>CM057458.1:1089117500-1094857500 GCA_016271365.2 Neoceratodus forsteri
GCCGCCTCGGGAGGGACTTGCTCGGTGCCAAGGGTGCATGGCTGTACTGGATCCGGTCCTGGTGAGAGAGTGGTGGGGGTTTCTCCACCCAACTGCCGATGGGGTAAGTCAGGGTATGCTCTGGCCTGAATGTAGAGCCGGGGAGGTTCGGGATGGTGGCTCGGAACCTCACGAGGATGCCTGGACACTCGCAGAAGTAAGCAGACTGGTCGCCAGGGAGAAAAAGTATCAACCCAAAAAAAAAAAGTTTGAGGCTTTAGAACATGTGAGGAAGGATGGAGAAATGCACAACAAACGATTTGTATATTTCTTCTCTTCCACCATGCCTTTACTGATCCTATGCATTTCTCTTCCTGCATATGTGAGCTCTGAGTATAATAAATACCTGCCATGTTTCTTAGGATTAGATGATCCACTTAGAATGGCACAGGGTAGGGTTGAACACATGCTCACTACCATACAGTGCCCATTCATGGTAAGATGCATGGCAGCCAAAAATAACTCTCGCGCTGGACTGATACATTAATTCTACCTACAAATAATGGCATGCAGAGGTGCTAACTACTTTGTGCCTCTATATGGAGAATTCAAAGCTAGTATGGCTATGAAGCTGGAGTTCTAAGAGCTTCACATGAACCCTCTCAACCTCTCCATGATAGAGCTCTATTTGGTGTTAAAGGGAACCTACCCATCTAAAAGAATAGTTACTTACAATAATAGTTACTTACCGTAAGAATAGATCTTCAAGAGAATCTCTTCCACTGAGCCACCCCATGGAACTGTAAGTCTTCAACATCAGGACCACCCTGAAACTTTTGTTAGCTTAGGCCATCCACCTCGAAATGGATTGTCACCACCTATGTAACATGGGCAACCCCATCACACTTCAGTTCCCAACTGGCGAAAAGCTCGGAGGATCATTGGACTGGCATGGACCAATGCAACCAGGATCAAAACCAGGCAGAGTCCAATAGATGACTGCCGTGACTTGTTATGCAGGGTCGGTGATCACCACTACAAAGGGCGGCCAGCCTGGGCTAATGCTATAAAACCAAAGACAACTCGTGGTGGCACTCAGGAACCAAAAAGACACAATGTGCAGTTTTGGCAAAAAGTGTATAAATTTATTTAGCTAAATAAAACAAAATAACGAGCCAAAAGAAATTGTTCACAGCATAAGCACTACTCCAGCTAGCCCCAGTGCTTCAACTCGAATGAGTCTTTTCAGTTCCTGAGTGTCACCATGAACTGTCTTTGGTTTTATACCAAAACCAGGTACATAGGAGAGGATATGAAACCTGAGAATTAGTATGCTCTAATCAGGCACAGGAAGGAGAACCAGCGTGTGACAGAAGGCAGGACATCTAGAATACTACCCAAGATAAAAATGGGGAAGGTGGGAGGGTGAGCTGTGGCTAAATGGCCATTCTCTCAAAGATCTACTGCTATGGTAAGTAACTACTCTGTCTTCTTCTATATCATCTCCCTGCATTGAGCTACATCATGGAATAGTTCCCAAACAGTACCGAGGAACTGAGGGAGGCAGAAAGGATCAAATGACCCTAAGACAGGGAGCCTTGCAAAAAGTAAGGCTAAAGTCAGCACATCTATGAGAGATGATATTCAGACTGTAATATGTACAGTACTACAAGTGGCAGCAGCACAGATGTCAGCAGTGGACACATTGTGCAAACAAGCCACAGAAGTGGTCACACCATGGTGAAGTGGGCACAAACAGAACTGGAAAACTGCTTACTGCACTTCTGGGAACAGAGCTTGCAGTTCAGAAATTCTTCTTGTATAAGTAATGGCTACCAGGAACAGTGTCTCCCAAGAGAGGAAGTGCGGCTGACATGTAGTTGCCAGTGCAAAAGGGGCATCATAAGGGCCTCCAGAACAAAGTTAAGCTTCCACACTGGCACCAGGTCTTGGATTGGGGGTATGCAGAAGCGGAATCCCTCTAAGTAGCCTGTGGGAAACCTGAAGTTGAGCAACCATTTTACCATCAGTGAGGGCATGAAAGGCAGACACTGCATCCAAATGCACCTCTACTGAGGAGTATCGGAGGCCTGCCTCCATCAAGGGACAAGAGGTAATCCAGGACATGACTAACTGGACATGTAAATGGATCCAGCTGTTGAGTGGTACACCAGACTGTGAAATGTTTCATTTCTGGGAGTAGGTGTACTGAGTAGTTGGCTTCCATGTCACCAGTAGAACAGCAGCAGCTGCAGGGGACTCCTCAAAGCAGGAGAGTTCTACATCCTCAGGAGCCAAGCGTGGATGTGTAGGAATTGAAGATCCAGGTGCACCAGAGAGTTCTTGTACTGTGATAGGAACCCTGATTGTAGAGGGAGCAGGATAGGGGGTTTCCACTGCCAGCTGCTGTAGCAGGAAGAACCACATTTCTAGGAAGCACCAAGGGAAGTCAACAGTGAAAATGCTGACCTCCCCCACAGCGATGGCACAATACAGATGCAGGTATTGTGCCGCCTGTTTTAAAAGTGTTTTGGGGCTCTGCCCCTGCACCCCCTGGACTTTAGGATTCCAACTCCAGGTCGGGGTTGGTCTGGGGAGGGGCGGAACACTGGGGGAAGGCAAAACACAGAAAAAGGACCATTACCGCGAATGTCACCATAATGGTCTTTTTTCCTGTTTCGCCGTCGGGGTGTTGACCTGAAGGGGTGCACCGAAATTTCTGTGGGCCAAAATGGGGCCACCTGAATTAAGGTGGTCTGCTGTGCCTCAGATAGACCAGAACCCCAGGATCAGAGGGAATGGGAAGATGCACTGAACCTCCCTTTCCAGGAGACAGACAAGAAGTCTGGACAGAAAACTCAAGACCCTGGAGTGAGCAAGCAGAAATGAGACAATTTTTCATTGTATGGAGATGCAAAGAGGTCGATATTTCAGTGGCCCACTTTTCAAAGAGGTCATCCATGACAGAGTCCAAGAATTTTCACTTGGGGACAGCCTCAGGACCTGCTGAAGCAATCCACTAGGGTGTTGAGGGTGCTAGTCAGAAACATGGCCGTAAGGAATATATCATGTTCTACAGCCCAATACCAGGCCCCTCCACGGCTTCAAAGCAAAGAGGGTAAGAATGAACCTCACCTTGAAGGTTGATGTAGTACATCACTGCAATGTCCATATAGATTAACAGTGGTTGACCTAGAGAAGGGCAGCAAAGGCCTGTAGGCCAAGTGGAACAGCCCTCATTTCCAGAATATTGCCGTGGAGAACACAGCCTAAGGAGGACCATTGGCCCTGTGTCTGAAATAGGCTGAGACGGGCACCCCATCCAGGGCCTGAAGTTTTCTATTAATAAGGTGTGGTCCACCAAATTGAATGCCTTGGTCAAGTTCACGAACAAGGCCCCAGTCAGGCAACCTTTTTTCATGCCCTCACGGACCGCGCTTGAGAACTTGACCAAGGCAGTGTGTCCCACGCCCTTTTCGAAATCCATGCTGACCATATGATTACAAGCCATAGGTTTCGACATAATTAATCAACTGAGTATTTTTCTTGTATTTTAAATACAGCTGATGAAATGGTGATAGGCCTGTAATTTGTATGTAATCCCACACCCACCCCATATGTCTAGGGGCCGATGTTCGCGAGGGGGTGGCTACAATACAGATGCTCCTCTAACAGGCTCCTGAAACAGTTTTGAGAAAAAGAAATGAAAGTGGATCTTACTGGGCAGATGCAGGCCCCTGCCCCCCCACCTGAAGGTCCAGAAGGGTAGTACCCATTAATTCATTACTGATGGTCACAGATCCACTCTCTGGCTCAGCATTCCTAGAATCTTCAGGACACGTCTCAAACTACCCTGGGGAAAAAGGCTGTGGGATTTTTGAAAACTAAGAAGTGATTTTATTAGAGATTGAAATAAATAAAATCACACTCAGCCCAACTTTCTAAACAAACCCAATTTATTCTGTAACCCCTAGACGGCGCTATCCCAAGGGACACTACCCCTGCTTGCGTGACTAACTGCAGGTTGAGGGGCTTGAGCTTGTGAAAAGGGTGCCTCCACCTGGAGGACAGGGTTAATGGCAGCGGGACTGCTCTGGGTACAGCCCTCCAGGACACTGATACCCCCCTTTTTCCCCTCTGTTGGCCAAAGCAAGTCTGAAATATCACAATCCCAATACACACTGTAATGCACTGTTAACCCTATTGTAACACACTTACTACCAGGGTTGGATTATCTGAATGACCCTGAGACCCCTGTAAAACAAGGCCTGTAACAGTAGACAGCAATGTCACAGTACTTACTATACAGAGGTACACCACAGCCAGTTTAGATGCAAAAGATTTAGATCTGATTTATTAGGGGACATGAACAAGGCAGGGCAGTAATCTAGTGGTTGATTCTAGATCTGATTGATTCAGGTTATAAGGCATGCACTCAAAGGTCCCTGTAATACAGTCACACACACTCTGGGTACCCAGTTGGAACTATAGACTAGCCTGAAGCATTGCCGGGAGGTCAGCATTGCAGCTGTTGTTGGGGCTTTTGGAAGGAAGGAAACACAACATGCACTTTAACCCTTAATTTGTAATCCGGAGCCGGTTGGCTCAGTCCGAAATGATTAGCAACAACAACTAAATCAGTTGACACACTTTGATTTGAGCTTTGTAGCTGTGCTTACTCATGCTACTCAGTTCAAGATGCAGGATGGATGAAATGGAGACCTCAGGATGAAGTGCTGGATTGCTAGGAGAAGCAGGGCCCACACGATGCACCGTGGTGTCATTCCTGTTCGCTGGTGTTGAGCAGGGAGCTGAATCCTCTGACCAGTCTCTCGGATGATTCTCTGCAGCATGAATGGCAATCGCTGAGATGGTGAGGCCCAGACCAGGTAAACAGTTCGGATACTGTCCGGTAAAGTACTGGATGCAGCTTCCAGTAAGCATGACACATTAAGTAAGGTGGGGAACCAAATTGCGACCCACACTCCACATTCAGCACACTTATAGTAAAAGCAAGTAAATACTACAGTTTGGATAACAGTCTGGTTGCTATTCACAGTGTCTCTGCGTAGACCGTATGCTCTGCGGCAGTCTCAAGTCCTGACAGGCTGATCGCACCAAGGCAAATCTTCGGTCCACATCAGATGAATTTCACTCTGTCACATTCCGGTTCATACTAAGGTAATGGAAAAGAGCTAGTAGGCCAAAGCTCATAATGCTCTTATATTAGGCCAGAGAATAATATTATAAATTATACCCAGAATCAATTAACTTATCCAGATGATGTTTAAAGGTAATCTTAGCATCACTCATGACCACAATAGATGGAAATTTATTCCAAGGTCCTATTATACGGAGAGTAAAGAAACATTTCCATTGTTATGTTTAAAGATTTTCCAACCAACTGAAATGGGTGGCCTCTAATATTATATGGGGAGGACTAAATTCGAGACCTAACTCACTCATGGCATAAGGCATGTACCACATCATACAGAAATAGAAGATCACCTCTCAAGCATCTAGTAGAGAGTGACATGAGCTTCAAAGTTGCCAACCTGTATTCAGCGATTCAGTTCGAGACCGGATATTTTTTAGTGAATTTTCTTTGAATTTTTTCAAGGGACACATGGTCAGATTTTTTATACAGGCACCATATTTGCGAGGCATATTCGAGATGAGGTCTAACACATGACCTAAACAGAGGCATTAGCACTTCACGATCTCTGGATCTGATGTTACGAAGAATTGATCAGACAACCTTGTTAGCTGTACAAATAACAGAGTGCAAATGTTTAGAATATGTAAGATCATTAGAAATAGTAATTCCTAGGTCCCTCTCATCCATGGTAACACTAAGCAGTGAACCATTCAGGGTATATTAATAGCTGGGATTATTTAATCCAAAATGCATCACTTTGCATTTGGCAACGTTTAGTTTCATACCCCATGTATTTACCCAGTTAGAAATAATATCAAGGTCATGTTGAATAAGAGCTATCTGATCAGAATTTGAACAAGATCCCCCAATTTTCACATCATCAGTGTATTTTGTAGTAATGGAGGTGCAATGTTAAGTCTGCAATAAAGGCCTGGAAAAGACAGAGACCAAGAACAGATCCCCGTGGCACACCACTCAAGACGTTGCCACTATTGGAGAGGTTGCCATTAATAATCACTCTTTATGTTCTATCACAAAGCCAGTTTTCAATCCAGACTATTGTGTAATGATTTATATTCAGACTCCTGAGTTTGTGATTTAAAGCCCAATGAGGCATGATGTCAAAAGCCCTACTGAAATATATGAAAATGACATCACATGGCATCCTACTATCCAAAAAGGAACTAAAATGTTCATAGAAACAGAGCAAATTAGTTCAACAACTTCTGCCGTTTCTGAATCCATGTTGCTTCAAATCAGTTGCGTCTATGACAGGTGTAATGATGTCTTTAAGGAGACCCTCCATGACTTTGCAGATAGAAGAAGTTAGACTTATAGGCCTGTCATTTTTCCAGTTATGTTTGGAGCCTTTCTTGTGAATTGGTACAACTGTAGCTTCTTTCCATTCAGGAGGAATATAATTACAAAATAGGAAGAGTTCAAACAAATGCTTAAGTGGCAAGGCAATATGGTCAGCCATATATATATAATAAATGGCCAGCTATATTATATGGACCTGAACTAAATTTCCTTTCAATGTACATTTTTCTTAATGAGTTCCTCAGTAAAAGTGATTGGTAGATCAGAATGATTCAGAATGGGCTGAGGTGTGAAAATATCAGATGATGTAAAGATCTTACAAAATTCAGTATTGAATACATCAGCCATAGTTTTAGGAACATGAACTGAATCAGTCTTCAGACTGATTTTCTATATCTGCAGGACTGGTTATTGATTGATCATTTGGTACTTAATCCTAAAAACAAAGGTAATGTTTTTTTCCCGTAACAGGAAAATAAACTTTTAATCTTTCTTCCATCATTGATAATAAGAGTAATGTTATTGAACTTGTTTCAGTTTTCAAGTATTTAGGAGTAATACTAGATAGGTTACTTTTGAACCACATATTCAAAATTTAAAGAAAATCTTACATCAAAGGTTGGGTTCTTTATATCGGATCAAGCAATTTCTGACTCTCGAATCTAGAAAATTTTTGGTCCACAGTTTTTTGTTCTCAGTGTTAGATTATGGTATTCTAATATACACTTCCTCTAGTAGTAGTGCTTTAAACTGTCTTCAGGTTACATATCATTCTGCTTTGAGATTTTGGCTAAATATGCCATATCGATCTCACCGATCTGATCTATATGATCTGTCTTACTCGTTATCTTTTGATAATCGAGTTTGCTTTAAAATAGGTATTTTTTATATGAAGTAAAGTTGGGACTCCTCCCTCCTTCCTTCCCTCTGTTCCCCTGATGTTTCCTAGGGCTTTAAATGCTCTCTCTACCAGGTCCCAGTTTAAATTTACCTTTAAAGTACCCTTATTCAAAAAAACTATTGGGCAGAGATCTTTGTTATGTAGAGCACCAACTCTTTTTAACAAGATTCCTATTGAAATTGTTGAAAGTAATTCTGTACCGTGTTTTAAAAAGGTTAAACAGTGTTTTCGGTCAAGCATGAATGTATCTGTTTTTGTTCAATGTATTGTACTTGCACTTTTATGTGGATAGAGTTGTTTGCTCCCAATTATTGTGTTATCAATATGTATCGTATTGTTTTTAGATATGACTTGTCACCTGTGAAAATGGACAGTTTTGCTCATCTGGTTTACAAGTATGAAAAATAAAATGAAAATGAAAATGAACACGATTATTATCTGTTATAAGAGGCCCTATCGTATATGATGTTTTCCTTAATGAATTTATATAAGAATAGAATTGTTTTATATTGGACTTAGTTGCCATATGAGCCAATTTCAATCCATCTGGATCTAGCTTTTTTATACTGGATTTACATTTCTTATTAGATTGAATATAACACTCCCAGTTAAATGAAGTCTTATTTTTTATAAAAGTTCCGATATTATTTGTTTTTATATCTGATCAGTCTTTTGATGTTATGGTTCATCCATTTGGGTATTTGTTTCCCATCTGGGTTCTTTACTTTAGAAGGGATATAGGTGTCCCTAAGGCCAGAAATTAGTGACTTAAAGATAGACTAACAATATTGAGGGGAATGATGAAGAAAGGCAGATACCCAATCAACAGCCTCTAGATTCTGTTTAAAAACAGTAAGACTTGCTTTATCATACAGATAAATAATAGAGGAATTGTAGTTATAAATCAAATGTATCTGTAAGGTGAAAAGGACAGAATTATGATCACTGTCTCTGACTGGAGTGGATATCTCAGTGTCTCTTATGTCTAAATTGGCATTGGCCAAAACAAGATCTAAAATGTTATTACCCCTAGTGGCTGATGTAACCCGTCGTTTCATATTTAGTTCAAGACAAACACCTAGAAATGTGTTGCCTTTTTGACTATAGGCAAAAGAAGACTGCCAATTGACGTCAGGGATATTGAAATCACCTGAGATAATGACATTTCCCATTTGATTTGCCAATTCAAATTCAGACAAGATAGCATCCATGATTTGGATGGGTGAGATTGGTGGAAGGTAACATGTCCCTAGGATAATAAAATACTTGTTTGAAACAACATTTTTTAATCCATAATGTTTCAGTCGGAAGATCATGTATTTTTACCACATTGGAAATATTAACAACATTAATTTTACTGTTAATGAAACAACCAACCCTCCCTTCCTATCCTGTCGATTCTGTAGGAAGTTTCCGATCACACAAAACTGCAGTTTTGGATAAAGTCCAATTCCAAGATTCAAGGCCTTTTCAGTTGGGAAGATGGTAGTAGGCAGGCCAGACACAGCCTTCTCACCGATTTTCCCTGTGCACCGTGCAGGAGCAGCTGCTCGAATTACTCAAGCTGTTCACACTCTCAACTCCAAACTCACACGGACTACTGCTGCAGGCAGCTCAGGACTTTCCCAGTGATACAAAGGGTTTGATTCGTTGATCCATCTGTCTGTCACAGCAAGGGCTCCCCCTCGAGGTCCATTTAGGTGCCAAAGGGTGAGAACTACAATTCCTACAGAAATTCACTCCCACAAGACCCCTGGGGACAGGCTCCATTTTAGAGTCCTCAAAGGTACTGATTGGTCCCAACTGGCAGTCCAGAATCAAGATGGTGGTGATTAACAGAAAAGTCCATGCTGCAAGGGAAGGCAGGTTAGACAAACTACGATATAATTATTATTAATACAGATAATCAACAAACAGTCACAGTTCTTAATAGAGCTCCCTCTGCACAATTAGTGATGGCAGAATGGAGCTATTATATAGCAGCCAGGTGGGACTCGAGCTTAGGAACACTGCCCCACAGATTAATTATACACTACAAGATAGGCAGCTCTTAAAGAAACAGGCACAGAGGCTAACAGGGCACTTGCATGCAATCACTTTTGAATCTGTTAGGACACAGAACACCAGCCTGGCAGTGGGCATTTAGGCAAGCCCAGGAAGACAATTTAGTAGTAGTAGGGTTACAATTCTCCTGGACCCCTCAATGATCTTAAGGGGGCCCAGGGCTCAGTTGCTTAAAACTAATGATGTACAGCTCCATGGTGGTAACTTTTGTACATTGTCAGGGAGAGGAATAAGGCAGGGATAATAAAGGCAGAGATGTTCATGCTACACCACATGCAGCTTAAACCTCATGAAACTCAGATGGTAAGCTTCCAGAAGCGAGGTGCTCCCAAACTCTCTGGCATGGGTAAGTACCAGCCCAGCATTTTCTTTTATGCCCATACTGTATACAACAAGTGAAGGGCTTCTCTCACGCCCGGTTCCTGACTCACTTGGCCAATCCTTTTCAGGGACCTGGCCCCTGCAGCTCAGAAATCCCAAATAGCTGCCACTCTATCTCCACACAGTAAGCACCTCTAATAGCAACCTGCCCTGACAGGCACCAGAAAACTTATGGAACCCCTGCACCCTTCTCCAAACGCAGGCAACAGACTCCCAGTTAAAGATGTACCTGGATAGCCTAAATACCGCAGCCATTAGAGCCCTCTCCCATGCAACTTTCCTGTGCTTGAGCTGAGCAACCAGCCCAGAGGAGACTTCTAGGGCTCCGTGGCCCACTCAACAAAGTCCGGCAGCCCTGAGGCCTAAGCCTCCAAACAGGCCATTATATGGGTAGAGCCTCCCCTCGGGCCCTCTCTCGAACCCCTGGGTTTCTCTGCCACATGGGGAAAAGGGAAGATGCTGCCACCAGCTTCCCTTCGGTGAGAGCTCTGCCACAGCTCTCACAGCCCTGACAGCCCAGGAATCCAAACTCCTTACCAGAGCCCCCCCAAACATCCCCTAAGGCCTAACCTTCTTCCATCCTCTCATCACCCCAGCCACCAGGAGACCCAGGACCCCAAACAACACCAACTAATTCTGCCTATTGCCACCCCAGCAGAGACCCACTACAATCTCAGTGCCTCACCACTACATGGATGCCCTGCCTATGAGGGGGCCCTCCACCCTCAACTGCCCTAGCAGAGCCGACAACCTCCTCTCCTCCTGCCTATCTTCCCATCTCCCTCTCATTTCCTTCCTACCTGCTTTATACCTTTTCAACCTCTGCTGTCCCTTATTGGCAGCCAGCAGAAATGGGACTCTCCCAGGGCATCTTCCTAAATCCTACCCTGGGAAAGGAAGAGGGGACCCTAAGGTGAGCATTAAGCCTCTCAGATGAGATGGGGCTTACATGTAAACTCACCAATAGATCCTGCTTTGTATTTGTACAACACATGAATACTTCCACAAGTCTGGTACCTCTCCCAAACAAAAGACAAATTAAAAATTAAGCTGACAGGATATGCTATTTCTGTTGAAGCTAATCTCAACACTTTTGGAGTCAACCCATCATATTCACCAGATTTATCTATCTTAGGTTCAGTGGTATCCCATTTAACTGAATTCTTTGGCAAGGAGTGAGTACTGACTTCAGATTATTCACTAGAATTACCAACTGCTTGAAAAGCTCTCAGGTACGGTGGTGGCCGACAGTACAAAACCGCAAAAGGCGAAAAAAGACCATTACAGCGAAAGTCACTGTAATGGTCTGCAGTTCACCGACACAGCTTCTCCCATTGTTGTGCCCCCTTCCTGAAACAACTCTGACCTGGAGTTGATTATATTGAAATGAGGGGGATGCAGGGGGCAGAGCCCCCTGCATGGGGTGTGCGAGGAGCACAGACCACTGCAAGAAACACATTGGTTATTGATGGCACAATACTGAGTTTGACATTGTGCCATCACTGTACTGGATGTCGGTAGATTTACTGTCAGCAAAATGTGGTGCTTCCCAGGTATGGAACTGTGTGTAAATTATTGACTTCTGTGATGGGGCCTTCAGCAGCCAATCATCGAAGTATGGGAAAACATATAAGTCTTCCCTACGAAAGACCAACGTAGCTGCTGCAAAGCAGGTGGTAAAGACACATGGTACAGGTGATTAGCTAAAGGCAAGTAAGAGCCCTGGACAATAAATTGCAGGTACTGTATTGTGCACAGGGGTCTGTATGTGCTTGGCCAGCATTCCCCCACCATCTGACTTACCTGTGGGTTGGGATGCATGAGTAGCAAACTGGTCAACCGCGACTGTCCTCCTCCATCCCTACCCTTAATGATGGTGCTGCCTACAATTGGTTTACTTCCAAAGAGCTCCTGGTAAATGAAAAAAGACAAAATCAGTGTTATTTGGCTCAAACATGTTCCTCACCAAGGCCTCCAAAGCGGAGTCCATTGTACTCACATTGTTGGCCCTCTTGAAAATGTCTCTAGTTTCAAATACTTGCCATCACCCTGGACCCTTCCTTATATTTAAGTTAAGTTTCAAGTTTATTTCCAGGAAAATGCCATTGAGCAAGCTCATTTACAAGGAGGTCCTGAGAGACTCAAGACAACACAGGCAATAGCATGATGAATATAATAAGTGCAAATTATAAATAAGAAAAGAACAGGTAAAGTCATAGGATTGGACATATGAGAGGAACTGTACCAGTGTCAATGCCAGATAATCTAACAATTTTACTGCGTAACAATGAGAAGCAATTGCACAAATGTCATTGTCTATGATAGAAAGATATACCTTGACTTCAGCAAGGCCTTCGATTTGGTACCACATGGGAGCCTTGGAAGTAAACTATGGGGCGCAGGGGTGGGAGCAAAACTGGTGAGGTGGGTGGAGAACTGGCTAAGGGATAGGCAGCAGAGGGTGGTGGTAGGAGGGGAGTTCTCATTCCCCCAAGCCTGTCACAAGTGGGGTTTCACAGGGGTTGGTGCTGGGGCTGGTGCTGTTTGGCATATTTATTGCAGACATCTCAGTGGGTATCAGCAGCAAGATTAGTTTGTTTGCAGATGACACCAAGATGGGAGCGGTGGTGGATGACCAGGAGGGGTGGTGCAGCTACAGGAGGATCTGACAAGGCTTGAGGCATGGTTGGGCAGATGGCAACTCATGTTCGATGCAAGAAATGCAAGGTGCTGCACTTCAGAACAAAGAATCTGAGGAGAAGCTACCATCTGAGGGTATGAGGCTAGAAGTCACAAAGAAGGAGAAGGATCTGGGGGATGCTCATCACGGGGGCTATGAACAATCCCACACAATGCAGGAGGGCAGTAGCAAAGGCCAACAAAATGCTGGGATGCATAGCAAGGGGCATAACCTTGAGAAGAAGAGAGGTGATTCTGCTTTTATACAGATTGTTGGTTAGACCCCACCTGGAGTACTGCATACAGTACTGGTACCCGCACCTGAAAAATGATACTAGGCTGCTAGAGGGTGTGCAGGGTCTGAGGGAGTTGCCATACGAGGACAGACTGAGGGAGCTGAACATGTACTCGCTGGAGGAAAGGAGGAACGGGGGGATATGATTGAGACTTTCAAATACATGAATGGGATAATCAGGACAGACACAGGGGCTCTACTCAGGAGGAGAGTGGGGAGGGACACTTGGGGACATGACTTGAGATTGGAGGGGTAGATTCAAGAGGGAAATGAAGAGGCATTTCTTTGTGGAAAGGGTGGTGGCATCGTGAAATGCACTACCAGCAGAGGTGGTGACATGTAACACTGGAATGCTTCAAGAAGGGGTGGGACTTGGAAAAGGAGAGGGTAAGGGAGGAGGGGCAGCTGCTGAGTAAGGGGGCTACCTGCAGACTTGATAGACCATTATGGCCTTTTTCTGCTGGCAATTTTCATATGTTCGTATGTTTGTATATATTTTTTTTAATTATTTGACCTTGTAGTCAGTGAAGTATGAAAATGCATAGCTAAACAGTACAGATCAATGTAACGTTTTGGGGTAGTAGGGAGGCAAGTAGGGAAGAGGTGAGGGGGTGGAGGGGGCAGGAGAACTGACAGAAGAGGGGGAAGGATCAGCTAAATACAGTATGGATATTCATGAATGGCAGTTACATGTTTTTGCTAAGTGATTATTTTTTCCACTTTATCTTTTTATTGAAGTTCGAGTATATAAAAAAGCACTAGGAGCGTAGCCAGAATTTTGTTTGGGGGGGTGTTTAAATATGACAGTTTTGAAAAGTGACAAACAAATGCCGGGTGTCTGGGGGCCACCAGGCCCCCATAAGCTCTGTGGGGTGTACATGTTCTGTGGTGAGTTTTGGGGGTTTTCTTGAAGAAAACAGACACTTTTGTTACATGTTCTCCACCCCCAATTTCATGGGAATTTTTTTTTCACATGGAATCAGGATTGTGGGAGACTCTGGCTATCATAACAGTCTACAGAACCTCCAATTGTTGTGGACAACTGGTTATCTAACAGTGCTAAGTCAGACCTAGTAGCATAAGCCTAACAGCTCACTCTCAGAACTTGGATTACATATAACTCAGCATTTTTACATACAAACATACAAAAGAGGCACATGCTGCACATTAGACCACTGGTGCTCAGCAAGTCAAGGACCTAGGTATGAAGCATGTCCTTCTATTTAATTAATGTATAATCAGTGGAGAATTGAGGCTTCCCATATACTTTATAAAACAGTATATGGGTACACTTAAATTCAGACCTGTATGTGCTCTTAAGGAGAAGAAAATCAAAACTTCATAACTCAACCAAATAGTCAATTTAGCACCACTGTGGTCCCCTTTGAAGGCACATTGCCGAAGTGTTAGGGGCTTCCACGGTGGTGCTAAATAAATTGATTATTTGGTTGAGATATGAAGTTTTGGTTTTCTTTGCCTTCAGAGCGCATACAGGTCTGGATTTGTGATTTATATTAAGGGTTTGTCACCCTATGTATGCAACCCCCTCATAGCTTTGAGGACAGCAATTCACTTGGACTTTATTTTGTATGGGTACACATACACAGCAATGCTGTGTTTCCATTTCGGGTTTGTGGTGACATCATGGGAACCCTTGAGCTGTGCTCTCTAGGACCATATGATGTAATCACAAACCCTTGATGGAAACACAGCCTTGTTGTGTATGCTCACCCTTACACTATTCTATATATATACATTATAGGCAAAATAGACAACTGGTTTAGGCTCTTCCCTTTTATTTCACCTGGTACCACAATGGGTGGGGGTAACCATAATGTAGTACTTAGCACCCAATCCCCCCAACACACACACACACACACACACACACACACACACACAGGTCCACCATCCTACATTGACAAGAAACAAAATCAGCTATGGAGCTTGACCTAAATAATTAAGTCAAACATATGGACAATGAAAGCTGTGTTCTGTCTTTGACCTTGACGAAGGTTAGGTGGCTTAGAGCTGTTATTTGTTTGCATCACATATTGTACTACACATACAGTAGAGTTGCTATAAAAACATAGAAACATACACTTTGACCGCAGATAAGGACCACTTGGCCCATCTAGTCTGCCCATTTCCCTACCTACTGCATAAGTTGCAGATCCCAGTTAACCAAGAGCCTATTTCTTCCTACCTCCTACAAGACCTGCCTTATGTCTGTCCCATGCATTCTTGAACTCTCCCACAGTCTTAGACCCCACAGCCTCCTCAAGAAGGCTGTTTCATGTGTTCATCACCCTCTCTGTCCCCCCTCTATCTTCACATTGTGTCCCCTTGTTCTGGCACATATCTTTTGCTGAAAGATGCTCCCTCTTGGACTTTTTTGATTCCACTGGGGTACTTAAAAGTTTCTATCATGTCACCCTCTCCTCCTTTCCTCAAGGGTATACATATTAAACTCCTTTAGTCTCTCCTCATGGGCTTCTCTTGCAGACCCTGCACCATTTTAATTGCCTCTTCTGGTCTGCCTCCATCCTGTCTATAGTTGTAGTTGAACTTGCCCTCACATATGTGCCCTGTCCTGCTGTGGTGTGCCGAGGGGTGCCCAATCCCCGCGGCATTTTAACACCCCACCCCACCATTTTCCTGGCACTGCCCCAATTGTGTGCATATCTTGTTTGTTTCTTTGAATTTTGGCACCAAATTTTCAACATGGTGTTCTTCAGACCCCAACTCATGATTTCAGTCACTGTCATGTTGGTATTGTCCCAAAAGGTGATTTCATGGTCACTGGAGCAGAATCACCTTTGGGACTGATTAAGAAATGACAGTGTGACTGTTCATGAGATGGATGCCCAAAAGCCCATGTTGCAAATTTGATGAGAAAATTGTGAAAATTGTCGTGTTACAAGTGTGCATTGCGGTTCCCATGCACGCTAGAATTGAGAATTTTTATATTTTTTTCCAGATTTTCAACATTGTCATTTTTTCACACCTCCTGTGTGTGTGTGGGGGTACTATGACAACCAACTACAACAAGTCAGAACTACAGAACCTCAACTAGGACAAGAGTCCACAAGCTCAAAACAAAAACAGTATTTTAATGCAGGCAGAGGAACTATTTTTTTTTACAAAATTAATACCTCAGAGATTGTAACATTTCACCATAATTCTTTTTAAACATATGTATTATACATTGGCCCATTTTCTAAGCACAATAATGCCCTTCAGGTTGGGCTTTGCTGGCAAATAATGGACCCTCCAGGGGCAATAGGTCATCCACCTTTGGTGTCGAGCCTCATTACACCCCTAGGTGGTCCGGTATTTCCCAATAAAGCCCACCCTGAGGGTAGTATTGCTTACTTCACACCTCTTATGAATGGTGCGGCTGACATTTTATGTGGTGTAGAAGGTGCAGTCACAGTGGAAAATTAATGTTTGGGACACATTAACAAAATCACATGGACACTGTTCATAAGCAGAGGCCCCACACGCTTTCATGAGGTGGGGTCACAAAAAGTCTTTTTGTTCTTTTTTGGACTCATTTCCTCTGGTCGCGGCTCATGGGACCTCTCTCGGCATCCTGTCCTTTTCCTGCCCATCTGTGGCTCCCTTGGACTTGACCTCCCCTCAGCCAGAAGCCCTGGTTTCACCCACCCAGGAAGGGTCACCCTTCGCCTCCTGGACACACTTGTAAGTCAGACTCTGGCTGCAGGTAGGGACCGGTGGAGGAACTGGAAGTCTAGCTGAGGATAAACCCGCGGAGGGCATGGGGGACAGGTGCTGTTGCCTGTCCCACAAAGCCATTGTTTTCCCTGTTCTACACTCGTAGATCCATCACCTTGCATGGGCACGACCCAACGCTCTGCTACACGGCAACTCTGCCTGCATCGGCCATGCTGTTCTCATACTGCCCCGCTTGCTGCAACATCCCCTGGTGTCCACCGGGAGTCACTGGCATGCCGTGCTGTCCCATCCCAATCTCCCAGGGAGGAGAGCACCACAGGGGCACTACATCCTTAACCCACCCCATGCCAACCCACCGGTGCTCGAGTTTGCTCCCGAACCCGGGTTGCTGGTGTAGCGCAAGGTGTGTCGTCCAGTGCCTCAACCCTCTGCACCACCGGGCCAGACACAAAAAGTCCATGTTGAAAATTTGGAGTGCGAATATAAACAAACACCCATGGAGTTAAGGTTTCTAACCATAACATCCCACCCTGTACAGACTAACAGGCATCAGTGTGTGCCTTTGGATAGTTGGCTGTAATGCTCATACCACTGCACCCCCACCATGCAGCTGCTGACAGGCATCCAGGTGTGCCTTGGACTCTTCTGCTTCAAAGTTTACCCCCTTCTCCTACGCTTCATTCATGGTTTTGTGAATGACTATTACAGTATGCACTGAAGGCCCATTGGTCCAAAGTGTGGACCAATAGGCTTACAGCTGCTACTGTAAGCTGTCATTTGGCAGGCAGTTGGGCAGTATGCGGGTGGGTTTGTGCTGCCCGCTGATGATAGGGAGGGAAGCAGGAAGGTCATGCCAGATGAATCTAATAGATTTCTTTGACTGGGTGACCAAAGTAGTAGATCAGGGAGTGGCTGTGGACGTGGCCTATCTAGACTTTAGCAAGACATTTGACTCAGTCCCACACAAAAGATTAATATACAAGTTAGCCAGCCTGGGAGTGGGTCCCAAGACGATAGCCTGGGTAAAGAATTGGCTGGAGAATAGGACACAGAATGTAATAGTAAATGGAGTCCACTCTGAAGAAAGGGGGGTTACTAGTGGGGTGCACAGGGTTCAGTATTAGGACCGGTCCTCTTCAATGTCTTTATAAGCGACATTGCAGAGGGACTGGAAGGAAATGTATGTCTCTTTGTAGATGACACAAAGATCTGCAACAGAGTTGATGCACAAGGTGGGGTGGAAAGGATGAGAAAGGACTTGGCAAGGTTAGAGGAATGGTCA
This sequence comes from Neoceratodus forsteri, assembly GCA_016271365.2. Classification (NCBI taxonomy): domain Eukaryota; kingdom Metazoa; phylum Chordata; order Ceratodontiformes; family Ceratodontidae; genus Neoceratodus; species Neoceratodus forsteri. Next base: position 1,089,135,256 of record CM057458.1, read on the forward strand.
AATGTATGGCAGCTTAGATTTAATGCTAATAAGTGCAAGGTAATGCACATGGGAAACAAAAACCAGGGGAAGAGTACACAATGGGGGTGAGATACTAACAACAACAAAAGTGGAAAGGGACCTGGGGGTAGTCATATCAGATGACCTAAAGGTGGGCAAGCAATGTGAGACTGCAGTAAGGAGGGCTGGGTGATACTGGGATGCATAGGGAGAGGCATCACCAATAGAAAACAGAAAGTTGTTATCCCTCTGTACAGACAGCTGGTGAGACCCCATCTGGAGTACTGTGTGCAGTTCTGGAGACCCAGTCTCCACAAGGACATGGACAAGATGGAAGCTGTCCAGAGGAGGGCAACTAAAATGGTGCAGGGTCTGCACCAGAAGACATATGAAGAGAGACTAAACGAGCTTAATATGTATAGTCTCAAGGAAAGGAGGGAGAGGGGGGACATGATAGAAAATTTCAAGTACCTCAAGGGAATCAACAAAGTCCAAGAGGGTAGCATCTTTCAAAAAAAGAGGTATGCAAGAACAAGGGGGCACAATTTGAAGATAGAGGGGGGCGGCTCAGAGGTAATGTAAGGAATGTTTTTTCACAGAGAGGGTTGTGGATGCATGGAACGACCTTCCAGAGGAGGTTGTGGAGTAAAAAACAGTGGCTGAATTCAAAGATGCATGGGACAGTCATAAGGCAATTCTAGGGGTGGGGGTAGAAAGAAGTAGGCTGCTGGTTAACTAGGATCTGCAGCTTATCCATTAGGTAGCAAAATGAGCAGACTGGGTGGACCAAGCGGTCCTTATCTGCTGTCAAATTCTATGTTTCTATGTTAAGCTGGGTGGGCAGGGGTCCTGTATGGGTGGGGGTGCCACTGGACCACCAGGGATGTTTTACGTAGGGTTTACCAGCGATCACAGTTATGGGGTGAGGGGGATACCACTAGATGACTACTAAGGGTATATTGTATATACATGTTCAGCAATTGTGGCTATGAGTGGGGGTACCAGTAGACTATATGCCACAGCAAGCCAGGAACACATGACGTTACAACTGTATGATTCCCTTACCTCTCCAACCCCTTTGGGCACACACACACACACTGAAAAATTAATTTTTCTTTCTTCTTACAAACCTTGGTAGTCTATTGCTCCCACACTCACTCCCAAAATTCCAGTAGATCCATTCCATCCGGTGGACTCACCCCCAATATCCCCATCCCATTACAGTCACCGAGGTAACAAATTGTTGAGAACAAATGATGGTAACACCTCACTGAGGTGTTATCATCATTTGTTCTCACAAGTTACAATACCTTTCTCGGACATCTCTTCTGGACTCTGGTACTACCAGACTGGTAGTTGCACCCTCCCTGCCAGAGACAGTTAGGCAATTCCTGAATTTCCTTACCTGGCTTCAATTCACCTCCTGGCTCTGGTCCAGACTCTGAGGACTTCAGGCAGGAATAGACTGCAGCAGACCAGGTGGATGGCTCACTCTGGATGCTCTCTCATTCTCTCCTGTCAGTTACAGGGCAGGGCACAGGCTCCTACTCGTGATAGCAACTCCCCACCCTCTGACTACATACCTCAGGCCACACCAATAGTGACTGATGGGGAAAACAAGTTCAAGAGGCACCTGCCCTCAACTCCACACAGAAAACTGGTAGGCGGTGATGAGAGTGGCACTGGCAGCACAGTCCAGACTCCGCAGATCCGATCTCATTTCGCTCTGACACTCCTTGCTTGAATTTATTCGATGACATGCTTCTTCTCTATCTCTCTGAGGAAAATAGCACGTGAGTTGGTATGCCAAGTCACCAAATACATGCTGTACAGCTTGATTGGCTGCTGTCTGCTCAGCTGAGAGGTGGAGCCAAGGAGGAGGACTGTGATTCACGCAGTCACGCACAAAGAAAGATCCAACCCCCCCATAGGCTACCTCTATACCTGGTGCACCTTGCTTGTTTGTTTGGTAATGGCTATTGGCTAGCATTCTGACAGCACAACAGCAACGGGCGGTCGGGTGCTGCAGCACAAATTTAAAGGGACAGTGCACTCTGTACAATAAATTTTGAATACATTTTTGAGGTAATTTCTGGGGTGTTGGAACATCCTAAACACACCCTGACTATGCCCCTGGAAAGCACACATCTTATACAATAGAAGACTATCCTCCATGTAAGGTATAAAATATCACTTAACAAAACATAGTATTTAGGGTAAACATATTGGAAAAGTCTTATTTTTTTTTATTTAGTTGTTTAACCAGGTATAACACACTAAGCTGAAAGCTTTTTTACAGGAGTGACCTGGGAGCACGAGGAGGTTAAGTGACTTGACCAGGGTCACACAGTATGCAAGTGGAAGCTGTGGGATTCAAACCCAGGTCTAGTCTGCTAGATGTCACCAAATTTGCAGCTTAGAGCCTTAGACCACTGTGCTATACTGCCTCCAATATACATGTATTGATAATAAAACACAAACCTAGACAGGATGTAAGTGGAGAGCAGAAGGGTTACAACCAATAGGGTATTATAGGATTAGAAATAGCAACCATGTACAAAATACATGCTAGGGCAGGCTATGGCAAGGCATTCAGTAAATTACAAAAAGTGATAAATGTGGTAATATAAACAATGTTCAGTAATGGAGAGGTGAAGATAAGAGAAAAGTGTGCAAGGAAAGAAAGAAGAGAGAAGAAAGCAAGGAAGAAGGGAAGGAGAGAGGGAGAAAACAGAGAAGAAGGGAAAAAAGAGGAGAAATCTGTGCACAAAAGTTTCGAGAAAACCTAATCTGAGAGCAAAATAAGAAGGAGGGCTAAATATCCTTAAGAATTAAGGTCTAGAAGGACTAGGTTCATGTACTTGAAGTAATCCTGCCAACATCTGTCATATACAGTGAGTCGGTTATGAGTAACATGAGATAATCAGTCTAGAGAGGCATACAAAGAGAGGCTTGGAAGAACATCTGAAAGAGAAGGCACCAGAGTTGATTTCCATTTCATAAGAATCAGATGTTTGACCAGAAAAGAAAGTATGTTTAGCCATCTAAAATGTGCATGTGAGAGGAGATAGCTATTTGGAAAAAGGATGCCTAGAAGGAATAGTTTGGGGTCAAAAGGTAGTTTTTGTTCTGTTACTTTGGAGGCAAGTAAACAGACTTTATGCCAGAGCTTATTAATGGGAGTGCAGGACCACAAGATATGAAGCAGATCCCCGTTGGCCAAATTGCAGCTCCAGCAATTATTATTATTTAATAGGCCTATTCGTAGATGCACAGAGGAGGTTCTATACCAATGATGTAGGATTTTAGTTTGTATTAAAGAACTACAGGCATCTTTAAAGGTATTATGTGCAATACACCAACAATTACTCCATTGTGCGTCTGAAATATTGTAATTAAAAAGAGTGCTCCTTTTTTTTTTGGCCTGTATAGACTGATCAGGTAGATTATCAATAATGTCTTTGTAAATTGAGCTATTTAATTTTACTGATAAATTAGTCCAGTGCAAGATGTATGGGTTTAGAAGAGTATGCTTATACACTAAACTAGAGAGAGTGTTACAAGCTGCCCAAATTTGTAAAAACTTCCAGAAGTCTTGTTTAGAAAGTTTCCATGTGACCTGCAAGTCTGAGAATGATCTAAGAGTGAGTGAGTGAATTCTGGTCCAAGATATCGCTGAGAAAGAAAATGTCTTTGTTCCTCCATGTATGACAGAAAATTCGGTGATCTTCTAGAGTGAGCAGTGGATTGCCCTGTACAGGGACATAAAACCAGGGTGTTGGATTTGATTTCAGGAATTTGTGGGTTAGTTTCCAATAAAGAACAGAGGATAATATAGTCGGGTGAAATTTTAGTTTAGAGGAAATGAGATTAAAAATGAAGGAAGTGGGAACTCCTCCCGGGCACAATGCAGATTCCATTGCAACCCATAGTGGTGAGTGAAGGGAGGGTTTCTGAAACCATTTAATGGCTTGGGCCATTCAGAAAGCCCAGAGGTAATCTTTGAACCAGGGGAGTCCAAATTTCCATTTTTTCCAATGTGATCGAAGTTTGTTGTGGTTAAATTTCAGTGGTTTTCCATCCCAGATAAAGTTACCTATTAATTTATCAATTTTAGCAAACACGGAGGATGGTAAGACTAAAGGAATATTGGCAGAAAGGTAAAGAATCTTGGGAGAAATGGACATCTTAATAGCTGCAATTTTCCCCATGAAAGAGAGATTAAAAAGCTTCCATCTGTCTAGAATTGTTTTGATGTTATCGAATAAGGGGTTAAAATTAATGTCCCATATCTTCCCTAAGTTACTAGTAATTTTGATTCCTAGATATGTTATACCCTGTGGTGACCAGCGGAATCCAAGAGGTATGTTCATAAAGACTTTACAGTGGTCGTTAAGGGGCATAGTTTGTGATTTGTCGTAATTCAAAGCAAGGCCAGAAATTTTAGTAAAATTATTAAGCAAATCAGCTAACAGGGGCCCAGCCTCATTCAGTTTTTCGAGTAAGATTAAGAGGTCATCCACATAGGAGAGAGAAACATATCTTGAATTGCTCACAGGTATGCCCATAATGCCAGAAGATGGCTAAAATAAACAGGGAAGGTGACAGGGGACAGCCTTGTCTAGTTCCCCTTGCTTGATGAAAGTAAGAGGAAAGGGTGGAATTAGTAGGTACTTTAGCAACAGGGGAGTTATATAATAGCTTTATCCAGTAGCAAAAGGTATGAGAAAGACTGAAATAAGATAAAACTTGATGAAGGTATTCCCAGTTTAAGAAATCAAAGGCCTTCTCAAAATCAATAGCTATGGCTGCAGCTGGTGTCTTGAGGGATTTGGCTTTGTGAATTAAATTAAATAAGGAACGTAGGCGATCAGAACCAGATCTATGTTTAATAAAACCAGCTAGCAAACAATGTGTTAGCTTGGGAATCAAGGATTCAAGTGGAGAAGTTAGTAGTTTAGCAAATATCTTCCCATCTGTGTTTAATAAAGAGATGGGCCTGTAACTTGTGGGGTGAGTAGGGTCTTTTTCTTTCTTAGGGATTAGGGTTATGATTGCTTCGGTGCAAGATGGGGGAAGCTTGCCAGTATTGGAAGCTTCTTGATAAACATTAAGAAGAAGAGGACATGAGGGTGTCGGAAAACATTTTATAGAAATCAACGGGGAATTCGTCACCCACAGGGGACTTGCCGGATTTTAAGGAGGACAAAGCTTTCTGGATTTCCTGAGGTGAGAAGGGTTCATCTAAAGAATTTGTTTCAAGAGTAGAAAGATGAGGAAGATGTAACGATTTAAGGAACTGTTGAATTTGTAAAGTAGATGGAGGATTTGTGTTACAGTATAGTTTTTGATAAAAGATTTCCATGATACGGTTTATAAAGGGGTTGTCAGAGTGAATCGTACCCTGTTCATCTTTTAGACTTAGGATGTGTCATTCCATTTGTTGTGCTTTGAGCTGGTAAGAAGGAATTTTCCATTTTTATCATCATATTTCCAAAATTTATATTTAAGTTTAAATAAGGCCGGTTGGGTTTTACGAGAAATGAATTAGTTAATTTTAACTCTAAATTGAAGAATTTCAAGATGAAGTTGAGAATCAGGACAGTGCTTATTAGAAGAAAAGCATAAATTCTCTTTAGCCTTAAGAGATTTTTCCAAGTCAGCCAGCTGTTGTTCCTTACTCTTTTCCTATGTGCAGCATAACTGATAATTTTCCTTGAATCGTAGCTTTAAGAACTTCCCATACAGAGGACATAGAAGATTCGGTTGGTGTATTGTGAAAGCGGAAGTCCTGAATTTGTGCTTTGATCATGGGTTAAAAATTGGGATCCTTGAGAAGGAGAGGGTCCAGCCTTCAGTAAGAAGATTTAGGTGCTAATGGGCCCCACAAAAGTTGCAATTTGACAAGGGAATGGTCCGAGATTATGAAAGGAGAGATGGATGAATCAATAGTTTGTTCCATTATAACAGGAGAGGCTAACCAGTAGTAAGTTCTACTGTATGTCTTATGTAGAGAGAAGTAAAAAGTAAGTTCTCGATCATGGGGGTGAAAGAGGTGCCATACATCAGCTAATCCAACATCTTGTATTAGTAATGAGAGGGCTTTAATACTTCTAGGATGGGCCTCTGTAGTGGGGCTACTTCTGTCAATGTTGGCTTCTAAAGCTAAGTTAAGATCCCCTATAAGAATAACTGGTGTATTATCAGTGTTAAAGGATAGAATCTGTTGAGCTAAATTATTAAAAAACTCGGGAGAATCGGAGTTGGGTGCATAGACATTAACAAGCAGAAGAGGAACAGAGTTGGTATTCAGTTTGACCATCACCCATCTGCCATCAGTATTGGAAACAGAGTTTACAAGGGACCATTTGATACTCTTATGAATAGGAATAGCAACTCCTCTTTTTTTTGAGGTATAGGATGAGTCGTAGATCTGACCGACCCAATCTTTTTTAAGACTATGAACATCCTCTGCTAATAATTTTGTTTCTTGAAGGAATGCAATTTGTGTTTTATATTTTTTGAGATGTGAAAGAATTTGCTTCTGCTTACAAGGAGAATTAAGTCCCTTCACATTCCATGTATATGAAAGTATGTCACTCATATTGTTAGTGTTAAAGAAAGGGAATAATCGCTGGAGTGTGAGGGGACAAATAAATGAGGCAGAGGATGATTAGAATACACTATAGAGAGCTTACGTATATGCAGAGAGTGGCAGGAACATTCAAGCCAAAAAAAGTGAGATGTATGATACATGAGTAGCACAGATATCTTATTAAAGTTAGAATAGAGATGGGGAAGGAGAAAAGTCATTACCAACAACAACAATATGGTACTAGTAAGCTAAATAACAAAGAAAATGTTTTATGGGTGTGAGGAGATATGAGTCAGCCAACTGGCTAGAGACTCCTCACCACACTCTGGGGTGTCGATGTGAGGAGGAGACTAGGGAGGACGGTTATAAATATCATCCCAAACCTTAATCTGATCCCAGTAATATAATAAAGTAAGTATTCCTGATAAGCTAAACTGAAAGGAATAATACCAAGAAAGACAGGGACTGTAATAACCTCAGCTTAATTCTAAGCTAACAGGACAAGGTATAAGGATAAAGCTAAACACCAGAACCTATTTATAAACATTAGTAGTAATAGTACAAGATATACTAACTCAAAATAACAGTAAATTAAAGAACCATATATAGATGCCAGTACAGCCGAGACATAGAGCAAGGAATTCATGGAGCCAGGTGGAATGCAAATGAACAAATATAAAAGGAAAAGTAGATCATTACCACATTAGAGTGACTCTGAGTATACTTTGCAGTGCAACCGAATAAGTACATAAGAAATACAATATTGAGGGGGAAAGAAGAAAGGGGAGGTTAATTTAAGCCCTTACGCCCTGAGTCAAATGCAAATCGGGATTATGTGGAGAGGTATAGGCTTCGGTGATAACTGTAGTCAGAAGCGATAGTCATAGTAAAGACCAGCTCCGATTACTCAAAAATCACCAAAATAGGTGTTATATGGGGTGACTAGGTCTAGAAGACTAGGCCCAGTGAGCCCCAAAACAGGAGGGACCACACAGCAGAGGATTTCTATAATATCTGTAGGCTTCGCGTAAAATAAGGAGCATAAAGATGTAGATTGACAATCCTTTGCAACAGTACACCAAACATAGCTCACCTCTTTGAGTGCTAATGACAGTTCCATATTGTAAACAGGAGGTAGAAGAATAATGGAGCGTAGGGAAGGAGATAGATTAAATGTAGTTGCCAATAATACTTAAGAACCTGTCATCAGGAGAGGGAAGGGGTAAATTGCCTTGTAATATATAATAATTCCATATGAAAAAGAAAAGGCATAATCAGGATGCATACGATTGAAGATATGCAACTGAACAGCCAAAAGACTATAAACCTGATGTACTGCTAAACTGGAGAGCAAAAGGCTAGATACAAAGAACTTGTTTAGTGAGGTAATGTATAAGATCTAACATAAAATAATGGGTTAGAAAAGCATTGCTGATATTCCAAAGTTCCTCTGAAGGCCTTTAAGCTGTTCATTTAAACACTGCAACAAAAGTACGTGATCGCGCCACGATGTACAGCCTTTGCTTTCTGCACCCGCTGGGAGCTAAAGCAACCAGGTAGCATAGACTGTAGAGTGGGCTGCTAGGCAGAAAAAGTGTACTGGAACTCCCTTTAAATATCCTGGAAGCAAAATGTACCAAGATATAGCAACTGTGACCATATTACGAACTAAATAAGCTCATGACATCTTAGATTTATTAGCAGGAGTGTGACTATTGATGTTCTTGCTTTTGCTTTTGGTCTTTGCCCTACGTTTCTTTTTGGGTAGCTCTAAAGATTTGAGGGGGGAACTTGCAACAACTTCTGCCCATGAAGTATCGGCAGAAATACATCCCTGAGGCACAGGGCCCAAATTAGAGGGATGTTCGTCTGAAATTTGCTTGGAAAGATCCTCCTGCGAGGAGTGCATGTCATCCTCCAAGACAGCAAACTTATTGCTCAAGGGAATAGAAGGGTTGATTTGAAGGTGAAAGGCTGCAGCTTGGGGTGTTTGGGGTGAAACCTCGCTAGAACAACATGAAAGTCTTGAAGAATAATGCCCCGACAGAAGCTTCTCTTGCTGCCGTGTTGATTGCCTTGGGGTCAAATCAGTTGCGGCATTGCTGCTTGGGGCTGTGAGTTCTGCAACACTTTCCCCACGTTCTTGTACCTCATCGTCCACCCTCCATGCGGATCCCAAAGCTGTGTTTGGGTTGCCAATTGCTGCCGAACCTCCCAGGGTAAGATTGCAGAGAGAGACCTCCAGATAGTTAGCTAAGGCATCAGGGGTTTCAAAATCCTTGAAGGAAGAGCCTGAGAAAAGGCGTAGTGTCACGGGGTAATGTAGAGCAAATTTAATGCTTCTTTGGTGGAGGATTTGTTTAAGTGGATTGTATGACTTCCTTCTTATGGTTAAATCTTTTGAAAAGTCTCTGTAGATGGAAATATTAAACTTTTGCCACTGAAGTTTCCCCATTTCTCTGGCTCGTTTCAGTATTAATTTTGTTGGGAATAGTTCCAGAAGCAAGCAATGATAGGCCTTGGTCGCTGGTCTGATGTTGGCCTGGGACCCAGAATGCAGTGAGACCACTCAATGATTAACGTTAGGTCAGGAGGCAGTTTAAGCATTGCAGGCAGCACATGTAATTAAAGTGCAGTAGTGTCTCCTAATTCTACACCTTCAGGGAAGCCAAAAAAATCGTAAATTGTTGCGATGATTACAGTATTCAATAGCATCAATTTTGGCTTGTAGGGGTTTAATAGTTTGATCTTGATTGCGGACAGTAGCCTGGAGGTCATGAATAGTAGTGGTGTTGTAGGCCGTTGCTTTCTCATTAAACGCAATTTTCTGGCTAAAAGTTTCAAGAATGGTCACATTCTGTTGGGTGGAGGTTTTTAGATCATTAATCTCAGCCATCAATTTAGAAAACATTACTTCCACTCTAGCAAGTGAGCTTTGCTGTGCTTGGAGATCTGCCATGGTGCTGAAGGATGAGGCCTAGTATGCTGCAATACAGTGTAGAATAATTGAATATAAGTAGATGATGGATCACAAATTACTTACAAACTGTGTCAGGCAGTAAGATTACAGAATGGTCACAGGAGTTGGTACCAAAGAAAGGTCTGGTGAAGGCTGGATGAGGTTAGATTGAGGTCATTCCTGCAGAGATTCTGAACTATGCTGCCATCTTCTGCCTGGTCAGGCCATGCCTCCCCAAGTGATTATTGATAAGAGATTTAAAAGCATTTAGCATCACTAGGTGAGTAAATTTGAGTGTGGTTTGCAGTTTGTTCCAGACTGATGGGAGGGCATAGAGGATGGCAGCATCGCCATAGAGAGTATGGAATCTGGGAACATCAAGTAAAATGAGGGAGGTTTTCTGAGTGAGTAGCAGCTCAGGGAGTGGCAGAACAGGCCTGATATATAGGGGGGTAATTTGTTGAGTAGGGTTGTGTAGAGCCAAGTGCAACTGTGCAATAGTCTTCTGGAGGCTAATGAAGACCAACCAACTTCAGTGTAGAGCTTACAATGATGAGTTCTGGTAGGGGCATTAGTAAAGAAATGGATAGCTTGGTAGTATAGTACATCCAGCTTGTGCTGGTTGGTGGTGAAGCAACAGTTGTAGATGAAATCCGCATAATCTAATAGGGGCATAAAGGCAGTTTGTACCAACTGTTTCCTGATATCACTGGGAAAGGGATTTGTTACAGAGAAGAAAGCTAATCTTATTCTTAGTGTTTTGCATAGGGCCTCAATGTAGGCATAAAGGAGAGATTATGGTCAAGCCAAAGGCCAAGCTTATTTGAACCTGTCCACTACATCTAGAGTATCACCCAGGAGGGTAGTGATGGAAGGAATGGTGGTGTTATATTTGAAGACTGGTTGTAGATTTGTAGGGTGGAAGAACATTAGTTTTGTCTTTTTAGCACTGAGCAGCAGTTTAGATTGTATGAGGTTAATCTGTAGTTGGTCAAATCTGATTGCAGTTTGGTGCACACGTCAGCTAGTGAGGATTTAGCTGTGTAAAGTACAGTATCATCGCAAAGAAGTGAATTTTATCATTTTGACGTTATTGCTGAGTGTGTTGATGTAAATCATGAACAGGAGAGGCCCCAGTATGGATCCCTGAGGTACTCCTCTGGAAAGGGGAGTGGTGAAGACAATAGGACATCAGCCTTGATTAGTTGGAGCATATCTGTTAAATAGCTGAGAACCATTCAAGGGGCATTCTTGCAGGCCTAGCTCTTAAATTTAATTAGCAAAGTTATGGTCTACGGTATTGAATGCCTTACTTAGGTTCTAAAACACTGCTCCTACTGTTAACTTATGGTCTAGGGCAGTTACCCAATCATTCATCACTAGAGCTAGCACAGATGTAGTACTGTGATTAGGCCTGAAACTGGATTGGAGTGGATTTATGAGATTAGACTGATTGAGATAATCCCTTAGCTGATTGTTGACCTATTTTTTGAGAAGTTTTGAGAGTGCCGGTAGTATGGAGATAGGCTTGTAATTGTTCAGCTAGGTTTCTTCAGATTTGAATAGTGGCAAAATGTGCGCTGTTTTCCATATGGAGGGAAAATCACCAGTTGAGACTGACAAGTTGAACAGGTGGGTAAGAGGTGCTGTGAGGTGGGAATATCCTAATTTTAGGAACCTAGGTTTGATGCCATCGGAACCAGTGCTTTTTTTTTTGGTATCTAGGTTCAAAAGTAGGTCTTCAATTGTTTATAGGTGATTTTGGAAAAGTGGAAGGGACTAGGAACATTTTGAGTTGGCGGAGGGTCTGTGAAGTTGTCTTTCAGCTTGTATTTTGATGCCTGGGAAGAGTCGAAGACTAGTCCTGCTGTGGCAAAATGCGTATTTAATTTGTCGAGTATGGTAGTTTTATTGGTAATTGTGGTGACCTGAGACATTATTTTGGCAGGATTCTGAGTTGGTTCTTTAAGTTGGGCCTATTCCATTGTGAGCTGAATCATGTTACTATTTCCATGTGTAGAGTTAACCAGAAATTAGGAGCTGCCTACTGGCTAAGACAATTCCTGTCCCATGAGGCGTGCCTAGCAGTTGCACAAAGCAACCTTCCACCCCTCGATTACTGCTCCCCAATATATTCCCCCATGTCGTCAGCCCTGCGTTCCAGGTTGACACCAGTTTACAACAACATCTGCCACTTTGTCCTTCTCGCACCCTTTTCTACCCATTATTGTGACTTATACAATTCGTTTGGTTGACTCCCACTTCAAGGATGCTTCAACCTCGCCTTCGGCTGCCTAATAGACATTACACTCAGAGATAGTCCCCTGTCCCCTTATTCATCTCTACTCATGGGCAAAGTGGCTACTAGGTGCCTCTGTAAATCATCCATCCCCCCCCAGTAGTTCCCAGAATCTCCACTATCATAGGCAGCAAAGCCTTTTCCGTCTCTGCCCCTCCTTATGGAACAAGCTTCCTATATCACTCCACTCATCCTCCTCCCACTTATCCTTCAAAAGCCACTTTAAAGATTGGCTACTACTGGAAGTAAAATGCCACTGTCCATCTGTGTAAGTTGAGATGATTCCCCCCTTCCACCACCTTTTGTGGTGTCTCCCCACCCTTGCGACAGCCCTTTCTGTCCAGCTTCTTTCCTACCCGCACCCGGCCCTCTCTCTTCTCCTCTCCCTGTAGTCTACCCCACTGCACTTTGCTTATTGTGGACTGTTTCACTGAATTTTGAATATTCACCTGGTTGTTACTTGATTTTGTTATTGGCATGCTTTTTTAAAATGGCACTTTATATGGTTTACCTAGTAATTTGTCACCTTACTGTGTTGTTCTCCATGTTCCTGTGATGATGTATATGGACTTCAACTTCACCTTGTACCTTATTGTATTCTCATTTTTGTTAATACCCTCTATACTGTAATTCCCTGCACTTCATTGTTAATGGCCTGCATTGCAGCCATGTTACACCTCCTGTATTCTGTTTTACTAAATGTGCCATTGTTTATGGCCGGGTCATGCCTGAAAAATGGTCCTGTGGATCGGCGCACCTACCCGTCACCAAAGACAAAATAAATAAATAAATCAAACTTGAAACAAATATAGTAGCATGGGTAAAATTGTAATTTGTAACATATTAGATTGTCCAAAAGGGAAAGAGGAGAGCCTGCCATTTTTGCAAAGTTGAACAATTTTATCTTAAATTGGGGGTAATGTCCTTTTAAAATGTACCTGACTTTTTACCAGGAACTCTAAATATCTGATGCCATCTGTGGTCCACTGCAGGGAAACTGCTTTTGGAGTCTACTATGTGGGCAATCACATAGGGCATCAGCATTCATCTTATTTTGATTCACCCACGTCTGGCCGTGTTACCAAAGGCCTGAATTGGTATGTTTGTGCTGGTATCAATCTCTTTGGGTCAGATATATATTAAGAGGCCATCTGCATAAAAGAGACCTTTACCTTTCCCAGTGTTACTCCTTTGATATCCTCACAATCCTGCGATCTCTGGACTAGGGCTCTAAAGCTAAATCAAAAAGTTATGGTAAAGGAGGCACTTCTGTCAGGTCCTCCTGCTGAGCATAAATGCCTCTGAAACCCAAGCATTAGTCTGTATAGAGGCTGTTGGATTAGAATATAATGCCTGTACCCAGTGGAGACATATTTGTGAAAATTCCATGGTTCTCATCGTGCTCAGAGGTGGACCCACTCAGTCCTGTCAAAGGCTTTCTCTGCATCAAGTAAGCCCAACCCAGGCAATCCCTTGAGTTATGGTTACCTGTAATAAGCACCTGTTGTAAAGTTCTCAAGTTAGAGGGTGCCCTTCTCACCGTAATAAAACCTGCCTGATCTTCATGGTCAAGTTCAGGCAATACTTCTAATCATCCTGCCAATATTTTTGCATAGATTTTGAAATCCCCATTGAGCAAGGATATTGACCTGTAAGTTGCTACCAGGGTTCTGGGCTTGTCCAGTTTTGGAAGAACTGTGATTCTTGCATGTGAGAAAGCATGAGGCAATTTGCCAGTTTTCAGAGCCTCCTGCAGAGTACCAAAAAGAGGGCCCAAAAGTCTAGAGCAACCCTTCCCAGTGGCTTTCAGGACCTCCTGTGTAATGAGAGAAGCTAGCTTTCAGTTCCTCTGCTTCGTCCTCTGTTAAGGTCTGCAAGTTGGAATAAAAAGACTATGGGTCTATCCCCTCCACAGTTTCAGGATTACCACACCCTGATGTATACGGTTTAGCAAAATAAGAGACATCCTCCTTACTGATAGCTGTGGGGGTTGTTTTAATATGCACAGTGGCTACCTGAATCCCAGTGATATAGCACTGGGTGCTCTCTTGCTTTAATTGATAGGCAAGTGGCTTTCTGCATTTATTCCCCAGCTCATAGAATCTTGTCCTTTGGAAACGTAGGTGTTTTTCTCCATGTGTTTTGCATGGACCTCATTGTATTCCATTTTCAGATGGGTTAGTTCTCGGTATTAGGCCTGATCCCTACTCTGTTTAGTGTTTTTCTAATTTTGTAATCAGGTTTTTAGTGCCTCTAACTGGGACTTGTAGTCTTTATTTATTTGATATATGTAACCCCTTGCTACCCAGGGTTACTAGAATCCAGTAAGACCTAGTGGTAGGCAGAGAAGGCAGCTTGTGAAACTCCAGTTAAATGGATTTCACACTGTCTCACTCAGTTCTCAGTCTCAGCTGAGACTGAGGGATGGCATCACCATAGAACTATCGCAGCTGCATGAGCCACACTGGAATCTGCAGAAGGGAGTTAGAGTAGAATGTTGGGAGCTTTGAACAGTCAGTGTCAGTAGTCTTCAGTTGGAGATTGTGGGAGAGGAGCACAGCAGTTCTGTGCATAGGCTCTTAGAGTCTCAGCTCTGAAATAGAGCTACAGTTAGGGAAGGTGTGTGTTTCTGCCTAAAGAGGGACACTGTAAGCTGTACTTAAAGTGGTGGAGACTGGCTGATAGGGAGTCTCTGTGCCCCATCCCACAGGGGATGGGGCAGGAAGGTTTGCCTGCTATTCCAGGGGCAACCCCCTGGCTACTGCTAGAGGAGAAGCTGCCTTATTTTTCCCAAGAGTGTGGGGCAGGGATTTATTTAACTCTAAAAATTGATTAGCGTTTTGCTCATAAAAGTGCTAAATCCTTGTGAAAATGCATAGCTCTTGCCTCAGTGTGTTTAACAAACACAGCACTTCTGGAAAATCTATATAAATACTTTCTGTACAGTTAGTGTAGTCCCAAGAAAAAAACTGCTAATCAATTATTTAAACCCTGTGGTGCAAGAAAATTTCGAGATTCACCTGTGGGGCACCTGCAACCAAAGGGTGAGTTCTGCTCTTTCTAAAGGGCCCATGTTTCATCCTGAACTGTGTTAAAGTGGGGATTGGACTACTGAAGTAGTGGGAGGCCTAGAGTAATAGGCTTAGCAAAAAGTAAAAGTATGTTCAAGTCCAGCACAAAGGAAAAGTCAAGACATGTAGAGGAGATGTTACATACGTCTACCCTGTAATCTACATTGCCAAGCTTTCAAAAGAGTTGTTTAGTATCCAGAGAAATGGTCGGGTATGGATTGTGGGAGCTGGAGGTGGGAGACCCCCATCTTTAGTAACCAGGTCTACCTCTACGGATTTGCTCTGTGGATTTCTACTTTGCCTCATGCACTTGGCCAGTGATGAGGGAAGTACCCAGACATGGGATGGAAGGAAATTTCCCTTTAGGAGTCGAAGGCTCTAAGGTGGTTTGGAAAGCCACCAACAGGAAAACTGGTTCATTCCCATATGGATCGCGGATCAAGTGGCCGGCGAGGGTGCCAGGCCATGGGAAAAACCCAAGTAGTGTACAAGTCGGGCTGTGTACCCAAAGCTGCATGCAAGTCCGGGCTGTGTGCCTGGTAGGTTCAGAGCCTGAGGGCTGGAATAGTGAAGAAGTCTTCTGTTGCTCTAATCTGCATTACCAGGAATTTAGCCCTGTGGGGGTCCGTCTATGCTTTATTTGTTGTTTGGATGAGAATAAAAGCCATGCTTTAGAATCCCATTCCTGGTTTTGGACATTACAGTTATTGCTTCCTGTGTTCGGATTTACTTGGAGAGTAGCCAAACCTAGGTCCCCTGTGCTGAGTAACCTAGTCCTTCCCGAACCCAGTCCCCACCAGGTGCTGCTGTCAGCTTCAACAGCATGCCACCTGTAATTTTGCAAAAAGGCAGGGGTCTGGGGGTTACAAAATGGAGGCACCACTTTGGATTTTAATTTTGGGAGGAAGGTGCTAGGACAAGCGGCTAGCGTTTTGGCTATCTGGCAGTGGGTAGCCCAAAAAGCTGAAGCAATTTAACTAGTGTGTCACTGTGTGCTGTGGATCTTATGCTGCTGTTAAAATACCAACTGTTTACCAAGGAGCAGTAAAGCTAAAAGAGTGTGCCCTTGTCCTGCATCAATTGTTTACAGCATCTTTGCCTGCTTTTTAAAAGAACTGTGGTGATAAAGAAAAGTGTGGAAGACTGGGGGTAGCAACAGGTAAATTGTGCCCTGGACGTTGGAAATGCTTTTGAGTGAACTGAGGAACTTGCTGTGTGCATGGCCATGCTAAATGGTTGAAATGGGCTCCCGCCGTGGAGTCAGTTGAAGGAAAAAAAAAAGTGGTTTCTGCAGTTTAAATTTGCCTGCTCAACAATCGCCGTGAAGAGAAGAGCACTCGCGAGGAAGAAGAGGCTCATTTGCATGGCGTCGTGTTATTGGTGAGACTGCAATCAGTCCCGCCCCTCAGCCAGCTCTACAGTGACTGCCCAGCATTCGAGAGGGAGTGTGAGTGGAGTGCATGTACTGACTTTGTGGAGGAGCATTGCGGTGATTAAAAAGTGGTGTAAAACTGTTAAAAATAGCCTTCGCTGTTTAAAATTGGGCTCAACCTGCATCTCAATCGACTGAATTGCGAGTGTGGTGATCGGGGAGACGATCGGCAGGACTTCCCACCCGTTTTCTTTCTGAGGCCTCCAAGACTGGCTGCAGGCCGTTTTTCCATCGCAGCTAACAGCTACTGATAACAGTGAGTACCAACAGTAAAAGTTGCTTAAACAGTGATTTTCTGCCAAAAGCCAGCTGAATATGTGTGCAGCAGTGTAGTCACTTTGCAAATAACGACTGCGTCAAGTTTTAACAGCAAGTGCAAGTCTGCTAGGCCATTGACTGTGTGCATAGTTATGAGTTCAGCATCAGTTTAAAGTTTTAAAGCCAGAGAGAGACTGTGAGTTGTAGTCAAATGTGCAACACTAGTTTACAGGCAATCCTGTGCTTGAAATCCTGAGGCTTTAAGGGACTGTGAGCTAAAGAAATGTTTTCAGCAAGTGAAAAGTCCGTGGCAAATCATGTAAATGTGTTAGAAAAAGAATAGTGCAAGTTTGTGCAGTTTTTGAGCAAAAGTTATCAGTAGTGTGTGTAAATCGGATGCGCAGTGGCTTGTTCCAGTTTCTGAATGTTGATAAGAGGAGTGCTGCCCCGCCATTATAGGGTGTGGGAAAGTAAAGTAAACACAGCAGCAGAGAAGCCATTTTAAAAGTAAAGAAAGTGTTCAGTAAAGTGGGACTTTCAGTAACAGTGAGCATTTGTTTGTTTTCCTGCAGTTATGGTCTCAGGACCAGCTCGCTACCCGGATCATGCCCGGACTGCAGTAACAGCAGCAGTAAATAGGTTAAGGGACATTGAAAGGTGTTATCATAGAGGACAACTGCCTTCTCATGTGGCGATTCCTGGATATCCAGTGCAAGTGTGTCAAATTTGCTTAAATGCTGGAAGGGACGTCTTCATGATACCTCACTGTTCTGGGTGCCTAGAGAAATATGGCTTGTATAAAGTGCCCCAGCTTCATTTGGCTCCCACACCCATAAAGGTTCAGGAATCTGTAGTTGGCAGCACACAGCACCAGGTGGAGCTTGTTGAAGAAGGCCCCTTGGGGGAGTGTGGCACAAAGCTAGAGTGTGCAGATTTAGAGACAGAACCAGATGTTGACGTTTTGGATGCTGGATCTCAAAAGGAAAGTTCAGATAAAGCATCAGTAGACCCCTGGGGGGGGGGCCTAGCCCAAGTCTCATAGGAGAAGATGAGATGTGGGAGGCCCTTGAATGGGAGGTGTCGACCTCCACGCCTAGTAATAAGTGGATAGTCTCAGGAGTGAGGATGACTGCTCACTCCTGGGCTCAGATCCTCAGTGACGAAGAAGATGAGGGGACACCTTTGTGGCCTTGTGAAAAAGGAATGGGTACACAGCTTCAAGCTCTTGCCTTGGAGGAATGCATGGAAGAGAGTGGTGATGTCACTGCCCTGGCTATGCAAGAAGAAGAGGTCAGGGATCCATTTTTAATCTCATTGAGGATGCGTAGCTGGCAGAACCAGGACTGGCTGCCCCCAAGCCAGGCCAGCGGTTTCAGGTTGACCAAAGCTAGTAAAGAGGAGAGACTGGTTCGTAGGAAGGTGAATGAGATCTATGGGATGACCTTTCCTACCTTTCCTTGGAGAGTCTGGGAGGAGATTGAGAACAGCAGGAAATCCTGGATCTGGTCCAAAGCAATGAAATGTGTGCATCCTGGTGCAAACAAGCACGTCAGAAACAGACTGTTTCATGAGAAAAAAACCCAGTGGAAGAGATGCAGGACACTGTTTATGGACAGAGTACGAATAGTGGACGGAGAGGGACCTGAAACCTTCCACTGTGTGAATTATGTGCACCCAGATGGGGTGATAATACAAGCTCCTGACCCCTGGTACTACTGGCCTCAATGCAAGGACCTCCTGGCAAATGTGCCCGTGCCTACTAGATGGAAAGCCGAGCAGTGGTAGTCAATACTGCCACACCAGCCTTTGCAGTGCCTTTGTTGATCCGCCAGTATGGACATTCAGGACTTAGGTGCCGCACATTCATCAGTTCTACAGTGCACTGGCCTTTCCAGAATCCATCGACTGGCCCACCAGATGACTTTAGATCCAGAGTGGACACCAGCCCAGCTGTAGCCTCATCCATCGCCTGGTAATCGGATGACGTCAGACCAGCTGTTTTCCTTTTTGTTTCTATTCTAAGGTTCCATCTCCAGAGATGACATCAGCCCAGCAGTTTCCAGATGTGCCCTCCTGTAGTTCCTGTAAGATGTCTGCCCAGGTGTATCGGAAGAAATGCTGCCAGGGAGAGTCTTTGGCTGAGGAGCAGGTCGGTACCTTTATTCGTTCTACAAGGGGCTGGTAAGTCTGAACTTTTCTATCCTTATGACATTGCAGTACACACCCTACACTAGCAGACTCCAGAATGTGAACTGTCCTCAAGACTCTCCCCTTTGGGACTTTGACCTGCTAGAACTGTGCTTCACTGGGCTCCGGCCCAGGAGAGACTCTTTAATGGACTAGCCTTCGGGCACTGTAGTCACCAGATGGGACTTTTAAGGCACTCCATCCCCCAAAAGTGTATTGTAAATAGAGTCATTGTTTTTCTTCTGTTTTCTAGTGTATATACTGTTTTACCACCTTTTCTAAAAAAAAAATTATTTTTGGGATTCTCCAGTGTTTTGATGGTACTGGTTTAAGTAGACTGTGTATGCAGATTAGGAGTGTGTGTTGTCTTTCTTTTTCTTGCAGGTGTTCCTGAAGAAGCTAGAAGAGAAGACAAAAAGAGGAGGAGGGGCTCATCGGAGTTCCTCACTAGTGCTTTAGTGTGTAGTAATTTAAAGTACTGTGGTTGATATTGCTGTTGTTACTGTATTAACCCTTTTCCTTCCACAGGTGAGGTTGTGGGGGTAGGGAGGCAGTAATGTAAGGTAATAGTATGGTATTAGTTTCTTGGTGTGTGGTTGCAGGGTGCCCAAGGTTGGGGAGGTGCCCGGGTTGTTTTTGTTTTTGGGGTATTAAGTTAGAGGGAGACAAATTTTCCCTAAAGGGCTAGGGGGGATAGACAGGCTATGGTCCTGAACGGCCATAGGGACTGCAGTGCTGAGCTATTAGGGCTATGCTCTGGACAGTTCGACCAGAGCCACTAGGCACCCATAGTAAGCGGGTAGAGTAGAGACTGATTTGTCAGCTAAAGGCCTCTAGGCCCTTAGTGTTGCCTGCCTGTGCTCGCACATGGTAGGAGGTGGGCTGATCACCCCCCTCCGCAGGTAGCACATAGGGTGGGATGGCCTAAGCTGGGTAAACAATGACAGTCATTTTCCTGGTCAAGGGCGAGTGTAACACCCTTGTTACCCGGGGTTACTAGAATCCCAGTAAGACCTAGTGGTAGGCAGGGAAGGCAGCTTGTGAAACTCCAGTTAAATGGATTTCACTCTGTCTCACTCTGTTCTCAGTCTCAGCTGAGACTGAGGGATGACATCACCATAGAACTATCACAACTGCATGAGCCACATAGGGATCTGAAGAAGGGAGTTAGAGTAGAATGTGGGAGTTTTGAACAGTCAGTGTCAGTAGTCTTCAGTTGGAGATTGTGGTGAGAGGAGCACAGCAGTTCTGTGCATAGGCTCTTGGCGTCTCAGCTCTGAAATAGAGCTACAGTTAGGGAAAGATGTGTGTTTCCACCTAAAGAGGGACACTGTAAGCTGTACTTAAAGTGGTGGAGACTGCTGATAAGGGTCTCTGTGCCCCATCCCTCAAGGGATGGGGCAGGAAAAATTGCCTGCTATTCCAGGGACAACCCTGGCTACTTCTAGAGGAGGAAGCTGCCTTATTTTTCCCAAGAGTGTGGGGTACAAGAAAATTTCGAGATTCACCTGTGGGGCACCTTCAACCAAAGGGTGAGTTCTGCTCTTTCTAAAGGGCCCATGTTTCATCCTGAACTCTGTTAAAGTGGGGATTGGACTACTGAAGTAGTGGGAGGCCTAGAGTAATAGGCTTAGCCAAAAGTAAAAGTATGTTCAAGTCCAGCACAAAGGGAAAGTCAAGACACGTAGAAAAAGATGTAACATACGTCTACTCTGTAATCTACATTGCCAAGCTTTCAAAAGAGTTGTTTAGTATCCAGAGAAATGGTCGGGTATGGATTGTGGGAGCTGGAGGTGGGAGACCTCCTCCATCTTTAGTAACCAGGTCCACCTCTAAGGATTTG
Source organism: Neoceratodus forsteri (assembly GCA_016271365.2). Taxonomy (NCBI): domain Eukaryota; kingdom Metazoa; phylum Chordata; order Ceratodontiformes; family Ceratodontidae; genus Neoceratodus; species Neoceratodus forsteri. Next base: position 1,089,155,900 of record CM057458.1, read on the forward strand.
CTCTGTGTATTTCTACTTTGCCTCATGCACTTGGCCAGTGATGAGGGAAGTACCCAGACGTGGGATGGAAGGAAATTTCCCTTTAGGAGTCGAAGGCTCTAAGGTGGTTTGGAAAGCCACCAACAGGAAAACTGGTTCATTCCCATATGGATTGCGGATCAAGTGGCCGGCGAGGGAGCTGGGCCGTGGGAAAAACCCAAGTAGTGTACAAGTTGGGCTGTGTACCCAAAGCTGCGTGCAAGTCCGGGCTGTGTACCTGGTGGGTTCAGATCCTGAGGGCTGGAATAGTGAAGAAGTGTTCTGTTGCTTTAATCTGCATAATCACGAATTTAGCCCTGTGGGGGTCTATCTATGCTTTGTTTGTTCAGTTTGGATGAGAATAAAAGCCACGCTTTAGAATCCCATTCCTGGTTTTGGACATTACAGTTATTGCTTACTGTGTTCGGATTTACTTGGGTGCCCCTGTGCAGAGTAGCCAAACCTAGGTCCCCTGTGCCAAGTAACCTAGTCCTCCCCGAACCCAGTCCCCACCAGGTACTGCTGTTAGCTTCAACAGCATGCCACCTGTCGTTTTGCAAAAAGGCAGGGGTCTGGGGGTTACAAAATGGAGGCACCACTTTGGATTTTAATTTTGGGAGGAAGGTGCTAGGACAAGCGGCTAGCGTTTTGGCTATCTGGCAGTGGGTAGCCCAAAAAGCTGAAGCAATTTAACTAGTGTGTCACTGTGTGCTGTGGATCTTATGCTGGTGTTAAAATGCCAACTGTTTACCAAGGAGCAGTAAAGCTAAAAGAGTGTGCCCTTGTCCTGCATCAATTGTTTACAGTGTCTTTGCCTGCTTTTTAAAAGAAGTGTGGTGATAAAGAAAAGTGTGGAAACTGGGGCTAACAACGGGAAAATTGTGCCCTGGACGTTGGAAATGCTTTTGAGTGAACTGAGGAACTTGCTGTGTGAATGGCCATGCTAAATGGCTGAAATGGGCTCCTGCCGTGGAGTCAGTTGAAGAAAAAAAAAAGTGGTTTCTGCAGTTTAAATTTGCCTGCTCGACAATCGCCGTGAAGAGAAGAGCATTTGCAAGGAAGAAGAGGCTCATTTGCATGGCATCTTGTTATTGGTGAGGCTGCAATCAGTCCCGCCCCTCAGCCAGCTCTACAGTGACTGCCCAGCATTCGAGAGGGAGTGTGAGTGGAGTGCATGTACTGGCTTTGTGGAGGAGCACTGCGGTGATTAAAAAGTGGTGTAAAACTGTTAAAAATAGCCTTTGCTGTTTAAAATCGGGCTCAACCCGCATCTCGATCGACTGAATTGCGAGTGTGGTGATTGGGGAGACGATCGGCAGGACTTCCCACCCGTTTTCTTTCTGAGGCCTCCAAGACTGGCTGCAGGCCATTTGTCCATCGCAGCTAACAGCTACTGATAACTGTGAGTACCAACAGTAAAAGTTGCTCAAACAGTGATTTTCTGCCAAAAGCCAGCTGAATATGTGTGCAGCAGTGTAGTCACTTTGCAAATAACGACTGCGTCAAGTTTTAACAGCAAGTGCAAGTCTGCTAGGCCATTGACTGTGTGCATAGTTATGAGTTCAGCATCAGTTTAAAGTTTTAAAGCCAGAGAGAGACTGTGAGTTGTAGCCAAATGTGCAGCACTAGTTTACAGGCAATCCTGTGCTTGAAATCCTGAGGCTTTAAGGGACTGTGAGCTAAAGAAATGTTTTCAGCAAGTGAAAAGTCCGTGGCAAATCATGTAAATGTGTTAGAAAAAGAACAGTGCAAGTTTGGGCAGTTTTGAGCAAAAGTTGTCAGTAGTGTGTGTAAATCGGATGCACAGTGGCTTGACCCAATTTCTGAATGTTGATGCGCAGGAGTGCTGCCCCCGCCATTATAGGGTGGGAAAGTAAAGTAAACACAGCAGCAGAGAAGCCATTTTAAAAGTAAAGAAAGTGTTCAGTAAAGTGGGACTTTCAGTAACAGTGAGCTTTTGTTTGTTTTCCCCTGCAGTTATGGTCTCAGGACCAGCTCACTACCCGGATCATGCCTGGGCTGCAGTAATAGCAGCAGTAAATAGGTTAAGGGACATTGAAAGGTGTTATCATGGAGGACAACTGCCTTCTCATGTGGCGATTCCTGGATATCCAGTGCAAGTGTGTCAAATTTGCTTAAATGCTGGAAGGGACGTCTTCATGATACCTCTCTGTTCTGGGTGCCTAGAGAAATATGGCTTGTATAAAGTGCCCAGCTTGCTTTTACTCCCACACAGTTCAGAATCTGTAGTTGGCAGCACACAGCACCAGGCGGAGCCTGTTGAAGAAGGCCCCTTGGGGGAGTGTGGCACAAAGCTAGAGTGTGCAGATTTAGAGACAGAACCAGATGTTGATGTTTCGGATGCTGGATCTCAAAAGGAAAGTTCAGATAAAGCATCAGTAGACCCCTGGGGGGAGCCTAGCCCAAGTCTCATCGGAGAAGATGATATGCGGGAGGCCTTTGAATGGGAGGTGTTAACCTCCATGCCTAGTAATAAGTGGATAGTCTCAGGAGTGAGGACGACTGCTCACTCCTGGGCTCAGATCCTCAGTGAGGAAGAAGATGAGGGGGAACCTATGTGGCCTTGTGAAAAAGGAACTGGTACACAGCCTCAAGCTCTTGCCTTGGAGGAATGCATGGAAGAGAGTGGTGATGTCACTGCCCTGGCTATGCAAGAAGAAGAGGTCAGGGATCCGTTTTTAATCTCGTTGAGGATGCGTAGCTGACAGAACCAGGACTGGCTGCTCCCAAGCCAGGCCAGCGGTTTCAGGTTGACCAAAGCTAGTAAAGAGGAGAGACTGGTTCGTAGGAAGGTGAATGAGATCCATGGGATGACCTTTCCTACCTTTCCTTGGAGAGTCTGGGAGAAGATTGAGAACAGCAGGAAATCCTGGATCTGGTCCAAAGCAATGAAATGTGTGCATCCTGGTGCAAACAAGCACGTCAGAAACAGACTGCTTCATGAGAAATATACCCAGTGGAAGAGATGCAGGACACTGTTTATGGACAGAGTACGAATAGTGGATGGAGAGGAACTTGAAACCTTCCACTGTGTGAATTATGTGCGTCCAGATGGGGTGATAATTCAAGCTCCTGACCCCTGATACTATTGGCCTCAATGCAAGGACCTCCTGACAAATGTACCCGTGCCTACTAGATGGAAAGCCGAGCAGTGGTAGTCAATACTGCCACACCAGCCTTTGCAGTGCCTTTGTTGATCCGCCAGTATGGACATTCAGGACTCAGGTGCCCCACATTCATCAGTTCTACAGTGCACTGGCCTTTCCAGAATCCATCGACTGGCCCATCAGATAACTTTAGATCCAGAGAGGACACCAGCCCAGCTGTATCCTCATCCATCGCCTGGTAATCGGATGACATCAGACCAGCTGTTTTCCTTTTTGTTCCTATTCTAAGGTTCCATCTCCAGAGATGACATCATCCCAGCAGTTTCCAGATGTGCCCTCCTGTAGTTCCTGGAAGATGTCTGTCCAGCTGTATCAGAAGAAATGCTGCCAGGGAGAGTCTTTGGCTGAGGAGCAGGTCGGTTCCTTTATTCGTTCTACAAGGGGCTGGTAGGTCCGAACTTTTCTATCCTTATGACATTGCAGTACACACCCTACACTAGCAGACTCCAGAATGCGTGAACTGTCCTCAAAGTCTCTCACCTTCGGGACTTTGACCTGCTAGAACTGTGCTTCACTGGGCTCCGGCCCAGGAGAGACTCTTTAATGGACTAGCCTTCGGGCACTGTAGTCACTAGTTGGGACTTTTAAAGCACTCCATCCCCCAAATGTGTATTGTAAATAATGTCATTGTTTTTCTTCTGTTTTCTAGTATATATACTGTTTTTCTTCCTTTTCTAAAAAAAAAAAAATTATTTTTGGGATTCTCCAGTGTTTTGATGGTAGGGGTTTAGGTAGACTGTGTATGCAGATTAGGAGTGTGTGTTGTCTTTCTTTTTCTTGCAGGTGTTCCTGATGAAGATAGAAGAGAAGACAAAAAGAGGAGGAGGTGCTCATCAGAGTTCCTCATTAGTGCTTTAGTGTGTAGAAATTTAAAGTACTGTGGTTGATATTGTTGTTGTTACTGTATTAACCCTTTTCCTTCCTTAGGTGAGGTTGTGGGGGTAGGGAGGCAGTAATGTAAGGTAATAGTATGGTATTAGTTTCTTGGTGTGTGGTTGCAGGGTGCCCAAGGTCGGGGAGGTGCCCGGGTTGTTTTTGTTTTTGTGGTATTAAGTTAGAGGGAGACAGATTTTTCCTAGAAGGCTAGGGGGGATAGACAGGCTGTGGTCCTGAACGGCCATAGGGACTGCAGTGCTGAGCTATTAGGGCTATGCTCTGGACAGTTCGACCACAGCCACTCGGCACCATAGTAAGTGGGTGAGTGAGAGACTGATTTGTCAGCTAAGGCCTCTAGGCCCTTAGTGTTTACTATGCCTGTGCTCGCACATGGTAGGAGGGGCCTGATCACCCCTCCATGGGTAGCACATAGGGTGGAATAGCCTGCTGGGTAAACAATGACTGCGGACAGTCATTTTCCTGGTCAAAGGTGAGTGTAACACCCTTGTTACCCAGGGTTACTAGAATCCCAGTAAGACTTAGTGGTAGGCAGGGAAGGCAGCTTGTGAAACTCCAGTTAAATGGATTTTACACTGTCTCACTCTGTTCTCTGTCTCAACTGAGACTGAGAGATGACATCACCATAGAACTATCGCAACTGCATGAGCCACATAGGAATCTGCAGAAGGGAGTTAGAGAAGAATGTTGGGAGTTTTGAACAGTCAGTGTCAGTAGTCTGCAGTTGGAGATTGTGGTGAGAGGAGCACAGCAGTTCTGTGCATAGGCTCTTGGAGTCTCAGCTCTGAAATAGAGCTACAGTTAGGGAAAGGTGTGTGTTTCTGCCTAAAGAGGGACACTGTAAGCTGTATTTAAAGTGGTGGAGACTGCTGATAAGGGTCTCTGTGCCCCATCCCTCATGGGATGGGGTAGGAAGGTTTGCCTGCTATTCCAGGGGCAACCCCTTGGCTACTGCTAGAGGAAAGAAGCTGCCTTTTTTTTTCCCAAGAGTGTGAGGTACAAGAAAATTTCGAGATTCGCCTGTGGGGCACCTTCAACCAAAGGGTGAGTTCTGCTCTTTCTAAAGGGCCCATGTTTCATCCTGAACTCTGTTAAAGTGGGGATTGGACTACTGAAGTAGTGGGAGCCCTAGAGTAATAGGCTTAGCAAAAAGTAAAAGTATGTTCAAATCCAGCACAAAGGAAAAGTCAAGACATGTAGAAGAAGATGTGACATACGTCTACCCTGTAATCTACATTGCCAAGCTTTCAAAACAGTTGTTTAGTATCCAGAGAAATAGCCGGATATGGATTGTGGGAGCTGGAGGTGGGAGACCCCCCATCTTTAGTAACCAGGTCCACCTCTGGTTGCTCTGTGATTTCTACTTGCCTCATGCACTTGGCCAGTGATGAGGGAAGTACCCAGATGTGGGATGGAAGGAAATTTCCCTTTAGGAGTTGAAGGCTCTAAGGTGGTTTGGAAAGCCACCAACAGGAAAACTGGTTCATTGCCGTATGGATCGCGGATCAAGTGGCCGGCAGGGGTGCCAGGCCATGGGAAAAACCCAAGTAGTGTACAAGTCGGGCTGTGTACCCAAAGCTGCATGCAAGTCCGGGCTGTGTGCCTGGTGGGTTCAGAGCCTGACGGCTGGAATAGTGAAGAAGTGTTCTGTTGCTCTAATCTGCATTACCAGGAATGTAGCCCCGTGGGGTCCATCTATGCTTTGTTTGTTCTGTTTGGATGTGAATAAAAGCCACAGTTTAGAATCCCATTCCTGGTTTTGGACATTACAGTTATTGCTTCCTGTGTTCAGATTTACTTGGGTGCCCCTGTGTAGAGTAGCCAAACCTAGGCCCCCTGTGCCGAGTAACCTAGTCCTCCCCAACGCAGTCCCCACCAGGTTCTGCTGTCAGCTTCAACAGCATGCCACCTGTCGTTTTGCAAAAAAGGCAGGGGTCCCGGGTTACATATGCTTTTAGGGAATTCCAAGCAATCCCAATGTAAGCAACTGAATTTTTGTTTGTATCCCAGTATTCCATGATTTCTGTACTCCGCTGTTTCAAAAAAATGTACTATGTGCAGCTAGAGTATATCTGGTCTCCTGTTTTATAATTTGATGGAGGTTGCTCTTCCACACATCATGTGAGTCTTAATAGGACATGATCTGAAATTAATATCAGCAAGTACTCATATTGCACCATATTCTGGAGTACCTCGGCTACAAAAAGGAACAAGTCATTTCTTGTGTGGGATAGATGTACATGTGAATAAACAGAATAATCCTTATATACTAGGTTTGTGTTCTCACTAGATACCATGCAGACCCAAGTCTTTTGAAGAGCTAGTGTACTGCCCAAAAGTAATATTAGATTTTACAAACAGCCAACTGTTACCTTTTATATCCGAGGTACTTTTTCCTTTTTCTTTGTTTAATTAAAAGATCATTTACCTGATGGTAATAGGTGTGATGTGTGGAACAGCTTTTAGCCTGGCAGCTGACATATCTTTCTCTACTGCCCCACACTACATCATCAGCATTGTGATCTCTCTGTCTGTGACATCACTGCTACCTAGGAACAGCAAGTGAGTGACTGTCAGGTCATTCACCTGTGATGTCACAGTCAGTGAGATCAAAATGCTGATGCTGCAGTGTGGGGCAGTAGAGTTAGATATGTCAGCTGCTAGGCTAAGAGCTGTTTCACACATCCAACACAATATTAGCACATATAATACTTATGATGAGCAAAAGGAAAAGAAAAACTACTTCAGAAATAAAATGTTACAATTGACTACTACTTAAAATGTGTATTATTTTCCTGTCTGCCTGTTTTGGCTCCACTAGCTCTTTAAGTTAGAATCCAACAGCTGGGCGGCATTTCTGAGTTGGTATGGTCTCACTGAGGAGTGATCCTGGGGTTTGTCTGGTGTCAAATTATGGTCCCCACCCATAATATTTGTCATGAGGTTTGGCTTAGCTAGAACAGCAACTCTCTAAAAAAAAAAATTCAGTCATCAATGTTCGGTGCATTGATTTTAAGCAGTACCACCAGACAGTTGCACAAGTTCCCCAGAACCATCACCTGTTATTGGAGTCAGACCAGACAATGTCAGCTTCAAATGGAATTGGTACATTATTAATATTGTGATTCCCCTAGAGTGGGAGGTAAATGACATAAAATAGATTTGTCCTACCCAATCCCTGTACAATTTAAGATGTTCCTAATGAGTCAGGTGAGTCTCCTGCAGGTAGGCAATGGCAGTCTCCTGCAGCTTTAAGTTAGTTTATTTATTTCAGATTCAGATAAATACCTTTGAGCCAAGGCTTATTTTTAAAGGTTCCAAGTCAGAGAGAGACAGTACAGTACAGTACAATACAATACAATACAATACATAGGTTACAGATCAAGTAGGAGGAATAATCATCAAATAAGATATATTTTGTTGGAATAGTTGTTGACAAAGAACGAGAATATTACACAATTTCACTTGAAGGATGCAGCAATAAGCAACACTTAATCAGTGTGGTGCAGCCCTTGTGTAAGTGCCAGGTATTAAGGTAGGAAGGGTCTCCAGGTGAAGTAGAAGGAGGAGGAGCAGGAGCAGCCAGAAAAGGCCTTGTCATGGTATAATCAAATGGTCAGTGCAGAGAAGTGTGGGTGAGAGGGACAGGGGAGGGGGTAGGAAAGGGGAGAGGGAGGAAAGGTGGGTGGTAGGTCAGGTGTGGGAGGGGTGGTAAAGATGTAGTGGGGTTGGCCAAAGGTAGCTGGTGGCATGTTAATAGTGAGTCTTTAGGCTAGCTAGAGTTATGTGTTGCAGGAACAAGCATTTTGAAGTGCAAGGTGTGAGCAGAGCCCAGATTTGAATTAACTGAGTTTTTCACAGTCGCGAAGCACAAAGGGCAGGTCATCGAACCATTTGGGTCCTCGATGTGAGATGGAACTCTAAGCCAGTGTGGTGTGCTTGAAATGCACTAGAGCCCACTTTAGCTGCACTTCTAGTGTTGACACCGGAATGCTCATATTTGAACACAGAGGAAGCTGAGTCAGGGGTTTGGACAAGTAAAGATTTTTTACCAGCAGGCAGGTCTGGTACTGGGTCTTGGATTCGAGGGGGAGCCATTCAGTTTCTTTGTATAGGGTGCTGGTATGGGTGAGATGGTCGGCCCCTAGGACCAGACGGCCGACCTTTTTGAGTAGTTGTGACCCTCCTTAACGTGGTGTAAGAGCCAGCACCATAGGTGATGAGGCTGTAGTCTATGGTGGATAATACTGAGCAGCGTGTACCTAACTTTAAGGCGTCTGGGGTCATGGACTATCTGTGGTGATATAGGACGCCCAGTTTTGTGTTAGCTATTTTGACCACATGGTCGATGTGCTTAGAGAAGGTGAGGGTGTCATCTAGGTGAGCACCTAGATATTAGAAGGTGGATACTTGTTCAAGAGTGTCCCCCTTGGAGCTACAAATCAAGAGTGGGCCAAACTTTTTTTTGCTCTGAGGGACAGTGAAGAGCATGTTCTTCATCTTTCTATGGCTGAGCAGCAGTTTGTTCCTAGCGAACCATTGCTTAAGTCCATAGACATTATCTTGCAGCTCAGCGGTGATTGCGGTCAGCTGTTTGCCAGATACTGAGATGACCGCATCATCAGCATATAGTACTGAGTGTGCTGGGCAGTTAGAGGGTATGCTGTTGATGAATAAGCTAAAGAGGAGTGGCCCAAGGATGGACCCTTGGGGGACTCCAAGGTTCACTTCCCTATGTTCTAAGATCTGGCCACTAATTCTTACATGTTGTGTTCTGTGTTTGAGATAACTGTGGATCCAGGCCACAGTGTCTGTGGAGAGGCCAGTAGATAAGAGGCAGTTTAGTAGCAGGTGGTGATTAATGGTATCAAATGCCTTTGTGAGGTCTATAAAGATTGACCCCTCAGCGTGACCATTGTGAAGGGCATTATAAATCTGAGAGGTATAATCAGTTAGTACAGTGTGGGTCAAGTGTTTTTCTGGAACCCGTGCTGTTGGTTACAGAGAAGGTTATTTTGTCAGGTATTTGGTGAGTTGGTCTCGACCACTCACTCCAGGCTTGGGGGGTAGAATGGATATAGGTCTGTAATTGGACATTTTTTCTATCCCTGATTTGAAAACTGGGGTGACAAGTGCGCTTCACTTGTCAAGGAACACACCAGTTCTAAGTGAGACATTAAAGATTTTCATGAGAGGGTCAGCAAGTTCGTTGAGGGTGAGGGCTATCATCTTCATGTCAACTTGGTCGTTCCCCGTCCTAGTCTTTCTCTCACTCCATTGCTACAGAGAGTTTGCTTGTTTGCTTTGGGGAGTTCACCTTGTGATGCCTGGGTGAGGTAGTCACAAGGGAGCACAGAGCGTAGGTCGGTGAATGCTTGGTTGAAAGCATCTGCAATATCCCTTGGCTCCTGGAGGGTCTCTGAGCCTGTTATAATGAGGTTTGGTGGTGCTCTGGATGTCTTTCCAGTAAGGGATTTTAGAGTCCCAAAAATCCTTACCATGGTCCCAGTTTCTGGTCAGGAGATCTTTGTAATAGGATGCCTTGGCAAGCCGAATAAGCTTTGTGCACTTATTGCGTGCAGCCCTATAGGCAGTTAGGTCTCTCTGAGCCCTTGTTGTCTTTGTCTTGTACCATAGGTTGTCCCTCAGATGCATGAGCTCGATGAGGGAGCCTGTGAGCCATTGGCTAGCTGAGCCTCTAGCCTTGTTAGTCCTAAAGGGTGCAAAGATATTGTAGGCCTTAGTGAAAGCCTGTATGAAGAATTCAAGGGCCTGGTTACTGTCCACAGTGGTTTCTAGTGGTGACCAGTCAATGAGCCCCACATGTAGTTTTAAGGTGACAAGCTGCCCTGCTCTGAGCTTGTGATTTCTCCTGACCATTGGAGGACACTTTGTGAACTTGTTTGCCCAGGTGCACAAGACTGGGAGTGATCACTGAGGGAGTCGGGTAGGACTGACACCTCAGTGATGTGCTCTGGGTATGAGGCGAGGAGCCAATCTATGAGTGTACTTGTGCCCATTTTATAATTATATCTGGTTGCCTGTGTTAGCATCTGAGTTGGGTATAGGCCAGATATCTGGTCCCTGACCACGGAGGCATGCTGTGGTTGCCAGTTTGTATTGAAGTCCCTAGGATGACTTACTCCACTTTGCTTGAGCTGTTCCTGGTTACTTATGAACTGCTCAAGCCGGTGTTGCATTGTCTGGGGGTATACAGATGGTAGAGAGTAGCAGGACTTTATTTTGTTGTCCTATGCTGAGCTTAATGGTTAGTATATGGGCTTCCTTTGTATTCAAGCTGCTTGGTAGTTTTTGTCCTCTGATGCTGCTCCTAAGGTATACCAAGCAACACCACCCCCCCCCCTCGTTTGGATAGCCAGTCTTGGTGGAAAGTGATATAACCATCCAGAGCAACTGTTGCATCACTGACCTTAGGTGAGAGCCAGATCTCAGTTAGTGCGATAATGTCTGGTTTGGTTACCTCTACCCAGGCTTGAAATTGAGTCAGCTTAGGCAGGAGGCTGCCTATGTTTAGTGAGACAATCTTAAGTTGGCATATTTCGTTTGTGTGTTTACAAACTGGGGTCCTGGATTAGGGTTCACATTTCCTGATATTAGTAACATTATCAGGATCATTTTAATAAAAAATGGAACCAAGTTACCTAGTTAGAGCCTATTGTTTTTGTTTTTGGTTATTTAGGGTCAGAGGTAGGGGACATTGTGTGACTGTAAAGTAGGGCAGCTATTGGGAGATAGTGTGGTGTCAGCATTTTAAAGGTTTGTGGCTGTTGTTTAGATGCAATAGGCAGGTGGGGTACTGTAGCTGTTCCACTTGAAGTGAAGTTTTGATGCAGGGGGGTTCCTGTGTGTGTAGGAAGGAGCAGGAGTGAGGGTTTTATTCTCCATGTGCCTGACAGCTCCAAAATAGGTGGCAAGGAAATACAGTTAAAGCAGCATTTTTTTTTTTTGGGGGGGGTCTGCATCTTGGCATTTTAGGATGGAGAAAGGACTACCCTGGGAATTGTAGGCTGGTAGTGTAACCCATGGTCTTGTCGGTTGGCAATAATTTCAAGACAGGTGAATCCTGATCAATGTGGTACAAAATTTGTCTGTGGTCTGATTCCAGATGTGGGTAGGCCCGACTATGTATCTTACCATGCGGAGGGGATGGCTATGTCAGAAGGCAGCAAAGAGGTTGTGTGTTGCCAGAATTAGGATAAGGATTGCAGGAACCTAGCATACAATTGTACCCCAAGATAGTGTAGTGATCAGGATACTTGTCTCCGTGCAGAGGATTGCAGGTTCAAACCTAGACAGGACAGAATGTGGAAGTATCAAGGCATACTACCAGAAAATGGGTAGCCAGTTCATACCCATTTTGTCTTATTGGGGCACGTAATCCCCTTAATATTCCAAGTAACTAGATTAACTGTATTATCCATAATTATACCCCATACTGAACCACATATGCAGTTTCCCTTCTAAAAATAACCCCCTTCCACACCACTCTCTCATTCTGTAGATGAGGACTGCCCATGAATCATAAATGCTTCTGATGTCTGAAAATAGAAAAACCAAAAAATGTAAACATATTGCTTCTTATCTGTAACTCAACTAAGGGAACAAACAACAACACTAAGTTGATCTATCTACATCTAGGTAAGTGTCTGTGATAACTGCATCGTAAAAGGAAAGCTCAAGGGCAGATGAAAGGCCTACCCCTTGAGCTAATCCACTTGAAAAATATCCTCACTGAGTGATACTTAGGGCTCTGAAAAGAAGTTGATCCTAATGGCTAATAGAAAAAGTATGAGTCTCTGAGACCTTGGAGCTCCTAGAACATTGGCCAGTAGCCATCCAGCTTAGGTGGGCTAACACTGGCCCCACACATCAGCATTTAAAGAGGATTTGCCTATGACACAACAGCATTGCTGGCTTTGGACCATTTGTAGATTTACCACCTCAGTCTCTGCAGACACAGGTACAGGGAGAGGGCTCTCCCAGGGCAGCAGGAGCCAAAGGACCCTGCCCCAGGGTTTTGCAGGAGCTGAGGAACACAACCCCCCCCATTGGAGAGTCTAGGTCTCCCCCTGCTCAGATCAGTTTAATACTTGTTGCATAACCCAGATAACCTGTAATGGACTGGTTTTCTTAACCGTAATAGTCAAAAACACATCACAATCCCAGACTCCTTCCCCCTCCAGTACTACCAACATGGCACACCCATATTGAACCAAAGTACAGTGAAGTATAAAAAAATGTCTTCCTGAATTATCTTGTCCTAAGGCATTAAAAGAATCTATGCAAGGCTTTGGCTATCCCGCACAGCTCCTTCAATTGAGGGTTGGACTGAGCTAACATGCCATATACTGTATGTGTCATGGAAAAAATTACAGCTTGCTTATCTCATAAATTATTTTTTTTTATTTTTTTCGATTTTTATTTTTTATACTTGTTAGTGGATAACAATACTGCTAGTTTTCACTAGCGAAAATGTTAACATTCAAATAGTAAAACACAGTACATACAACATTTTTAGAGTGCAATATAACATAAAGGTGTCAGTGACACACAATTAAAACATCAATTGCAAGTGCATTCTTTAGATGATACAAGCCACCATTTCAAACTAGCTCTGAAGGAATTAACTGTTTGTGCAACAAGTAGTCTTGTCTAGAATAGAGTTATAGAAAGAGGAATTACCAAACTTTGAACTACAGTGGAGAAGACGGGTGCTATATGTAATGACTGTGAAACCTGACTTTGTACAATGAATGTATTTATTAATGATTGTAATCTAAAATAAGAAGATTGTCTTGGCATGGAGGGACTTTTAGAAGGACTTTGATGGCAGTGTATGTTGTTGGGGAGTTGACATGTGATTTTATATAGTATTTTAGTTGGTTAATTGTCAAAAGACAAATCTACATATATTTATTTTGGATAAGCAGCTAATTTCTCCCTGTTTGAAAGCTGTGTTGTCTCTGTTGTCTGTTTGTTTACTGTTTTTATTTACAGAAATTAATAAAAAAGATAAATTTGAAAACAAAAGTGTCTGCGTATAATAACCAGTCACAGAAAATAAAACTGTTCTATAGGCCAGCTTATTGGGGTCTCTGAGTAGCCTGTTGTGTCACACTCTCGGGTTCCACTAGGAAGGCAGGGTCTCTATGTTAAGCCATCTTAAACAGTGGAGGGAAAGCATGTGAGATTACTGTACTATCATTGCGTTGAAGACTATGCAAAGTTAAGGCCCAGCTCCACTCTGCCACCTATGATTGCTCAAAAGTTCCAGATCTCCATAAATTCTCCCCCACATTTACCTGGTGATACAAATCTGAATCACTCCTTCACTCATGATCCACTATTTCATCTGGGGTGCAGTTGAAATCTGGTGTAGGGAGCAACATGGCGTGTGGTGGTTTGAGAGAGCAGGTCAAAAGAAAGTTTGAGAGCTGTCTATTGTTTACATGGTGTTGCACTCAAACTTGCCTCAGTCTTTGATTTTAAACAATATAAAGAGTTAGGGTGGCAGCTAGTATCCATCACTCTGAGCCTCCATCTTTGGGGGAGGTGGGGTCAGTGGGATGTGCATTAGGATTGCTTAGATTTAGGATGGCAGATTTGGAATCCTTAGATTCCAAGGTTTTTTTTCAGAATTCGGAATTTAGATATTCAAAGCCAAAAATTCCAATTCCAAAAAATCATTTGAAATCTGAACTGAGTGTGGTGAAACCCCTCTCCCTCCTCTTACCTGTGACTGCTGGGATCTGATTGTGGACTGGAGGAAGCCTGCTTCATTATATGGCTGTTGTGACAATGGCAATGGCAGACCCAATGGCCTCTTGGCTTCAAATTGAATGTATTCCTTTCTGATGTCAAATGACTGTGACCCCCCAGCCCCCAGCATCAAGCCATAAGGTACTCCCTCTCAACCCAATCCTCTGACTGTGTCAGCACTCTTGGCTTCTGTTCCCCCCCTACAGTCTGAGGAGCCTCATTCATTGAAATGGTGCTAGCAATTTAATAGCAGCACTTTCCAGTCCATTTGAATTAGATTGACTGTTAGTAGCATGCCAATGATCCTCTCAAGGCTAGTCCACCTCTGTCCCCAGACTGACCTTGAACCATTTCTACTCCCCAGCTCACATGCTCTGCCTGCTGCTACACTGACCAAATCCTAAGCCCCAGTTCCCACTCAGTTGTTGTTTTCCCAGTGTTACCAGGGAGGTGGGGTGGTCAACCTAAGCAAAGCCCTGGGAGCAGGCTTTTCCAGATGCATATTAAAAGACATCTGGCAGAGCTTGTTCCCAGGGCTTTGCTTAGGTTGGCCACCCCACCTCCCAGGTAATTCTGGAAAAACAACAAACTAAGTAAACTGGGAGTCAGAGTCACTTGTTGGTATATGGGGAAAGTGTGGCAGTGGGGAGAGAGCGCGAGCTGAGGGAGTAATAGTAGTTAAAACAATTAAGTTTAAAGAAACAGGTCAGGGATGGTATAGGTAAGGATGGGGAACAGCAGACAGCGTGGGTGTGAGGATGGACTCGTAGTACTTTGAACAAGTTCGACAGCCTATTCTTGAGAGGATCATCAATGATATGCTGGGACTGAGTTAGGGGGTGTACTTGTCTCGTCATTGGAAAGTTGGCTACTTCACATCATCATTCCTCTTCTAAGTAAAATTAGGACCTCTGTTTTTTTTAGAGCTATTTCCTGCCCCATAGACTTGTCCCACCTATTTCCTCTGCATCAGGTCATAATGTTCTTTCTTGAGATAAGTTTATTTCAAAAATACTATGGCTGGGTTCATTTTTTTGAGGAGTCTAAGCACCGAGTATCTTTTTATTTTATGATTGAGTCCTCTAACATTCCAGGTAATAAGCACTAGACCTTCTGTATGAGACATTAAAATTCAAGAAAGAATTAAGTAAACATGGAAGGGCATCCTCCAAACGGTGCCACTAGAGTTAGTTTTTATTGAAAGAAACAGACAGCTGAATGAAGACGTGGAAGAAAAAAAAGAATAAAACATGTTAAAATGGAAGATTAAGAAAAGAGAAAGCCGTACACAAGAATTCTCAAGAAACAGTACAAAAAATCCCACCCACATAGTGTTGCATACAAAAACAGAGTTATGAACGTTCTAAGAAAATTCTAAAAAATACTAGAGTTTAAGACTTGAGCGATCCCACCAACTCCACTACAACGCATTACTTGAATGACTAAATACAGCCTGACTGAACCCGCCTCCCCCCCACAACACACACTCACATCAATGCTAAGGCACTAAGTGACCTAAAGTGTTTAAACCATATCCAGTTCCTCTAGAAGTTAACTCCTTATATAAACTGCAAATGGATCATGCTATGTAACAATTATAATCCATATTGCATTTGGATGTTGATAACTTATAACAAATGCAGTGCACAACTGTTAAATAAAAGTTAGTCTGTCCTGACCTATTGTATTTCTCAGGTATGTCTTAATTTGTTTTAGAGCACACTGAAGGATCATTCAGATGAACATGTAGTGACTGGTATGGTAAGTGCAATAGTACCCAACTGGTGGATGCCAGGAAACTTAACCTGTGGCAGTGAGTCAAGCAACAAAGAAATGCTCCGTGGGGAGTTTTCATCAGGCAACCTTTCAATAAATCTTTTGTGGTACAAACAATTTTTCTTCAGGAAATTGTACTCCATAATGATTGCACATAAGATTTAGTGTTGTCTTATCTAAAATAAAGGACTTGTTGGTTTCAAAAGCCTGAACTGCTTTCAGTAGGTCTACCCCCTCTTTTGAAAATTGCCATCTTAATTCTGAATTCATGTTATCTAACACTGGATAGTACATTTTAGTTTGGTAATCTGTTTCAGAAGTAACTGGCTGCTGTTCCCTAACTCTTCTGGCAACTACATATGAATCAAAATGAGCTGCTAAGCAATGGGTACATTGTGGATGGGTTCTTTGTTCTGTTGGAGTTATGTTAAGTGGCACAGCAAATGCTGTTGCTTCACAGAGTAATTCTTTTTTTTAATGTAAACTCTGTTTTAGTCCCCTCAGTGATGGCAAGGGGTTTACTTACCCCAGATCTGCCGTGTACGCAGGCACTTAACATCCTGGACCGGCCAGCCTCCACAACGATTGTAGAGCAGGGAGGACCATGACTTACCCACCATGGAGGGGCCCTCCCAGTGAGAGGAGGCAAACCAGGAGAAGAGACTGCATCACCTTGTAGCCCCCGCCCCAACTTACATAGGGTTTTGTTTGACCGGGAATGGTCATCTGTTGGTGGCATCATCCTGCATGTCATGAGGAGTTTATGGTGCCTTGAGTCCCTAGGGTGTGGACATGCAATGATGTCCAGTGTGCAGTGAGCACATTCCTGTGCTCACCTGCAGGATGTATGCCACCACCCAATCCCACTGCTAAGTGCTCACTAACTTCTACCACTCCCCCAGTCTCCACTGGGGTCGCTAGTGTGGTGGGCACATAACTCAACCCTCCCCAGGAGGGGAGAGCAGCCCTTCAGACACTCGATCCTCCCCTTGCCTGCCGACCCCCAGTGACCCAAGTCCATTCCTGAACCTGGGTCACCGGCATGGCATGAGGTGTGGCATCCAGCGCCTCAACCCTCAGTGCCACTGAGCCAGCCACAGAGTAATTCTTTACATTTGTCTTCATTTCAGAATGAAACCAGAGTATCAATAAATGCTTCTACTGTAATGCCAGCACTGGCTATATCCAGATCTTCAGTCTGCAGTAAGTTGTGGAGTCCTTCTACAAATCTGAGAATGTGATCAAACAGGAAAAGACAAAAGACAGTGTTGAATGACATCAAGAAGTTGTAAAGTCCCAGTGCTTTGGGGTATTTCCATGGTCACATTGTGAGAGATAAGAGATTATGAACTGAGGTCATTCTTGATGCCCTGCAGGGAGCATGCCTCAGACAGCTAGTGTTGGAACCCACTCGGGAGGGAGCACTCTTAGACCTGGTACTCTCAAATGGGGACGGAGAGAGGATCTCAGATTTAGAAGTGGGTAGCCATCTGGGAACAAGTGACCACCAAACAATGTGGTTCATGATAAACACAGCTGTAGAGTCAAGCCATACAAATGTGAGGGTACTGAATTTAGGAGGGCTGACTTTGCAAAATAGGAGAGTGCCTCATAAAAAAAAACTAGAAAATGGGCAAGAAGGAGGGGTGGAGGAACAATGGGAAACATCAAAACTGCCATAATAGAGGCAAAGCCTTTGTGTGAAGCAAATAAACAAATCAAAATGAAGAAAAATTTTTATAGAGGTGGCAGGGAAGGTTAGGGAGAAAAAAATAGCATTCAGAAAGTATAAATAAACACAGAAGGAGCAGGACAGAGAAATTATACCAGTTAAAGCAAAAGGAAGTGGGAAGGCAGTCAGAATAGCAAATGCCCAAACTGAGGAAAAGATAGCTAACTCAGTTAAGAGAGGATAAAACCTTTTATAGGTACATTAGCGGCGAAGAAAGACCAAGGAGGGATGGTGAGGCTTAATAAAGGGAGGTGGGTGGGCAGAGGGTGACAGTGAAAAGCAGGATTCTGAATGAATACTTCTGCTCAGTATTCACAAAAGAAGAGGAGAGGAGGTACCTAATCCAGTCAATAGAAACACTCTGGATAGGGGGGGTCAATACTAGTCCATTCACAGAAGAAAGGGTTCTGAAAGAACTCCTGAAACTGAAGGTGGACATAGCAATGGGACCTGATGGGATTCACCCCATAATTCTAAAAGAACTAAGGAGAGAACTAGTGACACCACTGACCACCCTTTTTAACAAATCATGGGAGGATGGTGTGGTACCTGAGGACTAGAGGAGGGTGGATGTGATTCCCCTTCACAAAAGTGGGAGCAAAGCAGAGGCAGGAAACTATAGACCTGTTAGTTTGACCTCAGTGGTAGGTAAAATGATGGAATCACTTCTGAAATAAAGACGTGTTGAGAACCTAGAGGCCATTAGGGCACAGGACCCAAGGCAGCATGGATTCTCAGTGGGAAGGTCATGTCAGATGCAGCTAACAGATTTCTTTGACTGGGTGACCAAAGTAGTAGACCAGGGAGGGGCTGTGGACATGGCCTACCTAGACTTTAGCAAAGCATTTGACATAGTCCCACACAAAAGATTAATAAACAAGTTTAGCATGCCTGGGAGTGGGTCCCAGGGTGGTAGCCTGGGTAAAACATTGGCTGGACAACAGGACACAGAGGGTAATAGTAAATGGAGTCCACTCTGAAGAAGGGAGTTACTAGTGGGGTACCACAGGGTTCAGTACTGGGAACGGTCCTTTTTAATGTCTTTATAAGTGACATTGCAGAAGGACTGGAAGGAAAAGCATGCCTCTTTGCAGACAACACAAAGATCTGCAACACGGTTGATGCACAAGGAGGGGGTGGAAAAGATGAGAAGGGACTTGGCAAGGTTGGAGGAATGGTCAAAAGTGTGGCAGCTTAAATTCAATGCAAAGAAGTGCAAAGTAATGCACCTGGGAAACAAAAACCCAGGAGAAGAGAACACAGTGGGGGTGGGGGTTGGGGGCTACTAAGAACAACAAAAATGGAAAGGGACCTGGGGATAGTCATATCAGATGACCTAAAGGTAAGCAAGCAATGTGAGAAGGCAGTAAGGAGGGCTGGGGGGATACTGGGATATATAGGCAGAAGCATCACCAGTAGAAAACAGGAAGTTATGATCCCTCTGTACAGTTCTGGAGACCCCATCTCCATAAGGACATAGACAGGATGGAGGCAGTCCAGATGAGGGCAACTAAAAGGTACAGGATCTGCACCAGAAGCCATACTGAAGAGAGGCTAAAGGAACTTAATGGGTATAACCTCGAGGAAAGGAGGAGAGGAGGGACATGACAGAAACTTTCAAGTACCTCAAGGGAATCAACAAAGTTCAAGAAGGTAGCATCTTTCAGAAAAAGAGATGTGCAAGAACAAGGGGGCACGATTTGAAGATAGAGGGGGGACAGCTCAGGGG
Source organism: Neoceratodus forsteri (assembly GCA_016271365.2). Lineage (NCBI taxonomy): Eukaryota > Metazoa > Chordata > Ceratodontiformes > Ceratodontidae > Neoceratodus > Neoceratodus forsteri. The sequence goes on from CM057458.1 coordinate 1,089,175,017, forward strand.
CAATGTGAAGAAGTATTTTTTCATGGAGAGGGTGGTGGACACGTGCAATGGCCTTTCTGAGGGGGTCATGGGGTCAAAGACAGTGGGGGAGTTCAAGAATGCATGGGACAGACATAAGGCAATTATGGTGGAGGTTAGGAAGAACTAGGCTGTTGGTTAACTAGGATCTGCAGCTTATCCAATAGGTAGGAAAATGAGCAGACTGGGTGGGCCAAGCAGTCCTTATCTGCCGTCAAAGTCTATTTTTCTATGTTTCATATGTATGCTTCAGTACACTTATAGCCTTTTCTGACATCCCCACCTGGTGCTGCTCAGAGCTGTGACCTTAAAAGTTCTGTCAAGTCCATTTCTTTGTACCTTTTTCAGTTTGTCACTGTGCACTACAGATGTCAAAAGAATGTATGCAAGATTGCACCAATTCATAGAAATCTCTTACTTTGGGAATGTACTGACATGAATCCAAAAGAGTTAGATTTAACTTATGTGCATAATAGTGAACATATGCAGCATGAGGGTGGTCCTTTTAAGAGTTCCTGAACACCATTGAGATGGCCACTCATGACACTTGCATCGTCATAAGCTTGGGCAACAAAGTAACATCTGGCTGAAAGATATCAAATTTTTTCAAGGTGTCATTAGTGTTACTACACAGTCCCCTTGCATCCTGTTCTGAGAGTTTAACGAAACTTAGAAAATGGGCATGTAAAATCCTGGCTTTTGATTGGCCAGTTCCCTTCCCAGAACCCTGGTCTATCTGACAATAGACCCTGGTAAAAAATGAGTTCTAATTCAGGGTGCCCCATTACTTTGGATATCTTGGGCCACCCCAAATTTTGCAACTGGCCATCCACCATTTTTTTTCTTGCTTAGCGAGAGACTTGACGAGTAAATTGCATGCTGGCCAAGCCCTCCCCCATATCCCTGCCCCAGTTTGTCTTTCATTCTTGTTAATATAGACAGCTGCACATTTAAAAAAACAATGAATGAAACAAAAATGAAGCCATCAATCGGCTTCAAGTCAACAGCATGTGGAAGTGTGGCTTTCAAAAGGGCAGCGCAGCGCAAGTCTCTCCATAGCAATGAAATCCATGTGTGTGCTGCTTGCTCATGCTGCGTGCCGTACAGTCCATCTCCAAAAACAACTACAACAAAAATATTTCTGCAAAGAGGCTCTCGCTTCGCCTTCATGAGACTGCCTCCTGCCTCCACAAAAATGTTTGTCCTCAGAGGGACTAAACTGCGGTGCAGTACTTACTGCGATTGGAGGCTCCATTCAAGTGAATGATGCAGACATTCTCTGTCTCACTAAGAGAGAGATGTGCTTCCAACTCACATTTAGGGTCCCAACCCATGTGACTCACCTAAGGTACTGTTTCACCCTCTGAGTAATCTGCCCCACACAGAAAAACACCTACTATTTCATGTTTTGCTCTGCAGTGGTTCTGTCTAGCGGCCATGCCTTCAACAGTGTTGTGGTCAGCACTTCTCCCTGCTCAGCTCTGGCTCCCCATTCACTTATTTTAATTAACTATTGGCAGCAGTCGGGTCTTCATGCAGTCTTAGCTCCCTGCTTTGCTTTCCCCACTCATGACACACTTCCCCTCTCTTGCCATAATTAAACATATCGGGGAAGGTTGGAGTCTGTTGATTCAGTAGCTGTCCCGAGTTCCACTGTTTTGAAAGGACTGCTGCTGGAGGAGCACACTGCAGTCTTAACTGACTGAATAAATAAATAAATGCAAAGAAAAAGCCGTTTACCAATGTAAGCTGTGTGTGTGTGTGTGTGTGTGTGTGTGTGAGGGGGTCAACCACCCAACTCAACACTGCAGGCGGAAGAACTATTTTGTTTTAAAATAAATCAAATCTTAGACTTTTAACAATTAAACACAACAATTATTATTTTTTAAACATATATAATATAGTACCCATTTTCTTTTTGTTTTGGATGTTGTTGTACTTTGATTCAGCTGTAGGCCAAAATAATCAAAATGATGATTTATTATTCTATGGTAGTACCTACACGGGTGAGCTAGCAGTAACTGTAGTCACAAACCCTGCCTGTTTACCTATTTCTGGGTTATAGCCCAAGCCTGTAAGCAACCAAGTAATTTGTGATGGTACTAGGGAAAAAAACTGCCTTTTTTGTTCTGGGGTTATATACCCCAAGACTGTGGGCAATCAGGAAATTACTGACAGTGGTGGGCAAACAACAAACCCTGCCTATTTACTTTTTTCTGGGGCTATATAATACATCCCAAGGCTGTAAGTGACTGAGTAATTCATGACAGTAGTAGGTAAAAAAAAATGCCTATTTTTTTCTAGGGCTATGTACCCAAGCCCGTGGACAATCAGGTAATTAGTGACAACAGTGGGCAAACAAACCCTGCCTTTTACTTTTCCTGGGGTTATATCCCAAGTCTGTAAGCAACCAAGTAATTTGTGGCAGTAGTAGGCAACCAAAAACCCTGTCTATTTCTTTCTGGGGCTATGTTTTTATTTTTTGTTTATTGAAATGTTTTACCAGGAAGGCACACTGAACAACAAGTTGCTCATCTCCTGATGAGACCTTGGGGGGGGTGTATAATAGGATGTGAAATTAGACATACAATTAACAGTTAACATATCTGTGGAATACACATTCATTTACATTTGAAAAATGACACATACAATTACATTTGTAGAGTGGCATACAGTTAGCATTTAACATACCTGAAAAATTATGCAAACAGAATTATGCTCTGCACAGACAGGGCAAGAAGTGTAAGTATTTAGTTTGAGTGAACTAATACTTATGTAAGTGCAGAGGGGTAAGGAGGCAGGCAAGAGGTGGGGAATGAAGGAACTGGGCAAGGAGGACGAGAAGAGCCTAGAGCTAGCCCCCTCCAGGATGCAAAGAACCCTGCCAGGGGCAGAACATGATGGAGACTTGGAAATAAAATGGGGGGGGGGAGAGAGAGGGATAAAGGCAGGGGAAAGACTGGGGAAATATAGATTTGGTAGGGGGATGTAGAATAGGTGGGCAGGCGGTAGTGGTGGAGGAGGGAAGGCAAGAAGCTTGCCTAAAACTGGCCTCTCCAGGATGCTGAGAACCCTGCCAGAGGGCAGAATTTAGGGGAGGGCAAGAACTGGATAGAGAGTATAGCGGGGATGGAGGAGGGAAGGAAGAGGCTTGTCCAGTGCTAGACCCCTCTAGGATGCTGAGAACTCTGTCGGGGGCAAGACTAAGCATGGGTTAGTTGGTAATTGGGTAGATGAAAGGCAGAGGTAGAAACTAGGGTGAAGTATAAAGCAGAAAGGTGGGTGTCCTGGCTAGCAGGCTCAAAGAGGGAGAGAGGATTTAGTAGGGGAATGGTGAGCGTGCAATGGAGCAGGCTCGCAGGGAACTGGTTAGGGAGGATTAAAACAGGAGCAACTAGCGGAGAGAAAGTTATGTAAGGCAGAGGCTAGGGAGTGGGAGGAGGAGGAGGAGTGCCATATTTGGGGGGGAGGGAGTTCCAGATTTTAGGGAAGTGATGGGTAAAGCCTGACTTGACTGATGTGGGTGGTTCGATGGAGGACCAGCAGAGTATGAGTGTCAGCTGATCTAAGGGAATGAGAGAGGAGGAGCATGAGAGGTAGGGAGGAAGTTCTCCTAGCCAAAATTTAGAAGTGAATTTGGCACAGTGGGCAAGGTGTCTGTTGGCAAGTGGGGGCAAGGACAAAGGCATTGTATAGGTCGCAAAGATGAGTGCGAGATGGAGTATCAAGGGCAAAGCGATGGAAGGAGTTAAAGAGAGAGTCCAATCTGTTTAGGGAGGATTTGGGAGTGGCACCATGGACTACATCGCAGTAGTCAAAAATAGGGAGGATCATCTTCTGGACAAGTTCACTACATGCTGTAGGAGGGATGCAACTACAGTTCCTAAATAAGGCACTGAGCTTGGGGCCCAGTTTTTCAGAATGGCATCAATTGTGGCCAGAGAAGCTGAGGTGTTGGTCCAGCCAGACCCCAAGGTATCTGAAGATGAGGTGTCCTCAAGATTGTCCCATCAAGGGTATGGAAGAGGTGGGGGTGTAGCCTAGAGTCTCTGCCTAGTGTCGAAGGTCATGGAGGTCCCATGTCATAATAGCGATCACAAAAAGCGATCGCTATTATGGTGAGTTTATATCTCGAAAAGCAAACTGGCGATATACTGTACACTTCAAGGAGACCCAACATCCGTATTTTAAAAAGTGTTTTTGTTGGGGGCCCTGTGCCCCATCCCACCCTCACAGGGTTTCTGCCCCCACACCCTCCTGAATTAGGATTTTCAACCCGGGGTGCATGTCGGGGAGGGGGCAAAATATAAGTGCGCAGCTTGTGGCTGTGGCAAAACGTACACACTCCCGGTCCCGAACCCAGTACCTGCTGTGCCAGGGCTAGCCACCTACACCACCACACCACATGGCTAGCTCAGCTGCAGCAGGTACACCAGTGCCTGAAAACCCCGTCCCTGTCCCTTCCCTTCCTCTCGCTATTCCTCCCTTCCATTTGCCCCTCTCCATGGTTGCTATCCCATACCCTCGCTATTCTGCAGGGTAGCCCAGAATAATAGTGCCCCAAACGAGTTGCTATTTTTGTAGTCGCTCATTTTGGGTCACTATTATCACATGATACCTCATGGAGACAGCCTTTTTGGCATTTAGGAAAAGTTGTTGTGAGGCAAACCAGAGCTGAACCTGGTGGAAGTCATGCTGAAGGGTGGTTGCTACATTGACTGGACATTTGCCAGAGGTGAACAAGAAAGTTTCATTGACATACATATGGATAGAACAGGAGGGAGCAGACTGTGGGAAGGTCATTGAAGGAAGATGGAGAATGGGGCTAAGCACAGAGCCCTGAGGGACTCCTGTGGAGATTGGGAGGGAGAGATTGCATCTTGAATCTTGACCGATTGTGTTCTGACTGTGAGGTAAGCTCCAAACTGGTTATGAGCAGGAGTAGATAAACCAGCAGTCGTAAGGGAGTTAAGAAGCAGAACATGGGAGACTGTGTTGAAAGACTTGGTGAGGTTGACAAAGATAGCAGAGGTGATGAGGCCATTGTCCTTCCCGTGAGGATAGAGTCAGTGAGCCTAAGGAGGGAGCTGGCAGTGGAGTGGTTCTTCCAAAACCAGATTGGAATGGGTGACGAAGTAAGAGTCTGCAAGAAAGGAGGTTAGTTGAGAGAGGACCAGGTGTTCTTGGAGCTTGGCAAGGGTAGGGAGGAGGAAGATTGGACGATAGTTGGCAGGGGAGGAAGGGTCACCACTCTTTGGGAAAGGGAGGACCATCGCATGTTTCCAGGGCAAAGGGTTAGAGGAGGACATAAAGGAGAGATTTAGAATTAGGGAGAGAGGGTAGGCAATAGCAAAGGCTGAAAGATAAAGGAGTTTAGGGTCAAGGTCATCCGGTGAGGAGCCTTTGGAAGGGCTGAGAGAGAGGAGGGCTGTTAGTGTCTCATCAGGTGAGACAGGGTGAAGGAGAAGGAAGGGTGGGCACAGGAGGGTTGGTGATAGGAGAGGGAGGATGAGGGAGGGTGGATTGAGGAGGGACTTTAGAAGGGTTGAGGCACAGGAGATGTAATAGGAGTTAAACTCCTGAGCCACTATCCGCAGTTCGGACACTAATGTGTTGTTTATATTAAGCACTGGGGTGGATGCAAAGAGGGAGAATAGGGCATCAACCACTTTCCAAAATTTGGATAATGAATTAATTTTTTTTTTGGGAAAGATGATTTAAAATATTCAGACTTCGCTACCTGGTAGCTTTTGTACAGCATTTCTTAACATGCGATATTTAGTATAGTCTGATGGAAGCTGGTAGGCCTTGCGTTTCCTCCAAGCTTTATCTCACTCCCTGAGGCAGGTCATTAACTCAGAGGTGATCCAGGGATGATGTTTACCTTGTACTTCAGTGACAGTGGTGGGCAAACAACAAACCCTGTTTACTTTTTATGGGGCTATATCCCAAAGCTGTAAGCATTAAAGTAAGCAACCATGTAATCAGTGATGTTAGGCAATAAAGGAATTAAACAAGAAAAAAAAGACACTGCAGCAGTTCTTCAGGGCAGGCTGCTCAGCTGTCTCTCTACCTCCTATTCCCCCAACCTCCTCCTCAATATTATTCAAAATCCTTTTTTTTGTATTTATATTTTTGGGTTTCAGATCTCATCTTACTTTTTTTACACAATGCAGTGCAAACAGCAGGCTGCCCACCTGATCCTGCTGCCACCATTCTGTCTCCTCTTTCGCTGAGCTCCCTCTCACTGACACTGACTTGACTTATATTATTCTCTTTTTTTTTTTTTGGGGGATGATATTTTAAACTGTGGCCTGAAAACCAAGGTAGTGCAGCAGAGCAGACTACTCAGCTGGCTTCTGTTGTTGCACCTATTTTTATTTCAAAAAATTTAAATCATTCATCAGCAGCACAGATGTCTGATCTTAACTTCAGATTAATAATAAAAAATGCTGCAGGCTCCTCAGCAGCTTGGCTTTACTTATCTACTGTACTGCTCTGATGATAGCAGTCAGAGAGAGTTCCCCTCCGCTCCCCAGTCCCCACCCTGTCTGTCCCCCAGCTCTCCTCCTCACCAGCCAGCTCCTGAGTCCTGCTAACTCTCCCACTCCCTCCCAGACCCAGACCCAGGCCCAGGCCCTGCCTCTCCCACTCTCCTGCCTGCTGCCTGGCTATATTTATATTACATAAATGTGTGTAGTACTATCCCTATCAAATAAATATCAATCAGCAAAGGAACTTAAGGAACGGAAGTAAGTAACTTTTGTCTTTTAATTTATTTGCTCTGAAGAGTGAAGACACACATGCTCGCTAACTATGCTGCACAGTTCTCAGTCACTGAGCAGCCAGATCAGCAGCTAAATTCAAAATGATGACCATGCTCAACTGCTTCAACACCCAGAGTGTGAGGAAGTCATCCAGCTCCACCCACAGCCCCGACCTGCTCCAATCAAATGCCATTGCCCACCCACATTGGTGCACATGATTGGAGCAGGCCAAGATAGCAGACACATCTGAGCCATGGTGCCCGACCCCCAGACCCCCACGTGATGCTCAAGTCTATGCCCCATGTGATCCTTCAGCTGCATCGCTGGTCCTGAGTCTGATCTGAGAGCGTGCGTAGAACCATCGGGGTCGGTCGGGTGGCACTCAGCAGCAATTAGAGGGACTCGACGGGGATCATCATCTGGGGCTCAGGGCTCTCCTCTCGGCTGACTGCAGTGTGCGACTGTGCTCACGGATGGACCTACAGGTCAGGAAAATGAGAAGACCTGCTGAGTGAGGCAGGAGGCAGAGTGGGGCACTGGGGGTGGAGCAGAGGCGGTATTCAAATGGGCTCTGGACTGTCTCAGACAGCTGGTGCTGCAGTGCTGATGATGGGCTGTTAAGTCCTATAATTTAAAATGTGAGGCTGGGTGAAACAGGTGGGGAGCACCAGCATAAACTGGGGGCTCAGGCCCCATTTATTATTTATTTATTTATTTATTTTAACATCAGTTTAAGACCTTTGAGCCAGAGGCTCGTTTACAAAGGTACCTCGTCGGTATGAAAACAGAACAACATGTATACATGAGACACCCAGAAATACAGTACAGCAATAAGGCACAGGCAAGTTGCAGGCAAAGCGATACAGTCAGCAACACTCCTTAACAATAGGCATACTTTTTTTTTTTTTTTGAGACATCACGGAGGTGGGGATGGGATGGGTCAGGGACAGTGGCAGGAATGAGAAGTGAGCAAGTGATTTTTTAGGCGGTATTTGAAGCTAGCGAGCGATGAGGCATCAGTGATGCCAGCTGGGAGGGAATTGTACCAGGAGGGGGCTCTATAGGGGAAAGCCCTTTGGCCCTGGGTGGTCCGCACCCTGGGGATGACCAGAGCAGTTTTGCTGGAGGCGCTGGTGTGCACCGTGGGGTTGGATCGGTGAATAGAATTAGCAAGGTGTGGTGGGGATAGCCCATGGAGGGCTTTGTAAGTAACTTGGCACATTAGGAACAAGAGGCGCTCATCGAGGTTGAGTAGAGAGGACATGGAATAAAGATGACAGGTATGTGTCAGTCTATGGGCACTGGTAATAAGTCTGCATGCTTTGTTAAGCGTTAGGCATACCTTGTGAAGGGCTGTCTGGTCTGCCGAGCCATAAACAGGAAGGCCGTAGTCAACTAGGGAGAGCACCGAAGAGGTGACAGCCAAGCGAAGGGAGTTTGCAGGGAGACATTTCTTGTGCCGGTAGAGGATACCCAACCGCATTGGAGGCAGAGGTCAGAGCAGAGATGTGGTTATGAAAGGAGACCAGAATCGAAGATTATACCAAGGTATTTATAGAGTGCACAAGATCTAAAGGGAGATTCAGGCGGAGTGAACAGAGAGAGAGTTGCTGGACTTATTTTGGGGTGAGTAAAAGCATAGTCTTAGTTTTCTTAAGGTTGATGACCAAACGATGATCAGTGAACCAGTTTTCAGCAGAGGTGTAGGCACGCTGGAGGGTTTGGGTGAGGTGGGGTTACTATCAGAGGCAAAGAGAACTGCGTCATCTGCATAGAGAAGGATCTTTCCTCGCATGCATAGGGCAGGGAATTGAGAAAGAGAGAAGAGTCATGGCCCAAGTATGGAGCCCTGGGGAACTCCTGAGCGGATTAGGCAGGTACTGAAACAGTGCCACCAACCCGCTAACGCTGGGAGCGGTTGGTCAGGTAACTGGTGCACCAGGAGAGTGGACCAGCGGCAAAGCCCCACTGGCAAGGGTAACTAATAGTAGAGGGTGTGAGACTGTATCAAAGGCTTTAGATAGGTCTATAAATACTGCACCAGCGAGGGAGCCAGCATCAAGTGAGTTATGAAGGAAGTTAGCAAACTCCAGGAGAGCAGTATTTGTGCTATGACCAACTCTGAACCCATGCTGTTCAGGACAGAGGACCTCATAGTTCGTGAGGTAATGTGTGATTTGGCTGGCAACTATTTTCTCCAAGGCTTTAGAGAGCGGGGAGAGGATGGAGATAGGCTGGTAGTTGCCTGTGAGGGTCCTATCACCACCTTTGTGAATAGGGGTAATAGTGGCGACCCTCCAGATGGTGGGGAATTGCCCCAGGCAGAGGGACTTATTAAAGAGGCAAGTAATGGGTGAGAGGACCTGATCCAAGACCTGACGAAGGAGATAGGGATCAAGGGAGTCATTGCCGATGGAGTTGCATTTTAGGGCTTTTAGTAAGTAGGGCCTAACCTCAAGGGTGGTGACAGTGCGAAGGTGGAAGGGAGGTGGGAGGTGGGAGGGGCAGTCATGGCTGGAGGGATCGAAGAAGTTTGCAGGAGCACTGCACTAAGGTCAGTGAATGAGTTGTTGAGGTCGTTGCAATGAGGGCAGGGTCCGTAGAGGTGATTCCATCAATGTTGAGAAGCGATGGGGGTGGGGTGTACCACCATTTAGCTGCTTGATGTTGTCCCAGAAGGACCTAGGGTTACCCCAGGAGGAGGTAAGAGCAGCATGGTAATAATTTGCCTTTGCTGGCGGACGCCCACGACACTTGTTCTGGGCAGCTGCATAGGCCTGTCACTCGGCTGGTCGGCCAGTTTCGATAGCAATGTGCCACAAGTTGTCACGCTGTTTGAGAAGTGTGCATAAGGCAGGGGTAATCCAGGGGGTGTGCCTTACTTTAGACCTAAGTGGGGTAGGGGAGCGTAGGTGTCACAAGCAAGGTTGAAGGTGTGGACAAAGAAGGCTAGCGCATCTTCAATATCTGTGGTGTTTAGTAGTGGGGACCAATCAGTACCAGCTAGGTGGCGTTTTAAGTCTTTTAGCCCACCAGGTCTAAGCCGACGACGGTGGGTGGTATGAACAAGGGGCTTGGGCGGGGAGGTTGCCCAGAAGAAAAGAACTGGGGAGTGGTCACTAAGGCAGTCTGGTAGGACTTGCACATTGTAGATGCGGCTGGGCCTGTTGGTGAGCACCACATCCAGAAGAGTGCCAGTGCCCGTGCTAGGATTTAACCTGGTAGGTTGTGAGACTAGTTGTGTCAGATCAATGGCAGAGAATGTCTCACGGGAGGTGGACCCCTTTGGAGTAGGCCAGTTGATATTCAGGTCACCTACCAGGCTGCTGATGCCTCTGTCTCATTTTAAGGTGTTTGCAAAGTCCTTGGCTGTGCTGGGGTCTGTAAAAAGTGCCGTTTGTCATTCAATGCTATGCAAAACTTTGCAGGCACCAGTAAAGAAAAGAGGAATTTTTTTTAAGGATTTCTGGGACTTTTTTTAAGGATTTCCTTAAGTTTGCTAAATTCCTGTCTTTTGTTAAACAATTTAGAACTGATGTTAGGGTACACTTGCAATACTATAGGTGAGACTGGAATTTAATACCCCTTCTTTCTTTGCCTTCTTCACCAGCTCCTTGCAAGTGTATTTATGGAATTTCATCAAAATAAATCATGGCTGCTCAGTGCCCGATCAATGTCCATTTGTCTCATATACCTGTCTGAAGCCAGAAATTCCATAAAACGTTTACTGAAGAAAGCTTCAGGGTGGTTCCCCTTCAGACCTTCAGGCAGTCCCACTATTTTCAAGTTTTCTCTTTGGCTAAGATTCTCCAGCCTATCCACTTTTTGTTGGAGAAACAATTATGGTCCATTCATGTCGAGAGACCTGCATCTCCATAGTGGCTAAGCTGTCCTCATTTACATCGACCTGGTTCTCCAGCTGTGTGAGCCACTTGTCCAGATCTATGATTTTAGTGTTGATCTGTGGTAAATCAGCTTGCATAGTAGTGAGCTTCTCATTTGAAGCTGCAGGGCCATTTTGCATCTTGGTTAGCAGTTGATCTTGATGCCATTGGAGGCCAGCTAGTCCATTTGCTACCTCTGCTCTGACCTTGCCTGTTATGCTCTCACTTTGCTTCCCCTGCTTCTTGGCCTAGGATGGCGCTGTTTTCAGCGGCATATTTCTTTGCAGCTCACAAAAAAATCAGCAGGTGTTTTCTTCTGTTTTGACTTGCTAGGTGCTTTCCTCTTCCTATTTGCCAGGTTTACTGAGGGGTTGGCAGGCTAAAGTTGACAGTTTGGTTTGCTGATATAGAGCTTCAAGTGAAGTGAAGTGTGGTGTTCAGTCAGTGGCCATTTTCTTGCCCAGCCCCACAATACTACAAGCCTAGAACTGACATTAAAATTTGGTAAGAAGCATCCTGATTTAGATTGTCGTCCTGGAGCACATTGCAAGCCTAGACTCCAGGAGCTTGAGAGGTATAGCTGTCAGGTATGCCAGTTATGTTACACGCAATAATTGGTCTGATGAGCTGCCAGGGCAGCACCAGTCATCTTGACTCACCTACTACTCACCTGTGCTGAGACTTGCAGCTCTTTTTTTTTTTTTTGAATTCAATTTTTATTAGAAATACCAAACATCCAAAGTCAAGTACATGACAAGAAACATTTTACACTTTCATAACAATCAGATTAATAACTGAAATAGGTATACTATATCTACTATCTATTCCCCACCCTCCCCTTTCCCTCCTATCGACCTAACCCCCTCCCAAAAAAAAAAAAAAACACCCCAAACCCCTCCTCCCAGTCTCCCTCCAAATCCCTGAAGGAAGATCTGCTCACCCACGGTCCTTACCTAAACTACCTTATCGATTACCAGCTATCTGGGGAAGGTATAACGTGTAAAAACGGCTCCATATCTTCTAAGACTTGCAGCTCTGAAAGTGAACAAGGCTAAGGGACCACAGAGGATATGCTCAAGGTTAGAAAAGGAACTCAGGGAAGTGCTAGCTTCCCCATTGATGGCTTTATTCAGCAGTTCACTGGAAACAGGCATGGTTTTTGGAGGAATGGAAGAGAGCAGATGTGGTCCCTTTACATAAGAGAGGCAGCAAGGAGGAGGCTAGCAACTATAGGCTGGTCAGTCTCATGTCAGTGGGGGTAAAGTTATGGAAAGCCTGCTAAAGTAAAGGCTAGTAAATTATCTTAAATCCAATAGGCTGCAATACCAGCAGCAGCATGGATTCACAAGGGTGGGGGTGTCATTCCAGATTAATCTGATTGATTTATTTGACTGGTTGACCAGGGAAATAGATTGGGGGAGGGCAGTGAACTTGGCGTATGTGGACCTTAGCAAGGCCTTCAACACTGTGCCACACAGGAGACTGATTAAGAAACTGAGCAGCCTATGGTTGGAATGCAAAGTGGCAAACTGGGTTAGAAACTGGTTAGCGGATAGGCATTGGAGGGTGGTGTTTAATGGTGCTCACTCTAATGAAGGGAGAGTGAGCAACAGGGTGCCACAGGGCTCAGTACTGGGACCAGTCCTCTTCAATGTCTTCATAATGGTCTTCAGATGAACTGGAAGAGAAGATCTGCCTTTTTGCAGATGATACCAAAATCTGTAATAGGGTGGACACTGAGGAAGGGGTGAAGAGAATGTGCAGGGTTCTTGGGAAACTCGAGGAGTGGTCAAGATCATAGCAGTTGGGGATCAATGCTAAAAAGTGCAAAATCATGCACCCAGGGCATAGGAACCCAGAATCTGAGTATGGAATGGGGGAGGGGAGTAACAGTCATTAAGCAGGAAAAGGACCTTGGGGTTATCATAACAGATGATCTTAAAGTTGCAGGGCAGTTTGACAAAGCAGTGGGTAGAGTTAGTGGGATGCTGGATTGCATAGGGATGGGTATCTACAAGAAGAAAGAGGTGGTGCTGCCACTGTATCGGTTGCTGGTAAGACCCCACCTAGAGTATGGTGTCCAATTCTGGAGGTGCACCTGAGAAAGGAGATATATAGGGTGGAAGCAGTCCAGAGGAGGGCAACTAAAATGGTGCAGAAGTGCGCCAAAAGCCCTATGAGGAGAGACTCAGGGATCTCAACATGTTTATGGCCAATGAGAGCAGGGAGACTCAAGCAACCCACCCCCGCAAGATGGATCAGCCAGTAGTGAGGAACAGCAAAGTAAGTTGCTGAGAGGGACACCTGAATCAGACATAAAGGGAAAGACAGAGGAAGGAAGGCAGCAAAAGAAGGAACCTGAGTTGGGGGAAGAATCAGGAGAGTAGAAAAGGAATTAGAGGGAGGACAGGCAGCAAAAATGGAAGGCCATGGTTACAAATGCCCGCAGCCTGGGAAATGAAATCCCAGACCTGGAGAATTTGCTAGGAGTGGCTGACCTGGACATAGTGGCAATAACAGAGATGTGGTACACTGCAAATCATGACTGGGATGCAAGTGTACTGGGTTATGCTCTATTCAGGAGGGATAGAGGGAGTAAGAAAGGAGAGGGACCCTGTATGTCAGACAGGGGATAAAATCAATGGAGGTACAGGGTAGACAGGGGGAAGCCAAGGCACTGTGGGTCACTCTTGAGCCAGGCAATGGTACAACAATCCTCACAGAGGTGATCTACAGGCTTCCAGAGCAGGGGGAGGAGGTGGATAGGAAACTAATGGATGAAATACATAGGATGGCAACTAAAGGGAGGTACTGCTGGTATGAGATTTCAATATGCCAGATGTGGATTGGATCATCCCAGCAGCTGCTTCAACCAGGAGCCAAGACATCCTGTATTCCTTACAGGTGGCAGACCTCAGGCAGTTAGTACTGGAACCCACCAGAGACAGGGCGATTCTGGACCTAGTACTGACCAGTGGGGACAGAATCACAGAAGTTCAGGTAGAAGGTCAACTGGGATCCAGCGAATACCACGTAGTGTGGTTCAGCATGGGTACAGGGACACAGTCAAGTCACACAAAAGCAAGGGTCTTAGATTTCAGGAGGGTGAACTTTGCTAAGATGGGAATGTGTATCAAAGAGGCCCTGGTGAGAAGGGAGGAAGGGGGGGTCAAGGAGCAGTGGAAATAACTAAAAGGAGCCATAGTGGAGGTCACAAACCAATGCATTGGATTGAGAAACAAAGGAAAGAGAAGGAGGAAACCACTAAGGTTCTCAAGAGGTGGCAGAGAAAGTAAGGGCCAAATGGGTAGGTTTAAGGAGATATAAGGAGACTCAAAAGGAAGAGGACAGGGCAGCGTACCTAAAGTGTCTAAAGGAAGCAAGAAAGGCTGTTAGGAGTGCGAGGGTGAAAACTGAGGAAAGATTAGCATAGACAACAAAGAAATGAGACAATACATTCTTTATGTACATCTGCGGAAGAAGAAGAAAGGCCAGGGGATTGTAAGGCTCAGAGGAGAGGAAGGAGAATGTATGGAGGGTGACCTGGAAAATGCAGAAATATTGAATAAAATACTTCTGTTCAGTAATCACAGAGAAAGTGGAGGGACAGGGGCCACAGCTGGGCAACAGATGCAAAGGGGGGTGAACACCAGTCCATTTACAGTGGAAAGAATCCTAGAGGAGCTCACAAAACTGAAGGTGGACAAAGCAATGGGTCTGGATGGCATACACCCAAGGATATTAAAAAAGCTATGAGGGGACCTCACAGTGCCTCTGGCAACCATGTTCACTGAGTCTCTCAACATAGGAGTGGTTCCAGAGGACTGGAGGAGGGGACATGTAGTTCTGCTGCACAAAAGTGGTAGCAGGGAGGTGGCAGGTAACAATCAGCCAGTCAGCCTCACCTCAGTAGTAGGTAAGATCATGGAAGCACTGCTTAAGGAAAGGATAGTGGGAATCTTGTAATCCAGTGGAGCCCAGGATCCGAGGCAGCATGGATTCACAGCAGGAAGCATGTGTCAAACTAATCTAATAGATTTCTTTGACTGGGTCTGAGGGGAGGTGAATCAGGGGAGCAGTGGACATCACCTACCTTGACTTCAGCAAGGCCTTTGACACCATCCCACATAAAAGCTGGTTAACAAGATGGGTAGTCTGGGAATGGACCACAAGGTGGTAAACTGGGTTAGAAACTGGTTAACAGACAGGAGGCAGAGGTGGTGGTTAAATGGGATCCAATCCAGTTAGAGGGGTGACCAGTGGGGTACATCAGGGATCAGTACTGGGGCCAGTCCTGTTTAATGTCTACATTAGTGACATAGTGGAAGAGCTGGAGGGAAAGGTCTGCCTGTTTGCAGATGACACCAAGATCTGCAACAGGATAGATACTCCAGATGGGGTGGAGAAAATGAGGATGGACCTAGGGAAGCTGGAAAAATGGTTGGAGGTGTGTCAGCTGAGGTTCAATGCAAAGAAGTGCAAAATAATGCACCTAGGCTGCAGAATCCCTGGAGAGAGCTACAGGATGTGGGGAGGAGTTGCTGATGGTCACCAAGGAAGAAAGGGATTTGGGGGTTATTATCTCTGATGATGAACTAAAGGTGACCAAGCAGAGTGCGAAGACTGCAGGGAGAGCCAGTGGCATGTTGGGGTGCATGGGTAGAGGTATCCCTAGCAAAAGGAGAGATGTAATGAATCCACTGTGTAAAACATTGGTAAAGCCTCATCTGGAGTACTGTGTACAATTCTGGAGGCCACACCTTTGGAAGGACATAACGAGAGTGGAGGCAATCCAGAGAAGGGTGACAAAAATGGTACGGGACTTGCACCAGAAAACATATGAGGAGAGATTAAAAGACCTCAGTATGTACCCACTGGAGGAAAGGAGGGAGCGGGGAGACATGATAGAGACCTTCAAGTACCTTAAAAGAATAAACAAGGTACAAGAGGCAACATCTTTCAATTTAGGAGAAGTACAAAACGAAGGCATGATATGGGATTAGAAGGTGGCAGGATAAGGGGAAATGTGAGGAAGTGTTTCTTCATGGAAAGGGTGTGGGATGCATGGAACAGTCTACCACAGGAGGTGGTGGGAGTAAGCACAGTGGAGGGATTTAAACATGTATGGGACAGGCATAAGAGAACCCTGAGTGGGAAGGAGAGGTGAAAGCTGTTGACCAAGTAGGGTCAGAGGCAACAAATAAGGATAGGGCTTATGGGCAGACTAGATGGGACTAGCAGTCCTTATCTTGCTGTCAGTTTCTATGTTTCTATGCTGGAAGAGAGGAGAGTAAGAGGGGTATGATAGAGATCTACAAGTACCTCACATGGGTGAACAGAGTGGAGGAGGAATCTCTTTCAAATGAGAAAGAGCACTAGGACCAGAGGGCATGCAATTAAGCTGGAGGGAAAAGTTTAAGAGGATGTAAGTAGTACTTCTCACTGAAGGGTAGCAGATGCCTGGAACAGACTGCTGGTGGAAGCAGTGGAGGCAAAAACAGTGGGTGGCTAACAATTGTGCAAAGACAGGAATTGTGAGAAGTAAATACATAGCTATACAATAAAGTGCTGGAGGATAACCACATTTGCAATTGCAATACAATGAAGTGCTGAAGGATACGCATTTGCAATTACAGTACAATGAAGTGCTGGAGGATAACCGCATTTGCAATTACAGTACAATGCAGTGCTGGAGGATAACCACATTTGCAGTTACAATACAATGAAGTGCTGGAGGATAACCGCATTTGCAATTACAGTACAATACAGTGCTGGAGGATAACCACATTTGCAATTACAATACAATGAAGTGCTGGAGGATAACCGCATTTGCAATTACAGTACAATACAGTGCTGGTGGATAACCACATTTGCAATTACAATACAATGAAGTGCTGGAGGATAACCGTATTTGCAATTACAGTACAATACAGTGCTGGAGGATAACCACATTTGCAATTACAATACAAAGAAGTGCTGGAGGATAACCACATTTGCAATTACAATACAAAGAAGTGCCGGAGGATAACCACATTTGCAATTACAATACAATGAAGTGCTGGAGGATAACCGCATTTGCAATTACAGTACAATACAGTGCTGGAGGATAACCACATTTGCAATTACAATACAATGAAGTGCTGGAGGATAACCACATTTTCACTGTGCAGAGAAAATACTGAGGTGATGGCGGGAGCAAAGGTTGTCGATTGGGAGAGTGATGAAAGGACTACAGTAGTTTAAGTGAATGGAGCAGATGAAAGAAAGTGGTGGCAGCAGCCCAGAAACCAGTATCGGGGCAATGGAAAGACACAGGATGCATGTCAAAATAGGCTATGGCCTGAACATGTTATTCCTTTATAAAAATAAAATTGTACTTACTCTTAGTCTATCGTGTCTGCTTATTTCCCTACCAGAACCATGCCAACCTACTGCATCATTGGACGTGCCTTGTCAAGTACCCCAGTGGCAGCACCCTTACTCCCTGCCTCCACCTTTCCCTGCCTTTGCTTACACCAAGTTCTTATTGCTATTCCATGCTCCCTTGAAACCCATCACCATCTCAGTGTTTACCACTTCTATGAGCTAGCAGTTCCATCTGTGTAACATTTTTTCCATCAGGAAGTATTTACTCACTTCCTTCCTTCTGGAATCTACCCCCTCACTAGCTTATGATTATGCCCCTAGTTGGTGATCCCTCACAATACTGGAACAAGTCGTGACACTGTACCCTATTTATTTGTCTCAGAAAAAATAAAGGTTTCTATTATGTCTCCCCCCCCCCTCCGATGATGAAAATTCTCAGTTTGGACAACAGTTCCTCCAGCTTATGTCTTTCATGAGCCTAGTACAGGCAGTTGCCACTGGGACTCACCAAAAAGGCTGGGGTGTTCGTTCTAGACATTAGTGGTGTCAGAGTTCATCCAGTCAGGTGGTTGGAATATCATGCCGTTCAGTTTCCTTGGGCCCCCCACCATTTTGATCCTCCTGTGGAGATGGTCAGATATTATTCTATTAAACATTTGAAGCCAAATAATCTTCTGGTGATTTTGGACTTCTTGAGCATGGAATCAGCTTGCTACAGGGTACAGAGAATGCGTGAAGTCTATAACAAAGCCCTTGCTGGAGCTTTGACACTGGACTTCTACTGTGTTTGCCCTTCTCCAGATCACCCTGGTTTAATGCTGATCTGAGGCAGTTGAAGATTAAGGGCAGCGGTTAGAGCATTCCTGGTGGAGGACCAGCTATGAGAAGGACAAATGGCACTGTATGTTCTCTGCAGTGAACATCAGTAGGTTATCACAGTGAAAAGACAGTGTTCCTGTCACATGTGATAGCTGAAGGTAAAATCATCTGGCTCAACTATTTAACCCTGGACAGTTTGTTGAATCCTCACTGTCTGCAGTTGGGAAAAGTATTTACAGCAGAAGGGTGCAATGAGTTCAGTCAATTTTTCCTTTGCAAGGTGTCCTCTATCCAGGCTGTAGTCTCCTCAGGCAGCCGTTCATGGGCTGGCAGTGGTTTTTTTTCTATACTTAGTTTATTAAGTATTTTCCAATAAAAACTTCAGGTTGTGACTTACATTATCATATTCAAAGTCCATTAAACAGTTATTACCAGTATAGGACAACCAGATTATCTCATATACACTTTATACCTGTTCCATTTTATATTTCATACCTATTAAACCAGAAAATAAACATTCAAGATCCTTTGATCCTAACGAAATTAAAATGTTATAACCAGACAAATTTATACCCTTGGGAGTAAGAAAATAAAACCAGCATCTATACATTTCAGCATTACATTAGATTTGGTTTAAAACTGATACCTTTTGTGAGAGTAGTATTAGACCCATAATGAGGGGAGAAAGACAAAAAGGAGAGGGAGGAGGGCTTGGGGAGGTGGGGAGGAGGGGAGGAGAAAAAAGGGGGATGAGGGAAAGGGAGGGAGGGAGGGAGGGAAGGGGGGCATGTATTCTAAATCATTTACTTACATCTATCTTTCCCCTATAATCTCTCTTTATACAAGTCCCAACGAGTCCATCTGTTTACATATGCTTCATTACTGTGGTTAACAGTGAAAGTGGTTCTTTCCATGATTTGAATTTGGTTTATTACACTCAACCAATCCCCTATCTCCAGGGAGACTGCTGTAACCATTTCTTTGTTATGCCCTTCAGGGCCGCAATGCACAGCACCGCCCATAAGTATTGTCCTTCCTTTCCTTTAATTGTTGCCAGACATAAACCTAGCACATGTTCTCGGTCCTATCTCTGTTGCCAGCCAAATATTTCCTTTAAATGTTGTTTAATATTGCACCAATATATTTCCAGTCCCAAACAGGACCAGAAAATATGTGACATCTCTGCTTGGAGGCATCCACATCCTGTCCAGCACATTGCATTAGTTCTAGAACCCATCTATCTGTCTGCCTGGCGCTTAGAAATATCTAATTATAATAACTGGTCAGCAATTTCTCTCAATGTGCTGACCAGGTTGATATTTTCCATAACAACCAGCTGGTTGTTATGACATTCATGAGCCATGCCAGTCAAACTATGCTGCTGCCTCATTGGCCAACATTCTGTATGTGGACGGGGCCAAACAGTCTCACAAACTGCTGGAGGAAAATTGCTGGTCTGTTATTATAAAAAATAAAAGATGGGGAGGGTTTTTCATATGAGAATTTAATGCACACCCTCATTGTGGGATGCTTTGATAAACCCCTCGGGCTTTGCCCTCGGGGTTTATGTAGCATCCCACAACTCGGGTGTGCATTAAATTATCATATCAAACCCATCCCCATCCATTATTCTCTATTTAATCTTCCAGGCGAATTTCTGCCACATGGGAGATGAGGTTGTGCTCCAACTACTTCTAAAAATTATAGCTCATTTTTTTTTGGTTTAGTTGTATACCCAGCTCCTGTTCCCATGTTTTGTAATAAGGCCGTGCTATGCATCTGATCCGTTACCAGGTTCCAATAAAGCATTGTTATAGCCCCTTTACCATGAGTTGAATCCCAAATATTTTCAAAAACCCTGGGGAAAGGTCTGAGATCTTCCTGCTTAAGGTCCTCTTACAGCTTTCTGTTTATATAATTTCTAATTTGGTAATAATATAATAGATCATGTTCTGACCAATTGAACAACTCCTTTGCCCTCTCAAAAGGTAATAATGTGCTCCCCTGCAGTAACTGCCAACTTGCGACTAGGCCGGCAGTCACCTGTCTCTGATACCAGTTGGAGAAATTGTTTGGAGAATAAGCCTTATCAAAATAAACCACTTGTATCTCCACATCTTTCTTTTGTGAACCCTTTCTTTATACCTTGATACCATCCATGTAGAGTTGCTTCTACCGAGGTAGGGAGTGTCATGGGCTGGCAGTGTTAATGAGGTAAGGAATTTGTGCACTCTGTCTCCTGGGAGGAGTTTGACCCAGTCCTGCTCAAGGAGCTTTCCTACCGGGTTGTTTTCTGTCAGGGAATCTTTACTTAGACTAGGATCTGTGATGGAACTAGCTCTGAGATTTTGCTTTTACATCTCGGATAACAGTTGGTAACAGTGGGAAGTGGCAGTGGATAAAAGACCACCTGACTTATCACTGGTCAGAGCTGAAGAACAAATCTGCTGCATGAACAAGAGTCCCTGACTTATACAGCGGACTGACTTATATGCGAGTATATACGGTAAGTCGCCTTTGAAGCAGTCTTCCTACATACTGTATTTTGAGCCAAAGTCTACTGGCATTCTCTCAAGTTGCTGGCTGATCCAGGTTCCAGTTATTGCTGAGATAGTGAGGTTTTGCTTCAGGAGAGTGTGTTTCCTATTGAACTGGTGAAGCCCCCCTCTGAGGAACCCATCACTGGACCCTGAAGATCTGGCAAATCACAAGCTGGTCTCAAACCTCCCATTTTTAGGGTAGGTTATCAAGGAGGTAGTGGCAACGTAGGCACAGGACCATTTGGAATGTTATGAGATCCTTGAGTCATTTCAGTTTGTATTTAGGCCTCATTATAGTACAGAGACTGCACTCATCATTGTGTTCAATGATCTTCTCTTGGTTAGAGACAGCAGTCACTGGTCCATCTTGGTACTGCTGGATCTGTCCTCAGCATTTGACATCGTATATCATGGAGTGCTAATATCTTGTCTGAGACACTATGCAGGATGTTCGAGTATGGTGATGTGGTGGCTGGAGTCCTACTTATCCAAAAGACTGCAGCAGGTGGCTCTGGGCATAAATATCTCAGATGCTGTTGCTCTCTACTGTGGAGTGCCTCAGGGTCGAGTCTGCCACCTATGCTATTGTGTGTACATATTGCTGTTGGGGAAAATCATCAGGTGGTATGGTCTGGGTTTTCATTTCTTTGCAGATGATACCCAGATCTCTGTTGTGTGCACCTGATATGGTTTATGCAGTAGCTGTATTTCTGGTAGAGATCCAGGACCAGATAGCTTCAAGCTGGCTCAGACTTAACTCATGAAAGATGGATGTGCCACTGGAGATAGTCAAGTAGCTATGGCAGCGATTAGTGCTGATGCACTGTTGCCGTTTTAATAGCACCACACAAGCTGCTGGTAGGGTAAAGAAGCTGGGCATTATTGTAAATAATAGATTAATGTTAGAATATCAAGTGATGTCCAGTGTCTGCGGTGTTTTTTACCATCTACAGAATATTGCCCACATTTGTGCCTATCTTGCTCGCTCTGACCTGTAGACACTAGGGCATGCTTTTGTCACCTCCCGTTTGGAGTACTGTAATGTTATTTACCTAGGGCTACCTGCAGGGCTGGTGCATTTCTTACAGCTCATGCAGAACTCGGCAGCCTGGCTGATAGCAGGAATCTCCCAGTCTGGACATATCAAGCCAGTTTTTTGGGACAGTCACTGACTGCCAGTGAGGTGGCACATTAGCTTCAAGATAAGTTTGTCAGTTTAAAAAGCTTTGCACAGTATGGGTCCCAACTGTCTGAAAGAACTTCTGATCAAATACACAGCTGTCCACCCTCTTTATTCCTCCAAGGTAGGTCTCCTCATGGTTCCATGCTCCCGACTAAAGACTTTGTGAGAGAGCTTTTTGCATGGCAGCTCTAGTTGCATAGAACGTGCTTCCAGCTTCAAATGGAAGAGCCCCTGTTTGGAATGTTTTAAGAGTGTACTTAAACTTATCTTTCTATCAGGCTTTTTGGACCACCTAAAACTTTTAATTTACTTATGCCTGGGATGTCATGTTTAAACTGTGTTTTCAATTGTATGTATTCTTAAATTGTTATAATCCTGCTGTCTGTACAGTGCCTAGAGCTTGGGTTCTGATTTTCCTGGTTGGGGTTTGAATCCACATCTTTTAAGTGTTGTGTGGTGGCTTCACCCAGAGTAAAATTTTAAGTGTGCCTGGTGTCAGAGTAATACAACACCATGGTATGTAGTACCTAGTCACCTCCACACAGTGTCCACCTACACATGAAAAACCATGGTGAAATCCTATTAAATACATTTGCAGTGTCTTGCCTTGCCCCTCTTTTTTCTTTGTCTCTCTCCTTGTCTCCAGGTTTAGATTGACTTGCCACTTTTGTGTTTTCCCCTGCTGACCCTGTGTCATTTTTGTAGCTTGCCTTTGGTCAGACTCTGTGCAGTTCTTATCCTTTTTCAGTTGTGGGCTCCAGAACTGGAAACAGCACTCCAGGTGTGACCTCACCAAGAACCCATAGAGGGGTAACAGTACCTCCTGTATCCTACTGGAGACCTCCCGCCAAAGCATTTCATTTTCCTTCCCAAGTGCCCTGGTGCACTGGTCTGATGGCATGAGATTGATGATGATGAGCTCCAAGACCCTTTCCTTTGTGGTCACACTAATTATTTCACTTCATATTCAATAACCCATCCTCGGTTACCCCTGCCTTTGTGAAACACTTTGCTCTTCTTAGTATCAAACTTCAGTTATGCCATACCTTGGACCACCTTTCCAGTATTTCTAGGTCCCTCTTTATCCCTAATCCCTAATCAGCAAAGAGGCAGATTTTAGCCTTGATCTCTTTCCTGTGTTGCAGATGAACACATTAAACAGCAGTGGGCCCAACACTGATAGCTGCGCACCCCGCTTGTGAACTCTATGACTCTGGAATGTTTCCTATTTACTACCACCTCTTGGTCCTTTCTCCCAGCCATTTTCTATCCACCTGTTAGCTTGGTACCTGCCTCTTGGTCCCCAGCTTCTTAACAAGCCTTTGTGGGGCACTGAGTTGAAGGTCTTACTGAAGTGTACAGTAGGTGCAGCACACTGACCACCTGTTCATTGTCCAGAGCTCTCATTTCTGAATCATGAACTCTGTCACTTTATGACCTTCCGTCACAAAACCATGCTGCTTCTATTCCTGCAGCTCATTTACTTCTAAAAATTAATCAACTGCTCCTTAATTATGGTCTAAAGGAGCTTCCCCACTAAGAGGTCATGCTAACCAGCCAATAGTTTCCAGGATCTTCCCTGCTCTCACTCTTGTGCAGGGGTACCACATTCACCATCCTCCAGTTTGTTGGGACTATCCCAGTCTCCAGGGAGCACCTGAATAGGTCCATCAGAGGCCCTGCAGTTTCTTGCCCAACTCCCTCAGAACTCTGGAGTGCAGTTTATCTGGTCCACTTTGAGCACCATTAGATCCTTTAGTACCTGTTCCCCTAACACTGGTCTCAGTTCTAATTTACTCTTTGCAACTCCTTTATCCTGCACTCTGCAGTTAGAGAGGGTACCCACTACTTTCACCGTAAAGACCAGAGCCCTGTAGGGCCAGCCTAGTGGTGTAACTGTAGCACTTACTGCCCATCACACTGGCGATCCTTCATCGGGAGCAATCTCGGGTTGCTGGGGGCCAGCTGGGGAGAAGATGAGCATCCAAAGACTGCTCTCCTCTTCCAGGGAGGGAGGTGTGGTGTTCCTGTTGAATGACTGCCACCAGGTGGAGGCCTGGTGACAGTGTGGGCCTGCAGGTCAGCACAGGAAGGGAGGGAGCTGTGGAACTTGCACAGCACGTATCTCCACACATGCGCACATTTGCGTGCACAGCCAAGCACAGGAATCAGGAGAAACTTCAGGTGGAAAAGTGGTGGGGCAGGTGTGTATGGTGCCCTGCACGCTGACCCCCATCAGCTCCACCAACAGAGACCCTTGTCAACCAAGTACAGGATGTGGACTTCAGGGGGAAGGATAGCCCTCCTCCTCTTGTCCCCACTACAGGGGGGCAGTCCATGGGAGTCACCTGAATGGTAAGTCCTTGAAGGTGGGAGACAGTGGGGGCAGCAGGGGACAGGGTCAAGGGGAGCCCTGCATGCCTTGGCCACAAGGTGGAAACCAACTTGATCGAAAAAAGACCAGGACCCCATGTTTTCTGTGATTTTGCAGTTACAGCAACCACCATGAAATCATGGCTCTGCCATGAAAATAAGCCCTTGTCACTTGCCTTTATTCCTTCTGCTAGCCTCAGTTCCACCTCTACTTTTGCCCTTTTATGACTGCCAACTTCAGTTTCATTAATATCTCCTTGTTACCCTCTGACTGATCCTCCTTATACAATACCTTTTGAATGCAGTCCTCTTTGCTCTTACTGATCTCCCACTGCCCTGGTGAACCAGATTTTTGTTGTGTTTTTTTAATCCTTTTTTAATCTGCTTCAGACAGGTTCTAGTAACCTCCAATAGACTCTTAATGAGGTCCCACGTTTTCCCACACCCTCAGTCCCTTCTACTCCACCTCAGTTTGTCCTGTAGGTTTCCTTCCACATTTCCAGAATCAGTTCTGAAATCTAAAACTATTAACCTTGCCTTTCTCTTCCGTCCCTAAAGGTCTGTGTTGAACCACAGTGAGTTGTGGTCACTCATTCCCAGGGATTCCTTTACCCTAACCTCTCCCACCATGTCCTGGTTTGACAGTACCAGGTTGAAGATGGCTCCATCTTTGGTAGGTTCTTTACCACTTATAGAAAGCCCTCTTGCACTGAATGTGCAAGAGCTTGGCTCCATGCACTGCTGGCCCCTAAATGTTTCACAATCCACATCTGGTAGACTGAAATCCCCTATTAGTAACTGGCTCCCTAAAATTGTAGCTCCTATGATTTTCTCCCCAAGCCACTTATTCCATTTCTTGGAATGGTTTGGTGGCCTATAGGCCACTCCTGCTCTGATTTTTCTCTCCTTTTTGGCTACTAGCTTCACCAATATGATTTTCACTCCCCCATTCTCCCTGATCCTTGGCTTCTGTCCTCTTTATGCTGTCATGAATGTAAAGTCCTACTCCTTCCCTCTATCCCTACCCCCGTCCATGCTGAATAGAGCATATCCCAGGATAGTGGGGTCCCAGTAATGATTCTGCATTGCTCTTGGTTTCTGTGATAGGTTTGTCTTTTCCTTTATGACTGGCTCCTGTTCCCCTCTTGCCCTTCTCTACTCCTTTATGTTTATCCACCATCCTTATCTGCCCTCTGTGATTGCCCTTAATCAGTGGATAGACATTTTCTGTGTGTGTTGGGGAAAACCATTTTGACAGCGTGTGTCTGTCTTTTAATCCTCCAGTCTTTCCAAGCTAAAATTTTGCTAATACCCATATCTGTCTTCTGCCTTCATGCTGGTGCCATCTCTGCTCATATGCAAGCCATCATTAGTGAACAACCAGTGCTCCTCCCAGAACTATCCCCAGTCTTGCAAAAAGAAAAAAAGGAAAATCCCTTTTCTTCAAACCAGCCCTTTAGCCATCTGTCAGACTTCCCAATTTCTCCTGTCTGTCATTTTTTTTTAATTTATTTACGGGGGACTTCCGGTGATGTCACATGATTCATGGTGGTCTAGGGCAGTGCTCCGTTACCTCGGGCAATTTATTCTAGTGATATCGGTCGCCATTGTGTGTCAAATTGGTCACAAATCGGGTTATCCTGCATTTTCCACACCAGCTATCATAGGCATGAAAAAAAGACCCCCTGTTGTCAGCAGAAGTGCATCCACAGATAGAGATTTACAGAGGCCTACCAGCCCGGCACTTTTGTGGTCTTCAGCTATCATGGCCTCGGGAGATGAATCAGATAGAGCTGGGTCTGACGTGGCATCCACTTTTACAAAAGCAGATGGGCACCGTATGTTAAAAATTCTCCACCGCATAGATGCCCGAATCTCAGGCATCCAGATAGATTTAAAAAAATAAGAATCTAGAACTGCAGCCATGGAAACCCACACGGAGTCCTTTCAGGGAGAACACATGGCATATAGGAGATCACTTGCATATCTACATAAGAGAGAAAGGGAATTGACTTTGCGGGCTGAAGATGTAGAGGCAAGGACCTGCCGAAACAACCTTCGGATTTTTGACATCGTAGAGGGTGCCCACCACATTACCGCTCCTAAACCTAAACCAGGTGCTCCCCCAAGGTCAGTTATCATTAAGTTCCTGCGCTACAGTACAAAAGAAAAAATACTTAGGCTGGCTTGGGCTAAACGAGACCTAAATCTAGATGGCCAGAAAATATATTTAGACCAAGATTATCCCCCTTTAATGTTGGTTAAGAGGAAACTAATCCTGTCTGTGGTGAAAGTCTTGAGAGAAAAAGGCTGTAAGGCCTATCCGGATACCCTACAAGGCTATGGGTTCAAGATAAAGAAAGGGGTAAAAGTATTTGACTCCTGCTAGCAGCCACCCCTACCTTACTGCGATCGAAATCCGATACCTGACACCGAGGAGGAACAGGCTGAGCAGAAAACTGAAGAATTGCTCTGGGCGGTGGCCCTTGGCTCCAGAAAACACCCAGAGAGATGTGGGATGCTTTGCTGCCCCTACATGTGGACATTTACAAGTGGCTCCAGAAAGAAGACCTGAAGATCTCTGTGAGGTTTGCAGATCAGCCTTCTTCATTGCTCTGGATTCTAATTGCATTGGTGCACAGGTGATGCTTAGTTAACTTGGTTTATCAGACACAAATGAACACAATGAAAGTTCTACCTGTTTTTCCACTGGTGATTACCCTGGAACTGGATGGCTTTAACTCCGCATTCTCTCTAGAGTAACAGGAGAAACAGAATGATCCGTTTTAATTTGGAGGGGCCCAGAAGTCGGCAAGGTGTTGATTTCCTGAGGGGCTCTTTGGTGGTTACACAGCTCTTCTGTTCCAGCTGTGAGATGCCTCCCCCAGTGGCCCTCATTTTCTGCTAATGGGACTCGAACTGGACTTAAGATAAGCGCCCTTGAGCACCTATGTGTTGATTTTTCTTTTTCTCTGTCTGATATAACATTGTTGACATCCTTTTTTCTAGTTTTCTATAATGTAATACTTCAGTATATCGTAAATGATAACTCCATTATTGTTAATGGGGTAGAAATGCGTGACTGCGAGGTGGGTGGGAGGTTAGAGGGGGATTGCCTCGTGGGGCTAACACCTCCTGAAATTTTGGTTGTTAATCCTGCCCTGATTGCTTAATTGGGGGTATGTGGGCTGGCCTCTCATGTTTTTGTTTACCATGGGGCCTGATCTGGGCTTTATATATGGGCTGACAATGCTCCTCCCAGCTGGATATGTGCCTTATGAGAGCCCATAGTTTTTCATGTAAAGGGTTCTGCCCCTCAAGTTTTTCAGTTTTTATACTCCTGGGACTGTTTTGATCGTTGCTCCCTTTGGCTTGGGGTTTGGGGGACATGCTGTCTCTTATCCCGTGCCCTGGGTTGGGGGCAGTTAATTGTAGGTAATCTAGCCCAGTGATTTTTATTTTGCTGAGGGTATGACAGTTTGGGGAAGAATATAACAAGTTTCTTTTTCTCCCATTAGGTACCTCCTCTAAGTCTTCCCTTACATAGTGTAATGTGGGTGGGTGGGGGGTTGAAATGAGTGTGATTTATATCTAAAATATGATGTTTTATAACTATAGTTTGAATTAGTGACCTATAAAGGATTTATTCTTTTATGCTTATTAAGGAATTGTCCGAGGTTTTCTGCCTGGCCATTGGACAAGCTCGAAGACACAAACTAGGAGAGGGTCTGGGCTCGAGCCTGACTGTGTGCTCACCCCTTAGTGTATATTGATGCTTGGCTCCTATTCTTAGGCCTAGTGCCTTTGTTCCCTGAGGTTTTCAACCTTCCTTCAGAGTTAGGCTTTGTAGAGCTTAGGGATCCAGTGAAGTAACTGGTATCCCCCATTCCCCTTTTTTTAAAGTCCCTGACCTGCAGTTAAGGTCCCGCTGGGTAGTTACACCCAGATCTTTGTTCTCGGACTTACAATTTTTATTTTTAAATTCTATATGTGTAATTTTGTATGTGTATGTCTTGTACTGGTCATTTATGCACACCTTTTCACTGTTGGATGTACTCTTAATGGGTTTAAACACAAAAGGAAGAGACTGTGGTATATAATATGTTTACATTTACATTATGATGGCTCTTAAGATCACTTCTATTAATGTTACAGGCATTACTGGGGTAGTTATGTGGGCAAGAGTCCTCCAAGAATTGGGTCAGGTGAAATGCGACCTGGCTTGCCTACATGAGACAAAACTTTCCCCAATAGAACACGCTAAGTTAAAAAGAATATGGGTCGGGTCGGTTTACTCTGACTCTCACCCAGATGCCTCCAAGTCAGGAGTTGCTATCCTGATCAGGAGGGGCCTCCCCTTCAAAGTTCATAAGACTCAAGTGGAGGCTTGGGTAGGTTTGTGATAATATCAGGGGAATATATGGGTCACCCACTTCATATTGCCTCTGTTTATGTTCCAACCAGCAAACAGGAGCCTTCTTCCATCACCTCTTTGCCAGGGTGACTTCCCTTTCTCCTGGCTGTGTTATTCTTGCAGGAGATTGGAATTGCATTGAGAATCCTGAGTTAGACAGGAATGTGAAGGGGTGGGGGGCAGGGGAGCTTCAGATCTAGGATATTGAGGTCCTTGATTACCGAGGAGGCCTACAGACCCTTCGAGACTCCAGAACCCAGACACCCAGGACTTCACTTTTTACTCTGGGTCCTCCGGCTCCTACTCTAAGCTCGACAGGTTTTATACGTAAAAGGTGAATGCCCACAATATGTCAGATATGGTTATCCATCCAGTTACATTTTCAGATCATGCAATGATCATTGTGTCGCTCCAATGGTCTGATATTCAAAATAAGGGCTCTTGGAGATTCAATTCGGGACTGTTGAATGATAAAATGTTTCTGGACCAAATGAGGGAGACCATTCAGTTTTATATCAGGGAAAACCAGGAGGAGGAGGACACTCATATCTGTTTTATCTGGGATGGCTTAAAGGCAGTTCTCAGGGGTAGAATCATTAGTTATGCTTCCCATTAGCACAGAAGTCATAAAGCTAAAGTAGAAGGTCTACTAGACAATATTATCAGACTGGAGAGGGAGCATAACAGAACTAAAAACCTGGATATTCTGTTGAAATTTAAGGAGGCTATGGAATTATATAATGTAGAGATGAGAAGGAAAACAGAGAACTATCTCAGATACACCAAGCAAAGATATTATGAGACAGGAGGGAGGGTATCTCGCTTGTTAGCCTTACGCTTGAGAAAGCAAGAGGCTGACAGGTATATTTCTCGAATAAAGACCCCTGGCCCAGGGCCAGACCTGACTAACCCAGCCCAGATTGCGGAGGAATTCTGTGCATACTTCACTAAATTATACAGTTAAGAGAGATTCCCTAACCATTCCTCTTTAATGGAGGAGTTCCTGCAAAAAGCCTCCCTTCCAAGGTTGGAGGAGTCCCAGAAACTTAACTTAGAAGCCAATATCCTGGAGGCTGAGGTGAAAAAGGTAATCAAATCCCTCAACAGAGGAAAAGCCCCTGGACCAGATGGTTTCACAGCTGAATTTTACCAATATTTTTTGGTGGATCTAGCCCCACTGTTAACTAAGGTTTGTAATGCTGCGCATGAGGACAGTGCAACTCCGCCTTCCTGTGGGGAGGTGCTGGTCACTCTTCTGCCTAAATCTGGTAAAGATCTGACAGCTTGTGAGAGCTACCGACCCATTTCCCTGATTAACCAGGATGCAAAAATTTTTGCTAAAACTTTGGGGTTTTGTCTTCAGGGCTTTATCCCATACCTGATACATGAAGAGCAGACTGGTTTCATTCCAGGAGACATATCCAAGATAACATCAGGCTTCTACTAATGCTGTCTCCTCCTTGGGAGCAGCACCTCCTGGTCCTCTCCGGTGGTGATGTCTCTATTCTGAGAAGGCGCTTGGACCGCTTGATTAGGTCTTTTTAGACCACACTTTCCAGAAATATAGGTTTGGGGACAAGTTTCATTGTTGGATTGCCAATTTGTATAGAGACCCATGGGCAAAAGTCAAAGGGAACAGGGTTATGTCGGACAAGATACGAATAAGTAAAGGTACCAGACAGGGGTGCCCTCTCTCCCCCTTATTATTCACCCTGTGTATGGAGCCACTAGCGGCCCTCATTAGATAATCGGAGTCATACAAAGGTGTCAAAATACAAGGAGTGGAAATTAGAATCTCCTTATATGCAGATGATACTCTATTATATATTGAAGACCCGGTTGGTTAGATTTCTCTGATTAACTCATTGCTTGGAAACTTTGGGAAAGTTTCTGGCTTTAAAATTAATAAATCCAAAACCAAATTGATGCCTTTAGGAAAAGTCCGGGGAGATGCTTCCAGTCATTGGCAATTATAGATGGTCAAAGGACATCCTTAAATATTTATGTATTTGGGTTCCTATGGATGTGTGCAAACTATATGCTATTAACCATTTAAAGCTTCTCCAGACTGTGCAGGTGGATCTTGGGGATGGGGTGAACTTCCTTTCTTTAATGGGACGTATTGATATGTGCGGATGAATATCCTTCCTCACTTCCTTTTCCTTTTTCAGTCCCTCCCTCTTAAGCCCCCAGACACCTGTTGGAAGTCTCTAAAGTCTTTGCTCTCTAAATTCATTTGGGCGGGTGGATGCCCAAGGGTAAGGTGGGATGTCTTGACTAAACATAAGAGGCAGGGAGACTAGGTCTCCCAGACTTCAAGAAATATTATTGGGCATCTCAGATTCACCTGCTGGACTCTGCTTTGCCAAAGGAAGGACCCCCTCTTTGGATTGAGATTGAGAGACCGCCTCTTCTATGAGTGATATTGGTGATTTGGTTTTGGTGGACCGGAAGGGAGTCTCACTTCTATGAATAAGTAAAACCTGGACTGAAGTTATCAAGAACGCTTGGTTAGAACTGAATAGGAACCTGGGGCTCACCCTGCAAATAAGTGGGAACACCCAATCAGGGCATGTTTGATTTTGCCCCTAGGGCGGGACATGGGTTTTGGGAGATGGGCATGGAGAGGTTTGGTGAGGATATGCCAGATATACATGGGAGACACCATCAAACCCTTCCAACAACTCTCAGCAGAATTCTGGCTCTCCTTCAGGATCTATTTAGATATCTGCAACTCTGTCATTTTCTACTAGAAAAGATAAACTAAGAGGACAGGGTAGTTGTCATAGTAGTAATCCTATTTTGGACATGTTGCTTCAAGAAATCCCTCCTAACATCCAGAGGTCTGATCTCGAGACTGATTCTTTTGTTTGCAACCTAGAGAAAGACTCTTTGACTAAGCTTAAACACACCTGGCAGATGGAGCTGGGAGGGAGCTAGAGGACTCAGATTGGGTGAAGGCTTGCAGGCTATCCACTCACTACAGCTTTGAACTCCTGGAGGGAATTTCGTGGAAAATTGCAGTTCGCTTTTTTCCGCACTCCAGTAATCTCCAAACATTATGGCAATCATCCCTCAGAGCTTTGTTGGCGGGGTTGTGGGGACAGGGGGACACATACCCACATATTTTGGTCATGCCCCAGGTTCCAAGTTTTTTGGCAGCAGCTTTTGGTAATCTTGGTAAAAATCTTTGAAGATCTCCCAGGGGATCCCATGAATTGGATTCTGGGGGTGTACCCCCAGAAAATTCGAACTAAGGCCCAACAGTACCTATATAATATTGTTGTGGCCTCAACCCTAAAAGCTATTACCCACTGTTGGCTGACGTCTGATATTCCTACTATAGAGGCCTGGTATGGGATCTATGTAGCGATCTTAGATATGGAGGAACTTGCGGCCAAAATCCATCTCTGTAAAGATAAGTTCAAGAGTCGGTGGCTTCCCATTTTTCCATTACCAGGCTGAGAAAGAACAGCTAAACGTTTTAGAAATACTGGCCAGACAGGTCTGGGAAATACCTCTATTGGCCCAGTCTAGTGGGCCAGGTGACACTTGCTGTCTTGGTGAATGGTTTGTTATCCACGAAGAGACACTCCACTTTATTCCTCTTCTTCAATAAATAAACTTTCTGTTTATTACATTAATAAGCAGAGTATAATAGATTAGAGTCAATACATTTCAAAGGTGTGTATCCCCCCGTTTTGTCTTTTTTCCCTCCCCTTTTTGGTATGAAGTATAGTGGTTCTTCTTTTATACCTGTTTTTATTCTAAGTTATTGTCTGTCTGGTGCTTGTAGTAAGCTTTGTTATATTCTGTATGTGTATTTTATGTACCAAAAAACCTTAAAATTGCTTAAAAAAAAAATAGTAATATTTACTATGCTTTATGTTGTGGCTTCCCTGACCACCCTTGGTCCATACCTGCAATCCCCATAACTTCACCCCAATAGCTGCAACCTTGGGACACCTCCACCCCACAAGGACCCTGCCTTTCCCCCCAGGGCAGGGCCGCCGGTTCCCTGACGGAACTCTTACTATGGCACCAGAAGGCACCCTTGCTTACCCCCCGAAGGACTGACATATAGTACCAGGGGACAAGGAGTCACCGACCGTGGAGTTGGGCCCAGGGGCAGGCCGGACATGATTTCACTGATGGAACCCCAAGGATTTTTCATTGTAAGACCCCCGAGAGGCGGGATGTGCAATGATGTCCGGGGCAGAAATGCCTACGTCTGGCTCCACCACCCCTACCTTGATGAAGTTTTGCAGCAGAGGCAGCACCTTACTCACTGTTGCTCCTTACATACAATGGACCAATTTCTCCTACTGACCAGTAGCACCCATCAACCTCCCTGCACATCTAACTATGGAGTCTCCCAACACTAAAAATTCCCCTCTTGAGCCACCCTGCCCAGCCCCCTTTGTCACACTCATTTCAGCTACAGCCTCCTTTCCCTGGATTTTCAGTGCTGCTTTCTCTTCACACAAGGGTTCACAGTTTCCACTCTGGGAGTCCTCACCTCTCGGGGGTTACCTACCCTTCTGTCCCCTTCCCCTTCCCTTTCCCACCACAGTCCACCCACCCACACAGACCTTAGATGTGTGTGTTTCAAGTTTCAAGTTCAAGTTTATTGCAGGAAGACTCCATTGAGCAAGCTCATTCACAAGGTGGTCCTGAAGGTAATACACATACAATGGCACATTATACAGTACAACACTTTGATAACCAATTATACAGAGTGCACACAATGCTACAACAGGTAATTCATAGTGAAATACAAGGTTACAGATATATATGCAGATTCGGGGCAAACAATATCAGATGAGGCTAAACACTGTCACTGTAATATGCAATAGATAAACAAAAAGTGGTGGAACACTAGAAGAAGGAGACAATAGTAATGGTGAGGGTAAGGGGGGGAAGTTAAGCAAAAGTGTAAAGTAGGTAGAGAGATGAAGGTCTCAGTATGGCAGGGCCAATAGATGCAAGAAACACACATAGGGATAAAAGGGTGCTTAGTGGCAGTTACAAATATATTTTATTTTAGATGCAATTAACACTCTGAAGAAGTTGACCGAGACAATGCTGGTTAGTTTTAGTATAGATTGGAGTTGGTTCCACAGAGTGACACAGTGTGTCTCTGAGGTACAGTAGAGTCAGCCAGGATGCAACACTTGTATTCCAGTTTCTGTCAGTGGCACACTGCAGAATTCTGTAGGAACACAGTGTAATCCAGTGCCAATTACTCCAGTTCATCACACAGGAAAGAGTGACATGCTTATCATAGAGCATTGCATGCTGGCTGACACTACTGCAGTAGTGTTGCAGACAGAATGGCACCCTGCCATGAGATTCGTCTCAGGAACCACACTTCACCCTTGAGGGTGGTAAACTCATGAGCAATGGTCAGTTCTCCCTACACACTGGAAATCCTCCATGCATCCAAAGCAGTCTCTGGCAGATGGTAGCACCGCACCCTCTGCAACTGAACAGCTCACTCTCCCATCTGCCTGCCTGCTCTGACACAGAAATAGTGAATCTTTCTGATGTGAATAGATGTCGAATAGATGTCTTACACCTTTCTCACTCTTCTGGTAGTTTTGTGTCCCCTTACTAGAGCGGAGTGACCGCACCCTACCCCTTTTCAACCTTGTACAACTTCATCTAGAGGCACAACTCACTAACATTCATGGGAAGTGCCAATTTATACTTTCATGGTGTCCCTAGAGTTGGAAGTACTACCCCTAACTTCTTATTCTTGTGTACCAATAAAAACCTTACTCTTCCTGAGAGTCCCATTTGAACCCCTCCTCCCTGGTATGAAGTAAGTATGATTTAAAAAAAATTCAAAAAGAATCTGCTGGTCCCTTAGATTAAATTTATTTTATTTATTTATTTAAACGCTGGTGACTGGGAAAAGCACACTGAGCCAGGGCTGATTTCCAGGTGCGACCCAGGGGTAGGAGACTCCTTTCGATCCGGGGGAAATTAGACTCCTTTCTACCCTTAAATGAATATACTTAATCTTAATATCTACGGACTATTACCCCTCACACTCTGTCTTTTCTGGTGCAATTTAAACTACCCCTCATCAGATTATACACCACTCACTTCTCTTGCAGTAGGGTTAGTTACTCACAAGCTCTTCCTTTCAGAAAATCCTACATCATACACCCTGGTTGCTACCAAGGTCCTCCTACCTGGTGACTAAAAAGTTACTAAGAACCAAAACACTTAGAACATTATTTGAGCTTCCACAACCTGCACGTTACACCTGGGACTCGTTTGAAGTGCAAAGGGTACTAACCAACATGGAATAGAATTTGTTCCTGCTATTTTCCCGAATTCTAAAATTAGTTACCTACATATTTAAGAAATGTTGAAATTCACAGGCAGTTTTTAGACCAGCATTCAAGCTGCTTCTGCTAAGTTTTCATGAATGTAATTGTAAAGTGTGAACTTCACCACATTCCTCTGAATCAGTTATTGGCAGCTACTGTCATAATGTGTTTGCTTATTTTTCTGGTTCATGCCTGAAAACAGGCTATTCAGCCTTGTGCAGAGAAGCAAAAAGTAAGGACTAAAGGAAAGTTTAAGTTCAAGTCTGCCCTCAAGGCACTACCTTACACTGATTTCCAGCCCTTTCCTCAACTCACCCAGTACCTTTCCATTAGTGCTTATTCTCCCCTTGCTGATGGTCCCCTTGAAGTTGTCCCACTGTGATTTCAAACCATTTATGGTCTCTACATTAAGCACATCACTGGACAAGCTGTTTCATTAGTCCACCACCCATCTCAATGAAAACATGTTTCCTGATGTCCTTCTTAAACTTCCCACCTGCCGGCCTGAGATTATGTCCCTTAGTGGTTGAACTGTCCTTCATTTTGGATAATTCTGTGTAGTTGACCCTACTCGTACCCCCAAATGTATTTGAATGTCATATACCCCCTCTCCCTCCTGACTTGCTAGGAGTAAATGTTAAGCCCCCCAATCTCTCCTTATAGGTTTTACCTGACTGGCCTTGGACTTTTTTAGTTGCCGTTATCTGGACTGTCTCTAGTTTTTCACAATTCTTCTGCAGCTGTGCACTCCAGAACTGCATACAGTACTACAGTAGTTGAATCACCTCCCTTCTTTGACTGGTGAAACCTGGCATTAACCATTTCAGCATCTTATTTGCCTTCCCATACGCTTTGCCACATCAAGGGAGGATTTTAGACTACATTTATTATTATCCCCAGGTTACTTTTCTCTCTGGAGTGTTCCATATTTACCTCACTGATACAGTATTTTGTTTGCGGAATTCTGCACCTGATGTGCATCACTTTGCATTTTTTGACATTGAACTTTAGTTGCTAGAGGCCAGACCACTTTTCCAGTCTCTGTGTCCCTTAGTTGCCAAATGCCAGACCACTTTTCCAGTCTAAAAGCAAATTAAAACCCACGTTCAATGAGTGGGGTTCCGCCATGGGCTGGCCAGCCCTGTTCAAACACAGCAGTTTCAAGATGCTGCAGCACTCAATTAATACAGCACTCAGGCCACGACTTCTGCTAAAGTTCAAATTTATAGCATTTTAAATTAAAGCTGTTGCACAAGTTCTGGTGTTGAAAGGTGAACCGAATGCGCAAGTGCTTTAAGTACTCTGTGGCCTGAGTGTTGTATTAATTGAGTGCTGCAGCATCTTGAAACCACTTTTCCAGCCTGTTTGCATCCCTCTTCAAATTGTTATGAC
Source organism: Neoceratodus forsteri (assembly GCA_016271365.2). NCBI lineage: Eukaryota > Metazoa > Chordata > Ceratodontiformes > Ceratodontidae > Neoceratodus > Neoceratodus forsteri. The sequence goes on from CM057458.1 coordinate 1,089,211,114, forward strand.
CATCTCTTTACCAAAATACAAAGTAAAACTATTAGCTATACAACAGTGAGGCTTAACTTTAATGTTTTCCAGTTTTTGTACACATGTTTCTGTTGTTGGTTAATAAATATTTTTGATAACGAGATACATATTTCACTGGGTCTTTCTAAAAGGTTCTTACCATTCCCAACTGACTGCTTGTGGCATCAAAGTCCATTGTCATTGTGGCAGACTGGTCTCTCCCAGACTCCGCCAGTACACCGTTACCAGCTTTCTCAACTCTTCAAATGCCTGCAAGGATACTTCAGTAGCTGCCACCACTCAGCACTGACACTCGCACAGGGTGCATTTAGGTTTGAATATCACTAGAGCCATTGCTCACACAGTAGAGCACTCTTTATCAAAGGGCAAATGACCCATCCCTCTCTGTCACATCTGAGAACACTTCACTTTAGAAACAAAATATGCAACCTTAGCTTTTTTCTTTAGAGATGGAAACACAGTTTTTGTCAGTTATAACCCAGTTATCTGTGCCTGAAATAGTCACAGAAACATGAAGTATATAAAAATATTTTAATAATTCAAGATATTTACACATATAATACAGGATGCTACACACCATGGAGAAACAGTACTTCTACAGAAATAAGAAGAAAATGTTTTGAATGGTAGAAAAACACACAGAAAAATCTTACTACACTTCTTAAGTTTCACAAAGTAGAATGAGGTCACCACGCAGGACATCTTGGTGAATCAGGGCAGACATGAACTGTAGCTGTTAACTGCTCACAGTCCCAAAACCTGACTAACCTTTTAGGGTCCAGCAAGTCCTCAAAACTCTTTAGCTGCCAACCCCTCACATAATCAAGTGTGATTGTGGCATCAGATTCAACACTTCCTTTGTGTTCTGGGAAACCTCCCATCTGGAAAACTGGTTCAAACTGGTCAGGCAATCCAGACCCTAGTTTCATGGATTGCAAGGTCTGTCCTTTTGTCTTCCTGTCTGTTAAAGTCCAGGGGTTTCTGTCTCCTACTTTGACTTTCTTTACACCCAAAGCAGAGCCTGTGATTATGAAAGCAGTTCCTTTGAAGTATAAATATTTTTAAGCTGACAGGAGTTCTGTTGTTTGCCCAAACAATCCCCTTTTTGACTGCCTCAGGTCCGGTCTCCAGTGCCTTGCAACTTTAAGTGTTTCAGACAGTTTTTATCTCAGCTGAAATATTTACAAGAAGTATAGCTGATAATAAAAATAAAAACCCAAAACAAAAAAAAAATACACAGAAGTTGTTACAACCCCCCCTGGAGAAATAAGAAACAAATTCTAAATGACCACTAAATGATGTTTTTTTTTTTTTGTGTGTGACCTGGCTGGCTTCATCTGCTATGTCATCAATTCATTGTCTGGGTGAACCTCACATTAGTTTCACATAGTGTCTTTCCTATGTGAAAAAGGGTACTAACTATGCCAGCAATAAGACACGACGAGGTGTGGGTTATGGCCTGATAAGAGAATGCCCCAGGTGCGTTATGAGGCATGAGGCGCTTGCGCCAAGTGCCTTTTGCACCTGGGAAGTGCTCTTATCAGGCCATAACCCACACCTCGGAGTCTCTTATTGCGCTTATAAAATGGGCTACCTGTAAAGAATTTGATTTTAAAAATTAAAAAATGCACATAATTGTACATAAAAAGAAATATAATTAGATCAGTGCAAAAAAAAAGTAGTCCCTCTCATTGTCTTGCTATGGACCTTTTTCATTGAAAGTAAATGCAGAAGCTTGGTATAATCTCTACCAGTAGACAGCTACGGGTACCCCCCCAACATAGAAACAACTCAACGCATGCTTTTTTTTTCTTTTGTTATATTTACTGCTTTAGCCATGCATTTGTTCTGCTAGCGGGACAAGATTGAAAGTGTCCAACGGCAGCTGCCGTAGAAAGTTTTTTTCGGTCGGGTTTACTGTGTTTCGAACTTAAGCTAAGAAGTTTAAATTCATGTCAGTTGAATGTATTTTCCTTACATTCACTTGCTTTATTAATTCCAGTTTCTCTTTTTTTGTGTTTCTTTTTACGTTGCACGACCGTCTTGAGTGGGAGCGAGCGTGTCCGTTGTCTGCCATTGTAGACAGTGGTGTCTGGCTTCGCGCTTTCTAAATCTGTGTCTGAAGAGAAACAAACCTGTTTTTAATTTTCTGGTGAGAGAAAAGGGCTGCTTTTTACAATTTCTTCCAGGCATTTCTGATTGCTGTGGCTCTTATTTGAAAGAGAGGATGGTGTGGGGAGAAACGGTCCGAGATGGCAGAGATATTCACTGTGCACTGGGCAGGGTTTTGAGCAGCGGGACCTGCTATGAACACACTGTCAGTGAGTAAATAAAATATTTAGTAGTTGCGGAGAATTGTTCTGTTTCGTCTATTGGGGCCAGCACTCCTCTGCTGCAGCTGTTGTGGTTCTGTGGGATGCTGTGTGAGAGCCAGTATTGGGAAAGCAGTGGCAGTGCGGTGCAGCTTTTGAAGTTAGGCGACATTCTAGCTGTGAAGCTGCCGGTGGCACGGATTGATTTGTCTTTGTGCTGCGTTCAGGTTGGCACAAGTAGTGCCCACTGAATGGATATGTCCTGATAAGGACACGGCTGAGGAGAGCTTCCAGCCAATCAAAAGTCTAGATTTTTCCTGACCATTTTATAATGTTTGGATAACCCATCTGTATTGCAATGCAGTGGCCCACTGCTGTGCTCAATGTCCATATTATAGGACTGCAGCACCAGGTTCCACCTTAGCAATTTTGGGTTCTGTCCACTGGTCCTATGTAGCCATGTAAAGGGGTTGTGGTCAGTGATCAGGGTGAACTCCCTCCCATACAAATAAGGTTGCAATTTCTGCAAAGACTAGACAACACCTAGGCACTCCTTCTCTATTGTGGTATAGACCTCCTGTCTGGACAGCAGCTTCCTACTCAGTTACATGACTGGGTGTTCCCCTCCTGAGTGTGTAACCTGATTCAGAAGCACACCTAGTTCATGATCAGATGCATCTACATGCACAATAAACTTAATAGTCTGGGCTGGCAAGCACAGGTGTCTGACACAATGTTTCCTTCAGCTGGCAGAACACAGTATAGCAGGCTTTCACCCACTGAACCTTTTCTAGCATTTTCTTCCTGGTGAGATCAAACAGGGGTTTGGCCATGCTGCTGAAATATGGCACAGACATATGGTAGTACCCTATCACCTCTAGAAAGGCCAGTACTTTTCTCTTGATCATGGGCATGGACATCCCTGTATGACCTCAATTTTCAGTGGCTTAGGCCAAATGTACCCTCTCCCCAACCGATGCTCAAGGTACGACACTTCTGCCATTCCTATCTGGCACTTCTCCACCTTGACTATCAGCACAGTGTCTTGCAGTTGGTGGAATACCTTGGTCATGTGCCTAATGTGACACTCCTAAGTCTGACTATGGATGGCGATGTCATCCATGTACACCAGAGTGAAGTCTCCTGACAATTCTGAATGTGGTCCATGAGCCATTGAAAGGTGGTTGGCACATTCTTTATCCTAAATAGCATTACTCTGAATTTGAATAATCCAAATGGGGTGATGAAGGCCAAACTCTCTCTGGCTTCGGGGGTCAGGTGTACCTGTCAGTAGCCCTTTGTCAGGTCTATGGTGGACAGGTAAACTGCTCCCCTTAACCTTTCTAGGACCTCTTCCATCCTGGGCATGGTGTATGCATCCAGCTCTGTGCAGCTGTTGAGCTAGTGGTAGTCGATGCAGAACCTTGTGGTCCCATCCTTTTTGGGGGTCAGTATCACTGGGAGGCTTAGGGACTACTGGACTCCTGGATTACCCCAGAGAGCCAGCATCTCCTTGTTATCTCCCTCTATGGCATGTCTTACTCCTTCTGGAACTCCGTAGGGTAGCTGTCTCAGCAGGGCTCGGGACCGTATGTATATGTGGTGCTCTGCCAATGTGGTATATCCTGGCTTCCCCGTGAACATTTCATCACATGTATGCAGCACCCCATGCATTTCAGCAGCTTGGGCTAATGTCAGCCACTCAGATAGGGTGACAGCACCCACTGAGGATGCTCCCTTAACCTCTCCCAGGAAATCCATCAGGGGGTCTGCTTCTGTCTTATCTGGATAGGTGCACACAGCTAGGACCATCTCATCTCAGTCATGGTAGGGCTTCATCATGTTTATGTGGTAGACTCATTGTGTGTGCACCCTGTCTGGAATCTCCACCATGTAATTCAAATGATTCACCATCCTGACTACCAATTAAGGCCCCTCCCGAGCCATCTGTAATTTGTTCTGCTGGACGGGGATGAGCCACATCACCCGTTGCCCGATTTCATACTCCCAGGCTCTGGTTCCACAGTCATACCATGTTTTCTGCCTCTGTTTGGCAGTAGCTAGGTGCTTCTGGGCAAATTCCATGAGCTCCTTGAGCTGTGATCTCAAATTCAGGACATAATCCACAACAGATTCCCCTTGGGGGGCAAGCTTACCCTCCCACTCATCCCTTACCAAATCAAGGGCACCCCTTATTCTACGGCCAAACGGGAACTCAAAGGATGAGAACCCTGTGAACTCCTGGGGGACTTCCCTGTATGCGAATAAGAGATAGGCTAAGTACTTGTCCCACTCTCTTGCATGTTCATTGAATCACTCAACCAGACTGTTAGTCCAGGGGTGGTGTGGCAAGGCTGCTAAACCAGGGGGGTGAGCTGCATACCGTGAAGGAATCCGATGCTGCTCCACAGAGGTGGCTACCTTTCACTCTTAAATACACCAAACAAGGTGAAGCACACTCAGAAGAAACAAGTTGGAGACAAGGAAGTAATTTTAGTCCATCTTATTTAATATAAAGTCTCCCAACGGATACAGCAGTGGCGCAATGCATGCCCCTAGTACCTTGACTCCAGTCGAGGCACTAAGGGCATGCATTGCACCACTGTTGTATTCATTGGGAGACTTTATATTAAATGAGATGGACTAAAATTACTACCTTGTCTTTGACTTGTTTCTTCTAAGTGTGCTTCACCTTGTTTGGTGTATTTAAGAGTGGTGTGGCAAGGCCCTGAGCTGCCTTACCCCACACTTTTTCCCAAACGTACCGTCAGCTCAGATATGAAGTTGGTGCCCTGGTCCAACAGAATCTCCTTGGGGAAAACCCATCCAGCTAAATATCCCCAGCAGTTCATTGGCCACCTTCTTGGCCTCGATGGGGGACAAGGGCACTACCTCTGGGTACCTTGTGATGTAATCTATGACCATCAAAATATACCTCTTGCCAGTGCAACTTGGGATGCTGAGTGATCCCACAATGTCCATGACAACTCGCTGAAATTACTCTTCGATAATAGGCAGGGGAATCAAAGCTGCCTTATCTTTGTACCCAGGGGAGGAGTACAGAATGAGGGGGTAGTATTAAACACCATCAATCAGGAAAGGGACATGGGAGTAATCATATCTGAGAACCTAAAGGTGGCCAGACAATGTGACAAGGCAGTGGGGAGAGCTAGTGGGATTCTAGGGTGCATAAGGAGGGAATCACTAGCAGAAAGAGGGAGGTAGTGTTACTGCTGTATAGATCACTGGTGAGACTTCACCTAGAGTGCTGTGTCCAGTTCTGGTGACCACATCTCTGGAAGGACATAGACAGGGTAGAGGCAGTCCAGAGGAGGGCAACCAAAATGGTGCAGGGTTTGCATCATAAGCACTATGAGGAGAGACTCATGGACCTCAATATTTACACCCTGGAGGGAGAGAGGGGGGATATGATAGAAAAATTAAAATACTGGATGAGTATAAATAAAGTTCAAGAGAGAAGCATTTTCCAGAAAAAAAGATGTTCAAGAACAAGCAGACATGCTATGAAGCTGGAGGGGGGAGACTCGGGAGATGTGAGGAAGTACTTCTTCACAGGCTTGGCGGTAGATATCTGGAATTGCTTCCCAGTGGAGGTGGTGGGGACAAAAAACAGTAACGAACTTCAAGAATGCATGGGATAGGCATAAGGGAACCTTAGAGGTAGGGAAAGAAGGGGTAAAGCCAGAGAGCAAGTAGGGTCTGCAGTGTTATAACAGGTAGGGAAAATGGGCAGACTAGGTGGGCCATGCGGTCCTTATCTGCTGTCAATTTCTATGTTTGTTATAATAGGTAGGGAAAATGGCATGCTAGGTAGACCATGTGGTCCTTATCTGCTGTCAGTTTCTTTTTTTTCTTTTTTCTTTAGATGTTTATGTTTTTTTCTGGATTTTCTCCCATTTTCCCCTGGGCCCCGGCACACAGCTGTACGTGCACATGAAGGCACGCATGAACACTGGAAGCCAGCTCAGCCCCTTCCTCCCACCCTACATGCTGCCCCTCACCTCCTATGTTACTCCACTTGACCGCCACCTGGTGGGGATGGGACTACAGGAGGGGCGACAACCCACCCCTACCATCCCCGGGAGAGGAGAGCAGACTAACAGCTTGCTCAATCCTGCTTCTCCCACTCCCCCATGCTGGCACTCCAATGACCCGAGGTCCTTTCCAAACCTGGGTCGCCGGTGCAGTGTGAGGTAAGGCGTCCAGTGCCTCAACCCTCAGCGCCACCGAGCTGGCCTCTGCTGTCAGTTTCTATGTTTCTATGTCCCCAACCTTTCCCACCCTCTGGCACTGTGGACAAATCTGGTAGTATTTTGCCACATCATTGAAAATATTAGTCAGCTGCTTTTATGTACGGTTGACTCCTAGGTGTCAAAAGGGTATGTCATGGGCTAAGGCCAGAAGCTGCTCCTTTGCTCCCTAGGAGCCACTGTCTGCCTGGTACCCCTTTCTCCGGTCCTCCCTTAGGAACCCACCCATGATACAGCAGCTCATTCTCCCAGTACACTTCCCTTTTCCCAGAACTTGGAGAGACACCTTCCATACTGGTGGCTAACTCCATTAATTTTGCAGGGATGGGTCATCTTGCTGAGATTTCCATAGCTCTACATGCCTGACCTTCTACAAAACACATTGTGCTATGGGAGAGACGCCCACGGCCGGGCACGCAGTCTGTAGCTGTGGCTTGGAACTGCTGCACCTAGCTTGTTCCTCAGCTACAACTTCTTCTGCTACTGAGGTAGGGGTTGCTTACTCATGCACTGCCTCCTCTGTGTCCTCAGGAGCTGGTTCCCTTACCTTGCTATGACAATATTGACCCTACTATCAAAGTCATTACCCATGATTACATCCACGGGCTGAGCTGGTACAACTCCCACCTACCGTATGCCCTTGTCACCTTCCCAGCTTAGAAAGATCCGAGCCATTGGCACTGACACCACAGAACCTGTCACTCTAATCTTAGAGAGCTGGCCCAGCAGGATCTGTTCCTTCTGAATCAAATCCTGCTTCACCATAGAAATGAAGGCCCCAGTGTCCCTCAATAACTAGGTTACCATCCCTTTTACAACCACAGGGTGCATGTGTGCAGTAGAGTTAGAGGGCACTGCACTCTGTGTGTAGGCCGCTAACTGCTGGTGGCTTCCTGAGCTATCCCCTCCAGCTGCACTAGCACCTTTTGACATATTTTTCAGGTAATCATTTACTTAGTTATTTGTTCATGTTTACTGAGCAAGTGCACTAAACAAAAACGTGCCTATTTTTGGGCACGACCCGGGAGAGTACAATTACAGAAAGCAAGGACATTACAGTAAACAGGATTGTGTACAAATACAGGGGGTTACAGAGGTGTAATCACCCTCTTGTGGGTGGGCTTATTTCTGCCTTTAGGGATCCCCCCCCCTCGGTGCTTGGGGATTTTGTGCACTGTGTGGGTGTTTTTTCTGTTGCTGCCAGTTGGGGGCAGCAGAGAGTGGAAATATATGTATATGTGTACACACATATATATATATATATATATATATATATATATATATATATATATATATATATATATTATAGTGGCACGGTAGTGCCGCTATAGTTAGGTTGAGGAGCCATTTACATGTTAAACCCAAAATTTTGCACCTTAATAACTTTGCAGCCATTTGACAGATTTGCCTGAAATTTGGAATAACACGATCAAGACCCATGTGCCTTGGGATCTGCCAAGTTTCGTACCGGTTGGATACACGGCTGCGGAGTTATTAAGCGTGATCTGTGCGTGTGTTTACGCTTTTTCTGGAATCCTACGGTCATGCCTACAGGTCGCACGGTTTGCGCGACAGGCCCAAAATCTTCAGGGAATGTGTGGCCAGGGTCCCCGATGTGCCTTTTGAAGATTTCATGAAAAAATATTAAACGGTTCAAAAGTTATTCAAAAAACAATTTCCCATGATAAGTCAAAGGGAAAAATTAACAAAAAGTTCAACAGTGTTGCAAATGCACTTTTTACTTTCGCAAATGGCCCTTTTACTGTCTCAAATCTGCCATTTTGTTTTCAGTTAGTGATCAGAAAAATGCTTGGCATTTAAAATTGAGACCCTCTAGCAACCTAATTATTTTTGTATTCACCTAGACGGGCCCTGAGGATGCTAGCCATGTCTTTATTTTGGGGTAAAACACCCCAGAAATATGTTTTTCAGATTTCTGGAAAAAGTACTTTCGCAAAGTAGTGTCGCACTCATGAAAGTGTGGCAAATTTTTGCGAAAGCTTTCACAAATCACGACACTACTTTGCGACACTATGCCCAAAATAACAGTCATTCTTTGGCACCCCGCTGCAAAAGAACGGTCTGGAGTTTTGGGCTGAAATTCAGAGGGAACGCAGCTGACATCTCACAGATGTGCCTTTCAGTGTTGCATTAAAAAAATATTACACAGCAGCAAAGTTACAGTACTCCAAAGTTGACGCTTTTTCCCATAGGATAACATAACGGCGTACGACGCATTGCAGCAATTGTTTGGCGCCCCACTGCAAAATAACGGTTTGGTCTTTTGGGCTGAAATTTTCAGGGAACACAGCCAATATCCCACAGATGTGTCTTTCAGTGGTTTGGTGAAACAATATTACAGGGAGGCAAAGTTATGGCAGTCTGAACTTCTGTTTTTTCCCATAGGATAACATTATGGCGTTCGCCGCACCTTTCAGGGCACGTATCTCGGAAATGGTGCGAGATACGGACTTTTCGTCAGAAAAATGCTTATCCCCACTAAGGTCTAGTGCAAAACTAGCCAGGAAAGTCATATTTTTTTTTTCTATGTCATACGGTTCCTGAGATATAAGCAATTTAGTATTCCAACTCCTAATTTTCTGCTCCAAGAACCATTATTATGCATACATTCTTTGTACTCACTGTCTTGCTTTATGCAGCTTTTGGGGAAAACCAGCCTGTGTGCTTACATTACTGTTACCATTACTGTTTTCGCTATGTTCCGCTACTGCTTCCTTTACCTGCTCATGTTCTATGCCACCATGTGCTACCCTTTGCATTTTCATTTGCGCTTGCTTTTGCATTTTTAACATTTCTGTCTACACTACCGTTTCTTTCTGTTTCACTTTGTGTCACCATGCGCATCACTATTTGCGTTTGCGAGCACAATGTTACTATGTGACATGACATCATGCTTCCGCCGCCGCATACCATTCACTATTTCTTGTTATCATTCTCAAAAAGAAGGGAAATTAGAGGCAAAAAACTCTGTTTAATGCAAAATTAAGGTTGTTCCACACCGACAAAAGCGAGGAAATTCGGTGTTAGGGTTGAAAGCCCCCATTGGCCCCCCTGCCCACACCCCCAACCGGTATCGGGGTGCGCATTAGGATTGTCGGTCCTAACTCTCACTCCATTCTCCTACACCTCTGCTTCTTTACACGTCTGATGGGGTGAGAGTTATGGCCGACAACCGTAATGCACACCCCAATGCTGGTTGGGGGTGTGGGGGGGGCCAAGGGGACTTTCAACCCTAACAATCAATTCTCACTTTTGTTGGTGGAACAACCCTAATTAATGCATTAAATGGAATTGTTTGCCTCATATATATATATATATATATATATATATATATATATATATATATATGTAGTTATGACTTTGTTAACTGGATAAGTGCACTGATCCGAGGGACTGTTTACAGGCACGACCCCGACCAAGAAACACGTGTCAAACATTTTTACAGAATAATGTACAAACAGAAAACATAGCATTGGTAAAAACAGCAGTGGTCAAAAGCAGTGGGGGAGATCACAATATAATAATAGCCTTTACAGGAGGTAAGATTACCAAGGAAGAAGCAAACAATTTGTAGTTGCCGTGCAATTATAAAACAAGCAAGCAGGAGTAACATGATCCAGGGTGCTAGGAACCCATTGACCCCAACACAGTGATAAGCTCAACCAGCCAAAGTGACCCATCAGATCTGAAAGGAGGAGAGAGAGAGAAAGAGAGAGTCTAGACAGTTTGGGTGGAAAAGAAACAAAGTGTGGCTGGGCAGGGAGAGGTACTACTTAGGCAAAGCAAGTGTCTTGATCAAAGAGCCAGGATTTGAGGTTACACTTAAAGGTGAGATGTGTATTGGATGATCTGAGGGGTGTAGGAAGCGTATCCCAAAGTGAGGGGGCCCCAACCAATAAGGCATTGCCACCCATTTTGGTAGAGGTTCTTGGAATCACCAAGGGAAGCACAACAGAGGACCGTAGACTCTTCGGAGTGATGCGGTGCTTGCAAAGGGAAAAGAGGGTGGAGGCAGGGCTGTTACTTATGATAGCATCTGTGAAGCATCCAAGGGTAAAATCAAACCAGCCTTGCAAAGAGAGCCATCCAAGGGAGCTATAAAGGTTACAGTGGTGAGTAGAATAGGGGGCAGACAGGGAAAAGCGGCATACATTGTTGTAGACAGATGAGAGTCTGGCCCGAAGAGCGGATGAGACGTGAGTGTAAATTGTGGAGCAATAGTCCAGGATTGGGAGTAGGTTGCCATTAGCTATTGCCAAGCATTCCTCTGCAGTCAGGTAGGGTTTGACACGATAGGCAGCACCAAGTTTCTGATTGATCCTACAGACTATGAGATTTATATGGTCAATGAAGGAGAGGGTTGGGTCAAGTGTAAGCCCCAAGTATTTGAATGAGGGGACAACTTCAAGGGCAGGGCCATCAGGAGGGAGGATGAGGAGAGAGGAGTTAGCTTTAAGGGTTCTGGCTAGGTATGGCTTACACCCAAACAGCATAGCCTTTGTTTTTTTGGTGTTGACCAGCATCAGGTTAGAGGTGAACCAGTTTTGGGCAGTGCAACAATTCTGGGAGAGGACAGAGGATATGAGTGGAAGATATTTGTCAGTGTGGAAGATAACAAGGTCATCCTCAAAAAGGAGGGATTCACAAGAGAGAGAGTCAGAGGAGAGAGTGTTAATAAATATCGCAGAGAGCAAGGGGCCCAGGATGGAACCTTAGGGTACCCCGGAGGAGACCGGCAGGGCAGGAGAAGTGGCAATGCCAATGCATACAGATTGGGAGCGATCAGAGAGGTAACTCTAAAACCAGTCTGTGGTCCCTGCAGAGCAGTCTATAGAGTGAATCTTGGAGAGGAGGAGGGGATAGTTAACAAGATCAAAGGCTTTAGATAGGTCCATGAAAACCACACCAGTGGCACGTCCATGGTCCATATTCGTGAGGATGTGGTCGGTAAATAAAGCCAGGGCAGTTGTGGTTCTGTGGAGCCCACAGAAGCCATGCTGCTGGTTGCTTAAGGCATTGTAGTTATCTAGGTACTCAGATAGCTGCCGGTGAACAACTCGTTCAAGGAGTTTACTGAGGTGGGTGTTACACGAGGTCCCTACACCCTAATTGGTACCCTCAGAGGTACACCGTAGACAGCTAGCACGTAAGTGTATGTTACACTAACATATAGGGCTAAGGGCATCTACCGTACAAGAGTGGATGTCAGGATATGAATGCATATTGTTGTAATACACTTTGCTTGCTGAAACCTGTATTCTGCTATGTATTTTTCTGTGTATTTCTTACTTGTAAGATGCCAAGACACCTGTGTCCTTGGAGTAATTATAATATGTAAGACGGCATTGCCACCTTTTGGTGATTTGTACCATTACACTGAGTTATGTAAGACTCTGTATAAGAACTCTTTTGTTCTCAAAATGATGACTTTACAGAATTGTATAATGTTATCTTGGACCGTGGAGCCACCTCTAATTTAGCCAATAGGGCTCATCTCTGTAACTAGAAATGTTTCTATCTATTGGTAACCATAGTAATTATCATAGGTATATAATGTAATGCACAAGCTTTATACCTCGGAGACCTGAGAGACCCCAAGAGACACAGAGAAACCTCGAGGCGTAGGGAACGCTTAGCACTGGCTTCTGGTTCGTATTGGTAAGAACTGCTTAGGGCAACTGTGATTTATCCCTTTGGTAGTAATAAACTTGTTTATTACCCTAATGCAACATGTCTGTGATTACTTGCATTCCCAATATCGTCAAGAATCTGAAAGTAAGGTTTAGACCTCCTAACATGGGAGAGAATGGATATAGTATGATAGTTGTCGGATAAGAGGGGGTCACCAGATCTGAAAATAGGAGCGACCTTGGCTGACTTCCAGGGAAGAGGTATGTAAGAGGTTGTTAGGGCAAGATTAAAAATAAAGGAGAGAGGTTTGGTGATAACTGGGAAACAAGTTTGAGAAAAACAGGGGAGAGGCCATCTGAGCCTGGACTACCCCAGTTGGGCAGGCCCCTTAGTAGTTAGAGGTCTCCTTAGAAATGGACTTGAAATAGAAAGGGGTGAGGAGGGGTAGCAGTCAGGGGGGAGGTAGAAGGAAGGGAGTGGAGCAAGGCCCTGGGTCGGGGGACTGACTAGATATGGGGTGGGTGGAGCTAGGGGAAGGGGAGGGGGTAGCAGAAAGCATGTGAACACCGGCTAGAGGGACTACTAGTGGGGAGTTTGCTGAGGAGGGCTGAGAGGTCAGAGAATTTGTTGTTGAGTGCCATGGCTACTTCGGCTGGGTCAGTAAAAAAGGCCTGATGGGGACGTTAGCTGAATATTGGTGCAGCTATAGTGAGGCATGAGAAGGGAGTTAATGGAGTCCCAGAAATTTCTAGTATTACCAAAACTCTCCTTCTGCAGGTTGGTGTAATAATTCCGTTTCTGGGTTCTGGACAGGATCTTACATCAGTTGCGCAGGTGCTGGTATTCATTACACAGCGTAAGGGAAGGGGTCAGCTTATGGGCAGACCACTTACAGTCCCTCTCCTTCATAAGGATGAGAAGTTCTTTAAGGAAATGGTGGTCCTGGATGTCCAAGAGACCATCCGTGAAGTGAGTGACAGCAAGAGACGCATCAGTAAGAGCATAGGCCCTGCCAGTTTACATCCCTAAGTTCTTCAAGTAGGAGGGAAATGTTAGGGTGGTTAAAGTTGTGGAAGATTGGATATTTGGGTGGGGGGCGAGGGGCCTTGGAGGACCATATGGCAAAGGTAGGGGAGTGGTCACTTAGGGAGTCAGATAGAGTACCAGTTTGAATAACATGGTCACCACAGTTGGTAATCACCCAGTCAATTAGGGAGTGAGTAGAGGTACGAGGGTCAGGTCGAGTAGGGAGGGTCATGATTTGAGTCAGATTATGCTGCTTAAGCAAGTTAGCATAGTTGGTTTCCTGGGCATCCAACCAGTTGAGGTTGAACTCGCTTAGGAGGATGGCTTCCCTGGCAGGGAAGAGAGAGATCCAAACCTGGTGAGCAGGCTTTGGTGGCCGGCTCTGCCCCCGTTCGGATGGTTGTAGCAGCAGCCCAGATAAAGTTTCTTAGTTTCACCCAAAGTAAGTTCAGTGATGAGCCATTCACTTGGGGAATCACAGTCAGCACAGAGGGAGGTAAAGGCAGAGAGAGAGAGAGAGGTTCCTTGACAAGGATAGCAACACCACCACCCATTTTTAGGGCTACATGGATGGAGCCTGCAGTCCTTTGATGAACAGAGTGAGGACTCTGAATTTTTTCCTTAATTAAAAAAAAACCAGATTCTCTCCGTTCATCACAACCCCATTCCTCTCTGGTGCCCATGCTCTTTTACTGCAGCTCCTCCCCACCAAGCTCTCAAAATCCTCCCAGTACTGCCCACTGTGCACTGTACCACCCCCACCCCTCTGTTCCCATCCCCTTTATTCTGAGCATTGCACTCAGCCAAATCTCATAGTGTTCGAAAACAATCCCCCTCCCGATGAGCATTTCCTGGTGGGAATTGTCATCAATGCCATTATTTGTAAGCATTCCTCCCTCACATTTACAACCTGCGCATCCCTGTCGGACCCTGCTTAACCTTAAAATCTTATTTGATGCCTGCCATGGCCATTTATTTATTGTGCCTGCAAAGCTCCATTTCTGCACATGCCCAGTAGCAGCATTTACCCAGTGATGTTATCGGCGAACTCCACTCTCAGTCCATTACTGAAATACTATGCCTGCCAAGTCCTGTCATGTTTTCCACATAATGCACTTTAGGTCAGGTTCCTTTGCTGTGCCCCGATTTCAGTGAGTTTCAAGATCAGATTGTGTCACTGGCGCTTTCAGTAGCTGGAGCTGACAGTGCTCAGCTGTCTCACGATCAGCTAGCTAGTGCACCGGACTTTTCTTGTTTTGGGGAAAAAAGCTTCTCTTGGTATTTAGTTGTTTCCTTTATCTTGCACAGATTGTAACCCCCACACACCATTATGATGACACAACAAGGAGGCAGGAGGGAGAAAATGAAGAGGGGTATTTCCATGGAGAAGTCTGTAAATTTAATGATCACTGATGTTCGCACAGCAATTCATTTGTGCCTGCTTGATGTGTCATGGTAACTGTGTGTGGGGTCACAATTTGCGTCAGATGAAGTAAAAATCCAAATACAAAAAAAAGTATTTTTTCCTCTCAAATTAGAAAAGTCTGGTGCACTGGCTGATCATGAAACAGCTGAGCACTGTTGGTTCAAGCTACTGAATATGACAGTGACACGATCTTGAACCTCACTGAAATTGTGGCACAGTAAAGGAACCTGACATAAAGTGCATTATGAGGAAAATATGACAGGACTTGGCAGGCAGAGTATTTCTGTATTAGATTTATTACACAGAACTGATACGTTATGGGAAAATAAGTTAACTATTGCTATTTCATCCAGATTTATAAACAATAAAAAAATCAGTGTGAAACAGCAATGTTACACTTCTTTTTCCATAACATATCCGTTCTGTGTAATAAATCTAATACAGAAATACTCTGCCTGCGAATCTTGTCATGTAGTGTCAGGCTAACTAACCCTGGACTACTACTATTGTAAATAAAGGAACAAATGGAAATTATAGCTACAGAAAAGCATTTAACTACAGAAAAGAGCTTCAAGCTTACCTTGCCCCTGCATGCTGTGGTATCTGTATAAAGCAGGGAAACCTATTGCCTTTTTAAGGGGAAAGAGTGAAGCAAGCAAGAATAACCAAGCAGTCAAGGACACAGATATTGTACAACTTACAAACCATGCTGCAGGAAGCTGCAGAACAATATCATGTCAAACTGTCTGCAGCTGAAAAATGGTAGTTTACTCACCTGGTAAAGGTGATTGTGGGGGTATACATCTCTGAGGCACTCCACACTCCTTACACATGGGTTGTGTCCACCTGATAGGTTGCTTGATGCACATGTGACTTCAAAGAAGTCCGACCCCCTTTCCCTGTGATGCTGCCTCTCCAGGATCAGTTCGAATTCTTCCAAAGCTGTACCTAATCTGTAACCAATAACTCTTGACTTGTTAGTAGGCAGCATAATGTTTCCTGATATGTATCTTAGCGTGTTAATTAAATTATAGTAGAGGCATTTGTTATGTTTTACCAAAAATTCTGTGGCCCATGAGAGTCCTCTCTTTATTTCTTATTCATTCAAATCTAAAATTTCCGGCCCATACAGCATGCTGATTGTTCCATCTTGAAGCTCATCTTTGAGTCCTTTGTCTCTAACTGACTACCTGGGTGGGTTGTGGAGTGCCTCAGAGATGTATACCCCCACAATCACCTTTACCAGGTGAGTAAACTTCCATTGTGGGGGATAATCTCTGAGGCACTCCACACACCTTACACATGGGTTTTGATGTAAAAAGCAGTACCCTAGTGAGATGGGTGGGTAGTCAGCCCATTATGTTATGTACGACCTTGCTGCTAACAACACTACTTAAGTAAAGTTAGGTTTTTGCTTCCAGGGCTACATCTACCCTGTAGTGTTTAGTGAATGTGTGCGTTTATGCCCATGTGGCGGCAGCACAAATTTTCTCTATTGTGGCCATGTTTCTCTGGGCCCATGATGTGGCTATTGCTGTAGTGGAATGGCCTTGATTTTGTTTTGGTGGTGTATGATTTGAGGCCTTATACGCCTCTGTGATGGGAGACTTAAGCCAATATGCGCCATACATCTGCCATTCTTGTGACGTTAGTTGACATTAGTCTCCACATGGCTAGCAGATGATGTTGAGGGTCCCTATCTACCTTGTCTGCAGGCATATAGACAGGTATTTCGAGATCCTGTTTGATGTGAAAAAGTGTGCATATTTTAGGCAGAAAGGAACGGATCATCTTTAAACTGATCTTGTCCTCATGAAATACCAGGTAAGGCAGTCTGTGGGATAATGCTTGTAGTTTGCTTATGCACCTAGCTGAACATATAGTGACCATAACGGTTAAGTGTTTGCCCTTTGAGTGGTAGTGACTGTAGAGGTTCAGATGGTGAGTTGGTCATTGCCCAGGCAGTCTGTGGGATAATGCTCGTAGTTCGCTTATGCATCTAGCTGAACATATAGTGACCATAAGGATTAAGTGTTTGCCATTTGAGTGGTAGTGACTCTAAAGGTGAGTTGGTCATTGCCCTGGGTACTAAGTTGCGGTCCCAGGGAGTGGTCCATTGTTTTCTTAGGATGTAGATTGGACCGATTGCTGCCACTTGCACTGTTAGGGATGCTGGAGATAGTCCTTTATCCAGACCTTGCTGAAGGAAGAGAAGTATGTTGGGCACTGTGGCCCTTAGAGGTTGTATGTTTTGTTTTTTTCCCCTTTTTCTTTTCACCACCTGTGGAATAATCTTGAATGTCTCTGATATTGTGAAGCAATGGGGTTTCTCTATAGCATTGGTGACCACTGTGTGGTATCCCTCTCTTAACAGTCTCTCCTATTCAGGAGTCAGGCTGTTAGTTTGAGATTGTTCAGACTGAGGTGACATACCGGTCACTGGGTGAGAATATCTTCCCTGAATGGTAGTGTCCATGGGTGGTCTAGTGCCATTGTCACTATTTTGTCACTATTGTGGCAAACTCTGTTCTCCTGGGCCAATGAGGGGTGATGTTTATCACCCAGGTTCTGGTTCTGCATATCTCTTTTAGAACCTGTAGTATCGGTGGAAAGATGTAGGTTACCTGGAATGACCATGTAGCCGATAGTGCATCCACTCCCGTGGATTTGTCATCCCTGAAGTGGGAGTAGAATCTGGGGCTCTGATTGTTCTTATTGGTGGCCATTAAGTCCATTTGTATCAGTCCCCAATGTCTGTTGATCATTTAGAATATGTTGGAATGATCTTCCACTCTCCCAGATGTATTAACTGGTGACTTAACCAGTCTGCGGTGGTATTTAGCCTGCTTGCCAAGTGTATGGCTGATATGCTCACCAGATGTTTTTATGTCCAAAGAATGAGTCTTGAGTCTCTCTTTGCATGGCTCCGCTCTTTGTTCCTCCTTGCCTGCTGATAGAGGAGATGATAACCTGATTGTCTGAGCTCATGAGGCAATTTCCCTTTTTCCTGACTAGCCTTGTGAATTGCAGTGGCACACAGGATAGTGCCCTGATTTCCAGAATGTTTATGGCCATTTTTTACTGTTGCATGTACCACTTTTCTAGGCTTCCCAGTGGAGTGGCCACTATGTAGATGCTACTCAAGGGTATATGGCATTATTAGCTGGCAAATGGCATAGGCAGTGTGCCATTAAGATGTGGGGATTAGCTTGGGTAATGGGGTAGGAGTTGATGTGACAAACCCCACCTTCATCATTGTATTTCGCACTAATGGCTATATCTGATCAGGCAAACACTGCATGGACATTAGTGTTTGTGTAACCACCTCCATCTCTGTTTCTAGATCGGAGTGTGTTTCTGAATCTGGCTGTGGTGAGTGGGGTTCTGGCCCTGCCGGTACCTGACTTTATGTCACATGGTGTTTTACACTAGTTGTGCCTGCATCGGTTTAGTATTTTGGTGGGGAATTGTTGCTGTGTCTAAATCCTGCCCAGTGGAGGATTTGGGATTGCAGGTGGCATATTTGTTTGTGCCTTGTCTTTTGTGTTTTCATAGGTGTCCTGCTGGTCAGATGGCATGGGTGTACCTTCTGCATCTGATGCACACAATATGCTTAGTTGTTTTGGGGCTAGCAGCACATTGCGTTGGCTGCAGCTCTTTGTTTTGGCTATTGTAGTAAGTTGAGAAAGGATACATAAAGAGAGTGGTGTTGGGGAGATTAGATATATTGTTTTATTTATTATTTCCCTTAATTCTTCCCCTGCACAGTAATCAATGTTCTGCACCTTATAGGCTATTGTTGTGCCTGTGCATTAAAATGTGCACTGTCCCTATAAATGTGGCTAGAGTGAGTAAGGGACTCAGTGTTATGCTGTCTTGCCCACAGCTGTGGTAATAGTACAGCCATTATTAATTGATTTTCAAATCGTTGCCTTTATATTTAATTATTCGCATTGTGGACTACTGTTGCAGATCAGTTGGTGCTTTTAACAAACGCCTCTGTGCTGTTTGGACATTTGTGAGCATAGTTGCACTCTCCACAAGATGGCGGCAGTGACTGTCAGTCAATCTACACTGTCTGGCAGCTGCCTACACCCTTAATCCTGCATAGATAAGGGGAGAGTGGAGAGCTTTTCAGAGATCACAGCAGCAAGTCTCGTGATGATATTTCTCACAGCTGCTGATCTGGATAGGCAAGTTAGGTTAGTCCCTCAATGTTCCTCCTCCTCCTCATGAGACCTACTTTGTTTGTGGTGTTTCAGTCAGGTAGATAGAGGAGTTTCCTCTACCTTTTTGATAGAAGAATGTGGTGAATTTAAAAGACATAATGTGCCATAAAAACCTATTGAGAGCACATCATTTTGAGGTGAGGCACAGAGGGACCGAGAAAATGATTCAGAAACTGTTGTGTAGTTATGTCTTGAGTGAGCACTTCAGGTGCTACTATGCTTGTAATGGGGAACTGTGGCACATTACTTAGTATTTTAGCAGTCTGGGATGCTGGCAGGGTACTCCTGATGTTCTAAGGTGGCCACTTGCTCATTTAATAGTGGATAGACTCTGAAGCTGCTGGCAGGGGCTCCAGGTCATCAGGCACCTTAGTAAAGTGGTATGCTTGTTCTGGACAGCATGTGGGGGGACTCAAGAGTATATGTCCATTTAAGGAATGAGAGCCTTTAATTATTTTGTAGCCCGTGATGTACTGAGCTCCTGTGGCTGTGGAATCTATTTGGTCATCTGTGAAAGATCTCTGACAATACATTACTCTTTAAAATATATTTCTTCAGTTGTCCTTCATGGTCAGTGTTAAAGTTAGGGGACTTAGGCTTGAGAAGCTGTATAATTGCTAGCTCCATTCTCCATTGCAAGATATGTTGGATTTAGTCAAATCTCGTTTGTTTATCTTCCTCTGAGATGGTGCCCAAGATCTCATGAGAGCTGAGAGCCAGTCAACTTGCAGCTCTCATGGAGCAGAAAATTTAGAAACCATGAAGAAGCATGGGGGATGGTCATGCTGTTTGAGAAGCCATAAAATAACATTTGGGTGGCTCCATTTTGGTCCCTAGAGCTTCCTTTTCTCTGTGGGAGTGTTTTTCGATAGAAAATAACATGAAATGGTTGCAGGTGCTTTTATTTACTGCCACTGAGTTTGAGGAATGACTGAATCCAGCATGGGCATTTTAATCACCTTCCAATGCAAGGAAACTTTTCTGGATGAGTTTGTGAGTACCTTTTTACAAGTTAGTGATGCTAGTGGGTCACCATGTTCTAGTTGGTGAATAATACAACTCAGGAACTGCTGGCAAGGGAACCAGGTTGATTATTTATTATATTACCTCCTGTAAATCATTGCATAGATTCTGTGTTCATTTACGG
Organism: Neoceratodus forsteri; assembly: GCA_016271365.2. Lineage (NCBI taxonomy): Eukaryota > Metazoa > Chordata > Ceratodontiformes > Ceratodontidae > Neoceratodus > Neoceratodus forsteri. Next base: position 1,089,231,198 of record CM057458.1, read on the forward strand.
GGGTCAGACATTGTTTTTAGCTCCTGGCACCTCTAGCAGGGGTGTTCAGGTAACTATTAATCTCTATGCTCATACGATGTGATAATGTTCATAATTTAAATACTGTGCTAGCAAATTCATAGCTAATATTTTTCTAGACAACTGACGCTAGTAGAAGCTGCAGTGCTAACATCTCTAAGGCTACCAGTTTTGCAATTTTAAACAATTGCATATCTGCCAAAACATACTCTGGAGCTGCTGTGTTGAAATATTTTACAGTACATCTAAACACAGGTACCACTAGCAGTGGTACCAGATTTATTTTGCAATAATGTCATCATTTATTGTCTGCCCCCAAGGATAATCAGTTACTGAGCCCAGTCATTCAGTCACTGTGTAGGTAAAAGTACTTATATTATATGCTCATATTGTTATATTAGCAGACACTTTCAGCTCTTTTGATATCCAATGCTCTGAATAATGTAGTCTTCTTACCTTCATTTTGTCACACTTAAATTTTATCAGCACACTGGAGCTGTACAATGTGCTTGAAATATTCACTTGCTGTAGCAACCAAACTCCATATAGGAGTTGTTTTAAATATATGTGAAACAGCACTCTTATGGCTACTAGCAGGAGACATAGGGTGTTCCCAATCCCACCAGAGTGTAGTAGTGGGTGCAGGCTGAACTGGGATCGCTAGCAGGGATCCCAGAAAGCTAAAACTGCAGTCATGAGTGCTTAACTCATCTTAGATTCACTGAGAGGGAATCTAATGCATCTGGTATGAAATTTATGGGCATGACACAATACCCTGAGTTGATCTCCTGTAGTGTGCCTCTGGCAATAATTTAAATGTGATTGTCTCTGTGATTCCAAGTCAGATACCATGAATTGGTTTTGAGTAGCACAAAGAAAGTTATTTTAAACAACCAACTCTCTCTCTGGAATCTAGATTGAGCCATATATTTTCGCAATGTAATTCCATAAGACGCTTTGCTATGCTAGCATATCCTAAGCTGCCAAAAAACTTCGATATAAAATTGTTAAGCCTGGTGGCCTTACCTTTTGTTTGATATTCTTGAAATAACTGCTTCAGAGCTGTTGTGATGTGACCGCGACCTACAGATGCACATGAAGAACTGATCCTGGAGAGGCAGCATCACGGGAAAAGGGGGTCAGACTTCTTAGAAGTCACATGTGCATCAAGCAACCTATCAGGTGGACACAACCCATGTGTAAGGTGTGTGGAGTGCCTCAGAGATTATCCCCCACAATGAAACATTTGCAGTATTTTACCATTCTGTGTTATTTTAGGGAACCTTAACGAGCAAGAGCAGTTAGATAAGACTTCAACTAGGCTAGGACAATTGCTGAGGTACCACAGTGGATGAGATAATCAAGGAGGGCGAGACAGTCAGCTTCATAAGGAGCACCAAGATCTGAAAGTTATATGAGTGAGAGGAAGCCTTGTTTACTAGAGATAAGAACAGTAAGTGGAACATCTCTACTAAATTATGAGTTACTACATGATCCTGAATGAATTAATTTGTGCCTGCTTATTGTGTCATCGTGTGGGGGTTACGATTAGTGAAAGATGAAGTAAAAATACAAATGCCAAAAAAAGCATTTTCTTTTTTTTTCCTTTTTCAAAAAACAAGAAAAGTCTGCGCACTGTCAGTTAAAGCTATTGAAAGTGAGTGACGTGATCTCGAACCTCAGAGAAATTGGGGCACGGCAAAGGAACCTGACGTAAAGTGCATTGTGAGGAAAACATGACAGGACTTGGCAGGCAGAGTATTTTAATGGTGGATTTATTACACAGAACAGATATGTTATGAAAAAATAAGTTAACTATTGCTATTTCATACAGATTTATAAACAAATAAAAATAAAATCATTGTGTACCAGCAATACTAATTTCCTTTTCCCATAATGTATCCGTTCTGTCTAATAAATCCAGTACTGAAATACTCTGCCTGCTGACTCCTGTCATATTTTCCTCATAATGCACTTTATATCAGGTTCCTTTGCTGTGCCCTGATTTCAGTGAGATTCAAGATCGTGTCACTGGCACTTTCAGTGGCTTGAGCTGATAGTGCTCAGCTGTCTCATGATCAGCCAGTGCACCGGACTTTTCTTTTTCTTTTAAACATCTTTTTTGTACTTTGGATTTTTACTTCATTGTGCACAAATGGTAACCCCCACACACCCTGAGGATGACACAACAAGGAGGCACAAATGAATTGCTATGCAAATATCACTGAACATGATGTTTGGCCGAGACAGTGACACACTAAAACGCAATCTGTAATCAACTTTAGAAAAGAGCACATTGAATGTGAGTGAGTAGGCTAATAGATTGGGAGTAGTGTTGTTCAATGTGGGAGTGTGCAAGCTAAATAAATTCTGCCAATGAGAAGGGAATAATGGGGCTATTGCAGCAGTGGTAAAGAATGGCATGACAGTAAGAAAAACAAAAATGCCTTCTTGTTGTGTCATGGGGGTTACAATTTGTGCCACATAAAGTAGAACTACAAATGCCCCCCACAAAACTGCCCCCCCCCAAAAAAAAGAAGAAAAGTCTGGTGCACTGGCTGTGTTCTTTTTTTTTTTAAATTACCTGAAACAAAGAAAATGGTCCCTCACTGTCGGGTCCCCTCCCTCAACCCGCACCCACCCTCTGCACATCCCACCTCCTCACACCCCCCATCACCCCATACTTACCTCTGGAGGTCAGCTCTGCAATCTTCGGTGGAGCGGGAACACGTCTGCACTCTTCAAAGCAGACCGCGAACTGAAGAAATGCCGGTAAGATATAAAATGGCATAAATGGGGGGGAGGGTCAACTTAGGTGGATATCTCTCTCTCAATTTTAGGGCTGCATGGGTGGAGCCTGCAGTCCTTTAATGAACAGAGTGAGGACTCTGCATTTTCTCCTTAATTAAAAAAAAAATGAATTCTCTTCGCCCATCACAACCCCGCCCCTCTCTGGTGCCCGTGCTCTTTTACTGCAACTCCTCCTCACGAAGCCCTCGAAATGCTCCCACTACCACCCACTGTGCACTGTACCACCCCCACTCCTCTGTTCCCATCCCCTTTATTTTGACCTTGTTTTGCAGTTTGCAATGTCAGTGGCTCAGTAGGTAGCACACTCGTCTCTGAGGCTGGGAGATCAGAGGGCTGTGGGTTCAGTTCCCACATCTGGCACTTGGGTTAATATCCCAGTGCTGACACTGTAGTGCAGCATGAGAGGGGTGCTGCACTTCTGAGGTGCCATCTTTCAGATGAGATGTTAAACCGAGGTCCCATCTGCCTGGATTGGTGGTAGTTCAGGTGGATGTTAAAGATCCCATGGCACTTATCGAAAAGAGTAGGGGAATATTTTTATTCAAAACTCAAAACACCCTATGAACATTTTACAAAAGTATAGGAAAAGAAATCAAAATCGTTAGCAAATATTATATCATATGGAGATGTCAAACAGAAAACATCAAATATCAGTATATAACCTCCACCTCATCCCTCCTAAAAGGATAGAGCAATAATTAGTGGAAATCTTTCAAATAACAAACTACAGTGTTAAATAATCAAGCATATGAAAAATAAAAACATTTGTAGCAGAAAATCAGGAAAAAAGGAAAAACGAATAAACCTAACTAAAGAGTCTGTCAAAAGCAAAATTAGCCATATGAGCCAAAAAAACTCATTTTTACTGTGAAAGAGGCCCTACTACTGTGATCCATATACCTGAACCATAATGTATACGTCAAAAACTTGGATCCATACTAATACACTCAAAACATAAGACTCATTATTGAATGCGAAGCACCCTATGGTCTTAAAAAAGGGAAAAAAAGTGAAACTGTTTCCTAATTACTTATGGTTCTCTCCAAGCATATGTATGGCAGCAAAAAAAGAAAAAAACCCATCACTCTGTATCTAACCAAGACATGTTCCTCCACCATAATTTATACAAGTCAGGTAAAACTCTACTCTGTTCCATAACCTGCCACTACAGTACTGCTTTCTCTAACAACAGAACTACTTGTTCTCCTGATAATACTTGCTGTCGAAGTGACCAGCCACTCCTAGCTAGCCAAAGCTGGTAACTAATAAAACTCATCATCAGCCTAATAGTAATAGCATCAAATTTGGCCCATGCTCCAGGTAGCACCCCATCAAGCCAAATCCACGGAGGTTGGTTCCGGAAAGGGTTCAGAGGCCATTTCCTATGAAATACCTCCCAAAAGGATACAGCAAATGGGCATTCTAATAGAAAATGAGAAAAGGTCTCTACATTTTCCATACATATACTCCCTCTAGGACATGTACGTTCTTTAGTTCCTTTATGCTTCAAATTGCCCCGAACACCCAATTTTTGGTGTACACATAACCAGATAAAGTCTCTCATATAGCATTGGAGCCTTTTGCTGGATAGAAAGGAGTTTATAAAGGAATGTTGGATGGCTGGTAATTTGGCATACCAAGGGGAAGTATAATAAAAGTTTCCCATTATCCAACTATACAGGGATTTCCTGGAAAGTGTACAAAGAGAGGTTTTCCTGACTTTCCAAGCTTTTAATTTACTCACGACACCCAAAAAGTGTCCTGGTAAGTGAGCCACCCATGTCTGTTGTGGGAGAGGAAGAGTCGGGTCCCAATCACTTAAAAGGGGTCCAATTTCATCCTCTACCAAGGGGATCCAGGCCTTTGCAGCATTTTTCGGCAAAGGTACAAAATTGAAAAAAATAAAAGTAACATCAAAAAAGACTACTGAATTCAACATACCTAAGCCACCTTCCTATATAGGTAGATAAGTGACGCCTCTCTTAACAGGGTTCAACCTGCTGCCTCATAGACATTGAAAAAAACCCACTATAGACTGTGGCCTTCATATTCAATGGGGAGGGAACAATAGCCGCAAGATACAAAAAATGGGACAATAAAAAGGTTTTAATCAAAAAGATACGTTTTCCTTTGGTCATCTGCCATCTATTCCAACGGACTACCTTCACTTTAGCTCATGTCAAAAGTTGTTCCCAGTTATACCGTTGGGGATCATTCCCACCAAAATAAATGCCCAATATCTTTCTATAAGCCTTATCTATAGGAATTCCCCAAATAAGGGACACATCACTGGCGTCATACCCCAAGGGCAAAATCCCACTCTTCTGTGTATTTATTCATGACCCAGAGATATTGGTAAATTCACTTAAAAGGTCACAGGCGGCTAATGCAGAAGATCTGTCTGCCAAAAAAAGTTCCAGATCATCCACAAATGCCAAAGCAACCACCTGTCTATCCTCTGATCCTACTGAGAGTCCAGTTATTGCTTCCATCCTGTGTAGTGCATGTAATAGTGGATCTAGGGACAGGACATATAATAAGGGACTGAGAGGACACCATTGCCTTACCCCTGTATGAACCAAAACTGCATTACCTACCCATCCATTAACACTTGGTATTAAGCTTATTCCAGTATAACAAATCTGCAGCCAAGTTATAAACAGAGATGGAAATCCAAAAGACTGTAATGTCTCCCACAAATAGTTGTACTCAACCCGATCAAAAGAATGAGATTGATCTAGGCAAACCAGGTGTCCGAATAGTTCCTGGTTGTCTCCCTCATGTAAAATTTCCCATACCAAATTAAGGCATCCTGGACCCGTCTCCCTGGAATGCTACTATACTGGGACGGATGCACTACCAGATCTATAACACTAGCCAATCTATTTCTAAGAACTTTCATTAAAATTTTATAGTCAGTATTCAAAAGTGAAATTGGTCTCCATTGCTTTAACTCTCCCCATCATCCTCCCTTAAATTCAAAATCAAAAGGCCCTCCAAAATACTCTTAGGGGAAGTTTTGTTGGGATAAGCCATCATTCAGACACATACAGAATTCAGGTCCTAAAACATCCCAAATATATTTATAGATTTCACGCGGGAGACCATCAGACCCTGGTGTAATACCAGATTTGAGTGACCAAATTACATTTTTTAGTTCAGTCTGCGAAATGGGGGTAGTCAGAAAAGTTCCAACATCCTGTGGCAGCTGGGGTAGATTTAGTTTCCCCAACCACTGTCGCATCTTTTCTACCGATAAATTTTGGCTATTAAAAATGTGAGAAAAATGAGAGATAATTTCTTTCAATATAGCTACCTTATTGTGCACAGTACTGCCAGAAGATGTAATCAAGTACTCCCATATTATGGCGGTCTTGGAGGAGTTGCATAGAATCAAATGGTAACGTGTCTTTTATTTTACCACTAGTGCCATATTTTGTTTATATTCTAAAGACTTTAGGGCTTCAAGTTGTTTTTTTGCCAATTCGCTTTTTAAATGTTTAATCTTCTGCAAGTCTTCCATTCCTAAACTGTGTCTGAAAGATGTCCAGAAGGCAATACTATTCCTCTAAAAGGCAATTTCACCATATTTAAATTTCCCATTAATATGCCCTATTGTACTAAAAAAAGATTTTATCTCTGCTTTTGTATCTTCCCACCAAGTGGAGCTATCACCATATAAAAAAAACACAGATTTACATGCTTGAAGTACTGTGAAAAAAACATCACACACCATCGGAAGAGACAGTAATGAACTATTCAATTTCCAGGTCCCCGGCGCCCCCTTCTTACTTACGGGAGGTCACTAAGGACTAACATTAGTAACTTATGGTCTGAAGTGGCTACATCTTGAAGGAGAGCCAGTTTAATATTGGAAAAGGCAGATACAAAGAAATAATCAATTATAGAGGCTCGAGGGCCACAAAAGTATGTATAACGCTCTGTTATTGGGAGAGAACCAAAGGCATCTATCAATCCCACATCACTAAGCAAGTGAGCCAGGCACTGAGCATCACAATACACTTTTTTATGTGAGGCAGGAGTAGAGTACTGGGCCAAAGTAAAATTAAAGTCCCCTCCTAAAATTACTAAATGGGACGTCTGTAATAAAGGAGAGAGGGATTGAAAAAGAAGTACTGTCTCATACTTTGTTTGTGGTGCATAAATGTTAATAAGCCTAATCAGTTGGTGAGCCCATATTATGTCCAGCATCAAAGACTTGCCTGGCTGCAACTCTAAATGATGCACAACCTTAATTTTAGAAGAAAAAAAACAAATTCCAACCCCTGAACACAGATGTTCCCCCGGGACCAAAAACTGTTTCCCCAATGCCATACATCAGAAGCCGCAGACCTCTTGACCACTGAATGTAACCATACATCCTGAAAAAAAACAGTCCAGATTGGTATGCAAAAAAGAAGAGAAGGTACTGCGTCTTTTAATCAGTGACTGAATGCTATTAACATTCAATGATGCAACTCGAAAGGAGAAGAGATCCATGCGTCAAACAGGAGTGAATCTTCATTTCACTTTACTCGAGGCCCTTGTCACTCTTCCACTTTTAGTGCCGTGGGCCAAATGATCAGTAGAATCCGAGCAGTCACCCTGGGATTCTGCCATCGCAACTCCTTCAGCAGGGAGATCTACAGGGTCTGGGTCCAGAGGAATGTCCATCAGTATGGAAAATTTGTTTATGTCCTCTAAAGGGGCCACAAGTTCCATCTTCCTCTGTTTACCTTTGAGTTTGGCGGATTTTCCTTTTTTCCCCTTTACCAAGGTGAAGCCCATACTACTGGAAGTGGATTCGGGGGGGGGGGGGTTCTGAAATCAAGATGTTGGGAAGATCAGTAGAACCGTCAGATTGTGGAAGGGGTTCAATATCAATAATTTGGGGGTCCTGGCCTTCCTCCTCAATTGAGGGGGTCAATACAGGACCTTTTTCAGTGGCAGGTACCCCTGGAGTCGGGGATGTCTGAGTCGCCATGGGGCCTGGGCCTTGTTTTACTGCTAAATGGATATAATGATTCTGAACCCCAAAATCAACATCCTCTGTGTTCCATGCAGCAGAGGGCAATCGTCAAAAGTATGGCTGAGGTCATCACAGAAGTTGCATTTAGGCTGCCTGAAGCAGTGGGCGCTAGGCTGGCCTAGTTCCCCACAATAAGAGCACTTCAAAATGTCACAAGATGTGCTAATATGTCTGGAAGAGCCACATTTGAAACATACCCTCGGCTGTCCAGGATAAAATAAGAAACCCTTATCACGACCAATAAAAAAGCAATTGGGTAAATGTATCAAGTCCTGCTCAATATGGTGCAATTTTATTCGGAATTTCCACCCCCCATTCCAAAACCCCTCGGCATCCAAAATATTCATAGGATTACCCTGAATATCACATCTTTTTTCTAACCAGTGTACGATGTCCACAATATTCACACCTTCATTTCTAAACAAAATGGTGATAACACAAAAAGGCTGTTTAGTAAGGGGAAATACAATAAAGTCCGACCACAAGGGATTCATTTTTAAATTAATATATCTGCACCAAAATGTTTCCAGCAATGCAGGAGTGCGGAAACTAATATCAAAGGTGAACTCCCCCTGTACAAGTATAAGGGCATAGACTTCTGAAGGAGAGAACCCCATACTCCTTTTAAGCAGGACCTTGCCCACATAAAATCTGTCGGGGGGGGGGTTTCGTGAGGACCTACATAACATAGGCGAATCGCATTTCTCTGTTTGGCTAGTTCCACTGGCTTGTGGAAATGACTAGCATAAGAGGGTCTTACAGGTTCTACAGGGTTGAGGCCTGGTGTGGGATCAGCAACAGTAGGTGTAATTGGGGTTTCAGGAGGGCCTACAGCAGGAATATTCATTTGGTCTACAACAGGATCAGAAAAGTCATTAGATGGAGAAGTAGGCAATGGCAATATGGTAGTATTAGAAACAGAAGCGACGCTTATCTGATCTGGTGAAGGATTAGTAGGTCCAATATTAGGCTTCCAGTGTCCGTCGGAAAGTGGGATCCAACCTGCTGCAAGCAGAGTCTTGTTGGGAGACCAAGATCCAGCCTCTTCAGCACTTCAGTCTCGCCTCGGAGATGAGTGGACTGATTCAGGGGAATCCATGGAAGTATCCTCTGTTGAGAGCAGCTTCACGACTCCCCCTGAAACTGCTGTACCTGGAGATGTGTCTGTACACTTCCGCTTTCGATCCTCTGCCTGCCTCAGACGCTCAGTCATCAGCTGTTCGCTCATGCGAAGTAACTCAGCAGCTAAACACTGCTGTTTTTGCTCGAGACTTAAGTGATCTCCTGGATTCTCTACCGAGGAATCGCCACTATGGACGTTCTGCTGGCCACCTGCCTGGTGCATCCCAGCTGTCCCTATAGCGGTTCCATCATCCTGGGTACTCATGTCGTCCTGCAGTGTCTCCTGGGCTCTCGCAGCCCCAGCCATCCGTTCACCACCAGACCTGATGGCGAAATGAGACATCTCGCCGTCCAGTAGGCCCCCTACTGCAAGAGTAGGGAAATTTCCCCGGTGTCCTGGCTAAATTTCCCTCATTCACTAAAAATACCACCAACAGCTTAATCTGGTTCAAGGTCAGTTGACATTCATCTGTATCCCCCTCCCCCGGGTTGTGCCTGAAAATAGGCAGGATTTGTCTAGTGCACTTACCCAGTCAACAAAAACTAAATAAATAAATAACACATCACTCTCAGCCAAATCTCACTGTGCTATTGTTACAGTCATTGATAAATCAATTACAGGGAACTTTGAACCCGGACAGACGTTTTCCATCTCACATTTGAGAATAGTAGTAAAACAAAAGTAATTTAGTGCTATTGTTACAGTCACTGATAAATCAATTACACAGAACTTTCATCCCAGACAGACGTTTTCCATCTCACATTTGAGAATAGTAATAAAACAAAAGTAATTTAGTGCTATCGTTACAGTCATTGATAAATCAATTACAGGTAGCTTTGATCCCAGACAGACGTTTCCGTCTCACATTTGAGAACAGTAATAAAACAAAAGTAATTGAATATTTTAAGCGAATGTCATATCCATTTAGCAAGGCTAAATAAACAAATGAAGCACTCATTAGTTCCATTCTTATTGGATGCAGCTTTAAATTTAATATACAGTCCATTGTAGTAGCACGGCAAGTGTGCATGCCGTTTGAAAGCAAGATGTGACACAGCTTGCAATAAAAGTGCTGACAGTAGCTGCAGGGGCGGGGCTTTCTGAAGTGTCATTCTCTTGTCTGCCAACTTCCTATTGGGGCATAGTTTTTTGTAGGAGCCACTCCAAAAACCAGCAGCAGAGCATTTCACAGGGTGGCAGCAACAGCAGCATGAAGTGTGCTAGTTCTTCAGCTCATAGAGGTGAATGTTTACAGAAAGACTCGGTTGCTGTTAGATGTATGTATGGATAATGAAAGGGAGTCCAAAACATGGTGAAATACCTGCTGGGTTGCCCTGAATGATCTCACTGTCATGGCAGTACCTGCAACTTTCAAAATGACCAGAGCACACTGAAAATAAAATGTAAGTAGTCAGGCAGCTGTTTTTCTTTTTTCTCAGCATTTCATTATGGGAACAGATGATATATAGGAGATGACATCTGTGGTCTATAAATGGTCGTGCACATGCACAGTCTGTACAGAAATTGTAATTTTATAACCAGTTCAACGTGATCTGTTACGTGATGTGCTGCTATTTGACGTGTGTCTTATGAGGTTAAACCTGGCATATTATTTTTAGACTGGATGCCTAAAGAATTTTGTAATTGGTTCTTGTGTTGCAGGGTACCGCATCAGGTTACACAGGTGTTGTAAGTGATATTGAGATTGGTGCTGAATTATTAATATGGAAGCTTTTTAACAAATTAATCTGACGATAAAGCCTCTTTTGTTGAGTTATACTTTTTTGTGGAACTTTAATTAGGTTCTGTGTTGGTTGGATGACTGAGTGATGTTGTTATATGCTCTTCAAGATGCAGATGTGTGGCAACACAAGACATTTTACTGCAGTCTTGCATTTATTAGAGATGCAGGAGAAGGCACCTGCTGCAAGGCTGCCAGCGCACCTTGCTTTCTTAACATTGATATGGTGTGTGTGTGTGTGTGTGTGTGACTACAGGCATACTGTCACTTCTTCATTGTTAACTGAGTTTCATATTCAGAACCTGTTTGTCTGGGGACGGTGTCAGAGCAGGTAATGCAAGCCCTGTCATATCTGTCAGCTGCCCCTGATTGTTAGGGATCTGACTTATTTTTTTTCCCTCAGAATTTTCCTCTGTCCCTCATAAAATCTGTGTTTTTGTGACTGAATAGCGGGGATTGTAAGCACAACATGATATCAAACACTAAAATTACTGACTTGTTCTTCAGAAAAGGCATCTTACTCCAGCTGATCTGTGTGGGGTCAGTCTTCATAGCAGAACACATACTGTCAGGGTGACAATTAAGTTCTCCTTAGAGTGCCAAGAGTGATTTTCTATTTCATTTGCATATTTGTGTCTGCAGCAGAGTAAGCCAGTGCTGTTCCAATTTCAGAAGCACAGTGTTTAGTGTTTAGTTGATGGCAAAAATGCTGACATCCCCCACAGCGACAACAAGGAAACACCGCACAGGACCCCGGCGCACCCCATCGCAAACACCATGAACCCGACACCACAGACGTACAGGATGCACCGACAACAAGCATGGCAGCGATGCAGCAGCACAGTATATGACCAAGCCCCCTGACGTTAACGCTGACCGGCGGCACACAGCACGAACAGCCACCCGATGGACAGGAGAGGTACGATGGTGCAGACCACGACAGAACTTCATCAGCAACTCCCTGCACAGGGGTACAGTGGGCAGTAACAGCACCACAGGGTACAGGGGAATGAACGGTGCACTGCAGAAGGGTACGGACTGTGGCATAGGGACCTGCACCTGAAGGCTGATATTCAATGCCAGCACCATCAGGTAGTCCCTGCAGCTCCTGACACTGTACGCACTGACAATGTCAGTGATGCGGTGATGCGCCAAGCTGACTCCCTCCAGCGCCTCCGGGACCATCCCACAGCCTGGCCAGACAGAGCCTGCTGCAGCTTCACCTCTGTCAGCCATTGCCCCCTCCACAGGACGTCAAGGAACCACCACAGGGTTGGGTGTACCACACCAAGCAGAGCGTTGAATGCCCGGTGCCACCTCTCGATGGCATTATTGGTGCTGGGCATCTCATCCAGTACGGCGACATGGCAGTTCTACTTGGGGCTGGGAAACAGAGACTTGCAGCAGTGGCCACTGTGCACAGGCCTGCCCAGCAAGGTGTCCTTGAAATAGTCGAAGACAGGAGTGAGAACATCCTCTAGGGAGGTGAAGTACTCCCAGCCATGTAGCTCCTCGTAGGTGGTGTACACATCCACAGAGGGCATAAATACAAGTGGCACAGGGGACACAAATGGCTGGCAGCATGCAGAGGTGCATGGCACAGACGTCATCTGAGCAATTTGGATGTGCCAGCTCCGCATGCTGCTGGATGTGCCACCAAACACACTGGCACAAGTGGAAGCAGCACCCGTGGACATCCATGTCAGACAGCACCATGCGGATAGCCCTATAAGCGGCAAGCTCGAAATCAATGAGCATGCGGCACGGACCACCTGCAGGGCACAGCTCTGCGATCTTCGTGTACATGGTGATGTAGTCTGCAGCTGTTCTCCTCACCATCAACACGTATACTGCAGAGAGTACAGTTGCCCCATCCACCCCATGCAGCGTGTACAGCTGCTGGAACAGCCTGGGGCAGCAGCGGAATGTGCCATCCCCAAGCCATGCTGGGCTACGGTCCAGAAATTCAAGGTTCCTGTCGGTACTGAAGAGGAGGAACCTGTGTTCCATGCTGGCCTCAGCGCCCTGTCCTGAATTCTACAGCAAGAACGGCTCACCTGCCAGGGTTCTGGTGTAATCGTCGGGAATGGTGAGCTTGGACAGCTGTTGTAGGTCCACCATAGCACACCTGCTGCCCCTCCGGACACATTGCACCGACCGCTTCAGGAGTGTTTCAGGGTTTAGGCATCCCCCAACTGCCTCATTGACACCAGAGCAGCATGCCACTATGAGCTGTTGGCTCATCTCGTTCGGGTCCCGGGCCCTCCGCTTCACCGCTGCCCTTACCTTGCGGACCCTAATGGCTGTGGAGTCAGGCACATGGTTGCGGGTGCCTGTCAGTACCGGTGTTTCCTCGCCCATGGTAAGCGCACTGCCCCTGCATCCATCCACTGTGTATTTGCAGCATTTCCAATAGGTCCTTTTGGCCCTTGACCGTTCACGCTGATAAGTGTACCCGGACACCACTAGCAGTCTGCGCTCCTTAGCGTTCTCCACATATTCTATCGACATGCTTCCTCCCACAGCGGACCTGTGTGTGCAGGTGCGGCACGCCTCTCTCAACTCGCTGACGGTGCACCTGCTGACGCTGTGGGGGGCGGATCGGCCTCCTCACTGTGTCACTGTGGAGGCGTGCACACTGGCTGTGCTCGGTGTGTGGGTTGTGGCATTGTATTGTTGACCAAACACTGTGCTTCCTCCAATTTCTGACTGAGCAGAACACATACTGTCAGGGTGACAATTTTCTATTTCTTTTGTATTTATTTAACTATAGCCTCAAATGCATATTTTTGTCTGCAGCAGAGTAAGAGTCAGTGCTGTTCCCATGTCTACTGCTTTGCCTATAAATCCATTCTGTGAAGCAGACCTGAAGCTCTCTGCGAGGATGTTGCTAAACTTGTTAATGTTCTAAACTTCTTCTCTCTCTGTTTCTGTAGCTGCTGTGGTGCATTGTATCTGTTTGATACATTTACAGCATATTATATATACTTTTATAATTCATTTTGCTTGGTAATGACCTGTGCCTGTACTGTGCTTTCAAGCAGAGTTAGGTAATCCATCTCAGTGGGCTAGCCAGAGAAAAATGCATTTGAAGCTGCAGTTAAATCTTAAATGCAAAAGAAAATCAATTAAAACAATGTCTTTGTAGCACAGTGTACACCTCCATATATTTTCTTAATAATGTGTATGCCTTCCTTAGAACAGAAACTAAAACAAATCTTACTACTTACAAATCATTGTGTTGTTTCTCCATACCTACTTAACAATTCTACACAACTTCACTAACTTCTTTATGCAACCCTGGTGGATCTGACCAGATTTTATTTTACCCAGCCTGTCTTTATGCAAAATGGTGTAGCTTGGGGGCAGGAACATAGAGTCAGTATGGTGTGGTTTAAACCAGGTTTCCGTGAGACAGAGTATGTGGGGCTTGTGCAGAGCAAGCCATGCTTCATGATCAGTAAATTTTGTAAGGAGACTGCATATGTTCATGTGGGTGATTTTTATTCCAGGAGTAGTGACCCAGATGCAGCAGGTAGATGTGATAGGGGTGCTAGAATGGCCAGGGTTGGATTCAATGTCTCCACCCAGTAGCAGTAGGGGAAAAAGATGAATATAAAAGCACGGTGTGCCAATAAGGGAAAGGGGGAAGAAAGGGAGTAAAGGAAAAAGCCTAGAAGATGACACTCATAGTTGAAGAGGAAAGCCAGGGTGTGCGATCTGAGGAGGGTACTTTACCACCTTGGAGGAAAAGGGAAGGGGATGTTGGGTGCCTGAAACTTCAATGAAATGTTGGAGGTCAGCCTGATCAGAGGATGCAATGAAGGCAGCAAAATCAACTGTCAGGAGGGTGCCTAGGAGAGAGGTAGCCATAAGGGGCAAGAGCAGGGACTTCATGTTGAAGAAATAAAGCTAGAGAGGATGCAGTGATTAGAGGGGCACTGCCAGCCAGGAGGAAGATGGGCAAACTAACCAAGATTAAGATGAAAAAGACTGGACAAGTGGTTGAAAGGGAGATTGTGCCTTTAAGGGAGAAAGCTCTGGGTAATTAGGCCTATCCGGATGAGGGGAAGCAAGGAGGGGAGGAGATTTGGGAAAAATGCCTATTTAATAGAGTGTGGAGGTGGGGGAGGGGGGCAGGAGAAAAGTTAAAGCAGATTATGCTATGCAGCAAAGAGATAGGGGGTGCTCGAGCTAGTGACTCTGCGCTGGACAGAGCGCCCGACCAATAGGGAACTCAGGCAAAGAAAAGCATCCAATGCTGAGCCTTCACTGAGAATGAAGCGGCCAATGGAAAGAGCTGCAGCAGTCCTGGGTTCAGGAATTCAATTCAGCGTACCTGGGTGGGTTTCTTGGTGGGCTGGTGAAGGTTGGAGTGCAGCCAGCAGGAAAGCTGTGACCCCGGAGAATGCAGCAGTGGCGGTCCATGGAGGACAGTGCACCCGGTCTGGAGCCACTGAAAAGATTAGCTGTGGAGGGGAGAGATAAAGAAAAAAATCAACAATGGGATAATAGCAGGCAGGAATCAGTAGGCATGGAGCAGACAGGGATGGGAGACAGGGGAAACAGCAGGGGAGAAAGCAGCAGGGGCAAGGTAAATCAGTGGGAGGGACCCTAGGCAGATCAGGAATATAGCAATATACTGTATATATATATATATATATATATATAGAGAGAGAGAGAGAGAGAGGAGATGGGTGGGAACTGAGGAGAGACCAGTGGGGTTTGCTGCAGGGCAGTTTGGAGGGGGGTTCCCCCCTCCTCTTAGGCAGGTCGGCAGTTTTGACAGCAGTGCACTGGGACCTGGGTTTAGGGTCTCCCAGGGAGGTGGGCAGACAGTTGCAGTCATTGGGTCCAGGGCTCCCTTGGGAATTTGGGTGGTGGAAGCATCTAAAGGAGAAGTAGGAGTTTGGTGTAGCAGGTAGAAGAGGACCACATGGGGAGTTGGGCCCAGTTTTGGAGGTGCTGTTGTTGGGCCATTGGGGGATGTTACAGTGGTGGGTGGGCCACTACAGGGGATTGGAGGATGGTGGCAGCTCCTCCTGATCCCAGTTCCCCATGTGGCATGACAACTCAGGGGTTGGAAGGTGGGAGTGAGTGGTAGCCTGGACTCGATGGGCTCTGCCATGCCTGTGTCTGGGGCAGACCCCGGGGCCTACAAATGGGTAGGCCTTTAGGCCAATGTAGGCTCTGCCCATGTCTGGCAACAGGCTTTTTTTTTTTGCATATTCTATTTATGCTCCTGTCCTCCATGCCCCCTTTAGACTGACCCTCCCAGTCCCAACATCCTGGAATCACCGGGGCTTACCTTTCTGCCTGGTCTGGGAGCAGAGCCTACAGAGAGTCAAGCTTCATCCTGCGGCCGGAGGATCTGTTTTCTTCTCCATTTTTCTCCCTGATCCCCATTGTTAGGGGTGCACATGCCAGACGTGCATGTGTGGAGGAACGCGCATGACTGCAGATGTCCCGCAGCACCCACCCTTTCTGTGAACCATACAGACCTGCACTTTCCCCAGGCCTCCACTTGCAGGCAGTCATTCGGCAGGAGTGCAACCCCTTCCCTCCCAGGAGAGGAGAGCTGTCCTCCGGATACTTAATCCTCTCCCTCCCCAACAATCCCCGATGGCCCGGGCTTGTTCTCGAACCTGGGTCGCCAGTGTGGCATGAGGTGTGGCGTCCAGTACCTCAACCCTCAGTGCCACCAGGCCAGCATTTGGCAACAGGCTTTTAATTGGAAGTAGGTAGCCACTGTAACTGTGTGGAAGGCTTGGCTCTGGGGAAAGCCATGCTGAATTGATGAGGGTGAATGCACCAGGAACCAGGTCAGGACCAGGTTTAATGGGAGGAACATGTATGGAAGCAGCTGCGGAGGTTTCAGCTGTTCAATTTTATCTCCGAGCATGAATTAAGTTGGTGGCGGCAGAGGAGTATATCACTCTCCTGAGGAGGAGAAACGGAAATGGAAAGAGGATCAGCATAAAAGAAGAAGTGGTGACAGAGTAAGGCTCTTACCAGTGCCAATAGGTCATCAGAGGCTTCTCGTTCCTGGAAATTATCAGAAATAAATCTCTGATCCTGAGGGTTAACTTTGCTGCTGGTTCTGTTTGTATGGAAAATCCATGCCTAAGAATGCCTGTATCTCTTTCTTTCAACTAATCAATTTTGGTAAATAAGTTAGCTTCATGGAGCTGGATTAGTTAAAAGTTTTAAGCTACTGGGAGCCTGAGGTCTGTAATCGTTTAGGAGCTCAGGAGAATAAAATTGATTCATTTGTAGAAACTGGAGACCAGTTTGATTATTGCCGTAGAAGGATTTTGATGAATTATAAGTCCTTTAGTTTTTTTAGGGATCTTCACAGTCTTCCTGGGGTCCGAAGTATTGAATTCCCTACACCCTCCTGCTCTGGGTCCGGTGAGTTGGAGAAGCTTGAAGATAAACTGACCAGACCGCCTTCTGGATTTTTCCTGCTGGGCAAGAAGCTGAACTCCCTTGGGGCTCAGTGTCTTGGGGTATGAAGACATCTCAAGGTAAGACACCCATGGTTTTATTTTGATTTAAATCTGAGGAGAACTTGGTGAGGTTCTAGATTCCGAGGCCCTCTTCTCCTGCATACCATCTGGCCCCTAGACATGGGGGGGGTCTACAGAGGCAAGGGCTTAAATACCATAGACCATAACAGCAATTGCAGTAGGTAGAAATTAACAGTGATATAATTTTGGCACAATACATACAGTTTCAGTAAAATAAGATCAGATATGATCAGTAAAATCTGAGACTAAGACAGTAGTACAAAACAATTCAACAGATAATCAGGAATGGCAAAAATTAGGACTATGGTACTATGTAGATGGTCTCAGACATTTCAAAGCAGTGGAGGCAAGAAAAAGACAGTAGTGTATAAGTGCATTTGATTACAACCGCCCACAGGAGCTGTATTAAGAAAACAGGTGCAAGCTAGTTGAAAATTCAAGAGTAGAACAGAAGTGACTTAGGACAGCTGAGGGATGAGAAAGTAAAGGAACCTACAAAGAAGTGAGATAGACTAAGGAGGGAGAGAAGGTAGTAAGTGCACAGAGCTGAACCTTGAGTTTTAGCAGAAAATTGTAATGAAGCAGTGTTTAGCAGCAGGAGAGAGCGGCAGAATAAGAGGGTATAGGGTAACGGTCAGGAGCAAGAGCAAATGTCTAAGGTTTTTAAGTACAAAAATAACTCTTTTTTTAAATAAGTTGTTGGATTTAGAGACTTTAAGGTGATAAGCCAGGGAGTTCCACGTTTTTGGGGCAAAGTAGGCAAACACTTGCTCTCTCATCTTGGTTGCATGACTTGGAACTACAAGGAGGGCCTGGGTAGCGGACCGAAGTTGGTGAGAATGTTCATTTGGGACAAACATAGAGGCCAGCGAGGCGGGCTGAGAGGATCTAACAATATTGTCAATTACGCATCCGAAGATGTAAAGTTGCCGGGAGGAGGGAGGTAGCCATTGTAAGGTAGAGTAAAGTTCGCAGTTATGGGTGAAACGAGGGGCAGACAGGGCAAACCTGCAGATGTTGTTGTATGCAACGTTCCATTTATAAAAGAAACTGGCACTGGTCTGAGAAAAGACAGGGAGCGCATAACATAGTCCCGGTAGTAATACACCCTGGTCAATTGTAACCCTAGCTGCTTGGGTGGGGGCATGACGGACACAATAAGCCATCCCAAGTTTGGAGTTAATAGATTTGTATATATTATTTATGTGGAGGGAGAAATCCAGGGCTGGGCTGAGCGTGACACCAAGGACGTCATGCGTGACATCATGCAACTAATGCTCCAGTTTCTGGTAGATATGGTACCTGCATTCACCTGTCTTCTTGCTTTGGAAACCAGGTGTCTTCCCTTTTTCTTTAAGCACAGGCTGGCTTCCTTTAGGTCGCCCCCCCTCCTGGGTTCCCTTAAAGCCACCTGATATCTCTCCCCCATTACCTTTGCAATAAGAGGATGTTCGGCTGGATATGAAATGATCAGCCCTAGCAGCTTCCCTTAGAGAGCTCAGAGTTCTATCCAACAACCATATTCTAAGCTTCTCAGGTACAGTTTTTAGGGACTGTTTCAGAAGAAATACATCTTTAATTATCTCTGTGGAGTGAGCTTTTGCACCCTCTATCCAATGTTCTAACAAATTACTTAGCTGCACACACATTTCAGCATAGCTATCTCCCGGTGCCTTTCTTAACCCTCTAAATTTTTGCCTGTAGGTCTCGATAGTTAACTCGACTTTAGCAAGGCATGTTTCATTTTTTCATAGTCCATGCGGTCCTCATTGTCCATTCTGGTAAAAGCTTCTAAGGCCTTGCCTTTAAGCAGGGGCAATAGGTGAGTCACCCAAAAAGATCTGCCCAATTGAAATTGCCCACAGACTCTCTCTTGAAAGATCTTAAAAACAAATTAAGATCATCTCACTCCTGAAACTGTATCTGGGAAACATTTCAGAATTAATTTTGGCTTCCTGAGTTGAACCTCACATGGGATCGCTCACAGACTGTGGTGTTGTCCTCTGGTATGGAATCTCCATCTTTCTCTCCTATTGAAGCTTCTTTATCTAAATCTTGTGCTGGCATTGCCTTTCTTGCTTCTCTTGCTCATGCTGGCACTTCTTTTCTTGCTCCTCAACTTCCAGCTTTCTCCTTTGCAGATCTGCATCTGCTTTTTGTCCCGCAATTTCTGCCTTCGCCTTAACTAGGGCAAGCTCCAGCTCTAACATTTATATCTGGTCTGTTTACGCAGCTGCCCTAGTCACGGACTCTGGCTCATCTGCATTCTCCCTAGCCTCTGTCTTATGACTTTGGTCAGCAGTGATTATTTTTGCGTCACTTCTGTGGTCACTTTTTCGAGGATGTCTATGAGTTCTATCCATGTTTGGCCTGCCTCATGGTCCAGCTCGCTCCTTCTACACAGCTCCTGCAGGTTTGGCAGTGTATATTTCTCATATGGCCCAGTCATAATGTCTTATACTTTTCTACGCTTGCTTATAACAAAATAAAACTGGTAGATTATACAGTTCCCTTTTGTATATTCTGTTCTGTGACTGGACAAACTAACCTTTATATTGACAAAACTATTTCAGATCCTAACCACTGCCTGCAGTTTGTGGCAGAATGGTCTCTCCCAGACTCAGCCTATACACTGTTACCAGCTTTCTCAACCATTCAGACACCTGCCAGGGTACTGCAGTAGCTGCTGCCACTTGGCATCAACACTGTCTCAGGGTATCTCTAAGTCTGAATCCCACCAGAGCTACTGCTCACACTGTACAGCACTCCTTACCAAAGGGCAAAATGTAATATCCCAAAGTATAGGTTCCCTAGGGGGTGCCAGTGCCTCCCAGTATGGTGCCAGTCTACAGCTAAGTAAAGGTGCCCCTAGCCCTGGTCAGAAATAAAGTGGCAGTGAAGGGGAGAATTGTAAAGTGAAATGGGTCCCTGAACAGGAAAACTGCCTGCTTGCAGTTTAAAACTTTTTTTTTATTATCTCAGCCTTCCCCTGCTAGTTTTCCCACCCCAGCAAAAGTTTCACAAGGCAGTGCCAGTAATTTGCGTGTCCAGCTCACATTGGACCATTGGTTGCCTCTACATTGCTAGGGACTCGATGTTCCAAATGTTGGGGGGGGGCTACAAAGGCCACGTGACCATCAAGTGGCAAGCAAACACTCTCAGGTGCTGAAGAGCAGTCAGCCTATGTGAAGAAGGCCTGATAAAGAGAGAAGATGCGGCTAACTAGCTGTGAGAGGAAAGACTTATCTGCAGTCTTCCTCTCATCCCTCTTCAAGTCAGTGGCTAGTTTCCTTTTTTTGGTCAGTGTGGCAGTCCCCTCGTAAAGTCTGGTGGTCCCCTTCAGCAGGCAGCAGAAATCGGTGGTCAGAAAAGAGGGGCAGCAGCCATGTTGAGGGCTCTGTTTCACCCCGTCATCTTGCTTTAGCTAGGAAAAACTGGCATACCATGGAACACATTTTTTGGTACTTTTCAGTGTATCCTTCCATAACAGTAAATCACTATGACAGTTAAATACTCCCTTCTTTCTGTTTAGAATGCTGTAGACAGAACACCAAGCTGCTTATCAGATGGCCATTAGGAAACTGAAACAGCTTGTTAAATATTGGTTGCCTATTAAACTGGAGATTTGTTTACCCCCTTCGGAATGCAACAACTTGCACGTTTAAATACTTAGCATTTAAACATTTTCTTGCTGCTAACTTCAGTTGGGCAGGTATTCTCTTTCAAGAAAGATTCATACCTCATAAATTTCACCCTTTTTCAGCAAGGAATCTCCAAAAAAGATTTGCACTGTTTTTCCAACCTCTTAAAACACTATCTGATAAGAACTGTCTCAGACATAGTTTATTATATACAGCACACATACACACACACACACACACACACACACACACACACACACGCACACTGTACACACCATCCTCATGGCCACAACATTTGAAATAAATACTGCAATCTAATATGTTATAAAACAATAAAGAAACTGTTTGTTTATGTCAGTCTTGCTTATGTGGAACACAGTGAAGTTCAGTTTACAATAGATTTCCTAATATTTTGTATCCTAGATAACACAGAGGAGATGCTACATCTCATTCTCCTAGGGATCTTCATTTTACACATTTTTGCACTGTATTTACTCAGGATGTCCCAGATTAGATGCAATATCTTGTTTTCAGTGTGGTCATGATTTTACCGTTTTTTTAATGTATTTATTCAGGGTAGCCTAGTCCAGATGTAAAATGTTGTTTTTCAGCATGTTCTGATTTTATGCAATGCAGCATGATATCGTGTAGATGTAGAGCCCCACAGAAAATAAGATGCCATGTCTTCTATGAACTATCCAGACTAAATACAGTATATAGCAATCAGCAAGCATATTCTAGGAAAACATATTTGAAAAGGAATACCCAAATATGCCAAAGACTTCCTTAGACACTGAATTTTGTTTTAACAAAGGTAGACCTCTACTTTCATTTAAAAAGATAATGGAAGGTGAGGTTCAAAGGGAACTCAACAAAATTGCTACCATAAAGGGGGTGGGCATGATAACATTACTCCCATTTTTTATAAGTTATCTGTGAACATCTTGGCACCCTATATATCATATATCTATAATCTATCATTACAGACTTTACAACTACCTGATGACTGGAAAACTTCATTTATAGTTCCTATTCACAAAGGGGGACCTACCTCTGATCCAGGTTGTTAATCAATTTCAATTTTAACTCCTATAATTAAGATTTTTGAAAAGTTGATTCATAGGCAAATTAATCATTATCTTATGCAGTATAAAATCCTGACTGATTATCAGTCATGTTTTAGAAAAGCATTTAATACTATTCAAGTACTGTCCAAAGTGACAGATGATATTCTTATTGTCTTTAGTTCCAGTCATAGTACACCTGCTGTATTTCTTAACTTCTTGAAGGCATTTGAAAGAGTCGATCATACAATTATGCTAAATAGTCTAAAGAACATAGGTATGGGGTTATCTGCACTATCCTGGTTTCATTCTTATTTGACGTCTCACCAGAATTATGTTGAATCAGGCAATTTTAGGTCTAATACATTGGTATCTACTTGGGGAGTACTACAGGGCTCTGTCCTTGGATCCCTATTATTTTTAATTTATGTTAATGAACTTCCATCCTATTCTTCTGTTTTAGCAAAAAAAAATTATATGCAGATGACACCATTCTATATACTAGTCACAAGGTTCTAGATACAGCAGTATACAATGTCAGCGTCTCAGCAGAGTGTCAGTGGCTCAGCAGGTAGCACGCTCACCTCTGAGGCTGGGAGATCAGAAGGCTGTGGGTCCTATCCCCACACCTGGCACATGGGTTAATATCCCAATACTGACACTGTAGTGCAGCGTGAGGGGAGTGCTGCACTTCTGAGGTGCCATCTCTCAGATGAGACATTAAACTGAGGTCCCATCTGCCTGTTCTGGTGGTAGATCAGGTGGATGTTAAAGATCCCATGGCACTTCTCGAAAAGAGTAGGGGAGTTTTTATTGAAGAAACAAGAACTTATACAAAGGAATACGAAATAAACAACAAAAATATTACAAAGTGCATAGAAAGGCAAACATGCAAACAAAAACAATCATAACAATAAAAGAAATATCAGGGAGAATCCTCCACTAAAAGGAGAGTCACGGAGGATGAAACCACCAAGACTCACAATTATCCCACAAATGAATCTGATGGGAACAACGGGTATGAGAAGATTCAGACTCATAAAGGGCAACCACTTGTTGTTTAACAAATCAAACAACTTCCATTTGTATCCACTGAGTCTGCTGAAAAGTAAAAGTACACCTGGATAACCATAAATAATATAGCAACGTCCCCATAATCACATGCAAGGTACTAGGGTGATATTGAAGCCATACACCCCGATAAACACCTAGAACCAAAACCTCATAAGTTGTGGAGCCAAATTCCGGCTTATCCAAAACAGCTGCTAATAATGTCAAAAAAGAGGTTGCATAAGGACACTCAAAAAAAAGATGAGATTGAGTCTCCAAAACACCATTAAAGGTATCTCTGGGGCAAAATCTTTCAGAAATAACTTTATTCTTATGAGAGTTGCGAACACCCAAATGACCATGGCAGGAGAGCCTAACGGTCTCCCAAATGTGTCGGGGTAAATGGGGATCCCGTAAAAATTGTAAAGTACAAAGAGTAGTATCCGCCATATCTTGAGGAAAAATCTTAGGTTCCCAGAAACATTTAACTAAAAGGTGTTTATAAAAGTCCTTCTTTGAAAATAAAATAACTTCTTCTCGTGTAACTTTCCATTGCTTAAATTTCTTAAAAATAGTAACCATATAAGAAGGTATAACAGTCTTAACCCATATAGTATGAAAATGATACTTACCCCCACCCCACAGGACCAATAAATGTTGCAGAATAGAACAAATAAAAGATTGCCAGGATTTGGTATGAGGACGCAAAATGGGTCATATATTAGAAAAAATAAAAGTAGTATTAAAAAAAACACAGGACTAATCATACCCAAACCACCCTGTTCGATAGGTAAGTTGGTAAAATTCCGCTTAACAGGATTCATCCTGTCACCCCAAACAGCCTGGAAAAAGAGACTATAAAGTTTAGTTTCCAGGTCCAATGGTATAGGGAAAATCAAAGCAACATACAAAAAAAGAGGCAATAATAATTACTTAATTAAGAGCACCCTCTTTCTCTTAGCAATTTGCAACTGCTTCCATCTGTTCATAAGGGCAAAGATGGCTGTAAGTTTCGTCTCCCAATTAAATCGACCAGTGTCAGAAATTCCAAAGGTAACACCTAGAATTTTAATACCAGAATCTGCAATGGGGATTCCTGCTATATTATCTAAGGCAGAGTTATCAAGACCGAATTGTAACGCTTTACTTTTAGCAGTATAAATCTTTGCATTTGAAACACAAGAATAATCAAAAAGAAGCTGTTGCAATTTAATCCCTGAATGCTGGTCTTTAAGAAATAAACAAAGGTCATCTGCATAAGCTAAAATTTTGACAGGAGGGTGGCCATCCAAAGGAGAAAGTCCAGAAATGTCTGGCTCAATTAAACTCTTTTGAATCAAAATATCCAAACCAAAAATATACAGGATGGGGCTAAGAGGACAACCCTGTCTAACCCCTTGCGTTGGTCTAATGACGTCACCCAAAAAACCATTAAGTAACAATTTAAAGGATGCATGTCAATAAAGCAATCAGATCCATGAAATAAAGGCAACAGGAATACCATGATGACATAAGGCCTGAAACAAAAAACAATGTGACATACGATTGAACGCTTTCTCTTGATCTAAGGAAAGCAAAAAAACAGGTGTACTACGATGCCTACATGATTCAAGGAGATCTCTAATTTGAATCAGATTATCAGAAATATTTCTATCAGGAATCGAACAAGTTTGTACAGTAGAAATAATGTTAGGCGTCACCAAATTCAGACGGCGAGTTAAGATTTTGGTTAAAATTTTCAGATCCGAATTCAAAAGAGATATCGGTCTGCAATTATTAAGATCCATTTTATCCCCTTTTTTATATAATAGAATCATGTAGGCTTGAAGCCAGTCCTCAGGCACACAATGAGTGTCTAAAATTTCATTAAACATTTCAGTAAGGACACCAGACAAAAAGGACTTAAAGGTTCTATAAAATTCGAAACTAATGCCATCAGGTCCAGGCACTTTATTCAAAGGAAGAGCTTGAATGGTGTCTTCAACCTCAGATTGAGAAATAGGCCTAGTTAATAAAACACTATCCCAAGTGAAAGGGTAGTAGGGGGTAAATCACGTAAAAAATTATCCAATGAAATATGGGTAGAATCCGTAAAAAAGGATTTATAATGAGAAGTAACATAGCGCAGAATAGGCATGCTTTGATCTAATAAGACCCCATCTGCTGTACAGAGACTTTCAATTATTTTGGTGTGAGTAAATTCCTGATTATATTTAAAAATGTCTACAGAAGCATGCAGCAATCTAGTCCCGCATCTTTGTTCTGCAACCAATGACTTGGCCCTGTCGTAAAGAAAAGTTTTCATTTTAAGCTTAATACAAGATATTTGAGAGGAAAAAGATGTTTTCAAAGTAGTCTGCAAAGAAAGAAGTTTATAAAGTTGTGTCCGAAGTTGTAAGTAGTTTAAACAATCAGCTGTAGCACTACGTTTACATTTGGAGTGGCAAAAAAAATGCAATTCCTGTTTAGTAACAGACCACCAATTCAAAATAGTAACATAAAAAATGGCCACGGAAAGCCAAGCTTGTAAGAAAGAGAAACAATCCTGATAAATGTCAGAACGAAGAAGGAGCGACGTATTCAACTTCCAATATCCCCTTCCCAATTTTCTAGTAAGGCCCAGATCCAAAATCACATGAAGTTCTGCATGATCTGATAAAGCATTAGCATGAGTCCAAGCCTCAAACGCCCTTCCCCTACTAGAGGAAAAAATATAGTAAATACGGGTAGATATAGTATTTCTAAAATAAGTATGTCCACCTGAGGGATGAAGTTGCCTATAAGAATCACATAGATCAGCCGTCTGAATAATGGACCTAAGGGCATTAGTATCACAATATAATTTATGCGTGTCCCCATTTTTATCATGAAAATCCAATGGGCAGTTAAAGTCACCCCCCAATAATACAAATTTCCCCGTGTGTAAATAAGGCTGTAATGTTTTAAAAAATGTAATTCTGTCACTCTTAGTCTGGGGTGCATAAAGCATACCAGTTCTCACCAACAAGGCACCAAACAGAACATCCAACAGAAGCATTCTACCAGGAATAAAATCCATAATTCTGAGAGCTTTAAATGCCTGATCTGTGAACAAAATGCCCACACCTGAGCATGCATCCTCTCCCATGGACCAAAAAGAGTCCCCCCAAGGCCAAGACCGGTTAGTATATAATATGTCTTGGTCAGACCTTAGTCTTGTGTCCTGTAAAAAAAAAAAAAAAGAAAAAAAAAGAGCCTTAAGTAAATGTAAAGAGGAAAATAAAGAATGTCGCCTTTTAAGATTACGAATACTATTAACATTTAAGGACATAACATGAAGCCGGGAAAAGGACATAAGCAAAAGTTAAGTCAAAGACGACTTTCTTCTCGTCCATTTATAGGCTTTTTGTTTATCAAGCAATACAGGTACCTCCTTGCCACCAGAGTTATCCCTAGCAGATGAAGCCTTAGAAGACAGATCTGATTCATCCCCATCATCATCCATGCCTGCGTGTAAGGCAGCATAACTATTCCGAGTCACAATGGGGTCCCGGCGAGAAATTTTAGATTTAGTCTGAGGTTTATCTTGCTTTTGCTTCCCACCGACCACGATGAAATCATCCTGTAGGAGCTGGGGAGGAGGCATCTCAGGATGAGGGGCAGGAGAGGATTGTATGTCTAAATGTACAGTAGGAGGATACGAAGAAGACAAGGGCTGGACAGGAGGTAGAACTGGCTTGGGAAGATGGCAATCAGCAGGATCCTTCAAAACAGGAGCAGAAGTGGGACATAGAGAAGAAGCCTGTTTCTTCAGTTGCTGAGCTTTTTCCCTTTGCTGTTTGGCCTCAAGGACCATTTCCTTCTGATCATAAAAAGACCCCCTATTATGAGCAGCCCAAGGGCACTGTCCATAAGAGTGCCCCTGTTCATCACACAGATTACAATGAACTGGATTTGAACAGAAGTGATGAGAATGACCCACTTCCAGGCAAAAGTCACAAACCTGAACTTCACAGGCATTACTTAAATGGGAAAGCGAACCACATCTGTGGCATGTCTTAGGCTGCCCACGGTAAAAGCAAAAACCCCTGTCCCGGCCAATATAAAAACTACTTGGTAGATGTTGAATACCAGTTGCAGAAGTCTTTAATTTAACCTTAATATGCCAACCCCCCCGTCCAAATATTCTCAGAGTCCATAATAGGCTGTGGGCATTCTATCGCCTCAACACATTGCTTGAGCCAGTGCAAAACATCGGAAACGTTAACACCTTCATTCTTGAAGAGAATATTAATAGTTTTCCAAGTTGGTTTAGTTAAAGGCATAACCAGAAAAGGTGTCCAAACAGGGTAATGTTTCACAGTGTGATATTTAAGCCAAAATTTATCAAGTAAGAAAAGGGATCTGAAACTAACATTAAACTGAGTATCACCAGAGGTATGAATCAGGGCAAACACTTCAGTAGCAGTAAACTGCATCGTATCCTTCAATAAACATCTGGCAACATAAGCCCTGTCAGGTAATTCATTTAGTCTGCCTTGGTATTTCAATTGGACTGCATTCTTCCTTTTAGCAGGCTCGCACAAATTAGAGAAAAGATCAGACAGGTTAAAGGTCCTAGGTGGTAAGGGCTTATTAGGTTCAAGAGCAGGCTGAGGAAGCGGGGTCTCAAATGGAGGTTGAGAATCCATAATGTCACCCCAAGATGTTGAGGGAATACTAGGCAAAGGTGACAATGTGACAGAAGCATTAGCAGAAGTATCAACAGCAGAGGGGAGAGACACAACAGGAGCAATGTTTACCTCAGGAGGCAACAGACAGATACTTACAGGAGTAGAAAGCCCCACGTCAACTGCAGAATCAGGAACAGGCGTAAGCCCAGGGTCTAAGGCAATGGAGACTTGAGGAAGTAAAATAGGTAGGGCGTGGAGCGTGGCATTTGGCTGACCGGCTGATTGTGTAGTCAGAGGAGCAGGTCCTATAGACAAAACAGAAGAAGTAGTAGGTCAACAAACATGTGGAAAGGACAGAATGTCAGTAGGTAAGACTGCAGGATTCCGAATCTCTGATGCAGTAGGAACAGAAGGAGACGTCCAAGCAGTATCCTCCGGGTTCCGGATCCAACCAGCATTCCGCAAAGCATGTGCGGGAGACCAAACAGAAGCTGGAGAAACCGAGCAGCTAAGTTGTCCTGGAGATGAACAAACAGCAAGGGCTTCCAACGAAACCGAAGGAAAATTACCTGTAGTGCCTTCCAGGTGAGAAAGAGCTTGTTCTTCAACTTGCAAAAGAGCGAGAAGTTTATCCCATCGTTGCTTAACTTCCAATAATGTAGAATCAGAAACTTGTCTAGAAGAGGCTCGCAAGGAGTCAACCAAAGCAGGTCCAGTAGTCAGAGTTGTAGCTACAGGATTGCATAAGATGGTATTATCCATAGGAACTGAAGCTGGAGAAATCTGTGTAGTAGTATCACTAAGCAAGACATTATTGCACAGCTGAGAAGCCAAAAAAGAAGGTGATGTAGAGTCAATCGAAGTAAGTCCCTGATGCAAAGAATCCATAACTCCTGCCACACCATCCTAATGCTCTACTCCCTGGTCGGCCATCTTGCCGACCAGAAGTTGGACAAAGCTCCCCCTACCAAGTGTAGGGGAATTTCCCCCATGTCCTGGCCAGATTTCCCTCATTCACTAAAAATACCACCAACAGCTTAATCTGGTTCAAGGTCAGTTGGCATTCATCTGCAACCCCCTCCCCCGGGTCGTGCCTGAAAATAGGCAGACTGTGCCTAGTGCACTTACCCGGTCAACAAAATCTAAATAAATAAACAATTTACAACATGATTTTTATAGAATACAATCAGCCTTGTTGGATCTGTGGTTACTATTAAATGTAAAGAAAACTCAATGGATGATTTTCTCAAAGAAACAGATTTTTCCAAATTTAAATTACTATCAAGCAATGGTACAGAGATTTCTAGGACACTAAGCTACAGATATTTGGGTATGGTTTTGGATGCTCACTTGACATTAATTTATCATATTGAACATATTTGAATTAAACTGAAGCACCTGTTGGGCTTTTTTTATAAGAACAAATCAACATTTTAGTCTTCTATTAAGAAAACTGTTTGTCAATTCCTTGTTCTTATCAGTACTGGATTATGGCGATTGTTTCTATAGAAATACTACTAAGTCTACGTTAGGAATTCGTGACCCACTTTATCACTCAGCATTAAGGTTTGCTACTGGGTTACCATGGAAAAGAAGATTAAAACATTTGTACTTGTTTTTATATAATTTTGTTCTTGGTAAACTCCCCAAGTTTCTTTTGAATTCAGTGAACATTAAACAGAAAAGTAAGCACAGTTTAAGATCAAGTGGGTTACTAAAATTCAAAATCCCTAGAGTGCATTTAAAAGTAAGACAATACACTTTATCTGCTTCAGTGTCCAAAACTTGGGATGAATTGAAATGCAAACTGAAACTGGGTGTAGTTATCTCTATATCACATTTTAAATTGCTTATAACAATTTTTTTTACATAATGTACATGTTATGGATGATATCCAGCTTTTTAATTAATTTATACATAGCATTAAACACTATGCATTAATTGTCTTTATTGTACTGTTCAATGTCCTTGTTCATTGTAATATGTATTGGTGTGATGTTATATGTATTTGGACGCAATTGAAAAAGAGAGCGCGCCTCTCAATTTGCTATCCAATAAAGATTGACAAATTGATTTGAAATGGACACTCAAACTGTTTTACATTATTAAGTTGTTATCTGGGGAACCCTTGTTCTGAAGGTGTTCCCTGATTACAGGACTATAACCCTGCACTGTCATGACATTTGAGATTTGTTATATATGGTACATGGGATTTTTATGTATTGTATGCTACTGTATGTGCTGTATGCTGAATAAAGTTGAGTTAAAAAAAGAATCCCCTCAGTGGACACTTAGGGTCCAGTAGGATCAGGAGATGGATGCTGTGGACCAAATGGTTCTAATCAAGTCTCTGCTTTGCAGAGCATTGTTATGGTTGATGGATTGCAGAAACCTATTGAAGGACATTCCATGCCATGTACCAGCTTCTGTACAGATCCTCACCATGGATTCCTTGGGCTCTGGCTGGGATGCTCATATTGGCCCTTTCTAAATGCAGGGGTCCAAGGTGGAGGCCATGCTGCATATAAATGTTCTGGAAATGAGGGCTGTTCTGTACAGCCTCCAGGTATTTCAGAATTATCTTTGCCCTGGTCCTTAGTTAATTGAAATGGACAATGTCAGTATGATGCATTACATCAACAAACAAGGGGCCACTCACTCCAATCCCTTATGCAGGGAAGCAACGAGAATATAGTACAGGGCTCTGTCCCACGGCCTGTAGCTATTGGCCATGCATCTCTCAGGTCTCCAAAATGCCTTAGTAGACAGGGTAGGCAGGCCCCAGTCCATGATTCATGAATGGAAACTGCTGACCTCTGTGGTAAATGGTCTGTTCATAAGATGGAGTCATCCAGAGTTGGACTTTTTGCATCCCCTCACAATGCACAACTGCCACATTTCTGCTTGCTTACTCCAGGGTCTGGAGTTTTTTGGAGAGATGTGTTGTCCCTCTCTTGGAAAGAGAAATTCCTACATGCGTTCCCCCAGTTCCTCTAATACAGAGGGATTTTTTCAAGCTGTGGTTGGAGATTGCCACTGTCATCTTCATTGCTCCATTATGGCCTCACCAGATACAGTTTCCACTTCTTCAACAACTGGCTGTGGAACCTCCTGTTCTTCTACCTCTGTGTCAGTGTCTGTTGTCACAGTACAAGGGATCCCTGGTCCATCTGGACCTGAAGACCCTGCATCTGCATGCATGGCCCCTGAAGACATAGCCATTACATGTTCTGGGGTATCCCCAAAGGTCACTGATGTCTTAATTGTGGCTAGGAAGCCTTCTACCAGGCATGCTTATTCCCTGCAATGGAAGCGTTTCACTCTGTGGGCTGTTTCCAGGAATCTGGACTCTTTTATGTGTCCTGTAAATGCTATGTTGGAATACTTGCTTTCCTTGTGTGACTCTGGCTTGCAGTATTTCTTATTTTAAGGTGCATTTGGCCTCTATATCAGCTTTCCTTGCCCCTATGAATGGTCATATGGTCGCCCAATTAGAGGTGTCTCATACATTTCTGAGTGGTAGTCTTCATATGACACCTCCTGTCTGTTATCCAGTCCCACCTCTGGACTTGAATTTTATGTCTGAGAAATTGTCATTGGCTCCTTTTGAGTCAGCCGCAAGTTGTGGCCTACGTTTCCTGTCACGGAAAACATTATGTTTAGTTGTAATGACTTCTGCTCAAATGATTTCTGAACTTCAGGCTGTAATGGATGAGTCTCCTCATTTGATTTTTCACAAAGGCAGTCTCTTTATGTACGAATCCTACATTTCTACCAAAGGTGGCATCTGAATTTACACTGAATGAAATACTGTAATACACTTTCCTATAAATTACTCCGAGCATGCCAACCAGAGTGCGGTGCTGTTCCAAACTCTGGATGTATATAGAATATTGTGATACTTACTAAATTTCTCACACCAAGGACTGCAGAAAGTCCTCTCAACTTTTAATTTGTTCACCCCTGGAAAACAGGGTGCCCGGTGTCTAAGCAGTGCCTATTCAAATGGTTGGCACATTGTATTACATTCTGCTATAGGAAGTACAGAAAGGAACTTCCAGGTGTAGTTCATGGGCACTCCACAAGAAGTATGGCCTCCTCTGTTTCCTGTTTCAAAAATGTCCTTGCTGCTTACATACTGTATGTGCTGCAGCCACATGAAGCAATGTTCACACTTTCATTAAACATTACAGTCTGGATATCGTCTCTCGTAGATGTGCTAGCTTTGGGCTTTTTTAATTTCTCCAACTCTTTTTCCCTCCTGGTCACCACTTTTCTGGGCCCCATCAGTTTCTCTGCCTTTACCCTGTCCTGCCTGAGATCCTTTCTTACTGGTCCTGTTCCCCTGATCCACCTGTGTCTCACCCGTGTAGGACCCCCCTGGGCAGGGCCACCTTCACTGCCACAGCGTACATACCTCACATCAAGTGCCATCATGAGTGGCGGTGAAGGAGGGAGGCAGTCAGGTCCTGGAGAGCAGGATCTAGTGTCGGATGTGGTAGGAGGGAGAGAAATCTTCCTCCCATCTAGCAGGGTTTTCCTGACTTTCTTTCGCCCCCTTCCTGGAGGCACGGATGTGCAATGATGTCCACCATCTCCCACAGATGTCTGCAGTCATCTCCACATCTCCCAAAGTGATCACGACTAGTGGACACTCAGTCACCTCTGGAGATTGCTAGAGGTCAAGAACCACAACCCACCATCCCCAGGAGAGGTGAGTAATCCTCCAGATGCTCAATCTTATCCTCCCTGGCCAACCCCTGGCAACCCCAGGTCGCTCCCAACCCTGGGTTGCCAGCATGGTAAGAGGTGAGGCACTAGGTGCCTCAGCTCTTAACACACCAGGCTGGCGCTGGCTTTAGGCTTGCCAAGGCTATCTGTCCTGATCATATATCAGACTGGACCATCCTCCCAGTTCATTTTGCACTGCTTGAGAATCATTCCAAAGTATTACAAGGAGAAGGGGGATTGGAACCAGGTTGCCAGCCCCAGCCCCATATCTAGGGGCGATAAACAAAATACTGAGGAGGAGTCTTCCTTGATAACGTTAAGTGTCAAAGGGAATGTTATTTGGTAAGGGAGACTCTGAAACTCAAAAAAAAAAAAATCTTGTTCAAGAAATGTTTTATTAGTGACAATATGGATGAAAGCCACCTAAAAGTTCATCCAATGTTTTGTGGCCATAGGGCTTCTTCCTCAGGGCCCAAAGTGGTCCTATTTTATAAAACAGAAAAAAACAACTTCATTACTTCATCATTCTAATTACATTATTTTTAATAGGATCCAATACAATTGATTCTAAACCAGACAATTTATAATTTAAACCGTACAGTATATATCTTATTGCTTAATTATAGTTGTGCTTTGTCACTGTTTCTTTCGCTTGTGCTGAAAGCCCAACCCCTGAGCCCCCAACTGACACCTCAGAGGTCATGAACCCCCGACCTTCAGCCTTCACACACAACCTTGTCAATATACTTGCATATCAACATATTTACATAAATGATCTGTATATTTGCCCCACCATGGTGAATAAAATTCAGAATTATAATAAACCAATGACATGCATTAAACCAACGTTCTTTCCAAAAAATCATTGCTTGCACATGCTTCTTACAGGTGATAGTTTGACTTTTGGGTTACTCATGTAACCCCTCACCCCTGCCTTTTAGCGAAACGACAGGTGGCATGCTGTTGAAGCTGACAGCAGTACCTGGTGGGGACTGGGTTCGGGGAGGATGAGGTTACTCGGCACGGGGGCCTAGGTTTGGCTACTCTGCACAGGGGCACCCAAATAAGTCCGAACACAGGAAGAAATAACTGTAATGTCCAGAACCAGTAACGGGATTCTACAGTGTGGCTTTTATTCACATCCAAGCTGAACAAACAAAGCATAGATGGACCCCTACTGGGCTACATTCCTGGTAATGCAGATTAGAGACAACAGAACACTTCTTCACTATTTCCAGCCCTCAGGCTCTGAACCCACCAGGCACACAGCCCGGATTTGCACGCAGCTTTGGGTATACAGCCCAATTTGTACACTACTTGGGTTTTCCCCACTGGCCCGGCTTCCCCGCCGGCCACTTGATCCGCGGTCCATTTTGGGAAATGAACCAATTTTCCTGTTGTGGCTCCCCAAACCACCTTAGAGCCTTTGACTCCTAGAGGGAATTTTCTTTCCAATCCCATGTCTGGGTACTTCCTTCATCACTGGCCAAGTGCATAAGGCAAGGTAGAAATCCACAGAGCAAATCCGTAGAGGTGGACCTGGTCACTAAAGATGGGTGGTCTCCCACCTCCAGCTCCCACAATCCATACCTGGCCATTTCTCTGGAAACTAAACAACTCTTTCCTGAAAGCTTGGCAATGTAGATTACTGGGTAGACGTATGTCACATCTCCTCTACATGTCTTGACTTCCACTAAGTGCTGGACTTGAACATACTTTTACTTTTGGCTAAGCCTATTACTCTAGGCCTCCCACTACTTCAGTAGTCCAATCCCCACTATCATAAAAGTCCCAGGGTGAAAAACATAAGCCCTTTAGAAAGAGCAGAAACTCACCCTCCGGTTGCAGGTGCCCCACAGGCGATACACAAAATCTTCTTGTTTCCCAAAAACTCTGGAACAAATAAGGCAACTTCTCCACTAGTAGAAAAAAACTAGGCGGTTGCCCCTGGAATATGCAGGAAACCCTTTCTGCCCCATCCCCTGAGGGATGGGGCACTGAGACCTGATTCAGCGGTCTCCACCACTTACAAACTGCTTCTGTGTCTCTCTTTTGGTGGAAACACACACTTTTTTCCTGAATGGTAGCCCTATGTCAGGGCTGAGACTCCACGAGCCTACACAGAGCTGCTGTGCTGCCCTCTCAGCAAGCTCCAAACTCCAACTGAACTACAGACTACTGTTCAAACCTCCCAACATTCTATTCCAATTACCTGCTGCAGATTTCATTGTGGCTCATGCAGCTGCGACAGTTCTATGGTGATGTCATCCCTCAGTTTCAGCTGAGACTGAGAACAGAGTGAGACAGTGTGAAACCCATTTAACCTGAGTTTCACAAGCTGCCTTCCCTGCCTACCACTAGGTCTTACTGGGATTCTAGTAACCCCGGGTAACAAGGGGGTTACACTCGCCCTTGACCAGGAAAATGACTGTCCGTAGTCATTGTTTACCCGGTTTTAGGCCATCCCACCCTATATGCTACCTGCGGAGGGGG
Source organism: Neoceratodus forsteri (assembly GCA_016271365.2). Classification (NCBI taxonomy): domain Eukaryota; kingdom Metazoa; phylum Chordata; order Ceratodontiformes; family Ceratodontidae; genus Neoceratodus; species Neoceratodus forsteri. The sequence continues at coordinate 1,089,266,081 of CM057458.1, forward strand.
GTGATCAGGCCCCCTCCTACCATGTGCAAGCACAGGCAGGCAACACTAAGGGCCTAGAGGCCTTTAGCTGACATATCAGCCTCTACACTACCCACTTACTATGGATGCCTAGTGGCTCTGGTAGAACTGCCCAGAGCATAGCCCTAATAGCTCAGCACTGCAACCCCTACTGCAGGTCAGGGCCACAGCCTGTCTATCCCCCCTAGCCCTCTAGGGAAAACCTATCTGCCTCTAAACTAATACCCCAAAACAAAAACAACCCGGGGACCTACCCGATCTTGGGCAACCTGCAACCACACACCAAGAATAATACCACATTATTATATCACTTTACTGCCTCCTCCCCACCCCCACAACCACACCTGTGGAAGGAAAGGGTTAATACAGTAACAACAACAATAACAACACCACAGTACTTTAAATTACTACACACTAAAGTACTAGTGAGGAACTCTGATGAGCCCCTCCTCCTCTTCTTGTCTTCTCTTCTATCTTCTCCAGGAACACCTGCAAGAAAAAGAAAGACAACACACACTTCTAATCTGCATACACCGTCTACCTAAACCCCTACCATCAAAACACTGAAGAATCCCAAAAAGATTTTTTTAGAAAAGGTAGAAAAACAGTATATACATTAGAAAACAACAACATTATTTACAATACACATTTGGGGGGATGGAGTGCCCTAAAAGTCCCAACAAGTGACCACAGTGCCCGAAGGCTAGTCCAATAAAGAGTCTGTCCTGGGCCGGAGCCCGGTGAAGCAGAGTTCTAACAGGCCAAAGTCTTGAAGGGGAGAGTCTTTGAGGACAGTTCACACATTTTGGAGTCTGCTAGTGTAAGGTGTGTACTGCAATGTCATAAAGATAGAAAAGTTTGGACTTACCAGCCCCTTGTAGAATGGAAAATTCTGAATCAACCTGCACCTCTGATGAAGTCTCTCCCTGGCAGCATTTCTTCCAATACAGCTGGGTGGACATCTTCCGGGAACTACAGGAGGGCACATCTGGGAACTGCTGGGTCGATGTCATCTCTCGTGATGGAACCTTAGAACAGGAACAAAAAGGAAAACAGCTGGTCTGACGTCATCCGATTACCAGGCGATGAAGCAGGATACAGCTGGGCTGGTGTCCTCTCTGGATCTGAAGTCATCTGGTGGGCTAGTCAATGGATTCTGGAAAGGCCAGTACACTGTAGAACTGATGAATGAGGGGCACCTGAGTCCTGGATGTCCATACTGGCGGATCAATAAAGACACTTCACAGTCTGGTGTGGCAGTATTGACTACCACTGCTCGGCTTTCCATTTAGTAGGCATGGGCACATTTGCTGGGAGGTCCTTGCATTGAGGCCAATAGTATCGGGGGTCAGGAGCTTGAATTATTACCCCGTCTGGGTGCACATAATTCACACAGTGGGAGATTTCACGTCCCTCTCCGTCCACTATTCGCACTCTGTCCATAAACAGTGTCCTGCCTCTCTTCCACTGGGTATATTTCTCCTGAAACAGTCTGTTCTTTACATGCTTGTTTGCCCCAGGATGCACACTTTTCATTGCTTTGGCCCAGATCCAGGATTTCCTGCTGCTCTCAATCTCCTCCCAGACTCTCCTAGGAAAGGTAGGAAAGGTCATCCCATAGATCTCATTCGCCTTTCTATGAACCAGTCTCTCCTCTTTACTAGCTTTGGTCAACCTGAGACCGCTGGCCTGGCTTGGGGTGGCCAGTTCTGGTTCTGCCAGCTACGCATCCTTAACGAGATTAAAAATGGATCCCTGACTTCTTCTTCTTGCATAGCCAGGGCAGTGGCATCACCACTCTCTTCCATGCATTCCTCCGAGGCAAGAGCTTGAGGCTGTGTACCCGTTCCTTTTTCACAAGGCCATATAGGATCCCCCTCATCTTCCTCTTCATTGAGGATCTGAGCCCAGGAGTGAGCAGTCGTCCTCACTCCTGAGACTATCCACTCATCACTAGGCGTGGAGGTCAACACCTCTCATTCAAAGGCCTCCCACATCTCATCTTCTCTTAAGAGACTTGGGCTAGGCCCCCCCCCCCCCCCTCCAGGGGTCTACTGATGCTTTATCCAAATTTTTCTTCTGGGATCCAGCATCCAAAACTTCAACATCTGGTTCTGTCTCTAACTGTGCACCCTCTAGCTTTGTGCCACACTCCCCCAAGGGGCCTTCCCTTCACAGGCTCCGCCTGGTGCTGTGTGCTGCCAACTGCAGAATCCTGAAGCTTTGTCCATGTGGGAGCCAAATGAATTTGAGGCGCTTTATACAAGCTATATTTTTCTAGGCAGCCAGCACAGTGAGGAATCATGAAGACGTCCCTTCCAGCTCTCAAGCATATTTGACACACATGCACTGGAAAACCAGGAATCGCCACATGAGGTGGCAGTTGTCCTTCATAGCACCACTTTTCAGTATCCCTCAGTCTATTCACTGCTGCTGTTACTGCAACCTGGGCATGATCCGGATAGCGAGCTGGTCCTGAGGCCATAACTGCAGAAAAACAAACAAAAGCTCACTGTAACTGAAAGTCCCACTTTACTGAACACGCTCTTTAGTTTTAAAATGGCTCCTCTGCTGCTGTGTTTACGTTACTATCCCACCCTGTAATGGTGGCGGCAGCACTCCTGTGCATCAACATTCAGAAATTGGGTCAAGCCACTGCGCACCCAATTTACACACACTACTGATAACTTTTGCTCAAACTGCACAGACTTGCTCTGTTCTTGTTTTAAACACATTCACTTGATTTTCCATGGGCTTTTTACATGCTGGAAACCTTTCTTTTACTCACAGTCCCTTAAGACTTCAGGTTTTTAAGCACAGGGTTGCCTGTAAAACTAGTGCTGCACATTTGGCTACAACTCACAGTCTCTCTCTGGCTTTAAACTTTAAACTGAGGCTGAACTCATTACTATGCACACAGTCAATGGCTTAACAGACTTGCACTTGCTGGCAGGACTTGACACAGTCGTTACTTGCAAAGCGACTATACTGCTGCACGCATATTTTGCTGGCATAGGGCAGAAAATCACTGTTTGAGCAATTTCAACGTGGTACTTACTGTTATCAGTAGCTGTTAACTGTGATGGGGAAAAATGGCCTGCAGCCAGTTCTTGGAGGTCTCAGAACAGAAACGGGCTTGCAGTCCTGCTGATCGTCTCCTCGACCACCACACTTGCATTTCAGATGATTGATTAGCGGGTTGAGCCCGATTTTAAACAAGCAAGTCTATTTTTAGAAGGTTTACAACGTTTTTAACACTCCACGACGCTCCTCCACAAGCCAGTACACGCACTTCATTCACACTCCCTCTCGAATGCTGGGGCAGTCACTGTAGAGCTGGCTGAGGGGCAGGACTGATCGCAGCTTCACCAATCACACGACGCCATGCAAATGAGCCTCTTCATCCTCACGAGTGCTCTTCTCCACACGGCGATCGTCGAGCAGGCAAATTTAAACTGCAGAATGCAACTTTTTTTTTTTCTCAACTGACTCTATGGCGGGAGCCCATTTCAGCCATTTAACATAGCCATTCACACCTGCAAGTCTCTCAGTTCATTTAAAAGCATTTCCAACGTCCAGGGCACAATTTTCCTGTTGCTACCCCTAGTCTTCCATGCTTTTCTTTACCATAGTTCTTTTTAAAAGCATTTCCAACATTCAGGGCACAATTTTCCTGTTGCTACCCCTAGTCTTCCAAACTTTTCTTTACCACAGTTCTTTTTTAACAAAGCTGGCAAAACGCTGTAAACAATTTATGCAGGACAAGGGCACACTCTTTTAGCTTTACTGCTCCTTGATAAACAGTTGGCATTTTCAACAGCAGCATAAGATCCACAGCACACAGCGACACACTAGTTAGCTTGCTTCAGCTTTTTGGGCTACCCACTGCCAGATAGCCAAAACGCTAGCCCCTTGCCCGAGCATCTTCCTTCCCAGAATTAAATCCAAAGTGGTGCCTCCATTTTTGTAACCCCTCACCCCTGCCTTTTAGCAAAATGACAGGTGGCATGCTGTTGAAGCTGACAGCAGTACCTGGTGGGGACTGGGTTCGGGGAGGATGAGGTTACTCGGCACAGGGAGCCTAGGTTTGGCTACTCTGCACAGGGGCACCCAAATAAGTCCGAACACAGGAAGAAATAACTGTAATGTCCAGAACCAGTAATGGGATTCTACAGTGTGGCTTTTATTCACATCCAAGCTGAACAAACAAAGCATAGATGGACCCCCACGGGGCTACATTCCTGGTAATGCAAGTTAGAGACAACAGAACACTTCTTCACTATTTCCAGCCCTCAGGCTCTGAACCCACCAGGCATACAACCTGGACTTGCACGCAGCTTTGGGTACACAGCCCGACTTGTACACTACTTGGGTTTTCCCCACTGGCCCGGCTCCCTCACCGGCCACTTGATCCATGGTCCATTTTGGGAAATGAACCAATTTTCTTGTTGTGGCTCCCCTAACCACCTTAGAGCCTTTGACTCCTAGATGGAATTTTCTTTCCAATCCCACGTTTGGGTACTTCCCTCATCACTGGCCAAGTGCATGAGGCAAAGTAGAAATCTACAGAGCAAATCCGTAGAGGTGGACCTGGTCACTAAAGATGGGGGGTCTCTCACCTCCAGCTCCCACAATCCATACCCGGCCATTTCTCTGGAAACTAAACAACTCTTTTCTGAAAGCTTGGCAATGTAGATTACTGGGTAGACGTATGTCACATCTCCTCTACATGTCTTGTCTTCCACTAAGTGCTGGACTTGAACATACTTTTACTTTTGGCTAAGTCTATTACTCTAGGCCTCCCACTACTTCAGTAGTCCAATCCCCACTATCATACAAGTCCCAGGGTGAAAAATATAAGCCCTTTAGAAAGAGCAGAAACTCACCCTCCGGTTGCAGGTGCCCCATAGGCGATTCACAAAATCTTCTTGTTTCCCAAAAACTCTGGAACAAATAAGGCAGCTTCTCCACTAGTAGAAAAAAACCAGGGGGTTGCCCCTGGAATATGCAGGAAACCCTTTCTGCCCATCCCCTGAGGGATGGGGCACTGAGACCTGATTCAGCGGTCTCCACCACTTACAAACTACTTCTGTGTCTCTCTTTTGGTGGAAACACACACCTTTTTCCTGAATGGTAGCCCTATGTCAGGGCTGAGGCTCCATGAGCCTACACAGAGCTGCTGTGCTGCTCTCTCAGCAAGCTCCAAACTCCAACTGAACTACAGACTTCTGTTCAAACCTCCCAACATTCTAGTCCAACTCCCTGCTGCAGATTCCATTGTGGCTCATGCAGTTGCGACAGTTCTATGGTGATGTCATCTCTCAGTCTCAGCTGAGACTGAGAACAGAGTGAGACAGTGTGAAACCCATTTAACTGGAGTTTCACAAGCTGCCTTCCCTGCCTACCACTAGGTCTTACTGGGATTCTAGTAACCCCGGGTAACAAGGGGGTTACACTCATACATCAGGCAGACTTATATTTAAATTCCAAGTTTACTTTGAACCCCTGAATGGGTGGTAACTTTTCTCAACATTCTCCATTTAACATAATAAAAGATATTTTTAAACAATTTTAGTATAAATTTCTTTCATGAGTTTCAAATCCTGACTTATTTAAACACTTTTAAAAGTGTACCTGAAAGTAACAAAGGGCTATCTGAGCCATGTCCAAATCCAGACATTCATGTTGTTTCTCTGTTTCTTCTATATCTCTGTTGCAATAAAAAATGTAGAATTTTATTTAATGTGTCCTGTAATTCTACCTTGTATGTTGCCCTTTTCTGCTATTTTATTTGTGATGCACGGTTCTTTCAATGCTGATTTGCTAAGGCCAAGTTTGCTCTATGTTAATGAGTGATATATATCTGAAACTATCGTTTTTACTATATTGACAGAAAAAGGTTGAAATGTCCTTAAAGTACGTGATATTATCAAATCTTTTCTATTTTCTTAAAATTGAAATTAAATGGTCTGGCCATCTGTCCTGTTTCAGCTTTCAGTTTGTTTGTAGGATTAACAAAATGACTCTGTACTGTGGCCGTTTTAGGGCTGTATGTTTCAAAGTTGTGTTACCACTCTACCTTCAATTTTTAAAATTCCTGAAAATATTCTGCTAGCTTTCAAATAAGCTTACCTCACATAACAGGTTTATGAAGTTATAGAAGACATGGGTGCACTACTCCGTCCTGGCTAGTAGTGAGCCAGGTACTTACTCTCACTTCCTGAAATACAGATAATCCACCCCAGTGGTGTGACTGAGCAGAGTGACATACAAAGAAAAACATCTCTAGCTCAAAGCAAAAGCACCCCTGCCTAGTGCTAGCCTCTCGGACTATCTGGGCAACTGCACATTAAAGTAACAGGTTTAGTAGCTCAGTGATAAGGCGCCTTGGCCTTGGGACGTGTCTGCTCAGAAAACATTCTTAGGATATATTATTCAAAAAAGAAAAAAGCAGAAGCTGGGGAGGTTTGGCCTAATGGAGGAGATATCCTTGAAGTAGATAGAACAGTTACATAAGAACTTACCATAACAGTAGATTTTTGAGAGACTCTCCTCTCTTAGGCCATGCTGTACCTCCTTCCATGCCCTTTTTTGTTTTCAGTGATGGTTACATCAAATGCTGTGCCTAAAATCCTACTCCATGCATCTTGTATCCAGCCCCATGCCTCTCCTTGTCTGCCTGGCGCTGGTCTTATTTCCTGGCTCCCCACAGTTGAACGTCCTCCAAAGCTAATCTCCAACGGGGAACTGAAGTTTGATGGGGTCACCCAAATTTATACACATGTAGATGTGGCATGGTATTGTGAGCAGCCCCCCCGGCTAGCAAAAGTTTCCATGTGGTCCTAACACGGACGCCTTATACAGTAGTTCAAAGGTGTGGCCTAATGGAGGAGATTCTCTCAAAGATCTACCGTTACGGTAAGTTCTTATGTTTCAGGGGTGCTGTCATTAAAGAAAAAGCAAACAGTGCAGCAATAGATAAAATGCAGCTTTGAAAGGAGGTACTGTATAGACCCTTTGCAATTTAAAAACTGATATTTGTATAAGCTTACACTGGAGCATGAATTATAGTGGAGTAGAAACACTAGTATAATTAGGGTTGAGCAGGGTTTCTTTGTTAAACCTCAAACTTTGCACTTTTTTTATTTATTTATTTATTTATCCTCCTGGGCCACCTCTCTGCCCCCGGTACTCCTCGCATCTCATCCGGGGATCTGGCCGCCATCCGTCTCGACCGGGACTGCTGGCACCCTGAAACCCATGTGGCTTGCCCCCCACAGTGGGGTGGCAGGGAGCCCTCTAACTCCCCACCCTCATGGATCCAGTTTGGGTGCCAGCTCCCGATGGAACTCTCATGGACAGCAATCAAGCCATGTGAGAAGTGCCACCTTTTTCCCTTGTTCGCTCCTCCTCTCTCATTACTGGAGCAATGGGCGTGCAATGATGCCAACGGTGGCAGAGGTGCATGCGTCCACACGCCTCTCCTCCCAGGCATCTGCCCAGACTCCTCCTGATGCTGTTACCTTTACTCTGACCCCCAGCCTCTGCCAGGGGGCAATCGAGCATAAGAAAGTGAAATCCCCCCTCCCTGGAGAAGGAGAGCAGTCCAACGGATGCTCTATCCTTCTCCTCCCCGCCAACCCCCGGTGACCCATGCTCATTCTTGAACACAGGTCGCCGGCACCGCACAAGGTAAGACGTCCAGCGCCTCAGCCCTCAGTGCCACTGGGCCAGCCCAAACTTTGCACTTTAATAGCTTCACAACTGCTCAATGGATTTGCATGAAAGTTTGCATGCACAGCCTCGGGTCTAGATCTCTTGACATGTCAGGTTTTGTTCTGGTCAGATGTGTGGATTCTGAGATCTGGATAGTGAAAAAGGAAAGGGATGCAGTATTGTGCAGTGGTTTAAGGCTCTGAGCTGCAAATCTGGAGACCTGAGTTTGAATCCCACAGCCCCCACTTGCATACTGTGTGTCCCTGAGCAAGTCACTTAACTTCCCTGTGCTCCCAGGTCACACCTATAAACAAGCTTTCAGCTTAGTGTGCCACTCCTGGTTAAACAATTGCAAAAAAAAAAATAATAATAAATCAGGGCAATTCGATGTTTTTTTTTTGTCATCACCTAGCACCAAAATGGTTTGGAATTTTGGTATCAATTGTTCAGGGTTGAAAGAGATTGGTCCACAGTGGTGTCTTTTGCTGGTTTGGTGAAAAAATATTAATCCATTCCAAAGTTATTACATTTTGAAATTTTGGTTCTGGGCATGCTCAGTTCAGTCTTTTGGATAGCTGCTTGGAATGAAAAAGAATTTGGTCATATGGTGGTAATCATCATTTTGTGAGGATATGGTGGTAATCCTTTTTTTGTATGGCCACCAACTTGTTTCCATTTTCTTAAAAAAAATTTTTCAAAACCCACAAAAATGACATCCGGCACACACACCAACACATGTATCTTGCTAATCGGGACCCTGTTAGGTGGATTCTGCACTTAATTTTTGGATAAGTGACCAAGAAATGTCTTTTTTACACATCTGAAAATCCTTTTTCATAACTTGAGTTCCTTTTTTCATATGGCCATAAGACAAATGAATTGGGCCATACAAAAAAAAATTCCTTCATATGAAAAATTAATTTGGATTGAGTTTTTTTTTTCCGATTTCTTTTTTCGCATGAAGACATCCTTTTTTGTAAGAACAACAAAAAAAAACCCATAAGAAAAGGATCTCCTCATGAAAAAGGATCGGGGGGAAAAAAAACTAAGTCAAAAAAAGGATGCCTTCATACGAAAAAATATGTTGGACTTAGTTGTTTTAAGATTTTGGACTTAGTTTTTTCTGATTCTTTTTCATATGGAGGAATCCTTTTTTGTATGGGTTTTTCATTCATGTGAAAAAGGATCCCTTCATATGAAAAATGATTTTGGACTTTTCAGTGAGAGTTACATCAGATGCTGTGCCTAAAATCCTACTCCATGCATCCTGTATCCAGCCCCATGCCTCTCCTAGTATGCCTAGTGCTGGTCTTATCTCCTGGCTTCCCACAGTTGAAGATCCTCCAAGGTGGGTCTATGTGATAATGGCAAATGCCTAAAGGCGATCTCCGTTATCGCACAGAGTGCTGAAAAGCTTTTCGGTACTCTGACAACCCCAGCACACAGGACAATGGCACCAGGAGTTACCAATGCTTTCTGTGGGGGGGCTGTGCCAACACCCCCTCATGGGGGGCTTTTGCCCCACCCCCTACTTAAGGATTCTCAACTCCAGGGGGGTGCATGTCAGGGGGCTGAAAGCATTAAAAAAAATAAAGGTTCAGGCTGGGCACAATAAAATTGCATCAGTGCCAAGACCTGAACCCGGTACCTCACCCACCCCAGCCACTAGCTAACCCCTGATGCCATGATGCAGCTCGGCCATCCACCACAGCGCCACCCCCTACAGCCCCTCTGCCCCCTCCCAGCCCACGCTCGCCATGCTCGCCCCCCCCACACATGCATACACATAGCAACATCCTGTCTCCCAGATTGCCTGACCCCTCATCTGGTCACCCTACCCTCTCATCATCATGAGGGATTGTGTCAGGAAGGTGTCACCATTATGGATGGTGCCCTTCCTCCTGCACCCACCTCAGGGGTTACCCTCCAGGCTTATCTCCAGCAGTGAACTGAAGAGTGATGGGGCCACCCACATTTATATACATGTAGATGTGGCATGTCATTGTGGGCAGCCCCTGGCTAGCAAAAGTTTCCATGTGGTCCTAACATGGATGCCTAATAGTTCAAAGCTGTGGCCTAATAGAAGAGATTCTCTCGAAGATCTACTGTTATGGTAAGTTCTTATGTAATTGTTCTTTATCTAGGTTTTGGGGTGCTACCATTAAACAAAAAGCAAACACTGTAGCAATAGATCAAATGCAGCTTTGAAAGGAGGTACTGTATAGACCCTTTGCAATTTAAAAATTGATATTTGTATAGGCTTGCACTAGAGTATGAATTATAGTGGAGCGGAAGCACTACTATAGTAAGGGTTGAGCAGGGGTTCTTTGTTAAACCTCAAACTTTGCACTTTAATAACACCACAACTGTTCAATGGATTTGCATGAAATTTTGCATGCACAGTCTCGAGTGTAAATCTCTTGATATGCCAAGTTTTGTTCAGGTCAGATGTGCGGATTCCAAGATCTGGATAGCAAAAAACTGAAACAAATTGGGGCTTTTTTTTTATCCCCTAGAGCTCAGATGGTTTGGAATTTTGGTACGGAATGTTGGGGATTGAAAGAGATTGGTCCACAGTGGTGCATTTTGCTGGTTTGGTGAAAAAATATTAATCCATTCCAAAGTTATTATATTTTGAAATTTCGGTTCTGAGAATGCTCAGTACGGTCTTTTGGATAGCTGCTTGAAACTAAAAAGAATTTGGTCCATATAAAAATGGATCCTTCTTTTGTAAAGATATGGTGGTAATCCTTTTTTTGTGAGGAAAAAATATTTTTTGTATGGCCACCATTGTGTTTCCATTTTGTTAAAAAAAAACAATTTTCAAAACTCACAGAAATAACCTCCTGCACACACACCAGCACATGCATTTTGCTCATCAGGACCCTGTTGAGTGGATTCTGCACTTAGTTTTTGGAAAACTTAACCAGAAATGTCTTTTTTATACATTTGAAAATCCTTTTTCGTAACTTGAGTTCCTTTTTTTGTATGGACATATGACAAAGGAATTGGGCCAATGACCCAGAAATGTCTTTTTTATACATTTGAAAATCTTTTTTTTGCAATCTGAGTTCCTTTTTTTGTATGGCCATGTGACAAAGGGCCATACAAAAAAGATCCCTTCATACAAAAAAATAATTTGTACTTAGTTTTTTTTCTATTCTTTTTTCATATGAAGGCATCCTTTTTAGTATGAACGAAAAAAATATATACGAAAGGACCCCCTCATATGAAAAAAGAATCAGGAGTAAAAAAAACTAAGTCAAAATTATTTTTTCATATGAAGGGATCCTTTTTCGTATGCTTTTTTTCATTCATATGAAACAGGATGCCCTCATACGAAAAAATATTTTGGTCTTAGTTTTTTTCCTGATTCTTTTTTTGTATGAAGGAATCATTTTTCATACGGGGTTTTCATTCATATGAAAAAGGATCCCTTCATGTGAAAAAATATTTTTGACTTAGTTTTCTTCCACATTTGAACTTCAACAAGCCATAATAACTCCTTCAATATCTGCAGTTAAGGGACAATCTATATATCAAAACAAAGGTCTTAATAAGTACAAGAATAATACATACCCCACAAGAATTTAGGGGCATATAAAAAAAAATTAAAACATCAGAATTCCCATAGGATAATTTTGAATTTAATAAGCCATACAACCAAGCAAAGAAATTGCTGTTTTAGCCCTGCACTTCCACACCAACATAGATGTATTCATCTATGGAGGGATGGAAGCACAGGACCCAGAAAGCCCTACAATCTCACAGGCAAATGAGGATACAATTATACTATCTCAAAAAGTAAGGAAATCATTGCAAAAAGCTTCGTTAATGCACCAATCAGGGTTAAAGAGACAAAAGTAGGGAAATGTGGTAAGTGCAACTAGCATGACATACCACTATGCTGTCCAAACCATCCTGTACCTGAGGCATGGTGTACTGGTCTGGCAACAGTCTTCTGATTTAATGTCCAATAATCTATACACATTCTCACAGCACCATTCTTATTATATGCCACCACTATTGGTGAAGCATGGGTGCTCCATCACCTGACATCCTCAATGTCAGCCAGAGCCAGTCTTCTGGACTGCTCCCTGAGAGGTCTCTCATCATGTAGCTGAATCTGATGTTTCTCTCCATGGGCACACCCCACATTCCATGCATGGCATGAGAAGAAAGCTGATCAATTTGTTAGCTAGCATTGTATGTGTTTCTTCCATTGAAGGGGGTGGGAGGCAATCTAAAGTCAAATCCTTCCTCCTCCAGTTGAGGGATCTTCCCTTGATGTGCTAGGGCAACCATAGCATCAGCAGAGCACAATTTGCCTAGCACAGTACCAGGGTGCACAGTATATTCTTTATGCATCTTATTCTTTATTTAGGGTAATTGTCTTTACTGTGGCTTTGGTACCAGGCAATACTCCACATTGCAACATCAGTCCTTTCAGCAGCCTGCTTTCCGAGGACTCAACAATAATTGTCAGATTGGTTAGAGGGGGAATGGTAGACCACAGATCATTCTAGTAAGCATTCTGACTAAGGGGAAACAAGTCTGGGCTCAATTTAATGAGTTATTACCATTAACACTCTAAATTTTTGTATTTTTGCAAACTTTTTGTACTTTGTGCAATACGATGTTGTGTGTTGTACTCTACATAGAAACCTATAATCTGTTGGCAGAAAAAACCTTGTTGGCCAATTGTGTCTGCCTATTCCAATTTAAATTTTATTTGGGAGAAATACTATTAGGGCCCCATATTCAGAGCCAGCTGGCTGTGCATGCAAAGCAGTGCACTGCACAAATGGGCCGGCCAGCTCTGGCACCATATTCAAACAGAATGCACAGTCTGAATTGACTGTGAAATCTGTTTCAATATTGGACCCTGGTTGTGTGGTACACAGCAGGGGGTCACCATGTTTGGCACAGAGCGCCCAGAATGTGGGGCTGATGACCACCCATAGGGGTACAGCATGATGCACATTGGTTTGTGCTGCATCCCCCATGGGCGATATTCAGCTCAAATATGCAGATAAGCCCATTGGGCATGCACGGCACAATGGAGCCATTTGCATGCCCATTATGGGCTCATCTGAAAGCATGAGTCACTGTGGAGTGCACTGGGCCAATCCCCACCAGCCCTGATCCTCATTAAAGTACACATCCCACCCAGTGTCCCTGGTAGTCTAGTGGTCCCCCCTCCCCAGTCCTGATCTATGCTATGTTATTAAAATACCCCTTGATCCCCATTTCCCTGGTAGTGTAGTGGTTCCCAACTCCCTGAGCCCCAATCCATATAATAATAAAAATGTTCCCGGTCCTTAGTAGTCAAGTTGCCCTCCCCATCCCGTTAGGTAGTGATCCACCACCCTGCTCCCCCCACAACATGACTGGAGCTGGCAACTGGCACAGCCCACCCACACTGCCACGGTCAGCTGCCAACTAAACTGAATAGGAGCATGTACAGTATATAATACATGCCCATTGGTTGACTGGTCAACCAATGGGTGTGTACTGTATACTGTATGTACTCCTGTTTAGTTCAGCTGGTGGCTGGTCGTTGCAGTGTGTGTGGGCTGTGCCAGTTGCCAGCTGCAGTCATGTTGTTGGGGGAGCAGGGTGGTGGGTCACTGCCTAATGGAGTGTGGGGCCACTTGACTACCAGGGACCAGAGACATTTTTATTATCATATGGATCAGGGCTCGGGGAAGGGGGTACCACTTGACTACCAAGGAAATGGGAATCGGGGGGATATTTTAATAATATAACGTGGATAAGGGCTGGGGAAGGAGGACCACTAGACTACCATGGAAACAGGGATTGGGGATGCATTAATATAACTGTGATTGGGGCTGGGGAAGGGGACCACTAGACTACAAGGGAAATGGGGAACGGGGGTGTTTTATTACATAACATGGATTGGTACTAGGGAGTGGGGACCACTAGACTACCAGGGAAATGGGGAATGGGGATATTTTGATAATATAACATGGATCAGGGCTGGGGAAGGGGATCACTAGACTACAAGGGAAATGGGGATCGAGGATGTATTAATATAACTGTGATCAGGGCTGTCGGGGGGGGACCACTATACTACCAAGGAAATGGGGATTGGGGTATTTATTAACATGACATCAATCGGGGCTAGGGAGAGACCCCAGTTCTGCCAGGGTACCCAGCCCTTAACAGTGGGCAGATGGGTCTGCGTACTATATAGGGCTGGGTGTCAGAAGCATAAATCTGGGTTGCTGCTGGAGGCTGACTTGCACTTTTGATGTGTTTTAATATTGTGATGTGCCGTATATGCATGGGGGACCCCTCATTTGCATAGGCGCAGCACAATATTGTGCACTTCAGCACTGTTGGGGGTGCACCGCGCATATGTACCCTTTAAATACGGGCATGCCCCAACAGCTGGCACTTTTCCAGGGTTGTGTAGTGCATCCTGGGTTGCACCCAAACATCCCCTTTGAAAATAGGGTCCTTAGGCAACAAGTGCCTCTTTGCAAAAGTTGCCCAGTCATACATGAATTGACAAGAAATGTAAAAAGACACGATAACAGTATAAAGATACTTCAGAAAAAAAATACAAATTATATAAATACACTAAAATGACTAAACAGCCACATACTACAAGTTCATTTATGTGCAACTTTAACCATTTTTAAAATGCCCCATTTGTTGTCTTTTTGTTAGTCTCAAGGGTAAGAAATTCCATGCCTTGACTGCCCAATTTCTAAATTTGGAATAAGAGAACTCTTGGGGATCTTTACTCTCCCCTTCACCTCTTCCTTTTCTGATGTGTGTGTGTTTTACCAAGCCCTTGTATCTCTTTTCCAACCTTGTTTGAATGGCCCCATTGATTTTGCGCAGACCACTTCCTCCAACAGCCTATTCCACTTCTCTACCACCCTTTCTGTGAAAATGTACTTCTTCCTGGTACTGCTCTAGTAAACTTGCCCGCTATGTGCTTTATGTAGTTGCTGCTGGTGCTTGTGTTCCCACTCAGTCTAAACAATGCCCCCCTACTTACTTTATTTACCCTATGAAGGTATTTGTATGCTTAAATCATGTCTTCTCTCTCCCCCTTCTTGTGCATATTCAGATCTGCTAGTCTCTCCACATAAGTCCTTTCCTGCTGTACCTAGGGCATCTTGGTTACCATCCTCTACAATGCCTCCACTCTGTCCTTGCCCTTCTTTAGACATGGACTACAATCTTTACGCTCCTCTGCAATGCCTCCACTCTGCCCCTGTCCTTCTTTAGATATGGACTACAGTTCTGGTTACGCTCCTCTGCAATGCCTCCACTCTGTCACTGCCCTTCTTTAGATATGGACTACAGTTCTGGTTATGTTCCTCTGCAATGCCTCCACTTTTCCTCTGCCGTTCTTTAGATATGGACTACAGTTCTGTTTATGCTCCTCTGCAATGCCTCCACTCTGTCCCTGCCCTTCTTTAGATATGGACTACAGTTCTGGTTATGCTCCTCTGCAATGCCTCCACTTTGCCTCTACCCTTCTTTAGATATGGACTACAATCCTGGTTATGCTCCTCTGCAATGCCTCCACTCTGTCCCTGCCTTTCTTTAGATATGGACTACAATCTTGATTATGCTCCTCTACAATGCCTCCACGCTGCCCCTGCCCTTCTTTAGATATGGAGTACAATCCTGGTTATGTTCCTCTGCAATGCCTCCACTCTGTCCCTGCCCTTCTTTAGATATGGACTACAATCCTGGTTATGCTCCTCTGAAATGCCTCCACTCTGTCCCTGCCCTTCTTTAGATATGGAGTACAGTTCTGGTTACGCTCCTCTGCAATGCCTCCACTCTGTCTCTGCCCTTCTTTAGATATGGGCTACAGTTCTGGTTATGCCCCTCTGCAATGCCTCCACTTTGCCTCTGCACTTCTTTAGATATGGAGTACAATCCTGGTTATGCTCATTTGCAATGCCTCCACTCTGTCCCTGCCCTTCTTTAGATATGGACTACAATCTTGGTTATGCTCCTCTGCAATGCCTCCACTCTGTCCCTGCCCTTCTTTAGATATGGACTACAATCTTGGTTATGGTCCTCTGCAATGCCTCCACTCTGTCCCTGCCCTTCTTTAGATATGGAGTACAGTTCTGGTTACGCTCCTCTGCAATGCCTCCACTCTGTCTCTGCCCTTCTTTAGATATGGGCTACAGTTCTGGTTATGCCCCTCTGCAATGCCTCCACTTTGCCTCTGCACTTCTTTAGATATGGAGTACAATCCTGGTTATGCTCATTTGCAATGCCTCCACTCTGTCCCTGCCCTTCTTTAGATATGGACTACAATCCTGGTTATGCTCCTCTGCAATGTCTCCACTCTATCCCTGCCCTTCTTTAGATATGGACTACAATCTTGGTTAGGCTCCTCTGCAATGCCTTCACTCTATCTCTGCCCTTCTTTAGACATGGATTGCAAAACTGCACATAGTACTCCAAGTGAGAATGAAGCAGTGACTTGTATAATAGCAGCTACTTCCTTTCTCCTGCTGGTGATCCCCCTCCCTATGCAAGCTAATATCCTATTTGCCCTACTTACCCCATTTGCATTGTTCTGATGCCTTCAGACTGAAATTATTACTCTGAAGTCCTTTTCCTCTGTAATGGTTTCCACTACTACCACCCCCATTCTATATTCAGTGTTACAATTTTTTGTCTCAATGTGCATTACATTGCACTTCTTTGCATTCAGTTTTAACTACCATCCTTTTGATTGTCTTTCCAATATACCCAGGCCCTCCTTCATAATTTTGACAACCTCTTCATTATCCACCCAGCCACAGATATTAGTATCTTCAGCAAAAAAGCATATCTTGCCTGAAATCCCTTCTCCTATGGTGCGGATAAAGATGTAGAAAAGGACTGGTCCTAAGACTCTGCACTTGTCGCCATTGTAAATTCTTCCAAGTTTGTAAATGTTGTACCTTGCGAAGTCAGATATTCTGTATATTACACTGCACTTGTCACTTTATTTGATACTCTACATAGCTTTTGTCACTCTTTGTTTATTGTATGTCTTACACCAACAACCCCCCCACCCTGGGGTCACACCTGGAACTGAACTCCCACTCAGTGTACTTCTCCCATTTAACACATTTTAAATAAAAAATGAATGAATGAATAAATAAATAAATGAATGAATAAATAAAGTCTTCGTGTTTTATTTTAAAAAAGTAAATACAGTTTTTTATTTATTTTTTTAATCACAGGTTATTTGGCTCACAGTTTGAAGCAGAATAGCGGGAGGTTAAAGGAAATGCTTGAAGAAAATTCCTACCAAAGAAGTACTGCACAACCAGTAGTGTTTCTGAAATGATAGAATTATACATTTCATTATCTGCCCAACTTATCCCCATAAAAGCGTCTACCTGCCCCAATGTTCTATAGCAATCGGATCATTTATTATTTTCTCGAGACATTCACGTATCTAATGATTTTGTTCATATGTTTTTTTTCTGAAGGTGATTCACAGCAATGCACAGCTGTGACTGATAGTTGTGAACATTTAGGTACTGTAGTATGTTACCCAACAGTAAGTGCAATGAACTGGTATAAATATTCTAGGTTGGTGGCATCAAGTTCTGAGTAAGGGAAAAAATGTTAAAAGCAAAGAAAATTCTGATCACTACTTGCTGTATGAGCTGGCACACACGCTTTATCACAGGAACTTTCTTTTCTGCTCAGTTGTTTGAAAATGATTAGATATTATGAAGCCAACTCACAGCTCCTGCAGTTTAAATTAGTACAGCTGGGAGCAGCCTGAAAGTGTTTATGCCAAAGACACTGTGCCTCTGATGATCTAAAGGCACACCAGGGAAAATGAAACTCTTTCAAATTAAAATATGAATACCTGCAGGTTGAAAAAGCTGAAGTAGGCTAGTTTGATGTATAAAGTACTTTTCTATGCTCAATGTGGCAGCATTTTAAAATGTATTTTGTCATTTTGCTTCAGTATGTTAATAGCCAGTGTATTTTACTTCAATGGATGCAGTGAGCATGGGCTCTATTTTCTTTTCAATGATGAGAAAGCCTTCTGGGGCTGCCTAATTTACTAATGCCTGCCAGCTGGGCACTGACATAAGTCTGTGAGTGTAAGAAATAAAGATACAGTATACTTCTGAATCATTTCCTAAGTATACAGCTGTGGTATATAAAGAACCTCTCTGCGTAAACACTGAGGCAAGGGTTACCCCAAAGGGCATTTGGCTGGGAAGCCAAGTTTCAAGAAAATACAAAATCACACATGCCCCCACAATGCAAAGCATCATGGGCTGCATATGCAAATCACCACAGAATGTTGTGGTATATAGTTTGAACTGTACTGACCTTAGAGACTGACTAACAAAAAACTAACATGGTGACATGGTGGCATTGAAAGTTTGAGGTGCTGGATACCACACCTCACTCCATGCCAGTGACCCATGTTTGGAAACGAGCATGAGATGCCAGGGGTCAACAGGGAAGAAAGAGAATCAAGTGCCCCAGGGACTGGTCTCCTCTCCCCAGGGGGGAAGGGAGGACTGCTGGTAGTATGGGATAGAAGAAGCAGGAAGTGGGATGTGGCCACACCTCATGCCATGCTGGTGACCCGGGTTCGGAAATGTGCCCGGGTTGCCAGGGGTTGGCAGGAGAGGGATAAGATTGAGCATCTGGAGGACTGCTCTCCTATCCTGGGGAGGGTTGAGGGTTCTCACCGCTCTGCAGTGGCCCCCAGTGATGATCGGGGGCACTACCAGGGCTAGTGCTATTGGGGGTGGAGTGTGGTGGACTTCGGCACGTTGTGCCTCAGACGTCATTGCACGTCCACACTCCAGGGGTCTAAGGAGGAAAATGGCTGGGCGTGACTATGCAGCTTGATGGCTGCACTCTGCCCTGCTTGGAGGACTGGGGGGGTCCGGGCCCGGCCTGGCATGGAGTGGCATGGGGAGGCCCTCTGGTGGGTTGGTGTGCGGCCACACCAGATCCCCCACCATGCGAGTGAGCCTGCTGCTCTCTGGTCAGGCACAGCTGGTGGCTGGATGCCTCTGCCAGTTACACCACAGTAGGGCATAAAAACAGAAATATGATTTAAAAAAAAAAGGAAGCGGAAGGTGCTAGGAACCCTGCAGCATGCACATGCCTCCACATGTGTATGCCAATGTGCGTACACCAATAACATGGGTGGGGGAGATAAAAACAGTGGAGAATGAAGCCCTGCCTGCCAAACCCTCACCTGCCTCACTACTAGGATGCTGAGACTGTATTCTTGGACTCAGATGGAGGGAGGATAGCCCACCCCCTCCTGACCCTACCACAGGAGAAAGTCGAGAGGGCAGCTGGGCCAGCCAATAAGTTCTGGAGAGGTTGAGGATGGTGGAGGTTGGTGGAACAGGGTGGATGGGAGCCCAGCCTGTCCCAGCCTCAGGTGGATAAAAATCTATATGGAAAGAAAACACACACACACACACACACACACACACACACACACACACACACACTCACACACACACACCTGCATCAGAATGGGGACTGCAAATAAAACAGAGGGGCTACATAAAGTGCATACTGTAAATAATAAATAGGGGATATGTGATGTTATGTTGTGGAATACATGATTTATTTAAACGAGTTGTGAGTGACCTCGGATGACCTCACGAGTGGCGGAGCCATGAGTGAGGTCCCGAGGTCACTCACAGCAAGTTGAAATAAATCCTGTATTCCACAACACAACATTACATATGCGATTTA
Organism: Neoceratodus forsteri; assembly: GCA_016271365.2. NCBI lineage: Eukaryota > Metazoa > Chordata > Ceratodontiformes > Ceratodontidae > Neoceratodus > Neoceratodus forsteri. The sequence goes on from CM057458.1 coordinate 1,089,285,572, forward strand.
TGCAACAGGGCTGTAATTTATTTGTGAGTTTTTTATTTCTTTTTTTCTATAGTGTTTTATTTTTAATAAAATACTGAAGATTCTTTAGTGGTGCACTGTATTGTGTACACTTACAGCTGAAGTGTTGATTGGCTGTAGATTCACAGTGGGCGAGATGAACAGTTTAAAAAAGATGATGGGTCTGTTTCTTGCTTAGTGAGTGGGATAGATTGGGACTTGTCATCATTATTTTAAATAGTAAAGTTTCCTTTTTTATTTAAAAAATTATAATATTTTGATATCGGGTTGATCCTGCATTTTATTGTGGGCAGGACTGGTGAAAAAGTATCCGATTGCTGCTGGGGACTGAGTGAATGGGAGTATGTTACAGCTTGACTACTGAGAGAGAGCGTATCCATGGTGGGGATCATGGTAGAAGTAAGCACAGTTCGGTGGTTTGGGAATGTGGTATGCAGTGCAGCTTCAGAGGATTGCTGTTTGTTTTTTTTGGAGACAGCTCTTTGAAAGGTAAGAAATAAAAAATCAGACTGGGGAGCAATTTGTTTCGGTTTAGTTTTGATGGCAGTTGTTTCAATTAGCATATAAGTTGGGCAGGTTCAAGAAGAGTGAGTGGGTGAGCGTGAGAAAGACAGAAAATGGCGAGAGAGTAAACAGAACCTCTTTAATTTGAAGTAAAAACAAATGAAATTGCGGCTTGAGGATGTAGAGATGGAACAGAAGAGGAACATGTACAGATGTGGGGGCAGAAGAAAAGTTGCAGCATATGGGTGACAGTGCAAATGGCAGTGAGGATAGGGGGACACGTTGTAATCTAGTGTAGACATAGTATTCAGTAAAAAAGGTTACAAGTAAGTGGATCACTGGGTTTGGCACAAGGGAAATGCTGAAAGAAAGGGTATGATAAGCTATAAGAAAAAATGTTATGGTTTGGGAGTTTTAGATATTGGTAGCATGAGAAATGCATGTGGTGTTTTGAGTGGATGTGGAAGTGAAACGGATGGTAAAGTTGTAAGTATGGGTAAGTGCAAGTAGTGTCAGCAGGAGGGGGGATGATTGGTGGCAGGGTGTTAGATAAATAGTGGTTGATTGGCGGCAGGCTGTTGGATAAGTGTTAGAACCACCATTTATCCAACACCAGTGAGAATAAATGAATTGTGCCTACGCCTATTGCATAAATAAAGTTATTAACATTTTCCCATCATGAGTTCTTCAAGAATGATCTATAAATAAAATTAGCTTAATTACTAAAGAAGGTTAAGTACATTAAAATAAGGGCTACATAGGGAAGGTACATAGGTGGATGAATTTTAGAAAATAAATGATAAGGCATATTATTATGGAATTCCATTTGTAAACATTACCATTTTGTCTTCAAATTAGAATTTTTGTCTACACAATGACATTTAGCATCCTTTAATTTGCTCACTGAAGCAGTTTTGATATTTTCATTATGTCTACAAAGCTGTAACAGGTATTTTATTTTTTGTAAACAAAATGATTTTACTGGTATTTATTTTGTAAAAATTATGATCTGAGCACAACTATATTATGTTGATGAATCTGAGACAAAATACATTTTGTCTACAGAATTAAGTTAGAACTTGTCAAAAGTGATATTGTCCATAGAATGATTATAGGAGTTTGACATGATGTGTTCTGTCCACAGAATAAAGTTCAGTTGTGCTTATGCAACTGGATGAGATGTATGCTTGTATGACTTTGATACATTGTATCTCAGACAGGGAAGTGCAAGCAGGTACAGCCATGTGACCATGCTTTAAGGTCAGGTACTTTTAAATGGTGTGCCTATAAAACAGAAAAACAGGCAAACCATATTAAAAAATATTACAGTACATACAGTATGTACTCAATTCCATATGATCAGCATATTATTAAAACTTATTTTCATTCATAGAAATTAAACTTAATTAAAGTACATGGGGTTGCAGTTATAAACTACGAGAAAATGTGCACCAAGAGCACTTTCTCTCTGTCTGGTGATGATGGCCCTTAATGTGCCTGCATCCTGACTTTCGACAGGCAGATGGTCCATCCTACTGTACGTTGCATAAGGTTTATTGCATAGATACCAAGCTGCATAGGCTACAAAACCACTGTAGTTATTAAGAAATAAGTTGGCATCTGGGAACAGTTCATGGTGCCCCTGGGTGGGTGAACACAGAGCCTCTCATTCCAAACATGCACATATTGCAACTGCCACATGTGAAGAATCCGATGGGTACTGTCTCTGTGGGAACCAAGAGGAGGAACTCTGGCAATTATCCAGAAAAAGACTGTCAGTAAGGAAATCGCTCATGTTTTTTTGAGTTAGTATACGTATTTGTAAACTGAACAGAGACTCACATATTTGTGGTTTTCCAAACATAATTCTTGTGTTTTGGTGTGTCTCCATTTTTCAACTCATTGGAGATAAGTGCAGATGTGATGCCAACAAAAAATGCTCCGTTTTTCAGCCAGGAAAGTACTGGTCAGTATGTGTGAGCAGGTGATACATGTTGTGTGCCAGGATTCCAACCAACACAAGGAACTGAACTAAAATCCCTGCTTATCAAACTTAAGAGACTTCTCTTCAGAGAAATAGTGCTATATTACAACAAACTATCTCTAAACCAATACTGTGAATTGGACCATATCCCACATTGTCTCCAATGGGGAAGGGAAGCTGCCTTGAATTGATGCTCATTTTAACTTACAGGAAATCTCACTGAAGAACATATGGAAGAGCATGAATCTATAATTAAGGAGATTGAGCAGACTAGGCAAGAACAGTCTCAGTTTGTGGAATGTGAGGAACATAAAGCATTGGGTAAAGAAATAAAACAAAAAGTTGAGGATGATGAGAAGCCCATCATTGCTAGGAAAAGAAATACATACCGTATACAACAGATTTACAGCACTACGAGACCAGACAGATTCATAAGTAGAATGGGGTTCACAGTCCAGAAAGCTGCTGCACAAGCAAGTATTGCTTGACATTCATATTGGGTGGGAAAATGGCCAACAGAGTAGAAATAACAATGGCAACAAATCATTGACCACAAACTCTGATTCAAGTTCCTCTCCAGCAACTTTTCTGATTAGATCTGTGAAATGTTTTGGAGAGTACCCTAAGGTGGTGGAGAGGTGGCAAGAATTCAACCTAGAGGCATAGAAAAAAGATCCTGAATTTGTTGACTTTAACACTAACACCTACAACAAGATCTGGGCAGAGCTGTCATGGCAGCGGTGAGATTTTAGCTGTACAGGTAGCAGAGCGGCAGCATCACGGCTCCCAGAGCAGTGGCGATAGTGGAGCAGTGGCAGTACAGGTCACGAAGTGGTGGCGGCGACATTGGAGTGCCAGTCACGGTGGTTTGCCACTCAAAAGATGTTGATGGTGGCAAAACTGTGCATGCACGATCAGTTCTCCCAGAAGTGCACTTGTAAAGTATTGCACTGTGGGGAGGGGGATGACTGTGCTGTGGAGGGGAACTCCATCATGGAGGACAGCACCTATGGGATCGGTGCTGCCTTGACATTGCCGCATCATGTAGGAGAACACAGGGTCACATTCCAGAGCCAACCCTGTGTTCTCCTGCAGTGATAGCCAAACTTCCGTGGAGCTCCACCTATGCAGCCATAAAAAAGGAGATTTTAAGTAAGCAGATCTATGAAAATGTGTTTGACACATCAATCTGAAGCAATATTTCAATGTTGTTACTAACACACTACTCATGTTTCCAATATGGGTAACTTTGAAACTCCCATGGATCAAGACAGCGATCACCACAGTGACTGGCCAGTTTTAAATGCCATGGAGGGTGCCAAGGAAACAGACATCATGGACTCTGACCCAGATGTGCATCCACCGATGGATTTAGATATTCATCTGTCAACAGAAGAAGTGAAAAGTGCTCCCATATTGGATTTGGAATCCACAATGAACAGAATTAGGGGTTTGATCTACTCCAACTTCTTATTCTAATAGAAGGATCCTATTCAGACAGAAGTCAACATTTAGCCCTGGATATCATTATAATCCAAGTATCCACACCTCCCATAGATTGATTAAGGAATAAATAGGAGATTTGTTCAGCTTGGACTGGGGGTCAAACATTACAAATTAAGGGAGGAAAGATCAGGTATTAATGAGCTATGATCCATGCAGCAGGTAGAAATAAAGCCAGCTGATAAAGGTACTGTGATAGTGATAATGAACAAAAAGAATTATAAATCTGACAATCTGAGACAAATGATAAAAAATGTTACATGCCCTTGAATCATAATCCAATGGTAATTAAAAAAAGAAACATGTTGACACAATAACCCTGAATGCACACTTGGCAGGATGGATAAATGAACAATAAGCAAAGTTTATTACTATTGACTACCCTGTGGTACCAAAAATATACATCCTGCCTAAGGTGCACAGAGATCTGAAATATCCATCTGACCATCCCATTATGCTGAGTATGGGATGTCTCACTGAACACTTGTCAAAGTAAAGATATTGAGAAGCCACTATCCTTACACTTATGGGACACCATGCACACCCTTAATAGGTCTGATGGTTTCCGATGGGAAAGAGTTTTAAGTGGCTTACAACTGATGTTGCAGCCCTATATAATTCCATCCCATGTGCACAGGGTTTTGCAACAGTGCAGTATTTTTGGTTATGAGAGGTGGATCCTACTGAAGTGCCAATTGAATTTATTGAAGAGTCCCTAGAATTTATGTTCATATAATGTTTGGTCTTTTGGTTGGATCATCATGCAGTGTCATTACTGTGTGGGGTCCCCTGTGTAAAAAACCCTTCTGTGGAGATCATCTGGTGCCTTTCAAAACATAATATGGAGCCATGCAGGCTCCAGGAGGTGCTGGTTATCTCAAGCGTGTTGAGTGGCCTGTACACAGGGTCCTGAGGAGGCTGTGGAGCACTATAATATGGTGCTCAAAGCCTCCTTAGACTTGATTACACCCCACAGTGTTCATCCCTTGACATGCCATCATAGTTCACCGTGGTATTGTGCTGAACTGCATCAGTTGAAGATTAAGGGACAGAGATTGGAGCATTCCTGGAGAAGGTCCCAGTTGGTGGAGGACAGGTTGGTGTTGAGAGCTCACTATTCTGAGTATCAACGGGAAAGCAACCTGAAAAAGGTAGAGTTCCTGTCAAGGTCAATTGCCACAGGGAAAAATCATCCAGTACAGCTCTTTCGTACTGTAAACAAGTTGCGAAATCCTCCCTGTCTGCAGTCCATTAGAGCCTTTTCCATAGAAAAGTGCAAGGAGTGTGGATGATTCTTCACTGACAAGGTATTGGCCATCAAATCAGGGATTTCTTTGAGCTGTCTGTCATGCTTCAGTAGTGGTTGCACCTTTGGTGATGTAGAGTTGCCCCTCTGAGATGCATTTTGACCTGTTTCTGAGATCGAGGTGCTCCGAACAGTCTCTAGTTTGTGTCCCACCATCTGTATGTAGACCTGGGACCAACATGACTGATCCTTGGCTGTGGTGAGTTCCTGGGTCCAATGTTCATGGAGATTGTTAATGGTTCCTTGAGGAAGGGTGTCTTTCCACCTGCCTTGAAAAAGGCTGTGGTCAGACCCTTCTAAAAAATGCCTTCTTGGATCCTGATGTTTTTGTGAACTACAGGCCTGTCTCTAACCTCCCCTTTTTAGGGAAGGTTATTGAGAAGGTGGTGGTGGAGCAACTGACAAATCATCTAGTCTTTTTCCATCTGTGAACCTCTTCAGTCGGGATTTCAGCCTCGTCATAGCAAGGGGACTGTTCTTGTCAGGGTAACCCATGATCTCTAGTGAGAGACTGAGGGCATCATTCTAGATTGGTGCTCTGGGATCTTGTGTCAGCACCTGACACAGAGGACCATGGGGTGCCTTTGGATTGCCTGAGGAACTATGTGAGCCTCACTGGCACAGATCTTCACTGCTCTGAGTCCTACATAACCGGGAGAATGCTGCAGGTAGCACTGTATACTTTTATCTCTAGGGCTTATGTGCTATATTGTGGAGTTCCTTAAAGTTTGATTCTCACCCCCATTTTGTTTTCTCTGTATATGCTGCCACTGGGGGAGAGCATTAAGCAGTGCAATGTGCAGTTTCACTGCTATGCAGATGATACACAGTTGTACCTGCCTTGTTCCTCTGGTGAAGATTTTGTGGCCTCTGTGTTGAGTTGATGTTTGGCTGAAATGAATGACTGGATGGTCTTGAACTGGTTATGTCTCAATCCAGGAAAGACAGAGGTCATGGTGAGCAAACCAGGATGCTGGACCTTGCTTGCTGTGGAAGGTTTGGCTCTCCCTTCGGTGGGTGGCCAATCTGTCAGGGTGGATAATGCAGTGAAGGACCTGGGGGTCATTGTGGACTGCAGACAGATGCTAGAACAAGTGTCAGCTGTGGTCTTATCTGGCTTTTATCATCTCTGAAATATTGCCAGGATCAAGCCATATCTAGCTCAGGCAGACCTGGTGATAATTGTCCTTGATTTTGTCAAGTCTATGTAACCCCTTGTTACCCAGGGTTACTAGAATCCCAGTAAGACCTAGTGGTAGGCAGGGAAGGCAGCTTGTGAAACTCCAGTTAAGTGGGTTTCACACTGTCTCACTCTGTTTTCAGTCTCAGCTGAGACTGAGTGATGACATCACCAATAGAACTTTCGCAGCTGCATAAGCCACATTGGAATCTGCAGCAGAGGGAGTTAGATAGAACGTTGGGAGTTTTCAAAGTCAGTCTCCTGTGTGCTTTCAAACAGGAAGGACCAGTTCCTGTTTACCTTCTGTAAGAGAAGGAGTCAGTGTCCAGTGCTCAAGTGGTGGAGACCGCTGTTCGGGTCTCAGTACCCCCTCCCTTCGGGGGGGGGGAGTGAAGATCCCCATGTAGATTCCAGGGGCAATCCCCTAATTTCTGCAGAAGAAAGAAAGCTGCCTATTTCAGTTTCAGTCTGTGCTTGGAAAGTGGGAAGAGTTGTACTTTGCCTGTGGGGCACCTGCAACAGAAGGGCGAGTGTTTGCTCTAATATGAGAGGGCAAAAATGTGTTTCTTCAGCCTGGGATATGTGAAGAAATCTGGGATTTGAACTACTATTTGGGAGGCCTATAGTACTAGGACAAACAAATGGAGTAGTGTCAAAATCTAGAGTGCTGTGTGAATTCAAGTAATATTGTAGAGAGGGTGCGACAGTTCATCCACCATTTAATCTACATTCCGAAGTTTCAGTTTTTCCAGATAAATGGATGGGTATGGGCTGTGGGAGCTGGAGGTGGGAACACCCCCCATCTTTAGTAGCCAGGTCCACCTCTACGGATTTCTCCTGTGATTGCTACTTGCCTCATGCGCTTGGCCAGTGATGAGGGAAGTACCCAGACGTGGGTCACAAATGGGAAAATCTCTCTAGGGGTCACAGACTCTAAGTGGTGTGGGGAGCCACAACAAGTAAAATGGGTTCATTCTTCCAAGGGATGGTCAGTCAAGTGGCCGGCAGGGGAGCCGGGCCAGTCGGGCTGTGTACCCAAAGTACGTGCAAGTCCGGGCTGTGTGCCTGGTGGGTCCAGAGCCTGAAAACAGTAGAAATGGTTCATTCTTCCAGTGGACCACCTTGTAGTCTCTAATCTGCATTATCAGTAAACGTAGCCCCATGGGGGTCCATCTATGCTTTGTTGTGTTCAGCTAGTTATGAATAAAAGCCACACTGTAAAATCCCATTCCTGGTTCTGGACATTACAGTTATTGCTTCCTGTGTTTGGATTTACTTGGGTGCCCCTGTGCAGAGTAGCCAAACCTAGGTCCCCTTGTGCCAGGTAACCTCATCTTCCCCGAACCCAGGTCCCCACCAGGTATTGCTGCCAGCACCAACAGCATGTCACCTGTCATTTTGGCAAAAAGGCAGGGGTGGGGGTTACATCTAGATTGGACTGCTGCAACGCTCATTACTTAGGGCTATCTGGAGGTTTGATGTGATGCTTGCAGCTGTTTCAGGATGCTGAAGTCCAGCTGATAGTGGGCTTCTCATGGAGTGACAATATTATGCCGATCTTGCATGTGCTGCACTGGCTGCCTTTGTGATGGCACATCACCTTCAATTTGCTTGTTAACTTACAAAGCCCAAACCTACAAGGCCCTACATCATTTGGGACTACACTACTAGTTCTTACCCCCTGCTAGCCCTCTGTCTCTAGCCACCCCAGCCCATGTCTGCCCTCGTCTACTTATTGCTTAATGCTCTCTCTTCTCTCCCACAGCACCTGAGGCTCCTGACCAGGCTCTCGTTTGTCCTGGCAGTGTGGCTGTCTTTCTGAAGCCGTCGACCACCTTCCTGGACCTGAACTCACCACCACACTGAAAAGCAGGATCTGCTAGCTGACTATAGCTCCTCTGGGAACAGCTTCTCTGGTTGCTGCTAGAGAGCAGCCAAAGATACGGCACACCCACCCACCGTAAGCCCTGCTCAGGTATGGTAGCTATGCTACTGTTCAAAATCGGGCACCCAGCTGGTCTAATTTTCTGATTGGCCAGCTGCTGCTGAACTGGCCACCTCTTGGCTGATTACTCTCCTGGAATTTTCCTTAGCTTTCCTAGGCTCTGTTTCAGATAATTTTGTCAGAAATTGCCAGCCTGATTGTTTAAAACTGTTTACAGCCATTTTTTGTTTAAATAATTGTTAGTAGTTTACTGCTACCATTTAACTACTCTGCCATTTACTGCTGCCATTTGTCCTGCTAATTTCCCCTTGCCTATGCCTTCTCTAAACCCTCCCAGCTAATTCTTGGCTTTTGTTCTAGTTCTTACCCCCTGCTAGCCCTCTGTCTTTAGCCACCTCCGCCCCTGTCTGCCCTCCTCTACTTATTGCTTAACACTCTCTGTTCTCTCCCACAGCACCTGACCAGGCTCTCACTTCTCCCAGCGGTGCAGCTGTCTTTCTGAAGCTGCCATCTGCCTTCCCAGACCTGAACTCATTGCCTCACTGAAAAGTGGCATCTCCTAGCTGACAACAGCTCCTCTGGGAACCCTGCCCTCTTGCCCTAGTTTGACACTCTGTTATATACACTTGAAGTGTCACATGACTAAGTACCCATTTTCCTAACAGAAGCTTACATTTTTATGCCACTAGAGGGCATTTTCTTCCCCTCTAGAGGAGCTCGCCAATTTTTTTTTCAGCTTGCTTGCTCGTTCTCCTTAAAATGAGCAGTTGTTCACCACATAACCACTGTCCAAATAAAGACTTAATTATGAGCTACCTATGTTATTACCTACTGACCCTGATATTGGCTACCTCCTGCATTCATTTCTACAACAAAGTTCTCCCACATTTGCTAAGTACTAGCACTGGGATCTATGGTAATCTACACTATACACCTGGTTTTGCTTCTGGCACATCTGAAAAGTCAGTCACAAGCAAGTCCTCCTTTGAGTGGCTGCCTTTGGGTGCACAGAAATGGTGAGCACTGAGCTCTGCTTGGCCATATCTACACCTGTATCTTCCCCTTAGTCTAACTATCCAACATTGCCATAGCTGCAAACTCCCTCTGTCACAACGGAAGTGCAAACTTAGATACAGACTCCTAAAAACCTACCCGATTCATCTCATCCTGTTGCTCCTCCTAATAGCAGGCAATGTGCACCTAACCCTGGCCCTGCAGCACAACCCATGCCTAGCACTGCAAAAGGCAGGGTGCCATAACATTGGCCTCTATCAATATCTGCAGCCTTGATTAAGAAGCTTGATGACCTCCAAGTCTGGATCCAGCAGCACAACCAGATATCATCTCAATAGTTGAAACTTGTCTCTCACCAAAAATACCAGATGCTGCAGTCCGAATACCTGGTTACTCCCTCTTCAGGCATGACCGGGTCACAAAAGGGGGCTGTGCCTTCTTCATCGAGGATACAATTAAGGGGTATGCCATACCTATACCCAACCTAGGCTGTAACGTACAGATTCTCCCCATAAAAATTCTACTAGGGGATCAAAACAAGGCACTTACTAGCCAGTTGGTATATATTCCCCCAAGTAAGCAAACTGCTGGATTTGACAAGGTCATGGAACACATAAGAAGTCAGCACCTTGAAACTGACATGAACATCCGGGGGGATTTCAATATTAATTAGATATCACAGGGAACTGGCTGCTTTAAGAACATGGTCTTGGCACTCCACTTCGCCCAACTCATGAGCACACCAACAAGAACTAATTGCAAACCTGGATCAAGCACCCTACTGAACTGAGTCCTCTCCAATCACCCTGAGCGTATCTCAAATGTCACCGTGCAGCCCTGACTCCCTAAGTGACAACTCGTCAATTACTTGTAACTGGTCTAATAAATATATCAAGCCTCCACCCCTATCAATACTTAATAGGAAGTTAAAAAGGGGTCGTCTTGAGCTCCTCAGGCAGCAACTACATAACATTGACTGGGGCTGACTTGACATGGAGACCGATGTAGATAAAGCACTGGAGCACTTCATCTCTAAATTCAAAGAGGCTTGTGACATCCATGCACCTGTAAAATACTGTAAGGTCAAGGATTCTAGCAACCAACGGACTTCTCCCTCCCTTATTGAATGAATGAAAACCAGGGACCTATTATGGCACAGAGCAAAAACTACCGGTGAACTAGCAGACATACAGGAACACAAACAGTTGTGGAATGCCTGCACTGAAGTCATTCACTTTGCGAAAAACAACCATTTTCAGGAGGCATTAAAAAACACATAGGGTCACAGCAAGAATTTCTGGGACAACATAAAAGAAATTTCTGGAAAGAACCATAAGGCAGGTCCAAGCATGTTTAACATTAATGGTGTCCCTATGCTAGACCCTCTGGCCATTGCTGATACATTCAATAAAGCCTTTATGGACTTGAGTAATGTTCTTCTGCCCAACTTCTTTGAGGATTCCACAAATGCTGCTGCCCAAGGTCCAGTACACAATCACGTGTCCCCACTGCCATTCTATTTCAAAGCTGTCCCATTGCACCTGGCCAGAAAGTATCTTCTCAAGGTACAAGAGAAATCCAGGAAAAGTGGGGACTCCTGTGACCTTAAGCTTGTTGCCCTTATGCTTGAAGAGCTCTTGGTTCCACTAACAAAAATATTGAACTGATCCCTTCATCTGGTCAATTCCCCCAAGTCTGGAAGTCAGCTATGGTAACTCCAGTGCATAAGAGTGGAGACCAGGCACTACATTCCAACTATAGACCTATCTCCACCCCCCCGTCCAAATCATTGGAGCGTATCATCGTGGATCAATTGGTGGAGTACCTTGACAAATATAATATTCAATGCCTGCAACAGCATGGCTTTTGATTAGGACACAGCATCATCATCGCTCTCCTGAAATTCACCAGTACCATTCAGAACTCTCTTGATCAGGGAAATCTTGTTGAAGCAGCCTTTATTGATTTAACAAAGGTTTTTGACACTGTTAATCATGCACTCTTTCTACAACAGTTATCAACCATTGGCCTTGCTAAGGATACTATTAACTGGTTAGAAAGCTACCTGTCAGGTTGCTCCCAGCAGGTGAGGATCACCAATATCTTTCCTGAGTGTCTACCTGTCCGCTGTGGTGTACCACAAGGCTCAATTCTGGGTCAACTTCTTTTTAGCATTTTTCTTAGTGAACTTCCTCACTCCATTAATCAACAGATCCTCCTTTATGTGGACGATGCAGTTATCTACACTACCCATCATGACCCTCCTGCTCTTGAACATCAACTGCAGCATGTGTTTGAGCAAGTCAAGGACTGGTTTGGATCTCATAAACTGGTGTTGAAATATAAAAAAACTAAGGTAATGCTTTTCAGCAGTGCAAGGAACAAATATAAATGCACCTCTCTTGCCATCAGAAACTGCCCAGGAGTTCCACTTGAGCAAGTCGATCAATTCAAATACCTGGGGGTTACCCTGGACGGCTCCCTCACCTATTCTAAGCACATTGAGAATGTGGCTAGAACAGTCAATATTAGACTAGGGCTACTACACAGACACAAGTGAAGCCTGACCCCTGAAGCCTTGCAAACTGCAATCAATACCTTTATCGTCTCTGTCATAGACTATGATCTAATCATTTACAGCTCAGCGACTGCTACCTCCCTTCGTAGGATTGCAGTGGCACTCAACAAAGCATGCAGGCTGCTTACTGGTTCCTTCTACCTCATGCACACCTGTGACCTCTATGCACTATCCGGTTGGCTACAGCTGAGCAACAGAATTCGCTATCAAACCTGCCTGCTAGCCAAAAAAAAAACACTCAATGGGCTCGTGCCTACTGGAGTAGCAAAGCTTCTCTGCCCATTCTCTGGCTTGCAGCATACCAGAAACTTCGTTGACCAGCTCCTCACAGTTCCTAGGTGCAGAACTTCTCAAGGCCAGAGGTTCTATGTACACTGGGCACTCCTCTGGTTCAATAACCTAAACATTGAACTCACTACTGTGCCGAAACTGGGCACTCTCAAAAGGCTGCTTCCTCAACACCTGCTGTCAAAAAGTAGCTGTGATTGTACCTGATAAATGTCCTCTGGCCCCTCGGTCTCTGTACTGCCCCACTAAGTAGCCCTATCCCCACTACATACCTACTAATACTCCCCAGTCCTACTAAAGACTTCTGTCCTCACCTTTCCCTTTCCTCGTACACCACTCCCATGAATCTTATTCCTCCTCTCCTTTCACCCTGTTCTCTTTCCTCTTCCCCTCCCTGCTCTGCTTTCTCCCACTCCATACTCTGTCTTCTACAATCTCTGCGCTTTACCCCAGACCTATGTTTTGACTTAGCCAGTTTAGGCAGCACTAGCCCCTCCCTATGACATGGCTTCTGTGTGTCTAGCTGTGTATGCTGTTGTTCCATGATTTTAGCCCTATACTGCATAATTCTGTTGATCGTATGGTTAATTTTTTTACTGCATGACTTAATTTGTTACTGTACAATTCTGTAGCTAGTGACTTTTGTAATGTCTCCAGTGTATGTTTTCCCACCCTTTCTGATGTGGAACCTTTGTAAATGAGCAGTTCTCTGCTCAAAGGTATTGCAATCCTAGATCAAATAAATAAATAAATAAAGAGCTCCTTGTTCCCTACGACCCAGTTCACCCTCTCTGCTACACCAATGCAGGCTTATTTGTTGTCCCTCCTTCCTGGTTGAGACCTTCGAGGACAGAGCATTTGGAGTGGCAGGTCCAGTTTTTTGGAATACTTTACTTTTATATATTCACACAGCCAACACAGTGAGGGCCTTTAAAGCCTCTCTCAAAACCTTTTTGTTTGAACAGGTGTTTCCTAATTAACAATCTATGCCTTGTATTATTAAGTTTTATTTAATTGTATTTTAAAGGGTTGTTTATGATTTAGCTTTCATTTAGAATTTTATATGTAAAACGTACAGAGCTCAGTGTCTATGAGACTGGGCACTTTGTAAATAAAGAATGCCTTACCTTGCCTTTTGTTTTAAAGATTCTTCTACAACTATATGGCACAGGGTTAGGGACAATGTTCACTTCCTCTTTTGACAACCTTTACCAAGGTTGGGTGGAGGAAGAGCTTCATACTGAGGTTCATACTACTGTAAGGAGGTAGAGGTGGAAGTAGGTGAAAAAGACTCTTCAAGACTACCCTCTCACTTTACAGGTATTATGTGTTACTGTCTCCTGCTCATGTAGTGATCAAAAGTGAGTTCCAAGATAGCCATAGTGATGTGGAGGTGTCTTCCTAAAAAAGACCTCAAGTAGTCTCTTTTTTAAAACATCAATGCAAAAATGAAGAAGATCTCAAAATAAAAATCACCATAAAACAGATATATTATAAAAAAAAAAGAAAGAGAAGCCTTCTCCTAACTTGGAACTAGAAAACCATAAGAAAAAGAGATTAATTGAAAAACTGCTAAGCATTGCTGAACCAGGCTTGGGATGCCAGAATGGTTGCATTGTCTGTGGTCGAAGCAAACTGTCCCAGTATGAAGCCCAGGAGTTCAGAACTGTCCGTGAGGGCAGACACAACCAAGATCACAAACAGATCTATCTTGAGTGGAGTCAAAATGTTAGTTTCTATTGGCAAAATCTTGAAGAAACTGCAGCTGTTACCTTGTGTTCATAAGCTTTAGAAGTGGCACCTGGCTCTATTCAAAATCTAGTAATGCTGGAGATTCACTGTCCAGAATAGAGGCAGCAGGTTCAAAGATGTCAAAGAAGGCACTGAAACAGAATGAGATCATTTCTCTGATTGCTTCTTTCCTGCACTTCCATTCAATGTTGATGCGCCCTACATAGACTGATTTATCTCAAGTGCAAAATTTGCATCATGTAGCTATACAAAAATTGTTTCAGTTGCAGTACAAATGGACATAAAATAATTTAAGGAGTACCACAATGAGAGGGCTCTTTTAAGTTTTAGAGTGTATTGAAGCAAAAATTGATGGCTTTATTATTAAAATTGACAGTATGAAACAAAAAATAAGATACTGAGATGCACATGAAGTCAGACTTTGACCTGTAAAAAAAAAAACAGTAAGTTGAAACAGAAAAAAAAAAAATGTAAAGCCTTTTTAATACTGCAAATCATTAACTATAGAGGCCATGACTGCTTCAAACACCAGAACAATTTTGGCATTAAACAAAAGGACTGAAACGCTTGAGAATGCTATCCAATATAAAAACCTTAGAGCAGTCAGATTGCCATTGAATTTGGATTCAGAATATGGATCATGTTAAAAATTAATGAAAGTGATGTAGCTGGGGAGGGGGGCTCCTGGATGCCCAGAACCCTCCTCCCATCTTGTTCCATTATTTTTTTTTTTTTATAAAAAAACGTTATATGTGGTTCAGAGCTCTGTGCTTGTGTTACATACTGCATCTTATAATGTAGATTTCAGTTTGGATACAGAGGCCAGACCAGTAGGTAGAGTGATGCTTCCAAGGTATAGTTATATGAATGGATGGTGCTTAAGTACTTGGACATGAATAAGTCAGTGATCACAGTTCATGATGAACTTGACAGTTCGATAGTGCTGATACTGGAACAATTGAGTTGATCGGTATAAGTTGATGGTGTGGCTTTACTCTTTATCCCACCATAGGAAGAAAGGTTAGTTGTTTAGGATGTGATACCCCCTGGTGGGATTCGAGCGACGGAGAAGGAGGAGGTGTAAGGGGAGGATGGAGGGTGAGTGCATCTCGCTCTATGCAGAGCAGCAGGTTTCTGCTGCTTAAGTAGGATATGGGGGAGGAGCTCTTCCCCCATACAACTACAGGCGGAGCCTTTCAATTATATGTGGTTCAGAACTCAGTGCTTGTGTTACATACTGCATCTTACAATGTAGATTTCAGTTTGGATACAGAGGCCAGACCAGTAGGTAGAATGATGCTTCCAAGGTATAGTTATATGAATGGATAGTGCTTAAGTACTTGGACATGAATTCAAGTCAGTGATTATAGTTCATGATGAACTTGACAGTACGATAGTGCTGATACTGGAACAATTGAGTTGTATCGGTATAAATTGATGGTGTGGCTTTACTCTGTATCCCACTGTACGAAGGAAGGTTAGTTGTTTAGGATGTGATACCTCCCAAAGGAAAATACGATATCCATGATTATCTCCTCCAACTCCAGAGAGTATGGCCAGCAGCACGCAGGAGAGGAAAACCCCTCTTAGAGGGAAACCTCTGAGGACCCATGGCTACTGACCCACCTGTCCTTCTGGGCATACTAAAGGAGCATAATCCTACATTAATTAATTATTGGGTAGTCCAAGTTTGCAGATTACATATCCAGTGGAACAGTTCATAGCCAAGATGAAAGGTCAAGAACAGGCTTCAAAAAGCCGTGGTGCATTCCTGGCAGTGAGTGAATGGACTAAGCTGGACAGCGGATCGAATAGAGAGAGAGAGCTGAAATTAGCAGCAGGTAGCGATGAGTAACTTGGTGTGACAGCGGCTAGTAGAACCCACGTATGGTGGGAGCAGAGTGAGAGCAGCAGCCAGAACAGTGAGGAAGTGGAACCAAAGCAGCGATGGACTGGGCATGGAACCGGGGCTGCTCGAAGGAAATGGAGGAGAGGTAGTAAGGAGGTAGGCAGAATGGAAAGCGAGTGATAGCAGGAAACACAGCACTTGAGAAACAAGCTACAGAACCCCCCCCAAAAAAAAAATCACAACACACAGGGACAGAACAACAAGAGGAACAGCGACAAGGGAGACAAGACAAGGGGGAAGCAACAGAACAGACCAGGCGGGACGGATGGACAGACGGGAGGGCAACAGGATAGCAGCCACGGACCAGCAATGGCAAGGCAGCAAGTGCATCTTGGTCTAAGCAGAGCAGCAGGTTTCTGCTGCTTAAGTAGAATATGGGGGAGGAGCTCTTCCCCTATACAACTACAGGCACAGCCTTTCAATTGTACACCCAGACTAATAATAGGATTTCTTTGGTGGAAACTCCCCTTCTCAAATGCTGCCTATGCCCCTGAAAGAGGTGTTTGTGGAAGTATTGAATTTGCCCAAGACAAACTTGTCACTATCTGTTAAACAACAGATACTGTAGAAATAAGCAAACAGTATGGTACCTCTGATTCTTTGAAGGACACTCCATTAACAGAGGTACAAATACTTCTCTAAAGAAGTCAACTCTGAGCCAGCCGAGTGGCGCTGAGGGTTGAGGTGCTGAATGCCACACCTCATGCCACGCCGATGACTCGGATTCGGGAATGAGTCCGGGCCTTTGGGGGTCAGCAGGGGAAAGAGAGGATTGAGCATCCAGATGACTGCTGTCCTCTGTCAGGGAGGGAGGGATTGCCATACCGCTTGTCAATCTCCCTCTGACAGTGGTCAGAGGAGATGTGAATTGGAAGGCACGTTGTTGGCAGGCTCTGTTATGGCTCTCCTGAACCTGTCCCTGCTCCCCGAACATCTGGATTTTGCCCCGGGGGTGGGGGAAAAGGTAAGCTGATGCCTCTTCACCTTGGCCCTGTCACTGGGGGGGGGGACCCATGGGGGATTGTAGGGGAAGTTGGAGCACAGAATGGGGAGCCACTGGCCAGGCTCCCAGGAGCAAAACAAATAACAGAAAAAAAAAAAAGATGTCAACTCTGATTATCTGTGTAGCATTTGACACCAACAGAGAGGTTATAATTTGCGCAACAAGGTCTAAAAGTGATTTAGAATTTAAAAGTCATAGATTTCACATATTCCCAGATGTGTCACCTTTAACACAAGAAAAGAAGAACACTTGAATTGCAGACCTGAACTGACTGAAATCAGTGGTACATGTTCCTCTCCTTATCCTGCAAAATATGTTGTCTTTTTTAATTTTCCAAAATTCATATTTTTTGAGCCCCAAACAGATCAAGTATCATGTCTATGCCCTAGAGGGTGGGGCACTACTCCATATATAGGAGATTCATGGAGCTCCAAGCACAGCTGGAAGCAACATGGAAGGAGATATCTACAGTAAGCTGTGTCAGCAGCTGGACTGGTACCCACAGCAACACCCCACACCCCATCTCCCTCTGAAGTCTATTGGCCTCGAAGGTTGGGATGTAGTGAAGAGGGGAAGGGTGATAGAAGCAGTCGCAAGACAGTCATCCAAACTCACTTGATCCTGACTGCAATTTATTGTGTACTACTGGAAGAGACACAGGTACCTGACTTCTATGGGGGGGGGGTTGTCTGAGCCAGCTGGGAAGAGTGAACAGGATGACTAGGTTGCACACAAGGGAAAGAACAGGAAGAAGGCAGCAAGGAGTATTCTAGTACTTGGGGACTCTATTATTAGTGGGATGGAGAAGGTGATGGAGAGGAGGAAAGGGGAAGGGGTGGTCAGATGCCTTCCTGGAGCATCAGTCATCTGTGATATGCATAGGATAAGGAGGATGGTAAAAGAGAGGAATGGGGAGCTTGAGGTTCTGGTACACTTAGGTACCAACAGTTTGGCAAACCACCTGACTGAGACAGTGAAGGATAACCTTTGAAGGTTGTTGCTGTCATTTGTTTAGGTGTAACCATTGAACTTACACTCATTCACAATGGCAACCTTATTACACAAGTACAAATATACAAATACATAAAAAAATTGTTACAAAACAGTTTCAAGCAATTGATCATTTGTTTCCACACAAGCCTCGAATATACAACAAACAGAGTAATAAATTACCACAATCAATTAAAGCATTCACATGGCTGAATATTGGAAAGCAGGTGATTCTTTAAAGCATATACTGGCAAGGGTTTAGAATAAGGATTCCTAAAATGGGAGGGAAGTTTATTCCAGAGTTTCAGGACCATGATACTATAACTATGTGAGGACCTTTTAGTGAAGAGTTTAGGTACTACTAATTGGCAAAAGTGGGAATTTCTCAGGGAAAGATCAATTTTCCTAAAAGACAATCTGTCCCCTAAGTACTTTGGAATTCATCCCAAACCAGACTTGTATACAAATAGACTTGCACGTATATTTCTACTAGTGTCAGTGAGACTCAGCCTAAGGAATGGTATAGATGGCAGTGATGTGTAGTTGTAGAACAATTCAAAATTAATCCAGCCAGGTCATTATAAAGACTATCTAATTTATGTAGTCTATCTAAAGAAGCATTGCTATATAGTATGTTGCCATAATCAATTAGTGGTAAAATCTGGGCTTAAATGATATTGTTCATAATATCAGCATCAAGACATTTTCTATTTCTATATAAAAAAAAATCCTCTTGCCCACCTGTCCAACCAACCTATCGACATGTTCATTCCCCGTGCCTAGCTGATCCAGCCAATAGCCCAAATATTTATACATTTGAACTGATTCCAAATATGTACCAGATAGATCCAAAAGCTCTAGTGTAGCATCTGATTTTATTTTAGATGGTGGTCCAGATAGTAATGTTTTTGGTTTTGATGTATTTAGCTTTAGCTTCAACTGACAAAAATATTTTTGTACTGACTCAGATCTTGCCTGTAATATGGATTGGGTCTCCCCGAGTGAGCTATTTGAGTAGTAAAGAATTGTATCATCCATGTAGAGATGATAGTTCACACCCTCTTTGCTCTTACCAATGTCTTTTAAGTAAATCAGGAAAAGGAGTTGCTACAATACAGAGCCCTGTGGCACTCCAATCTCTGCACTTTCAAGGACAGTGAGTCCAAACCATTAACTCTGGTGAATTGTTGTTGATTACTCAGGTATGAGCAGAACCAGACCAGAGCAGACCTGCTCATCCCTATTTCAGATAACTGATACAGCAAGGACTGGTGGTCAACCATGTCAAAGACCTTGGAAAAGTCTATCAATTCAGCTCTCGTGTATTTCTGTTGGTCATTTGCTCAAGCTATGCCATCCAAGACCCTCAACACGGAGACCACCATACCATGATCCTTGTGAAAGCCGGACTGGAACTCATCAAAGAGATTCTGCCCATTCAAGCAGTCAACCATCTGTTCCACCAATATGCGTTCCAGTCTTACTAACAATCGGGAGGAGATCTAGTGGTCTATAATTGGAAAGTAGGCCAGGGCTGCCACCTTTGAAAATAGGGACAACCCTGGCATACTTCCAAGCTTGAGGGAATATACCAAGAGCTACAGATTGGTTGAACAGGTGGGCCAAGGGATGGGCTATAATTAAAGCAGCAAATGTCAACATTTTGGCAGAAAGACCATCAGGGCTACTACCTCCATTATTCTTTAGACCCAGTAATTTATCCAACATGACATGATATTCAGTTTCATTGAAAGAAAAACAGGGTAAATTACTGCCCTGGTTAGGGGTATCTGGAACGAATGAGGGTTAACATTATAACCAAAGAAATTTCCAGATTCATAAAATAATCTATTAAACCTATCAGCGTCACTACAATCTGACTCAAATAATTCCTCAGAAGATAGATTAATAATGTTCCTATGATTGGAGGTACCATTTAAGTGTTTTATTAAAGACCAAAATTTAGATGAGTTACCTTTGGTCTCGGAAGGTTTTGTCCGAAAATAACGTCTTTTTGCTGCTCTAACACCTGCCACATAGTTGTTTCTCATTTTTCAGTATTTCTGCCAATCTAAAGTTGTGCCAGTCGCCTGGCAATGTTCCAAGCTTTGTTATTATCTCTTTTTAGTTTTTGTAGAGAAGAAGAGAACCAGGTGGTTAAGTTTACTTTAACCCTCTTAGTTTTTACAGGCAAGTGCCTATTGCAAACCCTTAACAATTCATCCTGAAACTTCTCCCATACTAAATCTGGATCAGGGATCAGTTCAGATTGGTCCCAGTTAGTTTTCTCCAAATCAAACATAAATTTAAAGTAATCGAAGTTTTTTAAGGATCGAGATGTAACATATCTAGCTGGTACTTTTACTTTGCTATACCCCCTAATACAGTACACCATAGTGTGATCACTAAGCATGTCTACTGTGACACCTGCCTCGCTATAGACATGGAGAATTAGTTAGAATTATGTCCAGAAGTAAAGAATCTTGTAGTTTCTTTATATTTAATCATGTGGTTTCACATATAAGTTGAGTTAGACCTAGGTCTAATGCTATAGATTTTAAATACTTAGATTTTTGGGGGCTCAGCCAATCTGCATTTAAGTCACCCAAAAGCAGAAGTTTATGGGATAACATAAAGTGGGAAAGAACAGCAGAAACAGATGACATTTTCTGAATTGGAAAATGAGGAGGTCTATACCACCGAAGATTAATAATGGTTTCCACATATGCAGTTGTAGTTCAGCTGCCAAATATTCACATCTGTTGGGACCCACCTAAAAATGTAAGTGTTTTGGGGTGAATTTCTCTAAATAATAAAATATGAACCCCTCCCCTTTTATTGCTGTTGGACCTCATCATATTATATCCTTGTAAGTCCAACGTCACATCATCAGTTTGAGCACTTAGCCAAGTTTCTGAAAATAGCATAAAATTGGGGTTATTATCAATTGCAAAGTCCCTAATGAAATCCATTTTAGGCAAAATATTTCTCATGTTTGCATGTAAGAAGGTTATATCCTTCTTTTCTTTAAAACATAATGAGGTGGGCCCTGGATTTGGGGAACACACTGAAGGCACACTTGGCTTCCCTGGTCTTTTCCAAGGTCATTCTTGTGTAGTGTAGAGGTCACAGGAAGGATAGGTTATGGAAGGAAGAGACTGAGGAGTTTAATAGGTGATTGAAGGGATGGTGTCAGGAGGATTGGTACCGTTCTATAGAGGATGGGGGAGCTTCTGGGAGAGGAGGAGGTTCTTCAAGGTTGACTGCTTTCACCTAACAAGAGAGGGGACCAGTGCTCTTGGGCAGAAGTTTGTTGTCTACATAGGTGGACATTTAAATTGAGAGAGGGTAAGACTGAGGCTGGTGGAGCCACAAGCGATGGACAGAATAAGGTGAACCCAGCTAGAACTCTCCAGAAGTGGTGCTGAGGAGCAGTGAGGAGGACAGCAACAAAGGCAGGATCCATAGTAAGTTAAATAAAGGCGCCAGTGGAGAGGGTTCATAAAGCCAGCAGGGAGCAGGAAAACCAAGACATAAAAGAGGGAAGGGAGGACAAAAGGAGAGGAGCTCACAAGAGGGGGACTGGTACAGGCAAAAGCTGGAAAACAGTCTATCTAAATATCAGGAGCATAGGAAACAAAATTAGTGTGCACCAGACAGGGGTTCAGTAAATTTATTTTCAGTGGAAGTCTTATACTTACGAGTCAAAATCTGGAAGTCATTTAAATTTTTTGGAAGACAACATCCTTCCCCGATCCCATAATTTGGAACCCAGTTTTCTAGGAAGGATCAATTTATAGATGTTAATATATACATTAATAGTAAAATACAATGTCTTTTGGAAAAATCCATCATTTTATGGCTTCTATGCCTTCAGTTCTGGAAGTCATCCAATTTTGTTTTTTCACATTTGGAAGTCTGTGACTTCCTCCTTCTTGATTTTGGAAGTTTTTGCCTAATTTCTGGAAGTCAAGTACTCCCAAAATGGAGGTAACTGAAGCCCTGGCTCAAGGTAATGGTGGCAGATGCAGGATTAGACCTCGTAGTCATTATAGAAACATGGACCACTGGGAATAATTACTGGGACCTAGCAGCACCAGGGTATGCCATATATAGGAGAGACAGAGGTAATGGAAAAGGAGGTGGGACAGCTCTCTTTGTTTCAGAAGGCATAGAGGTAGTAGAGTATGGGTCCATCAAGGGAGGAATTAAGGAGACAGAATCACAAGGCAATGGGACCTGATGGCATACATCCCAGGGTACTAAAGGAGCTAAAGGTGGAACTAGCAGAGCCATTATCAGAACTGTTTAGTGAGTCTCTGAGCACAGGAGAGGTCCCAGAAGACTGTAAAAGGGCTCATGTGATCCTGCTCCATGACAGTGGTAGCAGGGAGGAGGCAGGGAACTACAGACCAGTCAGTCTTACCTCAGTAGTGGGCAAGATTATGGAGACATTCCTTAAGGAAAGGATAGTGCAACACCTAGAATCCATAGGAGCACAGAATCCAAGACAGCATGGGTTTACAAAAGGAAGGTCCTGTCAAACTAATCTCATAGATTTCTTTGACTGGGTAACCCAAGTGGTGGACCAAGGGAAGGCAATTGATGTTGCCTACCTTGACTTCAGCAAAGCTTTCGATACTGTTCCACATAGAAGATTGATTAATAAGCTGGGTAGGCTCGGGTGGGTCAGATGTTGGTCAACTGGGTGACAAACTGGTTGATAGGCAGAAAACAGAGATTGGTGGTAAACTGCATAGTCAGAAGAGATGCAAGTCACAAGTGGGGTACCTCAGGGATCAGTCCTGGGGCCAGTCCTCTTCAATGTCTTCATCAGTGACATTGCAGATGGACTGGAGGGTAAGGTTTGTCTGTTTGCAGATGACACCAAGATCTGCAACAGAGTAGATGATCCAGATGGGGTGGGCAGAATGAGAAGAGATCTGGATAAACTAGCAAAATGGTTGGAAGAGTGGTAGCTGGGGTTTAACACAAAGAAGTGCAAGATCATGCACATGGGGAAGAGAAACCCTGAAGCCACCTATAGGCTGGGAGGGGATTTGCTGGCAGTCACAAGGGAAGAAAGAGACTTGAGCGTCATCATCGCCGATGACCTGACATCATCCAAGCAGACCTCTAAAGCAGTAGGTAAGGCTAGAGGGATGTTGGGGTATATTAGTAGTGGTATCACAAGTCAGAAGAGGGAGGTAATAATCCCTCTTTACAAGATACTGGTTAGGCCCCATCTGGAGTACTGCATGCAGTACAGGAGGCCACACCTTCACAAGGACATTAACCAAATTGAGTCAGTCCAGAGAAGGGCAACTAAAATGGTGCAGGGACTGCATCAGAAAACACATGAGGACAGATTAACGGAACTCAATATGTATACCCTACAGCAAAGGAGGAAAAGAGGCAATATGATTGAAACACTCAAACACCTTAAGGCATTAACATGGTGAAAGAGTCTAACATGTTTCAATATAAGAAAAATAGCAGGACAAAAGGACACAGCATGAGATTAGAGGAAGGCTGATTAAGAGGTAATGTGAGGAAGTTCTTTTTCACAGAAAGTGTGGTGGATGCATGGAACAGCCTACCTCAGGAAGTGGTCGATATGAATACAGTGTAGGGCTTCAAACAGGCATGAGATAGGCATAAGGGAGCAATACGGATAAGTATGAATAGATAGGCCATTGACAGAGCAAAGGCCTATGGTACATTGATAAGGTAGAAAAAGAAATGGGCAGACTTGATGGGCCTTGCGGTCCTTATCTGCTGTCAACGTCTATGTTTCTATGTTTCTACTGTTGGTATAGCTCACAACAGCACCAGAAAAGAAGCTTCATATGGGAGTGGTCTTTAGACCACCAGGACAGGGATACAAGGGGTATAGGGAACGGGGCAAAAAATGAGAAGAAGGCCACAAAGGGAATGGTAGCTGTTGTGGGGGATCTCAATCTACCTGACACAGACTGGGACATTCTAGCAACTAAGACCAACAGAAGTCATGCCCTAACAAGGTATATTGCAGGACTCCCTACTGGTGCAGCTGGTCAGGAACCTCCAAGACAGGCTGCTATTACAGTGCTCACCAACTTGGGAATGGTATGTTGAATGCGGGTTGGGGAACCACTGGTGTCCAGGGACCGTTACAGCATATGGTTTAAACTGGCCAAGGGTATCAGATGAAGGAATTACTGTAGTTATGGGCAAGGTTAGTTGGAGTAGATGAAATCAGTTGTGGAGGAGAGGTAGGGGAGAAATTAAAGGGACCAATCTTGAAGCAGCCATGCAATGCATGAGAAAGGTTAGCAAGGGTAATAGGCACTAGAGACTGATCTGGATCTCAAAAAAGGTCAGGCAGGCAGTGAGGGCCAAAAAAAAAAGGCCTTCATTGGCTAAAGGGAGAAATGGAGATGAGGAATGGAACAAATAACACAAAGATTTTATTTGTTTATTTAGTTTTTGTTGACAGGGAAAGGAGAGCTAGACAATTCTGCTTATTTTCAGCCTCATCCCGGGGAGGGGAATACAGATGAATGCCAACTGACATTGAACCAGATTAAGCTGTTGGTGGTATTTTTAGTGAATTGGGGAAATTTTGGCTGGGACACTAGGGAAATTCCCCTGCTCTCCAGTAGGGGAACCTATGTCTAAGTTGGCGGCCATGACCTTGACTGCTGTGGAGGAAGCTATGGAGGTGGGAGACTTGGCCTTGGCTCCTACCTCTGTTGTGTTGGAGGCCTCGGGTGAAATCCAAAATAATGCAGAGAACCTAACTCAGAATAGGCCCTGCACCAGTGGGAAGCTGTGCTTGAACCCTTGGCGATACCTCATGATGTGGAGCCTGAGATTGCTGAGACTCTCTCCGGATCTGAGGAGAATTCCCCCTCCTCGGATCTTAATCCTGTTAAACCTGAAGAAAAGGAGATTCAAGAGTGTTTAGCTCAGGCAGAACACCGATTTGCAGTCACCAAAATGAAACTGCAGCACAAACTCAGGCAAATTCATGCTGGCAGTCCCAGTTGTACTATTGCAGTGGCTGGTTGTGATCACCATCTGAATGTGGAGGACAACTTGACTGGTGCAGAAGCCCAATGTCGGGAGCAGACAGCCTGTCAGACGCTGTTTCTATGCCGACAGCTGTGAGTAACCCTATCGCTATTGACAGCGATTTACCTTCTTCACTGCCAAATGACTCTCTTGTTTTGCCTACCTGGACTGTGGAAAATGCACTGCGGGGAGCGGGCTGGGTGCAGGAGACAGTTGCTGGGCGGTGGACCTCCGGCCCTTCTCCTATTAGGTCTCCTCATCCCAAGGACTTTCTAGAGCTACAGCATATGCCTAGCAGAGTTACAGCTCATACTGACCCCTTGTTGTTGCCGATGGAACAGACACTCACTCAGAACCCTGTTCTTCGATTACCAATGGCGTCTTCCCCTAAGGCTCCCTCATCTGCTCAGCCCCCAGGGAATCTGGCCACTGGAACTCCATTGCAACCCCCGAAATGGGATGATCAAGGTTGCACTTTCTCTTCTTTGTTTAAATTTCCAGTTCTGGCAGCTAAGAGACAAAACGCTGTCCGCCTTTCCAGGGTGGGTGGTTTACCTGACCCTCCTGACTGTGTGTATGTGGCACATAAGCCTTTGAAGGATTCCTTTAAATTTTTTTCACATGAAATACACACTTTGATTCACATTTCAGGTGAATCTACTTTTGACATCAGTTTCCAGATATCTCGTGGATTGGAACGTTTCTGGTCAAAATACCATGTTATGAAAACGACTGCTTTGTGGACCCCGTTTATAGCTATTCCTTTGACTAAACCTACCTATAAAAACATTACTATTTTTTTTAGGAATGAGGGTGTTGATATGTCTGATGTTCTATACTGGTTGAAGCAGCACTGCACTGTTTTAGGCCAACCTGAGGCTATTTTAGATACTGAGAACATTTGGACTGGGGGGGGTGGAAGGTTAAGATTTTGCTCAATACTACTGAGTCTGGTACTGCACACTTATCTAATTCTTTTTTCATAGGTCGAGACAGAGGGGTCCTGTTTTATCCTGTAAACCGAAGGCCTGCTATTGGTGTGGGGAACCCCTCACCTTAGTAGCATATGTGATAAAA
The DNA here is from genome assembly GCA_016271365.2 of Neoceratodus forsteri. Classification (NCBI taxonomy): domain Eukaryota; kingdom Metazoa; phylum Chordata; order Ceratodontiformes; family Ceratodontidae; genus Neoceratodus; species Neoceratodus forsteri. The sequence continues at coordinate 1,089,311,679 of CM057458.1, forward strand.
TTAAGTGTAACATCTGTGGGGAACTTGGTCATGTGGGAGCTCACTCTGAATGAGTGTAGGTGTAACCTCTGTGACGAGGTGGGGCACACTTTTCAAAATTGCCAGTGGGCTGCCCATAATCAGGAGTTTCACGATGATGGGGTGGATCGGCACTTTATTATAACCCAGGCGCAGAAGGCCAGACTATGCACCAGACCTGTGGTAGAACCTCCTATGGTCTCTCAGCCTGTGCCTCAGGTGCCAGTTCCTGTAGACATGGCTGTCATAGTGCCTCCTGTGGCCCCTCTTTCTGAGGTCCCTCCTGCTCAGGCACTGCTCCTCCTTGAGTCTGATAAATTCAATACAGCTCTCCCGGATACCTGTCCAGGTCCTAGTAACATGCCACCTCTGAGGGGACCTGCCTTTCTTGCTCGCAGGCAGTTGACAAGAAGTAACCCTCAGGCAATGTCTCCCCCCTCAAAGGCTTTAAAACCTTCCCCCATACCGATGTCTAACACATATGAGGTTTTACAGCATGTCTCTGATGATGCAGGGGAGGAGTCTGATTCTTCTTCCATTGCTTCTTCACACCCTGATGGTACCACTGGTTCTGAAGTTCAGATTGGTACTGGTCTCTCTCAGAAGAGGAGGGCCAGGGTGAAACTTAAGGGAAAGAAGGTAGCTGGGAAAAAGAAATCTTAATGTATTCTTGACTTTTGTTTTTTTCTAATTTATCATTTTGTCTGTCACACTATCAATGTGAATAGTGTTAAACACTTGATGAAAAGACAATTGTTTTTTAATTTTTTACGATTCCTGCCATTAGGAATTTTTCTATTACAAGACGTTAGGTTTCACATGACTCATGAGATTCATCAGGCACAGAAGGACTGGTTACTGGGCCCCTCCTTTTGCTCTATTGGCCAGGACATGTGCTCTGGGTCAGGAATTTTGATAAATGTCCCTGGGCTTCGTTTACTAAAGCTGTATGAGATAGCTCCAGGAAGAGCGCTCATTTTGGATTTTGTACTTGGGTCCTGCCCATATAGGGTAATTAACATATACGCACCACAGACTAAAACATCACATATTGAATTATGTTCCTTACTTCGTCCGTACTTACATTCTTCCCTCCAAATTATATTTTCTGGGGATTTTAATTGTGATTTGAGCCTTCGTGATAAAAGTACTTTTGCTACTGCACAGAAATTATTCTGTGATTCGCATGAATTGGTAAAATTGGTTCAAACTGCTCGTCTTTGTGATGCGTATTTGTCTTTTACTAGACAACATACTCCAACATTCCAAAAGGGCAGATTAGCCACCCAGATTGATTTTTTTTTTTTTTATCTAAAACCCTTCTTATTTCTTCTGCCACTGTGCAATCAGTGGCATTTTCAGACCATAAGTTGCTTTCAGTAGGGGTTGGACTGGATGTGCCTTTAAGTAAAGGACCTGGGCTTTGGAAATTTAATACATCCCTGTTACAAGATCTGGGGTTTTTACAGTCTCTGCTATCTTTCACTCAGGCTCGAAGATCTGTTTTTATTTGTTATGAGGACCCTATTCAGTGCTGGACAGATACGAAACGTAATTTGGTGACCTTTTTGAGAAAATATTGTCGTCAGAAAAGTAAACGGGAATACCTTGATTATTTACAAAAGGGTGCATTTGCAGTCCCTGCTGATGATAGCACACATCACAGGGCAAAACCGTTCCCAGCAATTACACCTTGTACAAGCTGACATGTTGAGTTACCAGTCCAGACAGACCCGTCAACTATATCACCAGCACAAATTTGGTGTACAGGGTAAGCGTTTTGTTATTTGTCCTTTTGAATCAAATTCACATTTGATTGCACAAAAACATATGTCCTGTCTTGCAGTTTCAGAGGGCATTTTACATGCCACACAGTCTGACATTTGCAGGATTGTGATGGATTATTCGTCAGCCCTTTTTTCCCCTCTTCCTGACATGGATGGTGATCCTGCTTCTCTTTATAGTGGCTTGGATATTCCAGTCCCTTCACAGGCATGCCTGGATAAGGCATGTTCTCCTATTTCCGAACAAGAACTTAAATTGGCTATTGGCTCTTTGCCATTGAATAAGACCCCGGGTCCAGATGGTTTTCCAAATGTTTTATACAGGGTGTTGGGCGAACACTTGGTTCCTGAACTCACATCTGTTTTTAATTCCCTTTTGTCCACTGAATCGATACCTTTGGATTTTACAATGGGAACCCTGATTTACATATATAAACAAAAAGAAGACACTCATTTCCTTGGGAATTGGCATCCTTTGTGCATGTTGAATATGGATTTTAAGTTATTAATGAAAATTATGGTGAAAAGATTGTTGTTGATTGCAGAGGTGGTATATATCCGGCACAATCATGTTTGGCACCAAATAGAAGGATCTCTGGCCATTTAATACTACTTCGGGAATTGTTCTCTCATGGCTATGCTAATGTGATTTCGGGTTTTGTTGTTTCAGTAGATCAGAAAGTGGCTTTTGATTCTGTTAGGCATGAATTCCTGTGGGAGGCACTTCGTTCTCTGCATGTACCTGTAGTTATGATATGGTGGATCCGTGCTTCTTATAGGACGGTTACTGTAGTTCTGGTAGTGAATGGCTGGGTGGGTCCTATGATACTGATTAAGAGAGGGGTCCATCAAGGCTGTTGGTTGAGTCCCCTTTTGTATATTCTTTTCTTGATGTTTTACTATGACGTTTAAATAATCACCCTCAGATTTGAGCTATTGCCTTTCCAACACTGGTGACACCATACAAGGCTATTGCATATGCTGATGACGTGTGCTTTTTGGTGGTGGATGAACTTTCTGTCCTTGTTTCTCTTGAGGTGTGTACTAAATCTGGGGAATTTTCGGGTGCAGTTTTGAATTTTGATAAAAGTATGGGTGTCAGGCTAGGTTTTTACGAAGTTTCTTTAGGCCCTGTTGGCCCCTTGAACTTCATTATGGGTCCCATTTGTATATTAGACATTTTGTTTGGGTCCCTGACTCTGATTTTTATGACTATGAGCAGAGTCTACAGGAGTATTGCATGTACAAAAGGAATGATGTCATGTTTTCTGTCCGTGGAACTGACTGAAGGTGTAAATTGTCTCCTCCACCTTAACCTCCTCCAAGAAATGTTTCCTGCCCTTAAATAAATATGCTTTCATGTTAGTCAATGGTTGCAGGGTACTATTTTCTTTCTTAAATGAGTGGTACAAGAACTGGAACCTGAGTAGTGGGAGGCAGCATTGTTTTTTGGGGCGAAGTAAGATCCAACCCACCTCCACCCAAGAAGCTCCTAAAGATCCATCCCACCTTTTTTATTTATTCATGTGGGAGGGGCATGAGGTTCATGTATCATGTTGGAAGAAGACTCAGTAGTTTGATCTGGACCTAGGAACAACACAAATCTGTGGAGTCCCTGTATTTTGTTAAGGACTAGGAGAAGCTTAAGGATTCAGCTTCCAAGGAAAATAGCTTTCAGGTATTTCTTAAACATTTACATACTAAAATGGGCACAGTACTTGGTAAACACAGTCTGTGATGAAGTGTATTTTTCTTTTTAAGTTTGAGAAGTGGAGTTAACTTGCACATGTTAAAAATACCAGCTGCAATTAACAACTACTTGTAGGAACAAAATGCTGTTTTTTTTTCTATTTGCTTTTTTTCCTTGCTCAGTTTATATCAGTGAAAAGAAAGACTGGAACAACTATCAGAGCTGCCATCCAACTGGACAAGCTATTTATCACTCATTTTTCATTTAGAATAACACAAATGTAGTTTCACATTTTTACCATGAGGGAAGCAAGAAAATAAACCAGCATGGTTAACAAATACATTCATTGAAACCCATGAATGAATGGGGTAGTTTTTTGTAACATTCCTGGTGAGTTAATTACTCTTTGGAACCTGTTATTCCAGTTTTTACCTCTGTGTTCCTGGAACTTTCTGCATAACAAGTTCCATTAGGCACATCACAGCACCTCATTAAGCCATTTGACACCACCATCTTTGCAGGACATTGCATAGGAAGAGACCCAGCCTTGGGCTACTGTTTATATTCTACTGAATCTTCATAACTTGCAGTTTGTGACTATAGTGTTTATAACTGAATGATAATAACCACATTTGCTTCACTTGCAAATAGGCAGGCATTTGTATGTTTAATTTCTGTTTGACTTACTGTAGGTTACACATAGAATCTGAAAAATTCATAACATGCTGAATTGGGATTCAATGAACTGATAAATGGGGATTTTGGTTTCTTTTACAAATTCATTTTTCCTGACCATGGATATACTAAAACAAAAATTTCTCAACAAAATGGTTTCAAATAAATTATCTGGTTGGGGGGCTGCCACAATCAGAATAGGACTTCACAGATGGAGGAACTCACAGCAGCAGAAAAAAGAAGCATGTTGGCATTAAAAACTTAGTGGTGTGGATGTAGAGGCACCAGTATTTAAGCATGACTTTGGTAGAGGATTAATTGTGACTGGGGGTGAGGGAGGGAGGGAAGGAGGGAGTGAGTCTTGATATTTTTAGCATAATGGTGAATTGATAAATGGGTATTTTGGTTTCTTTTACAAATTCATTTTTCCTGACCATGGATATACTAAAACAAAAATTTCTCAACAAAATGTTTTTAAATAAATTATCTGGTTTGGGGGCTGCCACAAGCAGATAGGGACTTCACAGATGGGGGAACTCACAGCAGCAAAAAAAGAAGCATATTGGCATTAAAAGCTTAGTGGTGTGGATGTAGAGGCACCAGTATTTAAGCATGACTTTGGTAGAGGATTAATTGTGACCGGGGGGTGAGGGAGGGAGGGAGAGAGTGAGTCTTGATGTTTTTAGCATAATGGTTTTCTGAAACTTCAACCTTCAATGGGTTAGACTTTGTAGCCATCTGTACAGTATATCATTAAGCCACATGCAGTGGGGTATGGGTAAAACCCACATCACCAGACCAGGACCAGTGCTGTAAAATCTGGACTGGGCACAGCTTGTGCAAATATTGCTGATCTGTTGGAGCAGCAATAAAAGATAAACTATGCAATACCCTCAATAACACACTTACCCCAGTTTACATTTACCTGATGCCCATTTTTAGGCCTTATATAGTAATATCTTCCTTCAAGAGAATAGCTTGTAATGAAATGTGTCAAATTTATATTCGCATTTGGGCATATGCACTTTTATATTATATGAATTTTGTGTGTGAACTGTATATCAGTCTAAAAAAAACAATTGAACAATCAAATGTCTTCAAAAACTTGTCTCAACATTGTGTTTATCTTCCACCTTGTCACAACATACAGTTGTCTCAGCAGTGTTTTCAGTTAGGGTACAGCACCTTCATGTATATGATGGCCTGGTTCTGTTTAGTTGATTGCTATAATACTGCATAGAATAAAATGCAAAACTTATAGGTAACTATAATTCAGATAGTGGCATTATGTTTAATTATACAATGGCAAGGAAAAATGTAAGAAGCTGATTGGCTGCTGGGCCATTGAAACACTGCTGTTATTACATGATAACATCACTGTAGTTTTGGATTTGGATCATTCCTTGCATTTTCTCTTAAGAAATATTTTTCCACACTAACAAAAACATCCTTTAAAATGTATTTGTTATTCTGTATATAACAACAAGCCATTGTATAATTGCAATAAGGCACTCCAGGGTGTGTGTTATCTTGTAATAATGTCACTCCTGGGGTGGTGGAAGCACTCGGTTTTGCCTCATGCTTCAACCCACCCCAGGAGTGACATTATTACATGATAACACACACCCTGGAGTGTCTTATTGCTTAAATAAGCCCTTTCTCAATGTACTGTACTTTGATTCAGTTAGTGTATATGCAACAGCCTTCATGTGAACACTCTGGGCTTCTCTTTGACTCCTTTTTTTTTTTTTATACTTGTTTTAATATAGGTGAGTTCCAGATACAAACACTTCATTAAGCAGTGATAATACATTTTAACTTTAGTATACATTGAGGATGATTTCAAGTTCAGCTCATTATTCATTCATATACTCACTAATTCCTCTTTGTCCCCTTTTTCATAGAAAGGAAAGGAAACAATGAACAGGGAATAAAAAAGGAAAGGAAAAAAGGAAACAAGAGTACATAAAAAGTACAGCTTTAAGTATAATTAATCTCTTTTCGTTTTTAGTAAAAAACATAACTGTCCAGGATGTGTTCATATAGAGCAGTATTTAAAACACTATTTTTGTTTTCATTGAGTCATAAACCTGAGGTCCGGAAAAGGAGTCATCTGGCTCAAGAAGGAAGGCCCACTATCTTCTATAATTAGGTTATAGCTTAAATTCCTACCAGCTATCATAAAGTATCCACCTAGTCCATCTTTGTTGGTATGTTTACGGTTTCTAGCTAAGGTTAATTGTTAACTTTTCCATCCTATGTATGGATTCAACCACCTCCCTCCACTCCTCTACCCCCGGGGGTCATGGCTGAAGCCAACTCCTAGTAATATTTTTTAATGCTGCTGCCACCAAGATTACCCATAAGTACTTGACATCTTTATCCTTCAGTTCCCCAGGAATAAGTCCCAGTAATAAGTGTTCCGGTCCCAATTGGGACTGAAATAAAAATACTTGCTTCAAGTGGTGGATCACCTCTCTCCAAAATGAGGAGATAACTGGACAAGACCAGAAGATGTGGGCCTGTGTGGCATTGCTATCTCCTCAGTCCCTCCAACATTTTGGTGTGGCCCCCCCTGTAAAGTGAGCTGCCTGAGCCAGCACCAGGAAGTACCGGGTCCTCAGTTTCCAACAGAAGTCCCTCCATGTCAATGAACCAGTTGTTGACCATGTGCTTCTCCACATCAAGGACTACTGCTTGTCCATGATGGGAGTCGCCAGATCCTGTTCCCATCTGTTTTTCATATATTGGGAAGAGTTTTCCATATCTGCCATGTATCTGTTATACAATAATGAAATGGCATATTCTGCTGCTTGAGGGCCCCAGATCCTAGGAAACAAGCTATTCTCCATTGGGTCAGGATCCTCTAGCATTGATTTAATAATCTGTATATTCAGGTAGTCTCTCAGTTGGTAGTATCTAATTCTATCCATCTGCTGTAAGCCATATTTCTCCTGCATTGCTTCAAAAGAAAGCACTGTATTACCTATCATTATTTGGTAAGGTGCAAAAAGGCCTGTCTTGGCTTGTATCTGGTACCATCTGTCAAATGTGGCTGGTGCAAATTGGTGGTCATAGGCCCACCATCTGTATCTCTAGAGTTGCCTGTGGGTAGTACCTCTACATATACCCCTCTTCCAGCCCTCTACAACAGCTTTTGTGCCAGAGAAGCCCTTTATTTTGTCTGGGCCCTGTGGCTAAAATAGCGCAGCCTGCAAAGAGGGTCTACCCTGCCTCCAAAGATCCAGTCTCTTCCAGTATGCACATCATATTTCTGGTTATCCCAGAGCAAAGCGACCTTCATCTGAGCCACCACCCAGTAACCCTGCAAACAGGGAAAGGCAAGGCCTCCCTCTGCCTTTGGGAGATATATGAGAGATTGTCTTATTCTAGGTTTCTTACCCCTCCACAAGAAGGAGAAGAACATACTCTGGCAGTTTTCCAAGACTGTATGGGCCAGAACACATGGGATGCACTGGAACAGATAAAGGAGACATGGCAGTGCGTTCATCTTGAGGGCTTGCACTCTGGCACAAAGTGATAATGGCAATAATGACCATCTTTGAAAATCATTTTAAAGTTGTCCTATTATAGGTGGGTAATTTAAATCCCTTAGATGTGCATTGTCCTTTCCCAACTTCACCCCCAAGTATTTAATCCTCGTCTGGTCCCATAGCAATGGGTGTTTTGTTTTGATCTCCCTGGTTGGCGTATAGTAAAAACTCAGTATTTCTGCTTTTGTGTTGTTTAACTTATATCCAGCTAGTTTGGAAAAGTCATCTAACTGGTGGAGCACGGAGGGAAGAGACTTCTCTGGCTCTATCAGGTATAAAAGAACATCGTCAGCATATAGGGCCAATTTGTGGGGCTGCCCCCTATATTGATCCCCTTTATTTCTGGGTTCTGACTAATACTCTGAACAAGAGGTTCAATGAAAAGGGCAAACAATAATGGGGACAAAGTGCACCTCTATGGTGTACCCCGTCCTAGACCGAAGGCCTCTGATATGTGACCATTTGCTCTGACATGTGCCTGTGGTGATTCATACAGTTTGAATATGGTTGTTATAAGTTGCTTTGGGAACCCAAACTGGAAAGGACCTCCCTCAAAAAGGGCCAAGACACCCTGTCAAAGGACTTTTCAGCATCTAGACTCACTATCAATGATGGGAGCCTTCGCAGATTAATATGATCAATTATGTGGGTTGTTCTACGCAAGTTATTCTGGGCTTGTCTACCCAGTATGGAGCCTGTTTGGTCTATGTGTATTAGGGAGGGGAGGTATTTTTGTATACGTTTCGCCATAATAGAGGTAAGTATCTTATAGTCTGTATTCAGTAATGATATTGGATGGTAAGAAGGGCATTTAACAGGGTCCTTTCCCAGCTTGGGTATCACCAAGATCACCGCTCTGACCCATGATGGAGGGTCCGGGACCTCTCCCCGCAACACCTCTTCATATACCTGTGTAAGCATGGGTTGTACCCAGTCCTCGAAACATTTGTAAAATTCTGAGGGGAGGCCATCCGAACCGGGGCATTTGCCTACTTTAAGCTGCTTTATTTCACCCTTAATCTCCTCTAACCTCACTGGGCCTATTAGGAGATCCCCCTGCTCCTTAGTTAAACCTGGTAGTTTAAGTGTCCCCCAAAAATTCCATATGCTATTATCTCCCACATCTATCTCCTCTGTACATAGTTTTGCGTAATATGTCTTAAAAGCATCTGCGATCTCGTGGACCCCCTGTACCAGCTTACCTAAACAAGGGTACCATATCCTCGCTATTGTTGCCTTCACTTTTCTTGCCCTCAGTCTACTCGCTAAGAGCTGCATGGAGCGGGGTCCCCCCTCATAGTATTGCTGTCATAAGAATAGTAATTGCTGTTCCACCTCTTTGACTCCTGATGTCTATTTGCTTTAGCTATTGTATATTGTTTGAAATGTTGGCATTAAAAGCTTAGTGGTGTGGATGTAGAGGCACCAGTATTTAAGCATGACTTTGGTAGAGGATTAATTGTGACTGGGGGGTGAGGGAGGGAGTGAGTTTTGATATTTTTAGCATAATGGTGAACTGATAAATGGGGATTTTGGTTTCTTTTACAAATTCATTTTTCCTGACCATGGATATATTAAAACAAACATTTCTCAACAACATGTTTTTAAATAAATTATCTGGTTGGGGGGGAGGTCTGCCACAAGCAGAATGGGACTTCACAGATGGGGGAACTCACAGCAGCAGAAAAAAGAAGCATGTTGGCATTAAAAGCTTAGTGGTGTGAATATAGAGGAATCAGTATTTAGGCATGACTTTGGTAGAGGATTAATTGTGACTGGAGGGTGAGGGAGGGAGGGAGTGAGTCTTGATATTTTTAGCATAAGGGTTTTCTGAAACTTCAGCCTTCAATGGGTTAGACTTCATAGCCATCTGTACAGTGTATCACTAAGCCACATGCAGTGGGGTATGGGTAAAACCCACATCACCAGACCAGGCCAGAGCTGTAAAATCTGGACTGGGCACAGCTTGTGCAAATATTGCTGATCCAGTGGAGCAGCAATAAAAGATAAACTATGCAATACCCTCAATAACACACCTACCCCAGTTTACATTTACCTGATGCCCATTTTTAGGCCTTATATAGTAATATACTCCTTCAAGAGAACAGCTTGTAATGAATTTACATTGGCATTTGAGCATATGCACTTTTATATTATATGAATTTTGTGTGTGAACTGTATATCAGTCTCTAAAAAAACAATTAAACACATCAAATGTCTTCAAAAACTTGTCTCAACATTGTGTTTATCTTCCACCTTGTCACAACATACAGTTGTCTCAGCAGTGTTTTAAGTTAGGGTACAGTACCTTCATGTATATGATGGCCTGGTTCTGTTGAGTTGATTGCTATAATAGTGCATAGAATAAAATGCAAAACATATAGGTAATTGTAATACAGATGGTGGCATGATTTTTAATTATACAATGGCAAGGAAAAATGTAAGAAGCTGATTGGCTGCTGGGCCATTGAAACACTGCTGTTATTACATGATAACATCACTGTAGTTTTGGATTTGGATCATTCCTTGTATTTTCTCTTAAGAATTATTTTTCCACACTAACAAAAACATCCTTTAAAATGTATTTTTTATTCTGTATATAACAACAAGCCATTGTATAATTGCAATAAGGCACTCCAGGGTGTGTGTTATCATGTAATAATGACACTCTTGGGGTGGTTGAAGCACTCAGCTTCTCCTCATGCTTCAACCCACCCCAGGAGTGACATTATTACATGATAACACATACCCTGGAGTGCCTTATTGCTTAAATATGTTCTTTCTCAATGTACTGTACTTTGATTCAGTTAGTGTACATGCAACAGCCTTCACTCTGGGCTTCTCTTTGACTCCTGCTGTCTGTTTGCTTTAGCTATTGTATATTGTTTGAACTGCTTTGGTCTTCTTGATGTGGTGCCTGTGTGCCAAAACTATGTAATCTGTTTATCTACTGCTACCCATGTATCTCCAGTGAATGATTGTTATAACTGTCTGCTCTCCGACCCATTGTTTTTTGAGTTGTTAACTGTGCTGTCTTTGTATTAGTTTCAATGAGGTGCCTGTGTAAATGAGTCTCTGACTCCAAGGTTTGTAAATCTGATATTTTGTAAATAAGTAAATAAATAAATGTTTATGTTTAAGCCAATGAAATACCCTTATCTAGTTAATGCATTCACAGTCATAGTGGCTCTGCCAGAGTTTGTTTAAATTGGGAGGCCAAATTGCTACATGGAAAAAATAAAGTGGCCCATTGGAATAAGTGGACAGGTCGGGAAAAAGAAACGTGTCTTTTTGATCAAATCATATTTGATTCTGACTTTCCTTTATTTGAGTTATGTTTTTCCTGTTCCAAAGAAATTGGAAACTAGTGTTTTTGTCTGTTCTTTCAGGCTTTTTGGGGGAGCAGGTTAAACCCCATTAAGAGAAATGTGACTTATCTGCCCATCACTGAAGGTGGTTTGCGCATGGTCAATCCTTTGTTGTTTTTTACAAGTATTTTTCTTACCACCAACTTGAGATCTTTATTGATAAATACTCAGAAGGGCTGGGAACAATGGTTTTATGACTCTTGTCATGTATGGTTTCATCAATGGGAAAGCAGTTCTTTGATGGTGCTTCGGCAATCTGATGGTATACCGGCTTATATTAAACATATGTTTTTATGTCTGAAACAATGGAAGGTGATTACACAACTGGTGTTAAATTCTTCCCATTAGTTTTTATACATAAGTTTGGTCTTGACCATTTGTGCTGTTCAGCAGCCCTTTGACAGATGCCTTAGTCAGCATCTTCCTTCCCCTTTGTCCCTTTTGAGACGTAAAAGAGTGCCACCCCATATGTAGGATTTCCACTGGCTATCTTGTCATGAACGTATTAATGTTAAGGTGAATCATAAACATAAACAGTCACAGGAACGTTTATGTTCTCAACCATTATGTATTACTGTGCAAGAAACTATTTCTCAGTTATTTTTTGATTGTTCTTTTATTTGAGAATGGTGGTCCTTCCTGGCTAGGACATGGGCTGTTCCTTTGTTTCAGACAGTAACTTATTCTAATATTATGTATAGTGCTTTCTCTCAACAATGGGCTGCTTGGCATGAAGATACCCTGAATCTTGTTTTTGTGATTATAAAGTGGAATATTTGGATGGCACGCTGTTTGTTTACTTTGCAACAAAAAGACTGTACTTTTTTAGAGCTTGAACGTAAGACTGTACTGGATCTGTGGAAAATCTATGATTTTGAATGTACTTCTTTAAGCAGGGATGTGATTCTGGAACTATGGACAGCTCTTCCTTGGATCATGGATTCTGATGCTGCAGTTACATGAATTTAGTAAGAGCTCTTCTTTTTCTTTTCTCTTGTTATGTATTCTCTTCTTCTACTTTGTGAGGTATACTTTTTATTTCTTTTGTTTACTGCAGTATGATTTTGTGTTTCAATAAAACTTTCCCCTGCTCTTTTCGAGAAGTGCCATGGGATCTTTAACATTCACCTGAACTATCACTAGAACAGGCAGATGGGACCTCAGTTTAATGTCTCATTTGAAAGACTGCACCTCAGGAATGCAACACCACCCTCATGCTGCACCACAGTATCAGTATTGGGATTTAACACAAGTGCCTGGTGTGGGATAGAACCCACAGCATTCTGATCTTCTGGCCTCAGAGGTGAGTGTGCAACCTGCTGAGTCACTCTGACTGGTGATGAAGAAAGTCAAGAAGGCAGTCAGGGATGCAAAAGCAGACACAGAGCTGTGTGCTGTGGAGGGGATCAAGGGAGGAAAAAACTGTTCTTCAGGTACATCTTGGAAAAAAAGATGAAGGGGAATTTTTAGGCTGATGGAAAGGGGCAGGATAGTAAAGGAGGAGGATGAGCAGAAGGCAGACATACTAAACAATTATTTCTGCTCAATAGTCACAGTGGAGGATAATGGGGTTCTGTTGGAAAGCTGCATGAAGGCTGCTGCAAGGGGTCCAAGGAATTGGACAGATATTATTTGTAGGAAAAAAGGTTAGAAAAGAGCTTGCAGCCCTAAAAATTGAAAGGCTAAAGTGCCATATGTGATGCACCTGAGAGTACTCAGGGAATTGGCATCAGAATTGGTTGATCCTCTGTCAGGGCTATTCAAAAGCCCATGACAGTAGTGGTTCCAAGAGGCTGGAGGACAGTGTGGTGCCACTCCACAAGGGAGGGACAGGGAGGAATCTGGAAATTACAAACCCATCAGTCTTACCTCCATTGTAGGTAAACTCATGGAGAGAAATGGTTCCAATCATACTTGTTAAATTGTAAGCAGTGTGTCGTCCAGGGAACCAAAACATCTGCACCTGATATAATAGGCAGTGGAGTCCATCAGGGCTCCATCCTGGGACCACTGCTTTTCAGTATTCATGTAAATGATCTTCCTAAATCACATGGCAACAGTGAGGTCTGACTGTACATGGATGACACAGTTTTGTTGGCCTCCATTGACAGCCTGGCCAAACTGGAATGCAAACTCCAAACTGATCTTAATATGATGGAAGAGCAGTTCATGTGGTTGGGGCTTTTGTTAAATGGGAAGAAAACACAGTGTATTTGTTTAACTCATAGGTTAAACAAAAATGAAAATGTGGTTTTAGATTTTTTTTAATGGCAAAAAGTAACAAATGCAAAAAGCTACAAATATTTAGATGTCCATGCTGACAATAAATTGTCCTTTGCTAAGAACATAAACATAGTGGCTAAAAAACTAACGAACAATTAGAGCTCTTCATAGAATATCCTTTTGTTTGTCCCAGGAATGAAGACCTAAACTTGTTAAACAATTATTGATTCCTGCATTATAATACAGTAGCCTGTTATATAGAAATTCAATTAAAAATGCCCTTTCAAAAATAGAATATATGTACAATAAGCTTGCAAGATTTGACAGTTTATATAAATTTGACTCACATCATTGCATGGCATATGTAACCTTAAACCAAGTAGTTAAAGAGATTTTAATTGACTTTCAGGGAGTTACAGATTATTGAAGTCTAAAATTGAACACCCTTTAAAAAAGATGTAATTTTAGAAGTTTCAAACCATGCTAGATGTCAGTTGAGAGTAGTTGAGGGGGATTGCCATATGTTCCTGTGCACAACAAATATGGAAATATGGCCTTGCAAATGTGTGTGCCAAAATCTTGGAATGAAATATATGTTGCCATGAGAGAAAAAAATTAACTTAAAGAGTTTCAAGCTGCTCTTAAAAAAATATCTGCAGCAACCATGTGGATCTGCAAATGAAATATAGAGATAATTTATGTGTGTTATCTATGAATATTTTCAAAGTGTGTAATTGTATACCTAGTGTTGACTGTATTTCTTTTGATTAGTAACAATTTTGTACTGTCTTTTGTACCATCACAATTTTATGTGTTTTTGTACTGTACAGGGCTCTTGTTGAAAATGGGGCTTGTCACAAACAAAATGATTCTGTAGAAAAATTAAATATTATCACTCTATCAATCAAGCTAGTCAAAGAGGATCTAGTGGACTGCCTGGAGAAAAATGGGCTCCAAGATAGTAAGCAGCAGGGGTTTCTGGCAGGAAGATCTTGTTAGACCTACCTGATAGTATTCTTTGACTGGGTAACAAGGGCAGTGGATAAGGGACACACAGTAGATTTACTCTATTTGACTTCAGCAAGGCATTTGACTCAGTGCCACACAGAAGGTTGTTGAAGAAATTAGAGGATCTAGGAGCAGCAAAGGACCTAGAAAATGGGTGGTAAGTTGGTTAAGGGGGAGACAGCAGAGGGTGGTGGTAAAGTAAATGGGATTAAATCAGGGAAAAGAGAGATCAGGAGTATGGTACCATAGGGTCAGTCCTGGGGCCAATCCTTTTCAGTATGTTCATCAACTACATAGGAGAAGGAATACAGAGTAGAATACAGAGTAAGATGCCTTTTTGCAGATGACACTAAGCTCTGTGGCTGGGCAGATAGCAAGAAGGGGGTAAGGGAGTTGCAAAGGGGTGATCCAAGGTATGGTTCTTGAAATTCAATGCAAAAGTGCAAGGTGATGCATGAAGAGAACAAGAATCCCAGGAAGGAATACAGAATGGGAGGGGTTTAGCTGGCCACCACTTCAGAGGAAAGGTACTGGCGGGGGTCACCATAAGCAACTCGCTAAAAAAAAAAATAGCCAGTGTACAGTAAGATGGACTACAGCAAGGCAATCAGAATGCTTGGGTATTGGAAGTGTAACCCACCCCCACTGGCCCCCCTTGTCTAACTAGCAGAGCTGCTCCTCTTACCACCTGGCACCATAGAGAGGGATGGGGGTTGTCACTACAGCTTAGTTTACTAGAACTGGGTCCCTGGGAGAAAACATTTGCTCACAATTATGCTAGGTTTGTACTTCTGGTCAGGGGCACCCAAGTAAATCCAGACACAGTGGAAGCAATAACAGTACTGTCCAAACCAGGCTGGGATTCTAGAGTGTGGCTTTTATTCACATACACAGAATAATCACGAAGCTAAGATGGACCCCCACAGGGCTACTCCTACTGGCAATGCTGATTACTGAGGTACAGAGAACACACACACACACACACAGTGAACCCTCAGGTTTTGACTTGAACAGCAAACACTGTGGTTCTGAATTACACTTCCTTCGACTAGGCACACATGGCCAGTACTAGGAGACTTTCCCATATTTCATGAGGAATTGATGGTGGCACCCTCGACCACCAAAGCGCACATACCGGCTCACAGAGAATCCAACCCATGTCGGGGTAAACTATTTCCTTCAGGCACTGGCCAAATGCAGTGAGAGAAAACACAGGTGCCCAAACTGAACCCAGAGAGGTACACATGGTTACTCCAGATGGGGGGTCTCCCACCTTTTGCTTCCAAATTTATACTCAGCCATTCATCTAGTTAATAACACCCTCACAAAAAACTTGCAGATGCTATCTTGAAATGTCTTTCACATTTAACACACTACATTGCTCACCTCTGAGGTGTCAGAAAGTTAAAAGTTCTGTAATTGGCGATGTCTCTTCACTAGACCCTAACTTTAGCAGACACTTTTAGACAGAAAACAGTCTAGGTGACAGGATCCCTTTGTCAGAGAAAATTTACCACAAGGAATGCAGGTGCCCCAGGCTTTTTCCAAACAAAATTCAAAGGTACTTACAGAGCAGTTGAATCTCGGGCAGCTTCTACACAGTCCAGATGGGACCAGGGGATTGCCCCTGAATCCTGGAATCCACCCCATCCCCCCTGGGATGGGGCACTGTGAAGACCACTTGGCTTGGTTTCCACCACTTCACCGCTAGGCTGTACTGGCTCACACTAGGGTGAGAAACAAACAAAAACACTGCTGGTAGCTCTCTGACAGAGCTAAAGAGAGAGGCTGCACTATCTGCAACCTCCTCCACTGACTCCAACTGCAGACTGACTCACTCTAACCGAACATTCTAAAGCTAACTCCCTTCAGCCAGCTTCCAATGTGGCTTATGGAGCTGTGGCAGTTCTAAAGTGACATCATCACTCCAGCTCAGCTGAGACTGAAAAACAGTGTGACACTGTGAGATCCATTTAACTGGCATTTCACTAGCTGCCTGTCCCTGCTGCCACTAATTCTAATGGGATTCTAGTAACCCCTGGGGACAAGGGGGTTACAGAAGGAGTTTTAATAGCAGGAGGAAAGAGGTAATAGTACCTCTCTGTAGATCACTGGTGGGACCCATCTGGTGTAGTGTGCCCAGTTCTGGAGTTGTCACCTGAGAAAAGACAGATATAGGCTGGAGACAGTGCAGCATATCATAACCAAAGCGATTCAGGGTCAACAGAGCAGATCTTATGAGGATTGGCTTAATGCATTGAACATGTACTTGCTAGAGGCCAGCACAGGGGTGGGGGGGGGGCATAATAAAGATCTTCAAGTTCCTAAAAGGAATAGAAGAAGAATCAGCATTTATATAGCGCTTATCATACATCCAAAGCATTTTACAAGCAATGCTAAACTGGTAGTGAAGTGACTGAATGTGTGGTGGCAGCCATATCACACATCATCACCCACACACAGCCTGGATAATTGCATGAACCGGTTTATGGGAAGGGGAATGTTGGCCAGGACACCGGGAATGTTCCCTACTCTTTGCAAAGAGTGCCCTGGGTTCTTTTATTTCCACCTGGACGGGCAGAAGGGACCTCGGTTAAACATCTCATCCGAAGGACGGCACACCCCAGCAGTACAGCACCCCACTATACTGCACTCGGATGCCAGCGCTTTTATAGGTGTATGTTCAATCCCAGTGTGGGACGAGAGCCCACAACCTTCTGGTCCAGAGGCGGATGTGCTACCAACTGAGCCACACTGACACCTGAATACCTGAATAAACAAGGTAAACTGCGAGGAACTATTTAGCAGGAATGGCAGGTCAAAACTAACTAACTAGCTAGTTAACTAACTGACTAATCCACTAACTAGCTAACTAAAACTGAGAGGACATGTATTTAAGCTTGTGGTGATGGTGGTGTTGGGGAGATTCAGGAAGTATGCAAGAAAATTTTACTTTACTGAGAGAGAGAGTGGCTGAGCGATGGGACAAGACTACCAGCAGAGGTGATGGGCAGAAAAACCATTAATGAGGTCAAGCAAAATAAAATCAATGATATCGAGCATGGCTGGGACAGAGTAAAAGGCTTAACAGTTACTTATGGGGGTAACAGTAAGGCAGGGTGTGGGGAGGGTGGAGGGTGAAAACTCTGCCTGGACAATATGTCATGGGGTAGGCTAAGATAAAACTGGGTAGACTGGATGGACCAATGGTCTTTTTCTGCCAACATTGTCTATGTTCCTATCTTATTTATATTATTTTTGTTATTAATGGACTGAAAAGAAAGTGAAAAGGCAAGTATCCGTTTCTCTTAAAATATTCAATTAGAATTTAATCTGCCTTTTTTTACATCTTTCTTCTGTTATACTAATTAACATAAACAGTATGATCTAAGATTATTCAGTTGGAACTGTGGGTTGAAATTCTGTGCATGGGGTTATAATGTCACAAGACATTATACCACATGCATATACCATGCTGTAAAAACAGTCTTTTTTTTTTGTGGGGGGCTGCACCCTCTGAACCCCTCCAACTAAAATAACTACCTCCGGGGGGGAAGGGAGGTAACAGATATATCACACAAAGTGTGAAAAAAAAGAACATTTGCATGCATCTGGGACCGGGAATCGAACCCAGTTCCAATGTATTGCCTGGTTTCCTTGCTGCCAGTGGCTCACTCTATCAAGCCACAGCATCTGCTCAGCAGAACCCCATCCCAGCAGAGGTCTTATCCGCTGCCTGGGACAAGGAGAAGGTGCAGTACCCGGCACAGACCAATTCGCGGTATTGTACCCTCTCACTGTGTTATACTGCGCTGTTGCAGTTTCAGGGTTTTGTCGTACGCTATTAAGCATACAACATTTTGACCAGGTAGGGAAATGCTGATATGTTTTCCTCCATTTACAGTAAGTTCTACTTGTAAGGTTTAAACATTTTAAGACATAAAATACTACACAAATACTTGTGATCTCCTAAGCATTTTTTTCTTTTAAATGTTGGAATCTTAGTTTAGATCTACATGTAATATATAAACAAATTAATAATTTAGAACTCCCAAATCTAGAAGGATCAATTTTATTGCAAGAAGGTGATGATATTAATTGTACTTACTGATTTTCCTTTTACTATTTTTATGTATATATTTTTCTCCTTGTGTACAAATTAATAACATGATTTATCTCAAAAGCCAATGAAAAGAACGTTTAAATAAAAAAAGGACCCAAACTGTTCTTGAGAGTATCCATATCTGTTGCTGGGTAATTAGAGCAGCTCACAATGGACAGGTGGTTGATATGTATCTGGACTTTAATAAAGCCTTTGACTCAGTCCCCCACAAGATGATTGTTAAAAACTGAGGGGCCTGGAGGTGGAAAAGCACATTACAACAAGGGTAAAAAGTTGGCTGAGAGACAGAACACAGAAAGTAGTGGTAAATAGTGAATTTTCAGATATTAAAGAGGTTATAAGTTGGGGTTCTACAAAGTTCAGTCCTGGGTCCTGTCCTCTTTAAATTCATATTTGACAAAGAGTAATGCACACTGAGCAAAATCTGCCACTTCATGGATGACACTAAAATTTTTTTAATTTTTTATTTGGTTTTTATTATGAGAGACAGTTTTAATACAGCAATTGATGCAAACTGAAAAAATTACATTTTGAAAACAAAAGAAGAGCAATGAAAATTGTTTACACCAATACATAAACAGAATTATATTAGTATTCATGTTTAGGATTAACAGTTAAGGTCCCTTGGATTATTATGCAGGTGGATGGACCTTGACCTCCAGGAACAGAGAAGCGAGCCTCATGGAAGAGTGAGAAGCCCCCCCTCTCAAGGGGAGTAATGGGAAAAAGTTCAAGTTTGAGAAATTCCAGTGTGGCAAACCCGCACCTATGGAACAAATTCAGGGTTCACCTGCGAGTAAAATAGTACCCACTTTTGCCACCTCCTGAGGAAGAGATCATGTTTATTATGAAGCTTGGCTGTCAGGGATTCGAGTCTGTAAAAATTGCAAACTATTTTGTGCCATTCCAATACTGTGGGGGGGGGTCTTTTACCATCCATCTACGTGTGATTGCTTTCTTGGCGGCTAGTAAAAAGAGAGGAATTAAGGTTTTCATCCATCTTGGACTATGGAGAGGAAAGATGGACAGTAAGACCATCTCTACTGTTAACTCTATAGGTTCATTCATACAGTTCCCCAATTCCACCTGTAGAGTTAACCAAAAAGACATCAAAACTGGACAGAACCAGGATATATGACCAAGATCAGCCATATTACATTTACATGCCCTCCAGCAGCAGCCATAGAAGGCCATCATATATTTTGTGAGCACAGCTGGGGAATGAAAAAATTTATTAGGGGAGGCAGTATAGCGCAGTGGTTTAAGGCTCTGAGCTGCAAATCTGGTGACATCCAGCAGACCAGACCTGGGTTTGAATCCCACAGCTTCCACTTGCATACTGTGTGACCCTAAGCAAGTCACTTAACTTCCCTATGCTCCCAGGTCGCTCCTGTAAAAAAGCTTTCAGCTCAGTGTGCTACTCTTGGTTAAACAACTAACTTAAATATCTGGAATGAGACTTCTATGTGAACTCTCACCAGATATTGGAAGCTATGATTTTGATCTCTTTCAAGGATGCCATTTTCCACTGTGGGAAAAGTACGTCCATATCTAAGTCCTTATTCCAGGCCTCCAAGACTGACTTGGAGGAGTCCCCTAAATTGTCTCATGTTATTCCATACAGGTGACCTATTAGCTTCCCCCAAATGGCACCCCTCAGCATATCCCTCAAGAGAGCCCATAGAGGAAGTACTGGTGTGGGACAGGAAGTAGGAAAGTCTCTTTGTCTTAAAATGTAGTTTCTCACTTGGGTATATCGATATTCATCTCTATTAGGAAGGGAATATTTATTTTGGCATTCAGAGAAGCATAAGATGCCTGAATTATTTATTAGTTGTTAGAAGCTATCAAGGTCCAACCTACGCCAGTTCCAGAAAGTTAAGTCTAGTTGGGCTGGGAGAAATTTTTGATCACCTGATAGTAGAGTAAAGAAAAAGTTAACTTGTTTGAATTGTTTCATGTTTCTAAAACTGTGCCATATTTTGAGAATTTCAGCAATATAGGGAGAAAAGTCTCTGAGAGGAGGAGAGAGGTCAGATGAGGAGAGGGTAATTTTCTCTATGTCGTGTAGATAATTTATTAGAAACTCAGTGTCTTTCCAAATAAGAGAGTTAGAAAGAGAGAGCCAAAGGGAAAATATTTTTATGAATGCTGCCAGTGCATACATCTTCAAGTCAGGGAGATTCACATCACCTTGGTTTAGAGGGGGAGAGAGAGAGAGAGAGAGAGTAAGGTGAAGTGGACCCTAGGTCTTTGACCCTCCCAGATAAAAGTAGAAATCATCCTATTCTAGGATTTGAAGTAAAAGGCAGATGAGAAAGTTGGGATATTCTGGAACAGGTTGAGCAACCTAGGAAGGATACTCATTCATATGGTTTTGATTCTTTGAAAAAAAGTTAGTTTCAGATTAGCCCACCTGTTTAAGTCCCCCTGAATTGAGAGAGAGAGAGAGAGAGAGAGACAGGTTCATAGTTAACTAGCTCAAGATACTCGAGGTTTTGTGGGATGTGCATGCCCAGAAATTTGAATTTAGTACAGTGCCACCTTAAAGGGAAAGAGACCCTGAGATTCTGAGAGGGAATAAAGTGAAGCATTGGGGCCTCTTTTTTAACAATGTGTAACTTTAAATTGGCCAGTTCCTTGTATTTCTTAAAGGACTCCCAAACTGCTGGGGTGGAAGATTCAGGAGAGAGAAGAGTTAGGAGGATATCATCGGTGAAGAGAGATATCTTATAAGATGTTGGGCCCAACGGTATGCCTTCAGTCTGAGGGTTTTGTCTAATAGTCATGGCCAGGGTTCCATGTATAGTGCGAAGAGATAAGGAGAAAGAGGGCAGCCCTGACGTGTTCCCTGGTTTAACTGAATAGGGGAGGACATTGTCCCATTTAAGTGGATAAAAGCCTTGGGCCGAGAGTATATATTTTTGAGCCCAGAAAGCAATTGATCAGGGAAAGAGAAATGCTCAAGTGTGTCCCAAAGAAAATTCCATGACACTCGGTCAAACGCCTTCTCTGTGTCAAAACTGAGGTGGGCAGAAGGAATTCTTCTGGTGTGTAGGTGTTCCAGAAGGAGCATGGTTCATTTGATGTTATCAGTTGTGCAGCGGTGCTTAATAAAGCAAGCTTGGTTGGGTGTATAAAAGAGGGAAGAAGCATTTTAGGATGACACTAAAATCTGTTTGCGGGAAG
The DNA here is from genome assembly GCA_016271365.2 of Neoceratodus forsteri. Lineage (NCBI taxonomy): Eukaryota > Metazoa > Chordata > Ceratodontiformes > Ceratodontidae > Neoceratodus > Neoceratodus forsteri. The sequence continues at coordinate 1,089,333,311 of CM057458.1, forward strand.
ATATAGAAGATTTAGATATAGCACAAAGGCTTTTATAAATATTCCTACACACACACACACACACAGTCACACACACACCTCTGATGACACAGATTTGCAAGTATACTGTTATGAGAACACATATACAGTACCCTAGTCACTTTCGAAAATGACCGCTATACAAAAAACAACATTTGGTAATGTGGCTCATGACAATTTGTGCAACGCAATCTAAGGTACAATTTTCTCTGATTATGTTTTAAGTGGTTTTTGGATGGAAGCTTTTGTTACTGTACCTTACAGAGATTGCAAAATGCTCATTCTCTTGGGGAAAGTCCTTGCTACCCATGATAGTGGTAATAGGCAGTATGTTGCTTATTAACCCTACATAGCATAGTCGTAGTAGAATAAATGCCATAAAGATATAATGCATTCAGAAGAGAAAAGGGGAACATGGAAGTGGAATGGATGCATACTACTTTTTGGCATTTGTGATTCCACTGGAGTGGAATCAGATCACCAAAATTAATATGCAACAGATCCCCGCACTTCTCTTCACTCTGAGCAGCCAGGACTATAATAGTTCCTTTTTTTTTCTCATATGAAATTTCTTTTTTTTTTTCAGGTTTTCTCTTGGCCCCTATGCCCACGTGTCCCTGATGTAGTGCATGCATATGGTGGCATGCACCCACACATCGTTTGGGACTCCTCTCCCTTCCAGTCATGCCGTTGACTGCCTGTGCTGGCACCGGACCTTCATTCAGTGATGGCAGGAATACGGTGGGCAACCCTACCTCTTACCCAGGACAGGAGAGCCAATGCTTGATTCTTCTTCCACCTCCCCCACCCATGCCAGCACCCCGAGGTCATTCCCAAACCCGGGTCTCCGACGTAGTGCAAGGTGTGGCATCCAGTATCTCAGCCCTCAGTGGCACTGGACTGGCTGACTACAGTAGTTTTTAAATGCTGGCACCAGAACCACATTCCTGATGTCGATTTTAATTTGAGTTTTTTAATGGTCACCAGATGAAGACTCTTCTCTCACATTGTATTCAACATAGCTTAGTGGATCTTCTTCATCTCCATACAGAGAGAGACAGACAGACAGACAGACAGAAAGACACTGCAATGCCTGCCACTGCTCAGCTGCTCTTGTCTCATCCTCTGGAAAGGACACACTATGCACAGTGCTGCTTGGCAGCTCTTCTCTAATCTCTCTTCAGAGAGTAGGGCACACAGCAATGCCCACCATAACTGAATGGCTCTTCTCTTCTCCCTCTGGAGACAGAAGCACACAGCAATGTCTGCCCCCACTTGGTGGCTATTGTCTCAGCCCCTTCTGGAGAGGAGGAGGACACACAGCAATGCCTTCTACTGCTCAATGGCTATTTTATTGCTCCCTGTGGATAGGGAACACTGAGAAATGCACTCCATTGCTTGGTGGCTCTTCTGTAGTTCCCCTCTAGAGAGGTTAGGCAGCAATGCCTACTGCTACTCAGCATCTCTTCTCTTTTTTTAGATGGGGCCTTTACCATCCTCAGTTAGCTGGTGAGCAGCTAGTATGAGAAAAATAGCACCAAAAGCATCAACCAAATCCCCACAAATGCTATCTTGAGTATATAACAAGGTGTTGAAAATGATAATGGCCAAGGTTCTATACATGTTAGTTGGCTGTAAAAAAGGTTAAAAATATACCAAAAGTGTACAAGGCTTGCAGAGGCTGCAAATGATTAATAAATACTAAATGATGCCAACATGTCAATTAATATGTATGGCTAGTAGAGGGCTGCAAGTGGCTAGTGAATAACTAAATGATACCACCATGTAAACTAATATGTATGTAAGTGTAAGAGTTTAAATTGTTGGAACCATGTAAATGATACTTGTAACAATAAGATGCAAGAAATGGGTGAAAGGGCACATGTTTTGTTTCAGAGCAAAATGTCTTAATCAATGCCAAACTTGCTGTGCATAGCAAAACAAATCTTGTACAAAACACGTTTTGTTCTTTTGGGCAAGATAGAAGTTCATGACTAACCTTGAATTTAGATAATGGTGTAAGCAGAAATAGAGAAATTACATGCAAGTTGGCAAGCATTACTGTCTGGTCCACCTCCCTATCTTATGTTTGTCTATTTTTAAACTTACATTATTGGTAATTATTAGTAAATATCAATTATGCCCTTATCTTTTGACATTAGTTTTTCTAAGCAAAATATTTTTGGTGCTAGGAGATTTTATTTATGTCTTGTGACGAATGATGTTTTCCTTTTAATTAATGCCAAGTCAGCAGTGATGTATGTATTTTGAACCCTTGTCTCATGGCCCCACTCTCTTGCCTTATATGGTCAGAGTGTCTGAAAACTGGGAAATTTCCTTGTTTTGCAATTTTGTCAAACACTGTATAAATATCAGACAGACTGTATGTCCAGTGTGTCCAAGAGGAAAAGTCATAGATGTTGGACAGCCAGAAAGAGGGAGCAAGTTTGCTTCACTCTTTCTGAACACCTGTTGCCCTGGTGGTAAAAATTCATCACCTGTTTAGAATTGATCATGTTAGAGGTAAATTGTTAGGGCTTATTTAGGTATTAATAAATTGCCACTGATTTAAAACAACATCTGGTGTCAGGTGGCTTTATTGGATTACCAGGGACCACTAACCATGAACCTTGTGCTTTAACTACCTTACTGTCATCAGTGTGGTATAGTTTCTTTATTTACAAATTGGCTGAGCCAGCCAGCAGGTGGTTTTGGTTCTGGTATTGGTAAATCCTGTAAAGCCTAGTGTTTACTCTAAACAGGGTCCATGCAGGTAAGGGTCATAACCTAACTGTGTGGCTGGGAAAAAGAGTCTAATACTCTGAGTGTTCGAGTGGACTTGAACCTACAGGTAAAGGTCTATGGAGCAGCTAAATGCTGGGTAAGGGTAATGTATATGTATGTGGGGGTCTGAGGACCCCAAGTTTAGGGATATGTGGAGAGATCTATTAAGGAAAAATCTCTCAAACAAGCAAGGGAAACTGCCCTTGTAATTTATGCCTGCTAGATAGCAGGTCAGTAAAAGAGCACACTGTTAAAGCTTATACTGGCTTTCACAGTTCAGGCTGCCTCTAAAGCAGTGGCTGATTAAGTGACGTTAGATAAGCAACATTTAGAGAATGAAAAATAAACCACTGTGAATGCATACTCAGTAGGTGTGACTACAGGCGGGTTAATTTGAAATCCCCCCCATGTTTACTATCTGCACAGCTTTAAGTTTTTTGTATTAATTTCAAGTTCATTTGCCTCCTATCATGGCTGAAACATTTGATCACAAACCCAGGTACTGGGGACCTCCACCAGTTGGATCTCAACCTAGTACCTAGTACTGCTACAGATTTTATTGTTAAACTGCAAACCAGAGCTCTGGAAAAGACTTGGTTTGGCAGGTTACTGAAATGGCCAAAAGGAAACCTTTGAAAGGGTTAATAGCTGCAGCACTGGAAGGTAATCATCATGGTTTTGCGGTTGTTCTTCTGGATTGGACCGGTGTATCAGGACAGAAGAAGGAAGATACCTTGGCACAGGGTAAGTATGTGTATTTTGTTTTGAAAGTTTTTTTTTAATTGTTGTCTGTCTGTTTCATTTCTGCAATACATATACTAAACAAGGAAATGCTCTTTCTCTCTCTCTCATTTTCCAGCGTATATCTGTGTTCTGTAATTGTGTTCTGCACTGAAGGTTGCAAGATAGCATTGACTGTTTTCGGAACAGAGCATGTAACAGTAAAAAGGAAAAAAAAAGCTTCTTTGCCTCATATCTAACTGTTTTAATTAGTTTTATTTTTAATAAAAGATTTGTGCTGCCCAGATAGGGTCAGTGAAGGACTTTTGTATGTAGGGTGTTGGTTGGAGTAGGTCATTTTGAGCATGAAGAGATATGACGTCATAGATTGTAATGTGTAGAAAGATTTGCAGTTTGCAGACAATGTGCCAAGGAACTGCTAGGTGAAAATGTAATGTGTTAACAGCTATGAATGGCTTTATCATACTTCTAGTTAAAACCTGAAACTTTTGCTAAAGAGAAGTAAAATGTTCATCACAAAAATTTCAAAATGGCCAAGTGCCATGTTTTGGCTATGCGCCAAAGGGTGTAACCATGGTCTCTTTAGATGTCTTCACTTACAGATGGTGTTTTGTGTTGTATTTTCAAATAAGATCTTGTTTGGTCTCAAATAAACAAATAAGGAAGTTTCATGTTATAAAGGAGTTTGAAGGTGTTTAAAAAGTTTTGTTCTGAAAAGATTTGGCATGGAGATATATATAAATTTGTTGGGTTAAGAAGTTGTAGTGTGTTACAAGATAGGCAGTAGGCAGCATATATCTAAAACAATTACCATTTTCTAATGAAACTATGGCCATTACCTTAGCAAATTGCTGTCAAATAACATGTGAGTTTTATTTTGTGTTAAGTATTTTTTCTTTGTGTGTCTGTGTGTATGTGTGTGTGTACTGTCTTAGCCAGCAGATTTATTTTGTGCTCTTTTGTTATTAAAAGATACTTTAATATCAGTAATGTTCAAGGACACTACAGAATAGCTGGGTTTGAGCGACCCTTGTGTGCACACTGTGTAACCTTCTGCACATTATTTGACCTTCTTGTGTTTCAACATTTTATGTTACTACCAGTTCAAACTTGATGTGTGTTCCCTACCCAAGGCACCAATTTGTACACAAAATGTATGTTTTCATGAAACACACCAAGGATGAACCCTACCATATTACTTTTTTATATAGCATTTGCACTCTGTCCAAGCAAAAAGGACAGACTTTTTTTTCTGGGCTTGTAGCCAACACAGCCAGTACTCAAGGCCTTCCTTCAAGAAGATTTGGTTGTAGTACAACTCCTTTTGTTCCTAAACAATATCACATAATTCCCCTACTATGCAAGGTGCTTAGGGGGTTACTCACTACCCCCAGCATTTTTTTTATTATATATCTACAGTATACTGTTAAAAAGAAATATTGCAGCTGTTTTTGAGAGAGTTTACCATCTACAGTTAAAAACAATGGCTTTTGTTTTTATGTGTGACCATGGTGTAATAATTTTTCCTTTTGAAAATGCATTCTAAGAGATATGTACATATGGTATTACCATCAATCCGGATCTTTTATAAACTCAGCTGGCATTTTTTCATGCTTAGGGTAAGGGAACCCAGGGACACTTGGCTTCTTTTATCCTATCAGAATAATCTTGTTTTATTTTTAAGAATTGTGGATGTTTTTTTTGTTTGTTTCTTCTCTTTCTTCTACAGAAAAGAAAGTTTCCCATCTTTATAGTAAGGTATGAAACTTACTAAACTATTGTAATATTATTCTGTTATAATTTAAAGTGTGTTAGGTGGGGATTGCAATGGGGCCACACCATTACCATTTATCCAGTGCACATTTTGTTTAAGGTGCTGCACGACTGGCTACTATTATTGCCAGACCATTTCTGGGTTAATATCCATGTCACCATCCACAGCTAACCTTTTTATTGTTACAGTATTCGAACTGCCTCTTCCACCACAGTAGGAGCTTGGGGGGGGGGCATACTACCCTTCCTTCCAGTGTAATACCCACAAAGGTTGAAAGGTACATCACTGTCTCCCCATAGGGGTAAATACAAGAAAATGTGTATTTGCTAATAACTATTTCTTAGTTACAGGTTTTGAAATGACACAATGTATTTTAACAGTATAATCCAGCTCAGTCCCTCTACTTTTTCTAGTGCAAACAGTTAAACCTCACACCCACCATTGGTACACGGGCTTCTGCCGAGAGCAAGTAATCAGGCAAGCTGGAGGGGGGATTGTGTATGTATTTCCACACATTCATATCTTTTGATTGTCCTTTCAGCATTCTTATCCTGTCAGACAAATACAAAATAACTTCCCATAGCCTTACAGCAATGGATGCAATCATATGTCTTCTAAAAGCACAAACAAGTTTTTATCATTCCAAAGGTCTAAAGTATTGCATACCCTGAAAAAGCCTTACAGGTGAACAAAAACAGAGTGGTGGATTGCTCAAATAATTCTTTCAACCAAAAATAGGTCATTTTTACCAAGGACTGCAACTTATAAACTTGAACTGTGCCCCGCATTCTGCACCCTATTCCCTGGGTTATGTTCAACAAGTAAAGTCACAATGCTCTAGGATTCCTGGACTCTGAACTAAACTTGCAGTCTATATTTGTTCTGTTGTTTAAAATGTATTTTAAGCATTATGTTCAATACTGATATTGTTCTATTGAAAAAATGCTTATGTTTATGTTATAATGTTTTGATGTACATCTTGCTATACTTTATCAAGTGTGTATTCAAAAAACTGCTCCACATTTATCAATGTTTTAAGGCCCATAACCGACCTAGATACTGGGGCCAGCATTGCTGACCAACCCCTACAATATGTTCCAAGCAAAATCCCAGACAAATTAATGCTCTGTTTGCCTCATCACTCCCAGGTACCCCCCCAAAAATAAAATGCATTCTATGCAAGTTTTGTCATTGTAAATCTTAACAATTATAATATGGCAGAATTTAGATTCTGCTCCAGAACCTATGCTTCAAGGTTCCATGGCAGGCCCTTTCACTTGTCACAGGTGCAATAGGCACTAGTATTAGTTGGCACAGGCCAAATATATATATATATATATATATATATATATATATATATATATGTCCCACTATTGCATAGTGTAACAGGCATATTGCCATAAACTATATGTTTAAAGTGTGTTATTGTAACATTACAAGATTTTATAACACAGGTCTCAGTTAGGCCTGCCAGCAACACATAGACAGGGAAATCATGTTCATCTCTGTCATAGCCTCTTCTGCGATTTGAAAGCAAGGTGTAACCATAACATTGTCATGGATTCAAAGATTTTCAAATGGTATTATTGGACCTCAGCCTGCACCCCCAGGTGTGCGGTTGACGTCCCATTTTTATTTTCTCTTTCCACAATTGTCAGAATTTAGGATCTGTCACACCACTCTTTACAAAACAAAAAGGTTATTGGTTTAACAGATTGTTATTTATGTGTTCTTAACTCAGTTTCTAACACACTTTGCAAGTTTGCAGGTTTCCATGGTGTGGCACACATAACATCTCCACGTACAACAGCAGTAACACTTTCATCTAAGCTGCCAAGACCTTCATCTTTTTCCTGAAAAGAAAACTGCTACAGCTTAAATGTCATCACCATCCTTGTGCCTGACTGGTTCCATATAAGGACTATTGCATGAAACAAGTTATTATCTCTGCAAGTGTAATGTTTTCAGCAAAATTACACCTATTTGTAGAACTTGAAATCAACTGAAAAAAGGTCCAGTCAGTTCAGACTCTGCAATCAAGCTTATTGTTTCTGCTTACTATGAAGTTAAGTCTGGGGTAGGGGCAACCCCCTAACTTCAGCAAGAAGATTTTTCTTCAATTGATCTTCAAGCAAGATATCCATTTCTTCACTGCTGCTTTTTCCAAACCTGGCTGGTACTTTATACAAACTTATTGCTCTGTTATGGACTGCGTTCATAAATAGTTTTATTGTGAACTGTTACTACTTTTTTTAAAGACTGATAATCTTTGTGCAATGGTGTGACCAACCTCCACAACACAAATGACATGCCAGTGTGTGTGTGGCTACCCATTAAAAGGACTTAGCATGTAATCTAATGCGCCCCTGGCAAGACCCTTTTCAAATTTAGTTATCCAGCAAGCTGCAGCCTAAACATTGACTTTCTTATTATGCTGGTGTTTTGTTTTTAAATTACTGTCTGCATAGCTCCATGTTCTTTGTCAAGTTACTACCTTTCTGAAAATGACATTTCACCCGTACTGTAACTACGCCAACTTGTGGTTACTTATATGAACTTTATGGACTGTTAATTTCATGGACTGTTACTTGTATGAACTTTCTAAACTGGTCATATACATTTTATAATGACCTATCTGACAAGAGACATTATCAACAGATTCTTCAATTAAGCTCCAAGGGTGTGCCACACCTCAACAGATAGGCAGCATCTAACTTATCCACTCTCAAAGTAGATTCAATTAACTTTTTTTGCTTGTTGATACCAGCTATTATGTTTTGTTTTGTTGTACATGCTATTCAATTGTTTTCTGCACTATTATGTGATATCAAATTTTCACTATCTTTTATACATATCACTTGTGGTGTTGACATACCTAGTTTCTGTTTCATTACAAATATACCATTCCATTTTTACTCATTCTGTGATTACCATTGTACCAACTCCAGAACAGGATGCTTTTCATAGTTGCCTTGACTATCTGTATGCTGGCAACCAGTTTTAAAAAAAGGTTTTTCATGTAATCGATTATAAACTGTTTTTCTAGCTTTAAAAATTGTAGCTTGCATTATGATAGCTTAAAAATGATGTAAGGTAAATGTATTAGCGTGCAATTAACCAAGTAAGATAAAAAATGCTTAGTTATACTAAACATATTAATCAAAGTATTATCTGTGGGGGTTTGGGACTCCCCTCCACTTACCAGTCTTACCTCACCCCCATAATCAAAATTAAGTGTCCCCAGTTAACACTAGGGCCCCAAGCAGATTAACTGCCACCTCAATACCCGAAACCCTTATAAATAATGTACAATTTATGCATATACCTGTTGTCTTAAATATCTCTCATTGGAATATGGCTACGTTTGGACATTGTACGCAAACTAATGTGTCCTAATTTTATGCCTCCTTGGTAATAGATGTAATAGCAGCCCATTATCAGAGGTCACAAGATAAAATCACAGGGTGAGAAACTCTAAGAACATTTATTTAATAATTAGCATCTATAGTGTTATGTTTAATTTTGTGAAGGTTTGGGGTCCCCCAGAGGGTTTCCCCTCACCTTCAAGATGGTGAATCTGTTGAAAATGATAATGGCCAAGGTTCTCTACAAGTTTGTTAGCTGTAAAAAAGGCTCAAATGATACCAAAAGTGTACTAGGCTTGCAGAGGCTGCAAATGGTTAATAAATACTAAATGATGCCAACATGTCAATTGATATGTATGGCTAGTAAAGGGCTGCAAGTGGCAAACTAATATGTATGTAAGTGTAAAGGTTTAAATTGTTGGAACCATGTAAATGATACTTGTAACAATAAGATGCAAGAAATGGGCAAAAGGGCACATGTTTTATGTCAGAGCAAAATGTCTTAATCAATGCCAAACTTGCTGTGCATAGCAAAACAAATCTTGTACAAAACATGTTTTGTTCTTTTGGGCAAGATAGAAGGTCATGACTAACCTTGAATTTAGATAATGGTGTAAACAGAAATAGAGAAATTACATGCAAGTTGGCAAGCATTACTGTCTGGTCCACCTCCCTATCTTATGTTTGTCTATTTTTAAACTTACATTATTGGTAATTATTAGTAAATATCTATTATGTCCTTGTCTTTTGACGTTAGTTTTTCTAAGCAAAATATTTTTGGTGCTAGGAGATTTTATTTATGTCTTGTGACAAATTATGTTTTCCTTTTAATTAATGCCAAGTCAGCAGTGATGTATGTATTTTGAACCCTTGTCTCATGACCCTGCTGTCTTGCCTTATATGGTCAGAGTGTCTGAAAACTGGGAAATGTCCTTTGTTTTGCATTTCTTGTCAAACACTGTATAAATATCAGACAGACTGTATGTCCCATGTGTTCCAGAGGAATAGCCACATGGGCTGCTATAGATGCTGGACACCCAGAAGAAGGGAACAAAATTTGCTTCCTTTTTTCTGCAACTGTAGCCCTGGTGGTGACAAGCCATCAGCTGTTTAGAATTGATCATGTTAGAGGTATAATTGTTAGGGCTTATTTGGGTATTACTAAATTGCAACTGATTTAAAACAACACCTGGTATTAGGTGGCTTTATTGGATTGCCAGGGACCACTAACCACGAACCTTGTGCTTTTACTACCTTACTGTCATCAGTGTGGCATAGTTTCTTTATTTACAAAGGTTTTAATAAAACTTGTAATTTTGTTCCATATATATATATACAGTATATATAAATCAACAGTTCATCCTAGGCAGCTTGGCAGCAGATAACTTGAGCAACAAATGTGAGGAGAGACACAAAGGTAAATAAAAACTTCATACAAATAGTGAGTGGTGCACAGCTCTGAGAAATCATCAGTTTTTTGTGTGCAAATGACGTTTTTTCAAAGTTTTAACAGTAATGACAGTAACTGATCAGGACAGAGCGAAGTCCAGTCAATCAATGTCATAAGATACTTGAAGGTGAACATTGACAAACATATATTCCCTTCAGTTGTGTGCCAGTTAATTATGCAGCATACTACAATTCACCATGTTCTACAGAATCACTTTACATCATTATGCTTAGTTCCACATCCTTTTATTGTCAACCCTTCATTTCTTAGCATTTTTATTTCGTGTCTCTTTACTCATAGCCTTATGTTCTCCACCTACCTACTGCATGCCGAGGGGTTTGCTAGAGCAGGGTAGCATATTGTTCCAGGACTGACACTGCAGTAGTCTTTTCTACAAAAGCTTTTTGGTGGTCAGCCTTATTTCTGCTGTCAGCCACACCATTATAAGAATGTTCCTGCAGTTTTACAACCAGCCCTCATAAGTTGGAAGGGTTTGGAGCAACCATTTTTGAGTTAACACCTAAGAGGCTGCAACAGTCAAGACTGGGAACAGGTATTTTGTACCCCTGGCACACATTCCTTTAGGTGGCAGTCACCATATTAAATGTTTGGGCTGATTTGGGGCCTATGTTCCAGAATCTCTCCAATGGCTGTTCCCACTTTGTCCCAGTACTGTTTCAGGCACAGGCAGCTCCATAAGATGAGCTTGTGGGTGGCCCTAGTGTTACATAAGCATCAGCACTTATCAGAATAGGAGTCCCCCTAATGTGCGGTAATTATCAGTGTTTTGAAGAATCTGCTAGGACCCTTCCACCTATGGTATCACAACCCATTCGATGCTGCAGTCTTGGAGGCCAATTTCCAACAAAATTCCCACTCTTTCTCTGAAATCTTTACCCTGTTTCTTCTTTCCATCGAGTTACTAGCTTGAGTGTTACAGTTTGGGGGGTCCCTATCTTATACAACTGTGATACTAGAAGTATGGGGGCTGAGTCTAAAATGAAGTTACTTAACAAAGTCCTGGTCAGGCCTGTCTCCTTGCTTAGAGCTTGCTTATTGGGGAGTTATGTAGTGCCTGAGTTGTAAATACAGTAGCAGTACATGTCTTATGGGCAGATTATATTAATTCTGTAGTTTGGCAAAATATTTTATTGTCCACCATTCTAGTACAGTAAGTCCCACAGACCCTCTATTCCTTGCTTTACCCACGTTTTGCATGCAGGGTCTACCTTTCCTGCTGTAAAGTCTCTCATGACCCTTACTAGCATGAGTTTGCAGATTTCTGTGGTGATGCCTTCCCTCTGCAGCATGTGTTGCCAGGTTTGTATCAAGGTGTTTGTCCAGGGGTTTTGGATTTCTTTGCTGTCTCTGGTATTCATTTTATTGAACACCAACTCTTTAACCACTTCTGGTACTTCAAGTGACATCCACCCTGGTGTTTCATCCTGCTGCAGGATGGAATGAAGATGTTGGGCCTGAGAGGCATCAAAGTACTTGTTACTGTCTGGTACTCTCTGTTGTCCTTTCTTTCTGTCTAATATCAACAAGTTTCACAGGAGTCTTGGTTTCTTAGCAGCCCATATAAAAGAGGGCCAACATTTTCTGATCTTAGTCCAAGTCTGCTGAGAGACTGGGATTGAAAAATGCAAAAAGTTATAACAGTTTTGGGAGGAGATACATAATGGATCTCAGATTTAGAAGTAGGTAGCCATCTGGGAGCAAGCAACCACCCAACAGTGTAGTTCATGATAAACACAGCCATAGTGTTAAGTCATACAAAAGCAAGAGTATTGGACTTTAGGAGGGCTGACTTTGGGAAAATGGGAAAGTGCCTCAGAAAAGCACTAGCAAATGGACAAGAAGGAGGGTTGGAGGAACAATGGGAAAAAATCAAAACAGCCATCACAGAGGCAACAAACCTTTGTGTAAAGCAAATCAACAAAATAAAATGAAGGAAAAAACCACTATGGTTCTCAAAAGAGGCGGCCGGAAAGTTTAGGGAGAAAAAGGTAGCATTCAGGAAGTATAAGGAAACACAGAAGGAACAGGACAGAGAACTGTACCAGTTAAAGCAGAAGGAAGCGGGGAAGGCAGTCAGAATAGCAAAGGTTCAATCTGAGGAAAAGATAGCCAACTCAGTTAAAATGGGGGATAAAACCTTTTTCTAGGTTCATTAGGGAGTGAAGAAAGACCAAGGGAGGGATAGTGAGATGTGATAAAGGAAAGGGGGTGGGCAGAGGGTGACAGTGAAAAAGCAGGGATACTGAGTGAATACTTCAGCTCAGTATTCACAAAAGAAGAGGAAGGGAAGGCACCTAAAGCAAATAATAGAAGCACACTGAATAGAGGGGTCAATAACAGTCCATTCACAGAAGAAAGGGTCCAGAAAGAATGCCTAAAACTGAAGGTGGACAAAGCAATGGGGCCTGATGAGATTCACCTCAGAATTCTAAAAGAACTAAGGGAAGAACTAGTGACACCACTGACTGCCCTTTTTAACAAATCACGGGAGGATGGTGTGATATCTAAGGACTGGAGGAAGGTGGATGTGGTTCCCATTCACAAAAGTGGGAGCAAGACAGAGGCAGAAAACTACAGACCTGTTAGTTTGACCTCAGTGGTAGGGAAAATGATGGAATCACTTCTGAAGGAAAGAATTGTTGAGTAGCTAGAGGCCAGTGGGGCACAGAACCCAAGGCAACATGGATTCATAGTGGGAAGGTCATGTCAGATGAATCTAATCAATTTCTTTGACTGGGTGACCAAAGTAGTGGACCAGGGAGGGGTTGCGAATGTGGCCTACCTAGACTTTAGCAAGGCATTTGACACAGTAACACACAAAAGATTAATAAACAAGTTAGATAGCCTGGGATTGGGTCCCAGGGTTGTCGCCTGGGTAAAACATGGGCTGGACAACAGGATGCAGAGGGTAATAGTAAATGGCGTCCACTCCGAAGAAAGGGGAGTTACTAGTTGGGTACCATAGGGTTCAGTACTGGAATCAGTCCTCTTTAATGTCTTTATAGGTGACATTGCAGAGGGACTGGAAGGGAAAGTATGCCTCTTTGCAGACAACACAAATATCTGCAACAGGGTTGATACACTGGGTGGAGGTGGAAAGGATGAGAAGGGACTTCACATGATTGGAGGAATGGTCAGAAGTATGGCAGCTCAGATTCAATGCAAAGAAGTGCAAAGTAATGCACCTGGGAAACAAAAGCCCAGGGGAAGAGTACAGAATGTGCGGGGAGGTACTAACAATAACAAAAATGGAAAGGGACCTGGGGGTAGTCATATCAGATGACCTAAAGGTGGGCAAGCAATGTGAGAAGGCAGCAAAGAGGGCTGGGGGGGGGATACTGGGATGCATAGAGAAAGGCATTACCAGTAGAAAACAGGAAGTTGTTATCCCTCTGTACAGACAGTTGGTGAGACCCCATCTGGAATACTGCATGCAGTTCTGGATAATCCATCTCTGCAAGGACATAGACAGGATGGAGGCAGTCCAAAGGGGGGCAACTAAAATGGTGCAGGGTCTGCACCAGAAGCTATATGAAGAGAGAGACTAAAGGAGTTTAATATGTATACCCTCGAGGAAAGGAGGGAGAGGGGGACATGATAGAAACATTTAAATACCTCAAGGGAATAAACAAAGTCCAAGAGGTAGCATCTTTCAGAAAAGAGATGGCAAGAACAAGAGGGCACAATTTGAAGATAAAGGGGGGATGGCTCAGGGGCAATGTGAGGAAGTATTTTTTCACAAAGAGTGTGGTTGATGCATGGAACAGCCTTCCTGAGGAGGTCATGGGGTCAAAAACAGTGGCGGAATTCAAGAATGCATGGGACAGACATAAAGCAGTTCTAGAGGGGGGTAGGAGGAAGTAGGCTGTTGATTAACTAGGATCTGCAGCTTATCCAATAGGTAGGGAAATGGGCAGACTAGGTGGGCCAAGCGGTCCTCATCTGCCATCAAAGTCTATGTTTCTATGGATGACCTCCACCCTGTGTGTTATTAAAAGGGGGAGGGCATCCCATCTTTTCATGTCTGCCATCATTCCCGCTAGGAGGGGGGCATAGTTGACTTGGAAGATGTTGTCAATATTGTTGGGTATTTGGATCCCTAGGTAGTGGAATTGTTTATCCACACCATTTAAAGGGGTCTATACCCTGTTAAGTGATTCAGTCCTATGGCCAATGAGCAGCATAATCTTAGTTTATCAGTGTTTGCTTTAAGCCCTGAGACTGCCCCATATTCTGCCAATTCTGTTAACAGGATAGGAATATTCTCTTCTGGGTTGTGGGTGAAGATATCAGTGTTGTCTGTGTAAAGTGGGATCTTCACCTCCTCCCCATTCACCAAACTGTCCCTGAGGGTTCTCAGCTCTCTGATCTTAGTTGCTAGGGGTTTAATACTTAGGGCAAACTGGAGGGATGACAGGAGTACCCCTATCTGGTCCCTCTTGCCATTGTTATTAGCTTTGAAAAAAAAACCTGTTAACTCTCACCTCTGCTTTTGGGGAATCATAAAGGGCCTCAACCCAGTTCTGGAATTATTCTCCCACCTTAAAGGGAAATCATCATTTTTGACTAACAGGCAATGTTTTCTACATCTGAACTCACCCAGGAAACAGCCAAGTTCATAAATGTCATCGAATTACTGTATAAAACTATATTTACTTCTAATACTAATTTGCAGTCAGAATTAAAACAACTTAACCAATAAACAAAGGCAGGTTCTAACCTTAACTCACAAATGATTGCTGTAACCCATTCTGCAAAATCAGTGTATCTCAATACCAGAATACTGACAGATATAGTTATCCTGTTCTATTTTCTAAGTATTTCTCCAAGTAAGATGTACTGGATGACTGACACAAGTCAGAGAACACAAATGGAGTCCAACAGGAGCTGCTGATCAATACAAGAACTTCACTTCCAAAGTATAATTAAATGGTCACATCTTGTATTGCTAGCTGCAGACAGCAGCACATTGAGATACAGCTCAGCCGACTGCTCAGTCGTGCACAACAGTTCTGTTTTCAATGGATCCACAGGATGCACACAAAAAACAGCATTTAAAATAATGTCTGTCTGACTTTTACTGCCTAGACAGCATTTTGTGATCGCAGGCATTTTAAGCCTCCATTTGAACTTCTCTGAATTTGTAAAACTGGCAGGATGTTGAAGGAGATCCGCTCCCTCCCCGTCGCTCTGTCATCTGGAACTGATGACCACTAAACCAGCAGACAGGTTGTGTACTCTGGTCCTAGTTTTAATGCTCTGGGATTCTGTGTGTGTGTGTTTTTTAAGAAAAAATATGAAGTGGTGTGCTCTCAAGCCCTGACAACAGTGACTAGGGGGAAGGGGCTGGCTCTGATTAAGATTTGTTTTACAAACAAATGCCTAGTCCCCCCATCTCCCCATATGTAGCCGTGTGGCTATTTGACTGGCTACTTCAGCTGCCAGTTACTAAAGAGCTGCAAGTATTTCAATGAAAATCAGTAGAAATATCTTTTTTCAGATGAAATAGACACTTCCTTCAATAAGAAATTATGCCTTTTATATGTTTTTATGTTGTCTATCTGTGTCATTTTGGAGTTATTAAACAAGTAATCAATTTCCATTTTTCTCTTGCCAAGTACCAGAAAGAAGTTCAGATAAAATATCATCTTCTAAGTCATAACAAAAGCTCACAGCTGATCATAAACTCACATACTTACAAAGTCTGGTCACATGGCATCAAGCAGTGGGGGACGGCTCTGCCCTGCTGACTGCCTGAGTACTCACCCAAGCCTGAGATGGCAGGAGTGGAGGATTCTTCACACTGCTTTTCGTCAGACTTGCTTTCTTGTATTTTAGGTCTTTATTAATTTAATTATTATTTATGAAATATCGTCTAATATGGGTAGTCTAGCTGGAACAGGAATCTGGAGGGTGGAGAAAATGACTGGTCAGGTCAAAGGGGGTTGAAACTAGAGTTAATCTTAACCGAAATTCATTATTTAGTTAGGGTGGCAGGTAAGACATGAAAGCTAATTCCACAGGCAGACTAAGTGGTGTATACAGACCATGTCTACCCCTAGCATTCCTGAATGTCGGTTTAGAGAAATCTGTCAAAATTGCACTGAAAGGTATCTGCACGTGCCAGTGAAATACATTTTTTTGCTAGTATGCATCATATACAGTGCATTCTGAACATGAAGTAAGATGTATCTGAAAAGAGGTTTTTGATGACCTAGCATATCTTTCTCAATAAAACAAACAAAGAAATGAATAAATAAAATACATTCTGAGGAAAAGAGGGTCTCCACCATACACCAAAAGCTACACATTTGAATGACCAGTAATAAGTGGAACTTTAAAGGATAAAAAACAAGGAATCTGAGTATACCCTGGAGTGCAGGCTACCTTTTGTGTTCAGTGTGAAGCACTCACACTGTTGATCTACCAAACGGAAAAACTGTAGACTGATCATTTAAAGCTGTGATTACAGCACCACTGCCCTGTGCAGTATTCCTATGATAATGTATGACATGTACTGCACCAGGCATTGCAAAGCGCATCCACATAAACCTTACAGGCAGCATTTCCAGAAAATGTCAGCGGACTGGGGTTGGGACAGAAGGAACAACCAACAGCGGACATTGTTGCAATGTACTCACCCTCCAGCACTACTTTTTGTGCTTTGTGCATGTCAGCAGGTCACATTTTTGAATCCCCTCTAGATAAATATTATCAACAATGTAACAAAGGCCACATCCACAGTGTTGCAAAGGCCTCCTCTGTTCCTTTCTGTTCAGCTGCCAGTTTTGTTTGCAGTACTGCATGTTGTCTGCTACAGTACTTTTGGAGCGGGCTGGTAGAAGGGAAACTTCCTCCACAGTACATCATGGAATGCATGGAGGCAAATGGGGTTGATAGAATTTATATCACTGGGAGTGTTGCAGGTGGCTGGAAGTATCCAGAGAACAATCTTCAACAACTGTAGCTTTCTGGCTCCCCCCACCACAGCAGCTCAGAGAAGTGAAATCACATCATCCCATCACCACTTGAATGTGTTCTGACTAATTCACTCACAGCGGATGAGCAACTTGACAGGTTTGTGTAAATAAAGCTTTGGTGAACTGTGTGACGTGCTTTAAAACTAGAAACCACACAGCAGTTGCTCCTATATATCTTATTCAGTATGTATTCACTAGTTGTGTGCATTAATAATTTTTCTGAATAATGACTTTCCTACATAGTGTCAGCGAGTTTGGCAGCACCAGGAGCCTGTCCTTGGTGCAGCATCCCTCCACAGACCACAATCAGTAAATCCCTATGCAGAGATCATGCTGGAATAAAGTGCCCATATCTGCTCCCCCAGCCCCAAGATAGGACTGGCACAAGGGTGTCATCCTTGTTGGTAGTGTACCTCTTCCCCCACGTCAATCAGTAACCCATTTCTAGAGACTTGGTGGCACCAGGAACCATTCCTGGGGGAAGACTTTCCTCCCCAGCCTCCCACTACCAAGATGAGTAACACTGCTACATCCCATTGTGTTCTACTGCCATGCCAATCTGTGTTTGCATAAAATTCACTATTGGGAAATTAGAAATGTGAACAGTTGTGATAGCACAGTGCATGTCCAGTACAGCTAGCCTTGCTGACACCAGCCAAGTTTTATGTTTTTAGGGAACTGTAATTTGAGTTCTGTTGGTAGAAAAGTCAGTGCAGGAAGAGAAAGAGAGCCAAGCAAACTTATGAACTAAAATGCACTTCTTCTATGTCATAGTTACCTTTTGGCTAAATAGAAGATAATGAAATTATCTTGTTTGTGAGAGGTGTCTCTGGCTATTCTGCAAAGTGAGTAAACCCGGAGCCTGCCCTCCCC
Source organism: Neoceratodus forsteri (assembly GCA_016271365.2). Taxonomy (NCBI): domain Eukaryota; kingdom Metazoa; phylum Chordata; order Ceratodontiformes; family Ceratodontidae; genus Neoceratodus; species Neoceratodus forsteri. The sequence goes on from CM057458.1 coordinate 1,089,351,317, forward strand.
AACTGCAAGTCAGACCCCACAGAATCCTTGACACCCCGGTGCACAGAAGGTCACAAGGGCCTCGGAGCCTGCCCTGCAGAGATTCAAACTTGGCACCATTTTGGGAGTGCCACACCACATTTCTGTCAGCACAGCAGTGCTGATAGTTTTTCAGAGACACTTAATACTGGACTTACTGCTGTGCTCTGCTAATCTTAGGAGGTGCCTTAATTGTACGTTAAGCTTTATAGCCATAGTTGAGCCTATAATTCTGCACATTTATGCACCTTTCTGGAGGGAGCCTCAGCATTATGTTAAACCACAGCAAAAGCCTTCTGCAAATTTATACTGAGCAATACAGCAGCAGGTGTGCCTATAATCTGCTCGTTTTTGCACAATTCTGGAGGGAGCCTTTATTATCACTTAAATCCACAGAAAAGCCCTCTGGTAATTTTAAACACAACAGCAGGTTTCAACAAAGTCATTGCAGAACACACAGCTGCTGGCGAGCCTGTGATCCTGTCATTGCTGCTGTGTCTCTGCTGATTTATTTTAAGCTTACAGAGGCAGGAGTGTATGATAGCTGCTGTACATTTAATTCTGTGTATCTTCCACAAATTTAGAGTATTAAATTGACTCCCCCTACAGCCTACCTGCTTTCTCTATATAACTTCTTTCACGTCTCCTCTTTTCTCAGAAGGTCGTGAGTGCCTCGGATTCTGCCCTCCCCAACTGCAAGTCAGACCCCATGGAATCCTCGTCACCCTGGTGCACAGGTATGCCATGGCAGCCTTTTGTTCTTGAAAAGCCTCACAGGCCTGCAGTGATTTCTTCGGAGTGCAGAGAAGCCCCACCACCCCCGCCACCACCCTAGGTGAACTTAGCCTTATATAGGCTGGGTCACATGTGCTCTAAAACCTATGAGCCCTCTTTCCCTTAAGCAGCTTATCTGCTCTTTCCTCTAGTGGCTGCCCTGTTGCCTCAACCAGTGATAGTGTGACTAAAATGCCCAGACTTTTCCCATGACTAAGAATTTCACTTGAACGCCCAGTCTTTTCCCCTGACTAAGAAATTATTCTTCGCTCACCAACTTCTCGGCAACAGCAGGCATCTTACTAGCCATGGGGCCTGATATTTAGTCGTGACTACTGTGAGCCCTATGGCTGAGCTGGACAACAGTATCATTGCCACCCTGCCCGCCTGCGGCATCATTACCTAGCTCTCTTACTAGGGCATTCACAGTCCTTGTGCTACAGGTAGGGTGTTTTAGGGCTGTTGCTTCTGCAACCTCTCTGAGCCTACTTTTTATATGTCCTTAGCAACGTCCCTGTGCTGGCGCTCCAGGGGCTTAGAAACATGTGCTGTTGCAAGGATGTGCTGCTTGCATATTGCCCTTACACAAGCTGCCTGGACACATCCCTGCCGACCTTGGTTGCAGTGCTGTTCTCTTGGGAATTCCCTAATCTGGAGCCACGCTCATATCTGTGGCCTTCGCATCTGTTGTCATGGCCCTCACTGGACTGGATGGGGTAATGACTAATAATCAAGGACCTCAGGGCATCTTGCCCTCCTACAAGCCCCCCTCTGCCTGGCTATCTGCCAAAGGCTTAAAAATGGCACACCTGAACGTCCTCAGTATCCTGCACAACCTAGCAGAACTAACAGCCTGGGTGGCTCTCTACAACCCAGATATCTTGGGGATCTCAGAAACCTGACTGAAGCCTCACATCCCTGACTCCTTGTGTGCCCTACCGGGCTACAGCCTCATCAGACAAGACAGAGCAGGGAAAACACATGGGGCGGAGTGCTCCTCTACTATAAGGTGCACCTAAATGTGTATGCTGTTGATCATACATCCCCTACATCCCCAGCCTGTGAGTTCCTGCATGCCCTCCTCCTGGTAGGGAATGCAAAAAAGGTACACCTGGTCTGTGCCTACAATCCTCCAAAGGGAGGAGTACCAGGGCTCTCCTCACTACTCAACTGCCTTAGTGACAAGGTGGGCTCAAATGAGGTACTAGTCCTGGGGGACCTTAACCTTGATCGGACAGGACCCAACACCAAGCAATACGAGCCCCTACTCTCAGGTCTTGCCCTCAGTCAGCTCATTACGGTACCCACAAGGCTGTCCTCCTGGAGGGATAAAGGATCCCTTATCGACTGGATATTGAGCAATAGACTGGAAAGAATAGTCTCCACAGGAATTCTCCCAGACGTCATCTCCGATCACTCTCCAACTTACTGCATATGGGGTATCTCCTCGCCCAAAATCCCCAGTAAAATGATCCAGATGAGGGACTATTCAAGATTTAAACTAAATGACTATCTTGTGAACCTACGATTAGCTGACTGGTCCAGGGTTGCTACCACTAACAACCCTACAGGAATCCTTGACCACTTCCTCGTGGTGTTTGTCCCCTTGAAAAACAAACATGCCCTCCTCACAAAAAGGAGGGTGAGGGGTACCGTCACAAAGTAGCTCCATGGTGGCCTATTCTCCCTCATGAGGCATAGAGACAAATGCTGGGAGAAGCACAAGATCTCCTGCAACTATAACGACCTTCTTGAATATCAGCAGCTCAGAAACTCTTGTAAAAGAGCCATCCGCACTGCCAAGAGTGAGTACTGCCAATCTGCCCTGCTATCCTCAGCCAGAAATCCAAGGAGTTTCTGGCAAAACATCAAAAACTTGGTCGGAGTGTCCACTAGGGTACAGGTCACTGACATGCATATCAGCGGGGTCAGCTCCAACAACCCGCTTACTATTGCCAATGCTTTCAACTCCATGTTCTCTGACCTGCCTGCACCCCTCCTTCCCAGTCTCCTGCCCCTAAGTCTCTGAGTGGGCATACCCCCCAGCCACCCTTCTACCTAAAATGGGTCTCTGTCATGGAGACCCAGAAGCTCCTTGCTGGTCTCTCCTACCGCACTGGGGTGGGGCATGACAGCCTTGAACCCAAATTGCTCAGCCTGGGGGCTCCCTTACTAGCCTGGTCCATCTCCCACATCTTTAGCACCTCTCTAATCTTGGGGATCATCCCCAATACATGGAAAGTGGCCAAGGTCATCCCGTCTTCAAACATGGTGACCCTAAGGATATCAAGAATTACCACCCCATCGTTATCCTGTCTGCAATCTGCAATCTTCTTGAAAAGGTTGCTGCCATGCAGCTCTCCCACTACATTCACAGTTATGCACTTCTCTCCCCTGCTCAACATGGCTTCAGAAAAGGGCATAGTACTTCTACTGCACTTGCTGTGGTCACCTCTGAGATCAGGACTGCTGCTGATCAAGGCAAACTGACCTGAGCCATCTTCGTGGATCTCCCAAAGGCTTTTGACCAAGTCGACCACTCCCTCCTCTGCTCCACTCTTTGCTCTCTCGGATTCTCACCCCTTGCCTATGCCTGGTTCTCCAACTACCTCACGGGCAAGCAGCAATGCACTACCTTCAACTGTAACTTTTCTGACCCCTCCTCTGTAAACTGTAGGGTCCCCCAGGGATCTGTCCTTGGACCTATTCTGTTTTCCCTGTTCATTAATGAACTGCATGCTGTTGCAACCCACGGGTGCACCACCCTCTATGCGGATGATCTCATAGTCCTGGCCAGCTCCCAGGACATCACTATCATTAACTCCAGGCTAAACTCTGACTTCAAACTTATCCAGAACTGGCTAGATGGTCGTAAGCTGACCATCAACCTGAAAAAGACCCAGGCCATGCTCTTTGGCTCATTGGCCAAGACAAAAACCTGCCCTGCTCCCTTAACTATCTATGCAGCTGATGGCACCCTCCTGCAGGTGGTGGATTCAGTCAAGTATCTGGGAGTAACTCTTGACCCACAACTGGACCTCACCCTGCACATTTGGAACATATGCAAGGCTACAAACGACAAGCTCGGACTTGCCTACAGAGTAAAAAGTTGTCTCACCCCGACTACACTGGTCACCCTAGCCAGGTGAGTCCTCCTACCCACGCTCTGTTATGGGCTCGTATCCTTTGCCCCATCCCAAAATCTAGTCTCACAAAATGGGACACTGCATACAACAATATATGCCGCTTTGCACTCTCTGCACCTCACCTCACGCATCGCTGTGATTTATATTCGCGGCTGGAGTAGCTCCTCCCTGAAAAGCACTGCACTTTTGTCCTCGGCTATTTAATCGAAAACATTGTAAGAATGGTTACCTCTTCCACACTTGCCCTTCCCCTCAAACATGGAACCCCTGCCCACCACTTAAGATCCAGTGCCGTGCTGGACCGCTTGTTTCCTAGTACCAGTACCCTTGCTGGGGATTGAGCCTTCTCCATCCACGTCCCAAAGGTGTGGAACTCCCTTCCTGCATCAACTCGCTCCTCTCCCTCTCTCCCGTCCCTGCTTTACATCCTCCCTATGGAGCTTCTGCCTGTCTATGTGCCATATAGAACCCAGCTGAGGCACTCTCTTCCCAAATCGACTGATAGGGGGCAACACTCCTGTGCACTTGGTGCCACAATGTGCTGTAATTTGCCCTGGGCACTTTTTCTCTGTCTACCTGTTCCTGGGGGGGGGGGTCCCCTGTGGCTTACCACTTATCATTAGCTTTGTTGACATTGTCTGTATCTTGTTGTTGTTCTACCTAGCAATCTGTTATATATTTTTGGTGCTATCTTCCTATCAACCTATTATGCCTGAAGTCCCACATGCTGTTATCTACCTATCAACTTGTCATGCCGGATGATCTTGTATGTTACCTTGTCTCTGCTTGATGCTTTATAAATACTTTGTATCCTCCTGGGTCGCACCTGAAAATAGGCACTTGGCTGTCTAGTGTGCTTACCTGGTAAACAAAAGCAAATAAATAAATAAACCACACTTCTTGAGTTCTTTACCTCATCTGTTGACAATATGTGTGCATTTCTTGTCTCTACAGTCTCCTTGTCCCCCCACATCTGAAATACATGCAAAACAGCTATCAGCACCTTTACAACAATGTCCGTATCTGCCACTGCCTTAACCCCGACTCTGATGAAATACTTATCCAGGACATGGTAACCACATATCTTTTCTACTGACACTCCCTGTTTTGTAGTCTCTCTACCTGACAACTGTCCAGACTCTAGTTTGTCGCAGATGCTGATGCTCACCATATCAGCCACACCAAAAATGAGATCCCAGTACTGTACTACAATATCAGAGAACTTGACTGGTTCCCACATTCCTAGAGGATATTCTTGCCATCCTGGAATTTAACCTCCTCCCACATCTCCTATCTCAAGGACTTAATCAACTTTCTCCTGTACTCCATCCCAGCCTCCCTCCCTTGCTCATTTTACTCCTGTTTCCACTTTCTGGCTTAGTCTACCACCCAATCACAGGAGCATCAGGAACATGACTCATTTACAAAATACATAATTTTATTTTGTTGAATAAAAGAGTGAAGTGGCATGCTAATATACATGGATGGGCAATGTATATGACAAGAGATTCAATATAAAAGTGCAAATTAGTTTAATGGAGAAGACTTAAGAATCTACTCATACAAAAAATAGAGCCGCACAAGGATAGTGGTGCTCTAAAAAAGACAAACAGAAATAATCAAATTCAGGCACTCACCACCTAAAAAAAATAATGCCTTGGGGGCATTTCACTTAATGTATTGTTCACACTTCTCTTTTCACTTATTAAGATAAAATCCAATACAATCCAGTGACAAAAATCAGCATGCATATTTACATTACATCATGGACCCATTCCTCTGCCTGATGCATTTCAGATCCTTAGATCCCTTTTCAAAGGCAATTGTTCCTACTCTGTTGCATCCCTTTTATAGTCGCATCGGTGACGGCATCAGTTGCATCATGCTTACATTTAGAAAAAATAGTATACAAACAGGAATATTTTTGGAACTTAACCCTTAACCCTTTAGCTTACAAATCATCAGATAATCCAACAATTTTTAAAATCCATCATAAAACTATATATATATATATATATATATATATATATATATATATATAGTAGTGGCACGGTAGTGCCGTTATAGTAAGGGTTCAGTGGTCACTTCTAGGTTAAACCCATAATTTTGCACTTTAATAACTTTGCAGCCATTTGACCTATTCCTATGAAATTGTGCATGAGCTGTTGGGGATCAAAGATTGGCAAGTTTTGTTGCAGTCAGATGTGTGGGTGCAGAAATGTGGAGTGTCAAAAATGTGAAAATTACCATTTTTGTGTAAATTATTTGTCACGCTGTTTCTCAGAAATGGCTTTGGGTTTGGTCAGAAATGTTTGGGGTATATGGTGTTTGGGTCACCGATGTGCCTTTTGAAGATTCGGTGAAAAAATATTAATCTGTGCAAAAGTTATTAAAGTTTAAAGTTTCCCATTACTTCCTAAGGGAAAAATTAGATATGCCATGCGTAAGAACTGCTTTGCTGCCACAAAAGCGATACATATTGTTGCAAATGCGGAATGTAGTGTCGAGATTCTGCCATCTTATTTTCAGTTAGTGAGGCAAACAAATTTAAATAATTCAAAAAATACTCAGAGTAGGTAAACACCAACAGTTGAGTTTACCTAATTGGGGCCCAAGGAATCAGAGTCTGGGTTCGGTTTGCCCCCAAAATGCTCAGAAATATGTTTATTTTGTCCGCGGACATATTTGTGCTGCAAATTGCGGCTGTGTTTTGCAAAACAAGGGGGGGGGTTTGTGCTGCAAATTGCGGCAAACTTCCATTATTTCGTGAAAACAAGAAAGGGTGTTTTGCGGAACAGCTGCTGCAATTTGTGGCACAAATATGGCCATGGGAAAAAAACTTTTCTTGGCATCTTAGGGGCAAACAGATCCCAGATTCTGATTCATCTGCCCCCATATTGTCCCCTTGTTTTACAGCCTGTAAGGGGAAGGGGGCCAAGGCATGTTGATATACATTTTCCAACATCAGGGTGCCCAATCCCTGTCAGAAGTACAGGCCCCCCTCCACTGTGGGACAATAGGGAGCCCACTCCCAATGTCCCGAGAAATGTATCCCCCCACAAGCAGTGTGGGACACTGGTGAGCCCACTCCCAGTGTTCTGATATATTTATTATATTTAAACCTGTAAATGAAGAAAACAGTTCCCTGATTTACCATTTAGTTGCCGACATTGAGGGGCCCAATCCCTGTGTTGGCACTAGAAGAACCCCCGCCATTGTGCAACACTGGGGAGCCCATTTCCAAAATCCCCAGATATATATCCCCCCCCAGCAGTCTGTGACACTGGGAAGCCCACTCCCAGTGTCCCAGAATCTGTCTTTTAAAACCTGTAAAAAAGAAAACAGTCCCCTGATGTATTTTTGTTTGTCCTGGAAAAAAAGAAAAAGGTCCTTCATTGTCTTCACCACTCCTCCCCATCAGACCCTCCCATTAAGCATCCCCCCCTTGCCCTATACTTACCACCAGAGGTCATCGGCTGTCATCTTCTGTGGACCAGGACACATCTGCACTCTTCAAAGCTGAACTGCAAACTGAGGAATAAAGGTGGTGCCATATAATGTATTTCAGCGGAGTTTTGAATGTATGATGATAACTTTATTATTTTTTTGACTTTTTGAACCAAATTTTCAACATGGCCTTTTGGGGACCCCACTTCATGAACACTGTGACTGTCATTTCATTACTCAGGCCCAGAAGGTGATTTTGTGGTCACTGCATGAAATCACCTTTTGGGCCTGAATAATGACATTTTACAATCAGTGTTCATGAGCAGGGATCCCAAAAAGGCTTTGTTGAAAAAATTCCTAAAAATGCCTGAGTTATGTGCGTTTGTTGAAAATTTTCTATGCACGTGCACGACTGGTAATTTTCAATATTTTTCTGCCAAATTTTCAACATAGCCATTTTTTCATACCACCTCATGAACAGTACAGCTGTCATTTTTCACATCCTGCCTGCAATGTGTTTTTGCACCTGTGGCACAGAATGACATTTTGGCACCGAGTTAAAAATTTGCACCTATGGGGTTTATGAAGTGGGGTCATAAGAAAACTATGTTGAAAATTTGGGGTCAAAATATGAAAAAATGCCAAAGTTATAGCATTTCATTGCAATCTCACTACGCCCACTTGTAACTTCAGAAATGTTAAATATTTCTTCCCCAGATTTTCAGCATAGTCTTCTTATTACCCCACCTCATGTATGTCATAGCTGTAATTTATTAAATCCTGCCCAAAATGTGTTTTCACACCTGTGGCTTGGAATCGAATTGCAGTTGTGTAGAATTATATTTCAGCATGGATCTGACCATTTTTCTGTACCAGAGTACATGAGGTGGGGGAATAAGATGGCTATGCTGACAATTTGGTCACTGTTGTCCTATAAATGGAAGCGCAGGGCCCGGAGGGCCCTCTGCTTCCACACCTACATACAGTACATATGCACATCTATGGAGGGATGGGAGTGCAGGGCTCAGAGGGTCCTGAGCTCCCACAGACAAATAAGTATATGATTATACTATTTGAAAAAGTAAGGAAATTCATTGCAAAATACTTTGTTAATGCAACAGTAAGGGTTCTTACTAAAGCAACAAAATCAGGGAAGGTTTCCAACCCTAACACCCCCCTACCCTGCAGACACTGATAGGCATCGGGGTGTGCCTTGGGGTCATTGACCCCAACACTCACCCCATTCTCCTATACTGTGCCCATCTCAGTGTATTGACTTATGGAATGTGGTGACCCTCATGGCTGAAGACTTCAAGGCCCCCGAAGCCTGTCAGTGTCTGCAGGGTGTGGGGTGTTAGGCTTGGAACATCATACTTCTGCCTGGACTTTGTCACTTTATAAGAACCTTAACAGATGCATTAACAAAGTGTTTTGCACCAACACACACACCACACACACACACACACACACACACACACACACACACACACACATCAATTCATCCCTATAACTCTTATATAATTTTGAATACAATAAATACTGTAAAAATCCACCAACAATTAGAAAGCCTAAACCAAATACATCTAGACATAAAAATCATTATTATTTACACACAGAAAAACAAAAGAATAGAAAAGAGATTTTAATAATTTAATTTTAAAAAAGTGAGAGATTTGGGATTTTTATGTTGAGAGCGATTAAATATCCAGGTTTAAATGCAGGTTTTGATTTAGCACCATATCTGAAATAATTAGATTATTGAGAGAAATTTTAAATATAAATATTGATATAAATTTGAAAATGTTGAAGAAAAATATAGATTTTTCTAGTGTGTTTATTGTATATTTGCTTTTTTTAAATATTTTGAATTCACTCATATATAATTCATTTTTCTTCTCCCCAGGAAAACCTAGGGTGCTAACTATTTCCCCTTTTTTTCATTCTTCTGTTTTGTGTGTGTGTCTGAAAATAATGTTTTTTATGTCTAGATATATTTGGTTTAGGCTCTCTAATTGTTAGTGGATTTTTACTGTATTTATTGTATTTGAAATGCTGTAATAGTAAGGCTACAGGGATGAATTGATTTATATATAGTTTTAGGATGGATTTTAAAATGGTATATTGTATGGTTATGTGATGATTTTTACATTAAAGGGTGAAATTGACAGGGCCCACCACATACTCAGTGCTAGAAGGCCCCAAGTCTCGGATAGACCAAGACCATTGATCTTCGAGTTACTTCGCTATCAGGATAAGGAACTTATCCTCAGAAAAGCCAGGGAGCTCCAACAAATAATGGTAGATGGCTCCCGTACTTCCTTTTACCCTGATTATCCCAAAGGGGTACTAGAGAAGCACCAAAAGTTTGATAAAATAAAAGCAGGCCTACGTAACAGAGGAATAAAGTATGCGTGCCTGTATCCAGCAATCCTATCCTTCAGCCTGTCAGGAAAGCAGCACAATTTCCACTCACCGGCAGCTGCAGATGAATTCTTGCAAAAATCTCTGTGCTCTCTGAGCCGCATGGTGTCTCTTAAGCAGACGGATGGGCCCCTGACATCATCGCAACACATGCAACATGAGTGTTGAGAATATTGGAGACAGCCCCTCTAACCCTGGTAGACTACCTTACGAGGTAATGAATGGGCAGTTAAATGCAATCTCCCTGATAAACATGGAGACCCGTTGGTCGAGTTGAAAATGTTTCACCCCCTCCCCAATCTGTTGTGGGGATCACGGCAACCCTGCCACACAATGGATTGCTGAAAAATAGGGAGCCGAACATTGCTAGGAACACAGAAATGTGGCACTGGATTTTGACCTCAGGCAGATAGGATATTTGACTGTTTGTGTTTATTTTCCTGTATGTGTTTAAGGGCTTACCTTCATTTCATTAAAGAATGACCTCATTAACAAGGCAATGAGATCTGGTGGGTGCAGTGATGTAACTGCATCACGCTGGGTCTGGGTCACAGTTCCTAATGGATGAGACAGAGGACTATGAGAGGTGTGCTACCCCATGTAGGCAGCACTAAAGGAGTATTTACCCCTTGACCCCAGCAGATGCGGGGCTTGGGAAGCAGAATGCTGCCTGCACTAGAGACACTAAACATGATAAAGGGGTGATGTTTCAAAGACGGAGGCAGAGGAATCTGAGAGAAGGATAGTATCTGCCATTTGCCTGGTTCTTGTGAGAGTGTTGTGCTTAACTAGGCTCCTTTGCCTGTCATTAGAATGGGCAACTGTCATGTCCCAGCCAGATAGAAACACTCTATAAAGAATATGTTTTTTTTTTGTTACTTTCTGTCATTTTACAGTTTTACAGTTTAAACCTGGACCCACGGAAGTCACAGGCTTTACCAACAAATGTGTACAGTTATAGGACTTTCAAAAATGTGCCTGTACTCGAGCTGGTTGCTCTGCATATCAGGACTTCTGAGTGCTGGCAATGGGTGGTGGGGAGCAGGCGGCGGTGGGGGGGGAGGGACCTGGGATTTGAGCCTGGGGCTAAAGATCTATTGGACACTGCCCGGGATGGAGACTGCAGTTATGGCACCACCGAATGCTATCAGGATGATCTCTTGGAACGTAAATGGGATTTCGGACCCTATTAAAAAAAAAAGAAAGATACTCACGAAACTAAAAAATATGGATTGTGATGTGGCTTTCCTCCATGACACACACCTGTGGCCTTCGAAGGCAGCACATTTGAAGTGTATGTGTGTTGGGGAGGTCTACCATAGCTGTGCAGCCACTAAAACTAAAGGAGTAGCCATATTATTGAGAAAGGAACTGCAATTTGGGCAGTGCAAGCTGACCAGAAAGAAGGTATCTCTTTGTAGATGGGCTGTACCAGGGGGAGCCATTGCAGTTGGGCACTTTTTATGCTCCAAACCCACCTGATCTAAGCTTCTTTACAAAACATTTTGGGTTCCTGGTGCAATCCAATGGACACACAATATTGGGAGGGGACCTGAATCTGGCCCTCAGTCCATCTATTGACAGAATGGAGCCTGCAAACAGGCAAGAGAGTGTACTGGCAGCTCATGTTGTGAGCCTGTGCCAGAGGGCAAGGTTGTGGGATGTGTTGAGGACACAACACCCGGGGAAGTTGGACTTCTCATATTTTTCAGCCCCCCACACATCCTACAGCAGAACTGATGTGATTCTGGTTTCCCAGCCCTTGCTGAACCAAGTCCAGAATGTGACAATGGGGAACATTTTGATACCAGATCATGCCCTGGTCACACTGTCACTTTCCTTTGGGGGGGGCCTACACCATGGAACAAATGGAAGTTGAAGTTCCTGTCCCAGAATAGGAAGGACAAGAGCTGTAAGGTCACATAGGCAGTAGGAGGAAAAAAACAAAACAAAAACAAAAACAGGGAGGAGAGAGTAAGCATACAAAGCAACAGGAGGGGGCCACAAAATAAGACATGATGGGAGTGCTACAGTGCAATGGCTGTAGGGCAGCAGTCTTCTGGGAGACATTCTGGAGGCTGCGATGCTGCCCTATTCATAGGCACATCTCTGGTCTGAGGGAGGAGGTTGCTTGTCTCCAGGCTGACTTGGCTAGGATTTGAGAAACCTCCTCCCCCACCCAGGGACCACCAGGGCCACCGTTGCTACCTCACAGGTTGCCAAGAAAGAGGAGCGGTTGGACCAAGGTGGGCTCAGGGAAGGAGAGGGTGGTGGAACAGAGGTGCATTCCTCCAGTTGTACCACTCCATAATTCATACACCCTTCTGGCAGAGAATAGTTCTTCTATTGAGGCACCTGCAGTGGAGACCAAGGAGGATGCTGGGAACCTCCACAAAGGAGACCCACAAGAGGGTGGCATGGGACCCCACAGGGGAAGGAAACAACTCCTGGTGGGGGACTCAATCAATCATTGGGGGGTAGAACTGGGGGAGGAAAAGGAAGAGGGAGGGAGGTGCCTACTTGGCGCAATGGCCTGGAGGGACAGGGAGTGAATCCTCAGGATCACGGGAGCAGCTGCATGAGGGAGGGAGCTGGATATCATTGTCCACCTAAGGACAAATGACCTGGCTGGGAATGGGGCCAGAGCAGTGCAAGAGGAGTTTGAAGAGTTGGGGAAGGGCCTTAGACAAGTAGCGCATACGGTAACCTTCTCGGAGGTGCTGTCTGTCTATGGCAAGTGTGATGCTAGGGTACTCCACACCATGGGATTTAATGAATGGTTGAAAATCTGGTGCAGAGCTCAGGGTTTTGGCTTCATTGGGGACTGGGGGTCCACCTGGAGGGATGCAGGCCTGTACTGGCATGATGGTCTGCATCTGTCCGGGAGGGGAACCAGAATCCTAGGTGATATGTTTAATTGCTTCATTGGCAAGCAATTAAACTAGCCAAGGGGGTGAGGCACTGAAAAGGAGCAGGGAAAACCCAGCCTCCCCCCACAAAACACAGTAGTTAGAGAGGTAAACACCAAAGTAGAGAAGTCAACAGGGAGCAGAACAGGGGTAAATGCAAAAAAAGGGAATAAAGAGAGGGATGGGGCTAAAAGGGGTAAGGCCTTCAAAAAATGGAGGGTAATGAGTGCCAATGCCTGTAGTCTGTGTAACAAGCTCCCTGAACTAGTGGCTTTGATGGAAGAGGGACATCTGGATATCGTGGCAGTCACAGAAACATGGTACACTGAGAACCACAACTGGGATGTCAACATACCAGGGTACACAAGCTACAGGAGGGACAGGGATGGTAAAAGAGGAGGAGGAGGAGCTCTCTATGTAAGGGAAGGGATCAAAGCAATGGAACTAAAGGATAAACAGGGAGTAGAGGAGGCACTGTGGGTCACCCTGGAGACAGGATATGGCAATCTGCAGGGGGGTTGTATACAGACCCCCATCTCGGGGGAGGCAATGGACAAGGAAATGATAGAAGGTATCCTTAGAGTGGCAGAAAAGGGGAGATATTGTTGATGGGGGAACTGAATATGCCAGATGTTAACTGGAGCACCTTTGCTGCAGACACATCCAAGAGCAGGGTTATTCTCGATGCCCTACAAGAAGCATGCCTCAGGCAGCTAGTGATGGAACCCACTCGGGAGGGAGCAATCTTAGACCTGGTACTCTCAAATGGGGATGGAGAAAGGATCTCAGATTTAGAAGTGGGTAGCCATCTGGGAACAAGTGACCACCAAACAGTGTGGTTCACAATAAACACAGGCATAGAGTCAAGCCATACAAAAGCAATAGTACTGGATTTTAGGAGGGCTGACTTTGGGGAAATGGGAGAGTGCCTCAGAAAAGCACTAGCAAATGAGCAAGAAGGCGGGGTGGAGGAACAATGGGGAAAAATCAAAACTGCCATCACAGAGGCAACAAGCCTTTGTGTGAAGCAAATCAACAAGGCAAAACAAAGGAAAAAAACACTATGGTTCTCAAAAGAGGTGATGGGAAAGGTTAAGGAGAAAAAGTTAGCATTCAGGAAGTATAAGGAAACACAGAAGGAGAAGGACAGAGAACTGTACCAGTTAAAGCAGAAGGAAGCGGGGAAGGCAGTCAGAATAGCAAAGGCCCAAACTGAGGAAAAGAAAACCAACTCAGTTAAAAAGGGGGATAAAACCTTTTATAGGTACATTAGCGAGTGAAGAAAGACCAAGGGAGGGATAGTGAGGCTTAATAAAGGGAAGGGAGGGTGGGCAGAGGGGACAGTGAAAAAGCAGGGATATTGAATGAATACTTCTGCTCAGTATTCACAAAAGAAGAGGAGGAGGAGGTACCTAAATCAAAGAATAGAAACACTCTGGATAGGGAGGCCAATACCAGTCCATTCACAGAAGAAAGGGTTTTGAAAGAACTCTTAAAACTGAAGGTGGACAAAGCAGTGGGGCCTGACGGGATTCACCCAAGAATTCTAGAATAACTAAGGGTAGAACTAGTGACACCACTGACTACCCTTTTTAGCAAATCATGGGAGGATGGTGTGGTACCTGAGGACTGGAGGAGGGTGGATGTGATTCCCTTTCACAAAAGTGGGAGCAGGACAGAGGCAGGAAACTACAGACCTGTTAGTTTGACCTCAGTGGTAGGGAAAATGATGGAATCACTTCTGAAAGAAAGAACTGTTGAATTCCTAGAGACCAGTGGGGCACAGGACCCAAGGCAGCATGGATTCACAGCAGGACGGTCATGTCAGACGAATCTAATAGATTTCTTTGGGTGATCAAAGTAGTACACCAGGGAGGGGCTGTGGACATGACCTACCTAGACTTTAGCAAGGCATTTGACACAGTCCCTCACAAATGATTAATGAACAAGTTAGCCAGCCTGGGAGTGGGTCCCAGGGTGGTAGCCTGGGTAAAACATTGGCTGGACAAGAGGACACAGATGGTAATAGTAAACGGAGTCCACTCTAAAGAAAAGGGGGTTACTAGCAGGGTACCGCAAGGTCAGTACTGGGACTGGTCCTCTTTAATGTCTTCATAAGTGACATTGCAGAGGGACTGGAAGGAAAAGTATGCCTCTTTGCAGATGACACAAAGATCTGCAACAGGGGTTGATACACAAGGGGGGGTGGAAAGGATAAGAAGGGACTTGGCAAGGCTGGAGGAATGGTCAAAAGTATGGCAGCTTAGATTAAATGCAAAAAAGTGCAAAGTAATGCACCTGGGAAACAAAAACCCAGCGTGAGAGTACGTAATGGGGGGCTGTACTAACAACAACAAAAATGGAATGGGACCCTGGGGGTAGTCATATCAGATGACCTGAAGATAGGCAGGCAATGTGAGAAGGCAATCACATAAGAGTGTGGCGTGCATATTTTGTGGAACACATACAAACAGAGGTGAGAAAGAATAAGTGTCTCAGAGGCCTGTATGACCCAGAAACAAGAGTGCTTCTGCAACTTGAGTCACTTAGGATTAAATGTATAACCCAGGGGCACAAAGCATCCCTTTCTGGCAATATCTGCAGATCAGGAGCATGCTTAAAGCTACCCTGATGACAGACTATGTACTACCTCCGTGCCAGCTAGATGAATGGGTGAAAAGCCTATGGACACTTCAGCACTTGACAAGCAAACTACTGAAACTGTGGATCTCCATAGAACCATGGACCTTGCCTAAGGCTACTAAGCAGCAATGGGAGGGAGAACTAGGAGTGGACATCCCCCAAGAGGGACGGGAAGGGGTTTGGAGTCAGTCCTACAAAGCAAATAAGGAGCTGCAGGCTAAGACACTTCAATTTAAGATCCTACATAGAGCATACCATACTCCTTGGATGCTTTATAAAATGGGGCAGTTGAACCACAGTGATTGCTGGAGATGTGAATCCCCACAAGCCTCCCTAACCCACATTCTGTGGACATGCCCCATGCTAGATGTCTACTGGGATAAGATCTGGAGGCAATGCTTCCTACTAGTACCACTCCCCTTGGTTAGAGAACTGTTCTGGTTGTCCTGGGACTACCCCCCAACCCACCCCTGCACCCCACACCAGCTGCTATGGCTCAGTGGAGTGCTGACAGTGGCAAGGAGAGTGATTCTCCATCACTGGAGGGATGAGTCCCCCCAATCTACCAGGAATGGAAAAACTTATTAAATCTGACAGCAAAGTATGAGCACACAGCGCATGTGGCCATGAACCAGCTGCCATTATACCAGCAAATCTGGGGCCCTTATCTAGAACAGCAGCATGCATAAGGCATGCCACAGTATCCCCATAGGTGAGGAGAGAAAGGAAGCCCTTACCGCTGTCACAAACCCACTCAGCAGGTCAGGCCCTATACTCCCAAAGTGCCAACCTCTGAGCACAGTCTTGTGAACAGTGTAGCAGACAAGGTAACTCTCTTGTCTGTTTTTTGTGAGTTTGGATCAACCTTTGGTCTCACGTTCTGGAGGGATTCAAACTGTTAACCCCTTGCTAGCGTACCCAATGCACAGGCTCAGATATTTCTGTCTTTGGGGGGGCCAGATATCTTTGCCTATGGGCACCCAACCAGGTATACAGAGATGAACCCTTAGAAACTTTAATAAAGACCTCAGATTTAAAATGCTTCTCTTTCCAGGTTGGTACCATCATTCAAGCTTATATTTAGTATCTGCAATAACCATATACTTTTCTTACAACTAAAAAGAAGTCAATGACAGACCAAGTAAGTTCTAAAAATAATTATACTAAAATAGTTAAAAATATGTAAAACGCAAAATACAGAACTCTTATATCACCAGACATACAAATCTTTTAAAAGAACAAGGTTTAAACAGTGCAAATTCCTACTTACAGTACTTAAATTTGAAATCTTTCTAAATACTTGTTTACAAGTGCTCCAAAGATCTTTCCTCAGTCAGAGTCTAGGTAAAAGTGTGTGTCAGTGAAGTAAAACTGAATAATTTAAAAGCTGGCTTTTACCCCACCTCTTTGCAGGAGGTCACCTAGCTCCTCCCTGTCTGGATAGATATATATAAAAATATGTATTTTATACAAAAAAACAGGATGTCTTTTTTTTTAAGTATTACATTCTGCAACTTCAACATAATTCATGTTCTTCAAGTGACACTTGTTTGCTCTCATGCTGTATCCTGCCTCACACAGGCTTCACAGGGACATTTACAACCTTGCACCCCTATGTAACAACCTAGGTTCCTCGCCAACGTCATAAACCTTCTTTATGATTTCTCTCTTAACAAAATTAACTTAAACAAGTCTGTAATTAACTCAGAGAAACAGGATCCTTGATTAAATTCTTCCATGTAACACATTGTCTCTAAAAACTGAGTGTGTGTGAACTCACATGCTGTCAGCATTTTTCTTATGGCTTTCATCTTTTAGCTAAACTCTGGCGGGGGGGGATGAGTGAGGTCAGTCTAAGAGCACCAGCTTTTTCAGCAGAGACAGTCAGTTATACATTTTATATTTAAAAAAAATGATACAGCCCTCAGAGCTGGCTGTCTACGTCACACTCCTTCCCACCTAGACTGAATTTGGTGGATCTATCTCCTACATGGGATGAGCTTCCCAAATCAGTTCACTCCTCATAGATCCTAGACAGCCCATCTGAGTTCTGGTTCTTCGCTCTAGCCCTAAGTATGATTTTTGGATCATACCCTTGTAAAGCAAGACTCCATCTTAGTAATCTCCCATTGTTCTTTCCCATCTGCGTCAGCCAAACCAGGGGGTTGTGGTCAGTCTGCACCACAAAATGCTGCCCATACAAGTATGGCTCTAGCTTCTTTAGGGCCCACACTATGTCAAGACACTCCTTTTCCACCGTGGAGTATGCTTGCTCCCTGGGAAGCAGCTTTCTGCTCAGGTACACTACTGGGTGATCTGTCCCTTGCCTGGACGTCTGGCTCAGTACTGCCACAATACCCACGTCTGAGGCGTCTGTCTGAACTATAAAGGTTTTGCTATAGTCAGGACTTGTCAAGACAGGAGCACTGCACAGTGCCTCCTTCAGTCTGGTAAAGGCTTCCTCACAGGCTGGGTCCCAGGTAATTTTCTTTGGCATCTTTTTCTTTATCAGGTCAGATAGGGGAGCAGCCAGGGCACTGTAATTGGGTACAAATTTCCTGTAGTACTCTGCTGTCTCTAGAAAGCTTCTGACCTGCTTCTGGGTTCTGGTCTGGGCCACGCCTGGATCACCTCTATCTTTATTTGGTTAGGATGGAACTATCCCCGGCCTACCACGTGCCCTAGGTATGCCACTTCTCCCATGGCCACCTGGCACTTCTCGGCTTTGACAGTGAGCCTGGCCCTCTGTATCCTGTCCAACACTTCCCTAAGGTGGGATAGGTGTTCCTCCCAGCTGGTAGTAAAGATGGCAATGTCAACCAGGTATGCCATGGCATACTCCTCAGCACCATTTAACATCTGATTCACCAACCTTTGGAAAGTGGCCGGGGCATTCTTCATTCTGAAAGGCATTACCTTAAACTCAAATAAGCCTATCGGAGTGATGAAGGCCGACCTCTCCCTAGCTCTGTCTGTCAATTCTACCTGCCAATACCCCTTGGTCAGGTCAATAGTCGTAAGGTAGGTCGCCCCCTCCCAACTTGTCCAGGAGTTCATCCGTCCAGGGCATTGGGTGGGCGTCGGACTTTGTGACTGCATTTAGTCCATGATAGTCCACTCAGAAATTAGTTGAGTGATCTGGCTTGGGCACAAGGACTATGGGTGAGGCCCAGGGGCTGTGGGATCTCTGGATTACCCCTAAATCCAGCATCTCCTCCACTTTTCTCCTAATGTCCTTTTGGACAGCCTCTGACTCCTGATATGCTGTTCGCCATATGAGCGTCTGTGTCCCTGTCTCCACATCGTGTGTCGCTAAGGGGGTTAGTCCAGGCTTGGTGCTAAACAAGAGGGCAAAGTCTGCTAAAACCCCTCTTACTTTCTGGACCTGGTCCAGGTTCAGCTGAGGAGACAATTTTACTGCCTCCACAGAGGACTCCTGCTTACTCTTTTCCAGCAAATCCAGAAGGGGGTCTCCTTCATCCGTCCCCTTCCCATGACTACACACTACAAACACCATGTCAGCCCTATTTGCATATGGCTTCATCATGTTGACATGGTACATCCTTTCAGTCTGTCTTCTGCCAGGTAACTCCACAATGTAGTTCATGTCATTTACCTTCCTAACCACTTTGTATGGTCCTGCCCACTAACTTGCAGCTTGTCTTTCCAGACTGGAATAAGGACCATGACTTCCTGACCCACCATGTCCGAGTGAGCTCTGGCTCTGTGGTCATACCACACCTTTTGTTTCTGTTGGGCAGCTGCCAGGTTGCTCTGGGCTGTCCTCATAAGCTCCTTCAGCCTTTCCCTAAACCTAAGGACATAATCCACAATGGGAGTTTCTTGGGTGGCATGCTTGCCTTCCCACTCCTCCCAGATCAAGTCTAGGGGTCCACATACCCAGCGTCCATATAAGAGTTCGAAGGGGGAAAATTCTGTCGACTCTTGGGGCACCTTTCTGTATGCAAACAATAGGTGGGGAAGGTATTTCTCCCAGTCCCTCCCATGCTATTCAGCAAATGCCTGGAGCATTGACTTTAGGGTACCATTGAATCATTCCACAAGTCCATTGGCTTGTAGGTGATACGGTGTCGTGCATCTCTGCATCACCCCACACTTCTCCCATAAACATTTCATCAGGTCCGACATGAAGGAACCCCCTCAATCAGTGATTACCTCCTGAGGAAACCCAACACAGGAGAAAATCCCAAATAAGGCATCTGCCACTTTGTCTGTCCTCATTGAGGATAGGGTGACTGCGTCTGGGTTCCGGGTGGCATAATCCACCACAGTCAGGATGAATCTCTTCCCTGAGGAGCTGGGGGTATTTAAAGGCCCCACAATATCCATCCCCACCCTCTGGAATGGCTCCTCCACTATGGGCAATGGAATCAGAGCTGCTTGGGTTTTTTTTGCCCACTTTCCCTATTTCTTGGCACTGGTGACAAGACCTGCAATACTCCTTCACCTGCTGGGTGAAGTTAGGCCAGTAGAAATTCTGGGTCAACCACTGCATCATGCGCATGATTCCCAGATGACCAGACAAGGGAATATCATGTGCAATTTTGAGCAACTGCGCACGATACCCCTGAGGAACAACAAGCTGCCTGCCTAGCATCCCTCCCTCCTTCTGTCTGTACTGCCTGAGTATACATAAGTCCATTTTCCCAATAAACCTTATATCAGCCATCACCTCCCTGTGCTCCGTCAGAGTCTGCCCAAGCCCTCAGCTTCTCTAAACTAGGATCACCCCTCTAAGCAGCTGCAAACCCCTCACACATTCCCCAGGTATGGGACAGGTCCCCTTCAGTTGCTAAACTAGGGTCCCTAGCACTAGCGTCAGGGAACTCAGGATCACTGTCAATCCCAACCCTCACACAATGGGTCACCCCTCCCTCTTCAGAGTAACCTTCCATAACTGTGTGGTCACTTGCTACTGGGGAAATTTCTACCCCTTTTTTATCAATCTCCATATCAGGAGACACAGGCTGGGGAACCAGCCTCTCAGTGGTTTCCACAATGGCTTCTGTGGGGTTCAGGGAACTACAATTTTCCCTTGCCGCTTGGCTACGGGTAACTGCATATACCATCCCCTGTTGGAAATTGTTACCCAGGATCACATCCACTGCTAATGTTTTGGCTACAGCCACCTGTTGCACAGTTCCCCCTGTTTTACCCCAGTCTAAGAGAACAATAGTGAGGGGCAATGTTTTCTCTTCACCAGTGAACCATTGGACAATAACATGTTTATTGGGTATAAGCTGACCAGGTTGTACCAGATCCCCTTTTACCAATGTCAGGGATGCCCCTGTGTCCCTTAACCCCTGGGTCTGTACACCATTCACCATGACTGGGTGCATGTGTTCCCTCATGTTCATTGGCATGCTCCCAGGGACACACAAACAACCCACTTCTTTTCTAGCACCCTGTTGTGTATTATGGCTCGCCTTTTTGGGACACTGTCTGGCAATATGCCCAGTTTCTTTACACAACCAACAGGCATTTCTTACTTCAGAGAAATCTTTTCTTGGAAACCTGGGGCTAACTGGTTTCGGTGGAGGCAGTCAGGGTTTTAGCTGCCCTAAAGGTGTGCTTTTCCCTTTCTGTGCTGCCATGCCCACCCCATTCACTCTCAGAGCAGGTCTGCTCTTGGCATAGTGGTCTGAGAGTTCAGCAGCCTCTTGCACTGTTTTTGGATCTCGGTCCTCTAGCCAGGTTTTTAGCTCTGCTGGGCATGCCCAATAAAACTGTTCTAATAAAATCACATTTTCAATTTTATCAAGAGAGTTTGCCTCAATT
The DNA here is from genome assembly GCA_016271365.2 of Neoceratodus forsteri. Taxonomy (NCBI): domain Eukaryota; kingdom Metazoa; phylum Chordata; order Ceratodontiformes; family Ceratodontidae; genus Neoceratodus; species Neoceratodus forsteri. Next base: position 1,089,372,474 of record CM057458.1, read on the forward strand.
CCTTCCAACCAATGTTTTAAAAACTGATGTTGTTTCATGGCTAGCTCCTCGTAGCTCATATCAGGGCTTCTTCTGAGCTTACGGAATTTAGCTCTGTATGATTCAGCAGCTAATTCAAACTTTTTTAACAGTGCATCTTTTAGCTTGCCGTAATCATTGCTGTCCTCATTGTTCATTTGACCCAATGCATACCGAGCTTTCATGGTAAGTAGCAGGGATAGCTGGAAGCTCCAGGACTCTCTAGGAATTTTAGCCTGAATACAAACTTTTTCAAAAGAATTTAAAAAGGCATCCATGTCCTCGCCTTCCTTAAACTCAGCTATTAATTTGGAGTTCAATTTGTAACCCAGTCCTGCAGTCCCAGTTAAACCCAAGCCACTTACCTGCTTTGGTGCTGCTGGTTGGATTCATAGCTTCTACAGTTCATGTTGCCACTGGCGCTCCTCTCTCTTCTCCTCTCGCTTCTCTCTCTCCCTCTTCTCCTCTGCAGCTCACTGGCACTCACGCTCCTCACGGTCTGCCTCCCTCTGTTGTTGCTCTGCCTCTCACTGTTCCCTCTTTGCCTCTCTGCGTTCTCGCTCTGCCTTCTCTTCTGCAGCTCGCTGGCACTTACGCTCTTCATGGTCTGCCTCCCTCTGTTCTCGCTCTGCCTCCAGTTCCATCCCGTGCAACTCAATTTGTAGTTTGAGTACCTCTGGATTCAGGATACTGGTGACCATCCCCTGCTGCTGTGGCCCTTCACTGACAGTGGCCCTGCTGTCCTTTTCAGTCACGGTCGGTGACTCACTGCTCTGGGTATCTGCTACCATCAGGGCCTCTATGAGGTTCTGCTTTTTGGCTGTCACCTCAAATGGGACTCCCCTGTCCCCGCACAACTGCTTCAAATAATCTACAGTGTGCCTGCTGTAGTCAGAAGCCATCTTCTTCTTCCCTAACTATGGCTACTCTGACTGGCACTTTAGAGAAAAAAAATAAAATGGGTAGGAACTGGACTGTACGCCAAGTGATATATAGTTCTGTTTCCTTTTTAAAATAAAACTCTGCCTTTTTTTCTTTCTTTGCAAGCGAGCTTATGGTCTCAGCTGACACAGAACAATACAAGCTTGTGATACCAAAATTATCCCACCACTGCCAACCAATCTGTCACAAATCCACTCAGCAGGTCTGGCCCTCTACTCCCAAAGTTCCAACCTCTGAGTGCAGTCTTGTGAACAGTGTAACAGACAAGGTAACCTTCTTGTCTGTTTTTTGTGAGTTCAGATCAACCTTTGGTCTCAAGTTCTGGAGGGATTCAAACTGTTAACCCCTTGCTAGCATACTCAATGCACAGGCTCAGATATTTCTGTCTTTGGGGGGCCATATATCTTTGCCTACGGGCACCCAACCAGGTATACAGAGATGAACCCTTAAAAACTTTAATAAAGACCTCAGATTTAAAATGCTTCTCTTTCCAGGTTGGTACCACAATTCAAGCTTATGTTTAGTATGTGCAATAACCATATACTTTTAAAACAACTAAAAAGAAATTAAAAACAGACCAAGTAAGTTCTAAAACGAATTTTACTAAAATAGTTAAAAATATGTAAAACGCAAAATACAGAACTCTTATATCACCAGACATACAAATCTTTTAAAAGAACAAGGTTTAAACAGTGCAAATTCCTACTTACAGTACTTAAATTTGAAATCTTTCTAAATACTTGTTTACAAGTGCTCCAAAGATCATTCCTCAGTCAGAGTCTAGGTAAAAGTGTGTGTCAGTGAAGTAAAACTGAATAATTTAAAAGCTGGCTTTTACCCCACCTCTTTGCAGGAGGTCACCTAGCTCCTCCCTGTCTGGATAGATATATATATATAAAAATATACATCTTATACAAAAAAACAGGATGTCTTTTTTTAAAGTATTACATTCTGCAACTTCAACATAATTCATGTCCTTCAAATGACACTTCGTTTGATCTCATGCATTCTTTATGATTTCTCTCTTAACAAAATTAACTTAAACAAGTCTGTAATTAACTCAGAGAAACAGGATCCTTGATTAAAGTCTTCCATGTAACACATTATCTCTAAAAACTGAGTGTGTGTGCACTCACATGCTGTCAGCATTTTTCTTATGGCTTTCATCTTTTAGCTAAAATCTGGGGGGGGGGGGATGAGTGAGCTCAGTCTAAGAGCACCAGAGTTTTCAGCAGAGACAGTCAGTAATACATTTTATATTAAAAAAAAATGATACAGCACTCAGAGCTGGCTGTCTACATCACAACTACCACCAGACTTTCAGAGTAATGTTTACTCTCCCCCCAACAGATGCCAATGGACGAGAGAGGACACTTCCCCTCTGGGACTTTAGCCCTCTTCCCTTGCTCCCCTATCACCACCCCTGTAGAGTTCAGCAGAGTAATCCTGCTTGCATGAAGTGAGAAGCTGGAGGCTCAACCTCCAAGTAACTTAACATGCTGAAAGAGGAAATTAAGCTGCATGATTAGGAAGCATTTATATTTAGCATAACCAGTTCTAATTTGTTGTATTAAGTCCACTGCCTAAGCCAGTCTGTGGAATAAATGTACAAACTGAGTATGTATGCAACAACCTATGAAAACACAGATTAAAGACCACCCAGGGGAGAAATAGCAGTTAGACTTAGTACGTGCCATTTCCAGTGATTGAACCTCGCTTCTCCCACAGTTAAATACTATTATGTACTTCTCGAGATCTTTACTATACACACACTGTTTATGTTTGCGTTGCAGCACTTTTATTGCAACATTTTTAAACCCGTGCCAGTAATCTGGCTTGATATAATGAGAAGGTACTACCTGTAACTCAAGTACCCATTGATATGATACACATAATGTAAATGTTTAAATCTGAAAATACCAATAAATATCTTTATGGAACAAAAAAAGGTTAAGGGTGAAGTTCCAAAAATGTTCCTTGCTGTATACTATTTAAAAAAAAAACATAAGCATGATGCAAGGAAGACGTCACCAATATGACAATAAAAGGGATGCAATAGGGTAAGAACAATTGCCTTTGAGAAAGGATCTAAGGATCTGCAATGCATCAGGTGGGGGAACAGGTCCATGATGTAATGTAAATATGCATGCTGCTTTTTGTCACTGAATTTCATTTTAATAAATGAAGTGTGAGCAATACATTAAGTGAAATACCCCTGAGTTATTTTTATTTAGGTGGTAACCTTTGACCGACTCTCCTCAATTCCTTCAAGGTCCCATCAAACCTGTATTTAGGTGGTGAGTGCATGAATTTGAGTTTTAACATAAGACTTAAGAATCACATACCTTCAGTTTCAGTTTTATTAAGCAAGCCATTATAACAATATACCTGTAATCTCTCAAGTGTATATCAAAACTAGCCTAGTGTAGACATCATTTACTAATTTTAAAAATAGCTTACAGCATGTGCAAAAGAAGTTGTTGCATGTAGTGCAGCTTTATCTTTGCAAAGCAATAGCTTCAGAATCAGATAGGAGAAAGAGACTTGGTGACTACTTAAGTTTATTTTAATGTTTTACCCTGACAGCTTATAAAAAGCAAAGTGGAAACACTTAAAGAAGGTTTTTGAGACCAAAACATTGAGTGTGAGAGGGTCAGTACAAGGAATGTTTATTTACTGTTGAGGCATAATTACAGTGGCAGTATTTAAACGTATTCTCCTTTAAGTCATATGTAACCAGGTCACTGTGGATGTTGTGGTTACTACCCCCACCTTGTGGGCTCAAACAAGGTTGAGGTACCTTGGTTCTTATTTTCTCTAATTGGGGGATTTGTATCCAGACATTTTTAGTCAATGTAGTACCTCCAACCAAAGTTAACTTTAACAACAGAGAACCATGAGTGGGATGTCAACATACAGGGGTACACAATCTACAGAAGGGACAGGGAGGGTAAAAGAGGAGAAGGAGTAGCTCTCTACATAAGGGAAGGGATCAAAGCAATGGAACTAAAGGGCAAACGGGGAGGAGAGGAAGAACTGTGGGTCAACTTGGAGACAGGAAATGGTGCCACAATCTGCCCGGGAGTTGTATACAGACCCCCATCTCAGGGGGAGGAAATTGAAAAAGAAATGATAGGAGGCATCCTTAGAATTCCAGAAAAAGGGGAGATATTTGTTGATAGTGGACCTGACTATGCCAGATGTTAACTGGAGCACATTTGCTGCAGCCACATCCAAGAGCAGAGTCATTCTTGATGCCCTACAGGGGGCATGCCTCAGGCAGCTAGTGTTGGAACCCACTCGTGAGGGAGCAATCTTAGACCTGGTACTCTCAAATGGGGACAGTGAGAGGATCTCGGATTTAGAAGTGGGTAGCCATCTGGGAACAAGCAACTACCAGACAGTGTGGTTCACAATAAACACTGCCATAGAGTCAAACCATACAAAAACAAAGGTACTAGACTTTTGGAGGGCTAAATCTGACAAAATGGGAGTGTGCCTAAGGAAGGCACTAGCAAGAGGGCAGGAAAGAGGGGATGGAGGAACAATGGGGAAAAATTAAAACTGTCATCTCAGAAGCAATAAGCCTTTGTGTGAAGCAAATAAACAAAACAAAACCAAGGAAAAAAAAACAGTATGGTTCTCAAAATAGGTGGCGGGGAAGGTTAGGGAGAAAAAGATAGCATTCAGAAAGTATAAGGAATCACAGAAAGAGCAGGACAGAGAACTGTATCAGTTAAAGCAGAATGAAGTGGGGAAGGCAGTCAAAACAGCAAAGGCCCAAACCAAGGAAAAGATGGCCAACTCAGTTAAGAAGGGGGATGAAACCTTTTATAGGTACATTAGTGAGTGAAGAAATATCAAGGGTGGGATAGTAAGGCTTAATAAAGGGGAGGGGGGATGGGCAGAGGGTGACTGTGAAAAAGCAGAGATACTGAATGAATACTTCTGCTCAGTATTCACAAAAGAAGAGGAAGGGGATGTACTTAAACCAAACAATAGAAGCACTCTGGATGGGGGGGGGGTCAATACCAGTCCATTCACAGAAGAAAGGGTCCTGATAGAACTCCGAAAACTCAAGGTGGACAAGGCAATGGGACCTCATGGGATTTACCCCAGAATTCTAAAGGAACTAAGGGGAGAACTTGTGACACCACTGACTGCCCTTTTTAACAAATCATGGGAGGATGGTGTGGTACCGGAGGACTGGAGGAAAGCAGATGTGATTCCCCTGCTCAAAAGTGGGAGCAAGACAGAGACAGGAAACTACAGACCTGTTAGTTTGACCTCAGTGGTAGGGAAAATGATGGAATCACTTCTGAAAGAAAGAACTGTTGAGTACCTAGAGGCCAGCAGAGCACAGGACCCAAGGCAGCATGGATTCACAGCAGGAAGGTCATGTCAGGCAAATCTAATTGATTTCTTTGACTGGGTGACCAATGTAGTAGACCAGGGAGGGGCTGTGGACATGGAATGTTGTATGAGACTTTAGCAAGGCATTTGAAACAGTCCCTCACAAAAGATTAATGAACAAGTTAGCCAGCCTGGGAGTGGGTCCCAGGGTGGTAGCCTGGGTAAAACATTGGCTGGACAAGAGGATGCAGATGGTAATAGTAAACGGAGTCCACTCTAAAGAAAAGGGGGTTACTAGCGGTGTACCATAGGGTTCAGTACTGGGACCAGTCCTCTTTAATGTCTTTATAAGTGACATTGCAGAGGGACTGGAAGGAAAAGTATGCCTCTTTGCAGATGACACAAAGATCTGCAACAGGGGTTGATACACAAGGGGGGAGGGTGGAAAGGATGAGAAGGGACTTGGCAAGGTTGGAGGAATGGTCAAAAGTATGGCAGCTTAGATTCAATGCAAAAAAATGCAAAGTAATGCACCTGGGAAACAAAAACCCAGTGGGAGAGTACACAATGGGGAGAGATACTAACAACAATAAAAATGGAAAGAGACCCTGGGGGTAGTCATATCAGATGACCTAAAGGTAGGCAGGCAATGTGAGAAGGCAATCACATAGGAGTGTGGTGTGCATATTTTATGGAACACATACAAACAGAGATGAGAAATAATAAGTGCCTCATCTGGGACTTGAACCCAGGCCACCCAGAATACCATTCCGATTGTGCTAACCAGCTGCACCACTGAGACAACTGGAACCTGGGCTGTCCCTGAGCACATTACTCTTTCTCAAATGCACAACCCAATGGCAACACAAATATTTACTTGTAACAATTACACAGACGTGTGGCATGCATATTTTATGGAATACATACAAACAGAGGTGCGAAAGAATAAGTGCCTCAGCTGGGACTAGTGAGAAGGCAATATGGAGGGCTAGGGAGGATACTGGGATGCACTGGGAGAGGCACCACCAGTAGAAAACAGGAAGTTGTCATTCCTTTGTACAGACAGTTGGTGAGACCCCATCTGGAGTACTGCATGTAGTTCTGGAGTCCCCATCTCTGCAAGGACATAGACAGGATAAGAGGCAGTCCAGAGGACTGCAACTAAAATGGTGCAGGGTCTGCACCAGAAACCATACAAAGAGAGACTAAAGGGGCTTAATAGGTATACCCTAGAGGAAAGGAGGGAGAGGGGGGACATGACAGAAACTTTCAAGTATCTCAAGGGAATCAGCAAAGTCCAAGACGGTAGCATCTTTCAGAAAAAAAGATGTGCAAGAACAAGGGGGCACAATTTGAAGATAGAGGGGGGATGGCTCAGGGGCAACCTGAGGAAGTATTTTTTCATGCAGAGGGTGGTGGATGCATGGAACAGCCTTCCTGAGGAGGCCGTGGGGTCAAAAACAGTGGGGGAATTCAAGAATGCATGTGATGAACACAAGGCAATTATAGTAGGGGATAGGAGGAAGTAGGCTGTTGGCTAGCTAGGATCTGCATCTTATCCAATAGGTAGGGTAATGGGCAGATTGGGTGGACCAAGCGGTCCTTATCTGCAGTCAAAGTCTATGTTTCTATGTTAAGTGGGCCTGATATCAGAGCAGTACAATCCTCAGGGATGCAGTACCTCCCTATTTCCCCACAGTGTCCCCTTACACACGAAAAATCACAGAGCAAACTTATAATCAACACAAATGCAATTAATGACTTACTACTAATAATACACTCACAAGACAAAATGTAAAATAATGAAATATTTATTATGGAATATTCAAAAGGGATAAGGGCATGCAAAGTAAAACTCTCTTTGGTTATAACCCATGAACTGGAAATGCAGGGCAAGTTAGGTGCTTGAACAGGCTTGGCATACTTAACACATTTTAAAACAGCAGAAATAACATTTAAAACAGCAGAAATAACATTTTAAACAGCAGAAGCGCCCACCATCACCAGGCTATTCAGATAATGTTGGAATGCAAATATAGTGACTGTGACCTTCTGAATTACCAGCTCACCCATACTGGGGGCAGGTACTAGATTAACCCCCCTTTAAAACCTTATGAACCTTATGGGACCTGCTTGTGCTTCATTGGGTACCCAGCTGAAGAAATGGCATAGGTCTGTAAAAGTTGCGGATGGTTGACTGGTGATGGTGCACTTTAAAACAGAATAAATAGTTTTAAAAACCCCTAGGCCCTGCAATTGCCAAAATGGCAAACCTCAAAGGAGATATTTGTACAGTAGATCCTGGCCCAATGGCCAAAGCTGTAGCCTTGGTGGCCAACTTTTTTATAAAATCCCAGTTGCAGGGCAAGCTCTGTGTCCTGGCTCTGAGTGTACTCATGGTTCTGGTGTTCCCAGCTTCCCTGACAACTTGTGCTCCTCTTACTCCTGCTCTGCAGGTGCAGATCCTCTTGAGCAGTTGACCAGTTGTGCAGATTGGGAGGTCGGGGCAGCTGTATGACGCAGGACTCATGCCTTTGGATGTGGAGCAGGCTTTCTGCTCTGGCAGTCATCTGAACCTTTCTGGCTCTCCTCTCCTTCTTCTTCTTAGGACAGATCAGTCTAGGGATCAGGGTCACACCACACACACACACACACACACACACACCTCACATGCCCACCCACCCACCCCTAGGCTTCTAGACCCTAGGTGGTACACTTGCCAGTGCCTACCAATAACACTGACCAGCTTTTTCCCCAACTGACTGCAGCCTTGATGTACACTTACACACTGCAGTACTCACACAGTCTGAGGTCACACTGTAGGTTGGCAGCTGGGACACAATTACTGCATCAGCATGCTTTTACCTTCTTTCAAAGGAAAAACCGGAACAGTCCCTTTCTTCAAGCAAGGTGTCATTCTGACACAATCAGCAAACTCACAGATCAGTCTCTGTACATTACAGATAGTAGTAGCCATAGAAACATAGAAACATGAAATTTGATGGCAGATAAGGACTTCTTGGCCCACCCAGTCTGCCCATTTTTCCCTACCTACAGTATCACTGCAGGCTCTAATTAATCTGTTTCTTTTTCCCTCCCCCCTTTCTTTCCACTAAGATTCCCTTATGCCAGTCCCATGCATTCTTGAACCTCACCATTGTTTGTGCCCCCACCACTTTAGCTGGAAGACTGTTCCGGAGTGCACCACTCTTTCTGTGAAAAAGTACTTCTTCATATTTCTCCCTGAATCTACCCTCTACAGCTTCATGGCATGTTCAGTTGTTCTTCAGTTAATTTTTTTTTCTGAAAAATACTTCCTTCCTGTACCTTATTTACTCCATGAGGTATTTAAAGTTCTTTATCTTATCCCCCCTCTTCCTCCTCTCTTCCAGGGTATACATAGGTCCTTTAGTTTCAAGTCATTGGGCTTGTTGTGCAGACCCTGCACCATTTTAGTTGCCCTCTTCTGAACCGTCTCCACTCTATCTATGTCCTTCCAGAGATGTGGTCTCCAGAATTGGACAGAGTACTCAAGGTAGGGTCTTACCAGTGATCTATACAGGGACAATACTACCTCCCTCTTTCTGCTGGTGATATACCCCTCCCTATGCACCCCAGCATCCCACTAGCCCTCTCAAATGCCATGTCGCACTGCCTGGCCACCTTTAATTCATCTGATATGATTAACCCCAGGTTTCTTTCCTGCTCTGTGGTCGTTAATACCACTATATCTATTTTGTACTCTGCCCCACCTGGGTTTCTGTGCCCCAAGTGCCTTATTTTGCACTTTTTCACATTGAACTCCAGCTGCTATACCCTTTACCACTCCTCATATTTTCTCAGGTCATCTGTTGTCCTCCACAAAGAAGCAGCTTTCAGCTCCTCTGCAATGTCACTTATAAAGACTTGAAAGAGGACTGGTTCCAGCACTGATCCCTGAGGCACCCTGCTGGTCACCTTCCCTTCCTCCAAGTGAACTCTGTTTATCACCACCCTCTGTCACCTATCCCTTAACCAATTGCTTACCCAGTTTACTACTTTTGGACCCACTCCTAAGCTATTCTGCTTACTTACTAGTCTCCTGTATGGAATGATGTCAAGAGCCTTAATGAAATTGAGGTAGGCTATGTTCACCACTCCACCCTGATCTAAATCCTTGGTCACCCAGTCAAAGAAGTCTAACAGATATGTTTGACATGCTCCCCCCCCCCCATGACTCCATGCTGCCTTGTGTCTTGTAACCTGCTGAATTCAAGATATTTATTTATTTAAAAGTTACCAGGAAGAACATACTGAGCAGCAGGTGCTCATTTGCAGTTGCATCCTTGGGGAAGGGAGAACAATGGGGGAGGTCAGACAAGTACACATATACAGAATTGGCAGTTAAATATCACGAAGTAACAGCAAGCAAATTAAGAGAGAGAGTTATTCAAGTACAAATACAAAAAAATAAGCAATTAAGCAGCAGAATACAAAAATTGTGTACACAATTTTTAAAAAAATTGGAATACAGAGTTACTGGTTTGTATTATAAAAGTTATTTACCTGTCAGAATGGTATTACTTCTCAGATTCCTGTGCTTAGTGCAGACAATCCCAATTCCAGTCCCTTAAGAATACTATATAGCTCTAAACAGAAAAATCTCTTGGTACATATGGGACAATCAGAGACCAAGGGCCAGGTTCTCCATTCTGCAACTTCCTCGCAGGAGAGGAGGACTCTTCCTCCCAAACTTTGAATACCACCATTAAGCAGCTCAGCTATGTACAATACTGTATTGGCTTCACCCTATGTACCAGGTCAAATGGAAAGATTTAGAGATACAGGCAGCAAACTTAACACAGATGCACTACCTCCTCCTATCTGGCATAAAAAGGAGGAAACACAAAAGGAAAGTTAATTGTTACACTGACACCACTTTACATACCTGGCATAATATAATGCAGTCCAGGTATTCAGCCCAATGGAGCCCTCTTCTTGGTTTGCTCCCACATTTAGAGAACTTCAAGCCGGCATCAATGGACCTGGGTTTTAATTACTGGGAATGACTAGTACTCCATATGATATTTCAGTTTGTGGAGGGCGGCTTAGTCCTTGGTCTCATGGATTTAGTTACATGGTGCAGAATACCTTATAAAGGTAGATTTAGATATTTCCAGGCTAGAGATTACATTAAATCTCAGCTTAAGACTTTGAGGGCTGAGGACCCTTCCTCCCAACTAATAGAAATCATGAAGAAAGCTCTAGTAAATGGAGTCCCCCTAGAACACTTGACTTCATACCTATAAGAAGCAATTAATACAATGGAAGGGAAATCCATAGACTACGTCAGGAAGACATGGGCCACAGACCTTAACCCGCCCATATCTACTGAGCTCTGGGAAAAACATCTCTGTAGTCTGTACAAAGGGGATTCAGCTATTTCATGGAGAGACTTTGCATGGAAAAACATGATTCATTTTTTCAGAACACCAGCAGTGACTGCTAAATATGCAAAAAAGAATGCAGGTCAATGCTGGAGGGAGTGTGGTACCTTATCAGCCACTCATGGACACATTTTCTGGGACTGCCCCAAACTCCAACCTTTTTGGGCAAGCATACAACTGGCCCTATCACAAATATTTATCCCTGATTTGGATTTCTCTCCACTTCTTTTTTTTTTGTCTCTGATAGACCTCCAGGCTGCAGAGATCCCGATTCAGCTAAATTATTAAATATTTTGATATTAGCAGCCAAAAAAGCAATCACCAAAAAGTGTCTTTTGAGAGATCCTCCTTCTCTCACTCAATGGCAAGACATTGTGATAGACATCGATAAGATGAACAGAGTAACAGCAGTGCTAAATAAGACCCAGGACCAATCTGAGATACTGTGGAGGAGATGGGTGTTATACTTGTCCCCTCTCTGGCCAGATTTTGTTCTGTAATCTGGTTGAACAGGGGCAGCTGACCTCATAATGGGTTACTGAGATAATGATCCTCAGGAAACGTGGTATGCCCTACTCAGGGACCACATCTGCATATCCCTATTAAATAGACCATTTTTATACTCAAAATGTACTTTCTGCTCTTCTATAAGACTCTCCTACCCCAACTAAATATTATATGTACTGTCTGGAATGTATTAATAACAAGCCTCAATGTTAAATATTATTTGTTATATGTTAATAGATAGAAATGTGTATTAGTATCGTTTGTCTTATGCAAAATCTGAAAAGCTTTTTAAATAATGAGTTATAAAAAAAAATAAAGTTATTTACAGGACTACTGCAGGAAATTACCCAGTGGAACCAAACAGTGAAGGATGCGCAAGAATAAATTAAAGTGTCAGACAAGAGGGTGGTCAGACTGAGGAGGATGTGGGGGGGGGATTAGAAATAGGTGCAGGGGGTGCAGAAGTGGTTCTTAATGAGAGAGTTGTAAACCCGAAGTGAGGGAGGCAAAGCGGATCAAGTTTAAAAAACAAGACATGCACTTTGGGACTGTGTTATTGGTCCTCCAGCTTAACTGAAACTGATAATGACTCCTTTTTGAACCTAATTGAGGACGTGATCCTCACTGATAATTGTATCCTACATGATGACTTTAATTTACCAAATACTGACTGGATTAGCCTTCAGGGCAAAAGCCCCATGGAAAAAAGATTCTTGGAAATATATCAGATCGGTGGCCTTGAGCAACATGTGCATCAGTCCACAAGAGAGAATCACACACTTGATCTGATCTTAAGTAACATGGAGGGTAAGATAGGGAACGTCAGGGTCACACAGCCCCTGGGAAACAGTGACCACAACATGGTCGAATATTCCCTGAAGGAAGAATCAGATAAAATACTAAGGAAAACAAAGATACAAAACTTTAGTAAGGTAGATTATACCAGTATAAAGCAAGTCCTGCTAGACTGGAATTGGAAAACAGAGCTTGCTGAACTTGAACTGGATGAACCTTTTGCAAAAATTTACAAATAAACTACAGGAATGTATAAAAGATGATGTACCGGAAATTATGAAATATGACAATAAGGAAAGGGTCCCTATGTGGTTTCACAAAAGAATACACAAGATAGTGAAGAAAAAAGAGAGAGTGTACAGGAAATATAAAGCTAACCCTACTGAATTCAGAAAACAAAAGTTTATACTGATAGCCAAGAAGTGCAAGAAAATGATGCGAAGAGCAAGAGCAAAAGCAGAACTAGGGCTAGCATGTAGTGACAAAGATAACTACAAGCGATTCTACAGCTATGTGGGAAGTTTAAGAAAAAGTAGCAAACATATTAATAATCTTAAGGAAGGAGAGAAGATGCTTGTTAGGGAAGATGGAATGGTCACAGCCTTTAACAAATACTTAAGTGTCTACCAGGCACCAGAGGAACCAATCCAAATAAGGGAAAGAGTTGGTAAAGTCAGGAGAGGCAGTTTGAAATTACAGAATCACAAATTAAAGAGAAACTCAGGAATTAAACCAAATTTAAATCTGTAGGACTGGATGGGTTTCACTCTATGTTCTTGAAAGAACTGGTAGAGGAGCTGGCTGGACCACTGAAGAGTCTGTTCAACAAGTCATTAAGGGAGGGGAGGGTGCCGGTGGTGTGGAGAGTGACCCATATTACCCCTATATTCAAAGCTGGAGACAAAGCTCAGGTCGAACATTATAGGCCAATAAATGTGACGTCCATGATAGGAAAGGTAATGGAGGGATGTGTTAAGGATTTCTTGGAAGATGAACTGAAATACCTGCAGGTTGTGGATGTATCACAGCATGTATTTGCAACTGGTAGATCCTGTACTAGTAGCCTGTTTTTTGAATCAGTGAGTCTAGCATTGGATCAGAGCCTGCCAGTGGATGTTGTTTATCTGATTATGCCAAGGCCTTTGATTCAGTGTCACATGGGATCTTAATGGAAACACTGAGGGATCTTGGGGTAAAAGAACAGCTAAGAGCATGGATACATGCATGGCTCTATGAGAGATATCAGAGGGTACAAATAAGGGGTTTCTGTCCAAGTGGGGCAGGGTAACTAGTGGGGTACCCCAGTGTTCGTTCCTAGGGCCACTGTTATTTAAATTGTTTGTTACCACTATGCAGGTGTGAGAGGGAGCATGGCTTTGCAAGTTCGCGGATGATACCAAAGTGGGGGCAGTGGTAAATAATTCAGCATCGATGGACAACTTCCAGGAACAGTTACATAAGCCGAAAGACTTGGCGGAGAAACATATGTTGAGTTTCAACATAAACAAATGTAAAGTAATGCACTTTGGTTTCAACAATAGGAAAGCGAAATATGTAACAAGCAATAAGATCATTGCAAGCACAGAATCAGAAAAAGACTCGGGAGTAATAATTTCTGACACTTTAACCTTTGACAAACTATAACTTAGAAATGGTTAAACTTGCAAATAAAATAATGGGTAATATCCTAAGAAACATCAAAAGTGGAATTGAGAAGGTATTGGTGCCCTTGTACAAATCTCTGGTCAGGCCGATCCTGGAGTATGGCATGCCCATTAATGCCCAACAGAGTATAAGCAGTGTTAAACTCATTGAGAGAGTGCAATGAATATTTACTGAAAGAATAAACATTGTCCAGAATAAGGATTATTCTAATAGGTTATTGGACCTAGGTCTGTGTTCAATGTCTTACCGAGGAATTAGAGGGGATTTATGTTGTGCTTACAATGCCTTTTGGAATGACATGCACTGGGAATGTGAAGGGTTAATAAAAAAGAAAGGGTCAGACAGGGCAGCTAGGCTCCACCCATACCAGCTACTGGGAGAGAATTATAGAACATCTAAGAGAGGTAGATGGTACAACCAGAGGGTGGTGAAGATATGGAACTCGCTCCTATCTGCTGTAGTGGGTGCTGGTGATATGACAGCATTCAAACGATTGCTTGATCAGCATATGCGAGAAGGAAAATGGGATTATGTCCACTGAATGGTGGTAAGTCCGTCTACGGCTCGAGTGGCTGATTGGACTTGTATACTAAACCTATGAACCTATGAACCTATGGGAGGGAGTTCCACAGTTTTGGGAACCTGTATGAAAAGGCAACCTGTCCTGCTGAGGAGGTCCAACAGGAGACAGATAAAATGTAAGGGTCAGAGTTTCTGAGTGAATAAAAAGGAGAGGAAAGGGAGGAGAGGGATGAGGAGAGGTAGGAAAGCAGGGACTGGAATCAGAATTTAGCCAGGAAGCTGGCACAATGGGGACTCCATCTGTCCTCCAAGGAGGGGAGGGACAGGGATTGGTAAAGGGTACAGTGGTGTGTGTGAGGGGGCAGTCAAGGGTGAATCAGCAGAAGGAGTGGAAGAGAAAGTCCAATCCTTTCTTTCAGCAGTGATTCCATTAACATTCCTACCACTGATGTCAGGCTGACTGGCCTATAATTGTGAGCCTCCTCCGTGCTACCACTTATGTGAAGTGGGACTACATTTGCCCTCATCCTGTCCTCTGGAACCACTCCTATTTCCAGTGAACTGTTAAACAGAACTATTAAAGGTGCAGCTAGTATCTTCCTGAGTTCCCTTAATACCCTTGGAAGCACCCCATCTGGCCCTATTGCTTTTTTCACTATCAGATTACAGAGCCCCTTTGGGACCCTGTCCTCTAAAGAAAGACTACTGTCCACCTCCCCCTTCAATGTTCCTGTTACTTTTTTGTGGCCTCTCCCCTTCTCATTCCTCTGTGAACACTGAGCAGAAGTATTTGTTTAGGATGTCTGCCTTTTCCTGGTGCCCCTCTGCACAGTCCTCCCCTTCCATTTTTAACCTTACAGTCCCTCCCCGGTCTTCCTCTTTTCACTTACATACCTAAAAAATATCGTATCCTCTTCTGCTACCGCCTGGGCTATTCTCTCTTCAGTTTGCACCTTCACACTCTTTACTGCTTTCCCTGCTTCCATCTATTTCCCCTGATGCACCTCACTATCCTCCTCCTTCTGCATCTCCTTATACCTTCTGAATGCTACCCTTTTAGACTTTACCTTTTCAGTCACCTCTTTTGAGAATCATAGCGGTCTCTTTTTCCTCTTGTTTTTGCTCACTTGCTTTACGCAGAGGTTTGTCGCCTTTACTATGACCCCTTTTAGCTTCACACTCTGTTCCTACATCCCCCCCCCCTTTGCCAGGTCATCCCTGAGGCATTCACCCATCTTTATAAAATCTGCCCTTCTAAAGTCCAGGACACTCATTGTTGTGTGGTTCAATTCTGCAGATGTTTTTATGTTGAACCACACTGTATGGTGATCACTGGTCCCCAGGTGACCTCCCACCCTGATGTCTACAACACTGTCCTTGTTAGTGAGTGCCTACTCCAGCATTGCCCCATCATGAGTGGTGTAGTATTATGCAGGTGACGCTGCCACCCTCTGGGCATTCATGGTCATTGCATCCTAATATGAAAAACTATGAGATAATCGCTGCAGGCTGAGCATGTGCAGATCAGATTAAATAAAGATGGCTACTGATCACATCACCTGAAATCATTACATGGTGTGAGAAGTAAAAATATAACTGGAAAATAGACTTGCTCAAGTCACCTAGTGCTTTAAGCCAGCAGGGGAATGTTTCTGACAACTGAATGAGATGGAAGCAGCAGTTTCATGTTTACCTTCTTGCTACAGAAGCATTTAAAAAGCCAGAGAACAAGCAATGTGCTCTGTTTCTCCATCTGATAGGAGTAGAGGCTCTAGAAGTTTCCCACATCTTCTAGTTTGCAGCTGAAGAACAGGACAAAATAGAGGTATTTATAAAGATATCTGAACAGTATCGCAATCCTTGGAGAAATATAACATTTGAAAGACTAACACTCGCTTGCAAGGCAGTAATGAAAGTATAGGTCATTATGTGACTGAAATAAAGTTTCTAGCACAGTCATGCGAATATGGGGAACTGTGTGAATCTCTTTATCAAGGACAGAATAGTCTGTGGAATATGATCAGCTCAGCTGCATGCAAGATTGTTAAGAAAGGGTGCTCTAGCTTTGCAAAAGGCTATTGATCTCTGTAGTGGCAGAAATAACAAAAACTCAGATGCAAAAAATGGGTGAGCTTGAGACCAGCATAGTGCATGCTGTAAAACAGAAAACCGTGCTGCTGTAAAACAGAAAACCGTGCATGCTGTAAAACAGAAAACCGTGCATGTTGTAAAACAGAAAACAGTGCATGCTGTAAAACAGAAAACCGTGCATGCTGTAAAACAGAAAACAATGCATGCTGTAAAACAGAAAACCGTGTATGCTGTAAAACAGAAAACAGGGCATGCTGTAAAACAGAAAACCGTGCATGCTGTAAAACAGAAAACTATGTATGCTGTAAAACAGAAAACAGAAAACAGTGCATGCTGTAAAACAGAAAACAGTGCATGCTGTAAAACAGAAAACTGTGCATGCTGTAAAACAGAAATCCGTGCTGCTGTAAAACAGAAAACCGTGCATGCTGTAAAACAGAAATCCGTGCTGCTGTAAAACAGAAAATCATGAATGCTGTAAAACAGAAAACAGTGCATGCTGTAAAACAGGAAACCGTTACTCAAATAGAGTACAAGTAACGGACACAAAATTTTCGCAGTAAAAGCCCTGATAAAAGCTGGAAAATGAATATTCAAAGTGTGGCTCACAGCATAAGTTCAGAAATTGTCTTGCATTTAGTCAGACATGTAGAAAGTGTAATAGAAAAAAAAAATTGCATTCATGTGTAGGACCCAAAAGGTCTCTGCAAAAGCAGCATGAGAATCAGAAAGTGAAATGGAGGACTTTTTCATTGGAAGTATGACTGCAGACAGTGCTGTTGCAGTGAGTGAATGGCATACAGAGCTAACCATAAATGGTCATCGAGTAAGACTCGGGTTAGATACATTCGCACAGGTGAATGTAATTCCAAACTGCGCTTACAAGGAAATAAAATGTAGTGAAAGAATCACCAATACAAAAGTGCACCTGACAAGTTGGGGGGCAGCAAATTCTCATCTTTGGAAAAGTAAATCTCCTTTGTATGCACAAAAGTAAACCTGAGCATTTAGAGTACTATGTGATGGAACAAGACGTAAATAAGCCAGTGCTGGGACATAATGCGTGTGTGGCCCTCAGCCTTGTGCAGGCAATGATGGCTATGTATAAAGACATTATACACCACAGTAACTATGATCAGCTGTTACAAGACTATGCAGATATTTTTCAAGGTATTGGCTGTCTGGTGGCCATATATTGTATTAATGTGGATACAGTGGTAACTCTTGTCATGCATGCATGCACCTAGAAAGGTCCCAGCAGTGCTTCGAGACAAGTTGTGTCAGGAACTTGCGAGAATGGTGGAAGACACCCATTCACTAACCAACAGATTGAGTAAGTTCACTTATCAAAGTTGAAAAGCCTAATGGCAGTTTGAGGGTGTGGTTGGATCCCAAATAACTTAACACAGCGGTGAAAAGAGAGCACTATCAAATACCAGCAAAGGAAGAAATAGCCAGCAGATTGAATGGTGCCTCAGTGTTCAGCATTTTAGATGCCAGTTCAGTTGTTTTTTCATCATCTGTTTATCTCTCCTGTTCGCCCCTGGTGGTCCCCATCTAACCAACTCCCCCAGCCCCATCACCCGGTTCCCCTGGAACTTACCTCCACCTTCATTCCTCTGCCACAGGACCTGCGGTTCTGCCCAGCCATCAGTGTGGAGCCTGGGGGGGAGGGGGGGTTGGTCATCATCCTGCCACCTCGGGGATTTTTTCCTCCGGTTTTTTGCCCCAGGCCCACAGGACATGTAATGGACGCTATGTTCAAGCTCCACCTCCATGGAGATGGCCCCGGTGTCCTGAACGTGGGATCCCTTCCCTTTCTGTGTGGTGGCGTGCATGTGCTGACCCCCAGCCACTGCTGGGAGTCAGGCAAGCAGCGCGACTCACCAACCACCCTCCCTGAGGAAGGAGAGCTGTCTGTGGACCCTTTTGGCAGGTATAAATTTCAGCATTTGCTGTTTGTGATTAGTTCAGCTTCTGAAGTTTTTCACTGTACTGTTCAAGAAATTTTTCAGGATATCCCAGGAGTGGAGTTATACATTGATGATCAGCTGGTATGGGGCAGTTCTTCAGAGGAGCATGAACACAAACTGCAACAAGTGCTACAGTGATCATGGGAAGAAAATCTAAAATTTACCAAATGTGTCAGCTGGGGGTGGCAGAGATCAAATACAATGGACATGTGCTTAGTGCTGTTGGTTTAAAAATAGATGACAGAAAAGTAGAAGCTATCACAAAACTGCCAACTCCAGCAAACAAACAGGACATAGAGCATTTCTTAGGAATGATAACATACCTTGCTAAACTTATACCCAATCTGTCACAAGAATCTGCTATACTACGAGAGTTAGTGAAACAAGATGTGGAATAACGTTGTGAGGATGATCATCAGAAGGCTTTTGAGAGATTGAACATGCTGGTGACTGTAACCCCAGTGCTTAAATTCTTTGATATTAGCAAGCCACTGACTTTGCAGGTAGATGTGTACGAGGATGGTCTGTCAGCCATCCTGCTGCAGGATTGTAGGCCAGTAGCTTCTGCATCATGATCGTTAACTCCAACATGAACTATGCACAGACTGAGAAGGAAACCTTGGTCATGGTAATTGGCTGTGAAAGATTTCATCACTACATCTTCAGAAAAGAAGTGGAAGTAGAATCAGACCACAGATCACTGGAGATTATCATGGCAAAGCCCTTTCTTTGTAAGTGCACCTCCATGGATACAGCGTTTATTGTTAAGACTGCAAAAATACCAAGTCAGACTGATTTAACCTGGGGAAAGAAATGTACACAGCTGATAAGCTTTCCATAGCATACCTACAGGACTCTGCAGTTCCAGAACCTGAAAAGAGGGCTACGGTCCACATGGTGATGGAAGACCTGTACACTGATGCTGAAGCTCAAGTCCACATGGTTATGCAGAGCTTACTAGTTTTTTTTTTTTTGTCTCCTGGCATCCTCCGGCAGCCCCCTTTGAACCGACCCCCCGCCCAGCCCCATCACCCGGCTCCCCTGGGACTTACCTTCATTGTGATTCTTTGCCACCAGACCCGCGGTTGTGCCTGGACCGGTGCAGCTCCTGTATGGGGTTGGTCTTTCATCCTGCTGTACGGAGGGGTTTTTCCTCCACTTTTCTCCCTGGGCCCACAGATGTGCAATGGGTACAGCATCCGAAGTCCGCCTCTGCGGAGACAGCTCCAGCGCCCTGTACGTGGGATCCCCCCCCCCGTTTGTGGCATGCTAGTGCTACCACTCAGCCACCATTAGGTGGCAGGCAAGCAGCGCACAGTGGCATCCCCCTTCCTGAGGAAGGAGAGCTGTCCTGGGACGCTCTATCCTTCTTCCCGCCGCCGGCCCATGAGCAACCTGAGTTCATTCTTGGCCACGGGTCACTGGCGTAGCGCGAGGTGTGGTGTCCAGTAACTCAACCCTCATTGCCATGGGGCCGGCCCTGCAGAGCTTATTAGTTACAGAAGAGAGACTTTTGCAAATTTGAGAATTGACTGACAGAGATGTCATCCTACACAAGTAAAAACTTTGGTGAAAGGTAGTTGGCCTAAGGACAGTAAAAAAGTATCTCCTGAAATCAGAGGGATTAATGTTTCAGGGACAGAAACTGATTATGCCAGCCTCAATAAGACCTAAATTGCTACAAATACTCCATCAGGGATGAAGTGGGTTTCACGGTGGCAGACATCACAAGGAGGTCAGCATTCACAGTTCCAAGCCAAATACAAGTATAAAAGGATTATAATGGATATGATGGTCATTTTGGTTTTCCTGCTGCCAAGAGTACTTTTGTACTGCAATGGAATTTTCTGAACACACATTGCTTTTTACTGGATGTGGTATGATAAATAAACTCTAGCTATTTTTTGCACAGCCCTTCTGTCTGGAGTGGAACTTGATACTTGTATTGGGCTTGGAACTGTGAGTGCTGATCTTCTTGTGGTGTCTGCTGCCATGCAACCCGCATTATTTTCTCTGAGTTACCAGCCCCTGGTATGTGCACTCCTTGTTACTGTTTGAGCGGCTGACCTTGTGACATCACTCCATCAGGGACATTGGGGAATGGAGAAAACCAAACTGAGAGCAAGAGACATTATGTTTTGGCCTATAATGGCAGCTCAGATTGCTGATGTGGTATCCAAGTGTTCTGTATATATGGAAAACAGATACACGAATCAAAAAGAACCATTGACTAGTCATGTCGAGCTCATCAGACCCTGGCAAATAGTGGCAACTGATTAAGCAATATGGCATGATGGGGCCACCAATGTCCCCAGAGTGCCTTATTGCTTAATATAAAATGGCCTGTAGGCAACTTTTAAAAATTGAACACTCGAAAAGTTTTCAAAGCCACAACAAATATAATAAAATGTTGCTAAATAATGTAAATAGTCTCTCCACAGATGTTTTTCACGTCAATCATTTGTCTTTCTTCACATTCAATACATTGTGTGACAGTTTACCATGGAATTGAAGAATTCAAAGCTCTGCATTATTCCAGTAGTAGAATCCCCCCCACACACAGAATGGTAACATGGAATACATGATTTCAAAATTCTTCAGAGTTCCACTACATACACACAAAGACACACACACACACACACACAGGCCTCAAGTGGAGCTAGAACCTCAATTGTATTTGTTGCCAGGTAAGGAGCAGGGAGTTCTCTGGCAAATTGGTAGGGATAGGAGGTGGATTTTTCATGGTCATCAAAGAGACACCAGCAATGGAAACTCTGAATAGTACTTGATTTTTAACATTTGTGTATGTGTGTTGGAAGGGGCTCTTGAGTGAAAATAACATTAAATGATTTTCTTACTCTATTTAATTTAATGGACCTTTATTTTTAGGGCCTAGTTGAATTTTTTTTATATGACTAAAGGTTGCAGCCATGTTTGTGGTGGAAATTAGGAAGTAAGTGGCTTATGAAGTCTATGAGTTGCCCCCTGGTTGTCAGGGACTTGTTTTTAGCTATTGGTGGTGCTCTCTTACTGCCATGGCTAGAACCAAGTCTCAGCCAGTCAGGACACAGGGATTTTCTTGCCCACATTATATTCTGTTTCACTGGGATTCCAGAGACTACCTGGTGCTTATGGATTACTGTTCAAAGTATAGTGAATTCTGCCACCTCAAAGATACAAAAAGCAGGACAGTTATAAATCATATGAAATCCATATTTGCCAGACATGGGATTCCCACTGTGCTGAAATTGGACAATGGCCCATAATTCACTAGTCAGGAATTTCAGAAACTGGCAAAGGACT
Source organism: Neoceratodus forsteri (assembly GCA_016271365.2). NCBI lineage: Eukaryota > Metazoa > Chordata > Ceratodontiformes > Ceratodontidae > Neoceratodus > Neoceratodus forsteri. Next base: position 1,089,394,069 of record CM057458.1, read on the forward strand.
GGGAACTTATATAACCAGTAGTCTCAATTACCTGCAATCAAATGGACTGGCAGAGCCTTAGATATAGGATAGTGTATGGCTGAATGTTAACAACAAGGCTATTCTTACACGAGTGGTTGCTATGCCGATTGTTGACCTCGAGAGTGTAGCTCGAGAGGTCAACATCATTCGGCATAGCAACCACGAGTGTAAGAATCAGCCCTGTTGTTAACATTCAGCCATACACTGTTCTATATAGTGTATGTTGCTACCAATAACTGTACACACATTAAAGGGGGGAGAGAGAGAGAGAGAGAGAAAAGAAAAAAAAGATTACTCAACATACAGATGCAGATTCAAAGCAGCGACTTAGTGCAGAGTGCTTCCTAGGACCAACGCTACTTCACCCCCCTCCCGTACCACGATCACTGTGCTGCATATGGCAAATGCTTGCGCTGTAGAGGATTTCCACTAATTTAATGCCTTACTCATGTTACTATCAGCTGACAGGACTGAGACTTTGTAAACACACTGGTGAGGTTTTTTTTTTAAACTGCCATTTGGCAGGTGAGAGCAGTGGTGTAAATCGTTGCCAGGGCAACCCAGGCGCTTGTGAGGGAACTGGTATGATGTCTGTACTGAAGTAGAATGAAAAGTCGTTCTGCTGCAGTGTGGACATCACTACTGCAGCAGAACCACATTTTTGGAGTGTCAGAAAATGAGCAAGAACTGCGTTCCAACATACAGTATATTATGGTAGACGTTACCAGCTACTTAATCATTGTTACCACCACAAGTACTGGATTTGCAACTTGTTCAGAACAAACTTTATGAAAAACAAGAGAAGCAAAAGCAATATTATCATATCCATGCAAAGCCTTTATCTGTCCTGAAAAAAGGGGAAAGAGTCAGAATACAGCAGAACAATAAATGGAGACCAGCGGTACTATTAGGTAAAGCATCACCACAAAGGTCTTGTATAGTCCAAACCACAGATAGAGGAGTGTACTGAAGGAACAGAAGACATATTCGAGACACATAAGGAGACAGGACTCCCTGAGAGGGATCTACTGGATGATACCCCAGATACCACAGTGCTACAGCCTCAGCATAGTGTACAGCCCAGAGACTGTTGAGCCCCAGGGGCCTGTTTTGGACTCAAATGAATCTGTATCCTTCCAGATGCAGAGTTCTAGAACAGGGAATAGAACGAGTAGTGGTCGAAAACTATAAAGACCTGAAAAGTGGAAGGACTATTTTGAGTGAACTGTAAAGTGATAAAGGAACTGTTAGTTAGTGGTTAAACGTAATAGAAATGTTTTTCTAAAGCAACTTCAGTTTTATTTTGCCATCTGACAAAATAGTCATATGTGTTTTTGTTATGAGTTTAAGTTTGATGTGCTGTAGCACTGTGTTTAAAACCAAATCATAATACTCTAGAGCTTTTTTTTGTCAACAAGGGAGATGCAGTATTTTGTAGGTGGCAGTATAGCCTAGAGGTTAGAGTAATGAGCTCTGAATGAGCCTGGTACATCCAGCAGACATGGGTTTGATTCCCACAACCTCTACTTACATACTATGTGACTCTGAGCAAGTCACTTAACCACCCCTCTGCTCCTGGATCAACCCTGAAAACAGGCACTTGTGCCTAGTGGGCCTTATCTGGTTACCAAAACATAAAATAAAATAAATAAAGGTGGTACTGCCATCATGTGAACATTCATGGTCATTGGATCCTAATTTGAAAAGCTATGAGGTAATAGATGCAGACTGAGCATGTGCAGATCAGATTAAATAAATATGGCTACCTGATTGCATCACCTGAAATAATTACAAGTGGGTTTACCGACTAGTTGCCTGAGGAATGCCCCCTGCAGGAAGTCCAGGATGTCTGTGCTTCTAGCCAAAGCCACAGCTGGGAGTCTTCAATTTTCATCTGTCAGATTGAAGTCCCCCTTTTCTGCCATTTTGCCAGTGGCTTCCACCAGTACCTTATCTAACTCTTCCCCCTGTGCTGAAGGTCTGTAGATCAGTGGGCAGACTAGGTGGGCCAAGCGGTCCTTATCTGCCATCAAATTCTTTGTTTCTGTTTCTAGCGTGCCAGTGTGAATAGTAGCTCTGTTCCCAGCCTCCAGGGTGACTCACAGTAGCTCTGCACCTGCCCCCTGTATTTCCTGTATCTCTGTTGCTTTTATGCTTTCTCTCACATAAAGCACCACACGCCCTTCTTTGTTTCCCATCCTGTCTTTCCTGAACAGAGTATAGCCTAGTATGGCCATGTTTCAGTCATGGTTTTCAGTGCACCATGACTCAGTAATGACCACAATATCCAGATCAGCCTCTGCCATGATGGCCTCTAAGTCTGGAATCTTATTTTCCTAGATTTCTAGCATTTGCACGCATGACCTTATGGATTTTGTTAGCACCCTGCTTGTTACCCACATTTTTCCTTTTTGGCATACCTCCTTCCCTCCTCTCTTTTTAATGCTCCTGTTTTCTTCCCCCTTCATTTCTATCAACCTGCTTGCTTTATTAATTTGCACCCTCGTGGGTTCCTTTCCACTTGGGTTCTCCCTACTCTCTACTTCCACCTGTGTGGGGGGCAGTTTCTGCCCCCCCCAATTTCTTTTGCCACCCCCCTTTACTAGTTTGTTCTTTAAAGTAACATTTAAACCATCCACCAAGGACTGTGATTCCCCTCCTGGATGGATGCAGGCCATCATCCCTGTATAGGCCCTTATCCCTCCAGGTGGAACCCCAGTCACCAATGTAGCCAAACTACTCCTCCTGCACCATTCCTTCAACCATGAGTTGAAGCTCCTGGTGTGGAGATCCCTCTCCTCCCCACTGTCATAGACAGGCAGCAACTTAGCAAAAGCCACTGAGCACGCTACCTGTCTAAGACCTCTCCCAGGTTCTCTAAACTCCCAATGAACTTTACCAGCCCCATACCTAGCCAGGTCATTGATCCCACTTCCATCCTTCTGCCCTAGTGATCCCCAGGATCTGCTTCCTTCTGATGATGCCTGCCAATGCGTGAAATGCTAGTCCTACTCCTGTTTTACTCCTGTGCTGCTCAACTCACATGCTGTGACATGAACATGGGAGGCCACACATTAGGAGTGTATGCCTTTATCATCCCTTTGGAACCTCTCCCAGGTGGGGCTTCCTGTCAAGCTGCATAGACCTCAATTGGTGAACTTTTACCTTTTACATTGACTCCCTCCCTACGCCTCATGGAAAGAGAGCACTATCTGCAGCTGTTGCTGCTTCACTGAGTGAAGAAGAGGGACACTTACAAGCAGGTTAGATATTTTAAATGATTAATTACAGTCCCCAATAATTGTTAAAACCACACTACTTGATTGCTGTCCCTCTGAATTGTATATCAGAACACTTTTCCTGTAAGTCTTTGTTACCATCCCTGCTCAAACACTGGTGCTGCTTTGTGTATTGATTGATGTTATATGATTCCCCTTCTGATTTCATGCAGCTACTGCCCCTACTGCAGCTTTCTTTCTTTGCTCTTTTACTAATCCTGTTGTGGATGCAAATTAATTGTAGATTCCTCCCAAAATTACATGCTGTTGTGCAGAAAACAGCTTTGTTCCAACTCCCCTTTCACTGCCAAGAACACTGTGCAGGGACCCCTCCCCTGCTTAATTATCTCCCCGTCTGATAGCCGTTCCTTGATCAGAACCCCCAAGATGGCACCTTCCCCTGAAGTGCACCCCATGCCAAACACTCACCAGATGCTCCTTGTAGTCCTCCTGCTGACCACTGTGTTGAGCAAGCTCTCATTGGCCAGAGAATAGGCTTCTGACACTATTTGGGCAGATTTAAATCCTTGCACTACTCCTCTGACCCTGTACAGAGGCTGTTGACTGCTGTGCCAAGCCAGCTATCAGTGGCCAGATAATGTGCGAAGTCACCTCCTGATGAATGCCTGTCAAAGCCCCAAGGAGTCTTCCCTCAATGGCTTTGGCCAGCAGCCAAGCACTCCTCACATTGTGAGAGCTCATGACAGACTGCCTAGTCCTAGATCTGCCCTAGACTTTCTCTGAGCGAGGGCAACAATCTGATTAGTGTAAAGGGCTATCAATTGCCTAAAGACAACATGTCAGTGGTCAATGTTTCCCTTTAAGTTGCGGAGTCCATGCCTTTTGAGGTACATCCATCTGTGGAATGTCCTTTGATATAGCATCTGGTATGTTGCCATGAGCTATGAGATTTATATTAACTCCTTCCTTCCTCATACTGGCATGCTCATGTCTTAAATTCTGTCTTTTGCAAGCCTCAATGTACAATAGCCAGACAACCAGGCAGGCTGCAACAAGAAGAATGTTTCTCCAGTCTTCACACAGGTGGCAGTCCCAGGGACCAGAGAGAGCAACAAACAGATGGTGCCACACAATTCCAGCAGGCAGTTCGGGATGGCAGAGGCAGTAAAATTAAGTCCTAGTGTTTTGGGTGTGGGGTTACATGTAAACATCCAAACTTAATTAATTGAGACTTCATAAAGACTTAAAGAGAACAATCAACTAGTGAATGCAAACATTTAGGCTCAACACAACATTTACACTTTACACAGCCTCATCCAGCTGTAGTTCTAAATTCACATGCTGTATATAGTTTTCTATTAATTATTTGCACAGAATTAGCACCAACCACTTACCCTGATGATGTCATGGTACCACAAAACAGAAAGAATTGTGTTTAGTAGAAGGTGCCCTCATATATATAAAAAAAAAAATTATGTACTTTATTTGGTGAATCAGTTGTGTTCCTGATGTTCTTTTAATCAGTTGATACTGACATATAGCTTCCAAATCTCATCATTTTAGAAACAGTGACTCTTGATTCCATGATTTCTTTCTTCTACCATCCAGCCATGCCAGAGCTGATGGCAATGTTTTCTCTACAGGTGCACTTAAAGGTCTGGAGCATCATTCCTTTCCACCCTTGACTCTCCTATTGTCTTCAATTAAAAATCATATCGGTTCTCCTTCCCCTATAAAACTTAATCGCCCTGCCACTTTATCTAAACTTCCCCTATAAAACATAATTGCCCCACCACTTTATCTAAACTATAACAGTTTGATAACTGTATTCTGTTTACTGCAGTATATATTGGTTCTTGTTTATTTATTGGAAATTGAAATCAAAAAGACAGGGAGAGAGAAAGCAGCCAAAAGCTTCATTAAATCAAGGAGGTAATTTAATAGACTACAATGACTTGAATTATTAATTTTTGGGCCTGTGTAAGTAACTCGTTTTGATTCTTGTTTTGGGGGTTGACTTTTCTTAGTTTAACTTTTATTTGCCTGGGAGGAACGCTAGCTGGGAGAGATTTGCAGTCATTTGTGACTAGACCTGTTACTTAACATCTGTGAAATAGGTGTCTGAAAGGAAGGAAGGCACTCCCCAGGGTGGAGGGTCAGAGTCGTATATATAGCTTCTGCCAGAGAACAGACAGAACATCAGGCAGAAGGAGCTACTGGTATAACTAAAACTTCTCTACTGGGACTAAGAACTAGAAATCTTGAACTGGGACCTTCAATTTAGGGTAAAAAAAAACAGTGTGTTTGTCAGAGGTAGTTGAAATAAGTTGTTATCAGTTATCTGTGTTATCTGTGTACTTATCTAGGTGCTTGTCACAGGTGTCAGAAGGGAATTGTTATCCGTGAAATTAACTAAGTGTAAAAGATTTGCAAAGTAGGGGGAGTGGCTTAGCTAGAAGGAGCCAGGTTAAAAACAGAACACCAGGAGGAAGGAGCTACTGGTATAACTAAAACTTCTCTACTGGGACTATATTGCCCTCCTTCCCTCCCCTCCACCCCCACCCTAAACCAGTTCTACTTTTATAGGCACAGGATTTAACTGACAACAGGAACTTCCTGTTTGGGAGCAGGAAGTGAGTGATCGCACAGCCACCAAAGACTCACTATCCTAGAAGGGCAAGAGTAGCTCTCCATCCTCCCCAGCTGCTGGAGGTCTGAATCTGAGCAAGTAAGGAGACTACTGATAAATATAGGAACTTCTTGTCTTGGAACAGGAAGATCAGGAGCTAAAAGTGCACAGAGGCAGTAAGTAAGTAGGGGAAGAAAAAAAGGAAAAAAAAAGAAAATAAACAAACAGAGGAAAGAGTAAGTATTCCAAACAACAGTTAGGGGGCCAGAAAAAAGACATGATGGGAGTGGTGCAGTGCAGTGCAGTGCAGTGGCTGTAGAGCAACAGTTTTCTGGAAGATGTTCTGGAGAATGCAGTGTTGTCCCATCTGCAGGCACCTCTCTGGGTTGAGGGAGGAGGTTGCACATCTCCAGGCTGAGTTGGCCAGGAATTGTGGGACCTCCTCTCCCACCCAGAGACCACCAGAGTCACTGCTGTTTCCTCAGAGGTTGCCAAGAAAGAGGAGTGGTTGGACCACAGTGGGCTCAGGGAGGGTGAGGGTGGTGGAACAGAGGTGCATCCCTCCAGTTGTACCTCTCCACAATTTCTATGCTGTTCTGGAAAAGTGTGGTTCCTCTATGGAGGCACCCACAGTGGAGACCAAGGAAGATGCTGGGAACCTCCACAAAGGAGACCCACAGGAGGGTGGCATGGGACCCCACAGGGGAAAGAAACAACTCCTGGTGGGGGACTTCATTGTTAGGAAGGTAGCACTGGGGGAGGAAGGGGAGAGAGAGGGAGATAAGGTGCCACCTGGCACCATGGCTTGAGGACAGGGAGCGAATCCTCAGGATCACAGGAGCAGCTGCACAGGGGAGGGAGCTGGATGTCATTGTCCACCTAGGGACAAATGACCTGGCTAAGAAAGGGATCAGAGCAGTGCAAGAAGCATTTGTAGAGAGGGGGAGGAGCCTTAGACAAATAGCACACACGGTAACCTTCTCAGAGGTGCTGCCTGTCTATGGCATGGATGAGGCTAGAGTGCGTCACACCATGGGATTCAATCAGTGGTTGAAAAACTGGTGCAGAGCTCAGGGATTTGGCTTCATTGGGGACTGGGGGTCCACCTGGATGGATGCAGGCCTATACTGGCGTGATGGTCTGCATCTGTCCAGGAGGGGAACCAGGATCCTAGGTGATAGGTTTAAATACTTCATTGGCAAGCATTTAAACTAGCCAAGGGGGAGGCACTGGAAAGGAGCAGGGAAATTCTAGCCCCCCCAAAAATCAGGGTACTAGGTGAGGTAGACACCAACATAGAGATGTCAATAGGGAGAAGTGCAGGGTTAATGGAGAAAGTGACAAACGTAATAAGGACAGGGATAGAGCAAAAAGGGGTAAGGCCATCAAGAAATGGAGGGTAATGAGTACCAACACCTGTTGTCTGGGCAATAAGCTCCCTGAACTGTTGGTCTTGATGGAAGAGGGATGCCTGGATATTGTAGCAGTCACAGAAACATGGTACACAGTGAACCATGACTGGGATGTTAACATACTAGGGTACACAACCTACAGGAGAGACAGGGAGGGCAGAAGAGGGGAGTAGCTCTCTATGTAAGGGAAGGGATAAAAGCAACTGAACACAAGAGTAAACAGGGAGGAGAGGAGGCACTGTGGATCACCTTAGAGACTGGAATGGCACCACAATCTGCAACAGGGGTTAGCAGACCCCCATGTCAGGGAGGGAATGGACAAGGATATGATAGAAGGCATACTTAGGATGGCAGAGAAAGGAGATACTGTTGATGGGGACCTTAATATGCCAGATGTTAACTGGAGCACCTTTGCTGCAGCCACATCCAAAAGCAGGGCCATTCTTGATGCCTTCAGGTGGCATGCCTCAGACAGCTAGTTTTGGAACCTACTCATGAGGGAGCAACCTAGACTTCATACTCTCAAATGGGGACAGTGAGAGGATCTCAGATCTAGAAGTAGGTAGCCATTTGGGAACAAGTGACCACCAAACAGTGTGGTTCATGATAAACTCAGCTGCAGTCAAGCCATACAAAGTGAGGGTTCTGGACTTCAGGAGGGCTTACTTTGGCAAGATGGGAGAGTGCTTTAGAAAAGCACTAGCAAACAGGCTAGAAGGAGGGGTGGAGCAACAATGGGAAATATCAAAACTGTCATCACAGAGGCAACAAGCCTTTGTGTGAAGCAAATAAACAAATCAAAATGAAAGAAAAAGCCACTGTGGTTTTCAAAAGAAGTGGTGGTGAATGTTAGGGAGAAAAAGATAGCATTTAGGAAGTATGAGGAAACACAGAAGCAGCAGGACAGAGAACTGTACCAGTTAAGGAAGAAGGAAGCAGGGAGGGTAGTCAGAAGAGCAAAGGCACAAACTGAGGAAAAGATAGTCAACTCAGTTAAGAAGGGGGATAAAACCTTTCATAGGTATATCAGGGAGCGTAGAAAGACAAAGGGAGGGATAGTGAGACTGAACAGAATGGATGGTGGGTGGGCAGAAAGTGACAGTGAAAAAGCAGGGATACTGAATGAATACTTCTGTTCAGTATTCACAAAAGAGGAAGAGAGGAGGTGCCTAATCCAATTAACAGAAGCACTCTGGAGAGGGGGGGTCAATCCCAGTCCTTTCACAGAAGAAAGGGTTCTGAAAGAACTCCTAAAACTGAAGGTGGACAAAGCAATGGGGCAAAATAGAATTCACCCAGAATTCTAAAAGAATTAAGCAGAGAACTAGTGACACCACTGACTACCCTTTATAACAAATCATGGGAGGATGGTGTGGTAGCTAAGGACTGGAAGAAGGCTGATGTGATTCCCCGTCACAAAAGTGGGAGCAAGACAGAGGCAGGAAACTACAGACCTGTCAGTTTGACCTCTGTGGTAGAGAAAGTGATGGAATCACTTCTGAAGGAAAGAATTGTTGAGTACCTAGATGCCAGTGGGGCTGGGACCCAAGGCATATGGGTTCACAGTGGGAAGGTCATGTCAGATGAATCTAATTGATTTCCTTGACTGGTGACCAAAAGTAGTAGACCAGAGGGGCTGTGGACATGGCCTACCTAGACTTTAGCAAGGCATTTGACACAGTCCCACACAAAAGATTATTAGTCAAATTAACCAGCCTTGGAGTGGGTCCCAGGGTGGTAGCCCGGGTAAAACATTGGCTGAACAACAGGTCACAGAAGGTAATTGTAAATGGAGTCCACTCTGAAGAAAGAGGGGTCACTAGTGGGGTACCGCAAGGTTCAGTACTGGGTGCAGTCCTTTTTAATGTCTTTATAAGTGACATTGCAGAGGGACTGGAAAGAAAAGTATGCCTCTTTGCAGATGACACAAAGATCTGCAACAGGGTTGATACACAAGGAGGCGTGGAAGGGACTTGGCAAGGTTGGAGGAATGGTCCAAAGTATGGCAGCTTGGATTCAATGCAAAGAAGCACAAAGTAATGCACCTGGGAAACAAATACACAGGGGAAGATTACACAATGGGGGGCAGTAACAACAACAACAGTGGAAAGGAACCTGGGGGTAATAATATCAGATGGCCTTAAGGTTGGCAAGCAATGTGAGAAGGCGGTAGGGAGGGCTGGGGGGATACTGGGATGTATAGGGAGAGACATCACCAACAGAAAACAGGAAGTTGTTATCCCCCTGTACAGACAGTTGGTGAGACCCCATCTGGAGTACTGCATCCAGTTCTGGAGACCCCATCTCCACAAGGACATAGACAGGATGGAGGCAGTTCAGAGGAGGGCAACTAAAATGGTGCAGGGTCTGCAAGAGAAGCCATATGAGGAGAGGCTAAAGGAGCTTAATATGTATACCCTTGAGGAAAGGAGGGAGAGGGGACATGATAGAAACATTTAAGTACCTCAGTGGAATCAACAAAGTCCAAGAGGGTAGCATCTTTCAGAAAAAGAGATGTGCAAGGACAAGGGGACACAATTTGAAAATAGAAAAGGGATGGCTCAGGGGCAATGTGACAAAGTATTTTTTCACAGAGAGGGTGGTGGACGCATTGAACAGCCTTTCTGAGGAAGTTGTGGGGTCCAAAACTGTGGGAGAATTCAAGAATGCATGGGACAGACATAAGGCAATTTTTGTGGGGGGTAGGAAGAAATAGACTGTTGGTTAAATAGGATCTGCAGCTTATCCTCTAGGTAGGAAAATGGGCAGACTAGGTGGGCCAAGTGGTCCTTATCTGCTGTCAAAGTCTATGTTTCTAATTGATTGTTTCTGGAGGGCACAGGTTTACTGTGGGAGGAGAAAGGGAGACAAGGTGCCTGCCCAGCACCATGGGTTGGAGGGATAGGAAACAATTCCTCAGGATCATGGGAGCAGCTGCAAGGGGGAGTGAGCTGGATGTCATTATCCACCTAGGGACAAATGATCTGGCTGAGAATGGGATCAGAGCAGTGCAACAGAAGTTTGTGGAGTTGGGGAGGGACCTTAGACAAATGGCACACATGGTAACTTTCTTGGAAGTGCTGTCTGTCTATGGCATGAATGAGGCTAGGGTACTCCGCACCATGGGATTCAATAACTGGTTGAAATACTGGTGCAGAGCTCAGGGATTTGGCTTGCTTCATTGGGGACTGGGGTGCCACCTGGGGGGATGCAGGCCTATACTGGCATACTGGCATCATGGTCGGCATCTGTCCAGGAGGGGAACCAGGATCCTAGGCAGTAAGGACAGGGATGGGGCAAAATAAATAAAGCCATAAAAAATGGAGGGTAATGAGTACCAATGCCTGTAGTCTAGGTAAAAAGCTCCCTGAAATGGTGGCCTTGATGGAAGATGGATGACTGGATATTGTGGCAGTCACAGAAACATGGTACACAGAGAACCATGACTGGGATGTCAACATACCAGGGTACACAATCTACAGGAGGGACAGAGAGGGTAGAAGAGGAGGAGGAGGAGGAGGAGCTCTCTATGTAAGGGAAGGGATCAAAGCAACAGAACTAAAGGGTAAACAGGGAGGACAGGAGGCACTATGGGTCACCCTGAAGACTGGAAATGGCACCACAATCCGCACAGGGGTTGTATACAGACCCCCATCTCAGGGGAGGAAATGGACAAAGAAATGATAGAAGGCATCCTTAGGATGGCAGAGAAAGGGGAGATATTGCTGATGGGGGACCTGAATTTGCCAGATGTTAACTGGAGCACCTTTGCTGCAGCCACATCCAAGAGCAGGGCCATTCTTGATGCCCCACAAGGAGCATGCATCAGACAGCTAGTTTTGGAACCCACTTGGGAGGGAGCAATCTTAGACTTGGTACTCTCAAATGGGGGCAGAGACAGATCTCAGATCTAGAAGTGAGTAGCCATCTGGGAACAAGTGACCACCACACAGTGTGGTTCATGATAAACTTAGCTGTAGAGTCAAGTCATACAAAAGTGAAGGTACTGGACTTCAGGACGGCTGATTTTGTCAAAATGGGAGAGTGCCTCAGAAAAGCACTAGCAAACAGGCAAGAAGGTGAGGTGGAGCAACAATGGGGAAACGTCAAAACCACCATCACAGAGGCAGCAAGCCTTTGTGTGAAGCAAATAAACAAATCAAAACAAAAGAAAAAACACTATGGTTCTCAAAAGAAATGGTGGGGAAGGTTAGGGAGAAAAAGATAGCATTCAGGAAGTATAAGGAAACACAGAAGCAGGACAGAGACCTGTACCATTTAAAGCAGAAGGAAGCGGGGAAGGCAGTCAAAATAGCAAAGGCCCAAACTGAGGAAAAGATAGCCAACTCAGTTAAGAAGGGTATAGAAACTTAGAAACATAGACTTTGATGGCAGATAAGGACCGCTAGGCCCATCTAGTCTGCCCATTTCCCTACCTACAGGATAGGCTGCAGATCCTAGTTAACCAACAGCCTATATCTTCCTGCCCCTCACAAGAATTGCCTTATGTCTGTCCCATGCATTCTTGAATTCTCCCACAGTTTTAGACCCCACAACTTCCTCAGGAAGGCTGTTCCATGCATCCACTACGCCTCTGTGAAAATATACTTCCTCACATTGCCCCTGAACCGCCCTCCTTCTATCTTTAAATTGTGTCCCTTGTTCTTGCAAGTCTCTTTTCTGAAAGATGCTACCCTCTTGGACTTGTTGATTCCTTGAGGTACTTGAAAGTTTCTATCATGTCCTCCTCTCCTCTTCTTCTCAAGGGTATACATATTAAGCTCCTTTAGTCTCTCCTCATACGGCTTCTCTTGCAGACCCTGCATCATTTTAGTTGCCCTCTCTGGACTGCCTCTATCCTGTCTATGCCCTTGCAGAGATGGGGTCTCCAGAACTGGACACAGTATTCCAGATGGGGTCTCACCAACTGTCTGTACAGAGGGATAACAACTTCCTGTTTTCTGCTGATGCCTCTTCCTATACATCCCAGTATACCCTGGCTCTCTACTGCCTTCTCACATTGCTTACTAACCTTAAGGTCGTCTGATATGATTACCCCCAGGTCCCTTCCTGTTTTGTTGTTGTTACTACCTCCCCACCCATTGTGTATTCTTCCCTGGGTTCTTGTTTCCCAGGTGCATTATTTTGCACTTCTTTGCATTGAATCCTAGCGCCATACGTCTGACCATTCCTCCAACCTTGCCAAGTCCCTTTTCATCCTTTCCACACCTCCTGTGTATCAACCCTGTTGCAGATCTTTGTGTCATCTGCAAAAGGCATACTTTTCCTTCCAGTCCCTCTGCAATGCAGCTGATGAAGACATTAAAAGGACTGGACCCAATACTGAACCTCAGTGGCACCTACTAGTAACTGCCCTTTCTTCAGAGTGACTCCATTTACAATTACCTTCTGTGTCCTGTTGTCCAGCCAATGTTTTACCCAGGCTACCACCCTGGGACCCACTCCAAGGCTGGTTAATTTGACTAATAATCTTTGTGTGGGACTGTGTCAAATGCCTTGCTAAAGTCTAGGTAGGCCATGTCCACAGCCCCTCCCTGGTCTACTACTTTGGTCACCCAGTCAAAGAAATCTATTAGATTCGTCTGACATGACCTTCCGCTGTGAACCCATGCTGCCTTGGATCCTGTGCTCCACTGACCTCTAAGTACTCAACTATTCTTTCCTCAGAAGTGACTCCATCACTTTCCCTACCACAGAGGTCAGACTGACAGGTCTGTAGTTTCTGCTCTGTCTTGGTCCCACTTTTGTGAAGGGGATTCACATCCACCTTCCTCCAGTCCTCGGGTACCACACCATCCTCCCATGATTTATTAAAAGAGTAGCAGTGGTTTCACTAGTTCCTTCCTTATTTTTTAGAATTCTGGGTGAATTCCATCAGGACCCATTGCTTTGTCCACCTTCAGTTTTAGGAGTTCTTGCAGAACCCTTTCTTCTGTGAAAGGACTGGATCGACCCCTATCAAGAGTGCTTCTGTTAATTGGATTAGGCACTTCCTCCTCTTTGTGAATACTGAGCAGAAATATTCGTTCAGTATTCCTGCTTTTTCACTGTCCCCTCTGCCCACCCACTGCTCATTCTATTCAGCCTCACTATCCCTCCCTTTGTCTTTTCATGCCGCTGATGTACCTATAAAGGTTTTATCCCCCTTCTTAACTGAGTTGGCTATCTTTTCCTCAGTTTGGGCCTTTGCTATTCTGACTTCCCTCCCTGCTTCTTTCTGCCTTAACTAGTACAGCTCTCTGTCCTTCTCCTTCTGTGTTTCCTTATACTTCTGGAATGCTATCTTTTTCTTCCTGACTTTCACAGCCACCTCTCTTGAGAACCATAGTGGCTATTTCTTTCATTTTGATTTGTTTATTTGCTTCACACAAAGGCTTGTTGCCTCTGTGATGGCAGTTTGATAATTCCCATTGTTGCTCCACAGCTCCTTCTAGCCTGTTTGCTAGTGCTTTTCTGAGGCACTCTCCCATCTTGCCAAAGTCAGCCCTCCTAAAGTCCAGTACCCTCACTTTTGTATGGCTTGACTCTGTAGCTGAGTTTAACGTGAACCACACTGTTTGATGGTCACTTGTCCCCAGATGGCAACCCACTTCTAGATCTGAGATCCTTTCACTGCCCCTGTTTGAGAGTACGAGGTCTAAGATTGCTCCCTCACGAGTGGGTTCTGAAACTAGCTGTCTAATGCCTGCCACCTTTAGGGCATCAAGAATGGCCCTGCTCTTGGATGTGGCTGCAGCAAATGTGCTCCAGTTAACATCTGGCATATTCAGGTCTCCCATCAACAGTATATCCTTCTCTGCCATTCTAAGAATGCCTTCTATCATATCCTTGTCCATTCCTTCCCTGACATGGGGTCTGTACACAACCCTGTGCGGATTGTGGTGCCTTTTCCAGTCTCCAAGGTGATCCACAGTGCCTCCTCTCCTCCTGTTTATCTTTTGTTCAGTTGCTTTTATCCTTCCTTTACATGAGAGCTACTCCTCCCTCTTCTCCCCTGCCTGTCTCTCTCCTGTAGGTTATGTACCCTGGTATGTTAACATCCCAGTCATGGTTCTCTGTGTACCATGTTTCTGTGACTGCTACGATATCCAGGCATCCCTCTTCCATTAAGGCCACCAGCTCAGGGAGCTTGTTGCCCAGACTACGGGCATTGGTACTCATTACCCTCAATTTCCTGATGGCCTTACCCCCTTTTGCCCCATCCCTGTCCTTCTTGCCTTTGTCACTTTCTCCATTTACCCCTTCCCTTCTCCCTATCGACACCTCCATGTTGATGGATAACACCTTTTATAGGTACATTAGGGAGCAAAGAAAGACTAAGGCAGGGATACTGAGGCTGAATAAAGAAGAAGAAGGTGGTTGGGCAGAGAGCGACAGTGAAAAAGCAGGGATACTGAACAAATACTTCTTCTCAATATTCACAAAGAAAGAGCAGTGAGAGATACCTAATCCAGCCAATAGAAGCACTCTGGATAGGGGGTTGATATTAGTCCTTTCACAGAAGAAAGGGTTCTGAAAGAACTCCAAAAACTGAAGGTGGATAAAGCAATGGGACCTGATGGCATTCACCCAATAATTCTAAAAGAGCTAAGGGAAGTACTAGTAATACCACTGACTACCTTTTTTAATAAATCATGGGAGGATGGTGTGGTACCTGAGGACTGGAGAAGGGTGGATGTGATTCCCCATCACAAAAGTGGGAGCAAGACAAAGGCAGGAAACTACAGACCTGTCAGTTTGACCTCAGTGGTAGGGAAAATGATGGAATCACTTCTGAAAGAAAGAACTGTTGAGTACCTAGATGCCAGTGGGGCACAGGACCCAAGGCAGCATAGATTCACAGCAGGAAGGTCATGCCAGACAAATCTAATTGATTTCTTTGACTGGGTGACCAAAGTAGTAGACCAGGGAGGGGCTGTGGACATGGCCTACTTAGACTTTAATAAGGCATTTGACACAGATAGGCACAGAAGATTAATAAAAAAAATTAGCCAGCCTGGGAGTGGGTCTCAAGGTGGTAGCCTGGGTGAAACACTGGCTGGACAACAGGAAACAGAGGGTAATAGTACATGGAGTCCACAGTGAAGAAAGGGGGGTTACTAGTGGGTTACTGCAGGGTTCAATACTGGGGCTGATCCTTTTTAATGTCTTTAGAAGTGACATTGCAGAAGGACTGGAAGGAAAAGTATGTCTCTTTGCAGATGACAGAAAGATCTGCAACAGGGTTGATAAGCAGAGTGGGGTGAAAAGGGTGAAAAGGGACTTGGCAAGGCTGGAGGAATGGTCAAATGTATGGCAGCTTAGATTCAATGCAAAGAAGTGCTAGGTAATGCACCTGGGAAACAAAAACCCAGGGGAAGAGTACACAATGGGGGGTGATATACTGACAACAACAAAAATGGAAAGGGACCTGGGGGTAGTCATATCAGGTGACCTAAAGTTGGGCCAGCAATGTGAGAAGGCAGTAAGGAGGGCTGGTGGGATACTGGAATGCATAGGGAGAGGCATCACCAGTAGAAAACAGGAAGTTGTTGTCCCTCTGTACAGACAGTTGGTATGACCACATCTGGAGTACTGTGTGCAGTTCTGGAGACCACATCTCCGCAAAGACATAGACAGGGTGGAGGCTGTCCAGAGGAGAGCAACCAAAATGGTGCAGGGTCCGCACCAGATGACATATGAAGAAAGACTAAAGGAGCTTAAGATGTATAGCCTCAAGGAAAGGGGGGACATGATATAAACTTTCAGATACCTGATAGAAACTTTCAGATACCTCAAGGGAATCAACAAAAGTCAAAGAGGGTAGCATCTTTCAGAAAAAGAGATGTGCAAGAACAAGGGGGCACAATTTGAAGATACAGGGGGGACGGCTCAGAGGTAATGTGAAAAAGTATTTATTCACAGAGAGGGTTGTAGATGCATGGAACAGCCTTCCTGAGGAGGTCATAGAGTCAAAAACAGTGGGGGAATTCAAGAATGCATGGGACAGACATAAGACAATTCTAGTGGAGGGTAGGAGGAAGTAGGCTGTTGGTTAACTAGGATCTGCAGCTTATCTGTTAGGTAGGGAAATGGGCAGACTATGCAGGCCAAGCAGTCCTTATCTGCCATCAGATTCTATGTTTCTATGTCTATGACTCATGAGATACAGAATCTCATGCATGAGGTTGAGCTCCAGGGGTTTAAGTCCTTTAGACATGATAGATGTGGTAGGAAGGGAGGTGGAATTATCATCTACATAAAAAACTCCCTAAATGCTTCCCTGGTGGCAATGCCAGACCACACTCAATCAGTGGTGAGGCAGTGTTCATCAAAATACTGTTTGGCGGGACTAAGGCCCTGCTAATAGGCTACATCTACAACCTGCCTAAGACTGCAAAAGATGCCTTAAAGAGCCTTCTGGCTCTGATCCCAGGGCTACCTCAGTAGGAGAAAATAATCCTTGGTGACTTTAATCTCCACTGGGGTCAGCACACCATTAGTGATGTAAAATCCAGCTTGCTAGAGGCCAACTTGACCCAATTGATCCAAGGATCCACTCGGTTGAACATTAAGTCACAAAACCACACCACCTTAGATTTAATTCTTGCTTCCAACCCTAGTAGTTTCAAACTGGCTGGAATGTTTGGGGACTCCATAAGCAACCATGTCCCTATATTCAGTATCTGGAAAAACGACCATCCCAACCCTCCACACAGAATTTTTTGGCTTGGGATTATTCCAATTTTGCCACCTGTTCCTTTCTCAAAACCCTAGCAGTGGTGGATTGGACTTAAATCAAGATAGCCCCCAATCTGGACTCATCCCTTTATTTCTTCATCAGTAACTTCTTCTCAGCTGCCAATTAGCATGCCCCCTAAAACAAATCAGAGTCATGGGAAAACACTCAAGGTGGCTGTCCAGAGACCTTAAAAAACAAATGAGGGTGAGAGACAAAGCCTGGGAAAAATTCAAATCTACAAATCTAGCTAAGGATTGGGTTAAATATAGAAAATTGAGGAACAAGTGTAAAAAGAAACTAAAATCATCTCAAAGACAATACCTCCAGAACCTACAAACTAAAAACCTTTCGGACCCTAAAAAATGTTGGTCCCAAATTACTCTTTCCTGAAGGGGGAACACCACCCATGAGAAAAGTGACACAATAGCAAGATGCTGCTAATGCACTAAATGCATTCCTCACTGACCTGGACACATTTAAAAATAATCCCTCTGGTTCTCCCCTACACCCAGGATAATTTATAAGTGCAAACCCCTTTCCCTAATTTTCACTTCAAACTTTTGCAATTTAATCTGAGGTCCTGAAATTACTAAAAAAAATCAAATCCTCTGGCTCTTCTGGGTTTGACAAGCTGGAGCCCAGACACCTCAGAATCGCGGCCCACACCATTGCCTCTCCAATCATGTGGCTCCTAAACAGATTGCTGCTTGAAGGCAAAGTCCCCACTGTATGGAAAGTTGCCTTGGTCACTCCTATCCCTAAAGGTGGGGATATTGAACTTGTTGAGAATTACAGACCAATATTCATCCTCTGGAGTCTAAGTAAAGTGTTAGAGAGGACTGTACATCAGCAGGTGTAGGAATATGTTGAACGGAACAATTTACGAACTGAATGACAACATGGTTTTAGAAAAAAAATCATGGTACCAACACGGCCCTGATTAGCCTTACTAGGGATATCTTCACAGCTCTAGATGATGGCCTTCCAACTCATGCAATCTTTATAGACTTCACCAAGGCATTTGACTTGGTGAATCATCAGCAGCTTATCACTAAACTAACATCTCTTGGTCTTGATCATCTGTCTACTCAGTGGTTCACAGACTACCTTGACGGCAGATCACAAATTGTCAGATAGCGTGGAGCTAAGTCTGACAAATGCCCTATCATGGATTGTGTCCCCAAGGGTTCGATACTAGGACCACTCCTGTTTTCCCTATTTATAAATGATTTGCCTCAACATTGTGGAGGGGCCAAGATGACCTTATATGCAGATGATGCCATGCTTTATAGGTCCTTCTGAGGCACTGTCCAACTAAACAACCTTCTTGGTCAAGACCTTGGTCTACTTGAGAATTGATTTCTTACTAATGAATTAGTTCTAAATAGTAAAAAGACCAAAGCCATGCTATTGGGGCCTAAAAGTCTGGGCCCAACCCACTCACATTTATCGTTCCCAGCTCTTTCCAATGGCTCACAAATTGAAGTGATCGATTGTATTAAATACCTAGGTATATACTTAGACCAAGACTGCTCCTTTAAGGGCCACATTAACCATTTGACCAAGAAACTCAAGGTTTCCACTGATACACCCCTTCCAACCTTGCTATATGGGGCTCCTTTACTACATTCTGTAAGAAGCTCTGAAATGCAAAGGCTAAAAACACTGTAACACAAGATATGGTGCTTCACTGCAGAGGCACCACCATGGGTGCATCACTGCTAGGTACTATTATCTCTAAGGTGGCCTTCTCTTGAGGACAGATTATCATATCCCTCACTGTGTCTTGCTTTTAAGCTCCAACAAAATGGTGCCCCTCCTAGCCTAATTAACACATTAGTTCCCAAAAAGAATGGGAGAACACTAAGATCCTCTGGCCGCCAGTTTCTCCAAGTCCCCAGTGTAAGAACTTCCCTAGGACTCTGGTCCTATGCTTCCTTTATCCCTCCCATCTAGAATGTTCTCCCTAGCAGTCTCCAGGAATGTACGTCCCTTGGGGCTTCAAGAAGGGTCTTGAAGCCCACCTGTTGGGACTGAGCCTCTGCACCTGCTATCGCTGAGTCAGCCGACTCCCTGCTGCTGATCTAACCTCATTGGGACATCACTCTGACTGTGACTGTCTCATGTATAATGGTACTTCTTCTCCTGTTGCCGCTGATTGTAATTAACCTGCCACTGTATCCTTGACTGGGTCAGTATGTCTATATTGACCGTTAATTGTGAAATGACATGTAGGTATTTTGTTATGTTTATAGATGTATGTAATTAATTCTGGGTCACCCTTGAAAAAGAGACTGTTTCAGTCTCAGTGGGCCTACCCGGTCACCAAAATTTAAATAAATAACATTTTCAAGGTGTTCTTTGGTATAGCAGAGTTCAAAAATGCATAGCTCATAATTTAGTATTGCTAACCTGCAGTGATGTAAAATGTGTATTTCCATAGTCAAACATCAGAACATATTCTTTTACTTTTCTTTTGTAATATTGTTCTTTTTGTTCTGTTAATTCCAAAATTAAAACCTGAATTATATGGTATTGCAACATGGCAAAAGCTATAATGTACAAACAGAGCAAACTTCATTGGACAAACCGGCACACCTGATACAAGTTGGAGACGGCATTAATTCTCTAGTAATGCCCACTCCAACTTGTAGTACTGAAACAAGCCACTGCTAAATTGCCATTGGATATTTAATATATAGTGCATGTGTCTTCCCACCCATCCACCCAGTGGACAGTGACTGTTGCAAGAACCAGCTGAAATTGTAGTAGCGCAGTGAAATTGAAAAAAATGCTCAATTCAAAAATTACCTTTGCAGTGTGTGGATCAGTGGGGATCGAGGCATGGGTTGATGAGAAGTCTGGGGAAAATTTCACCCATTTTGCTCCCAAAGTCAAACAGAAGCATGTCAATTGATATTCCAAAACATGCTGAAATGCATCCCACGATGCAAGGTGACATTAATCAGCAGGGTGTTCCAATGTATCGCATTATAATACCAATAGCTGTAGAAAAATATTTGCTACCTCAAAACTTATAAAACACATTACAAAGTGTCATAGTAATAAAAATATTAGATATGTGTAGGTGACCTTTGCATCTTCACTATATGAATAAATGTTAGCACCATTATCCCGTGTTCTATTGAATTACACAGTAAAATAAATGAAATGCCTAAATCATTGCTTCTGCCTATGTTTTCTAAACAAATGCCACTTCTAACAATAATTCTTCAAGAGCGCTTGCCATGTTACAAGCCATCAAGCCACTCTGAAGAAGGCTTCTACTGGGGAATTAATGCATGGTTGGGTGGTGCCTTCTTTATTGTGGCTTAATGCTTACTGGCACTGAACTATCAACCTGGGTTATAAGAAGGGAATCTGTTAGGCTGAATTTCTCTTGAGTGCTGAGTTGAGCTCTTACAGAGTAAGAGCTCTTAAGAGTATGACAAAGCCAAATTAATAGCACTGTACTAGAGAAAATAACATGTGCCAAAGCATTGGAGGAAATGATGTGCATTGTGAGTGCCTGACCATGTACCTATATATTTGGTTTTCTTTTTTGCTTTGATTTAATAAGAAAAACATTGCACTTCTGTGCCTAACTCACTGAAATTAGCATGGACCTTTGGATATAGATACAGTATTTCTGACCACTGTAATATTGGGGCACGTTGATCATTTATCAAGAATTTCACAGCACTTGCTAGTGTTGTATACACACTGTAGGTAGCTGTTGAAGTGCTAATAGATATGAACATTGAAACTTTCAGTCCCTCTTGTATACAGTGCTTCAAGTTAAAACCAAGTATAAGAAAGCTATACAATACCAAAAATCTGTAAGTTAAACTCATTTTTAGTAGTATAAAGCAAGTTCTTTGCACTCTTCATAAGTCATTGTTGTACGGTAGCAATGTTTATTCAATTTCAGTTTGAAATTTAATTGAAGTGACAAATCCTTTTATGCAGAATGTACATTCTGCTTTTCTATAGCATCTTTGCACTGCAGTACTGTCTGCGAGATGGATGGTGTGGTCTCTCCCTACTGATCATCCTAACCTCTGGGGAGAAGTATACTGCAGTCCTCTCTAGTTGTGGGTTACAGTTGGTTTCTACCAATTATAATTGTATTCATTGTAGATTCCATATGTAAAACACTGGACAAGTCATCTTCTGTTGCCACCTCTAAAGTAACAAGAAGACCAGCTGTAAAATACAGTTACCTAGAATGTATGTAAGAGACAATATTATTTTCCAAAATCATTCCCTTTTTCGCCGTAGCAATTTCCATTCTTTTTTCACAGTTTTTTGCTGAGTAACATATTGACACCCGCTCCAAACTGGCAAGACCTACAAATGGAATGATGAAGCTAAATATAACTGTAGTGAGAGAAATGTAATACTTTTTTGACATTGAGCTTTGCCTGTGTTTCAGCAGACGTGCTCGACCCAGCAAGCTGCATGATTTTGTGACCTGTCAGTTCCATAAAATTGAAGTCGTAGCCTGAACAGAAAGCTTTGATGCACCTGACCACATCACTGTATGATAGAAAAATGTAAAAAATGGCCCTTGTGTGCCAACAAGAACAGGTTCAATCAAAACAAGCCACACAACAAAGCTTTACAGTGAAATAGCTGATTTGAATTATTCATCATAAAAGGTATTGCAAATCATGTTTAGATTGGATGACTAAAATATTTTTTTTAACAAATTGGTCACAAAGGGTAACTTTTTGCAAAGTATGCTCAACCTGGGGGAAGAGAAATGAAGAGGTCCCTCACATTGTTATAGTATGTTAGAACCATTAGTGTTCTTAGTTTTATAAAATGATTTGCAGCTCTTGATCCACTCAAACAACATGACTGCATTCCTTTTTTAATTAAGCTTGTTTCTTTCCATTGGATCTGCCTGGCAGCACCACCGAGGCCCATCTGTGACCTTCTCACTGACTGACTAACCGGTTATCCACCAATTACCAGGACCACAGTCTGGTGGGTGGCCATTCATGTTGGTCAAGCGAGAGCCTACGGGGGGGGAGCTGCCAGTATGTAGCAGTCTGGCATTTTCTATGTTTTCCCCAGGGGTGCCCTGTGCCATTGTGTAAGTGTGTAGTCATGCTATGGCATTCATTTGTGTCAGGCATTTGTTGGCAGACCCTCCTTTTGTATATGCTCCCATCTGTGCAGCCCCTCCAGCTTTCACCAGGTGGCAGCCCCATGAGGAGGCTTGTCCTCCTCTTCACCAAGCAAGGAGAGCAGTTCCTGAGATGCTCAGTCCCTAATCCCCTGGCTGTCCCACAGTGATCTGTGCTCATTCCTGAGTGTGGGTCACTGACTGTGCTAGTGGGCTAACACATTAGTGCATTGTAACTGAATCCCCTGCACACCCAAAGGCAACTACAGTACAGAGCTATGTGAACAATTAAATGACTTGTCTTAAAAATACAGGCCCCTGTAACCAGATGGTTTGCATGACACTACCTGGGCTAGTGCTGCGCTAACCGTTAATAGCACTGGCAGTCACGGCACAGGCCATATTCAGAGGCCCCTGGTGTGCCACTGTATGTGCAGACTGTACCGACCACTATGAGTTAGTGGTCCTCCCACCCCAGGTACCCATATTGCACTCATACTGGAGATCCCTGGCATTTAGTGATTCCCCCACACCCCAGATCACCTATGTTGTACTCATATTGCAGATCCCTGGTGTCCAATGGTTCTCTCACCCTCCCTGATCAGCCACACCAAGAATAAACAGTATTGTTCTTGTTGTGCATAAACAATACTTATGCTCATGGCTAGCAGTCCCTGCTGAGCAGTCCCCCCTCCATCAGTGAGCATGATCACAAGTACTGTAGAAAAAGCACTTGCATTCAAGCTCATTGACAGTCAGATGGTGGCTGGCTGAGGAGGTGTGCAGGTCACTGTCCTGTCTGTGTCTATGGACCAGTGTCCATGTTGAGTGGGGTACAAGGTGTTGGGTACAAAGTGGGTGGGTCAGGAGGGGATTGGCTGCTATTTAGGGGGGCATGGAACCACTAGTCACCAAGCTAAGTGTGGATTATGCACAGCATGGGTGATTAGTACTGATTCATGGTGGAGGGAGTCACTAAACATCAGGAATCTACAATATGAATACAGTTGGGTGATCAAGGGGTGGGAGGACCACTAGATGTCAGGGATCTGATACGAAACTACCAGCAAGGGTACGTAGGGGCTGCGTGGCATGCTGATGAGCCCATAGTGGGCATGCAAATGGCCCCTTTGCACCTTGCATGCCCAATAGGATTATTAAAATGCCATGGCTGAATATGGCCCACAGGGGCCCTGGCACTATCCAGTTTGAGTCAGTGCTATCTCCAGTGGGCTCCCATGTGAACCTTATTCGGCCCTGGGCAGTGCCAGCTCAGCACATAGTGACTATACACTTTGCTGGCAAGGCTCTATATTTCATAGGAGTATGCTAACTTTTTAAATATTACTCAAGGTCAGCCGTGTATTATGTGCCCCGCAGTGCTACTGGCTGCATGGCACTGCTGGCCAGCACTGAATATAAGGGCCCACGTCTACACATAAAAGAAAGAAATTGGTAACTTATTTAAGAACCTCTAGTCAGACACAGACTTTTCTGAAACAGACATAATTACTGTGTTGAAAGTCTTTTGTTTTCTAGATTAGTAATTCAATGTTCATATTCCGTATGTTGACAAGTAAGTAGCATTTGTGATTGACTAAGCATTGTTCCATTTAAAAGCATTTTATATTATATTAAGAATATGACATATATTTACATTACAGAAGGGCCTGTGAGTAATTTTCTTAAGAATGTTTTGGTCCTTGTAAGTCTTAGAATATGACACATAGTACAGGAACAATTGGATATAATAACTGCTTATATTTCCTGATAAGGGGGATCTTTTCAAATAGATAGTAGGCAGGGAGTACCATTCTATTACCAGTCAAGTCTTCCTGTTAATTAAATAAAAACAAGAACAAAAAAGCTGATTCGGTGCATGGCCCAGTGACTGGTCCCATTTCATTCAGATATGCTATATCATGGTGAGCAAGTGCAGAGACAGCTCTGGAGGTATACTTTCCTAACCAAGTCTCTGTCTATGCACCAACTGAGGTAACCTGAGAGGTCCCCATTTTGTGGTCCTCCAATCAAGGTAACAAAATTTGTCTTTGGGCACAGTTCTTTGCCCTTGTTCTTTATCACTGTCTTAAAGAGTAGCAAATAGTGAAGGCTATATAGAAGGGTTCATAAGGGCCAGCATTAGGGGTGTGTGAATATCTTTTTTATAACTGACCATCAATTTCTTCAGTGGCAATGGCCAGTTATTACAGGAAACAAGAGGACATCAGAAGCAGCTGTGCTTGAGACAGTCTCGAGTGCAGCGCAGTGACACACTTTTTTTTTGTTTCTTTCCTGGGCATTGCATTAAATAGCATAAAAAAGTTTCAGAGTGCTGAGCTAAATAAAATAGTAATACTACACTCAAAAGCTGACCTAATTTGTTGGTTACAAGCGCCACTAAATCTGACACTGTAAAGTGATGGTATGAACATCAATGTCATTTAGTGACTGAAAAGATCAGCGCTCAGTGGTGATGTCTTATAGGCACATAAATAAAAAAGGAAACTGATGAACCACATTTTAATCTGCAGTCATTGTTAAAACTTTTTAAGTAAAGTAACAGATTTAGCCTGGGGAGAGGGGCTCTCATGGGACTGAATTGGTAATGGCGGACAAGTGCAAAGGTGCTGGCTGGATTGGAGTGAGAGCAAGCTGCAGAGGTGAGGCACAGCTGAAAGTGCACAGTAAACTACAACATGTACAGCTGAGTTCTACTAATTGCAAAATGGAATAAAAATCTGTAGATCATTTATTTTTCTAATTAGTTTCCTGGCTGTGACTAATTCATTCCAAATGAGCTGGTGGGGGTGGGGGAAAGGAGTGGCAAACACAGAGCTAGAAATTGTGAGGAAAAAATTGAATTGCCAGAGATTATATAAAATAAAACATGAGGTGAGGTGGTTAGTCAAATTTTATACACACTCTTCATGTCTGATGCTGTTATAAACCCCACAGACTTCACTCTCTGGGTTTATGTAGGATCACACACCTCGGTGTATATAAAATTCTTGTTATGCACACTACCCCATGCATTATTCTACTGTACAATACTCAGACTATATCCACCCCAGATACTCAGATATTCTTTACTCAGTATGTGTCTTCATGGCATAAATTAAATGCAGAACTGAAAAAAAAACCCTCACCATCTCCAGGAGGTCAGGTCTAGTAACTGGCCACTATCCCACCCCCAAATCAAGTCATCTCACATCCTCCAACCACTTCCCCACCTTCTCATAGTTAAAACAAAAGTCCACTCTAGACACTATGCAAAGAATCAACACTGTCTTTAGTAATTTCCCTTCCTAGCATGATCCCTCCCTGTTCTCAAAGATCCATAATATAAATGTTGGGCTCCACATCTTGATCCATGATTTGGGGGTATCACCTTCAACAGCCCTGTCTAGCCCACTCATCCCCCCTCCTGCAGCATAGCTCTACATTAAGTTAGTCAGGCACATGAATTACTGAGCATGCAGTCAGGTGTGCAAGCAGGAGGAAGGGGACTTAGCAGTGTCTGTCAGAGATGATGCTTGGCAGACTGACTGGCAGTCTATCTAGCACCATCAGTGACTCACACCGCTCCATCTCCCCCCCGGTGGCGTGCCTGAGTATGCGCTTAGTCCTACATGTGACTGACTGAAATGCTATGGAGGTATGCTACAGGGGACAGGGATAAAGCTAGCTGAGATTGTTACAGATGGTCCCACCAAATCATGGATCAGGATCAGGAGAGAGGCACAACATTAAAATTGTGAATCTTTGGGAACTGGGTGAGGGGGGGCAGTCAAGGAGGGACTGATAAAGACAATGTCTGTTGCAGACACAGTACAAGGACATACTTGGCATTTAAGGAACAAAACAAAACAGAAAATATATGAAGATGTGGGAAGAGGGTGGGCAGGAGATGCATTGGGGTTAGGGGAGGTGGTGGCCAAGAGTCTTAGCTTTGTCAACAAAAAACAACCAGTGCACAGAATGACAGATCCCAAGAGTGCTGCCAAACAGATTGCAAGATCAAAACAAACAAAATAACAATCCGATGCACACACCGAGTCAATGGCAGACAATACATTTATTGGACTACTTGCCGCAAAATGGACCAGACGACCACTCTGCTCCTCTAACAAAAAACTACTGGAAGTTCCTTTGGCCTGCTCTGTCGCTGGGAGTAAATCCTTTTCTCGCCTAGCCTATGAATCATGGAACAATCTCCCCAGCCATCTTCAGGAGGCACCCACCCTAGCCATATTTCAAAAGGGACTGTGCACTCACCTCCTCAAATTTAGTCCCTGCCCCTGCACCAATGGCTAGTCAACCATACATCGCATCAATTTGTCCTGGCTCTAAACTGCTCCCCTACAAGGGTAATGACTAATGACTGCACAAGCTGGTACTCTATCCTATATGGAACTTCCTGTTTGCATTTAAAGTACTTATCACCCTCACCTCTATCTATCTGCTGTCACTGCTGTACTCTGTATAGTAATGTATTTACAGACCTTTTCTACAGAAACTGTATACTGTCCTTATAACTCCGTATTATATGTACTACATTGTTCTGCTGTACTCATTAGTGTAATGTACCTCCTGTATTAGATGTACTGTACTGTACTGCTGTATTAGATGTACTACTGTAACAGACATACTGCACTGTACTGCTGTATTCACTAATATCATGTACCTCCTGCCCCTCTTCCGCAAAAACTGTAAAACTGTATACTGTCCTTGTAATCCTGTACAATATGTCTGACACAGTACTACCTGACTGTATGTACAAAATTATATTTAACTAACTCCGTGTTGCCCCTGAAAAAGTGACCTTCAGGGCCCAGTGGGTTTACCTGGTTAACAAAATGTAATAAATAAATAAATAATTACACAAAAAACACACACATACCAAGGACTGACTATCCCTAAATGTGTTTCGTAATTAATAAATTTATTGTCTGTCACTGACTTGTTGTGTACATCAGATTGTTCTTTTACATGCTTTGGCTTGTCACTTGGAGCGGTATAGACAGTTTCCAACAATTTTAAAACATATTTTACTGGCTCTAAATACAAATAACACAAATAGTAAAAATGATTTAGTAGTCTGTCTTGTGTTCTTGGGACCCTTTTATTCATTTTATTTGGGAAACTATGTTCTGGCAATGCTCACTCCTAGCCAACAATCATTTTATTAATTTTCAGAGGTTGAGTTTATAATTGGGGGGGATTTTTATCAGTTTGCATGCTGAAATGTATTTACATTTTATGATCAGTCAAATCAGTTTATTGAAAGAGCGTAAGGCCATTGAAGTCGATAGCATTAGAAAAGCTTTAGGATCAAAAACAGAGAAAACACCCAACAATAACTAATCAAAAGAACAAGGAAAACAAATTTTAACCTGCACATAGCATACAAAATTTGCAGTTACACTTTTTTGCAGATAATAATTCATGTGCTTTTCAGGTGGAGGTGATGGAGTTTTGTAAGTGGGAGGCCAGAAATGTGAATGTAAATTTGTAAGATTATTGCTACTTTAGCCTGTGTTTGCAGTAATAAAGGAAGCTGAATACCAAATAAACTTTGACATGACTTGATTTTGCTGAATGAAAATAAACTGCATCCATACAGAAATTGTGCTAAAGGAATGCCATAGCATAACCTGAGACTATGTTGAATATTCCTGTACTCATTAACTATTAATAAGTATGCTAATGTCAACAGATAGTGATAATTTAAGCTGTTGAAGTACTGTACAAGGTGAACGATGAGTTCAATGATCCTTTATTGTGCTGCATGTCTGGCATACAGTTAACATCTGTTTGGAGTGCAGAGCTTGAAAGAGGGCATTGTTTATGTTCTTTAAACACTACGAAACTGTATTATCACAGATTTGTAAGGTAATCCGGGACAGTGTGTAGACGGGTTTACATTATACACTTTTTCAAATGGCATGCTGTATTTTGAATGGTTTAGATATACTTCAACAATAATACTCTTATTTTGATTAAAAATGTTTTAAAATGTTCTCTGATACTGTTATAAATGGGTTATCAACATAGACTAATTTGGTCCTGGTTTCATTATATGTTATCCATTGATCTGACATGATTATTTTTTAATGTTTACATTTAAGCCCGCTTATAAGAACATCCCTGTTATATAAGCATTTTGACTCCCCTGTATTTGGAAATCTTACCAGTCAACATTAGGTAACCCCTGGGTTGCTTTGAGCTGTGCTTTAAATGTGTGGACTGGAAAGAAGTGGGAGTTCATTTGTTTGCAGCTTGCATTGATCTTGCATTTAATAAACCTTTCTGTCCAGCTTCCTTTGATGCTTGGCTGGGGTACAGATGTTGTAAAGTTTTTCTTCACTGGTAAAGATGCGGCCAAGGCATGGATTTTGCCCTTCATGAAGTGCTTGTGAAGTGATCCCAGGTCACAAAATGTGGGGTGTAGTGCACTTTGCAAAACTGTGTGAGGGACTTTGCCAGCAAAGTTAGTTCACGAAGGGTGAATAGAAGGGAAGGTGCAAAAAGCTGATCACATGATGAAATTGCTGTAGAAAGTACACGGACAAAATTATGTGGCAGGGTACAGTATTAGGCTGTACGTGGAAGGAGTAGGATGTGGCTTCATTGTGTTGTGAAGAAAATCAACTGGATTTAGTGTAGCTATTTTTGTATAGTTTGTGTTACAAATGCTCCCAAGTGTATTTGTATGTGAGAAGGAAGTGAAATGTGTTTACATAAAGAATTTTCAGCACTGATAATTGTGCAGCTATGCCATGCTTATTCTCCATGCTCTGAAAAGTGTTTGAAACTAAACAAGGTTTCAAAAAAGTATTTTTGCATAAATATTTTTCACAAATACTGAATGAGGACTCTCAGTGCTGGTAGCTATGGGTAAAACTGAATGAAAAGTGAGCTGAGGTGGGGGGCCCCTAATTTTGGTGTCAGGATGATGCAAGTACACATAGCAGCCCACTGGTGTAGGCTATCACATTCTCTGAACTTCTGCTTGTTTGAAATGTTTATTTCTGCTGGCTGAATAACAGGTTCAGCAGTCCCCATGACAGGCTCTCAGAGTTTCAAACAATTATGCCTCTCTGGCCCACAAGGCGCAGGATACAGCTTGCAGTGACTGAAAAAAGGCACAGTGGAGTAGGTTTTGGAGGAGGAGGAAAAAGGGGTCTTGCAGTGACTAAAGCTAGGCCCATTGTAACTGGGTCATATCTACAAATCTGAGCTCCAAATGCCTCACCAAATCAAAATCAGGACTACCCTATCGCTATAGCTATTTTATTGCATATAGCATCAAATAAGACGGAGACACTCACAGATAGGAGCAGCAAGCAGAAATGGAGAAGCCCAACATTTTGTGTGTACATGCACTTTTTCACTCTTCAAAAGGCCCGTGCACACATGTAACCCCCAGGTGGCGCTATCCCAAGGGCTACTACCCATGCCTGCTTGGCTAGTAGCAGGTTAAGGGGCCTGGGTAATAAAATGGGTGTCTGTACCCGGAGGTCAGGGTTGTTAGTGGTCAAGCTAACCTGGGCACAGCCCTCTGGGACACTGTAACCCCCCTCTTTCCCTTCTAGTGGCCTGAACAATATACAATAATCACTTTCACAATGACTCTTGTTCACCATGCAATTACCCACACTGTTTGCACTTACCACCAGGGCTGGTTCCTCTAGCTTGACCCTGGGGACCACCTGTAAAACAAGGCTAAGCACAGCAAATAGCAACAGTACAGTACTCTTGGCACAAACTGGAACCACAGTCAGGTTAAATGCAAACAAAGTTAAATCTGATTTATTCAGGGGACTTGAATAAGAGAAGGGCGTAATCAGGTTGATTTGCTTAAAAGCTGTATTAATCAGACAGTTATGCATGCAGTTCAGAGTCCCTACACAGTCACACACTCTGGGAACCCAGGTAGGAAAATGATGGGCTAGCCAGAAATGATGCAGCTTGTTGTGGCCCTGTGATGGAAGGAAGCAACATGCACAACACACACTATTTGTATTCTGGAGCCGGAGGGCTCAGTTTGTGAAAGAAAAGGCAACAAGACAATCAGATGACAGCACTTTTAGATTTCGCTGTTGTTGCAGGGATCTACCCTGATGTTTACGCATGCTATCCAATACTAGACACAGGCAGGACAAAATTGAGACTGCAGGCTGTTGAGCTGGGGAGTTTGGAGAAGCAGGGCCCACACGAATCACCAAGGCATCATTCCTGTTCAAGGCATTGAGCAGGGGGCGTGATCCCCAGGCTGGTCTCTCATCGAGGACTTTCTCTGTGTAGCAGGTATTCTGGCTGGGCCAGTGTAGCAGGGACCAGGTAAATGGAAATGGATACGGATTCAGTCAGTGGAGCTGGATACAGCCTCCAGCAAGCAAAACACAGTTCAGACACACAGTGGGGAACCAAATCACAACCCACTATAAGCACACATCACATTCACATGTAAGGAAATTCCACTATACCAGGCAAATGGCTCTCCAGTCACAATTACAGAGTCTCTGCACAATTCGGGAGTTCAGAAGTAGCTAGAAGTCCTGACAGGCCGATCACATTCAGCAAATCTTCGGTGTTCTTTAGGGTAAAGCCTGGTCACAATTCAGTGGCTTAATTTGCTCTCCAAATTCGGATTCAGTCCAAAAAAAGCACAAGTTCTCTCTCAGGAACAGCAGGCAGGCATGCAGGCCAAACTCAGGCCTTTCCACAGTTCTCCTGCATGAATCCACTATGGAATCCTGCTCAAACTGTCTTGAGCTGCTACTTCTTCACTTCCAAACTCAGATCTTTCTTGTTAGAAATCTTTATTATCATTTCGAAAGGACACATATACAGACATCAGGTAATGAAACATTATGTGAACCATACCGCAACCTTTGGTACAGATAAGGGCTTATTAGAGATTTAGTAACAGATAGCAAAATAATAACTTACGGAGCATGACATGCCCAAAACATTGCAGTGTGGTATACATCATAAGAGGAATTGTCATGTTACAAAGGTCATCAGGGCCTACCTAGGCCTACCCACCCCTTGAGGGGGAGCCAGAAGTTTCTAACAGGTAAAACAAAGCAAAGTATCAATAGCATACGAGGCCTAGGATAGGCTATGATGAACAAAATTGTGTCCTAAGTCAGGCCTGGACTAATAGTGACTATATACACAGAAAACAAACAAGAGGCATACTGTTTCTGGGATTAAAAACACTACATTGGCGGATAGCACTAGCAGGGCAACAGACACCTTCCATATTAGAAGGGGGGAGAGAGCGAAACCAGGGAGCTCACAAAAAAAAAAAGGAAAGGAACCACCTAAGATGGGACATCATGATAATACTTGGAACAGAGGTAAGGCTGACAGCGTACCTCATATTGAGCCAGTGAACCTCCCGCAAAACTAGAGAGACTCTCAAATATCGTCCCATGACCTAGGTCATGAAGAAACTTACAAAAGGTTGGGACTTCTGGGGATCTCCATCTCATTAAGATAAGTATTTTGGCTATAGCTCCCACTGCAGTGACCCATTGGGCCCCAGGACAATGTTTGGGTGTATGAAGGCTGGCACAACCTAAAAGAAGGAGACAGGGGTCAGGATTGAGCTGAGGAAAAAGCTGAGCACACATGACTTGAATGGCAGTCCAGAAGTGCTGGAGGCTGGGACAGTCCCAGAGTATATGAAACAGATGGGCTGCTTGTGTGCCACATCTCCAGCAAGTATCCTGCTGGAGAAGTCCCATCTTTTACAACTTAACCGGGTCCCTATACCACCTATGGAGGGTTTTGTTCATAATAAGATGGGTGCGACCATCCCTGCAAGACATATGCACTCTCACCCACGCATGATCCCATTGACGCTTGGATATCAGGGATCGAAGATCCTCTCCCATTAGATTCTGGCTGACTGTGTGGGATTGGCCGAGGCATCCCTGAGAGCAGTGTAAATTGCACTGGCTCTACTCTTAATGCAGTGGATCCAAGACGAAAGAGGGTGTGAACTTGTTTGTGAGCTCTTATCTTTAAGGGAGTTACGAAGATGAATAATAGCATCAGGAATTTGGAGATACCTCCAGAAATGTGCGGCCAGGAGATGGTATTTTGATCTTAGCACCTCAAAGGTGTCCAGGCTACTAGACTGAGGGAGCAGTAAATCCTGTATTAGGGAGATACTTTGTGCCTCCCATAGTTCCCAGTGGATCATACTGTTGCCCACTATCAAGGCTCGGTTATTCCAAAGGGGCATAAATTCCCATGGTGCTAAGTTCTGGCCTAGGAGAGTCAGGACTTTCACCAGTATTGGACTGGCACCAGAATTGTAGGGGAGAGATTGGGGGGAGATTTTTCTTGCTATACAACACCACCGCCAGAGAGGGGACCTGTAAAAGTGATGCTTCCAATGAAAGCCATGTGGGAGAAGTGAGACCAGTTTTGGAAAACCATAAGGTGGTCTGGGCTGAGATGAAGGCCATGTGGTAACCCTGAAGCCAGCGGAAACCCCATCCTCCCCGTTCAGTGTTGACGGTTTGGAGTTTACAGAGGCGGCGGAGCCTCCCACAAAAAGTTACAACAAAGCCTTGATTTTTGGAATCATTTAGACAGGATTGATACAGGAAGATGGGCCAACAAATACAAAATTCTAGGGATCACCATCATTTTAATAGAGTCAATTTTCCCAGCTAGGGAGAGTCGCAAGGTCTTCTAGTGGGCAAAGTCTTGTTTGAGCGATTCAACCGGGGTAGAAAAATTAGCAGTGAGCATTTTAGACGGGTTGAGGTGTAGGATGACACCTAAATATGTTATACAATTAGGGGACAATTTAAGACCCGAGGCACCGAGATCTATGCCAGAAAGTACCGAATTGATGGGGAGCACTTCGGTTTTAGCATGGTTTATCTTAAGACCTGAAAGTCCAGAAAATGGCGTCAGAGTATAGAGAATGGATTGAATAACCTGTGGGGTACATTCAGTAGTGATCAGAAGGCCATCAGCACAGAGAAAAGTCTTAAAATTGGTACCACCCACTGATATTCTGGGGATAGAGGACGATGCCCGAGGCGCAATGGCCAGAGGCTCAATGGCTAAAATGAACAGAAGAGGAGAGAGAGGACAACCCTGTCTCGTACCTTTTTGAAAATGGAAGACCGGAGATAACATGCCATTTGTTAAAACCCTGGCTGGGGGGAGGCATACATTAGTTTAATCCAGGAGAGAAAGCCTGGTCCTACCCCCATTGAGGAGAGGGTGTGAAACAGGTAAGGCCATTCAACAGAGTCAAAGGCCTTTTCAAAATCAATGGCTAGGGCAATAAAGGGTTTATTGGAAAATTTTGAGTGATGCATTAATGAAATAAGTGTTCTGTGGTGGTCAGAGCCTTGGCACCCCTTGACAAAGCCTGCTTGGGAGGGATGGACCAGCTCTGGGAGAAGGGGTTCCAGCCTACCAGCCATAACTTTGGTCAGGATTTTGGAATCGGCATTAATAAGGGAGATGGGATGATAACTGCCCGGAGAAAGTAGGTCTTTCCCCGTCTTAGGAAATACAGTAATGGTGGCTTCCCTCATAGAGGGAGTTAAAAGCCCGGTGTGCAGAGAGTGCGTAAATGTACGAACTAGGTAAGGGGCAAGATTAACACCTTGGGCCCTGTAAAAGTTGATGGGGAGACCATCTGACCCCCCGGGACTTTACGAGGTGACACGGAATGAATAGCTTTATCCACTTCCTCCACAGTGATCGGGCTTCCAACTGGAAAACGTCGGAAGGGGAAAGTTTAGGGATGGGTAATGATTCCAGAAAATTTTGAATAGAAAGTAGATCTGGGGGGCATGGGGAGTCATATAACTGCTTATAAAATTGAGCCATGATATCATTGACCCTGGTAGCGGAATAACAAGGGACCCCACCATGGTCTTTCAATGCAGATATCCTTCTAGACATTTGTTGGTGCTTTAAACGATAAGCCAAAAGTTTTCTGGCCTTTTTGCGCCCCTCCCAGTAAGCATGGCGCACACGCCGAAGATTAAATTCAGCCTGATGAGTTAAGTGCACATTCAGTGAGATTCTGGTACTTGCCAATTGTGAGAGTAGAGACTGGGATGGGGATTTATCTTAGAGGGATTTATACTGAAGTTCCAAAAGATATAATTGTTTTTCAAGAACCCTTTGATCGGACTCCCGGCGGTGGCGGCTGGCCGAGGCAAATGCCATAATACCACCCCGTATAGTTGCCTTAAAGGCTTCCCATAAGGTGGAATCCGAGACCTCCCGTTATCATTGTTGGTCCAGTACTCAGTTATTGCAGGACCCAACCATTTCTGGAAATCAGCATCCTCAAGGAGAAGGGGATCTATGCACCAGAAGGAGGGAGGATGATGGTCTTGCCCCAGTTTAACATGTAGCTCCAAAGGAGCGTGATCGGAAACATAGATTGGATGGATACAAGAGGTTACAACCCTTTCGCAGAGACCAGAGGAAATCAACCATAAATCTATTCTGCTGGATGAACCATGAGATTATGAAAAACATGAGTAACCACACATCCCTGGGTACAAGGCCCGCCACGCATCTAATAATCCATGTTCCTCCATTAAACTCATGAGGGCTTTCTTGGCCTGTCTGTGTGGTTCAGGGACCTTAGAGCTTCTATCAAGTGAATGATCCAGTACCAAATTAAAATCCCATCCAAGAAGGATTGGGACCTTCTGCATATTAAAATTTGCAAGGGCCTGATTAATTATATGGAAAATTTGGAGGCAGTCCTGATTAGGAGCATACATATTAACCAGGACCAGGGGACCCTCTGGGGTTTTGACTTCAGCCATGATCCATCTCCCATCTGTATCATGAATATGTCTTTTAAATTTCCACCCCAGAGTTTTATGTAAAAGTATAGAGACACCCCTCTTATGGGATTGGGCCACACTGTGCAACTCATCTACTACCCACCCCCGACGAAACTTCTTTGCTTCAACAGAGGAGAGTTTAGTCTCCTGTTGAAGGACTACCGAAGGCCTAAGTTTTTTAAGTGAATCAAGACTTTCTTTCATTTAATTGGAGAATTGAGTCCACGGACATTCCAGGAGATAAGGTTAGTCTCCATGAGGCCTGAATAAGATCATGGCTGAAATAGTACAGAACAGGAAGCCCCAGGATGGGAGACAAAAACCAATGGAGTGAATTAGCTCTCCCTTAGTTATTACATACAGAAGACAGGTCACAATCCCAGAATTCAGAGTGCCAAAACTACTAACAGTGTACACAAAAACACCTTCCTGTGCAAGGCTCAGTAAGGCCTGAACATAAATACAAACAACAGTAATAACAGTAACCAGCAACAGGTGTAACCTTCCCACCCCGCCTTCCTGCCACCTCCCCAAAAAAGCTTTCCCTCTTAACAGACCAGCTCCCACTGTGTGCATCGACTGGTTCATGGCCCAGATACCAGCAGGAATCGCTGGGGGGTAGACAGTTAGTTAACTACGGCTGGAGAGATAGGACATCCCAGTGTCTGAGAGGCTCTCTGCATAGCATCCCACCTACAAAAATGACAAAGCATCCTGCATTAGACAGTTTGTTAAAATGAGAAGATGACATACATCCGTATCAGACTTACCAGCAAATTGAGGATGCAGCCCCAGACCCTAGCTACCATTCCAAAGGGTGATACTCCTATGGAACTAAGGGGGGGCTGCTAGGGGGTAATTGCTTTACTGCCCCAAATGAAGTGGACTCCTAACTTGCCTGCCATAGAAAAATTAGGATGACATAGATATGATACAGGCCCAGGCAGATAGGAGCCACAACACTGAAGAGAACAGTACCTCCCTGTCTGCAAACCCAAATGCCCATATTAGGGCTAGCACAAAAAAAGGTGAAGGAATATAGGACCAGAGAAAGAGGGACACAGTCCCACCAATGATAATTGCAAACAGGGGGATTTCAGTTACATAATAGAAACACCAGGAGGCAGATTCAAACAAAGTCAGCCCACAGGTTTAGAAGTGGGGGAAGGAGCCACTGAGGGGCAAGTAGAAGATGGCTGGCTAGAAGCAGCATCCGTGGAGGTGGAAGTCCCTGGAAGAGAAGAATCAATGGCATCAGCCCAGGAGAGAGAATGCGCTGCATGAGACTTATTGTTTTTGGAGTGCAGCCTAGGAGGCAAAGGTGGATCCTACGGAGTACAATCAGTCGGAAGGTCCATTAGGGCCTGAAATTGATTATTGCTCATGTTCGGTTGGAAAGAGGAGTTAGAGGTTACAGACTCAGGGCTAGTACTGTGACTCCGAGAACAGAACCGGGAAGTCTTGCCTATGTGTGCCCCATCAATACGGCCCTCCTCCTGTTCTTCTTTTTGCTTCCTGGGGATTTCTAAGGAGCGTAGCGGGCCGGGGCCTTAGGCTGTAGGGCCTTAGGCTGGGTAGGTGCAGGAGAAGAAACTGTAAGCACCGTCACAGAGGTCTCCATAGCAGTGGCCCCGGGTTTATGCATTACTTTAGGAATGTCCTGGTTACACATGGGGGTCTGAGTCACCAGGAACTTCTCTGCAGCTGATGGATTGTCAAATAGCCACGGGGACCCATTCAATATAATGCAGAGACTAGCTGGGAATCGCAGAGAATAATCTAGCCCCAATTCAGTGCAAGCCCAGCGTGCTGTAGTAAATGCCCTCCACCGTGCTGTCAGCTCCTGGGAGTAATCCACAAAGATCTGGATCCTGTGTCCCTTCTACAGAAGCTCTTTCTTTTGGTGAGCCAGTTGAGTAATGGATTCCCAGTCCTGGAACCGGAGAAAGTGGGCCAGAATGGTACAAAGGGTGATCCCCAGGGCCAGGACGTGGTGCCAAAGTTCTGTGACCCCGATCAATCTCGAGCAGTGAATCAGACTGCTAGCCCAGTAGTGAGGGAAGCTCCTTTCACAGGAATAAGATAGTATCGGACCCCTCACAGCCTTCAGGAAAACCCA
The DNA here is from genome assembly GCA_016271365.2 of Neoceratodus forsteri. Lineage (NCBI taxonomy): Eukaryota > Metazoa > Chordata > Ceratodontiformes > Ceratodontidae > Neoceratodus > Neoceratodus forsteri. Next base: position 1,089,431,225 of record CM057458.1, read on the forward strand.
CAAACCTTAGGTTGTTCCGCCTGCTATGGTTTTCTAGCTCCTCCACCCTAGCGCACAACTGATGAATCAACCGATCGTGGTCCTGCAGCCATGCCCCAACATGCCGACAACTGTCTTCTGCTTCAGCGATTCTATGTTCAGCAATGCAAGCCCGCTGGGATAGGTCCACAATATCAGCTGTGTTCTTCCTGGTAGCTAGGTCTAAGTTGTCCATTCTATGTAGAATTTCAGCGAACATTTGGAGAATTTCTGCAAGGCCCCCTTCCGGGTGCGAGAGAGGAGGAGCAGGCTCCATGTAAGCTGTAGGCCAGGCCACCAGTATGAGAAACGGGCAACGGGTGTAACGGGTATTTCTACGCCGGATAGAGATCCGAACACGAAGCCACCATGAGGGTAAGTGCTCGCGTGTACTTAGCTGGTAAATAAATGAGTCGGAGTGCAGGAATACAGCGGGTATCACACAGAGATGCAATGGGGGTTACAGGAACTCTGGGTTCAGGTGTCCATGGAGCTCGGCAGTTGGCCAGCCCCCCCCAACTCAGATCTAACTGAAACTGCAAGCAGTGTGGGACTTTCCCCAAGATCCAAAAGGTTCAGTTGGCTGATTTGTCTGTCAGTCACAACAAGGGCTCCCCCTCCAGGTTATTTTAGGTGCCAAAAGCCCAAAACTACAATTTCTACAAGTTTTGCCCCCATCAAGTCCCTGTAGGCAGGCTCCATTTTAGAGTCCCAAATGTACTGATGACCCATTCTGACAGTCCAGGACCAAGATGATGGAAACAAACAGAACTGTCCATGCTGCAAAGAAGGCAGGTTAGAACAAACTGCAATATTATTACTACTATAACAAATGATCAGCAAACAAGTGCATCTTCTAACAGAGTTCACTTATAGATTAATTATGACTGCAATCCAGGCAGCTCTTAAAGAGACAGTATACAGAGGCTATATAGGCACTCTCTGGCAATACATTTAAACTGTTAAAATGCAGAACACCATCCTGGCAGTGAGCATTTAGGCAAGCTCAAGGAAGACTTTTCGGGAACCCCCATTTGTGGGAGGGGTTACATACACATGAAATTTTGGGCTTCTTGGTTTCTGTTGGATGCTGCTGTCTGAGCATCTCTATTTTGATTTATGCAATATGGGATAACATATCTATAGCATGTGCTAGTCCTGGTTTTGATTTGGTGAGGCATTTGGAGCTTGGATATATATATATATATATATATGAATATATATATATATATATATATATATATACTTTGGGGTGGCTGTTTTGTGTTGGTGCCACAGCAATAGACCCCTGAGGAGTTGGACTTGCTTTGTGGTGCTCAAAGTTATTTTTTTTTAAGACGGCCAGGCCTGTATGGTCAGGCCAGTGGACTCATTCATCAGTGACAGTTTCATCCAATTATCTTTTTTATTGCCTCCATATTAAAATCCTTGCTTGCCATCTATAGTATCTGAATCATAACCAGATGTAATTCAGGCAGGAATTCTGTTGCAGATTAATCTTTAGGTTGTGGCAGCAGTGTTGTGCTGTTGTGTGGGATTAGGTGACTGTTCATTTTTAAGCAATAAGGCATTACCAGGGTTAGATGAACAGTCTTTTAATCACCCCCTAGTGCTGTAATGTAATACAAAGTGCAGGCAAGTGCCATATTGCCCCTATGGTGTCTATGTGTCCAATGTTTTAGGGTCAGAGTCACTATTGGGATAATATTTATAGGATTGTGCTTTCTGATGTTTTTAATCCATCCTACTTAGAATTTGAATTTGACGGCAGATAAAGACCGCTTGGCTCATGTAGTCTGCCCATTTCCCTACCTAATGGATAAGCTGCAGATCCTAGTTAACCAACAACTTACTTCCTCCTACCCCCCACTATAATTGCCTTATGTCTGTCCCATGCATTCTTGAATTCCTCCACTGTTTTGACTCCACAACGTCCTCAGGAAGGCTGTTCCATGCATCCACAACCCTCTCTGTGAAAAAAATACTTCCTCACATTACTTCTGAGCCGTTCCCCCTCTATGTTTAAATTGTGCCCCCTTGTCCTTGCACATCTCTTTTTCTGAAAGATGCTACCCTCTTGGACTTTGTTGATTCCCTTGAGGTACTTGAAAGTTTCTATCATGTCCTCCCGCTCCCTCCTTTCCTTGAGGATATACATATTAAGCTCTTTTAGTCCCTATTCGTATGGCTTCTGGTGCATACTCTGCACCATTTTGGTTGCCCTCCTCTGGACAGCCTCCTTCCTGTCTATGTGCTTGTGGAGATGGGGTCTCCAGAACTACACACAGTACTCCAGATGGGATCTCACCAACTGTCTGCACAGAGTTATAACAGCTTCCTGTTTTCTACTGGTGATGCCTCTCCCTATCCATCCCAGTATCCCCCCAGCCCTGCTTGCTGCCTTCTCACATTGCTTGCCCATCTTTAGGTCATCTGATGTGACTACCCCCAGGTCCTTTCCATTTTTGTTTTTGTCAGTATCATGCCCCCCATTGTGTACTCTTCCCCTGAGTTTTTGTTTCCCAGATGCATTACTTTGCACTTCTTTGCATTGAATCTAAGCTGCCATACATTTGACCATTCCTCCAGCCTTGCCAAGTCCCTTCCCATCCTTTCCACCTCACCTTGTGATTCAACCTTGTTGCACATCTATGTGTCATCTGCAAAGACACATACTTTTCCTTCCAATCTCTCCACAATGTCACTTTTATAAAGACAATAAAGAGGACCTGTCCCACTACTAAACCCTGCGGTACCCCGCTTGCAACTCCCTTTTCTCCAGAGTGGATTCCGTTTACAATTACCCACTGTGTCCTGTTGTCCAACCAATTTTTTACCCAGGCTGCCGCCTTGGGACCCACTCCCAGGCTGGTTAACTCGTATATTAATCTTTTGTGTGGGACTGTGTCAAATGCCTTGCTACAATCTAGGTAGGCCATGTCCACAGCCCCTCCCTGGTCTATTACTTTGGTCATCCAGTGAAAGAAATCAATTAGATTCATCTGACATGACCTTCCCACTGTGGATCTATGTTGCCTTGGGTCCTGCGCCCCACTGCTCTCAGAGTACTCAACAATTCTTTCCTTCAGAAGTGATTCCATAATTTTCCCTACCACTGAGATCGAACTAACAGGTCAGTAGTTTCCTGCCTCTGCCTTGCTCCCACTTTTGTGAAGTGGAATCACATTCGCCCTCCTTCAGTCCTCAGGTACCACCCCATCCTCCCATGATTTGTTGAAGAGGGTAATCAGTGGTATCATTAGTTCTCCACTTAGTTCTTTAAGAATTCTGGGGTGAATTCCATCAGGCCCCATCATTCTTCACTTACTGGAATGCATCTGGTCCTCCTCCACAAGTGCTGAGTGTACAAATTTGTATGACATGCCTAATTAAGTTGCAGCTATGCATTCTGTTGGTCCTTAGATGGATTTTAGGAGAGCATTGTTATCATATTGAGGCTGCTTGTATTCTTGGAGTGCAGTGCAATCAGAAGCCTCCCTTATTTCCAGTTGCTGATGCACATTGCACAATACCTTCCTCAGCACACACAGAAGTTGGACTTCTTGACTTATGGATACTATGTGGACACTAACTGTTTGTGTATAATATTCAAAAGACCATAAGATGAGAATCAGGCCATCTGTGAGATGCCACTGGTTTATTATTAAGCTCACAGAAGCTCCCATGGCATCAGAAGTGGTGTGAATGAGAATATAGTCAGATATCACATAGTTAGACATCACCTTGTAATTTTGGAATATGTTCTTAATCATGTAGAGGGTGGAGTTCCACTGCATGACCACTTCTTGCCTCATATAGTGCTGAGGCAAGTTAGTTTTGATTTGTAGCCCCTGCGACTACTGATTTTCTCTTGGAAAAGTGGGAAAAATAGCCACAAATGGGGTGACTCACACAGAAACTCTCTCATATCTACTTATTTGTCAGCAATCATTTTTGTTCAGAGTCACTGAAGTGTGGAGTAATTTTCCTGTGAAGTTTAGGCCCGTGAAAAATGCCATTTGATCTACAGGTAAGATAAAGGCCTGGTCTGGAGAAAAAGTGTTCTGTCCTCACCTATGCTGTCATTTAGGGGTCACTTGATGTATGTCAAATAGGCTCCACCTATTTCAAAGTAATGTGTTATGATATAAAGTATTACTGTTATTAACTTTTAGTATGTGATAATTTTATGTATCTATGTGGAACATACATACAGTACAACCCCGATTATCCAAATGCTGTGGGAAACATTAGATTTGTTTGGATAATCAAGAGTTCAGATAATTGTGGGTCCATAACATTAGGCAAATGAGAGCTGGGGGACAATGTCAGAGTTCAGATAATAGGGGGATCTGGATAATTGGGGTTTGGATAATCGAAGTTGTACTGTATATCATTTTATAAAATCTGGATGTCATCGCAAATGAGCTATGCTCAGTTGACTATGTAACATCAATCCAGGTTATATTTTATTAATAATAATAATAATAAAACCAACCTAAACTGATCCATGGATGAGAAAGTCCTGCACTATCAGGTTATCAAGCATGGAACTTGTAGAAATCAACATCTTCTATTGCTTTAATCACATTTCACTAATTATTTATATATTTAAAAATTAGTGACCGGGAAAGGCACACTTAGCTGAGGCTTGGCGATCACCTTTAAAGTAGGTCTTTTGACCTTCAAAGCCCTGCACGGACTTGGCCCCAACTACTTGAAAGAGCTTCTGATTCCTTACCGCCCCCTGTGACAGCTCCGTTCAGCTGACGAGGGGTTGCTAGAGATTCCGAGGGTTATACTGAAGTCTTCTGGGGCTAGGGCCTTTATGTCTGTGGCCCTAACCCTCTGGAACTCTCTGCCTCGCCGGCTTAGGGAATGCACGACCGTGGAATCTTTTAAGCAGGATTTTAAGAATTTTTTGTGGAGCAAGGCTTTTGTGGATTGATGCTGCTGTGAATGCTGATTTTATATGTATATTTTGATTTTATGATTCATCTGTACAGCGCCTTGGTGCTTGAAAGGCGCTAAATAAATAAAGTTTTATTATTTATTATTATTATTGTTCCAGGTGTGAGTTGGTGGAAGGATACAAAGGGCAAACATATATTTAGCATAAAACAGAGAAGTACATTATTGCTAGCTATGAAACCTTCTGGGGTAACGTACACAGGCAAGTGTCAATTTTCTCCAACACCTTGACCAAGATATTAGCCACATTGTGGGCTTGTGGCATGAAGGTCATGAATAAAGTTGCTTGCTGGTGAATTTCAGGACTGGAAGGCAACTGTACTGTAGTTCCCAGACATAGTGTATAGGCCACAGGAAAACCCAGTAGTTGTGCCCAATAGGCCACTATGCATATGAAAGACATAACAGAAGAGAAACCAATGCATCACATATCTGTGGTCAAGTGTACTGTGTTGACTACTGTGTGTGAGAAAACATGTGATAGGCAGAGTGCAACATCATCCCTCAGCTTCAGCACAGTCAGGTTTGAGGACTGTGGGCACAAAGGAACTTTTTATTTGGGACAGCCTTTACTATTAGCTTCCTAAAGTTTGGATTCTTCATAAAAAGAGTATGGCAAGAGATGAACCACGGTCATTTCTGACACAGTGACATAAAGATCCCTGGACACTGTGTGATTATGGGACACACTGAGAAATGTGTCAATGACTGCATCATTGCTTGCTGGTGAAATGACATTTTTTCTGCCCAGAAATATTTTTTTCACCACTTTTATCACTAATAGTACTGTACATGTCAGGGGACAGCCATCACCAGCCAAAGTTAATCTGTGTTTATGTTTCTATGTTTCTGCTAATTACAGCAAGGGGCTGATTTCCCCTCAGTTTCTCTGAAATGCCAATAACATAAGTGCTCCCCTTGTTGAGTTCACCAAAAACAAAAATGACTCCCTGCACCCCAACTCTTATCACTGGCAGCTCTAAAAGTAGTTTAGTTTCTTAAAAAGCAATAGGCACAAAAAAAAAACAGGATACATAGGCCATTCTTTTGAAAGACTTTATTTTATATGCTGACAATTAGCAGTACAAAAAAAAGTATACAGTAACTATGCTACACTGTCCTGCTTCTGTTTTCAATGTATATGGCTCAGTAGGTAGCACACTTGCCTCTGAGGCTGGGCGATCAGAGGGCTGTTGGTTCAGTTCCCACATCTGGCACTTGGGTTAATATCCCAGTACTGACACTGTAGTGCCGCATGAGAGGGGTGCTGCACTTCTGAGGTGCCGTCTTTCAGATGAGATGTTAAACCGAGGTCCCATCTGCCTGGATTGGTGGTAGTTCAGGTGGATGTTAAAGATCCCATGGCACTTATCAAAAAGAGTAAGGGAATTTTATTAGGAAATAAATCATAACATCATACAGAAGGAAACATAAAAAAGAAAACAAGGTTCATACAATATCCAAATATGCATAAAGAACATACAGTCTTACAGTCCAAAAAAAGGAAAAGAAAAAGAAAACAAAGGCATTGATAATATAATGAAACAGAAACAGGAAACTATAGTAAGAAAGTAATATACTTCCATAAAGAGTGAAATCGATGTAACGGAAGTCACTGATGTTCAGAGTCCATAATAGCCAAGAGAGCATGTTCAATTTGCTGTATAATAACATTTGGAGCAGTCAGAATTTGTTGTAACACAAATTGGCATCGAGCTTGCCACATATAATATTTACACATAGTAAAAATTATTCTAAGGGTACTGGGGTGAAATCTGTTCCAAACATCTGAAAAATCTCCCAATATCAAAACCTGATATGTTATTCTGCTAAGAAAAGGCCATTTCCATTTATTGGCTAAAGTTTTCCAAAATAATAAAGCATCTTGACATTCAAAAAAGAAATGTGACATAGTTTCCTCAATATGAAGGTTTAGGGCAGAATCGTTCTTGGGAAGACTTGTGTTTAATATTCCCCTTAACTTGCAATTTGCCATGACAACATAGCCAAGACACATCCCACATATGAAGCGGTACTCTTTTATCTTGAAAGATAGACAGAGCACAATCATGTCTGGAAGAGGAGCAGTAGGGAAAGTGTAACACTGGTTTTGTAATATTGAGAAAAGTATCATATAGTTGTTTTCTAGATAATGATAATATAGAAGATTTTCGAAGCTTCCAGACCCTTATCTTGCGAAAACTGTCTACAGTATATGTGGGGTAACATGCAAGACGAGATGGTATAGGCGGGAGTAGTTTCCATTTATCCATAACAGAATGTAGAGCAAAGTCAATCCAAATATCACTAATGGTAGATGTGTATCTAATGCTTCGAAAAAGGTGAAAAAGAAAAAAGAAAGGAAAAAGGCTATAGGATGAATCATACCGAGTCCACCCTGAGAAATTGGCAAGTATGTAACATCCCGTTTAATGGGGTTAAGTCGGCTACCCCAGACCATCTGAAAACATACACTAAAAATGTGGGTTTCTAAGTGTTTAGGAGGGGCATAAATATGACTGAGAAACAAAAAGACGGGGAGGATACATTTTTTAACCACTAAAACTCTCTTTCTTTTACCTAACTTCCAAGATTTCCAAATACCCACTTTACTTTCTCCTATGTGTAAATGCTTCTCCCAATTATAAGTAGCAGCATCTTCAACATTAAACCAAATTCCCAAAATTTTCTGAGGGGAGGTGGATATGACGATGCCACCAACTGTAGAAACATTAGTAGACTCTGTATCCAAGGGGATTGAGATACTCTTCTGAAGGTTCAATTTGCCCCCAGAAAGAACGGAAAATGCCTGAAACACTTGAATAGATCTACTACCAGAGGAGATATCCTCCATAAACAAAACAACACCATCCACGTAGGCAGTGATTTTAAACTTGGGAAGGGAGTAATGGGGTGCTAAACCTATAATTTGGGAATCCCAATTAATTTGTCGTATAATGGGGTCCAAGGCAGAAGCATATAACAGTGGACTAACCGGGCATCCTTGTCGCATCCCAACCTTCTGAAGTAAAGGCTCACCTATAAATCCATTAACCAGTGGGGAAAAATAAGCAAAGGATAAAATACGGGTAATCCAATGAAGGAAAGTAGTCAGAATACCATATAAGTGTAAAACCTGAAAGAGATATGAATGATATACCAAATCAAAAGCTTTTGCCTGATCCAGTGATAGTACAAATCCCAAAATGTGATTACGTTGTTTTGCCTCAAAAATTTCTCACAGAAGAAATAGATTCGTATTGATGGATCTCCCTGGAACAGCACAAGACTGAGCAGAATCTAAGAGATCTGGAGCCACCCATTGTAAACGGGTACCAAGTATATGTGTTAAGATTTTAAAATCTGTGTTCAGAAGGTGAAGAGGTCTCCAATTCAGTAATGAGCGTCTATCTCCTTTTTTGTATATAAATTTAAGAAAAGAAATTCCAAAGTTAGTAACTTGAGAGGAATCTCATAAAATGTGGTTGTAAACTTGGGTCAACATTTCCAAAAGGTCCTCATGAAATGATTTATAAAATTCATGTGTAAGTCCATCAGGACCCAGTGCCACCTGTAATTTAAGGTGAGAAACATGAGCAACTTCTTCCTGAGAAATGGGAGCAATAAGTTCTTCAACATGGTGTAAAGAAAGTTGTGGAACAGGGGCCATAAAAATCGTGGACAACTCAGGAATGTCCGGGAGGTACAGTACAGAATTGGGAATGCAAATAATCGTGAACAATGGAGAGCATACCAGAAACATCTGAAACTACCTTTCCCGACACATCAAAAAGACCATGCATGACTGTAGCTTGAAGTCTAGTAGTATGAGCGGAAAACGAGTTTGCTGAAGGAGACACCGACGTACCTACTCTCATAAGAAAATCTAAAGAACGAGCACTCTTATATTGATGTGTAAACATATGTCATTTCACCTTGTTAATTTGTGAGGAATAGTCTACCGAGGAAGATACAGAAAGAGACATTAATTTATAGAGTTGATTCCGAAAAGTTAAATACGTAAGGTAGGAATCACGTGCAAGACAACGTCCAATATTTTGAAAAAGTGTACGTAGATCGAGTTTTGTATCTGACCACCATTCCCAGACTGAATCATAACAACAGAGAACCGTAATTCAAGTCCGGGAAGAAGGACCTAACTTGTGACTGAACCAATGACTTGGTTAATAGAGTATTATTTAATTTCCACTGAGGTGTTGGGGAAATAATGGGTATGGTGTTAGCATCTAATGAAAATGTACAGATCAATAAGAAGTGATCTGAAAGTTCTGATGGGCAAAGGGATACTGATTGCGGTATACAATATCTAGAGGAAAAGAAATAATCTATACGGGTGTGATATATAGATCTATGATATGTACAGCCAGCATCATTTTTCAAGGATCGGTAAGCATCAATCAAACTAGCATGTTTTACTATATTAGAGAGAGCAGTGGAGTCACAACAAACCTTTTTTCTGACTGCCGTCCTACAAGAAATATCAAGAGAGCAATTAAAGTCACCGCCCCAAATAAGATGCTTCTTAGTACATAGAAAAGGAGTGACGAGATCTAGTAACTGTATACGAGTGTGTTTCGATTGGGGACCATAAAAATTTATAAGGCGTAAGGGTTGTCCATGAAAAGTACAATCAAGGATCAGAGCTCTACCAGGATGAATATCCAGAACATGGGAAATCGAAAAGGTCGAGGAATAAAATAAGATAGCTACCCCGTCAGCAAAATCGTCCCCTAAAGTCCAGTATGAGGGACCTTTATACCAACCCCGTTTAAGGTGTTGTACTTTAGCAAGCGAGGTGAGACGTATTTCTTGTAAAAACAGAACATCCAAGGGGAGAGAGGCAGCAAGATGGAAAAAAAACATCCTCCATTTGTAGCTCTTCAGGCTACAAACATTGAAGGAAGCCAGTCGAAGAAGAGTCAGAGTAGAAAACAATCAATCAACCACTTCCATCAGTGATGGTCTTATTTTTATGTCTTTTACTTCCCTTATTGGTTTTAGTCAGTTTTTTGCAAGAAACATCAGGAGGATTAGGTATAGTAACATCCATGTCAGAAGGTAAGACAGAGGTCTCAGAATCACCGTCCGAGTCCTCTCTCCCATCCCTCAGACATTCAAAGGTGTTAGTAAGTGAAACTTCAGGCGGCTTCATTGATTTGCAAGAAGCCGCCCTGGTGACTCTTCTGCTAATCTGAAAACCATCTGGGTCCAGTAAGGGAGTAATCATGGTCTGAGTAGATAAAGGGGTAGAGGATGTGTAACCAATTTCTGAGTAGTGGGAATAAGTTCCATATCCTTAGGAGGGTCTTGTGCAGATGGCATGGTAACCGATGCAACCAGCATATTGGGGAGGGGGGGTGCAGGTACCTCAGGGATTTCAGACAGTGAAATCAAGTTCGTAGATTGATCTTGAGCTTTATCTTGTACGTTTTGAACAAGGACATTCGAATCCCACCCCTCCTGCTTATTCTTTCTAGCCCAAGGGCATTGATGATACGCATGCCCTTTCTTATCACATAAGTTACACTGAAATACATTCATGCAGGAAACACTAGGATGTCTAAAATCCCCACAAAAGCTACATTTCAGCAAGTCACATGTGCTACTGAGATGCATGCGGGAGCCACATTTATAACAGGCTCTGGGTTGGCCTCCATAAAAACACACCCCTCTATCCTTTCCCAAAAAAAAGCTGTTAGGAAGGTGAACAACTTCAGAATTGACTTGAAACAGTTTTACACGAAGCTTCGAGCTACCTGTCCAAAGACCTTCCTCATCTATAACGGCTTCAGGAGGGGATAGGACCATACACCTATTCTGTAGCCAATGATAAATATCACTGATACTAACCCCCTAGTTGCAAAACATGATAGTTACTGTCCTAACTGCTGGTTTGGTGAGGGGAATGACTGAAAAAGGGACCCAAAGAGGAGAATTTTTCAGTGTAGCATATTTATTCCAAAACTTGTCTAAGCCACTAGTGTGCTTAAAGCTAATGTCAAAGGTTTCCTCCCCAGAAATATGTATTAAAGCATAAATATCAGATGTCTGAAAATGCATATCACCTTTTAAAAGGGTTCTGGCTACATAATATCGGTCAGGGAATACAGAGAGACCTCCTTTGTAACATAGACACACTGCATGATGTCTGGGGGCCTGCTCTAACTTATTCTTAAATAAATCAGACAGGACAGGACCCCTTTCTGGTGCTACAGCAGGTTGTAAGGGGGGGGTCGCTAATGTGGAAGGGCCCTCTCCAGGATCCTTAATAAGTGGTGTAACAGTACCTAATAAGGGGGGATGTACTGGGAGTTGAAACTGGACATTAAATGGGGTCAGAGGTAGTGAAAGTAGAATGTGTTGAGCAGGTTAGGTCAGAATGAGGAAGGCCAGCACTGGAGATTTGCACAGTATTGAAGGCACCCGGTTGGCAAGGAAAGGAAGAAAAAACAGGAGGGGAGGGAGTGTCAGAATGCTTAGAAAGAGTGTCATTAGACTTATGGGGCCCAGAAGAATCACTATCCTGCAATAACAGTTTAGGGCCATCAGTAGGAATGTCACTAGAAACAGTAGAAACACGGTTATGAATTACAGTATCAGATACAGCACATGGATCAGCAGAATCCATCATATCCCCCCATGTAGCCCCATGCATAACAGGATTAGGCAATGAAGCAAGGGTAGAAACAGTATAGTTAGTTATAGTAGCATCTGCAGAGCTAGGTACCTCGTTGGAGCTCATAGCCGAAGGTGCAGGCCTGTGTAGAGAGAAAAGAACACCGTGTTTGTCTGCATCCCACGTTGGGTCTTTTGTCCAGGAATCAAAGTCCATTTTCTTCCATCCTGCTTGGGTGAGAGCCGAAAAAACAGACCAGGCAGGGTCTATAACATTGCAGTTATTCTCAATGCCAAAATGCGCACAAATCAAAGAAGAGGTAGAAAAAGAGTCACCACTCGTCGTAGCAGGCACAGGGTGAGAAGAAGTCAGTGACTGAGAAAAGGATACTAAATCCAGTAAGCCCATGTCTCGGGACTGTGACTCTGCAGTCTTACCAGAAGCTGTGAGAGAAACACCGGAAATCGCAGGGGGAAGACAGAGCGTTGCACCAGCAATCATCAGAGAAGAAGGTTCCATCGTTGTAGAATGCACTGAAATCTCCGATGTACTAGGTTGAATCTTGTAAGGTGTATCATCACAGGAAACAGCAATATCTTGATCCGTCATGGAGAAGGAGTCTTTTGGTGCGTCTACAGGTCATAAAGTACTGCGTTCAGCAGCAGAAACAATCTGGACTTCAGGAGCCTCAAAAGATTCCTCTCGGGCAGTGGAGCAGGCAGGTAACATCTCAGGCAGTATCAGAAACGGAGAGGTAGGAACCTCACCAGAGCAGGGCCGAACAGCGTCTGAGCCCTCCATCACAGCAGCAGGAAACCCCCCACCAGAAAGAGTAGGGGAATTTCCCCGGTGTCCTGGCCAAATTTCCCTCATTCACTAAAAATACCACCAACAGCTTAATCTGGTTCAAGGTCAGTTGGCATTCATCTATATCCTCCTCCCCTGGATCATGCCTGAAAATAGGCACGATTTGTCTAGTGCACTTACCCGGTCAACAAAAACTAAATAAATAAAAAAATTAAAAAAGATGTTGCTTTAAATGTCTCCCATGGCATTCCATAGAGTGCATATATTCACATACTTTAGAAAGTGCCAGCTTGTGCAATTATTTCAAAAGTGCAAAAGTAGATCAAGCTCTGTGAGCTAAAAGAGTTACCAGATCACCACTTTCATCCACTGCCCATATTGCCCCAGTGCTTCGCTCCTCATGAACTTCTTTAGAGGGTGTAGTCAATCAAGTACCTGGCAGCTTTATATATAGTAGTGCTTCCATAATCTTGATTACAGAAATTCCATCCTATTTACGGAGACAGCATCACATAATTATTTGTTAAAAGCTGCTTGGACCCATAATTCAGCAAATAAATAATACAGTTATTAAAAGTAAGTGAAAACCAGGGCTTACAGAAATAGAAAGTTAATCAGGAAACTTAGTATATGATACTAGAAAGAATTAGTTTAAATTCTGTAGCTCAGATAACTTTGTTAAACTGTTGCTGATTTAGCCAGCTAATATGTTCAAAGAGTTCCAGCTTTATTTAGTAAATGTCTGGAATCTACTTGCTGAAACTGAGTAGCTATCTCTTCCTAGGCTTTGTAACAACTAATACTTACTGTAGAGATTGTGACTGCTATCACCAATTTCTGCAGATTGCTGTGCCAGCTGCTTCATCCCATTTAATCACACAAATGCCTTTTTCCAGGTAGACTCCTCTTTGTGGACATTAAGAGTGGGACATGACAAATGACCAGATGGTGTACCTCAGATAAAAGACAAAGACAAATGGTCATTAATAAGAAAGTATACATAATGCATTACTCAGATCAAATAACAGATGCAGACCTGGGTACATAAATATGTAATTGAAGAAGAAACCATAACCACACATAACATATTTCAATCACAATAAATACAGATTATATATACTGTATAAAACATAATGCTATGGAATCATATTAAATATCAAAACCAGTGTTAAATATCAGAATCAAAAAGATTTGTATCTCTTTAAATCAACGAGTAGAACATAATACTGGAAAACAGGGATTTCATATTTTGCATAAAAAAAACAACAGAATCTTTCACAAATTATCATAAACAGTGTTCATGTTTACATGCACTCTGTAATCTGATTCAAACTGCATTACTAAAAAATCTGGTTACTGGTAAGTTTTGCCTAGTAAAATAAAGCTTGATTGATTGATTGAATCAGACTATGCAGATCCATGTAAATGGGAGGATTAGGGTTACTTAAACTTTTAGAATTCTGACTCATATACCTGGGTTTTCTTGTTCGGATCTGATTTCTAGCTCATGTAAACAGAGCTGGCAGCATTTTCAGTTAGCATGTTTGCACATGCCTGGTTGCATGAAATTTGTTTACCTGGTAAAGTATGGTTAAATAAATAAATACATACTGTACATATATAAATAAACACATACTGTACATATATAAATAAATACATACTGTACATATATAAATAAATACATTTTTCCCAGACTGTCTGTAGTGCACAGATCAATATTGTGACTGAAAGGGCATAATGAATGAAAAACTAAAAAATATTTTTCAAATACAGTAGTATTACTTTTTTAAATATTATACTTAGATAGATTAGGAATAGAAATGTACCTAATGGTACTATGAGTCTACCCTCCCATTACTCAGTGGTGTCATATATGCCATTTATTATCTCCTAAAGTTTTTTTTTGTATTCTATTTATCTCCTGGTTCTCCCCCTGGTGGGCCCCCTTCTGACCGCCCCCCAGCCCTGTCATCTGGCTCCTCCAGGGCTTACCCTAACTGTTGTTCTCTGCTACAGGACTTGTGGTTGTGCCTGGTGTCTGGTGCAGAGCCTGTGGGGAATCGGTCATTCATCCTGCTACCTGGGGTGGTTTTTCCTCCATTTTCTCCCCTGGGCCCACGTACGTGCAATGAGCACAATGTCTGAGCTCCGCTTCCACAGAGACGGCCCCAGCATCATGTACCTGGGTTCCCTTCCCTGCATGGTGACGTGCATGTGCTGCCACCTACCCATCGCTGGATGGCAGGCAAACAGCACACCACTCTAACCCCCCTCCTTGAGGAAATAGAGCTGTCTTGGAATGCTTGATCATTCTTCACCCCACTGGCCCCCAAGCAACCCACTACCATTCCCTAACCCAGGTTGCCGGTGTGGCAGGAGATAAGGTGCCCACTGGCTCAGCCCTCCATGCCACTGGGCCAATCTCCTAAAGTTTTAACAGGCAAAGTCTGCAAGAACAGTTAAAGGGATACAGTCAACCCTTTTTGCATCATATTATTTTGGTTTAAAATGCACATTTTATGATTGCTTACTTCTCCAAAATTCATTGATGTTGTTGTTTTATCTGCTTTCTTTCTTAGTGGAACTAAAATGCATCATAATGGTGTTAGCATATCCAAACTTGTTTTGTTTCAAATCCTTGATCAACTGTTAGTGCATACTTCTTGAACATTTACAAACACCCCCAACAGTGCAACCACTAATGATGCAATAGTCTTCTCTCTTCCCCTATAACATGTATGGCTAGACTGTGTTGGGGGTGTTCCCAAGTCCAGAAAAGATGCAGTGGAAGTTGATCAAGGAATGTAAACAAACATTTTTTTGTGTGGGGACACCAGTATGGTTGGCAGTACGTTTTTCAATTAAAAAAAAAAAGAATCAGACTCAAAACAGCCAGCTACATCAGAAATCTTTACAGAGTGTAAACATTCATAAAATATGTTTTTTTTAAATTAGGGATAATTTGAGGCCTAAGCGGGTTGACAGTGTCTCTTTTAGGGCTGGTTGGGGGGGAGGAATACAAATGTTTGTTAGGAGATTACATGTACAAGATGGATGTACATGTGGATGAAAGTGTTCTAGAACATTGGTAGATTTTTAGGGCAGGGAGCAGTGCCGGCTTTGCAGTATGATAGCTTATTTTAGTCACACGAAAACATGGGGAATAGGATGGAGGGGTTATACTGGATGGGACAATATTTAGGATGAAGTTTGGAAGGGGACCCTTGATTACCTAGTAGAGGCTGTTGTTGATTATGAACACCATATCCCATTAGTGGACTGACTGGGGCTGGGGTGTGGGGAATGACTAAAGTGATTGGGCCTAAGCCCACTGCCTCTGTTCATGGCATAGTGCCAAACAACTGGTGCTATGACGTACAAGGCAGTCCATAGATATCAAACTTCATGAGTCAGCATGTATAAACTTCATTTTAAAACACTAGTACACTATATAGCAACCTTTAGTTGCATTAAAACTTAATCACATGAAGAACTCCTCCCACATCAACTAAGACAGACTTTAGTGTGTAGCTGGAAAATGTGGGCCACAACAGGTGGACCACTGTTTCTTATTTTTACACTTTGTGACTGAGAATCAGGTACACCTAGTATTTATCAATGTAAATTCTTATTTTGTGTTCTGTATTGCTTTAAATAAATATCAAAATGTTCAGTACTGTACATTAACATGAAAAAAGTAATTTTCAAAAATAAGCATAACTATTAATAAGTAAGCAATAAGCTAGGACAAGATGTGCATGAAAGGATTTTAATGCATGCCCAGGGGTGTGAGGCAAGAAACCAAAGGCTGAGTGTCCATACACCCCTGAAAAGTACATTAAAATCCTTTAATGCTCACCCTGAAGGGGCTCATTGCTATTATAAAATGGATCACTGCTGTTTTGTATTATACATATACTGAAAACATTTGTAATATTTTTTTCTACCATTTGTTTAAATATACTTTGGTTGGGGAGATAATAAGTAAAACTGCTGCAAACCTCCACTTCTGCAAGTATGACGATACTAGTGTCCACCCACCACCAATACCACAGAACCCATCTTAGTGTTAAGGTCACTCCTCTGTGGCCAGTTAATTTTAGGCTGAATGTTGGGGTCACGCTTGGCGAGAAAGCTGTTGGAATTTGTGTAGCACCAGGTTGTGCATTTGAGAAAGAATGGGTTTCTTTGGGAGTCACAGGTTCCCAGTTGCTTGGGTGGCACAACTGGTAGCACAGCAGAATGGTATTCAGAGCAGCCTGGGATCTAATGCCAGGTAGGGCACTTAAATCGTTCTCACTTCCGTCTGTTTGTAATTCATATATGCATATCACACCCTTGTGGAATAAATGCCAAGTTCACCTAATGCATAAGGAAATGGTTCCATGTTAAAGTAGCAATAGCAAAATCATGAATGAATAATCAGCAAATATATCATGGTGATCGCTATAAGCAGAAGCTCACATTATAGCACCGACAATATTAGCTGCCGCGTTTTAATAGCAAGTGGCGGCAGACAGATGCCACAGTTTTGTTTACCCCCTCAACACAGACACACTGAACAGATGCTGTGGTTTTGTTTACATCACCTCTCCCCAACAGAGACATACTGCTTATTTTAAATTCGTATCTGGCTTCAGTTTTAACTTCAGAAATAGTCCGTGACACAGACAGGATTAAGTATGAAATTAACAGTACCAGTATCGGCTAACAAGAATAAAATCCTTAGTAACTCTCCATAACAGGACTATTGTCTCTGTTTCTCCCGCAACATCCTGGTTACCTTGTTACCAGGTTAACTGCTTTAGCCTTTGCACAGCTGCTATTGATGGAATTTGCCCAAACTGTCCCCGTTGTCAACCCGCTCTTAGTTGCTCTTTCTCACTTGGCTCCTCTTGTCTCAGTCTGTGTTTCCTGGTGGAGATTAAAGTAGGTTCTGTCAGCCACCAACCCCTTTCTCTTGGCTCCTCTTGTCTCAGTCTGTGTTTCCTGGTGGAGATTGAAGTAGGTTCTGTCAGCCACCAACCCCTTTCTCACTTGGCTCCTCTTGTCTCAGTCTGTGTTTAAAGTAGGTTCTGTCAGTCACCAACCCCTTTCTCTTGGCACCTCTTGTCTCAGTCTGTGTTTCCTGGTGGAGATTGAAGTAGGTTCTGTCAGCCACCAACCCCTTTCTCTTGGCTCCTCTTGTCTCAGTCTGTGTTTCCTGGTGGAGATTAAAGTAGGTTCTGTCAGCCACCAACCCCTTTCTCTTGGCTCCTCTTGTCTCAGTCTGTGTTTCCTGGTGGAGATTAAAGTAGGTTCTGTCAGCCACCAACCCCTTTCTCTTGGCTCCTCTTGTCTCAGTCTGTGTTTCCTGGTGGAGATTGAAGTAGGTTCTGTCAGCCACCAACCTCTTTCTCTTGGCTCCTCTTGTCTCAGTCTGTGTTTCCTGGTGGAGATTAAAGTAGGTTCTGTCAGCCACCAACCCCTTTCTCTTGGCTCCTCTTGTGTACAACTGTCTCCTTGGTGATACTCCTGTCTCCTGCGACTAACCAACAACCACTGATCACCTAGCTCACTGCAAGAATTGCGATTTTGTTTATTCACAATTTTAGCACACTGGCTGGCAGCATGCACACTATTTCAGTCACTGTGCTATTATTCAGTGGTCACTACAAATTAAATCACGATTATTGAATCACAATTTTTTACTCACTGTTATGCAGTCGGGATTTTAACAGGATGCCTAAGGAAACAGGCCTTTGTGATCTCCACCAGTCTCTGTTCCATCTGGCTCCCAGCCTCTGGAGTTCCCATTCTATGTCTGGAAGGTTGTGGCCTTCCACCAAGATGTGGGACCATTGTGGGCAGATTTCTGTACATTGGACAACTGAGGCGCATATAGGTATAAGGTAGTCCCCACACTCCAGTATCTACCCCACAACTACCCCATATCCCAATATCTGCCCATAACTACCTCAGACCCCATATTGTGCCTGCAACCACTATCATACTTCAGTATTTGGTCTGCTAATTCCCTTACCCTTGTTTTTAACTCATAGCCATTACACCCCTGTCCATAATCAGCTCACACCCCAGTGGCTGACTCTGTATTCATCTTCAGTGAAGTGAGGATTAATTCAGGAATGGATGATGGAAATGTAGTAGTTGTGGAGGAAATACTGGAGTATAGTGGTGGTTCATGGTTGTGGGGCAGATACTGATATATGGGGTAGTTTATAGAGATACAAGGCTGTGGTATAATTGTGTGACAGATATAGGGATGAAGGGTAGTTTCTGATCAGGTACCATGGAGCAGGTAATTAAGAGGCAGACACAATGGTGAGTGTTGGTTGTGGGCAAATACATTGATGGATAGTTCCAGGGCAGATACTGGGGTGTGATGTAGTTGTTAGAATAAGATTGGATAGTTTTGAAGCTGATACTGGAGTGCTGGCATTTGCAGGGCAGATACTGTGATTTGGGATGGATACTGTATTGGTATGCAGTGTACTAGTTTAGAGCAGATGCTGGGGTATAGGGCAGTTATTAGACAGATTTATGGATAAGGGGTAGTTGCTGGGCAGGTATCATGGTGTGGCATAGTTATGGAGCAGATATAGTGGTAAGGGATAGGGGCAGAGCAGATGTTCCAGTTTGGGGTAGTTGTAGGGCAGAATACATGGCAAGTATATGAGTGTTATTAGACTGGGGTAGTTATGAGGAAGATATTTGGTTATGGGTTAGTTGCAAGGAAAATATTTGCAAGAGCTTATTGCTGCAAGAGTATTACTAAAGTGGGGTAGCTGTGGGGCAGGTATTGTGGTGTGGAGTAATTACAGGGAAGAACAATGGATTAATGTAAGTGTGGTACTTGAGTGAGGGATTTGTGGGGTAGATATTGTAATGTGGGGTAGTTTGGGGCAGATATTGTGGTGTGGGGTAGTTGCAAGGCAGAATATTGAGTAGTCAGTATGACAGGGATATGGGGGGTAGTTGTGTGCCAGATACTGGGATGGGGTAATTGCAGGCCAGAATATGGGGTAGCTAGCTAAGACATTACTAAAGTGAGGGTGCCTTTGGGGTAGAGCTAGCAGCATGAGGTAGTTGAGGGCAAGTACTCTTATTTTTTTGTGGACAAGACCTTGTTTGTCAAAATCCTAACTGCATATTGCAGACAAAATAGTAATGTTACAAATGGATCCCATGTAAAAGAAATTAGATTCCTCTGAGACATGCAAACAGGCATACCAAATCAGATTGTTAAAAGAGTTTGCATGTAAACAGGACCACAGAAAACTCAATCAGTTTATTCAGGGAATCTAATTTCTTCAGAAATCTGATTACTGCCTAATAAGTAAACATGGTGAGTGACAGGAAACTTGATTGGATTCTAGCTAAAGGGTTTGAAATCCAAATGATCATTATAACCATTTGGTTTCAAACATCCAAGTCTAAAGATCCATGACACCTCTGTTTATAAGAGTGCAAACTCTGTCACCTCCCCATGGATTTGGCTTGACGTGCTCCAGGCCAAGACAGAATGTTTCACTAGGATTTGTTCAATGGTCTCCTTTAAAATGCCCACCTAACGGAGTACCCTCCCTGTACCTCATGATATCTCTGGTGTATTCTTGCATGTGGTGTTTGAAAGCTCCAACAGTTCTTCCTACATAAAGTTTTATGTAGGCTGTTACATGTGACAAGATCACACCTTAGGTTCTTTGCATGGTATGCTGGACAAAGAAAGTAACAAGTAGAAGTAATAAAAGAGGTTTATTACACTACTCACGCCATAACAAGTGAAGCAAAGCAATCAAAGGGGAGCCGATTGCCCACACTATTCCTCAAGTATGGTCTCTTTCTCTCCGAGGAACTGGTGTACATACCATTATATATGACTGTTAAGAGTGCAGTTGCAGATATAATAAACATACAGCACTGGACAGGCATGTAAATAAGGCAGCTCCCTTGGGCAATTGCACAGGAAATAAGGAAGAATCTCTGAGCAAAGAAAACTCACAGTCAGCAAGAATAAGTGTTAACTGTTCTTATTTCCAGACAGTGAGCCTGGAAATATTTGCAACGCAATCATAAAAGCCCACAATGTGTCACAATAGTGGAAAACTACAGAATATGAGTGATTACGGAGTATAAAGAACATATGGCAGAAACATATCATATAAGTAAATTCATTACAGACAAATATGAGCATAGCAAATATAATAAAGAACACTAATATAAGTAATAAAACAAAATAAAACATTATAAGACTGTGGTAAGGCGCTAATACTTGTAGATGTATAAGGTTATGGTTACATATGGGTCAGCTGGTGGTATATAACCAAGGCATAACAAGGCGCACACCGGAACATAAACCATGAATGTTGTGGTGCAGGTGATGAACTCCTCAATAGTCAAGATTTCCTCCATACTTAGTTGCTGTGCTCCATACATGTCCCAATTCCATATGCAGACAATATTGTCAAAATATCTACATCACATGACAACATTGTCTGCATATGGGAACTGCTCATTGTAAACTGTCTCTGACTTTCGAAGTCCATAAAACAAGTTTTCATATGATGGGGCCATAGAGGTCCCCATCACTGTTCTACATATCCGTAGGTAATGGATATCAGAGAATCCAAAGGCATTGCATGTCAAAATGAAGTTCAAAGCTTCTTGTAAGAAAGCCACAATCACACTTCTTTCCAAATTATGCCTACATGCAACAGGACCCTTATCATGATCAACTGAAGAGTAGATTGTCTCAACATCAACTGTTAACCACAGATAACCTTCATGATATACAAACTCACTCAGCTTTGTTAACAGGTTGCCTGTGTCTCTGAGATGGGATCTCAGTTTCACTCCTTCTTTTAGAGAAACAAATGTACAAACCATGACAAATTTCTTCAAGAGATCCTACCTCAGAGACTATAGGTGACCTGGTGGCTTACTGAGGCATTTGTGAACTTTTGGACGTGTGTACAACACAGGCACTATTGGATTAGGTGTCCGTAGGTATTTAAACTCATTTGTTGTGACAGCCCCCACATTTAGAGCACTGTCCTGTAGTTCTAGCATCTACATTTTGAAAATGTTGATTGGGTTGGAGGGTGATGCTCTATATCTGGTTTCATCATTCAAAATGGTATGGACCATCTCGACACAGGCACTTTCATTCATCATGATGATGTTAATGTCTTTGTCTGCTGGTTTAAAAAGTACTTCTAATACAGTACTAAGTTCTTGCAATGCTTTCTGTTGCAGGTCATATCATTATTGCGAGCATATCATTAGTTAGATTTATGAGCACCATGTGTCTATAAATGCGGTGACAGTCAAGATCTTTATTTTATTTAGTTAGATGTATAAGCACAGCATATCTATAAATGCTGTGACAGTTAGGTGTTATATTTTAACCTTAAATATATGTAAATGCTTGTTAGTATGAGCATAACAGTAGTCCAAACACATTTTTTATGCATAGGACTCACTAATACTTATTAGGCCTCAGAGGTTTAAACACACAGTACACATTATTAGGCACATCTTAGGGTTAACAGCGGAAGTTAAGAATGAGAGGAAAATATTATTAATTATATGGCCTTGAAGGCTTTGGCATAAAGAATGTTATGGGAACTCAGATGTATGTTTATATCTGGTTGTACATCATTTTGGCTGTTTCCTTAAAGAGCTGCTAAAAAAACTATCTTGTTTAGACACACTGCAGGTATTCTGCCTTAATATTTTTCAGTATCAGACAAAGATGGTGCTATCTAGGCTAGTATGAGGCCACATTTAACCAAGTAAAAACATATGCCTTAGTTGTAAAATATGTGAATTCAGCGAGACTTATGGAACAGCCTAAGGGCTAGCTTTTATCAATTGTGTTTTTGCACAGTTCTATGCTAGCAATGACATATCAATCTTCTCTCTGCGTGATGCTGTTGAAGTGAGTATAAACTATTTATATCTATCAAAAGTTAGCCAAAGGTAACAGGATATTTTATAATGCAAATTAAAAATGTATTTTGTATTCTTTGTTCTGATGGTTTAGTAATATGATGGGTCATGGAACTGAATATATCATGTTAGATGTCTATGTTTTTCTGTTCTGAACCTGTGAAATAAATTGGATTATGTTACATTTTATACTTCTGTAAGATTCTTATTGCTAATTATAAAATATTTCTGATATGATAATCACAGATCCAACAATTGGCTGCCTGAACAGGGTGGGATCAGACAGACACAGATTTAAACATATCAGATCTCTGTAGTTAAGGGTTGCAACCTCAAGTACAGTATACCAAAGTGAGATTTGTCCTTAGGCAGCTCCTGGAGGCTACAAAATGGGAAGTTAAAAAAAAAACAGTTAGGGATTATGTTAAAGAATATATTAAAATGCACAGGGGCAGGATTTTATCTGCACTGGATGTCATGTCATGAGGGGAACCATGGCATTATGTTAAAAACAAGTTAGAAACTGAAGTTTTGAACAATAAAAAGATCCCAGGGCACAAGTAGAAAGGAATCATTATTCAGGGACTGTATTGCTCAGTGTTGGCACTACAAGAATGTGTCTCTGTTCTTAAACAAGAATGCAGATGTAAAAAGGAAGATCAACATAACCTTAAAACAGAATTAGAAGAGAAAATACAACTGCTGCAGGAAATGAACCAAGATCTTAGGAATACTAATGTTTTCTTGTCCACCAAAGTTAAAGAATGTAGTAAACAGATTCAGGAGTTGCAGCAGCAGTTGGAACATGCATTGGAAGAGGTGGACAGATTGAATGGCCAAGTGTAACAAGCAAAGGGGGCAGTAAAAGAAATCTTAGAATACAGGCATGACCAGGGGGAGACCATACCGTCAGCACCCCTGCCCCCATATCCAGTAACTCAGTCCCTGTATCCAAAGTTACATGAAGAGCCAAAAGGGTTCCCAGTGGAACCAATGGTATATATTTATACACAAGGGGACAAACAGGTTACTGAAAGTGATGGTGCTGATGGAAAAATTTTTACTTGCAGGGTTTGGAATCCATCCAAACACTGTGCGATGCCTCTCACCCCTGAAATGTTAACCATGTATGTTACTGAGCTTGGTAACCCCCCCCAAGGATAGTAGCTTCTATCCTGTTTCTAAATGGTTGTTTAGGGTAATCAGTTTAACTTTGGCAGGCCAATTGTCTATTCAAGAAACTCTAAGGGTTCTCTGACAGTTGCTGTGGGAAGATAAGTGGAACAAAATGCCCACAGACATACGAGGCACTACAATTCTAGGTACCGTAACAGTGTTCTCTGTTGTTCATGGTGTATTAACTGCCTTAACTGGGGTTCAGTCATGCACATGATTTTTGGGCAGTTTCATGAAATGTAAAATGAAACACCTCATGAGTACGATGGTAGGTGTTGGCAGGTTTTTGAAACTTTTATACCAACACCAACACCAAATTGCAATGACTTCTTATACAGGAACCTCTATATTGAGGGACTTCTACTTATTTATTTGAGTTTTGGTGACCAGGTGAGTCCACTGAGATAATACAGTCCCTTTTTTAAGGGTGACCCGGGTATGGATTACATACAGTAGCAGTGCAAATTAACAGAGTGGTAATACATTGGACATTAATAGTAAAAATTAACAGAGAGGTAACACATTTGACATTTAGAAACAACAATAAGACAAAGCAATGATAAAATACTTAAGCAAGGTTCATCAGGGTAAGAGATAAGTAAAATCAGGGATTAGGCATTGGCACATGATAATTGGTTCATCACAACATTGAGTAGTGAAGTGCACATCAGGGGTACATTAGTGGGGGGGGGAGAAGGGGGGACCTATTCAGGAGAAGCAAGAACAGGGTGAAGAGGGGGATAACTTAGATTGGAACAGAGTGAGAGAGGAGCAAGACAAGATTGTCGGAGAAAGAGAGTTCCAATCTGAGAGAGCAGCGAACGAGAACGATCTCCTAGAAGTGGTCAAGCATAGTTTTGGTAGAACAAGAAGGGGGAGTGAGGTGGAGTGAAGGGTGCACAGTGCATGCCGGAGGTGCACAAGTTCATCAAGGCAAGGAGGTGTAAAGTCATGGATGAGCTTGAATATGAGGCTCAAGGAGGAGTACCTTAATTTATCAATGTAAGTAAACCAGCTTAGTGAGGAGAGGACATCACAGTGGTGCAAGTGGGCTTTTACCCCCAAGACAAACCTTCCAATCCTGTGGTATGCCTGAGAGAGGAGGAACATAGAAGCAGAACTGGTAGAGAGGAGCAGGGGAGCACAGTAGGTTAAGAGAGGTATAAGGGAGGAGGAGGAGCAGGAGGAGGAGGCAATTTTCTGGCAGGAGGCAGACGTGATAAGTGGTAGAGGAGACCTAGCTTCTGATTAAGAGATTTGGCAATGATTGAGGCATGGGAGCTGAAGGAAAGCATGTAATCCAAAGCGAATTCCAGATATTTAAATGAGTGAACTACCTCCAAGGTCTCACCCTTTAGGGTTGAGATGTGAAGGGGTTGGGGATGAAGATTAGGAATAGAACGATGTGAGAAGAGCATGCACTTAGTTTTATTAGCATTAAGGACAAGATGATTGTGAAGGAACTGGCTTTCTAGGGAAGCACAGTCAGAGGCAAGGTCACTGTTAATAATGTCAGTGTGACGGGAGGAGCAGTAAAGTATAGTATTATCAGCATAAAGATGTACCGAGGCACCACCACAAAACTGAGGAAGTTCATTAATGAAGAGTGAGAATAGGATGGGGCCAGGATGAATTCCTGTGGTACCCCTTGGGTTACTGGGTGGAGGTTAGAGAGGAAGCCATCCCACTTCACTGTCTGGGAATGCCCAGTCAGATAACTTTTGATCCAGTGGAGGGCACTGTTGTCCATACTGATAAGAAGAAGTGGGTGGAGAAGGAGATCATGATTCACTAGATCAAATGCCTTGGTGAGGTTGACAAAGATGGTGCCTGTGGTGAGGCCTTTGTCCATGGCATAAAATATGTCAGGTGTAACCTTTAACAGGGTGGTAAGAGTACTATGTTTCCTTCTAAAGCCATGCTGATAAGGGGAGAGAATGTTGTGAAGGTCAAGGAAGTCCTGGAGGTGGTTATAGACTATGCATTCTTGGACTTTGGCCAGTGGGCATAGGATAGAGACTGGACGGTAGTTGTCTGCAATGGAATTGGAGCCTCCCTTATGCACTGGGACAACTGCTGCCACCTTCCATTTACCAGGAATGGAGTTAGAGAGAAAGGACCAGTTGAAGAGGTCTGGAATGGGGCAGGCGAGGGCTGAGGCACCCAATTTGAGAAATTTTGGTTCAAGTGTGTCATGTCAGATCTGCCATGAACCTGAGAAATGGTCCGTATGACCATTACATCCCAAATGCTCATAGATGATGTAGTTAGTAAGGCACAGCATGCCTATTATGTGCAAGATAACATTAATGGCAAAGGTAAATCCAAACCAGTAGATGAGGGGAAAACCTTTGAAGCAGAAGGCAGAAGGCAGGACAGAGGTTGAGGTAGATGTGCTTACAGAGGTAAAAAGAATAGATATTATAAAGGAAATAGGGAGTACCAGCGAGATAGGAGAGATTGGCAGGAAATAAATTGGAAGGACAGTGGTAATAACTGCCAGGATTGACAAGCAAGGGACAAACAATCTGGGGAAATGGATAGAGGTTCGATTCCTACCATCCATGAGCTACAGACAGAAATACAAAGATTGATAAAAATAAAATAATAGGCTGCATGCTGCAGCTGTGGGACCAACAGTCCTGCATACATGTTAGGTAGACCAAGCCCTCATCCCACCTGTAACAACTGTCTGCCCAATTACACTAGACAGGTGGAGCACCCCTAGGTTATTTATTTATTTTGTCTTTGCTTACTGGGTAGGTACCCTAGCCAAAAAATTGCTATTTTCAAGCACGACCTGGGAGGTTACAAATGATCACAAGGGTACAGAGTACATCAAAGTTACAATGTTTACAGAACTGAAAAATTTGAGAACAAGGAAGAGACATGGACAAACAAATATCATCGTAGATACAGAGTACATCAAAGTTACACTATTTACAGAACTGAACAACTAGAGAACATGGAAGAGACATGTATAAACAAATGCTACCATGACAAGGCAGTAAGCAAGCAGCACGGAAAACAAGTGTAGGTATTTAGAAAGAATAGGGGTAAGTGCCAGTGACAAAAGTGTAAAGCAAGGTGAGTATTAAAGAGCATGGGAAGAAAAGGAGAAAATATCTGAAGCCTCTTGGTCAAGCATAGCAAAGGAGGGAGGTAACAAGTCAAGGAGGATTAAAACATGAGCAGTAGGTATGGCTGGTTAGGAAGGAGTGATACTTATTTGTAAACTGGGCATGACTAGGGGCTGAATGAATATCTAGGGGTGGGTATTCCAGAGTTTTGGTGCCACATAGTAGAAGACCATGGCATCTTTTGAAGTTTTATATCTAGAAACATACTGCAGGGATCTATGAGCAGATCTGAGGCCATGGGAGGAGGATTGAGGGAACAGCAGGGAGGATAGTGAGACAGGGATACCAGCTCTGATAACACTATCCATCAGGGAGCCAAGGGCAAGAAGTTGAATGGACAAAGGGGATAGCCAATTAAGATCAGCATAAAGTTGATAATATTTCAGCTGAGGGAGGCAAAGGCATATCTGCAGATACTATTGTAGGTTGTGTCCCACTTTCTAAGTGTAACCACCCTCCCACTACTTCACACAGTTAGCTACCCCTTGGTGCCCTTGACTGGGCAGAAATGATTTCAGACAATGGTACCATCCCTAGGTTTGGGAATGTATACCAGGCTCATTACTTCTAGAGGTCAGAAAAAGGGGTGGGGGTGTTCAAAAGCAAAACTTATGACCAATTAACCCAGGTCCCGAGGAGAGAACTTTTTGCTAGGGCTATGCTAGACCTATACTTCTGGAGGGGTACCCAGTAACTCCACACAGGAAGCAGTAACATGAATGTCCAAACTAGGTTGGGATTCTAGAGTATGACTTTTTTACAAAAGATGTTAACTAAAGTAAGGGTGGACCCCCAAGGTTTACACATCATTGCACACGGCAATTGTAAAACAACAGAACGACAGTATCTGACAAAAACTCTGTGTATTCACATATTTCACAGGACACTGAATTCTCTTCAGTGGCAATGGCCTTAACTGAACACACATTTCTTCTAGTGGCACTGGCCACAACTGAGAACACACATATCCCATATGGCATAGGAGTAGAGTGAGAAAATAGGCTCTCCTCTCAGAGCCCACAGCAGCTTTCGCTCCTCACACTTCAACTACTGACCAGAACTAACTACCAGCTCTCTCACTGTTGCTGACAGACTCAAGATTCTAAAACTCCCCACTTACAGCCAGCTGCTGTGGTTTATGCTGCTATGTGAGACCAAGTAAACAAGAGAGTGAGTAGGTGAAAAACCCATTTAACTATTTATTCACCAGCTGCCTTCCTACCTATCACTGACACTGATGGGATTCTAGTAACCCCAGGGGACTGGGTGGTTACATAAGTGTGGTCTTGGAGGCATTTACATAGGTGACAGTACCACAGGTGAGTGTCGGAAGCAAAATTCCATGGGTAATGGCCAATCTAGTGGAGGGTGTAAGGGCATAACTAGTTTTATAGGCAACCCCAATTTTGATGTTGACGGACTTACAGGTAGCCACGATGTAGTGATCAAAAGTCAGATTTTGATCAAGTAGGACTCCAAGGTACTTGAAAGAGCTCACTGAATCGAGAACAGAGCCATCCAGACATGACATTTTAAACCGGGACCGAGCAAATTTTAGTTTTGCGACCGAACCAAAGAGCACTGACTGAGTTTTTCCGACATTGAGAATGAGCTTATTCTTGGATAGCCAAGACTTGAATAGTGATAAAAGCAGAAGGGAGATTCTGGTTAATCTGGGGTATATCCTTAGAGCTGGAGTATAGAACCAGGTCATCTGTTTATAGAATGGAGGAGCAATCAGAGGTGTACATCGCCATGTTTTTAATAAAAATAGTAAAGAGAAGGGGGCCCAAGATAGATTCCTGGGGAACACCTATATTAATGGATGTTTGATCAGACAATGCAGAATTACATTTTACAACCTGGATTCTATTCGATAAGTAGCTATTAAACCACATCATAGAGTGTTGCAAGAATCTGAGTACCAGGAGATTATTAAGAAGAAGGGGATGGTCCACAAGATCAAAAGCCTTGGTAAGGTCAATGAAAGCTGCACTGGTAAGAAGACCTGAGTCCAAAGCACATAGGTTATCATTTGTAAACTGGAGCATGGCTGTAGATGTATTATGCCCCTTACAGAAGCCAGTTGATTTGGAGACAGGAGGCAGTACTTGGACAGGAAATCAACAATTTGGGTTGCAACTAGCTTTTCTAGGATTTTACTCATGACTGATAGCATAGCAACAGGCTGGTAATTGGAGACATCTTTTTTATCCCCTTTTTTGAAGACTGGTTTGATTCTCACAATTTTCCATATATCTGGGACCTGACTGTGACAAAAAGACAGGGTTAGAATTTGAGACAGAGGCTGGGTGATAAAGGATGCAGCCAGTTTTAAGAGCCATATAGAGGATGTTTGACATGCAACAGTTATTTAGATACGGGTGTTTATTTCAGTATTGGGAACATGGTTCAGGGCAGAGCACTCCGATCACACAGTGAATATTCAAGGGGTTTATGGTGCAAAAATCACTGCACCACTGATAAAACCTATTCATGTTACAGTCGGTACCTGGCAAGGTCTGATTACTTTCATACATTTAGAGAGACCAGGAACTCTTGAGGGCAGTGACTGGATGGTTCCAAATGGCATCATCCTGCACTGACTAACCTACAACTTTTGCAAATGGGGCGAATACTGACAATATTGTACCAGTGGTACCGATGGACCATGCTGTGCATACTATTAATGGAATACAGCATGTTTCATGGGAAAAGTTAAATTTACCTACAAGTAGCTAGTGTCTTGGCTACACACAAACATGACTGTGGACACATGCAAACTGAGATTATCATTACAGGATAAGAGCCACCACCTCAGAGGCAATATCCCTTTCCTAGGGAAGCCATAGAACTAGTTGCAAAAGTTATAGCTAGCCTAGCAATGCTGGGCATAATCAGGAAATGCTTCTGTTACTAATTCTCCCATACGGCCAGTGAGGAAGACAGATGACTTGTGGCAATTGACCATAGACTATGGTATCCCATCATAACGGTGACTGCAATTGAATGACTTGCATATGAATGACTCAGTTACAGTGCTTGTTATGTGGGCTACCATTCACAGTCAGCGATCAGGGTGACAGGTAGAAGGGGAGGGTGACAGGAAGGATGGGAGGGAGGGCAGAAGAGGAGGGAGAGTATATAGGGGGTTGTGCAGTGAAAGGCTGCTGAGCTTGTGTCATGGGGGAGTGGAGAGGGTGGCAGGCTGCAGTGGGAAGGGTGCTGGATATGAGGCTGGGGAGGGATGCTATTTTTTATTGCCTGGCATGCTCTGTAAAGCAAATTCTTTTCCTCCAAGGTTTTTTCCCCTCCCCAACATGCACCCCCTTTGGAGTTAGTAAAGTTTAAGTGGGGGGGTGAAAAACCTGTTTACTTTTGCCAATGTTTCATCGCTGGAGTGCACATTGCCTTTTTGGGGGGGGGCATGTACACTCGCTGTAATGGCAATTGCTATGTCATGATAGCCATTATGACTTAGAACCATAGACTATAGACAACTAAATAAATGTATTCCACCATGGCACCTGTAGTTGCTTCCTAGATGATTACCTAATGGCAAGATGGTGGCAGCTGTGAGCTAGCCATCACTTGCAGCAGGAGAGAGTCAGCTTTTTTGTTTATACATTTATGTTTATTCATGTGCAATTTGTTCATTTTGTTTATTTTAATGTTTTTTGTAGGTGTTTTAGTTGAATTTAGTGGTAGTTTAGTTGGGATTGTGAGTGAGATAAGTAATGCAGTGGCATCTTCAGGTTAGACTCAGTTGTTTCTCGATATAGAAGCGTCCTTCCGATTTAATTTTAAGTTGCAAATTCAACATACTTTTCATAGTTGGAGAGCATACCTGTCAATAGAGAACAGTCTGACCATGACTGTTTAGTTTTCATCGGATCATAACTCATTCATCCACTACAAGGGTGAGAGACTTTCCCACTCGCAAGAAGAATTGGAATGGAGGATTGGCTAGATCACCTGGGTGAGGGGTGAGGAATGCCAGAGTGACAGAGGGGAACATTGGCTGTGGCAGCCATTGAAAGCCTGTGTTTTTCTGATTCGAACTCAAAGTGGAAGATTTGCCAGATGTGGTAGTGTGGATTTATCTGTACCTGGCCTCCAAGATTCCGGAGAATCAGCTGATCAACTTGGAGTGGTGAGCCTGTCCCTTTACTTTGGGCTTCGGTGCTGGTATTGGGAAGGAGTTTAGCTGCCTGGTCCCTGAAGCAGTCTGTCTAAGATCCAGCCAAAAGACTGGTGATTTATCTGGCTATGGGCTGGTTGAGGGTGGTTTACCAAAGGGTTGATCTTCCCTCAGTTGGGCTGGGGATTATTTGGGTTAGCATCTCCCTTGTGCTAGGATTCCTGAAGAGGGCTGTGGCTCAAACTGTGAGCTTTGGTCCTGGAGTTGTAGGGAGATAAAGTTTGATCTGGAGACACAAATTTGAAGATGTCTATGGTGGATTGTGGAGTTGTGGAATGAACTGTGGAGTTCAGTCTTGGGACCACTATTATCAATCAATCAATCAATCAAAATCTTTATTTATTCAGGCGAACATCATTGAGCATAGCTCATTTACAAGATGGACCTGAGTGGTCATAACAAAAAAGGTTACAGAGTGTATACAAAAACATGATATTGAAATAGCACAAATACATTATAGTTCTCCTATTCTCAGGAAAGTATTAAACTACAGTGGAAACAGTGATAATTGAGCTAGTTTTTACATTAAAAGGCAATGAGAGTGCTTAAACTTTATTATATGAAAATTAGATTGGGACCCATGGAGTACTAGTGAGAGCAGAACTTTTATGGGTCTTAATATGGACCTGGGGATGTGAGAGACCCTTGGGACATTTATATTTTTCATAATTTAAAGAGTGGCAATGACTCTTAAGAATTTTTGTTGGTGTTCATATGCACACTCATAATCAATATTTGCTGCTGCTATTTATCTGTTAAAATGTCTTGATTTTTGTGGGGTTTTAAGGGGTTGTTTTAGTTATTTGTATGTAGATTTGTGGATTGATGCTGAGGGGTGTATGAATTAGAGTTTTGACTGAAGTGAATCAAATTGGTGTGCCTGTATTTTCAGAAGGGGCCATGTGAGAGGCCAGAAAGTACAGATAATCTTAGAGGAGGTGGGATATCCTCAGGCATAGACTCCAGCTTGTCACAACTATCATCATTGACTTCGCTGACAGTTTTTATTATTGCAGATAGTGTGTGTTGTGTGTAAGGTGTGGTTAGTAGAGTGAATCTGTGTGAGTTGTAGAATTTGTGGGTTTATTTGTCTTCTGTTGTTAAGTTGGAATGTGTTGGGAGGGTCTAAAGACAGTCAGGCAGTATTCTCCCACCAAGTTCAGGGATCTATGCCCCTTTGATGGTTCCCCTTTATCATCAGAGATGTATAAGAGGTGTTGAACTCTAGGGATAGTGAAGAGCTGAGTGAAAAAGGGGAGAGCTAGGCATGGTGGGGGTAGGGAGAGGGGTGGATGGATAGAGATTGTGGGGACTAGGAGGTGCCCTGGGGTGAAATGAGGCCAGGAGAGGAGGGTTCCCTGTCTGGTTCCTATACCCAAGGGCTCCACAATAAGTGTGCAGGTCCCAAGATCTTCCTTGACAACCCATCCAACCCGAGTGGTGTTGTGCAATGCCAGATCTATCAGGAACAAGACAGCTATTATAGTGGATCTTGTTGGGACATCATATCTGGCATGCATCACCGAGACCTGGCTAGACAAGAATGCAGGTCCCATATTGGCTTCTGTTCCAGCTGGATTCTTGGTGA
This sequence comes from Neoceratodus forsteri, assembly GCA_016271365.2. Classification (NCBI taxonomy): domain Eukaryota; kingdom Metazoa; phylum Chordata; order Ceratodontiformes; family Ceratodontidae; genus Neoceratodus; species Neoceratodus forsteri. The sequence goes on from CM057458.1 coordinate 1,089,463,714, forward strand.
TACACCGCCTGAGACTGGATCGTAGGGGCGGGGTGTAGCCATTATTTTTAAGACAGAACTGGGCCTTGTAGATGTGCCAGTGGGGTCCACCAGATCCTTTGAGTATATCCTGGGAGTGGGCATAGGGTACAGGATACTCCTCATCTACTGTCCACCCAGCGATGGTGGAGAATTCCTCAGAGAGTTTGCAGACTTCATTGCTGACATGGCATTGGAGTCCCCCAGATGGTTAATTCTGTGGGACTTCAATGCCTGGGTCAGTGATGAACTCTCTCAATTTGATAAAAATCTCCTCCTGCTTATGAGTATGCTGAGCCTTACACAGGTGGTTACCTCCACTACCCACATAGGAGGTCACGCTGGATCTCGTGTTCCTCCTGAGAATGGAGATCATGGAATTGGAGTTGGAACCAATCAGTTGGTCAGACCATCACACCATAAGGTTCAATTTCAGGGCTCCCCCAATGGGCCTGCCCCTATGGAGATGGTCCAATACCGCCCTTTAAGGGGAGTTACCCCAGAGGGTCTATCAGCAGTACTGGACCTATCAGGTTTGTTGAGTGAATGTATGAGTCCAAGGGAACTGGTATTTGCCTAAAATAAGGCAGTGGGAGAATGCCCTGGACTCAATTTCTCCTGTTCGTGTTTGACCATTCACCATTTGCCCAAGGACCCCCTGGTTTTATGGGTCTTTGAAGGAGTTGAGGAGAGTAGGTTGAAGGCTAGAGAGAGCCTGGTGGTGGAAGTCCAGCCTGGTGGCTGACAGACTTAGATTGATGGAACATTATAAAGGCTGTCAGTCAGCAATCACCTGTAAGAAGGCTGCACAGAATCAACCAGACCAGTTCTTCTGGACTGTAGCCAGATTGTGCAATCCAGTTTGTCTCAAGTCTGGAAGAGATTTTTCACAGATGAAGTGCAACAAGCTTGCTCGATTCTTCACAGATAAGGTTGCCAACATCAGGGGTTGGGTATCAACCCGACTCTCCCTATGAGGGATTATGGAAGTCAGCAAGAGGTGACGAGCTTCCATTCTGTCTGGACTGACTTTAGCTGGCCAGAATTCATGGACATTGTAAGGACTGTCCAGACTTTGAGACCAACCAGCAGTAGATTAGTTCTGGGCCCTGCGCTCCTCTTGGTAGGTTGTGTAGATGTCATCTACCTGATCCTTGCTGAAATTGTTTGGAGTTCCTTGGAGAAGGGGGGCTTTCCTGATCCCCTCAAGGAGGCGGTCGCACGACCACTCCTAAAAAAAATCCTCCTTGGATCCAGACTGTCTAGCTAACTACAGGCCTGTCTCTAACCTACCCTTTGTGGTAAGGTTATTGAGAAGGTGGTTGCGTTGCATCTGGATGACCACTTTGTAACCCACAATGTCTATGATGCTCTCCAGTCTGGGGTTAGGAAGAGACATAGCACTGAGATCACCCTTGTCTGGGCTTTAATTGATCTCCTAATTGCGAGAGATCAAAAAGACTTGTACTATCTTAGTCCTTCTTGATCTCTCAGTGGCATTTGACACTGTGGACCATGATGTGCATTTGGAGTGCCTGCGGCTCCTCTATGGACTGTCTGGGACAGCCTTAAGATGGTTTTGATTGTTCCTTGCGGACAGGTCTCAGAGGGTTGTCACTGGAATTTATTCCTCTGATGCCCTCTCCCTGTCCTGCGGGATGCTGCAGGGCTCCATATTGTCACCCATGTTGATCACGGTGTATATGCTGCCATTAGGAGATATCATTAGGTGTTGTAGTTTGAGTTTTTATTGCTACGCTGCTCTACCCTGTGGAATTCTCTACCTCATTGGTTAAGGGAATGCCTTACTGTCGCAAGTTTTAAGTCTGAGTTTAAAACCTACCTGTTTCATTTAGCATTTCCTGATGTTTTTTAAAGTCTGCAGCTGTCTATGGATTTATTTATTTAGTTTTTGTTTACCGGGTAAGTACACTAGACAAGTTTTATGCCTATTTTCAGGAACGACCCGGGACAGTACAAAAGGGTACAACAGTTACATTGATACAGTAATTGGTTCAGACGAATACATTCAGGTACAAAAACAGGAGAAAAGACAATTTTTACAGTTTTTACATTTACGTGGAAGGTACACCCAGATACAGTGCTGGAGCAAGGTATAAGTTAGAGATAAATTCAATGACCAACAGGGCTGGTGAGGATTATGAGCATAGTAACATCATAGCGTCGGTCAAGCAAGGGAGGGGGGATTTGGATGAGGACATAGCGCAAGAGTGGTGACGCCAGAGCAGGAGAGAAGAAGCCGGCACCAGTGGACACTGGGAGGCTAAAGAGGCTTAGGACATTCACAGCGAGAAGCCACCTTAAGATGATCCCAAAGGGAGGTCCAGAAACTCTTGTGAGAGGAGGCAGTACGGACTCTTTCAGGAAAGGAGTTCCAGAGCCTGGGGCCATGGACAGCAAAACTCAGTCCCCATGTTGGTGCGGGAAGTAGGGTACACTTAGTGAGGCGGGGCCTTGGGATCCTAAGCAGGTAGGGGGAGAGGTCAGCAGGAGCAAGAAACCGGGCCAGTTCCAGAGGGGTGCCGGAGCTAAGTACTTTACTCACGAGGCACCCAGTGCTAAAGTTAAGGTGATTGAGTGGGGATAGCCAGCCAAGCTTCTCGTAGAGCTCACAGTGATGGGTGAGGAGGATGTTACTACCTGTTTTAAATTGTTTTAAAAGGATATGATTTTATGATTGTAAAGCGCCTTGGTTTTAAGTTCTATAAATAACATTTTATTTACTTTCTTACCCAGAAATGATAACACAAGTTGTCTCTCGGGATAAGTGGTTTTCAGTAATTGATGCCTCAAATGGGTTTTGGTCATTGCCTTTGCATCCTAAGAGTCAGTATGTGTTTGTATTTACCTTTCAAATGGCTTTTACAAGGTTACCTCAGGGGTTTAACAACTCACCTGCTATTTTTTCTGCACACATGAAACAGTCTTTGTCAGATTAGCATTTTCAGCAAAATATGATCCAATATGTGGATGACATATTGCTGCACACAACTGAAAGAGAGGAACATTTACATTTAGTGTTGCTACTGTAGCAGAAACTGCTACAAGTTTGTTTAAAGGTAAACCTAGCTAAAATTCAGTTGTGTCAAGATTCTGTGAAGTTTTCTTGGGGTTACATTAAGTCAGGAAGGGAAATCTCTTGATGAAGCAGAAGTTCATACTATTCTGCTGTTGCCCCTTCCCATTAGTGAGGGACCTCTAGGCTATCTCCTAGGCATGGAGGTTTCTGCAGAGATTTCATCCCTGATTATGCAGAGATTGCAGCTCCGTTGTACAGGTTGCTTAAGAAAAACAGTTTGGTTGTGGATGGAAGAACACACTCATGCTGTGGCAATGTTAACAAAATCTGGTCAGATCCACCAGGGCTGCATAATAAAGTTAGTGAAGTTGTGTGGAATTGTTAAGGAGGTATGGAGAAACAACACAATGATTTGTAAGCAGTAAGATTTGTTTTAGTTTCTGTTCTAAGGAAGACATACACATTATTAGGAAAATATATGGAGGTGTACACTTAGGCATATGTCAGAGACACCAGACAACTTTCCATAGCTTAGGGGTTAGAGTACTAGCACGGAATGCTAGGGGGCTGATTTCAAGTCCCGGGGGAGTGACACTTTTCCTTTCACATTTCCATCATGACATCCCAGTTAATTAACTAATATAAATAAAATGTCAGTATACAAAGATAAAAACTTTAGCAGCTATGTAAAATCATATTGGGATGGCATTTGGGGAATCTCACTCCCCATAGACCTGTGCAAAAAGATGGGTATTAAGACCCCTTTTACAGGCCTTTACCAAGGGTGTCTCCCATAGGGCCCTGGGGAGAGAACTCCAAAGGACTAGATCTGCGACCCTGAAGGTCCAGTCCCCAAGATTTTAAGCCTGGTCCTAGGAACAGCCAACAGGCCTTCCTTAGTAGAGTGGAGGGGGCACATGGGCATGTAAGGGTGCAGGAGATCACTTAAGTAACTTGGGCCCAGCCTGTGTAAAACTTTATAACTTAGTAACCCAACTTTGTAGGAGATACACCACATAGTCCTGGGGAAACATTACTGGGCTTCAGAAGGCCAGTCAACAACCTAGCAGCTGTGTTCTGTACCAGCTGAAGGAGATACAGCATACCTCCACTGACCCCAAGGTATAGAGCATTGCAGTAATCCAACCATGAGGTCACAAGAGCATGCACCAGTGAGTGCAAGTCATCTGGAGGGATAAGGGATCTAATCCGACTGATGTTCCTCAGATGGTAAAAGCCATTCCTGACTACTGCCAACACATGAGCCTCAAATGTCAGCACCTCATCTAGAATGACTCACAGAATGTGCACTATCACACACCTATAAAACTTTTTTAAGTGTGGAAATGAATTGCAGGAAAAAAAACACAGGCATCAAAACCACAAAAGTATAGAAATGCAGCTGTGGTGTAAAAAGTCTCCTGAATATTCAGCATTGTGTGGTGTGGTGGTCCTCAGTGTTTGAAATTGCTCGAAGGAGAACCTGATGGGCACCCTGTCTGGGACTTTCAAAATCATTTCCAGGTATTTTCATTGGTTGAGATGCTTTACCAATCAGTTCTAAAAACAACAGGAATGAAAAGGGGTGCATCTTTCATTTTTTTTTTCTTGGTGTGTGACCACAAAGATGGTAACAGATAGCACTGGCTTTTAAAATGGGGATACAACTGGCCAGAATGCATAGCACATTTTTAACGTAAAGAATGCATTTAGAAATGGCATGCACCACAGCCTTAGTGATAAAGACTGTTTCTGTCACATTTTTGTTTTATAGTTTACATGTCCAGAAACAGCTCTAAAATTATCAGGAGCATCAGTACATCTTTGAGGAGCAAGGCATTTGGGTGTGAAATAACAGCACACTATACGAAATATGATCACTAAGGATGTGCCTGTCATCACAGAAAAGCACCGAGGAGTGACAGCTGAATGGGCTTTTTATGGTTACAGCACAGAACTTTCAGTGCCTTAAACTTAAGATATTATAGCATATGCTCTCCAAGACTTGCACACAGACACAACAGCAGGAGGACAAAACAAAAATTGAACTGAACCAAAGTGTCAGACATAAATCCCTCCCTGGTCTTTCAAAAAGAAAAAATAATAGCTGAATGGCAGTTCACCTACCTGACTCTTTTTTTGTGAAGATCTTAGTACTTCTGCCATCCCTGAGGTATGTGGTACTGCAACTGCCAATGTGCCCATTGCCCAGCACACATCCTGTGCACAACAGTGTAAAACCATAACCCAGTCAGACTCTGGGACACGATGGTGTTTTTCAAAATGTTCCCCTTCCAGTGAAACTCATCTTTAAAGCAAATAAACACCAAGCAGCCTGTGCTGCAGCAATGCCCAGAGAGAACATTTCTGCAGTCTTCATTGGCCATGACTTAGAATGTCGATGCTCAGAATAAAGGGGACGGGAACAGAGAGGTAGGGTTGGTACAGTGCACAGTGGGCAGTAGCGGGAGGGTTTCTAGAGCTTGGTTGGAAGGAGCAGCACTAAAAGAGCATGGGCACCAGAGAGGGGCAAAGACCTTAGTATTTCTGCCATCCCTGAGGTGTATGGCACTGCAACTGCTGATGTGCCCATTGCCCAATGCACATCCTGTGTACAACAGTGTAAAACCGTAACCCAGTCAGACTCCAGGACACGATGGTGTATTTCAGAACTTTCCCCTTCCAGTGAAACTCATCTTTAAAGCAAACACCAAGCAGCCTGTGCTGCAGCAATGCTTGGAGAGGACATTTCTGCAGCCTTCATTGGCCATGACTTAGAATGTCGATGCTTAGAATAAAGGAGATGGGAACAGAGGGGTGGGGGTGGTGCAGTGCATAGTGGGTGGTATTGGGAGGGTTTCGAGAGCTTGGTTGGGAGGAGCTGCACTAAAAGAGCATGGGCACCAGAGAGGGGCAGGGTTGCGATGGGCGGAGAGAATCCGGGGTTTTTTCGTTAAAGGACTACAGGCTCCGCCATGCAGCCCTAAAAAGTGCTTTGGCTAAAGCACCTGCACTAGCCACCCCCAGATTACAGCAAGCTGTTTTATTTACATATTGCTGTTAGAAGTGTTTCCTTGTCTGCTGTACTTTCACAACCTTGCTATGAAAAAGAAAGACCAATTGCTTACATTTCTAAAGAGATGACTGAAGTAGAAAAGACATTTTCCCTGTGTGAGAAACATCTGTTGGCTATGTTTTAGGCAGCTAAACCATTCAGATATATTGTGGGAGGAAGTAAAATTGTTTTTTTTTTCAGCACATACACTACTCAAGTTCTTGCTGTCTTCTCACATTAAGGATGGGGCAGTGTCTAGTACTAAACTAACCTAATGGATTCTGCTGTTGCAGAGCATAGCCATTGAAATCCAACAGGTAAAGGAGGATTCGCTGCTAGTTGATGGCTTGCTGTTAGATGGGCTTCCTCATACATGCCCATATTCAGCCATGGCTCAGCATCCCCCCTTCCCTTTCCTGGAAGGCTCTCTTACTAGCCACAACGAGCAGGGCATGGTGCCCTCATCTCTTACTGTGTACTGTGTGTGGATGGCTCATCCATGTACAGTATGTGGAAGGAAAGCCCAAGACTGCTTTTGCAGTATTCAATCCCACTAATGCTATGCCACCACTGGTCTACACTCATAAAATTCAGTCAGCTCAATTTGCTGAGCTAGCAGCACTCACTTGTGCCTTGCATATTTCAACAGAAATGTCTTTAAGAATTGTGTGTACAGATTCACATTGGGTCTGCTTAACCCTCACTGTATACTTGCCAGTATGGAAAACCCATGGCTTAGTTACATCAGATGGTAAGCCTTTGCATTATGCTGCTGTATTAGCTGCACTGTGGGAAACAGGTTTAACAATGAACTCTGAAAATGTAAAAATTGAACTGATTAAGGTTAAAGTACACAGAAAAGGGGGTCCTATTGCAGAACACAATGCTATGGCAGACTTTCTAGCTAAACAAGCAGCCAAGGATGGGGCTTCATTGTGGTAACCTCCTGCCCTCCCTCCCAATTTTGAGAACATAGCAGAAGTTAAGCATGCAAAAGAGCCCGATTTGATTCGACTGCAGAAATCTGACACTGCACTGTGTGCTTTATTAAACTGCACTGTGGATGGAGGTACTATTCAGGAACTGTCTGGCCTTCTGGTCTGGCAGGGATCTGATGCACCCCAACCATTGTGGATCACCCCACGTGGGGTCCAAAAAGAAATGTTGCGTATAGCACATGACACCAGAGATCATGGTGATGCTCCCTTCACACTGCAACATTTACTTACTTTTGTTTGGTGACCAAGTGTTAAAAATAGCATCACACAATACTGTTCATATTGTATTCAATGTGCTTTTCACAATCCCACAGGGAAAGCAAAGTGAGGCTGGCTGGCCTTATCTAACATTAAAGGCCCATGGGAACAAATTCAAATTGATTACATTGAGGGCCTGCCTAGGACCTCTGGGGGCACACTACTGTTTTGGTTGTCATTGACCCATTTTCTAAATGGATTAAAGCTTTTACAATGCATAGTATGACAGCTCAAGCTACTGCTAAGGTGCTAGTGGAGCAGGTTTTTCCAGATGGGGTATACCTATTTTAATTGATTCTGGTTAGGGGCCACATTTCAAAGGGAAAGCGATGCAACACACAATGCAATCAATGGGCATTGATCAGAAGTTTCACATCCCATATCACCCACAGTCCTCAGGCCAGGTTGAGAGAACTAATCAGACATTGAAAAACAGCCTGAGGAAAATGGTAAAAGATTCTGCTAAGGACTGGGATAAGCAGTTGCCTTTAATTATGATGATGCTGAGAGCAAAGCCAAACAAAATCACAGGTATCTCACCATATGAAATCATGACAGGCAGGCAAATGCAGCTGCCTGAGCAAGCCTTGTTTGCTCCAATACCATCACAAATGGAGCATGGTGTGAAAATTAAAACATTTTGTGCAAACCTTGCTGCAAAAACTGAAGCAGGTGTACAAGCAGCATGCAGATATTATGGGTGAGCACAAGAAAAGAGTTAAAGTGTACTTTGATGATAAAGCCAGCAATCAACAGCTGGAGGTAGGTGACAAAGTAATGATCAAAGTCTTACCTGAAAAGGGTCCATTTCCAACGACTGCTTGGAAGGGTCCATACCCTATTGTGGACAGGGTCAGTCCAACAGTGTATTTAATACAAGTACAGGGCGGGAAAAAGCCAATACACAAGTATTTTCCTTTGTTGCGGTTGAAAAAGTTTGGTAGCTATCAGATTTTAAGTTTTGTTTTTCAGCTTCTCTATTTTAGGATGTTTCATGACCCCAAGCCATGCTGAGGAGACCGAAGGATACTTCCTATCCAGTGGATTTGCCACCATTCCCAACTACTTGTGAAAAAGGGAGTGGGGGTGCACAGCACCATACCAATACAAACACATGTGGTTATTCCAGTTGCTCAGTGACATTGGGGCAATCACTCTGCTTGCACTGACTGGGTACTGGGACTGTACCTCACATTGATGGAGAACTCAGGCTGTGTAAATGGAGTACTGAGGGGTTAAATCTCAAAACAGGTAATGCTGTGCATCCCACTACACATCCTAACTGGCATTATGATAAGTTGAAACTGCTTGATTCTCAGGTTATAAAAGCCTCAATAGACAACCAGAATATAATGGGTAAATGGTGGAATTTGGTACAAAAATGTAATTATGGGATACCATCTGAATTTGGGCTCCTTCAAAGTGTCAGTACTCTCTCTATAGGACCATTCACAGAAGGGATGTATTGATGTGTATTAGTAGGTAATGGAATTAAGTGAAAAAATGAGTCTATGTATGGGTTTTATCCTGTGTATTTGGTTCCTGCACCACATATTATATTAAATTTCTCTACATCTATGCCAACTATTGGCAATACTGAAACACCCTTACCGAGACAGGGGGTTAATAAATGTCCTTCTAGATATTCTGTAAAGCCTATGTTAGAGAATGGATATGTTTTCCAGAGAATTGTCAAATCTGTATATATATATCAATGTTCAGTATGTAAGTGTTTCTTTTGTTACTATTTGCCCTCAGCATTTAACACAGTTATATAATATTTTTGTCAGTGATATGTGGATTAATTTTAGAAGCAGGAATATAAGAATAGAGCCTCCACCTTTTCTGCCACAGCTGGGCAAAGGTCTTAAAAGAGGGAAGAGAAGTGTATGGGGGGGACATTACAGGTACATTTGGTTCAAGTATGGGGAATACTATGGATTTAGAAAGAGTAAAAGAGCATCAGGTAATCTTTGAAAACATGCTCAAAAAGGGGGTATTAGACAATGAAGTACACAGACAGGGACTTTTAGAAGAACATTATATATACAATAATGTATGGGGGTGAGTGCATAATGAGAAATTATGTGCACCAGAGGTGTGGGATGCTACATAAACCCTGAGGCCGAGAGGGTTTTATATGAGCATCCCACAACCGAGGGTACACATATCATTATACTCATTCTCATACATTTTTATGAGTAATTGCTGGTTTCTGTTTTTTTTTACCAGAAAAAGGAAGAAAATAAACTGTAGTATGTTGGCAAGAATGTTTTTGTTTAAGTAAGCATTGCAACTTTTTTTTTGTAATTCGTTTGGTAAAATGAGTAAACATTTTAAGCAAAGATGTACTTTTAGGCAAGTAAAGTGCTTTAAAATTAACTATTTAAATATACGTTACTGTTTTGTGAAGGAAACAGGAAGTGGTAGCAACGTGGAACGTGAAACTATTATTTTAACAAAAGTCTTGAACTGTATAGCTAGTTCGTTGTAGAAATGTGCTGTTTTGTGCATATAAAGTCTGTAAATGAGTTTTGCTGTAGTATTTTGAATCTTTTTTTCTTTTTCGATCGTGGTTTCCATGGCTATATTGTAATTAGGTAGGCTTGACGAATCCATTTGGTTCCTATGGAGATGAGCGAGAGAAGGTTAGTGTTTAGGGACTGTGTGCATTTTACTTGAAGAGGTTCTGTTAGTTATTCTGTAAACTGTATATTTTAAAAAAAAAATCGTAAGTTGGAATGAAGGCATATGGAGTGAGTGGCTACTAGGGCACTATACTTTTGGTACTCGCAGTGGTGTTGCCGCAGGTGTTTTTGTGGTGATTTTGAGAAGCAGCCTATTGCACTGACACTGCAGTGCGAGGGAACAGAAGGAGCAGGTGGTGCGTGTTCACCGTTATAACTCGCAGGTTATAACGGTGAATTATAACCTGCCCCTTCAATGGTAAAAAACAGAAACCAGTTATTACAAAACCATAGTTAACATGAAAGACATATTGCATGATTTTCTGATCTTACAAAATTGGACACAATTAATTAGTAATGTAGAGGCTGATGATATGCATGAAGCAAGAAAAAATTAGATTTGTGTGGCATACGATGCATCTGTCCTTAACAGGTTGCAAGATACTTTTCAAGATATTGAGATGGGTAGACTTCCTGCTTTTGTAAATACCACTGTGTTACAGATGTTTTGAGACAATGTTAACTACACTAATGCTACTGTGTGTCTTCTCAGAAAACTAACTAATGTGTACTTTGCTGGACATGGATGTGTGTTTAATCACACTTCACCTGTGTTTCCTATTGTATTACAAATACCAATTACATCAAGTCAAATGCCTGTCTTAAGTTTGGCAAAGGTTGTTAGTCTGGGTATGGGTCAAAGCCCATATCATTCACAGCTGGTGCCTGCTCCAACCTTTCTTATGCAGGTGTATGATGAATGGGATAAACCAGATCTTTCTTGTTGTACAGAATTGCAAGATGTATACCTGTGCAGGTGTGATATTTCTCTGGGGGCAAGTTTCCCTTGTGATATTTTTGATAAAGCTAAAAAAGATCACTTGCAAACTGAACTGTGGACTAAGAATATACAAGTGCGTGTTGCTCATGCTGGAGATGGACATTATTGTGTTGCTGCAATTATGGATCGTATGACCTATGGACTCAGAAATGACTGCACTGCTTGGTCCTCAAGATTTTGTTTTCAATCTAATTTCACTGCTATTGTCAATGGCTATGTTATTCAGCCTGTGCCTTTGTTTCCAAATATAACAACCATTCAGGCTGAATTGGCTTACCTGGAAGACATCTGCAGTGCTGTACCACCAATAGTAATCAAGATACCTACACTAACACCGGAGATACAAACTTTGTTGGGCTGAAAGGCTGAAAAATTGCTTCCTCTACAAATGGACAATGATGTCATCAACAAGAACATTTATGCTTTATCCACCTTGGACTGGTGGCCTTTTATTCAGACTTATGTTCAGCATCCTACTACACTGGTTATTTTCTGTCTATTTCTGTGTTTGCAATTCATTTTGACTGTCTGCAGTTGCTGTATGTATCTAAAGTTTAAGTATGCTCTGTCTCAAGTTAGTATACAGGTACAGATGCACCATATGACACCTCTTGCATAATATGAGACACCTGAAGTAAAATCTCAGCTGTCTCAAGGTTGGAAGTGTTGGAGATCATATCATTATTGTGAGCATATCATTAGTTAGATTTATGAGCACCATGTGTCTATAAATGTGGCAACAGTTAAAATCTTCATTTTATTAGTTAGATTTATGAGCACAGCATGTCTATAAGTGCTGTGACAGGTTTTATATTTTAACCTTCAACATATGTAAATGCTTGTTAGTATGAGCATAACAGTAGTCCAAACACATTTTCTATGCATAGAACTCACTAATACTTATTAGGCCTCAGAGGTTTAAACACACAGTACACATTATTAGGCACATCTTAGGGTTAACAGGGGAAGTTAAGAATTACAGGAAAATACTATTATTTATATGGCCTTGAAGGCTTTTGCAGAAAGAATGTTATGGGAACTCAGATGTATATTTATATCTGGTTGTACATCACTTTGGCTGTTTCCTTAAAGAGCTGCTGACACCTCTGGAAAAACTTTGGAAATCACAATACTTAGAAACAATTAAGCATGTATGAAATTTACCTTCAACGGAGTTCTCCTCCCTCGTATTTATTACTGAGGAAGTACCCACAAAAACAGGATCTTTATCCCTTAGAGTTCATCTGCTCCTTCAGCATACTCCCTACTTGACATCATAATTTATTTATTTATTGAAATGTTTCACCAGTAAGGCACACTGAACAACAAGTTGCTCATCTCCCGGTGTGACTGGGGGGGGGTACAATTGGATGAAGAATTAGACATACAATTTAACATTTATCATATCTGAGAAATTAAACATTCAATTACATTTGTAACAAGACATACAGTTAAAAAATATCATAAATAATCATACAGTCACATTTGTAACAGAACATACAATTAAATATATCATACCTGTGGAATATACATTTAATTACAAGTGGCATTGTGACACTTGGACAGCTGGTTCTGATTACTCTATGATTTTTGTAATTTAAAAAAATGTAGTGTGATTGTCTGTCATGAGAAATCATGTGCTCCTGGGATGACCCCTCCCCCCAGGTATCACTTCAAAGGACAGGATATGTTAAATAGCAGATCTCTGTAATGTAATTAACTTCCAAAGACTCACATTTTATGGTCTTGTTGTTGAGCTGTGCTCTTTGAAGGCCAGGAACTAAAATATCCTTTTATGACATCTTTGGAGGCGGGGGAAACGATTTGTGTGGATGTGAAGATTTACTGCCCTGAGGTTCCTCGGGAATTTGGAAAAGATGAGGAGTTTTATTTTGTTCTGTGGATATTAGGATTTTACAGCTCTGAGTTTTTTGGCCAATTTTCTGGGGTACAGAAGTGCCTTTTATTCTGGATGGATTAGGGCTTGAAGCGCCCGCTGTTTTTACGTTACACAGAACATCAGGATGGATTCGTGATGGGCTCGATCCAGGAATGACATTGGCTGAGTCTTGTTTCTTTTCTGCTTCCCCTCAAAAATTGATTTTACGGGTGTTTTGTTTCATGGATTAAGAAACTAAAGTATTGAACAACTTGAAAAACTTGGAGTATCAGGCGTTTGACCAGGGATCTTACTGGAGACTGCTTCTCACTAACTTGTGTGGATTTTGGTGTCAGCCTCTGTCGTTAAATGCCCGGTGGGTGGCTGGTTGAGCTTTGCTATGCTGCAGGGGTTAGGGGTATTTTCTTGGTCAGGGGAGCTGGCTGGAGTACCCCACCCCTTGACCATGGGACTGCTAACATTCAGTGGCACTTTTCATGGTTCTTTGGTAAGGGTCGCTAGACTCCTTTAAAGGTCACTTTCTCTGGGAGGAAAGGGGCACGAGTGGGGCTGACTTCTTTTGGATTAAGTTTCATGGATTCCTGAATTAACTCGGCTAAACTCCGTGACTTTTTTCTGGCTGTCTTCTTTCTTTATTTAACTGTTTCCTGCCTGATGTGGATGTATTAATTTCCAAAGAACCCTGGTTTCTCTTTTCTTTTTTTTTGTGAGTGATTGATTATTATTGCTTTTGGACACTGGTGGTGAGAGGACTTTGTGCCCTTAAGTTTTATGTGTTTATTTAGTTATTTTATTTTGTTTGTATTTTCTTTTGATTTTTTTTGTCTCCTTCCTGGCTGTGGGAAAGAGCAAATAACATCACCCCCAGTTGTGAGAGAACTTGGGAGGAGTCTTTAGTTCTTTGCTCTTTGTTTTCTATTTCCCACGATGGTTAGGCAGTGAGAGTGCCTTCCCCTCTTCTTCCCGGTGGTGAGAGCAATCTGGGGGGCTAGGAAATAGTTCAGGTGTAGACTTTTTTTTTAAGGTTATATTTATGTTTTATTTTGTTGGTTGATTGTTAAGTATGGTTTGTTTTTGGGGTTGGGTATTTTAGTTAAAGAGCAACATGTGCTGGCCTTTATCCTCCACGGTGGTGCGCTATTCATCCTCCTCCCTTCGCACCCTCTGCCCCTTTGTTACTCTTCCTCTTCATTTTGACATCTACCAATGCTGCAGAGTGCTGGGTATTGTTCATGGGGGGGTTAGCGAACAGGGGAGGATGAACGAGAGGGTTCATCGTATCAGGGTAGTCAGGTCCAGAAGGCATCCTGGGGTGAAATGGAATCCAGATCGAGGTTTACCCTGTCTGGTATCCATACCCAAGGGTAGTACTGATTTCAGTAGGCAGATGGGCTCGACAACCATCGAAGTTTGTCCAACTCAGACGGTGTTATGCAATGCCAGGTCTGTTAGGAATAAGACCGCCATTATTGCCGATCTTGTTGGTTCGACTGACCTGGCTTGCATCACCGAGACCTGGCTGGATGAAAACTCTGGCCCTATTTTGAGGGCTAGCGATTCCGCCGGTACTCGTGACACTGCCTGAGATTGACTGCAGGGGCGGGGGTTGCAATCTGTTTCCAAGACTGAATTGGGTCTCACGAATGTAGTAGTAGGTGAGGCTGGGTCTTTTGAGTGCACAGTTGTAGCAGGTGTAGGCTCGAATCGTGCTCATATACCCTCCACCTGGAGATGGGAGATGCTCTTACAGGAAGTAGCAGATTCCTCGCTGACATAATCATTTGAGTCACCCAGATTGATGGTTCTGGGTGACTTCAATGCCTGGGTCGATGATGAACTCTCTAATTTTGGTAATCACTTCCTCCAATTGATGTCTTCTTTGGGCCTCACACAGGTGGTTTCCACTGCTACGCATAAATCCGGACACTCTTTAGACTTAGTCTTCCTTCTAGGGATCGACGTATCCGACATGGGGGTGGAACCAGTCGCTTGGTCTGATCACTGCACCGTGAGGTTCAATTTTTGCACCCCCTGAGAAGACCAGCCCCTGTGGAGATGGTCAGGTACTGCCCATTATGGAATGTTACTCCATAAGGTCTAGCGGCGGTCCTTGACCTGTCATCCTTCATTCCGGTGAGTGATAGCCCAGAAGCATTGGTGTTGGCCTATAATAAGGAAGTCATGATGGCTCTGGATTCTATTGCTCCTGTTCGTGAGCGCCCCCTATCCCTTTGCCCCGGAGCCACATGGTTTGATGGGACCTTGAGGGAGATGCAGAGACAGGAGCGAAGGTTAGAGCGTCGCTGGTGCAGGTCCGCCCTTGATGCCGACCACTCTAGATTGATGGAACATTATGTTAGCTGTCAATCTGCAATCACCCATAAGAAGGCAGAATTCCTGTCCAGGGAGATTGCAGTTGCTCAGAATTGACCGGCTCAGCTGTTCCGAACTGTAGACAGACTGTGCAACCCAGCCTGCCTGCAAATTCAGAAAGCTTTTTTCTAAGTAGAGTGCGATGAGCTCGCTTCTATACTTTGCAACTAAAGTGGCCGACATCAGGGTGAACCTGGGTCCGGTAACCTCTAAGGGTGATGCTTTTGGACAGCAGGAGATCACAGTGCCTCACCTCTCCTGGAGTTCCTTTCGGCTACCTGAGTTCGTGGGCATTACGAGGATCATCCATTCTATGCGCCCCACAAGTTGCGGTTTGGATCCTGGACCGACCCCCCTCATTTTGGGTTGTTTTGATATCATCGGTCCGGTCCTGGCACAAATAGTCTGGTGCTCCTTGGAGTTAGGTGAGTTTCCCTGCTCCTTGAAAGAGGCAGTGGTGACTCCTCTTTTGAAGAAAGCTTCCTTGGACCCAGACTGTTTTTCAAACTATCGGCCTATCTCTAACCTCCCCTTTATTGGGAAGGTTATTGAGAAGGTCATAGCAGCCCAACTGGATGACCATTTAACCATCCATAATGTCTATGAATCCTTCCAGTCTGGCTTCCGGAAGAGACACAGCACCGAGACTGTGCTGGTTCGGGTGTTAAATGATCTTCTGATGGCGAGGGATCAGAAGAGACTCTCCATCTTGGTTCTTCTTGATCTCTCTGCAGCCTTTGACACTGTGGACCACATGGTGTTATTAGCTCACCTGGGGCAAGTCTGTGGAATGTCTGGAACTGTTTTGCAATGGTTCAGGTCATTCCTCACCGGGAGATCACAAAGAGTTGTGTCGGAGATTTTTTCCTCTGACCCAGTTCCTTTGTTGTGTGGAGTGCCCCAGGGATCTGTGCTGTCACCCATGTTGTTTGCAGTGTATATGCTGCCCCTTGGAGGTATCATTAGATGATATGGGTTGAGGTTTCACTGCTATGCAGATGATACCCAGCTCTATCTGTCTTTTGCACCCGACCAGGTTGGAGCTCTCTTGGTGTTTAACAACTGTCTGGGGGAGATCCAAGACTGGATGGATTCTAGTTGGCTAAAGTTGAACTCGGAGAAAACAGAGGTGCTGGTAGTGGACCCAGGTGGTCGGATGGTGAGGCCGGGCATTGGTGCATCATCTGGAATTTTTCTTGGTGGAGTTTCTCTCCCGTCCTCAGGAACCTTGGGTTCATTCTTGATGACAGGCTGACTCTTAATTCTCAGGTGTCAGCCGTTGTCAAGACTTCCTTTTATCATCTCAGGAATATTGCCAGGGTTAGGCACCTTGTCCCGTCCGACTCCCTGCCTACTTTGGTCCACGCTTTTGTATCTTCATGCTTGGACTATTGCAACGCCCTTTACTTTGGGCTGTCTGGGGTAGAAATCATCACCTACAGCTGGTGCAGAACGCTGCAGCGTGGGTATTGACTGGGACAAGTAGGTCCTGTCATATTACTCCCGTGCTGTGCAAACTGCACTGGCTTCCTATGCAGTGGCGGATTGCCTTCAAAGTCATTTTATTGACTTTCAAAGCCCTTCACGATCAGGGTCCTGCCTATCTGAAAGACCTCCTGGTTCCTTACTGCCCTGATCGATCACTCCGCTCGGCTGACATGGGGTTGTTAGAGATTCCAAGAGTGAGTTTAAAATCTTCTGGCAGCAGAGCGTTCTCGCATGCTGCACCCACTCTTTGGAATTCTCTACCTTGCTGGTTACGGCAGTGCACCTCCATGGAGATATTTAAGAGAGACCTGAAAACGTATTTGTGGGATATGGCCTTTTTAGATAATTAAGTTATTTATTAATGTCTGGTTTTTATTATAAATATGCTATTTTGTGGATATGTTGACCTTTTATGGATGTTTTATGTTTTTATTTAGAGTTTTGAATTGTTTTAAATTGTTCAGCACCTTGATACACTGAAAGGGCTTATAAAATAAAATTATTATTATTATTATTATTTAGAGGAAAGAACAGTTAATTTCAACTGGTGCTAAAAGAAGCTATATGTCAGCTAAGTGAGAAACTGCAGAGTTGTAAAAGTTATTTGATGTCTTTGAAAAGCAAGAAAACACACTAGATCACAGAGGAGCAGGAAACCACTCCAGATCAAAGAGTCATACTGGAAATGAGTTTCTGCTTATATTATCTTATTTAAAATACCTCCTGAGTGATAAGACATCCTGGTTGTATAATTTTTAATAAACAGAGGAGGAGCTGGGTGACATCATGTTGGAGGCAGGTTCAAAGACAGTTTTTAATTATGCTGTGGCTGACTTTTAGAGACATTCTTGTTTGGACTCTCTGAAGCAACAGCATCTACTTCAAGCACTGTTAGAAGATATACATTAGATAGACAAGTCTAATTGTCTGGTGGTAGGAATTTGTTTGCACTTTTTAAACCTTGTTCTTTTAAGTGATTGTATGCGTTGTGATATATTGTTCTGTGTTTACATTTTTCATTTTTATCTATTTTAAAGTAAATCTCTATTTTAAAGTGACTGCTTGGTGTCCCTTCGAAATTATTTCTTTGATAAGTGAAGCATATATGGTTAAAGTTGACACTGTGCATAGCTTAATGGTAATACCAAACTGGGAAAAGGTAAGAGTTTACCTGAGGTCTTTTATAGAGTTTTTAAGGGTTCATTTTATACACCTGGTTAGGTTCCCATCAGTGAAAGATATCTGGCATCCCCTGAAGAGCAGAATTATTTGAGCCTGTACATTGGGTACGCTAGCAAGAGGTTCGCAGTTTGAATCCCTCCAGAACTTGAGACCAAAGGTGATTCTAACCCACAAAACAGACAGGAGGGTTACCCTGTTCTGTTCCTGTTTATAATATTGCACTTGGAGGTTGGCACTGTGGGAGAAGAGAGCCTGTCCTGCTGAGTGGGGTTGTGACAGGCATATCTGAGGAACATAGTACAGAAATTTAATGTAGCCTTGGAGCCAACTCCCTGCAGGAATGGATCATGGTTAAAAGACAGATTATTTAGCAATTATTGAATAAATGATGTCCAGTGGGGAGATATCAAGGAGGGTAGAGGAGTAGACATGGGAAACAAGCTGGGAGAAGGAGATGATAATGATGGGGGAACATTATCGGAGAAAAGTGAGAAAAAAATCAGTTGTGAAGGGCAAATTAACAATGTGGTAGTGCAATCTGTGAACACCTCAGACAGAACAAAAAGTGCAAATTATTAGCTGAAGTGAACTAATTCCTTTGATTAAGTGCAGAGAGGTAGAGAAGGGGCAGGAGAGAGGTGGGGTAAGGGATAGGGAAGGGAAGGATGAGTCATACCTGGAACTGACCCCTTCAGAGTGCAGAGATAGTTGCCAGTGGTGGAATGAGGTGAGGACTTAGAGTAAGGGGCAGGAGTAGGCAAGGACAAGTTGGGTAGAGATAGTAGATGAAATAGTAAAGGGAAAGAGGAGGAGTGGGAGAAATTTGCCTAAGACTAGGCCTCTTCAGGATGCTGAGAACCCTGGCAGAGAGCAGAGTCAAGCGAGGATGAGTTAGGTAGAGAGGATGGAGGGGAAGGGGAAGTGAAGAAAGAGTCATTTCCCCTCCAGGATGCTGAAAACCCTGCCAGGAAGCAGAACTAGATGAGGACAAGTTGGGAAGCGAGAAAAGAAAGGTTGAATGGAAAGGAGGGAAGAGGAGGGAAAGAAGAAGCTTTCCTAAGACTAGGCCACCCCAGGATGCTGAGAATCCTGCCACAGTGCAGAATCAGGTGAGGACTAGTTGAGTGGAAAGGATATGGGGGAGGGGGAGTGAAGGAAGAGTAATTGCCCAGTGCTGTCCCCTCCAGGGTGCAGAGAACCCTGCCATGGGATAGAATTAGGTGAGGACAAGTTGGGCAGAGGGAATAGGGGGATAGAAGAGGAAAGGAAAAAAAGAAAGAGGGAGGGAAGAAAACTTAACTGAGAGTAGACATCACCAGGGTGCTAAGAATCGCGACAAAGGGCAGATTTAGGCAAGGACAAATTGGATAGAAAAGAGGGGGGGGGAAAGGGAGGAGGAGGCTTTCCCAGTGCTAGACCCCTACAGGATGTTGAGAACCCTGCCAGAGGTCAAAACTAAGCAAGGGCAAGTTGGTAATGGAAGAAAAGTTAGAGGTAGGAGTGAGGAGGTAAGCGGTGAAGGGAGAAGAGAGTGTGCTGAGAAGTAGGCTTGGGGAGAAAGGTTTAATAGGGGATATGAGTCATGGAGAGGAGCAGAGGCATAGGAGGACAGTTAAGGAGGGTTAAAGCAGGAGCAGTTACATGAGCAAAAGTTATGCAAGACAGAGGGAAGGGAGTAAGAGGAGGATGAGTGCCGTATTTGGTGGGGGGAGTTCCAGATTTGATAATGCTTTGTTGTGACATCACAGTCACTTGCCATGGGAACAGCTGTGATGTCACGAGCAGAGTATTATGACATCAGGTTGGGAATAAGCAATAGGAGATGATGAACCCTCAAGGAACAGAGATCCTGTTTTTATTCATAAAACCACAATAATAAATAATGACAAGAAGAAATATAGAGTTCATGAGAAATATAAACTGCTTTGTGTCCAAATATTATGGTATTGAAAGTTCTTCTGGAGGTGTCGGTGGCTCTTTAAGTTCAGCTAACAAAGCTATCTTGTTTAGACAGACTGCAGGTAACCTGCCTTGAAGTTGTTTTCAGTACCAGACAAAGATGGTACTACATAGGTCAGTATGAGGTCACTTTGACCCAAGTAAAAACATATGCCTTATTTGTAAAATATGTGAAGTCAGCTAAACTTATGGAACAGCCTAATGGCTAAACTGCATATAAAGGGCTAGCTATTATCAATTGTTTGTTGTGCAGTTCTATGCTAGCAATGGCATATCAACCTTCCCTCTCTGTGATCCTGATGAAGTGAGTACAAACTATTTATACCTATCAACAGTTAGCCAAAGTTAACAGGATATTTTATAATGCAAATTAAAAACGTATTTTGTATTCTGTGTTCTGATGGTTTACTAATGTGATGGTTCAGGGAATTGAATATATTATGTTAGATGTCTGTGGTTTTCTGTTCTGACCCTGTGAAATAAATTAGATTGTTACATTTTATACTTCTGTATGATTTTTATTGCTAATTATAAAATATATCTGACGTAATAATCTCAGATCTAACACTTTCCTTTCTAGGCCGGTTAGAATTTTACTAGCTTTACATACAGAACATTATTTTCTTTCACCTAAACATCAACTTCAGCTTTTACACATTTTTCAAAGGAATGAATATTAGCATTCAGTACCGTTAGGCAGAAGATTGACTTCAGCCAAAATCTTTTTTTCACTCCTCCCAAATGTCCAAAGTACTAGTTCCCTCTCTTCATCTGGGTCATCGTCGATTGTTATCATGTTGAGCATCAGCTGAACCTGCTCTCTGGCAGTGCCTTCCTGTAGCAAGTCCATCAGAACTTCCATATTCATTCTGTCTTGTTCTTCAGAAATCAAGTCCTGCACATTACCTTGGCTGATACTATCTCAACCCACCAAAAATTATGTCCTTGTCAGAAAAGAAATGGCTTAACCAGACTTCTTGATGTTTGGTGAGCTCTTTTAATGAAACATTAATGACTAAATGGTCAGTTATTTTCTCCTCTGACTTCTGTAATTGGTTTCCTTTTTGCACCTTTGCCTCACCCCCCGTGCCTTTTATTAATTCTCTCTTTATATTTGGCTCCTCTGCCATCTGTTATGCCCCTAAAAAAGCACTTCTCTAGAGGCAGTAGGCTGCCCCCCAAGTTCACTGCTGTCTTACTCAGATTTGGCGGTGTCTATCACGGGCTCTGTCACGTTCCTGTTCTGTGATTTTCCTCTTCAAATTGATCTTGACCTCCTGTGGCTCTTGGAATGGCCTGTTCACTTTTTGGGTCTGCTGAAAAAAATCATTATTTAATCTGTCTCATCCCTCAATAATTTTGTTTACTTCCATTCTATTAGGACTTGTTTATATTTAGTAGCCTGCAGATTTTTAACAAAAATCACAAACTCTGTATCTGCTCAAAAGACATTCAATTAATTTTCTAAGCATTTCATTTCTTCTCTCAGGAAATTGTATTTTCTTGTATCATCTCTGATAATTAGATGGGCAGAGGTTAGTGAGCACTCTTTGGCTGTTGTCTTCCACTCATTACTCAGTTCAATGTCCTCTAGACCAACTGACAGAGTTGTATTTACCCATAACCCCTATGGAACCTGTTCTTTTGCTACATATTTTTCCAGTGTTATACATTAAATTGAACTCATTGATCAGAAGTCTCTCCAGCTTTAGAAATGAATATTTCAAACTCCCCCTTTGCCGATTAGCAATATCAGTAGTTGTCTTACCCTCTAGGAGGCGAATAGAGGATAGTGGATGGGCAACAGTGAATAACAACACTGTTGTCCACTTTGAGAGGTTGTCATGACAACCTAAGTAAACCTCGAGAGCGAAGCTCGAGAGGTTTCGGTTGTCATGAAACATCGAGAAGTGAAAAACAGTGTTGTTGTTTACTGTTGCCCATCCACTGTCTTTTATAATGTATGGGCAAAAGTAAAACAAAACAGCTTGTGACTTCCTCCATGGTAGCACCGTGATGTCGGGGATCCCCCGCCCTGCCCGTGTCCGTGAAAACACTCCACTCCTTCCCGGTCCACAAAGATACTGTTAGTTGATAAATTTAAAAAGAAATATGGGTGTCCTGCTGTGTGCTGGCTACTATTTAAAAAATTGGCACTTACTGACAGATTTGAACTTCCTCCTGTGCCTACGATGAACTGCCATGGCCATTTTTCCAATGACTATGAACTGTAACATACGCATGCGTAAATGCAATCAGAGCTCTTGTATCATCATTGTGACGTACTCATGATGGTACAACAACATCGTGACATCACATTGATGGTACAACAAGTCTAGGGAAAGATAGATTTTAAGGGAATACAACGTTCTAACATACACTATATGGTTTATTGTCATCTTTTATCCAAAGGGTCCATTTGTTCCAAGCTAAAAGCCTCATTCATAGTGCTGACTTGATCACTTCCACCTACTTTATTTATTTTTATTTAAATTTTGGTAACCGGGTAGGCCCACTGGAACCTTGCGGTCCCTTTTTCAGGGGTGAACCTACTTGACTCATAATCAGAAAAAGGTTGTAAATAATAGACTTCAATTAATGCTTATGAGAAGGTTTGGTTTGCAGGTCATGTATAGACAGATGTAACTTGTTGAGTTCCCCTTCCTCCTCCTCCTTCTCCTCCTCTTCCTCTTATGCCTTCTCCAGTGATGAGGAACAACGGGTACTCCTGGTACCTCATATCCCTTCTCTGGAGTCTTTCACAGATTGACAGATGGTTGTGTTTAAGATGGGCATGCTGCCCACCAGTGGCAAGATATGATTTCCTTTCCCATATCTTACATGTACCTAACCTAAAAAGCATATTGCCTAACTCATTTCCAATGGAACAATAATAGTCCTACAAATGATTCTAAAGGCCAGCACTGCCCCATGTGGTGGGAATGGGAGTGGGTGTCTCTATGAGAACTGTCTCTAGTTGTATAGCTTGTGGCTGCTTTTTATGCCTGGGGAGTTTGCACACTATATTAGTGGCAGTGTCACCTTTCATATTTTGTGGATTTTTAGCCCTATGCTGACTGGTGAGGTCAGAAACTTGTTGTCAGGGTTGCACTTGCCACCCTTTGCGTTTTTGTACTTAGTTTTCCGGAGAGTATCTGTTACATCATAATAATCACCCTCCACCTTCTCTACTTCTTCACTGGTCTCATTAGACTCCCCTCACCCTGTATTTTGACTGTCTCCCCTCCTAAGGTGTTGGAACCACTGATGAGCTCAGTCGTCCTCTTCTAGAATCATGGCAATCAAGTCAACTGCTGTCATCCTGCTTCCACCTTGTGATGCTGAGTGGCAGGTGATGGTACCTACCACAGCTGGTGGTGTTGAGCTTTGCCTTTCTTTCTCCTCATCCTGATGCCAAGCCCTCTCCCTTTCTCATACCCACATCTATCCTTTCCTCAATTCCTACTCATCATATACCACCATATAGTATGTTGCTCAATAGTCCTACACAAATAACTTGGACTGTTGTCTGGCATAGTCCCAAAATATATATGTATGTAATATTTATACTTTAAAAACAAAAAGATTCTCTATCTAGGCATCGTGCTGCCCTGAACTTCTCACAGCCTTGAAGAGTTTTATATTATAAAGCATTCCATTTAAAAAATAATCTCCCTTCCAAAATCACAGCAATGTTGACCAATGTCCAATAACAATCAGTAGCAGCAACACTGCAACACAGACCATAAAAAAAAGTTGCACTGAAAAAAAATTAAAGGTTTAAAACATTTAGTCAAACAAATATGAAAGTACAGCTGACTCTCCCCTATCCTACCATATTCAACTCAGATCAGATTAGATCAAAATAAACACAGTAAAACCACTCAAAATAGGCCCTAAAAACATTTTGTTTTAAATAAAAGCACCTAAAATCTCTTCTACAAAGTTGTTCTGATGAAGTCATTCGCCAAAAGATTAGCACATGCTGGGAGCAACTATGGCATGAGTTTTGAAAGTTTGAAAAGTCTAAACTAATTGTCGAGTACAGAAAGCTCATCCAGTCCTTAGACAGCTAGAAGTTTAATCTGTGATTGCACAGTTATTTCACTTTTACACATCAGGGCACACATATCCCCTACAGGAGATAATGTTCAGCGTAACAGCATTTCAGCAGCTTAGACCTGTGCAGCATGTTAGGGAAAATGCTCCCAGCAGGTTCGGTTTTCTTGTCTAAAGCCACATATATGTTTGACTAAGTTCATATTATGCAATGAATTAATTTAGAAAGGTATATTATTAAGACGGCATGGGAACAAAGGTGCTGTAATGTGGGTGCTCCTCAAGTGGGTGAATGGGACTTGTGGGCATTGCACGCTGAGGGTGCCTCTCTGCCTTCTGCTCCCTGATGTGGCCCGCCATGAAGTTTTGTTATAATAACTCCTGGGGTTGCGGTGGGGGGGGGCAGTAGAGCCCCCTGCAACATTGCAGCACTGACTTGTGTGTGATGCCATACTTTACTGGGTTGGCTTTCTGGTGACATTGCGTCACATCACCCTTTTGGCCACTTGCATTCTTGACAGATGCTCTTGTTAGGCTCTTTTTACCCACATCTTCTTAATTTTCGCCCACTTTATACAGAACCATTTAGAAAGTGGTACTGTGAATTCTGCATATTACAGACAATATTAGTGACTTTAAATTTATGCAATATCAATCGTGCAGCTCTACTTGCTTTCGTTTAGACACTGTGGTGTTCAAAACCAATATGACCTTACACAGAAATATGCTCCAACTATGATACACCAGAACGTACTCTCAAGAGATGCTTTTTCAGTTGTAGGGATAGATGCTATATGCATGAATTTAAACTTACAGCATGGACACATAGCTGTGAGCTCACGTGATTGACAGGCTGTTAACAGTAATATGGCACAAGTAATGATTTTTGTCAAATGCACATATACAGATGAATAAGTGCAATATATCCTAGGATAACTAAATTGTTAGGTGAGCAGTAATTTTGAGGACTGGTCTGAATGCGAAGAACTTGAATGTGTGCAATAATTGAAGTAAATAAGTGCTATATGGCAAAGTGCGATACTTGCATTTGAAAGATTCAAAAAGTGGTATTAGAAATCACAGATATGTATGTAATAAAAGAGATGAAAGCAGCAGAAGTGCTACAAGGAAAATCTGTGTGAGAATTTATCAGCTTATGCATGTTTCTTTCCCATATATAGTTTTTCTTCTGGGCATGTCGCATGTGGCTGCTCAGCCCTGTCTCTGTCCCCCTTGCTTGGCAACAGCCTCCCCAGTCCACCAAGCCCCATATCCCCCACGAACTGCCCCCCCATGGTGGGGCTAGGAAGGGGATGGCTGTCCTCCCCCACCTGGAGACCCACATCCAGATTTGTGGGTCGGTGAACTGGTGACAGCACAGAGTGAGGGCAGACAAGCAAGGCTTCATGTAGCCTGTGGCCACCATTTTCCAGTTTTCTCCCTGCTATCCCTGGTGTGGCATAAGTACATATACATGGAGGCATACACACGCTACAACTGCAGCCCCTCCTTTCATGCTGCTCAAGCTGCAGGCACTACCTCCAGCCCTCCACCTGAGGGCAGCCAAGGACTGAATCCACAAGGAGAGGAGAGCTTTCCTCCAGATGCTCAATCCTCTCCCTCCCCATCCACCCCCCAAGTGGCTCGAGTTCATTCCCAAACTCAGGTCGCTGGTGTGGTGAGAGGTATGCACATAGAACCTCAGCCCTCTGCACGATGGAGGCAGCTAATGCATGTTGTTTTGATATGTACAGTATATAGGCAGACTAAAGTACTTTGAAAAGGTTGTTGCTGCTAAATAAACTTATAAGTTGTTTACGAATAACTAGTTGCATTAGAAATATTTATCTGATGACCAGTAAGCAATTGCATTATTTTAATGTGGAGTGCCCTCGTGATTTGGTCTTTGACTTCCCTCTTCCTGAACTGCCACTGGGGAGTGGGCACCTGATATTGCAGGCCAAGTCAGTTAGCTTTGGACTTTGGACTCTACTACAAAATCTCAGCACTCGGACTCGGCAAGTATTTCTACAGTAACTATGATTGTTTCCAACTAGATATGACTGATTTTGTTCAGCAATCAGAAAGACACATCTGTCTCCTTTTGGCCCCACTCTCTGTGCAAGCAACAACCCCACAGTGGAATGTTCTACAGCAGCATGTACCATGGGACCATCCTTCTGGACAGGAAATTCCCCTTGTGACCTGTTCTCCAATGTGCAGGCTGCAAAATATACTGCTCTTTGCCAGTGAAGTTTCACCATCATGCGACTAAACAAAATTCAAACTTATCCACTTCACAGTAAAGAGTATGCAAAAAAGCACTTTTTTTTTACAGCGATGAAAAGACTCTGAAGTATAGCAGAAGGACTTCACCCATCCCTTGCTGGGAGTTATCTTGTCCCGGTGTCCAATAAGGTGAGGGTAGAATGACTGTTACCTGCTGCCCTAGGTCAGCCACTTAAATACAACTGACATCAAGCAACTAAGAATCTTTCTGAATCCCCCCCCAAACCATTAGATAAATACCAGACATACTTAATTAACATTTTACTGACAACAGCCAACAAAGCCATAACACAGCATTGGTTAACACAGACACCTATAGATCTAGAGCAATGGAAGGATCCAGTAATGCAGGTTTACCAACTGGAAAAATTATAATGGCCATATTGGTTGGCAGTATTCAATGCCAGATGGACAGAATGGATTACTCATATAACGAATTACAGAACAGACTTTGTTCCCTAATAAGGTAAACAAATAGGATACAGATATTCTAGTTTGATAAGAAGAGAACGAGAGTAAGGACAGAAAAGGTAAGAGGTCCTCAACCAAATGCCATGTTATCTCTCTATCCTAGCTGATCGCTATAGTCAAACCCTGTCTAATGTTTTTAGTTGGTATGGTAGATGGGAGGAGCTTACTGCAGACAGCTCTCTAGATGTGTAAAGAAATGGAAAAAACTTCAAAACTTTCACTTTATTCTCCAATCAAGTAATGTAAACTCTACCTGACAAGACTTGGAGCTCTGATTGCCAACTGTACTGTTGTCAAAACGTTATTATGAGTTTTGTGCTGCTAAATAACAGATGCTGTATGATGCATAAAATGAAAAGAAAGAAGTAAAAAAAAAAGAATCCTTCTGAAAACTGGGGGGAAGGGGCAGCTAGATTTAAAAAGGAACAGCAGCAATTCCATCAGAGGAGTAATTTTGGTGCCAAGGTTGGGGGGGACAACCTCACTCTCAACCAGCTTCGGATAATGGGTACTGTGGTACATACCAAATTGTTAACGTTATATGGAAAAATACTTAATTTCTATAATGACTCCCTCCCTTGTACCATGCCACCTACCTGCAGAGTAAGGGTTTTGATTTGTTTTTTTAAGTTTGATTGTGGTATTGATAATAAAGAGGAAAACTCTGGAGCTGCATTCTAGACTAAACATAGATCCCCCAACAAGCCAGAGCCAGCAGTCCCCTACCACTACCAAAGCAGGCAATAGTCAGGCTCAGGTGGCACACAGGAGAGGCACCAGACAGCAAACAGCAAAGCTCAGCATATAAAAGCAGACAGTGATTGTAGACACTAGCAGGACAGTACAATACAGTAGACAGGACCAACACAGTAGTCAGCACAGCAGACGACTATGAAAAACATGAAGAGAATTTCTAGCCCAAAAGGTATATGGTATTGGTCTCTATACCCCAATACCTAATGCCAGTTGTGAACTAATTGGTGCCAAAAGAAAACATTTTACTCTCTCTTTGAAGTAAATAAGAAGGATCGTAGCTGGTTCTGTAGCAACTGCCAGCTGATCCTTCCAGCTATAATATGGCCGTTCACCCTGCACTCAGTGTTTTGTGATGTGAGCAGCAGGAAGAGCACGGGCAAGCGCCTACTAATAGGGTCCACATTAGAAGATCAGTGCCTTTCATTGCCCTCTCAGACTGCTTCATTCTTCATATAACTGTTTTTAAGAGACACCCCATACACTTGTATAGGGCTGTGGGAGAATGTGCCATACTAGGAATCTGGGCGAGATTGACTGGCAGTGGCTATGGAACCAGCTAACATCCCATGTATTTGAAAGAATAAGTAAACAATGTTTATTTGCTGCAGATTGGCTCACGCTGGCATAAGGTATTGGGCTATGATACCGTACGCCCCCAAAAAAGTAATTTAAACAGAAATATTCTGAACTACTAAATCAAAACTAAACTCTGTACAAGAAAACAATATGGTTTTCACAGTGTTCTGAGCTTGTATCTTCATGTTTGAAGATGTGTCCCTCAT
Organism: Neoceratodus forsteri; assembly: GCA_016271365.2. NCBI lineage: Eukaryota > Metazoa > Chordata > Ceratodontiformes > Ceratodontidae > Neoceratodus > Neoceratodus forsteri. The sequence continues at coordinate 1,089,491,870 of CM057458.1, forward strand.
TCTGAAGGTCTGTGTCCCTCATTGTCCCTCTTTTTTACTGTCATAAAATGTCCATGTCCCTCATTTCAGTGGCAAAGGTTGAGAGGTATGCCTGCCAGCTGGAAAGCTTAGCCCTGACCCCCTCCCCACTGCAGCATCACCAGCATTTGCAGACAGGCCGTCATCAGCTTCCTGCCTCCCAGTCCCATCCCAGTTCCCCATCAGAATAACTCTGTCACCCTAACCCCCCACTGCAGCAGCACCAGCAATTGCAGACAGGCCATCATCAGCCTTCTGCATCCCAGTCCCATCCCAGTTCCCCAAATCATTCGTAAGAAAAACTCAACCATCCCCACCCACTGCACTGCAGCACCAGCAGCAACAGTTAGACCACAATCTTATATACTCCTCAGCAGCCCAGTCGCAGGCAGACCATCATCAGTCCTCCCGACCACCCCATCGGTCATAAATAATAACCACCCACCGCTCACCTACTGCACTGCAGCACACCACAACAGCAATCAGAAAGACCAGTGAGTCATCAGACCTCCATCATCAGACCGCCTGCCTCCATTTCACACCCAGTCCCCGCGGCCCCCACCACATCATTCAAAATAAGTAAACCACCCCAGCAGTCACAGACAGACCAGTCATTAGTCCTCCTGCCTCCCAGTCCCATCCCAGTTCCCCATCATAATAACTCAGCCAGCCCTGACCCGCCCACCCTTAGCAGCCCAGTTGCAGACAGACCTTCATCACCACCCAAACCCTCACCCACTGCACTGCAGCAGCACCACAACAGCAATCAGAAAGACCAGTGAGTCATCAGACCTCCATCATCAGACCGCCTGCCTCCCATTTCACACCCAGTCCCCGCTGCCCCCACCACATCATTCAAAATAAGTAACCACCCCAGCAGTCACAGACAGACCAGTCATTAGTCCTCCTGCCTCCCAGTCCCATCCCAGTTCCCCATCATAATAACTCAGCCAGCCCTGACCCCGCCACCCTTAGCAGCCCAGTCGCAGACAGACCTTCATCACCACCCAAACCTCACCCACTGCACTGCTGCAGCACCAAACCAGCAATCAGATAGACCAGTGATTCATCAGACCCTGCCTCCCAGTTCACATCCAGTCCCCACACCTCCATTAAAATAATAAGTTAGTCAACCACCCCCATCCACTGCACCACAGCACCATTAGCAATCACATCAGTGACATGGTATCACAGACCAGTCATCCCCCATCCCCATCCTCTGGCTGCCTCCCTCAGTCTCAGTCACATCACAGACTAAGTCTTCTGGCTCTCAGTTGAACTTGCAGCAGCAGATGTATGTGGAGAAGAGTAGCATACACTTACCTGCTTCTTCTGAGATGCAGCAATGCCAGTAACCAGCAGTTTCTCCATGTTCTGTTCCTCTCAACTAGTCTGTCTGTGAAGCACTGAAGACGTTAGCTTGGACTGCTTTTCCGAGTTTTGCAGCCCTCACCAGACCAAAAATGACAGTCACTGACCCAGTCTGACTGAACCCAAACCCTCTTAAATTATTACTGCCTCTGAGCTACACTAACATGCCGATCTTGTGAGGCCTGTACCATCGGGTACTGAACTGAGTGACTCTGTTGTCTCCCTCCCTGTTGGTCCCGATCGATCACTGTTACTGTGCTAGCCTCTCTTGTGGAGCAGCAGTTGGACCGGTGAACGACAGGGCCAGGAGCAGCCAGGCAGCCACACAAATGAAGCACCGCACCAGGCACCACTAGCCAAGTTACTCGGAACTCCTCCACAGAGAAAGGCAGCAAGGAGTGTGTGGCACGCGCTCTGCTCATCGACGACACTAGCTCTCCTCACACGAGCGCACGCACGCCGTAGCAGTCAGTCTCCCACCTGCTCCTCATCGACCTCGTGAATTGGTTAAGCAGGCAGGCTGCTTACTTCCGTGATTGGCGCAGATGCAGCTTCGAGAGCTGAAAATACTTTTTAGATCTGTGTGAAAGTGACTCCCTGCTGACAGCGAAACTCTGCTATGTTGCTCCTGTCCTATCCAGCTGTCCTTGTTGTTCTGCCCGCTCCCCAAATTCAACTGAGGTGGCCGCTCGGAGGCACTCGCTCCAGCAGCAGTTGCATGAAGAGTTTTTGCATACTGGCTACTTCTAGGGCTGATTTTTTTGATTATTAAATTAAGTAAAATATTGGGGGGGACAAATGAGGCAATTGTGAAAGTTGGGAGGGACTTGTGCCCCCCGTCCCCCCCTATAATTACGCCCCTGAATTCCATTGTTTTCAATAATAAATTAATCCAATTTGCCTGAGGTACCTTAAAGGGAAACGTTCACGTCCCATCGGGCTCCACCTCTGTGTGAAGCGGGGCCCAATTAGCAGATGCATATGTAGTAATAAAATACACTTCCATAAGCACCTGCTGCTGCCCCCATGATGACGTGGTATCAGTATTTCATGGGGCTATGTAGGAGCCAAACTGGAGCTGTTTGAAAGTACGGCACTGTACTAAGTCTATGGAGGTGACCCGGCTGCTCCCCGCCTGACACGTCATCACAGGGACAGCCGTGGGTGCTTGTGGGCAAGGCAGGGAGGGCTCTTGCTTCTAAAATGCAGCTGGGAAAGGTGCATGATCAACTAGATACTATTTTAAATAAATTAACAAACAGTAAGTTAATATTTTATTACTACTTATGTATCTGCTAATCGAGACCCGCTTCACACGAAGGCGGGGCCCAACAGGACGTTGATGTTTCCCTTTTAGGCATGCTACAGTAAAAAGGAACTTTCTTATAGCCAGAACTGTATGTACAGATGAACTGATATCGAACTGTAATACTGATGATGAAACTATAACAAATTATATGAATCTGGTTCAAGATCTATGTTTGTTCTGTAAGTGAAACGCTATCTATTTTGAATTTGATGAGTGTGCCTGTATCAGTTCAAGTCTGTATAATGATTGCTGATTTTGTAACCCTTATTTTCCTTTCTGTATTTGATACAGGACATTTTCAAAAATAAAACTCTTTTAACACCTGCTATAATTTTAATACATTATGTACATTCAACAAATGTTCTCTGCTTAGTTACCGTCAAAACCTGCCCCTGCTGTCTGCAGCTCTGGGACTTTACCTTCAGTGATTACCATGAGTATACCTTTGAGAAAGCCTTATTTAAACCTAAAGTCCCTTTCAAAAGTACTGTATAGCAGGCTGAATTGGCCTCCATTATATTTAGCGCGAGTCAACCTTCTATACATATTTGCGTTCGACAGAATAAGCATGGACTGATTGATCTTCAGTGCAGAACTACTGACAATCAGCTGGCCATTGTTTTTCACTATCTGTTTATTTTCACTGATTGTCAGCAATAGCGAATGTAGCAAAAATAAATGGATAGTGAAAATAACCTTCTATACAGTATATCCTATGACTAGCATAATCGTGTCATACCACCTGGATCTCCCCCAGAAGTGGGCAGAAGGGACCTCGCTTAGGGACTCATACAAAGGAGTGCACACTTAACAATTCAGCATCCCTTCCCAGTACTACATTGATAGTGTTGGGGTTAGGTATGAACCAATTTTCCAAGGCCCAGATATTCAAAAGGGTTGTGCCATGTTCAATAGGGTTGCTCCAGCGCAAGTCCAAAAATGCGCCATTCTGCGATATTCAGCGGGAGGCAGATGTGCCCTCCAAATCACACTGTGCAAGAGTGCAATGATAATGAATGCATGCGCAACTGAAGGGGGAGGAACCATGCATAAATGGCGCAGTGTGATATTCAACAACATGCGCCATGCGCAATAGGGGAGGAAACGGAAGTTGCACGATAGTGGAAATGAGCCAAAATAAAAAGGAACAAGGGAGAGGCGCAAGAACGCTACAGGGAAGGCACATGTTGCTGAACTATAGCCAGACACACAAGGCAAGACAGACACACAGGGCAGGACAGAGAAAGGGCACCCTGAACCCACAGGCACAGGGAAGGTGTGGGGAGCCACAGCCAAACCATAGTGCAGAAGGGGGAAGTGCCACACAGCACTGAGGCCACAGGAGGAAGGTGTTCCCGGTGCAGGGGAAGTAGCAGTCAGGACAGCGGGGGGGACACAGAAACAGCTGCCGGGGGCACAAGCCAGGGACATGGCCAGTGCCACCATCCAGATGGAGGCAGTAATGAGGGGGGTGAGAAGGCAGGCAGCAGGGGGGCGCGGCCGTGGAAGGGCCCGTTGGCAATATGCCCCCAACAGGCAGTACCGAGCCTGCACCAGCTTCGAGCTGTACACCGATACCGAGATTGTGGGCTGGTACCGCCTGAATAGGGCAATTCTGAGGTAGCTCTGTGAGCTGTGCAGAGATGTGATGCAGGCACCCACATGACGGAGCCATGCTTTGTCAATGGAGACAAAAGTGACAGCTTGCATGTGCCTGCTTACCACGGGTACCTTCCAGAGACCAACAGGGGACACCACAGGCATAACCCAGTCGGCCGCGTCATGCCACCTCACCCAATTCCTCAGTGCACTGCTGCCACATGCTGTGGAGTACATCCATTTCCCCAGCACACCGGCGGAGTGCACAGCAAACATACAGGAGTTCCACAGGGTAGCACATATGCTTGGCGTGCTAGGGGCAATAGACTGCACCCATGTGGCCATCTGCACACCACCTGACCCTGAAGGTGCCGCATATATCAATCGGAAGGGCTATGCAAGCATCAACTGCCAGATGGTGTGCAATGCCAGGGGGTGCATAATAAATGTCTGTGCCACGCACCCTGGGGGAGCACATGATGCCTTCATCTGGCACCAGTTGGCACTGTGCCACAGATTCGAGAGTGGGGACATCCCCACTGGCCACTTAGTGGGTGAGTATGCAAACCACGTGGAAAAACATAGAGCTTGGGAGTGGCATGGTCAGAGGTGACATGGGTATTGGCCTAGATCAACGCTGATCACCAAACTAACCTCCACCCTCTACACACAGGCGACAGTGGATACCCACTCTGTCCCTGGCTGCTCACACCATACCGGCGGCCCGCGACCCCATCGCAGCAACGCTACATTGAGGCACATGCCACCACACGCAATATCATCGAGTGGGTGTTCGGGATGATGAAGGCACATTTCTGTTGCCTGGATATGTCTGGCGGTGCCCTACAGTACAGCCCCTCAAAGGCCTGTGGGCTATTTCTGGCCTGTTGCATCCTGCACAACATGGCCAACGACTGTGGGATAGCTGTACAGGTCAAAGAGGGGGACAGCGATGGGGACAATGAGGACACTGGTGAAGATGGTGATGGGCAGCCCCCCCTTGGGCGACGGGACCCCCGAATGATCCGGCTGGCACAGGTGCACTGGGACACCATCACAGAGGAGCACTTCAGCCAACCCAGGTAAGTCATGGGGCCATGTGCAACCACCAGTGGCAAAGGCACAACCCACAAACATGCATGGACAAACACCAGGGGTGCACGCTGTCAAGGGAAGTGGCAGAGCATGGAACCACACACACCGCCAGGGATGGGCAAGGTCTAACATGGTATGCAGTCATTCACACACACACACACCTCACAAGACATGCACAAAGGGTAGGAGGCACGCCGACCCAGACCGCCACCCCTAGCTACACACACGTCCACAGACCACCACGCCCACTGCCTGTCATTGTGCGTGTGTCAGACGCTGGGCACCATTGCACAGTGGCAGACAGTGCAACGCAGGCATCATCATGCACACGCCATAGCGGACAGCAGCTGGGAGGGTGGTCAGATGGAACATGTGTGTGCATGCAGGGCTGGGTACCCCACCCATGCATTGCACACTGAACAACACAATGCACACAGGGCAGCATCAGAGAGTAGCCATGCTGGGAGACAGGTCAGTCACATGCCACAGTGCCACGGCTGCCACTGATGCATGGGAGGCTCCACCGAGACCCACTAGCAGTGACAGGCTGACCAATGGCCTCATGGGGTGGCACTGACAGTCCCCCAGGGGTTCCACTGCGTGAACGTGACCGTGCTCGTGCAGGGGTCTGCAGCACACCAAACATGCCTGCACCAGGCATGCTCGGGATACCCACAGCTGAACCCAGTGTCGACAAGGAGGGTGTCGCACGAAGCTGGGAACGGGGAGTGGACATTGCGCTGCACGGTGTCTGCGACGCATGGGCAAATAACTGTGTGCCCATTGTGGCCATGTCAGCTGTGAATGCCTATGTCTGCCTGTCAATGGCAGCGGTCACATCCTCCCGCAACCGGTCCATCCCTGCCAGGAGCAGAGCGGTGTGTCTGCTGCGCTGCTCCTCTGCCTGGCACAGAGCCGCACTCAGTGCATCCACCGCCGTCACAAGCCACATCTGCTGATTGACTGATGCTTGGAGTATGCGGGTGTGCTCATCTAAGAGGTCATCTGCCTGATCAGCATGTTGTCCCTCATGGTGTTCACAGCCCTGATGGTCATCACCCCTTAAGGGTGGGCGCTGCACACCAGGGCCAGGCCTGGGCATGTCCATAGGTGGTGCACTGATGCCACCCCCTGACACTGTACCCCCATGGCCATTGGTTGACTGCTGATACTGCCCCTCTGGCTGCCACTCTCCAGGGCTCAATGGTGCCGCCGCAGTGGCTGCAACAGTCCCACTGTCCTGGACACACACCAGTGCTGCCCCACTGGTGGAGACAGGCACAGGCTGGGACTGTGATGTCACGCAGCCCTCCATGGCAGCACCACCCACAGCCATGGCCGCGATGTCACCTGCTGTATGGTCATCCTGTGGCCCACACGTCTCACTGCCCATGACGTTAGCTCCATCATCATCGGTGATGGATCCGGCACCTGCCTGAATCTCAGCATGCTGGCATCCAAGGACGCTGACACGCTGGGACAGGGGCAGGGCCTCCTCCGGCACCTGCTTCACCAACATCAGTCTGGATGTCCAGGCGGGCCCACCGTTGCCCTGACCCCCGTATGCCTGTGGAGGTGGATGGACCCTCCTCCATCTTCATGCTACTGCCCTCAGTGGAGAAGCCCACCACCGCTGACCCATGTAGATGCTCAGGAGCTGTAAGGGAAAAACAGTAGCATTAATGTATGTGACCTACCCTGTCCCCCCTCCATTGACAGACCAGGACCTACCATGCAGTGACGGGCTACCACCCGTCTGGAATCCACCACCTGGAACACCCTCGATGATGCAACGCTGCATGCTGCCAGCAACCCGCTCTTCTTGTGGGGTCAGGCATTGCATCTCCAGCTGTCTCCCACCGGTCGCAGACCATGCTGCCCTGATGGCAGCCACCTTCTCTTTAATTCTCCGCCTGTCCGTGCCCATCTTCTTTTTGCACTACTGCACGGAGCGCTGGTGGCTGCCATGCAGGTTGACAGCACGTGCCACCTCCTCCCATGCAGCAGCATGGGCCTGTGGTGTCCCCAGGTGTCTGCTGAGCAGTGGCTCCTGGTCGAGGTAGGCCTCAAACAGGGCATCTGTCTCTGCCTTTGTGAAGTTCGGCCTCCTCTTCCTCCCATGTCTCTGTTTCTCTTCCTCCACCTCATGATTGGTCATGATTCCTCCTGTGAGAATGACAGGTGTTACCTGTGACTGTGCAGTCCCATGCATGTCTCAAACACCACAGTCCACACTCCCAAACAGCATGCAACTCACCGCAATAGACTGCAGTAACCGACTATGGCCAGTGCAGCCCAATGTCTCATTTTTATAGCGCAGGGCATGCAAATGAGGCGAGGCACATTTTTAAGTGGATGCAAATGCAGTGACTGCACCATTGAATGGCTGATTAGCTGATTTGCATATGCCGTCTGAATATCGCACTGTTGCGCTTTGAGCAATTGTGTTGAACGTGCTGACCCAAGGGCGCAGTTCTGTGACATGCCCAGTACACACCTAACTGCGCTTGCCCAGGTTGATGACGCAGGTGCCTGCTGTGCTGCTGATGTGCTGTGTGCTGGAGGCAATGCAGGGCACGGCCACCATTGTGCCAGTGGCGCTACTGCACCATTCACATATATGGTGCTGTGGCACTGGGGCGTCGTAGGCGCACTGGGGCAATAGCGCTGTAGCCCGCTACAGGAGGTGGCACACAGGCACCCAATTGCGCTACACGCATTGGGTTCCAATCGCACTGTGGCTGTCCGTGCGCCAGAGACCCTTGACCCTGTGCCCGACCTTGCTCCCCAGGGTGCTACGTGCATCAGGCATGGTACCATCATCGCGGTTGCTCGGTGACAGCGCCGAGGAATGGCAGCGCCTGTACTGCGCAGCATCTGCACGTGGCAGGACCACGCTGCCGAGTGCCATTTTGAATCCACCACATTGATGAGATGGAGTGGAGAAGGGCAGTCATGTGGAGCCAGGTGGAGCTTGCCAACCTGGTGGCAATTGTAGAGCCCCATGCTGGGGCTTTGTATGGTGATGCACCCCTGGACAGGGCCAGAAGTGCAGTGTGGCAGGAGGTGGCCGACTCCCTCGAGATGGCCACTGGTATGGGGCACACGGTGGAGCAGTGTCACCACCATTACGGGGACCTCAGGCGCAGGGACCCAGACCTGCTTGCCCACCTGTGGGCACATGCCAGGAGGGGCATGGTGCCACAGCCAGGTAGGTGCCACATCCATACACTGTTATCGTCCATATGGGTATCACGGTTGCATGTGTCCAGCACATGGGGGGGCCGTCCAGTGTTGGCCGTGGTGGTGGTATCGGGGTGTGGGGTGGATGGGTGTGACTGTGTGGGATTGCACACACATGGGGACAGGGGGACTTTGCTACCGGGTTGTACTGATGTTCCTCTCTCCATGTTTGCACCTTAGGGCCCGAAGAACACAGACAGGTGAGGGAGCGGAGGCACCACCTGGAGGAGCAGCAGGGCAGGAGGGCTGAAGGTGTGCAGTGGTGCGTGGACCAGCCTGATGATGGTGAGTGCCTTACATCCATGATTACTATTGCATGCTGTATAACTGGGCGGGCAGCGAGGCATGGCCACCATCCATTGACACCACTGCCATGCATGAATCTTGTTACAGTCAGCACTGTCCAGTGGCACTGCATGTCTGGGAATGTGTCAATGGTGGTCCATGCATGCACCGGGCACATGGCTGTGGCACTGCCTTCACACCGCATAGCCAAGTCACTGTACGGCCACGGTGGTGCTGTGCAGGACATGGGCGGTGGGTGTGTGCAGTGGTCAACATGGCTGTGGCTGCCTGGGTAGGCAGGTCTTGTGGACACAGTCACTCTGGGTGGTCACACACCATCACAGGGGCGTGGCACATGGCTGTTTGCCATGCACACTGAGTGGGCTGCAGAGGGCTGGACAGTCACACTTATTGACTCTGCTCCCTCATCCTAGGTGGACGGCAACTCCAGGCACTGGAGAGAGGTGTGCAGGAGCTGCTCCAGGTGGCAAGTGTGACCCTGGAGCTCTTGCAGAGAATCGACCACCACGGGGTGAGGAGGAGGAGGAGAAAGACATAGGCACCATGTGGAGGAGGACTGGGGCACACGTTGAAGACTCCATGCCCCTACTAACACCTTCCCCTCCTTGACCCACCCTCACACCCCTTCTTCCCTCTCCCATATGTTCACCCCTACCCCTTACCCACCCCCACCTGGTATGCGGCCCTCCCCCCCTCTTGTAAATACTTGTAAATAGTTTTGTTTTACTTCTTTTGAATATATGCATTTTGTTATGACAACTGTGGTGATCTCTGATTTGCAGCGGGCTACAGGTTCTCAGCTGCAGTGGTGTGCATGGCGTCAGGGGTGGTGCATGCATGGGCGTGTGTGTGTGTGTGTGTGCAGAGGTGAACCGCCTATGGTGTGGGCAGGGAGATCAGTCACTGTATGTGGTTTGTGTGTTGTACTCTGTGCACTGGATGCCTGTGTGCAGTGGTCCACGGGGCCTGCACTGTATGCATGGCACCCCTGTCAGACCGTCCATGGCCTGTGCAGCTGACGCCCTTGCCTTTCTGTGATATGCACGGTCTGCTGGCGTGTCAGTGGTGGCTGTCCATGCTGGATAACAACTGTACCCGGCACAATGCCCGGTTGCCTTCCATCACCAGTATGGTGCACGTCTGCCTCCGGTGGCACTGTGGCCTCTGCTGTTGTTGTCCCCCCTCCATGCTGTCACTTGTATCTGTTGCAGGGGATGTGCTCCAGTGTCTGCCACCTGTGCTCCGGCGGCATGCTGGTGGCACACAGCTTCATGGTGCCTGTGCAGGGTGGCTGGCACACCTGTGCAATGTAGGGGTGCTGGCCATGTGTACACGTCAGCTGTGGCCACACACCAGTGGCTTGGTTGACCTGCTTCTGTGTTCCTGTGTTGGTGTGCCCTTGGGTATGGGTGGGTGTTTGTCCATGCACTGTGTTGCATCCTGTGTGGTGCATGCTTCCATGCAACACTGTGTGAGTCTGTGCTAGCTGTTGTGACCAGTGCTGGGATGGGATGTGTCCTTGGGAGGGTGTGCAGGGTGCTGTACCACTGGTGGTGGGGTCCGAGGCATGCCCTGTCACATGTGGGGTACCTCGTGTGGCAACGCATGGTCGGTCTCTCAGCTGTACCTTGGGGGGGATGTGCAGGGTGGCACTGTGTATGCTGTTGTTGCATTGCTGTCTGCTGCCACCGCAGCAGGGTGCACATGGTGGGGCTGCCTTGCATGGCTCCGTGGTGCACAGGATTGCATTGTCACAGTGGGGGTGGTGGCATGCATAGGGTGTCCTGCACTGTTGGGCGCTACTCCTGGGAAGGGTGTACGGTGACTGTGGTGCAGGGTGTTCTCTGCATTGGTGGAATGGTGTGGCACAGGGTGGTCCGGCCTCCTTGTGTGCCAGTCACAGCTTGCCAGGGGGTGTGCTGGGGCACCATGGCCTGGCTGTGGGTTGGTTGCTGGTATCCATGGGCTGGTGGTTATTCCAGCTCTCCCCCAGTTGTGCAGTGCATGGGGTGTGGGGGACGATGTCTGTTCTACTGTGTGCTCCTCTGCCCATCTGTGGCATGGGTGATGGGCCCCTGCATCCCTGGTTGTGCTGTTGCATTGCTGCCCTGCTACTGAGGGCATCCCTGGTTGTGCTATGGCACATCTGGACTGCTCCACTAAGCATCCCTTGTTGCGCTATGGTGCATTGGATATGCTCATCTTCACATCCTTGGTTGCGCTATGGTGCAGGTGGTGTGATATTCAGTCCTCTGCTGTAGGCGCATCTTGGCCTGCGTAGTTTTTGAATATTGTGCTTCTTGCACATGGGCGCAGTGGACTTGCGCTTGCTCCTGCTGTTGCGCACTTTTTGGGTGCAGTTTGAATATCTGGGCCCAGGTGTATAAGGTGACCCTACTATAAGACCTTCTGGCCCAGAGGTGAGAGGACTACCAGCTGATCTACACTGTAAATGAATATTTTTATTATTAAATGTTTATTAGAGTTCTGTACAATAAGAGCTCAAGGCAAGCTGCACTATCAATGTATAAAACCACAATATAAAATGCACAGCTTGGATAAGGGCAGGAGAGTATTGGATTCAAGTATTGAAGATGGCTTTACAGAAACCAATTAGTACAAGATCAGACTTGTAAAGTGAAATTTCCTTGGAGTCTTGCTGGGTCCACTGCCTCCTGCCTCTTCATCATCAGAAAGATTTTGGTTTTCTTTCACAAGGAATTTACTGGGTGACCCAAAGAATTCCCCAAATCCCCATCTGCTACGTTGGTATATGTCTCACACACACCAGATTCCCTTCTGCATATTTATTTTTATATGTTTTTCCCAGACAGAGGTGTAATTGTGGAGTTGGGTACATTAATTGAACCAAATGTCTTTCTGGTGCCGGAGCAGCAACAACTGAAATATGGAGCAAAACCCACAGCTAGCGGGGATTTTTTAATGTGCAATGCTGAAAGAGTATTTTTAAAATGAGTACTTTAGTCCATGTTTGACTCTCTGGTTCCTCCACTTTGATCTTTTGGCTGCCATGGTTACAGCCATCTGGTTGGGAGTGTGGGTGAGTGGCAGACTTCACAGCAGGCACCAACGCCACTGTAAGGTCAGCCAGTACTGAGTGTGTAGTGCTGGGAAGCCCACTTCCGCTCTTCCCAGGAGCTAAGTGCCTCACCACTGTGATGTGCCTGGTCCCTTGCCAGGTCTAGAGTGGGATTTTGGGAATTGCATGTGAACCGTGGACTCCCAGGTGGTGCTACAGTGAGCTACTGACATGACACTGAGATGGCTTGCAATGAGTGTTTCAGTGGTCAATATCATACATGAAGTAGAATTAGTTTTTTTTATACTGTCTTTGATACACACTGTTTCACAAAGCAGTTGACATATGATGTTATGCTCATTTGCAAGAAGTGGACATTAGTGGGATGGCCCAGTGGTTTACTAGGAGAGGGTTGCACTGTTGTGCAGAATAACTACATTTGGTAGAGGCCTCGAGACCCTTGGTCACCAACAGAGAGCATGAGTACATAGAGCTTATGTTCCCATACTCCAGTGTTTTAGTGCTAGAGGTTATATGTCTTCATCACCCCCTGTGGCCAGGCAATGAGCAATGCTTGGGAGGGGCTCATATGTGACCACAACCCAGTGCCACTTGCAGCAATATCGGGTGCTGTTGCTCACTCAGTGAGCACCAGGGAGAGGGACAATGGGACAAAATGAGGAGAAAGGGGCATCTGGCAACAGATAACAAACACTGATCAATGCTAAATGCTTGCTAGCATTTCCTGTGTAATTGTTGGGCACATATATCACAGCAGTGGAAATTAAATTAATAACACAAGTTGTAATAGTGAAATTGTCATGACTGGGAAATGAAGAGGTTCACACATAAGACTGTTGTTTTCTTAGATTGTGACCTTACATTTTCAATATAGTAGTTTTTATTACACCAAGCATCTGAACATAACAGGTGTGATTTAACAAAATGCAACCCGATACGTGATTTTGCGGAAAGTGGCAAAAACTGGTGTTGGATGGAGATTTGAAAATGGCACCTACCATGTTCATCCAATGGGGTAAAAAACCCATCACTGTCTTGAACATGTGGGTTCAAAAAGTAATACAATTGCAACGTTATGAGTAAACATTTAAAAATGTCAACATTTATTCATAACGTTAATGTTTTATGAGATTGCTTGCACCAAGCCCTGCATCATCCGCAATGTTTGGTGCAGCTGCGACAAAGCCCTTTGGTGCAATGCAGCCTGATTCAAAAAGGGCTGATGCATTTGTAACCTTTTCCACATTTTACAGCAGCTTGTGTCAAAGGTTTGGTGCAAGCCCCATAAAATGGATCCCCCTTGGACGCAAAGTTAGAAGGGGGGGAGCTGGTCTAATTTGCTCTGTCTGGTGCACCTGATCCAGAATTGCAATCAGTGCCAAATGTGTGCTGCAAGCCCCCTGCGCCGTATGTTAGACGCACCAGGGACTTGCGGCAGATGCAGCGCGTCCTTAACTCCAAATTTTCAACATGATCTTTTTATGACCCTATGTTACGATCAAGACAGGTGGCATTTTTTAAATCCTATCCAAAAGGTGATTTCGCAGATGACTGTGTGAACAAGATTCGGAGGGGATTTGAAAAATGACAGCTGTCATATTCATGAGGTGGGGTAACAAAAGGGATCTGTGGAAAATGTAGGGACAAAATCTGCAAAAATCATAAAGTTATGAGTAAGCTCTTATAATATTCAATGTTTCTTCATAACTTATTGTTTTTTGACCCTGAATGTTCTTTTGATATATCTCATGATCAAGACAAGTGGAATTTTTTAAATCTTGTTCAAAACGTGATTTCATGGAGTGACTGCAAAAACGTGTTTCGGAGGGGATTTGAAAAATGACGCCTGTCATGTTCATCAGGTGGGGTAACAAAAGGGCTTTGTTGAAAATGTGGGGCAAACATCTGCAAAAATTACAAAGTTATGAGTAAATGTTGAAAATATTCAATATTTCTTCATAACTTCACTGTTTTTTTACATTACTTCAATGTTTTTTTTACAGTTGGACCTCAAATTTTCCCCATAGTTTTTTAAGAACCCACCTTTTGATCAAGACGAGTGGAATTTTTAAAATCCAGCATGAAAAGTCATTTCACAGTGTGATAGCAAAAACATGTCAGAGGGGTTTTTGTTTTTTCAATCAACATTTCTTCCCTCCTGTGTGCACAGGGGGCAGAAACTCCACCCTGAATCACCGACTTGTGAGCCCGACCACCCCCAACCAACCCCTGAGACCCCCCACGGCTTGCTCCCCATGGTGGGTCTGGGAAGGGAGCGCCCCCCCCCCTCTCTGAGCACAATCCAAGCCCAGGGAGGTGGAGGCAGAGGACCAGCAGGATGGGGGTGAGGCTTCATGGAGCCCCTGGCCACCACTTTCCATTTTCTGGTGATCCCTCCCTCCCGATGTATGGCATGATCGTGTGTGTGTGGGGTCATGACATGTGCCATGCCCACTGGCTGCCTGCCTCCTAGCCTGCATCACCCCCCAGCCCCCACTAGAGGGTGACCAACAGGCAGGACAACAAACTCTCCCTCTTTGAGACAGGAGAGCAGTCCTCCAGGTGCTCAATCTTTTCTCACCCTTGCCAACCCCCAATGGTCCAGGCTCATTCCTGAACCCAGGTCGCCAGCATGGTGCGAAGTATGGTTCTCCAGTGCCTCAATCTCCAGTGCCACCGGGCCCACTATCTTGGAGGGGATTTGAAAAATTGCACCTGCCTTCTTCATGCAGTGGGGTAAAGAAAAGGCTATGTTAAAAATCTGGGATAAAAAGGTTAAAAAAAATGCAAAGTTATAAGTAAAAGTTCAAAATTCATTAAAGAGCCATTAAGTGGACTTACTTTGTTTTCAGTCAGTTCATTGCTGGCGTCATTTGAAGCAGGAAGTTCAATGGTAAAAAGAGGATTACTCTGTTGGACAGTGTTAAGTAAGTGAGGGGTGTGGTGGGAAGTGGTGTGTAGGGTGCTGAGTGGGGATCACGGTGGGAAGTCAGAGGGTCTTGGTGGACTAGAAGACATTGATGGAGAGTTGTATGTTTTTCAGAGAAAAAGAACGATGACGGATGTTTTTCCTTTTTACAGGTTCTGACACTGAGGATTGGGCACCCCAGTGTCAGTGTGTTGTTTGATGGCACTGGGGGTGGGCACTCCAGTGCTGCATTCTGTTGAGGTGGGTAGCACTTCTTTGGAGGAGAAGGTGGACACCTGACAGTTGGATGTTTGGGTGAGGGGTGGTGATTGCAGACTTCTTTGGTGGAAAGGGGGGTTGGGCACCTGACAGCTAGATGTTTGTGTAAGGAGGGGTGACTGATGACTTCTCCAGCTGCAGGGTTGGACACCCTGCTACTGGATGTTCTGGGGAGGTGTGTGTGTGTGTGACAGCACAGTTCTTAGATAGCAGGATTGGGCAACCAACTGTCAGCTATTCAGGTAAAGCTTGGTCAGGTGGGAGGGGGGATACTGGCAGTGGGATTGACCACCCGCCATCAGTACTATGAAAAACTGGTTCAGTTGAGAGGGGGTAATGCTGACTGATGGCAGTCATATGAAAGGGCACATCCACATCATGGCAGGCATGGCTGCATCCTTTCATATGTGAGAAGTTTACACCCATCAGCCAGTGAAGTAGCATCAGAAGGAGCCCTATGAACATTAGGTGTTCACTTGCACATCTTCTGCTGGGTCAGCTGCACTGGCTGCTTCATTACACACCTTCCTGGCCCTGACACTGCCTAAGTAGCTCTAATATGTTTTCTTTGTTCATGCGCAGAAGCGAACATAAAAAACAAACAAAAATAGGACAATAAAAAACAGTGCGGTGTGCTATGCAGGGTAGTGAAACATACTGGAAACCTTTAAAAGCAAAGGGTATAATACAAAACTGCAAAAAATCTTGTATTGTACAGTACTTAAGCTTTCCTGTTCTAGGGTTCTTTCAAGAGCCTGTCTGGACAGGTGTGGTGCCAGAGGACTGGAAAGTGGTCAGTGTGGTTCCTGACTTCAAGAAGGGGCAAAGTTGAACCCTGGCAACTACAGGCAGGTCAACCTGACATCAGTGCTGGGCAGGGTCCTAGAGTTCATAATCAAGGACACAATAATGGATTATGATCAAGAACAGAATAATGGAGTACATGGTTGAGGCAATGTTTCTTGTCTTCTATGAGCATGGCCTTATGAGGGCAGATCATGCCAGATCAACCTGATCATCTTCTTCAAGGGGGTGACAAGGGAGGTGGATGGGAGTGGTGCCATTGACATAGTCAGTCTACACTTCAGCAAAATCTTTGATGCGTAGAAACATAGAAATATAGAATTTGCATTAGAAAAGGACCACTTGGCCCATCCAGTCTGCCCAGATGTTTCCTGCCTGGTCTTCCTCTGCAGATCCTAACTGGTCTCCAGTGACCCTCCCTCCTCTCTGCCTATTTACTAATATTCCCCCATGTCTCTTCAGTGCATGCTTGAAGCCTCCCACTGTTGTTGCCTCCACTACTTCTGCTGGCAGTCTGACCCAGGCATATACCACCCTTTCAGTGAAGTCGAACTACTTCACATCACTCTTAAACTCCCCTCTCCCTCCAGCTTCATTACATTCCCACAGCTCTGGTACTCTTTCTGCTTTGAAAGACTCCCATCCTGTACCACGTTCAACCTTGAAAGATATCTATAGGTCTCTATCTTGTCCTCTCTCACTTTCCTCTCTTCTAGAGTGTACATGTTGAGATTCCTCAGTCTCCTCATAGGGATTTTGTTGCAACCCCTGCACCATTTTAGTTGCCCTCATTTGGTCTGCTTCTACCCTTGTTTATGTCCTTTCTGAGGTGTGGCCTCTAGAACTGGACCCAGTACTCCAGTAGGGTTTCACCGGTGAGTGAGTGATACAGTGGTAACACCACCTCCCACCTCATGCTGGAGATACTCCTCCCTATGCACCTCAGCATCCCACTAACCCTACTCACTTCTTCGTCACACTGCCTGCTGCTTTGAATTCATCAGTTGTTATACCCCAAGGTCCCTCTCCTGCTTTGTGACTGTCAGTACTTCACACCCATCTTGTACTCTGCAACTGGGTTCCTATGTCCTAGGTGCATGATTTTGTACTTTTTGGCATTGAACCTCAATTGCTATGATCTTGATCATCCTTCAGTTTTCCAACATCCCTGCCCATTTTCTCTACCACCTCCTGAATGTTCACCCTATTACAGATTTTGGTATCATTTACAAAAAAAGCATACTTTCAAGAGGACCAGCCCCAGTACTGAGCTCTCAGGCATCCTGCTGGTCATGCTCCAATCATTAACATGAGTGTCATTAGCCACCATCCTCTGATGTCTATTTGTTAACCAGTTTCTATGCCAGTTTATCTCTTTGGATTGGATCCCTCCCCAAGACTGCTCAATTTCTTAATCAGATTCCTGTGTGGTACAATGTTGAAGGCCTTGCTAAAGTCCAAATGGCCACATCCACTGATGTATTTCCCTGGTGATCCAGTTGAAGAAATCAATATGATTCATCTGGCATTAACCCCCTGTGCTGCTGTCATGTACAGGGACTACATTTGCTCTTCTCCAGTCCTCCAGAATCATGCCTGTTTCCAGTGAATGGTTGAATAAGGCTGTCAGTAGGGGCAGCTAGGATCTCCCTGAGTTCCTCTAGTACCCATGGGTGTTTCCAGTCTGGTTCCACAGCCTTGTCCACCTTCAGAGCTGCAAGTCCCTTCTGGATGCTTTCCTCTGAAAATGTACTTGTGTTACCTACTTCCCCCCCCATTCCTGCTGCTCTCTGGTGGCCCATTCCCTCCTCCCGCCATTGTGAAGATTGAGCAGAAGTACCTGGTCAGGATGTTTGCTTTTTCTTGGTCCTCTTCTGCGCACTTTCTTTCTGATGACATCCTTATCCATACAGGTGCAATCAATGAACAGGCAGAAAATAATTGAATACAGTATAGTTTACAAAATGTGTCAGGGAAAAACCAACAGATACACTGTAATTTCAACAGTATTGAGAGAACAAGAGTACATTACAAATTTACACTGGGGGAAAAGGGTAGGGAGAATACAAGACAACAGGGGGGGAAAACAGTGCAAATAGCAAATACGAATGAACAGGCACATTGATTCCAAAACAGTAGGAAAGACTGGATTATTGTTCCAGGAGCAGGGAACGATGTGCTTTAGTGGTAGTAGAGTTATAAAGGGGAAAAATAAAAAGGAAGAGAGGGCAGGGTTATTGGGAAGAATGGAATATCAGGTCAAAAAAATGTTACACTGCCTGGCACAGGCATTTTGCCTCTCTCAGTAACCAGGTTTTGAGTCAGAGTTTGAAGGTGCAGTGCTTGTCAGCAAATTGGAGAGACACAGGGAGGCTGTTCCATAGGGAGGGAGCTGTAACTGATAGCGCTTTGCCACCCATAGCAGTAGAAATTTTAGGAATCTCCAAATGGGGGACCGAGGACACACGTAGGTATCTGGGAGCTGTTCTTGTTTTTAGTAGGGACATGTGTGGGGATGCATTTGCCACCTCTTAGGTTGTTGTCAGCGATGCATCCTGGTGCATAATCATGACGACAAGAGAGTGAGAGCCAGCCAAGAGCCTGGTACAGGTTACAGTGGTGGGTGGAGTAGGGTGCCAGTAGTGCAAATTGATATATATTGTTATAGACAGAGGTTAGACATCAGCAAAGGGCAGAGGACATATGGGAGTAAATGGGGGAGCAGTAGTCTAAGATAGGGAGCAGGTAACCTTGGGCTATTGCTTAGTGGGCCTCTCTGGTCAGGAACTGTTTCAGCTGATATGAGGCCCCGAGCTTTTGGTTAACCCATTGTATAACAGAGTTCATGTGTTCCGTGAAAGAGAGGGAGGGGTCAAGGGTTATGCCCAGGTATTTGAAATGCAGGACATTTTCTAGTAAGGGTCCAACTGGCATGAGCACTGAGAGAGAGGAGCCAGACTTGGCTATGTTGGCCAGGTATGGTTTGGACCCAAGAAGCATCATCTTTGTTTTTTTAACATTAACCAGGAGGCTGTGTGACAGGAAACAGTTGTGGGCTGAGCCATAGTTCTGCAAGAGGTTAACAGATATGTTAGTGAGTGACTTATCACTGCAAAAGAGGACAAAATCATCAGCATATAGAAGGCAGTCAGTGGGGAAGGAATTAATAAAGATAGAGAATAATAGTGGACCCACGATGGAGCCCTGGGGGATGACCGTGGAGACAGGCATGTTGGGGGAGAAGGCTACCCCGATATATATGGACTGGGATTGGCCAGCTAGGTAGCTCCTAAACCACTGTAAGGTCCTGAGGAGCAGCCAAGTTGCAGAACAGTGTTGTGTAGGAGAGGGTGGTTGACCAGATCAAAGGCCTTGGTCAGGTCCACAAACACACTGCCCGTAGCTTTGCTCATGTCCATGTTTCTAAGAACATGATTTGTAAACTGGGCCAGGGCAGATGAGGTGCTGTGGAACTTCCAGAAGCCATGCTGCTGGCCACACAGCAGATTATGTTTCTCAATGTGATCAGATAGTTGACGATGGACTATCTTCTCAAGGAGCTTGTTCAGGTGGGGGAGCAGGGAGATTGGTCTGTGATTGTCAGATGAGAGGGGTCCCCTGCTGTAAACATGGGAACCACCTTGGCATGCTTCCAAGAAACTGGCACAGTGGATGTGGTCAGTGCCAGAGTAAAAATAAAGGTGAGTGGTTTGGTGATGGCAGGGGGATCAGCTTAAGTATTTATGTGAAGAGGCCATTGCTTCCAGGGCTGCCATGACTAGGGAGACTTTTAAGGAGCTTAGCGCTGTCCTTAATTGAGACAATCCTAAAGTAGAAGGGGGGGTGCCGGTGGGGGAGGGGGGCTGATCAGTGGGAAGAAAAATAGGATCAGCAGGAGGCTGTGGGGGAAACTTGCTTAGGTGAGCTTCGAGATCCATAAACTTTAAGTTGAATGCTTTGGTGATTTCTACAGGATCATTAGGGTGCCAGTGGGTGAGCTAAGATGAATTTTAGAGTAATGGGCATGTGGGTTGAGTAGGGAACTGATAGCACTTTAGAAGTGGTGCAGGTCCCTAAGGCTATCCCTCTGCTGATTACAGAGGAAGTTGCACTTCTGGATCCTGGTGGTTCATTTGCACTGATTTCTTAAGTGCCTGAATTCATTCCAGAGGGCAGGGGAAGGTGCATTTTTGTAGGCAGCCCATGATTTGTCTCTCAACATCATCAAGGCTAAGAGTTCCTGGGAGATCCAGCGGGTGCAGCCCCCTTGTACTCTCCGGGTGGTGAGAGGGAAATAGTGGTCTTGCATCTGAAGGAGTGCCAGTGGTGAAAAGCCCATGGCCTCAGATACATCTGTGAGGGCGTATAGAGTTGCCCAGTTTACTGCCCTTACATCCTCAAGGAGGGAGGAGGTACAGTATCAGGACAAGTAAAATATCAGAAGAAGATTTGTTTGGGGGGGGTGTTTGGTCTTGGTGGCCCAGGTGATATACATGAGGGCGTGATCACTGATTGAGTTAGACAGGATTCCTGACTGGATCACCTTGTCTTCTCTGTTTGTGATCACCCAGTCTAAGAGAGAATAGTTTCAGCTCTGAGTGTTGTGCCTGGTGGGGGCAGAGATAACCTGGACCAGATTGTGTTGTTTTAGCAAGTTAGAGTAGTCAGTACCAAGGGAACTCAACCAATTAAGGTTAAAATCCCCAAGGAGGATTGTGCCCCTGGGAGAAGAGAGGTTGCCTAGGCCAACCAGGTGATTGACAAGACCAGAAATGCTCCCTGTTGGAGGGTTGTAGCAGCAACCCACATACATGTTTTTCACAGAGCCCGGGGTCAGTTTGGCTATGAGCCATTCACTGGGGGATGTAGGGTCAGAGTAGTGTACAGAGGAGGCAGAAAGGGTTCATTGTAATACAGTGCCACACTCCCACCTTTCTTTTTGCCCAGTCTGTCCTGGCATAGCAATGAGTACCCTGGGAGGTGGTAGGTATTATTAGGGATATGAGGTTTTAACCATGTTTCTGAAAGACTGATAACATGGGGCTTATGGAGTGCTACCCAGGCCTCTAGGTCAGGAAATTTAGATGGGAGGCTGCATAGGTTAATGTGGGCAATTTTCAGACAGGTGGGGTTGTGCCATATATTGTTGGAGGGGGCTGTAGGTAAGTTAGTGGGATCCGGGTTGCTTTCTATGTCACCTGCTAGCAGCAGCAGAGAACAGGCCAGGTTGTAGGGGAAGGGTAGTGAGGAGGGGGCAAGTGCAAGGCAGAACAGGAAAAAAATGAGTTGGTGATGCTCGAAGTTTGATAGGCACGCATAGAATAGGGAGCCCATTGGAGTAAGTTCCTATCTGTTTATGGTGGTGGTGGTGGTGGGGCAGGTCTCAGTACAGGAGTGCAAGAGAGTATGCACTCTTGGTCAGGGGTAAGTGCAGAGGCACTGAAATCAAGTAATGAATAGAGAGCATAGCAGGAAGACTGCCATCAGAGGGAGCGCAGCAAGGTTATTGTTTTGTGCCATTGCCATAGGAATAAGGGAAAGAGGGCTTGTGAATGCGGTATAGAGATCCGACCTTGGTGAAGCTGAGCATGTGCAGTGTGGTTAACCAGCAATGGCGTCTGTAACAGGAACCAGGAGAACAAGCAAGAATACCCCTCCACACCCAGCATAATGCAGTAAACAGAAATAACAGCAGTACAAAATGGCAGGGCTAAAACTACTAACAATGCAGTGAGACTAAGTAGCACAGCAGAGAACACAGCCTTAGATTACCAAGCAAAAACAACACTAAACACAGTGAAACCAAAGCAGCTGTTAAGATGCCTTCTTGTAGAGAGTCAATTCAGGTAGAAGGCAGTCACGGACAAAGCCTATCAGTAGATGTTAGCCTACAAAAAGTCCAGATATCTTCTTTTTAACAGTGCACAGATGTTGGCTGTAGTTACCCTGTGTAGTGCTGCAGGGAGCTTTGTGGGCCGAGGGGAGGATGGCGAGGAGCTAGCAGCCTTGTGTAGTGCTGCAGGGAGCTTTGTGGGCCGAAGGGAGGATTTTGAGGAGCTAGCAGCCTTGTGTATTGCTGCAGGAAGCTCTGGGGGCTGAGGGGAGGATTATGAGGAGCTACCAGCCATGTGTAGTGCTGCTGGGAGCTCTGTGGGCCAAGGGAGGATTGTGATGAGCTAGCAGCCTTGTGTAGTGCTGCAGGGAGCTCTGTGGGCCAAGGGGAGGATTGTGAGGAGCTAGCAGCCTTGTGTAGTGCTGCAGGGAGCTCTGTGGGCCAAGGGGAGGATTGTGAGGAGCTAGCAGCCTTGTATAGTGCTGCAGGGAGCTCTGTGGGCCGAGGGGAGGATTGTGAGGAGCTAGCAGCCTTGTGTAATGCTGCAGGGAGCTCTGTGGGCCAAGGGAGGATTGTGAGGAGCTAGCAGCCTTGTGTAGTGCTGCAGGGAGCTCTGTGGGCCAAGGGGAGGATTGTGAGGAGCTAGCAGCCTTGTGTAGTGCTGCAGGGAGCTCTGTGGGCCAAAGGGAGGATGGCGAGGAGCTAGCAGCCTTGTGTAGTGCTGCAGGGAGCTCTGTGGGCTGAGGGGAGGATTGTGAGGAGCTAGCAGCCTTGTGTAGTGCTGCAGGAAGCTCTGTGGGCCGAGGGGAGGATTATGAGGAGCTAGCAGCCTTGTGCAGTGCTGCAGGGAGCTCAGTGGGCCAAAGGGAGGATTATGAGGAGCTAGCAGCCTTGTGTAGTGCTGCAGGGAGCTCTGTGGGCCAAGGGGAGGATGGCAAGGAGCTAGCAGCCTTGTGTAGTGCTGCAGGGAGCTCTGTGGGCTGAGGGGAGGATTGTGAGGAGCTAACAGCCTTGTGTAGTGCTGCAGGGAGCTCTGTGGGCTGAGAGGAGGATTGTGAGGAGCTAGCAGCCTTGTGTAGTGCTGCAGGGAGCTCTGTGGGCTGAGGGGAGGCTGGCAAGGAGCTAGCAGCCTTGTGTAGTGCTGCAGAGAGCTCTGTGGGCCAAGGGAGGATTGTGAGGAGCTAGCAGCCTTGTGTAGTGCTGCAGGGAGCTCTGTGGGCCAAGGGGAGGATTGTGAGGAGCTAGCAGCCTTGTGTAGTGCTGCAGGGAGCTCTGTGGGCTGAGAGGAGGATTGTGAGGAGCTAGCAGCCTTGTGTAGTGCTGCAGGGAGCTCTGTGGGCTGAGGGGAGGATGGCGAGGAGCTAGCAGCCTTATGTAGTGCTGCAGGGAGCTCTGTGGGCCGAAGGGAGGATTGTGAGGAGCTAGCAGCCTTGTGTAGTGCTGCAGGGAGCTCTGTGGGCCAAGGGAGGATTGTGAGGAGCTAGTAGCCTTGTGTAGTGCTGCAGGGAGCTCTGTGGGCTGAGGAGAGGATTGTGAGGAGCTAGCAGCCTTGTGTAGTGCTGCAGGGAGCTCTGTGGGCCGAGGGGAGGATTGTGAGGAGCTAGCAGCCTTGTGTAGTGCTGCAGGGAGCTCTGTGGGCTGCGGGGAGGATGGCGAGGAGCTAGCAGCCTTGTGTAGTGCTGCAGGGAGCTCTGTGGGCTGAGGAGAGGGTTGTGAGGATCTAGCAGCCTTGTGTAGTGCTGCAGGGAACTCTGTGGGCCGAGGGGAGGATTGTGAGGAGCTAGCAGCCTTGTGTAGTGCTGCAGGAAGCTCTATGGGCCAAGGGGAGGATTGTGAGGAACTAGCAGCCTTGTGTAGTGCTGCAGGGAGCTCTGTGGGCCGAGGGGAGGATGGCGAGGAGCTAGCAGCCTTGTGTAGTGCTGCAGGGAGCTCTGTGGGCTGAGAGGAAGATTGTGAGGAGCTAGCAGCCTTGTGTAGTGCTGCAGGGAGCTCTGTGGGCCGAGGGGAGGATTGTGAGGAGCTAGCAGCCTTGTGTAGTGCTGCAGGGAGCTCTGTGGGCTGGGCAGGATTTTGAGGAGCTAGCAGCCTTGTGTAGTGCTGCAGGGAGCTCTGTGGGCCAAAGGGAGGATTATGAGGAGCTAGCAGCCTTGTGTAGTGCTGCAGGGAGCTCTGTGGGCCAAGGGGAGGATGGCAAGGAGCTAGCAGCCTTGTGTAGTACTGCAGGGAGCTCTGTGGGCTGAGGGGAGGATTGTGAGGAGCTAGCAGCCTTGTGTAGTGCTGCAGGGAGCTCTGTGGGCTGAGGGGAGGATGGCGAGGAGCTAGCAGCCATGTGTAGTGCTGCAGGGAGCTCTGTGGGCCGAAGGGAGGATTGTGAGGAGCTAGCAGCCTTGTGTAGTGCTGCAGGGAGCTCTGTGGGCCAAGGGAGGATTGTGAGGAGCTAGTAGCCTTGTGTAGTGCTGCAGGGAGCTCTGTGGGCTGAGGAGAGGATTGTGAGGAGCTAGCAGCCTTGTGTAGTGCTGCAGGGAGCTCTGTGGGCCGAGGGGAGGATTGTGAGGATCTAGCAGCCTTGTGTAGTGCTGCAGGAAGCTCTATGGGCCAAGGGGAGGATTGTGAGGAGCTAGCAGCCTTGTGTAGTGCTGCAGGGAGCTCTGTGGGCTGAGGAGAGGATTGTGAGGAGCTAGCAGCCTTGTGTAGTGCTGCAGGGAGCTCTGTGGGCTGAGGGGAGGATGGCGAGGAGCTAGCAGCCTTGTGTAGTGCTGCAGGGAGCTTTGTGGGCTGAGGGGAGGATTGTGAGGAGCTAGCAGCCTTGTGTAGTGCTGCAGGGAGCTCTGTGGGCTGCGGGGAGGATGGCGAGGAGCTAGCAGCCTTGTGTAGTGCTGCAGGGAGCTCTGTGGGCTGAGGAGAGGGTTGTGAGGATCTAGCAGCCTTGTGTAGTGCTGCAGGGAACTTTGTGGGCCGAGGGGAGGATTGTGAGGAGCTAGCAGCCTTGTGTAGTGCTGTAGGAAGCTCTATGGCCAGGGAGGATTGTGAGGAACTAGCAGCCTTGTGTAGTGCTGCAGGAGCTCTGTGGGCCGAGGGGAGGATGGCGAGCTAGCAGCCTGTGTAGTGCTGCAGGGAGCTCTGTGGGCTGAGAGGAAGATTGTGAGGAGCCAGCAGCCTTGTGTAGTGCTGCAGGGAGCTCTGTGGGCGAGGGAGGATTGTGAGAGCTAGCAGCCTTGTGTAGTGCTGGGAGCTCTGTGGGCTGCAGGCAGGATTTTGAGGAGCTAGCAGCCTGTGTGCTGCAGGGCCTGTGGGCCAAAGGGAGGATTATGAGGAGCTAGCAGCCTTGTGTAGTGCTGCAGGGAGCTCTGTGGGCCAAGGGGAGGATGGCAAGGAGCTAGCAGCCTTGTGTAGTACTGCAGGGAGCTCTGTGGGCTGAGGGGAGGATTGTGAGGAGCTAGCAGCCTTGTGTAGTGCTGCAGGAAGCTCTGTGGGCTGAGGGGAGGATGGCGAGGAGCTAGCAGCCATGTGTAGTGCTGCAGGGAGCTCTGTGGGCCGAAGGGAGGATTGTGAGGAGCTAGCAGCCTTGTGTAGTGCTGCAGGGAGCTCTGTGGGCCAAGGGAGGATTGTGAGGAGCTAGTAGCCTTGTGTAGTGCTGCAGGGAGCTCTGTGGGCTGAGGAGAGGATTGTGAGAGCTAGCAGCCTTGTGTGCAGGGAGCTCTGTGGGCCGAGGGAGGATTGTGAGGATCTAGCAGCCTTGTGTAGTGCTGCAGGAGCTCTATGGGCCAAGGGAGGATTGAGGAGCTAGCAGCCTTGTAGTGCTGCAGGAGCTCTGTGGGCTGAGGGGAGGATTGTGAGGAGCTAGCAGCCTTGTAGTGCTGCAGGGAGCTCTGTGGGCTGAGGGGAGGATTGTGAGGAGCTAGCAGCCTTGTGTAGTGCTGCAGGGAGCTCTGTGGGCTGAGGGGAGGATTGTGAGGAGCTAGCAGCCTTGTGTAGTGCTGCAGGGAGCTCTGTGGGCTGCGGGAGGATGGCGAGGAGCTAGCAGCCTTGTGTAGTGCTGCAGGGAGCTCTGTGGGCTGAGGAGAGGGTTGTGAGGATCTAGCAGCCTTGTGTAGTGCTGCAGGGAACTCTGTGGGCCGAGGGGAGGATTGTGAGGAGCTAGCAGCCTTGTGTAGTGCTGCAGGAAGCTCTATGGGCCAAGGGAGGATTGTGAGAACTAGCAGCCTTGTGTAGTGCTGCAGGAGCTCTGTGGGCCGAGGGAGATGGCAGAGCTAGCAGCCTGTGTAGTGCTGCAGGGGCTCTGTGGGGCTGAGGAGGATTGTGAGGAGCTAGCAGCCTTGTGTAGTGCTGCAGGGAGCTCTGTGGGCTGCGGGGAGGATGGCGAGAGCTAGCAGCCTTGTAGTGCTGCAGGGAGCTCTGTGGGCTGAGAGGAAGATTGTGAGGAGCTAGCAGCCTTGTGTAGTGCTGCAGGGAGCTCTGTGGGCCGAGGGAGGATTGTGAGGGCTAGCAGCCTTGTGTAGTGCTGCAGGGAGCTCTGTGGGCTGCGGGCAGGATTTGAGGCAGCAGCCTTGTGTAGTGCTGCAGGGAGCTCTGTGGGCCGAGGGAGGATTTGAGGAGCTAGCAGCCTGTGTAGTGCTGCAGGGAGCTCTAGGGCCAAGGGGAGGATGGCAAGGAGCTAGCAGCTGTGTAGTACTGCAGGGAGCTCTGTGGGCTGAGGGAGGATTGTGAGGTAGCAGCCTTGTGTAGTGCAGGAGCTCTGTGGGCTGAGGGGAGGATGGCGAGGAGCTAGCAGCCATGTGTAGTGCTGCAGGGAGCTCTGTGGGCTGAAGGGAGGATTGTGAGGAGCTAGCAGCCTTGTTTAATGCTGCAGGGAGCTCTGTGGGCTGAGGGGAGGATTGTGAGGAGTTAGCAGCATTGTGTAGTGCTACAGGGAACTCTGTGGGCCAAGGGGAGTATTATGTGGATCTAGCAGCCTTGTGTAGTGCTGCAGGGAGCTCTGTGGGCTGAGGGGAGGATGGTGAGGAGCTAGCAGCCTTATGTAGTGCTGTGGGGAGCTCAGTAGGTTGAAGGGAGGATTCCTCTATCTGCATTTCCTTATACCTCCTAAACGCCACACTTTTTTCCTTCATCACCTTGGCCACTTTCCTAGAGAATCATAAGTCTTGTTTTCCTTCTGCTTTTACTCACTTCCTTCATGCAGAGGATGGTTGCCTTAATTATGAACTCCCTTATTTTTCCCCAATGCCTTTACCCTTCCCTGGCAATCCCCCCACAAGGTACTTTCTGAGTCAGTCTTCCATTTATTTTAAATGTACCCTCCTTATGTCCAGGACCCTCATACTCATGTGGTTAGCCTCTGTTCCTATCTTAATGTTTAACCACACTGTACGGTGATCACTGGTACCTAGGGGACTGCCCACTGTAACATCTGCAGTTCTGTCCCTGCTTGTAAGCACCAGGTCCAGAATTGCTCCATCCCTAAAGGGTTCTTTTACTAGTTACCTGAGAAATGCCCCTTGTAAGGAGTCAAGAATGGCCCTGCTCCTTGCTGAAGCTACAGTTGGAAGGCTCCACTCCACATCTGGCAGACTGCAGTTACCAACTAGTAGCACCTTTCTCTTACTCGCCATCCTGATGATGTCTTCCCCTAGTGCCTTATCCAACTCCTCCTCTTCTGGTGCTGGAGGCCTGGTTTGGCTCTCTCCTCCCCTACCTTTTTACCCTGCTTTCTTCCCCCCATCCTTCCAATTACCCCCTCCAGAGCACTGCTTTCCTTTAACTCCCTCTCCTCTCCAGGAAAACTTCCATGGATCAAATTACCTTCTCATATCATTTTCCTATGCTCTGGTCCTCTCTTCTCCTGTCTATCTGCTCAGCCTCATCTTTTTTCTCCCTCAAGACTCTTCCTCATGACTTTACTAACCCTTCCTGCAACTGTTTCTGATCTCTGACCCCTGTTCCCTCCTCCCCACGTTGCTGATGTCCCAATTGCCCCTCTGGCACCCTGGCTGTGAGCAAAGACCTACCCTCCTGGCTAACTGCACTTAAATCAGTTAATTATAACTCCTAAGCTTTTGCCCTGGGTATGGTAGCGTTGCACCTTACCAGTCTGGGTGTTGGTAATCTGCTACTATCTGGCATTGCTTTTTTAACCACCCCACAAACTTGGGATTTACCTTACTGTCTTTCTGGGCTCCCTCAATGCCCACAACCAGGCTGGTGTTCTGTCTTGGAATGATCCTGCTTATTTATGTGTGAGTGCCATGTTGAGCCTCTGTGCATGTCCCTTTATGAATACAAATCACTTGACCAAATTCACACCCCTTCCTTGTTCACATTCCTTAAATAAACCTGATTGTCTTCTTTCACATTTAACCTGGCTAGTGTGCATATTATTAGTTGGGTTACAGTACTGAAAGTGTGCCATTGCCTTGCTAACCTTATTTTACAGGGGGTTTCCAAGGAAGTTGCTGAATGTCCAATCCTGGTGGTAAGTGTGAAGAGAGTGTGCATATTGTTACTGCTATATACTGACTGTGTGTTAATGGGAGGGCTTTAAGCCTGAGGTTCAATGGGCAGAGCAACAACATCACTCCCCCATTGGGCTTAAAACGCCTGTCATCCTGGTCCCCTCTAGGATTCATTTTTTCATTGCAGCCGGAGGCACTGCTCTCCTGCACCTATCTGGACTTTGTTGGATTTATTCCCCTGTCTCACAGTTGCCTCTGGCTGTCCGTTTGTTCCTGCCCACCTGCTTTGCCTGTAGCCCTGGTGTCTTCTTCCTCCACTGGCTGCCTCAAGGTTTCGCTATGAACTTTCGGCGCCATGTGCATCTAGTTCTCTCTTCCCATAGATCTTCTGCATGCATTGTCCACATCAGTCTCTCAGGCCCTTCTGCGTATCCTACCTCCTATCCCTCCCACAGCTACCGCTGCTTCCTTTCTGTGGGCGTCTGTCACTCCCTCCCTCCATGCTTCCCCTCCTACTCTTGCACTCCCTGTAGTAGCTCGGTCCTTCTGGTTCACTGATGCGTATACGCCACGCAGCTCACTGTCTTCCCGACTTCCTCGATATTGCCTGGGTTGGGAGCACTTTTCGATCTCTATCTCTGTTTTCTACCTTCTCTGCTGTACGTGCTGCCCCCTGCTATTGCCTCAGTGACCTCATCACCTGGCCTCTTGGCACTGCTCTGCGACTCCTCCACTCGTTCACTTGCTGCAATGTCCATGCGTCTCTTCATCAGGCTGCCAGCCATACTCGCTCGTCCAGAGGCAGGACATCTGGCATTTCAGTATGGTATCAGACGTTCTCAGTGACCTGAACCAGGAAGTCCCCTCACCTCAGTGCACTGTAGGTTCATCTTTGTCTCCTGCATTGTGTTTCTACCTCTCCACCTCTCGGCATTCCGTATCCTGGCACTGGCTTTCACCTCATCATGGCAACGGGTCGGTCAGTGTAGTATTTTGTTCTTGTACACAGTATTCTGTCTGCCTATTGTGGGCCCTATGTGGTTGGTGATACGGTATGCTGCTAGCAAAGCATGCCTGCTTTGTGTCTGGACATGGCTCTTCCATTATGGGGACCGTGGACTCCCCTATACCAGCTTTCGTCTCCTTGGGAGCACTCTGTGCAGGTATCAGATCCTCTACGTTGGTCGCAGCTGCAGTGCAGCACTTGCTTGACTTGTCCCCCCCCCAGTACTGGCCATTCTGCCATTTTTATTTTGGAGGGCTCATTCAAATTTTCATCTGCTGAGTGTGTGCTGTCCTCGCTGACCAGCCAGTTATCCTGGCTCTGTGGTACTCTGCCCCTGCTTTAGACTACCCATGATTTGTCTTCCCTGTCTCTCTCCTGCCTGTTGGCCTCCTCGTGCGCTCACTTCCTGTCTGAATTCTGCTCAAATTGGCTCGGCCTGCTTGCTGTCCATGTTTTCTTTGGGGAGTTTCTGCCCTACCAATACTTCTTCCTCTTATAGCCTACTAGGGTTCCTGCCAGGGGTGCCAAGTTTTGAAAAATTTGTGGGTGCTCAGAGCATCTGAAGAAGGCTGGGGGGTCTGGGCCGACCCCAGGCTTTTATAGGATTTTTTCTGCTTTGTGATTCATTTTGAGGTGTTTTTGATGCAATTAGAATGTGTATGTTCACCACCACCAGTACTCTTAACAGAGGATGCAAGAGTGCCTTTAAGGGCTCTTTGCTGATGCCAGGTGCTGCAATTATGCAGTGAATAGGGTTTTCCTTTTTTAATTATCCTCTAATCATACTGAGTTTCTGTAGGTTTTATTTATTTTTTAGTTTGGTGGGCAAGAGGACCAACAAGACAGCATGTCACAAACAGTTCAAGTTCAGGCAGCTGCACCTCCCCTTCCCACATGGCCTGTGCTTGCTTCTGCCTGCCTCATTTCACAACAGAGTCAGACCACCAACTAAAATGTTTATTTGCAAGGAGGTTAAGTAGTGACTTGCTCAGTCTCAGGGTCACACAGTATACAAGCAAGTGGAGGTTGCTGGAATTAAACTCAGGCATGCTCGATGTACCAAGATCTGGCTCTGTGTCTGTGCAGTGCAGCTCTGACCTGTGGTGATTTGCATATGCAGCCCATGATGCTTTGCATTGTGTGGGCATGTGTGATTTTGTATTTTCTTGAAACTTGGCTTCCCAGCCAAATGCCCTTTGGGGTAACCCTTGCCTCAGTGTTTGTGCACAGAGGTTCTTTGTCTTTTAAATAGTTTTTTATTGTAATGGGTTCACCACAACATATCCAAGACACACTGCCTTAGGGTAGCTGGTCCATTCCACTGGGGTGTCAAACAGACGAGGCATACTGATGAGTCCTGGTAGGACGAAACACATGTCTATGTCTTCTGTTAGCACCCTTTGCAAACTGTGTGAGAGGCCTTTCAGCACCATGCAATTCTGCTTAAAGTTGGACCAGCATAACATTCTGTGGTGATTTGCATATGCAGCCCATGATGTTTTGCATTGTGTGGGCATGTGTGATTTTGTATTTTCTGACCATGTTGTTCCTTAAACCTCACAGAGGCTGTGTAGGCTGCAGAAAACCCCTTTCCTCACACACTGCCTGTCCAAGTCTCAACACACAGCCAAGGCTGCCAAAAGTGCAAATTGATTTTCCTTTTTTTAATACTCCCCTTAATCCTGAGTTTCTTTAGGTTTTATTTTTTTTTTTAGATAGAGTGGACAGGAGGACAAGTGACTACACCAAGACAGCGGTGTCTGACCTGTATCAAACATTTCAAGTCCAGGCAGCAGTCCTTCCCCTCCTTCCCACAGCCTGGCCTACACTGCTTTCTCAAGATTCTGAATACACTGGTTGTTACCTGCTACCATCCTTTGCTGCTAATGGAACCCCCCCCAGCAGCAAATTATTGAAGTCAGTTCCACATGGTTTATTACTACCCCCAAACACATATGTTTGTTTTCTTTCTAGGCTAGCCCCCCTGCCCCTCAAAAAGAAACACACAAATCAGCAAACTGTTTTTTTTTTTTTTTGCTTTTTGAATCAGATTAGCAACAACTACCTCATGCTTTAATTGTGTGCTGCCTGGCCCAGTTAACACCCCCAACACACAAACACACACAACACACACACACACACACACACTGCAAAATACCTGTAAGCTTGTAAGCTTGTGTTCCAATATATTTGCTGTTACTGTTATTTTGGAACTTCTGTACTGGTTCCAGGTTGTCAGCTAAACAGCAAATATATTAACTTGTCAGCTCCACACTGTTTCTTTTCTAGTTATGTGGCCTTCCAGTCACCAAAATTGTTTCTTTCTTCTAGCAGCAAGTTTATCTGTCTAGCCCCTGCACCTATCCATCACCAAAGTCATATTCCATAAATCAGCAAAAGCCCTGGGCATTTTATAGAAGAAGCAGCCTACTGCCCCTGCTGCTTTTATAACTTATAAGTTTGGCCTTTCTAACCCAGTTAATCAACTCTGGCACCCCCCCCCCAAATACCTCTAAACCTTTCAAACCCGAATACTAGATACTACACTTCACAATGTGGAACAAATGGCCAAATAATTATGTGAAACACTTCATCATATCACAAAATAAAGCTCAGAAAATACTGTTTAAATGAATGTATGTATTAAACTTCACAATTTTTTTGTGTGTGTGTATTGAGCAACACGTTTTACATTCACTGTGGATTTCTGCTGTAAAATTTTTGGGTAAGATGCTGGGCAGTACACACTTAAATCTCAATCTGGAATTTGTAACAGAGGGCTTGAGGTGAAATGAGAAATGATTCCTCTCAAATTCGCAATGTGGTACAGTTGAGATGAGAGGTATGCCCCCTGCCCCACCCTCACAAAACTATCCCCGCCAAGTCCCACTTACGTCCGGGCCAGCAGAGAAGGGTAACAAATGCTGTCGACAAAAAATACCTATGCAAGCTGGTACTCTGAGTGTTCCGCTTTCGTTTGTAATTTCGTATGGAAGGACTGACTGAAGTATGATGACGGAAAGGCTGAGAAGGAGATCACCAAGCGATTGCAGCATGTCCAGCGAGCAAGAGCACAGCAAGCTCCATAGAGTGCCGAGCGAAGCTTCAGTCATGGTTAGTCAATGTCAGTCGGCTGGATGGGGTCAGAGTGCAAGAGGAGGAGACAAGTTCTATACTAGTAGGCTCTTTTTTGCTTTTTCACAATCAGGGTCGGCCCACTGGGTGGAGCTAGTGATGAGAGGTGGAAACTGAGTGAGGAGCCTTTTTTAAAGTGACTTGATCCTTTTTCTAAAGTGACTATATGGAGGTTTTTTTTTGTGGGTGCCCAAAATGACTTTGTGGGTGCTGGAGCACCTAAGCACCCACGCAGTCGGTGCCCCTGGTTCCTGCCCTATCTCTACCATTCCTCTAGGCTTCAATTCATTTGTACTGTCATGTCTCATATTCCATAATTCCAGCACTCACTTCTCCTACTCAAGCATGCCTCCCCTGGTCCCTGCTACCTTGACTCGATGTGCTCCTCCAACCCTCCTATAGGTCTATTCCACCACATCAACTATTCCTGCTTCAGTGTGCAAGGGTGCACTCATTATGCTCCCTCTCCTCAGCTCTATCGACAGGCAATGATTTTGCTCTCCAATACCCTGATCTGTTACCCGTTGTCTGGTCTTCATCCTCCCTTTATGTGGGTCTATTTCAGTGCCTCGTCTACTATCCCTTCTCGAATAACTGCCCATAGCTGGAATCTTTGGCTCATCTGACCTCTACCTAGGTCAGGAATTCATCACCTCAGAAGTCTACCTCCTTTCGAGGAGCCCACTTCATCATGTCACTCTATCGAGCATACCACCAGCATTCAATACATCGCCATATTGCTTGACCAGTCTCTAGCTGACTTGTTCCAGTTCATTTAGCCTTCTCAGCTCCACAATGCCTCGCACCAGCCTGATCATCTATTTCCATCACTCCATTCATATGCCTCGGATGACTAACCAGCATACTTCATCTGACTCCGTCTGGCTCCTGTACCAGCCATCACAGATTCAATCTCCTCATGGCCTGCATTCAATATTTCTTTTGGGCATATCTATCATGACTCCTGACTTAGGTCAGCCTTCCCTCATCCATACTGTCCCTGCTATCTCAAACTGACTCCATCTCCTCCCCAGGACACGCCTTCCTGTCTATTGCCCTTTGCTAAGGGCTGGCTGGTTGTTCCCTGCCATAGTTCAAGTTAATTTTCCAGTTCATTCATGTCTCCTCTTCCCTCTGGTTTCAGACACAGGCATACCTTCTTGGCATCATCATACTTCCTCTTTCACTTTCGAGCATCTAGTTCTGGACAAAGGTCTAATCATTGAATTTATTCAATCCATCATCGTACCTCATTTGTTTCCTAATTTTGCCTTCCTTGTCCTAGTACTTTTTCTAGTACCAGCCATCATGGCATCACTACACTCTTAGCTTCCCTCCTCATCATACATCATCCACTTTTGCTCCTTGATAGCTCAACCTGAGTTGCTCCTCTGATGCTCCTCCTGAGTGTGCCCTCTGGTTCGCATACCTTCTGGTTCTGAACATGCCTTCTTGGCCTCAGAGTCTACCTCCTTTTGAGGAACAGAGAACACCAGGACGAAGGAGCTGCTGTTGTGATTGGACTTCTCTACTGGGACTAAAGAAGCACAACTCTACTACTGGGATCTTCAATTTAGGGTAAAAAAAAAGTTAGCGTGTTTGTAATAGTTGGCTGAAGTGAATTGTTATCTGTGCAGTTATCTAGGTGTTAGTTTCAGGTGGCTGAAGGGGATTGTTATCTGTGCAATTTGACTAAGTGTAGAAAGATCTGTTAAGTAGGGGGAGTGGCTTAGCTAGAAGGAAACCAGGTTAAAGCCAGATTTAAACACTGACCTAGACAGCATCTGCCAGAGAACACCAGGACGAAGGAGCTGCTGTTTTGACTGGACTTCTCTACTGGGACTATATTGCCCTCCATCCCTCCCCTCCACCACTCCCCACCCAAAGCCAGTTCTACTTTTATAGGCACAGGATTTGACTGACAACAAGAACTTCCTGTTTGGGATCAGGAAGTGAGTGATCACAGAGCCACCAAAAACTCACCATCCTAGAAGGACAAGAGTAGCTCTCTGTCCCCCCTAGCTGCTGGAGGTCTGCCTCTGAGCAAGTAAGAAGACTACTGAGAAATATAGGATCTTCTTGTTTCAGAACAGGAAGATCAGGAGCTTAAAGGGCACAGAGGCAGTAAGTAAGTAGGGAGAAAAAATAAAATAAATAAACAGAGGAAAGAGTAAGTATTCCAAACAACAGTGAAGGGGCCAGAAATAAGACATGATGGGAGTGGTGCAGTACAGTGGCTGTGGAGCTGCAGTCTTCTGAGAGATGTTCTGGAGGATGCAGTGTTGTCCCATCTGCAGGCATCTATCTGGGCTGAGGGGGAAGGCTGCTCATCTCCAGGCTGAGTTGGCCAGGATTTGTGGGACCTCCTCTCCCATCCAGGGAACACCAGGGCCACTGCCGTTGCCTCAGAGGTTGCCAAGAAAGTTTAGAAGTTGGACCACAGTGGGCTCAGGGAGGGTGAAGGTGGTGGAACAGAGGTGCATCCCTCCAGTTGTACCTCTCCACAATTTATATGCCATTCTTACAAAGTGTGGTTCCTCTATGGAGGCATCTGCAGTGGAGACCAAGGAGGATACTGGGAACCTCCAAAGAGGAGACCCACAGGAGGGTGGCATGGGACTCCACAGGGGAAGGAAACAACTCCTGGTGTGGGACTCCATTGTTAGGAAGGTAGAACTGGGGGAGGAAGGAGAGAGGGAGGTAAGGTGCCTGCCTGGTGCCATGGCTTGGAGGGACAGGGAGCGAATCCTCAGGATCGCCGGAGCAAATGCACAGGGGAGGAGCTGGATGCCATTGTCTACTTAGGGACAAATGACCTGGCTAAGAAAGGGATCACAGCAGTGCAGAAAGAGTTTGTGGAGTTGGGGAGGGGCCTTAGACAAGTAGCATGCACAGTAACCTTCTTGGAGCTGCTGCCTGTCTATGGTGTAGGTGAGGCTAGGGTGCGCCATACCATGGGATTCAATAAGTGGTGGAAAAACTGGTGCAAAGCTCAGGAATTTGGCTTCATTGGGGACTGGGGGTCCACCTGGAGTGATGCAGGCCTATACTGGTGTGATGGCCTGCATCTGTCCAGGAAGTGAACCAGGATCCTAGGTGATAGGTTTAAATGCTTCATTGGCAAGTATTTAAACTAGCCAAGGGGGGAAGCACTGGAAAGGAGCAGGGAAATCCTAGCCCCCAAAAATCAGGGTAGTAAGTGAGGTAAACACCAAGACAGAGATGTTGATAGGGAGAAGGGCATGGGTAAATGGAGAAAGTGACAAAGGCAATAAGGACAGGGATGGGGCAAAAAGGGGTAAGACCATCAGAAAATGGAGGGTAATGAGTACCAATGCCCATAGTCTGAGCAACAAGCTCCCTGAACTGGTGGCCTTGATGGAAGAGGGATGCCTGGATATCGTAGCAGTCACAGAAACATGGTACACAGAGAACCATGACTGGGATGTTAACATACCAGGGTACACAACCTACAGGAGAGACAGGTGTAACCCCCAGTTGGTGCTAAACTGAGAGGGCTACTACCCCTGCCTGTGTGGCTAGTGAACAGGTTGAGGGGCCTGGACCCTATGACATGGTGCCTCCATTTTTATAAGTTGAAACCTGGGGAGAAAGGTGTCACTTGGCATGTTGGCTAGGTTTGGCTACTCTGCACAGGGGCCCCCAAGTAATCCGGACACAGGAAGCAATAACTGAAATGTCCAAAACAGTAGTTGGGATTCTAAACTGTTGCTTTTATTCACAACAAAAAGGAACAATAAAGCATAGACGGACCCCCACAGGGCTACACTCCTGGCAATGCAGATTTCTCTTGAAACAGACATTCATCTTCTAAACTGTTAAACCCTCAGGTTTAGAAACACTCAGGGCACTCGGCCCAAACTTGACTCTTCTCTGGTTCCCCTGGCTCGGCTCCCTTGCCAGCCCTTGACTATCTTCCAT
Source organism: Neoceratodus forsteri (assembly GCA_016271365.2). Lineage (NCBI taxonomy): Eukaryota > Metazoa > Chordata > Ceratodontiformes > Ceratodontidae > Neoceratodus > Neoceratodus forsteri. The sequence continues at coordinate 1,089,528,228 of CM057458.1, forward strand.
TTATCATGGATAATTACTTGTGGCTCCCCATACCACACATGAGCTCTCCTGGCTCTATCAGGGAATCTTCATCATCAATCCCACGTCTGGGTACTTTTCTTAGGCACTGGCCAAGTACCTGAGAGAAAGCAAACAGGTGTCTCAACGCGAACCCATAGAGGTGGCTCTGGTCATGCCAGATGGGGGGGTCTCCCACCTCTTGCTCCCATAAATCATACCCAGCCATTCCTTTGTTTAAACACACTTCACTGGCTACTGTAGTGCAGACTGTACATGGCTTTGTAATACAGCAACTGTCTTTCCCTGAAGACCCCCACATACAACAGTCATTACTGTCTCACTGTTCCATAAGCCCTGGACTTGGCATCCTGACTGACCCACAGCCCCAGAGAGTTATTTAGTCACTGTTTTGGTGAATGACACTGGCCTTTTATCAAAGCTTTATCACCCTCCACATTGCAGGTGTCCAAAACTCTGTAGGAATCTCTATTACTCAAAACTGTAGTGCCCCAGCACTCTTCATCAGGCAGCTTCTTCCTTTTTCCCAGGCCACGGGATTGCCCCTGGGAGTTGGTTCTTTGTGCCTCTGTTATGGTGGAAGCACGCACCCTAAGGTAGCTCTGTGGCAGAGCTGAGGGCAGGGCGGCCTGCCTCTGCAGGGCACCCCCTCCCTCCACTGTATTACAGGATCTACATCCTTCTCTCTCTTGAGCCTACTTCAGACTTCAACTGACTGCCCAGACTGATTTAAAATTCCCCAACATTCTATCCTAACTCCCTAGCTGTAAACATTCCGAAGTGGCTTATGCAGCTGTGACAGTTCTAAAATGATGTCATCCCTCAGTCTCAGCTGAGACTTAGAACAGAGTGAGACAGTGTGAAATCCATTTAACTGGAATTTCACAAGCTGCCTTCCCTGCCTGCCACTAGATCTTCCTGGAATTCTAGTAATCCCGGGTAACGGGGGGCTACACAGGGAGGGGAGAAGAGGAGGGGGAGGAGTAGCTCTCTATGTAAGGGAAGGGATAAAAGCAACTAAACAAAAGAGTAAACAGGGAGGAGAGGAGGCACTGTGGGTCACCTTAGAGACTGGAAATGGCACCACAATCCGCACAGAGGTTGTATACAGACCCCCATGTCAGGGGGAGGGAATGGACAAGGATATGATAGAAGGCTTTCTTGGGGTGGCAGAGAAAGGGATATACTGTTGATGAGAAGACCTGAATATGCCAGATGTGTAACTGGAGCACATTGCTCAGCCACATCAAGAGTAGAGCCATTCTCAATGCCCTACAGGTGGCATGCCTCAGACAGCTAGTTTTGGAACCCACTCATGAGGGAGCAATCTTAGACCTCATACTCTCAAATAGGGACAGTGAGAGGATCTCATATCTAGAAGTGGGTAGCCATCTGGGAACAAGTGACCACCAAACAGTGTGGTTCATGATAAACTCAGCTACAGAGTCAAGCCATACAAAAGTGAGGGTACTGGACTTCAGGAGGGTTGACTTTGGGCAAGATAGGAGAGTGCCTTAGAAAAGCACAAGCAAACAGGCTAGAAGAAGGGGTGGAGCAACAATGAGGGAACATCAAAACTGCCATCATAGAGGCAACAAGCCTTTGTGTGAAGCAAATAAACAAATCAAAATGAAAGAAAAATCCACTATGGTTCTCAAAAGAGGTGGTGAGGAAGGTCAGGGAGAAAAAGATAGCATTCAGGAAGTATAAGGAACACAGAAGGAACAGGACAGACAGCTGTACCAGTTAAGGCAGAAGGAAGCAGGGATGGAAGTCAGAATAGCAAAGGCCCAAAGTGAGGAAAAGTTAGCCAGCTCAGTTAAGAAGGGGGATAAATCCTTTTATAGGTACATCAGGAGCATAGAAATACAAGGGAGGGATAATGAGGCTGAATAGAATGGATGGTGAGTGGGCAGGAAGGAACAGTGAAAAAGCAGGGATGCTGAATGAATATTTCTGCTCAGTATTCACAAAAAGGAGGGGGTGCCTAATCCAATTAATAGAAGCACTTTGGATAGGGGGTCGATCCCAGTCCTTTCACAGAAGAAAGGGTTCTGAAAGAACTCCTAAAACTGAAGGTGGACAAAACAATGGGGCCTAATGGAATTCACCCCAGAATTAAGGGGAGAACTAGTGAAACCACTGACTACCCTTTTTAACAAATCATGGGAGGATGGTGTGGTACCTGAGGACTGGAGGAAGGTGGATGTGATTCTCCTTCACAAAAGTGGGACCAAGACAGAGGTAGGAAACTACAGACCTGTCAGTTTGATCTCTGTGATAGGGAAAGTGATGGAATCACTTCTGAAGGAAAGAATTGTTGAGTACCTAGAGGCCAGTGGGGCACAGGACCCAAGACAGCATGGGTTCACAGCGGGACGGTCATGTCAGATGACTCTAATTGATTTCTTTGACTGGGTGACCAAAGTTGTAGACCAGGGAGGGGCTGTGGACATGGCCTACCTATACTTTAGCAAGGCATTTGACACAGCCCCACACAAAAGATTAATAGTCAAATTAACCAGCCTGGGAGTGGGTCCCAGGGTGGTAGCCTGGGTAAAACATTGGCTGGACAACAGGACACAGAAGGTAATTGTAAATGGAGTCAACTCTGAAGAAAGAGGAGTTACTAGTGGGGTACCACAGGTTCAGTATTGGGTCCAGTCCTTTTTAATGTCTTTATAAGTGACATTGCAGAGGGACTGGAAGGAAAAGTATGCCTCTTTGTAGATGACACAAAGATCTGCAACAGGGTTGATACACAAGGAGATGTGGAAAGGATGAGTAAAGACTTGGCAAGGTTGGAGGAATGGTCAGAAGTATGGCAGCCTGGATTCAATGCAAAGAAGTGCAAAATAATGCACCTGGGAAACAAAAACCCAGGGGAAGATTACACGATTGGGCGGGAGGTAGTAACAACAGCAAAATTGGAAAGGGACATAGCAGTTATCATATCAGATGACCTTAAGGTTAGCAAGCAATGTGAGAAGGCAGTAGGGAGGGCTGGGGGGATACTGGGATGTATGGGGAGAGGCATCACCAGCAGAAAACAGCAAGTTGTTATCCTTCTGTGCAGACAGTTGGTGAGACCCCATCTGAAGTGATGCGTCCAGTTCTGGAGACCCCATCTCCGCAAGGACATGGACAGGATAGAGGCAGTCCAGAGGAGGGCAACTAAAATGGTGCAGGGTCTGCAAGAGAAACCATATGAGGAGAGACTAAAGGAGCTTAATATGTATACCCTTGAGGAAAGGAGGGAGAAGGGGACATGATAGAAACTTTTAAGTACCTCAGTGGAATCAACAAAGTCCAAGAAGGTAGCATCTTTCATAAAAAGAGATGTGCAAGAACAAGTGGACACAATTTGAAGATTGGGGGGCGGTTCAGGGGCAATGTGAGGAAGTATTTTGTCACAGAGAGGGTGGTGAATGTATGGAACAGCCTTCCTGAGGAGGTTGTGGGGTCTAAAACTGTGGGAGAATTCAAGAATGCAAGGGACAGACATAAGACAATTTTTGTGGGGGGTAGGAAGAAACAGGCTGTTGGTTAACTAGGATCTGTAGCTTATCCTGTAGGTAGGTGAAATGGGCAGACTAGGTGGGCCAAGCGGTCCTTATCTGCCATCAAAGTCTATGTTTCTATCTTTCTATGAACCTACTTATTCCTACTACCTTCGTACAAGTTAATTTTCAAGTTAATTCCTGTCTCCTCCTCTTCACATTCCGTACTGGCCATCAAGGATTCCCTCCACTCGAGGCCTGCAATCGATATTCCTTTTTGGGTGTACCTCTCATGACTCCTATGCCACCTTATCGACCCGCGACCATCCTGCTGCATATATCGAGTTCCTAACTCCAGTCATCATTCACTCATCCTTACCTCAAGGCTTACCTATTTACATCGCTTACTCGAGCATTCCTATCATTGAATCCTATACTGCCTCATCGACTATAACCTCAGGGTCTAATCATTCTGGGTCTAATCATTCCCATCGCATAATCATATTCATGCCTTATTGGCCTCAGTGTCTACTTACTCACCTCGCTCAATCAAATATACCTCTCATTGGATATTATGCTAGCTCATCGACCTGCCGCCCTCCTGCGGTGATCACCACCAGTATTCATCATTGCCTAATGTTCCTTCTTCGATCTGTGTGCAGACTCCTGTTACCTCTTTTATCTATGCTTTCTTTTGGGGAATTTCCCTATTCCATCATCACCCTCCCTACTCATATCCCTTTCGTTACTGAACTTTTCTCTTTAACAATGTTAATGAACCGTTCTCTTTACTGACATATGTCCTCAAATCAAACATTGTCAGCCTGGAGGGAAGGTGACCTGGGCCTTGGATCCTCAGAGGTTTCCTCTTCAAAGGTTTTTTTTTCCTCTTCTCCATTCCAGTGGTCATAATATTAGTTAGAGTTACTGCTTTCTTTGATTAGTTAGGTTCCGCTGTTGGATGGAGGCGGATGGTGGCCCCGGCTTTCCCCTCTCTCGTTAGGAAGTCAGCCCTTATCTTTTCAGAATTCATTCATCATCCTCGCCTCTTCAAAGCTTGACACCTTTGGGTATTCTTTTGGGGCTTCTTCTTAACCTATGTTTAGCCGATGCAATCATTCCTGTGGCACCTGTGGGGAGGAACCCTCCTCTAGGGTTCCTTGCGTCGTACCCCTACTGGGTGGTATATCCCATGGCTTTCAGTGTTGCCAGACCAGTCTTATGGAACTCTCTTCCAGCTGTTCTCAGAGAGGCACCGTCGGTTGAAAGGTTCAAGAGTGGTTTGAAGGCCTACTTTTTTCAATGGCCTTCCCTGCTGAATCCATTTAACCAGCCCTAAGAAACTGCCAGACTAATTAATAATGCTTTATGTGAAGTTTTACTACTTTATTTTGGTTTTATTTATGATGTATGTTTTTATTCAGTACCCTGCCTGTTTTATGTAAGGTGACCAGTGCCTCCGGGACTGGGCGCTGTATAAATAAGCTTTGCCTTGCCTTACTATAATATTGGGATCCCAGACAGAAGTGCAGGATCAGGGGTGGGCTACAGATGTTGGGGGCTCATCCAGGATTTCATTTACATCTTATTTTAAAAAGGAAAGATTTATGGCACCACTGATTATGGAGGAGATGGAGCTTGGAAGGGGTCCAACCATAGTGGTGAGGTCGGCTTGGTGATTGCGCAGTTTGGTGGGCCACAGTGGCATGGGGCTAAGCTCTTGATGATGTGTCACTCTCTGGCACCTACTGCACCTGAGTATGGGTCAGATGAGGTAGAAGGACTACTGTGATTAGTCCGCTCTGAGGGGCAAGTTGGAAGGGAGTGGAGTTGGAGGCGCCATTTTATTAAGTGTGGAGAAAGAGGAGTGACGCATGTGAAGAGGTGTTAAATAAAATGAAAACAGCAAAATCAGAGAAAATGGCAGAAGGATTTTTTTCAGAGGAGGAGCCCAATGCTTCGGTTCTGACCTCCCTGCTGATGTGACTTTGGAATTCTGTGGGGAGGAGGAAGGCTGTGGGAAAATATGTCCAGTATGGCTACCGTGGAGAGGGGGTAGTGAAGCTGCCATTTTGTTAGATCTGTTCCAGTCCTATAGTGGGGGGACTGCCTGAAGGCATGCCATTTGGTTACCCCGGCACTATCCTGGCAGTACATCAGTGGGCACGGCCCCCTTACTCACTCAGAAGAGCCTGGATCTGGGAGCTGAGGCACAGTTGAAACTGCCTGCAGTGGAGCCAAAGCGGAAGTCACCAGATATAAAGATAGAAGTTGTGAAAGAGCCCTCTGAGGGTGGCGAGGGGGAGCATAGTCATCTGCCCAGCTCCCTGTTGGCCATCAACTATCCCCATGGCAGAGGGGTCTGCAGATGTCAGCTGGGGAAGCATCCTGGGAGTGGGGCTGTTGTGGTGATGGCAGGACTGCAACAGGGTCTGGTGGAGGTGACAGCTCTGGCAGGCCTTTCCCGGGTGGCATGCTATCAAGAAGGTAAGGCCAGCAGGTGAAGCTGCATCCTGGGATTTGCCTTGAGGCCTGCCGTTCCTGTGTCTGGGGAAGGCCTGTCTGACCCATTAAGGGTTATGGCTTCGAGAACCAGTACTTTGGAAGGAGGGAGCCGTCTCTTCAGGATCTTGTTGAGTTCTGAGTGAGCTCAGAGGAAAGAGCAATTTTTGGCACAGTTTGGCTCAGTGAATGAGTGGGTAAATGGTTTGGGAAAGCTGTGGAGGCTTTAGGTTGCATTCACCCCGGGTTTCATTTTTTGGCTCGGCTGGCATGGGAGGAGTCTGGCCCTCCCCCTGTTAGGAGGAACAAAGGTACATTGGAAGGAAAAGTCAGCTCAAGGTTTAGATAACATTTCTACCAAAGCAAAAATTCAGAATGGAGCCAGAGTGGTCTATGTTCTAGGCCTTAAAGAAAATCTGTGGTTGCTGTGGTCATTTTCTCATGCTTTCTGAATGCTGTTTGTGCTCATTTTTGTCCATTCTCTCAGCCCCAAGGAGCTGCTTCTGTTTAATTTAACATTTTTGGACACAGTAATTTCCCATCCAAAATAAAGAGTTTTATGGTCTTGCAATTCTGCTTGTGTTGTGTGGTCAATGCAATGAATTAACCTATCTGCACAACCTTTATTCTTATTTTTGAGTAAAGTACCAGCCCTTCTCCACAGTTTTGAGATCAGCAGGATGCTGTTGACTGTGAGATCTGCCTCAAAGGGTAAGGGAAGGCCTGAGTGTGTGAAGACATCTGCCAGGTAAGGCCTTCTTTTTACCTCTAATATGCTGAGATTGTCAGGAAGGTTTCAGGTCTGTGCCCCCTGCCCCCTCACTATAACATTGGGACCCCTAGACAGAAGTGGAGGATCAGGGGTGGGCTACATATAAAAATACATACATACCACCCCTGTGCAGACAGTGGCACCTAGTGCATATTGCCAGGATGACCCATAGCACCTCCAGCCCATCCTTTTCCTCCAGGTGCCCCTGTACCACCATGGTCTTGATTCCCTCTCTCACATATAGTTAAAAGCTCTCCTCCGTGCCTTTCTGCCTTGTCTATCTGAACAGGGAGTAGCCCAGTAAGGCCATGTCTCAGTCATAGCTGTCAGTACACCATGCCTCCATTATGGCCACCAAATCCAGGCTAACCTCATCCATGATGGCTTCCAGGTCTGGAATTTTATTTCCCAGATTCCAAATTGCTCTCCATACCTATCTCCTTCTGTGGCTGCTTCCCTGCTCCCCCGTCTTGTCTGCACTATTTCCCAAAGCTCCCCCAGATCCATCACTTCCCTTTTTGCCTTCTCCATTACTTGTCTCCCTTACTCCTTTATTCTTGCTTTCCTGATTTATATCCACTTGTCCTCTGCCTTATCACCACCCTTGTCTTCTACCCTGTTCTAGGGGAGTTTACTCCCCTCAGGATCTCCCTCCCTGTTACTCCATCATCTTGGGGGATATTTATTACCTACCTTGGTTTTATAGCTTCCCCTGGCTATTTTAAATACTGTGGCATATAAAAAACTTCTGGGTACAGTAAGCCAGTGCAATATGCACAAGGCATACATGTGGTGGATTACTAGCTAGACTGGGGAAGGAAGGAGAAGGTGGTGGTGAAAGGGCAGTACTCCATGTGGAGAGGAGTACTCAGTGGTGCTCTCCAGGGATTGAATCTGTGGCCACTGTTCTACATCATCAACAATCTGGAAACTGGGGTCTCTAGCAGGCTGCTTATATTCCTGGATGACACTAAACTGGTCTTGGTTGTGGACTCCCTTGAGGATGGAGACAAACTCCAGGAGGACCTGAATAAGAGGATTGATTAGTCTGACTCCTGGAGCCTCAGATTTCATGAAGCAAAATGCTAGGTGCAAGGTGCTAACCTGGGAGTGGAAAAACAAAGGTAGAAACTACTTACTGTGTGGGGCTCCTCTTGTTGCAGTCCAGGAGGAACAGGACCTGAAGGTCATAAAAAACAAGGGCTGAATAAAAAAAGACAAGCAGTACGTGATTGCTGTTAAGTGGGCCAGCAGAATCCTGGTGTACAGTACATTAAAAGAAGATGACCAGCAGAGCTGGTGAGGTATTCCTGCTACTTTAAAAGACCCTGGTAAGGCCCCACCTGTAGTACTGCATGCAGGTTTGGTCTCCCCAACACAAAAAGGACAATTAAGTAGTCAAGAGGGTCCAACATAGTGCCACCAAAAGGATCAGCTGTATGGGGATAAAAGCTATGAGGAGGAGCTGGAGGCCTTCAGCGTGTTTACTTGGGAGGAAAGGAGAATGAGCAGGGACATATTTTCAGTCTTTTGCATGCTCAATGGCATTGACAAGAGCCAACAGTTGAAGATGTTTGATCTGGTATCCTGCAGTTGGATGTGGAGACATTCCCTGATGCTTAGAGATGGGAAATTCAGGGGCAATAGTAGGAGGCACTTTTTCTCAAACCACCATGCCAGAACCAGGAGGTATACCAGGAACTGGGGAAGGTCATCAGAAGGGCAGGAGCACTCAAGGAGGTGTTGCTATTAGGAGATTTCAATATTTCAGACAGGACTGGAGTGTCCTAGTGGTGGCAAGTGCAAGGAATCAGCTCCTAGTGGAGGCATTTCAGAAATCATTCTTGTCGCGACTAGTTCAGGACCCTTCATGGGAGGTGGCCATGCTGGACCTGGTTCTCACCAATGGGGAAAGGGTCCAAAATGTCATAGTCCAAGAATCACTTGGTACAAGCAATCATGAGATCCAATTAGAGAATAGCAGGACACATAGCCAGACAAAAATATGAGACTTTAAGAGAGCAGATGTTGGGAGGATGTGGAAAATATTATGAGATACCATGGGGATAATAGAAATGATAGATGGAGTAGACATTAAATAAAAGAAGCTGCATGACTAGGTATGGGCGAGGTAAGTAAGTGCTGCAAAGCAAAAAAAACAATAACATTGTAGTTCATGAAGAAGGAAGGAGAGATAGTGAGGGAGAAAAGGAAGGCATTCAGGAGATACAAGGAAAGCCAAAAGGTTGAGGATAGGAAAACATACCCAAGGATAATAAGGGAAACCAATAGACTTGTGAAAAAATCAAAGTCCAGGGCAGACTGAGAATGGATGAAAGGGTTAAGCAAGGGGATAAAGCATTTTTTGTTGTATACAGGAGAAGTGCAAAACTAAGGAGGGCATTGTGAGGCTGTAGTATGGAGAGGGAAAATGTTCCTGAAGCTTGCAGAGAAAACATTTGCAGAAAGGCTGACAGATCTAAACATACAGTACATACCTTGGAGGCAAAGGAGGAGGGGGGCATGATAAAAATGTACAAATAAAGATGAATATATAATATCTGAAAATGTCTGTCATCAACTGGACCTAAATATAAATGAGTCTATGGCTAGATAATTTATCCACAAATTGAGACCACACAAGTCCTCAGGTCCTGATCAGCTTACCCCTAGGTTAATTAGAGAATTGGGTGACTTTATACTATATCCCCTGGTGAAAATCCTGAATAGTTCTTTTGTGACAGGTGTGATACCGTGTGACTGGGGACAAGCTTTGGTGGTTCCAGTATATAAAATGGGGAACAGGATCACTACATCAAATTATAGGCTGGTTAGCTTAACGTCAGTCATTTGTAAAATGACTGAAAGTTTTCTCAAAATCAAACTTGAGGAAAATATGTCGATCATAGGCGTTGTTGATAAAGTATAACATGGATCTAGGAAACAGAGAGGGTGTACCACCAATCATTTGTGTTTTTATGAAAAAAAATAAGGAAAAGGAATAATGATAATGTTCCCTTTGACATTATGGGCTGGATATTCAAACTGCACCATTCTGTGGCGCAAGCCCTTGTGCTGCTCAAAAAAGTTGCACTGGGGTGTGGCTGGGGCGATATTCAATGGAGTTGCGCTATTGAGCAACTCCTTTGAATATCACCCCCAGCCACAACCACTGTGCATCAAGCGCCCAATGGAACACGCCCACCGCAAGTGGTCAGAGTGGAGCATTCAAGATATGGTGGCATAGTTCCATTGCGCCATCATGAAATTTCCGATATTCAAAGGTGACATGCAAATGGGGCCATAATTCATGCAAGCACGGGGAATTTTGCATCTTACGGCCCCATCTGCATGCCATTAGCATGCAGGTGCGCGATCCCGATGGCTGCAGCCTGGAGCCCTGCCAGGCGGCAGCACGTGAGGACTGACACCCCTGCAGCCTGACCGTGGGCGTAAATAACCCCCGACTGGCCTGATGCATGGCAAAACTGTAGTAACCCCCGACTGGCCAGATCGTAGAGCAAAACTATAGTAACCCCCTCCGACTGGCCCGATCGCGGGCAAAACTGTAGTAACCCCCGACTGGCCTGATGGCGGGCAAAACTGTAGTAATACACCCCCCACTACCGATCGCTGGGCAAAATAGAGTTCAACCCCCAAGACCAATATCCTGGTGGTCCATGGACCGTGAAGCCCAATCGCGGGCATTAAAGTCAACCCCTCAGGTCCAAGTACCTGGTGATCTAGTGGCTCTCCACCCCACCCACCCATGGAGCCTCACCACCCGCTCCCCTGTCAGCGGCGGCAGCACCTCACCCATCTGCGCCCGCATGCCATGGACTGACTGTTAGTAGGGCTGCACGCCCATTGGTTCAGAGCAAGAGCTAATGGGTGTGCAGCCCATACCATACAAAGCAGTCCAGATATGTGAATGAATGAATTGGACCTGGGGTTGACTCTAATGCCCGCGATCGGGCTTCATGTCCATTGGACCACCAGGAGATATCAGTTGGGGTGGGGTTGAACTCTCATTCTGCCCGTGATCAGGCTAGTGGGGGTTGGGGTTATTACTGTTCTGCCCACGCATCGGGCTAGTGGGGGTTATTACAGTTTTGCCCGCGATCGGGCCAGTCGGGGGTGGGTTACTAGTTTGCCTGTGATCGGCCAGTGGGGGGGTTACTATTATGCCCGCTATCAGGCTGCAGGGGGGGCACAGGGAAGAAGTGGAGGGTCACCCACAGGTGGCAGCTGCTGTGTTGCACCCTGCAATGCGGCAGCTCACCAGTGGGTGGCCCTCGACTTACTCCTTTTTTTTTTTTGCTCAAAGTTGTGAAGGTGCAGGTTGGGGGTTGCGTCTGCACAACTCTGCACAGCCCGGCTGAATATCGGGCTGTGCAGTTTATGCATGGTTTCTCCCCCTTCGGTTGAGCATGCCTTCATTAGCATTGCGCTGTTGCTCAGCATGACTTGAATATCGCAGAATGGCGCAATTTCGGACTTGCGCAGGCGCAACCCTATTGCGCATGGCGTAACCCTTTTGAATATCCAGCCCTATATATTTAGATTTTCACAAGGCTCTTGATAAAGTCCCACATTATAATTTAATTGAAAAAAATGGGTATATTGGGAATTGACAGTAGGATTATAACCTGGACCAATAACTGGCTGAAAGATAGATATTAGAGGGTTCGAGTGGTGGGGGAATGCTCAAAGCCTATCCAGGTCACTAGTGGGGTGCCACAGGAGTCAGTGCTGGGCCCTGTGTTGTTTGCTCTCTATATAGGTGATCTACATAAAATTATTAAAAACACTTATAAAATTTGCGGATGATATTAAACTGGGAGGACCAGTAAGTACTTGGAGTCAGCAACAAGATATGGTTAGAGACCGCAAAGAGATAGAAGACTGGGGAAACAGGAACAAAATGCCATTTAGTGTTCAGAAATGTACCAGCATACATCTTGGAAAGAATAATGCTTCTCAAACATATGTGCTAAATGGGGTAGTCCTATTTGCAGTGACCAGCGAGAAAGACTGTGATATTATAGTTGACAATAAACTTGAGTTTAAAAAACATCGGAATCAGACTATTATAAAACTACCTATATGATAAGAAATATCAAACTGAGTTTCATCAATAAATCTATAAGCTGCCTGTTGCCTTTATATAAAACCTATGCCAGACCTCATTTGGATTATGTGTCCCAGCCATGGTATCCATATAAGCTAGGAGATACAGCTAGGGTCGAGAAAGTTCAGAGGAGATTCACCAAGTACCTAGGTTCTATGAATTCACTTTCCTATGACAAAAGACTAAAAAGACAGGATTATTCACATTGGAATAGAAAAGAACAAGGGGTGACTTATTAATGTTATTTAGAATGATGATGACCAGGAATTAAGTAGGGAGATGAATATTAAACTTTGTGACAAACCTCCTAGTCTCAGAGGTCATAAAAGGCAAATCAGAATGGATACAGCTAAGAAAAACAGTGATAATTTTTCTTTTCTAAACAGGACAGGTAGAATATGAAATTTGTTACCAGAAGAAATTGTGAATTGTAGGAATGTTGACAGCTTTAAAGTGAAAATAGATAGCTTGCTAGTTATGAACAGGACAAAGTGGACCCACTAGTGTGGAGAGCGATAGTATGGGCTTTATGGCCTCCTTTCGCTCTAAACCCAGTATGAATACCCAGTATGAAAATATCTGCATGGGATTAACAAGGTGAACTTTAATGAACTGCTCGCCCTACATGTAAACAGAAGCACAGGGGATAACCCACTGATGCTGGCTAGGGGTATGTTCAAGAGTGATGTCTGTAAGTACTTTTTCACAGAAAGAGTGGCTGACAGATGAAACAAACTGTCGTAGGAGGTGGTCTGTGCCACAACTGTGAGGGGCTTCAAACATGGTTGGGACAGGCACGAGGGCCTGATAAGAACATGAGATATTCAAGCAGGGGAGGGGAAAAAAGGGTGTATGGTGCATGGGGCCATCACAGAAGTCATAGGTAAGGTTAGGCAGATTGGATGGGACAGAGGGCCTTTTTCTGAAATCTCATTCTGTTTCTTTTGTTTTTTAATCGTTTTTGGACTGGCAGTACAGTCTAGAGGTTATAGTAATAAGTTGTGAATAAGCTCGGTACATCCAGCAGACCTGGGTTTGAGTCCCACAACCACCACTTGCATACTTTGTGACCCTAAGCAAGTCACTTAACCTCTCCAGTGCTCCTGGGATGCTCTTGAAAAACAGGTATTGTGCCTAGTGGGCCTTAGCCGGTTACCACAAAAAATAAATCCAGGCTTTATACCCACTTCAGCTGTCCCCAATGCTCAAGTCTCTCAGGAGCTCCCAGAGTGTACCCAGTCCCCCCATCACCATCCTCCTGCACCTATCTGCCTTCCTGGAGCCTTGATTTGCCTCGGGGGGGGGTTGATGTGGGAAGTATACCCCTGACAGTGGATACTCATCAGGCAGTGTTGTAGTGTAGGTGTCACGGCCCTTGATATACTGGAATCTGTTGTCCTGAGTGTCAGTGCCATTTTCCTCCAATTCTGTTTCCTTGAGCTGCCAGCATTAGTATTGCCATATGCAGGCATGCATGTCATGCATGCTACTACGCTGTGTCTGCCAGTGTCTTCCCACCCCATAGTGCACCAACCCTGAAGCTGTACCTGTGGGCACACTACCATGACAGTTTCACTCTACATTCCTCCCTGGAAAAAGACAGTGTTCCCTGGGATGCTCTCTCCTCCTCCCCTGGCCAACCGGCAGTGACCCAGACTCACTCCTAAACCCAGGTCGATGGCATTGTGAGTGGTAGCACTTCCACTGTACTGGTGGCTTTCATTTTATATTTCTGTTTTCTGTGTTTCTCGCAGAGGGTGGTGAACTTGTGGAACAGCCTACCAGGGGAGACAGTGGACATGAAGGCAGTACAGATCTTTCAAGTTCCCTGGGTAGTAGGTAAGAAATCCCTATAACTTGATACAGTAGGTGTTTGCACAGCATATTTCACCCCTACTTAATGAAGCAGGGGAAGGAGAACATGATGAGCCTACTACAGAGTCCCTTAAATGACTATCTTACTCTGTAAAGTACATTAGCACTTTACAGATCTGAGTGTTCCCTCTGCCTTGTATATACTATAGATAACAGATGGCCATGATATGTGTCTGCAAACTATGCCCAGTATGGCAAGTAGATGTACTGTATTGGTTACTATTCTCCCTGAGAGTCAGAGAAAATGCTCCAATGCAGTTAAAAGCCTGGTGAGTACAGTGCTTGCCAAATGTGTATAAAAAAATGAAGAAAGCATTACATGGGCACAAATCTCTCGATAATAACTGTCAACTAATAGTGTACCACTGGCACAAATTTGTTCCCTCTTAACAACATTTACAGTACATTCCAAGTGTTATATAACTGTGTTAGGGCCAGCAGACTGTATCACATTCCTTATCCTGCTAGTCCACAAGAGTACATTTTCTAGAAGGCAAAGGTTATGAGAAGAGGGGAATTATTTCACAATTATCTTGTACATTGCTTTGCTTCACTTCCCAATGAAGAAACCAAAAGGCAAACCCCACAAAGCGTAACAGTTTGCCTTTGCTGTAATTATGTCTATTACATTTATAATTGTTGCAAAGCCCATTAAGTGTCATTTATAACTACAACTCTGTAAATTCTGGGATTTGTTTAAATGGACAAGATTAAGTCTGCTATTAGCAGCATGGTTAAATGATTGTTTCAGTACCTCTTTAGAAGTGAGACAGAAACTGCTTCTTTGCAGCCTTAAGGTTGCAGAGGCTGCAGTAATTATGCTCTCTGTTGATGGCATAAGACTGTGTTTGAGAAACCAGATGGTCTTCAAATGCTGTAGCCTTTAAAGACTTTTAAGCATTCTACAACAGATCAACCATTTTAAGTGCTACCACTTTTACTAAAATGGTTCAGTAGACTGTTTAACTTGATTGAACTGAAAATAAAGATACAGATTTTACCCAGTTAAAATCACAGTTTGAGTACAATGTCTTTATTTCTTAAAGCTTCTTTAGAAATGAAATCCACTAGAAATTCGAATCCTGTGTAACATCATTGTTATGACACAGCTTTGTCTGACTGTGACTCCATCCATCCACATCCTTCTGTCTGCCCATCCATCCAGACATATTTCTTATGCTACATAGTTGATATAAACATTTGACTGTTTTGATCCAGAGTATTCCTCATTAATCTAACAAGTTTATCTTTTGGCCTTCTTGTTTTAATTAACATTGAGGCATTTACATTTTGATGATCCACACTATGCTGAATTGAGACACATGACAGTTTTTATATGTAGCCATTATTTTTGTTTTCCACCTTTTGTTTCTGTGCCTCCAAACACAGGTCCTGTGGCACCCCCCACAAGACTGTCACTGACCTTCTTATGAACTTACTAGTTATCGGCTACTTACCCTGGATCACAAGTGGTGGTTAGTGGCCTGCCACATCAGTCATGCATGAGACTGCAAGGAAGTCGGATCAGACCGGGGCTATTTTTCCTCTGTTTTTCTCCCTAGGGTGCTGCAGTGCAACAATGCAGACCCATGCATGCAGTGCCGCACATGCATGTGTGCTATTTGACAGCATACCATTTTTGTTTTGTGAGCACTGGCCTCTGCCAGGTGGCAGTCAAGCAGTGAGACCCTGTATTATCCCACTCCGAGGGAGGAGAGCTGTCCCTGACATGCTTGAACATCCCTCCCCTGCCTGGCCCCAGTGACCTGAGCTCATTCCCCGAACCCAGATCACCTGCATCGTGAGCATTAGCCCTACAGTTGCCTTGACATTCTGGCCCTAATGTAACTGATAGTTGTCACAAAATTGCAAATAGGTATTCTAGAGAAGCTTTAATGTATATATATATATATATACATATACACAAAGCACATTTTCTTGACCTGGAAGGACACTACTTATTTATTCAGCTGTGAGCTGTGTGAGAAATTCTGTATTGCACTTGATATCTGCAACAACGTGCACTTTTGCTTAATTCTGTGGGAGGTGAAACTAACTACCCTTGGTAATTGCTTTTTATTCACATATTTATTTAGTGTTTAACCAAGAAGGGGCTTGCAAACTCTGTTTATCTTGTTAGTAACTTCAGAAGGATTTAAATACTGCATTTTGGTTGTCCCTTGGAGGTAGCTGGATTGACTACTAGGATTTTGGGACAGAAACTATTTTTAAATAAATTACAGGTAGCTGAGGAGTTGAAAAAGGAGCTCACAAACTCTACTTATCTTGGAAGTAACTTCACAAGTGTTTGAATACTGCATTTTGGTTGTCCCTTGGGGGTAGCTGGATTGACTACTAGGATTTTGGGACAGAAACTATTTTTAAATACTTTACTGGTGCATAGGAGTTTGTGATAGTTAAACTATTTTTAAATAAGTTACTGTGGTTAAGGAGTTGTCATAGCAAAACCTGCAGTGTGAATTGAAACACAGACAGCCTTAGGTGCAGGAAATTGTTTTCAGACCACAAAGTGTTGTATTAGAACAGGAAAGGCTGCATCATAACCATTGTCAACAAATTGCCCTTTGTGGAGATATCCAGACTAGATCAGATTACTATAAGTTACTGGAGGCTGCAATATTTAGAGACACAAAGTACATTTTCTTGACCTGGTAGACACTAATTCTTTATTCAGCTGTGAGCTGTGTGAGAAATTCTATATTGCACTTGATATCTGCAACAACGTGCACTTTTGCTTAATTCTGTGGGAGGTGAAACTAACTACCCTTGGTAATTGCTTTTTATCCACATATTTATTTAGTGTTTAACCAAGAAGGGGCTTGCAAACTCTGTTTATCTTGTTAGTAGCTTCAGAAGGATTTAAATACTGCACTTGGGTAGATCCTTGGAGGTAGCTAGATTGTCTACTAGGATTTTATGACAGTTAAACTATTTTTAAATAAATTACAGGTGGCTGAGGAGTTGAGAAAGGAGCTTGAAAACTCTGCTTATCTTGGAAGTAACTTCACAAGTGTTTGAATACTGCATTTTGGTTGTCCCTTGGGGGTAGCTGGATTGACTACTAGGGTTTTGGGACAGAAACTATTTTTAAATACTTTACTGGTGCGTAGAAGTTTGTGATAGTTAAACTATTTTTAAATAAGTTACTGAGGTTAAGGAGTTGTCATAGTAAAACCTGTGGTGTGAAACAGGAAAAGACAGTCTTTCAAGCAACAGAGGGGGGTGGATCTAGGTTTACGTTTGTTTGTTACAATTCTTAAGATTTTCAGTGCAGGAAGAGTTTAAAGCACAGCTGACTTATTTTGGGGCTGACAGCTTTCAGAGCACAAACCACCAGGCCTGTTTTGGGGCTGGGGAGGTTTACCTGTGTCTGACTTGGATGTGTGGATTTTCTCTGTTTGATTAGCAGGGTATTTTCTCTGTCAAATTGTTGTGTAGGGCATCTTTCTGACAGGAAGGCACTCATCACAGTGGTGGGTCAGAGCTTTTAGCTGATTGTTTTGTGAGGGCACAGTTTAGGCCCAACCCCTTCCCACCCCTCACCCCACCCACCCCTGGAAATAGTTCCTTTATACCTGGGGTTCTGACATCATTTCCTCAAGAGTGCAAGGTGCATATCACTGTCATATCCTCTCTAGCACACTGCACTGACAATATAAGCATACACATTGTATAATATATATATATATATTTCTATATAACAAACCAATCACACACATAAAAAAAATGTGGGGAGTAGTGCAATGTAATGGCTGTGGGGCAGCAGTCTTCCGGGAGTCTTTCTGGAGGCTGAGATGCTGCCCTATTTGCAGACAACTCTCTGCCCTGAGGGAGGAAGTTGCCCATCTTCAGGCCACACTGGACAGTAGTAAGGGAACCTTCCCCCAGGCCACACTGGATGGTAGGAAGGGAACCTCCCCCATCCAGGGAGCACCAGAGCCACCACCACTACCTCAGAGGTTGTGAAAAGCACAGCAGTTGGACTACAGTGGGCTCAGGAGGGGTGAGGATGGTGGAACAGAGGCACACCCAGTCAGTTGTTCCACACACAATCCATACACCATTCTGGAGTATAGCTCCCCAATGGATGCACCCACAGAGGAGACTAAGGAGGCTGAGGAAAACTGTCACAAGGGAGGCCCACAGGAAGGAGGCAGAGGACACCACAAGGAAAGGAAGCAGCTCCTGATGGGGGACTCAGTTATTAGGGGGATAGGACTTGGGGGAGCAGGGAAAACTGAAGTAAGGTGCCTGCCTGGTGCCATGGCTTGGAGAGACAGGAAGCGCATCCTCAGGATCATGAGAACAGCTGCACAGGAGTCTGAGCTGGATGTCATTGTCCCCCTAGGGACAAATGGCTTGGCTCATCATGAGATTAGAGCAGTGCAGAAGGACTTTGTAGAATTGGGGAGGGGCCTAAGACAAGTAGCACACACAATATCCTTCTCTGAGGTGTTGCCTGTCAATGGCATGAGTGAGGTGAGGGTACTTGCACCATGCAGTTTAATGAATGGTTGAAAAAAATGGTGTGGAGCACAGGGGTTTGCCTTCATTGGGGACTGGGGTTCCACCTGGAGGGACACCAGCCAATACTGGCAGGATGGTCTGCATCTGTCCAGGAAGGGAACAAGTCTTTTGAGCAATCGTTTTAAATGCTTCATTGGCAAGCTTTTAAACTAGTCAAGTGGGGAGGCACTGATAAGCAGCAGGAAAATCCCAGCCTCTCCCTACAAAACAGGGTACTAAATGAAAAAAAGACTGAGGTAGAAAGGTCAGTGGGGGATGCTGCAAAAGAAGGTAAAGCCATCAAAAAAATGAAGAGCAATGAGTACCAATGCCCATAGTCTGAGTAACAGGCTTCCTGAATTAGTGGCCTTGATGGAGGAGGAACATCTGGATATCGTGGCAGTCACAGAAACATGGTACACACAAAACCATGACTGGGACGTAAACATACCAGGATACACTATCTACAGGAGGGACAGGGAGGGTAAAAGAGGAGGAGTAGCTCTTTACATAAGGGAAGGAATCAAAGCAACAGAACAAAAGGGAAAACCTGGAGGAGAAGAAGCACTGTGGGTAAATTTGGAGACCGGCAATGGCACCACAATCTGCACAGGGGTTGTATACAGACCCCCTTCTCAGGGGGAGGAAATGGACAAGGAAATGATAGAAAGAATACTTAGAATGGCAGAAAAAGGGGAGATATTGCTGATGGGTGATCTGAATATGCCAGATGTTAACTGGAGTGCAGTTGCAGCAGCCACTTCGAAGAGTGGGGTTATTCTAGATGCCCTACAGGGGCATGTCTTAGACAACTAGTATTGGAGCCCACTCAAGAGGGAGCAATCTTAGACCTGGTTCTCTCAAATGGAGATGAAGAGAGGATCACAGATGTAGAAGTGGGTAGCCATCTGGGAACTAGTGACCATCGAACAGTATGGTTCACAATAAACACAGCAATAGAGTCAAGCCATACAAAGGCAAAAGTACTGGATTTAGGAGGGCTGACTTTGCCAAAATGGGTGAGTGCCTAAGGAATGCACTAGCAAATGGGCAGGAAGGAGGGTGGAAGAACAATGGGGAATAATAAAACTGCCATCACAGAGGTAACAAGCCTTTGTGTGAAGCAAATAAACAAAATGAAACGATGTAAGAAACCACTATGGTTCTCAAAGGAAGTGGCTGTGAAGGTTCAAGAGAAAAAGAAAGCATTCAGGAAGTACGAGGAATCACAGAAGGAGCAGGACAGAGAACTGTATCAGTTAAAGCAAAAGGAAGCTGAGAAGGCAGTCAGAACAGCAAAGGCCCAAACCGAGGAAAAGATAGCCAACTCAGTTAAGAAGGGGGATAAAACCTTTTATAGGTACATCAGGGAGTGAAGGAAGACCAAGGGAGGGTTAGTGAGGCTTAATAAAGGGAGGGAGGGTGGGCAGAGGGTGACTGTGAAAAGGCAGAGATACTAAACAAATATTTTTGCTCAGTATTTACAAAGGAAGTGGGGAGGTACCTAAAACAAACAGTAGAAACACTCTGGATACAGAAGTTGATACCAGTCCATTTACAGAAGAAAGGGTTCTGAAAGAACTCTTAAAACTGAAGGTGGACAAAGCAATTGGGCCTGATGGGATTCATCCCAGAATTCTAAAAGAACTAAGGGTAGAACTAGTGACACCACTGACTACCCTCTTTAACAAATCATGGGAGGATGGGGTGGTACCCAAGGACTGGAGGAGGGCAGATCACGATTCCCTTCACAAAAGTGGGAGCAAGGCAGAAGCTGGAAACTACAGACCTGTTAGTTTAACCTCAGTGGTAAGGAAAAGATGGAATCACTTCTGAAGGAAAGAATTGTCGAGTATCTAGAGGCCAGAGGCACAGGACCCAAGGCAGCATGGATTCACAGCGGGAAGGTCATGCCAGACAAATCTGATAGATTTCTTTGACTGGGTGACCAAAGTAGTAGATCAGGGAGGGGCTGTGGACATGGCCTACCTAGACTTTAGCAAGGCATTTGACACAGTCCTACACAAAAGATTAATATACAAGTTAGCCAGCCTGGGAGTGTGTCCCAAGATGACAGCCTGGGTAAAGAATTGGCTGGAGAATAGGACACAGAGAGTAATAGTAAATGGAGTCCACTCTGAAGAAAGGGGGGTTACTAGTGGGGTACCACAGGGTTCAGTATTAGGACCGGTCCTCTTCAATGTCTTTATAAGCGACATTGTAGAGGGACTGGAAGGAAAAGTATGTCTCTTTGCAGATGACACAAAGATCTGCAACAGAGTTGATGCACAAGGTGGGGTGGAAAGGATGAGAAGGGACTTGGCAAGGTTAGAGGAATGGTCAAATGTATGGCAGCTTAGATTCAATGCTAAGAAGTGCAAGGTAATGCACCTGGGAAACAAAAACCCAGGGGAAGAGTACATAATGGGGGGTGAGATACTAACAACAACAAAAATGGAAAGGGACCTGGGGGTAGTCATATCAGATGACCTAAAAGGTGGGCAAGCAATGTGAGAGAGCAGCAAGGAGGCTGGGGAATACTGGGATGCATAGGGAGGCATCACCAGTAGAAAACAGGAAGTTATTATCCCTCTGTACAGACAGTTGGTGAGACCCCATCTGGAGACTGCGTGCAGTTCTGAGACCCAATCTCCAAAGAAACATAGACAGGATGGAAGCTGTCCAGAGGAGGGCAACTAAAATGGTGCATGGTCTGCACCGGAAGACATATGAAGAGAGACTTAAGGAGCTTAATATGTATAGCCTCGAGGAAAGGAGGAGAGGGGACATGATAGAAACTTTCAAGTACCTCAAGGGAATCAACAAAGTCCAAGAGGGTAGCATCTTTCAAAAAAAAGAGGTGTGCAAGAACAAGGGGGCACAATTTGAAGATAGAAGGGGCGGCTCAGAGGTAATTTAAGGAAGTATTTTTTCACAGAGAGGGTTGTGGATGCATGGAACAGCCTTCCGGAGGAGGTTGTGGAGTCAAAAACAGTGGTGGAATTGAAGCATGCATGGGACAGTCATAAGGCAATTCTAGGGAGTGAGGTGGGAAAGTAGGCTGCTGGTTAACTAGGATCTGCAGCTTATCCATTAGGTAGGGAAATGGGCAGACTGGGTGGGCCAAGCAGTCCTTATCTGTTGTCAAAATCTATGTTTCTATGTTTATATATATATATATATATATATATATATATATACTGTATATTCATTGCAAAAACTTTGTTAATGCATCAGTTAGGCTTGAAGCAACAAAAGTAGGAAATGAGGCATTAAGGTTGAGACCCTAACCCTAACCCAACCCTACCACCTTTATCCATCTTGTTATCATATCCCCTTCCCCCAGGTCAACTAGTTTCTTTACCGGTCTTTGATGTGGTATGGAGTGGAAGGCTTTGTTAAATCTAGGTATAGGACAGAACATCTACAACCTGATACTATCCATGGCTTTTGTACCCAAATAAAGAATTCAGTCAGGTGCATCTGGCATGGCCTCCTACTGGTAAAATTGTGCTGACCAGAGCTCTGACAATATTCTTTGTTGTGTTTTATTAAAATAACAATCGCAGTTATCACTGAATGTCAACAACATGTATTGATAAGCACTGGTTTATTTGTTGTTGCTATTCAGTTGCAACTGAAATTAATCTTTTCCCTAAATAAGTGACAACAATGTACAAAAAACATCTAAGCTATAACCCATGACAGGGCCTGGGTGTACTGGGAATTAGTGCATGTCCCAGGTACCTTGTGAGGCATGAGGCCGTAGGCTGAGTGGCCTCTAACCACTTGAGAAGTGCATTAATGCCCAATACACCCATGCCTTGGAGTGGGTTATTGCACTTATAAAATTAATTGGTTTTTACCGGCAATAAATTCTGAAGCATTTTAAATTGGTTAATTTGTGTTTTATTTTAACAGCATACTTCTGCCTAATAAAGTAGTTTCAATTCCAAACATTGTTGCGTTCATTTTTGTAACACGTATTTTTAAACTACGTCTTTTTTGTTCAAAATATGTATTCATTCTAAGTATTATGTGAGAATTTCAACCAAAATCTGTGCCTTTATGTTGTGCTTTGCAGCATGACATTAGGCAGTATTCAAAAAGAAAATGCAAGCATTTGTTTTCTGAACTCCAGCTGCAGTCTAAGCCGTGAACCGTAAACACTTTTAAGCTACTATCTCCTGCATCAAAAATCTTCAATATTTTTAACTTCAACTGTTAGTAACTGTTGGATCAGAAACTGTGCCTTTATGTTGTGCTTTGCAGCATGACATCAGGCATCATTCAAAAATAAAATGCAAGCATTTGTTTCTGAACTCTAGCTGCAGTCAAAGCCACAAACCACAAATACTTTCAAACTACTATCTCCTGAATCGAAAATCTTCAATATTTTTAACTTCAACTGTTAGTGACTGTTTGACATAGTTAAAATGTCCTATGCTTAAGTTGTAACTTTTTGGTAAACTGTTATTAACTTTTTTGAACAGTACTTGTTCTTGGAGCACTGTTACCTGTAGTAGCTGTTGAAATCAGTGGGATCATGAATGGCGAAGTTTCCTATGTTAAATTGCCCTGGCATTCCTGGATAAATATTGAATGCAGGTATCTACTGATCACTGGATTTTTCTTCACTTTCTTGTTTTTAGGGCTGCAGTGGGCAGAGTCCTGCAGTCCTCTTGCTACAGAAAAGGACTCCGCATTCCTTGCATTCCTTTTGAACGAACAATCTGCTGGACATTGAGTGCAGTCACCTCTGCATCCCTGGCATCTCTGGAGCACTCTGCTCCTTGTCTCCAGAGTACTGCACTATTTTTTTGTCCTGTAAATCTCTGGCATCCTGACCATAACACTGGGGGATTGGGCACCCCCAGTGTCACTCTTATGTTTCAGGGTGGTGCAGGGTAGTGGGTGCTGAGAGGGAGGATCAGGTGGGGGAACATCTATAATTTAAAAGAAAAAAAGTTGGCGGTCACAGCACACTCTGCATGTGCCAGTAGTCGCGTATGCGCAGTGGTGTGTACAGCCATCTTGGACACGGCAGGAGTCTGCCATGACTGCTGATTTATTTTTTTTTTCCTTTAAATTATTGATATCCCCCCACCCAACCCTTCCTCTCAGCACCCACCACCCCACCCCACAGAAACAAAGAAACAGGTGCCCAATCTCCCAGTGTCATGATCAGGACACTAAGTCTTTTTTCACAATCCCCCACCTGACCCTCCCCTCAGCAGCCACTGCCCCCAGAAACATAAGAGTGACACTGGGATGCCCAATCCCCAGTGTCATGCTAATGATTTTAATACCCCCACCCAACCCACTCTTTCAGCACCCACCACCCCACTTCCCCTCAAGAAACATAATAGTGACACTGGTGATGACCAATCCTCCAGTGCTGAAATCCTCATTCTTTTTACATTGTTAGTACCTGTAGAAAGAAAAACACCCATCAATGTCTTTTGTGGCCAATAATCCCCCCACCTGACCCTTCCACTCATCCCTCCCCATGCCCCCCCAAGCCCTTACTTACTGATCAGAGGTCCAATGCCACAATCCTCTCTGAACCACAGATACATCTTTACTCTTCCATGTTGGACTGTGAACTGAGGAAATTAGGTATGCGCTTCAATGTATTTCAATGGGGTTTTGAACTTTGTAGCATAACTTGGCTATTTTTCATTATTTTTACCCCAGATTTTCAACATACCTTTCTTGGGACACCACCTCATGAACAATGCAAGTGATGTTAGGTAAATCTGACCCAAAAGATGATTTTGAGGTTGCGGCACAAAATCACCTTTTAGGCAGGAGTTGAAAATGTTCTCCACCATTATTTATGAGGTGGGGTCATAAGATGGCTATGTTGAAAATTTGGTGTAAAAAATATTAAAAAGCAACAAAGTTATGAGCCTACATTGAATTTTGCAAACACAGGCTTGTAACTTTGGTAATTTTCAATATTTTTACCCCAAATTTACAACATAGCCATATCTTTATAGCACCTCATGAATGTGACAGCTGTCATTCTTCAAACACTTGTCAAAATTTTTTTTTTACATCACAAAAGGTGATTTTACCGTCTCTGCATGAAATCACCTTTCGGGCAGGAGTTGAAGATGTTCTCCACCATTGTTCATGAGGTGGGGTCATAAGATGGCGATATTAAAATTTGGTGTAAAAATATTAAAAAAACAATAAAATTGTGAGCCTATGCTGAATTTTGTGAACACAAGCTTGTAACTTTGGTAATTTTCAATATTTTTACCCCAAGTTTACAACATAGCCATATTTTTATAGCACCTCACGAATGTGACAGCTGTCATTTTTCAAATCCTGGCCAAAATGTTGTTTTTTTTATATCCTGAAAGGTGATTTTGTGTTCCCTGCACGAAATCACCTTTCCGGCAGGAGTTGAGAATGTACTTTGCCATTGTTCAAGAGGTGGGGTCGTAAGATGGCCATGTTCTAAATTTGGTGTAAAAATATTTAAAAACAAAAAAGTTATGAGGCTGTTGCATTTTGCAAATGCAGGATTGTAGGTTTAATAATATTCAATATTTTTACTCCAAATATTTTACATAGCCATTTTTTTTACAGCACCTCATTAGATAGCTGTCATTTTTTAACTCCTGCCCAAAATGTGTTTTTTGCATCTCGAAGGCTGATTTCACCATCCCCGCATGAAATCACCTTTCAGGCATGAGCTGAACATTTGCTCCGCTCTTCTTCATGAGGCAGGATCATAAAAAAGCTATGTTGAAAATTTGGTGTACAAATATTACAAAACAAATTTATGACCCTACATTACATTTTGCTAATGCAAGCTCATAACTTTGGTAAGTTTCAATATTTGTACCCCAAATTCCTTAGCTGCAGCCCTATCGGCTCTGGCCAGAATTTATTTATTTGTTGTACTCTTTTCTTTTTTTGAATTTTCTGTTGGTTTTCTGTTTGTGGAACTTGTATTTGGCTTGCTCGGGTCACTGCCATCACTTAAAATTGAACTCCCTTTCCTTCTGTCAGCCTTGGATGCAGTCCAGTAATTTCTTAAACTGGGTTCACATCTATGGCCCGGTTACAAACATAATTTCATGACTGGGCAGCATTGGTTCTGATACTAAGTGCGCTGTTATGCTTTGTAGCCAGTGATTGGTATATATATTGTGGATAGACCAGCTTGTTTGGAGATTGATGACATTAGGATTCCGAAGTAATTTGCCCCCATTGGTTGCTTGCTTTGCCATTGTCTTGGTGGTCCAGGGTGACTTGAAGCAACTTTTTGGGGTGTAGGTACAAGAGAATCTACATCTGATGGACATTTTGATAAATATTTCTTATATAGCTTGATGGAGCAGTTTGGAATTCTCGGTTCAATGTACAGAAATCTCCTAAGGCTCTCTTTATTTACTTTGAGCACATTAGGATGTTTTTTGTGTGCTTGTTGTAGCACAGTGTTAGGTATTCCATACCATTTTCATCTGGTTTTATAATGAAAGAGCTTTGTTTCAGTTCTCTGATTCCTCCCCTGCCTCTTCTGGCAAGTCTGAACTGCAGTTCGGATCACACATGCCTTATTAACCCATGTGTTGTGTTTGGGGACAGTACTGAGGATTTGCAAAGTATTTTTAAGTCATTATCTGTGATTCTAGGTTGGTGGGCATCTCAGTCTTTACCCTCTCTTCTAAACTGTTTGCACACAGAAACTAAGATGCTGTTGGCAGAACTGAAGATTGGCTTACTGATGATGTTAACCATTCTTCATACTTTTACACTGTTTAGTAGTCACTTTATTCCAGCTTTAAACTGAGACAACTGCTAATAGTGTAGCTGTTTTTTTGCAGTTACATAACATTCTTTTAACAGGTTTGCTAGTTTATTGAGATCAGCAGTTTTAAAATTAATATCTTCATGTTCGTTTAAGAGCCAATCTCCAAGTACATTTACTGCCCAGAGAGTGCTCTTTTGTGTATTTCTTTCACCCTTTCTGTTTTCTATAATACCTAGTTCTTCAGTTGTTAGTTCTGTGAGTCTACTTTGATGCTGTACTAGCAGTTCTTTTTTAATTGATATTTCTTGGCTCTTGTTGTACATTCAGTACCTCTGTTTCATCGGACACTTGGTCACTTTCACTTCCACTTCTCTTACATGGCGGGATTTTTCCCATACTGTCAGCTGAATACATGACAATGTCAGATTTGCGCTTTACAGTGCTTTTTGTTTGCTGACCTGTTCTTAATTCCATTTCAGTACCTGACTGTAATTTATTTTGCATTTCATTTAAGATACTAACACAAGCTTCATCAATTTCATTCATTTCCTCCTATTCACTTTCACTCCCACCTTCTGCTTTGTCACTTTCACTCTCTGATGTCTGTGGCATCTTTCAAATGCTTTATTTTTATTTTTATTTTTTGGTAACGGCTCTGGGGTAAACTAGGTTCCAATCTATAGATCTGCTTACATTCTATCAAAAAGATTGAAATGTGACAAGGATTAGTCCCTCACATTTACTTCTAATTTCTCTTGCTAAGGTCTACTTTTGAATAGGGCATCAATTTGGAGCCGTCAAGCTACAGAACATCAAAAATGTCAATTGGAGTGATTTCATGTGTTGGCATGTAAGGCTCATACATAGTTTAGTATGTCAAGCATGGGTTTATTGGGGATTAGTCAATGGCCACATGATCTCTTTTAACTGATGATATTTACAGAATTGACCCATTTTTTAGACCATTTTAGAAGAAATGTTATTCTGCTTCTAAACTTGTATCAACATGAACACCCAAAAGTGAAAAATGAAGTCAGTTTTTAAAGCTGTTTTACAAAGTCTGTTTTTACTTTTTGTGAAAATTGCTGTATAGATTAGATGGCAACTCTAAAATCAGTGAGCAGCTCTAAGGAAGAGTTGGGCTAGGGAGCCCAAAATTAGTTTAAATGAAAAAGTAGGAGAGGCAGCACATGCGCCCCAAACAGGCAAATGAACACCTAAAGCAGCAGTCTCAATACTGCACAAAAAACAGCAAGTGCAAAAATACAGCAAAGAAGTTAACACAGCAATGATACTCACAAGACAGCTGGAAGGTGTCTATAGACCTGACATTTCAAACTGACCACCTCTTCTTCTGAGGAGAATGCACCTACTGTAAAGTGCATTCTATGTGTAAACTCATCCGAAAGGTGTATATACAGCACAATAACTATGGACCATCAGACTTATGCAACACAATACACAGGACTAGTTAACTCAGACAGGGCAAGTATAAAACACTGTCTCTGCTACCTTTTACATGTAAACTCCATAGTGCAGCATGAAGAAGGGTACTGTAGCATAGTGAGATCTTCATTTAATCTTCCTTAATGTGACAAGTGCATTTATTATGACCCCCTTTCCCCTTGTCCTTGACAGTCCACCCCAATCAGTAGGGCTGCCATGGGCTACAATGTTCCTCTGGCCAGGTGGGTAGGCAGGTGGTTGTCATTTCAGCAGATGCCAATTGTTCTCCTTGGTGAGCTGGCAGGAGTTTTCAAATGCTGGGTGACCACACCTTCCCTCCCAGGAGCCAGTGCCTCACCTGCATGACACATCAAGTCTCATGCCTGTCCCTGGATGGGAACACCTACTCAGCAGGTGAACCTGAACCTCCCAGATGTAAGCAACAGCACAACAGGGTGTGTGGTTATAAAGAAATACATACACATGCTGAGAGATGAGCACAAGGTGCAGCCTAGTGCCTGCCAACCCACTAGAGGTGTGTATATATTTCTTTATGACTGCATACACTGAAGTACGTTTTTGCTCTTATAAAATGTGTGCCAATATTTTTAACCAAAAGGAGACAATAAATGAAAAAAAAGAACAACATGTTTGAGGTATGTGGGTGTAAGAAAATAATGCATGGTCATGTGATGTCTTTCGACCAGTGATATTACAGAATTATTTAGACCCATTTTAGAAGATGGAACAATGTCACGTCTCAGGTAAAGTGATGTTACTGAGTTTAACAAACACCCTGGTGTACCTTATTGCAATTATAAAATGAATACTATTAATTTTACCAAACAAAAAATTATTTAATGTAGGTTTTTAATAGATACAGTACCTTTTTGCAATTATAAGATGGATACTATTGATTTTACAAAAAAATATTTAATGTAGATTTTTTAAAAGGCTGTACCTGCAGTTTGATAGGTGCGAGTAACCGGACACACACCCCTTTCCTCGGCTATTTAAACCAGCGTTCTCCAGCCTCATTTGAAAGTTCTGTATCTTTCCTTTCATCATCCTCCTCTCCTCCTCCAGTGGCTCTCTTGTCCTCAGTGATCCTTTCTAAGGTACATTTAGCCTAAAGGAATTATGCTCCCATGGCACTTCTGGGGTGGAACCCTCCTCAAGCTGGTTCCTTTGCCTTCATGGTTTCCCCACAGGGTGGTAATCTCATAGGGGACAGTGGGTGCAAATGGCCAAAGTGTCCAAGTATAACAGTCAAACAACTCAATACAGTTAGCCTCCTGACTATCAACAATGTTGTGCAAGTATAGCTCTTCGCTTTGGTTGTGTTTGCCCTCTGAATTTTTGATTACTCTTCACTTTGGTTGTGTATGCCCTTTGAACATTTGATTACTTAAAGGCAGTGCTGTACTAAGATAACATCCCAACTGGAACTGCTTCTAGACCACTCAGCTTTCAGGAATCTTTGCATCCATTTTATAAACAAGCAATAATACATGACAGGGCATGTTTTATTTTAGGGTATCATCATGCCTTAGGAGCATTATGAGACACAAGGTGAAGCTGAGGGTTTTACACACCTGAGAAGTAACAATATCCTATGATAAAACATGCACAGGAGTACATTACTGCAATTACGAAACAGATATTTTTTTTAATATGTTAAAAAAATTAAAAAGTAGCTTTCAAACTTATTTATATGGGTTTTTCTGTATTTGTATGTATACTTATTAAAGAATAAGTTCTGTGATGGTCTACTATGGCTGTTGGTAGTAAATGTTCTGGCTTTGTTGTGATGAATTTACTGTTGCTATTCCCCCACTCTATCATTAGTATCATGTCAGAATGTCAGCAAAAGAATGTTCTGTGCTGTTTTGTCTTCTGGGGGTGTGCTCTCTGGACATTTTCAGTGGCTGGTTATGAAGAATAGTTACAGTTTTACTTTGGAGCCTCAGCACGGGTATGTCTGTTGGAGCATGTGACTGCTGGAGGAGATTTCTGGTTGGTCGGGTAGGAGGTACAGCCATTAAGTCTGTATCAGCTCAAAGGAAAAGATGTCACTAGTGTGTGAGAGTGACAGGATAGAATAGGACCCTGTCCCATTTGTTTTGGAGAAAGTGTTTAAATGCAAGGATCTGTATTCTTTCCTTTTCTGTCTCTTCTGTCTGGTTGTGCAACCAAATTTTCCTGTGAGACCTCGAACTTGGTCAACCCGACCAGTCTCACAATCCTTTGCCTCTCACTGTCTCTCAGTTTTCTCTTGCTGTCTTTCTTCCTTGCATATCTATATCTGCTAATATAAAATATATGAGAATCAGTGTATGGAAATGTAGCTGATATTAGGATCACTTTTGTTTAGAAAATTGTGTTACTGTTGAAATATGTATATTTATAATCTGAGATAACTGTAGAAAGCTAGAGGTTACTTGGGTGCAAATGCCTGAGTCTTTTGCAGTTGCTGTGGGGACCTCAGGAAGTTCTCAATGTTCTAGCTGCTCCTGAAATTTACAAAGGACAGGAGGCTTGCAAAGAATAGGGGTTAAAAAAAGCTATAAAAACAGCTAAGCTGAGCTGCAAGGGAGATTTTTTTACAAGAGATTTTATTTTGCTTCTGTATATAGTTATTCTGAACAGGTTTATTTTATTTTATGTTACTGCAACTACAAATAAACAGTTTTTTGGAATTTTACAACTGCTCCTGGGTTTTCTCTATGCTTCCTGACCTGTGCCTTGACAACAGTGTGACTGAGTTGAAAAGGTGTTTTGCAGGTGGCCATTTAAGATTATGGGTTGCATCAGAGTGGGGGAGAATGAGTGCAGTAGTTATAAGCTGCAAGCTATTAGAAGACAGGAGGAGAAATATAGCAATAAGTAAAGAAACCTGTTGGTAGGAGCTATTTTTGCTCCTGATTTTATGGTTCAGTATAATCATGGGTAGAGAATGCTCTCAACCAATCAAGAATCTGCATATTTTACATCCATTTCATAACTAGAAATAAGTGCTTCGCTGCTCTGCCAACTGAGGCTAAGGTACAACTGAATGAAAGGGGATGAAAACAAGGATGACAAAACTCACAAGAATAAAACTGGTTTCATACAAATGAGGGAGAGAACCCAATCTTTAGCATGTTTTGCCATACAATATTATTATTTTTTTTTACTTCAGTATGCATTTATAAGGAGTCAGAGAAAGGTGATACTTGCTATGGAAGGTTAACTTTAAAACATTTTATATACAGAAGTGTACCTGCACCTTCTGTTTTGCATTAGGGATATCTTTCAGTTCTGGGATTAACATCAGTATTGTACATTGCAGATTCCAGTGCCTTTTCCTGCCTATACTAGGTTATATAACAGATACAATACCTTGGGTGTAAGTATCTGCCCTATATTGTTCCCACTGTGGCAAAAAGCTGTAAAGGCTATGTTTACAAGCATGACATTTTATATCAGTCTTGCCTGGAGAAAACAGAGTTTACATGATGCAGGAATATCTCAACTTTCAGGGATTCTGTTTGCAGAATTGCTGTGTGTGGGAAAAATAAGTATTTCTAGCGTAAATTTCAATCTAATACAGGCCCATTGCCAGGGTTATTGCAAGGGGGTTCTTTTCTTGAAGTTTGTGACTCTTTCAAAAATGCCGGGGGTCTGGGGGCTGCCAGGCCCCCAGAAGCTCTGGGATAAAAGATGCTCTATGGTGCATTTTGAGGCTTTTTTTTTAAGCTAAATAACTCATATCTGAGCTCTCCTCTTCCTACTGCTCTAAGGAAAATTAGTATTATCTGGCTGGCTACAGGGTGAATAGAAGTATGTATTCAGTACTTGAGGCTGGCAAGATGCTAATAATAACTGTACCTGAGGCACAGAGTCTGCAGCTGTGGTAGATATGGCACTGTACTTACCTTATGTAGTACAATACCCAGCCAACCACAGCTGCTCCTTGCTGCTGTACCTGCTGGTGTCTATGCCAGGGGCCTGGGGCTGCTAGGCCCCCCAAAGCCCTGGTGTACTAGGTGCTCTATGGTGCATTTTAGGTGTGTGTACATGTGTGTGCATATGTGTGTGTGTGTGTGTCTGTGTGTGCTTAAGCTTAATAACTGGTTTCTGAGCTCTCTTCCACCCACTGCTCTAAGGAAAATTACTATCTGACTGGCTTCAGGTTAAATACATATGTATGTATTCAGTATGTAAGGCTAGCAAGATGCAGATAATGTGCTGTACCTGAGGCATAGTACTGTTCTCTACTGTCCACCCCTAATGCCTACCCCCATTTCTTTTGTTAACGCATGGTGCACAACATTCCTAGCCCTAAATAGCCATGAAAGATTATGCACAATCATTTTAGGCCCTGTACATCTTAAAATGGTTTAAGTGTCTTAAAATGTTTAAATACCCCTAGCACTGTTTGCATTCAGACTACAAGCCCCTTAAAACATTTTAACAAAAATGTTTTTAAACCCTGCTAGCTACTTAGTCTTAAAACCAGTTTTAAAAACATTTTAGGGCTAGCATGGTTTTACTCACATATCTGGGCATAAGTAAAAATGTTTTAAGCTGTAATAGTTTAACTAAAACAGTTCTAGCTTCAGTGGGTACAAGCAAGCACAGTTCTGTGTTTAGGAATTAACATGAAATAGTTACCAGGAGAACAGGTTTAACACCAGTAGTGTGGACATACTAAACCATTATCAAAAATGGTTTCTGAAAAGTGTGGATGAACTGAAATGGTTCATTTAAACTGGTTTTAAAAACAGTTTTCAAAATCGTTTCTGTGTGTACAAGGCCTTAAATGTGAACAGTTAGTAATAAGATCCCCACACCCAAGTGTGGCGCTGGTCCCAATTTGCACTTTGTGTAAAAAAAGAAAAATTACTTACTGCTCACTGCAGCATGAAATATTATATCAGGCTAATTCTGTTGCCTTCCAAGCTGTCAGCAGGTTGCACACTTACCTCTGAGACTGGAAGATCAGAAGGCTGTGGCTTCTATCCCCACACCAGGCACTTGGGTTAAATCCCAATATTGACACTGTAGTGCAGCATGAGGGGGGTGCTGCACTTCTGAGGTGCCATCTTTTGGATGACACATTTAACCGAGGTCCCATCTGCCTGTTCTGGTGGTAGTTCAGGTTGATGTAAAAGATCCCATGGCTGTTCTTAAAAACCAAAAACAAAGAGTAGGGATGTTTTTATTGAAGACATAAATCTCATACAGAAACTGAAACCACCAAAATCATATACAGTGCAAAAACTGGCATGTAACAAAAGGAAAAAACAAACAAACAATAGGAACAAAACCAAGGAAACCAGTTGCTGTTTAATACAAGTAAACAAGTCACGGTGAGACCAAAATTGCTGATGGAGGACCCATTTACAATGAGCCTACCAAATACATAACTTTAGAAGGCCGCATAAAACTGACAGTGTGCTAGGGTGGTACTTCCTCCAAATGCCAGTATAGATACCCAGCTCCAGAACATCATAAGTAATAAGAGTAAAGTCTGGACAATGAAGCTGCGTAGAAAAAATCCCCAAAATGAGGATACGTATGGACAGTCAAAGAACAAGTAGGTCTGTATTTCTTGGCCACCTCTGAACCGGGCGCCCCTCACCTTCAGCCAGGCAGTGGCTCGCTGCGCTCCTGTTGGCCATGCCTCCCTACCAGCCTGTTGGCCAGCTCAGCTACAATGTGCTTCCCCTGAACCGGGTGCCCCTTGCCTTCAGCCAGGCAGTGGCTTGACATGCTCCTGCTGGCCGTGCCTCCCTACCTGCTCGATGGCCAACTCAGCTACAAGGTGCCATCCCTGAACTGGATGCCCCTCATCTTCAGCCAGGCAGTGGCTCAGCATTCTCCTGCCAGCTGTGCCTTCCTACCTGCCCACTGGTCTGCTCAGCTACAAGGTGCTGCCCCTGAACTGTGCCTCTTGCCTTCAGCCAGGCAGTGGCTTGGTGTGCTCCTGCCAGCCATGCCTCCCTACCTTCCCGCTGGCCAGCTCAGCTACAAGATGCTGCCCCTGAACTGGGTGCCCCTTGCCTTCAGCCAGGCAGCAGCTCGGTGTGCTCCTGCTGGCCATGTCTCCCTACCTGCCCACCAGCCAGCTCAGTTACAAAGTGCTGTCCCCGAACAGGACACCCCTCACCTTCAGCCAGGCAGCAGCTCGGTGTGCTCCTGCTGGCCATGTCTCCCTACCTGCCCACCAGCCAGCTCAGTTACAAAGTGCTGTCCCCGAACAGGGCACCCCTCACCTTCAGCCAGGCAGCAGCTCGGTGTGCTCCTGCCGGCTGTGCCTCCCTACCTGCCTGCCTGCTGGCCAGCTCAGCTACAAGGGATGCCAAGCTCCCTTTCTACAGGGAAAGCAATCCCCGGATTTTGATTGGTCCAGCCACGTTCCTCCTTGTGTGCGATTGGTGCTCAGCGCTTCTGTGTTTGAACCACCAGGGACTACTCACAGCATTTGTTTCAAATTTATATTTAAATCTATATTTTGGGACTGTTTTTTTTTTCTTTTCTGTTATCTTTTATCCTGTAACCTGATGGCTCTCTGCCTTCTAATTGTATTTTGCTGGTACTCAGTATAGTTATGCTGTTTATTGACTGATTACACTGCTAATATTACTGAGCCTTACAAATTGCAACTGCTGATTTTGTAAAAGTCACATTGTCATTGATTCACTATGATAACCTTCTTCTCTCTCTCTCCTGTTCTTCCTAGCTCCCCTCCTGCTTCTTATTTTTCTCCTTTGCCCGCTCTTGGGATCAAACTTTACTCTCCCTTGGAAACTCTGCTCCTCTTAGAAAGTGTTCTTGTAACTGCTGCCTTTCCAAAGCTCCCCCTCCTCCCCTTCTCTCACTAATCTGTTTGTTTCTCTTGCTCTCTGTGGCACTGAGGCAAAACACCCCCTGCCAGGCAAGCTATTGAAACCTCCCTCTCTTTAATCACTCTACTTCACTACCCTCCCACTAATCTCTTCTTTTGTTTTATGCTGCAACTGTCCACCACTTCTCCAAGTTAAGCTCTAACCCCACCTCTTTCCCTCCTCTCTACAGGTGTCTCCCCTGAACTGGGCACCCCTTGCCTTCAGACAAGCAGCAGCTTGGTGTGCTCCTGCCAGCCATGCCTCCCTACCAGCCAGCTCAGCTACAAGGCACACCAAGCTCCCTTTCTACAGGGAATCCAATCCCCAGATTTTGATTGGTCCAGACACGTTCCTCCTTGCGTGTGATTGGTGCTCAGTACTTCTGTGTTTGAGCCACCGGGGACTGCTCTCAGCATTTGCTTTCAATCTATATTTAAATCTATATTTTTTTCCCCGCTTGCCTGCCCCGACCCTGGCCTCTATTAAATACATGTGCGCTCCTCCCCTTCCCCCTCACCTTCTCTCATTGGCCATAGGTATAAACTGACAAGCCAACACTGTCCCCTGCCAACTCTAGAAGTTGCCATTCCTCCTAACCACAACATGTTCATTTATTACTCACTGTGTTTCTGTGGGGCTAATTTTGAATCTATTAGGGCCAATTCTACACCTCCTAATCATATCACAAACATTTATTAGCCATTGTGCATCCTGCATGGTACATTTGCCCTAGTTCTCAAAGGGCTAATTCTGAATCCAGTAGAGCTAATTCTATTCTCATTTAATACGCTAGCACTGAGACCAGGTGCTCTCTCTTACTAAGCCTTGCTAGTTGTCATATTTGCAATATCATGCAGTGGCACAATCCCCTCTTACCTATGTTCTCATGCCCCACTCCACTTCTCCTTTGCTCCCTACTATCTCATGCTCACACCTCTCCCTATCCTGGCCCAACCACATTCTCAGAGACCCTTCCCTTCCCTTCCCTTCCCTTTAGTTTTAAAGTTATTACAACTAATCCACTAGGGCCTCACCCGTGCCCCCCCCCACCATTTCAGTCTCATGCTCAGCATTAAATCCCCTCTGGGATCCTCCCACGATGCTACTGGTGATGCTCCTTACAGCCTCACACCCACATCCCCTTAAAGCTTCACTGGCCTTCTACGCTTTATATCCTTCTTATCTTCACTATACTGGTATACACATACCCCTTAACTATTCATCATACAGGCTCACAAATACCAGCAAAATTAAACTGCTTTGTGGGTGGGTTAAATACCTAACTTTTTTGCTGCTAATCTGTACAGGTGATATCAAATTAAATCCTTGCCTACCACAGGCACTAGCCGCACCTGCTGACTTCGCAACCACTAAAGGTCTGAAGTGCCTGCATCTTAACATATGCAGCTTACTGAAAAAAACTAGACCTTGTTCAGGCCTGAATTTCCCAGATATTTTAGTACTAACAGAAATTTGGCTGAAAAAAATCCATTCCTGACAATGTGTTATCCTTCATGTCCTACAACCTTTTTCGTAGTGATAGAGCAACCAGGGGAGGGGGCGTAGCAATTTACATCAAGGATAAGTTTACTGTTTCTGACATTGCTCCTGCTAGCGCGCCTAAGGAATTTGAATCTCTGATGCTAAACCTTTCTCTATCCCCTATTGAAACCTTAACAATAATAGGTTGTTACAGGCCTCCTTCTGGGGGTCTTGAGCTCCTAAGTTACTTATGAGATATTGCTGACAAAAGACAGAACAGGATCATCATATCTGGTGATTTAAATCTTGACTGGCTAACAACTTGCAACAAAAGCTCCCAACTTAAAGATTTCTGTGACGAAGCCGGCTTTACCCAATTGGTATTACATATTACCTGACCAAATCACAAAATCCCCTCAAATGGGTCATTGATTGATCTAATTATTACTAACAGACCTCATAAGATCACCCACACTGCTGTTTTCCACAATGATGTTAGCGATCATTGTGCCATGGCCTGTGTTAGAGGACAACCTACACTCAAGTCAGCCAATAGGTTTACTTGGAAAAGGAGCTTCCACAAATTCAGTCTCTCCCTCTATCTGTCTGACCTCAGAAATATAATTTGGATGGATTTTTACCTGGCAACGAACATCAATGATGCGGTTTCATTTTTCAACAATGTTCTAATTCCCATCATCAACAGACATTCCCCCTATGTTAAAATGCAGAACACAGAAGATTTCCTGCCCCTGGTTCACAGCTGAACTAAGGGCCATGCTAAATGTGAGGGACCGCCTCTGGGCTACAGCCAGACGGACCAATGTCTCTTCTGATTGGGCAATCTTTAGAGCCTGCCATAACAACTGCACCAAAAGCCAGCATATTGAAATGCTAAACCTGTCCCAGCTGAATAAAGAACCAACACGCCCCGACCCAAGAAATCAATCACACTCCCTTCTTGACTGGGTGCTCTCATCCCACCCCCACTGTATTTGCTCCGCTGGTACTTTGCCCAATGTATTAAGTGACAACCATCCCACCTTCTGTGTCAGAAGTGCCATCCCTCTTCCATCCTAAATACATCAAGCTTCGCCCCTTAAATCCCTTGATGTAAATAAACTACTCCTTGACTTGGCACTGGCAAACTGGTCCCCTGTCCTCAGCACCCCCTCTGTTGATACTGCCCTCGCTCGCTTCTCCTCTAGCTTCCTAAGCATATGGGATGCCCATGCCCCTCTAAAAACATCCAGAGTTAAACGTGCCCACTGCCCCTGGATCACCCCTGACATCCTGGCAAAGTGCAAAGCTCGTGAACGTGCTTGGCACCACTCCAAATCTTCTGGCAGCCAAGTCTCCCTTCAAACCTTTCATACCCTTCACAATAGCTGTACCCAAAGCATACGCTGTGCCAAATCTGATTTCTTTAAATCTCGTCTTCACCCCTCTAACAGTACACCCTCCTCCTTCTGGCAGGATCTCCGTTCACTCCTGCACCACCAATCTGTCTCCCCCCCATCCAGGATGACTGCTCACTTATCTCTGACTCCCTTCTTGTTGCCACAGCTCTTAAAAGGCATTTCACCTCCAGTGCTGTTCCACCTGCGACCTTGCCCTCCCCCCTCTTCTCCCCTGTCTCCCCCACAGCTCCCAGGGTTTACACTACCACCAATCTTACCTTCTGAGGTCCTGTGGACCCTTACCTCCCTAAACCCTACTAAGTCCAGCCCCGATGGACTGCACCCTAGGCTCCTCAAAATCGCCGCTCCTTCAATAGTTACCCCTTTAACCTATATTCTAAACCTATCGCTCTCCACTGCCACAGTTCCTACAGTTTGGAAGATTGCCAAAGATCTCTCTCTTTTTAAAGGGGGAGACCCCACCAACCTGGTAAATACCGCCCTATCTCGCTCCTACCAGCCCTTGCTAAAGTCCAAGAATCCCTCATCCTCCACCAGCTCAATAATTTCCTCTCCACTTCCAATACACTTTCCCCCCACACCAATCTGGCTTCAAAATGTCCCATTCCACCACCTCCTCCTCCCTACTCCGCTTCACCGCCATCCACACCACTGTGAATCTTGGCCATATCACCTCAGCTATATTCATTGACCTAGCGAAGGCCTTTGACTCTGTCTCATATCCCCTTCTACTTTCTAAATTACACTCCATTGGCCTATCCCCTGCTTTAGTGTCCTGGCTCAGTTCCTATTTAACAGGCCACTCCCAAGCAGTTTCTATCAACAACATCTCATCACCCACCCTCCCCATCCTCGCCAGTGTACCTCAGGGCTCTATTCTTGGGCTGGTTCTTTTTTCCCTCTTCATCAATGATCTTCCCTCCATATGCACCCACTCCAACTTCCACATGTGCATGGATGACGCTGTCCTTTTCCCGTCTGGCTCATCCGTACAAGCCGTCCAATCCCCCCTTCAACATGACCTCTCAGCAGTCACAGCTTGGTTTGATGCCAGCTGCCTTAAACTGAACACCAAGAAAACCATTGCCATGACCTTTGGCTCCAAATAAAAACTTGCCAAACTTCCCTCACTGCCTCTTTCTCTTCAGCAGTGGATACCCCACTCAACAATGTCAGCACTAACAAATACCTGGGTGTCTGGCTCAACCCCTCCCTTGATTTCTCCTTCCATTTCAGTGCACTCCACACCAAGCTGCCCCCTAAACTTGGGTTACTCCATCGGCACAAAGCCAGCCTGTCTCTCCCTGTAAGACGTGACCTATTAGTCAGATGGATCCTCCCTGCCTTTGACTATGCTGACATAATTTTCAGTGTTGTCCCAGCCACCTCTCTTGCTAAACTGGATGTCCTATTCCATGCTTTTTGTCGGTTCGCCTCCAACTTTCCCCCACTAACACACCAATGCGACCTCTACTCCACCCTCTCTCTCTCCAGTCACTTGCACAGAGGCTCCTCTCACTGCTCTACCTTCATAGCCAAGTATTGGTTTGGGTCTCTCCCTACATACCTTACATTCCTCCTCTCTCCCACATCTCCCTCTCCATATAACTCTCGGTCTAGCTGTGCCCGGACCTTTTCTCTCCCTTGTATCTGAACCACAGCCGGTAAACTCTCTTTCTCCTACAAGTTTCCCTCCCTCCCTCTGGAATAGCCTTCCCCTCCCAACCCGTCTTTCACCCTCTTTCCAGTATCTCAAGCGCTTACTCAAAACAACACTGGTCATCTCCTGCAGCTGCACCCTTTCCTAACCTACGACCACAATATGCCTCAATTCCATTCCATTCTAGGACAAACCACTGTACAATAGCTGCGCGCTTCATTGTATTTACTGTATATAGTTTCAAATTTGTATCTATCTGTACATAGTTTCCAAGTTTACACGATTGTACATAATTTCCTAGTTATATATATATTACTGTACTTTTTTACCTGGACTGTTTTTCCTTTTGTCACTGCCTGTTATTGTGTTACATTTGCTGTTGTCTCTGTCACCCTCCTGTTACCCCTTCCCCCTCGGGTCACACCTGTAAATGAGCTTCGGCTCATGGTGCCTTTCCCGGTTATCAACTTTTAAATAAATAAAAGGATCAGGGACCCAAAGGCAAATTTCTACCTATCTGCTTTTGGTACTGCTAAAGGTAATTCCAGCAAGTTCTGGCACATTATTAAGTCAGTGGAAGGCAATAAACCAACTTCCCCATTACCCGGTATGATCTCCTTCAAGGGCACTACCCTCTCTGATAAATCTGATATCCTACTCAGTTTTAATGAGCACATCTCTACTGTGGGTCTTGCATTCGATTCCTCCAGAGCCACCTCCCTTGACCCTAGTGTGCCCATACATTCCCCAACACCTCCCAGCACCATCTTCGCCTTCACCCCATTCCAGCACAAGGAGGCAGAAGACCTTCTACTCCACCTAAATGTTAACAAAGGTACTGGTGCTGATGGAATAGAACTGTATTTCCTTAAAGTGGGTCACCAGTACCTAACTGGGCCCCATCTTACACCTCTTTAACCTTTCCATTAACTCCAGTACTGTACCTGGGGCATGGAAAATAGCTCAGGTACTCCCTTTGTTTAAATTAGGTGACCCAATGGACCTGAATAACTACTGACCTATTTCCATTCTGCCTCTGCTTTCTAAGCTCCTCGAGAAGTTAGTAAATGCTCAAATAAGAGACTATCTTGATAAAGCAAACCTAATAAACCCAGCCCAATCTGGAGTCTGTCTTTCCCATAGGACTACTTCAGCTCTAGCCTCAGTTACAAATGATTGGCTCCTTGCCATGGATAGGAAATAAGTCACAGGGGCTGTCTTCCTGGATCTCAGCAAAGCATTCGACACAGTCGATCATGCTTTACTCCTCAATACGCTAAACTGGCACGGGATCTCTGGCCCTGCACTGGCATGGTTCAACAGTTACTTGACAGCTAGACTTCAACAGGTGAAGTCAGATGGCTCCCTCTCTCCGCTTCTTCCGCTCAGGAGAGGGGTATCACAAGGCTCGATCCTTGGACCTCTTCTATTCATGCTATATATTAACACTATTGGAAATAGCATCAGCAAAGCAAAATTACACCTATTCATGGATGATACAGTGATATACATACCCAGACCCTCAGCTGATGAAGTCCGCGTGGAGCTCCAGGCAGAATTTGATCTCCTCCAGCATAGCCTTGCACGTTCAAAACTGCTCTTAAATGCAAAAAACACAAAAGTGATGTTCTTCTATTCTAACCACTTGTCCACTGTCCCAAACACCTCACTTCCCTGCCCCCCATCAAGACCCTCCTTGGCAATGATCTTGAGTTAGTCAACAAATTTAAATATCTAGGTTGTGAGCTTGGTCAACACCCATCATTTTTGGCTCACTTACAAAGAAATTACGTCAAAGAATTGGCTTCTTTTGTAGGAATAAATCTCTGTTCAACTCTGAAGCCAGGCTTCGTCTTGTCCAAACAACTTTTATACCACTTATCCTCTATGCTGACATTTTATATGGCAGATGCTCTGACTCCCTGCTAAGCCAGTTTGACTCTCTCTATGACAGGGCAATATGTTTCATCTCTAATGCCCACCATTGTACACATCACTGTGACTTTTATGCCTCCCTTGGTTGCACCTCCCTAGTCACCAGACATCTCATCCACTCTATTTCCTGGCTCTACAAAGCCCTGCTGTCAAAACTCCCCCCTTCACATTTCCAGCCTCTTTCAATGGACTGCCTGCCCTTGCCCCTTGTACAGTAACTCCTCTTCGTTATACTAGACTTTCCAAGCTTCTGGTCCCGGTTTGGAGTCACAGCAATAAGCCATGCCATCCCTGCTACCTGGAACAAAGTCCAAGCCAGACTCAAATTTCAAAGCCTGATCCCTCTAAATAGATTCAAAATACTTGTCTAAGACAATCTAGGGGACTTCTGTGACTGCTGCTAATTAAGGGCCTATTGTTCCACCCAGCAGTCCGGGTATCTATCAACTATCACTCTTTTTTCCAGTCCCCCTCCCCCTTCCCTCACCCTTATCTGTCTACCCCTTAAACTTTCTCTCCTTTATTTTCCTCTGCCCTACCCCTTTCCCTGCTACTTTGCCCTCACCACCCTATCTACCCCAAATCTGTATCTAACACTATCACTCTTCTCCAGTCCCTTTCCTCTACTCCTACTGCTAGCTATCTATTCCTTATATTTCCTATCTCTTCTTTTCCTCTCCCTTCTCATAGTGCCCTTGTCCTAGCCATCCTAGCCATCCTACTACCCTCAGTTCTCTAACCTTCTTCTCCCCTTGTCATCTGCCCCTCCTATCCTCTGAACCCCCTTGTTGTCTGCCCCTCCTTTCCTCTGACTGTATCCTAAACTATGTCTACACCCTCATTGTACTCACAAACTTTTGCTGCTCCTAGAATCTCTACTGTTATTACAAGGTGCTGCCTAGTTACCCAGTGTTTACCATGTATTAGCTCCAAGTTCTAGCTTGCCTCTGTAAATATGGTGTAAATAGTCTTGTTTTCCTTTTTATATCCTAAGTATTCTTCTGTATACTGTTTAGCGTATTTATTGAATATTCTGTGAATACTGTTCTTGTTGTTAATCAGGACATCCTTGTAAATGAGCTTGCTCAACTGAGTTTTTT
This sequence comes from Neoceratodus forsteri, assembly GCA_016271365.2. NCBI lineage: Eukaryota > Metazoa > Chordata > Ceratodontiformes > Ceratodontidae > Neoceratodus > Neoceratodus forsteri. The sequence continues at coordinate 1,089,570,240 of CM057458.1, forward strand.
CCTGCCAATAAACTTGAATTGAATTGAATAAGTGACCCACACAAACCTCCCTGGGACAATTCCTGTCCGAGATCTGCTTATGTTTGTGAGTATTACTCACCACCAACTGAACATGACAGGTAAGCCACACAGTTTCCCACACTTGAACCATGAGTCTGGACTCTGTCAACTATTTCAATGTAAAGGGAGTAGTAGTAAGTTCACCCAAAGGGAAGATCAATGGTTCTGTGTAAAAATTCAACATACTATGCTTTTACAACACTTTCCGTGACAGAGTAGTCAAAAGGAAAGGGCTCAAATGTCATTGTTGGACTTTCTGCAGAGCCTGACAGACATAGGCCAGTGCTGAGAGAGTTTCCAGGCTGCATACACAGACCATCTTCCCTGCTCCCAAACTGGAAAAATAGGATCCAGCCATTCTGTAACCCACCTAAGCCAATCCGTAGCCTCAGACATCAAATGAACTCGAAAGTAATACTAAAAAAGGTAGAATACAAAAATGCCACAGGATTAACCATGTGCAACCCCCCAAGATGGATGGGGGGTACATAAATTGCCATTTCACTGGGAAAAGATGACTGCCCCACAAGGCACATAAAAATAAACTATAAAGTCTGGTTTCTGGGCCGTCCCGGTGGCCCTGAGGGTTGAGGCACTGGACGCCACACCTCACACCACACTGGTGACACGGTTTTGGGAATGAGCTCGGGTCATCAGGGGCTGACAGGGAAGGGACAGGATCAAGCATCCGGAGGACCGCTCTCCTGTCCCGGGAGGGAGGGGGATCCCTTCTCAGGCTCTGGGGACTCCTAGCAATGGCTGGGAGCACAGCAGCCTGAGACCAGGAAGTACAAGGGGATTGACTGTGGCGACGACCCTGTAGACATGTACGGGAGTATGCGTGCCCATGCTGGGACACATTGCATGACCTAGCCAATGGGGAGGGACCTAAGTAGAAATCCTCATCCTCGGGGATAGGCAACGGCACCATCACCATCAGCCACACTCCAACAGCCGGACTCCCTTCTCTCCTGGGCCAAGCCCAGCCCAGCCCAGCCTGAATTATAGATACAGCACCCTGGGCAGATAGGGTGGCCCTACCTTGGGGGGCTGAGAGTCAAGGGGATAGCAGGGCTGGTGCCAGGAGGATGGAGGAGTTTCAGGCTAGGAGGCAGAGCTGTGAAGTGAGGGATGCCTGAAAGAGTTCCCTGAGTAGACGGCGTATAAAACAGAGTTTGAAAAAAAAAGTCTGGTTTCTAGCTCTCTAGGTGAGGGAAAAACATAACTTAAATACATAAATAGGGGCAATAACAGGATTTGTATTTAAACAAAAAAACGCTTCAATTTAGAAATGGATATGGAGGAACAGGATGCAATAAGCCCTTTCCCAGTTACTGAGAACCATGCCACCACACCCAAAAGAAATCCCAACATTTTAATATCCATGTGTACAATCGGGATCTCCCCCAGACATGAAAGACCCAAGTTAGCCAGTCTCCCAAGGCCTAGTGCCGTACTCTTTGAAAGGGTAATAATAACGAGCCTCTGAGAGGTCAGAAACCTTTTCAAAAGGTGTCAGGAGGCAGTCCATGAAGCCTCATCTGCCACAAAAAGAACAATATCATCTGCATAGGCATTAACCTTAAAAGGCACACCCTGTGCAGAAGTTTGGATACCATGGATTGATGGAGAATCCAAAATACTCTGTATCAGAACATCAATACAAAAAACATAAAGGAGAGGGCTAAATTTACAGCCTTGTCACACCCCTCACTTAATTGGGATGGAAGATCCTAGGTATCCATTAACTAAAGAAAAAAAAATGCACCTCATGGTAAAGAAAGATAATCCATGCAATAAACTGGTGGGGAACCCCATGATGTGCAAAAGACTGAAATAAAAAGTCATGTGAAACCCTGTCGAAGGCCTTCTCCAGGTCCAAAGAGACCAGAAAGCCATGCACCACATCCATGTTGCTCCTGGTGACCAATTCCCAAAGACGAAGCAGGTTATGCATAATTCGCCTGCATGGAATTGCACAAGATTGACATAGAGAGATCATTTTATCAGCTATCGGACACAGTCGTCATACCAAGATCTTTGTGGAAACCTTTAAATCAGTATTGAGAAGACCAGCCCAGTGGCGCTGAGGGTTGAGGTGCTGGACGCCATACCTTGTGCCACGCTGGTGACCCGGTTTTGGGAACGGACTCGGGCCGTCGGGTGTTGGCAGAGGAGAGGAAGGATCGAGCATCCCATGACTGCTCTTCTTCCTCTGGGGAGGGATGGGACAATGCAGTGAGCTGTAGCGGCTGCTGGCAGAGGCCAGTGGCACTACAGTAGTGAGCAGACTGAGGGTGGGAGAGTGCGGTGGGCATTGGCACGTTTGCGCCTATATACCAATGCACATCCTACTCTCGAGGGTAACACCAGAACAGGGAAAATAACATGGCGACAGGGCGTGGTGGCTTGATGGCTGTCTACGAGACACCCGGCTTCGGGGGCATTGCTGCATTACTGGATCCGGTCTCAAGCGGAGAGTGAGGGGGACTCTCCACCGCCCCACCATGGGGGGGTAATCCGTGGGGGTATATGGCAGCGAGGACACCACTGGAAGCTGGGATGAGGACCGGATGGTGGCCAGATGTAGAGGATGCATGGACGTACAGGCAGACCAGGAGCCATGAAGGTAAAAAGGATTAACTAAAAAAAAAAAAATCAGTATTGAGAAGGGAAATGGGTCTCCAATCCCCCAAATCCTCCCAGTCATCCTTTTTATACAATAAAATTAATGCAGTCTGAAACACATCATGGGGGGCTGACAATGTATGCAACATAACATTAAAAACCTCCTGAAGAACCACCGACAGAAGATCTGAAAAAAACAAACAAACTCTGATCCCAGGCCATCAGGACCAAGGACCGTTTTAGATTTCAGGGATCATAAAGCCAAATCAACCTCCAAAACACTAATAGGTGCTAAGAACATGAGCTGGTCCTTTTCCATAACCAACTCAATCAGCGGAAGACCAACAAAGTCAGTGATGGAACCAGACTTTGGGAAGGGAGTGCCAAAAGGGGTTCTCAAAGAACTATCAACTGTGGCATGGATGTGGAAAGAATCAGTGTGCACCTTACCTGAACTATCTTGGACCGAGGTCAGGATTTTGGTGTAGACCCCCTCTTGGCAGTGCTTGTAAATACCGAGGCCCCTTTGGAACCCTTTGTACCAAAGTGTTGTTCCATGCGAAGGGATCAAGCACTATCATACAGATATTTGTGCATGTCTGCTTTCACAACATCAATCTGTGTCTTATATGATCATTCAGTTGATTGCAATGAGAGCAGGCAGAAGAGCTCAGCTCTCAGATGCAAATACTGGAAATACTCAGAGTGCCCTTTACTCAACCCAGCCATCCAAAAAAGACTGCAAAATTCAAACTTTGTATCCACCCACCAGTCCACTAAAGAGTCATAGCATGAAACCACCAACCCTCAAGCTTGAAAAAGCTCTCTGAGACACCATGTAAGGGAGATTCAGCAAGGTGCTGTTAAGCTTCCGGTACCCTGTCCTCAGGGACTGACAAACCCCCATACCCACTGTAATATGCATCTCAGAGAGATTGGATATGGCAGAAGGCACTGTTCATGTCACCAGGACCTCACCACCTGGGGAAACAAAAATAAAATCTTTCCTGGAAGAAAGGGGACCTCTGTGATACATACGACCCCCTTGAGGATGTAAACTGCGATATGCATCCCGAAGGCCAGTCACTGTAATCATTGTCATAAAAATGTGGAGTCACAAAACAATTTCTGAGTTCTACCCATCTTGTCTTGGAGATCCCAGGGGCAGTTAAAGCCTCCACCCAGGAGAACAAAATGAGCCATAAACAGGTAAGGCTGTCACAATGTAGACAAATCCACTCTGGACGTCTTTGTCTGCGGGGCATAAACCACCCCAAGTCTCATGGGATGACCATGCAAAAGGACATCCGACAGCAGCAGCCTACCTGACTCCACATCCATTAACTGGACTATATGAATAGAAAAAGAGTGGAATAAAATACCCACCCCAGGGCAGGGCTCCCCCTATGGACCAGATCGACAGACCCCAAGGCCTAGTCTTTTATGCCTGATGAACAGATGTAAGGGTATGAAGCCTGGTATCCTGCAAGAAAATGATCTGAGTGTCTGAGGAACCCAAAGCATGGAATGTAGTCAGGCATTTCTGAAAATTCAGTATGCTATTCACATTCAAAGTAAGCACTGTTAACCTCAGAGGAGGAGGAGAAGATGCCATGACCTAAACAAAGGTGGGGTGGGGTGGGGTCAGAGACACATAAAGCAAAAAATAATCATCACAATCAAGGTCTTTTCTTTCTAGTCTTTCTTTGGGCAAGTTGGACATCCACCAAGTCTACCTCAATATCCGAAAAGTCATTTTGGGAAGAATTGATGGAGGAAGATTTGGAGTCCTCATCTTCCCCCGTAGCCTTATTTTGTAAAACAGAATAATTGTTCCGAGTCAGCATCACTTCCTTCTACAAAATCTTAGCTCGGGGAGTGATGAGAGGACTTCTGTATTTTCCAGAAGCAACCATAAAACCTTCCATGGGGGGAGGCAGGAGGAGGTATTTCTTGGGATCCAGGTACAGAAGGTGCCTTCAACTCTGAAGATGGAGCAGCAACAGAAGGGAGAGACTGAGGGGCCAAAAAAAGGCAAGTAGTCAAGGTAACCGGAACAGCAAGAGCAGTCTGAGCACCCTATTCATTTCTAGTGTCTATCCAGGAGCAGGTGGGGAGGGGCAGACCTGGGGATAGTACCAAATCCATTCCTGGAACAGTGGCCTCATGAGACTTTTGAGCTTCTTGCACCATATCATCTTGACCATAAAATGTGCCCTTATTGTGGATGGCCCATGGACAAGATCGGAAGGAGTGACCAGGTCATCACAGAAGTTACACCTAACTGGGTTAGGACAAAAGCAGCTTATGTGATCACTCCCCAAACACAATCACAGACCAGCATGTCACAGGCATTGCTGAGATGGGACAGGGAGCCATACCTGTGACAGATTTTTTGGCTGGCCAGCATAGAAGCAAAAGCCTCTATCTTGATCGATGCAGAAACTACTGGGAAGATGTTGAACACTCACCGCCGAAGGTCGTAGTTTCATCTTGATCTTCCACCCCCTTGTTCAAATAATTTCTGTGTCCAGAATGGGAAGTGGGCAATCCATGAAATTCACCCTCTGCTCTACCCAGTGTACAATGTCAGAAATGTGCACCTCCTCATTCTTAAAAAGCACTGTTATGATTTTTATGGCCAGTTTGGTCAAAGGGATTGTAATAAACAGGGCCCACAATGGAAAAGACTTCACTGCATTGAAATTAGCCCAGAAACTATCCAAAAGCTGAAGTGTCCTGAAACTCACATCAAACTGAGTATCTCCCGAGGTATGAAGAAGGGCAAAGATCTCAGCAACCAAAAATCCCAACGACTCCTTCAATAGTCTGCATGCCACAAACATCCTAGCGGGAGGTTCCTCTAGGCCACCTTTATACTTGAGGTGGACCACATTATGCCTCTTTGTAGGTTCACTCAGATTCAAAAAGAGGTCAGCCATGTGAAAAGGGAGTTTAGCAGCAGCAGGTGGTCGAGAGGGACCTGGCCCCTGACCAGTAGAGGGAACCTCCAAAGGAGTCTGCAGAACTGGCTCTGGTGGGGGGGGCACCAGAAATGTCCCCAATAAAAGGGGTGGCAAAGGCTGGAGAGGGGTTTCAGTCAAATCTATCATATCCCCCCAAGAAGTGGAGGGCTGTGGTGAAGAGGCAACAGGCAGAGGAGTTGCCAGAGTCCCAAAGTCATGTGGCTGAGCGCCCTTGAACAACTCCTGGGGACAGGAAGCAGAGGATGAAGAAACAGCAGCAAACAGGATCAAGTCCCCCGGAACAGCTGATAAAGTACTATGGGGGACCAAGGGTACCAAGGTTGTGGGAAGCACTGAAGAAGTTCCAAACAATCAGGCGGCACAGTAGGCATCTCCACCTTCCTCTCAGAATCATGCTGGAGAGCTGACTGCAACAGCTGAGGCTCTGTGTCAGGCATGGAAAACCAGGGCATAGCACATGGTAATGGAGCAGAAAACCCCGAATCATAAGAATCATATCCGAAGGTCGATGTAGAGGGCTCCCAGGAAAGAACAGTGACCGGATCTCCTCTCTCTGATTACAGTGCAGCGGTAGAGATTAAGTCAAGGTCAGCAGGTGGCATATAAATACCCAGCTCTACTGAAGATGTTGTCAGGCTCAGAGGCCTAGACGCTGCTCCATGAAGAGGACCTGCAGAATCCAAAACAGGCAGTCCACTGGTAGCAGGCTGCAGGGGCATGGAAGGACACTCGGCCAATTCAAGTGCCACAACCCCTGCAAAGGATGACTCCATACTGGGCAGTGAGCAGCGAGGAGGGCTCATGAGCTAAATGTCTAATGTGGGCAGCAGACGGGGCCCCATCAGCAGACCAAGAGGCCCTGTCCTACAACGGCATCCAGCCAGCAACCAAAAGAGCTCTCTCTGGGAACCAAGAGGCCCCCACAGCCAGGGGAGCTGGAGGCACCTCTGAAGAATCCTCCAATTGCAAAAATAAAGTTGGCACTACAGACCTTCCATTGGAAGTTCCGACAGAAGGGACACAGTCTGATAAAAGCCAATGCTCCGCTGAAAACATGTGCAAGGCACAGTCCTCAACAATAAGTAATTGCAGCAGTCTCCTGCAACACTGCTGAATGTCAGCCAGAGTTGTTGCTGGTGATCTGTGTTCAGCAACTGAGTGTACAGAGGGCAGTCTCAAACCCTGCACCTCTGAGCCAGTATCCATAGCAGCTGACCTTTCCTGCAGCGTGAGTGAGCTGGAACCCTCTGGAAGTAACAGAGCACTATTGTTTTCAGCTGCACAATCCAACTTCACAGACCCCCCTCTTTGATCCGTACCGCCTGCACAGTAGAATCCATAGGAGGTATATCTGACATATGCACTACATCCATAGCAAGCTCCAGCAAACCGTCTGGAGCAACAGCAGTAGCAGATCGAGGAGAGCTACTTCCCCCTGCACCTCCTTCCATCACCTCAGCTATCTGGTCAGTCAGCCTGCTGACCGCATGGCATGGAGCTCCCTCTCTATTGGCAAGAGTAGGGGAGGTTTTTATTGAAGTAAATTATACATCACATAAGGGCATAACATCTTAACATATACATAGCACACTTCTCCAGAAACCCACAACAAAATTAAACACCCAAATCCAAAACCTATACAGTAACTACCTAATTAAATTCCTATACTAGGGAAGCAGCATTAACGGTCTACTTTAACCAACAAAGAGCATGCTTCCATAGAGTTTTCAAATGCTGTACATTCAAATAGGTTTCTTCCTGTGCATATGTATTTTTTACTTAGTTACTAACAAAGGTTAACAATTCTCACTGTGTTAAATACTTTTTTTGTTAGACCAACTGGCATCGCACTTGCCAAATATAATACTTTAACACCCCACATATCACTTTCAATGTACTATGGTGGTATTTACTGCACTGTCCAGTGTATACCCCTAATATAAAGACTTCATGAGAGATAGTCCGGAATTCTACATATTTCAGACTGGTTGCCAAGAGATTCCAGAACGTAGTAATATATGGGCATGTAAAGAATAAATGATCCTGCGTTTCTAGGGTTAAATTACACATGTCCTTTGGACAATATCTCTCTGTGAGTGACTTATGTTTATGATTATCATAGACTTCTATCCTGCCATGGCATGTGAGCCACACAACATCCCACATATTTTGGGTATTTGTGGTTCAACCAATTGGTGCAATGTGTCAGAGACCATCCTGTCCGTACCACCCAGGAATTGTATTGGTGTCACTATGTGTAACTCTAGAATAAGGTTATACATTACTTTCCTAGGTAGCATACTACATTGCTGCATTGTAATTTCCCACAATTTCATTTTAGTCAAAACCAAAGTGACATACTTCGGAGTACTTTCTTTCCTGATTTTAGTATGAAAGTGCCATTTCTGAACTGCCCACAATGGGAATATAGGAGTAAATCATACTTTCATCCAAATAACCCAATTTCTAGTTGCATTCTGTAGTAGTAATCCCAAATTTGCTCACCAAAAAAATTGTATGGTAAAATAATACCGGATTTACCATGCACAAAACATTCTTGTTAATGGGCAAGTAAATTATCTGCCTGCGTATGGGGTTAAGTCTACTCCCCCAGATGGTCTGAAAAAACAGACTAAAAATCTTGGTTTCCAACTCCTGGGGTGGAGGGAAGACATAACTCAGATGCAAAAATATTGGAATGATTAGAGTTTTTACTAAGGAAACTCTTATAAGTTTTGAAATTTGCTTAGATTTCCACATACTGACCTTTCTTTCCCCTTCTAGCAATTTGATTTTCCAATTAGTCTGAGCCATATCAGCAGCCCCAAACTTTATCCCTAAAATATCTACATCCATGTCTATTGGAATCCCATGTACTTGGACCAAATCGAGCTGACAGAATTGACCAATACTGAAAGCTTTACTTTTCCCAGTGTTAACTTTAGCCCCTGCCAGTTGTGAATACTTTTGTATAACAGTCATTGCCTCTGTACATGATTGGGTATCTTCCAAAAACAAACATAAATCATCTGCATAAGTGGAAATTTTAAACAGTGGGACCTTCCTTCAAGAGCGTTAGTCCTCAAATCTGAGGCGTTTGATTTATTTTCAATATAAGGATAGTAATACAAAATATATAAAGTAATGGGCTTAAGGGGCATCCATGCCTAACCCCCCTTGCAATATTAACCTTCTGGCCTACATACTCATTTAGGAGTAAATGGAAGTTAGCTTTTTGGTATAATAGGCCTATTCAGCCTATTCATGTAATAACAGTGGTAGTATCCCATGGAATGCTAAGACCTTAAATAAGTATTCATGAAGGACCCGGTCAAATGCTTTTTGCTGATCTAATGAAACCACCAAGCCTTGTAACATGTCTAAATGGATCCTTTCAAACACTTCTCTTAGTTACAATGAATTATTCCTCATGGACCTCCCTGGTAATCCTCAAGTTTGATTTTGGGCTATGACTTTAATAGCCATGGTAGTTAAACATTGGTGAAGAATGTGGGTCAGTATTTTAAAATTGGAATTTAGTAAGGAAATTGTTCTTCAGTTATGGATATCGAGTTTGTCTCCCTTTTTATCCTGCATCAGAGGAACTGCAGGGGAGGATCAGATCACTGCAGTTGGCAGCCGTATCAAGAGAGAGACCCTGCAGCCAATCAGGGGCTAGGGCACCAAAGTTTGACTGCGTGACTGGTTTAAAAAGCCCAGGAGCCCAGCCACCAGTCACTGCCTCCAGCTGCTGTTTTCTTGAGGAAGGATTGGATGGCTGCATTAGGCAATAGGGACGGGGCAGACCTCAGTTGCATTGGAGCTCTCAGCCACATTGGAGGAACCACAGGGGAGTATCAGATTGCTGCAGTCGGCGGCTGTATCGAGAGAGGCCCTGCAACCAATCAGGGGCCAGGGTGCCAAAATTTGACTGCGCGTCCAGGTTCAAAAGCCCAGGAGCCCAGCCACCAGTCACTGCCTCCAGCTGCTGTTTTCTCCCGCCCACCCTCCTTGTTTTTGTTTTGTAGTTTAACTCCAGGGGGAGGAGCAGTCAGCAGGAAGGAGGACTCATGGATTGGCCCTACAAAACTGCACAAACTGTTCCAAGAAAGGCTGGTCACTTAAAGGGGTTGTACACTAAAGAAAATAAATGTTGTATGCAGAGCAATCTTAAACTGGGGTACAAAAGAGCAAGAAGTTGGACCAAAGTTTTTTCTAACTGCTACCATATATGACATTGCTTTGTTAGCTGATTTTCTCTGGCTTATTATTCTTCTGTTATCAAATTTTTGAATTAATATTGCTAACTCACTGGTCTTGTCTAACTGGTTAACCACTGGAGGAGGGGGCTGGACAAAAACAAAAATGTGAAGAGCTGGTGAGGAGCCAGCTTGGCCCGGGGGGGGGGATCATGACAAAAGGGTACAGCATGGAAATAGGTGATAGCAACTAATGCCACATGGGGAGTGAGGGGGGAAAATCTCCAAGGATGGGGCAAGGGATCCATGGGAGGGTCAATAGTAAAATGTAATGGATGCAGAGCTGCTGTATTCATGGGTACTCTACGGAAGTTGGGGGAATGCCTGATCTGCCAAATATGCAGAGATTGGAGGACGAATTGGCCTGGTTATGAAGGGACATTGACAGAGGAGAAAGGAAGGGGCATGGATGGGAAGACGGAAGATGAACAGAGAGGAGTATTGCTAGAGCAGAGGAGACAACAGGATGGTGGGGAGCAGAAAGAGGGGCCATGGCAAATGGGCAGATAACCTACAGGCTGGGGGCCGAAGGGGTAAGAATACTCAACAGGGAGCACACAGTGCTATCAAATAGGTATGGACCCATGGCTGAGTTGGAGGAAAAGGAGGAGGTACAGGGGACAAGGACAGAGTATCCCGGGGGATCAACACAAGGAAGGGAAACAGAGGGCGGTGTAAGAGTAGAATGCTTTGGGGGATTGTGGGGGAGGTCAGGCGAGGGAAGAACACAGTCAGGAGGCACGGTTGAGGAGGATCAGGGTGGAGTTGTAACAAGGGGGAGGCAGGAAAGGGGGCTTGGAAATAGGTAGTAAGCTAGGTAGGGGGAGGCAGGATCAGGGAGCTGGAATGAAGGGCAGGGAAAAGGGAGCAAGGGGTGGACAAGTAAAAAATGAAGGGGAGCAGGGAATGGCATCTGCACCAGGGGGAGAGGGTTAAAAAAAAGATCAGGATAGGACTGACGAGGTTAAAAGTGCAGTTGTAGTTTATGGAGATTTGATCATCTAGGGGATTCATTGACAAAGGAGGAAAATAGCTTTAAAGGGGGAGATCAATCTTTTGTGCTCCTGGAATGGAGGCCAAAAGGACGCTCCCTAGGGTTAAGGACTGTATCAATCTAGTGAGGGGTAAGCAGCACCTAGTATTGCATCTAGGAACAAATGATTTATCTGGGGAGGAGGTGGAGTTGGTTTAAAGAAGGTTCTGGGAGCTAGCAGAGGGATGTAGAGGGGTGGTCAGCTCCCTTGCCTTCTCGTAGGTTCTACCAGTACAATGTGCTAGTAGTGCCAGACAAATCAGAGAAAAGGAATTTAACCTCTGGCTAAGGCAGTCATGCAAGGGGGAGGGCTTCACACATCTGGGAGACTGGGGTGATGCGTGGGTGGATGCACAGCTGTATGCTATGGACAGGTTACATATAAATGATGCAGGAGCTAGATTGCTAAGAGCGAAATTGCAGGAGTATATTGACAAAAGAATGGGTGTTGATTTAAATTTAAACTAGGTAGGGGAGAGTGCAGCACTAAGGGGAATGGAGATTCTCAGCCTAGCAGAGAAAACCCAACCCGCACTCTCCCACTAGGAGCACCAAGGGTCACCGGGAGGGAAGGGGATCGAAGTGTGGAGGTGGGGATGGAAGGGTACACTAGCCAATGCCAGGAGCCTAGTGAATAAAATGGCAGACCTGGAAGCAGTGGTGGGGGTGGAAGACCTGGACTTAGTCACAATAACAGAAACATGGTGGACAGATTACCATAGCTGGGAATTGGAGTTACAAGGGTATAGTCTGTTTAGGAGGGACAGGCAGAGGAAAAAAGGAGGGGGGTTTGCCCTGAATGTGAAGCAGGGGATAAGAGCAGTACAGGGTAGGCTAGGGTAGAAAAGGGATCTGTGGAGATCCTAAGGGTCACCTTGGGCAGGAGGGACAATGAGGATAGGGGTGGTCTACAGACCACCACATCAGGGTGTGAAAGTGGATAGGGAAATGGCAAAGGACGTGCAGGAGAAGGTGGGTAAAGGGGAGATCCTATTGGTGTGGGATCTGAACCTACCTGACGTGAACTGGGGGATACCATTGGCCACATCAGACAAAAGCAGGGACTTATTGGAATCCTTGCAGGATGCACTCCTGCACCAAAAGATAGAAGAACCCACAAGGGGGAGGCTATGCTGGATGTTGTCTTGACAAACGGGGACAGTATGGGAGGGGTAGAGGTGGGGGAAAGCTTGGGAGCCAGTAACCACCAGATGGTCAGGTTCACCATCCGAGCAGTGTCAGAATCAGGCAGGTCAACCACCAGGGTACTGGACTTCAGGAGGGCAAATTTTGGAGGAATGAAGGACATCTTAAGGAGGGAACTAGAAGGGACTCAAATCTTAGGGGAGGTAGAGCAGCTGTGGGGGGCAATAAAGGGAGGAATCCTAAAGGCCACATAACAATGCATTTGCAAAATTAGCAAGGAAGGAAACCCCTGTGGTTCAAGGGATATCTATATGGGACTTGTTGAGGGAGGGCAGGAGGGTGGGAAGTAAAGAAAAAGGGCAGGGGGAATATCTGTTTCGGGCAGACTGGATGGGCCAAATGATCTTTTTCTGCTGGCAAAATTCTATGATTTTTTATATAACAGAATAAGAAAAGCTTTGTCAGGTTCTCTGATATCTGCAATATCTGCATCTACTGCAATATATAATTAAAAACTACCAACAGAAGTAGTACCACTATATCCATAAAAGTGTGATAAAATCCAGCACTAATGCCATCTGGCCCTGGAGCTGCATCTGGCCTTAATTTCCTAATCATGGTGGTAACTTCCTTACTAGTAATATTTCTTAACAAACCTGCCCGTTCTTGTGGATCTAAAACTTCTATATCCCTTTTACGTAAAAAGGTCTCCAACTCCCCTTCCCCTTCTAAGGGTTCTCCAAATTCCTTCATTAATTTTTCTTCAATGATTCTCATCATATTGGGCACACCTGTATTTATTATGTCCTGTGGGTCTTTTATGGCAGAAAAGTGTTTCTTGACAACCCGATCTTGGCAACCTTTATAAAGGTCCATTGAAATTTTAGTACTATGTAGGCCATAGGCCTGTCCCGCTTGTAACGTTTTAGCCCTATCATACAGGAAGGATTTCATCTCCTTCTTAAGTTGAGCTATCTGCTGTGCATACAATTATCTTTCTGTATGTTGTGAATAAATTAACTGAAATAACGGAGACCTTTAATTTTAAAAAAGTAAAATAATCATCTCTCCCTTTAGTCTTCCCAATTTTCTGAAAGAATTTCTGTAAATAAATTTTAGTGTCGTCCTTCACTCAGCCTGATTACCACAGAATATCCCCACAGTAGCCCTAGCTTTCAAAATTTCTTTAGTTTTTGTTTTAATGATTGGATGTTTTAATACCATAGTATTTAGATGCCAGTAACCAGGCTCTAATTTGGAATCTTGAAAGCCACTCACTATGACTAATAGTTCAAAGTGATCTGAAGTAGCAGTGGGTTGTATTACTGCTTCTGAAATCTTTCAACTATTGGAGACAAAGATGAAATCCATTCTGGAGGATAGAACCCCCGCTTTGATACGTATGGCCCACTGTCTTATATAAAACCCTATATGCATCTGGTATCCCTGCTACGGACATGCTTTTTAATACTGTAGTCACAGAAAAGTTTAGGAGTTGCCCCTGTTTCATCACCCAACTATAAAGGACAATTAAAATCTCCCCCATGATAAATTTTCTTGCCATGTGTAAATATGGTTGTAGTTGCTGGAAAAGAGTCACCCTAGTGTGTTTAGTCTGTGGGGCATAAATGGTTCCCACCTGAAGAATTTGTCATTGGCCCTGAATGCCCACTAGGAGAGCCCACCCTGGTTCAATATCTAGTACTTTAGCTATATGCACCTGATAGGATTGAAATAAAATCCCTTTTCCTGAACAGGGATGTTCCCCTAGGGACCAGATGGAGGGACCCCGTTACCATGCCTTTTGTGCTAGGTGAATATCAGCTGTCGTTCTCAACCTTGCATCCTGCAACAAAATAATGTGAGCCTTAGAATGACTTAAAGCCAAAAATGTCATACTTCTTCTGTTATGGTTTCTAATACTGTTAACACTTAACTATAAGCTGTTAATACTGTCAAAGGAGCAGATATTCATGGCTACAGTAAAAGGCTACATGACTCAATGCAATTTTTTCCTCATTTTTTTTCTTTGCTTTCATTAGTTCGGTAGCATTTACTTCCATGTCTGACTGATCTTTTTGAGAGAATGCCACCAATGAGGTTTCAGAGTCCCCATCTCCATCCTCATTCTGCCTTTGCAATGTCATAAAGGTATTCTGTAATTTCACGTTGTCAGTTTTTGCTACCTTGGATTTAGGAGCATTCCTTGTGGAGCATCTTTTGCCTTTGACCACTTGGTAATCATCCTGAGGGGTGTGTGTGTGTGGGGGGGGGCATTGTTATAGCCTGCTTTTGTACCATATCCATAGATGTGTCACTTGTAGCCGATGAAAGAGTGGGCTGTTGCTCCCCAACTTCTTGTATTTGGTCTTTATCCACTCTAACAATGGGGTCTTGTGTATCTTCTGTTGTGTTATGTGTAGGAGTTTCCTATGCAGCTGTATCCGCAGAGGCCTTCAGATCTGGTTTCCTGTCCTTATTATTTGTTCTGGAGGGTTTGTGGACTGTTCTTTTTGTATGTCTGGATTGGGCCTCATGGACCAAATTGGCCTGGTCATAGAAAGAGCCTTTGTTATGAACTACCCACAGGCACTGCATGTATAAATGGACAGTTTCCTCACACACGTTACATTTTACTGGGTTGGGACAAAACATGCTAGTATGCCCTGTTTGTACCACTGTGTCAAAAACACTGCTCAGGTGGGACAAGGACCTACATCAGTGACATGTCTTAGGCTGCCCAGGGTAAAAGCAAAAGCCACGATCTTGACCAATGTAAAAACAGCTTGTTAAATGTACATGTCCACTTTCCAAGGTTCGTAAACATATTCTAATCTTCCATCCCCCAGTCCCTATGGTTTCAGAATCTAGGATTGGGGTGGGCCTGTCAGTGATGTCAGCTCTTTGCTTGACCCTGTGGGAACAACACTTAGCTGTTAAAATATTTTATTATATTTTTATATTATTATTATTTACATTATTTTAATTACTATTTCATATTCTGTATAAATGCTTAATTATTAAGTTAAGGGAGGCATACTATAAACCGCTGGTTGAAATTGCTGTCTATATGAGTTTTCTGAAAGCAAGAAGAAAAAAAAAACACTGTTTAAATAAGACTTTGAAAAGAAAGTCTGCTTTCAAGTCCTTTTAAAGTGCATCTTGTCTACATAAAAGGGACAGAGCATCCATGCCATTTAAGGAAAGATGCAGTCTTTAAAGTTTGGAAAAAATGGGTCTAGTTTTTAAACTCTCCCTCAACAGAGCTGGTGGAAGAGCTTAAATTTTGTTTGGGAGAGATAACTATCAAGGAACTGGACAGGTGATAGATTACAGCTGCTCTCTGTGCTAAGCCGTGGCTGTCACCAGCTATGGTTGAGAAGAAAAAAATACACTATAGACTTTAGGAGTACATTTCTTCAACAGAGATGAAGAGACTTTTACTCATTGCAAAGATGTTTTAAATCCTATTAGGACAAACTACACCACCTGATAGGAGATCTGAGAATATGTTAAATGGCTGAGCTTAAAGTCTGCAGCAGGGAGGTATCACCAGAGGGCATGGTTTGAAGTTGGAAGGTGGAAGGGTGAGGGGGGAAAAGAGGAGGAGGTTTTTCACTGAGAGGGTGGTGGACCCTTGGAATGCACTGTCTGGTGAGCTGGTTCAGAGATCCACAGTGGAGGGCTTCAAGAGAGGGTGGGACAGACACAGAAAGTGGATGTATCAGATGATGGCCTGTCCCAGGGGGGTGGGGATGGATGATAGGGGTTTCTGGAGCACAAGGGATGGGAGGGCCTTGGCACCCAACTAAGGATCTAAGGTTCGAGCAGACTCGATAGACCATAAGGCCTAATCTGCTGGCAAATAGTATGTTAGTATGTTAACTATGCCAGCCTTGTTATATGCAGAACATTGTGGTGTCAAAACTATCATGAATAAACAAAGTTATTTAGTCTTAAATGAAAGCTGGTCTCATGACTCGTCCAGATATATGACCCTTAATTAGGTGTCTGAATGCAATAAGGTGTCGCTTCATCTAAAAGGTCTCTGCAACAGGCTGCAAATAGTATGGTGTCATGCCTTATTAAGCTCAGACAAAAGGAATCATTTTCAGAAGAAAGTTCTTCAATTTTATGAACTTTGTGAAAATGGCAGATTAGAAAGAGACATATCCTTTTGAACAGCAAGAAATGTAAATCAAGAATATGTAAGCATTTTTAAGATATCTATAAAAACACGTTTTATGAAATATTCTATAAACTATGAATTTTATATTGGGAATATAGCTATCATATTTGGTATCTAATTAATTCAGGCCTTGAGCTGGACAAGAAAATGTAAGTTTCATGTTTGCATGAAGAAGCCTCTGGATGTAAGAGAGAGAAATGGTTAAAAACAAAACTTTTGTTCTAAGCTGAGTGACTCTCTGAAAAATATAGTTCTTGGTAGGAGTGTAAAACCACACCTACACCATCTGCAAGGACCAATCAGAACTGGCGATGATGTCACTCTGAGTCTGAAAGATATACCCAAGTCCACCCAGAATTTCTAAAATCTTCGAGTTGTATGGACCTACGCTAGGTTAACTAAGTAATTTTGTTGTTTTAAAACTGCTACTAGGTCAAAAGTCTGAAGCCATGCTTTCTTTGGATGTCCTGGACAGCATTGGGTTAAGCTATTGATGAGTTCATACCATAGGTGCAGAGGGTTCAGGCCTGGAAAACTGACACAAAATTGCAACAAGGGCCAACTACAAAAACAACTTGTTATAAAAGGACTTTTTCCAATATTGGATGGAGCAAAGCATGTGGTTTAAGTAATGGACATCCTGTCCAACTTCTGCTAAAGCCAAGCATGGACAGAGACTAACTGTTAATTTCATCTGCCAGAGCCAGTCTACAGTGTTGTTTGATAACACATAAGTCTGAGGTTCTGAGTTCAAGTGGAAATGAACTGAGAAACAGAAACAGTCATAAAATCCAGTTACCAAACATGAACTTTGCTATCCACAAGGAAATTATTTTCTGCAACTACAGTAACTGAGATGGTAAAAAAAATCTACTGTTGTGCTGCTGAACTGTTGGTATCTTGTTGTCTGATTTTCCTGCTAAAATCCTAACAAGTGACTTTTGATGATTTGTGACATCTAAAGCCAGGAGGAGCCAGTCTGCACTGCTGAATTGATGCCAGAAGAGTCCAACATCCTGGGTTCAAGGGTGATAAAGGAAAAAGACAAGGACTACAGTGAAGCCAGCTATTAAAAAAACTTTTATTATCCAGAATTAGAAATTCTCACCAAGATTTTTTAATTTAAAAGGAAAGAACATCAAGCTTCCTTAAATAACCAGAAATTTAAGTATTATTTTAATTATTTTAATATTTTAATTTGGCTTAGCTGGGGAGGTAGCAGAGTAACTTAACTTTTAATTACAAAATCTTGGGTATATAAGTAAAGCTTGAGTTTAAACCAAAAGAAACACATTTTGCATGGTATAAATAATTAAAGCAAGTTTTATACAGAAATATTATCTGAGACACTAATGTAATGAGTTTTCAAGCTCTTCTACAAGAAGGTTATGCTAAATACCAAGCATGCTGAAAGCATAGTATATAGCCAATACCATTTATTGTGCTGAACCTTGCTCATTCCTTGGTTGTGTTGTTTATTTTCTGAAATTGTTTTGTTTTGTTTTTTATTTCTTTGTTTTGTTTTAGTTGATCTTCTGAATCCTTTGTTGTTTTGTGTTTGCATAGTTTTTATTATGCTTGACATTTGTGTAAATTAGGGACATTTAAAATGTGTGTACAGGAATTAATAAGAATTTGTTTTCATACTTCTTGGTGTGACAGAAATGTTTTTACCATTATCTAGAATCTTTACAATGGGCAGGGTATAATATTTGATTTTTGTAATTATTTATATGATTTTTGAAAAATTTGTGGTGTAAGGTCCAAGGCATAGTTGAGTGCCCATCATATAAATTTTTATTCTGACCTATTGTTACAACATATTTGGGGGCTGGTCTGCATGAATAATTGGTAGTGAATAACAGTCCACACCTAGTGTATATGAGAGATAGATATTATTATTATTACTTGCAAAGTTACTGAATTGCAGACATAGGGCCGGATATTCAAACTGCGCTATTTTGTGGCGCAAGCCCTTGCGCTGCACAAAATAGTTGCACAGGGGTGTGGCTGGAGCAATATTCAAAGGATTTGCATTATTGAGCAACTCCTTTGAATACCACCCCCTGGCCACAGCCACTGTGCATGGCGCAGTGGAGCTTGCGCCACCTCAAGTGATCAGAGTGGAGCATTCAACTTGCGGTGATGCAAGTACCATTGCGCCATGCACAAATTTCCGATATTCAAAAGGTGACATGCAAATGAGGCCATAATTCATGCAAGGCACGGGGGGCCATTTGCATCTGTTTATGGCCCCATTTGCATGCCATTAGCATGCAGGTGCGCAAATCCCCGAGGACTTGCGCCTGGTGCCCTGCCAGGCAGCAGCCATTGGGGACCGACACCCCCTGCAGCCCGATTGCGGTCAAAAGAGTAAAAAATCCCCCACCCCCCACTGGCCCGATCGTGGGCAAAAGCATTAAACCCTCCCTCCGACTCGGGCTGACCACGGGCAAAGCTGAAATACCCCCACCAGCCTGATAATGGGCAGCAAAGTGTCCCCAACTTATCCCTGGTGGTCCAGTGGACTGATAAGCCCGATTACAGGCTGCAGAGTTGTACAGTAACCCCCAGAACTTATCCCTGGTGGTCCAGTGGACCGATAAGCCCATTGCAGGCTGCAGAGTTGTACAGTAACCCCCAACTTATCCCTGGTGGTCCAGTGGACCGATAAGCCCGATCGTGGGCTGCATTAAATTGCGACACCCCCCCAAGACCACATCCCTGGTGATCTAGTGTCCCCCCACCCACCCACCCATGAAGCCCCACCACCTCGCTCCCCCAGCCAGCGGGCAGCAGCATCCCACCCACCTGCTGCCCTGCCGCCCGCCGACTGACTGCCCAGTGGGCTGCATGCCCATTGGTGCAGAGCAAGAGCTAATGGGCGGCAGCCCATACCGCATAAGGCAGTCCAGATTTGTGATGCGGGTGGTGGGGCTCGTGGTGGGGTGGGGTGGGGACACAGATCACCAGGGATGTAGACTGGGAGGGTGTCACAATTTAATGCAGCCTGTGATCGGGCTTATCAGTCCACTGGACCACCAGGGTTAAGTTTGGGAGGGGTTACTGTACAACTCTGCAGCCCGCGATCGGGCTTATCGGTCCACTGGACCACCAGGGATAAGTTCGGGGTTACTGTACAACTCTGCAACCCACGATCAGACCAGTGGGGGTGGGGTGGGGGGATTTCTTACACTCTTGCCCGTGATTGAGCTACAGGGAGGGCACAGGGAGTGGGTTGAGGGCCAGCCACAGGTGGCAGCTGCTGTGTTGCGCCCTGCAATGCGGCAGCTCACCTGTGGGTGGCCCTTGATTTGATCCTTTTTTTTTTTTGGCTCAAGGTTGTGCAGGCGCAGGTTGGGGGTTGCGCCTGCACAACTCTGCACAGCATGGCTGAATATCGGGCTGTGCAGTTTATGCATGGTTCCTCCCCCCCAGTTCAGCATGCATTCATTTGCATTGCGCTGTTGCTCAGCATGTTTTCAGTGGTGCAACTGCCTCCTGCTGAATATCGCAGAATGGCACAAGTTCGGACTTGTGCAGGTGCAACCCTATTGCGCATGGCGCAACCCTTTTGAATATCTGGGCCTCAATATTTTTCTGCTTTGCTTTTTCTAAGTCTGAAGTTACCTTAGACAAGAGAAGGGAGCTAAGACCTGAATGTAAGCAAAATATAATCCCTGACTAACAGTGCAAGTGGCAAGAAAATACTTTTGAAGCATCATAAGAAAAGATTTAGTTCTTTGGTTTTAAGTTGTGTTGTATAAGGTTATTGCTATTTTAACTGATGTTCAGAAGAATACTAATATTGTTGTTGTTGAAGTTGCTAATCACTATTGCATAGCCATGACAACCTTAACTGTAAATGCAAATGTTCTTAACTCTTAATAATTTATACTCCAGCACAGCTGACTTTTATTAAAAGTAAAAATGAAGGGATGAACCAGCTAGAAATATTTTTTGAGAATAAGTCTTTTGAGTGTGTTAGACTTACAGGTCAGGTGGAAATATTGCAGAAGCTATTACAAGAAAATAAACAGGACTGTGTTGCTTTACAAAGTGATTTATTTGAATCTAAACAATGGCAAAGGCAGTGTTTAAAGTTGGAAAATGAAAAAGCTGAACTAGCAAATGCTTACAGTATGAACAGGTTAACAGATATATGCTTGAATTAAGGGAAAATATGAACGTTTATTGAGTAAAAGTCAAGTTAAGGAAAATGTACATGCATTTAAGAGGCTAGACTATAATACTGATTTTGGTATTCAAAGAGTCATCTTGTCCAGAAAATGAATTACCTCAGAGCAAAAACAAAATCCCTAGACAACAGGTGATTCTGACTCTGACTCAGAAAGAGAAATAAATGGAAAATACAAGAAAAAGCACAAGATTAGGCAAAAGGAGGGTTCTTCTATACCTCAAGTTAAGGTGTTTGAGGCCACTACCTCTAACACTCTGGCTAAGAGGGGAGAGAAAGTACCTATATCTAAAAAGAAAGAAAAACTGTCATAACCCATGCTAGACCCAGCTGTGGCTAAGCAACACTACCTAGACTCATATCAATGCTAACACTGGAGTTTCTCCCGGGGGGGGTGGGAGAACAAAAGTGGAGGGTATACCAGTGAGTATGATAAATACAGAGGTGACGAAACTGACCACAGGCGGCACCACTATTTTGACTATGATCAGCAAAATATTAGTGCACCTCAAAACAGGTTAAGTATAGCTTTACAAGTCTAAATGAAGTGATCAAGATATTATATGGAGAGGAAGAAAATGAATTTGAAAAGGAAATGGAGGAGACAAAACAGCAGAGAGAAGAGTTAAGGGCTCATTCCAAAGTTTACTCTATTTAGCTCAGTCACCTCCTGACCTTCATTTTCCTGTGCAAAATCCTTTCTCAACTGTACCTAGCACAGGTGGGGCTAGTAGTGCTATGTGACTTGCAGATCCTGTTCACTCCATTGCTGACATGGTAAAATAAACTTCTATTATTAAAAAAGGATAATGAGATTGAAATGAGATTTAAAAGTGAAATGCCAAGTAATATTGAAAATGTTATCTCTGTGCCTAGCCTTTCTCAAAAGGTATCCAGAGTTTGTTCTAACCACAGTGTAAGATGTCATAGTGAAACTGCTATGCTGACAGGAAAGAAAAACAAATTCTGCCTGGGCAACTTAATTCCAAAAGGAAATGCAGAAAGATTTTACTTTGACATAATCATTGAAAACAGTCTAAATCATGAGGCTTTTGCTTGATTCAGGAGCTGAAGCAACTCTGATAGCTAAACATCTCTGTCATGAGTTGACTGAGCCTTAGGTGACTCAAAGAAGTTGAAAACCCTTTTGAACAACATACAGATTGTAGGTTATGGAGAGGAAGCTCAGAAAACCTTGGGTAAAGTTTGATTGAAATTGAAATTCGGCAAAATGGTCATTAAACATCCAGTGTATGTTACAAACAAAACATGCAATTATTTTTTGATTGAAAATGACCTTCTAAAGAGGTTTAAGCCTATTCTGGACTATGGCCAGAAAGGCTTGTGGTCACAGGTAAAAAGGCCTATTCCATTTAGAAAGAGTCAAAAAGTTTCTAAACAATGAAATTCATGCTACTTTCAGAGAAAGAAGATGTAATGATTAAAATAAATTTTGTAGGTTCTAATGTATTGATGTATCTAGTTTTGGCAGTTCTAAAAATTTGGCTATATGGAGAAGTAAAGCTTATGTGATTTGTTTGTTAACACAAGATGTGGTAAATCTATAATTAAAACAGAAGCCTAACTTTCTTCACAAAGAAAGTAAATCCTGTTTTTCTCAGTGCCATCCTGTTTCTAACAAAAGCATTAGACTCTAAGTACACAGGCCATCAAGGACCATGGCAACAGACTGGGTCATGGTATGGGGTGTGCTACCTTCGTTTTCACTAAGAGCCACATTATTAACTGCAATCTCCATAGACTCCTGCAGTGTTCCATCATAAGACAGTGGGGAGGAAACACAAACACTTTCAGTAACTACTGACTGAGGATCAGGAGTTGCTGGCATTACAGACACTTGCTGAATATTTCCATCAGGCACTTTCTCACTCACCACTGAACTCTGCAAAGGAATCAAGGTCTCCATGACATTTGGAAGGGGAGCAATTGTAGCATTACAATCCACATTCATCTGTCTTGTCAGCAAGCTTGCATCCAGGTGTACTGTCTCCATGGCAACCGTGTGATCCGACTACAAAAGTCATGTTTCACCATGAAGTTTTTTTTTGTAATGACTGCTGTTTTCTCTCTGTGCCAGCAGCATTTCCAAGACCATGACTGCTATCAGTTTGGTTCATAATCATTTCAGCAGTTGGTATTGTATCTGCATCCCACCCTTTTCCATTGGGTGACCTCTGCCACCCTGCAGCCAGCAAAGCTCTCTCTGGAGAACATGGTAATGGTTGTTCTCCAATTGTAATGGTACATTTGGATTAATAAAGTTCTTGTTTATGGCATCCCCCTGGGGCTCGGGGCTGAGATTCTTGGCGGTGCTTGGAGCATCCAAGTTCTCTCCAGATGTGCCTGCAGCTGCGTCATCTTCTGCCAGCATCTTTAGTAGTCATGCTCTTCTTTCCAGTCTCATTGCTGGTATCTGAAGACCTGCCGTTCCCTCTTGATGTGTGCCATCTCGAGACTGTCTCTTGAAATCCATTGTCTGCACCAGGTCTTCACCACCTGGTGCTTCCATATCCACAATCCTTGTACCCGGTAGGTAAAAATAAGCTGAGTGCTCCACATTCACCATTGATGTTTTAAAATCAGTCTGTTTCATTCCCACCTGGAAACTGATCCTCTGGAGTTCTGCACCTCCCCCCTTCTCCTCCTCCTCCTGGGTCAGCCATCTTGCCGACCACCACAAGCAACTCCCCCTACTAGAGAGTAGGGGAGTTTTTATTAAATATGAAACATAAGTCATAACACAAAAGAAAAATTACAGAAATTAATTTATACTTAATAATAAGAGAAAACCCTTTCCACCAGTTCTTGACCTTATTTGAATTATTCATTTGTGTTTCTTTTAAATATACTTTCAACAATTCCTTTGTTACTAATTGACAATAACCCTCATAGGAAACTTTTTTGTGATAAATAACCCATTGGCATCTTACCTGCCACAAATAAAATTTTAAACATAAAAAAAAAAACTGCTAATGTACTATGATTAAATGATACTAAACTAGAGGGATAAACACCTGTAACCAACATTTCATAAGTTAAATTAGTTAGCCAGGGAAATTTCCATTTTGTAGCTACTTAACCCCACATATTTTTAGCATAAGAGCAACGCAATAAGAAATGTTACATTGTCTCTTCTTGATTAATATTAATTTATTTATTTGTTAGTTACAATGGCACATTTTTGCACGAAGGAAAGAGCAAAAACAGCAGGATGATAGCAGTTCAATCGGCAATGGGTGAGGATTGAGTGAAGTGAGGTGTGGTGCCGCCCAGAGAGCTTTGTCAGTGCACAGTGAGCTATGCCTCATTTAGAGACAGGTGCAGCTATGTGTATTAAATAGTTGGCTCTGAAGTGCAGTTTTGAAGTTGGAGATCGTGGGGGCAACAGAGATGGGGGCAGGGAGTGAGTTATACCAGGATGGAGCTCTATAGCAGAAGGACCTCTGTCCATGGGAGGTCCTGGATCTTGGGACCAGTAGGGTGGCTTTGCAGGAGGTTCATGTACAGACCAAGGGTTGGGCTTGGTGGATGGAGGCTGTCAGCCTGGGTGGGGATAGCCCGAGAAGAGTTTTTTCATTATTAGGCAGGTTTGGTATCGTAGACATTCATCTAGATTCAGCAGTATTGCCTTGTCATAGAGCTGGTATGAATGACTGAGCCTGGGGGCCCCAGTAATTAGCCTGCATGCCTTATTTAGGATGAGGCAAATTTTATTGAGGGCGGTCGTGTCAGCAGCACCGTATACTGGTAGGCCATAGTCAACAAGGGATAGTATAGAGGATGTAACTGCTAGTCGGAGGGCAATGGAGGGGAGACAGTTTTTATAGTGGTATAGGATACCTAGCCGCACATTAGTAGCTGAAGCAAGTGCATCAATGTGGGTGTGGTAGGTGACGGCTGAGTCAAAGGAGACCCCAAGGTACTTGTAAGAGCGGACTTGTTCTAGTGGTTGTTTGGTGCTGGGGAGGATATGGAGTGGGAAGTTGCTGGCTTTGTTTTGGGGGTGGGCAAAGAGCATTGTTTTTGGTTTTTTGAGATTAATGACAAGTCTGTGCTCTTTAAACCAGGTTTTGGCATCATTATAGGATAGTTGTAGGGTGTCCTGGAGGGAGATGGGGTTACGATAGGTGGCAAAGATGATGGCGTCATCTGCATACAGCAGAATTTTACCAGTGCATGCACTGGGCAGGGTGTTTAGGTAGAGTGAGAAGAGTAGGGGTCCCAGGATGGAGCCCTGAGGAACCCCTGAGTGGATGGGACAAGTTTTGGAAAGTGTCCCACTAATTCTGACACATTGGGAGAGGGCAGATAGGTAGCTGGTGCACCAGGCGAGAGGTCCAGTAGAGAAGCCAGTGTGGCAGAGGGCATCCAGCATGAGGGGGTTGGAGACAGTGTTGAAAGCCTTTGAGAGGTCAATGAACACTGTCCCGGCTAGGGAGCCAGAGTCCAGAGAGGAGTGTAGGAAATTTGAAAACTCAATTAGTGCAGTTCCAGTACTGTATCCTGCATGGAAACCATGCTGTTCAGGGCAAAGGATGTTGTCTTTGGTCAGGTATTCAGTGATTTGAGTGGCAACCAGTTTTTCTAGGGCTTTGGAGAGGGGTGGGAGGATGGAGATAGGTCAGTAGTTCCTGGCAGAGGACATGTCACCACCTTTGTGTATGGGTGTAACAATGGCGGTTTTCCATGCAGATGGGAATTACCCCAGGTACAGGGATTTGTTGAGAAGACTGGTGAGTGGGGCAAGGACCTGATCCAGTACCAGTCAGAGAATGCTGGGGTCCAGGGAGTTGCAGCCAGGACTATTGCTCTTTAATGCTTTGACCAGGTGAGGTCTGGCTTCCTGGGCAGTTACCCTACATAGGTGGAAGCTAGGGCGTTGGAGGACCGGGGCAGGTAGGGAGGGGAGTGGGTCAAAGAAATTACTGGGGAGGACAGAGCTAAGGTCCGTAAAGGACACATTCAGGATATGGACAGTTCCTTTCTTCCTTTACCTTATACATTGCATTTCCCCTAACATTTAATTTTCCATACATTATGAGCCACTGTGTTTCTCACATAAAGACCGGAATCCTAGAATTATTAAGTTGTCCCAAGATATATGAATTCTGAGCCATAGGAAAGTTTTTAAAACTAGGTTCTGTTGGGTATATCTAACTCATAATATTATTGTACAATGCTTTAACAGTATTTGTACAAATCATTTCCTTGGTCATCTGCCATTTAAATGATTTTTGAACTGATGGTCTAAAATAAATAGGAATGTGAATGTGTGGGTTAAGTTTTGGGGCCATATTTTGTCATGCCATAAAATAGCGCCCTAAAACCATTCAAATCCAATCCCCATCTCTACTGTCAGGTCTTATAAGTCCACTTTCAATTGTTTGTGTAAAAAAGAGTGCATGAAAGAAAACTATTGGATCAATCATTCCAAGTCCTCCTTTCCTTTTCTCCAGATAGGTGAAACATCTTTTTACCGGATTTAACCTATTGTCCCATAGCATCTGGAAGAAACTACTATACAGCCTTGTCTTATACTGGGTTGGCAAAGGGAAAATCATTGCCACATATTGTAAGCAGGGTACCAAAAATTGTTTAAGAGCCTGAATATGTTTCTGCTTAGAAAATTTCCACTGCCTCCATCGGGAAACTTTTATTTCCACTTTTTTTAGTACAATATCCCAATTTTCTTCTGGAAGAGTTTGTGGACCAAAAAGGATTCCTAAAATACAAAGTGGTTCGGTAGTTATTTGAATATTATTTTGACAAATATCAATGTGATGTCCTGCACCTGTAATCAGACCTCTAGTTTTCTCAATATTAAGTTTCGCATTAGACATGCCTGAAAATAACTTAAATTCAGCAAAAAACTCTTGAAGTTGTTCATATTTAGTGAAAAATTGGAAGACATCATCTGCATATGCTTGTAAAAGGTGCTGCTTTCTTTGGTCTGGACCAACAATCCCTTTCCACCTAGGAGAAAGTGTTAGGGAGTGTAATAAAAGTTCTAAAGAAAAAATGTATAATAGAGGACTTAAAGGACATCCTTGTTGAAGTCCAGTCTTAATTGTGATACCTGTTGTTTGGATACCCTTAAAAGGGGAAAAACTAAGGCAGTTGTATATAGAGACTGAATGATACTGATAATCTGAGAGGGGATCCCAAAATATTTTAAAACTATAAACAAATAAGGGAGATATACTCTATCAAAAGCGTTCACAAAATCCACAGAAATTAAATATCCAGTCTTACCCTCTAATGACAAATGCTCTATTATATCCATTATAATCATGATAGCTGATTGAATGTGTCTGTCTAATAACCCACAATATTGATAAGAAGATATTACTTTCCCAGCATAAGTTTTTTATATCACCCTTATCTTCTGATTTAAAAATATGAATTATTAATCCATCCGTAAAGGAGGGAAGCAGTGCATTTCCTACCATTAAGAATTTATATACTAAATGTAAACAAACCACTATTTCTGTTTTAAAAGATTTATAAAATTAATTCGGGAGGCCATCTAATCCAGGTGACACTTCATTTTTTAAGGTTTGTATAACTCATTCTATTTCAAAAATGGAAAATGGCCCTAGTAACTTAATAGCCTCTAGTGGCAAGGAAGGGGCTAGAATAGAATCTAAATATTCATAAATATATTTTTGTAAAATAGGTGAACTAGGATATAAAGATTCATAATGGGATTTTATGATTTTACCAATATCCTGTGCATTGTCCACTTTTATTCCATCTGACACTAAATAATCCATAGTAGTTGAATCCCTTAATGCTTTACAGACCTCAAAGGGATCACCAACCAGGGTTTTTTGAGTGCTACTAGAAAGCATAGCTTGAATTATTTGAGCTTTATCACATTGAAATTGTTTCATTTCCCCTTTTATATTTTCAATTTGTTTAGAGTAATCTAGCCAAGAAGTGTAAGAAAGAGAAATTAGCTGCTGCAACTGCCTTCTTAGTTTTAAGTATGTAAAAAATTTGGAATTTCTCCTAGAGGTTCCATATTTTTTAAACCACTTACTTAAATCAGATTTAGTGTCCATCCACCATTCCCCCAAATCTGAATATAAAAAAGCCACTGACAACTGAGCTTTGAGAATGGCCTGAATAGTACTTCTAATTTGAGGGTTAGTGAGAATGGAAGTATTCAACTTCCATCTATTTTGCCTACTTGGTTCCAAAGTCCCTAGTCCTAATGAGTAGATTAAAAGGAAATGAACTGAAAACTCCACAGGAATCGTTTGAAAAGCTCCAACCGGAACTGAAGGGGATACCAACATATAATCTATTGTGGTTTGAAATTTCCCTCTTATAAATGCGTAGCTGGGCCCCTAATTCAAATACTTAAGACAATTTATGAGGCCTGCTATTTTAATAATGGCCTCTAATGCATTTGAATCAGTAACCTGTGAAGTGGGCGCATGAGGAAGGGTACTGTCCATTACGGCGACACCTTCCTCGTGCAATCCACTCACGGCGACTGACGGGTAGGGCGACCGGATGAGGGGGAGGGTGAACTAGGCGACAGTATGTTGCTATATGTATGAGCGCAGAGGGGTGGGAGCGAGCATGGCGAGCGTGGGCTGGGGGTGTGGAGAGGCTATAGGGGGTGGTGCTGCGGTCGTCAGTCGAGCTGCGGCATGGTGTCAGGGATTGGGCAATGGCTGGGGTGGCTGAGGTACTGGGTTTGGGTCCGGGCGCTGGTGTGATTTTTATTGCACTGGCCTAAACTTTTATATTTTTACTTATTTTCACCCGGACCTGAACCCCACTGGAGTTGAGAATCCTTAAGTAGGGGGTGCGGGGTGTGTGGAGTGTGGGGGCAGCCCCCCCTCACAGAAAGTAGTAAAAATATGTCCTGGCACCATTGTGCTGGTGCATCAGGGTTGTCAGAGTGCTGAAAATGTGTTCTGCACTCTGACTGAGTGATAACGGCGATCGCCTTTAGGCGTTCACCGTTATCACATGGACCCATTTGAATCACAATAAATGTTCTTATTAGCTTGCCCTTTCGTCAACAAACTGCAGTTAAAATCCCCTTCCCAAAAAATCCTATATGAAGACACCAACAAAGGTTGCTTAGCTTTCATACACTTAACTCGATCCGCCTTTGTCTGTGGGTTATAAATATTGATAAACCTACAGTCAATGTTATTCCATTTTCCATCAAGAATTAATACTCTTACTGGTATCAGGTCAATTAACTTACAGAGTATGAATTGATATGAATTGAACAAAATTCCCACCCCATCAGCACTATCAATACCAAAGGACCAGTAAGAGGGGCCCCAAGGCCAGTATCTTTTAAAAGTTGCAACTTGCTCAATGGAAAACATCTAGGTCTCCTGCAGGAACCTCACGGACATATTTTCATCATGCAGATACTGGAATAATGCCTGTCATTTTACAGCATTTAAAATACTATGTGTATTTAAAGATCCCCATTTCTGCACTACTATTGTCTAGTTAGTAAAAGAGCCTCATTTTTTCCTTTTTTTCTTTTTTTCCCTTTATACTCCTCCGCAAGTAACCCTAAGGGATCCTGCACAGATTTCCGAGAGTCTGAATCGCCAAGATCCATTCCTGAATTACCCCAATTAGTAAATAATGCAGTGTAAGATTTATGTGATTCAAATGAAGCAGGAGTGGGGGAAGATTTTGGTTTTTGATTTCTTGAGGACCTTCTAGGGAGGCAACGGTGAGAGAGGTGCAGAAACCACTGAGATTTTATCAGGGTCAGCTGGATCCACATAATATACTGGGTTCAAAAGTAAAGGATCAGAAGAATCTACTGTTATCACCTCTTATTTAACCTTGCTAGATGCAGTAGTTATTGATCCTTCCTTGAGAGGGACCAAAGGGGGGGGGTTGAGGGTGGGTGCAGCCACCTCTTCCTGCTGTGAGGGATTAGTTATAGATCCAGGAGAGGCAGGGGGTACCTTTGGAGACGCATCCTGAGCTTGTTGTATTAGTAGGTCAGGATTAATACATGAAGCCTTATTTTTTGCCGTCCAGGGACATTCCCGAAACACATGACCAAATCCTTCACAAAGGTCACATTTTGAGTGGTTAGCACACTGCATAGTCACATGCCATATTTCCCCACAGTTATCACATCTGGGTTGATCACACACACACTAGAGAGGTGAGTTTTTGAGCGACATTTATAACAGGTCCTAGGTTGGCCTCCATAAAAACAAACCCCCCATCTCTACCTAACAGAAAAGAATTAGGAATATGTTCTATCCCTGAATCTGTTTGCCTCAGTTTCACTTTATGTTTCCATCCCTCACTCCAGAACTGTTCTGAATCTAAAATAGGTTCAGGTTCACTCAGAACATCACATTTTTGCAACAGCCAGTAAGTTATGTCCTCCACATGGACCCCCTCATTCCGAAACATCACAGTGACAAACTTTATTAAAGGTTTTGTAAGAGGAATGACCAAAAAGGGGATCCATATAGGGGGAAACTTCACTTGCCCATAGTGTTCCCAAAACAAATCTAAGGCATACGAGGTTCTGAAGCTCACATCATAACTATTCTCCCCTGAAATATTTATGAATATAAAAACATCTCTAGGGGAGAAATGCAAAGAGTCTTTCAGCAAACACCTCCCAACATAATATCTGCCAGAACAATCTGCCAATCCTCCTTTATAGTGAATACGAACAGCATTTCGCCTTGGGGCAGCTTCTCTTCTAAATTTCGAAAAAAAGGTCTGACATTAGAGGTTTTTTTATTTTCTGTGGTAGACCCTTCACTAGCTGTAGGAGGAACAACAGAAAGTGTTGAAATCGTTTGTACATCAGAGGGATCTTCAATGTTCGGTTTTGTAATGGAGGATGTAACTGTATCAGAAGGCAGAGCTGCTGCTAAGTTAATACCCTGCAAATGTGTGTTTTTACTCTCTGTTATGTTAGTTTCTTTTGGTTTCCAGTCAGGAGCAGTATGCAGCAAATCAAAGGCTGGATCCCAGATTGGGTCAGGAGTCCAAGTCCCGGATGCTGTTTTCTCCCAACCTGCCCCTAGGAGCGCTTTTTGTGGTGACCAAGTCTCGTCATGCATTTCAAAAGATAAAGCAGTTTTTTCTTTTATTTGTGCAGCTTATGTCTCATGCTGCACAGCAAGGTTTTCCCCCAACTTCACCCCTATATCTCCAAGCTCAGCAGACTGTACTTGTGCACACTTATCCGTTTTTCCAAACTTGAATTCGGTAACTCCAGTTTGTCGAGTGGCGTCTGTTTGAAAAATTACAGGGGAGTGTGTTTCAGATGGCTTCACATACGGCACTGGTGGTTTAAAAACGAATCCGGTCTGCTTTGACAGTTGTTACTTTTGGCCAGAAATAAAGTGTTTATCCCTCAAAAACTGCCCCAATACTGTTTCTGTTTGCCTTACTGAAAGGGCAAGATTGCCAGTCACAGGAGTTGCGGCAAGAATCACAGGCTTTTGGCACTCTTTGCTGGGAACGCTTTGTCTGACAGCCCTCAATAGTGCACCCTTGCAATGTAAATTCAATAGATTCGGTAATATAGAAGGCAATGACTCAGCCTCTGATGGCAGGCCTTTTGATTCATCTGCGTTATCGTCTCCACTGTCAGGCCACTCCAAAGACTTGACAAGCGGAAAAGCTGATAACCTAGCAGGCTGCTGGATCGAATCCTGCAAAGTTTCTGTTTGTTGCGTTATTTTTTTTTGTAGCTTGGATATCAGTAATGAAAGTGTCTTTATCCTTATTTATAAAAATAACATCAGGTTCTAGATGATCACTCGATGCTCCAAAATCTTCTAAAGAAATAACTGTCTCATGAAACACTTCCTCCGAATCCATCTCCAGGCTAGCAGCCTGAGTAGCCTCTGTCGGTAAATAAGTGGGAGAGGAGGCCAACTCTCCCACTAAATGAACATCCTTCTCCTCTGGAGTCTGTCCCCAAATGGCCATCATGGAGTCAGACAGCCAGTCCACCTGCAGGAGAGTAGGGGGATTTCCCTGGTGTCCTTGCCGAATTTGCTCCATTCACTAAAAATACCACCAATAGCTTAATCTGGTTCAGTGTCAGTTGGCATCCATCTTATCCCCCTTCCCTGGGATGAGGCTGAAAATAGGCCAGAATTGTCTAATCCTCCTTTGCCGGTCAACAAAAACTAGAAAAAAAAATTGCTGCAACCAGAGTCTCCTGCATCTGACAGATCAGGGCTGCAGCAGTTTGAGATTCAATAGGTTGCAGACTAATGCGTGATAGAAATGTTATAAGCTCAAATCAGTTGTCTGCTGGTCCTGCTGTTCTTCCAGGGCTGAGTAATCCTCTGTGACTTTACTTAGTCCCAGGAGGACAGCAGGATCAGTAAACAAAAGATCTGAGCTTATAAAAACTCCAGCATGCTCTGCAAGTTATTGAATCTTCTACTGTGGAGGTTCTGCATTATCAGATGGCGGAGTCTGGATTTTAATGGCTACAGCAAATGTTAGGTTGGAAGGCAACATTGTTAGCCTAATTCATTCTATAATATTGCATTATAAAAAGGGTCTCAGAAATGCTGCAATCTGATTGGCTGTAAGGATTCTGACAGCCTTACATTAATCCCTGTTGCACTGTCATATACAGCCTGATCACCATGGCACATGAATTTTTCCTGCTAGCATTCCATCCTCTAGCACTGCTGGATGATTGGAATTATGCATTCTGATTCTGAACCAGCATTATTAAACTGTTGGTGGAAGAACTATTTTATAAAAAATCATCCTCTCAATGAGGAAAACATTCAAAAAGTACACTTTTAATGCTTTTCTTTTGGAATAATTTTTATAAGAGCAATAAGGCACTCCCAGGAGGAGTTAGATTAACAGTCAATCACCCCCTAGGAACAATATGGCACTCGGCTGTGTCTCTTGCCACATTACACCCCTAGTGGATGATTAACAGACTGTTGATCTAACCCCTGGTCATGCCTTATTGCTTAAGTAAACAGTAAGTGAAAAAAAGTGTTTTTGCACACAAAGTGCAAACTGGTACCAGTAGCCCTACACTTGGGTGTGGGGCTTTTAGTGATGTTTCTCCTTTTAAGCAGCCTGTGCTAATCACAACACCTGAGTGACAGTTCCCTAACACATGAGTAAATGTATATTTGTTTCTCTGGCCAGTGACTGTTGATGATACATAAAATTTTTTCATGCAACACTGCAGTGTTTTGGGGTTATTTGAAAGCACCAGTACTAGTTAAGCACAACCATTTTTTCTTGACTCATTTAGGTGTTCCCCCTCCTGATTTTGCACTAATCTATCTTCTTTTCTGCATGTCTCATTTATTTCTGGCCACACCATCTCATGCCTCACACTCATAAAGACGTTCAATACCACATTTTTTAGCATGAAGTAAATGCCCCTCATCTTCCAGGTCTCAGTGCATGTTCATTATGAGTGGGCTTAGTGTGTTATTCAGAATTAGTGCAGGTCACAGCATGAGCTCTGCTAAAGTGCTCAAAAATCCATTGCTTTCCTATCCCATCAAGTCCCATTTCCTGGTGTCCATTCCCTGCTGTCATGTATTGTTGCCAACCCCCTAAATCTCCCTGGCTCTGGTGGTGCTCCTCATCCCTGATTTCCACAATGATCCCCATACCCACCCCAGACAGAACTGATCACTCCTTCCCCCAACTAACACCTGTGGTCCACAGTCACATATGTCACTGATGGTGTCTGGCAAAGGCCCGCTGCTCACCACCATGGCCTGGCACAAGGGGGTCAAACCCTATTATTCAGATTGCAGCCAGCCATGGTGGTGAGTGGAATGGCTTTGACAATTACCATCAGCAGCACAATGCAGTATAAATGCATGACTGTGGACCATGTGTGCTAGTCTCCCTGCCTTGTGACTTATGCTTAAATAAGTCTTACCCCTTCTGAATGGAACTACCCTGTGCATAAGTTGGACTTCCTAGCATTGACATGGGCCATAGTGGATCAATTTCATGAGTACCTCTATAGGATAAAGATCATTGTAAAAACAGATAAGAACCCCCTGAAGTATATAAAGACTTCCACAAAGCTGGATGCTGTTGGGCACAGGTGGCTCACTGCATTTTATTTGTATGACTACAGCACTGAATATCAGCCAGGCCTAAATCATACAGATGGTGATGCTTTATCCCAGATGCCTGATCCTGAGGTAGGTTGGACAAAAATCCCAGAAGCCCCAATCCAAGCTGTATGCAAAACATTTGAGTCTGATGAACATCCTTCCCCCATAAATATGGACAGGTTAATTGACAGTTTGGGCTATGGGTACCTGATTTTGGGATTACACAAAGAGGACACTTAGCCTCTCTCCCAATGAGCCCTTGTGCCAGACCCCGAGTAAATAAGTTTAAAATCTCCAGTGCCTTCACATCTCATTTACAAGGAGGTCCTGGGTAGGAGAGAGCAAAAATATTATAAAAAATAATAATAATACAACAGGATAGAAAAGGTACATGAAGAATATTTGGCTGTTGGAAAAGAGGACATGTCCTCGTAAAAGAGGACATCTGGTAACCCTAGTTTGGGCACCACTTCAGAAATCATCCCTGTGGCCTATTGCAACCTAGCACTACTTGAGCGCTCTGATCTGCCCCATCTGAACAGTTACAGCCTTTGAAAGGAACAGCAACAGCATCCATGCTTTAAATATATCTACTCAGTTGTACAACAAGGAAAGGGGTCAGAGACTGTACGAGTAACTCTCAAAGACTGAGGATCTACTCAGATCAGGGTAGAGACTTTGACAGCCACCTTATTAAAGGGGAACTGTCAGCACTAAGACCCCCACACCCAAGTGTGGGGCTGGTCTTAACGTATCATGAAACACTTTATGTGTAAAACATATTGCTGCTTACTGCAGTATTGTAGTTTGTATCACATTAATTCTGTTGACTTGCAAGCTGACATTTTCTGTAACAAAAAATCCCAGAATTCCCTGCAGCTGAATTGGAGGAGAGCTACAGCAGTGGAAGATTCTGTAGCCTGCAGTACATGATAGATTTTTTTAAGCTCTGATTTTTAGGGCTGCAGTGGGCAGAGCCCTGCAGACCTACTGCTTTCAAAAAAGGACTCGGCATTCCTTGCATTCTTTGTGAACGAACAACATGTTGGAGTTCCACCACAGTCATCTTTGCATCTGTGGAGCACTCTGGTCATACCACACTATTTTTTCCTCAAAAACAATATTGGACCATCATGATTGGGACACTGGGATCAAGCACCCCCAGTGTCACTCTTATGCTTTGAGGGGGTGCTGAGAGGGAGGGTCACGTAAGAGATATCTCTAATTAAAAACAAAACAAAACAAACGGTGGTCACAGAAGAACACAGCACACTCTGCCATGTCCAAGATGGCCCCTGAACTTTACTGCATATGCATGTATTTGTGCATGCACAATAGTGTGCATGCTCTTCTGTGACCACCATTTTTTTTTTAAATTACAGATACCCCCACCTCAGCCTCCCTCTCAGCACCAATCCTCCCACCCCCCCAGAAGTATAAAAGTGACACTTGGGTGCCCAATTTTTTGTTTACTCAATTATACATACCCCACCCAACCCTCCCTTTCAGCACCCACCATCCCACCAGCCCAGAAGATAACAGTAACACTGGGGTGCCCAATCCCCCAGTGTCATGATCCACAATCCTCAGATTTCTTTTTTTTTTAATAAAACCCTGTCAAAAAAAAAAACACCAGTCGATGTCTTTTGTGGTTGTTAGATCCCCCCACCCAGCTCTCCCGCTCAGCACCCACCACCCCACACCCCCCTTAAGCCCTTACTTGCCAAGATCCAAGATGGCACACTGAAGATGCATGTTTGAGTGGCTCTACAAACTGTCTGCATCTGACCCCTGCCTTTCTGTTGCTTTTTCTCATCATGATGAAGAGATATGTAAGGAAAATGTCCAAATAAATCTCTGTCTTACCTTCGGTTGAACTGCTGTGGTAAATGTAGTGAATGCAGAGAATTAAAGAAAGTGATCGCTCACCTGAAGAAAACTCCTCCAGCTTCTAAAAATTACCCATGGTTGGTCGCAGTGAGTAAGAGGAGTGGGAGGGGACTACATTTGTAGTCACTTGTTTGTTTGTCCTTCTACCTTTTTCTCAGCATTTTGTGAAACACACCGAGCAGTGGTATGAGTCCAGTTGCGGCGGCTGTGCTAGGACTCTCAACGGTTTACACCTAGGGCTGCATGCCAACCAAATAATCAAAAAGGTACAATGCTGGTTTTCTCCCACCCTACGGCATTTTTCCCTTTTTCTTTTTTTCTTCTTTGGATGCCGTTTGAGTCTTGCTCCACTGGATGTGACAGACCAGCTGGGGATCGCTCTATATAGGACTCGTCTACCTGTATTTCTTCTCTGTCGTAACCCACGGTTTTCTTTCCATTGCTGTTCTCCCTTAGGACTAATGTCCAAAAAAAACCAGGCGATTCAGAGAAGAGGAACCTGATCAATTGCATAGGCTGACCTGACACAATGCAGGCCCATCCTCCATGAAATCTACAGGCCTGCCAGATGCAATGAATTCTACTCATCTGGCTCCTGGCAAGCCGTGCCCTCCCACCCTGTTCTGAATGACTCTAGCGTTTCCCCTACTGGGAATAAAAATAAAACCATGGTGGTAAAAGATGCAGTTTAGGCTCTGGATATCAAAAATCTCAAAAAATGGTTGATGATGGCACCATGGATCATTTCCTTATTTTACAAGGGGTGGCTCCTACAGACTCTGAGGTCAATGATGGCTCTACACATTTGGAAGCCAATGCTGAAAGTACTTTAAACAGGAACACTGATCAAGGAAAACAGTTACAAGAAGATTATGAACTTGGCCCCGGATTTACAGGCAGAAGAAGATGTAGTACCTCAGAACATCTCAGACTCCCAGGACACAACACTGAGTGGCATGACTCCCATTACCATGATGAATGAGGCCACTATGTCTCAGACAATAGCTACTTCAGTCTGTCCACCTGTTAATATTCAGAGCTACCCAGTTACAGATTCAACTACAGTTGGAGATACTATAAATAACACTAACGTTGCTATATCCAAAATGTTTATTTCCAACACAAAGGATCCAGCAAGACCCAATGGCTGTGATGACAATATTTTGTTGAAAATCTAGCGTATGTAGGAATCAATGATGGAAGAAATGCACTCAGGCTTTTAAACCATGACCCTAGCATTTGACTCCTTAAAGGGCTCAAATGCATCTTTAGATAACAAAATGGAAAGTCTTACTAAGAGGGTCTCTGAGTTGGAAACCAGAGTCGGATCTACAGAAGATCAACTGGCTCCACTTCAAATCAAAGCAAGCTTATGCCAGAAGGAATTACATGAATTACAGTTTAAGGTTCTGGATTTGGAATCCCATTCAAGAATGGACAATCTTAAAATAGGAAGGGTACCAGAGGGGTAAGAGAGGACAAACACCTTACAATTTATGGAAGAACTTTTAACTGAAGTGATGGGCAAAAAATGGCTGGAGGAGAAAATAGAGCTGAATCAGGCCCTCAGAAGTTTCTCTACAAGAAGAGACATCCCTAGATTTCTATTCGTCAAGCCTCACTACTTTCAAGTGAAGGAACGGCTATTAAAAAAGATCAGGTTAAACAAAGGCCTTCATGTTGAGAGGCCTACACTTGTAAGTTTTTCCCGATCTTCCTCCCTCAGTCATGGCAATGCAAAAATCATCCAACGGGATCAGAAAATTACTAAGACATAAAGGCATCCCCCACAATTTAATCCATTCAGGCCACCTGAAACTGTTCCTTAACGGAAGACAGCATATTTTTGACATTCCTTTTGAGACAGATTAATATCTAAAAACTTATTTTTTTCATACAGAAGGCAATGTTTGAGTACAATCTCCTGGATTTACAATATTGAGCTTGCTTACTTGGAAAGTAATGATTCATATAAAAAAAAGGAAAACCTAGCATATGAATAACTTTATTATCTATTAATTTCTAAGGGGAAAGCAGTATAATTAAATATGGTTTGCAGCTGGCACCAGAGCATGTCTCACACTACAATCACCTGAAAGCAATGACCATCTTGGTAGACAGTCTAAAGGGGGGAAGGAACCAGAGGTAAATCTGGGTACAGTTTTGATAGAATTAGTCTTTTTCTTAGGGGGGGAAGGGGAGAAAGACGCAGTCTTTTTAGTCAGGCACAACACATTCTTTTCTACAAACAAAATTTATGATTTAGATTAATAGATAGAACTGCAATAGCTTATTCAAATTGGTGTTTTTTAATAAGGTTATGGTAAATCTAATAAGAAATAGCTGAAATTTTGAAATGCTTAAATTGGAACCTTAAGGAGGCTAGAGATAGATTAAAAATGCTCAAAATTATACAATATGTGAATCAAATACAAGCTAATTGATTATTACTATAGGAAACCCACTTTGCTCCCAATGATTTTTAGTATATTTGTAAATGATTTAGGGGCCATGGGATTCAATCCTGTTTCTCAAATAACTCCACAGGTGTTACTCTTGTTTTTTTTTTTTAAACTGTTTAAATATTGTGATTAAGCAGAAAGAAATTGATAAATGGGGCCGATATGTTATAGCAACAATTCAAAGATTTAATAAATCAATTACTATTAGCTCCCTATATGGTCCAAATGAAGATGACCCCGATTTTTATGTACACTTCTTTATTACGTTATCTGGTTTCTCAGGACCTTTCATTATAGGTGGCGACTTCAACTTATTATTAACTACTCTAGACAGATCAGGTGGGTCAGAAGATACTAAAAAAAGCTTTAAAAATAATTAAAGATTTTATGCTACATCTAAAACTAATAGACATCTTCAGGGAAAAATACCCCATGTGGAAAAAATTTTCCTTTTTTCCAATGTACACAAAACAGCTTCAAGAACTGATTATTTTCTTCTCTCAGAAGAACTTTTGAGCAATTGTATAACAATCAGTTATGGAGCTATAAACATTTCAGATCATTCCCCTGTAATTTTGATGGTAAATTATTTAAATAACCTCCATAATGGTAGAGATTATTGTTGGAAGTTTGAAAATTACTTATTGAACGATCTCCCCTTTAACTAGAAATTAAGGTCAAAGGCTGACTTTGTTTTAGCAAATAACAAAAATGAGGGTTTATCCTCAATGATAATTATTTGGGAATCCCTGAAAGTCTACCTCAGACAGGATGGATCATCTCTTAAGCATCCTTTAAGAGAAAAATCCACAAAGAAAAAGTTGATCTATTAGAACATTGACTTTGAGTTGCTTAAGCTTCGCTTAATCTGTCTGCTTTGGAAGAGGATCTAATTTCAGTATTAAAAATTAAAGTGGAATTGAATGCTCTGATCTCGTACTAGGCAGATAGAGCATTCCAAAATGCTAGATCATGCTACTACTTTTTTCTGAGAAGTCTGATAGATTACTAGCCTGTCAATTACAATGTAAATGCAACCAGAATGCTGTATACAAAATTCAGTTAGAGTCAGGCAAAATATCCTCTTCGCTTTCAGAAATTAATAAAGGTTTTCATAAATTTTACAGTAATTTATATTCACCTGATATCAATCCCTCTCAAAGCGATATAGATAACCTTTTTGAAGACCTGCCTAGCATCCCTCTCTTGGAGTCATCAAGTTCTATAATTTATAGTCCTATAACAATAGAGGAAATTAAAATAGTAATCCATTCCTCCCCAAATAGAAAATCACCGGGCCCCGATGGCTTCATGTTAGAATTTTACAAAGAGTTCTCTGATATTCTGTCTTCACTCTTATTTCAAGTTTATAGGGATATGGAAAAGGATGAGACCCTATCTGAATCTTTAAACAAATCTATAATCACACTTATTTTAAAGAAAGACAAGGATGCTCTAAAATGTGGGTCATACAGACATATGGCATTAATGAATATAGACTACAAAATTATAATGAAAATATGGGCCAATAGAGTTGTCAAACATGTTCAGACCATTATCCACCTGGACCAAACAGGGTTCATTCCTGGAAGGTGTCTAATGGCAAACGTAAGAAAAGCCATTAACATCCTAGAACTAACTGAGCAAACTGAGATGACTATTATCTCACTTGACACTGAGAATGTCTTCGATAGAGTTTATTGGCCCTTCTTGTTGGCCAGCTTAGCTAAATTGAAATTTGGAGATAGATTCATGTGCTGGATGAATATGGTGTATAGTAATCCCAGAGCTAGGATTAAAACTTTATATACTTACAAAGAGGTATCTTGCAGGATTGTCCCCTCTCCTTTGCTGTTCACTATCTTTATTGAGTCCCTTGCCATATCAGTTACAAGCAACACATGTATCAATTGTGTGAACATTAATGGTGTCTCCTTTAAAATATCCCTCTATGCAGATGACATTCTGATCTACCTAGATAACCCAAAGGAAAAGGTGAAAAAGCTTGAAAGGGAGATAGAAAAATTTGGAAAGATATCAGGGTATAAAGTTCATTGGGGAAAATCTGAAGCCATATAATGGGCAGGCTATGGATGGCTCTGATACTCTCCTCAATTCCTCAATCAAAATAGAAATGAAATACCTGGGTGTTACCTTAACAAAAAAAGTGAAAAACTTATTTGAGTGTAACTATGAACCCCTTATAGTCAACATTAGAGTGGATTTGGTAAAATGGGTCAACTTACCATTAACTATTACAGGCAGGATTAACATTATTAAGATGAATATTTTGCCAAGATTTCTCTTTCTATTTCAAGCTCTTTCCATATATTTAAATAAAACCTTTTTTATTAAAATAGATAAATGGCTTAGGCAATTCATATGGAAAAATAAATGCCCAAGGATTAGTTTGACAAAGTTGTGCCCTTCATTAAACCAGGGAGGCCTTGGTCTCCCTAATTTAAGATTATACTACTTAGCTGCTCAGACTGAACCTACTATCGACTGGTTTCAGTCTAATAACAACTCAGATTGAGTTGATAAGGACAGTGATGTTTTAGAGAGTTCTCAACTTCAGAACTTCTCAACTTCAGAAACCCTACCAAGCTCTTTATGTTAATTGTGAAAATCATGTTTATAAAAATAAGATTTTGATCTCAACCAAGACTACTCTTGTACTTGGAGAGACGTATGGCATTGAGTCTGAACTGGGTACTTTCGTTATTTTCACCTTTATATATAAATTCACATCTTAGATTCACACAGGTTAATAAGAATTTCTTGAACTGGAAATTATGTGTCTTGATCCATTTGGAACAATGCTTAAAAATGGCAGCCTAATCCCATTTGAAATATTAAAGTGAGTATTTAACCTCCCAACTGGAAGCTATATAGCTTTCCTTCAACTAAGAGATTTTCTCTTGAGCAACAGGATTGAGTCAGTGGGTCTGACACCCATGGAATCCTTAGTAACTAATCCCTTAAATAAAACAAAATTGATCTCTAAAATATACAACCTACTACTGGAAGCTTGTAAATGAGATACTGATCACCCGAGGCAAAGATGGCTCAAGGAACTAGAGGGATCCAGCAATAATATTGATTGGCTGGAGGTTCTTGCCACTCCTGAAAAAGCTTCTAAAAACTCTAAAATTAGACAGATTAAATTTAATATAATTCATAATCTATACTATATCCCCATAAACTTAGTAAATTTGATTCTACTCGATCTAATCTTTGCATTCACTGTAAAAGGGATAAAGGGACCTTAAGCTATATGCTGCATTTCTGTCCAGCACTGTCTCTGTTTTGGAATAAAATAAGGGAAATAATTTAAAAAGTGCTGGATAAGAACATCTCATTTGACAGGGTAATCCTATTATTTAGCTTGTCCTCTGGACTGGAACTTCTGGACAAAGCTTGATCATTCTTATGCCTCTGAATGGTCTTAGCAAAAAAGGTCATACTTCTACATTGGAAAGATGAGATAGCCCCAAACTTTAAAGAATGGCTTAACCTACTTACAGACAGCAGAAAGTTAGAATTTTCTATGGCAAGGAAAATAAATCAGACGTATTTGATCAAATGTGGCTTCTCTACTATAGTTTTCTAAATCTTTAGAGCTCATAATTGAAGTTACCTCTCAGCCAAAACTGCATTAGAACATGATATATAAATACGCTTAGTTAGGAAACCTGCTTTCCCATGTACCATGATGTCAAACAGATACCATAATCAGCTCTTGCCACAAAGCGGTATCAGACTGAGTACGAATTTAAAAAAAAATAAGAAAAGAAAAAAAGCCCTTACTTACCAATCGGTAGTCCAACGCCATAATCTTTTTGGACCACAGACACGTCTTCACTCTTTTAAGCCAGACCACGGTTCAATGTATTTCAATGGGGTTCTGAACTTAGTAGCATAACTTGGCCATTTTTGCATATTTTTGGCCCAAATTTTCAACATGCCTGCTTTGGGACCCTACCTCATGAACAATTGAACTCTCATTAGGCAGATCTGTCCTGAAAGGTGATTTTTCAATCCCTGCATGAAATCACTTTTCGGGCAGGAGTTGAAAGTTTCTCTGCCCTTGTTCATGCGGTGGGGTCATAAGAAGGCTATGTTCTCAAGTTGGTGTAAAAACTTTTAAAAACAAAAAAGCTGTCAGGCTATGTTGCATTTTGCAAATGCAGACTCGTAAGTTTGGTAATATTCAATATTTTTAACCCAGATTTTCAACATAGCCTTTTCTTTATAGCACCTCATGAATGGGACAACTGTCATTTTTCAGCTCCTGCCCAAAATGTGTATTTATGTCCCAAATGTTGATTTTGCAGTACTTGGGTGAAATCACTTTTCAGGCAGGATTTGAATGTTTGCTCTGCCCTTCTTCATGAGGCAGGGTCATAACAAAGCTACGTTGAAAATTTGGTGTACAAATATTTCAAAACAACAAATTTACGAGCCTACATTACATTTTGATAACAAAGGCTCATAACTTTGGTAATTTCCAATATTTTTACACCAAATTCCTCACCTGCAGCCCTATCGGCTCTGGCCAGAGTTTACTTTGTTTGCTGTTGCTGCTGCACTCCCTGGGCTAAGTACAGTCACAGATGACTGTGCTTAGCCGCAGGAGAACAGCTGAACCAGCAAACATATGATCAGGCTTATAAAGGCTCTAAAATACACTGTAGGCTATTGAATCTCTAACTGCTACAGCCCTACTCTGATGTCAATTGCAGGGGATTCTGGGATTTGTAGTTGCAGAAAATGTCAGCTTGTAGGTCAACAAAAATAGTGTGATACAATCTACCATACTGCAGTAAACAGTAAGTAAACAAAATGTTTTTGCTCACAGAGTGCAAATTAGGACCAGTACCATACTTGGGTGTGGGGCTCTTAGTGGTGACAGTTCCCCTTTAAGGAAATGCTATCCCTGTGAAGGGTATGTAAGTCCCGGTCTACCCCCTACTACCCACAAGGTGACCCCCAATCAGAGAGATTTAACTGGACTTTGTTAAATATGTTGGGGACTCTGGAGCCAAAGTACAAAGCAAAATGGAGCCAGACGGTAGCAACTTTAATGCACACATATACTGTAACTGTACAAAAAATGATGCAACTGGTTATTCTCCATAATTTTGATGTCTGGGTGAGAAGTTTGGTTGCCAGTGGACATCAGTTTTAGAGTATCAGTTGATGGGGCTCAACCAGAGGCTTACCTCCAATATGTCCAAAGACTGAAGGAACAACTGGACACAGCTTACAAGCTGGCTGCTGCTTCTGTGGAAAAGAGAAATCTTGCAAATAAGTAATGGTATGACTCAAAAGCTGAAGAGCAATGCCTGCAGGCCGAATACTCATAAGAAATCTTGGACTGCCAGGCAAACACAAAAATTGCTGACAAGTGGGGAAACACTCCCAACATAGTAACAGAGCAAATGTATGGGATGCCTGTCTACAAGTTGAAACCTAAGAAAGGCATTGGGGGATGTAAAACCATGCACAGGAATCACATCTTACCCATAGGTCAGATGGAAATTGTACCTGGAAATGATGAGATCAGAGAGAAAGCAAGGCAAGGCAAGGCAATTTTATTTATAAGGTGCCCAATTCTGGAGACTCTGGGTGCTGAACATAAATAATCAACATACACCAGTAATTGAAACATGAAATAAGCACCTAATGTTCAAACCAGGTCTGATGAGTGCAAAACAGTGAACATTAGTGAAGCAAAGCCCTCAGATCTACCTTGTACCTCACAAGAGCATCAGGAGAAAAATACTCTGAATTCCCCTACAGTAGAGGGTGACAATGAGTCCTTGGATGAGAAACAGGTTGCAGAATGTTTCTTTTCATCAGTATATGTACCCTGGATGTGTGAAATGGAAATGCTGAGACCATCAGAGGGTCAACTGGTAAGAGATGTTGCAACAGGGGAAGAGAGAGACAAAGGATGCTTGGGAAACATAAAAAAATGACATGGACTTAAGAGCTGAAGAGACCACTGTTTTAAGAGAAGCTACCCCCTTGCTGGATGAGGAACTGGGAGTTGTGACCCCAGCAGCCGATAAAGAGACAGAGGAACCTTTAAGTTGCTCACAAAGAACCATCAAACCAATACTTAAGCTAATATATGATGCCCTTGGTACCTCATGAAATCTCCCCATGTATGCAGTATACAGAGATATTATGTGACACCCAGCTCACTACTCTGCATTTCCTTTTCTGGTGCCCCTGTGTGATAGTGTTCTACAAGTATGTGGGACCAGGTAATGCACATGTATTGGGGAGTACAGCCTGTAATCTCTTGAAAATGTGTTCAAAATGCAATGTGATGGTAAATGTGATTGGACCAATTCAATGGATTCCTACCTATGTATATAGTTGCAGGTCTACCAGTATGTTCCAGTTAGAATGTTATGTATATGCCAGTTAGCAGTTTGTTTAAATTGTTCCATTTACAATATGGGGACTTGCTGCAACATTGTTGAATGGTGATGTGAATATTGCTAACGCAATATTTTATTTCTAGCACCCACAAAAGTATGTGTTTTCTCTGGGCAGGGGAAGGTGTAGTCCCCTTGTTAATTTGGGGCTTACTTCTGCCCTGCTTAAGGAGGGCCTGTGGATTGCTGCTGGAGTTTTGGGACCACTGTTTACCCTAGCAGTGTGAGGGTAGTTATGACAGTAACCTTTGTCTTCCCAGTTCATCAATCAATAGCCTGCAGTTTTGGCACTTTTTTCAGCCCATAGTGGGCCCAGCTGCAATACTGACACAGTTGTTCATCCAATTGGGATGCTCCTGGACTTAGACAATAAAAGGGGCTGTTCTAGGACTTCTATGTTGGACAGGCAGATAGGTAGAGAGTGACTGGAGGAGAGAGGCAAGAGCTACACACTGCTGTG
Source organism: Neoceratodus forsteri (assembly GCA_016271365.2). Taxonomy (NCBI): domain Eukaryota; kingdom Metazoa; phylum Chordata; order Ceratodontiformes; family Ceratodontidae; genus Neoceratodus; species Neoceratodus forsteri. The sequence continues at coordinate 1,089,615,128 of CM057458.1, forward strand.
TCCTTTGCTGCTAGGCCCTAGTCTGCAAACTAGACTAGTAGAAACTCCCTGTAGGTGAGACTTAATGTGAAGTGAGACTACTGTAGTTCAGAGGAGAGTTCAGCATTTTGGCAAGCATCCTGGAGAGCCAGAATTTTCCTGGAAAGACACCAACTGCAAAGACTGTGAGAGCACCCATTCTGATAACTGAGTTGTTTAATATTTTAGCTACAAGCTGTGGCATAGAGCAGGCTAGTTTTGGTTGTATGTTGCGTCAGGGCATCAGAATAAAATGCAAGCCCAAGAACTGTATTTTTGTTCATCTGCACCAGGAGAGATTTTCCTGCCAGCCTGTATTCTTCTATACTAATGCAACCAGTAGTCAAAGGAGACTGCTCACACAGTGTTTTCCTGCAGATGATCATCGCCTTCAGTGCTGGAAGAGGATCAAACCCCAGCTGGGGTGTGGACACAGAATTGCAACAGGTAAGTTCATCACTTTAAATTGCATTCTCATCAGCCTTTGCCTTATTTTAAAGCAGTCAAGCATCAGTAACTTTACTTTTCATAATGGATTATAATTTGAGGTTTACAGTTTACACATGCATGCAGACCCATGGTCTATTTGGGGAGGGGGTGGTTGTTTAAAGCCAGCCAACCTGAGCTTCAATACAGCTTTCCAGGCAATGACATCAAGCCTGCACCAGACTTTACCTATTGTAATGGGTACCCCAGGTTTAACTATATTGACTGGTTCCAGCGGTTCTTTAGTCGGGTATATGCTGTTTGGGGGGCTACAGCCTGGAAGAGCTGAGTATCAACTTGTGCTGTGCTAATTCCATATTTCCCCCCCAGATACTGCAGCTACAGGTTATTCTTTGGTACAGCTAATTTGGTTATTGCTTGCTACAGAGTTTAAGTACTATAGAGTGGATAAGTATATGTGGGGAACTGCATTGTTAAGTATACCAGTGCGTGGGTGGGCAAGCTCTAAGATGGGTGCTGGGTGGGAACTGCATCTTGGGGGACAGAGTGCAAATCACCATCTAGCCCATAGCATACTCTGGGTGGAGGCACCGAAACCACGTTCTCCATATACCCTAGTGAAGTTTGTGCCCAGGCAAGCCCCACATACCCAGGGCCCTCAACCTTGGAACCCAATAAACGGGCACAGGGCAGGGAGGTGTGACTTGCCCTGCACATACCATCACATGCCAGAGCCAAATTGGGGGTTACAACTGAAAGACTGGTATTTAAAAAGAATAAGAAGGGATTGTTACACCACTTTAAAGCAGCGCTGACAATCACTGTTACAATGAGAATGAAAGTATTTCAGGGAAATAATTTTGTTGTATCTAATACAATCTGGAAGCTTGAAAACATAGTAGTCTTTATTTAAATATGGATTTGTAATTAAGCATATAGGCCATTACAGTAAGTAAGTTTACTAAGTTCCAAGTAAGCATGTGTGACAGTCCGTCTGGTTGCTGCAAGCATGTAAAGAACATTTTAAGGAAGTGGTAGCATTTTACTTTTAAGATAGCAAAAATATTGTTAATAACTAGCACTTGAAGTACTAGGTCTTATACTAGGTCTTGCAGACAGACTGAAGGCTTAATAGCTCATTTTAGCTTGCCTTCCCACTGAATGGTATTCATTTTTCTTTTTAAGGAGATAGCTATCTAGTCTTGATTTGAAAATATTCAAGGTTTCTAAATTCACCACATCCCCTGATAGTCCATTCCACAATGAGATAACTCTCTGTGAGTAAAAATTTCTCCTCTTCTTACTTTTGGGGTAGGTTAAACACAACTGAGTATTATGACTTTTTAAATATATAGTTCTTGATGCTATGTATAAATCCAACTCTGACATAAAATTTGGCTCTCTAATAATTTTATACTAACATACTATTTGCCAGCAGATTAGGCCTTATGGTCTATCGAGTCTGCTCGAACCTTAGATCCTTAGTTGGGTGCTGAGGGCCTCCCATCCCTTGTGCTCCAGAAACCCCTATCATACATCCCCACCCCCCTGGGACAGGCCATCATCTGATACATCCACTTTCTGTGTCTGTCCCACCCTCTCTTGAAGCCCTCCACTGTGGATCTCTGAACCAGCTCACCAGGCAGTGCATTCCAAGGGTCCACCACCCTCTCAGTGAAAAACCTCCTCCTCTTTTCCCCCCTCACCCTTCCACTTTCCAACTTCAAACCATGCCATCTGGTGATACCTCCCTGCTTTAGTCTAAAGATCCCCTCCATGTTTACCCTATTTATTCCCTTGAGGTACTTGAAGACCTCAATCATGTCCCTCCTGTCTCTCTTCCTCCAATGAAAACAGGCAGAGCTCCTCAAGTCTGTCCTCATACGTCAAACTCTAGCCCTCGTATCATCTTAGTTGCCCTCCTCTGTACCCTCTCCAGGAGCTGTATGTCCCTCTTCAAGTGTGGTCTCCAGTACTGTACACAGTACTCAAGGTGTGGTCTAACCAGTCCATTGTACAGTGGCAGAATCACTTCCTTGCTCCTAGAGGTGACCCCCCTTACGATGCATCCCAACATCCTGTTTGCCTTGCTAGCTGCTCTCCTGCACTGCTCAGAGTTATTCATACATGCATCCACCATGACCCCTAGGTCTTTTTCCCCGATTGAGGCCTTCAGTGCCTTCCCTCCCAGGGTGTACCTGTGTTTAGGGTTTCTCCGACCAAGATGCAACACCTTGCACTTGGTGATATTGAAATTTAATTTCCATGTGTGAGCCCAGCTTTCCAGGGTGTCCAGGTCCCCTTGCAGGGCCAACCTCCCCTCTTCTTCCTAAACTACTGCTCCCATCTTGGAGTCATCCATGAAGAGACTCATTTCACACCCTATACCCTCCCTGATGTCCGATATGTATGCATTAAACAGGATCGGACCCAGGACCGAGCCCTGCGGTACCCCACTACCAACCTCTCTAGGGTTTGAGAGCTCCCCACATACCACTACTCTCTGGGTGCATCCAGATAGCCAGTTTTCAATCCATCTGACCATCAAAGGGCCTACTCCTAACCCCATCAGTTTCTCCACCAGACCATTGTGGGGGCCAGAGTCAAACGCCATGCTGAAGTCCAAGAATAATACATCCACAGGCTTTCCCCTGTCCAGTTCTGATGTTACCCATTCATAGAACTCCACAAGGTTGGTTTGACATGATCTATCTGGCATAAACCCATGTTGCTGACTATCCAGACCTCCCACCTCCTCCAAGTACACCCCAATCGTTCCTTTAGTATACTCTCCATTAATTTTCCCTCCACCGAGGTCAAACTGATGGGTCTATAGTTACCTGGTACTTCTCGACTCCTTTATGGATTGGCACCCAATGTGCCTCTTGCCAATCCCTAGGTACCCCCTGTCTCGTGACCTGTTGAAGAGCTCCCGCCAGGGTGCAGCCAGTATGTCCGCCATTCCCATAGTACTCTCAGATGAATGCCATCCAGCCCAGGAGATTTGTCTTTCTTTAGGGCCTTGAGGGCTAATCACACCCTTTGGTGGAGATAGCATCATCCATCCTCCACCTTACTGGCCTTTTATCCTTATCCAGATGTGACACCCCTGGGGTACCTCTCCCTCCCTCTTGCTCCATTTCTGTTGCTCCCCTGATCCCACTTACTGCCACTTCTATCCCTTTCGTGCCTTGCTTTGTAGATATCCCATCCCCCTCCCTAGTGAACACAGAGGCAAAGTACTCATTAAATACCTCTGCCTGGTCCCTCGCCTCTTCCATCCACCCTCCTTCTGATCTCAATCTGCCGAGATGGCCCTTAGTTTTTCTCCACTTCCCAATGTACCGGAAGAACCCCTTTTCCCCTCCATGTATCCCCTGTGCCAGCCGCTGCTCTTTACTGAACTTTGCTCCCCTCACCTTACAGGTGACTTTTCTAGATGCAAGATGGTACATTTCCTTATCCATATCCCCTCTTGTTGTTTTATATTTTTTGTAGGCCGCCTTCTTTTCTCTGACTGCTACCTGTACCTCACTTGACCACCAGCATGGTTTATGTGACCTTGCTCCCTTACGTTTCAACTTAGCGCAGATCCTGACTGCCTCATGAAGTCCCCATTTTATGACCTCCCATCTCCTTTCCACACTTGTCATTGATGTAATCCCCTTCAAGTGATCCTTGAGAATATTTCCCATGCCCACAAAGTCTGCCCCCTGAAGTCCACTGCCAGTGTCCTAGATCCCCCCTTCCCCCATGCTTATTTGAAACCAGACAGTATTGTGGCCGCTCCCAGTCAGGGGGTCTTGTACAACCATGTCCCTTACCAGATCCCCATCTGCCAGAACCATAAGCAGCAGATCTCCACACACTCTCCTTAGTTCTACAGAATACAGGCCCACATTCTCCAATTTCCCCTAATATGATACTCCGCTGAGGCCATATATCATCTTGGTCACCCTTCACTGCACTCCCTCCAATATATCAACATCCCTCCTTAGATACAGACTCTAAACTGTACTGCAATAATCCAACAGAGGTCTTATGAGATTTTTGTATTGAGGTAAAACACAAGCATGGTGCCTTGTTACAAAAGTTCTCTTAATTGCCCCCATAATCCGGTTTGCCTTCTTCACCATTTCACTGCAATGATTTCCAGCACTGAGTTCATTTGTAATTTGAACTCCCAAGTCCCATTCCCTATCTACAACCTTGAGGACACTTCCACCTAAAGTGTATATATGACACCTATTTTTTATCCCCAAATGCATCACAACACACTTATCCAGGTTAAAATCCATCTTGGTCCTTAAAGTCCATTCCTTCAGCTTAATAAGATCATCCTGCATAACCTCAGCTTGCACCTGGTCTGTAACATCCATACACATTTTAGTGTCATCTGCAAACTTATTGCAATAACTGTCCCGAAATAGATATCCAAGACGAATGAGGAGAAAAGTGTAGGTCCCAACATGGAGACCTGAGGGACCCCACTTGTCACCCACCCCATATGTGACAGATAACCTCTAATTCTTACTCTTTGCTTTCTGTCTTTTATTTATTTAGTTTTTGATGACCGTGTAGGTGCACTAGCCATAGCAATGTCTATTTTCAGGCACGACCTGGGAGGATATAAGATAGAAACAATCAGATAACAGGTTACAATATTTGGATTCACAACACACAGACGTAGGAGTTAGAACAGGCTAGAGTTTAAAAACAGGCTAGTAATATGCTTAAACAAAGTCAATAAGAAACAAAAGTAAGGAGAGTAAACATTACAATAAGGCAAATATCAGTTTGATTAGGTCATAAGTGCTAGCAATACCATGGAATTCAATTAGGATTATAACTAGGTGACGGAGGTATCATAGTAGACAATATAGGACAGATCGGTAGAGATTAAGGTTGAGATAGGGAAAATATTAGATAGGGAAGGGTAAGAGAAGATAGGAAGAAGGTAACCCAGTGTGAGATAGAAGTCACAAGGTTATAAGAAGGCAGGAAGGTGTAAAGAAAAAAGAGCTAATCGTTGGCAAGGGTTGGTAAACTATGAAGTGGTGTAGGTTCAGTAGGCATAAGGAGAGGAGCCAAAGGCTAGGGAGGATTGAAACAGGAACAACTGCTGGAGTCTACAAGATAGAGTTGAAGTAATTTTTTAAAGGATGCATAAGATGATGCAGAGTGAATACTTAGGGGGAGGGAGTTCCAGAAGGGGGGCGTGACAGGCAAAAGCTCTAGTACCTTTGGACATTTGGTGTATAGGGATGAGGACAGGGACATTGTCAGTAGAGTGAAGTCCATGGCTGGATAAGTGACTTAGAAACAGTTCTGCAAGTGGTTTTGGGATTTGGGATCTGATAACATTATCTATGATCGACCCATATGCATAAGATCTGGATGCAGAAGGGGAGAGCCAACCAAGATCAGAGTAGAGGAGGCAGTGGTGCTTCAAGCGTGGCGAGGAGGATGCATAGTGATGGGTGTTATTATAGGTAACATCCCATTTTAGAAGACTCGTTTTCCTAGCAGTGGCATAGGCTGCGATACCATAGTTGAGACATGGTAGTAGTATGCCACGAGCTATAGCAAGCCTAGCGGATGGTGTGAGCACATAGTTAGTCTGGTAGGCAATGCCAAGTTTCATGTTTACCAGTTTGCAAGTCTGCTGAATATGGAGATCGAAGCTGAGAGTCGGGTCAAGGGTGATACCTAAATATTTAAACGATTCTACTACCCCAACAGATGAGCCATTTGCAGAGGAGACATGTAATTTAGATTGGGAGAGTTTGAGTTTAGAATTGAGACCAAAAAGCATGGCTTGAGCCTTTCCTTCATTCAGGAGAAGTTTATTTGTCATCAGCCATTTTTGAATGATTTGGAGATCATGGGAGAGTTGAGTGTTGATGTCAGTTATATTCTTCGCACTGGTGTACAGGACAATATCATCTGCATATAGCAGGGAGTATATGTGAGCAAGATTGGAGGTGATATTGTTTATAAATATGGAAAAGAGCAGGGGACCTAAGACGGACCCTTGCTGCACTCCAATATTAATGGAAGCTTTGTCAGATAAAGTTGAGTTAAATTTAATTGTCTGAGTCCTGTCAGCTAAGTAGCTGCCAAACCACCTGACAACATTAGGTGAAAAGCCTAAGGATTTTAGAGTTGTTAGGAGGATAGGGTTGTCGACTAAATCAAACGCTTTAGTCATATCAATAAAAATGGCCCCAGTGAGAGATCCAGAGGCCATGGCAAGTAGAGTATCAGATTTAAGCTTGAGAAGTGCAGTAGTGGTACTGTGACCTTTACGGAAACCATGTTGGGCGGTTGTAAGAAGCTCAAATTGCTGGAGAAAGTGTGTGGTTTGAGTGGCAACAAGTTTCTCAAGTAGTTTACTAAAAACTGGCAGCATGGCTATTGGCCTATAGTTGGAAGGATCTTTACTGTCACCTTTTTTGAAAACCGGGGTGATTCTATCTGCCTTCCAAACATTTGGTACATGGCTTTGGCAGAGGGAGAGGGTAAAAATCTTGGCAAGAGGAGCAGCTATATGGGGGACAGCAAGTTTTAGTAGTTTATGTTCAAGGTCATCAGCCCCAGTCGCCGCATACTCCGAGATATTATTGAACAGTCTTAAGACATCGCTGTAAGAGACTGCCTTGAAAAAGAATTTAGGTGCCGTGTCAACAGGAGGGGAGGTAGAGTTAGATAGGACAGGGAAGGAAGAAGTGTATTTAGAAAGATCAGTGAATTGCATATTGAAGAAGTTAGCAATGGTATAGGGGTTGTTACAGTGTACTCCGTTTAGTAGCATGTCATTAGGATTAGAGATCTGGTTAGTACCCAGAAAGGACTTTATGTGGGACCAGAACTTTTTAGAGTCCCCATAGGAGTTTGTTAATAGCTCCTTACAGTATGCACTTTTAGCCCTTTTAATATCTTTCTTACATGAACTTCACAGTGCTCTACAGGTATTTAGGTCAGCAGGTAACCCAGAGTTTCTATAATGTATTCAGCTTTTGTCCCACTGTCGGAGTTTGGAGAGTAGGTCAGATTTAAGCCAGCGAGTAAGATGATTTTTAACCCTACGGGCAGCACAGGGACAGTGTTTATCCTGAAGCGCAAGAAAGTGAGAGAGGAATAGGTCTAGGGCTGTCTGGACATCATTAGATTTGAAGAGAGGGGCCCAATCAATAGCACTAATGTCCACTATGAAAGCCAGTGGGTTTAGATGACAATAGTTTCGGAAGGTAATGAAACGCGGATTGGAGGAAGGTGGCCTACTCTTACCCCATATGCAATAAGTGGGGGAGTGGTCCATAATGGCACCAGCTAGTATTCCAGTGGATATAATATTCTCGGGATGGTTTGACATTATCCAGTCTAGCAGAGCACTGGAGTTGGTTCGCAGGGCAGTTCTGGTAGGATCACAGATCAGCTGGTGCAAGTTGAATCTTTGGAGCCTGGACATGGATGCAGGTTGGGAGTTATCTAACCAATTTATATTGATGTCCCAGAGAATCAGGACCTCATTTCTCCCAGAAAGAAGAGAGGTTTGTTCCAATAGTTCATCAAGACCAGTTTGGCCTCGGGGTTGTAGGCACAGACAATATGTAATATTTTGGAGCCGAGAGAAAGGAGAACATGTAGTGCTTCACAGTGGGTTAGAGGAGATGAGCAGATGATTGAGAGATGGAGATGTTCTTTGAAATAGATAGCCGTGCCACCACCTCTTTTGGGGGAGGGTCTGTCCAATCTCAGCAGGTTGTAAGATGAAAGGGAGCATAGTGAGTCAGGGATGGATGATTTGAGCCAGGTTTCAGTGAGATAAATAATGTCCAGATTGTGGAGAGTTGCCCAAGCCTCCAATTCAGCTAAATTATGCACAAGGCTTCTAATATTATGGTGTATGGTCTTGCAATCAGTTTTTCATCCATTGGATTATAATGCCACTTATACCCATACTTGCGAGTTTGTCAATTCAGTAGCTGCCACCACTCAGCATAGACACTTGTTTGGGGACTCTCCAGGGTCGTGTCCCTTCAGAGCCACAGTTCACACAGCACAGTGCTCATTGCTCAGTGTTGCATGACCACTCTTCTCTGTCACAGCTGAGAATACCTTAGTTTAGAAGTAGTTTGTTATTTCTGTTGAACCATAAACACCAAATACATCCTGACAGTATGTTATCCAATTTGCATATTCACAGCAGAGTACATGTGCATACACACTGCCATAAGGTAACTTTTTACAGGATTAGAGGATAGCAGTTATTAGCTTTCAAAACTAATTGCGTTAAATATTTAGATAAAGCATAGATACCAAGTTACACTATGGAATATAACAAGGTGTGGATGTCTGTGACAAAATGGTCCTTCCCAGACTCAGCCTGTATCACTGTTACCAGCTTTCTCAAAAGTTCAGTAGCTGCCACCACTCAGCTTAGACACTTGTTTGGGGAATCTCCAGGGCCGTGTCCCTTCAGAGCCACAGTTCACACAGCACAGTGCTCCTTGCTCAGTGTTGCACGACCACCCTTCTCTGTCACAGCTGAGAATATCTTAGTTTAGAAATAATATATGGTAACTGTAGCCTTCTCCTCCATGGCAGAAATACAGTTATTGTCAGTTATAAATTGGTTAGCTATACCTCAAAGGATTCAGTTACAGAAACATGCAATATATAGAAATACTATTTGTAATACTGTACTTCAAGATAATTACACAGATTCTACAGGATGTCACAATAAAACTATAGGGGCTGTAATTCTACAGAGATAAAAAGAAACTTGTTTTCATACAGAAGGTTTCACACAGAAAAACTGACTCTCTCTCCCTCTGTCTACAATGTAGAATAGCTTACTACAAGACACTCTGAGTTAGGGCAGACATGAATTTCTAGTTGGTAATTTGTTTGCTGTCACAAGCCAGGTTGACTCCGTGAGGCCCTATGAGACCTTAAGTCCTCTAGTTGCCCCCCGACACATCATTCAGTATGTTACTCTGACATCACAGATAGATTCAAAATATTTTGTCTCGAGTAGCTGAGCAGCTGTTATTAAAACCAGCTTGTACCAATGTGTGAGTTAATTACTATGAGCCCCTTTTACAGGAATGTTTGTATTAGCTAGCAGCCTTCAGACATCAAAGCCACTTCTAGTGCTCAACCATATTTCAGAGGTTCAAACTGGACATCACTGAAGTCATGCATTTACTACCAAGCCCCAGCTACTTTGAGACACTGATAAGAACCTTGCCTCTTTCCAGAAGGCAGACTTACAAATGTAACAAAAACAAAAAACATAAAAAAAGAACAAGGGAAATACCATACAGGTAACCTAGGAAACTGTTACATTACATGTGTTCCATTACAATCTATTCAATTGCAATGTCTCACAGCAGTACTACACAGTGGGTGCCTGCAGTGGTGGGATAAAAATGACACAGCACTATGCATATGTTGAACACAGTAAGCTGGCTGTATATGTGTGCAAGTGATGGCAGTACTAAGTGGAAGCACATATAAAATAACTGTATATTATTTTGATGCAGACATGGGCAGCCCATAAGCATTTTGAGTAAGAAAAGAGAATAATTCAGGCAGGATCAGGCATGTGGTTCATTTTGGTTTACAAGAGCTGACTTGTAAATGTATTGGAATTTTATTAAGGATGCATTCATTATGCTTATAATGTGTATGTGTCTTTTAGTGTCCCCAGAAGAACCCTCATAGGTGAAACACCAAGGCTGGCAAATAAACACTGAATATTGTGAATAACATTGGTGTGCTGGCTTGTTTTTGGCCCTGAGTGGCCCAAGCACCTTTCTGGTCAGATGTAGCTCCTCCAGGGTGCACTCCACTGACAAACCACAGAAACAGTGATTTTAAACAAGGATCACCCCATTTTGTAAAATACATCATCAACATTAACTGGAAGACAACATGTTTCCTGGCCTGGGGCACTTAGGCAACACCTTGATCTGTAAAGAAGACCAAGCTTGGGCCCTATCATGGATAGAATATGGTCCATGTGCTTTTCATATGTAAGGGAGGGATCTATCCCACATCATAGCTATTTAAAGAGACTAACCTGTTCAAGGGATTTAAAACTTTTGTGGTCATGATAAGTGAGGACAGATGGGAAGAAATGTGGACTGACAGGAACATAGTTCCATAATTAGGCAGGCTTGGGCAGACTGGATGGGTGACAGGCCTTTATCTGCCAGCATTTCTTTGTTTCTTTGGGACCCAAACATCATGGAGTTTGCCTTGCTGGAGTTAAAGACTATCATTAGTAAACATATTTCAAACAGCACTAATATCCAAATGGAGGTGAGTGCTGAGGTGAGGAATAGTGGGTTTGTTGATATATTACTGTTTCATTTATGTACGGATAATCTTGACATGTACCACATTGCTTGGAAAGTTCCTTTAAAAAAAAGAGCAAGACAAGGCGAACACTAAAAACGGAGCCTTGAAGCACACCACATTAAAGGTCACATGAACCTGAGGGAGTCTTATTTAGTCTAACCTGCTGAATATGGACACTTATAGTACCTGTCCATTAAAATGGATGACTGTAAGACTGTCTAGACCCACTTCCTTAAACTTATCCTGGAGGAGCTGATACAGTGGCACCCAGTTTCAGGTTCCCGCATGTCTAGTTTAGAGATGTGCAAAGTTGAGAAAACTTCCCTTTGACAGAATGTTGCAAAGTTGGCCAACTTCATAAAGTTCAAAGTGCTGACTTTGAAATGTTTTTTGGCCAGGTAAAGTGGTGCTTTTTTCCATGGAGTTACCAAATTTGCTCACAAAGTTGCAGCTTTGCGGAAAAAAGTGCCACTTTTCCTGAAAACATGTTGCAAAGTCAGCAAAGTTGAAGCTGGTGATGACAATAGGAACTTTGTGATGTTGAAGTTTCGCAAGTTTGTGGCAGCTTTGCCAACAAAGTTTAAGTTCACTTCACCTCTAAACTGGTTGTGTCAATTGGTACCTTCAATGAAGAAGTACTGAGAACAGTTCACGGTCATCACTTTGCACTTGCCAGTCTTTTTGCAGTTTGCCAGCTGACTACTAAAACTTGCTGGCTAAAGGGATATAGTGGTACCCACATACATAATTATATTTATAAAATGAGTAGTAATTTTTCTGCATCCAGATTTTCCATGTTAAAATCACGACTGCAGAATAGTAAAGGAAACGATCATGAATAAAAAACGGCGCTCCTCAACTCAGCATTATAGCACTGAATTAATTGCCTTTGCATCAAAATTGTGCTGACATAAGTAAGTATAAATCTGCCTAAGTTGCAGTGAGTACAAACCTAATCCTTATCATTATCTCTAAAATCCATTTCTACATTTACCTGTTACTCATGTTTTCTTTTTGCTGAGCACCACTCCCTTGTACCCAGAATTCTATGCTCTCTATCCCACCTGTGCCTGATGGTCATTAAAATGACAAGTTGGATACCCTTCAACATTTTCTAGCTTCACTGCAGAATGGATTTTGAGTTAGTAACCAGCCAGAAAGGTAAGCCTTTGGCAGTGTACTGTGGTTACACCTACAGAAAAGATAAAGAAAAAGGAGAAAAGGTGTACTGGCATTGTGCAGACTCCCATAAGTTTAGCTGCCTTGCCAGAATGCAAACTGTTAAAAATAAGGTGATTGCACAGGTAAAGGAACACACGCATGTTCTGGATACTGGTGATATCGGAGTGTGCAAGGTCATGGCAGAGGTTTGTGAATATACTCGAACAAGTGTTGAGTCCACCACACAGGTACTTGTGCAGTGTACCACCTCTGCATCTGATGCAGTAACTGGATGTCTGCCTGCTGTGACACTTATGAAATGGACCATCCAAAGGATAAGCCAGGTAGAACGTGTTTATCCAGCCACTCCTGCTTCCATTGAGGAGCTTGAAATACCTGCAGAGTTTAGTATTACATTGGCAGGAGAGCCATTCCTAATATTTGACAGTGGCAAGGAAAAGGATAGACTGCTAATATTTGCTACAGATGATAATTTAAAAATGTTGCAGGACAGTATCGACTGGTTACTTGATGGCACCTTTAAATCTTGTCCATTACTATTTGATCAGTTGTACACTGTGCATTGCATTAAGGCAGGTCAAGTTGTAACTTCAGTGTATGTGCTGATGTGCTCCAGAACAACCGCAGCATATAGTAGGATGTACACACAGCTGCATGCATTGTGCTCCACCCTAAGACCAGAAACAGCTTTAATGGACTTTGAGAAATCTGCTTGGTGGGCATTTTGCTCTGCTTTCCCTGACACTGAAGTTTGTGGCTGCCTATTTCATTTTGCGCAAGCCATATGGCATAAGATTCTAAAGTACCCAGTAGTGCAGGAGAGATACTGCTCAGATCCTGACTTCTCTTTGCACTTGTGTATGTTGATATCACTTGCTTTTGTCCCAACAGAAGATGTAGTTTGTACCTTTGATGCAATGCAGGACTGGGATTTTTTTTCAACAAATGGAGAAATATTAAAGCCACTGATAGAGTATTTTGAATCTATGTGGGTAGGAAAATGCAGGGGGGAGGTCAGGATGAAGAACTGCAGCACTCCCACTGGAACAATGGAACTGCTATGATGCCACCTCAAGGGGGCTTGCAAGAACCAACAATGCAGTTGAGGGGTGGCATTGTAGATTTAACTTATTTATTTTATTTATTTATTTATTAAAATGTTTCACCAGGAAGGCATACTGAACAACAAGTTGCTCGTCTCCCAGTGCAACCTGGGGGGGGGGCGTACTATTGGATGAAGAATTAGACATACTGTTTAACATTTAAAACATACAAGAAATTAAACATTCAATTACATTTGTAACAAGACAGTTAAAAAATATAAATAATCATTCAGTCGCATTTGTAACATAACATACTATTATATATATCATACCTGTGAAATATGAATTTAATTACAAGTGGCATATCTGAGGAACATAGTACATAGTGGTGAAGGGGGAGGAGAGTGTGCTGAGACACAGGCTGGGGGGGGTGGAAGGTTTAATAGGTGATGTGAGTCATGGAGAAGAGCAGAGACATAGGAGGACAGTTGAGGGTTAAAGTAGGAGCAGTTAGATGAGAGAAAGTTATGTAAGGCAGAAGTAAGGGGGGAGGAGGAGGAGGAGGAGGCGGAATGCCATATTTGGGGGGGAGGGAGTTCCAGATTTGTGAGAAACAATGGGTAAAACCTGACTGATTGATGAGAGTGGTATGACAGGGGACCAACAAAGTGCGAGTGACAGAGGATCTGAGGGAATGGGAGGTGGGAGGTGGGGAAGAGAGCAAACATGAGAGGTAGGAGGGAAGTTCTCCTAACCAAAATTTAGAAGTGAGTTTGGCACAATGACTGAGGTGCCTGTTCGCAAGTGGGGGAAGGGAAATGGTGTCGTAGAGGTCGCAGTGATGAGTGCATGATGGAGCATCAAGGGTAAACTAACAGAAGGAGCTAACTAGAGTGTCCAATCTGGTTAGGGAGGATTTGGGAGTAGCATCATAGACTACATCACAGTAGTCAAAAATGGGGAGGATCGTCTTCTTGACTAGTTCACGTCTCGCTGTAGGAGGGATGCAACTACGATTCCAGAATAATGCACCAAGCTTGGGGTGCAATTTTTTTAGGATGGTGTCAATGTGGCCAGAGAAGTTGAGATGTTGGTCCACCAAACCCCAAAGTATCTGAATGAGGTTGTGTCCTCTAATGTTGTTCTATCAAGGGTATGGAAAGACGGTAAAGGGTGGAGCCTAGAGAGTCTCTGCCTAGTGCCAAAGGTCATGGAGACAGTCTTTTTGGCATTTAGGAATAGCTGATGAGAGGCAAACCATAACTGAACCTGGTGGAAGTCAAGCTGAAGGGTGGTTGCAACATCAATAGGACATTTGCCAAATGAGAACAGGATACTGTCATTGGCATACATATGGACAGAGGTGGAGGGGGAGCATACTGAGGACAAGTCATTTAGGAAGATGGAGAAGAGAATGGGCCCAAGCACCGAGCCCTGTGGGACTCCAGTGGAAATGGGGGGGGAACTGTATCCTGGATCATGACTGATTGTGTTCGACCTGACAGGTAAGCTCTAAACTAGTTTTGGGCGGAAGTAGACAACCAAGCAGCCATAAGGGAGTCAAGAAGTAGGGCATGGGAGACTGTGTCAAATGCCTTGGTGAGGTCAACAAAGATGGCAGAGGTAATGAGGCCATTATCCATCCCAGTGAGGATGGAGTCAGTGAGCCTGAGTAGGGAGGAGGTAGTGGAGTGGTTCATCTGAAAACCAGATTGGAACGGGGTTAAAAAGGAAGAGTCATCTAGGAAAAAGGTTAGCTGAGAGAGGACCAGGTGTTCTTGGAGTTTAGCAAGGGCAGGGAGTAGGGAGATTGGGTGAAAATTTGCAGGGGAGGAGGGGTCTCCACTCTTTGGGAGAGGGAGGACCACAGCATGTTTCCAGGATGAGAGGACAGATGAGGACGAAAAGGAAAGATTTAAGATCAAGGAGAAAGGGTAAGCTATAGCAGAAGCTGAAAGGTAGAGGAGTTCAGGGTCAAGATTATCTGGCGATGAGCCTTTGGAAGGATTAAGAGAGAAGAGCCATTAGTGTTTCTTCTGGGGAGACTGCAGAAAAAGAGAAGGAAGGAAGGATGGGCATGGACGGGTTGAGTACTGGGTGTGGGAGGATGAGGAGGGGGAGGTTAGAGGGGACTGACTTTAGAAGTGCTGTGGCGCAAGAGGTATAATAGAAGTTAAAATCTTGAGCCACTGCACATGGTTCAGAAACCAATGAGTTGTTTATTTTAAGCACAGGAGGAGGTGGATGTGAAGGGGGGAAAATAGGGCATGGACCACTTTCCAGAATTTGGAGGGGGAATTGATGTTTTTGAGAAAAGATGATTTAAAATATTAAGACTTGGCAAGTCTGGTAGCTTTTGTGCAGGCATTTCTTAACATGCAATACCTGGCATGGTCTAGGGGAAACTGGGAGGCCTTGTGTTTCCTCCAAGCTTTTTCCTGTTCCCTGAGACAGGTCAGTAACTCAGGGGAGACTCAGGGATAATGGTTGCCATGAACTCTAGTGTGTTTGAAAGGAGCATAGGAGTTCCATGTAGTTAGAAATTTATCTTTAAAATAAGTGACGGCTTGGTCAATGGAAGGGCAAAGGCAATAGGGGACCAATCGGAGCTGGCCAGTTCATTAAGAAGGGGATTAAGGTCTAAGGAGCTGAAGGAGTGGAGTTGCAGAATTTTGTGAGGCAGTTTAGGTCTATGAACTTTCCTGACTACGAAGATTGGGTGATGATCACTGAGGGCATCCGATGAGGATGCCTGATTTAATGACTCAGTGGGGGTGAGAGGTGAGAGTCCAGTCTACTGGGGAGTGGTTAAGAGTTTTATGATTTAGGCAGGTGGGTTCCAGGATGAGTTGGGGGAGATTGCGGGCCATGATATCATTTTATGTCTTGGCAGTTGTTGGTGATAACCAGTTTTGGTTTACATCACCCAGGATGTATAGCTCGCCTTTATGTGAGAGGAAGGTTATGGAAGTAATGAGATCCAAAGTATCAGATGACTTGGAACGAGGTCGACAGTAGATGCCAGCTATAAAAATAGGGGAGGAAAAAGGCAAGGTAATGTTTACTACAAGTACTTCGTAGGCGGAGGGTATTGAGGATGATAGAATGGTTGAGAACTGAAGTGAGGACAGGATATACATGGCTACTCCACCACCCCTGCCAGTTCTATCCTGCCTGATTATGGAATAACCTGGGATATTAATGGCAAGATCAGGTATTTTAGCATTTAACCAAGTTTCTGTTAAAATTAGTATATCAGGTGTGAGAGATATTACCATAGGACGTAAAAGGTCAATTTTTGACACAAGACTGCAGATGTTAAAGTAGAGGATTTTCAGGCCCTTGGGGAGGGCAGAGGGGGTGGGTGATGTCGGTACATTAGTGGAAGGATTGCAACTGGCAGGGATGTATGTAGCAGGACCAGGATTGGGATGAACATTTCCTGATGTGAGTAAGAGGCGTGCTATTATGAGTGAGTGGCATTTATGGCATTTGTGATGGGCTGAGGATTTTGGAAGTATTTGGGTGGGGTGGGGCTAGGTGAGGTGAAAATAAGAAGGTGAAGAAAAGCTAGGTGGCTAGGGTCTGAGAACAGAGCAGCAATGGGGAGGTGAGGGAAATGGGAACAGAGTACTTGAGCGGGTGTAGGAGTTATGGCAAGGATAAAGGTAGGTGATAGGACAGCAGAGGGGAAGGTGAGAAAGGTTTACTGGACTGAGGAGATTGTGGAGCTGAGGTAGATAAAATTGATAGAAGAATTAGAAGGAGGGGAAGTGGTGAAGGAAGAGTGAGCATATTGTATGGATCGGTGGAGCAAGAATGGAACAGGGTATACTAATCAATAGAAAGGAGAAAATAAGTGGCAGTGACAGAGGTAATCTAACTGTGAGAAGAAGTGGACAGTGACAGTTGCCAACAGCAGCAATTAATTGAGTTGTCGCATAGGAGCCTGTCACCTCAGTATCTGAAAACTGATACAGTGCCTGAAGGAAGAACAGCACCTAATGGAAATGAAAGTTGAGCAAATGGTGGCTGGGGCAGCTGCAGGGTCAAAAAAAAAAGAAAGTACAAGGACATGCATGAAAGGGTGTGCTCAATTGTAAGGGAATACGCACAGAGGATTAGGTACGATTACCTCAGAGGACTCACCTACAATTTTCAATTTCAAATTTGATGGCATGTGCGCACAGAACAGTGAGCAGAAGTGTGAACAAAACAAATCACCCAGACCTGTAAACCATCGTTTTTTATCAGGATATCTTGAAATAAAGGATTAAGTGCTGAATAGCACTGAATTGCATCAGTAAGATAAGTTGCTATTTTGACATCCGTTTGTGCAGTGGTTGTAATGGTAGCTATTGTCTCATGGTTATGACGCACAATCCTGTGACTCTGTTTACTATGTGAGATGTGGTTTGGAGCTATGTTAGAGCATACGGTGCTTTCATCAGAGTTATGGAGCTATGGAGTTTTCTATGAGATTAGCTAATATTGAGCCGTCGTGATTATTGGTTTCACTATGGCAATAATTTTCACTGTTATGTCTACCACGCTGTTATTTCAAATCACCCAACATACAGTCACTGTGATTTACTCGCAATTTGTTAAGTCACCATTTTGTAGTCGCGATTTTCACGGGATACCCATCCAGATTGTTTGAGAGGTACCTTACCCATGAAATAGTATGTGGACACATTTTATTAGATAGTCATCCTAATCACACTGCTAACCCTTCTAACCACACATGTGCCAAATACGAAAGACATAAAAAATAATTTAAAACAAATTAACCTTTTTTACATTTTCTTTTTTTGTTTTGTCTTTGTAGGCCTGTAACCTTTGGTCAGGATGTTCCTGGACTCCAGTCAACTGCTACTTTCCTTGGTTTGCATCTTGCCCACTTCCCCATGACTTCATCTCCTGCAGTTTGGCATGATCTACAGAAAAACAATGTGAGCTTATATCCAAACATGTCCCTTTACTGAGAGAAAGCAAGTTTCTTTTTTTTTCTTACTCAAAGAGTGCCATCAAACACAAACACTGAGTGTGATTGTGAACACCGGGAGTACTGCTATTGAAATTGCAATCTTTGGAAATGGAGCCAGCAACTTTCATTAAAGACAGCTGACACCCTCCAGCATTGTAGAACCCTAAGGGAATAAAAACAACTCACATATATGGAGCCACAAGACACTAACTTACAGTGGTGGGGTGGCAGATGGAGGAGGAGAAGAACAGCAATGTTAATGAGACAATACCCTAGTGGCATCACAACTTCTACACCTCACTAGTAGTTGCAGCACGGTACTGTTACAGAATAGGCAAACTACACTGTCACAAACAGTACTACACAACACAACATAAACATGTTTTAAAAATATTTTTACCTATTTTGTTGAAAACTGATTCATTTTTGCATTTGTTTACTACTCAGACCCATTTTGTATATACAATAATACACTCTAGGGTTTGGGTTGTGTGATAAGAGCACTTCTGAGGTGCTGAGGGCACTTAGTGCAAGTGCCTCATGGCTTACTATTCATTTGGAGTGTGCTCTTATCAAACAACAACCCACATTCCACCATGTCTTATTGTTTACTTAAACTGTATCATGACTGATAACATTTAGGGATCCTGGATATATTTCCAAATGTAACATTTTGAAAGCATTGCATACATAGAACACCAGTTACTTACAGTATATACTGTATAGGGCACTACAGGGGATTAAAAACCTCTGGGTATATTCAGTATGGAGAAAAAGTATTGGTCCCACATGTCCTTATCTCACTATGAAGGACACTGAAATAAACAAAATCCTTCTTCCATAGAAACACACTCTTACTGCCTTTGCCATCTGGTGTACAGTCAATAGAGCTCTGCTATCATGGAAACAGACATATTTAAACTTAAAAACCACCCCCAGATTTGCAATGCCAAAATATAAAGATTTTCCTTAATAGGGAGTTTACAATAGCAATGAGGACCTTAGCTTCAGTTCTTCTCTGGGAGATAATGACCTACTGCAATGCTTAGCACCCTCTGCTGCACCTCAAGTACTTCAGCTTTTCAACAGGTCAATATTTTTCAGAAAAGGTCCTCAGCCTCAGTCTTTATTGCCTAAAGAAAGAATATGACATGACCGTGGGGGGGTGTGGTGTGGTGGTTTCATCCTCTGGTAATGTAGTTGCAAGTGTGTTGGAGTACCAAGTCTGAAGGATGATGGACTTCAACTACTCAGAGATACACTGACAAGCATACCCTACCACTGTTGTAAATGTCTTATTCCACTCATAAAATCTTAAATTATCAGTTTAGCAGTGCTACAATGTGGTGGTGCATCTTTAAATTGTCTGTTTAATGCATTAGCATAAATTAAATATGCAGCATGGATTAGGCTATAGATGGCCCACTTTACTAGTTGGGCATGGTTGCACTGCAGCAGGGGGTTATTTTAGCATGGTTAAAATTAATCCTTTAGCTTTAGCTTGGTATTGCTGAGGTTTTGGTTCCTGTGCCTCCCATGTGTAGTAGTAGTACTGGTAGTCTTTATTTGATTGATCAAAGGTCATTACAAATTTCAACGTACACATAACATTTAGAAAATAAATTCAAGACATTAACATTAAAATTACATTCTAAGAATTTACAATCACATATTACACTTTAACACTGTTTAAAACATATTTGTCATGTAGCTGACTTGTTACATAAGAAAAATAGACAGGTGGTTATGTTACGACCATACCGAGGATATGTACAGTAATCACAGCAAAAATACTATAAAAACAACCTACCCTCCCAATTTTAACAATGGTAATGTTATTAATAGGACAGAGACCGCTGTGTAATTTTTTTTATCCAACATTCATTGTAGATTTGTCAAGATAGGTTAGTCTTTTATCCTTTATCAAGTGGAAAAAGCAACAGACAGATTGGACATGAATATGATCTATTGGATTATGAAGAAAAAATAACTGTTCAAATGGCAAAAAATGATTGCTTTGTCCCAGCTGTGGTATAAGAAAATGTCTAAATTGGTTATATCTACAGCATCTCAATATAACATGTTCAACAAGGTACAAAAGTTTTTATTGTTCGGCATACATGCCTTTACAAAATTCATAGTTACATAGACATTAATTAAAATTGCACATAGAGTGCTTAATAGTTCTTCTGTCTTTAAACATATAATAATAAAGTGTATTCAGAACTACATGTAATCTTAGATATATAACAGTTTCTTAACATATTCACAATTTCACTCTTTTTAGATAATTCACCAGCCATTAAAGGGACACTGTCAAATCCTTAGGTCTCAAAGTATCCCTAGTTTAAAAAAAAACACATTTTATGATTGCCAACATTCTGTAAAGATTGCTGATGTAGCTGATAGTTTGATTCTGACTATTTTTTCTTTAAAAAAGTGAAAAACAGACTGCCCACCATACTGGTGTAACCACACAAACACAAGTTTGTTTACATTCCTCAATCAGCTCAAACTGCATCTTTCCTGGACTTTGGATCACCCACAGTACAGTCTATCCCCTCATGATGCAGTGGGAGTTTATGAGGCTACTGCCTCATGAGTGACTGCACTGTTTGGGTGTGTTTATAATGCTCAGGAAGTATGCAGTAAGAACAGATCCAGGACTGTAAACAAAACAAGGTTGTTTATAAATATACATTAGCATGCATTTCAGTTCTACTAAACAAGGAGACAGACAAGACAAACAGCAACATCAATGAATTTTAGAGAAGGTACAGTAGGCAATCATAAAATGTAAGTTTTTAACTAGAAACACTATGATGAAAAACAGGTTGACAGCATCCCTTTAAAGTGCATTTATATCATTTGTATTAAAAAGATCTTTTATAATCTGTAGTTTGTCATGCAGTGTATTATAATGCTTAAGTATAGGACCAAGCCAATTCTTTGTCTCTCATATAATAGACAATATAATCACACATGTTCCAAGTCATCTTCTGTTTTTAAGTCACATTTACAATATGGGCTCATGACTCCACCTCTTTTGTTTGCAATATATATAATTCACCTTATAAATTTCCATTTTAAATTTTGTAACCACCCTTCTATCAGATGGTTGGGTTAACTTTAATATATATGGTTCAACACCATGATGTAGTTTGATAGTCTTGAACCATCTAAAATGTTTTAGATCTTTTATTCTAATCACATCTTTCATTAAGGAGGTGTCATGGACCCTATTTCTAATGATCTCATTTATTTCTGAAAATGGGGATTGATAAATTCTATACAGAAGGGTTCCTAACCCCAGAGGAAACATTAAACCCTTAATTTCTGTAATTATTGGGAAAGCAAAACCCCTATGGTTATTATCAATAGCTTCATGTACAGCAATTCTAGGTAGACGAAAATCAGGCAACAAGAACACTTTCAGTGTGTTTAATTCTTTGGATATGAACAAAGGATACCAATGAGTATTGTCCTAATTCCCTTCTAACTACTTCTGTAGGACCAGAATTAGGAACCCTTAAAACATATCTATATAATTTGTTTAACATTACTTTGAGAGGTTTCAAATTATCATTTGCCCACATTTTAGCCCCATACAATATGCTTGTTTTTTTAATTTTGTGTTTATAACTCTAAGAAGACCCATAATACTTCCATTCCCATATTTTCCTGCAAATCTTTTAAAAGCATTAACTGATGTATTGAGTTTTGCTTTAAGTAAAAGAATATGGTTATTCCAAGTTACATTTTCTGAGTATCTTAATCTTAAATAATTATAAGTTTTAACTGTTGCTATTTTGTCTTTGTTGATGTATAAGTAAGGTACTTTCTGCTGTTTGTTCCCAAATATCACCATGTTTGGTTTTTGATTATTAATAGTAAATTTGTTATGAGCACAAAGTTTAGCAAAATGATTTTGTTTCCTCTGAAATCCCAGTAAAGTAGTAGACATTTAGACTATATCATCTGCATAAGCTAGACACGTGATTTTCTGGGTCCCGAGAAATGAAGAATGAAAGTTAGAGTCCTCTAGACCTTCAATAACTGAGTACATATATATTTAGTCTTTTGGTAACCGGGTAAGGCCCACTAGGCACAAGTGTCTGTTTTCAGGGGTGACCTGGGAGCACTGGGCGGTTCAGTGACTTGCTCAGAGTCACACAGTATGCAAGTGGAGGTTGTGAGACTCAAACTCAGGTCTGGTCTGTTGGATGTACCAAGCTCATTCACACCTCATTCCTCTAAGCTCTAGGCTATACTGCCATATATATATATATATATATATATATATATATATCTTATATTTATCTATATATATATATATATATACTATATATATTGATATTATATATATAATATATATTATATATATATATATATATATATATATATATATATATATATGACAGGTCTCTGTTATGATTGTATTGAACCTGAATCCATGTATTATTATGAAGGTGTATTACGATAACCAATAAATTTAGATCAATATCATATGATTTTAGTTTCTGCCATAATAAAGGTCTATCAACAGTGTCAAATGCTGTTTTTAGATCTACAAAACAGCAGAATAATTTGTGTTTTTTAATTTTAACATACAGTACTTGCATATCAGGTGGTATAAACCATGGCAATGTTGGAGCATAGACCTATTTTTCCTAAAGCCATTTTGGAGCTCACTTATAATTTTACTATCATTTGCCCATGTTTAAACCCTTTTCAGAATGATTCTAGTAAACAGTTTTTGTGAGGTATCTATCAAACTTATGGGTCTGTACATCATTGGGTCATAGGTATTTCCTTTCTTAAAGATTGGACAAATATTATTTCCTAACCATGTTTGAGGAATTATTAAATAGTACAAGTAGAACTGGAGTCCACCATCGTGGAAGCAATTTAAATAATTCAGCTGTTATGCAATCAGGGCCTGGAGCTTTGTTGTTCAACATGCCCCTTATTGCTAGCAAAATTTCCTCCCTCTCTATTAATATTGGTCTTGGAAACATTAAACCTTCAGTTACTATTCTTGTTTCCTGTTTATTCTCATCCACATAGTATAAGGCTGAAAAATGGTCATCCCATTATTTTGGAGTAATTGCTGCTTCAATTTGTTTTGTATATTGAATAAAGCTGTAGCTTACCAATGTTCAGACTTCAATATTGTTTGTTAAAATAGTAGTTTTTAATTTCATCCACATATGATAGTGATATTTTTTGCTTTTCAACTTCTAATGCTTGTTTATATTGTTTCCTGGCTTTGTTTAACTCTTTCAATTTGAGTTTATGTGGACTGATTTTATAGTCCTTTAATAAATAGTTTATTTCCTTCTTCATTTGTTTACACTTATTATTGAACCATGTTTTCAGTTTGATACCTTTAGTAAGTGATTTACTTGTCAAGGATGGTTTCAGATACCATAATATAAAGTACTAGTTTTTATTTGTACTCTCTCCCAATAAAAATTAATCTCTTGGGTTATTAATTAATTTTGAGTTTAATATTTCCACAATTGGGTTAATTGAATTAGTAGTCCACCTAATTTTCTTGAAATTTAAAATCTCTAAATTGTCTGGAGAATATTATTTTGTTATGTTAAATGAATTATATTCATTACCTGTAATTGTTAATTTCAACAGAAGATGTGCAGATTCAGATCTAGTCACTATTTCCATATCTTCAATCAAAGGTATAGCCTCTTGATTTATCCATATTAGATCATTTGTGGATGCTGCAGTGGGCACCAGGAATGTAAACCCTGCCATGGGAATCATTAATTGTCCTGCCATTAATTAAACAGTACTCGTGATTTTGCATAGCTGTTAACAACTTCTTCCCTTGTATATTGGTGTTTTTATCATTAGCAGCTCTATTTGTCTTAATTTTATTATTCATTATATTTATTTGTTTTAAAAGGTCATTCTCTAAAATGAATATCTCTTTTTCTTTGTATATTCTTGCATTAAAATCACCTAAGACAACTATAAGACTTGCATCATATTTGTTGTTCAATAACTGTAAATATTATTAAAATGCGTCCCAAGGGAATGTAAAATCAGATCTTGCTTTATTTGGGGGTATGTAAATATTTATTATGATATATTTCATGCCCTCGTAATCCAAGAGTAAACTAAGTGCATTAGATAAAAGGTTATCCAATTCCATAATTTCAAAGTTCAGAGAAATTTTAATATAAATTGCCACTCCCCCTTTAGATCTACCAAGTTTTTTAGATTTAGTAGCTGCTTTAGTAAAGCCACCATATCCTGAAAGCATAGATGAATTTTAAACAATTAACCGTGTCACTTGGAGACATATAATGTCTCCTTCATGTAAGAATTCTAATACATTAGGGTCAGCTATTTTGTTTATTATCCCTTCTATATTCCATAATATTATTTTCATTAATGGTTTCCTTTGTTGTTTTATAATGTCCTGATTGTTAATCCTATTAAGTTAGTTCTTTTTTATAGTCTGCACTGGCACCTGTTGCTGATACTCAGTCTCATTTATACCAATTAATTTCCAACTTGATGCATCAATTAGATTAATTTCTAAAGAGTCCAGTATTCCAGAGTAGTTCATTACTAATGTTGCCATTTTAGGTGACTCAAATAATATATCAGTTTGTGGAGAATCACCAATTGCCTCGTGGATTTTGATTTTAGTTATCCAAGAAGGGTTTAAGTTTAATTTCAAAGCACATGAGAGAAAAGTTACTATCTCTTTTTTAGTTTGTCCCATTGATTGTCCTTTAATTAAATCCCACCCAACACTGAGAGGGTTTTGCTTTCCCTTAATCTAGACTGATGTTCTTCATAAGAATCAATTACTGTTATCAGTTTGTCTATCGTCTCTCTTTGTTCTGTCCTGTCTTTGTTTGCTAAACCATTCAGATTAGTATTTAACTGAGGAACTAATTTGGGAGGATGTAAATTAAAACTCTTATTGTTTAATGCTTGTTCCAGATTCCAGATTTTATTTGCAATTCATTCTAATCCATATAAATTAAGACACAATCTGGATAAAATTTATTGTTAAGTCTGGTCATGCAGGTGTCTTCCTTGTCACCATCTATGTGCAATAGTTTCAATATCCAATCTAATACCACTTGCGTTTCTTGATGTAATAATGGAATACCATGTCATTTCATTAGATATTCTTTTGTATCTGGTATTTGTTCAATTAAGTTTACAGCTTCATGTTGTTTATTTTCCAAATCTCTATCCTGCAACCCCTTTTCCAGTATATTGTTTTGGGGTTGTTGGTTATTTTGATTTTCAAAATCTGTCCTTCCATTTTTAACTACTGAGGCCCATGTAATTTGCTTTTGTTGTTTTTCTACATGGGAGTCCATTTCTCTAAACCCTTTCCTATCCACTTTCTCATTTATTTCAATATCATATTGGGAATTGTCTCCTGATTTACTAGTATCACTTACTTGTAATAAAGTTCTTTGTATTTTTGAAGTGTTTTGCATTGGTTCTTTAACCTTATCTTTATCCATATGAGTTTTACACTGTTGTGGTTTTTGTTTCCTTTTCTTTATTCTGTTTCTTTGTCTCTGTTGTTTATTTTTACTTGTTTTGATTAGATCAATAAATTCCATAATGTCTTCTTTACCCCTTATAAACAAAGGGGGAAGGTTAACCTGACAGGCGTTATTATCCTTGGTATTCTGTTCTATTAGTGACTCATTATTACTACAGCTGCTTACATCATTGTGGACATCGATCCCCTGATTCTTAATGTTGTTCAGTAGGGTTTTGTTATGAAATACATCTACCCTTAAGGTGGCAATTTCTTCTTTTAATACATCTCCAACATCTGTCTAGAAAGGGGTGTAGCTATAATAAAATCACCTTGTTTTTTTAAAATGCTCCTGATCATAATTTATGTGTTCTTAAAAAATGGGTAAGAAAAAAGGAATCCTCTGGTTGATTGAAACACATTAGATGACCATGTGTATATCAGAGCTCGACTGCACACCTGAACTTTTACCTTTACCCCCTCAAAAACAATTTTGCCATTTTATAAGACAGATAACCCACTCTACAGTGTGCTGTCATGCTCTGATATATGTACGCCTTGGGAGGTTGATGCACAACAAGGCATGCGTTCAGTAGTAGCCACAGACACTGCCAGCTATTTCCAGCTATTTTGTGAAATTTCTAAAGAGTTTCTTTCTTCTGCCCCTGCCATGGAAATGGAGAAAGCATTAGATATATCTGGAAATATCATAGAAATTTTGGGAAATAGCTGGCAGTGTCTGTGGATGCTACTGTATATCAGAGCATGACCGCACACCTAAGAGTGGGTTATCTATTACATAATAGCCTTCCTGAGGGTATGATCTCATAGAACTCAGAGAAAATCTTGGGGTATCCCCCCCGATGTTTCTGGGGGGTTACTTGAACTATCAGTGATGTTGCTACAGAACTAGAATAGCTTGTCTCAAGTTGTCTTAAACTTTTTGTTAAATCATCTATGTCCTGTATTGTTGTTGACAGGTCCTCCTTTTGAACAAAATTTGGAGACCTTACTAAATCATTTTTAGTTGTTTGAGTTGAGTCCATTATTATTTTATCCTTAGTAGTTTTGCTGATAATTACATCAATGTTTTTGCCCATTTTTAGTTCCTTATTTGAAATCCCCAAGCCTTTTGTTACTTTATCCTTCCTTTGTTCTAGGGTGTCACTAACTTCTAAAACATAAACATCTGATTTTCCAGGCCGAACTCCTTTTTCCATATGAATACTAACATTTTGTATGTCTGAATTTTGTAGTATTCACTGGTATATGCTTTTAACTGATTGTTTAACCAATGTTGTAACCAAGTATTTCCATGCTACTCAGTACATCTGTTTTAATGTGTCTCTATTGTGTTATGCTAGTCTGTACATCTGTAAATGTATATTGTGATAACCTGCATGTTATCCTCCCCGTGTACCCCTTCCCCCAGGTCTCACTGGGAGACAAGCATTGTTTTGCTCAGTGTGCCTTTCCTTTTGAAACAATTTCAATAAATAAATACATTTCTTTGTACATTAGTCAAGATATCTCTCTTTGTACCATCCATCTCTGAGATGGTGCTTGAAACTGAATTGTCAAAAGTACTGGTTGTATAAGGAACATTATCTCCTTGAAAGTTATCCTCTGGGGTATTAAGTGCAAGTGCATCAGGATGCTCCATTAGAATCGGAGTTGAGCATATATTCTCTGACTCACCTACATCATCCTTAAAGTAAGAAGTTCTTTTTGTTTGATTTTTGTCTAAACATAATGGTATTGTAAGTTGTACTTTTTGGCCATCCAATTTCTCTAAATCTTTTTTTTTTTTACTTTTTATCTATAGAGTTGTATGATTATTACAGCCAGCTGTATGTCATAAACAATAAGAGATTGAGGTACACATACCCTTGCATCACTTGTACAATCCAGATAAACGTATACATTGTGAATAGATTATGAGTCCATGCATGAAAGAGGCCACCAGGTAGAATTATAGGAGTAAAGTCCAAACTGAACAACTTGTAGAGTAATGATCCTCTCACATCAAATTAGAAAAACTTAATTATTACACCCAGGAGTCAGTTTCCCTGAAGAACTTGTAGGTAGTGGGGAAAGAAATGGCTCACATACTGTAAACAAATATTTCAACCAGACTGTGTGGGCTCAATTAAGTTGAATTACAGCCCTCTAGATTCTTGCAAGGCATAGCAACCTGCACTAGAGAGAAACAGATTAAAAGAAAAATTAATCTCAATGCAGTTAAACTGAGATGCACTCTATGCACTAAACATACATCAATTACAGTTATGGTCAATAGGATCTAACCTCATAGTATTAAAGAGAGCAACAACTAAAGTACAGGGCTCATATAGCCTCAGGAAACAGGTAATAATATTGAAGAATAAGTTTACATTGTGGTCCCATTGCTATTATCCGATTAAAGTTACCATCTTAAGTGTTAAGGTTTTAGTCAGGAAGAGCATTAAGTCCATGGTAACTTCATCCTTCCTCATCCAAAGTATCCACTGTAGGCTTTTGACTTTCTATCAGCTTTTCAGTGAATGTCAGGGCCACTGTCGGGTCCACAAACACATGAGACCTTGAGGCATGTTTAATTAAAAGCTTTGCCGGGAAGTTAAGTTGCGCTTCGATGCCATTCTCAAGGAGATTTTTTTTAATGGTCTGCAATTCTTTCTTGTGGGCCTGGATTTGTGCAGACAGATCAGGGAAAAAGGAGAGACAATGTCCCTCCTTGAGCAGGTCCCATTGAGAGCGTGCAGCCTGCAAGAGGGCAATCCTAGCATTGGAGGTGGAGAGAGTAGCTATTGTAGTGTGTGGTACTTGCTGTGCTGCTCCTCGAGACTTCTGACGCTGTGGGATCGAGAATACTTTCAGGATATGAATCCCTGAGTCACAGGGCAACAATTGTAAATCTTAGAATATTATTCTGGTCACTGTAGGTAATATTTCAGTTGCACCGGCATATTTAGAAGGAAATCCTACGATGCAAACATT
Organism: Neoceratodus forsteri; assembly: GCA_016271365.2. Taxonomy (NCBI): domain Eukaryota; kingdom Metazoa; phylum Chordata; order Ceratodontiformes; family Ceratodontidae; genus Neoceratodus; species Neoceratodus forsteri. The sequence continues at coordinate 1,089,643,713 of CM057458.1, forward strand.
AGACTACCGTTGGATGTTCTCCATCTTCTCAACTTTAGCTCTCATTTGATTGAGATCTCTAATATAGGCCGTATTACATTCCAGCTGACATTCTCTGTCTGTTTTGAGCTCTTTAATAGCACTTGCATTGTCTTGGATCAAGTGGTCATTTTCCAATAGCTTTGCTTCTACCGCTGCCAGATGCTTATTCGTCTCCTCACCAGTAGCTTGTATCTTGGTTAGCATGGCCAAAATATGTGATGTCAGGAGCTCTGGTGTGGTTAGGTCTTTGACTGCTGAGGGCCCTGAACTGGTTGCAGCACTCTGGGAAGACAAAAATAAGTCCAAGCTTTGTGATATGCACTTCAAGTCTTTTTTTGGATTCATTTTGTTGCCTAAATATTCTGATTACTTAAGATATCTGAAATATCTTGAAGTTCTTTCCATTTTCTGATGTTTTTAGGAGTTTTAAGTAGTCACTGGCAGAGCCTTTTCAGAAAGCTGCCACCATGTTGCAGCTCCACAGCACCCCCTCCCTTTTTTGGTTTTTAAGTTCATTTTAACTTTAGATTTGGGTTTAATATTTTTACCTTTTACCCTGGGTGCAGTGCTCTTTTCTTTAGAGGAATTTAGTCCACTTCTAGTGCTTACCATTTTAATGACTATAATTAACCAGTACTTTTGTTAATTTCAAATCAAACAATTTTGAAAAAATAAGAATTGAACAATTTGCAAGAGTACACCCTGACAAATGTTCTATGAATATACACTTGAGTCTTAAATTTACAAGTAGTCTGGTCAATTTCCAATAGAACACACTCTTGGATGAAAATAAATATACGACAATGCAGTGGATAACAGCTATGGTTAGTAAATGTCCTTGAAAAAATGTTAAATATTGAGCTGAATATTAGAATAATAGCCCAAAAGTTAAGTGATTGTTATTGTCATATCTCCAACTTGTGACTTGCCAATATGTGAGTCTTCTACTGATCCAGAGTCAAAAAGAAAGCTGGATAAATAATTCCAGGACCTGCAGATTTATAGTGCTCCTAGTGTTCTTACACTCTGATAGTCCACATACAACTGAAGAATTTTTCTTTTATTTATTTTATCTATGCCCAGAAATTGGCTAAGCTGCTCAAAAATGTCTTTAAATTGGAAGGACCCTTCCATCTTGCAGGATACAGGAAAATCATAAAGGCTGTAGAAATTGAAAAAAACTGCACAAACGTTGTTGTCTAAAAATGTTCCAAAGGTCTTTTTGAAGCTGATGGACCCTTTAAACAACATAAAGTAATGAAACAAAACAAATAGGAGGTACTATTTTAAAAGTATGTGTTCAATTACTTAACAAGTAAATATAATTAAAGCCTGTAACAATTGACTGTTTAGTACCTAGTTTGTTTCAATATATTGTAAACAGGCTGCTTAATTCTCCATAGCATACTGTATGCACACATTCAAACCTAATATTATATGCTAGATGCTGTACAGAAGCTGTATAAATGCAACTTAGAGCCTTAGCTTGAAAGATTCTATGTTTACAGAACTAGCTTAGAATAAACTTCCAGGACCTACAACATAGAAAGATTCTGAGTATTAATTATAAAAGCTCTAAAAATGACCTCTTTAAAATACTCAGATATCTACAGAGTTCCAAGCAAATACCAGTATTCAAAGGCTTATTTTTTATGCACTAAAATTTCTCTTTACCTTCATCGTGGTTCGTGCAATACAATACAGAAGATTAGACAAAGCAAAATCTACAGCAGTAGCAGCAAGTTATCAGGTTTCAGCAACTTAAAACTCTGCCTCAAGTAGCTGTAGAAGATGTGCTTGCAGCTTCTATTTTTGTATATCCATAGAAGGGAAACACTTGCTGCTAGTTCATACGAAGCATAAAACCCCATGTGCCAGGGGTAGTCTAAATAAAAATATAAAAACATGGAGCGATGATTACCATTTGCAGCTTATGGAGTCAAATCAAAATATAAAAGAGAAATAATAAAATGTTTTAGTAATCTGGTACCCTTTATTTTATTTAGGTAACCAGATGACACAGATGTAAATATAAACTTACTGTATTATTAGATGTTTTAGAGTATTAAATTATTTAATTTTCCAGTCTCAGCAAACAGAATGCCTGAGGTTATAACTAGAAGGTGAAATCCAAGTGTAAAACTCTGTATTCAAAAGGTTACTTTTAAAAATACTTATTCAAAAAAGAAGAGACTGCTTGTGTTTCTACCATAGGGTGAAAAAGCAACCTTCCCCTAGAGTTTCCAATTGTATTTTAAAGTGTCCATGAATGGCCGTTAATATCAGCTGAGGAGGGGGTTGAACAATAAGTAACCTCATGCTGCAAGTAACTTGTGTTTGTAAAAATCTTAATTGATTAATTAATTTGTGAATATACAGTTTAATCACTTCAGAGCGCAATGCTTCATGTTAACCATGGCTTTCTACTTCATTGACTTAAATAGCCAACCAAGCAATTTAAGTAATTGATCTCAGCTGATACTGCTGCTGCTGCTTAATCAAGCAATAGCTCAGAGGTTATCAGTCTTATCAAGCATTAGTTTGAAGTAACGTTGGTAAGGATCTAGGTCAATATGACTAATTGTTAGACTATCCTTCTAATAGATCATGTTGTGATAAAAATACAACGTGATAAAGCTAGTTTGACAAAATAAAGAGTATTTTAAATTAAGTTGGTAACAAAGTGGCAAAAGAATCTGTGCCATTCTGTCAGCACTCTACGACCTCTCTACCAATGGAATAAAATTTAAGTAACCAGTAAAAGCTGTGCAAATATAAATAACATATGGACAGCACTAGTAAGAGCAAATATATAAAACACACAAAAACAGTCTATAGGTGTAACACCTGGTTTCTTATTTTCTGAATAAAATTTCCGGAATTCTAATAATCTGTCCTGCCAAGTCCAATAAGTAGCTAGAGGAGGACAGTAAAAATATAACATTAGTACAAAAGTTTTCACACGCTTTTCTCCCAGATAAAGCCTTTTATCAAATGATAAAAAGTAAGTAAAAAAAAATCTGTGCTGGGGTAGAGGAGGAGAAAAGCAATTTGAGTTAAGATAAGACATATGACTTTTTTTTAATATTATGTGTAGTTCTTGGAAGTTATAGGGCGTGGGTCCCAGGAGGAAAGACAGTAAATATTCTTGGTTCCCAGACAATAAGAGTAATAGCATTCTGCAGGGCTTACCGCGAACCGACTCTCATGAGGGGCTTCTGCCACCAACGGACTCCTCTTCTTGTAGGGAGATGGTCATGGGATGCTCAAATGTACAAGAACTAAATCTAGTGCCACAAGTTGGTCTGGAAAAGACTGTGCAGATAGGCTTAAAAATGTAGGCAGGCAGTCACCACTTTAGAGCTGCAAAAATAGCCACAACTAGCTGCTCTAAATTAAGGAAACAGTGGCATACCGTTTCTAAGTAAAAAAAAAAATGCCTTGCACAGTCTCTGCTCTGAGCTTCTTCTCGTCAGAACTGCAGCGTCAATGACACACTTCTCTCAGAGTCCCACACTCCATAATCTATCACATCCTGCTTGACCTGCTAATAGAGTGGATATCAGCTCAACAGCCTCAGGTTCCCTCAAATAACAACCATAGAAAGCGACTATTTCTTTTGAAGTTTTGTTGTAATGTTTCTCAGTTATAGAACTTGGAAAGGTCTAGAACTTATATGAAGTTAAAAATTTTCTTTCTAATGGTTCCTGCAGAATTCATAAATATGAATCAATTCAACGAACACATTTTAAATATTGTAGAGGAGGAGAAAAGCAATTTGAGTTAAGATAAGACATATGACTTTTTTTAATATTATTTGAAGTCTAGGTTTAACCCTTGCTGTGCCATGGACTGATATTTCAGTCCAGAATTCCTATACGTTCTAATTCTATTGGCAGGGCAGCCTAAGGATTAAAAACATAACAAAAACTATCACTTATCATTATTACCATATACCATCCTATGAAAAACCAAATGAACTGGAGAATCCTATTTCCACTAAGATTGACTTTATGTAATCCAACCATGGTGAACTACAACCATTTTTGAGAAGTTGGATTTTTTCCCTTTAGCATAAACTAGGGCATCTACTAAAATTAAATGTAGTCATTTTTTTGCCAGTATGTCAACTGTCTTAATCTGGCTGCTAAATGAAGAGACATAATAACCAGCTCAGCATGGATTAACTCTGAAGGGGTAGACTGAGGCAGGCCCAATGCTGCATGAAATAGTTTTGCAAGCAGGCAGTCCAACTGAGTTTTTAATTCTCTTGCCCCAGTTTTACCGTGGCATGTGCTGCCTACGCTAAGCTGTTCAATGCATAGCCTCCAAAATTACTATACAGTTGTAATAACCCCTTCACTACTATATTTATTTTTTCTTTACTTTTTGCCAAATGCAGAGCCCACTTGCAGTTACTGTAGCTGACAGAGTGATCCCCAGGTAACCTCTAACCTTTCGTTGTTTTGGTACCATGAAGATTTAACAGAGTTTGACCCAAAAATAGAAACATGGAAACATAGACAATGATGGCAGAAGAAGACTGATGGTCTATTCAGTCTGCCCATGGTTTCCTACACAACCCTGGAGCTATTCTTCATACAGGGTTCTAGTTCTGCCTAGCCACCCTTCCATTAGGCTCCATTACTATTGCCCTGTGTAACCACTATACTCATCACTCTGTCCCAACTATACTTGAAAGCATTAATGGTTCTAGTGCCCACCACCTTGGCTGGTAGACAGTTTTACGGTTCCATGACCTTTTTTGTAAAATAAAACGTTCTCATATTCTCTTGAACCTCCTTTCTGTCAGTTTCCACTAGTGACCTTATGATTTTGAACTGTTACTCATGCTAAATAGTTTCCAGCAATTCACCATGTTTATTCCTTTCAGGAACTTGAAAGTCTCAATCATACCTCCCCTCTTCAATCTGGGCTCTAGTGAGTACAAGTTCAATGCCTTGAGGTACTCCTGTTGGCCCTGAATTATCACTGTCACCCTTTGCTGCATCGTCTTCAGGCTGTCCTTATCTTTCCTGAGGTAAGGACTCCAGAACTGGGCACAGTACTCCAGGTGTGGCCTCATCATGGATCTATAAAGATGTAACTTTACCTCTTTTCTTCTGCTGTCAGTACCACTCCCAGTACATCCCATCATCCTGTTTGACTTACTACTGGACTTGTTACACTGGCTTGATTGTTTGAGGGAGCCACTAATGATAACTCCTCGGTCCCATTCCTCAACTACAGTGTTAAATCTTACTCCACCTATCCAGTACTCTTCTTGTTCCTGGGTGCATCATCTGGGACATTGATTTCAACTGTCAAGCCTTAGACCACCTCTCTAGTCTTTGCAGATCAGTCTGCATTTCCCTGATTCCCTCATCACTTTCCACCCTCTGGATTCCTTCTTCAGTGTCACAGATGAACATATTGATAAGGACCATGCCCAGGATAGATCCCTGTGGTACCCCACTTGTGACCGCCCTCTCTTCTGATTTGACCCTGTTAACCACAACCCTCTTCTGCCTCCCCTTTAGCCAACTACCTACCTATCTTACTATATCCCTAGCCACACCTAGATCCTCCATCTTCTTCAGCAATCATCTGTCAGGCACTGAGTTGAAAGCCTTGCTGAAGTCAGAGTAGAGTAAATCTATTGAATAGCCCCAATCCAATGCCCTTGTCACCCAGTCAGAGAATACTATCAGGTTGGTCTGACAATACCTCCCTGCCACACACCAGGCTGTTTACTATCCTGGAGACCATTGCTCTCCAGGTAGTCTACGAGGTCCTCTTTGACCAGTGACTGAATCAGCTTCCCTACTACAGATGTAAGACTGACAGGTTTGTTCCCTGGTTGTTCCCTGCCCCCTCTTATGAAGCAGAACTATGTTTGACACCCTCCAGTCCTTTTGAACTACCCCCCACTGTAATGAGTCAGTGAATAGTCTTACCAGAGGTTCAACCATTTTGGATGCCAGTTCCTTGAATGACCTTGGATGCATTCCATCTAGTCTTGGGGCAGTATCTGTCTTTAGGGCTGCTAGCCTTTTCCTGACCCTTCCACATGTAAATACTGGTGGCCTCATCTCCAGGACCCCCTTTGTGGCTGCTTTGATGCCACTATCTGGCAAGGGCCCACTGCCTCCTTGTGAAGATAGATCAAACGTAATCATTAAGGACAGCAGCCTTTTGCAAGTCCTCCTCCTCCTTCATCACCCTACCCCCCCCTTAGATGGTCTAAAAATCTCCCCTCCTTGCTTTCTTTCTTTCTTTCTTTCTTTCTTTCTTTCTTTCTTTCCTTCTTTCTTCCCTCATATACTGGAGGAATTATTTTTCTCTGCTCTTGACCCTCTACAATACATTGCTCTGTGTCTGCTTTTGCCTCTATAACCGCCCTCTTTGCCCTCTTATTTCTCAGTATGTATTCTCCCCATTCTTTCTTCCCCTGCTTTTCTTTATACCCGTTGAAGGTCTTTTTTTGGCCCCCACTGCCTTCCTGGCCCTTACTGAGAATCATAATGGTCTCTTGTACTTGTTACTTTTAGAAACATAGAAACATAGAAATATGTTGGCAGAAAAGGACCCATCGGCCTATCTAGTCTGCCGTCACATAGGTCTCTCTGTCCCCCTCTGTCCCCTTATTCCCCTCTATTGTACCCCCCTTCCCCATATGGATTCCAGTCCCCTTTTTACCCTCTGTGTGCATTACCTTCCATATAATTACTGGTGACCCCATTTATCAAATGGATTATGGTACCTTTCAAACACCGTAATAACTTGAAATCGGGTTATTACGGCGTTTCTGAAAACTTTATTTCACCATCAATGTCTCTCATTTGTAGCACGCTATGTTATTGGCCCTTACTCTCAGTGGGCAGGCCAAACAGTTAAAAAAACATGGCAGATACCATGTCCCCTGAGCAATGACCAAACAACTCCTACAAGGCGAGATAACCTGCTGCAGTAAGCTATTTTTTTTTTTAATTATCTGGTTAATCCTGCCTTTTTGGGGAAAACCATAAAAAAATGTATCTGGTTGATCCCGCCATTGTCGTGCTTCAGTAGGGGCTTCTGTTCGACCAAGCGCGGTCTCTAAGGAGTCTGTTTCCTCACAGTCAGCAGCAGTAGCATTTTTTGTAATAAAAACAAAAAAAAAATTGAAAAAAATGTTATTTCAGTGTGTGTGTGTGTGTGTGTGTCTGTGTGTGAGACAGACTGTGTGTGTGTGACTGAGGAGCAGAAATGACACTGACTTTGTGAGGAAACAGTCCCCAGCACCAACTTCTTGCACTAGCAATTATAAAAAATAAAGTCTAGGCAGGGGTGTGTTCATGATGTTCTTTCCACACCCTCGGTGGCTGATGAGCTCATAAACCTCTCGAGCTTTGCTCTTGAGGTTTATGGCTCATCACTCACCTCGGGTGTGTAAAAAAACATCATAACACACTCCTGCCTAGCCATTAGTCTCTATTTCTTGTTTAAGTCCATGTAGTTATCCCATGCCCTCTTGAACTCCTCCACTGATTTTACCCCCACCACCCCTTCAGGTAGCCTGTTCCAGGGACCCACCACCCTCTCAGTGAAGTAGTGCACCCTCACATTTCCCTTGAATGTACCCTCCTCTAGCTTTAAAGAGCAGCTGACACCTTCAGGAGAACTTTAACAAAACATAATATTTAGATAACGTTCAGCTTGTATTTCATATTAGTTCTTTATTCCTCCCCTGCATTATTTATTGCTAAGATCATTTGCATGAAAACAGGATTTTTGCTCCTGAAGTGTTCATCTATTTCTGTTGCTGTCTTCCTACCTGAGATCATAATGCACTGCTTGTGACATCTCAGTTACTCTCATGGCAACATATTGCGATGTCACAACACAGCATTATGGCAAAGTAGGGAGTAAGCTATAGAGGCAGATTAACTTTAAAGTAACTGTAAGGGATAAAAATCGTGTATTCATGCACATTTCCTCAGTAATAAATAATAGGGAGGCAACATCTAGAATATATATGGAATATAAGCATAATTTTACCTAATTATTGTTTTTCAAGGTTTTCTTTGAGGCGTCAGTAGCTCTTTAAGTTGTGTCCCCTAGTTTTTGGTTTTTCTTTCATCTTGAAGATGCTCCCTTCCCTTGCTCTGTTTATTTCTTTCAGATATTTAAAAGTTTCAATCATAACCCCCACCCCTTGCCTTGTCTCCAGTGGGTACAGGTCAAGCTCCTGCATCCTTTCTTCATATGTCCTCCTGTGCATGCCCTATACCATTCTCTTCTTTGGACCCTCTCCTGCCTATCTATGTCCTCTTGTAGGTGAGGTCTCCTGAACTGTACCCCATACTCCAGATGTGGGTGAACCATGGACCTGTATAGGGGCATGATCACCTCTCTTCTCCTACTTGTAATAACCCTCCCTATGCATGCAAGCATTTTGTTTGCCTTTCCCACTGCCCTGTTGCACTGGTTTGCCACCTTTAGGTTATCCAACATGATAATCCCCAGAGTCCTCACCTGCTCTGTTAGCAAAATCTCCTCCCCTCCCAGTGTGTAAGTGGCCTTTGGAATCTTGTGCCCTATGTGCATCATTTTGCATTTCTTTGCATTAAAGCTTAATTGCCATCTTTCCGACCACCCCTCCAGCTTTATCAGATCTTCCTTCATTTTCTCCATCCCCCCGGTAGGTCCACCCATTGCAGATTTTTGTGTCATCTGCATGTGAGCGCACGTTTCCATTTAGCCCCTCCGCTATATCGCCAATGTAAATGTTAAACCATATCGGTCCCAATACTGACCCCTGGGGCACTCCACTTGTCATCCTTTCCTCCCTGGAGTGAGCCCCATTGACAACCAGCCTTTGAACTTTGCCTTCAAGCCAGTTTTCTATCCAGTTTATTAATTTCCTCCCTACCTATAAACTGCCCAACTTGTTTACCAGTCTCCTGTGAGGGACGGTGTCAAAGGCCTCACTGAAGTCCAGATAGGCCATGTCCATTGCCCTTCCCTGATCGCACACCTCCATCACCCAATCGAAGAATTCAATCAGGTTTGTCTGATTTGATCTTCCCTCTGTGAACCCATGTTGACTGTCATCCTGCAGTCCCCACTCTGTCAGGTACTGTACTAATCTTTCTTTTAGGAGTGCCTCCATCAGCTTACCCACCACTGAGGTAAGACTGACTAGATGATAATTACTTCACTCTTCCTTTCCTCTGCTATTGTGCAATGGCACCACGTCTGCCTTTTTCCAGTCTGCTGGAACTCTCCCAGTGTCTAGAGATAAATTAATCAGCCTCGTGAGTGGTGCCACCAGCTCTTCCCTAATCTCACAGAGTGCCCTGGAATGTAGTGCATCTGGACCCATTGCCTAGTCTACCTTTCATTTACCCAGTTCCTCCAATACCCTGCTCTCCTTGAAAGGACTTGTGTCCACCTCCCTATCCTCCATTCCATTTTCTTGCAGCTCAGGTCCCTTTCCCTCTTTTTTGATTGTGAAAACTGAGCTGAATTACCTGTTTAGCAAGTCTGCCTTTTCTTCGTCCCTCTCAATCAGAGCTTTCCCTTTAGTCTCATTATCTTCTGCTTATTCTTTCTTCTCTCATTAATGTACCTGGAGAACTTTTTGTCTCCCCTGCTGGCCTCTCTTGCTATCTTTTCAACTGTATCCACCTTCATCCTCCTGACTGTCTGTCCTGCCACCCTAAGCTTTTCCCTGTATACAACCCTTTCCTCTATTCCTTGTGTATTTTTATATGCCCTGAAAGTTCTCTCTTTCTCTCCTATTACTCTAACCACCTCTCTAGGGAACCAAAGCAGCCTCCTTCCTCGTTTTTTCTTGCCCACCTTCATAATGCACTGATCAGTGTCCCTCAATATTCCTCTTCTTCCATGTCCCCCAGCTTTTCCTTGCTTTCAATTTCTACCTTGAAAATTTCCCTTATTTTATCAAAATCCACCCGCCAGAAGTCCAGTACCTTAGTGGTGATTCATCTCACTTCTGTCTCTGTCCTAAGTCTAAACCTAACTGTTCTGTGGTTGCTTGCTCCCAGATTTTCCCCCACCATGACCTCCTCTACACTGTCCCCATTTGTCAGTATTATGTCCAATGTAGCCCTCCCCCAAGTTGGTTCTCTGACTAGCTGCTGTAGGAGTGCCTCCTGCAGGGATTCCAGTATCTCCCTACTCCTTGCCAATGTTACTGACGGAATCCCCCAGTTTATATCAGGAAGACTAAAATCTCCTACCAGCAGAAGTTCCACCTTGCTTGCCACTTCTTTCACTAACTCCTTGTCAACTTCCTCCCCTTGATTTGGCGGTCTGTAAACCACTCCCAGCCAAATTGCCTCTCCAGACCTTTTGGCCACTGTGACCCAGAGGACCTCCAGTAATCTCAGACTTTCCTGCTCTGCCATCACCTTTATCCCATTGTTTACATACAGCATCACTCATCCCCCCTTTTCTGATTCTGTCCTTTCTAAATAGGCTCTTCCCCAGTATTACCTCTTCCCAGTCGTGATTTACTGTCCACCACGTCTCTGTTATGGCAACCAGGTCCAGTCCCTCATCAATCATTGTGGCCTCTAAATTCCCCATTTTATTTCCCATACTCCTAGCATTTGCCAACATACCCTTCCACCAATTTTCCCCCCACTCAGTCTCTTTCCCCCATACCTCCTGCTCCCTCCTGCAGGGGAGTGATAACTAGGCAAGACCCTCTAGATTCCTCGTCTACCCTTTCTCTAGTTTCGTATTCCCCGTCCCTTAGTTTAAATCCTTTCCCAGGATCCTGTCTTATAACCTTGTAACTTTCCATTTAAGATTCTAGCTCCCATCTCATTTATGTGTAGTCTGTATTTTGTGTAACGGTTCTCCCCAGATCAAGTGTCCACCCTACTCACCTAAGCATGTGAAACCCTTCCTTTTGTACCAGTTCCTTAGCAAATGGTTGAAGTCTTTTATTCTCAGCTGCCTAGCAGTACTAGTGCAGTGAACAGGCAAGACCTCCGAGAATGCCAGCGAGCTAACCTCCTCCCTACAACCCCTGGCTAGCTCTCCGAACCTGCTCTGTACTTCCTTAACATCTTCACCCACCAGATTATTTGTCCCAAGGTGCAGGATTAGGCTTCCCTCCGAGCAACCTAATACACTACCCTATTCTTGGTAACGCCCTTCTTGCCTCCCTCCCAGGCTCACAGAAGACTGACCTCCTTTTATAGGCCACCCCATTCTTAGCCAGTGGACTCCCTTTAAGATGGAGTCACCAAAGACCAAGACCAAATCTGTGCTCTCCGTCCCTGTGTGTGCCCCAGTGCACCTGTCCTGTTTCCCCTTTCTTGTATTTCTTGTTCTCCTTTCCTGGACTCCCTTCCCTGAATTGCCTACCTGCTCACTAAAAATTTCATCCATTCTTCCTGTGTCCCCTTTTCTCCAATGCTTCCCCTATGTGCCTGCTCTTTTCTCCCCCCTACACTTACCACTCCTGTTATAGAATCCTTCCTCCTCCTCCTTACCTCCCTGCACCTCCTGGTGTCCTCCTTGGTTTCCCTTTCCCCTTTTCCATCAGCTGGCCTCTCTATCCTCTTCTTTTCCTCTCCCAGACCCTCTGAGTCTCCCTTACCCCCCCCTTGCCCTGTCTGCACCCTCTACAATCTCTCATCATTTCTCCTGGATCCCAGTTCCAAGTACTCATTTTCTCTCCTCTCCTCCTGCCCCTCCCTTTCCTGCATCTTGGTTAAAGGTGAGAACCTGTTTGATACCCTTGTGTAGCCCCCTGTGTCTGCATGTCTGCACCCAGGTGCAATGCTCCTATCATATGTTCCTGCCCCTTCCCGCTTTCCACCCCCCTTTTTCTCCCCACCTCCTTCTGACTATTTCCTTCCCTGCCTTTATCTCTGTCCCCCAGCCCTCCACACCTCTCCCTTTTTGCCATGCCCCTGCACTCCCTTCCCCCTCCTATAGCTTTGTCTGTGCCACAGCAGTTTTTTCCCCTCTCTCCTTCCACTGTCTTCCTGTCCCCCACTCCACCTCCCTTCTTAAACAATTTAATTCAGCCTCTAGTCTCCTCATTCTCTGACAAATTGGGCACCCTCCTATTTTCCATAGTGTGTCCCTAAAAACAGCTGCTCCACATCCATTGCAACCCACTATTTTCCCTCTTCTTACTGGTCTTCTATCCTCCTCCTTCCCCATTTCCCCTTCCCTCTCCCCTGCCACCAGTGTCATCATGGTTACCATTCTCATGTGCTGCTTTGATGTCTCAAGAATAGCCACCTTTATTGTCCCCCAGCTCTCTCCCACACCTCCTATTCTGCCTACCCCCACTAAGCTGTCCTGGACCAACTCCCTCAACCTGTTGAAGTCTGTCTTTCTGAAATCTAGAACCTCAGGTCTCAGTTTGGTTTTCTGGTCCCATAGGGTCAGTTTGAACCAAATGGAGTTGTAGTCACTGTTCCCTAGAGGCTCCTGTACTCTCACAGCTCCTACCACTTCTGAGTTGGTGAGCACTACATTAAGCCTTTCTGGTGGTTTATTTAACTAGCTGTACCAGTAGACAGTTCTAGAATGTATCCAGCAAGGCTTGACTTCTGGTGCTCCCGGCCACCGGAACATCTCAGTCGATATCCGGCAGGTTCAGATTACCCACTACCACTACTTCCCCTTTGCCACTACCCTTTGCAGTGCTTCTCTGAGCTACGTTTCTCTCTCTCTTCCCCTTGCACTGGTGGTCTACAGATCATACCCAACTGTAGTTTCTTGCCTGGGGACACCGTGAGCAGCACCCAGAGTGACTCTGTCTCCCTATTACTACCCCGATGCATCCGTCTTCCATAACCTCAATATCATCCCTGACATAAAGGGATATACCTCCCCTCTACCTCCTTTAGCCCTCCTTAACATTGAGTACCCAGGGACTGTCAGGTCCCAGTCATTATTTTCTGAGATCCAAGTTTCTGTGATGGCCACAAGGTCCATCTCAGTGTCATCAGTGCCTGGAGCTCATCGAAAGGAATAAACAAGACAGGTATAGAGGGGCTGTTCAAAGTAAGGGAGGGGAAGGACACCAGGAGCCATGATATGAGACTGGAGGGAGGGAGGAAGGTTCAGGAGGGAGATGAGGAGACACTTTTTTACAGAGAGGGTGGTGGCTGGGTGGAATGCATTACCTGCAGAAGTGGTATCCTGTAGAACAGTGGACTGCTTCAAAAGGGGATGGGACAGGACAAGGGGGTGGGTCAATGAAGGGGAAGGGTGGAAGGGAGGGGCAGCTGCAGAATAAGGGGTGCTAGCTGCACATTCGAGCAGACTTGATAGAACTCTAGGCCTTTATCTGCTGGCAAATTTCGCATGTTCGTATGATTGTATTACCCAGACTCTTGGTGTTAAGGCAGACCCTCTTCCATCTAATATCTGAACCCTTTTTGCTATTTACATGTCTTTTTTCCTTATTTTCCCCTGATCTTCTTAGTTTTTCATAGTTTGTGGTGATTGCACACTTTATGTTCCCCCTCTCTTTTGTCCCTTCCCAGGCCTAGTTTAGACCATGACACTATTGTTACCCGCTGTGCTGCTGCAAGCCTCCAGATATGGAGGCGTACTAGCTAGGTTTCCCTTCGTCTCCCCTATTACTGTGGTTCTCCTAGTCTCAATCTCTCCCACAGGCAGTTTAACTGTCTGATATAGATATCAAACTTCTGGACAGCGCACTGACCTCTTCTCTTTTCAGATAGAGTCTGTCACACTTGAAGAGTCTCCTGTTCCTGAAGTCCCCCAATCCCCAACAAAGTGGTACCCCTTCTGCTGACACCATCCCATAAACTACCCATTAAACCTCTCTCTGTCTCATCCTTCCTTATTCTAGCCTTCTTCCCTTCCTAGCCCCGCACAGGGAGGACCTCAGGAAAGACCAGGTAGGTTGAGTGTGCCATCTGTCTGTACCCCAGTCTGCAAAAGTTCTACTTCACCTTCTCCACTGACTGGTTCAACAGATCATATGTACCCAGGTGCACCAGTACCCCCAGCTCCCCCGTTCCTTTCTGCCATCCTCCCTATCCTGTCTAAGTCCTGGATGGCTGATGCACCAGGAAGGCACCCGAGCATTCCTCCCACCCAGCCCCTCCCACCACCCTCTCAACTGCCTTAATCATTGTGTCCCTGACCACTAAAATTTTCCTGGTAGACTTGTTCCTGTTCATCCTCCAGTGCCATTAAGTTGTTCTGCCCTTTTCCTCCAACTGTCTCAGAGTCCTCCCCCCAACAGCAGAGTCAGGTACCTGAGCCTCATGTAGGGGAGCAAAGTGGTTTATCATCCAGATGGTCTTGGACTGGACAACCTCTCTCTGGCTAACCCTGCTCCCTTCCCCTCCCCACCAGCCTACCCCCAGACCAGTAGGACTCTGGGGATGTGAGAGTGTGGGGGTGGGCTCCAGCTGAGCTGGTGATGCAACTGAGATATTTCTTCTCTTGCTGTCACCAGCTGAGCATGGATCTCTGTCAAGGTCCTGCAGATTGGTCAGTGCCACCTCCTCCAGAGCATATCCCTAGAGAAGAGCGCCCCACAGATGCCATAACTGATTGTCTCTCCTCTGTACCCCATCCCTATACAGAACCTATAAATATGGATACACCTTATAAAAACAAAATTCATCAGAGTTAAAAGTTACCAGTATATTGAGATAAAACCAGTGAACACGCAAACCCTAGATAGGGTGTTGACTGGACTCAGCAAAAATCAGGTTTTAAGCACAAAAGACAATGCAATAAGAAACAGAGCAGAATCTAGCAAAAAAAAATAGTTGCAGTGAAGCTCTTCTGTGTAACCAAGCTCCTCTGCATTCTTGTTTCTCTACCCCCTAGCCATTTAGCCCAGTGCAGCACATAATGGATTAAAGGGGAGATCAGGGCCTGTGCTTTTGTGGACTAAGTCTCCCGACTAACTTGGTGTGGAATATCCCTTTGTGGGGTATCTTCCTCCATCACCTGTGGAATATTTCCAGATGGAATATTTCCAAGAGTCACACTTAAGTTGCTATTTAGGGCTGCTGACTCTTTATTTTCTTGATGATTAAGATAATAATGTTTCTTTTTTTAGTTAAAAGATCAATAAAGAATGGATGAGAGACTGTTTGCATAGTTGCATTTGCCTGAGAGGCTGCTTGCATTACATTCTTTCATACTTAACATTGAAGGGTGAGAATATGTTTCAGTTACTTGAATTGGGAGAGTAATACTGGTTGACTTTCAGTCTGCAAAACAGCATTTGTCTGAGAGTCTTTTTGCAACACATTTTGGGCATTCAGATCTGTGAGTTTATTCTTTTTATTCTTTTTCCTCTTTTTTTGTCCTTCTTATTATCTTTTCTATTCAACGTTTTGGGCCCTCCCACTTTTCTTCAAACTGGGGAATAGGGAATTAATGTAGCCAGAAAATCAAGTGGACCATTTCCCCACTTTCCACTTCATTATTCAAACAGTTCTTGATTTAATAATTTGCTGTCAGTTACTTCTTTCATAAGTAATACTTGTAGACTAGCTGCCTCTTTAATATACTGGAACTGTTCATTAAAGGACCTTAGTTCTTCCTGAATATAGATTAAATGTGCCATTAGCATGCAGTTTACCTGCTGTAGATCCTTTAAATTATTCTTTAAATCTAAACTTAGTCTAGATGGAATAACACAAGAGTTTTCAACTCCCCTAGAGTTATCTTCTGCCCTCACACATGAGGATTTGAATTTAACTGAAACAGAATATTTATCATATATTTCACATTACTATTACATTATTCTCCTATCTATGGTAGTCCTGTAATGACATAGTCAGAATATAAGCTTTCAATGCATTAATAGTTTCATGAAGACCATCTGTTATTTTTTGAACACTACCACTGAAGAGTAGATTTGGTGATCCTGAGAGATTGCTGCAGTTTTGTAATTTATTTTTCTTTTTGATATCCAGTGCTACCTGTTTGCTATTATTCCCTTCCTCTATACCTACACAAACTCTAGTTTTAGCTCTAGGTAGGGGGGAATTCAATCAAAATTGGCTCTGAAATAGTGTCTTTAGATTGCAACAAACACCATAAGCTCTTTAACAGGTGACTAATTTGTTCATCGGCTGTACACTCATGGACAATTTTTAGCCCCTGTAAAATAAAGGACATGACATCTGGAACCATCCTCCTAAATGTTTTCAGAAGTGACTGGGATAGAATTCTTTGACTATGCAATATTCTGTCCAACTCTACTGCTCAGATGGTCCATAAATCGTTCCATCAATAATTGATTTTCCTGACTCAAATATTAACTTTCTCCTTTATTCTTTTTCAGTTTTCTGTAACTCCCACTGCATATGTTCTAGGTGGATCAATAACTGTATCTTGTTGATCCTTATTTTAGTACATCCAGTGACTGCAGACATCTTAAGGCTAAGCACAACATGTCTTCCTATTAGACCCATCATCCCAATCTTACTTCTTATCTTCTGTATTCTACTCCCCCAT
The DNA here is from genome assembly GCA_016271365.2 of Neoceratodus forsteri. Lineage (NCBI taxonomy): Eukaryota > Metazoa > Chordata > Ceratodontiformes > Ceratodontidae > Neoceratodus > Neoceratodus forsteri. The sequence goes on from CM057458.1 coordinate 1,089,660,234, forward strand.
CTACCTACCTACCTACTCTGCTATACACATATCTACCTCCCTGTTAACCTACCATGCTAGATCCCCCTATCCAGCTCTCACCTCTCTCACATACTAGTCCCTCTCATTCACTACCTGTCTATCCCTGGCTCTATACACTCTCTATTCCTCCCAACCCAGATTGCAAGCTAGATACCATGTATCTTCCAGCTCCTTTGCTGATCTTATTACCAATTGTGTCAGCCTATCCAGTGCGCTATTTATTTATTGTTTTCAGCCTATACGCAGTGCTATTTGTTTAGCTTGAGGCAGTCAATTGCTGATTGTACAATTTGTTTGCCTTATAAATACTGCATCAAATGTATTTATAACTTATATGTTTACAGATCTTCAATGTATGTTCAATGCCTTTGTACTCTATATCATATGTATCTACAGCTTATATGTGTTGTACTTTTATTGCATGACCAATGTGTCCTTAGAAATACTGTATCATATATATTTATAACTTATATGTTTTATATCTACACTGTATGTCCAATGCCTTGTACTCTATGTCATATGTATTTATAGATTATATGTTTTGTGCCTTTATTATATGACCAATGTGTCCTCCAGGACCTGCTTGTAAATGAGCATACCCAATGGAGTATTTCATGTCAATAACCTTTTACTTGAACAAAATTTAACTGACTATGCTTAGCTCAGATGTTATGGGATCTTATTCAATTTAACAAATAGCTCCCATATTCATACGGAACTATACATACAAAAATATAATGCAAAGTACAGAGACACACATAAATAGATAAAAAGATTATAGCAAGGCACTCATGACTCCCTCCTGAAATGAAACACAACTTCTGAGCAAGTAGCATTATCACGGAAAAGGCAATTCATGCTAAAAACACTACCCAGACAAGCATTTGTCAATGTTGAATGGTTCCTTGCATGGTCTATGTAATGTAAAAACATCTTATTTTTTGACTGAAAAGCAAGATCAACACTCTGGGCATGCATTAGAAACATAGAAACATAGACTTTGACAGCAGATAAGAACCACTTGGCCCACCCAGTCTGCCCATTTCCCTACCTAATGGATAAGCTGCAGATCCTAGTTAACCAGCAGCCTACTTTTTCCTACCCCCCACCCCCTAGAATTACCTTATGACTGTCCCATGCATGCTTGAATTCCACCACTGATTTTGACTCCACAACCTCCTCCGGAAGGCCGTTCCATGCATCCACAACCCTCTCTGTGAAAAATACTTCCTCACATTACCTCTGAGCCGCCCCTATCTTCAAATTGTGCCCCCTTGTTCTTGCACACCTCTTTTTCTGAAAGATGCTACCTTCTTGGACTTTGTTGATTCCCTTGAGGTACTTGAAAGTTTCTATCATGTCCCCCCTCTCCCTCCTTTCATCGAGGTTATGCATATTAAGCTCCTTAAGTCTCTCTTCATATGTCTACCGGTGCAGACCCTGCACCATTTTAGTTGCCCTCCTCTGGACAGCTTCCATCCTGTCTATGTCTTTGCGGAGATTGGGTCTCCAGAACTGCACACAGTACTCCAGATGGGGTCTCACCCGCTGTCTGTACAGAGGGATAACAACTTCCTGTTTTCTACTGGTGATGCCTCTCCCTACGCATCCCAGTATCCCCTTAGCCTTCCTTACTGCCCTCTCACATTGCTTGCACAACTTTAGGTCATCTGATATGACTACCCCCAGGTCCCTTTCCATTTTTGTTGTTGTTAGTATCTCACCCCCCCATTGTGTACTCTTCCCCTGGATTTTTGTTTCCCAGGTGCATTACCTTGCACTTCTTAGCATTGAATCTAAGCTGCCATACATTTGACCATTCCTCTAACCTTGTCAAGTCCCTTCTCATCCTTTTCACCCCCCCTTGTGAATCAACTCTGTTGCAGATCTTTGTGTCATCTGCAAAGAGACATACTTTTCCTTCCAGTCCCTCTGCAATGTTGCTTATAAAGACATTGAAGAGGACCGGTCCTAATACTGAACCCTGCGATGCCCCACTAGTAACCACCCTTTCCTCAGAGTGGACTCCATTTACTATTACCCTCTGTGTCCTATACTCCAGCCAATTCTTTACCCAGGCTATCATATTGGGACCCACTCCCAGGCTGGCTAACTTGTATATTAATCTTGTGTGTGGGACTGTGTGCAGTCTTGTACATGTTTCAGCCAATCATGTTCATGAATTTTCCAATGGCATGTTACAAATTGGAATGTTTGTACAAGAGCATGTCATTGTATTGGTGATGCACTCTTTTTTCAGTGGTGGAATGAATAATGCAAACAACATGTTGAATGTTGGGTTATTCATGTTGACACCTAGAACAATAATAACTATTAAACTCAATCTAACCCTGTACTAAGTTTTTCCAATACAAGGGATTAAGTCTCAACACTTAAACACAAGTACGGCAAGCCATGGTTTATTGTGTGGATTTTATATGTTCAGATTGCCATCATGTACTGTAGGAAGTTAAGTCTTTGTAGCTGTAAGATCAAACAATTGTACTGTCAGTTTGAGATATGCTGCCAATATAAAAAAGTGGCTGCATTGATGACGAAGTTTCAATCTGATTGAAAGCAGACAAGTTTGACGTGGTATATAGCTTTAAGAGCACGCTGATTCTGAGAACAACTTTGGAGACTGCTGTCAAGGGCTGTAAAGTAAGAGGGAGAAGCTGAGAAGGAAGGAGGATTAGGATAAAAACCAAGTGCAGTTTTTAGGTAAACAAGAAAGCAAAGGAGAAGCAGGAGATGGGAAGCCAGGAATGCTGTTACTTTAAGTCAGGCATGACCTTACAGTCCACTAACCTGGACGAGAGGAGTTCTTGGAAGCAAAAAGAAGGAAACAACAAAGAAAGAAACCACAAAAGACTGTACAGAAGGACAAGACAGAGGGATGAGGAATGACGGGGGAGGGGACAAGCAGAAAATGAGTTACAAGGCAGAAGCGAATGGGGGTGGGAGTGGCAATGATAAGGATTGTGATAAGGATTGTGAAGGGGTGAAGAGAAACAGGAACAGGAGGACATGGAGCACACAAGGGGGAACTAAGCTAGAGGAAACAACAAGCAAACACAAAGGCAGACAAGCCACGGAGCGGCAACAACAAGGAGTGAGGTGGTGGGGGCGATGGCCACAGAGCTGCAACATGAATGGAGGGAGTTGGGGGGGCAATGACAAAAAAAAAAAACAGCAAAGGAGAAACAACAGGAGAGAGGGGACAGCAACACAAACTCAGACAGAACAAAGGGATGGAGGAACGGAGACAAGAACAAAGCAGCTAATGAGAAGAGACGGGCAGAAGGGAAGGAAGAAAGGAAAGCAGCCAAAAGCCATGCAGCTCAGCAGTTCAAAAATGAACTAAGCAAAAGCAAAAGGTGTAGGTTGGCTTAAGTAGGGCAGGTGGGCAGAGTTATTCCCCCACATTGAACCACAGGCAAAAGCCCTCCAATTCCTTACACAAAGATATCTTTTTTATATCTAACACTGCAAGGCAGCAAACGAGCGGCAGGCTCATGGAGAGGAAGGGAAAAGGAGCAAGCAAGAAAATGGGGAAATCACCATCCACAGTCATAAAGCCACTCAACTACTTGCTGGGTGGCTTTATGCAAATGAAAGGACAGAAGCACTCTCTCTTTGGATCGTGTCACTCCTTTCAAGTACGCAAAGTTTCAGTCCATAAAAATGTACCCACTGTTATCATTTGCTTGTGCTCATTGATCTGTCAGGGATGAGCTCAATGCAGCTTGACCTGCATTGGACACAACACTGACACACCTCTGAAGTGCTGTTCACTTTAGCAAAATGTTTCCTGCCCAAGCGCAAGGAAACATAAAAATTACAGGTCATGTGCAAGAAATCTTCTTTATGCTATGAGGTACTGTAGGTCTTGTTCTGTAAGAAGTCGTCAAGGTCCTTTTGATAAAAGGAAAGTCCTTTCCAAGGAATGTATTATTTAGCTCCATGTGCAGTACTATGTGTACTACAACCAATTCTGTCTTGGGGTGGTAAAAAAACAATGTACCAATGAACACCATGGTGCTACAAAATAAAATGTTTATCTCAGAATTTATTTAAAGGTATTGTGATCTATAAGCTGGCTTTAAATTAAAATATTGAATAAACCAGTTGTGAAGAGGGCTGAGGCGCTGGCACCTTACCTCCTCCAATGCTGGTGACTTGTGTTCAGGAATGAGCATGGGTCACTGGGGGTTAGCAGGGGGGAGGACGAGGAGTTGGTTCGAGCTGCTGCTAGGCAGTTCTCCTCTCCTGGGGAGGGACATGAGGTTTCCCTGGCTCTTGGTTGCCATGAGGTGGAGGATTAGTGGCAGCACCAAGCCTGGGGGGACCTGGTGCTAGGCTGGGTATGAGGAAGAGGCCGCCACTGGAGCCTCAGATCACACATGTGCCTCCATGCATATGTGCGTCTGTGTACTGGGGTCTCGGGATAATGGGGAGAAAACAGAAAAAGGGAGCACTGGGGCAGGTAGGATGATGCCCCTGAGCTGAGGGGTCAGAATGAGTCCTCTTGAGGAGAGGACCAGAGCAGGACCTGCCTGGTGTCCCAAAGGGAGAAAAACCTATATGGAAAAAATATGAATAAATGGATTGCTATGTACTTAAAATTCAGCAATGATATATTTACAAATAATTTAATCTCAGAGGGGAGAATACTCAATAGATTTGTCTAGTACTAGGTCTGCATCTTCTGAATCTCTCATGATTAGCATCACTCTGCATGTCTCATGATTTCAAATCTGAAAAGGAGAACAAAAGCAGCCAATTGAAAAAAACTTGTACAGTTACAGAATGTGGATTTAATCTGCAGCTTCTGCAGCAGTCATAACTTATTAAAAAAAAAACTACTAAAATCTGGTTAATTACTTAAATTAGAGATGAATAAAAACATGAGGACCTGAATGTCAAAGAGCCCCACTCCATATGGTCTCCAGCTGACAAAATATTGATGGTGCTGAATGTGTGTATATACCTTGCTCATTGAGTTATGGGGTGATCAGCTTACATCAGTAAGAGTGGCATGAAATTTCAAGAGTCTGAAATGCTAGCAAAGTCTATTAAATCAAATTAAAAAGTTTGGCACATGTGCTATAATAGAGGGTATATAATTTGTATGATAAAATGCTGTATATATAAAAAATGAAATAAGCTCAGTAGCTACTGTGGCCGGGATATTCAAAGGGGTTGCGCCTGGCAAAACAGAGTTGCACCGGCGCAACCCCGCATTGCCCCCTGGCAGGATATTGAGAAGGCTGCCTGATGCAGTGCAAATCCCGATGTGCTAGGGCGCAATGTAATTATATGCAGTGCAGATGCAGGGGGCGTGCCCATGCATATGCGGCATATCCCGATATTCAGCCCGGGATGTGTGGCGCATATGCCAGCACACCCCTGCATTGTGCCACATAGGGGGACTCAAAGTTGAGCCTGTGAAACAGTGGAACAACTCCCAGCCACCCACAGGTGGGCTGCTGTATTGCAAGGTGCAACACAGCAGCCACCAGCCGTGGGTGTCTGACCGGCCACCCAGAACACCATCATGAAGCATCCACATAACCCTGGTGGTCTAGTGGTACCCCCCCTCCTGTGTCCCTGATCAGCGGTGTACACTGCTGGTAGTCTAATGGTACCCCCTGCCCATTGCTGTGATCATTCCATAAACCACTTCCCTGGTGATCAGTGGCACCCCCCCCCCTCCCACCCACCAGAACCCCATGCCCATCCCTCTCCCCCCATCATCAGTGGGTGGCTGCAACCCAACCGCATACCACCTGGCCACCCGCCAAATGACAGGTACAGTATGGACTGTAAGACCATTGGTCCACCGTGTGGACCAATGGGCTTGCAGGGAGCACTGTACTAGACAGACCCAAATATGTGAATACTTCATTCACATATATGGGACTGTCTAGTACGGTATGCCCTGGAAGCCCATTGGTCCACACTGTGGACCAATGGGTTTACAGCCCATACTGTATCTGTCATTCTGTGGGTGGCTGGGTGGCATGCAGGCGGGTTGCAGCCACCTGCCGATGACAGGAGGGAGGGAGCGGGGTTGGCATGGGGTTCTGTGTGGGTAACAGGGGTGGTGGGGGCCACTGGATCACCAGGGAAGTGTTTTATGGAGCGACAGTGGCAACAGGTGGGGGGTACCACTAGACTACCAGGGCTTCAATATATTACCTTTCACCATGAATCGGGGACACAGGAGGGAGGGGGGTACCACTATACTACCAGGGCTTAACTACATCAATGTTTACAGCTGATCGGGGACATGGGAGGGTGAGGGGTCCACAGGACTACCAGGGTATTGTTGTACTGTGGTTTTACTGTGATCATGGCTATGGGGGTAGGGGATGCCTTGGGACCCTCACTGTGCACAGGTCATTCTATACAGGGCACCAGGTGCACTTCACTGGGCTGCCCGGTGCAAGGCATGCAAATGGGGCCATAATGACATGCAAATGGCCCCAGTTGCTCCTTGCATATATTATGGCATCATTTGCATGCCCTCTGCTGAATATCATGGGTGATGCACCCAGCACAATTGCATTTGCACTGGTGCATCCCCATGCTCCCTATCTGTGGCTTGCGCTGGTGCAGTGCCACTGCACCATGTGCAGTATGTGTGCCAACCTTGCCATATTCAATGGTGCTGCACCATGGTGCATCACCATTGAATATCACCTTGTCCTGGCTCTGGCGCAGCCCAGTTGTTCTGCACCCAGGCTTGAGCCACTGCCCGGTGTAGTCTGAATATCTGGGCCAGTATGTTTAATCAGAAGCACCTGCCTACAGACTTTCAATTACATGCTTTTTGAAGAAAAAAGGCTGACTTTACATAGCAAAATCTACATAGCAGTCGTAAGAATGCACTACTAAACAAATAAGTCCTTTTTCATTCCTTTTACATTCCAATTGAAAACTTGATGCTTAAAGCTAAGTTCTCCTAACCACTCTTTTGGCACAGTTTCACTCAATGAAAGTGCCCAAATTAAAAAGTCTGAACTGACTCCAACATACGTCTGCAGCAGCATCTTTTTTCACTGTTTTTAAAAGGGTTTTCTGGAAACTGATCAGATTGTGAAAAATCTATACACTCTCCTGTCAATAGTGTTGTGCCATCTCCTGGTTCCAAGCTCAGGGCCCCAATCTACAGGTCACCATTTGACCCTGTCTAATCCTCCAGTCAAGCCAACTATTCCTCCTAAGTGTGACCCTATGTCTCTGAATCCCATCACCATGTCTGTGTCTCTGTACCTCCAAACTGCCTGGTCTCTCACAGTCACCCAACTGTCATGGCTTTTAAACCTGTTTCTAAGAGCAGTCAAGCATTCAGATCACTGTTCAGCTCCTCCACAGTCTTAGGGCTCAATAGTATCCATCTTCAGGGTAGTAAAACTATTCTTTTAAGACTGTTTCTGCATGAGCTGTAACTGGCTCAGTCCTCTCCCCTTCTTATGTGTCTGAGAGTCTGAGCTGAAAGCTTCAGCTGTTTATTAGGTTGGAGGTACGATGTGATGTGCCATAGGTACACTTCAGTGTCATTGATTAGGTGGAAGTTGAAAGTCACAGGCCATAGTGGTGTCACAGGCTATAGTGGCTTTGTTATTACATTCAAGATAGGTAAGTGGATAATTTATTAGTTTTTTAAGAAATGTATGTAGGTGCCTTGCTGATTTGTTAGTGCTGTATATAGACATGTTTCTGCTGTTGTGTGGAATTCTAGTTTTTGAATATTTTCATGTTTTTTATTTAAGTGCGTATGTTTCCATTCTTGTGTAAGCAGCACTTAAACTTTTCTAAGTTTGGATTTTTGAGTATGAAATATATTTGTACCAATTTTTTAAGTGGGATTTTTTTTGCAATTCATTATTATAGAGAAATGTTTCCATAATGTATGAATGAGATAGGAATTTTGTGACTTTTATTTTTAGTTGCACAATTTCTCTTTGTTGTTCACCTTGTGGGTTATCTGGTTTGCACTGCTATCTTTTTGACCCCAAGGTTATGTCTTTTGCACATTGAACGTTCTGACCATGATAAGTTGTACTCACAATTTATGCACCCCATGATGTTATCTGAGTAGGAGTATGTGCTAGGTTAATACAATACCATGTGACATGGGTCTGAACAAAGAGTAGCCACAATTGGCCAGATCTCATTTTATAAGTTCAGTTAAACAGGAAAACTGTCTTAAAGCATTATTTCATAATATTAAAAAATGCAGTGATCTATTCAGTACAGTATCTTTAGCAAACCAATCCTTAAAGACACTGACCAAGATTTATTGCCATTTGACTTCATTTTCAAAGCACAATAAATGTTTTGGAAGTTTTTGAAAGCTCTTCTGGCTTAACCTGATAAATTTCAGTAGATTGTGGTGTGAGGCTGCCATTTGTACTGTGGATCTATACTGAATACAAACAAATAAAAACTAATTTTAAAGGTGGTTGAACAGGCTTAAAAAATGCAGCAGGGGATCTTGACGTGTCAGTGCTGCTAAGAAACATATAAACATAGAATCTGTCTGCAGAAAATTATCACTTGGCCTATCCAGTCAGCCCATATGGTCCCTGCCTAGTCTGCCACCACACACCCTAACTGTTCTCTGGTGACCTTCCCCATCCTGCCTATTTGCTAATATTCCCCCTATGTCTATCCCACACATGCTTGAAGCCCCCTACCATTTTCTCCTCCACCACTGGTACTCTGTTCCAGGCATTCACCACTCTTTCACTGAAGAAGCACTTCTTCACATTCCTCCTAAACTATCCCCCTCCAACTCCATCACGTTCCCTGTGGTCTTGATGCTCTTTCTCATTTGAAAGAAACTCTACTCCTGCACCCTGTTCGCCCCCATGAGGTACTTGTAGGTCTCTACCATGTCTTCACTTGCTCTCCTGTCTTCCAGGGTATACATGTTGCGATCCCTCAGTCTCTCTTCACAGGGCTTTTGATGCATCCCCTGCACCATTTTAGTTGCCCTCCTCTGGGACTGCCTCCATCCTGACTATGTGCTTTCTGAGGTGCAGCCTCCTGAACTGGACACTATACTCAATTTGGGGTCTCACAAGCAGGCAATATAGTGGCAAGACCAAGACCATGTTTTAATCAGTATTCTCAGCTGTTTTTGTACACCTGCTATTTCATAAGGTCAGGGAGCACTGCCTTCTGCATGTAAGTTCATTTTAGTCACAACAGAGGTGATGTGAAACAATGTGTGTTCAAAAACAGCTGAGAATATTGACAGAAACCTGATATAAGCCATATCAAAAGGAATGCTCCTTTATTATTTCAACTGTAAACAAAAAGTGGTAAAGCAGACTAAAATGCTGGAAAAAGGGTATCATACAAGTCAAGAGACCATACTGGGAGAATCGGGGAGATCCTGGCATGCTTAGGAGTAGCTTGTGGAGTTTGTAGAGCTGCTGCAATATTTTGCTCATCTGCATTTTTAAATGGTATACCGTTGTTGCACTAGCCTCAATATAAAAGATAATGGTTTGGCAACAGTAAGCAACAACACTGTGTTTACTTTGAGAAGTTGTCATGACAACCAAGTAGACCTCAAGAGTGAAGCTTGAGAAGTTTACATTGTAAAGACAACCTCAAGAAGTGAACTGAGCTTTATTGTTTACTGTTGCCCATCCATTGTCTTTTATAGTATATGGGTAACAGTTAAACAATAACAGGACATTTCTTGAGCATTGCTCAACTATTTCCATTTTTCCCCACCCCACCTTGACCAAGTCCCGCTATGCACCCCCCCACTCACACAGACTGATTAGTAGTGTTTTTCAATGCAAATTGATTCCCCTGATGCTCTCTAGTGAAAAAAGCTTCCAGAAACAGATGTGAAAGGAAGACATCTATCGCATTTTAAACACTTGATAATACTTATCAGTGTTCTCAGCCTGGTGGCTTACCAAGAAATGCAGTTCACAAAGTTGGCTCTTTAAACATGAAAACAGCAATGGCAACAGGAACAGGAACAAACAGCAAGAAGTTTGAAAATACACTTTTTTGTTTAACTGCTATTATCGGAAACAGTCTCTAAAATCGTGTTCAGAAGTCTCAGTTGTTGATTGCAGGCAGTTCATTGTAAAATCCAAACATAACATAAAGCTGAATCTGTGGGGACTGTTGTGATGTCTCAAACATGAGGGGAGGAAGGGAGAGTAGTGCCTTCATCATGTGTTCACAAGCCAGATTCAGCAGTTAATGGAAGCAGTATACATAATTTACAAAGATGTTTGATAAGTGGCACTGTGATTGGAGACAGAAGCAGCAGCACAGAAGGGCATTCTAACTTGTTATACCCTCGATGTGATGTACTCAAGATGGTACAACAACCTCATAAAGTCACATCGATGGTACAACAATATTAGGAATTCATTGAATTCCATCTATAATAGGGCTCTCCTATACACCATCATTTTATTTATATTTTGCTGGAGTTTGCAGATGCCATTTCTCTCCAGAGTGTTTGTGTTTTTTTGTTTCTTATACCTTTAGTGAACACAGGCTTTGGATTAATGACTACAAACATCTAGAAACACCTACGGACATCCAGCGGTGTTACAGCAGCAGAGCCCTTCGGGGAGACTAATGCTAAAACAGCACCTCACATTGTGTTTTTTGCCAGTCAGAAAATTGAAGTAAATGAAGCAAAATGAAAGTGAAGCAAGAGCAGGCTAAATGCTGCTAGAGCTGACGTAGCTGGTAGAGTTGCCAGAGGAGACATGGTACAGATGTGGTACCAAAGAAGTTAAAAAATTTAAGGAGAGTCTGGCAGACTGGAGTTTTGTCTTTCCTTTAACTGGATTGCTTTATTTTAAATAGTTTTTGGGTTTTAATATTTTAATATTTTACATACACTGGGTCTAGTTGGTAAATAAGTGCCATTGCTGATTCACATATAAAAGTAAACAACACATTCCTTTCTGATAATCAGATGGCCTAAATATATCTAAAAAGTAATATTTATTCCTTATACATTGAATTTTTATATCTTTAATTCTTTAGCAAACTACTTTTTGAAATTAATGCCAGTTGGGCCACGTGCTCTCTTAAGATAAATGGCACATGCACTGGCATTGTTGTTTTAACTTTTCAGATGCCATAACTGCATCTCGCTGACAGGGTCATACAGGAACATGTAGGAGTGTACAGAATGTTTTGCTCCTGGCTGAATTTTGCAGAGAATGGAGTTCCCAGGTATGTAGCAGGAGTTGGTTTTAAGATACTATGATGGATATATACAGTAAGTCCTTTCATTGACTATAGTATTTTAACAGGACATATATTTTTCTGACTATTATCTTGCTGGGAAAATATTTGATTCTTAGGTAAACAGAAGTTTATTTTTATGTTATTATATGGAGTTTTGGCTGGTACACAATTTGCCGAAGTGAATGTTATATTTTAGTGTTTATAGCCTTGACTTTATTTTAATTTTCTTATAATTTTATTTCTATCATCAGAGCATAATTGGAAGCTTTTGGATTCTTTAAAATATAAAATATTTGACTTGGTAATCCCTGAGAAGGTGCCATCTAAGATCCCAGGTACCTCAAAGTAAATTTGTTGGGAACCTAAGGGAATAAAACCAGGCAGAGCTTCCTCTGCACAGGAGCCATTAACCAAGTGAAGAGCAGTTTGAATCGTCAACAACCACCAGTTTGAGGGCTGAGATTTTAATGACCCATGGAACTCTGAGACTTGGCAAATTAAGTGCATTTTGAAGCACTTCATGCTAAGAGTAGTACTTAGCTATCTCTAAGGGTTATTTTAACATGCATCTTATGCAAGACTTTAATGACTGTATCTGAAGTTCAACTACAGGTATACTGCATGTTTGTACAGCATAATATTTATATAGTCTGTACAGATTACAAGTCTCTTTATCCAAGTTTGTCATAAGAAATTTTAATTGCTACATAGTTAAAAGCTGAGGGTTTGTTTTGTATAAATTAAGAGTTTTATATTTAGGAAGCTCACTTTTCTTTTCAAGATGTAACACTGTCTTTTTTTATAATAACTCTGCAGAAGAAACTTAGTGCATGTAAGCAAAAAGTAAGGGCTAAGAAACAGGATGGAACTGAGAGCGAATAAAAGGGTTTGGAAAAATATTTTTAACCCAAATATGACGTTGTCTCCTATTAAAAAAAATTCCAGTCAAGCCTCTTTAAATCCCATATTACGAGAAATAACAATTTCAGAGGAACCTTCAATAATAAACAGGGTGTAATTATGAATGAAGATGTTCCAATTGCTCTACATAATGGTACTGGTCCAGCCTTGCATAGATCAGAATTAACTGGTCCATGCTTGATAGCCCAGTGGCACTGAAGGTTAAGGCACTAGACACCTCACCTCATGGCATACCAGTGACCCAGGATCGGGAACAAGCCTGGGCCATTGGGGGTCAGCAGAGGCAGGGAGGGATTGAACATCTGATGGACAGTTCTCCCTTCCTGGGGATTTTTTTTTTAAATTTGTTTTACTCTCCTAACACTGGACTCTCCAAGACATCTATCCAGTGGAGCCATGGGGTCTCATGCCATGTAAAGCTTTGTGTTGCTCCTGAGTGACCTCTGGTGGCAGTCAGGGGTGGCCTGGAAACTGCATCGCTGCCATATGGCAATGAGGGCAGAGCTAGGTGGACGCTGGCCAACATTGCATGTCTGAGCTCCGTGGTAGGGAGGAGGAGGGACAGAAAAATGGAAAATCCCTGGCTCTGGGGAGGCAAAGATGGAGCTCTGTGGCCATGCCCACACGTCCAATGCTGGCCCAAAACTGATACGGCTCTCTGTGGTCCTCTGCCTCTCTCATGGGCTGGGGGAGAGGAGTGGGACCTAGCATACCTGGTTTTCTGGTTGGGCAAGGGTTCAGATGGGTGGTCAGGCATGAGACCCTATGGCTCCACTGGATAGATGACCTGGAGAGTCCAGTGTTAGGAGAGTAAAACAAATTTGAAAAAAAAAATGGTCCATGCTGCTCTCACTGAGGAGGGTGTCCACAGAAGGCCCAGAGACTGTTCAAGAATGGAGAGAATGATCCAATTGTCTGAATTATGAAGGTATCTTTTAATTTACATAGGGATGTGCTTATTAAATAACAGAAGATAGAATACAGATGGTTCTGCCTTGTAACCAAATATGTTATATGCATGTGTATATACACCACAATTCAATTTTTATGAAGTACTGTACATGTAATCTGCTGTGTGCCTCATATGATAAAAACAATAAAAATCATATTAAAAAAGAACAAAGAATTAACTGGTCCAGATCAACCAGATACAGCTGGAAAGCAACTTGATATTTGTGATAACGAGGATATTGTAATAAGTACCAATAATGTACTGCACCTAGTAGAAGCTCAGGAAAAGGGAAATGTATCTATGGGGGCATCTGTAATTATAAAACAGAGTGAGAAGTCTTATTTAAGGGATTTGGAATATTTTTTGACAGCTTATATTAAAAAATTGAGTTTGGATCCATCTACAAATTACCCCCCAGATATCCCTCACCTGTGGTCACAGACTAGATCATAGGAAATCTACAAGGAGGAAAAGGGGGGAAAACAGGTTAATAAGAATGAGATTAAGCTCCTCTTAAACAGCTTAGAGGAAGTAAAAAAAGAAATATAGTTTTGTAACTCGTAACTTTTGGAATTGGTGATGTTATTGTGTACATTTATTGGTTCATCTGCTGAGAAACCTGTAACAGTGGTAAATGAGTTAACTGTAGAATCTGCTGTATCACCAATGAAACCTGATGTAGTTATTACAAAAATGGAACTAGTGAGGAGAAGGAGAGAAATAAAGAAAGAGTGGAAATCAATAAAAATGATTACAATAGAAATTGCTTCCAAAGAAGCTAAAGAAATAGAGATGATTTAGTAGCAGAATTAAATGAAAGGAAAAAAAAAATCAGTTGCTTAATGGATGTAAGAATGAGGGAAGAATAGTTACAAATGGAAAAGTATAAAAGCTTAGCTTTACTAACAGTCCTACCAAGGCTCAGAAAGGGAAGAAAAATGGCAGATCTGAGAAAGGACTGGATCAAAAAAATTAAAGGAAGGGGTGTCTGACAGGGGTGATAGCGGTAAAAATAAAAAAAGGTATAATTTTCACACAACAAAAATTCAAAGATTGAGGAACAAGATGTACAAAATGACTACCAGAATAAGGAAGATCATATTCTAATATGGCATGGTAACATGTTATCCACGATTTATTTAAAAGGGATTCCAAAATCAAGAAATGAAAACTCATATGTTCTAAAATTGTCAGTATACAACTTGGTTAGAGGTGTAATGGGAAACAAATTTGGTTAGGCTGATATTAAATCAGCCTATAGTTATAAAGCTCACCAAAATAAGGGATGGGTGTGTGTTGTCCTGGCAAGTTTTGAAAAAAAAAAAGTTGTTTCCTTAACTTCAGGAATAATGTTTTGGAGGTTGGCATCACTCTTGACTCAACTATTATTTTGGGCCAGGATAAACTGGTAAATAAATGATTTTTTTTCCAATTGTTTAACCAGGTGAGACACACTGAGCTGAAAGCTTGTTTACAGGTGCAACCTGGAAGCACAGGGAAGTTAAATGACTTGCTCAGGGTCACACAGTATGAAAGTGGGGGCTGTGGGATTCAAGGTCTCCAGATTTGCAGCTCAGAGCCATAAACCACTGCGCAATACTGCCTCCCTAAAAATAGTTTGGAGTGTAAAACCAATAGATCTAGAACTGAAAATGTACTTAATACAAGACGACCTTGCTTTATAGCATATTTGAAACCCATAGAGAAGAAACATAGTCTGATGGGGAATGAGGTGAACAGTTTATATAGGAGGAGAAGAAGACAAATAGGTGTATGTATAAACAGTAGTTGTGTTCGTAGTGAGGATAACTCTATGCTTATAGAGGTTCATAGTCCAAAAGGCAGTACAGTGGAAATAGTGTTAGCTGAAACAATACAGTTAGCATTTCACATTCTAGTAGGTAACTATCAGATGGATATAAAATAGATGGTTCAATTGCAATTCTAAGTTGGAATATTGCTAGACTGAGATCCAATATAGTAGATAAATATTGGTTAAACTGGATTTTAGATTATAATATATTGCTTTTACAGGAAACTTAGATGGATAAAGAAAGAAAGGATGTCTTACAACTACTAAGGTTCATACTACTAAGGTTCAAGGAGTCAAGAAGGTGGTATGCCCATGTGGACTCCAACCAAGTACCCATAATAGCACAACCTATTTCATACAAGAATATAGGTGTCTAGTTTTTTCTTAAACTGTTTTTTGTCTTTACTAATTATAATCTCCAAGGGCAAACTGTTCCAATGATTAACCATGCATTATGTGAAAAAGGCGTTTCTCTTATTAGTGAAGAATCTTTTGGGTCTCAGTTGCAATGGGTGACCCCTAGTACCCAAGTTAACATTTTTGAATTCAAAGTTGAGTTTGTTTATTAGATAACTGTCTTGCATGATGTCATAACAAAAGGGCATGTCTCCCCTAATCCTTCTTGTTTCCAATGACATAAGATTTAACTTCTGGAGATGCTCATTATATGACAAGTTTTTTAGGTTATATATCATTTTGGTTACTTGTCTTTGGACTTTTTCTAATGGATCCACAGTCCCCTTAATAACAACACCCCCTGCCTGGCTACCATAATCCAGAAGTGGTCTCACATATGCCCTGTACAATGGCATTACCACTCCCTCATCTTTACTTCTAAAATTTCTTTTGATAGTTCATAGTAGTCTTTTAGCCTTACTAATTTGCTTGTAACAGTGGCTATTATAAGCTAATTTCCCTGTTATTGTTATGCCTAAGTCTTTTTCTTCTGTTGTTTTTCTTAGGGGAAGTTCATTCAGAAAATATGTGTTCTCTTTGTTGTGATGGCTTAGATGCATTACACAACACTTATCTGCATTAAAACTCATACCCCTTGTATTCACCCATTTGCCTATGCTGTCAAATTCAGTTTGTAGTGCATCAATATCTTCCTGTGTATTTGCAACTCTAGCTATTTTTGTGTCATCTGCATATTTACTTATCCAGCTTGCTAAGAGCTTGTCCATATCTGATATGAAAATCTGAAATAACAAGGGTCCAAGAACTGAGCCCTGTGGTACCCCGCTTGTCATGCAAACTGGAATAGAGAGGTATCCCTTTATACTAACTCTCTGACTTCTTCCACTTAGCCCGTTTCGAATCCATGCAGTAATTTTATGATTTATATCTGTATTTATTAGTTGTTGTATTATGGCTTTGTGTGGTACTTTTTCAAAAGCCTTTGCAAAATCCAAATAAATACAATCCACCAACAAGCCCTCATTCAGTGAGGCTGATATTTTTTCATAAAAACACAGTAGGGTAGTTATGCAGGACCTTCCAGCTTTAAAATCATCATGTTGCTGCTTATTTTTGCAGTCATTTTTTTTTCTATATATTGATTTATCATATCTTTGAGAATTGATTCCATAGTCTTTCCTGGCACAGAAGTAAGACTTATAGGTCAGTAATTTTCAAAATGTGTTTTACTTCTTTTTTTATGAATTAGGATAACTATGGCTGATAGACAGTCAGCTGGAACTTCATTTTGTGATAGTGCTCACTTGTATAGTAGTCTTAAAGGAGTGGCTATTTATGGTGCCATTAATGTCAACATTTTAGAAGATATGTTATCTGGTCCTAATGAGTATGTACATTTGAGGGCATGAATTTTGTTGTTTATACAATCTAGAGCAATCTGCTCTGTTATGCTAGTCTGTTCAGGTATATTTCCTACAAGTGGTTCACTTTGTGTGAATACAGACCCAAAGTATGTATTAAAAATGTTAGCCATTTTCTTGGGGTCATCAATTTGTTGGTTATTAGAAATTATTGAACAGATACCA
Organism: Neoceratodus forsteri; assembly: GCA_016271365.2. Lineage (NCBI taxonomy): Eukaryota > Metazoa > Chordata > Ceratodontiformes > Ceratodontidae > Neoceratodus > Neoceratodus forsteri. Next base: position 1,089,677,197 of record CM057458.1, read on the forward strand.
CTATTTGAGGTTCATAATGATTTAACATATCCATAGAACTTCTTTATGTTATCCTTGTTTGCATTAGTTGCTAGATTTTTCCCATGCTTTGTTTATTTTTCTAATTTTATTTTTGCATTGCTTTAGCACATTTTTGTATTTCTCCCAATTTTGTGCTGGTTTATTCCTGTAATATTCATTATATAGTTTTCTCTTTTTCTTTATAAGTTGTTTTAGACTATTTGTGAGCCATTGTGGTTTAACATCTCTGATGTTATATTTTTTTAATTTTTTTTATATGTTTATCACATACTGAAAAACTCAGGTTCTTGGTAATGTCCCACATTTCACAAGTTGTTTTATTATTCAGTGCTTGTTCCCAGTTTTACTGGCTAGATCCTCCTGTATGTTGTGTTGGTTTGCCATGTTAAAATTGTAACTCTCCCTATTCCAGTATTCATTGCAATGTTTTCCTCTCTTGGAGGGATTTATAGCTTGCAATTGCCAGCTAGCAGAGATGGTAGATTTGATAGACCTAAAGGGTGTCTGTCAATTTTTTTAAATACTTCCTTAAATATAAAGTGTCTGGAAGCAAGTATTCATAACTTATACTATATGTATTTAATGTTTTCAGATGGGAATAACACTCTAACACTTTTTAATATTTATTTTCCACCTGTAATCCATACTGATGGTTTTCTAAACATTCTTCATTGTATTGAGAAACATGTAGAAGCTTTGAAGGGCTGGTATCCTAGTTCAATAGTATTTCTGGCTAGGGACTTCAATTCTAGAACTGATGAGGAAATGGAGGAAAGGACAACAGAGTGGTGCATTGATGATACTATTGGTATTTCTGTTAGGCAGTCTAGAGACAAATTATTTAATAAGAAAGATAAATATCTTTTGAAATTCACAGCAAAGCATAGATTAACAGTCCTTAATGACCATGTAAAAGGAGACTGATCAGGAAAGATGATATTCCCCACTATCAGTTATGGAAGTTTGTTAGACCTCTGTATTATAGAAGCTCAGTCATATTATAAAATTAATTATCTACAAATTCATAAGGCGTGGGATAATGAACAGTTCCCTGAATTGTGTGAATTAAACTTGGATTATAGGGTGGTATCAAGGAATTTAATCTTAGAGTATGAAGCAAATATAAACAAGTTTATTAAGTACAGTAAAAACGTTCAGTGGAATCCTTATGCAAAGAATGCAATGGAGGCAATAACAACAAGCAAGGATACAATAAATTTTTTGAATAAGATTACTGTTGTGAAAGGATCTGATAAGGCATGTATAATAAATTAATTTTCTAATTTTATGGAGAATTTAGCATCCCAACTGATATCAAGGGATAGAATTAAAGGGAAAAGCCATATAGGGATGTCAAACCCATGGTATGACAAAAATGTAAAAACTTAGAGAAAGAGCAACAAAGTTAGGAGGCTCTCCATAAAAAAATGACTCTGTCAATGTTAAAGTAGTGTTGACAAATCTAAAAATTGAATACAGGAGGTTGGTTGTTGGTAAAAAAAAACCCTTAAAAACAGTCACTTTGGTTTAAATTACTGGAAGCACTGTTGGAAAATGATATGCAGGCATTGTGGTTGCTTGTTGCTTATGGGTGTGCAGAGGATAATATAAGATATAATATTCGTGCCACAATTCTCACAAATGTCTAGGTCAAACACTTTAAAGCCATGCATAGGTCTGAAACTCTATCTAATAATGATGGTAATCACTCTGAGCATCCTCCTATAGTAAACCAGAATGAGAAGCATCCTATACTACCCTGTGAAGTTTTTGCTGCCATAATAGCACAAAGGTGAAATAAGGGAGCTGGCATTGATGGTCTGCCAGCTGAAATTTTTCAATACAACCCTAAGTTTTGGTCAAACTTATTAGCCCCTATTTTTACAATAGTTAGTAATAAACTAATTCTACCATGGTACTGGAACAAAGGGGCTATAGTCCCACTTTTTTAAAAGGCCAGAGTTGTGACCCTAGCTGTTATAGGCCAATTACATTATTACCTGCAATACAAAAAATAAATTTCAGAATAATTCTAAACAGATTACTGCAGTGGGTGGATAAAAAATCACTTCTTTCAAAATTTCTATGTGGATTCAGAAAAAACACAGGACACTTGATTTGGTGTTTACATTAAATTATTTGGTGGAAACTTGTGTATTAGGGAAAAATAAGAAATATGCTTGTTTCATTAATATTAGAGCAGCGTTTGACTCTGAACAGGGATATACTTTGGGACATATTACAAGAGTTAGATATAGAAACTCATTTATTGAATATCTTGAAAATGTCACACTCAAATAGTACTGCACTGATGAGATTTTCTAAGGATGGTGCTTTGACAGAAGAAGTATACATAACATATGGAGTTAGACAAGGTTGTCTTTTGGCTCCCTTGCTGTTTAATTTATGTATGGAATCTTTAATAAAGAGCATCTTGGTCATTGAAATGTTCCCACTTGTTATAAACAATGAAGAAATCCAGATGATGCTGCATGCAGATGATACTATATTGCTGTCACAAACTCCCTTAGGCTTGAGAAGAGGACTTGCTGCTATTATGACAAAAATTAAGGCAAATGGATTTGGAGTTAGATGTTGGGAAAACTAAAATTATGACATTTGGAAGCAAATCAAGATAAATAAATGACTAATGGGCATGAGTTTGAATAAATTAAGGAATATCAATATTTAGGTGTACTGTTTCATAGAAATTTATCAAGGAGCCCACATCACTGCTGTAAAGGAAAATGCTTAAAAAAACCTGGGACAATAAACTCTTTAGCATTTAAATTTGCTACTAACTCATTTAGAGCATTAAAAATTGCATTTGAGGCTAAAATGATTAGTAAATAAATAAGTAAGTAAGTAAGCAAGAGTTTATTTATGGAGTGCCCAATCCCAGAGGCTCTGGGTGCTTTATAAAGAGGTGTAACAGTTTAAGACACTTAACAATAATTTAAATCAGAGTCAGTAAAATGTAAAGTGCATAATAAATAATACATTATAAAACTCTAGAACCCCTTAAAATTCAGTAGACATCAAATAACTGCTTAAATAGATGTGCCTTCAGGCCCAGCATAAAAATCTCCACTGAATAAGCCTCCCTTAAAGGTCTTGGCAAGGAGTTCCAGAGAACAGGCCCCATAACCTCAAAGGCATGGTCTCCTGATGTTTTAAGCCACTCCCTTGGAACCATCAGGAAGCCCACTGTGGAGGAACACAGTGAATGCACCTGTTGGGCAGGTGCCAGGAGGTCAGTCAGATAGCCAGGACCTGAGCTGTACAGGGCCTTATAGGTGAGCAGGCCCACCTTTAAGGTGTTTATTTATTTATTGAATTTTGATGACCGGGGTAGGCCCACTGGGCCCAGAGGTCCCTTTTTCAGGGGCGACCTGGGAGTTACAGGACAAGTAGGATATACCAAGTAGTACAGAAGTAGGTCATAGCATGTGCAGGTTTCTTATAGCAATGACATATTACATAACAGGTTACAGTGATTAGCAAAAATAAACAATGGAGGAAAGCCAGAGCAACACCTGGGTTGCAATTACCCGAATAGAGTATATGTTAAGAGGAGAGCCAGTTAGAAGAGGATTAGGGCTCCCAGCTTTAGGTAGGATGAGGTAAGTGCTCAGGTGGGAGGGAAGAGGGGAAGTGTCAGGTAACATAGCATTGGCATTGGCTTGTGGTGAGCATGTGTGCCTTGAGTCTCATTTGGAAGCTCACGGGTGATGGAGCTTCCCATACCTCTGGAAGAAGGTTGTTCCACAGGGAAGGGGCAATGTGGGAAAAGGACATGCCCCCTGCCTTGGTCCTTACCATGGGAACTTCAAGAAGAGTTTGGCCTGAGGTCCATAGGTTGTGAGGATTTTGCTTGGCAGTTATGAGCCCTGAGAGGCTTGGGGGAGGGGCTGGGCTAATTAGCTTATGTGCTAGGTAGAGCACTGGGTACCTGAGATGGGCTTCGAACGGAGGTCAGCTGATAAGTACTAGAGTCACAGTGGTGGCTCCTAGAGTGGGACTGAGTGGTGACATGGATCACCTTGTTGTACAAGACCTGTAACTTATTGAACTCAAGCTTAGCCATTCCCTGAAGTATCGGGGCAGCATAGGTGAGTGTTGGGAGGAGGACACACGAGGCATTGGCAGTCCTAGCTTCAGGGATCAGCTGATTCTTGGCGATAAAGAGTACCAAGTTTACCATGAATGACTTTGGTGACTTGGTCAACATGTTGTTTTAGAGTGAATCCTTGGTCCAAAGTAAAGCCTAGGTATTTTGTGGAGGCAACCACTTCCAGATTGTTACCCGCCCTGGAAGTGAGTTGCAGGTGTTGTGTTCTGTTTTGGTCAAGGGATCTAGGGCCAAACAACATGGCCTTGGTTTTGGTGGTATTAAGGACCATTTTGTTCTTAATAAGCCAGTCCTCCATTGCGAGCAGGTCCTTTTGGAGGGATGGGCCGAGGTCCCTCAGGTTGTCTGAGGATCTGTAAATCACAGCGTCATCAGTGTACTGAATAACAGCACTGCTCCCGCAATGGTTGTGCAGATCATTTATAAACAGGGAGAAGAGAAGGGAACCAAGTATGGACCCTTGTGATACCCCCTCCTTTAGGGGCAGTGGATCAGAGATCTTGTCCTTCCACTTGACCCTCTGAGAATGACCGGTAAGGTAGCTTTCAAACCACTAGAGAGCATGAGGGTCCAGGCCTATGTTACACAACTTATGAAGTAGGAGTCTGTGGTCGACCAAGTCGAAGGCCTTGGAGAGGTCGATGAAAACCACTTCTGTGTTGGACCCTACATCAAGTTCCCTGAGCACCTCTGCAGAGAACTTAGTTAGAGCAGTGTCTGTCCCATGTTTAGCTCTGAACCCATGCTGGGCTGGGGAAAGAAGCTGGTGAGCCTCTAAGTATTCTCGGAGTTGACTGTACATCAGTTTTTCCTGGATTTTTGCCAGGGTACAGAGCAGGGAGATGGGCCTGCAGTTGCCAATGGGTTCCATAGGCCCGCCCTTATGAATGGGAACCATGTGAGCATGTTTCCATAGCTCTGGGAAAGTCCCTTCAAGAAGGGACCAGTTTATGAACCAAGTGAGGGGTCTTGCAAGGGCTGGAGCACTGTCCTTGAGCAGTCTGGCTTGGATACCATCAGGCCCTCCTGATCCTCTGGTTTCCAGAGACTTTAGGAGGGTGAGGACTTCTTTAACCTTAACTAACCTCAGATGAAAGGATGGGCAGTCAAGGTTAGGAAGTTCCAGTGTGTAGGACTCGTTGTTAGTCACAGGGAGCCTCGCCTTGTAAGAATCAAGGTTTGTGAAGTGATGATTGAGGGCCGCAGCAATGAGGGTCCCATCATTCAGTAACTGTCCATTGGCCACAATGGGGCTTGGGGCAGCCTTGCTTTTACCCTTTATCAGCTCGTTGATGTGAGACCAGAATAACCTCGGATTGCCTAGGTTTGTTTTCTGGAGGTGATTGATGTATGCCCTTTTTGCAAGCTTGACTGCATGCTTACTTTGGTTTCTAAGAGCTTTGTACATCTCTAGGTCACCTAGGAGTGAGGAGCACTTGAACTCCAACTGACCAGCAACCAGTGCAGTTCATGCAAGACCGGGAGATATGAGCAGACCTTGAAAGGCCTATCAATAACCTGACCACCATGTTCTTAACTAGCTGCAGTTGATGGAGGTTACCCCCATGGACCCCAAAGTAATCGAGTCTGGATATAGTGAAACTCTATATTATTCTTTCTTTCTTTCTTTCTTTCTTTCTTTCTTTCTTTCTTTCTTTCTTTCTTTCTTTCTTTCTTTCTCTCTCTTTTCTCTCTCTCTTTCTCGACCTCTTTCTCTTTCTCCCTCTCTCTCTCTCTTTCTTTCTTTCTTTACAGGATTGAATTGTTAGGACTTTAGCAGCTCTATTTACAAAGCTGTTCTAGGAGCAGGTTTGGTCTAAGTGCATAGTTGAGCTACATACATTCTAAAATTACTGTTTCAAATATTACAATTACAAACAATGCAAAGACTGTTCCGTACAATAGTATGATGTGCAATACAATAGTGAATACAATACAATTACATACAGAGTGTGTACATTTGTTAGTCTAACAGCCAGTTCATGCAAGTTTTATGCAGTCCAAATATCTGTTTCTATGCAGCATCATTCGATGTTTGGGTTCTTCCTTGGAGTGCCGGATTCATGATAATGATCAAATACAGTTACATATGACTGTTGGGTTTTATTCAGCATACATTTGAAACTGTTTATTTTTGGTGTTTTTGGCAGTGAAATATGGGGTTTAAATGTAAAGTCTTATAATGCTGAAATGATTCAAAATTTCTTTATAAGACGCACTTTAAATTTTCCCAGAGACTGTTTGCTAAGTCTCCTAAGGTTAGAAACTGGAATGCTATCACAAGAGACTAGAGTTCTTATTAGGATCATTAAAATATGGGGGCGTATTATAAATATAGATAGTAATGGGCTACCGAAACATCATGGGTTTGACACCTTGAATAATTTGCATCATGGAAAGAATAAAGAAAATTGGTTTATAAGATTGAATACATGTATTAAAAGAATTGGTATGGAAGGCATCTGGTCGATAAAAGCAACCTCTAATCAACTAGCATTTGTCCCAGAAATGAGCTAAATGTTACAAGATATTGCTGTGTAAGTTGATATTGAAACATAAATCGTAATATTGATAATTGTGGGTTGTATTTACAAGTTAAAGATCACTTGGGCATGGAAAAATATCTTGCTTTTTGTGAAAATAAGGAACATAGAAATATGTTAAGCCAGTTTAGACTCTGCCTGCTAAGGGAATGACCCTGTGCTCTGTGTCAAATAATAAGGCAATAATAAGGCAAGGTCAAACATATTTTGGTCATGTAATTGTGGTAACCTGGCAATTGTGATACATATGAGATTTGAATTTATTTATTTATTATAACATCAGATACAACCTTTGAGTCAAAGACTCTTTTGCAAAGACACCTCATCACAGAATACAGGAGGGTACATACTAGTAGAATTACATAATGTAGGTATTACATTGTCAATGGAAACAAGCAGAGGCTATACAGAGCTGAAACAGAGTAGATGGACATTACATAAAATTGATAAGCAGGCCAAAGCCAGGCCCTAGCTATATAGTTGTAAGTTATATATCAAATGTACATGTGCAGGTAGTGAAAATTATAAGCAGATGCACACAGGTTATACATGGCAGTTAATCAGGCAAGTGGACCCTAGTTATACAGACTGTAGGTTCTATTCAAATGTACATGTGCAGACTGTGAATTGTATGCAAAATACACATAAATACACACAGGCTATACATGTCAGTTAATCAAGCCAAGTGGGCCCTAGTTAATGCTGTAAATAGCAGTCGTCAGGCTAGAGTATATCAAGTCAGGTATAACCCATAGTCAAACTTGAGATTAGTTAACTACATTCAGTTACACAAAAATACACATACAGTACTTTTATAAATGCCACTAATTTAAAAACAGGAGATCACTACCAAATCCATGTAAAAATGTAAGAATGTACAAAGCTAGTGGAAGAGAAGTCAAAGTGGATCTCACCTCTGTTAAATAATAAAATTGACCTATGAAAAAAAGAAAAATACATGTATTTGATGAAATTGGAGGAAGAAAAAGTTTTATATGGTTTAGTCAAATTTGCAGCAGCTATACCAAAGTACTTACCTATAAAACACTTCTGAAGATGATGCCTTTTTACACGGATTTGAGAATGACCTTCTATTTTTAAATTAGTGGCATTTATAAAAGTACTGTATGTGTATTTTTGTGTAACTGAATGTAATAATCCTGTTTGAAATGTATATACCGGTATTTATTAAATAAAACTGATCCTTGAAGTCAAGAGACAAGGGGCAATCTAAAATAGAATACAAAATTACAGATTTTTCCTTTGCTATCATGCTGTGCTGCTTTAATTTTGTATTTTGTTTCACAACAGTCATTTTTTTGTTTGATATGTACATAACTATAAAATGGAGGATATGAAACAGTACTGGAATATCTTATGAACAACATATATAGAATAATGTATGAAAAAACATACACAAGGCTATTTACATTGAGGGATTAGATGATATCATAGACTTCAAGAGAGAAACTCCTAAGGTCTCTATGATGTAATCTCAGTCCGAAATGGAAACCTCATCCTTGTTGTATGTGGTCACTCATACATTATTTTGTATGCTGAGTATTTACCTTAATTACCTTTCTTTTCTAACTCTCTTGAACTGTGGTCACATAAACAGCAAACAGCTGGATACGATTAAAAATAAGATTTAAAAGAAAACTACACCCAAAACCTGAAAAAATATATGTTGTGCAGAGTGTTTTAATTTGTATGTGAAGTTCTAGTGTTTCCTTCCCTCTGACTGGTATTAGGAGTTTTTCCCAAATTAGCCTGCTAGCTTTATGCACACCTCTCAAGTGTCCCTGATTTTCAGGGACGCCCCTGATTTTGCCTCAAAATTTTACTCTGTCCCTCCTAAAATTTGTATTTTTGTGGCTAAACAGTGGGGGATTGTAAGCACAAAACAATGTCAAGCATTAAATTTACAGACTTGTTCTTCTTTAGAAAATGCATTTTGCACTAAGCCCCATATTCTACCAGCTTTCTGGGTGGATATCTCTAATTTTGAAGATGTGTCCCTGATTTTGGTCCTTTGTCCCTGATTTTTTTTAAGCCTTGCCCTGATTTATGAGGCAGGGGGTTGAGAGGTATGTCTATGCTAGTTTTACGACCCCTGGGGATCTCCATACCTGATAGTGTAATTATTTCTGTTTCCACAGTGCATTTTGTCTCATGTGACTGTGATGTAACAGAGACCCAACATTCAGCACACACATGCCAAACAAACTAAATATCTTGGAAGCTTTACAAGCTGCACAAAAATTACCAGCAACAAAGTTTTTCAGGACAGTAAAACCTTTAGGATGAGGGTGGTCACCAAGCTGAATTCTACAGATTTTAAAATATGGCCATCTCTGTTGTTGTAAACTGATTGTAATGCAATGCTTTCTGCTGGATTTATGGGCTCTGCTACATCACCATTACATGAAACAAGGTGCACTGTAGGACAAAGAAATGCAATAAAACTATTTGATATGGTGATCTCCAGGGGTCGTAAAACTACCTAGCTAGCAGTCTAATTTAGGAAAAACTCCTAATACCAGTCAGAGGGAAGGAAACACTAGAACTTCACATACAAATTAAAACACTCTGCACAACATATATTTTTTCAAGTTTTGGGTGTAGTTTTCCTTTAAGTAATAACTTCATGAGCTGGCAACATATCTACAGTAGTAGTTTATCTTTTAAACAAACATTTGTCAATGCCAACTGTTTGCCACTTGCATTGCTGTTATACTGGGTCTTGCTTGTACACATTTTTACTGTATACTGTATAAGCTTGAGATAGACCAGATGAGATGTAATATCTCATTTGCAATGGGGTCCTGATTTTTTTTTCTCTTGGGTTTTTTTTTTAGTCACTTTCTGAAGAACATTATGGGTGTCAACATTCAAATCAACCTTGGAATGTTTGTTTGCAGAGTATGGTGGCTTCTCCTCAAACATTTATTTCAGGGTGGATTTGAGCATTCACACCCATAGTGTGCCTCAGATTGGGACTACAAAAGACATTGGCAGAAAAAGTAGGTAAAAGTATTAAAAACTAAAAAGTTACAACTAAAGAAAAAAACCTTGAAATGAAGGGGAAGTGGCAGCCTAGATCTATTGATTTTTGCTTTTTAATATCTTTAGCTACTTTTTTTCTGTGGAGGTCTTTTTCTAGTCCCTCCCTGATGAACACTATAAGTGTCAATATTCAAATCCACCTCAAAATGGGTGTTTGCAGAGTATGGTGGCATACTCCATGAACACCCACTTTAGGGTGGATTTGAATATTGACACCCATGGTGTTCATCAGAGTGCAACTAAAAAATATCTCCTCAGGAAAAAAGTAGGTAAAAATATTAATCAAAAAAGTTATCAACTAAAGAAAAGAGCCATTGAAGTGAAAGGGAAGTGTTAAGTGTGAGCCCATTTTGCTGCAGCAAATGCACTGGAGTTTGCATATAGGAACTGTATCTAGATGGGTCATCCTCCAAAGAAAAAGGCAAGGGATAAACAATTTAATAAAGGAATTCCGTTTCAAGCAAAAAAAAAAAAAAAAAAAAAGAAATTCCAGTAGCCCACCTATCTCGTGTTAGATAGTTAATAGGATTTAATATTTTAAAAGCAGTGACCCTATTTCTACAATCAGACACTGATGCTCTAAGAATCTAGATATACACATATTAGAAAAGTTAACAGCAGACAAATGCCCTTTGTCTCATTGTGTCTGCCCAGCCCAATAATTGCTCCTAATTTTCATATACTGTATGTTAGGTATGTTATATAGTGTGTCAGCGGATCAGCTGGTAGCATCCAATAAAATGGCCATAGATTCCAGTCCAGCAGGAGGTATTCGGGGTTAAAATAATAAATATTCGCATATGTTGGTGGATTTTCCTGAAACCCTTGCACTACGGGTACTCCACTCGCACTGTCAGTTTCAACAAGCATATTCAGACATCTGTAATAGCTACAAAACTCAGGGATCAGTACAGTAGGCTAAATTATACTGACCATGCTCTCACAAAGCAGACAACTTGTACTCTGCAGTGCCAAAATATTTTAGATTAATTTATCATAGATTAACATCCCATGTACCCTTGGCATATTTCAAAACAGAAGTTCCAAAGCATAATTACTACATACTTGATTTTGATTTCCATTAAAGAGCAAAGGCAAACATCAAATTTGATAGGATATATTTTGTTCTCATAACTGGCTTACTTTGCTATTTTTATGTTTGCTTGCACGCATGTGCAAGAAACATAGTGCCATCATCGGAGTTTTCGGAGGTGCAGAAGGGCAGACAGCAAGGAGAACCAGGGATAAATGACAACCAAGGAAGGGGCTGGAGTAGAACAGTGAAGCAGTCTAGGGAGGTCAAATCATGGAAATCCATGTGTGCAAATGCCAGGAGCCTTAGCAACAAGATGGAGGATCTGGAGGCTGTCATGGTACAGTCAGACCTGGACATTGTGGCCATCACTGAAACCTGGTGTGATGATAACCATGACTGGGAGATGGCCATACCTGGCTACAACATATTCAGAAGAGACAGAGCAGGCAGGAAGGGAGGAGGTGGCACTGTATGTAAAATGACATAAGGGCCACACAGATCCAGGAGGAACAAAATGGGGGAGAGATACTGTGGGTTAAGCTGGAAAGGAAAATGGGGCCAGCCATCCGCACAGGTGTGGTCTATAGACCACCAGCCCAGGAGGAAGAAACAGATAGGGAACTGATGCTAGCCATCCAAAGGATGGCTGACAAGAGGTGAGGTAGTACTGGTTGGAGACTTCAATATACCAGATGTGGACTGGAGCATCCCAGCAGCAGCATCAACTAGAGCAGATTTATCCTGCTCCCTTCAGGGTGCCTTCCTCAAGCAACTGGTCATGGAACCAACTCGGCAGAAGGCAATACTGGACCTTGTGCTCCTAAAGAGGGACAGTGTGATGGGGGTAACAGTGGGGGAGCACCTGGGTAACAGTGACCACCAGTCATTGTGGTTTGAAATCACAGAAACAGCAGAACCAAACCACACAAAACACGATCCTGGATTTTAGGGGGCAGACTTTGGGAAAATGGGAGATGCTTGAAAAGAGGCATTAAGGGAATGGGACAGGAATCAGGGATTGAGGAACAGTAGGCAGTATTTAAAATGGGGATTATAAGAACAACAGAATTATGCATTAAGCAGGTTAGCAAGAGGAAAAGAAGAGGAGACCATTATGGTTTTCCAAAGAGGTAGCAAAGAAAGTGAAAGCCAAAAGACTGCATTCAGGCAATACAAAAGACACAGGCAGAAGGGGATAGGGAGAAGTACCAGGAGAAACAAAGGGAGGCAGGGAAGTCAGTAAGGGAAGCCAAAGCTCAGACAGAAGAACACATTGCAAAATCAGTGGTTAAAGGGGACAAAACCTTTTACAGGTACATAAGTGAAAAAAGAAGGACAAAGGGAGGGATAGTTAGACTGAAGGGGGAGGATGGGAGCAGCGTGGAGGATGACAACAGTAAAGCTGACATATTGAACAGGTATTTCTGCTCAGTCTTTACTAAGGAAGAGGGGGGTAATGGGTCTGAAGGGAGTACAAGGGGTGAGAATGGTGCAGAAATGGACACAAGTCCCTTTACACGAGAAAGGGTCCTGAAGGAACTGGAAGTAATAAGAGTTGACAAAGCAATGGGGCCAGATGGGGTGCACCCAGGGTCCTTAAAGAACTAAGAGAGGTGGTGGCTGAACCTCTGCGCTATCCTGTTTAGCTGATCAATGGAAACAGGGGAGGCACCCAAAGACTGGAAGACAGCAGATGTAGTCCCCTTATACAAAAGTGGGAACAAAGAGGAAGCAGGGAACTACAGACCAGTCAGCCTCACCTCAGTAGTGGGAAAGATCATGGAAGCACTACTGAAGGAGAGATTGGTGGAACATCTGGTTGTCAATGGACTACAGGACCCAAGGCAGCATGGTTTCACCAGGGGGAGGTCATGTCAGACCAACCTCATTGAATTTTTTGACTGGGTGACTAGGGAGGTGGATCAGGGGAGGGCAGTGGACATGGCCTATCTGGACTTCAGCAAGGCCTTTGACACTGTGCCACATAGAAGACTATTACACAAACTGGGGAATATGGGTGGGGCAGGACAGTAGTGTGGTGGGTAGGTAACTGGCTGGGTGGCAGGACACAGAGGGTGGTGGTAAATGGCTGTCACTCCACAGAGGGAAGAGTGACCAGTGGGAAACCACAGGGATCAGTGCTGGGACCGGTCCTATTCAACATCTTCATCAGTGACATTGCACAGGATATAGAAGGCAGAATTTCACTGTTAGCTGATGACACAAAGCTCTGTAACAGAGTAGACACACCAGAGGGTGTAGACAGAATGAGAAGGGACCTGCAGAAACTTGAAGAATGGTCAAGGGTTTGGCAGTTGAAATTCAATGCAAAGAAGTGCAAGATAATGCATATGGGGCACAAAAACCCTGGCACAATATATCAGTTGGGGGTGAGGATATAGCATGCACCAAGCAGGAAGGGGATCTTGGGGTTGTCATCTCTGATGACCTCAAGGTAGGGAAACAGTGTGACAAGGCATCAGGTAAAGCAAATAAGGATGCTGGGATGTATAGGCAGGGGCATCACCAGCAGAAAAGGAGGTCATAATTCCGCTATACAAGACACTAGTGAGGCCCCACCTGGAGTACAGTGTACAGTTCTGGAGACCATACCTACGTGGGACATGAGACAGGGTAGAGAAGGTCAGAGGAGGGCAACAAAGATGGTGCATGGGTTGCATCACAAAGCCTATGAAGACAGGTTGAAGGAACTGAACATGTACTCCTGGAGGAGAGGAGGGAGAGAGGGATATGATAGAGACATACAAGTATCTTACAGGGAGGAACAGGGTGCAGGAAAACACTATTTTAAGCGAAAAAGATGTTTCAGGACTAGAGGGCATGGGATGAAGTTGGAGAGGAACGATTCAGAGGAAACATGAGAAGAAATTTCTTCACAGAACAGATGGTGGACAAGTGGAACACCCTGCCAGAGGAAGTGGTGGGGGCTGAAACAATCACGGGATTTAAGAATGCATGGGATAGACATAAAGGAATTCTAGAGGTCAGGGGTAAGGGGAAATAGACTTCTAGGAAAACAAACTGAACTTACAAGCTCAAATGGGCAGACTAGGTGGGCCATAGGCCCTTATCTGCCGACACTGTCTATGTATCTATGTATCTATGTAGGTGTGTCAGCCCTCTTCCAATTCAGTCAGTGTGTTTGCAGGCACGGCCGCAGTTCTCCAATGCCCGCTGGAGCTGTCTATGGCAGCTCCAAAATGCAGTGGCATACAGTTGAAAGGGGGAGCTATGCTTCAATGAGCAGTGATCAGATATCGCCTGCTCATGCACGCTCCCCACACACACACACACACACACACACACACACACACACACACACATGCTGCGTGCTTCCTGTCCAATGCATGCACTGTATAGCTGATGGGGGTGCCCAATCCCCCGTCAGCTGTGCTGCGCCCCCCCGAAACACAGTTTCATATGCCGCACTGGGTGCCCACCCCAGCGTGGCTACAAGTTGTATAGCTGACGGGGGTGCCCAATCCCCCGTCGGCTCCACTGTGTCCCCCCCCAGTACAGGGTGCCACGCTGGGAGCCCACCCCAGCACTGCGACAGATGCCATGACCGACGGGGTGCCCAATCCTCCGTCAGCTCCACACCCCCCCAGCCATCCTTCTGCCACGCTGGGAGCCCACCCCAGCATGGCAAACGTCTCATGTCATTGTAATTAAAAAAAACCTTGAAAATCAAAAATGGTCCCTTGGTGTGTCTGCCCCCACCTGCGCCCACCCACTGCACACCCTGCCTCCCCACACCCCCCTCACCTCATACTTAACTCCAGAGCTCGGCGCGATGATCTTCGGCGGACCGGGAACACATCTGCACTCTTCAAAGCTGACCGCGAACCGAGGAAATGCCGGTAAGCTGCATAATGGGATAGATAGGGTTTTTTCAACTTTATTGCATATCTCAGGCATTTTTTGGAATTTTTGCACCAAATTTTCAACATGGGGTTTTTGGGACCCCTTCTCATGAATGCTGTCACTGTCATGGCGTTACTCGGGCCTGAAGAGTGATTTCACAGCCAGTGCATGAAATCACCTTTCCAGAATGATTAATGAAAGGTGGGCTCTCAAAAAGCCTATTTTGAAAATTTGGTGGAAAAATTCCTAAAAATGACTGTTTTACGAGCGTGCATTGCACAGTTCCTATGCACGCTCATAAGTTTGCAAAATTTCACTATTTTCACTCCAGATTTTCAACATTGCCATTTTACCACACCTCCTTATGAGCAGTACAGCTGCCATTTTTCATATCTCACCCAAAACATGTTTCCGCCCATATAGTGCACAATGGCGCAGTCGGTGTGCGAAATCAATGTACGGGACACATTAAGAAAATCACAGTGACACTGTTCATGAGCAGAGGTCTTAAAATGGCTATGTTAAAAATTTGGTGAAAAAATTCCTAAAAATGACTGTTTTACGAGCGTGCGTTGCAGAGTTCCTACGCACGCTCGTAAGTTTGCAAATATTCAATATTTTCACTCCAGATTTTCAACATTGCCATTTTACCACACCTCCTTATGAGCAGTACAGTTGTCATTTGTCACATCTTGCCCACAGCGTGTTTCTGAAAATGTAGCGCACAATGGTACAGTCGGTGTGCAAAAACAATATTTGGGACAGATTAAGAAAATCACAGTGATGCTGGTCATGAGCAGAGGTGTTGAAATGGCTATGTTGAAAATTTGGTGAAAAAATTCCCCAAAATGACTGTTTTAGGAGCGCACGTTGTGCAGTTCCTACGCACGCTGGCAAGTTTGCGAATTTGTAATGTTTGCACACCAGATTTTCAACAGTGCCATTTTACTGCACTTCCTTATGAGCAGTACAGCTACCATTTTTCACATCTCGCCCAAAATGTGTTTCTGCACATGTAGCGCACAATGGTACAGTCGGTGTGCGAAAACAATGTTTGGGACAGATTAAGAAAATCACAGTGACACTGGTCATGAGCAGAGGTGTTGAAATGGCTATGTTGAAAATTTGGTGGCAAAACTCCATAAAATGACTATGTTACGAGTGAGCATTGCGCAGTTTCCACGCACTCTTGTAAGTTCATGAATTTGGAATATTTTCAGTCCAGATTTTCACCAGTGGCATTTTTCCACACCTCCTTATGAACAGTACAGCTGTCATTTTCCAAAACATGGCCGAAATGTGTTTTCACACTTTCAGCACAGAAATGTGTGGTCGCTGTGGGAAATCATTGTTCGGGACAGATAAAGAAAAACACTCTGACACTGTTCATGATCGGAGGTCCCAAAATGCCTGTGTTAACAATCTGCTGTAAAAAAATCCCCAAACTAGTTACATTACGGGTGTGCGTTGCACAGTTTCTATGCACGCTCGTGACTTCACCAGTTTTTGTAAGATTTTCACAGCAGATTTTCAACATTGCCATTTTTTACACTTGCCATGAACAGTACCACTGTCATTTTTCACATCCTGTTCGGAATGTGTTTTTGCACCTGTGGTGCCAAATGCCATAGTCACTGTGCAAAAGCAGTTTTCGGCTACCAAACTGATATTGCCACTGTTCATGAGGTGGGGGTCACAAAAACATGTTGAAAATTTGGAGTGAAAATACCAACGAATGCCTGAGGCATTAGAGTTTCCGACCATAACGCCCCACCCTGTAGAGAATGACAGGCATCAGGGGTGTGACTTGGGATTCTGGCCTGTCATGCTCATACCATTCCACCCCCACCCACACCCTGCAGCCAGTGAGAGGCATCAAGGCGTGCCTCAGACTCTTCAGGCCCCATTCTCCTATACCGCACCCATCTCACCATATTTCCTGATGGGATGGGGTGCGTATAAGGGCCAAAGACCCCAAGGCACATCGTGACACTTGTCAGTGTCTGCAGGGTAAGGTGTGGTGAAATGGCGTGGTCGTCATGCCTGATGACCCAAAGGCACACCCCAATGTCTGTCACTCTCTGCAGGGTGGTGGTGGAGTTGGCTTCAGTTCAATACTTCTCTGCCATTCCTATTATGCAGCTTTGTAACTTCTACACTACCACTGCCAATGCCAGCAAGCAAACATTCGGCATTGACACATGCTTGTTAATAAAAGATTTAATGTGAACCATTGTGTGTGTCTGTTTACTCAGTTAACCATATTTTTATGCCATTGCTCAAGTTTATATCCATGATAGTTTTACTGAACAAAGAGTCGATCACTGAAGCTGGTGGTTCAAGTTGTGACATCAGAGCGATCATGATGTAAAGAGCTTTTACAGGCAGTGCATGGAAGAAAAATGAATCCAGCTCTTTTTTCCCCCATGAAGCACATGCAAGACTTTGCACTGCAAAGATACCATAATTTATTGGAGTATCTAGATTTATGAACTGAATTTTCTCTGTCAGAGCAGTGTAGTGCAAGTTGGCAATGTAATCTGACTGTAAACTACAAAATACTTTTTTGTTTTGTTTTCAGCCTTCAATCTGCCTTGCCAATTGTGACAAGCACTAACTGATCAATTAATTACAGGGCATAAGAGAATCCAATAGAGCTCAAGTTAACAGTTTTTTAGTAGGTTTGTGATCTTTTTGTTCCTAGATTGCCAATTCAGTAATGCCAACACCCCCCAAACACTCTCTCTATCAACAGAATGAAATACCTGTAGCTAATATTGATGAATTGCATAGCAATCTAGTGAATTGGTATTTAATTTTTTTTTTGATTCTTGATTATTATTATTTTTTTTAATCACGATATTCTTTTCTCTCCTACCTCTGTGGAGTGGGTGGCAGGTCATCCAGCTGCCGGCACCCACATCCCCCAACCCGGTCTGGTCAGTAACATGCTGTCCTCCATGCAAGCTGGCATGCAGAGTCCCCCCTTGGGGGACCTGGATCCTAGTTCCTGGGGGGTGTACCTCTCATGTCCAGGGGTGCAATGCAAGGCCATCAGTCACCACAACCACCCCCCAATTTTCCACCTGGATTTTCTCCCTCCCTTGGAGCCAGACATGCAATGGCATCTGTGCATGATGTGCCAATACCTACCATGCTTCAACTATCAATGTGCGCCAATACTAGCAGTGCCTCTGGCTTCCACCAGTTGCCGCTGCAGAGTGACTTGGACCCCTT
The DNA here is from genome assembly GCA_016271365.2 of Neoceratodus forsteri. Lineage (NCBI taxonomy): Eukaryota > Metazoa > Chordata > Ceratodontiformes > Ceratodontidae > Neoceratodus > Neoceratodus forsteri. Next base: position 1,089,695,117 of record CM057458.1, read on the forward strand.
TCCCACCCCAGAGGAGGAGAGCTGTTCTGGGATGCTCGACCCTTCCTCTTCCCTGCTGACTCCAGATGGCTCAATTCTACTCCAGAACCAGGTCACTGGCATGCTGCAAGGTGTAGCATCCTGTGCTGCAACCCTTAGAGCAACTGGATTAGCTATGATTATTATTTTTTATGATTCTTGATTATGCTCCATGCCTGAACATCCTACTTCCCCACACTCACTCTTTCTCTCTAAACTCACTCACTAAACCACAAACCAGAAGGCTGAATTCAGATTTCCCACTGAAAGAAAAGATTTTTTAAATCAGATAATCTTACAGATGAATGAGGAGTGGGGGAGCAGAGTTAGAGAGCCACCACTGTCTTATTTAACTTTGTTTTTGTGCAGCAGCCCCAGTCACCAGACATGCCAGAGGGATGGAGGACATGAGAGGGAGTCACTTGTTTACCGATACTCTCCCTTCCCCTCACGGAGTATCAAGGCAACAAGCTTTTGTTCAGCCAGAAGGCTAATTTTGGATTTCCCACTGAAAGAAAGGATTTGATATCCACCAATTGGGTGGTCTAACGAGGAGTAGGGGCAGAGGTAGAGCGCCACCACATCCCTTTTATTGCTGAGCTTCCCCATAATGGCCTTTGAGTCCAAGTGGCCCTTCTGCTTGCAGTCTTCACACTAAGGAAGAACACAAAGGACATCAATTGGAGTCTCACAGGAACCCTGCGCATCTGTACCCAGGTTTACCTCTATTGGTTAAGGGTTTGTAGGTTGCAGTGTGGTTGTGGGTTGTTTGGTAGCTGATTGGGAACAGGTCATTGTTTGTGGAGCTTGCTGCTAGGGTGATGCCTAGGTACGGGGGTATTATCTTGTCTGGAGGGGAACATTTTTTTTTGTTAGGGTTTGTGTTTATAGCATTCCAGTATATGTGACATACCTTGGGTACTTTAACTAAAGAGTTGTATACTGTATACAAAATAAGAAAAATGTTCCTGCTCAGTATGTAGTGCTCAATGTAAAGGGAACAACAGCAAAGCAAGAAAACATTGGCACACACTCACACTGGACACAGACACCGACCAAAGAATCAAAGTGCTTAAGTACTTTAATATTGATTCAGCTGCTCCACACCTTAAAAACACAAAAAGCCAGAAAAAAACCTCAACGTTTCATGCAGGCACCCCTGCGCTTTGTCAAGAGAATAATGTGCCACAAACATTTGCCCTCTTATATAGTGAATCACTGCATAGGTATAACATATTAAAATAGACACATAAATTAAATCAATTAACACACTTATATACAATAGTCAATGCTAACTTAGAATAAAAACATTTTTTTACACATGTGCACACAGATATACAATAAATATATTGCAGCATAATTCCATGCTGAAAACATCTATTTCTTTTTATTCATTTTCAAAAATTAATTTGTGCTAAAGAGTTTATTTTCTATTGCACTATTAACAGAGTAGGAAAATGCTATTCTATAAATAAGGCTGCAGTTCTATTTTATCATTCAGACTAGGGTAGTTACTAGCCTGCAATTTAAATATCCAATAATTTTCCTTGAAGGCTAAAACAGTATTGATGTTCCCTCCACCTGGCCCTATTTTTGCTTTGTCTATTCCTCTAAATTGCCAAGTGTGATTTTCAGGGTCTGATATTAAATGAACATGATTTGCTGTTGCATATTCCAAATTTTTATTAGCCACTGCCCTTACATGTTCCCCCACACTTTCCTTAAATTTCTTTTTTGTCCTCCCCACATAAAAAAACTGCATGTACATGTTGCCAAATAAATTACATTGCAAATGTCACAATTAATAAAGTCCTTAATCTCTATAATATTACCTGCCACTGGATGTAAAAAAAGTTTTGTCACATTTATATTTTTGCAATATTTACATCTCTGACATTTAAAGCATCTTTTTGGCAAAGGAAGTAACCAATTACTGCTAACAGTAGATGCTGCAGGAGTAATGGTCTCCAACTGTGGGGGGTGAAAAAGGACCAGACGCATTATTGGCCACATGAACTGAATTAGCACTCTTACAAGAAGGCTAGTAGCTATGTGTGAGTTTGTCACTCAAGTTTTGTGGTCTTTTAAAGACCGTACGTAGAGGCTGGAAAACATATTTTGCCAGTTTTTCCTCAGTTTGTAAAATAGACCAGTGTTGTCTCAAAATGCTTTTTCTATCTGTTTTGATTCAATGCTATATGTTGTTAAAAAATTTAACTGATTATTTTCACTTACAGTATGGGCTCTTTCTGCCAACAGGTTCTCTCTTGGAATTTTTGAAGTATATTCCCTAACACATATAACATCAGACTGTCTATATCCCTGCTCTGCAAATCTTGCCTCTAAATTGTCAACCCAATGTTCATATCCCACCTCCTAACTGCAGTTTCTTTGAGCTCAAATAAACTAACTCCTTGGGATTGATTTTATTGTGTTTCTAGGATGACATGAATTTGCCAGTAAAACAGTATTCCTATGTGTTTTTTTACAGTATAATATAGTAAGTAAACCATTCTCAGTATCCTCTGTAATAGACAGATCCAGAAAAAGAATTTGCACTATGCTTACACTCATGGAGAACCATGGATTTTTATTAGTAGATTCCAAGTAACAGACAAAAGATTTTAATTCATCTTCAGTTCCCTGCCATATTGAAAAACAATCATCAAAGTAGCGCTTATATATGGAGATGTGGCTAAAGAAAGGGTTTATATCTGAATCACATATGTATTGTTCCTCCCATGTCCCCATATACTAATTCACAAAATTTCGGGCAAAAGATGTCCCTATGACAGTCCCATTGGTTTGCAGAAAGAATCTACCCTGAAACATAAAAGCATTATACTTCAACACATATTTTGCCAAATTCAAAACAAAATCCCTAACTGGGGGACACAATTGTTCTTATTCAGATAGTATTCAATAGCCAAAAGACCATCGTCATGTGGTATATTAGTAAAAAGGAATTCCACGTCGAGTGTGACCAATAAGTCGGATTCCTCAACATGGAGATCCACCAATATACTGAGGGCATGTTTGGTGTTTTTCATATATGACCTAAGTGTAGGCACAAAAGGTTTAATATAATGGTCAACAAATTAGCTCAAAGGTTCTATTACTGAGTCTATTCTGACCACAATGGGGTGGCTTGGGGAATTTGACAAGTTTTTATGAACTTTGGGAAGCAGGTAAATAGAGGGACGAACTGGGTAAGGGACCATTAAAAAATTCAGAGTGTCACTATCAATTACTCCTGATTGCCATACTGATTTTAAATAACCATCAATATATTTCTTAAAGGACAGTGTGGGGTCCATACTCAATGGTCTATAGCATTGGACATTAGAAAGCTGATGTGCCACCTCTTTGATGGAATCGGTGGTGTTCAGCACCGCCACACTGCCCCCTTTATCAGTATATTTAATGGTTATGGCTTTATTAGTTTCCAATGATTTGACTGCATCAGACTCAGCCTGAGTCATGTTAACATACCTTGGTCTCTGTTTTTCATTAGCCAGCCTTTTAATATCCCTTTCACAAGCGTTATAAAAACTTGTAGTACGGGATTTTGTTGGGGCATAAATGTAGACCTAGGTTTAAATTGTTTAACATGAATTTGTATTAACTTTGATGAGTCTTCAGCCACTGTGGTGTTAACTAACACATTTTCATTACTAATATCAGTGATGTCACCAACAAGCTAATCTTTCCCTCCTTCCTTAGCAAAACAAATTTCAAATTCAAGTTTCTTACAAATTTATTCATATCTAAATATGTATTAAACGCATTAAAAGAATGTGTGGGTACAAATTTCAACCCCTTATTCAAAACGGATATTTCAGCATCTGTTAAGGCATAATCAGAGAGATTAATAACATTTATGTCAGCATTCAAAATCTCCTCCATTTTGTATATTGTACTTTAGCAACTTCATACTGTGCTCAGCTTAGCACTTTCTGGGTTCTGGGAAAGGAGGCCAGGATGCACAGAGAGGGCAGGAATGAGGAATGTGGGGAGTGGTTGCAGTGGTAGTGAGATGGCAGTCTTCAGGGAGACCTTCTGGAGACTGCGGTTCTGCCCCATTGGTGTGAACCTCTCTGGGCTGAGAGAGGAGGTTGCTAGACTCCAGGCTGAGCTGGCTGAGAGTTGGAGGATCTTATCCTTGGCCCAGGGGCCATCAAGTCTGACACCGTTACCTAAAAGGATGCCAGATAGGAGGAGTGGTTTGACTACAGTAGGCTGAAGGAAGGTGGGGGGTGGTGGGATCTGGAAGACCGGAGGGTGGATCACAGGTACATTTTTCAACTGGTGCCTCTACAGTATTCCTATGCTGCTCTGGTGGAGCAGGATTGCCAAGAGGTGGCATCCATGGTAGTGGCCAGGGAGGATGTGGGGGCCCTTCCTAGTGAAAACACTAAGGAGGGTGGAAGAAGACCCCAGGGGAGAAGGAATCAGCTTCTTCTGTGGGCCTCAATCATCAGTGGGATACAGTTTGGAATAGGAAAGGGGGCAGAGAGGGAGGCCAGATGCCTGCCTGGCATCACGGCCTGGAGGGATGGGAGACACATCCTACAGATCGCTAGGGCAGCATGAAGGAAAGGGAAACTGGATGTCAGTGTCCACCTGGGGACAAATGACCCGGCTAGGGATGGGAAAGAAAAGTGCAGGGTTAGTTTAGGGAACTGGAAAGATGTCTGAGACAGGTAGCACACTCAGTAGCTTCTTCAGAAGTGTCTTCTGTCTATAATAGGGGAAGGAGAGGGATCTCTCCACCAAGACCTTCAAGTCATGGTTGAAGGAATGGCGTAGAGAGGAGGGGTATGGCTACACTGTGGACTAGAAACCCACAAGTGAGGATAAGAGCCTATACAGAGGTGATGGCCTGCATCCATCCTGGAGGGGAACCACAGTCCTGAATGGGCAGTTTAAATGTTATTTCAGTGAACATTTGAACTATCCAAGGAGGGTGATGGAGAAAAACTGAAGGCTGAGATGGATAGTAGGGAGCTCTCAAGGGGAGACTATCCCACCAGAGTCCAAGTTAATCAAAGAAGCAGGGGGTTAGCAAAGAAGGAAGGAGGAGTAAAACAGCAGTCAAAGGAGAAAGGGAGGCAGAGGAAACAAAAGGAAAAAGGGGTCGGGGTGGCAAGCAAAGAACTAACAAAATCTGAAAGGCCATGTGTGTTAATGCTAGAGTCTAGGAAATAAGATCCCAGACCCAGAGGCCATCATGGCAGGGGCTGCCCTGGATATTGTGGTCATTACCAAGTCCTGGTGTACTGACAGCCATGACTGGGATATGGCAAAATCTGGTTATACACTGTTTAGAAATAACAGGTTGGGAAAGAAAGGATGAGAAGTGATGCTTTATGTGAAAGAAAGCATAAAAGCAACATAAATACAGGGAATTCGGGGTGGGGTGGGTGGAGGTGTTATGGGATGCCCTTGAGTCAAAAAATGGAGCCGCTATTTGGACAGGTGTGATTTACAGGCCTCCAGCACAGAGGGAGGAGTTAGAAAAGGAAATGTTAGAAGCAATTAGCAAAATGGCAGAAAAGGGGAGGTGCTGATGGTAGGGGACTTCAATATGCTGGATGTAGATTGGAGCCTCCCAGCTGCAGCTTCAGCTAAAAGCAGGGACATCCTGGACTCCCTACTGGAGGCATTCCTCAGGCAACTAGTCAGTGAATCCACTCAAGATGGGGCAATACTGGACCTGGTGTTTTTAACATGAACAGTGTTATAGACATCAAGGTGGGAAGCCATCTGGGGACCAGTGATCATCGTAAAGTGTGGTTCAACATAAGAACAGGCTGCAGAATCCAACCACACAATGAAGAGAGTCCTAAACTTCAGAAGGGCTGATTATAGAAAGAAGGGTGACTGCCTCGGGAATGACCTGGTGGGGAAAGAGTTCAGAAAGCACTCGCTAACCTGAAGGTGGAAAAAGCTATGGGACCAGATGGGGTGCATCCAAGAGTGCTGAGGGAACTTGGGGAGGTACTGGCTGCACTTCTGACAGACCTATTTAACAGATCACTGGAAACCAGAGCAGCCCCAGAGGACCAGAGAAAGGCAGATGTAATCCCCATTTCACAAAAATGGTCGCAGGGAAGAGGTGTGTAATTATGGGCCTGTCAGCATGACATCGGAGGTGGGTAAGCTAGTGGAAACACTACTAAAGGAAAGGATTGTGCAAAATCTGGAATCCAACAGATTACAGGATCCAAGGCAGCATGGATTCATGGGGGGGAGGTTATACCAACCAAATCTGATAGATTTCTTTGACTGGGTGACCAAGGAGTTAGATCAAGGTGGAGCGGTAGATGTGGCCTACCTGATTTCAGCAAGGCTTTCAACACCATTCCATATAGGAGACTGGTAAGCAAGCTGGGTAGCTTGGAGGTGGGCAACAAGGTGCTAACCTGGGTAAGAAACTGGTTAGGGGATAGGAGGCAGAGGGTAGTGGTAAATGGAGCATGCTCTAAGGAAGGAAGGGTGACCAGCAGGGAACCTCAGGGTTCAGTGCTGGGACTGCTCCTCTTTAATGTCTTTATTAGTGTAGACCCCCAATCCCAATGTCTAGGGGTATGCCAGATGTTAGTTGAGGGGAGGGGGCCCTATACAGCCAGAAAACACAGTCTAGGTAAATAATGCAACTCGTTTTCTGGGTTTCTCAATGATGTCTCGGGGGTGCTGGACTTACTTAGCCACGAGAGAGGTCACAGCAGCTTTGGGGACATACTTGATTAAATGCAAACACACACTGAGCCAAAACAATTAAGTCCATTGTCAATGCCAGATTAAAGAAAGGGAAAAAATAGATTTAATTTATCACAATTGATTAAACTCACTCCATGGAGCGGTAGGTGCAAATCACAATGGTGGGAAACCATGTAGGGCATACTGCCCAATACAGTCTGCAGCAAACTTTTAGTCATTAAAAGCTCTTCCCCTGCAGTGCTCTCTCAGGGTTGAACAGGCTCACAGTCCTGGCAGCAGCAAACACAACTCAGTCAGAATGCAGGCCACAAACAGGTCTGTTCTCCTCCAACTCCCTCCTGCACAAAACTTATTTTTCTCTTCCACCTTTACCAGGGCATAATCTAGAAGGCCACACAGCTCGCTACCAGCTACAAGGTGGGGAGTATCTGATTAGCTTATGCAGTTCTCCTCTCACTGGGGGTTCGGATCCGGGGCTTCTCTTAAGGTGGTCTTCTTACTCAGCAAATCAAGTCCCTGCAGAATACACCAAGTCCCCTCTACCCAGGCCTTATTGCAGCTCTGAGCATCCCAGGGCATTTCTGCTAGCTCTAGCCACCCCAGAGACCTGTGCAACTCTGCTCTAAGGCTGAAAGGCTACCCAGCACCTCCAGACCAGGACAAAGTGCCACAGGAAAGGGAGACAGGCTGCCACCCTATGCTCCCTACAACATGGGCTGCCATCACCATGCTGCTCCAACAACCTGTTCCCAGAACTTACTCCATGCTCAACCACAGGCAAGAGAAATGGGGACACAACTGTGCCACCCCACCAAGGTGCTGGAGAGTCACTAAGTGGGCAACATTCTTCTTCCTGGACTCTGGCTCCCACTGGCACAGACAGTCCCCAATTGACTCCAGAGTACTCCTGGCTCTGACTGCTACATTCTTGATGCCAGTCTTTGAGGGCGGTGGGCCACGGTGGCAAGCGAATCACCCCAGCCTCAAACCTCAGCTGTCATGGCTGAAACACACACGGGCCACCTCCTCTCTTCTCTCTCTCTCTTTCTTCTCTCTCTTCCACCAAAACCTCCCTAATTATACCCTTGGGCTGAGACCCCACCTAACGGCAGGCAGGGCTCCAGCTCCAGACACTATAGCTATAATAAATGAATGATTAAGTTCCCAAAGGGGGCCTACATTAGTGACATAGCAGAGGGGCTGGAAAGGAAGGTCTTCCTTTTAGTGGATGAGATCAAGATCTGCAACACGGTGGACACTCTGGGAGGGGGGGTTGAAAGGACAGCCAGGGATCTGAATAAACTGGAGGAGGGGTCAAGGGTATGGCAGCTGTTTTTTTTTATACAATGTATTTATTATATTTTCATTTGCAAAATCATAGGACAGTTTTTACAGTGTATAAGTTAAGACAGTACATAATTACATCAGTCAGATACATAGCAATACATTAGTCAAAAGTCTCAGGACAACTTACAAATTTTACAAAGCAACTCATATAATGAGCACTAAGACATTTAAGTAAACCATCATCAGAGTTGATATGTTTCTAAGGTACAAAAGTAGGATCTAAAGATGAAATATATATAATCCATTTCCTCCATTTAAGCTCAAATGCAGACCATTTATCTGTGCTTTTAGCTATTGATCTCTCTAATACATAAATGTCTCCCATTATTCCCCACCAGTTCTGTATGTTTGGAGACATCTTCCTCCCCCAGTTTCTGGTAATTGCTTTTTTAGCTGCCAGCATATAAGTGATTAACAGTGATGCTCTGGGTATTGGGAGACCCTCTGGTGGTATTGAGAGTAATACTAGCTCAGGGGTCAATACAGCTTCCGCATCTACCAATTCTTTTAATGCCTCTAAAATATCTCTCCAGTAACCTGCTAACTGCAGGGAGGCCCAAAAAACATGGAACTGATCCACCGATATTTCTCCACAATCTCTCCAGCAATTGCTTAGTGTCCCTGATGAAAACCTGGGCAGTCTTGCTGGAGTATAGAAAAATCTATTTCTAACTTTCCAGGCAAATTCTTGCCAGTAGGGGTCTCCCAAAAGTCCCATTGAGAATTTAGTATACTTTTCCCAATCTTCCTTTGATACCTGGAGTGGAAGCTCTTTATTCCAGGCATTTAGAATTCCCTGAGTTGAATTTTTTGATAATTCCCTCAAACCCCTATATATTAGTCCCACAAAGTGGGGCCACAACTGTCCTCTCCATGTGGTCATGGCTAAAGTAAGCAATGGGGGTGGGTCTGGGAGTCTACTAAAGGCTGGTCCTTTACGTTCAACACCATCTCTTAAGTTTGTGTAAATTGGAAAGTCTTGTTGTAGAAGATTGTATGTTCCTTGAAGTTTAATAAATGAGAGGACCCCCCCCAGCATCCACCAAGTGGAACATAAATTTAAAACCCTTTTGTCTCCATTGAGCCAAGGTACCCTCCTGTTCCAGAGTAAGAGTTTGGATTCCGAAATTTAATAGATTAAAATAGGAACCTACTGGTTCTAGCTCTCTTAAATGGATGAGTCTCCTTCAAGTTTCCATAGTTGAATTTGTACTATAAATAAGTCTAGGTCTTTTATTTACTGGGGCATATAGCAATTGTAAAAGTTCACTCCCCTCCCTTACCCCATTAAGGGTGAATTCTAAGTTCTTCCAGGGTATGTCATAGTTTGGATTATTCCAATTGAAAACTCGAGATATCACTGTAGCGTATTCATACATCTGAAGATCAGGCAAATTTAAGCCTCCCTTATTTTTTGGTAACATTAATGTGAACCACTTGATTCAGGGTTTTTTCCCAGCCCAGACAAATCTTGCCAAAGACTTATTCCAGGAGGGAAAGTACATTCCATCTGGCATCATCGGTATGGTCTGAAAAAGATATAACAGCCTTGGAAGAATATTCATCCTAATAAGATCCACCTTAGAATATAGCGATAAATGAAGTTGGGACCATTGATGTAGATCAGACTCTACTTTTTGTGTTAAAGGTTCATAGTTTACCATAGTGAGATGCAGTAACTGGTTTGATAACTGCATGCCTAGATATTTTATCTTGATGCTGTTCCAGCGCAGAGGAAAACTACTCTTCAGTGTCTGTAAGGGGGAGAAATGAAAGGGAAGAACCTCTGTCTTAGAAGAATTTATTATATATCCAGAGAATTGAGCAAATTGCTGAAGTACCTCCCATATTGCTGGAATAGAGAACTCTGGATCCGCTACTGACAATAAAATGTCATCTGCATATAAACCCAACTTCCACAATTGATTGCCCAGCTGAATGCCCTTAATTTTTTCTGATTTTCTAAGCATCATAGCCAAAGGCTCAATATAGATGGTAAATAACAAAGGCGATAGGGGGCATCCCTGTCTAGTGCCTCGCTGTAACTTGATATGAGGTGTAATACTGCCATTAAGTTTTATATAGGCCCTTGGTTCAGAATATATTTGCTCCAACCAATTCACAGATTCCTTTGGAAACCCAAATGACATTGATGTTCCCCATAAAAATCTCCAGGACACTCTGTCGAAAGCCTTACAGGCATCTAAACTGACTAAAGCTGAGGGGGTAGCTGAGTTAGCCATATAATCCATCAAGTGGATTGTTCTTTGTACATTATCTGCAGTCTGATGTATGCATAAAAATCCTGCCTGATCTGGGTGTATCAGAGTAGGCAGTATAGTCTCTAACCTATGGGCCCATATTGCCATGTATATCTTAAAATCATTATTTAAAACCAAAATGGGTCTGTATGACTCTAAATTTAATGGATCTTTACCTGGTTTCAGTATAGCTGAGATGGCCACATATGACCATGAGGGTGGAGGGGTGCCTCCATCCTGCACCTCTAAAAAAGTTTTTTGCATCGGCTGAATTAATTTTGAAAGAAAAGTCTTATACCATTCGGCTCCAAAGCCGTCTGGGCCTGGGAATTTTAATGTTTTAGAATTTTTAACTGTTTTCTGGATCTCTATAGTGGAGACAGGGCATAGAAGCGAAGCCTGGTGGGATTCAGATAAGTGTGGGAAGTAAAGGGGTGACACAAATTTTTTTATATCCTCCGGAGGAAGGGTAGGATCAGAGTACAAATCTGCATGATATTGTTGGAATGCTTTCAAAACTGCAGGGGTTTCACTAAAAATATCACCTGCTGTGGAGTCTCTATTCTTTGTAATAGTGGCAGTCTGCTTAAATCCTCTAGTATGCCTAGCCAAATGTCTGGCACCTTTAGGACCTCCCTCGTAATAGTATCTTTTAAGATATAATAAGGACATTTGTGTTTTATAATCTAGAATGGATTATAATTCTGACTGAATTTGTCTAAGCTCTATTTGTGGAACTCGTTCTCCTCTATCTCTCTTCTGCTGTAATTCTTGTTACTTATCTTGTAATATTTTGTATCTGGATTCTCTTTGTTTATTTAGTCTAGAGGAATAAGAGATAATCTCTCCTCTAATCACAACCTTCAGAGTATCCCAGAGGATATTAGTTGAAATAGAAGGGTCTGCGTTTTCCTCTAAGATTTGTGTTATGCTGTCTACCATTCTGGTCTTAAACACTGGATCCTTCAAGAGAGAAAGATTCAGTCTCCATAAAGTTTTGTTTAATCCCACCTTAATTAAGAGAGGTATATGGTCTGAGAAGAGGCGAGTTTCCAGGGATATATCTTGAATCATATCTAAGTGCTCTGTAGATGTAAAAAAATAATCTGTTCTAGCTGAAGTGTGAAATCTAGGGGAGACAAAAGTATGTCCCTCCACAGAGGGGTAGTAATGATGCCATATATCTGTAAGACCCATCTTTGGTTTCTGGGCTTTTAAAAGTTTTTGAGTGGGAGTAAACCTATGTTGTTTAGGGAAAGTGCAATCTTTCTGTGAAGACATTATTAAGTTGAAGTCACCTCCTATCAGCATTATCCCCTTTTGCTTTTCGAGCAATCTGCTCCTGGTGGCAGATAAACACTCGCCATTGTCACGTCAGTCTCATGCAACCTCCCTTGTACTATGACAAAGTGCCCATTATTATCTGAATAGACCTCCCCTTTAGTGAATGGAGTAGTAGCTGGAATCAAAATTGCCACTCCATGCCTTTTCCCCAACTTACTAGATGAAGAAAAGACAGTGTATCTGCCCCCTGCAGCAAGCTTAGCATGTTCCCCTTGTGACAAACGTGTCTCCTGTAAATAATGCATTCTGTGTTCTGCTTCTGCAGATAGTGTTGTAATCTAGCTCTTTTTATGGGATGATTAATGCCCTTAATATTTAATGACAATATCTTAGCTGTTTCTAATACCATATTTTGTTTTCATTTGATAAAGCATTGCTGATTATTGCACTTTCTCCCCTCTACCACTCCCCCTCCAATCTCCACAAGGATGCACAAAGTCTCCAGAATGTCCCAACCATGGTACCAGCAAAAAATATCCTATCTTGTCTTAGATGTCCTGTCATCTGACCAGTGCCATGTAATCTAACTAAAGTTTTCTTACTGTCCCTTATCAACTAAAAATAACTTATCACATATATAACTGTGATTAGCCACTGTAAACTGCTAATGTAAGTGGTGTATCCAGTAATCTGAAAGGATAGCTGTGCGGCAATGATTAACAATAAATCAAAAACATTTATACATATAATTATTGCTTTTAGTATTATTCTGTGCTGTAGAAGCTTTAGGATTTCCAAATGTGGGGAGAGAAATAAAAAAACTCCAAATTTCCAGTAGAAACTGCTCTTGGAGCATTTGAACTCTGCCTAAAAATGAAGGGAATCCCTTAACATTGTTGTTAGGGGCCTTCGAGGAGCCAGTAAACTGTTCCCCTTTAAATAAGGCAAAAACATAAAAAAAATATAGGAAAGGAGTATAAAACTCCAAAGAAAATCTTTAGGGACATCCCCCAAAAGCAGCATTGATCTCAAAAACTGCTCCCTCCCCCATTCCCTTCACCCCTAGCTTTCTGAACATGTTTTCCCCTTTATGTTACTTCAATTATCGATGGAAGAAGAAAGAGACTGCAATTAGCATAATCAAATAATTATATCTGTAACTTCTAGTCCACCATTAGAAGGCACTTGGATTATGTAAGGTAGTGTCTGTTCATCATTCAGTCACCTATTCCAGGCTCTGAGCAGCTCATTAATATAGAGAGCACACTTCAGGCCTGATAAACAGATAGCGCAGCACGTATTTTTCAAACTCTCTCTCCTGCTCACTTCAGCTGAACGAGCTTCTCAGTAAGTTTCAAGTATTGTCACTTTTTTGCTTCCCTCCTGTAAACTGCTAGGGTAGATTTGATTGTTCCCAGTTCTTGTTGTTTTCCCTGTCTTCTGTTAGAGTTAGACTGCCAGCCAACTTGGCTTTTTTCTGGATTGTTTCCACCCAAACTTCACTCAGGAAAGTGCAGGCCCATTTTGTAAGTTCTTCTTTTGCTTCTTGAGCCGTGGAGAACTCCCTCTTTCCAGTAGGTAGATGGACAATTAGCCACGCTGGATATGGGGTTGTAAATTTGTGTCCTGCTGCTTTCAGGACTAGAAGTAATGGTAAATAGGCATATCGCAAATGAGTGGTTTTTGGTGCATAGTCATAATCATGATATATGCGCGGCTTGGGCCATAGAAAATTTTCTGGCGCTGCCATGCTGTAAGCAGAATATATTCTTTGTTGCATAACTGTTGAAACGAAGAAGTACTGACCTTGGTGGAATATTTGCAGAGGTAGGTTTGGGTGCCAATGCCCTATGCACTCTCTCGAGATGAAGATTTAAATTGTTTGGTAGTTCTAAGGCTGTGTGTAGCAAAGCTTCAACAAATTCCTTAATGTTAGTTCCCTCAGAGTCCTCGGGTAAACAATAAATTCTAAAGTTTTTGCGGCATAGTCTGTTCTTGAAATCTTCTTGGCGATCAATTATTTGTTCTTGCATTTCTTTCATCTGCTGTACCGTTTGTTCCAAATTGTCTATTCTATTCTCAGTTACTGTTGCAGTTCTCTCGTTTGTCTACTCTCTGCTCTAATTATATCACATCTCTTCGTAACTCACTGTACATTTCTTTGATTTCTCCATGAAAAGTAAGTATCTCTTGGTAAATTAGGTCAAGTTTTGCTTTCTTCACTTTGTTTTTTGGTTGTTTCCACTGAGATTTAAACAAGCCCCATTTAAGATCTGCAGAGTCGCGGTTATCTGATGAGACTGAGGCCTCCGATGTGGTTCCATCAGCTATCTCCTTCATCGTGCTGTGTTTCATTACTAAATTTAATCTCTCCACTTTTCTACACTTTCTTCTGGTTTTGTAATGCAAAATCTATGTAAGAAATATGCAGGATTACAGCAGAAGCACAGTTTTTTTAGCTTGGGGTAGACGCAGTTCTCTTTCTAGGCTGCCATTACTCAGGGGGGTGAATCAGAAGTCCCGGCAGCTGGGTTTTAATGCATAAAATTACAAAATAATACACTTAGGCCATAGAAACCTGGGGGTGGCGTACAAAATGAGTGGTGTGATACTCATAACAACCAAGCAGGAAAAAGACCTGGGGTAGTCATATCAGATGACCTAAAGGTGGCCAGGCAGTGTGACAAAGCAGTCAGGAAGGATAGTGGGATGTAGGGGTGCATAGGAAGGGGTATCACCAACAGAAAAAGGGAGATGGTGTTGCCCCTACATAGATCGCTAGTAAGACAACACCTTGAGTACCGTGTCCAGTTCTGCAGATCACATCTCAAGAAGGACACAGACAGAGAGGAGATGGTCCAGAGGAGGGCTACCAAAATGGTGCAATGTCTGAATTATAAGCCCTACAAGGAGAGGTTAAAGCAACTCAACATACAGTATATATCCTGGAGAAGAAGAGGAAGAGATTGGATATGATAGAGACTTTTCAATACCTCGTGGGGCTTAATAAGGTACAGGAGGGGGGAGGATTTTTACAGAAAAAAGATGCTCTAGAACAATGGGACATCTGGACATGGTATGAAGCTGGGGGAGGGTAAGTTCAGGAAAGATGTGAGGAAATATTTCTTCACAGAAAGAGTGGTGGATTCCTGGAACAGCCTTCCAGGTGAGGTAGTGGGGGTGAAAACAGTGGTGGGGTATGAAAATTCCTGGGATAGGCACAAGGGAATTATACGGGTGGGGGTGGGGGAGAAAAGACAGCACCATAGATCAAGAGGGTTTACAGCAAAAATGAAGGTAGGAAAAAAAAGTAAATAAAATGGGCAGACTGGGTGGGCGAAGTGGCCCTTATGTGCCATCAGACTTTATGTCTCAATGAGTGGCAAAACTGAGTGGGCTAGTGCCTTTGTATAGCTATCACTGTCTTTACAGAACGAGATTGAGGGTGCCGTTTGATAGCAGCCCCCGACAATGGATTGCCTTTCAACTGTTGGGGGCTGTAACATTCAATAAACACAAACAGAGCTTACTATGTTCATTGAATGGAGGCTGATACCTTGGATACAAAAATTAAATGCAGTTCAGAAATCATCAACTGCAATCTATAGCATATACAGTGTGTGTGTATATATATATATATATATATATATATATATATATATGTAACATTCATCACTGCTGAGCTTAAGGACGCTCCCTGATGTTTCACCAACCCCATGTGAATGTCATAATTGTTTGCCCAGTATATGATGGTCATCTAAACATTTAAAATCCACAACAAAAAACATGGGTTGACATGCTTGTTTTTAAGTTACATTGGTGAGATTTAACCTCTCTTTATGGAAAAAATCCAGAAGGGGTCAGATTGTTTTATGTGGTTATAACATCACAATTTTAGATGTCAACATGAGTGTGAAAGAAAATGTGAAACAGGGACACATCAGTTGTCACAAATGCTTGCTTCATTTTTTCCACAAATGGAAAAATAAAGAGTAAATTACCAATACTATGACACCCTCTTGAGTTTATATTCCCAAAAAAGGGGAAAATAAAGTGTATGTTTTTATACATAACACCATTTCAAACATGTCATTTTCTTAAAACTTTTGTTGATGGATGTAGAATATGGTTATGAATATAGAAATAAAAATATAGGGGTTGCCATGCTTCTTTTGGTTATATCTGCTTTCAAAGTTGCAGTTTCGAAGGTGGTTGGCTCAGATCAAAAATAATTGAAACCCTAATAAAAAATTAAACTTGCAAGAATGCTATTCAAACAATTTAAAAGTAAATGCAGAATGGCAAGGACTTTAACATAAAATAAACAGTGTAACCAAAGACAGACAGATGTTTAAGAAAAATGCCTTGAATGATACCAACTGTTGCGATTGTGGGAGCTAATTTCCTTGCTGCCGTCCTGTATATACAGTATTCTAAGTTGTACATGACATAATAGGATAAATCATTATTCTAATAATCAAGTTTTAAGTTTCAAGTTTGTTGATTTGGAAGCAACTTTTGAGCTGGAAGCTTGTTAATAGGCTCCATGTCTAGACAGGACATACAATACAGAAAAATAGCAATGTCGCAAGAATCGACTACAAGGTCACTTGGCAAGGTTCTAAGTAATAATTTCACTCAGTTACAGACTTTAGAGTTGGTTATACATTCTAGTGTAAAGAGCAGAGACATAATACATATAGAGTTTAGACTACTATACGGTCTTAATTAAAGGAGAATGGGAAAGAATTGAAAGGATTATAGAGATGGAAAGAGAAACCCTGTGCCACCAGAGGGAGGCTGTGTCAGAGCTTAGTTAATGATATAGCTAAGTGGGATTGGGGGGGGGGTCAGTGGTGTGATGGGAGGGGAAGTGTCCAGGGAAAAGTGGGGTGAATTGGAGGGAGAGGGTAGTGGGAGGAGCAGCCTCACAGACATAGGTGGTGAGACCCTAGGCTGGACTGTGAGATACACAAAGGGATGAGGGTGGGGGATAAGAGACTCACAAGGCAAGTACTGTGAGTAAGAGTTATTACTATAGGTAGGAGTGGCTGGGGTGAGAAGCTAGGTGCTGCTACTGAGTGAAGGGATGGATCTCCCATAGGGAAGTAGGTATTACTTGAAGCAGTTGCAAGTGGATAAGTTGGTGAGGTGCTTTTTTAAGTTGTGTTTTAAAGATCCTCAGGCTCTTTAAGGCAGTTGTGTGGACTGGGAGATCATTCAACCACTGTGGAGCCTTGTAGGAGAAGGAGCGTTTCCCCATGGATCTTCTTTTGAAAGGTACCCTGAAAGTGCAACGTGAAGTCCCATGGGTATTGTGCTGGGAACCAGTTGTCTAGAACATTTGTTGGATGCAAAGTGGTACAACAGCTAGTAGTGCTTTTTTGCCTAGAATACAGGTCTGGAATTTTATCCTGCCCCGAAGGTTGAGCCAGTTTGTGAGATTATATAACAGGGCATGTGTGCAGTTGGTTGTCATCCTCTAAGACAAGCCTGCAGGCCTTATTTAGCACAGTGAAGATCCTTTTTAAGGCAGTGTCAGGGGCTGCGCTGTATACCACTAGGCCATAATCAACCAGTGACAGTACAGAACTCATGACCAAGAGTTGCAGGGCATTGGGTGTGAGGTATTTCCTGTGTCTATGCAGGTTTCCAAGCTTAGTGTTGACACTTTTTACCACATAATTGATGTGGTTGGAGGAGGTGAAGGATTCAACAATGTGACTACCCAGGTATTTGAATACCTGTACCTGCTTGAGTGGGGGCATTCTTGTTGTTGGTGATGGTCAACATAGGATTCTTTTTCCTATGGTAGGGGCTGGTTAGTAACATCACCTTGGTTTTTTTATAGTTGAGGAGAAGTTTGTAATTTGTAAACCAGTCCTCCAACAAGTTGAAGGTAGTTTGTAGTTTACTTGCCAGTTCACTTATATTTGGGCTTCAGCTCAGAATAACTGCATCATCTGCATAAAGGGTGACTCTACTGGGGCATGATGTGGGAAGTCTGTTTATGAAGAGACTGAACAGTAGTGGGCCTAGGATGAATCCCTGAGGGATGCCTAGGGAGATCTCTCTGGCAGTAGATAACACTGCTCTGATCTTTCCCTTTTGGTTCCTGGCAGTTAGATAGTCACTAAACCAGCCCACAGAGGCTGGTGACAGGCCCAGATCTGCCAGTTGTTGTAGGAGAATCTTATGGTTAACCATATCAAATGCCTTCACTAGGTCAATAAAAATGGACTTGACAAGGCTTTCATGATCCATGACTTGGTCAGGTGAACATAGCCTGTGAATTTGATCAGGGCTGTTTTGGTGCTGTGGCCTTTCCTTAAGCCATGCAGCTGAGGACACTGTAGGTTGTATTTATCCAGGTATTTGGTAAGCTGGTCTGACATTATTCTCTCAAGTGCTTTAGAGAGGGGGGACTGTATGGATATGGGCCTATAGTTGGCCATGGAAGCTCGGTCAACATTTTTTGTACACTGGTGAGACGAGTGCCTGCTTCCACAGAGCAGGTAATTTTCTCAAGGAGAGGGACTTGTTGAATATTTTTGTGATTGGGATGATTACCTCATCAAGGGTGTGTCCCATCATCTTCATGTCAATTAAATCGCTACCTATTCTTGTTTTACCAAGCACTCTTTTTATGTATTTCTTAGCGTCTTTTACTGAGATGCAGCTGCAATAGAATTTTGGGTGGTTGTTAAGTGCGGCAGTGTTATCTTATGGAGCCACCGAGTCATTCAGGCAATCAAGAGGGAGGACAGAGCTCAAATTCATGAAGACAGCATTGAAGGAGTTGGCAATGGCTAGAGGGTTAAGGCTGGTCATAGAGGGTACTTTTTCATCAGCTTTACCTAGCAACTCTTTTATGTTGTCCCAAAGCCTTGTACCATTACCCCAAGTTTTATCAAGTTGCTTTTTGTAGTGTTTGGCCTTGGCTGCCCTGATGGCATAGGAGCACTTGTTACTAGCTTCATGGTAGTGTTGCATGTCATGAGCTATTCCTGAGGCTTTGGCCTTATGCCACAAATTATCTCTATCATGCATCAACTCCATTAGGCTTCCAATGAGCCACCCATTCCGTGTGCCATGGACTTTGTGCCTTCTCGAGGGTGTGAAGGTATCACAAATGGTAATAAACTTGTCTGTGAAGAACTTTATCACCATATCAATGTCCTGAATTGTATCCAGTGCATTCCAGTCAGCTCCAGCAAGAGTGGCTTTGAAGTCATTAAGCATGCCTTTCCTAAGTACTTTACTCTCAATTAATATAGGCACAACCTTCTCTTGTTGGTTAGACTAGAGGCAGATGATCGGGGAATGGTCACTCAGAGAATCTGGTAAAACAGTGACTCCCTTCACCCGTTCCGGGCAGTTGGCCAGTACCCAGTCAATGAGGGTACTATTACCAGTCTTGTAATTATGAAGAGTTAGTTCTTGAAACAGCTGGGTAAGGTATGTGGTGTCAATGAGATCTTTGAGAGGCATACTCTCTTTACAGAGCCAGTTGATATTAAAGTACCCTGTAATCAGGACCTCTGAGTTCTTTTTGATTTGGTTAATGAGTTCAATAACTTTAGGCAGTCTTAATTTAGCCTTCCCCAGGGGAATGTATGCCAAGATTACTAGGAGTGCCTTTTTATGGCTAGCAAGATTTGAGTGGCCAGTAATTAGTGCACAGGGGAGTTACTGGAAGAGGGGAGCATACTGCCCTGCATGTCATCCTGAAGGTATGTGAGACATCCCCCACCTCTCTTGGATGCTCTGTCCAGCCTAAAAATTGTGTAGTTTGGGAGCACTATTGAGCAGTCCATAATTTTCGGGGACAGCCAGGTTTCAGTTAGGTTTATAAAGTCTGGTTGTTGTTGGTGGACCCAGACTTGGAATTGCGTGAATTTTGGCATTAGGCTTCCAGGCCCAGATATTCAAAAGGGTTGCACATGGCGCAACAGTGTTGCACCATGCGCAACCCACTGATGCACCCCGGTGCGATATTCAAAAGGGAAAAGTGTGCCACACAAATCCCGATGCGCCAGAGCGCATCAGTAATGTATGCAGGCACAGGTAGGGGGGGCATGCCCATGCATAAACTGCACAGCCCAATATTCAGCCCAGGATGTGCAGAGCCATGCATGTGGAACCCCTACTTGCGCCTGCACAAAGTTAAGCCAAAAAGAAAAGGAACATATGATGGCCACCCACAGGTGAGCTGCTGCATTGCAGGGTGCAACACGGCAGCTGCCACCTGTGGGTGGCCACCCCAGTTCCTGCTGCACCTGGCGGCACCCCCCCATGCCCCATCGTGGGCATCTGTTTAAATAAACCCCTCTTCCAATATCCCTGGTGGTCCAGTGGACCGAGTGCTGCCCGATTGTGGGCATCTGTTTAAATAAAAAAAAAAGTCCTATATCCCTGGTGGTCCAGTGGACCGCTATGTGCCCGATCAGAGGCATCGGTATAATAAACCCCCCCATCCAATATCCCTGGTGGTCCGGTGGACCGATCGCTGCCCGATCACAGGCATCTGTTTAAATCACACACCCCTGTCCAATATCCCCTGGTGGTCCTGTGGACCGATCGCTGCCCGATCATGGGCATCTGTTTAAATCACACACCCCCAACCAATATCCCTAGTGGTCCAGTGGACGCACTTTGCTTGATCGTGGGCATCTGTAAACCATAAAAATGTCCTAT
Source organism: Neoceratodus forsteri (assembly GCA_016271365.2). Classification (NCBI taxonomy): domain Eukaryota; kingdom Metazoa; phylum Chordata; order Ceratodontiformes; family Ceratodontidae; genus Neoceratodus; species Neoceratodus forsteri. Next base: position 1,089,715,447 of record CM057458.1, read on the forward strand.
TACCCTGGTGGTCTAGGTACCCCTCCCCACCTCGGCCCACTGAGCCCCACCGCTTCCACTCCCCCGCCAGCCGGGCGGGTAGTGCCTCACTCCGCTTGCCAAGCCTATCGAGCCGATAGCTCGGTGGGTTGCATTCTATTGGTTCCTGCGCGAGCCAATGGGCATGCAGCCTACTTTCATACCATACATTCCAGATATGTGAATGAACATTCGCATATCTGAATGCGTACGGTATGGATGCACGCCCATTGGCTCACGCCAGAACCAACTGGCATGCAGCCCTACCGAGCTGTCAGTTGCCGGGCGTGGGTGGCAGGCTGGTGAGTGCTGCCGCCACCGCTGACCGGGGAGCGGGGCGGGGGCCCAGTGGGCGGGTGGGGAGAGGGGGGTACCCTGGACCACCAGGTAATAGGACATTTTATGTTTATGGATGCCCGTGATCAGGCAGAGTGCAGTGCACTGGACCACCAGGACATTGGCCAGGGAGTGTGATTTAAACAGATGCCCGCGATCAGGCAGTGATCGGTCCACTGGACCACCAGGGATATTGGATGGGGGTGTGTGATTTAAACAGATGCCCGTGATTGGACAGCGATCGGTCCACTGGACCACCAGGGATATTGGACAGGGGGATGTGATTTAAACAGATGCCTGTGATTGGGCAGCGATTGGTCCACTGGACTACCAGGGATATTGGACAGGGGTGTGTGATATAAACAGATGCCTGTGATCAGGCAGCGATCGGTCCACTGGACCACCAAGGATATTGGGGGGGGTTTATTATACCGGTGCCCACGATCGGGCACATAGCATTCCACTGGACCACCAGGGATATTAGACAAGGATTTCTTTGTTTAGACAAATGCCCGTGATCGGGCTGCAGGGGGCATTGGTCCCTGATGGCTGCTGCCTGGCAGGGCGCTAGGCACAAGTCGTCGGGGATTGGCACACCTGCATGCTAATGGGATGCAAATGGGGCCATAATGACATGCAAATGGACCCATGTGTGCCTTGCATAAATTATGTTCCCATTTGCATGTCCCCTTTTGAATATCGCAGGTGCTGTGCATGGCGCAATGGCACTTGCGCTAGCGCATCTCCATGCTCCATTCTGGCCACTTGCACTGGTGCAGTGCCACCACGCCATGCACAGTGGGGGTGGCCAGGGTGCGATATTCAAAGCTGCTGAGCCATAGCACAGCTCCGTTGAATATCACCCAGGCCACACCCCTGCACAGCCAAGTTGAGCTGCACCCAGGCTTGTGCCACAGCCTGGCACAGTTTGAATATCTGGGCCCCAATGTTCATGGAGTCTATTTTTAGGCAGCCCTTGCTTTGAGTCATGTTATTGCCTGCAGTGAAGGACCCTGGGTTAGGACGAATGTTCCCGGATAGGAGTAGTAGAAGGACCAAGGACCCACCATCCTAGAAGGGCAAGAGTAGCTCTCCGGCCCCCTCTAGCTGCTGGAGGTCTGCCTCTGAACAAGTAAGCGGTCTACTGAGAAATATAGGATATTCTTGTCTCAGAACAGGACAATCAGGAGCTTAAAGGGCACACAGGCAGAAAGTAAGGAGAGAGAGAAAAAAAAACAGAGGAAAGAGTAAGGATTGCAAACAGTTAAGGGGCCAGAAATAAGACATGATTGGAGTGGTGCAGTGCAGTGGCTGTGGAGCAGCAGTCTCGGGACATGTTCTGGAGGATGCAGTGTTGTCCCATCTGCAGGCACCTCTCTGGGCTGAGGGAGGAGGTTGCTCATCTCCAGGCTGAGTTGGCCAGGATTTGTGGGACCTCTCTTCATCCAGGGACCACCAGTGCCACTGCGTTGCCTCAGAGGTTGCCAAGAAAGAGGAGGCGGTAGGACCACAGTGGGCTCTGAGAGGGTGAGGGTGGTGGAACAGAGGCACATTCCTCCAGTTGTACCTCTCCACAATTCCTATGCCATTCTGGCAAAGTGTGGTTCCTCTATGGAGGCACCCACAGTGGAGACCAAGGAGGATGCTGGGAACCTCCACAAAGGAGACCCACAGGAGGGTGGCAGGGGACCCTGCAGGGGAAGGAAACAACTTCTGGTGGGGGACTCCATTGTTAGGAAGGTAGAACTGGGCAGGAAGGGGAGAGGGAGGTAAGGTGCCTGCCTGGCGCCATGGCTTGGAGGGACAGGGAGTGAATCCTCAGGATTGCCAGAGCAGCTGCACAGGGGAGGGAGCTGGATGTCATTGTCCACTTAGGGACAAATGACCTGGCTAAGAAAGGATTGAGAAGTGCAGGAAGAGTTTGTGGAATTGGGGAGGGGCCTTGAGTCAAGTAGCACGGTAGCTAACCTTCTCGGAGGTGCTACCATCTATGGCATAGGAGAGGCTAGGGTGTTCCGTACCATGGGATTCAATCAGTGGTTGAAAACTGGTGTGGAGCTCAGGATTTGGCTTCATTGGGGACTGGGGTCCACCTGGAGTGATGCAAGCCTATACTGGCATGATGGGCTGCATCTGTCCGGGAGGGGAACCAGGATCCTAGGTGATAGGTTTAAATGCTTCATTGGCAAGCTTTTAAACTAGCCAAGGGGGGAGGCACTGGAAAGGAGCAGGAAAATCCTAGCCCCCCCCAAACAATCATGGTAGTAAGTGTGGCAAACACCAACATGGAGGTGTCGATAGGGAGAAGGGCAGGGGTAAATGGAGAAAGTGACAAAGGCAAGAAGGACAGGGATGGGGCAAAAGGGGTAAGGCCATCAGGAAATGGAGGGTAATGAGTACCAATGCCGTAGTCTGGGCAACAAGCTCCCTGAGCTGGTGGCCTTAATGGAAGAGGGATGCCTGGATATCGTAGCAGTCACAGAAACATGGTACACAGAGAACCATGACTGGGATGTTAACATACCAGGGTACATAACCTACAGGAGAGACAGGCAGGGGAGAAGAGGGGGAGGAGTAGCTCTCTATGTAAAGGAAGGGATAAAAGCAACTGAACAAAAGAGTAAACAGGGAGGAGAGGAGGCACTGTGGGTCACCTTGGAGACTGGAAAGGGCACCACAATCTGCACAGGGGTTGTGTACAGACCCCCATGTCAGGGGAAGGAATGGACAAGGATATGATGGAAGGCATTCTTAGAATGGCAGAGAAAGGTGAGATACTGTTGATGGAGACCTGAATATGCCAGATGTTAACTGAGCACATTGCTGCAGCGACATCCAAGAGCAGGGCCATTCTTGATGCCCTACAGGTGGCAGGCATTAGACAGCTAGTTTGGAACCCTCTGTGAGGAGCAATCTTAGACCTCATACTCTCAAGCAGGGGCAGTGGGAGGATCTCAGATCTAGAAGTGGGTTGCCATCTGGGGACAAGTGACCATCAAACAGTGGTTCACGTTAAGCTCAGCTACAGAGTCAAGCCATACAAAAGTGAGGTACTGGACTTTAGGAGGGCTGACTTTGGACAAAGATGGGAGTGCCTCAGAAAAGCACTAGCAAACAGGCTAGAAGGAGGTGTGGAGCAACAATGGGGAATTATCAAAACTGCCATCACAGAGGCAATAAGCCTTTGTGTGAAGCAAATAAACAAATCAAAATGAAAGAAAAAGCCACTATGGTTCTCAAGAGAGGTGGCTGTGAAAGTCAGGAAGAAAAAGATAGCATTCAGAAGTATAAGGAAACACAGAAGGAGCAGGACAGAGAGCTGTACCAGTTAAGGCAGAAAGAAGCAGGAGGAAATCTCAGAATAGCAAAGGCCCAAACTGAGGAAAGATAGCCAACTCAGTTAAGAAGGGGATAGAACCTTTTATAGGTACATCAGCAAGCGTAGAAAGACAAAGGAGGGATAGTGAGGCTGAATAGAATAAACAGTGGGTGGGCAGAGGGACAGTGAAAAAGCAGGAATACTGAATGAATATTTCTGCTCAGTATTCTAAAGAGGAGGGAAGTGCCTAATCCAATTAAAGAAGCACTCTTGATAGGGGTCGATCGCAGTCCTTTCACAGAAGAAAGGGTTCTGCAAGAACCCTAAAACTGAAGGTGGACAAAACAATGGGTCCTGATGGATTCACCCCAGAATTCTAAAAGAATTAAGGAAGGAACTAGTGAAACCACTGGCTACTCTTTTTAATAAATCATGGGAGGATGGTGTGGTACCAGAGGACTGAGGAAGGCGGATGATTCCCTTCACAAAAGTGGGACCAAGACAGAGGCAGGAAGCTACAGATCTGTCAGTCTGACCTCTGTGGTAGGGAAAGTGATGGAGTCACTTCTGAAGGAAAGAATAGTTGAGTACCTGGGGTCAGTGGAGCACAGGATCCAAGGCAGCATGGGTTCACAGCGGGAAGGTCATGTCAGACATATCTAATAGATTTCTTTGACTGGGTGACCAAAGTAGTAGACCAGGGAGGGCTGTGGACATGGCCTACCTAGACTTTAGCAAGGCATTTGACACAGTCCACACAAAAGATTATTAGTCAAATTAACCAGCCTGGGAGTGGGTCCCAGGGTGGTAGCCAATAAAACATTGGCTGGACAATAGGACACAGAGGTAATTGTAAATGGAGTCCACTCTGAAGAAAAGAGGCGGTTACTAGTGGGGTACCGCAGGGTTCAGTATTGGGTCCAGTCCTTTTTAATGTCTTCATCAGTGGCATTGCAGAGGAACTGGAAGGAAAAGTATGCCTTTTTGCAGATGACACAAAGATCTGCAACAGGGTTGATACACAAGGAGGCGTGGAAAGGATGAAAAGGGACTTGGCAAGGTTGGAGAAATGGTCAGACGTATGGCAGCTAGGATTCAATGCGAAAAAGTGAAAAATAATGCACCTGGGAAACAAGAACCCAGGGGAAGAATACACAATGGGTGGGGAGGTAGTAACAACAACAAAACAGGAAAGGGACCTGGGGGTAATCATATCAGATGACCTTACGGTTAGCAAGCAATGTGAGAAGGCAGTAGGGAGGGCCGGGGGTATACTGGGATGTATAGGGAGAGGCATCAGCAGCAGAAAACAGGAAGTTGTTATCCCTCTGTACAGACAGTTGGTGAGACCTCATCTGGAATACTGTGTCCAGTTCTGGAGACCCCATCTCCATAAGGACATAGACAGGAGAGAGGCAGTCCAGAGGAGGGCAACTAAAATGGTGCAGAGTCTGCAAGAGAAGTCGTATGAGGAGAGACTAAAGGAGCTTAATATGTATACCCTTGAGGAAAGAAGGGAGAGGGGGGACATGATAGAAACTTTCAAGTACCTCAAGGGAATCAACAAAGTCCAAGAGGGTAGCATCTTTCAGAAAAAGAAACTTGCAAGAACAAGGGGACACAATTTAAAAATAGAAGGAGGGCGGTTCAGGGGCAATGTGAGGAAGTATTATTTCACAGAGAGGGTAGTGGATACATGGAACAGCCTTCCTGAGGAAGTTGTGGAGTCTAAAACTGTGGGAGAATTCAAGAATGCATGGGACAGACATAAGGCAATTCTTGTGGGAGGCAGGAAGATATAGGCTGTTGGCTAAATAGGATCTGCGGCCTATCCTGTAGCTAGGGAAATGGGCAGACTAGATGGGCCTAGCGGTCCTTATCTGCTGTCAAAGTCTATGTTTCTATGAATAAGTGCTACCTTTGTAGCATTTAAAACTATTTGTCTTTCAGTCTTTTTCCTAAAGTGGAGGCTTCTATAGGTTTTTATGTGTTGCATCTTCAAGTTAATTGAGGGTGCCTGACATGAGCCATAATGGCCCTTGGTAATGTTCCTTGTGGTGCACACATTGTGGTGCGGTTGTTGTACTGGAGGGCTACGTAAGGGACTAGGGGAGGTTTCCCCATGGATAGTGTTGAATCTGGTGTTTAATTTGGCCCAGTGTATCACAGTTTAATGTTGTAGGCTGGTAACAGTGAATTAGTGCTAGTAGCAATATCAGCACAATACCTGATTTATTCCCATTCATGGTGCAGAGCACAGTGGTAGCGTTTTCTAGTCTTGCCCACAGGCTGTTTTCCTGATATACAAATCGGGTTTCAGTAATAGAGGTACGTTCTTGTCCTTAATGAGAGGTGTCAATGTGAGGTAATTTTATTCTAGGGGTTTCCCCACAAAGAGTTACATTACCTGTGAGTCTATTAACCATCAACTTGTACCGAACTGCAGTGGTGACTAGCAGCAGCTTATCTTTAGTTCCTCTAGAGTCCCTAGACTGACTGAATTAATCATGTAGTCAAAAGGATTAGGAGTTATGTCATGGAGCCTCTGGTGGTCAGGTAGTATAACGCGCAAATGGGAAATCAGACAAAAAGACAAAACAAAACACAGCTGACCCGACAAGCCTATACAAGAAATGCCCCAAATAGGGTGGGTGGGTGGGGGTGGGTTAATTCATGCAAGCAGCCAGAAAAATGAAGTACAGTGAAAATCAGTTCGGGAAGCAAGTGAGAATTCAAGGGCAGCTCAGAGTGCAGGGAGAGGATTTGCACATTAAATTAAAAAGGTGAAAGCTTTGAAAAATCCTCATGCTCAAACCTGTACCATCGAGGCTTCAGGGATGGACAGCTGAGTGGGCAGCAGGCACTGGGAGCCACCGGAGGAGACTTGGAGCCTGGTAGGGGGCTGGAGACAAGCCTGAGGAAAGAAAGAAAAGGGAACAGTTTAAGTAAGGAAAAAAAAAAGACACCAGACAAAGGAGAAGGGACTGTTAAGCAAATTGGGGGGATCATTGCAGGGGGATGGTGTGGGCTGGGAGCTGGGCTATGAAAGCAGCAGGGCAGGGGGAGAAAGAGGAAAAAGAGAAAAATTGTAAAGTACAATATAATCAATTAAAACAGTTAATACAATTAAAAGGGCCATCTGTGAGCATGGGGTCCCATTACCAGCGGCGTTCCTCAGGGCTCGGTATTGGGCCCAACCCTTTTTAATATACTTATTTCATCTATGTGTCCTTTAAACAGCTCTTGCTGGTTGGTTAAATTTGTGGATGACTGTAAAATAGGTAGCATCATTAATAATGCAAATTCTGCTAAGGAAATGCAAAACAATCTAACTTACTTAGTAGAATGGTCTAAGAAAAAGGGACTTCTGTTTAATGAATCTAAATGTAAGGTCATGCATTTAGGTAAACACAACCCATGTTTTACATATACTATTAATAACATAATTCTAGAAACAACACAAGAAAAGGATTTAGGAGTAACTCTTTCTAATGACTTTACATTTAATATACACACAATAACTGCTGTTAAAACAGGTAAAATATTAAATTGTATATTAAGGAACATCAAAAGTAAAGACGTTAGAGTTCTGTTGCCATTATATACTGGTCTCGATAGACCTTATTTAGAATATTGCTCTTCAGTCACTGCTCCACATTTAATTAAAAATAAGAAATTAACTGAAAATATCCAAAGAAGAACAACAAAGAAAATAATATCCATTCAAAATTTGGATTACGAAACTAGATTAAAAAAAGTAAGCCTTTATCCTATGGATTACAGGAGGCTTCGAGGAGACCTATGCCTGACATATAAAGCTTTTCAGAGTGATATAATGTTAGAGACAATAGGATTACAGAAAAAAAAGTCTGCTATAAATACCAGATTGCATATACTCAAACTTAAACGTACAAATAACAACACAGTTAAAAGAAACAATTGGTACACTCAAAGGGTAATATATACATGGAATACACTCTCAGTTAATGTGGTACTTAGTAATACAATTACATAATTTAAAACCAACTTAGATAATTACATGGGACATCTGAAATATGGTTTCCACCCATGATTTGTGTGGCCAGTTCATAAAAGGTAGAAATACCTACTGAACTTGTATAAATCCTATGAACCTATGAATCATAAAAAATAACTCGTGCAAGCAGCCAGAAAAATGAAGCACAGTGAAAATCAGCTAGGGAAGCAAGTGAGAATTTAGGGGTAGCTCAGAGTGCAGGGAGAGGAGTTGCACTCTGTAAATGAAAATGGTGCCAGATTTGAAAAGTCCTCACGCTCGAACCTGTATCATGTGGGCTTCAGAGATGGACAGCTGGGTGGACAGCAGGCACTGGGAGCCACTGGATGAGACTTGGAGCCCTGCAGGGGGCTGGAGACAAGCCTTTGAGGCTTTCAGGGATGAGCAGCTGGGTGTGCAGCAGGCACTGGGAGCAGCTGGATGAGACTTGGAGCCCAGTAGGGGGCTGGAGACAAGTTTTTGGGGCTTCAGGGATGGGAAACTGAGTGTGCGGCAGGCACTGGGAGCCGCTGGATGAGATTTGGAGCCAGTACGGGGCTGGAAACAAGCTTTCAGAGCTTCAGGGATGGGCAGCTGGGTGGGAAGCAGGCACTGGGAGCCATATATTTAAGAATGTACTTGTGCCAGAAAACAATCTTGAAAACCTTTTTGAGATCATCAGAAAAATGGGAATTTGAAATACCAGGGAACATTTTTAATGGTGTGCATAGTATTATATGGCATAGGTATCAGCAGCAGTGAGGATGAAGGCAACTGTAGGCTGGACAGGCTGATGGCAGTTTATGTGACTTTAATGGAGACATTTATTTGGAGGGGGAAGAGACCAAATCAGTGATCATACAGTAAAAAATAAACAAAATCATTAAGCCCCATAGTGTTCAACATTACATTTATTTATATTTTATTTATTTAAAGTTTTAACAGGAAGAGCATACTGAGCAGAAGCTCATTTCCAGATGCATCCTGGCGGGAAGGGGAACAAAATGGGAGTACAGACAATCATAGTGAATATAGCATTAGAGGATTGAGAAATACACAATACAGATGCATGGCAGCAGAATAAATATGGTATGTCCCAGATATTCAGACTGCGCTGGGCAGTGGCACAAGCCTGGGTGCAGTGCAACTGGGCCAAGCTGGGGCCAGGACCAGGTGATATTTAACGGTGATGCACCATGGTGGAGCACCGTTGAATATGGCATGGCCGGCGTACATACTGCGCATGGCGCAGTGGCACTGCACCAGCGCAAACCACAGATAGGGAGCATGGGGATGCGCCAGCGGAAATGCAGTTGTGCTGGGTGCATCACCTGTGATATTCATCAGAGGGCATGCAAATGAGGCCATAATATATGCAAGGCACAACTGAGGTCATTTGCATGTCATTATGACTTCATTTGCATGCCTTGCACTGGGCAGCCCAGCGAAGTTTACTTGGCGCCCTGCACAGAATGACCTGTGCACAGTGGGGGTCCTGAGGCATCCCCGGCCCCGTAGCTGTGATCATGATAAAACCGCAAGACGACAATGCCCTGGTAGTCTAGTGGTACCCCCCACCCTCCCATTGTCATGATCGTGGTATGGCTCCATATAACACTTCCCTGGTGATTCAGTGGCACCCCCCCACCCCTCCACCACACAGAACCCCATGTCTGCCCCCCTCCATTGGCGGCAGGTGGCTGCAACCTGCCCGCATACCGCCCGGCCTCCTGCAGAATGACTGGTACAGTATGGACTTTAAGTACATTGGTCCACAGTGTGGACCAATGGGCTTGCAGGGCACACTGTACTAAACAGACCCAAATATGTGAATCACTTCCATAGAGCTGGAAACCTGCTTGAAAAGGCTGCCTGACCTGCTGGACGTATGTATTGGATGGATCTGGCAATTTCATTTTATAATGCAGTACATTGATAGCATCAAACGAAAGAGATAGTGTCTGAGGTTTTACTTTCAAATTAAAGTCAGTGACAGCTGACAGACAGCTTTTCTAAGCAGACAGCTGTTTTAGTTTTGCACTCGCACTGTCAGCTTACAGAGCAAGTTTAGATACAATGTGTGTAGTGGTTGGGGGATGGCTAAGGAGGTGCATGCTTGAGGATCAAACGAACGTAAAAACAAAACAAATGAAATACCTATGCCATATAGCACCATGCACTCCATCAAGCCCAGCAGTGATGAACACTACATATACATTATATTCTGTAGATTACAGTCAGTGATTTCAGAAATACATAATTTTTTAATTTTTTTTATCCAAGGCATGAGCTTCCATTCAATGCACATAGTAAGCTTTGTTTGTATTTATTGATTGTTACAGTTCCCACCAGTTAAAAGGCAATTCATTGTCAGGGACTGTTATTAAACAGCATCCTCGATTTCAATCTCTGAAGACAGTGCCTAAGGAACTGACAGCTATACAAAGGCACTAGCCCACTCAATTTTGCCCTTGTGGTTTAGTGAGCGAGTTTAGAGAGACAGTATGTGTGCCGGGGCAGGGCTGGATGTGCAGGCATGGGTGCATAATCAAGAATTGTGAAAAATAAATAATAAATGAAATACCCATTCACTAGATTGCTATGCATGTCATCAAACCAGGCATTAGTGGTCTTGTTCTGTGAGAGAGACATGTTTTTTTTTGGAGGGTGGGGGTGGTGTTACTGAATCGGCAGCCTAGTAAAACTAAGATCACAAACCTACTAAAAAAATTGTTAACCTGAGTTCTATGGGATTCCCTTATGCCCTGTAATTAGTTAGTTTGTGCTTGCCGCAATTGGCAAGGCAGATTTACAGTGTTGGAGGCTGAAAACAAATAATTATTTTACAGTTTGCACTTGGGCTGCATTGCTTACTTGGCTTGCATTTCACTGCTCTGAAAGAAAAAATTCTGCTCATAAATCTAGATACTTACAGATAAGTTATGGCATCTTTGCAGTGCAAAATCTGGCATGTACTTGGCGGGGAAAAAATAGCTGGATTCATTTTTTTCCTATGCAGTCTCTGTAGTGCTGTTTGCCTCCTGACTGTTGTGATGTCAAAGCTTGAGCCACCAGCTTCGGTGATCAACTCTGGGTTCAATAAAACAATTGTAGATATAAACTTGAACAGTGGCATAAAAAAATGGTTAAATGGCTAGCTGGTTGGTGGGTGGTGTCATGCAGATGAAGAAAGGCAGCTGCTGTCTGATAGGTATAGCTACCTCTTTTCAACTACACAAAATTTCCTCACATCAACCCACAGAGCAGCAGCTTGGTCAGCCCTGCTGATCATTGGACTGGCACAGTTGAACCTATTGCAGCTTGCGCTGCATTGGACCCAACAGTGACACACCTACAAAATCCAGTTTCACAGCAATATGTTCACTTCATGCAAGTACAAGAGTGAGTATTAAAAGCAGTTATCTTGGGGTGTTTTTAGTCTTGAGTCTTGCTGATATCTTTGTTATGAGGAATGTGCAATATAACATACAGGCCCCCATATTCAGAATCAGCCAGTGGTGCCACGCAACCAATAGCGTTGTGTGGCACATAGCATACAACCTGCTCTGAGCAATATTCAGACAGCTAGCATACTCTGATGGATTGTGTTAATTGTCTGACTGTATGATCCTTCCATTGCAGTGCAAAGCGACTATGCACTGCGCTGACATGCCCCAAGGCTGAGTATGGCACACAGAGGAACCCACAGGAGACTGTGCTGCGCAAAGCGGGATAGAAGCTTATATTAGGCTTGATTTTCTAGTAGTCTAGTGGCTTACCTACCCCTGATCACCCATGTTTTTAAGTAACAGTAACTACCTTGGTACTCTAGTGGTCCCCCTCCCCCCAAACACCCATGTGTTGCCATAATCTTTATTTCCCCAGTAGTTTAGCAGACCCCCTAACCCCCAACCAAATGCCATCCCTCACCAGCCCACCCGCTGAGGACACCTCATCCCGTACCCCCACCCCATCACCAGTTTGACTATAAATGATGAGCGACTGAAACAGTCCTTTGCTAACCTCCTCGGGTGACCACTATCTGCCAGTCAATGAGTGCGGTTGCGAGTACTGTAGAAACAGCTGTTTCTACAGTAGCTGCGATAGCATTCATTGACTGTCAGATGGTGACTGGCCAAGGAGGTAAGAAGAAGAAGGCTGTGCCAGGGTGGAGGCTCAGCAGCAGGTGGGGGATGGCACATAGTCAGTGGGTAGGGGGTCTGCTAGACTGCCAAAAACATAAGGATGTTAACACATGGGGGATTGGGGGTGGGAGAGCTGCTGGACTACCGGGTACATTAAGCTTATTTTAAATAATGAGCGATCAGGGGGTTGGCTAGACTACGAGGGAAATCAAGCTGTTTTATACCATGGGCAATCAGCAGGTGGGAGAACCACTAGATTTCCAGGGATTTCAGTCTGCATGACACCCACCCAGCACTTGCTGGGTGGGGGTTCAGCCATAGCACCCGATTAAGAACAGGTTTTCGGCTGTGGTAAACAGTGCTGCACTGGTGGATGTTTAGTGCATTTTGACTTAGTGTCCTGCCGATGACCAGGCTCAGTTACCAATACCTCCGTCTTGTCTGGGTTGAGCTTTAACCAGTTGGAGGACATCCAGCCCTGGACCTTGGCTAGGCAAGAATTTAATACAGAGACTGTATCCTGTGGTCCAGGTGCAAAAGACATGCACAACTGGGTATCATCTGCATAGCAGTGAAAACCCATGCTGTACCATCTAATAACATCTCCCAGGGGCAGCATAGACACCATGAAAAGAATGGGTGAAAGGATCGAGTCCTGCAGGACTCCACAGCACAGGGGTATCAGGTGGGAGAAAAAAATTCCCATCACCACTCTTTGCATCCTGCCTGTGAGAAAAAAACTTGAACCAGTTGATGACTGCACTGGCCAGTCCACAATGTTCCTGAAGGCAATCTAGTAACACCTCATGGTCAACAGTGTCAAATGCAGCAGAGAGATCGAGGAGAACAAGAATAGATGGTTCACTCCTATCTCTCACCTTAAGGAGATCATTTTGCACCTCGACAAAGACAGTCTTCGTACTGTGCCTGGACCTAAATCCAGCCTGGAGCAGTTCAAAGATGTTATATGTAGCAAGGAGTTCCTCGAGTTGTGCAACCACCACTTTCTCAGTAACCTTCCCCAGAAAGGAAAAGTTAGAGATGGGTCTGTAATTTGCCAGACAGTCTGGGTCCAGAGAAGGTTTTTTCAAGAGGGGTTTCATGAGACCCTCTTTCAAAGTTCCAGGATCCCCCCACCCTCCTCAAAAGGGAACACAGGACTATCTCAACAAATACCAGCCTAATGGACCCAACACAGCCCACTAAGAAGTGTGTTGTGCCCGGATCCAGGTCACACTACTGTATGTTGGCTGCAGCTTTGAGACAATCCTACTAACCTCTTCCACCTCCATTTATCAAACTCGCTCCAGACTTGGGGAGGGCCTCTGTTATTCCCAGGCCTGACACCACACCCCAACTGAAAGACCTTGAGGGAGATACTGCATTTGATAGAGGACAACTTGTCAGTGAGAAAAAGAGCAAACTCTTCACATCTAGTAGATGACAAGGCTCTTGCTGTCTGGAGACAGATAGGATGAAGAAGCCTGTCTACCGTCCGGAAGAGCTGAGCTGGTCTATTCTTTGCTGTGGCAATCTCCCTTGATAGGAACTCTGCCTTCTCATGGAAGATTGTCTTTAGATAATCCTTATAATGGGATTTCAAAACCAATTTGTCCTCCTCAGCTCAGGATCTCCGTCAACAGCGCTCCAACCTCTGACCCTTATATCCTAGAAGAGCTCTCTGATGGCCTCATTAAATCACGTTTCTGTGCTTTTTCATTGCTGTAACTAACTTCCCTGCCACTTTTTCCCTATTTTATTTCCCTGAAAGGTTATTTTGGATTGATTCTACAGTATTTTGAACTAGTGGAAATAATACTTGATATACTTTCTGCACTTTTTCTGGGTTGCGCTGAAAACAGAAAACTGGCATGAGTGTTTAACTACCTGATGAAGTAAGAAATATGTTAAAGAAAAAGAAATACACAAAACGGTATAAAATAACAGTTATGCAATCATTTGAAAGAAAAAAACTGTTTAACAAAAAATTCTACTTGCACTGATTTATATGCCAATGTAGTATAGCAAATCTTTTCAAAGGAATATGTGGTACCGGAATAATTTCCTGCGCAGGATGGCTGTGCATTTCACAGGTCTGCAGTGTACTTTTATGTGATGAATAGCAATCCTGTTATAGCATACAAGCAAGTTCAGCTGTTTCACCTGATGTGAAAAAATCATTTTGTAGAATAATGGATATCTCATACTATAGCTACACAGCAGGCTCCTCAATTGGTATTCCTGCAGTGTTTTAACATCTGTGAAATGTCTTCAGGATCTGCTTTGTACCTAAATGGTCACAAGATGTTAAGACCAAGGGGGGCAAGTTTTCTCTAAAATTAACTGAAAGAACATGGCTGAATCTATTTGCACAGTAAGGCTGTATGTACATATGTATGTTTCTGACATGTTTAAAGTTGGTATGTTTCTAAATACTGTGTAAACCAGTTTAGTGACAGCAGCTTCCGCTGTACCTCTATGGAAAGAGCAAGTAGACTCCCGTGGTAGTTACTAAGCAGAGCAAACAGTTTGACTACACATGAAGATTTATGTCTAAAGGTCATAATTATATGTTAGGAATAACACAACAGGGTGTAGGTTAAACTACTTTTATACCCTCTCTGTGGATTGGTCCTGAGGCACAGCTGAGGGCCTTCAGTCAGGCAGGTTTATGTGTTAACATAGCTTAATTCACAGATTCTGGAGTATGTTATTCTACTTGTAAAAAGGTTATCATTTTTCTTAAACAATAGACTCTCTCATGTGATTGCTCCATGAAAAGGGAATAAAGTAGCTACTATCCAATTACCAGAACAAACTTAGCTGGCTAACAGCTGTAGAGGCTTCCTTGCACATACCCACAGTAAAAAACAAACATCCAGACATTTTTTTCCCCTTGCTTCATAGTACTTCACCCTCCTTCACCATACACACATAATATGGTTGCCCTGCTGACTGTTCCTCACCACAGTGTTTTAAAAAGGCCCAGTTTGATAAGTAAAACCACTGCTGCACATCTCTCCTAGTCCCAGGTTTCCAACACACCTCACTTGCCACCACTCAAGGTCCCTGGAATTCTGTGTGAATTTTCCACAGAATTTGCATCATGCCGCAGAATGCATATAGTGCTACGGAATTCATTGTTCTTGGTGAATTTGCATTCAAATATACAGTTTTTTTCCATAGTTCCCGTTTCCCTTCCACATCTCATTTATCCTGAAGCCCCTTCTATAGCTGAAGTATGTGATGCTGATGACATCATATCATATTTTAGCCAATGACAGGACTGCATGCTGCACATAAATCAATAAATTATGCTGCAGAAGCTTAGGAACCCTGCTGCAGAAATCAGGACAAAGTGCCACAGAATGCCAGGGGCCTATGCTGCTGTGCTCTTAGGCTCTTGATTGTCACCTTACAACAAAAGTGGTCTGGCCAGCTACCATCCTAACTAACAGTCATCCTTCCTATCCTTTGGAACCTACAAAAACAGTGCTAATTACTGTCTATATGTAAACAATAAGACACAACACGGCTGGATTTATGCTGAAATTACCAATGCCCAGGGGCGCTATAACAAGCCCTAGAAGTGTGGTATTTTCAGCATAAATGCAACCCTGGAGTGTTTTGTTACAGTTATGAGCTTTGTGTCACATTAGTAAATAATTAAAAGAAACATATCTAGGTTTGTAAATGTGTTTTTAACTAAATAGTTCTTCCCCAGAAGACTGTGGCCAGAGGGTTCTACAGGAATATTTCCTGTTTTCTGGGTTGTGATGTGCCTTCTGTAGTGCACCATTGTTGGTTTTAATTTGTTTTTTTTCTAGTTTCTTCAGTTTTACTTTTCTTTATATAGAAGTTGCAGAAAGAGCAGGTAAGGCCCAGCAAAGCAGCTTTAGAGAAAGTAAGACTGCATATTTTTCACTGTGCTCGTGGGGGAGGGGGGAGTTTTGAGTTGTGGAAATTCTAAAGGAGAACTGAACTGAAATTGTAAGCCATCCCCCCCTCCCGAGCAGCTGTTTTTTACGTTTGCCATGCGTGTACGTGCAGTGAACATTTTGTTATGAGAGTGGGTTTTGAGGGATGTGATGTTGTTAGTCAAATGCAGAATGGTCTGCAAGGGGTTCATTAGTGTCACACCAATCATCAGCCAGGCTGATCATGACACTGTTCTGGCTTGCTGGGAAGATATTTTGTGTAGTTCAAAGGAGAGAGACAACCCAATCATAGGGTGGCTGTTTCCTTTGATATACATAATGCCACCCAGTAAGCACAGCTGATCTGTCATGATCAGCCTTCTGAAAACCATCCCTCGTAGGTTGAATTACACTCTGTAAAAGAGAAAAATGTCCATCGATGTCTGTTGCTGCCACTGCAACTGTTCCCCCCAAGCCCAACCCATGCATGTTAATATTCTGGCACGGGTGCCCAACCCCTAGTGCTGGCTGCAACCCCCACCCTGCCCATTATGTTGCTCTAACACTGGGGAGCCCACCCCAGGTTTTTAATATTTCCTGTAAAAAAGACAGCTGCCTATTGATGTCCATTACTGCCACCGCTGTTACTGTCCCCCCATCCAAACCTCCCACTAAGCACCCACCTGCCCACACCCTCCTAAGCCCTTACATACCTACCAGAGGTCCAATGCTGTAATCCTATCTGGACCTCAGCCATGTCTTCATGCTTTAATGCTGGACCATGACGTGGAGAAATCAGGTATGCGGTTCAATGAATTTCAATAGGGTTTTTGAACTTTTCACCATAACTTGGTCAGTTTTGAATACTTTTGCCCCAAATTTTCAACATTTTTTCTTCAGACCCCACCTCATGATCCATGGCAGTGAAATTAGGCAAATGTGTCCCGGAAGGTGATTTAGTGGTCAAAGCACAAAATCACTTTTCCGGCAGGAATTGAAAATTTTCTCTGCCCTTGTTCATGAGGCAGGGTTATAAGAAGGCTATGTTGAAAATTTGGGTAAATACAGTATATTAAAAAAACAACAAAGTTATGAGCCTACATTGAAATTTACAAATACAGGCCGATAACTTTGGTAATTTTCAATATGTTGACCCTAAACTGTCAACATAGCCATTTCTTCACAGCATCTCATGAATGTGACAGCTTTCAATTTTCAAATCCTGTCCAAAATGTATTTCACTCTTGTGGCACAAAATCACTTTTTGAGCAGGATTTGAAAATTTTCTTTACCCGTGTTCATGAGGTGGGCTCATAAGAAGGCTATGTGGGGTCATAAGAAGGCTATGTTGAAAATGTTGGGTACAAATATGAGAAAACAAAGATATGAGTCTGCATTACAGTTTTTCAACACATGCTCCTAACTGGTCATTTCAATATTTTGACCCCAACTTTTCAACATAGCCATTTTTTCACACCACATCATGAATGTGACAGCTGTCATTTCTCAAACCCTACCGGTACGGTACGGTTTGGGTTTTCACTGCTATGCAGATGATACCCAGCTGTATATGTCATTTGTGCCCGGTCAGGACGCTGCCTTGTCGGTATTTAATAACTGCCTAGAAGAAATCCAAGACTGGATGAATGGGAGTTGGCTGAGGTTAAACCCGGAGAAAACTGAGGTGTTGGTTGTGGATAAAGGTCGTTGTGAGGCGGGTCTGCCAGAGGGATCACCCTCAGGCCTATGGCTTGAGGTGTCCAGCTGACAACCTCAGACCAGGTGCGAATCTTTACAGAATAATTGATGACCGCTTGACACTTAAATCCCAGGTGTCAGCGGTCATAAAACTTCCTATTTTCATCTGAGGAATATTGCCAGAGTTAAGCACTTGGTTCCTCCAGAGGACCTTCCAACACTGATCCACGCTTTGTTACCTCCCGCTGTGACTATTGTAACTCCCATACCTAGGGCTATCGGGGTTGAACGCTGCCTGCAGCTGGTGCAGAATGCAGCAGCCAGGCTGTTGACTGAGTTTCTAGATCCAGTCACATAATGCCTGTGCTCCGCTGACTGCACTGGCTGCCAGTGTTTGGTGAATTACCTTCAAGGTCGGTTTGCTGACCTATAAAGCCCTACATGATCTGGGACCTACCTACCTGGAAAGAGCTCCTTTGCCCTATGGTCCCTCTGCCCCTCCGATCCACTGGCGAGGGATTGCTAGAATTCCCAGGGTACACTTGAAAACATCTGGTGCTATCATTTAGTTTTATGGCACCTACCCTGTGGAATTCTCTACTCCTGCCAGGTGCGAGATTGCCCGACCATCCTTAGTTTTAAGGGAGCGTTGAAAACCCACCTTTTTAATATAGCTTTTAAGGATTTTTATTAGTTTGACTTATTATATTTATTGTTATATGTATCTGTACAGGCGCTTTGATTTTAAGAAAAGCGCCTTTTAAAAATAAAGTTGAATTGAATTGAATTGAATACCCAAAATGTATTTTAACGCTTGTGGTGCAAAATGAAGTTTCAGCCATTTTTTTATAAATGACACCTGTCATGCTAAGAAGGAGTGGTCACAAAAAAATTATGTTGAAAAGTTGGGGCACAAATGTGAAAATCAATTAAGTTATGAGGAACCAAATTGTTCCAACATTTACTCATAACTTCATTTTTTGCAGATTTTGGCCCTAATGTTCAACATATCCCTTGTGTCACCCCACCTCCACCTCCTGAAGATGGCAGGTCTCATTTTTCAAATCCCCTTCGAAACTTGTTTCCACAGTCACACAGCAAAATCACCTTTTGGATGTGATTTTAAAAATTCCACCTCTCTTGATTATAACGTCAAGTCATAAAAAGACTGTTAGACATTTGGGGTTAAAATGTGGGAGCCCATTTAGAAGTAGATATTGCCTCTCAGCTGCCCTATCCTGGGTAATTACAATCTAACGATGTGGAAAAAGCAGGATACCACTGAAAATGAGACACTGCATCTCATCTGCTCTAACCTGGGTTAAAATATAGATACATAGTAAAAATGTGTGCAAACAAGACCCAGTACAATAGCAATACCAGCGGCTAACATGCGGCATTGACAAATGCTTAAGTATAGGTTCCAGTTCTGTTATTGTTCCCTCAATGCAGGTCTTTTTAATAAATGGAGGGAGTGTTTCTGATTTGCATTCTGATGGTAAGTATTGTCTACACTCTGTGTGTGTGTATATGTGTGTGTGTGTGTATGTGCGTGTGTGTGTGTGTGAGTGTATGTGTGTGTGTGTGCCTGTGTCTGTGTGTCTATGCATGAGTACATGAATCTATGTATGTACAATTGTGGACAGTGTCAGGTTTCTTTTTGTCTAGTCATGTTAGTCAGGATTTTCAGTGAAGAATTGGCAAGAATAGACAGAACTATCACCTGCTGATTGCTTAATTGCCTACTGTCTCATTCTCAGTGATTAGGTACTACAAAGGGCAGACTGGGTCGACTACTGACAATTTTCTGTTTCCATACATTATGACTAGTTAACACAGGAAACACTGTGACTAGTATAATGAGATCTCGTAGCATTTGGGAACCTAACACTGGCTGCCACTGTAGTTCTTTTTGAGTTCAACTACTGACTTGAGTGCTGTGCAGTGACACTGCAATGTTATCAACTATCAGCTATTATTCAAGCTGCTTTCTCATTGGATAGGTAGATAAATCGATAGATGGATAGATAGACAGACAGACAGACAGACAGACAGACAGAGAGAGAGAGAGATAGATAGATAGATAGATAGATAGATAGATAGATAGGTGGATAGATAGATAGATAGATAGATAGATAGATAGATAGATAGATAGATAGATAGCTAGAGAGATAGGTGGATGGATGGATGGATGGATGGATGGACAGACAGACAGACAGACATACAGACAGACAGATAGATAGGTAGATGTCTGATAAATCCTGCTTCCTAAATGGTTAAAATCTGGTCACGTGGGGTGGAAGGGATAATTAAGCAATAAGGTATGACAGGACACAAGTTATGGAAGGATTTGCCCATATCTTGTATAGTGTGGCACAATGCCATAGGCCTTTCAAGAAGTGTGTAAATGCACCAATTACCCACACCCTGGAAGGCCTCATTGCAATTAAACAATGGGCCCATAAGAAAATTCAAGAAATAATTTTATTTATATATGTTTTAGTAGTTTCCTTAAGGTTTAAATGAAAATAACCTTCCATGGTAAAGAAATAGTCTCTCTGTTTCAGGCATTAGCATCCAGCCCTCAGCATTAAAAATGGTCAGTTTTTTTTGGGGGTTATCACCTTTCATAATGCACCTTGAAGAGGGAGTAATGTGAGCAATATAAATTGGGCAGGTGGGCAGTGTGGAGAGATGTGTGCCCCTGAAAGTGCAGTTACAGTGGGAGAGAAAGCAACGTGGAGCAAGTTGTGAAAGAGAACCAGATGGAGTTGCCACAGCAGCAGCAGTGGTGGCAGCATCTGCAATGGAGAGTGTTGGAGACCACGGGTTGTGCTGATCAGGAGTGAGAGTGTATTGGTCACTCCATGTTTTGGATATTAGCTTGTTGGGGGTTGGCGTATCACAACTTGCAGTCAAGCTGCAGTGTTATAGGGTGGATTTTTAGCTGATATAAGAGCTTGCAGTTCCAACTGAGCGGTTGCAGTTTGGGGAAGATTTTCAGCTGAATTTCCAGTTTCTACAGTGTCGTGAGAAATTTCAGGTAAGGTGTCTTTAACTCAATTCATTTTGCACACTGAAAATGTTCTGTGGTTCACTCATTGAACTGAAGAGGGTTTTGAGGTATAAGTCAATGGTTATTTAAACATTTAAATTCAAATTATTCTTTGTTTTTCAGTGATGAGAAAAAGTAGGTTGTTGGTCTAATTGTATTTTCAAAAGTGAAAGCGGTGCAGTGAATTTGTAACTTTTTGTTTATGTAAACAGGTCTCCTGATACTTTGTCTATGGGTTATGGTAAGGTTTACCCCCAGGTAAAAATGCCATCTGACCAATCTGGAGTTAAGATTTTAAAAGCTCATTGTAAATTAAGGAATAACATATGACTGGGTTTTGGAATATCATTCTCTATCGCCACGGCATGGGTGCACTGTGCGTCCTGAGACCACATGCTGTGACTAATTGCCCAAAAAGTGGCAATATCTGATTATATACCATACTTCTCATGTAATACTACAAGAATCCAAGTTTTTTTTCTGTACATAAAATAATAAAAAAAAACTTCAATATTCTTATTCATTTTTTTAGTATAGGTGTACATTTAGGAACTAGTTTACTTACTTTGTTTTATAAAATAAGTAGGTTAAATCCTGGATGCTGATTGACTGAGGCAAGCTGCCCTCCCAATACCCTATTCTCAGCATAGATCATCGTGAAACCAAAGTTTTGGTGCCAGCCTGCCTCAGGACTAAGCAGGTCCCTGTTCTTTATAGAAGAATTAAACTGAACCTGTATATCATTTTGACTGTAGAAGTCAATCATAAAATACTGGTTTAAATTCTGTTACTGTTCCATCTGTATAGACTTTTTAGTTGTCCTAGTGTGTGTTTCTGATTTATGCATAGGTTGTAAGTGCTATTTTAGAACTGTATGATGTAGTTTATGCCCCTTGATCAACTCTTCTTTTATTGGTACAATGCATCCATGTTCTGTTATTGAACTCTGTGGCTGTGAGGTATGCACATACATATATAGCACTACAAAGACATATAGTACTTCATACATAGATGCATACACACAAAGCTCTACATGCAAATGCACACAAATATACAGTACTACATATACAGATTACTATATACAAATGTACACATACACCTCATTACAGAGACACACACACACACACACGAGAACTACATAGATGTACACAGTAATATATATGACTTACATATAGATGCACACAAAACCCTACATACAGATGTACACACACAGCATTACATACAGACGTGTGCACATGGATGCACACATACAGCACTATATATGTGCACAGAAACACCCAGACCCCCCACATATTACATACTCATACAGTAGTGCATACACCAACACTACAAACAGGCAAACTCAAACACATATAACACACACACACACACACACACACACACACACACACATACACACATGCATAAATAAGATACAGAGACATATGCTTCATACAAACACACATATTCACAGTAGTATGCACAGATTCACATACATACAGCAGTAAACCACTAAACACATACACACAGTACCACATGCACAACATTACATATATAGATGTACACAGCACTCACACACACACACACACACACACACACACACACACACACCACTACATACACGGACACAAACACACACACAGCACTACCTGCACAGACACTGGAAAATACAGCACTACCTACAAATGCATATACACAGCCCTACACACACATGCATGCATGCACACAAGCACACACACACACCACCATCTATATAGATGCATACACATGACACTACCTACACAGATGCATGCATACACAGTATATTAAATACATGCACACACTACATACAGATGCATACATACACAATGCTATGTACAACCCCAAGCATTCACTATACTAAATGCAGATGCATGCACACACAGACACACACACATACAACACTACAGATGTGCACAGACACACACTCCCACCACAGACATATTAAATACACATACATAACACTACAAACCCACAAACTCATACACATATACCATTAGACAAATGCATACACACAGCATATACACACTATATAGGCTGATACACACACACACACACACACACACACACACACACTACCTTCACAGATGCGTGCATACACAATATATACAGATGCATGCACACACAATATATATAGATGTAGGCACCCAATGGTTCCATGTCATAATCATGACTGCGAAACAGTGACCTGTGACAAGGGCGCCGAATCTGCAATGCGACCAGTTTGGAAACTGTGTTTTCTTGTGGGGGCCTTTCCCCCCCCCCACACTCCCCTTCTTTAGGATTGTAACTCCAGAGGGGCACCACATGGGGATGGGAGGACCTGTCAGTTGCACAAAATTGTCGGCACCATGATTCCCTCAAGGTTGTCATGGGACCTCGTTCTGCAGTCGTGATTTTGATGGGTTACTGCACACGATATATACAGATACATGCATACACACTATATAGATGTGTGCATACACAATATATACAGATGCATGAACACACAGTATATACAGATGCGTGCATGGTCAACACTACATACAAACACTTGCATACACAGCACTAAAAACAAATGCTTGCACACAGATGCACATCCTTTTTTTCTTACCTTACATGCCCTTCCTAATGTTGTTGCTTGACTTGTCCCGATCCTTTTTTTTCACTTGCTATTTATCTTCTGAACAATCCTGCCAGCAACCACATGGATGGGCCAGTCCAGTACAGTCACCCACTATCTCTGGGTCTTACTCAGCACTCCTATGATTTGTACCCTCGTGGCAGAATTGAGGGACTTACCCTCTGAGGCAGGATCCAATGTGGTGCCCCCTCAGTGGTGCCAGGTCTATGGGAGGGTCTTTGCTTCATCCCATGCCAACAAGATGTTTTTCTTCCATTGCGGCTTGCCCCAGGGACACCGACATGCAATGATGTGGAGGGTCTGTCATATCCCTCACCCTTCAGGATCTCTCATCTGCCATGACACCTACCCTCCATTAGGTGTCAGGCATACTGTGGGAGGTGCAACCCACCCTGGGAGAGGATAGTAGTCCTCCGGACACTTCATTCTGTTCCCAGCCAACCCTGGTGACTCTAGTTTGCTTCTGAACCTGGGGTCGCTGGCATGGCAATGCCACCATACCTGCCCCAGACAGATCCTTATTTATTACTTCCCACTTAATTAACCTAGGAAAGCCCAGCTGAGTTGCAAAATCCTGTTTCCAGTGGGGTCCTTCTTCTGTACATTTCCACAGCTGGGTGGACTGGAGACAAGCCTGACTCAGGCCACTAGGAGCCACTGCCATTGGGACACTTCAGAAGGACTGGTCCTAGCCTGTTGAATATCACCACAATCGGCAGCACTGAAGAAAGCACTGACACTATAGGGGGCCCAATTGGGACCCATTGATTGCCATCATTTGTGCACTGCAGGAGCCATGCCACCACCAACAGTGGCATAGAAGGAGGCCTGGTTGGGCCCATTGCATGCTATCATCAAAGCTGGCTCTGAAGGAGGTCCTGTGCTGTCAAGTCTCACTCCTTCTGAGTGAGGCTCTTGCTTTGAATCCTAAAACTCATGCTTAAGATTAAAAAATTAACTATGTGTTTTAATGATCCTCTCAGTATCACTCCTAAAATCTGGACAGTTACAATACATTTTGATGGAAATGTTAAAAACTCACTCGTTCAGTTTCTGTCAGCTCACTCCTTTTGATGTTCTGACCTTGATGACTATTGAGTTCCTGTCAAGGATTATTGACACTACCATTAGCAGCAATGAAGGAGGTCCTGATGCACTGCAGGAGGTCTGATTGGGGCCCCTTGAATGCAGCTGAAATTGGCAGCAATAAAGAAGGCCCCAGTGCACTGCATGATGTCTGGCCAGGTCCCCTTTAATGCTGCTTCCATCAGCAGCAATCCGTGAGTCTTGAGTAACCATCAATGACACCTAAGGAGGCCTTGTCATGGCCCACTGAACATTGCTGCCATTGTCTGCAGGGCTGGATACCCAGTGGAGGCAAGTTGGATGCTACAGGTGATGGCAGCACTGTTGTGGATTGGTTTGTGTGTGGGAGATCATGAACAGAGGGAGAGGATGGGTTTCAAACCAGGGGCTAGGAACATAGGGTAGTGGTGGGAGAACAGAGAGAGACAGAGCAAACAAGAAGGATATTTTCAGTTAGTCAGGGTCCAAAGGGAGGGTGCAGGTTGGAGAACACACACAGATGAGTGAGCAGGCTTATTTTCAGTTAGATGGAGCCAGCAATGGAGGGTGGGTGAACATGCAGAGGGAGCAAATGGTAGGGTTGTCCAGTTAACTGGGGTCAGGAACAAAAGGCGGGGGTGGGAGAACATGCCCAAGGAGTGAGCAGAACAGTTATTTTTTGTGAGGTGGGCCAGAAATGGAGAGTGGTGAGGGGGTGGGGGGACCAAGCAGCGCAAATGGGTAGGAGGGATATTTAAAGTTAGAGTAGCTGGAAATGTAGGGTCTGGGTAGCAGCACACACAAAGGGAATGAATGGGTGTTTTTTTGCTGGACAAGTTGTGCTTCTGACCATAGCTGGAAGTGAAATGCTTGTGAGCCATCTTTGCTTGGGGCACTACCAGCAGACTACATGCACATACCTGCACACTGTAACACAAGAACATCACTTTGCAAGCTTCTAATAGGTGCGGTGGAGGCAAGAGATGTTAGTCCGACTTGCCAATGTTCCATTTCCATGTTAAACTAGGCCTGTACTGAATAGTTTCTCTCACTTCATTTAATTTTGGGGAAAACTTACCCAGTGAGAAAGATGGGCTGTGATGCTGTAGCCATCTAAAAGCAACGAAAGCTGCTAAATAAATTAATTTTGCCTTTCACCTTGCCATCTATTTGTCTGGCATGCTTTGTACTTATTAACACAGTTTGGTACACCAAACACAGCTGTAAATTAGCATTTTAATTTTCTCTATATTTAAACATTATTTATGAAGTTATTAAGCCAAGCTTGCATGATACCCACTAGGCGTAATGAAGGCATTATAGCTCCCACAGTACAGCTGCTCATTTAATAACCAAGTTAAATCCGTGATCTTGTTTTAATTATCAGCAAAGGTAAAATCTGATACCTTTTGAAGAGCAGGGCCTTTTTGGGTATCTTTTGCCATATTTAAGAAATACTGCATGTACTAACTGGTAAGGCTTTCCAGCAGTTCAGAGAGGGTTAAATCTGGATTATGGTACACTAAAACAATGCGCGAAAGTAACTTTCCTTTTCCTGGTCAAAAGCAGTCTGCCATCATGCAGTCCAATCCTATGAGTTATTTAACAACATTTTATTTACTGTGATAAGTTTATCTGGGATGAGACTTCTTTTCTGGGAGGAAGTCTCAGAGTTTTTTTTTGACTTGATGATAAGGTGGATGGGATACAAAAAAAAATTCTATACTTCAATATTCATAAGGCTTGTGGAGTGAATGCTATCTGTGGCACTCTATTAAAATACACTGCCCCAGCCATTTCTTATACACTTTCGTTTTACCAGGAGAGACACAGAAAGCTGAAAGCTTGTTTACAGGTGCAACCTGGGAGCACAAAGAAGTTAAGTGATTTACTTAGGGTTGCACAGTATGCAAGTGGGGGCTGTGGGATTCAAACCCAGGTTTCTAGCTTTGCAGCTCAGAGCCTTAAACCACTGTGCTATACTGCCTCCCCAATGCTCCGCCAACTTATTTGTTTAATTTCTCATTAAGATTGGCTGAATGTCCTAAAAAAAATGGAAACAAGCAGAATTTGTGCCTAGCTTTAAATCTAGAGAGAATAATTCTGTCTCTAATTATACACCCATCTCCCTTCACCCTGTGGTGTCAATTTCCTGGAGAGGTTGGTTGCAAATCAGTTAACCAATTTCCTGTAAGAAAATAGTATACTCAGCAAAAAACAATTGGGATTTATAGGCTACCACAGTACAACAACTGCAATATTTAAAGTTGATAGTGACATTCAGATTGCTGAGGATAAAAGTAAGGTGGTAGCCACTGTTTTAGTGATCTCTCCAGGGCATTTGACACCATAAATCACTAATGTCTAATAAATAGAATGAATAGATTGGGGATTAGGGATGTCTCACTTGATTGGTATAAGGGGTGCTTGTCTGACAGGAAGCAGTTGGTGGAATTTAGGGGGCTAGGTCTGAGATAATGTGGGTCTTAAATGGAGTCCCACAGGGATCTGGCCAAGGCTGACTCCTGTTCTCACTACTCATAAATGATATTGACTCAGATCTTATAATGCCCAATATTCACCTGTATGTGAATGGCACAGTTTTTATACTGTGACAGAACAGTAGTAAGGCCGAGGGATTCTTTCAGGTGCAAGACTACTTCACTAAAAGCAAATTATTAATAAACCCTAGGAACACCAAGGTAAATGTATTTGAAGCAGCTATTGTAAGAAGCTCAAGGAAGAACTGTCTCCTGTCTTGAATAAAACTAACGACTTGATAAACCTAGAAGCAGTGCATAAGAATAAGAATCACAGAATCATAGAATTCTGACTGCAGAAAAGGACCCCTCTGGCCCATCGAGTCTACCCTCCTCCCCTTTAATTGTCACCTATGTCTCAGGACTTCCCCTTTCCCCCACTTGCCAACCCCATATGTCTGTCCCATGCCCTCTTGAAGCTCTCCATTGTTTCAGCCCCCACCACTCCCATTGGCAGTTTATTCCAGGCCTCCACCACCCACTTTGTGAAGTAACGCCCCCTCATGTTGCCTCTAAATCTTCCTCCTTCCAATCTTAGACTATGCCCTCTTGTTCTAGCCTCCTCCCTTTTAAATAAGCTCCCCTCCCTCACCATACTGATCCCCTTCACATACTTGAAAGTTTCTATCATGTCCCCCCTCTCCTTTCTAGTCTTCAATGGGCACAGATCCAATTCCCTCCACCTCTCCTCATATGGCTTCCCTTTCATAATGTGCACCATCTTGGTTGCCCTTCTCTGAACCCTCTCAATCCCCTCTATGTCCTTGTGTAGGTGTGTTCTCCAGAACTGGACCCTGTACTCTAGGTGTGGCCTCACCTTGGTTTTATAAAGAGGTATCAGTACCTCCCTCCTTCTGCTAGTTATGCCCCTCGCTATGCATGCCAACATTCTATCTGCCCTTTGTATTGCTTTGCTACATTGGGTACTTACCTTAAGGTTGCTTGATATTATAATCCCCAGATCCCTACTCACTTTTCTTAATTACCTCCCCCCCCTAGAGTGTAAGCAGCTTGTGGGTTTTTGTGCCCCATGTGCATCACTGCACACTTTTTGCATTGAATTTCAGTTGCCAAGTTTCCGACCACCCTTCCAGCCTCTTCAGATCCAGCCTCATGGCCTCCACCCTCTGGGGTGTCCACCCTATTTCAGATCTTCGTATCATCTGCAAATAGGCACACCCTCCCCTCCAACCCCTCCGCTATATCACTAATGTCGATGTTAAAAAGGAGGGGTCCCAATACAGGCCCCTGGGGCACCCCACTCATCACCCCCATCTCCCTGGAATGTATCCCATTAACCACCACCCTCTGGCTTCTGTCCTTCAACCAGTCTTCCACCCATGTAGTTATTTTCCAGCCCACCCCTAAACTTTCCAGCTTATTTACTAGCCTTCTGTGAGGGCTGATGTCGAAGGCCTTACTGAAGTCCAGATAGGCCACTTCCTCCGCTCCTCCCTGGTCAACCACCTTTGTCACCCAATCAAAGAACTCTATTAAGTTCATCTGACATGGCCTCCCATTCATGAAGCCATGCTGCCTATCATCCTGCAGGCCGCTGTCCACTAGGTAGTTTACCACCCTTTCCTTTATTAGTACCTCCATCACCTTACTCACCATCGAGATCAGGCTGACTGGGCGATAATTTTCTGCCTCCCCCTTGCTGCCCCCCTTATGCAATGGCACCACATGTGCCTTCTTCCAGTCGCTTGGCACACACCCTGTATCCAGGGACAAATTAAACAACCTCGTCAGAGGTGCTGCCAGCTCCTCCCTCAGTTCCTGGAGTACTCTCTGGTGCAAGCCATCTGGCCATATTGCCTTGTCCACTTTTAGCCTGCCTAGTTTCTCCCTTACTCTGTCTTTGTTGAACAGTTTAGGATCCACCCTTTTATCTTCCCTCTCCCTCTCCCTCTCTCTCAGCTCGGATCCCCTCCCCTCCCCCTCCATCATGAAAATCAAGCAGAAGTAGCTATTCAGCACCTCTGCTTTCTCAAAGTCCCCCTCCAGTTGCATCCCTCCTCCTTCCAACCAAACTATCCCCTGCTTCACCTTCCTCCTTTCCCCCACATACTTAAAAAAATCTTATCCCCCCCTTTAAGTCTGCCTAGCTATTTTCTCCTCTGTGTCACCTTTAGTCCTCCTTATCTTCTGCCCTTCTACCCTCAGCTTCTCCCTGTAAATATCTAGGAGTCTGGGTCAACTCACAACTGAACTGGGATGCTCATGTCCGGGAACTGATCAAAAAGAGTGTCCCAATTGTAGGGGCTCTGTATAGGTTATGACAGGCATGCCCATCTGAAACGAGGCATAAGGTGATCAGTACTGTGTTAATACCTCTACCTGATTATGGGGCTATTGCCTACTGGAGGGGGCATCAAATACAGTATTGGATGAGCTAAATGTAATGTGTACCATTATATGGTAAGATTTATTTTGGATGTACCCTTTGGCACACATAGGTGTGCCCTGTACCAAAGTCTTGGGTGGCCCTAACTTGTAGAGAAGATGCAAGCCCACACGTTGATATTGGTCCAGAAATGTGTCCTGAACAATGTTTCTGGTTACATAGCAGACCTTGTTTCTGTGCAGTATATTAAGGAAGGTCTTTGGTCCTGTGGTGGAATTCAGCTTCATATTCTCCAGTCAAGAACAACCAAAGGAAGTCCCACATTTTGTATTTGTGGTCCAAAATTGTGGACCACTATACCTATTAAAATTGGCAATATCTGGGTCCCTCGCTATCTTCTTGGGACATTTTTTGTTGGCTAGTGGAGCAGGAGCAAAATAAGTGTATGTATCATTGAGTACAGTATATCAAATTGCTGGGAATTGGTGTAGTTCGGTTTTCCATTGTGTATTGTGTTTTAAGCACTATTTATTGCTATAACAGTATTTTATGAATTGCATGTTACTGAAAATGAGTCATGAGCTCAAATTACTTGTCATCATCCATGTTTGTTTTGTATTTTAATAAACAAAACTTTGAATTTAATTGAACTAAACCACATGGGACTGTTCCCATGTCTGTTTGGTGCCAGCAAGTGGCATTGTTTGTGTGAGTAATCTGTGGTTTTATCCACAATGGCGAGGGTGGAAATAGTGGGAAATAAAGGAAATGTACAGTCAGAGACAAGCTGATTAATATCCGTCATCGTCACCCATGCCTAGCCCTAAATCTTGACACTTAATGATGTAGATCTAACTGCAGTGGGCTATATTAATGCTTTTGACTAGGTTGTAAGCAAATATGGAAAGATTCTACCAAGAATGACAGGCCACCAGAAGCCGAGAGTAAAGAACGCATGCAAAAAGCTAATTTCATAGTCAGGTAACTCCTAGAGACATTTAAACATGCCAGCGTTGTCATTGTGCTATGCCTTTGCTAGCACTTGCATCAGTCCTATACCATGACACATTCAAAGGCGTTGCGCAGGCACTATATCCTGTGAATATAGAGTGGACTGCATGCCATGCAAATGACATGCACTGGCACAGTGCATGCAGTTTGTGCAGCATAGCATTGAGGATAGCGCTGAACACTGGGGTGGCTGTGGGTGGGAGAGGAGGGCACTAGTGACAGACACATGACGCAGCATATGTATCATAAATAAACTTTACTTACCAACACTGGCAACAGGTCATACAAAAATAACATAGGCTGCAACAGCAACAATGGCAAAAACATGAAAATCAGGAAAAGGAACAATGTGGGGGTGGGGGGATCAGGAAACAAAGGAAAAAGGGCAACTTCCTGGAACAAGGGGGGACAACAAAACAGGGACAATTGCCTGTACAAAGAGTGGGTTCTCAAAAACAAAACAGGGCAACCCCCCCACAAAAAGTAGGGGAACCAACACAAAAAGGACACCCACCTGTCCACAATAGCCGTGTCCATATTGAAGGTTTTCCATCAGTGGTGGTGATGGCATGGTTCTGACTGCTGTCACTGTAGCACTTCTGGGAGGTACCTGATCACAGCTGCATTTTCTTCAACCCTCCTGACAAGCAACCAGAGGAGATAGACTTGTCACTGCAGCAACTCATTCCAGCCTTCTCAGTCAACAATGTCTGGCCGGTGACTTTAGCTTCACGGGCACCTATGAAAAGCAAGACACAGAACTTAGCAAGTGGGGCACATAGGGCAAGGGACACATGAGTGACATTACATGTAGAAGAGAGGTACAACTGGCTGACAGATGGGCCTCCATATCACACATATGTGGAGGGAATCAAATGGCTGCAGTAGAATGTGCGTGGCATATCAGAGATGGCATTGTGGACCCCACAGTAGAGCACTGTACATACAATGGGTGTGCCGTGCTGCTACACAGAAGGACACAGCCGTCTAAGTGATAATCAACACAGGCAGCCATGCCAGATGTTGAACTGCAGCACAAGCAACAGCGGCACCAAATCAGGGTGCAAAAGAATTTGGAATGGCTGGAGGTGCTAGGAGCTGCACACACACCCTGCGCTCTGCACACCTGCCATGTAGCACACAGGCCAAGACAGGTGTGCAGGAGAAAAGACAACCATGAACCACCCTTGTCGGCTGCAGGGTCTGTGATAACCATGCAAGTGTTACACACAGTTTGGCTGTGTATGGACGATACCAGTATACTGCACTGTGTGCAGCAGCCAGAGTGCCATGCAAGTTTAGTTTTGTACACACATGGGGCACTGTACACACTCTACTTGTTGGCACAGTACTTGTGTTAGATACAGACCCACTTGGGGGCACACTCCTCACCCTGACAATGTTGTCACCACCCTAGGTTCAGGGTTGCTGGTGCAGGACATTGTCCCTGCAAAGACCCAGTCATGTCCAAATGTGTGCATGGCCCCACCTGTGTACAGCAGAGTACTCATACTCTGGTCATCACTGTGTTGGGTAGACACCACCAACTCTGCATAGCAATGTTGACCACATATGGTAAACTGCATGCACTGCCCATCAATGCCCCCTCTATCTGCTGACCCCATTCCACATATTCCGGGCTCTATTGAGCTGCAAAGTCATGACACACAGTGCATATGGACCGGAGATGGCACTGCTGCAGGTGGATTACCGTGGGTGTATTCAACCACAGATGCTGTATGTTGTGCGCAGCAGGACATGGTGATGTACTGGTACTACAGTGGCCTGTGCCTCCCTTCTGAAGGCAGACATTCTTACATAGTCCCAAGCATGTGACAGAACAGACCTGACTGATACTGATGAGTTCACAACTGGGACTGTGAGAAATACTGCCACCTCCCTGTGGCACCAGGTCAGCAACACAGGGGACATTCCACTGTATGGAGTAAGGTGTACCATGGCACAATAGACAAACTCAGGCCACCATGACAGTGGCAAGCAGGTGCACAGCAGTAGACTGCACAGACCATGACACACCACAGTGTCAATGGTGGGACAATGCCCCAAGTGCAGGGTGCATGTCCCCTACCAAAACTGCATAGATGAGGCCCACATAGGCCTGTGTCCTGTATGGTAGGCCACACATGAACATCTGTCTCCGGCCACAGAGGCATGCAGCAAAGTGCAGACATAGGTGGCGGAAGAGTCTAAACAGTGGCAGGGCCAAGGATGTAAGGAGTAGGGCCTGCCCCCTTGAGTAAGTTCACCCATACCCTTATTGTTTTCTCGAGCTGCTGTATAATTTGTGGGGTAAGTCCCCCTCACTGACTGACAATATCTCTTTATGCCTTGATTCCCCTCCCTAAAGGTCAGACCCTTCATTTTCATTATTAAAGTCTGACCACTGAGCCTTAACTCAGCAGGCCATGACCCTAGCCCACCACCCATCAACACTACTCAGGCCTTCACTTTCTAAAGGTCTGCTGGCATCTTGCAAGCCACAAAGAGGGTGATTAATAAGTGACACTGTTTACAGCATGTGCTGCATTTTAAAGGCACAGTCCTCCACAGCAATAAAGTACCATGACTGCAACAACTGATAGGGCCGGCACCCATCACTTATGAAAGTGGTAAGGCCATGGCCATAGCAACACCACCTACTCTGGCACCTGTGAGTGTAGACATGCAACCATGGGTGCGACACATAATGCAGGGTCCTTATGAGGATGCCTCTGTCTTGAACTGCTATGCTGGGCCTTATCATGGCCTGGTGAGTTCCTGGGCTGCTCCTCTCTGTGACTCTGCTGTTCCCGGGCCCTGGCCAGGGCCTGCTGTCTGCTGAGCTGTGTAGAGGAGAGAAAGGAATCTGTGGTCAGTATCATGCAGTGGAACACAGTGTACTGTTCTGTACACCCTACACAGTATACATGCACTCATGCCTGTACTGTGCACCAGCTACCACATGTGCATGATGTGGATGGACAGGTCTGGGCAGGTGTGCAGTGTATCAGTGTGACCAGCTGTGGCAGCACATACATTCATACAATGGCCCAGGTGCAGCTGGTATGCTACATCCCCTATGGTAGGTATGGCCTTGCGCATAGTATGCTGGCCCGTGTAGTGCCCACATCCTGCCATCCCCCCAGCCCCTGTACAACAGACCCATACATGTCAGCTACGGGTCCTGTACACAGCATCGTACATAACTGTATGCATGGTGCACCAGGTTGCACATGGCATGGGCAGAAAAGGCATATCTGTACAACAGCTTGGGGGGCAGGATTCTATAGGTGTGGTCCCTCACAGTGGCTGATACATGCTCAGCACCCCCTGTGCAGTGGAATAGTACCCTGTGCTTTACCTGGCACGTGCATACCAGTGTCCATGTGGCATAACAAGGACAGTGCACACAACACAAATCGTGGCCACATCCACACCCTGATGGATACACTTAGTACAGCTACATATAGAACACATATGACATCCTCTTGGGTCATATCTGGCAAAGGCATTGGCATGTCCAGGTCACCATACATGGTAAACAACCCTGAGTAACATTCAGTGACACTATACATGTCCTTGTCTTGCACCCTGACACTGCTGCCATGTCACTATAGTAGAAACATAGAAACAGAATTTGATGGCAGATAAGGACTGCTTGGTTCACCTAGTCTGCCTATTTCCCTACCTAATGGATAAGCTGCAGATCCTAGTTAACCAACAGCCTGCTTCCTCCTACCCCCCACTAGAATTGCCTTATGTCTGTCCCATACATTCTTGAATTCCCCCACAGTTTTTGACTCCATGACCTCCTCAAGAAGGCTGTTCCATTCATCCACAACCCACTCCATGAAAAAATACTTACTCACATTACCTCTGAGCCGTCCCCCCCCATCTTCAAATTGTGCCCCCTTGTTCTTGCACATCTCTTTTTCTGAAAGATGCTACCCTCTAGAACTTTGTTGATTCCCTTGAGGTACTTGAAAGTTTCTATCATGTTCCTCCTCTCCCTCCTTTCCTCGAGACCCTGCACCATTTTGGTTACCCTCCTCTGGACAGCCTCCATCCTGTCTATGTCCTTGCAGAGATGGGGTCTCCAGAACTACATGCAGTACTCCAGATGGGGTCTCACCAACTGTCTGTACAGAGGGATAACAACTTCCTGTTTTCTACTGGTGATGCCTCTCCCTACGCATCCCAGTATCCCCTCTGCCCTCCTTACTGCCTTCTCACATTGCTTGCCCACCTTTAGGTCATCTGATATAACTACCCCCAGGCCCCTTTCCATTTTTGTTGTTAGTATCTCACCCTCCATTGTGTACTCTACCCCTGGGTTTTGGTTTTCCAGGTGCATTACTTTGCACTTCTTTGCATTGAATCTAAGCTGCCATACATTTGACCTTTCCTCCAACCTTGCACAAGTCCCTTCTCATTCTTTCTACCCCACCTTGTGCATCAACCCTGTTGCAGATTTTTGTGTCATCTGCAAAGAGACATACTTTTCCCTCCAGTCCCTCCGCAGTGTCACTTATAAAGACATTAAAGAGGACCAGTACCAGTACTGAACCCTGCAGTACCCTGCTAGTAACCCCCCTTTCTTCAGAGTGGACTCTGTTTACTATTACCCTCTGTATCCTGTTGTCCAACCAATTTTTTACCCAGGCTACCACCTTGGGACCCACTTCAAGGCTGGCTAACTTGTATATTAATCTTTTGTGTGGGACTGTGTCAAATGCCTTGTTAAAGTCTAGGTAGGCCATGTCCACAGCCCCTCCCTGGCCTGCTACTTTGGTCACCCAGTCAAGGAAATCTATTAGGTTCATCTGACATGACCTTCCCACTGTGAATCCATGCTGACTTGGGTCCAGTGCCCCGCTGGCCTCTAGGTACTCAACAATTCTTTCCTTCAGAAGTGATTCCATCATTCTTCCTACCACTGAGGTCAAACTAACTGGTCTGTAGTTTCCTGTCTTTGCCCTGCTCCCACTTTTGTGACGTGGAATCACATCCGCCCTCCTCCAGTCCTCAGGTACCACCCCATCCTCCCATGGTTTGTTAAAGAGGGTAGTCAGTGGTCTCACTAGTTCTACCCTTAATTTTTTTAGAATTCTGTAGTGAATCCCATCAGGATCGATTGCTTTGTCCACCTTCAGTTTTAAGAGTTCTTTCAGAACCCTTTCTTCTGTGAATGGACTGGTATCGACCCCTATCCAGAGTGTTTCTACTGTTTGCTTTAGGTACCTCCCCTCCTCTTGTTTTGTGAATACTGAACAGAAGTATTCGTTCAATATCCCTGCTTTTTCACTGTCCCTGTGGTAGCCCAGAACCGTGCTGCCCTGGCAGGTGCACACCTCAGGACACCATAGCGGGTCCTGTCATGTACAGGGCACGGGAATGACACATGGGACAGGGGACCCATATATCTCTATACGTACGTGCAGGCCATACAGTGGAGCAGGTCTCATAGGACAAAGGGGAACAACAGGAACGCACAGGTACAGTGCACAGTCCCTCAGGGGCAGTAATCCTGACATATATTAACATAGATACATAGAATGTGACAGCACAGATGGGGTGCTGGACCCATCTAGAATGCTCAATTATGTTTTTATTTATTAACTATTATAATACCCTCTACACTACCCCCACAATTCCCTTGTGACTATCCCATACATTTTTGAAATCATTTACTGTTTTTACTCCCACTACTTACTCTGGGAGGCTATTCCAGGGATCCACCACCCTTTCTGTGAAAAAGTACTTCCTCACATCCTTCCTGAATTTCCCCCCTTCCAGCTTCATATTATGTCCTCTTGTTTTAGAGCACCTTTTCTTCTGAAGGATACTTTCCTCCTGTACCTTATTAATCCCTGTAAGGAATGTCAAGGTTTCTATCATATTCTCCCTCACCCTCCTTACCTCCAAGGTGTACATATTTAGCCCTTATCTCTTTCCTCATATGGCTTTGATGCAGACCCTGCACCATTTTGGTAGCCCTCTTCTGGACTGCCTCCACTCTGTCTATGTCTTTTTTGAGATGTGATCTCCAAAACTGTACGCAGTATTCAAGATGGGGTCTTACAAGTGATTATATAGGCATAAACACCTCTCTCTTCCTGCTGGATATACCCCTACCTATACATCCCAGCATCCCACTGACTTTCCCAATTGCTTTATCACACTGCCTGGCCACATTAAATTCATCTGATATGTTAACCCCCAGGTATCTTTCCTGCTTGGCCTTTGTCAGTATAACTCCACCCGTCTTGTACTCTGCTCCTGGGCTTCTATGGGCAAGATGCATTATTTTGCAATTTTTTGCATTAAAACCCAGTTACTGTATCATACTCTTGACCATTCTTCCAGTCCCCAGGTGTGTCCACTCTGTTATAGATCTTGGTGTTATCTGCAAAGAGGCAAACTTTCCCTTGCAGTTCTTCTGCTATGTTGCTTATAAAGATATTGAAGAGGACCGGTCCCAACACTGATCCCTGAGGAACCCCACTGGCCACCCTCCCTTCCTTTGGGAACACTCCATTCACTACTTCTCTCTGTGTCCTATTCCCCGACCAGTTTCTAATGCAGGTTACCACCTTAATATCTAACCCCACGTTACTCAACTTGCTGATCAGTCTCATGTGTGGAACAATGTCAAAAGCCTTGCTGAAATCCAGGTAAGCCACATCTACTGCACCTCCCTAATCTAGCTCCTTGGTCACCCAGTAAAAGAAGTCTATCAGATTTGTTTGGCATGACCATTGTGAAACCATGCTGCCTTGGGTCCTGCAATCTGTTGGATACAATATATTCCACAATTCTTTCCTTCAAAAATATTTTCATTACTTACAGACCACCAATGTCAGGCTGATGGGGCTATAATAACTCGTCTCTTCCTTGCTACCACTTGTGAAGTGGGACTACTTTTGTCCTTCGCTAGTCCTCTGGGACCACACCATTCTCCAGTGATCTGTTAAAAGGTCTGTCAGAGGTGCAGCCAGTACCTCCCTAAGCCCCCTCAGTATCCTTGTGTAAGCCTCCCAATTTGGGCTTACCTGAATTGACCCATGTTGTTCCTGTTTTCCTCTTGTTCCCTGCTGGTTTTCCCGCTACTCCTCAAGTTCTCTGGTGCCCATAGATCCTCCCCAAAAAGCCCACAGTTGTTTTCAGCCCATTTGGGCTTAAAATCTTAAGTTGTGATCACTGCTACTGCAATACTCCTCGGTGCTTGCGGTGATCGCGC
Source organism: Neoceratodus forsteri (assembly GCA_016271365.2). Lineage (NCBI taxonomy): Eukaryota > Metazoa > Chordata > Ceratodontiformes > Ceratodontidae > Neoceratodus > Neoceratodus forsteri. Next base: position 1,089,752,773 of record CM057458.1, read on the forward strand.
ATGCACATGTAATGCCTTTGTTTTACCGGCCACCAGTTTTGCGGTCATTGGAGACAGAGTTTCTTGGTCCTGGTGCATTTCTCTACCTAAACGGGCAGAGTTGACTTTAGCAGGCTTACGAGAAGATTTGGGGGAAGTTTAAAAAAAAAGTCTGAAATTGGGGCAGGAACGAGGGCTCATGAATTATTCATGAGCCCTCATGAATATTAATGGTATGTTGCTGCCATCTGGGGGGACTGTGCTTTGGTGGCAGCAATGCAAAAACCCTAGGGGCTAACCATATAATGCTGGGCTCATGTGAAAGGGAACAATTGGGGCTACAGTCCAGTGGGGGTGATGGTTTAAATAAAGTATTGTGTTGGGATGCAAAAGTAGGGGAACTGTATTGCACTCTGCCAAACTGCATGGGACTCCAAGTAAACAAATGGGAGTTGACAGATTTGTGACACTTCACCTCATTGTTGCAGCCCATCACTGATCAGGGCACCCAAACTGGACACCAAGGGACTTCTGGGGAAAGGAAGGGACTAATTCTGGTGCCTAGATTATGCTCCAATAAATAAGCAGGAAATATTGATCTCCATAGTTACCCTTCCATCAGCAAATCAGGAAGCTGGGTTTTTGGCTGAAACAGTATGGACTTTCTGGGATTGAGTCAGTCTGTGGCTGGGCTCTGTACAAGTCAGAACTGAGGTATGAGAGCAGATTGGGGACTTCAGGGGCTATCCAGGCCCTAATTCCGAAGTGTGTGTTTGCTAAAGGATTCACCAGGTGCTAGAAGCAGGACTGGATTGCAAAAGGGAAAAGAGGGAAAGAGAGACTGAACTGAGATCTTGTTTCCCCAGGTACTGAGAGGTTGCTGAATGAGTGTTGGGAGAACTTTAAAGTGGCAGATACCCTGCTCTGGGAAATTGGGTTAACCGAAAAGACTGAGCAGATTATCTGAGCTTTACAGTTACCACTGAGAGGTCAATTGCTTGTGTGCACTGCAACTACATTTTCTTGACAGGCGCAGAATGCTTCTGATCGTGGGGTGCTAGCCAGAAATTGTGTGTGTCCTGAGAGAACTGATTAAAGTGGCTGAGATTGGCGGATTTACTGCAGCTGTGTAAAAGAGTTGGATACTGCTCAGCTGTAAGTGTGGACTGGTGTGCAGGGGGGCTGTTGTTGCTGAATCCCCCTTAGTTGAATTGCACTGACCCTGAGCGAATCAGAGGCTAGCACCTACTAAACTTCTCACTGGCCTTCATTGAAGTGACTGCCTATAACTCTACTTGGTGAGAGCTCAGTGCAGGGACTGAAGGAGGACCCCCACTGTTTGGGAGTCCTCACCCAGAGCCGGGGGGGGGAACTCGTTAACCCCTCCCAAGTGGGACTCACTGTCTCAGAAGGTCACTGGTCTTGCACCTGAGTGCTAGGGCACTCCAATCAGGGAGACGGGCTGTGTAGCCACTCCCAGGTCTGGGCCTTCTGGTACTGGCGTTGTCCTGCCACAGTGGTGTGCACCGGGCCAGAGGTGGCTGAAGGTGACAAGCAGCCAGAACCGCAATCAAGGTGACCAACTGCAAGATCCTTGAGCAAGTTCCATCCAGATGGAGGGATCCTGGCAGGCCTGCTCTCAATTGGCTGCCGATAATAAATATGACTGGGGGGCAGAAAAAAGAATTTATTTTTAGGAAGTATTAGATGGGGCCTTGACAGAGTGGGGGAGAATGACAATTCAAAGGGTGACAAAGGACCCAGCACTGGGCTTAGGGATTTAATAATAGAAACGGACAAGGACTTAGGGTCCTGTTGATGTACCCCCTACTGTGACACTAGAAGAGTTCCAAGAAACCTCGGTGGTGCTGAAGAGAGGAAGTCAGACTAGTTCACAACCTGTTAATCCACCCTCTGAAAACCTGCTGCCCAGTGACAAAGGGAGTTTTGAAGCTAAACTGGACTTTCTGCTCACTAGTGAAGGGAAGTCCTTGAAAGACCTTCAGGCTATGTTCCTGGGAAGGAGGCCCTCACCCATAGTGTTGCCCAGTGTGGTAATCCCCTATATAGTGGCACTGTACAAGCAGTACAAGCAGCTGCACACCTTCTCAGGGCAATCCCCACGTCAGCCGGGGAAGATGACTTTGAATCCTGGGTAGGTCAGGTTGCCCATATGGTCCAAGCCTAGAGGTGTTTGGATGAGGAAAAATGCAAGATGGTTGTTGGAAGCTTAAAAGACATGGCTCTGGATGTGATTCGGTCTTTACGGGCCAGCCAGCCTAACTGTACCACAGATTGCCATGTGGCAATTCTGAAAAGCACCTTTGGGGTTGTTAAGAAGAAGGAGGCCATCCTGCTTCAATTGTGGGTCACCATGCAGCAGCACAAAGAAAAATTGTTGCAGTACATTACCAGGGTAGAGGCCATTGCGTGCAAGATTGTAGAGGCTGGTGGAGAGTCCCCAGAGCAAGTAGCCAAGATGAGGCTCGACCAGATCTTTGGGGGGGGCTGTGCACTCCCGATTGACTCTAGTCTCCCTCAGATTAGGGGACTGAAAGGCTAACCCCCCATCCTTTAAGCAGTTGTTGGATGAGGTGAAGGAGGAAGGGGCCCAGGGAGATGTCATCGACTCACTGCAGATGCCCGCAGCTACCACTGGTAATCTGCGACTCAAAGCCACAAACCCTGCTGAACTGCCTTTTTTCTTGGAGGTGGGAAATGTGCTGAAAGAGTTGAAACACTGTGTGCGGGACTTCAATGAATGAGAGAACTACCTCCCACCCTTACTATGGCTGATTTCCAAGAAATAAAAGATTGTGTGAAGGCCTTGCAGTTAGCATTGGAGTTCCGGCCCTTACAAATTGTTGTTGTGTCCAAGCCTAGGCAGCAGTTTGCTCAATATGATGCCCCTGGTCTAGGCCAAGAATACCCCTTGGAGTTCAAGAAGTCTGGTTCTGTTTCAAATGAGGACAAGATGGCCATACAAGGCATGGTTGCATCAGTGCAGAAAGTCCCCAGCTAGTGGCCAAAAAACAAAGGCGGATGGACCAGGGAAATGCCAGTGGGGACCAGTAATGGAGCTACCTGGGCCCTCAGCATTGTATTGCTCAACCAAGTGGACTGACCCTCAAATTTACCCCACCTGCTGGGCGCCCCCTGCGAGATTGGCCCCTGGGCTGATGTGAAAATCTTACTAGAAGAAGTGCCTTGTTTCACTGCCCTGGATAGCAGGTCTCAAGTCATCATCATACACTGGACTTTCTATGACAGACATTTGCAGCATTTGCCTCTCTACCCCTGTCTGGTTTGTCACTGTGGGGGATAGGTAGTTTGGACTACCCCATGATGGTTATTGCCTAGTATAAATAGCTTTCATCTCAAAGGGACCCGAAGAACATCCCACCATTGACACTTTGACCTTGATAGGCCCGGAACCAAAAGGGATGACTGACACACCCATATTAATTGGAACAAATGCTGATATGTTTTGCTGACTGGCGAAGATGTGTACCAAAAGAGGCGGGACTAATGAGCTAGTGAACCTTCTGGTACAAGCTGTGGTAAAGAGAGCTGGCTTGACTGTGGGAAGTGTGAGAACCAGTGTGGTGGAGGACAGTGTTGGCGTAGTGTGCTGAGTGGATGGAAAAGAGTCGATCCTGCCTCCAAGTTTAGAGTGCCGAGTTGTGGGAATTGCACAGTTTGCTCAGCCACCCCAAGGACCTGCCTTCATCATTGATGCCCCACCACCTGACAGTTTACCAGAAGGACTGTTGGTGCAAGGAGGAGTGCTGCCACCTTCGGATACCCCCTGGGCCAGGTGGGTTATGGTGCGGGTCTGAAATGAATCAAGGAAACCCAGAGTCACCCGAAAGGGTCAAGTGTTGGCAAGTATCTACAGGTGTGACAGTGCCATTGCAGTGAGTTTGATGGTAGCCACAGAGGAAGAGATAGATCCAAATTTGTTCGAGTTTGGGGGATTCCCGTATACCCACCAGTTACCAATGGAGCCTAAGTTAAAAGTTGGCCAAGTGCCAAAAGGTCTTCTCACTACATGAATGGGACTTGGGGTGTGTGGAAGGTGAAGAGCATTGGATCCACCTGAAGGATGATCGCCCTTTCTGAGAGAGGTCTCGAAGGTTGGCACCTGGCGACATTGAGGATGTCTGGCAACACCTGCAGGAGTTATTGGATGCCCGCATCATTACCGAGTCCTGGAGTCCTTATGCCTCCCCCATTGTAGTGGCCTGGACAAAGAATGGAGCCACGAGGATGTACATATACTATCGCATGCTAAATAAGAAGACAGTCCCGGACAAGTACACCATGCCTAGGGTAGAAGACACCCCTGGCCAGTCTGTCTGGGAGCCAGTGGTTCTCTGTGTTGGATCTCCAGAGCGGCTATTATCAAATCCCCATGGGAGAAGGGGACAAACAAAAGACCGTTTTTATTTGCCTGTTGGGGTTCTATCAGTTCGAGCACATGCTGTAGGGAATATCTGGAGCACTGGCCACTTTCCAGCACTTGATGGAGAAGGCAGCGGGGGATATGAACTTGCTTAAAGTTATTGTCTACCTGAATGACTTGATCATATTCTGTCACACCCAGGAAAAGCATGAGACTTGGTTAATGAAGGTCCTGGATCAACTGGAGAAGTTTGACCTAAAGGTTTCAATTGACAAGTGCCAGTTCTGCCAGCCAGCTGTAAAGTATGTGGGGCACATTGTCTCAGCGGAGGGCGTGCAAACTGATCCAGCTAAAGTGGAGGCCCTCACCACCTGGCCTAGGCCCACCAACTTAAAGGCCTTGCAATCCTTTTTGGGGTTCTGTGGCTACTACCATCATTTCATGAAGGGCTACTCGATGGTGGTACACCCACTTAATGATTTGATGCAAGGTTATCCTGACAAGCAAGAAGAAGAGAGTCCCAGGATCAGGGACAACCCTGCCAAAGGAGTATTTGAGAGTTGGTGAACCCTTTGGGGAACAGTGGACCCCAGAGTGTGAAGCTGCTTTCCTGGAGATTATTCAGAGACTAAGTGAGGCCCCAGTTCTGGTGTTTTCTGACCCTAACAAGCCTTATATCCTTCACACTGATGCCAGTCTAAATGGTTTGGGAGTGGTGCTGTACCAGGAGTATCCTGGAGGGCATAGGCCCATGGAGTTCGCTAGCCACAGCCTGACACCTTCTGAAAGGAGCTACCTGGTGCATAAACTGGAATTTTTGTTACTAAGGTGGGCCATAACAGGCAAGTTCCATGAATATCTGTATGGGGTCCCTTTTACGGTCAGAACAGATAACAATCCACTGACTTATGTCACCACGACAGCTAAATTGGATGCTGCAGGGCACCGATGGCTATCTTCCCTTTCCATCTACAATTTTAGCCTTGAATATTGAAGTGGGTAAACTAACATAGATGCCGATACTTTGTCATGATGCCCGCATGGTGATACCTCTGACCCCCCCAGTTCAAATAGAGAATGCTCTTGTTCAAGTGTTGTGTTCTAAGTTTGCATTGCCCATTGACAATTCAGTTGTGAACCGCACCGGAGCAATAGATATGCAGGGGACCTCGCTTGAATCTATCCCACCTGCATATTTGAATTTCACCGGGCTGGACATGTCTTCGCTGACCCAACCCAGTAAGCCTGAACTACAGCAGGCACAGAGAGATGACCCAGCCATCCAAGACCTAATCTGGGCCCTTGAAAAGAGACATTCAGCTGATCAAGTGCATAGCTGTCACCCTGACACCAAACACCTATTGAGACAATGGTGAAAGCTAGTTCTACTAAATAAACTGCTACTGTCATTCCAAGCTCCAACTGGCACTGCCACAGGGGTACCATGATATAGTCCTCAAGTCCCTGCATAACAACATGGGCTATGAACGCATCCTAGATCTGTGTAGAGCATGATTTTACTGGCTCCAAATGAAAATGGATGTAGAAAAACATTGCAAAAGCTGCCTGCAGTTCATACAGAGGAAAACCTTGCCAAGGCGAGCTGTCCCCTTAGTCAACATTAGTACCAGTGGGCCCCTCGACCTAGTCTGTATGGATTTTTTGTCCCTCGAGCCTGACAGAAAAATACAACTAATATTCTGGTTGTCACTGATCACTATACCAGCTACACGCAGGCATTTCCCAGCAAAGATCAAAAGGCTAGCACTGTGGTCAAAGTCTTGCAGCAGTTTGCACAGCACTATGGCATTCCAAAGAGACCATTCTGATTAAGGCCGAGATTTTGAAAGTCAACTGGTGAAAGAGTTCTTGGCCATGTACAGTATAATAAAATCTCACACCACACTGTACCACCTTCAGGGAGATCCTCAACCAGAGTGCTTCAATCAAACTCTGCTGGACATGTTATGTACCTTGGACCCAGTCGAAAAAGTAAACTGGAATCAGAAAGTGAGCTATCTGGTGCATGCATACAATTGCACCAAGAGTAATGCCATCCAACACTCCCCTTTCTACCTTATGTTTGGTCGTGAAGCCTGGATGCATTTTGGCCTTTGTTTTGGTGTGTCCTCTGATGGCACATCCCACAGAACCTACCTTGAGTACACCCAAGAGCAAGGCTAGGGTCCAGGAAAAACTGTTAATCGAAATCACTTACTTCCCATCAGGAAGATCGTGCCTGACTCTGTCCCTGGTCCTGAAACTCCAGTTGCAAGAAGGCCCACATCATGTAGTCAAGCTGCTCAGAAAATACAACAAAGCCTGAGCCCATCAATGCTTCATGGAAAGAACACATTGAACCTGAATACTGGTCTGACTGCGCTTTCTGAGAGGCCCCACAGAAGTGATCATGCTGTAGATATGCCCCTCGAGAGGACCACATTGAACCTGAACACTGGTCCAACTGAGCCTCCTGAGTGGCCTGCAAGCAGTTTTTCTCAGGAAAGTGAGGCTGAGGATTTTGAACTTTGTCCTTGTGAGCCAAATCCTGAGCTAACCCAGTCCCTGTGGAATGGTACTGTCTAAACTCACCTCCATCCACCAGTACTGACTGTCCAGACTCTCTGTTTTTATTGAATCCAAATGCCATGCCTTTCATTCCTGAGAAGAGGCCTGTTATCCCTATGCCAGAGCCTGACTTGGACATTGAAATGGACAATGAAAATGATTTGGGCCCCACCGAACCTGTGGTTAATGCACTGGCCATCCTTTGCCCTGCCTTTGTCCCAGTCCCTGAGCAGATTCAAGGTAGTGTAGCTTTATCTGACCAGGCCCCGGGGTTGACTGTAGAACCTAGCCAGGTGGGAGTGCCCTTTATTCCTGGAGAGATTCCCATACCGGACACAGCTTTGCCTTGGAGGTCGACAAGACAGCCCAGGCCAAATGTTAAACTCATGTATGACACCCTGGGTGCCTCCTACAACTTTCTCCTCCATGTTATTCACAAGCCTTTGGTCCCTTTTGTTTATTCCTCATGGTGTTGCCCAATGGATGGGGCGGGAAGGTGTATGTGCATACCTGTAGTTACTTGTACATAGTTAACACTGGATGTTTGGACAGACACTATCTGTGGGATGGTACATGTCATTCAGCTGTGATTATTGCTGGTGCTAGCTAGAAACCAGGTGTCTAGTTAGAAAAGTGCATGTTAAAATGTTGGTTGCATTTAAGTGGCTTGTCGGGACACTAAGCATTCAGCCAGGGGAGTGTGTAAGCCCCCCAACTTGGGCTTACCTGAATTTCCCCACATTGTTCCCATTTTCCTCTTGTTGCCTGCTGGTTTCCCCGCTACTCTCCAAGTCCTCTGGTGCCCATAAATCCTCCCCCAAAAGCCCACAGTTGATTTCAGTCCATTTTGGGCTTAAAATGTTAAATTGTGATCACCGCTACTGCAATGCTCCTTGGAGCTTGCAGCGATAATGCATGCACATACAGTGCCTTTGTTTTACTGGCCAACAGTTTTGTGGTCATTGGTGACAGAGTTTCTTGGTGACAGTGCCTTTATCTGCCTAAATGGGCAATGGTGACCTTAGCAGCCTTACAAGAAGCCTCGGGGGAAGTTTAAAAATAAAATTTGAAATCGGGGCATGAAAGAGCACTCATGAATTATTCATGAGCCCTCATGAATATTAATGGCTTGTTGCTGCTGTCTGGGGGGACTGTGTTTCAGCAGCAGTGACACAAACACCATTGAGGCTAACCATATAATGATGGGCTCATGTGAAAGGGAACAGTTGGGGCTAAAACCCAATGGGGTGATGGCTTAAGTAAAGTATTGTGTTGGGCTGCAAAAGGAGGGGAACTGTATTGCACTGCACCAGACTGTATGGAACTCCCTGTAAACAAATGGGAGCTGACATATGTGTGGCACTTAACCTCAGTACTGTAGCCAATCACTTATCTAGGTCCCCAAACTTGGCACCAATGTACTTCTGGGAAAAGGAAGGGACTAATTCTGGTGCCTAGATCATACCCCAATAAATAAGCAGGAAATATTGATCTCCATGGATATCCATCATTGATAGGATCCATCAGCAAATCAGGACACTGGATTTTTGGCTGAAACAGTGTGGACTTTCTGGAATTGAGTCAGTCTGTGGCTGGACTCTGTACGAGTCAGGACTGTGGTGTGAGAGCAGATTGGGGACTTCAGGGGCTATCCAGGCCTTAATTCTGAAGTGTGTGTTTGCTGAAGGATTCTCCAGGTGCTGGAAGCAGGACTGGATTGCAAAGGGGAAAAAAGAGAAAGAGAGACTGAACTGAGATCTTGTTTCCCCAGGTACTGAGAGGTTGCTGAATGAGTGTTGGGAGAACCTAAAAGTGGCAGATATCCTGCACTGGGAAATTGAATGAATTGAAAAGACTGAGCAGATTATCCATGCTTTACAGTTGCTGCTGAGAGGTCAACTGGTTGTGTGGACTGCAACTGCATTTTCTTGATCGAGGCAGAATGCTTCAGGTCATGGGGTGCTAGCTAGGAATTGTGTGCATCCTGAGAGAATTGATTAAAGTGACTGAGAATGGTGGATTTGCTGCAGCCAAGTAAAAGTGTTGGACACTGCTCAGCTGAAAGTGTGGACTGTTGTGCAGGGGGGCTGTTGTTGCTGAATACCCCTCAGTTGAATTGCACTGACCCTGAGTGAATCAGAGGCTTGCACCTACTAAACTTGGCACTGGACTTCATTGGAGTGGCTGCCTATAACTCTACTTGGTGAGAGCTCAGTGCATGGACTGCAGGAGGACCCCCTCTGTTTGGGAGTCCTCACCCAGAGCTGGGGGAGGACTCGTTAACCCCTCCCAAGTGGGACTCACTGTCGCAGGAGGTTGCAGGTCTTGCACTCAAGTGCTAAGGAACTCTGATCAGGGAGCTGGGCTGTGGAGTCACTCCTAAGTCTGTGCCTTCTGGGGCGGGTGTGGTCCTGCCATAGTGTTCCGCACCAGGCCAGAGGTGGCTGAAGGTGACAAGCAGCTAGAACTGCAATCAAGGTGACAAACTGCAAGATCCCTGAGCAAGTTCCATCCAGATAGAGGGATCCCAGCAGGCCTGCTCTCAATTGGCTGCACAACTATGAGGAGCTCCATTTTCCTTGGTGCTGAGATCTTCAAACTGTGGGTACCCAGGATCTGGCCCCTAGGAAGGGTAAAGGAGTAAATTGTTTTGTTTCAATTTAAAGTTTCAAGCTTCACTGTTTAGGGCCCCAACATCTGGCCACATCACGGCACTGATCAGGCTTGCAACTAGTGGGTACCCCTAGGGACAATTCAGGGGGCACTGGTACCAGTGGGGGAGGGCTTGGCCTGCAGACCCACAAGTTTGAAAATTGCGTTTCTCACTAACTCTTCTTGTCTTCACAGCAATCCCACATCCAGATATCCCTTTCCCCTATTCCCTACCCCCAAATAAAGCTGTGGCATACTGTTTGAAATTGTGTGTGCAGGAATTCTCTAAGTTTGCCCAAGTATTACTGTTCGTGTTTTATGGTGGTACTGAATTGCCGGGGATGTGGGGGCCTATTGTGAGGAAACTGTTATTGTGCGGGGAAAAGTACTACGGGGGCAGCATATTGTTCCCGGGGGTGGTGGTAACCTGTTCTTTATCCACAGGAGTCCCCTGCCATTACCGGAAATGGAGGCACTGTGCCATATTTCATATCACTGAGGAACCCAGGCCGGCCCCCTTGGAGGTGTGTGTTGAACTACCCTGAGGGCCCCAGAGCAGCCCAGGTGAGTCAAAGGGCTGTTACACTTGGATTTACCCCAAATGGTCCCATAGCTTTGTCTACTTTCAGGTTGTCCAGTGCTTTCCGGACTCTCCCCTCTAAAAATGGACTACTGTCCATTTCTCTCACCTCTAAGTTTCTGGTGCCTCTTTGTGGCACCTTCCATTCCCGTTCTACTGTAAAAACTGAGCAGAAGTATTTGTTCAAGATGTTTGCCTTTTCTTGATCCTTCTCTATGTAGTCCCCTCCCTCCCTCTTTAATTGTACAATCCCTCCCTTTTACCTCCTTTTTCACTAACATACCTTTTGATACTCCCTGAGCTATTCTTTTCTCAGTTTGCACTTTGCTTTCCTTATTGCTTTGCTTGCCTCTCTCTCTCTGTTTTCGCTGATACACATCCCTGTCCACATTTCTCTGGGTCACCTTGTACCTTCTGAATGCTACTTTTTTAGCCTTTACCATTTCTGTTACCTTCCTTTGAGAACCATAATGGTCTCCTCTTTCTTCTACTTTTGCTTACTTGTTAACAGAGGCTTGTTGCCTTCATTATGCCATCTTTTAGTCTGGCCCATTTTTCTTTCACCTCCCCTTGGTTCTCACCCCATCAGTTCATTCAAGTGGCATTCACACATCATGGTAAAATCTGCCCTTCTGAAATCCAGGACCTTCAGAAGGGCAGATTCACTTTCTCAGCACACCGAAAAAGGCCTGTCCCTAAGGAGTTGGTACAGTTCTGTCCTTTGAGAGCAGTTACCTCAGAAGGCCTGATGACAGAACTGGACTTCTTGGGATTGCCAGTGGATAGCACTGACCCAGGGCCCCTGGTGTTGGCCTGTAATAGGGCTGTTGTGGGGGCCTTGGATGTCATTGCTCCAACTCGAGTTTGCCCCCTTACTCTTCGCCCGGGGGCTCCCTGGTTTACCGGGGAGATCGGTGAGCTGAAGAGACAGGGGCGAAGATTGGAAAGATGCTGATGGAAAACTTGCCTGGAGGTGGATAAACTTAGATTGTTGGATCATTATAAGATCTACCAATTGGCAATTTCCCATAAGAAGGCAGAGTTCCTGTCCAGGGAAATTGCTACAGTGAAGAATAGACTGGCTCAGCTCTTCTAGACTGTAGACAAACTGTGCAATCCAACCTGTCTTCATGCCGGTCGAGCACTGTCACAGTTACAGTGTAAGGAGTTTGCGTAATTTTTCACTGATAAGATGTCCACCATCAGGGATGACATCAGCCAGTGCCTTCCCATTGGGTCTTGCATGGATCAATCGGGTGGTACTAATACCCAGTTGACTTGGTTCACCTTTAGCCAACCAGTAGTCATAGATATATTGAGGATTGTCCAGACTTTGCGACCTACCTACTGTAGTCTGGATCTGAGCCCTATTCACCTACTAGTGGGGTGTGTAGAGATTATCGGCCTGATCCTTACTGGGATAGTGGTGGCTTCATTGGAGAGAGGGATCTTTCCAGATCCCTTAAAGGAGGCAGTAGTTCACCCCCTTTTGAAAAAGCCCTCCCTTGATCCCGACTGCCCAGCAAACTACAGGCCGGTCTCGAACCTACCCTTTGCAGGGAAAGTTATCGAGAAGGTGGTCGCTTTGCAGCTGGAGGATCATTTAACCAGCCACAGTATCTATGACCCTCTCCAGTCTGGTTTCAGGAAACAGCATAGCACTGAAACAGCCCTGGTGCGGGTACTAAATGATCTCCTGATGGTGAGAGATTGGAGAACTCAGTCCATCTTGGTTCTCCTTGATCTCTCAGCAGCATTTGACACTGTGGATCATGGAGTGATGCTCGAGCGCCTGTGGTTTTTCTGTTGACTGAAGGGGGCAGTCCACAGTTGGTTTTAATCTTTACTGGAGGGCAGGTTTCAGAGAGTGGTGTTGGGGATTTATTCCTCGGCCCCTCACTGCCTGCCCTGTGGGGTTCCACAGGGTTTGGTGCTGTCCCCCGTGTTATTCGCATTGTATATGCTTCCATTGGGGGATATTATAAGACAGTATGGGTTGAGTTTTCATTGCTATGCTGATGATTCTCAGCTCTATATGTCTTTTGTGCCCAAACAGGAGTCTGATTCAATCACAGTATTTAATAACTGCCTGCTGGACATACAGAACTGGATGAGTACTAGCTTTCTTCAGTTGAACTGAAGTAAAACAGAGGTATTGGTGGTGGATCCTGGGGTTAGGATGTTAGGGTTATGGGTGGGGAAACCCTCAGGTTTATACCTGAGGGGGGGGAACCCACTTATGGCCTCTGGCCTGGTGTGTAACCTAGGCATTATATTTGATGAGGGCCTGACCCTGAAGGTGCAGGTGTCGGCTGTAGTCAAATCTTCCTTTTTCCATCAAAGCACCTGGTTCCATCCAAAGTTCTTCCCACCTTGGTCCACGGCTTAGTCACCAGTCATTTTGATTATTGCAACGCCCTCTATCTAGGGCTACCGGGGGATGGATATCCGCTGCTTGCAGCTAGTGCAGAATGCGGCGGCCAGGTTGTTGACTGGAATCTCTAGATCTAGTCATGTAACACCTGTGCTGTGTGAACTGCACTGGCTGCCTATACAGTGGCGGATCACCTTCAAGGTCACATTGCTGACCTATAAGGCCCTACACGACTTGGGACCTCACTACCTGAAAGAACTCCTGTCACCTTACTGTCCCTCCCACTCACTCTGATCCTCTGATGAGGGATTGCTAGAGATTCCCAGGGTAACTCTGAAAACATCTGGAGGAAGATCTTTCGCCTTTATGGACCTACCCTGTGGAATTCTCAGCCTCACCAGATATGAGATAACCTGACTGTTGAAGGATTTAAAAAATCCCTGAAAACCTTTTTGTTCAATCAAGCATTCTCAGAAACTTAATGTCTGCTATGTGTGTCTTTGTTATTACTATCATGGATTTTACATTTATTGTTATTGTATGGATTATTGTAAGGGTGCCCTGAGCTGAGGAAGGGCACCTTGTATGAATAAATTTTACCTTACCTTACCTTTGCCATTGTATGGTAGGATTCTGTAGTTGTTCTAATGTTGAACCACATTGTACAATGATCCTTGGCCCCAAGATGGCTTCCCACTTTGACTTCTGCAACACTGTCCTTGTTAATAATTACCATGTCAAGTATTGCGCCATCAGGATTGAGCTCCCTGACTAGTTGTATAAGGAAGGCACCCTGCAAAGAGTCCGCAGATGTCTCTACTTCTAGCTGATACAGCAGCAGGAAGGCTCCAATCTACATCCAGCATATCGAAGTCCCTTACTAGCAACTCCTCTTCTTTTCTGCCATTTCTCTGATTTCTCCTAACATTATCCTATCCAATTCCTCCCCCTGTGCCGGAGGCCTGTAGATTGCACAGGTCCAAATATTGTCTTTTTTTTTGATTTAAGGGTAGCCCACACATGACACAGGATGGCACACAGGGAATTGCACAAACCATACATAGAGCCATCTGTAGTCACCTGGCCTTGGCACAGTGCCACTGTCCACCATCACCTGCAGTTGCTGCAGGTGGTGCGCCTCTCTCCTCTGAAGGTCGTTGTACCAGTGCTGACACTGGTCACTGGTGTGGGTGACCATGGTGCTCCGTGTGAGGCACTGCCCCACAGATGCCTACACTTTACACTGTGGCCTTTCCAGCCCCTCCCCCTCACCCGACAGCTGATCCTCTCTGGTCACAACCAGGTCAACCAAACTGGCCAGCTCTATGTTGGACCACCTCTGGTCCCTATGAAGTATGGCCCTGTTCCCTCTGCATGCCATGATTTTTCTCTCAGCCTAGGCCTAGCACTCCCACCACTTTATTCTCAGTTTCAGGGCTGTCTGAGTGTATCCTGTTGATTTGTACAGCAGGTTGTAGTGGTAGTGCTGCACTAACATCACATTGCGCAGCACAAGGTGTACTTCTGGGGGGTGTACCTTGCGCACAGGCCAGACATGGGGTGGCATTTATGCAGGGCATACACGCATGTGGTGTGTGTACATAGCCTAGCACAGGGCTGTGCTACAAATCTGTGCAACAGCATGGCATGCAATCCCACTCAGTTTGATGTCATCTACTGCAATGCATGACATCATGTCTGCTTCATGGACTGACATTTGTGCATGCACAGGTGCCGCACAAAGGTGGAAGCTAGCGCAAACACATTAGCACGGGAGACAAAACTGTACCATTCAGCCAATGTATGCAAATTAGTCAATTTTGCAGTATGTGGGAAACACACGTTTGCATGTCATTAATGGAAGGTGTGCATACATTAGCATGCCTAATTGTATCTGGAGCATATGAAAGGAGCACATTGCACCACCTAGATTCCCAGCAGAACAGCAAGTGGCTAGAGGCAGGTGTCATGTGGAATGGCCTAGAAAGGGATATGGGTGAGTATTGAATTGTGTGTATGCTGTATGCTGTATGCTGTATGCAGTGGTACACTGGACATGTTGAAGTAGTGGCCCTCACACATCTACATCTAGTGGTGTTGTGTCTAGGTGGAGGATCCCTCTTATAGTAGTCAATTGTGCATGATGACAGGGGATGTGACACCCTCACATACATACTTAGGTGCTGGTGGCCCTGGGTTCCTTTGGCTCCTTGCCCATTTTAACCCCCATCTGTCTGTGACCTTGGAAATGATTGTGTCTGTGCATGGGCCTGCCTTTGTCATGCAGGCCACTGGCTGTGTTAGGACTGCATTACCTGGACACCTATGGGTCCCTGGTGGGGGTGGTAGGGCCTCCCCCAATGTACCATGCAGCTGTGTTCCGCTGTGTGTAATTCTTGGTCACCTGTATTCCACTCCCCTGTCCAGCAGGGACCACAAAGAACATAGACAGACTATGGAACCATGGCTTCTCTGAGGAGGAGTTGCAGGCTCTGGCACATGCCTACATGGCAAGGGAGGAGGTCTTGTTCCAGAGGCAGGCCGTGAATGCCCAAGTACTGCAAGCCAGGATAGAGATCACTAGCTATTGCCATCAGTGGCCAAAACAGGCCCATGAAGGCTGTGAGAAAACATTTCAGGGACATGAGGAGGTAGGCAAAGGAGGTCCTGTTGAAGCAATGCAGAGATATGCGTGCGACAGGTGGGGCACCCCCCAAGTATCGGTGGCTGATACAGCAGAGGAGGCAATAGACTCCACCCTACTGCCTGTGGAGGTGATGGGTATGCCAGTTGGTGGCTATGAGAGCCTAGTCGGACCAGCTTAGTCATGTGAGTGACCAACTGTGTAACACCTAATCAACCATGTATGTATATGTGTGTGTATATATGTATGGGTACATGCATGTGCCAGTGCTGGGGGACATATTGGGTGTAGGCGGCACTACTGTTTCCATGTCTCCCAGTGTGTAGCCATATGTGTGGTACTGCACTACTGTGTCCCATGTGTTGTCACCTGTGTGCTCACTGGTGCTGGGATGTGTGAGCACTGGTGCTGGGTGTATGCTCACAGGTGTAGGTGTAGGTGTATATGGTGTGTATGACTATGGTGGGTATAGGCAGTACACAGCACACACAGCATGGGTGTTGTGTTGTCATACGCCAAACATGCATACTGCCTTGGATGGCACACAACTCTGTACAGTACATTGCTATATAATGCTCCTTTCTTTTCCCAACAGCCCACCATGTCATACCAGAAATGGTGGAGGATGCCCCAGGTCCATCTTGGCAGCAGTTGTCCCTGCTGCCCACTCGTATGCACCTGCTGATGTACACCAGCAGACTGAATGAGGAGGAAGAAGATGACGAGACATACATTGGGAGCTGGGGACATCTGAAGTATGCCCATGACCAGTAGGGGTTGTACTCCCCACTAGCCCCCATAACAATGTGCCCCAGTTACTGTCCCCAGGTGGCTCTGCGGTTGCAGTGATGCAGCCCCCCAGCCCCTTGGCACAGCCACCATTGTGCCACTCCATGACTCCATCTCTGGTAGGACCATCATCTTGTCGCCCCCAGCTAATACCAAAGAGCCAGCCATTGCTGTGCCTCCCCAGGATCCATCCTCCAGCATGACCACAGGCATACTGACCCATGCTCATCCTACTGTGCTGCCACAGCCAGTCTACAGTGCCCACAATGGACTGCAGCACTGACTGAGGTACAGTCCTGGGCCATACAACAGCTGAGGGTACAGCATGACCCTGTCCTGTTAAACAGTTCCTGATGACAGTGGGATGCAGTTGACAACTGCTGTGGTCAGCGATGGAGGTACAGCCGGGAGTAGGAACTGACATGCATACGCCACGTGCTGCATGACAAGATGCAGCATGATGAGGAATGGGCAGATGCACATCATGCGGAGCACATTGCATCCCTACATAACTTGTACCAGGATCTGGCCTCTGGCATAGAGCTACTTTGCAGGGACATGACTTCCTGCATGGATCACCTAAGTGCCACTGTGTTGGAGGCTGCAGCAGTGTTGGCAGGCTTTGCAGGGGCTGCTGTAGCCCCAGTCTATCCAGTGGGAGTAGTATCACCTCATGGTGAACAACACAGTGTATACCCATGCCATGCAGTGCCAGAACGAGAATGGCCAGCACACCTGGGACTTACAGAACTTCCAGGACACCGCACATACCAGGACATGGTCTCCTCCTCGCCGGAGTCAGTATCCTCTGGGTCATGGCTGGGGGTGGATAACACCATCTCCATGCTCATCCCCCATATCATGGATGGTGACTCCCCCAAGTCATACCGGGTAAAGAGCACAGATCATGTCTGTACCCAGGGTGGTGGTAGGGGATGCATGAAGGGTGCAATTTGCTTACCCTCACCACCATGTTCCCCATCTTCCCCCCATTACCCATGTGTCTCCGCCTACTGCTCCTGTAGCTTATCCCATTTGTATTCCCCCATCTAGATGACCTGTCTTACAGCGTAACCCTCCTTTTGAACCCCCCCCGACTTGGCTGGAGTGTCTCTATGTTTACACCCATTTACTATCCCCCAATGGACTGTATCTGTGTACACCCTATTTGCCACACCTCACCTGGATGGCCTGTATGTCTGTTAAGCCCCTTAGGACCCCCACTGCTACCATTCTGTTAACCCCCCCTTTTGATGCCCTCCTTGCCAGGATTGGTGCCATGTATGTACTGATACTGGTATGTGATAATACATTGACTAAACAAATTACTCCTGTGTGGTCTGTATCAGCTGGTTCTCTAGCTCTGAATTCACTGCAGGTTGTACCTCTGGGGGTGGCACGCATGTCCCATGGTTGAGTGCCATGTTGTGTAGTGTACAACAGGGAAGGAGTATGGAAAAGACCTTCGGAAGGGTGTATTGTAGGGCAACACTGGAATGATCAAGGCACCTAAACTGCATTGTGAACATTTTAAAGGCATGCTCAGTGATGTTGTGTATGGCTCTGTGTTCCACATTATACCTGTCCTCTACAATGGGGGTGGGCCATATGAGAAATGTGAGGAGCCAGGGACACAGGGGATATGCACTGTCCCCCTGTGTAGGTAAAGGGCATTGGTCAGTGTCATCATTTGCAACATGGAGAGGAGGGAGGCCATTGGGGTATACTCACCAGTGAGGTGGCCACTAGGGATGTCCCCACTTTCAAACCACTGGCACAGAATGGAATTGTACCAGATGAAGGTGTCATCGGTGCTGCCAGGGTACCATGCAAGTGCATTGATGATGCACCCTATTGTATCACACACCACCTGGCAATTGATAGAGTGGTACCCCTTTCTATTGATATAGGCCTCCACTCCATCACTGATAGGTGCCCGGATGGCAACGTGGGTGCAGTTTATAGCACCGAGTACAGCTGGTAGGTGCATGGCCTGATAGAACTGCTGCATGGTTGATTTTTGGTAAGCTGGTAAGCTGGGGAATATGAAGAACTCCCCAGCAGGAGCCAGTATGGTGCCTAGGAACTGGCTCAACAGCCGCAAGATGGCCGACTGAGAAATACTGGGGGTGTCCCCCACTGGTGTCTGGAATGTGCTGGTGGTCAGGAAGCATGATGCAGCCATTATCTTGAGCTCTGAGGACATCGCTTAGCTGTGTTGGATGTCTGTATGGAGTTGGTCATACAGCACTCGCATAGGTGTATGAGAATGGATCTGCTGAGCTTGTACCAGTCCATGATCTGGTCGTCACTGAGGACCTCGAATGTGGCTCGTAGACAGTACTGTCTGTTTGCAGCATAGCCCCTCTGTGGCCTGTGCCTGGGCCCAGGGTGAGCATTGTCCCTCTCCTCATCCTCCATTACCTGCTGCATCAGGCACACAATGCGTGCTGCCATGTGAGCCATCCTGGTGCGTGGCCTGCAGTGTCTCACCCACCTCTGGGGTTTGCCCCAGCTTAAGACCACCTTTTTATGGGTGGTATTTGCACAGCGCTATTTGACCTGTGCAAACTCATTTGCACAGCACTACCACACTGAATATTGTGCTGTGCACATTATACTAGGTACTGTCCCCGACTCTGGGTGCTGCATATCTTAACTCTGTACTAGTGCACTGGCACTATTAGCACGTGCAGAGATTCCCTCCAAATATGGGATTTTGGTTCAGATACATGTGCAGTGCCGACAAAATTATTTTGCACCCGGTGCAGTGCTTTCAGTATCTGGGCCCTAATGTTTTCTTGTTTAAAAACATACTTTTGTGGACATGGCTTGGCAGCAGACTGGAGCAGATGCTCTTTTATCGAGCTTTTGAGTGACTGAACCTAATTAAAACTAAAAACATTATTTTACATTGTTTTCTTGACACCTTTCTGCATAATATCGAAGTATCTGACAAGAGGAAACCAAAAATGGGGAAACCTAAAACATACAGCTGCACCAATTGATGTATTTCAACTGAAAACGTCTTCGCCACGAGACAGCAGTTGCCTAAAGGCAAAACCAGTCAGAGGTGCATTTTTCTCTCCTCCTGCTACTGTGTTGCTGTTTCTGCTATTTTGTGGGTACTTGTTTGTAGTAAAAATATTTTTATGCAACTGATTTCTGGTGCTCAGCTTTTTTTCTTTGCCTCTGTTATTGTTTGCTGAGGCACAGAGTTCACTGTGTAGCGTTTCTCTGCCTTAAATTGCTACAGCAAGATGAAGCCTTTGGGTGGGGGTGGGATTTGACTGTCTCTCAGCTAGTGAAAACAGTACAGAACAAGGACAAAAGTACAGAGCAACGCGTGTAGCATGCAGAAAGCTAGTCCCTCAACTCTATGGATGCAACAAGTAAACTAATAAAAGGGAACCTCTGCTTAAACAGCATTTAGAGAATGTTGAGAATCAGACAAGGGAGCACAACATATGTGTGCTTGGACTCCCAGAACAAGCTGAGGGTGAGGATCCTCTTAATTTTATGTGGTTCACCCATGGTGGTGCAAAAAAAACATGTTGCCAATGCTGATTATAATGCAGGTAACATGCCACCCTGCATTACTGGACCAGGTATTATGTCTCCTGGGAGTTACAACGTCAAAGCACCCTCCCAGGAAACAGTCAGCTTTTGTGGGGGGATTCACCTCCTGCAACCCCCACAACTAAATATAGCCTCCTCTGGGGCGGTCATGCCTTAGTCGGGGCAGAAATTGTGTGGGCACAAAAGGTGGCATGACTGAGGGGCCATCTAAAATCAAGATCACCCGTGTCATCATCCCCCTTGTTGCGGCGCCTTAATTGCGGCAACAAAATTCTGTTACCATTCTAATGGTGTACGGTGTACCATTTCATACAAAGCTGATTACCACAAATCTTGGGAATGTCTGAAGAGCATCTAGCCCTAGCCCAAGAAAAGGTGTACAGACTCACCCCTCACAGGGCCATGGTGGGTGGTATGGGACAACAGACCCTGCTAATTGTCTGTACTGGAGTGGCAGTCTGTAACAGGATTCCAGCCATGACAAAATGAAAAAGATAATTAAAATATGGTGAGACAAAACTCCGTTTGTTTCCTGAGCTCTCCTACTCCACAAGACAGTGCAGGAAAGCTTTCAATAAGGTGTGTGGCTCACTGTGTGCCCTAAAGATCCACCATGAATTCCCTATACCTGCCAAGTAAAACATTGTGGCATGGGCATACATATTTATTTAATGAGCCCTTCAAAGACACTAAACTACTTCATTGTATTAAAGCTGAAATGTCTGGGATAGAGGGAACAACTTCTGGAGAGGATGAAGTGGGAGAAGACTGAACAATTCTGTGAACCTACTGTACTAAAGACTTTGGGAGAATGTTTAAATGAACCCTGTTCCTGATGGAGCACAATATGAGCTAAAGCTGGTTAAGCATTTGTATGTTTCGAGCCTAAACAGCTCTGGTGTTTTATGCATTACGGACTCTACCTCTTTCAGATTGCCTAATGGACTAACAATCATTTTATCTGTGACATGCCTGGTTTGTTACAGTAGTCTTTTTTTACTGCATAGTTGTTCGAGTGCATATAGTGATATATTCCTTAACTTAAAAAAATGTGTCTCCATATGCTACAGTTATAAGGTTCAAAATTTTGTGTTTATGCATGAAAATGTACTATGCATTTGATAATGGCGACTTGTATAGGGAGGACTGTGTAGTAGAGTAATGAGGCAATTTTCAGCTTTGCTACAGAATGAACCTTCATGTGTAACATGCACATTCACACTAGACTTTCCCTCCTCCCACTCCACCTGGCATGCCCCCTTCAGCCCTCGAGGTTCCTCCAACCCCATCACCATGCCATCTCTGGGACTTACCTGGGGTCTACTGATTCTTCCACAGATTGGCCCCTGTGTTGGGGCTGCCCGGGGGGAGGTGGGATGCAGAATTCCTTCTGTGCTGCACTTAGTCCGGTGGTCCCCTGCACCCAGTAGATGATGTGGGGTCTATGATGGTCTGAGGGGCAGCATCCTGCCACTGGCGGTGGATTTCTCTGGTCTTTCCTGCTACCCCTTCCCATGAATGCTCTGTGGGGACGATGACCGGACATGTGCACATCAGAGGATGTGCTTGATGTCTTTCATCAGGGAGTGTTCCCCACCTGAACTGTTGCTTGTCCTGCATTGCCACCCATGATCACCATCTAGGTGGCGGTGTAGCAGCGCAGCTGTCTGCCCTCTCTCCCCAGATGAGGACAGCATCCACTGGGATGCTTAGTCCTCCTTTCCCTGGCCGACCCCATGAGTGGCCCGGGTTCGTCCTTGAACCCTGGTTGCTGGGGTGGTGGCAGGTGACGTATGGGTGCCTCTGCCCTCCACACCACCAGACCAGCTTCACACTAGATTTTAAAAACAGCAGAAGATAGGCTTGATATTTTTATGGTATTCCAGGTGGCCTGGGTCTAAATTCCAGCTAAGGCACTTATTTCTTTCTCTGTTGGTTTGGGTTCTATATATGTGTACACTGCACCTTTGTGTATGAAAATGCAATTATCAGTGCAGCACCAGGCTGTGCATTAGAGAAAGAGTAAGGTGCTGCTTGGAGTCCCAGCTTTCTAGTTGTCTTGGTGGCAGAGCTGGTAGTGCAACTGGAACAGTATGCTGAGTGGCCTGGGTTCAAATCCCAGCTAAGGCACTTATCCTGTTCTCTCTCTCTTCTTTTTATTTGGGTTCCATATATGTGCACACTGCACTTTAGTGTATGAAGTTGGTATTTTATCAATATTCTGGGGCAGGTATATACTTAATTGACCAAATATACAGTTCTGTAAGCATTGGCTCGGGAGGGTGAGGCATTTTTAATACAGGGTCCTGATATGGAAGTTCACAGATATCAGTTTCATTCTGCTGAGTGATTGTGGCTAATGCTTTGTTGTTGCATATTGAAATTAGTTGTAAATGTTGTAAGATAGGTTCACCCTTGGGGTAAAAGTTCTAATATTGTCTTATTTTATTTAGCACATATGGGATAATGTTAGGCATACTGCCACCTTGATAAACAGTAATTGCCTTAAACTAATCCTCTAAGTTATCCCTATTAGGCCTTGGGATGTAATAGCTGTCATTCACATAATGGGCTTAAGTTATATTGTACCTCCTTCTATGTTGTATCTTAAGGAAGGGTGTCAACATATTCCTCTGTAAGGGAATGCTGATGTGATCAATTCATGAATCCCTTTGTGTAATGCTTTACTGTAAGTTTTGTCTGAAAACTTATAAATAAAAAGTAAAAAAAAAAACATATTTTTGAGTGATCACCTATATAGTTCACTAAGTCATTAAAGGAAAACTGTGGTTTGCAGGGGCTCCTCGGCCCTGCAAACCTTACCCTCCGGTTTAGGCATAGTTGAAAAAGCATATTTTTCCTGCTGCTGGAAAGTGGTTTAATTTAGTTTTTCAAAGTCTGCTATCTGGAAGTGCTGCAGGTGCTTAGGAGGCTCCATTTACTGTAAAGGTGCGGTGCTGCACCATGTGCTTCAATGCAAGCGCACGGTGCAGCGCTGCACCTTTACAGTAAATGGAGCCTCCTAAGTGTCCACAGCACTTCCGGGTAGTGGACTTTTAAAAACTAAATTAAACCACTTTCCTGCAGCAGAAAAAAGCCTCTTTTTCGACTAAGCCTAAACTGCTGGGTAAAGTTTGCAGGGGCGGGGAGCCCCTGTAAACCACAGCTTTCCTTTAAGGTACCAGGCCATCCAAAGGGATGTTCAAATTGACGGTTCAGTGTTACTAAAGTAAATAGATTGATCTAATCTGTCTTCTACCACTGCTTATATTCCAGTTCGTCCACCTTTATTTCAGTGTCAAAATCTAGAGCAATGGGAATGGAGGCTTTTACGTATTTGAAGCTCCAGAGCTTGCTTGTGGAGCAAGGAGTGATATTAGAGACCTCGCTTCTAGGTTGTTGGAGATCACCGACAGGTCTCATGGGTCAGTAAGGCCTTGCTCCAGAAAATTAATGGATTTGTGTAGGGATTGCTGGCTGTCATTACAGAATGGGTTCATGCACACCACATCAGTTTACTATTTAGGAGAGACAGCATATTCATGCATGGTGCTACTTCTGCTGAGAGCTGTGGAACATAACCTTGCAAAAGTGAGATTTGTAATTTAGGAGATTCACAATAGTTTGATTCAAAAGTTGGAATATTTATTGTACTTATTTGAAAGTGTTTCACCAGGTAGATATACAGAGATATACAAACAATCTTATTTACAGATGCGACCTGGGGAGGAATATGAGCAGCAAAAACAAAACAAAACTACACAAAAAATGTACAAAATATACAACGCTGTATAAATTATGTGCAGGTCAGAAGAACCACAGGAATGGTTTTCAAAGTAAGAACCAACGTACACAACATTAGGTAGCAATCAAATATAGTCACAATATGACACAGTTAGATTATTGAGAAGCATTTTAGTAGAGGCAAAACTGGTGGGTGAGCTGTCACCCATGGCTAGGTTGCTCCAATCCTAGGGGAGCCTAAATCTAAAAGCAAGTTGTCCAGAATTCAGTTTGTGCCTAGGTACAAGGAATCTGTGACTGGAGTGGGAGCAAAGCTGGTGTACACACTAAGTAGTGGGGGTGAGGAGGGTGCACAAGTAATTTGGGAACTTTTTTAGCCAGTATTTAAAACTATAGTGAGCAAGGTGTTGGACTCTTCTTGCAGCCAGTGAAGGCCAGCTTAGGAGGTTATGTTATGTACAGTGATGTGCCCTGACAGGGGCATGGAGGATAACTCTACAGAGGGCATTAAATAGGGTATACAAGTTAGTTAGCTGGCATTTTGGGCTGACATCCGCAAAGTCAATAACTGGAAGGATTAAGCGCTCAATCAGGAATTTGTGCATACCTAGTGAAATGCAATCACTCACATGGTAAATGGCACCAAGCTTCCTTGTGGGATTTGGAAACCAGATATTGGATATGAGAAGAAAAATCAAGTGAATTATCTAGTATGAGACCAAGATATTTGAGACTGTTGTTAAGGAGGTACTGTCTGAGGTAATAATAAGGCTGGGCAAGTAGCTAGACTTTTTTTTGGTACCAAAGAGCATGAAACTGGTTTTGAAGTGATTGAGAGCTAAGAAATTTGCTATAAACCAACTTGAGAGTGTTTCAAAGTCCAACTGCAGGGCAGCCATGATATCAGTAGGACAATGACTGGATAAATAAAGGATGGTGTCATCCACATACATGCTAATATTACAGGATTTTACACACTGGTAAATCATTTACAAAAATAATAAAAAGGATTGGAAAAGGACAGAAATATGAGCAATGTTTGGGAATAGCTTTACAACTTCCTTGGCTTTTCAAGGGAGCTTAGAATGTTCTTTTTTAATATGAAAAGTAAATTATTTTTTCAATTGGAAGAAGTACTTAAGCAAAAAACAAACAAATAAACAAGCAAAAAAAAAAAACACAATGAATCAGAGCCCCAAGGACTATCAATACATAATAACAATGGCAAAGCTATTCCATGGTTTTGTGTACTGAATTAATCTTTTTAAGATGTTATTTCCTTAGTTCAGGTAACTGTCTCCTCTCTGCCTTTCCTTGCATGGACCAATGTCCCTTCCCAGATCAAAGACCTGGTGATTGGAACTGCCTTGCGGGTATACACATAATTTGGGGCTATAATCAAGTCTCCTATTACCAGGGATATCTCCCAGCCTATAATAGGTAACATGAATCTAAAAATGGATGGCCAACTCATTAAGGAAAGTTGGATCCCACAGCTTAAGGGTTTATTGGTTTGGGATATATTGATAGAGGGCACCCTGGAATCTTCTGAGGCATTCCTTTGACAACTGGGACTAGATAGTAGGAGTATTTTAAAAGTTTTTCAACTTCGTCACTCATTGCTTAAATGGTTTGGCCAAGGTCTGTGGACTACGGACTACTCTGTTTTTTTTTACTCTACTATATCTTCATGCTCCCAGAAACATGCTGTGTCTGCAATCTGTGGCAAGCTGTATGCATTCTATGCCCCTGAGGTGG
Organism: Neoceratodus forsteri; assembly: GCA_016271365.2. Taxonomy (NCBI): domain Eukaryota; kingdom Metazoa; phylum Chordata; order Ceratodontiformes; family Ceratodontidae; genus Neoceratodus; species Neoceratodus forsteri. Next base: position 1,089,777,845 of record CM057458.1, read on the forward strand.
ATGTATCATCCTCATACTGGAGCCAGGTGTTTTCTATCTCTCCTCAGAAGTGGCAAAACATCTGGACAGGGGGTATACCGCTACTGTGGCCAGGATAAGCTGTGCCTTATACAATTTAATATCCTGAACAACTTATACTATACCCCACAGAAATTGGCTAAAATGGGGCGGTTACAGGCTAATACTTGTACCAGGTATAATGAGGAGTGTGGCTCCTTGTTACCTTTTTTGGTCCTGTCCCAGAGTAGCTCCCCTATGGAAGCTGATTGAAGAAAGGGCGGACCCTCTGCTTGGACTCCAGGGGTTCTTCAGTCTGGAAACATGTATACTAGGGGGATATGTCCAGTGTCCCTGTATTAGAACGCAGATACTTTTTGTCTTTAATTTCTCTTTCACTAAAGACAGTGGTCCTCAGACATTGGCTAGATCAAGAGATAATCTCTTATAATGATTGGCTACAGGAACTATTGTGCAATCTTCGTATAGAAGGCATGACTGCTTATATCAGGGGACACTCGAGGAGTTATGATAAAAAGTGGGGACAATTACACATGTTGTATACAGCGGACCCCTAACTGGGCTGATGTTAGGAGTTTTACAAGGCTAATGGGATGCTGGTTTTGAGAATGGTATGTCTTGACTGTATCCAAAGTCTGTGAATTGTTGCACATGATTTTCAGGAATTTTTTGTTGAGAGCTCCACTGGGGTGGGGGTGGGCTGGGGTTGGTGTTTGTGTTCTAATTCACTTGTAACATTTCCTTTTTCATTTCATGGATTTTATGTTGAAAACTTTAATATAGTATATTAAATTTTAAAAAAAAGATGTTCTTTCCTTTAGTTCTTAAGTTACATCACCATGATTAATAATTTCCCTTGTGGTGCCTCTACTGGATTCCTGCAGGAATGTTTCAATCCTAATTTTAGTAAATTGGAATCCCTTAATAAGTTGGAGGCCCACTTGCCTCCCCTCCTTCTGGAGCACTTTCCCTTCGTCTATTCACCTGTCTCCCTCTCCTCTCTCCTTTACACACCAGCTAATATTTCCCTCTGCTCTATCCTGGCCCTGCCAAACCTCCCCTCCCCCTTCCCCTGCTGTCTCTGCTACTCCCTTGTCACCACTTTACCCACCTGTTTTGCCACTGACTGGCTCTGTTGTATCTTCCCAAAACTGAGTTATGTTACCACCAATATTCTCCTGCATTGTTGACACCTTGTATTGTCCATGTATGCTGCTCATTATTTCCATCCTTGTGGTTTTATTGCCATTCTACTGCACTTTATTCTGCTATGTGTACACTCATGCACTTTACATTGTACCCATGTATTGTTGTTGGTGTGTTGCTGTACTGTTGTACCCCACCTCCCCTTTCCCCCCGGACTCAGCTGGAATTGAGCCCCAGCTCAGTGTGCCTTTCCTGCTTACCAATTTTCATACAAATCAAGCAAATCAATCAAATCAATCCATCAATCAATCAATCGATCAATCAATCAGTACAATCATGGGGATGACAAAAGGAAACAAGTATTTGTCAATGCCGAATGTTTGCTTGCTGGCATTGGCATTGGTAGTGTAGGAGTTAGAGAGTTGCATAATAGGAATGGCAGTGAAGTATTGAACTGAAGCCAACCCTGCCACCACCCTGCAGAGACTGACAGGCATTGGGGTGTGCCTTTGGGTTGTCAGGCATAATGGCCATGCCATTTTAACACACCCTACCCTGCAGACACCGATAAGTGTCATGGTGTGCCTTGGGATCTTTGGCCCTTATGCTCACCCCATTCCATCAGGAAATATGGTGAGATGGATGCTGTATAGAAGAATGGGGTGAACTTTGGGGCCGAAGAGTCCAAGGCACACCTCGATGCCTCTTACCGGCTGTAGGGTGTGGAATGGTATGAGCATTACAGGCAAGAATCCCAAGGCACACCCCTGATGCCTGTCAATCTCTACAGGGTGGGGTGTTATGGTCAGAAACCCTAACGTCTCAGGTGTTCGTTGGCATTTTCCCTCCAAATTTTCAACATGGGTTTTGTGACCCCACTTATGAACAGTGGCAATATCAGTTCGTTGTGAAAGCTGATTTTGCACAGTGACTATGCCATTTGGCACCACAGGTGCGAAACACATTTCTAACAGGATGTGAAAAATGACAGCTGTACTGTTCATGGGGAGGTGGAAAAAATGGCAATGTTGAAAATCTGCAGTGAAAATATAAAAAAAATGGTGAAGTCATGAGTGTGTGTAGAAACTGCGCAACACACACCCATAATGCAATTAGTTTGAGGATTTTTTACAGCAGATTGTCAACACAGGCATTTAGGAACCTCCACTCATGAACAGTGTCACTGTGATTTCCTTAATCTGTCCTGAACAGTGATTTCCCTTAGCGACCATGCATTTCTGAACTGGAAGTGCGAAAACACATTTTGGCCATTGTGTGAAAAATTACAGCTGTACTGTTCATAAGGAAGTGTGGAAAAATGCCACAATGCATGCTCGTAAAATAGTCATTTTGGGGAATTTTTTCCTTTGGCCATTGTGTGAAAAATTACAGCTGTACTGTTCATAAGGAAGTGTGGAAAAATGCCACAACGCATGCTCGTAAAATAGTCATTTTGGGGAATTTTTTCACCAAATTTTCAACATAGGGTTTTTGTGGGTCTACCTCATGAACAGTGACACTGTCATTTCATAAATCGGTCCTGAAAGGAGGTTCCGTGCAGTGACCGCAAAATCACCTTTTGGGCCTGATTAACAAAATGACAATAACAGAATTCATGAGGCGGGGTCCCAAAAACCCCATGTTGAAAATTTGGTGAACAAATTCCCAAAAATGCCTGAGATATGCACTAAAGTTGAAAAAACCCTATTTATTACATTATACAGCTTACCGGCATTTCCTCAGTTTGTGGTCGGCTTTGAAGAGTGCAGACGTGTTCCCGGTCCACCGAAGATCATCATGCCAGACTCCGGAGGTAAGTTTGGGGTGAAGGGGGTGTGGGAGGTAGGGTGCGCAGAGGTGGAAGAGGGTGGGGGAGGGGGTCAGGACAGTCAGCGAGGGAAGATTTTCTCTTTCAGGTTTCTTTTTTTCCCTTTGGACAATGCGGGACTTTTGCCACACTAGGGTGGGCTCCCAGTGTGGCAGCTGGAAGGCTGTTTGGGGTGGGGGCAGTGGAGCTGATGGGGGATTGGGCACCCCCATAAGCCATACGGACTGTTGCCATGCTGGGGTGGGCTCCCAGCATGGCACCCGCTTGTCTGTTGGGGGGGAACAGTGGAGCCAATGGGGGATTGGGCACCCCCATCGGCCATACAGTGTGTGTGTGGGGGGGCGTATTAGCACACAATGTAGCGTGCATGTGGGCGTGTGTGGGGGAGGCCGGCTATTTTCTTTCGTTGGTGGTAAAGTTCGGAAACTGGTGTCACCAGCTGTGTCCCCCATTATTGGTGGACATCACACATGCCCCAAAATGTCATGCCACTACTGGCCACAACAGTGCTGCACCTCCAGAACCTGCTTCGGCACCAAGCTGCCGCAATATGTTTCTTGCGCTGCATGCAAGCAAACATAAAAAAAAGTTGAACACCATTTGAAGTATGACAGCCTGCAGCTGAATCAAGAAGACTGTTAGTGTTCAGGAGCAGTCCCTTAAAATCAGCAATAAAGGATTGCTTTGCTGACTAATTCACAGATACCGTGGTTATTTGCTATTGTTTCTTTTCTTGCATTCTGGAATGCTAGATGATTTTAGGGCTGTCATTTGTCCTGGTTATCCTTTCTTATCTTTGTGGATTTCCAGATGTGTTTTTGAAAAGTTGCAGTCCATCCTTGTTGGAACCTGCTGATGAGCTGGATGCTACTTCCATAGAAAGAATGCAAAGAGGCGGTAGTAGCAGTAGCATGACACTCTGTCAGCATGTCATTTGCCTACCCCAGACCCATGCATAGTCAAAGACTTGTTTGGGAAAAAAGTCATTTTGTGGTTCCCCCCCAACAACTTGACTATCTTCTCAGCATTGAGTCTAAGTGGAATCTTTAACCCACTGGCTCACTCATTCATTCATTGCCCTAAATATAACATTTATGGAAGCTATAGTATAGAACAGACTGGTCTGAACATAATATACTGAAGATTATAGATTGAGGGAGCAGTCCTGACCAATCAGAGTGCTCCTTTCCTCTGCTCACGAGACACTCTTATTTTCTGAAGAGTTTCTCCTGTGCAGATAACCTGGAAATGGGCATGTTCTTCGAATAGTTTTTAAAAATATATATATATATTATTGATCGCTCTTGATCAATAATGTATTAATACATCCCCCATCACCACTCATTGCTGTATTACAGTGGATTCACTTGCCTTCAGCTTGAGCAAGAACAGTTCAGCTTCGCTTTCCTGTTTTTGCTCTAGCCGAAGGTGCGTGAATCCACTCTCATACAGCAACGAGTGACTCTGGAGGATGTATTAACATATACAATTCTTAGGATGAAACAATATCCATTCATAGGTAAGGTAGATTTGATTTATTGATTACTCTTGTGACATAATTTTTGCAGTCCTTTTTACCCAAGATATCACAGCTGAAGATGCAACATCTCATTTATAGTACAGTCCTGATTCTACCCAATTTTTACAACTAAAAGGAGCAGAACTGCAGAAAGGTCAATTCTTCACATAGAGTAATTGGTTTGATAGAATTGGAACCTAGTGCTTCTGGTTTCTGACAATGCACAGTAACCACTAGAGTCCACTGCCTACTTAAATTAACAGATTATTGATATGGTGTAAAATAAGTTAACTCAAAGCTGAATATCTTCAGATAGCTCATTGTTCCCCTGACATGTTAGTGAACCTGGGCACAAATGATACAGAGGAAAATAGTGTGCTGGATATTCAGGCAAGGTTCCGGGAACTATCCAGGGTCTGTCATGCCGTGGGGTGTTCGGTCTCCTTCTTGGAGATCCTACCGGTGCCTACAGCCTGTGTGGGAAACAAACAAAAAATTAGAGAAGTCAACAAATGGCTCAGAGAGTGGTGTGAGACTAGGGGATATGGGTTGGTGGGGGATTGGGGTGCAACTTGGGAGGACAAGGGGCTGTATACAAGGAATATGCTACACCTCAATTCGTGGTGGGGGTAGGTGTTAAAACAAAAACTGTCTGGATTCATCCCAGCTAGGTGGGGTTTAAACTGTGGGGGGAGGATGGGTCTTGAGGCTGATCCTAGCATGCCCATCAAGAGAGGCTTGGCCTTCTTCCCAAGTGGTGAAGGGGGGGGGTTAAAATGGGAGAACCCAACTGGGAACTTGGGAGTTCGAGCAGGCAGCTACCTGGAAGTTCTCAGGTTGGGGAAATGAGGGAGGGAAATGGAAAGGGATGGAGAGTGGTCCTGATTAACACCATGAGCTTGGGTAACAAGATGCTTGAGCTTCAGGCAACGATGGCAGAAGGGGGAGTGATTGTGGCAGCTGTCACTGACTTGGGCCATTCTGGGACATGACTGGGACCTAAACCTGACGGAGTACACTACGTTCAGAAAGGACAGGGTTGTGGGTGGGGGGGAAGAATATCACTCATCATCAGAGATGGCATAGGGATAAGCAGGGTAGAGGGGGCAGAGGCAAATGTGGAGGCATTATGGTTCACCTTGCAGGTGCCAGGGGGCCAAAGGGTAAAACTTAGGGTGGTTAATAGGCCACCCTTGCTGATGGAAGATCTAGAGGAAGGTCTGATGGCAAATCTTAGGGACCACTGTGGTCAGAGGGAGGGTAGAACAGTGGTGCTGGGAGACCTAAACATGCCGGGGACTGATTGGGGAACTATGGCGTCCTCATTGGTCAGGAAGCAGCAACTACTGGAGGTCTTCCAAGATGCATTCTTTGCCCAACTGGTGGACCCCAAGAAGGAGGGACGGATCCTGGATGTGGTCCTGTCTGACTGTGATCTGGTTAGGCACCTAGTGGTAGGGGACCCACTGGTGGGGAGTGATCATACCATGGTCTGGTTTTCCCTGGATCTTGGGGGGATGAAGATCACATAAAAATGGTAGTAGTGGACTTTAGGGTTGTGGACTTCAAGGGTATGGAGCAGATCCTTAAGGATCAATTGGAGGGGATCAGGCCTGGCATGGACACTGAAAGCAGGTGTGAAATAATTAAAAAGGGCACCAGGAAGCTACCAAGGCCTGCACAAAGGTGCAACGCAAGTCTGGTAGGGCCAGGAAGCCAAGCTGGTGAACCAGGGAGGTCCAGGAAGTGATGAGGGAGAAGAGGGCTGCTTATGGCCGATACAGGCATTCGCATAACTTGGGGTTATGGACAAAGGGGAGTATGATATGAAGGCTAGAACGGTCACCAGGGTGGTGAGATTGGCCAAGGTGAGGACGGAGCAGAGGTTGGCATAGGAGATTAGGAGAGGTGATAAAGGGTTCTTTAGGTATATCAGGGAAAGAAGGAAAGTGAAGGGCCAGGTTAATAGACTGAGGTCGAGGAGTGGGTGAGCTGTGGAGGCTGAGGAGCAGGCGGAGGTACCTAACGATTACTTTGCCTCAGTTTTCACTAGGGAGGATGGTGGGGCTGCACTGTATGGGGAGTAGGTTGGACTGGCTGTTGGGAAGGGGACACAGATGTTGAAATCCCTGTTGGTAGGATGTAGAAAGCCCTCAAGGCCCTCAGAACGGAGAAGGCACCGGGTCTGGATGGTATTCATCCCAGGGTGCTAAGGGAATTGGTCAGTGTCCTGGCTGCAGCTATGGCTGACCAATTCAACTCCTCTCTTCAGATGGGGAGGGTGCCTCAGGGTTGGAGGATGTCCCACATCATGCCTATCCACAAGGGTGGCTCTCGAGAGCAGCCGGGAAATTACAGGCCTGTCAGCCTGACGTCGGTGGTAGGCAGAGTGATGGAGACCATCTTAAAGGAAAGGCTGGGGGTGTTTCTGGAGGCACAGGGCTACCTGGATAATCACCAGCATAGCTTTGTTCAGGGCAGATCATGTCAGACCAACCTTGCAGAGTTCTATGATTGGGTGACGAAGGTGCTGGACCAGGGCAGGCCAGTGGAAGTCCTCTTTCTGGACTTCAGCAAGACATTTGATTCTGTGCCACATTCTGGACTGCTGGATAAACTGGGGAGAATGGGGGTGGGGGAATGGATGGTCAGGTGGCTAGGGAACTGGCTACCCCTGTAACTGGGTGTTTTCAGAAGGTGGTGGTTGGGGGAGAGGTTTCATCTCCTAGGCGCGTCATTAGCGGGGTCCCACAGGGATCAGTACTGTGCCTGCTCCTGTTTAACGTTTACACCTCAGACATCAGGAATGGTATCAGGAGTGAGATGAGCCTCTTTGCTGATGACTTGAAGCTGGGGGTGGTGGTGGATGGGGAGGAAGGTAGAGTAGCCCTACAAGGGGACCTGGAGACTCTGGAGAGGTGGTCACACACCTGGAAACTGAGGTTTAATATGGAGAAATGCAGGGTTCTCCACCTGGGGCTCAGGAGCCCAGCTCATGTGTACTGTACACCCTGGGAGGGAAGACAATGCAAGCTACGAGTGGGGAGAAGGACCTAGGGGTGGTTGCAGATGCCAAGATGAACAACTCTGAGCATTGTAGGAGGGCTGCGGACAAAGTAAATAAAATGCTGGGGTGCATTGCCAGGGGGATAACCTCTAGAAGCAGGGAGGTGCTTCTCCCTCTGTATAACTGCCTGGTTAGACTACACCTTGAATACTGCATGCAGTTTTGGTGTCCGTACCTGAAAAAGGACATTGCACTCCTGAAAAGGGTCCAGAGGAGGGTGACGAGGATGATACAGGGTCTGGAGGAGAGGTCCTATGAGGAGAGACATGGGGAGCTCAACATGTACTCCCTGGAGGAGAGAAGGGATAGAGGGGAAATGATCAAGGTTTTCAAATACCTTAAGGGGGTAAATAGGGTAAGCCTAGATAGGGTATTACAGCTGAGAGAGGTGGGGGCCACCAGGGGGCACCAACTGAGGCTGGTTGGAGGGTAACTCAGGGGAGAGACAAGGAGATGATACTTCACTGAGAGGGTGGTGGACACTGGAATGCACTGCCTGCAGAACTGGTGGATGTAGATACTGTGGGGTGGTTCAAGTGAGGCTGGGACAGGTATGGGGGAAGATGAAACTGAGTAGTGCCAAAACTGGATGCGAACTTCAGTCGGGGGTTGGAGAGTTTCATGGGGGAGGTGGGGAAGGCAGCAACAGTGCCCCTAAAGGGTACTGATTTTGAGCAGACTCGATAGACCATAGGGCCTACTCTGCTGGCTGTTTGGTATGTTAGTATGCCCCCAGATGGCTGCCTAATAAAATAAATGATACACCTACATAAAATGCCTGAAGCAGGATACTAGTAAGGGAAAGTTAATGTATGTAGTGTATATGACCTAAGGCACCACACAGGACAAGCAACATATGCATAAAAGAATTAGTGGTAAGATGGTTATATAAATATATATATTTTTTATTTTACTGATTTCAGGAAAGACCGACGAGCAAACAAATGCCCATTTTCAGAGGTGACCCTAGTCAAAATTACAGATAAAGAAGCATACAATAGTACTTTTCATTATACAAATTAATAAACTATTAGCTCTTCTTAAAACAGTTACAGAGCAATGACTGGTTATAGTACAACTTTAATGTTGACTTAAAGATTAAGAATTTTTCAGTGGAGATGGGGTCAAGAAATAATCCATTCCATAGTTTGTGGTGTTGGGGAGGTGCTGGCACTGAGACCAATGCTGGTGCCAGAACCGTTGTGGAGTCTGCTCCCTCCTGCAGTGTCACTAGTGACACTAGGGAGGCAGACAACTCTGAGTCTGGGGACAGTGCTGGCGAAGGTGTTGGGCCTATGTCCGGCAGTGAATCTGGTGCTGACAGAGGTGTTGGGCTGATGCCAGTTCCTGACTCCAGTGTCGTGGGCGCTGGGGCCGACATCAATGTTGACACTGAGCACAGTGTAAATAACAATCCAGACAGCCATTTTTTCCTAAATTCATTTTATTAATTAATTTTCAATAACCACAACAAAATAAGCAAACCACAAACAGTCCAACTACATACATTGAGTAAGTACCAATGACAGTCAGGTTTAACATAATAAAAATTGATAAATATATACAGTGTATAGAAAAATCCCTTCCAAGTCAGAATAAGGAAGCAGATTGGAATAACAAGAAAGACTGCACAATAATAGTAAGTGGCCAACATCATTATGAAAGGTAGGCCTTCGGCAAAGTATAGCATGTGTGTAGTCTGCTCCATTGTCGTGTGAAAAAAGCAAGTGAGTATGAATAACAGTGAGTCAAAAACAGAGAGTGTCAGTTAAGCGACGTGGTCTTAAGAGCACATGGTCATATGAGTGCTGTTTTAGTGTTAACGTGTATGTGAAAGTTTTGTGTAGTAGGAGAAAGTTAGTGTGTGCGTGTGGGTGGGTCGGAAGCCATGTTTCCATCATGGTGCAGTGGGTAGAGTAGGGTGTAGGTTAGGTAGGCTACTTAGAGACTACTGTCAGTGGTGTTTGTTGTGCGTGTTTGTGGGTTCAGATCTAGGTGTTTCTGGAAGTGTTCCATTTGTCAATTGTGGGGTTGGTTTCCCTAATTTAATAATTTTCTAATTATTTGCTTTTAAAAGGGTTCCAGTTGTCTTTGTGTTTGCATGATATGACTGTTGTGCTTTGCTTTGATTCTGCTGCTGTCTCTGCTGAGATGTCCCTGCCAGTTCAATCTCCTCCCTCCCAACTTTGTCCCCCCGAGTTAAGTCCCATCTGGAGTGGGAATAGTTAATCTTCCCCTTTAATTTGTCCCCCTTCCCGAGCTGCGTCCCATCTGGAGTAGAATATGTAATCTGCCCCCTCCCAGACTTTCTCCTGCTCCCTGTTTTGCGTCCTGTCCTGGAGTTATTTTAATGAATCTGTCCCTCAACCCAAGTCCCCCCTACCCAAGTGCTGTTCCGTCCCCTGAACCTCTTGTACTTTGTGGCATTTTTACTGTTTGCTGTTATTCATGTCTCTAATTTTGCTGGTGCTGTTATTCATGTGCTGTTCTTGTCTTAACATTTTTTACCCTTGTTCTTTTGACGTAAAACTGTCTGCTTCAATGAGTATGATAACTATGCATTCTGTCATAGATGCTTGCTTCCTTTTTTGCAAGACAAAGGTCATCAAAAAGCTCCTAGAGCCATACATTATAGGAAAAAAATCTCCTGGTCCAGCCAGTGCCACAGTACAAGTCCCTTAATTGATAGAGATATGGCTAGATTATGTTTCCTTTCTCTTAGTGGGAGACTACTATAATCTCCCACCAGGCAAGTCTCAGGATTAAATAGTGCATCTAGGCCCAGGAGCAGATCTGTCCTGGCTTTAATACTTTCCCATAGTCCTTTAAGCTTTTTACAGTGCCAGAATATGTGTAATAAAGAGCCATTTTCTGCCCCACATCTGGTACAAATGCCTGACATCAGTGCCTCCATTTTAACTAGGTGAGCACAGATGTACTATAAATTATGAAGAATCTGGAATTGTGTGAGACATAGTTTATCAGTAGGAACAAAATATAGAGATCTGACCAAATTTCCCCCTAGTTAAAATGGTTATTGGGCAGTGCCTCCTGCCAGTAAGAACAAACGCCATCCAGGGCAGGGTAGAGTATGGCAATAAGGGAACTGCACATTTGAGATGCAGCATGAGGCTTTAAGGCTAGGTCAGCTAAAAACTGAAAATAGATTCCATGTGTTTCCAGCCAAAGTGAAGGGCCCATATGGGAGGTGATAGCATGGATAAGCTGAAGGTACTTGAAAATATGTTACTTATCCAGGCTAAAATAGGATTTGGGGGACTAAAAAGGTAGCAGACGACCCTCCAGGAGCAGACTAGACAAGTCAGAAATATCTAATTCTAGGAACTAGTCTTTGTGGATTACCTTGCCAGCAATTTTAAATAGGTACGGGCTACCCGTCGGGTAGGTCAGGTACTGCCAATTTTTTGCCGGGTAGGGTAGTTTGGAAAATTGACTGACAATCTGATTGGTCAGTACTGGTGTCTGTGCTCCTTGTCTGCAATGATCATGCAGATAGAAGTGGAGTGGGGAAGGAGAGGTAGGAATCGGCACTCATTCTGCATTAATCATGGCAAAATAAAAATAAAAAGTTACTATAAAGCAAAAAGTCCACGGAGGAGCAAGGGGTTGGGGACTGAAGAGGGGAAATCAGGAGATCAACCAGTGCAGTGCTCAGGAGAGAAGGAGAAAGGGGGGATGGACAAAAGGCACTCATCATTGGCAGAAGCTGCTTTCTTTGCAGTATAGTGAAAACTGTTTAGGCTGTATTGCACACAGTTTGTTAGGTGCCCTTAGCCCAGTCTGTGACATAGCTACTCTGTATCTCTGCAGTATAGTGAAAGCCATTTAGGCTTTGTTATATGCTGTCTGTTAGATGCCCCAAGCCCCAAGCCCCAAGCCCTATCTGTGACATAGCTGCTGTGTGTCTCTGCAGTATAGTGAAAGCCATTTAGGCTGTATTACACACTGTCTGTTAGGTGCCCTGAGCCCTGTCTGTGACATAGCTACTTTGTGTCTCTGTAGTATAGTGAAAGTCATTTAGGCTGTAGTACACTGTCTGTTAGTCTGTAACGTGCCCCGGACTCTGTCATAGCTACACTGTGTGTGGCATCTTTTTGCAGCATAGTGAAAGCCATTTAGGCTGTATTACACTGTCTATTAGGTGCCCCAAGCCCTGTCTGTGTGACATTAGCTATACTATGTGTGTGTATCTCTCTGCAGTATTACACACTGTCTGTTAGGTGCCCTGAGCCCTGTCTGTGACATATATACTCTGCGTCTCTCTGCAGTATAGCAAAAGCTATTTAGGTTGTATTATACTGTAGCCATGGCTGTGTCTACTATGTCTTGTATTTCCCAGTATAAGTCTACTAAAAGGAAACAGAAAGCTGCTGCATGTGTAACTGAAAATGATATGCACAATATGAATCTAGCACTAAAGAAGAACATAGTGACAATAATAAAAACATCACCAGGACTGGCACTAAATGTCCTCCTAAATCAAAAAAGCTGACTGGAGTTAGTCGTAGAGATACTGAACATTTTGCCACATGTGCCAGAATACTTCCAGCTGCTGAAGCAGCATGCAAGGATGAGGAGGCATCCTCTTCAAATATAAACTCAGATGCTGAGGCAGCGAATGCTGATGAAGGTGGTGGTGATAGTGGGGACTGGGAATGGGATATCCCAGGCTATGTCCCACATGATGATGGTGGCACCTCCAGTTCTTCTGACTCTTGTGGCAATGAGGTCTGTAGTTTTGATGAGGGAGTAGGAGAGGATGCCACAGTAAGGCATGGGAGGCAAGTGCAGAAAAGCAAATCATATGCTAACTGTAAGAATAAGAAGATGAGCATGAATGAGAATAGTTCATGTCAACAAGGAAATGGCAGAAAAGGGTTTCCTCCAGGTCCCTTGATTATACAAGAAATAGTGCCTGGCACCATAGTACAAAGCACAAAAGGTAAATCTTTAGTGTGCAATTTATTTTATATTGACCCTGCAGACAACTCTTGAGCTGTATGCAGTCCATGCAAAAAGAGCATCAGTTGTGGTGGTAAAGTGGGACATGTTGGAACATCAGTAATGATACGACTTGCAAAAGCAAAACACCCATTTGAGTGGGGCAGGACAAGGAATGGTGTGGTTGGTATGGGTGGTAGTGGAGGTGGTGGTGGTAGGGGTGACCATAGTGACAATGAACTGGAAACAGGAACTGACATTGAATCACTTGATGTGTTCTTGCAGTCTTCCCAGACAAACATAAATTGTTTTCTTCTGACACCATCAAGTACTGCAAAATTCCAAAGCAGTACTCCATGTGAGAAAGGCGTGAAAAATACAATCCCCCCAAATTTAAAATATCTCATCATTCTCATCAGCTAACATTAAAAGAAAGTGTTGTGAGGACATCACAATTTACCCACAAGCATTTAACATGCCAACTGTTAAATAGAGCCATTGCAGAGCTGTTGGTCGATTGTCAACTCCCTTTTGCTTTTGTTGCCCAAAAAGGTTTCCTCAAGTTCATGAACTGGATTGAACCATGGTACACCCTTCCCTGTCAAACATATTTCTCAAAAAAGGTTATTCCACAGCAGTATGACTTGGTGTGTAGTGCAGTCATTTAGCAGTTGGAACCCTCTCAGGTGAAGCAGATTCACATGACCAAAGATATACGAACCAGCAACCAATTGACTACATGACTGTTACAGCTTATTGGGCAAGTTTTCAGTTAGAAAGTAATAATTCCTGCTCTACCACAAATAGTAGGAAGCAGGTTGTATTGTGTATCAACACTTTTAAGGAAAACCACACTGCTGCAAATATTCTGCAGGAGCTGCCAAATCAGTTCCAGAAATGGCTTACTCCGTATTCCTTATCTCCAGGGTTCATAGTGTCAGATAATGATGTCAACATAGTCAAAGCTGTTAAAGATGGCAACTACCAACACATACCTTGTTTTGCAGTCTTCTCATCCATAGTTTCTTAAATTGAAACAGAAATGTTGAAAATCTGTTAGGGCTTGCTTGGAAAATATGTGGGCATTTCAACCACTCTGGAAAAGCACAAAAGATCCTGAAGGGGTGGCAAAGGTCAGACAACTTACCACTACATACATTAAAGTAGAAAGTGCCAACCTGCTGGAATTCAACATTTTACATGTTGGAAAGGCTTCTTGAACAGAAAAAAAAACTGTACTTGACTACACCATGCAGAATCAAATAGGTAAAGTAGACATCATGCTCAGTTCCAGCAGCTGGACTCTACTTGAATGTTTGGTCACCTTACTGGAACCATTTGAAGCTGCCACATGTGTTTTCAGTGCAGACAGTGCAACTCTGAGTCAAATTCTTCCTCAAATCAGATTTCTTCACATTTTTCTTGATGACATAAAGAAAGACTTTCCGTCAAAAGAAGGTACTACTGCTGTTATGCTGGAAGATGATTTGAGTCCCAAACTGTTGACTGATCAGAGAATAAATGCCATGTTTAAGACTGACACCTATGTGTTGGCTACGTTGCTAGATCCCTGCTTTAAGTGGAACATTGAAGCCATCCTTCCTGCAGGGGAAAACATTGAGTATTGGAGAGATCTTCTGCTAACCAAATGTGACATTACTGTACCAACACCATTAACTGATGTACAGCAGTCAAACCCTGCTGAAAGATTCGAGTGCACCTCTGGCGCAGACAATAGCACGTCTATTAATTCTTCACAATCACCAGTGTCATCAGCGAGAGAAAAGACATCTACAGGTACTTCTCAGCAACCTATGTTTAGGGTCAGAAAGACAAATCACTTCTGAGTCACCTGCAACAACATGGACTAGTATCCTGTAAAGAAAGTGCAGTTGGTTCATCTGCCAGACAGGTAACCATCTCATGCAGCACAATGATCCTGAAGTATTTTGCAGACCATGCTGTGATTGATCTCAAGGAAGATCCATTTCTCTATTGGAAACAAAAGAGAACAATATATAGGATAGTGCATGGGAAACGGTTGACAACAGGGCTATTCTTTCACCGAGTTAGCACTATGACGATGGATTACGGTAATCCGTTGTCATAGTGCCAACGAAGTGAAAGATGCCCTGTTGTCAACTGTTCCCCATGCACTTTTCTTTATAGTGTATGGTGGAACGTCGTTTTTTTGTGGGAAAAAAAAACCAGTTACTACAAGGAAAAAAGAATTTACATTGTGAACGTTTTCACGCTAACCATTAGTACTGCCCCGATACTGCTGCTTTCGCCATGTTTCCTGTCTATGGAGTGAGCCCTAACTGTCAAATGCTGCTCGAGGACACAGTGTGACATTCACAGTACAGTAGAAAACATCATTCTGTTGTACTGCGAACGTCACTAGTGTGTGACTACAAGGTTTCGAAAATGATCGATTTCGGTGGAGAACAACGTTCCACCATACACTATAGGGCCAGATGTAGCAAATCTTCCAATAATGCACCTTAGTTGTCCACCTTCAAGAGTACACTCAGAACACATATTTAGTGCAGCTGGAGGAATAGTCACTGACCACAGAACACTGCTAGGTCATGTGGAACAGCTTATATTTAGCAAAATGAATGCTGACAATTTCCCAGTTGTCTGAAACATTGAATTATGTGAGTCTGACCCTAAACATGAACAACCGCCTGCAAGCAATGATACTGAATATAATGACTAGGTTGTGTACAAAATAAATAGAAGCATCACCACTGCCACCTTGCCAGCTATATGTACCACACTACTCTTAGTTTTCTTTTGTCAGTCATCAGTTTCATATTATGTAAGTTTGAACTATGCAAACCATGGTTATAATTTCTGAAAACAGCAGCAGCCTCACTCGGAGCAGCTATGCCTCTCATACCTACCTCAGCAATGTCCACCATGGGTATAATTTTTTAAAACAGCAGCAGGCTCATTCACAGCAGCTGCACATCTTGTACCTGACTCCACAATGACTGCCATGAGTATTATTTTTGGAAACAGCAGCAGGCTCGCTAAGACCAACTGCACCTCTCATACCTACCTCAGCAATGCCTACCATTGGTATAATTTTTGGAAACAGCAACAGGCTTAATCAGAGTAGCTGTGCCTCTCATACTTACCCCAGCAAAGCCTGCCATGGGTATAAGTTTTGGAAACAGCAGCAGACTCAATTGGAGCAGCTGCACCTCTTGTACCTACCTCAGAAATGCCCACCATGGGTATCATTTTTGGAAACAGCAGCAGGCTCAATCAGAGCAGTTGCACCTCTCATACATAGCTCAGAAATGCCCATGGGTATAATGTTTGGACTCAGCAGCAGGCTTGCTAAGAACAGGTGTACCTCTTGTACCTGCCTCAGCAATGCTCGACATGGGTATAATTTTTGGATATAGCAACAGACTTGCTAAGAGCAGCTGCACCTCTCATACCTACCTCAGCAATGCCCACTATGTATATAATTTATGGAAACAGCAGCAGGCTCACTAAGATCAGTGAGTGTCTCATATCTGCCTCAGTAATGCCCCCCTCCATGGGTATAATGACTCAGGGCACCTAACAAATAGTGTAATAATCCAAAGAAACAGTCTTTTACATGATTTTTGTTATGATCAGGGTGGGGTAATCAGGTAGTAAAACAGGTCAGGTAGTAAGTACTTGACCCGATCCGACTACTTGGTTTTCATCCAGGTATTTTTAGGATACTTTTGAGGTACCCACAGGTAGTCCTGGGGGCCTGGTATTTTAGTACCCACCCATCTCTAATTATAAAGTTGGGATTCCCAAAGACGAGTTGGGTAACATCTTTCAGTAGATCTAAGCGAAGCACCCTTCCCAACTGAGAATGAACTCTGAAGTACGTACCAAGTATAGATTCTCACAAAGGTTTAGGCAGTAAAGTATATTTAGGAAACAGTAGGGACCAAGGAGAAAAGCCATATTTAGTAATCTCCCCCTTTTCAATAGTTAGCCACAGGGGTACGTAAGGAAATTGTTGAACTGTAGGTTCAGCGGTTGGCCACTGTAAATATTTACTATCATGACTGGCCCAATAGAAGACTCTAAAATCTCAGAGGCAGAGTCCCCCTGACAATTTAGGGGCAGCCAATTTATGGTACGCTAGCCTTGGAGCCTTCCCAGCCCAGATAAAATTAAAAATACTGGTGTGAAGTTTTTGGAACCAGGACAGAGGAAGAAAAACATTGAGCATATGTAGCAGGTAAAAAATATTAGGTAGCATATTCATCTTAATGACATTTATACACCCTCATAATGTCAAAGGTAAGTGTCTCCATCTGTCTAGGTTAAACTTAATGATGGCAACAAAGTCATCCAGATTAAGCTTTTTGAGCTTTTGAGAGTCTCTAGATAGTTTATACCAAGATAGCAAAGTTGTCAGGGTGCTCCAACCAATCCCATGGCTAAAATATTGGCCTTATAGACACCACAATTTAAGGGCATCACTACTGTTTTGTGAGTATTTAATTTATAGTTGGACAGTATGCTATATTCATTAATAGTGGATAAAACAGCAGGAATACTAGGGTGGGTCACCTGTAAGAGAATATTGTCTGCATAAATGGACTATAGGCAATGATTGTCCCCGATGGGAATACCTGTGACCGAGGGATTAGATTTCAGTTTAATAAGTAGGGGCTCCAAATATAAGAGGGAATAATGGGCAATCTTGAAAACTGCCACAATAAAGGAAAAGAGGGTGGCAATACACTATTACAATAAATCTGAGCACTGGGTTCGGAGTAAAAGATATGTGCCCACTGAATAAATTCAGGAGGAAAGCCAAATTTCTCCAGTACAGTGAATAAAAATGGCCACATACTCTATCAAAGACCTTTCTTGCATCAGAAAGCACCAGTGCTACTGGGCGAGTCTGCAGATGTGGAAAAAATATGCCGCAGTTTACATAAATGGTCATCTGAGGTTCTTGTTGGCATAAAGCCAACTTGATCGGGTTCTATTAAGTTATCCCGTATCCCACTAACCCTGGTTGGTAGAACTTTAGCCAGAATTTTTAAATATCTTGATTGATTAAAGAAATAGGGCAGTAATTCACAATCCGTTCAGGGTCTTTCACAGGTTTAGGCAGTAAAATAATCAACACTTCAGTTATTGTTGGGGAGGCCATGCTCAAATAGGTCCACAAAAATGTGGGTTAAATTTGGTGCAATTAGGAGAACAGGTTATAAAAGTTATTTATTTATTTATTTGTACATCAGTTTACAACCTTTGAGCCAGAGGCTCATTTTCAAAGGTACCTCGTCACAAAGAGGACAAATACAGTACAACAATTTTGTTACATCATTGTGGATTACAACAATTCGTAATATGTGCTGTCATATCTTAGTTGCAATTTTAAAGTAACAGGATTGGCTAAACATAGGCTGGTACAGATATTTAGTACTTCATAGACAAACAGTGGTATGAGCATATATGCCGTAGTGTGCTGAGACAGGAGAAGGTGATAATTGATAGGGCTATGGGATGCGGTTGGTAGTAGGTTGGGTGCAGCCACTCAGGGAGCTTTGTCAGAGCATTGAGCAAGAACAACTTAGTAACAGTCACAGCTACGGGTATTAAATAGGTGATTTCAAAGTGAGGTTTTGAAACTGGCAATCATGAGGGTATCAGAGATAGAGGTGGGGAGTGAGTTGTACCAGGATGGAGCTCTGTAGCAATAGGCCCTTTGACTGTGTGTGGTCCTTGCCCTGGGGACTAACAGTGTAGTTTTGCAAGAGGTTCGTGTTTGTACTAAGGGTTGTGCTTGGTGGATGGAGGCTGTCAACCCTGGTGGGGATAGCCCAAGGAGAGTTTTTTTTGTTATGAGGCAGGTTTGGTATCTGTGTCGTTCATCTAGGTTGAGCAACATGGCCTTTTCATATAGCTGGCAGGTATGTGTTAGCCTGGGGCCCCCTGTAATTAGCCTACAGGCCTTATTTAGTGTGAGGCAGATTTTATTGAAGGTGGTCTGGTCTGCAGCACCATAAACTGGTAATTCATAGTCCACAAGGGACACTATTGAGGATGTGACCGTGAGTCAAGGGGCTGGGAGACAATTTTAGAAGGTATAGGATACCTAGCCAAGTATTGGAAGCTGAGGCTACAGCAGCAATGTTGTCGTGGAAAGTGAGAGCAGGGTCAAAGGAGATCCCAAGGTACTTATACGAGTAGACTTGCTCTAGAGGAAACTTGGTGCTAGAGAGGACATGGAGTAGGAAGTTGCTGGCTTTGCTTTGGGGGTGGGCGAAGAGCATGGTTTTTGGTTTTTTGAGATTTATTACAAGTCTATGCTCTTTGAACCAGGCTTCAGCATCATTATAAGATATTTGCAAGGTATCCTGAAGGGAGATAGGGTTTCGGTCAGATGCAAAGATGACGGCATCATCTGCATACAGCAGAATTTTACCAGTGCATGCACCAGGCAGGGTGTTGCAGTATAGTGAAAAGAGTAAGGGTCCTAGGATGGAGCCCTGAGGAACACCAGAGTGGATAGGACATGTGTTGGAAAGGGTCCCATTAATTTTAACACACTGAGAATGGGCAGACAGGTAGCTGGAGCACCAAGAGACAGGCCCAGTGGCAAAGCCAGCGTGTCTGAGGGCATCCAGCAGGAGGGGATGGGCGACAGTATTGAAGGCTTTTGATAGATCTATGAACACTGCCCCAGCCAGTGAGCCCGAATCCTGAGAAGAGTGTAGAAAATTTGAAAACTCTAGGAGGGCAGTGCTGGTACTGTGACCTGCACGGAAACCGTGCTGTTCCGGGCAGAGGATGTTGTATTTGGTCAGGTAATCCATAATTTGAGTGGCCACCAATTTTTCTAGGGCTTTGGAGAGGGGTGAGAGAATGGAGATAGGCCGGTAATTCCTGGCTAAGGACCTGTCACCACCCTTGTGTATGGGTGTGACTGTAGCAATTTTCCATGCTGAGGGAAATTGCCCCAGGCAGAGGGATTTATTGAGGAGACTAGTGAGTGGGGCGAGGACCAGATCCAGAACCTGGCAGAGGATACAGGGGTCCAAGGAGTCACTGCCTGTACTTTTGCTCTTTAGGGCATTAATTAGGTGAGGTCTGACTTCTTGGGCAGTTACCCGGCGTAAGTGGAAGCTAGGGCGTAGGAGGACAGGGGCAGGTGGGGGAGAGGGTCAAAAGTTGCTAGGGAGGACTGGGCTAAGGTCCGTGAATGATGTGTTGAGGAAGTTGGCTATAAGGGCTGGGTCGGTAGAGATAGCACCGTCAATGTTGATCGGGGGGGGGGGGCAGTGTGTGTGCTCCCATTCAGTTGTTTGATGTTGTCCCAGAAAGTTCTTGCATTCCCCCAAGAGGAGGTGAGCGAGGCCTGATAGTGATCAGCCTTAGCCTTTCTGATGGCCCAGGTGCATTTGTTTCTTGCAGCTGTATACGCCTGTCTGTCTGCTGACCGGCCTGTTTCAGTGGCCAGGTGCCATAAGTTGTCCCTGTGCTTAAATAGTTGAAGCAGAGCAGGGATAACCGAGGGTGCATTCCGCACTTTGGAACGGAATTCCATTAGTGGTGCGAAAATGTCACAGGCTTTGTTGAATGTTTGGGTGAAAAGGGTTAGCGCCGTATCTATATCAGGGGCGTACTGTATGGGAGACCAATTAATTTGGGCCAAAAGTTACTTAAGGCTTTTCAGTCCACCTGGTCTAAGGCACCGCCGCAGGGTGGGCTGGGCTGTGGGTTTGGGTATGGAGGTTGTCCAGCGGAAAAGTATAGGGGAGTGGTCACTAAGTGAGTCAGGAAGGACTTGGATATTGTAAATTTGTTTAGAATGTTTGGTGATGACCACATCTAGAAGTGTGCTTGGACCCCTCTTAGAATTCACTCTTGTGGATTGGGAAATGAGTTGAGTCAGATCAATAGCTGCAAAAGAGTCACAGG
The DNA here is from genome assembly GCA_016271365.2 of Neoceratodus forsteri. Classification (NCBI taxonomy): domain Eukaryota; kingdom Metazoa; phylum Chordata; order Ceratodontiformes; family Ceratodontidae; genus Neoceratodus; species Neoceratodus forsteri. The sequence continues at coordinate 1,089,798,329 of CM057458.1, forward strand.
TAGAGGAAGATGAAGAACTAAGCCAGTTAATGTTTAGATCACCCACTAGGATTTGGTCAGATGAGTGGTGCAGAGTAGTGAGGTACTCCGTTAATGAGAACAGTGCCAGAGTTTGATTTTTAGGGGGAACATAGGCAGTAGTGAGATAGAGGGGGCCCCTGGAGGGATCCAGGGTCAGTTTTAGGGTTAGTGCCTGCACCCCAAAATTGAGAGCAGGGGCAGGGAGGGCTAGTCCAGTGAGAGAGTCTCTGGTGTAAATAGCGCATCCCCCCCCCATCTGCCAACCCGGTCCTCCCGGTAAAGGGGAGTTACCAGGGAGTGAGACAAAGGAGTCTGGGGTGGATTTTGACAGCCAGATTTCCACCAGGGTAATAATATCAGGTTACGGAATGTGACCCAACATTGGAGTGAGTCAAATTTTTTCAGAAGGCTACAGATATTCATAGAAGCAATGTGAAGCCCAGGAGATCCTGCAGGTGAGCTATTGTGAGCTGGGCCTGGGTTGGGATGTATATTACCTCTCAGGAGTAGTAGAATAACTACTGCCCTGGCCAGGGGGCAGTGGAAAGTGTACTTGGACCGATATGAGTGGAAGAGGAGGGGAGCTTCTGGGCACAGGGAGTGGGCAGGGTAGCCCAGACTGGAAAGACTAGAATGATAAGCCTCCAGTAAGAGCAAGGGGAGTGGGCTGGGTGGCAACTGGAGGGTGGGTGTAGTGAGCTGGAGCACATAGTGAGTGTAGGGTGGGAATGCGCTAACTCTGGGACACAAGAGGTAGGTAGTGCCAGTGTGCATGGGAGGGTGTCAGTTAGGTGAGATAGTAGCAACACTGTGTCAGATGGGTGGGACAGTGGTCTCAGAATAAGGATGAGAGAGAGAGGCATGTCAGTAGGAGGTGAGCAGGCATAATGCTAAGGAGAGCAGCAGGCAAGGTAGACAGAAATAGTTTAGTTGCCCACCAGTAAGCGTTGGTGCCACTTTGGTTCAGTGGTAGTGACACAGACTCTGGTGTACAAGGTACCAGGTTCAAGACTCTCCCAGGGTATTTGGAGATGGACCTGGGTAGGAGCTATGTGCCACGATCCAGGTGCTGGCAACAGGCAGTGTTTGGGCCCAAAATGGGGTGCTAAATAGCGACTCCTAGTGGTCAATAGGTGGAGGATTGTAGGGTCCGAGAGAGGGATAGCTACAGGGTTGGGTATGGGAGGAGGTGACTGCAGGGTAGCAGAGGCCTGGTAATAGAAGAGAAGTGGGGCAGGTGGATAGAGGGGATCCAGGAATAGTGAGGGGGTGCTATCTGAGACAGGGTCCCTCTAGTGGCTAGCAGGTATAACCTACAAATGGGAAAGTTAGAGGTGAAGCTGTCTTGATCCAGAGCTTTGTCCATGGCTAGAGACTCAAGGGCTTGACACAGACAGAGCTAAAGCAACTTGTTGAGTATCCAACAGAAAAAGGAGATTGACTGAGTTAGGATATTTTGAAATGATGTGGGTGGAGGGGGTTCTTCCTGGGGCCCATAGAGGGAGCTATAAATGTTATAAAGTTTGTTATTTCTCTAGGGCAAGAGGAGGTTTTAAGGGTGTTATCCAACACTGATCTAACTGCGGGAATACTTCTAGAAGCTTCCTGTTTCTTAAGGGGGAGAGCCATCAACTTTCTGGTCTTCTCTCCTTGGTCCACATAGGTGGAGAGAGTCTTCAAAATGGGATATTCCACCTTTTCATGCAGCAGCTCTGCGTATTTATCCTGCAACACAGAAAGTTCTACCCTAAGAGTCTCAGAAGTGGAAGGGATAATCATGGCTTCTAGGTTCCTTATATTTGTTAGTAGAGAGGCAGCTTTTTCCCATCTATCCCTAGTCCTTTTCAAGGCTAATCTGATGACTTCCTCCCACAAAGTTCTTTTACAATACAATTACCACTGTACATGCGGCCTGCTCTGTAGTCCTCCACGTAGTGGAGCCTCAATTAAGCTGCACTGAATTGTTGATCAATTCCTTAATATGACTCAAAACAAACTCATCTTTTAGAAGTTGGTTGTTTAGTTTCCAGATAGAATCCTTGTCCCCACTGGTACTGAAAGAGTGTTGAAGCCATACTAGAAAGTGGTCTGACCAAACTCGAGGAACTATGCCACAGGTGTGTAGTCTGTGAAGGGCCAATTGGCTAAGTTAAAGGTAGGAGTGATGGATGGGGGAATAAAAATCATATCTTTGGAAGAAGGCTGTAATAGTCTCCATGGATCATAGAAGACTAGGGAATCCAACATATCCTGGAGGGAGTGCTGGGCTGGTGATAGCCCAGCTCTGGATCTGCCATCCTGTCGTGGTCACAAGTGAATGTCATATTCTTGTCTCCACCCAAAATAAAGGGGAATGTAAGGAAAGGGGACAGAACCTGGGCTATTTACATGAAGAAATTCTGAGAGTCCCCATTGGGCCCATAAACACTGCCCAGGAGGACTTCCATGTTATCCAGGAAATCAACAGCAAAGATGCACTGTCCTTCTGGGCCCTTCAGACAGTGAGAGAGATGAAATCTAATATTACAGTGAGTCAAGGTGGCTACACCCTTTTTCCTTGTCCCATCCCCAGCCCCAAAAACCTGCCCAAAATATGCCCTCCGAAAATGTTCACTCTTAGATGACAGCAAATGCTTCTCTTGTAAATACGTAATATGAACATTCATTTGCATTAAGTGCTTAAGAATTTGATACCATTTAACTCTGGAATGTGCCCCTTTAGTATTTCAGGGAGCATATCTAACAGCAGTGGTCATTGCAACTAAAAAAATGAGGGCAAACTATACACTCATAAAAACAATAATGCTATAGGTGTACCCTATATAAACAGAAAGCAAAGGCTTGCCTCTGTGTAAAAGGTACGTGGGCCAAAACAAAGTCGGCAGAAGGAAGTAAAAGGCTCACACACCAAGTGTGCCAAACAATATCAGACCACTGATAATGTGCAATGTCAAAAATTATTGTAATCTGAAATGCACACAATACATACATAAAAAGCCATAAAGATGTAAAAAGACTCCCATAGCCTGAAAAAGACCCAACGGCATTTTGTACCCTAACCTGGCACTTTGTCAAGGGTACTGATCTAACAAAATTATGTTGACTAAATAGTATACATGATGACGTCACTACAGGTGTATCTTATAATACAGTAGACCCCTTAACAATATACAATTAATTTAAAATCACCCACATCAATTAAAGAGCACAACACTATAAAAGCCTATGTATATAATTCTAAATGGAGCATCACAATTTATTCTGATTTCTTTTAATCACAATCAATTACATTTAACTTGATTTCACAATAAGCTGTTCAAATCTCCAATGGAATCCTTGTGCAGCATCAATCTTAGTCCATCTGTCACTTTCTTGACTTGATCCCATTTCTCCAGCTCATGTAGCTTCAACTTTCCCTATGTGAAACACAGGTGCCAAGATATTGCAGCACTGGGAACTATTAAGGGAACAAATTATAGAAGAAAAAGGATTAAATATATAGTTACTCCTCAAAGAAAATGTAGCCTACCATTAAACTAAGTACAGTGCTGTGGTCTTTCACAACTCATAATGCAGGACAAGTATTTCCAGTGAGCAGAAATTTCACGTCTGAAATGAAAGCTGAACTCTGTAGAATAACAGTTCCTAGCCAAAATGTAGACAAAGAATGTAGAGTACAAGTTTATAAATGTAACTGTGCACCTCTGAAGAATTAAACAAAAAGGTTCATATAAATACAAATCAATAATGTCTGATGTCAAGTAGCTGCCTCTCAGTGCAGGGCTAAGTAGAACACTAGCATATCCTCAAAGTACTTGCAAGCTGCGGAGTGTTTACTTAAGGTTAAGATGCAGTGTGATATGCAGAAATGATGACAAAAACTGAAGCAGGTAGATAGGTAGGGACGAGGGGACAAGGAAAGCAAAAATATTACGAGACCAAGGTCCTATCAGGGCAATGTAAAGAGTCCTTCCTTAATCCCAGAGTAATCATTTCTGGTGGAGTGTGTTCAGTGAGTTGGAGTTCACGGTGCAGAGAAAAGGTTTGGGAAATATTTTGGAAGATCCAGCCGAGCATCTGCCGCAGACAAAAGTTGCTTTTCACCCTCTGAGGTTGCAACTTGCAGTCTTGCTGGGTATCTCATGTGAAATTTAATGCTGGCTTCATGTAGGTTGCTGTTAATGTCCCTATATTCTTATTGTTTGGCTCAGACAGAGGGACAGAGGTCATTATAAATAAAAATACAGTTGCTGTCCCACCACAGCTCTCGGTTCATGTAATTTATTCTGCATGAGTCTTGTCTAAGAAGTTAAGAAATCTAAAGATGACAGAACATGGCTTCTCCTCAAGATTGGGCATAGGTCAGAGCAACCTATGAGCCCTCTCTATAAAATATGAACATATGAAAGAACCAGCAGAAGAAGGCCAAATTGGTCTATTGATTCTGCTCATTTGTTATGCCATGTCCCTGGCTTATGCCATTGACCCTGCATCCACCTCCGCTGTCAAGCTGTTCTCCATAACTCCCACCTATGGTCCTCCAGGTCCCCTTTATGCCTATCCCAGGCCTCTTAAAGCCACCCACCATCTTCTGTGAGACCACCTACTCTGGCAGTGCATTCCATATTTCCATCACCCTCTCCATGAAAAAGTGTTTCCTAACATCACTCCTACCCCCTTCCCCACCAACTTCCAACTGTGCCCCCTCATGGTTCTTTTGTCACTTGGCTTGAAGAGAGACCTTCCCTATCTACTTTGTTTATTCCCTTCAGGTATTTAAAGGTCTCTATCATATCCCCCCTCTCTCTCCTCTTCTCCAGGGAATACATTCTTAGGGCTCTCTTTGTAAGATTTCCCCTGCTGTCCCCTGATCATCTTGGTTGCCCTCCTTTGTACCCTCTCTAACAAGCCGAAGTCCTTCTTATGATATGGGCTGCAGAACCTTACCCCATATTCTAAACATGCGGTCTCACCAGTGACGTGTACAAGGGCGGTGTGACCTCACTCCATCTACTGCTGAATCCCCTAGCTATACATTCCAACATCCTGTCTGCCTTCACTGCTGCCTTTTTGCATTGTGCGGAGTGTTTCAGGTCACTAGTAATTGCACCCCAGATCCTTTTATTTTTAACTTTCTGTTTATGATCCCCCTACCCCCTGCACTCTACTTCATCGGGAGTCACTTATGGCATCTGTCCCTGCTCACCTACCTGGAGCTTGCAGTGGTCATCCCCCACAGAGTCATGGTTTTCTCCCAGGTGGGGACGAGGTGGGGCCCATACACCCCAAGCTTCTGAGTTTCATCGGGACTCCAGTCTGGGACAGGTAGGGGCATTGGAGATCTGTGCCTGGTGCTCCATCTTCCTGGAGTGCAATGAGCCATTTTTTCCGGTGTTCTTGGCTTGACATGCACCCAGACATCAAGGTGCAAGCACCGACATCTGTTACCCCTTCCCTTCCACAAGGCTGGATACTTGCTGTACCACAGGCCTCTGCCTGAGGTCAGTCAAGCACCAAGCCTCAGCCCCCGACTCCCACCCAGAGAAGGAGAATGGTCCTGGGATGCTCAAGTCTCCCCACCTGGCCAGCCCTCTGACTCCACAAGCACGTTCCAGAACCCGGGTTGCCAGCATCACAAGTGATAGTGCTACCACTGCACTGTCGGGCCAGCCCCATATCCTTTTCTTCCTCCATTGCTGCTACCCAGCCCACCCCAGGTAATACTCAGTCCTAGGATTTCTGATCCCAGTGGGGCAGACTAGATGGACCTTGAGGTCCCCTTCTGCCGTCACCTTCTATGTTTCTGTGTGTTCATCTTTTTGCATTTTTTGGCATTGAAGCCAAGTTGCCAGGTCCCCGACCATCTCTCAAGTTTCTGGAGTCTTCTTGTAGGTCCTGTATCCCTTCAACTGTGTCCACCATTCCACAGAGTTTGGTGCCATCTGCAAACAGGCACACCTTGCCCTTAATGCTTTCTCCAGTGTTGTTTATGAAGACAATGAACAACACTGGCCCCAGCACCAATCTCTGTGGGACCCCACTGGTAACCTCCTTGGCCCTGGACAACTAACCCCATCACCACCCTCAGGGTTCTTCCACTTAACCAGCTTTCTACCCACCTTGTTATTTTCTCCCTGACCCCTAGATCCTTCAGTTTACTGATTAGCCTCTTCTGCGGCACAGAATCAAAGACCTTGCTAAAGTCCAGGTAAATGATGTCTACTACTCTGCCCCCATCCACTGCCCTGGTGACTCAGTCAAAAAAGTCAATCAGGTTCATCTAACAGGACCTTCTTCCCATGACCCCATGCTACCTCTCATCCTGAAGACCATTCTCCTCTATGTACCTTACCAGTATCTCCTTGAATATGATCTCCAGGAGTTTGCACATAATCGATGTCAGACTGACTGGTCTATAGTTCCCTGGATCATCCCTTGGTCCTCTCTTGTGGAGAGGCACCACATGTTCCATTCTTCAGTCCTGAGGCACCACTCCTGACTCCAAGGATTGATTGAAGAGGTCTGTCAGTGGCCCTGCAAGCTCCTCTGCTAGCTCCTTCAGTACCCTTGTGTGTATGCTGTCTGGTCCTGGGGACTTGTCCACTTTCAGTACAAGTAGACCCTCCCTCACTCTATCCACCTCTATTACGATGATTGTTGCCCCTTCCTTCTTCTCCCCTAGGCGGTACTTGCCCATCTTTTTCCCTAGAAAAGACAGCGCAGAAGTACTCATTGAGTACCTTCACCTTGCTCACTTCATTCTCCACCCATCCATCCCCCTTCCTCAGCTTAACTATCCCATCCTTCCTGTCCCTCTTCTCACTTATGTAGCGATAAAAGGCTTTTTCCCTCAGTCTTAAGTCCTTTTGCTATTTGCAGTTCCTTCAGTGCCTTTGCTTGCTGCACCACCTTGCCGGCTACTTTAGCTAACCTCAGGTATTCCTCCTTATCCCTTTCATTTTCAGTCTTCCTGTATCTCTTGTAGGCCACTCTTTTGTCTTTCACCACCCTGGCAACCTCAGAGTTGAACCAGATGGGTGATCTGGCCACCAGTTTTTAACCCCTGAACTTAACACAGTCTGCTGTGGCTACTAATATTGCATCCTTCATGATGGCCCATTGTCTGTCCACCCTCTTGTCTGCTTTGATACCTTCTAGTTGCTTCCTTAGTACCTCCCACATTTTCTGGAATCCGCTTTCCTGTAGTATAGTGTTTTGTTCTTGGTGGAGAAGCTTTCCCTTCCCATATCCAGACTGAACCACACTGAACTGTGTTTGCTACCTCTCAGTGGGTTTCTTGACTGTTATCTCCTGCATGTGTTCCCCATTTGAGAACACCAGATCAAGGATAGCCCCCTCCCTGGTGGGCTCCATAACTCCCTGGGCCAAGAACCCTCCCTATATATATAATGTGTATATACTGTATATATATTGTGGCCCATGAGGTGAGGGGCCAGAAATCTTTTCTAGAAGCTTCTGAATGAAAGTAATGGATCTGGCCCTTCAGACCACTCAGGAAGGCCAACTATAATCAAGTTATTCTGTTGATGTTGACCTTCCTCATCATCCAAATGATCTTCTATTTTTTTAAGCTTACATTGGATCCTTACTATGTCGAGTTCTCATTGGTTGGTGTGGTTTTCCAAAGAGCTAATTTTAACCTTAACATCTGTGACCCTTGGGCTAAGTGACTCTAGGGCTAGTTTTAACAGTTTAAAGTATGCAACAAGAACTAATAAAGTATCTTTGATGGATCCCTGCTTGTTAAAAAAATGCTCTGTAATGGATGAGTGGTCTGTGGAATCTAGGTTGGAAAGTAGAGAATCATCCGTTTTATAGTGTTTCAATGGTGGGGAGTGGTCCAAAAGGGACATCAGCAGCACAGTGACCTCCATAACATGAAAATCTTCCTCCATAGCTGCACACAAAAATTTTCTCTTGTCAACTCTTTGGATACCCTAGTGAGTGGTACTAAAATCAGGGCTCGATTGTAATAAGGTGCAATGAAAAGTTAAAAAAAAAACAAAGCCGTGAGCGCTAACATAGGAGCCACCACCCCGGGGCCAAAACTCTTCAGCCTGCCATCACATGTCCCCTCAATGAGGACAGCCATGATGAGGAGTTTCCTGTCCCAGAGGATGTTGTCCGACATGAGCATGACACTAACTTGGGAGTCGGATGATAATGCATGACTGTAAGTAATTTGTTTATTGATCAACACATTAGGTTATTACAACATATCAAAAGTCACATCATAGAAAAATACATATTTAGATTAAAAATTCCACAGCTAAATACTATTTTCTAAAATCCATTTCTAAGATTATACAACCTTGTAATATCTCTATACAACTTGTCTGCATTATTTTTCCAGTATCCCATCCGCCCGGGTGAGGCTTTCAGTGTCAAGCCCATACTTTAGATGTTATAGATGGTATATATTTATATTTTTAGTCTTTTTCTACCTTATTTTGTTAATCTGTAGGAAGAAAGTAGCAATCCTTGTGATAGCCCATTCATCTTGAGTTGTTATCAGTACTTCGGTCAAAAATTCTTTATCAATTTTTGTCCAATCCTGTACATATGGAGAGAGCTAGAACAACCTAGCATCCTTATACCATTGGCATTCCCAAATGATGTGTAATAAATCTTCCACGCTACCTATATTACAATAACATCTATTTGTAGTTGCAGGGAGTTTATGTCTTGCCCACAATACATTGCTTTGAAAGCATTCCAATCTATATCTAGTATAGATTTTCCTTAAGTTTGAGTCAGTTAGAACATTTAAATAGTATTTGTATCCATGGTTGCTTCCATATCTGGCAAACCATGATTCAATCCTGAAATCTTTGATAATTTCATTATCCAGATCAATGCAATTATTTATTTTTTGTTTTATGTATCGCTCATATTTTAAACTTAAGGTTATATTTTGTTCTACATATTGACTAAGTTTAGTTAAATTATATTGTTCCAGCAACTGCAAAATCTTTGAGAGCCATATATTTGTTGCACAGCCCCTTTTTATTGACTCTTTCTGCTCTTTAAGGCAGTTCGCTGGTAATCTGTCCTCTGACATTCTGGTGATTTTTAGCTAATATGATATTTTTCTATCTGTGGTAGCTCTAATGTTTGTTAGGCCAAATTCTGCTCTTATATGTGCTGCTGGGCAAGATTGAGGTAGACCTAGTGCTCCTCTTAATAATTTTTGTATTGAAATCAGTAATCTTTCTGGGTTTTTACTTTCCCAAATTTCTGCACTGTATACTATTTGAGTACAGTACTTCATTTTTATTGCCGCTACAAGAGGCTGTACAGAGAACCCTCCATAAACGGCATTGAATTTATTTAATCCTTGTGTTGTTCTTTGTATTGTTTCTGTTATATGATTTAAATGTTATGACCAAGTGATCAAAGGTGTAAAAGTAATACAAAGATACAGTATGTATATTCCTGTACTGAGTTTAATATATCACTACCCATATTACATTTATATGCATTTTTTCTGCTTCCAAATGTTATAAGTTGGGTTTTGTTTGGTTTTGCTGCTGTTTATTTTTAACTTTAATATCTTAGCATGACTGTCTAATAATTCTACTTTTTTCTTTAACCCTGACTTAGATAAAGAAAGTAATATAACATCATATCACCTGCTTATGAAAGTGCTGGGACACTAATTTCATTTATTTTGGGGGACTCTGACTCTTGCTGCGTGAGTGCCCTCAGCATACCATCTAAGTATAGACAGAAAAGAGTGGGGGCCAGCACACAGCTCTGTCTCACCCTTTTGTTAAAAGGGATGATACTCGTGAGCTCTCCTTCTTTATCCAGTCTTACACTAGCTCATGTACTGGTGTATAAATGGGCAATTATATGCACCAAAGTGGTGATTATCCACATGGTCTTTCTATCAATTGTATCGAACGCTGCTGAAAAATCTATATAAGCCACAAAAAGTCTCTGTTTTCTTATTTGTATATATTTTTCTGTTAAGTGCCGTAGGATAAAGTAGCTCTCCAACGTTGAATAGTCTGACCTGAAACCATCTTGTAATTCTGTGAGGCCTCCATGTTAAATTATTTGTTGTCTGAGTCTATTTAATATTACCTTTGAGAAAATGTTTAATTTTACGTCTACTAATCTGATTGGTCGGTACATTTTTGGGTCAGATGTGCTGCCCTTTTTGTGGATCAGTATTAATTCAGCTCCCCTCCAAGACTCCGGTGTAAAATTCTGATTTATGCATTCGTTATAAAAATTAGAAAGAAAGTCACACCATTTGTGGGGGCTCCCTTACATACTAACATATTAACGTACTAAAATACTTGACAGAATAGGCTAACGGTCTTTTTGTGTCTGTTTGGTCAACCCACCCTGGAGCTGACCTTGCTGCCCCTCTCCTCTCTCTGGCTTCTCCTTCCCAGTTCTGGATATTCTCGCTGCTGGTTTTGCTTCCAGAACCCTTCCCTGTACCTGTCCCACCCTCTTGAATCCCTCCACCGTTTCTGCCTCCACCAGCCCCTGGACAGTGCATTCATGGCTCCACCACCCTCTCAGTGAAGTAGCTGCTCCTCCTTTCTCCCTGAATCTCCTCCAGCTTCCACCCATGCCCTCTAGTTGCCCCCCTCCTTCCTTCTGAGCACCTTGACTGCTTCTCCCCTATTTATCCCCTTCATGTACCTGAAGACCTCTGTCATGTCCCCCCGGTCCCTTCTCTCTTCCAATGTGTACATATTTAACTCTTTGAGCCTCTCCCCATAGGTCCTATACCCAAGCCCCAAATCATTTTGGTTGCCTTCCTCTGAACCCTCTCCAGGAGTTCAGTGTCACTCTTTAAATGTGGCCTCCAAAACTGCATGCAGTACTCGAGGTGTGGCCTCACCAAGCAGTTATACAGTGGAAGTATCACTTTCCTCCTTCTGGAGGTGAGCCCCCTAGCAATGCATCCAAGCATCCTGTTGGCCTTTGCCACTGCCCTCCTACAAGTCTCTGAGCTGTTCATCTTGACATCCACCACCACCCCCAGGTCCCTCTCTGCCATTGAGACTTGATGTACTTCTGGCAGGATCTTGTCTGGCCCTGGGGCTTTCTCTATTTTTAATGTTTTAATTGCCAACTGTACTTCTGTGTCATATAAAACTATTGGGTTTTGTACCTCTATTATGTTTTATTGGGATAGGACCACCTCAGGGTCATAAACAATAGCTCTAAAACAATCTGCCCAAACTTTTTTCTGGGATGTGTGAGTTAGAGGCAGTCTTGCTGTTGCATGTGCCCCTGGCTACTAGGGTCCAAAATGTTTTTGAATCTTTTTCATGGATAGCAGTTATCATTTTGTCCCACTGATTATGAAAGTCAGATCATTTTTGTTTTCCTTAGAAAAAGCTACTACTTTTTCCTTTCATAGTTTAATGACTTTAGTTTTGCATTAGTTCTTACATTCCTCACTTCCCTTATCTTTTGTCTTAGTAATGCCATTTCTCTTATACATTCTTCATCAAACCATCCCTCTCTTCTCAAATTTTGATTCCTTATTATTATATCTTTATAGAGGTATCCTTGCAGTATGTCAAAGGGTAACATAATTTGTTCCCAAAGCATTTGAGCTCCCTGGCTGAAGTACTGTACAATGTCCCTATCCTCAAAGAATTTCTCTATTGCAATAAAAAATTTGTTATCCACAGAAGTACCCCATGCAACTTTTTCCTTGCTCTAATTTCAGGGATGGGTAGCAGTGTGAAGTTATTTTCTATTTTACCCTTTCCTATCCCTTGGAGCAATACAGGGAAATGATCACTCTCAGTTCTAGGTATCACACAAATTGTATACCAGATACCTATTAAATCTGTCCAAAATATGAGATCCAGTAATGAGGACACATTAGCCTTAAAATATGTGTGGTTTCCCAAAAGCTATCACCAGGTAGCCTACTATTAAGGGGGTACATATTACATTCCTTTAAAATCCTATTTAAGTTAAGACCTGCTTTGTTTATCTTCTTGTCCATTGTGTTTCAACTATATTTATCACAAGTTATTTCAGCAAAGTCCCAAGTTGATGAGTCCAATAGGTTAGCCGATTGAATGATCCAATTCTTGCATTGAAGTCCCCAAGGGTCAAGATGTCCAGCTCTGGGTGTTTCAGTTTGATGTCTATTATTATGTTTTTCAAATTGTCCCAGATAGGTTCTTTGTAAGAGGCAGATGAAACTGATGGAATATAGCTATTTATTAGGTTCATTCTAAGATTTTTTTATAGTAATGATGAGCACAATAAAGTTTTGGATACCATGTTCACTGATCCTATTTTTACATACACAGCCAGATCACCTACTCTTCTTCCATATTTATTTGTTTTAATACCTTGGACTTGAAAAAACACTAACCCATTCAGGGGTATTGTGGTTTCATCCCCATGCCATGTCTCCTGAAAACATGAAATATCTCCTTGATTAATAAAGTCCCTCCAATCCTTATCTATTAATTTGTCTTCTAGGCTGGCCACTTTCAGTGTAATAATTGAATATGTATTACTATTTAATTTCTCATAGTTGAAAATAGTTAAGTTCCCATCAGATATGTTTAACGGAGGCATAGCTGGAGGACTCTGATCACTCTGAGCAGGAGAAAGTCAGTTCTTATATCCTGATACTTTTTTAGCCTATCTTCAAGTGAACTATTTTCTGTTCCTTGACCTGGTCCTACACTATTAGAGGATGTATCCAATACTTTTGATTCCAAAAGGTATAGTCACAATGGTTCCAGATTTCCTGTTTATTTAATATTTATTGAGCCATATTTTCCCCTTTCATTAGTATGTCTATTTGAGTGCCCATATTGCTTCTTTGTACCTCAAGAATGTGTTCTTCTTCTATCGATATTTGTAGAAAATTTCTGATTAGATTCACTAGAGTGCCTATAATGTTGTATTGGTTATCCCTTTCTAATAATGGCATGCCAAATAAGGTAAGTGCTGTTGAGTACAAATTTCTCCTATCATATTTTTCAGGTAGAGATGTTAAACTAGTCGAATTTGGAAAGAGTACTTGAATTCCCCAATTTTCAAGACACTGACCATTTATGTATATGTAGTTGGCTAGCCTAGGTGATGTCAGCATGAGATCAATTATGAGACTCCAATCGTTTGTTATAATTTTTAGCTCTTTAAAATCTGTTATAGTCACTTCAGTTTCCAGAAAGTTAGTTACCATTTCTGCTAAATGCTGCAGCAAATTATACTCATATGTTGTTATCTGTTTTTCAGGGCCTATAAATCTAAAAACTGGTAACTGGGTGTCTTTTATTGTTTGCTTGTCATGTAAGTGATGATCTCTTTCAATTTTCCTAAAGACGTTAAAGTTGTCTTTTTCTGTCCTGTTATTTTCCAGATCTTCAGCAATTCCTTTTTTATTTTTTTCATGTACTGATTGTCCTTATTTTTTTTTACTTGAGGAAGAAGATTTTGATTTTGCTTTTGTTTCTGACATTCCTGTGTTTGGGGATTTACTTCTTTTTCTTTTTTACCATATACATTTTATGCTCCTGCCACCCCAGCTGCCCTCTCCAGACTGACCACCTCAGCCCTGTCACCCTGGTATCACTGGAACTTACCTTCTCACTTTTCACCCAGTCGCTGAGTGCGGAGCCTGTGGAGGGTCAGTTGTCACCCACAGCTGGGGTTATTTTCCACCATTTCTGAGTCCCATCCCCATTGTTTGGGCACACATGCCAGATTTGTATACATTGAGGTGTGTGCACATCTGCAAAAGTCCAGCAGCACCCTCACTTCTCTGGCACCCATCAGACCCATACTACCTGTAGGCCTCCACCCGGGGGCAGTCATTTGCCAGGAGTGCCAGTCCTCCCTCCCTGTGGAGAGGAGAGCAGTCCTCTGGATGCTCGATCCTCTCCCTCCCTGGCCAGTCCCTGATGACCCACTCTCACTGTGAACATGAGTCGCCAGAGTGACGGGAGGTAAGGCATGGATTCCTCAGCCCTCCATGCCTCTGGGCCAGCTTGGGGAAATTTACTTCTTTTCCTAACTGATTAAGTTAATTAGTTAATTTTGCTGTAAGAGAATGAATATTCTGCTGCCTAATTGTGTCTGACATATTACTAACCTCTTTAGTTACCTCTTTTAAGTTACTAACTTTAATAGAACTTGTTTCAATTTCTTGTGCTGTATGAAGTTTCTTTGATTTTGACTCCTTTCTTTGGTATTGGGGTTTATTTATTTTCTTCTTTGGGGCTTTCTGTATCTTGTTTTCCCTCTTAGGGGATTCTGGAATATTTACTGAGCTGAAATTTGGTCTCTCAGCTGTCTTTGTACTTTCTCAAATGTTTATAGCATTATTCATTGTATAAGAAGAGGATTCTAACATTAGAAACTATGATTCTAATTTCCTACTTACAGCATCTATTTTGGCTCCATTAGGCATGTGCGTGTCCTCCAAAGTCCTGCAGCACCCTGCCTTCTCTGGTGCCCATTGGACCTGTATAACCTGTGGACCTCCACCTTGGGGCAGTCATTCGGTGGGAGTGCCAGTTCTCCCTCCCTGGGGAGAGGAGAGCAGTCCTCCGGATACTTGATCCTCTCCCTCCCCTGCCGACTCCTGGTGACCCGCTCACACCACTCACACAAGTCACTGGCAAGGCAGGAGGTAAGGCATGACTCTGTTTGAGTCTGAATTATTTGTCAGTATGATTAATTGTTCCTTTAGTACTAAACTGGCTGTTACTTGGTTCTTCAGTAGTTTAACCAGATCTTCACTCATACTGTACGTTGAGGTACATATAGTGTGCTTCCCTTGTCATTACTATTAAGCTCCTGTACTTGACTGTCTAATTGACCTCTAGTTTTGGATAAATTTCTTGGGTGAGTTACTTCTAATGATTTTAATCCTTGAATTGTATATTGCATTCTTCACTTACTGTACATCCCTCAGATTAATGTGATATCTTCTGTAAGAGTCTTTGCTATATAATTCTTCAGGATCCAGTGCACTCTCATCACTTATCAGCAGTAAGGGGGAGGGCTGGCTAATCGTGAGCTCTTGCTCATCTTCTATACTGCAGTTATCCACTACTTCTTGTTTTTCTACTGGATTTGAAGTGTCAGATAGGACAGAAGATCTTCTGTTCCTGATGATTCTATGAGATTCAAAGAGTGATTACCTTGTTGTGACCGTTTCTCCCCTATCCCGCTTGTAATAGCTGAGACAGAAATACAAGTTTTTAATTTTGGGGTGGAGATAAAGCCAATTGTGATCAGTTCCATATGATCCTTGATTTTTGTTTGTTTAGTTTTCTTTGCTTTAAATTGTAATTTACTCAATAAAAGGGACAGATCATTATTTGTTTGTTTTTTTTGCAAGTGGGTTGACACCATCTTGGTATCTTTATTATGCCCACCTTTAATTTACCCTTTAATTTACCACTCCACTATACACACAGTCAGCCTAACCCTCAAATTAACCCTCAGATTAATACCTGAAATGACACACCAAAATGGTAGTAGGTTAGTAGTCCTACTATAGCTTCTTAGTCAGCAATATTTGCACATATTGTGCTACACTGAATTTTTTAATTACTGTGTATACTATAGTGTTAGAGATACTTTAGCCAAATAATATTGTTAAAATCTCTCCAGTCCTAGAAAAAAAGTCCTTATAAAAGAAATTCACCCCGGTCTCTGTATCAGTGAAATATTGTTCAGTGAGAGTTCAAGGAAGTCATTCAAATATAGTTACTGAGTCCGCTGGAGGATCAGAATCCTTTCTATATTATTTCCATTGACCTTCCCTGTTAAAATGTCACAGACTTCTTTAAATCCTTTCTCCTTCTCTCAGCTTTGGTCCGGATATGCTGATATTACCATTTCAAAATGATTTTTTCGGTTTCCCAGTTTTATCGAGATCAAATCTTTTTGTGCTGATTAAAAGCCCATGACGCTTCCTGTGTAGAATTAACAAACTGCAAAGTTCTTGTGTGGATGTCATTAGGGCACAGTGTATCGACAAAGCCACTTAAAGAGAGAAAATAAAAGACAAAAGTAGAACTAAGATTTTATTCCGCTCCCATCCACTGTCAATATATAGATAAACTCAGAATAAATCTAAAGGAACTCATTAGACTGAGAAGATTAGTCCTGCAGCTACCTGCAGCTATTTAAGCAGTTTGGTCATACAGCTATCTGGTTCTGTGGATTCTCTGGATCATTTCTCACAGTAATCATATTAACAAAGCACTAACATCACTTGTAAGGTGTTATAAGATATTATCCAGTATTATTACCCAGTGTATCTTATATCAAATATGTATCATTGCAT
Organism: Neoceratodus forsteri; assembly: GCA_016271365.2. NCBI lineage: Eukaryota > Metazoa > Chordata > Ceratodontiformes > Ceratodontidae > Neoceratodus > Neoceratodus forsteri. The sequence goes on from CM057458.1 coordinate 1,089,814,680, forward strand.
TAGTTAACATTTATAATAAGTCGCTTAGAGGTGATATATTTGATTAGTCCGCTTACATAATAAGTTGTATTCAATAATGTACTTGAGTAGTACAATGACTTTCTCTTACTGTCAGTTTCCTGGCATTCTCTGGCAACTTTATATCTTAAGAGCTTTACAGCAACTTTCTGATTGGTACTTGGTTTGATTGTAGCTGTAACCATGCTACCATACTCAGAATTTAAATACCTTTACTCTGCAGTCAGCCAAAGTATGCCAGAATGCTAAACTTCTTTATATACTAAGACAGCAAAGACAGCGAGGCAGCATCAGCATTATTAATTCAACGGCTTTGTTTTACAGTACTAAATACAAAAATAGAGGCAAAGTAAAAACAGAACTAGAATTAAGTAAATTTAGAATTTTCTCCTCCATGAGGATTGTGTTCCACTCTTGCTAGGAATAGAGTTAGAAAGTTCTATTAAGCAGCTCATAGGTCAGTTTGGCATTCACTTCCCTGTCCTGGCTGCAAGTGGATCTAACTGAAAATGCTGCACCTGTACTATAAGCCCCTGGTCACGTGGGTATCTTAGACTAACAGCAGCTTCAGTGGTGTGAAATTCAAACAGTATATTTTTTTATTTATTTAGCTTTTGTTGACCGGGTAAGTGCACTAGACAAATCCTGCCTATTTTCAGGCACAACCCAGGGGAAGGGGATACAGATGAATGCCAACTGACCTTGAACCAGATTAAGCTGTTGGTGGTATTTTTAGTGAATGAGGGAAATTTGGCCAGGATACCGGGGAAATTCCCCTACTCTTCTCGAGAAGTGCCATGAGATGCCATGGGATCTTTAACATCCACCTGAACTATCACCAATCCAGGCAGATGGGACCTCGGTTTAACATCTCATCCGAAAGACTGCACCTGAGAAGTGCAGCACCCCTCTCATGCTGCACTACAGTGTGAGTACTGGGATATTAACCCAAGTGCCAGATGTGGGAACTGAATCCTCCTTTCCAAGTTAAATATAAAATGTCAATCTTATCAGTCTGGGTGCTAGCAATCAGGTACTCAATACTCTTTGTCATTGCCACCAGCCTACACAAAAAGCAGCATGCCCTATGTTTGCACAGGTAAACACTCTATAAATTATATTTTATAAAACCTGAAGACTAGAAACTAAAAGACTAGAGGTCTCAAAAACACTATATCTAAATATAAGCTTTAAAACAATGTTCGGGGGTTTGGGCATGAGCTCAGTCTGTAGATTTGTGCTCAAAAAGCGGTCGGGTATAATGATTTCAAAACAGAGTGAGATTAACCTAACTCTGTTGTGAGTTCTTTCACTTATTTCAGTTCTTCAGCTGTGTACCACCAATGAATATGCAACAGGCTCACACTGCAGTGAAATCTTCCTGGTTATCTGTCCCTCTGCAGCATACCTCTCAAACTTTTGTCTCTCAAATGTGGAACATTGCCTCTCAAAATGTGGAACAAATGAGCAAAATGTGGAACACTTAATCAAATCTTTACCTAGGAAGCTCAGAACACTGTTAAAATGTTTGATTTATGTTCAGAAAGTCTGTTATGAATTGAATAATACATTTTTTGCATCATTTATTACAGATTTTTGCTTTAAAATGTTAATACTGAATGTGGGACAAGTCTTCACAATGTGGAACAGGAAGCTTTTGTGAAGTAAAATGAGGAACGTTCCTCGTAATATGGTACAGTTGAGAGGTATGCTCTGCAGGGCTCGCTGTCTTCCAATACTTCAGGGAGGGCCTCTGCCACCACTCAGACTCTGGCTCCCTGGAGTGAAGGAAGACAGAATACAGGAACTACCTGCAATATTGGTAGCACAAGATAGTCTGGGAAGGGACGGGAATAAATTAAAATTCAGGCAATGATGACATACCTTTTAAAAATATAAAGAAAGCTTTTCCAATATCCTGCTGTTCAGTTTCTCCACAATGGAACAGTATGCAGCTACTCTCACTCAGGCAGTTAATCAAGTGACCACTTCAGCAGACAGAACACCATGACTGGGTTTCTTTCTGGAGCTGCTTGTCAATGTCATCACCGGTGTGGACTGCGTTTGCTCCATGGGACCTGTATGGCTCTGGTCTCCTCACCTGGGGATTTCTCTCCAAGGGCACCAATTGGCTCATTCAGATCACTGCTTGGATGCAGGAGGACTCCCACTGGGCAGCTTTGCATGACCCTCACCTCAGGCAAGGCCCCCGCCAGAGGTCTGCAGCTAAGGTCAAAGTCTTCAAGACCAGGAGTCACAACCCCCTTGAAAGGGCCTTGGTGAGTCCTGCAGAAGATACCCTGATTGTTAGGCCCTACATGGGGATGTCGACATGGGAAAATCACTGGGTATGGGCTGGCACTATTGAGGACTGGCACAGGGAGTCAGATAGGGGCCCAGTACAAGCCTTTCTTCCTGGTGCTGACCATCTCTGAAGCCCATGCCTCATCTCCTCCTTTGAGGACAATGAATCATCTGTCCACCTGTCCTCTTCTGCTGAGTACACCATGTACCAGGGATTTCTGGTGGAGATGCTCCCGGTGGTTGAGCTGCATGCATATACTACCAGTAGTCTGGCAGCCCTGCCACTGGAACTCCTTGGAGTTCCCAATATTTATGTTGTAGTCATTCCAACATGGTCTACAGCCAAGTAGGAGGCATCCAGGGCCTTGTAGAAGCATCCCTCTGTCACTCTTACCATTCTCAGGGACCTCCACATGTGGTATCAAGCACCCATAGGGTCTGCAGGAGATGTACCTCACTCTGTCTTGGAGTTTCAGGGACTGCAGACCCACTGGGACCACAGAGCCTCAGGCATGACCAACCTCCAGATACAGACTCTGCCTACATGGGTGACTAGGTAGGAAGGTGTTTACCTCAGTACACACCCTTATATGTGCCTCCATACAACAAGCCCATATGGTCGCCTACAACCATCACCTATGGTTGCAGCTGAACAGCCTGTTGACTGCTATGCCTCAATGTGAGGCAGTCAGGCAAGCAATAGACCTTTCTACACATGGTCTGGAGATAGTATGGCACCATTTGAGGGCATCTTATGTATTCGGCGTATAGCATGGCTTCGCCTGTTGTGACTGGCACCTTTGGCTTGGTATAAAGTGCTAAATCCACACTACAAGGAGGCTCATTTCCTTTCCCCTGGGGTCAGATGGGAGCTTTTGGGGAACCCTCCTGCTCATGTGTCACAGGAATACCCACCTGACCCTGACCAATCTCAGGTTTTGCCAGACCGGTGAGAGCCCCAACCTTTGGGTATTCTCCCACAAGGAGAGTAATGAAGGTACCTAGGTACCTTCAGGGTGGGCCAGCTCCTCCTCCTTCAGGACCCATAAGTGGGATTCAGTGGAGAAGATTTATTTATTGGAAGATATCAAATCTACATACATAGTTTAACTGGTGATCTTTCTGAGAATCTTCATTCAGTACCATACCCACAAACCATCTCCCTCTCTAACAGAGCCAGAACCTCTGGGCAGCTCACCCTGTGGCAGACACCACCAGTGGTGCCCTGTTTTGGGATCTTTTAGGATCATCATGCTAGTTCTGGGTGATCCCCTATTGAACAGCCTTATAGACTCTGGAAATTGTGCCCACACCCTTCCAACATAGGTGCCCAGTACTGAAAATCCCCAAAATGGGTTAGGTCTTTGCTAATCTGGTGCAGTAAATTGTTCAAGTTGAGGTAATGTCTAGTTTGCAATATTTAAAACAATCCTACTGAGGAAGCCTGTAACACTGGTGCAGCTCCAAAAAAGAAGCAGAAGTTCCCTTTTGTGAAAAATTTCCGTATCTCATAAGGGCCAGCCTAATACATCTATGAAAGCCTGAGTCTGTTTTAGGTAGAAAGTTATGGTCTCCTATAATGACTGACAACTGACCAGTTTTGTTGAGTGAACCTGTTAGGAGCTTGGCCTTCAAGAGCATGTGTAATGTCTAATTGGTCCAAGGGTTGGCAATCCCTGACCAGATGTAAGAGGACAGGAAGACATGTGGAAGGGTGAACAGTAGAGCAGGGAGAGGCTGGTGGCCTACATCTCAAGTCATCCAGTGTCTTCTCTTTGTTTGGTCCATGTGACCACTGGAGCAATTTGGGCCACAGGGAAATACAGTTTGAAATCTGGCATAGCCAGACTATCTTTCTCTTTAGGAAGAATGAGGAGCATATTGTTGACCCGGTGTCTTCATAATCACCAGATAAATTACATCAGCAACCATTGCAGGCATCACCAGAACTCTTCAGCAAACCTAACTGGCAGGGCCTGAACAAAAATATCTAGGGAGCACATTCATTTTAAGGATGGCAGCACCCCCACCCAGATTCAGTGCTGATGTCTTCTTATGGGTTACTTATAACTCTGCTGGTTGTCAGACTTGTGCCATCTCATTTGTAAAGGGGTCTCAGCTTGCCTACTCTTTTGGTGTGTTACCCAGAGCCCACATGCATACAGACTTCCGACTGTCCTTCTTAGCCTAGCCTCACTGCCTGGCTAGTGGGTAACTAGCAGTATGGCCTAGAGGTTAGAGTAATGAGCTGTGAACGAGCTTGGTACATCCAGCAGACCAGACCTAGGTTTGATTCTCATAACCTCCACTTGCATACTGTGTGGCTTTGAGCAAGTCACTTAACTGCCCTGTGCTCCCAGTCACCATGAAAACAGGCACTTGTGCCTAGTGGGCCTTACCCAGTTACCAAAGACTAAAAAAAGAAAAAGAAAAACTCTTGAGTCTCTGGCTTAGTAACCCAGACTGCCTTATTGTGCAACTTGTGTGCCCCAGTTCTTCTTTCTATCTCTCAGAGTTGGTAGTTGGTTTTATTTATTTGTTTATTTATGTTTTTCTAGATCCTTTTTCTTTGGGCTTGCTGTTCCCAAGTCCCAACTTATTCCCCATTGCTTCTCTCCTGGTAAACAGAACTGAGGTTGTTGAGGAAGCTGGCAGTTGTTATTGGCAGGCACATGGCACTATGTGGGGGTGTCCAGGCATTATGTCCAGTAGTTTTTATTGGCTCCCTTGCCAAAATATTTGCTTTACCAGCCCAGATCCATAAAGGAGTAGTATACCCTCATACATTGCAAATGCTATTTGTTTCCTTGTCAACAGACAGCTCTTTTCATGTAGTTGTTGGGGAAATATGTGTTTGCTTTAGTTTATTTGCACTGTTTAAATCATCTCCTGGTGGTCTCCATGTTATGGCTGATTAAATCTCTTGTGCCTGTGAGATGCATTAGCATATGAGAACATGATGCATCAACACCCTGAAGACTCCACAGTATGCCTGTCTGCTTACTTAGAATTCAACAAAACAAGATCCAGCAAGGTGTGAAATACCACATTTACCTTCAATTAGCTTTATAAACTGGGTTAGATGTAATGCAAGTTTTTTTCTTTAAATTGCATTCAACTGGTGTGTTTCTAGAGAGTTTTTTCAGGTTGCGTGCACTTTCAGTACAGAGATACATAGCGTAAATGGGTGCCGTGACTTCATGTTCTCATACTAAAACAGCTCCCAAGGACAATAATATTTTAGCACCCATAAAATGGAGACCCCCCAGGCTAGGTACAGGGGATGGTGTGAACAGTGAAGCAAACTAAAGCAAACACTTATATCCCCAACAGTTACGCAAAAAGAGTTATCTGTTGACAAGGAAACAAATATATGTGCATGTCCTAGCGAGTGAGTGGAACAGCAAAGGAGTGGAACAGATGACTGGCATTGTAGGCATTTGTAGGCATCAGCAGCCAGAAGCAGAGAAGTGGGGGACTCTGCCAGTTGACATGGGCAAGGTGCCTTTTCACTTCTGCGTAACAATCACTGCAGGGAACGGTGGAAGCTCAAAGGTAGTCCAAAACTGGGAATAGGAGCAACACCCTGTCTAGGGTAGGAGTATATAGAGTTGAACAAGACACAGGGGAACACAAACAGAAATAAATAAAAAATGGGAAACTAGTAACACCTTATCAGGAGCAAGGGCACAAAAGTATCTCCAGGTAACACAGGGAGAAAAGAGGCTGAGAATGCCAGGAGTGGTGCAGTGCAATGGCCGTTGGGTGGCAGTTTTCAGAGAGAGGAGGTCGCTAGAGTCCAGGATGATTTAACTAGGATTCGGGGGACCTCTCCCCCCACCCAGAGACCACCAAGTCTGCCACCGTTACCTCCGAGGATGCAAGTGAGGAGGAACAGCTAGACTATGGTGTTCTCTGGAAGGGTGGAGTGGTGAGACAGAGGCACATTCCTCAACTGGTACCACTATAACATTTCTACATCAGTCTGGCAGGGCTGGACTGCCAGGAGGAAGCACCTGTGGTAGTGACCTAGGGGAATGCGGGGGCCCTTGTAGTGGAGACCTCAAGGAGGGTGGTAGAGGACCCCAGAGGAGAAGGAAGCAACTTCTGGTGGAGGAATCTATTGTGAGGGTGCTAGATATGGGAATAGGAAAGGGTGGGGAGAAGCAGGTTAGGTTTCTACCTGGTGCCACAGTCCAGAGAGATGGAAAGCGGATCCTAATGATCACTAGAGCAGCAGGACAGGGAAAGCTGGATGTCATTGTCCACCTGGGGACTAATGACCTGGCTAGGAATGGGGCTGGGATAGTGCAGGGGGGAGTTTAGGGAGCAGAGGAGGGGTCTTAAACAGGTAGCTTGCTCAGTAGCTTTTGCTGAGGTGCTGCCTGTCTACAACAGGGGACAGGAGAGGAAAGTCCACACCAGGAGCTTCAACTCATGGTTGAAAGAATGGTGCAGAGAGGAATCATTCAACTACTGTACATTGGGGACCCACCTGGGAGGATAAGGGCCTATACGGGGTGATGGCCTGCATCCATCCGGGAGGGGAATTGCAGTCCTCAGTGAATGGTTTAAAAGATACATTGATAAATATTTAAACTAGCCAAGGGGGTTGGCAGAAGAAATAGGGGAGTCAGAAACTACCTCCTTCCATAGGCTGAAGTAGAGAGTAAGGAGAACATGAGGGGAGAGGAATCCCCCAGGGTACAAATTAATAAAGTGAGTAGGGTGGTAGAGATAATGGGGGAAAAGAACAGGAGTATTATAAAGAGAAGTGGGAAGGGGGGATGGCAAAAAGGAGAAAAGGGGGCAACAAGCAGAGTGGAAACAACATCTGGAAGGCCATGTGTAGAAATGCTGGAAGTCTAGAAAATACGATTCTGGACCTAGAGGCCATCATGACAAAGACTGACTTGGATACTGTTGCCATTACTGAGTAATGGTGCACTGAAATCCATGATTGGGACTTGGCCATACCAGGCTGTACTTTGTTCAAGAAGGATTAGGTAGGAAGGGAAGAAGGAGGTGTGGTACAATATGTGTGGGCGAGCATAAAAGCCACAGAGATACAGGGAATACAGGGGGAGAAAGAGATACTGTGGGTGATGCTTGAGATAGGGAAAGGAGCTACTACTTGCACTGAAGTAATCTATAGACCTCCAGCAAAGAGGAAAGAATTAGACAAGGTACTGGTGGAAGCCATTGGCAAGATGGCAGAAAAGGGGGAGGTGCTGCTAGTGGGGGACTTCAACCTGGCAGATGTGGATTGGAGACTCCCAGCAGTGGCTTCACCTAGAAGCAGGGACATTCTAGACTCTCTGCTGGGTGCATTCCTGGGCAACTAGTCAGTGAACCCACTCATGATGGGGCAATACTGGAACTGGTATTCACTAACAGGGGCAGTGTTGCAGATGTCAAGGTTAGAGGCCACTTGGGAACCAGGGGTCACCATATAGTGTGGTTTTGTATGACGATGGCTGAGGAATCAAATCACACAAGGGCAAGGGTCCTGAACTTCAAGAGGGCAGATTTTAAAAAGATGGGTGAATGCCTCAGGGATGACCTAGCAGTGGTGAGTGACCTGGTGGGGTGGAGTAACAGTGGGAGAAGATAAAAAGGAGCATAGTAAAGGCAACAAATCTCTGCACCAAACAAGTGAGCAAAAGCAAGAGGAAAAAAAGACCACTATGCTTCTCAAAAGAGGTGGCTAAAAAGGTAAAAGCTAAAAGGGTAGCATTCAAAAGATATAAGGAGGTGCAGAGGGAGGAGGATAGGGAGGTGTATAAGGGGAAACAGAGGGAAGCAAGGAAAGCAGTAAAGAGCGCAAAGGTGCAAACTGAGGAGAGAATAGCCCAAGAGGTAACAAAAGGGGACAAGGCATTTTTTAGATATGTAAGTGAAAAGTAGAAAACCAGGGGTGAGGGACTATGCAGAGGGGGCCAGAAAATGACAGAGAAAGAAGAATGGGAGGGGCCAGAAAAAAGTTACAAAAGCTTCGGAGAGAGGAAGGTGGACATTAACCCTTTTTTGGTGGCAAGAGTCCTAAAGAGGCTTGCTAATCTGAAGGTGGACAAAGCAATGGGGCCAGATGGAGCACATCCAAGGGTATTGAGGGAGCTCAGGGAAATACTGACTGCACCTTTAACAGTTCTACTGAACAGCTCACTGGAAACAGCAGTGGTTCCAGAGGACTGGAGGAGGGTGGATGTAGTCCTACTACACAAAAGTGGTAGCAGGGAGGAGGCTGGCAATTATAGGCCAGTCAGTCTGACATCAATGGTGGGAAAGTTAATGGAATCACTGTCGAAGGAAAGGTTTGTGGAATATTTTGAACTCAGTGGGTTACAAGACCCAAGGCAGCATGGTTTCACAAGGGTGAGGTCATGTCAAATGAATGTGATAGATTTCTTTGACTGGGTGACCAAGGAACCAGATCAGGGTGGAGCAGTGGATGTGGCCTACCCAGATTTTAGTAAGGTGTTCAACACCATTCCACATAGGAGGCTAGTAAGAAAGCTGGATAGCTTAGGAGTGGGTCCAAAGGTGGTAAACTGGATAAAAAACTGGTTAGGTGATAGGCAACAGAGGGTGGTGGTAAACAGAGTTCACTCCAAGGAAGGGAGGGAGGGTGACCAGCAGGGTGCCTCAGGGATCAGTGCTTGAACCAATGTTCTTTAATGTCTTTATAAGTGACATTGCAGAGGAGCTGGAAGGAAAGGTCTGCTTCTTTGTGGTTGAAACCAAAATCTGCAATATGCTGGACATCCGGGGCTTGGGGGTGACTTGAAAAACTAGAGAATTGGTCAAGGGTATGACAGATGGGTTTCAATGTGAAAAAGTGAGAAATAATGCACTTAGGGCACAGAAACCCGGGGCAGAGTTCAAAATGGGTGGTGTGGTATTGATGACCACCAAGCAGGAAAGAGACCTGGGGTAATCATATCGGATTATCTAATGGAGGCCAGACAGTGTAACAAGGCAGTAGGGAGGGCAGTTGGGATGCTGGGATGCATAGGGAGAGGTATTACTAGAGAAAGGGGGAGATAGTGTTGCCTCTGTATAGATCACTGGTAAGACCCCACCTAGAATATTGTGTCCAGTTCTCGAGACCATATCTCTGGAAGGACATAGACAAAGTGGAGGTGGTCCAGAGGAGGGCAGCCAAAAGGGTGCAGGGTCTGCATCAAAAGCCCTATGTAGAGAGAGATTGAAGGACCTCAATTTGTACTCCCTGGAACAGGGGAGGGAGAGAGGAGATATGACAGAGACCTTTAAATACCCCACAAGGGTAAATACGGTACAGGAGAGGAATATTTCTCAGAAGAAAAGGTGCTCAAGAACAAAGGGACATGCTATGAAGCTGGAGGGGTTAGATTCAGTAGAGACGTGAGGAAGTACTTCTTCACAGAAAGAATGGTGGATTTCTGGAACTGCCTTCCAGTGGCGGTGGTAGGGTTCAAGAATGCATGGTATAAGCACAAAGGAATCATGGTGGAAAGGAAGGGGAGAAGGAGCAAAAGCTATAGATTGGGCACGGTTTGGTGTAATAGTGTAGGTAGTGAGAAATGGACAGATTGATTGGGCCAAGTGGTCCTCATCTGCTGTCAAAGTCTATGTTTCTATGTTTCTATAATGTTTACAAGATATGAGGGTGTACTACTCCTTTAAGTAATACTCAATGGAGAAGGTATTCAGGAAGATTGATTACAGTGAGTATGTAACTTGTTTTTAGATTCAGAGTGTGAGATCACTAGGAAATTATGATGCTGTTATGGGAGATGGCTTTCTTTCAGATCCCCTGAGTTAAGCTGGAGGAAGCTTGGCAGTAGGGTGGGTGGATGGATAAAAACTCCCGAGGACCCCTTAATTGTGGGTTGGGATGATGTGATCCCTTCTCAAGTGCAGATCTCCCCTGTGTCCGGGCAAATGCTTACTACTATACTGGGGTATGAGTTCCCAGGACAGAAGCAGAAGTTCATAAGACTATTATTGAGTGAGTGTTCTTTTGTCTCAAGATGAATTAAAGCTAAACTCCATTTGGGAGTTCCTCTGGTTCCTGTCTACAGGAGATGAACTGTGTGCTGTATTTGTTCTGCTCCTAGGAGAGGGTCTGTACCATCTTGCTGAATAAACTGAAATGCTGTTTTACTGTACTGCTGTTTGTGGACAATGAGTTATTTAAAGTTTGAGAATGCTTGCATGCTGCTCCACTGCCCCTGCATACTCCATTGTTCCACCCCCACAGGATAAAACCCTACTCAACCTCCTCTCGTAGCCGTAGTTGAGGGCCCATCAGTACCAACTGTCCATTGGCTGGTTATAGACAGATAGACAGATAACACACATCAGTGGAAATTGTTCTAACATTGTATAAGGGATATGTGAGGCAATTATTGGAATATCATACTCATTTCTGGTCACCATGTTGTAAGAATGATATTAAGGAAATTAAATAGCTACAGAAGTCTTGCTGAGAGTGCAGACAGACTGATTCATAGTGCTGGGGATGACAGACTCATTTGTGGTGCAGGGGCTATGTTATGCAGATTTTATTGTACTATATGTTTATATTTTGTAATATGTGTTCTGCATATCTGCATTGTACCCATATATGTATGTATTGCTGTTGTTGTACACATTGTATATTAATGTGTTGTGCTGTTTCTTACATTGTTGTTGTATATTGTTGCACTGTCTCCTATGCTCCCCCGGACACATCTGGAATTGAGTAGCTGCCTGTTCAGTATGCTTTTCCTGGTAAAACTTTTAAGTAAATACATTTAGTTAGACTGACAGGACAAACTTAATTGTATATACTGGAAAAAAAGAGAGTTGAGGGACACCTCACAGAAGCATACAGTTGTCCGAAGGAAAATGAGTAGATGTCAAGTTAAAGTAATATAACATTCAAAAACAAGGAGACAAACTGAAACAAAGGTTTGGTTTGCATCTTAAAAAACTCATGTGTGGGCAGCAATGAAACTCCGCAGTATACTTTATTTAACAAAAACATAATGAAGCATGTTTTAACCTCCTTTTCCTGGTTCAGAAAAACGAATGAATAAATATACAAGAAGTGGGATTTAAAAGCTGGAGTTAACAACTAGTTCTTCATTCAGGTGCAGGAAACAGAGAGAAGGTACAATCTACCAGAAACTGGAAGTGTTTAGTTTTATCCCATGCTTAAATCCCATCATGCAAATGTGATGGGTTAGCATCAGGGCATTCAAGAGAATCCTGACAAATGGATGTACCAAAGTGAAGGGATAACATGAGAGAAGATGACACATCCAAGAAACAGCCAAAAGGAAATGCACAACAGTGGCTTGGGGCGCTATGTAAAAGTGAGGTGCAACATGACCAGCATAAAGTACAAGAGTCAAGGATGTCAAATTCTAATGTTTATTTTATAAAATAACAATATCATGATAACACATTATCATTTTAAAAAAATGTAACATTTAAAATGACTGAAAAAGCTGTGTAATCCATGAAACAGGGACCTTTGAATCAGTAAGCTTCGTATTCAAACGGCTGAGCTATGGAGCCCCTGCAAATGCTTACAGATTATATTGAGTTTAGGTTCAAATATCAGGATAGTACCAAAAATCAGCTGAACATCAACTTTTTAAAATGGTGACTTAACATAATTTTTTATGTACTGCCATTTACAACCCAGTGTCATAACAGCATCTCATTTTATCTAATTCTCTATTACTTAAATGCTGTAATTTCATACCAGCATTATCAGAGATCAACACACTCCCATGGAAATTGTTCATGTTTATGATATGTAGTACTTATGTTAAAACTACCATTCATGTAGTGTCGTATACATTGTAACACATACTGGTAAGAAAGCCGTATAGGATTTCTCCAGACCAGACACTGTTGCAATGTACAAGTATTACTGTGTTACAGCTTCATTTCAAAATTAGAGCTAATGTTAAGACTTAAAAAAGAGAAATATTTTCCCCTTCCCTATCAGTACTGTGTTGCACACATCACCAGAGCTGTTTTTTCAAAACATATTTTCTCAAGAAAACATATCTTTGGGTAGCAGCTGTATCATAAGGAAAGAAGAATCATCTTTTAATTTGGCACAGTGTAATTTATAAATATTTAATGAATCCCACAAGACATTTGAGTCTGCCCAGTCTCAGTGCTGTCCATGAGCTGGTAGATGTTTAATATGCTGCTATGGATACTGGTTCCAAATATAGCAGCTCTAGTCCCGCTTGATCTTTTAGTTAAAGAATGTGCTGTCACCACTTAAAGAGTCTTTTGGAGTTAACACTATCAAAAACACAGGAATTAAATTAACTGCTTTGAGATAGCAATCTAACACAGGAAGGTTAGTATTAACTTGCAATCTAAGCTTCTATCTAAAGCATGTTGAAGGGTCACTACCAAATATATCTTGGAATCAAACAGCTTTTTTAACTGGCATTATAAAAAAGAGGTTGCAGGAAAAGCATACTGATAGGTTTGTGTGAACTATTTGCAGGGGGTACCTTTTTACTGAAAAAAATATTTTCTTGTGAACTAAACAGCACAAGACAGGACAGTGAATTGATTTCATTAGCTATAAAGAAAACATTAAACAATCACATTTAATAATAGCAATAAGGCATTTCAGTATTATTACGGATGTTTTGTACTGGAAGCACTTGGTACAGTATTTCTGTATTTATTTGTAACTATCACTTGATTATCCTATTGTATCACATTCTACACTAAACATTTAGGCACCCAACTGTACCAAGGAACACTGTAGAAACAATATATCTCATGGGGTCAACCTGCAGTATGATGCACATTTAACTAACTAACTAACTAACTAACTAACTAACTTAACTAACTAACTAACTAAACTAACTAACTAAATACTATCTACCTACTACCTAACTGTGGGGCAATGGCAAAATGGGAGGGTGATTAAATTGAAAATAATACATGGGTGGTAGATGTAACCAGAATTTTACACACTCACGAGGTGCATAAACCCCGAGAGCAAAGCTCAAGGAGTTTATAAAAGCATCTCACACTGAGGGTGTGTGTAAAATTCTGGTTTACATACACTCAACCAAGTCTTGTTTTTTATAACTATTTGTGAGCATTTTTAATTACTGTGGCAGCTGCGCGAATAGTGCTTGTGCCACTCACTACACAAGTTTGACTGACGAGGAATGATTACAACTGCCCAGTTGTAAAACATATTTACAACTGGATGTTTGTAATGCATTTTTACAAACTAGTTATCTAAACATTAAAAATGTTCACTAGTTGTTATATCATGGTAACCTAACTATACTGATTTTGCTATATTATTACTTCATTCAGTTGCACTGAAAGGCAGCAGGATTTGCAATAACTGGTTATATCACTGAAATATAAAACAGTAGCTCACAGTTTTATGTCCTATATTTCCACAGGCCCAGTGTATAATTTTGATCAAGTCACCTACTCTCTCTGTACATCAGTTTGCCAGCTGCAGAACCGAATAAAAACAGGAGCCACTGCAATATCATATCAATTCTACAGGGTAAATGAATTGTAAAACTAAACTGTGAAACAAATAAAAAATTGATTCTGATCCATAGTAAGTGCAGAATTAAATCTGCTTTTGCCATAGATGCATTGATGTATTTATAAAATTAACCAAATTACCATTTTTTGAATTCCACTCAAATCAGTCACTGAAACAGCCTTCTTAGAGACTGGGCGTCTAGTTCCAAGAGGGTTGCATGCATATGACATCATGCAAATGATGACATGATCTTGCGGAAGCTTTGCATTAACTTGGGAAAATATTCACTCTGGTTGTTCCCTACGGAAAGACCCTGAGGAGCCTCAACAGGTGTAGCTTACTGAAGGTATGAAATAGCTTTGAAAATAAGGGTATGCATGCATGCAATTTTGACCACTTTACTGCTTAACTTTAAATTATTTTAATTTAAACTTTAAATATGTCCTTTCTACCGAACATTATATCTGAGTTGCAGAAAAACCTAAGAATCCACTGAGACAGCAGAACACTGAAGTCTGAAGGTATTGTTTCATACAGATTTTGCTGTGTGACAGGTTATTACTGCTGATATACCAAATCTATAACAGCAGACATTGGTGGAATGGTTTAGGTTGTTAACTACCCTTTTAGTATCATATGTTTTTGAATGATCCTGACTGAGTTTCAGTAGCAGAACCGGGATAGGATACAAAAACAGGGGCTCATTATTTCTCTTGAAAGAAACAGTAAAATAAGTGTTTGATTATATAAAATATCAACTTTTTAGTTGCAACCAAGTTGCTTAAAGTGTAACAAGATCTGATTGAGATTGAGAGTGATACCTCGTAATTTTTGTATAAATGTATTTTTGAACTCTACTACTTTTATAAGGTGACAGGATTGCTGTATTATGTATACATTGTTTTATTTCACTAAATCTGTTACCCTAATGAAGTGATGGCTGTGAAACATTGGTGGTTCATCAGTTCTCCTTATGTGCAGTACCCAGTTTAAAAATACAAATACTGTCTAATGTAAAATATTTGATTTGATGAGTCTTACTGATCCAAGTGTTTACTTGGGTTTCTGGTGGATCCTCATTGGAAAAGGACTCCTTCCTTTTGTTAGTTGTTTGTTAGGGTTGAAGGGATGTGCTGGATGTTTGGATCAGGTTCTTAATGGTACAAAATAAAACCAATCCAATGTATTATTTATTGACAGTATTTTGACTTTTGCACACTGAGATAACCTGATTTAGGTGCAGCAACATTTTACAAGATTGTCTTAGGGACATTTGCAGCAGTACAGTCATTGCACTGTAAGCTGACAGTAAAAATTACATAGTAAATTACATTTATACAGTACTTTTGTCACAAGAGAGACCACTGTAAAAAGCAATTCTTCTATTCTGTGTTGAAAGATAGTACCCAGGAGGAGAAAATAGTGGTAAAGGAAGGGAGATTAGTTATGATGTCAAATGTAGAGAATCACACAGATGGCATTCCAGCCTTTGGAAAAAAAAAACACTGTAGGAGCCAAAATTAATGCAAAAGTGGCATGGTAAATTATTTGTGAAGTACTCAAACTGCTTGAGGGGCAGCACTAGGTACCCTGACACATTGCATCTGAAATGTGATGATTTGCCGATATGCACTTGTCAGCATGTAATTCATCTGGTTTGTATGAAAGGTATGGTACACAGGATGAGCAGGTGCAGTGGATAAACAATTTATTTATTGAAAAGTTTCACCAGGTAAGGCACACTGAACAACAAATTGCTCATCTGCTGGTGTGACTTGGTGGAGAGGGGAGTAGGAGTTACATAGATAAATATTGAACTACATTGTACATAAAACAGAAAAGTAACAGGATACATTGCATGGATGACAGTTATAAACTTTTGCTGTGTAAATCTGAAATAGACATAAAGTGTTCAGACTTTCAAGTAGCACTGATTGCATACAGGGAGGTGAGTTCCAGAAATGGGTGTATTTCCTCATTTGTCTTAACAGAGTTTGCTTGAAGGAGCTCTCAGTGGTTGCTCAAACATTCTACCATATACAGTTTTGTCAACATACAGCAGAGAATAGCTTTAAGTGCATTAGTCATAATAAGGGCTTGCATGTAGATAGTGCCTAGTGTCTGGTCAGTTGTAGAGTATAGGGCCAGAAGGAGGGGTGTGAGGTGTGAGTGTTAGATGCAGGTACAATTAACAGTAAGGAAGTTATGCAGTGCCATAGTTAAAGAGCTGGTGGAGGAAAAGAAACAGATTTGGAAAGGAAGCAAGTTCCACAGTTTTGGGAGATGTTAGGAGAAAGCAGTAGGGCCAATTGAGGTGGACCTCTGGGGTATAGCCAGGGTGGGATCTCAGAGGGCGGGAGGTGGGGGGTGAGTGGGAAAGAGAGGAGGTAAGATAGGGAGGGACTGTACCAATCCAGTAGGTGAAGACAAATTTTGCACTATGCTGGAGTCATCTATTTGCTAAAGATGGAAAGGCCAAGGCACTGTACAGGTGGCAGTGATGGGTTAGCAAAGATGAATCCAGGGCAAAGAGACAAAATGTGTTGAAGAGGGTATCTAATCTGACTAGGGAGTTGGTGGGAACAGAGCAATAGATGACATTACAATAGTCGATGACTGGGAGAATCATCTTTTGGACCAATTCACACCTTGCTGGGAGTGGGAGGCAGGCACTGTTTCTATATAAGGCTCCAATTCTGGGGTGTAGTTTTTTCAGTAAGGCTTCTATATGGTCCAAGAAAGTAAGATGTTGATCCAGCCAGACACCCAGATATCTGAAGGATGTAGGGGTCTCAATAGTTGTCCCATCTAGGGTAAAGAAAGAGGGCAGTGCTGGGAGTCTAGCCAGTCTCTGTCTAGTGCCGAAAGTCATGGATACAGTCTTCTTAGCATTTAGGAATAGCTGATGAGATTGAAACCAACTCTGGACATTATTGAAGTCCAGTTGGAGCCTGGAGGCAACAGCTGAAGGAGATGGCCCCATGGAGAAAAGGACCATATCATCAGCATACATAGGTACTGAAAACGAGGTACATATGGATGGTAGATTGTTCAGAAATATGGAGAAGAGAATAGGACCCAGTAGAGATCCCTGAGGGACTCCGGTGAAGATAGGGCGTAGAGGGGAGATAGTATCACAGATTTTTACCAATTGTGTGCGGCCATCTAAGTATGCACTAAACCACTTTACGGCGTGATCGGCCAGACTGACGGATGGCAGGGAGCATTGGAGGAGGGAGTGGGAGACCGTGTCAAATGCTTTTGCAAGATCAATAAAGATGGCAGATGTGATATGACCGCAATCCATTCCAGACAGAATTGTGTCTATGACCCGAAGCAGCGACATAGTAGTAGAGTGGTGTTTGTGGAACCCAGATTGATATTGGGTGAAGAAGTTTGTATCAGAGAGGTACAATGACAGTTGGGCTAGGACTAGTTGCTTTTGTAGTTTGGCTAGCATAGGGAGGAGTGAGATGGGGCAGTAGTTCCCAGGGAGGCGGTATCCCCAGTCTTTGGTAGTGGGATGATGAGTGTGTGCTTCCATTTTTGTGGGACTTCCACCAGATGAAAAGAGAGGTTGAGAAGGGCAGTTAGTGTGGGAACAATAGCTGTGGCTGACAGGTAGAGCAGCTTAGGATCAAGGCCATCAGGGGAGCTTCCTTTGCTCATATTTAAGGCCTCCAATGCAGTCAGAATATCTTGCATTAGGATACTGGAGAAAGAAAACGAGTACGGTGGAACATGAGGACACCTGGTAGGATCAGATGACAGCTGGCTAGAAATTGGGAGGGACTATAATAGTGCAGATGCACAGGAGGTGAAATGCAAGTTGAAAGCTGCAGCTACACTAGGGAGGTCGGAGATGAGAGTGTTATTTATTTTGAGGATTGGTGGGGAAGGAGCCTGAGGTGAGAATAGTGAGTGATTCACTTTCCAGAATTTTGATGGGTTATTTATATTGGAGTTAAAAGTATTGCTGAAATACTTGGCTTTTGCCAAGTGTGTGACTTTTGTGCATTTATTTCTGAGGGTGCGATATGCTTTAAAGTCTTTAGGAAACTTTGTTCCTTTGTGGAGCTGCCAGGCTAAGTCAAGGGCTTTTTGGCAGGCAATGAGCTCAGGAGAGATCCAAGGGAGATGGTTCCTGTGGACATGGATCCTTCGAATTGGGCATGATGATTCTAGACTTCAAGGAAGTGGTCTCTGAAGTAGTCTGCCTCATCCAGGGAGCTAGCTACAGAAATGGGAGCCCAGTTAATGAATGACAAGTCGTGCAGGAGTGGGACAATATTCAGAGATTTGTACAACCAGATCTGTAATGTTTTATGGGGGGCTTTGACTTTATGAACTCTGCGTATCAAGAAGGTCATACAGTGGTTGCTAAGGGCATCCACTAGAGTAACAGATTTTATGACCCTATGAGGATGACAAGTGAGGGCCCAGTTGATTTGGGAGTGGTTTCCCGTCTTGTAGTTATGCTGCATCGGGTCATGGATGAGTTGAGCTAGGTTGAGAGTGTACATTGCATTACGCACTTTGTTTGGTGAGGTAGACAACCAATTTAAATTAAAGTCACCCATGATATATAGTTCGCTGGCTAAGGAGTGGGTAACTAGGGTGGCTAAAAGGTCAGTAGTGATTTTGGGCTGTAAGTCAGGGTGGCAGTAGACACCTGTTACAAATATCAGTTTGGAGAAGGGGAGAGATATTTGTAGCAGTAGGGCTTCGTAGGCTTTAGGTTCTGAGCAGGAGAAGACAGAGGTGAGTTGGAAAGATGACGAGGTACAGATTGCTACTCCACCACCTCTGCCTAAACAGTCCTGGTGAGATATTGTGCAGCCAGTGATTGACAGGGAGGAGTCACTGATCTTGTTATTTAGCCTAGATTCTGATCATATAATTATATCAGGGGTGTGTGAGACCATGAGGGGCTGCAGCAAGTCTACTTTGTGAAGAAAGCAGCGTATATTTATGTGTAGAATTTTTAGACCATGAGGGAGAGCAGTTAGATTGGAGTGTGTATTTTCAGCTGGGAGGGGTGGAGGAGCCATAGCTGTTTGGGTTGGGCCAGGGTTAGGGTTTATGTTTCCAGCTGATAGGAGCAGGAGAGCTATAATGATATAATGAAGCTTGGCGCTCTTAAACCAAGAGTGGGTGCTTGACAGGTGTGTGTGAGTGCACTTACCAGTGGTGGAGGGGGGCCAGGAACTAAGGATGAGTAATAGGATGCAGTACATAGGCATCTGGATGAGAGAGGCACAGGGGTGACAGGGAGAGTAAGACCAGGAGTGTGTGGTGGGAGTAGGGGAGGTAGCAGGGTTGAACACCGAATGGAGGAGGGTGTGGTGATGCTGTTGTGTGGGTGGGGAGTGGGGGTAGGAACCAGAGGGGCGAGTGTGATTACAGGGAGTGCCAAAAGAAGGAGAAAGTTAAGAGTATAGGGCTTCATTCTTCAGACTGAGAGAAGTTAAGGGCCTGAGAGTATCGGAGAAGAGAAAGGTTACGCTAAGGGGCCAGTAGTTAAATTTGAGACCGAGGAAGAACTGTGCGGCAATGAGGAACCGTAAGTAGGAAACAGTGCTTGGCAGAGGGCAAGGCTGCAGAAGGAGAACTTGCTATAATCCTGATCCGCAAGGACAATTAGTGAAGCAGGGTCTGGGGGAGCCAATGAGGAGGAAGTTAAAAGAGGAGGGAGGAGCGAGAGTGTACTTAAAGGAGGCCTGGGAGGGGTGGGAAAAAAAGACTTGGACGAAATGAGTTTACTAATAGGCTGGAGAGAGTATTCAGAAAGGTGCACCAAGTGGATGATTTACACTGCCTGATGGACCAATCAGGAGCCAGGAATAAGGTGCTGCAGCCAATCGGAACACCGCAGTAGAGAAAATGCAGTAGCTGCTATACCTTATATTTGGGGCCAATGCCTGGTTTCACAGGGGCAGATAGGAGATGTCAATGCTGGTGGCAGCAGCCGAGGAGGCACCTCCTTTTAATTCCAAAGTACTGCTTGGGGCACCAGAGTATCCTTAGGTTTGGGGCTGATGCTTGGTTCCACAGGGGCAGATAGGAGAGGTTGATGCTGGTGGTGGCTGAGGAGGTGCCGCCTTTCAATTCTGAAGCACTGATCAGGGCACCAGAGTATCCTAGGGGGACAAGAAGGGGGTAGAGTAAATATAGATAGCAGCAGAGTTAGGAAAAAAAAAAAGGGTCAGGAAACTGGCGGCAGACCACCAGTGGGGGGGGAGTAGATGAAAAACAGAGACAAAGGACTTGCAGATTAGCTAGGCAGGGGTGAGTTCAGGTGAGACAAAGGGGGGGAGTTGTAAGCAGTGAGAAAGTCAAGCGGGGGGGCGGAGTAAATTCCAGGTTTGGAGTAGACTGCTGAGACTGGTGAGCAGGAGCAAGACAGTAACTCAAGGAAAAAAAAAGGTTACAGGATTAGAGAAGGAGGAGGACCATTTGTAGAAGGGGTAGATGAACAGACAGTGGTGAAGAATGGGAAGGCAATGTCAGAGAGTGGAGGAGAGGGCAGACACAGGGTTAGAACTTAACAGCAAAAATACATAACTACACAGCTTTACACTAATATCCCTTAAACATAGCCTGTACAATCAATCATTCATCAGCAAGTTAGACATGGCTGTACTAATGTAAGTTACACTACTGCATAAAAACAGGCTAGCAATTCAATTTAACAGTTAGAGTAAAGTCCTCGGTAAAAAACTCAGCCGAAATGAGTTTAAAAATAGGCTGGAGAGAGTGTTCAGAAAGGCACACCAATCGGATGATCCATGCTGCCCAATGGACCAATCAGGAGCCAGGAGCGAGATGCTGCAGCCAGTCGGAACACTGCTGTGGAGAAAATGAAGTAGCGGCTGTACCTTAGGCTTGGGGCCAATGCCCGGTTCCACAGGAGCAGATAGGAGAGATCGATGCTGGTGGCAGCGGCTGAGGAGGAGACACCTTTCAATTCTGAAGCACCGCTTGAGGCACCAGAGTATCCTTAGGTTCAGGGCCGATGCTCAGTTCCACTGGGGCAGATAGGAGAGGTTGATATGTCGACCAGGTAACAAGTTATGTTTAAAGTGATATATGGAACTTCAGCTTTTTTATGGTGTCATGGAGTAACTTGAAGCTAGCTGGAGTTGCTATTGCAAAGGCTGTCTGGCATTGTGACTTGTAAGAGTATTTGCATATGAAGTAAATACCTGGTGCTAGGCCTTAAAGATCAATGGCAACCATTTTACACATTGTTAAAAAAAATCCTGAATATAAGTCTTTGGGTCATGAATAGTGCTTCCTGAAAATGTCATGCTATTTGGTTTTATGGTTTTCTTTAAATCAGCATTTGTTAAGTTGTTCTGCACTAACTGGAAACATGCTGTTTCTGTCCTTCTGACTGAGTCTTGGAGAGTGATGACATCATATTGGACTAAGTAACTGCTGCAGTAGTGCATGAGGCTTGATTGAAGAGCTGTAAGCTTCCTAATAAGAGCAGTCTATAGAATTAATTGCTGTCCAGGGATTTTACTGACTCAGTCTCTGGTATGTGTTCAGATGAATTAGCTGAAAATCTATCATTTTGTTCTTCTAAAAGGCTAATCATTTGAGTCGCAGTGCTGAATTGAAATGGTATGCATTTGAGAAATCAACTTGTCTGTATCACAGCTGTGAGTTCCGTCCCATCAAAACTTTGTATTTTGTTTTCTAGCTTTATACCACTGGGTTGTTTATTTAGTGGATATAAAATAAATCTAAAGTTTATTAAGTCATACAAGTAGTTTGTCTTTGATGTAGCCTCAATAAAAAGGTCCATATAAGAACAATTATTTTCCTTTCAGATTGATAAACAGGTGTCTGCCACACTCTGCTATTTCAGGCACATGCACTACATGAACTCACAAATCTCAGTTTATTGATGGTTTCTGTGTGAAAATACATAATGTATAACTAGAAACAGTATAGAGCATCCTGATGCCCCCACTGTCTCTTTGCTATAGTGGAGGCAAATGCTCTCTACTGCCCCATCCCCTGCTCCACAAGCCCCCATCTCTTGCCCCACATTTGAGACTGCTGCACCCTGCTGCCCACCATCTTCTCACACACGGTTGAGGTTGCTCACCCTGTTGCCCCATCATCTGCCTGAACAGTCAGGGCTGCTGCACCATGCGCACCCCACTGTCAGGGATACTGTACTCTGATGCCCCCCTGTGTCCTGCCCCATAATCAAGGCTTCTGCACCATCCTGTCCACAGTCCCTCCACAGCCAGGGCTGCTGCACCCTGCTCCTGCCTACTTGTGCATGATGGCTGTGGTCTGCTGTGCCCTAGAGCCCCTTGCCTCCACAGTTAGAATTGCTACACCATGCTGCCACTTGTCACAAGAGTTATGGCATTTGCTGCACCCTGTCCTCTTCCCCCAAAGTTGTGTCAGTTCCACCCAGGTGTGGCTGCTGCACCTTGTCTCACAGTTTGCGCTGCTGTACCCTAATGCCCCTCTTGTCTCCTGGCCAAACAGTTGGGACCACTGCACCTTACTGCCTTCTGTCCTTCACCCCATAAACACAAGATGAAAGTATTTTTCTGTTTTTTCCTTTGGGTAGTGCAGCAAAAAATATGACTTTGGTGGCAGGGGTAAGCATGGTGCAGCAATGCTAACTGTAGAGTCATGGGGCAGTGGAGGCATGTGGCTGTAGGGTGCAGCAGGGCACAGCATCCCTGACTGTGTAGACAGGAGCAGGGTGCAGCAGCTCTGGCTATGGTGGCAGGTGACAGACTACATCATGACACAGAAGCCTTGATTGTGGGGCAGGATATGGGGGCATCAGGGTACAGCAGCCCTGACTGTGGGACAGGATGCGTATGGTGCAGCAGCCCAGCCTATTTGGGAAAATGGAAGTAGGTAGCAGGGTGTAATAAAAGCCCCACCTCTGGTGGCATAGGCAGCATGGCGTAACAATCCCAAATGTGGAGGCAGGGGACAGAGGACTCTAGGGCATATCAGAGCACAGCAGCCAAGACTGTGGTGACAGAAACAGGGGGCAACATGGTGCAGCAGCTCTGACTGGGGGGGGCAGAGTGCAGCAGGGTGCAACAACCTAAATTGTTCAGGTGGGGCAGCAGGGTGCAGTGGCCCTGATTGTTCAGGCAAGAGATGGGGGCAATAGGGTGCAGTAGCCCCAACTCTATGGGAGAAGAGAGTGGGCAGCAGGGTGCAGAAGCCACAAATGTGGGTCGGGAGACATGGTGATTGTGAGACAGGTGACGGGGGTAGCAGATTGCAGCTGCTTCAACTGTAGGCAGGAGATGGGGGCACCAGAAAGCCATATAGTGTTTCTAGTTATACATATACATGATGTATTTTCATATAGAAACCATCAAAGAACTGAAATCTGTGAGTTCATATAGTACTTGTGCTTGATATAGCAGAGTGTGGCAGGCACCGGTTTTTCAATCTGAGAGGAAAACAATTGTTCATACATGAACCGATTTATTGAGGCTACATCAATGACAAACTACTGTATTTGCATGAATTAACAAACGTTAGATTTATTTTATATCTATTAAATAAACAACCCAGTGTTATATAGCTAGGAAAAAAGACAGAGAGTTTTGATGATACAGAAAAGCTTATTTCTCAAATGCATACCACTGCAGTTCAGCACTGAAACTCAGATGATTATCTTTTTATAAGAACAGAATGATAGATTTTCAGCCAATTCATCCGAACACAAACCAGAGACTGAGCTAGTAAAAACCCTGGACAGCAAACAATTATCTCTACAGACTACTAATTAGGAGGTTAGGAGCCTTTTAGCTCTTCAGTCAAGCAGGGACTTGCACTGCTGCAGCATTAACTCAGTCCAATATGTCATCACTCTCCAAGGCTCAGTCAGAGGGACAGAACAGCCTGTTTCTAGTTAGTGTGAAACAAGTTAACAAACACTGATTTAAAGAAAATCACAAAACCAAATAAGATGATATTTTCAGGAAACACTGCTCATGACACAGGGACTTGAATTAAAGTTTTTTTTTTTAACAATGTGTAAAATGGTTGCCATTTATCTTTAAATAATAGAGTTTGGTTTGTTTTGTTTTGGGAGTGAATCTTGAGGTTGCTGTATACAGTGGTAGCCACTAACAAGATGGACTTTACATTTTATGTATATTAGATAATATCACAGGAAATTCAATTAAATGAATGGGTATTTCCTGTGCTATATCATGATATATCTGGATATTCTGTATTATTCACTTTCTACCACTGTTGTTGGCAGTGATATGTAAGTAAGTAGCTATGACAAAGTGTGCATTATAAGATTTTAATTCACACCCAGGGGTGTAGAAAGGCATGAGGCAGAAGGCTGAGTGTCCTCATACACTTGGGAAGTGCATTGAAATCCTATGAGGTACACTCTGGGGGATGTATTACGCTTATAAAATTGCTCTAAGAAGATTTTGGGGGGGGGGGGAATGAGATCAGCACCTGATCATGCATTTATAGAGATGTAATGCATGTTCAGGTGATATCTCTTGGCCAATGATATTTCTAGATTTTTTCTTGCCATTTTATAAATCCTTTTAGCACAAGAAAGCACAAACCTGTATATGATGTTATAGGCAGTGTAGATCTTTTTTGTAGCAACCTAGAATATGATACTTCACTTCCACACTCTAGGGTGGTTAAAAGTGACTATCTTGTTACTAGTTTCTGGTTGCTAGGATTAAAGCAGTTACGGGTTCTGTAAAGTGATCCAAACTTTCGGTTGGTGCTTCAGAGTGCCTTGTGGATGTGCTCACTAAAGTTTAGCTTGGGACTGAGCCATACTCCAAGCTATTTGAAGTTTTTTATACTTTGGAGAGGTGGGCCGGAAGAAGAGAGAGTATGGAGATCACTGCGAGAAAGCATTTTATTGGTGAACAGCATTATGTTTATTTAAATATTATTCAGTATAATTCTGTAGAAACTTATTTGTGTTAATCTTGTGTTAATATGTAAGGTGCCTTGATAATTGAAAGGCACCATATAAATAAAAATTATTATTATTATTATTAATCCAGTTTTGGGTTTTGCTGAATACATTTTGCAATGTCACAGAGTTTGGGGATAGAGCTACTAAAGGCATATGTGAAAGTGTTACCTGTATATAGGCTTCTGTTGGTATCAGAATTGCTGTAGACAGAGGAAATGTCAATAGCATATCAGTGTCAGTGGCTCAGCAGGTTCTATACTTGCCTCTGAGGCCAGAAGATTGAAAGGTTGTAGGTTCTAGCCGCACACCAGGCACTTGGGGTAAATCCCAAATACTGACGCTGTAGTGCATCATGAAAGAGGGATACTGCACTTCTGAGGTGCTGTCTTTTGGATGAGACATTAAACTGAAGTCCTGTCTACTTGTTCTGGTGGTTGTTCAGGTGGATGTTAAAGATCCCATGGCACTTATTGAAAAAAGTAAGGGAATTAGTAATCAATATAGATACACAACAAGAAAGAAAAATCAAGCAAATAAATTACATACAGAGAGACATTTTTTGTAATGCAGTACATATACAGATAACAAAGATATTGCATTCCATCTTATAACTGTTCACAAAGAAAATATTTAACAAAACCCTACCAAATAAACTGTTTTAGTGAAACCAGTTAATATGGACCCAAAAATGATTTGCTACACTTTTGCCAAGTAATTTATATTGCTGGAATTTAATCTGTCTAACACTAGCTTCAATTTGTAAAATTATAGATAATCCAGTAGTTTGAATGTGTTGTAGTAAATACTGGCACATAACCTGTCACAAATTATATTTAATACAGAAAAAAATAATATTTCAAGTACTGTGGTGAAATTTCCCTAATTTCCCTGAATATAATCCCCAAATAAAAATTTCATATGTTATATTCTGTAGAAAGAACCACTTCCATCTTTGGGCCAAAAGTTTTCAAAAATGGGTTACATAAGGGCAAGAGATAAAAAATGTTCCTGCATTTCTTTCATCCATATGCATTCTGTCCTAAAACAATATCTTTCATCCACTGTTTTATGTTTTAAATTTCCTTTAACCCCTAACATCCCATAACAGCTTAACCAAACCACATCCCATATTTTAGGGAGGATTCTGGAGTCATTTAACATTTAGTAAAGTGTCTTGCATTTTTGTAGGAGGGCATAAGGAAAATGTGCCCTATTTGTTGAGTTATGGTCCATAATGTTTCTGTATAGAGCTTTCCTATGTAAACTCAATAACTTGTTCTTTTCTAACTTCCACTGCCTTGCTTTCCTAATAGATGATTCTGCATACCCTGGGATTTATAAGGAGCTTATAATTTTAAGAGAGCCTGTGGTCCATCCGTTTATCAAAGGTTTCAATAAAAAAAATTGTTCACTGCTGCCAGGGGTGTTGTGTGGTTTCCCTTTACCTTTTAATAGTGTCATGTAAAAAAAAAGAGTGATCAAAAACTATAGGGTTCAATATGTCAAGATCCCCTTGTTTTTTTTTTACTTAAATAAGTGAATTCCCTTTTTATGGGACTCAGGTGACTCCCCCATAGCATTTGGAAGAAAATATTAAATATTCCGGTGTCAGACACTTGGTTTAGTGGGTAAATATGGCCTACATATATGAAATAGGTAAAATAAAGTACTTAATAATTGCTACTCTTTTTGTTTTGAAAACTTCCACAACTTCCACATCTGTGTTTTCTTTTCAACTATCTGAATTTTTATCCTTGACTAGTACAAACCCCTCACTTTTTCCTTGATTGCTGAACTTAAAAATGTCCCTTAACAGCTGCAAATTCTGTATTATATTTCTATTGGGGATCGAGCATGTTTGAGAAGGGTGAATAACTATCTCAGCTGTAGCTTTCATTCTGTTACATACAATTGCAGAAAGGATTGTATGATCAGTAGTAAGGAGACTTATTGGTCTCCAATTTTGTAGATGTTGTTTGTCTTCTTTTTCAAATAGAAAAATAACTATAGCTTTAGAAAAATCTAGGTAGGAATAAGGATTCTCAATTATTTTATTGTAGAGTTGAACTAAATACTCCCCTAGTTCTTTGGCAAAGGATTTATACAATTTGTTCATAATCCCATCTATTCCCATAGAAATGCCATCTTTTAAATGAGAAATAACTTCTAAAATGTCCTCCAAAGTAATTGGAGCAGCCATTTTTTTCTATATAATTTTGAGGGATTTTTTGAATCTGGAATTTGATTTTAGCTTCCTCAGAACCATCGGATTCATGAGCTGTGCCGAGTGTGTTTGTTAAAGAATTCTGAACTACTTCTAACATTCCTACATCTGTAGTCTATAAAATTCCAGATTCATCAGAGACCCTCCATTAATTTAACATCTACTTTTTGCTTATAAGCATTTAAAGGGTCAGCATAGCGTTGGTTTGATAACCCAAACCTTATTTCAGTTTCTAAGGTAGAGGCTCCATTGTACTGAAACTGAAACATTTTCTCTTTTATATGGACCAATTGTACTTTATAGTTTACTCTCCCTGGTGGAGATAAGGACATATGTTTGTAAAATTGGTGTCTTAGGTCTACACACTGCAACTATTCTTTATTAGGTTTAGTTTTGCTGTAATCAATAAATAATTATTTAATAAGATCTTTTGTATATTTCCAATATGTCCCTATAGTATCATAGATACATACATACATTGCATTGAGTCTCTAGCTGCTAATAAGTGAAGGGCCCTTTGTTTCATGTCAGGGTTCGCTAAAACTGATGAATTCAGTTTCCATCTTTTTTTTATAGAAGGAAAACATGGTGGTACTTTATTCAGGTTATAAATGCATGTTAATATGGAATGATCTGAGAATTCACATGGAGTTACCACTGCTTTATAGGGAATTACATATTTAAATGTGCATAAAAAAATCTATCCTAGTGGCGTAGGCACTTCTATGATATGTGTATCCAGAATCTTTCCTAATTGCTCTAGAAGAATCTGTTAAATTTTCTAAATTAATTAAATCTTTTAGAGTATTGGTGTCACAATACACCTTCTTTTGGATATTATATTTTATTTTACTATCCAGAATATAATTCATGTCACCCCCCATACTATATGTTTTGCAGTAAGTAAAAAAAGGTTAAATGTTTTCAGATAGTTCTATTCTACCAGATTTGCTTTTAGGGCCATAGGTGTTAATCAGTCTCAAAGCAAAACCTTGGTATATGCAGTCCCAAAACAAAGCTCTGTCTGGGACTATATCTACTATTTTATGAACTGTCAAATCAGTACCTTTAAATAAGATACCCAGAACATCCACTGCATCTTGTCTGAAGGACCAAAAGGATGGTCCCCATACCCAAGATGATTTTGCTTGAGAGGTGTCCCATACTGTGTTAAATCTAGTTTCTTGTAAGAAGATGATATTAAAAGGGGAATGTTTAAAATATGATAAAATTAAATTCTTTTTGTATGCCTTCATACTGCAAACATTACAAGAGGCAAAATGTAGCATCACCATCTATTATTATAGGGTCTTTTTTAGTTTTCTTTTCTCACCCTTTTTCTTTTCTTGTTTCTAGGGGGCCTAAATTTTGTTCTTCTTCAGCCTCCATCTCTGAAATTGCACCAGATTTTGAGAAAATATCTGACACAGGTTCTGAATCCTCTAATTCTCCTTCCAAAGCCTGATATGGGTTGTGCAGCAAGACTACCCGGGTGGAATGTTTGGATGCAATTCTTGTTAGTATTTTTGGTGCCTGAAAATTCACCCAGGGGGACCATCATGTGCTTTTCCCTATCTGCTGTGCATTATTTCCTCCACTTTCCTCCTGATGAATGTTGCTGAGGTCCTTGCTACCTTCAGGCAGGGGAAAGGGATTCTCAGGAAGAAGAGGGGCATGCATCTTTTTCTTTTCTCCTCAAAAACTGTGCTTGCTGAGGTACCTAGTTGTTGATCTGTGGGAACACAAGAATTCTTTCTAGTATTGTTTCCATTATGCTCCTGATACGCTACATTTGTGTCACTTATCTCACTATGTTGGCCAACGTTCGAAGTAGGGGTATCACTGTTAGTAGCATAGTTTGCTCCTTGCTTCCTTTGTTCCCAAGCTTTCTCTATGATTACTTCCTGATTTACTGCATTCCTCCTGTTTTGTCCAGCCCATGGGCACTGGTGATAAGCATGGCCCACCTCGTTGCATAAGTTACATTTGAATATATAGTGCAACCTTGTTTATCTGGACCTCGATTATCTGAATCTCCAGATTGTCCAAACCTCCATAGTGTCCCCCAGTCCCCCATTCAAAAATTGCAGTTTTAAAATTGCATCTTTATTTTTTTACTGATTTTTGCCGATTTGCCCAAAAGCACTGCCTCTGTCAGCAATATGGTACATACGGTACTTAAGAAGCTGTTTTAACAAGCAGGCAGTATGTTATTGTATGTGTAATTTACACTACCTTTGATATGGCCGACCATGAATAAAAGCGCTGTGTCCTTGATATCTCCCAGAAAATCTGCATCTTGGAATGCCTGGAGCGAGGGGAGAAGGGAATCAAAGTTGCCAAATGCTTCAACATAGGGAAGTGTACTGTTTCTGACATTCAGCGAGCTAAGCAGAAGCTCAATATGTATGTGGCTACAATGGAGCACTTGGCTGGCACACAGAACAAAAAACAACGAAGGGCTGCACTGATGGGCAGCTAGATCTCTCTCTCTAACTTTGGTTTGTGCAGAACTGGGTGCATGGAACCCAGATATCAGGTCCCATATTGAAACATAAAGCCGTACAATTCCATTGTGAACTCAGTGTAGAGGATGACAGTTTCACAGCGAGCGAGGGGTGGTTGCAGCGGTTTAAGGCAAGACATGGAATCTGACAGCTTTCTGTTGCTGGTGAGCTAATGTCATCAAGCAATGAATTGATTGCTCCTTTTCGAGATCACCTCTCTGTGCTTATTGAAAATGAATCCCTATGCCCAGACCAAATTTAGAATGCCGATGAGACTGGCTGTTAGAAAGCTACTCCCTGAAAAAGCACTAGCCAGCTCATCAGAAAAGTTTGTGCCTGGGCATAAGAAGAACAAGGAACAGCTGACAATCCTTGACTGCCATAACACAACTGGAAGTCACAAGCTAAAGTTGCATGTTATAGGAAAATCTTTTCACACATGTTGCTTTAAGCACATAAACATGGGGACCCTGCCAGTTCTATACTTAGAACAATCGAGTGCTTGGATGACAGCAGCTTTTTTCACACCTTGATTCTTCCAAGATTTAGTTCCCTTGGTCTTTTCTACGAGGAAAGGGACTGCAATTACAAGCAATTTTGCTCATTGACAATGCCGGGACTCACCCAGACACAGACCAGCTGACAACTGAGGACAACAGCATTCGGTGCATTTTTCTGCCTCTGAATACAACAGCTAAACATCAGCCCATGGACCAGGGCATTCTAGTCACCCTCAAATGAATCTACAAGGGTAAGCTGTTAAGCAATGTGCTGTCCAAAGAGAATGATGCCTGCAGCTTTTCAGACATAAAGTCTGTGACAGTTAAAGACACTTTCTATCTGCTCACCGAATCATGGTCCAAAGTGCGAGCAGATATGACAGAAAAATGCTGGTCATGGTCCCAAGTTCTGTCTCCCACCACAGTTGAAGTTGCCCTGGAACAGCAAGATGAGGTTACTGAGGGACTTATGCAGGTTGCATAGCAGATTATGCTGGATAAAAATGACATGACTGAGTGGTTAAATGTGGATTCTGATGACCAGAGCCATGAAGAATTAACTGACAATGACATTCTCACTATTGCCTCTCAAGAACCCCTTACAAATGAGCTTGACACTGATTTTGAAAAGGAGGAGGTAGAGGATACTGTTTTACCTACTGCCTCAGAAGCAGTGGATTCATTCGAGTGTTGCATAATTTGGCTAGAAAATCAGCCCAACTGTGGCTACCTACACACTCTGCTGCTTAGGCAGTTGAAACAAAAGGCTCTTAAAAAGCTGAATGACAACAAAAAGCAGCATGCGATAGCCTCGTATTTCATAAAGTGACATTCTTGTTTGGCACTGTTTATTTAGTTATGCATTACAGTACTTAAAGTTTAATAAAGTTTATGACTTACGAAATACAGTACTGTTTTAAGTGGTTTTTATTGTTTTTTTTAATTTAAACAGCATGCATACTGTTCTGCCCATTCCCTATTAAATTAAATAGGACTCTTGTTTATTTGAACCTCTCGTTTATCCAAAAAAAAGTGATGTCTCCCTCTAGGTTTGGATAAACAAGGTTGCACTGTATTCTTGCAAACCATGTTCACATTCCCCCACAGAGGGCACACCTGAGTCAATCACAGGCACTGCTCAAGTGAGTCCTACAGCCACACTTGTAGCATGGTCTTTAGTTGCCGTGGGTAAAAACAGACTCCTCGGTCCCTGCCTAAATGAAAACTATTGGGAATGTGTAATACTTCATTATCTCTTTTATGGAGTTTTACCCTGAACCTCCACCCACTCATTCAGATACCTTCAGAATCTGTAATCGGGTCAGGGAGCCCCAGAACTGTACATTTCTTTTCTAACCAGTACTCCAGAAAGATTTGGAAAAACTGGAAGAGTGGTCTAACACATGGCAACTTGGGTTCAATGCCAAGAAGTGCAATGTCAAGCACTTGAGAGCTATGAACCCTGCAAATGGTTACTGGTTGGTGGGGGGTGCAGTTACAGGAGAAATGAACCACTTAGCCCAGTGCAGAAAAGCAGTGGCAAAGGCTAACAGAATGCTGGGGTGCATCGCAAGGGGAAGTACTTCTAGGAGAGGGGAAGTCATCCTACCCCTGTACAGATCCTTGGTGAGGCTGCACTTAGAGTACTGTGTGCAGTATTGGCTCCCCTACTTGAAAAAGGACATCAAGCTATTGGAGGCGGTACAGTGCCGGTCAATAAAAATGCTCCTGGGGTTGGGAGATAAACCTTATGAGGGAAACTGAGACAGCTCAATATGTATTCCCTGGAGGATAGAAGAGAGAGAGGGGATATGATTTGAGAACTTCAAGTACCTGAAGGGTATGAACAGAGTGAATACTGGAAGTATTTTCAAATTAAAAGGTGGAAGGGAAACCTGGGGACACAGTCTGAGGTTGGAAGGAGGCAGATTCAGGAGGGAAATAAGGAGGCACTATTTCAACAAAAGGGGGGTGGCTGGGTGGAATGTGCTGCTGGAGGAGGTGATATCACTGTGGACAGTGGACAGCTTCAAAAGGGGTGGGACAGGTTCAGAGGGACGGTTCAAACCATGGGGGTGGGGTGGGGGGAGAGTAGGACACATGGGCAAAATCAATGGGGGTGAGGAAAGGGGAGGGGGGGGCAGCTGCACTCTGAAAGAATGAAGTGCTGCACACCCGAGCAGACTAGATGGACCGATAGGCCTGTATTTGCTGGCAATTTTGTATGTTTGTATGTATGTCATGTACATTAACTCCCTCATTGTGAAACATAATAGTCACTGTTTTTAAGAGAGGTTTGGTCAGGGGAATTGCCATAAACAGTGCCCATATGGGGTAGCCCTTAAGCTTTCACATTTTTTCCAAAATCTTTCCAACAACATAAAAGTCTTAAAGCTCACATCAAACACATCCTCCCATGAAACATGAATGAAGGCATAACTGTCTGATGCTTGGAAGTTTATAGAATTCTTTAAGAGAGTTCTGGCCATATAAACTCTATCAGGGTGTTCCAATAAACCCCCTCTGTACCTTAGCCTGACAGTGTTTTTTCCTGGGGGCTTGTTCAAGTTTATTTCTGAAACGTTCTGAGAAAGTAGGGCCCTTGTTATTACAATTCTGCTATTGTCCGTGTGTATGTGTAAGCTCATTCTCTGTTTCGGAGTCAGAGTTTTCTGTGGACAGTACATTAGGCCTAGAAATGTTGTTTTGTAATGAAGAGTTCTCAGTACCTGATACTTGTGCACTTTGTTGTTTTGGTATTGCTCCAGCTGCATAGCTACACAAAAGTGTTTCAGACTATGTTACATGCGTGGGGGCCCCGAAGTAGATGTAGAGCTTTGTGATGCAATGTCCCATTCTGGATCAGGAATCCAGTGTCTGTCTGAATTTATTTTCCATCCTGCACTCAGTAATGCTGAGTCTGCCGACCAATCTGTTATTTCTCCTGTCGCTTCTGTCCTATGCACACTAATCGCTGCAGCAATGTGTTGAGAGAGACTGAACCCTGATTCACAGGGTGCAGTCGTTCCAGAATCTGTTGGCGTTCTTCAAGAGCTGTGTCACTTGCAGTCAGCTGTTTGTCAAAAGAAGCTGAGCTAGAAAGTGCTACTTTGGTACATACTGACCTGCCTGGTTTGGGATTAGTTCTTCCTCTTGCCTCATAGCTGTTGAGGTCTCCAGGGATAAATCTACAACTCCCACATCTTGCTTCTGAGGTAACAATACTTTTTTCTCTGGTTTCAATATTGAAGTAATTCTTTTTCCCTCATCCTTATTCACCAGTAGATCTACCTCCATAGCAGCGACAGCACCATCTCTACATCTGGTATGGACATCCTTTCTTCATCCCCAAAAGGCACATCGACTGGTTGAGGTCTGGACCCTAGTCTGCTGCACACCCACCTCCTCCAGTTCCTTGCCAGAGACTGCAATCCAAGAGACAGACGGCAGCTCCCCCTACCAAAAGAATAGGGGGAATTTTTTATTAATACTTCAACAATAAATCATAAAGTAAAACACATTTACATCACATGAATCATGTTCAAAAATATTTCATACAGAATAATTTTTTCTTTTACCAACTGCTGATTGCAAAAAGTTAAACATAAAAAGAAACATTCTGTTCATGTTTTAATGAAAATAAGGAAAAACAAAGCAGTATTAATTTCATACTGTCCAATAAGATAGATCTGGATCTGAACCTTTCTGCTATAAAACAAAAGACTAGGGTAATTTTTTCTACTTCAATAAGTAATTCATAATGACATACGAACTTTGTTATTGCCATAAAAAGAAGAAATCATATGATAAAACAAATAAGTATTGATCCATACTGCAATTAACCCCCCGGAAACTATCCCCTATTTCTCCTCCCCTTCTTTTTCTGCCTCTCGCCTCCTACCTAATAGCCTCCTCATTTCCCCCTTTTGCCAACCTTTTCATCTCCTGTTTCTGTTCCAATCCCTTCTAATTCCTCCAGTGTTCATCCCTCAAAATGCCTCCACCCTAACCCATCAGCTCACCCTGCCTATTGCTCTCCCTACTCTACACTTTCACCCACCCACCTTCCATACCCCGCTACCTCTACTCCTCAATTTCCCCCTCTCCGCTGCTACCTCTACCCCCTTTATTCCTCTCTGCCCACTATCTTGCCAGTTCCCCATCCCCTTGTAGGGTTCTCAACATTCTAAAGGGGAGTGGGCTTTTGGCTACCATTCTTCTCCTCCCCCTCCTCTACCTTCCACACTGCTTGTTAACCTTCCCTCATGTTTCAATTGAGCATTTATGAGCACTCTCTCCTTTACACTAAGCACTTGTACCCACATATAATTTTTTTCTCTTTGCCTACCTGTCTCCTTCCTCATGTACTGAGCAGTGCACACTTCCCAAAGAACTTCACTTATATACCTATGCTTATATTTATGCAGGTATTCTCATAAGTATGATTAATTCAAATGTTGTGTTCTAAAAACTATTGTTCTGCAATATTGACATTAGTATTCCCATTCACTGTCACTTTTCTATCTCAAAATGTCTATGATTTTACTGTTTTGGCTTGTATTGAATGTATTTGTTGTGTACACTGTTATTTATTGTTTGTTTTTTGCTCTTCCCCCTTATGTAACCCCCTTCCCCAGGATGCTTCTGGAAACAAACTGTCCGCAGCTCATGTTGTCTTTCTGGTGAAAGTTTTCTAAATAAATAAATAATCCCCTACTGTCAGTGTTAAAGAGAGCAATGAAGAAATAATAAAGAAAAAATACATTCTCCAAACTAGCTTCCCCCACAAAGGTAGGGGGGAGACTTTTCTCTAGGTTAATCCTCCATCTTTTTCCCCCAAAATAGGATCTTTCCTTAAACATGTGTATACAGTTCATATTCCTACTGTCGAAAATTCTATTTTACAGCTAAATTCTCCAAAATAAATTAATTAGTGATGTTTATCATGCCTGTCTGAAAGGGTGAGGTTATTAAACATAATTTAAACTGGGAAGTGAAAGAAAAAGATCAAGATTACTTTCATATGTATACGTTAAATGGTGAAGCTTATCATTTTTTGTTTAGTACATTTCTTTATTCTAGCCAATCTATACTTCCTCATGATGTCTTAAACATTTCTGAAGAGAACACCATTTTCTCTTTCCTTTTGAAGTTACAGATTGCTCCATGAATATTCCCAAAAAGTTGTTCTGGGATATCCATTTCTGTCAATGTTAGTTAACATCTAGTTGTCATGTGCAGTATTTAAAAAATACCAAAAAAATTATTTGCATTGTACTTGGTTCATATCTTACCCAAACTTTAGGAAGTCTGCCTAAAAACAAGATGTTAGCTGTAAGGGTCCAAAATGATGCTGTTTCCCAATTTCTAAAAATAATAGCCCAAAAGGATGTTAAGTATGGACATTCAAAGTATAAGTGCTACATAGTTTCAAAAATCTCTGGGCATAAGTCTGTTCTGGGGCAAACCCTTTCTTTGATGTCTTTATGTTTTAAATTGTTTTTCACATTTAGTCTCGCATGTGAACATACTGTAACCATAAAACATCCCACATGTATTCTGGGACCCTATAATTTGTTAACATATTTCTAATGTGTTCTAACTGTAATGGTTGTGTGGTATAAAAAGAGGGGGTTTCCAAGAAAAAGGATTTCATAATATGTCCATACATTTCCTTCCTTGCCTGATTTAGCAACATTTATTTTGACATGATCCATAATTTCAGTTTCCCTATACACTGCTGGAAATATGTGGGTAAACCTAGCACAGATTTTTATTTTGTTATGGCTTTTGTAAATCCCATGACTGAAGTCAGGGATGTATTTGGTCTAAGACCCACAGAAACCATGTTTTTTGAGAGTCTCCAAATAGAGGCTTTATATTATTGCATAAAAACATGCAAAAAACAATACCACAGGGTTCGCCATCCCCAAACCTACCTCTTTAACCGGTAAGTATGTTATTTCTCACTTGATTGGGTTAAGTCTTTTGCCACAAATATTTTTGAAAAAACACTATAAATGGAGGTTTCCAGCTGTTTTGTGAGTGGATATATATATATAACACATACATGCAAAAATACACTTACCAAAAATGTTTAGCCATATCAATTCTCTTTTTCTTTGACATTCTCCAAGAATTCCATCTAGCTACTTTTATTTTAGCCTCCTGTAAATGTCTGTCCCTGTTAAAGAGACCCATGTCTCCTTTTCCGAAGAATATTCCTTGCATGTTAATAAAACCTTTTGATACTGGTATACCTATAACTTTATCAATATCCATTCTATCTGTTCCAAAAATTAAGCATTTGCTTTTGGCATAGTTTTTTAGTGACCCAGTGCCTATCATAAATTCTTGCAGAATGATTTCTGTTTTTTTGATGAAGGGAGGTCAGCCAATGTTAAACAAAGATCATCTGCGTATGCTATTGTTTTTACTTCTTTATCTTTGCTAGACACTGAAAGTCCCTTTATTTGCATTTCTTCATTTATCCTTCTGATAAGGGGTTCTAGGGTCAGCATATATATATAAAAGAGATCTGAGAGGGCAGCCTTGACTTACTCCTCTTTGTACTGTACAGACTTTCCCCATCTATCCATTGACATGGGGGAATACTTTGGCTGACTTATAGCATGCCTTGATTCAACTAATAAATTCTTCTGGTATATCATAGTGTTCTAGACAGTTCTGTATGTAAGAATGTACAATTCTATCAAATGCTTTTGTTTGATCAAGGCTTATTAAAGGCCCAGATATTTCCTCCATATTCCCTTTCTCCATTATTTCTCTCAAGAAGACTAATCCATCTGCTATTTTCCTTCCAGGTACAGAACAGATCTGGGAGGGGTGGGTTATGTCCTCTAATATTAGCAAAAGTCTGTTGCTTAATAATGTTGCCAGTATCTTACTATCGGAATTTAATAGGGTAATTGGCCTCCAGTTGTTTAATAGCTCTTTTTCACCTTTTTTGTGTAGTATTATTAAAAGTCCTTCATTCATGCTGTGTGCGAGGGTATTTTGTTGTAAACAGAAATTGTACATGAGAACTAATTCATTTCCTAATACTTGGTATATGATCTGGTATATTTCATTTGGAAGGCCATCTTTCCCAGGAGAGGATCCAGTGTGTAATTTATGAATGGCCTGTCTCAATTCTTGTAATGTAATCTTTGTCTGTAAGGCTGCCTTACTATGTTGGAAAATGTTTTTTTTAATTACAATAAGTTAACCATTCTTGTATTTCGCATTCAGCTAATATTGTATCTGCTGTAAACAATTTGGTTATATGACTTTCTATTTCTACCATTATTTCCTTGTTATCTGTGATGGTTGTACCATCTGGCAACTGTGTTTTATGTCATCTTTCTTTCATTGGTCTTTACAACTTTCAAATGGATTAGTACATGTTTGTTTCTCTTTGGTTCCAAATTTTTGTTCTGTTTCTAGTGTTTTCATTCTATCATATTGGATGGAGACCATTTCTTCTTTATTGGTTTGTATTTGTTCTAAGATGTGTGTTTGTCCTAGGTATTGTTCTGATTGCAGTCTGCATAGTTGTTTTCTTAACTGAGTATATTTATATTTACTTATTTTGCCATTCATTTTACTTACAGTATTTGCTGAAAGTATTCGCTGACATCTTTTTTTATGCCTTTCCGCCATTCAGCTGGGCTGTCATACAGAATTAAAACAGAATTTCTGGCTTCTAATACATACTGAAAACTTTTTGGGATTTCTAGATTCTCTAGTGAAGATAGATTTAATTTCCAGTATCCAGCGCCTTTGGTAGTGTTTAGGAAGTTTGAAATAGTAACATTTATTAACCCATGGTCTGAAGTGGGAACTGGATTGACTTTTTTTTTTCATTTGGAGTGATGGGTTATAAATTAATAATCAATTTCGGTGGACAGATTACCTCTGAAGTAAATATGTGATACTAATTTGTTATTTTCCAAAAATACATCCCGTAAGCCAGTTTGACTTAGCAGGTGATTTAAAAAGGATGTATCACAAAATATGTTACTGGTCTTGCAACCTCTATATAGTGTGGACCTATTGATACTAAAATCTCCCCCAAAAAAATGTTTCTTCCTGTATATAGATATGGCTCTATGGCTGTTAATAATTCAATGTGCTTGGTTTTCCCTTGTGGAGCATGAATGTTAATTAGTCTGAAATCCACTGAGATTATGCATACATCTAAAAGCAATGCTCACTCTGGGTCAATGTCCACTAATTAGGATATTTTTATACTTGGATCAGTGAAGCAGATCCCAAGACCACAGCACTGGTCTGTACCAATCGACCAGTAGCTCAGGCCCCAAACCCGTGCATTCAAAGTTGTTTGTATTTCTTCTAATGAATAGAGCCGAGTATCCTGTAAGAATATTATGTCATATCAATAGCCTTCAAATAAAGAGAAGGTTGCTAATTGCTTTTTTTCTGAGAGAATACTGTTTGTGTTTAAGCTGACTATCGATAGGTGATAATATCCTAAAGTAGTGGTATTGATTTTAGGTGGACATGTGCAAAGAAGTTTTTCTTAGACTACATCATAATCCCATTCTTCTTCTTTTCTTTTTTACTTTGTTTTCTATTTCTTCTGTGTGCTCTAATCATAAGCATAAGGATCTTTATTTATAAAAATAGCAGTATTTGCCACAAAGGACCATAGTGCTAGTACAATAACAAATAAAATCAATAAAAAACAGTTTAAAATTACAGCTAAAAAACTCCATTCATCATAATTAAGTGTCAAATTTACACAACATCAGAAAAAGCAAGATTAAACATGTAAGTTTTTAACGCAGATTTAAAACTCTCCACTGTCAGGCACTCTCTTATCCGAAGAGGTAGAGAATTCCACAAGATGGGGGCCACAAATTCAAATGCTCAGGTCCCAGGGGACTTCAAATGAACCCTGGGAATCTCTAGCAATCCCTCATCAGCAGAGCAGAGTGAGCGGGAGGAGTGGTATGGATGAAGAAGCTCTTGCAGATAACTCAGCCCCTGTCCATGTAGGGCCTTATAGGCCAGCAAACTGACCTTGAAGGTGATCTGCCACTGAATAGGCAGCCAGTGCAGATCGCACAGCACAGGCATGACATGGCAACCTTGAGGCAGCCCAGTCAACAGCATCACTGCCTCATTCTGCACCAGCTGCAAGCAGCGGATATCAACCCCCAGTAGCCCCAGGTAGAGAGAATTACAGTAGTAAAGGTGAGAGGTCACAAAGTGTGAACCAGAGTTGGAAGGTCATCAGGCAGAACTAGGTGTTTGATCCAAGCAATGCTCCTCAGATGGTAAATGGCAGTCTTGACAATGGACAACACCTGAAATTTAAGTGTCAGTCCCTCGTCAAGAATCACTCCTAGATCTTGCACCCACTCAGAGGCCATCAGCTGGCAGCCCCCAAGTCAAAGTTCAGGAGGTTGCCCCCTGATGACCCTTCTATCTAACAACCTGGGTTCACCACAAAAACCTCAGTCTTGTTTGGGTTCAAGCTCAGCCAGTTGGCACTCATACAGTCTTGAATCTCCGAGAGGCAGTTGTTAAAACTCGAGATGGCTCCCACCTGATTGGGCACAAAGAACAAGTAGAGCTGAGTGTCATCTGCATAGCAGTGGAAACTCAGTCCATACCACCTATCAATGTCTCCCAATGGCAGCATGTACACAGCAAACAACATGGGAGATAGCACGGAGCCCTGCGGCACCCCACATGACAGGGAGAATTTGTCAGAGGAATACACCCCTGAAACAACTCTCTGAAACCTGCCAGTGAGGAAGGATTGAAACCATCTGGGAACCCTACTTGATAGTCCACAGATCAACTGCAGCCACTCTACCAACACACCATGGTCCATGGTGTCAAATGCTGCAGAGAGAGATCAAGAAGAACCAAGATGGAATGGCTCTTCCAGTCTCTCGCTATCAGGAGATCATTGAGAACCTGAACAAGGGCCATTTTGGTACTGTGCCTTTTCTGAAATCTAGACTGGAGATGATCGTAGATGTTGTGGCTGGTCAAGTGATCCTCCAGCTGCAGTGCAACCACCTTCTCAATAACCTTACCCATGAAGGGGAAGGTTAGAGATAGGTCTGTAGTTTACAAGACAGTCTGGGTCCAGAGAGGATTTCTTAAGGAGAATAATTACCACCACTCCCTTCAGGGTGTCCAGAAACACCCCTGATTCTAATGAACACCAGACGATCTCATCTAGGACTGGATCAATCACCTCGACGCACCCCACAAAGAGGCGTGTTGGGCCTAGGTCCAAACCACAGCAGGTCACCCACATACTCTGGATAATCCTCGCAACATCCTCAATTGAAACCATCTGAGGACCATACCTGATAGTCCACAGATCAACTGCAGCCGCTCTACCAACACACCATGGTCCATGGTGTCAAATGCTGCAGAGAGATCAAGAAGAATCAAGATGGAATGGCTCTTCCAGTATCTTG
This sequence comes from Neoceratodus forsteri, assembly GCA_016271365.2. Classification (NCBI taxonomy): domain Eukaryota; kingdom Metazoa; phylum Chordata; order Ceratodontiformes; family Ceratodontidae; genus Neoceratodus; species Neoceratodus forsteri. The sequence continues at coordinate 1,089,855,198 of CM057458.1, forward strand.
CTATCAGGGAGATCATTGAGAACCTGAACAAGGGCCATCTTGGTACTGTGCCTTTTCTGAAATCTAGACTGGAGATGATCATAGATGTTGTGGCTGGTCAAGTGATCCTCCAGCTGCAGCGCAGATCCTGAGCCCCTGAATCAGGCTGCACCAGCCCCATAGGCACGGGTGCAGCTCTCGGAACCTGTCACCCTGCAATGCATCTCCTGGCTGCCTCCTGGATCCATGCTGATGGATCCTGAGCCCCTGAATTGGGCTACACCAGCCCCATAGGCATGAGCACAGCTCTCTGAACCTGCTGCCCTGCAACGCATCTCCTGGCAGCCTCCTGGATCCACACTGATGGATCCTGAGTCCCTGAATCAGGCTGCACCAGCCCTGTAGGCATGGGCGTGGCTCTCGGAACCTGTCACCCTGCAACACATCTCCTGGCCACCTCCTGGATCCACACTGATGGATCCTGAGCCCCTGAATCAGGCTGCACCAGCCCCGTAGGCATGGGCATGGCTCTCAGAACCTGCAGCCCTGCAACACATCTCCTGGCTGCCTCCTGGATCCACGCTGATGAATACTGAGCCCCTGAATCAGACTACACCAGCCCCATAGGCATGGGTGCGGCTCTCAGAATCTTCCGCCCTGCAACGCATCTCCTGGCCACCTCCTGGATCCACACTGATGGATCCTGAGCCCCTGAATTGGGCTGCACCAGCCCTGTAGGCATGGGCATGGCTCTCAGAACCTGCCACCTTGCAAAGCATCTCCTGGCTGCCTCCTGGATCCATGCTGATGGATTCTGAGCCCCTGAATTGGGCTGCACCAGCCCCATAGGCACAGACATGGCTCTCGGAACCTGCCACCCTGCAATGCATCTCCTGGCTGCCTCCTGGATCCATGCTGATGGATCCTGAGCCCCTGAATCAGGCTGCACCAGCCCCATAGGCAGAGGCATGGCTCTTGGAACCTGACACCTTGCAACACATCTCCTGGCCACCTCATGGGCCCACACTGATGGGTAAGAAGCCCTCCTTGGACCAGGAAAGCCGTGTGTGCCGCCATTGGCCCAGAACGCTCAGGGCTCTACCCTGATTGGACCTTGCCCTCTCTGCCTGGCCCTGATTGATTGCAGAACCCACTGACTTTAAGACTGAGCTCAGGACTGTTGCACCCATTGACTTGCATGAAGCTCAGCCAAAGGTTTTTTCTCTGTACTGATTTTGTTATCTCTCGGTCTCCTGCAGACTGGAGGGCTGGAGTGTAATTTGCCTAGAGAGTAGCTGCCTTGCAGAGGCTAAATATATATGTGTTGATTGTTTCTACTGTTTGCTGCCGAATCAGATCACTTTTTTTGCTGATTTTATTTTCCTGCCTGGCTGCCCTCTTATGACTCTCTTTGTTTCCCCTGCACTCTGGGCCTGAACTGCCCCCCCATCCTTTCCTATGCCTAGTCTCCCTTTCACTCACTCACCTGCCTAATCTCCTGTGTCTCTGTGCACCCCCCACCCCACCTGCACCAGGCCAAGTACCTGCATTCACTTACCAGGTAGCCGCCCCCCAGCTCCATGCCCCTGATTCAGTGCTCTGCACTGTGTCACTGTCTTTGTCTGCTCCTCTCATCCCCCCTCTCTAAATCTCTGCTCTCTCCTTCCTCCCTTCCAGATCCTGAGCCCCTGAATTGGGCTGCACCAGCCCCATAGGCACAGGCATGGCTCTCAGAACCTGCCGCCCTGCAAAGCATCTCCTGGCCACCTCATGGATCCACACTGATGGGTAAGAAGCCCTCCTAGGACTGGGAAAGTCGTGTGTGCTGCCATTGGCCCAGCATGCCCAGGGGTCTACCCTGATTGGACCTTGCCCTCTCTGCCTGGCCCTGATTGGCTGCAGCACCCACTGACTTTAAGACTGAGCTCAGGGCTGTTGCACCCATTGACTTGCATGGAGCTCTGCCAAAGTTTTTCACCCACCCCTTCCCCACCTCCTCCGTTTATTAAATAGCCCTCTTGCCATGCCCCTGGTACCAGTCACTCCTCCATTTTACACCCATTGGACCCTGCCTCTCTCCTTCTCTCTCCCACCACACCCTACCCTTTTTTTCATCTCATCTTTCTACTGCAGCTTCTACTGCCTTCCTTCAGCTCCTTTCTTTTTTCACCTTTCCTTAAACTATGCTTACCTTCCCCACTATCCCCTGCCTACCACTCCTCCTTTTTTCCCTCACCCCACTGCTCCAGCTCTCCACATCCTGCTTCCCCTTCCCTCCACATAGCTATAAGCTAAATTACTCATATAGCCACACTGGCACCACTCATAATGAAAACATTCTTGCCTCTAGGGTTCAACCCATCACAATGTACCCACACCTTCATGCTAAGGTGCGGTGTGCCCCGCTGTCACCCCAGTTCACAATGCTCCTTCTGTATATACACAAACTACCTCAATCAACTCCTCCTCTATAAAGTACCACAAGTTCTCCTGCAGGGAACTGCGACTGGCCACCTTGAAACTCCTACTCCTACTTCTGCTACTATCTGGAAACATTTACCCCAACCCAGGCCCTTGGTCTGTTATGAACTCCACCCAAACCAAGTGTGTTGGCTCCCTCTCCATTATCTGCCTGAACATCTGCAGCTTACTATCTAAATTGGATCAACTACAAGCTTTCGCAAATGCTCACCAGCCCAATATTCTGGTGGTGGTAGAAACCTGGCTCACCCCCTCAGTTCCTGATAAAACAATCTCCCTCCCTGGCTACACAATCTTTAGGTTTGACCGAAAATCAACAACCTGATGGGGCATACTGCCCACACTAACCTACCAACACCAAATGCCCAGCTACTGCACATCAAAATCCTACTTGGAGCTCAGAACAAAGCCCTCTTGGTCATCACTGTATATATCCCTCTGAAAGAACAGGGACCGAGCCTCCATGCAGTACTGGAGTACATCAAATCACTCCCACCCGACTCTGAAATCATCACACTTGGTGATTTCAACATTAACTGGTTGGGACCTGAGGCAGGCGATGCCAGGGACATGGTCACATTGGCAAACCTCACCCAGATACTGGACTCCACAACCAGAAGGAACTATAAAACTGGCACCAGCACTCTACTGGACTGGATCCTGACTACTCACCCCTCCCGGATCTCTAGCTATGCCGTACTGCCTGACTCTCTCAGTGACAATTCCCCCGTCAGCTGCACCTGGTCAAATAAATTCTGGAAATCTCCACCTAAGGTCATCCTCTGCAGAGTCCTACCCCGTAGGAAGCTAATCCACCTAAAATCACACCTACTAAATCAAGACTGATCCTCCATTGACTGGGCTACAGACATGAACACAGCCCTTGACCAATTTATATGCATCTTCAACGAAGCATGTAACATCTTTGCCCCGCTAAAAAAGTGCAAAATTAAAGCCCTCTGCAACCCCTGTCTCACAGGGTTCCCTCTTAAAGAAGCTAAAACACAGGGACCACCTCCGGGAACTGGCCAGAACAACTGGAAATCAAGCTGACACCCAAAACTACAAAAGAGCAAGGAATGATTGCACCAAATCCATACGCCAACAGACATCTGAATACTACAAGACTGCACTCACTGACACATGGAGAAATGCAAGAGCATTCTGGAATAACATAAAAGATGTTACTGGAAGGGAGTCCAAATCACCCCGAACAGCTATCACAATAAACGGAAATACTACACTGGACCAAAAAGTCATAGCCAACACCTTTAATGATGACTTCACTGACCTCAGCAGCATCCTTCCCCCGACTTTTTCAACAACAGCGACACTCCTCCTCCCACCCATCAGTCTATACCAAAAAAATGCCCCCCTTTCTACTTCAGAGCAGTAAACAAAAATACTGTCAGGAAGTACATTTCCAAAGCCATCAAAAACACCAGAGCTAGTGCTGACACACTGGACCTCAAACTTCTGTCCCTCACTCTTGAAGAAGTTCTGGGGCCTCTCACCAGGATCTTTAATCTCTCCCTCTCTCTCAGCCAGTTCCCTGACAAATGGAAGTCAGCAACAGTCACACCAGTCCATAAAAGCGGTGACCGAACCACCCATGGGAACTACCGACCTATCTCTATCCTTCCACACCTCTCTAAGGCCCTGGAACGGATAGTAGCAGACCAGCTCACCGATCAGCTGGGCAAATACAACATCCTTTTCTGGCAGCAACATGGTTTTAGAAAAGGACACAGCACTGCCACAGCCCTTCTTGAGTTTACGGGAGCCATACACAACTCCCTTGACCATGGTCTCCTAACTGGAGCTATACTCATAGACCTGTCTAAGGCTTTTGATACTGTCCACCATTGCCTCCTGCTTCATCAGCTACTGTACATTGGCCTCTCTGCAGAATCGGTGGCATGGTTCAATAGCTATCTTGACAACAGGACCCAATGTGTAAAAATAGCGGACGTGTTCTCCGACACTAAAGAGGTATGCTCTGGTGTTCCCAAAGGCTCCATCATGGGCTCATTGCTTTTTAGCATGTTCTTCAACTCTCTCCCCGACTCCACCCCTCAGCAAGGTATACTCTATGCAGATGATGCTGTGATTCTTGCCTCCCATCATGACCTAAGCCACCTGCAACAAACCCTTCAACATGGTTTCACCTCAGCTGAAAACTGGTTCAACGAACATAAGTTAATCCTTAACCAGAAAAAAAACAAGACCATGATTTTCACCAGCCACCAAAACAGGCACAGAAATTTCCAACTCGCCTTATATACCCGCCTTGGCAACTCTCTGGAGCAGGTTGACTCCTTCAAATACCTAGGAGTCACCTTAGACCCCCACCTGTCCTTTGGAACCCACATAACCAATGTTGCAAAACCAGTGAACATCAGACTGGGTTTACTCTACCGGCTATGAGGCACCTGACTAAAGAGGCCCTCGCTGCCACTGTTCAAAGCTCCATCATCTCCCAAATTGACTGTGGTCTTTTCATCTATGGCACTGCCACTACCTTGACACTCAGAAGGATAACCACCACCCTTAACAAGGCCTGTCAACTCATCACTGGGGCTAAGCATCTCACACACACACACCTGTGACCTCTACTCACAAGCAAACTGGCTTCAACTTGAAAAGAGAATCCAGTACCAAACCTGTATGGTTGCAAAGAAAATCCAGTTGGGAATTGCCCATCCCAGAGTCTGTTCACTTCTTCAAACAAAAACCAGCTCCAGAATCACCAGGGGATCAAAGCCACAACTGTTTCATCCCCTGATGCCACACAGCCCATGGCCAGTGATCTTTCACCTACAGGGCTCCCACTTGGCTTAACGTTCTTGCCTATGATACTATCACTACCAGTGGGCTAGGGGCTTTCAAATCCAGGCTACATAACACCCTTGTCGCTTCCAGCACCTGCAACTGCAATGGATAACTATGCAACACCACTCCTCCACTGCTCTCCCCTACCGAGCTCCTTGCCCATCGCACTTGCACTAGTACGCCTCTGCCCCTCCCACACTTCTGAATCTGACAATGCCACCAGTCTGGCTGCCTCTCACCCACCCTTCCCCCACCCCGATCCATATTCCTCCCTAACCTCATCTCTCCCTCCTCCTCCCTAGACCTCCTGTTACTGCCCTCCCATCATCCTACCACCCCCTCCTTTTTTTCCTACCCACACCCTGTCTGTTCCATGCTACATGTGTCCTTGTAACCAATTATGTGAAACAAATTTTTTATGTGATATCAATGTTTTGACGTGGAACCTTTGTAAAAGAGCCCTGGGCTCAAAGGTAAACTTGTAATCCTAGAATTTGAAATAAATAAAATAAAAAAAAATAAATTGCCAGCCAGCTGAATTCAGACTAGACAGACCGAGGGGCTGCAACCTCCTACCGACCACTGCCATCCCACTGGAGTGAGCTACATGGATCTCAGACCCAATGTTGGCAACCTTATTAGCAAAGAATAGAGCAAACTCATCACATTTCTCTGGTGACAACGCTCTCTGCATCTGCAGACAGGCTGGACTGCACAGTCTGTCCACAGTATGAAAAAGCTGAGCTGGTTGAGTCTGTGCTGCAGCAATCTCCCTGGACAAGAACTCTGTCTTCTTACGGGAGATAGCCAATTGATAGTCCTCATAATGGGTCATCAATCTAAGTCTGCTGGCATCAAGGCCCGATTTCTGCCAGCAATGCTCCATTCTCCATCCTACTCTTCTCAGCTCCCTCAAAGTCCCATCAAACCAAGGGGACCGAGGGCGCTGAGTGAGGAGTGAACACAGACAGGAGCAATCAGATTCAGAGCCTCAGACACAGCACTATTATAGCTCTGTACTAGAGTATCCGGTCCCCACTAGTCCTCGCGAGACCCGATGGGTCCAGTACTGCCACCAGGCCATTGGGGGTCAACCCCCTTAAAGAGTGATACCGGACCATCTCCATAGGGGAAGGCCTATTGGGGGGGAGCCTGGAACTTGGTGTGTTGGTCAGACCAACTAACTGGCTCCACCACCAGGTCAGAAGTCTCCATACCCAACAAGAAGACCAGATCCAAGGAATGACCATGGTTATGGGTCACAGAGGTAATCACCAGTGTGAAGCCCAATGAATTCATCAACTGGAGGAAGTCTTGACCAAACTGTGAGAGTTCATCATTGACCCAGGCATTGAAGTCCCCCAGAACCATCCATCTGGGGGACTCCAACACCACACTGATGATGAAGTCTGTGACTTCCTGCAGGAATTGCTTCTAGCTACCGGGTGGATGGTAGATGATGATAATCCTGTACCCCACACCCGTGACTATGATACATTCAAAGGACTGGGTCTCCCCAACTGACACATCCACAAGGCTCAATTCTGTTCTAAAGCATATGGCCACACCCCCACCCCTACGAACCATCCTTGGGGAGTGTATCATCAAGAACCTGTCTGGAATAGCTGACTCAAGAACTGGGCCAGAGTTTTCATCCAGCCAGGTGTCGGTGATGCACGGCAGGTCCAATGACCCAACAAGATCAGCAATAACTGACATCTTGTTTTTGATGGACCTGGCATTGCACTGCCAGAGTAGGATGGGAACCCGAGGCCAGCTGCGCATCTGCCCACTTGTGGTGGAGCCCTTGGGTATGTGAACCAGACAGGGAGAATGCCTATCTGGGACCCATTTCACCCCAGGGTGACTTCTGGACCCCACCACCCCAATCCAACCACTCAGCTCTACTCTCCTCCAAGGCCCAAGGCCCCCACCCCTATGATTCTTCTACTTCTGAAGTTACTTCCATTTGGGAGGAAGTTAGGGAACCAGAGTCTGAGTCCATTTCCTCTTCCTGCCCCTCTTTTTGTAATGCCACAAATCTATTTTCAAAGATGATGGGCTGTTCTGTGGTGTCCTTAGCTGGGGCTGCCTTCTTTTTATGCTGCACTAAGATGAATTCTGAGGAACTTTGTTCCATAGAGCGGTCGGGAGGTGTATTTCTTTTGGTATAGTTGCTGCTGTCATTTCTTGTCTCTGCATAGGTTGTGGTTCTGCTGATAAGTTTAAAGGTAGAAAATCTGAGTCTTTCGGAGTTTCTGGTCTAGGGCCTTGTGGTGTTTTTGCTGCATTGGTTCATTTAGAAAAATCTGCTGCTGTTCTGGCTGCTTTGCATATATAAAAATCCTGCATGCCAAAATCTGCATTGGTTCCATTGTGTGGGGCCTCTGGACAGTCAGTAAAGGTATGCCCTTCCACATCGCATAATGAACATTTTGGAAGTTTCCTACAGTGGAAACTGGAGTGACCCATTTCTCCACAATGTGTGCATTTTAAGGCTTCACATGTGGTACTTATGTGCCTGGATGAGCTGCATTTGTAACATTTGTTAGGTTGCCCCAGATAGAATAGGAAACTTTTGTCCAATATAAAAACAATCAGGCTAATGCTGTATGTAATTTCCTTCATGCTTTAGTTTTATTTTAATCCTCCATTCCAAAATCACTCTGAATCTTAAATGGGGTCAGGTGTACCTTCCACTGTGCACCTGTTCTCTAGCCAAAACAAAATATTTGTGATGTTAACACTGTAATTTCAAAATAACACAGTTATTACCCTGAAAGACTGTTGAGTTAGGGGAATTGCTTGAAATGGTGTCCAAATGAGATTAGTTTTGAGTGTCATATATCTAGCCCCAAAACATTCAAGCAATTCTGGAGTTCTGAAACTGATATTAAAGTTGTGTTCCCGGGAATATCTATTAGTGCAGATACTTCTCCCTGGATGAAAGCTAGACATTTTTTATCAGTTGTTTTCCAACATATTGTCTGTCAGGGGGTGAGTCCATCCCCCCCTCCAATATCTAATTGTTATGGCATTTCTGAATTTGGCTAGTTCTATGGGCTTTTGGAACCAGCTAGCATGTTTTTTCTGCTTCTGGTTCAGCTCTGTCTGTGCCTGAGCTTGTGTTATTTTCAGCCCTCAGCTCTTTGTCATTCCCTGTGGTCATGTTATCTTGGTTAGCATAGTAAAAAACTTCCACTTGTGAGTTTAGAAGGGAAGAAGAAATGTTACTTTCTGTTTCAGTGTCCTTGGTAATGTCAGGTGGAACCTCTCTCTCCATTTGTTGTATGTCTCCCTTGTTTGTTCCTGTTGAGCCAGAATCATTGTTTTCACTCCAGGTTTGACTACTCTTGTCTGGCATCCGTGGTCTGTTATCCATGTCCTGTCTGTGTGCTGAGTCCACCCTGCTCCTTTCAGAGCATTTTCTGCTGACCAGTCCAGGTTCTCCGGTGTATTTCTGCTCCTTAAATGTCTGTAAATGCAGGGTTTACAGTTGGGACAGAGGCATCAGGATCAAAAACAAAAATACTATTTTTTACTGGCGTTAAATCACCCAGCGCTTCAGTGGTACGTTTTTTCTGTTCTGCTTCTAGCGCTTTTTTTGCTGGAAAAAAAAATGCCATTTCTGTAGTTTTTAAAGAATCTGTGTTGCTTACTTCTTTATTTTTCAATGCCTTCTGTAGGGGTTGGTTGGCTTCTTCCATCATAGATTTTCCAATAATTTTGTTCTTTTTTTCTATTTGGGCTTCCTTTAAGATGTCTTGCGCACCTTCTGGAGCTCCTGGCATGCCTCCTGCTTGTTCAGGCACCTGGTCTGAACTGAACTCAGCCATGCTGCTTACCGACCGAAACAGCGCTCCCTACTGAAAGAGTAGGGGAATTTTTTATTGTAATAATCATCAAAAGCAAATACAAATAATAAGGCACAGTGTTAAATTGCACAAAAGCTAAGTACAAACTATAAGGAAAAAAAAACAACATAAATAAAAGACAGAGTTAAATCATTCATAAATTATTCAAATCATAACAAAATTAAAGTAGTATTTCAGTCATACATGGGTGTAACCCCCATCCTTGAAATCATTTCGAGACCCCTTAGTTTAATCATCCCAGATCCATGCACATGAGGCCCAGTATTTATTGAATTGTGGTCTTGGCAAACTCAGCAGTATGGATAGACTTTAGTTCTAAGCAAGCAATCATGCCCAACAGGGTGGGCAGTATTGGGCAATACCGGACTGGCCAGGGGTGTAATGAGTGGCGGAGGGCCTTATAGCCATTGGCCAGTCCGGTATTGCCCATACCGCCCACCCTGGAGGGCATTATTACATTTAGAAAGTGGGAATCATTGTAAATTTTAATTAAGTAGTAAGAAAAAAGAAGAAATTAGTTTGTAAATAAACACAAAGAGTAAAAAAATACATATTTTTGATGAAATAGTCCCTCAACTTTTGTGCTGTTCCATCTGCTGTTGCAACCACCCCAGTCATTCCCTTCTAGTTATCCTCTCCTCCTTCCAGTACCACATCAAGAAATGGAGTTTGTTGTAAACTTTAATAATTTTGTTGGTTGCCATGGGTTTTGTGCTTACTTTGAAGAATGGCAGTTTTCTTTCCTGTAAGCTCCACCCCCCATCGGTAGCGCGGGTTGGAAGGCTGTTCGTGTTTATCATGTAACCTTGCGTGACCCTGCATCCCATAACCAGGAAGTGGAGACTCAGAAAATGAGCGACCGAGGGTGAAAACCATGGGAGTTAGAGTGAGACAAAAAACATTGCAGGGGACAGTGAGGGACAGAGGATTCAAGCAAGACATTTTTTGTAATACTTTTGTACCTCTAGACTGACATGGCAGGTGGTGGATGGTGGCGCAATACGTTTCTGTCAGTTAGCGAGGGCATAAAAATGGTGGCTCGACAGATGCCAACTCCGGGTGCCCAAAGATATTTTTCGGTAATAGGGCATCACCAGTTGGCACATCTTCGAAGCGGGCGTCTGTAGCAATATGCGCCCGGTTATAGCTCTCAGCCAATCAGAGAGCTGATAGTGCTTGTCCCATTTTCTAATAGGATTTGCTTAATCACATGTGCCCCAGTAAATAACTTTTGTTGCAGTAGATGAGCGCATCTAGCTTGCCGTAGATAATATCTGCAGAGTGCAAATATAAGCCTCAAAGTGCTAGCATAGTATTGAGACAATGTAGGTGGAAAAATACCATAAACTGAAGTCTCATAAGACCCAGAGGTGAACCGTTTGTCTTTCCATTTATGGAGGAACATGGTCCAAAACTCTACACTGTATGGACATTCCAAGACAAAATGCTGCATGGTCTCCAATTGATCTGTGCAGGTCTCCTTAAAACAATTTGTTTCCTCTATAGATTTATGTTTAAAATTGCTCCGTACTCCAAGCCTTCCATAATAGGACAACCAAGTAGTGACCCAAAGTTTTTGGGGGGCCTAGTGTTAATGAGTTGTGTGAATACCTTTGTCTACGGCCAAGCCTTGAGTGTCCAACAAAACTGACGGTTCTGAATAGTTGTTCTGGAGAATAGAAAAATAAAGCTGCCTAAGTGGTTGTGTCCGAATGGTGCTACTATCCAGTTTCCATTGCCTCATTTTAACCACAGTGGGGACCAGAAATTTTGGTGGCTCATATTTTCAAAAATTTCTTGGCATTTTATCAGGGGTTCTAAGCCATTCCTTACATGAAGAAGAGAGCAGAGCAACTAACACAGTGATCCATCGGGGGTGGGGTGGGGATGTAATAAAAATGGAATGCAAAGCTTAAGAAAAAGACTATGAAAAAACACTATGGGGTGAATCATCTGCACTCCTCCAAAGCAGTAGTCATGATACGTATACATACGTTTTACCAGGTTCAACCGGCTTCCCCAGAATCCCTGGAAGAATACATTATTCAGTCTGGCTTCTAATTTATCTGGTAAAGGGTATACTGAAGCTGTGTGTACAAACAGAGGGAGTATTAAGGTTTTCAGTAGCAAAACCCATTTCCTCTTAGCTATGGTTTGTCCTTTTCATAATGCCACCACCCTGTCTGCATTATCCAGAGACAGAGCTCAATTGAATTCTGTATCATCTGAGCTGCCAAAACAAATACTCAATATTTTAATTGGATTCAACGTAACTGGAATGTTGGCTATAGAGATAGGGGCCTGGGAACTAGTTAGGTTAGGGACATATTTTGCTGTACTTTTATGATAATTCAGTTTAGAACCTGAATATTTCTTGAAGTCTGTGATTACAGAAATAACTTCTGAAGGGTTTAGTAGAGGGGTGGTACAGATACATTAATCATCTGTGAAAGCCAAAACAATAGGAACAGGAAACCCTTTCAGTATCAGTCTTGGGATATGAGAGTGGTGTGAAAGTCTTCTTAAGAGGGGGTCAATTTGAAAGGCATACAGAAGGGGGCTTAGAGGGCATCCCTGCCTAACCCCTTTCTTCCCTAGAAAGACATCTCCGGGAGAATTATTAATAAAAGGAGTAATCCAGGCTGTGCTATATATAAGTTCTACCCATGAAATACATTTTTTTGGTATGTGATAATGCAGTAGCACTTGAAATAAATAATAATGGAACACCCGGTCAAATGCTTTTTCCTGATCTAGAGAGAGAAAAAGTGCTTGAGTTTCTGGAGAGCAAGAGTGTATTATATCTCAAAACAGAGAAAAGGTGTGTATCATTGACCTATTTGGGATGGCACAGGTCTGTTCTATAGAGATTACTTGGGCTGCAATAAGTAGAATCCTATTTAATAAAATTGTGGCAAATATTTTATAATCCACATTCAAAAGGCTGAGTGGCCTCCAATTTTTTGCAACAGACCTGTCTCCTTTTTTAAATAAAAGTATCATTATGGCATCTGAGAACTTTTCAGGAATAGAGCAGGTGTCTACAGGTGTCTATTATATTATTGCAAACAGAAGTCAGAATTGGGCCAAAATATTTATAAACATTAACTATAATTCAGAAGTCAGACCATTAGCATCTGGAGAGGTGCTTTTCCTCTGTTTTTTTTTAATAGCCCGAGCTGTTTATTTTACTGTTATAGGGGCAGTCAGAACCTGCAATTGATCTTCTGGGATGCTAGGGATATCTAATCCAGCAAGATAGTGAAAAACATGCTGACTGGCGGGTGCAGAGCCAAACATTCCTTCCAGATGGGAATGAATGACCCACTTTATATGTTGGAGGGAGGAGTATTCTACACCAGTGTCTGGGTCTTTTATCTGCTCAATAAATGTGGCTGAAACTCTGCCTGAGCAGCTTTTAAAAATATCTAAAGATGATTTTGTCATTTGGGCTCCGCACTGTGCCTCTAGTTTCAGCAAAAATGCCCTATTATATTGGTGTGTAGCTATTTTGGATTCAAGCTTCTCTATTTGTTGAGAGCGATTTGTTTTAGTCTCATATGCCAATAACAGTGTGTTCAACAGCTGTTGCCATAATTGGGTATATTTGAAATAAGCAGACAGTGATCTATGTTTCACAATCCTTATAAAGAAACCCTGTAGTTCCATTTTGGCATCCTCCCACCAAGCAATGGGAGAGTGGAAGGCATCAGAAATGGAGACCCTTGCCTGCACTAAATTTACGCACCTCCCTGAGATTATATTGTCTAGTAGGAGTGAGCTGTTTAGCTTCCATCTAGATTTAGGGATGTATGAAAAGGGACCCCCCCCACCAGTGTGCATACTAGGGATACTGCCAAATGGTCAGATGCTTCGCAGGGGATCACAGCTGCTTGGCAAACTTTTACATTTTTGGAAATAAACACATAGTCTATGTGTGTTGCATAAATGCCCCTGTAATAAGTCTTAGCACCTAAAGGATGTATGGCTCAGTACCCATCCACCAGCTTGGCTGACTGAATTAGTTTTAGTAGGGTAGTTGTATCCCCAAATGTTTTGTGAGCATTACTCCCCTTGTTGGCAGAAGTAAGTCCACAGTTAAAATCTCCACCAAAATAGACATGCTTAGTAGTGAATAAGAATGGCTGAATTTTAAGAAAAAGTGAAAATCTAGATGCAATGCTCTGAGGAGCATATATATTAATTAAGTGGAATTTAAGAGACCCATAAGTACCATCCACCATTAATGCCCTCCCAGGTGAAATATCTATAACTTTGGAGATTTTGTAAGTAAAACTTGAAAAAAGAATTCCCACCCCATCGTATGTGTCTTCACCTTGTGACCAGAAGGAAGGCTCAGATCTCCATTTATTTTTTACTTGAGCAAATTCGCTCCTGGATTTAATTTGAGTGTCCTACAAAAAATAAAAGTCATGTTGCATGGATTGCAGAAAGGCAAAAATAATGAGTTGTTTCCTAAATGTTTTGATGCTGCACACATTCAGCGTGCAGCATCTTAACTGAAACAGATTAGCCATTTTACTTATTAAAATAGTGGATGGACCTTGGTTACCTCTTTTATCAAAATGGAACCCTCGTAGTTACCATAAAATTCATCCATTTGGGTGCTGTATCACTTGGTGTTGTCCCCCTGAGTTCTCCCCCGTACTTGATTCAGAGGAAAATTCCATTTTAGAGGAAGAAGCAGCAGAAGAGTCAGAATCTGCATCTCCCCCTTCAGCATCCACCCACTGCCTTCTCTTTGCTAAGGCCTGAAACTTGTTCCTTGTGAGAATCATTTTAGTGGGAGTATGTGAATCTGATTTCCTCTTCCCCTTCCTCATTTAGGTGTTGGGACAGGGGTGAAGGGGTCTTCAGCTCTTGGGGGGGAGGCATGCTGCCTTGTGTTACTGTGCCCTGTCCTTGGTGGGGAGCCTCCTGGGTCTAAGGAGCACCTGAAGTGCCTGGTAGCTCATTTTGCAGATTGCGATTTTAGGGATGTAATACTGGGTTTACAGGAACCTCTGCAGCTGAAGTATCAGTCTGGGCTGTGGAAACCTCATGAGCTACCAACTCAAGTGACGCCTCCTCCAGTCTGGCTAGTGCTTGAGCCTGTGTCTCTATAATAAGTCTGGTATGGTTTTGGGGAACCTTGCCCACCCTGCTATGCTCAGCCCAGGGATGCTGTGAATAGGTATGCCCATGTTCATCACATAGGTTGCACACCCGAAGGTAACATGCTCATATCTAAGGCATAGTGTGCATCTTGGTTGGTCACATGTGTAACTCAGGTGAGTCTGGGAACCACATTTATGGCATGCTCGTGGTTGCCAGGGGTAAAAGCAAATCCCTCTGTCTCGACCTATGTAAAAACTGCCTGCCAGGTGTATTATCCCCTGTTCTGTTTGTCTTAACTGCACCTTGATTTTCCACTGACCCATCCAGACCAGGTCCTCATCTAATATAGGATGTGGAGTGTCTAACAATTCACATCTCTGCTTTAACCAATACTGAATATCATTTATGTCGACCCCCTCACTCCTAGAAAGCAACATAATGAGCTTAACCACTGGCTTAGTGAGGGGAATCAACAAAAATGCACTTCACAATGGGGCCGTTTTCACTTGTTCATATTGCACCCAGAATCTCTCCAGAGTACAACAGTTTAAAAACTAAGATCATAAACTGTTTCACCTTTTATATGTATAAATGCAAACAGTTCTCTGGGGATAATCCTCAATGAGTCTTTTAACATGTTGTGCAGTACAATTCTTCGTGCAGGAGCTGAAGCCACTTCTCCTAAGTATTTAAGGTGAACTGCATTTCGCCGTTGAGAGGGTTCCCCTACAGTTTCAAACAAATCACTCATTTTAAAGTTAGTATCATTTCTGTCCTGTACATTAGGTAAAGTTCCACTGTTCTCACCATGGTTAAAGGTCGACTCGTTGGGGCCCATGACTTGAGCTGAAGTTCCAGCCTGCCTACTAGTATCCTGGTCAGTGGTTGGCTGGGAGTTAGCAACAGTCAGGGTTTTACTAGAAGAGCTAGAACCCTGTGAGGTCATTGGAAAAGCCTGTGATGCAGATCCTTTAGCTATAGAAAGTATGTCTGCTGCTGCGACTGGGCCAGATGAGGTCCATCCAGAGTTCCCTTTAGTTTGCTGCCATCCTGCAGCCAAAGAGCAGTGTCCAGAGACCAAACACCTTCAGGTTCCTCTGAGGTTCTGGCAGATGGTGGCAAATGCTGCTGAGACATGGGTAACGATGCTGTGGCAATGTTATTTTCTCCATTCAGGTTTTGTTCTATGTTTATCGCTGAGTAGTCAGCCTCAGGCATAGATCCTTGCGTGTTTTCCTCCTGTTGTATGAGTTTTAACAAAACATGTTTATGTTGTTTGAACATTTGCTTCAATTGTAATTCAGAGAAATATTTTTGGTCAGTACACACCAGAGAGTCCATGACTGTCTTAAAGGCAGGAAGTCCTGTGTTTTCAGCTTGTGAATCTTGAGAAATACCAGGTTGCTCAATCCCTTCTGTGGTCACTTGTAGGACATTACAACCAATATTCATGAGTTCCTTCATTGTTTTTGGTAGATATCCAGAGCTAGAAGCAGGAGCAGCACCTCCTTCACCATTTTGGGATCCTTGCAGCACAACCTGCTCCCCTGCCACATCATCGCTTCCTCCTCCTCCTCCTCCTGTGTCCGTCTGCAAACCGGGTCCCTCCATCCTGTCCATAGGAAGTGGCAGTACCCCTGCAGGCAGAGTAGGGGAATTTTTTATTGGATAAAGCTTCATAAACAAAACAAGGGAAAATACAACAGAAAAATCGAAAAATACAGGAATCAATATATAACATCAGAGTCCAGAAAATAAGTACCATTCATACCTTTCAAAAGTCCGAAACACCAAAGACAAACCCAAAAGTCCAAGAACAAAACCCACTCAGAAAAACCTTTAATAACCAGAAGCAAAAAACCCAGCTATCTCAACAGCTCTTCCAATCCCAGTATATCATGGAAAACAAAAAACAGTTCATAGAATCACCCAGCGAGAATCCACTGGTCAATCAAAAACCCGTAAAAAGGGGAGAGAACCCCAACCTTTCCACCAGTCCTGCATAAGAACGCTAGAAAAGACATGTCTTTCTTTTTTAAATAACATCGTGATTTCAGACTCAATTTTATTTTGTAAGCCTAGCAAAGATAGCTGTGTTTGTTGCAACACAAATTGACATCTAGTTTACCAAATTACCCATTTAATGAGAGCAAAAATTACTTGAGTTGTCCTTAAATGGAATCTGCTCCAAAGAATGTTATCATACTGACCATACACCAAGGTATTATAATTCATAGACCTTAGATGAGGGATATTCCATGAACAGGCCAACATAGGCCATAAACCAGAAATATATGGGTATTGCAAAAAAAGATGTAACATTGTTTCAATCTCCAATCCACAACCCTCTCTTAGACAAGATCTTTCCTGAATAGATTTGTGAAAATGATTTCCTCTGACATTTAGTCTAGAATGACAGCTAAGCCATACAGAATCCCACACTTTAGGAGGGAGTCTAGTTTCTGTTACTTGGCGAAGGACATCAGCAAGGACTACAGTGTCCGGTAATACCAGACAAGGATCTTTAAAACAGATCTCCTGTAACAGCTTATGATACTCCAGTTTTCTGGTAGTATGCAAAAGGTCAGAGGTCAAGATGTGCCAAAGTTTTAATTGTTTACAGATTTACAAAAGATAAGGAGAAAAACCCTGTGGGATGTTCTGAAATACCCCCCATTGCTGGGTTTCCCACTTCTGGCAAAAATAGCAGCATCTATCTTTAAACAAGGGGACCCAAGGCAATTGACTGAACAATAAAACAGGAACAAAATTTGCATAAAGAAAAACAGTAAAAAGAAAAATCACAGGATTGCTCATGTTCAAACCACCATCACACACAGACCAATAGGTACTATTTCGCTTTATGGGATTAAGCCGACTCACCCATAATAATTGAAAAGCCATGCTATACATTCTAACCTCTAATTTGACAGGCAAAGGATACAGATAACTAACATTCAGAAAAATAGGCAATAAAAAAGTTTTAAACATAAGGACCTTTTCTTTTTCGTCATAGGAAAACCTTTCCATCTTGCAACTTTCTCCTCTGCTTTGGCCAAGGCTGTTCCCCAATTGTAACAGGCCAGGTTAGGAGCTCCAAACCAGCACCCCAGAATTTTAATTGGTAATGCAGATACCCCAACACCCCCTATAGCCTGCGGAGCTACTTCTAAAGTATGAATCTCCACAGCTGTACTCTTCTGTCTGTTGATTCTTGAACCAGAAACAACAGAAAAAGAGTCTACAGCCTCCATAGCCTGCTCCCCAGATACTTGATCGGCCACTAGTATAGTAGTGTCATCTGCATAAGCCAGGGCAATCAGAAATACGCCATCCCCAAGACCCCGAAATGGTGCAATCCCTGTTGTCATATGTAATGTTCTCAATAAAGGATCTAAAGAAAAAACATAAAGAAGCGGACTCAGAGGACAGCCTTGTCTGTCTCCTCGCTGAATCAGCACAGATCTCCTAGCTCCATTTTACCAAAGGCCGAGATGAGGCATGTCTATAAATGATTTGAAGCCATTCTATAAACCCAACTGGAATACCATAATGTTTTCAAACCTGAAACAGGTAGACATGGGGAACCTCATCAAAGGCCTTAGCTTGGTTAGGGGAGAGTAAATACTCTGAACCACTCGACCCATCAAAAGCTTCTCTTAGTAATTTGGTAATGTCTCCCATACCCCGGCGGGGAATGGCATAAGTCTGACCAGGTGAATTCACTTCCTGAGCCACCCAGGACAAACGTCTACGCAAAACTTTACATAGAATTTTCCAGTCGACATTTAACAAACTAATGGGCCTCCAATTCCTAAGATCTGATCTATCCCCCTTTTTATAAAGAAAAATCAAAATACTGTCTGCCAAAGCTGCAGGAAAAGGAACTAAACCAGATAACATAGCATTATAAACTTTCACCAAATAGGGACTTAAGAGACTAACTGCTTTCTTATAGAGTTCCCCTGGTAAGCCATCTGGACCAGGAGAAGAACCAGATGGTAATCCAGCAATAACCTCCTCCACTTCTTTCTGGGAAATAGGAGAGGTCAATATGGATTTATCTGATTCCAAAAGATCAGGTATCTGTACTGTACGTAGAAACTCTTCCATCCCAACGGTAGGGGGAAAGTTGGAACAAAAGGAAGCTTCCACAAACTGATGAACCACTTCCTCAATATCGGTGCTAGAATTTACAGTCTGATCTGTATCAGACCTCAAGGCATCCGTATATTTAGAGTCCACCTTTTGCGCACAACATTCATAAGGATTAACTCCTTGCACTTTCCCCTGAGTGTCAAACTTCTGTACTAAAAAGAGAGAATGGGCCCTATCATACTGATACTTACACATCTCAGATTTAATCACAACAATGTCATCCGTGAGATCTTCTCCTGTCTCTACAGCTCGAGAAAGTAGCCTCTGGAGCCTATCCCTGAACTGGAGGTAGGTTAGATATTTAGAATTTGCTGTCCGTTTTGCTAAAGAGCTACATAAGGTTTTCAAATCTCGTTTCGAGTCTTGCCACCATAAAAGAGAATTATCATATAAATCAAAAACAGAAAACCTGGCCTCCAACTCATTATGAATGAGAGCCCAGGTATCTGTATCCAATAAAAGAGCCAAATTCAATCTCCAGACCGGATTTGGGCCAGGTTTGTTTACAGGAGTTCCAACAAAAACAATAATCAGTCTGTGGTCAGAAGTCTCAACTGGAGAAACTGAAAAAGAACACACAAGGATCCAATGGGAGGCAAACCAGAAGTCAATTCTAGTAGACAAGTGACCCCTAGAGTAAGTATGCTCTGGTAAGCTAGAAAAAACATCCACACAATCCCTAAGCTTGGCCTGTGTATATACTGTACAAAAAGTTGGAATCAGAATATAACTTTTGTGATCTACCTGTTTTGTCAGATAAAGACAATATACAATTGAAATCACCTCCTAAAAAAACAGATCTTGTGGTATACAAAAAAGGTAGAACTTTCTGCAATGAAGTAATGGAATTTCGTCTGGTAATTATAAATATTAATAATACATAATTCATGTGTCCCCAGCCGGGCATCAAGAATGTACGCACAGCCAGGAACCAGGTCAATCAGATGAGAAACATGGAGGTCAGGATTCAAGATTAAAAACCCCAGCCCTGAGCATGGTTCCTCCCCCAATGACGAAAAAGAAGCACTCCCTAAACCAGTCAGTAGTTGCCCCATAGGTCTCTCTAGTAGTATGTAACCTGGTGTCTTGAAGTAAACAAATGTCAAGATGATGACCGGGAATGATAGAAAAAGTGGTGAGTCTTTTTTTCTGGTTCTTATACTATTGACGCTTAAGATCCCAAGGAAAGGTGCCACATCATGTTCAGGTGGGGAGACATCCGCCATAGTGGAAATCAGAGGTTTAACAGCTTTAGTCCCCAATCTTTTGGATTTATTTTTCTTCTTGCCCCCCCTTTAGTATCTACGGCTGGAAATTCAGAATCAGTTACAAGTTCCGGCTGTGAGGAAATTAGGGAAAAGGAATCTGAATCATCATCCTCTGCATCCCACTGCTTCCTTTTAGCAAGTGGAAGGAACCTGTTGAACATGGGAAGACCAGCCTCACCTCCATCCATAGCTTCTTTGCCCAATGTTTGGGATACACTGCGTGTCATCCGTCTATTTTTTTGAAATTTCCAATCCATGGAGTGGGGAAGGCGGCATAGTAGGGTCCTGCCCGGAAGGCCCTGGTAGTTCAACAGAGCAAGGGTGAGACTCTGTATTCTCAGAAGAAAGGAGCAATACCGGAACAGCAACCACCTCTGGGGCTGCGGTTCCTGGGGAAAGTACCTGCTGCCCTGGGAGCTCTATTGGAATAGAGGGGAGAGAGGGCACATGTTTAGAAGGGGAAGGATCAACAGCAGAAATGGTTACAGAAGGTGAGAAGGGCCGGGGAAGGGGCACTTCAATAGGATAATCATCCCCTGGTTCCCCTGCTGTATTTTCAGTAGAGTCATCCCCTCCCAAATTATGTGAAGCCCAGGGACAATCCCTGAAAGTGTGGGTGGTGTCTTCACAAAGATTACAAATAACAGGAGTTTGGCAGGCAAAAGCGACATGGCCGATCCCTCCACAAAGGGAACATTTCATTTTATCGCAGGCATTGCTCAGATGAGTATGAGCCCCACACCAGAAACATGAACGAGGTTGCCCAGCATAAAAGATAAAACCTCAGTCCCTCCCCAGGTAGAAGCAACTAGGTAGATGCTGAATAACACCTTGAACCTGAGGCAATTTGACCCGAATCCTCCACCCCCAGTCCAAATATCCTCAGAGTCAATAATAGGGTCTGGAAGACCTAAAACAGGACATTTAGCCCTTAACCAGAACAAAATATCCGATATTGCCACCTGCTCATTCTTGAACAACACAGTCACTGTTCTGTAGGCAGGCTTAGTGAGAGGAATAGCAGCAAAGACCTTCCAGTTAGGGTTGTTACGAACACCTTGGTAACGTTCCCAGAAAAGCTCCAAACCTTCAGCAGTTTTAAAGCTGATATCTATATTTGGATCACCTGTGGTGTGAATTAAAGCATAAATATCCTGAGCAGAAAAACCCATGCTATCCTTCAAAAGCATATGGCCCACATATATTCTGTCAGGATGTAACTCTAAGCCTCCTTTATATTTTAGCCTTACTGCATTACGCCGTTTAGCAGGTTCAGGGGGAGCATGAAATAATCCAGCATATGTTCTGCGGGATGAGTTCTGATCACGTTCAGGATCAGCTCCAGCAGTACTCACAGAAGGATGTGGGGGGAGGGGGCAGGATGTTCCAGGCCAGGCCTAGGAACATCAGGCGCAGGTTTCAGGGCAACAGGGTGTTTAGGGTCATGATGCTGCCCAGAAATACTGGGCAAAGGAGAGCTTTCCATAGGGTTTTGTTGCTGAGGAAAAAGAACCGGGGGGTCAGACAACTCGAAAGAAGAGGGAAGGTCCATAGGGTTAGCAAGAGCAGACCCCGGTCATTGAGGCAACACCCAAGGCTGATTTGGTCCATCTTTAACCCAGCAAACAGCCTGCAAGGCATCAGCAACCCTATGCCCCGTAACCAACAAATTGTTATCAAAGTTAGAACTTTCCCCAGACAATTCAGTACTGCAAGAAACCGTAGTGAGTAATGCAGTGCCAGTCACAGAATCTGACAGCTCCCGAGGAGCAACTGTTCTAGAAGCAGTGTCCACCCCCAAACCCTCTCCAGCCTGTAAATGTGGAATTAAGGCAGTGTCAGAAGAAACAACAGAAATCTTACTGGCAGGTTCCCGGCATGACATACGGGAACCGTTCGTGTCCATGGAGGTCTGTAACTCACAGTTTACCAGGTCTGGAGTTGCAGCAGACCCAGCACCAAACTCCGTCGTGCATACTCTGGGTGAACTGACAGCTGTTGTAGAAAGTGGAGCTCCAGTAAGCAATGCTCCTGTCTCGAGACAGAGGGATTGGCTGTGACGCTCTCGGGTCTCATCTGCAGCAAGAAGGGCTTGCAAATACTCACAATGGGACTGAAACAAATGACAGCTTGGGAAGTCCATCTGTAGCAGTGGGTCTATGGAAAAAATAGGAGCCTCAGAGGAAGTCACACAAGCAGGAGAGGTAAACAAACAATCCTCAGCAGGAGCAAGAACAGTAACAGTATCCAGACTAGGCAGTTCAGATGCAGGCAACTTAGGAGCAGTATCCACATCCATCTTCTCAGATATGGAAAAAGCCTCACGCATAGGAGGAACTGAGGAGGAGGCCAACTCCTCAGCTCCAAGGACCATCTCACCTCCACCAGGATCAATGGGAGCAGCCATCTTGGTTCCACAGGAAAATGGGCCCCCCCGCTCACAGGAAGCAGAGTAGGGGAATTTCCCTGGTGTCTTGCACAAATTTGCTCCATTCACTAAAAAATACCACCGACAGCTTACTCTGGTACAATTTCAGTTTGTTACTATCTGTACCTTCCTCCCTGAGTCACCCCTGAAAAAGTGACTTCTAGTCTCAGTGGGCCTGCCCGGTCAACAAAATTCAATAAATAAATATACAAAAATCCTACAAAGCAACTGACCAAAGATGGATCCTTGTTGTATACTGAGGTTAAAGAGCCTCTAAAATCACTGGGAAAACTTTGAACAACCTAATATTTTGCAGCTCAGATGGTCGAGTGGCAGTGTATCATGCTGCCATGCTGGTGATTCGAGTTTGGGAACAAATTCAGTGACCAGAATTGGAAGCAAGACTGGTCACAGTAGCTGCCACTCAGCAGTGTGCTGCTATCAGGGACGGTGAGCAGTGATCACCAGTGCTAAAGAGAACCCTAAAGTGGGCCAAGGGAGCTTGCTATTTCAACAGGGCATGTGCTACAAGCAGTCAGCACCATTTTAGCATTTACCCTACCAGGGGAGGTGAAATGTTGGGAGTAAAAATTAAAATAAATCCCAGCACCATCTGCACAATGGCTGAAGACACTGGGCCTCAGTCCATGAATAGCTGCTAGAGCCCCGAATCCTAGTCTAGCAATGGACTGCTTCGGGGCAGAAAGGCTGCCCTCCCCTAGAGCCCATGTCTTGGAGAGAAAACCAGGAGGGATGGGTGAGGAAAAGGTGAGTGGCTAGGGTGGACAACTGTGAGTCCAAAAAGGGTGTACCCCAGGCCAGGGTACCATATATCCTTGGATGAGAGCTGGGTCAGGGAGAAAACTCAAAATAATAAAAAAATGCAAAAACCTAATATTTTGACAGATTTCAATGTACAATTGAATCCGTCTTGCTATAGTGAACCCCTCTATGATGAACTTCTTTTGTAGTGAACACCTGTGATTGTGCCCATTGTTATTGAAATAGCCATATTAACACCTCTAGACTCTAAAGTGGACCTGCTGCAACATCCATGTTCTTCAAAGGCATCATCCATATGAGATAACTTCCTGAACCAAAGAGAAGCTCACCAAAACTGACAAGAGACCTGACAGAACTGACCAGAAGTAACAACCTGCAGAACTGGAAACCAGTGTCAATCACTCATGTCACTCCAAACAACAACCAATCAAAAGTCACTGATGTCATTTACAACAAATAGCAAATCTAAGCCGAACCAAGAGGATGGGAATGTTGTGAGCCGCTTGCAAAAATAGCAACCAATGAATGCCGCCACAAATGTGGACAACCTCACTGGAATGTTGCTTTTCAATGTAAATAACTTTATCATGTGTAGTGAGGGTTTGTTCTGCATGGATTTCCATGCCAGCTGAAACCTTGTTGTAGCACAGTTCAAAGGTCATGGAACACAATTGTACTCATCTGCGGTACAACAAGTTTCCAGCTGATAGGTAATCCTTGAGGCAGTTGATGTTTTTCACAGCACTGCCAGCACACACAGCAATCAGTTCAAGTTCTGAACTGAAACCACCTGCCGGCTGCAGGAGCACTGTGAAAATAGTTTCCCTTTTTTTGTTCCAAAAAAAAATTGAAACTATAAAAAATACACATGCCCAACCATAATGAGCTGCCACCTTGGGCTTCTGATTACACCTGACCTCTCAAGCTTCACTCTCAAGGCCTGATGTATTTAGACCCCCTCTTTTGCAGCATAGGCTGGTTGTGCATGGTTGTGTATGGTTGCCCAAATAGTATTCTCTATATAATAAATGGATCAGAAAACTTAAACTTCAACTTACTATCATGGTAATCAATAAATTCAATAAATTCAGTGGACCAGATTCCAGAAGGAGGATGCAGGACTTGCATTAAGCCCTGCATCCAACACAAAGGTGGTCACAGATGTGCCAAAGCCCCTCAGATGCAGAGTGGTCTGATTCTCAAAGGGGCGGTGCATTTGCAGCATTTTCCCCACTTTATGGCTGCTTGCGCCACAGGGTTGGCATAAGTGCGATCCTGAACACAACATTAGACCAGGAGTAGGGTGATTACCTCCTGTGTCCTGTGTTCTGACTTGCAGTAGGGCTTTTGCAGCAAGTGTCATTCAGAATTGCACTTACCGCAATGTTTGAAGAAAATCACAAGTTGCGTCAAACACCCTGCCGCAAGTTCTCTGTAGAGAACGCATCCTTTATAGAATAATCAACATGTTCGATCAATATACACTACTTCTGTATCTCATGCCCATATCTACTTACCCACTAAATTTAAGAGGCAGCTCTTTAAGAAATAAATATATTTAGAAAGTACAATTTAGTTCATATTACGTTTTTTGTTTAAAACATTTTTCTCTTTTTTTATTATAAAATGCAAAACACATTTAACAAGTGAAATAACTAACTGCAGGACCTGAATTTATGCAGCTGGGTGGATAAAGGCCTTGATCTCATGCCTCGCCATGCATCTGGGGCACGTATTAATGCTCTAAAAACCCATGCCATGGGTTATTGCTTACATAATCCCCATTCTCACAGTGAATCCCACTTGGCTATGGCTCATGTAGTGTCAGGTCAGGATGGAAGAACTACACTGTAACCTACCCCCGTTATTCCCTACTGCATACATTTACATTCTTGCCAAAGACTGTTACAAGCTTTAAAATTTAAAGAGACAGTTTATAGAAAAAACTATCAGACAGTTGTCATAACACCTCCACATTATAATTAACGCTGTTCATGATGATAATGCTGCCACCTTTTTTCACTGGCTTCACCATTATCGTCTTGTTTGTTTTTAGGTTCTCGAGGGCCTCTCTCCTCAGTCAACAATGTTGTTATATCTTACAAGTGGTGTGTAACCCTCAGGTTTCCCCCTAGGATTACTAGGATCCTGGTAGTTTAGGGATTTTAGATATACTGTATATGCTGGGCAGCAATAGTTTAACCTTTGGGGGCTCCCTTGGCAGCTTCTGTCAATCACTCTGGCAGAGGTTCCAAGTAGGAGTGGCTCTCACAGGAGCATAAGCCACAATAAAATGTTGCTGAGCAGTCAGTTTTCTGCCTCAGAGCAGATCAGTCAGCTTGGGGTGCTGACTGAGGGGGACACTCAGGAGAGGTGACACCTCCTCCTGACTCTTTCAATCTCCAGTTGATTCAAAGAAAGATCAGCATAAAGTAGTAGTAGCGGTCCTCTCTATTGTGGTGCCCTTAAGGCAGTGAAGAATCTGGAGGATGAGGGTTCCTGTAACCATGAATAATTTGGGGACATCCCCCACTTCTGAAGAACATTTGAATGGGAAAATGCTGCCCAGTGTTTTGTAATGCCAGGTTTTGCCCTATCTCTGTCATGAAATTCCTGCCTTCATGGACTTTCAGAGGACTGTTTAAAACATTGAACTGATACCTTCACGATCATGAATTTGATTTGGAAAAGAGATGCCCCCCTTCCCCATCCAGAATTTGGAACCAACTCGCTACTAACTGGATTTTGAGGATAAAGTTCTCATTTGGGATGGATTTTCTGTGGAAGTGTTTAACACAGTTTGGAGGGCCTGCAGTGCCCTGTAAAATAAGGGGGAAACCCAGTGTTAATCACCCCTGGGATGTGTAAGCCTGATGTGTCCATAGTCCAGAAAAGGGATGGACAGGAATGTTGCTCATCGAACCCTCTAAGGCAGGGGGATTCGAACAAGTGAACTGGTAGTAAAGCACTACTGTGGATTTTGTGGACTTTGTTTTACCTCTTTCTGCACCTGCAGCCCTAGTGAGTAAATGTTTTCTGTGAGTCATATGAGTTGGAATAAAACCTACTACGTGTCTCTATTTTTGCTTGTGCACCTTTTCTGTGAGTGACTGTGATTTCTTGGTGCCTCCAGTGCTATGGCTCACTCTAGTTCCCTTTAAAAATACACATTTTTTTGGTGTGCACCCTTTCTCCTGAGGGCCAAGCCAAGAAAATACCCTAGACAAAGATGTATATGGATTGTCTGCTGCCCAACTAATGCCAGCTATGTTTCCAACTGTGTTGCCAAGGTGAAGAAAGAGGGTTTCTGACCCCTGAAGAAAAGGGGGGCTTGCAGGAGAATTACCGAAAATATTTTTTAAGTCATTTCACAAAGGTTCCTGAATGTCTGGATGGCTGCACTTGGTGCCAGCTGGAAGGCTGAGCCTTTTTTAAAAGGATTGATGCTGCCCATGATATCCACATTTGGTGTTTCATCCTGTGCTGTTAAGATTTCCAAGAAACCCATTTTTTTCTGATTATAAAAGATTTTAAACTGAGGTTTCTGCACAGTCTATAAATCAGCTATGGTCTCAAATCTGTTTGCTGGTGCAGATGTGGCAAAGGTCAGGCCTTTATTAAGTAGGTTAATTTTACTTTACATCAAGATGTGCTTTCATGCCCTCTTCTGATTCTGTTGTCTGGGCTGCTGCTTGTGCCACTAGTTCCATTGGTTCTGTTGTCACAGCTGCTGTTCCTCCTTGTCCTGCTCCTGCCTCAACATGTGTGCCATTGTAACTTAGTATTCTGTTGAATCCTTGGTACCGGGTTTCTGTCACACTCTGCCTGGGTTGTGGTGGTTGTAATTCCTTTTCTTCTTCTTCTAACAAAAAATTAAAAATAGTTAACCAAGCTTTCTGCTTTGGTGTTACTTACATCTGTACCAAATCCAACAAAACTCTTTGCTGAATTTTAAGAATCCTACATGGTCTGCTTTCAGCTCTGCCAGCCCTATTTATTTTCCAGGTGCATATATTATCAGTCTCATTTCTCCCTTTGGAATGTTCTTTGTTTTAGCCTTCTGTTCACAGTTGAGCTTTGCTATTTTGGTCTTTAGTTTTTGATTTAGGACTTCAGATTGTGGATCTTCTGTAAAGGGAAGCAAATTGGTCACATTGACTTTTTTTTTCAAATCTTTTTACTCCTCCTCATTGGCCCCATAGACCTCTCTCTCCAGTGGGGGTATTGGGGCGTCCATGTCCCACACAACCTGAGGTCTATCTGGACCAGTTCGCTGCTCCTGGGAGCTCTCCTCCATTTCCACTGACCACCCTGTCCTCTGGCTCTGAGCCCCCCAGGGTGGGACTACCATTTACTGCTCTGGCACTCTATCTACAATCTAGAAGGGCAGCCAGGGGGTGGAGGAGAGAGACAGTGACCGGCGAAATAGGACCTGACTGTGGTTGTGGGGGATGTCGTTAGCCCCACCTTCACCTGTGCTGGTGCCAGGGCTTTTCCATGCATTTTGTGCCCTGGAGACATGGATGTGCTATGACGTTCAGCACATGATGGGTGTGCTTCCGCACCCATCTGCAAGCCATCCTCCATGACCTCTGACCCGCTTGCATGTCTCCCATCTTTCATGCTGCCCCTAGTCTCCACTGGGATCCCCTGTCACAGCAGGAAATGCAACCTAGCCACCCCAGGAGAGGAGAGCAGTCCTCCACACGGTCAATCCTCTCTTGCCCCTGCTGACCCCCAATGACCCGAGGTAGTTCATGAACCCGGGTTGCTGGCGTGGCACAAAGTGTGGCATCCAGTGCTGCTTCAACCCTCAGAGCCACTGTCTGGTGGTCACTTTGACTTTAATGTCTTTTTTAAGCTGTTCTACAACTGTTTTGCTTTCTGCCAAGATCAAATTAATTAATTCAATCAATGCCTCATGGAGTATTTCTCTCCACTTAGAAAGTTTTCTCTTTTTGGTGCTGCACTAGAACCTTTATTTATCTCAGTCCTCTAGGATCTCTGCAGACTTGAATATAAGCTTCCAGACTCACTGTATTCAGTACAATCTTCATGCCTTTGAAGCCACTTTTTCCAGTTCTTTAAAAGCTTGTAACAGTGAGTCTGGTGTTTCTGTATTTACTGGTGCCAAATTGTCTGCTATTTCCTGTTGCAGGAGATTACCTGCATTCATAGGCGCCGACTACGGGGGGGACTGAGGGGCTGAAGCCCCCCTCCGGGAAGTGGTGGGGCTCTGCCTCTGAGGGCCAGGAATTCTGTGATGCAAAAAGCAGCAAAATAAAAAAAAAGTGTTTGTTTTTAGCCTTGATGGCTTAATCAGATGTGGAGCACAGTGCTGTGGTGTGGGGGAAGGGGCGGGTCATCACAGCATCACACACTTCATTGGTTGTGTTGCCTTGGACTTGTGATGTGATGTCACAGTCTAGACTCCAGGCAAGCTCTCACATGCGTGGTGCCAATAACAGCCGGCAGTACCAGTTTTGACACCAAATTTGTTTGCTGCTAGGCTTGAGGATCTCCATGGTAGGAGAACTGACTCAGTCAGTGGCACGGTACTCTAGAGTGTCAGTGCCAGGTTAACAATTAATTTCATCCCCTTCCCCGGCTGTATCCTTGAGCCGGACAACAATGCCTGGAGTGCACCACAGTTGGCGGTGGACTGCCACCGACAATCACTTGACTCTGCCAGGACTGGGAGAAGCGCCGGAGTTCGATCAGGACCTTTGCGTGACCCTCGACGACGTTCTGTATTTTGGATTTAAAGAAGGATGCCCAGCCCGGGACCCCATCCATCTCGATTCTGGCAGGTGATTGTGGGCTTGTGGCCGAGTTGTGATAAGGACTCAGTGCGGAGCCGGCAGTGAGTCATTTAAAAGAAAGACAACAAATTGCAGGAGTGGATGGACTATTAGGAGTGAAGTGTGTGGTTTTTGAGTAGGCGGGACTGGACTGGTGGGGCATTGATAGCACAAGATTAGGGTGGGTGGGATTCAGGAATGGACTGCATTGCACAGTAAAGTTAAAGGTTGGGGTGGTATTGCATAGTGGGTGGGAGTGAGACATGGTGGTAACTACATTTTTGGGATAATAGGGTGGGATTGCAGTTTTTGCACAGTGGATGGGATTGGAGGCAAAGGCAGTGGATAAGGGAGGGGAATAATTTATTTTTTTAGGTCTGATGAATGAGGGTGGCTAACAAGGGTGCTACCAGGGTAGGAGAAGGGAGGGAAACTAAAACACAACATTGAGGCCAGATGTATTTATAACAAAATATTCTTTATTTAAAATAGTAAGAGAAAGATTACAGGCCTGAACAGAAGTTGAATTGAGACTGAATTTACTTGCTTACCCAGGGAGGGTCAAGGTGGATAAACGGGGCAAGTCATTTGCCCCATTAATCCACCTTGACTCTCCCTGAGTAAGCCTCACGCTTAGTCCCACTCCCTACCCATGTTTTAAAAAGAAATGATGAATGCATAATCTTCATGGCTAGTTCTAATGTTTTATTTTTGGAAATGGGAAGGTGAAGTGGGCCAGTGTACCAAGTCTTAAGGTCCGAACCCAAGTCCAAGTCGTACAGTACCTGGTTTAAAATGCCTATGAGCACAGTGTGGTCAAGAGGTAATTGCGTCATGCTGTTAGATGATGGACCAATTCACCACATACCAAAATGCATAGCAGCACCCCTTTCAAATGCAATTTCAGAGCAAATGGCTAGAATGTGTAATGTTGCACTTTCACTGTAAAGAATAATTAATTCCTTAATTGTTTCAGGGTGAGCTTCATGATCTGTCACATCATGATGTGATATAAAGCAAGAGTAATGTATTACTGGGAATTTGACTTTACTGCCACTGGCCTGTCAGGGTAATGCCTTTGCTTCACTGCTTGTGTGAGGAGGTTCTATGTCATTTAGATTGCCTTTTCTGAAGTATTGTATTCCAGAGCTGCTATTTGCCTTGAGAATCTTTAGCACTGGGCATTCTGCTCTGAATCCTTTTAAACATAAACTGGTGGGTTCCACATATAAGTATCTGTCATTTACCGACTGCACTTTACCTACCTGGGTCGCACCTGGAAACGAGCCTTGGCTCAGTGTGCCTTTCCCGGTCATCAATTTTAAATAAAATAAATAAATAAAATAAATACTGCACAGTGCTTAAACCAGCAGCAAGTTATGGTTCCTATTTAGTTTATCAATACTTTCTGGTCCCCAGTTGTTTAAAATCTTTTAAAATGCTGTAGCTTTTCTATTTAGTCAGAGTACTGTATGATTTTTGAAAGGGATCTGCCATGGGGTTCAAGTCTTGAATAGCCATAGTCATTTTAGAGACGGTCTGCTTATTCTCCCCAGTAATTAGAAGTGGAGGTTGTGGAATCAAACACAGGTCTGCTCGACTCTCCTGGATATACCAAGCTCATTTAAAATTCATTACTCTATCCTCTAGACTATACTGCCAGCCAGTTCAAAGCAGTTGAGAGGTATGACTGAGTAAGAAGAATATTTTGGATCCAGAATGTTCTACTATGTTACCTACCAGGAGGTGGCAGGAAAGAAGTGAGGACAAAGCAGGGAGCAACATTTTGTATGGCAATGTGAGGGGTGCTTTGTTCTGTTTTGTTAGCAATTATACACAGGTACATACTGTAGATTTCTGTGATTGTTGCCTATAGAGGGTAGTAGGAAAATCAACTGGGGACCCCCCAGGGCTCTGACTTTTGCAGAGGGGTTCCCTCAAGGGCAATAACCCAAGATGGGGGGGTTGAAACATTGCACAAAACAACAAGCAAAAAACACATTTGAATGATTTTATTTTAAAAGGTTCATCCACCACAGCACATGCCATGCTAGTACTACAGATCAGTGTGTCACTGAGTATCATGGATTATCAAAAGCAGGCTGCCAACAAAACCAGTTTAAATGTACACATGATGACACATGACACACTGATCCGAAATATTACCACAGCCCAACTATTGCATTATTTCTGGTGTGCAAAGTGTTATAATGTTGGTCATTTTTACTTTCTTGCTGTTTCTGTTGTCCATGCCTCATCTACTGCAGTTGAAATCCTGAAATCTATCAGTTGGTGTAACTAGGTCCTGGCTTATATTAGTGTCTGTGTCTCAGTTGCTGCTCTCCCGCTCCACCCCATATTGTTGCAGTGCCTTTTTAGAATAAAGATTTACATCTAACAGATAATGTGAAAACTCATAAGAAAGAAAAAATGGGCACCCTTTCTGTCTCAGAGCACAAGAATCTGCTATCTGTATACGCATCACAGGAGTATTCTGATCTAAAATGACCCACATATTTTGCTAGTGTAATCTGCAGCATACACCTGTGGTCACCTGGCATCATGCAGTTTACACATTTTAGTTTGGATGGGGGAAAAGTCGGTGAGTTACATAACCTGTGTCTGCACAGCTTGCTGGGGAGTGGGTCAAGGTGGCAAATGACAACACACGAGGCTATGCCAGTAGCTGGGGAGGGGATCAGTGTGGGCAGTGATATCACTAGTGTCTGCAACACTTGCTGAGTGGTGAGTCAGTGTGAGTGAGTGACACCATCAGAGGCTATGCAGGTAGCTGAGGAGGGGACAAGGTGGGTGAGTGATACCATCAGTGTCTGCAACACGTGCTGGGCATTGGGTCAAGGTGGCAAGTGACAACAAAATACAGGCAAATTTGGGCAATATGCTGGCATTGAAATGGTGTTTATTATGATGTGCTCTCTCTTCAGCAAAAAAACCCAAAATGCACCACAGAGCACCAAATCCCTAGAGCTTCTGGGGGCCTTGGCAGCCCCCAGGCCCCCAGCCATTTCTTAAGCTCCCCCCGGCAAAACTAAAAGTCAGCTCCTATGCCTGCATTGCTACCAAGAAGTGTATTCACATAGTTAAGTGGAGCTCTGTTATGGGAATTGAGATCCAGGGCTCCTTCAATGGACACGCAATGCATGCTCTGAGAAAGTACTGCAGTTTAAACATGTGGAGAGCTTTAGAACCACTCTAAAAATCTATTTGTTCAACCTTGCCTTTCCAGATTAATGATTTTTTTGAAGGACTGCTTGAATAGTTTTTATGCTTTAAGTAAGATATTTATTGTGTTTTATTGTACGAGTGCTATGATCAGCGTTAATAGTGTTTTAAAAAAAAAAGTTGAATTGAAATTGAATAAAAATGTGGTCAGTTTTATGCTGTGTTGCAACCTGTGCCAGTGTAATTTACAAGCATGCATGAGGAAAACAGCAAACACAACACCAGGACCAGGTGCTTCCAAAAAATATGAGCAAGTAAGTAACAAAAAGAATTCAGTGCAAGCTGCTCAGGTGCAAAAGCTCTTTATTAAATACCATGCAGGACAAAAATTAAAATGCAAACCATCCCCATGAGACAGAACATCTGACGCATTTCACACTGTTATTCAGTACTTTTTCAAAGGCAATGGTGCCATTAGTAGTGGTCAGATTAAAAGTGCAGGACCACACATAAGGATGCCTTAACCCAGAGCCAAGTTACACTGCTAAATAGTGACTAATAATGTGCAAGTGTGGTAGTTGAAAACTTACATACAACTTGGGATGTGCCAGTAACAAATATTAAATCTGAATACATGCACCACGAATAAAACGGTATTCAGTATTCGGGAGTCGAACACCAAATATTGCAGCTATCCAACAATATTTAGTATTCTGTGATCCCATGAGATTTCAAGATCTTGCAGGACTTGCTGGCCAGTTGCTGAGTATTTGGCAAAGCTATCTCACGTGACACTTCAATTGCTGCATCATGGAGAGATACTGTAGTGGAGAGGGAAGAGAGCTCTGTATCAGTAGAGATTAGGAGCTGCAAAAACTAATATTTTCATCACAAATCCTTTATTTTTGTGCGCTGTACCATGTGCCTTTAATGCCTAGAACTAGTGGAAGCACTGGGAAGGTTTCTTTTCTTGGGTAAATCATCTGATGTACTGATTCTTTTTTTTGCTAGAAGCTGCAAGGAAACTAGTATACCTTCATTTCAGGGGCCTCTTCTAACTGCCTGGTGGAGAGATCATAGTGGAGGAGAGTGGAGAGAGAGCTCTGAGTCAGTACAGATTAGGAGTTGCAAAAAATGAATATTTTCATCACAAAACCTTTTTTTTTTTTTTCTGTACCATGTGTCTTTAGTGCCTAGTAGTAGTGGAAGCACTGGGAGGGTTTTTTTCCTGGATAAATTCTCTGATGTAGTGATTTTTTGTTGCTAGGAGCTGCAGAGAGAAATTAGTATACCTTCATTTCAGGAACTGATAGTGGTGTGAAACGTTTTGTATTTTCTCCAGAGAAATTTATTTATTTTGCCAGGAGGAGATGCAGAGTTACTTAAGTTGCAGTTTACCTCTTTAATTACAGTAGTTCTAATTTATACCTTGACTGCTGTATTGTACTGATTTAAAAAAAAGTATTTAATGTGATGGAGTAAATAATAAGTACTTCTTCTGGGGGAGGGCTCAGGTTTCACAAAACCCAGTAGTAGCCTAGCCAGAAATCTTGGAGGGCAGTCGGCTAACTGTACTTCCACCCACGATGGCTTATGGTTAGGTAGCGATGCTTGCAATTTGTGCACACCCTCACCTGTCCTGCATGCGTGCTCCTTGTAGTAATTTTTGTGTGCAAAAATAAAAGCAGTACTACAGCTTGCAACCACTTTTTTGTGCTGAAATATAGCAGAACTTGTCTGTATTTACAAAAAAAAGTGAATTTCAGTAGTTCTGCTAGAAATCTCTGTAAGAAATATTTGTAGTGTAATCTGAGTGTGGGCTGGGGTTTCACAAAAGTCAGTAGCCTAGCCGCCAGCAGTCTCAGAGGGCAGGCAATAATTTTTCTGTGTGAAAATAAAGCAGTACTGCTGCTTGCTACCATTTTTTTGTACTGAAATACAGCAGAACTTGTGTGCATTTACAAATAAATACAAGGTCTGGTCAGAGTCGATATGGCTGTGGAGAGCTTTTGGGATGTTTTTACCCGTTATTTCTAATGAATTTGCACACTGCAGATCTGTTGAGAGGCAGTTTCAATGTGGTCTTCCTTTTACACATTTTTACAATGCATTTTCCTAGAATATGCCTGCTGATTGCTGTATATTTAGCCTGGATAGTTCACAGAAGAAATGGCATCTTATTTTTGGGTGGTGGAGCACTGGCAGTATGATGCTGGAATGTGTCATACGTAGACACGAGCTGTGTGTGGGCAATAATGCCCAGTGACCATACACCTCAGGTGCTTGCATGCGGATCCATCACCCTGGTGCCATTACACTGCTCAGTGCGGGTGACAGCCAATGCTGTACCCACTCACACAGGTCCAAGAACAGGCATGTTACAGCTGACTTCCCATTTGTTTGTACAATCGGGGAACTGCGGATGCACTATCCATAGCCTGGAGTGTACACTGCAAATGGCATTGCAGGATACTGTACCCCATGGCACCCAGGAGATCTCATCAGTCCAGAGGGTGGCATGTTACACAGGGGAACAAGGGACAGTGTGGTCCTGCAGTGGTGTATGACAGCAGGAAGATACAGCATTGACAAGGCATGCATTGGAGGTATGTCAAATCTCTCTTATGGTTTGCCAGGGACATACACACGGCTGCATACACTGGTGGGTCTGCAGATTGTGTAGTACTGCAATGCATGATATAGTCACTTGAGTCATTCTGGAGTGCAGGTCCCTGGCCTGGGTCTAGTGCAGTCAACAGTTGGCCATGGCAGGGTGTGGAGGGCAGTGCCAGTCTCCACAACAGTTCAGGTATGGGGGGAGCAGGGGTGTCTACATACTGAGGTGGTGGGTGGGGGTCCTCTATGCTATGGATATGGACTATGGTTTCCTCTGGTGTGATTGAGTCCAGGGGTCCTACACTATGGAGCTCTTCAGGGATGGAGTTGGATCGATTAGAGATGGGAGGGGGTACCTCTGGTACACTAGGGCTGCCGGGCTGCTGTGCATCTGTGTGCACTTCTGCAGCCTGTCTGTGGGTGGCTGGCCTGGTTAGGCCAGCTATTCTTGGCCTAACTGTGGGCTACGCTGCTCTGGACTGCAAGGGGTGCATTCCCACTGAGTATGCCGCAGCATGGCATATGAATGGGAATGCACCTTCCACTTGCATGGCATACTATTTGTGTGCACCCTGGCTCTTTCCCTTGTGGCCAGCATATCCTGCATGTTTGAATATCACATTGTGGTGCATTTTTGGAGTTGCACAGCACATCTCCCTTTTCCGCCAGGATGCGCTGTGCAGCTCCTTTGAATATGGGGGCCCTGGACTAGGCTACCCTGAAGAAATACATTATCAAAATGGTAAAATCATGACCCCACTGAAAACAAGATATTGTATCTAATATGGGACAGCCTGAGTAAATACAGTGCAAAAATTTGTAAATGAAGATCCCTATGACAATGAGATGTAGCATCTCCCCTGCATTATCCAGGATACAAAATATAGGATAAGAAATATTTAAAGGAAATCTATTCTAAACTGAACTTCACTGTGTTCACTGACGTAAACAAACAGTTTCTTTATTGTTTTATGACATTTTAGAATGCAGTATTTATTTTGAATGTTGTGACCATGAGGATGGTGTGTATGAAGTGTGTATGCATATGTGTGTATGTGTGTGTTTGCTTTTGCTCAAAATATTTTTTACTAAAAAACATAGTAGAAAATGCTTGTTGATTGCTACATATTTAGTGTGGGTAGTTCACTGAAGACCTGGCATATGTCTGAGATAGTGCTTATCAGACAGTGTCTTTACAGCTTAAAAAAACAGTGTAATTTATAGATTTGCTGGGACAGTGTGACATTTATGAGGTACAAATCTTTCTTGAAAGACAATACATTCCCAAGTGAAACTAGTAGCAAGAAAATACAAAATCACACATGCCCCCACAATGCAAAGCATCATAGGCTGCATATGCAAATCACCACAGAATGTTATGCTGGTCCAACTCTAAGCAGAATTGCATGGTGCAGAAAGGCCTCTCACACAGTTTGCAAAGGGTGCTAACAGAAGACATAGACACGTGTTTCGTCCTACCAGGACTCATCAGTATGCCTCGTCTGTTTGACACCCCAGTGGAATGGACCAGCTACCCTTAAGGCAGTGTGCCTTGGATATATTGTGGTGAACTCATTAAAATAAAAAACTATTTAAAAGACAAAGAACCTCTGTGTGCAAACACTGAGGCAAGGGTTACCCCAAAGGGCATTTGGCTGGGAAGCCAAGTTTCAAGAAAATACAAAATCACACATGCCCCCACAATGCAAAGCATCATAGGCTGCATATGTAAATCACCACAGAATGTTATGCTGGTCCAAAAAGAAGCTGTTTAAATGCTAAGGGCAGGATTCACAAAGGGGGGAGAAGGACCCGCTGCTGTGGGAAAACTTTGGCACTAGTGAGAAACCACTTGCGAAGCCTCAGGTCGCCCGCAGCTGCGGGTATTTACGTAGGTGGAGCCGGAGTATGACTGGCTCCACTGAATATGGCAGCTTGTGGATGCTGTTGTCATGGACAGCACCAAAGCTGCGGGAGACTGCTATGGGCAGTGGAACCCACCGTAGCACCCTCCACAACTACTGTGGCTATGAATCGGTATCGACACAGCTGCAGACAATTCCAGTCCGCAAGGCAGTTGCGGAGGGAAACTTTAACATTTTCCTTTCTTGAATCCTGCCCTAAGTATTTAAACGTGCTAGTTGTTGCATTCCGAAACAGGTAAATAAATCTCCAGTTTAATAGGCAACCAATATTTAGCAAGCTGCTTCAGTTTCCTAATGGCATCTGATAAGCAGCTTGGAGTTATGTCTCCAACATTCTTAACAGAAAGAAGGGAGTATTTTATTTCAGTCAGCATGGTGATTTGTAGATGTGGAAGGATACATTGAAAAGTCCAAAACGTGTTCCACAATACTCCATTTTCCAGCTACAGATAGCAAGATGGCTGTAGGCTCTGCCCACAGCCATAAAAAGTGAATTGCAGTAGTTCTGTTAGAAATCTCTGTAAGAAATATTTGTGATGTAACCTGAGGTTGGGCAGGGGTTTCACAAAAGTCAGTAGCTGCCAGCAGTCTCAGAAGGCAGTTGGCTGACTGCACTCCCCCACCCCCCACAGTTTAGGGCTTGGTAGTGACGCTTGCAGTGTACACACAGCATTGCCTTCCCTGTGTGCGTGCTGCTTGCAGTAATTTTTGTGTGCCAAAATAAACCTTTTTTTTGTACTGAAATACAGCAGAACTCGTCTGCATTTATAGATTAAAAAAAATTGAATTGCAGTAATTCTGCCATATAAATCTCTCTATTAAATATTTGTGGTGTAATCTGAGTTTGGGCTGGGGTTTCATGAAAGTCAGTAGCCTAGCCACCAGCAGTCTCAGAGGGCAGTCAACTAACTGCACTCCACCCCCAACAGTTTTAAGTCTAGGTAGCGATGCTTGCAGTGTGTGCACACCCTCACCTGCCCTTGTGTGTGCTACTTGCAGTAATTTTTGTGTGAAAAAATAAAGCAGTACTGCTGCTTGCAACCAACCATTTTTTTGTAATGAAATACAGCAGAACTTGTCTGCATTTACAAAATAAAAGTGAATTGCAGTAGTTCTGCTGTATAAATCTCTGTAAGAAATATTTGTGGTGTACTCTGAGGTTGGGCTGGGGTTTCACAAAAGTCAGTAGGCTAGTTGCCAAGATTTTCAGAGGTCTTGCAGTAATTTTTCTGTGCTAAAATAAAGCAATACTGCAGCAGGTGCTGCTTGCAATAATTTTTCGGTGCTACAGTAAAACAGAACTTTTGTACATTTACAAAGTATTAAGTACTTGAGAGTGTTTAGAACTTGTTGGCATAGATAGAGATAATGACAAATAGAGGTGGAAAAAAACGTACTTGGTCCAGCCAAAGCAAATCTACAATGGAGGAACAGGTTTGTGATGCTGAACCTGAACATGATCGATGGTCAGTACGTCTTTGGTGCCCAAAATTATTCTTTACCCCTTCCAAGCGTATGTCTTCCAGCAGCAGTAGTACTGTGGCTGGCACAGGACAAAGTGATACAAGAAGCACAAGCAGAAGGACACTGTTTTCGACTCCCACCACAACCACCAATGTGTCCCCATCTCTCACCAGTACCATCATGACTCCCACCACAACCACCAATCTGCATCATCTCTCACCATTACCATCACATCTGTCGTTATCACCACCACCACCACTATAGAGACTCTGTCTTCCTCTTCGACAACAATGGGCAGCATGACTACTACAGCCAGTCCTGCAACTGTACTGTCACTCCAGCCACTAATGACACTATGAACTCTGCCACTACTGCCACTACTGTAACAGTATCACCACTACCTGGTATCCCTGCCATGGTGCATATTACCAGTATGACCACTACAGATGATACAGTTATGCCTCCTGCTTCTCAATACTCCTGAAAAAGTTGCAGAGGATGATCAGCCATCAGGTTCTGAGTATTTCCCTCCACATGATGAACTGCCCAGTGACGTGTCATCTTCTTCATCAGAAGCACATGTGGGTGACTTTGAAGATGAGGCAGAGTACACTATGTACCTTGAGGGCAGAAAAAAAAAGGTGGCTGGCAAAACAGCCTCTAGGTATAGCACTACTAGCAAGGGTAGTAGAAGCAGCAGTAAGGTTTAGGGTCCCCCTTCCTCTAAGAAGACTAAACAAGCAATACTAACATTTCTTCGGCAGACTGTGTCACAGCCTGAAAGACAGCCAAGTGATGGCAGAACTGGCATGGAACCATCAGGAGCAGTGGTCACAGGGCAAGAACATCAAGTCAAGACAGGCACATCTGTTGAAAAAACAACTGGGGATATGGTGCTAGCAGAATCACTGGTAACTGCATTGTTAAAAGTGCTGTGTGGCTGCATTTCACAGTGTTAATCACTCTCTAACTTAACTACAACATCATTACAGAATCACTTAAAGCATAAATACCCTCAAGTGTCTCGAAGCTTATCTGGGCCTGGATCGGGACCCTTGGTTTCACCAAGACTAAACCCCTCTGTTGGACGGGCATGCACAGTTGGTAGTGGTGGTGGTACTGAGGACACATGATTGAGAGCAACCCAGTGGTCACAGCACTCCTTCCCCCTCACCAACATAGAGTCTGGCCTCTACTCTAGTGGTCACTTCTGACTCCACTGATACTACAAGGCAGAGACAGTCATCAGCACTTTGTACACCACTGGTGTTGAAGAGGTCCACATTGATGTCTCCTGTGGAACTTTCAATAATGGATGCTCTGCATGCATGAACAAAGTGTCATGCCTCACATCCAACAGCACAGTAAATCACACAGCTGATTGCTGAGATGATGGCGTTGGATCTCTGGCCTATGTCAGTCATGGAAGATACTAGCTTCCAATGGCTTCTCAACAATTTGCACCCAAGTTATCAGATCCTATCTCATACTATGTTTTCTCGAACTATATTGCCATGACTGTATGATGGCATGTGATCTGCTGTTGCTGCTCTGCTTACAGAGGCTGTTGATGGTGTTTTTCACTGCACATCAGATATCTGGACTAGTGATAACTCCCTGCATGCCTGTGATTCCTTAACTGCACACTGGTGTGTGCAACAACCTGCTGCTGCTGTTTCCGATGCATCACCTTGTGGCTCACCCTTGGCTCCCCTCCACACACAATCTGGTAGTCTCATTAGGTCAGCTTTGCTGAACATTGGACTGATGGAGGGAAACCACAGAGCACATACTATTCTGATGTTCCTGCAAGATATGTTGCAGTCTTGGACTGGTGTTAACACCAATTTAAAAGTTGGCTTTTTTGCTACTGACAATGGCACAAACATGGTGAAAGCCATCAATGATGGCCATTTTGTGAGTATCTGTTGCTTTGTGCACACACTAAATTTAGTGGTGACTCATGCACTGCATAACAGTGGTAGGGCAAACAACATATTATCCACAGCCCATTCCATCTTCAGCCATTTCCATCACTTTGTAAAAGCCACTAACAAATTACGAGAAGTTCAGTAATGCCTCGGTCTGCCCCAACATCATGTAATACAAGATGTTTGCACTCGGTAGAATTCTTCATATTTGATGCTTTCATGACTCTTGGAGCAAAAGTGGGCAGTACACAAAATGTCTATGGAGGCAGACATTGGAGGGGGCCTATCATGATTAGTTAGTTCTTGTGGGCATAGTGAAGGTTCTCGCACCAATTGAGAGGAGTGCACGTGATCTAGGTGCTTCCACAGCCTTACTTAGTAAGGTTATCCCAGCTGTGCATATTCTTAAAAGATCATTACAATGGTTTTTGGCTGACAACACACTCAGTACAGAAGTGGTCACTGACCTTGTTAATCATCTCAATGTAGAACTTGATGCAAGGTTCACCACAGTCATGGATACCTGCCATCATGTGTTTGCTACCATGCTGGACCCTAGGTTCAAATGTGAGATCCTTCATATAGCCATGGAGATCCACAGGGTGACTCATTTTAGGCAAAAGCTCAGTGAAGAGGTGAATAGCACCATGCAGGCAGTCAGACACTTGAAAGGGGGAGGAACATGCTCCAGTTCAGGTTCTTGAGTGAGAGAGAGAGAGAGAGAGAGAGAGAGAGAGAGAGAGAGATAGGCATGTGATGGTTTGGAATTGGATGATACTGGTGGAGACTGGGAAAGACATCATAGTGGCAGTGTAGAGGAGAGTGACTGGGCATTACTCAGCACATCATTGTGTCAACAGCAACACAAATGCTCACAGTCTCAGCCTCTCTCTCTGCAGAAAATTTACTTAATGGCTACTTTGCAGAATCAATTGAGCTATTTGATGTTGATCCAACGGGGCTACTGGGTTCAGAAAATCAACTCCTCTCCTCACTTGGCACAACTTGCTTTAAAATACCTAAGCTGCCCTCCTACAAGTGTGCCATCCGAGAGGATGTTCAGCACTGCTGATGATGTTGTTCAGCCACACCATTCCAAGCTGGACCCTCTACACATTGAACAGCTAGTGTTTCTTAAGCTAAACTCTCCAGTAATTGGCTACAAATATGATCTGCCACATAAAACTGGTGGTACAGTACAACTCACAATCTACCTAATGTTACAAAAGTGTAATGTTATGTTTTTTTGGCTCACCCATTATT
The DNA here is from genome assembly GCA_016271365.2 of Neoceratodus forsteri. Lineage (NCBI taxonomy): Eukaryota > Metazoa > Chordata > Ceratodontiformes > Ceratodontidae > Neoceratodus > Neoceratodus forsteri. Next base: position 1,089,896,303 of record CM057458.1, read on the forward strand.
TTTTTCAGTCACATAAAATATTTAATTTAAAGGGTAACTGAGTTTCCACTCCCTGGCATTAACTGCAGGACCACTATGAGTTCCCTGTTAAATGAGAAACATTTAAATAATGTAACATGTTTTAGTGATCTTACTATTGTGTACTTTAGGTTAATAATTATCTGTTGGAAAAGGACCACTTACCCACACAGTCAGCCCAGATTGTCCATCCCTGCCTTATCGGTCTCATCTGAAGACCCTAAAGCAACCCTGCTTCCTCCCTGCCTGTTTTTAAATACACGCCAGCTCTATTCCTTTCTCATGCATGCTTGAAGTCCCACACTGTTTTTGGTGCCATCACTTATGCCTGCAGTCCCTATCAGTCATCTACCATGCCTTCCGTAAATATTTCTTAACATCTGTCTTGATGAACTCTCCCTTCAGCTTCATCATCCTTCAGCTTCATCACATGCACCTATTGCCCATGGTACTTGTGCTCTTTCTCATTTGAAAGAGACTCCCCTTGTGTGCCCTGTCTTCACCCTGTGAGGTACTTGTGCTCCTTCTCATTTGAAAGAGACTCCCCTTGTGTGCCCTGTCTTCACCCTGTGAGGTACTTGTGCTCCTTCTCATTTGAAAGAGACTCCCCTTGTGTGCCCTGTCTTCACCCTGTGAGGTACTTGTGATCCTTCTCATTTGAAAGAGACTCCCCTTGTGTGCCCTGTCTTCACCCTGTGAGGTGCTTGTGCTCCTTCTCATTTGGAAGAGACTCCCCTTATGTGCCCTGTCTTCCCCCGTGAGGTACTTGTATGGGTCTCTATCATGGCACATTTGGCTCTCCTCTCTTCCAGGGTGGACATACGATGCACTTACATCAGTGCCATTTTAGTAGCCCTAAGCAAGACACAAAACGTCACCTCATCTGCGGCCTTTACTCAATCTATGATGACCGGGTGTCACCTGACCACTGACAAGTGCAGTAGTTTGTTGCCTTTTTGGGTCCCTGAAAGGCTGTTGGGGAGTGTTCATGGCAGAATTGCCTAGTGTACTTCAAAAGGGAAGGAAGTGGTGGAGTGTAACAGTGTTACAATGTCTTTAAAAAAAAAACTTATCGGGGGGACAAATAATGAATACCGAACATCTGGCACTCCAATATGAATATTCATCTGAATATTTAAATAAAGGTATTCACACACCCCTACATGCAACAATACAGAGTTAAAAATATGAGTTCCCAAATCTTCATATTTTGCCATAGCACAGTTTTTGAATCAGAGGGACACCATTGAAAATCCCCCGACTGAATTCCTACTAAAACTGAATTTGTTCTCAAGTTCAGTATGTTGCTTTTCCTTAATATTAATTATTTGCAAGTCAACGGCACTGCCATGGGGGCAGCCTTTGCCCCCAGTGTGGCTAACCTCTGTAAAGGTCTTTGGGAGATGGAGCACATCTATGATCCAGCACAAAATCCTTTTTTTGATTGTTTAAGTTTGTTGAAACAATTTATTGATGATGTGGTGATCATGCAGCACGAGACAACAGAGGAGTTGGAAGAATTTATTACATGCATAAACTCCACTTGTACCCATTTAAAATTCACTTGTAACTATGACACCAATGAATGAACTTTCTTGATTTTGAGATATCTGGGGGCCAGGATGGTAATGCAAACACCACGGTGTATCAAATACCCATTGACGGGAACACTCTTCTCCTGTCTTCAGGTTGTCACCCACCCCACATGGTCGTAAACATTCTCAAGAGGCAATACCTCCACTTCAGGAGGAATTGTAGTACAGAGGATGCCTTTAATGAAAATGCAGATCTCAGACAGTGTTTTCATGAAACAAGTTATTAAAGTTTTTTATTTAGTCATCTTATATAGAGGCCGTCATTTGAACATATTGACATGTACTTGGGGGGAACAAGGCTCTAGAACAGTATGCCAATCAGCAACCATGAATGGCATACAGGACAGCCACCACCCTATGGGATAAGCTTGTCCATAGCAGACAGCAGAGGGAGGAAGGGGTATAAAAATTTGGTTACAGAACAGGACTAAAGGATGGCATCCCTGAAAAGGTGCACATATTGTTATACCACATCATGGGGTGAGAATTTATGAACCCCAAAACAGCCAACAAGATAGAAATATGTGACCTAATAACATGACACTAGCGGAGTGGTTTACTTAGCTATGTGTGAATGGGGTGTGTATTACACAGGAAAAACAGAAAACTGTATGTCAGGGTTGGGGAGCACTGTGGTGCAATCCAACAAAAATATGAGCTATGCTACAGCTCAGCATGTACATAAAGTGAGAACTGATGTTACCCACAAATATTTACTCAGGGGGATTGGAAATGTGCATCCAAATCCAAGGGGAAGGGGAGATTTTGACTGTAAGGTGCTACAAAGGGAAGCCTATTGCATTTATGTACTGGAAGCCAATGAATAGCCAGGTTTGAACTCAGGGTATGACCTAACTGATCTCTGGCCCATTCCATTATCCCCCTTTCCCTAAGATTCCCTTATACCTATCACATGCATTCTTGAACTCCACCACTGTTTTCACCCCTACCACCTCCATTGGAAGACTGTTCTGGGAATCCACCACTCTTTCTGTGAAGAAGTACTTCCTCACATCTCTCCTGAATCTATCCCCCTCCAACTTCATATAATGTCCCCTTGTTGTTGAGGAAGTTTTTTCTGAAAAATATTTCCCTCCTGTACCTTATTTATCCCCTATGAGGTATTTAAAGGTATCTATCATATGCTCCCTCACACTCCTCTCCTCCAGGGTGTATATATATTTAGGTCCTTAAGCCTCTCATAGGGCTTCTGGTGCAGACCCTGCACAATTTTAAATGCCATCCTCTGGACCAGCTCCACTCTGTCTATGTCCTTCCAGAGATGTGGTCTCCAGAACTGGACATAGTACTCTAGGTGGGGCTTAAAGCAATCTATCCAGAGGCAATATCACCTTCCTCTTTCTGCAGGTGATACCCCTTCCTATGCACCCCAACATCTCACTAGCCCTCCTAATAACCTTGTCATGCAGACTGGCCACCTTTAGGTCATCTGATATGATTACTCTTGGTCTCATCAGTACCATTTCTCCCAATGTGTACTTCACCCCTGGGTTCCTGTGCCCCAAGTGAGTTATTTTGCACTTTTTCACATTGAAACTCAGCTGCCATACCTTAGACCACTCCTCAAGTATTTTCAGGTCTCTGGTCATCCTTTCCACTTCCCTGGAGTGTCCACCCAATTTCAGATTTTGGTGTCATCCGCAGAGAGAGAGAGAGAGAGAGATCTTCCCTTCCAACTCCTCTGCAATGTTACTCATCAAGACATTAAAGAGGACCAGTCCCAGCACTAATCCCTAAAGCACTCTGCTGGTCACTTCACTTCTTCTTAGTGAACTCCATTTAATACCACCCTCTGCTGCCTATCCCCTAATTTCTTAGCCAGTTTACCACCTTTGGACCCACCTCTAAGCTACCCAGCTTGATCACTAGCCACCTTTTTGGAATGATGACCAAAGCCTAACAGGTCTAGGTAGGCTATGTTTCCTACTGTACCCTGATCTAATTCCTTGTCACCCAGTCAAATAAATCTATCATAGTCATTTAACATGACCTCCTTACCTGTGAATCAATGCTACCTTGGATGTTGTAACCCACTGGATTCAAGATATTCCACAATCCTCTCCTTCAGCAGTGGTTCCATTAACTTTCCCACCACTGACGTCAGGCTGACTGGTCTATAATCACCAGCCTCTTCCTTGCTACCACTTTTGTGAAGTGGGACTACATCTGCCCTCCTCCAGTCCTCTGGAACCACTCCTGTTTCCAATAAGCTGTTAAGCAGGACTGTCAGAGATGCAGCCAGTATCTCCCTGAGCTCCCACAATACCCTTGTATGCAGTCCATCTGGCTTCATTGCTTCATCCACTTTTAGATTAGAAAATTCCTTCAGGACTCTGTCCCCCCAAAATGGACTAGTATCCATATCCATCCATCCCATGCTCCTGTTACTTTTTTTGTTGTCCCTCCTCATCTCCTTCCTTTGTGAACAGAGAACAAAAGTATTTGTTCAGGATGCCTGCCTTTTCCTGGTTCCACTCTGCACAGTCCCCCCTTTCCTTTTTTAATCTTATGAGCTCACCCCTGGTCTTCCTCCTTTTGCTTATGTACCCAAAAAATACCTTGTCCTCCTTTGTCACTGCCTGGGCTAGTCTGTCTTCAGTTTGCAGCTTCACTTTCCTTACTGCTCTACCCATCTTCCAATTTCCCCTATACACCTCCCCATCCTCCTTTTGCATCTCCCTATACCTTCTGAATCCTATCCTTTTAACCTTTACCTTTTCTACCACCTCTTTTGAGAACCATAGTGGTCTCTTTTTCCTCTTACTTGTGCTCACTTGCTTGATGCAGAAGTTTATTGCCTTCACTATCCACTCTTTCAGTTTTGCCCACTGTTTCTCAACCCCTGTCAGGTAATTCCCCTGACTAGATCATCACTGAGACATTCACCGGTGTTTTTGAAATCTACCCTTCTGAAGTCCAGGACCCTTGCCCTTGTGTGGTTTGGCTCTGTGGTCTTCCTTATCTTGAACCACACTATATGGTGATCGCTGTTCCCCAGGTGGCCTTGCACCTTGATGACTGCAACACTGTCCCTGTTAGTCAGTACTAGGTCCAGTTTTGCCTCATCACAAGTGGGTTTACTGACTATTTGCCCAAGTAATCCCCCTGCAGGGAGTTCAGGATGTCCCTGCTTCTAGCTGAAGCCACAACTGGGAGGTTCCAATCTATATTTGGCAGACTGAGGTCCCCTACCAGTAGCACCACCCCCTTTTCTGCCATCTTGCCAGTGGCTTCTACCAATACCTTACCTAACTCCTCCACCTGTGCTGGAGGTCTACAGATCAAACCAGTGTGTACAGAGACTCCATTCGCTGACTCTAAGATGACTCACAGAACCTCTTCTCCCCCTGTATATCCTATATCTCTATTTTTTTGTGGAATTACCCAAATGCTATATTTGCCATTATTAGTTGACTAACCTTTTTTGCTGGACTGAGACAATCTAAATATGACACTGATGAACCCTGAATGGGATTAAGCATGAATCTGCATTAATATTTTATCCTCTATAAGCATTCCTGTTTAAAGCCTTGCAAGCCTATATGTACCCTACTGTACATTTCTGTGCTTTTTGAATCTTGGCTCTGTTGTCAATGTGCTTTTTCATAACTTTCACCACAATACTTGCTTTGAAATGTTTTCCTTTTAATGTGCTGTATATATGTATGTGCATATGTTTCAAAAGGAAGCAATATGATAGCATATCATAAAGCATTTGTTTTATTCCAGCTTGTAAACAATATACTATATATTACTCCCATGAAAATGAATGGCAGTAACAGAGAAAAGTATTGCTCAGCATTATGCTATACAGACAGTGCAACTAACATGCTGCATTCTAGTAATATAAAACAATGGTAATTAGCATATTTTCACAGTCTGTATTGTATGCCGTCTACATTTTATTTCCTTAGTTCATATATCATAATGATTCACCTGACCCAGTGGGAGAGCAGTTGTCATAATGCTTGATGACATTACCACAGCCCTGTACTGCAATAAAGAAACAGCTTAATTAAAACAGAAACAGTTTGACTTTTATCAAAAACTGAATTAAAAGATATACCATTTTATGTGTTGTGGTAAAATTAGCATACATAATGGACAACAGTAGATTAACCATCTTCAAAAGAGTCAGACTCTGAATTACAAATGCTAAAAGAAGGCATTCACAATGGGCTGAAAAGCCAAACAATCTGACATACTGTAGTTTATTGACCAGTGCAGTTAGAAGGCCGGAGGCAGAGGAATGTACAGAGTGAAGTAGATTATAAAGGGAATAAAGGACAGGTGTGATTTTGATGTCACAAGTAATTGATTTAGAAGATCCTGGCCCAATTCTTGACCCTTTGGGACAGAAATGGGTCTTCAAAGTTCTGTTTACCCAGAAATTTGCTTTACTGAGAGGTTAAGATCTGGGTTAGGGGTTGGACAGGAAATGGTATATATTCTAATATTTAAATAAGATTGCTCAGATGTTACTGTTTTCAAATATGGTTTGCACAAGTTAACAGCACACAATACTGGCTTATGAATGTATGTGCATGGTGCAGTGCCATGCATTTACAAACGTATGAAAACGCCAGCAGAAACAAGCCTAATGGTCTATCTAGTCTGCTTGATTGTGCAGCTAGCCCCTCAACTTGCAGCTGCCCCACCCTCCTCCGCTCCTCTTAATTACCCCCTCACTCTGTCTCATCCCCTCTTAAAACCCCCACCATACTACAGGCTACCAACTCCTCAGGTAGGGCATTCCACTTATCCACCACCCATTCAATGAACAAGTGTCTCCTGAGTTCCCTCTTCAATCTTCCCCCCACCAGTCTCAATGTATGCCTTCTCGTGTCCCTTCCACTTCTAATCTGGAAGATCCTGTCTGTGTCAGTTTTGTTAATCCCCTTGAAGTATTTAAAAGTTTCAATCATATCCCCCCATCCCTCCTCTCCTCCAGTGAATACATGTTCAGCTTACCCAACCTATACTCATAGGACATACTCTCCAGACCCTGGATCATCTTTGTCACCCTGCGCTGTACCCCTTCTAATAATCTGATGTCTTTCTTCAGGAATGGGTGCCAGTACTGCACACAGTATTCCAGGTGTGGTCTGACCAGTGACCTATACAGGGGAAGGATCACCTCCCTGTTCTTGGAAGAGATACCTCTCACTATACACCCCAGCATCTTGTTGGCTTTTGCTGCCACCTTCCTGCACTGTGCTGAATTGCTCATATTCCCCATTACAATTACCCCAAGATCTTTCTCCTCCCTGGAGCTTTCCAACCGAACCCCTCCGAGCTGATAGCTCTTCCCCGGTTCCTAGTTCCAAAGTGCAGTGCTTTGCACTTCTTGGTGTTGAACCCCAGCTGCCATGTTTCCGACCATTCCTGTAGTATGGTAAGGTCATCCTGCAGCCCTTTCCATCCATCTACATCATCTATCACAGCTTCCATTTTATTATCGACTGTGAACAGACTGATCTTACTCTGGGTTCCATGTGAGATATCTGCTGTAAAGATCCCAAACAGCACTGGTTGCAGTACTGATCCCTGTGGCACTCCGTTCGTCACATCCCTTGGCGATAAGAGCCCCCCTCCCACTACCATCCTCTGCTGCCTTCCCTTCAGCCAACTGGATCCATTTGACCATTTTTGATCCCACCCCGGTATCCTCCAGTTCCCCTCCCAGCCTCCCATGTGGCACCAAATCAAAGGCCTTGCTGAAATCCAAATGCAGGACATCCACCGCATGGCCCTTGTCCAGTTCACTGGTCACTCAGTAGTAGTACTCAACAAGGTTTGTCTGGCATGATCTTCCTGAGACAAACCTATGTTGTTGAACATCCTGGAACCCATTGTCCTCCAAAAATGCCACCAGCCTCTCCTTCAGGATTGTCTCCATGAGCTTTCCTACAATCGATGTGAGGCTCACTGGTCTGTAGTTCCCCAACTCATCCCTAGGGCCACTTTTGTGAATGAGCACCACATGGGCCATCCTCCAGTTTTCTGGTGCACATCCTGTGTCCAGAGAGGTACTGAACATGTCAGCCAGTGGTCCCGTCAGGATTGCTGCCAGTTCTTTTAACACCCAGGGTGAATGCCATCTGGACTTGGTGCCTTGTCCACCCTCAGTGCCCTTAACCCCCTCCAGAACCCTCGCCTCCATAATCCCTGTATCAGTCACCCCCTTCCCTCCCTTCCCCTGCCCGCACCTCTCCTCCCCCGAGGTATCTGCTTCCCTTTCTTCTTCATGAACACAGAACAGAAGTACTCATTTGGTGCCTATGCCTGATTCCCCTCCTTCTCTACCCACCCCCATCCTTCTTAATCCTCACAATCTGGTCCTTGTTCTTCCATCTCTCCCTAATGTATCTGAAGAAGTCCTTTTCACCATCCTTGATACCTTGTGACAGCCTCAGCTCCCTTGAAACCTTGGCTACTCTGACCAGCCTGCTTATCTCCCTGGACATCTTCATATACTCCTCCTTGTCTCCTTCCCCTCCTGATTTCTTGAGTCTCTGAAATGCTTTTCTCTTGGCCCTCACTGCCGCCATCATCTCCTGGGTTAACCAACTGGGCTTCTTTGCCCTGCCTTTCTTGCTACATGTCTTTGTACATGTCCCAGTAGCCTCCAACTGCTCTGCTTTAATAATCTCCCACTTTTGACAAGCATCCATGTTAAGCTGAATACTTTCCAGGTGCCTACCCACAATCTCCCCCAATCATTTTAAAGTCTTCCACCTTGAAATCAATCACCCTGGTTCCTGTATCCCCTTTTTCCCTTCCCATATTGAGCGTAAACCACACTGTGTGGTGGGTACTCCCAGCCAGAGGGTCTTCTACCTCCAGATCCCTTACAGCCTCTCCATTTGATAATACCAGGTCCAGAGTTCATCCTTCCCTAGTCTTTTTGCGGACCACATACATACATGGTATGGTACGTCAAGACAGAATATCCCTTGCTCTAACCCATACATTATGGCTGCTTCTGGTCCATCACTGTACCTCCAACTCTAGTCTCTCACTGGTCTCCCTGGTAGCTCAACGGGCCCCCAAAACCTTCAATTGATTTTCTTTCCTGGTAGTCCAGTGGTATCCCTCTCCCTTGCTCTATTCACATATGTGCGACTAGTTTTCCAGTTGATCTCACAATGATCTTGGTCCCCCAACATCTGTGCTCTCATGCTGACCATTCTGAAGACTCTCTACTGCCAGTTTTTATGACTGATAATTAGGAGACATCACAAGAGGGTTGAAATCGGTGTTCTGGGACAAACTGGCAAAATAAATGACACTGCATGCAGTTTATATGCCAGTCCCATCACTTCAATCCACCAATGGGCTTTGATGTTTGTGGGTGCAGAAAGTCCCCTAGACCTACCCCTTTAAGTATAGCTTGGGGGGGGTCACAGTAAAGGGACTGTCCCAGGATTGATTTACTTCATAGAAACATAGACTTTAATGGCAGATAAGGACCACTTGGCCCACCCAGTCTGCCCATTTCCCTACCTACTTGATAAGCTGCAGATCCTAGTTAACCAACAGTCTACTTCTTCTTATCCCCCCCACCAGAATTGCCTTATGTCTGTCCCATGCATTCTTGAATTCCCACACTGTTTTTGACTCCACAACCTCCTCAGAAAGGTTATTCCATTAGTCCTCCACCCTCTTCATGAAAAAATACTTCCTCACATTGTCCCTGAGCTGTCCCCCTCTATCTTCAAATTGTGCCCCAGTGTTCTTGCACATATTTTTTTTCTGAAAGATGCTACCCTCTTGGAATTTATTGATTCCCTCGAGGTACTTGAAAGTTACTATCATGTTTCCCCTCTCCCTTCTTTCCTTGAGGGAATACATATTAAGCTCCTTTAGTCTCTCTCTGTCTTCATATGGCTTCTGGTGCAAACCCTGCACCATTTTAGTTGCCCTTCTCTGTACTGTCTCCATCCTGTCTATGTCCTTGTGGAGACTGGGTCTTCAGAACTGCATGCAGTACTCCAAATGGAGTCTAAACAACTGTCTGTACAGAGGAATAACAACTTCCTGTTTTCTACTGGTGATGCCTCTCCCTATGCATCCCAATATTCCCCCAGCCATACGTACTGCCTTCTCACATTGCTCGCCTACCTTTAGGTCATCTGATATGAGGGCCCCCAGGTCCCTTTCCATTTTTGTTGTTGTTAGTACCCCCTCCACCATTGTGTACTCTTCCCCTGGGTTTTTGTTTCCAAGGTGTATTATTTTGCACTTCTTTGCATTTCAATTTTGTGACAGTGTTTTGTGACTGAGAATGGGGAGTTAAGGTTTAGGCTTTGTGTGACACAGAAGGACTGGCTTTTTGCTGGGAAAGACATGACTCTTAGCACTGGGACTATGTGGCTGCTGGTTTTTACATGATTATATGCTCAATATTTCCTTAACAAAGGTATGCCATTGTTGCCACACTAAATGGTTCTTTTCCTGTTATTGAAAATAATCTATGCATGTGGACTGCCTTTCCAGTACTTCTCTCTTTTTGTTTGAGGGCCTTCTCAACTGAGATGGGCTGGTACCTGGAGTATGAGTGGAGAAGATTGCTGTGGTGGAGCTGGAGTGTTGGCTGGAGAGTTGGGGTCAGGAGGAGAGGGGAAGAGGAACGGCAAAGTGAAATGAGCAACTTGGCTTCACCCCTACATGATTTTGCTCTGCTTGAGAAGTCTATTCAAAGGAATGTGTATAATTTAATACGGCGATTACCCTGCTTTAAAAATTTTGAAAATTAAAATAAAAGATTGGAGAATTTAAAAAGAATAGAAACAAACTGAGTGAGGAGAGTGTAATTTTATAATTGCACAAGTTTCTCAAGACAGTAAATAGTTTGCATTTTTACTGTTTGAAATTTGTTTTGTGCTATAAAATTTTCAATATTTTCTTTTTCTTTTGTTTCTTTTTAAGTTTCATGCTCTGCCTAGTCATGTGAATGAGGGAGAGTATAAAGCACAGGTGCGTAGCTTTGCTTTGAGCCTGCTTCCTCCCTCAAATGCCAGATGCCAGAAACACCAGTCACCATTAGACAGCCCCACAAGTTCTGTGAGTGTTGTGAGCTTAATAGCAGAAGGAAAACTCATAAGCCATTTTTTGGGCTTGCTTCTGGCTGTTTTTCTAGCCTTTTCTTGTGCCTTACATTCATTAATGTTTCTGTGGGCACGCTATTTAAAGTAAATAGCTCTGGTGTACAGCAGTGCACTTTGGCCTACCCATTTTGTTTCAGCTGACAGTAAGTCGAGTGATATGGAATTGGTGTCTTGGGAAATAAGCGTTACTGCTTGTTGCACAATTGAGCAGTTGTTTTTCTTTTTTAAGATTAAGTGTTTTATAAATTCACATTGCTACATTTTTAGTTCTATTTGCTGAGTTTAATGTTGTATCTGTAGCTTTTATAAACTCTGAAACAACATTTTAGCTTGATAGATCCATATTTATTCTTTTAAATATTAGTATATATTGATGGAATCTTTTTAGTCAGCTAATACTAGAGATTATTTGTACTGAAGTACTATATGTCTTGAGCTCTGTGGTATGCTCTCTCCAACTTTATTTCTAGTGTTGCTGCCAGTGACACAATTGAAGAATAAGACTTGGTGCATTACAGTGTTCCTTCCTTTATATCCTAGGAGAACTTAGCTGGTGTGGAGACTAAAAGAAAACATATTGTCAGACGGGTGGAGGTTGGAAACTGACTTGTTTTTCTATCCTGACTGTTTTCGTCACTGCACTTGTTCTAGTCTGCTTATTTTGTGGGCAGTAAAATTCGAAGCTTGAAGTAACCTGGAATGACTGTACTGCAAACTACAGAAGAGAACTATGAAAAGTACAAATTAAAATATAATCTGAGCAGTACTCTTCTTCTGAAGAGGACTTTTTACTCTTTTTAAATTAATTTTTAGTTTAACAATTTAACATCCAGTTTAACATCATTGACATTTTTTGTATTTGATAACTGTGTAGTGCAGTTAATTATGGTGTTAACCAGGCTGCAAAGAGAATCTCTGGGGGATTGTTCTCCATTACACTGCAACTCTATGTCAGATTTAAAAAAAAAAAAACTAGGAAAAAAGTGATAAGCAAACTAAAATCACAGATCATTTAAAAATAGTGGAGTATAGTGATAGGAATAAAACTTCCATGCCTAAACTAAGGTCCTCTAGATCCCTGCCTATGATTAATCTTAGCCCAGAAAACTCTCCTGAACATTTTTTTTCTGTGCTAAGGAAGTTGAAAAAATAAGTAGTATAAATATTTTGAATGAAGGTGCAGATGAGATAATTGAGTCTCAAGAAGAAAGCTTCTCACTTCTACCTACTGAAAATACACAAAGGGATTATAAACAGCATATAGAACATATTACAAGCTCTATCCTTGATGGGACTCAAACTGATAAAGTGATTATACCAACTGAGAACTTTAAAGAGGTAACAGCATAGTTAAAACAAACTATTGATGGTATTAAATCTGTGGAAAAAATATGAAGCAACTATATATGGCATAAGAACAATTCCTATAGCTAATTTAGAAACCAGCAGGTCTATGCAGGAAATAGTTTCTGATCAATCTTATTTTGTTTCTTATGTTCCAACATGTTCAAGTGATGACATAATTCAGTCAGTAAAAAATCAATATACCGCTAATTTATTAATTATGAAACAAATGATAGTTATAAAAAATGAGATTGAATCAGCAAGGTATGATACAACTGTGAATGCTGCAAAACTGGATACAATTCTGGCTGAATTAGATGAAATGGACCTGCCTAAATTATCCGACTCTGTACGCTTGGAGCTAAATTTAATGCAAGCTCTCAATAATAGACCTGATTTTAGCCCTGTAATTATGCCAGATTCACCAATAATTCGGAGAAAGAAAAAGGTTAAAAAGCTGAACAGGGGGAACAAGCAAACGTTAATAAAGTTAAAGATGACATTAAAGCCCCTGTTACTGATGCTATTAATTTGACAGAGTGTTTAACAAACCTCCCAAAGGTGGGATCTTCAAAAACTGCTACTTCAAAACAAGAAATCCTGGAAGCTCCTCTGGCAAATGGAGGAGCAGATTGGAATAGTGATTGTGCACCTTCATTCATTGATCAAGCAGTTAAAGGGGGTCTGAAAACCCAACTGTTATTATTAGAAAATTAATTTAAGAGCCTTGGGAAACAGTTGGGCACACTCCCCCAAGAGGACATTATTTCTCATAAAGCAGTTGAACCGGAGAAAATACCAGAACGAAACATTCCAAATTTCAAACATACATTAAAAATATGTTTTAAATTTTTTAGTGTTTTAAATTTTTAAATGTTATTAAGTTTGGATAATTTTTATTGCTTTTAGTAATATTGTTTTATTATGTGATGTACAGGTGCCTTGGTTCTAGAAAGGCGCCTTTTACAAATAAAGTTTTGATTAATTGATTTGATAAATACAGCTAGTGGTTTTTAGCAGAAACAAACCCTGCTTAGACAGGGGTATAGTTTTGAAGAATGCATTATGTACTCAGTTTCAGAATGATTCTACTGAGGAACTGCCTTTCTTGTGACTTACTTCTGAAAAGGACTGGCCTAGTGTATCAGAAAAAAACTTACAAATATTTCTGACTGATACAATTAACAGAGATACGGATCTACATATTACTGTAAATGATATTATTGAGGTAAAACAAAACTAAAGATGGCCACCAAAACACTATTGCACTTACTTTAGAGTCTCCTGTCCAGGCAAACTACTTATAGTATAATGGGGAGAGATTTGTTACAAAAGGTGTTTTTTTGTCTTTCCCTAATAGGCCAATATTTAATTCTCAAAAATATATTGGGTACATAACTTAGGAGAGTTCTGTCATTTTAACTTTATTTGGCCTGGAGAGGTTACCAAGAGAAAATAATTATAAACCATTGGGGGCATTGTGTAACCTGTTTAGACATTATTACAGGTTCATTTGGGCAAAAAGGGAATTGTTAAAGTGGATAGAAAAGCTAAAACCTCACAGATTGATATATGGGTAAAAAATAATGAATTGGCTCAAACATTGTTTAGAAAAAGTGCTATTTTGTATATGATGGGTTTACATATGGCCCTGGCTGATGACATCTTTACAGTGAAAATTGTGCAATCTAAGGGGAACCTTCACCCAGGGGAATCTCAAACCTTAAAGGAGCCTTTAGTTTATCAAGAGAGTAGCCTATTATCAAATAACAGATTTGTAGCTTTAACCAAACATAGTGACTGACTGATGCTTGATGGTTTTGGAAAAAGGTTGACACCTGCAAATTTGAACAGGGCCGATCGTTTGGATTCTCCTTGGAAGGAAGGTTTTTTCCTTTTAAACTAACAGTGTGGTATTTGAGTCTAATATAAATGCTATAAATATTCTTTCATGGAATATCTCAGAAATTACCTGATATTAAATGCATGGATTTTCTTACTAATTATGATGTAATTAATGTGCAGGAGCCTTGGCATATGTTAAAAATGGATGACAATATTTCTATCAATGGATATCATGTTTTTCATTATCCAGCACTATGAAAGGCAAAGATGGGTAGGCCTATAGGGGGTCTCTTAATTTATATTAAAGTACAGGATCAAGTAGTTATCAAGAAGTGCATTCTATCCCAACAATTATCTGATATTAGTCCTGGAAGTTTGCAAGGAGAAGGTATTAATTATGAATAGGCATAATCCATCTAAACCTCTCCCATTTATTATATTAATTTATTCTCAAAACTTATTGCTAATGTAGAAGAAATAAACAGTATTTATGATGATCTTGAAATAATAATTACAGGAGATTTTAATATAAGATTCAGACAAGATAACATGATGAATGCTGCTTTCACTCAGATACTACAGGATATACATGGAATTGAACCTAGGTTCTCTTCTGATACAAATAATACAGATAGTGATGGCTAGTGTGGCCTACTTTTGCATTCATTAAATTTAATAATATTCAATGGGAAACTTCCATCTGACAAGTCAGGAGCCACTACCTGTATTACACATAATGGACAATCAACTATTGACTATATCTTGGTCTCTCCTTTCTATTATGACAGATACATGGATTTTTCAGTAAAAATTAGGGCAGAGTGATAATTTTCCCTTAGTTTTATCAAGGAATATAAAGGGAATGATCACTAGAGTACAACAAGAACAAGCTGAAATTTACAATAATAGAAGATTAGTCAGATGGCACCAGATACCTCAAACTGTACTTGACTTCAACATTAAGATGTTCTTTCAAAGTATTGATAACCTGTTAATGACAGAGATGGAATCTTTTAAAATGTATTCTGAAATTATAAAGCAATATGAAAGTATTCTTTTGCATTATCGAACAATAGAAAAAACAGATAAGCATAGGTATCATACTTGGTTTTACAAAAACTGCAGGTTACAGAAAAACAGTTAACAAGATGGGTGAGACATGTGAAACACTTGCCTTCTAGAAATAATTTTAGAACCTTAAATAAATGCAGAAAACAATACAAAGCTCATGTATTGGAAGAAAAAGCTATTCATCAGTGGAAATTATGGGACAAAATGTTAGATACAGTAATAAATAAGGATAATAAAATGTTTTGGCAGTTAGCAGCTAAAAGCACAAATAATTATAAAAATCAATATGATGTTATAATTTCAAAATCCCAGTGGGTGGAGTACTACACAAATATATTTTACAAAGACTCCAACATCTACTACCATTACTTTAAATTAATTGATACTGAAGATGCATGGTTTACAGTACAGAAATTCACAAGGCTATAATTAGCTATAACTCTAACAAATCCCCTGGGCCAGATCAAATTCCTATAGACTTTTATAAATCAAAAAGTGAATGGTGGGCTTTTCTACTCACAGATCTCTTTAACAAATTTATAATGTTCGATTATACTCCAGACTCATGGAAAGGGAGCCATATTATCCCTATTCATAAACAAGAGTATACAAAATCACCAGTTAATTATCGTCCAATTAGCTTAATTGATAACATGGCTAAAATATATTCAAAAGTTTTGTTGAACAGACTTCAAGATTGGATTACTAAAAATAGAAAAATATCCCCTTTACAAGTGGGTTTTCAAAAACAAAATGGTACTTCTTATCAGATTTTTATACTTTAGCATATTATTGAGAAATATTGTATTATCAAGAAGCAAATATTGCTTTCATTGATTTCTCAGCTGCATTTGATTCTATATCAACAGAAATCCTTTGGATTAATTTGGAGAATGTGGGAATTGATTCAAATCTTCTGAATTTGATTAAGAGAATTTACACTGATACCTGGATTAAGGTTAAATACAATAATAGTGGTGAACTCACAGATAAAATACATACAAACACAAGGGTGTGACAAGGTTGTGTGTTAGCCCCCACTTTCTTCAATCTGTATATAAATGAAATATTGGTTGAATTAAATGACACAACTGATCACATGCACAAAATATTACAACACTCAGTCCCTGTACTTGCATATGCAGATGACTTGGTCCTTATTTCCACCTCAAGACTGGGGTAACAAAGAAGTTTGAATAAGTTAGAGAAACTATATAAGTTGCAGCAGTTAATGCCAAGCATCCAAAAGCAATGATTATTGGTACAAAGAAAAAATGTGGAAGTTTATATCATGATTCCCAGCCATTATAGTATGTTAACCGCTTTGCATATTTTGGAGTTATATTTTCAAATACATTGCCTGCACTAAACAGATTAGTAATGTAGCATCTAAAATGAGACTTACCATTTCTGCTTTATTGTGTTTTAATAGATTATATGGTAGTGCGACTGACTGTTGAACCAATGCTGAAGGTTATAAATTCTAAGCTATTAGGACAAAGATTGTATGCTGTTGGGGTATGGGGAAAGGATTATTCATGAGTACGGGAATCTACAATTAATACAACCTATAAAAAAACATTAATCTTATCCAAGTCTGCCTCTAATGCACTGATTAGGGCTCATTTGGGACAAACTACGTTTATAGCCAGGGCACATATGAAGACAATTAATTTTTGGTTTAAGATTATCGCTGCCACAAAGGAGTCTCATCACTAATTGCCTCAAAGAAAAGTTTAATTATTACACTTTGGGACATGAAGGATGGCTTTCAAATGTCTTCATTATTGAACAACTATGGTCTTTCACAGTTAAGACGCTGGGTGGAGCAATCTATAAAATCCATGAAAATTACAAAAATCTAGTGACATCTATTGTTGGTTCTAAGGTGAAAGAGCTTGATTTACAGGAAATAAAGCAACTTAAGGTATCTAACTGGTTCATTCAAAATATCCAGGAACACTCATTAAAGCAATATCTGTTGATAATAGAAGAACCAAAATTAAGACAAATTTTAGCATTATATAGATTTGAACTCCTTCCTAGTAATGTGCTGTTGGCCAGATACAATACATCACAACAAATGATGGATTATTGTCATTGCTCCTCAAAGGATACTGAGAACTTGCATTATTTCATCTTGAGATGTCCCTGGTATGAATTAATAAGGAAGAAATTCTGGCCAAACACATTGCTTCTTACATCATATCAACTCGTTTTATTTTGGATCTACTCTTTAGTTCTGAAAACAAACACATTTTGTTGGATCTGGTAAAATTCTTGCTTGCAGCAAAGAATATTAGGAATAAATTGGCATCACAAAATATATGAGTTATGAGTCTTAATTGATCCTTTGGATCCTTTTTCTCATTAATTGGAGAGTTGAGATTATGGTAATTCCAGGGATGTAGGTAGCCAGACCAGAACCTCGAATAAACTGTTTACACTCTATTGGTTCATTCCGAGCTATAGAGTCTGTTAGGGTATCAAGCTCTAAATGTTTTTATTTTTGATCGTATCCTATGTAAGCTTTTTGACTATCTTGTTCATAAGTCATATTTATATGCCGGGGTACAAATCTTTTTAAACCTACATATAGCTGTACAATTTGCTAATTGTTGTGAATTAATATATATTTATTTTATATTCAGAAACATGAATGTCCATTATATGACACACATTCTTATTTGTTGTATAAGATGTAAGTCTGTTTGTACTATTTTGTTATTTTTTTTAATTGTGTAATGATAGTCATTGTTGAACAAATAAACTTGATTGCTTGATTGATTGATTTACTGAGAATGGGACCCCTGTTTTCACCCAACTGTCATTATTAACAGAGCAAGAATAAAATATGTAAGAAAGAGTTGAAAGAAAAGTTGAATTGTTTTTAAATACCATGGGCTCGATTCTCAAAGCCCCAAATTTGAAGAAAGGTGCCTGCATCAAACAGAACTGATGCAAGGGGTAGCTTGCATCAAACCTTGCAGATTTCCCAATTCTCAGATGGTGGCTATGGCAAACAGGGGACCCCATTTGTCAGACCAACTATGTGCCCAGCCTGCTTCAAGAACAGGGGTGCACCAGGGTGGTAAGAGACTTGCGGTTGATGCAAGCTGCACTGTCCCCATCTTAGGGACTCTGGAAGCTGGTAGGACTTGTCAGGGCTTAGAACAACCAAAAGCTGGTCTAAAAAATCATGTGCCACTCCCATAGACAGTGCTGGGTGGAAGCATGGGATTGTCTGGTGCCTGAACTAGTGGGCATCCATGGGACACACAAGGCAGTAGACTATGACATGTGGCCAGGTGTGGACCACACCATACGGATGTTGGCATCCTGTCCTCTGACATGTGCACTGAATGATGATAGGACGTGCCTCAGTGTCTGTCAGCATGTCTGCTGGTGCCTTGGGTCATGACACTGTACCCCCTCCACATCTGCTGCCTGTCCCCACTCCAACATAGCAGCCTGTGTCAGTCACCTGGGACTCCAGCCTGCCTCTGTGCTGTGTGTCAGGCATGCTGTGGGATTCGCAGTCCATGCCTGCATGCAGCACCCTCCACCAAATTCCTCCCATGTGCCATTTGTGTGGTGCATGACAGCAGCTGTCACAAACTGTGTGTTTGGCACCAGGACTCCTCCCATATGAGAACTGGGTGCTGATTCCCTTGTGCACTGGCAATCAGTGCAAGCTGCTGTTTGGCACAGCTTGTGTCGATCTGAGATCCAGTTTGAGAATCAGCCCCCATGTTTTGCAAATGGTTTCTGGAGGCTCCAGCAGTACCATACCTTACATATACAAATCAAAGCAATAGGGCCTCAACTAAATGTGCTATACACATTTACAGAGGTAAACAATAATAAATATAGCTGAGGCCTACAAGTACAAGTTCTATGGCAACATGCACATTGAAAAACTTATCAGGAATCTCAGCCGTAAGATAGGCTTTATGTATAGAAATAAAAACTTGCTGACCAAAGACTGTAAGTTACAATAAATACAGTCTACAATATCACTCCTGTTTGACAAATTAGGTTTGTTCTATGCCCATGCGTATGGAGGCAGTATAGCAGTGGGTTAAGGCTCTGAGCTGCAAATCTGAAGACCTAAGTTTGAATCCCACAGCCACCTAGGTGCATACTGTGTGATCCTGAGCAAGTCACTTAACTTTCTTGTGCTCCCAGGTCACATCTGGAAACAAGCTTTGGCTTAGTGTGCTACTCCTGGTTAAACAGTGTTCCCTTTCCATGCATCTAACAGGTCCCTGGCAAAGCTACAATAGATGCTCTGGTGCCATTCATTGTGTAATGTATATATAAAAAATGGATTAGTTATCTATGGAAGAAAGAAGGGAAGTATACTCAGTGGTACTCTCACTGAAATGTATCAAGGGCCTTGCATCTGATTATCTTGTTCACTGAATGTAAAAAAGAGAATCTCCCAAAGCTTATGATCTGATTAGTCTCTTGAATTAACTGCTCCCAAGGCACACACCAACTGAGGCACCTTGTCTTTCAGCTACAAATGCTCTACTTCTTGAAATGTTCTGCTTGCCTCTATTCATAACACCCCTCACCATTTACCATCTGCTCCAGCGTTACGTAAATGGTATAGTAATTCCTAATCTTCTGTCAAGCCTTACTGCTTAATGCAAGGCATCTGAATTGTAGAAAACTGACAATATATGGGAGGGCTTTGCCTGTAATTCAGTGTGGGGGAATTAACTTCTCTCACTTTCCAATAAAGCCAGCCCCTCCTAGCAACCCACACTCTGAGTGTTTTTGAGCACCTGGGTGGCTGCATGGTACAGGTGAGTGTGCTCCCCTCTTCTTCCTCTCCCTTTTCTGTTTTTTGCTTGTCTCCTTCTTTTGCTATGCTGTGCTTCCGCTGCCACTATGACTTTCCTCTGGCAGCTTCGCTGCTCCCCCAGCCCTTGCTGCTTCTCTTTCTGCTCTCCTCCCCTTTCTGTACTCCTGTCCTCCACCCTCTCCTGCTGTCCTCTTTTCCTTTGCTGCTCCTGTGATATCTGCTTGGCAGCTCTTGAGGCCGCCATTGCCTTCTCCAGCTTGCTCCCCTCTTCTTTCATTCTACTCCCTTCTGCCTCTGTGGCATTTCCCAGTGGTTCTCTGCCCCCTCCCTGTACTTTCTTCCTCCTCGGCCTCCAGTGCTGGCTCATTTGTGGTCCATTTGGTGCTGGTTTTTCTTTTTCTTTTTCTTTTCAGGGTCCTCTACACATTTTCTCACCATCCTCATCACTATCCACACTGTTCTGGGTTCATAACCCTGTTCACATCATTTCTCAGCTTCCCGGTTGCTGCAATAGTAAACAAACACCATTTCACCTTTTTCTATGAACTGGATCCCTACACATACCTATAGCTGCAATTGTATCAGAAAGGGCGTCGCATTAAGTAACTCAACAATCGTGTCCATTGCAGATCTTTTTTTTCACTTCATTTTCAAACTCTCTTGGCATTCCATAATACTTTTAAACCTGCACAACTACAGGGGACTAGATTGGCACTAGCATAACCACAGCATTCAAGGCCTCATTTTATTCTCTACTATCCTGTTAGTACCTGCAACAACAGCCAGTTTCATAATCTTCCTTTCAAGATTCTCCATCATGCAGGGCACTAGTGCGACTAATAGTTAGAGCAGTACATCACCATCATTCTATAAGCTGTGACATCAGAACAAGCAGGCTGACACATTAGTAAACAAATTTGATTACCAGTGTTCATTTCTTGAACCTACCCTCCAGTGAGTCTCATGCCAATGTTTTTCATGTTTTTTTATTCTAGCATGTTTTATCCAAACACTTAGCATGTGTAAGCATCCATAACAAGCTCTACAGTGTCTCTCCCTTTCTGCTACCTTCTCCCTCAGTTCCATTCTTTTCTTGCATTTCTATTGTTTTTCATCCTGCCAGTTATTCTCCTGCTCCAGCTTCATAACTTAACCATCACACACCTCCATATTCCTATGCTTCCAACTCCATTTCGGCTCCTAAGCAGCCAGTCTGCTACCTCTCTTGCTTCAACAGCCCTCACCAGCAGCTCTGCCAACTCCGTCTCCTTACCTTGTACCTTTAAGTGGTCTATGAGCATAGGTAGAGTTTCACTTCATTTACCTGAGGTGGGAGCCTGCAACTTCTATCCAGCAATAATGCTTTGCACACACATCTCACTCACTCCAACATCCTTTCAACTGAAATGAGTTTAAGCAGTCTTACCAGGCTCCATCTCCCTAACTCATACCTTCAGGAGGTTTACGAGTGAAGGTCAGATTCGACTTTGTCCACCTGAGTCAGGAGTCTGCATCTTTTGATCAACCAGTATCATATAATGATTGTTCTAGTGAGTGAAATAGACTGTACCCTATTATTATTATTTCTTTTGTTTTTATGGTATGTGAATGTTGAGTCTGTATTTATTATGTTTTATGTAAATGGCACTCTGGTCAACCATGAAAATGGGTCTTTGGCCCATCGACTAACCAGAATAAATAAACAAATCAAATCAAATATCAAACTTACTTCTCAGTCTGAATTCAAGCAATCATTCAACTCATCATCAGAGCTGCCTCATCTCCAGATGACACCTTTTGATGAATCAGCAACATATCGAACTCACTGCTCATTCTGAATTCAGCAATCAACTCGTCACATCTCAGGGCTCAACTTCATCCACCAGAGGTGTTCTCTGTAACCTTCAAGCTCAGAGCGACTGCAGCTCACAGGGGTGTTTCATCTTTGCAACTGTCCAGGACTGGGCTCTAGTTACTTGGGGTCCCTTCTCATTATTGGCACTGACTATGTAACATTTCCCACAAACTGTGAAAGAGTCCCTATCCCCTATTCTTCAAGGTTCATCAAAGGCTCGAGTTCCTCACCTGGGGTTTGCTCTTCTGTATTGTAATTTGAAGTAGTATATTGGCACTGTGACCTCTTCCATTCTTACCAGTCTCCATCTTCAGATTAGAAGAAGCTTCTCAGGGTTCCCCTCAGACTTCTTCCAACTCACATCCATCTCACAAAAGATATTTCATCTTTACTCCATAAAGGACAGGTCCATCCTTTGTCTTATGTCTGACCAGAAAATCACATTTTCATGACTTCAGTTGCCACGTGGAAGCAGGAACCATACGATTGCTTCATAAGTGCTAAATCTCAGTCACCAGGGATCCTGCATCCAGTCTGATTGTTCCCAACCTGTTCCTGCTGCTTATCCAAAAATTGAGGATTCAACCATTGGCTTATGACAGTCATATCAGAACTTCAGTCTTGTAGCACTCCATTTGAAGCCTACTCTAGCCACAGCTCATAATCCCATTGGTCTTCCATTCTTCAGCCATGATGCTGTCCAAGTGCTGCCAGTTATGCACACCCCATCCATTGGGAACTACCAGGTTGACAGAATTCAAGTACTACTTCCTCCTCAGCCACTACTTCTCTGTTTACTTATTCCAGATTACCATCGAAAGGATATCATTTATGGAAAGGAAGAAATCTGCCATCTTCTCTTCTCGTCCTATGGTATACAAAAATCATATGATATTCTTAAGTGTTGATCCTGTGCTGTTGAAGATAAAGATGCATAAATAAATAATACAGCCCAAAGAAGAAGTATTATCCAGGATGTTCTAGCTTTCTGCAGATATCAATGTACTGGACTCGTATTTATATGTCTTAGTTGTTCTAAACATGGAAAGATGCGATTCTATTATCTGTCCTTCTCCACTGAACTGCAGCTGATCTTCTGTAATACAACCAAAAAGAGCCATCTAAGAGTGTTAGATTGGCTAGAGCAATTCCCGTTCCCCTCTTCCTTCCTGATCTGGATGATTGCTTCCTAACATTTTCTCCCTCCTGAATTTCTAGTTGAGGCAGTCTTCTTAAACATGCAAAGGTAATAGGTTAGCATAATTCGAAGGTCAATGACTGCTTGGGATCTGGCCTCTTCATATTAGCAGTTGTCATGGCAAAGAATAGACTCCTTGTCCAAAAGTGTTCCATCCTGAACTATGTCATGCACTTCATCTCATCATCTTTCTTTCAGAAACACATTTTGTGACTTCAAGAACCACCTTCTATCTTACACTCCAGGATATACTGCCATGTCTGTAACCTATGGATATCCCGCTATCTTGAGCATTTCTAAAGCACTGCTTTCTGGCTCTCTGGTTTCTTCATCCTTGAAGAATTCTACCAACATCTCTCCAAAAATCCTCCTTATAAAATCCACTATATTTGTATGGCGATAACGCCAGTCTGTGACTGTCTTACCTTCTCAAACAAATAACTGTCAGTGGACATTATCAATGAGGCCAGATCACTGTCCATTCCAGCACATGGTTTACACTTCAACTGCTGCTATTGTGAATGAAACAGCTGATTCTCATCTTGATACATATTCCAGGTATTTGTCACATCTATGTTTTTGACAGTCTCAGTCATGTCTTTTCCTCTTTGAATAATTAATCCTATCATGACATAGCCTGCGATTGTCAGCAGGCCAAAGCTTTAGCACCTGCTCCAAGTATCCTATATCACTGCTATGAAGAAATCATTCTCATTTGTGCCATCTAAGCAATCTATAGCAGTTTTTCCTACAGCACACACTTGCATTCATAACCCATTGTCTTAAAGCAAGCTGAACCTCTCCTGTGGCCCATCCTAATGCCTACTCCTAAGCAACCTGTTATTTTGTGACTGTCCAACCAATCTTGAACAGTTCTACTTCTACTGATTACATACTTGCACACTACTGCCATCAAACCTCGAAAGCATCAATTGGGACCATAGAACAATATTTATCTGTACTCAAGTCTCCTGTCTTAGTTAACTGCATCTCTGCCTTTATCATTTACAAAAGCTCCTTTGATGGAACTGTATTCCACTCTTGTGAGCCTCATGAATGGTGTTGGTTTCCCCAGCATTTGCATTTTTCTCTGCAGCTGCATCTTGGAGAAATAACTGCATTAGCTGCTTCTGCAAAATCCTCTTTGTTGCTACTGTAATAAATCAAGAAGATTATTACTTCTTGTTCTGCCAGCCTCAAAGACTATCAGACCTCACAAAGGAGTTCAGAATTCATATTCTCAGTTCATAAAACTGATGCCAGCAGCTCTTTGATCAACCATTTCATACTTTGGTTCTCAGAGTCTTCTCAGCTTCCTTAGACATGCAGCAATATCTTTCACATGGTTCATGGATTATCAGAGAACTCTCACTCAGTGACTCAGATTAAGTTCTTCTGTGTTCTCAGGTTGTTCTTTCAAATCAAACAGCATCTTCATCAAAAACAATATTCCTGCTCCTGATATCAGGACTCTTCAAAGATGGACTCATTCATACCTAATACTAATCATCTCCTATCCCAAATAAGAAATAAGACAACTGTTTTTCATTATCTCCTCTTAATATGTCCAGATGATGGGCAGGTCAGTAACCATGGGTCCTCAGAGTTTTCCTCCACAGGGAGGGGTGAGTGGCCTTTCCTGCGTGTTATTGTTCACACTTTCTATGAGTTGGAGGAGGCAATCTTTTTGGGTCTTCAATTCCCTAAACACTGCCCAGCTCCTCTACTGAGGGTGGGAATAGAGAAAGGCTAAAGCTAAGTATACACAAGCACCACACACTATTCACCAAATGTTGAATGGGAGGGCTTTGCCCCAATTCAGTGTGGGGGAATTAACTCCTCCCATATTCCAGATAAAACCTGCCACTCCCAGCAACCCATGCTCAGTGTTTTTGAGCACCCACCATCCTTGCTGCATCCTACTCCTCCGACACTCTTTTCACCCTTAGTGCTGGGCCTTTTATTCCCTATCACTGCTTGGCTCCTCTACTGAGGGTGGGAATAGAGAAAGGAAAACATTTTTTTTCTCCATATACGTTTTCTCTTCCAGTGCACTGCAGCAGCTGGCTCAGCCCTGTCCCTACCTCCCTTGTTCATCTGCTGTCCTCCAGTCTCACTGAGCCCCATTCCCCCACAGATTCTCCCCTGTGGCAGGGCCAGGAAGGGAGGGCCATCCTTCCTCCACCCGGTGATCTTGGGTCTAGATTGGGGGTTCAGTGGACCAGCAACAGAGTGGGATGAGGGTAGGCAAGCAGGGCTTCATGAAGCCAGTGACCACCATTTTACTCTGTATTTTTTCTCTGCCACAGTGGCTGTAAGTGCATGCACGTGGAGGTGTACACACACTACATAACCATAGCCCCTTTACTGCACTGCTTAGCTGAGGCACTGCCACCTGGCCTCCACTGGATGGCAACCATGTAGCAAGCAAGCGAATCCTCCCACCCTGGGAGAGGAGAGCAGTCCATCAGATGTTTTATCTTCTCCCTCCCCTCTGACCCCCCAGCCTCCTGTGCTTGTTCCCAAGCATAGGTCACCAGCATGGCAGGAGGTAAGGCATTAAATGCCTCAGTCCTCCACATCACTGGACCAGCAAGAAATACCAAAGTTAAACATACACAAGCATTATACACTATTCACCAAACATTAAATGATAATTGAATTGATAACAGGGCAACAGTTTCAAGTTTGGTTGAAGGTTCAATGTTGTTTTTACTTGTTCAGGCTTCAGGCTTTTACAGAAACACAAAATAAGGTGCGTCCCCTTAAACCCATATCCTTGGAACAACCAAAAAGTATGCTTTTAAGCAGGCTATGCACATATCCAATCTTGTATTCTTTCAATGGTGAGCATAACTTGTAATATGTGCCAGTGGGCTGGGTACATAAAAGTAATGCAAGAAGCACTTAGGTGCTTCTCTGATTGGGATGAAGTGATTATTGGCATTCTTTCATATGATTTCTGTATGGCAGAGTGTGCTTTTATGATTATTGTGTAATGTTAGTTTACTCACCTGGTAAAGGTGATTGCATGAGCATCATTTTACACCAGCCCCAACCATTACTAATTAGGTTTCATGTCCACCTGATAGGCTAATGATGCACATGTGACCAGATGCTTTGAAACCTGATCTGCCTAGTCCCACCTCTTGGCTGCTGGACTCCAGCTGGAATATTCAAAGCTGTATATGATCTAAAAGGAACTGTGGTAAAAGTTATGGCATTGCATCCACTGAAAAACATTATGCCATTTACTATACAGACACCCTAGATACCATGGCATGTGTCTATAGCTTTTTTATTACCCTATTAACTACACTGTAGGTTTCTTCCAGCTCATACAGTATGCTGGCATCAAAAAATATATGTATAAGATCATGCTATAAGCTGTAGATGTTACATCATCCAAGCCATGGCACTTAGGGTGGGCCAGGGGAAGCTGTAAGGTGATGCTCATGCGATCACCTTTATCAGGTGAATAAACTAACATCGCATATTGCATCACCCTACAGTATCCCTGACCATTATCAGCTGGGTTCTAAGAAGCAGTGATGTGCTTATTGGGGAAGGGGTTGCTGTGATATTTTAATACTTCTCTGACAAATGCTGCTTTATTGACATTTTTGACATCCAGTTTATAGTGTCTAGTGAATGTATGTATTGTTGACCAACTGGCAGCAACACATACCTTCTGAACTGTGGCATCATTGCATTCTGCCCATAAGGTGGCCACTGTCCTTGTCAAGTATGTTTTGATTCCTAGTGGTGGTGTGAGTCCTTGGGTCTTATAGACCTCATTAATGGTCTTTTTTTATCCAACTCACTAATATTGATCTTGCTGCTATGCACCCCTTCCTATGCCTGCTAGGTAGTATAAGCAGTTCTCCAAAAGTCTAAAGCTTTTCATGTGTTCTGAATATGGTGTGACCACTCTCTTCATGAACAATGCTTGAAATTCCCTTCTTGGGTATGGGATACATGATTATGGAAAGCCGGTAGTTCTACAGTCTGTGCTGTGTGGAACGGGCTTGCTATTTTTGGTGTGAAAGATGGTGCTGAGTGCAGAGAATCTCCATCATTACGTATCATAAGGAATGGATGTTTACAGGGACATGCACTTAATTCACTGATACGCCATATGTAGCATAATGCTACCAGGAAAAAACATTTGAAGTGTGACCCACTGTAAGTCCATTGCTGTCATAGGCTTGAACAGTGGAGCTGCAATAGCATTCAGAACTGTGTGTCTGGGTCTTGGGTGAATGTTATTTATTGTTTCAGAAATCTGATGACAGGAGGATAGTAGTCTATGATTCCTGTTCCTGCTCCTATTACTGATGCTTGGATCCTTAGAGACAAGGCTGATAGGCCTTTGCAAACCCCTTGTAGAAATGACAAAACATGCAAGATAACTAAAGACTGCAGGAGAACCTGGTTCTCTGTGTACCATCTCCACAATATTGGTCCAGTGTCTGCTTTAAGTGGAGGTAGTGTATAGTCATCTAGACTGAAGCATTGTGGAAACTACCTTTGGATCATATCATTTTTCTAGCAATCTTTGCCTCTCAGGAGCAAAGCCATAAGTTGGAGGGACTGTGGATTTGGATCTCGAATTGGTCCCTGCGTCAGTATGCCTGGTCTGTGTGGTAATGTCCAAGGCTTTGTGACTGACATTGCCATGACTGTGGCAAACCATGGTTTTCTTGGCTTATAGGGTGCTATTAGTACCACTTTGGATTGAGTCTGTTGCACCTTTTTTAAGCATGTGCTCTAGTAGGGGCAGTGGTGGGAAAATGTATGCTCTCTGAAATTCCCATTTCTGTGACAGTGCATCCATTCCATGTGAGTTTAATTCTCTGAACCTCAAGAAGAAGTTTGGTATTCTTCTTGGATGCCTTCAGACTGATTTGAAGCAGTTCCTAATGGTCATTTTAGTGCCCATTCACCGGGGGCTAATGTCTTCCTGCTTAGCCAGTCCTCCTGGATATTAAGATTGCCTGTCAGGTGAATGGCAGTGATGGAAACAGGATTGCTATGTGCCCAGTTTACTACTCTTGCTGTCTCTTTGAGGAGGCGCATACTTCTTGTTTCCCTTTGGTTTGCAATGCTTGCTACTGTGGCCCTGTTGTGTAACCTGATGAGTACTATCTTGTGTTGTATTAGCTTTGGAAAGTGACGTAGGGCATGGAATACTGCTCTCATCTCCAGAATATTTATTGGCATCTTTGATTCTGTCTTCGTCCATTTGCCCTGTACAGGTTTGTGTTCCACATTTGTGCCCATCCCAGCAGGCTTGTATCCATGTCTATAATTACTTCCTGTCCCACCTGAATCAGGACTCCCTTGAGCAGGTTAATTCAAGAAGCCCACAACATTATTGACTTTCTTATGGAAGGTCCTGTCACAAATGCACTCCGCAGGTCAGGCCCTCTGTTCCCACAGTGCCAAACCTCAAAGAGCAATATGTGAACAGGAGACAAACAGGGTAACCCTCCTGTCTGCTTTTGATCTGAAACAACTACCAGTCTTGAGTCCTGGGGTCAAATATGAACCTTTTTTTGCTAGCATGCCCGGTTAACAGGTTCAAATATCATACCCTCTTCAGGGAAATGAGGTGCAGTACTTAACACAGCGGGCACCCACCCTGCCTCACAATCCTCCTTTTTGACTCAATTGAGATCTATGTACTTTTCTTACCTTGGTGCAAAATGGTAACACACGTTAAGCACTTAACAGTTCTGTCAGACTTATCAACACTGTCCCAGCATTCACATTCAAAATGAGAAAAAGACTCAGTCAGAATTTTAAGGAAAACAAAGTTTACTAGAATTAAAAATAGTAAAGAAACTACAACACACAGAACATATAACATTTAGATTACACTCATGAAAATTAAATGGACAATTGAAACAAAACCACCTTAATACTGAATGTTGTCTCCTACCCTAGTTTCTAGTAGTAAAAAAAAGTGGTGAGTGATTTACCTAAAGTGCTCTGAGAGTGTGTCTTGTCAGGAGTCTGGAATCAAAAGCCAAAGCACTCTTTTCTTCCAGCCATCTAGTAATATTCAGTACAGTCCCATCCTCCCTGTGATGTCACAGCTCACAGTGGTGCTGGCTGTGAGGTCACTCAAACCAGGATACTGAATTAATTGATCAGTCACATGCCCCAGCACACTGCTAACATTCCAATTAAAAAGTATATATATGTTCTTCCTAATTAGTGATGCCTTATGACAGGTCAGAGTTACCCCTTTGATGTTTTCAGGCCAACTTCCTGATGAGCTATGTCACCTATTTGTGAAATCTAACAAGTATCAGTTATAAGTTGCTCCTTCCTAATAGGTCATGAAATACAGCCTGTTTTCTTGGATTTCAAAGTAAATGGGTGTTTTACAATGTGTTGCAACCTGGTATCATTATAGTCCCTGGAAGTCAGCTTTTACAAGCCAGAGGTAACAACCAGGCCAGCATATTTTTTTCTTTAAAAAAAAAAATCCAATATCTTCTGATGGCCTGTGCTGACTGCCATATTTTTCTAGCAGAAATTCACAGAAACATATAGCAAGCAGATGCTATTCGTCACAGGTCCCAGTGTGATTGTCTTTGTTGGGTTGTAGTTTAGTGGGTCCCTGGCCTGAATTGCTAATATCTGCAGGGGTCACATATTCCAGAGTGCCCATTGGACCAGGTGTATGCACAATGCCACAGAGATCAACACTTGGAGGATCACTCCCTGTGTGGGGCACTTAGACTGGTACAGTGATTGTGACCTTGGTCACTCTCTTTGGCAAAGGAGTGACTGTCCCTGATGCCATGTCTATCAGAGCCCCCAGGTGCTCTATCAATTGGCTGGGTTTGAGGCTGCTGTTGTCCAAATTCTGCACCCATCCACATGCCTGCAGTGTTTCCATTACCATCTTGGTATGTTGCTGAGTCAGCTGTGGTGTCCTGGCCCTGATTAGCCAATTGTCTAGGTAAGGTAATATGTGAATGCCTCATTCTGTTAGAGATGCCACCACTATGATGGAGAGTTTGATGAACACTCTGGGAGCTGACACAAGACCAGATGGTAAGGTTTGATACGGGCAGTGCTGACTGTGTATTTTAAAGAGAAGAAACCTATGGGCTGGCTTGATGGGGATGTGTAGCTACGGGTCCTTCATATGAACATACATACAAACATATGAAGAAGTCAGCAGGAGAAGGCCATTTGATCTATCAAGTCTGCTCATATTGCAGGGTTTAGAGCTTGAGCTAATGTCCCTGGCCTCCCTCCCCACTCCTCCCATCCTCCCTATCCATGATCCTTACTTTCCCTCTAAGCCTATCCCAGACTCTCTTAAAGCTGTCCACTGTCTTCAATGAGATGACCTCTTCTGGCAATGCATTCCAAGTGTCCACCACCCTCTCAGTGAAGAAGTGCTTCCTGACCTCCCTCCTAAACCTCCCACCCTCCAGCTTAAGACTGTGCCCCCTAGTGTTATGGTTGACACTCAGCTTAAAGAGACTCTCCTTATCAACTGTATTCATCCCTTTCAAGTACTTAAAGGTCCCAGTTATGTCCCCTCTCTCTTTTCTGTCTTCCAGGGAGTACATGTTCAGTGCCCTCAACCTCTCCTCATATGCCCTACCGTGCTGACCCACTATCATCTTTGCAGCCCTCCTCTGGACCTTCTCCAGCAGGTTAATGTCCTTTTTGAGGTGTGGGAACCAGTACTGAACTCCATGCTCTAGATGGGACTTTACCAGTGACCTGCACAAGGGCAGTATAACCTCCTCTCTCCTACTACTGATCCCCCTAGATATGCATACCAGCATCTTATTTGCCTTTGCTGCTGCTTTCGTGCACTGTGTGGAGTGCTTCAGGTCACTAGTGATAATCACTCCCAGGTCCTTCTCCTCCTCTGATGCAGTTACTCGGACTCCACCCAGGTAGTACTCTGTCCTAGGATTCTTTCTCCAATATGCATAACATTTCATTTTTTGGCATTGAAGCCAAGCTGCCAGATCCTGGACCACCTCCCCAGCTTTTCCAGATCTTCTTGTAGGTCCTGTATCCCTTCAGTTGTGTCCACTCTCCCACAGAGCTTGGTGTCATCCATGAATAGGCACATTTTGCCCTTAGGCCATCCCCAAATGTCATTGATGAAGACATTGAACAACACCGGCCCCAGTACAGAGCCCTGTGAGACCCCACTGGTTACCTCTCTGGTACTAGATAACTCTCCCCCCACAACCTCCCTCTGGGTTCTGTCCCTCAGCCAGTTTTCCACCCATCTGGCCATCTTTTCCTCAACCCCAAGATCCACCAACTTCCTGATTAACCTTTTGTGGGGCACAGAGTCAAAGGCCTTGCCGAAATCAAGATAGAGGATGTCTACTGCTTGGCCCCTGTCTACTGTCTTAGTGACACAATCAAAGAAGTCAATCAGATTCATTTGACGTGATCTTTCCCCATGAACCCATGCTGCTTTGCATCCTGAAGACCATGCTCCTCTAGATATTCCACCAACCTTTCCTTTAGTATGGTCTCCATGAGTTTGCCCACACTGGAGGTCAGACTGACTGGTCTGTAGTTTCTTGTGTTATCCTTAGGACCGCTTTTGTGGAGGAGCACTACATGTGCTGTTCTCCAGTCTTGTGGTACCACGCCTGACTCTAGTGAACTATTAAATAGGTCTGCCAGTGGCCTTGCCAGCTCCTCAGTCAGTTCCTTTAGTATTCTTGGATATACTTTGTCTGGGTCTGGTGATTTGTCCACCTTCAATGCCAGCAGACCCTCCCTCACTCTATCCTTCTCTATTACTACACCTGTGTTCCCCTCCATCCCTGCTCATTTTCTCCCTCCTGAAAGCACTGGTCCATCCTTCTCCCTGGGGAAGATGGAACAGAAGTATTCATTTAGTATCTCTGCTTTTTCCCTATTATCCTCCACCCACTCCACACCTTTCTTAAGCCTGACAATCCCTTCCTTCTTGTCCCTTTTCTCACTTATATAGTGAAAGAAAGCTTACTCCCCATTCTTAATTTCTTCAGCTATAGGCAACTCCTTCCATGCCTTTGCTTGCCGGACTTCCTTACTTGCCTCACTAGCCATCTTAGGTAATTTTCTCTATCCACCTCTCTTTTGGTCTTCCTAAATTTTCTATAGGCCAGCCTCTTTTTCCTTACTGCCTGGGCAACTCCAGAACTGAACAAGCTGGGCACTTTGGCCCTTGTGTTCTTACCCCTGAGCCTAATGCACTCATCTGTGGCAACCAGTATTCCTTCCTTAATGATGGACCACCTTTGGCCCACCCCCAGTACCTGCTTTGATGCCCAACAGATGGCTCCTTAGCACTTTGCCCATTTTCCTGAAGTCTACCTTCCTGAAATCCAAGATTTTGGTCTTAGTCGGGATGCTTTCCCTGCCCATATCCAACTAGAACCACACTGCGTAATGGTCACTTCCACCCAGTGGCTCCCTGACCATTATTTCATGTACATGTTCCCCATTTGTGAGCACCAGATCAAGAATTGCCTCAGCTCTTGTTGGTTCAGTGATACCCTGAGTCAGGAACCCAATCTGCAATCCTTCCAGGATCACATGGCTCCTAGTACATGTTGTGGAGGGTATGTTCCAGTCCACCTTGGGCAGGTTAAAGTCCCCCACAATTAACACCTCTCCTTTTCCTGCAGCTTCCAATATTTGTGAGTTCAGTTCCCTGTCTCTGTCCTCATCCAACCTCACTTTCGCTCTCTATTGGACCTTAACTGAACCCATAGTGCCTCCATCTCACCTTCCTCCGACTCCTCCCTCGTGCAAGTTATTCCCTTCCTGATATAAACTGCCACCCCTTCCCCCTTCCCTACTACCCTGTCCCTCCAGTGTAGTTTATATCCAGGGATCTCAAGGTCCCAGTCATGGTGTGAGGTTGCCTAAGTCTCGGTAACTGCAGCTATGTCCACCGTCCTGTCTGCTAATAGTGCCTGCATGCTATCCATCTTGTTTCCAAGACTCCACGCATTCAGAGACACCACCATCCACCTAGAATCTGACTTTCCTTCTCTTCCCTCTATTCTTCTGTTCACATTTATTCTCTCTGTGTACACCCCTCCACGTGCCCTCGTTATGTGTTCCTCATCCCCTACACCCTTTGCTAACTGTGTTCTTGCCCCTTCCAACTCCTCCCTCTAGACCTCTTCCATCACTGTGGGGGGGAGTTCACTGACCTCCTCCTCTCACAGTCTGTGTGCCTGCATGCCCACTGCCCCCCTTCAATAGTTTAAATTTTTAATTAATTCATTCATTCATGTTGATGGATGTCAGATAATTTGCCACCCTTATGGCTCCTACTGTTGAGCTTAGTGCTTCCATTTCAAACTTTTTGTATCTTACAAATTGTTTGGCGTACTTGAGGTCTAGGATTGGTGTCATTTCTCCATTGCTTTTTGGTGCTAGGAAACAAAATCAAATATATCTCTAGGTGATTTGTTCTGGTGGTACTGGGGCTATGGCTTCATTGAGTAATAGCTTGCTTATTGTATCTTTGACTGCTCAAATTTTGGCTGGATGCCATGACACTGGGGATACTACCAGCATGTCTCAGATTGGCTTCTGATTGAATTCTATGGAGCATCCTAATGAGACAACTTCTATAACACATCTGTCCATTGTTGTCTGCCTTCGTGTATGTTAACTGCTGTAATCTGGCCACCAACTGGTGGGTTGTCCTGGTGATCTGAGCAGGGGAGGTTGTGTTGTATCAGGATTCAGTAGTCAGATGGTACTTGACTTCCCCCATGAGGAAACATTGTTATATGGGCCTCTTTGTCCCCTGCCTCTGGCTCTGCTTTGGTTGTTGTTGGAGAAATATGACCTGTGCTGAGAATAGTAGTTTGGCTGCCATTTGTCCTGTCTGTTCTTATGGGGGCGAAATCTGCTGCTAATAGAAGGTAGACTTAAATTCCGAACAAGCTTTTCCTTGTCAAGGCCTTTCTCATCCACCTTGTTTCTGACATATTTTTCTAGTCTCCTTCTGAATATTAAGTTTCCTTTGAAAGGGAGCTTGTTCAGCATGTTTTTTTTACTTTGCAGCTGCATTCCATAACTTTAGCCCGGTTAGTCTTCTAGCTGTGTTGGAAACAGCTGCCAGTCTTGCTGCCATCCTTGGGGCATCTTGAGATGTGTTAGTTGCATACTTAGCCACTTGGATAGCATATTCAAAAAAGTCTTGCCTGTTTAGACTCCAGGTCTAGTGATGATGTTAGTTCCTCCAGCCATGTTAATAGAGCTCTGGAGGTATAGGTGGCTGCTGTCATGACCCTTCATGTCAGGCCAGCCATCACAAAGTTCTTTTTCATAAGTTCTTCCATTTTCTTATCAGTCAGGTCTCTCAATAAGGTCATGTCTTCAGATGGCAAGACCATTCTCTTGCTTAATGCCATCACTTGAAGGTCAACTACTGATGGGGTACACCAGATGTTGTTATTATCTACCTGAATTGGATAGAATCTGACAAAAGTCCTCCTTTTCGGTGATTCTTGCTGGGTCCTGTAGCCTCCCATTCCTTGGCAATGACTTCTGTGATGGAGTTACATATGAGGAAGAATTCATCCTTCTTTTGTTTGGAAAGAATAAGGGAGATTAGTTTTGACTGGTATGGTAGTTCTGGGACCTTGAACCCCATGGACTCCTTAACTTCCCTCATTAGCTCTTGTAGGACACCCATGGCTGTGAGTTTCTTCATGAGTACCAGATTGTCTTCCTCATTGCTCTGTTCATCTTCTTCCCCTGACTCTTTATCTTTTTTGGTGTTTGTATTATCATCATTGGGCACATATTTCTTAGTCTTGTAATTTTTCTGTTTGTCAGGGAGCTCTTTTGTGACTTTTTGAGTGGGTCCTAGTTGTCATCCAATGAGTCATTTATTTCAGATGGTGTACTAGTCATCTGTCTTGGCCTTGATGTTAGCTTTTACCATCTCTTCTATGCGCTCCAGAATTCAGAGCATGATGGCCTGGTGTATTTTGTTTTTTCTACATACATTTTATGCCCCCAGTTTCCCCTGGCATACTCCTGTTATCCATGGTCCAGCACCCCTGATTATACCCCCACCTCATGGACAGCAACACATATGTAGGTACATGTACTAACCTTAGGGCAGGGACACTTATCATATAAGCATAAGTGTCAAGATCTGTGTTTTGCTGTATTTTACCAATGTATATCATGCTCCATCATGTTTTACTGCTATAAGAGATGCTTTTTTACTCTATTTTCACTGTATTATTATAAGTAAGGCAATAGTGCCATCTTTAGTAATTGTACCGCTATTATGACATTGGGGGCTCACAGTAGCCCATTGTTAGCCTAACTATGCAAGCTAAGCAACTTCTCATGTTAGTTAGGATAGTAACTCAGGCCACCTGTTACTGTCCAATTATATACTTTTTATGTATCTTCCTTAGTAGTAACCATAGTGATTATCGGGGTATAAGACCCTATATAGCACATAGCTTCTCTGAGACAAGAGATTGCTTTACATAGGTAAGGAAAACTGGCTAGTTCACCCAGTGATAATGTTGTTGGCAGTAAGTCTGTATTACTGATCTGTAATAAATTTCATATATTACATGACACCACTTGTCTGTTGTCTCTTCCTTTGTGCCATTCCACCAAGAACCTGGCAAAAGTAGTTTATTGCCACCTTACATTTGGCAACCATGTGCAGGTTGGAAGGTACAAAAGAAGATTCCATTCAATTTATTTGAATATTGAGTAGTGTAGCATGATTTCTGCCTACTTGGACCTACTCGTGCTTACAGTGGTAGTGGCTGTGGTGGACCAACACTGTCTTGGTCTTGGGCATGGTAGACCCACACCAGACCCCCTTACACTCCCTCCACGAGTGACAATGTACTGCCTTGGAATCACCATTCGCCCACTGGGATTTTAATGGCACCAGGGATTTTGTCCAGTTTTCCAACTGCTTCTTTGTTTGTTTGTCTACCCCTTATTTGTCATGCCTTAACCTTGCACTGAACTGAGACTCGGCGTCTCAAACTACCTCACATCCCATGGCGGATGGAAAGATTTTGCACTGGACACAAAGTCTGCAGACATTCCATTGCTGCTAATATCAGAGCAATACTTAGAGTCCAAGCAAACAACCAAGAAATATCATCTCAAAGGTCTTTTGGTTGCAGCTGTGTACACTGCTGTTGAGGGTCTCCCAGTTAGGTGTGCCTCCCTTGAACTGCAAAATGCATCTCTAAAAAAAGAGATGGGCTTGTAGACATTAGAGGTACAGAAAAAGGAAAAGAAACTAGCAGAGGAGACACAGTCACTCTGCAATGCTAATAACAGATTGTTGCACTGTACTGCTCAAGACACTGAGCGTGAAATTTGTACATTGAGAGATGATTGTGAAAAGTTGAGATGTGATAAGAAACAGTATCAGAGACTGAATCATGAGTTAGAGAAAGAACTTGGGGAAAATGTCGAATTGGGTGCCGCATATAGAGTGTTGCAGCGTGAGGTTGAGAATGGTATTGAGCAGGGCACTGCAAGAGTTTGTCACAAGAAGTGTATAGAGAAGATGGCAAAGTTGTGCCATCAATGGGAGGTTCTTGCTGGTCATGTTAAGGCCATGAATGGGTTTCAGTATACACCCAGTGAGATTGTGACTCTGACTTTGATGATGAGGCATGCACCGTCACACGCAAGTCCAACCCCCATGGTGGAGCAACTTCCACCAGCCATCTTTAAGATGGCGTCTACATTGGCATGCACTCTGTGTCACCAAATCTACACAAACATGGTGGAAGCCATGTACACTACCAAGATGGCAGCCCCCATGTCACAGGCAGAAGGCCTGTATTCAGTGGTGCACCTCCACTCGCTCCTCTCACCAAGGGTGATGAATTGAAGATTCGCAGCCTAATTCAGGAAGCTATCAGTAACATTACTGTACTGGAGGGCTAAAAGTGGGCCATCCAGGACCAAACTGACAAAATGTTCAAGAAAACTGTTAATCGGGACCATGCATACTGGGCAGTTGCCAATAAAGCAGCGGAAGCTGCTGTTTGTGACACTATGGAACATACTGAATTGAATGCGACTATTCATATTTCCAATCCCCTGCAAGTCACTCACTCTGTCCAGCAAATTGCCCAAAGTATCGAAAAGATGGGCCCAACTGACAATCTCAGTTGCCACTTGGAGAAGGTATGCTCCCTCTGTGAGAAGCTTTCTCTCCAACCCGAGTACCACGTTCAAGGCTTGAAACAGATGATTGAACCTACCCTCTGGGCCAAACGCCCAGAGACAGTACATAACTATGAAGGCCTCATCTATGATGACATTGCTGTGGCCCTTATAGCCGTCAACTCCCTGGGCATTGTGGGAGCCCGCTTGGCCTATAAGGTTAAGCAGAATGCCAAGGAAAGCCCTGTGGCCTACCACCAATGGTTATGGCTTGCATACAATACCAGAAAAGGTCTAGCAGGAGAGCTTGCAGACCAAGACCAAATTGAGTGCAAGAACTTGTACATCTGGAACATGACTCCAACCTAGTGGGAAAAGGTTGAACTCAATGTCTACCCAAATACCAACTCCTTTGTGAACATTCTCATTAAATTGGAGTGTGCCTATCAGGTCTACCTCCATAACCTCACTTCTGACAAAACCAACAAGGTTGCCATAGCACAAGTGGCTATAGTACAGCCCATCCCCGATACACCTTCCCACTACACCATGGCGGGTGACAACCAGAACACTGACACTCCTTCTTGCGACAAGCAGTCACATGGGGGGTGGGGAACAGGAACTATAAAAACAACAGGAACAGAGATAAAAGCAATTGGAAAAATCCAGCTGTCCAACAGGATGGCCAGAACTGCAATGGTCCTAGCTATCTAAGTCTGAAAGATGAAAATTTGACCCTCCGCAAATTACTGGAGAAGATCCATACTGAAAGAGTGGCTAAGCCTATGTGAACTGTAGCAGCCCTCACTCTTGCCACTGCACAGTAATGCAGTAAGGGGAACCCTTTCATGGCCTCGACTGCCAAATAAATGAGCAGCCGAGCAAAGAATCCTTTTGTGGCACCAGTTACTGGCCAGGCAGATGTGACGACCAAGGAGGAATTATCCAAACAGGCTGCTGTTGCACCTGTGACATCACAGGTACATCTGTACCCTGTGCAAGACATACAGGAGGCCCATAGAGACCCAGCAGGCCTCAAATTCCAGGAACAGGATGATGATGATTCTGAGAATACTGATCGACATTTACAGGCCCCAGTCCAGATTGTAAGTGACTTGATTGTTGGCACAAATGGATGGCCTTGTGTAAAGGCCACAGTCAGGGGCCACCAACTTACCATGCTTCTGGATACCGGAGTAGCCATGTCAGTCCTCCATGCTGAGGACCCAATCTCATCTGACTGGTCTACCGGCTGGAAGACCAGTGCCCAGGGGTGTAGATGGTACCCAGCTACACACGTACCAATCTGTTCCTCTACCTGTGGTGGTAGACCATCTCAGGACTGATTTTGTTTTTGATCTCATGGTATTATGTCATCACCCCAGCATATTGGGAATTGACTTCCTAGCACTACACGGCTGTGTAGTGGACCTGGAAAATAGGCCACTCCTTCAGCTCAAAGGCAATGTCATGCTGTCACCATTCCAGACTGGCATGTGGTGGTAGTCATCTCCCATAAAAGCAAGGAGTATGATGTCATGGCTTTATTCAAAAGTCATGGCCTGTTTTCTGACCTGGCACCCTTGCTGCAAAAACACCTTGATGTGTTTGCCACCAACAAGCATGACTGTGGTAGGATACACACTATCATTGAAATCACAGGACCTGACCCTGTGAGGCAGAAGCAGTATTCATTTCCTGCTAAAGTCTTGCCATCACTGAGGGAGACCATCCAGTCACTGCTTCAACAAGGAGTGATTAGAACCTGTGTCTCCACTGTTAATTTGCCTATTTGGCCGGTGAAAAGGACAAATGGAGCTTGGAGGCTCACAACTGATTGCAGAAAACTTACTCAAGTTACCTCCAGCTGCGCACCAACAGTAGCATCAGCACCTGATGTGCTCAAACTGTTTACACCTGACAAAAAGTGGTTCACAGCTCTTGACATCTCTAATTGGTTCTGGTCACACCCACTAGCACAGGAAAGCCAATCCAAATTTGCTTTCACCTTTGATGGAGGCCAGTACACCTAGACTTGTCTTCCACAGGGCTTTCAAAATAGCCCTTCCCTCTTCCATCTCCACATGATGGATGCCCTGCAGGGGTTCTCCATACCTCAGTGTCTCCTGCAGTACATGGATATCTTGCTTTTAGCAGCCATCAAGAAAGAAGTTCATTTGACCCTTCTAGATGAACTTCTGTCTCTCCTCAAGAGAGAAGGCCTCAAGTGCAACCCCTCTAAGGCAGAAGTGTGTGAAAGAGAGATCATCTTCCTTGGCCTACATATCACAGACCAAGGCAGAAGCCCAGCTGCCAAGAAGATTCATTGCTTGCAAGATCTGCCACTTCCTACTAGTGAGGCAACATTCAGATGCTTTTTAGAAATGAAACATCCACAAGGTAAGGCTCACTGAAAATCTGACCCTTACCATGAATTCAGTGATGGAGCAGACTCACTTGCCAAAGCAGGCACTAGAGGAGGGGAGACATGGACAATGACTCACCCAATAGCTGAGGCAGCTATTTTCTTAGCCACTAACACTAGGCAGAAACCAGTACCGAACCTCCACTGGATCTTTCTGCTGCACAGAAATATGACCCAGAGCTAAAAGATGTGTTCAAATTCCTGGAAAAAGGAATTGAACATGAACTATTGACTGGTAGTCCATACAAGAGATACTCAGATGATATACATCTGTTTAGTGAACAGAAGCTCATCTGGTATCAGAAAGAAGGTACAGGTGACAAACTGTGGATTGCACCACAATTTTTACAAACCGAGTTCATACATATGGTTCATGATACCCCCACTGGTGGACACCAGGGGGCAGGCAATACCCTCCAGAGACTTTAAACTGTCATCTGGTGGCCTGGCATGGCCAAAGATGTAGAGCACTATGTGGACAACTGCATAGTGTGTGCCCAGAATAACCCAATTTCAGTGAAAAGAAATGCCAGATTGTTGCCACAAAGGCAAACTGGACCACGGAATGTGATACGAATTGATTTCATTGGCCCTTTGACCAACTCCAGCAAGAACAACAAGCATGCACTTGTTGTTACAGATTTGTTTTCTAAGTGGGTGGAAGGATTTCCCACTAAGAATAACACGGCAAAGACAACTGCCAAGATCCTGGTGGATCAATTGTTTTCCAGGTGGGCCTATCTTAAAAGTAGCCTCAGACCAGGGAACCAGTTTTACAGCTGAGTGGATGAAGCAGACACTCCAACTAGTTGGAGTAGATCAGAAATTCCACATCCCCTACCATTCTCAAGCCTCAGGCCAGGTAGAAAGATAAAACAGAAGAATCAGACAGATGTTATGCAAATTCAACAATGACAATCCTAAGGACTGGGATTCCCTCTTGCCACTACTACTAATGGCAATCAGGGGCACTCCTGCAGCAACTACCCAGTGTACACCCTATGAGGTTATGACTGGTAGAGCCATAAGATTACCTGAGCACCTGTTGATTGACCTTCACACCCCTACTGCAGATAGAGTCTCTGTGGACAAATATGTTGAAAAGCTTTGCGATGACATTATGAAGCCACATCTGTTCACTGCCAGTCATATGGGTAAGGCTCAACAACAAGCAAAAGCCCATTTTGATAAGCACACCAAAGAAGTTGCCTGGCAAGTTGGAAACCAAGTTATGCTTCTCCAATACAGACCACCAACTCATTCATTTGCCAGCAAATGGGAAGGCCCATATCCCATTGTCAACAAACTCAGTCCTGCTGTCTATCAGGTCAGAGTTCAACAGCAAAAACAGACCATCAACAAGTGGTCCCATGCTAATCAGCTCAAGTTGTATAAAGGTGACTAAAATTACTTTTCCTAACCCACTTAGGGTGGAATAGTATCCCTCACTTAACAAGTCTTTTCTGTTTTCTTTCAGGTACACAGGCAAGATGGACTACTTTCTTTGACTGACTTTCAGAACAAACCCCTATCGACTACACACAAGCAACGTGTGCAACATTTGCTTAGCAAACTTGAACATTCAGCCCCAATGGGAGTTCATATTAATGTCCCCAACAAAATGATTACTGTTAAGGAAGGCTCAGATGCCTACCTTAATGCCATGCTAGTGGCTCCAGACAAATCCACATTGCAAATACAATGGGAAACTGATCTTAATAGTTGCACACTCCCTGTAGCTCATTTATCTAAAGGTACATTCTACTGATGGCCTAACACAGGCATCTCACTAAATGGTACACTTTCTATTCGACAAACTTCTCCCCAACATACAGGTCGCTACAACCTTACTACTCTAATAGATCCTGCCTTTAGTGATCGCCTCACCTCTGAGGAAACACATGCTTTCTGTCTTCACAACTACACAGCTACTGAAGCTCTTTTTCTTTCTGCAGTCCCACCCACCAAAGAAGAAATGACTGATTGTCCTCCCCAGGAGGATTGTCCTCTTAATGGTGTGACCGCCACCTCCCTTCCCGGTGCCTTGATTAATAATGTCCAATTTATGCATGTCCCAGTTATTTTCAATCTTACACATTGGAGTATGGCTGAGATTGGTCTCTGTCACATGACCAATACCTCTACATTTTTCAGTATGGTGCTTACTGATATTGTAGCTGCTTATCAAACACGTACCAATGATCCAGTTAGTGGACCCCACACCACTGATCATGTAGGAGTCTTTAGACCCGCACCTAATGCTAAAGCTAGACCATGCACTAAGCGTGACACTGCAGATGTTACCAGTGCAGCAGGCACCATCTCTGGCCTTTTTGGTTCAGGCATGTCCCTCTGGAATAGAGCAGATATAACTGCTATTAAAGCACAAACACTTAATTTTCAGCAGGCTGTTAAAAATGATATCCTACCCCCACTGTTACATGGAGTAAAAACACACAAATACCGGAGTGATCGAAATATGCGGGTACTCACTCCAGAAGGTTAGCAAAGCACAAAGAACACAAGTAATGAGGAGCACTTAGATAGATAAATCAAAAAATAAGTCAGCATACATAAATGAAGTGCAAAAGCATGGAGCCCGCGGCTACTGCTACCCTGGCACTTTGGGTATTCTCATGACCCTTTCTCAAGGGGAGTGGCCAGTGTGCTACACATGCAGTGTTTTATTTCAAAAATTTAAAGTGACAGTGCAATAATTAATCAGATTCTTATATATACTAAAACAGCAATCATGCACACATTAGTGCAGGTACAACTTAATTTCAAACAAGCCAAAAAGTGCATACTATTCA
Source organism: Neoceratodus forsteri (assembly GCA_016271365.2). Taxonomy (NCBI): domain Eukaryota; kingdom Metazoa; phylum Chordata; order Ceratodontiformes; family Ceratodontidae; genus Neoceratodus; species Neoceratodus forsteri. The sequence goes on from CM057458.1 coordinate 1,089,938,601, forward strand.
AACTAGGCAATCAAACAGCTATATAACACTAAAGTACAAAGGAGAGGCAGATATGGGGAGGGAAGGGAGGAGGAAGGAAGATGGGGAGGGGTTAGGAAATGAAGGTAAAGAAAGTGAAAAGTTACAAAAGAAAATGGTGGATAGTGTGTATATATATATATATATATATATATATAGAGAGAGAGAGAGAGAGAGAGAGAGAGAGAGAGGGGGAGGAGGGAAAACAGAAAAAAAGCTTAAAGAAACACTGTAATATCAAGACAGACATTTAAACCAGTAGGGTGCAACGCTTTCATAGTGTAAATCCATTTCTGTTCACATTGTGCCAATCTGTTTAGCCTATTTCCTCCTCTAACATTATTTTTAATATGATCCACCCCCATAAATTTAAAGCATTGTAAGCTTTTATTATGGAATGTTTCAAAATGCACACCAATAGGAGTATTGGGGTCATTTTTGGTAATTGCCCGCACATGCTCCTGCATTCTCTCCCCTAAGGTCCTTTTTGTTCTTCCCACATAAATGCATGTACACTGTACAATATAAATAACAAATGTTGTAGAACAATTGATGAAGTGAGCAATTTCTATGTTTTTGTTTTCAAAAAGTGGATGCTGAAATAACAAACCCTGTAGGTTAAATTTACAGACACAACAATGACCACATTTAAAATAACCCAGAGGTTTGTTTGGGAGCCAAGTTCTAGTATTTTGAGGTTTTACATACAGACTATGTGTCAATAAATTAGATAAATTATTGCCTCTTTTAAAAGACACCAAAGGTTTACTACCTATCACATCTCTCAAATCAGGATCTGCTCATAACACTCCCCAGTGTTTGGTAACAATATTGGTTATTTGATTACTAACACGATTGTATTCAGTAACAAACACAATAGGTATTTGATTTTCATTCTTTTTAGCTTTTGGTTGCAAAAGTGTATTCCTATGAAGTGCCCAGGCCTTAATATATGCTTGTTCAACCTGTGCTTTGGAATATCCTCTAGCTAAAAATCTATCCTTAAGCAATTTGCTCTCTCACTTAAAATCAATTAAATAAGTACAAGTAGGTCGAAGTCGGACAAACTGTCCATATGGAACCCTCCCTCTTAGTGTGTGCTAGGTGTGCACTCGTGGCATGTAATAGCATATTGCCAGCAGTAGGCTTCCTAAAGAGGGACCTTGAAATATGTTCTCCTTCATGTCCTACTAGTAACAGATGCAAGAATGATATTTTGGTGACATGTGCATCAAAAGTAAATTTAAGCCCCACATCATTATTATTCAAAAAATCCACAAATTTAGAAGCTGACAAAATGTCTCCCCTCCAAACTACCAGTAAGTCATCTATAAATCTACTCCAGAATTCTATGTGTTTGCTGAAGGGATTTCTAGTGGAATCATAAATCAAAGTTTCCTCCCACCAGGCCATAAACAGATTGGCATACAATGGGTCCATAGTGGTCCCCATTGCAGTACCCATAGTTTGCAAGTAATATTTATTGTCAAACAAAAAGTAATTATTATATAGAATGAATTTCACCGCTTCCAAAATGAATTCTTGCAGAAAATTCTCAGCTGTACTATCCAAACATAAATGATACTCCAAGGCCTGGAGTGCCAAAGGTACTTGGAAACAGGATGCATTCCAGATCTTATCCATGATAGGAGAATGGCTAAATGGTATTGTCCTCATTGCATATCGAATGGCTGCATTACTATGTGTATGTCATATTCTGTTAAAATCTCTGTGTCTACTGCTAGAAATCTTGGATATGTTTCACAATATCCAAACCAAGCGACTTGTTACTTTACTAAGACTTGCTCAATCCATGACAATATGTTTATTACTTTTACTGTGTCACTACCCCGCTTTGATCCACAAACTTCTGTCTTTGACAAATTGTCTGCTATTAATTGCATCGGACATTTGGATGATGACATCTACCGAGAACAAACTAACCTTCCCTCCTTATTGGTCTACCACTCTGTTCTCCAAGCTTGGGTGGCACCCCATATAAACTGTTGTGCCAAGAAGGGATAATACTACTTGTGCCGCTGTGACGTCTTCGATGCTGCAAAACCTGTTTGTGGTTACTCCCAGAAATTTATATTAGCAATAATATTTCTAAGGCTGGTGATGCTCTTAATCATCTTATTCATGATGTTGATTTAGGCACTGCTCTATCCAACACTTGGTTATAACTGACTTTTAAGGCTTTTATTATTATTCAAGCATTTTTGATTGTTGTTCTGATACTAACCCTTTGCTGTCTGCGACATACTCTAAGACAACACTGAGAACAATCTGATTTTCATTTCAAGGCTTGTGCTTCAGGCTTGTAAACAACTTTTTAACTCCATCCCACTACTTTCCTGGAATTGTTGCTCCTTCTGAGGCAACGGGGGGGGGATGTTATCCATGGTCCAGCACCCCTGATTGTACCCCCACTTCATGGACAGCAACACATATGTAGATACATGTACTAACCCAAGGGTAGAGGCACTTATCATATAAGCCTAAGTGTCAGTATTTGTGTTCTCCTGTGCATATCATGCTCCATTGTGTTTTACTGCTATAAGAGATGCTTTTTACTCTATTTTACTCTATTTTTACTGTATTTTTATAAGTGAGGCAGTAGTGCCATCTTTAGTAATTGTACTGCTGTTATGACCTTTGTGGCTTACAGCAGCCCATTGTTAGCCTAACTATGCAAGCTAAGCAACTTCTCATGTTAGTTAGGATAGTTACTTAGGCCACCTGTTACTGTCCAATTATATACTTTTTATGTATCTTCCTTAGTAGTAACCATAGTGATTATTGGGGTATAAGACCTTGTGTAGCATGTAGCTTCTCTGAGATGAGAGACTGCTTTACCTAGGTAAGGAAAACTGGCTAGTTCTCTCAGTGATAACACTGTTGGTAGTAAGTCTGTATTACTGATCTGTAATAAATTTCATTTATTACATGATACCACTTGTCTGTTCTCTCTTGCTTTGTGCCATTCTACCAAGAACCTGAGAAAGGTAATTTATTATCACCTCACACTCCCTTCCATCCAGTCCCCCCAAGTCCCATCACCCAGCTTCTCCAGGACTTACCTTCTCATGGACATTCTAGTTTCTGGACTGTGTCAAGGTGCCCGGTCACTGGTGCGGGACCTGAGAAGGACCAGACTTCATCCTGTGGCCAAGGGTTTTTTCCACCTTGGTTAGGTTTCCATTAGGGCCCAGATTGTGCAATGCATGGCTGATGAGCTCTGCCTCCATGGAGACATCCTAACACATTTATCCATGACCATGCTTCCTGATGTGCCCCAATCTGCACTGCCAGTCAGACATCTCCTGATGGCAGTAATGCAGTGAATCATGATAATCCCCTCCACTGAGGGAGGAGAGTCAGAATGCTTAATCTTTCCTCCTCTGGCTTGACCCTGAGTGATCTGAGTCCATTCCTGAACATGTGTCACCAGTGTGGCAGGAGGTAAGGTGACAGTGCCTCAGCTCTCCATGCAACTGGGCCAGCTGGCCTGTTATGCATGAATGAACAATGCTGTGCTGGGATTCAGATCATCCAGCAAGGAAGCCTGGGCATCCAAATCTTGGCTCAGATCTATATCTGCTTCGCTAATTATATCTGCCTCATATTGTTGCTTAGCACATGTAGGGCACAGACTCCCTGCCTATGAACTGAACATTGTAATGTGACATATCTTGCAATTCCTCATCTCTTCCATTGTCTTGAACCTATGGGTGTCAAGAACAGAAAGGGTTCTACTACTGGCAGGCTTCATTTCTTTATATATATATCGTCTATTGCTTCTGACATTGCTGCATGGGTAGCGCCCTGCCCAGAGGGTGTAATGTGCCTAGTGCATAGCCCCCTCACAATTGGCATTACTACTGCAGCATGGTGCAAGGGGAGCACTCATTATGGTGATGTTATGCTCAATGAGAATGCATCACTGTGTGGATGGAAGCAGGCAGATGCATGTCACTGGGCAAGAGGGGTGGGGTATTCATGCCCCGGGCTCAGATAATTTCAAGTAACCAGTTCTGATGGTCTCTGCTGATAGTTTCCTCACCTGATGCCCATAGTAGATGTTAAGCACCACTGTGTACTGCAAAGGGGTCCCAATCAAATTGACACTGTTGTCCAACATGACATGTAATTAATAGAGACTGCTCTGTAAACATACTGGCCAATCACCATACAACAACAGTACCAGTTGCCAATTTCCTGTAACTAATCCAATGATAATAATGATGATGATAGCTGTGCACCCATAGAGAATAGCTGCAGTGCATGATTGTTGCCATGCACAAGATGGTGGCCATGATATCAATGCCCAAGTATGCATGTGTGAGCCCACTTCCACTCACTGACATGGCCACTCACTGTGTGCTGCTGCATGAGCTCAGCAGCATGCAAGAGGACCAGGCCATTATGAAGACATCTGGATAGTGGAGAGAATAGGGAAACACTTCCAAATTTTGGCTGCAAGGGACTTCCGGACTTTTAGCCCCATGGGTTAATGGACTGCACTTTCATGGGCAAGTGATGATGGAGAGAGGGAGGTACCCAGATGTCTGAGAGAAATCCCACTTGCAAGCGGGGTCCAACTCGCATCTGCTGTCTCAGAACTGCTCACAGGGGGTTCTGAGGTGTGTATGTCCTGGGTTGGCTCCATAGATGGTACAGCTCGGGAGGGGCTTCAGCATTATAGTTCTATTATTGGGCCATATCTATTCTGCACTGGGACTGATTAACCAAATGGCCAGAAGGTGGGGGGAGGTGCAAGCGCACTCAGCATCCTAAACCCTGGCACCATTTTTAAAGGGACACAGTCAACCCCTTTAGGTCTCAAACTGTCCCTATTTTAAAAATATTATTTTATGATTGTTTGCATTCTGTAGAATGTGTTGATGTGTCTGGTAGTTTGATTCTGATTCCTTTTTTCTTTTTAAAAGTGAAAAAGAGACTGCTCACGATACTGGTGTTACTACAGCAAAACATGTTTGTTTACAGTCCTTAATCAACTCCCACTGCAACTTTCCTGGACCTAGAAAGACCCCCCAATACGGTCTATCCACTTAAGATGCAGTTGGAGTAGAGGAGACTATTGCATCATGAGTGCTTTACTGCTTAGGGGTGCTCCCAATGTTCAGAAAGTGAGCAATAAGAGTAGATTAAGGATTTGAAACAAAACAAAGTTGGGTATAATTATGCAATTATCATGCATTTCAGTTCTTCTAAGAAAGGGGGCAGATTAAACCATCAACACCACCAATGCATTTTAGAGAATATATTGTAATCAATCATAAAATGTGGGTTTTCAACTTGAAATAGTATGATGCAAAATGGGTTGGCAGTGTCCCTTTAAATGCTTCCCCATAGTAATGTGTGAGTAGGGGCTTTTGTAAGCTTGAGAAATACCAAACACTGTTTCCATGCAGACACAACCTTCTTTTATTTTATAGCAACCATGATCTGAGACTTTCTCTGTCAGTCTGTGCTAATGCAGCCCAACGCAATCTCTGACATGAAATCAGGGCATTATTTTTTAAATGGGCTCCTTCCTGACAAAAAAAACAAACAGTGAATCTTCTGTACTGAATATCTACTGAATTATTAATTGTTATTCTGAAATCAGGACCCCAACAGAAATTGAATAGAAATCTCATTAAGGCACTAAGTTGGATGACCTGGGGAAGGGGCTCAGCTGACTACCACTCTGATCAAAAAATGCTTATTACATATAATTCATACATGCAAAATGGTATTCATGATAAAGCAGGCTTGGATGCCACCATAGCATGCCAATACCAGTCCAGCAAAGAGAAATATATCTAATCTTACCTTATTAGAAAAATAAAGTTTGGGAGCTAGGCTTGTGTGCTTGTAGCCTCCGTGATGCACATGAATGTATTGGAGTCCAGCAGCCAAGAGATGGGACTAGATGGATCAGGTTTTGAAACATCTGGTCACATGTGCATCATTAGTCTATCAGATGGATATGAGACTGAGTTAGTAATGTTTGGGGATGCTGTAAGGTTATGTATATGCAAAGTGCTTTGTGACATTCTGTGACAGTCTTTGGTTTGATTTCTGTGTGAAGGAGGGTGCATCTGTAATTCTAATACAGAGCTTCGGTGACATTCATTGGGTTCTTTGATTTGATTTCAGTGAGGAGGTGATGATTTGGTGATGGGTTTAATGGTTAAAAGGTTGAAGTAGGAGATTAACACCTCAGTTTAAATAGGGCAGACCATTAACAGACAATTAAGAGCTAATTAGTAAGACAGCCACAAGCAGTGACAGTAAAATAAGATCAGTCAGACCACACTTGAACAGCAAAACTGAGAGAAAAAGTATGCATTTAAACAGGATCCTCATATGTTTAAAAGATCTATTTTACACAGGAAATAACATTTGACTTATAAGTTCTATGCGTTCATGCGAGCTATGGGTTTACCAGGCATGCGTTTAAGTAGGATGCAGTGTACTACATTTTGATATAGTAAACACAATGGAATCACAAAGTTTATAAGCATAACTAAAAGAAAAAAAACATTCTACAGAAAGAAGAGCTGTAGTGGTTTCAAAGAAGGATTCCACAGCAGACTGGATGGATTCCATCTCTTTGCTCACACCTTCCTACATTTCCACATTTCTATATATCATAATAGTTGTAGTTTTTTTATATGTTTTACCTATATCTTAAAAGCTTTATTATATATGTTATAATGTTCATATTAACATCTGAAGATTGCGTCTTACTAAGAACACCATTGTAAATAACCTTATGCTCAATTATGTTATCCTGAAATAACAAACTCCGGTCAGAGCTGGAACAGCTGCTAAAGCATTAATATGACAAGGGACATAGAAGTAATGTGTAGATTGGATAGTAGCAAACAGTGATGTGCACACACAGGCACACATTAAGCACCCTCCCAGTTCTGCTCCATTTGTTTAAATTCAGATACAGTCATGTGAGTTTCCTGCACAGTGGCAGATTTTGCATATAGGCATTAAGGTGCATGCCCCCCTTCCTTTTTAAATGTCAGTTTGAAATTTCACTTTTTTATTCTTTTTGTACCCAGCAGAATGTCTCTGTCTCTCTCAATCACAGTCATTATGTTACTGTTGACAGAACATGAGTGAGAGTAAGTGCGAGTGAGAGAGAGTGAGATAAAAAAAGAGAGAGAGCGAGAGAAAGAGAGAGAAGGTAAGGGGGGGCATTACCGATAATGGTCTGAGTTAGCTCTTCCACCCACTGCACTGTAATTTTATCCAATCTACACATTACTTGTATATCCCTTGTCACATTAATGCATTAGCAACTGTTTCAGCTCTGACCAGAGTTTGTTATGGAATAGTGCATCCAGTTTGGGAAATAGGTCTATATTGATGGCATCAATGTTGGTGGAGAAGTCAAGCTTATGATCCAGCCACAGACCAAGACATTTGAAGTAGGAGATGTTTTCAAGGGAGAAATCAGCCTGCATCATTAAGACAGGAGATAAGTGGAGCCTAGCAGGTCTCTGTTTGCCAGCAAAGGGCATGGTGGCAGTCTTTTTGGCATTAATTGAGAATTTATTTAAGCTGAGCCAGCATGGAGAATTGATTAAGTAATACGATAATGACTAATCCAGAAAAGGGATAGAAGCACCTAAGGCATAAGGAACTATATCATTCAAAAATGTATGAATGAGAGAGGAGATGCAGATGGGGGGGGGGGGGGGGAGTCAGGAAGAGGGCAAACAGCATTGGCCCCAGTTTGGAGCTCTGGGGGGACACCTAACAGAATAGTGAGGGGATACTGGGTAGCAGCTATGTAGAATGACTAGAGCATTTCTTTACAGTGGTACCCAGTGTCAGGTTCCATCATGACTAATGATGATCCAGATACCATTGCTGTTGCATGCGTCATGCTAGAGATGTGAAGCACCAAGGTTAGAGCTCATCTGGGCTCTCAATAAACAACTCACTGGCTTGCAAGTCATATCTTGAGCAATTGTCCTTTTTTTATTTTGCGCAGTTTGTGTGGCTATCCTTGTGTTTTACTCAATTACCTATTTATAGCCAGCACCTCCTGTTTTTCTTGAGTGTGGTGTCTTTGTGTTGATGATTCCATTTGGGGTAGCTGCAGGGGAAGTGTAGGATAAGGAGAAAAGGGGGCAGGGAGAATGAAGGGAGGTCAGGAAAAGAGAGAGGCGGGGAAGCAGAGGAGAAAGTATGCATATAGTACAGAACTGAGGGGAAAAAGAGGAGCAGGGGACAGTGAGAGGAGAAGATAGATGGGAAACAGAACAAAAGCAGGACACAGGAGGATAAGAAAGATTAGTTTGGTAACACTACTGCTTGCTAAACCAGTGATTTGGGTTCGGGGATGGACTCAGGTCACACAAGGATCAGCTGGGTGATGGAGGACACAGCACCTCAAGAGCACTGTCCTTTTTTTTTAGAGACACTTCATCCCGCTACTTAACCACCACTTTGTATACAGCAGGTTGCAGTGCAGCAGGAGCACCTAGATGGGGACAGGGGCAGGCCCTGTACACCAGTTATGCATGTGTGTGCATTATTGCATGCTGGTACCCTTGGGCAGAAAAACATAAGCTGGAGGAAATGACGCTGCTCTGCCATTGCACTGGCACTCTCACCCCACAGTCTCTAGCACAAATTACATGGCAGACCATTCACCACTACTATGGTCCTGGGTGAGTGGTAGATAACCAACAAATCTATGACAAGGTCAGTGATGGAGCTGAGGGACTGGGTCCAAACATGGCTTCTTTAGAAGAGGTTTCACCAGTGTGCATTAAGCACCACTGGGAAAACCCCTTCTGACAAGGAACACCAGAAAATCTTGGTGAACTCCAGGCCAGATGCCCAACACAACTCACTAATAATCATGTCGGGCTTGGATCCAGATTACAAACTGCCAGCTACAGCTCCAAGATCACCTTATACACCTTTCCCATCATCACTGGCTGGAACTCCTCCCAAGACCACTCACTGACTATGTCCCTGAGTCAGAGGCTCTCCTCTGCTGGGCTGTCTTATCCCACTTGGAGTTATTCCAGCCCTAATGGAGAACACCCTGTTGGAGAAGAACCAAGTTAACTCCTCACATTTTGCAGGTGTAAATGCTCTCATAGGCTCTAGACAGGCTAGATGAAGAAGCCTATCCACTGCCTGAAAGAGCTGAGCTGGTCAGTTCTTCCCAGCAGCAGTAGCCCTTGACAGAAATCTGACATTTTACAAGTGATTGCCTTCTGGTATACCTCATACTGAGACATTAGAACTATTTTGTCCTCCTGGACCCTGGACCTCCCCCAACAATGCTCCAATCTTCATCCCTTGGTTTTCAATGCCCTCAACTCACTGTCAAAGCACGGTAAGCCGAGGCACAACACCAGGGTATGTACACAAACCGGCACCACAAGGTAAAATGCCAACATGATAGCTTTATTATAGGCCACCACAGCTGCATACACACACCCAGCACATGCTGACAACATTTCTGAGTTGTCTAGAACTGCCATAAGTCCTTCTGGTTTATGCTCTCTCAAAGGGTGGTACTGAACCACCTCCACACATGATGGACTACAAATGGGGGCCCTGAAACTTAATCTGATAGCACAGCAATCTGACCAACAGACTAGATCAGTCTCAAGATTCTCAACCTCAAGCCCCATGGAGAACACCAAGTCCAAGACATGGCCATGTTGATAGGTCGTGGATGTAATAACTTGTTCAAGGCCCAAGGGTTCCATACTCTGGAGGAAATCTTGACCTAACTGTGAGTGTTCATCGTCGAGCCATGCATTGAAATCACTGAGGATTAGCCAACTGGGTGACTCCAGCACCCGATCAGTGATGAAGGTTGTGATTTCCTGCAGAAACTCCCACTCACAATCTGGAGGCTGGTATATGAGGAGGATTCTGCAACCTGTACCCCAACCACCATGCACAGCCACACATTCAAATGAAGAGGTATCCCCCACTAGGTTTTCCACCAGATTCATCTTAGATCTAAAACAGATGGCCACTCCCCTCCCATGCGATCCCTACTCAGACAGTGCACCTTCAAGAACTCAGCCAAGACAGACAACTCCAGAACGGGGCCAGAATCATCTCTTAACTAGGTCTTGGTAATATCAGGCCAGATCGACAGAACAAATAAGATCTGTCATAATTGTGGTCTTATTTTTCATCAACCTAGTGTTACATAGCACTGCCCGAAGTGGACAGAAAATGGAAGTGGGCTCCTCAGCTGCCTGCCAACTCAGTCTGGTGGGATCCCTGGGTACAGAGACTAAACACATCTGGCCTCTCTCCAGCCCCATTTAACCCTAGGGTGTCCCCTGGTCATTAACACACTAATAGGCACTTCTCCATCAGTCCTCCTCAGTTCCCTCCCCCTTTCTCTCTCTCCTCCTACTCCTCTTCACAATTCCCACTTCTCAGCATTGCATACAAACAGTGACTGGTGAGGGGGGGTCATTGAAGGGGCGTATGTTCTTAAGCAGGAACAAGGAGTAACTGAGCCTTGGGGATTGATGCAGGCAGTGCATCCTCAAACACTAATATAACACCAACTTCTAATACTAGAAACTAACATCACCCTCCCAATAACCCCACCCTACGAACATACGAACATATGAAATTTGCCAGCAGATAAAGGCCTAGAGGTCTATCAAGTCTGCTCGAATGTGCAGCTAGCACCCCTTATTCTGCAGCTGCCCCTCCCTTCCACCCTTCCCCTTCATTAACCCTCCCCCTTGTCCTGTCCCATCCTCGTTTGAAGCAGTCCACTGTTCCACTGCATACCACTTCTGCAGGTAACGCATTCCACCCAGCCACTACCCTCTCTGTAAAAAAGTGTCTCCTCATCTCCCTCCTGAACCTTCCTCGCTCCAGTCTCATATCATGGCCCTGGTGGCCCTCCCTCCTTACTTTGAACAGCCCCTCTGTACCTGTCTTGTTTATTCCTTTCATGTATTTAAAGGTTTCAATCATGTCCCCCTGTCTCTCCTCTCCTCCAGTGAGTACATGTTCAACTCCTTCAACCTCCTCTCATATGATAAGTCCCCAGACCCTTGATCATCTTTGTCGCCCTCGCTGCACTCCTCCAGTAACTTAATGTCCCTCTTCAGATACGGATGCCAGAACTGCACGCAGTACTCCAGGTGTGGTCTAACTAATGACCTATACAGTGGCAGAATCACCTCCTCCTCCTTGAGGATATACCCTTGCAATACAACCCAGCATTTTGTTGGCCTTTGCAGCTGCCTTCCTACACTGTGCTGAGTTGTTCATTGACCCTGTGATGAGCACACCCAGATCCTTCTCCTCCTCTGTCTGGGCTAGCTGCACTCCCCTAGCTGGTAAGTCCTCCTTGGGTTCTTCATCCCAAAATGCATCACCTTGCACTTTTGGCATTAAAGCCAGTTGCCAGGTGTCTGACCAGGTTTCAAGCTTTGCCAGATCATCCTGCAACCCCTGCCATCCCCCTAGGTCATCCACCACCGCGCCAACCTTGGTATCATCAGCAAACAGACTGATCTTGCTCTTGATGTCCCATGATATGTCTGCAATGAATATCCCAAACAACACTGGTCCCAACACCGAGCCCTGTGGGACACCGCTCGTCACTGCCCTTGGGTGTGAGAGCTCCCCACCCACCACCACCCTCTGTTGCCTTCCCTGCAGCCAGTTTCCTACCCATCTCACCAGCATTGCACCTGCCCCTGTGCCTACTAACTTCCTTCCCAGCCTTCCATGTGGCACTGAGTCGAATGCCTTACTGAAGTCCAGATACAGGACATCCACTGCATGTCCCCTGTCCAGTTGCCTAGTTACCCAGTCATAGAACTCGATCAGGTTGGTTTGGCAGGATCGGCCACGTATGAAGCCATGCTGTCTGCTGTCCTGTAGTCCTTTGGCCTCTAAGAGGGCCACCAGCCTCTCCTTCAGGATAGTCTCCATTAGCTTACCCACGATGGATGTGAGGCTCACTGGTCTGTAGTTTCCCGGTTCATCCTTGGGGCCACTCATGTGGAGGGGCACCACATGAGCCATCCTCCAATCCTGAGGTACACACCCCGAATGTAGTGAGGCATTAAATAGGTCTGCCAAAGGTCCTGCAAGGACCTCTGCCAGCTCCTTCAGTACCCTGGGTGGATGCCATCTGGGCCTGGTGCCTTGTCCACCCTCAGTGCCTTCAAACCCTCTCGAACTCTGCCCTCCATGATTTCCCCATCTGTCACCACTTGCCCCCCTGCGTCTGCCATTTCTCCCATCTTGGGTGTCACCCCCTCTTCTCTTTAGTAAATACTGAGCAGAAGTACTCATTTAGTGCTTCCGCCTTATCGTACCCTGCTTCCACCCAACCCCCCTCCTTCCTAATCCTTACTATGTGGTCCTTACAGCTCCTTTTCTCCCTGATGTACTTAAAGAAGTCCTTCTCCCCCTTCTTAATGCCTTGTGCCAGCCTGAGTTCCGTAGATGCTTTGGCTCCCCTTACTGCCCTTGTCACCTCCTTCGATTCTGTCAAGTACTCCTCTCTGTCCTCCCCCCTCCCTGTTTTCTTGTATTTCCTAAAGGCAGCTCTTTTCCTCCTTACCTTTTCCATGACCTCCTTGCTCAACCAGCTCGGTTTCTTAGCCCTAGCCTTCTTGCTCTGGGCTATGCAGCAGGTTTTGGTTGCCTCCACTATCCCCAACTTTATGAGCTCCCATCTCTGGTTAGTATCCATACTAGATTGAATTCTGGCCAGGTACCCTTTACCACTTCCCCATCCTCCCAAAGTCAGCCCTCCTGAAGTCCAGCACTCTTGTGCCAGATTCCACTCCTTCCTTGCCCATATCCAATGTGAGCCATACTGAGTGGTGGTCACTCCCTGACAGCGGTTCCTCCACTGTAAGTTCTCTCACAAAGTCCCCATTTGCCAGCACAAGGTCAAGGGTATTCCCTAACCTGGTTGGTTCACTGACCATTTGTAGCAGGAAGCTGTCCTGGAAGGCATCCAGCAGTACCTGCTCCCTTCTGTTCCTGGTTGTTGGGGTGCTCCAGTCCACTCCTGGCATGTTGAAGTCCCCCACAATCACCACACTACCCTTCTCGCAGGTCCTCCTGATCTGTCCCGCTAGTTCCCTGTCTAACTCCTCCATCTGAGATGGTGGCCTGTACACCACTCCCATTCTAAGACTCCTATTCTTGGAATCCTGGATTTGCACCCAAAGTGACTCTGTACTACCCTCCTCCCCCTTCCTCCCTTACACACTTCAGTCCTTCCTTCACATATAGTGCCACCCCCCCTCCTTTCCCAGTCACCCTGTCCCTACGAAATAACCTGTACCCTGGTACAGACAGGTCCCAGTCATTATATTGGGTGGCCCATGTTTCCGTGATGGCTGCAATGTCCACCTCTCCCTCTGCCATGAGAACCTGCAACTCTGCAGTTTTCCTCCCAAGGCTCCTAGCATTAAGGGTAACCACCTTCCACCCTTTCCTCCTCTTCCTATCCTGCCCTCCTTTTCTAGCATCACCAATAGTACTTGCCATTTGTCCTTTGTCACTGTTATGGGGGGTAAGCTCATATGATTTCCCAACCTGTGGTCTCTGCATATCCCTTCCCCAACTGTCACCCCCCCCCCACTCCTAGTTTAAACTCCCAACTTCCTCTATATATTCTTCCATCCTCTGCTTCAACACTTTCTTTCCTTCCTCACTCAAGTGTAGTCTGTCCTTGGCATAGAGACTACTGTCCTCCCAGGTCCCTCCCCACCCCCAACAGCCCATACCCTTTAGCACAACACCAGGTTCTTAGCCATCTGTTAAATTCCCTATTCTCAGCTTTCTTGTTGTGCTTGCTTTTGGCACCGGAAGTATCTCGGAAAAGTTACTGATCTTCCTGCCCCCTCACATAATTGTGCTAGTTCCTCAAACCTCCTCTGGACTATATCCACTGTCTTGTCAGCCAGGTCGTTTGTCCCAAGATGTATAATTAAATGAGGCTTGTCCCCTACCCCTTCTAGCATATTTCAGAACAGACTGTCCCACCCTTTCCGCTGTCATTCCTGGCATGGCCTCCACCCAAATGCGACTATGCCTCCGCCTTGCTACCCCACCTAACTCCTCTTAGTATTGAGTCCCCCAGCACTAAGATTCCACCCCTCTTACTCCCTGCTTGCTTCCTTTCATCTCCCTCCCTCATTTCCAGCTCCTCTTCTTCCTCATGCACATTATTATGCCCTTTTACCCCTGTTGCAGTTCTCCCAGCAGAACTTCCCCCACTCAGTTTGGTCCAGGCATTTATCAATTACTCCTCTAATTTCATCACTCCTCCTCCACCTTCTTCCTCTCTAGCAGTGCAAAACTATTTTCTGAAGATCCTTCACAAATGCCTGCTCCCTCTCTCTGCATAGTAACCTGTTCTCTCCTTTCCACTCCATGACTTTTGCCACTTCTTCGCCTCCCCTCACAAGTCCCTATTGCCTCCTTCCATTTGACTTTTGTCTCCTGACCTGGTTTCCCCGGCAATCGTTCTTCCTGGCCTGGGCCCCTTTGTCTCTGCTTCCCTTCTTCTGAGCCTCTCCTCACCACTGTTGGCTTAAATTGCCCTCCCTCATCTCCCCTTCTTCCTCCCTCCAGTATTGGGCTAAACCCATCCCCAATCTGCCTTGCCTGTCTTAGTTCCTCCTGCAGACCCTCAATCTCCTTTCTAAGTTTTTCTATGTGGTTGCACACTAAACATCCTCCCACTCCAGGCAATGTTTAGAAAGATTGGTGCACCGCAGTTGTTGCAGCCTACCACCCTACCCATTGCTGTCGTTGCCACCAGTGACCCCCACCCTTCCAGATGCAGGATACCAAACACTCCCCAAGTCCCACTCTCCCCTCTATCAGTGCAAAACATTCTTTATTTCCTTACCTCCTTTGTTGCACACGTTTAGATATGTTGAGCAACTGCTTTTTATATTCTATCCACACTCAAAATACTTTAAGTAGCCATTGCACAACCTTCTTCAACTCCTACTCCTCCTTTACCCAATGCAATAACTATGTGAAGTAGTAATAATGAAAGCGCCTAGATTTGCATTTACTTCCCTTCCACTGAGAAAGCAGTCACCTGGTCACTTGCTGCAGTTCCTTTCCTGGATATCTGCTTCTGTTATGACAGGTGCAAACCTTTGCCTGTTTGAGGAAGTGATGTCAGAACCCCAGTACAAAGGGAATAATTGACCAGGGGTGGGTGGGTGAGGGTTTGGGTGGTGGGACCAGCCCAAGTCTTCCAGAAACAATCAGGTAGCTGAGGCCTCTAGTCAGACAATTAGCACCCTTCCCCACTCAAACTTTGCAGCTAGTGAAGCCAGCAACAATGAATCAATTCTACTCAAAGCCCCAACATAGGTTTGCTACCCAAAGAAACAGGACACCAATTCAAACAGCTTCACCAACAATACATCAAAATAGGTTGTAATTATAAGATATAGGTCTCCAATTCAAAGAAACAGACCAGTTAAATTACACCAATTATGTTTAAAAGAGAAGAAATAGGCTTCTACAAATGCAGCCTGCCACACCGTAAACCAAACAAATGAGCCCACTTCTAGCTACCAAAACAGGTTTCAAAATTCCAACAGCCCCAAACAATACCCTGCTAGCCCCTTAGTAGTAAGAAAGAAAATAAACATTCTACCAAGTAGAATCCATGAAAAACAATGTAAAACAAGAAGCTACTGTACTGTAGATCTGATCCTGTCCCCCTTCTAGTTCCTTCTGAGAAGCCAAAGCACTGACTCCACACCTGATTCAGCTCTGCCTCCCTGCTGAGTGAGACCTGGCCAGACAAATTAGCACCCTTCCCCCACTCAAAACTTTGCAGCTAGTGAAGCCAGCAACAATGAATCAATTCTACTCAAAGCCCCAACATAGGTTTGCTACCCAAAGAAACAGGACACCAATTCAAACAGCTTCACCAACAATACATCAAAATAGGTTTGGAATTATAAGATATAGGTCTCCAATTCAAAGAAACAGACCAGTTAAATTACACCAATTATGTTTAAAATATCCACAACTGTTTTAAGCTAAAATGTGCCTCTTCACATGATGCCCCATGTAGCGGATATGGAGAGGTGGTACACTTTTGTGAACTGTGAGTACAAAAACCAGCATACCTCCTTCTTAAATGTGTATCCCCCTCTTCAGACTCTTCCTCATTTATTTAGAAATTGTATAAGGTTCCTACAAATATATCTCAAAGCCTCCGTGTTCTTATTGGGGATTTCAAATGTATCTTGAACCCTAAGTGGGAAAAATCCCCTTTCTCTAACCTGCTCAGAATCCATATGGCAATTGGAAAAGACCCTTGAGGATCTCAATGCCAGACAAGGTTCCAGAACAGCTGAAGATTCTTCCATCCTCATGATCAAATGTTCACCTTTCCTCTCACCCTCACTACCTATACTCATAAGCTGATGTGTTTATACCAACTGTATTGCTACACATTGTCATGAAAAGCAAAATGTATAATATTTGTTATTCTGCTCATAGTCTTATCTCAGTGAATGTGGCAGTACAGTCAATGATCAGTCAAAAATTATGGAGAATAAATATAGGGTCACTAGTCAAAGAAAGTAATATCAGTTCTATTAAAAAGGTAATAGAAAAATGGATGGATGGTAATGGAAACAGGACCAGCAATCCAATAAATGTTTGGAATGCATTTAAGCAGTGATTAGAGGTAGTGTCATTGTCATGACCTTGGCTCAGATGGAATTGGTGATAGCGTAAATGTTTTAACTTAAAACATGTTTGGAGGATTTAGGGAAAATGCAAGAAAGATGATGGAAACCTTTAACTGCTGTTAGAACTGAAGGAGGTAAAGCAGAAACTACTGGAACTAACTATGCACAAGGCAGAAGGCTGTATCTTTTACTACACAAACATATTATATGCAGAGTGCCTTCTGGCTGTACAGTTAAGGAAGCAGAAGACCTTTAGACATGTCTCAGTAGTAAAGGGTTCCCCACCAATGTCTAAGAGGTAACCCTTCCCCAAGATGCTACAAATAGATTTGCAGTTTTATAAAGACCTATCTCAACCCTATATCACATTACTCCAGCACTGCATGAACTGCATTGGTTGCCAGTTAGGTATGTATCCCCATAAGATTGGTTTGTTAACCCTCTAAGGCCTTGCATGGGCTGGATCTAGGCTACCTGTGTGATCTTCTACATCCATATTGTCCCGCTTGCTCCCTCCGTTCATCTGATGAGGGCCTCCTTGTGGTCCCCAAGACTAGGCTCAAAACATCTGGGGACAGAGCCTTTGGGGTGGCAGGTCCAGTAATGTGAAACTCATTACCAAGGGCTCAGAGGGAGGCCCCATCAGTTGAGGTATTCAAAAAAGGTCTTAAAATCTACCTATTTGCTCAGGCATGTGGCATAACTGTGGACAGTCATTGATTTTAGTTGATCTAATATACGTATGACTTTTAGAGCGTTTATTGTCATGTCATGTGGATTTTTTTGTGTAAGTATTGACTGTGTTGTACTATATTGTAATGGCACCCCTGGGCCTCCAGGGAAGGGAACCACCAATAAATAAAACTACTACTACTACTACAACCCAAGGCAATGCAAAGAAAGGTAATTTTATTTATAAGTGCCCTTTCTGGGGCTCAGGCTGCTGTACAAGATAGAAATAGCAAACCAAATAAGAACATAAAATAAATAGAAATTACACATGAATAATCATATCAGAGCAAAGCGGGGAGTCTCTTGAATTTACATCAGGGTCTTGCTGTGAAGTTGCCCAGCTACCAAACATCAAGATAGACCACCCATCTGCTGGGTCACTATTTTGAAATGCAACTGCCTGAATTGGCTTCCTTTAATTGGCTTCCTTTAATGAAGGTGGAGATAAAGTAAGTAAGTGGCTAAGTCAGACAGAACAAAATATTATATTTGTAAGATTTGCCATGGGGGCACACCGAATGTTCGATTTGTACTGATATATGCCATAAAGCAGTAGCACCACTAATAAAAAAGCTATTTAAAGGAGCAGTGCAATGAAACTGGGTAAAAATATAATCCTACATGTTTTATCACTATAAAAGATTGCATGCATCGTCCAGTTTTATTTGATGATAAAAACTTATAGTTTCACCAAAATCTGAATATTTTATAAATGATTTAATTTAGTTTTTTCTCAAGAAAAAAAGATGACCACCACATTTGACTTAGAAATGCCATTATAAATCTGGTAAGGACTAGGATCAATAAAATAATAATGTAAAAAACTAGTGTGCAGCATAGGAGATATCTAATGAAGTAGATGTGATAGATATGCTGATATTTGTAGTAATTGTAGGTGAAACTAGTTTAAAAAGCAATTTCTACGTACAGCTGTTTTAAACTTTGTGAATGAGCAAGGCTGAACTGCTGATTTGGGGTGTGCAATGCTTGGGAGATGTGTGGCTCTCTCATTAGCTTGCTCCTCAATAGTTACCTACCTATTGGTTGGGGATTAAACCTTAATTAGAGGGCACCAATTCAGGCTGGCAGTGCACCTACAGAAAGGAAGCCAATTCAGGCAGTTATATTTTAGAATAAGGACCCAGCTGATGGGTAGTCTACCTTGACGTTTGGGAGGATAGGTTGCTGGACTAGAAGCTTCAACTCATGGTTGAAGAAATGGTGATAGGAGGAGCAGTTCAGCTTTATTGGAGACTGGGGAATAATCTGGAGGGATGTGGGGCTCTATAGAGGTGATTGCCTGCATCTCTCTGGGAGGGGAACTGCTGTCCTCAGTGGACAGTTTAAATGTGACTTTAATGAACATTTAAACTAGCTGAGGGGGGTGGCAGAAAAAATAGAGGGAGGCATAAACTGCTCCCCACAGAATGATGTAGTAGGAAATGAGGAACCGAAGGGAGGAAACTCCACCATGGAGCAGGCTAAAGGAAGCAGCTGAGTAGTAGAGGACAAGTGGGATGGGAACAAAAGTTGTAAAAGAGGGGAAATGAGGAGGGGCACAAGGGTGAAGGGTGATACAGGCAACAAAGTGTGGAGGGCCATGTGTGCAAATGCAAGAGTCTTGATAATAAAATCCATACATGAAGGCCATCATGGTGGAGGCAGACGTGATCTTGTGGCCATTATTGAGTCATGGTACACAGGGAGCCATTACTGGGCCATGGTCACACCAGACTACAGTCAGTTCCGGAAGGATAGGGAGGAGAGGACGGGTGGAGGGGCTGTGCTGTATGTGAGGGAGGGTAACAAAGCAACTGAAATGCAAGGGAGTCAGGGAGACTGGAGGGGTTGGAGGAGCTGTGGGTCACCCTGGAGCCTTTATTGGCACTTGAGTGATATACATACCTCAAACACAGGGGGATACATAGATAAGGTGCTGGGGGAAGCCATCAGCACAGTGGCAGAAAAGGTGGAGATGTTGCTAGCATGGAGACTTTTAATCTTCCAGATGTAGATTGCAGCATCCCAGCCATGGCCTTGGCTAGAAGCAGGGCCATCCTAGACTCCCTGCAGGGGGTGTTTCTCAGGCAACTTGTTAGACAGCCCACTCATGTTAGGGAAATACTGGACCTGGTGCTCACAAGCAGGGACAGTATTGCAGACATCAAGATGGGATGCCACCTGGGGTCCAGCATTCACTGTACAGTGTGGTTTATTATAAGGAGATGGGATGTCACCTGGGGTCCAGCATTCACTGTACAGTGTGGTTTATTATAAGGAGATGGGATATCACCTGGTGATGAGCAATCACTGTAGAGCATGGTTTAATATAAGGATGGCAGCAGAGGCAAACCACACAAGGATAAGGGTCTTGGACATTAGGAGGGCAGATTTAAAAACAAAAAAACATGTGAATGCCTTAGAGATGACCTAGCAGGAGGGGTTGTCTGTGTTTGGTGGGCAAAAAGTAAGGGATGGCATAGTGAAGGCAACAAACCTCTGTGTGAATGAAGTGAGCAAAAATAGGAGGAAAAGTGACCCCTATTGTTGTCAAAGGAAGTGGCTGTGAAGGTAAGTGCTAAAAGGGTAGCATTCAGGAGGTACAAGGAGATGCAGAGGGAAATGGATAAAGAGGTGTATCACAAACAACAGAGGGAAGCAGGGAAGGTGATGGGGGCACAAAGGCACACACTGAAGAAAGGATAGCCAGAGGGTAACTAAAGGCAACAAGGCCTTTTGTAGATACATAATCAAAAAGAGGAAGACAAGGGGAGGGATTGTGAGGTTAAGGTTAAGGAGGGCAGTGGGAAACTGCACAGAAGAGATCAGGAAAAAGCAGATATCCTGAACAGATACTTTTGCTCAGTCTTCACAGTACAGGAAAAGGAGGATGGACCATATAAAAGCAGCAGGAACACTGGAGTCAGAGAGGAAGACACAAGTCCATTCACAGATGAGAGTCCTGAGAGGACTTGCAAATCTGAAAGTGGATTAGACTATGGGGCTGTATGAGGTACACTCAAGGTTGCCGAGGGAGCTCAGGGAAATACTGACTGCATCACTCAGAAGCCTGTTCAATAACTTCCCAGAAACAGGAGTGGTCCAGAGGATTGGAGGAGGGCAGATGTAGTCCCACTTCAATAATAGTGACAGCATGGAGAAAGCTGGCAACTATAGGCAGGTCAGTCTAACATCAGTGGTGGGGAAGTTAATAGACACATTTTTTAAAAGAAAGGCTAGTGGAATATCTTGAATCTAGTGGGTTACCAGACCAGAGGCAGCATGGATTCATGGGGGGAAGTCATGTCAAACAAATTTGATCCATTTTCTTTAACTGGGTGACCAGAGACATAGATCAGGGTGCTGTGATGGATGTGGCTTCCTTAGACTTTGGCAAGACCTTCAGCTCCATACCACATAGGAGGCTTATAAGGAAACTGGCAGTTTGGGAATGGTCCCAGGAGATTACTGGGTGCAGAACTGATTGATTGACAGGTAATACAGAAAACAGAATTTGACATCAGGTAAGGACCATTTTGCCCACCCATTTTTCCTACCTACATTATTACTGCAAATCATACCTGATCTACAGCTTTTTCTCCCTCTCCCTTTCCTTTCCACTATGATTCCTTGTGCCTATCCCATGCTCTCTTGAACCCCACTGCTGTTTTTGCCCCCACCACCTCCACGGGAAGACTGTTCCAGGAATCCACTTTTCTGTGAAGTACTTCCTCATGTCTGTCTTGAATCTACCCCCTTCCAGCTTCATAGCATGCCTCTTGTTCTTGGGCACCTTTTCTTCTGAAAAATACTTCCTTCTTGTACCTTATTTACCCCCGCAGTAAGTATTTAAAGGTCTCTATAATATCCCCTTTCTCCCTCCTCTCTTCCAGGATGTACATATTGAGGTCCTTTAGTCTCTCCTGGGGCTTTTAATGCAGAATCTGCATTATTTTAGTTGCGTCCTCTGACTGCCTCCACTCTATGTCTTTCCAGAGGTGTGGTCTCCAGAACTGGCAATCTACACAGATCCTACACCATCTTCTCTTTCTTCTGGTGATACCCCTGTATGCACCACAGCATCCCACTAGCCCTGCCGACTGCCTCTTGCACTGCCTGGCCACCTTTAGGTTGTCCAATATGATTACTCCCACATCTCTTTGCTGCTTTGTAGTCCTCAATACCACTACACCCATTTTGTACTGCACCCCTGGGTTTCTGTGCTCTAACTGCATTATTTTCCACTTTTGCACATTAAAACCCAACTGCCGTACATTTGACCACTCCTCTAGTTTTCTCAGGTCCCTGATCATCCTTCCCCCCCCCGGAGTGTCCACCCTATTGCAGATTTTTGTTTCATCCACAAAGAGGGACTAGCTCCTCTGCAATGTCAATTACAGAAACATTAAAGAGGACCAGTCCCACCACTGATTACTGAGGCACCCCACTGGTCTCCCTCCCTTCCTCACTGTGAACTCCATTTACCACCACACTCTGTCACCTATCCCCTAACCAATTTCTTATCTAGTTTACCATCTTTGGACCCTCTTCTAAACTACCCATCTTGCTTACTAGTCTCCTGTGTGGAACAGCATTGAAAGCCTTATTGATATATAGGTAGGCCATGTCCATTGCTCTATCTTGATCTAATTCCTTTGTCACTCAGTCTAAGAAATCTATAAGATTAGTTTGACATCACCTACCCCTGTAAATCCATGTTGCCTCAGGTCTTGTAACATACTGGATTCAACATATTCCACAATTCTTTCCTTCAGCACTGATTCCATTCACTTTCCCACCACAAATTTCAGGCTGGCTGGCCTATAATTACCAGACTCCTCCCTGCTACCACTTTTGTGTAGTGGGACTACATCCACCTTCTTCAGCACTCTGAAACCATTCCTGTTTCCAGTCAGCTGTTGAATACATTGTCAGAGGTGCAGCCAGCACCTCCCTGAGCTCTCTCAGTACCCTTGGACACATCCCATCTGGCTCCATTGCTTTGCCCACCTTCAGGTTAGTGAGTCCCTTTAGGACCTCCTCTTCCAAAAATGGACTAATGTTGATCTTCCGCATTCCAATGCTTCTGATACTTTTTTTGTGGTTCCTCACCTTCTCCTTCTTCTGTGAACACTGACAAAAGTGTTTGCTCAGGATGTCTGTTTTTTCCTGGTCCCACTCTGCAAAGTCCCCTCCTTCCCATTTTAACCTTACAATCCCACCCCTGGTTTTTGTCTTTTCACTTACTGTATGTAGCTAAAATATGTCTTGTCCCTTTCATTACCCCTTAATCTATTGTTTCTTTAGTTTGTGCATTTATGCTCCTCATTGCTTTCCCTGCCTTCCTCTGTCTTCCTTGATATACCTCCCTATCCTCCTCCCTCTGCATCTCCTTATATCTTCTGAATGCTCTTTTGTCCTTTGTCTTTTCAGCCACCTCTTTTGAGAACCATAGTGGTTCCTTTTTCCTCTTGTTTTGTCCACTTGTTTGACACAGAGATTGCTGCCTTTATTATGCTCCCTTTTAGCTTTGCCCACTGTTCCTGAACCCTGCCCTGGCCATCCTCCTGCCAGGTTATCCCTGTGGCATTCACCTATCTTTGTAAACTCTGCCCTCCTGAAGTCCAGGTCCCTCACCCTTGTGTGGTTTGATTCTACAGCCATCTTTATAAGGAACGACACCTGCAGTAATTACTGGTTCCCAGGTGGCCTCCCACCTTAATGTCTGTAACACTGTCCCCTTTAGTGAGGATCAGTCAAGTATTGTCCCATCTCAAGTGGGTTCACTGACTAGTTGCCTGAGCAATGTCCCCTGCAGAGAGTTCAGGATGTCCCTGTTTCTAGCTGAAGCCACTGTTGGGAGGCTTCAATCTACATCAGGCAGGTTGAAGTTCCCCACCAGCAGCACCTCCTCCTTTTCTGCCATCTTGTCAATGGCTTCCACCAGTACCATGTCTAATCCTCCCTCTGAGCTGGAGATCTGTAGATCACTGTAGTGCAAATGGTGGCTCCATTCCCCATCTCCAGTACCTCTACCTCCACCTGTGTTCCCTCTATCTCTGTTGCTTTTACACTTGCCTTCACAAAGAATCACATCCCTCCTTTTCTTCCCTCCTGTCCATCCTGAACAGAGTGTAGCCTGGTATGGCCATGCCCCAATCATGCTTTTTAAGTGCACCATGACCAGTAATGGCAACTATATTTAGGCTAGCCTGTGCCATTCTAACCTCTGGGTCTGGAATCAATTCCTAGACTTCTTGCATTTACACGTATGGGCTTCCAGATTTTGTTTCCACTCTGCTCATTGCCCCCTTTTTTCTTTTTGCAGTCCCTCCTTCCCACCACTCATTGTAATGCTCCTATTCCCGTTCTCCTTTGTCTACACTCTACTTCCTTTATTACTTTGCACCCTTGGGGGATTCCTGTTCCCTTGAGTTCTTCTTACTCTCTAATTCAGCCTACGGGGGGGGGGCAGTTTCTGATCCCTAATTCCTGCCTCCATCACCCTTGGCTAGTTTAAATGTTTATCGAGGTAACATTTAAACTGTCCACTAAGGACTGCTATTCCATCCCAGATGGATATAGGCCATCATCCCTGTATAGGCCCTTGTCCTGTCAGGTGGGTCCCCAGTCCCCAATGTAGCCTAACCCTTCCTCTCTGCACCATTCCTTCAGCTATGAGTTGAAGCTTCTGGTACAGAAATCCTCTTCTGCCCGCTGTCACAGACTAGCAGCACTCAGCTGAAAGCCACTGAGTGGCTTCCTATCTAAGACCACTCTCAGCTCCCTAAACTTCCTCTGCACTACCCAGCCCTGTTCTTAGCCAGGTTATTAGTTCCCAGGTGCAGAATAACATTCAGGTTTCCCTCCCATCCTCCTGTCTTAGCAATTTTCAGGATCCACCTCCCATCCCTCTGGGCCATGGCACCACATAGGCAACTAAACTTCCTGTTCCCCCATTTCCTTTTCCTATAACTATCCCCCTGACAATCGAGTCCCCCACCGGAAGTTGCTTCCTCCTCCTCTGGGGTCCTCTACCATCCTCCTTGGGGTCTTCACTATGGAGGGCCCCCACATGTTCCCTAGCTACTACTGCAGGTGCTGCCTCCTGGCAGTCCTGCCCTGCCAAGTAGCATAGGAATTATGAAGTGGTACCAGATGAGGAATATGCCTCTGTCCCACAACCCCCACATTCCAGAACCCACCATAGTCCAGCTGCTCCTCCTCCCTGGCATCCTGCAAGGTAATGGTGGCAGTCTTGATGGCCCCTGGGTGGGAAAAGAAGTCCTCTGAATCTAGCCAACTTGACCTGGAGTCTAGTGACCTCATCCTCTACTCAGAGAGGCGTGCACAGATGGGCAGCATTGCAGTCTCCAGAAGGTCTCTCTGAAAACTGCAACATGTACATTATGTCCAGGGTCAGGGATTTATTTAACAAACATCAGATTATCACAGTTACAGTGCTCAGTTTGGAACAATAATTATTTATTTATGCAACAGGGGTCAAGATAAAAACTGTACAATAAAAACATTTCTCTTCGCTACTATGGTAATAAATTTATTTATTACCATAGTAGCTCATTTATCTACACAGTTCTCTTCAGAATTCATTTAGAATGTTCGGCCTCAGAAACAGTCCTAACTATATTTAAATGTGAATAACTTAAAAACGAAAAAAGATAACATGGTACTGTGAGCAAGAAAATTGTTCAGCACAAAATTATCTACAAAATGAATAATGTTTCATTTATATAAACACTGTATATTGTACATGATTAGCAAGAAAACAGTAGAAAATGTGATTTTTTTTGTTCACTTTTTTGACAAACAAATATGAATAACTTTAAAACAAAAAATGATAGCATGGTACTGTGAGCACGAAAAATGTTCAGCACAAAAATATCTACAAAATGAGTGGTGTTTCATTTATAGATGCCATGTTGTTTTTTTATAATTAGCAGAAAACAGCATAAAATTCAATTTTCTTTTCCCTTTTTTGACAAATTATTTACACCTACCAAAATCAAAATGTTCACACACCATCTAAACCTGTTGCATAAATGGAATATGCAGCGGTTCAGTGTGTGATAATGATTATCTTGTCTTAGTTTCCAGTGACCTCTTGTAACTCCTTGTACTTATGCCTTCAGAACTCGTGAGGTTACTTGAGTTCACTGGAAACTGTACAAGATAAATGCATTGTCACACACTGAACCGCTGCATATCCCTTATTTATTTTTATTTATTTTATTTATTTGAACAAGTCGAATTTACAACCTTTGAGTCAGGAACTCATTTACAAAGGCACCTCATCACAGGAAGGGCAAGACAATAGAACATTGTGCAGATACCGTACAGTGGACAACATTACAGGTGCTGACATTGAACACAGAATGCACTTAGTTACATGTTGGTATAAAATATAGATTTACAATTAATGATGTACAATTTATCTGGAGTTGCAGTGGAATACATTCTTGTATAAACCTAAGGGGGTAGGTAAAAAGGGGTAAGGCAGATGGATCAGCAGTCCAGAGAACCTTGTCGAGATTGGGGGGCCAGGCAGGGAAAGATCCTGTAGTAGGATTGGGGGAGCAGGGCTAGTTGCACCTTCAATTAGTACAGTTAGTTCAGCTCACTTTGCATAATCAAAGTCCAGCTTACCCCATAGTGCTTAGAAAATTCGGAACTCATCCGTGAACAGGTTTACCAGCCCCACAGGTGCCATGGTTCAGCGTGAGTGGGCATTACCATCGGGCAACCATCAGAAAAAGGTAATTATACAAGAATGACAATAACTGGCAATAATAAGACATTCTGAACCTGCATGTATAATGGAAATGCTTTTGAATGGCTGAAGGCATATATTTGTAATGGGGAGTTAAAATGTGGAAAAACAACTGACAGTGTCCTTTTTAAGACAAGTTTCAAAGTTCCCCAAAGACTGCCCAAAATCTAATGTTTCTCCCCACTTATCCTGCTACTTTCAGTATAAAGAGAAATATAAATAAATACAAATACACATTTAATGTAAAGCAAGGTGCTGTCACTCCTTTCTGTTGGCAAAGTCTGTTCTTCCAGCCCTCCAGAGACAGAGAATGGTGGTGAACAGCACTAACTCTAATAAGGGAAGAGTGGCCAGTGGGGTGTCTCAGGGGTCAGTACTTGGACCAGTCCTCTTTAATGTCTTTATAAGAGATATTGCAGAAGAGCTTGAAGGGAAGGCATGCCTCTTTGCAGATGACACCAAAATCTTCAATAGAGTAGGTACTCCAGAGAGGGTGGTGAGAATTAATAGATTACCCTTGACCTGAAGATTTACTGCCTGCTACAATCTCTCCCTGACTGACCTTCCACTCCGCTTGACGGTTGACATGTCAGCCACTGCTGGTTCCTCCATAAACAGCTCACTTCTTGGCAGCCACTGATGTTTATTTATTTATTTGTTTTTCATTTATTTAACATTTTGTGCTCTTCACAGCTGCTTCCAACATTATTGCTTCATGGCTCTTTCCATGACTGCAGTGCGAGACTATGGTTGCTGATCTAGTTAAGCATGCCCTCCCCACGTGCTGAAGACATTAGCAGGGTCTTCTCACCTATACTGCTCATTGCTACAAAAGAAATTAATACCATTTTCAAATACTGAATTTTCAGTTTTCAGTGTAATTCAGCCTTGTCCTCCAGATTTTTAACAGAACCGAGGGAGGCAGTACTACCATGACAACCACTTGAATAAAAAATTGCATCAACGAGATCACAGTAGGACAAAAATCCAAACAGACAGTACACAGATGCAAGAAGAAGAACTATTTTATTTAAAATTAACATAAAGATTTAACTTTTTTGTTACTTTATCATATAAATGTTAATTTAGACATGCATGTACAATTCTAATGCTCTTTGTAATAAGTGCAATAAGACACTTTGGGATTGTATGCTAGACAACGCTAGTGCACGGCCAGGGCCGAAGGCACTCAGCACACACCCTGTCATGTCTTATTACTTACTTGACACACTTATGTTTGTTAGTAATCCCACAACATCAATCCCCTCCTTTTGTGTATACTGGAAGAATACGGTGTCCTTTTGGGTTTAAGATTAACAACTATGATTGAGGTCCGAGGCGCAAGTAGAGCCTGCCCTTGATGGAGCAGATGAAGGGCCCATACTCTTAAATTGGGTCCATAATGGTTTTAAATATTTGAGAGTCCACATATAGAGGGCTAGACATTCATTATACAAAGCCAACTATGAGTCCTTGCTTAAAGGAACATTGTCAACCCCCTTAGGCCTCAAAGTGTTTCTAGTTTAAAAAACACATTTTCCAAATATGATTGGTCACATTCTGTAGAGATTTTTGCATAACTTGTAGTTTGATTCTGATTCTTTCTTCTTTTCTAAAAGTGAAAACATAGTTCCCATCATAATGGTCTTGCCATACATAAACATGTTTGTTAATAGTCATTTATCATCTCTCACTGCACCTTTCCTGGGCCTGGAAACATCCTAACACAGCCTAGCCACTCATGATGCAGTGGGAGGAGAGGAGACTATTGCATCAGTGATTCTCTCCTATTCTGTAGAGACAGTGCAACAACACATATAGCAAAGCGAGTAGGATGCATTGGAAGGTGTATTGATAGCAGAAGGGAATCAGAGAATCACAGAAATCTGATGGCAGAAAAGGACCCTGTGGCCCATCGAATCTACCCCTTCCCCCTTCCCATACTCCTCCCTTACTCCTCTCCACTCTTTTGAGGAAGAGGTAATACTTCTATATACAGATCCTTAGTGAGGCCACACCTGGAGTATTGTGCCCAGTTCTGGAGTCCTCACCTTAAGAAGGATAAGGATAGACTGGAAATGGTGCAGCATAGTACAGGGTTATATAGCACTGCCCAAACTGTACAAGGATAACTGAGTGGTCTAAAGCGCGGAATGAATTACAGTGACAGGGTATAATATGATAGGAAACTACCACTACCCTTGTTGCTGACTAGGTACTGGAGGAAGGGCTGAAGAGGCCACAGGTGCTGTGCCAGGTCAAGCCGCTCCCATGCTGGAGTGGCTAAGGCACAAACACTTAATGCAGTGGAGAACTGGGGATCAGGGTCTGATTCCCCGTTCCCCAACATGTTGTTTTTTTTTTAAACTAAGTTCCCCCACTTCCGAGTTTCCCCTTTTCCCATCGATCCACCCCCCCTCGGAGCAGGTAAATATAGTTTAGGGTGATGTGGGGGCAAAGCCCCCCCCAGGTCTAGGGGTGCAGAGATGGAGCCCCCTGAAAAAAAACAAAGACATGGGAATGTTTCCCATTTCTTCATCTGGTGTGAGCTGCTGTTGTTTCATTTGGTGTTTTCATCTACTCTGTTTTTTCAGTTTGCTGTTTTTACTGCAGCATTGTTGTGCCATGCTATTGTCCATGCGACATTGTGACCCTGTGCTAGTGCATGGTAAACGAAATGATTCAGGGTCAACAGAGGTCCTGTGAGGAGTGTCTCAAGACACTGAACATGTACTTGCTGTAGACTGAAAGGGAGAAGGGAGATATGATAGAGATCTTCAAGTTCCTAAAAAGAATTAACAATGTGAATTACAGATAACTAATTAGCTTGAATATTAGTTTGTGGTCATGTGGACATGAGTGGAAACTGACATGAGGGAGTTTCAACAGGGACATGAGGAAGTATTACTTTACAGAAAGGGTGGTGTTGCCATGGAACAGTCTACCAACTGAAGTGGTGGGTGCTAAAACCATTGGTGGTTTTAAGCATGGTTGTGACAGAATGAAGGGTATAGTGGTTGCTTGGGGTGGCACAAACTGGGAGGAGAAGTGTGGAAGGATGATGAGGGCTGTGACCCTGGAGGGTCAGTAGGTCCTAGGGCTAAATAGGGAACTCAGGCTGACTGGATGGACCAGTGGTCTTTTCTGCCATCATTATCTATGTTTCTGTGTTTGGAGAGGACTAGGTAAAGCCTTTTCAAAAATTTATATGGGGTGGCTGCACTCCATATATCGGACTCGCTGAATGCCATGCATTTCTACATTGTCCCCAAGGGATGGTGCTCAATCAGTAGGGGTTAAAATTACCTAAGTAATAAAGGAAAATCTATTAACATCCTCTCAGTCTACATTCCTCCTAAGGAAAGTAGCAAAGGCTTCCAAACGGTCCTTGATTTCATTGCAAATCTGCTGAATGGATTAGAGGCCATTACACTGGGTGACTTTATATCAACTGGCTGTATCCTGACTCAAACACCTGTAAGGATGCAGCTGCAGCCATTGTCCTCTCTCAACTTTTCTCTTCTCCCACCAGAATAAACTATAGGACTGGTACTAGTACTGTATCAACCTTTATTTTCTTCATCCACCCTGAGAGGATCACTGATACCACAGTGTTACCAGATGCCCTGAGTGACCACTCACCTATCTCTTGCCGTTGGACCATAAGGTCCCTAACAACCTTGTATAACATTATATCAGTGGGTTCAAGAAAGGACATCAGGAACACCTCCTAAAATATCTCCACAGTTGTGATTGGTCCCTAGTCTTCTGGGTTGATAGTGTTGATAAGGCACTGAGCCTCTTCATCACCTGTTTTAACTCAGCCTGTAATATATTTGCACCCCAACAAGAAGCACAAGGTGAAAGGGGTCTCTAACCCATGGATTACAACCTCTCTTCTGCACCTTATGGCCTCTCATGACCACCTCTGGAAAGTGACACATGCCACGGGCAAACTGAGAGACTGGCAATGTTACAGGACCACCAGAAATAATTGCAGCTGGGCCATACAAGTGGGCTAAAGCCACATACTGCCAAGGTATGTTTGCTAGCTCCTGGGATAATGGTAAAAATTTGGGGACAATATTAAACACCTTATTGGAAACCCAATCAGTCCCTCCCACCATATTCAATCACAATGAGCTCACCATTCAGGACCTGAATGAAATTGATAACATTCTCAAAACTTAATTTACTGACCTGAGTGGAGTCCTCTACCCCAACTTCTGTGATGAACCTTCCACCAATGACATTGCCCGCTGCAGGGTCTCTTCTCCAAATGTCCGTCAAGTCTATTTCAGATCGGTCTCCCTTTCTATTGCCAGGAAACACCTTATGAATGTACTTGTTAAGTCAAGGCACAGCTCTGACACCCTTGACCTCAAGCTACTTCTCCTCTCTATTGATGCTGTCCTGGCCCCACTCACCTGGATCCTGAATCTATCCCTAAACCTCGGTCAATTCCCATCAGTCTGGAAAGCTGCAGTTGTGACACCAATCCACAAAAGTGGTGATAGAACAAAGCATGCTAACTACCATCCCATCTCTATCTTACCACCTCTTTCGAAAGCCCTTGAGGGCATAGTGGCCGAACACCTAACTGCATATTTCTCTGTTCACAACATTCAGTGCCCACAGCAACATGGGTTTAGGAAGAATCATAGTACTGCCACTGCCCTGCTCACCTATACTGACTTTATACATAAAGCCCTCAGCCGTGGTCACCTTGTAGGGTCTGTCTATATAGATCTTACAAAGGCCTTTGATAAGGTCAATCACTCCCTTCTGCTCCTGACCCTACCCTCCCTAAGACTCTCTAATGATGATACTGCCGGGTTCAGAAGTTATCTAGGTGGCAGAACTCAGCATTTAAAAATTTCAGACTCACTCTCAACTAGCCACCCTGTACTATCTGGTGTTCCACAAGGTTCAATCCTGGGCCCTCTCCTATTTAACCTCTACCTCAACACCCTTCCCTTAGCCTGCCCTAGCAATCTTCTCCTGTATGCAAATGATGCTGTGATTTACTCAAGCCAGCCTGATCCTGCACCCCTTACTAGTGAATTGCAGCATAGTTTTACCTCAATTGAAACATTGTTTGTGGACAGGAGATTAATTATGAATTATAAAAAGACCAAATCCATGATCTTTGCAGGTCCACATAACAAGTTTAAAACAACCCAACTACTCATCTCCAACAGCATGGGCACTCCAGTAGAGCAGGTATCCAGCTTTAAGTACCTGGGCATCACCCTGGACAGCACACTTTCCTATCAAGAACACATTTCAAACATCTCCAAAACTGCTAATATCAGGCTAGGCCTCCTCTATAGACAGCGGCACTGCATGACCCAAGAGGCCCTATGCCTCACTGTGACCAGCTCTATATCGTCTATCATTGACTATGGCATTGTATTTTATGGTGCTGTCTCTCCCACTGCCCTCAGAAGGATTGGGGTCACCCTTAACAAAGCTTGCCAATTACTTACTGGCGTAAGTCAGGACACTCACACCTGCAACCTGTACACACAATCTCTAGTGTCTATCACATGCGTTCTTGAATCCCCCACAGTGTTGACCCCCAAAACCTCTTGGGGGCAGGCTGTTCCAAGTGTCCACCACTCTTTCTGTGAAGAAAAACTTCCTGGTATTGGTAGAGAACATCCCTCCTTTCAGCCTGAGGTTATGTCCCCTGGTCCTGGAGCTCTTCTTGAAGTGAAAAAGTTCCTGTGCCTATAGCTTGTTAATGCCTTTTATGTACTTGAATGTTTCAGTAATGTCCCCTTCCTCTCTTCTCTGCTCCAGGAAGTACATATTCAGTTCCCTAAGTCTTTCCTCGTAGGACATGTACTGCAGACCCGGAATCATTTTTGTTACCTTTTGCTGTACTGTTTCCACCTGGTCAATGTCCTTCCTGAGGTGAGGCCTCCAGAATTGGACTCCGTATTCCAGGTGCAGCCTGACCAGTGATCTATACAGTGGTGGTGGCTCAACTTCCAAAACAGAATCCACTATCACACCTGCCTCTTGGCCAAAAAGATCTCCTTAGGGCTTGCACCCCCCCATTCAGCAGCAGCATCTAAAGAGGGCCCAAACAAACTCATGTTGCCCGAGAAGCACTTAAATCTCAGGTGTCAGTTGTTGCCAAGACCTCATTTTACCATCTGAGGAATATCACCCAGGTAAAGCACCTAGTTCCTCCTGATGATCTTCCAACATTGGTCCACGCCTTCATGACCTCTCACCTTGACTGCTGCAATGTCCTGTACCTAGGGCCACTGGGGGTTGATATCCGCCGCTTGCAGCTGGTGCAGAATGCAGTGGCCAGGCTATTGACTGGCTCTCTTCAGGGGCCAGACATGCACATGCCCGAGCTCCCAGACTCGTACTACGCCAGTTCAGTGGTGGAGTTCTTCAAGGTCAGATTACTGACCTATAAAGCCCTACATGGGCAGGGACCTCATTACTTGCAAGATCTCCTTTGCCCCTACTGCCCCTCCCACTCATTCCACTCCACTCCACCGAGGGATTGCTAGAAATTCCCAGGGTTTGATTGAAAACATCAGGGGCTCACTTTTTTGCAGCTCCACCCTTTGGAATTCTCTACCTCAGTGGGTGAGAGAGTGCCTGACCATCCCAAGTTTCAAGACAACTATAAAAACTTATTTATTTAGCCTGGCTTATCCAGATTGTTCTTAGCCATTGGAAGATTGTTGATACAGATATTTTAATATGTTGAAATTTAAATTATTTACTGCTACATTATTTATTATGGTTTACTGATTGTTATGTGTGTCTGGTTTTATTATGTAAAAGCACTTTGAACTTCTGGAAAAGCGCTTTGTATAAATAAAATATGATATGATGATGAATCAAGCTTTCCAGGCTCCACCATTATGCAGGACTTCCCAAGGACAAAGAGCATTTATGTACAGAGCACCCAACTGGTTTAACAGCCTTCCAACACATATCCAATCCACTCCCAACATTGGCCCCTTCAAGAACTGTCTTTGACAACACCTAGTCAACCTCAGCAGCTGCCACTGCTGCTCTTAACCCTTGTGACCCACTGCACATGACTCTATAGCCTTCCACTGACAATGCCCTCCTGGGCTGTTACCTCGTCTAACCTCTGAGCTCCGGTCATCCTTGTTCCCCTTACTATACTGGGAAATGTCACCACCTTTTCCTCTCAGTGAGCCTACCTCCTCTCCTCTCCTCCTCTCTCCTCCTCCTCTCCTCTCCTCTCCTCTTCTCTTCTTCTTCTCTCTTCTCTTCTCTTCTCTTCTCTTCTCCCTTCTGTTTCTCTATCATATATTGCCTGCTAACCTCCTCTGCTCTTTTAACCTCCCCTGCTCTTGTACCCTCTCTTCCTCAGCTCAGGCACAAAGGGCAACCATAGGAGACAGATGCCAAGTGTGGTCCAGCCCCTAGCCTTACTGTCTGCTGAACTTCACTGATCTTCACTGACTAGGAGAGAGACCAATCATGGAGGAAAGGCAGACTCCGACAGGTGCAGAAGTAATGATTCCTTGACAGCAGTTCTACCTGGCTGAACCCCCCCCTTGGAGTGCACAGTCCAGGCTATCTCCACTGCTGTGACTTCTCTCCTCGATCGCTCTACTCAGACACAGCCAGTGGCTGCTCTCTCAGCATAAGAAGCTGGAATGCTTACCCAGAATTCCTAGCTGCTGTATGTAGATCAGGATTTGTACTGCCGTACCACTACTGAAATAGTGGTCGACTAATAAAAAGCTCTCAACTGGAAGCAACAGCTCAGACGCAAAGGGCACCCCTAGGAGGCATACCCCAAGAGTGGCACAGCCCCTAGCCTTACTGTCTACTGTACCCACCACTGAAATAGTGGTCATCTAATAAAAAGCTCTCAGCCAGAAATAACCAGAAGCAACAGCTCTGACACAAACAGCAGCCCTAGGAGGCATACACCAAGTGTGGTCCAGCCTCTAAGCTTACTGTCTGCTGAGCTTCACTGATCTTCACCGACTGAGAAAGAGACCTTCCCTCCTCCAGTCTCTAGTTGTACTACTAAGTGGCAGACCTTAACAAACTGATTGCTTTTTTCAGTAGGAAGGAGTAATAAAGGTGCATGCTGCACCATAGCAGATCTTGCAGCTCAACTACAGGATGCTTGGACTATAATATATGACCTCCAATATAGGGAACTCTATACCACATCTCCTCAACCCCCCCCACCACCAGTACCAGCATGTCAGCTAGGGGACAGGACTCAAGCCAGGGCCCTGAGACTGGCAGATGGTAAGAAAAAAGAGGCATCATAGGAGGCTCAGGAAGGAAGCCAAAAACCAGGAGCATTTCTGGGCCATCCAAACAAAAAACAGGTTCACGCCACTGGTACCAACCACAGACAAAGTAATACAAGGTAAAGAAATCAAACCACCAAAAAAGGCTAACATGCCAATTAATACCAATACAAACTATGATAAAAACCAAAATACTAATACTCAAAGTATAACCAACAACAATATTAAAACCAAATGCAATAACAACAAAAACACTAAAACTCAGAATAAAAATGACAGAAATATAATGGAAAGCAAAATTCTCATAATCGAGGATTCCATAATCCAAGGAGTGGAACACCACTTAACACAAAATATTAAAAGCGACATTGTGGCAAAGTGTCTACCAGGAGCCTCTGCAAGCAGGGACACTAACTGCATAAAGACAAATGTGCAGGAATCGGGGTATGTTACACATATAACAATACACCTTGGTATCAATGATCTGGCAAATCACACAGTTCAGGAGGCCAAAAAACACTTCAAGGACCTGGCCAACAAACTTTCTTCCCTTCCATCCAAATTAGCCTTCTCAGAAGTGCTGCCAATGTGGGAAAAAGGATAAAGCACCAAGCGAGTCAGAGAGATTGAAGTAGGCAAATTCAACTCATGTCTGCGTGATTGGTGCCAAGACAAGGAATACCACTACATAGGGAACTGGCACAACTTTTGGGAAAGAGCTTTTTTTAAATACGATGGATTGCACCTAAACAGAGAAGCTGTGCGAGCACTTGGACAAAAATTCAATGTCTATACAGGTACTGTACTGTAGTTTAAACTCAATAAAGGGGAGTATGATGCAGCTCACACCCCTGCTGTTGGTGGGCTGGTCATCACTCCCCAAAATGCCAAATGTGCGCATACATCCTCAGAAAACAAATCAGAGCCAACATCCAGCCGAACCAGCAACCTCTATAATCTCTTGG
The DNA here is from genome assembly GCA_016271365.2 of Neoceratodus forsteri. Lineage (NCBI taxonomy): Eukaryota > Metazoa > Chordata > Ceratodontiformes > Ceratodontidae > Neoceratodus > Neoceratodus forsteri. Next base: position 1,089,974,134 of record CM057458.1, read on the forward strand.
CTAGAAGAAGCAAACTGGAACAGTCCAGGAAGAGGGTACAACTTTGCACCAAAGAGGATGTACATTCCTGGAAGGCAATGGTTGAAAATACTAGGAGCCTATCCAACAAACTTCCTGAGCTAACAACCATCTTAAAGCAGAAAGGTTGGACTGGGTGACTGTAACAGAAATGAGGTTCATGGAAAACCACAGATGGGATATGGCCATTCCGGTTACAATTTGTGTAGAAAACATTGGCAGGGCAAAAAAAGAGGAGGCGGGGGCACAGCCATTTACATTCGGGGGAAAATAAAAGCCACAGAAGTAAAAGGGCAACCTAGGGACTTTAAGTCACTGTGGTTAACAGTAGACATGGGCAAGGAAAAACCTTTCAGAATTGGAGTCTTGTACACGCCCCCAAATCAAGAAGATAAAGGAGACAAAGACCTAATAGAGGAAATCCACAAAATTTCTAATAAAGATGAAGTAATACTGGTGGGGCACTTCAACCTACTAGATATTAACTGGAGCACACTAATGGCAGCAACAAGAAGAAGTAGGGACTTCTTATTGTCACTACAAGAGGCAGGACTGTGCCAACTGGTTAAAAACCCAACAAGGGGAGATGCCATTCTCAATCTTGTCCTCACAAACTCGGAAAGGATCAAGAACATCGAAGTGGGATGTCATATGGGCAACAGCAACCATCGCATGGTAAGCTTTAAGGTAAACTTAACACAGGATACCAGCCACTCAAAGATAAAGGTGCTAGATTTCAGAAAGGCTGACTTCCAAAAAATGAGAAACAACATAAGTAGCCAGTTAATGGAAATAGAGATTGAGGAGGTGGAGGTCATGTGGGGGGAAACTCAAGAGAGCAATAAAGACTGCCACAGATCAATGTGCCAGATGGGTCAGCAAAGCAAAAAGAAAAATAAATCCTCTATGGTTTTCCAAGGAAGTGGCTACCACAGTCAAAGAAAAAAAGAAGGCGTACAGCATATACCAAGAAACCAAAAAGACTGAGAGTCATACAAGGAGAAAATGAGAGTCAAACAAACAAATTAGACAGGCAAAAGCCCAGACAGAGGAAAAGACAGCAGTAGGGGCAAAGAGAGGAGAAAAGTTATTTTTTAGATACATTAGGGAACGTAGGAAGACAAAAGTGGGGATAGTAAAGATTGCTACTGAAGAAAGGAAATGCACCAAACATGACCCAGAAAAAGCCGAAATCCTCAACAAATACTTCTGCTCAGTGTTTACCAAAGAGGACCCAGGGGATAGCCCGGCCCTGAAAAAACACAAAACCCCAGGACCAGGGGTAGACATGAGTCCCCTACAGAAGCTGAAGTATGGGAGGCGCTAAATAAACTAAAAGCAGACAAAGCCATGGGACCAGATGAGATACACCCCAGAATCCTTAAGGAACTGGGGACAGACTTAGCAGCCCCTCTGGCACTTCTAGTCATGAAATCCTTGAAGAGCAGCTGTTGCAAAGAGGCTAGTAATTACAGACCGATAAGCCTTACATCTATAGTAAGGAAACTAATGGAGACACTACTCAAACAGAGGATCATAGCATTCCTCAAAACTAGCAGCCGACAAGACCCTAAACAGCATGGTTTCACAGCAGGTAGGTCATGTCAGACAAATCTGCTGGAGTTTTTTGACTACGCTATAAAAATCGTGGACAACAGTGGGGCAGTGGTTGTGGTCTAATTAGACTTTAATAAGGCCTTCGACTCGGTTCCACACAGAAAGCTAGTAAAGAAGCTTGATCACAAAGGGGTTGGTCCTGAAGTAGTCAGAAGGGTACAAAACTGGTTATAAGGCAGAACCCAGAGGGTACATGTTAATGGAGTGTAATCGACGGAAGGCAGCATGACCAGCGGGGTGCCCCGGGGCTCAGTGCTAGGGCTTGTGCTCTTCAATGTTTTTATAGCAGACATCACTGACGTACTGGAAGGGCAGGTGTGTCTTATCGCAGATGACACCAAGATATGAAGCAGGGTGGACACACCAGAAGGCGTGAGTAAGATGGAAGCTGACCTCAAGAAACAAGAAGAATGGTTTGGAGTGTGGCAACTGAGATTTAATCACAAAAAGTGCAAGGTCTTGCATATAGAAAAAAAAATCTAAGAAAGGAGTATTACCTAGGAGGCAAAAGACTGACAGCCTCAAATGAGGAACAAGATCTGGGAATCATAATCTCAGATAACTTGAAGGTTAGTAAGCAGTGTGAGAAAGCAACAATGAAGGCCAATAGAATGCTGGGCTGCACTGGGAGGAGAATCACAAGCAGGAAGAGAGAGGTGGTACTACCACTGTATAGATCACAGGTCAGGCCTCACCTGAAATACAGAGTCCAGTTCTGGAGGCCTCACCTCAGGGAAGGATATTGACCAGGTGAAAAGAGTAAGGTGACAAAAATGATTCAGGGTCTGTATTACATGTCCTACGAGGAAAGACTTAGGGAACTGAATTTGTACTCCCTAGAGCAGAGAAGAGAGAGATGGAACATGATTTAAACATTCAGGTACATAAAAGGCATTAACAAGGTACAGGCACAGGAACTTTTTCACTTCAAGAAGAGCTCCAGGTCCAGGGGACATGACCTCAAGCTGAAAGGAGGGAGGTTCTCTATCAACACCAGGAAGTTTTTCTTCAAAGAAAGAGTGGTGGATACCTGGAACAGCCTGCTCCAAGAGGTTGTGGGGGTCAACACTGTGGGGGGATTCAAGAATGCATAGGATAGACACAAGGGGAGCCCTGACTACAATGGGCAACTAGAGTGTCAAAATATGTCTAAAACAAATGGGCAGACTAGCTGGACCTAACGGTCTCCTTCTGCCATCATCTTCTATGTTTTGTATGTTTCTATGTTTCTTCCTTCATCTATTGCCTGCTAACCGCCTGTCTCCTTACTATATCCAGTATACTATACCATTAACTGGCTTTCTCTGCCTCTTAACCTGCTTACCAACATTTAATTTCTCTCTTAATTAGAGCACTTATATTGTTTTTAGTTTGTACATTAGATGATTTGTCAATTATCCTACTTCTTGTATTTCACCTTGCCTGTTTATCTGTATCCAATGTACCTGTGTCTGTTAATTCATTCTCTGTATTATTCAGTGTGCTGATGTGGAGCCATTGTAAAAAAGCCCCTGGCTCAAAGGTCTTAATTCTGAGATTCAATAAATAAAATAAAAAATATGGAATGACAATAGACAGTGGGCCAAGCTTGCACTATTATGCTAAGATAAGGACAAAGGGGGCCTAGACCTACCTAACCTGAAACATTATTACTGGCAGCACAAAGGCACTGGTCATATAGTAGATCAGACAGCCACAGAAAATGAGTTGAGTGGAAATAGAAGCAAGAGACCTAGAAGTACCTAGCTGCTTGGCAGCAGAACTTGACTTTGTGTTGTATCATTCCGAAGTTCTTAAGAATCAGCAAAGAACCATGGCCAGTACACTCCTTAATAGTTTCAGCTCTCATGAGGTCACACCTATGTACCTAGGAACCTCAGAACCAGGTTTTTAGCTTTGGATAACAAGAGGGGTTAATATCCTTAATAAATGAAAGCTCCTGGAATCAGCTGAACTTAAAGAGGAAAAGGAATGATTTCTAATTGGTAGCTGTTTATAATGTTCTCATTTACAGAAATGCTATCCATAAGGCTAAATGATCCATATGTAACTGTACCTGAATAAAACATGCTGAACAGTATTTTGCATTGTTGTGTTTTTAAGTGCAACATTCTGTTGCAATTCTCTTCACAAAACTGGTGATCTGGAGTTTTAACTACGTCACATTTTGAGCAAAGAACTCTAAGCATGGTTCTGATAGGACAATAGCTCATGTTTAGCACTCTGTACACAAACCGTGGTATGGTAAACACTCCAAATTACTGGTTCCATGAAGAGGACTGTGCAGAATGTTGTCCCTAAAAATAAAACAATTGAAAACACACTTTTTCACATCAGTGTTTATTTGGGTAAAGTTAAATATGGCTCATTTGGAAGCAAGTTTTTCATTTCACTTACTAGGTACATTACTAACTGCTGCCAATTAGCACACATTTCCTGCCTCCTTTAAATCCTTTCAGCAGATGATGAATGAATTTGGTCTAGAGACGTGAGGTTATTTTTGCAATTTGTAAATTAGATTTTACCTTTCAATGTGAAAGTGAGATCTCTTGAGGCCAACACTGAATTTGCCTATTTAACAGGTGCTGCTCTCAGGCTAGTGCCATCAGTCTATAAACAGGTGCAGGAAGCAGAGCCATCCGAACTGCAGGCTATTAAAGAAGCCTGGCACATTGATTTGGAATTAGATATATCAGATGTAACACAGTAGAGAGCCATAAGCCTTTGCAAAAAATCTACAATCTCACTGACCTTGAGGAAATTCTCGTGGAATGCATAAGTCTACTTTCTCACAACACTGCACACAAAAAAGGGGTCCTAAATGGAAAACCACACCTACATTTGAAATTGGTAGGACCCCCTTACAGAAAATGTTTAACACTTTTTTATGAAAGGATGAACCCCCAACAGTGATTTTAGGGGAGATGTGGTATTATGCAGTGGTAACTTTGAGAAATATGGAGGCCTTTCTAAATCATGTTAAATTGCCTTCATGAATTTCTTGGAAAAGTCAAAATAATGACTCTCATAGAAACATACAAACATAGAATTTGATGGCAGATAAGGACCGCATGGCCTACCCAGTCTGCCCATTTCCCTACCTAATGGATAAGCTGCAGATCCTAGTTAACCAACAGCCTACTTCTTCCTATCCCACCCCTAGAATTGCCTTTATGACTGTCCCATGCATTCTTGAATCTCTTCCACCACTGTTTTTGACTCCACGACTCTCCTCCGAACGCCATTCCATGCATCCACAACCCTCTGTGAAAAATACTTTTATATTATCTCTGAGCCACCTCTATCTTCAAATTGTGCCCCTTGTTCTTGTACACCTCTTTTTCTGAAAGATGCTACCTCTTGGACTTTGTTGATTCCCTTGAGGTATTTGAAAGTTTCTATCATGTCCCCCCCTCTCCCTCCTTTCCCCGAGGCTATACATATTAAGCTCCTAAAGTCTCTCTTCATATGTCTTCCAGTGCAGACCCTGCACCATTTTAGTTGCCCAACTCTGTACTGACTCCATCCTGTTTATGTCTTTGTGGAGATTGGATCTCCAGAACTGCATGCAGTACTCCAGATGGGGTCCCACCAGCTGTCTGTACAGAGGGATAACAACTTCCTATTTTCTATTGGTGATGCCTCTCCATATGCATCCCAATATCCTCCAGCCCTCCTTACTGCCCTCTCACATTGCTTGCACACCTTTAGGTCATCTGATATGAGTACCCCCAGGTCCCTTTCCATTTTTGTTGTTGTTAGTATCTCACCCCTCCATTGTGTACTCTTCCCCTGTGTTTTTGTTTCCCAGGTGCATTACTTTGCACTTCTTAGCATTGAATCTAAGCTGCCATACATTTGACCATTCCTCCAACCTTGCCAAGTACCTTCTCATCCTTTCCACCCCACCTTGTGTATCAACTCTGTTGCAGATCTTTGTGTCATCTGCAAAGAGACTTACTTTTCCTTCCAGTCCCTCTGCAATGTCGCTTATAAAGACATTGAAGAGGACTGGTCCTAGTACTGAACACTGCGGCATCCCACTAGTAACTCCCCTTTCTTCAGAGTGGACTCCATTTACTATTACCCTTTGTGTCCTGTTCTCCAGCCAATCCTTTACCCAGCCTACCATCTTGGGACCCATTCCCAGGCTGGCTAACTTGTACATTAAACTTTTGTGTGGGACTGTGTCAAATGCCTTGCTAAAGTCTAGGTAGACCATGTCCACAGCCCCTCCCTGATCTACTACTTTGGTCACCCAGTCAAAGAAATCTATTAGATTCATCTTACATGACCTTCCTACTTGACTCCATGCTACCTTGGGTCCTGTGCGCCTCTGGCCTCTAGGTACTCAACAATTCTTTCCTTCAGAAGTGATTCCATCATTTTCTCTATCACTGAGGTTACACTAACAGGTCTGTACTTTCCTGCTTCTGCCCTGCTCCCATTTTTATGAAGTGGAATCACATCTGCCCTCCTCCAGTCCTCAGGTACCACCCCATCTTCCCATGATTTGTTGAAGAGGGTAGTCAGTGGTGTCACTTGTTCTACCCTTAGTTCTTTTAGAATTTTGGGATGAATCCCATCAGGCCCCATTTCATTGTCAACCTTCAGTTTTAAGAGTTCTTTCAGAACCCTTTCTTCTGTAAATGGACTGGTATCAACTCCTGTATCCAAAGTGTTTCTATTGTTTGGTTTAGGTACCGCCCCCTCTTCATTTGTGAATATTGAGCAAAAATATCTGTTTAGTATCTGTGCCTTTTCACAGTCACCCTCTGCCCACCCCTCCCTTTATTAAGCCTCACTGTCCCTCCTTGGTCTTCCTTCACTCCCTGATGTACCTATAAAAGGCTTTATCCCCATTCTTAACCGAGTTGGTTATCTTTTCCTCAGTTTGGGCCTTTGCTGTTCTGACTGCCTTCCCAGCTTCCTTTTGCTTTAACTGATACAATTCCCTGTCCTGATCCTTCTGTGATTCCTTGTACTTCCTGAATGCTTTCTTTTTCTGTCTTGAACCTTCCCTGCCACCTCCTTTGTGAACCATAGTAAATTCTTACATCGTTTTGTTTTGTTTATTTGCTTCACACAAGGGCTTATTGCCTCTACGATGGCAGTCTTGATTATTCTCTAACGTTCTTTCACCCCTCCTTCCTGCCCATTTGCTAGTGCATTCCTTAGGCACTCACCCATTTTGGCAAAGTCAACCCTCCTAAAGTCCAGTACTTTTGCCTTTGTATGGCTTGACTCTACTGCTGTGTTTATCGTGAACCACACTGTTTAATGGTTCGATGGACTGTCTGTTAACAGGTGTACAATTTTACAGTGTTTTCATCCTATATTGATTTCTTTATAGCAAATTTACTTTAAATATGTTCTCTGCTTGTTATTTTGTCTATATGTGTAATTTATGAACTGCTTACACTATACAATTTATTTAAAAAAATGCTTATTTCCACATCATGTTTTACGGCTACAAAACATGGACAAAGGGTGTTTTCCTTTTATAATTTTACAAGATGAATAATTTACTAATGAAAATATTTCTAATAACATTTCCCTTTTTTTCAGATAACAACAACAACTGAGAGGCAACAAAATGGCTGAAGACCCTGCTGAGACGTTGTCCTTCCTCACCAAAAAACCCTCCTGACTAGTGACTGGTCCATGTGTATCATCTGTCAAATAACAACTCAGGAACACCTGAGGACTGCAACCCCTGGAGGACTAAAGACATTTTATAATAACTGGGGATCATTTTCTCCCATAGAAAACCCAAGTTATAATTCGCCGTTATAACCCATGGGTTATAACGGTGAACATGCATTAGGTTTCCAATGCTCCACACATGCGCCTGCCTCCGGTCTCTCCTCTCCACTAATGGCAGTGCCCCACCGGACACTTCACCACTGTTGACTGGACACCACCAGTGTCACTCAGTGGTAAGTTAATAAAAAAAAAATATATCATACAATTGCCTCTCAGCTGCTGACTTTGCTCGCTCGGCTAACCTAAAAGGGAAAAAAAAAGGTTTCAGCAGCCGCTTGGCCACAGTCAGACTGCAGACTGCACTTCCTCCACCCTGGAACCATGGCTGTTTTATTTTATATAATTGCTGTGGTGAGAAAACTCTCCCCAGCAATTAAATAAAATACAACATGGGGTGGTGTGTTTAACTTGAGATTTTACACACACCCCTCAGTGTTGGATGCTTAAATAAACCCCTCGAGCGTCGCTCTCAGGGTATATGTAGCATCCAACACCTTGGGGTGTCTGTAAAATCCCATTAAACACACCGCCCCGCATTATTCTATATATAATGCATGCCTTGTTAGAAAGACCATGTTTATCAGAGATTGGAGCCATTAGACAGTGATGCATTATTAGCCTTGCCTGCAGTACATTATCATGCACGATGTCATCAGTCCTACACCAGCAAACAAACCTAAAGCATTTTGAAGGTCAAGGAAGAAGCTCAAGTCCTGGCTCTTCTATTGATACTGGTCAGTGTTTACACTCACAGAGTAGGTGATTAACTCGCCAGCCTGTTAACTGGAATTTCTGTATAATATGCCAGAAGGTGTATCACAAAAAAGACAAAAATCTATCACAGATTGTAACCTTCAGATGGCAAGAAACTCTGCTTGATGCGGCTGAAGCCAGAGAAGATGACTGTCTTAAAGTGAATAGCTGGACTGGACTTAATTGCATTTGAAGCAAAGTATGACATAGTACTTTCACCAGCAAAAGAAACATACAGACAACATTTTCACTATCCTATGGCAAGGAAGACGAGTCTGTGTATAACGCATGTTTCAGTGAACTGATTTCTGAAATTGAGAATGACCATGCTATCAGCAGAAAAGCCTTGCCCATGTCTTACCTGTTACAGAGATATCAGGATATTCTGAAAGGCAATGTTCCTATCAGTGAGAGTTACCGAAGTGAGAAGCTGAAGAAGAGACTAACAAACTATTTGGCGACCAAAGAATTTTTCAAATGCAGCATGACCCAAGTAAACCAGAGCTTCAGTATAGCAGTGCTGTGTCTTTGGAAGATGTCATCAACACAGCTTCTCAGTTGTATTCAAAGCAACAGTATGAAGATAAAAATGCTCTCTCTACTTCTGTAAATAAAGATAAATATTCAACCGCTTCTACAGTTTCATGCAGCACAGGTCCTCCGTAGTCAACTCAAAATGCGTGAGGGACTAGATATCAATCTAATAGATAATTGCACTATCAATTTAGAACAAGCATTAGATATGATTCCTGATAGTTGTGTAGGCTTCTGAAATGGGCATTCCAAGGGGATGTTGGTGATGAACCTATTGAAGATAGCAGTTGTTTAGTAACAGCCACTAAAAAGATCCTCGACAGACACATATTATCAGTTGGTTAGGACTTCATTCATATAGTATCAAGAGGTGCAAAGTGTACACCGAAACATGTTGGTCTTGCAATGTCCATACACCATATGACAGACTGTAAACAGGTAGTATAACAATGGTGCACAAGCTAGCACACTGTCAGTTATGAAGCCCTAGAGAGAATTGACACAGCTATGGCAATGGATCAGCATGAAAAAGCTGCCAGGGACAATATCATAATTCCATCAAACATACAGCATGGGGAGTTTGCTCAGTTTGCTGCTGACAATAATGCTATAAATGAGGAAATGTTAGATGGAAAGCACACAACCCATGCCACAACTATGGTGGTATATCATCATCAGACTTCCACAATTCTGGAAGACAGCTTTGGCACAGTGGCAGCTCAGGCTCAAACAAAGAAAATAGCACCACGAACATGATCACTTGAAACTCCTGCATGTGTCAAGCCATTCTGGAGTACAATACTCATGGCAGATGCCCTACACCAAATCTTGTGAGAAAAGTAAAAAGTAACTAGTATACTTATGTTGAGGCTTGCCGACAAGCCACCAATCTTGATCTGCAATGACTAATTCTACGATGCTACCCAATCAAGCTATTTGAGTTTGAATTTGAAATGGTGAATGTTCAGCAAATACTGGGATGTACATCTTTTAATGTGATGATTTCATCTACCAAACCAACAGTAACATCTATTGGGTACTGTCCAATGCTGCCAGCATCACCTACTGAATGGAGTACAGTTTTCACTGTAATGAAGAATGTCTGCAAGATGTCTAGGACACCTGGCCAAGATTACAGTGTATTGACATTTGACAAGGCTATATTTTGTAAGATCAGAGAGATTCAGTGGAGGTTTCCACACAGCACAGACATTTCTGACTGTAATTGGAAAGAAAAATGAAGAAAGTAATCTGGAAGACATCCTCATAGAATTGCAGGTGTATGGTAGCATCACAGCAAGCAATCTACTTAAAGGCAAATCCTACAACTGTGGAGTGAGGGCCCACAAGCTTGTAATGGAGGCTCTACACAGACTGATGTGGCAAGCATTTTCTTACTGCGTACAAGACAATGAGATTGGTTCTGCTGTAGACCTCATCAACAGCAAGCTCCAGGAATGTTAAAATGCAGTATCAAACAATGATGCAACAAGCCTAACAGCAACACTTTCCCAGCTCTGAGATGCACTCAAGAATGTACAGGATGTATTGCACAGATTCTGCAGTTTTGGAAAAGCAACTTCCAAACATTTTCATTCTGGGATGATTACATCAAAATGGTTAACATCCTGATGTGGTTCATTAGAGCTGAACGTGAAAGCAACCGGGATCTGCATCTTGCACTGTTTTGTAGAGATGCTATCACTATTTTTTGCCTTTGACCACACCAACTATGCCCACTGGGTATCTGTGTACATCAGAGATATGAAGCTTCTGCCAGATTGTGCCCCCAAAGTTCATGAGCAGTTTGTGCTAGGATATCATACTGTAGCTCAGTCTAGAAATAAATTCAGCAAAGTATGGACATACATGACACTTGAACAAACAGTAAACTGTGATAGTAAAGTAAGAGGGGGTATAATGGGTTTCACTTTGAAACCAAGAGCTTTAGCTAGGTGGTTCATCACTGGTCATGAGGGCTCAGCTATCACAACTTCCATGACAGTAATGTGTGATATGGTAGACTGAGATGTTTTACAAGGAAAACACAAGGAAACTGTACTATGCCACATGCAACGAGATGAAGGAGATGTAAATAAGATTGTTAATGGAATCACCAACTCCGTGACAAACCCATTTGATTTGAATGCTGACTTGATAGCACTCACCAACATTGCAACTGGCATTGATGCACCCTCAGGGGTTGCCACAAAGCTTGTTACTGTGAATGATACAGAAATCAAAGTAATGAAACAGTTTGTGGTAGACAGACTAAATTCAAATACCACTGGATTCTTTTAACCACTGCACTAGCTCAACATCAAGACATTTGCATATCTAAGCAAGAAGATCAAATTGAAAGTTAGTAGTGATAAGACAGTGACTATCGATGCTGACAGAGAGTTGTTTAGCCATCTTGTAGAAGCTACACAAACAAGAAAGATTGATCTGAAGGAAGTTTTCACACGTGAACTTTTCACAGTTCCATATGCTCTAGCACACTCTGTTGGTACCCTGGACAAAACAGCAAAGAGTAAGCTATTGCCTAATTAGAAAAAGAAACAGAGTCAATGTATCGACTGCCAGCATCCAACATGGCCACAGCTTGGCTAGTGGATGGCATAGCTGCTATAAAAATGGTCGAGCAATTCCCCATCTGCTCAAGTCCACTGTAACAGGCTCTCTTCAACCCCTTTCTCCCTCCAACGTGGCACTCGACAGGGCTTCCCACTTCCCCCTTTCTCTTTAACCTGTACTTAGAGCCCCTTATACTCCGATTAACGACTAATCCCCTAGTTACTGGAAACCTGGTGGGGATGGAGAGATACACCTTGTCGGCTTATGCTGATGATCTTCTCCTTCACTTAAAGCATCTCAAGGTATCCATCCCCGCAGTCCTCACAGAGATCCAGAGGTTCTTCTCCTTCTCATGATATAAGCTGAACTTGGACAAATTCAAAGCACTCACCTTAAATCACTTGGTTTCCAAATCTGAAATACAACATCTGAGCCTTGCTTGGACTCCTAAGGAGTTGGTTTATCTTGGGATCTGGATCCCCTGCTTCCTCCCTGACCTTAGTAAAGCAAACTTGGCCCCTCTGTTGCAGGTCTTGCAACAGGACCTCCAGAGATGGGCTGATCTCCCTTTATCCCTTTGGGGCCGGGCGAGTATTATCAAAATGAAGGTTCTACCTCATTTGCTATATCCCCTTGGGATGACCGGGTCATGTCTGCCTAAGTCCTGGTTTGCACAGCTCCAGAGATCACTTAATCAGTTTCTCTGGAAAAGAGGAGTGGTGTATCGGGCATACACTAAATTATCCCAGCCGAAAGATCGTGGGGGAGTTCATCTCTCCAATTTTTTCCTCTGTTATCTAGCCCAGCATAGTAGTAAGTGGCTTAAATGGGGATACCGTAAGTTGGAGGATGCTATGGAAGAGTACTGGCCTAGTTGGCTCCATATTGAGGAGAGCCTTTGTAAGTGAGAAGGTTTGCATCTTACCAGTCTTCTCTACCTCACTCTATGCCTTTTACCCCATACCCTTTGCCATCTCCCTCTGGCCTGGTCCCTCAAGGCCTGTGTGCAACTTCATCAGTACATGCATGTCAACTGGGCCAGTGATCTCTTTTAACCAGTTTTGGGCAACCCCCAATTTTTGGTGGCCAGTCATCCTATAACAAGAGCCCTCTGACACTGGCTCTGGGGTGTCCCAGCTAGCCAACTTCTCTGGGATGGGAAGCTCATAATTTCAACTCTCACTTTTTCCCAGTTTCTGTTACCTCCAGCTCTCCAGGGTTATGATGACTTTCTTTGGCCCATCCTCTTGGCTTCAACTGAAGGTAGAGCTTTTATCAACTTTACTACATCTCTCAATACAGTCCCACATCACCTCCTGTCTCTATTCCTTTCTCCAATCCCAAGATCCCAATGCCTTGACTGGGATGTGTTTTTTTTTTGCCACCACAAATTGGCCCTGGATTTCTCCCCCTAGCATTGGCAAGGAGTATGGTGGGACCTTTACCAGTTCCTGAAAAGAGACAGACATAGGTAGACACAATTTCAGATTCTGCAAAACATGTATTTCACCCTGCTTAAGCTCTTCCAGATGGGAAAGTCTCCAACCCCATCATGCCCAAGATGTCATCAACCAGAAGGAGACCTTTTACACATGCTGTGGGCTTGTCCCAAAGATTCAACCTATCTGGAATTGGATATGAGATTCTCTCGATCCATTACTTGGGCTCGAACAAGTGTTCACACCTGAGATCTGTATCCTTGGAGACTTCTCCTCTGTTTTTTTGAACTACCGTAAGGCCCAAATAGCTCTTATCTCTATTTCTATGAAAACTCGCTCTAAGGCACTGGCTAAAGGCAGACCCGCCCTCTCATGAGGAATGGTCCAGGGAGCTCCTCCAGGCCTTAGCCATTGAAAAACAAATCTTAAAATCCCACCGAAATGGCACCACCCATGCCCAAAGCCTGGATATGTTGCACACTCTACTACTTGCTAATGGGGTGGGGGATGACTTCCTAATACCACCCTACTGATGTGACCCTTTAATATTAAACATTGCTCACAGCTTCATGGCCTAGACATTTATCTATGACATGACACCTAATAGCATCCTCTGGTAGCCAACCTGGGGACTACACTCAAGCTCCTGCCCAAAGACCCCATTGATGTTTTTTTTCCTCTTTTTTCCCTATACTTCCCCTACTACTAACCTTGTAAGCCCTTTTTCTTATTCTGTCTTCATAACTTCCTCCTCATGCTCTTGGATTGGGGAGGTGGGTTGGAGTATTGGGGGGATATTTTGGAGTGTATTTCTTTTTAATACTGTTGTTAAATTGTAGACAACTGTAGTTATGTATGATATTGTGTCATGTTGCTTTTTGCTTTTTGAAAACTTCAATAAACATGTTTAAGCACAAAAAAACAAAAACAAATGGTCAAACAAGGAGGTGCAATTAGCTTTGGAGAACTTGCTGAACTGGCCTTCAGAATAGTATGCCAGCCTCTACAAAGTTATGAGAACTGCAAAAAAGTAGATATCACCTTTGATCGATATGATGTCAAAGATTCAATTAAAGCTTTTGAGTGTGCATGAAAGCAATCCTCACAAAGCAATGAAGTCAAAATCCATGGTCCCAAAACAACCATCCCAATGCAGTGGAGTAAGTTCATTGGAAATCCCAAGAATAAAGGACATCTGGTAAAATTCCACTCAGAATCATGGAGTGATATGGCAGAAATGTTACTTGGCCCAGATCAGAAAATGGTTTTTACAGATGATTCAAGCACTGCCACATTGCTCACATGGTCACTTCAGATGGTGTAGACCAAGAAGATCTTTTCTCATTGCATGAAGAAGCAGATACTCAGCTTCTACTTCATGTTGCACATGCTTCACAAGAATACCCTCATGTTGTGGTGTTGTCTCCAGACACTAATGTTGCAGTTCTCAGTGTACATTTTATTCATACGTTGGAAGCAACTCAAGATCTTTGGTTTCATACTGGTGTGAAGGATAAAGCCAGGTTTATACCATCCCACACCATAGCAGCTGAACTTGGCCAACAACTATGCAGAATGTTGCCAGCAGTACACACACTGACTGGGTATGATTCAACCAGCAGACTTGCAAAGGTTGACATCCTAAAGCCATGGAAGCTTGTAAGGAAGAATCCATACAAATTTAGAAGCCTTACCAAGTTTGGCATAATGGTGGATATACCTCCTGCATAGTTAAAATCAGTAGAACTTCCAATAACCCTTCTTTATGACCCAACAGCTAACTCAGTGGATGTAAATGGTGTGCGATATAAGCTTTTTTGTTGCAAACAGGTCTGGAACAAAGCCCTCCCCCCACCTTCTGACAGTCTTCTGCAACATACCAAGGGCACATTACCAGACCTTTATCTGGAACCATGCCCTGGAGGCTCAGCCTGACATCCCATCCCCAATTGGAAATGGCTGGCATCACAACAAGAATGGATACATTTCTCCAACGCTAATGACACAGACACCTGCCCCTGGAGCACTCCTGGATCTCATTAAATGTGGGTGTAAAAAAGCCAAGTGTGAGTACAATTGCAGTTGTTCCAGGCAGAGTATGGCGTGCACATAGACTTGCTTCTGTACTGGTAGTGAGGACTGTTGTAATCCTCATAAAGTTACCAGTGTGGATCCAGATGAGTCTGATATGACTTAGAAATGTAGCATCTGACAAATATATTCAAAATGGCTAGACACATATATACTGTCATATTGCCCCTCTCTGAGGGGAATCCATTGGATATTAGTCTTTTGCTAGCACCATGGTGTGCAATAGTATACCTGACTTCTATTATAATGAATATGATATTTAAAACTTTTGTGTCAATGAATAATCTGTGCATTTATCAATACAAATCACAAGGCCAACATTTTTAAGTAATACACCTTATTAGTAAATTGCATCAAAGAAAACTTTGTATGTCTAAAATTTGTTGTTGCTTTTTAAAATAAATTTGTAATAATTTGTGTCAAAGAAACCTTTTGCATGACTAAAATGTGTTTTTGTCTTTTAAAATAAATTGTTTAAATCCCGTTTTATTTGTCATTTTTACTTTTAAACTTGTCTTGACAACATTAATACATATTCGTGGCCTTTTCACTTGCACAAAATGTTGTTTTGACATGGGTACAAAAATCTTGCATTAGCATATTTTGCTACTACTTTACAAGACAACATCCACCCTAAATAAGTACCTAAGGGATCAAAAATCAAAATAACATAGTTGTTGCTTTCTGTACTGGGGGTGCTACATCACCAAACATTTCAGTCCTGGGCCCCCAGACTAGAATGGCTAAGACCTTTGTTGGTGAGGTTGCGGAGATAGGGTACCCACTAAAATATGTCATCTGTCCCTACTTGCATAGATTCTGGAAGGAGATACATGCCTTTCTTTTTTCCTGCTAATGTATGAAGTTTTTTCTCCCTATTGTGTCAGGTGGCTCCCCGAGCTCATTCCTGAAATTGGGCCACCTGCACAGGAACCCAACACTCTACCCACTGTGACATTGGGCAACCCTCATAGATGCCTTTTCTTGATCAAATTCTCCTAGACCAAATTCTGTGCACATTCTCAGCCTTCTTCTAGGGAACAGTCAGCCATGAGGACTTTGATAAAAAAAAGAGTGTTACTTTAATCGATTGCTTACAATAGTCACCATCAAAACGATCACACTAATATAACTGAACTGCCACCCATCTACTATAGAAACAAAATAGGACCAGCACTCAAGAACTTCCAACATATCAAAATTACCAAATACAGACACCCTACATGTGTTCCACATGCCTCTTCCTCAGCGGGAACCCCTGAGGAAGGAGCACATGACTCCGATTGCGCATGGGGTGCCAACATCTATAGTCACCAGGGGTCATCCGCACTAAGTCTCACTTTATTTTGTTTTCATTGTTAAATATCTTTTTTCAATTCTATTTTAGGCTGCTTGGGCCAGGTGGGGATATACCCAATCTCCTTTGGACCCCACCCACCACAACCCACCTGGCCCCACGTGTCCATGCTACGGTAGCAGCAGACCCTGTGACATACCCCTCATGGTGGGGCTTCTGAGGGGGGTTGGGAGGAAACAAGATCAACTTTGATTCCTGGCCAAGGTTTACACAGGAGTTGTTTTGGCTGAAGTGCATAGGCACAAGCCTGTAGCATCATAGTGCAGAGGCTGGAGGGAGAGTTCCTTTTTGTGTGTTCCCCTAGTGGCTTCAGGTGTGCAGTCAGAGGCATCAGAGACACATCATGCATGTTCCTGTGCATGAAAGTGCCAATGCCCACCGAGCCATCAATCCCAGCTGATGCTTCAGGAGTCAGGTACACTGAGACATGGCTACCGTCAGGTGTTGGGCTATTGACAACTACCTATACTAACCCGCCCTGGAGGAGGAGAGCGGTCTATCTGAGGCTCAGTCTCTTCCTCCTGGCTGACCCTCTGACTCTCTGAGCTCGTTCCTGACCCTGAGTCATCAGCGCTGCAAGTGGTAGTACTTCCACGTGAGCCAGCAGGCCAGCCTAAATTTTGGCATGTTGGCAGCTCCTGAGTGCTCGTCCTGTTTTGTTCCTTTGTTTTTTGCTGGACCGAGCACCTTAGAGTGAGCAGTGTGGTGGGGCTTACAAGTTGTTTTCACTCACCTGCTGTGCAAGGTTTCTTGGATAAGTTAAGAGGAACTAAGTCTGTGGAAAGTAGTTTTAAACCTTAGAAGAGATTAATTTAATATGTAGTGGTCAAAGGCAGACCAAGTCATAGAAAGCATAAATTAAATTCTCTAGGCATAAACTACTGGGAGATAAACTCTTATATTATGTTATTCTGCATACACGCTGTATGTATGATGTTAAAAGCATTTATTTTGTTGTATGCTTTATACATTGTATGTTTATTGCACATCAGTATTTTAGATGACTGGTGTGTTTTGCTTGTTTTTTAACTGTACTGTTCTGTAAAATCCCTGTAGGCCTCCTTTAAGCCTTCTGGTCAGCTTTGCTGGGCACAGGGTTCTAAAATGGAATGTGGAACTCTCACAGCAGCATGACCCACGACTGTGAGTGCTGCAGATGAGATCTGATTCTGAGAAGGTGTTTGGCATTCAAGTGAGTTGGTCAGTGCTCTGCCTGTGGGTAGACTAAGTGCAGGAGGGGAGCCCCCTCTTTTTCTTTTCTCACCTTAGTTCATAAGCAGAAATGTCTGGACACCAGGCCATGGCGGCTGCCTTCTTCTGTAATGCCCGAAGGGTGAATTCTTCAAAAAGTACTTTGGGGGCTGGTAACAGTGAGTAACTGCTGGTGCAATCCCCCATCTGTAAAGATTTATCTTAAAGTGCTGCCCAGAACTAGTTTGGCCCCATCCAGCCCTCCAATCATGGAAAATGCAATGTATTTGGAATTTGCCATTTCAGGACTGAAAAGCAGGTCTGCCCTCCAGCAAGTCTGGGAGACTGTGTCTTCTTCAATTGCTGTGAGGGACAGTTCCATGCCAAGCTGGACTTTCACAGTATTGATATGGACAGTCTTTCTTGTCAGACCTAATGTGGGACTACTAAAAGTTATTTAGTGCCTTCACAGCTCATGATTCTGTGTGAATTTCAGTGTTGTCTGGCCTTTGGCTGGAGCTGAGCTGAATGCCTCGGTCCAGTTCTTGAGGGGAAACCTGTTCATGAGTTATGTAGGGAATCAGACACTGCCCTCCTTGTTGATGTGGAGTCAGGTGCTGCCCTCCCTGTTACTGTTGGGGAGTCAGGCGCTGCCCTCCCTGCTGCTTACAGGTTCCCAGTCAAAACAGCTAAACAAACAGTGTGGTCCAAAACTGTGCACAGAAAAAGAGCTAAAGCAAGGCTAGCACTCAGAAATAACAGTGAGTGCAAACTTTCCAAAAACCACAAACAGGATCAAATGTATGTTGGTGGGGGGGCAATGCCCTCTGCACCCCCAACTTAAATGTAACAAACTCCGTGGGGGGTGAAACTCGGGGAAACAGAACAAGTTGGGGAGAAAAAATAAAAAATAAAACAATAGGTGAACAGAAAATACACCATGCCGGAGGCCGGGAGCAGAACCTAGTCTTCCAGATGCTCCACCACCATAGCTGCTCCTGCTCTCAGCCCCGTACACCATGGGAGCAGCTTGATGAGACACAACCCACTTTACTCCTTTCTCCCCTCCTCTCCTCAGCTATGATGACAGCTACAGGGTTAGTGGTAACTTACATGCGCTACCTTAACCTTGTAGCTGTTACCACTTTCACTGTTTTGACCTCGCTCTTTTTCACCACACTACTCCAACAGCACTATATTAACTGGATGCCCTGCTTACATGCTTTGGGTCTGCCCATTGCGACTGTGCTCTTTAATACGTACTTTGGGTCTTCCCATTGCGATTGTGCTCTCTAATGCATGCTTTGGGTCTGCCCATCGTGACGGTGCTCTAAAAATGTGTGGGGATCCTGGTCCCAGTCCATTGCCCAGAAGAGAGAATGGATGGTTGAATTGTTTGTACTAGTAGTAATTTTCTACAGCCTGTGGACCCTGTGCATTTTGCCCTGCACCTGCAAAAGCCTCGGTGGCACCACCTTTTCTGACTGACCAGTGTGTCAGAAATAAAACAATATTGCATGACTCTATGCCTTTTGTGGAAATTCAATTCTGTGGTAGCAGTTAGTAGCACATCCGCCTCTGGACCAGAAGGTCATGGGTTCTCATCCCACACTGGGATTGGACTCATATCTGGAAAAATAACACGCTGGCATCTGAGTGCAGTATTAGGGAGGTGTTGTACTGCTGGGGTGTGCTGTCCTTTGGATGAGATGTTAAAACCAAGGTCCCTTCTACCCATCCTGGTGCTGTCCTGGTGTGTGTCCAGGTGGAAGTAAAAGAACTTAGGGCACTCTTTGCAAAAGAGTAGGGGACATTCCCGGTGTCCTGGCCAACATTCCCCTTCCCACAAACTGGATCATGCAGTTGTCCAGGCTGTGTGTGGGTGCTGATGTGCGATATGGTTACCACTACACATTCAGTCACTTCACTACCAGTCTAGCACTGCTTGTAAAGCACTTTGGGGTACACTGTGTATGTAAAAGCTCTATATAAATGCTGATTCTTCTTCTTCTTCTTCAACCCGCCATTACCAAGATATCTCCCCTGGGACTCGCAGTAAATGGAAATGTTATTATGTACCCTCCCCCTGATCTCCTAGATAATGAGTCAGGTAATTGCCCTAAAGCCAGGGGTAAGGACTGTCTTCATGTGGCCCAGGGGGGAGTGGGTTACATGTACAATGAAAATGATAAAATATAAAGTTATAAAATAATGATGGCTAAGTGTGATATACAAAAGCACATACCAACTGAGGGGCTAATCAGATAATAAGGCCATGAGCCCAAAGAGCAAGTGTCTTTATTATTTGATTAGACCCCAAGTATGCAAGACGTGCCTGTTCTTTATTTTATATAATACATAAGAATGGTGCATTTTACCTTTTCATTATATTTGCAATAATTTCTGGTTCTGTTTTTTTCCTATTTTGTCCCGTTATTCCATAAGATGGAACATTTTTGTTATGACCAGTTGTTTGACACTATTGATTTTACTTAGTGTAGAGTCCCCCTATATAAAGAAACATGGCTGTGGTGGTCTGCCTTTTGTGGCATGGTGGATGCAGTTTGTAGTCTGGAGTAGTGCTTGCAGTCTGGAGTGATTGCTGTAGATGGGAGAGACATGTTTGGCTGGGAGCTGCTGGAATCTGTAGTTGAGAATGGCATGTGAGCAGGTTGGAGGGCTTGGCATCAAAGGACATGGTAGTATCAATGGGAAGAGCATGGTAACTGGGGAGATTTCAGCAGGAGCATGGATGGCCTTGCAATTTAAAAGAGAGAACTGGGACATTTGGGGACATGATTGATGAAAGACAAGGGGAATTGTTGCTTTCTGTGAGGCTGCAGTAACTTTTCTTAATATCTTGTGGTGAATGTGTTAACTGGCATGGGATTTTTTGTAATTGGTTTGGCAGGTTTGTTAATTGATGTGTTAATTGACTTAATTTTCCATTAATTGGTTTGTCTTGGTCTTTGCAAAGTACGTATGTATGTAGGTGTTTTTCCAGTGGCAAAAATCATTGTGGAGGTTTGAAACTTGAATTGGGGAAGTATAACCTATTATCTGGTTTAACCGAATAAGTACACAACTTTAATTGGTAAGGTATAAAGGGGAATGCATGATAATGGATCCTATGGGGAAAAATCCTCATCCCTGTATTTTATATCTATGTCTATGTTTATATCTATATCTATATCTATATCTATATCTATATCATATCTATATCTATATCTATATCTATATCTATATCTATCTACTGTATATCTATATCTATATACTGTGCATCTAACATCTACAGTATGTATCTATATCTGCCTCAGCATTTACAGTGGAGCCCCCAGGATGTACTGTAGTGTCATAGATTCATGTATGACAAAAGGGATTAACTAGCATTAAAATTGCCTTGTTTCCCAACTAACTCTGCTGCAGAATTCAGCAATATCACATTGTATCCCAGCAGGCTCCACTGTGTATAATAGTGGTGCAGAAGCATTGGTATGTTAGGGTCAAATTAGTGTTTGTGTCAAAACCCATGTTTTTTGAAATCTTATAATTTAGCTGTCTTGAGACCTAGAGATTTGTAAATTAGCATACACATAGTGTGTACTAGTGATTAAATGCATGCCTATTTTCCAAAGAGTAGGTCTTACAAATTACATGCAGTCACCCATTTTAAGGCTTTTTTGTACACGAATAACAAAAACTACATTGATTTAAAACCTGCATTTTTCTGATTCATTTATGTTGGCTCAGAAAATGCCCTTTTATTTGCTTCTTAATGAAAAAGTTAAAATTTAAAAGATATAGGTGTTTAAAAAATGTTGAACCCATGCATCAGAGATATCGGAAAAAAACCTGAAAAAAATAACTTTTTTGATTTGTGACTGACTTTTCAAGTCAATCATGAAAGAAAGAAAACAAAACAAAACTCGCCATGTTTGCCCCCTAACGCTGCCCAAAAACTGTTCCGAACACAATGTTTTTTTTCTTTCATTATTGACTTCTATGTCAATTTCGAATGAAAAAAAAAATTCTCATTTTCCTTTCTCTATCTGATACTGAGTGCCCAGTCTCAGTGTCAGATATCCATAATCCCTCTTCCAACATCAGGTTCAAGATCCCTGTGTTGAGTATCCTTTTATTTATTTAAAAAACAAACTGTAGATTTGCAGCTAGAGGGTGCCCAACCCCTGTGGCTCATTTTGACTTCTCCTTCTTCCCAAAGTTTGAAATATACCCCCACCCTCTGGGCCCTATTCTACTCTCCCCCCCCACCACCCTGGTGCATACTTTTTCAGTGATCCCTCAGTGGGTGACTGGCACAGCTCTCCCCTCACCTTGGCCAGTAAACATCTCAATCTCCACTATCCTTCATTGAATGGAAACCTCTAAAACTAATATAAAAGAAAACTTCTCCTTCACCCTCTGGCATTCATGCCACCCATCTCCCCCCAGTGTCACCCCAGCACATACAGACCCAATTGGTTCCATGATGGGTAACCAACACAGCCCTTTCTCTAATTTTGCCAATTACCATCTCAATGTCCCCATCACACCAGTCATGAACCTATAAAAAAATGGAAATAAAAAATGAAAACCCCTACTCACACACTAGCACCCATGCCATGCTTCTATCTCCTCAACCAAGTTCAAATGAACCCCCACCCTCTACAACCCTCTAGTACCCATTCCACCCATCACCCAACACACCCATGTAAAAGAATCCCCACCGTTACTCACTGCTTTCATTATCCAAGGCTCCAAGGACTCCTTCCTCTAAGACTGTTATTCCTAAATGCATTGCCATAGCATTTTGTCATTTATTTAGCCATAAAATGTTAAAATTGTTAAAGTTATGGGTGATAGAAACAAAGAAAAGAGAAATAATTGTAAGTCCCTGTTCATGTGCAGTTCAAGTTTCATTGGTTTAGCATTTTTGGGAGTGCTTTTTTAATCACCCATAGCTTTTTTATTTGTTAATTTTTTTTAACCAAATTTTTAGCTCAGGTGCTTACTATACCCTTCATGCCCATGTAAAGGTGGAAATGGAATTTGAGCCCAAAATACAGTTTTTTGGGGGGGACACCTAATTCAAGACTTTTTTTGCATAGAAATCTAAGTCCCTGCACCTGTGCAGTCATTTTTTTGGGGGGGGATTTCATTTTTTAAACCTTTTAGGATAATGATCAGTGACATGATACTGAAGCAGTTGACTGTGACTGGCAAAGGGGAAGGGAAAGCTGTGTAGTTGCCTGTCTTGGAATTGAACAATAAGTACTGTGGGTATTGGGGTGGCTGTGGTAAGAGGATGGTGGCATGTGTGCTAGAGGGTGAGTAAGGGGTGGTGGATACTTTTCACATGTTTGGGGGGAGGTGGCATGTGTGCTACAGGATAGTGGGATTCTTTAAACATTGGTGTTAGGGGGAAGTGTGACATGTGGGTGTTAGAAGATAGGTGAGGGTGGGAATTTGTTTTTTTGTTATGCTTTTTTTTACAAGTTTGCAATCAGTGATGGACAACAGACATCGAGATAGTGACTGGCCAAGGTGAAGGAAGGGCTGTTTTGGTCACCCTTTGTGGGACCACAGAAGCATAGTATGTACCATAATGACAATGGGGGAAGGGAGGCAGGGGGTGCTAAAGGGCAGGAGGTTGTGTTATGTATTTTTTCCAGGCTGGCAATCCATGGTGGATTATGGACATTAAAACAATGACTGGAGGAGGCAGTGCGAGGACTGTGCAAGTCACCCAACATAGGATCCCACAAACAGTATATACCAGGGTGGTGGTGGGGAGTAAGGGTGGCACAGGATGCAGAAGATGGGTGAGGAAAACTAAAACTGTGATAACTTGGGTGGTAAATGATCTTCTCATGGTCATAGATGAAGAATAATTGCCAATGTTTTCAATTAAATCTGAAATGCTTGACTAAGGGCTCCCTATAGAATTTATGGGGCGTTCACTGACTTCAGTTTTTTTAGAGTTTATGGTTTGGATAGGTTATAGTTTCTGTGTTGATTTCAGTAGGCTTAATACCCTAAGTGGATTTCAGAAGGATAAAAAACAATTCTTATTGCTTGAAAAATATCTCTTCCTCTGCCATTCAGCATGACGTGCCAATCAGGCGCGGCTGGCATATCAATATATGACACTAGCACTGTAGTACTTATGGTCATAATTCATTTTTATGGGTCTGACTCCTTGAACATTATCATAGACCCACAAGTACCTATGGGAAAAACAGTGCATAAGATGTTTTTGAAAGCAGAATTTGTGTAATGATGAATAACTTGTATACTGCCAAGAAAGCTAGAAACTGTATTGCATCCATTTAGCATTGGACAACTGAAAAATGAGAGCTGTAGGTTCTGATAGAGAGCATAGTTCATTTTAAAAGGCTTTAAATAATGTTTAATACTTTTTTTAGCCATATCCATGGTGTGATACAGCGGGTAGTTCCAGGATGGGTCTTCAAAATTATTTTCCATGGAAAGCATATCTTAGGGTAGCAGGAAGGAAGAATGTTGTTTGAATTTGGCACAGCATATTTTATAAAAGTAGTAGTAGTAATCATGTTTTATTCATACAAATAAAAGATACATTCAATTGAGCAAAGCTCATTTTCAATGAAGTTCTATATCAAAATACAGAAAAACAGTTACACATTAATACAACATATAAGCACACATTGACATAATACATTATCTCAGCTATATAACAGGTAAAAACAAAGTAAAAAATAAGGAATAAATAGGGCAACAAAACAATATTAAAATCAAAAAACAGTGATTAAAATTCTAAAAGTTATTACAAGTTGAAATATTATTTGACCCAGATGTGCACCATTTTATTAATTCTGCATTATTACATTTGGATCTGTGGCATCTCAATTCTGGGGCAGATTTGTTCCATAAATTAATTCCCTTAAAGGGGACAGAAGATCTCCCTATATTCAGATTACAGTTTATCAAGGAATATTGGACTCCGAGGGAAGTCCTCATACCTTCTCTTACTTTCCTGATTTAAAAAAAATCAATAATGTAATCAGGAACCTCCTTGTTCCATACCTTAATCATAAACTGTAATAAGTGTAAATTTCTTCTTACAGAGGGTCTAAGCCAATTCAACTCTCTAAATAGTGTACACCGGTGGGTTTTACGTGGTACATCTAGCACAAAATGGACCATTCTACTAACCACTGAATCTACTTTATTTATGTATGATCCAATAGCCCCTCCATATAGCAGGTCACCATAATCAAGGACTGGAAATAAAAGGGAGTTAACCACACTTAGTCGCACCTCTCTGGATATGTATCTTTTATATCTATACAAAGCACCGATTTTTCTATTCATACCTCCTATTAGGGAATCTATATGACAGTCTTGACACAAGTGAGAATCTAACCAGATGCCAAGATATTTATATGAGTCAACTTGCTTAACAGCAGTACTGTCGTAAGTGTTAATCTTCAAATGGAGATCCTATTTTTTATTATTCTTATTCTTAAATAGAAGTGACTGCATTTTATTAGAGTTTAGAATAAGATGATGCATCTTAAAGAAATCCTGTACTTCAACAAAAACTAACTGCAACTTTGTGTTAATTAAGTCCAATGAAGCTCCATCTACATACAATATGGTGTCATCTGCATACAGATGACACCAAGCATCAGTTAATGTAATCTTGAGTTCATTTATATAAATATTGAACAATAGGGGCCCTAAAATAGAGCCTCGAGGGACTCCATTTTTCTTTTCCAAAACACTAGATTTATAGGGCTCCAATTCCACAAATTGACTGCATCTGGTCAGATAGGAGGAGAACCATTCCACCGGCTGGGGAGACAAGCCGATCCCACTGAGTCTGGATAGGAGTATCCGATGGTTAAGGGTATCAAAGGCCTTTGAAAGATTAATAAGGAAGGCACCTACAATTAACCTCCTGTCCAGACTCAATTGATGATCACTTACCACCCTTGTTAGAGCTGTTTGTGTGCTATGAAGCGACCTAAAACCTTATTGAAATGGGGTCAGTTTATTATGTTCTTCCAAGAATCCTTTCAATTGATGAGATACTATTAAAATATTTTTGAAATCTGTGGCAGCAGTGAGATGAGCTGATACTTGCCCAACTCACTCTTATTTCCAGACTTAAATATAGGTCTCACTTTAGCTACCTTCCATCCCCCTGGGAATTCCCCACTAACAATGGACAAGTTAAAAATATAAGCCAGGGGTATGCTATGCAAGAAGCCACATATTTCAGTAATCTGGATGGAATCTCATGTTATCCTTTAGCTTTAAAAATATTTAACTTTAGAAGTTCTGTACATACAGTACCTCCCACGGAGTAATGTACTCAAAATCAAACCCACCCATTCCTCTAGCATCTGCACCAGTGCCCTCTAAACCATGCTCCAAAACACTATCATAATCTGGGTAAACCCCATCCCCAGAGCCAAGAGAACCAACCTTAGAAAAATAATCACTAAAAACATTAACCATTCCCTCCCCTAGGGGCATTGTAATATCATCAACTTCAATCTTATTTACATGAGACTGTTTATTTTTCCCCATTAAATCAAAGATAATCCCCCCAAACCTTCTTGGATTCTTTTTATGGTTATCATTGAGTTTAGATTGAACAAATTCTTGTTTGGCAGCCCTAACCTTACTAGTGTACAAATTCTGGGCCTGCCTGTAAAAGGCCCAATCTTCGTCTAACATATTCTTTTTAGCCTTTGTCCATTTTTTTATTTCTATCTTTCCTGGCTTTATGTAACTCTGAAGAGAACCATATATTCCCTTTATGCTTAGATATCCTAGATTTTAAAGGTACATGTTTATTACAGATCTGCATAAATTCATCTAGAAAAAAATTCCTAAGCTGCCGAGGGTGTGGGGATCAAATCTAGTGTAGGCCAATTAATGTTTTCAACATCATCCATAAATTCAATATAATCAAACTGTCTAAAACATCTCCAGAAAATTCTTTATTCAGGGGCAGACTTTACTATGTTATTTCTGACTGAGTTAATGACTTAATGGTCTGAGAAGGATTCCAGAAGAACTCCTGCTCTTGAATGAAACTGAGGAAAATTTGTGAACATCATATCTAATATAGTGGATTTCTTGGGATCTCTGTGGTTGATTCTGGTTGGTTCCATAATTAACTGAGTCAAGCCCAGTCCGGTCTGAAAGTCAATTAAATCATGGTTTACATTAACACTTAACCAGTCAACATTAAAGTCTTCGGTTATAAGCAATTCATGGGAGTCTCTAAAATCAAACAAGATTTCCTGCAAATCTTGAAAGACCTTTATATCAATCTTAGGTGGCTTATATAACCCTAATAATAATATATATTTTCTGAAGGGTACCTCAATCTCTATGGCCAAGGTCTCCAGACCACTACCAGAAAATGAACATGCTACTTCATGGGTGGTTAAATTACAATCAGCATAGATAATCCCCCCTCCTTTTCTGTCCTGTCTATTCTAAATATTTGGAAACCACCCAAATCTATGGAGGTATTCTGAACCTTGCCGAATAGCCAAGTTTCTGTTAAAACCATAATCCCAGGCTTAATTTCATTTTACCCAATCCCTGACTTCATCAGTTTTATTCATCAGACTTCTAACATTAAAATGAGTAATAACCATAGAGCCCTGTTTCAGATGAAAGTCTTCTACATCTGGTTTAAAGAAAAAATTGGAGCTTAGTGTCTCAGTAGCAACTTCTGGGATGTTAAAGCGGCAAGGATTTGGGTGCACATCTCCACATACTAGAAAACAATAAACAAGAAACTTAATAAGAATACCCTTCAAATTCAATTTGTGTGTCCTTAAATGAATTAAACTTTTGTAAAAATTAATTCTCAATACAGAGAAAAACTGTGGTACAATTCTAACAGGGTAGACTTTAAGCAGAGCATTAAGATATTCTTTAAATAAGATTTCAGATGCAATAAAGACAGTCTGATTAGGATCCAATGGGCTCATCTCAGTAAAAGATGGGGCTATAAATCAGTTACTGTCCCCGTGAAACTATGTGCAAAATGAATCGTACTAAAAGTACTAACTATAAAAAGAAACTTTAAAGTAAGAAAAATAGCCATTTTAAGTATGACCTCAGTTAATTTCCTATCCTTTTATAATAATAATAATAACTTTATTTTTATGGCGCCTTTCAAAATGTCAAGGCACCTAACAAAATCATAAAATAACATATCACAATCCATATCATAAAATACAAAATCAGTAATCAATTCATACAAATATTCATTCACCAAAAGCATGGGTCTACAAATAAGTTTTCAAAGCCTGTTTAAATCCCTCCACAGTCATGCTCTCCAGTATCCGACGGGGTAGAGAATTTCAAAGGGTTGGGGCCACGTGCATGAATGCACGGGCCCCAGATGATTTCAAACACACCCTTGGAATCTCCAGCAACCCCTCGTTGGCTGAGCAGAGCAATCAAATGGGGCAGTAAGGAACCAGAAGCTCTTTCAGGTAATCAGGGCCAAGTTCATGTAGGGCTTTAAAAGCCAGTAAACTGACTTTAAAGGTGATCCGCCACTGTACCAGCAGCCAGTGCAGTCCACGCAGCACTGCTATAATATGACAGGATATGGAGGTTCCCATCAAAAGCCAGGCCACAGCATTCTGCACTAGCTGCAGGTGATGGATTTCCACTCCAGGTAGCCTTAGATAAAGGGAGTTGAAGTAGTCTAGGCATGAGGACACAAAGGCGTGGACCAGCGTAGGAAGATCACTGGATGAAACAAGGTGCGTAATCCTGGAGATATTCCTCAGATGTAAAAAGAGGATTTGATGATGGCTGACACCATCAAAAATCACCCCAGGTTCCGCACCTGTTCAGAGGACAGGAGAGAGATGCCTCTGAGAAGAAGTCCCGAGGAGGAACCCATCCCTGGCCCCCCCTATCTGGCACGCTGGATCCACAACCAACACCTCAGTCTTCTCTGAGTTCAACTTTAGCCAACTGGAATCCATACACTCCTGGATTTCGATGAGACAGCTATTAAAAGCTGAGAGAGCTCTGTCCTGGTCAGGTGCAAAAGACAGGTAGAGCTGGGTATCATCAGCATAGCAGTGAAACCTCAGCCCATACCTTCTTACAATGTCTCTGAGGGGCAGCATATACACTGCGAACAACATTGGGGCCAATACTGAGCCCTGAGGAACCCCACAGGACAGAGAAACTAGGTCAAAGGAATAAATCCCGGATGCCACTCTCTGAGTTCTTCCAGTGAGGAAAGATGTAAACCACCTGAGGACTGTACCCGACAGTCCACAGATGAACTTCAGATGACCAAGCAGAAGCCCATGGTCCACAGTGTCAAATGCTGATAAGAGATCAAGAAGAACCAAGATGGAACATTTTTTCCAGTCCCCGCCATCAGGAGATCATTGAGCACCCAAATCAGCGTTGTATCAGTACTATGCCTCATTCAGAATCGGACTGGAGGGGTTCATAGATGTCATGGATGGTCAAATGGTTCTCCAGCTGCCCAGCCACTACTTTATCAATAACCTTCCCTAAAAAGGGAAGGTTAGAGATTGGTCTGTAGTTTGCATGGCAGTCTGGGTCCAGGGAAGCTTTCTTCAAGAGGGGCGTTACCGCCGCCTCCTTCAGGGAGCTAGGAAAGTAACCTGTTTCCAAGGAGCACCAGACTATCCGTGCTAAGACTGGACCAATAAGATCAATACAACCCAGAATCAGGGAAGTTGGTTCAGGATCCAAACTACAGCACATAGGGTGAGCACTCTGGACAATCCACATAACATCCGTGAACTCCTGTCGGTCAAAGGTACTCCATGAAAACTGAGAAGCAGCGTCCCTAGGTAAATCCACAGCAATATCCATAGAGTGTGCTGTGCTAATTCCTGCCTTGATGTCGGCTACCTTAGACACAAAGAACGGAGCAAGCTCATCGCACTCTATTTGCGAAAAGGTTTTCCGAACTTGGAGACAGGCTAGGTTGCACACTCTGTCCACAGTTCGTAAAAGCTGAGCTGGTTGATTCTGAGTGACCACAATCTCCCCAGACAGGAACTCTGCCTTCATACGGGTGATTGCAGATTGATAGACTTGATAATGATCCATCAATCTAAGGCAGTCGGCATCATGGGTGGACTTCGCCAGCAATGCTCTAACCTTCGTCTTAATTGCTGCATCTCCTCAAAGTCCCATCAAACCATGGGACCAAGGGCGAGGTGAGAGGATGAACATGAACAGGAGTGATGACATCCAGGGCTGATGAAATGGCTAAATTATAGGTCATCACAAGGGCCTCCAGATCACTGCTTGACACTGGGAGGGACAATAGATCAAGTACCGCCACCAGGCCCAAGTATGTGGCATCCAAAGTGCGAACACTAAACACCAAATCAAGCATTAAACAAACAAAAGCACAAACGATTCATGTATCTCACAAAACATTTGAGTCTGTCCAGTCTTTGTACTGTCCATTAGCTGGTAATCATTTGACACACTGCTATGGATACTAGTTCCAATTATGTAAGCATTAAGCCATGACAAAGGTGGCTTCTACTGGGGAATTAATGCATGGTTGGGGGGGGGAGTTGTGGCATGAGGCTGAAGGCCAGAATGCCTACAACCACCCAACCATGCAATAATCCTAGTAAAGCATCCTTCAGAGTGGCTTAACATGCTAGTAACATGGCGTTATTTATGAGGTATTACTAGAAATAGGATCGATTTATTAAAACTATTAAAATGCACACAACCAACAGTTTAGCCAGTTCACTGTTTTTAGCATAGGGTGTCAGGACTATGACATTTATTTATATTGTGATGAACCAAACAAAGCCATGAGTACATAACAGTTTGTTGCCAGTATAATGTATTGCTGTACTTTTTATTAATTTTAACGCTGTAAATATTTTTCTGCACCAGTCGAATTATACGGTAGTAGTTTTACCTCTTCTATTTAGGGCACTTTGAATGCTACGATTGATTTCTCTAATTCCCACATATTGATTACTGCTTGCCTAGTACCACGGTCGCTAAGCTTTACTTGTCAGCATTTTTAAATAGAAAGAAAAAGCTTTGGGGACTCTTGTGTGAGGCCACCACTTACCTAGTATTCAAGTTGGTAACAGTGGCAGCAAATGGAAATGACCTTGCTTGAACTTCATTATTGACATGTGGGGGAGGGAGAGAGAGAGAGAGAGCAAACACACTGACCTTCTGGAAGTATCTGAGGACAGGAATGTGAATCGGGAGAATAGGTACAATTGCATAATTTACATAATTTTGACAGATGGTGAAAATTGTTACTGCTTCATTGGATACTCACAGTTCCACTAGGTCGGTGGGTGGGAGAAAACGTGATATTTCTAATTGGACAATTATTGTTGCACTGCAATACAACAACAGTTCAGGACAGCATTAATCCTCACATTACTCAGTGGTGATCTTACAGTGGTTTCTTTAATTACTACAACTCAAGGTGGGCATTACTAGGGATTAATGCCATCCTCAACTTTGGTCATGCGTGGGATTTTGCCCAATCGCTTAGCTGGTTTATATGTATTGCCATGTTACAAAGCTACTTTAGTCCCTGTTGATCCTTTGGTTACAGAATGTGCTGCCATCTCTTAAACGCTTCTAGAGTTAATACATTCAAAAACACAGGAACTGACTGCTTCAAGGCAGCAATCTGACATGCAAAGTTGAGTAACGTGAAACCTGAACATTGATCTGAAGCCTGTTGAAGGGAAACTGTCAGCCTTATCTGGGCCTATAATGGCTTTTTTACAGAGTTTAGGATTCAAATCTAAACTAAGCACAAAATGCTATATTATTTTCTAAAACTGTTATTACATATTGATAAGGATTGTTAACCTACCACTTTGTAAACTACTACTAATAAAATTAGAGAATACAAAATCTCAGATTTTATTTTTTGTTTCTTTATTTAAGAGTTTTTGGCAGGGAAAGGCCCATTGATTTGAATCTCATTTCCAGGTGTGACACAGGAGAGTATTAAGAACAGGGAGGTTACGTGACTTGCTCAGGGTCAAACAGTATGCAAGTGGTGGTTTTGGGATTCAAAAGCAGGGGCTGGATATTCAAGACCCCTGAAACTGGTGCAGATGTGGGAAACACTTGCTCAAGTGTATCTTCACTTGCAGAGTCCCAGTTTTTCCTGCATGCTCTGGATTTTCTAAAAAGGAATTGTTTTGCAGTTGGCTCCATGATTTATGACATATTGTGGCTATTTTTTGGTGCAGCCGCACCAATATGTTATGTCGTTGGACCAGGTGTAGCATCCTCCACAGCTGCACATGCTGCCAATGCAGAGCATGGGCTGAAAACAAGACTGTCTGGTGATGCAGAAACTGTGTGCAGCACAGGATGTAGTCCCATGGACATTTCTGGCCATTTGAAAATCCGACTCCAGGTCTACTGGGCTTCTGGAGTTTCAGCTGTATGTTCCAACCACTAGGCTATATTGTCTCCACAATTTACCAATATGGGAAGAAATTAATAAAGATATGTTAAAAAATAAGGGTGGTTGGGGTGCCCTGACTGCCCACTGGTAGCATGAAGCTATGATATAACCCCCAAATTATATGGATTTTGCAATTCAAAGAGTAAAAGATATAATGTACCAGGGGGAATTTTCAAAAATAGGAACATTGACTCACCGGAATTGTACAGAACAAGCATTTGTCAATGCCAAAATGTTGCAGTTGGTACTGATGTCTGCACCCAAGCAATAATGGGGTTTGATATAGATCTTGTGCTCCCACCCTCCATAACTGTCCTTATGTCACAGTAGGAGAGCAGAGCCTGAAATTGTGGGAGCGCAGAGTCCTTTGAATCCTGTGCACCCATCCCTCCATAGATGCATGACCAAATTATTAATATAGCCATCTTATTACCACAGCATATGTACCCGGTACAGAAATTTTTAAATCCCACCACAACATAATTCTGCCTAACTGCAATGCCATTCTGTGCCACAGGTGTGAAAACACATTTTGGCCAGGATTTGAAAAATGACAGCTGTAACATACATGAGAAAGTTCTGTTGAAAATCTGGGGTCAAAATATTTAAAATTTCCAAAGTTATGAGTGGGCGACTGAAATTGCAATGAATGGTCATAACTTAGCCATTGTTTTATAGTCTGACTCCAATTATTTAACACAGTCTTCTTATAACCCCACCTCATAAACCCTCTAGGTTCAAATTTTCAAATCCCTGTCAAAACGCCATTCCATGCCACAGCTGTGAAAACACACTTTGGCAAGATGTGAAAAATGTCAGCTATACTGTTCATGTGGTGGTGTGAAAAAATGGCTATGTTGAAAGTTTGGAGTCAAAGTATTAAAAATTACCAAAGTTCCGCACGCACATAGAAACATTTCAGTGAGCGCACATAACTCAGCCATTTTTAGGATTTCTTTCACCAAATTTTCACCATAGACTTTTTGGGACCCTACCTCATGAACACTGGCAAGGTCATTTTGTTAACTAGTCCCAAAAGGTGATTTTGTGCAGGACCATGCCATTCTGCATCAGAGGTGCGAAACACATTTTGGGCTGGATGTGAAAATGACAACTATACTGTTCATGAGGTGGTCTGAAAAATGGCTATATTGAAAATTTGGAGTCAAAATATTAAAAATTTCCAAAGTTATTGAGTGTGCATAGAACAATTTCAACAAGCACGTGTAACTTGACCGTTTTTTGGAATTTTTCCATCAAATTTTAAACATGGACTTTTTGGGACCCCACCTCATGAACACTGACACTGACATTTCATTAATTGGTCCTGAAAGGTGATTTTGCTCAGTGACTGTGAAATCACCTTCTGGACCTGAATAATGAAACAACAGTCACAGTGTTCATGAGGTGGGGTCCCAAAGAGCCCATGCTGAAAATCTGGTGAAAGAATTCCAAAATGGCTTAGAGATCAACATAAGTTGAAAACACCATTGAAATACATTACACGCACTTACCTTCATTTCTCAGTTTGTGGTTCAGCTTTGAAGAGTGCACACGTGTCCCAGTGCACAGAAGATGGCAGCTGATGGCCTCCAGTGGTAAGTATAGGGTAAGGGGGAGGGGTTGCTCAGTGGGATGGTCAGGATGGGGAGGGGGATGGGGAGACAACGAGGGACCATTTTCTTTTTTTCAGAGACAAAAAAGAAACATTGGGAGACTGTTTTCTTTTTTCACAGGTACATTGAATCAATATTTTGGGACACTGGGAGTGGGCTACCCAGTGTCCCACAGTACTGGGGGTGGTGGACATAACTGAGAACACTGGGAGTGGGCTCCCCAGTGTTCCACACTACTGGTGGGGGTACTACTGCCAACATGGGGATTGGGCACCTGATGTCAGCAAAAACTGTTGTCAATGGGTGGGTGGAGGGTGCCACTAGATACCACGGAAAACAGGCAGCTGGATGACTCTGTAGCCAGCAGCACAAGTTCCAGCTGCGGCTGCAGAAGTTAAGAAAACCCAGGTGTTCTCATACAAAGAATGGGGATGAGCAAAGGGGTATGAAAGTAAAAACAGGACTATGTACATGCGCACAAGCAGTGGTGCTAGTACGCATGTGTGGATTGGCTACATTCCACACACTCTTTCTTTTGAAATTTTTATACAAGCCACTTGCTACAAGAAGTTTGCTACACATGCGCTGTGTGGCAAACTTAAAAATGAAACTTACTTGGGGAATGGAGTCATATCTTCAGATTTATGAAAAGGAACATAATAGAAAAGCGTATTGCCTTTTCAGAATAAATGTAGTTAAGGAATCCTATTTTGGCTTCCTATTTAATAAATCTACTGCTGACAGCAGAAACTGTGACTGCAAAATGAATACTAATTTGTCTTTTAGTCATTTGATGTTAGAATGTCTCCAGTTTGAATCTTACAAGGCAAAATTAATTCAGCTTTTCCTAGATTAAGACAGAAGACTAAATGCTCATAATTCAACAGAAGCAAACAAAATCTACTTTGCTATTTATTATTTTCATCAGATGTGAAAACAATCTTTGCTGTTGCTTCCTTTGCACATGTTGTATTAACGATTGTGCCCTGGGTGGCCATTTTGTATCTGGTTAAGCAATGGATGGTTCAGACGTCAAACAGAGATTAACTGCCTTGAAAAATGGTTTGAGATAAAGTTATAATGATGTGTTTTTAACACTAATTTTTACAGTTTATATAACCATAGCAATTATTGTATGTGGAAATACATGTTTTATTTTGTATCTAATGTATTAGCATATGTATAAGTATGTGAAAACTTTTATCAGATGCAATATTTTTTTTGGTTTTAGGCATTTGTACCAACAAATTAACTTGAACTTTGACCAGCATCAGCTAGCTGCTAGTTGATCTAATGTACTTACTAAAGAAATCATGAAAATGCCTCGGGAAAATAATCCTGTAACTCATACTAGTCCTACCGAGGGCAAGTTGGCTCTTAAATCAGACAGAGTGGGAAGGTCCTTCTTAAATGATTTTGAAGTGTTTATGTTACCATATATATGAAAGCAAACATTAGATCCACCATCCAAATGCCCACCAGACATTCCACATCTCTGGTTACAAGGCAAAAGTTTAGGATTAAATGAGGTAGTACATTCAACAGAAATAGATGACGGGCAGAGAACTAGCACTGAGGGAGAACATGTTAATGTAAGCAATGCTCTTTCACAGTTGGACTAGATGAAAAGGAAGTGCAAATAAACAATTACTTCCTTAGAGAGATGATTGTCTGATTAAAATGCATGTCTCCTCAAGCAGGAGCTTCTTAGCGATGGTATGTGTATGTTTTATTTTTATAATTGGTGCTGTTCATTTTCTTTTCTTTTTGTTTTTTGCTACAAGTGACTGAGGAGAAAGCCAGGAGCAGCATTGCCACATTGCTACTTCCCTGACTGGTTCCCACACAGTAGCACCACAAGAGATCCAAGTGTCTGCCCCTGAAACAATATAATTCTATTGGACCTTCTTTTGAAAACTCGCCTTCCCCATCAGTGCCACACATAATGCTGGCTATGCTGACATTTCTCTGTAACCTCTCACATCACAGAACAGTGCCTCCTGCCTTTGACAGTTAGTCTCAGCAGCACCACTGCCAATAGACCATTGGAGAAATGACAGGCTGTGAGACTGACAGTCAGATTTTCGTGGCACCTCAAGCCTGAATTGTTGCACCATGACCACATCAACACTCAGCGCGGTTCAAAAGTCTCAGACTGAAATGCTATAATAACTGGGTGTGATGTCACATCCAACTATTAAGGGTTTGAAAACAACCAAAACCAGTTAATACAAGGGATACCAGTTATTTAAAAAAAGGCAGAAAAGAAAATGTAGGAATTAGAAACACTATTAGGAGAACTAAATGATCATAACAAATGCTGTAAAAATAAATGAATAATGAAAAAAGGAAAGGGCAGAAGAAAAACAAGCTGAAAAAAGGGTGAACATTGGAAAGCAAGATGGAGATCATAAGGAACTAAAGGGTGATGTATTAAGACATTTAATGAAAAACAGAGAATGAACTTGGTTTAAATCTCAAAAAGAAGGTTCATTTTAATGTTCAGCAATGAAGCAGTTCTTCAGACTTAAGGAAACAAGGGGTATCTCGTGAAAGATAATTACACTAATACTCACGGCTCCAATGAAGAGTAAAAGGAATATGATATTAAGAATGGAGTACGGCTACCAACTATTTTCATGAAGGTATCACAAAAGCAAAAAAAATAGGAATAACTTCTCCTTAATATTGACAGTTTAGAACTTGTGTAAGGGTATTGTGTGAAATAAACTAGCCTGGGCAGATTTAGGACAGCATACAGATATACGAACATACGAAAACACCAGCAAAACAGGTCATAATGGTCTATCAAGTCTGCTCAGTATGCAGCTCACAATCTATTTTACTGGAGTTGCTTCCCTCCCTTCCCCTGTATTTATCATCCCCACCCACTTTCCCCTCCACCATCCTCCCGCCAGTTCTGACTCTCCTTTACCCTGTTCCACCACCTTTTAAAACTACCTACCATTTTTAATGAGACGACCTTCTCCAGCAGTTCGTTCCACTTTGACACCACTCTTTCAGTGAAAAAGACCCTCCTCAAGTCCTTTTTTAATCTAACCCTCACTAATTACAGACTATTGTGAATGCATGGAACAGCCTCCCTGAGGAGGTTGTGGAGTCAAGAACAGTGGGGGACTTCAAGAATGCATGGGACAGGCATAAGGCAGTCCTAGTGGGGGGTAGGAAGAAGTAAGCTGTTGGTTAACTAGGATTTGCAGCTTATCTGTTAGGTAGGAAAATGGGCAGACCAGGTGGGCCAAGCGGTCCTTATCTGCCGTCAAATTCTATGTTTCTATGTTTCTATGCCCCACTGTGGTCCCCTCCCTTTTTAAATTGAAAATGCCCTCCGTTCTAACCTTGTTCATACCTTTTTGGTACTTGAAAGTTTCTGTCATATCTCCCCTCTCCCTTCGGTCCTCCAGGGAATACATATTGAGCTGCCACAGTCTCTCCTCAGGGTTTGTCCACCAGGCCCTGGATCATCTTGTTTACCCTACGCTGTACTCCTTTCAGTAGTTTGATGTCTTTTTTCAAATAAGGGTACCAGAACTGCACACAGTATTCCAAGTGCAGTGTCACCAATGACCTGTACAATGGCAGAATGACTTCCTCTTTCCTAGAGGTGATTCCTCTGGCCATACATCCCAGCATTTTGTTTGCTTTGGCTGCTGCTTTACGGCACTGTGCAGAATGTCTTATATCTCCCTTGACTATTACCTCTAGAGCCTTCTCCTACTCAGACTGGACACCTGTACACCCCTCTGCCAGAAGCTGGACCCAGGGTTCCTAGCTCCCAGGTGCATGACCTTGCACATCTTGATATTGAACCCCAATTGCCAGATGCCTGATCAGTTCTCAAGCCTAGCTAGATCCTCCCTGAGCTCCTGTCTCCCTTCCAGTCTCCCACAGAGCTTAGTGTCATCTGCGAATAGGCACACTTTACTTTTGATCCTATCCACTATGTCATCAATAAAGATGCTAAAAAACACCAGTCCGAGTACTGAGGCCTGTGGGACCCTGCTGGTTACAGGACTAGGCTTCAATAGTTCCCCCCTACAGTTACCCTTTGGTTTCTGTCTTACAGCAAGTTTTTGACCCACCCCACCAGCTTTTCCTGACTGCAGGTTCCTCAGTTTACTGAGCATCCTTCCATGAGGCACTGAGTCAAAGGACTTGTTGAAGTCCAGATACAGGCCATCCACTGCCTGGCCCTTGTCCAATGACCTTGAAACCCAATCAAAAAAGTCTATCTGGTTAGTCTGGAAGGCTCTCCCCAAGACCATCTCCAGAACATTCACTAGTCTCTACTTTAGAATGATCTCCATTAATTGGCTTACAATGAAGGTAAGGCTGACCGGCCTGTAATTACCAGGTTCATCTCTGGGTCCACTCTTGTGGATAGGCACCACATGTGCCATTCTCTAGTCCTGAGGCATGCACCCTGTCTCCAGCAAGGAGTTAAACAGGTCTGCCAGGGGGCCAGCCAGAACCTCTGCCAATTCCCTCAAGACTCTTGGGTGCATGCTGTCCGGTCCAGGAGCATTGTCCACCCGAAGGGCCCTAAGGCCCTTTAAAACCCTGTCTTCCTGAATTTCCCCATCTGTTTCATCCTTTCCCCCCCCTTTCGAGACCCTTTTTTCCCCTGTGGCATAGGTCCATCCTTTTCCCTAGTGCAAACCGAGCTGAAGTACTCATTTAGTGATTCTGCCTGATTCTCATTACTTTCTGCCCATCCCCCTTCCCTCTTAATCCTGAGAATCACATCCTTACAGCTTCTTCTCTCCCCTATATACCTAAAAACATCCTTTTCCCCTTCCCTGATCCCCTGCACTAGCCTTAGTCCTCTTGTGGCCTTAGCTGTCCGGACCACTCAGCCTTCCTCTCTGGATTTCCCTGCCAAATCCTCCCTGTTTTCCTCTCTCATAGTAAATTTGTACTTACAAAAGGCTGCTTTCTTCTCCCTCACTTTCACTGCTACCTCATTGCTGAGCCAGCTTGGTCTTTTGGTCCAAGATTTCTTACTCTGGGTCTTTGTACACGTGTTAGTGGCCTTAATCAGACCCAACTTAATAAAGGACCATTTCTGATCCATAGCCATCTCTGGACTGATTTTGGCAAGGTGCCCTACTAGGATGTCACTCATCCTACCAAAGTCATCCCCCCTGAAGTCCACCACCCTCATCTTAGTCCTAGCTGTTTTCGCGCCCATATTGATGTAAACCCACACCGTGCGGTGGTCACTGCATGCAAGGTGGTCCTCCCTGCTATTCCCTGGACATGCTCTCTGTCCGACAGCACCAGATCCAGTATGGTACCATCCCTGGTTGGCTCTGTGACTCCCAGGAGACAATCCTGAAAAGCCTTCAGGAGGACCTGCTCCTGGAACAGGAGGTAGCTCAGTCAACTCCAGGAAGTTTGAAGTTGCCTGTTATGACAATGTTTGCTGTACTACTTAACTTTCTAATCTGCACCCCAGCTCCTGTCCAACTCTTCATCCTGTGAGGGTGGTCTGTACACCACCCTTTTCAAACCTTTCTCTCCTTGGTGTTTTGAAACTGTACCCATAAGGCTTCAGTCCTACCTTCCTCCTCCTCCTCCTCTTCCCTGGTATATAAGATTCCTTTCCTTATGAATAGAGCTAAACCTCCCCCTCTGTCCTTCTCTCTGTCCTTCCGGTACAATCTATACACAGGGATCACGAGGTCCCAGTCATGATATTGGGTTGCCCACGTTTCTGTGATGGCTGCTATATCCATCTCTCCCTCAGTCATCAGTGCCTGAAGGTCTGCCGTCTTGTTTGCCAGACTCCTTGCATTCAAGGACATCACCTTCCAGTCTGACCCTTGTACCCCTTTGCCACCTACTATCCCTCTATGGCCCTCCCCCTCCTGTGTCCCCTTTCCCACCTCCCTCCTCTTTCCCTTCCTTCCATCTGATAACTTACTAGGAGGAGGCCCATTAATTCCCTCACCTGGTGACTATAATTGTAGCACACCTTATTGCTCCCCTTCAGTTTAAATCAAGTTTTGATGATAAATATTCCTCAATTTATCTTTCAGGATGCTGGTGCCCTCTTTACTTAAAATGCAGCCAATCTGGTGCATATAGGCCTTATTCTCCCACATCCTACCCCACCCCACACCAGTCTGTACCTATTAGACTCATATCACCCTCCCCCAACCATCTGTTCAGTTCCTTAGTTCTCTGTTTCCTGACAGTAATGGCCTAGGGACAGGAAGTACTGTACTTCAGAGAATGATACTGATCTTCCTGGCTCACTGCAGATTTTCCCACCTCTTTAAACCTCTTCTCAACCACCTCTACCTCACACCCCTGCAAGGTCATTTATACCCAGATGTACCACAGTGTGAGGTTTCTCATACTTCCACACTTAGGTATAAAAGGCCTAACCTCCCATGCTTGGCATACACTACACCCACCTGTGGCTACTCCTTGCACCCTACCTCCCCATCTCACACTCTTCTAGTACTGAATCTCCCAGCATAATGACCCTCTGTTCCCTTCTTCTGCCCCCTTATCATTCTGCCTTCCCATCTGTCCACAACCCAGAGCACCTTCTCTTCCCATAAGTCCAGCTTCCCTTTCCCACTGCTTTCCCTGCATTGCCTTCCTCTTGTGCCTCCTGCTCCCATCCCACCAGTCTCCCCACCCAAACTATCCTCTCCACCTCTGTACATCCCCCTTCCACTTACTTATGCACTTATTCCCATCACTTCACCCCTCCTTCCCCTTTCCCCTTGCCACTGTTTATGGCCTCTTTGCTTCTTGACCTTTGACCTCACCCACCCTGTTCCTCCAAACTGGCCAATACTGCAAACCTGTTTGAGGACCCCCCCCCGCCCATGTCAGGACATATTTCTGTTCTGCCTCCTTGTACTTTTCTCCATCCTCCTTGCTGTGACTCTCCCCACTCCTATTCTTTACCACCTGCCACTTCCCTGCCCTGGTCCCCCATGGTCCTAGTGGCGGGGATGTCCCTGGACCTTTTGGCATCCTGCCTGGTTCTATCCTATGTCTACCTGCCATGCTGTCTGGACTCACCCCCTGTCCCCATCACCCCCTGATCTGCACCCCAGTCTCTCCCTCCTTCCCAGTTCCCATCTCAGCTGTCAAATCTCTTCCCTAAGTTGCCCAAGCTGCCTATATACTGGACAGCCCCTGCTCTCAACACTGTTCCTAGAAAGATGGCAGCCCACACTCCTGCAGCTCACCACCCTCACGACCCCCTTGTGCCCTGCAACCTCCATCCCTACTCCACCTACATGCCTCCCCACTGTTCCACTGCCTGCTCCAGCTACTAGGGATCCCACATCCTCCCTGGTTAGCTTTTTTACCCTTCTTGCTATATCCCTGATTTCTGATGTTTCATTTGCAACTTAGGCTGACTCTAGATAGAGAATTACCATTATCCTGTTTATGTTTTAGCTCCCTCACTTTGTGCTAACTAGAAATATTCATCCCTTCTGTTATGTTGACCTACCTACCTTGTGTTGTCCACTCACCCCTCATGCCCTGCCCAGCATGGCCTGCTGCCTGTGGTCTACCCTGCATATCCTTATAACAGTGCAAACTGTGGAACAGGCAAGCAAAGACAAAAATAAATGCAAAGCTGTACCAGTAATAATTGTCAAAAGAGACTTTCAAAGGCACACTGATTTAGGACACTACCAGGAAACAATAGTGCTGAGCAGAGTAAATTACTTAAGGCTATAACATTGCAGCCATAATGCAGCCTGCCTAATTATATATGTCATCCCCAGCTCCCAGTACTAATACCAGCAGCTGATGTCAATCAACTTTGGACACTATTTAAATAAAAGATATAGAGTGACTCCAGATAGGGGTTGGGTCTGTGTTGTTTTCTGAAATGGGAAAATAGATTATTGGTGCTAGATGCAAAGAATAACTTTAGAGAAATAGGGGTAAATTTAGAGTTTAGATTGTACCGTTAAGACATGAACTGGTTCAATGAATAACCAAAGCAAAACAACAAAAACAAATAATCACTAAAGCAAGATAATATATGAACAAATATTTCCAAGCAGCAGAAGATAACAGAATTCCACAAACCTGTAGAAAAGGAGCATTCATCATTAATGGAATATTAGGATGTATAGATGAGGGCACTACAAAGTTGATTAGAGGTAAGACAATAAAGGACCCAATAATCAATTCAAGTATTGTGCTGGAAAATCCAGAAAACTGTGACAGCAGTGTCTCAAAAGCATCCCTTTCTGTTACAACAAATGATACCTCTGAATCATGTAGTACTCTCATGACTATCCAATGTAACTAAAAGTTCTGCTTGCTGAACTTTACACTTAGTGTGATGGCATATAGCTGGTATTATACCCATAAGCTCAAGGATAAGGGCTGGGCAGATTTTGTTAGTTTTTGATGTAATGCTTATACAGGAAATATGGGACATAAATAGGCCTCTGTGCTATTTGGAGGGTATGAAACAGGCTTGCCTCACAGATGTACCTTTGCTGGTTTGGTGAAAATATATTACTTTGCTCTGGAGTTTTACAGCTTTACATTTTGCTTAATTTCCCATAGGCTAATATTGTATTGTGAGGTTTACATAAGCATTTCTTTGTCACTTTATGCACTCCCACACAGAAATACAGATACTATCACCAGCCCATAGGCGCAGCAGTTGGATTTCCGCTTGTGATGCCAGTGACCTAGGTTCGGAAACTAGCCCAGGTCACTGGAAGGCCAGCCAGGAGAGAAGGATAGAGCATCCTACGGACTGCTCTCCTTCTCTGGGGGGAGGGGTGAAGTGTCCGGTGCACGGGGACACCTGACGGAGGCTGGGAGTCACTCAAGACACCGGTGCGTGCACATATGGGAGGCAGGGCGGACACTAGCATCATTGCATGTCCCTGACTCCAAGAAAAAAATGGTGGAAAAAGGAAGGCGGGTGTGTCCTCTGCCTCCATGATGCCCTCTCTGAGCTTCAATTAGCCACCATCGCTGAGATCTCCTGACTAGATATTGGTCCTTGGCTCTGGATAGGGGACCAGTACGTGGCCCCCACTCTCCATGGGGTAAGCCGGGGTAACTGGGAGATGCTGGCCATAGATGGTAGGTGGAAGCTCCGGGGCCATGACCAGGGCGGAGACTAACAGAAGGACCTGCCAGGTAAAAAATGAGAATAAAAAAAAGGAAGACAGGTACTATTAAGGAGTGATATGTGGATGGGAGTGCAGGGCCCAGGGGGCCCTGTGCTCCCAAACAGAAATATGGATACTACTAGGGACTGATGGATGTATAGCAGAGCAGAGCAGGGTCCTCCAGGCCCTGCACTTCCACACACAAATATGCAGAGGAGTATGAAGTGATGGGAGTGC
Source organism: Neoceratodus forsteri (assembly GCA_016271365.2). Taxonomy (NCBI): domain Eukaryota; kingdom Metazoa; phylum Chordata; order Ceratodontiformes; family Ceratodontidae; genus Neoceratodus; species Neoceratodus forsteri. Next base: position 1,090,016,976 of record CM057458.1, read on the forward strand.
AAGGTCCTGCACTCCCATAGGGAAATAAGGATACAATTACAATCTCTTAAAAAAAATGATGGAGGGTTAAGGGAAATGTGTACATTTGAGAAAGCTGAGGAAGGGAACTTGCCCCCTCCATTTTGTGTGGCTTGATGCACAGAGTAACATATACACTGACTGACACTTAACACCTGGCAGTTTAGTAAATATGGTTAGGGTTATGGTTATGGTTAAGGGAAATGTGTACATTCAGGAAAGGGTAGGGTGGGGTCTTTAACCCCTCCAGTCTATGGGGCTCACCCCAAAGAGTAACATAAATTTAAGTTTACACTTAACATCCAGTGGTTTAGGAATTACGGGTAAAAATCTGGTTTGGGGTTTTAGGGTATAACTTCATCAATTTTCAATAAAGTTGTCTGAGTCTTTGTGAGCTTGTAGTCCAAGAAGAGATACACATGTGTGTAAAGTTTAGTGATTATTGGAATTAAATTCTGCATTTGGCACCATGTTTAATTTTGGTGGAAATATTGTGGTGCTGTGGGTACCTTGTGATGACTGTCCTTGGTATGAATGAGCTTGAGCTTGGGAAGTATGTGACGGAAAATGGTGTGATGTCTGGCACTTGGGTTAATATCCCAGTACTGACACTGTAGTGCAGCATAAGAGGGGTGCTGCACTTCTGAGGTGCCGTCTTTCAGATGAGATGTTAAACTGAGGTCCCATCTGCCTGGATTGGTGGTAGTTCAGGTGGATGTTAAAGATACCATGGCACTTATCAAAAAGAGTAGGGGAGTTTTCCCGGTGTCCTGGCCAAATTTCCCTCATTCACTAAAAATACTACCAAAAACTTAATCTGGTTCAAGGTCAGTTGGCATGCATCTGTATCCCCCTCCTCCGGGTCGTGCCTGAAAATAGGCAGGATTTGTCTAGTGCACTTACCCGGTCAACAAAAACAAAATAAATAAAATAAAGTAAATAAATGATGCATTAATGTTGTAGTACACAGTGAGCTCTTTCATTTCATATATAGTATTTTAGTAAACTCCAAATATTGAGCTAGCTATGACCTGTAAAGTTCTAATGTTATTCTATATGAATTTTGCATTTGTGTGGATTTGGGTTCAGGTTAGGTTATATATCTGTTGGAGTTAATGGGGGGCACATATATGATATTATTCAGGGTACTGAGGTACATGGTCTGTTGTGTGTGCCCCCCATTAAATATAACTTGTTACAGAGTTAGGTAAGGGTTAGGTTATGTATCTGTTGGAGTTAATTGTGGGCACGTATGTAATATTGTTCAGGGTGCCGATGTACACTTTCTATCATGTGTGCCCCCCATTAAATATTACTTGTTCTGGATTTAGCGTTAGGGTTCAGGTTCAGGTGTGGGTTAGGTTATATCTCTGTTGGAGTTAAGGGGGGCCACATATCTGATATTGTTCATTTTACTTGCTCCAGAGTTAGAGTTAGAGTTAGCTGTTTGGGTTAGTGTTACAAAGATGTTTGTGACTTAGGGTACGAATACTACAAAGGACTAATACACAGAAGGAAGTGCTGGGTCCTCTGGGCTCTGCACTCCCACACACAAATACGGATACTATTAAGGAGTACTACATGGATGGCAGCTCAGGACCCAGAGGGCCCTGTGCTTCCAAAGAGAAATATGAATACTACTAGGGACTGATGCATGGACAGCAGTGCAGGGCTCTGTGTTGCCACAAATAAATATGCAGAGGAGTATGGAGTGATGGACCCTGTGCTCCCACAGAGAAATAAGGATACGATTACAATCTCTTAAAAATTATGGAAGGCTGGGAGCAGGGCCTGAAAGGGTCAAAAGTAGGAAATTACATCTTAGGCTTCCCAACCCTAAGACCCAACCCCCACCCTCAGTTTCCAACCCCTAACATCCCACCCCCACCCTGCATGCAGGAATAGTGTGAGGGTGTGCCCACTGCCTTGGGGTTGTGAACCCTAATGCTCACCACATTCTCTTATCCTGTACCCATCTTAGCTTACTTACTCTTCGAATGGAGTGAGCATTAGGGTTCACAACCTCAAGGCACATTCCTCACACCTATTCCTGCATGCAGGGTGGGGGTGAGTGTGGGGTGTTAGGGTTGGAAACCGAAGATGGGGGTGGGGTTTTAGGGTTGGGAACCCTAAGATGTCATTTCCCTACTTTTGATGCTGGAACCCTAATGGTCCATTAACAAAGTTATTTGTAGAGAATATATATATACAGATGTGATAGCCATGATGAAGTGCAGTAACTTGGAGTAATGACATGTCACAAAATCCTGCATGACAAAAGGGCTTAATTGTCATTGACTTACAATGGCCTCTGCAGTAAACTGCAGTATTCTGTGATAGTCTGCAGCATGTCTGTGTGTCATCCTGGCTTGTCACATCTGTATATATGCCTATGTATATGTTACTGCAAGTTACTGCATTATATTCTAGCTAGCTCCATTGCATACATAATGGTATGGTAAACAAACAACAATTATGGCATGGGGGAACAACTTTGATGGCAGCACCATTTTACTAGTGCCATGCAATGTTCCACAGCCACAGAAGAAAAAAAAATCTTCTACAGAACGCATAAACCATTTGGGTATGGCAGATTACTTAGGTGACGGTAAAGAGATCTCTCTGTTCCCCACAATAGCACAACCTACCACTGCAGCTGTATGTAAATTGTGCTGTCTGAGCCCAGGAAATTGAATAAAACTGTCTCATAATCTCAGTTTCTAGGGTCATGGTGAGCCCAAAACAGAAAACCAATTTAAGAGTAAAGAACTAGTAGAAGTAAGTAGCAACAAATGTTATTCATATGATATGAATTGGAAATGCAATTGAGCAAGCTAATTTCCAGTGAGAGCCTTACAGCACAAGTTTAAGTCACATAAAAATGTTGCATTAATCACATATAAGTTGCTCTTCAAAACTTAAAACAAAATACAATAAATTATTCATAAGGACTTACTTAAGTCAAAGTCAGACATTGCAGTAATATGAGACATACATACATAATCATAGTATTTGAGATGCCAAAGAAGAGCTACATTTATCAAGACCTTCAGGTTAAAAAGCACTAAAGCCAGATTTACCCTAGAAGAGCACTGGCAACAAAGCCAAGTTTCAGATAAGTACCAGATTATGCATACTTCACAGATGCAAAACGTCATGGGCTGTGCTTGCATGGTGATTTGTATACACTTCCTATGATGCATTGCACTAGTGGGGTATGTGTAATTTAGTATATATATGTACTGTATAGTACCATAAATTCATGTTTACTTTTTTTGCCATATCAGCTGATCGAATGCATTTGCGCTCTTTTGATGTAGCGCTTCAAGATCAGCTGATTTTTGTACTGATTTTAGTACTATAAGGTGTCACTGTTTAGTCACAACACTGACATTACACATACACTACACATACTGTCACTGTGAGAAGCGCTCATTGCCCCCGGTATGTCTATTCTTACCTGGCACACGGGTGATGGCAAGAGGAAGCGACAATACCCACTGGATGTCTCCAATGTGGATGCAGTTAATCTTGCCACATCATCAGGCATCGAAAGCCATGTAGCTGCATCAGTTTCTTGAGAGCTAGCAAGTACACCTCCTGCTAAAAGAAAATGGGCATCGAACTACCAGTCCTACAGTGCAGAGGTTAGGTTTGAGCTTGGGAAGTATGCAGCAGAAAATGGTGTGATGTCTGCTGTCCATTTCTACAGCAGTAAATACAGCGCAACCGTTAATGAGAGTACCATTTGTAAATTTAAGACAGACTATCTTCTGAAGCTCCAAGCAACACCAGACCAGACAAAACTCCCCCCAGTGCTGCCCCATAAACCAAGAGGTCACCCAACTATGCTACTTAAAGATTTAGAGGAGCAGCTAAAAAAAGTTGTAAACAGCTTGCGTTCTGAAGGGGCTGTTGTAAATGCCAGGGTGGTGCAAGCTGTAAGTTTGGGCGTAGTGAAAGCAAATGCACTGCAACTGCTCATAGAGGATGGGGGACATTTAAACCTGACATTGAAATGGGCCTGGAAGTTTTTATGACGTATGGGGTTCAGCAGGCAAAAAGGAACTAAGGCCTGTCGGAAAACACCATCAAATTTTAACATGGTTCAGGCAGCTTTTCTTGGAAGAATACGCCAAGCTGTGCAGGAGCTGATCCCAAAGGAACTAGTGATAAATATAGATGAAACTGGTGTTGTCATGGTCCCTGTGTCTGAATGGACAATGACAGCAACAGGTTCTAAACAGGTTGCACTAACAGGACTGGAAGACAAGCGACAAATAGCATTATTGCTAGCATGCACGTTGGCTGGCAGCTCCTTGCCCCTGCAGGCCATTTATAAAGGAAAGACGAATGTCTGTCACCTGGGTCATAAATTTCCTAGTGATTGGATCATTAGCCACTCTATGAATCATTGGGTTAATGAGGACACAGTAATCCAGTACATTGAGCAAGCACTTGTTCCCTACTTTGCCCACATAAGACACCGACTGTGTTTGCCGGATGAGCAGAAAGCTCTATTGTTACTGGATCTCTTTAGAGCACATACAACAGCAAAGGTTTTGGACACACTACAATATCCTTATTGATAGTCTATTGATTGTCTTGGGTTTGCTGTTGCAGGGGTTGCTAAGGTACCAGATACTGAGGATGTCAAGGATGCCAATGTTGAGACCTCAGAAAGCACTGAAAGCACAGAAGTTCCAAGTAAGTATCAAAACTCTGAACAGGTTGAGTACCTTTTTTTTCTGTTCAACTTATTGATTGTCTTGTGTTTGCAGGGATTCCTAAGATACCAGAGGATGTCCAAGATGCCCAGGAGGCTGACATTGACAGCACAGAACCACCCACTGAGCCACGTGTGTGACGTGGAGTCTCCAAAAATGCCAGTGTCATGTTTAATTGTTTAGTTGTTTAGTTGTTGATTATTTCATTGATTACTTTTCTTTTTCGGCTTATTGAAAATACTTTAAAATAAATAGAATGAAAGAGGAGATACCTGGAGTTTATCATGTGTTGCCGGAGTGAGCGTGATGGAGCGAGCGTGTGAGCATGGGAGAGAGAGAGAGAAAATTGGAAGCTGGAGCGAGCGTGTGAGTGTGGGAGAGAGAGAGAGAGAGAGAGAGAAAATTGGGAGGTCTGTAGTTGTATTATCACAGTAGTTTTTGTGTAATGTGTACAGACGGCGAGAGAGGGAGGAGACTAACAGAATGCAACCGACATGATGGTAATCTTGGGTAAGTATAGGTACAGACGGCCGTAAGTGACTTTTATTTCACTGGTCCTTTATATTTGCTTACCGTCCTCTATAAGCTAATATAGCAAATATTTAGGACCAGTGAAAATAAGGTACCATACAGTATATATATATATATATATATATACCAGTAATGCAATGGAGTATCTGTAGTATAGTATACTATAAAGTTCTGATACTGTATGTCATATAGGCAGCATATCCCAGAGCATTAAAGCACCTACCTATAAACCTGGAGACCCAGCAGGCCAGAGTTTGAAACCCACAACATGCACTTGCATAGTTTGCGACCCTGAGTAAGTTATTTAACTTTGCTGTGCTTCTGGGATGTACCTGGAAATGAGCTTTGGCCCAACTTGCCTTTACCAGCCACAAATTCTAAAAAATGGCAATCTCTATAAGGATATCTTTGTGAAGGCAGAATTAGGTGAAAGCACACACAGATACTGTTCATAAGGGAAGGGTAAATCTGTGACCATAAAACATTGCTGTGTTGCACCACTTGTGTTATATACAAAGGGATTTCAATTAATTTCCTTTGATAGTGTACAGGTCAGTGTGCAGGTACTGGAAATGGATGGAGGAGTCTGACCTAATAAGGAAACTGGTATGAACAGAGCTACTGTGTTATACACAGCAGCTCCCTGGTCGCCTAACCCCAAGTTGCAAGGCGCAGTTCACCCTGCTGTGGCAGAGCTGCTGAAAGCATTTCCTACTGGGGTCACAGCCCAGTATGCTGGAATGTTCATTTTGGCATAGGAAAGAGAGTACCACTGATAAACACAGAAACAGAGAAGTTGATGGCAGATAAGGACTGCAAGGAAGTAACTGAAGGGAATTGAGCAAGAGAGGGTGATCCAGTGGGTACCAATGATGTGGACAACCAATTTACAGGATTTCAGGGTGACTGGACAGCCACAGAAGACCAGCAAGGAAATATAATATATATATATATATATATATATATATATATATATATATATATATACACATACATATATATACACACACACACATATTGGCATAATCATAAGCAGTCATCTAGGTACAGGGAGAGAAGTGTAGGGACAACTTCAGCAGTAGTGCCATGTGTAGGAGACATGGCATGGCACCATGTGCTGGGTGCTATGCAATGTGCCAACACCTGAAGCTGTCACAGTTTGAGTAGTTTGGTGCAGTACAGCTAGCTCCCCAGTACCCTTGCCCACGATCAGAAGATGCCATTAACTCTACCACAGTAGAACCGATGATAATCACAGCCTTGCTATCAGGGGTAATACTTAGGTACTGTAGTACTTCTGACAATAGTAGCTGGAGGGAGCAGGGCAAGGGAGGGAAATCACACTCAGCAGGGATGTGAACAACCAATTCATGGGATTCCAGGGCTAGACTAGCAAGAATGGTATACATACATATTTGCATGGCCAGTAAGCATCCAGCAAGGTATGGTATAAGAAGAGACACCATTTTGACAGTAGCACCATGTAACTGTTACCATGCCATGATCCAACCACTATGCTGTCACAGTCCAATGTGTTAATAGTCAGAGAGCCTATCCATATAACTTAAGCTGTGCTACTCTGGCTGGGGAAATATAGCTCTTGCAAGCAACACCATCAATTTCTTTATAACAGTTTTAGGTAGTGGCAGTAAACAGAACTCTGTTTTCCCCCAAAATAGCCCCTCATCCCAGTGACCACACACACTTATCACTGTGGCTGTATATACGTCTTCTGTTATCTTAGCTCTTGAAGAGAAAGAAACCTTCCTTGTGATCTCATTTATTTGGGTCATGGTAAGCCCAAAAGAGAAAAGTAATTTTATAGACAACAACTTTACAGAAGCAAGATTTACTCTGAAAGGCCTCTTACAACAAATCAAATTTCAAAGATATAGCAATTTCAACATACCTCACAAATGCAAAGCATAATGGGATGTATATGCATGGTACTTAGCAAATACTTCCCATGATCTTTACATTACTGCTGTACGTTGAATTTGGTATACTAGACACTGTATTCTTTGGCTCAGATATTCAAACTGCACCACAAAGTAGCGCAATAGCAGTAGCAGGTGCAAGTCCACTGCGCCCATGCACAACAAGCGTGATAGTCAAACACTGCACAGATCAAGATGCGCCTGCGGCACACGACGGAATATCACACCAACTGTGCCATTGCGTAACCAGGGATATGTAGTGGCGCAGGTCTGATGCACAATAGCACAACCAGGGATGCTCAGTGGAGCAGGGTAGCAGTGCAACAGCATAACCAGGGATGCGCCGGGACAGGATGCAGGGGCCCACCACCCATGGTAGAGCTGGGTAGAGGAGCACACAGCAGAACAGACATCGCCCCACCACACCCCATGCACTGCACAACCGGAGGAGAGCTGGAAGAACCACTGGCCCATGGACACCAGCAACAAACCCACAGCCGGGGCATGGTGCCCCAGCACACCCCCTGGCAAGCTATGACTGTCACACATGGATGTCCGGCCACCCTGTGCCACACCATCCCATCAATGTAGAGCACATCCTGCACCACGATCCCCATACACACTGCCCAGGAGTAGCGCCCAACAGTACAGGACACCCCATGCATGCCACCACCCACACTGTGACAATGCAACCCTATGCACCACTGAGCCATGCAAGGCAGCCCCACCATGAGCACCCTGCAGTGGGTGGCAGCAGACAGCGATGCAACGACTGCATACACAGTGCCGCCCCGCACGTCCCCCCTGAGGTACAGCTGACAGACTGCCCATGTGTTGGCACACGAGGTACCCCACATGTGACAGGGCATGCCCTGGACTCCACCACCAGTGGTACAGCACCCTGCACACTCTTCCAAGGACACACCTGTCCAGCACTGGCCACAACAGCCAGCGAGACACCCACAGGCATGGAAGCATAGGCCACACAGGATGCAACACAGTGCATGGACAAATACCCACCCATACCCAAGAGCACACCAACACAGGGACACAGTAGTGGTCAGCAAGCCCCTGGCGGTGGCCACGGCAGCCGTACCTACCTTGCCAGAACCCTCCATGGCACAGGTGTGCCAGCAACCCTGTGCAGGCACCATGAGCGCTGTAAGCCACCAGCATGCGGCGGAGCACCAGTGACAGACAGTGGAGCACATCCTCTGCAACAGCACAAGTGACAGCATTGAGGTGGGACAACAACAGCGGAGGCCACAGTGCCACCCGAGGCAGACGTACACCACACCAATGACAGGAGGCAACCCGGCATCGTGCTGGGTACAGTGGCTGTCCAGCATGGACAGCCACCACTGACATGCCAGCAGATCATGCAGGTCACAGATATGCAAGGGTGTCAGCTGCACAGGCCATGGACGGTCTGACAGGGGCACCATGGACACAGTGAATGCACCATGGACCACTGCACACAGTCATCCAGTGCACAGGGAACAACACACAAACCACAGACAGTGACTGAGACTACGCCCACACCAAAGTCGCCTCCTCTACAGACACACACATCGCCCATGACTGCACCACCCTGATGCCATGCACACCACTGCAGCTAGCACCTTTAGCCCACTGCAAATCAGAGACCACCACAGTAGGCATAACAAAACAAATGTATTGGAAAGTTAAAACACAACTATATACAAATATTTACAATTCAGCAGGGGTGATGGCCACAAACCAGGTGGGGGTGGGTAAGGGCAGGGTGAACAAATGGGAGAGGGAAGGAGGGATGTGAGGGTGGGTCCGGGGGGTAGGGTTGAACCCAGGGCATGTGTGCTTCAGTTGGCGCCCCGCTCCCCGCTCTTGTGGCGCCTCCGTCATGTCTCCTGCAGATGCCATGCTGTTCCACTCGCTGCAGTATCTTCAGCGAGGCCCATGCCACCTGCAGCAGCTCCTGCACTGCCCTCTCTATTCGCATCATCCTCCGTCCACCTAGGACAAGGGAGCAGAGTCAATAGGTGTGAATGCCCGTGCCACTGCAGCCCACCCATTGTGCATGGCATACAGCCTTGGGACACACTCCTGTGATGGTGTGCAACCACCCACAGTGATCATATCCACATGACCTGCCCACCCAGGTGCACACAGCCATGCGGACCGCTGCACACACCCACCACCCAAGTCCTGCACAGCACCACTGTGGCTGTACAGTGACATGGCTATGCGGTGCGAAGGCAGTGGCACAGCCATGTACCCGCTGCACACATGGACCACCAGTGATGCACACCCATACATGCAGTGCCACTGGACAGTGCTGACTGTACCATGTGGCATGCATGGCAGTGGTGTCAAGGGATGGTGGCCATGCCCCACTGCCTGCCCTGCTACACAGCATGCACAGAATATCCTGGATGAAAGGCACTCACCATCATCGGCCTGGTCCTAGCACTGTCCCACGACTGGACCATCTGCCTGTGGCTGTTGCTCACTTCCCCTCTGCTCGCAGCATTGGTGGTCCTCTATAGCCTGGCGATACTCATCAGGGCCTAGGGTGCAAAAATGGAGAGGGGAACATCAGTACAATCCAGTAGCAAAGGCCCCCCCACCCCCGAGTGTGTGCGATCCTGCATAGCCCAACCATTCCGCAACTCTCCCACACCACCACCACTGCCCACACTGGATGGCCCACCCCCCTGTGTGGTGGACACATGCCCACTGCGATACCTGTATGGATGCAACCAGTATATGGATGGGGCACCTACCTGGTCATGGCACTGCGCCTCTCCTGGTGTGTGCCCACATGTGGACAAGCCTGTCTGGGTCCCTCCGCTGGAGGTCCCCGTACCTGTGGCGACACTGCTCCACAGAATGGTCCATTTCTGTGGCCTCCTTGAGCGCCACCGCCATCTCCTCCCACACAGCACTCCTGGCCATGTCCAGGGGTGCATCTCTCAAATAGTGCCCCAGCATGGGGCTCCACTATTGCCACCAAATTGGCCAGCTCGACCTGGCTCCAAACAGCAGCCGTCCGACGTACATCTCCGATTCTGCCTGGAGTCAAATGGCACTCCCTAGCACACGCCCACCACGTGCAGATGCTGTGCAGTACAGCACTGCCATTCCCCATTGCGCTGTCACCGAACGGTGCAATATGGGTCACACCATGTGGATGCATGGTGCCTAGGGGGCAAAGGTTGGGCTGGGGTCAAGGGTGTCTCGCGCCTGAACCGCCACAGCATGATTGGTACTCCCCACATTTAGCGCGGTAGAACCCATGTGAGACTTCCTGTAGTGGCCTACCGTGACTGTGGCACCACGGCACCTACGGCTCTCAGGGCAAGATTTCCATACATGTGAACAGTGCACTAGCACCACTGGCACAGTGGTGGACATGCCCTGCACTGCCTCCTGTGCTCAGCACATCAGCAGCACGGCAGGCATCAGCACCCCAGGCATGCACCATGCGGTGCCTACTGCGCACGTCACAGAGCTGTGCCTGTGCCTGAGCACGTTCAACACAATTGCGCAAGGTGCAACAGCGCGATATTCAGCTGGCATATGCAAATCAGCTCATCAGCTATTCCATGGCACAGCTACTGCATTAGCATCCACTTAAATTTGAGCCTCACCTCATTTGTATGCCTTGCACTGTATAAAAGCAACATGGGGCTGCAGAGGCCATAGTCTGGTATTGCAGTCTATTGTGGTGGGTTGCATGCTGTTTGGCAGTGTGGACTGTGGTGTGTGGGAGATACATGGGACTGCACAGTGAAAGGTAACACCTGTCATTCCCACAGGCTCTATAATGACCGAACGTCTGGAAGAGGTGGAACAGGAATGTTGGAGGAAGAGGAGGCCCAACTTCACACGGGCAGAAACAGACGCCCTATTCGAGGCATACCTCGACAGGGAACCGCTGCTCAGTGGACAGTGTGGAACACCACAGGCCCGTGCTGCAGCATGGGGTGAGGTTGCACATGCCGTGAACCAGCATGGCAGACACCAGTGGTCCGTGCAGGACTGTAAAAAGAAGGTTGGCACATACAGAAGGAGGATTAAGGACAAGGTGGCTGCCATCAGGGCTGCACATGCTGCAACCGGTGGTGGGCAGCCGGATGTGCCTCACCTGACGCCACAGGAGGAGCGGATGGCTGGCAGCATGTGGCATTGTGCCATAGAGGGCATTCCAGGTGGTCGCTTCCTGATGGGTGGCAGCCCGTCACTGCATGTTAGGAACTGTACTGTCACTGTGTGGGAGGTGGGGAGTGCCACAGGGTAGGTTGGAGACATTAACGCTACTGTGTTCCTCACAGCTCCTGAGCATCTACATGGATCAGCGGTGGTGGGTGTGTCCACCATGGGTGAGGCCCTGGACATGGAGGGTGCCCATCCACCTCCACAGGTGTCAGAAGGTCAGTACCACCGCATACCTACCTGTCTGTCCAGACTGAAGATGGTGGCGCTGGTGCGGATGATGCCCTGCCTGTGTCCCAGCATGACAGTGGCTATGGAATCCAGCATGCTGGGACATGGACTGGTGCCAGATCAGGCACCGATGATGATGATAGATCACACATCCCAGACAGTGATATGTGTGGGACGCAGGATGGTCCCACAGCAGGGAACGGCATGGACGTAGCCGTGGGTGGTGCCACCATGGAGGCCTGTGTGACATCACAGTCCCAGCCCATGCCTGTATGCCCCAGTGGGGCAGCACTGGTGTGCATCCAGGCCGTTGGGGCTGTTGTGGCTGATGCGATGGCACCGACGAGCCCTGGTGATCAGCGGCCGGAGGGGCAGTGCCAGCAGTTGGACAATGGGGATGGGAGGACAGTGTCAGGAGGCAGCATCAGTGCACCACCTGTGGACATGCCCAGGCATGACCCTGATGTGCAGTGCCCGACTTCAAGGGTGCTGCCCAGCACAGCGAACACCATGAGGGACAGCATGCCGATCAGGCGGATGACCTCTTAGATGAGCACACCTGCATACCCAGGATTCAATGGATCAGCAGTTGCAGCCAGCGGCGGGTGATACACTCAGTGTGGTCCTGTGCCAGGCAGAGGAGCAGCGCAGCAGGGACACGGTCTGCTCCTGGCAGGGATGGACTGGCTGCGGGGAGGATGTGACCGCCGCCATTGACAGAGCGAACACAGGCATTCACAGCTGTCATGGCCACAATGGGCGCAGTTGTTGCCCATGTGCGCGGGCACTGCGCGAGTGCCATGTCCATCCCCATTCCCGGCGTCGTGCGACACCTCCTATGTCGACACGGGTTGACTGTGGGCATGCTGAGCACACCAAGTGCAGGCATGTTCGGTGAGCTGCAGACCCCTGCACGAATACATTTGTGTTCCACAGCGTCACCCCTGGTGGTATATCTGTGCCACCCCATGAGGCCAATGGTCAGCCTGGCATGGCTGGCAGGTCTCGGTGGGGCTGCCCATGCATCCATGGTGGCTGTGGAACTGTGCCACATGACTGACCTGTCTCCTACCATGGCCACTGTCTGCCGCTGCCCTGTGTGCAGTGTGTTGTGCACCGTGAGTTGCATGGGTGGGGTACCTGGCCCTGTACACACACAGTCCATGTGCAGATCCTCCTGGCCACTGTGGCATGTGCATGATGATGCCTGCGTTGTGCTGTCCGCCAGTGTGCAGTGGTGCCCAGCATCTGACACATGCACAGTGATGGCCACTGAGCGTTGCCGTGTGTGGGCCTGTGTGTGGCTAGGTGTTGCAGTCGTGATTGGCGTGCTATCTACCCCTTGTGCATGTCTTGTGGTGTGGGGGTGGGGGTGTGTGCGTGTGTGTGTATATATGTGTGTGCGTGTGTTGTGTTTGGCCATGCCCATCCCTGACGGCGTGTGCGGATCCACTTTCAGTCCCATTCACTTGCCACCATCCACCCCTGGGGTTTGTCCATGCATGTGTGTGGGTTGTGCCCTTGCCAGTGGTGGTTGCACATGGCCCCATGACCTACCTCCTCTGTGATGGTATCCAGGTGCTGCTCAGCCATCCTGAACAGGCGGGGATCCCTTCACCCAGGGGGTGGCTGCTCATCACCGTCTGGACCGGCATCCTCATCATCCCCATCACTGTCCCCCTCTTCGACCTCTACGGCTATCTCACAGTCATTGGCCATGTTGTGCAGGATGCAACAGGCCAGGAATAGCCCACAGGCCTTTGAGGGGCTGTATTGTAAGGCACCGCCAGACATGTCCAGGCACCAGAACCATGACTTCAGCATCCCAAACACATGCTCAATGATATTATGTGTGGTGGCATGTGCCTCATTGTATCGTTGCTGCGATGGGGTTGCGGGTGCCGAGCAGTGTGAGCAGCCAGGGACAGGTGGGTATCCACTGTCACCTGTGTATAGATGGTGTACATTAGTATGGTGGTCTGCATCGCTCTGCCCATGGGCCATCAAGGCCGTACCCATGGCACCTCTGAGTATGCCTCCCCCACAGCTGCCCATGTCATACTGCGTAGTGTGCATACTCACCCACCAGGTGGCCAGTGGGGATATCCCCACTCTTGAACCTGTGGCACAGTGCAGACTGGTGCCAGACGAAGGCGTCATGTGCTCCCCCAAGGTGCGTGGCACAGACATTGGTTATGTGCTCCCTGGCATTGCACACCACCTGGCAGTTGATGCTGGAGTATCCCTTGCGGTTCTGATAGGCAATGCCTTCTGGGCCAGGTGGTGTGCAGATGGCCACATGGGTGCAGGCAATGGTCATGAGCATGCCAGGCATACGTGCTACCCTGTGGAACTGTTGTATGTGTGCTGTGCACTCTGCCTGTGTGCTGGGGAAACAAATGTACTCCGCAGCATGTGGCAGCAGTGCGCTTAGGAATTGTGTGAGTAGGCATGACGCGGCCAACTGGGTTCTGCCTGTTGTGTCCCCTGTTGGTCTTTGGAAGGTGCCCGTGGTGAGCAGGCACATGACAGCTGTCACCTTGGTCTCCACTGACAGAGCATGGCTCCGTCGTGTGGGTGCCTGCATCTCATTACTGTACAGCTCACAGAGCCACCTCAGGATCACCCAGTTCAGGTGGTACCAGCCCACAATCTCTGTATCCCTATACTGCTCGAAGCTGATGCGGGCTCAGTACCGCCTGTTGGGGGCGTACCACTGACGGGCCCTTCCAAAGCTGTGCCCCACTGCTGCCTGCCTTCTCACACCCCTCATTACTGCTTCCATCTCTATGGTGGCACTGGCCTTGTCCCTGTCTGTTGTTCACCCCTGGCAGATGTTGTCTTGGTCCCCGCTGCCCTCTATGCTGCTCCCCTGCACTGGGTACACCTCCGGCCTTCTGCTGTCCTGCCTCCTGCCACTGCCCTAACCACTCTGCAGCAATGCCCTGTTGTCTCTGCTCTGTTTCTCTGTCTCATCAGACCTGTCCTGCGTGGCACAGGTGTGCCCTTCCTGCGCTCCACTGTCCCTCTCTCTGGTCCTCTCTCTCCTATAGCTGCCAGCTCACCCCACTGCAGGCCTTCCTGTAGCATTCTTGCACCTCTTTCTTGCTCCTTTTATTTTGGCTCACTTCGCTATTGTGCAACTTCCGCTACCTCCTATTGGCATGAAGCATGCCGTTGAATACCGCACTGCGCCATTTATTCATGGTTCCTCCCCTATGGTTGCACATGCATTCATTACCATTGCAGCTCTTAGCATTGCAACAAGTGGTGCAGCTGCCTTCCACTGAATATCGCATAACGGCGCATTTTCAGACTTGCGCTGGCGCATCTCTGTTGTGCATGGCGCAACCCTTTTGAATATCTGGGCCTCTATGTGCAATCTCTATAGAGATATCAAACAGATGGCAGCACTCAGTAGAAAAAGTATACAAAATAGAGAGTAAACATTTGATACCAACATTTATTCCACATAAGAGTACTGGCACAAAACCCCAGCGCTTCACCTCTCTGGCATGAGACTTCGTCAATGGTCATGGCTACACAGTGAAGACCATTCTGTTTTAAAGCTACATATTAAAGACACTGGATTTTCAAAGGGCTCTTAGTCCGATGCAAGGCACTTCAAGCAACCACTTTGTGTTAAATCCAGGTGTGCCAAACACTGTGCACCATATTTTGCGAGAAAAGTGTTCTCTGTGGCAAAATCCCCCAACATGACTCAAGACATCTGTTGCATAAAAAATGTGATGCATGAGGAAAGAATGATGCAAGATGATTAAAACATTCATTGGGCAAGATTGACTCAATCTAAGTGAAAAAGACAATGCAGGGGGAGAGAATGACTCAAGTGAGTGAAAAATACGATGCAGGAGGTGAGAATGACACAAGCTGAGTGAAAAAGAAGATTGATGCACGAGGCGAGAATGGTGCAAAGCGAGTCAAAAGAAAATGGATGGGGCTATAATTACTTAAACAGAGTTAAAAATATGGTGGCTGAAATGGCCTAGATAATGGCATTATCAGCTCCCAAAATGCTCCCTCGGGGAGCGTTCGCTCTAGAACCAAACTTCTACAGGATTCGCACTCCTTATATGCTCCAGTGTCTGATAGACCAGCTCTGGCTGGTTTAACAGCAGCTTGCATCTTAGGCACAAGGACAGGGCCTACATTCATTGAAACTCCCAAATAAGGGGATGGTACATCATTTTTGTGATGTAAGCATCCCTTCTGATACAGCGCTGGCATTTTTTTGATGTAAGCACGGTATAAGCCAATCTTGTGCATGCAGACCTGTTTTTGATGCAAGCACCATTAGAAAATCAGAACTGATGCAAGTTTTGACACATCCTACTCCTTGCGTCATTTCTTTTTGATGCAAGCACCATGCGTCATTCTCTGGCCTTTGGAAAACCAGCCTATGCACTGCTAAGCACATCAGAACAGAAAGCCTCAGAAGTTAAAAATACAGACTCAAAATATAATGAATCATTAATAGTGACCTTTAAAGACCTATACCAAGAGTTTAATTAAATCCAAAAAGAGAAAAGAGAACCTGCATAAATTATTAGCAGCTTGGCAAAAGCAGAATATAGAAAACAGAAAAAAAGGGAAGAGATAGGAAAAAAGAAAAGATAAAATCCATAATTGAGTAAGAAAAGGAAGCTGATAACTAAAGAACACCTAAACCGTCTTTTTACACATTTAGTTTTTTTAAATTGACTCCATAGGCTTGTAAAGGAGAGGTTGTTGTTTACATTTATACTGCAACTGCATTTATTAAAGTATTGTATGATAAATGCAGTTTCGTAGCATTGAAAATTATAAACAATGCCTCTGCTGGTTCAAAAATCCTGCTCTGTAAAAACCTAAAATGGCTGCTGATGACATCAGTGAAGAGAGAGAGATGCCCAGCTCTGCAGATGTATACATAAAAATGTAAAACAAATATGCCCGTTTAATGCCAAACCATACAAATCCATAACTTAACTTGTATTATTTACACAAATAAACAAGTTAAGTGATGATTTCAAATGAACACACAGTGTTTGTAGCAGTACCATACATAATCAGAGCTTCCCGAGAGCTGAAGTCTGCTGTGCAGCGGCACACACAGTTCATTTAAATTGACTCCCCCAGTCCTGAAATCAAAATACAAGGTGAGCTAGGAGCAGTTGATGGCACAGAGAGACTGCTTAGTATATGGAATATGGCAGTATGGGACAGTCCCAAACACTCTGCAGCCTGCTTCCTTTAACTTCACTTTGCTGGCCCCTGTTCACATGGCAGGGTCGATGCTCATGTCAAAACAAGCATATGTATAGAGACTTAGTTAGGGATCCAGAGAGGGAGGAGGCACCAAGAAAAAATCAGCAGGCAATGCCAGGCGGCACAGTGTTTAGAACTGTCACATACTGCCAAATTCCATATACTCAGCAGTCTCTCTGTGCCATCCACTGCTCCTATCTGACCGAGTGGCCCACTATTATGCTTTCTGTATCACAGATCTTTCCTCCCCTGGTGCAGGTGCCAAGCCAGAAATTGCAGGAATGCTAGAAAATTGTGTGTTGGGAATGGAGGGAACTGGAAGGTACAAACTGCAGGAGCCTTACACCTGACTACCTACAGCACTATCCAAAGGTCACCACTGTGAACCCACAAGACCTTAACTAAGGCATAGGTCCACGCATACCACAGCAAGATCATGAAACACTGAGGGGCCATCTCCCCAGTTCTGTTCCCTGGGAGGGAAGGATTGCCCAGCTCAGGAAGTGAACCTTCCCAGCAGGGCATTATTTAGCCATTGAATTTATGCATTCTCAGCATCATGGGGCTGTGATCTGGCGATCCTTGGTGGCTGACAATGACTACTCCTGCCACAGAATGCAATTCTGGCTACCCTACCCATGCTTTCTCAGCCCATGCATTAACACACCAGGGAGGACAGGTGGTACTCTATGAAATGAATGGTGCTTGGTCCCTCCCATGCCCTTCCCGCTATCTTATTTTGTCTGTTCTTTAGCCATCCATTGCTTCTGGGGATCCCCTTCATCATGTCTTCTCTGGGATCATACCAGTCAATCCTACTACTTCCCAGTAAACCTCTGCTACTAAGGAGGGGTCCACTGACCTATAGTTTGGATATCTGGCTTTGCAAGGCAGTTCAAGGTCAATACAAAAAGGACTGCTGCATTCTAGGGACTGGAGAAGCTATCCGGAGATTGTTATGTACAAAGTATACTGTGTCAGTAAATGCATCTTTCGTACAATGGACTCGCTACCAGCTTTTCTGCTACTAATTGTGGCTTCACGTAAGTAGCACAGATGCATTTTTGTGGCCAATATCAGGTAGGAACAGTTACAATGGTAAAGTAGTCGGAATGGAAGGAGGGGCTACTTTACCCCATGTCACGGGGTCAGCTTGGTTCTTTGGGGGACAGACAATCCACTGGACTACCAGGTATTTTTGTTTTGATTTTAGGATGGGGGTTGTTAATTTAAATGAACTGTGTGTGTTGCTGCACAGCAGAGTGCAGCTCTCAGGGAAGCTCTGATTATGTATGGTACTGCTACAAACACTGTGTGTCTACTTCCAGATCATCACTTAACTGATGTATTTGTGTAAATAATACACAAGTTAAGTGATTTGTATAATTGGCATTAAAACAGGGCATATTGTTTAAACCTGTCTGTGTGCGCATCTGCAGAGCTCGGCCTCTCTCTCTTCACTGACATTATCAGAGTCATTTTAGGGTTTTCTAAGCGGGATTTTTGAATCACAAGAGGAATTGTTTACAATTTTAAATGCTACAAAACTGCATTTATCCTACTTTAATGAATGTAGTTTCAGTATAAATGCAAACAACAGCTTCTCCTTTACAAGCCTGTGGAGTCATTTAAAAATATGTGTAAAATTATGATTTAGGTGTCCTTTAACTACTACTGTGCAAACCAATTGCACAATAACTGTAAAACAGAACTTTCTTTATGGGGGCAGAAGGAAGGAAAAGGAGAAGGTATAAAGGAAAATAATAATACAGATTAGAAAGTTCTTAAAAGGTAAGAACTGCCACTCTGTTTTCATTTGCTTCAAAAAATTGCGCTTAAGAAACCAGAATATGTGAGTAGCAACACAACAAATGCTGAGTCCTACTTAAACTGAACCATAGTGAAAAACAGAAAGAAAAAAAGGAAAAAAAGATAGTGAGACTATCCTTTTTTTTGTGTGTGGCTCCCCCACTCCCTGAAGGGAGCTCAGCCCCCACCTGTTCGCTGTTCCTCCATGCCCAGGCTTACCCCCCTGGGCAGGGCCACCAGGCAGGCTGTGGTAACTCTGTGCTTTTGCTGTGCGCTACCATTGCTTTTGGCATTTTTCCTGTGTGGTTTTTGACCACACTGTAATGGTTTTCTTTGTTTTGACCTAGTGCTCCCTGGAAGAGGTTGGGTCCCCCTAGTGAGGCTGGCCTCACCATTTGAGAAACCCAGATTTAGACACTCATGAAAGTGCTTTGAGGGTGTAGATCCATTGTGATTTTTTGTTACAGCAACTTTTGCCTGTCCCCACCCCTTAGGTCTCTTGGGACATGCTCAAAGCCCATGAATTTTAGCCTACTTGGATTGCTCCCATGAAACTCTGCAAAATGTGTTCCCAATGGTGTATTCAGTGTTACGTTAAGTATAGCTCAGATCTGCGCTTGTACATACTTCTTAAGGGCTCTAATAGTGTGTTCTACAAAAATTGTTAGACATGGGCAGCAGAGACATAAGCAACAAAGGATGCCTGAAATTAATAAATTGCCTTTCTGTTACACTTTTGGGAATGGTAGGATGCTGAAATGTTTTGTCTCGTATGCAACAATTGCAAATATTGCATCGGCCACATTACAAACTCTCAATTTGTCTAGTTAGAAGCCAATTTGGTCTGATATCTGATTCAGTTTTTTTTTTTTAGTATAAACTGTGTCACAAGCTCCCCTAAATTATTCCCCAACCTGTAGGAGATGCTTGGTCTTCTTCCTGCTGCTTCTTTTAAACTAGGGTCTCTGTTGAGTACACGCCCATGTCCATGTATACTAGAAATTTGCTGAGATATATGATTATGTTAAGTAACAAAAGCTTCTGAATTGTCTAAAGGGTCTGGGTTTGGTTCAGTGACTAGCAAAGCTTGTCTGTTTAAAGACCTAGCTTTTTCCATGGCTTCCTCAAATGGGGTTCTCTCCCCAAATCTATCCTTCAGGTCATTTATATGGGCATCAAAAGTATCCAATGTTGAACAATTTTGTTGAAGAATAAATTGTCCAGGGAGAAGTCCCATCTTTAAGTGTTGTGGGTGGGCACTAGAGGAGTGGAGATGTATATTTCTAGAAGTAGGTTTCCTCAGTACTTCTGACTGTATATGTTTAACAGATATCTAGGAAGGTAATAGCATTTGGATGACAGTTGTAAGTGAACTGTAGCCCTACATCACTGTGGTTCAAGAAATCCACAAAGGCAGTAGCAGATTGTTTGCCCCCCCCACACAATATCATCAATAAACATACCCCTGAATTTAATCTGGGGTAATAATTGGTTTCTGCCAATGTTGAACATGATGGTGCCCTCCCACCGTGCAAAAATGGGTTTCCATAGGAGGGTACCACTGTGGTCTCCATGGCAATACCACGGTCTGCAAATAAAATCTTTGATCAAAAACAAAGTAGTTACTAGTTATGATGCTCTCTGTAGCCTCTAAAAGAATTCCTTATGGAATCTTGCTACAGTTGGAGTTTAAGTAAGATGGTGTTCTAAAGCCAAAGCCCTAGGTCATGTTGAATACTGGTGTGTATGCTCACCACATCCACTGAGAGCCACAAGTAGTTAGTGGACCAGACCAACCTCTCACATTTAGACAGAATGGCCATGGAATACCTAACATAAGATGGCTGTACAATGACTAGCTGTTTTAAAAAGTGGCCAATAAACATGGACATGTTTTCCATTAGGGATCCCTGCCCAGAGATAACAGGTCTCTCTATGGGGGTTGGTCTAGTCCTTGTGTATTTTCAACAACACACATAAAATAGGCTTTCTTGGATATTCCACCTGCATGAGTTCACTTTCTTGCTTTGTTATACATCCTGCTGTAACACTACCCTCCAGAAATATATCAATCCTGGATTTCAGTTTTGAAGTGGGATCCTCTGAAAGCCTCCTATAACTGTTTCTGTCATCCAGCATGTAATAAACTTCAGCCTCATATTGTTGTTTATTTAAAAAAACAATCTTTCCCCCTTTATCTACAGCCTTGCTTTCCATGTTTCATGTTTTGCAATCCCCAAGGTTCTTGTTGCTCTTCTTTCATCAAGCTTTTATCTTTCATCAAGCTTTTCTGATGATAAGTCCATTTTGATTTAAAAAGCCTTGTAACATCTTGCAAAACTAAACTTTGATAAGTCACTAAGGCCGGGGAGTTAGCTGGTGGATTAAACATAGAACATGGCTTAAAGCCTGTTTGCCATTGTAAAAGACTTCCATTCAAGTCTTGTGTTAAGTCCATTACTTTCCTTATGATCAGAAGAATTGATGTCATGATCCACTTGTAAGTTCAATTTGATAAATTAAAATTCAGCTAGTAAGTCTGTTAAGACTGCAATGTCCCTTGGAAGTATGTCAGGTTCAATGAAGTCATCTGGGTTTACATATCATCTGGGGGGAGGGGGCCACCGGGGGCATTCCATAAGGCTGGTAGGTGGGAGATTCAGGGGGAGGCTAGGAGATGCTACTTCAACAAGAGGGTGGTGGACCCTTGGAATACACTGCCTGCAGAACTGGTGGCTATTAATACTGTGAGAGGATTCAAGAGGTGCTGGGACAGGTATAGGGGCAGGGTTAAACTGATTAATGCCGAGTCTGGAGGTGTAACTCTGATGGGGGGTGGGGTCAGGAGGATTTACAGGGGTGGGGCAGGAGGGCAGCAACAGTGTTCTCACCAGGTGCTGATTTTTAAGCAGACTCGGTAGACCATTG
Organism: Neoceratodus forsteri; assembly: GCA_016271365.2. NCBI lineage: Eukaryota > Metazoa > Chordata > Ceratodontiformes > Ceratodontidae > Neoceratodus > Neoceratodus forsteri. The sequence continues at coordinate 1,090,038,622 of CM057458.1, forward strand.
GGCCTATTCTGCTGGCAACTTAGCATGTTAGTATGTTAGTATGTACATATGCCATGGTTGCATTTTTTACTGTAGTATTTTTTGAGATTTAATTTTCTAAAAAAACACCTCAAGTCAATATAGACTTGAAATTCATTAAATACAGAATCAGGTCAAAAGAAAGTCCCTTTTCAAGGACCCTTATATGAGATGGTGTTAAAGAGGTATTTGAGAGGTCAATAACTTGGGAGTTCTGCTTCTCAGACTGTCTAGTAGAGTGCACTCTGTATTTACCTCTCCCTCGTCTACCCCTCCTTGTTTTGTGCTTTTTTTGGGGGGGTCTGTTGCTCGGGGGGTCCCTAAAGTACTGTTTGTGGGGCTAAAAAAAGTGACTTGCTTTCCTTGTGCATTAGTGTGAGATTTAGTTGTTCTGAATCTTTCTGGATTTTTTTTTTTTACCCCTCCTTCCTCCCCCTCGACCCACTCCTTCAGACCATTGATCAATCCTCTTAGGTCCCTTCACTCAGAATCTGCCCCTAGAGTGTCCGACTTACTCCAATATCTTCCCTCTGACTCTCCTCCTTCTCAGAATGTCTGCACAGCAGAGTCTGTCCTGGGTTGGCGACCCCAGAGGCGGATCGGTCGTCATCTTGGATTGGGGGAATATTTTCCATTTTTCTCTTCCCCCTTTCTCTTGTTTAGTCCCCACTACCCTCAGAGGATGTCGACACGTAGGACTGACATCCAGTCTTATCAGCGTGCTGTCGCGCGTCGCCGACAAATGCCCACAATGTCCTCCCCTTCCTGACTTTTCTCCCTCAATTGCCGCCTGGTGCACTGATGCCCATGGTTCCACTGACACAGGTGCATCAGGTGTGCGAGACACCCGAGGATCCCACCCCGGAGGAGGATAGCATCTGTTGGGATGTTCAATCTTCACTCCCCCCTCCGACCCCCGATGACCCGAGTCCGTTCCCAAACCCGGGTCGCTGGCGTGGTGCGAGGTGTGGCGTCTAGCACCTCAACCCTCTGCGCCACCTGGCCGGTGGAAGAATCTTTCTGGATTTTGATCTGCTTTGTGCTCTTCTAGGGCTTGGAGATATACTGGGCCTCTGCCAAGAATAGATTTGATTAGACTCATAATCCTTTAAACTCTTATTGTAACTTACTTTCTTTCTTTCTTTCTTTCTTTCTTTCTTTCTTTCTTTCTTTCTTTCTTTCTTTCTTTCTTTCTTTCTTTCTTTCTTTCTTTCTTTCTACTTAATTCTTATTTTTTTTTTACTTTTTTTGTAAATTTTCTTCATAGCTTTTAAACTGAAGAAGATCTTTGTGTTTAAGAAGCAATTCTTTTGTTGAATCAAAATCTTTGGAGAGAGTTTCATTGGTATCCTTGTCCTGGCCATCAACATGTTAATAAGTTAATTGGACACACTGTCAATGCTGTTTCCCACCTTGTTTGGTATATTTCTTTAACAAAGCCATCCGTAAGAGTCTTTTCTACTCAGAGTCCACATGGTGCCCAGCCCATAGCTCTGTACTGCTTTAAAGATGTTTTATTGTAATAGGTGTTTTTTTCACAAAACATAACATAGAAATATAGAAACTGATGGCAGATAAGGACTGCTTGGCCCACCTAGGCGGCCCATTTCCCTACCTGATGGATAAGCTGCAGATTCTAGTTAACCAACTGCTTACTTCCTCCTACCCCCACTAGAATTGCTTTATGTCTGTCCCATGCATTCCTGAATTCTCCCACTGTTCTTGACTCCACAACCTCCTCAGGAAGGCTGTTCCATGCATCCACAACCCTCTCCATGAAAAAATACTTTCTAACATTACTTCTGAGCCATCCCCCTCTATTTTCAAATTGTGCCCCCTTGTTCTTGCACATCTCTTTTTCTGAAAGATGCTACCCTCTTGGACTTTGTTAATTCCCTTGAGGTACTTGAAAGTTTCTATCATGTGACCCTCTCCCTTCTTTCCTTGAGGGTATACATATAAAGCTGCTTTAGTCTCTCTTCATATGACTTCTGGTGCAGACCCTGCACCATTTTGGTTGCCCTTCTCTGAACAGCCTCCACTCTGTTTATATCTTTGCGGAGATGGGGTTTCCAGAACTGCACACAGTACTCCAGATGGTGTCTCACCTACTGTCAGTACAGAGGAAAAACAACTTCCTGTTTTCTACTGTTGATGCCTCTCTCTATGCATCCCATTATCCCCCCCAGCCCTCCTTACTGCCTTCTCACATTGCTTGCCCACTTTTAAGGTCATCTGATGTAATTACTCGCAGGTCCCTTTCAATTTTTGTTGTTAGTATCTCACCCCCCATTGTGTACTCTTCCCCTGGGTTTTTGTTTCCCAGGTGCATTACCTAGCACTTCTCTGCATTGAATCTGAGCTGCCATACATTTGACCATTCCTCCAACCTTGTCAAGTCCCTTTTCATCCTTTCCACCCCACCTTGTGTATCAACCCTGATGCAGATCTTTGTGTCATTTGGAAAGAAACATACTTTTCCTTCCAGGTGCTCTCAATGTCACTTATAAAGACATTAAAAGACCAGTCCCAGTACTGAACCCTGCGGTACCCCGCTAGTTTCCCTCCTTTCTTCACTGTGAACTCTGTTTACTATTACCCTTTGCTTCCTGTTGTCCAGCCAATTTTTTTATCCAGGCTACCACCTTGGGACCCACTCCAAGGCTGGCTAACTTGTATATTAATGTTTTGTGTGAGACTGTGTCAAATGCCTTGCTAAAATCTTGGTAGACCATATCCACAGCCCCTCCCTGGTCTTCTACTTTGGTCACCCAGTCAAAGAAATCTATTAGATTCATCCGACACGACCTTCCTGCTGTGAATCCATGCTGCCTTGGGTCTTGTGCCCCACTGGCCTCTAGGTACTCAACAATTCTTTCCTTCAGACATGATTCCATCGTTTTCCCTTCCACTGAGGTCAAACTAACTGGTCTGTAGTTTCCTGCCTCTGCCGTGCTCCCACTTTTGTGATGTGAACTTAGTTTTTCATACTGCTGGAACAAATCCTTCAATGGGTACTCTGGATCCAGCAGGATGTGTTTACTCTCAGAAAATTTTGCAACAGCTGCTGTGTGGCGTCTTATCCTTGGAAAGATTGGTTAGGCAGAGGCACACACAAAGGTAGTCCACAATTCACTGAAAAATGTTCCTGTTTCCATCCTGTAGACCTGGTATCATGTGTCTACAAGAAATATGCTGGCTATGCCAAAGAGCCTTTAGAAATTGACTAGCTACAAACAGGAAGAAAGTGTGTACGATGGGAGGAGGACCAGGTGCCGAGCTAGAACCGTTCAGCTCCTACAGGTTAAAGTCAAGTAAACAGGAAGGCTCAGCACTCCAAGTAGCAGCTCACAATCAACACAGGCAAAAAATCTCAGGTTCGCAAAATGTAGGTGCATCAACTTTTTATTGAGAACGCTCAGTGGATTGTTAGTCAGGAACTCTTGATGTCACAACCCTAGGGGCTGGTGCCGTTAGATCAGAAGTTTCCTAACAATCCACAGAGCACTCTTTCTTCTCAATAACAAGTTTATGCACCTATGACAATTTGCAACTTTGGATTGCTCTACAGGTTTAACTCGTCTCCACATCCTAAACAGGCTGGAACACCATAGGAAGCCATTGAATCAGTCTACATTGGTGCCTCTCTGACTACTTTCCTTTGTTTCAGTGGCTATTTTAATACCATTCAATAAAGCACTCTCAAGTCAGTTACTCTGGAGCTCTCAGTAATTTGCCCCACCTACAGTTAAAGAAACATGCAAACTCTTGACTGCTAAACATAACTAAATATTTCTGCCTTAAACCCGTATGAGAGGTTTAAACACTCAAAACTAGTAACCAATTAAACAATAAGGTGACCAAGGGTTATATTGTGGTCTGTATTGTCACCTTCTAGGGGTGTACTGTGACGAGGTGTAGCCGAGTGCCACATGCCTAGAAGGTGATTAACTGACCATTAACATAATCCTGGGAGTGCCTTGTTGCCATTATAATAAAAATGTTTTAAACAGTGTTAAACCTTGTTCAGCATATGGTTAAGTCTTCATGTATGTTAATAAAAGATTAACATAAGGCTGTTAGAATGTTTGCAGCCAATCAGAAAGCTCCATTTCTCAGACCGTTTTTATAATAAAAAAGAATATTTGCATGTATACTGCAGAAGCAAGGGTGTCACAAATATTTTGGAATTTGCCATGATTAGAGTATATGAATTGGATGCACTTTAGAGCAAATTGTGACAGCTGGTATTAGAAACTGACAAAAGGGAGCTTCTTTCTACATTTTACAACAGACAACATGCTGTCCCATTAAATATGAGAAGATAGTGATATTGGCTATTGGTGATTTTCAAATACAGTATATACACAAAATACTTCTTGATGCATTATTGACTGGAAAGCCTTTACACTTGTAAATCATCAGTAGGCTGCTGTCTCACTATTCCCTCAATCAAAGAAAATCAGAGGGATGCAATTTGCATACTGTTTCCCATCACTTTGGGATTCATAGCATTACCTGCCCCTCCCTCAGGACCTGCATGGAATAGAAATGATCTTCAACTCATTAAGATAATTTCTGATGTGTGAAATTTAAAGGAAAAACAAACTAAATGCCCAGCAGGTGATAATTTGATGTTTTATGTTTATGTGCTTTCAGTAATTGTATGAGTTTGCCCACCGGTACACCTCAAAAACTGAGACTGCATCTAAATTGGATTTCTCACAATCAACAAAATAATTAAAAAGTCCATATTTATCCTAATTTTGTTGTGCCCATTTTATAGTGATCAGTTTGAAGTAATCAAGCAATACACCTAGTGTGCATGCATGGTACTGCACATTAGACACCAAATAACCTGTGGGCCACTCTGGGTCCTCTGCCTCAGAGCAGCCCACAGATTACTCAGTGTTTCTGGGAGTTCTGTCAAGGGCCAGCTATATGACCAAAACCACACTGAATGGTGATTACTATCAGGGACACTTCCCCACGAGCAGTATAATCTTTATAGTTTTTTATAAGATTAGTTAAATTTAACACCCTTTAGGCCAATTTTTAAAACTTTAGTGCCATGCTAAGTGTTTATTTTTATTTAAAAAGCACACTAAGCCAAGGCTTGTTTCTAGGTGTATCCTGGGAGCAAAGGGAAGTGAATGGCTTGTTCATGGTCACACTGTATGCAAGTGGTGGGTGTGGGATGTAAAATCAGTTCTCCAGGTTTATAGCTCAGTGCTCTAACCACTATGCTATACTCCCCCAGCATGGCTGACAGCCCATTTGAGTGGCCACTGACAGTTTAAGTAACAAGACATATCACATTGCTAAGCCGGTAACATGTTCACTAAAAACACCAATATAGTTATGCAAATGAGGGTTTCCCATGCATATAGAGGGATTATGGTTCCAGGAAGTGCTAACAGACTGCAAGTATTGCACTATTTACAGTATTGATTCAGGAGCCGTGTTTTAACAATGGGCTTATGAGAACAAGTTTTTAAACCATAGGACTGAGCATGCTTTCTCCTTTCCCAATCCCATTGGGTAAAAGTGCTAGGGGGGTTGTAGTGGCCCAAAGCCTTCACCTAAGTTTGGTAAAAAAAGAATGAGTGTAATTTGGCCAGGTCAAAGGGATTGAAATCTGGCTAAATTAGAAGTCAAAGAGAAAATTAGGGGAAAATAAACACAGTAGCACTCTTGCACAGAATCACTGTATACAGAGTTAAGGCTCGATACACAAAGGGCACACAACTACGCCACACTAATGGAAAGCCACAGAGTGGCTCTACATGCAAGGTGCACACCTATGGGGCACCCTGTAGCATCAACAGCCTGGTTGCATTCACTCTTCACACCCAGTCCCTGGCCATGCAAATAGCTCCACACCAGGACAGGTCAGAGGGCAGGCTAGGGATTGGGGCAGACAGCTGCCCCATCCACAGCTCTTCTGGGGCAGCATGCATGGCCAGCAGAAATGGCAGACAATATACAGCCCCAGGGTGCCTACATGCCTCTCTCTCTGGCTGACTATCCATGAATAACATGAGCCAGAATTGTCCATCCTCCACTGGCTCCCAGCCCCTGAAGCTTAGTTATGGGACTGGGGGTACCACCGGCACCAGCCTGCGACTGTCAGGAATTGTCACACTGTCAGTAGGGGGTACGCCAATCCGTGGAGGACTAACATGGTCTGCCATATCCCATTCACCTCTATGCCACATAGAGTGGGGGGATCCACTGATGAGTCTCCTTGGACATCTGATCGGATGCCCATTGATCCTAGCCCTGGTGCCACAAGTGACACCTCCAGCTCTTGTGAAGGGGATCCATGTTTGCAAAGGGATTGAATGTGGTTAGTGACTGGCTTGTTCCCACTTGCTTCACTTTTTTGTTATTTTTCACAAATAAGTGTGTTTTATATGCAGTAATCCTGGCTAATGTATGATTGTATGACTTCTGGAATGATTGTCATTTGCAAAGCCAGACAGCCTAAGGTAGTAGCAAAGAGTATTGATTTTCCACAGGAGTGTGCAGTGGTCTGGAGTGATGATCATGTTTGCAAGGGCTGGGAGATGTGGATGTGGATCACACCTATCCCTATGTGGTCCTGGGGTGCATGGCAGTGTGGTGAGGATATGCTCATTGTGAGCATATCCCCACCCCTTATATGAATCAGACCCTATGGGCTCAGTCCTCAAAGGGTGTTCAGCCACTTTGCATCCACAGTGGGCTGTGGAAATCCAAGAAGGCACCCCTACATGCAGGCTAAGCACCACTGGGGCACCCCATGGGATCCACTGAATGGCTGCATGCCCTCTCCATGCCCAATCCCGGGCCACATGGACAACTCCATGTGGTACAAGTTCAGGGGCAGGTTAGGGGATGGGGGTGGATGGCTGCCCCATCTTCAGTGCTGCCAGAACAGAATTTGTGGTCAGTAAAGAGAGCAGATGCTACGTAGCATCTACATGCTCCTCTTCACCCAGCTAACCAGGAATTATCTTGACCAGAATGGCTCATACTCCACTAGGCTCCAGCCCTGGGAGCATAGTTATAGGATTGGGGGTGTCCCCAGCTGGTAAACCACTCACAGTACCTATCTGGGACATGGCAGCCTATGAAGGACTGACAAGGACTACCATTTCCTTTGAACCCCAGCACTGTGTGGAGCACGGATCCATTGAGGTGTCAAGTCAGGCATCTGATTGGATGCTCAGCTATCCTGGTTGCAGTGCTGCCAGTGCTGTCCACAGCTCTTGTGTGGAGAACTGCACCCATCCCCATGTAGTCCCAGGGCATGTAGCAGTGTGGTAGGGATATGCTCACTCTGTGCATAGCCTTGCCACGTATGTGAATTGAGCCCTCAGGTTATTTTTACACAGCAAGTACTGTACCACTATACAGTGGTGTATAGTGATACAGGACTTGTGAGGGCAGAAGGCAGCTAGCCTGGGAGGTGAGCAGAAGGTAAGAGCTTGCCACTATTGGAGGCTGGTATGGGAGGTTGGAGGCTACCGGGAGGAGGGAGGGCCCATTGGACACAGTGGAACTGCTTTTTCAGTGCACAGAGAGACTGGGGTAGGGAGGGGTACCACTGGACACCAGGGAATACATTTCAAATGCTAAGGGGACCAGGTGAAGAAGGGGGTACCACTGGACAGCAGGGCGTGTTACACCTTAAGAAATGGGCGCCAGGTTGGGGAGGTGGACCACTAGACTACTAGAGTTATTTGGCATGGAGTCAACCCAACAGAGTAAAATGCTCACTATGTGACCTTGAGCAAGTCAGTTCACCTCTCAGTGCACCACACAGCTGTGGAACTGGGCTGTAGCAGGACCCCACTAGACAACCTATGTTGCTTCTCAGCTGAGCTATCCTGGTAATTGTGCTGTGCAATTGGCAAGGCAATAATACAAACAAGAGAAACACACACTACATGTGGCTGTATCACATCAGAGGGCTCAGCCTCCACATAATCCAACGAGCAAAAGATTGCCTCATAGCTTAAATAAGCCCATTATGATATGTTAACATTCTTGTTAGGGTCTTCCATGAGGTCATTTGCATGCAGACAGATAGTGCATGAACATCTCTCTATGGCCTTGGTTAGTGCTGTACTTAAGATGCTATTTAAAATTGCTCTAAGATGTTTTATAAATAGCAAGCTTTTTTTTTTTTTTTTTTAATTAGTAATTCAAGATGGAAGGGGAAATTGTTTAACCAGGAAAGGTACACTAAGCTGAAACTTATTTGCAGGTGTGATCTGGGAGCACAAGGAAGTTAGGAAGCAGTCCAGAAGGGCAACAAAAGTGGTGCAGGGTCTGCATCAGAAACCATATGAAGAGAGACTGAGAGGCTTAATATGTATACTCTTGATGAAAGGAGGGACAGGGGGACATGATAGAAACTTTCAAGTACCTCAAGGGAATCAACAAAGTCCAGGAAGGTAGCATCTTTCAGAAAAAGAGATGTGTAAGAACAAGGGGGCACAATTTAAAGAAAGAGGGGAACGCCTCAGGGGTAATGTGAGGAAATTTTTTTCACGGAGACAGTGGTAGATGCATGGAACCACCTTCCTGGGGAGGTTGTTGGGTCTAAAACAGTGGGGGAATTCAAACATGCATGGGACAGACATAAGGCAATTGTAGTGGGGGGTTGCAGGAAGTAGGCTGTTAGTTAACTAGAATCTGCAGCTTATCCAATAGGAAGGAAATGGGCAGATTGGGTGGGCCAAGTGGTCCTTATCTGCCGTCAAAGTCTATGTTTCTATGTAAGTGACTTGCTCAGGGTCACACAGTATGCAAGTGGGGGTTGTGGATTCAAATCCAGGTCTCCAGGTTTGCAGCTGAGGGCCCTAAACCACAGTGCTATACTGGGACTTTGTGTAGTGCAAACCTAACTTTTCTAAATTCTACCCATGTCTTAAAGTACAGGTACTGTATGTACTTGTCCAGAAGTGAACAATCACTCAAGCTGCAATGAGTTGTGCCTGGTTTTAGAGATGTATGCAAAACAAGAATGACTGGCACCAACTCTCAGATTCTGTCAATTACAAAGGTTTTATTGCAAGGCTTAAATACACATGGTGAAAAACAATTCCCGATCAGTTTCACTTCTGACTTTATCAAGGGTCTCAGGGCAATGGTCAGGATGGGAATCCCACCCTGATCTCCTCTTGAGACCTTGACCAAAACCAGGAGCACTGGCTTGATTGCGGAATTGTTTTCTACTGTAATATTTAAACCTGCAATAAAACTTTACAATTGCACTACATGTCTGGTCTGATTTATTGTAGTGCAAAAGTTTTGTTTTAATTCTTTTAGTAATTAGATAAGGCCCACTAGACACAAGTGCCTGTTTTCAGGGGCAACTCAGAAACACTGGGGTGGTTAAATGATTTGCTCAGTCACACAGTATGCAAGTGGAGTTTTTATAGACTTTCTTTATGCTCCCCATCTCTGACTACTCGGACTCTCTCTGGTGCGGTCACCTGGCTCGATCCTATCCCACCTGCCTGAAGTCCCCAGCCTTACCTTACCAGTGGGGGGGGGGCTCTCTACTCCACTCCTCTGATTCCTGACCCCCCAGATCTAAGCCCTCCAGGGTGGGACTGCTGACTCCTCTGGCGACATTTCTGAAATCCAGTTGGGTGACCAGGGAATGAAGGCAGCACCAGAGGCAGGCTGGAGGACCTGACACTGGGTGTGGGGGGTCAGCCACTGGACCCACTTTCGCCTACCAAGGGCCAGGGCCATTTTCCTTGTTCTGTTCCTTCCCCATTGGTTCGGATATGCAATGTGACCAGCGTGTGCGTGCAGGTGTGCTCCCGCCCATGCACACAGGATCGTCGTCACAGCCGATCCCCCCTGGCAAAGGATCCCAAGGCTTCCATACCCCCAGTAACCACTGGGAGTCCCCAAAGCCCAGGATATAAGACCCTCCCTCCCTCCCAGGAGAGGAGAGCAGTCCTAAGGATGCTCAATCCTCTCCTCCCCCGCCGAACCCCACCGACCCGAGTTCGTTCCCGAACCCTGCTCACTGGCATGGCACGAGGTGTGGTGTCCAGCTCTTCAACCCTCAGTGCCACTGGGCTGGCCATGCAAGTGGAAGTTGTGGGAATCAAACTCAGGTCTGCTGGATGTACCAAGTTCATTCACAGCTCATTGTTCAAACCTCTAGGTCATACTGTCAGCCCAAAAGTTACAACAATGAAACATTTAGTTTAGTTTATTTATTTCTCCAGGAAGAGGTTTGACTCAACAAGCTCATTTACAAGGTGGTCCTGGGTAGGAAACATATGGAATATAATTACAGGGACACTGGTTTACCGGGATTGAGAAAGGGCAAATTATATTTTGCACATTGTAAAAACTGGTATTGTCACTGGTGTCTGCTAAACCAAAATCCATTTTTACTGATGTTTGGTTTAGTGTACTAAACAATTGTTAACTTTGTTAACATGCATTTTAGCAATTTTGACCTCCACTATTGTACAACCATCCATCCTTCTACCAATTAAAAGTTATTTTAGGTACAAGATGTGAAGGCAGCAGCAACACTATAGCCCCTCCTAAGGTGTGATGGAAGCAGCACTACACCCCCATCTCTCAGGTGTGATAGCAGTAATAACAGCAATGTGGCCCCTGTCCCTCAGGTGTGAAAGCAGCAGCAACAGCACCACAGCCCCTCTCCCTCCAGTGTGATGGAAGCAGCAGCACTGCAGCCCCCATCTCTCAGGTGTGATGGCAGCAGTACTACATTCCCCATCCCTCAGGTGCGATGGCAGTATTAGCACTATGGCCCCCATCCCTCAGGTGTGACCGCAGCAGTACTACGGTCCCCATCCCTCAGGTGTGACCACAGCAGTACTATGTTCCCCATCCCTTAGGTGTGATGGCAGCAGCTGCATCACTGCAGCCCCCACCCCTCAGGTGTGATGGCAGGCGGTGCAACACTGAAGCCCTCACCCCTCAGGTGTGACAGCAGGTGGTGCAGCACTGAAGCCCCCACCCCTCAGGTGTGATGGCAGGTGGTGTAGCACTGAAGCCCCCATCCCTCAGGTGTGACAGCAGGTGGTGCAGTACTGAGGCCCACACCCTGTAGGTGTGACGGCCGCTGTGGAATCACAACAGTACTCACCCAGTGCCATGTACCAGAGCTTGCATGTCAGAGCTCGGACGTGAATTAAGCAGAACCACCGGACGCCAAGGTGGACTCCGTCGGTTCAGTCCCTAACATTTAACTACGTAAATTGGTTTATTTGTAAACAAAGCACATCCAATTTAAAAAAATCCACATGTGATTAATGAGGATGCTAATGGAGAGATACACAATCTCTCCCAAGTAATAAACCAATCTGGAATTGCTCTCACAGTAAATTGGGCACTTTTTGACTTGGTCTTCGTGAAAATGGAGCCTCTTAGTTTTCATGTCGGAGCCCAAACTCATGAAAGGAGTTCTACCTGCAGAGGTGAAGCCATGATCACTGTACAGATCATGGCTTCATCTCTCCTATCCCCCCTGCAGTCAACATAAATGAATTAATATTTGTGCCTGATCACCAGTACAAACTGGTACATCCTCCGGTGCACCCAGCATTTTAATTATGGCGCCATTGAACATGGCGTGCTCTTGCTCATAACACTGCAAGCTGATGATGCTGCCTTGCCCCTTCCTCCATAGGTAGGGCAATAGTACCTAGGCACACCCATGGGATCTATAAAGGGCATGGAGATATAAACTCAATCTCTATGCATAAAGGTACTATTGAGGCAGGGGCAAGGTAGTGTCAACAGTTCATGAGTGAGGCGTGGGATGTTCATGAGTGCCAAAATTAAAATTCTGGGTGCAGAGAATTACCAGTTTGGTGATCAGGTAAAAAGATTATTTATTTAATATAGTGCCTGCAGGGGGGACCAGCGAGGTGAAGCCCTGATCTGTACAGTGGTTGGGGCTTCACCTCTGCCGGTAGTTCTCCTTTAAGAACTTGTCTTCATCTCCATAGTTCTCCAACTCCATTCAAGCAAAGATGGACTGCCCTGGCACCAAGGTGGTCCCACCACACCACCTAAGAGAACAGACACCACCCAGGAAGTTTCCTGGAATGACACCTCCAGATACCGATGCACAGCCACCCAGGACCCACCCTGAAAGGTAAGCACTTGGTTGTTGGTTATTATTAGCATCACCTATGATAGTGTTTGGTGGGTCTGGTTGTAGTAGGCCAGGTTGCCGCAAATGCCCCCCCCCACCAACTACTTCAAAATTGTCTCATCCGACAGTTGTGAATGGCACAGATGAAACATGATTGATTCAGTTTGATGTGGTTTAATACAGTAATTTTGTCAGAGTGTGTGTCTCTATTCTTCTACACACAGACACAGACACAGACAAAGACACAGACACAGATACACACACCACCCAAAAATGAACTTTTTTTAAAACCATGTTTACATTTAGGATAGAGACAGTGAAGCAGGTCCAGGCAGTACAACAACACAGTAAATGAAATCATGTATTCTACAACTAAGACACATGCCCAGCAAATCACTCCAAGATACCAAAAATGGATCTTCCCCTGCCCAGAGGAACAGGCTGAGTCACAGGCCTGGGTGCTAAATGAAGAGGACAGGCCACAGAACATCTTGTGAAACTACATAAACACACGCAAGTTTTCTACTGTAGGATTTCACACCTCCCAAAAGTTCCTAATTTTGACACAGAAACTTATCTTCAGTGCTCAGCAGTCCCTTGTACGAGGGGGGAAGCATGGCACTTGCCCAGTGGACTGGCATACATGTGGGAAAAAATGGTTCTGTGCCACTCTGCCCATCCATCCCTCCCTCTTTCATCACCAGAGGCTAGAACCATTTTGTTCAGCATGTGCACCAGTCCTCCAAGCCCGTCTCTCTGCCGACCATCAACGACCAACCGTTGGAATATGGCACAGACCCAGTGGACTGGCATGTATTTGGGAAAAAATGGTTCTGTGCCTCTCTGCCTATCCATCCTCCCTCCTCCATCACCAGAAGCCAGAACCATTTTTTCAGCATGTGTATCCGTCTGCCTGTCCGGCCCTCTGCTGACCATAAATGACAAGCCTGCTCATGCATCCCCACCCCATCTTCCCTCCTGCTTTCCCATTCAAGCAGCAGGGCTATTCACATAAAAAAAAACTTACTAGACTAACAGGCACTTAGGAAGGCAGTTGTCCAGTGGCAGCAGATGTCAAGACAGGTCAGATCAGCACAGCAGCACAAAGCTTGTAGGGCAGAATGCAGGGCAAACAACACTCTCAAACCCACTACACTAGCACAGTCAGTCTCCCCACCTGACATACCAGATGGACACTCTCCCACCCAGATGGACCAGCAAAGCCACACTTCCCACCCACCCCACCAGCATGGCCACTCCCCCACTCCAAAGTTGGAAGGCCACTCTTCTCAAACCACCACACCAGAGCAGACACTCTCTAACCGACAGACCAGTCCAACCACTTTCCCCACCTAGACGCAGCTGCATGGCCACTTTGCCCATCCAGCTCAGCCACCAGCCTAGTCACTCTCCCCACCATGACAGACCAGCATGGCTACTCTCCACAACCTACCACACCAGGCCGGACATTCTCCCCACTCCAATGGACCAGTCTGGACAATTTCCCCACTACGACAGAGCTGCACAGCCACTTTCCCCACCCAGACGGACCAGCCTGGACACTATCTCCATTCCGACAGACAAGCATGGCCTCTCTCCCCACCCAGACAGAGCTGTCTGTACACTCTTCTCACCCCAGACAAGGCCAGGCACTCACCTCACCCAGACGGACCAGCCCAACCACTTTCCCCACCTAGATGGAGCTACATGGCCACTTTCCCCCACTCCGACAGACTAGCCTAGCCATTCTCCCCACCCTGATGTACCAGCTGGACATTCTGCCCACCCATCACACCAGCACAGCCACTCTCCCTCCCAGAGATACCAGTGGGACACTCTCCCCACCCAGACGGACCTGCATGGCTGCTCTCCCACCCAACCCCACGAGCACTGCCGCTCTCTCCAGGCTGGAGTTGGAAGTCCACTCTCCCCAAAACACAACACAAGGGCAGACACTCTCTCCACCCAGACAGATCAGCCCAATTGCTTTCCCCACCTAACTTCAGCTGCATGGTCACGTTGCCCACCCAGCCCGGCCACTTTCCCCACCCAGACAGACCAGCATGGCTACTCTCTCCAACCTACCACACCTGCCCAGACACTCTCCCCACCAAGATGGACCAGTCTAGACACTTTTCCCACCAAGACAGAGCTGCACAGCCAATTTCCTCACCCAGACAGACTTGCACAGACACTTTCCCCACCCAGACTGAGCTGCACAGTCACTCACCCTACCCTGGACCAGCCCGGACACTTCCCACCCCAATGGACCAGCCTAGACACTATCCCCCCCACTCTGATGGACCAGCCTGGGAATTCTCCCCACCTTAATGGACCAGCCTAGACACTATCCCCACCCTGACGGACCAGCCCGGCCACTTTCCCTACCCTGGCAAACCAGCCTGGACACTTTTCCAGCCCAGATAGAGCTGCACGACCACTTTGACCACTCAGACAGAACTGCACGGCCACTTTCCCCACCCAGATGGACCAGCCTGGACACCATCCCATCCCTGACAGACAAGCATGGCAACTCTCCCACCCCAACAGACCAGCCCTCCTTTCCCCACCCAGATAGAGCTGCATGGACACTCTCCCCAACCCACATCACCAGTCTGGAAACTCCCTCCACCCAGACAGACCAGCCCGACCACTTTGCCCACCCAGATGGAGCTGCATGGCTACTTTGCCCACCCAGACAGAGCTGCATGGACACTCTCCTCACCACGACAGACCAGCCTGTACACTAACCCCAACCCAATGGACCAGCACAGCTACCCCAACCAGTGTCCTCTTCCCTACGGCCACTCTCCCTACCTGACCCACCAGCACAAACAGCCAGCAAGCCCACCCCACTAGACAGAGCCAGCAGCAACCACCACCCCAGACACATGGCCACCCAGCTCACAGCTGCCAGCCCACCAGGCTCACTGCTAGCAACCCTTCCCCAGAAACACAGCCAGCAATCTCCCCAAAACAAGGCCAGCAACACCCCACCCCCAGAAACATTGCCTGCAACCCCTGAGACATGGCCAGCACCCCCACTCACAAAAACAAATGGCCAGCCAGCAACAGTTTTAATAGTCAGATATTTCATTTATGGAACAGGCAATTAAGGACACATCGTATATACAGAATGTGGAGAAGAATTCAGACAAAACAACAACCCCTTGTGCAGCATTTGCCAGGAAGGGACAGCAAAACCAAGCAGTTGGTTCATTTGCTGTAGCTCCCCTGCCCCAAATAGAGTCCCTCAGTGGACGGTTAGGATCAGTGGCAGAAAGGCCAAGGAGTTTGTCCGTTTAGCTCCCCCACTCACAATGGAGTCCCACAGTGATTGTTTTATCATTACTACAGCCAGGTACAGCTGAGACAGGGACAGTGAAATAAGTAGTCAATCTGCTCATTTATTTGTTGACCTAACTAATTCGTCCACACTTAGGAAATGGAATTCTGGAAAAGACAAAACTAATGAAATAAAAAAAAAAATTAGGCAAGCAAGCTCTATTGGCTCAAATCGCAGAAGAGAACAAAGCGCAGATGCACCAGATGCACAGAAGCTAAATTATATGCAGAGGAGCAGCGAAGTACTGTAACAATAAAATGTGTAGCCTGAACCAGGAAGCAACAAGTGCGGGGTGGCAGGTGAAAAGCAGGACCGGCCAGGAATTAGCAGTTTCTTCAGTTAAATATTATACACAGTATATGCTGCACAGCTCAAAATAATCCAACACTTACCAATGGTGAATCTAATGAAGCAACCAACCTTAATCGGACAGCACACTCTCGACTCTTGCAGGGAATGGCGATGAGGCAATAATACAGGAAGTGAAATTACAAAGGGGATGATGGACTGCAGCAGTGTGCCTTTTAAGGCAGTGTGATCACGGAGCTGCTGATAACAAACATGTTAGTTGATTTTCGTGCTGGAATTCCGTCCGGCCAATCAAAATCCCATGTGTACTCAGGAAGTTCCATGGAGCAATCAGTCTTCTGTGAATCCATCTGTTTTACCGTGGGCACAGAAAACCAGTGTCCCTGAATATAAAGGTACAGTGGTTAAAAATATATACAATAGGATACAAAAGAACAGAGGCACATATGCAGTACAGTCAACGAACATATATAAACTAGAATACCAAAAGAAAAGAAGTACAATTGTAGTGCTGTAATTAATGACAAGTGATAGAGTCCTTTAGGCTACTTTAAAGTCTATGGGAATAGAAGAACCCCATTAGTACAACAATTATTAAATCAGGTGAACAAGAAGTGATAATTCAGCGAAAAATAAGAGGTGATAAATTAGTGAAGGGAATAAGACAATTATAAATTAGGCATTTATACAATAGCATGACAGGTCATGGTAAGTGGGATATTTTGAAGCTATCTCAGCACATAATACAGTTGCGTATGTTAATCATAGTACAGACATTCTGCAATAATGGGAGGGCTTTAAGCCCGAGGTTTGATGGGTGGAGCAACAACGTCACTCCCCCATCGAGCTTAAAAGGTCACAACATCCTGGGCCTTGCCAGGATTCTTTTCGTTAACGGCCTGAGCGCTGGTCCTCCTCGCTCTGCTGCTGCTGTTTCTTGGGCGCCTCTGGCTGCTGGATCTGCCTCCTCTCGTGCGCTCTCCTCCACAGCATTTGCCCTGGTAGTTTGTTCTCTCCCTACCCAATTGTCCTCCTGCCTCCTACCTGCCTCTCGGGTACTTGCTTTCCCACACGTGGCTCTCCCAGTCTATCTGATCACTGATCTGTGTTACCTGCATCAGTGTGTCATTGTTCTGTTCCTCCCACTTGCTCTCTGCTTCTGGGCGCGTCCTCAGCCACGTCTTATTAACTTTCTGAAGTCGCCTTACCTGCCCGCTTGCCTTCTTTTGGGGTTCTCTTACTTCCAGCCACCTCCCTTCCCCCCGGCTTGCATGTAACTGTTGCACTGACCTATCTGGTAAATTCCTCGGTGATCGACTGCGAACCTGTTCGATTTCATCACCAGTGCTGGTGCCATAAATCAGCCAGGTCTTCAGAGACTGGTATGTCTGCTCAGAGTGTTCTTCTCCTACTGCATGCACTCCCTATCCATTCCGCCACGGTTCTGGTGGCTCCTCTGAGCAATGCTTCTTCCTATGTTCAATTGTTTCTTCTGGTGAGTAAATCAGCATTGGTCCACTGCCAGAAACCTAGTATTGATTTCCAGCTCTCATTTTTTGCCATGTGTTTGTCCCATGTGTACGATTTCTGGTCATCCGCAATTTTCTTTCGAATGATCCTGCCTGATATCCCACTTTTTCAGGCTGGGACCATTTTCTCATGTTCACTGGGTATTCGATTTTGGTTTGGTGTCTATGGTGACTTTCTATATCTGCCTTTCCATTTCGGGGACTCAGACTGCAACACTGGGATGTGAAACTGACAGTTATCACTTCACAATTTTTTTTCAGTGACAAAACCTACACATTTCATAAACTATGGGACATTTTCATGAAAGTAGGAGTCTTCTCCAAATTGGGGAATGTTAATCATAGTGATGACATTTGCCAAATTGTCTTGTTTAATTCTAGCTAGGTACCATGTGTTTGTCACTATGCCTGAGTTGAGTAATTAACCTGAAGGGACTCTCACTAGGTACAGTATATTGTGTCTTTGAAGGTCTCTCTGGTTATCATGCTCGTTCTCTTCTCTAGTTTTCTGTTGCAGCTTTGTTGAGCGCTGTGGTGTGCTGAGGGCTGTTTTGCTTCACAATGGGACATCGCCCCCATGCAGTTCTCATCCCATCCCGGCTGGGTCCTATGCTACCCTATTGACCTCCCTACCGTCCTTTGTCCTTTCATACCTCACTTTCCAGTACCTGCCTTCTTGGCATCAATCCCTCATTGTACCTCATCCGTTCCTGTTACCTTCCTCAGCCTAGCGCTTATTCTCGTCCTGACCGTCGTGGATTCTTTCCTCTCATGCTTCCCTCCTCATCATTCATCATCCAATTTGACTCCCTCGATCGCCATCCTGTGCTTACCCTCTGGTTCCTGATACTCCTTCTTGGCCTCAGAGTCTGCCTCCTTCCAAGGAGCATCGTTGTTCGTATCGCTCCATAGGGCATGATACCTTCGTTCAGGTTGTTTTCAAGTTCATTCCCATCTCCTCTTCTTCCAATTCCGTACCCGCTTTTGGATTCCCACCACTCGTGTCCTGCTTTCAATATTTCTTTTTGGGCGTACCTACCATAACTCCTATGCCACCTATCAACCGTGGCCATCCTGCTGCATGTATCGAGTTCATAACTCCAATCATATCGAGTTCATAAATCCGGTCATCATTCACTCAGCATTACCTCAATGTTTATCTATTTACATCGCTTACTTAAACATTCCTATCATTGAATTCCATACTACCTCATCAACTACAACCTCAGGGTCTAATCGTTCAGGGTCTAATCATTTACATTGCATAATCAGGCATGCCTCTTCAACCTCAGTGTCTGCTTGTTCACATTGCTCAATCAAGCGCATCACTCAATCAAGCCAGTCTGCATTATCATCTGTCTCCTCATCAGTACATCTGGAATTTCCTTGTGAGCACATCTGGATACCCCTCACTCCTCTGACTCATACATGGATTTACTCCCTCCCATCCTTGCTCCTCTGATCTACTATCTCTCATCGACTACTCAAGCAAACCCTCCTAGGGTCCCTGCTACCTCACGTTCCTTATTTAATCTATGCTCCTTTGGAGTTTTTCCCTATCCCATCATCATCCTCCCTACTCATACCTTCTGGTTCCTGACATGCCTTCCTGGCCTAGGAGTCTACCTCCTTTCGAGAAGCCTATTTCCTACTACTTCCTTCATACCAGTTCCTTTTCAAGTTCATTCCTGTCTCCTCCTCTTCCAATTCTGTACCGGCCTGTCAGGATTTACTCCACTCGTGGCATCCTATTGATATTTCTTTTGGGTGTCCCTATCATGAATCCTATGCTACCTTATCAACCCATGGCCATCCTGCTGCACATATCCTTCCTGCCGCATGTATCGAGTTCATATCTCCAATCATCATTCATTCTGCCTTACTTCAAGATTTATCTATTTACATTGCTTACTCGAACATCCCTATCATTGAATCCTATGTTCCTTTTGAGGAGTCTACTAGTCACATTGTTCTATCAGCATATCAACCCTCTGGTTCGTATGCCCTCTGGTTTCAAATATGCCTTCTTGGCCTCAGAGTAAAGCTCCTTTCCAGGACCTCGTGTACTTGCATCACTCTATTGAATCTATGATATCTCATGTCCCACAACATCAGGGTCTAATTGTTCACATCGCATGTTAATGCCTTATCGGCCTCAGTGTCTACTTCCTTACCTTGCTCAATCAGGCATACCTCTCATTTGATCTCATGCTACCTCATCCACCTGCCACCCTCTTGTGGCAATCATCACCATCAGTATTCATTTTTGCCTCCTGTTCCTTCGATTCATGCACAGCCTCATGTTCCATATTCAATCTGAGCTTTCTTTTGGGGAGTTTCCCTATTCTGTCATAATCCTCCCTACTCATGTCTCTTTCATTACTCCTCCCTACTTATATCCCTCATCTATGAACCATTCTCTTTACCGACATACGTCCTCAAATCAAACGTTGTCAGCCTGGAGGGAAGGTGACCTAGACCTTGGATACCCAGAGGTTTCCTCCTCAAAGGGCGTTTTTCCTCTCCTCCATGCCAATGGTCATAATATTAGTTAGAGCTAGTGCTTTCTTCATGTGTTAGTTAGATTCCGCTGTTGGATGGAGGAGGATGGTAGCCTGGCTTTCTCCTCTCTCCTCTCTCCTTAGGAAGTTAGCCCTTCTCTTCACAGAATTCATTCATAATCCTTGCCTCTTCAAAGCTTGACATCTTTAGGTATTCTTTTTGGGCTTCTTCCTAACCTACCTTTAACTGACACATTCATTCCCAGCACCTGTGGGAAGGGGGACCCTCCTCTAGGGTTCCTTGCGTCGTACCCCTACAGGGTAGTATATCCAACAGATAGAGAGGTCAAAAGCCACAAAGCAAATCAAGTTACACAAGCATCATCTCATATTATCTTATCCAGTTGTGTAAGCACATTGAAGTTATAGTTTATGCTTTTTGGTAACTGCAGGAATGTGATTCTTTACAAACACTTTCTAATAATAATTTGAAGACACCTATACTTACTAACTTGGTGAGCTTAAGAGTATCTTGCAATTTATTCCATGCCCTAGGGAGGCTGCTAAATGTTTGTTTTACAGATTAGTGGAGAAACATAGAAACATAAACCTAGAATTTGATGGCAGATAAGGACCACTTGGCCCACCTAGTCTGCCCATTTCCCTACCTAATGAATAAGCTGTAGATCCTAGTTAACCAACAGCCTACTTCCTCCTACCCCCCACTAGAATTGCCTTATGTCTGTCCCATGCATTTTTGAATTTCCCAACTGTTTTTGACTCCACAACCTCCTCAGGAAGGCTGTTCCATGCATCCACAACCCTCTCCATGAAAACATACTTCCTCACATTACCTCTGAGCCCTCCCCTTCTATCTTCAAATTGTGCCCCCTTGTTCTTGCACATCTCTTTTTCTGAAAGATGCTACCCTCTTGGATTTTTTTGATTCCCTTGAGGTACTTGAATGTTTCTATCATGTCCCCCCTCTCCCTCCTCTTCTTGAGGGTATACATATTAAGCTCCTTTAGTCTCTCTTCAAATGTCTTCTGGTGCAAACCCTGCACCATTTTGGTTGCCGTCTTCCAGACAGCCTCAACCTTGTCTATGTCTTTGCAGAGATGGGGTCTCCATAACTGCACGCAGTACTCCAGATGGGGTCTCACCAACTGTCTGTACAGAGGGATAACAACTTTCTGTTTTCTACAGGTGATGCCTCTCCCTATGCATCCCAGTATCCCCAGCCCTCCTTACTGCCTTCTCACATTGCTTGCCCACCTTTAGGTCATCTGATATAACTACCCCCAGGTCCCTTTCCATTTCTGTTGTTGTCAGTATCTCATCCCCCATTGTGTACTCTTCCCCTGGGTTTTTGTTTCCCAGGTGCATTACTTTGCATTTCTTAGCATTGAATCTAAGCTGCCATACATTTGACCATTCCTCTAACCTTGCCAAGTCCCTTCTTATCCTTTCCACCCCACCTTGTGTATCAACCCTGTTGCAGATCTTTATCTGGTCTGCAAAGAGACATACTTTTCCTTCCAGTCCCTCTGCAATGTCACTTATAAAGACATTAAAAAGGACTGGACCCAGTACTGAACCCTGCGGTACCGCACTAGTAACTCCCCTTTCTTAACTGTGCACTCCGTTTACTATTACCCTTTGCATCCTGTTGTCCAGCCAATGTTTTACCCAGGCTACCACCCTGGGACCCACTCCCAGGCTGGCTAATTTGTTTATTAATCTTTTGTGTGGGATTGTAAGTAAGTAAGTAAAATTTATTTTTTAAGCGCTTTTCTTAAACCAAAGTGCTGTACAGACAATAAATAAATAAATAACAGAGAAATATCAAAGATTGACAATAATAAAATCAGACATCATAAGCTTTTGTAAATAAAAATGTTTTTAACTCTGCTTTGAAGCTCTCGACGGTCAGGCAACTTCATATCCGACGAGGTAGAGAGTTCCACAGGGCAGGAGTGGCATACGAAAATGCACGTGCTCCAGATGATTTCAAATGAACCCTGGGAATCTCTAGCAATCCCTCATTGGCAGATCGGAGTGAGTGAGAAGGGCAGTAGGGAGTAAGATCTTGCAGATACTGCAGTCCCTGTTCGTGTAGGGCCTTATAGGTCAGTAATCCGACCTTGAAGGTAATCCGCTATTGAACAGGCAGCTAGTGCAGCCCATGCAGAACAGGCATAATATGACTATTTCTAGATGTTCCAGTCAAAAGCCTGGCTGCTGCATTCTGCACTAGCTGCAGGCAGCGGATATCAAACCCCGGTAGCCCCAGGTAAAGAGAATTGCAGTAATCAAGGCGAGTGGTCTTGAAAGCATGGACCAAAGTTGGAAGGTCAGCCAGAGGAATCAGGTGTTTCACCCGGGCAATATTCCTCAGATGATAAAAAGAGGACTTAACAACGGCCGACACCTGAGATTTCATGGTCAAACCATTGTCACTAATAATGTCCAGATTACACACCTGGCTTGAGGTCAAGAGCTGGGCACTGCCAAGCCAAAGGCCCAAAGGAACCCCAGCCCTTTGACCCGCCTCCAGTCAACCTGGGTCCACGATCAATACCTCGGTCTTATCCGGGTTTAACCTCAGCCAGCTGGCACTCATCCAGTCCTTGATCTCAGCTAGACAGCTGTTAAGCAAAGAGACTGCATCATCCTGTCCGGGAGTAAAGGACAGATACAGCTGAGTATCATCTGCATAGCAGTGAAAACCCAGACTGTAATGCCTAATGATATCTCCTAATGGCAGCATATAAACTGCGAACAATATGGGTGCCAAAATTGAGCCCTGCGGCACCCCACAGGACAGAGAGATGGCATCAGAGTAACAAATACCTGTGACAACCCTCTGAGTCCACCCTGTGACCAAAGATTGAAACCAATGCAGAACTGTACCAGACAGCCCGCAAAAGAGCTGCAGGCATTCCAACAGCACACCATGGCCCACAGTATCAAATACTGCAGAGAGATCAAGAAGGACTAGAATAGTACAAGCTTTTCGATCTCTCGCTATTAGGAGATCATTTACAACCTGGATGAGAGCAGTCTCAGTGCTATGTCTTTTCCTGAACCCCGACTAGAGAGCATCATAGATATTGTGATTCATAAGATGGTCATCCAACTGTTGCGCTACCACCTTTTCAATAACCTTACTCACAAAGGGCAGGTTAGAGATAGGTCTGTATTTGGCTGGACAGCCTGGGTTCAATGAAGGTTTTTTAAGGAGTGGTCGAACAACCGCCTCCTTTAGGGGATCAGGAAAAAACCCTGCTCCAAAGACTTCCAGACAATTTCAGCAAGGATTGGGCAGATAACATCTACGCAACCTATTAATAGTGGCGTAGGGCCCAGATCCAAACTACAGCTGGTAGGTCATACAGTCTGAACAATCCTCACAACATCCATGAAACCCAGCCTGCTAAAGTCAGACCAGGTGACACAAGGGTTTGCTTCACTTCGTCGATCACCGCAGTTCCCTAAAGAGGGAGCAGGACGGATTCCCGACCTGATGCTGGCAACCTTATCTGCGAAGAATCGAGCAAGCTCATCACACTTTATTTGTGAAAAATCTCTTCCAGACTGTAGACAGAGTGGATTGCACAATCTGTCAACAGTCTGAAAGAGTTGAGCTGGTCGATTCCGCGCAGCAGCAATCTCCCTGGACAGGAATTCTGACTTCTTACGGGTGATTGCTGATTGACAGACACTATAATGGTCCATCAATCTAAGCCTGTCAGCATCTAGGCTGGACTTCCACCATGCTCTCTCTAACCTCTGCCCAACTCTCCTCAGCTCCTTCAGAAACCCATCAAACCATGGAGATCTTAGGTGCTGAGTGAGCGGGCAATTCTGAACAGGAGCAATTTGATCCAGCGCCTCGCCTACAGCTTTATTATAGGCAAGTACGAGATCCCCTGGACCCATGCACTCACTTGAACTACCCGATAGGTCCAGTACCGCCGAAAGACCTTCTGGGGTAACTCCCTTCAGAGGACGATACTGGACCATCTCCGTAGGGGCAGGCCTATTTGGGGGTGCCCCGAAGCTGAATCTTATGGTATGATGGTCTGTAGACACATTTGGTTCTACCCTCAAATGTGTGACTTCCAACTCCAGTAGCAACACTAGGTCCAATGAGTGACCCCTTATATGGGTAGCAGAGGTTACCACCTGTGTAAGGCCCAACATTGTCATAAGTTGGAAGGAGCTTTTCCCAAAAGGCGAGAGTTCATCGTCAACCCAAGCATTGAAGTCGCCCAGTATCAACCACCTGGGCGACTCCAATGCTACGTCGACGATGAAGTCCGCAGACTCCTTCAGGAATTCTCCACCATCACCAGGTGGTCGGTAAATGAGGAGAATCCTGAACCCTACACCTGCTGCCAGGATACACTCAAAGGATCGAGTGAAACCCACTGGTACATCCACAAGACCCAGCTTCATTTTAGAAAAGATGGCTACACCCCTGCCCCTACGATCCAGCCTTGGGCGGTGTATCACTGAGAACCCAGTTGGAGCAGCAGATGCCAAAACAGGGCCTGCATTCTCATCCAACCAGGTCTTGGTGATACATGCCAGGTCAGATGTTGCAACAAGGTCAGCTATGATAGCGGTCTTGTTTTTAATTGACCTGGCATTACATAGCACCGCCCGGACTGGATGGGTTTTCAAGGAGAGGAATGCAGTACCTGTCCACAATTTGCAGAGCCCTTGGGTATGGGAATCAGGCAGGGAGGACCCCTCTCCTGGACCCATTTCACCCCTGGGTGTCTCCTAGTCCCCACTACCTCTATCGATCGACCCCTATCCATTCTCCCACTCTGCCCGGTCCATCCACCCCTCAAACGCTTTCTCATTATCCCCAGTGCACGAAATTTGTTATACACATCAGCTGCCAAAGGGGAACAATGAAAAGGGTGGAGGTCCCGAAGCAGAGTGGGAGAGTAGTGCCTGACTGTCCTAAAGCCCTCCCAACACATTTCATTAAGCAGCAATTAACCATATAATTAAAATATTCAAAAATTCAATTATGACAACATACAAAAGCTTAACTCATTAAACAAATCAAACTAATTAACCATATTCCTTTAACAGTTCAACTTAAAATAACCATCTGTGTCAAATGCCTTGCTAAAGTCTAGGTGGACCATGTTCACAGCCCCTCCCTGGTCTACTACTTTGGTCACCCAGTCAAAGAAATCAATTAGATTCATCTGACATGACCTTCCCACGGTGAATCCATGCTGCCTTGGGTCCTGTGCCCACTGGCCTCTAGGTACTCAGCAATTCTTTCCTTCAGAAGTGATTCCATTATTTCCCCTACCCTAGGAGGTATGGGGGCCTTCATGTCATACTATTAAGAAATGAATATTCCTAGAATGGACTGTATTGTTGTAAAACCAAGCTATCCTTACATCCTTAGTACATTTTTATGATTATCTACATGACAAAATACTGTTTAAAAATGAATGCAGTTCATATTTAGTGTGACTTTTATCTTTTGGCTAGTTACAGAAGGATGACACCAGGGGCTCAATTTTCAAAACAAAAACTGTAGCACCAAATGGCTTTGATGCAAATGGCATCTTGTGCCAAAGTTTACAGCAATCCCAATTTTCAAATGTAGGCTGCGTAGAAATCAGAATGCCGTGCGCCAAAGCCGCTCTGTGCCACCCTTGCAGCAAAAGAGCCCGTGCACCAGGTCACAAGGGTGCTTCCACCATAGCGGGGCTGCACCATCCCCTTTTTTGGCATTTTAGAAGCCCCACCATGGTTGCAACAGGGAGCTGACTTTAGACCAGCCAGGAGGTGGTCTAATGGCCTGCACCACTTCCAGGCAGGGAGGTGATTGGGGGGCCTGCAAGGACAAAATTGGAGCAGAGGGAGTGCCATGGGGGTGATGGGGCACAGAGGCACTGTAAGGTTATTGAGAAGGCACCTGGAGGTGGTGCCATGCTCCGTGACACAGAGCTGATCAGCTCGTGTAATGAGGAGTGGGCAGGGAGGAAGCATGACTCAGACCCCAGATGGAAACAGGCCTGTCACTTGCCACAGAGGACCCACAGACCTCAACATGCAGTAGGTGGTACTGGCCATGGGTTGTGGGGTGCAGGCAGTGGACAGATAGATTCCGGAGGCACCACAATAGTCCCCGATACATAGCCCCCCCATGTGGCAGAAGGTGGATGCCTGACTACACTTTTAGGGTTTGTGGGTTCTCTGGGACAAGTTCCAGGCCTGTTTCCATCTGGGGTCCTGGTCATGCTCCATCCCTGCCCACCCCCCTCTACCGAGCTGATCGACTCTGTGTCATGGAGCATGTCACTTCTGCCTGGTGCCTCCTCAATACCCTCACACTACCACCATGCCCCTGTTGCCTCCTATGGCATCCCCACTGCTCCCTCTACCACCTGTTCCCTCTTTGCAGGCATCATAATCCCCCCACCTTCAAGGCTCAGCTAGAGCTGCGTCATGTAGTGGGGCTTGATGGGATCCTCTTTCAAACCTCTCAGGTGTGCTAATGGGTTTGGCACAACCCTGTAGCTGCAGCAACTCTTGGGACTTTGGTGCAGGGACCCCCACTTTTATAAAATATGGCACAGAGTTCTTGATGCACCCAGAATTTGCTGCAGCTGCAGATGGGCATAACTTGTTTCAGTCTCAGGGCAGACTGAAAATTGAGCCCAAGATCTTCAAATGGAAGCAGCACTGAACCACTTAGCAGTTGAGTTTTAAGATTATTTTTGGCTTCTTCAGGTGAAGTGGTATTCTTGATAAACTTTACTACGTTATACACTGCATGGACACATTTTGTGAAATGAAAAAAAAAAGCTGATAACCAACACCTGGAATATAATACTGTGGTACTTACCCTACCACCGCTGACTACCATTTCAGCATTACGGCAGGAGGTTGTGTTATGTTAGCAATAACACATGACAGGTTGTGTTGTTATTGTATGAGGAGGACCTTCAGTGACATCACTGTAATGGATGACTGACTGACGATGGAACTCCATTCTCAGGCTTAATAAAACCTCCAAAAATCAACATTTCAAAGCACCAAAAAAATCACAACTTGGAAGTATTGCACGCAATAACATATTGAAGAAGACTGGTCAACAGAAATTGGGAGCCACACCAGAGAATAGCATTGGATCGAGCCCCTTCCGGCCATCAGGGCACCCATCGGAACATGCCCATCATTAGGGCACCACAAGGGGAAATTCACCATCCCCTCCCTGAGGTCTACCCCTCCAGAGTTAGAATAATTAGAAAGGGGGGGGTGTGGGGACATGGGAGGCACAGCCCCCCACAAAAAGACGTACCAACGAAATCATGACTTGGTGCCCTGATGACTGGGTGTATCCCGACAGGCGCATTCCAGTGGTGGAACCGGATCGAGCAGTTTCAACACAGAGAGTGAGGCCTCTATCATCTGAGCCTGCTGTCCTCAAAACACAGAACTCTTGCAACTCCCTCAAGGGCTTTAAAGAAAGGCAAAAAACTAGATAATATCCTGTGTGAGCTTAAAGCTTATAGGGTTGAGATGGGCAGAAACTTTGATACTCTTAGCACAAAAGTCACTCAGCTAGAACACTGGGTAAACAAAGCAGATCAACAAATATCAGTTAATGATTTGAAAATGTCCGTATTAGAAGACACAGTATTGCAAACTGGCTAATCAAACCAGCACTTCTATGATATACTAGAGGACTTAGATGCTCAGCTGGAATAACCTCCATATATATAGAGTTCCAGAAGGATTGGCGGGCCCACAAATGATACCATTCTTACAAAACCTGCTACAAAAATCCCTCAATCTTCAACTGGACTATGATTTGGACAAAAAAAAGAGCACATAGGGGTCTAGGCCCAAAACAAACAAACCCAGCTGCCGGACCTTGGTTGATCGTCCTCCTGTTCCACAAGCATATTGTTAAGCAAAACATTTTACTTGGGGTCTGGCAGCAAAAGCAAGTAAAATTTGACTCACATACCATTTACATCAATAATGATTATCCCCCCAGCATTATGGTGAGGAGTCATGCCTTCATCCTCCTGTTCGAGATACTGCGGGCCAACCAGCTCAAATTCCAGACTCCATACCCTGCTCAACTGGTTGTTCAATTTCCTAATGGACAATACACTTTTGAGACAGCAGAAGATGTGGCTCAGGAGTTATGAAAGCTGGGCCTGCAACCTCTGGAAGAAACCACCATACAGACAGCACCACTCCCACCTCATCGAACCAGAACGTCTTAACGGATGACAGTTTTGGATAAGATGACAAAAAGCAGCAAACTCAGTTGACCCCCCCAACAATTGATCAGCAAGCTGAAAGCTGATTTCCACCTCATTGGGTAACTTGAAGCAGCAACAAAATTCACCCATACTTTAATCTCCACCTACCTGTTATTTGAAAGTATTTGAAGGTACATCATTAGGGCACATACTGAGCATCAATATACTAATAATGACTGGACTGTGAGGTGTATACCTGCTGATCTGGGGGGGAAAATTTCCAGTTAGTCCAGCATCACAGTGTCTCCTGTCAACCTGCCAGGCTATGCTGGGGGGAGATCCCTGCTCATTCTGGCACCAGCTGTCTCTGCCGAGCTGGACTTAA
This sequence comes from Neoceratodus forsteri, assembly GCA_016271365.2. Classification (NCBI taxonomy): domain Eukaryota; kingdom Metazoa; phylum Chordata; order Ceratodontiformes; family Ceratodontidae; genus Neoceratodus; species Neoceratodus forsteri. Next base: position 1,090,067,122 of record CM057458.1, read on the forward strand.
CCTCACAACAGAGGTGTTAGAGAGCTGATAACACTGCCAAAGCATGACTCCAGCCACTGCTAGTCTCCACTCTGCCTTGGCAGCTCTAATACAAGTTAATTTGTAGCAGCAGGCATTTTCAGCTCTGAGCTGTGATGGGTAGAAGTCACTAGATGGGTGGGTTTCTCTCTCACTCGCATACCGAGGAACCCATGCAGCCATAGAATAAAGTTAGCACTTGCCACAAGTACGGACCTCTTTGTACTTTGTTATGGGCACTACCAGTGGCGGGAGTCTTGCTGCTCTTTGTTCATATACACAGGAAAAGAGTGGCATGTACAGAGAGATCTACAGGATGGTCTGACTACGCTATTGGACAGAAGTAAATAGACAGTAGTGTGGGGAGCGGGGGCCTCTCCTCACTGCCGTACAGCTGAGCAAAGCAAGGAGGGATAATCTGGGATCAGCTTTAATAAATGGCACTCGCATCAATTACATAAAAAAGGGGGGAGGGGAGAAAAATATGAAGCTAAAGTGAACTCTTCTTTTCATTGAGCACCACTAGTGTGTCCAGGACAGGAACTTCAACATTGTTGGTCAGGGAGACTGGTAGCTTCATCCGCATCACTCTTCTTCAGTACAAAGGATGGAACTAAGTACAGGCTTCACAGTTTTCTGTGGCTCCAACTCCATTGTGTTTTGAACTCTTAGCTCTTCACAACCATGAGAGGACACTGATTTTATTGGCTCAAGGAGGGACTGTGCCCATAGGCTTTCAAAAAAATACAGACATTTTTCTTTAATTAAGAACTATAGATAACACTGAAGAACTACCTCCCTATACAGTGCTAAAGTTATCATGGACTAAATACTATGGTCATAAAGGACACTTGGGATATCACTTGAGGATGGAGATAACTGAGTCTCTTAGGCTAAACCAGTTATGTTCAGGATTGTAATAATTTTCTTTTTATAAAATTTTACTTGCTCTGCATCACTTACCCATTAGCAGATCCACTCAGCATCTGTCTCTTCATTTCACCATGCATTTGTGCTATCAGGCTATTTTAGCCGGAAAATTAACGGCAGTAGGCATGTGGTTAGCCTTCTGTCTGCTGTCCCTGTTATAGATACTGGAAGAAGGGTACACACCCCCTCCAGCATCCTCAGTTTCAGTCTCCAAGGTGAGATGTCTCAAGGAGCATAGCTCCTTATTAGGAAGTCAGCCTGACCCAGTTTGGGTAATCTTCCTCTGTCTTGGGAACTTCCTTTATTACATCACTTTTTCTCTGCAAGAGTAAAGGGCTCATTTCATTATGAACCCCACCACTGGAAGTCACAGTGTTCTGTACAATAATCCTAAAATAGTTTTACTACAATGTCTATACATATTTTAGGTGCAAATTACTTACTCAGTGGTTTCTCAATGTTTTATTCCCATTTACACTAATGCTCAATGTTATTTATTGTTTTACTTCATTTTTGAAAAAAAGGTTGGAAGATTGCCACATGTAGTAGTAATAGATTTTTATTTGTTCTGTCAAAGATCATTACAAAAATAAATACATAAATAGAACACGCTAGTAAAACAGGTCTGCATAAGTTACAAAATACAAAAATTCCATCATAACCAGATAGATACTTATCCTTATTTCAGGTTGATCAAAGATATGATTAGACATTGTTAAGTGCTCAGCTATTATGTATAAAATGAATATGACCACAATTAATCATTTGCACTAGTTGCGAATAATAGAAATAGCTCTAAAAAACCCCGCTACCATCTTAATCACATAATCATCCTGCACAGTCATCATAATTTCCAATAATATATCTTTATCCAAAGTATCACTCTGAGACCATACTGGAAGCAACCAATATGTCCTTGGTTTATTGTACCAGGGACATACAAAAACCACATAGAAGAGATTCTCTGCTTCAGTTCTATTACAGTTACACTATCTAGAGACAGGATCAGCTGCGTTGCTATAGCTACCCATAAGAATGTTACTTTTAAGCAGTTCAGACCTATATCTTGTATAACTGTATCTTAGTTCCTGATCAGCTAGAACATCCAGATATATTCTATATGTATGACAAATGTCATTTTTCACCAACCAAGGGAAAATCTTTAATGTGGAGATATTTTCACAATCCTTCATTTTAAATTTATTTAAAATTTTGCTGGTGCAATATTTTTTATAGTTTACACTGATATCGATATCTACCTCTTGATGTTTCTTTAAATGTTGTAGATCATTAATATTTAAAGCTTTTAACAGATATGAATACCAGGATGACTGCTTACATCCAACGTTTTTTCCACCTCTCCTTTTCTTTCAAACACTCCTTGGGTAATCTGTCAGGAGCCATTCTGGTAATGGTAATCCAATATCCTATTAATCTAGAAAGGACAAGAGCCTTCAGGCTGGGAAAACCCAGCTCAACTCACACCAAGGAAATCAGGGTGGAGTCCCTAGGCCAAGCACAGTTCTAAGAATTTTATTTAGTGGTATTTCTAGTGTTTTTAGCTTCCTATAGCTCCAAATCTCCACTAAGTAAAGGGTCTGTGGAATATACTTGACCTGTACAGCTTTCAATAGGGGCATCACCGAGAGACCTCCATATTTTTATTAAATCTTTGGAGGGCACCCCGCTGTTTGTTTAAGCTTTACTGTTTGGCTTTTTACATTAGGTTCCCAGCTCCCAGTGTTTGAAAAAGAAAGACCCAAATATACATAAGACTTCACAGTCTTTATTTTGTGTTCAACTACCACCCAAGTTATGGAAGTATCCTTGGATCCAAAGATCACAACTTGACTTTTAGTCTTTTTAATACATAGGCTATGGGTGTTAGCTTATGCATTTAAAACATTTAATTTCTTTTGTAGGCCAGACCTGGATAAGGAAAACAGGGCCAGGTCATCAGCATAGGCCAGCACCAGGCAAGGCCTAGTACTGGCCACGTGGGGGGTCTGAAGAAAACAGTAACAGTTCCACGAGTAGCTGGTCAATATAAATACAAAATGAGACTGGTGCCATTACACAGCCCTGCCTTACTCCTTTGTTGGTCTTAAAAACCTCTGAGAGCTAGCCACTGATCCCAGTTCTAATCTGTGCCCAGGTTTTGCTATACAACTCTTTAATAACACAGATGAGATCTGATGAGAAACCCTTTTGTAGCATTATTTGCCAAAGAGTATTATGTGAGACACTATTAAATGCTGCACCAAAGTCAGTAAGTGCCACATATAGTTTCTGCCCCCCCGAGTTACATATTTCTCAATTAAGTGCAATAATATAGAACAGTTATCTGACGTACTGCATCCAGTATGGAAACCATCTTGAAATTCAGTGAGACCTCCCAGATTACAAAGTTGCTCCAGTAACCTGCCTAATATAATGTTTGAAAACACTTTGCCATTAATATCCAAAAGGGAGAAAGTTTGGTACATGCAAGGGTCTGTTCTGTCACCTTTTTAAAAATAGAGACAATGATAGCTCCCTTCTAAGAGGCTGGGGCCTCACTATTAATTATACATAAGTTATAATATTGCACTAACAGTTTCACCCATAAAGATAGGGCTGTCATGTAGACTTCAGCATTGACCATATCTGGACCTGGGGCTTTTTTCTTTTTAAGCTGCACAATAGCCAGATAAACTTCCTGGGAAGTGAGGGGACTCAAATGGCTTCAATCCACAACCTGTTCCCAGTTTCCAGGTACAGTTACTAGATTTGAGTCATTAAAAAGATTTGAGTAATGCTTAATCCATTGGTCCAGGGAAATACGTGTCCAATTGTTTATTACTGTTCTTTGGCTCTACGATGCCGGTTCGACAACTACGTTGTTGATCGCCATTACAGCAATGGATTTATGTTGACTGCAACTTGCAGTTGACATAAATCTGACTGGAGACCCTGGTTGTTTTTTCATTGGGGGGCTTCACCCCCTGAACCCTTCATGTGGGGGGCTCTGCCCCCACACCACCTAATCTGAATGATTCTAACTCTGAGTCAGAGTTGGATCAGGGAAGGGGTGCAGGACCAGGAGGGAGAGTGCAGGGGTCTCAGGCAGATTATTACAGTGAAAACGCTGATGTTGTCGGCATAGACATTTTCGCTGTAATAGTGTTGCCATTCTGGGGGCATACCCTATTGGCTGTTTCTCTGGTTATCATTAGCCAGAAGACCTGTTGGCCATTGTTGCTTATTACTGTCAGCATGTCCAATCATTGCTTTATCTGAAAGTCCTTACGTTTAATTTTCGGGAGTTCCTTGTATTTGTTCCTCGCCTCATTAATCATTCTGTAAGCCCCCTTCTTACCTATCGCTTTGGCTTGTCTAATTTGTTTTGTCAAACTATTTTTGTGCTGCAAACATTCCTTATCAAACCAAGTGACCTTTGCCCCTTTTTGATTTCTATTACTAGGATAACTCATAATAGTTTTCCTTATGTCATTTAAACATTGTGACATAATTACTGACATGGTTTACATTTTAGAGTTTTTAACACCAGAGACCATCATCTTGTTAACATATTCTTGTACAGTTCTCACAACCTCCCTAGTGTCTCTGTGTCCCATCTTATTTTAACATGGTTCCTAATCTCTAAGCTATTGAGCCCTCTGTGGTCTATTGCTACCTCTCCTTCCCATTTCAGAATAAGAGGGAAATGGTCACTTTCACCTCTTTCTGGAAGGGTCAAGGATGTTCACTTTTCCATTGGACTGTTTCATAATGCAAAATCATTCAATCAATCAAAATCAAAATTCATTAAAGGGTCTCAGCTCTCTGAACGTGTATAAAATCTATGAACCTATAAAATCCGGAACAGAAGCACCCAGGGCATTACAGTAAGAAAAATTTCCCACCAGATCATCTTTAACTGTGCTGTTAATTGGAGCAAGATTATTGCTTACTAACAAACCTGCTAGATTTTTCTCAGAAATGTTCATTTTTTTAATCTAGAGAGGACCTTTTGAACCTTTGTTCATTTTCAAATAGCTAGCTATGTATATCACTTTCTGAGTAACCGTCAAAATTCCCTATGCGGCCATTTAAATCACTGCATATCAAAATATTGTCACAGCCTGTTGCAGCCCAGCTAAACTGGATTAATACATCAAGTTCTTCCCATATGGAAGGCAACAAATATTTGGAGCGTATTGGGGGGCTATAGACATTTATTAGACAACAGTTATGGCCTGCAGGTTGTGCCAATAATACCAAGGCAAAAGGCTTACTTGTTAGTAATTGAACAGCTAAGTTCTTCTCTATTTTTGTCCAGGTCACCAGACCACCTGAAATTCTGCCTGACTTAAATAGTTTTGTTCCAGGGTAGTGAAAGCAAGAATAACCGTTTAGAGACACATCACTACTATTATAGTGCCATGTCTCTTGCAAACAAATTATGTGGCGACTATAACATTTTTCCAATCATCATCTGCAAACTTACTGGCCACACCCAAAATATTCCAGGACAATAGTGACCAACTAGACTGAGTTGTCATATTATCTACCTGCTTTTGGGAGGGCAGTAGTTAGTAAGAAAGTTTGGTTGGCAAGAAGCTGGTATCTATTGCACGTTGTAAGATCCTTATGTGACTGTTGACTGTCAATTATTGTGACATCCACTATGGACTGCCTGGATGGATTCCTGGTCCTATTTATAGGGTCCTTTTTAGTTTGTACCCTTTTTTCTTTCACATCTTCCCATTCTATTATGTGATTACCCATTTTGTCCAGAATGTCTAAACATTTCAGGAGTCTATTATATGCCTCTTTCGAATCAATACTAAAAATCTCTTGATCTTCATCATAATCCAGTCCAATTTTCCTAGGGGCAAAATGTTTAATTTGGCCTATCGGAACATTTAATGTATGGAAAAATAAGTCATGCATAATAAAATTCAATTTTGTATTTGTTTCTTCCTAGGTTCTTGGTAATCCAAAGACTGAAAAGGTTTTTGTTGGGATTTGCTGCTCAAAGTGTGTTGTTTTAAAGGTGTCTGGACTTAATATATCATTTTTAATTACAGTATAACCCCATTTATCTGAACCGCAGATAACCAAAAACCTCAGTTATCCAAAATTCGGTCTTGTCTCCCATCCTTGTAGTAGTTTGGCAGCTTTTGACAGCTTGACAGCTGATAATCACTGTAACAACGACAGACATGTTTCTGAGTGTCATTCAGTTTGATCACTTAATGCCTATCACCTGGTAGTACAGTATTAACAAATTCAATTGCTTAAGTGGTTAAGTGGTTACTATAGCAGTTAAATGCAGTCTTAGTACAAGCACGTAAGTAACCTGCGATTTACAACTGTTAGGTGTACAGTAGTTGCTGTTTAGTACTGTTTAACAGAGATGTCAAAACGAAAGCGCTCTCTGTTGTATATGTCACAGAAGTTGTGAGTTCTTGAAGCATTGGAGGCAGGTGAAAAACTAATGGATGTTGCCAAACAATTTGGGATAGGGAACTCGACAGTGTGTGACATGAGGAGAGCCAAAGATAAAATCTGCAACTTTGAGGCTACAATGGAGAGCTATGAGGCTGCTTCATCATGTAAAACAATGCATACATGCAAGGATGAGAACTTGGATTCAGCAGTTTATCTTTGGTTTGTTCAGAACCATACAAAAGGTATCCCAATCTCGGGAACAATCCTAAAAGAAAAAGCTTGACAGTTTAACCAGCAACTGGGTGCTGATCAGAGCTTTGTGGCTAGTGGGGGGTGGCTAGATCGATTTAAACATCGACACGGCATACGCCAGCTAGCCATTGCCAGAGAAAGTCTCTCTTCTGCATCAGAGACAGTTGAACCATTTCATAAGAAAATGAAAGAGCTTATGTTCTGGGAAGGTTTCACTGAGCAGCAGATTTACAATGCTGACGAGACTGGCTCATTTTGGAAATTGCTTCCAGATAAGACTCTTGTCTATGGGTTTGAAAAACATGCTCCAGGGTACAAAAAGAACAAGGAGCACCTTATTGTAATGGCATACTCCAATGCTGCTGGTAGCCACAAATTGCCACTGCTGGTTATAGGAAAATCTGCTAAGCCACACTGCTTTAAGCATGTGAATCTGAACAATCTCTCTGTTGTTTACTGATCACAGTGCAGTGCTTGTATGAGCTGCCAAATATTCAAAGATTTTTTTTTGCAACCTTTGTACCCCCTGTTCATTTCCACCTTAAGTCGTCTTGTATCCCTGCTCATGCTGTGTTACTGTTGGACAATGCTGGTGCCCACCCAAGTTCAGACACTGTAATAACATCTGACGGTTTGATCCATTGTGAATTTCTATCAGCCAATACTACTGCTAAAATCCAACCCATGGATCAAGGGATCCTAGCCACGTTAAAGAGGCTGTACAAGAGCAAACTTCTCACATAAGTCCTTAATAAGGAAAATGAACAGAACAAGGCAGCAGTCTGAAACCACCTCCTCACTATCCGCTCCTGCACCTGCCCATTGCCATACTACCTGCCATCTGCTAGCCAGAGCCTGTAATCAACCGTACTACCTCTGAATTTTGCTCTGATAAAGTCTGATCTCTCCTGACTGCACTGTTTCCTTTGTCTACGACTAATCCCTTTGTCTCAGGGACAATGCTTAGCTAACCTCTTGTATAGTCCACATTCCACTGAGTTGCTAATATATTTGTACCAATGTTACTATGCTTTTCCCCCAACCCACTTAGCTAACATCTTGTATAGGCCACATAGCTCTCTGATATCTGTTTATATGTCCACCCTATACCTGCCTTAATGTATCTTGTTTTGTAACTGACGTGGAGCCTTTGGAAATGAGTCTATGACTCAAAGGTTTGTAATTCTGATATTCTAAATAAATAAAAATAAAATAAATAAAACAACCTGTGCACCATCATAAGATCATTGAACCTAAAGGATGCAATTTATTTGTTAGCAGAAAGTTGGTCTGATATCCTTCCACAAACCATCGAAAAGTGCTGGAAAAAAAATCAGCAATCCTGGCATCACACTTTGACAACACCCCCTCAGAAAATGACCAGGTGTTGCTGGTAGTGGAATACCTCATAAGAATCACGGCTCAAGCACAGATTGATCTTGAGTCATAGTAGGAAGAAACGGAAGACCCAGGACATCAAGAAATGTCTGATACAGACATCATTGAAGCTGTGACCAGAGCTCAGGGGACGGAAGATAGCTGCACCAGTAGTGAAGAGAAGGACAATATCACGACATCCGTTTTGACTGATTCAGAAGCTGTCCAGAGTTTTGAAAACTGCCTAAGGTGGATGGAAAGCCAGGCCAAAACCGTCCCATTCATCTGTTGTTGCTTAGACAACTCATTGGGAAAGCAGTCAAATCTGCAAACGGAAAGAAAAGGCAGCATGGCATTAAGCATTATTTCCATGTTAAGGACTCAAAGGACTCAAACTGAAGCTAAGTCTCGATTTTAAAACTGTATTTGTATTGCAAATTTGTTTCTTTATTCAGATGTTAAATAAATAAATGTTTTGGAATAATGATTTGAGCAGTACAGTATTTTTTATGTTATTCCAGTCGAACTCTGATAGTGTGACAGTAGTTGATGGTAATTGGACACACTGGACCTGCCGACCCCCATTCAACCAAAACCCCATTTATCTGGAAGGATTCAATGTCTCCCTTTACTCTTGGATAAACTGGGTTGTACTGTATACGAATACCTAATTCATCTAGCCAAGATGCCTTTTGCAGAATCATCTCTGCCATCATCCTGGTCTCAAGCAACACATCTATTTGCACATACTCTTGTAAGATTTTCCTTTTGCTCTAATGATTTTAATATCTTCAGCTGGCATGCACAAAAAATTTATTAAAAGATTCTGCAAGGTATTTTTCAATTTGCCCTCATTCTCTCTGGGCAATATTTTGTAACCAAATATGCTAATTTGTGATTCCTTAGGGAACTAGTGACCATCGAACAGTATGGTTCACAATAAACACAGCAATAGAGTCAAGCCATACAAAGGCAAAAGTACTGGACTTTAGGAGGGCTGACTTTGCCAAAATGGGTGAGTACCTAAGGAATGCACTAGCAAATGGGCAGGAAGGAGGGGTGGAAGAACAATGGGAAATAATAAAAACTGCCATCACAGAGGTAACAAGCCTTTGTGTGAAGCAAATTAACAAAACAAAACGATGTAAGAAACCACTATGGTTCTTAAAGGAAGTGGCAGTGAAGGTTCAAGAGAAAAGAAAGCATTCAGGAAGTACAAGGAATCACAGAAGGAGCAGGACAGAGAACTGTATCAGTTAAAGCAAAAGGAAGCTGGGAAGGCAGTCAGAACAGCAAAGGCCCAAACCAAGGAAAAGATAGCCAATTCAGTTAAGAAGGGGGATAAAACCTTTTATAGGTACATCAGGGAGCAAAGGAAGACCAAGGAGGGCTAGTGAGGCTTAATAAAGAGGAGGGAGGGTGGGCAGAGGGTGACTGTGAAAAGGCAGAGATACTAAACAAATATTTTGCTCAGTATTTACAAAGGAAGTGGGGAGGTACCTAAAACAAACAGTAGAAACACTCTGGATACAGAAGTTGATACCAGCCCATTTACAGAAGAAAGGGTTCTGAAAGAACTCTTAAAACTGAAGGTGGACAAAGCAATGGGGCCTGATGGGATTCATCCCAGAATTCTAAAGAACTAAGGGTAGAACTAGTGACACCACTGACTACCCTCTTTAACAAATCCTGGGAGGATGGGGTGGTACCCGAGGACTGGAGAAGGGCGGATGTGATTCCCCTTCACAAAAGTGGGAGCAAGGCAGAAGCAGAAAACTACAGACCTGTTAGTTTAACCTCAGTGACAGGGAAAATGATGGAATCACTTCTGAAGGAAAGAATTGTTGAGTATCTAGAGGCCAGAGGGGCTCAGGACCCAAGGCAGCATGGATTCACAGTGGAAAGGCCATGCCAGACAAATCTGATAGATTTCTTTGACTGGGTGACCAAAGCAGTAGATCAGGGAGGGGCTGTGGACATGGCCTACCTAGACTTTAGCAAGGCATGTGACACAGTACCACACAAAAGATTAATATACAAGTTAGCCAGCCTGGGAGTGGGTCCCAAGATGACAGCCTGGGTAAAGAATTGGCTGGAGAATAGGACACAGAGAGTAATAGTAAATGGAGTCCACTCTGAAGAAAGGGAGGTTACTAGTGCAGTACACGAGGTTCAGTATTAGGACTGGTCCCCTTCAATGTCTTTATAAGCGACATTGTAGAGGGACTGGAAGGAAAAGTATGTCTCTTTGCAGATGACACAAAGATCTGAAACAGAGTTGATGCACAAGGTGGGGTGGAAAGGATGAGAAAGGGCTTGGCAAGGTTAGAGGAATGGTCAAATGTATGGCAGCTTAGATTCAATGCTAAGAAATGCAAGGTAATGCACCTGGGAAACAAAAACACAGGGGAAGAGTACACAATGGGGGGTGAGATACTAACAACAACAAAAATGGAAAGGGACCTGGGGGTAGTCATATCAGATGACCTAAAGGTGGGCAAGCAATGTGAGAGGGCAGCAAGGAGGGCTGGGGGGATACTGGGATGCATAGGGAGAGGTATCACCAGTAGAAAACAGGAAGTTATTATCCCTCTGTACAGACAGTTGGTGAGACCCCATCTGGAGTACTGCGTGCAGTTCTGGAGACCAAATCTCCGCAAGGACATAGACAGGATAGAGCCTGTCCAGAGGAGAGCAACTAAAATGGTGCAGGGTCTGCACCGAAGACATGAAGAGAGACTTAAGGAGCTGAATATGTACAGCCTCGAGGAAAGGAGGAGAGGGGACATGATAGAAACTTTCAAGTATCTCAAGGAATCAACAAAGTCCAAGAGAGTAGCATCTTTCAAAAAAGAGTGTGCAAGAACAAAAAAGCACAATTTGAAGATAGAAGGGGCGGCTCAGAGGTAATTTAAGGAAGTATTTTTTCACAGAGGGTTGTGGATGCATGGAACGCCTTCGGAGGAGGTTGTGGAGTCAAAAACAGTGGTGGAATTCAAGCATGCATGGGACAGTCATAAGGCAATTCTAGGGGGTGGGGGTAGGAAGAAGTAGGCTGCTGGTTAACTAGGATCTGCAGCTTATCCATTAGGTAGGGAAATGGGCAGACTGGGTGGGCCAAGTGGTCCTTATCTGCCGTCAAAATCTATGTTTCTATGTTTCTATGTTTCTAATTTTGGGGACCCTTTCTTTATTCAGTTGGCCTCCGTTTATGAAGTCTACATGACAGCCCATTTTACTTAAGGCCTTATGGTTTATCCAGATATGGTTGGCCAAGCTGGGAAAAGTACAAAACACATAAAAACTCTTAATATCAAGCTGATCTCTATCCTTCCAAACTGGAACAAAATATGATTCTGAAATGTGTATTCCCGAGGCTTCCCTCAATAGGTGCAAAATCTTGTTCTTATTCACTGTCCCAGTACTCTCTAGTTGCCAATTATACATATATAGACACAATATAGCACAGGAATCAATGTCAATTCTTTGGGGGTCTTTTCTAAGTTGTTTAAAAGACTGCTGGGGACCCACAGGAATTGTAACAAGCTTGTTATCTGAGATATTATAACCATTTTTAAGATCTTCTCTAGTGGCTTTAAGTTCATTCTCAAATGCATTAAATGCCTTGGTTAATGAATCAAATTGACTATATTTCTCCTTAACCACTAAGGGCATCTGAAGACCAACTTAAGTTTGTAATGGCACATTTTTCTGTAGAACATCTGCTTCCACCATTTCTGCTACCTGTATAACTGTTTCATCTCTAAAAACAGCAACCTGTAATATGACTTTATTCTCCTGACTAACAGGGACCCCTGCCCTATGACTGTCGGGTGCCGTGTCTAAAGTAATTATCGATTGCTGGGAATCTAGATCATTAGCAACCGTTTTCTTAGATCTAACCTTTTTTATGTTTTTCATTTTTTGTTTGTTCCTGTCAGCAGATGAAGGTATTATAACCAAAGAAAAATCAGACCTTAATTGCTCAGACTTATCCAATGCTATGGAGGGTGATCTGGGGGGTTCAGGGACAATTTTTCCCAGTTTCTCCAAGGTGTCCTCCAATCTGAAGCTAATTATAGCTATATTTTGCTTAATTCTTTCAATTTCTTTTTATATGCCAACCATCTGATCTAGGATCATAAGATGAGTGGCATAAGGGTTTTTCAGAGCAAGCCCTTTGTCTGGGTGCACTGCCCCTGTAGTGCAGGCTTCTGTGCAGCTGCCCACCTTGCCTCCTTGCTGCTCACAAAGCTTCAAAGTGAGCCCCCTGATGGGGTGCACTGCCCCTGCAGTGCAGGATTCCCTGCAGCTGCCCGCCTTGCCTCCTCACCACTTGCAAAGCTTCAGATACGATTCAGGATTCATTTTCAAAATGTGGCGCTCTCCAGCTACAGCTTTACGACTGGCCGCTGTTTGTTTCTGCTTCTCCTGATTGGCTCCGGATCAAGCTGAATGGACGCCTGAAAATTCTTTCAGCAAACAGAAGTCTATCCTTAGCTTCTCCACACTAGTTTTTCATCCAAATTGAAACAGCAGTATTTGAACTACATGCCTAGAAAACTGAACTTTATTTTTGCTTAATGTGTTAGCGGTCCTAGCATGCCAAACTTGTACTAATTTGGTCTAAAAGCCTGACTTATTGCTAAAAATTCCTACCTAAAGTAACAGCTGTACCAGCAGACTGAATTTAGTTATTCTACAGATCAGCCATTTATTTTTTACTTTTTTAAATTAATTATTGAAACCTGTGGACAACTTAACGTCTTTCTGCAACTTCTGCTTAGTTAATTTACTGTGAAACCTGATTGTGCTAACTCCCACATCTAATTCTTGCTATTTTTCCTGCTTGTGCTACTAAACAATACTGCTTTTTATGTTTGCTTGCATGCATGTACAAGAAACATAGTGCCATCATCTGAGTTTTTTGTCGGTGTGGCACCCTGTCTTCCAATTCAGTCAGTGTGTTTGCAGGCATGGCCACAGTTCACCAATGAATGCTGCAGCTGTCTATGACAGTAATTGAAAATACAGTGGCTTACAGTTGAAAGGGAGAGACCGCTTCAGTGAGCAGTGATAAGATAGTGTTGATTAGCATATTGCCAGCAATCCTGCTTGTATAAGTCTCTGCTTTCTCTTCCTGGAACATAAATTCAGTTTGAAGTGAACTTATCCTAAGACTATCTTTCCTGGAGGAGGCAAGTGACTAAAATGACATCCTTGGAATGTTTCCAAAAAAAGATCTAATTGCCATCCTTGCTATGTTGAGTCAGAGTTCAGGGTAGGAGCGGCATTGACAAAAGCAGAAAAACAGATCCCCAAAGAGATGGAAAAAGTAGACGCAATTGTCGTCTGTTGGCACACCTGATCAGTATTGTAATAATATTCCCCAGCCCTCTGAGTGTCTCTGTATAGCACTCCCCCCCACCTGCTGCACACAGTATGGCTGACGGGGGTGCCCAACCCCCTGTCGGCTCTGTGCTCCCCCCCAGAGATCTAGGTGCCACGCTGGGAGCCCACCCCAGCGTGGCATAAGTGAGAATGGTGACAAGGGTGCCCAATCCCCCATCGGCTCAAATATACCCCCCAAAACAAACAGACTTCCAGTTGCCATGCTGGGAGCCCATCCCAGTGTGGCACATGTCTTTTATGGCTGACAGGGATGCCCAATCCCCTGTCGGCTCCACTGACCCCCCCATCATATTCCTAAAAAGAAAACAAACACCCAAAAAGAAAGAAATGGTCCCTCATTGATTGTCTTGTCCCCTAACCTGCACCCACCCTCTGCACATGCTCCTCTCCACACCCCCACCTAAACCCATACTTACCTCCGGAGGCTGGTGAGATGATCTTCGGTGCACCGGGAACACGTCTGCACTCTTCAAAGCTGACCACGAACTGAAGAAATGCCGGTAAGCTGTATAATGGAATAAATAGGTTTTTTTCAACTTTGATGCATATCTCAGGCAATTTTTGACATTTTGGCACCAAATTTTCAACATGGGTTTTTTTGGACCCCTCCTCATGAGTTCTGGCACTGTTATGGCATTAATTGGCCCCGGAAGGTGATTTCCGGTCACTGCGTGGAACCACCTTTTGGGACCAATTTATGAAATGACCGTGTCACAGTTCATGAGGTAGGCCCCCCAAAAACCCTATGTTGAAAATTTGGTGAAAAAATTCCCAAAAATGACTGATTTACAAGTGTGTGTTGTGTAGTTCCTACTCGCGCTCGTAAGTTCGCAAATTTTTAACATTTTCACTCCAGAATTTCAACATTGCCATTTTACCACACCTCCTTATGAGCAGTACAGCTGTCCTCTTTCACATCTCACCCAAAATGTGTTTCCTAACATGTAGCACACAATGGCACAGTCGGTGTGCGAAATCAATGTTCAGGACAGATTAAGAAAATCACAGTGACACTGTTCATGAGCAGAGGTCTTAAAATGGCTATGTTAAAAATTTGGTGACAAAAGTCCATAAAATAACTGTGTTATGAGTGAGCATTGCGCAGTTTCCACACACCCTCATAAGTTCATGAATTTGTAACATTTTCAGTCCAAATTTTCACCACTGGCATTTTCCCACACTTCCTTATGAACAGTACTGCTGTCATTTTTCACACCATGGCCAAAATGTGTTTTCATACTTCCAACGCAGAAATGCGTGGTCACTGTGGGAAATCACTGTTCGGAACAGATTAAGAAAATCACAGTGACACTGTTCATGAGCGGAGATCCCAAAATGCCTGTGTTGACAATCTGCTGTAAAAAATCCCCAAACTAATTACATTACGGGTGTGTGTTGCACAGTTTCTATGTATGCTCGTGACTTCACCATTTTTTTTTAATATTTTCACTGCAGATTTTCAACATTGCCATTTTTTACACCTCCCCATGAACAGTACAGCTGTCATTTTTCACATCCTGTTCGAAATGTGTTTTTGCACCTTTGGTGCCAAATGGCATAGTCGCTGTGCAAAATCAGCTTTCCGCTAACAAACTGATATTGCCACTGTTCATGAGGTGGGGGTCACTAAAAAAATGTTGAAAATTTGGAGTGAAAATACCAATGAACGCCTGAGGCGTTAGGGTTTCCAACCATAATGCCCCACCCTGTAGAGACTGACATGCATCAGGGGTGTGACTTGGGATTGTTGCCTGTAATGCTCATACCATTCCACACCCACCCACTCCCTGCAGCCAGTGAGAGGCATTGAGGTGTGCCTTGGACTCTTTGGCCCCAAAGTTCACCCCATTCTCCTATACAGCACCCATCTCACCATATTTCCTGATGGAATGGGGGTGAACATAAGGTCCAAAGACCACAAGGCACACTGTGACACTTGTTGGTGTCTGCAGGGTAGGGTGTGGTGAAATGGCGTGGCCGTTATGCCTGACGGCCCAAAGGCACACCCCAATGCCTGTCAGTATCTGCAGGGTGGTGGTGGGGTTGGTTTCAGTTCAATACTTCACTGCCATTCCTATTTTGCAGCTCTGTATCTCCTACACTACCAATGCCAATGCCAGCAAGCAAACATTCGGCATTGACAAATGCTTGTTTTTCTAGCTACTTCCAACCTCCCTCACTATTCTCTCGCAAGCCTTCCCTAGCCCCCCACTCTCTCGCATTTCTGAACTTGGCACTGAATCCACTCTGCCCCCCACCTCTCCTGCTGCCACCATTATTCCCTTCCCTGTGATTAAGCTATCCCATCCCCAGACATCACCGCTCCCCTGTTGTGCCTCCTATCTACACCCACACCCCTTAAATTTCCTTTATCTGCCTAATGCTCTTCTGTCACCTTTCCTTCACAGAGTGAGCCCCCTGACCGGGTACACTGCCCCTGTGTTGCAGACTTCCCTGCAGCTGCCCACCTCACCTCCTCATTGCTTGCAAAGCTTCAGGTACCACCCAGGAGTCATTTTCAAAATTTGGTGCTCTCCAGTTACAGCTCTACGATTGGCCCCTGATTGTTTGTGCTCCTCCTGATTGGCTCTGGATCAAGCTGAATAGACGCCTGAAAATTCTTTCAACAAAGAGAAGTCTATCCCTAGCTTCTCCACATGACTTTTTCAGCCCATCCACCCTCCCCCACCCCACCACTCTTTAAATGCATATGCTGAACCTTGACTCCTTCCAGCAAGGGCTACTCTATCAATTGCCACGCAGCTTTACTTCGGCTCCACTCGTTATTTAACTCCCTGTAATACTTCCAACAAAGACTACCCACATATCTCTCCCAGTAGAATAAACTTCCACTCTTTACAGTGTCTCACCATGTCCCCTCTCTGTCGCACCCATTTTCCCCTGTCGATCTAACCAGTGTTGCGCCTCTTCTTCTGATCATGTCAGTCCCCCTCCCCACTCTTGCCACCCTCCTATCTCTCCTACTTTTGCACCTTCCCACTCCTCCTGCTGCCCCTCTTTCCTGCCCCCTCCCTCTACAACAGCTCCTGAAATTCCTCATCTCACCTACTCACCTCCTCTTTCCCCCATACCAGCTCCCCTACCCTCCCACCCCACCATGGTATGTCCTTTCTCCTCCCACCCCCACCCTCATCCTCTCTCAGTCCTGAGTCCTACCGCTTCCCCCTTTCCCCTTTCTGCCCCATCACACCCCCTCCCTGCTCCCTTCCACTTCCTGAATCTTGAGGCCCTCTGCCATGGCTTAAAACTCTCCACCCCCTCCTCCTGCAGTCCAAGCAAGTCAAAATACCACCCACTCCTCCCTATCTCCCTTCTCCTCCTCCTCTCTGGTGACATTAAATCTAATCCCAGCCCCCTCATACCTCAACCTCCCACCTCCTTGACCACTTCCACTCTGGTATCTCCCCTGTCACAGGCTGCCTCTTCCATTTCCAAGGGCTTTCATCTAAATGCCAGGAGTCTCCTCCCCAAAATTGATGCCCTTAATGTATGGTTTACCCAGTATCGCCCTGATGTACTCTGCATCTCTGAAACCTGGCTATCTGCCAAAATTCCAGAGTCTTCCATCGCCATTCCTGACTTTAACCTCTAGTGGCAGGACAGAGGCAAGTGAGGCAGAAGAGTAGCCCTGTACATTAGGCAATCTATCTCCAGCACTATACTGTTCAAAGAATGTAGCCCCTGCTCCCACAAACTCATCCTGGCTAAACTATCCCTTCCTTCCTCTGCTCCTATCTACATTGGTGCCCTATATGCCCCACCAAATGCCCCGCCAAGTTCCATCATCAAGGTGATCTCCTTTATCCCCACTCTCACCTCCAACGGGGAACTCCTGCTACTAGACGATTTTAATCTTGACTGGCTCTCCCCCACTACCAAGCCTACCATCTTAACACCTGAGGCCCTTAACCTCTCCCAACTCATTCAACAACCCACCTGTCTAAACCCCTGGTCCAGAACCACTCACTCCTTGACTGGATTTTATCCTCCCATCCCCACCGTATCTCTGCCTTGGATATCCTCTCCGATGCTCTAAGTGATCACTGTGTCAATTACTGCATTCACAAAATCCACACTCCTCACTACCCTCTAAAGTTCATCTGGTCCTGCCCCCTCCACTCCCTCAACATCACTGCCCTACAGTATGACCTCCTAAATGCAGACTGGATGCCAGTCTTTAGTGCTCCAGACATGAACAGTGCCTTATCCCACTTCTTCACATTTTTAACCTTACCTGGGACAGTCACGCTCCCCTTAGAAAACTCAGGCTTAAATGTCACCACCACCTTTGGATCACTCCTGACCTCATCACCTTGTGTTGTGCTGGGGATAAAGCCTGGCGACTAGTATCTAATGCCCCAAAGGACCTCTTATCTTACAAACAGCTCAGGAACAGGTGCACACAGGCTATTCGGCTAGCCAAAGCCTCCTACTTCAAGTCCCAGTTCAAGATGAACCAAAACTCCCCTGCTTTCTTCTGGAAAGTGATCCACTCCCTCCTCAGTCCCACTTCCAAGCTAGCCTGCCTGGTAATCAGAACTGATGACTCCCCTGTCTCTGACCCAGCCACTGTTGCTGATGCTTTCAACAAGTTCTTTATCTCCTGCATCCTGCCTAACTCCCCTCTCCCCCATCACCGGACACTGCTCCCTGTCCACCCAAATCTCCCTCCCCCTATGTTGACTACCTCTTTCCCATGTTCACCCCTCTTGAAGTTTATACTGCCCTCATGGTTCTCAACCCCGCCAAATCTATCCCAAACAGTCTCCACCCTAGACTGCTCCATATGTCTGTACCTCCTATAGTCAGCCCTTTGACACAGTTACTAAACCTCTCTGTCTTCACTGCTACCATTCCCAAAGCCTGGAAATCAGCCAAAGTCCTACCCCTTCACAAGGAAGGTGATCACTCATCACCAGATAACTGCAAGCCCATCTCTCTCTCCTCTCCTCCCTAGCCACTATCCAGGAATCCCTTATTCTTGCAAAGCTCTCAAACTTTCTCTCCTCAAATAACTCTCTATCACCTGTACAATCTGGTTTTTGCAAACAGCACTCTACCGGCACCTCCCTGTTGTGTGTCACAGACTCCATCCAACCAAAGCCAATTCATTGCCGCCGTGTTTATTGATTTGGCTAAAGCTTTCGACTCCATATCCCACTCCCTACTCCTACAGAAACTTTCTTTCTTTGGCCTTGCGACACCCACAGTTGACTGGTTTTGCTCTTATCTCCACAATAGGCAACAGTTTGTACAAATAAGTGATGCTCTCTCTTCTCCTCTCCCTATCCTGTCCGGGTTCCCCAAGGCTTCGTCCTTGGCCCTATCATCTTCTTCCCTTTTTATAAATGACCTCCCATTAGTCTGTCACTCCTCTAACATACACATGTATGCAGATGGCACTGTCATCTTTTCCTCCGGTCCATCCCATAACTGTGTCTTCCCCAACCTCCAACATGACTTTGACAGAGTACAATCTTGGTTCCAATCAAACCTGCTAAAACGCAACACCAAAAAGACTGTCACCATGTTCTTTGGCTCCAGACAGAAGCTAGCACCCTCCCCACCCCCTGAAATCACCACCCTGGATGTTAAAGATCCCATGGCACTTATCGAAAAGAGTAGAGAAATTTCCCTGGTGTCCTGGCCAAATTTCCCTCATTCACTAAAAATATCACCAACAGCTTAATCTGGTTCAAGGTCAGTTGGCATTCATCTATATCCCTCTCACCTGGGTCATGCCTGAAAATAGGCAGAATTTGTCTAGTGCACTTACCCGGTCAACAAAAGCAAAATAAATAAATAAATAAATGGATAGCTCACCCCTTGAGAGGGTCCCTGCCTTCAAATACCTAGGTGTTTGACTGGACAGGCACCTTCACTTCTCCATGCATATTGAATCCATCTGCACCAAGCTCTGCCCCCAAACTCGCAGTCCTATACCACCACAAAACCAGCTTTCCTCTCTACACCTGATACAAATTAGTACTAAAAACAATCTTGCCTGTACTGGATTATGCCGACATTGACTATGGCACCACCCACGCCTCTTCCCTCTCTACATTAGGCACTCTTATCAACTCCTTCTGCCGCTTTGCCACTGCCTCCCCTTCCCTTATTCACCACTGTCTCCTCTATGCTCCCCTTTCCCTTACCTCTCTGATTCACAGGAGAACAAGCCACTGCACCTCCCTATAGGGAAAGTACTGGTTTGGCATCCTTCCCCCTACCTCTCCTCCCATCTCTCTCCTACTGAATTCACATCACACTCTCTTTGCCACAGAGACTCGCACACTTTCTCCATCCTCCATCCTCACTCCACTGCTGGCAAATCTGCCTTCTTGTATCACCTCCTTCACCTCTGGAACACAATATTTCTTCTGACCTTCATCTAACCTGCCCTCTCTCATCCTTCAAAAGATTCCTCTACCTCCTCCCCCCTCCCCAGTGCCTCCAGTGTTCCTAACCCCTGCATCCCCCTTTGGATTCAGAGCTTTTGTCCATCCTCATCCACAACCTGCTCCTCTCATCCCCTCCCATCTGATTCTTCATGTCTTTATTGGCCTGACCTGTTCCACCCTACGCCCCTTTCTCAACTCCTGTTGACATAGACACATTACTGTTAGAAGATATACAAAACATGACAGCTAAAGGGGAGGTTCTGATAATGGGAGACTTCAACATGCCGGATACAGATTGGTCAATACCAGCAGGAACATCTGCCAGAACTAGACACATAGTGGATTCCCTGCAGGGGGAGGGCCTCAAACAACTGGTACAGCAACCCATAAGAGACAGGGCTATCCTAGATCTAATGCTGACTAACAAGGAAGGGATCACAGATCTCCAGGTAGAAGGTCACCTGGGGGCCAGTGACCATCACATGGTATGGTTCAGTTTGGCTACTACATCTAAATCATCCCATTCCAAGGCAAAAATATGGGACTTCAGAGGAGCTGACTTTGATAAAATGGCCAACAGAGTTAAGCTAGCCCTGGCAAAAGAAACACAGGTGAGGGGTACAGGCAAAGTGGGCAAGCATTAAGGATGCAATACTTGAAGCAACATCCCATCGTGTTAGACAGAAAAGGAAGTGCAAAAGAAGAAGGAAACCACTTTGGTTCTCAAATACAGTAGCAGAAAAGGTCAGAGCCAAAAGGCTGGCCTTCAGGAAATATAAGGGAACACAGCCGGATGAAGATAGGGAGGCATACCAAACTGCCCTAAGGGAAGCAGGGAAGGCAGTAAGGCAGGCAAAGTCCCAAACTGAGGAGACACTAGCACGAACAGTAAAAGAAGGTGACAAGACTTTCTATAGATACATTAGTGAAAGGAGAAAGTCCAGAGGGGGTATTGCTAAGCTTAATGGAGAAAAGGGAGCATGTGAGGAGGAGGACCCTGTAAAGGCATCTATCCTAAATAGATACTTTTGCTCAGTATTTACTGAAGAGAAGGTAGGGCAGGGCCCACAGCTCAGCATCATGGACACAGGGGAGGGAGGTGAGAACTACTCCCTTCACAAAAGAAAGTGTCCTACAAGAGCTTTCTAAGCTCAGGGTGGATAAGGCAATGGGGCCTGATGGCATACATCCCAGGGTACTTAAGGAGCTAAAGGTGGAACTAGCAGAGCCATTAGCAGAACTGTTTAGTGAGTCTCTGAGCACAGGAGAGGTCCCAGAAGACTGGAGAAGGGCTCATGTGATCCTGCTCCACAAGAGTGGTAGCAGGGAGGAGGTGGGGAACTACAGACCGGTCAGTCTTACCTCAGTAGTGGGCAAGATTATGGAGGCACTCCTTAAGGAAAGGATAGTGCAACACCTGGAATCCATAGGGGCACAGGATCCAAGACAGCATGGGTTTACAAAAGAAAGGTCCTGTCAAACTAATCTCATAGATTTCTTTGACTGGGTAACCTGAGTGGTGGACCAAGGGGGAGCAGTTGATGTCACCTACCTTGACTTCAGCAAAGCTTTTGACACTGTTCCACATAGAAGATTGATAAATAAGCTTGGTAGGCTCAGGGTGGGTCAGAAGTTGGTCAACTGGGTGGAAAACTGGTTGACGGGCAGAAAACAGAGAGTGGTGGTAAATGGTATACAGTCAGAAGAGATGCAAGTCACAAGTGGGGTAGCTCAGGGATCAGTCCTGGGACCGGTCCTCTTCAACATCTTCATTAGTGACCTTGCAGATGGACTAGAGGGTAAGGCTTGTCTGTTTGCAGATGACACCAAGATCTGCAACAGAGTAGATGATCCAGATGGGGTGGGCAGAATGAGAAGAGATCTGGATAAACTAGCAAAATGGTCAGAAGAGTGGCAACTGGGATTTAATGCAAAGAAGTGCAACATTATGCACATAGGGAACAGAAACCCTGAAGCCACCTATAGGCTGGGAGGGGAGTTGCTAGCAGTCACAAAGGAAGAAAGAGACTTGGGCGTCATCATCACTGATGACCTGAAATCATCCAAGCAGACCTCTAAAGCAGTAGGTAAGGCTAGGGGGTGTTAGGTGTATTAGTAGGGGTATCACAAGTCGTAAGAGGGAGGTAATAATCCTTCTTTACAAGACACTGGTTAGGCCCCATCTGGAGTACTGCGTGCAGTACTGGTGGCCACACCTTCACAAGGACATTAACCAAATTGAGGCAGTCCAGAGAAGGGCAGCCAAAATGGTGCAGGGACTGCATCAGAAGACATATGAGGACAGATTAACAGAGCTCAATATGTATACCCTTGAGCAAAGGAGGGAGAGAGGTAATCTGATCGAGGCATTCAAATACCTTAAGGGCATTAACAAGGTGAGAGAGTCTAACATGTTTAAATACAAGAAAAATAGCAGGACAAGAGGACACAGCATGAGATTAGAGGGGGGCCAATTAAGGGGGAATGTGAGGAAATTCTTTTTCACAGAAAGGGTGGTGGATGCATGGAATGGCTTTCCACAAGAAGCGGTGGCTATGAATACAGTGCAGGGCTTCAAACAGGCATGGGATAGGCATAAGGGAGCAATACAAATGACTATGAATAGCTAGGTCACTGACAGAGCAAAGGCCGATGGCACATTTATAAGGTAGAAAAAGAAATGGGCAGACTGGATGGGCCTTGCGGTCCTTATCTGCCATCAGCTTCTATGTTTCTATGTTTCTATGTTTTTCTGGATCCCTCATGAAGGGACCTAAAGCTGTCTCTAGGCTGTCAGATAATCTAGTAGATTTCTTGTTATGTTTTTTATACTTGAATGTCTGTGGTTCTCCTATGTAACAATATGCCTACACTATATTTAATATCTGTACATAAGTTGTAAAGTGCTGAAATGTTACCATCTCTGTAAATTTTTGTTGCATCTCCAGTTTCTCTCTGTAAACCATCTGAATTTTGCAACTAGTACTGTACTTGAACCACTATGTAAGCATTCACCTGGGTCACACCTGGAAATGAGCCTTGGCTCAGTGTGCCTTTCCTGGGCACCAAATTAAAATAAATAAATAAATTATAAACTGCTTATCATCTCCACTGAGGGCAAAGGAGTATCTTGTTATATCTCCCTTAGAATCCTCAGTTTTAGAATTTAAAGCAAATAAATCATGATTTTTTAGTTCAGAAATGGTAGACTGTGACTCCCCTATTACATCCTTTAAATTTGTATGTAACATAGGCTGTCCTGTATTTTTTCTGTCAGATATAGGAGTGTACTCTTTGGTGGAGAAAACCATGGAATTAGAATCACAAGTGTCATAACCAGACTGAAGAGAGATTTCAACCTCTTCTACTATTTTACCTGAAGTTTCAGACACCCTCTTATTGGTATCAATAATTGTTATCACCATTCCTGTGCTTTCTACACTAGTTTGATTACTTTCCAAAGTAACATCAGTAACCTGAATGGAGTCTGGACCCGGGTGAAAAAGTTATGGGGTAGATAATAGTCTAGAGAGTTCTGTATAGTCTAAGCTAGGTTCCAACTCAATGTTGATATTTTCACAACCCTCAAAGGAGTCTGTATGATCATTCTTCTTTAAGAAATTATCACTAATTTTAGACTGGTTACTGGCCAAATATATTTTGGGAGTACTATTTCTATCCATTTTTATGTTGCTTGCACGCATGTGCAAGAAACATAGTGCCATTATCGGAGATTTCGGAGGTGTGTCACCTCCTCCTCCAATTCAGTCAGTGAGCTGGCAGGAGCGGCCCCTGTAAGCCAATGCATTTTGGAGCTGTCTATGACATGCTCCAAAATGCAGTGGCATACAAAGTGAAAGGGGGAGCTATGCTTCAGTGAGCACCGATAAGCGTAGCTCCCTCCCCACACGCAGGCGCAGCGCTCAAGACGCCCTGGTAGCCGACGGGTGCCCAATCCCCACTGGCTGAGCTGCTGTCATTCCTCCCTCAGAGGGTGCCCGCTGGGAGCCCACCCCAGCGTGGCAATCACTGTTGGCCGGCCAGGGTGCCTTATCCCGTCGTTGAGCAGCCCCCCGTAGCTGGTGCTACGCTGGGTGCAATCACTTATTTGCCGACGGGGTGCCCGACCCCGTAGGCTGAACGGCCCCCCATCCTTGTGCCACGCTGGAGACCACCCCAGTGTGGCAAATGGTTCCACAAAGTCTTTTTTGTTTTAACCCTGTAAAACAAAACGCTCTCGCGCGCTGCCTCCCGAACCCCTCCCCAACCGCACACCCCACTGCACCCAGCCTCCCACACCCCTAACCCCATACTTACTCCGGACTCTGTCGCGACGATCTCGGTGGACCGAGAACACGTCTGCACTCTTCAAAGCCGACCCATGAACTGAGGAAATGCTGGTAAGCTGTATAATGGGCTAGATAGGAGGGTTCAACTTTATGCACATCTCAGGCATTTTTGGGAATTTTGCACCAAATTTTCAACATGGGGTTTTTAGGACCCCTTCTCATGAATGATGTCACTGTCATGGCGTTATTCGAGCTCGAAGGGTGATTTCGTGCAGGACTGTGCAGTGGCTGCGAAATCACCCTTCAGGCCTGAATACCACCATGACAGTGACATCATTCATGAGAAGGGTCCCAAAAACCCCATGTTGAAAATTTGGTCCAAAATTCCTGAAACGACTGTATTACGATAAGTGCTATGCAGGTTCCTACACAGGCTCGTAAGTTCGCTAAATTTCAATATTTTCACTCCAGATTTTCAAATTGCCATTTTACCACACCTTCTTATGAGTAGTACAGCTGTCATTTTTTCACATATCACCCAAAATGTGTTTCCACCCTTGTAGTGCAGAATCGAGTTGGTGTGCTAAATCAATGTATGGGACAAATTAAGAAAATCACAGTGACACTGTTCATGAGCAGAGGTCTTAAAATGGCTATGTTGAAAATTTGGTGAAGAATTTCCTAAATGACTGTTTCTGGCGTCGTTCGCAGGGGAGTTCCACGAGCTCGTAAGTTCACAATTTTCAATATTTTCACTCCAGATTTTCAACATTGCCATTTTACCACACCTCCTCATGAGCAGTACAGTTGTCATTTTTCACATCCTGCTCAAAAACATGTTTCCGCCCATGTAGCGACAACCCAGTGTATGGGACACATTAAGAAAATCACAGTGTCACTGTTCATGAGCAGAGATCTTAAAATGGCAATGTTGAAAATTTGGTGAAAGAATTCCCTAAAAATGACTGTTTTACGAGTGTGCGTTGCACAGTTCCCACGCACGCTCGTAGGTTTGCGAATTTTCAATATTTCCACTCCAGATTTTCAACATTGCCATTTTACCACACCTCCTTATGAGCAGTACAGCTGTCATTTTTCACATCCTGCCCAAAACGTGTTTCTGCCCATGTAGCGCACAATGGCGCAGTCGGTGTGCAAACTCAATGTATGGGACACATTAACAAAATCACACTGACACTGTTCATGACCAGAGGTCTTAAAATGGCTATGTTGAACATTTCGTGACAAATTTCCTAACAATGACTGTTTTACGAGCGTGCGTTGCACAGTTCCTACGCACGCTCGTAAGTTCACAAATTTTCAATATTTGCACTCCAATGACTTCCAAATACCTAAACAGCACATAGAAGCAAGCAACATTCGGCATTGACAAATGCTTGTTTTACCTTTTATCCTCATGCTCACCATATGTATTCCCACTTCAATTACTTTCTAATTTTAACAGAACATGCAAACAAAGTAATAGCATGTTCCATTGGTCAAAAATTGCTAATTGATCATGCCTCTTTAATCATGGCTTTGGACTTACACCCAGAACCCGAATGTAAAAAACTGGCAATTTAATATTAGCCTCCTTAATGACCCTACATTTTGGGAAAAGCTACAAGAACAAATTCCGCTGATGCTGCAGTGGAATCAAGCTCAAGACATTTCCCCAGCTATTACCTGGAACACTCTTAGAGCAGTACTTAGGGGAAAGATAATAGCATATGCCTGTAGAATGAAACACAAGGAAGGAACACATGCAGCAACTCACAGAACAGCTGCAGTTTTTGCAGCTAGCCCATCAACAAGGGCATTCCTCCTTACTCCCAGTAATACAACAAAAGGCAGAATAAAATATGAGCTATTACCAATAATAAAGTGAAGCTTGCCCTGCAATATCTCAAACAGAAATTTGATGATGGGGTATCCAGAGCCACAGAGTTACTAGCTTTTTGGATTCAGAAACAAAACAACGCAGCCACTATACTGAAACTGAAGGGTCGAAAAATGGGTCAAGAGGTTTTTAAGACCATATAAATTCTTAATATATTGATCAAATACTATGCATCCCTTTACCATCGGGACAAAGAACCTGATCTCACAATATATTGGAGGTATTATGATAAACTACCCTTCCCTGTAGTCACAGAGGAGCAAAACCAAGCTTCGATAGCCCCTAATACTTCACTGGAATTAAAATTTGCCCTAGCTTGTTCTAAAACAGGAAAATGTCCTGCCATTGACAGATATCTTGTAGAACTCCTGAACACTTGTAAAGACACCCTCTTACTACTCTTACTCCAAGTGTACACAGCCATGCAAAAAGGGAAAAATCCCTCTCCATCCTGGTAGTTTGCAATGATTTCAGGCATTTTAAACCAAACAAGAAACCCATGAAATCGGAATCCTATAGACCCATCTCTATTTTAACCCTTGATTATAAATTATACACCTCTATTCTTGCAAAGAATTTATGGTGAATACTACCAGACATCATACACCATGGTAAAATAGATTTCATTATGAAACACCAAACCTAGGATAACATTAAAATAACTCTTCTCTTGCTCCAGTATGCATCCAGGATTCAGCAGCTGACTTTGTTGCTGAGCCTGGGTGCTGAAACACTGTTTGATAGGGTTTCTTGGAATTTTCTTTACTATACCCTTCACAGATTTGGTTTTCACACCCTGTTTATCACCTTATTCAGAGAAATATACCAGCAACCACAAGCTATTGTCCAGGTGAATAGTTAATTGTCTGATAGATTTGAACTCCACAGGGGAATGAGACAGGGTTGGTTGCCTGCTGTCTTCTCTACTATTTGCACTCACAGTGCAACCACTGGTGCAAGCTATACATCAGTGAAGAGATGTAGCAGGCATTTCTCACCCAAGAGAGGACCACAAACTGGTCTTCTATGCTGACGACCTCTTAATTTATCTAATTAACCCTACTGACTCTTTACCACCCCTTGTGGTCCAAATTGTCTGAATATGGCACACTTTCTGGCTACAAGCTCAACACTGATAAAACAGTAGCTCTACATGTTCAGTACAAGCCCCCTTCTCATATTAAATCTGCTTTCCTTCCCGACTGCTTCAAAAGTGTGCTTTCAAGCAGAGTTAGGGCCTTTAGCAGGAATGGCTCATGCTGTTTCCAAAATATATGTACTCTCTACAGTTGGGCCTATCCTCAAAATTTTGCTCCAGTCACCTTTTGGTCCTCACTATTTCCTGATATGATGTTCAGTTGGATGCTATTTTGGCGTAGTTGCCATAAACATATGTTGCATGACAAGCTTAGATTGATGCAATTTAAATTATTGCATAATATTTATTATTCCCCTCAGAAGTTGGCAAGGTTAGGTATAGTGTCTTCATTTACATGAACTAGATGTCAGCAAGGTAGGGGGGATCTTCTCCACATTTTCTGAAATTGTCCCAAGGTAGCTCCACTCTGGACCACTGTTAAACAAAGAGTGGATCCTCTACTGGGTCTGAATGACCTGTTTACAGTGGAGATATGCTTGTTGGGGGATGTTTCTGGTATTCCAGTGCGGAATAGGAAATATCATACAGCTTTGATTTCTGCATCAGTAAAGAAGGTGGTCCTTAGACACTGGAAGGATACTTCAGAAATTACCTATGTTGAATGGTTACAGGAGCTACTCGCTAATCTTAGAATGGAGAGATTCATTGCCAGTCTCCAGAACAAGTTACCAAAGTGTAATCGTATCTGGGGTCCCCTACACATGTTATACTCCTTACAGTCTTAGGGGTGATCCTTCCTTATCCCAATTGTAGAGGTTGAGGAAACGGGTTGCTGTGCTTGGAATGCTAGGGGGAGGAGGGTGCAAGGGTAGGGGTGGGGTGGGGTTAGGTAGAGTGAGAATAGATCCTTGCAATGTCTGTTTTATGTATTAATGTTAATTCTGTTATGTATTGTTTGGCTTGGATGTATTCTCTGTATTGGAAAACTCTAATAAAATTTGAATGGAAAAAAAAATTAAATCTGCTTTCCAGTTTAAATGTGAACAATCACAAATCAAATTTATTGGGGTTCAGATACCTCACAATCTCGCCTCCCTTATGATCTGAACTACCTATCTTTGCTCAATATTATTTACTCTGACATTGACAGGTGGACGGTACTTCCCCTTGTTTTTTTATTATAGACTAGAAACAGTCGGCATGAAGGTGTTGCCTAGACTATTATATCTCTTTCAAATCTTACTGGTTGCCCCAGCATTAGAGACTTTTCAGAAATGGAACAAATGAGTCTCCAGCTTCATCTGGGCAGGCACTAAACCTAGAGTAGCATTTTGCAAACTATAACTGTCAAAAATACACTGGGGAGTTGCCTTGCTGAATCTGTGAAGTTACTTCTTGGTGGCCCAATTAAAGCATTTAACTCCCTGGTTAGATCCATCTTACCAAGCCTTATAAATACTTTTTGAAATAAATGAACTTCACTTGTCACTCACTGAAACATTGTTTGGTAACTATCTCCCCCATTGGAGCACTAAATGGGTGATATCTTCTTCAAATCTGACTTGAGATTCAAAATGATAAATGACTATAAAAGTCACTGCTCCCCTTACGTGTTATCCCTTATGATGTGACATGCTCACCTGCTCTAGTTCACCCCTGCTTTTTACAACGGGGAAAGCTGGGACTTAATTCATGTGTATCAAATATACAGCAATGGACTTCCTCATACATTTGCACAACTGGAACAACAGCATGCACTAACCAATGAGGATAATTTTGGATAACTACAAGTTCATCACTTTCTCATGGCAAAACTGGGGCAGGTTACACAGTGTACAGAACATCACCCAATGGTCTCCTTGCTACAGTATTGACCATGCAACAGCAGGGAAAACACACTCTTTTCATTTAACTGGCCTACAAGTCCATTAGTGTCCCTGCACAAGCCACTTTTGTGGTGGTAGAATATAGATGGCAAGAGGAGTTCAACATCCAATTACCCCCACCTTGTGCACAGATTTAGGAATGGCAGCAAAAGTATCATCCTCCAATATATGGAAGGACTTTGCATGGAAGACAATAGTCTGTTACTTTAAGACTCCACAGATCATGGCAAAATTCACACAGGAAGGTAGAGTCGACTGTTGGAGACAGTGTGGGGAGCATTTAGCCACACATGATCATATATTTTAGCAGTGCCCAAAATTGATGCAATACTGGGTAGCAATAGGGCAAGATATCCAGCAGCTTTGTCAACAAATCCCACATCACACACCCAGAATAGTGTTGTTATTAGATTACCTGCTCCAAACCCTGAACAAGCATCAAAAATACTTCCTTAACATTGCACTCATAACTGCCAAAAAGGTTATTATAAAAAAAGTGGCTGCAGTCACAACCCCCTACAATTAATAATTGGAGAGATCTAATGATACAGGTATATCAAATGGAAAATTAACACACAAAATACACAACCAAACAAATTTAACAGCAGATGCCTGGGTTGGCTCCTGTGTATGACAGAGAAATGTAATAGCTTTGTGCCCTAAAACTAATCAGGAAAGTTGCATCAGATGGTCATCTTAAAGCAGGTGGTCATGCAGTTTTGTGGTCTACCATGTAAAATAAAGATGTAAGAAAACAGTCACCAGTTGATCATGACATATAATAATTATGAATATTTATAATGTGCTTTAATATTTCATGTCTAGCTGTACTGTATTTCCATACTATTGGTTGTGGATGGAATCATATATGCTGTATTGCAACAACTTTCCAAATAAAAATTACAATAAAAAAAAACTCCTACTAACTACTTAATTCACATTTCAAACCAATCTGAACACTGGTACAGTAATTGAAAGGCTAACATGTTAAAAAGTGTTAAACCTGTCTGGTTGGGGGTGGGGCAATGTAACTTTCTTCTTAAATTACTCACCCTTCCCTAGTTCCAATGCATGTACATTTAAGAACTGATTTAAAAAAAACAAAAAAAAACAAACAAATTGCAAGCCATTGGTTTGCATCTACACATTAAAGGACACCTAAACCATCTTTTTTTTACATGTTTTTGTTATATTACTCCATAAATTACTCCATAGGCTTGTAATGGCGAGGCTGTCATTTACATTTATACTGAAACTGCATGTATTAAAGTAGGATAATACAGTTTCATAGCATTTGAAAATTGTGAACACAGCCTCTTCTGATTCACAAACCCTGCTGTAAGAATCTTAAAATGGCTGCTTTGATGATGTCAATCATGAGAGAGATGCCAGTTGTGCAGATGTATCCTAGATCCACTAACCGTATTCAAATGTGAGTAACTTTAAAATTAAAAATAATAGCATGGTAATGTGAGCACGAAAGTTGTTCATCACAAAAATAACTACACAATGAGTGGTTTTTCATTTTTAGATACATTTTAGCTTTTTTTAAATTAGCAAAAAGGCAGCAGAAAATTATATTTTTGTCACTTTTTCAACAAACAGATGCAAATAACTTTAAAACAAAAAATGATAGCATGGTACTATGAGCACAACATTTGTTCAACACAAAAATATCTACAAAGTGAGTGGTGTTTCATTTATATATATCTTTTAGTTTTTTGTAATTAGTAAACAGTAGAAAATTAAATTTTTTCACTTTTTACAACAAACAAATGCAAATAGTTTTAAAACAAAATATCATAATATGGTACTTTGAGCACAAAAGTTGTTCAGCACTAAAATATTTACCCAAATTAGTGGTATTTCATTAATAGATGGCTTTTAGTTTTTTTAATAATCTGCAAAACATGTCAGGAAATTCAATTTATTTTGCACTTTTTGGAGGTATGGCTTAAATGGAATATGCTACCTCCCTACTGGAAATATTGTTGATACTTTTTGTTTGCCACTCGTGATGTCATTGGGTCAATTGGCACTCAAACAAAAAATACTGTATCAACAATATTTCCAGTTGGGGTAGCATATCCCTCATATATTCTTTGCAAAAAACTCCATTAATGCATCAGTTTGAGTTGCTATTAAAGCAGCAAATGTATGGCAATGCGATGTTAGGGTTTTCAACAATAATTCTGCATCCCCCAAGCAGTCTAAGGGGGCAAGGCAACACAAGCAACCACAGACAACCATCATCAGGTAAGACAAACAACATGCAACTCTTTAAAAATGACATAAGAGACATCCAGCATCATGGTCCATCACCCACACTTGCACACCACCTGGTAAGTGTGATATAAAATTACCATAGAATCACATTGTAAATTGTAAGTAAGTAGTAATGCATGGCAGGGTGTGCAGCAATGCTAAATTGCAGCATGCCCCAGGTGGATTGTAAGGCATGAGGTGCAGCTGGGTGCCTTCAACCACCTGTGAAGTGCAGTATATAATTCAAATAAGATTATGAGATTAATAAGATTAAATTATAAATTTTAAGTGATCAATGCCATATGGCAGTGTGTGTGGTAAGGCTAAATTGCTGCATGCTCCAGGTGGGTTGTGAGGCATGAGGCACAGCTGAGTGCCTTTAACCACCTGGGAAGTGCGATATAAAATTCCCATAGGATGACATTGTGAATTGTAAGTAAGCAATAACACATGACAAGGTGTGCAGTAATGTTAAATTACTACATGCACCAGGAGGGTTATGAGGTGAGCTGTGAGGTATGAGGTGCAGCTGAGTACCATCAGTCACCTGGAAAGTGCTGATGTCTTCACTCAGGTGTTGAAGGCATCTATGCTGCCATGAAAGCACATGCTAAGGATGTGGGAGAGTCAGCAGGTGGCTGCTCTGAGGAGCGACAGGTGCCTGGCTTCTTTGCCTGGAAACAGAGGTAACATTTTAACTTAAATGGCACACAGTTGAATGACACAAAATGAAACCAAAAAAAGAGAAACAGCAGCAGAGCGAGATGTAGCTCTGGGTCGTATGATGAAGGCAGTTTTCATGTGCACTGTCTAAATGAAAGGAAGTGTCAGTGGGTGGCTGCATGAGAAATGCAGCATGCCCGCGATCACTTTGCTTGATAATGTAAACTGGGAATACAAGAATCTGTGGCTCACACTGTCATGGAGAGGCAGCATTGATGGAGCAGGGGAAATAGAAATGGAAACATTAAGCATACAGCAGTTTTGCACCTCCCCCCATTCGGAAGGTGGAAGGTAGGAGGTATTTGAAAAGAAAATTGTAGTTTGGGTAACTGGAAGAGGGCATGAGAACAAAAGATATCAACAATATTTCCAATAGGGAGCTAACATATTCCATTTATGCCATACCTCCAAAAAAGTGAAAAAACAAAACAAATTTCCTGCCATTTTTTGCTAATTATAAAAAAAAAATCAAAAAGGTATCTATAGATGAAACACTACTCATTTGGTAAATATTTTTGTGCTGAACAACTTTTGCACTCAAAGTACCATGCTGTCATTTTTTCATTTTAAAGCTATTTGCATTTATTTGTTGCAAAAAGTGAAAAAAATGTAATTTTCTGCTATTTTTGCTAATTATAAAAAAACCCTAAAAGGTATATATAAATTAAACATGACTCATTTTGTAGATGTTTTTGTGCTGAACAAGTACAGTACCATGCTATCACTTTTTGTCTGAAAGCTATTTGCATCTGTTTGTTGAAAAGGTGACAACTGAATTTGTTGCTGCTTTTTTGCTATTTTTTTTTAACTAAAAGGTATCCATAAATGAAACACCACTCATTTTATAGATATTTTTGTGCTGAATGACTTTCATGTTCTCAGTATCATGCAATCTTTTTTCATTTTAAAGTTCTTTGCATTTGAATATGGTTAGTAGAGCTAGATACCTCTGCACAGCTGGCATCTCTCTCATGATTGACATCATCAAGGCAATGCATTGTAGGATGCTTAGAGCAGGATTTTTGAATCAGGAGAGGCTGTGTTTACAATTTTCAAATGCTATAAAACTGCATTTATCCTACTTTAATAAATGCAGTTTTAGTATAAACATAAACAAAAGCCTCTCCTTTACAAGCCTATGGAGTCATTTAAAAAAAATGTGTAAAAAGATGGTTTAGGTGTCCTTTAACTTGAATTTCCCTACCTACTTCTGACATTCTTTATATTTTTTCCCATTTTGTGTCTTTTCCCACACATCCACAAGTGACTGAATGTTTATTATGGAATACAACAATTTAAAATTCTGCAGTTACACTGTCCAGTTGGTTACAACCCACCTGAGGTGCGTGGGTATTAATTCCTCCTAACACACACACACACACAGACACACACACAGACACACACACGTGTGCACACACACACACACACACAATCACTGTGAACCAGACCCTCACCTTTATCTGTGGTAAGGTAAGCAGCAGAGGTTTCCTTTGGAAGCAGGTAAGGATAGAAGGAAAATTTTACATGGTCAGCAAAGAAACACTGGAAATTCAAATTATTACTTCATTTTTTTATTTATGCATGTGTGTAAGGATGGGAATATGAGGGGAAAACATTATTTGGTTATTTTATTAAACTCAAGTGAATTTTAGTTTTAGGCCTAAGTGAAGGTTTTTAGTGAATAAAAGTGACAGCTTTCTGATGGAAGCCAGGGAACAGTAGTAAGACCCATATCTCTCTCTGTAAGTTGTTCAGCTTGGAAAACAAGTTTTAACATGTTTCAGCCTGTGGGTTTGTAGTCTAATAACTGCATGGGTTTGGAAGCCATTGGCCAGTCAGATCACTATTTCTCCTACCCATTTTATAATGTAAATTAATCTCATTCTGGTGGTTAAGGGGCACAAAATGAAGCTGAGTGCCTTATACTGCCAAAGTTAGATAAACAGAAGAGGCCCAATCCTGGTTGTTCCTTAATCTAATTAGGAAACTTTTTTTAATTTTTTTTTTTAGTTTATGACAGTAGTTTAAAAACTGAGGATCTACAAAAACATTGATGCACAGACCTTTTCCCCTCTTTGTCTGGTATGTCTAAGCAGTTCAAGTGAGTTAAGCAGATATCGCAGTACTACAGAGGGACTCTCTCTCAAAATGGCATACTGAGCAGTATATGGAGCGGTGGTCGAGAGCAGCAAAGAGGACAATCTGATCATACTAATTGCTTTGATAACATTGGATGGCTGTTCCGAACCCTCCACACAGCAGAACAAATAGACTCAGCCATAGCAACTGTGGGGAGAGCAGAGCAAGTTACAAGCATAACAGCTGAGGAATCGAATTCACCTCGAATGGTTACTCTCAGCAATAGTGTATTGCAAGCTACTTGTAGCAGTGGGGTGCCTTTGCTGGAACAGCCAGGGAGAACAGAGAGGGCTAGTTGGAGTACCTCTGCAGAATCACAATGTGGGAGATTATAAACGCATTCAGGTGAGCATGCATTACCTTCTGTGAGCACAAACTCAGAAAAAGACACAGAGTCTGATACAGAAATGGTACTGGGAGTGGGATATTTGGTACTTGGGTCTGTAAGTGACAAAATACTGAACAGTGGACCTGAGATATCTGCAGTCTCAGCTCAAACAGAAGCTATAGTAAATGAAAAAACATGACAAAATCGCAGAAGTTGCTAAAAAATGAAGCATGTCAGCTGCTGGGAGAGAACAGGGGGAAAAGCACTAAAAGACCAGACAGACAAGGCAGAGCTGTGGGCAAATCAAGGCTAATCAGAAAGAACAAAACAAAGAGTGGAAAGAGCAGCAGTCAAAAGAACCGGAGTTTCTGGGGGAAAATTAGCCCTAACTGAGAGAGAAGTGGAGTATGGGCAGCAATTATTAATGAAAGAAATGAAAGCAGGATTTAACAGCTTAAATGATCCAATGTTTACATTAAAACAAAAAAATGTTTTCTGATCTGGCAGACAAAATGGCATTGTTAGTGTGCACTGTGGAAGTTGTGCAGAGGCTCAACAGAGTGGAGGAGAAACTCCCAAAGATATCCTGCAATCTGGAGAGTAACAACAGAGAGGTGGCAGAACTCAGACTGAAGCTGGAAGGTCTTGAAACAAGGTCTAGAAGGAATAATTTAAAGATCAGAAATTTGCCAGATGGTATTGAATGGGGTGACCCTGTAAAATTTTGTGAAAAACTGCTGACTGGTATGCTAGGATTAAAATATCCCGAGCAAAAATTAGAATTAAATAGGGGCCCATAGGGCCTTTTCATCTCAATAGTTCAGGGACAGTTCAAGGTTCATGTATATCTATCCACTGCATTATCAGCAGAAAGAGAACATTCTGTATAAAGCTAGAGTGGAGAGAGGACTATGCTTAAAAAGCCTCAAACTGCAAGTATTTCATGCCCTCCCATCTTCAGTGTTAACTATCAAGGATCAGTTAAGACAAAAAAAAAAGTCCATTCTCTCTGTGTGGTGAAGATGAAGATGAAGACTAATCTGGATAGTAAAATACTCTTCTTTCATACCCCACAAGAAGTTGAAACGGCTCTCAAAAGCAGAAGTAAATATGGGCCAGACCTGACCACATTAAACAATTCTAAACCTACAGACCCTGACAAGAATTTTGAACATCCTCTCAAACAAACCAGGCATATGGTTCCACAACTGAGGGTCAGAACATAAAGAATACTGGATGGGCAACTATGCACAACCAGTGTGTTCTACCAGAGTGGGGTTCTGATTCTCTCTGACCTTGAGAGTGAAGCACTAGAAATACATGGAAATCAGAA
The DNA here is from genome assembly GCA_016271365.2 of Neoceratodus forsteri. Classification (NCBI taxonomy): domain Eukaryota; kingdom Metazoa; phylum Chordata; order Ceratodontiformes; family Ceratodontidae; genus Neoceratodus; species Neoceratodus forsteri. The sequence goes on from CM057458.1 coordinate 1,090,102,931, forward strand.
CCCCGAGGTGGCAGAACACACAGGTCATGCATAAAGTTGCTCATCCTGTAGTTTTTATAGTGTATAGTGTATAGTATTAATGTGAAATGAGTGCATTGTGTTTTTTTCTTTCCCAATGAAACTGACTTGTGCAGTGTCTAGAGGTTCTAGAATGCAGTTCTACCACAGAAAGGTACAATCACAGAAGGGTACACCCCCCTCCCCCTTCCCCCAGTGACTTTATTTCTCTGTGGGGACTCTAAACCTCCACTTGCACTTAGCCCTTGCACTTTTGTTCTGCTCTATGCACCATTTTCATTGTACTTTGTTACCACCCATGCATCTTCTCGGAAACTGCAAACCCTGGAATTTGTGCTGCAGCTTGTATGTATTTCATTTTTGTAATTGTTAGTGCTAGAACCCATTTTACAGCTTGTATGCTTCACTTCTACTATAATGTCCTTGTATCCTATATTTAATGTTGTCTGTGCTATTTCCGTGGCCCAGAACATGCCTGAAAATGGTCCATCAGATCAGTGCACTCACCCGGTTACCAAAGACATAAATAAATAAATAAATAAATAAATAAATAAATACATACATACATACATACATACATACATACATACATAAAATAAAATGAAACATTCCATAACCTTTGAACTGTGGTACATCATTTTGAAAAGGATGGAATTCTATATAGAACAATGCTCTACTATACACTATATAGAGGATTATGTATGATCGCTCATACACAACAAGGGTATTTTTCACTTGAGAGGTTTCCATGGTAACTGGCGCTCTCATGGTCTCGTTACCATGGAAACCTTGAGAGTCGAAAAATACCCTTGTTGTGTATGAGCGATCATACACAGTCTTTTATAGTGTATGGTCATTCATAAAAACACTGCCCTTACTTTTTTTTGAGTTTCTTGTGTGGTTTTCGATTCCTTCCAGCCTGTTTCACTGCCATGGCCGTTCTTTATGCTTCACTGGTCTCCCGATTGCACAGGCACACTCAGCTTCCACGCATGCGCACACACCGTCTAGGTGTTATGCTGCACTAGCTACATAGCTAGTGCAGCACAACAGCTATGATGACATAGCTAGTGCAGCACAACAATGCTGTTGTGAGCATGGATTTCCATGCTCAACATCGTTCTACCATGCACTATAAAAGCATTCTGGCAGTAAACTCTCTAGATCCTTCAGAACTCAAGATCTGAAGAACTGAGCATAGCTGGCCCTAAGAGGCAGCTATGAGACAGACAATCATGATACAGTAGTATTGCTCTATAGGTGCTGATGCGCCTTCTTTCTTGAAGAGGAACTAATTTAAGAAACCCTCCCTCATCAAAAATATTGCTCCCCCTTGGTCCTTTTTTCCTTTTTTAATTTTTAATTTATTGTTTCTTTTCTTTTAGATTTTGAAAACAATCTTTGGTTTTACAGAGCCCTGTTTACCAACTGTGATTCGGCTTTGCTGCAGCAGATGTATTACTGGCAGAAGAACAAAGCTAAAGTGTTGAAGGGAAAAAAGAAGGAAGGGAATTGAAATTACAAGGGAAAGAGAAAAGAGGAAAAAAACAAAGGGACTGAAGAGAAGAGAAAGAAAGAAAGGGAAAGTGAGAGGGGAAGGGATGGAGAGGGTAAAAGAGGGAAGAAAAGAGGAAAATGAAGAGGAAAAGAGGGTGTAATGATCTCGTTAGTATAAAAAATATTCAGGCAGTGTTATGAAGACAGAGTGCAGTGCTATCCTGGACTTCCTTGTGCACCTTGTTGCACAACACATGGCATGACCACTTCAGAAAAGTGGTGTGAGGAAAGGTGGTACACAGCAGAAAAGGAGGAAGGCACTCATTCAGCAGATAAGTAGTTGCACAGACAAGTTCCAAGTCTGAAAATACAGTGCAGAATCTTTTATTTGTTAAAGTCACAGTTGTGCAAACACTTGGTAAGGCTGCAACACCTGCAGCTGACTCCATGTTTCACCTTTATCTGGAGACTTTGTCAAAAGCCATTTTTGAGGTCAGAGCACCATGTTATCTACGGATGGCCTTTTTTGTTTGGGTTGTCCAGTCATAGTGTACCATTTACTATGCAGTATGCAGGCTGGGAAGAATGTGGTGTCACCCACATACTGCAGTGATGCACAGCAAGGAAAATGTGATTCTTGATGGGGGGGATGATGATGTTGAAGAGGATGGGTTATTTTCTATGGTTCTTGTTTTATGATTAAATTATTTAATTATGCAGGTAAATAGCAGACTTTACTTGACATTACAGGCAATAGACAGCTCCTCTTCCAATCACTGAGGAAGCTGGTCTCACAGTTTCTGCATTACATTACAATATACATAGTGGTAGTGTCAGTTCTTAACCATGCTAAATATTGATCTTTATTTTATTTAATAAATCCCACCAACTATATACAATACATCTTATATGACCTTTATACCTGATTATTCTCTCCTTTGCCTCTGCTTCTGTATTGAAGTTCTTTCGTGCTGTGAGAAATTTAAACCAATACGATGCTCGTACCCTTCTTTCCTCTACTTATTTATGCCCAGTAGTACCTCTCTAGCTCTCTGCTCTGGGTATCATTGTGGGGTTGTCTCTCCTATGTAACACTCCATGTGAGCCTCACCAGAGGTTTTATCTCCACCTCTGATCCTCTCCTTAGCTCACTGTCAAGGTTCCATCCCTCCACTGCAGGGACCTGACATCCATTTACATATTTTATAGACCTGGAAGAAAACAAACACAGAATTCAGATTTTTATGTTATTCCTTGCCTTAATGCCGTAGCTTCTCCCATTGGCAATGTATTAATATACATTCCCCACTAATTCAGGAACAATTCCTCCTTCCCATATCTTTGATACGTCAGCTGCTCCAGTGCTAAATTATTTATTATCAGAGTCTTCCATTGTCTGAGTGATGGTCGAATGTGTGAGACCCATGTATTCTAAATACATTGCCTTGCCATATTCAAAAGTACCCATATAGTTCTGGTACCCGTATGGTTCTGGGATATGGCTCTTAGTCCTCCACCCCCAGTTCCTCCATCCTGAACAGCAGAGATACTGCAGTGTCTGCCACAGGAATATGCAGAGCGTCTGTGACCTCCCTAGCTATCTCCATCCAAAATGGGTGAAGCTCTCCACATCCCCAAAATAGTGAATGTATGTTCCCCTTGCTCTGTTACATCTACCACAGATGGGTGAGATGGTGAGGTGAAACTTGTTAACCACCACTGGGGGGCTTTATAGTCTATGTAAAAATGTATACTGTGATTCTTTAAACTTGTTACACATCAATAGCCCCATGTGTGATTGTAAGACCATAGACCAATTATCTTCTGCAATCTGGGTTCCCAAGTCCCTCTCCCATAGTCCTTTAACTTTTAAAGACCTATCTGGGAACAAATCCCTATCCTGTCTAACTTTTTGGGCTATAAAACCATTAGGTATAACTGGTTTATACCATATCAATTCCTCTAAGGATGCCAGTGCAAATGCCTGATCACCAGGTCCAGTTCTTGTTGTGCTAAAAGCCCTGATCTGGAAATATTTATACCTATGTGAGGCTGGGATGCCATATGCCTCCCTGAGTTCTTCAAAGGGTCGGATACCTCCACTCCCATATAAATCTCGGAGACAACACCCCCCCCACCCCCAAACTTCAAATCATCCCCTTTCTAGACCTGGCAGGAAGGCTGGGTTCCCCACAATTGATACCAACCCTGTTACTGGTCACTCCCCACTTCATCTCTTTTTAGTCTGTTCCCATACATCTAGTGTCCACTGTACCAAGAGGTTCCTAAGCCTTGACCGCTAGTATGCTATTTTTCCTCCTGGGTCCAGATATGCTGTCAAATGAACTGGTGTATCCCCCCACTAAATCCACCCAACCTGCCTATTCCCCCAGTGTACCTAATCCTTGATATACCTATTCTGCATGGCTAAGGTATAGCCATTGAGGTCCATGAAGTTAAGGCCTCCCTTATCCGTCTTGCCCTTTAACCTGAGCAGACTCATCCTGGGCCTTTTATTCTGCCAGATAAATCTGCTAAACTCCTTCTCCAGATCTTTGTAGTCCCTATTCATTAATCCCATTTATAGCATCTGCATCAAATTCAAGATCCTAGGTAACACATTCATTTTTAGGTTGAGGTTGAGGTGGATACATTCCATCCATGAAATAGGGAGGGCCCGCCATCTTCCATGTCTGTTTTAATTGTGTGAAGCAGAGGTCCATAGTTGAGCCCATATAACCCATCCAGGTCTTTCCCTACCTTAATTCCTAGATATGTAAAGCTATCCTGTACAACCTTAAACTCCCATGCATTCCCTCCATCCCAAGGTCCCTGCCCTGCAATCCTGGACATTTCTGGCTTGGTTAAGTTCAACTTATTCCCTGAAAAGCTTGCAAATTCCTGCACAACCTCCAGTAAGGCAGGTGCCGTGGTTGCTTGGTGCATAGTAAACAGTGGTAGATCATCCACAAAAGAGAGTCAATTTATGGTGTATGCCTGACTTTCCAACCACGTCTTGAATTCTCTTATCTCCCCTTATGTGGATCACCAGAGTAAACAGAAGGGGTGAGAGGGGGCACCCCTGTCTTGTCCCCCTACACAGTCCGAATATCTTAGAGTGGCTCCCATTGACTAAGACCTGTGCTCACGGACCAGTGTAGAGCATACTTAGCATATCAATATAAACAATGGTTCTTGTTTTAATGTAATAATTAATATTAATTTTTATGATTAGATTTCCCCTTTATATGCCAAGAAAGCATTATTTCAGAGAATTTGTGGTGTCATCTGTAAAGCAGTCCAAAATTGAAGAGGATCTGTTTTTTTTTTGTTGTATAGTGGGCTGTTGGTGATAGTGATGGCAGGGTTACTTCTGATGCGGAATGGAGCATCAGGATAGCAATTACAAGAAGATGTTTTCAGGCACGGCAGCAAGATGTGCTTTTAGATGGCATTAAGTGGGGCAACAGATAGAATATATGAGCAAATAATATAATCTATTATATGATATATGATAAAATAATATACTCTGATATGATATATGAGACGGTAATATAATTAAGCAATAATACATGATAGGGTGTAGTATATTATGGGATATCATCATTCCTTGGGTGCATTGTGAGGCACAAGGCTGTAGCCAAAGTGTCTCATGCATTCAAGAAGTGACAATATCTTGTGATATACCACACCCTGGAGTGTATTATTGCTATTATGAACTGGATTTGTTTTATATAAAATAAGAATGAAACAAAAAAATCAGTTAAAAACATTTTCTTCAATGATTTTTGTAGTATGAGTGGGTATATATATAAAGAAAAAACTTAGGTTAGTACAGTAGGCAGTGCTGTAGCAGCTATGGTTGACTCTGTAGATACCGCCATGCACATACACACACACAGTTGTTTTTGTCAAGTAGTTTTTTTAATATGCTGTGGAAGTTAATAATAAAAGCTGTAGCCGGAAGCTGAAAGTGGTATGAGGTGAGTGATCAAGTGCAGTAGTCAAATTGGGGCTGAAATCTTTCTTAGCTGGCAGTCATCATATAGTAGCAGTGGTGTAAATGAAACTGTATGACAGTAAATGAAAGTAAGAGCTGTGGCACAGAAGTGTGTTACTGGGGAGCCGGCAACATATTGAGGAAAAAGAGAGGTGCAAAAAAAAAAACACCCATTTGTAATGCTGTCATTCATTTTTGTAAGTAGTGGCATTATAGAGTCTTTTGAGAAAAGTCTGGTACTCTTTTGTGGCTGGATTCAGGGTTTCAGTATTTCGGTGAGCAGCAATTACTGTGCTGATTTGAATGTTTCTGAACTTTGCGGTTTGGGAGAGACTCGGAGGCTCCTTTGCTTTTTTTAAACAGCCACTAGGGAGGGGGTTGATGTGATAGATGCCGACTCATTTTTTTAAACCACTGCTGCCACTGACTCATACCTTCAGCCATTCTGTCCAGCTGTAGAAATCTACAGGCAGATGGATTGGGGACAGGTGAAAAGACCTGATGACTGGCACATTTTCTTATCTGTGATTATGTAGTGAAATCTAATCATGGGGCAAGGAGAGGGCTCAGCCAATCAGATAGCTGTATTTTTGGCAACCAGTTCATAATCTGATATAATATATGATAACATAATGTGCTATTACATTTATTTTATTTGTCACATATTTTACCAGACAGAGTGAAGAAGATCTCATTTCCAGCTGTGACCTGGGGAAGAGGGAAAACGTGGGATATAGCAAGGAAGAATAGGGTAATCAATATTGCAACACACAGCATCCTAAGATTTACACAATATTTACAGCATCCACACAAATATAAAAGTTCAGCACAATGAGATCATACAACAGGGGCAATATACAGGAGCCTTGAAACAGAACAAAAACAGTGCCAGAATCAACTTTGTTCAGATAACTGATGACCTTATGGGCTGTTGTTGCATGATAGAGCAGCCTAATGCACACTAGGTGATATCAGCATGTGCACAGACAGCATTGTCAAAAACAACGCCGTCCATACAGCGCTGAAAAGAAAGCACCAGGAGACAATGCTGCCAACAAAATCAGCACCAGTGGTAGCGATCGCAAGTGCTGTTCGCAATCGCTATCACTGGAAGCCATTAATTTTGCATGGGGCTGTGCCCCCTGCACCTTCTGTACTTAAAATAATCAACTTTAAGTCAGAGTTGGATTACAGGGGAAAAGCAAAATTGTGGAGACTGGAATTAGAACCCTGGTCTCAAACCCCTTCTGGGCTGAGCTGCTCCTGCATTACCACTCCACACCATAGGATCGGCTCAGCCAGCCTCCCCCATTCCTTGACCCTTGTCTTCATTAATCCTATATGCTTATCCCATTCCTGCTTGAAGCTGTTCACTGATTCAGCCTGTACAACTTCATCTAGCAACGTATTTGACTTGTCGACCACTCTTTCCATGAAAAAGTACTTATGGATGTCTCTTTTGAGATGTACCTTAAAGTGGCAGGGAACTGTGACAAAGCAGTGGGTAGGGCTAGTGGGATGCTGCGGTGCATAGGGAGTGGCATCTCCAGCAGGAGGAGGAAGGTGATGTTGCCAATTTATTGCTCACTGGTGAAGCCATGCCTGGAATACAGTGTCAGGTTTTGGAGACCACATATCAGAAAGAACATAGAGTGGAGGCAGTCCAGAGGAGGGCAACAAAAATGGTGCAGGATTTGTGTGAGAAGCCCCACAAGGAGAGACCAAGGGATCTCTACATGTACACCCTGGAAGAGATGAGAGAGAGGTGACATGATAGAGACCTACAAGTACCTCACAGGGGCAAATGCAGGGAATCTCTTTTAAATGAGAAAGAGTACCTGGACCAGGGGGGCATTGAATGAAACTGGAGAGGGGAAGCATGAGAGAGATGTGAAGAAATATTTTTTCACAAAGCATGGTCGATGCCTGGAACAAAATACCAACAGAAATAGTGGAGGCTAAAACAGTGGGGAGCTTGAAGCATGTGTGGGATAGACATAGGGGTATCTTAGAAAAGAGGCATGGAGGTAGGAGGGTAGCCGGAAACCAGATAGGGTCTATGGGGACAGATTTTGCAGGAAACATCTGGAGAGACTGGTTGGGACAAGTGGTCCTTTTCTGCCAACAAATTCTATGTTTCTCTGATGTTTTTGGTGTGGTTCTGAATTTGCTTAGGAAAGTTTCATCACCAGCTGCAGTGGAAGTGGCATCAGTGGGTTTCTCAGGACTAATGAACCATGGTTTCTTTAGCTGTACTCTCCTGCACCTAGCAGCCCTTGTCCTCAGAGCCCCATGACAATGACTCCCAGTCCCTGTTCCATCATGACCAGCTTCAATCTCTGCTCCTTTCCTGTCCCCTACATCCTTTTGTCCTGTTCTTTTCTTCATGTTTTCTACATGCATTGACTACTCAAGCATGATAGATGATGACACAACACAGCTGCCACCAGATGCCAACAATGATAACTCACAATAGTCATCAATGGTTCTTAGATTCCCAAATAATACATGAGCCACATGCACAGCAAATAGACAAGCCACAGTGTCACACGATTCACAGGGTGATAGGGAAGAGTGATAGGGGAGGTGATACCTCAAGGGAATCAACAATGTCCAAGAGGGTATCATCTTTCAGAAAAAGAGACATGCAAGAACAAGGAGGCACGATTTGAAGATAGAGGGGGGACAGCTCACAGGTAATGTGAGGAAGTATTTTTTCACATAGAGGGTTGTGGTTACATGGAATGGCCTTCCTGAGGAGGTAGTGGAGTCAAAAACAGTGAGGGAATTCAAGAATGCATGGAACAGACATAAGGCAATTCTAGTGGAGGGTAGGAGGAAGTAGACTGTTGGTTAACTAGAATCTGCAGCTTATCCATTAGGGAGGGAAATGGGCAGACCAGGTGGGCTAAGCGGTCCTTATCTGCCATCAAATTCTATGTTTCTATGTTTCTAAGAGTGACACAATCAGGCCACCTCTTCTTCTGACATACCACACATGACTCCACTGAGACTTCTTGTGCCTTGTGTCTCACACTGGGCTCTACTTTACTTTTTTACTCACTGACTGGCTCACAGGCTCACAGTACACAAAGGCAAACAATTAAAGAATGAACTGTTGTGCACTGCTGCATCACCAGTGGTCATTAAAAAGGGAATCTGTCAAATAAATCTTTCAAAATCTTTCCTTGCCTGCAATATTCAATCTGCCCTGCACCTTCTGCAAGGGAAATAAGAATAATGAAAAAATAATAATAAAATAAATGGATTTCTGTGCCCTCTGCTATATCACCAGCACCCAGTAAACAGATAATTATGAAATAAACCTTTGAGAAATCTCCCTGCACCTTTTCCCAATCTGCTAACTTCACTGCCTGCTTCTGCTACAGGGCCTGCAACTGCCACTGCAGGCTTACACTGTACCTTTCCGCTATCTCTTTTGCAGCATAATTTCACTAGTCTGCCTGCCTAAAACTACAGTTAAATGTAGTGAAAATTAGCTATCTAATAGTGCATGATAATGCATGATTCTGTGTTGACTTTGAAAGTTTTCTGATCATGCTTTTCAGATAAAAGGAGTCACTGCTGCCACAGGTCCTTTCCTTGTAAGAGAGAGCTGGAAACAGCACTGAGATACTGTACATGCAATGTGAGGTGTTCTCAATCTCCAGCATCACTGATTGACTGCTGAAGGCTATGTAGCTGGCCAACAACCTAGACTTCCTTGGTGTGTTCTCCTTGGAAAAGTGCTGCAGCATAACATTAACGTTCTAAAATGCCAAAGGGAAACTGAGTTGCTTTGGACTTGTTTTGCCGCTGTCCAAAAGGTCACATTTTGATTTGCTCACTGAATGCAAATTCCACATTGACTCACTTTTACTGTGGTGTACTTCTCATCCCCCTAAAGCCAGAATGCACAGGTTGAATGTCCTATATTTTAGGTACTAAAGATATAAGCTAGAGAGTAGCTCAAGAACACAACACAGTACTGCTTGTTGGTTAGCCACCTTAACTGGCCTAGCCCCACTGAAAGCAGGGATTACTTACTGTCTTACACAGGGAGTACACCCTCATCTATAAGGGTATCCACTCCCCCTATTCTTACATGTCATGTACTGTAGATCTCTTCACCCTTGTCAGGACCGCACGCCAATATTTACTGATTTGTATGAAATATTAGCATGCATGTCCCTTTCAACTCCCAGTAGGACTTGTTTGTATAAGGGTAGCCTTCAACATCAGTAGCTATCCTCTGCTACCAGCTCTATGAATAATTGTTCTCCACTGTTGCCAAGGACTTTCATGTACTGTAAATATATTTTATTTTTAGATCTTTTTTGAACTAGCAGATGTGCATCCAGTTGTACTAAAGTATAAGCCAAATACGGTACATTTTGTGCTTTGCTTTACCAAGAGGCCATCCATAAAAATGAGATAGTGCATCTCATGGGACCACCCTGACAGTTTAATTGAAAGTTTAACTCACTTAAAAAATACATTTCCTAGTGAAATTTATACTCCACATCTCCTAGGAAGCTATGCTGAGCACCAGATGTACAAATCACAGCCTGTGAGTAACTGTTGTTTGCCTGCTAAGTTACACCAGCCTACAGAGCAAAAAAAATCATGGCTGTCAAGGGACATTAATGTGAAGCAAGTTTGCAAAGCTCTTGGAGAGCCTCTCTGGTAAGTTAAAAGTACAGAGCAATCAGGAAGTCAACCTTCATCTTCAAAACAGGCAAGCAAGAAATATTTTGAAAAACTTCTGTAGTGGCTGCATCTCAGAAAGAAAATCCATTCACTCCCTAACAGGAAAACATTGCTGGAAATACACTATACATTTTTATATATACATTCAAATAATTAATTGAAAAGATTTGGCTTAAGTAATCAGCATGTTTTACTATTGCAAGTTTGAAAATTACAACATTCAAACTGCTGTATAAAAAACATCTCACAGTCAAGAGGGAGTATTGTACTTGAACATTCTAATGATTTAATAAAACCTTTGTCTCAGCCATATTTCTTGTGTTTTCATTTTATGATTTTTTAACTTAATATTTATTGTCATTTTAAAAATATTACAGTACCAAAGTACAATAATAACAGTACTTGCTGGTACCATGGATTGAAATAAGGGAGAAATAGCTAACATTACAACTGACTTAAAACCTGTCTAATAATATGGAGAATAAAATCCGGTAGTGATGAGCTAAAAGAAAACATTGCACCTCATCACATTTTTGAAAAGCAAAAAAAAGATTCAGTAAGTTACCTTGTTTCTTGAAGGATTCACTAAGAAATGTTGGGTCTGTCCCCAACATCCCACAAAAAACTGAAGAAGCAGGCCACAATTACCCACTCCCCTCTTCCTCACTTCAAATGCTGACGAGCATTGGTGAGTCAGCGAGTGGGTTATATTGTTATGAAGGAGGCATTCAAGTTCAAGTTTATTGCAGGAAAGACTCCGTTGAGCAAGCTCATTCACAAGGAGGTCCTGAGGCACATACACATACAGTTCGCAATTACATAGACAGGAGATATAAAATGTAGAACAACAAAGAAAAAATATATAATGCAAGAGGTATACACAATAGAAGTCCTTATGCTATATATGCAGTACATTCCAGCTTTAACCTTGCCCTAAATTATGCAACACATTTCAGCTTAATAAGTAGAGGGCCAGCTGGTAACTAGAAAGTTGACTTGGCGTTGAGGGCCTAGTAGCACCTACATATGTCTTTTAATTTAGAGATAGCTAGTGTTTTGTGGGAGTTAATTGATACGACGCTGGTTAGCTTCAGCATGGCTTGCAGTTGGTTCCAAATGTTTGGGAGGGTGTATGAAACAGCTCTTTGGCCAGCTGTGGTACATGTCCTGGGAACATTAAGGGGAGGATTGAAATCCTATGTTTAGATAAAAATTTTGTCAACTTTGGACATAAGCAAAACTGCCACTATATCCAGTTGTTAAAGCAAGGACGTAACTACTGTATGTTCAGTTTTCAAAAACTCCTGAGTTAGTTATATCCAGTTTGCACTAGGAGTTGCATCTATTTTTTGACTTTTGAAAATCCCACCCAAAGTATTTTACATCTTCCATCAGCACTGATCCTGTTCCAGTATATTCAAAATTATCAGCTGAGCTGGAGAATCAGAAACTACAAACTCAGTAGTCCAAATATTTCAAGAGAAACATAGTCTCTGAGGACAAAAATCATGTAAAACAATATTCATTTCATTTCATTAAATTTTTATTTATTATACTGGGAGGACCTTAATGGGCAGAGACCCTTTTTCATTAGTGCCCAGTTAGTAAAAACCGTGGAAACAGAATAAATAACAATAGATATGTATAGAGGATAAGTTAATTAATAACAGTTGCAAATGGACTGTAATGATAAATATAGTGCACAGGCCATTTTAAAACTGTGAAGAGATTTCTGAGCAGTTATATTCAACTTGTTGTACAAGCTCTTGACTCTGTAGAACAGAGTTCTTTGACCCAGATTACTACTTTATCCTTGGGGTATGAAAAGCACAGCCCTCGGATGATCTCATGGACCTACTAATTGCTGGTTCTGGAAACATATCCTGGATGCTTTGGGGACTAAATCTAGAACAACCTTCTGTAGGAAAACCAGGGCCATGAGTTTTATGTGGTTGTCCAGCGAGAGGTGCAAGGAGGAGGAGAGGAGTGTGCAGTGATGTGTGACTTGGGAGGTTGGTATAGAATCTTCAGATTGCATTGCGGAGGACCCTAACCCTGGATAACACAGACTCACTGGCTGAGGAATATACTAACAGTCCATGTTCAATTAAAGAGAATAGCAGGCTGGCAGATAGGATTTTCCTGGACTCAGCTATTAAGCAATTTTTGACTACGTATAGTACTCCCATTTGTTGATGGAGTTTATTCATGACATATGACACATGGGATTCAAAGGAAATGGAGTTGTCAAGGATAACCCCTTGGTAACGGAATTCGGGATATATTATGATATCCCATAATTTGGTCTCCTGACTACACTATAGCGAGGTTGGGAGAATGAATTTCAAAATCCCGATGGAGACTTGTGTTATGTGGGGGCAAAACCCCCCACATCCCCTAACTAAAATAACCAACTCCGAGGGGAAGCAGACCTCAGAGTTGGTAGTAAAGTTGGAGGTGCAAAAATTAAATTTGCAAAATGTTCCCCTACCGGGAACAGAACCCTGTCCCTGAAAGCCTGCTTACCGAGCTGCAGGAGTATTAGTGCTCCACACCATGGAACAGCTCAGCCAGCACCTCGCTCCACCGCCCTCAAAAAGTTACTTCAGGTGGAACCATGTTCCGTGGGTGTAACCTTGCATTTTGCTGGGCCAAAATACAATATCACCCAATGAAATGCAATTTCGCTTTTAGGCAGATATGTCGGGCACACCTCATTTCAGGATAACCGAAGCCAGGCCCATGAATGTCAGAACCCTCAGCTTCGGTATCCTGATAAGATACTGGAATTCATTAACTATTGCAATTTGCTCACCTGTGGAGTTAGACAATTTTAGTGAGTCATGAAGTGGTTTGCAGGGACTGGAGAATAGCACAGTCTTTGGGTTTTTTTTGTGTTCAGTACCAGTTTTTGTTGATTGAACCATTGTTCCATGGATGAAAAGTCTGACTGCAGTGTCTAGTTTATGTAGCTTATGTCATTACCCTTATTGAAAATGACATTGGTGTCAGTATGCAGGACCATGTCAGTGAGTGGGCATGCAGCTGGGACTGAGTTTATGAAGAGTAACAATAAGAGGGGCCCATGGATTGATCCCTGTGGCACTCCATATGCAATTGTTAGTGGGCTGGATAAAGTGTTGTGGATTTTGATTCTCTGTACCCTGTTACTTAAGTAACTTCAGAACCAGGCTACAGTCTCAAGAGAAAACTTCAAATGTGTTAAAGTGCCAAGCAGGAGTGTGCCACCCATTCAAATGCTTTGGTGAGGTCCATAATATGTATCCGAGGTACTTTACAGCATCCAATGCTCTATATATATATATATCTATGACTTGTGAACCTCACCATGTCCATTTCTGTGTTGTGAGACTTGTGGAATCCATGTTGTACAGGTGTGATGAGGTCGTGTTGTGTTAGAAATTCAAGTGTTTGGTCAAATACTATGCATTCCAACAGTTTGGAGAGGCAGTTGAGTAGTGAGATTGATCAGTAGTTTGTTGACATGGTCTTGGGGCCAGATTTGTGGATGGGTCTAATGACTGCCTGCTTCCAAATATCTGGAAAAATGCAAAATCTTAGTGAGAAGTTGTAGAGCTTCATGGTTTGTTCTGCTAATATTTCCCTACCTAATTTTATTAAGTGGTAGTCAGGCCATCAGCTCCTGTGAGGGGCTTGGGGTTGGATTTTGTAATGTACCTCAGGACCTCATTTCTGTACAGGATCCTGAAGTAAAATTTAGGATGTGAACCAGATTGGGGAGCATCTACGCCTGTCAAATTGGAAGGGGTCGTATGATGAGAGGACCTATATTTGAAAAGGTCACTGAATTGTTTATTGAAGTGACCAGCCATTTCACTTGGGTCACTGATCATGTTGCTGTCTACCTTGAGGGTAATGGACTCATTGGAATGATCATTCCTGGTTAATTCTTTAAAAATCTGCCAGACATTTTTAGATTGGGCACATGTTTTTTCCTGCTGTACCTTAAAGTACGTGGATTTGGCATTTCTAACTAGTGTTTTACACTTGTTTCTAGCAACTTTATACTCTAACAAATTCTGAGAATCTCCAGTTCTTTTGGATTTATTCCAGATTTTATCTCTATGCTTCAATTTACTGAGAATTTCCGCGTTTAGTAACCCGACTTGTCTCCTCTAATTCTCATCCATTGGGGGGGGGCAACCATTTTGCATATAGCTGCTAGGACTTTGAAAAATGTATTGTAAGCAGAGTTTATGTCAGTGATGTTATCAAGGAAGGACCAGTCTACAGACTTGAAATTGTTCAGATTAGATTTGCTGTTAAGTTTCTTTATGTTTCTGGTCTGAATATATACTGGACATAGATAAGACTTTTTTTTACTGCCCATAGACAGAAAATAGGACAATGGTCACTAAAATCATCTGGTAAGGTACTCAATGATAGGACCCTGTCTGGATTTGATACTACTAACCAGTCCAAGGTTGTTTTATAGCCAGTTTTACTAACCCAAGTGTGTGTATCAATAACTTGATGTAGACCTAACTCATGGAATACTGGCAGGAAGATATTAACTGTTTTCATAATCCAGTTTAGATTAAAGTCTCCCAGCATGATCCACTCTCTATGGTGAGGGATGGAATTGCCAAATTGTAGTATCACCTTTGATCCCTCTTCAGTAAAGCCCAGGGGAATGTAAATAATGGATAGTGTGAGAGTTTTTGCGCCCCCCCAGTAGAAGGTCGATGGACAAAAAATCTCAATTCTGGGTTTCCGGGGAACCAGGACATTCATTCACTATGAGTTTATCTGAGACTAAAAACAAGCATCCTCTTCCCCTTTTCCCCCTTGCAGTCTCTGCAAAAGATTTAATAGTTTTTTAATGATACTTCATTATCAGAGATGGTCTCATTAGCCAGGTTTCTGTAAGAGCTATAACATCAGATCTTATGGAAGTATAGCCTAGAGGTTAGAGTAACAAGCTGAGAATGAGCTTGTTACATTGAGCAGGCAGACCTGGGGTTGATTCCCACAACCTCCACTTGCATACTGTGTGACTCTGAGCAAGTCATTTAACCTCCCCCAGTGCTCCTGATTTACCCTTGAAAACGGGTACCTGTGCCTAGTGGGCCACACCTGGTTGCCAAAGAATAAACAGCAGCCCAGGCCTTAAACTCCTCTTTCTTTGCTAGAATCCTTCTTATGTTGAGGTGTGCAATATTCAGTCCTTGGGATTTTTGTGTAGAGATACCATCTGTGGGGTTGGTGCCGAGTGGTCCAGGATTAGGATGGATTCCACCAGAAATTAACAATAGGGGTAAAACAATCTTACTGAGCCTGGTTAATCTGCTGGCATTTAAAACCAATGTGGGTGTTGTTTTAGGAGGTTTACAATTGTACCAGGAGTTAGAGGACAGCTTGTGGTCAAAACACAGTGGGATTAATTTATTCATGACCCCTTTAAATGTTTTTAGTTCAATATATTTGACAACGAGATCCACAGGATCCTACCTTTCTTTACATTGAACTGTGACTTTAGAAGCAAAATAATCAACCACTTCAGGATCCTCAAATAAATAGCTCACTGATCCTGCAGTCACTTGTTTTCATGCCAGAAACAGCTTCATAATTGGAAGGTCCTTTTTTATGGCTCCGTGGGCAGAGCTCTGCAGTCATGATGCATCATCATCTCTTACTAGCACTGTAGAAGCACATGATTGGACCGCTGTCCAGTGTGCTGCAACAGTGCTGCGGCACAGTTTTAGTGGTTGTGTTTATGCAGCACTTCCCCTCCGCCGGCCACATAAACACACCCACTTCGGAGGCACTTCTTTTTCTTCTGCAACTGTGGAAGTGATGGCTGCCATGCAGAAGATGGCGTCGTCGAATTAGACTGTGCATGTGTGAGTATCGCGCATGTGCAGTTCAAACAGCACCGCCATCTTGAGCACAGCATTCTCCAGTGGTGGCAGTGCTTGTAAAGGCTTGCTGCAGCTGTATCAACTCTGACCCGAGTTTGTTTGACTTTAGTGATTAGTGAAAGGTCAGATATGCTGAAAACCAGACTCCCCTCCCAAGAAAACTACCCATGTATCTGGGCTTCTTGGAACATTGGTATCAACAGAGCCAGTTGTTGCAAAGTGACAATAATTGTATGTGAGCGTTCTGACTCTTTCTTGCTAGCACAACCACAAATAGAAATTTTAAAACCAGATGAAAAGACTATTTGCCTAGTAAAATATGTTGTACATAAGTAAATTTCCAATAAATAAAAATGCCAAGTCCTGAATGAACAATTGCTCAACTCTGGCAGCTCCACCACAGGAACATTCTCCTGCCAAGAAGGGTTTCTAGGTGCTCTGTTTATTTTAACAGCACTTCAGATCCTTAATCATATTCACACCTAAAGCAATTTGCTGATCTCCTAAATTTTATAACTCTGGCACTGTCACTTTACTGTCCAAGATCCTAGACTCAAAATCAGAAACTCTCATTTCTACCTCGTGCAAACAAGTATTAGTGGTGTTCCTCTTTAACAAAAGAGCTGCAGTAACACTACACTCTGTGCAGCCGAGGGATTACTACTATAGCCAGTGCCATGTTGTTATTGTCCCCCAGGCCTCCACAAGCTTGTGGAGGGTAGAAGCTGAGAAAAATACTGTATCACATTTCATAAAATTGTACAAAATACTGCACCCCCTCCCAAAAAAATACTTCTTCAGTTAATTATAAACAATAAAGCTGGAGCTCCACAGACCCACAGTTAAATGGTTCAGTGCTTACCACCCCCAACCCGTGATTGTTAAAGCAAAGTGCACTTTATGGACAGGATAACACCCCAGGGTGTGTGGTTATTAAGAAAACACAAACTTTTCTGGTGGACTGAAAATTAGGGGACATAAATGTAAGCTGGTGGTGATGGGATTGAACATTGTCTATGTTTCTATGTGACCACCTAAGGTATGCTTGAATATCCTTACAGCTGCACACCCCTGTTACATTTAGTTTAATTCAGATCTTTAGGACACACAACTGCAACCTAAAGTTTGATGTAACACACTTACTGCATATAAACACTTTACACAAACAATGGATAAAATGCAAACATAGTGTAAAAACAGCAGAAAATATATCCCCAGCAGGAAAAACGCATATTGCACTACCAGGGGAAATAATCTGGATGGACCCTCTTAAAGGTGAAGTAGGGGTGCTACATAACTGCAAAGAGGAAGACAACACCCTAGGGCATCAGGATGTGCTGTTTGTTGTCCATTACATGACATGTAACAGCAATAAGGCCCTTCATATTGGGAGCTACCATGCATTAGCTAGACTGAAAGAACAGAATCTTAGCATTTAACCCAGCAATTTACTTGCCCAATTAGCCCTTAAAGTATGATTGCTTCCTGTGAACCAGATGATATTAAGTACCATAGTTTGTAACAAGCTTTTACTTGAAAGAAATAGCATCTAAGAATTCTTACTTTTCTGTATTAATATTTTAGGTTCAATAAGGACATATTATTCCACAACATAGCAAAATCTGTCTTTACTACACTTTCATTTGCATCAGTTGACTAGCAACTTTTTTTCTTGCGGCAGTAATTAAAATATTCTGAAGACATTTTGAATTGAGAGTTATCATATCCCTTAAGTATGTCCTGAATTTCAGTAGTGATACATAATTTTAGACTAGAAATGAGCAAATATTAGACAATTGTTAAATAATTGTGACAACATAGTTGGATATTGTCATGTGATGTGATGTGATAAATGCCCCTTGAATGCATGTATGTGCATCACTGAGCAACACAATCAGTTCCTGAGAGACAGCATCTGGCATAAACAATGGTCTACTACAACAACAATGTAGTATAGAACTCATTATTTTAACAGTTCTGAAACCTTCGGTAAAAAACAATTGATTAGCCTTTATTTAGCTGGTGTATACACTATTGATCTGTTCATGTTATAGCAGCAAAGGAACAACATTAGAACTGATGGCATATTTTTGCCCTTTGTCTAAATAAATGTGAACATCACTCAGGTGCACACAACTGCCAATATTCCTTTATAACTATAGAATTATAAAGTTTATGTCATAAGGTCATAGTTCAGTTTAATGAAGGTAAAACAATTTTTTTATTCTGTTTTGAAAAGATAAGAATCTCTTAAACATTAAGTCAGTGACATCAGACATAAGTAGAATCTCATCAAAATTAACCTTCTTTGCCTATCATCCACCCAGTCAGGGCCCTTAGAACCTGAACTCCCTCCTCCTGAGATCTCATCATGACTTCTTCTTCAGGTGTGTGGCCAAGGAGCAATAGGCCTACCCTCAAGGAGACCCCCTTCAATTGTGGATCAGAGGCTCTGCTTGGCTAGGGACACACTCTGGGGCATTGAGTGGAGTAGAGTGAAGCTCCAGGTCTAGTACTGACCCACCAAGAGGTCAGTGTTGAATCTAGGGCCATACAGACAGGCCTAAGGAGATCTAAGAGGAAAACCTAAGGTGATGTAGACATTGCTACAAAGAAAGCAAAATCTGATATATGTCAGCACATTTTACCAGCAGAAAGAAAGAGGTAACACTGCAGCTGTTCAAACTGATGGTGCAGCCACAACTAGAGCACAGTGTGCAGTACTGGATCCCCTTCCACAAGGAGGACATCAGCTTTCTGGAGGTGGTACACAGAAGAGTCACAAAAATGCCTGCAGGGTCTCTCATATGTGCAGAAACTTGGGAACCTTAATGTGTACTGGCTTGAGAAAAGAATGGAACATGAGGACATAATAGAGACTTTCATATACCGCAGAGGTATAAAGTAGGTCAGCCACAGTGAACTCATGGGTAGAACAGCAACACCAGGGGACACAGCTACAAGCTGGCAGGAGGAAGGTTCCAGAAGGAGGCTAGGAGGGGCTTCTTCATGGAGAGAGTGGTGGCAGGGTGGACTGGACTACCAGCAGAGGCAATGAACCAGTAAATGGTTGCAAGGTTTAAGAGGGGGTTGGATAAAGTCAAAGAGGAGAGTAAAATTGCCAGAGGGTGGAGCAACATGTAGGGAAAGATGCATGAGTCCCACATTGGGCAGGCTCAATAAACCATAAGGCCTTCTTCTGCTGATATATTCATATGTTCGTACAGTATGTTTGTAAATGGATCTTCAGAGCAATGATTTTCAAAACCATTTTTCTCTCTCTTTTTTTTTTATTCTTTGGTAATCAGGTACAGCTTAATAGGTACAAGTGCCTGTTTTCAGGGGTGACTTGGGAACACTGGGGAGGTTAAGTGAGACTTGTTCAGAGTCACACAGTATGCAAGCGGAAATTGGGGGAATCATACTCAAGTCTGCTGGATGTACAGTACCAAGCTCATTTGCAACTCATTACTCTAACTCTTTTCCATACTGTCATCCCAGGCAGTATAGGGGTACCCTAGCCTGTTGGGGTTCCCCCTACCTTGTGTTTTTTCACTGTGGCAAATTGATTACATACATTGTTGAATTGTGTGATTAGAAACTCCAGGGTTGAATCAATGTCAGGAATGTAGTCCAGGTCGGTGCCCCCCTCCAGCTAGACACCCCTCCAGCTACACCCAAAAAAACACCATTACAGTGACAGTCGCTGTAATGGTCAGTTTTCCAGTGTGACTATCCCATAGTATTCTGCCCCCTTCTTGGACCAACTCCGACCTGGAGTTAATAATCTTAAAGTCCAGGGGGTGTGGGGGGCAAAGCCACCACATGGGGGGTGTGGGGGGGCACAGCCCCTCATAGAAAACACTCGTCCTTCGTGTGGCACAATACCTGCGTCTATATTGTGCCATCGCTGTGTGGGAGGTTGACATTTGCACTGTCGACCTCCCTTGGTGCTTCCAGTCCAGCTAGAGCCAGTCAATTTGAGTCACTTTATCATTTAAGTCACTCACAATTCCCTTGTTTAGAATGCAACAAACACTACACTTTGGTGGGGGAGGAGGCTGTTTAATGGCCCACTTACATTCTACTGGTTAATGATCACTTAAGGTGCCCACTACAACCTTAACATCTTTGACACTAAGTAATTTGCCAACATCTAGTCAATAAGAGTTTTTATGCCAATTTTGTAATTAATTCTGGTACTGTCTGAGAGCATTTGAGTGAGAAACAGGATTGCAGCTGTATCCCTGTGGCCAGTGCTGGTCTTAGAATTTCAATTGATATTGAAGTCACTTGTGACTATAATTTCACAATTCTGATTAATGTGTTTGTAGTAGCTGGTAAAGGATTCAAGACCCTTGTGCTGTTTTCCAGGTGGGATATATGTGGTCATTAAGACAAGAGATCTGTGACCACTACCTAGAGAAATTTAATAGCCAGGCATTCACAATCACTAGATGGTCCATTTAATTCAATATTGGAGCCCTGCAGGCCTGATCTTAGGTATATTAGGCAACCCCCACTTCACTTATCTAGGTGATCCTCTGTGTAGAGGTTAAATCCTGGTAGAGCAATGGCAGCATTAGGTATTCTCAGGGTAAGCCAGGATTTGGTTCTATATATTATGTCAAGTTGTACTGACTCCACCAGGTTTCAAATTCCCTTGGTTCCTGGGACCTGCTCCTAGGCTATCAGCTGGACCAGGGTTTGGGTGGACATTACCTAATAACAGAATTAAAATAAGTGTAAACTCTCTAGTGGCCTTAAACAATATATTAGACCCAATTGTTTTTTCCTGGTCAGTTTGGACTTGCAGGCAATCCTATCCACATGAAGATTTCAGGTAATACTGTAACATTCCACTTGTGTTACCATAAGTGTCAGCCCATTATAATGGTAAAAGAGCTGGGAGTTCTGGGTACTGTTGCGGTCAGCTGGGACTCCACATATTTGCAGGTGCTGTCAATTATCCAGGAATATAGCATCTGGATAATTCCTTTCTCTTGGGCACCCTTTTGGTGTGCAAGGCTCAGCAATTATGATTCATTTAAATGCAGATGTATCTGCAAAAAAAGACATACCTCTAAATTAATTAGGCTGTGAGCATTGGCAGCACCACTGGGTTAGCACTTATTGCCATGTCTGTCAGCATTACTTACATTCTTTGTGGGCTGTATTCTCAACAGGTGAAACCTGACGGAACTAGTTCCTTTAACTTGCAGCACTGCCTATAAAGAGACAGCACTTTAACCTGCTGTCAGAGGAGGCATTTAGTTCTTCAAGGGAAATTGCAAAAATACAAGGCATGCATCACAAAATCTAATTCCATGTAATACCTATGTTACAAATGTGTGTCTTTAAGTTAAAATGGGAAAACAATTCACTTAATGAGATTTAACAAACTGCCTTAGATATTATTATACTGATACGTTTGTTTTATGTTGCCTTTTAGATTTGTATTTACAGATTTAAAAAGAATATACTGACCCAAAACAATAGAAACAAAATCTGGTCAGAGCCAATATGGCTGTGGAGAGCTTTTGGGATGCTTTTAGCCATTATTTCTAATGCATTTGCACAATGCAGATCTGTGGAGAGGCAGTTTCAATGTGGTCTTCCTTTTACACATTTTCACAATGTGTTTTCCTAGAATATGCCTGCTGATTGATATATATTTAGTCTGGATAGTTCACAGAAGAAATGGTATCTTATTTTCAGTGGGGCTCTACATCTACACAGTATTATGCTGCATTGTGTAAAATCAGAATGCACTAAAAACAATATTTTTCATCTGGGGGGATATATTACGTGCTGGATCGATGCATGAGCAGAAAGATGAGTTGCATAAAGAGGGTGCGCTGGTCGGCACTGATGCAACATTCAAAGAGAATGCACCACCGGTACAGGGTGTGCATACAGTGAAGCCCACCAGGATGAAGTGCAGAACTGCAGAATTCTGCAGTAGAGTTACTACAGCAAACAATGCAATGTCTAAGTGAGTTAATCCCTTTTGTCATGCAGTAAACCTTTGACACTGAGCTTCATCCTGGTGGGCTTCATCATTCCTGTTGAAAATGTGACCCTGGACGGGAGTCACAGCACAGGTAGCCGCCAAGTCAGATTGCATCCAGGGTGATCCTGACTGAATACCTTACAGGGGGAATGCGTGGCACATACTGGCATGCACCACAGCCCCCATGAGCAATATTAAGCTCAGGAATGCAATGAATTAATTGAACATGCAGAATGCAAAGGGGCCTTATGCATCCTCATTACAATCCCATTTGCATGTTGGCATGGGGGTGAATGCACTGGAGCAGCTCTTGCGTGCAAGCCCTGGCCCCAATTGCTTCCATGTGGGACAGGCCCTGAAGTCTCTGGTGGTATGGTGGCACCCCCCCCCACCCATTCCACCAGCCCTGATCGTACCAGAGTCCAGGCTCTATTGGTTCCATATTGTAGGGACATCAATGCCATCCCTAATTGCACTTGAATACACCCACAGACCATGTCCATAGTGTAGTGACCCCTGCTCCCCCTCAACGGTACACATACAGCCCCCTCCCTGCCCCCCCAGCCCATCCCATTGTGATGACTGGCTCTGTAATGGGATCATATCACTGTATCAGCAGGTGGCAGAGCACTCACAGTATGATGCTGGAATGTTTTATACATAGGCATGAGCTGTGTGTGGGTAATAACACCCAATAGCCATACTCCTCAGGCACTCGCATGCAGATCCATCATCCCGGTGCCATTGCACTGCTCAGTGTGGGTGATGGCTGATGCTGTACCCACTCACACAGATCCCAAAACAGGCATGTTACATCTGATCTCCTGTTCATTTGTACAATTGGGGAACTGTGGATGAACTCTCTATAGCCTGAAGTGTACACTGCAAATGGCATTTCAGGATACCGCACCCCACGGCACCCGAGATACTTCAGAAGTTTGGAGGGTGGCAAGCTACACAGGGGAACAGGGGAGAGTGTGGACTTGGAGTGGTGTATGACAGCAGGAAGATACAACATTGACAAGGCATACATTGGAGGTATGTAAATTCCCTCTTCAATTTGCCAGGGATATACCCACAACTGCATACACAGGTGAATCCGCAGCTGGCATGGTGCCTCAATGCATGGTACAGACAGTCGGGTCATTCCAGATTACAGGTCCCCAGCCTGGGTTCAGTGCTGTCAATGGCTGGCCATGGCAGGGTGTTTAGGGCAGTGCCAGTCTTTGCAACAGGCTGGGTATGGGGGAGTGAGGGTGTCTGTGTACAGGGGCAGTGGATTGGAGTTCTCTAGACTATGGATATGGACCATGGTTTCCTCTGTTGCAGTCAGGTCTTGGAGGAGGCCCTGAACTATGGAGCTCTTCAGAGATGGAGTTGGCTAGATTGGGAATGGAAAAGGGGTATCTCTAGTCTACCAGGGCTACCAAACTGCTGTGCACCTGGGTGCACATCTGCAGCCTGTCTGTGGGTGGGTGGCTGGCTGGCTTAGGCCAGCTATTCATGGCCTAACTGTGGGCTGTGGTGCTGTGGACTGTGAGGGGTGCATTCCCACTGAATATGCTGCAGCATGGCATATACATGGGATTGCCCCCTCGACTTGAATGGGATATAATTTGTGTGTGCCGTGGTCCATTCCCTTGCAGACAGCGCATCCCACACTTTAAATATTGTGCTGTTGTGCATTGTTGGAGTTGTGCAGCATATCTTCCTTTTCCACCGGGATGCACTGCATATCTCCTTTGAATATGGGGGTCCTGGACTAGGTCACCAGAATACATTATAAAAATGGTAAAATCATGACCCCACTGAAAACAAGATATTGCATCTAATCTGGGACAGCCTGAGTAAATACAGTGCAAAACTGTGTAAATGAACATCCTTGTGACAATGAGATGTAGCATTTCCCCTGCCCTATCCAGGATGCAAAATATAGGACAAGAAATATTTGTTGCTCCCAGATCCAAATAACCATTACTCTGTAAGAAGCCTTCATTTTCCCTGTGTTTTCCCCACAAAGGCAGAATCAAATCCCTGTATAAATCCCTGTAAATTTTTTCATAAGTCACTGGTTCTTCATTTATGACTTTGTTCTTTATTTATTTTATCAGCAGTCTTTTATTGGGAAAAGAGCTCTGATTTGCTGCTCAGTATTAATATTGTATGTCACGATGGCCTTGGAATGATTTAAATGTATATGCTACGCATAAGGCAAAATGGGGGACTGTATGAAACAACAAATATCAAGCTCATTATTTCATGAACTATACTCAAAATTAATAATCACAAGTCGGACAATCTTTCAAAAGATACTAGTAATGTCTGTAAACAAATTTATTGCAAATAGAGACATTTACACACACACACACACACACACACACACACACACACACACACACACACACATATATATAGAGAGAGAGAAGAGAGAGAGAGAGCGATAGATTATATATATATATATCTCCACACAAATGCTATTTTTGCATCTTATAGTTGTTAGTTTTCAGACAAATTCTCATAGCCTATTTTATTGTCCACCTGATAGGATCTTGAATGAGTTAAGTAAATGTTATTATTTTATCAAGGCCCTGATCCAGCAACTCAGTAAATACACATTCAGTATTTCATATTATAAAATGACAAAAAAACAGTCTTCTGTTTGTAGTTGTTTGATCAGGAATTTTATAAATGGTATAAGTTCTTTATGTCACATCTATGTTGGTCCAATAAAAGGTACCAAATAATTTGCTTCTGTATCACTCATGGTTTGTCAATAGTTAATTCATTAGATGAGGTCGCCCTTGCCTAGAGTTTGACTGTTTCTCTACTCTTCCCCCAAGCGCACACACACACACACACACACACACACACACACATATACACACATACACACTTACTATAAGAGATCTCAGTAACTCTTATCTGTTATGTTTGGGAAGCAGGCCGCAGCCCTTTTCTGGCAAAAATAAATATATGTATTTAGTATGGGTAGTTCACTGAAAACCTGACATTTTATCAGATAGGTCTTGAGAGGTTAAAAATAGTGTAAATCTTTACAAAATGTGCTGGGAAAGGGTAACATTTATGAGGTATGAATCTTTCTTGAAAGATGTTCATCACCAACTGAATTAGTAGCAAAAAATGTTTAAATGCTAATCATTTAAATGTGCAAGCTGTTGCATTTCGAAGGGAGTAAACAAATCTCCAGTTTGATAGGCAACCAATATTTAACAAGCTGTTTCAGTTTCCTAATGGCCCTCAGATAAGCAGCTTGGAGTTCTGTCTCCAACATTCTAAACAGAAAGAAGGGATTATTTTATTTTAGTTGTCATAGTGATTTGTAGATATAGAAGAATACATTGAAATGTCCAAAAAATGAGTTCCATGAAATGCCATTTTCAAGCTACAGAGAGCAAAATGGCTGTAGGCTCCGTCCACAGCCATAAAAATAAAATAGATTTGTTTAAATCTTTTCCCACAAGACCTTCATGAGTCACCATTCTTTTTAAGTTGGAATGCTTTTTGTCATTTGGAAATAACTTTAAACATGAATCTATTTAAAAAAGAATTACATTGTTAAAGAAGTTGCTAATACAATAAATTATTTGGTACCTTTTCAGAATGCGAAACCACAGTGGTGTAGGTAGTGAAATTTGCAAACTACCTTTTGTTGTTAAATCATTCCAGTGAGGACTTCCATGTAACTGATAACTAGGCTGGCCTTGAGGATAAATTGATTTGTGCATAAAAACCAGAACAAACTAATCAAACACCATGCCAGTCATAAATGTTGCCTTTGTGGCAAGCATGAGGCACAACTAATTTAACTGTTGGGCCAAACTGTAGAAATCTCATTATATTGTACCATGAGCTAAAGAGATAACACTGACATCAGTTTGGTAAGTAAGCAATAACCCACAAAAGGTTATGGTGTTATGGGGGATTGATGAACACCTGGGTGTGTTGTGAGGCATGAGGCAGCAGGTTGAGTGTCCTCACAGCACCCTGGAGTGATCATTAATCCACCATAACACCATACCTGGGGTGGGTTATTGTGCTTATAACATAAGGTTACACAGCTGTCTGAAAAAAATACCAGGAAACTGCATTTAATGGTTTAGAAATGACAAATTTTAATACATGTCCTTCCACAATGCAAAGTAGTGCCACATTGACAAGCTATGAAAAACAGCTCAGATAGTGAACTGAGGTGTTTGAAAACTCTGCCCAGTTTGCAAAGTTCAAGAACAGTGTCACGACATGTGAAATGGGGTAGCTGCATGACTGTGCGGGTCTCACACTGTGGACAGTTGCGGTGATAACAGTGTGGGCTACTGATGTCACAGGCAACAACTGTGTCAGCACACTGAAGCGAAAAGGAACATTTTCCCCACAATTCAAACAACATCAGTGCCAGCATGGAACTGAACTGTGCACACTTCAGGTGATAAGGATGTGACTTGATGCATGTGGGAGATGGCAAACAGAATGGGTGGCTGCCTGATGATTTACACTTTCACACTGCAGTGGCCGCATTCCAGGGTGCGACTCAACAATGCCACTGGCGAGAATTGTGAACTGTGCGGGTGAACAATGTCAACAATGTCACTGTCATAACAGTTTCAGGAACAGCACTAGACATGGTGACTTTGGGTGCGGGGTGCTGTCTAAGGGAGCAAATAAACACTGTTCAGTTCAAACAACATTGGAGGCTGCATGAACTCAGCTGTGCACACTTCAGGTGATAAGGGTGTGAGTCAACACTTGCGACACGTCACACAAAATGGGTGGTTACCTGATCCCACACTGCACTGGCCGCTTTTCAGGGTGCAACTCAACAATGCTGCTGGCAACTGTGCCGAACTGTGCCCCTAAACAATGTCAGCAATGTCAGTGGCATAACACTGTGAGGAATTACACTTCAAGGGAACAAATACAAGTGTGCCATTCCACACTTTAGGCACATTTGGAACACAACATTCAAACATTGAAAGATGTCTGCTCACAATAATGCAGGCAGGCACACTGAAACAATCATGAGCACTTGCCGCACACTTCAAACACACTGGGTGTCTGCATAAGGATTCGAGAGCCAGTTTGACTTGTCTGCCTGAAGAATGCCATTCTGCAGCTGAAAAATGGAAGTTGACACAGTAACACTTGCGGCACATGTGAAAGAATTCCAGGGTGTGGCTCAACAGTGCCACTGTCAACTATGCCAAATGTCACTGGGATAACAGTGTAGGGAATATCACTTTTCACAAATCAAAGTTCAATTGACAGAATTGGTCTGATCAGGGTGTGGCTTAACAATGCCACAGGGAACAAATAGAAACTGTGCAGTTCAGTACTTTAGGCACATTATGAAGAGAACAGTCTAACATTGAAATAGTTCCACTCACAATATTTGAGACACACTTTGCTGTGCAGATCCTACATTATGCACAATATTCAGCTGAAAAGGGTGCACCTCAACAATGCCGAAGGGAATAATTCCAAGGTGTGCATCTCAATATTTTCAGGAAGCACTTTTGGAACACAACAAGGAAGCACGTTTGTAGCAGAACAGTCTAACATTCAAACAATTCATGATGAAGCAACAGCTTGGGTAACTTATAATGTAGAATGATGCAGCAGTAGTCATGGACATCGGCCAGTGGTAAGGCAGGTGCAGCTCACCGTGCTCCTTCTACTTACTTAGCATGGTAGTGGAAATTGACAGGCCTGAAAATATTGAATTTCTTTAGAATGAAGCCTGGCACCACAAAGTCCTGCTGTGCACACAATTGGCTAGAGGAGGACAGGGCTCATGTTTCTTCTTGCTGGTCATGTCTTGCACTGCGGGGGTTGATGTGGCTGTGTGCTTATTAGACATTGTGCTGCACTGCTCAGACTTAGCTGTGTTATGCCTTTCAGTGCTCATTGGTGTGTGATGTTCCCACTGAGGTGAGAAGCTTGCTGCACTTCTGCTGGTCACTTGGTGAAGCATTCCAGTAGTTGCAGAGGCTTGTTTCACAATGGTGGCTTGTGACATTCATTATTTCACAGGACGCAAGATCAGAATCAGACAGGATTTGAACAGCTGTACTTTGAATTGAGTCATTCGTGTACAGTTTTGGCAGTTGCTCTGCCTCAAAAATTTTTGCCATGAGGCTACCTAAATAGTTGACTCCCAAAGGCTGCTGGGTGTACTAAAATTGGTCGTCTGGGTGGACCACTCTTATTGGGTGCAGGTATAGTGCAGGGGCAGTTGGTGGGCAACGGCTGATATATTCTTTGCATACTTGGACTGGGCAACTTGGATTGCTCGGGTCAGAAAACAGAAAATCTCTCTGCTGCTCCCTGGTGGGCTAGTGAACATTGTTGTGGTTCTTGCTGTGGGGACTGAATGATAGGGTTAAGTACTCCTGCCTGTTGAGGTCCCTGATTACTTGGAAGGAGTCCTGTGTTAACTCCCATACACCTTCTCACCCACAACAAGCGAAGCCCAAATGCACCTCACTAGTCCAGGGTTTTAAATAACTGATTAGCAGTTTTTTTCTTGGGACAATGCTAAATGTGCAGAAAGCATTTATACAGGTTTTCTGGAAGTGTTATGTTTATTAAACACAGTGAGGCAAGTGCTATGCATTTTCACAATGTTTTTGAACTTTTATGAGCAAAACGCTAATCAATTTTTAGAGTTAAATGAAAACCTGCTAGTCCCACTTGTGTAGCACGGGACAATGTATCAGATGCCCATAATTTTCTCAGGTTACTCTTGTTGATTGCAGGGTGGTGGGTGGCCCGGTCTTGGCCCTCTTTGAGGATTTACTTCAATACCCCAATGAAGACATTATTGGCTGGCTGAAAGGCAGGGTCAGTGGTGATATTAATCTGCTTGTTGTTTTGTGTGTTATTCATGAAGCGATAGATGCCAGCTTGCAGGCAGATAAGTGAACTGATTATGTAGCTTTTCCCTATGAAGCCATGCACAGTACTATAAAACTCCTGAAGTAGTGCATCCAGTTGTTGTACTGGGATATCTTTATAGCTGATGACTATGCCTTGGTTACTGAGCCAGTCTTCCAGCACCTTTATTGCCCACACTGTGCTTCTTTGGGTATTGAGCTCATCCTTCTTGCATTCTAGGGCATCTAGTTCAGCAGATGAAATGCTCAGATGTCTACTACTGTTCCCCAGTTCACTAGTGCTGCTGCTCTGACCCTTCTCTGTTTTTACAGTATCACCATGTCTGGGGTGCAGACAGGGATATATGGCTCACTCCCTGAGATTCAGTAATTCACACAAGTTTGCTCTGCTGTCTGACCCTGATATTTGCCAACCAGCACAGCTCACAGCTAACAGCTCCCGACTTCTTCATGCTTGGCTGGACAGCATTGGTCACAGTCAGAGAGCAACAGGGATTTGACATGGTGTGCCACTCCACACATTCCCGTGCCGCTCCCCAGTATGAATGTTTGTATGCAGCCACTGCTACATTGTTGGCTCACCAACAGTGTTTGTGTAACATTACACTTCTGTGTCTGCTGCATGGGCTGGTCACCGATGTTTACCAATTCCCACTCATTTGCTTTGCTGTCTGGTTTGTGTTTCTGGGCTGACATTTGCTGATCTGGACAATTCACATTGCTCCAGTCGTTGATTGTCACCTGCCAAGGGTCACTCAGAGTAACAGCGATGCAGGCATTTGACATGCTCTGTCATTGCCCACTGTCCTGTGGAGCTTCCCCATTAAGGAACGTTATCTAGAGCCAATCGTGCATCAGCAGGTCTCTGAAAATGTTAAAGTTTTTTTTTAATTCAATATACTTTATTAAATTTTGTGCAGCATAAGTAATACAGAGTTACACATAAGTTGACTGGAAGTTGCAAACAACATACTAAAACTCAAAAAACAATATTCAAAATAAATGTTAAAGTTTATGGCCATTGTACAACTGCTCTGCATGGCGCTATACTGGTGTGCATCAACGTGGTACAGCTGCTCTGCATGGTGCTATACTGATATGCATCAATGGCTGTGATGATGTGATGATCTCTGAGAGTGGGAGCACTGATCCTACTCTTGGCCCTTTCACATGAGCTGTGCTGATAATGTGCATTAATACACAGTCACCTGACATCCATACACTAATCAGCAAGCTCAGTGTCTGAACCCCATGTTATAAGGTACTCTAGTCAACTGCCTTTCATATCTGAATGAGATCCATTAACATGATGTGGTCATAAGTCACATCACTTACGAAGTCAAGGTATTGTCAACCTTATACAGAAGCTGTGTAACTTGACTGTTTGACCCCACATAGAATGGATGAGAGATGTATGCTAAAAGTGCATTGACTGACCATAAGTAGCAGTCCTATTATAGATTGATATAATTATGAGATGAAGCAACCAACAAGGGTGTCAAATGGTGCACTGTGCAGATTACAATAAACAGATCTTTGGAAAAGTGTACAGTATTTTAAAAGGGAACTAAAGTCAAACTTTACAACATAATATGTAGTGCAGATTGTTTTGATGTGTAGGTGTAGTCCTAGTGTATGCTGCTCTTTGTTTACTGTATGGAATTTTTACAAAGTTACCGGCTAGTTTTATGGCCAATTGGGAGCTCCATTTTAGCATTTTTATGGCTTTTCTTTTCCATTCAATACCTCCTGGTACATGTGACAGTGATGCATCCAGGACCATTGGTTCAGAGAGTAATAACTGTTGCAGCATCAGTCTCTTGTTAGGAGCCTGATATTGTGGCCTCAGCTAAGTAATCCTTTCTTATCCAAAGTTTTATAGGTATGTGTTTTCTAGCCCACAGGAGTGAATGTTTTTTTTTAACACTTTTCATTTTATTAAACTACACACAACCTTTACAAAAACACAAGTCACCCCAAATCATCAATGGTATAATTAGTGAAGATGCTAGCTGTTTCCTTACAGAAAAGCCCACTCAGTTATTCCCTTAGGTGTTTGAGATCTCTAAATGTAGCCTTTATTAGAGCTCTTGGACAAGGAGAGTTACTTAAAAACCACACATCTATGCTGTAAGCTAGACAAAAAATATGTTGTTGAATGAATGGTCCTGGATCCATCACTGTCACATTCGACAAAAGGCATTGTGGGAAAGAGAACAGCCATAAAATATGCAAAAATGGAGCTCTCCGGGGGCATAAAATTAGCAGATAAATTTAAAAAAATTCCTTAAAGCAATCAAATTGAAGGACACACCAGGGCTACACCTACAAATCAAAACACTGTGCACAACTTTTTTTTTTTTTAATTTTGACTTTAGTTCCCCTTTAATGATTAATAATATTGGAGAAGGTTTACTCATTTATGGATAGCGCATGTGGAGAGCATTGTAGTATGGAAGGAATTCCAGTGGCTAATTCTGAAATAGAGAGAAGAAGATAGAAAGAAAGATAGACATACAAAATTCTGTTGCATTCAAAGATTCTGGAACTACAAGTTATGGCTCCGATAGGGTCTAAAATTATTTTATTGTTTTATGAGCAAATTTTCTGTCACTGTCATGGCATTCATGAAAACATCTAGATACAGTATAATTGTGTTGTAAAGGTCACTGAAAACCTGTGCAAATTCTGCTGTGACTATACTGTTTTAGGCATCACATTTTATAAAAGGAGAATTTCAGTGTGGCCATTCCTTGCAAAAACAAGAAATAGATCTGGGAGGAGTCTTAGCTGATGAAAAGCCGATCAAAAGCCTGCACTAATTGGACAATAGTCTCACTCACCCACAAGGTAAACTGTAATGTAGTTTTTCCTTTGATTGTCAGCTTTAAAACAGTGTTACATTCCAGCCAATGTTTCAAGCAAAAATACTCTTCATCAGGACTAGAACTACAACAAAAATAAAAATATATTCAAAATAAATGTATGTACAGTGCCTTTATTATAGTCACAAATATACCTACATGAAAAACATAAAATTACTACGAGAAGAAATGGTTACACTTAAAGTGTAATTTAACTACATTGTAGTTACAGTATAACTACAGTGTAACTGCATTGCAGTGTAGTTGCATGCAACAAACATATAACTGCAGTGTAATTACCCTGTTGCATGTAATTAAAGATTAGTTATATTGAAACAGACACTTAAAGTGTAACTGAAAAAATATATAATGTATGATCTTTAATTCAATTTTTTAAATAATGCCCTTCAGCACACACCAATGGTGTAATGTATTGAACTCTAATTAGATTGCAGAAGGTTCTGCAGGAAAATTAGACTGAGATATCACTTTGACACAAAGAATGAAAGCACCACATAAACCAATGTAGAACCAGAAGAGCAACAAAGACAAAAGAGTTGGGATAGTCTCCAAAACTCTAATTACAATTTTGCCTTCGAGGTACTATACCTGCGGCAATAGGAACATACATAAAGATGACAAACCAAGAAGTAGATCAAAGTATAAACAAAGAAATCATGAAAGGTAGAAGGCAAATGTTTAAGCCAGCCATAAAACCCAGCGGTAAGGAAAAAGCTGTGAATGAACACAGATTAGCACTGCTGTTGTGATCATAAATATTTTAAGTTAAAAGCAACATCAGAAACCCCCCACACAGTAACACACAGTTGGTGTACTGTGTGGGGGCCTCCAATGTTGCTTTTAACTTAAAACAAAGTATTTATGATCACAACAGCAGTGGCATTTGGTGATCATTTTCAACATTTTCCTCAGTGCTAGGTTGTTTGGCTTTGCAATTGGTTTGTGTTTACCTTAGTACAAAGTGCTGAATAGTGATTTTGTGTACTTCTGTTTGATTGTACTAAAGGTTTACCATATTAGCAGAGAAATTTGGGTCACTTAGGTGGTTGGAAAATAATGCTGAACTAGTAATCAAACCAGCTAATAAAGATGGTGCTATAGTTATGCAAAATTATGGGAAATACCAGGCAGAGTGCCACTGGCAACTCTCAAATGGGCTGACTTATAAAACAATCACTTACAGCCCAGTAAAAGAAGTTCAGGAAAAGGTGGGAGCTTTACTAGATAGAGGATACGAGAACAAAACTACAATAGTACTAAATAGGAGAGACATGCGTTATTCAATGGGAACGAGAGATGGGCAAAGTCAGCAAACTTCTCTCTCTGTGAAGTTAATTCATAGAGCGTGGATCAATCCAAAAAGTGTAAAGTTTTGCCATGAAATGTGGAATTTTGCAGGTGAAGTTCCACACTTTGTGACAAAGTTCCACACTTCGCAGCAAAAAACTTTGTGATTCAGGTGATGTCGAAGATTCTCAGGTCTGGGAAAACTTCATGAAACTCTGCAAAATGTGAATTTTCACCACTTCGCACAAACTTTGCTGGTGAATTTAAACTTCTTCACATCTGTAATGGGAACCCTGTGATTCCTGTCTTTTATGCCCTACTGAAATACATAAATCACTGGAGAATCCAGCCAGCCGATAATACTGGCAAGGATAAGATCTGTTCTAGATCCCTTTCCCACCTTTATTGATTATCACATCAAAAACTATGTCATGAACACTGAGAGTTATATGAGGGACACTATTTACATGTTAGAAATAATTAACAGACTGAATGGAGAACAATTGGCATTAGAACAACTGACACTTGTGACAATGGATGTTAAAGATCTCTGTATGTCCATCCCATACAACATAGGCATTGATAATCTGAAATAATTCTTGAAGCAGTGGGGGGATTCAGACTTCTTTCCAGGACAAACTTTTACTGGATATGGCCACACCGATACTGAGATACAACCACTTTAAATTTGAGAAAGGATTTAATTATCAAACACAGGGGATGACTATGGGTTCCACTACGGCCCCATTGTTGGTGAACCTTTATATGGTGGGCTTTGAACATCAGATTGTCC
This sequence comes from Neoceratodus forsteri, assembly GCA_016271365.2. Lineage (NCBI taxonomy): Eukaryota > Metazoa > Chordata > Ceratodontiformes > Ceratodontidae > Neoceratodus > Neoceratodus forsteri. The sequence continues at coordinate 1,090,136,948 of CM057458.1, forward strand.
TCAATCCAGTGTATAATGAGTACTTGAGACATATTAGGTGGTAGGTATGTTTTATTGATGATATCCTACTTTTGTAGGATGGCATACTAGACAAACTAATATCTTTTCATCAATATTTAAACAAATATACTGACCACCTAAATTTCACTTTAGAACACAGCCCAGAATCCATCTCTTTTCTTGACATTATAATTTTTAAGTAAGAGAAAACATTACACACTAAGCTGTTTAGAACATCTACTGATTGTAACATGATCTTACATGCAACAAGTTTCCACCCCAAGAGACTTAAAGAAAATATTCCATTTGGCCAGTTTGTCTGAGCTACACAGAATTGTTTGAGAAAGGAGAACTATACTCAAGCATCGCTGGATTTGAAGAGAAGATTCACAGAGAAAGGATACACAGAATAAAGTAAGCAGTACAGATATGTGAACAGTTGACTAGAAATTAACTTATTAGTAGACACACTAGAGAAGAGAGAGGGGACAGGATTGTATTTAGCACAATCTTTTCAGATCAAATCTTTACGAATATAAAAGCTATTTTCAAGAACTGGAATTTATGTCAGACATTCATAGGCGGGGTGAGGGGCACATTTTGTGAAAGTAGACTATGTGTTGCAGCTATCAGATTCCAGACCATTAGGAATAAACTGGTCCATTCCAACCATTGGATTCTGGGTGGCCAGGAACAGCAAAGGAGGAATCTGGGACCTAACAAAGAAGGAATTATCTTTATGGACACTGTTCCACCTGCAGTAATATGTATCATTCTAAAAAGACAAATAATTTGGCAAGGAGTTAAGAAATCCACATCAGAGACTTTATCACACATCAGACTGATTATGTTGTATATTTTATAAAATGCCTATGTGATAAAGTAATACAATCAGACCACTACACACATGGATAATTAAACATAAGGGTTACATTCATCGGTATTTTGGACTAGAACATGTCTGTCCACTTTCAATAGGAGGGGCAAGACAGAAAATGTATCTATATGGAGGCATATTGGATTGAGAGATTTAAGTTAATGAAACATATGGGAAGCATGGGAAACTGATTGAGTGCTCCTGTTATAAACAGGTGAAAATACTCCCATCTATGTAAAAACTGTATTGTATTGCAGCATTGTTACATAAAGATATTTGCATTTCATTGTATTAACTATCTACAGTGCACCCTTTATTATCTGCCAGCTGTGGTGCACCAACTTTATGGCAGATAATAGAGGGTGGAGGATAATAGACATGTGTTATGCTGCACTTGCAAAAAGTGGAAAAATTCGCACAGGACTACGTTTAGGTATTACCTGTTCAGTTTCTTTATTCATGTACAGTTTGGTAACAAAAATACTTTAAAACTACAGAATGACTATTAAATTTTAGTTTAGCTCATTTCCCATTTCTCATCAATCAATTTTAAAGTAATAACTGATGGATATCTGTTTGACTATGATTATTTTCATTTTAGCTGTTAAGTCCTCCGCTCTCAATGGCCTTCAATGGTGTTCAGGGAAAGTACAAAGCTGGGAGATTAGGAAGGGAGAGGGTTGACTATGGGGAGGCTGGGAAGCCACCACCTGCATGACAGATACTATACACCTCTTAACATTTTGTCACTGAAATATTAGACAGTAATACTCAAAGTGTAGGAAAATTGGGAACACTGCCCCTGATAATGTGGGGCACATCAACACACATGGGAACACAAACTCAGAACAGTGGGAGCTAGTGCTTTAACAGCACCAAAATGCAAAAAGTGCACCAGGGTAAATATAGTGGTGCTAATACAAAAACTGAATGAGGCAAAGACAAGGCACAGCACACACTACCACAAAAAGTCGCACAGAATATGGAATTCATGTTCACTGTTTAATGAATAAAAACTGTGCAGTACATATCCAAGTGTGATACTATTCACTATGTCAAGAAGGAGCAAAAGAGGCCGAGGCCCATAATGTTACTCCTATTAAGACAAGATATAGTAATCAATATTTCCCCTAACATTAATGTATTTGTCCAAGTTAGCATAGTTTTAAATTGCTGTTTACTTGGACTTAATGTTACATTAAATGGTAGTCTATTCCATAAATTAGCTACTCTTTGCGTATAAACATATTTCCGCTTGTTGGTATGAAATCTTCCTAGCTTGATTTGAAGCGGATGGCCCAGGGTGTCATATCTATCATTTTTATATTCTATGTTTAATTTAGACATAAGTGATAGATCATTTAGAATGTCATATAATAATAATACGCCCCCTCTCTGCCTTCTTACCTCTAAACTATACAATCCTAGATGGGCTAGTCTGTCATTATAGGTAAGTTCCTTGAGAGTTTCAAATGATTTGGTGTAACATCTTTGTATTTTTTCAATTTTATTGATTTCTGTTTTGGTATATGGACACCAAATCTGACTACCATAATCCAATATTGGCCTGACATATGACTGATACAGCGTAAGAGAACCTCTGTCTTTCTACTCTTTATGTTTCTTTTTATTTCTATTATTATTCTGTTTGCTTTTGTAATAACCGAACCATATTGTTCCTTGAAATCAAAGTTATGGTCAATTAATATACCTAGATCTTTCTCTGATTGTCCATTGGGAAGCGTCACATTTTTTAGAGTATAAGTGTGCATAGGATTATGATTAACCAGATATATTATGCAATACTTATCTGTATTTAGTTTCATCCCCCAAGTGTCTGTCCATTGTACTATTTTGTCAACATAATTTTGTATGTCCTTGATATGATCGTTAGTTCCACATGGCCCACATAGTTTGGTGTCATCTGCGAATTTAACTGCTGTGCATTTGATGTTCTTATCTAAATCCACTATGAAGATCTGGAATACCAATGGTCCAATTACAGATCCCTGAGGGACTCCATTTGTGACTCTTCCCTCAGAAGAACAGTGTCATCTGATTGAAATTACCTGGGTTCTATCCTGCATCCAATTGCCAATCCATTCAACAATATGTTGGTTGATCCCATAGTTGGAAAGTTTTTTTTATTAAGAGGTCCATGTGGTACCAGGTCGAAAGCCTTACTGAAATCAAATAATACCACATCCATTGGTATAACCCTATCCAACATTTGATTAACTGTATCATAAAAACATATCAGATTTGTCATACAGGACCACCCCTTTCTATAATCATGCTGATTGATGTCAAACAATGAAATGGTTTTTAAATTGTCATTTATTTTGTTTTTAATCAGGGACTCAAGAATCTTGCAAGAGATAGAAGTAAGATTTATTGGCCTATAATTTGATACTGTGGATTTATTACACTTCTTAAAGATTGGGTTGACTCTTGATTTCTTCTAATCTTTTGAAATTTCATTATAATTCAATGATCTTTCATATAACAGTTTTAAGAATAAACAGATTTCATCCATCATAAGTTTTAAAATTGCTGGTGTGATATTATCGATACCTGTGGCACTATTATCTTTTAATGTATGAATCTGATGTAAAATTTCTTCTTTAGTGACAATATGTCCCCCTATCATTTGATTTTTTTTGTAGATGTGTTATTTTGTTGTATTTGACTCAAAAACACAGAATAAAAGTAATTATTAAAGCTATTAGCCATTTTGAGTGGATCAGTAATGAACTCATTATTTTCAGTAATTGATGATAATTCACCATTTCCTCTCTTTAGTGAATTTATGTAACTGTGAAATTTCTTACTGTTTGATTTACTAGCAGTTTTCGCTAGGTATAACTCATAGTTCTTTTTTGCCCTATTGATTTTTTTTGACACTTTTTTGTGCTTCTTTGAATCTGATCCAATTTTCTTCTGTTTTGTTTTCCATAAATTGATGATAACATTTTTTTTATTATAAGTTTTTTATGTTTTTGTGAATCCATTTAGGCTGTATACCATACTTCCCATATTTCTTTATTCATTTGATACGTTTTTTCATCATTTTATGTATTGTTGTTTTGCTAAATTCCCATGAGTCATCAATAGTCCTACCTTCTAGATTCTTTTTCCAGTCAATGCTGTTAAGATCTTGTTTAATACCTTCTAAATTTTCTGATTTGTATAGATACATTTCGGTATATCCATTAGTGCGGTAATTTTGGAATTCAAACATAAAAAGTACAGTTGAATGGTCACTGTTACCTAGTGGTTGGTTAACAGAGCATTTGCTGACATTTATCTCTGATGGTAACAGTAAGTCCAATAGATTGCTTAGCCTAGTCGGAGATTTTACATGCTGTATTAAATTTGCTTCAGAGCAAAGATCCCAAAAATCTCTCCCCTGATTACTAGCTGCTCTATGCAGGTTCCAGTCGATATCTGGGAGGTTAAAATCTCCTGTTAGTATGATTTTCCCAAATTCTAATGCTTTATGTATTTCTTCTATTAGTTTTCCATTGATTAATGAATTTATATCTGATGGTCTAGAACACCCCTGAGATGTATGTATTTTTATTATCGATAATTTTGATCCATGCTGTTTCAGTCTCTTCACTAGTTTTTATTTTACCTGTTATATCTATGAAATTTATGTTGTTCACTGCTAAAAAAGTGACTGAAACAGCAGATCAGTCTCCACAGAATGATGTTTCACCTAGGACACCCTAGGCTTCATCAGATTGCATTGCAACCACTGCATGCTGTACTATATACCCAATCTAATTAAAAAAAAAAATTAAAACACAATTACTCAATTAGTGTCAGTAACTGATATGATAGCCACTAGGTAGTGACAAATTACACTTCAATTATTTCAAATCGCAGTATTCCATGGCTGCCCAGCACAAAACTTCAGTTTTGTAGCACACAATACATATCTCATCATATAGGAAAAGAGACACTTTACATACATATAATTTCCATTTGATAAATATGTATTGCATGAATATAAAATATTGGCATCTTTACATAAACTGCTTGTGACATATAAATAAGATGTACATTTTACAATCTATTTCATCTTATTGAGGAAAGCTGCAAGGCCTATACTATCATTTAAACCTTGATCTTTTCTGTCCCAAGTTATATATCCAGAAGCTTTCCCTCTGACCGATTTTTTGCTCCAAATTTCCCCCCTCAAACTGCAACTCACCTTTTCTATGCCTACTAATTGTATCTCATAATATACATTTGGAGTTTGCATAATGTGTTTTTTAATAGCATAACTCGAGTCGCCTTGTTCTGTCACCCTAATATGTTCACGCACTTGAGTTTTAAACATACAAGTGGTGTGACCAATATAAAAATTACCACAGCTACAAATAAATAAGTAAACAACATCTTTCGTGGTGCAGGACATAAAATGTTTAATCTGCACATTTTGTCCAGTGGATGGGGGGGGGGCAGAACCATGATTGTTTAGGGATACTCATTGATGGAAGTGTACTAGGTGCAACAAGATCTTTAATTGTTTTGGACCATCTGTATAAAACAGATGGTCCTGCTTTCACACAATGTTACTCAATTTCAGTTCAACTTCTAGGATGTGCCAGTTATTATGTATAATATTGTACACTCCCTTAGATCTGACAGAGTAGGTAGTTACAAAGGGACAGATGGAGGGGGCAGATGTTGTACAAGTATTTGGAATTAAGATGCTTTCTCTGTTTAATGTGTCTACCTCCCTAACTGTGCTCATGATGCAAGAATTGCTATACCAATCTGTCCCCTTTTTTAACTTCATATTCACTTCTCTCAGTACAGTTAGGTAAAGTTCTTGTTAACTGGCTCTTTGGAATATTGTTTACAACATGGGACAGGTGGTGGCTGCCTGTCAACAGCAACCTATTGCAATCAGTTACTTTCTGGTACAGAGTAGTACACATTTCCTTACTTTCATTCCTGTAAAATTTTAAATCCAGAAAGTGAATTTCATACCATTGAATATCATATTTAAATCTTAAACAACTACTCGTATCTACCAACCATAACACAAACTGCAAACAATATTCCAAAGGGCCAATTGAAGCAAGAAACATATAAAGGTGAAGTGTTACCTAAACAACACAATGATTATTGAAATTTGACAGGAAAAGTTCCTTAGAGTAATGACCAGCAACAACTTTAAATGAGGCAACAGTGTGGGGCAGCAGCTAGAAAAATGAATAAAATCATGGCATCCATCAACTCAGTCGATATTGTAATTCCCATAATAATCACTAGTTGGACCCTTTCTTAAGTGTACTGTGCAGTACTGGTTTACATATGGTATATGAGGCAAGATATTAACAGTACTTATAAGGGGCAGAAGAGAATGGCTAAAATAGTTGAAGGCTTAGAAAATTTCAGCTTTGATGACTGAGTGACACAAATGGGACTGCTTAGTGGAAATGAAAAAACACAACAAAGACCTGATAACAGTACTGAAATATTTGAAATTGATTACACCATGTGGCCAAAGGATGTTCTTCAGGATGTACAAGAACTGAACAGCAAAGTAACACATAATACATGTGAAAAAAGGAAGATTAAAGGAAACTATCAAGCAGAACCACCTCACAGAATGAGTGCTGGAGATTGCTGGTGCTGCCGTGACATTGACAGCCAAAAATCAGGGTACAGCTGGAACAAGGTGAGGATAAGGGATCTGGGTAAGTCACCGATGGGAGCAAGAGGACCACAGTAAGGTACAGTAGGAAAAACGTTATTTCACACTTTTCCTCACTTCCAATCAGAAGCTCTCTCACCTGCAACAAAGGGGTTAGAGTAGATTAAAGGTAATACCTAGCCCATTGGTCAGATTGCTTAATGGCTAGCCTGAAAAGTAACAGCATTCAGGGAGAGACTTTAAGAATTAAAATATGCAAACATGCATTACAAGGAGAAGAGTACCTTATCTATATAATAGACCATGAATTGTTGTCCAAGGGGCATTTAGAAACATGTTCTAAAATGCATAACATAACGCAAAGCTAAGAATGTACTTGTTATTGCTGTTACAAAATATGTCCAATCTACCTTGCATAACCTGTTACTGGATGTGATTGATAATAAACAGGTTTTAAAAAAGAATGAGTGCTAGAGACACTTGGAAGAGACTTTCATATCAGGTGGTGTGAGCCAACACTGTTTCAACCTTGAAGTTCAAACTAATGACGTGCCTTGAAGAAAAAGGCATGAAAGGGTGGTCACTTGAGTTGGCAAGGGAAAACCTCATGTGCCAATGGTCTTTCTGTCCTGTAATCATATATTTATGCATTTGCATAGTCTGGCTGTCTGTCTGAAGTCTGATGAGCCAATGGTCTATGTCTCTTGTTACCATATATTTGGGTGTTTGTATAACCTGCCTTCCTGTCTGCCTGCCTATCTATCTATCTGTGAAAACCCATGCTATAACTTTCTATAATCTCTCCTAGATGCAGCACATACCTTTAAGCTGTCTCTAATTTTCAAGGAAATTCCTGCCTTTGCCTCAAACATTATCTCTACCCCGCCTTAGATTGTGTTTATTCCTGTCACTTGGCCACCAAGTTATTTCAGGGGCCTACGGACAAGAGTTATAAGCAGAGATTGGACATACTCATTTATCTAACCTACGGAAGTCATCACTGAGAGTGAATATGATCATGATGTTTTGAGTACTAAAGGTGTGGACAGGATGGAATACACATAGATGTTTGAGCTGATGAGTGCAAGTATGACTACATAACATGCACTCAAACTGGGGAAGAAGTACAAGGAGAAACTTGACATAATAGGTGGATGGCATGTGGAGTAGCCTACTTGGCTAGATTATAGAAGCTAGTCCTTCGCAGGTGTTCAAAGCTGGACCAGATAGATTCATGAAGGACAATGCCATTAAAAGTGACAAAGCATGAGTAGGGGTAGTGTAATCCCTGCTCCCAAATACTGGCACAGCTTGGTAGATGTTAGAGAATGGCTCATATCTTTATTCCATAGGGGGTATCTGGTCAATATAGCATGATCAAAAACATCCACCAAAAACGCGTAGTGAAAATAGTGTTGGGGAAAAATAGTGAATGGGATACAACAGTGCCAGAATGTTATCATGCCTCCCCACTGACTGTCACACTCCTGGAGTTACTATCAGTAAATTGCCCCCCCCATGACTTTCTCCCCCCCGAGTTCTGCCTCCCTGGAGTTTGCAATAGTAAATCCCTCCACCAACATTCCCCAAGTTCTGTCCCCGAGTTTGCAATAGTAAATCCCCAACCATTTTCTCCCCGAGTTCCCCTCAGAGTTTATAATAGCAAATCCCCACTGACTTTCTCCCCTGAGTTCCACCCACCTCCTTGACATGTGGTCATCGCTTGGTGCTGCCTTGCTGATATATGTTTTTTGTGGTTATCATTTTGTCAGTGCAATGGTTGACTGCACATTTCTGTTCATGCGGTATTGACCTGCCATAGGGCATAAGGTCATGGGGACAAGGTCTGTTGTTGGGGTCTTGAAATGATAAATCCAGCAGCATGGTACCTCTACTGGATGGGATCCTTCTGGCATGTAGAGTGCTAGGTACTGCTCACCAGAGAACTAGCTATAATATAACCCCCCCATGACAGATTACAACACAGTATGTGGTAAGCTCAAACCCCAAACACAATGAATGCAATATGACACAAAGTGTTCATTCATCTATTAAGTTCATTTTCAGCATCCAAGGCAAGAATCAAGGCCTCATGTTATTAACAGGTGTCATTGAGGTTTGCAAGTCATATTGTGTTCAAGCCCAGTTTTCTAATTTTTATGAACCCATTTTGATCGGGTTGAAAGAGACCGTGCATCACTTTTCCTAAGTGGGAAGTGAATATTTTAGCCAGGATCTTCATGTCAGTATTAAAGAGTGAAACAGGCCAGTATGAAGAGACTAGTTCTGGATTTTTGCCCCTTTTTGAAAACAGCAATTTTTGCACCTTAGTCTGGTTTTATGTTATAACGTTGACCACTGAAAGGTGATCACTGTTAGGGTGACTGTACATTGCTGAAAAAACATTTCAGCAATGTAGCCTTTGGCGCACCACAAAATGGCACCAGGGACTTGGATTTTACTATTTTATGTGGGGGGCTGCACGCCCCCTACTGAAGGATTCTCCACTCCAGAGGTGCGCATGTCGGGGGGGTGCAAAACCACAAGAAAAAAACAATTTGGGCTTGGTGCAACAAAACATACCTGCTCCTGGATCTGAACCCAGCACCCTCACAACCCTAGCCCTGAACCCGCCCACCATGCCATAGGGCCAGCTCATCAGCTTAGTGTAGCATCAGCCCTCACAAACCCTCCCTCCCCTCCTGCCCCTCACTGAGCATGCTTGCTCCCCCCCACGCACATATATATGTAGTTACATCCTGTCACTATATCCTTAAACCCTCCCATCCAGTCGCACTCCCCAGTGGGTAGCCCCATTGACATGCGCCACGACTGAGTCACCATTTTTTTAGGCACCCAATTGCAATCACCTATGTCATGGGATACCAGAAAGTCTGAGGATATGAACCTGTTTTTAGTGTGTAGTTAAATAGATCAAGCAAAGGCTTTGTTAATAGGGTGGCATATTGTTTGCAAACAATCAGTGGAAGCCCATCCATACCTGGAGAATTAGCAGAGGTCATACTATTTATGGCCAATAGCATGTCCTCAATAACAAAAAGGGGTGTCCAAAAGATGAGTTTTATTGGCAGTTAGTTTGGTTACATTTATTCTGGAGATGAATTTAGCAATGACCTGTGGGTATTTATTCCATTCTGATTTATACAAATCTTCACAGAATTTAGAAAATGTATTATGGTTAGAAATTTGTGTTTGGTTTAGGGTTAGGGTTAGGGCAAGACATTAGGGACATTAGGGTTAGGGTTGGGGTTATTTATTAATAATTATGTCAGGATGTTTTGTAATAACATTATTTTCATCCCTTATGGAGAAAATAATGTTGGCCTGTTTTTCTTTCCATAATTGAAGAGCTATGACCTAGTCTGGTTTATCTCCTACAGCATAATATTTGACTCTAGTTCATAGGATGTTTTTTTTCCACCTCCAGTGTGGATATCCTATTAAACTGTTCCTTTGCAACCAAAAGTTCTTAAAGATTTTTGGGTCATAAGAGACCATATGTAATGATTCAGCCTATTTACTTCACCTTCAAGATTATTCAACTTTTCGTTTATTGCTTTTATTTAAAAATAAAGTATGTAAAGTTTTAAAAGCACCCCAATGTATGTCTGCAGAAAGTTCAGTGAAATTGTTATAAAGAAAATATTCCACTATTGAAGTTTTTAATACGGTGGAAAACTGTTTATCTTTAAGAATCGAGGAGTCCATTGACCACTGCTTAGATGTAAAAATTTTGGAGATGTTTATCAGCAGCTCAGTGGAAGCATGACCAGAGATCACTAAGTTATTGTATCTGACATTTGAAATGCAGTGCTGAAGTATTTGTGAAATTAGATACAAGTCAATTTGTGTATAGCATTGGTGTGGTGATGAGAAAAACAACTAGGTCTGGTTCTCCTGGTCTGATTCATGCTGGTTCTATGTGATAATGGCAATCAGAAAACCACGATCACCGTTAGGGTGAGTGTACATTGCCGAAAACCAAAACGGCGATGTACACTCCCAGCAAAGTATTTATATGGTGGGGGGGCTTTATCCCCCCGCCCCCTCCTCATTAATAATAACCAACTCTGGGGGAGGGGTGCATGTTGAGGAGGGGAAGAAACATAATTAAAAAAAGTTAACACTTGCTCCCATAAAAAGCCAAAATATTGTGCTCCTCCCCAGCTTCAAACCCTGCACCCTCCCCACCACAGCCAGTCACCCTCATCATCACACTATACAGCCAGCTCGGTGGCTTACCACCTCACCACCCCTCACATATCTTCCCTCCTCTTCTGGTCTGCCTCTCGGGCTTCCCTTCACCCTGGTCTTCCTCATGGCTAACCTTTTAGGGTAGCTGACATTGCAGGTGCTGAGACTGAGTCACTCACATCTGAGTCACTCAATTTCTGTCACTGTTTTTATTGTATACCACTCAGGCCTAGGGTCAACTAACTTTAAATCATCCATATATAATAATCTTAACAACTTCCTAATGCTGGAGATATTGTCTAGATAAGTGGAAGATTTGTCTCGTCTGCACTTTAGTGCTAAATTAAAATCACCACCTATAATGTAAAGGCTTTCACATGTCAATAAATTAAGGAACTGTTCAGTGAAAGACCTGAAATCATGCACACTGGGTCTGTATACATTAGCTAAAGTAATGGAGCCATCAGTGGTTCTGATCTCGACAATGACAAATCTCTCTCCTGGATCACAAAACAATTTTCCAAAAGCGATAGGGCTATACGTTTGTTATAAATATTGCCAACCCTTTGGCTGTGTTGCTATAATTAGCTGCCTTATATTCCCTCTATTTTTTGTACTCAGTAACAGAAAAATGTGTCTCTTGCGTAAGGACAACATCTGAATTTTGAAGTGTAAACATTTACATTTTATTTTGTTTTCTCCCTGTTCCACATACCCTTTATATTTCAAGTGATAATTTTTATGGACATTCAGCATTAGTAAAAAGACTGAATTGAACTGGCTCCTTTTGAGAATCATTCACATGAAAGTGCAAAGCATGCTCATTTACCATCACATATTTTTGTGCTTTCTTTTTTCCCTTTTTATTTTTATTTATTTTAAACCCACCTACCCAAAACTGTGAGAAACAAAAAAAAGAAGTACATTTCTTTAAGATGTATTATTGTGTCCCATATACCCACCCCTCCTGTTGAAAACCTTGAAAAACAACAAGCCATACACCCTCCCACCCTCCCTTTTGAAATCCACCTCCAAACCCATCTACACCAACAAAAACAGCCCAGGAATTCTAACTTACCTCGTGAGTTTGGAGAGTCAAGCTGTGCACTCCATTCATGAGATAATTTGAGAGACAGGCAGGTGTGAAATAAGGTAAGCTCTGGTACCACCTCAATCCCTTGCACCAGTTATGGTATGAAGAGATGATTATGGTATTAAATACATCTAGGAAAAATGAGTTAACTAGTCATGTTAGATGAAGAGAAACAAACTGTAAAGTCTAGTAAGCATACTTATTCATCACAGTGCATTGCCCTCCACCTTGAGCTCCCCCCATACTTCCTCTATAACTGTATTGCTGAATCTTCTGTTTAGTTCAGTAACAAAAAAATATATAAAAATAAAAACTCATCTGACCAACATTAAAAAACTATATCAAACCATCATATCACGTTAACCATGCTGTAAAGATCAAAATCCAGTTAGTAATAGAATAAAAAGGCTGGTAAACACTGTAGATTACTATCAAGAAGGATATGTCCCTTTTAATGGAACAGTTTGAGGGATTTCAGTATTGCCAGCAGAGGAGCAAAGTGATTTCTAAGTTCCAGGGCCTGTTGTAGGAGAATATCCAAGCCTTAAAGGAAATAGGAAATGATTTGTACACTGTTAACTGCCCTTCCAGCTTCCTTTCCATGCCAGTTATGTATTCTGATATGCTTTGATGATTTTTTGATACATAAATAATCTAGCTTTGGGGTGCCTTCAGATCTACATTGAGTTCCATTCTGTTCACCAGCTACTGCTCTTGATATTCATATTTCTGAGATATTCTATGACATTCGAAACTCCTGTTCCATGATATTTATCTGAATGGCCTGGAATGAGTGTTTCTGATGTCATAGAATGTTCAGGCAGTATGAAAACAGAGAGCAGCAACTGCTGAGCACAGAAGGATTCAGGGTAGTTACAAAGGCAACAAAATTAGAGTATTATTTAACAAAAAAGGTCAAAAACATATCAGAATAGTGGATAGCCAATAAAAGAACAACTAGAGGGTATCTAGATGTCTAAAAATTGCTTCCTATCACCTTTAAGTGCCAACAGGTGGTCCATTCAAAGGTCTGTAAGCATAATCCCTGTTGAATGCATCTATCAAGACTGCCTCTGCCTCACGTGGATCAACAAAGTATCTTATTCTTCCATTTAGGAGGAAGTGCAATTTGGCATCTCTTAGATGGTTTATCAGAGAGCTAAAGGCCTTCCTATTGCTTGTGGTCTCTGCTCTGAAGTCCAGGAAAGCTTGGAACTTTATGCCTTTGGCTGTTAAACCGCTTTCCCTGCAGGTTTTCGTCAAAGGAGCTCTTTCTCCTGAAAATTATATGGTTTTACATAGACAAATTGGGATGATTTGAATTTGTGGAGCTTTTGGGGCCATCACTTCTATGGGGCCAATCCAACTGGATTTTCTGGTCAGGAAATGACCAACCAGCAGCAATAGTCAATAGCTCCTCAAAATATGCACAGGCTTTCCAGTCCCTTCAGCATCTTCCGGGATATATCCCAATTTTAAATTGGCCTACAAGATCTAGTCTCCTGATCTTGGACTTTCTTTGTTAGGGCTCCTAACTTAGCAGTACAGGGGGAAATAATTTTCTTTAGGGGGTCCAGTGACTCCTCTATAACCCTAACCCAATTTTCCACCTCCTCCGTTCTTATCATCCGTTCTTCAAGCTTAGTATTAACTCCTATGACAGCTTCAGAAAGTAAGCCCAAAGCTTTCTGATTGGAGTTAATGCCATACAAAACCTTTTTTAAAATGAGATGAAGGAAAAGAGTTAGAGGAATTACAAGGCTTTGCTATGTCTTGTGCTGATTAATCAGTTTGGATCTGAAGTGTAGAAGGATGCACACAATCTCTGAATCATGGATAAGCCTACTTTCATGCATCCCAGCAATAATATCTGCTGGAGTAACAGCACTAACAATACCCCCATGACTGCAGAAACCTCCTGGGTCTGAATGATAAAAGTGGCTTTATAGTCAGGATTAGACACCATTATAGTTTTACCCAAGATGAAGGAGAGGGCAGTCAAGGTGGCATTTTTCTGGGGTAGATGAGTTAAATTAGGATTTATATCTGTAACATGAAAATTGGACATTGAGTCCACCCCCATACAGGCACCAAACAGGTAGTGACTACTATATTAAGTTTGAGTGTATTGCCCATACCAGCAGGGGAAATTGGCCCCAAATTAGTCAAAGATTTTACCATGAGAAGAGCATCAGTACCTACCAGGTAATCAATCTGTGCTTGAACAGACTAATCCAGGAGTTTAAAATGAGGCAGAGAGATGTTCTTTTCCAATTGCTTAAACAGGAGTAACACAGTAAGCACAGGGAAGTTAAGTGACTTGCTCAGGGTCACACAGTATGCAAGTGGGGGCTGTGGGATTCAAACCCAGGTCTCCAGATTTGCAGCTCAGCGCCATAAGAACGTTAGCTTCAGTGGGAGAAGAGCTCATTATAGCAGTGGCTACAGTGACCTGATTAGGAATCTTGGGACAAGTAGAATAATGCATTGGCAAAAGCAAGAAAGAAGCACTATCTGAAGTGGAGGAGCTTAGTGTATTTGTTGAAGCAATAAAAGCAATCTTGATGGGGATGGAAGTGGAAACTGCTATCAGGACTGTTGCAGTTGGAATTTCTTTAATCTGATGAGCTGCTTGAAGTAAGGTTTAGGGTGCTTATGTTGCTTCCAGCATTGGGGTATTCATAGCGCTATCTGAGCCATCAGTAGCAGCTGCAACATTTGCTGTGACTGCAGGTGTCCCATTTTCAACAAAACAGTTTGTAATACCATGGATATTCGGAGCTGCCATTGCTGTTGTGGTGGTGGTGGGACCTGTCATGGGAGCAGAGTTAGAATAAGTGCCCAAAATATCAGCTTGGTTAGAGAGGGGAAAAAAAATCAGTCAGGAGCTCAGTTGAGACAGGGAGACTATCTACAGCAGCAGCAGCAGCAGCAGGGAAAACAAAATTCATCTCAGTAGCAGTGCTACTGTACCTCCTGTTCCCCCCTGCCAACTTGAACGTCTCAGGAATTGTTGTTTGGCTAGGCTGCACTTAAGGAGAGAGTGTAAGTAGGGAAATAATATCCAGAATCTTGGAAAACAGCTCAGGTCAGGTCTCCTCAACTTGCGGAAAGGTAGGAGCTGAGGCAGAGGCACAGGCTATGGCTGTAAGATCCATCAGTTTTGTAGAGACTGTGGTAGAAGACTGTGTTTGCTGCTGCATTTCTCCATGAGTCAGCTAAACTGGAAGAAAATGTGCCAACAAAACCTGCAGCTCTCTCCGGCCATGTTGGGCAGCTTATCAGGTAAACTCTGCATTGAAAGATGCTTCACCCTCCAGACCCATCTGGACATGCTCTGAAAAGGGTCAGCAGAAGGGGAGAACAAAAGACTGAAAAATAGTGCATTCCAGGCTTTCCATTTTAACTGGCCAGTTCTTCAAATAAATGGAATTATGTGGTTATCAAACACAGAGGTCGCTCATACAGGATGCATTTTTTTTTCTTCAAATGGAGAGCATGCCTGCTTGCTCACTCGCTCACTCACTCACTCACTAATTCACTCACATCCACCCAGGTGGCCATCTTGGATCCCCCACAATGTTACATGTTTATAACAGATACAGACATGCAGCAGATAAAATAACAGTTAGACATACAAGTATCAAAATAATTGGTAACATATAGTATCCTCTCAGCGGCAGTTATGAGGAGAAATTGCTTGATTCCTTAACCCGTGAGCTAATAGTAAGGTTGGGAGAAAAAGCCCACTGCTTGGTGTCAAGCAACTGGCAGGGCGTTCCACGCAGTAGGTATGGCAAAAAATAATAATTGCCAGTGACTTTATTTTCTATAAATATCACACTGTGGTGTGTTGCACTAATCTGCTGTTGTCTACGTTATCATTCACCTACACCTGGCCACATACCAGGATAATTGGGGATTCCAGTCAGTTGGTACCAGCCCTGATGCCCAAGATAACTGGCAGAAGTGCATGGCAGTGGAGACTGGCAAGATGAGGACAGCGCCTACTGGATGTAATGACATAGATGAGGAACTATAGAGTGGCTGAGGTGGACCAGAAGGACAGGATGATGCCTGGATGGTGGAAACCCTGATGAGGATGATCCGGTGGATGAGTGGGTGATGGCTGGAGGCAGATCTGTTTCACAGAGAGGCAGAACACTGGTCCCAGGTGCTGCTCAAGAGGTCCCAACCAGAAAGTTTTACTAAGGAATCAGAGGAGAATGGTTCGTGGGCTCAGTGGGAGGAGAACTCCCTGATGGCACAAGATATACCTTTGCTGCCTGTGTTCCCGGGATGTTACTGGTTGACACATGGAGACACCAGCATGGATCTGAAGGTGAGACCCCAGGTAAGACTGTGACTGGCACTGTTGTACTGGAGGAGAAGACTGCAATCAAGACAGAAGATGCTGGTAAGGCTGAAGGGGCTTTCACATGTGTTGATATATCTGTAGCAAGTAACATTAGTCAAAGCAGTATTGACTGGGGTATATTACAATCTAATGATGCTAATGTTGTCAAATTGTTACAGTATGTTAAGGTCAAGGAGTGCGTACAATTTAATGGTGGAGTGGGGGCAACGCAATGTTGGTGGTATGAACTACAAAAGGGTGTTCTGTACCTCATGAGGCCTAACTCCCATACGAAATGAGTGGATGTCAAGATAGTGGTGCCTGAGACCTACAGACAAAAGTGATGGAGGCTGCTCACTTTAGTCCCTGTGGGCATCTGAGCCATGGTGGGGTATTAGCTCGATTAACCCCATACTATTATTGGCCAAGAATGCACTGACAGGTGGTGGCCTATCTTAAGACCTGTCTTGTGTGCAACCAGATAGAGATACCTGCTGAGAACAGCAGAGAAACTAATACCCAAGGTGTGGAAAAAGTGTCCCAAAGGGTAGAGGTCATTAAAGAAAAAAAAATGGCACCCTTGGAAAAAGAGAAAACTCCCACACAGGTCACAAGGTACCAGATGGTAACAGACAGCTGAAATAAGCACAAATATTTAAAAAGGATTGGAACCTGTGTTAGGGTAACACCTAGAGTGTCTACCCTCAGATGTCTGTATCTGTAGCAAGTAAAATGAATGAATCAAGAGACATAATGGGTTTATGTAGAGGGGCTGAACCTAGGACTGGGCTCCTGCTTAAAACCGACATATCTGGTGGGGTTGGAGCAGGTAATTACTCACCCCAGAGAAATTCTTTCTATGGTACTGAACTTTACAGCCATCCAGATTTTCAGTTAAGAAACATGATGTACAGCATAGAAATGCAGATTTTTTTTCATATCATTGTGCTGAGGTACAGCAATGGAGTAGCAAACTGTGTACTGTATATGGTACTGTGATGATTTTTAGTACTATGCAAGCCCAAGTGTAATTGTATTAAGAGTATTGCTATCAAAGAGGCTATTACATAGCACATAGGCAATACTGATGATTATCTTATTTAAGGGACCCTGGGGTGGAGCTTCTGTAGAGGGTGGGTGGAAGCTCAAACCAATCCCTTAGGTTGCCAAAAGAGGTTGGTAGTCCAGAAAAGCAGTTGTTTAAGGACCTCTGGTTTCCTCTTGACTATGGGGGTGTGTGGTATAGAGCTGTGCTCCACCCAGGAAATTGCTGTAGCAGTTTGGGACATTTTTCTATCTTCTCCCTTTCCTTCTGTACAATCTGTTGCAACAGTACCTCTAAAAAACTATCCTGTTCTTTTTCTAACACTGCAGTAGGCTGGCCACCTTCGGCAGTCTTTTTGTATCCTCCCTAAATTTCTTTTCTTCCTTTCTTTGTTTCTTATTCGCCACTCCGTCCCTCACCAGAAACCATATACCTGTTTAAGGAAATAACAGATATGGCTATGAACAAATACAGTAGCTGATTGTATACTGGAAGAAGGTTGGAACCTGAATACATATGTATACTTTCATAAAATGCCAAGCTTGCTTGCTGGCTGTTTAATAAAGTACTACATGTGCTTTATATGAAGAAAAATAAAGCACTCAAGGTACTTTCAGACATAAAATGCTGGCAGTGCATTAATGAAGTGCAAGGTGCTTTATAAAATGAAATTTCATGTTGTTTGAAAACACTGCTCTACAAATCTTACAAGGGAAGGGATCTGATAGAGTGCTAGATAAAAAGAAACTGCTGTTGTTTAAACTATTGTTATTAACTGCAGTCAGAAATAAACTGCAGCATGCCTAAAAGAAATGATTGGCACCATGCATTCCTGCTTGAAGCTGAACCAGCCTAAAATGTCATAGTCATTTGCATATGTATCCCATGATGCTTTGTATTATGGGAGTATGTGTGATTTTGTATTTCTTTGAAATTTGTCTTATTGCCAGTGCCCTTTGGAGTAACCCTTTGTTCAGTGTTTTTGCACTGAGTTTCTTTGTCTTTAGCTTGTTTTTTTTTTTTTATTTGGGCTCACTATCACCCAAACACGCAAGACCAACATAGGGAATGAAATAATTTTCACTAAAGAGATATATCAGTAGATCAGTGGGGTAGTAGGTGCTGATCAAGTGCAGAGGAAGGCCATGCATTGTCTGTGGCTGCAAGCTGAGGTATTGAAGAAGGGATATACCATTACTTAAGGTTATCCCCTGTGGTCACTAAGGAAAGTGAATTACCTGCAATTCTGTAAAGAATTTTGCTATATTTATTTTAGAGTATTGTATTTTATCTTGACTTTTAAAGAAAATAAAGCCACACTGTGGTGTGTTGCACCAATCTGCTGTTGTCTGCGTTATCCTTCACCCACACCTAGCCACAATGGCCTTCAGCAGACCTTAGCTCAGAGTGGGGGAGCTTTGTTACAAGTAGGTTACACAAAGAGGGAGGGAGGGTCAGTGCCCTTTATGTGTCTTTGCAAACAGCAGCAGGTGTAGTCATCTCCAGTCAGTCAGCAAGCTCCACTGTAGCTGTCTGTACATACTGCAGTGATGATAGTCCCTTGGGACAGCCAGGGTGTTATACAGGATGTCAAGTTTGTACAGTAGGACATTAGTGCCCATGGAGGGTGTTGCCATAGCTGAAGACAGAGATAGTCATGGAGTTACCTGTTTTCAGCCTGGTTACCATAGAGAGGCAGTCTTAATTTTTGGACTGAAAAACTATTCTAGGTCTGACTTTGATAATTATTTTGTTAGTATCGGTCTCCTGCTTTAAGCCAGGGTCCAACCAGACATCAGCAATACAGTCGGTGCACATAAAATGGCACTATGAACAGCTGGGTAACATCTGGAGTAGCCAGAATTAGATGACCATGCCCTTTTCTAAGTCTGGATGGGACTCAAGACCATAAGCTGGGTATTTTAGCATTAAGTACTAGCCTCTTTTGCTGTAGGAAGTGCTGAATCCTGATAAAGTCATTCTGTAGGCTGGTTTAAATGCTGCCCATGTCTTTAGTGCTGAAGCTGAAGAACACAGTCATATTGTCTGCATAATAATGAGTGTTTGAGTGTACAAGTTGTTTATCTAGATCATTTATATATTGAAAATAGCATGGGGGGCCATGAACTGAGCTATGGGTTGGGGTGGGGGTGGGGGGCTCAAGTACAGACACACGAGATACTTGATTTGGAACCCTGATGGCAACAAATTGGTGATGGTCACATAAGCTGGTCTGAAACCCTTGCATAGTAGAGTGGCAAAATGGCAAAACCATAATCACTTAGTGTTCTTACAAGGATGCTGTAATCCACAGTGTTAAAAGCTTTGCTCAGATCAAGAAAGATATCCCTGGTCATTAATATCTGATACATAACTTTTAGAATATCATTGATAACTGAGATTACAGCTGTTAGGATGCCATGCTTAAGCAGAAGCAAGACTGACTAGGACTGAACAAGTTATTGTTTAATAGGTGGTTGATCAGCAGTTAGGAGACAAGTTTCTCCAATAATGTGGAGATAGCTGTTAAGAGAGAGAGAGAGAGATAGGCATATAACTGGATAACAATCTGGAGGCCCCATCCTTGTGTGCTAGTATTACCTGGGCAGTTTTCAACCTGACAGGGAAAGCAGCAGAGAAAGGGCTGGGTTAAATAGGTACTGTATGTCAGTGACCATAAATTGCAGGAGCTGTGTACATTAAGTGTATTGCTTATCCCATTGCAGACACCTGATCTAGTGAGCTTTAAGGCTAGTAGTCCTTTGAGGCCTCCATGGTGATTAAAATAAAATAGTGAGAATTTTAATCAGCCGGGGCACATAAGGGATTGAGTATCTAAAGAAATAAGGGAATTTCTGGAATATATTACGAGCTTCAGAGAAGGAGAAGCTGAAGGAGAAGCTGACTACTCTGAATGGTTGATATTTTAGTCATTAACTAAGAAGTTCAAGAGGTCAGACTCAAGGCAATTCTTTAAGCTTTGTAATAGTTTTCAGTAGGATCCTGAACAGCAACTCTCTGATCCTGTAATTTTTTTTTCACTAAAAAGTGAAACACTTACAGCCCTGACATAACTTAAGTATTTATTTTGGAGCTATCTGTGTTTCTGTCAGTCATGATTTTAGCATGCTGGTTTTGCTTTCTTCCAGGCTCTGTCTCTGATTCTCTGCAATTTACATACCTGAGAAGTAAACCAGGCCACACTGGAGAGATTTACTGTATCTGCTTAGTCAAAGTAGTGCGTGCTTATAATAGATGCTCACAATTTAAAATTTAAAATATTCCCAATGCCTCATCTATAGAGGGAATAAGCTCCAGCCTATCCCAATTTGCATGATCCAAATCCAGCATAAAAACTGAGTAATCAAAGCATTTGAAGGAGTGATAGGAGATTACTCTAGGCATTATAGATGGTATCTTTTTGCCAATGCAGCAGGTTACCTTATGGTCAATAAATGAATCATCTGGAACTCCATAAATATTAGAGGAGTGAGGAGTTGGATAGATTTTTATGGTTCAGCCTTGTGGGGATGTTGATAAGCTGTGTGAGACCCAGATCAAGGACTAACTCCTGTAGGTCAGTTAAAATGGTGAGTCTAATCCAATCTGCATTTAGGTTGCCTTAAGGAGAACTTTGTGAGAGTCCATCAGAGGATAAAGGCACTAAGGTGACCACTGAAACTCTGCAGGTTAGCTTTAGGGGTGCATTAGTACCCAATTTCTATAAGCGGATTGGTTTAAGATTAGAAATGTCAAGAAGTAATACTTCACACTCAGGCAAGCTAGGAATATTGATCAACACATTGAGATTGTACATCCGAGGGGAATGGATTAGTACAGTACTCCTCCACTCTGATTTGCACAGTCTACTCTCCAGGACTCATAATAAGTTAGAGCTATACCTGAATTAGTTATTTTGCTGCTTAGCCATGTTTCCATAATGACATTAAAATTTGGGGAGGATGCCGTGATCCAGGCTTGCACAACATCAAGCATAGATATCAAACTGCTGCTATTTAATTGGAGCAACTGAAAGCTACTCCTGGTGGGAGACTCCATTGTGAGGGGATAGATTTGGGGACAGGGAGGTAGGGAGAGGGGAGGAGAGAGAGGTTAGGTGCCTACCCAGTGCCATGGCTTGGAGGGATGGGAAGTGGATCCTGATGATCACTAGGGCAGCAGGACAAGAAAAAGAGCTGGATGTCATTGTCCACCTAGAGACAAATGACTGGCTAGGGATGAGGCTAGGGCAGTGCAGAAGGAGTTCAGGGAGTTGGAGAGGGGTCTTAAGCAGGTTGCATGCTCAGTGGCCTTTTCTGAGGTGTTGCCTGTCTATTGGGGGGGGGATAGGATACTCCATAACAGGAGCTTTAATGCATGGTTGAAGGAGTGCTGCAGAGAGGAGGGGTTTGACTACTGTACACTGGGGTCTGGGGCCCCACCTGGAGGGATAAAGGCCTATACAGGGGAGATAGTCTGCGTCCAGCTGGGAGGGCAGCCAAAGTCCTCAGTGAACAGTTTAAATGCTACATTGTAGAGCATTTAAACTAGCCGAGGAAGGTGGCAGAAGGAAGCAGAAAGACATAAACTGTCCACCCTTGCAAGCTAAAGTAGTCAGTAGGGACAACCCTAAGGGAAGGAAGTCCCAAAAGATACCAAAAAACAGCAAAAGCAGAATGGTAGAAATGAAGAAGGATGGGAATGAATGCAGGGGAGATAAGTAGAGTAGGCAAGAAGAAAAAAGGGGGTCTGACAAGAAGGGTGGTAACAGAATTTAGAAGGTCATGTAAACAAATGCTCGAAGTCTGGGAAATAAAAGCCCAGACCTAGAGGCCATTATGGCAGAGGCTGACTGGGACATTGTCGTCATTACCAAGTCATGGTGCAATGAGAACCGTGACTGGGATATAGCAATAACAGGCTACACTCTGTTCAGGAAGGACAGGGTGGGTAAGAAAGTGGGAGGAGTGCCTCTTTACATGAAGGATGGCATAAAAGCAACTGAGATACAAAGAATACAGGGAGGGGTGACGGCACTGTGGGTCACCCTAGAGACAAGTATGGGGCCACTGTTTGCACTGGCGAGATCTACAGACATAGAAACGTAGCAGTTGTTAACAGAAAAGAACCTCTTCACCCATCTAGTCTGCCCTTAAGTTCCCTACCTACTGTGTTACCGCTGACTGTACTTGATCTTTGATCTTACCCCCCCAGCCCTGTTACTAAGATCCCCTTGTGTCTATCCCATGCATGCTTGACTTCTGCTACTGTATTGGTACCCACCACCTCTGCTGGAAGTCTGTTGCAGACGTCTACCACCCTTTCTGTGAGGAAGTATTTCCTCATATCCCATCAGAGCCTCCCCCTTCCAGCTTCATTTCATGCCCCCTTGTCCTTGAGCATCTCTTTCTATATAAAATGCCACCTTCCTGTATCTTATTAATAGCTTTGAGGTATTTGAACGTTTTTATCATGTCACCCCTTTCCTTCCTATCCTCTAGAGTACATATTTAATTCCTTTAGTCTTTCCTCATAGGGTTTTTGATACAGATCTTGTACCATTTTGGTTGCCCTCCTCTGTACTGCCTCTACCCAATCTATGTCTTTCCAGAGATGGGGCCTCCATAACTGGACACAGCACTCCAGGTGGGGCCTCACCATCAATCTATACAGAGGTGACACTACCTCCCTCCCTCTTTCTGCTGAGGATATACCTCCCTATGCACCCCAGCATTCTATTAGCCTTTCCCACTGCCTTATCACTCTGCTTTGCTACCTTCAGGTCATCAGAGATGATGACCCCAGGTCCCTTTCCTGCTTTGTGGTTGTCATCACCTCCCCCCAGTTGGTACGTTGACCTTCAGTTCCTGTGCCCCACATGCATAATTTTGCACTTTTTGGCATTGAATCCCAGTTGCCATCCCCTTGACCAGTCTTCCAGCTTTTTCAGATCTTCCCTCATTTTATTTCATACCCCCGGGTGTGTCCATTCTGTTGCAGATTTTTGTGTCATCTGCAAACAGGCATACTTTCCCTTCTAGCCCCTCTGCAAAATCACTAATAAAGACATTGAAGGGGACTGGTCCCAGAACTGACCCCTGTGGCATCCCGCTGTTTACCGTGCCTCCTTCTGAGTGAACCCCATTTACCACCACCCTCTGACTCTTGTTACTCAGCCAACTTCATACTCATTTTACTACCTTTGGACCCACTCCCATTCTGCCCAGCTTGTTTACCTGCCTTCTGTGTGGAATGGTGTCAAAGGCCTTACTGAAATCCAGACAGACCACATTCACTGCTCCACCCTGATCCGCCTCACTGGTTATCCAGTTGAAGAACTCGGTCAGGTTTGTTTGGCAAGATCTCCCCCTGTGGACTCATGCTGTCTTGGATCTTGCAATCCATTAGTCATAAAGTATTCCACAATCCTTTCTTTTAGTAGCATTTCCATAACTTTGCCCATCACTAATATCAGGCTTACAGGTCTATAGTTTCTTGCCTCTTTCCTATTCCCAGTTTTGTGAAGTGGGACCACATCCGCTCTCCTCCAGTCCAGTGGAACTTCCCCAATATCCAGTGATAGGTTGAACAGGGCCGTCAGAGGTACAGTCAGCTCCTCTCTTAGTTCCCTCGGTACACTGGTATGAACCCCATCTGGCCCCATTGCCTTATCCACCATTAGTTGTGCTAGCTCCTTGAAGATTCTCTCCTCTGTGAAAGAGCTAGTGTCCACCTCCCTTCCTTTAATGCCCTTTTCCCCTATCTGTGACCCATCACCGGCCCCTTCCTTCATAAATACTGAACAAAAGTACTTGCTCAGTATGTCTGCTTTCTTCTGATTCTTTTCCACACAATCATCTCCTTCCCCTTTTAGTCTTACTATTCCTGCCTCTCTCGTCCTCTTTTCGTTTATATATCTAAAGAATGTTTTAGCCCCCTTTTTTACTGACTTGGCAATGTTTTCTTCCATTTGTACCTTGGCGCACCTAACTGATTTTGTTGCCTCCCTTTGTTTCTCCTGATAACCCTTCCTGTCCTCTTCCTTCTGTGTTGCCTTATACCTTTGGAATGCTAGCTTCTTTGCCATTACTTTCTCTGCTGCTTCTTTAGAGACCCGCAGTGGTCTCTTTTTTCTCTCGCTCTTTGTAACCTGCCTGAAACAGATGTTTGTCGCCTTCTCAATGGCCTTCCTTATTTTTTCCCACTGCTCCTCTCCCCCCCCACACCATTTTTCCTATCCCTGCTAGGGCTTCCCTGAGGCACACTCCCATTTTATCGAAATCAGCCCTCCTGAAGTCCAGCATCTTCATTTTAGTGTGGTTTGTTTCAGGCTCAGTTCTTATATCAAACAACACTGTACGATGATTGTTTGTCCCCAGGTTGCTCCCCACTGTGGCATCAGCGACACTGTCCCCATTTGACAGTATCAAGTCCAGTATTGCCCCTCCCACCCTAGAGTGGGTTCTCTAACTAGTTGCTTGAGGAATGCCCCCTGCAGAGAGTCTAGGATTTTCCCACTTCTACCTGTTGCTGCAGCTGGGAGGCTCCAATCCACATCTGGTATATCGAAGTACCCTACCAGCAATACCCCCCCTTGTTAGCCATCCCTTAAATTTCTTCCATCAAATACTTATCTACCTCCTCCCCCTGTGCTGGAGCACTGTAGAGCACCCCTTTTTAAGCTGGCTTGTGCACGCATGCGCAAGCAACATTTTGTGGTTGTAGCACTGTACTAGCATTTTCAAAGGTGTGACAATGTTGTGGCGAATCCAAGGGATGCTTTAGCTGGTGTGTCCCTCAACTACCAATCAGTAAGCATGCTGCCGATGACAGCAGTTTCAGAGAGTGTCACCAACTTGAAAGAAATCCACCACTGCAATGAGAGACAGGCTCATCATTGAAGTTGCAGATCTGACACGCCTCCCCTACTTGCCTTGCCTGGTGAAACATTTCAATAAACATGGCGGCAGCTCTCACCATCCACCTCTCACAATCCCCAGGAAGCCGACTTCCGGGGTGCCTAATCCCCCTGTCAGCATGCCCCCTTCCCAGTTCAATTTGTTTGCCAATGGGGTGCCCAGTCCCCATCAGCATAACGTCCCCCTAGTTTAATTTGTCTGCCGGGGGGGGTGCCCAGTCCCGCTCTGCATCATGCCCCCCCAAACACAGACACACTTTCTTTGCTGACGGGGTGCCTAATCCCCCATCAGCTCCAGTCCCCCCAAAAAACCCAGGTGGCACACTGGGAGCCCACCTCAACCTGCCCAATGTACTACTTGAAAAAAAGAAAACCTTCCCCCAAGTGTTTTTTTTTCTTTTTATTTTGACCTGTAAACAAGAAAATGATCCCTCACTGTCTGTGGTGCCCCCTCTCCCAACCCACACCCACCCATGGTGCACCCCACCTCCCCATGCTCCCCCTCACCCCCCATACTTACTTCCAGAGGTCAGCGTGGCGATCTTTGGTGGAGCTGGAACACGTCTGCACTCTTCAAAGACGACCGTGAACTGAAGAAATGCTGGTAAGCTGTATAATAGCAAAAATGGGGGGGGGTCAACTTAGGTGGATATATTGGCCATTTTCTTGACTTTTGGCTCCAAATTTTCAACATGGGTTTCTTGGGACCCCACCTCATGAAATCAACCACTGTCATTTCGTTATTCAGTCATGAAAGATGATTTTGCGGTCACGTACGGATTCACCTTTCAGGACTGAGTAATGAAATGACAGTGCCACTGTTCATGAGGTGGGCTCCCAAAAAGCCTATGTTGCAAATTTTCTGTAAAAATTCCAAAAAATGACTGTGTTACGAGCGTGCATTGTGCAGTTTCCACACACGCTCATAACTTTGAGAATTTTTAAATATTTTCAGTCCAGATTTTCAACATTGCCATTTTTTCACACGTCTTTATGAACAGTACAGCTGTCATTTTTCACATCCTGCCCAAAATGTGTTTTTGCACATGTGGCGCACAATGGTGCAATGGTTGTGGGAAATCAATGTTCAGGACAAATTAAGAAAATTACAGTGATACTGTTCATGAGCGGAGGTCCCAAAAATGCCTATGTTGAAAACTTGGTGAAAAAAATTCCAAAAAATGACTGTGTCACGAGCGTGCATTGCGCGGTTTCCACACATGCTCATAACTTTGAGAATTTTTAATATTTTCACTCCAGATTTTCAATATTGCAATTTTTTCACACCTCCTAATGAACAGTGCAGTTGTCATTTTTCACATCCTGCCAAAAACATGTTTTCGCACCTGTGGTGCACAATGGGCGTGGTCACTGCAAAATCAACTTTCGGGACACAGTAACAAAATCACCGTGACAGGCATCGGGGACGTAACTTGGTTCATCAGCCATAATGTTCACAGAATTCTACCCCAACCCCCCCACCCTACAGCAACTGACAGGCATTGGGGTGTGCCTTGGGTTCTGTCAGCCTAACGTTCACCCCATTCTCCTATATTGCACCCATCTCAGCTTATTTCCTTATGGAATGGGGTGAGCATAAGGGCTGAAGATCCCAATGCACACCCAGACACCTGTCACTCTCTGCAGGGTGGGGTGAGGTGAAATGGCATAAGCGTTATGGCCGACCGAAAGCCACACTCCCAATGCCTTTCAGTCTCTGCTCGGGGGTGGGGGGGTTGCGTTACTTCAATACTTCACTGCCATTCCTATTTTTTTTTTTTAATTTTCCTTTTTTCCTGGCAGGACCCCATATTCCTTCTGCCCTGGTCATGGCCCCCAGAGACCTCCTCCACCGCCTATGGCTGCCGAGGACCCTCAGTCACCCCCGGCTAATCCCCTGGGGGTGGGGCAGTGGCCACCTTTGTGACCACAGAACTGATATCTGGTCGGGGTCCCGCAGCGACGGTGATGAGGTGAGGTCCCTGGGGAGGGCTTCATTCACACGGTGGTCCTGCCTTTTTTCCTGTAGTTTTTCCTCCGGGGAGCCAGGGACGTGCAATGACACCAGCATCTGCCCCGCCTCACAGATGCCGAGCGTTGGCAGCGCGAGTTCTCCTGGCCTCCACTAGGAGTCCACCCTCCCGGAGAGAGGCAGTCCGGGATGCTCTATCCTCCCCCGGCTGCCTCTGATGACTTTGGTCCGTTTCAACCTGTCATTGGGCAACAGAACTGAAAGCCCACCGCCAAAATTAACGGGCCGGCTGCCATTCCTATTTTGCATTTCTAATTCCTGCACCACCAATGCCAGTGCCAGCAAGCCAACATTCACCATTGACAAATGCTTGTTGAATACTGGCTCACTTCCTTGTCTCCAAGGTGACCCACAGTACCTCCACTTCTCCCTGTTCCCCTTGTATTTTCATGGCTTTTATGTTTTGCTTCACATAAAGAGACACCCCTCCTCCCTTTTTTCCTACCATGTCCCTCCTGAATAGATCATACCCTGGTATGGACAGATCCCAGTCCTGGTTATCATTGCACCAACCTCAGACCTCCAGCACAGGAGGGGGAGATGGACATGGTTCTGGTGGAAGCTATCCAAAAAATGGTGACTGTGGGGGAGCAGGGGCATCCTGGACTCCATGCAGGGGGCATTCCTCAGGCAACTAGTAAGACAGCACACTCATGAGGAAGTAATATTGAACCTTGTACTCACCAACGGGGACAGTGTTGCTGATGACATGGTGGGTAGTAACCTGTACTGTGGCAGAATCGAACCACACAAAGGTGAAGGTCCTGAACTTCAGCAGGGCTGACTTTATAAAGATGGAGGAATGCCTCAGTGATGCCCTGGCAGGTGGGGAGGACTTGGGTAGAGTGGATGAACAGTGGATGAAACTAAATGGGGCCATAGTGAAGGCTACAAACCTCTGTGTCGGGCAAGTAAGCAAAAACGAGAGGAAAAAGAGATGGCTAGGTAAGTGCAAAAAAGTTAGTTTTCAGGAGGCACGTACTGTATAGGAGACACAGAGGGAGGAGGATAGGGAAGTGTATCAGGAGAAGCAGAAGGAGGCAGAGAAAACAGTCAGGAGAGCAAAGGCGCAAATGGAGGAGAAAATAGCCCAGACAGTAAAGAAGGGGGACAAGACATTTTTCAGGTATGTAAGCAAAAGAAGAAACACCAGGGAAGGGAATGTAAGGCTAAGAAGGGAAGGGGGGAAGCGTGTAGAGGGGGACCAGGAAAAAGCAAACATCTTGAACAAATGTTTTTGTTTAGTATTCACAGAGGAAGGGGAAGGTGAGGGACCACAGATAAAAGACAGGAGCATTGAAGGAAGACAGGTGGACACCAGTCCATTTACAGAGGAGAGAGTACTGAAGGAACTCGCAAATCTGAAAGTGGACAAGGCAATGGGACCAGATGGGATATATCCAAGGATACTGAAAGAGCTCAGAGAGGTGCTGGCTGCACCACTGACAGCTCTGTTCAACCACTCACTGGAGACAGGCGTGGTTCCATTGGACTGGATGAAAGCTGATGATGTCCCACTTCACAAAAGTGGTAGCAGGGAATAGGCTGGCAAGTACAGGAGAGTCAGCTTGACTTCGGTGGTGGGGAAATTAAAGGATGCACTATTGAAGGAAAGGATTGTGCAATACCTAGAATCCAGGAGCTTACAGGATCTGAGGAAGCATGGATTCACAGCAGGGAGGTCATGTCAAACAAATCTTATAGATTTATTTACATAGAAACATAGAACATAGAAACATGGACTGGGTGGGTGACCAGGGAATTAGATCAGGGTTGGGCGGCGGATGTGGCCTACCTAGAATTTCAGTAAGGCCTTCAACACCGATCCACATAGGAGACTCATAAAAAAAGCTGAGCATCCTGGGAGTGGATCCTAAGGTGGTAACTGGGCACGAAATTGGTTGGGAGATAGGTGACAGAGGGTGGTGGTAAACAGAGTTCACTCTGAGAAAAGTAGGATGTCCAGTGGGATGCCACAAGGATCAGTACTGGTACCGGTCTTCTTTAATGTCTGTAACCCCCCTCCCCCTCTGTCTAGGGACATAATTTTTCATCATAGATGTTCCAGTGGAAAAGAAGGATTACCACAATGTGAAACAAACTCCGAGCTAGTGTACCTGAAATAAAGATAGGAGAGCATTTGTAGTACTTCTCGACAGCTTTATCACACCGTGCATTCTTGATCTCTACCTCTGTGAACTGGATTCGCCCAAAACTTCTGGCTGCCAGATGCAGGACCTCGTAACCTGCAGCCTTCTGTTTCCTCTGAGCTCCCGAGTCCCATGATCCCAGTGCAGCCTGATGGTCATCTTCTGGAATTACAACTTATGACACAAAATAAATACAAGGGGCTTTTCATTTAATCCCCCCCCCCCCTTTACTTAACGGAGAATCACTACCAAGTTTCTTCCCAACAGCTTCTTTATTTTAGCACCTGCATTCCAAATGATTTCAGGAGTAGAGAGGTCCCATCCTACAGCAAATAAACAAAGCAGTTCCATGGGGCTATCTAAACTTTTTACAGTTCACCGAGCAGACTAAATGTTATACAGGACAGTAAGTTAGCATGGCATCGGGGGACAGGACTGGACAGCTGCCCAGTCAGTCCAGGAGGATAAACATCTTTATTACAGTAAAAAAAAATAAAACAGCTAGACATACACTAGTCCTGCATCAGCAGGACAGCTGAAAGGGTATATTTAGAAGGAAAAAAAAGAAAATTGAAAAGGCGGGCTGAGCAGCAGTGTTGCAGCAGGCATTGGGACCAGGGGCTTGCTTGAAAGGGGAGATCCAGGTGAGAGTGGACTCTGGAGGAAGAGGAGGAGGAAGAGTGAGCAAAACTTACTCATGGTATAATGGGAAGCCTTGTCCAATGTCCACGTGTGGCACTGTCCCAGGCATTGGGCATACAGATGTCAGAATCTATAGCCTAAGCTGTGGGATTCTGTGCTAACATTTCGTGCACATACATAAGCCTTACAATTAAAAGTCATTTTATTTTGAACATTGGTAGCCATGTACTCTTGTTTACTGCAAGCACTGTCCATGTTTGGTACTGACTGAAGTGAAACACTTTTTTGAACCAGTATCCTTCAGTGTGGCCACTGCATCATGTTGGATGCCTCATCAGCCCACTGCATTATGCTATATTTATTTTATTCCATTTCCAGTGCTGCCAGTCCCTCACCTTTCACCAACACTAAGTCCACCACTGTTTGGGGAGCCTGTATTGTACTTTCCTGAACTGTCCCTGATCTTGGGTACAGAGAGGATTCCAGTCTCTAATGCTGTCAGTCCCTCTCCTTTTCTATCTTAGTTTGGGGGAGCAACCCAGCAACAAACCCACCAACACTCTTCCTGACTGATGGACAAAGACAGGGATTCAGCCTCCAGTGCTGTTAGTCCTCCACCTTTCACTAGCGCTAATTCTGTTATAGTCTGTGGGAGCCTGCACTGTATCTGCCAACACTGTCTTGACCGGAGGGTAAAGAGAGGGTTTGGTCTCCAGTGCTGCCAGGCTTCCAGTTTTCACCACCACTAATTCTGACACCATTTTGGGCAACCTACACTATACCTACCGACCATGCCCTGACCTGAAGGTAAAAAAAGGGCTTCAGTCTCCAGAACTGTGAGTCTCCTGACCTTTCACCAGTACTAATTCTCTTTTTTTACATTTTTTTAATTAGTTCTTCATGCAAAACTACATATACATGATCCACAGTGCTTGCACAATAGTAACAACACATATAATACATTAGTCAGATCCGGTGTAGAAAGCAGCCATGTTGTTACAATATGTCATGAGGGACAGATCAGCTTAAAGGTTGTCATGTATATAACAAATAGAAGGAGGGATGTTAATGTTCCTTCTGAGGGGATGGATGGGAGGGATGCTGATGTTACCTCAGTGGGGATGGATGGGAGGGATGCTGATGCCTCTGTGGGGATGGATGGATGGGAGGGATGCTGATGTTGCCTCTGTGGGAATGGATGGGGGGGATGCTGATGTTGCCTCTGTGGGGATGGATGGGAGGGATGTTGAGTCCAGGGACTGAAGTGGATCTGGTGGTCTGTCTCTGCAGCAGTGTGCGGCTACTCCGATGGACATTGGCGTGAACTGTGTCTGGCAGCTCTGCAATGTATGAAGGATTGGGGGAACAGCCTGGTTAGCTTCAGGACAGGAACAGACCTAGCCTACTGACTAGCTTGCTTGCTGCCTTGTTGAAGCCTTCAGCAAGCATGTTAGTAAGCTATCCAGTACGCTAGGTCTCTGTTTCCATCCTAAAGGCCCTGTCATGGGGTAAGCAGCAAAACAACCTGGGCAGGTTTATTCTGTCCTGGAAATACAAGAATAAAGTCATGTAGTACTAGTAGCTAGTTTCTAATATATGAGCGTCCTTTACCTTTCCTGCCAGTGCAATCATAGCTTTGATCAGATCGTTTTGCATCTGCCTGATCTCATATTCAGCTAACAAATTATTGCCACCGCTACTGTGATTAGTGTGTATTTGTTTATCAGTTTCTTGCAAATACCACAGGGGAAAAGAAAAAACGCTTATTAGCAATAAAGAATGAAAATTATTTTTTCAAGGTGTCAGCCTCAAGGGGCAGATAACAAACTGCTAAATTCTTATTAAAGGTTGTGGGCTTATATGTTACATGTGAAGTATGCATCCCCTGACGAAAGAGTCTCTCCCATGTTTCAGACTGTGATTGACAAAAAGTTGGGGAATCCACTTAGAGATGTAATCGAGCATTACAGACTTGTTCCCAGTGGGACATGAGCTAGTGAGATAAAATAGACCCCAGTTCAGTGACATTTCTGTTGGGCTGAAAACTGTATAATGTTACATTGTTTTGCTAAAGCATTTGTCAACATTAATTGACAGAGATTTGGAAGGGGGGAGGGTTAAGCAACCTGGGAGAACAAAGTGGTGTGGTGATGAGTTGGCACAAATTTATTTATTTATTTAGTTTTTGTTGACCGGATAATGACCTGAGAGGGGATAAAAAGCTCCTCCGGGAGTTTCTTAGCTGCTCTTCCCAAGCTTGTTTCTGGCTCCTGTTTTCTCTCTCTCTCTCTCTCTCTCTCTATCTTCTCTCTGTCTAGATGTGACTTTCAAAGGTGGGGTGAATCGGGGGGAATGGTAGGGTTTGTTTGTACCCTCTTATTGTCTCACCTATTGTACCATGATTTCCACCATTTGTTCCTGTATTTATTATTCCCTGTATGTAAAAAAGTTCGCGACCTCTGCTTAACATGTAACATCCCTGTGCCTTGTGATTTAAATTGTTGTCTAACTATGCCATCTTTTATGTCCCGGGTCATGCCTGAAAATGGTCCCTCAGACCAGTGCACCTACCCGGAACTCAAAGACATAAATAAATAAAATAAGCCCAGTTGGAGAGTGTGGCCACTGTTGCATAATGAGAAAGTAAAACTACAAAAAGGCATCTGCATTCCTCATTAAACTGCACAGGGAAGCATTAAAAGGCAACAGCTGCCAGCCATCTGAGTTATTTCTAGAGTACTTACTTCTTCACTGTTATGTGGGCCTGTGGCTACTAAAAGGAAGGTTTATTGTATTTAATGGCTCTTGGATTGCTAGGACACAACTGTGCCACTGGAAATGTCTGTTGGGCCAGTGTGTTTTCCCAGTCACTAGCCCTTTTGGCTACTGGCAGCAAAATTTAATTTCAACCCCTGGTTTTCTGTGTGTCTATGGCAATGTCCAAAAAAGCATATATAAAGTATCTGTCCAGGAAAGACACAGTACTACTGTATATACTTTCTTTGGACATGGCTGGCCATGGGCACATAAAGTCTCCAGCTCTTTGTAGCCTACCTACCAGGTGATAATGACATAGATGGGTATGTAGTGAAATGCAGTACTGACTCCATTTATGTCACACTATGTCTTTCCAGACCTCTGCTAAACACATAGGGCAGCCTGGATAGGAATGCACTGTGCTCAGAAATTCCGTGTGACATGATGTGGGGAAATTGGAGGATTGGGGTGGGGATTCTCTCTTAACTATTGGCTCCTCTACTAGCCTGCAGATAACAAAACCTGGTGTATCCTGCTCTGTTTTGGACTTTGTTCACTGCAGGGGGTGGGGCCTTGACCCCTGGGCCCCACCAACAATTTTGCAAACCCGACTTCTATGCCCCTCCCCACTGATGTGGAATCTTTGTAAATGAGCTGTCTGTGCTCAGAGGTATTGTAATCCAAGAATGAATGAATAAATAAATAAGTTGCAGCTCCCCCCCAGTGGGAAATAATACTCTGGGTCTAGTTTAGTGGTCACATCCCCAAAAGAATTGTGGTCTAGGATGTAATACTTGGTCCATGTCCCAGTCAAGTCCTGGACCAAAGCAAAGTTTCTGAATAGGGTCAGACCAGACCAAGTCATTGTGCGGCACATTGTCCGAGCCTGTTGGATCAGCTGTTGAGATGGGGCACTTCCTCTTCCAGGGTGTTTTTTCAAACATTCCATCTGCTCTTTGAAAATGCACACCTCCATTATCTCCTCAATAATGCCCCATATCCTCTCAGGCACATATGGATAGTCCATGTGGGGGGTACTCCACATGCAGTCTCCTGCAGACCCATCTCTCTGCCTGGCTCCATTCTGGCAGGTCTCTCACACTGGTCCTCCTGGCTTGCCCAGGTGGCAACCACATCCTCCTCCTGTATTTGGTGTTCAGTGGGTCACTGGGGTTCAACCCATTCATATGGATTTGGAGGGTCTTGGCACAGACCGGGAGCTGTGGGATACAGTCTGCTACGGTGATCACCGGATGATGGAAAGGCCTGGGGATTGCTCTACCCACTTGGTAGTCCTGGAACTAGAACCTTCTGCTGATAAATTTCTCCTCATCTAGCTCCTCCAGTTCTTTCTGGTCATCAGCACTTTCCCTGCCCACTATTGGTGCATCAACAGACCTGGAGCCAAGCCTGCTGGACTTTATCTTTGACCCAGCTCCAGATGTAGGCTCTGACTTAGCAGACAGAGCCAGTGGGCTACCGCTGTACAGGGGCCAAGACAAGGACCCCCGGGCTCTGGGGGAATCTCCTGCTGGCTGTCTGAAACCCCTGCCCCTCCCTCCCTCTGCCATGGGGATAGTCGGTAGCCAGTGGCGGGGGACTGGGCAGACGGCTGTGCTCCCCGTCACCTCCTCACCTTGGTTTTCCTCCTGCACCCTCTTCTTCCACTGCTTCGATTATTATATCTGGGGAAGTGCTCCTGGCTTGAGCCACATGGACATGAGCACTTTCTCCCAGGGAGAGTCTATCGAATGCTCCCAAATCCCCACTAGCCGGTGACTACAACACATAAGAACCTTCAGTGGTACTGGAAGGGAGCCCCCAATTTGAAACAGATGGTACACTTATGCAAGTCCTGCACACAAGCAACCTGGCAACACCTCCCCCCCAACACCCACACCTCATGCATCAGTCATTAGCTTGTCCTTTTCCCCCTGTCTTCCAAAGTCAGGAGAGCAATGAGGCGGGGACTGTGGCAAGTGGTTCCTCTTGAGGGGATGCCTCTTTTCCACCTTCTTGTTTGCCTGACACTATTCAAGGCCAATCCATGGGAGCTACCTGTTCAAGTCCCTCTGCTGCTCCTCCCAGTGCCCATGATGAAATAAAGGAGAGGCTTCTTACTTTCAATGGAGTGTGCAATAATTCATTGTCACCTGTCTGTTCATCTTCTTTCCCTTTCTCTCTCAGCACCGCTCTCTCTGACTGCTTATAAAGATGGTGCTCCTTTTGCAGCTGCTCTAGCTTCTTCTGCACCAACCCATCAATCAGATTCAGCCTGAGAGTCATGTGACCAGTTGGTCACGTGTGCACACTACACCAGCACGCTAAGGCCTACTTCTTCTTGAGGCCTACTCCACAATCCAATTTTACTGTGCAACAGGGCCTTGTTAGACCAGGAAGCCTGCCAGCACTTTGGACCCGAGAACTCTGGGGCCGGCAGGGCTTTGGAGTGCAGGGAACATCCCAGCCAAGCCCCCATGTGTAACCCCCCTTCCCCTCTGTCTGATATCCTAATGGGATACTGAAGCTGAGGGTCCCAACATGTAGGGGCCCAGCATCGGTATCCCAAAATTAGGGATGCCCAACAGTTCAGCCCTACAGCGAAATGTCATTTCGTTAGGCAAAATTGAATTTCTCCTGGCGAAATGATGGTTTTGCTTGGCATAACCATATGAAGATGGTGGAGAGAGGTACTGGCCGAGCTGCTCCATGGTATGGAGCACTAATGCTCCTACAGCTCGGCCAACAGGCTGTCGGGGACGAAGTTCTGTTCCTGCAGTGGGAACTTTTTTAAAAAAAAATTTTGTCACTCCCCCGAAGCTAACAACTAACTCCAAGGTCTGTTCCCACTTGGAGTTGGTTATTTTAGTTAGGGGGTGTGGGGGGCAAACCCCCCCACCTGGGGAGTGAGGAGGGCAAAGCCCCCCGCATAATGCAATCCCCATCGGGATTTTGAAATTCGGTCTCCCGACCTCAGCATAGTGTAGGTCGGGAGACTGAATTTTGGGATTACATAGGTTATCCCTCTGTCTAGGGCCAAAATTTTTCACTGCAGATGTTCCAGAGGGAAATAGAAGGATTACCACAATGCAAAACAAACTCCGAGCTAGTACACCCGAAATAAAGATAGGAAAGCATTTGCCCTACCTCTCAACAGCTTCATCACACCGTGCACTCTCAGTCTCTACCTCTGTGAACTGGCTTCACCCCAAACCTCTGACTGCCAGACGCAGGACCTCGAAACCTGCAGCCTCCTGTTTCCTCTGAGCTCCTGAGCCCCTCAATCCCAGTGCAGCCTGATGGTCATCTTCTGGAATTACAACTTATGACACAAAATAAATACAAGGGGTTTTTCATTTCGTTCCCCCCTTTATGCTTAAATAAAGGAGAATCAATACCAATTTTCTTCCCAACAGCGTCTTTATTTTAGCATCTGCATTCCAAATGATTTCAGGTGTACAGGGGTCCCATCCTACAGCAAATAAACAAAGCAGCTCCATGGGGCTTTCTAAACTTTTTACAGTTCACCCAATGCTGGACCTCTTGAGCAGATTAAATGTTATACAGGCAGTACAAGCAGGTTATCACCACCTCAGAATCGTGGATGGTTTACCTAAGCAGATCCTCCCCATGAAGAATCAACAGGTTCTTGGCTCACTGGTACTGGTAAGCCCAAACTCTTTCCTTTCCTTTTCTGGGTTACCCTTTCCTCATCTCTCTATCTGTCTAGCTCTGGTCGACTGTCCTATCTCCGGCGCGGAGAAGGGTGCTGCTTTCCCCACCTGGCCCCTGGTCCTTGGCCCATATCTCAAAGGGTAGTAGGATTTTTTCTTTCTTACCCAGGCCCTGTAACCCATATACTCTCCTCCCAAATGGAACCTGAACCTACTGGTGCACCAAGCACTTCCTGCACCATTCCCCTTACTACGGGCATGTATGTTCTCTTACTCCGCACTGTTGCTGAGGCCCTCAAACTCGGCCCTGCTCCAGTGCCCGAGCTGTACCTCCTGAGCTGCCCTGCCATGAAAGAGTCCTGAGCATTGTCACCACTCAGGCCCTCTGAGCAGCCCACTCCTCTACTATGGTGCCCTTCTTCTTTACCGAGCTCCCTGTAGTAGGTAGTCTAGCTTTTGGGCCAGCTCCAACTTACACCACAATAAATGTAGCATTTTGCTTTTTGCTACTTTATTTTGTATTTGTGGTCATACTCTGTGCCTGGGAGTGCTGTATCTTGGAGTTGTAAAGTGGTGCAGGGTCTGCACCAAAAGCCCTAAGAGGAGAGACTAAAGGACCTCAATATGTACACCCTGGAGGAAAGAAGGGAGATGGGGATATGATAGAGACTTTCTAATACCTCACAGGTATAAATAAGATACAAGAGGGAAGCATATTTCAGAAAAAAAAAGTTCAGGAACAAGGGGTCATGCTATGAAGCTGGAGGGGTGTAAACTTAGTGGAAATGTGAGGAAGTACTTCTTCACAGAAAGAGTGGTAGATGCATGGAACAGCCTCCCAGTAGAGGTGGTGGGGGCCAAAACTAACAGGATTAAAAAATGCATTGGACAGTCATAAAGGAACCTTAATGGTTAGGGAAGGAAGGGTAGATCAAGTAGGGTCTGCTGTATTACAGTAGGTAGGGAAAATGGGCAGACAAGGTGGGCCAAGCAGTCCTTATCTGCCATCAATTTCTAAGTTTCTATGTTTCTATGGAAGAATGAAGCACCACAGTCTTGAAATGCCTCTGCAGTGATAATAGGAGAGGTGTAGTGTTCAGGATTAGCTTAACAGTGTTCACACTGAAGAAGAAAGATGCATATAAAATTTTTCATGAATAAGGGGAGCTTACTTTTAGGGCTGTGGCAGGCTTGTATAGGATACCCAGTGGCCTGGGTGACCCAAACATATTAAGGCCAGATTGTGGACTGGGCCTTATGTATAGAGGGGCACGGAAGTCTAGGGTTATAGCATGCTGGATCTGGTACTTAAAAATAGGGGGCAGCATAGCAGACATTACCGTGGGTAGCCCCTGGGTATAAGCGATCATCATACAGTGTAG
Organism: Neoceratodus forsteri; assembly: GCA_016271365.2. Classification (NCBI taxonomy): domain Eukaryota; kingdom Metazoa; phylum Chordata; order Ceratodontiformes; family Ceratodontidae; genus Neoceratodus; species Neoceratodus forsteri. The sequence goes on from CM057458.1 coordinate 1,090,174,764, forward strand.
TGCGGCATATGGATTGGACAGGAGAAAAAACAGACAAGAACAAGGGTCCTGGTCTTCAGGAGAGCAAATTTTAAAGAAATGGGAGACTGCCTTAGGAAATACCTTGAATAGGGGTGGAAAGCTGGGGGGGGGGGATGTTGGAGGCACAATGGAAAAGAATAAAGGAGGGAACAACTAAGGTAACGACATGCTGTTCAAAGGTAATAAGCAAGGGTAAGAGGAAAAAGAGACAACTTTAGTTCTTGAAGGTGGTGGCTAAGGAGGTAAGATAATAAAAAACACAATGTTCAGGAAGTACAAGGAGACCCAAATGGAGGTGGACAAGGAGGTATACCTAGAGAAACAAAGGGAAGCAGAAAGGAGGGTAGGTATAGCAAAGGCTCAAACTAAGGAAAGGATTGAACAGGAGGTCAAGGGGATAAGACTTTCTTCAGATACGTGAGTGAAAAGAGGAAGGCAAGGGGTGGTATAGTGAAGATCAGGCGACCAGGAGGGGAGAGACTGTACAGAGGAAGACCAAGAAAAAGCTAAAATTTTAAACAAATTCTTCTGCTCAGTACTCACAGTGGAAGGGGAAGGGATGGGACATGCCTTAACGGCAATGGGGGGAGGGGGATGAGCACAAGTCCATTTATGGAAGAGATAGTCTGCTGGGGGTTGGAAACACTAAAGGAAAACAAGGCAATGGGCCGGATGGGATCCACCCAATGGTAGTTAAGGAACTGAGCACAGTGCTAGCCACTCCCTCTGGCAACACTGTTCAGCACTTCATTGGAGACAGGGGTGGTTCCAGTGGAATGGAGGAAGGCCAGTGTGGTCCCTCTGCACAAGAAGGACAGCAAGGAGAAGATCAACAGTTACAGACCAGTCAGTCTCACATCAGTGGTGGGGAAGATAATTGAGTCCCTGCTGAAGGTGACACTGATGGAGTACCTGGAGACATATGGGCTGCAGGGCCTCTGGTAATATGGCTTCACTTGGGGGGGGGGCAGGTCAAACTAATCTTATAGATTTCTTTGGGTAACTAGGGAGGTGGATCAGGGGAGAGCAGTTGATGTGGCCTATCTAGACTTCAGTAAGGCCTTTGACCCTGTACCACACAGGAGGCTGACAAAGAAACTTAGCATCCTGGGGTTGGGAAGAAGGTGGTGGCCATTATTACTAAAGGTGGGGGGCTGAAAATGCTTCACTGCAACCAATGTATAACATCCATATTCCTTTTGTTCCATAGTTGCAAGTGTCACTGAATGTTTTGCCCTCACATAATGAGCTTCTTCAGGAATTTACCTTTTATATCTGTTATAGAAAAACACAAAACCATATAAAACATCTTACTTGCTTCTACAGTTTATACAGAACAGTTTACATATTGTTCATTCGTAGGAGCACCTAGGATCACACATGTGGTTACTTACAGACCAGTTTGGCTAATAAAATTCCAAGATCACAAACGTTCACCTTTAAGCTTGTTCCAGAAATTGAGCAATGTAACCCCTAGGCGGCGCTACTCCAAGGGCTACTACCCCTGCCTTGCCCCGCCTAAACAAGGTTGAGGTGCCCGAGTTCCCAAACTTACTTTAACTGGTTCTTTTCCATGGTTTTACATAATGCACAGTGCCTCCACCCAGAGTTTAGCTTTTAAGTGGGCTAGCTGTTACCTGGTACAACCCCTGGGATGTCATACCACCCACTATAACCATTAACCACCTCAACACATGACCCAAGCATGTAATTAAAGACTCTCTCTAATAATATGCTCACAACAACATAATTGCAAAACAGTAACAACAATGTTTATTTGGGGGCATAGGGATTAGGAATGAGGAAACACAGGAATAGAAGTTAGGCAGTGATTATTATTATTTACAGTTGATTAGTTTGGTTTTGATTGGGTGCTGGTGAAACCCTCCAGCTGGGTAGATACCAGTTATATTCAGAAAACAATCACTTTGTGCCAACATATAATATCTAGAGCCCTAGCTATTTAAACTACATAGTAATCAGATGGAATACATATTATTGTTACCCACCACTGGTACCAGTTCCCCAGACTCAGTGTGAAATCCCACAGTCTCATACACTTTACCCTGGGTACCCAGTTACCAAAGTCCCTTAGATGGTTGCAGGCCTGGTGGATTGTGCAGCTGTGTGTTGGCCGGCTTGATTTAAAGAAGAAATTGTTAAGTAATTTAACAACAAACCATTTCAGATCCTTAGGGGTACACAGGGATTGCCCTGCCTGTTGCAGTCAAAATACATTTGGTTGGATGTAACCACTTGGTCACACCGGGTTTGGGAGTTAAGCCTCTCTTGCTGTCTGGTTAGCACATTTATATGATTTTAAACAGTTAGCACATTTATAGAAGGGATAGCACGTTCCGCCAGGTGCCAGGAGGGGGTTTCAGTCTGTTACATGGCATTGTGGATATGGCTGGCAGCTCCACAGGATGTCTTGACCAGATAGCCAGCACAATACTGGACCTCCCAGGCAAAGTCAGGATAAGCCCCTTACTGAGTGCTCCCCTTCCAGTCCTGTAGGCTCCAGCAGACATCACATATTAGTACATTTCTACTCTGTTCTGGGCTCACTATGGGTACTCCAAGAACAGTCACAATCAGCAAAAGTTCCACAATAAGGTCCCACCTTCACTGGCCTAAGATTATGCACAGCAGTTGCAGGGTGCAGACCCTAGAATGATCTTACTTAGAACAGTCACTTGCACAAGTCTGTCCCAATTTGGCAAGGTTTCTTTCTTTCTTGCACTGGGGGAGTACAAGAGTACTCACTCAAGCTCCTCACGGTAGATCTCCGTTATGAAGGTTCCTGAATTCTGCAGTCCTCTCACAACTGAGGTGCAATCAGCTCTCTCACAGCTGGCTTGATGTCATCAGGTTGTAGGTCCAAGTCTTTCCCCAACGTGGAAGGGAGGGCTAGCACCTGGAGGACATTTTGGCAACCCCCAGGCTAGCAGGTACTACAGAAACTAAATTACTTTAGCTTTTACTGCTATAAAGGCAAATACCCCCTCCTGGATGGAGAGGATTAGCTAGACCTCCCGGCTTAGCTGCATGGTTGGGGGCCAGAGTCCCCATCCTCATGGAGGTTCCCGCAAGAATCTGGCAAAATGCTGGAAAACACAATCTCTTATAGGGCTCTCCTGAGGCTCCTGATTGGCTAAAGCTTTTGGATGTATGGCCTCTGATTGGCTGGAGGGCATGTCAATCAAGAAAATGAATTATCTATGAACCTTAATCGATGCACAGTTAATTTGCTGTTTTGGCACCTGAAATTAGGTTACTGCAGTTCCCCACAAGTACTTGGAAGTTTTCCATGAGCTTTGGCAAATGTCCCACAAGTCCTGGCTTTAATATCCTGGCTTTCCGATTGCCTGTGGCTGCTTGCAATGGCTGCTTAACTCACAGTCCCTTAAGCAGATTAGATACAGTCTCAAATCAATGTCCTGGTGCAGCCAGAATGAATTAGATATTTGCCCAAATGTCCCACAGTTTAGTAGCCCTGGGCACATACTTGTTGTCGCTGCACAGATTAAACAGATTGCTCAGTCTGTTTTTCTGTCACTGCTGTCAATATTTAAGGATGCCTTGCAGCAGCAGACAGGTTGTCTATCTGAGTCCCAACATTTGTCTGGTGCAGCCAGGAGTTGAGCATTTATTTATTTAAAATACTTTTTCCCCTTCTTAACATTTGTTTCTAAACCTGCAGCAGGTACAATATTTATTTATTTCTTTAACACACTTCTTTTTCCCTTTGTCGGCTGCAGACAAAACAAGCTTCTCCCAGGGCAGAAAAGACCCTCAAAAATATTTCTAGATAGGGGCTCTAGGCTCATTAATATTCATGAGCCCCGGTCTTGGAAAATTCGTGGATTTCCCTGACTTTTGTGGAGAGCTGGCTCGCAGGGCCCTGTCCATAGTCATCAGGTCCCACTGACAAGATGGGGACACCAGGACCATTGAACTACTTTCCCGATCGACTGCAAGCTGAGCGGTCAGGAGATCAAAGGCGCTGACGGCACATACATGATCCCCACCAGCACTGGAGTGCCTTTTGCAATTTGATGATCATGGTTTTGCTTTTTGGAGGCCCAGAGGGCTGGAGTTACACATGGGCTTACACTGGGGCACCAGGGACACAAACAGGATTTGGGCTAGCAATGGGGGACCAGAGAAAAAAACAAGCATTTGTCAATGCCGAATGTTGATTGCGCTAGTGTGTTGAGCTTGCTCACTGCCCCTCTGTCACTCGCTCAGTCTGTTTCTCCCAGTGCTGCAGGCTGCTGTTTTGTACTGGGCTCCTGCGTACATTGGCATCTTGTTCTGCCCACTAAGAAATCTGCAGCTGTCCCAACAGAGCTGCGTTGAGGTGGCTCACTCTCCTTCTCTCACTCACTCATTCTGTTTCTCCTGGCACTGCAGGCTGCCCTTTTGTACTTGGCTCCTGTCTCTGTTGATGGCTTTTTCTGCCCACAAAGAAATCTGCAGCAGTCCCAACACAGGTCTGTTGAGCCTGCTGAGTCCCCCTCTCTCACTCACTCATTCCGTTTCTGCCAGTGCTGCAGGCTGCCCTTTTGTACTGGGCTCCTGCCTGTGTTGACACCTTTTTCTGCCCATAAAGAAACCCACAGCTGTCCTGACAGAGCTCCATTGAGGGCGCTCACTCCCCCTGTGTCACTCACTCATTCTGTTTCTCTTGGCGCTGCAGCCTGCCCTTTTGTACTGGGCTCTTGGCTCTGTTGGCTCCTTTTTCTGCCCACAAAAAAATCTGCATCAGTCCCGACAATGCTCTGTTGAGATCACTCAGTCCCCTTCTCTGACTTGCTCATTCCGTTTCTGGTGGCATTGCAGGCTGCCCTTTTCTACTGGGCTCCTGCCTGCATTGCCTCCATTTGCAGCAGTTACAATACAGCTCCATTGAGCTCGCTCACTCCCTTTCTCTCACTCGTTCATTCTGGTTTTCCTGCCACTACAGGCTGACATTTTGTACTGGGTCCCTGCGTGCATTGCTGCCTTTTTCTGCCCACAAACAAATCTACAGCAGTCCCAACAGAGCTCTGTTGAGCTCACTCACTCCCCCCCCTCACTCGCTCATTCTGTGTCTCCTGCCGCTGCAGGCTGCCCTTTTGTACTGGCTCCTGCCTGCATTGGTGGCTTGTTCTGGCCAGAAAGAAATGTGAAGCAGTCCTGACACAGCTCCATTGAGCTTGCTCACTCCTCCTCTCTCACTCACTCATTCCGTTTCTGCCCGAGCTGCAAGCTGGCCTTTTGTACTGGGCTCCTGCCTGTGTTGCCATTTTCTGCCCACAAAGAAATCCACAGCAGTCACAATAGAGCTCCATTGAGCTCGCTCACTACCGCTCTGTCACTCACTCATTCTGTTTCTCTTGGTGCTTCAGGCTGCGCTTGTGTACGGGGCTGCTGGCTGCAATGGCACCTTTGTCTGTCCACAGATAAATCAGGAACTGTACCGAAAAAGCTCCATTGAGGTCGCTCGGTCTCCCTCTGTCACGCGATCATTCTGTTTGTCCTGGCGCTGCAAGCAGCCCTTTTGTATGGGGCTCCTGCCTGTCATTGGCATCTTTTTCTGCCAACAAAGAAATCTGCAGAAGTCCTGATAGAGCTCCGTTGAGCTCACTCAGTCCCCCTGTCTCATTCACTCATACTGTTTCTCCCACTGCTGCAGGCTGGCTTTTCTACTGGGCCCCTGCCTGCATTGACACCTTTTTTTGCCCACAAAGAAATCTGCAGCAGTCCTTACAGTGCTCCGGTGAGTTTGCTCATTCCCCCTTCCTCACTCACTCTCCAGTTCTGTTTCTCTCACTGCTGCAGGCTGCCCATTTGTACTGGCCTCTTGTGTTGGGGCCTTTTTCTGCCCACAAACAAATCCGGAGCAGTCCCGACAGAGCTCAGTTGAGCTTGGTCACTCCACCCCTCACTCATTCCATCTTAATCTATCCCAAACACTGATGTCCCAGAGTGACTGTGCTATTCTCCGTCAGGAGTGCAAAAACATATTTTAGCCAGGATGTGAAAAATGACAGCTGTGCTGTTCATAAAGAGGTGTGAAAGAATGCCACTGTTGAAAATGTGGTGTGAAAATATTACAAATTTGCGAAGTTACAAGGGTGCATGGAAACAGTTGAACGCATGCTTGTAACACAGTCATGTTATGGAGTTTTGTCACCAAATTTCCAACATAGGGATTTTACGACCTTTGCTCGTGAACGTTCCCACTGTTATTTTCTTTGTCTGTCCTGAACACTGATTTCCCAGTGATTGTGTTATTCTGTGCCGCAACTGTGAAACCATATTTCACTCAGGATGTGAAAAATGACAGCTGTCCTGCTCATAAGGAGGTGTGAAAAATTGCCACTGTTGAAAATGTGGCATGACAATATTACGAATCTGCAAAGTTACAAGGGTGTATGGAAAGTGTGCAACACAACTCATTTGATGGGCTATCATCACCAAATTTTCAACATAGGCATTTTAGGACCTCTGCTCATGAACAGTATCACTGTCATTTTATTACTCTCTCCCGGACAGTGATTTCCCACAGCGACCGCTCTATTCTGTGCTGGAACTGCAAAAACACATTTTGGCCAGGATAGGAAAAATGACAGCTGCACTGTTCATAAGTAGGTGTGGGAAAATGGCAATGTTAAAAATCTGGAGTGAAAATATTATACATTTGCAAAGTTACGAGCATGCGTGCAAACTGTGCAACGCACACTCGTAACACAGTCATTTTATAGAGTATCATTACCAAATTTTCAACATAGCCATTTCAGAACCTCTACTCATGAACAGTGTCACTGTCATTTTCTTAATCTGTCCCAAACACTGATTTCCAACAGTGACCACGATATTCTGCGCCGGAAGTGCGAAAACACATTTCTGCCAGGATGTGAACAATGACAGCTGTACTGTTCACAAGAAGGTGTGATAAAATGCCAATGTTGAAAATCTGGCATCAAAATATTGCAAAGTCACGAAGTTACGAGCGTGCGTAGCAACTGCACAGTGCACGCTCGTAAAAGTCATTTTTAGGATTTTTTTCCATCAAATTTGCAACATAGATTTTTTGAGAGCCCACCTCATGAACATTGGCACTGTAATTCCGTTAATCGTCCCCCAAAGGCGATTCCACGTAGTGACCGCAAAATCACCTTTTGGGGCCAGTTAACGCCATGACAGTTCAAGCATTCATGAGGAAGGGTCCCAAAAATCTTATGTTGAAAATTTGGTGAAAAAATTCCCAAAAATGCCTGAGATATGCACTAAAGTTGAAAAAACCTTATTCATTACACTATACAGCTTACCGGCATTTCCTCAGTTTGCGGTTGGCTTTGAAGAATGCAGACATGTTCCCAGTCCACCGAAGATCATCGCGCCGGACTCCGGAGGTAAGTATGGGTGGGGGTGTGTGGAGAGGCAGAGTGCGCAGTGGGTGGGTGCAGGTGTTGGGTGGACAGCATGGAGACTACGAGGGACCGTTTTCTGCTTTTCAGGGGAACAAAAAAGGCAAAAATACTTTGCGGGACAGTTTATTCTTTTACAGGGGCATGTGGCATGCTGGATTGGGCTCCCAGCATGCCACCAATATCTTTCTTTAGAGACCATAATGGCAGCGTGAGGGGATGGGCACCCGTCGGCAACAAGGGAGCCATTATGCCAATGTGGGATTGGGCACCCCATCGGCATGAATAACAGCAGTGGGGGTACCAATGGCTTTCTGTTGGTGGGGGCAGCAACAGCCGATGGAGATTGGGCACCCCCTCTGCACACTAAGAGGGCTTCATTATACTGATGAGGATTGGGAACCCCGTCGGCCGAAAAATGAAAGCGTGGGGGGATGACAGAATGCCGATGGGGACTGGGCTCCCCTGTTGGCAAAATGAACAGGGGGCACTGAAGCCGACGGGGATTGGGGCCCCCATTGGCACATAAACATGGTGGGGGGGTTATATTGTTTGTGAACACGGTGGCAACCCACCGCCATGTTCACAAACAATATCAGGCTTGCTAGATCCGCCCTGCAATGATGGGTCGCTCCCTCATTGCAGCGGATGGCTGACGTTGCAATGACAAGGCGGCCCCTGATTGCAGCGGCTGATTTGTCACATGTTGGTGCGAACGTTCCAAACTTGTGTCACCAGCAGCCTGGAACGGCATTGGGGAAAGCAGAACAAGCCTTTGCAGGTTGTGGGGGCATTGGCCACAACAGTGCCGTGCCTCCACAGCCTGCTTCTCAGCAAGCTGTGCCAATATGTTTCTTGCGCTGTGCGCAATCAACATAAAAATATGCAGGCATTCAGGAGGTGCCAAGAAGAGCAGCTGGAAATGAAAGATACAGGGCTGCAGGTAATGTCCTTAATTGGTAGGGGGGTTACAGCAAGAAAATATAAACAATTTTAAGAACTTATTTCATGTTTCTACAGGTTTTAATCACCCAGTGTGATTCTCTATATTTTTAAACTTTGCACCAACATGCCAGCCAGTGTGCAAATAGAGCTCTGTTCCTACCTCCTTTTAAGCATTGACCAGTAAATGTAAAAGCTCATACCCAGCTGTTTTATGTTTAGTAAATCAACTTCTAGGTCTTTTAATTAGTTACTGAGGTGTCTGTGAAAAAATGGATTAAAATGAAATTTACTTCCCAAAATTCAAACCTTGTGTTAAGAAGACTCTTTTCACTGGCCTAGTGGTACTGAGTGAGGGCAGAAGCATTCATGCATCACTTGTCATCACACCAGCAGCCCGGGTTCTGGAACAAGCCTGGGCTGCTTGGGGGTTGGCCAGGGGGAGAAGGATTGAGAGTCCTGCTGGATGCTCTCCTCCTCTGGGGGAGGTAGGGCAGACTGCTGCGCCACATCACTGCCACCTAGGTGACCATAGGTGGTGGAGCAGCCTGGGCAGCAGTTGTGGGTGGGGGATGCTCCCAGATGGTGGTCATTCACATGATGTGCAAGTGTCAGACTGCCACTTCCACAGATTGTCCGTGGGTTGGGATCCTGAATAGTGGAAAACACCACTCATGGTAGGATGATGCCTCATGGTGCCTCACAGATCCAACACTGCCTATTGGACACAGAGACTGTTGACTGAACGTGACTTCTGGAAGGGGCTTGGGGGCCTCTGATGGCTCTGCCACTGGGGGAATTCTGTAGAGGAATGGCAGCCCTCAGGTAAGTCCCAGGGATGGTAGATGATGGGGTTGGGGGAGCCACGAGGGCCAAAGGGGGCCTGTCAGCAAGAGAGGGGGATAAAAATGAAAGTAAAAAAAAAGAAGACTCATTTCCATATTAATAGATTTAATGTGACAGTATTTTACTTTTCAAGTACCCATCTGCATGTTTCAGCATGTCTTTCCCCACAAACACAACTAGTCAGAGCTTCTGTACTTAGGACCTCTTGAGCTTGGGCCAATGCCATCGACACCACTACATGGTGACATCATCCATGCCCATGCTTGAGTGTCCAGAAGGGTGCCTTGTCAACCACAAATACAAGGCACCAGAAAAACCACTCCAGTGTCCCAGCTTCAAGGTGGTGAGCTTTAAAGTTGGCATTGAATGGTGCAAATTAAATAACACTAAATATACAAAAAAATGTAATAAATGCCTTACAAATTAATACAATCACATCAGCTGCATTTATATGTAACAAACTCCCCAAACTACTGAATGTAGATATTAAAGCTTGCCTTAGTTCTGCTGATTTGCATAGTAGTAACCTCATTTAAACATCAATACAATCGTAAGAAATATTTGTGTAAACACCAAATAAAAAGAATTACTAGCATCTGAGGTGGCAGCTAATAAAACAAGGAACTGATTTCATTGCCTGTGGTACCTCCTAATATTTTAGGAACCATTTTCTGCTGGAGAAGGTGGTGACCTGGGTGTCAAACTGATTGAGATAGGAGGCAGAGGGCGGTGGTAAGCGGCAGTGACTTGTAGGATGGGACAGTGGCTGGTGGAGTACCATATGGATTGGTACTGGGCCCTGTCCTCTTCAATGTCTTCATAAGTGACAGTGCTGAGAAACTAGAGTGGCAGGCATGTCTCTTTGCAGATGCCACAGAAGTCTGCAACAAGGTGGACACCCAGGAGGGGGCGGAGGGAATGCACAAGAACCTTAGTAAACTAAAGGAGTGGTCTAGGAAGTGGCAGCTGGGTTTCAAAGCCAAAAAGTGCAAAGTCATGCACCGGGGGCAGGAAAACCTGGGGAATGTGTATAAGATGAGGAGAGGTACTACAGTTACTAAGCAAGAGAGGGACCTTGGGGTGATCACATCTGATGATCTTAAGGTGGTAAGGCAGTGTGACATGGCTGTAGGCAATGTGAGCTGACTGCTGGGGTACATAGTTCTGGTGGCCACACCTCTGCAAAGACATCTAAAGGATGGAAGCAGTCCAGAGGAGGGCTACTAGAAGTCTGTGGGGGTTGCACAAAAAACCATAGCGGGGAGGCTACAGGAGCTCAACATGTACTCTCTGGAGGTGACGAGAGTAAATAGGGATATCATTGAGACCTATAAGTACCTCTTGGGGGGTAAATAAGGTGCAGGAGGGAAGTCTCTTTCTAAGAAGGAGGAGCACCAGAACATGGGTGCATGCTATGAAGGTTGGGGTGGGGGAGTTTAAGAGGGATGTGAGGAAATAATTTTTCTCAGAAAGGGTGGTGGATACTGGGGTGAAGTAAGTGGGGAGGTTCAAACATGAGTGGTATAGGCACATGGGTATAATAAGTAAAGATAAAGGAGGAAGGAGTGATACCTATGACCAAGTACAGTCCAGGTGTAGTATTAGGCAGGGAAAATAGGGCAGACTAGTTAGGCCTACCAGCCCTATTCTGCTGACACATTCCATGTTTCTATGCTATAACAAGGACTGCAACAAGAATTTGTTATAGCAACCACAGATGAAATGGTTGAGAAACAAATAGAGCCCAGAGAGCTAAACGAGTTGCTTTCTTCGGGTCCCCCCCCTTTTTCGTCAGTGCTGGCAGTCACTTGTAAAATCGTCGGTACTCTTGTGGAGATTTGTGGAGATTTAGCCCTCTGGACTAAGGGACTGGTTTTCTGGGCAGCGGACCGGAGGATTGGAGCCGTGGATTTGGACTGTTCCGACTGTCGACTGGACTTGAGGTGAACGCTGTGTCCCTGAGGCTTGTGGAGTTTTGAGAAGGGTCTTCCTAGCGATGTGTGGATCCGTTTTATGCCTTTTGTCATCTGGAGGTAAAAGAGAGAGTTTGGGGGCTAGCTTCTGGCCTTCTCGCAGGCTTTCTGTCTGAGCTTGTGGGCTGCCCTGTTGGACACCTGTCCCCTAGAAGGTGGTGGGCCGGGAGGCAGCGGCTATTTGGCGGCAGGCCTCTTGGCTCTTCTGATCCACTCCGGATCGGCTGGAGAGCCGACCAGGAGGCGGTAAGGTCTGTTGGGGGGCGGTGTTCTCATGGTGAGAACCTGAAACTGACAGTGGCCTTTTCGGGTCCTTCTCTCTATGGTTCGAACTTGGAAAGCCTTTATAAAAAAAAAAAGAAGACCTTTATTTGCCCTTCCGCCATTAAATCTTTCCAGAGGAGGAAGTGATTCCGTGGGACTCCTACAGAAGGAGATAGTCTGATCTGTAAATTCATTGTGGTGGTGAGAGCCCATGTGGGATTGCAAATTTTATTGTACTCCTTTTGATTAATCTCTCCGGGACCTGCTGACTTTAGTACACTGTTTTGGAAATTTCTCTGCCTGCTCTGTCCCCCCTGGGTGGTGAGAGTGCCTTGTGGGGTCTGAATTGGGGGTGGGGTCCTTTTTGTGTATTTTTGGATTTTAATTTTATTTTAATTTGCTTTACTGGAAGCATGGAGTGAGAGTTCGTGCTTCTATATTTGGACATTTTTGCGGTGGAAGGTGGGAGCTCCACTGTTTCAAAAATTGACTTTTTAATATTTAATTGAACTGGTTATTATTGTTAAGTATTTATTATTCTATTGTATGTTTATTTAGATATTTTGATTGCTTAGTTTATTTATCTTAAGTTGACATGTGTTTTTAAGCTTAGTATTTTATTTTAATTTTATTGGGATTTCTCGGGAGTTTTGAGATCTTTGTTCTGGCCTGCTGTTTATGGATGACGTTAGTTATTCTAGTTTTACCCCCCCATCATGCACTATTCATCTGCCGCTCTTCATGCCCTCCGCCCTTTCTTTGCCTACCCTTTGCATTTCCCTGTTTACCAATGCTGTAGGGCCCTGGGAATTGCGTGTGGTGGGGTTCGGAGGGGCAGGGGGCGTGAACAGTGGGGGATGGAGGAGGGGGGGTGTTCACGTTCGGGTGGTTAAGTCCAGAAGATGCCCTGGGGTGAAATGGAGTGACGAATGGGGTCCTTCCTGGTTGGTCCCCATACCCAAGGGCACCACCACTTTTGTAAATGGTGGGCAGGTGGTCGGGGGCTTCCCAGGAGTCCTATCCAACTCGGTCGGTGTTGTGCAATGCCAGGTCTGTTGTGAACAAGACTGCCATTGTTGCAGACTTGGTAGGTACAGCAGACCTGACTTGCATCCCCGAAACCTGGCTGGATAGTAATGCTGGCCCAGTTTTTGAGGCAGCAATTCCGGCCGGGTATTCGGTGATTCACTGCCCAAGATTGGATCGCAGGGGTGAGGGGGTTGCGGTCTGTTTCAAGACCGAATTGGACCTCACTAGTGTTCCAGTGGAGGAGACCAGATCCTTTGAGAGTGTCGTGGTGGCAGGTGGGGGCTATAGAATAGTACTTGTCTATCATCCACCCGGTGATGATAAACTATTCTTAAAGGAAGTGGCGGACTTCGTCGTCGACCTGGTACTTGAATCGCCCAGGTTGATGGTGCTGGGTGATTTTAATGCCTGGATTGATGATGAACTCTCGCTCTTTGGTCAGCACTTCCTCCAATTGATGTGTTCATTGGGCCTCTCACAGGTGGTTACCTCTGCCACTCATAAACATGGCCACTCACTCGATCTGGTCTTCCTGCTGGGGTTGGAGGCCTCCGATGTGGGTGTGGAACCAGTCGGTTGGTCCGACCACCACACTGTGAGGTTCAATTTTTGCACCCCCCTGCGTAGACCTACCCCAGTGGAGATGGTCAAGTATCGCCCTTTACGGGATGTTACTCCCACCGGTCTAACTGCGGTTCTTGACCTATCAGAATTTCCTGGGATGAGCTTAAATCTGGAAGTAATGGTGCAAGCCTATAATAAGGCTGTCACCTCCACTTTGGATTTAATTGCTCCCACCCATGTGCAGCCTCTCTCCCTTCGCCCCCGATCCCTGGTTTGATCGGGATCTGAGGATTACTTGGGAGACTTAGTGCATGAGTTGGAGAGATGTTGGCGGAAGTCCGGCTTAGATGCCGACCATCTTAGACTCCTAGAGCATTATAAACTCTATCAGTCAGCAATTACTCATAAGAAGGCAGTGTTCCTGTCCGGAGAAATTGCTGCTGCTCCGAATTGACCAGCCCAGCTCTTTCAAACTGTAGACAGGCTGTGCAACCCAGCCTGTCTGCAGGTTTGTCGAGCTTTTTCACAGTTACAGTGTGTGGAGCTTGCTCGATTCTTTGCCGATAAGGTGGCCGACATCAGGGCCGAGATTTGCGCCGCCCCCTCCATGGGAGTTGTGGTGGTCCAGCCTACGGTCACAAGCACACTGTTCACCTGGAGTTCCTTCATAAGGCTGGAAATCGAGGATGTTATGAGGATTGTCCAGGGTATGTGCACCACAAGCTGTAGTTTAGACCCGGGTCCCACAGGCTTGATTATGGGCTGTGGGGAGGTTATCTTCCTGGTTCTAGGCAGGATAGTCTGGTGTTCCTTGGACACTGGTGAATATCCCCACTTTCCTGAAGGAAGCGGTGGTGACACCAGTGTTGAAAAAGGCATCTTTGGACCCTGACTCCCTGGCAAACTACAGACCCATCTCGAACCTCCCCTTTGTTTGGAAGGTAATCGAGAAAGTGGTGGCAGCCCAGTTGGACAACCATCTTGCCATTCATAACATCTACGACCCTCTTCAATCAGGTTTTCATAAGCAACACAGCACTGAGACTGTGCTGGTTCGGGTCCTCAATGATCTCCTGATGGCGAGAGACCAGAAAAAACAGTCCATTTTGGTCCTTCTGGATTTGTCAGCAGCATTTGACACCGTAGACCATGGGGTGCTGCTTGAGTGCCTGAGATGCATCTGTGGGTTGTCGGGCTTGGTGCACAGATGGTTTACTTCCTTCCTCACAGGTAGAACTCAGAGGGTGGTATCGGGGATTTTTTCCTCCGATCCTACTGCTCTGACCTGTGGGGTGCCTCAGGGCTCTGTGCTGTCCCCCATGTTGTCTGCGGTGTACATGCTTCCCCTCGGAGACATTGTAAGACAATATGGGCTGGAGTTTCATTGTTATGCCAATGATACCCAGCTCTATCTGTCTTTTGTACCTGACCAGAATAGAGCACTCTCTGTGTTTAACAACTGTCTCAGGGAGATCCAGGATTGGATGAGGTCCAGCTGGTTGAAGTTGAACTCTGGGAAGACGGAGGTGTTGGTTGTGGATCCTGGCCACTGGATTGAGGGGTCCGGGGCACTTCAAACCTCTTGTTTATTCCTGGGAGATGCAGAGCTCCCGATTTCTGAACAGGTGCGAGACCTGGGGGTGATCCTTGATTATCAGCTGACATTGCGTGCGCAAGTGTCGGCGGTCGTTAAGGTATCCTTTTACCATCTTAGGAACATTGCCAGGATCAAGCACCTTGTTCCATCCGGTGACCTACCCGCACTGATCCACGCCTTTGTGACCTCGCGTCTGGACTAATGCAACTCCCTTTACTTTGGGCTGCCTGGGGTTGATATCCACTGCTTGCAGCTAGTGCAGAACTCGGCAGCCCGGTTGTTAACAGGGACCTCTCGTTCCTCTCATATTACACTGGTGCTCTGAGACCTGCACTGGCTGCCGATTCAGTGGCAGATCACCTTTAAAGTCGGTCTCCTGACTTATAAAGCCCTACACGGGTTGGGCCCGGATTACCTGAAAGAGCTTCTGGTGCCTTACCGACCGATGTGACCACTCTGCTCAGCCAACAAGGGGTTGCTAGAGATCCCGAGGGTCATTTTAAAATCTTCTGGTGCCCGAGCTTTTATGTTCATGGCGCCGACCCTCTGGAATTCTCTACCACGTTGGATTCGAGAGTGCATGATGGTGGAGGGTTTTAAAAAGGGCCTAAAGTCTTTCTTATGGAATAAGGCATTTGTAGATAATTTGGATGCCTATTAATTGCCCCGCTGTTAATTCAGTTTTATTATGTTTTAGTATGCTTTTATTCTGTATTTTATTGTAATGCGCCTTGGTTTTAAGAAAGGCGTAGATAAATAAAGTTTATTATTATTATTATTATTATTACTCAAGGATACTGTAGCTCTCACAGAGAGACAGGTGAGCTTGCCTCTTGAGAAGCTTTGTAGCTAAGGGACCATATTGAGAGCTGTGCTTAATTTTCAAATTCCTCTTCTGTTGGAAATCTGTGAAATTTTAGAAATTCCACCTAATTCTACAGAATTTCGTTCGAAGCGGAATTTCAAAATTCTGAATGCAGAATGTGTTTATGTAAACTGCAGATTCATCTTCTGCAAACTGTGGAATATTATTTCATGGATTATGAAATCGGCAGAATATTATTCCATTATTTTTTTTGAAATGCTTTTCAAAATTCCACAGAATTAAACAAAGAAATTCTGAAAAGCATTTCAGAGGTGGAATTGGCATTTCACTTAAATTCCACTGACAGAATTCCTTATTCCACACAGCTCCAACCATAAATCAATTAATGAAAAAAAAAAAAAGGAAAATACAGAATAGAAGGTAGGATAAGAGCAACTCAGGGCTGTGTATTAGATGGGGGGGGGTACTTACAGTGACACTAGGTGAAATCATAAAAAATGAATACAGCACGGTCAAAAACCACACAGGAAAAACTCAGAAAGCAATGGTAGCGCTCAGCAAACACACTAAGTGCTACCATAGCTACATAAATAACAAAAGTCAACAATATGTGTTTGCAGAGGGCTTTGCCCCCCTCATCTCCCGTTATGGGGTCTTTGCCTCCGAATACCTTGAAGTATAGATAATCACCTCCAGTGGGACGTAACTTGGGGACAGGGAGGAACGTTGGGGGGGGAAACTCGGGGATGGGGAGGAACCACGGAGGAGGGAATCATTGAGGAGAGGCAGGAGGAACACAACAGGATGACTGGGGGTGGGGGCAAAAAGTGCAGGGTGTGGGGCAGACAAAATCCAACTGTTAGTCAGGAGGGGGGGAAAAATGAAAAGAATCCCTTGTCCCAGGACTGGGAGTCAGACCCCGTTCACTTACATTCCACTGACCTCAACTGCTTGTGGCCCTACCCTCTATGCCACGGCAGCTGCTTGACAGCACATCACCCAGCAGACACTTTATCCATTTTCCCCCATGGCCAACAGTTACAGGGATAGTGCTAACATTTCCTGCACTACACTATCCTTGTGGCTATATTTCATGTCACTGTTTTTACAGCAAGGATTTTCCTGAACTGCAATCACAGCGACATTTTCACCTGGTAGGACTTGCAGTTTCCAAACAAGTGAGGGACCTTGTGGTGAGCCTATCTGATGATCTCAAGGTGGTAGGGCAGTGCAGCAGGGCAGTAGGCAAAGGGAGCTGGATGCTGGGGTACATAGAGAGGGGGATCTCGAACAGGAGAAGGGAGGAGGTGTTGCCTCTGTATCACTCACTGGTGTGACTCTATCTGGAGTACTGTGTCCTGTTCTAGAGGTCACATCTCTGCAAGGACATCGACAGGGTGGAAACAGTCCAGAGGAGGGCTACTAAAATGGTGCCGGGGTTGCACAAGAACCCATATAAGGGGAGGCTGTGGGAGCTCAACATGTACTCCCTGGAGGAAAGGCTAGTGAGGGGGATATAACTGAGGTTTGTAAGTACATCATGAGGGTGAACAAGGTGCAGGAGGGGAGTCTCTTTCTAAGCAGGAGGAGCACCAGAACAACAGGCATGCTATGAAGGCTGGGGGAGTTTAAGAGGAATGTGAGGAAATTCTTTTTCACAGAAAGGGTGGTAGACCCCGGTACAAAGACTGGGGAGCTTCAAACATGCATGGGATAGGCACATGGGTATAAGAAGTAGAGGTAAGGGGGGGTTATATCTGTGACCAAATAGAGTCCAGGGTGTAGTGTTAGGCAGGGAAAATAGGGCAGGCTGAATGGGCCTACGGGCCCTTTTCTGCTGACACATTCTGTGTTTCTAACAAGGACTGCAACAAGAATTTGTTATGGCAACCACAGATTAAATGATTGAGTAACAAATAGAGCCCAGAGAGCTAAATAAGTTGCTAGTACTCCAGGATACTGTAGCTGTCACAGAGAGACAACTAAGTTTGCCTCTTGAGAAGCCTTGTAGCCATGGAACCATAATGAGAGCTGTGCTTAATTTTTAAATTCATCTTCTGTTAGAAATCTGTGAAATTTTTGAAATTCCACCTAATTCCACAGAGTTCCGCTGGAAGCGGAATTTCAAAATTCTGAAAGCAGAATGTGTTTATGTAAACTGTGGATTAATTTTCTGAAAACTGTGGATTATTATTCCATGGATTACATGATTTGCAGACTATTATTCAGTGGTTTATTTAGAAATGCTTTTCAGATTTCCACAGAATTAAAAAAGAAATTTGAAAAGCATTTCGGAAGTGGAATTGGCATTTCACTTAAATTCCGCTGACAGGATTCCACGTTTCACACAGTTCCAACCATAAATCAATTAATGAAAAAAAGCCAGAAAAATACAGAATAGCAGGTAGTATCAGAGCACCCCAGGACATGTGACCTGGAGGTGAACGTGTGAAACCATTCATGCATACATATATACCAGGTGGGGTACAGTCAGTAGATATTAACAGTACTTGTTGACTAAGGACTACAAGGGAAATAGATACTACTATTGGCTATTATAGTAAGGCATAGTATACACTAGCAGGCTGTTCCCTCCCCATTTGTTAGAAAGTGCTGACAGGAGAAGCGGCATGTTATCATAATAGTACACAAAATGCAACACCATATAGTATGTAGTAGGTTTGGCTGCAAATGGACAGGGTTGCATGCATACCTATAAAGGTCTCCTATATGGCACCCCAAAAAGAAACTGCCATGTTGTATGGTACTCATGTAGCAGTAGGTACAGGATGCAGCTATACAACAAACGAGGCTAGGCAGAATGCCAGAGGTATGGGCCCAGAAGGAGAATGTTGTAAAGTTCAGTTTCAGAGGATGCAGTCAAAAGGGGTTCTGTGTGCCTCAGAGGGTGCGACAAGTAGGGTACAAAGCATTGATACATATGGTAGTCTTGGAATTCTTTCACCCTGGAGAGGGAACTTTTTTCCTGATGCCACATGGGGCATTCCTTGCCAGTGGTAACTATGGATGGTTTTATTTCAATTATAATTGAAATAGAACCCTTTTCCTCTAATCTAGTATTTCTCAGGAGTTGCTTTTCTGTCATAAAAAAGTCTTAGAACCTTGAACCCTTTTCTCTAAATTTTTTTGAGCAAATGTGAAAATGGCTTGCAGGTGTTGCCTTAGATGAGTTACATATCTGTGTGCTGTTTTAGCACTAGTGTATAAAAGACGAATTGCTAGTACCGTTTGTCTACCAGACATCATTTCAACTGGTGAAATTCCAGTGGAGCCCACTGGGATACAACAGAATGCTGCAGAACTATGCTGCAGAGTTACTGCAGAGAACCAGGCAATTTCAACAGCAGTTAATGTTAATCCCCTTTATCATGGAGTAGCCTGAGACACTGCATTGCATCCTAGCAGACCACACTGTATTTACTAGGAGTTAAATGTATTGCAATTAAAACATGTGAAAGTTTTGTATAGCAGTCTTTTCCGGAAACACTGACATACTTTTTTAGGATGCCCACTATTGATTGATTGACATGTTCTATTTTATTTATTTATTTATTTATTTCTGACTTTGATAACCGGGTAAGTACACTGATCCCAGGGACCGTTTTCAGACATGACCCAGGCCAAGACAATGGCACAGGAGGCAACAAAAGCAAAATACACAGAACATGGGAGACCAGTTAACACAATAATGCCAAAGTGATAAAAGAAAATACAACAACAGACCATAGCAATATTCAATACAGAAACTTAGTACAAGGTAATATACTCAATTACAGTGAACATCAAAAATACAAGGTGTCTGGTAACCATGGCAGACATACAAAAGGGAGAGGGTATGTGCTAAGAAGAGGAGGGTTGGTGACAAAAGACATGGGGAAGGGTAACGAGGATAGACTCAAGGAAGTAACAGAGGTCAAGGGGAGGGGGAACAGTACCCAGAAAAGCACTGGCAGTATGACTCAGCTAGGAGCCAGTCTTTGAGGCAGGATTTGAATAGGCGGTGGGTGTCCAGGGAGCGAAGCTCAGCGGGCAACCTGTTCTACAGCAAGGGGGCTGCAGCCGACAGGGCTCTCCCACCCATATTGGTAGATATTCTGGGAACATTGAGGAGGGGATAGTATTTGAGCTGAGACAGTGGTGCAAGGTTCTGACTTTGAAGAGGGCTGCGAGAGAAGACTCTTGGCTGGTATGGATGACATTATCAACCAAGCAGCAAAGGGCAAAGTCAAAGCGGCCTTGTAGTGGGAGCCTCTCCAGTGACTGATAAAGGACACAATGGTGGGTGGAAAAAGGGACCAGTAAGGCAAAGCTACAGGCACTATTGTAGGCAGTGAAGAGTTTGGCCGTGAGGTTAGAGGATGACCTAGTGTAGCTAGGGGAACAGTAATCAAGTATGGGAAGTAGGTTCCCCTGGACAATGGCAAGTCGAGCCTCCAGTGTGAGGTAGTACCTAAATCTTTAGGCTGCTCCCAGATTTTGGTGTATCCTGTGAACTGCTGAGTTATTGTGCTCAGAGAAGGAGAGGGAGGGGTCAAGCATGACATCTAGATACTTGAAGGTATCAACATTTTCGAGAACTCGGCCATCTGGGGAGACTATGTTGAGAGAGAAGGGAGATTTGAGCTTGGCTAGGAAAGGGTTTTGATCTGAACAGCACAGACTTTGTTTTCTTGACATTAACCAGGAGGAGGCTGGCTGCAAACCAACTGTGGGCAGCTCCATAGTTTTTGGTGAGAACGGAGGAAATATGGGAGAGGGATTTATTGCTGAAAAATGGGACAGGGTCATTAGCATAGAGGAGGGAGTTACAGGTAAGACTGTCAGAGGGAAGGGAATTTATAAATAAGGAGAAAAGCAGGGGACTCAAAATGGAGCCTTGAGGGACACCGGCTGAGACAGACAGGGTTGGGGTGCAAGCAAGGCCTACACAGGCATAATGGGAGTGATCAGAGAGGTAGCTCCTGTACCAGTTCCATACTGCGTGGGAACAGCCAAGGAGATGTAGTTTCAAGAGGAGGAAGGCATGGTTTACCAAGTCAAAGGCCTTGGAGAGGTCAACGAAAACTGCGCCAGTTGCTTGGCCATTGTCCATGTTCATGAAGATGTGGTCAGTCAGCAGTGCAAGGGCAGTGGAGGTACTATGGTTCTTACAAAATTCATGTTGCTGGCTACACATGAGGTTGTACTTTGCAATGTGTTCGGTAAAGCTGATGGTGGACAACTTTCAAGAGGAGCTTACTTGGGTGGTGGAGGATGCAGTTAGGCCAGTAGTTGTCAGAGGAGTGGGGGTCACCAACTTTGAAAATGGGGATCACTTTAGCAGTCTTCTATGGGTTGGGCATGGTGAAGGTAGATAGGGCAAGGTTAAAAATAAAGGTGAGGGGTTTGACAATGGCAGGGGAGATGAGCCTAAGGAAGATAGGGGAGAGGCCATCGGACCGGGAGGAGCAGTGATTAGGGAGGAATTTGAGGAGCTTAGTGGTATAAATAAGGGAGACAGCCTTAAAATAGAAAGGGGGGCTAGAGGAAGGGGGGTTAAGGAGGGAGGGAGGGAGGAGGTGATTTTGGGGTTTGGGTAGTAGGCAGATCCACTGGGCTGGCCACTTGGGAGCTTGGAGAGTAGTGCAGAGAGGTCAGTGAATTTATCATTGAAAGCCCAGGCCACATCCAAAGGGTCAGTCACCAGGCCAGAGGAGGAATTTAGCTGCTTTCAAGTAAGGGAACTTAGAGGGGGAGGCTGCAGATTTGGATGCACACAATTTTCAATCCTGTGGCATTTGCCCAGGTGCTAGTGAAGGCAGTAATAAAAGATTTGGATGTGCCAAGGTTACACTCGACATCACCCACTAGGAGTAGGAGTTAGAGGAAGAAGGTGTATGGGCAAGTGGGGGACATTAAGAGTCCATGAGCAAGAGAACAGGTGGTAGCCAAGAAGACAGCAATCAAAATTGGAGAGTAAACAGAGGGCGACAGGTCCAAGGGGGATAGTTCCCAACTGGGGCAAGGGGAAGGGTGGAACAGAGGGGAATAGATAGTCATGAAGAAGATTAGGGATTCTTGGTCCAGGGCTAACACAGTAGCACAGGAGTCAGTAAGCAGCAGTATGGATGACAAAGAAACAGCCAATAGTGTGAAAAATAGCAGATTCTTAATGCCAAGGAGTGGAGGGTACAGGAAAGCTTGCTGAGTTGTGAAAGTGGTAAGCAGTATGGCCGGTGGCTTGGAGACTTACACAGGTGAGTCACCAGCAACCAAAAACTGGAGAAAAAGAAAGATTAGCAGTCTGTGAAAGAAATACAATTGGTAATAGGTAAGAGAATGAAGTCAGGGTACAAGAGACTATAGGGGAAAAAATAGTGGGATCAGAGAAAGTGTGTATTGGTGTAATGGAGACTAGAACAGTGACTTTAAGTGTGTTAGTTGTATGGAAAGGCGCTATTTCTTTAAGCTTGTTGAACTGTTTGACTTATCCAATAGGGAAAGGTTTACTTGGAGAGGAAGGAGTTTAGGTGCATTTAATGTGTGCTGTGGGCAGGGGTGGGTGAGTGGTACAAAAAATGGGTTGTAGTCAGACTTGCAGACTATACCTGGCTGCTGGTTCCTTGAGGGCCAGTGCAGGCTCCTTCTTGCCCGCTCCGAGGGAGGCGGGCAGGCTTCCAGGACTGGGACTGCATTTGTGGCAATGGCCCAGATGGGCTTCAGTGGATGCCTGAGGAGAGGGATAAAGAAGGGGATTAATTAAAAGACTGAGATCAGGGGGATGATTAGCAGTGGAGAGGGGTTATTCAGGTAAAACAAAGAAAAGAAAGCAGGGCTAAATTGGGAGGCGGGTCACAGGCCGAGGCAAGGTGCCAGCAAGGTCTGGAGAGGATGAGAAAACAAAAGGGGTCTGAAACCGATTGACTAAGTGACCACATAATTCAATAACAATACGGCTGTTGTTTTGGTTGTATCATTTGGTGCTGGCATACTTAAACCCACTTTGTACTGTACATAGACATGTATCATATGGCATAGTGATAACTGTTACCTATGGGGTGTTCTATTGGTGGAAATGATTCTGGGTGGTATAGTAGCATACATAAAAATGTATTCTGTATGCCCTGAAAGTCCCATGTTTTCCATTCCCATTGCTGTAAAGCAGGAATCTCTGTCAGATTCCACTTTCAGAGGTATGCCCCATTGACTAAGTAAGTACATAATTCAATAACAATACGGCTGTTGTTTTGGTTATATCATTTGGTGCTGGCATACTTAAACACACTTTGTACTGTACATAGACATGTTATCATATGGCATAGTGATAACTGTAACCTGTAGAGTGCTCTCTGTCTTGGTGAAGGAGGCTGGAACTTGCAACAGATTATGCATCTTTTACAGAGTCTGTTACATCTTTGATCACATATGGCCAACAGCCACTTTCTTTAATATCCAATATATTCTCCTGTTTCCCAGTCTGTTCCTGATGGGTTCATCACAAACATGTTGTAACATTATTCTTCTGTGGCCAAGACAAAATACCCACTCACTCGCCCGGGATGATTTGCTGACCATTACCAGTAAACCCTTCCACAACTGGAATTTATCCTTCTGACTACACACAAGGTTCAACTCATTAGTGGTTTGTAGGTCACTGTCAGAAATTATGCTTGCATTGGGGTCCTGTAGGCATTGGTAGAATTTGCCTACTGTTGTATCATCCTGTTTCATTGCCTTGTTAGTCCCCATAGCCCCCTTTCCCTGGAAGAACACACACAACACAGGTCTTAGAGAAATGACTGCAGCCATTTGTTTATTAAATTACATAATACTCTATTGGTGTGATGTACACAGCTCTGGAAGTCTCACCAGTCACCTCAGGAACCTCTGCACCCACTTCCATGAAGGGCATTACCCATGTGCAGACCAAGGGAATGATGTACCTGTCTAAGTTGGAACCTAGACCTCAGTGAACAGAGGGGTCATATGGCCAGGTGGCTAGCAACCATCCCCTTCTTTTGGTACTGCACCCACAGGCAAGCCCAGTGAGGTTTATTTTATTTAATTTGTTTTACCAGGAAAGGCTCCATTGAGCAAAGCTCATTTGCAAAGAGGTCCTGGGTAGGACAGTAAAAATGGTACATACAGTCTGTAAATCCAGTAGAAATGGTACATACAGTTTGAAAATCCCATAAAAATGGTACATATAGTCTGTAAATCCAGTAAAAATGGTGTATACAGTTTTAAAAAACAGTAAAAATGGTACATACAGTCTGAAAATCCAGTAAAAATAGTACATACAATTGGAAGAAAATGGTACAAAGATACAATGATTATAAAGTAGTACAAGAATACAATCATCATATGGAGAAATAGTTTCAAAGGAGAATGTAAACAATTAAGTCATAGGAGGAAGAAACTAGTTTAGACTTAATGTTTCCTACATGATATAAGCTGAAAGAATAGAGTGGTTATTGTGCCTACAATTCATACAGCATAAAGTGCCACCATAGCTGGGTTTGTTAGAAACAACTGCATTTATCAACACAGTGCTGGTTAAGGAGAGAATGGAAATGAGAGGGGCAAACAAGGGTAGGTAATTTAACAAGTTTCATAAGGGCATTCCGTGCTGATGGGCAGGGCCTCTAGTGCTCTGTGGCAGCATTTTCTGATTTCTACGGCAGGGCTCCCAGGCTTCTGCGGCAGCATTTTCTGATTTATATAGCATGATTTACTCATTTCGGTGGCAGAATGCAGTCCTGCCATTGGCTAAAATATGATGTGATATCACTGATGACATCACATGTCAAGCATAGATGAGGGGCTTTAGGATAAACAAGATGGGTAAGGGCACCTGGCACTATGGAAAAACTTTATATCTGAATGAAAATTCACCAAAAACAATGAATTCTGCAGCACTATATATATTTTATTTATTTATTGAGTAAATCAGATTTACAACCTTTGACTCAAAGACTCATTTACAAAGGTTCTTCGTCAGAGTACAATACATCAGTATGCATGCAGTATACAATAATACAAAGTGGTCAAAAGGAAACACAGTATATGACCAGTACATACAACAAAGGGGGTGAAGCCTATACAATTGGGTAGCTGAACAAGTCCATCTAAGGAGTTTGCAAATGTCAATAGACAGTACAAGTAAATAAGGAGGGAGGTCTATACATCTATGGAGCAATACAGGCCCGGTTATGGAGCTTGTACATGCCATGATGCAAGCTGTCGAGAAACCAACTTTGTCATAACACAGTCTATCTTTTTTGTTGAGGATAGACAACAGTGAGATACAGAGCACTATGGCCCAATCTTACTCCATGTAGTAAGGGTGATACTGATGGTTTATGTGCACCTGCTGGCATCTGCATCCCAGCTCTACTACTGCGACAGCATCGGGCAGGGCTAGCCATTGCCCATTTGCCACTATTGAAGGTGCTGCACAGCGACCAAGCTTAGTTGGTGCACTGACAGCGGCGGGTGGAGAGTGTGTGGTCTTTGAGGGCAATTATGAATGGGCCTGGTCTGGTGACAGAGTAACGGCCGGGGGGAGTTCATTGTACCATAATGAGGCTCTGTAGGAGAAGGACCTTTGGGCTAGTGAGGTTGCAACCCTGGGAACAGCCCATATCAGTTTATTTGCCGGGCGGGTGTTTGCTGAGGCATGGGCAGAGCGGAAGGAGGCAGAAACTCCAAGGGGGTTAACCCTAGCTGAATTTTTTTGGTGAGGAGACTTGTTTGGTAACAAACTCATTCATCTAGAGTGAGGATATTAGTTAGGGCATACAGGGTGCAGCTGTGAGTATGCCTGTCTACACCGGTGAGGAGTCTGCAGGCTTTCTTGATGGATGAGTGGATTTTATTTAGAGCCATGTGGCCAGCTGCTGCATATACAGTTAGTCCATAATCTACTAGAGAGAAAGAACAGAGGAGGTGACAGCAAGGTTAAAGTAAACCAGTTTTCGATGTGGTTGAAAGCAAGTTGCAGGGAGGACTCTAGTATTGTGGGATCTGGGTGGGAAGCAAATAGTACCGCATCATCTGCGTAGAGCAGAAGATTACTTGGGCAGGCTATTGGCAAAGTGTTCAGGAAGATGCTGAATAATGATGGACTGAGGATGGAGCCCTGGGGGACTCCAGAGCAGACAGGCAGAGTAGCTGAGAAAGTGTTGTTTATCTTTTCAAATTGGGATCTATCTGAGAGGTAACTTATAAACCACAAGATGGGTCCAGGGGACAGCCCAGTGAGGCAGAGAGTGTTTAGGAGCAAGGAGTGAGAGACTGTATCGAATGCTTTTGACAGGTCTATAAATACAACTCCTGCTAGGTGTTTCTTATCTAGGTCATTGTGCAACGAGTTAGAGAACTCTGTGAGGGCAGTTGTTGTGCTATGCCCTGCTCTAAAGCCATATTGTTCTCTGCATAGTGTGATGTGCACAAGCAGGTAGTCAGTGAGCTGGGTGGCAACGATTTTTTCCAGAGCTTTAGAGAGGGGTGGAAGAATGGAGATGGGCCGGTAATTATTGGGTGAGGTGGGGTCATCACTCTTCAGTGTTGGTGTGATGGTAGCCGTCTTCCAGTCAGTTGGAAACTGCCCTAGACAAAGAGAGTGGTTAAGGAGATCAGTCAGTTGGGGGGAGTACAGAGTCTAGCACCACGTTAAGGATTTTCATATCAAAGGCGTCTTTGCAGTAGTTTGAACCCCCGAGGGCTTTAGCAAGGTATGGCCTTGCTTCAGTCATTGTAATAACCCTGAGGTGGAAGGGAGAGTAGGCATTGTTAGGCTCAGGGGTTGTAGGGGTGGGATCAAAGAAGTTGTTTGGAAGGATTGCACTCAGATCTGAGAATGCAGCATTTAGGCAATTGGCAATGGTAAGTGGTTCCGCGGTAGTATAATTGTTGATAGTTAGCTGGGAGGGGGATGGTATCCTGGCTTTACCGTTCAGTTCTTTTAGGTTGTCCCAGAACAACTTTGCATTCCCCCAGGAGGATGCAAGGGTAGTTTTATAGTAGTCTGATTTGGCCATCCTTATGGCCCAGGTGCACCTATTGCGAGCTGCCTTGTAGGCGAGCCTGTCCACTGGTACCCCAGAGGCAACTGCTTTATGCCAGAGATCATCAAGGTTCTTTAATTGCTGAAGCAGGGTTGGTGAGACCCAGGGGGCATTACATTTTTTGGATTGGACCTTTGTGAGGGGGGCAAATCTATCACACACATTGTTGAATGTGCGGGTGAAGTAATCCAGGGCTTCACCTAAGGAGGGGCATTGCTGATAGGGGACCAGTCACATTGGACTAGGTGTTTCCTTAGTTTAATGAGGCCTCCAGGTAGAAAGCGGCACTGGGTAAAGTTTTTAGGTTGTGATATTTGCCACTGACATGACCTGCTGAAGAGGATAGGGCAGTGATTGCTTAATGAGTCTGGAAGGACAACCAGGTTTAAGATTTTGTTTGGATAATTGCTGAGTAGCAGGTCAATCAGGGTGCAAGATCCATTTCTGGGATTCACCCTGGTTGGCTGATTAACCAACTGGGCTAGGTCTAGGGCAGCTAGGCTGTCTTTGATAGGGGAGGCCGAGCTCAACAGCCAGTTCATATTAAAATCCCCTAATATAATGTGCTCAGTTTTGGGAGGGAAGCTGGCGATATAGTTGGCCAGGGATTGAAAAGCTGTGGCTTGGTTTCTTGGTGGGATGTAAGCCACAGTAATAGTTACAGGGGCTCAGGAGGGGTCTGGTGTGAGTATTATTGTCAGGGCTTGTGCCCCATGATCCAGGGAGGGAGCTGGTCGGTTTTGGCATAACAGGGAGTCTCGGGTGTAAAATGCACACCCCCCTCCCCATTTGCCGATTCTGTCGGCTCTAAAAAGGGTGAAGCCTGGGAGTGCGACAAAGGTGTCAGGTGTCTTCTTTGACAGCCAGGTTTCTGTGAGGGCTAGCACATCCGACTGATGCTGCAGCATCCAGCATTGTAGAGGCATGGTCTTCTTGGGCAGGCTGTAGACATTCATTGCAGCCATTCTTAGTCCGTGGTGTGAGGTGCTAGAATTGTGTGAGAAGGGACCTGGATTGGAATGCACATTGCCTGAAATAAGGAGCAGTAGAGCAAATATTCTGAAGAGGGCCAGCAGTCGCTGTTTGCTGGTAATGGCATGAGGCTTCTTGACAGATGTGCCATGTGAACAAGGAATGGACAGTGAGATGAGAGTAGGGAAGGAGAGGAAGGTAATTTAACATGGTGGGTGGTGGTGGAAAGTAACTGCTGATAGCTGAATGGGGGAGACAGGTGAGCTATGGCGAATGGGAGAGTAGGTGGGAGCCGATGTTGCGTAGGGGGGTGCCAGAAGTTTGAGCCACGGGCGAGGGATTAGGCAGACCCTGGTGGAGAAGGATGACTGTGGTGCAGATTAATACGAGCATTCTAGTGCAGGAAATAGCAGGCTGGGGACAGTGAGAGATGCCAGAGGTTAGAGAAACAGAGAGACAGCTGCCTGTGGTGGCACAGTAATAAAGTTGGTAGGAGAGATAAAAGAAAAGGTATGCAAAGGACAAGTGGAGACAATAAATGGAGAAGCAGTGCAGTACTGCCTCAAGTGGCTAAAGGTTATAAGCTGCTAGTGGAGAAGTGAGCTGATTGGTTCAGCACTCACCCTCAGCCCTATATAAGGGAGAGACGACCAAGGGGGGTGGTGGTGGGGGCCGCGGGGCTCCTCTGCTCTGTAGTATAGCAGTAGCCTGTGGCCGAAGCAGCATGGTGTTCGTGGCATTCTACCAATGTCCGTACCTGTGGGGAGCTGTGCTGCACTGGGGATCTGTGCAAAGCTGGAAGGAGGGCTTCAGCAGCCTGGCACCTCACGACCGTTCACCCGCTGATGGGGGGTTGGCACCTCCATTCCGTTCCCAAAGCAAGATCTTTGGGGAAGAGAAGAGAGAGTCTCATTTATAGCAGGTAAGGGCCCTTTGCTAGCCCTAAGGGGAGGGGGTGTATAGAAAGGGGAGGGTTAAAGAATCGGAGCAATTTGGGCTGAGAGTTACAATTAATTAAATATAAGATCCATGTCTTTATATTATTCAGCCTGAGTCTCAATTCTATAGTTTTTTGTGATGCAGTTTCCCTGTCTGAAACCCTCTAAGGTACCCTGCTATTTCAATTTAAATTGGATTGCAGTATTGAAAATGGTGCCAGCTAAAACAGCTTCCAAAAAAAAAGCCCTTAGGCATGCAGTACAATAAGCACACTTTCAATTAGAGTGAATTAAAGTAAACTCAGGTTGCAGGTTACAACCTACAGGGTTAAAGAATCAGAGCAATTTGGGCTGAGAGTTACAATTAATTAAATGTAAAATCCCTGTCTTTATATTATTCAGCCTATATTCTGTGGCATGATGCAAATTCTGTGGAAGATTCTGCAACTGCTAAACTGCAGAATTCCAGGGACCATGCTAATTGGGCTGCTCATCTAAATGCCATGTTCTCATACTTGGTAAAGTGAGCAGAACATATGGACCTTGTGCCCTGCAGAGGAGAGGTGAGATACAACTGGGCAAGGATTCACATAATGCTTTAAATGTCCAAATATTTAGATGTCTTGTACCGTTATCCCCCAAAATGGGGACAAGGTCGTATCACCCACCACCTCACGCCAACCAGGGAAGAAGAGTCCTTTGGAACAATTTGACTCCTCACCCTTTTCCCCTTGTATCATCTCCCTGAGAGACTCTGAATCAACTCATGGTACAATGACTGTGACAGCTGTGGCTAAACGTAATCTTCATTTATCCCCTTTGGAGGAGGTGAAAAACCTAGGAAGAACCCTTTGTGGGAAAATCAGAAGAACTCTTCCATGACCCCTAGTGTGGTCACCCATAAGGGGGCAAAGGGTTCTCTAGTCTAGCCTGGCTAACCCAGAACACTGCCTTTAAAAGGGTGGCTGGGTGGGAAATGTGAAGCTATGAGAGAAGAGTGAGGGGAAGCTGCAGGTTCCAGCTCCTTTTAACCTCTTACTCTCTGCAGTCAGCTAGATGCCTTAGAGCTGTGGACTGCGTCAATGATTCCTCCCACGGGGTGGTGCCAGAACACCTCCCCACCCCATGGGTGGAACCCTACCTGTCTATCCAAGGCAAGATTACAGGGGAGAGGACAAAGACAAGTGATCGTCTACTGCAATGCTTAGAAGACTCTTTATTGTGTTACTCCCCATAATCCGTGTTCCCTGGAAGAACACATACAACACAGGTCTTAGTTAAATTTTATTAAACTTTCACAATTACAGCTAGTCACATTACATGTACATCAACTACATGTGGAGATGTGGAAAAACAGTGGTCTAGACTCAAGAGAGTCATAACAGAAGTAAAAGGTCACTGTGTCAAAATACATAGCAAGAGTAAAAGAAAGAAAGGGCCATTATGGTTCTTGAAGGTAGTGGCCGAGAAAGTAAGGGAAAAGAAAAGAGCCTTCAGAAGATACAAGGAAACACAAAAGGATGAGGACAGAGAACAATATGTGGAGAAGCAGAGGGAATCTGGGAAAATAATTAGAAGGGCTAAAGCACAGACAGAGGAAGGTATAGCCCAGGTTATTAAGAAAGGCGACAAAACCTTCCTCAGATACATTAACGAGAGGAAAAAGACCAGAAATGGGATTATTAGGCTGAGGAAGGAAGGATGAGAAAGGGTGGAGGCTGACCTGGAAAAGGCTGAGATACTGAACAAGTACTTTTGCTTAGTATTCACCAGGGAAGGGGAGGGTAAGAGACCGAGACTCATTAATGGTGAAAAGAGTCCTAGAAGAACTCAGGAAAATAAAAGCAGATAAGGCAATGGGGCCAGATGGGATGCACCCCAGAGTATAAGGAACTCGGAGAAGTGCAGGTGTAATAACTGCCTGCCCTTTGTAACGCATCACTAGAGATGGGGGGGGTACCACAGGACTGGAGGAGGGCAGATGTGGTGCCTCTCCACAAGAGTGGAAGCAGAGAGGAGGCAGGCAATTACAGGCCTGTAAGCCTGACCTCAGTGGTGGGGCAACTAATGGAGTCCTTACTTAAGGAGAGGATTGTGAAGTTTCTGGAGGATAGCGGGGCACAGAATCCAAGACAGCATGAATTCTCAGTGGGAAGGTCTGTCAGATGAATCTTATAGATTTCTTTGCCTAGATAACCAGAATGATAGATCAGGGAGGGTGGTGGATGTGGCCTACCTGGATTTCAGTGAGGCCTTCAACACATCCCACACAGAAGATTGCTAAATAAATTTGGGAGCCTGGTAGTGGGTTCCACGGTGGTAAAGTGGTTTGGGAACTGGCTAAGGGACAGGACTCAGTGGGTTGTAGTAAATGGCATGAAATTTGAGGGGAGGGAGGTGACCAGCAGGGTGCCACAGGGGTTGGTGCTGGGGCCAGTCCTATTCAATGTCTTCAATAGAGACATTGCAGATTGTCTGTAGGGAAAGGTGTGCCTCTTCACAGATGACACCAAGATCTGCAATAAAGTGGACACGCTGGAGTGGGTGTAAAAAATGAGAAAGGACCTAAGCCTATTAAAAGAGTGGTTGGGTATCTGACAATTGAGTTTTAATGCTAAAAAGTGCAAGATCATGCACCTGGGTCACAGAAAACCAAGGGAGGAGTACCAGATGGCTGGGGAAATTCTGGCTACCACAAGTCAGGAGAGAGACCTGGGGGTTATCATATCTGATGAACTGAAGGTGACCAAACAGTATGAAAAGGTGGTGGGCACAGCAAACAGGATGTTGGGGTGCATAGGGAAAGGCATAACAAGCAGAAGGAAAGAGGTGGTGATGCCACTGTACAGATCACTGGTGATACCTCAGCTGGAGTATTGTGTACAGTTCTGGAGACTGCATCTCGGGAAAGACATTGACAAAATAGAGGCAGTCCAGAGAAGGGCAACGAAGATAGCACATGGACTGCACCAGAAGCCCTACGAGGAAAGACTTAAGGACATTGAAACATAGAAACATAGAATTTGACGGCAGATAAGGGCGGCTTGGCCCACCTAGTCTGCCCATTTCCCTACCTGATGGATAAGCTGCAGATTCTAGTTAATCAACAGCTTACTTTCTCCTACCCCCCACTAGAATTGCCTTATGTCTGTCCCATGCATTCTTGAATTCTCCCACTGTTCCTGACTCCATAACCTCCTCATCCACAACCCTCTCTGTGAAAAAATACTTTCTAACATTACCTCTGAGCCGTCCCCCCTCTATCTTCAAATTGTGCCCCCTTGTTCTTGCACATTTCTTTTTCTGAAAGATGCTACCCTCTTGTACTTTGTTAATTCCCTTGAGATACTTGAACATTTCTATCATGTCCCCCCTCTCCCTTCTGTCCTCAAGGGTATACATACTAAGCTGCATTAGTCTCTCCTAGTATGTCTTCTGGTGCAGACCCTGCACCATTTTGGTTGCCCTCCTCTGAACAGACTCTACTCTGTCAATGTCTTTGCAGATATGGGGTCTCCAGAATTGCATGCAGTACTCCCGATGGGGTCTCGCTAACTGTCTGTACAGAGGAATAACAACTTCCTGTTTTCTACTGTTGATGCCTCTCCCTATGCATCCCAGTATCACCACAACCCTCCTTACTGCCTTCTCACATTGCTTGCCCACCTTTAGGTCATCTGATATAATTACTCCTAGGTCTCTTTCAATTTTTGTTGCTGTTATTAACTCACCCCACATTGTGTACTCTTCCCCTTGTTTCCTAGATGCATTACCTTGCAGTTCTTTGCATTGAATCTGAGCTGCCATATAGTTGACCATTCCTTCAACCTTTTCAAGTCCCTTTTCATCCTTTTCACCCCACCTTGTGTATCAACTCTGCAGCAGATTTTTGTGTCATCTGCAAAGAGACATACTTTTCCTTCCAGGTGCTCTCCAATGTCACTTATTAAGACATTACAGAGGACCGGTCCCAGTACCGAACCCTGTGGTACCCCACTAGTTATCCTCCTTTCTTCACTATGGACTCTGTTTACTATTACCCTTTGCGTCCTGTTGTCCAGCCAGTTTTTTATCCAGGCTACCACCTTGGGACCCACTCCAAAGCTGGCTAACTTGTATATTAATCTTTTGTGTGTGACTGTGTCAAATGCCTTGCTAAAATCTAGGTAGACCATATCCACAGCCCCTTCCTGGTCTACTAGTTTGGTCACCCAGTCAAAGAAATTTATTAGGTTCATCTGACATGACCTTCCTGCTGTGAAACCATGCTGCCTTGGGTCCTGTGCCCCACTGGCCTCTAGGTACTCAACAATTCTTTCCTTCAGAAGTGATTCCATCATTTTTCCTACCATTGAGGTCAAGCTAACTGATCTGTAGTTTCCTGCCTCTGTCCTGCTCCCACTTTTGTGAAGTGGAATCACATTTGCCCTCCTCCAGTCCTCAGGTATCACCCCATCCTCCCATGATTTGTTAAAGAGAGTAGCCAGTGGCGTTACTAGTTCTACCCTTAGTTCTTTTAGAATTCTTAGGTGAATTCCATCAGGCCCCATTGCTTTGTTCACCCTCAGTTTCAAGAGTTCTTTCGAAACCCTTTCTTCTGTGAATGGACTGGATCTTAATATCTATTCACTGGAGGAAAGAAAGGAAAGGGGAGATATGATAGAGACTTTCATGTACCTTTGGGAATAAACAGGGTACAGGTGGAAAGGATATTTCAAAGAAAACTGCACAAGAACAGGG
Source organism: Neoceratodus forsteri (assembly GCA_016271365.2). Taxonomy (NCBI): domain Eukaryota; kingdom Metazoa; phylum Chordata; order Ceratodontiformes; family Ceratodontidae; genus Neoceratodus; species Neoceratodus forsteri. The sequence goes on from CM057458.1 coordinate 1,090,207,963, forward strand.
GAGCATGATATGAGGCTGAATGGTGGAAGGCTCAAGGGTAATGTTAGGAAGTACTTTTTCACAGAGAGGGTGGTGGAGCTGTGGAACAGCCTTCCAGCAGACTTGGGGGGGACAAAAACAATATGGGGGCTCAAGAGTGCATGGGACAGACATAATGGTACCCTGGAGATGTGCAGAGCAAGATAGCCTCAGATCAAATAGGATCTGGGGCAGCAGCAGTGAGTAGAAAAATGGGCAGACTAGGTGGGCCATATGGGCCTTATCTGATGACAGATTCTATGTTTCTATATTACTAATACTGCAATACACAAAACAGAAAAGCAGAAAAACATGCAAGAAACATACAAGTTATACGAATACAACTACACTTGTGCAAATATCCAGGCATATTTATGTTGCTGTTATTTAAGAAAATATATTTAAACATAATGGGCCCAATTTTCAAAAGCCTATGCCAGGCATAACGCAGTTGCACCAAAGAGAATGTTGCAAACTGCGAGATGCGCCAAACACTTGTGACATGAGTGATTCTCGAATGCGGCATGCACCATGGTGTAAATCTGATGCGCCAAAGTTGAACTACGCAACACTTGCACCAAACACTGAGATATGCAGTGGCGTAAACTGACTTGTGCCAAAGAAAGCAGTGGTAGCTACATTGGCAGGATTCTGTAAGCAACCAAATGGCAAGATATGCCACTTGCAAAAGGCATAAGTAACACCAGGGGGGAGCAGGTGTAACTGCAACAGACTATAAAAGGAGGCTCAGTGAGACAGTCAGCAGAGTCATTATGGAGCAAGCAGTGTGCAGGCACTCCTGCTGACAGTGAGAGCATGATGGCAGCACCAGCGGCCATAATGGGATTATTGTAACTGGACAGCTGGCATAGGCAGCGCAGGTGGCGTCATAGCAGGAACCAGGGGAACAGGCAGCAACCAGTGCAGCACATACCCACCAGACACCATGCACCATATGTGTAGAGGGCCAGGACATCATACAGTACCTGGATCTCACGGAGGAGCAGTGCATCACATGCTATCACCTGCCAATGGCCATCATAGCCGAGCTGTGTGATGACCTACGGGAAGATCTACAGAGTGCCACCTGTATGAGGTACCCTGTTCCAGTGGAGGTGAAGGTAACTGCAGCACTGTGCTTCCTCACCACTGGAAAATTCCAAACCCCCACAGGTGACAAAGTAGGCATCTCACAGTCAGCAATGTCCAGGTGCCTCAGCCAGTTCCTGGATGCAATGATGGACCGAATAGAGAGCTACATCATGTTCCCAAAGGACGCACAGTAGCAGGTGATGAAGCAGGCATTCTATGATGCTGCACTGTTCCCCCGTGTGCTTGGTGCCTACGACTGTATACACATGGCCATCAGGGCACCACCCGCTAAGGTGGAGGTGTACATCAACCAAAAGGGCTTCCACTCCATGAATATGCACGTGGTGTGTGATAGCCAGTGCCTCATACTGGATGTGGTAGCCCAGTACCCTGGTTCCAGCCATGACTCCTACATCCTCTGCAACTGTGTCCTAGATGAGGCATTCCAGAGGCAGATGGCTCCTTGGTAGGTGGCACTGGCCTGCATAGAAGCACCCCTGTCCCTGCAGGTGCAGCATGCCTGTGTATGTGTAACATGTGCCCTGCACACTAATGGTGTCTAACTTACATCCCACAGGTGACAGTGGATATGCACAGCTGCCACGGGTCATAATGCCACTACGGAATACACACTCTGTAGCTGAGGTGTGCTACAACGAGGCCCATGCTACCACCTGTGCTGTCATTGAGCACACATTTGGTGTCTTGAAGGCACATTTCTGTTTCCTGGATGGATCAGGAGATGCACTGCAATACAGCCCTGAGATGGTGTGCAAGATCATCATGGTGTGCTGCATGCTACATACACTTCAGAACCGTGTGCCACCACTTGACCTGGATGAGGAGGAGAAAAACAGGGCTGATGATCACCGTGAAGAGCATGACAGACAGCCACATGACCAAGCAGCATGGGGCCAGGCAGGGCAATGTGCCAGATGTGAGCTGATAGCCCACCAATTCTGCTGAGGGACAACAACCACCAACAGGTGGCACTGGCAGCATTAGTGATGAGCCTATGGACAGCATTAGAGAAAACAAATCAGGTTGCCCTAGTGTGTAAAGCTTTTTAAGACTATTGGGTCATCCTATTGGCACCAGCAATGCAAACAATTATGAAAAAGAAAGACAAACTCCACTGTGAGAAATATCTTGATTCATACAGTTTTCTTTATTGGACACATATCACAGGGACAACAGTTTCTTGGCCCCGACACTTCATCAGGTCCCTACTGTGCTTATAAAATAAATTAATAAAAAATCTTCGTTTAGTTCCAACATATCATATTTCATGTCAACTATTATTTCCAATCAAACACCACTGCATACACCCCTCCAATAATTCTGTTAATAATATTCTAAACATCATGAATTCAATGTATTAACATCTGTTTATGTTAGTCATTAATTTGTCCATTGCTTCTATATTTCTGTTTGAATATCATGGCCAGAACATAACTACTGTCCCTTTAAGTATATACTTAACATGTAAACAATTTTTACAATCATATTAATTTACCCTTACTTCCCAAATTATGCTTTCAATCTACTACAAAATAATCATAATGCCAGTATTTAAATTCATGGTATTATATTTCATAAAATAGTTAGGCAGTTCCATATTCCGCTTAATAATGTTACTTGTTCTTTAAACTGATGCTGAAATTTACTGTCCTCTATACACATGCTGTGCTTACCTCTGAATCTCTAGAACCTATCCTTTCTCTTATGTTGCATCTAGGAAGTCTCCTGCAGTAGCTAAATCTGTGAATAAACTTTCAAACTCTATTTTTATTTTCAAGCGTTAGCTCATGCTTTAAGCATTTTCAATAGACAAACTGAACCACAATCTGTCCAATGCTCACACGCTTTTCTATAAAGATTCTCACTTCCATGAGGCACGTGGGCTCTGGTTACTTTCTACCTATTGAAAACATACATGTGTAAGCCCTTTCTATAAACTGTGAATAAAAACTATTTCACTTGCTTAAAAAATGATGGTTGTACCTGAAGTATTTTTTCAAAGTTTTTACTGGCACCTTCCTGTATGCCTTTTCATGTTTCAATGAACTTCACTACCTTCTGGCTCTGAAATCCAATCGGAATAAGAGTAAGTTGCTGTTATTTAAATATTCTCATTGCTTTACAAACCTAGCTCAAACTATTACTCACTTTTCAAAGTGACTGTACCACAGGAACACCATCTCAAGATGAGGAAGCTTCTGGCACTTGTATAATGCGGGTTTAAATCCTGCTGGAGGTGGGGGATGCTACCGATGTCACTGATGACATCACACGGGCTCTGTGTCCCTGTGCTGCTGAAAACTATCCTGCCGATAGCTGAGAGTGTCACCTGGTGGCTCAGTCAGAAGAATTGCAACATGGAGAACCTGAGCCAGGGACCACACTTCAGCAGTTCCCCCCACCCTAGGATAATATTTCCTGACAATTTTCTTTTGTCGAAATACTTAGGATTTTGTAATCTATTGTATTTACAATTATTGCTGATCAATTTCTGATAATTTTTAAATACTTTACATTATACAAAATTCATAAGGAAGAAATATAGTAATAATGATAATAAGGGGAATTTGAGGGGTCAAGGGTAATGGGGCAAACTAGGAGAAGCGAGAGAATTTTTCCTCAATGTTCATAAGCCCTCCATGTTTCTAAACTAACCTGTCATTATTTAAAGCCATATTGTGCTTAAATTGTACAACCCCAGAGAGTCCTACTGAATTACTATATTTACAGGAAACATATTATTCACATAAAAGATATTCATAACAACTTTCACAACCCCCTAATAATTCCATGGGAAAGAGAGCACATATATCTCAAGTTCATAGATCTACATAGAGCAGATCTCAGTAATAAAGGTCCCAATCACAGTCCTCACTTAGACTCACTGTGGGGTCTAAACAATTCAAGGTAAATATCCAATAAACTTCTCATTTTCTTAATACTGTGTCCCAATGGGCTTCTCCACTTGGCACCGGAACTTGTTCTAAGCCCCAGAAACGAAGTGAGGTGGCTGAATGTCCAGCTTCATTAAAATGTTTGGCTTCAGACGAATTTTCATCCTTCAGTCATATATCACTTTTGTGTTCACTTATCCACTTCCTCAATTCTCTCGTGGTCTTTCCCACATCTAGCTTGTTGCAGGAACAATGTAGCAAATACTCCAAGTGATCACTCTTGCAATCGATGTGTTATTTAATATGGTATTTATTATCATGTATGGATCCTCAAATTCAGTCTTCTTATTTGTGTTTCCACATTGAAAGCAGTGGCCACAAGGCACACTGCCTGGTGCCAATGGACCAAGCAATAGTTGTTTCTTTTTCATGTCAGGATTATGATGTTGAGTGTGGACTAAACAGTCCCGTATAGTCCAATTCTTACTGGAAGTAAAGAGTGGTGTATTAGCAGATCTAGTATCCCTCACACCCCCTGTCTGAAGTACGTGCCAGTTTTTCAATATAATCTCTTTAATCTTCTCATTCAAGTGGGAGTACTTGGTTTACTTGGTTTCAAAGGACAAAAGAAGGCTACTGCCCATCGAGATTGTCCCCCACCACATTGGTGGGATAATTATACCTTGAAGTTGTTAGACTCGAGCCAACAATCCAGACCCTTTTTGAAGACTGTATTAGAGCTACTGTTCACTAAGTATTGTGGAAGGAGATTCCACAGTTTGGGGGTTCTTACTGTAAAGTAGTTTAACCTTTTTGTTGTTTTAGCTTTAGATACAAATATCTGGTTGTTATGATACCGTGGGGAAGTCCAGCTGGAAGAGAAATGTAAGCCACAGTGGTGCATTAACTCCTGAGAATTCTTGATTTTGTACAATAGGAGAAGGACACCTTTAGTACGTCTTGTGCATAGTGAGTGTAACCCTGTAACTCTTAATCTTTCCTCGTAGTCAAGTTCGGATAAATAAGGGACCATTCTTGTGGCTCTCCTCTGCACCCTCTCAGCCCTGTCAACATCCTGCCCCAGGTAGGGACTCCAGCAGGGGGGATCCATAGTCCAGATGGGGCCTGACATAAGCTCTGTACAAGGGGATTATGCATTCCTGTGTCCTAGACACAAACGAACGTTGGATTCGAGTGAGCAAGGCGTTAGATTTACTAGCTATCATCCTGCAATGATCACTAGAGGATAGTTTATTATTAATGATTACCCCGAGATCACGTTCTAATGGTGACACATGAAGGGTCACACTGTTCGGAAAATAAGTCTGCCTAGGGTTGTTCTTACCAAAGTGTACAACATGACACTTTGAGTTGAGTGTCATTTTGTTTAAAACTGCCCATTCTTCGATGGATTTTAAGTTATTCCTCATGGTTTCTCTGTTTGTCGATGTAAGAACAGAGCCACAGCTGGTGTCATCAGCAAATTTTGAGAGAACATTTTCAGGGCTAGTCTGCAGATCACTAATAATGATGTTAAACAGGGTGGGTCCAACACAGACCCCTGTGAGGACTCAGCTGGTCACACTCAGTGGGTGGGAAAGTGAGCCATTAATTCTGACTTGCTGATATCTTCCATTCAACCAACCTGACACCCAGTTGATTATGTAGTAAGAGAATCCCATATCATTCATTTTGTCAAGTAGGATGTCATGAGGGACTTTGTAGAATGCTCTACTGTAGTCGAGAAGTATCACATCCATAGGGATGCCATTATCCAATGCCGTACTGACATGATTATAAAAGGAAACCAAGTTAGCAGTACAGGAGTATCCCTGTCTAAAGCCATGTTGTGTAGTGTCAGTCAAGTTACCCCCAATAGATTCGTGGTCTTGTAGATTCTTAATAACTTTCTCCATGATCTTGCTTATAACAGAAGTCAGACTTATCAGACGGTAATTTTCTGGTCTAGAATGGTTACCCTTCTTAAAGATTGGGACTACAGTAGCCATTGTCCAGTCCTGAGGGATAATTTCCTCATATAAGGATTTGTTGAATATAATTGAGAGTGGTTTAATAATAGCAGCAGCAGCAGCTGTCTCTATTAGAAATTGGGGGCTGATGTTATCAGGACCTGGACTGGAATTAGGTTTTAGGGATAAAATTGCTTTTAGTGTATCATCCTCGGTGATGATGTAAGAGGGGGTAACATTGTTCGCAGGTTTGAATCATTTAGGAACCTCTTTATTGGTAAATACTGAGCAGAATTGCTTGTTAAATGTGTCCGCCATATCTCTGTCTGTAGATATAATTGTGTCATGTATGTATAGGGGCCCATGTGTCTATTATTTATTTTTTATTATTAAGGTAGGAAAATAGTGATTTATAGTTGTTTTGGTATGGGCCAGACGAAACTCAAGTTCTTTTTAGATTGCAGAATAGCTTGTTTTAGTGATTTTAGAGTTTCCTGTATTGAGTGAACAATAATTTTCTGGTGTCACCCTTACTGTTTTTAACTTGTGCAAATAGCCTCTGCTTCTTCTTAATTAGAGCTTTGATAGTTTTATTAAACCACAGGGGTATTTTCCCCTTTTTATTATTTTTTTTCTTGTAGGAACATAAAATTTTTCTGAGTTATAAATGGAAGTTTTAAAAAAGTCCCAGGATTCTTCCATGGTAAGAGAGGATAGTGCTGTATCCCAAGGAATTGAGTTTAATTGGTTATTAATAGCATTGAAATTAGCTTTTTCATAGTTTTTCAATTCAGTACAGTTGGTGATATGATGACAAAATGACAGTGTAAGGGAAAGGGTGTAGTGATCACTTGATCCTAGTGGGGCACCAATTATAACTTTGGATATTAAGTTCCCTATATTAGTAATAACCAAGTCCAGTATATTGTCACCTCGTGTTGGTTCTGTACTTGATTTTTTCAAGGCCCATATCAACCATGAGTGTGATTAAGTCTTTCTCGGCCTGCGTACTTCCAGTTAAAGAATACCAATTTATAGTAGGCAGGTTGAAATCACCCAGTATAAGGATTTTTCCTTTAGAGGCCATATCTAAGATTTCATTATTTAAGCAAGTAGGATATTCTTTATTTGCTGTCGGGGGCCTGTAGCATGTCCCTACCATCAGCTGTGGGTAACCCTTGAACTGGATGTTAACCCAGATTGATTCAGTATCGCTTGTTGAGGGGATTTGAAATGAGGATATGTCGTCTCTAACATATAGACATACCCCCATTTGTCCTAGCGGTCCTTATGATACAGTTTATACCCTGGGATGTGTTGGATCCAAGTATCAGGATCCCACCAAGTTTCTGTAATGGAGATGAGTCCATATTTATTCAGTTGACACATAGCTTCTAATTCAGCCATTTTAACCTGATTTAAAGATCTAGCATTTAAACTGAGTACCTCACACTCAGAAATGTCCGTAGTAGGTTTCTTTAGAGAATAGGATCTTCTGTCACTGATCTCTCCCCCGGGTTTTAGTTTAAAAGTTTGTTAATGGCTGTTGTAAAGCTTTTGCCCAGGAGTGAACTACCCCTGCGACTGAGGTGGAGTCCATCCCAGCAGTACAGTGAGTCTCTTAGATAGAACGTTTCCCAATGTGTTAGACAGAGAATGTTCTGTCGGAGACACCATCATCTGAGCCAGTCGTTAAAGGCCTTAATCTTTGTATTAATAATATCAGGCGCTCTCGGTATGGGTAGAATCTCTGAGAAGCATGCTATGCTATTTTTTTCCACTAGTACATTATTGAGAGCTATAATGTCCTGTTTAAGTTTGCCAATACTACCTCTATTTATATCATTTGTACCTGCGTGTACTATGAACACTTGATTTTCACCAGCCCCTTTCAGTATATTTTTTGCAGTAGCAGTGATGTCGGAGACATGAGCACCTCGAAAGCTAGTGCAGGTACGGTTGAATTTGTCCATGTTACATATAGGGTGATCAAGTGTTTAATAATTGAGTCACCAAGAACAAAGATTTGTTTAGTTAGTGGGTGAGATTCTATGTTGCTAGAATTCGGTGGTAAAATAACTGAATCATGATTTTGGTCTTTGTTCAGGATTTATTTTGTTTGGGTGTGGGGAACACCATTAGTTATTCTCTCTCCCACGGGGAGGACTACTGACTAGGGGTCATTGCAGGTGGTATTGATAGTGACATCTTGGGATGGAGCATTTATGTCCTGCTTGGTGGATCATATTTATTGAATAAGGGTAGGGGTAACATATTGCATCCAATCTGTCCCCTACGTTGTGATTTACCCTTGGGTACCATTGCCCAACTATCAGACTCCTCTTGAAATACAGCAGGAGTAGAGGAGGTAATGACATTAGTACTTATAACAGTTGCTGTCTCGTCCGCAGATGGGGGAACTAAAGATAAAGACTGTCCCAACATAGAGTCAATATAGTCCTCCAATGCTTCAATCTCGGGACCAACTGTTGTGGAAGCCAGTAAACGGTCAATTTCTTCCTGGAGGGCTTCCACCATTAAACATTTATTACATTCAAAGTTGGTAGTCTGGGGACCAATGGCATACATAGTGCATGACAGGCAATAGTTATTTGGAGCCTCCATGTTAGTATGTCAGGCAGAACACCAGGTGAAGTAACTGTGTATTATAGCAAGGATGAGTTTACTTACAGTTTCGAGGCCCTGGTCCCTGCAGTCCCGGCGGACACGGCAGACACGCACGATGCGCGTCTCTGCGTGTGTCTCCATGCTCTTCACCCGCGCACCTGCTCGCTGCAGGGGCAAGCTTTTAACGTGAGTGGCGACCCAGAAGTAGAACTAGGGGTCACAGGGTCCTCACGATGTGCAGCACAGTAAAACCCTAATACTGCATGGTTTAACAAGTGGCCTATGAATGATGAGAGTAACAACACTAATTACAGTGCAGAGCAAACATTAAATCAGTACAGAAAGCCCACCGTAGCTGGTTTAAGGACTGTTTATAGTTGTCCTGGTTACCAGCTCTCTTCCTGTTTCCTGCCTCATCGGCAGTGTAGCAGGGCTCACACAGTTAACAAAATACACACTTTAAAAGTAGTAGGTCCTACCAGGCATAGTCTGGGACCTGTGCAACCTTGCAGGCAGTAGTTTTTGTGCTGTGCTCACTGCAGGGGCAAGCTTTTAACGCGAGTGGTGACCCAGAAGTAGAACTAGGGGTCACAGGGTCCTCGCGATGTGCAGCACAGTAAAACCCTAATACTGCACGGTTTAACAAGTGGCCTATGAATGACAAGAGTAACAACACTAATTACAGTGCAGAGCAAACATTAAATCAGTACAGAAAGCCCACCGTAGCTGGTTTAAGGACTGTTTATAGTTGTCCTGGTTACCAGCTCTCTTCCTGTTTCCTGCCTTGTTGGCAGTGTAGCAGAGCTCACACAGTTAACAAAATACACACTTTAAAAGTAGTAGGTCTCCTAAGTACAGTCTGGGACCTGTGCAACCTTGCAGGCAGTAGTTTTTTAAATTAATAAAAAATGTAGCTTCTTTTAGTTAGCTGCTTTCTGCTCTACAAGCAAGGCTAGTTTTTAAACCCTAAATAAGACCCCTTCTACTTCTAATAAAGTATCTGTTTGCTTAATCTCAACAGACACTGACTCCTGCTAAGATATAAGTGTTAAATTAATAAGAAAATGTAGCTTCTTTTAGTTAGCTGCTTTCTGCTCTACAAGCAAGGCTAGCAACAGGGAGTATGGGGTCAAAAAGACTATCCCATATCCTATATCCGGTTTCACTGATTCCTTCAAATACCTCTCCCTTGGGTGTGTGGCTACTTGTTCCTCTGTGCCCTGAACCAGGTTGTAACCATAACCCCTGTCTATAAATCTGTTAGACATTTATTTTGCTATTCTCTGATATTCCCCCACTTCACTGCAATTGCGTCTTGCTCTTATAAACTGTGATTTTGGTATGCTGTTCTTTATTTTGGAGTCACGGTAGCTACTATAGTGTAGTATCATGTTCTTAGAGGTCTCCGTCCTATATAAACTGGTCTTCAGTCCTTTCTCTCCCTTATAAATACACAGATCCAGGAATGTTGTCCTTTCCTTTTCCACAGTTCTAGTGAAAATCAGATTAGTATTTCTACCATTTAAATATGTGTGGAAAGCATTCATCTCTGCCTCACGCCCTTGCCAAACCATAAAAATATCATCTATGTACCTCTTCCAAATGATGATGTTGTTAAAAATATGTTGTTCAGTCACTCTAATATGTGGGTCTGCTCAAATTCCCATATATATATATAAATTAGCAGAAGAGGGAGCCATCGTGCTCCCCATAGCCGCCCCCTTTATTTGAATGTAAAAATTCTCTTTAACCTTTAAGTAATTGTGTTTCGACACTATTTCAGCTAACCTACTCAAAAATGTACTTGGTGGATGTACTATAGGTTCTCCTCTCCTTGTAAAGCTTTGGAAAGTGAGTTAAGTCCCTCAGCATGATCAGTGCTGGTATACAAATCTTTAATGTCGAAACTGACCAAATATTTGTCATCCCAGTTCCTTATGTTCTTGTTTATGTTTGCAATCATATCTGTAACATGATTAGAATCTCTGATATATGTTCCCATCTTTCCCTCTTCATTGTTAATGTGAAAGTTTATGTATTTAGACAAGGGTTACAAGATTAAATCTATCCTCGAAACTATAGGTCTCCCCAGTGGGTTATTTAAATCTTTGTGGACTTTTGGTAAAACATAAAATAAAGGTACTCTAGGTTTCTATTTTTGTAGCACAGATTTTTCTTCTTCCACACACCAGCCCATGTCCACTACTTGATTTAGTAAGTCATTTATGTCTTCTCTAATCTCTCCAGTGGGATCTCCATCAATTTTCAAATATCTTTCAGTGTTTTCTAACTGTCTGATGCATTCTGTTTTTGTATTCATTATAGTTCCAAAGAACTATCTCACCCCCTTTATCAGCAGGCTTAATTATCAGGGACCTGTCATTTTCTAAATCTTGCAAAATGTCCCTTTACTTTTTAGTCAAATTATTCCATCTCGGGGTTTACTGTTCTTTGTTACACATCTCTTTAATTTGTTTGTCAACCAATTTGATAAATGTCTCTGCTGTGTCCATACCTTTAAGAGGATTAAAAGTAGATTTGATGCCTAAACATTTTTTCAAAAACTGTTGTTTGGTAACTGGTGCAGGAGGTTTATCACTGAACCAGTCTGCCAACCTGATTTTTCTATAAAATGTTTGTAAATCCCCTTGTAAATAAAAGGGATCCAATGGTCTGGTGGGTGAAAAAGAAAGTCCCTTCCTAAGAACTTTCTCTTCATCTTCTGTCAATACTCTTGGACTAACATTGAAAACTACCATTGTCTCCATCTCACCCTCCCTCTGAAGCCCAGCTCCCCCTCTGCTCCCTCTTCCTCAACCTTCTCCACTCCCTCCTCCTATCCTGGGTGTGAAGCCTCCCCTGAATTGGTTTGGACTTTGCCAACCTCCACTCCTCAGATCGTACCTGCTTTGATACTTGCAGCCCCCTTCAGTGCCCTGTTCCTGATAGGTAGACTGATTCATGTCTCTCTCTAGAAATGGTGCTGTGTATCTTGTGCTGATCTCTGTGCTCTATATCCTGAAGTTGCCATACTATTCCCACTGTCTGAATTAGCATTTTAATCTTGTTGGCTTTTATAATAATTTTGAGCACTTGGTACGTCAAGTTTTAGAAACCATGTGTAGACTTTATTTCCATGATAATCAATGATGTCTTGATTAAACTTATTTAATTGTTGCTGTTTAATAAAGTCCTCATATTCAGAAAGATCCTTCTTTTCTTTCAAATGCATTTGTGTATTTAGTTAGTTGAACCCTGTTCTTATAATCCTCTTTGACACTGCTTATGTCCTCAGTCAGTATTTTTCCTTCATAATGGCTTCTATTAGTGAGAGCATGAAATCAGTGGAACACTTGTTCCTGATTCCAGTCCATTTTCCATGCAGTTGTGTTATCATGAACCCTAAGTTAAGTTCTATGAGGACCCGTAAGTAACCCTCTAAGTTTCTTTTTTAATATACTCCCCTAGAGAAATGGCATGCCATTTGAGATGTATGACTCTTTGTTCTAAATGTTGTATTTTATTAATCACACTTTTATTACTTGTGGTTTCTGTCCATGTCTTAGATTGATTAAGCAAACCCATTATTTGTTCTTGTTCCTCTGCTGAAAATTGGTATGAAATGAATACAGATTCTGGTCCCTATGTAGTCCCTTGAAAGGGTGTTGACCTACTAGGTCCTGAGGTTCCTGACACTATACCACTGGTGGGATCCATTGTAGGTAATAATAAAAGATATATAAATGTGAGTTGTCAGGGGCTCAGGTGGGAGATGAGGCAGGGAGATGGCGCGGTGCAGGAGAGGGTACAGTTGCGGTGCAGCTGAATAAATATGTGTCTTCCTCTAATGAGGTAGTGTTAAGGGCCACTGATAATAGGTTGGTCAGACCATGTGATCCTATTAGAGAAAACAAATCAGGTTGCCCTAGTAAGTAAAGCTTTTTTAAGACTATTGGGTCATTCTAGTGGCACCAACAATGCAAACAATTATGAAAAAGAAGGATGAACTCCACTGTGAGAAATATCTTGATTCACACAGTTTTCTTTATTGGACACATATCATGAGGACAACAGTTTCGTGGTCCCACCACTTCATCAGATCCCTACTGTGCTTATAAAATAAAGACATAAAAAATATGTTTCATTCCAACATACCATATTTTATGTCAGCTATTATTTCCAGTCAAACACCGCTGCATACACCCTCTCCAATAATTCCTTTAATAATATTCTAAACATCATGAATCCAATGTTTTATCATTTATTTATGTTAGTCATTAATTTTTTCATTGCTTCTATATTTCTGTTTGGACACCGTGGCCAGAACATAACTACTGTCCCTTTAAGTATATACTTAACATGTAAACACTTTTTACACCCATATTCAATCACCTTTACTTCCCTTACTTCCCAAATTCTGCTTCCAGTCTACTACAAAATAATCATAATGCCAGTATTCAAATTCATAGTATAATATTTTATAAAATAGTTAGTGCAGTTCCATATTCCACTTAATGATACTGGTTCTTTAAATCAATGCTGAAATTGACTATTCCCTATGCACATGTTGTGCTTACCTCTGTATCTCTAGTACCTATCCTTCTAGGAAGTCTCCTGAAGTAGCTAAATCTGTAAATAAACATTCAAACTCTATTTTTATTTTCAAGCGTTAGCTCATGCTTTAAACATTTTCAATAGACAAGCTGAACCACTATCTGTTCAATGCTCACATGCTTTTCAATAAAGATTCTCACTTCCATGTGGCCTGTGGGCTCTGGTTACTTTCTATCTATTGAAAAAAATACACGTGTAAGCCCTTTCTATAAACTGGCAACAAAAACTATTTCACTTGCTTAAAAAACGATGGTTGTACCTGAAGTATTTTTTAAAAGTTTTTACTGGCTCTCTGCTGTATGTCTTTCTGTGTTCTGAACTTCACTACCTTCTGGCCCTGAAATCCAATCGGAATAAGAATAAGTTGCTGTTATTTAAATATTCTCTTTGCTTTACAAATCAAGCTCAAACTATTACTCACTTTTCAAAGTGACTGCGTCACAGGAATGCCATCTCAAGATGAGTGAGCATCCGGCACTTGTATAACATGGGTTTAAATCCCGCGGGAGGTGGGGGGAGCTACTGATGTCACTGATGACATCACATGGGCTCTGTGCCCCTGTGCTGCTGAAAACTAACCTGCTGATAGTTAAGAGTGTTCCCTGGTGGCTCAGCTGAAAGGATTGTAACACAGAGAATCTGAGCCAATGACACACATTTCAGTGGTTCGTCCCCCTCCCTGGGATAGTATTTCTCAATAATTTTCTTTTTTCTAAATACTTATGATTATGTAATCTATTGTATGTACAATTATTGCTAACCAATTTCTGATAATTTTTAATTACTTTACAGTATACAAAATTCATAAGAAAGAAATATAATTATAATGATGACAAGGGGAATTTGAGGGGTCAAGGGTAATGGGGCAAACTAGGAGAAGGCAGATAATTTTTACTCAATATTCACAAGCCCTCCCTGTTTCTGAACTAACTTGTCATTATTCAAAGCCATATTGTGCTTAAACTGTACAACCCCAAAGATTCATACTGATATCTCTATAGCAATTTTTATTATTTAGAAGAAACATATTATTAACATAAAAAATATTCATAACAACTTTCACAGTCCCCTAACAATTCTATGGAAAATCTCAGTTCCATAGATCTACATAAAGCAGATCTCAGTAATAAAGGTCCCAATCACAGTCCTCATTTAGACCCTCTCTGGGGCCTAAACAATTCAAGGTAAATATCCAATAAACTTCTCATTTTCTTAATACTGTGTCCCAATGGGCTTCTCCACTTATTGGCTCCGGAATTTGTTCTAAGCCCCAGAAGTGAAGTGAGGTGGCTGAATGTTCAACTTCATAAAAATGTTTGGCTACAGATGAATTCTCATCCTTCAGTGGTATATCGCTGTTGTGTTCACTTATTTGCTTCCTCAGTTCTCCCGTGGTCTTTCCCACATACAGCTTGTCGCAGGGACAATGGAGCAAATACAACACGTGATCACTCTTGCAATTGATGTGTTGTTTAATGAGATATTTCTTATTTATGTATGGATCCTAAAAATTCCACCTTATTTGTGTTTCTACATTGAAAGCAGTGGCCACAAGGCACACTGCCTGGTGCCAATGGACCAAGCAATAGTTGTTTCTTTTTCATGTTAAGATTATGATGTTGTGTGTGGACCAAACAGTCCCTTATAGTTTGATTCTTATGGGAAATAAAGAGTGGTGTATTAGCGGATCTAGTATCCCTTACACTCCTTGTCTGAAGTATGTGCCAGTTTTTCAATACACTCCCTTTAATCTTCCCATTCAAGTGGGAGTATGGGGTCTAAAAAGCTATCCCATATCTTATATCCAATTTCACTGATTCCTTCACATACCTCTCCCTTGGGTGTGTGGCTATTTGTTCCTCTGTGTCCTGGACCAGGTTGTAACTATAACCCCTGTCTATAAATCTGTTAGACATCTTTTCTATTATTCTCTGATATTGCCCCACTTCACTGCAATTGCGTCTTGCTCATCTAAATTGTGATTTTGGTATGCTGTTCTTTAACTTGGGGTCATGGTAACTGCTATAATGTAGTATCATGTTCTTAGAGGTCTTCTTCCTATATAAACTGATCTCCAGTCCTTTCTCTCCCTTATAAATACACAGATCCAGGAATGTTATACTTTCCTTATCTGCAGTCATAGTGAAAATCGGATTAGTATTTCTACCATTTAAATATATGTGGAAAGCATTCATCTCAGCCTCACTCCCTTGCCAAACCATAAAAATATCATCTATGTACCACTTCCAAATGATGATGTTGTTAAAAAATATGTTGTTCAGTTGTTCTAATATGTAGATCTGCTCAAATTCCCACATATATAAACTGGCATAAGATGTAGCCATCGTGCTACCCATAGCCATCCCCTGTATTTGTATGTAATAATTCTCTTCAAACTTAAAGCAATTTTGTTTCAACATTATTTCAACTAACCTACTCAAAAACTCACTCAGTGGATGTAGGTCCTCCCTTCCTTGTAAAGCTTTGAAAAGTGAGTTAAGTCCCTCAGCATGATCAATGCTGGTATGCAAATCTTTTATGTCCAAACTGACCAAAAGTCTGTCATCCCAGTTCCTTATGTTCTTATTTATATCTGCAATGATATCTATAACATGATTAGAGTCTCTGACGTATGTTCTCATCTTTCCCACTTCATTGTTAATGTGCAAGTCTATGTATTTAGACAAGGGTTCCAAGATCGAATCTATCCCCGAAACTATAGGTCTCCCCGGTGGGTTATTTAAATATTTGTGGACTTTAGGTAAAATATAAAATAAACATACTCTAGGTGTCTGTTTTTGTCTCATAGAACTTTCCTCTTCTGCACACCAGCCCATGTCCACTGCCTGGTTTAGTAAGTCTTTTATGTCTTGACTAATCTCTCCAGTGGGATCTCTGTCAATTTTTAAATAACTTTCAGTATCTTCTAACTGTCAGAGGCATTCTGTTTTGTATTTATTATGATCCCAAAGAACTATCCCAGCCCCTTTATCAGCAGGCTTAATTATCAGGGACCTGTCATTTTCCAAATCTTGCAAATGTCCCTTTCCTTTTTAGTCAAATTATTCCATCTTGGAGTTAACTGTTCTTTGTTACACATCTCCTTAATTTGTTTGTCAACCAGTTCTCCATGTTACAATCCTTCTGACTGAGCCAATAGGGAACACTCTCAGCTATCAACAGGATAGTTTTCAGCAGCACAGGGGCCGGCTGTGTGACTTCATCAGTGACATCGGCAGCTTCCCCCACCTCCTGTGGGATTTAAACCAGTGTTATACAAGTGCCAGACGCTCCCTCATCTTGAGATGGCATTCTTGTGGCGCAGTCACTTTGAAAAGTGAGTAATAGTTTGAGCTTGGTTTACAAAGCAAAGAGAATATTTAAATAACAGCTACTTATTCTTATTCTGATTGGATTTCAGGGCCAGAAGGTAGTGACATTTGTTGAGAACACAGAAAGGCATACAGATAGGGCTTACACATGTATTTTTTCAATAGGTAGAAAGTAACCAGAGCCCATGGGCCTCATGGAAGTGAGAATCTTTATTGAAAAGCGGGTGAGCATTGAACAGATTGTGGTTCAGGTCATCTATTGAAAATGCTTAAAGCATGAGCTAACGCTTGAAAATAAAAACAGAGTTTGAATGTTTATTCACAGATTTAGCTACTGCAGGAGACTTCCTAGTTGCAACATAAGAAAAAAGGATAGGTGTTAGAGATACAGAGGTAAGCATAACATATGCATAGGGGATAGTCAATTTCAGCATCGATTTAAAAGAACTAGTATCATTATTAAGTGGAATATAGAACTGCACTAACTATTTTATAAAATATAATACTATGAATTTGAATACTGGCATTATGATTATTTTGTAGTAGAATGGAAGCAGAATTTGGGAAGTAAGGGAAGTAAGGATGATTGAATATGGGTGTAAAAGTTGTTTACATGTTAAGTATATACTTAAAGGGACAGTAGTTATGTTCTGGTCATGGTGTGCAAACAGAAATATAGAAGCAATGGACAAATTAATGACTAACATAAATATATGTTAATACATTGGATTCATAATGTTTAGACTATTATTAAGGGAATTATTTGAGAGGGGATATGCAGTGGTGTTTGACTGGAAATAATAATTGCTATGAAATATGGTATGTTGGAACTAAACAAAGATTTTTTTTATGTATTTATTTTATAAGCACAGTAGGGACCTGATGAAGTGTTGGGGCCATAAAACTGTTGTCCCCATGATATGTGTCCAATAAAGAAAACTGTATGAATCAAGATATTTCTCACAGTGGAGTTCATCCTTCTTTTTTATAATTGTTTGCATCACCTGTGGACAGCATACCACCACACAGCCATGCTGCCCGGTGCTTGACACCAGACATGGTGACACTGTATACAGCAGTCAGTGGCCATGTCAGGTGGTAGCACCTTGTGGGTGTAGACAACCACTGTGGTGTGTGATGGACACATGTAAGGCAAGGTAAAAGGACATACAGCACACAGCATGGCCATACACATGAAGATGTGCACTATGGTGGGGGGTGGGGACAGTGCTGGGATGCAGCACAACACCCACAGAGGTGTCCGGGGGGGGGTTATGGGCATAGCACATGCTATAGTGCCACACAACATATGTGGGACATACAGCACTGCAGTGAATGCTGTGGGTGCAACTAGAAACAACAGGTGTGGTATCAGCAACACACTTACCGCAACACAGGCCACATGGAGGGCAACAATGCACATGTGCATGCAGGATGCTGCCAACACATCACAAAACGCATATGCGTAATATTGTACCACATGTCTGTCGCCAACATGCCAGAACAATTGCTGTGTCACTGCTGTGTTTGTACAGCCAGGTGCTGCCCACCAACCATGGTCGCTGGATTTCAGACAATGATGCCATGCCATGTCTGGTGTGTTGTGCCGGGCAGACAGTTTACGCTCTTGGGACAGCATGTAGACTATGGTACCACCATATGGACTTGCAGATATGCATATGTGGTAAGACATGCACATGGGATAAAGGACACATACCTGCAAGTTGCGGATGAAAATGCCAGACATGCAGTCGGTGGCGCAATGCACATATCTCATGTGGCAACACATGCAGCCATTTCTGTGCTACACAATAGAATGCACACTGAACAGGAAGTTCCACAGAGGACTTCTAAGGCCTGTCAATGTCAAGTATACTGGGAATATGATCACTCTGAGTGGCAGGGCACCGAACATCACCCCTGCTGAGACAGCCCAGTTCATCAATTTAGTGTAGCAGTGGCAACAACACTGCTGCCACCAGGATGAAGGAGGCACACCCCGAGTGAGAATGATGGTGTATGGAGGCAGATTGGGGCACCCATAGAGAGGGTGAGTGGTGTCAGGTGCACACACCCCATCAGCTGAAACACCGCTGGCAGGATCTCACTAGGCGTAACCCTAGTATCCTGCAGTGACTACTGGACATGGCCTCCATGAGTGATGTGGCCATAAGGACAGGCCTCTGACCTGTAGAAGGAAGGTATGACACTCAAAGTGCCACACTGGCAGCCACAAATAGCATCCAGTGCATGGCTGTGTGACCATCACACTCACACATGTGTACCAATTGTGTCTCCACAGGTCGTAGTCATACAGACACAGGAGTGTCACTGGAACAGCAGGCAGAGGGACAAGCAAGCACACCAAACTGTCCACGGCAAGGTAAGTGGGTGCACACCAGACAATGGTAAGGGGCGAGGCTGTATAAGTGCAAGAAGTGATGTAGGCAACACAGCACCACCATGCATGTACCAAGGGGTGCAATGTGTGCATGGTGTGGCACACACACGTGGCATGTGTGTACATGTGCCACACATGGAGGTGGTGGGCTGGTTGTGTACCATGTGTGCAAACAGGCATTGCAGCATGATGTGGTGCACAGCAAACTGGTGGCATGTGTTGGAATGTCCACAGTGACAGAGGCTGGTGTAATACGCAGGCACTGTATGTGATAGTATCCAACTGTGTCCCCATGCCAACCAGTCTTGAATGTCACATAACCTGTGCTGGGACTGCTCACTGATACATCACCTGTTGCCATGTTACAGGTGCCACACACAGCACCTGAGCCCTGACACAGGGTACTCCTGCATGGCATGGCAGAACAGAAATGGAGGAACACCCGGGAATATGCTCTGCATACAAGATGCCGACAGAGGGGGGCATGACCACTGCCTCCAGAAAGTGAGAAGGAGGAGATGGATGGATGCCACAGACATGGCACAGCAGAAGCACACTGGGAATGATGCACCTGAGGCTGAGGCACAGCAGGAGGCTGCCAGAATGGTTGGACCGTTGGTTGAGGCACAGCAGGTCCTGGTGGAACAGGGCCAGGAAGCAGAGGGCAGTGCAGAACAGGACAATAGTGACACTGCTCATAGCGGTGGTGATGTGGTAGAGGCATGTGTCACCGATACTGGACAGAGCATGCAAGAGTTTGACACTGAACGGGAGGATGTGGTGGATGTGGGACATCAGGAGGGGGCCGAAAGTCCTGGACACAACGCAGGCATACATGTGATATCTCCCTCTTTTCGCAGGAGAATCCTGTTTTTTTGACTGAACTCCCTACCTGCCTCCCAGGAAACAAAATCTCCTGCTTAAATAAAATTCTGTCCAAAATATCCATTCATTTTTTTTGGCAGATAAAGACACATAAAAAGTAAATTAGGGATGAACAATGTAAGTGATAACTTTGTACAACTACTGTAGTTGTTGATTTAGCTTTTTTTCTTATTTTTTGATGCCATTTAAAGACAAACTCATGACATTACGGCACCTCCCTACTAGCAGGCCAATCTCCCTACTAATTTGACTCAAATTTCCCTCTTAAGCAAGTTGGACATATCACATGTATGCACAGGCAGTGTGGAGGATGCCCCGAACCAGGACATTGTGCCTGCCACAGGAGATGACCAGGGACATACACAGCAGGCAGAGGCCCAGCAAGATGGGCAGCATGCCCCTGTTCTACCACCTCAACCACAGAGGCACAGGAACGAGGAGCAGGCTGGCCTGGTGGAGGTGATTATGCAGGATGTGGCCCACCTGCATGGCTCCCTAGAGGCCCTGCTGACTGCCCTACGGGAGCAGTAAGGCCACAGTCCTGCTAGCACAGTATCTGATGTGGGGTGTGGGGTTTGTTACTGTAGATTTTAATTCCTTATAATGTTGTTGATTTTTTTTTTGAGTGGGGTGTTGATACTGTGGTGCTATTGGGTTTTAATGTTGTTGTTGGGGGTGTGGGTTTTTCCCTGTGTGTTATTGGGTGTATATGTTGTTGTTGAGGGTGGTAGAGGTTGTTTCCGGGGGTAGCCAGTGATGATAGTGATTAAAAATGAGTGACTGCAAAAACAGCAACTCATTTTTTGTGCTATCATTATGCGCTACCCTGCAAGGGTAGTAATGGAATAGCAAGGAGGGCAACTGGAAAGGGAGGGCTAGGGAGGATGAGGGGAGGGATAGGGAAGAGGGTTTAAGTAGGGTGGTGTGCCTGCTGCAGCTGAGCCAGCCCTGTGGTGTGGTGGTGAGGGTGGCTGGCTCCCATGCAGTAGGCATGATGATTGGGCCGGACCGGGGGAGGAAATGTTACCGCTGCTTGTGGCTGACGTTTCTTTTTTACTTCCGTACCTACTTTTCCCCCCTCCTCAACATGCACCCCCCTGGAGTTGGTAATCCAAAATCAGGGGGGTGCTGGGGGGCAAATGGTGGGGGGGGCACAGTCCCCCCACAAAAACACTAAGTGTTCCCGGAAGTGTGGTCACCAAGAAGTGTATATTGATTATATGCTTTTCGGTGATATATATACGCCATAATAGCGATTGCTGTTTTGCGATCACTAAATGACATGGAACCTTTCTGGGGTGTTAATGGGTGTATATGTTGTTGAGGGGGTGGGGGTTGTTTCCCAGGGTGACATTGGGTTTTACTGTTATTGTGGGGGGTGGGGGTTGTTTCAAGGATTGTAACTGACTTTGACTGTTGTTGTATGGGGTGTCAGGGGTTCTTTGCACTGTTTACCATTGTTGTGGGGTTGGGGTTGTGTTGCAGGTTGTCTACTGTGAAACTGTTGGAATGTTGTTGTTCCTGTGTCATATATTAAAGTTTTGTTTTTTACCCCTTTCCCAATGTGTCACTATGTCATGCTTGCATGGTTGTGTCACGGTCCACACACATGTTGGTGGCCATGGTTGTCTTTGTCCACATGTGCAGCACTATGTTGCCATGGCCTGCATGGGGACACAGAAACGTAGTGGTCATAGGGCAGCACAGCATTGCTGTGTGGGGTGCAGCATAGAAACATGCCGTGGCACTCACATACAACACAGCACCTGTCCACAACATCACCCATATGGTGTCATGTACGCAGCAACATTATGCAGCACGGAGGCTGTACATACCCACCTGACACATGTCTGGCTGCCAACAACAGTGTTTTCTACATTGTGTGGTATGGCTCATGGAATATGTGACATGGCACTTGCATACAGATATCGCTGTGGGGCATGTACATTCCACTCCATATGTATGTGCATGCACATGCACTTGACATGCTACCCCATACAATATGTTGGTTAACACACTGGATTGGATGTGGGCATGTACAGCATCACTGCATCTGAGGCCCAATAACACACTCCAGGTGGCACCGGTATCAGCGCGCCATGTGTGGACATGCACCAGCCAATGGTAAAGATGGGCTGCCCGGTGCTGTCCACCTGACATGGTGTCACTGTACACATACTCTAGTGGCCTTGGCTGGTGGGTTGTGCCTGGTGGCCACAGACATCGTCCATTGGTTCTCAGACTAAGGTGTTGTTTCCACATGCCAGTACATTATGCATTGTGCTGTGCCACAGGTGGATAGCTGCATGCTACTGATATCCCATTGCATTGCCACCCCTCAGGGACAGGCATGTACAGTGTTGCCATGACATGCCAACATATGTGCATGTTTCCTGGCTAGCACAGTAACCCATGGTACCCCCCCAGGCATAGACATTGTTGGCCATGCCCCCCCCCCAGCACAATGCAGCGTGCCTCATAGTGGGTGTATTGCTGTATGGCCACATCACTTGCCTTCGGTGCCTGTACCTAATCATGGCTGTGCATCATTGTGCAGTGTTTATGGTCACCCTGCACACACAGACCCACTCTGTGGTGATGTGTCAGGCATGGGTTTACACACTATTGGGCACTATACTCAACAGTTACCATGGGTGTTCTCCCAGGAAGCTGTGGCGGATTACTTGTGTGACTACCATTGCAATCAGAGCAATCACCATCTTTACCCAGTACTGTAACAAACAGCAGCACACACATTGAGGTCTCAGGATGACATTGCACCTGTGTCATTCTGCCACACCAGGAGATTGGCTGCAGCATGAGCACTGTCTATGGTATTCCACCATCTCCAGTTTCACATTACGGCTCACATCTGTCTTGTTGGGAATCATATGTTGTGATCTGTGTTACTCCCCTGGTGATGTGGTGCCCTTCACATACGCCTGCCCTTGTACAGTCCCTTGCACCAGATAGCACCACCCCCTTTCCTGATACCACCCATATGCCACGCAACACTTTGTGTTCCCTCACAATGCTCTATGACCCTCTAGCTACTGGTTGGGATCATATGTCTAACCCCCATAGCACCTGCCCCAATTGTATTGCACACATGGGCATCTGTAAAGTCTGTGCTCAACAATGTGGGGGTTATGCCATTGGCTGCATGGCCCTGCACTCCATGTACATGGCGAATACAAACCCTTCCTCCACACAGTTGTATGGCAAATATTATCATGCAGTGAAGGCCTGCTCCCATAGTTCATAAGGTGACAGGGTTGCTAATTATTTACTGGGGCTAGGTGGCTACTCCAAACACTCTGTGACACTAACATGTGCCCACAGACTGGGCCCACTATCACTGGTGTGGGCATCCTATGTGGCTGTTGCCCCATGCACAGGCATAGGTTCCCTATACGTACAACTGTCCCTGTGCTGTGTGCAGTATTGGTACCTGCACCTGCATGGCCCATGAGCACATCCCAGTGTCTGCCAGGGTGCTGAGACAGCACTATATCTGTGTTGCACCATTGTACAGCTATGCTTGTACAGATCCTCCTCCCATGGGCAACTGACTAACCTCAGTAATGGCATGCACATGGTGCAGGACCGTGATGTTGCTAGATACATAGGTACAACAGAGACAACAGGTGACAACACTGTCTGATCTGTATTGCTTTATTAACCATGCAATTGTTTGTTACAAACTGTGCTACAGACACACACACACACACAGTGACAAAATGTGGCCCACCCACACACACATACACACACACCCCTGTCTAGTGTACTGTGCATCCCCCATCCCACTGTACAATACAACATGTATTGTGACCCATTGTGTCACCCTGTTGTGCAGTGCATTCACATGTCAATTTGTACATAATTCAGTATTGGCCCAGCAACCCCCCCCCCGTAGTACACTACCCTTTTGGCTACTGTTGTTTGGCAAGGCGGAGCCGTGTCTGCACACCACTGGCCTGGTGGCTCCTGTGTGCCTGATCCCCTGGTGCTCTGACATGTATCCCCTGTCAAGGACACTTCTGGGACACTGTCCTGCACCCCTGTGTCTGTCTCCGCCATGGATACATTGCACCTCTTCCTGCCCCTTTTCCCCGACTGTGTTTCAGTGGCCACTGGTGGCTGAGTATCACTGCTGTCCTTGTCACCAGCGCCCTGTGGGCCCTGCATGGCTGCCTGTGTGGTGTGTGTTCCCTTGGGTCCAGGCACTGTGCTGTGCCTGCACAGGGCATGTCCCGGTGGTGGTGCTGGGATTGTGGATGGGGGTTTTGTTGGTGAGGGTCTGTGTGGTTGTGCTGGTGCCTGATGGTGTCCTGGGAGGTGTCACACTGGGTTCAGTGACAGGGCCTTTGTCTGCAGTGTCAGACACGTGTGTGTCTTGACTGGCCTGGGTCACCCACTGTGTGCGTGTTCTCAGGACTGCCTCTGCAGGTGGTGCAACACTTTGTGGCTGGGGTAGGCAGTCAAAGGGGTCTGGTGGTATGGCTGTGGCACTGTTGACGGAGCCCACCAGTGTGGCATGGGTGGGTGAAGAAAGGGGGGTTACTAGCGGGGTACTGCAGGGTTCAGTACTGGGACCGGTCCTCTTTAATGTCTTTATAAATGACATTGCAGATGGACTGGAAGGAAAAGATCTGCAACAGGGTCGATACAGAAGGTGGGGTGGAAAGGATGCAAAGGGACTTGGCAAGGTTGGCGGAATGGTCAAAGGTATGGCAGTTTAGACTCAATGCAAAGAAGTTCAAAGTAATGCACCTGGGAAACAAATACCCAAGGGAAGAGTACACAATGGGAGGGTAAGATACTAACAGCAACAATGGAAAGGGACCTGGGGGTAATCATATCAGATGCCCTTAAGGTGGGCAAACAATGTGAGAGGGCAGTAAGGAGGGCTGGCAGGATACTGGGATGCATAGGGGGAGGCATCACCAGTAGAAAACAGGAAGTTGTTATCCCTCTGTACAGACAGTTGTTGAGACCCCATCTGGAGTACTGCATGCAGTTCTGGAGACCCCATTTCTGCAAGGACATAGACAGGATGGAGGCTGTCCAGAGGAGGGCAACTAAAATGGTGCAGGGTCTACACCAGAAGACATATGAAAAGTGATTAAAGGACCTTAATATGTATACCCTCGAGGAGAGGAGGGAGAGGGGGGACATGTTAGAAACTTTCAAGTATCTCAAGGGAATCAACAAAGTCCAAGAGAGTAGCCTCTTTCAGAAAAAGAGATGTGCAAGAAAAAGGATGCACAATTTGAAGATAGAGGGGGACAGCTCAGAGGTAATGTGAGGAAGTATTTTTTCACAGACAGGGTTGTGGATACATGGAACAGCCTTCCTGAGGAGGTAGCGGAGTCAAAAACAGTGGAGGGATTCAAGAATGCATGGGACAGACATAAGGCAATTCTAGTGGGGGGTAGGAGGAAATAGGCTGTTGGTTAACAAGGATCTGCAGCATACACATTAGGTAGGGAAATGGGCAGACTAGGTGGGCCAAGCGGTCCTTATCTGCCATAAGATTCTATATTTCTATGTGTTGTTGTCACACACACAGTGTGTCTGCAATTGCCTGCAGGGTGGTGGTCATGGCCTCGGTTTGCCTTTGTTGCTGTGCCACCAGGCACTCCATGGCCATGGTGCAGAATTCCATGACCTCCTGCTGCCCCTGGACACAGTGACAAAGGCCATGGATTGCCAGCACCATGTCTGCCAGGACCACTGTTGTGTCCCTCGTGCCGTCCTGCACGGCAGTAGTGATGGCTGTTAGATGACCCTCCAGCCTCTGGTGGTGTTCCTGCATACCTTTTTTATGGCAGCAAGCTCCTGTGTGAGCTCCCTCCACCCAGTCACCACTGACTAGCAGTAGTTTACAATATATGCAGATGATGACACCTGTTTCTGCAGGTCCCTAATAGCCTCAACCAGTTGTGCCTCTAGCTCAGTCACACTGATGGGGCTCTGTTCCCCAGCCACTGTCCCATGCATGGTTGTTGTCAGCCCAGTTCCTGTGTCACTATGGTGCTCCACGGTCTGCTCCTCCATGTCTGCTCTATGGCTGTGGCCTTCATCACCCACATCCTGCTCCTAATGAGTGCTGTGTTGTCCTTCCTCCACCTCAGCCATGGAACCCACCTCTGCCACTGCCCTGGAACTGTCATCATCCTCATCTGCCTCCACTGCCTCCCCAGTTTCCTCAGATGTACTGCTACAAGACATTGTGCTGCTCACATCACTAGTATCCACATCTTCCTGGCTGGCCTGCTGTCTGCTGCTCTGGTCTGCGCCACTGGCCAAGCTGTCCCCTGCCACTGCTGCAGACTCTGTGGGATGGAGAGGATGTCAGTTGTCCTTACAAACATCCCCCCCTTGTACCCATACCCAACTATCCACTGTGCTCCCTAGTACATTACAGTCTCAGTCCCACACCCGCACACCACACACCATGTAATGCAACTGTGGGATGCACATATGTGCCCCAGCCCCCAGTAACAACTCTTGGGTGAGGCCCCAATAACAAGGTTGGAGCTAACAGAAAAAATATCATAGTACATCTAATAGAATTTCCTCTTTCTGTATCACTCCACATTGTCAACGGGTAATTTTCACACATGGGTTCTAAAGAGTAGTACCCCTCCAGAAACATGGGAGGGGAGAATATGGGTCAATATATGACCCCGTAGGGACACATTTTCTGCAGTGTTCTTTTGATAACTGCGTGTAGCACCTTGCATCCAAATGTTTCATCAGCTGAACTTCTAATGTTGGTCCGTAGTGTTTTGTGAAGGAGTACAGCGAGGATGAAGTGGCCACCCTGCAGAGTTCTGGCACAGGAACATCTGCCTTTTCAGCCCAGGAGGTTGCAACAGCCCTAGTTGAAAGTGCTCTTTTCATTCAAAGTTGGAGGTTTCAATGGGGCTAATACCTAAGCATTTGCTATACACAACCTGACCCACATTGCCAAGATGGCTTTGGATGCCTTTTGGCCATTCTTTGCTGCCCCATAAAGAATAAAAATATTGCCCAATTGGTGAATTCTGCTGATCTCTTGAGAAAGGTTTTCACCACTCTGCAAAAATCTAGCTTCTGCTGTTTTTCGTCCTTGAAGTTGGCCTGATTGGGACAGTAAGAAGGAAGGCATATTTCCTCATTAGCATGAAACACAGTGAGCACTTTTGGAAGAAAGGAACAGTTTTCAAGTCCACTTTATTCTTATGCATAACAAGATAGGGTTCCTTGCAAGTGAGAGCCTGAAGTTCACTAATGTGTCTTGCTGAACAAATAGCTATGATAAAGCACAGCTTACAACAAATTATATTCTCAGAAATAAATGACAATGGTTCAAAAGGTGGTTTGCAAAGAGTTCAGAGCACTACATTCAGGGAGAACTATAGACTGGCAGGAAGGTCTGGAGTGGCCAACTGTTAGAAGGAATCAAATAACAACTGAATGGGTACCTATGGTAGATTCCTCTAAGAGACCAAGGTTGGCCTCTATAGCCAGTACTTGTCCACGTAGAGTGATGACAGCTAAGTCCTCATCTACTCTGGACTGTAGAAAATCCAAAATTGGCAGTATGCATGCTTTAGTGGGCTTGATATCTCTCTCTTTGGCCCAAGAGGCAAACATGGACCAGTTCCTATTGTACACCAAAGACATAAAGGGCTTTCTGACTGATAAAAGAGTGTCCACAAACTTAGTAGAAAAGTCTTGCTTTAAAAGGCATCTCCTTTCAGGAACCAGGCTGCCAACTGAAGAGAGCATGGGTTTTGATGGAGCATGGGACCCTAGCCTAGCAGGTTCCTGCTTCAAGGGAGCTAAACCAAATCCTGTATCTTGAAATTTATCAGATCCAAGAACCACAGCCTTTTTTGTCCACTCTTGAGCTATCATGAAGAAGCTTCCTCTAGACCACTTAAGCTTGTGCTGGACCTTTAGAATTAGTGGAACTGGTGTGGATGGGTATGATGTTCCAAAGTCCCACCTTTGTGTGAGGGCATTTATTGCTTCTGTTTGTGGGCATTGTAACTGACTTAAGAATACAGAAGCCTTTACATTTTCCATGGATACAAAGAGATCTGTTTGAGTTGTCTCAAATGTATAGCACAAGTGATGAATCATCTCCAGATTTAGTGACTACTCCACTGGTGGATGATTTTGCAATGTAGCCAGTCTGATGGATGGCTTATAGAGACAGAAGGTTCTTTTTCACCCGCTGAAACCTTTTCCAGACTTCTTAAAGCATGCTTCTGTTATTTGTGCCTTTTTGATTGCTTATATAGGTGACCATCATGACATTGTCTGACTGGACCTTCAGGGCTTGAGACATGATTTGTTCTTGGAAGTGGAGGAGGACCAGGAATACTGCCCTCATGTCCAGGGCATTGATCTGGATGACATGCGCCTTCTAGCTTCAGATGCTCTTAACAGGGTCTGGTACAGAACTGTGCTCTAGCCCTATAGGCTATCATCTGTCATCAGGATTCTTTCCTGGTTGAGAACAGTGGAGATCCCTTTATGAGATTTTCTGGCTGCTCCCACCAAGCCAGGGTCCACCAAACTGATGGGGAAGGGGCAAATAGGAGTGTGACACCACACTGAGGCTGGAGACCAAGCTGAAAGAATTTAAGATTGAAATTGCCTCAAGTGGAGGTGAGCACAAGAACCAATTCTAGTGCAGATGTCATCAGACTCAAGATCTGCAAGCAATGGTGGGCAGAGAGACCACTTTCTGGTCTCTGAGGTGCTGAATATCCTGCTGAAAAGTTGTTACTTTGGAGTCAGAAAGAAAAACTCTCTGCTGATTCATTGGAATAAAAATCCCAGATGTTCAGTCTCTGAGACATTACAAGTGAACTCTCCTCTTTGTTTACTATCTGTGTTACTCCAGAACCTGCAAGGTTCAGTACTTGCTACCAAAGCTCTTGCTGCTTTCAGACAAGGCTCTGATCAGCAGTTTGTCTCAGTTAGGATAAACATGGTAACCTTTCTGTTTGAGGGAGGCAATATTTACTATCAGCACCTTTAAGAATACACTTGGAGGTGAAGCCAGGCTGAATGGGAGAGACTGAGATTAAAAATGCTGGTTCTGGATGACAAACCTCAAGAATTTCTGGTAGGATTGCTAGATCAGAGTGTGGAGATAGATAATGGCAGATGGATGAACATGGAGTCTCCAGGTTGGACTGCCCAGAAAATGGATTGAAGGGGCTCCATCTTGAACTTGGTTTTCTGCACAAGCTTGTTTAGACTGTGAAAATCTAAAATTGGTGGAAGACACACTTTTGTTAACCTAGACTTTCCAAAATCTCTCCACTGGAAGGAGTGAGGGGAATTTTGCTGGCCCTTTGAGATGGGCAAGTGGCCCACTTATGTTTCACATTTTTCAAACCATTGTCTAACTTTGAACTGAACAACAAGCCATCTGAAAAAGGCATTCCATTTAAATGTGTCTTAGAGGCCTGCTCCATCAACCAGTGTCAAACTAGAGGAGGGCTCTTTGCATCAAGCTTCAGGCTGTCCAGGGCCACATTCACCAAGTAGGAGGTTGCCATATTAATAAGATACAGAAGTTTGGCCACTGGAGAATCCTCTGGTAGGCCCTTCAAGAGTACCAACACTCACCCACTCACAGAGTGCTTTTAGACTATAATGGAGGCATGAGGCACCCTTATATATAATTTCACTGCTGTGCAACTACATCAACAAGCAACATCGACTGTCTTATCATTCAGATCAGAGAGGGGGAACAGTAGTGTGTTTAACCATACTGACCACGGAA
Source organism: Neoceratodus forsteri (assembly GCA_016271365.2). Taxonomy (NCBI): domain Eukaryota; kingdom Metazoa; phylum Chordata; order Ceratodontiformes; family Ceratodontidae; genus Neoceratodus; species Neoceratodus forsteri. Next base: position 1,090,237,614 of record CM057458.1, read on the forward strand.
GCATCCATGCTTAGTGGGGTCTCCCATTTTTTAGCATATCATCCTGAAAGGGATAGCAGGTTGATCTTTTTTTCCCAAACATATAACAGGTCCCAACTGAAAATTTGTAATACCATTTTTCATGAAGAGGAGCAGCAGACCATTCTGCAAAGACACCTGAGGTGGGCTCCTCAGGCCAAGAGGGCATGCAATATGCATGTACAGATGTACTAGAGCATGATGAGGATGCTCTATCTGAAGAGAAAGCTGACTCTAATGAGTCTAAGGCTAGTTTAAAAAAAAACAGAAGCTGAATGTTGAAGAAAGTCCTGTCCCAGTGATAGCTGCTGATCTGTCAGATGAAGGTGAGATCTTCTCCTCCTCTGAGGAGGCAGGTGAGTGGTCTTGATGTCCACAGTCAGCTTCAATACCATTTTTATTCATTTCCCAGTTTACCTCACACTTGGTTACAAAATGCGTAGGGCACTAGATCTCATAAACATTTAATCTGTGGCCCTGCTACTAGTATACTGTACGTTCTGAACTAAGGATAATGCCCAAAAATGCTTCCCAAATTTTTAACATTGTGATCAGATTGTCAACCAGGAACTGTCAGACATGCACAAAAAGGACTTGTTTGGAAAAACAAATTCAGCCTGCTCTCCCTTTCTGATTTAAAATCTTTGTTCAGGGCTTCTTGATTTGTGATGCTTAACTGGATGGGTCCTTGCTATTTCATGTTATTTTGATTGAAGTCTAGTGCCAGGTACCATGGAGAAAAACGAGTCTCTGGAACTGAGTCTTGCCTAGATTTATTCTTTTATTCTTATGGAAACTTTATTCTTATGTAGACTGTAACCCTTACCTTCCTTACTCACACACATAGGCATAATCTGTTCATATAGAATATGTGTTTTCCTTCTACTGTGGTCTGTATCCATGTGCTAGCCACATATGCGTATGAAATGGCCCTTCAAAGCATTCATACTGTATGTTTATACATGCGTACCCTCATCAATATATTGTGAAAAGTCATTATATATAGAATAATACATTGGGTGATGAGTGTAACGAGAAGTTTACACACACCCGAGGTGCTGGACGCTTCATAAATCCTGAAAGCAAAGCTTGAGGGGTTTATTTTAACATTCAACACAGATGGTGTGTGCAAAATTTAAGTCTTACACACCACCCAATATTTTATTTTATATAATTGCTGGCGAATATTTTTTTGCCACAGAAATTATATAAAATAAGCTGAGATTGGTGTTGAGGTAACAGCGGACCGGTCTGGATTCAGTGTGGTCTGTGGTCTCTTAAGTTTAAATATTGCAGCTGTGTTTAGCTATAAAGTAATGGACTGCTATTTAAACATTTAAAATGTTTTTTTTTTCAAAGTTCAACTTACCGTCGAGGCAGCGGTTGCAGCGTCTGTCCAGCATCGGGAAGTGGAAAGAGCGGATGGCGCATGTGTGCACTGAGGGAAACGTGGCCCATGTTTACCATAATAACCAGCCAGTTATTATGGCAAGTAACAATGGGGTTTTCCTTAGGGAAAACGTATGCGCTGGTAATTATAATAAAATAATTACCAGTGAGTATTTTTAATGTACTGATAACAAGTTCTTAAAATCATGTTACAACTGCCCGGCTCTAATTTTGCATTACAACTGAATGGTTGTCACCACTACCTGTCATTCACACTCATACTTATCTCAGCATGAGCAAATCCACACAAATGTTTGAAACCCACACTTATTAAAAATGCTCCACTAGTAATTATAAAAAACAAAACATGGGTAGGTGTGTGTGACTCAAAATTTAACACACAGTGTGGGGTGCTTTTAGAAACCTCTGGAGCTTTGCTCTCAGGGTTTATGTAGCATCCAACACTTTGGTGGGTGTAAAATTCTGGTTGCACATACCCACCCATCTATTGTCCTCTGTGTAATCTCAGATTAATTAATAAAAATTAAATGCGTTGCATATTAAACTAGTTGTCCTTACAGTACATGTCACTCCATTTACTATGTATCTTCCCATTGCCTCTCACACCAAAAAATAGACTAATTAATAGCCAGATGGTATTTAGGAAACTGTCAGCAGAACGGAGTCCAAGCTGTTCGTATTCGTAGAACTGATCAATTACATGAGCTGTCAGCCTTTCTGCTGCTCTGCATCTACTCCATTTTACTAAAGATTTCAGTCGTTTTTTGTTTGCTAAGGATGACTACATGTTTTTTTAAGGGCCAGTCTAGTAGAGAGGGATTCAGGGAATGCATTGGATTTAGGGTACCTTTCAACTGACTGATATGCAGATTAAAAGATTTAGGGATCATATTCCTCTACTGTTTTTTTTTTCTGGCACTTGTAAAATATTGTATTAGATGCTGGTTCAATTGATCATGTTGTATCTTTTCCAGTTCACGACATACATTGAAATGTTCTTCAAGGTAATGATGTATCATGTCAACATCTGCTTTGGTCTTTTTACTTGTGCTTTAATTGTCATTCATATGAATGGAAGTGTCAGCTTCATCCTTTGGCAGAGTGACAGCCTTCCTTGTTTATTTATTTATTTAGCTTTTGTTGACCAGGTAGGTACACTAGACAAATGCCATGCCTATTTTCAGGAATGACCTGGAGAGTACAATGAAGTTACAGGTACAAGCAGAGTACATAAGAATGAGTAGTGCCAAGTACATTGAATCAAAAGAACAGGTTAACATAGATAGTCTACTGAAAGCAGTAATAGATAATATACATATATACAAAGAATAACTATACATATATACAAAGCCTAAATAGTTTAGGTCATTCAACAGCAGGGACAGAAACCACAGTATACATGAGACTGGTAGCAGATCCATAGAAGCCATTAGTTCCTGAGTATGTAATTAAGCAGATCACATGCAACCAAGCAAGAGTCCAGTACAGAGTTTATGTATTAAGGAGGCTTGGGACACTCTCATGCAGAGGTCAGCTTCAGATGCTCCCACAGGGAGTACCGGAGGCACTGGGGGGAAGGGGAGGAGCGAACTTGGGCAGAAAGGGAGTTCCAAAGCCTAGGACCACTTGCAGTGAAGTCTGTATCCCCCATAAGGGTTCGGGTAAAGGGAACCTTGAGCACCCCAAGACCCTGAGACCTGAGGGAGTAGGAGGAGGGGTCCGCAGGCCTGAGAAGCTGTGCCAACCCTGGAGGAGTGCCAGTTCTGATCACTTCACCCATGAAGCAGCCCAGCCTAAATTTCAAGTGATTTGCCGGGGAAAGCCAGCCAAGTTTATCGTATAACTCGCAGTGGTGAGTGAGGCGAGGAGCAGCCAGGGCAAAGTGACAAATACTATTGTAGGTCATGTGCCACCGAGTAAGAAGTACCTTGGAGGTGTGGGCAAATTGGGAGTAGGCCATAGCTGAGTGAAGGGAGCAGTACACCCCTGGCAAGTGCCAACTGAGCAGCAGATGTCAGATTTTTCTTTGCCCTGTAAGCAAGACCCAGTTTGCAGTTTACAGTTCTGCAGACATTCAGGATGTGGCTCCCTAGGTCCAGCTGGGGGTCAAGTGTCACCTCTAGGTATTTGATGAAAGCTGTGGTTTGGAGGGGAGCACCATCCTCACCTCTGACACACAGAGGGACAGGGGGAGGCCTTAATCTTGGCCGATGACCCAAACAACATGACCTGAGTTTTATTCAGGTTGAGGACCAGCTTGTGCGATGTTACCCAGGACTGAATATTCTTAAAGTCCTCAGTCAACTGAAGGTTGAGAGCCCCAGTGTCCCTGGAGTGTGCCAGGATAACCAGATCATCTGCATATAGGGTGGCACTGCAGTTGGTTACAGTGGCTGGAAGATTGTTAACAAATGCAGAGAAGAGAAGGGGCCCCAGGACAGAGCCCTGAGGGACACTGGAGGTCACTGGGAGTAGGATCAGAGAGGACCTTGATGAATTTGGTCAGCTGTACTCTGCCCTGAAGGTAGTTTGTAAGTCAACACAGGGCAGGAGGGGACAGGCCAAGGGACTGCATCTGAGTGCAAATTAATGCATGGTCCACAAGGTCAAAGGCCTTAGATAGGTCAATGAATATGGCTCCAGAGAGTTTACCCTGATCCATGGCTGCCCTGATGCTAGATGAGACAGAGACAAGGGTTGTGGATGTGCTATACCCTTTTCTAAAGCCATGCTGAGTAGGGGACAGCAGCTCATGGGCCTGAATGTACTCTGTGAGTTGTTCAGCCACTACTTTTTCTAGGAGTTTGCTAATAGCCGATAGGATGGCGATTGGCTGATAGTTATCTAGGACTTTGGGATTGCCCTGCTTCAGGACAGGGAAAATCTTTGCCACCTTCCAAATGTCAGGGATAACCCCAGTAGCAAGGGACAGGTTAATAATATGCGCCACTGGGAGGGCAATGTGGGGGGCACCTAGCTTCAAAAGCTTGGTCTCCATATTATCAAGACCAGCACTAGAGTGTGGAGAGAGACCAGAGAGAAGTCTCTGCATCTTCAGGACAGACACAGCCCTGAAATAAAATAAAGGGCGGGAGGGGTGAACCTTCTGAGGGATGGAGACCGAGGGGCCACTGGAGTTTGACCAGCAGAAAAAAGGGAGGTTAATGCAGACAGGTCCGAAAAGTGAGAATTAATAGCATTTGTGATTGTGAGTGGATTATTGCAGTTGGAACTGCCAACGATCATATCAGATACCCCAGAATTGGAGGAACCACTGACTAGGTTTCTTATGTTCCGCCAGAACCTACGTGGGTCCTTAGCAGAGCTAAATAGGGCAGATTTGCCACCCTAATGGCTTTTTTGCACTCATTTTTGAGCTTCCTATATTGTTGAAAGATAGACTGACCTAGTGCGCTTTTGAAGAGAGCCCAGCGCTTGTCTCTAGCTCACATGAGGGCTAAAAGGCTCCTGTGCAACCATTTTGTAGCAGTCCCCCTTACCCTCCACCTAATAAGGGGAGCGTGTTTGTCCTGCAGGGCACCAAATACATTGAGAAGCTGGGTGACAGCAGTAGAAGGGTCATGGGCACTAATCACCCCCGACCAGTCAGTGTGCATCAGATCCTCCTGAAATGCCCCCAGATCAAATCTGGAGAAATCTCTAACATAAATGATCTTGTGGGGAATTTTTGGAGAGGGGATTTTCTTCACACAGGATGTGATCTGATATGGAATCAGGCAGAGTTCCGGAGGAGCTGTTCCTCTCAGGACGATTTGACAGAATCCAGTCCAGTAGAGAGCTAGTGACACCATTAGCAGACCATCTAGTGGGCTCCTGGATATGCTGTATCAGGGCTAGACTTGCAAGTAGTGGCTTAAATTGCCTAGAATTGTCACCAGCACAGTTCAGGTTCACATCTTCTAGGATTAGTAGTTCATTGTCCCCAAAATTAGGACCAACAGTGTCCAGGAGGTGAGTAAGGCCAGGCAGACCACCCCTGGGGGGGTTATATGTACATACAACGTGCAGTTTCTTTGTATTCCCAAGTAGCAGCACAGTATGCAGCAGCTCACATGGGGACAGAGAGGTCTGCTGATGCACCACCAGAGATACTTTAAGATGACTGTTAAAGTATATTAGAATGCCTCCACCCTGATTGTTACTTGGCCGATCTTGTTGAATGAACTCAAAGCCAGGGAGTGCAGAGGCAGAGTCAGGGATTGAGGGTTTCAGCCAGGTCTCTGTAATGCTGAGAATGTCAGGCTTATAGTGTGCAACCCAGACAGTGAGCTCATCCAGGTTGGGCAAGAGACTGTGAATATTAAGGTGAGAAAGTTTTAACCCCTTGCCCGATCTCCATTCTGCAGGTGTAGAATAGGACTGAGAGGTGGGACCAGGATTGAGTTCAATATCACTGACCAGGACCAGTATCACCAGGAAGAGCCAGAGAAGATGCCAATGGAAGGTGATAACACTGGTCGAGGGCTTGTGGGCAGGACGTCTCCTTACCAAGGAGGGACACAGTAGGCATCTGAGATCAAGGCAGTAGGTAGGGCAGGTGGGCATCCTGTCAAGGGCTAGGAGGTTAGAGAAGGTGAAGTCAGACACCTTGTAGGGGACAGTTATGCCCCAGTGGGCCCCTGCTGGCTGAGCAGGGGCAGTAACCATTTGAGAGAGGAGGAGGCCAGAGAGAAGGCCAATGAGGAGAGCAGCGTTAGGTGAGGATAGCGTAACGCCATCCCTGGTAGGCTTAGGAGACTCCATTCCAAGGTATTAATTCCCAGGAGCACCCACCTCAACAGAGTGACAGTGAGGAACCAGGGGGATGGCCTAGGAGGAGGCTGGTCAGTGAGCACAGTGTGCTAGTGCAGCTGATGGGACAGGTTCAACATAGGTGTATGCATATAAATTTTAGACAGGCAGTCAGAGATTCAGAAATAGCTGCCAGAACACTCCTCCCAGAAGATTGCAGACAGTCAGGAATACACTTGTCAGAACCCTGAGGGCACTAGTTTACTATAGATAGACCAGCCAACACTCTGAGCAACATCATTAAGAAAGACTGCAGAAGCAAGCAATATATACAATAAGCGTGGAGGAGATAAGCAATCCTTAGTAATTTTGTGTTCAGGAAGAGATAAGCAGCCCGAGCACAGACACTTTAAACAAATCAGTGAGGTCAAACAACTGAGAATAAGGTCAAGGTATAAAAGTTATTTTATCCTCTTTTTTGTTTCCTTTCAGCCACACCCATCCAGCTAATAGGAGCCACAGGCATTGAGGGAGGGGCTTAAGAGAATTTAACGGGAGGAGGGAATGGGCTGGGTGGGTGGGCGGGAAAAACTGAATCCCCAGAGCAAGTCCGCTTCATGTACAGCCCTTCTCAACACCTGCAATGGCAGGGGCAAATAGCTTCTGTTTTTTAGGCAGGTTTTCAGTTCAGATGTGTTGAGGAGGCCCGCAGGTGCTCAGTTGAGCGAGCTGGCACCTCAAACTCACATCAGCGACCTTGTAGCATGGTGGTGGGGGGAGGGGGACCCTCTAAGCTCAGGTCACCCGCGCAACCCCTCCACGACGAAAGAACAGCAGATTTGCAGCATTTTCTGTCTATATTGCTGGGGTTATAGGTTACTTTTCTTCATCTACTGGAGATAATGTAGTCATTTCTGGAATTTCAACTGACAGTTCTGCTGTTTCCAAATCAGGAGTGGTGTCTTCAAATGGTTATGTGTCTTTTTCTAGTTGTGTGAAGTCATTAATCTACACATCAAAATCTGAATTGTGATTCACTTGGAGGATCAATACCCTTCAATTCTTTCTCTTTCCAAATTATGGTTGTTTTTAGTTTATAATGCAAATTAAATTTATTGTAATGTTTTCACATATGTTATCAGCTGTTCAACTCAATAACACTAATAGCTGACAGTGAATCTAAATTGACAGCTAAGCAAACTGCCTAGAAGTGTTGGCAGCAGTGTCTCCTGAGCCACATGTTGCTCTGATTCATGCCCAGCCAGACTGTCTTCTGTGAGGAATCCAAGCTAGAAATAAACAGACATGACATGTCCAAGTAGCAAATAAATGTTTATCTTTAGCTTGGATTCAATATTCACTTAAATAACTAATTTAGTTCAACACTGGTAATGTAACATATATGGTGTAAGTACGTAATCAGACCTGACCAGAAGCACTGGAAAATTGCACCTGCAGTTTTACCACAATATCCACAATTTTCAACATTGTCCACACAAAATCTGCAATTTCTTGCAATTTATTGAATTTTTTACTGAAATTGTATACAAATATTTAAATTCTCAAGGAAAGATACTATTTAGTACTAGAGATGTTGTGAAATTTAATTTCACTGGCGAAATGTTGTCAAAATCACAAATGTCACCATGCGTAATATCTTATGTAATTATACTGTTGCGCAAAATTTCACTGGCAAATGTTGCTTTAGATTTCACCTTCCATTTCTATTCGGCGAAATCCAATGAAATTGGGCATTTCACAAGACCTATTCTCTGCAGGTCACATGGGTGACTATATACAGGCAGGAAGTGAGTGATTCATTTTCTTTCTGTGTAGCTGGAGACTTGTAGGACAAGCAAGCAGCCAGCAACAGAGCCTTTCAGACAATTGACTGGGTCTGTGTGTCACTGTGTTCCATTGTGTGTGTTTTTTACACAGTTTTTTGTTCATAAATAATACATTTTGATTGTATTTGTTGATAATTTCTGTTAGGTGTCTGTGTAGATTGAATGTGTGTGTGTGTGTGTGTGTGTGTGTGTGTGTGTGTGTGTGTGTAACTCCCTCTCTCCCTTTCTGTTAGAAACTTTTTTTTGAAATGATGGAAGGGAAAGGTAAGGGCAAGGGGACTGGGGGGAAGGCACCCATTGTCTATCTCAACAGGTGGGTATTTAGGCTAGCTGAGGACCCCTCCCAGCAGGAATGTGTAGCCACTCCCCATCCCAGTCAGCAGCAGCAGCAACAGCAGCAGTCCATTGCCCCCCCGTCAGCAGTATGAGGATGATGTTGCCCCCTCCACATTCACCACTCAGCAGCAGAATGCTTCTGTAACCCCCCAGGACCAGCAGCAGCATCAGCCGTTACCCCCACCCCCGCAGCAGCGTGAGGATTTTTATTTCAGATTCAGAGAAATACCTTTTCTGGATGATGTGGCCCCTCCAAATCCACCACCCAGCAGCAGAATCCTCCTGTAGCCCCCCCATGACAAGCAGTAGCAGGAGCATGTGGCCCCACCCCACAACAGCAGCCACAGAGTAAAGCCCCCCAGCAGGAGCATGTGCCACCCCCCCAGTATAAAGGGTCTACCGTGAGGTGTTTTTTCACCATAAACAACACTGACAGCAATGTTGTGATCTGCAAGTTGTGCAGCAGATCTGTGTGAAGGGGCAAGCAAGGGGGCCATTTTGGAACTGGTGGCCAAAACAGCCATCTGCAGCACCACCATGCTGCAGAGTGGCTCCAAAAGCAAAAGGAGTTGGCAGCAGCAGGAGGCAGTAGGGCCCATGGGTGAAGGAGGCCAGCAGGAGGATGGGGCCAGGGCTCAGCAACAGCCCAAAAGTTGCTGCTGGCACCAGCGAAATCAGCAGCAGCAGCACCCCCATCCACCTCACCCCACAGCCAGTGGTGGCACTGGGTTCATGCTAGAGGCAAACATGGACAGCCTGCATCAGCTCCAGCCTGTCCTCTTGTGAGCCAAGAAGACCAGGTGGCAGTATGACAAGAGATATCAGCTCTGCATCATGATTTTGATGAGTTCTGCCAGGAGGTCATGGGGGACATATGTAAACTGATGGAAGACCAACATAAAGTTTTGGACCTCCTGGCACAGCTTCGTGGTGGTGGTGGTGGCAGGGTGGAATTGGGGCATGGTGCTGGCACCATGTAATAATGCGGTCCATAATGTGCTTGCAAGTGAGGCAGGCAGCAAGCACAGCAGCTGAATTTTCTTTTCTTTTTCCTGTCCTTACTTTCCTACTATCATTCTTCCCTCATCTGCACCCCCCAAAAAATAACAAACCCCCAAAATTTAAAAAAAGTACCAAAACAAATCTTTTGTCCTCTTCCTCTTTCTATATCCTCTTGTTTCTTTTTCTTGATCAGCATTTTGTGTGTTATATATTGTTTATGCTCCCTGTCATTCCCCTCTCAGATATGAATACCCTTGCCCCTACTACCCTGCATATCCCCCTGTTGTGTATGTTACTGTTAGTCTGTACCTTATCTATAAACACTGTACCTTTCTTCTTGTTTTATGTTAATCCTTCTCCTATCCACAAATGTCAAGTATTGTAATTTGTTCGTATGAACACATTTTTTTCCCAAAGCTATGTGATGTTGTGGCAGTTGTTTTTGCTGTGTGCAGCTGCAGCATCAGTTTGAATATGTACACAACATAGAAACCTAAATAAGCATCACTTTAATTGCTAAGTTAAACATAATATTTTTTTGTGCTTAAAACCAGTCCCCTGGGCTTTGTTGTCTCAAATGTTCACTTGGTGTCCCTCCACTCCACTCATGATGTCTTCTATAGTGTCTCACCACCACCCGATCCAATACGTGCACTTGGACCACAGTTTAACACAGCCTATTACCTCCATGGTGTGCCAAACAGGCCATACATGTCCAGAAAGGCTACAGGGAAAATGATAAAGTAAATTCAGACAGAAATGTGGTCTCAGCCATGATGTTTTATGGTGCCCAACCCCACCACCCAGACCAAACGATGGTCTTTGGTCCACTGTTTGCAATTGGTTTTAGGCCACATCTTATTTCTGTGAGTGCAGCACAGGCAGTACATGTCCAGAAATGTTTCCTAAAAAATGGTACATTAAATTGAGACTGAAATCTGGTGACAGTCCTGATGTTTTACTGTGCCCCTCCTGCACCCAGACATTAAAATGCTGTTTTGGCCACTGTTTACAATTGGTTTTAGGCCACATCTTGTTTCTGTGAGTGCAGCACAGGCAGTACAAGTCCAGAAATGTTTCCAAATAAAGTTACATCAAACTGAGACTGAAATCTGGTGTCAGTCCTGATGTTTTCTTGTGCCCCCTCCTCCCCAGCACCCACACATTAAAATGCTGTTTCGGCCACATCTTGTTTCTGTGAGTGCAGCACAGGCAGTACATGTCCAGAAATGTTTCCTAAAAAATGGTACATTAAATTCAGACAGAAATCTGGTCTTAGCCATGATGTTTTATGATGCCCAAATCCCCACTCAGACCAAACGATGGTCTTTGGTCCACTGTTTACAATTGGTTTTAGGCCACATCTTGTTCCTGCGAATGCAGCACAGGCAGTACATGTCCAGAAATGTTTCCAAAAAAATGTTACATCAAACTGAGACTGAAATCTGTTGTCAGTCCTGATGTTACATGCTGTACCACCACCTCAGGGACCTTAAAAGGGGTGCCATGCAGAGAAAATGAATTCCTCCTGCATAATGCTGCTGCTTCTTGCAATTGTTTCCTCCTGCTGCTGCTTTTTCAACTGATTGAGATAGAAATGTAGAATTATCATTTCCCTATGCTGCTGTCTAGATTGGCTGTGTTGACCGACTCTGTGGTTGTAACTTGCCTGGCGGTAGGGAGTGAATGACATGTTGTAGCACTGTAGCTTGCTGCCTGCTGCTGTCTGTGACTATTAATTGCCAAGTTGCCACATGAAGTATTGTTTTGGATGGTTGATGGTGGATCATCTTCACAGAGTCCATGCTGCTGTTGCTGCACACATAAGTATCTGTCTTTATTTTTTTTCCCTGTGCAAGATAAGGGCGTTGGTGGGTTGGTATTGTGACATCTTGAGTTCTAATATGTCCGTACTACTTTTATATTATTTTTCAGTTTACTGTGGGGATGACATCATCATGCCAGGTCAGGAATTGGGATTAGGATCTAGGGATGTTGGAACACACCACATTTCCCAACGCAGACGGTAAGTATTTAATTTTTCATTACTAATGTGGAGAAATGTCTGTTATTGCCATCTGGATATCACTCTGAGTTTGATAGTAATTGTGTTCTTTTTTGCTTTTGTCAACATCAGGAATTCTGATGAAGTTATACTCTCACTCCTGCTGCCACTGCTACTGCTCAACAGCATCTGGGGAATTTACTTAATTGTGCAGTGGTTCCAGTTTCACAGTCCCTGAGGTAAGCATTTCTTCATTTTTTATGGTCTTTTGTGGGGGGAAGGCAGAGTGGGATGGGGAGGATGTTGCTGGGGGGTTGAACTTTTTAAAGTGCTCAAAATTTGCTCTTCTTTTTATCTAATTTCCAGGTACGCAGTACTGTTAGGGGAAGGGGAATGCCTGCTACTGTGCTTCATCATGGTTAGAAATCATGTGCACCACCCAGCATGTTCCTTCTGGGGGTGATTTCCACAGTTCAATGACATCACGGGGTATGGTAAGTATACATTTTTTTTCTATGCTTGTTCTAATTTGCTTGCTAAAACCTGGTATGCAGAATGCAGATTGATGAGTATTCATCATTTTTCCTTATCTTTGGTCTTGCTTAGGTCATTTTCCTTCATTGAGGTTTCATCCTATCTCTTTGTGATACCTACATCCATCCAGGCCCCGCAGGAGCTGTGTTGCATGCAAGACAGAGGGTGTTGCTTGAACTGCGATGTTGGCCACTGATGTCCATATCATTAACGAGTAACCCCCACCCACATCCAGGGAGGAACTATATGTTGAAATGTATGTTTGAGATGGTGTTTAGTAAATAATTACGTCGAGGGGGCTAATGTATTGCCTAATGATTTGAGGTGGCAAAGCTGCAGTAATCATGAAAATGTGGAATCCAAACTGAGGGCAGCACACACCTCCCACTCCTCTTCCCTTACCCTGCCCAGGAACCATCACAGATTTGGTACAAGAACTTTAACCTGGTAGTATAGCATAAGTAACATTTTGGTGGTAACTGGATGTTGTAAGTTGTTAAGCCTTTTCATCATTACTTTTGTAATTAATGTCTAGCATTATTAAAGATGGCCACCATTCACCATTTCTAAAAATGTGTTCAACTTGTGGTATTAACAGTTGAATAAGCATGTTACATTCATGTGTGACTTGTACTGGGAGCCAGAATTCTTCAACATGTCATGGATAGTAAGTGACAGAAAATATTTTTTGGGTCGCATGGGGCACATGTGTGTGTTAGGTGGTGGAAAGGAGGGAGGGTGGTGTGGCATGTGCCATCATGGGCACTTTTAAGGACATCAAGATAACATATCTTGCTGTAAGATGGGGTTAATAGTCAAAATGAAAAGTAACATCTGTATCTTGATATTTTTTGCTGCAAAACATTGTAACTGTAATCATGCAAAATCTTTATGGTTTATGATTATGTATTGCTGCTGCTTTATATAGCCTGAGGGACTGGAGACCAAACAGCATTTTATGGCAAAGGGTGATCAAATGAAAGTGATTCACACTGCAGCAGATAACAGATAACCATAACCAATACAATGGTACATAGCTAAAAATAAGTTATAACACTATACTGAGCTGAAAGTGGTTTGGGGGTGGCCTTTGAGTAAACTCAGCTTTTCCCACTTCCACATCATCCAAGAAGCACCCCTCACAGTCTTCAAGACTACAGTTGTCACCAGGTGGGAATTCTCTCACCATTGCTGCTTTATCCACCTCGCTGCTTGTGGATGCTTTAGTCAAGGGATTGTCATCATCCTCATCACTGAGACACAGTTCCGGTGGCAACACCATTGGCATCACGGTGTTGTGTGGAATGTGCCTTTCGTTCATTTTGATGAACGTTAGTATGGACACATTCTTGGGTGACAAATTGGTCCTACGGTCACTCACAATGGCCCCAGCCATACTAAACACTAGTTCCACACTGACACTGGATGGTGGGCAGCTCAGATATTTCACAGCAACCAAAGTTAGTGCTGACCAGGCAGTCATTTTGCTGCTCCAGTATAGCACTGGCTTGTCAGTAATGGCAAGGTGCTTTGGGTCCCCCATGTAAGCCTTCACCACTTGTTCTGCTGCCCTGAGTCCAGCTGCGTCATCTGTCTCCTCCACCTTCTCCTCCATATCATCCACTCCCACCTGAAAGAGAACATCCCAAATGGGACCGCTTGCTGTTTTCTACTCTGCCTTGCCCATTTTCTCTGATTTGATTGCCTGTGAGCTGCTAGCGGTGATAGCAACACCCATTTTCACTGCAGTGCATGCCTTTTTCATGTGTGCAGCATATACCATTCTAAAGAGGTTCTCTGTCAACTTTTGTACTCACTGACAACCTCCTTCAATTATAGAAGGCAGGCCATGTTTGTAGCACGGAGCCAACATGGTGGCAATTGCAAAGTCAGCTCACTGTAAAATGTCGGATACACGGGTATTTGTGTCCAGCATGTGGAGCATTTGATCCATTACATCACAACTGCCATGATCTCCACTTGCCTCCATATAGTGTCGCACATTAACTAGTGTCTTCCTCAGCACACGTATGAGGGGTATGGATTGACTTATACAAGCAGTGTCCCCACTCACCGCCTGTGTAGCATGCTTGAATGGATGGAGAATGCATATTAGCCCATCCATTTGGTGCCAATGCTCTGTTGTTAGAGTGATGGACACTCCAGCACTGTCAAGAGTGGTGTGCACCAGCAGATATTCTGACACAGCCTTATACTGTTCATACAGTCACTCAAGCATGTACAGTGTGGAGTTCCACCTGGTCACAACATCAAGCTTCATTCTGTGCTGGGGCAGATGGTTATTGCGCTGCAGCTCACATAGGTGGTCATGGGCCTTTAGAGAATGTGCGAAGTGGACACAGATGTGCTGTGTGACAGTAACTGTTTCCTTAACGTCCGCATGGTTGAGAAACTGCTGTGCAACAAGATTAAGACAGTGTGCCAGGCAGGGCACCCTGAACAAAACACCATCGCTAATGCACTTCACTACATTGGAGTCATTTTCACTTGAGATAAATCCTACTATGTCTGACTATGTGTGAAGCCACCCATCAGTCTCTGACAGCAGAACATTAAGCATTTTCTCAGCTGTGTGAGAACCAGTAACACTTGTCATACTGAGGGTCGCATGCTGCTGAATACCAGGTGTGTTGCTACCACCACAATTTTGATTTTTGCAGGTTTTGCCTGGCCCCAAATCAAGTACCATGCCAGGCAACTGTGCCCAGTGTGCTGTTATGCATAGATATGAGCTTACTGCTGTCTGTCCACTGGTTCACATATCCATGCTAAGATGCAGATATTCTGAAGCACTATGCTTCAATGCATGTCTAATGGAATCAGACACTCTACAGTTCAGCTCTGGCATGTCACACTTAGAAAAATAGGTTCACGATGGAACCTGCCATTTGGGACAGGCACGGGTCATCAACATGTGGAAACCAGCATTCTCCATGAACAAGAATCACAATAGATCGATGGCCAGCATTTCAGCAGTGGCAGCATTTAACTCTCATGCAGCAACATGTTTGGGGGGGTACCTTGTGTACCGCTCAAGGATGGTCTTCAGAGTGGGCTGCATCTTTGGGGCCGTTTGACCAGAATGCTGTAGTTGTGTCAGGAATTATGTTCTTTTAGGGGTAACACTTGGCTCTTGGGGCTGTGTAGACCACATGAAACTGGTTATTTTGGTTACTTGTGGGAGTGGTGGTGCACATTTCAGACTCAAGGGACTGGGACTGGCACCTCCACTGCTATGCTCACAACTCGAGAGATCAAAGGCTTGCTCACCCTCCTATTCCACCACCAACCTACTCTGCCCTCCCTCCTCCTGCCTTTGCTCTACTACATTTAACTTGCCAAGCGAGATGCCACCAACATCTCTGACATCCTTCCGGTGTTGCTGCTATCTCAGCAGGTGCTTGTTTTTCAGGTGGGCGTGTTGGCTACCGATGCCTATGTGGCTTCCCTTTTTCCCCTGACTAACATGGGCTTGACAAAGTTGGCATATTGCTATGGTCTCATCACCAGGATCAAGCACATAAAAGTCCCAAACTAGGGACTTGTGACCTCTGGACTTTAGATGTTTCTGGGACTGGGATAATTCAGAAAGAGATGTGGAAGTGTTTGTGTTTTTGGGCTGCTCTCATCACTTCCATAAGACTACTTTTGGGAGGGGGGTTTCTTGACTGCTTGGAGATTTGCTTACAGGCTTGGTGACAGACTGACCCATGGGCTGTGCATGTAAATGGCTTACATCACCCTTTGACCTTTTTTAACTCAGGCTCCCATGTGGGATCATCCCAGTCATCATCATCACCAATAGCGATGATGTCCTTGTCCTCCTCCTCCTCCTCCCTATCACTATCTTCTTGTAGCATGGCACCTTTTTTTTTCTTTACAACAATCTCAGGGGGCTGACTATCCCTATCTCCAGGATTATCAGACTGTGGCTGAACGCTATCATCACCAACTCCTGCAGGAACAGGGACAGTCACACCGACAGACTTATCACCCTCCTCCTGGACCACTGTTCCTGTGCTGGTGTCAGTGCCTCCCTTCTTCTCACTGTCATCATCATCCACCAGCATGGATGCAACAGTTTGAGCCTTAAAAAAGTAAGACTCAGGTATGCCAGTACTTCCAACAACTCATTTGCTGGTACCTGCCACACCACCAGAGCCCACAGCAGAAGACACTGATGCAGATATACGTGTGCTTTCACTGCTATGGGAAGTGGGACCTGGAACTGAAGTTGTACTCTTTTCAGCAGACTTCTTACCTCCCTCATCCCCACTACCACATTTCTCCCCTATACTGGGCCATCTCTTAGAAGGCATTTTTGCTAGCTGCTGCTTCAAAGCTTTGCCTTTCTCTGGAGTATATCAAGAAAGGATGCATTACTAACCGTGTCAATAACACCTCACACGTCACACCTACAGTACTGGCTTCCTTACAAGTCCAAACAGTATCAGGACAGGTAGCAGAACTTAGAGTACAACTAATACCATATATGGTAGAAAGCCTATTCTAGTAAAAACAAAAAGGTAACTTTTTTCTTTCCCCAAACAGGAATTAAAGCAACACACAGGGAAAAGGGTGCAAGTGACTGACTTTAAATACAGATCACCTGTGTCTGAACAACTAAAGTACTGTAATGTGTTATTACTTAGATAATACCACAATTTTTTGTATTGTACTGTATAAGGGCAGAAACAACCATAAAACATTGACAAGGGTGAGTACCACAATATGGTGGTGGTCTAGATGAGAGGGATCAGCAAGCAATCTCTTGAAAACTATTATATTAATATATAGTTTTTTATACTGCGCACATCAGGTGTTAAACAAGCAATGCTGTAACAGAGAAAGGGTAAGGTAAGTCAACAAAAACAGGAACACCACGCAATGTGCAGAGGTGCTCCACCAATAAAATACAGGGGAGCAATTCAACAAAGCAATGAAACTGTAAATGGACAAGATCAAGTGATCAAGTAAAAGTACTTCAGTTTCCATACAAAAACATATAAAACTGTTGATTTTCACAGTTTAAGTGACACAAGTTAACACTCCAGCAAACAGAACTAATCACAAACAAAAATAAAATAACGGATTAGCTCTAAGTGTTTAAAACTTTAGAATTCATAATCACAACTAAAAGCAGAAGAATGGTATATATAACACAGGCTAACAGCGGCAGGAACTCTCAGACAGGACGGAGTAACTTTTCAGAGAAAAAGAAATTGTCAAGATATCAAAAAATTTATTAGAAATAACAGTAAAAAATAACTCACAATTTGTGAGCAATCTTTAAAAGGCTGAAAAATAGCCTGCACTGGTTTACAGTCCTACCCTACCCCACTCAACTCCTTCAAAGACACAGGTGAAAGTAAAACCTAATTAAACTAAGTATTATGCAAAAATCCACAAAATTGGAAAATGTTCCCTAGCAGCACTAGGAACAAACTGTACATTTTGAAGCAATTACCGTAGCTGTCAAAAACAAGTTTTAAAGAGGTTTTAAAAGGCTTTATTGGCTCTGATGCACCACAACAGACTGCTCTCCGACTCAACATGCAGCAGAATGAGCTGTAAACAAGCTGCATGTGATATTTGACCTATTTACCCACAATGCATTGTAAACTTCGCTTTTGGAGCAAAATTTTGCTGGCAAAATCAAAAGTTACACCGGTGAAATTGTGCCACAAGTTGAAATTTTAAGCATTAATGGGCAAAAGTGACTGACCAAAGCATTTTACATGAAATTTCTCCATTATGCGAAATTTCACCATTACTCAAAATCGGAAAACCAGGCAAAATTTATTTTCACCTATGCGAAAAAATTCACATAATTGCGGAATTACACAAACTTTTTTGCCAGGTGAAATATTTCAATTTCGCACACCTCTATTTAGTACACAGACTTGGATTTGTCCAGAACAATGCAATGTGAAGTGAGGAGGAGTCCAGCGTGACTGCTTCATCTGATTCGCTTTCCTAGTCTGATTTCAAAATCCTCTGGCTATGTATATGTACACTTAAGCACTTAAAATCTGTGTTGAAGCTGACTACCAGAAAACTTTTTGCCGCCACAAAGGCTGAAACAACAGTTATGAGAAAAGGTGCAAATTGCACAAGCTTATCTAGAAGGAACACCCCCCCTTCCCACTTTTCACCTTAAATTAGTGACTAGATGAGAGGTTCTCAAGCTATTAAGAAAAATCTAAATGACACGGTCTGCGGTTCACAACAAGCTAGACCCAAGACTGCTACATGTCGCAGCCCCTGTCATAGCTTCCCTTTAATAGGTCCTTACTCAAGGTGATGTTCCCTATGGCATGTAAAGTTGCCCTAGTAACACCAATTCACAAGGGTGGACCACAGGACCTAACCGAAAACTACCGCCCCATATCAGTCCTCAACACCCTGAGCAATATACTGGAGAGGATTGTAAATAACCAACTCCAGGACTACATGCTGTAGAACAACATAGCCTTCTAACAGCCCATCAACATGGTTTCAGAAAGCACCATGGGATTGACACTGCCCTGGTTCGCCTGTCTTCTGACATCTCAGCTCTAGACTTCAGTCAGATGACTGGAGCAATATTTGTAGACCTAACAAAGGTGTTTGATTTAGTGACCCACCAAAACCTTTTAGCAAAAATTAAATCTGTTCGCTTAGACAACCTGGCACTGAGTTGATTCTCGAGTTACCTCTCAAACAGGTCTCAAAAAGTTAAATGGAAAGGGGTAGTATCAGCTTCACACCGTATCGGGGATGGTGTCCCCCAGGATTCAATTCTGGGACCACTGTTCTTCTCCATGTACAGTATAACCTCAGAGATCCAAACTCAAAGAACCGGAATGACCGGTTAACCGCACCCCCCCAAGTGCTAAGCGCTAAGAGTTAAGCACTAATTGCAACCTGTAGCTCATTTTCTTGCCTGTTTAAAAGGCGTTAATCTTCTTCAACACTATCAGCATAGATCAGCATGGCAGGAAAGCAGGCTAACAAATGCAAGCAGGTAACCTTGTGTATCGACACTAAACTTGAAATCATAAGTAAAATTGAACGCTGTGCAAGTTTGAGTGCTGTTGCCGAGGAGTATGGAATTGGCAAATCGACAGTTTTTGACTTTAAAAAGTCTCAGGATAAAATTAAGCAGTTTGCCCAAGAAGCCAAAGATACAGGGTCTGCTTAAACCCGTTGCATTGTTAGAAAAGCAGCAAATGAGGACTTTGACCGTGCCATGCATTTGTTGTTCACCCAAGAATGCCGTAAAGGTACCCTGATCAGCGGCATCATTGTAAGTGAAAAAGCTAAACCTTCATTTAGACAAATGTACCCTGACAGTGTTGAAGAAGATTTCAAGGCTAGTTCTGGGTGGTTACATCGCTTCAAAAACCACCACGGTATACACCAGCTTAGTATGCAGGGGGAGGCACTTTCAGCTGATTGTGAAGCCTCACAGTCTTTTAAAATCAACCTACGACACCTAGTGGAACAGCAACAGCTCACATAAGGAAGAAACCGGGCATCAGATCTTATCAGACACTGATATCATTAATCTAGCACGCGTGAGTACAGAACATGAAATTGACAGTGAGGGAGATGAGGGGGATGAGGCAGTTACTGTTAACGTTCCTCACAGCAAAGCGGAAGAATGCTTCTCAGTTTGTGTTGAATGGCTGGAGGAGCAGCAGCAAGAAGCGAGTCCCATGGACCTAATGTTGCTCAGGAAACTGCAACATCTCACTGCCAAAAAACGTCACTGCTCACTGAAACAAAGTGCTAAACACATTTTTTTAAACATTCTGAAACTTAATTAATGGCTTTCACTGAACCTTACTCATCTGTATTTAACCTTTTGTTGTTTGACTCATATTAAAATTGTATTTGATACTGCAAGAAGCCCCGTTGTAGTTATTTCAAAGTTATTTTCAGAGTTATGAAAATTTCAGAAATATGAACACCATGCATTCCCATGCTGTTTGGATCTCTGAGGTTGTGCTGTACATTAATGACCTACCAAACAGCTGTGGGAGTACAAACCTGATTCTGTATGCGGATGATGCAATTGTATATAGGTGCTCTCACAGCTCGTCCCACCTAACCAACCTACTCACAAGGGACATACAGTCCATGGAGTCTTGGTTCCACTTCAACAAACTGGTGCTAAATGTTACAAAAAAATAAGGCTATACTCTTTGCCCCCAGAAGCTCGGATCCCAACAGGGTGTGGACCTTTACCCCCACTCTCCTAAATGATACTCAAATTGAGGTTGTCAATTCAATTAAGTGCCTAGAGATGAATCCCGATCAATGCTTCACTCTCAAGGTTCACACAGACCATCTAACCAATTCTCTAAATTGAAAACTGGGTCTCTTATACTGCCTTGCACCCTTCCTCATAATAGACTCACAGCATCATATTTGCAAATATCTTTCTACTCCCCACCTTGCTCTATGGGCCCACAGTCCTCTGCTCCCTCAGGAGTACTGAACTGCACAAATGTACATCTCTCATACATAGCTTCTGGGCTTCCCTGCCCCAGGAGCATGCCTTTGCACTTTTTGGCATTGAAACAAAGTTGCCACACCCTAAACCACTCCTCTAGTTTTCCCAAATCCCTCTGCATTCTCCACCTCTTCCTGAGTGTCCACATTGTTGCAGATGTTTGTGTCATCCACAAAGAGACACACTTTTCCCTTCAGTTCCTCAGCAATGCCACTTATGAAGTCATTGAAGAGGACCGGTTGCAGTACTGATCCCTGTGGCACACAGCTGGTCACATTCCCATCCTCTGAGTGTCTACCATTTACCACTACTCTCTGCCTCCTATCCTTCAATGGCAACTTGGCCTTTTTTTGTTCTCTCTTTTCCTGTCACCCTCACTGCTGTTCCCCCTTACCATCCATTTCTTTCCCTGCTGCTTATGGCAAGGGATGTGGAGACCAACCCTGGCCCTTTGAATGTCCGTATTGCCTATTCTCACACCATGTGGGCCAGTTCCCCTTGGCTTAAGATAGCCCACCTAAACATATGCAGTCTACCTTCCAAATACCCTGACCTTGAAGCCTGGATAATCCTCTATAAGCCTCATGTCTTGGATCTCACTGAGACATGGCTTAAGCCACACATCCATGATGACACTTACTGACTACTGGGCTACTCCCTACTGCACTGTGATAACCCTGGGAGAAAGAAGGGTGGTGGCATTGCTTCTTACATCAGAGAACCCCTAACAGCCACCCTTGTTCTCTCATTGGACCCTATCTCCCCCAGTGAGTGGCTAATTTCTGAGCTAACCCTGGGCTCCTCCAAAAAAATGTATGTCAGCTTTTGCTATAACCCCCCAAAAGGGGGCACACTGGGCCTAGAAAATCATCTAACTGGGCTAGGTAATCTCCATCCCCTGAGGGATGCCATTATCTTGGGCAGCTTTAACCTTAATTGGTTAAGACCCCATGACCTTGAATATGCCAACCTTCTCGAACTTCATAGCCTGGTGCAAGTTAACACTGTCTGCACCAGGCAAAATACCCATACCCTAAATCACTCACTCCTGGATTGGGTAGCCACAAATATGGAGGACAAGGAACTGCAGGCAGGGACCTGGTCTGACTCCATCAGCGACCACTCCCCTACTTATATTCTCTGGTCAAACAAAACTAAGTGTTCCACCCCCCCCCGCAAGTATCTGTCCTTCCGCAATTTAAACAACCCCAACTCCATTAACCTACTACATGATGTTAATGCAGTGAATTGGACTGCCCTTTACTCCCTGACAGATGTCTCAGTGGCAGTGTACTTCTTCACTAAAGCCCTCCTTAGGTTTCATGATAAACATTTCCCGATTACTACTAGAAGAGTGCATGGTGGCTGCACCAGATGGGTCACTAAGGAGCTCTTGGTCCTTATGAAAGAAAGGGATTCAGTATGGACAGCCTACAAACGGTCATCCACTCCTAACTTCTGGCACAATTTTAGGAGATTATGTAGCAAATTCAAGCAGTCTGCTAGCGCTCAAAAGCACGATTTCTATCAGAGACTTCACACTGAAAACCTTGCCAACCCGCGACAATTCTGGAACACCCTTAGCTCCCTCCTTTCTTCTCATTCCCATAGCCTTATAGCCCACTTAAACTCCCCCACCAGCCCACTGACTGATCCGTCGGAGGCTGCGCAAGTGTTTAACATAAAATTCACTGACCTCTCTGCCCACCTCTGTAAACTCCCCGCTCAGCAACTCACTACTCCTGGAGTTGGCGCTAGTGACCTACCCTTTCCATCCCCCCCTGTCACCCCCACCCTGCCTTTCTATTTTAGGACAATCACATAAAAGCTTACCACCAAACTCCATAGGAGCCTCCCTTCCCATGGTAGCCCTTGCTCTGATGGCATCTACCCCTCCCTGCTCAAGCTTGCAGCCCCTGCCATCTCCCAACCTCTGACTTTCATTTTTATCTGCACTTTGGCCTCAGCTACCATGCCTGCCCCCTGGAAGGTTGCAAAAGTCATCCCTATTTTTAAAGCAGGGGACCCCCTCTCCTCTGACAATTACCAGCCAATCTCCATTCTCCCCCACCTTAGCAAACTTTTAGAAAAGATTGTCCACCATCAATTCTCTGACCACATTGACAAGTATAACCTTTTGTGTAATCAGCAACATGGGTTCAGAAAGAACCACAGCACCACCTCTGTCCTTGCCCTCTTTTCTGATCATATCCACAGGAGCATGAATCTGGGTAAAGCCACTGGGCGGTTTTTGTGGATTTGACAAAAGCTTTTGAGCTGGTCAACCACCCCCTACTCCTTACTAAGCTCCTCCAGCTTGGCTGTTCCCTCGAGACTCGGCAATGGTTCCTGAGTTACCTGACTGGCCGTTCCAAATCAGTGACTGTAGGCACCACCACCTCCCCCAAACTGCCCGTCACTACAGGTATCCCCCAGGGCTCCCTCTTGGGACCCTTACTATTCTCCCTGTTCATTAACTCCCTCCCTGCTGGCAGTCTTAACTGCCCTGCTCTACTGTATGCAGATAACCTAGTCCTTTACCACTATGACAAATCCATCCAGAACATATCCTCGGTCCTTATGCAAAATTATGGCCATGCCCACAATTGGTTCTTATTGAATATGCTCCTGGTTAATGAGAAGAAAATCAAGCCTATCCTCCTTGGATCTAAGCCGTACCTAGCTAATGCCGCTAAATCTAACTCCTCCCTCCTGGTGCTCACCCCGTCTGGACCTCCCCTCCAGTTAGTCTCTGAATTCAAATATCTGGGTGTAACCATAGACCCATTCCCTTCCTCTACTGTGCATGTAAACACTGTTGTACACAGAATCAACCAAAACCTTGGCACTGCTTATCATGTAATAAACTATCTGACCCCCACTGCCTGACTAGCCATTGTCCTTGGGAACCTGCTCCCTATCCTTGACTACTGCTCTCCGACTTACTCATCCTCTCTGTCCTCTGCCCTTTGCCACAGACTCAGCTCGGTTTATAATAGTGTTTGC
The DNA here is from genome assembly GCA_016271365.2 of Neoceratodus forsteri. Taxonomy (NCBI): domain Eukaryota; kingdom Metazoa; phylum Chordata; order Ceratodontiformes; family Ceratodontidae; genus Neoceratodus; species Neoceratodus forsteri. The sequence goes on from CM057458.1 coordinate 1,090,261,045, forward strand.
CGCTTCGTACTAATGGCTTCCTTCTCCACCCACCATTGTGACTTATATCAGTCTCTTGGTTAGCCCTCACTCAAGCATCACTTTGACTATGCACTTGGTAGTATCATTGATGGTACAATGCATGGGGGTATCAAGTCCCCATATGCTTCTTTCCTCAAGGCACGTACTGTCCCTAGGAGGTCCCCAGAGTCTGCTGTAATGGGGAGTAAAGCTCTGTCGGTAGCTGCACCTTCTCTATGGAACAGCTTCCTGGCAGCTATCCTAACAGTTGCCTTGCACCACTCCTTCAAATCCCAACTCAGATCCTGGCTACTCCTGGAATCCACCTGCTCCTGCTCTCCTGTTTAAACCCTCCCCCCCGGGTGTAGGTACTTATACCCCCTCACTCCTGCCCCCTTTTTTCTCATTTCCCCCTTCACCCTTACATGCTAGCTCTCTCTAACCTCCCTCTCCCCATCCCTACCCCTACTAGTTTCCTTGTTTACCCCATGCCTTCACCTCCTCCTGTCCCTAGATCTTCTCCCTATTTGTCCTACCCTTGTACTCCTGCTCTACTTTCCCTCGTCCTTACCCTAGTACATAGTAACCTTGGTGTGTGCCTCCATGTCACCACTGGCACTTAGTTTCTCTGCTTTTCTCCATCCCCTCCCTAGCACCCTTGCTGTGTGCCTCTGTTTACCACCTAACTTCCCTGCTTCCTCCTTATTCACCTCCATTTAGGTATTGTTACTTGTTGAACTATTTATCCTACTAGGTTACTGTGGTTCAGTCTGTTTACCCTGTTTCAAATAAGTATTACTGCTTGTAACTGATTTTTTCCACTACCCTGTGTCAATCTATTGTTGTACAGCTAGTTATCTGCTTTCATCGGGCTTGCAACTGTACATTGTTCAGTTACTTCTCTGTACCATTGCTTATTATGCTATGTATGTTTCTGTTGGGACTTGCATCTGTACAGCTTGTAATTTGCTACACCTATTGGACTGTAAATTATTTTAACTGTTTGATTCTGTACCATTATTTGTGGCCTGGGTCATGCCTGAAAATGGTCCTTGGATCAGCGCACTTACATGGTAAACAAAGACTTAAATAAATAAATAAAGTTTGATACCCAGCTTACCACCAAGTCCCCAACCCCAGGCTGGCCCCTTTTTTGGCCTCCTTAGCAATTCTCTGCTCTGTTGATGCCTAAGCAGCCCTCACCTTCCTTCTTGCCTCTCTTTATTTTTCCAGAGATACCTCCCTGTCCCCCTCCATCTCGGTCTTCCTAAAAGCTGTATTTTCTCTCCTACTGCCTTAGCCACCTTCTTTGAGAACCACAATGGTCTCTTCTTCTTCCTACCCTTGTTTGCTTCCCCCAAACAACATGCATTTGTCTTAGCTGTTCCCTCCTTGATCTTTTTTCATTGGGTCTCCACTCATCCCAGCCATCCTCCCTTTGAGGTATCTACTGAGGCAGTCTCCCATTTTTTTAAAATCTACCCCACCTGAAGTCCAGGGCCCTTGTCTTAGTATGTTTTTTCTCCTGCCCAATCCATATTCCAAACTACACAGAATGGTGATTGCTTGTACCCAGGGACTACCTACTGTGATGTCTACAGTGTTGTCCCTGTTCCTAAGTACCAGGTCCAGCACTGCCCCATCTCTAGTGGGTTCTTTAACTAGCTGACTGAGAAATTCCCCCTGTAATTAGGTTGCAAACAGTAGGAGTACTTTGGATTGGAACTAAAAAAGAGATCCAATATCTAACCATGCATTAATAGTGTTTTAAACCATAATCAGGTGATACATTTTAGCTAATAAGGTTTCTTGATTCTCTATCCATTTTAAAATTACAAATATTCACTGGTGCTCAGTGATAGGTTCTGTTATAAATGAAGATATTCTAATACTTTTATTATGACCCCCCACCTTCTCTTAGCTAGTTATAACCCAAGGAACTTCTTTCATTTAGAATGCATCATGTGGATAGGATTGAAGTAGAAACACAGAGATCTAGAAGAATAAGAACAGAAAACCAGTAGGGGCAGGATTTTCAAAGGGTGGTGCAGGGCTTGCATCAAGCCCTGCATGAAATCCTTGTGTCATTACAGCTGTGGCTGCAGCTGCACCCCATTTTACAGTTTTGGATACAGTTGTGATAGTTTGCCTGCTTTACAGCAGCTTGTGGCAAATTTCAGCTGCAAGCTCCGTGCTGGGGGTGCCAAACATTGATGCAAGCTAGACCACAAAAAGATGGTGTAGCAAGCATCAGTTAGATGCAAGGAACACAGAATCCTTCTAGAGTGCTGCAAGTCCAGTGCGCCATATCTTTGATGCACCCGGGGCTTGTGGCACATCTCGTCTTTTGAAAATCCAGCCCAATAAGGCCATCAAATCTGCCCTGATTCCCAATGATGTAACAAATAATCTTTCCCTCAGAGTCTTCCCAGTTCCCTACCACCCTCTATTTCTTAATTACCCTTAAAGATGTTCTATTGTGCTTCAAAGCCAGTTATATTCCTGGCTTTGATCTAATTTCTGGGGAGACTATTCCATTCATCCAACATCTGCTCTGTGAAAAAATAACTTCCTAATGTCCATTTTGAATTTGTTTACTTTTGGCTTGAGATTGTGCACCAGAATGGATGCACTGTTTCTATACAGTATTTGCATAACTCTGCAGAGTGCACCATATTGTATCACTATATTGCTTTATCTGTTTCTGTCGTGTCCCTCCTCTCTCCTGTCTTTCAAAGAATATACATTGAGATGTTCCCATCTCTCCTCATAGGACTTTGCTGCCCCTGGATCATTTTTGTCACCCTGTGCCATAACGTTTCCAACCTCTGCCTGTTCTTCATGGGGTGTGGGCTCCAAAACTGCACACAATACTCCAGGTGTGGTCAATCCAGTGACTTCTGGTGAGAGTGCTGCTGACTTGTTTAAGACACTGTGATTGAAAGGCATATTAGATGGCACAATTATTGCATGTTGAGTCTCTCCTGCAGTCCCATAGCTTTGAGGTTGTTGACAATAGACTCACTAATTGCAGATTACCTGATGGCATCTGTAGGTGCAGGAGGATATTATGCTTCTTGTGATTGGTACTGGCTGTTGAGATACCATAGTGATTTCATCCTTAGGAGGTTGAGAGATGTCACAGTAATGATGATGGGTACCTAGGTGTTTAGATACCAAACCATAATAATGATAACATCTGATGCTGAGTGATACTTCCTGATGATGGGTACTTCGATGTTCAAAATATACTATCCCCAACCTTCTCCAGAGGATGCTCATATTTTCATACAGTTAATTTTATAGTGCAATCATTTTCCATGTAACATCATAAGACTGCAAGTCAACCATGTGGAATTTTATTTACATTTTAGCTACAGTATGAACTTTTGATAAGGTTGCTTTTGCCAAAGTCTGCAAGTTGGAGTTTGAACTTTATCTTAATCTGTAGAAAGTCAAATACTTTCAGGCCATTAATAATACACATATAACAAGATTTTCATTCTGATAAAATATAATCAAAAGCTTCAAAGTTACTAGGTTGTGACAATAAACAGGCCCCTGTGTTTCACAAAGTGAGAATTAATACATTATATAAGTAAATATTTTAAAAGAATTTCTCTTAAACTGTAGGTTTTTCCACACACTGGTTTCATAATAAGATGACCACTAGAGAGGACTGTTTTGTAGGCACTAACATATATTGCCCTTAAAAAATATATGGTAGATTTGTACCATTAGCATAGAGAATATGATTGAAAAGTAAAAAAAAAATTGAAAATGCCAGGCAGGCAGGAAAATAATATAAGCACTTTGAATTTTAGGCCAAAATAAAAGCCATGTTTCAATCTTGACCTGAAGCTGTGACCCCATATGGTCCACACAGGTCACTGGTAAGGCCACACTTGGAGTTTTGCATGCAGTTATTGTTTCAAGAAGGATAGGGAGTGTTACAGACTATTTCATGGAGAACAGTCTAAACACATACTCTATGGGGGAAGGAGGGAAAGTGGGAGATGCTACAATCATACACAAATATTCTGGGAAAAAATAGGGCGGACATCACACGACAACCACCAGGGGGCACAGTCTTAAAATGGATGGGGGAAATTCAAGAATTATGAAAGAAAATATTTCTTTATGGTGAAGGTGGTGTATAGACAGAAACACCTTTCCAATAATGTGATCAGTGCTTGGACTATCTCAAGATTCAAAACTCAGTTGGACATTTTAATGGGGCTAGTAAAGGAAGGCATGGGGTGGAAGTACCAAAAGAGCACAGTAAAAAAAAAAAAAATTAAGAAAAATTGCCCCAAATCCAGTTTTCAAAACTCTACCTTAGTTACATCCAGTTTTCAAAGTTCAGATGTTCAGATCTAATTGTGCTTGGACAAAATGTTCAGACTGATTGTAACCTGCCCTATCATTTATAACTACTGTATGTCTAGCATTTTCTAATCAAAACTGGATGAAAATTGCCATAAAAGAGCTAGAAATTCTGCAGGTACAGTAAGTCCAACTTTTGCAAATAACTCCAACAAGATAGAACACGTCTAGCCATACTAGAGCAAGTTCTGACATTGACATAACCTGGAGTTGCATTCACTGTATGACTGTTGAAAATCCCTCCTGATGCAATTAGGAGCTGCATCCATTTTCTGACTCTTGAACATCCCAACAGACTTTTTCTGTCCATAACCACCAATGATGTCTATGTATATGCATGTCACAGTACTGTCCTGAATTAATAAAACCAGCCAACATCACAAATATTGGTGGGAACCAAAGGCTGGCATGACCAACATGAGTGAAATAGAGGGAAGGAGCAGGTATGTATAAGAGTCCGCAGTTTTGTTAAATAGCTTTTACAGGGCCTGGCTATGAATCACTTTATACAATAGGTGTGCAAGAGACTAGAATTGAAGTAAGCAATAAGACATGATGGGGTGTGCATTAGACACATCTAGCACATTGCTGGGGTGAAGTGAGGTATGAGGCCACTGGTCAAGTGCCTTCAACCCCTAGGCATGCACTAGAAGAGTCTAGCACATGCTCCTGGAGTGTCTTATTGTGCATATGAAATGGGCAACCATTATTTTAAAAGGAAGAACATAAAGACATGTTTTTTAATTAACAATAAATATGAATTCATTACTTAAATTTTCATATGCTTGGAAAAATAGTCCCCCATTTATTTTTGGTGGGGGGTTTAAATATAATGAACAGCATGATGCACAGTTGCTGATGTGGAAACTAACAAATTTATTTAACAAAGTATATGTCCCCAGTGAAATTCATTGTGCAGTTTTGCATGTTGAATAGCCACTTGGAGAAGTATTCCATGGGTCTTGAAGGTGCAGCTGTGGTTACTTCTGCTGTTTCATGCTTCTCTGATGTTTCTGCAGTTGGGCTAGGTTCTTGTTGTAAAAAGAACACATTTGGATGGGGAGCCATGTTGCTGCTCCATTTTTTCTGTCTGCATTGCTTGGTCTCTAGCAACCTTTCGGGCTGCCTTCATTCCTGTGCCCTGTCATGCTCCTTATTTCCCTGCTCTGCAACCCTGCATCTGAGAGGAGCTGAACTGCAATGGCACACACAGAACAATTGTTATATTGTGTGCTTAATGGTGCTTCTTTGCTTAACCTGCTCATTATTGTACTGAGTAAGTTCAGCCCCATGGAATCTGCACTTCACTAAACTGGCTTGGTGTCAAGTGTGGTTTGAGGGAGACACCTTGGATGCAGACACAATGCTTTAGGCTGAGGTGACAGTTAAGAAATATACTTTTTATAACTACTTACAGGGCACAGTGGGTCATCAGGGATAGGGTACATACAGCCACAATGTGACAGTTACATTTGCTTCAAGAGGGTTGCTTTGATTTTTGGTATGTTCTTTGAGTAAAGGTTCTAAAGTCTGTTTTCATCTGTATTGAGTTCAAAGCTGCCTGGTGTTAACTGTCTTAGCCTCTCATGACTGCACCTGGCCATGTACAGTTCACTATCCAACCACACCTTATGGACCAAGCCAGGCACGGTATCAAGTGAAAGGGCAGGAGAGTGACATAATGATGTTTTGCTGTGTCTTTTTTTTAGCCATTCTGTATGCTTTCATTCATGAAGTGAAGCCATTTTTAGATGTCTGAAAGTCCAGGCCCATAATGATGTTTTTATTGTGGCCTTCAGCAGCAGAGGTCAAGTGCCTGTTAAGTGTGGTGTGCGGTGAGCAAAAGCTGTTTATAGCATACACTTTTCCTGTGCTGTCCTATCCTCCATGTGGAAGTGCCAAAATATTTCATTTAGCACTGATTTCGGCACTTCTTTCTAGTCCACGTGCATATTTTTGGGATGTTGCCCACTTGCTAAACATGTTTAGAGCCCTGTTATTTGCTCTGTGTTTTGTTTATTTTCTCATCTTCTTTGTGATTCAGCTGATTGGGAGTGAGAATGAGGAAATGGCTACTCACTGTGGTTTCTGCTCGTTTCAGGTGTCATTTCTTGCCATAGTGGCACTTCAGGCTGCAGCTCAGGTTCATCAGGCTCAGCTGGCATCTCTTCTTTGGTGGCACTGAAGTTTTCCATATGGTCTGGAGTGAGACTGATATAAAAAAAGGTAGGCATTTCCATGGCACATAAATGGGTGATTTACTGAAGGGACACTGAGGGCTACTGGCACAAAACAATGACTAGAATGCATGTAAGGGAAGCAAGATAAAAAACAAGGATAATGTGCATGCACGAAACCAGTCAGGCCTTTTAGGAGTTTGGGTCAGCACTATATGGCACTTACTAGGTTTACTAGGTTTGTATAGGAAAAAGAAGGCCAAGGCCCATCTAGATTTTCCCCCACGATCATGTGGGCAATTTGTATAATTTAATTTTGATTTAGCCAACAATCAAAACCTTTTTTAAATGTTTCAGTACTACCACAATCAACCAGTTCCTGTGGCATTTTGTTCCAGAGCTGAGGCGCCCTTACTGAAAAAAAGTTTTGTGTAAGATTGTTCCTAGCTCTGGGGACTGTTAGTTGTTTAGTGTGGCGTCTGGGAATAATTCGACTTGTAGTATAGGCAAGTCCACATTTTGTCATGAGATATGGGGATTACATCAACTTATTAAGTTGTAATACATCCCCTCTAAGTCTTCTATATTGCAGGGGAGTTAAGCCTGTTTTTTGTAGTCTAGATTGATAGGTATATGTTGATAATCTAGGGACCATCCTAGTTGCCCGTCTTTGGATCCTCTCCAATCTGTCGATGTCTCCCCTGAGATATGGGTTCCAGAATGGAGACCCATAATCAATAAGTGGTTTGACACATGCCTGGTATATTGGGATCAGACACTGTTCAGATTTGGAAACAAAAGAACGCTGTATCTGCCTTAGTAGCACATAGGTTGTGTTAGCCACTTTCAAACAGTGGTCCGTTGAAGTGAGTTTAGAATTAACCAGTATCCCCAGATCCCTCTCTTTGTTAGTAGCTTTAAGGGGGAATCTTATTTATGTAGTAAATGTTTTTGGGGTTATGTGTTCCGAAGTGCAAGATGACACATTTATCCATATTAAATTCCATTTTATTTTCTAAGGCCCACATTTCAATGTTATGTAAGTCTAACATAAGTGAGTCAAGATTGTGTTTATTTTCCACTAGTCCCCCAAGTTTAGAGTCATCTGCAAACTTAGATAACCGATTTTGACTACTTATTTGCATGTCACAATATAAATATTAAATAGCATTGGTCCAAGCACAGAGCCCTGAGGAACCCCACTTGTAACTAAGCCAAGGTTGGAAAAGCTGTCATTTATGACAACTCTTTGGGTGTGGTTTGTCAGCCATGCATTGACCCAGTTGACTAGATAGCTGGTAATGGCCAAAGATTTCAATTTGTTAATAAGATTTCTATGAGGAACCTTATCGAAGGCCTTACTATAATCCAGTAGAATAACATCCATTTGTTTTTTATTATCCAGGCCCTGACTAATATTATTGTAAAAGGCTAATAATTTGTAGTGCAAGAATGTTCTTTTCTAAACCCATGCTGCGTATTGTCCATGATGTTTACTATCCTCATTTCTTTTTCAAATAAAGCTTTAATTATCTTTTCCATAGTTTTGCAGATGATAGATGTAAGGCTTATGGGATGATAGTTCTGAACCTTGAATCTACTTCTTTTTTTCTGTATGGGAGTAACTGTTGCTGTTAACCAGTCAGTAGGAATTTCAGCTTCATGCAAGGATTTATTAAATATTATTCGTAGTGGTTTTGTTAATTCTTCTGCTGTTTCAGTTAGAAATCTAGCACTTATTTGATCCGGCCCTGGGCTGGTAGACTTTTTTAGTGACTTGAGAAGTGGAGTAATTTCAGAAGAAGTAATATTGTATGTACATGTAGATGTGGAGTTAACACTTGGACCAACTTGGGGGGCAGAAGTCTTTATTTGAAAAGACCGAGCAAAAGTATGAGTTAAATAAATTAGCTGTTTCTGTGTCAGACTGCATAATATTACCATTTTGTGTGATTGTGCCTATTTTTCTAGTATTTTCCATTTTATTATTAAGGGATGAAAACAATGCTTTGTATCCATCCTTGTATGCTAATTTAATTTCTAATTTAATTTTGACTTGTTTAATCATATTTTTTAGCTTGTGTAGGGCTTTTTTGTAATTTATATAGGCAGAGGCTTTATCCATAGGCTGGCTAGATTTAAGTTTCATAAAAAGTATTTTTTTCATTTAATTTTCATTTTTTTATCTTGAGATTTATTATGCAATAAAAACATTGGAAACTGCATATTGAGCATTGGATGGTGCTTTCCTTACATGCATTCTTGTGATTTCGTATTGGGAGAACACATCTGCGAGTGGAGCCTGCTTTTCTGTGTGGATTTTTACAAAGAAATGAATGCCATCTAAAATGTCAACATTCTAATGAGGCATTGCTATGGAAAGGACATGTGAGCTCAGGCTGACCAGTACTTGTTTTTAACCATGCGCTAGACAGTTTCAGTGCACAGCTAACAGCCAGTCAGAGGCCTGGAAATCTTAAGTCCATTTCATAATTTGGTTTAGTATGGCACCTTCCATACACAAAATATCTGAAAGTGCTTTGCGGCCCTGACTTGGACATCCCTTATGATAATATTTTGCATAGGAAAAAAAAACTTAGGTAACTGAATAAATGAGAGTGGTACAGAATAAATACAAATACTCTGAAAATAATTTCTTAACTATTTTGAATGAGAGATTTTATAATGATGCTAATGATGCTCCAACATATGTGGGTCCCCATCCTCTTTAGTTAATGATTATGGAATAACAGCAGTATTTGAATTATATAAAATATTGGATTGTAAGACAGAAACAAGACCAGGAAGTTGTCATGTTTCTCCTGCTATTACCAAATGGCATGGAACCTTTTTAACCCATACTCCTCATAGTGTAAGAGGAGCTGAATATGGAAATAACTAATAAGAAAAGAGTCTGCTGGAGTAACAAAATAGATTAACATGTTAAACACGTGCTTAATTCAGAAGTAGTTAATGGAATAGTAACCTCTTTTATGATGCAGCTGTTGTTTTAATTCTAATGATGGTAATTTATTTATCTGCATGATGTTACTTTAAGTTGTTTATTTGTTTACTGTATTGGTTCTATATGCCTGTCTATACATGTATGGCACCATGAGCCTCCAGAAAAAGGTGCATTATAAATAAACGTACTACTACTACTAAAGCATATGACTAAAGAAAAAGCCACAAGAAAAAATTATAAAAATATTTAAGCTATTTTTTCATTAATTATTCCTATACTCTAGAAAGAAAAAAAAAAATCAGATACATAGTTTAATGAGGCATGCAATAATTACAAAGCTGGGTTGAATAATCATATTAGAGACACTAAAGAGTATTCCTCCAGAAAGCACTTAAAAGAATTAAATACATATAGGAAGCATTATACAGCATTTATAGAGCAACAAAAGCAAATTATTGTCCAAAATTACAGGACAAAATGCTGAGAGTAGTAGTTACAAAGGACATTGAACAGTTCTGGCTAATAGTCACACAGGAGAAAAATAACTATGCAGATCAACTTACACTCCATATTGCCCCATGCATATGGATAAATTATTTACAAAATATGATAGTAGCGAGTAATTAATGTGGGCTTTTTGCTAGTAAGAGTATCATATCCATCAAGGTTTTTATCCTCAGTCACATCATAGGTGGCTTTTTCAGCCCTTTCCCTGTCCCCCTTGCCCAGCTACTTGCCTCCCTGGTCCATCAAGCCATGTATCCCCCACAGATTGCCCCCCATGGTGGGTCCAGGAAGGGGAGGGCCATCCTCCCCCCACCCAGAGACCCAGCATCCAGATTTGTGGGTTGGCAGACCAGTGGAAGTATGGAGTGTCCCCGAACAGGCAGGGCTTCATGAAGCCTGTAACTACCATTTTTTTTTCATTTTCTCCCCTTATGTCCCAGGGCCTCAGCAACACAGACATACATGTGCATGGAGGTGCACATGCACTCTGGAACTGGCAACTCTATCCACCCACCCAGCCTAGTGCCAGCCCCCCATTTGCCCCACACCACCACTGAGCCTCCACTTGGTGACCAGCCAAGAGCCGGGAAGAGCTTACCTCCCAATCTGAGAAAGGAGAGCTGCCTATTGGCCACTCAACCATCTCTCAGCCCTCCCCCCAGCTAACTTCTAGCAGCCTGAGCTTGTTCCAAAACTCGGGTCACTGGCATGGGAGAAGTAAGGCACTTGAAGTGCCTCATCTCTCTGCACCACTGGTCTGGCTGCTAATAAGGATATCTGAAGGACTTAGGTAGAAGCCCCACCAACCCAACACAGTACAGCAAGTCAAAGGAAGAAGAGTGGTGAAAGTTCTTCAGCATAAGTGGTATTAGAGGGATCTAGGCAGGAGCCCTCATCCCCTCCAGCACAGTAAATCAAGTTGGAAAGAACACGGAGGGGTTACATTTCTTAACCTTTCAGCACAGTAAGTGCTTTCAGAGACACACATTTTCAGTACAGTAAGTGTTTGCAGCAAGCAAATTTCACTCTGATAAACTATTTGTGTGTTTAAACATGGCACCTTTCTATGCCTTGGTCACTCTTCCTGGTCAAGTAATTTGGCAAGTCATTTCTGGCTGAGCCAGAACTGTATACTGATGGACTGCATCTGACTAAGGAGGGAGTCAGTGCATTGGGGCAGAAGTTTGACGTCTTTGCAGAATATTTAAACTAGCAAATGGGGAGGGGGTGCAGCACCCCATACATTGAATGGGAAGAACACCCCTCCCCCCTCAGCTAGTGGTCAAACAGTGATTCAGCATGTTTGCAGTTCATTTGCATCACCAGGTAAGAAAAAAGGTTCATCTCCCCATACGACACACAGGGGAAATGCCAAACCTTACCCAACAACTAACACACCGAAATCTGGCCAATGGAAAATCATGTACACAAATGCCCACAGCCTGGGAAATAAGATCCCAGACCTGCAGGCAATAATGTCAGAGGCTAAACTGGACATAGTAGCAATTAGTGAGGCATGGTTTACCAGTAACCACACTTGGGAGACTTCAGTACCTGGCTATGTACTGTTCAGAGGAGACCGAGGTGCAAAAAGGGGGGGTGGAGTGGCCCTGTATGTTAATGAAAATATAAAAGCTACAGAAATTCAGAATACACATAAGGAGCCAGAAGAACTGTGGGTCAACCTGCAAACAGGAAATGGGACAGCCATAAGAACTGGGGTTGTCTACAGGCCCCCAGACCAGGGGGAGGACATAGACACATTACTGTTAGAAGATATGCAAAACATGACAGCTAAAGGGGAGGTTCTGATAATGGGAGACTTCAACATGCCAGATACAGATTGGTCAATATCAGCAGGAACATCTGCCAGAACTAGATACATGGTGGATTCCCTGCAGGGGGAGGCCCTCAAACAACTGGTACAACAACCCACAAGAGACAGGGCTATCCTAGATCTAGTACTGACTAAAAGGGAAGAGATCACAGATCTCCAGGTAGAAGGTCACCTGGGGGCCAGTGACCATCACATGGTATGGTTCAATTTGGCCACTACATCTAAATCATCCCAATCCAAGGCAAAAATACGGGACTTCAGAGGAGCTGACTTTGATAAGATGGCCAACAGAGTTAAGCTAGCCCTGTCAAAAGAAACACAGGTGAGGGGTACAGGCAAAGTGGGCAAGCATTAAGGATGCAATACTTGAAGCAACATCCCATTGTGTTAGACAGAAAAGGAAGTGCAAAGAAGAAGGAACCACTTTGGTTCTCAAATACAGTAGTAGAAAAGGTCAGAGCCAAAAGGCTGGCCTTCAGGAAATATAAGAAAACACAGCGGGATGAAGATAGGGAGGCATACCAAACTTCCCTAAGGGAAGCAGGGAAGGCAGTAAAGCAGGCAAAGTCCCAAACTGAGGAAACACTAGCACGAACAGTAAAAGAAGATGACAAGACTTTCTATAGATACATTAGTGAAAGGAGAAAGTCCAGAGGGGGTATCACTAAGCTCAAAGGAGAAAAGGGGCATGTGAGGAGGAGGACCCTGTAAAAGCATCTATCCTAAATAGATACTTTTGCTCAGTATTTACTGAAGAGAAGGTAGGGCAGGGCCCACAGCTCAACACCACGGACACAGGGGGAAGGGAGGTGAGCACTACACCTTTCACAAAAGAAAGGGTCCTACAAGAGCTTGCTAAGCTCAGGGTGGACAAGGCAATGGGGCCTGATGGCATGCATCCCAGGGTACTTAAGGAGCTAAGGGTGGAACTAGCAGAGCCATTAGCAGAACTGTTTAGTGAGTCTCTGAGCACAGGAGAGGTCCCAGAAGACTGGAGAAGGGCTCATGTGATCCTGCTCCACAAGAGTGGTAGCAGGGAGGAGGTGGGGAACTACAGACCAGTCAGTCTTACCTCAGTAGTGGGCAAGATTATGGAGGCACTCCTTAAGGAAAGGATAGTGCAACACCTGGAATCCATAGGGCACAGGATCCAAGACAGCATGGGTTTACAAAGGAAGGTCCTGTCAAACTAATCTCATAGATTTCTTTGACTGGGTAACCAGGGTGGTGGACCAAGGGGGAGCAGTTGATGTCACCTACCTTGACTTCAGCAAAGCTTTCGACACTGTTCCACATAAAAGATTGATAAATAAGCTGGTTAGGCTTGGGGTGGGTCAGAAGTTGGTCAACTGGGTGGCAAACTGGTTGACGGGCAGAAAACAGAGAGTGGTGGTAAATGGTATACAGTCAGAAGAGATGCAGGTCACAAGTGGGGCACCTCAGGAGCAGTCCTGGGGCCAGTCCTCTTTGATATCTTCATTAGTGACATTGCAGATGGACTAGAGGGCAAGGCTTGTCTGTTTGCAGATGACACCAAGATCTGCAACAGAGTAGATGATCCAGATGGGGTGGGCAGAATGAGAAGAGATCTGGATAAACTAGCAAAATGGTCAGAAGAGTGGCAACTGGGATTTAATGCAAAGAAGTGCAACATCATGCACATAGGGAACAGAAACCCTGAAGCCACCTATAGGCTGGGAGGGGAGTTGCTGGCAGTCACAAAGGAAGAAAGGGACTTAGGCATCATCATCACCGATGACCTGAAATCATCCAAGCAGACCTCTAAAGCAGTAGGTAAGGCTAGGGAGATGTTGGGGTGTATTAGTAGGGGTATCACAAGTTGTAAGGGGGAGGTAATAATCCCTCTTTACAAGACCCTGGTTAGGCCCCATCTGGAGTACTGTGTGCAGTACTGGAGGCCACACCTTCACAAGGACATTAACCAAATTGAGGCAGTCCACAGAAGGGCAACCAAAATGGTGCAGGAACTGCATCAGAAGACATATGAGGACAGATTAATGGAGCTCAATATGTATACCCTTGCACAAAGGAGGGAGAGAGGTGATATGATTGAAACATTCAAACACCTTAAGGGCATTAACAAGGTGAAAGAGTCTAACATATTTAAATATAAGAAAAATAACAGGACAAGAGGACACAGCATGAGATTAGAGGGAGGCCAATTAAGGGGGAATGTGAGGAAATTATTTTTCACAGAAAGGGTGGTGGATGCATGGAACGGTGTACCTCAGGAAGTGGTGGCTGTGAATACAGTGCAGGGCTTCAAACAGGCATGGGATAGGCATAAGGGAGCAATACAGATGAGTATGAATAGATAGGCCACTGGCAGAGCAAAGGCCGATGGCATATTTATAAGGTAGAAAAAGAAATGGGCAGACTGGATGGACCTTGAGGTCCTTATCTGCCATCAACTTCTATGTTTCTATGTAAACAGCAAAAATATTACAGCGAAGATCATTACAGCAACAAATTTGAGATTGTTGCTGTAATGGTCCCACTGTACACCAATGTCAGTTTCACCCACATTCAAATCAACTCTGCCTCGGAGCTTGATTTTTAAAAAATCAGGTAGTGTGGGGGGCCGTGCCCCACACAAAAAAACACAATGATTTTACAACGGGAGAAACTTCGACAGTCAAAGTTTCACCCGTCGATGCTGAGCATTTCGACAACCATGTTGTTGAAGCGACTTGGTGGAACCAGCCAGAACCCACTCCAGAAGATGCCTTCAGTAGTTGTCCATTGTGGCTATGGCCAGTCAGACTTGGAGCCAGCATTGCCTGGTTATCAACATGGGCTTTTCAGCAGTAAGGTGTGTCTGAGCGACTCGGACAGAAGCAGCCACATCTCCTGCACAGGGTAGTAAATGGGCAGGAACAAGGAGTGTTGACAGTCCTTCAGCATAAGGGGTAGTTGAGGGACTCAGGCAGGAGCCCACCTCTCCTTCCAGCAGAGTGAATCAAGATGGTTTGAACAAGGAGTGGTGAAAGTTCTTCATCGTACAGCACAGTAAGGACTTTACAAAACTTTTTTCAGCACAAGTAAGTGCTTACAGCAAACAAATTTCACTCTGCCAAACTGAGTTTGAACTTGATGTCTTTTCATGCTTAGGTCCTTTCCCTGTGCAAGTGATCTTGACCAGCCTATTCTAGCTAAGACAAGACCCATATATTTTCCCCTCTCCTCTTAAACTGAGGGATATGGCAAGTGGCCCTCCACACAGTAAGCTGGAGCACAAGGACAGAGGCATAATGCCATTACACTGAGGGCATCAGCTGTGGAGTTGCAGTCAGCAGGAGATGCTGTCCCTGTGTGGTCTTCCACCTTTGAACACCTCAGTTATTAAAGTATAAGTACCTCTGGGCTATTGTGTGTCTCCTGCTACTGGCTGGGTTTCTGTCCAGGTGCTCTTTTATTGTTCCCCTAGCTCTCCTTGCAGTGAGTCTAGTCATGAGACAACTCACATACTGTAGCCCTGGTGGGCTCAATGCTGCTAAGGCTATCTTTATTGTCTGATGTTTGCTCAGCTTTATGAGTGCTAATCAAAGTTTCCATTGTAAAATGTATTGTCAGCTTTAACATTTCACAACTTATCATCTCCAAATATTAATGTACTACCCACCTATCTTTCTATGTGACTCTTCTTAAGAAAAGAAATGTATGTCTCTTGGGTATGGTTTTCTCCTCCACACCCCTCTATGGTAATTATATTCTGATAACATGTCTCTTAAGATCCATGATTCAGTTATCATTACTTCATCTAGCAGGTGACTATGATGGCAATCCTAGTCCCTTTACTCTAACTCTGTCATATTGTAACCCTCTCTGGGCATCCAAGCATGGCCGTGAATAGTGCACCTAAATGTCTGCAGTAGAGCTGTGTGAAAAAAAAACTTCTGTAGGACTTTCGCTTATAAAATTGTTCACTGATTAGACAGTGTTCATAGACTAGGCATAACACAGAACTGTCAACATACAACTTTTCTAACTGGCACCTTAAATTCACCTTTTTCTGACTTTATTTTAAAGATAGAACTTATGATTCAGTGGCATTTCCTTTTCATAATCCTCAGTGGATACTGTGTATTCAGAGCCTAATAACCTTACCTTAGAAACAGGATGGGACTGTGAGGAAATATGGTTTACTTCTTTTGTGGAGAAAGTTAAACCTCTTGCATTAACCTCAGATTTTACCACATCTTGTTTTGACAAACAAACCATATGAGCTTTACTTCTGCATTTAGCCAAATTTTCAGAATTACCTAACACAGACATATCAGGTATGTTGGAATGTACAAAATTTAGTTTAATCATTGCATCATCTCTTTCAATGTAACACGGCTCTGATTGTTTAGAAATCTTAAGACTCTTTCCAAATGGAATAGGCCTTTTTACTTGTGACCACAAAACTCTGTTTTTTAATACTTTTTTTATTAAGAAACGTCAGGATGTGTTTTACAGTTCATGGTACATCTAGAAATACAATCTTATTTAGCCACATTAAATTGTAGGGTACTGTGCAGTCTCTTTCGAAGTATTTCCGGATAGAATTTCTGATTTATATATATATTTTTCAAAAGTATAAACATATAAAACATTTAATTTACTAAGACAAACACATTAAACATTTCATACAACAATAACTGGGTGGGTGGGTGGAGATATAGCAAAGTTCTTTTTCAAGTAATAGTTTTATGGCTCATAGTGTAACTTAAGGGTTAACTGCTGCTATTCTCAGGTGGACAGACTGGGTAAGCAACAGGAACCGTCACAGTTTCACACTGAACAAACTTACATCCTCTCTGGTCTCTAACATCCAGTAAAACTTCATGTAGTTTTCAGTAAGGAAGCCTATGTATATTCCAATGTTTCTAGCCCGTAGTGCCCTTCGACATTACCCACCTGGACCATCTATTAAGATATGCTTCCTCTCCATTCTGGATCCAGAAAGTTAATCTTTCCTATTCAGCAATTTCATCTATGACTTCTTCCCAGTCCTGAAGCATTGGGGGAGAATTGTTAAGCCATTTTTGTGTAATCACCTTCAATGCAGCCACCACCAAAATATTGTAGAGATAAAGTGATTCTTTACCTTTTAGTGTTCTTGGTTTAAGGCCTAATAACAAGTGTGTTGCAGACATTTCTTCTGTCATTGAGAAGGTCTCCCCTAATTTGTGTTTAACCCAGTTCCAAAAGGGTCCTAATTTCTCACAACTCCAAAATATATGCATGAGTCCCACCCTTTCCCCACACTCTCCAACACTCCGCAGTATTGGTTGTTTTCCATTTAGCTGTAACTGCAGGGACTGCAAAGTATCCAATCTTAACTTTCCACCAGAATTCCTTCCATCTTGGTGCCAATGCGTTTCCATATTCCCCCTTCCCCATTCCTTCTGTGTGAGGTGAAGGACAAGTTCCCTCTCCCATTTATTTTTTATTGTATTTACTAGATATTGGATATCTTGTAACAGGAACTGATAGAGAAGTGAGATTTCCCCCTTTTAATAAAGGTTAGTCAACACTCTATCTAACATAATAACTTCTGGTAGGACCACTTGTGTACCCTCCCTTTTCTAAGGATCATCATAACATAATCTCTTACTTGAAAAAAACAAATCTGTCCCCATTTTGACATTTAAATTTCTCCTTTAGTTCTTCAAATGTTTTGAAAATGTCCCCCCTTAAATAATGGTATGGGAAATGAAGGCCTACTCTGCTTTGCCATTTATACCAATGGTCTATTTTGTTAGGGGCAAATGTATTATCCCATGCCAAGCATCTTTACTTCCATGCTTTTGCTTTTATTTTTTCATTTCTGCCTATCTTATCCCAAGCCTGAAGGGTGATCTCTAAGGCTATTTGACATGATTTATTCCTAGAATGACTGAGGTGGTCATCATAAGGAAGTGCTGACAGCAGGAATTCATCTGCTATACAGGACTCTATGGTTTTCCAGTGGGATTCATAATGTTGGAGTCCCCACTGTAGTGCTACCTTCATCTATGTGGCAGCCTAGTAATACTCCAAGAGGGGTAAAGCCCACCTGCCTCTCTCCCTCCTGGCAAGAAGCAGTGGGCTCTTTATCCTGGGATGGTGGGCAACCCATATGAATCTGTAAATCTTTCTTTGTTTCTCCACAAACCACTGCGTAGTTAAGAGTACTAGGACACATTGAAATAGATATAAATATATATGGAGGGCTACACTTTTATTACTTGTATTTAAGAATACACCGGGAGAGGCAGGAGGGACCATCTTCAGAAATCCTCCTTCAGTGTTTATATTAAAGGTACATAATTATCCTGGTAAAGTAATGTGTTAGTGGGTCTCAAATATACCCCAAGATATTTTAATTTCTATAAGCCCCATCTCACTGGGTATCTATCCCAGAGTCACCTGGAGGGGGTATAATTAACAGTTAAAATTTCTGTCTTAGATTCAATTAGGGTGTACCCAGAAAGGATAGAGAATTCCCATATAAGTTCCATCATCTTGTCTAAAGAACCCTGCAGTTCCTTAAGCTATAGAAGCACATCATCTGCATATAGTGCTGTTTTATGTTCTGTAGGGTCTATCAATGTACCTTTGATCTCAGGATCTTGTCTTATTCTCTGCATTAGTGGTTCAGTGTATAAGGCAAAAAGGATAGGAGATAAGAGGTAGCCCCTGCCTAATTTGAAATCGCTGGAAAGGTGACCATTAGTTCTAACATAGGCTTATGGTGCCTGTTACGGAGTTTGGATACAGATAACAAAAATGGGAAAAAACAGACCAGGCAAGGACCCTGTAATTGAAGTTCCAATCAACTTGGTCTAATGCTTTTTCAGCATCCATACACATGATAATGTTTTTTTAATTTTTTGAAATTAGCATAATCAATTAAAAAGTGTAGTTTTTTTTACATTTTCTGAGGCCGGATGTTCTGCTGCAAAAACAGTTTGGCCTGTGTTTATGACATGTGGGATTATTTTCTCTAACCTCTTAAAAATGATAGCTGTGTGGAATTTATAGTCTACATTTAAAACTGATATGGGCCAATTTGACGAGCATTGTGTCGGATCCCTGCCTGGCTTGGGGATCACCAAAATGACTGCATAATTCCATGAAGGAGGCAACTTGCCCTTCTTTGCTAAAGCCTCTTGATATGCTGCCCTCAGTAAGTGGACCATCTCTTCTGAAAACCTGTTATAAAAGTCTGTCATGAGGCCATCTGACCATGGGCACTTCCCGGTTTTGCCATCTTTTATCACCTGTGCTATCTCTCCCACAGATATTGGGGCAGACAACATTTTAGTCTGCTCCTCAGTCACCTGTGGTAGATGCAAGTGTGCTAAATATTTATTAATTCACTCAGAAGGTTGCCCGGGTATTGTTTTATATAATGCTTCATATTAATGTTTAAAGGCCTCAACCACCTCAGCAGTTCAGGTTACATATTGGTTGGTTCCCTGATGTAGGACCCTGGTGATGCAAGCTCTGGCTCTCCTAGCTCTCAGCCTGCACGCAGTAAATTAATGGTTTGTGGACCTCCCTCGTAATACTTCTGTCTCAAGTATTTGAGGTTTTGCTCAACCTTATGATCCAAATTCAGTATCTCATGCTCAAAAATTTAACATGGCGACTATGCTGGATGGCCATCAGTAAGTGGGGAATATCAGCTATTGATTTTGAGCTCGTTTTACTCTTTTTAATCTTTTTATTTTTTTTTATCATAGAATAATTTTTATTGAATGACAGGAAAAATAAATTACAGGATTTTCTAAAGCCATACAGGATAAAATTCCAGCAGCCAACTTGCTATAATATATTCCTCAACTTTATATTAAGGTTAACTAAGACATTACTCCACTCTAATGGTAATATAAGCTATGTTGCAACATTTGTTACTATCCAATGTTATTTCAAGTTTAACAACTAAATAACAGTTACAGTTACCTAAGTGTACTAAGGAGCCTCTATAGAAAAGCAAAAAGGCCTGCAATGGAGACATTATTTCATGTCAATAGACACAAATGATCACAGGTCATCAGCCTTAGCATAGGATGTAGAAGTAGAGAAAAAAAGGTACAGATTAGGGGGTTTGGTGAGCACCACTGTGGCAGGATGCATACCTATTCCTGGTGCACCTGCCTATGGAAAGGGGGAGGAGTATAACATACTAAGACAAGTTGTGTGCAACCTTAGGTGAGAGGGTTACATGAAGGAGGGAGAGGGATTTGACACAGGGCAGAGTTTAAATAAACTCCCCACTTGAGGCAATATGTTGGGAGTTGTCCCCTGTTGGCATAGGTGAGACGTTCAAATTCTGCCACTCTTGCTAGGGCAGAGTGCCATGCAGAGATAACCGGAGGGGTGGGTTGTCTCCACGCCTGGAGTATTAGCCATTTAGCTTCCATGAGTGCAACAAGGATCCACTTTTTGTGCTGCATGTCTATATGTCCAAGTGGTGTCATGTCCCCTAAGAGAAGCATAGGGTCTGATAAGTCAATGGGATATCCAAGTACCCCAGAACAGTCCATTCCTACAGCAGCCCAAAACTGAGTAAGGGTAGGGCATTGCCACAATACATGAAGTATATCAGCTGGAGTATGTTGACACTTCCAACACTCCGCATGCAGTAGAACTCCCCATCTGTATAGGACAGCTGGGGAATGATACCGATGGAGAAGTATCTTAAGCTGAATTAGCTGGCTCATGGCATCTATGTAACCAGAATGCACCTGTTGTAAGCAGTGGGACCAGGTTCTGGGGGCAATAATCTGCAGTAGCTCTGAATTCCAAGCTACCCTGCAGAAGTCTGTAAGATCGGACTAAGCTTCCCGCCACGTAGCATAAAACTTCCTGGCCAGGCCTCAAGATGTGAATTTGGTATGCAAAGTGGCTAGCCACTGCCATTTAGAATCTGTCAGGTGGGACCAGCAGAGAGAGTGTACTGCACTGTGTATCTGTAAGTATTTCCAGAGATCTCTGGAGTGCAAATTGTATTCCATTTGAAGCTGTCCAAAGGACATTAGAGTGTTGAAATTAGGTATGAGAAGGTCTTGCAGAGTACTAATTCCCTGCTTATCCCAGCTCTGCCAGGCAAAAGGATGGGAATCCATTGTTAATAACTGATTATGCCACAAGGGAAGGTATTGGAAAGGTAAGGAATACTCCTTCATGGTAATTTTAGCTGCAGCCATGTGTTGAAACCATGCCTTCCTGGTTGCAATCATACTGGGTGTAAGTTTATAGTGGGACAGGGGGGCCTTAGTGAGCAATAGGCTTAGCGGGGTCCCCTCTAAGACTTAGGCTTCAAGCTGGGTCCAAAGTGCAGATGGCATTGGGCAAGGAACAAACCGTCTGGTTGCCTGAGCCAACAGGAAGGACCAGTGATAACCTTGCAGCCAACGGAGTCCAAGGCCTCCCTGGACCAGTGCGCCCGCATCTTATGGATACTGCACCGGGGTTTCTTCCCTTCCCAGAGGTAATGTGTGATTACCCTATCTAGAGAGTGAAATATCTTGTCTGAGAGGGCATTGGGCAGATTATTCAGGAGGTATGTGACTTTTGGTAGGAAGAGCATCTGGAGTGCAGCTACTATGCCTAGAAGAGAGAGGTTCAGCCTGCGCCACCTAGATACCTCTGCCGCTAGTTGGGTTATAAGGGGGGAGAATTTTCTAGATTCAATCTGTGTCCATTCATAGGGTATAACAATACCCAAGTAGGAGAGAGAGTCAGGGGCCCATGTTAGCTCTGTGTCCTGTATACATTTCCTAGTGCATTTTGCATTAAGGGGTGTAACACAAGTCTTTTTCTGATTGATTTGTAGGCCAGACATCTGGGCAAAGGCTTGGAGAATCTGCAGCACTATGGGGATAGATTCCTGAAGGTGAGATACTGTAAGGAGCAGGTCGTCTGTGTATGCTGTGGTCAAGTATGATCGGTTGCCTACCTGCACTCCTGTAATCTCCTCGGTGGTTTGCAACCTCTGGATAAGGGGGTCTAAAGCAATTAGGAACAGCAGTGGAGAAAGAGGGAAACCTTGTTGTGTGCCATGCTGCAACACAAAAGGGGGAGAAGTATCTTTGTTAGTAAGAACACGGGCCATGGGGTCATTATAGAGCACCTGGACCCACTGCCTGAAGTAGGGACTGACCCCATAGAGCCAGAGTGTCTCATGTAAATATGGCCATTCAACAGAGTTGAATGCTTTCAAAAAGTCTATTGCCATGGCCGCTATGGGGGCGGGGGATTGCCTAGCTATCCACTTGAGGTTGAAAATTAACCTAATATTGTCAGCCGTGGCTCGGCCCTTAGTGAAACCAACTTGAGAGGGGTGTACTATGGATGGAATTATATCCATCAGGTGAGCAGCAAGCATCTTGGCTGCAGTCTTGGTATCTACTGATATGAGAGAGATTGGGTGATAATTTGCACAATCTAGTGTATCATCCGTCTTTTTTGGGATTAGAGTAATTAAGGCTTCTCTCATAGTGGGTGGGAGAGAGCCCTTCTCATGGGCTTCCTGAAGGGTTGTCAGGAGAGGAATGCTAATCTCTGAGCTCATAAATTGGTACAACTCCACGGTCATGCCGTCTGACCCAGGAGATTTGCCTTTTGCCAGTTGAGAGAGCACCTCCCGCAGCTCTGCCTCAGAGAAAGGTTTGTCCAGCTCCTCCTTCATATGGTCTGACAGTTGGGGAAGATTGTCAGAGGTGCAAAAGTCCTGCATCCATTGCCCTAGCTGATGACCCTCAGCCTCAGTGTGCGACTGATACAATTGCTTGTAAAACTGATGCATGCAGTCATTAATCTGTTTGGGATGAGTAACAATATCCCTCCCCGGGGGACTTAAGGGCATGAATATGAGAAGCCACCTGTTGCTTCTTCAGGCGGTAAGCTAAAAGCTTCCCCCCTTTATCACCCCCCTCCCAAGATGTCTGTTTGCTTCGCAGTAGCAGCCACTCGGCTTGTTGTTGTAGTATCATATTTATACGGTATTTCAAACCCACTATTTCCCTGAGGATCGTCTGGTCGCATTGGTTAGTCATGGAGGCCTTAAACCTAGCCTCCAGGGCTGACAACTCAATCTGCAGATGGGTCAGTTCTGCTTTCTGTGTTCTGTTTCTCTGAGCTGAGTATGCTGTGATACGCCCTAAGAACAGCCTTAAATGCTTCCCACACCATGGCAGCTTACGTGTCCTCAGTGGTGTTGATCACAAAATATTCCTCAGCAGTGCTGCGCACTAACGTCTGGAATGCTGGATCTCAGAGGAAGGGAGGATTACAACACCATCTAGTTCCAGGGTTACACTGCCTGGTGGGCATGTAGATGAAGGAGACAGAGGCATGATCAGAGATAATAAGGTTCTTCATCTTGGAGGAAATTATGTCCTGCACTGCAGTGAAGTTAGCCAGCCAGAAATCAATATAACTGTATATGTTGTGGAATGGTGAGAAAAATGAGTAGTCTGTTCCAGACGGATTGTCCCGTCACTATATATCAGCCATGCCCCACTCCTTCATTACCTCCTGCAGGGAGTGTACTGCTTTGGGATGCATTTGGGGTGTTGGTTTGGATTTATCAAGGAAAATATCCACAGTCATATTAAAGTCCCCCCTACCGTGATGGGAATATTTGGATACCCCTCCGCTAGGGAATCTAGGGCCTAATTAATGTCCATAAAGAACTCAGGTTCATCAGTATTAGGACCATAGACACTGACTAATATTGCATGCCCTCCAGGATAAGAGAATCTAGCAGCTATCCAGTGCCCATGAACGTTGGAGATCGCCCGATCTTTAATCCACGAGCAGGATTTCCGAAACAAGATAGCTACCCCTTTAGCCTTGTTTTTTGCAGAGCTGGCAAGAACAGTGCCCACCCGAGATTTCTGAAGCCACAATACAGTTCTTGCAGTGAGATGCATTTCCTGAATGAGCGCAATGTCTGTCTGCTAGGAGTGTAAGTGTTTGAGGACCATAGATCGTTTCACCGGGTGATTTAATCCCTTTACATTCCATGATATCAGTTTAAGCCCTGCCCTGGGGTTCTGCATTCTAGTGTCTGTAGTATGACCAGTAGTAGTACTCACCACCAAGAAACAGTAAATATAGGTAGTTGGAAGAAAGTAGACAGTCCCTTGATTAGGAAAGGAAAGAGCAAGCTTCTGATGTCCTACAGTGAATATATATAAGCAACCTATAAAGGATCAGGAACAAAAACAACAAAGTTATACACTTAATATCTGTTTATATTACAAAATAACAGTTTTCAGAATTAGGAATGAAAAATAGATGGCTGTCAAATAACAGACCTGTCTAGTAACCTAATTATTTATCTATAATAGTAAGTAGCAATTTCCACACCAAGAAACGAATGTGCCCAACAATTAGCAGGCCTATCTATATATTAAGAAAGCTAAGTTAAACAAAGTTTGCTGATTCACAAAACAACATGAACGTTACGCTAAAGGTGGTTGGAGTATGCACAATGGAGCTCCCTCTCTCCATGAGCGGTGGGGGGGAGTTCCCAGCCGTGCTATCCAAACACCTATGAGGGGAAGACATGGAGTCTGAACAACCGAACATGTAAGAATCCATCCCCAACCATCTTAAATTTACAGGATACTTAAAAAGGCATCCAACGGGGGGATCTAGGTAGAGTGGGGGCCTTAGTGACTCCCAATCTTTGTTTAGCAGTTAAGGGCCTCTTGAAAACGGGGATGGTCAGCCAGGTTCTTGCAAAATAGAAAGCTAACAAATGAGAGAGGGGGGATAACCTGCCCATCGTGAGGGGGGACTCCTGGTCACTTTGAAGCATGACCATCTCTGTGACACTATGAGGCATCATGTCGGTCTCAATAGCTGACTCCCCCAGTAGTAAACTTCCCCCACCCCCCCGTGCCCAATTCCCAGGCACTGGCATGCAGTATCCTGAGCTCTAGTTGCTCAGGACAGAAGTAAAATGCAAGCTGCCGGGAGGAAAGATTCAGTCCAGTGGAGCAGAGTCAGTGTTGGAGTGGCAGGTTGTCATTCTCTGTGGTTCTTTCGCCAATACCTCAACAAAGGTCAACAGTCCAGGCTTGACCGGGAGGGTCGCAGGATCCTGTTCCTCATCAATACCTGATGCGCAGTTAGCCCAGGAGTGGACGTCCACTGCTTCCATTATTAAATCATCTGGAATGTCGCCGGATAAGGAATGCTCATCTTTCATCAGCTTAGCAGGGGCCGCTTCTGGACCTACTGAGGTTATGT
Source organism: Neoceratodus forsteri (assembly GCA_016271365.2). NCBI lineage: Eukaryota > Metazoa > Chordata > Ceratodontiformes > Ceratodontidae > Neoceratodus > Neoceratodus forsteri. Next base: position 1,090,286,177 of record CM057458.1, read on the forward strand.
CGCAGTCGGGGTCACTGTGTGAGCGTTGTCTTATTCTGGTCCCTTGACTCTGGTCCCGCTGCTGTAAGGAGGGAGAGGAGATGTTAGTTTGATGAGTTGGAGCATTGAATGTAGTGAGGATGTCTTTCTGTACGCTCCGAGGCCCTAAGAGTCTGAGGGAGGTATTTTCACAAGCACTAGTCCAGTCTGAATTGTCGTCCCTCTGGCCGCCGCTCCCCAAACTATTGTTTCCCCTATCCCGATGGCACTGCACTGGAGCCCACTGATTTCTGGGGGATGTAGTTTGGAGTGGTGTCTGCAGCCAGTGTTTAGCGACCCACAGCTCTATCTCCCGAGGCGTCTCAGCGATGCAGTCCTTGCCTTCTCAAGACACATATAGATGAACTAGGTTGCAAAAGCCATATCTGAAACCTCAATCAGCTAGTAGCTTTTTAACTGGCATGAAAACTTTTCTGCAGGCTGCCGCCTCAGCTGAAAAGTCCTGAAAGAAGTATACCTTGGTCCCCTGCCACCAAATTTCCTCTTTGTCCTGTGAAGCCCGTAAGATTCTCTCTTTTGTAGAGTACCGAAGAAAATAGGCAATGATAGGTCGTGGCAGTGGGCTATTAGGATGAGGGCCCCCAGGAACTCTATGCTCTCTCTTCACCTCTGACCTTGCCACCTGTCTCCCAGCATCTTAGGGAGCTCTTCATTCAGGAAGCACTCTGTATTTGAACCCTCAGCTCCTTCAGGGATTCCAAGGATGCGAATATTATTCCTTTGCCCTCGATTCTCTTGATCCTCCACTCTTCTCCATAATGTAGTTAATTTAGACTCATGTTCTTGGAAACTTCATAAGATTTTAGCCTGATTGGCTTCTAAGTCCTCTGTTTTCTGTTCAGCAATGTTTATCCGATCGTTTAGCACTCGCACCTCAGCTACAGTCCCTGTCAATGTTGTAGATAGGGAATCCACTCTAGTAATTAGTGTTTCCAGCAGTGCAGTAATGTGCTGTAAGGAGCTGCCAATGTCTACTGAATTTGAGGTTGTTTCCATAGTGGCCGCTATCAGGCCAATCGACGGCCAGTGAGTTGCAGTGTGTAAATGCGCAGAATAGGTCTGTGTGGCGTTGCTAACCGCAAAAATACCAATCACCTCTGTTCCCAATTAGTGATTTGCAGTGACAGCAGGAGATACAAGTGAGAGCTGCCTTTGCTTTACCTCGCCACTCAGCGAGACAGAGAACTGCGATGCCGAGTTAGGCCCAGTCCAGGTTGCGAGAGGACTGATGTCCCGTAACAATTGCCGGTTTTGTCCCACAATAAAATCTGGGTTGATAAAATAAGGGCTAACGAGACATATTCCTGTCTCAAATGATCAAAATACTGCTGGATGCCCGCATATTGCTTCAGGATAACGATGACTGGGGAGGGAGCTAAGGGCTTATGCTGCCATCTTTCCCGGTGCTCAGGCCACGCCCCCCTTTTTAATCTTTTTAGTTAGTAGTTAGGTGTAGGGTGAGAAGTGTAGTTTAGGGATTTAAGTGTGCAAGTGGCAGGATTTAGATTTTTTGTTTTTAGCGAGGTTGTCTGGAAGCAGCAATCCTATCTGTGCGCAGGGTGCAGCAGTGTGGACTGACTTCTTAGAAGTGGTGATGGAAGAGTCTGCCTGTAGCCCACTTTAAGGTCCATGGTTTGTTGATGGGAGGAAAGCCTTGAAAGAATCCTGGTGCTGGCACTGCTGGTAGCATTTCCTTGAGCCTGTTGTATGTTTACTGCACTACACTGCACCGCACTGAAGAACGATCTTGGAGCAAGGTGTTTTTCAGCCAATAATTGGCTGATAGTTAACCCGGAAGAGCTTCCATAGCCTGATCTGCAGGTGTGTGTTCTTCTTGATGGTGTGAGGAATGGATAACACTGAGTAATACATCTTTGTGGACTGGGAAAGACTGCCTACTGAGTGGCTCATCGGCCCCTTCATTCCACAGAGGAAGGGGTGAGTTGGATTCTGTTGAACTTTATGGTAATGTTTTATTCAGATGCTGGCTGGACTTCAGAGCTAGGAATTGCACTGTTTTCCATCTTAAATGTGACTTGGGATCTAAATCAGCATTAACTGGTGCTGTAAGCAGGCGTGAGCCACTACAGTTTGTGGGACAAGAGTCTTCTGGTTATTAATGTTTGATTGAGTGGCTAAGGGTGTTTTTGGCACTTTGAGCACTATACACAACTTTGGATTGGGCCCAGAAGGGATCTTTCAGTTGTGAGAGAATTGGAGGGCCCTATGTTCTGGACCTGGCTGAGAGAGTGCAGCTTTAAGGGTGAGAGCCTTGTGCTGCGCTCACCATGCTAGTGTCTCATATTCCTACTTCTGTTTCTGCTGCTTATGGAACCTGCTGTGCCCAGTGACTACACAGTATTTGAGTGGGCACTCCCTGTGAGAGAGGAGAGTGTCCCTCTGACTTTGCAGTTTTAAGATTTAAACTGACATTGGTTGAGAAAGCCACTTCACAAACTCAAGGACCCCCCTAATTTTGTGGTTGATTGAATTTTATTGTTGGGAGGGTATTGTGTGGGAGGGATGTGGTGTATTAATTGGGTGAGTGGTGAGAGTGTGGAAGTGTGTGTGTGTGGGTTATGTTTGTGTGAGTGTGTAAGGGTGTGAGAGAGTTATTTATATTAATCTTATTATTAAGACAAGTTAGCTAACTGTGTTTACAATTTTAGTAGATATATGTTGAAGTGGCATAGTGGTGATAGTAGTTGGTTAAGGCTTTAGATATGTGTTGGATGACAACTTCCCAAATAAGGTGTTACTCCCCCACTAGACTCCGTGACCTCCATCCTTTTGATTGTCCCCCACTGCCATCAGAAGTCTATGAGTGATACAGGGTCTTGGGAATAGCTTATGGGTGAAGGAAATGGAGGTCGGCAGGGTCTTTTGTGGAGAATGAAGTTGGGGGGGTCAGATTGGAGTGGTGAGAACCAGGAGGTGCACTGGGGTGAAATGGATTCAGGAGAGGGCCCCTTCCTGTCTTGTGCCCATACCCAAGGACTCCACGGCTAGTGGACAGGTATCCCACCTATCCTCACCTGTCTATCCTTCTTGAGTGGTGATGTGCCTAAGAACAAGACAGCAATTATTGCTGATTTTGTTTCAACATCTGATCTGGCTTGTATCACTGAGACCTGGTTGGATGAAAATGCTGATCCAATTCTGGAATCAGCAATTCTGGCCGGGTACTCGGTGAGTCACTGCCCAAGAAAGGATCATAGGAGAGAGGGTGTGGCAATTTGCTTTAAATCATACCTGAACCTCCCGGCCCTCCCTCCCAGTAGGAACAATGTGGTCCGACAAATGTGTGGCTGCTCAATGGGCTACAGGTGTAGTAGGCAAGATCCTTTTCATCTATTGTCTACTGGGGGATGGGAGGGAATTCTTGCAGGAAGTCATGGACTTAATCATCGAACAGGTGTTGGAGTCACCCAGATAGATTATTTTGGGTGATTTCAGTGCCTGGGTCAATGATGAACTCTCACAGTTTGGTCAGGACTTCCTCCAATTGATCTGTTCATTGGTCCTAACACAAGTTGTTTCCTCTGCAACCCATATACATGGCCATGCATTGGACCTAGTCTTCCTGCTGGGAATGGAGGCCATCAACCTTATGGTGGAACTGGTCATTTTGGTCAGACCACCATACTGTGAGGTTCTCATTCAAGGCCTCTCCCAATGGACCTTCCCAATGGAGATGGTCCAGTACTGCCCTTTAAGGGGTTTGACCCCACAGGGTCTGATGGCAGTGTTGGATCTGTCAGGTATAATGAGTACATGTGAGCAGCTGGGGGAGTTGGTTTTAGCCTATAATAGGGCTGTTACTGAAGCCCTTGACTCCATTGCACCTGTCTGTGTTTGACCCCTCTCTTCACACCAGAGATCCCTCTGGTTAGATAGGATGAGGGGTCAAAGGTTGGAGTGATGCTGGCAGAGATCTGGATCTGGTGAGGACAAGCTTATATTGATGTCTCATTATAGGCATTATCAATCAGCAATCTCCTGTAAGTGGGCAGAATTCCTGTCCAAGGAGATTGCTGCAGCAATTAACAGACCAGCTCAGTTCTTACGCACAGTCGACAGGTTATGTAATCCTGCCTGTCTTCTGTCTGGGGGAGCTTTTTCACAATTAAAGTGTGATGAATTTGCTCTGTTCTTTGCTGATGAGGTTGCCAGCTTCAGGGCAGAAATCCAGTCAGCACCCTCTAAAGGAGCATGCAGTGATTGGCTAGAAGTCACAGGTAATCAGTTTGTCTGGTCCAACTTTGACCAGTTGGCTACTGTAGATGTCGTAAAGGTCATCCAGGAGATGAGGCCAACCTACTGTAATTTGGATCTGGGACCAATGTACCTCTTAGTGGGGTGTGTTGATGTCATCAGCTTGGTCCTTACCAGGATAGTCCATGCTCTGTAGTGATGGGTCTTTCCTGAGCCCTTAAAGGAGGTGGTGGTAAGACCCCTTTTGAAGAAAGCTTCACTAGACTTGGATTGCCTGGCCAATTACAGACCTGTCACTAACCTTCCTTTTGTGGGTAAAGTTATTGAGTAGGTGGTGGCTCATCAACTGGAGACTCATCTAGCAACTCACATCTATGACCCTCTCCAGTCTGTAGCACCCTGACTGCCCTTGTGTGGGTGCTGAATGATTTCCTGGTGGTGAGGGATTGAGGAAGGTGTTCCATTCTAATTCTCCTTGATCTCTCAACTGCATTCGACACTGTGGACCATGGGGTACTTTTGGAGCACCTGCAGGTTTGTTGTGGACTGGCTGGTACAGTCCTCAACTGGTTTTGATCTTTCCTCATGGGCAGGATGCAGAGGGTGGTGTTGGGGATTTTTTCCTTAGCACTCCTGCCCCTGCCATGTGGGGTTCTGCAGGGCTCCATTTTGTCCCTCATATTGTTTGTGGTGTGTATGCTGCCACTGGGGGACATTATAAGATGGTATGGGCTGAGTTTCCACTGCTATGCAGATGACACTCCGCTATACATGTCTTTTGCACCCAAGCAGCAGGCAACAGTCTCCATGTTTAATCAGTGCCTTGCTGAGAGCCAGAATTGGATGAAAGCCAACTGGTTGAAGCTGAATCCGGACAAGACTGAGGTACTAGTGGTGGGAGATAGTCACCCAAGGGTGAAGGTGCAACCTGGTCAAGTCTCTGGGTTGATACTTGAAGACTCCCAGCTGCTTTCTTCAGGTGGACAGCAACTTGACACTTAAATCTCAGGCATCAGCTGTGGCCCAAGGTGCATATTACCATCTATGAAACATCACCCTCATCAAATATCTGGTTCCCCCGAGTGATCTTTGATCCCTGGTCCATGCCTTTGTGACTTCACAGCTGGATTACTGCAATGTTTTCTACCTGGGGCTGGTGGGGGTTGATGTTCACCAGCTGTAGCTAGTGCAGAATGCAGCAGCAAGGTTGTTGACTGGTTTTTCAAGATCGTGCCATATTACACCTCTGCTGTGCTCTCTGCACTGGCTGACAATTAGGTGGTAAATAACCTTCAAGGTTGGTTAGCTGACCTATAAGGCCCTGCATGATCAGGGGCCTGGTTATCGACAAGACCTCCTGTGTCCCCACTGCTCTATCTGTTCCCTCCACTCCACTGATTAGGGTTTCCTGGAGATTCCCAAGGTTTTCTCTTAAGACATCTGGTGCTCGGGTGTTCTCGTTCAGTGCACCAACCCTGTGGAATTCCCTACCTCGTTACATTAGTCTCTCAGTCCTTGGAAATTTTTAAATGGGAGCTGAAAACTTTTTGTTTAATCAAGCTTTTGTATCCGATTAGTTAGCTAGCCTGATATTAAGTAATTTTAGTTATGCTTATGTTATGTTTTAATGTTTTATGACGTTATTAATGCAACACACCCTGCGTCACAATTGATAAAGTGTGCTTAATAAATAAAGAATGATGATGATGATGATGATGAATAGTTTATTTACTTCTTTTTTAAAAGCAGTGAGTTCCTTTTTTCTTTTCCTATCGAATTTCAAGTGCTGTAGTTTTTCTAAGGACATTATTTCCAATTCTAATGTTTTCTGTTTTTCTATCCTTTGCTTTTTATTGCCCTCTGCAATAGCTATTAGCTTCCCCCATACTAGAACCTTCACTGTGTCCCATTGTATCCCTGCAGAGGTCTCCTGGGTGGAGTTTTCTTGGACCTCCTGCTGAATGGTTTTCAATATTTTGCTCTCTTACTTCTTTATCTTGTAGTAAGGAAACACTAACCTTCCAGAAGGACAATTTTTGCAAATTATCTAGTTTAAGATCTAAATAGAGGGGGACATGATCCAATAAACCTGGAAGACCTATGTAAGTACTTTTTATGGCATGTTGCATTTCTTTTTGTAACAAAAATAGATCTATTGTAAAGTACATTTGATGTGCCTGAGAAAAATGAGTAGCCTGTATTGGAGCCCTGCAAACACCTCCAAGTATCAAGAAGCCCTGGCTCTTTAATTAAGTTTTTAACTTTTTGGCCACCTGGTGTTCCTTTTGGAGAATTTCTGGGGTGCTATCTGGTTGTGGGGTGATGATCAGGTCAAAATCTCATCCTCAAATCAATGTCCCCTCCATCTTTGCCACTATTAAGAATATAAGATTTCTATAAAAATCAAACTGGTATGCTGGTGGGGCATTGACTGAGACCAAAGTGAGGATCTGCCCATTGTATTTCCCTTTAAGAAGAACATACCTCCCCTCCTCATCTGCAATGACCTCCAGGGTCTTGCCAAATCTTAATTTCAACCAAACTTTACCTAAGAGCCTCTGAACTTCTTCTCCATAACCTACAATCTAAAAGACATCAGAGAGGATTTTCAGTACTTTTGAGTCACCTAAGGTATCAGTCAATTTGTCAAGGGAGCTTTTAGACATCTGGGACATGTCTTCCCTTGAATCTAACAAAGCTTCACACTCCAAATTGTTATCTATGTTTATGTCAAAGTAAAACCTTTCTGCTGACTTCCAAAAAGTGAGGAACAACATAAGTAGCCAGTTAATGGAAATAAATGTTGAGGAGGTGGAGGCCATGTGGGGGAGACTCAAGAGAGCAATAAAGACTGCCACAGATCAATGTGCCAGATGGGTCAGCAAAGCAAAAAAAAGAAATCCTCTATGGTTTTCCAAGGAAGTGGCTACCACGGTCAAAGAAAAAAAGAAGGTGTACAGCATATACCAGGAAACCAAAATTGAGAAAGACTAGGAGTCGCACCAGAAAAAAAAAAAGAAAGTCTAACAAACAACTTAGAAAAGCAAAAGCCCAGACAGAGGAAAAGATACCAGAAGGGGAAAAGAGGGGTGACAAATATTTTTTTAGATACATTAGTGAATGTAGGAAGGCAAAAGTGGGAGAGTAAAGATTGCTACTGAAGAAGGGAAATGCACCAAACATGACCCAGAGAAAGCTGAAATCCTCAATAAATACTTCTGCTCGGTGTTTGCCAAAGAGGACCCAGGGGATGGCCCTGCCCTGAAAAAACACAACACCCCAGGACCAGGGGTAGACATGAGTCCCTTTACAGAAGCTGAAGTACAGGAGGTGCTAAATAAACTAAAAGCAGACAAAGCCATGGGACCAGATGAGATGCACCCCAGAATCCTTAAGGAACTGGGGGCAGAATTAGAAGACCCCCTGGCACTTCTATTCTCAAAATCCTTGAAGAGCGGTGTGGTACCCGAAGACTGGAAAAAGGCAATAGTGATTCCACTTCACAAATCAGGCAGTTGTGAAGAGACTAGTAATTACAAACCGGTGAGCCTCACATCTATAGTAGGGAAACTAATGGAGGCAGTACTAAAACAGAGAATCATAGTGTTCCTCAACAGGAGTGGCCAGCAAGACCCTAAACAGCATGGTTTATCTGCAGGTAGGTCATGCCAGACAAATCTGCTTGAGTTTTTTGACTACGCTACAAAAATAGTGGACGATGGTGGGGCAGTAGATGTGGTCTACCTAGACTTTAGTAAGGCCTTCGACTCGGTTCGACACAGAAGGCTGGTAAAGAAGCTTGACCACACAGGGGTTGGTCCAGAAGTAGTCAGATGGGTACAAAACTTGTTACAAGACAGAACTCAGAGGGTACAGGTTAATGGAATGCAATCAGCAGAAGGCAGGGTGACCAGTGGGGTGCCCCAGGGCTCAGTGCTTGGGCCTCTGCTCTTCTCTGTTTTTATAGCAGACATTGCTGATGGACTGGAAGGGAAAGTGTTTTTGTTTGTAGATGACACCAAGATATGTAACAGGGTGGATAACTCAGAAGGCATGAACAAGATGGAAGCTGACCTCAAGAAACTACAAGAATGGTCTGGAGTGTGGCAGCTGAGATTTAATGCCAAAAAGTGCAAGGTCATGCACATAGGAAAGAAAATTCCAAGAAAGGAGTATTATCTAGGAGGGGAAAGACTGGCAGCCTCAAACCAGGAAAGAGAATTGGGAATCATAATTTCAGACAACTTGAAAGTTAGTAAGCAGTGTGAGAAGACAACATTGAAGGCCAACAGAATGCTGGACTGCATTGGGAGGGGAATCATAAGCAGGAGGAGAGAGGTGGTACTACCACTGTATAGATCACTGGTCAGGCCTCACCTGGAATACAGAGTCCAATTCTGGAGGCCTCACCTCAGGAAGGACATTGACTGGTGGAAACAGTACAGAGAAAGGTGACAAAAATTATTCAGGGTTTGCAGTACATGTCCTGCAAGGAAATACTTAGGGAACTGAATATGTACTCCCTGGAGCAGAGAAGAGAGAGAGGGGACATGATTGAAACATTCATACCACACACTGTATCCTGTGTGACCCACTGGGACCCCAAATGACTTATTGTTGTGTGCTCTTCTGCAACTTGCCTATGTTTACATGTTCTTTGAAAATTCTGTTATGTATGCTGCATGTATCTCACCTGTACTGTTCCCCACTGTCTTGTCTCACAAATTGATAGTTCCCCTCCCTGCAAAGAGGTGCCTTTGTAAATGAGTCTTTGACTCAAAGGTTGTAAATCCGATATATGAATTAAATAAATAAAAATAAATAATTAAATAATATGAAAGGCATTAACAAGGTACAGGCTCATGAACTTTTTCACTTCAAGAAGGGTTCCAGGACCAGAGGACATAACCTCAGACTGCAAGGAGGGAGGTTCTCTACCAACACCAGGAAGTTTTTCTTCACAGAATGAGTGGTGGACACCTGGAACAGCCTGCTTCAAGAATGCATGGGATAGACACAAGGGAGCCCTGACTACAAAGGGCAACTAGAATGTCAAAATAGGTCTAAAACAAATGGCAGACTAGATAGACCTAGCGGTCTGCTTCTGCTGTCAACTTCTATGTTTCTATGCTTATCTTTTTGGAAATAAGTTGCCTAGGTAGAATGTCTTTTTCTTTACCCTTGGCAACACAACACTTTCACTGTAACATGGCACACTGTTTGTACACTAAGTCTGGACACCTCTTGAGAAAGGCCAGACTTAGAGATAATATTTTCATTTGACACACATTCATTTTTAAGTTTAATTACAGTTTATTTACTGTTTTCAACAATTACAGTTTCATTTACCTGGGCAGCAGTAGAGGGAACAGAACCTGTCAATCAATTAGGTGTATTACTGACCTCACTTGTGTGTGTGTGTGTGTGTGTGTGCTACTGAAGAAGTTTGCACAGGAGAATTAGAAGCTGGAGGAAACTGTGTGTGTGTGTGTGGGGGGGGGTACATAGCAAATTACTTAGAAAAAATTATTTTAAATCCTCCATTTCATTTCCTCATTTCATCTTGCATTTCCTTTCTCATTTCATCTTGTGATTTCTTAATCATTTTTTCTACACTTGGACAACTAGGCCTAGACCTGTTCTGGGATGCCCTATAACTTTATTGATCATTGTTATAACACTGGCAGCCTATGAAACTACCTCTATCACCTCTAAAATGATTGTGCCCCCTAGTATATCCTCTACCATGGTTTTATTTCCCATAAGATAAATCCTGGTTTTGATATTGCTGATGGTTTTGAAAAAGCTGCTGACTTTGGTAAGACTGCTGATTAGGACAAGGTTGTTGATTCACACATAAGTCTTGTATAGATTTCAGCTGCTCTACACAGTTTTCCTGTGAAGTCTTGTTATTCTGTTTCTTTCCCTTTCTTTTTGATTATTTAGAAACAGATGGCTCATCTCCCGTCATAGCTAGACTATCAGAGGTAGTGACCTTGGACACGTTAGACCTGGAGGTAGAACTTCCCTTATTCTGTGTAGGAGCATCATCACCTCAACAAGAGTCCCTTGCATGATCAGCCTGTTCTACAATCCATTGCACATTCTTATGTTTTTTATTAAGTTCCATTGGCAGTTATGTTCTAATTGAAGAGGGTTAACAACGATAACATACATCTTTGAAATTATCACTATCACTGTTGGCATCTTCTGCTCCAAAATTCATGTCATTCAGCTTACAATAAAAATCCCTTGGACTTTGATCAGTACTACGGTTGGTCCAATCAAGTTTTCTATCGTTGGTTGATTACGCGGATTTCCTTTACAGCCAGTGTCCCAGCTCATACATGGCAAAATTGGACATTCTCTACCATAGAGCCCTGAGGTTTATGACATGACTTCCCTTTGCCACGCATCACTGTGCCCTGTATGCAGCTGTGGGGTGTATCTCCCTCAAGTTCAGGCATGACAGAAATGCCGCACTCTGGACCTTTAGAGCTCCCTCTAATAAACTGCCTCACTATATCTCCTGCTGTCTACCCCTAAGTGTAGTTGGGAAATATGCACTAAGAAGCTACTGATTTATCACACTTAAAGTGCCCAAGGCAAAATTGCGCTTTGGCAGGGCAGCTATAAACTTCGTGCTGCCTACCTTGTGGAACAATCTGCAAAAAAACTCTCAAATCGAGCACTTTTTTCTGTCTGAATGCTTTCAAGACACTGTATTCCCACACAATCAAAGAAGTGTGTAACTGCTTCCTGCATCCAGGTCCAGTACCAGTGCCTGCCCTGGTAACCATCTCAGCTCAGACCCGCACATAAGGCACCGACACCTTGCCTGCCTCCCTTCCAAGCCCTAGATGTCTCATCTCCCATATCCCCCTGACTTATTGACTCTATATCCTAACCTCTTTCCTAGTCTCCCTACTTCCGGTAGGAGCCTCCTTACCTTCAGGTTGAGACAGCCTCCCTGCCCCTGCCCTCTTCTATCCAGCATCCCCAGTGCTTCCACTTTTTTCCCTTCCCCTATCCCAACATCTCTACCTTCCTTCCTCTACCCTGTTTTGTACCTTACACCCTCCTAGCCATTCTCCTCCCTCCTTCCTCTTCTAACACCACTACTGCCTAGTGTATTCTTCCCACTGTATTAGTTAACCCTGCCCTCCTAGCTGTTTTTAGATACTATTGTGTATGTATATGCCTTTACACCTTGTATATTGTCTGTAATATTCCATGCCTATACGAAATACTGTGTTATCTTATTTTATATTTGTACCTATTGTTTTCTTTTCTTTTTACCTGATTGTAAATACCTGTGTTGCCTTGTATAAACATGTGTCTATGCTCCACCCAGGTCCATCTTGCAAATGAGCATTGCTCAACGATGACCGCCTGGTTAAATAAAGACCTGACTGATTGATTGATTGATCAGTACCACACTTCATTTTATAAGCAGCACACCTGGCTGTTCCTTTGGTGTGATATTCACCAGATTCCTTTTTCAGAAACTTGTACAACCTAACTGGTTTATTTCTATCCTCTTTAGGTACCCTACACCAATTGGTATGTGGATCATTCACAGACTACTGAATTATACAACTCTATTCACCTTTAGCAGCTATAGACAATGATTCAAAGAATTCTTTTAATTTATGAATGTGTTGTTCAACACCCTCTTTAGCAGTTTTGGAACCGTACCATGCTTCAAGTAGCTGTAAGGTTTTCATGACAGTTTTTGACTTAAGAAATCCTTTTTCTTTTTCAGACTGTTTTATTCTTTTTAGATCTCTTAGGTAATTCACCCTCTGAATCAGAATCATTTCTCTGTTTAGACCTATTTTTCCTTCTGTACCTCTTATGTGATTCTTTTCCTGAATCAGAATGCTTTTTTTTCAGAAGAAGAAACATGAGAGGCTTCAGAATCTGTGTCAGAATCTGGTTCCTCAGAGTTTTACAATTTTTCCTCAGTTTTGCTTTTGCTCTATATACTTTTCTCTTTCTTTTTTGTGTACTTGATTTTTTAATGTGCTTTTCTATTTTGACAATGTATTAGTTTCTTCATCTCTACACATTTTCTTTTTCTTCTGCCTTGGACTCTCTTTCAACACTAGACAGTACAGGAGAGTATGACTGGTGGAAATATGTCTGTTTTATAGATTGTTCAACACTGTCTGTCAAGGTGGGGAGGGAGGGGGACACTAGACCACCAGGTAATGTCATGGACCATTGATGTGGGCATGGAAAGGGCACGGGGGACATACTGGACTGGGATCCATCTGGTGTGCACTGGAATCAGGGCTAATTGTGTGTTGAGGTGGGGATACCCTTGTGACCACTATATGGATTGCTGGGGGGTCAGCAATAGCCTGCCACAGCAGGCATGCCACCCTATTGGCACACAGGAGGCCAGGCAGGTGTGGTACAGTGACCTATGGGGCACAGATGCCCCCTGCTACCACTTTATGGGGCCACAGCACCTGTTTCCCTCCCCACAATACTGGCCCCTATTTGTCTGCTGCTCCACCACAGGATGACTGCTCCCTGGCTCTGCTTGTTGCAAGCCACTTATACCACCTCCAGGCTAGTCTAAGTGGTGAACCCTCCTTTGTCCATGGTGGAGCTTCCAGAATCCCAAAAAGGGGATGTTGCAGCCCCACCATGATGCAAGCCCCCTTGCAACCTGGTGCACAGGGCTGTTGGATGCAACTCTGGTGCAAGGGAGCTTTAGCACAGCATTTCTGTGGCAGATGCAGGCTGCCTACCTGAATCACAGTATGATGCAAGTCACCACTTGCGTCATACTCTTTTAATGCAAGTTCCTTGCGTCCTGCTCACCCCTTTTAGAATTGGCCCCATGAAGTTTGCACAAAATGTGGGATTTTCTTCATGATGCAAAAATAAAGGAAAATCTGCTTCTTTGTTCTGCTGTTGATGTCATTCTGGGATTACTGGTTCTTGCTAAAAGTACAGTCTTTCTTCCTCACACTAGTACAGCAAACCTCACACACAGACTGGCTTGAGCTTTTGCTGGAAGGAGCTTTCCAGCTTCAGTGCAACAACCTCAGATTGGATCATGCTAGCAGTTGGTTTGAAGGGTTCTAATCAAACCTCTGGACTGTCCAGTATTTATATGCTGGTCACATTTCCATAATTATGATATTACTTATTCTGGTTTACCAACTCATATTGGACATTGCAGATCAGGAGGGAGAATGGTAAATTTCTGTTCTTGGCAACACCCCCCCCCAATACAATGCTCATTTGAAAAAAAACCCCATAAAATCAAAGTTCTTTTTCACTCTAATGTCTGGAGGCCACCAGATATATGCATTAATACATAGATCTTTGGAATCAACAAGTCATTTTGCACATTTTGGTGTAAGCCTTATCTCTCCAATGCCTATGGTTCATAAGATGAGCCATAAACATTGTTTTCAAGCAAACATCTTTATAAAAACTGTATCTTCTTAATCCTCTTCTCATGTCTTTTAAAATGAGTCACTTTTTAAATGTCAAACAAACCTATAGAAATAAGATATAAGTGAAAGAATCTTTGCTGGGCAGAAGTTTTCTTTGTATGTGGCCATTAAAGCATGCAAGTCATAAATTTCAGAGATGTCTCAAGACTTCCAAGCAGTTATATCTTAAGCCATATAACTCATTTAAGCAACCACATAGACATGTGAAAGACATCTATTTGCATGTCTCATGATGTGAGCATTAAAAAGAAACTAAACATGAGTATTCAAACTTTAAACTGTTAGCACAGGACATTTCTGTAGATAATTCTTTTTTTATGAATACTTTCCTTTTAGGCATTAAGTTTTTTTTAAATCCAAACATTGGTCTTCACTTCTAACCAGATATTTGCTTATCAGTGTAACCAGGTTGTTGTGCAACTTTTGGTTACTACTCCTGCCTTATGGGTCCAACAAGGTTGAGGGGCCTGGGCTCTGTTTCTGATGCAAAAGGGGAATGCTTTAAAAAAAGGTAAAACAAATAGTGTGGGTACATCTACCCAGAGTTAAAATAATAGTGGGTCAGATGGTAAATGAGTACAACCTCCTGGAATGCTGTACCTACCCTCCTCCTCTCACAGTCACCCCACACATGGATTACTATAAACCAAATGTATATTTCAATATATGTGCAATTATAGATTGTGGATAATAATATGCTCACTAGTAACAAACTAATGAGACAGTTGTAAAAAGGTTAACCAACAATTTATTTACATGAGGGTGGGATTAGAAAAGAGGGAAAGGATGTAAAGGATAAGTAACTTTTAGTATTTGGAAACATCAATCAGTCACTTTGTCAGTAAACCCAGAAACATTCCCAGTGCTCACCTCCCACCTGCATACACATCTGAATAGTTGACAGCCTACATGTTATAAAACATTACCCACTCCCCAGCTGGTACCAGTCTCCCCCAGTGTCTACACTGAGAGCTCCCACAGTCTCTCTGGGTACCCAGTTGGAGTAATTGCAGGCTGGATGTGGTGCAGCTGGTTGGCCGATGTTAGTGCACTGTAACAACAGTTTAGTTAAACCTTTTCCAATGGTGGCAACAACTAGTTGGTGAAACTTGCAACATTTGGCCAGTTTCTCCTGATGCAGGGCAAGCCTTGAATTACTCACAGTTTGGTAGAATAGTCTCTTGGCTTGTCAGGCTGAAGGCTGTTAGATTGTAGATCTAGGGGTGCTTGGAACTAGTAGACATTTGGATGGCTGAGATAAGCAGCAGGCACTTCCAGCTTGGACCTCCTCTCTGCATCTCTTGCAGCGTGGGCCTTCTCTGTAGCAGGCTCTTGCAGCTTTAACAGGCTGGCTACCTCTCAGCTTCTGTTACAGCTTGTCATCTTCTTTCTGCATTGATGAAGGGCTGGCCAGACCAGTGCTGGGAACCAGGGCCACACAACTCATCCCAACCATCCAGGCATTTAAACCCTCAGGGGAAGACCACGGTTTATGCCCAGTGGTGACACTACCTGGCTGATTACTCAGACCATCCTCAGGTGACAGTTACTCTCTTTCTGATATTCAGGAAACTCCATCTGCAGATGGCTTCAACCACACTACCAACTGGCCACTGTTGCTCTCTCTCAATTTTATCCTAGTCTCTGGATTTCCCACAAAAAATTAGCAGGAAACAGTGCCTCAGATGGGTTACTTTTCTCAGTTTAAAGACTAAGAATTGAACTGAAGATGAATCTTCTCACTTTATTGACTCAGTTTTGAACAGAAGATGAATCTTCTCACTTTAATTTCCAGCTATTGGAAAATGACTCAGACAATTTTCATCTTCAAGCTTTAAATGTTCAGTATTGAACAGGAGATGGCTTTCTACTTCTCGCCAACTTTTCATCTACTAGAAACATCAGGCAGGAGTCCATTAGCTGTGGGCTATGAAAACCCCAGGTGGGCCTCCAAACGTCTCTCAGACATAACA
Source organism: Neoceratodus forsteri (assembly GCA_016271365.2). Taxonomy (NCBI): domain Eukaryota; kingdom Metazoa; phylum Chordata; order Ceratodontiformes; family Ceratodontidae; genus Neoceratodus; species Neoceratodus forsteri. The sequence goes on from CM057458.1 coordinate 1,090,301,883, forward strand.
GCAGAGGTCAGACGTCCCTTGGCTTGGGGTCTGCAAAAGCCCCAGGAAAACATCCAAAATTATTTTGGGTATCACAGCAGAGTTTCCTCTCCTTGGAAAATTCCTGGACAAATTCCTTGACACAAGTCAGCAATAACATGTTCATTCTGGTGCCAACTCCTTCCAGCCATTGGAAGGCAACACTGTGCAAGCCCCTAGGCAGGACTTCTCCACTCTCTCTGGAGCAACAGATGGAGCCCCCCTCATAGGGGGCCCCACACAGGACTTGGGCACACGGGGGCTGGTAGAAGAAAACATAGGACCAAAAATGGGACCAATGACTGGTGAGAAGGCAGAGCAACACCTGAGGAGGAGGCAAAGTAAGCTCCACCCATGTGGAATGCATGTCACTCTGGAAACAGTTTCATCAACCTGGCTAAAGTCAGATTATTGATCTCTATGTCAGTCTGAACTTTGTCCAGTAGGTCCTTTTCTGCTGAAAGGAGAGCAACATAAAGCAAACTCTGGTCAGAGCCAACACAGCTGCCATACTGTTTTAAAGGGACAGTGTCAATTTAAAATTACCAAAGTTATGAGTGTGAGTTGCAACATTTCAATGTATGATCAGTGATTGTGTTTTTACTCATATTTTTTAAACAAAAAATATTTGGTCAATGATTTCATTTTTGGTTTCCAATACCACATGAGCATTAAGCACAGAACTCTCCTGTACTGCTTCCCACCTGTGCACTATCTGGCATGGTGGTTGTGCTGGACTTCTAAATAAAGTTGGACTTACCATCCCTTTTGTGTTTTGCATCCATTGTAAGAAGATTTGCCTCAAGCTGCTGCTGCACTAAAATCTTCATGAAGTATGGAAGATGGAGACTCTTATACTATTGGTCACTTTTTCCACCACTAGTAGCCCATCCCTTGCCACTGACATCACAGATGGCCTCTCAGTCCATCCCTCCCAACAGAGATCATGGATGGCCTCTCAGTCTCTTCCTCCCTACAGAGATGATGGATGGTCAGTCCCAGAGCAAAAAAATAGTGTGGTAGGGAGTCGGGAGTAAGGAGGAAGCAATCACCCCTTACTGAATGGAGAGGATGCAGAGAGATATTCTACTCTGGTGAAAGTACATAGCTGTTCACAGCTGTGGTGTGTTCGCAGTCAAATGCTACCAAATCCCACTTTTCAATTGGTGCATTCAGAAACATTCCAGATATTCCAGAACCCCCTTTTCTACTTCTACTATGTATTAGCAATACATCTGCATAGTTCTGCTATACAGCCATTATAACAATTACTGAGCTAGAAGTGGAAGCTAATGCTAAACACAAAAATGTACAAAACTCTCTCCAAGTCAGTGATATCCCCTATATGAAAAATTCATGTGAGAGATTTGTGCGCCAGGGATCAGCTGGTCAGAGAGATACTGGAATTGGAGTACAGGTACAATGTTATAAGAGACAAAATGACAAAAATAGCAGAATCATGATACCTCAAAACATGATCATGATTGAGAGAAAAAATAGAAGTAGATGGAAAGTTTCCCTTTGTATTCTGCAACCTCTTCTAAACTGCATGCAGATGCATTGCACTAGGGGATCAGCCACTGTTGGATTTTTTTTTACAGTTACACAGAAACATAGAAACATAGAATTTGATGGCAGATAAGGACTGCTTGGCCCACTCAGTCTGCCCATTTCCCTACCTGATGGATAAGCTGCAGGTCCTAGTTAACCAGCAGCCTACTTCTTCCTACCCCCAACCCCTAGAATTGCCTTATGACTGTCCCATGCATGCTTGAATTCCACCACTGTTTTTGACTCCACAACCTCCTCTGGAAGGCCGTTCCATACATCCACAACCCTCTCTGTGAAAAAATACTTCCTTAAATTACCTCTGAGCCGCCCCTTCTATCTTCAAATTGTGCCCCTTGTTCTTGCACACCTCTTTTTTTGAAAGATGCTACCCTCTTGGACTTTGTTGATTCCCTTGAGGTACTTGAAAGTTTATATCATGTCTCCCCTCTCCCTCCTTTCCTCGAGGCTATACATATTAAGCTCCTTAAGTCTCTCTTCATATGTCTTCCGGTGCAGACCCTGCACCATTTTAGTTGCCCTCCTCTGGACAGCTTCCATCCTGTCTATGTCTTTGTGGAGATTGGGTCTCCAGAACTGCATGCAGTACTCCAGATGGGGTCTCACTAGCTGTCTGTACAGAGGGATAATAACTTCCTCTTTTCTACTGGTGATGCCTCTTCCTATGCATCCCAGTATCCCCCCAGCCCTCCTTGCTGCCCTCTCACATTGCTTGCCCACCTTTAGGTCATCTGATATGACTACCCCTAGGTCCCTTTCCATTTTTGATGTTGTTAGTAGCTCACCCCCCATTGTGTACTCTTCCCCTGGGTTTTTGTTTCCCAGGAGCATTACCTTGCACTTCTTAGCATTGAATCTAAGCTGCCATACATTTGACCATTCCTCTAACCTTGCCAAGTCCCTTCTCATCCTTTCCACTCCACCTTGTGCATCAACTCTGTTGCAGATCTTTGTGTCATCTGCAAAGAGACATACTTTTCCTTCCAGTCCCTCTGCAATGTCGCTTATAAAGACATTGAAGAGGACCGGTCCTAATACTGAACCCTGAGGTACCCCACTACTAACCCCCCTTTTTTCAGAGTGGACTCCATTTACTATTACTCTCTGTGACCTATTCTCCAGCCAATTCTTTACCCAGGCTGTCATCTTGGGACCCACTCCCAGGCTGGCTAACTTGTATATTAATCTTTTGTGTGGGACTGTGTCAAATGCCTTGCTAAAGTCTAGGTAGGCCATGTCCACAGCCCCTTCCTGATCAACTACTTTGGTCACCCAGTCAAAGAAATCTATCAGATTTGTCTGGCATAGACCTTCCGCTGTGAACCCATGCTGCCTTGGGTCCTGTGCCCCTCTGGCCTCTAGATACTCGACAATTCTTTCCTTCAAGTGATTCCATATTTTCCTACCACTGAGGTTAAACTAACAGGTCTGTAGTTTCCTGCTTCTGCCTTGCTCCCACTTTTGTGAAGGGAATCACATCTGCCCTCCTCCAGTCCTCGGTACCACTCCATCCTCCATGATTTGTTAAAGAGGGTAGTCAGTGGTGTCACTAGTTCTACCCTTAGTTCTTTTAGAATTCTGGGATGAATCCCATCAGGCCCATTGCTTTGTCCACCTTCAGTTTTAAGAGTTCTTTCAGAACCTTTCTTCTGTAAATGGCTGGTATCAACTTCTGTATCCAGAGTGTTTCTACTGTTTGTTTTATGTACCTCCCTCTTCCTTTGTAAATACTGAGCAAAATATTTGTTTAGTATCTCTGCCTTTTCACAGTCACCCTCTGCCCACCCTCCTCCCCTTTATTAAGCCTCACTATCCCTCCCTTGGTCTTCCTTCACTCCCTGATGTACCTATAAATGGTTTTATCCCCCTTCTTAACTGAGTTGGCTATCTTTTCCTCGGTTTTGGCCTTTGCTGTTCTGACTGCCTTCCCAGCTTCCTTTTGCTTTAACTGATACAGTCCTCTGTCCTGTTCCTTCTGTGATTCCTTGTACTTCCTGAATGCTTTCTTTTTCTCTTGAACCTTCACTGCCACTTCCTTTGAGAACCATAGTGGTTTCTTACCTCGTTTTGTTTTGTTTATTTGCTTTACACAAAGGCTTGTTACCTCTGTGATGGCAGTTTTTTATTATTCCCCATTGTTCTTCCACCCCTCCTTCCTGCCCATTTGCTAGTGCATTCCTTAGGCACTCACCCATTTTGACAAAGTCAGCCCTCCTAAAATCCAGTACCTTTGTCTTTGTATGGCTTGTTTCTATTGCTGTGTTTATTGTGAACCATACTGTTTGATGGTCGCTAGTTCCCAGATGGCTACCCACTTCTACATCTGTGATCCTCTCTCTTCATCTCCATTTGAGAGAACCAGGTCTAAGATTGTTCCCTCTTGAGTGGGCTCCAATACTAGTTTTCTAAGGCATGCCCCCTGTAGGGCATCTAGAATAACCCCACTCTTAGAAGTGGCTGCTGCAACTGCACTCCAGTTAACATCTGGCATATTCAGATCACCCATCAGCAATATCTCCCCTTTTTCTGCCATACTAAGTATACTTTCTATCATTTCCTTGTCCATTTCCTCCCCCTGAGAAGGGGGTCTGTATACAACCCCGTGCGGATTGTGGTGCCATTGCCGGTCTCCAAATTTACCCACAGTGCTTCTTCTCCTCCCTGTTTACCCTTTTGTTCTGTTGCTTTGATTCCTTCCCTTATGTAAAGAGCTACTCCTCCTCCTCTTTTACCCTCCCTGTCCCTCCTGTAGATAGTGTATCCTGGTATGTTTACATCCCAGTCATGGTTTTGTGTGTACCATGTTTCTGTGACTGCCACGATATCCAGATGTTCCTTCTCCATCAAGGCCACTAATTCAGGAAGCTTGTTACTCAGACTACGGGCATTGGTACTCATGGCTCTCCATTTTTTGATGGCTTTACTTTCTGTTGCAGCATCCCCCACTGACCTTTCTACCTCGGTCTTTTTCCCATTTAGCACCCTGTTTTGTAGGGAGAGGCTGGGATTTTTCTGCTGCTTATCAGTGCCTCCCCCCTTGTCTAGTTTAAAAGCTTGCCAATGAAGCATTTAAACCGATTGCTCAAAAGACTTGTTCCCTTCTGGACAGATGCAGACCATCCTGCCAGTATAGGCTGGTGTCCTCTAGGTGGAAACCCCAGTCCCCAATGAAGCCAAACCCTTGTGCTCCACACCATTTTTTCAACCACTCATTAAACTGCATGGTGTAAGTACCTTGCCTCACTCATGCCATTTACAGGCAGCACCTCTGAGAAGGATACTGTGTGTGCTACTTGTCTTAGGCTCTCCCCAGTTCTACAAAGTCCTTCTGCACTGCTCTAAGCTCATGTTGAGCCAAGTCATTTGTCCCTAGGTGGACAATGACATCCAGCTCAGACTCCTGTGCAGGTGTTCTCGTGATCCTGAGGATGCGCTTCCTGTCCCTACAAGCCATGGCACCAGGCAGGCACTTTACTTCAGTTTTCCCTGCTCCCCCCAGTTCTATCCCCCTAATAATTGAGTCCCCCACCAGGAGCTGCTTCCTTTCCTTGTGGCATCCTCTGCTTCCTTCCTGTGGGCCTCCCTTGTGACAGGTGTCCTCAGCCTCCTTAATCTCCTCCGTGGGTTCATCCATAGGGGAGCTGTGCTCCCCCAGAATGGTGTATGGATTGTGGAGTGGAACAACTGACTGGGTGTGCCTCTGTTCCACCCTTCTCACCCTCCCTGAGCCCACTGTGGTCCAACTGCTGTGCTTTCTTTGCAACCTCTGAGGTAGTGGTGGTGGCTCTGGTGCTCCCTGGATGGGGGGTTCCCCTTCCTACCATCCAGTCTGGCCTGGGGGAAGGTTTTCTCACTGCTGTCCAGTGTGGCCTGAAGATGGGCAACTTCCTCCCTCAGGGCAGAGAGTTGTCTGCAAATAGGGCAGCATCTCAGCCTCCAGAAAGACTCCCGGAAGACTGCTGCCCCACAGCCATTACATTGCACTACTCCCCACATGACTATGTACTTTTTTTTTTGTGTGTGTGTGCTTGTGTGAGTGATTGGTTTGTTATATAGAAATATATATATATATATATTATACAATGTGTATGCGTATATTTTCAGTGCTGTGTGCTAGAGAGGATATGACATTGATATGCACCTTGCACTCTTGAGGAAATGATGTCAGAACCCCAGGTATAAAGGAACTATTTCCAGGGTGGGTGGGGTGAGGGTGGTAAGGGTTGGGCCTAAACTGTGCCCTCACAAAGCAATCAACTAAGAGCTCTGACCCACCGCTATGATGAGTGCCTTCCTGTCTGCAAGATACTATACACAACAATTTGACAGAGAAAATCCCCTGCTAATCAAACAGAGAAAAATCCAGACATCCAAGTCAGACACAGGTAAACCTCCCCAGCCCCAAAACAGCCTGGTGGTTTGTGCTCTGAAAGCAGTCAGCCCCAAAATAAGTCAGCTGTGCTTTGAACTCTTCCTGCAATGAAAATCTTAAGAATTGTAACAAGACTGTCTTTTCCTGATAATTGTAAATTCCTTCTTTCACCTTTCAGTTAGAAGCAGCCTCCACCTGCAGTATATCTGCTACAAAGCAAAGACAATTTCTATCAATGGCTATCAAATGGCTGTCAAGTGGTTGTGGTGGCAGTAGAAGCAGTGGAGCCTAGATATATAAATTTAACAAATGTTAAAAACAGAATTACATGCGCAACATTTACATAACAAATCATAAAATAAAACATTCTCTTATTAACTTGTGCAACACTCTGCACTGTTATATAACAGAAAGAAGAAGGATGGGTTGGGGGGAGACAGAGGAAGGTGACTGGTAAAGGTCTGAAAAGGAAAACAGCCAAATGCTCAGAAGCTCCTAACTGTAAAAAGTACAAAGCTAGAAGTGGAAGATAATGCTAAATGCACAACTGTACAAAATTCTGTCCAAGTCAGCAATGCCCCCCTGTATAAAACATTCAAATGCGAGATTTGTGCACTGGGGACAAACTGGTCAGAGAGATATTTGAATTGTAGTTCAGGTACATGTTTTAAGAGGCAAAATTAGGAAAACTCACAGTCATGATAATTTGAAACATGATCATGTATGACAGCAAAAATATGAGAAGAAGGTGAAACAAAGCAATAATGTATGTTAGTCCACAGGTAAGGTTTTCTAGATCTCATCTGTTTAGCCTTCTTTCCACAGTCATGTTTAAAATCCTTGAGATACGTCATAGATTTCATGGCCCAGATATTCAAAAGAGTTGAGCCATGCGCAATAGAGTTGAGCCTGCGCAAGTCTGAAATTGTGCCATTCTGCGATATTCAGCAGGAGGCAGTTGCACCCCCGAAATCATGCTGAGCAACAGTGCAATGATAACGAAGGCATGCGCAACTGAAGGGGGAGGAACCATGCATAAATGGCGCAGTGCGATATTCCACAACTTGTGCCATGCGCAATAGGGGAGTAAGCAGAAGTTGCGCCATAGTGGAAATGAGCCAAAATATAAAGGAGCAAGGGAGAGGTGCAAGAACGCTACAGGGAAGGCACATGAGGCAGAACTCTAGCCACACAGACAGGGCAGGAGGGACACACAGGGCAGGCTAGGGAAAGGGCACCCTGAACACAGAGGCACAGGGAAGGTGTGGGGAGCCACAGCCAGTGCAGAAGGGGGAAGTGCCACACAGCACAGAGGCCACCACAGGCAGGTGTTCCCAGTGCAGGGGAAGTAGCAGTGAGGACAGTGGGGAGGAATACAGTAACAGCTACCGGGGGGGTGAACACAAGCCAGGGACATGGCCAGTGCCACCTTCCAGATGGAGGCCATTATGAGGGGGGTGAGAAGGTGGGCAGCAGGGGGACGTGGCCGTGGAAGGGCCCATCGGTGGTATGCCCCCAACAGGCAGTACTGAGCCCGCACCAGCTTTGAGCTGTACAGTGATACTGAGATTGTGGGCCAGTACCACCTGAATAGGGCAATTCTGAGGTGGCTCTGTGAGCTGTGCAGTGATGTGATGCAGGCATCCACATGACGGAGCCATGCCCTGTCAGTGGAGACTAAAGTAACAGCTTGCATGTGCTTGCTCACCACCGGTACCTTCCAGAGACCAACTGGGGACACCACAGGCATAACCCAGTTGGCCACGTCACGCCACCTCACCTAATTCCTCAGTGCACTGCTGCCACATGCTGCGGAGTACATCCATTTCCTCAGCACATCGACGGAGCGCACAGCAAGCATACAGGAGTTCCATAGGGTAGCACATATGCCTGGCATGCTAGGGGCAATAGACTGCACCCATGTGGCAATACACACACCACCTGGCCCTGAGGGGGCCTCATACCTCAATCGCAAAGGCTATGCCAGCAACAACTGCCAGGTGGTGTGCGACACCAGGGGGTGCATAATCAATGTCTGTGCCACGCACCCAGGGGGGAGCACATGATGCCTTCATCTGGCACCATTTGGCACTGTGCCACAGATTCAAGAGTGGGGACATCCCCACTGGACACCTACTGGGTGAGTATGAAAACCACATGGACACACATAGAGCCTGGGGGGGCATGGTCAGAGGTGACATGGGTAGTTGCCTACATGGCCCGGGGCAGAGCGATGCTGATCACTAAACTAACCTCCACCCTCTACACACAGGTGACAGTGGATACCCACTCCATCCCTGGCTGCTCACACCCTACCGGCAGCCCGCGACCCCATCACAGCAACACTACAATGAGGCACACGCCACCACACGTAATGTCATCGAGTGGGTGTTCAGGATGCTGAAGGCACATTTTCTGTTGCCTGGACACCTCCAGCGGTGCCCTACAGTACAGCCCCTCAAAGGCCTGCGGGCTATTCCTGGCCTGTTGCATCCTGCACAACATGGCCAACGAATGTGGGATAGCCGTACAGGTCAAAGAGGGGGACAGTGATGGGGATGATGAGGACACTGGTGATGATGGTGATGGGCAGCCCCCCTAGGGTGACGGGACCCCCGACTGATACGGCTGGCACAGCTGCACTGGGACACCATCATGGAGGAGCACTTCAGCCAACCCAGGTAAGTCATGGGGCCATGTGCAGCCAACAGTGATTAAGGCACAACCCACAAACATGCATGGACACACACCAGGGGTGCATGCCATCAAGGGAAGTGGCAGGGCACAGAAGCACACATGCAACCAGGGATGGGTGAGGACTAACATGCCACGTGGACGGACGCACACACACGCACACACACAACGCACCAAACTTGCACAAAGGGCAGGAGGCACACCAACCCAGAACACCAACCCTAGCCACACACATGTCCACAGGCCACCACGCCCACTGCCTGTCCATGTGCGTGTGTCAGATGCTGAGTACCATTGCACATTGGTGTACAGCGCAATTCAGGCATCATCATGCACACGCAACTGCGGACAGCAGCTGGGAGGGTGTGCAGGCAGACTGTGTGTCTGCATGCAGGGCTGGGTACCCACCCATGCACTGCCCACTGAAAGACACAATGCACACAGGGCAGCACCAGGCAGTAGCTGCACTGAGAGACAGGTCAGTCATGCGACACAGTGCCCTGGCTACCATGGATGCATGGGCGGCCCCACCGAGACCTGCCAGCACTGACAGGCTGACCACTGGCCTCATGGGGTGGCACTGATGGTCCCCCAAGGGTTCCACTGCATGAACACGACCATGCTCACACAGGGGTCTGCAGCACACTGAACATGCCTGCGCCAGGAGTGCTCGGGATGCCCATAGCTGAACCCAGTGTCGACAGGGAGGGAGTCACATGATGCCGGGAATGGGGGGTGGACAGTGAACTGCGTGGTGTCCGTGATGCATGGGCACCTGACTGTATGCCCATTGTGGCCATGACAGCAATGAATGCCTGTGCATGCCTGTCAATGGCAGCGGTCACATCCTCCCGCAACTGGTCCATCCCTGCCAGGATCAGAGCGGTGTCCCTGCTGTGACACTCCTCTGCCCACTCCAGAGCTGCATGCAGTGCATCCACCAATGTCGCAAGCCACATCTGCTGCTGGACTGATGCATGCAGTAGGTGGGTGTGCTCGTCCAAGAGGTCATCTGCCTCCTCGGCATCCTGTCCCTCAGGGTGTGTGCAGCCCTGATGCTCAACACCCCTTGAGGGACGGTGCTGTGCACCAGGACCAGGTCTGAGCATGTCCACAGGTGGTGCACAGACACCACCGCTGAACCCTGTACCCCCAAGCCCATTGGCCGACTGCTGATGCTGCCCCTCTGGCTGCTGCTCCCCAGGGTTCAGTGGTGCTGCTGCAGTGGCCGCAAGAGTCCCACTGTCCTGAACAAACACCAGTGCTGCCCCACTGGTGCTGACAGGCACAGGCTGGGACTGTGATGATATGCAGGCCTCCACGGCAGCATCACCCACAGCCATGGCTGCAATGTGTCCTGCTGTGTGGCCATCCCATGGCACACACCTGTCACTGCCCATGACGTTAGCGACATCATCATCGGTGATGGACTCTGCACCGGCCCTAGGCACAGCATGCTGGCATCCATGGACACCGGCATGCTGGGATACAGGCAGGTCTTCCTCTGCACCTGTTACAACAACATCAGTGTGGACAGCCAGGTGGCCCCACTGTCGCACTGAGCCACGTATACCTGTGGAGGTGGATGGGCCCTCCTCCATCTCCAGCTGACTGTCCTCAGTGGACAGGCCCACCACCGCTGACCCATGCAGATGCTCAGAATCTGTAAGGAAAAGCAAAGTCGCGATACTGCATGTGACCTACCCTGCCCCCCCATAGACAGACCATGACTTACCATGCAGTGATAGGCCACCACCCGTCTGGAAGCCACCACCCGGAACACACTCAATGGCACTACGCTGCATGCTTCCAGCAAGCCTCTCCTCCTGTGGGGTCAGCTGTACCACCTCCGGCTGTCCCCCACCTGTTGCAGCTCATGCTCCCTGATGGCAGCCACCTTCTCCGTTATCCTCCTCCTGTCCGTGCCCATCTTTTTCTTGCACTCCTGCACGGAGTGCTGGTGGCTGCCATGCAGGTTCACAGCACGTGCCACCTCCTCCCATGCAGCAGCACGGGCTTGAGGTGTTCCCTGCTGTCCACTGAGAAGCAGATCCTGATCCAGGTAGGCATCAAACAGGGCTTCGGTCTCGGCCTTGGTAAAGTTAGGACTCCTCCTCCTCCCACCACTGTGTTCCTCCTCTCCCACAACTTGCTCTGTCATTATTTAGCCTGTAAGAATGGCAATTGTTACCTGTGACTGTGCAGTCCCATGCATGTCCCTAAATCTACAGTCCACACTCCCAAACAGCATGCAACTCACCAATAGACTGCAGTAACCGACTATGGCCACTGCAGCCCAATGTCACACTTTTATAGCGCAACCCATGCAAATGAGGCGAGGCGCAACTTTAAGTGGATGCAAATTGCAGTGCTGCACCATTGAATGGCTGATTAGATGATTTGCATATGACGGCTGAATATCGCACTTTTTCACTTTGCGCAATTGTGTTGAACGTGCTGAGCCAATGGCGCAGTTCTGTGACATGCGTAGTACACACCTCACTGCGCATGCCTGGGTTGCTGACACAGGCATCTGCCATGCTGCTGATGTGCTGTGCATGGTAGGCAATGCAGGGCATGGCCACCATTGTGCCAGTGGTGCTATAGCGATGGTCACTACATGGCACTGTGGCACTGGGCCATCATAGGTGCACTGGGCCAACTGCGCGTAGGCCGCTAATGGCAGTATCACGCAGGCAGCTAATTGCGCTACATGCATTGGGTTCCATGGTGCTGTGCATGCTCATGCGACAGAGACCTTGACCCTGTGCCTGACCTTTGCCCCCTAGGTGCCATGCATCAGGCATGGGTGCACCTCTATCGCGCTGTTCGGTGACAGCGTGATAGGGAATGGCAGTGCTGTACCACGCAGCATCTGCACATGGGGAACCGTGCTGCAGAGCACCATATTGGCAAATCGAGCAGAAAGCATGGCATGCAGGAGGGCAGCTCAGTGGTCGGCAATAGAGCTGGCCAACCTAGTGGCCATTGTGGAGCCACTCCATGGGCCACTGTTCGGGGAGGCACCCCTGGACAGGTCCAGGACCCAGGTGTGGGAGGAGGTGGCCACTGTGCTTGAGGAGGCCACAGGGCAGGGGAGAAGCACTGAGCAGTGCTGCCACAGGTATGGGGACTGGTGGCGGAGGGAGCCGAAGCTGCTAGCACACCTGTGGGCATGTGCCAGGAGGGGCACGGTGCCACAGCCAGGTAGGTGTTACGTCAACACACTTTTATCTTCCATAAGGGTAACATTGTTGTATGTGTCCAGCACATGGGGGAGGGACCATCTGGGGTTGGCTGTGGTGGTGTTATCAGGGTGTGGGGTGGGTGAGTCTGGCTGGGTGGGAGGGCACACACCTGGGAGTAGGGGGACTTTGCTACAGGATTGTCCTGATGTTCCTCTCTCCATGTTTGCACCACAGGTCTGGAGGAATGCCGCCATGCCCGTGATCTTCGGCGGCAGGAGAAGCAGAGGGAAGCCAGGTGGGGCGAGGGCCCTCACTGCCTACTGGACCGGCCCGATGAAGGTGAGTGCCATAACTCCATGATTACTATTGCATGCTGGGTAACAGGGTGGGCAGCAGGGCATGGCCACCATCCATCGGCACCACTGCCATGCACGCAACTTGTTACAGTCAACACTGTCCAGTGGCAATGCATGTCTGGGAGTGCATCGATGGTGGTCCATGCATGCACCAGGTACATGGTTGTGCCACTGCCTTTGCACCACATAGCCATGTCACTAAACAGCCACGGTGGTGCTGTGCATGACTTGGCCGGTGGGTGTGTGCAGCATTTCACATGGCTGTATGCACCTGGGTGGGCAGGTCATGTGGACGTGATTACTGTGGGTGGTCACACACCATCACAGAGGTATGTCCCATGGCCGTATGCCATGCACAGTGGGCGGGCTGTATGGGGCTGTGCATTCACACCTATTGACTGTGCTCCCTTGTCCTAGGTACATGCCATCTCTGGGAGATAAGGGAGGTGCTGCGGGAGATACTCCAGGTGGCAAGGGCATCGCTGGACATCCTCCCCAGGATTGATGGTGCGGGTCCCTGGAGGCACTGACCAAGACGCAGTCAGAGTGGGGGTGGCTCCCGTTAGAAGTCCCTCAACCCTGTAATCCCCTACCCCCTGGACCCACCCTCACACCCTCCTTTCCTGTCCCATTTGTCCACCCCTGCCCTTACCCACCCCACCTTGTTTGTGGCCTCCCCCACCTTGTATATATTTTGTAAATAGTCTTGTAAATAGTTAACTTTTATATGTTTGTTCAATACAGCTATTTTGATATGAATACTGTGGTGGTCTCTGATTTGCAGGGGGCTATAGGTGCTCAGCTGCAGTGGTGTGCATGGTGTCAGGGGTGGTGTGGTCATGGGTATGTGTGTGTGTGTCCGTGTGGAGGTGACTATGGTGTGGGGGTAGCTATCAGTCAGTGTCTGTGGTGTGTGTGTGTGTTGTGCCCTGTGCACTGGATGACTGTGTGCAGTGGTCCATGGTGCATGCTCTGTGTCCATGGTGCCCCTATCAGCCTGTCCATGGCCTGTGCAGCTGACACACATGCATGTGTGTGACCTGCACGGTCCGCTAGCATGTCAGTGGTAGCAGTCCCTGCAGGGCAGCCACTGTACTCGTCACAATGCTGGGTTGCCTCCTGTCACTGGTGTGGTGCATGTCTGCCTCGGGTGACACTGTGGCCTCCACAGTTGTTGTCCCACCTCCATGCTGTGCCTTTTGTGTGTTGCAGGGGAAGTTCACCACTGTCTATGACTTGTGCTCCGGGCAAATGATGGTGGTGTATGGGTCCACAGTGCCTGCGCAGGGTGGCTGGCACTCCAGTGTCATGGAGGACTGCAGGTTGTGTGTACACAGTTTACATGGGCCTACACTGGGGGCTTGGTTGCCCCACAACTGTGTCCCTGTGTTGTTGTGCCCTTGGGTATGGGTTGGTGTCTGTCCATGCACTGTGTGGCATCCAGTGTGGTGCATGCTTCCACGCACCACTGTGGGTGTCTGTGCTGGCTATTGTGGCCAGTGGTAGGTCGGGGTGTGTCATTGGAATACTGTGCAGGGTGCTGTACCACTGGTGGTGGTGTCCTGGGCAAGTCCTGTCCCGTGTGGAGTACCTCATGTGCCAATGCATGGTTAGTCTCTCAGCAGTACCTCGGGGGGACTGTGCATGGTGGCACTGGGTATGCCATTGTTGCATTGCTGTGTGCTGCCACCTGCTGATGGGTGCTCATGGTGGGGCTGCCTTGCATGGTTCTGTGGTGCACAGGGTTGCAGTGTCACAGTGGGGATGGTGGCATGCATGGGGTTTCCTGCAGTGGTGGTCGCTGCTCCTGGGGGGGGTGTCTGGGGGTCACGGTGCAGGGTGTATTCTGCATTGGGGGGATGGTGTGGCACGAGGTGGTCAGCCCTCCTTGTGTGCCAGTCACAGCTTGCTGGGGGGTGTGATGGGGCACCATGGCCCGGCTGTGGGTTGTTTGATTGTCTCCATGGGACAGTGGTTATTCCAGCCCTCCCCCAGTTGTGCAGTGCATGGGGTGTGGGGGGACGATGTCTGTTCTGCTGTGTGTTCCTGTGCCCATCTGTGGCATGGGTGGTGGGCCCCTACCTCCCTAGTTGTGCAGTTGCATTGCTCTGCTGCTGGGGGGTGTCCCTGGTTGCACTATGGCACCTCTGGACTGCTCAGCTACACATCCCTTGTTCTCTATGGTGCGTCAGATCTGCTCAGCTTCCCCTCCCTAGTTGCGCTATGGCGCAGGTGGTGCGATATTCAGTCGTCAGCTGTAGGCGCAGTTTGGCCTGCTCCATTTTTGAATATCGCTCCTCTTGCGCATGGGCGCAATGGACTTGTGCTTGTTCCTGCTATTGCGCACATTTTGGGTGCAGTTTGACTATCTGGACCCATGTGTACAGAAATTATCAGACTTTACTTCGACAGATCAGGCCTCAACATTGTTGTTGTTAGTGAATATATACGCTAGGCCTGGCATTTGTACTGTCAGAGCTTTCCTTGTGCTCATTTGATTTTCCACCTTCACTCTATAAGGGGGAGGAAAGCTACTGGAGGATTGTCTGTCTATGTATTTTTATTCTATTTCAAAAAAATATATTAAATTGAAACAGAAATTATGAGATCTGAAGTGGCTACTAGGCACTTAGCAGCAGATCTGCCTTGGCAGGTAGTGTAGTTTCTCAAGCTGGAGACCAGAAAGTCCAGCACATCACATGTCATAATGCTGCCAAGCTCATTACATCACTACTGATTAGAGGAAACATGCAGGTATACTGTGCAAAAGAATGGCATTTTAAAACCTGTGAAAAAAATGTATAATGATTCTATAAAAAAGTATGCAGTTTCTATTTTAAATAATTCCTCAAACTCATGGGCTAGCACCATTATAGAGAAAACATTAAAATGTAAACAGTAATCATGAGCATTCTTTACTATTCCCTAGAAGAGATGTTAGTACTAAACAAGCATTTGTCAATGCCGAACGTTCACTTGCAGGTATTTGCCATGGTGTTTGGTACTGGTACTGGCTACAGAGGAGAGAGGAGGCAGCAGTGAGTGCGTCGAGTGCTGCATGGTGGAAGCTGGACTGTAAATGGTCCCAGGACTGATCCCTGAGATACCCCGATGGTCACCCCTTCTCCCCGGATTGGATCCCATTACCACCACCCTCTGCTTCCTGTCTGTCAGCCAGTTTCTAATCCAGTTTATCAGCTTGTGCCCCATGGCCAGACTACCTATCTTGTTAATCATCCCTCTATGTTGGATGTTGTCAAAGGCTTTGCTGAAATCAAGGTACGTGATGTCAACCGTCCCTCCCTGATTTACTTCCTTAATGAGGCATTAGGGTTTCTAACCCTAATGCCCCACCTTCACCCCCACCCAGAAGAGACTGACAGGCATTGGGGGTGTGCCTTTGAGACACCAGCTGTAGAACTCATGCCATTCCACTCCCACCCTGCAGACACTGACAGGCATTGCGGTGTGCCTTGGGATCTTCAGCCCTAATGCTCACCCCATTCCATAATGAAATAAGCTGAGATGAGTGCAATATAGGAGAATGGGGTGAACGTTAGGACTGAAGACCCCAAAGCACACCCTGATGCATGTCTCTGGCTGCAGGGTGGGGGTGAGGGTGGAATGCCATGAGCATTATGCCCGATGACCACAAGGCACACCCCTGACGCCTGTCAGTCTCTACAGAGAGGGTGGGTGGGGCATTGAGGTTTGAAACCCTAATGCCCTGGGTGTTTGGTTGTATTTTTGCTCCAAATTTTCAACATAGGCTTTTTGGGACCCCACTTCATGAACAGTGGCACTATCATTTCATTACTCAATCCTGAAAGGTGATTTTGTGCAGGGACTGTGCCATTCAGCACTACATGTGTAAAAACACATTAGGGGCAGGATGTGAAAAATGACAGCTATACTGTTCATGAGGTGGTGTGAAAAACTGGCAATGTTAAATATTTGGAATGAAAATATAAAAAATTGCCAAAGTTACATGCATGCGTAGTGAAATTTCAATGACTACATGTAGCTCAGATGTTTTGGGGTATTTTTGTACCAAATTTTCAACATAGCATTCTTGGGATGCCACCTCATAAACAGTGACACTGTGATTTCAATAATCCAGCCCAAAAGTTGATTTTGTACAGCAACTGCGCCATTCTGTGCCACAGGTGCAAAAACACATTTTGGGCAGCAAGTGAAAAATGACAGCTGTACTGTTCATGAGGAGGTGTGAAAAAATGGCAATATGGAAAATCTGGAGTGATAACATAAAAAATTGGTGAAGTAACGAGCGTGCGTAGAAACTGTGCAACACACACTCATAATGAGGTCATTTTATGGATTTATTTTCACAGATTTTTAACATGGGCTTTTTGGGACCTCTCCTCACTAACACTGGCACTGTCATTTGATTAATCAGTCCTGAAAGGTGATTCTGTACAATGACGTGAAATCACCTTTTAGGACCGAGTAATGAAATGATAGTGCCAGTGTCCATGAGGTGGGGTCTCATAAAGGCTATGTTGAAAATTTGGGGCAAAAATTCCAAACAAATTGATGAGATATCAACATAAGTTGAACCCCCCATTGACAGCCATTATACAGTGCTTACCTTCATTTTTCTATTCACAGTTCGGCTTTGAAGAATGCAAACGTGTTCCGGTCCACAGAAGATGACACCTGCCGACCTCTGGAGGTAAGTATAGGGTAAGAGGGCATCCGGGGAGGTGGGATGGCCAGGATGGGGTAGGGGGATGGGGAGATGACGAGGGACTGTTTTCTTTTTTCCAGGTATAAAAAACCCATTGGGAGTCCATTTTCTTTTGTGCAGAGTAAGCATAGCACAGACTTCGACAGCAGATAAGGACCACTTAATGCACCCAGTCTGGCCATTTCTAAAGGGGGAGTATAGATATGGGGATACTGGGAGTGGGCTCCCCAGTATCCCAGAGTATTGGAGGGAGCTACAGATATAGTGACACCGGGAGTGGGCTTCCCAGTGTCCCTCAGTGGAGACACTGTATTTTTTAATTGCCAACATGGGGATTGGGCACCCCAATGTTGGCTTTAACAGAAAGCCACACCACGGCTAATGTTGAGGTGGGGGTTGGGGGTTGAGAAGTGAGCACTGGGAGAGAAAGCCGCACCATGGCTAACATTTAAGTTTTTGGGGTGGGGGTCAGAGGAGTGAAGACAGGCTGTAACTCTGGCCATGCACATAAGTACCCACTCTAATGTGCATGGCTGGAGTTCGGGCTACAGAAAAAAGTGAAGCACTCCCATTGGAGTGGTTCATTTCCTTGAAGTCCAGCCACGTCACGTCAGCAAAGCTGAACATCTGTCATGACCAGAGTTCCTGGTCATTGGTCTGCACTGCCAAACCCATTGCAGTTTCATCTGTAATTGGCTTGGCAATGACACACCTCTCATTTCCTGTATTGTCCCAAGATGTTCCTTGCTCAAGTGCAAATGAACACAAAAAGCAGAGCAACTGGAATTGAAGCTTTTAAGAGTGAGCACCTATAAAAGACTAGCTTAAAAAAATCAGGTAAACGAAGAGCACTAACCAATGGCTAATTTTTATTTTGAACTATTGGACTTCTGTTAAAACACTGATACAGGAACTCAGCTACAGTATATAAACAAAATGTCTACTGAATACATAAACTCAACTATAAACTAATGGCCGGATATTCAAAAGGGTTGCGCAATGCGCAATAGGGTTGAGCCAGCGCAAGTCAGAAAATGCGCCATTCTGTGATATTCAGCAGTTGCGCCACTGAAAACATGCTGAGCAACAGCACAATGATAATGAAGGTATGTGCAACTGAAGGGGGTGGAACCATGCATAAAGTGCGCAGTGTGATGTTCAAAGACTTGCGCAATGTGCAACAGTGGAGCAGGTGGAAGTTGCGCCATGCGGAAATGAGCCAAAATAAAAAGGAGCAAGGAAGAGGCGCAAGAACGCTACAGGGAAGCCACATGAGGCAGGGAGAGAGACAGAGTAAGAGGGAGAAAGAGGGCAGGCCAGGGAAACAAAACCACAGAATAGGGGCAAGGGAAGGTGTGTGGGGCCACAGAGAGCAGAGGCCAGTAGGTGTACCCAGTGCAGTGGAGGTAGCAGTCAGGACAGCGGGGGGAACAAAGCAACAACAGCTGGAGGGGACACAAGCCATGGACATGGACAGTGCCACCTTCCACATGGAAGCTGTAATGATGGAGGTGAGAAGGCATGCTGCAGGAGGACGTGGCCGTGGAAGGGCCCGTCGGCGGTACGCCCCCAACAGGCAGTACCGAGCCCACACCAGCTTTGAGCTGTACACAGATGTCGAGATTGTGGGCCAGTACCACCTGAACAGGGCAATACTGAGGCAGCTCTGTGAGCTGTGCAGTGATGTGATGCAGGCACCCACACGACGGGAGTCATGCTCTGTCAGTGGAGACAAAGGTAACAGCCTGCATGTGCTTGCTTGCCACGGGTACCTTCCAGAGACCAACAGGGGACACCACAGGCATAACACAGTCGGCCACATCATGCATCCTCACCCAATTCCTCAGCGCACTGCTGCCACATGCTGCGGAGTACCTCCATTTCCCCAGCACTGCGGCGGAGCGCACAGCAAACATACAGGAGTTCCACAGGGTAGTACGTATGCTTGGCATGCTAGGGGCGATAGACTGCACCCATGTGGCCATTCACACAACATCTGGCCCTGATGGGGCTGCCTACATGAATCGGAAGGGATATGCCAGTGTCAACTGCCAGGTGGTGTGTGATGCCAGTGGGCGCATCATCAATGTCTGTGCCACACACCCTGGGGGAGCACATGATTCCTTCATCTGGTACCAGTCGGCACTATGCCATCGATTCGAGAGTGGGGACATCCCCACAGGTCATCTAGTGGGTGAGTATGCATGTAGAACTGACAAATCATGGGCAAGGGGGGGTAAGCCAGAGGTACCATGGGTGTGGCACACAAGGTTTGGGGCAGTCTGATCCTGAACAAGACACTAACCTCCACTATCTCCACACAGGTGACAGTGGATACCCACTCTGTCCCTGGCTGCTCACACCCTACCGGCGGCGCCCACGACCCCATTGCAGCAACGCTTCAATGAGGCACATGCCACCACACGCAACATCATTGAGTGGGTGTTTGGGATGCTGAAGGCGTGTTTCCGTTGCCTGGACACCTCTGGCGGTGCCCTACAGTATAGCCCCTCAAAGGCCCATGGGATATTCCTGGCCTGTTGTATCCTGCACAACATGGCCAAAGACTGTGGGATAGCCGTACAGGTCGAAGAGGGGGACAGCGATGGGGATGACGGTGACGCCGGTGATGATGGGGATGGGCAGCCCCCCTTGGCCGACGGGACCCCCGACTGATCTGACTGGCCTAGCTGCACTGGGACACCATCACAGAGGAGCACTTCAGCCAACTCAGGTAAGTCATGGGGCCATGTGCAACCACCAGTGGCTAGGGCACAACCCATGTACACACATGGAAACACACCAGGGGTGCACGACGGCAAGGTAAGTGGCAGGGCACAGAAGCACTTACATACAACCAGGGAGGGGTGAACAGTAACATGCCACATGGATGGACACACACACACGCACAAACAATAGGCACAAACTGCACAGGGGTCAGGTGCAAAACAGAGCTGGAACACAAACACTAGCAACACACATGTCCACAGGCCACCACGTCCACTGACTGTCTATGTGCATGTGTCAGATGCTGGGCACCATCGCACTTTGGTGTACAGTGCAATGCAGGCATCATCATGCACACGTACCTGTGGACAGCAGTCAGGAGGGTGTGCAGGTGGACCGTGTGTCTGCGTGTAGGGCTGGGCACCCACCGGTGCACTGCCCACCAAAACACAATGCACACAGGGCAGCACCAGACAGTGCCCACTCTGGGAGACAGGTCAGTCTTGCGGCACAGTGCCATGTCCGCCTCGGATGCGTGGGCGGCCCCACCAAGACCCAGCAGCATTGGAAGGCTGAGCACGAGCCTCATGGGGTGGCACCGATGGTCCACCAGGGGTTCCACTGCACAAACACAACTGTGCCCACACAGGTGTCTGCAGCACACCGAACATACCTGCACCAGGAGTGCTCGGGATGTCCAGAGCTGAACCCGGCGTCGACAGGGTGGATGTCGCATGACGCTGGGAATGGGGAGTGGATAGCGAACTGCGCGGTGTGAGTGACACATAGGCACCTGACTGTGTGCCCATTGTGGCCATGACAGCGACCAACGCCTGTGTTTACCTGTCAATGGCAGCGGTCACATCCTCCTGCAAATGGTCAATCCGTGACAGGATCCTATCGGTGTCCCTGCTATGTCGCTCCTCGACCCACTCCAGAGCCACACACAGTGCCTCCATGGACGTTGCAAGCCGCATCTGCTGCTGTACTGATGCCTGCAGTAGATGGGTGTGCTTGTCAAAGAGGTCGTCTGCCACCTCGGCAACCTGTCCCTCAGGGTATGGAAGGGCCTGATGTTCAGCACTCCTTGAGGGTGGGCGCTGCTCACCAGGACCAGGTATGGGCAAGTCCACAGGTGGTGCACAGATGCCACTGCTGAACCCTGTACCCCCAGTCCCAGTGGGTGACTGCTGCTGCTGCCCCTCTGCCTGCTGTGCCCAAGAGATCAGTTGTTCCACCGCTGTGGCTGCACCAGTGCCACTGACCTGACCAGCCACCGGTGCTGCCCCAACGGTACTGACAGGCACAGCCTGGGACTGTGCTGACATGCTGGCACACACGTTGGAACCAGCCAGGTCCATGGGCATGAGCTGGCCTGCTGTGTGTCCATTCCGTGACACACACACATGTCACTGCCCATAATGGTTGTTGCATCATCAGTGGTGCAGGTCTGTGCCACAGCCACAGCCACAGCATGCTGGCATCCTTGGACGCCAGACCGCTGAGACACAGGAAGGACCTCTCCCACACCTGTCTCAACAACATCAGTGTTGACAGCCAGGTGGACCCACTGTTGCAAAGCACGCTGGCTACCTGCGGAGGTGGATGGTCCCTCCTCCAACTCCAGATGGCTGTCCGCAGTGGACAGGCCCTCCACCGCTGACCCCTGCAGACGCACAGGATCTGTAACAGAAAGTAGGGACACGTTAGTGCATGTGATCTACCCTCCCCCCCGACAGACCATGATGTACCATGCAGTGATGGGCTACCACCTGTCTGGAAGCCACCTCCTGGAATGCCCTCAATGGCACTGCGCTGCATGCTTGCTGCGAGCCTGTCTTCTGCCAGAGTCAGCTGCACCACCTCCGGCTGGCCCCCGCCTGTTGCAGCACGTGCCGCCCTGATGGCAGCCACCTTCTCCTTCACCCTCCTCCTGTCGGTACCCATCTTCTTCTTACACTCCTGCACAGAGCGCTGGTGGTTGCCGTGCAGGTTGACGGCACATGCCACCCCCTCCCATGCAGCAGCACGGGCCTGAGGGGTGCCCCGCCGTCCACTGAGCAGTGGCTCCTGATCGATGTAAGCCTCGAAGAGTGCCTCTGTCTCTGTCTTGGTAAAATTGGGCCTCCTCTTCCGCTCACCATCGTCCTCCTCACCCAGTCCTCACTTGGTCATTTTTCAGCCTGTATGGGTGACAGTGGTTACCTGTGACTGTGCAGTACAAAGCAAGTCCCTGAGACCACAGTCCAGAACACCACACAGCATGCAACTCACCTATAAACTGCAGTAACTGAATATGGCCACTGCAGAACAGTGTCGCATTCTTATAGCGCAATACATGCAAATTAGGTGTGGAGCAACTTTAATGAGATGCAAATCGCGCTGCTGTGCCATTGAATGGCTGATCGGATGATTTGCATATGATGCCTGAATATTGCTCTTTGCACTTTGCGCAATTGTGTTGAACATGCTGAGCCAATGGCGCAGTTCTGTGGCCTGCATAGTACAACGCAATACCCAGGTAGCTTACGCAGGAGTCTGCCATGCTGATGACGTGCTGTGTGCGGCAGGCAATTCAGGGCACGGCCACCATTGTGCCAGTGGCGCTATGGCAAAGGTCACTACATGGCGCTGTGGCACAACTGCGCAATAGTTCGCTGTGGTGATGACACACAGGCAACCAATCATGCTAGATGCATAGACATCTGATGGCACTGTGCGTGGCCTTGCGCCAGAGACCCATGACCCTGTGTCTGACCTTTGCCCCCTTGGCGCTATACATCTGGCATGGCTGCACCTCTGTCGAGCTGTTCGGTGACAGCGCGATAGGGAATGGCGGCGATGTACCGCACAGCACTTCCACGTGGGGTTGCTGCACTGTGGAGCACCATATTGCCTACTATAGCATTAGAGATGGCACGCAGGAGAGCCCCTCAGTGGAGTGCCCTTGAGCTGGCCAACCTTGTGGCCATTGTGGAGCCACACTATGGCCCACTGTTTGGTGAGGTGCCACTGGACAGGGCCAGGACCCAGGTCTGGCAAGAGGTGGCCACTGACCTGGAGGCGGCCACTGGCCACAGGAAAATGGCCAAACAGTGCAGGCACCGGTATGGGGACCTGAGATGGAGGGAGCCAGAGCTACTTGCATGTCTGCGGTCGCTTGCCAGGAGGGATGTGGTGCCTCATCCAGGTGGGTGATACGTCAACACACTTGTATGATCCATATGGGTAACACTGTCTTATGTGTCCAGCACATAGGGGAGGGATGGTCTAGGGTTGGCTGTGGTGGTGTTTACAGGGTATGGGATTGGTGGGTCTGGCTGGGTGGGTGGGTGGGCACACACACATTGGGGCAGGGGGAATATGCTTTGGGTTTGTACTGATGTGTTTCTCTCCTTTTGTCTCCCACAGGCATGGCCAAGTGGAGGAGGAGTTTGGAGCAGCAGCAGAGGGTGGGGGACGATGCACGGGGGCATGTCGGGGACCAACCCCAATGCCAGCAACAACCCAATGAGGGTGAGTGCCATGACACCATGATTGCTATTGCATGCTGTGTGACAGGGTGGGAAGCAGGGCATGGCCACCATCCATGGACACCACTGCCATGCACGCAACATGTGACTGTCAGCACTGTCCGGTGGCACTGCATGTCTGGGAGTGCATCAATGGTGGTCCATGCGTGCACTGTACAGTAACGTGGCTGCGGCACTGCCTGCCCACCGCATAGCCACGTTACTGTACAGCCTTGGTTGTGCTGTGCTGGACATGGGCGGTGGGTGTGTGCAGTGGTACACATGGCTGTTGCTGCCTGGTTGGGCATGTCTTGTGGACACGGTCACTGTGGGTGGGTGCACACCATCACAGGAGCGTGGCACATGGCTGTATGCCATGCATAATGGGTGGGCTGCAGGGGGATGGACTGTCACACCCATTGACTCTGATCCCTTGTCCTAGGTGTGTGGATACTCCTGCAAATTCAGCAGTCCATCCAGGATCTTGTGTGGGTGGCGCAAGAGTCCCTTGCCATCCTGAGGGATCTTCAGCAGCATGGGTTGAGGAGGAGGAGGCGACCCAGGGAACAGCCCCAGGCAGCAGAGGACCAGGCTGGCCGCCAGTGACCACAGACAACTGCCCCCCTTTGACCAACCCTCACACCCCACCTTCCCTCTCCCATATGTTCACTCCTGCCCCTCACCCACCCCCACCTTGTTCCTGTCCCTCCACCTCATGTTTGTACATAATTGTAAATAGTTGTTGTTGTTGTTATATTTTTTGAATACAGTTATTTTGATATGAATACTGTGGTGGTCTCTGATTTGCAGCTGGCTATAGGTGCTCAGTTGCAGTGGTGTGCATGGCATCTGGGGTGGTTCAGTCATGGGTGTCTGTGTGTGCATGGGGAAGTGTCTCTGGTGTGGGAGTGGCTATCAGTCGGTATCTGTGGTGTGTGTGTTGTTCTCTGTGCATTGCATTACTGTGTGCAGTGGTCCATGGTGCCTGCTCTGTGTCCATTGTGCCCCTGTCAACCCTTCCTTGGCCTATGCAGCTGACACCCTTGCATGTCTGTGGCCTGCGAGGTCTGCTGCCTTGTCAGTGGTGGCTGTCCCTGCAGGTCATCCACTGTGACCGTCACAATGCTGGGTTGCCTCCTGTCAATGGTGTGGTGCATGTTTGCCTTGGGTGACACTGTGGCCTCCGCAGTTGCTGTCCCACCTCCATGCTGTGGCTTGTGTGTGTTGCAGGGGCTGTGCACCACTGTCTGTGACTTGTGATCCAGGCATATGCTGGTGGTGTACAGGGCCACAGTTCATGCAGGCTGTGTGTGCACAGTTTACATGGACCCACACTGGGGGCTTGGTTGCCATGCTACTGCGTCCTTGTGTTAGTGTCCCCATGGGTATGGGTGTGTGTTTGGCCCTGCACTGTGTTGCATCCAGTGTGCTGCATGCTTCCACGCACCACTGTGGGTGTCTGTGCTGGCTGCTGTGGCTCATGGCGGGTCTGGCTTGTATGGCTCTGTGGTACACGAGGTTGCAGTGTGGCAGTGGGGGTGGTGGTATGCATGGGGATTCCCGCAGTGGTGGTCACTGCTCATGGGGGGTGTCTTGGGGTCACAGTGCAGGGTGTGCTGTGCACAGGGGGGGCTGCTGTGCCATGGGGTGGTCCACCCTCCTTGTGTGGCAGTCTCAGCTTGCTGGTGGGTGTGCTGGTGCACCATGGCCCAGCTGTGCTTTGTTTGCTTGTCCCCGTGGGCTGGTGGATATTCCAGCCCTCCACCAGTTGTGCTGTGCTTGGGGTGTGGGGGTGCATTGTCAGTTCTGCAGTGTATTCCTGTGCCCATCTGTGGCATGGGTGGTGGGCCCCTACCTACCTCCCTGGTTGTGCAGTTCCATTGCTCTGCTGCTGGGGGGCTCCCTGCTTGTGCTATGGCACCTCTGGGCTGCTCAGCTGGGCAGCCCTTGTTGCGCCATAGCGCATCGTATCTGCTCAGCTTCCCCTTCCTAGTTCCGCTATGGCACAAATTGTGCGATATTCAGACGTTGGCTGTTGGCGCAATTTGGCTTGCTCCTTTTTTGAATATTGCGTCTATTGCACATGGGCGCAATGGACTTGTGCTTGCTCCTGCTATTGCGCACTTTTTGGGTGCAGTTTGAATATCCAGCCCTAACTGTCTAATGAGTGCATTGAATTAAAATTCCTGTAGTAAAATAGCAGATCCTTTTCAAGTTAAAGTTTCATTTTTGAGGATTTCACAGAAGTCATATACCACTGGAGCTGCTTCCCCATTATAATTTCCGAATTGTAATTGAGTATCTAAAAAGATTAGTTCCATCTCTTGGAAATACCTGAAAAAAATTATATTATTCTGTGCTTGAATTTCAGGAAATGAAACAACTTTTAGCAGTCACTTTTGTTATTTTCCTTCATTTATTTTAAAAACTTAAGACTGTTTAACTCTGAAGAAAAGATATAGTTCAAAAATGTTAGTCTGATTGTGGCAGTTACATTTCATGATGCTGTATATAGTGACTGAAAAACTAAATTCAGACATATGAGCTTCTTTCTGATCTGAAAACTAAGAAATACTAGATGTACATGACAATATGTGTAATAAAGATGTACCAGACACAAGGAAAATGTTTATTTTCTGTTCCATCATTCTGATAGTACTGTAATAGTAGATGGGCTCAGTGCAAATAAAACTCAGTCTATCAGGAATTGTGATGTCACCATTGCTATAAATTCAACGGAACTGCCACCTATCCAGATTCACTATGCAGTGCTGTGCAACAGAAGGTCCATTGCAATGAATCAAGTTCAAAGATGTGAAAGTAGCACTGAATCACAAAGCATACCTTCTAGGATAGAGATTGGCACCATGCACAGAGTTTCTTAACAATTATAGATTTAGTTTCTTAACAATTATATGTGTGTATATATATATATATATATATACATATACAGTATATATATATATATATATATATATATACACACACATATATATATATATATATATATATATATTATTTTGACCCTGCATTTTCAAGATTGTAATTTTATTACTCCTCTTATAAAGCTGACATGTAGCATTTATAGTATACTGGTTGAATTGTCATTTCGCACCAGAAGTGTGAAAACACGTCTCATCCAGGATGTAAAAAAATAACACTTGTCACATTTATGAGGCGGTGTAGAAAAATGGCTATGTTGAAAGTTTGGACCTAGATGTTGAAAATTAGTGAAGTTATGAGTGAACATTGAAATACTGCAATGTTCATTCATAACCTGTGCATTTTATTGTAGTTGTACACCACATTTTCAACATTTTCTTCTTATTACTCCACTTCATGAACCCAGTAGGTGAACATTTTCAAATTGCTGCCAAAATGTAATTCTGTGCCGCAGGTGTGAAAACACATTTTGGTCAGGATTTGAAAAACAACAGCTGGGATATTCATGAGGTAATTTAAAATGACCAAAGTTATGAGCGAGCTTAGAAAAATTTCAGTGTACACTCATAACTTTGCAATTTTTACATATTTAGACCCCACATTTTCAATATAGTCTTCTTATGACCCCAGCTCATAAACAACGGTGGTGAAAATTTTCAAATCTCCCCCGAAAGGTGATTTTGCAAAGTGACCACAAAATCACCTTTTGGGACTGATTTGCATAATTCCCCCACTATTGCTCATGAGGTAGGGGTCCCAAAATGTCTATGCTGAGAATCTGGGGTCAAAATATATAAAAATGGCAAAGTTATGAATCAAAGTTCATATCCCATTGAAATACATTGAACCTCACTTACCTGACTTTCTCATATTGCAGTCGCAGGTTCAAGCAGCAAGATGTGTCTTTGATATGAGACTGTATTTATGCCATGGGACATGTTCAGATGAGGGAGGGTCTGTGGGCGTATAGAGGGTTTGGGGTGGTCGATGCTGAGTAGAGATCAGGATGGAGTGGGTGGGGTGTGTGTGTGGGGTTCAGATCGGTGAGGGATCATTTTCTCTTTTACAAGTTAAAAAAATCATTGAGGGACAGCACTCTTTATTTTAAGTCACATTCCAACACTGGGGATTGTCAAGAGAATCAGGGAAGTGGTTGAGGCACGCAACTACTGGGAGTCAACTGCTTTCCTTAGTTGCCTGGCTCTGTTGCCACCTGCATGCATTCACCATGGGCCTTTAAGGCCTAATCAAAAGTAAACAGTCAGCCACAATGATGGGGATGGTTGGAGGCGAGCTGCAGTTTGTGTGTGTGTGTGTGTGTGTGTGTGTCTGTGTGTGTGTGTCTGACAGAGGCAAACTGGCTGCCACAATACAGCACTGGACATTTTAAAAAGTAATAAGGGCATGGGAGCATTCTGGAGCTCTCATTGCAATGTAGCCTAACTAGTACTAAAGGACTGAGTTATGTCTGATTTAAAAAGCTACTAGTGCCAGTTCAGTCATTTTGTGTCACAAGATAATTGTGCACTCGGAGGTTCTGTGTGTAGATGGTAGTTAAATAAGAAAAAAAATACTGCAGTTGTGTGTGTGTGTGCGTGTGTGTGTGTAAAAAAAAAAAAACATCCTAACAGAAAAGGGCAATGGCTAAATTGGCAATTTGTAGGTGTGGGAACACTTATACCTAGATTTCTAGGTGGTGTAATTGTCATTTTGAGATCTTGGAACTCTCCTATAGTAGTCAGTCAATGCAGAAAGATGACAGAGGTGATGGAACTATCATAAGTGTTTTAAGAGGTGGTGGAACTGAGTTTCTTTGAGCCCCTGCCCAATTTAACCCATGGAAAAGTGAAACAAATACACATTTACTGGGTCAAGTATTTAGCTTCACTGTAAGACACAAAATTCACCAGAGTATCTAGTACCCTAGAGCCCGGCCTTTATGTAAACATTTTTCTTCTGCGCTACTTATGGGAAAAAGACACAAATACTAGAAAAAGACCCCCCAAAATAATCCCGGCAGTGGGCCTGCTAGTGGACACTGCCACAGCCGGCTACCTTCTACTTGCTTCTGACATCCTCATTCAGGTCACATTGAATACACAGAGTCTGCTCCATGTCACAGATGGGGCAAGTTAGGGGCAACGTGCAGGCCAACTGGGCGTGGTAGGCCATGACATGGGGATCTCTTAGACACCCAGTTCACATGGCAGTTGCAGTTATTCATGCCTATGTGCTACATATCTACGGTACAAACACTTAGTGTATATACCCCATTGTGTGTATATGTAGCTATAATGGGATTCAAACCTTGGTTTCCTGATTCACAATACATTGCAATAACCATTAGGACTCTACTGTACAAGTACTTTCTGATGAAAACTTTGTGCATTTTCCTGCTCTGGCAGGAGCAAAAATATATGTCATTTGAGAAAAAAAGTAGACAGAATCCTTTCACCCTCCCCAATTTGGCAAGGCTAATCCCATACCTACAAAATAACACCCTGTCTGTCATCTTTCCAGAGCATTTTTCTGCCTGACATTATCTTGTACAATCCACCTTCCCTGCTAATCCCTCCCCAAGGTCCTGAAAAGGCAAAAAACCCATTGAGCCTCCTCTACCAATCGATTCATGGGGGGGGGGGTGGAAAACATACAAGCAAAAAGACACAAAAGGGTGTTGATTATGGTATCAAAACCTCACACCCAGGGGTGTAGTAGGCATTAGGCATGACACCAGGTGCTTTCAGCCCCTGGAAGTGCAGCTGTGACACCACAAATAACACCTTGTTTTACTTATACAATTGGTACTTAGATTATTTTGTTTAGAAAAATGTAAAACAACAAAGTTTTAAAAAATAAAATGTTAAGTAGTTTCTCCACAGTTGGCTGTATTATTGTCTGTCTCCCTTCACTGTCCCCTAATAGTGATGCCCCAACAAATAATTGTTTTAATTTGTGCTGTTTATTGTAAGTAAGGAGGAATCTTTGTTTGCTCTGTGTTGTGTTTGTTTGTGTTGTCTTTTTATTGTGTCCATGACCTCAAATGCAGAAACAAGCCAATAAGAGTGGGTGGGTAGAAATGTGTGAGTGAGAACTTTGGGAGAGACAGCAAGCAAGGTCATGTGGCTACCAGTTCTCAGAGTGAACATTATAAAGTGGACATATAATTTTTATTAAAAATATATCATGGTATTTGGTAAATACCTGCAAAGAAAGAGATTGATTATGGGAGTGAGTAAGATGCTGGAAATGACAGCGTGAGCGATGATGGAAGTGATGCCTCAGCAAAAGAGGGTTGCCCAATTAAAGGGGCATACCAAATTGTCCCAAGGCCCAGGCAAGTGGTGTGAGGAAGGCCAGGTGGCAGGGGAAGGGGGAGAGGCTAGAAATAGCAGCATGAGGTCATAGAAGGGGAGGGCCGGATGAGGTCATGGAAGGGGTGGGCAAAGGGGTGGTGTGGGAACAATGAGGTGGCTGCCTGGTAGTGGTCAGGGTGAGCTAGTGGGCAGGGCCAGCTGGGAAGTCATAAGGGACTGCAAAGTCCTGGGAGCTCACAAATTTGCTCCACGAGATTTTCTATGGACACACATCAGTTTGGCTAAATTCATTTTGGAGCCAGTGGGCATTTTTAGTTAGTGTATTCTCATTTAAAAAAAACAACAAAAAAACAGTTGCTAGATAAATAATAATTAAAATATAAACCGAGCCGTTGAAATAAAGTGGTAGGCTGGGGACAGCGCAGCTGAGAAACCTGGAAGGCAGAGCAAGTGAGTAATTTGAAAAACCGCAGAAAAATAGGTAAGGAAGCTCTTTGTTTTCTAGTTTAAGAGGTGGACAGAATGAAGGAGGGACTGAGGAGCCCGAGGAGCAGTAGAAAGTTGATGAGATGTGGTGGTTTGTTGGTGTTTTCTTGTTTGCTGGGGAGCCAAGGGAGCTGCGAGGAAAGAGAGCCTTTGTGCCCGAAAGGGCATTTTTTGGCTGAGAGGTTGCAGTGGGGCAGCTTTTCAGAGGGGCACTAGGGTCGCTCAGATATCTGGTGCAGAGTAGCTGAGGACAGATACCTGCCTGGTGAACTACAGGCTGAGTTGTGGCTCCTCTCCCCTTTAAAAAAGGAAAAAGAGCAAGGCAGCGTGAAGAGAACAGGGTAGCACTCAACAGGAACTAGAGAGGAGATACAGCTCATGCAGTTGCTATGCTAATGGCTGTGTGTCTTTTGTTGAGCAGTGGGTTGTTTCCTGGGCAACAAGAAGGGAGAGATAGGGAGCTATAGGCCGGGTAGCGATGCCACATGGGGGGCAGTACAATGGTCATAGGGGAAGGGTTCCACACAAAGATAAGAAGAGGGGTGGTAATTCCAGTTTCCTACAGTGGAAGGCACACCAAAAACCAAAGGTGCACCGTGTGGTCTAGTGAATAGAGATGTGGCATTACTATGGGGGACAAGCCTAGTAAAAACAAAGGACTGAATGAGGCCAGAGGCTCACCACGTGGCATGGCATGTGACATCATCACCACGTGGTTATGGGCCGGGAGGATATCAAGGACACTTGCGGTGGGCCGAGGGGGTTAACAGGGTGTGCTGCACCCAAATAGAGGCATTTCTCAGTATTTTAGGCTCTATTACAGGAAGGAGAGGGCCCCGGAAGGTGCACCACATGTTGATGGCTTCTGACGTTATCGCCACGTGGATAGGGGCCAAAAGGATGACTAGGCCATTCACATTAAGCGGGTCAGACTAGCAGGACATACCACACCTGAATAATGGCATATTCAGCTTGTTGGAAAAAATGATGGGGCGGAGGGTGCCCTAGTAGGTACACCACGTGACGATGGCATTTGATGTCTTCACCATGTGGGTGGGGGCCGGGAAAGTGACTAAGGAGGCAGAATGTTGGGGAAGTGAAAATCCCAATATGGCACTAAGTATGGTGCACACGCGGGCATTGCTGAGCACCAGTGGCATGGATAAATCTTTTAAAAGAAAGCAAGATTTTTTTTTAGGACAATAGAGGGGCAGAACATGGAGGAAGAAATGGGGGGGATTTAATTACAATTGTATATCGATGGTCGGCGAGCCACAGGGGGACAGCGGCAGGTATCTTGCTGGGAGACAGGTTACACTCTAGGACAATTTTGGGGGGGGAGAAGGGATGCATTTATGATGAGGGAGGGGCATGTATACAGTTATATAAGGGCTGCCCATGCTGGAGTGGAAACTGTGGCAGTGAGGGCCGAATGGATAATGGGGATAGCCTAGCCATTCCTGGTTAACCACAGTACATGCTGGCAAATGGGCACAATGGAGGGCAGCAGGTCTGGAGCTAAGGCTTGGAAGGGGGTAAGAGGTTAGGTCGGAGACATGGGGACAGCAAGGTGTTAACATGCCAAGGGGGAGATATTGATGTTTTTGTGATTTTTTCAATAGATACCTCAGACCAGAAGGATGGCCCCCAGGAAGTTGTAGCTGAGCAAAGAGGACTGCTATTGAGTGGTGATGGACCTGATGGATAAGGTAAACTGATTGCTGGAGCTGGTGGAGCCAAACGGTGGGGAGAAGGGCACAAAGCAGAAGGGGAAACAGGGGAAGGAGCACAAGAGGAACAAGAGGGTGCCAAAAACACCAGCCAAACTGGAGCCCAGGACGGGGGTTCCTGGGCCAATGCTGATGGCTCCTCTATCCCTGCCTTCCATTAACCCCATTCCAGAGCTGATGCCGGCACCTGAGCCTGAGCCAGCACCTGTGCCAGAGCCTCCTATGCCTGTGCTTCTGCTCCCTTTACCAGAGCCGGTGCTACCACCACCAGTCCCGATGCCTGCACCTAGCCCAGTGGGAGTGCCCTGGCTGGAACCCAGCACCCCACAGCTAGCTGCACCAGGTAATCAGGTGGTAACACTAGACAGAAGTGTCAAAGAATATGTTGAGCAGATGTTGAAAGCCATGGGGATAATGGCCTCAGGCAATTGGAGAGGGCATTGGGAGAAATCAAAGGGGGGTAGAGGGGGGAGCAGGGGGTTGGGAGGGCCATAGGATGGGTAGGGAGGTTGGGGTGCCTGGTGTCCAGCTGGGAGAGTACGTGCCTACAGCCATAAAAGAAAAGATATGGAAAGGAGAATATGTTGACATTTTTGCCTTGGGCGAATGTTGACAACATGGATAAGTATGAAGAGAAGAACAGTTTTTTCTTGTTTTTTTTTATAGTTGAATGTTTTATTAGTTTCATTGTAATACACATACACATACATAAAGTCACAAACTTGATTTGCAAGGTTACAGTACTGAACATAAATGTATCAGAACAATATGTCCACTCCACGTATATGGCTAACATACATAAAACTTGAACGAAAGAAACCCTCTAGAATATAACAGCATATTGCCACCTTAAAAGTATTATACATGGTGTAGAGAAAAAAAAAGTCCCCAAAGGGGCCTATATCCCTGTATAATCAGAGAGCCTGTTATAAGAGAGATGAATAGAGGCACCTTACCTTAGTAATTCCAGCCAGTCACAACCATAGGGAGGTATCACCACAGATATGTCAAGGCCTCATGAAACACAGTAGATATACCTTCTCATGGTCATTTCCAAGACAACACCTGGAAGGAATGGTATCACAAAGTAAACAAAGTCATATATATGTATTAAGCTACTACTTCTATGTGGCCATGCTACTATGTTAGTGGAGAATGGAAGCACAGTAGATATATAGGAAAAAAAAAAAGAAAGAAAGTCCTGGATTTGCTTCATTTAAGTAATTAGCAAAACAACATCACAGTAGTACAACCACAAAACATTCCTTAATAACTACTAGTACCCACAAAGCAAAACAGTACAACTTTGTGGGTAAACTATGTACAAATAATATAATTTCAGATGGAGCCTAAGAAAGTATAAACACTGATAACACTATCATTATAGCAGAAGGGTCAAATAATTACATTGAACAGTCAGTTAGTAACATAAGATATTTTAAAAGAGAAATAAAAGTTAAATCAGCCAACACCAGCCCTATCAGATAGATACTCCATGAAGGGGGCCCAACAGAGAAAGAAGGAATCCATCTTCTCAGTGAGTAAGTGTGAGCATCTGTCCATTTCTGATATGGATGGTAGTGTTGATATCATATCGTTAATACCTGGCACAATAGTACTTTTCCAATGCTGCAGGATTGCCCGCTTTACTTGCACGCTAAACAGCATTAGCCATCTAAATTCCTGATGATTAAGATGTGGGGCTTCAGATCTCAGACCCAGCAGCAAAAGAGCTGCATTAACTGGGATTGGACAGCGTAAAATCAGGTTAGCTTCATGTACAGCCTTCTCCCATAGACCATAAATCCAAGGGCATTGCCAAACAATATGGTACAAGTCCCCCCAGGCTGGAGACATCTCCAACACGTATCATGTACAAGAACTTTCATTTTATTTCGGACCACTGGCGTCCTATACCATGAGTGCAATATTTTTTTATGTACAGTAGCAGCCACAGACACTGCCAGCTATTTCCCGAAATTTCTGTGATATTTCCAGAAATATCTCCTGCTTTCTACATTTCCACACTAGGGGCAGCAGAGAGAAACTCTTCAGAAATTTCACGAAATATCTGGAAATAGCTGGCAATGTCTGTGGCTACTACTGTACGAGCCTGCTGCGAGTGTCTTTTTGTATCTTGTGTCCAGCTTGCCACCAATGCTTCCACTGTGTCTCGGAGATTTATATATGAAGGGCCTTTTCCCTCTTATATTTAGATGCTATGTTAGAGGAGGGCAAAGTATCTCTCATTGCTGCATAAAGTGTGGCAGCTACCCTGTTAGATAGGAGGAGCCACAGAGAAGAACAGTTTTGAAAAAAAAAGACATAGCAGAGGCAGTAGTGCTGTTAGGAAAGGGGGAGGAGGACAAGACATGGAAAGGGAAAACCTGGGACAATTGATCCATGGGTTTCACCTACTTCACTGCAATTGTTATTGAAAAGCATCCGGAACTCACCGCCCCTTTCTTAACTTACTCTTTCATTATAAAGACTGCATATAAGAAAGGGGGCCATAGTTGGCTAAAATATGATGAGAAGTTTACAAAAAGGTTGACACACTTTGGGGATGTGAAGTGGGATGCCAGGCAAATAGATCTGTGGCTAGAGATTTACACGAGGCCAACTGAAAGGGAGGCCGGGGGAGACAAAAAAAGGGGGGGGCAACACTGAATGCTTGCTGGGGATACAAAAGGGCATTCTGTTCCTGGCCTAACTGCTGATTCTGACACATATGTTCCAAGTGCGGGGGGCACCATCCAGCATCAAAATGTAGATACAGCTGGGAAAAGGGATCTGGTAGTAAGGGCAATTCATACCAGCAGCCCTTTCGGACAAATAAAGGGACCTTTAGGGAGCAGCCCTTGGGAGAGGAAATCAGGGGAGAGGAACGGGGGTTGAGAGAGGGCACACCTACCAAAATAGGCACCAAGACAACTGAAAGGCCCACAGACAGTGGCTTCTGGCTGGCCCGCACACCCATCAAGGTCGAGGCCTTAGAGGGGTTGTTAGGGGAGTACCCAGACCAGGAGCCAGCAAAGAAATTGCAAACAGGTTTTCAGATGGGTTTCAGTGCCTGGTTAGTCAAGACAGACATAGAAGCAGCTTTCCAATTAGTACCAGTCAGGCCAGTGGATTGGGACCTGCTGGGATTCCAGGTGGGGGGCATGTATTATTTCAACAAAGCCATGCCCATGGGGTGCTCCATAGCACGTGCTACATTTGAGATGTTCAGCACCTGGCTGCAGTGGGTTTTCCAAAAAAGGTACAGACATCATTTGGGAGGGGCAGGGGGAGATGGAAAGAATGTTGAAGGATTTCAAAGGATTATGCCAAGAACAGGGGGTACCATTAGCAGATTGGCTGGCAGTATAGCCTAGAAGTTAGAGGAATGAGGTGTGAACAAACTTGGTACATCCAGCAGACCAGACCTGAGTTTGATTCTCACAACCTCCACTTGCATACTGTGTGACTCTGAGCAAGTCTCTTAACCGCCCAGTGCTCCCAGGTCGCCCCTGAAAACAGGCACTTGTGCCTAGCGGGCCTTACCTGTTACCAAAGTCTAAAATAAAAAATAAATAAATAAAATAAATAAGACAGAAGGGCCTAGCCAGACAATAGAGTTCCTGGGACTGGAGCTGGATATGGTCAAGGAAGTGTTCAGATTACCAGAAAAGAAGGTCAAGAAATTACAGGAGCTACTGAGGAAGGTCAGATGTCAATGGAGGGTGCAGCTCCAACAAGCACAGCAGCTACTGGGGCATTTAAATTCCTCATGTAGGGCCATTGCCCCAGGGTGCATGTTCACACGGCGTCTAGCATGGGCAACTCGGGGGGCAACACATCCACACCATTGGGTAGACATCAGTTAGGGGCCAGTGAGGATTTGGGGGTATGGGAGCAGTTCCTAGTGATATACAATGGGAAGACATTCTTGCAGGAGGAGTGGCTGTATAACACTGACCTGCAGCCTTACACGGATGCTGCAGGTGGGATCGGCATGGGAGGTTATTTTCAGGGAAAATGGTTTGCCGAACCATGGACCGAGGAATGGGTACGGGCAGGGGTGATGAGGGATATCTCCTTTCTGGATATTTTCCCCATATGGGTAGCAATGATAATCTGGGGCAAAGAACTCAAGAATAGACAAGTCACATTTTGGAGTGATAACAGGGCAATGGTAGACATCCTGAACAAGAAGGGGATGAAGTTAAACAGAGTTATGAGGGTGTTGAGAAGACTGGTATGGCTAGATCTGACATTGAACATGTCATTTAGGGCCAGGCACATTGATGGAGTAGACAATGTGATAGCTGATTGTCTCTCCTGATTACAGATGGACGAATTTTGGACCATTGCACCCAGAGCAAAGGCCTGGCAGACCACCATCCTGGCGTACGTATGAACGATTGGATTGGGGGAGCTGTTTTATTGTTCCACAACTCCTGGGCCCCCAGGACACTTAGAGCATATGAAACCTCTTGGAGGGCATTTCAAAACTTCCAGTAGCAGTACGGTGGACAGGTAAGTGGTACAGTGACAAGGGAACAGGTGGCCAGATTTGTAGTGGTAGGGTGGAACCAGAACATGGCACAGGCAACCATGGGGGTTCACCTGATGACAATAGGGCAGGTATGCACACTGGAAGGGTGGAAGGACCCTACAAAAAGCAACCTAGTCCACAGACTGATGCAGGGTTGGTTACGGGGAGCAGATAAGCAGAAAGACAATAGGAAGCAGATATTGGAGGGGCTGATGGCTAGGCTGATGGTGGTACTACACCAAATCTGCAGCTCAAGTAAGGAAGCTAACTGTTCAGGGCCCTGTGCACTATGATGTATAGTGGGGCGTTTAGACTCATCCAAGTGGTAGGCCATGGCAGAAAGATGGATGGTGGGGGTCTACACTGGGAAGACATAGAATGGGCTGGGGAAATGATAGTGGTTCTAGTAAGGAGATCGAAGACAGATCAGCAGGGACAGGGCACCAAGGTGTGGTTAAGGAAACACCCAAATGCAGCCATCTGCCCAGTGGGGGCTCTGCACATGTACGTGGCAGACAGCCCAAGAGAAGTGAGTTCCTTGATATTTATACATGGGGATGGCAGGTCAGTGTCCAGGTACAAGGTGATAGCTGTACTGCACAAGGGCCTAAAATGTTTTGGGGAACTGAAGGAAGGATATTCTTCCCACTCATTCAGGATTGGGGCGACCTCTGTTATGGTGGCACAAGGCAACAGGCTGGGTGAGATTAAATAGAGGGGCAGGTGGTTTTCTGACTGTTATAAAAAGTACATCTGTAACATCACATAATAAAGATGTCTCTCTCTTTTCCCTACAGCAGGTTCAAGGAGATGGGGAAGAGGGGTAAACTATGGGGTGGTGGAATGGGAGATGGGAGAAGAGCATGATATTCTAAAACATTGTGCCTATGGTTATGCAGGGATGAGGAGGAAGCTGAAAGCATGGATCTGTGGGCATTCCTTTATACACTGGGTGGAGAAATGGGCAGCCAGGAGACAAGGGGGAAAATAGCTGTACCTGAATAGCAATATGAATCAATTGGTATGGAGTGGCCTGTAGGGAATGAAGTGGGCCCAGCTGCTGCCAAAGTTGAGAGAGATCAGGAAGGACCACAGATGGCCAGATCTGATTGTGATACATTTAGGTGGAAATGACCTGGGGATGAGGCCCTGGCTGGACATATTTTATCAAATAAAATAGGACCTGCAAAAGATAAAGGAGTGGTGGCCGGAGGTGACTCTGTAATGGTCCAACATCATGCCCCAATGGATATGGCACCAGGCAGATAGCCACAAAGGGATGGACAGGGCCAGGAAGTGCATGAAAGTGCAGGTGGACAGGTTGTTTGAGAGTAGAGGAGGATTGGTCATACACCATGGGATACGGGAATGGGTAGATGAATACTATCAGGAAGATGGGATACACTTATTGGGCCTAGGCCTTCCCTGTTTAATTCAGAAATCACTGATACCATCAAAGCATGGATGGCACAGAGATAAAAAAATTAAAAGGGGGGTATGAGGGAGGGAAGGGGAGTCCAGTCCATCATAAGCTGGAGGTGGACTAATGGAAAAAGGGTGAGGAGGACAGGAAATAAGGGGGATAAAGGAAAACACTAAAGGTGACACAGGACTGCTAAGCAAAAGGCAGGGTATGAGTGTATACGCTCGTACCCCTTTCCGACAAAAGAGAAAGAGGCCGGGCCCCCCATAATGCACATCTGGGGGGCAGAAGAAAAAGAAGAAATTAGTAAAATACAAGTAGAAATGATGATTTGAAAAGAATGTATCTGTAGATAATGTACATAAATAGTAATGGAAGAGACTGTAAAACTGAAAAGTTAATGGAAATGTACTATGTTATTGTAAACAATGATATCTTGAAAAAATTCAGTAAATGAATTGCCAAACTGAGCAACCACACACAGCTTGTCTATGTCATTATTGGTGGGGCTCTAGGGACAGAGAAGGTTGCCCAATTAAAGGGGCAGACCCCATTGTCCCAAGGCCTGGGCATGTGGTGGGAGGAAGGCCAGGAGGCAGGGGGAGTGGGAGGGGCTAGAAATAGGGGCATGAAGTCATAGAAGGGGAGGGCTGGATGAGGTCATGTAAGGGGTGGGCAAAGGGGCAGTGTGGGAACAATGAGGTGGCTGCCCAGGAGTGGCCAGAGTGAGCTAGTGGTCAAGGCTAACTGGGCAGTCATAAGGGAATGCACAGCCCTGGGAGCTCACACATTTGCTCCACAAGATTTTCCAACCCACCCACCCACTCTGAGGGAAGAAATAGGAGGGCACTGTGGCAGGTGGAGCACAGTGCACCACTGTGGCAGGTAGGACTGGAATGCCACAGGTGGACGGCAGTGGAAAAAGGGGGGAGGAGGACAGGAAATAAGGAGGGATAAAAAAGGAAAACACTAAAAAGGTGACACAGGACCAATAAGCAAGAAGCAGGGGTACAGTTTGTATGCTCGTACACCTTTCCAACAAAAGAGGAAGAGGCGTGGCCCTCCATGATGCACATCTGGGGAGCAGAAGAAAAAGAAGAAATTAGTAAAATACAAGTAGAAGTGATGATTTGAAAAGAATGTGTCTGCAGATATTGTACATACAGTAAATGTTAAGGGGAAGAGATTGTAAAACTGAAAAGTTGATGGAAATGTATTATGTTATTGTAAATGATATCTTGAAAATATTCAGTAAATGAATTGCCAAACTGAGCAACCACACACAGCTTGTCTATATCATTATTGGTGGGGCTCTGTAGACAATGATTGTTTTAATTTGTGCTGTTTATTCTAAGTAAGAAGGAATTTTTCCTCTGTGTTGTGTTTTTTTGTTTTTTTTGTCTTTTTACTGTGTCCATGACCATTAACACAGAAATAAGCCAGGAATCGTGGGTGGATAGAAATGTGTGAGCGAGAGCTCTGGGAGAGACAACAAGCGGGGCCACGTAGCTACCTGTTATCAGAGCAAACATTATAAAGATAAAGTGGAAATATCATTAATATATAATAGGATTTGTTAAATACCTGTAAAGAAAGAGATTGATTATGGAAGTGAGTAAGGTGCTGGAAGTGAAAGAGTGAGTGATGATAGAAGTGAAGGGATACTAGGCAGCATAACAAGCAGCATCAGAGTAGATTATATTGTTTAGAAAAATGAGGGAATTGTAAAAAAAATAAAGTTTTATAAAATAAAATGTTAAGTAGTTTCTCCTCAGTTGACTGTATTGTTATCTGTTTCCCCCATTGTCCATTCCCCTAATAGTTATGCCCCAGCAAATAATAATGATGCCGCAGCAAATGATTGTTTTAATTTGTGCTGTTTATTCTAAGTAAGGAGGAATCTTTGTTTGCTCTGTTTTTGTTTGTTTTTTTGTCTTTTTATTGTGTAAATGACCACAAACACGGAAATAAGCCAGTAAGAGTGGGTGGATAGAAATTTGTGACCAAGAGCACGGGACTGACAGCAAGTGAGACTGTGTGGCTACCAGTTCTCAGAGTGAACATTATAAAGATAAAGTGGAAAGATCATTTTTATTAAAAATATAAAACAGGATTTGGTAAATTCCTACAGTCACAAAAGGGCATGGCTCCAAAGTCTCCACTTTGTCAAAGTACAAACACTCGAGTTGTGTCCAGGATACTCTTTCTTGTTAAAAACAGCAGATAAAAACAGACCACACACCTCCCTCAGCTAAATGTTTTCACACCACCATGGGCGCGTTCTCAAAGTTACAGGTGCAGTATAGGTGATCACTTAAAAAACACATCCTTTAAGTGACAGTACGATTCTATTGCACCTTATTCCCAGGCTAAATTTCTCAAATAGTGAAACGTTTCCATAAAATGCATAGATCATGTATCAATAAATGACATAATATAAAAAGAAGAACACCACCAATAATTTCAACATAGTAAATAAAATATGAAAAAAATGGAAGAAGGGGATGGAGGGAGGGAAGGGGGGGATTTGGAAAAAAATAGAAAGAAGGATGTGAAGTAAGGAAAAGGGGGTGGAGAAAAACAAATACAAGGTAAAGGCAGATGGACTCAATACATTCACATATCATAATATCAGTACATCAGTTTTACAATAAATATATCAGGTTCAGATAATATTTATGATTTCTTTAAAAAAGGTGCAAGTTGAAAATAATGATTCAAACCAGGGAACACATATGACCTTAATCTATATTGCCAAAAAGTTTATCTCTGTTTATAAAATGGGCAAAATAAATCTTGACTTCTGATTGGCTGGAAGCCCTTCCCAGCCGGGTCATTATCAGGACATAACCATTCAATGGGCACTACTTGTGCCATCCAAACCACAGCACAACATTAAATCAATCCCTGCCACCCCGCTCTCTCGCTGCCCTCAGCTCCGATCCCACTGAACCAGAACAACAGCAACAGGAGTGTGCTCACACAAAACTGTAAAACTATGTACCCTACCATCATGTTACTGCCCCCAACAGTCTGTCACACACATGAAACAGTACAGCATAGGGTAAAGAAAATTACCTCACAGCAAAAATCCTTGAGATAAAAAGTGAAAGCTGTGCTGCTTGATAGAGAAAACTCACGGCAAGGAAAACGAGCAATGTGTGTGCCGACAGCATGCCTTCCAACTAAAATGACAGACCCATTGCCTTTTTTCTACAGAATATTTACAGTGTGTTTCTAACCTTTTCCTCTGTTTTCTTTAACTGAAGCTGCTGACAGTAGAAACACAAGAGGAAGCGAGTCACACCTTCATGAAACTAGACGCAAGTGTGACCGTGTGTTGCCATAGCAACGCTCGCTTGGGGTTGCACACACTTTGAATCACGGACTCCCTCCCTCCCAGTTTTCAACTGTCAGCAGCTTCTTTTAAAGTAAAACGAGTAAAGCTAAGGAAAATACATTTATCTCTAACTTGTTAAGCACACAAGACCTTACTTGAAATATCTCACAGAACATCATGTTACAGTACTGACAGCACTCTGGCACCCTGTATATTAGGCTGTCAAAACTGAAACTGCTTCTTTTTTTTTTTATTCTTTCTGTTTATCCTCCTCCACAGGGTGAATCCCCATGATCCCCTGGCTGCCGACACCTGTACCCCCTGGGCCCAGTCTGACACCCCCACAGAACCAGCCATTATTGCTTATGTCGCTCTGTAATAAGGATCCTCTCTGGTACCGGGGGGCGCGGGCATGGCCATCAGCCACCGAGATCGTGCTCTGCCATTTGCTGCCTGATTTTCTTGCCCTGGAGAGCCGGATGTGCAATGGTGTCCAGGCACATATGTGCTGATGCCCGCCGTGCACCCCCCCAATCTGCTGCTTGCTACTGGCCTCCACCAGTCCCTGCTACAGTGCGCTGCAGTGCCCCAACCCTCCCCAGAGGCTGAAACTGCTTCTTGCTTAACACCATTTGGAAGTGGCAGGATCAACCAGATATTTTTTTTAAATAAGTGGTTCTTTAAAACTTATGGCAGGATTAGGTATCTGGGTAGCTGACACTGCAGACACAGAGATCAATCATGTATATTAAATTAGGGTCCACTCAAACACAATGACTGGGACTACTTTTTATGATTTTCTACTGAGTGTATTTTTTTACTGTGTTTTGCTTACAGTTTGTGTATGCATTTTTTTTAATTGAGATCTTTACTGGGGAGGGGGGGCAATTTAAAAGCGCAATAAGACACTCCAAGGTGTGGGTTATGGCCTGATAGGAGCACTTCCCAGGTGCTAAAGGCATTCAGTGCAAGCACCTCATGCCTCATAGAAACATAGAAACATAGACTTTGACAGCAGATAAGCACCGCTTGGCCAACCTTATCTGCCCACTTCCCTACCTAGAGGATAAGCTGCAGATCCTAGTTAACCAACAGCCTATTTCTTCCTACCCCCCACAAAAATTGCCTTATGTCTGTCCCATGCATTCCTGAATTCTCCCACAGTTTTAGATCCCACAACCTGCTCAGGAAGGCTGTTCTATGCGTCCACCACCATCTCTGTGAAAAAATACTTCCTCACATTGCCCCTGAGCCGTCCCCCCTCTATCTTCAAATTGTGTCCCCTTGTTCTTCCACATCTCTTTTTCTGAAAGATGCTACCCTCTTGGACTTTGTTGATTCCACTGAGGAACTTAAACGTTTCTATCATGTCCCCTCTCCCTCCTTTCCTCAAGGGTGTACATATTAAGCTCCTTTAGTCTCTCCTTGTATGGCTTCTCTTGCAGACCCTGCACCATTTTAGTTGCCCTCCTCTGAACTGCCTCCATCCTGTCTATGTCCTTGCGGAGATCGGGTCTCCAGAACTGGATGCAGTACTCCAGATCGGGTCTCACCAACTGTCTGTACAGGGGGATAACAACTTCCTCTTTTCTGCTGGTGATGCTTCTCCCTATACATCCTAGTATCCCCCCAGCCCTCCCTACCGCCTTCTCGCATTGCTTGCCAACCTTAAGGCCATCTGATATGATTACCCCTAGGTCTCTTTCCATTTTTGTTGTTGTTACTACCTCCCCCCAATTGTGTAATCTTCCCCTGGGTTTTTGTTTCCCAGGTGCATTACTTTGCACTTCTTTGCATTGAATCCAAGCTGCCATACTTCTGACCATTCCTCCAACCTTGCCAAGTCCCTTCTCATCCTTTCCACGCCTCCTTGTGTATCAACCCTGTTGCAGATCTTTGTGTCATCTGCAAAGAGGCATACTTTTCCTTCCAGTCCCTCTGCAATGTCACTTATAGACATTAAAAAGGACTGGACCCAGTACTGAACCCTGTGGTACCCCACTAGTAACCCCTCTTTCTTCAGAGTGGACTCCATTTACAATTACCTTCTGTGTCCTGTTGTTCAGCCAATGTTTTACCCAGGCTACCACCTTGGGACCCACTCCCAGGATGGTTAATTTGACTACTGATCTTTTGTGTGGGACTGTGTCAAATGCCTTGCTAAAGTCTAGTTAGGCCATGCCCACAGCCCCTCCCTGGTCTACTACTTTGGTCACCCAGTCAAAGAAATCAATTAGATTCATCTGACATGACCTTTCCGCTGTGAACCCATGCTGCCTCGGGTCCTGTGCCCCACTAGCCTCTAGGTACTTAACAATTCTTTCCTTCAGAAGTGATTCCATCACTTTCCCTACCACAGAGGTCAAATTGACAGGTCTGTAGTTTCCTGCCTCCGTCTTGGTCCCACTTTTGTGAAGGGGACTCACATCCACCTTCTTCCAGTCCTCAGGTACCACGCCATCCTCCCATGACTTGTTAAAAAGCGTAGTCAGTGGTGTCACTAGTTCTCTGCTTAATTCTTTTAGAATTCTGGGGTGAATTCCATCTGGCCCCATTGCTTTGTCCACCTTCAGTTTTAGGAGTTCTTTCAGAACCCTTTCTTCTGTGAAAGGACTGGGATCAACCCCCCTCTCCAGAGTGCTTCTGTTAAATGGATTAGGCACCTCCCCCACTTCCTCTTTTGTGAATACTGAACAGAAGTATTCATTCAGTATTCCTGCTTTATCATTGTCACTCTCTGCCCATCCACCATCCATTCTATTCAGGTAATGCACCTGGGGTGTGCACTTATCAGGCCATAACCCACACCTCGTCGTGTCTTATTGGTGGCATAAGAAGCATATTTAATTCACCTCCCCTGATTTTTTCATTTATTCTCTTCAACCCCTGGAAATGAAATTTATGGTCTATTCTCCAATTTTGTGCATGCTGTGCTGGGGCACTTACCCCATCCAACTTAAAGATACTCTGCACATGCTCACATACATTCTTTTAGCTTTTTTGTTGTCTTCCCTATGTAAGTGGGACATGTTTCACATTTAGCTAAATAAACAACCTTTTCTGTTGAATAAGTTATGAAATCTAAAATTTGGTATTTATTTTCACTACATGGGTTCTGAAACTATTTATCAGTGGTAATGAATTTGTATTATATACAATTACCACATTTGTGGTTCCCCATTGGTAAGTGTCTATATTTAGCACGGCCCTCAATTTTTTTCCCAGTGTGTACTTTGGACTAAGAAATCTTTTAAATTAGAGCACCATTTAAAAACCCTTTTAAGTACATTTTCTACAGCTTTATTCAGCTTCCTGTCCCTGTTCGGCAAATACCAATTTTTCTGCATAATCTCATTTACTAAATGTGCTTGAGGGGTAAAGGTAGTAACAAAAATATGTGTTTTATTACTATTACAATTAAATCCACTGCCTCTTCTTGTATTTCTATTATTTCTGCCACTGCTAGTGGCTAAAAGTGAATCTTTAGTGATACCATTCGCTCTCTCTCTAGCATTTGTGACCACTTCGGGAATATAACCATTGCCGGCCCGGTGGCACTGCAGGTTGAGGTGCTGGCCACCACACCTAGCTCCACACCGGTGACCTTGGTTTGGGAA
Organism: Neoceratodus forsteri; assembly: GCA_016271365.2. Lineage (NCBI taxonomy): Eukaryota > Metazoa > Chordata > Ceratodontiformes > Ceratodontidae > Neoceratodus > Neoceratodus forsteri. Next base: position 1,090,346,423 of record CM057458.1, read on the forward strand.
TGATCCCGGGCCGCCGGAGGTTGGCGGGGGGGAGAGAGAGGATCGAGCATCCAGAGGACTGCTTTCCTCTCTTGAGGAGGGATCCAAGGACAGCCCAGCACTGCAACGACCCCCGGTGGAGAATGGAGGCACTGCAATGCTTAGGGCTAGCATGCAGGGGAAGATGTTGGGTGGCTGCCTTCTAGATATGGGTGGGAGCATCCACATCATGGGCTGGGCAGCAATGCACACCCCACATCTGGGGCACAACAAAGAAACACCCTGGCTTGCTGTGGAGGCAATGAGGACCTCAAGGACCTCCATCTCATCCCCAATACTAGGCAGACCACATCAGGGATCCACAGCTGACTTCCTGAGAGGGATGGACCCTCTAATTCCAGAAAGACGCTGCCAAGGGAGGGCTGACCCTGCCCTGGGAGGTGACCCGGGGTGCTGGGAAATCCCTTGAGGGGAGGGTTAACCAGAGTGGTCTGTCACGGTGGGGAGTAGTAGGGCTAGAGTTGAGGGGGCTCTTCTGAGAAATTCCTCGATGAACCGGAGAATAAACAGTTTGAGAAAAAAAAGGATTATAACCCCAAGATAAGAATCTATATCATATAATATGTCTGCCTGTACATCATAATCTGTCTCATGTTTGCAGTTTCATTTTATTCTCATAAACTGCACTACTGGTATATTTCTCTTCATAAACTCTGGATGGCAGCTCTCATAGTATAAAAGCAAATTTTTATCAGTCAATTTTTTATACAGATTTGTTACTAAATTTCCTTCTGGTGTTTTTGTAATAGTAACTGTGATAGGGAGGCCCTATCTGATGAACGAAGGACCATAGAACCATAGACTTTGATGGCAGATAAGGACTGCTTGGCCCACCTAGTCTGCCCATTTCCCTACCTAATGGATAAGCTGCAGATCCTAGTTAATCAACAGCAAACTTCCTTCTACCCCCCACTAGAATTACTCTATGTCTGTGCCATGCATTCTTGAATTCCCCCACTGTATTTGACTCCATGACCTCCTCAGGAAGGCTGTTCCATGCATCCACAACCCTCTCCAACCAACAACATGTTTTATTTTTATTGTTTTATTCCCTCTTCTGACTTGGTGGGGAATGAAGATAAAAGGGTCAGCTAGCTACATAGATACTGTAGCTATCCCCAAGCTGAAGAGCCGACCGCTCGGTCGAATGAAAAGCCAGTTCTTTTATACTGTTACCATAAAATGCAATATCATTTGAATGGGGGGGGGGCTTGTGCCAATTTAGAGGGTAACATTGATTTTAAGAAAAATGAAGAGAGATGCTGTAATAATCTAGGTGTGTAAAATTGCTATACCCTATTTTCTAAAGAAATATCATGATCTCATGTCAGATGAGTCATCCTGTCTATGGTTATTTAGAATGAGACAGCCTGCCTGTGTTTGCTTTGAGAATTGTGAGTCAGACAGGTCACATGGTGCTAACATCATCAGTAGGCAGGTATAAAAGTCCTTCATGTTCCTTGGCAACATAGATTAAGGTCATATGTGTTCCCTGGTTTAATGATAATTTTCAACTCACACCTTTTTTAAAGAAATCATAAATATTATCTGAATCTGATATATTCATTGTAAAACTGATGTACTAACATTGTGATATGTGAATTTATTGAGTTCATCTGCCTTTACCTTGTGCTTGCTTTTCTTCACTCCCCCTTTTTCCTTAATTCACATACTTCTTTCTATTTTTTCCAAATCCTCCCCTCCTTCCATCTCCCTTTTTCCATTTATTTCATATCTAATTTATTATCTTGAACTTTTTGGTGGTGTTCTTCTTTTTATAATTATGTAATTTATTGATATATGACTTGTGTATTTTATGTTAACGTTTCACTATTTGTGTATTTAGCCTGGGAATAAGGTACAATAAAATCATACTGTAACTTTAATGAGGTGTTTTTTAAGTGATCACCTAAACTGCCCCTGTAGTTTTGAGAAAGTGCCTGAGGTGGCGTGAAAATGTTTAGCTGAGGAAGGTGTGTGGTCCATTTTTATCTGCCGTTTTTTAATAATAAAGAGTTTATCCTGGACACAACTTGAGTGTTTGTACTTTGAAAAAGTGGAGACTTTGGAGCCATGGCCTTTTGTGACTGTAATTGTTTCATTTTGCTTATTACTCAAGTCTTGGCCATTTATTGAGAAACCTCTTGCCTGTAACTGTTTAGTAAATACTTGTAAAAGAAGAGACTGATTATGGGAGTGGGTAAGGTGCTGGAAGTGAGAGAGTGAGCGATGATGGAAGTGAAGAGATGCAAGGCAGCGTGACAAGCAGCATCAGAGTTTGGAAACAAAATGTGGGGGTACAATAAGCAATGTGCATCAGAGTTTGGAAACAAAATGGGGAGATATAAAAAGCAATGTGATGGAAGAGTGAAAACAAAAGTAAGTGAGACTGAGTAATAACTGCTGAACTATCTCAGGGAAAATGGTGGTTGTTTGACATTTAAAAATTGTTGCATTTTTTATTTAACATACTTTATTTTTCCAAAATACAAACAAACCAAACAATAAGAAACAATGACACCTACTAACAAAAGACAAACAACAACACCCGACCACCCCCCCCCACCCAAAAGCTCAGCAACCCTAACTAAGCTATTAGGGGAATCAGCTAAGAAATGAACAGGGTTCAAATGAAACTAAATCATAGGGTATAGCAAGTAAGCCCAATATTAAGCTCTTGCTTGAGTCAGGGACAGCAGTGAATAAAATGATTCCTATCTATCATGAAATTGGTTAGGACACTTCTGCAACGATGCAATCTGTTTCTCAACCACCAATGCAGTCAAGATCTCTTGAAGCCACTCTCGATATGAGGGGACAGAATCATCTGTCCAGAGATGTAATATAATTAATTTCGCTATGACCGTAATTAATGTCATATGTGCTTTGTGGACATGGATTAAGTTTGGGGTTCAAACCCGCAAGGCATATATCCAGGGGGAAAAAGATTGTCTAAGCCCAGAAGTGGGTCTAACAAGGCCTTTATAGAGTTCCAGAAGGGAATCACTTTTATGCAGTCCCAGAGTACATGTCTGAGATGGCCATCAGCGAGGTTGCATGGGGAACATATAGGGAGGGATGTATGCCCATTTTATACATTTTATATGAGGTGTAATAGAAATTATGGAGGATCTGACATTGGATTAGGCACAGTCTATCTTGTTTGATATACTGCTCTAAATCACACCAGACTGAATGCATTACCCTGGGATCATCTGGAATGCCCAGGGCATGCTTCCAGTAATAACAGACTCTGGTGGAAGTGTTGGCATCTAGAAATTGAAAAAGACCATATAATCCAGACACTGAGTGCTGCTGTGCCACTGCAGAAAAAAGAGCTCAGAGGTGGAAGATTACATCAATGACCAGGGGACATTTAAACATTGATAATGGGTACATTGATAATTTTGATACTAGAGCAGGCAGGTACCGGTACTTTTTCATACCCATTGGTTGTGCAGTCCCAATCCACATGGTATGAACACATTTTAGTTAGTTAAGATGCAGAATTTTGTGTAATCAGTGGTGGAGGAGCACAGCAAAAAGTGAGGGGTCACAATTGTATATAGCACTGTAGACCAGCGTATTAGGAAAAGAAATTGCCTACTGGAATATATGTCAGTCACCTGTCTAGCTTGTTATGATACTGCATAAGCTTGACATTTACATGAATATTCCATGATTAACAAAAATGAAGGGAATATTTATGGTTATCCAAACAGAAATGGGCAAAGAAGTGCAGCTTGTGGAGATTATTGGGAGTATACAGTGCAACTCATAGCACAGAACAAACATTCCATAACAGTTCTTCAGAAATGTGCTACCTGATACCAGAATGTGAATGTATCCTGAGTGCCAGAAAGACTGAAAAAAGTCACCCAACTGTCAGTGAGGAATGTCCACCAGCCTCATTTTAATGCACATCCACTGACTGAACACAAAAATGTGTGTGTGTGTGTGTGCAAAATGCTGTGTTTGACTCCTCAGCTAGAAAAGTGAGGGGTCTGCTGAATCCCCTGACTCCACCACCTATACCCCTTAGTGGCTAAGGTTCATCGCAGAGGGAGATATGTAAAGAAATGAGCTGGAGCATGGCATCACTTCTTTTATCCAGTTGGACTTTATAATAATGAATGGTCATTGGATGTACAGTAGATAGACATAACAAAGTACTGCTGAGTACAAGAAGGTCAACACTTTCCTACACTCCACTGTTTCTTACCTGCTGTGCTTGCTGCTGCATACAGTGCAAGTACCTACTGAAATGAAACAGCTGACTCGATAAACTGATACAAGAATTGTACTTCTCAACAGTACCTCAGTTGACCCCTTGGAAGCCCAATCACACATACACACATACAAACATATTGTACATTAGCTATATGTTTATTGATTGATTCATTTGGTTCGCCAAACAACATGCAGAGAGACAAGGTATGTTTATTTGGTGAAACAATGTCAGATTAGTCAACATGACATGAGGCATAGGTAAATCCCCCCCCCAAGCCATACCATCTCATTCTTTATTGCTTAGATAACTATCTACAGTGCAAATCACTACAGATTAATACAGAGTATTATGCTGAATGATGGTAGTAAATTCTGCTGTATGGTAAGAAAACCATCAAGTACATAAGTAAATGTTCAGAAATTGTAAAGATTGTCTAAAGCAGAAAACCTTTGAACTATTGCAAATATTTAGAAAGTTTGTCTTGTGCACAAAACAAAGGTCACACTAAAGTTAAGCAAATATGAGCCTGGGACTGGGTACTATAAAGAAAATTGGTTCAGTTTCTTTGTAAAAACTGAGTCAATTTTCTTTTTTTCTACCCAGGCCCATGGTCGATAATCCTTATAAGTGTGACCTGTTTTGTTGTCCAAAACAAACATTCTAAAAATTCTGTTTGGCCCTTATTAATCAATAAGTTAAAATTATGCTTGCACTTGTTCTTCCATCTTGCAGAAAGTGTGAGCTGCTCATTCATAATTCATGCACAAAGAATTTTGCAGACACTGATGGAATCATTCTATGTGGGATACTTTTCTACAGTCATTATCTGCAAAATTCTAAAGCAGCTTGGTTCAGCAGTATTATCCATAGCAGACACATTTTTAAAAGACAGACCAGACAAGGCAATAGTTTGAATAGAAAGGTTACACAACACAGTCTGCTGTTTCTTCATGTACTGTACTTTTCTGGAACAATGAATTAAGTCTCAGAAAAAGTAGAACATGTGTCATTCTAGCTCAGCATATTAAACACTTATAGTACGTCAAGTAATTTACTTTTCTGCTGATGTATTAAATAAGTGATGATGGATGTACACAGGAAAATTAAACCTGTTCCAGACATGACAGGTAAAGCTGCATACGAAATGCTCAGACACTCATTCTGGTTCTATAGAACCTTGGCAGCTGGGCTGGGGATGGGGGAAAGGGGACAATTTAACATGGCTTTAATTGGCTTCACTTTTAATAAACCAGATGGAAAATGGCCAGCCACTTAAGCCTCAGTCCCCGCCTCACTGCACACAGTTCACTTCATTCTTTAGCTCAGTTTCTAAAACCCACCCAACCCTGGAATCCCCAGCAAAAAAACCCAAAACATAAATAAATAGGAGGCCCAACATTCAGAGCTAGGTGAAAGACAGTAGTTGTCCTATATGTATGGAAATCTCCATCTGTTCTAAGCCCCCTCTGAGCTCAGTTTATTGCCTACTGTAATTCATTAAAACCTCCAAAACTAATACCAAAAAATCCACAATATTTATTACAATCGATTGTCATCTTTTACCAACATTTCAAACCCCAAGAATCTCTTAGTGCACAGACAGCCCAGAGAGTTGCCCCCTTTGAAACCATAGAAGTGCAAATGACATGATGTATACCATTTGTGCCACTCATACCTCCCTAGTGCTACATCTTTTCATCTTCCTCACATTCAACTTTTTCTTGCCCCACACAACCAAAGCATGATTTCCACATTGTGATAACAGGTGGCCTGTTAAAAAGAAAAAAAAACTCTTTATTCCTTAAATAAGATTGCTATGCATTATGGTCCCTGAGGTTCAGTTAATTTTGGAGGACTTAAGTCAAAAACTTCAATGGTCCAAATTTGACAGTCATTCCAGTTTTGAGGAAGTAAAATACTTCTCTGGTTACAACTTTGGAAGCCAATATGTTGCCAGAGAGACGATTTTGTAATATACATATTACAGGTAATGCTCCATTCATTCAGAAAAATATGACGCAATTGTTTGCCTTCCATGCCTGCAAAACTCAGTCACCTACATTTTAACTACTGAGAGCCAAACACACCCACTTAAAATAATTTAAGGAAGTCCCTGACTGATGGTATGTTGTCCCACCTTCTCAGAAGTCACTGCTGGCATGTTTAGGAAACAATGAGATTAACCTGTTCTTCATAACCCATGCAATATTTCCTACTAGGTCTCCCTATTTTCAGGAGCCCACTTATTTTGACAAACCCCTCACACCCCACAAACACACCTCATGAAGCCACGTCACTGTCCAAAAAATCCATAATTCAAAGGATCTCGTCTTTTACTGGCTCTAGCACTGAATTTCTGTCATGTTACGTAGAGGTTCTTCTTGCTTTAATGGACAGAAATCTGAGAATGTTGTGGATTTGCCTCTACTACACTATGCAAATCACTTGTGATACATTAATTGAATAGGAGAAAGCAACATACTGTCTATTTTCTATAATATACATAACATATTTCAGCTGAGTTGTGGAGATACAAAGCCCTTCCCCACCACAATCTTGCTTCACATGGGCTCCAGACAGACATAGCACCCCCCAGCCTTGCCTTACTTCACATAGGTTCCAGAGATACACAGCACCTCCCGGCCCTGGCCTTACCTTATTTTATGCAGACTCTTGAGACACATAGCACTTCCTATCTTTGTCCTACTTCACCTGAGCTCAGGAAGGGCAGAGGTGCACAGCACCCAACCCTAGCTTTGCCTTACTTCACATGGGCTCCAAGAACACAACATAAGCACCCCCCCAACCTTGTCTTACCTTACTTCAAGCAAGCTCTGGAAACAACTCCCCCCCCAAAGACTTGCCTTACTTCACATGGGCTCTGGAGACAAACACCCCCCCAAACATTCTTTACTTCACATGGGGTCTGGAGATACAAAGCACCTTGCTCCAGCCTTGGTTTACTGTACATGGGTTCTGGTGACAAAAAGCAACCCCCACTCTAGGCTCTCCCCTTGCTTTACTCTATGGGCTCAGCCTCAGAGTTTGGACTGGAGACACAAAGTAAGCCCCCCCCCATGGAGTTGGGCATCAGCATCAGTTTCAGTTACATTTACTGTAGAGTCCTGGGTAATGTGCAGACTGAGACTGGCATGTACGGTCAGGATGAGGAGGCTAAAGGAGTGTGGCCCTGACCCATTCAGAGTCTCTCTCTCTCTCTCTCTCCCTGCTTTCTATGGTGGCAACTTGTGTTGCCACTGCCAGAGGGTCCAGGATCTAGTACAGCTCCACATCTGGCCCTAACCCCACAATTCAGCCCCAGCTGACTAGTGCTGTTCGCTCGCCCCAATTCCCTCTGAGTCCTGATTGACTCAACCTAATTCCTTCCCTGTCCCCCTCCTTTATATAATCCCCCTCCAAGATATTTACATACCATCTGGGGTGTGTGTTGTGTGCTCCTGATTGTCTTATCTTATCAAAATGAACAAGACTCCTCCAGCAGAACAGCCAGCAGCAAACCAATTTCAGACAGTACAGCAGAGGTGAGAGACTAGTTATCTCATCTCCCCAAGCTGCTCTTCTTTTCTCTCCCTGTCCCTGTCCTTCTCCCTCTCCCTCTCTCTCTCTCTGACAGCTCAGTGACAGTGAAGAAACAAGTTGTTCTGAGGGGCTCAGTGTAGTGACTACTGGCTACTACTTTTATATTCCTGGTTTAAGTCATCTAAAGGCTGAACTGAACACCCCAAAACTGTACTCAGTCAAGGAGGGGTCACACTGGACATCAAGTAAGGTAAGCACAACAGCATCTTTTTTACAATGAACAAGAATAGTGATAATGATCTCTGACTATCAACGTAATTTAAAGTATCTGCAAAGGACTAACTTTCCTGCCAGCTGTGGATACTATTTTTAGCTTCGGAAGACTATTGTTTATTTGTTATTTTTTAGGAAGGCTGAAAGGATGTGTAGCTATGGGGTGGAGAAGGCTATTGCTTTCCTGAATGGCTGTTTAAAGGAAAACATAGTTTTAATTTCTGCTTCTTGCTCAGGCAGTGCTGCTGCAATTTGCATTCATGACTGAACAGAGATTGGCAGTTTCAATAGGCATTTGTACATATGTAAAAAGGGGTGGGGTGCAGGACTCACAGCTTCTGAGGCCCATGAATTGGGACCAAAGAAAAAAACATTTGTTTCTGTGTGCCCCTGAGGGGAGAGAGGAGAATGGGTAATTAATGGGCAATAACCTGAGCTCTGCCTGTGAAATCTTCCTTGCATTGCCACTGTGAAAGTGTGTGTGTGTGTGTGACGTGCGTGTTTGTGTGCCACAGCACTCAGCAGGCTTAAGTCAACAAACCAGATACTCCAAAGTGGGGGATTGAAATGCATATCCTGATCCCCGATTTTAATAGTGAGGGGTAGGCTGACCCCTATGACCCCCCGGGCTGCCACCTACAGAGGTACAGTATACACAAAAAAAGGTTAAAACAGTGACCATTTGAAGGCTCAGGAGTTCAAGTCAGGAGCAAGGAAATAGTGTGGCTAGTGCAGTGGTGGCAGTTGGGGTAGGGATAGAAGAACACAAAGAAACAGCAAGGAACAGTACTACAGAGGTGGAGAGATGTGTTTCAGTTCCACGTGAAGCACTCAGTGGAAGGAGACAGTCTAGATATCCGGTCATGTACTTCCAGAGTCCTTTCTCTCTGTCTCCTAGTCATAGCAGTACATCAGCATGGTGACTATGCAGCAATACAAACTCAGCTTTGTTTCCATTTCTTGACTTTGTGAGTCCATTCTGGTAAATTAAACTATTTGGAATTTTAAATAAGCCACCAATTGCCTAGTATCACATAACACCCAAGTATCCATACCCTATAGCCAAATATTACAAAATGTTTTTCTGATTAACAATTTGCTATGACACCTTTATCCTTCCAGGTGGGTCCCAAGTCTCCAATGTAGCCCTTCATCTCTGCACCATTTCTTCAGCCATGAGTTGAAACTCCTGGTACAGAGATCCCTCTCCTGTCCACTGGCATAGACAGGCAGCACCCAAGCAAAAGCCACTGAGCAAGCTACTTGTCTAAGACCCCTCCCCAGCTTCCCATCCCTAGTCTGGTCATTAGTTCCCAAGTGGACAGTGACATCCAGTTCTCCTTCCCATCCTACTGCCCTAGCAATCATAGAAACTTAAAAGCTGATGGCAAGATAAGGGCCGCATGGCCCATCCAATCTACCCTTTTTTGTTGCATTGCTTACACTGTAGACCCCTCCAGGTCTATGGCACTTTTGAAGCCACCCCATTACCTACAGGTATCACTTATGATTCTGTTGTGCTTATCCCAGGTTCTTTGAATTCCACCACTGTTTTCACTCCCACTACCTCCACTGGAAGACTGTTCCAGACATCCACCACCCTTTCTGTGAAGAAGTATTTCCTCAAATCTTTCCCAAACCTACCCCCTCTGGCTTCATAGCATGGCCCCTTGTTCTGGAGCACCCTTTCCTCTGAAAAATACCTCCCACTTGTGCCTTTTTCACCCTGTGAGGTATTTAAAGGTCTCAATCATATCCCCCCTCTCCTTCCTCTCCTCAGTGGTGTACATGTTTAGTTCCTTTAACCTCTCCTCATAGGACATTGGATGTAGACCCTGTACCATCTTGGTAGCCCTCCTTTGGACAACCTCCATCCTGTCTATGTCCTTACTCAGATGTGGCCTCCAAAACTGGACACAGTACTCCAGGTGGGGTCTTACTAAAGACCTATATAATGGCAACACCACTTCCCTCTTCCTGCTGCTAATATACCTACCTATACATCACAGCATCCCACTAGCTCTCCCAATAGCTTTATCACATTTTCTGGCCACCTTCAGGTCCTCTGATATGATTTCCCCAGGGTCTCTTTCCTGCTTGGTTGCTGATAGTATTGCTCCCCTCATTTTGCACTGTACCCCTGAGGTTTCTGTGACCCAAGTGAATTATTTTGCACTTTTATGAATGAAACCTTAGTTACAAAACTCTTGACCACTCCACAAGTTGTTGCAAGTCTCTTTCCATCCTTTGCACTCCTTCTGAAGTGTCCATCCTGTTGACGATCTTAGTGTCATTCACAAAGAGGCAGACCTTCCCTTCCAGTTCCTCTGCTATGTCACCAGTGAAGACAGTAAAGAGGATTGGCCCCCTGTACTGACCCCTGTGGTAACTGTTGGTCACCCTCCCTTTCTCAGAGCTAATTTCATTTATTACCACCCTCTGCCTCCTATCCCCAAACCAGTTTCTTACCCAGGTTACCACCATATTGCCCACCCCCATTCTATCCAACTTGTTTACCAGCCTCTTAAGTGGAACAGTGTCAAAGGCATTGCTAAAGTCCAAGTAGTCCACATCCACTGCCTCCTACTGATCCAACGCCCTGGTTACCCAGTCAAAAAATCTATCAGATTTGTTTGGCATCACCTCCCCTCCCTAAAACAATGATGCCTTGGGTCCTGTAGTCCACTGGATTGCAAGTATTCCACTATTCTTTTTTTAATAGTGTTTCCATCAGTTTTCCTGCTACAGATGTCAGTCTGACAGGCCTGTAATTTCCTGCCTCCTTCTTGTTACCACTTTTGTGAAGTGGGACTATGTCTGCCCTTCTCCAGTCCTCCAGCACCATGCCTGACTCCAGTGAACTGTTAAACAAGTCTGTCAGGGGTGCAGCTAGCACCTTCCTGAGTTCCTGTAACACTCTTGCAAACAACCCATTTGGCCTCATGGCTCTGTCCACTCTCAGATTAGTGAATGCTTTCCTGACCCTCTCCTCAGAAAAGGGACTGGTGTCCAGTTCCCTCTCCCTAATCTCTTGATACTTATTTACAGTCCCTTCCCTTCCCCCTCAACTGTGAACACTGAGCAGAAATATTTGTTTAAGATGTTTGTCTTTTCCTGGTGCTCCTCAGTATAGCTTTCTGCTTCCTTCATTAACACTGCTGTCCCTCCCTTGATCTTCCTTTTCTTGATGATAATATACCTGACAAATGTCTTGCCCTCCTTCAATACTGTCTGGGCTATTCTTTCCTCAGCTTGTACTTTTGCACTCCTTACTGCCTTGCCTGCCTCTTTCCATTTTCCCATATACACTACTCTGTCCTCCTCACTGTGGGTCTCCTTATACCCAAGGCCCGTGTTTTCCATGGTTCCACAGCCGCAGAACTAACCAAAGAAAATTGCAGAATTGTGCCTCACCCCTGGAAGTCATTGCTGGCCACAGAAATCCCGTGGAACTCCCAGAAAATGAAAGAAAGCCATCCTGGGCTGAGCTGTGCTGTGCACGGACTGACAAATAATCCCCCCCCCCCACCATTAGGCATGTAACAAAATGCAGCCCGGCTTTGTGTAGCATGTTTCCTACAAAGGTAGCAAAAGTAATTAAAAATGTGTAGAAAAATAGAATAGACTCTTGGAAAAAAACATTTAAACAGCCATAAAACACTGGAGCCATTTTGCTGGCTGTCCCATGGTCCACATATTCATACAAACTCAGTGACCTTCCCTCCGTGGCACTCAGGAAGTTCACCGAGTTTGTTATGAAAGTGGTCTCTGCTATTTAGTTATCTTTGGCATTTTCCATGGCATGTTCTACTTGGGACTTTCACAAGGGCTGATTTCAAGGTGACTTTTTTCTTCAGTATCGGCATCTTTCACATATTTTGCATGTCAACCGTGGGACATCCAGCAAACTTACATCTTACATGAAACTTCACTGTTTCTATTTATGGCTAAGTTACACTTACAGTTCCATTTTAGTTTCTTCTATGAAAAATGGTTCCAACATTTTTTGGCTATTTATATGCTTTTCCAAGAGAAATTCTATTGTGTGTGAGGTCGTAGCTATTGTGAGTGAAGCATTTTCTACAATTGTTTGCTACTTAGTGTGACCAAACTTGGTTTTATTGGGGTGGGGGGACTGAGACCAGAAAAAATAAATAAATAACATTGACATAATATGTAAGCCCACCCTGGGCTTTGACCCATAACACAGTCCCCCAGCACTGAGACAAGCTGCAAACCACCCAGTGATTTTAAATTAATATTAATATTTCTTCCCCATTTGGTGTTCAGTGGCAGTCCCTCAACCTCCCCTACTGTTGCTGTTTATCCCTGGTGTCTAGTGGCACCCCCACCCTCTGTTGTCCATATTTTTATTTTGTTGGTGGTTAGTGGCACCTGCCACACTCCCATGGCCCCTTTACACTGAAAAGAAGAAAACCATCCCTCAATGTATTTTTTTAACCTGTAAAAAAAAAAGTCCATCACTGATCACAACCACACCCAACACCCAACCTCCCATGGTGCATCCACCTCCCCATGCCCTCCTTGACACCCACACACACCCTCACTTACCTGAACAGGTCCCAGGTTCAAGATCCACTCTCCAATAGAAGACACGTCTTGCAGCTAGAACCAGCAACTGCAATATGAGAAACTAAGGTAAATGAAGTTCAATGTATTTCAATTGGGTTTCACCTTTTATACATAACTTTGCCATTTTTTGCCATTTTTACCCTAAGTGTTCAACATAGCCTTTTGGGGACCCCACCTCATGAACAATATGACTGTCATTACATAACTCCCACTCATAAGGTGATTTTGTGGTCACTTTGTGAATTTTCTTTTTGGGTGGGATTTGCATAATGACAGTCATATTGTTCATGAGGTGGGGTCATAAGAAGTCCATGTTAAAAATTTGGGGTCAAAATTTGTAAAAATGGCAGAGTTATGACCATTCATTTCAGTTTCGCTACGAACACTAGTAACTTCAGAAATGTAAAATATTTTGACCCCAAATTTTCAACATAGAATTGTTACACGACCAAATGTATGTCACAGGTGTCATTTCTCAAATCCTTGCCAAAATTTGTTTTCACATCTGTGGCATGGAATGGGGCTGCAGTTGCACAGAATTACATTTTGGTGGGGATTCAAAATTTTTCTGTATAGGATATACATCAGGTGGGATAATAACTAAGGATGAGTGAACTGGTTCATCAAAAATATGAACTTACCTGAACATGCCAAATTGTTTGGAAATGAATGGCTTCCGAACAATTTCGGCAGTTCTGATTGGTTCGGATGGCTCCTACCACGGGAACTGCGGTGTGAGAAGCGCCAGAGCAGGAGGAACCCATAGGAGGGACTGGAGACAAGACTCTGGTCCCTCATTGGATGGCCAAGCTGTCCATCTCTCTACGGTGGCACCTGATTGGGTTGCTGCTCTAACAACCCACATGGTCCACCTTAGAGCTATGCAGAGGAATCAGGAGGATAGAGAAGGAGCAACAGCTTCTCTTGGCTGTTCCTTGCATTGTGGATCACTGAAGTGATTGTTTTCTTCTGTGCTTGTGCTGCTTGTGTTTTTTTTGCCCCTTGGGCAAGTGAAGAAGTCCACTGTCAGTCTGCAACTCCCAAAAAAAGAATAAAAGCAGAATTTTTTAAACTAAAAGAACAACTTAAAGGAGGAAGGGATTGGGAACTTTGGGAAATTGGGGGTGTGGACTCGGGGACTCGGGAGGGGAATGCCTGCAAGGACTGAGTGTGGGACTTGGGAAGGAGCTGGGGATTGGGGTGGGGACTGAACTGGGTACTGGGGAGTAAAATATATGAGAGAGGAGAGGAGACATGGACAGGGCATCTTCATGAACATGAACATTGAATGATGAGCCAGGATGAAACTTGGAGAGGGAGACTGAGGGCAACTTGTGAGTTCTGTGTGTATACAATCTGCCAATCAGTCATCAGTGCACTAGTGCCACTTCTTGCATACTGTCTGTGTGAACCCCCTTTCTGTGTCAGAGAGGGTTAGGCCAGGCAGGTGGGTATACTAGCAGCAGTGCCTGCAGCATCACCCTTATCATAGGTGGTGTATGAAATAAAATCTGCCAAGACTGCCAGCCAGTCATCAGTGCACCAGTGCCACTTGAATACTGTCTGTGTGCCCCTCCCAAGAAGTCAGTAATCTGTAATCTTCCTCCTTGTGCTTCCTCAGTGGGGTATAAGCTTTGGCTCAGTGGACAGGGCTTTCCATCACATCATGTGGAATAAAGGAAAAAAATCCTTGAAGGGGAAAAGTACTGTGTCAGAATGGGTTAGGCCAGGCAGGGTCCACCAGAATCTCTGTGGGTATACTAGCAGCAGTGCCTACAGCATTGCCTTAGTGTAGGTGGTGTGTGAAATAACTTCTGTGTGAAATAAAATCTGCCAGCCAATCGTCAGTGCACCAGTGCCACTTCTTGCATACTGCCTGTGTGACCCCCCAAGAAGTCAGTCATCCGTCAACTTCCACCCTGTGCTCACTCAGTGGAGTATGATCTTTGGCTCAGTGGGCAGGGTATTCCATCACATCATGTGGAACAAAGAAAAAAAAAATAAAAAAAAATCCTTGAAGGGGAAATGTTCTGTGTCAGAGAGGGTTAGGCCAGGCAGGGTCCCCCATAATCTCTGTTGGTATACTAGCAGCAGTGCCTGCAGCATTGTCCTTAGTGTAGGTGGTGTGTGAAATAAATTCTGTGTGTGAAATAAAATCTGCCAGCCAGTCGTCAGTGCACCAGTGCCACTTCTTGCATACTGTCTGTGTGCCCCCCCAAGAAGTCAGTCATCTGTCATCTTCCTCTCTGTGCTCGCTCAGTGTGATATAAGCCTTGGCTCAGTGGGCAGGTCATTCTGTCACATCATGTGGAATAAAAAAAAAAATAACCACTTTTTGACCCTGAACAAGCGATAGACTGGCATTATGAGTACTCCAGAAAATAGTAAAGCAAAAGCCGGGAGCAAAGGAAGTAAAAAATGTTTTCAAGAGCCCAGAAATAAGTGGCCCAAAAAGTAAAGTACAACAAGCACCACAGTTTGTTGAAGGGGCTGACCTAAATGCTACTACTACCCATGTGCAGGCTAACACTCAAAATACTGAAAACCCAGCAAGGGTTGGTGGACTGTCTATGTCAGAAGGGCTCAGTTGCACAGTCAACAAAGTGTTGAAAAACAGTGGCAATAGCAAGTCGTCTGAGAAAAAAAGTGCAAAAACAAGAGTATTCCAATTCCAGTTGTACATAAAGTTAAAGAGCAGCTAATGCCTTCAGGATAACTTAAACAGAAGATAATACTTAGACACAGTTCAGTTTATATTTCACATGAGTTCTGCATTTCTCCTCCCCATTATTTATTACTGAAGTCATTTGCAAGAAAACAGAATCTCTGTTCCTGAAGAGTTCATCTATTCCTGTTGCTTTCTCCCCACCTGAGGTCATAATGCACCACTTGTGACTTCAGTTACTCCCATGACAACAGACTGTGATGTCACAACAGAGGATTATGACATGAATTAGGGAGTAAGCTATAGAGGAAGATGAACTCTAGCAGATAGATAATGTATTCATGCAAATTTTCTCTGTAATAAAAGATGGGGAGGAGAAATCTATAGAATATATTTGGAATGGAAGCTGAATTGTACCTAATTATTATGTTTTTCAAAATTTTCTTTGAGGTGTCAGCAGCTCTTTAAAGCACTTACAGGCACAACTTGCAGTGGAGTTGCTCGATTGGCAACACATGCGTAATGAATAATTCAGTGTGTGACTGCAAATGTTAGCTGTACTGAATCTGATAATGATGATGGTGACGGCAATGGTCATGTTGAGACTGATGATGATGAGCTTGTGACTTTACCTTTAGCTATGTCTCATTCTGGGTCTGACAGCGACAATGTGGATAAAAATAACGACAGTTGTAGAGTGCCAAAAGGGAAAAAATAAAGTCAAAGGCACTAGCCACACAAAGTGGAACAAAATCTGACAGTAGTGATGATGATGACGGCAATGGTGCTGCAGAGGATTCTATGAATGTCTCATCTGATGAACCTGAATCCTCCGCTGATATGTCTTCCCTACATAAATCTAGCCACTCGACTCCTAGACCTGCTGAGCTCGTTACAAGGCATACACAGTCCACCTCTACTGTTTAGAATCATTTTTACGTAAACCCCAAGGATGCTTGCCAAGCTGTATGTGTGCATTGCAAAAGATGTGTTAGTAGGGGGAAAAATCAATGGCATCTTAGAACCACAACAATGATGCAACATCTTTTGTGAATTCACCTTATCATTGTATATGGTTCAAAACAAGAGTCTAACTTTTTTGTTATATGACAGTTAATGCAGAGATGTGAGGGCTTCCCCTTCCTACCCCTGCTAAGTCCATTGTAAGTGAAATGTACAGATTATATGATATGCATACTGACGTACTATGGACATTTTGTTGTAAGATCCTTCTCTGCTGTAATGTATACCATGTTTGTATGTATAATACTGTCCTATAAGTTGAAAAATTACTAAAAACTATTAACTGGAAAAAAAAACAGTCTAACATTGGTGTCTGGATATCTAGCAGGGCTCTTGGTGAACAGGAACATTCCGCTGAAACAGTGGGAGATGTGCACCAGGCAAGATCCGAAAGTCCACATTTGCCTTAGGGTCATGATAATTCTGTAAAGTCCTCTGTTTTACCAGGCATGGCATGTAGTCATACAACATGCCCAGCCAAATGTAACTTTACCCCCCTGATAAGAGGCAGTTGAAGTTAAAAGAAGTTTTTGAAAGAAAGTCTAAATATTCATGAAACCATCCCATAGCACTGGCAATAAATCGTAAAATAACAGAAATTATTGTACTTGATTTACAGCCATACTCTGTTGCAGAAGATGTGGGTTTCAGAAGGCTTATGGAATACTTAGAGCCACAATATTTAATGCTAAGTAGAAAATATTTCTCAGTAACTGCTGTGCCCAGGATGTATGACAGCTTAGTAGTTCAAGTAAGGCATGCTCTCTGAGAGGCCAAGGGCAAGGTAGTTCACCTCACTACTGATATGTGGAACAGCAGTCAAACCATTGCCTATCTTTCTCTTACTGCACACTGGGTCAGTTTTGTGGGCAACTCTTCATCATCCTCACATACTACTAGTCTGTCTTCTACCACTTCAACCAGTACTACTGTTACCACTACAGTCTCTCAGAGCTCAAAAAAACCTATCACGTTTCAGAAAATTGCACATCTCCATGTACGTCACTTTCAAGACACACACACAGCACAGCCATTCAACAAGAACTGGAATGACTACTTACTGCTTGTGTCACTTCACAGGGTTTGAAAGTTGTTTTTTGTGTTGCCGACAATGGTTCAAATATTAAAAAAGCACTTCATGATGGCAACTATGTACATATACTCTGTTTTGCCCATTGTCTTAACCTAATTGTTCAAAGCTTCTTGGTTAATGACCAGCATGTAACAACCACTGTAGGTACAGTGCGCAAAGTGTGTGACCACATCAACCATTCAGTAAAAACCCATGACATCCTTGCTGATATCCAGAAGGACGAAGGTCTTCCTCATCTCCAGCTTGTTCAGGATGTAGCAACAAGGTAGAATTCAACTTACTTTACAATTGAATGCATCCTTGAACAAAAGGTAGCTATCATTGAGTATATCATGTACAATGATATCAGGGAGGTCATTGTACTCCATTCTACTCAATGATCTCTGCTGGAACAGTTGTGTCACATTCTGAAACCATTCATGAGTGCTACAAAACAGGTCAGTGCAGAAAATGCATCCCTTAGCCAAGTTATTCCACTCATTCTACTTCTCAAATAAAGGTTGGAGAAAATGAGGAGCAACTTAGATATGAACCAATCTCTAGTCAATAACATGCTTACCAGACTTAGCAATGATGAGAAATTATCAGCCATGACACGGAGCAAGGAGTATCCCTTAGCAACATTGCTAGATCCACATTCCTGAAACAGACACCTTCCTGTTGTGGTTTCTGATGATATGGAGTAGTTGAACTAAAGGCAACTTTTGACTGATGTGGTAGATGAGGTTTCATTAGGAGGACTAGCAAACAGTACTACAATGACACCATCTCAAATTCAAAAGACTGCTCCAAAAATCAGTACAGAAGCAGACAATGAGGAGGATGACATTTGGGTCAGCTGCAGGACATTGAAATTCCTCAAGGAGAAAATACATGCTCAGTAGTAAGCATGGTAGATGCATATCTGTCTGAACCCAACATTAGTATTAAGGATGACCCTTTAGCTTATTGGCAAGAGAGAAAATCATGCTGGCCAAAGCTGGCTGCCCTGGCTTGTAAGCATATTGGATGCCCACCTTCCAGTGTCTGTTCTGAGCATTTATTTAGCTGTGCTGGAGATGCTGTGACTGATAAATGAACAAGATTAACAGCAGACAATGTGGAGAAACTAATGTTCTTGAAGGTTAATTTGCCAAACTTTGACTACACATGTGATGCTGATCTTGAAGAAGATGACACTGACAGTAGTACCTGTGCTGCAGCCATGGAGTGTCATATCAGCTTTCAATTTTGCGACTCACTGGACTGCTTAAAAGTAGAGATCTGAGACTTGCCTGCCTTTCGACCACATCATTGTCATCCTGGGGGTGGGTGGGAGGTGCAACCAGTACATCACGTTCACATCATCACGTATTGGTAGCAACTATGACAGACAAGTCCTTGATCTCACACACAGTCACTTTCTCATTCTGACTAGATCATTTATTTTATTACCTAATGCACATAAGAATAATTATTTCTTATATAACCATAGCTCTATTTTTTTCTCCCTGATAGTAGTGGTAGTAGTAGTAGGAGTAGTGAAGTGGCCTCTGTGGACTGCCTGGTGCTCTTGTTCTTTCACATTGCTTTGCATTGCGTTCCATACCAAGACTTGTTGCTATGCTAAAATAATTGGTGACATACAAAAAACACACTGACCCCTTCTACAAAAAGGCAGACTCAGGAGACTGGTTTAAAAAAATAGAGATCTGGGACTTGCCTGCTTTTCGACCACATCATCATCATCCCGGGGGTTGGTGGGAGGTGCAGCCAGTACATCACATTCACATCATCATGTACTGGTAGCAACTGTGGCAGACAAGTTCCTGCTGTCACATACACACAGTTGCTTTGTCATTCTAAGGAGATAATTTACCTAAATGTGCACAATTACATAACCACATTGATAAATGCTGCTAGCTCTGTTTTTTTTCCCTTGGTAGTAGTGGTAGTACTACTACAAAGTACAATTATTTAACTATACTATTATCCCCTTCTAAAAAAAAATCAGACTCAGGAGGATACCATTTATTTATAAACTAGAGATCTGGTCTGGGACTTTCTTGTCATCACAGTCACATTCTCATTCTTTTTTAAGCAGTCATTTTTGGTCGATGTGCCTTAACCATATTGATTTCAGTGCTAGTAGACTACTTCTGGTTTTCCCCTGATTGTAGTATGTTAGGGTAGTAGCAGACTGCAGTCTTGAAGTGGTAGCTGGCTGACTGGCTCTCTCTGACTGGCTGCCCTCTGCTCTGACCTGGTGCTGTTTTTGTGTTCCTAGCTTCTTCTTCATCACTTAACTGTCTAAAACACATCTGGTGCCTGCCTGTACCTGTTGAGAAATAGAAATCACTACTGTGAATTATATAACTTATGCACAGTATTAGTATTACTTTCTTAAACGTCAAAAACAGAAAAGTGATTAGAGAACATTCTCTACTACTAAACAGTGGTTTAATTGTTTTTTTTTTCTGCAGATATGTTGATTAAAAGCAGTTTAAAATGATTTTTTAACATATGGTTACCATAAAACAATAAAGGACATAAAAGGTTTAGATAAGGTTCAGATAAGGATCCAAACCTTTTTTTGCTTATCAGAACCTTTTAGAACATCAGAACCTTTTAAGATTCTCCAATCTCTGGTAATAATATGGCTATGCTGACAATTTGGTCACTGTTGCCTTATAAACGTAAGTGCAGGGCTCAGAGGGCCCAGTGCTTCCACAGCTACATACATATACAAATGTATGGAAGGATGGGTGCTCCAACAGGTAAATAAAGATACAATTATATTATCTCAAAACATAAGGAAATAAACTGCAAAAAACTTTGTTAATGTATCAGTTAGGGCTGCTGTGACAAAAGTAGGGAAATGTGGCATTAAGGTTTCCAACCCTAACATCCCACCCCCACCCTCCACAGACCAACAGGTGTTGGGGGGGTCTTGGGGTCATCAGCCCTAACGATCAACCCATTCCATTAGTAAATAAGCTGAGATGCGTACAGTATAGGAGAATGGGGTGAGTGGGGCTGATGACTCAAGGCACCACCTATTGGTCTCATGCAGAAGTGAGGGGTGAAATATGGGTTAGGCTCTAATACATTTCTATCTGAACAACCCTAACTGATGCACTAGCAAATTTTTTGCAATTTTATATATATTATATGTACACACATCTATATCAAAGTAAATAGCATGACAGTGGCTGCCACAGAACTGCCACAAAAATTACAAACCACTGCCACAGAAGTTCTGTGGCAAATGGTAACCCTGCCACACAATGTGTTCTCAAAGTGCCACAGAGAAATCGGGGGCCTCACCTATACCTTCTGAATGTTACAGTTTTTGCCCTTATCTTTCCTTCCACTTTACTCAAGAACCATAATGGTCTCTTTCTCCTTCTGCTGTCTAGCCAATTTTTTACACAGGCTATCACCTTGGGACCCAGACCAGGGGGAGGACATAGACACATTACTGTTAGAAGATATACAAAACATGACAGCTAAAGGGGAGGTTCTGATAATGGGAGACTTCAACATGCCGGATACAGATTGGTCAATACCAGCAGGAACATCTGCCAGAACTAGACACATGGTGGATTCCCTGCAGGCAGAGGGCCTCAAACAACTGGTACAACAACCCACAAGAGACAGGGCTATCCTAGATCTAGTACTGACTAACAGGGAAGGGATCACAGATCTCCAGGTAGAAGGTCACCTGGGGGCCAGTGACCATCACATGGTATGGTTCAATTTGGCCACTACATCTAAATCATCCAATTCCAAGGCAAAAATATGGGACTTCAAAGGAGCTGACTTTGATAAGATGGCCAACAGAGTTAAGCTAGCCCTGGCAAAAAGAAACACAGGTGAGGGGTACAGGCAAAGTGGGCAAGCATTAAGGACGAATGCTTGAAGCAACATCCCATTGTGTTAGACAGAAAAGGAAGTGCAAAAGAAGAAGGAAACCACTTTGTTCTCAAATACAGTAACAGAAAAGGTCAGAGCCAAAAGTCTGGCCTTCAGGAAATATAAGGGAACACAGCAGGATGAAGATAGGGAGGCATACCAAACTGCCCTAAAGGAAGCAGGGAAGGCAGTAAGGCAGGCAAAGTCCCAAACTGAAGAAACACTAGCCTGAACAGTAAAAGAAGGTGACAAGACTTTCTATAGATACATTAGTGAAAGGAGAAAGTCCAGAGGGGGTATTGCTATGCTCAAAGAAGAAAAGGGGGCATGTGAGGAGGAGGACCCTGTAAAAGCATCTATCCTAAATAGATACTTTTGCTCAGTACTTACTGAAAAGAAGGTAGGGCAGGGTGCACAGCTCAGCACCATGGACACAGGGTGGAGAGAGGTGAGCACTACTCCCTTCACAAAAGAAAGGGTCCTACAAGAGCTCGCTAAGCTCAGGGTGGACAAAGCAATGGGACCTGATGGCATACATCCCAGAGTACTTAAGGAGCTAAGGGTGGAACTAGCAGAACCATTAGCAGAACTGTTTAGTGAGTCTCTGAGCACAGGAGAGGTCCCATAAGACTGGAAAAGGGCTCATGTGATCCTGCTCCACAAGAGTGGTAGCAGGGAGGAGGCAGAGAACTACAGACCAGTCAGTCTTACCTCAGTAGTGGGCAAGATTATGGAGGCACTCCTTAAGGAAAGGATAGTGCAACACCTGGAATCCATAGCAGCACAGGATCCAAGACAGCATGGGTTTACAAAAAGGAAGGTCCTGTCAAACTAATCTCATAGATTTCTTTGACTGGGTAACCAGAGTGGTGGACCAAGCGGGAGCAGTTGATGTTGCCTACCTTGACTTCAGCAAAGCTTTCAACACTGTTCCACATAGAAGATTGATAAATAAGCTGGGTAGGCTCAGGATGGGTCAGAAGTTGGTCAACTGGGTGGCAAACTGGTTGACGGGCAGAACACGGAGAGAGTGGTGATAAATGGTATACAGTCAGAAGAGATGCAAGTCACAAGTGGGGTACCTCAGGGATCAGTCCTGGGGCCAGTCCTCTTCAATATCTTCATTAGTGATGTTGCAGATGGACTAGAGGGTAAGGCGTGTCTATTTGCAGATGACACTAAGATCTGCAACAGAGTAGATGATCCAGATGGGGTGGGCAGAATGAGAAGATATCTGGATAAACTAGCAAAATGGTCAGAAGAGTGGCAACTGGGATTTAATGCAAAGAAGTGCAACATCATGCACATAGGGAAGAGAAACTCTGAAGCCACCTATAGGCTGGGAGGGGAGTTGCTGGCACTCACAAAGGAAGAAAGAGACTTGGGCATTATCATCACCGATGACCTGAAATCATCCAAGCAGACCTCTAAAGCAGTAGGTAAGGCTAGAGGGATGTTAGGGTATATTAGTAGGGGTATCACAAGTTGTAAGAGGGAGGTAATAATCCCTCTTTACAAGACACTGGTTAGGCCCCATCTGGAGTACATGCGTGCAGTACTGGAGGCGACACCTTCACAAGGACATTAACCAAATGAGGCAGTCTAGAGAAGGGCAACCAAAATGGTGCAGGGACTGCATCAGAAGACATATGAGGACAGATTAACAGAGCTCAATATGTATACCCTAGAGCAAAGGAGGGAGAGAGGTGATATGATCAAAACATTCTACCTTAAGGGCATTTACAAGGTGAAAGAGTCTAACATGTTTAAATATAAGAAAAATACCAGGACAAGAGGACACAGCATGAGATTAGAGGGAGGCCGATTAAGGGGGAATGTGAGGAAGTAATTTTTCACAGAAAGAGTGGTGGATGCATGGAACGGCCTACCTCAGGAAGTGGTGGCTATGAATACAGTGAGGGCTTCAAACAGGCATGGGATAGGCATAAGGGAGCAATATAGATGAGTATGAATAGATAGACCACTGACAGAGCAAAGGCCAATGGCACATTTATAAGGCAGAAAAAGAAATGGGCAGACTGGATGGGCTTTGTGGTCCTTATCTGCCATCAACCTCTATGTTTCTACTCCAAGACTGGCTAACTTGTATTTTAATCTTTTGTGTGGGACTGTGTCAAATGCCTTGCTAAAGTCTATGTAGGCCATGTCCACAGTCCCTCCCTGGTCTACTACTTTAGTCACCCGGTCAAATAAATCTATTAGATTCATCTGACATGACCTTCCCACTGTGAATCCATGCTGCCTTGGGTCCTGTGCCCAGCTGATCACCAGGTACTCAACTATTCTTTCCTTCAGAAGTGATTCCATCATCTTCCCTACCACTGAGGTCAATCTAACAGGTCTATAGTTTCCTGCCTCTGCCTTGCTCCCACTTTTGTGAAGTGGAATCATATCTGCCCTCCTCCATTTCTCAGGTACCACTCCATCCTCCCATGATTTGCTAAAAAGGGTAGTCAGTGGTGTCACAGTTCCAGCCTCAGTTCTTTTATAATTCTTGGGTGAATCCCAAGAATTCCTCATATGACAACCCCTCCAGACTACAGATTATCCTCATAGCCATTGTAACATCTTCATTTCTTCTAACACAGTCTCAGCATAGACCATGGTTGAGATGTTTCTCCCTCCAATCAGAATGGGTCCTTCTAGATTGCAGGTTGGTTCATGTCATGCCCCTACATAAGAGTGGACCTAGGGATGATCTGGGTAACTACAGACTGGTCAGCCTGACATCCATAATAGGGAAAATGTTGATGGCATCTTGAAAGATGGATGATGGAGTTCCTGGAGGTAAATGGTTTTCAGTATGAAAATTAACCTTGGTTTGTCCAGGGTAAATTGTGTCAAACAAACCTGGTTGAATTCTTCAACTGAGTGACAAGGTCCCTGGATGGAGGAAAGCCAGCTGATATCCTGTACCTGGACTTCAGCAAGGCTTTCGATTCAGTCCTGCATGGAAGGCTATTTAGGAAATTGAGGGAATTAGGGGTGGGAGATAAGTTGGTGAGGTGGGTAGCAAATTGGCTTAGGAATAGACAGCAGAGAGTGGTGGTAAGGGGCAAAGTCTCAACAGTCAGAGGGGTCATCAGCGGGGTCCCACACGACTCAGTTTTGGGTCCTATCCTATTTTAATATGTTCATTGCAAACATCAGGGAAGGGGTTGGTAGTAAAATGAGTTTATTTTCTGATGACATTAAATTGGTGGCAGTGGTAGACAGTGAGGAGGAAAGGATGGCACTACAGGATGATCTGCAGAAACTGGAAAACTGGGCCTACACGTGGCAGTTGGGGTTTAATGCACACAAATGCAGTGTTCTGCATCTGGGTGTTAGGAACCCTGGGTATACCTACCACTTGGGGGGGATACAGCTGACTGTCACGATGATGGCAAAGGATCTGGAGGTTATGATTGATGAAAAGGGTACCACTCAGAGCAATGCAGGAGAGCAGCAGCTAAGGCAAACAAAATGTTTGTGTGTATTGCCAGGGGGATAAGGTCCAGGATAAGGGAGGTTATACTTCCCCTGCACACCTCACTAGCAAGGATGCATCTGGAGCACTGTGGGCAGTTCTGGTGCCCATGCCTAAAAAAGGATATCACACTGCTGAAGAGAGTTCAGAGAAGGGCAATGAGGATGATCAGTGGTCTGGAGGGGTTGTTATATGAGGATAGACTCAGAGAGCTGAACATGTACTCCCGGGAGGACAGAAGGGATAGGGAGGATATGATAGAGACCTTCAAATACCTGAAGGGGTTTAACAAAGAGAACAAGGAGTGTCTGCTCAAGTTGAGGGAGGAGGGGACTACAAGAAGCCATAGTCTAAAGTTAGCAGGGGGGAGGTACAGGGGGAAGCGAAAGGGTATTATTTCACAGAGAGGGTGGAGGCACCCTGGAATGCACCGTCAGATGATCTGGGAACAATGGGAACTGTGGGAAGTATCAAGAATGGTTGGGACAGGCACAGGGGCATGGTATGGAGTGGGGGTAAGGTGATCATCAGAGCTGTACAGGGTGGGGAAGTGGGTGGAAGGGGAGAAATAGTGGGAGGAGGTACAGCAGCTACTGTGCACTACCAGTAAGCTGCATTGGGCAGACAAGATAGACTGTTGAGCCTAATCTGCTGGCAACTTTGAATGTATGTATGTACAGTATGTACATATGTACTGTATGTACCTGGCAGAGCTCAATATTAACTGGAACGTTGATCTTTTGAAATACTGGAAATCAAAACAAAATATGTGGCCTGCTTTAGTACAAATTGTGATGAAATACATGAATTGGCCTCCATCTAGCGTCTGTTCAGAATGATTGTTTAGTTCAGCTGGTAATGATATTATACAAGATCTAGTTTACGTTGGCAGATCTAGGGGGAGCAAAGGGGACGGTAGCACCCCGCATTGTAACCTACTTGCTTGCTGCTGCTGAATTTTACTTTGTTGAAGTATAATTTATTGAATGTAAGAAGAAAATATATATTCCAAACTATATACTACATCTGTATTTTCTATGTAAAATGTAGTAAAACAAGATAATAGCAATTTATATAAAGGATTAAAAAAAATTGCACATCAAGTCCTGCCACTACACCACCCCATTGTAAAATCCTGGATCCAACACTGCTTGTTTGACAACAGAAAATGCTGAGTGTTTGATATTCCTGAAAGTCAACATTCCTCTCTTTTATTTTTAAAATATGATACCTGAATGAAATGTTTACATACTGACTCTGAAGAGGCCCTATCCACGGAACAGTTTCTCCCAGTGTGCCTCTTGTGAAAAAATGTTTGTGAATTAGGTCTACTACTAATTATATGTACTTATAAAATGGCAAGAAAAAATCTAGAAACATTATTGGCTGAGAGACACCACCTGACCATGCATTAAATCTCTATAAATGCACGGTCATGTGACAAATCTCATTTTTCTTCCTGACAAACCTACTTAGAGCCGTTTTATAAGTGTAATAATCCCCCCCAGGGTGTGCATCATAGGATTTTGATGCACTTTCTAGAGTCATAAGGACACTCTGCCTTCCAGCCTCAAGCCTTGCCCCTGGGCGTGCATTAAAATCCTGTAATGCACACCCTGTTGTGGCTTATTACTTGCATGAAGCACAAATTATATAGTGGCAACAAGTCAGGTCAGGACAGGCCAGCATAGACCAGGATTACCTGAATGAACACGGTGAGCACAGATAAATGAAAACATAATAACAGAAGTGGGTCCAAAGTCCCTGTAATACAGCAAGCAACTGCATCTCATGTTACAAGCTTACTTGTTAGTATTACTTATCTGATCTGGAAGGTAGGTACTACTCCATACTACTACTACTTGTCAGCAATGTCATCATAAAAAAATGATTTGCCACTTGACTGTACTGTAATATGATGTTAATACTATTGTTACTGTTTTAAATTTCTTACAACAGATGGCTTAGCTAAAGCCTGAATGCTCTTCTTTGGATAAATTATATATATATATATATATTTTACATCCTTTCATATTTGACTGCGATAACTAGAGAAAAATGTTACTAAATTCATTCATTCTTTCATTCACTGCTCATAGTATGATGCAGTGCTACATTTCAGTTACAGTAACTGGAATGAGATTTTATATTATGTACTTATTTATTATTAATGTACTGAACAATGGAGGATGTATTTATCATTGTGTGTCATCATGTGCACATACAGCAGTGGCAAACTATTTTATTTTATTGGCTGCACCGCATCTGACTGATGGGACTCTGTGGCTGGTGATCAGTAAGAAGATATCTTTCATTTCATCTTTAAAAGATGTTTCTGTGCTGAGTAGAAGTAGTATAAAACATTACCATCTATTGGACCAGGTAGTGTACTCTGTCACAAACTTGCTCCGCAGGTCAAGCCCTCTGCTCTCACAGTGTCAACCTCAGAGTGCAATAGTGTGAACAGAGGTCAGACAGGATAACCCTGCTGTCTGTCTGGGGTCTGAATCACCTACTATCCTCTAGTTCTGGGGGTCAAATGTGAACCTTATGTTAGCATACCTAGTTAACAGGCTCAGATAATATTCTCTTTGGGGGGATGCAATATAATATTTTGCAGTGGCACCCAGCCAGGTTCCCAAATGTTTCCTTATGACTCAATATGGGACCTAGGTGTATTCTTACCTTTTTGCAAGATTAGTAACACATTCAAGCCCTTAACAGCTTTCCGACTTAAACACTGATTCAGCATTCACATGCAAAATAAAACCTGAGAAGACACAGGTACTATTTCAAGGAAAATATTGTTTACTAAAAAAAAGTTGTAAAACAGGTAAAATCAAATACATAATTATGTCAATAACTTACAGTCACATAAAATAAATGGGAAATTACAGAACACAAATACACCTATCACCAATACTTAAAGTTCTTGACTAGCTAGATGTTACCATAAAGTGCCTGTTTCAGAGAGACTGAATGTCTCACTCTTTGAGAGGTCCAGAACTCAAAAAGCACTGTTTGCCTCAAATACCTGATCTTTTCAAAATACATCTCCACACCCCCGTTGGTGATGTCACAGTTAGATCCTCCCATAGATTTAATTTCTACTGTGGAATCAACAGGCAGCAATTTTTTAAATATGAATCTTTTATCAAAACATCCCCTTTTATGTCTCTCTGCTGGTTTCCTGGTTTGCTAGAGTGATCTCAGGTTTACGACTGGTAACAAGGTTCTGCGACCAAATGGTCTCTTCCTGCAGGAATCATAACATTTTATGAGGTCCTATCTCCTGGCAGATGGCCAAAGCCCTCTGTTAAAGAGAACAGGAAACCTTAGATCAGTTTCCCCTTAGTCAGTTTTTATAACAGCCAGCTCTTCAACACTGTCACCTCTGAGATCAAAGGTCAAGCTTACTTGCTGACTGGTGTGTCTTAGGCAGACCATCACATAGCATTTATTTATAATACAAATATTGTACAATATGGCAATAAGCAGATGGCAGAGTGTCACATACCCTACCACAGTACACTGGGACATGCAATGCAGTTGCATCACATGGATAGGGTAAGTGGGCTCTTACTGCTGATCATTTGATCATTCATTAGCCATTTTTTGGCATTGTCTGCTCTGGAACATCCATCATAATATAACCCCTCCACCATCAGCACTAATAAAAAATATCTTAGCTGCTTGTTATTGGACAGTGGGAGTTACGGACTTGCATCTCTCTCTCCCCCCCCCACATCTCTCTCTCTCTCTCTGTCTCTCTCCCCCCCATCTCACTCTCCCAGCACACTCACATCCCAAGCAGGCATACCACCAAGGGGGGGACCATCCTTCAAGGAGCTACTGATTGCTTTGCTTAAGCAGTTTTACTTTACTTTTCATGCAAATAATGAATTGCTGTTTGAAATTGCACTATTTTTACACATTTGTACTCATTTATAAAAAGACTAGTAGCCAATATTGTGGCACAAGCAGTGGTTGGAATAGTCAGTGATGTTTTGTGATGTCATTAATTAGTACTACTATTTAGGAAGAGTGACTCATTATGTATGCACCTTTGCTAAAGGATTCTGAGAAATCTGAAATGAGTCAGGTAGTGCACTTATGATGTCTTATCAGAACTTTCAATAAACAGATGCACTTTGTACTTTGAAAATTATCTTCTGGAGTGATGTCTTTCAATAAGAGGTAGTGAGTGTCTGTTTTTTACTGGTTTAGTAATATAAAACATGAAACTGAATCTGAGGTCCTGACTGATCCCAACCTCATTGCAGAGGCTTTCAGTGCAACATTCACTCATTTGACTTATGACTCCAAGGTCCCCCTAAAGATACTGATTACATACAATACTCCCTGGGAACTGACCATGACAATGGCTCTGGCTATTCACCATTTTACTTTAAGACCACATCCCCAGGAAGGATCTGCAGTCTTCTTCATGTCCTTGCCAATCATGGATGGTACTAAAGTACAGCAGCAGTAATAACCTATATTTCAGGTTCCCTAAAATAATTATTAGTTCAATACCCACCCCTATATAAAAAAATGTTCAACTTATCTCTTTTCAGTTCAATAATAACTGCTATCTGGAAGCATGTTAGGGTAGGACCTATTGTTAAGGATGATAATCCTACCCCGATTAACAGCTATTGCCCAATCTCCATCCTTTCTCCACAAAGTAAGCTCCTGGAAAGGATACTTTTTCAACAACTTATTGACATTTGGTCATGTGTAATCTTGTTTCTCCCCACCAAAATGGTTTCAGAAAATTTCATATCACTACCACGTCTATGATCATATTTATTGACTATGTCATTGCAAATATTGATTAAGGCATGCTAACTGGTGCTGTTTTTGTGGAACAGACAAAAAGTTTGATTTGGTGGATCATGATATGCTCCTGGCTAAACTGAGAAACTTAGAAAGATAGAATATGATAGCAGATGGGGACCTTTTGATCCATCTAGTCTGCCTGGTTTCCTCCCCCTTCCCCCAAAAGAACCTTTGTCCTGATGACTGCCTTGTGTCTGTCCCATGCAGTCTTGAATTCCCCTACTGTTTTAGCATCCACCAGTTCATGGGAAAAACTGTTCCAGGGTTCTACCATTCTTTCTGTAAAAATAACTTTCTCACATTCCCCCTGAATTTCCCCCTTCAGCCTCATGCTGTGTCCCCTGGTTCTTATGCAGTTCCTGGTCTGAAAGAGGTCTTGCACCTGTATCCTATATATTCCCTTGAGATACTTGAACATTTTTATCATATCCCCCCTCTCCCTTCTTTGCTCAAGTGTGTATAGGTTTAGTTCGCTCATCCTCTTCTCATATGGTCTGCAGTACAGTCCCAGAATCATCTAAGTAGCCCTCCTCTGCACTGTCCCCAGTCTGTCTATATCCTTTCTGTGGTGTAGAATCTAGAATTGGAGACAATACTCCAGGCGGGGCCTCACCAGGGACCTACACAGTGGCAGTACCACCTCCCTCCTTCTGCTAGTAATACCCCTCCAGATGCAGCCCAACATACCACTAGCCTTCAATGTCTCCTTTTCACACTGTTTTGCCACTTTCAAGTCTTCTGAAATAATGACATCCAGGTCTCTTTCTTGTTTGGTTGCTGCCAGTTTTTCCCTCCCTAGGTAGTACTCCCTTTTTGGGTTACCCTTCCATATGTGCATGACTTTGCACTTTTTTGCATTGAATTTTAGCTGCCATGTTTTAGACCATGCCTCCAACTTCTCTAGGTCTGTTTCCATTTTCTTCACCCCTTCCGGGGTATCTACCTTATTGCAAATCTTTGTGTTGTCTGCGAATAGACACACCTTCCCTTCCAACCCTTCTGTATTATCACTAATGAAAATATTGAAGAGGAGAGGTCCCAGCACTGACTTCTGTTGCACTCTGCTGGTCACCATTCTCTCCTCAGACAAGGCACCATTTACCTGCACCCTCTCTGTCTTCCCACTCAGCCAGTTTCCAACCCAGTTTACCACTTCCTGCCCTACTCCCATGTTTCCCAGCTTATTTATTAGCCACCTGTTTGGAACAGAGTCAAATGCTTTACTGAAGTCTAGATAGACTATATCTATGGCCCCCCTCCCCCCGGTCCACTGTCCTGGTGACCCAGTTGAAGAAATTGATCATGTTAGTTTGGCACAATCAGCCTGCCATGAAGTCATGCTGCTTTGTGACCTGCTGCTCATTTCTTTCCAGGAACTCTGTTATCCTTTCCGTGAATAGTGACTCCATCAGTTTGCCCACCACTGATGTGAGGCTGACTGACCAATAGTTTCCTGTCTCCTCTTTGCTTCCCGATTTATGGAGAGGGACCGCTGTTGCCTTTTTTCTAATCCTCTGGGATGACTCCATGCCTCAGGAACTTGTTGAATAGTTCTGCCAGAGGGGGTGCTAGTTCTTTTAATATTCTTGGATGCATCTTGTCTGGGCCTATGGCCTCATCTAGTTTTAACTTGTGTAATGCCTTTTGGACTTGATCTACTGTGAAGGGGCATGTACTGTATCCATATCTGCTTTTGTGAAATCTTCCTCCCTTACCGTAGGTCCATTTCCCTCTTGCTGCTTTGTGAAAACTGAGAAAAGCTACTTATTTAGGACCCCTGCCTTTTGTTTGTCCTCCTCCACTATTTCTCCCCTTTGTTTTTGAGTCTTATGATACCTCCCCTATTTTTCCACTTCTCCCTAATATATCTAAAAAAGGGTTTGTCCCCAATTTTTACTCCCTGCACTATGCTTAGCTCTGTATCAGCTTTTGATTTCTTTACCTGCTTCCTTCGGTTTGTCCTTGTACCTCTCTTTGTCCTCCTCCCTTGGGGACTCTTTTAATTTTTTAAAAGCATGCCTTTACTCCCTCACCTTGGTTGCCACCTCGCTTGTGAACCAGAGTGGTTTTCTTCTCTTTTTAACTTTACTTACCCTCCTGTTGCATTCCTCTGTGGCTTTTTGAATTGATTCCTTCAGGTTCGCCCACATTTCTTCAACCCCCTCCCCTTAGTGTATGCCTGGCAAGGTTCCTTTCTGGGCAGACCTTCATTTTTTTGAAAAACTGCCTTTCTGAAATCTAAAACTTTTGTTTTTGCATGACTGATGTCCTTAAATGCCTTGACCTTGAACCATATCGACTGGTGGTTACTTGAACCAAGATGGTGTCCCACTTGTCTGCCATGTACTTTTTCACTGTTGGTAAGTACCAGGTCCAGGACAGTGCCCCCCCGACCCCTTGTTGGTGAATTTACTAGCTGCTTCAGGCCTGCTTCACACAGTGCTGCTACTCCTAGCTGATGCTGCTGTATATGGGCCCCATTCCATATCTGGCAAGTTGAAATCCCCCACCAGTATCATTTTGCCTTTGTCTACCATTTTATGTATGGTTTCCATTAGCTTGATATCCCCTTTTCTCCTTGTGTTGGGGGTCTGTAGATAACACCTACTCGAATTGCCGTCCCTTTCCCACTTTCAGTTGTTATCCATAGGGCCTCTGATTCATCTTGGGTTACTCAAGACACACTAGAATATCAGCCATAATTACAGCCTGCTTTTAGAGCTACCTCTCATGTAGTTAACAGCAAGTCTGTTCATGTGGGTCCATCCACTCCTATGTTACAACACTGGAGACATCTTAATGTAAGCACTTAATAGTTCCAGTTAAGCCATGAAACACAGTGTCTACACATGGCATGTGCACAAAAGTCCAAAAAGTCCAAATGAAGAAGTTCCCAATTTAACTGGCGTGGTGCTACTATTATCTAAAAGTTGATAAATGTTCTTTCTATTGAATGGTAAAAAAACAAATAGAGCAAATATACAGAGCCCAAATTATCACAAAGTGGTTGCACATTCACAAACAGACTCTGACTGTATTCACATGCATTAACATCTGTGGTGAGCTGTGTATTTTAGTAACAAACACTTGCTATCAGAAGCAAACTTGTTAATGAGCAATGTCCAATAATGGCAGGCTTCAATATACCCTAATAAAGAATATACAGTACTATAGTTTCCCTTACC
Organism: Neoceratodus forsteri; assembly: GCA_016271365.2. NCBI lineage: Eukaryota > Metazoa > Chordata > Ceratodontiformes > Ceratodontidae > Neoceratodus > Neoceratodus forsteri. The sequence goes on from CM057458.1 coordinate 1,090,379,291, forward strand.
CACAGGTTTAATACTTTTTTTTCAGCTTGTATGCAAGCCTGAAATGGTGGAACAGACCCATGGGGAGGTCAGATACAGGGATGACCAGAAAGCACACAAAGTGCCATGTTGGCCATATGGCCAGCAAACCTGCCAAAAATTTAACATTTGGTCAAACCCATGTATGCCCAGACTGATGATCCTATTCCCTACCCATTACTCTAGCCGGTCCCTTCAACACTGCAAATAGAAAAAAGAGCCACATCTTATTGCAGCCACCCCACATGTCACAAACATCCAGCAGGCTCCCATCCAGTTTGTTAGACTATGATAAAGAGTCTTTACTGGGTAGCATCCATATCAGTCTTCCAGTTCATCCTCAGAGAATGCCTCCTCCATCCTATCTGAGCATTCTCTTCTAATCTTTTCAGAAAGCTTTCTGGCTTCAACTGGCTTGGAATACATAGAAACCTTACTGCCTTAGTGAACCCTTAATCTGGCCGGTAGCAACATGTTGCGATTGATTCCACATTCCTGTTGCTGTTTGTTTTTGTTGTTTGTTTTTATTGATTATACTAATAAGGGTAGTAAACATAAAAAATGCCCATTTTCACAAACAACCAGGATGTGTAATACATAGAATAAATTTACATAAACAATAAATAAATAAATACATAAATAAATAATGAAATAAAAACAGCACATATTGCATTTGAGCCTTACATTGGCAAGACAACAATGATTTATACAAAATATTAAGATTCCTTCTAAATGTAGAAACAGAATTGCACTAACAGATCATGGGAGACTGTTATATAATCTGATGTCATTATAAAATAAGGTTCTCTGGCCCTGTTGAGTGTTCCTAAATGGGACGACAAATGAAAATGGCTTAGCCTCAGTAACACGTATGTCTCTAATCTTGTTAAGAGGTGTAAATAAATTAATTGTAAGAGAGATCAAACCCCATCACATGCTTTTTTTCCCTCTGCCTTATATTAAAGCTGAGGTCTGGGAAAAGTTTAATAGTAGTCTTCAAGGGTGATCTCATCAGATTACTTAGCCACCAGTAACACTGCATCTCACTGTTTGCTGCTCTCTGTTACAATCAACACATATCTGATGCAGTCCTCCACATTAGGTGTTCTTCTTACGGTAATCCTGTAGGTCTACTTGATAGAAAGCTTCCACTGAATAGATAACACACCTGGGTGCCAAGATTGCAGGAAGCATCACTTTCAGCATTTTCAGTCAGCCCCAGGAGTTGAATGTTTGCAAACTGGGAAAAAATTGGCAGCTGTTCTATACAAGCATGCATTGCTGAAGTTTTCCTACCTTACCTGGTACAGGTTGCTAGGGGTTTGCCTGCCACATCCTTAGCTGCTTTTGCAGCTGCTTGTGCTCCATCAGCTTTTTCCTCTAGAAGTGTTATTCTGGCATTAAAGTCCCCCATTCCCTTGTCTAGATTATGGATGGCCTCTAGCAAAGATGTCATTGAGGGCTCCCCAACTGGTATGAGGCTGCCCCAAGCCCTCTGGCTGGTTTAGAGGCCTTGACTATGGTTTTCTAATGCTCAGCCAACACCCATTTGCTTGGTTTCACTACAGTTCTAACCTCTGGAAAGTCATCCACAGGTAGAGAATCACAATCTCCATTGACTGTATACAAGGCTGATATAAAAATAAATAGAGTAACATTAAAAAAAATACTTTATTTAAGTTCACCACAGAAGAGCTTGTGCAACACGTCTGGTGTGCTCTGCAGTCAAGCCACGGCACCTACCTTACTATCTATGAATCTTTGTTTTCAACTGCCTATTTAATGCTCTTTATAGAAATACCCAATCTTCCAGCTCTGCCTGAAAATGTTTCCCCTGACCTCAGGATTTCCCAGCTGGTTTGTTTATTTTTGAAAAATCACATTTATGCATCACTGCACAAACTGTGGCTAATAAGGGTATTTACAGTGTCTGAATATCAAATATTTTCTGCCGCCAACATTGTTTTAACCTCAGATTATGTTTTTTTAAATGAGTATACTTTACTGAATTCATAAAACAGCAGAAATACAATAACAGCAAAAAAAAAAAAACACACAAAAAAAACATACAACATGAAAAGAATACAATGAACAGGTATGCAGTGACCTGTCTCCCACTAATGACCATGGGGGTCAGAGGGAATCATGTAAGTAGGCTATACCATAAAACACATCAAATACATCAGTGCCAGATCAGCTAGATATGTTAAGTATAGCCATACCAAAAATAGGTAACAGAAAAAAGGGAGGAAGCAAGGGATAACACGTTGTAGGGAAGTTGAATAGTGAGTGAAAGGAGTGTATAGAGTGAAACTTATCTTTTTTTATAGGTTTTGTGCCTATTTTGGATACTTGCAATCATTTTTTCCAGACACAGAGCATCTAAGATTATCATATGCCACCCCCTGTGAGTGTTTCTTCATCCATTCAGTGCTTTAGTATAAGTTTTTGACAATTGCAGATATCAGCATGATGTGATACTCCCTGACCCCCATAATGAAGTCAAGGCCATGGCCTAAGAGGAAGATCTGCAGGGTGAAGCAGAGTTGAGGCCTAGGAGGGGGGGTCAGGTTTTGAATGAATACATTCCCATAAAGGTCTTATCATTGGACAATCCCAAAGAATGTACTTTAGAGTTGCCACTTGTCCCCGACAATGGGAGCATGTTACTGAGTTTAGGAAACCCTGCCATGCCAATTTAACGGGTGTGTAATACAGATTCAGGTTAATTTTATATTGCATAAGATGGATGCCATTAAATTTGAAATATTTGCACAGGGATTGCCACCATTTCTGCCTGATGGGCTGCATAGAAAGCCCCAGGAACCCCCTTTGCCAGTAAGTACAAGAGTCTGCAGTGCTGTTAGTTAGTAACATAGAAACATAGATTTTGATGGCAGATAAGGATCTCTTGACCCACCCAGTCTGCCCATTTCCCTACCTATTGGATAAGCTGCAGATCCTTGTTAACCAACAACCTACTTCTTCCTAACCCCCACCAGAATTGTCTTATGTCTGTTCAATGCATTCTTGAATTCCCCCACTGTTTTTGACCCCACAACCTCCTCAGGAAGGTCATTCCATGCGTCCACCACCATCTCCGTGAAAAAATACTTCCTCACATTGCCTCTGAGCCATTCCCCTACTAAATTGTGCCCCCTTGTACTTACACATCTCTTTTTCTGAAAGGTGCTACCCTCTTGGACTTTGTTGATTCCCTTGAGGTACTTGAAAGTCTCTATCATGTCCCCACTATCCCTCCTTTCCTCGAAGGTATACATATTAAGATCCTTTAATCTCTCTCTTAGTATGGCTTCTAGTTGCCCTCCTCTGGACTGCCTCCATCCTCTCTATGTTCTTGTGGAGAAGGGGTCTCCAGATCTGCAAGCAGTACTCCAGATGGGGTCTCACCAACTGTCTGTACAGAGGGATAACAACTTCCTGTTTTCTACTGGCGATGCCTCTCCCTATACATCCCAATATCCCCCCAGCCCTCTTTACTGCCTTCTCACATTACTTACTTACCTTTAGGTCATTTGATATGATTACCCCCAGGTCCCCTTCCATTTTTGTTGTTGTTAGTACCTCCCCCCCTCATTGTGTACTCTTTCCCCGGGTTTTTGTTTCCCAGGTACATTACTTCGCACATCTTTCCATTGAATCTAAGCTGCAATACTTTTGACCATTCCTCCAACCTTGCCAAGTCCCTTCTTATTCTTTCCACCCCCTTGTGTATCAACCCTTTTGCAGATCTTTGTGTCATCTGCAAAGAGGCATACTTTTCCTTCCAGTCCCTCTGCAATGTCACTTATAAAGATATTAAAAAGGACCAGTCCCAGTACTGAACCCTGCGGTACCCCACTAGTAACCCCCCTATCTTCAGAGTGGACTTTGTTTACTATTACCCTCTGTGTCCTGTTGTCCAGCCAATTTTTGCCCAGGCTACCACCCTGGGATCTACTCCCAGGCTGGCTAACTTATTTATTAATCTTTTGTGTGGGATTGTGTCAAATGCCTTGCTAAAGTCTAGGTAGGCCATGTCCACAGCCCCTCCCTGGTTTACTACTTTGGTCACCCAGTCAAAGAAATCTATTAGATTCATCTGACATAACCTACCACTGTGAATCCATGCTGCCTTGTATCCTGTGCCCCACTGGCCTTTAGGTACTCAACAATTCTTTCTTTCAGAAGTGATTCCATAATTTTCCCTACCACTGAGGTCAAACTAACAGGTCTATAGTTTCCCACCTCTGCTTTGCTCCCACTTTTGTAAATGAGAATCACATCCGCCCTCCTCCAGTCCTCAGGTACCACAACATCCTCCTATGATTTATTAAAAAGGATAGTCAGTGGTGTCACTAGTTCTCCCCTTAGTTCTTTTAGAATTCTGGGGTGAATCCCATCAGGCCCCATTGCTTTGTCCACCTTCAGTTTTAGGAGTTCTTTCAGAATCCTCTCTTCTGTGTATGGACTGGTATCGACCCCCTTATCCAAAGTGCTTCTATTGATTGGATTAGGTACCTTCCTTTCCTCTTCTTTTGTGAATACTGAACAAAAGTATTTGTTCAATATCCCTACTTTTTCACCATCCCCCTCTGCCCACCCACCTTCCCCTTTATTAAGCCTCACTATCCATCCTTTGATCTTTCTTCACTCCCTAATGTACCTATAAAAGGTTTAATCCCCCTTCTTAACCGAGTTAGCTATCTTTTCCTCAGTTTGGGCCTTTGCTATTCTGACTGCCTTCCCGGCTTCCTTCTGCTTTAACTGGTACAGTTCTCTGTCCTGCTCCTTCTGTATTTCCTTATATTTCCAGAATGCTATCTTTTTCTCACTAACCTTCCCCACCACTTCTTTTGAGAACCATAATGATTTTTCCTTCATTTTGATTTGTTTATTTGCTTCACACAAAGGCGTGTTGCCTCTGTGATGGCAGTTTTGATGTTTCCCCATCATTACTTCACCCCTCCTTCTTGCCCGATTGCTAGTGCTTTTCTGAGGCACTCTCCCAATTTGCCAAAGTCAGCCCTCCTAAAGTCCAGTACTCTCATTTTAGTATGGCTTGACTCTACAGCTGTGTTTACAATGAACCACACTGTTTGGTGGTCACTTGTTCCCAGATGGCTACCCACTTCTAAATCTAAGATCCTCTCTCCATCCCCGTTTGAGAGTGCCAGGTCTAAGACTGCTCCCTCTCAAGTGGGTTCCAACACTAGCTGTCTGAGGCATGCCCCCTGTAGGACATCAAGAATGACCATGCTCTTGGATATGGCTGCAGCAAAGGTGCTCTAGTTAACATCTGGCATATTCAGGTCCCCCATCAACAATATATCTCCTTTTTTCTGCCATCCTAAGGATGTCTTCTATCATTTCCTTTTCAATTTCCTCCCTCTGAGATGGTAGTCTGTATAGCTGAGCACACACACTTACCCTCTAGGTACTTCTTGTCCTCAAATTGTTTTGCTTCAGACTGTTCTGAACTGTGTTATGGTTGTTGATAGTCCTTGACTGTACTACAAAATTTGTGTAACCATCAATGTGTATAATATGTTCCAATTTGTCTCTGTTTAATTATAAATCCTGTATCCTCTGTTCCTCCCACCCCCCTGGTCACACCGGGAGATGAGCATCTTCTTGCTCAGTGTGCCTTTCCTGGTAAAACAATTTCAATAAATAAATAAAATAAATGAATAAATAAATACAACCCCCATGTGGATTGTGGTACCATTTCCTGTCTCCAGGGTGACCCACAGTGCCTTCTCTCTTCCCTGTTTACTGTTTAGTTCCATTGCTTTGATTCCTTCCCTTATGTAGAGAGCTACTCCTCTTCTACTCTCCCGGTCCCTCCTGTAGATTGTGTACACTGGTAGGTTGACATTGCAGTCATGGTTCTCTGTGTACCATGTTTCTGTGATTGCCACGATATCCAGGCATCCCTCTCCTATCAAGGCCACCAGTTCAGGGAGCTTGCTACCTAGATTATGGGCATTGGTACTCATTGCCCTCCATTTTTGATCACCTTATACCCTTTAGCCCCATCCCTGTCCTTACTGCCTTTGCCTTTTTCTCCATTTACCCCAATCTTCTCCCAATCGACTTCTCTATTTTGGTGTTTTCCTCGCTAACTACCCTGTTTTATGGGGGGTGGCTGGGATTTTCCTGCTTCTTTTCAGTGCCTCCCCCCTTGGCTAGTTTAAATGCTTGCCAATGAAGCATTTAAATCTATCACCGAGGATCCTGGTTCCCTTTCTGGATAGATGCAGACCATCGCACCAGTATATGCCTGTATCCCTCCAGGTGGACCCCCAGTCCCCAATGAAGCCAAAACCCTGAGCTCTGTACCAGCTTTTCAACCAATGATTGGATCCCATGGTGTGGAGCACCCTGGCCTCACCCAAGCCATAGACAGGCAGCACCTCCGAGAAGGTTACCGTGTGTGCTACTTGTCTTAGGCTCCTCCTCAACTCCACAAACTCCCCCTGCACTGCTCTGATCCCATTCCCAGCCAGGTCATTTGTCACTAGGTGGACAGTGACATCTGGCTCCCTCCCCCGTGCAGCTGCTCCCAGGATCCTGAGGATTGACTCCATGTCCCTCCAAGCCATGGTGCAGTGCAGGCACCCTACCTCCCTCTCCCCTCCACACAACAGTTCTACTCCCCTAACAACTGAGTCCTCCACCAGGAGTTGTTTCCTTCCCCTGTGGGGTCCCTTAACACCCTCCTGTGGGTCTCTTTTGTGGAGATTCTCAGCATCCTTCTTGGTCTCCACTGTGGGTAGCTCCATATGAGAAACACCCTCTGCCAGAATGGTGTATGAACTGTGGAGAGGTACAACTGGAGGGATGCACCTCTGTTCCACCACCCTTACCCTCCCTTAGCCCACTGTGGTCCAACCACTCTTCTTTCTTGGCAACCTGGGAGGCAGCGGCGGCGGCCCTGGTGGCCCGTGGGTATAGATGTTGTGAAATTTAATATCTCTGATGAAATCTTGGCAAAATCACCAGTTTCACCCAGCAAAATATTTCACCTAATTACATGCTTATGGTAAAATTTTGCAGATTGCTATGGTGACATTTCGCCGTAAATTTCGCCTTGTGATAATATTAAGCAAAATTGGGCTTGTCACATGATTTACTCTTTGCAGGTCACATAGATGACTGTAAACAGGCAGGAAGTGACAGATTTAGTTCCTTTGCTATGTGGCTGGAGATTTTGGAGAAGTAGGCAGCAGCAGAGAGGTTGTTCTGTGTGGTACACAGTCATTTAAAAAAATAATAGAGTTGTTCCCTTTTCTTTATCTTTAGTCTATCTGGTGTGTGTGTTTATTATTTCCTTTCTGTGACTGAGATGTTTTGTGTGTGTGTGTGTGTGTGTGTGTATATAAAACTCCCTCACTCTCTCCCCTTTCTTTTTCTCTTTTTTTTTTGTAGTAACAAGTTAGGTGAGGTGTAGCCTAGGAGAATGGATGGGAAAGGCAGAGACAAGGTGGAGAATGGGAAGAAGGCTGCTGGACCACCCCCACCCAGTGTTCACATTGACAGGTGGGCCTTTAGGTCTGTGTCCCCCTAACAGCAGGAGCATGTGCCCCACAAACCCCAATGGAAGAATGTAGCCCCCACTCCCCAGGAGCAGCATGAGCCCCTCAATCCCTCCCAGCAGCAGCAGCAGCATGATACCCAGCAGGATGAGGATCCTCCTGTTGTCCAGCAGCAGCATGTGGCCCCCAACCCCAGCAAGCAGCAGGCACCTCCAGATACCATTCCCCCAGCTAGAGCATGCACCCCCCTCCCCTGAGCAGGAGCATGATGTGGCCACCAGCCCCGGGACATCAGCTGTTGGTCCCTCCACAGAAAGTGCCATCAGCTGTGTGGAGTTTTTTCACAAAAAATACCAATGATAACACAGAAGTGATCTGCAACTTGTGTAGCAGATCTGTTTGAAGGGGGCAAGACTGGGGGTCATTTTGGCACTGGCGGCCAAGGGAGCCATCTGCAGCACCACCACCCTGCAGATTGGCTGAAAAAACAAAAAGAGTTAGCAGCAGCAAGTAGAGGGGCCTGGGGTGCTGAGCAGTTAGAAGGGAATGGGGCCAGCAGAAGGAAGGGGCCAGTGGTCAGCAGAGGTGCTGCATGAGTAGGTGGCAGCAGCAGGAGGCAGCTACAGATCCCCCATCACCCTCACCCTACAGACACATCATCACTGGGTTCATGGTGGTGACCCAGCACAGCCTGCAGCCACCCCAGCCACTCATGTTCCAGCACCAGTATCAGTGAGCCAAGAAGACCTGACAGCAGTGCACAGAGAGGTGGGAGCTCTGTGCAGTGAGTTTAATGATTTCCACCAGGAGGTCAGGGGGGACCTCAGGAAACTCCTTGAAGAGCAACAGAAAATGTTTAAACTCCTGGAGGAGCTGCGTGGTGGTGGTGGCAGAGCAGAATTGGTATCTGGTGCCGGTGCAGTGTAATGGTCCAGACCAGAAAAGATAATGTCAGCACAGCACTGGCAGCAAAATTTTGTATTCCTTTTCTTTCTCCTGCCCTTGCTTTGCTACTGTCATTCTTCCCTCATCTGTACCCTCTAAAAATTAAAAAGCAAAGATATATATATTTTTTTCTGTCCTCTTCTTCTTCTATATCCTTTTGTTTCTTTTTGTCCATTTTTTGTGTGTTATGCAATGTTTATGCTCCCTCCCTTTCCTCTTTCATATGTATACCCTGTCCCTGACTTGACTCTGCCTGCGCCCCCTGTCATGTGTTACTGTCTGTCAGTCACTTTTAGTCTTTACCCATAATCACTGTACATTTCTACTTGGTTTATGTTAGTCCCTCTGTATGTATTTCCTCCTCCTAGCCACAAATGCAGTATTGTAATTTGTAAATTGTTCCTATGAACAAAATATTTTCCAAAAGCTATGTGTGATGTTGTGGGCTGGCAGTTGTTCTGGCTGTGTGCAGGATCAGTCAGAATGAATATGTACACAACAATCATACACACATAAGCACTTTTATTCCAAAGTTAAACATAATGTAAATTTTTTTTTTGTGCTTAACAAACATGTCCCCATGGCTTGCCACAATGTTAACTTGGTGTTATAGTGCCCAACCACACCCCCACCACCACCTGGTCCAAAATGTGCTGTAGTAGGGCTACAGTTTAAAACAACCTCTTGAAGCCATGCTGCGCAGAGTAGGCATGATAAGACGAGAAATACAGTATGACTGGAAACAATTAGGATGACATTGAGAATGTAGAGTGAGACAGAGTGTTGCCACTGTCTAACATGGCCCACAAGTCCAGAAATGTTTCCCAGAAAATGTTACAGTAAATCAAGACTGAAATCAGGTTCCAGCCATAATGTTTTATAGTCTCCCCCACCACCACCACCACCCAGACATTAAATAGCTGTTTTAGGGCCTGTTTGCCAAATATTTCTGCCTGAAACTCACTGCTGCTGGTGCCAAACAGGGCATTCAACTCCCAGAAATGTTACAGGAAACATGTTACATCAAATTGAGACTGAAATGTGGCATCAGTCCTGATGTTTTATGGTGTGCCACCACCTCAGGGACCTGAAAAGGGGTTCCAACCAATGCAGAGAAAATGAATTCCTCCTGCAAAATGCTGCTGCTGCTACTTGCAATTCTTTCCTCCTTCTGCTGCTGTTTCATTTGCTTGAGCTAGAAATGTACAGTTATTATTTCCCTATCCCTATGCTGCTGTACTGATTCTGTAGCTGTGTTGACTGACCGACTCTGTGGTAGTAATTTTCCTGGTGGTGCGGAGTGAATGACATTTTGGGGCACTGTAGCTTGCTGCCTGCTGCTGTCTCTGACTACTACTTGCCAAGTTGCCAACTTGCCACAAGAACAACAGTTCTGGATGGTTGATGGTTGATGCCTGGTGGATTATCTTCACACAGTCCATACTGTTGCTGAACACGTAAGTATTTGTCTTCACTTTTTTTCCTGTGCAAGGTAAGGGTGTTGGTGGGTTGGTATTATGGCATCTTGATTTCTAATATGCTTGTACTGCTCTTATATTATTTTCCAGTGTGCTGTGGATTACATCATCGTGCCAGGCCGGGAGGGAGGGAGATCTATGGATCTTTGAAATATACCGCATTTCCCAACTTCTCAGCGCAGACGGTAAGTACTGGAATTTTCATACTTGAGTGGTATGTCTGTTACTGCCATCTGGTTGTCTGAGCTTGATAGTAATTGTGTTATTTTTTGCCTTTGTCAACATCAGGAATTCCAGTGAAGTATGGTCTCATTCCATCCTGCTGCCGCTGCTGCTTCTGGCTGCTCAACCAGATCTGGGGGATTTATTTAATTGTGTGATGGTTCCACTTTCACAGTCCTTGTGGTAAGTATCTCTTCATTTTTTATGGTCTTCTGTGGTGGTGGGGTGGGGGACAGTCACAGGTGGTGGTGGTGGGAACTTTTTAACAATACTCAAAATTTGATCTTATTTTTTTCTTATTTCAAGGTACGTATTGCTGATAGGAGAAGGGGAATGTCTGCTAGTGCTACTGTGCTTCATCGTGGACCTTGGTCTGGAATCATATGCACCACACAGCATGTTCCTGTGGGGAATGTCCACAGTTTAATGACATCACTGGGTATGGTTAAGTATACATTTTTTTGTCTGCTTCTTCTTCTAACTTGTTAGGTAAAACCAGGTATGCAGATTGATGAGTATCTGTCATTTTTTCTTATCTTTGGTCTTGCTTAGGTCATTTTCCTCTGTTGAGGTTTCATCGTATGTCATATCTTGATGACTACATCAATCCAGGCCCTGCAAGAGCTGTGTTGTGTCTGTGGAAGACAGGGATGTTGCTTGAACTGTGATGCTGACCACTGGACTGGTGTCCATATCATTACCATTAACGAGTAATCACCACTGCCACCCACATACAGGGAGGAACTACATGCGAAAACAGATGGTTGAGTTGGTGTTTAGTAAATAATTAGGTGGAGGGGGTTAATGTCTTATCTAATCAATGGAGATTGCATAGCTGCAGTAATCATGAACATTTTGAATCCATTCCAAAGTGAGGACAGTAGGACCCTCCCCCTGCCCTGACACCCCCCCGAACCATTGCGGTTTTGGTGTACCTTAACCTGCCACTGTAGCATAAGTAACCTTTTTTGGGTGATTTGATGTTGTAAGTTGTTAAGCCTCTTAATGATTACTTTTGTAATTAATGACTCACATCATTAAAGATGGCCATCATTCACCATTTCTCAAAATGTGTTCAACTTGTGGTGTTAACTGTTGAATTAGCATGTTACATTCATATGCTACTTGTACTAGTCTAGGAGCCAGGGTTCTTGTACATGTCACCAATACTAAGAGGCAGAAACATTATTTTCAGTCGCATAGAGTACCATGGGTGTATCAGGTTAGATCAGGTGACAAGAGGGGGTGGTGGGGCAATGTGGAATTTGCCATCATGGGCACTTTTAAGGACATCCAGACAACATATATTGCTGTAAGATGGGGTTGATATAGTCAACATAAAAAGTAAGATATTTTTGGAAGAAAAACATTATAACTGTAATCGTGCAATTGCAAAATCTTTATGGTTATGGTAATTACATTGCTGCTGCTTTATATAGGCTTGGGGGACTGGTGGTGAGGTGACCAATCAATGGGTTATGGTAAAGGGTGATCAAATGAAACTTATACACACTGCAGCACATAACAACACATTACCATAACCAATCCAATGGTACATAGCTAAAAATAAATTATGCAATAACAAGAAAGAATGCTGACCTCTGATTGGTCAGTCTGGGACTGGACCCGTGATGTTATCCCAGTACAACATCATGGGTCTAGTCCCAGCACACAGACGCCTGCATGTGCACTTAAGTTAAATCACTCCACAGGGCCCGCTTCTGTGACCCTGCTCACCACCTGCTACAATTTGATTACCTCTTGTCTTAATGGCAGTCCTCTTTTGTTGTCCACTAATACCAAAGTTACTGATAAAGGTATTTTTAAATGAAGAGTTAGCAGCACAGAAAAAAAAAGGCCAGAATTCTTTTATGGCAGCTTTTTTTCCCGTAAAGGAAGCAGTTTCAGTGAACCGAGATGACCATAACTGCTGGTCACACGGTGCACGAGGGGAAAAGGAGCAGTGAGAATTTGATTTCACTACTGTTTTAGTGGGCCCAATCACAAAGAAACTCCCAGTCTCCCACAGTACAGAATTATATTGTATCCTTTTTTCCCCTTCTAGCCACAGAACAGAAGCTGTCTGATACAGCGCTTGGCTGACAGCATAGTAAACGGTGAGTGATTTTTTCAAATGGCACAAAACACTGTCATGCCCAGCAGCTTCACATTTCAGCTTCTGCACTCCATGGCCGTTTCAAACAAGATTGTTCACAGTAACATTTTGCTTTTGGGGAGAAAAATCTTTCACAGTTCAGTGCATCTGGTTTTCAAAAACGGAAAACTGCTCCTTACCGGCCTGGAGATTTTACGATCTGCTGCTACACTCACCGATGTAAACTCTTCAACTTTGCTAGCATGTCCTACAACTGTAGTGCCAAAAAAAAAGAAAAAAAAGACTGCTCAAAGCTGCGGAGGTTTCACTCTCCTGATGGGAATCCTGATGGAAAAAAATAATGGTGGGTGGCGACTACTTGTTCAAAGCAAAAAATTCAATCTGAAAACAGACAAATCTCATGGACTGCTTTTTGGGTGGAAGGTTACATGGCATTTTCTTGAAATAAAACATAAACAACTTAAAAAAAATAAAACCTGCATCCCTACTTTTGTACACTGAAGCCATTGCATAATAGCAATAATGCACTCCAGGGTGTGTGTTGTGCTGCGATAATGTCACACCTTGCTGTTGGACACACACGGCCTTTGGCCTTGTGCCCAACCACACAAGGCATGATGTTATCTCAACTGTACACCTGTTAATTATTGTTTATATAACACACACCCCAGCCACCATACTGAGTTGAAAGTTGTTTGGGGGGCCTTAGAGTAAACTCAGCCTTTTTCAACTTCCAATTCCACATCATCCAAGAAGCACCCATCACAGTCTTCAAGACTGGAGTTCTCATCAGGTGGGAATTCTCTCAACATTGCTGGTTCATCCACCTTACTGATGGTGGATGCCTTAGTTGAGGGATCGTCATCATCCTTGTCACTGAGACACAGTTCCTGTGGCAACATCACTGTGTTGTGTGGAATGTGCCATTCATTCATTTTGATGAATGTTATCATGGACACATTCTTGGGTGACAAACTGATCCAACAGTCACTCACAATTGCCCCAGCCACACTTAAACACTCATTCCACAGTGACACTGGATGGTGGGCAGCTCAGGTACTTCACAGCAACCAATGTTAGTGCTGGTCAGTCAGTCATTTTACTGCTTCAGTGCAGCAGTGGCTCATCAGTAATGGCAAGGTGCTTTGGGTCCCCCATGTATGCCTCAATCATTTGTTCTGCTGCCCGAAGTCCAGCTGCCTCATCTGTCTCCTTCTCCTTTTCCTCCATATCTTCCACTCCCACCTGAAGGAGAACATACCAAATGGGATTGTTTGCTGTTTTCTGCTCTGCCTTGCCCATTTTCTCTGATTGGGTTGCTTGTGGGCCGCTGGTGGTGGTAGCAACACCATTTTTTGATGCAGTGTGTGCATTTTTCATTTGTGCAGCATGTACCAATCTAATGAGGTTCTCTGTCAACTGTTGTACTCCCTGATGACTTCCTTCAATTATAGAGGGCAGGCCATTTTTATAGTACGGATCCAGCATGGTGGCGATTGCAAAGTCAACCGACTGTAAAATGCCAGATACATGGGCATTTGTGTCCAGCACATAAGCATGTGATCCATTAGATCACAACTGCCATGATCCCCACTTGCCTCAGTCTGGTGTCGCACATTCACTAGTGTCTGCCTCAGCACACATGTGAGGGGTATGGACTGACTTATATAAGCAGTGTCCCCACTCACTGCCTGTGTAGCATGCTCAAATGGATAGAGAATGTGTATTAGCCTATCAATTTGGTGCCATTACTCTTTTGTTAGAGCAATGGACACTCCAGCACTGTCACGGGTGGTGTGCAGCCGCAGGTATTCTGACACACCCTTATACTGTTCATACAGCCGGTCAAGCATGTACAGTGTGAAGTTCCACCTGGTGACAACATCAAGCTTCATCCTGTGCTGAGGCAGATGGTTATTGAGCTGTAGCTCACATAGATGGTCACAGGCCTTTGCAGAATGGGCGAAGTGGACACAGATGTGATGGGCAACAGTAACCATTCCTTAATGTCTGCATGGTTGAGAAACTGCAGAACAACAAGATTAAGGCAGTGTGCTAGGCAGGGCACTCTGAAAAAAACACCATCGCTAATGCATTTCACTACATTGGAGCCATTATCACTTGTGATGCATCTTGCTGTGAGTGACTGTGTGTGTAGCCACCCATCAATCTCATCCAGCAGAACAGTAAGCATTTTGCAGCTGTGTGAGAACCTGTGACACTTGTCATACTCAGGGCTGCATGTTGCTGAATACCAGGTGTGTTGCTACCACCACAATTTTGCTTCACGCATGTTTTGCCAGGCCCAAAATCAAGTACCACCCCAGGTAACTGTGTCCAGTGTGCTGTTATGCTCAGATACGAGTCTGCTGCTGTTTGTCCACTGGTCCACATATCCATGCTAAGATGGATATAGTGTGATGCACTATGCTTCAATGCATGTCTATTGTAATCAGAAACTCTACTGTTCAGCTGTGGCATGCACACTTAGTAAAATAGGTCCGTGATGGAACTTACCATTTGGAACAGGCACAGGCCATCAACTTGTGGAAACCAGCATTTTCTATGAATGAGAATTGCAACAGATCGATGGCCAGCATTTCAGCAGTGGCAGCATTTAACTCTCGTGCAGCAGCATAATTGGGGGGGGGTACTTTGTCTTCCACTCAAGGATGGTCTTCAGAGTGGACTGCATCTTTGGGGCTGTCTGACCAGAACACTGTACTTGTGACAGCAATGATTTTCTTTTAGGGGTAACACTTGACTCTTGGGGCTATGTAGACTGCATGAAGCCAGTTATTTTGGTTGCTTGTGGGTGTGGTGGTGTACTTTTCAGACTCATGGGACTGGGATTTGCACCGCCACTGCTATGACCACTACTCAAGAGATCAAAGGATTGCTCACCCTCCTCCTCCTCTACTACCAGCCCACTCTGCCCTCAATCTTCCTGCTCTTTTTGTACTACATGTAACTTGCTACCAATTGCTGTGGCATCCTTCTGGTGTTGCTGCCATCTCAGCGGGTGCTTGTTTTTCAGGTGTTCTGTGTTGGCCACCGGTGCCTATGTGGCTTCCCTTTTCCCCCCTGACTAACATGGGCTGGACAATGTTAACATATTGCTATGGTCTCATCAGCAGGATCTAGCACATAAAAGTCCCAGACTAGGGAATTTTGAACTCTGGACTTCAGATGCTTCTGGGACTGGGATAGTTCAGAAACAGGTGTGGAAGTGTGCATTTTTTGGACTGCTCTCATCACTTCAGTAAAACTATATTTGGGAGGGCGGGTTACTTGACTGCTTGGAGGTTTGATTGTAGGCTTGGTGTCAAACTGACTCACAGGTTGTACATGTAAGTGGCCTACATCACTCTTGACCTTTTTTAACTCAGGCTCCCATGTGGGATAATCCCAGTCATCATCATCACCACCAACAGCAATGATGTCCTTGTCTTCCTCCTCCTTCTTCCCCCTATCACTGTCTTCTTGGAGGATGGCATCTTTTTCTTTCTCTACAACCATCTCAGGAGGATGACTATCCTTATATCCAGGATTATCAGAACACTATCATCACTAGCTCCTGCAGGAACATGGACAGTCACACTGACAGATTTATTATCACCCACCTCCGAGTACTGGACCACTCTTCCTGTGCTGATGTCATTGCCTCCTTTCTTCTCACTGTCAGCATCTCCCACTAGCATGGCTGCAACAGTTTGACTTAAAAAAAAGTAAGATGCAGCTATGCCTGACCCAGTTTGGCCACCAGCTCCTTTGCGGGTTCTTGCTGCACCACCAGGGCCCACATCAGAAGACACTGATGCAGACATACGTCTGCTTTCTCTGCTATGGGGAACTGGAACTGAAATTGAACTTTTTTCAGCAGACTTCTTAGCTCCTTCATCCCCCCCTTCACATTTCCCCCCTGCACTTGGCCACTTCTTTGCAGGCATTTTTGCTGACTGTTGCTTCAAAGCTTTGCCTTTCTCTGGGAGTATTTGAAGAAAGGATGTATTTCTACTAACTGTGTGAATAACACCTCACACGTGATTGATGACATCACACACCGACAGTACTGACTTCCTTACAAGTCCAAACACAATCAGGACAGGTACCAGCACTTACAGTACAACTAATACCATATGTGGTAGGCAGCCTATTCTAGCAAAAAACCAAAAAGTAACTTTTTTTTCACCAAACAGGATAGGAATTAAAGAAATACACACAAAGAAAAAGGTCATAAGTGGCCTACCTTTAAATACAGATCACCTGTGTCTCTGGACAAATAAAGTACTGTAATGTGTTATTAGTTAGTACCACAATTTTTTTTTTATATAAGGGCAGCTACAACCATAAAACCACAACAAAGGGAAGTACCACACAATATTGTAGTAGTCTGGATGGGAAGGATCACCAAGAAATCTCTTGAAAATGACTATTTTAATATATACTGATTTGTAATGTGCGCGTCAGGTGTTATACAAACAATGCTATAACAGAGAAAGGGTAAGGTAAGTTAACTAAAACAGGAATACCGAGCAGTGTGCAGAGTGAAGCTCCAGTAATAACATACAGCAGAACAATTCAACAATGCAGTGCGACTGTAAATGGACAAGTTCAAGTGATCAAGCAGAAGTACTTAAGTAAAGATACAAAAAATATAGAACTGTTGATTTTCACAGTTTTAGTAACACAAGTTAACACTCCAGCAAACAGAACTAATCACAAACAAATACAATTAAGGATCAGCTATGTTTGTGTAAAACTTTAGAATTCACAATCAATTCACAACTGAAAGCAGAAGAATGGTATATATAACACAGCTAACAGTGGCAGGAACTCTCTCAAATAGGACAGAGAAACTTTTCAGAGAAAAACAAATGGCAAGATATAACAAAATTAATAAGAAATAACAGTAAATAAATAACTCACAATTATGAGTAAATACCAATCTGCTTGGCTAGAAATAGCCTGCACTGCTTTACACTCCAACCCTACCCCACACAATCCTTTCAAAGACAGAGAAAAAAGTAAAACCTAATTTAAAGATCATGTGCAACGGTTTTTACATATTTTTTATAAAAGCTTGAAAAGCTAACAATCAAGTCCCCGGGTCATGATTAGTGTTTCCTGAAAATTTCGTGTTGTTTGATTTTGTGGTTTTCTTTAAATCAGCTTTTGTTAATTTGCTCTACAGTGGCTGAAAACAGTGGAGTTATTTCTGTCCTCTCAGTCAAACTTAGAGTGCGATGACATCATTTTGGAGTAGCTTACTGTTTCAGATTCCCAATCAGAGCAGTACTTTGTAGAGTTAATGGTTTGCTGAGCTCTTCAGGTTCCTTACAAACCCAGTCTCTGGTTTGTGTTTAGATAGATCAACATAAAACACATCATCTTCTGATAAAAGCTGATCATTTCAGTTTCAATGCTGAATTGAAGTAGTGGAAATCTTTCTCTGTGAGAAATCTGCTTGTCTGTATCACAGCTTTCAGTTCTTTCTAATCAAAATCTGATTTTTTTCTAACTACATAGCACAGGGCTGTTTATGAATATAAAATAAATGTAATTTTTTTCATTCACAGAAACAGTTTGTCTTTGATGTAGCCTTCATAAATATGTTCATGTAACAACTTTTTTTTATGTCAGATTGACAAGCAGTACATGTGCTTGAAATACTGTGGCAGAGTGTGACATCCCCCTATCTGAACTCACAAATTTCAGTTCTTTGGTGATTTCTGTGTGAAAATATATCATGTACGTGTACAACTAGAAACACTATGTGGCATCCCAATGCACTGTGTCTCTGCCCCACAGTTGAGGCAGCTGCAGTCTACTGCCACCTGTCCTTGCCCCACAAGCCCCCTGCCTTCTGCTCCACATGCGAGACTGCTGCATCCTGCTGCCCACTGTCTTCTCCCACACAGTCAGGGATTGTGCACCCTGTTGCCTCCATCCCCTGCCTAAAGAATCAGGGCTGCTGCACCCTGCTACCCCCTGCCCAGACAGTTGGGGATGATGCACCCTGCTGCCCTCTGTCCCTCACCCTCACAGTTAGGGAAGCTGCACCTGTTGACCCCTGTTCCTGTCTCCACAGTCAGGGCTGCTGTGCCGTGTTAAGCCCTAGTGTGCCAGGTCCCCTGCCTCCACAGCTGAGGCTGCTGTACCATGCTGCCCTAGCCACCAGAGGTGGGGCTTTTGCTACACCCTGCTACCCACTTTCATTGCCCCAAATGGGCAGGGCTGCTGCACCATCTGTACCCCATCTCATAGTCAGGGCCGCTGTACCTGATGCTCCTTGTGTTCTGCACCACAGTTGAGACTTCTGCATCATGCTGTCCTTTATCCCTTGTCACCAGAGACAGGGCTGCTGCACCCTGCTCCTTTCTACACAGTTGGGGTTGCCATGGCCTGTCGTGCTCTAGTTCCCCATGCCACTGAAGTTTGGGCTGATGCACCATGCTGCCACTTGTCACAAGATGCAGGGCATTTGCTGTGCCCTGTTGCAAGCCTCCACAGTTGAGGCAGTTGCACCCTGCTGTCCCCTGCCACCAGAGTCAGATCCTTTGCTATACCCTGCTGCCTACATCCCTTGTCCCAGACAGGCATGGCTGCTGCACCCAATCCCACAGTTTGGGGTGCTGTATCCTGATGCCACCCCTATCTTTTGCCTGAACATTCAGGGCTGCTACACCCTGCTGCCCTCTGTCCCCATGCTCACAGTCAGGGCCACGGCACCCTGTTGCCTCCTGTCCCTGTCTCCACAGTCAGGGCTGCTGTGCTGTGCTGCACCCTAGAGTCTCATGCTGCCTGCATCCACATTTGGGGCTGCTGAGCCATGCTACACATTTCCATTGCCCCAAATGGGCTGAGCTGCTGTACAATGTACTCCCTGTACCACCATCAGGGCTGCAGTATCCTGATGCCCACCTTCGTCCTGCCTCACAGTCAAGGCTTCTGCACCATGCTATCCTTTGTCCCCTGCAACCATTGTGTCCTGCTGCACCACACAGCCCCCTTGCCTCCACAACCAGGGGACACGTTGCAGCAAATGTTCTTACTCTTGTGCTGCACCCTTCCCAAACAGTTGGGGTTGCTGCACCCTGCTACCCTCTCTCTCTCTCTCTCTCACCCTCACAGTCAGGGACACTGCACATGTTGTCCCCATTCCTGTCTCAGCAGAGTGTAGCAAAGGATTTGACTCTGGTGGCAGGGGGACAGCAGGGTGCAACTGCCTCAACTGTGGAGGCATGCTACAGGGTGCAGCAAATGCCCTGAATCTTGTGGCAAAGTGGTAGCATGGTGCAGCAGCCCTAACTGCAGAGGCATGGGGCTCTAGGACACAGCAGGCCACAGCAACCACAACTGTGTAGAAAGGAGCAGGGTGCAGCAGCCCTGTCTGTGGTGATAGGTGATGGAAAACAGCATGGTGCAGAAGCCTCGACTGTGGGACAGGACACATGGGGCATCAGGATACAGCAGCCCTGACTGTGAGATGGGGTACATGTGGTGCAGCAGCTCTGCCCATGGAGGCAGGGAACATGGCACCTTAGGGCCTAGCGCAGCACAGTAACCTTGACTGTGGAGACAGGAACAGGGGCAACAGGTGCAGTTTCCCTAACTGTGAGGGTGGGGGAGATAGGGCAGTAGGGTGAAGCAGCCCCAATTGTTTGGGCAGGGAGTAGCAGGGTGCAGTAGTCCTGATTCTTTAGGCAGGGGATGGAGGCAGCAGGGTGCACAATCCATGACTGTGTGGGAGAGGACAGTGGGCAGCAGGGTGCAGCAGCTTCAAATGTGGAGCAGAAGTCAGGGGACTTGTGGGGCAGGGGACTAGTGGCAGTAGACTGCAGCTGCCTCAACTGTGGGGCAGAGACACAGTGCATCAGGATGCCACATAGTGGTTCTAGTTGTACACATACATGATGTATTTTCACACAGAAACCACCAAAGAGCTTAAATGTGTGAGTTCTGACAGTACATGTGCTTGAAATACTGTAGCAGAGTGTGACAAGCGCCTGTTTGTCAATCTGACTTGAAACAAAAATATTCTTACATGATTGTATTTATGAAGGCTACATCAAAGACAAACTTTCTATGAATGAACAAAATTTAGATTTATTTTATATTCATTAAACTGCCCTGTGTTATATAGTTAGAAACAAATTGAGGTTTGATTAGAAAGAACAGAGCTGTGATACAGACAAGCTGATTTCTCACAGAAAAAGATTTCCACTACTTCAATTCAGCACTGGAACTGAAATGATCAGCTTTGTAAGAGAAGAGAATGATTTAGTTTAAGCTGATCTATCTAAACACATACCAGAGACTGGGTTTGTAAGGAACCTGGAGAGCTCAGCAAACCATAAACTACAGAGTGCTGCTCTGATTGGGAATCTGAAAAAGCAAGCCACTCCAAAATGATGTCATTGTACTCTTAAGTTTGACTGAGAGGACAGAAATAACTCCACTGTTTTCAACCACTGTAGAGCATGTTAACAAATGCTGATTTTAAAAAAAAACACAAAAGCAAACAGCACAAAATTTTCAGCAAACACTAATCATAACACAAGGACTTGAATTTCGGCTTTTAAAGATTTTATTAAAAATATGCAAAAACAGTTGCACATGATCTTTAAACTAAGTATTCTACAGCAATCCACAAAATTAGAAAATGTTCCCTAGCAGCACAGTAGCACTTAGAACAAACTTTATATTTTGCAGCAATTAGCTCTCAAAAACAAGTTTTAGTTATGTTTTCAAAGGCTTTATTGGCTCTGATGCACCACAACAGACTGCTCTCCAATTCAATACACAGCAGAATGAGCTGTAAATAAGCTACACGTGACTTTTGACCTATTTACACACAATGTATTGCAAATTTCGCCTTTGGACCAAAAGTTCACCAGCAAAACCAAAAGTTACGCTGGCAAAATTACTCAACAAGGTGAAATTTGCAGCATCAATGGGCGAAATTGGCAGACCAACAAATTTAGATGAAATTTCACCATTTATGCAAAATTGTGGAACCAAGCAAAATTTTGCTTTGCATAGGTGAAAAATTTCGCCAAGGCATGTTAAACAAAATTTCGCTGGTACACAAAATCAAGAAAACAGGTGAAATTTTGTTTTGCATAGGTGACAAATTTTGCATAATTGTGGAATTACGCAAAATATTTTGCCAGGCAAAATATTTCAGTTTCACACAACACTATCGGTGGGTGGGAGAGGAGGTCCCCCAAATCCTGGCCAACTCAGCCTGGAGACAAGCAACCTCCTCTCTCAGTACAGAGAGATGCCTGCAGATGGGACACCACATACTCCAGAATGTCTTCTGAAAGACTGCCGCTCCACAGCCACTGCACTGCATCACTCTCCCATCATGTCTTATTTATGACCCCTCAACTGTTGTTTTGTATGCTTACTCTTTCCTCTCTCTCTCTCTCTCTCTCTCTCTGTTTACTTATTTTTTGGTTTTTCTCCCTACTTTCCTACTGCTTCTGTGCCCTTACAGCTCTTGCCCTTCCTGTTCTGGGACAGGAAGTTCCTGTATTCCTCAGTAGTCTCCTTCTTACTTGCTCATGAGACAGACCTCCAGCAGCTAGGGGGTGAGAGAGAGCTATTCTTTTCTTTCTAGGATGTTGAGTCTTTTGTGCCTCTGTGATCACTCCCTTCCTGCTACCAAACAGAATGTTCCTGTTGTCAGTCAAATCCAGTGCCTATAAAAGTGGAACTGGCTAATGGTGGGGGAGGTGGAGGGGAGGGAGGGCTATATAGTACCAGTAGTAGAGTTCTAGCAGCTGCCTCCTTTCTCTTGCTGCTCTCTGCCAAAAGCTAACTAGGGAAGTTTTAAATGCAGACACCTGGCTTTCTGCTGGCTAAATCACACCTCCTAATTTACAGCCCTCCTCTTCAACTAGCTAACTGCACAGATAACAGTTCCCTTCCTCAACTCAGACAAGCACACTAACTCTTATTTTCTTTTGTTTTTTACCCTAATGGAAGGTCCCAGTAGTCGAGTTCTAGTTCTTTAGTCCCAGTAGTAGTAGTAGTAGAGTTCTAGCAGCTGCCTCCTTCCTCTTGCTGGTGGTTTATTTTCTGATAAAGGAGGCAGTTGGCATGACCTTGCTCTGCAAGTGTAATAAGATCCACCCAGTGGGAGAGTGGGTGGGGGTTCTGGGTTTAGGGCTTAGGGCTTAGAACTGAAGCCACTATGTGCTGTAGTTGGAGAAGCTGGAAGGCCATTCCTGGTTTCAATTGATGATGATGTTTAGTAAGGGAGGCCAGAAGAGTCAATGAATTACCCTCTGAGACATCTCTCAGAGAATGAAAATTAATATGATGTAAAAAGGAAGGGGGAGAAATTTATTTTGAATTTGGAAATTTGGGTTGACTCTGATGGGCTGATGGATGTCAAGGATTTTGCTTTCAAAACTGTATGAAAGCTGCCTGCATGCTTGTACAGAGTGACCAATGGGGCAGATTTAAGTTGAAGGGTGAGTTTCTGGAAAGATATGTTGGTTGGGTTTGAATAGAAATACCTGCTGCTTCACAGAGGTCAGTTTCAATGTATTTCCACTGCGGGTAATAGTCAGGGCTAGAATCCTGACTGGATGGGGGCTCTCCACCATAGGAACTGCCTTGTTCTAGTAACAAGATGGTAGGTATTGAAATCTGGGAAACTCAGTTTATGTGGCAGCTGGATCTTATGACTATAAAATGTTTTGTACTTTGCATACATACTATACATCTGATATTTTCTCTGTCTGTTGTTCTACTGACACTGTATGTTTTGCCATCTTTATGATTAGAGTCACACCTGAAGATGGTCCCTGAAACTGTGCATCCACCAAGTGAACAAATAAATAAATAAATACAATGCTGTATAGTCACAATGAAAAAAATAATTAGTGATTTCATTTAGAACCAACTTGGGATTTTTTGGAAAGAGTATAAGGCAGCAAGATTATCATTTAAGTCAAATAAGGCCTCTGCAATTAATCAAATCCCCTTTTAAGCACTGTATAAAAATCAGATCAAGTGTTTTCATCCCAGATATTAGAAATACATCAATTCATGTCTGGAACAGAATTTTATACATCATAAATGAAAGGGAAACAAAATTGTCATAATCAATAAAAGAGATGTACTGTATATTATATTCAGCTAGGTACTGCCCCATTAGTTCATTGAACAACATGACCAACGATGTTTTACAAAATAAATCTTAAATGGTCTTGACTTGGCAATGGAGAAACTTATTTCTAAATTCCAGGCAGGCTTTTGATGAATGCATTCTACAAATAATTCTTGTTTTGTTCTAAGCCATATTCTTTTTTTTTGTGAATTCTATTTGTGCTCCTTCTCTCTGGTTCCCAGACTCTCTCCAGTGGGTTACTCAGCACGGCCTGTTCCCACCTGCCTGAAGTCCCCCAGATCAGCTCTGGTCACCCAATCTCCACTGCTACCTGATGGCTCAGTCCCTGGCTCTGAGTCCCCTGAGGTGGGACCACTGACTCCCTGGTGCTCTATTTAGAATCTAATAGAGTGACCAGGCATGGAAGAGATTCGGAGGTTGACTGGAGGGACCCAATGTTGGGCATGGGGGCCATCCCCCAAACCCACCTTCACCTACCGGGAGCCAGGGTAGTTTTCCTTGTTCTATCCCCTGGCATGGATATGCAATGGTGTCAATGCATGAAGGAAGCACTCCCACCCTCTCCCACAGACACCTGCTGACACCAGTCCCCATTGGCTGTTCCCTGCCTAAGGTGTAGTGCCTCCCAGCTGCTGCCAGGAGCTGCCACCAGGTGGGGAAATCCCTAGAACCCACCCCAAGAGAAGAGAGCAGTCCTCTGGATGCTTGATCCTCTCCTTCTCCTGCCAACCACTGGCACTCTGAGTCCACTTCCAAACCCGGATTGCCGGCATGGTGCGAAGTGTGATGTCCAGCGCTCCAACCCTTAGCACCACTGGGCCGGCTCTGTGCCATATCCTTATTAGACACATTGGGTTGAGAGACCAAAAAAATATATGCTGCTTTCACTAATATGAGATTGGTGCTTGACTCTCTTTCTAAAACCTTGCTGTGAGCACAACTAAGAAATCTGAATACTAAGGAGAACTTACTAAATAGTAAATCTCTATACCACAGCACAGCCTTTGGTTAAATATGGCCCAAATGGTGAAGTGACTGGTACTTTTTTAACTATCAAAAGGGTACAACAAAGGTGCTTTTCAGCCATCTAGACTTCAACATAGTGTTTTCCATTTGTATGCCATTCCAGATGCATGCACAAAAAACTGAAGTCCCGATTCTTGCCTTATTCCAGCAATGTTAATTATTTTGTTTGTATGCACACACACACACACACACAGTCTTTTGATTATATGTACATTTTTTTTCATCCTGACATGCTACCCAGCAGGTCCCCAGAAGATCTTTGTCACCTCTTTGACAGTTGCACTCAGTTGTGATTCCCTTGCAGCCACTAGATCGACCCCCGTAGCTAATCCACTAATCACCTGACAAATGCCAGAGCCAGTTAAACCTGTCCCCTTTGCACCATAGTGATAGTGACTGCTGTTAGTTTTCAGTTCTGATTAACTCACAGAGGGTGATGGACTGATAGAAAAGGATCTAACTTCAAAATTCATGCTACTCACTGAAAGCCGTATTCACTCTTGCTTGCTGCAGCTGATGTGGGTCAGCATCAGTGAGTGTTCAGTTTCAAAAAAAAAAAGGTTATGTGCTATGGTAAAGTCTGTCACTTCTCATGTTGCCTAAAATAACATTTAATAGCATTTAAGATGGTTTAGGTATATTTGTGAGCATGTGAGTTATGTTTGTAAATGGGTCCCTATTGATTTCAATTTGCATCCATTCATTTTTATGGCATTCTGGTTGCATGCACATTCCAGTTGTATGCACAAATTCAGCTTGTCCTGGGCATATGTATACATCAGGAATCCATTGTATTTATAATGATATTTTAAATAAACTAGAACATAGTAATCATGTGCCCCAAAAAATCTTGGAAAAAGAAATTCCATTACTTGCTTACACTGATGAATTAATGATACTTTCTCTCACAGCAACAGGGCTTCAAGACCAATAACATCATTCACCAAACAAATTATGTGATACATACAAATTGGTAATATTTGAAAAAAATACATTTCTACCATTTAGGATGGGTAATGACACATTTAGTTGGATCACTGGTCAGGAAAAACCTAAGGTGGTCACTGAATATAGATATTTGGGGCTGTATTTTGACAAAAACATTGACCTGACTAAAACAGACTGAAAGTATTTCATTACGATAATCAAATTTATTAACCATAAAATATTTTGTTTAGCAGGAAATTTGGTGAAAATATCATAACTGTCTTTTAAAGGTCATGGAAGAAAAATAGCTACCCAAGCCTTTTATGAAGTTTAATTGGTGTGTGTGTGTGTGTGTGTGTGTGTGTGTTTGTGTGTTTGTGTGCATGTGTGCATGCATATGTGTGTGTGTGTGTGTGTGTGTGCCATTTAATCTGCTCTGGCTTTTTCATAAGTGAAAATAATAATATTGAGAAAGTCCAAACACTATGGCTGTAGTTTATTAAACAACTCTCTGGAAAACCATTTTGGAGTCATCGTGGCCCTCTATATTCCAGAGCATAGCAATGAACTAGAAGTGTAAACCAATATTCCATAAACTAGAAAAGTAGACCAATACTACAAGCTAAATTAAAAGTCCTAGAAGAGCTTTGGAAAAGTAAGTTTAGCCTCTGGCTCCCTAAAATGATGTCATTGCATGAATCTGAACAATATTTTCAAATAATTCTGGAGCCAAATATTACGAAAATTGCATCTTTCTTTCTTTGTAATCCATTTAAAGTCAGAACAATTGAGGCCCATTAAAATAAATTTCTCAGGGTCTTAGGATACTGTTTTTGAAGACACCTATTATGTTGTAATGTTTTCCCATGGTACAATAACATCAGATCAATATCAGAGGAATATTTTAAAAGGCTAATTTTTATGTTTGCTTGCGTGCGCCGCACACAGAAAACACATTGAGATAGCAGAGCATTGCAGAGGTGTGTCAGTGTTGTGGCCAATGCAGCAGATGCTTTAATGGATACGTCCCTTGGTCACCAATTAATGTTGAAGCTGCTGATGACAACAGTTTCAGAGTGAGCACCACACTTGAAAGAAATCTGCTGCTACTATCAAGGGCAGTTTTGTCATTGCAGTGGCAGTCCCCCTTCCCTCCCTCCCAGCCAGGCACACAGCAGGACAACAAATTAAAATGTTAGCTCCCTCCCACTACTGCTGCCCATCCTGCACCCTCTGTTCTGTGTTCCCTGCTGACATCGGGGTGTTCAATCTCTGTGTCACCATATATCCCCCTCCACCCATTAATGTGGCACACTGGGAGCCCACCCCAGTGTGTCAAAAAATACTTCTTTGATGTTTCTGACACCAAGATGCCCACTCCCAGTGTCAGATGCACCCCCCATGCCCCTATGTTCTCAGCAGACCTCGGGGTGCCCAATCCCCGGGTCAGCATTGATCTCCCCTCCCAGTACTCTGGCACACTGGGAGCCCACCCAGTGTGCTGAAATCTGTTTTGTTAATATTTCACCTGTAAAAAAGAAAACAGTTCCCTGACTTTTTAAACCTAAAAAAAGTCCTCATTGTCCCTCCCCAACCCCACCCTCCTCTATGCACCCCACCTCCCACCCACCCTCACCCATGCTTACCTCTAGAGGTCGGGAACAGCAATCTTCTGGGGACTGGGAATACATCTGCACTCTCAAAGACCAACCAGGAACTGAAGAAATGATGGTAAGCCCTATAATAGCAGTCACTGGGGGTTTTCAACTTAGGTTGATATCTCAGCCACTTTTTGGAGTTTTGGTCTCAAATTTTCAACATGGGGTTCTTGGGTCCCCACCTCACAAACACTGACACTGTCATTTTGTTTCTCAGTCCCAAAAGGTGATTTAGTGGTCATTATATGGAATCACCTTTTGTGACCAATTAACAAAACGACAGTGTCACTGTTCATGAGGCAGGGTACCAAAAAGCCCTTCTAGCAAATGTGGTGAAAAAACTCCAAAAATGACTGCGTTAAAAGTGTCCATTACACAGTTTCTATGCACACTGGTAACTTCATCAATTTTTTAATATTTTCACTCCAAATTTCCAACATTGCCATTTTTTCATGGTATACCGACAGCACAGCAAAGGGAATACCACGAAGACCATCACAAGGAAATTTTCAGCAGTTTGCTGTGATGGTCTCCATGTATTCCGACACAGTTGCTGCCGGGGTGTTTGCCCCCCTCTCCGAACTCACTCTGACTGGAGTTAGTAATCCTTAGTGCAGGGAGTGTGGGGGTCAGATCCCCCCACATGGCGGGTGTGGGGGTGAAGCCCCCCACAGAAAACACTTGTTCCCCCAGCGACGGCACATGGTAAACAAATTTCTTGTCACTGCAGCATAGTGGAACCTGTTTTTCCCACCCCCTTATGAACAGTATAGCTGTGAGTTTTCACATCCTGCCCGAAATGTGTTTTCCCTCCTTTGGTAATGAATGGCACACTCACTGTGTGAAATCACCTTTTGGGATTGAGTAACAAAATGATACTGCCACTGTTCATGAGGTGGGGTACCAAAAAGCCCATGTTGAAAATTTGGAGTGAAAATACCAACAAACACCTGGGCATCAGGGTTTCCAACCATAATGCCCACCCTGTACAGACTGACAGGCACTGGGGGGTGACTTGGGGTCATCAGCCATAATGCTCATGCCATTCCACCCCCACCTTGTAGCCACTGACAGGCATTGAGGTGTGTCTTGGGGTCTTTGGCCCTAATGTTCACTCCATTCTCCTATACTGCACCCATCTCAGCTTATTTCCTTATGGAATGGGGCAAACATAAGGGCTGAAGACCTCAAGGCACGCTGCAACACCTGTTGGTGTCTGCAGGGTGGGATGAGGTGGAATGGTGTCTGTGTTATGGCTGATGACCCAAAGGCACACTCCCAACACCTGTCAGTCTCTGCAGGGTGGTGGTGGGGGTTGCTGTTACTTCAATACTTCACTGCCATCCCTATTATGCATCTCTCTAACTCCTGCACTACAAATACCAATACCAGCAAGCAAACATTCGTCATTGACGAATGTTTGTTTCAATAAAGAAAATAGTTATCTTCTATTTACCACATCTGGCAGGGGTTTTCTGTTTAAATTTGCCATATTTTTAATCTGAAGCTGTAAACCATAGAAAATCACTGTTAGCCACTGCAAAATAATAATTTTTGTGCTATTGACTAATTGTCCAAGTTGGAGATTTAGAGTGTGCACATTTTTTAACTGTGAGTTATTTTACTGTGACTATTTCTCTTCTTTTATATTATGTAATGAATTGTAAAGGGTGTTATCAGAATAAAAGTATATACCCAGGTTATAGGTCTCAGTGGAGCAAAAACAGTAACGAGATTCAAGAAAGCATGGGATAGGCAAAAGGGAACCTTAATGGTTAGGGAAGGGAGGGCTATGCTGGAGATCAAGTAGGGACTACAGTATTAATGATAATAATAATAATAATTTTTATGTATAAGGCGCCTTTCTAATTTCAAGGTGCCAAACAATTTAGAACAGTCAAAAACCACCATTATAAAATTCCATAATACTTAATACAGTTAAAATTAAATCAAATAAACAGATCAACTTTCCAAGAAGGCCTTTTGCCAGAGAAACGTTTTTAATCCATTCTTAAAATCCACCACAGAAGTGCACTCTCATAACTGATGGGGTAGAGAATTCCAAAGGGTGGGAGCAGCATATGAAAAAGCTCTAGCACCAGAAGATTTCAAATTCACCCTTGGAATCTCCAGCAACCCCTCGTCAGCAGAGTGGAGCGATTGCTCACGGCCGTAAGGAACCAGAAGTTCTTTCAGATAGACTGGACCCAGACTGTGTAGGGCTTTAAAAGTCAGTAAACCGACTTTAAAGGTGATCCACCACTGTATTGGCAGCCAGTGTGGTTCACGCAGCACCGGAGTAATATGGCAGGATCTACTTGAGCCCACTAAAAGCCGGGCTGCAGTGTTCTTCACTGGCTGCAGGTGATGGATTTCAACCCCTGAAAGCCCTAGATACAGGGAGTTGCAATATTCCAGGCACGAGGACACAAAGGTGTGGACCAAAGTTGGAAGGTCGTTAGACGGAACCAGATGCCTAATCCTGGTGATGTTTCTAAAATGGTAAAAGGAAGTCTTGATGACACCAGACACCTGTGACTGTAATGTCAGTCTATCATCAAGAACCACCCCCAGATTACGCACCCATTTGGAGGTCAGGAGAGAAACACTGCCAAGAATAATTCCAGAAGGTGCACCAACCCCCGACCCCCCTATCCGACGACTCAGGTCCACAACCAATACCTCTGTCTTTTCTGAGTTCAACTTCAGCCAGCTAGAGTCCATCCACTCCTGGATTTCTTTCAAGCAGTTGTTAAAGACCGAGAGAGCTCCATCCTGGTCGGGTGCAAAAGAAAGGTATAGCTGGGTATCATCTGCATAACAGTGAAACCTCAGCCCATACCTTCTTACAATGTCTCCAATGGGTAGTATATACACTGTGAATAACATGAGTGATAGAACTGAACCCTGAGGCACTCCACACAACAAAGTAGTTGGGTCCAAGGAAAAATCCTCGGACACAACTCTTTGTGATCTTCCTGTGAGGAATGAGGTGGACCATCTTAAGATGGTTCCTGATATTCCACATATATGCCTCAGGGGCTCTAACAACACCACATGATCCATGGTGTCAAAAGCTGAAGAGAGATCAAGAAGGACCAAGATGGAAAGGCTCTTTCGATCTCTCGCCATCAGGAGATCATTGAGCACTCGAACCAGCATTGTCTCGGTACTATGTCTTTTACGAAAACCAGACTGGAGGGGTTCATAGATGTCATGGATCGTCAAATGGTCCTCCAGTTGAGCTGCCACTACTTTCTCAATCACCTTCCCAACAAAGGGAAGGTTAGAGATAGGTCTGTAGTTTGTGAAACAGTCTGGGTCCAAGGTAGCTTTCTTCAAGAATGGTGTCACCAACGCCTCTTTCAGGGAACTAGGAAAATCACCCAATTCCAAGGAGCACCAGACTATCCATACAAGGACTGGACCAATGATATCACTACAACTCAAACTTAGGTAGATCAGTCCAGGGTCCAAACTACAGCAAGTAGGGCGCACACTCTGGATAATCCTCATGACATCCATGAACTCTGGCTGGCTGAAGGAACTCCAGGAAAACTGAGGCACAGTGATCTCACACCATTCCACAGCAACCCCTATAGAGTGTGCTGGTTGCAACTCTTCCCTGATGTCAGCCACCTTATTTGCAAATAATCGAGCAAGCTTATCGCACTCTTACTGTGAAAACATTTTCAAACTTGTAGACAGGCTGGGTTGCACAGTCTGTCCACAGTTTGAAATAGCTGAGCTGGTTGATTCTGGGCAACCACAATCTCCCTGGACAGGAATTCTTCCTTCTTATGGGAGATTTCAGATTGATAGACAAAATAATGGTCCATCAATCTAAGGTGGTCGGCATCAAGAGCAGACTTTCGTCAACAACACCCTAACCTTCACCCCTGTTTTCACATCTCCCTCAATGTCCCATCAAACCAAGGGGACATGGATCGAAGGGAGAGGGGGTGCACTCGGACTGGAGCAATAGAATCCAGAGCTACCATAACAGCTATATAATAAGCTGACACGAGAGTCTCTGGATCACTGCTTGCCAACGCGGGGACGATAGGTCAAGAACTGCCGCAAGGCCTTGGGAATTTATATCCCATAAAGGGCAGTACCTAGCCATCTCCACAGGGGTAGGCCTTCTAGAGGGGGTGCAAAAACTAAACCCCAAGGTGTAGTGATCTGACCGCCCAACTGGTTCCACCCCCACGTTGGAAGTTTCGATCCCGAGAAGGAAGATTAAGTCCAATGAGTGTCCAAGTTTATGTGTAGCAGTGGAAACCACCTGTGAAAGGTCCAGAGATGTCATGAACTGGAGGAAGTGTTGACTAAATTGTGAGAGTTCGTCGTCAACCCAGGCGATGAAATCGCCCAGCACCATCAATCTAGGCGATTCAAATGTCATGTCGATGATGAAGTCTGACACTTCCTGAAGGAATCGCTTCCCATCACTGGGTGTACGGTAAATAAGAGTGATTCAAAAGCCTACACCTGCTACTACTGTACACTCAAAAGACTCAACTTCCTCAACTACTACCTCCGTGAGGCCTAGTTCAGTCTTGAAGCAGACTGCAACCCCCAACCCCCTTCGATCCAATCTCGGGCGGTGTATCACTGAGTACCTGGCTGGAGTAATAGCCTCCAAAATGGGGCCAGCATTGTCATCCAACCAGGTCTCGGTGATGCAAGCCAGATCCACTGTACTAACAAGATCAGCAATAATTGCCGTCTTATTCTTGATGGACCTGGCATTGCACAACATCGCCTGAGTTGGATGAACCTCGCGGGCCATCCGGACCATCTGCCTACCATACTCAGTAGTACCCTTGGGTATGGGCAAGAGACATGGCAAACCATGATCTGGATTTCATTTCACCCTAGGGTGCCTTCTAGATCCAACCATCCTGATACGGTGGCTCTCCTCGTCCATCCTCTCCTGTTCATAACCCCTCACCCTTCTCCCTCTCCTACATGCAATACCCAGTGCTCTACAGCACTGGTAGATCTCAAACTGGAGAGGGGGAGAATAAAAAGGGCTAAGGGCATGAAGGGAAGAGGATGAATAGTGCACCCCTGTGGGGGTTAAAGACCAGCACATGGTGCAGCTATACTCAAATGATAAATACAATAAAACAAACCCAATATAAAACAGTTTAAAACACCACCCTGAGCCTAATTAACTAGATCAATTTGTACCAAAATCTAAAGACAACTGTACACCCCCACATACATACATAACATATAAAAAGAAAAAAGAAAATTAAAATAAAAATTTAGGTTCTCTCACCACCCAAAGAATAAATAAATAAAAAAAAAATAATAAAATTTCCCTTGCCCTAGTCCTCACACAATCAAGGAAAGAGAATAAAACAAAACATAAAAATTCCTCCCTCCCCTTCAGTCCTCTCACAACCAGGGAGAGAGGATAGTTTGGTACTTCTCACTGCCAACTATAAATTACAACATAAAAACTGTGACATAAACAAATCATTTAAATATATGGACGCAAGGTCCTCTCACCACCCAGTCGCCTTAAAAAAGAAAAAGTTTTAACTCCAAGAAGGAGGAAATCAGGAGTCTTCAGAGAAAAGTACAAGGATCACAGCAGTCAGTAATTTACTGGCAAGTCAAAGTCTTACAGTATTACTGTAGGTAGGGAAATTGGGCAGACTAGGTGGTCCAGGCAGTTGTTATCTGCCATCAGTTTCTATGTTCCTATGTT
The DNA here is from genome assembly GCA_016271365.2 of Neoceratodus forsteri. NCBI lineage: Eukaryota > Metazoa > Chordata > Ceratodontiformes > Ceratodontidae > Neoceratodus > Neoceratodus forsteri. The sequence continues at coordinate 1,090,412,093 of CM057458.1, forward strand.
ATACAGTACTTACAAAAAAAAAAATCCACCAAAGGGCAGCATGCAGCAGAGTACTAAAGAGACTTCAGAGATGAAATACAGTTGACAGAGAGATTAGTAGTGTAGCTCAGGTGCCATGAGCCAGTGGGCTACTACCACTGCCTGTTGACTACCCCACAGGTTTAGAGGCCTTGGTTCTGTTGCGATGGTGTTTGGGGGTTCTATCCCAGAATGGAAAGAAAGTAGAGTGGTACCTCCACCCAGAGCAAAGTAACAGTGGGCCAAAGAATTGCAACCAACAAAACACAGCTTTATTTTAGAGGGAATGCTAGGCAAGAAGACACAGGATTACTGTTAAAGAGAAAAATAGGTTAATGGGGGTAACAGGGCACGTAGGCCTAAACACATACAATGCCCACCCCACTGGTACCAGTGCAAACCCTCTATGTCCTGACAGTCCAAGCTGGGTAGCCAGGCTTAACACAGGCCTGCTAGATGCTGTGTGATGGCTGGCATTGGAGCTCTTACTAAGTTTCTAGCCGGCTGCAAGCCTTCCTCCTGCCCGCCTCCAAGCGCAGACAGCCGGTAAGCTCCTCACTGCTTTGGGGAAGTGTCTCGAGGACCCTGATTGGCTGAAAATATTCAGGGTCAACAGCGATTGATTGCTGCCCATATGGCTCTGCCTGGGATTGGACGCAGCTTTCTCTTCTGGCCCCTTCCCGCTTTCTCACTGCCATTTGAATTCTCTGTATTGCCATTTGAATTCTCTGTATTGTTTGTCCCACACCGCCCGCCCCGACCCTGGCCTCTATTAAATGCTCATTCCCCAAGTGGAAGGCCAACCCCCTATTACTGCCATTGGTTGGTAATCATATAGGCACCCATAAACTTAATCTCCACCCCTTTTATCAACACCTTCTTATTTCAAGCCCCTACAACATACAATCTGCTTCCTATGCCTGTTCTGCATCATGGAAGGTGAATCTTTATCCAAAATGATGCCCTGGGAGCCCCTTCTCATACTTTGCCTCACATTACTTCTAACCCACTTTCCAGAACAAGCACCACACCAGCACCTGTGCTCCCCTAGTGATGACCACCCAGTCTGTACCCTCACATAGAGACATGGCTCCCCTCCTCTGGAACGACTACACCTCTGCTCTGTATGCTTCCTCATCAGACTATATCTAAGGCATTACATAAAATATCTTGGAATCTGTCAGTTAAAACAGTTCTTTAAGTCCTGTTCATATCCAAACACTCAAGTAACCCTTGCCCAGCACCCACAGACCCTCCCCACGCCAAATGACATAAAAAGCGCTTATTCAATGCATTAACAAATTGCCTAAAAAAAAACTACTCTTGCTTCTACTACTCTGCTCCAGAAATGTCAAGCTTAATCCAGGCCCACTGGCTCCTATAAATGCCCCTGTTGACCTCCTCCGGTTCAAGGGCATCAGTTTCCTCCACCTGAATGTGTGTAGCCTACTCAGGAAGTTTGACCTGATTCAGACATGGTCCCTACATGCTTCCCCTGACTTCCTAATGATATCAGAATCATGGCTAATGCCTGTGACCCCTGATAAAGCTATCAACCTACTGGGATACACCACCTTCCGATGTGACAGACCAACCAGAGGGGAGGGGTTGTAAGTTGCAGCTGAGAAGATTTTAGGTTTTCACCTGTCTCCTAGCAGGAACAAACAGTTCCAGTGTGCAGCAACAAGTTCTCTGATTTCCACCTTTCCAGTGCCTTCTGACTAGTGACCAGTAGTATCTTGATTCGACCTTCACCTTTCCACAGCTGGTTTTCAGCATCACAACAGGCTCCTGAATTATGGATACCTTCAAACCTTTTTTCTCCAAAGTCCTCAGATTCAGGTACAGTTCCAACTTTCAGCTCTGGCACACATAATTCCAATCCACCCTTTTCACTGTTTTTTTCCTGCACTGCTGCAGGCTCACTGCAACACTGGATCTCCAAAACACCAGGAGCTTTCACCAAGTACCTTAAACATTCAGCTGCAATACCACAGTTCTTTCCATCAGCAAAAATACTTTATTCCAATCCTCAAACAATTCGCCATTTGACCAACTGAGTCCTATAAAAGGCCTTTTGCTTTTCCAACACGCAGCCTGAGCCTTTCTTGACTCAATCAGAGCCCAGATCAGAATGCCCAAACTGCCCAAAGTTCCCTAGGTTTCACCAGAAAATCCCAGTCCTTGCTTGGTTGATTCCTGCTGTCCTTCACATATATTAATAGTCATTAGCCTCCTTTGATTATTGATTAGCAAGGGATATTTGGTGGCTAGATTTAGTTCACACCCCCACCCACAAGTCATTTCAACAAGCTTTTGGGCACCTAACAGAATGCTTGATTGTCCACTGGGTCAGAGTACTAAAGATGGCTGCCAAGTCTACAGTCCCATACAGTTTTATTGCAATCCCAGCTTTAGGTTTAAACTGCAGCCAACGTACACAGTTTTCATCCATGCTTGCAGCACAGTCTGATAGTAGCCTCTGTCCTTTATTATCTACCTACACAATCATATTTAAAAATATTACAGTTTGCCTGTTGCTGCCTCTGATATGTGCTGTTCCCCCAGGCAGCCAGGCAGATCATCAATATTGATGTTGGCCTCATGAATATTCATTTATGGCCCTGTTTCTTTAACGCGCTTATAGGTGCTTTTAAAATACACAGTCCAGATGCTCCTTATGCACCTCCTTCATGTGTCTGATCCACAGTTCACTTATCCTGGGGGTCAAGACCACCAGAGAGGCATTTGAGTGACTGCTACAATGGTCCAAAGTTTGCTGTGTGCTACTGCGCATGCGCGGACTGCCGGCTTGCTCCGAGGAGCAAAACCCAGTATGGCTGCTCCGTTACTTAATCCTCTGGCACCAAAACTCTACAGAACAGTATAGGGAGCCAGACAGAGACTACAGGACTGGCAGTGGGATGGCCACAGGAGGAGGAGTGGGAGCAAGAATGGGCTCCCAGGGGCAGCCAAGGTAAACCCTACCTGAAGTGGGGGTTACAGTAGAATTCCTGAAAGTCAATAAATTGTAGGACAGTAATTAGCATGTTCACCAGAAGGAATCATGCCAGAAAAACCTAACAGACTTTTTTGACTGTGTGTCAAGAGGGTTGGACAGGGGGTGACCTGTCGGTGTAGTCTACCTGGACTTCAGTAAGGCCTTTGACACAGTGGTGTACAGCAGGCTACTACAGGAGTTAAGAGGCCTAGGGCTGGGGACAAAATAACCTAATGGGTGGGAAACTGCTTATGGTGCAGAAGCAAGAGGGTCACACAATCTGGAGAATTCTCAGGGCAGATGGGGATACCAAATGGAGTACCCAGGGGCCAGTACTGGGCACCATACTCTTCAATATATTCATAGGGCACATAGGGGTGGGGTTCAAAGGAGAAGTCTGTCTTTTTGCAGATGACATTAAGTTCTGCAATAAAGTGGAAACAATGGAGGGAAAAGGAGGCCATGAGGAGGGACCTGGGAAGGCCAGAACAGTGGTCCAGAATTCTGCAGCTGGGATTCAATGTTAAAAGTGCAAGGTCATGCAGATCAGACACAAAAACTCCGGTACCTCAGAGGAAAGGTATCTTGAGGTTATCATTATGGACACCCTGAAAGCAGTAGTTCAGTGCTCAAGTGGGGCGATCAAATAGAAACATAGAATCTGATGGCAGATAATGACTGCTTGGACCACTCAGTCTGCCCATTTTTGCCCTACCAACAATATCACCACAGACCCTAATGAATTTCTGATAGTATGTCCCTTTGTTTTTGATCTCCTTTCTTCCTGAAAAATGCTTCCCTCTTGTACCTTATTTACCCCTTAAAGGTATTTGAAGGTCTTTATCATATCTCCCCGCTCCCTCCTCTCCCTCCTCTCTTCCATAGTGTACATATTGAGGTTCTTTAGTTTCTCATCAGAGGACTTTTGGTGAAGTCCCTGCACCATTTTAGTTGCTCTCCTTGGGAACACCCCCAATCTGTCTATGACCTTCTGGAGATGTGGTTTCCAGAACTGGACACAAATAGGATGATGGGCTGCATAGGGAGGAAGGGAGATAGCAAGCACAAAAAAGGAAGTCATACTCCCCTTATACAAGTTATTGGTTCACCCCCACTTTACATACTGCAGGAAGTTCTGGAGCCCTCACCATAAAAAAGGACATTGACAGGGTTGAGGCTGTGCAAAGGATGGCAGTCAAGATGATACAGGTGCAGCATGGGAAGTATTATGAAGAAAAGCTGAAGGGCCTCAACATGTACTCCTTAGAGAAAAAGAGAGCCAGGTCGGACATAACTAAGACCTTTAAATATTTGTAGAGGATAAACAGAGTGTACTGCTGGGAGATTTTTTTGGTTGATCATGTGTTACAAGAGGAAACACAATGCAGTTAGTTGGGAGAAGTTTTTTGAGGGAGGTTTAGCAGCCCTTATCTGTAGAAAGTGTGGTGGATAGATGTAACAGGTTGTCTAGGGAGATGGTGGGGCAGAGACAGTGACAGAATTCAAACATGCATGGGACAAGCACGTGGGTATCACTAAAAGGAAGAATCACCCAGAGAGGGTGGAGGAAAATGGAGCACATGTGACCCTTTGCCACCACATAGAGTAGATTGGGTAAAGACTGAATGGATGGGCCTTGTGGTAATTTTCTGCTAGCAAAATCTATGTTTCTAGTAAGGGAACCAGAATTGAAGCTTGGAGCATATTAAAAAAAAATGGGGTGAATTATAATTCACAAATAAGTGTGCACTGTGAATTCCAGGTTAAGAAACATCATTTCAGAGGCAGAAATGTAAGTTCAAAATGTGGAATAAAATGTTCAGTCACACTAACCTATTCACAACCAGATCAGTACAGCAAAGGCAACAGACAGGCCACTGTGGCACCTGATTTGTATTGGCAAGAAAATCCCATTATCTCCATCTGAGATTATAGGATTCACTTCCAGAAATACATCAGGTGATGTAGCACCCTCCCTGCTTACATTTCTGTACTAATATGACTGTTGTTGAGACTGAGTCAGTGAGATAGAGCAATGCATTTCACTTTTTGAAATCACATCCCTGCCTCTGGAATACAATTTCAGAATTTGAGACTATCCCAATTGACAGTGCTGTTGTGAGGAATTTGTGGGCACACTGATTGGTGAGGGGATTTGTTTTTGTTAATTACAGTATGTTTTAATGCTGTTTCAGTAAAGTACCTCAACCAGTAGATTCAGACTTTTCTTTTTATCCCACACTATTATGCATGCCAGACTCTTCGGAGGTGAAACCTTTCATAGAGGCAGACTGTTTTATTAAAGAAATGATTGAAATCACACTGAGTCTTTGCCAGAGACTAATCTGCTTTCTGCAATGGTCTTAAACTAGAATTATCCATGAATTTATGAATAGCCAGATCAATTTATTTGAGACAGGGTGATAAAACAGTTTGCTAAATTACTTAAGGATCTGGCAATGATCCCCACATCAGAAACACAAGCCAGCAGGGCTGTAATTATTCAATTAAAATCAATTCTCCCCACCTTCATATTACCCCACTGAACCTACCTTGTGCTTATTTGTGCAATGTACTCTGCAAAGGACAGAGGGCAACAGCTGCAGTGCAAAATATGTGTATTGTTCCAAACAACAGAAGACTCAAGCGCAATCTGTAACAAAGTTAAAATGTGATGATTGTCAGGGTTCTATTACTGAGAACATACAGTGTTCCCAAAAACCGAGGTAGGTTTTATCTCACTGGATGATGGCATCATTTTACTAAATGTAAAAAAGGCAAGAACATCCAGGCTAGGCAGACTGTCATGGCTGTAAAACCCATTATGGATCATTTACATGATTTTACAAAATGGGTAGAGACAGTAATGGAAGCTGATTGACTGAGACAACCTTCCAGCCATGCTTTTTTACTTTTACTATACCACTCTAAATAACAATGCCCACTAGATGTGATCCATTTATTTACTGTTATCTGTGAGCCATGGATCAGATGCAGTAATGTAGCTGCAATTGTTTTCCATAGTGAACGGTGCCCTCCTTTCTTCAGTGAATGAAACTTGCACCGTAAACAAGCATATCTATATCTATATCTATCTCTCTCTCTCTATATATATATATACATACATATTAGGGGTGAAGCAATAACCATCCAAATAAACTGTGTTATTTTCACAGGCATTGAATAACAGGTTGCTGACGTAGACAGAGTGGTATATGGATACAAATATACCTACTCTCTCTACGTCAGCACCTGATATTCACACACTCATTTCATCGTCAAAGTTCTGCAAACAACTGAAAGTAGTAACTACTTGCCACACACCTTTATTACCCCAAAATTCCCTTCGCCTGTCACATACCTCCAATCCACACGAAATGCCCATGAGTGCTGTGGTCCTTCAGACACCACAAACAGCAGTACAGAAGAAATCCACGAGAAACCAAAAAAAAAGCCATCTGCAAAGCAAAAAAATAATAAATGCCCTTGATTGCCGTGCTCAGCTACAGGCCGCCATAAGCGCTACTAGGAGAAATCCCGAGAGCGAAAAACCTCATCTGCAAAGCAAAAAATAATATCAGCAGCTGAACCAAATGGATTTTGCACAAAAACACACCCACCACACGGAAATAAATCAATCATACCACACACATCATGCTACAAGACAACTGCCACCCAATCAAAACCGAGGAAACCAAACTATTCGCAAAATCCAACGAATAGAAAACTACACATATTCTATTCATCAGTAATCACATACACTGCATTCAGAAAGGAAAGTACAAGGGAGGAAGTACACTGTAACAGAAAATGACACAGAGAACACTCTAAAAATAACAAAAATAACAGAAATAAGGGCCCCTATTGTATAAATTGCACACATGATGTGGAAGCTGTGGAACATGACAAATGTGCTTTTCGTTGAAGAGTAAACTGTGATAATATCACTCGTGGCTTCACCACTCATGATATTATCACAGTTCACTCTGCACTTATGCTAATATTTTCCATATTCTACAGTCACCCATTATGTATCGCCCATATAGGGGCCAGAGGTTGTAATAATGTATATAATTTATACCATGATGATTCTCATGTTATTGTATGTTTTAAATATGTAAATAATTGTGTAATTTTTTAGTCATTTCCCTGTGCTGAAACCTATTATGTGATGATTAGGATTGCCATGTAAACAAGGCTTTTTAGGCCCTATGGTAAAAAACTGCCTGTATAAATAAAGTTGTTTTACTACTACTATATACATATATATATATATATATATATATATATATATATATATATATATATATATATATAATATGTATATGATAGTGCTACCACAGATTAGGGTTGAGGAGCCATTTCTATGTTAAACCCCAAAACTTTGCACCTTAATAACTTTGCAACTGTTTGACAGATTTGGCTGAAATTTGGAATACATGATCAAGAACCATAGACCTTGGGATCTGCCAAGTTTTGTAGTGGACGGATCTACAACTGCGGAGTTATTAAGCATGATCTGTGTGCACGTTTACGCTTTTTCTGGAATTGTACGGTCGCGCCTACAGGTCGTACGGTTTGCGCGACTGGTCCAAAATCTTCAGGGAACGTGTGGCTGGGGTCCCCAATGTGTGTTTCAAAGATTTCGTGAAAAAATATTAAACGGTTCAAAAGTTATTCGAAAAACAGTTTCCCATTATAAGTCAATGGGAAAAGTTAACAAAAAGTTCAACACTTTCGCAAATGCGTTTTTACTTTCGCAAATGGGCCTGTTACTTTCGTAAATCAGCCATTTTGTTTTCAGTTGGTGATCAGAAAAATGGTTGGCATTTAAATTTGGGACCTCTAGCAACCTAATTCTTTTGTATTCACTAGTCGGACCCTGAGGATGCTTGCCATGTCTTTATTTGTAGTAAAACACCCCAGAAATATGTTTTCAAATTTCTGGAAAAATACTTTTCACAAATTACTTTTGTGCTCACGAAAGTGTCGAACTTTTTACAAGCTTTGAATTGCGACAGTAGTTTTCCATCTGTGGGACAGTGACATCGATTCTTTGGCACTCGCTGCAAAGAACCGTTAGGAGTTTTGGGCTGAAATTTGGAGGAGCGGACCGACATCTCACAGATGTGCCTTTCAGTGTTGTATTGAAAAAATATTACATAGCAAAGTTACAGCACTCCAAATTTGATGGTTTTCCCATAGGATAACATTCGGCCCGACATTTACAGAAATCCTTTGGCACCCTGCTGCAAAATAACGGTTTGGTCTTTTTCCTGAAATTTGGAGGAAGACAGCCAACAGCCCACAGATGTGCCTTTCAGTAGTTTGGTGAAAAAATATCACACAGCGGCAAAGTTCTGGCACTCCAAGTTGATGGTTTTCCCATAGGATAACATTCGAGCCCGGTATTTGCAGAAATCCTTTGGATCCCTGCTGCAAAATAACAGTTTGGTCTTTTTTCCTGAAATTTGGAGGGAAGACAGCCAACAGCCCACAGATGTGCCTTTCAGTGGTTTGGTGAAAAAACATTACAGGGAGGCAAAGTTATGGTGCTCCAAACTTTTCTTTTTTTCCATTAGGACAACATTACGGTGTTCGCCCACTTTCAGGGCCCGTATCTTGGAAATGGTGTGAGATACGGACTTTTGTCAAGCTTCTTAGCCCCTAACAGGGCTAAGACCCAAATTAGCCAGGACAGTTGTAAATAATATGACTTTTAAATTTTTTTTCTATGTCGTACGGTTCCTGAGATATAATGTATTTAGTATTCCAAGATCTCATTTTCTGCACCGATACTCATTATTATGCATACATTATTTGTACTCACTGTCTTTCTCTATGCAGGTTTTGGGGAAAACCAGCCTGTGCGCTTACATTACTGTTACTGTTGCCCTTTCCGCTTGCGGTTCTGTACCCGTTTAACTTACCGTTGACGTCTGCGCCACCATGTGCGTTATCCTTTGTGTTTTCATTTGCGCTTGTGTTTCTGTTATTTTTTGCCATTTCTGTCTACAGTACTGTTTATCTTTCTGTTTCACTTTACGTCACCATGCCCATGGACATTTCTGTTTGCAGGCACCATATTACTATGTGACAACACATCACGTGGCAGACCATTCCCGTCTACGCCACCATGTGCGTTACCCTTTCTGTTCTCATTCACGCTTGTGTTACCATGTGAGCCACTGTTAGCATTTCTGTTTGTGTTGCTGTCCCTGTTAGCTTTGCAGCAGTCACAAAAGTGGCTGGGAGTCAGCCAAATGAATTAAGAATGAAAGGGAATGGTGCATGGAATAGAAAACCCTACATGGATTAAATGGAGAAGAGGTGTCAGAACTCAGAAAATCCTCTTGCTCTCCATTGTCCCTACTGACAATTAAGCCAAGGAACTATTTTACTTAAAAAAAAAAAGAAAAACTTTTGACACTTATTTTTTTTTAAAAGTGACAATATTTCTGAACATATACCCATTTTATAAGTGCAATAACACACTCTAGGGTATGGTTTATTCTGGATAAATGCACTTCTAGAGGCAGTAAGGCCCCCTAGGCATGCATTTATCCAGAATAAACCGCACCCTGTCATGTGTTATTGCTTACTTAACCAATCAGTGCTCAGAATCACAAGGCTGCTTATCCAACATGCATTTGTCTAATGTGACAATGCTGAATGTGCAGAATTCCACATTAGATGTGGGGCAGCAGCATTTCATTAGCTTTTCTGAAATACAGAAAAACATTAAACATATGAATCTCTCTAAACAACTCAAATGATTTATATGAAAGTATACATGTGGTGTGGGAGATGTCTTATGGTATAAGAGAATTATATTACAAGGTTAAGGCAGACAGAACCCTTCAGATTTGTTTCATACTGGCCTATTCCGGGCTTATTATCTCTCTATTTTTCTAGTACATGCCAATTAATGAGGCTGTACTTGGGCTAATTGCTATCTCCCCCCATTAGCTCTTCACCTGCACTTAATCGTTTGTTGTCCTCTTCCCTCCTTGTTTAGACTCCTCCAGTCTTTCTAATTGACCCCTGTGTAAATAACTTCCTGGCTTACACTCTATTCGAATTCCTGGATTACAGTCTGTTCGAATGCCTAATATTATTTGTCATAGATTGCCTTCAATATGATCTATTTCAGTGAACCTATTGTATTACTGAATTGCTGTATCTATATTATGGCTGCACTGTTTCATTTTTATGGTTGTGGGTGGAGCCTACAGTCATCTTGCAGTCTGCAGCTGGAAAAAAGGAGGATCAGGGAAAACAATTTTTTGGAGTTTTCAATATATCATTCCACAACTATAAATCACTATGCCAGTTGAAATAAATACTCCTTTCCTTCTGTCTAGAATGTTGAAGAAAGTACTCCAAGCTGCTTATCAGATGGCCATTAGGAAATTGAAACAGCTTGTTAAATATTGGTTGCCTATTAAACTGGAGATTTATTTACCCCTTTCAAAATGCAACAACTTGTACATTTAAATACTTAGTATTTAAACATTTTCTTGCTAATAGCTTCAGTTGAGCAGATATTGTCTTTCAAGAACGATTCATACCTCATAAATGTCACCCTTTCCCAGCAAATGAATGTAAAAAGATTAACCTCTTAAGGCATTATCTGATAAGCACTGTCTCAGACATATGCCAGGTCTTCTGTGAACTATTCAGGATAAATATATAGCAATCCGAAAGCATTTTTTATTATGCTTTTTGGGAAAAAATATATTGAGCTACACACACACACACACACACACACACACACACACACACTGTACACACAATCCTCATGACCACAACATTCAAAATAAATACTGCAATCTAATATGCTATAAAACAATAAATAAACTGTTTGTTTATGTCAGTGAACACAGTGAAGTTCAGTTATCAGTTTACAGTAGATCTCCTTTAAATATTTCTTATCCTATATTTTGTATCCTGGATAGCGCAGGGGAGATGCTACATCTCATTGTCATAGGGATCTTCATTTTACACATTTTTGCACTGTATTTACTCTGGATGTCCCAGATTAGATGCAATAACTTGTTTTCAGTGGGGTCATGATTTTACCATTTTTATAATGTATTTATTCAGGGTAGCCTAGTCCAGATGTAAAATATTGTTTCCAGTATGTTCTGATTGTATGCAGTACAGCATAATATTATGTAGATATAGAGCCCCACTGAAAATAAGATGTCATGTTTTCTGTGAACTGTCCAGGCTAAACATATAGCAATCAGCAGGCATATTCTAGGAAAAGACATTGTAAAAATGGGTAAAAGAAAGACCACATTTAAACTGCCTCTCAGCAGATCTGCATTGTGGAATTCATTAGAAATAATGGGTGAAAGCATACCAAAAGCTCTCCCCAGCCATATCGTCTCTGACCGGAGTTTGTTTATACTGTTGTGGAGCCTATGCAATGAGCTTGTTCTCAAGCTATACTGTACTATCTTGTTTTTTATAATGACACAGAACCTATGTAATTAGCATGTTCTCAAATGATGTTATCCTAGATCACAAATAAATAAATACATTGTGACAGGGTTAGTCCCTGCCACTGCCACTAGAAAAAGAAATGGGCAGACTGGATGGGCCTTGCGGTCCTTATCTGCCGTCAACTTCTATGTTCTATGTTTCTATGTTTCTATGATGTGTGGACCTAACTTTTTGTTTTTTTTAAGGTTGCAATCTCTATCCTTCTCTCTTGTATGGCTATCCCTTTCTTGCTTGTTTAAAGACAGGCCACCTCATCAACCCCCAAACTCTTATCTCAGCCCTCTTTATCTTCCTTTCCTTCTCTGGGTCCAAGTAAGAAGGTCCAAGAAAGGTGATTTTGAGTTCATCAATGATGGACATGATTGGCTGTCTGTGGCTAGCTAAAAGTATGCAAAATGGCTAGCAAAGGTATGGGCTAAAAATAGGCAAGCTGCATTCCTTTTCCCTTTCCCTTTTTTCTGCCCTGTGCTGCTTTGCCCTAACTATAGTGCTGAATATAGATAAAATGGAGGTGCTTAAACTGAGTAAACAGGGTGTACACCCCCCCATGCATTCGCATATAAGCCTGTAGAGGCTGGTAAGAAGGGAGGGTCCCAGTACCAATTGTAATATATTTCACTCATTTGTGTTGTCTTAGAAATGCTGTAGCTTCTTGCAAGGAGCCACGGACAAGATAGCGCCTGCATGTTTAATTAAACTATACAGAGCCCTGGAACCATTAAAATAAGCTCAACATTATATTTCAGGACTTCTTGGTTAGTAGCAGCCTTGTCACTTCCACAGCTACTGTTTTGGGAACTGCAGGAATACATGTAAAACTCTTACAAAAGAAGAACACTCCCACATTAAAGCATAAAGGTTTATTTTATTATTATTCTTCACCCTAGGTTTGGTGGGTGTTTCCAGAAAGGTCTCCTCTGCCTATAAGCAGTCCTGCAGAGGGGTTTTGTTAAAAGGGCACTGTCAGCTTTTGCCCTCCGTTTTTGTAACTTCCAAACATTGTGCCTTTTGGCACATACCTACATCAACTGCAGTGTACAATACCCCATCAGACTAAAAAGGAAGGAAATGTACCAGATTTGTATATTTTCACTATTATTAGGGTTTACCTCTACCCACGCACCACTGGAAGCAGATCCTGGTCCAGAACGCGCAGCAGGCACGAGCACGGTCCCAAAGTGGCATTTTATAACATGTCCACTCTACAAACATGCTCCCCCTGTAACTCCTATGATCACAAACCAAGCCTGGTATTGTAGAACACAAAATGAGCACCACAAATGTTGTAATTTATTTTTCCCAACCGGAGCTGGAATCCCATGCACGCACAATGGTGGCATGTTCTTGCACATGTCCGGGATCTTTCCATATGTTTCTTCTGCGCATGCATGGGATTTCAGCTCTGGTTGGGAAAAGTAGATTACAACATTTGCGGTGCTCGTTTTGCATGCAACAATACCAGGCTCAGTTTGCAACAGTAGGAGTTACAGGAGAAGCATGTTTGTAGAGTGGGCATGTTATAAAATGCCACTTTGGGACCACGAATTGTGCCTGCTACGCGTTCTGGACCAGGATCTGCTTCTGGTGATGTGTGACATAACCTTAGGTTGAGGTAAACTCTAATAATAGTGAAAATATACAAATCTGGTGCATTTCCTTCTTTTTTAGTCCAATGGGGGTATTGTACACTTCAGTTGATGTAGGTGTGTGCCAAAAGGCACAATGTTTGAGCGTTACAAAAATGGAGGGCAAAAGCAAAACTAGTGTAACATAAGTAGTCGGCTAATTCACAGCCTACACTGCATGAGGAAAAGGTGTGGTCTCTCCAAGCTCTGCTACTGAACTGAGCATCCACTATAGGGGGGCAGTGGCCCCTTGTGGCCTCTTCTTATGGTAGCAGTGCTGTCAATCCCTCTCTGGGGAACAATGTGGTTAACAAATTACTCTAAGAAAGCTTATTATTACAGTTCTTGAACAACTGCTGCTTGTACTTTATATGTACAATATTCCTAGCCTGTTTAAATCTATAATGTGGGGCTAAATAAAATGTTTTAAAGTTTTGATGATGCTAGATCACCTGACTCAGGTGGGTAGGTACTTAAGGTACTACCTGAGCAGGTATCGGGTTAGATAGGGTCAGTGCTTTCTGACTAGCAGTGAGAGCAGTTCTGTTTTGAGAAGCATTTACTTTCGCTGTTTATACTCAAGTATTTTCTTTTGTATATTGTTTATTTGTTTATTTGCTTTGGTACTCATTTGTTTATGAAGTAATAAACATCCCACTAGGAAAACAGTGGATTGCACCTTATCCAAACGTCTCTGTGTCCATCTGTAGAATCCACACCGTGACATAAATAAAAATAAATAAATAATCTTATCTCCAATGCTGAAAAGATGACACTGTTATTCCATGAAAGACATCTTGCTCAACACTCATAAACCTATAATGCAGGCAGATGACACTGGAAGCAGGCAGTGTCTACATCATAGTGTCAAATAATTAAGGCAACCTTTTTATAAATTCATGGAGAACTACATTTTTAATGGTGGAAACAAAACATGCTCTAAGTTTTCAGGCTACCGCTAGCAAAATGAATAATCGCACCAACACCTACCTAACCCACCTTGACCACATGTCTTTTATGCCTCTCAATATGTACATCTTTTTATTTTGACTACAACCAGAGACATGAATATACATTTTTGTGAATGGGGGAACAGCAGCAATTTTAGGCATTGGAGCCCATTTCCCCAACCTATCCATGTCTTCTCATCTGCCTCTAAATGACTGTAGCATAACTTGCTGAATAAATTTATACATTATGATGTTACATCAGAAAACTCTGCACAGCTTAGTGATGCTCTAAAATTGTATATCTTCTAGCATGAGAATAACTGAAACCCCCCAAAATAATATTTAATAACTAAGGAGGTGTATTGGCTATGCACTTATAAGTGTGTGTGTGTGTGTGTGTGTGTGTGTGTGTGTGTGTGTGTTGGGGAGGGGTGACCACAGGAAGTATTTGTACTTGAAAACAATTATGAGTAGAAATAATGGAACCTTACCTGCTAAATTACTTCATTTGATTGACTAACCAATCTGGAGACAAACACAACTCTTTTAATTAAGTTGGAAATAGTATGGTCTAATGGTTATAGCATAGTCTGAGAACCAAAAAATCACAGGTTCAGCCCCACTAGAGCCAAATAATTATTGTGTAACTTTGGCACATAACATCCCAGTGTTACAGTAGAAGGACCTCACTGGAAAGAAGATGCTGCATCTCAGCTGGGCTATCCTGAGTAAACAAATTGTAAATAAAAAAATAGGAGTCTAATAGTGGTTCAGAAACAAGAACAGTTTCCTGTAAAAAAGGACAGGAAGAGTGATGTTGCATCTCAAGTACATGGGGAAAGTTCTCAGATTTTATGTTCGTGGCATTGGAACTTGTGGCACCATTATGGGGGGGATGGGTTAAACATTCTACTTCAGAAGGAAACCAAATTAATGATTTCATTACAAACCTCCCAGCCATGGGGGTTTAATAACGAAATAGATTTGCACCATTCTTATAGATACAAAAAGGTATATGCCTGAAAGTTTAGCCTTGTCACAGCCTTCTTTCCCTCCCCTTATTGTTTCCTCTACTCCTCTCTATAAATACACCATACAACCCACTTCTCTATTCTCCATTCACTCCTGCACTGATCCTTTCTACTTCCTCCATTTCTCTTCCTCCTTTCCCTGATCACTTTTTTCTCTACCCTTTCCTATCGTTCTTATTGTTCTCAGATGGGAGACCTATGCCAAGGGTGGGGCACAGTAAAATGTATAAGTGTTTAAACTTCAGGAGTACGAGCTGCCTCAGTGTCATCTGTAACATGCTGTGCTGTCTTCCTACAGGGAGCAGCTGGAAAAGTATCAGAGATGTCAGAGAAACTAGTAAATAAACCTCAAACTACTTTACAATGAAGATTTGGTGTGGACAGTGAAGTTTCCAATTGTCTGAAGTGTTTAAGGTTCCCCATCACTACTTTCAGCATGAATGGTTCCATCTGAGACCTTAGAAAAGAATCTGGCTGACCCCTCTCCAGCGGTGGAAGGCTCCATGTACCTGATATTTGAGGGTCAGCTGCAGTAATATGGATTATTAATTGGAAAACAAAAGAGAAAAGAAGACAGACACCAACCACTTACAATAAAAACTGCTCCATTTGCATGGAAGATATAATAGAAGTAAGTCTGAGGAAGCACATGGGCATGAATGCAAAATGTTGGCTAATAGTATGATTTAATATCAGGGTCTCTCCAGGTTTCCCATTCAAAATGTTGTGGCATGACTGCACTTTGATCAATAAAGAGTTTTTCTCATATCTTCATTGCAGCTGGATTGGTTTTATTGGCTGTGGAGCGTGTGTGTCATCTTTTCTCTTTTATTCTGGTTGTATACTTAAAGATAAAGCACTACTTTTCTCCAGAGTGTCGCTTTTTAATTTTCCATTCACAGTCTTGTATAGGTACCTGTAATGAACATGGTGGCAATTTCATCAACCGGAGAGTGGGAGATAATGACTTATTCTGCCCTTAAATTCATAAGATGAAATTATCATGAGGTCTTCACAGGCACCTATATTAAATGAGTTATAAATAGTTGGGAAGAAAGACATTTAGAAAACTGAGTGCAGGAGGAAAATAACTTTTTGTTTTTTAACAGAATTCTGTCCATGTTTTAACTAGAGCATTACTTTGCAGGGATCTTATTTTGATAGACAGCACCAGTCCAGGTTTTCTCTGTGCTGTTCTATGCTGCTAACTCTTGGTAGTGCATGTTTTCTCTGTGCTGCTCTGAGTCAGCAGCTGTATCCAACTTCTTCATATATTTACAGACATCTAAGTTTTCTTATTTTCTTAAGTAAATATAACTATTTTTTCCCCATATAGATGTTTCTCATTCGGAGTCATGGCAGTTTCTCAGCCCTGTTCCTGCCTCCACAGACCAGCACCTGCCTCACACAAAGGTACCTACTGCCAGTATCCTCATGGATTTCACCCCCATGGTGAAATCAGATGAGGGAGGGCTCTCCTCCCCTCCTGAGCATATGATCCAGTTTGACCACAAGTCTTTTGGGTGGCAGCATGGGTCCATGGACAGGCAGTCAAGAGTTCATAGAGCCAATGACCTTTCCTTTTGTTCTTTTCTCCCTGTTCCCCCTTCTGTGACCATACATATGTGAGCTTGCATGTGAGGGCACACACTACTCACTAGGCTGCAGACCCTCCCATTCCTTGCTACCATAGCCTACACTACCACCACGCCTCCACCTGGTGGCAGTCATAAGCTGGGCTATCAGACCCTCCTTCCCAGGGAGAGGAGAACTGTTCCTCAGATGCTCAATCCTCCCCATCCCCGGTCAACCCCTGGCATCCAGAGTCCACTTCCAAGCCTGGGTAACCGGCATAGTGTGAGGTCTAGTGTCTAGTGCCTTAACTCCTAGTGCCACTGGTCTGGCTGTAAATATTACTATTTATTTGAAAACTGCCAGTGCGTGTGTGTGTGTGTGTTCTTAGAGCAACTGTTTAGCATGCTGTATGACACAGTTTGACTTTTTTTAGGATTATTGTATAAATTAGTTCAGTTGAGTTGTCGATTATTTGAACATAGTGCTTTTAAACCTTTTAGTCTGAGATTTCTCTAGTTTGTCTTATCTCCTGTAGGAGAATTACAGATTCATATCAAGTTTTGTTTTTGTTGCTGTATTTTGTACTGTTGCTTTTCAGGGCTGTAAGTAAGTACAGTGAAGCCCACCAGGATGAAGCGCAGTGTGATAGGTTTACTGCATGACAAAAGGGATTAACTCCCATTGAAATAGCATTGTTTACTGCAGTAACTATACTGCTGAATTCTGCAATGATGCACTTCATCCTGGTGGGCTTCACTGTAAGTAATGTTTTATTTAATTAGGTGCCCAATCCCAGGGGCTCTGGGCACTGTACAATACAAACATATTTAACAAGGATATTAAAAATGTTTCAATTAAAATAATCAGCAGCAATATTAAATTATTGTAAAAGCATCATAAAAAACATACTAAAAAGCATTTTCAGGATAGGCTAGATTAAACAGACGAGTCTTTATTCCCCCCCCCAAGTGCCTCTACCATAGGAGCATCCCTCAAAGATCGTGGCAGCGATTTCCGGAGGACTGGGTTGGCCACCCCGAATGAGCAATCACCCATGGTTTTTGACCTGGTCCTCAGAACCATCAGGAGGCCGTGGGTGGAGGAACAAAGGGAGCAAGCCAGGACAGCCGGAGTAAGGGGGTCTGACCAGTAGCCAGAGCCCAATATGTATAGGGACTTATAGGTGTCTCTTTCATTTACCTTGGTTAATTTAAGTTTGGAAGGGGTAAGTGGTACTTTTATTCTGTTGTCAACAGTCCCTTTATACTTTGGTTTTGCAGGCAGGTTACAGCGTGAGATCAGTTGGGGGGGGTCAGTGTTACTTTGGTTCTGTTGTAAGCAGGTCTCTTTTACTTTGGTTTTGCAGAAAGGTTACAGAGTGTGTGGAATCAGTTAGGGGCAGCGGTACTTTGGGTCTGTTGTAAGCAGGCTCAGTTTACATTGGTTTTGTAAGTAGGTAACACAGTATGTCATATCACATCAGGGGGCAGTGAACAATTGATGTGTTGCTAAAGTGACATCACTTCAGAGAATAATAGTGTGTTAACTGACATGTCAATCATCTATTGACCACTACAGTGATGTTATCAGAGTGGGTAATGGAATTTCTCAGCAACAGGAAATTAGTGGGTTATAGGGGTCAACCATGTACAATAATATAATAATATAATGCATTACTGGACAATCTTTTTGCATATACAGAATAAGATATCTCTGATTTAGTTATAGAAGGCTTAGTTTTAAGGCAGCGCAGCATAGTGGGTAAAGTGCAACTCTGTGCACAGTAATAGCCAAGTTTGGATCCTACCAGCATTAAAAAACAACACTGTAACATTGCTTGAACTACAAAACATTCAATACATATCCAGTGGTAAGGGGCTAGCTTCCTTATGAAAAACAACATGAAATAATATCAGTAGTAGAAAGACTGGAGGCAGCTAAGTATACCTGCTGCTGGAGTCACAGCGTGCAACTGCAAATCAAAAGGTAAAGGAGCTGGACTCTTATGTGCAGGCTTGACAAGGAAGAAAAATTTCAAAACTTTGAAGAGGTTTATCACTTTATTCAAGTAAAATAACAAAATGCCATGGTAGCACCCCATGTCTGTCACCGATGTCTAACATCACCACTATGTGCTTTTTCAAGGACCACGGTGGTGACACACAACATTGGTGACAGGGGATGCTACCATAGTATTTTGTTATTTTATTTAAATAAAGTGATAAACCTCTTCAAAGCTTTGAAGTTTTTTTCCTTGTCCAGCTTGCACGTAAAAGCCAAGCTACTATCCTTCATGAAATATTACAGTAAATGTGTATTAACATATTTAGACTGCTATTACAAATATTTTCCATGTACATTACATAAATAGTAAGCAGATTTTCATTCTTACTGTATATCTATGTTCATATTGACAACACACGTGACAGCCCTAATAATTATTTAAATGGTATTTCTCACATGAGAGCATTTTACTGTATATCTGTGTTCATATGGACAACACACGTGACAGCCCTAATAATTATCTAAGTGGTATCTCTCACATGAGAGCAAACCAAGGAAACTGAATCAAGATGCATTTGTAGAGAGAATAGGCAGGATTTTCAAAAGTCATAAAATGGATGCAACTAGCATCAACTTCAATGTGCCCTGATATTCCTAGCACACATTATGTCTTATTGGAGCTACTTTCAAAAGATTGGCTTTATCTGCAGCATTCCAAGCTGTTGTATGGTATGTTACAACCAATTTTATTTAATGTTGTTTGTAATTTAGTTTTTATTAAATCTCTCATATAATAATATACAGAGCAGACCAAATAGAAAAGATATAGTTGGTACAGGTTCACATTATGCATTGTTTTAACGCATATAAATAGATGTTTGTACAGTAAAGCCTTTGCTGGGGCAACAAACTGTCCATTATCCTCTCTTAAACCAATGAGGCAAAATGGTATATAGGGACTGAAATCTGCCTCTTTTGGAGCTTGTTAGCCTCCTTTCCATACTATCTGTGAAGCCCCTTCAACCTCTACTAGTAGGGTGCCATGAAATAAAGTTTAGCAGTTTAAGTAGGGGTTACAAAGAAAGTGATACCACATCTGTATTGTATGAGATAAATATGATTTCCAGCTTCAAGTATCATTGCCCTTAGGCACCAACAATGTGAACATAAAGAAAGGTGTCAAAGGTGAGAAGTAAATTCAGTTAGCCATTGAAGGAGAAAGACAGGAGACATGAAGGAGGTGTGAGAAAGAGAGGGAGCAAGTGGGGAGGGGCCTGTGGTACAAAGTCTAATTGATACAGTACCAATCTGTGCCATGTGGTGTTAAGTAGGTCAGCTTTGTTTGAAAGGGTACACGTCAGTCTCTACAATGATCAGATCTCAATAAGGATCTTACACCACCCTTCTATGGTGGGAATGGTTGTGGAATGCCAGAGCCTGGTAATCATGTTTTTAGTGGCCAGTAGTAAAATTAATTGTAATTTCAGGGTGAATCATGTAAGGGCACTATTCTCTTGTCGGATGGACACTAGTATCAGCAAGGGGGCAATGACCACTGGACAGTTAAAAATTGCTACCAGCTCATGTATAACACCCTGGCAAAAGGGGTGAAGGTATGGACACTTCCAGATTATGTGGATAGGGCTAGTCAAGGCCTGTCTGCATCCCCTCCAACATAAACCTTTATGTGGCCCTGCATATTTTGCTACAATGTTCTGGGTGCAAAAATAATGAATTTATTTATTTAAGTCTTTGTTTATCAGGTAAGTGTGCTGATCCAAGGATTGTTTTCATGCATGACCCAGGTCACAAACAATGGCACAGAATCAAACAGTTAAAATAATTTACAATTCAATAAAAGCATCAAATTACAAGCTGTACAGACACAAGCCCCAACAGAAACATACATAGCATAATAAGCAATGGTACAGACAAGTAACTGAACAATGTACAGTTGAAAGCCTGATGAAAGTAGATAACTAGCTGTACAACAATGGATTGACACAGGGTAGTTCATAGAAACATAGAAATTGTTGGCATATAGGGATAGCTAGGCCCATCCAGTCTGCCCATAGGCCCTATACATTGTATGTGGCCACTGATTCTATGTGATCAATGGCTTGTCGTTACTCCCTCCCCTCTTAGGCTTCCCTTGTGCCTGTCCCAAGCATGCTTAAACCCCTCCACTGTGCTTGTTCCCACTACCTTCTGTGGCAGACTATTCCATGTGTCGACTACCCTTTCTGTGTAGAAAAACTTCCTCACATTATCTCTTAATCTACCCCCCTTCAATTTCATATTGTGCCCCCTTGTTCTAGTACTTTTTCTACATCAGAAAAGCTCCCCTGCCTGCACCTTGTTTATGCCCTTAAGGTACTTGAAAGTTTCAATCATGTCCCCCCACTGTCTCCTCTCCTCCAGTGAGTACATATTGAGGCCCCTTAGTCTCTCCTCATATGTTTTGTGGTGTAAGTCCTGCACCATCTTTGTTGCCCTTCTCTGGATAGTCTCCACTCTATCTATGTCCTTACACAGGCGTGGTCTCCAGAACTGCATGCAGTACTCCAGGTGAGGCCTTAGCAATTTTTTATACAATGACATCACCACCTCCCACCTCCTGCTAGTGATACCTCTGCCTATGCACCCCAGCATACCACTGGCCCTCCCTGCTGTCTTTGTACACTGCTTTGATACCTTAAGGTCATCAGAGATGATAACCCCTAGGTCCCTTTCCTTCTTGGTGACAGTGAGCTTTTGTCCCCCAACCTGTAGCTCTCCCCAGGGTAGTAGAAAAAATGTATTACAAGCAGTAATACTAATTTGAAATGGGGTAAACAGACTGCACCACAGTAACCTAGTAGGATAAACAGTTCAACAACTACAATAACTAGATGGTGGTGAATAGGGAGGAAGCAGGGAAGTTAGGTGCTGGAGGTGGTAAATAGAGGCACACACCAAGGGTGCTAGGGAGGAGAGGGAGAAAAGCAGAGAGATGAAATGCCATTGGTGACATGGAGGCAAACACCAAGGTTACTATGTACTAGGGTAAGGAGGAGGGAAAGTCAAGCAGGAGTACAAGGGTAGGACAAATAGGAAAAAGATCTAGGGAGAGAATGCAGTGAAGACACAAGGGAAAACAAGGCAACTAGTAGGGGTAGGGATGGGGAGAGGGGGAAGACAGAGCTAGCACTTAAGGGTGGGGGGGACAAGGAAAAAAGGGAGCAGGAGTGAGGGAAAGGGGACGTAAGTACCTACACCCCGGAGGGGGAGGGTTTAAACAGGAGAGCAGGAGCAGGTGATAGTGACATTTCCAAGAGGCATTTCCCTCCAGCAAGCTGCAGATGTGAGATGATAAGCAGGCAAGGCATATTTATGCCAAGTTTCTAAGGAATATGCCACCTCCTGCTCATTATTCCAGCATTGTAGAATTCTAGCTGTGGTTTCTGTCAATGTATCTTGAAAGGTTCTGTAAAGGTGACCAATAAGATGGGACCATTCCTAATCTTTCAAGTGGGAGGTAAGAATGTGCATGATTGCTAGGAGTTTATCTGGGATACAGGAGACCAAGGTACCCTGAGCTAACAGATAACAGTGAATCTGCAGATATCTGTAATGGTCCATGGTAGGTAACTGAAATGTCACTTGGAGGGAAGCAAATGGATACACACCATGAGAGTCCAGAAGTTGAAAATAAAAGCATAGGTCCAGTCCATTCCATCTTCTGTTACCCAGATCTTGTGAGTTCGGGGGGAACAAGATATCAAATTGTATAGATCATAGTTGAAATGTTTGGGCTGGGGTCAGATAAGCCATCTTTACAACCTTTCATTGTTTGAAGATCTCCACTGTATATTGGATAAATCTGGAAGACGGGAAGCCACTTGGGGGATTTTCAAACAGGTAATAATCCATATTGAAAAGATCTTTACATCCAGTTTTAGATATAAAATGCTAGACATAGATATAAATGACAGACCAGGTTACACGCGGCCTGACAGTTATATCCAGGTACATTTATATTTTCAGGCTGGAAACAACTAAGTCAGAATTTTGAAAAATTGGACTTAGCCATGTCCCAGCTTTGAAAACTGGACATAGAAACAATTTGTTCTTCTGCCCAGATATGTATGCAACAGAAAATGGTATATAGACATAGGCTTTGAACCTCCCCCCATCACCAATATATAGCCTCATATTCCTAATTCTTACATCATTCACAGTGCCAGTACCTAAGCTGTTCCAAAGCCAAAAAAATGCTTTTGACAAACACCAAAACCTGCCTCTTCCCAATATACTATGGCAACTCAGAACAGGGATGTCTCCTATATGGTCATGTCCATACTCGTACCAAACAGTGTCCAGAGACCTTGTACGAATGCCCCTGTCTTCGCCGGCTTTAGCAATTATCTATGCACTATCCTCATCTAACTATGACAATACCCAAACAAAAACCATTACTAAAATATCCTATGCAAGACAAAACAACAAAAGACTACTTAACAGATTAAGACAGTATCTTAAAAAAACTACTACTACTTCTTCTACTCTGCTTGGGAAATGTTGAACTAAACCCAGGCCCACCTGTTCTTCTGGATACCCCTGCGGACCTTCCCTAATATAAAGGTCTTAGCTTTCTTCATGTTAATGCTTGCAGTTTGCTGAAAAAGCTGGACCGGATACAGACCTGGGCCCTACATGCAGCTCCCGATTTCTTCATTATATCGGAATCCTGGCTTATGCCATCGATGCTAAACAAATCCATCAACATTCTGGGATACAATACATACCACTGTGATAGGCCAACTAGAGGAGGGGGGGTTGTAATCTATGCTAAGAACAAATTTGCAGTTACGGTCATCGACTGTACTTTGAAGCCTAAAGAATTTGAATGCCTGGCTCTAAAATTATTCCTTACCACGGAGAAGTCACTCCTAATTGCAGCCTGCTACTGACCCCCGTCTGGTGGCATGACTCTCCTACCGCATCTCCAAAACCTAACTGTAACTTGAATTGGAATGATGACAGTTCCAAGAAACTGAAGGATCTTTGCGATGCAGTTGGCTTGGTACAATTTACACCTGCAAACACAAGGCCAAATAAAAAATTCCATGAGCTAGCTCTCTCTTGGACCTTATGCTAGTTAACAAGCCTCACAACATTTCTCATGCCGGAGTGTTCTTCAATGATATGAGTGACCATTGTGCTATTGCTTGCATTAGACACCCTCTGCAATTAAATCAGGCTGCCAAATTCATATTGAGAAGAAGCATGAAAAAGTTCTCCCAGAATGAATTCTTGAAAGACCTAAGCAACATCAGATGGCAGAATTTCTATCTAGCCCTCTCCCTTAGCGAGGCATTTAATATCTTTCATAGCCTCTTAATGGGACTAATCGATAAACATGCCCCGCTAAGGCTAATCAGATCTAAAAAAAGACCCCTGGGTGGTTCTCTGCCCTTTTGAAGAAAGAGCTCAAGGACAGGGATTACTGGTGGAAAAGAGTGAGGAAATCACATCTGGAGGCAGATTAGTTAGCATTTCACACCTCTAGAAATGCCTGCACCAAGCTAATTAGATCTGAAAAATCTAGGTATTTCCAAACAGAACTAGAAGCCAACAAAAACAACTCAGCCAAATTTTGGAACAACCTCAGAGAAGTTGAAGGATACCCTACTGATTCATCTCTACCAGCCAATATTATGTCCGCTGGATACACCTACACAGAGAGAGACGTTAGTCTTGAGCAGTTAAATGATCACTTTTCCACTGCAGGGCTAGCTTTTGACACCTCACCTTTTAACAAAATCAACCCACTAGGTGACCCTACTGACAACTTTAATAATAATCCTAAACCTAACTTACCTCATTCTAGCATATTTAGCTTCCATACAGTCACATTTAAGCAAGTAGAGGACTTACTACTTTCCCTGGATACCAAAAAGAGTGCAGGTGTAGACAACATTAAACTGTACTTCCTCAAGCTCGGCTATCCCTACTTGACCAACCCATATTACACACTTATTCAACATATTGCTAAAGTAAGGAGAACTTCCATTGCTATGGAAAACTGCCCATAGTCTTCCTTTATTCAGTCGGAAGATCTGTGCAATCTGAATAATTACTGGCCTATATCTATATTTTCAGCTCTGTCAAAATTACTCAAAAAAATTGTTAATGCCCAAATTAGAGAACACCTGGATTCGCATGACTTACTAAACCCTGTACAATCTGGCTTTAGAGCCAAACATAGCACTGTATCTGCACTTGCAAAAGTTACCACAGATTGGCAAATTGCACTGGAGTCTAAGAAACATGTGTTTGCCCTTTTCCTTGATCTTAGCAAGGCCTTCAATACTGTGGACCACAATATCTTGCTCACAGCCCTAAGCAACATCGGACTCGATAGTCCTGTAATCAAATGGTTCTCCAATTACCTCACCAACAGGTTGCAACAAGTCAAAGCTGCAGGTGATCTGTCTTCACAAAAGAAACTCCTATGAGGTATTCTCCAAGGCTCCATACTAGGCCCAATCCTACTTGCAATTTACATCAATAACCTGGACACTCATCTACGTTCAGCTAATATTCATTTATTTGCAGAAGATACTGTACTATATACCATAAATTCCTCCTTGGATTTAGCACATGACAACTTACAGCAAGACTTCATTACTCTCCAACATAATCTCATTAAACACAAGCTCCTCTTCAATGCCAAAAAGACTAAAGCCATGATCCTGTCAACAAAAGCAGGCCTCGGACCAATACATACTTCTCTGATTCTAAAGCTTCTAGATGAACCTCTCGAAATAGTTAAAACATTTAAATACCTAGGATTCTGGCTGGATAATAAGTTTAACTTTCAATGCCATCTGAATGAAGTTTCGAAGAAATTAAGACAGAGGTTAGACTTATTCTATCGTATTAAACATCTGCTTACCTTAGATGCTAGAAAGAGGCTAGTACAATCTACATTCTTACTCATATTGTATTATGCTCACTTGATCTGCACACATTGTCCCTTAATGATGCTTAGCAAACTTGACACCCTATACCACTGGGCCTTAAGATTTATCCTCAACCTACCCTTTCATACCCACCATTGCCTACTATACCAGGAATCGGGGTGGCCTTCACTTTTAAGTAGGAGGAAAAGAAATGCTCTTCTCTGGCTTAATAGAGCACTTTCCAATAATCTTCCTACAAACATCTCAAATTTATTCGTGCAAGCCAAGGGTTCCTATGGACTGAGACGTTTCTCTATACTCTGCTTCCAGATTCCTAGAGAAAAAACAACCTTTGGTTCGGCCACAATCAACTTTACACTCCCATCTCTATGGAACTCCATGCAAAACTCACTAAAATTGTCCTAACTTCCAGGATTATTCACATTCAAAGAGTTACTAGCTGCATTTTTGAGGGAAACTTGCAATTTTTTTAGACAATGATGAGCCAACAGCAACTGAGTCCTTTCACAAGTTCTGCAACTAGAACCTCACTTAAGACCCATCCCTATAGGGGACATCCAGCACCTAGAGCCTACTGTCTTTTATCCTGGTCCTCTTCATACCTTCTTCTTCTTCCCTTTACCACACCCTTCACCTGCCTTCCATTTCCCGCTCACCACCAACAGCAGGAGGTAGTCTAGGTTTGATGGCTCTCCTCCATCTCCTGTAAATTTATTGCTTATGAACTGCATTTCATCATAACTTTGGCAGGTCTGTAGATATTGGCCTTTTGTGCCTCACCTGTACAATGCTTTTCACATTATTGAGCTTCCATATCTGAGTCCATGCACTTTATTGTATTGTATTGTTCTATGTCCAGAACCACTTTGAAAATGAGCTTGCTCAATGGTGTTTATGCCTGGTTAAATAAAGTGATTGATTGATTGATATAGGAGGTATTCCTTTTTTGAAGATTACAATAGTCAAATTAGGAGACAATGTTGAAGATCTTCAATATTTCTGTCATTATCATGACAAACATTTGAGGACATAAGAATATTGTTATGTCTACCATTTGTACCTGCCATTAGGAGACTGCAAAAAAGTAAAGCTTTACAAAAGCTATATGAAGTTATGGAGACTCAAGAAAATCTAAATCTAAATCTAAATATTTTCCCAGTCATGGGTTTTCTTAACAAAAGGATCATCTAAAGTCAGAACAAGCAATGGAGCAACAGCACTCATCCTCCTGCATGATTCTTGCCAAAGATGGACCATCCGCACAAACAGGAAAGGAGTATTTTGTGCAAAGAAGTCCATTTACATGTTATTGACACACAGCCATGTGCAAATTGCAGAGCAGGTAAAATATGTACAAAGCCCTAACCTTTCACACCTGCCCTTGATGCTTTTTCAAGGGATACCCACCTCCACTCACATACTTATCTGTAATGACAATATTTGACAAACAAAAAACTAACTTGACTTGATACTCTCATACTCAACTTTTATAGTCCATATCAAATGTAATTACAATCACTATTGATCTGGTTATGTGTGGGAGGAGGTGGGAAAGTGACATCTTACATGTGCAAGTTTAGAAACAACAAATGTAAGTACATAAAGTTGAATAACTAAATTAATTGAAGACACGAAAACATTATGTTAATTCCACAATTTATAAATAAGAGAATGCAAATTGTTACTAGATTAAACAGCTGAAAATGAGTTGAAAGCATGCTTCCATGGAAAAAACTTGTTTAGGAAGTTTCAATATAAGTTCATACAAAGTGCTTGATTATAAAGATAACACAAATATGGAAGTCTACATAGAAACATAGAATTTGACTGCAGATAAGGACCACTTGGCCACCTAGTCTGCCCATTTTCTTACCTAACAGATAAGCTGCAGATCCTAGTTAACCAACAGCTTACTTTCTCCTACCCCCACTAGGACTGCCTTATGTTTGTCCCATGCATTCTTGAATTCCCCTGCTATTCTTGACTCCACGACCTCCTCAGGGAGGCTGTTCCATCCATCCACAACCATCTCTGTGAAAAAATACTTCCTCACATTACCTTTGAGCCGTCCCCCCTCTATCTTCAAATTGTGCCCCCTTGTTCTTGCACATCTCTTTTTCTGAAAGATGCTACCCTCTTGGACTTTGTTGATTCCCTTGAGGGTCTTGAAAGTTTCTATCATGTCCCCTGTCTCTCTTCTTTCCTCAAGGATATACATATTAAGCTACTTTAGTCTTTCTTCATATGTCTTCTGGTGCAGACCCTGCACCATTTTGGTTGCCCTCCTCTGGACAGCCTCCACTCTGTCTATTTCTTTGAGGAGATGGGGTCTCCAGAACTGCACACAGTACTCCAGATGGGGTCTCACCAACTGTCTGTACAGAGGGTTAACAACTTCCTGTTTTCTACTATTGATGCCTCTCCTATGCATCCCAGTATCCCCCAGCCTTCCTTACTGCCTTCTCACATTACTTGCCCACCTTTAGGTCATCTGATATAATTACCCCAGGTCCCTTTCCATTTTTACTGTTGTCAGTATCTCACCCCCCATTGTGTACTCTTCCCCTGGGTTTTTGTTTCCCAGGTGCATTACCTTGCACTTCTTTGCATTGAATCTGAGCTGCCATGCATTTGACCATTCCTCCAACCTTGCAAAGTCCCTTCTCATCCTTTCCACTCCATCCTGTGTATCAACCCTGTTGCAGATCTTAGTGTTGTCTGCAAAGAGACATACTTTTCCTTCCAGTTCCTCTGCAATGTCACTTATAAAAACATTAAAAAGGACCAGTCCCAGTACTGAACCCTGTGGTACCCCACTAGTAACCCTCCTTTCTTCACTGTGGACTCCATTTACTACCCTTTGCGTCCTGTTGTCTAGCCAATTTTTTATCCAGGCTACCACCCTGGGACCCACTCCAAGGCTGGCTAACTTGTATATTAAACTTTTATGTGGGACTGTATCAAATGCCTTGCTAAAATCTAGGTAGGTCATGTCCACAACCTCTCCCTGGTCTGCTACTTTGGTCACCCAGTCAAAGAAATCTATTAGATTCATCTGACATGACCTTCCCATTGTGAATCCATGCTGCCTTGGGTCCTGAGCCCCACTGGCCTCTAGGTACTCAACAATTCTTTCCTTCAGAAGTGATTCCATCATTTTCCCTACCACTGAGCTCAAACTAACTGGTCTGTAGTTTCCTGCCTCTGTCCTGCTCCCACTTTTGTGAAGGGGAATCACATCTGCCCTCCTCCAGTCCTCAGGTACCACCCTAAGTCTAAGGAGATACATATGAACACTTGTTCAATAATTGATGGTTCTTGTTAAAACCAGTGTTTTAATTGATAACAAACCAGTTTCTTAATTTGTGAAAGAGATGGGTGTACAGTAGATGCTGAAATGCTATGTAAAGTTCTTAAGAACCTATTTTGTATGTCTTCTAGAGAGTTCACATTTGGACCATCCCCATATCTCCACAGCATATAACATCTGTGAGTTTACTTTCAATATTGTAAACTCTAAGAACTGCTGTGGAATTGTTTCCATAGTAATTAGAAATAAACCTTATAATTAGGACAAGTGATTTCCAGATATTTCTAGAATTGCCAGTGTTTTTTTCTGAAATTATTTAAAATTAGATAATATACCTGAAATTGTAATTCTGAATAAAATCTCACCTGAAATGTTGCTTTTCACTCTATTGCCTTTTTCTATTTTTGTAAATAAAGCCTGTCACTTTCTATAAAAAAGTACTTTATAATGCATAACTTCAAATTTTATTAGCTAGTGTATTATTTTAAATTTTCAGAAATGTAATATTGTACTTAAAGACACATTTCAAATTTCTGTAATTCCAGATAAAACTGTTGGTACAGTTTAAATGGTTAAAATGCTTTGATATTAGGGCACCATTAAGGTGAGTGGGAATCAGTTCACACCTTTGCTCTACTCCCATTGTTTCTGTTCAAATAGTATTCTGGTAGTCTGGTTACTTGCATCAGTACGATGATTGATTTATTCAGTAAAGGAATCATTTTTTTTAAATTAATGTTACTATTCTATGAATGCAACTGAGGAAATAGTGGACCCACATTTTTTCAGCACTTAAAATTCTCAGTGGCTTTCTCCCAAATCATAACAGTCAAGGTAGCAAGTGAGTTTTATTTCTCAGAAGAAGCCAGAAGGGGAAGAAAGGAAACATATTCAATTCAGTGCTTTAGAGTAACTGGTAATTGCTATTTTTCTTTTAAACTTAGATTGTGGGCTTTTAGTGACACTGTACTTTCTTTGTTGTCTTTACTTAGAATTGTTTTTGGGCTGTTGAAAATTTAAAACGTAGTGGTGGTGTAATTCTGTGCTGTCTTTAATTGCTGCAAATTTTGCCCCCCCTCCCTCCCCCAACTCTTAATTATATGCCCTGTTAAATCTGATTGACAGGAGCTAAACACAGGGTACAGTAAGGGGTGTGAAGTAGGAGGGGCATAAGGGGGAAGAAGCCCACCCTCAGCACGACAGGTGTTTTGACTCATTTATTTATTTATTGGTTTCTTTTCTTTTTTTTTAAAGAAAATTATCTGAGGATCAGTAGCAGGATTTTTAGGACAGTAAATTAATAAAAAGGGAACTAGGAGAGCTTCAGTAGCAGGCAAGTAGTGGAATAGCAGTATAATTGCAGTATAATGTGGGGAGTGGTGCAATGCAGTGGCTGTGGGGCAGCCATATTCAGGCAGACCTTCTGGACACTGAGGTGCTGCCCTATCTGCATGCATCTCTCTGGACTGCGGGATGAGGTAGCCAGACTCAGAGTGGAAGTAAACTGGGTCAGGAGTACCATCAAACCTATCCAGAGACCATCCAGTCCAATGCAACTGCCTCAAAGGATGCCGAGAATGAGGAGCACTCAGATGACAGTGGGCTCAGGGAGGGTTAGAGCGGTCAGGCAGAGGCACATCCCAGATCCTATTCCACTCAAGAACTCATATGCCACACTGGCAAATGAGGACAACCAAATAGAGGTACCCAGAGAAGTGGAAGGAAAGGATGTAGAGGTTAGCCAAGGAGGTGACCTCAGTGGGGAAAGCAGTGGACCCCAGAGGAGGAGGAAGCGAATCCTGGTGGGGGACTCCATCATAAGAGGGATCCAGCTAGGAACACAGGAGGGGGAGGACAGGGAGGTGAGGTGCCTACCAGGTGCCACGGCATGGAGGGATGGAAGCAAGATCCTGGGGATCACTGGGAAGACAAGATGGAAGGGTGAGCTGGATGTCATTATCCACCTAGGTACTAATGACCTGGCAAATGGGGAGCCAAAGGAAGTTCAGGAAGAGTTTAGGAAATTGGGAGAGTCTCAAGCAAGTAGCTACTTCTGTCACTTTCTCAAGTACTTCCTGCAAGAAGGCAAGGGAGAGCATGGGAGTGCATGCACCGAACTTTAACTCATGGTTGAAGAACTGGTGCTGAAGAGTTTGGATTACAAGTGACTGGGACCCACCTGGAGGGATGGAGGTTTGTTCAAGCCTGACGCTGCATCCATCCTGGAGGGGAATCCAAGCACTCAACGATAAGTTTAAATGCTACATTGACAAGCATTTAAACTAGCAAAGGGGGGTGGCAGGCCAGCAAGGAGGGTACCTACTTGCTCATCCCCCACAGCTAGCAGTGGAACCAGTGAACCAAGGAGTGGCTATCTCTGCAAAGCGGTGTGCAGAAGATGGAGATTAGTGCCCAAGAGGTGGATAGGCAGAAAAGGGGCAAAATTCAGCAGAAGGGCAGACAGCAAGGAGAACTAGGGATAAAGGACAACCAAGGAAGGGGCTGGAGTAGAACAGTGAAACAGTCTAGGGAGGTCAAATCATGGAAAGCCATGTGTGAAAATGCCAGGAGCCTTAGCAACAAGATGGAAGATCTGGAGGCTGTCATGGTGCAGTCAGACCTGGACATTGTGGCCATCACGAAACCTAGCGTGATAACCATGACTGGGAGATGGCCATACCTGGCTACAACATATTAGAAGAGACAGAGCAGGCAGGAAGGGAGGAGGAGGCACTGTATGTGAAAATGACATAAGGGCCACAGAGGTCCAGGAGGAACAAAATGGGGAGAGATACTGTGGTTAAGCTGGAAAGGAAAATGGGACAGCTATCCGCACAGGTGTGGTCTATAGACCACCAGCCCAAGAGGAAGAAACAAATAGAGTTGATGCTAGCCATCCAAAGGATGGCAGACAAGGGTGAGGTAGTACTGGTTGGAGACTTCAATATTCCAGACGTGACTGGAGCATCCCAGCGCAGCATCAACTAGGAGCAGATTTATCCTGACTCCTTCAGGGTGCCTTCCTCAACTGGTCATGGAACCAACTCTGCAGAAGGCAATACTGGACCTTGTGCTCACAAACAGGGACAGTGTGATGGGGTAACAGTGGGGAGCACCTGGGGAACAGTGACCACCAGTCATTGTGGTTTGAAATCACAGAAAGAGCAGAACCAAACCACACAAAAACACGATCCTGGATTTTAGGGGCAGACTTTGGGACAATGGGAGATACTTGAAAGAGGCATTAAGGGAATGGGACAGGAATCAGGGTTGAGGAACAGTGGGCAGTATTTAAAATGGGATTACAAGAACAACAGAATTACGCATTAAGCAGGTTAGCAAGAGGAAAAGGAAGAGGAGACCATTATGGTTTTCCAAAGAGGTAGCAAAGAAAGTGAAAGCCAAAAGATTGCATTCAGGCAATACAAAAGACACAGGCAGAAGGGATAGGAGAAGTACCAGGAGAAGCAAAGGAGGCAGGAGGTCAGTAAGAGAAGCCAAAGCTCAGACAGAAGAACACATTGCAAAATCAGTGGGTAGAGGGGACAAAACCTTTACAGGTACATAAGTGAAAAAGAAAGACAAAGGAGGGATAGTGAGACTGAAGGGGAGGATGGGGCCAATGGAGGATGACAACAGTAAAGCTGACATATTGGACAGGTATTTCTACTCAGTCTTTACTGAGGAAGAGGAGGGTAATAGGGTCTGAAGGGAGTACAAGGGGTGAGAATGGTGCAGAAATGGACACAAGTCCCTTTACGAGAAAGGGTCCTGAAAGAACTGGAAGTAATAAGAGTTGATAAAGCAATGGGGCCAGATAGGAGGTGCCCAGGGTCCTTAAAGAACTAAGAGGTGGTGGCTGAACCTCTGGCTATCCTGTTTAGCTGATCACTGGAAACAGGGGAGGTACCCAAAGACTGGAGGACAGCAGATGTAGTCCCCTTATACAAAAGTGGGAACAAAGAGGAAGCAGGGAATTACAGACCAGTCAGCCTCACCTCGGTAGTGGGGAAGATCATGGAAGCACTACTGAAGGAGAGACTGGTGGAACATCTGGTTGTCAATGGACTACAGGACCCAAGGCAGCATGGTTTCACCAGGGGGAGGTCATGTCAGACCAACCTCATTGAATTTTTTGACTGGGTGACTAGTGAGGTGGATCAGGGGAGGGCAGTGGACATGGCCTATCTGGACTTCAGCAAGGCCTTTGACACTGTGCCACATAGAAGACTATTACACAAACTTAGGAATATGGGTGTGGGCAGGACAGTAGTGTGGTGGGTAGGTAACTGGCTGGGTGGCAGGACACAGAGGGTGGTGGTAAATGGCTGTCACTCCACAGAGGGAAGAGTAATCAGTGGGGTACCACAGGGATCAGTGCTGGGACCGGTCCTATTCAACATCTTCATCAGTGACATTGAGCAGGACCTAGAAGGCAGAATTTCACTGTTCGCTGATGACACAACGCTCTGTAACAGAGTAGACACACCAGAGGGTGTGTAGACAGAATGAGAAGGGACCTGCAGAAACTTGAAGAATGGTCAGGGTTTGGCAGTTGAATTCAATGCAAGGAAGTGAAAGATAATGCATATGGGGCACAAAACCCTGGCACAATATATCAGTTGGGGGTGAGGATATAGCATGCACCAAGCAGGAAGGGATCTTGGGGTTATCATCTCTGATGACCCAAGGTAGGGAACAGTGTGACAAGGCAGCAGGTAAAGCAAATAGGATGCTGGGATGTATAGGCAGGGGCATCACCAGCAGGAAAAGGGAGGTCATAATTCTCATACAAGACACTAGTGAGGCCCCACCTGGAGTACAGTGTACAGTTCTGGAGACCATACCTATGTAAGGACATAGACAGGATAGAGAAGGTTCAGAGGAGGGCAACAAAGATGGTGCATGGATTGCATCACAAGTCCTATGAAGACAGGTTGAAGGAACTGAACATGTACTCCCTGGAGGAGAGGAGGGAGAGAGGGGATATGATAGAGACATACAAGTATCTTACAGGGAGGAACAGGGTGCAGGAATACACTATTTTTAAGCGAAAAAGATGTTCCAGGACTAGAGGGCATGGGATGAAGTTGGAGGAGGACGATTCAGAGGAAACATGAGGAAGAATTTCTTCACAGAATGGGTGGTGGACAAGTGGAACACCCTGCCAGAGGAAGTGATGGGGCTGAAACAATCATGGGATTTAAGAATGCATGGGATAGACATAAAGGAATTCTGGAGGTCAGGGGTAAGGGGCAACAGACTTCTAGGAAAACATAAACTGAACTTACGAGCTCAAATGGGCAGACTGGGTGGGCCATAGGCCCTTATCTGCTGACACAGTCTATGTATCTATGTATCTATGTATAGAAGTCAATGCACTTTAATGGTCATAGCAGTGCATTTCTAACTGTACTGTGGTAACCTAGTTAGTAGTCATGTGAATTCTATACCCGTGGCACTGTGAATAGAAAAAAATGTTTTAGTTTACTGAATATTGATAAGAAAGCTATGCTAACTATTATATCCAGAATTATCTGAAATTGCATCTTTTTTAACATGGAAATTTGCAAAACTCCATATCTGGAAATCACTGTCCCTACTTATAATACAAAAGTGTGATTGTTAACATTGATTGCTTTTATGATGCATATGTTCAAGTGTTATTGTTAGAAGAAGTAATCCCCAGATATGTATAGGATGAAACCAACTCAAGATCATTATTACCAATGTACCAGTTAAACCTTCAGATGTGCTACTTCAGTGGCCATAACTTTGGATTTGGAAATATTTATTTGCATGCCAAAGCTACTATATACATACAGTAAGTTCCAGAAGCTTATTCAGAATACACTGTAAGCTAACTTGTGATGAATACATTAAAATGAAATCATCCACATATAATAACAGTGGGATTTCATGAGAGGAGACTGCAGAAGCATGATAACATGTCAGACAAGCAAAGTGACAAATCACTCCAGAATAAATTAAATATTGTGGGAGCTAAAGCACCACCCTGTTTTACCCATGTGATGAGCCAGTGTTATCAGACAGTTTACCATCTAGTTCAGTTCTCACCTGTAGCCATGTCCCTTTGTGATAAAGTCTTTTGACTTATAGTATAGGCTGCAACAAAAAAATCATCCATTCCTAACAATGTAAATGTTCCACAGTATTTATCACTTAACCTTATAGAATGCTAAATTAAAGTCTATGGCCCAGATATTCAAAAGGGTTGCGCCATGCGCAACAGGGTTGCGCCATGCGCAAGTCCAAAATGCGCCATTCTGCGATATTCAGCAGGAGACAGTTACGCCACTGGCACCAGGTTGCGCAAGAGAGCAATGCAAATGAATGCATGCTCAACAGGAGGGGGAGGATCCATGCATAACCTGCGCAACCCGATATTCAGTCGGGTTGCGCAGAGTTGTGCATGCGCAACCCCCAAGCTGCGCCCGCACAAGCGAGCCAAAAAGGCTTAAGTCAGGGCCGCACAGGTGAGCTGCTGCATTGCGGGGCGCACACAGCAGCTGCCACCCCTGGCTGGCCCCAACTTGCTCCCTGTGCCCCCCACCAGCCCGATCGCGGGCAGTACACGCATAGTCCCCCCCACATCTCACAGCCCGATCGCTGGCAGAACCTGTATAACCCCAGTGTGCGATCGCGGGCAGAACCTGTGTGATCGCCAATTTCCCGATTCGGCGGAATGTCTCCTTTCATCCGAATATCTCCTGTGGTCCAGTGACGTGAAGCGATCGCTGGCGACTGCTTCAAACACTGGTGTCTATTTCCCCACCACGAAGCCTTCCGCTCGCCGCGGCGGCGCGGCGGCGCCTGCATCCTGCTGCCGCCCGCCGCCCGCCACCTCCGGTGGGCTGCCGCCGTTGCGCTGCCAGCCATGTTATGCAGTTACCGTGCATGAGTCGAATTTGTGAATGATCGTTCAAATCTGGACTGTCATACGGTATGGGCTGCACGCCCATTGGCTGTAGCTCTGCACCAATGGGCGCAGCCCACCGATAGTCAGTCGGGCGGGCAGCGGGCGGCAGGCGGGTGGATGCTGTCGCATGGCTGCGGGGAGCGGGTGGAGGGGCTTCGTGGTGGGTGGGGGGACACTAGACACCAGGGAGATGTTTGGGGGTTCTGCAGACATTCTGCCCACGATCGGGCTTTACGGTCCACTGACCACCAGGAGTTATTCGGGTTGGGGGAGGGTTACATTCTGCCCGCGATCGGGCACTGGGGGTTTATAGGTTCTGCCCGCGATCGGGCACTGGGGGTTGAGCAGGTTCTGCCCGCGATCGGGCTGTGGAGGTGTGGGGGCATAACTGTGATGCCCGCGATCAAGCTGCAGGTGCGTCGGTCCCCGACGGCTGCTGCCTGGCAGGGTGGCCAGGAGCAAGTCCTCGGGGATCGGCGCACCTACATGCAAAAGGCATGCAAATGGGGCCATAAAGAGATGCAAATGGCCCCCCCTGTGCCTTGCATAAATTATGGCCCCATTTGCATGTCACCTTTTGAATATCGGAAATTTGCGCATGGCGCAATGGTACTTGCGCCACCGCAAGTTGAATGCTCAACTCTGGCAACTTGTGGTAGCGCAAGTTCCACTGCGCCATGCGCAAGTGCTGTGGCTCGGGGGCGATATTCAAAGGAGTTGCTCAACAGCGCAACTCCTTTGAATATCACCCCGGCCACACCCCTGCGCAACTATTTTGAGCAGCGCAGGGGCTTGCGCCTCAGACTGGCGCAGTTTGAATATCTGGGCCCATGTAGGCAACAGCAAATCTGGATTTTTGGATTGTAATGTAGGATATTCATCCAACAAGTAAGATAAAGTAAAACAAATGTCTAAAGTATAATTTGACGGCTTAAAGCTAGCTTTTTATAATGCTATTATTGTTAATCCAAATATAACTCATGTCCCTAAGATATTTTATGAAAGAGTTTTGCTGAAACATTAATTAGACTAACTGACTGACTGATAGTTGGTGAGGTATTTTTATGTAATGGTATTAATATATTAGTTTTCTGTTATGCGGAATAGTATTAAATAATTTGGCTATAATATGAAGCCAATAACCGGTATCAAACAAATATGCTAAGAGTGGTATTACATCAATACCTGGTGCCTTCCCCAACAGATCTTTATTCAGTTTATGTAAAGTAGGAAAAATACAGCAAGATGATTAACTCTGATTATGAGAGTATAACCAAATGGGGTATAATACTGGATTCTTCAGCTGAAGTAAAATTTACCCATCCAGAAGTGAGTATATTAGGATCTTATCTAGTACTTGTAAACTTGATACTTCTGTTACCCAATAGCCAAAATATTTTAGGGACATTAAATCTGGAAGCATCATCCAATTTACCTGCACTAATTTAACACACATTATACCAGCTTGATTAATTGTTAAAACATTGTTAAAAATATCAGTCTGAGGATAAAGCTTTCTGGTCAGTCAAATATAACTTTGATTGTTAAACAGATATTTGGGGTGTTAGATTTATTATTCCCTAACAACACAGTTTTGGCAATCTAAAGGCATATGACTCACCCATGGGTCTCCCAAAATGTTTGCATTTAATGGCTGTTAGTAGAACATGCATAAAATTATACAGGGTAGAATTAACATTATTCATGTAGTTGTGTAACACCAAAGAATGTAATAATATTCAAATATGTATACTATATAATTTAGCATTTCACTCAGTCAGGCTTCAATAAAGAATTTAAAGTTAGTTAGATGGATAAGCATTATCTACATTTGAAAATGGAAAGATATTTTCAAATCAACTAAGTCAAGGTAAAATGTGATATTCCTGGTATGAATATCTGTTGCCTGAGTTATACAGACTCCGGTCCTGGAGGCTTATGGTATTGCTTGTCTGTGTGGTGTCAGAATTATTAATTTACTCATCCTCTAGGAGATTTAAGGCTTGATCTACATAGATGATGGTCTGGATATGCATGAATTTAGCTCATCCCGGCCACGGCTTTGTACACTCCAGTGCCAGTCCACAATGGATAGCATCTACAGACTACAGCTGCTGTGCTCCATTCTGGAACTGCACATTGGAGAAGGGAGCAACAGGGGTAGGCAGAGATGTTCAGATGCATAAGCTTCCAATTGGATGTCCTAGCTGATCCTTAAGTGGATCCCTGACTGCACAGGAAATGTTGGGATATGTCAATCCTTCAGGACTGACTTATAACCACCAAATTCAAAGTAGTTGTTAAGAATGCTCTGGCCAGTGCCAGTATTGCCCCATCCCACTGTGGAGGCTCCTAGGGCTAAGGACTGGAGGAGTGGAACTGATTGGGTACAGTATTGACAGTTATGACTGACTGCCCAGCACCAACCCCCTCTGCCAGCCATATGCACTATGCAGATTGCTGTATCAGATGAATACCCACCCAGAGATAATTTACCACACACATTCCACCCACCCATGCAGTCTTGCACATAGACAGGGATCAAGTGTGGAGGGAGGCAGCAGCACATGTTTATGGATGTGCAGGGATACCACATGTGATGAGTGTGACCTTCATGCACCACAAACTGGCATAATAGCCCCTGTACTGGTGCAGAAATGGTGCTGGGCTGTTGCACATCAGAACCTTAATCACTTTCCCCTTATTTTTCTTTATATCTATCTATCTATCTATCTATCTATCTATCTATCTATCTATCTATCTATCTATCTATCTATCTATCTAGCTATCATTCATTCATCCATCTACCTGCATAGAACCACTAGTTTTTTTTTAAAGTTCAGATCAATTGCTTTTTTCCTGGTGTCTTCTTTTTTTGTGAAGTTCTAGTTACCTCTTTTCTGCTGCCATCACATATAATATTAGGGGCCCAATTCAGGAAGGGTTGCATCTGCTGCAAGTCCCCAGTGAACTGAACAGATGGTGCAGGGGGCTTGTGTCAGACATTTTGCACCGATTGCAGTTCACAATCGGGTGCATCAGATGCTGCATGTTAGGCCAGCTCAACCCTGGTCTAACTTTGTGGCCAAGAGGTATGCATTTTATGGGGCTTGTGCCAAACCATTGGCACAAGCTGCTGTATACTGTAGAAAAGGTGACACATGCACCAGCTCTTCCTGAATCATGCTGCGTTGCGCAAACAGACATAGGTGCAGCTTCACCAAACATTGAGGATGACACAAGGCTCGGTGTAATTCCTGCATCATCCTTTGTGAATTGGGCCCAAGGCAGGGCAAATAAACCCGAGTGAAACACGCTGCTCTCTCAACATTCTGTTTCAGGTTATGAGACTTTACCACTAAGCAGACCCATCATGAGTCAGGTTTCACATTATACCCATAGGTGGAAACATTACATTTTCACCCATCAAAGCCAGCCCATCAGTGTAGTGTTAGCTCTAAGACTCACAATGTCAGTGACCTGGGTCAGAAGTGAAGAATCAAGCATCCCAGAGGGCACTGTCTTCTGGAGAGGGGGTTCTGTGAGCTCCACTTCCACAATGCCACCTGCGTGACCACAGATGGCATTGTAAGCAGAGCATGGATGAGTAGGTTGGTATCACCTAAACAGGGATATTGGCATGCTTGCATGTAACTTCCACTTCTGTCCTCACCCACATGATGCCCAGAGGATAAAACAGGAAAATGGAGCTCTTGACTGCAGGATGATGCCACCTCTCTGCCCACAAGCCCTGCACTGCTCACTGGGTTGCTGACTAAACATCCAAGCTAAACCCCTCCCAGGCCTGGGGGGGCCCAAAAGGCTCTGCGGTGAGAGACAAACTGTGGGGCACTGTCAGGTTGAAGGTAAGTCCCAGGGACAGCAGGTGATGGGGCTGGGTGAGAGACTGGCTGATGAGGGCTGGTCTGGTGTGGGAGATACAGTACAGTAAATTAAAAGAAATGCTACCCATCATCATTTAGGCTGTTATTTCAAATGTTACCAATTTCCAGGTTTGTTTCTGTTAATCCAAAAAGCACAGCTCCAGGTAGGTCCCCTTCCTGTTACTGTAATGCATCAGTGTAGTGTTGGGGCTAGTCAAAGAGATATCTTCAAGCAACAAAATACTCAGAAACCAGTCACACTTAAGGAATTCTCTAATTCATTCTTTTTTTCTATTATGTTACTATCAGGTGATTTTCCCCACTTTTGTCCACCCCCTTCCCCAGGCGCATATGCATGTGTGTGTGGAGGCATGTGCATGCCACATTCTGAGGCACTATCCCAACTTGCTGCCTCCTTCCACCTGCCCTGCCACTGTACCTCCACCTAGTGGCAGTGGAATTATGGTGGCTAACAACCACCAAAGAAGAGGAGAGCTGCCATTAGGCTGCTCTATCCTGCTCCATTCCTTCCCCCCTTGCCAGCACCTTGATGACCCCAGGTCATTATGAAACATGGGTTGCTGGTGTGGTGTGAGTTGTGGCATCCAGCTCCTCAACCCTCAGTGCTACCAGGCTGGCTGAAATATTATGTTTTGTTTTTACTTCCATAAATCAGAGACCCCCAAGACCATGCTCAACATTTTGCCCAAACATGTGCTTCCTCAGGGTACAGGATCTTCATTTAAATGATAAAAATACATCATGTATATCATATAAGGTAAAATTCTATGTTTATATGCTTTTCTGCAATCCCGCAAAGTACCACAGTGATAGTATGCTCCACTCCTCACCACTTCATGATGCTCCTTATTTTTCAAGCGTTACTACTTAATTACAATGATTGAGGTTGACCAAAATGTGCATGTTTTATAGTTATTTCCAGGCTATTCCTATTATTCACACATTTACAAACTTAATTGCACTTAAGCTCCTACATATATCACTTTCTATGCATAACACTTTTAATTCATTTGTAGTCAATGCCCATCGTAGGATATATTATTAGTTACATGCTGCATAACATTCATGGCATACCTAAGCTGTCAGGCTCAGTTCAATTGTATGGATGTCCACACCTTCTGTTTTCTTTTAATAAAAATTCATGTTCCTCTGTAGCACGTTTGTGGATGTGTGGGGGTGCTGCATGTGATGATTAAGACCTTCATGCACCACAGACCATTATAACAGTATCTCTATAGGTGCAGTTAGATACAACTAGTATGTCTTCTAGGCTCTGGTAGATTTCTGGAACATTTTGAAAATTAGTTTTGTCTATTAGCCAGAGTATTTAATTAGAAACTGCAAATGTTAACAGCCTGAAAAATGTTAAAAGAGATCTTATTGCTCTTTCTTTCTTTCTTTCTTTCTTTCTTTCTTTCTTTCTTTCTTTCTTTCTTTCTTTCTTTCTTTCTTTCTTTCTTTCCTTCCTTTGGTATTGACAATATATTTTTGCAAGATACTAGGATTCATACCTTATTGAAGGTCTCTCAGGCCAAAAAAAGTTGCTTTAGTGGCCCCTCCTTTTGGTCTTTAGGTACAGAACTCTGCTCAAGGGGTAAATATTGTCTCTAATTACCTTGATGTGCATGTGATCAAACTACAGTACTTTATTTATTTTTTTATTTATTTATCAAGTCTAGGATTACAAATACCTTTGAGCCAAGGCTCTTTTACAAAGGTTCCACGTCTGAGAAATACAAATTATGGGGTACATCAAGACAGACATTACAACAATGTGGACATTGCAAACATAGTACAGATTACTACAATTCAAGGGTAGCATTGTAAGCAAGGCAGCCAGTGCCATTTGTCAGAGAAAATAGACAACAGATAAGAAGTGCCAGAGTCATAGGGAGAGGGAAGGGGGAGAAGGAATGTAGGTAGGGTGGGGAGATGGTGAAAAGTACTTGATCTTAGTCCAAGCTGCATATTTTGTGTTGGACGTTAAATTTAAAGTACAGTACTACACCTCATTTGTATCTACACCCCCACTCCAAAACTGCATGAATAGACTTATTAAAATGAATTCAGCTTTATTGTTATACCTCCAAACCGGCATTGTTTGGAGTGGATTTCAATTGTGCTTTAACCACCCTGGATAAGAGGGCACAAGACTAAGAAAATATTTTGTGATATGGCTTTTTTATAATCACTCACCCACTCTCTGAGGTTCATTAAGGGGATAAGTGATGGCAAGGGGTGTGATATGAGATATATCTTAATGAGTGGCAAGTGAGCTCAGAGAATATCACAAGTGGCTCAGAGCCATGAGTGATTAATCCCCAAGCTCAATTGGCATGAGTTAAGATATGTCTCGTATCACATCCCTTGCCATCACGTATGCATTTTATACAATAGGGCTTGTAGTTATGTGTGAGTTGTGCAGCATTATTTTTTGATTTATGTGTTGGTTTTTACTGTTGTTTGGAGTGTTCTGTTGTTCTTCAGTGTTCTTCCATGGCTTTACTGCTGTTTTTATGCATGGTAGTTTGTAGTAATTTCTTATTGATTGGTTTTATGAATGGGGTTTTTAGTAGCATTTGATTGGGTTAGGAATGT
Organism: Neoceratodus forsteri; assembly: GCA_016271365.2. Lineage (NCBI taxonomy): Eukaryota > Metazoa > Chordata > Ceratodontiformes > Ceratodontidae > Neoceratodus > Neoceratodus forsteri. Next base: position 1,090,454,529 of record CM057458.1, read on the forward strand.
GATATTATGGTGTGGTACTGTGTGTGACTGGTTGCTGAGTATGATATTGTGGTTGGTAGTCTGGCTTCTGTGCTGTTATTTGATTGGAGTTTGTGTGTTGTAATTGGTAGTTGTCTCATGTGGATGGAGTTTGGGGTTCAGATGTGTGCAATGTTTTTGGCATTTTTTTTATTTTTTGTAAATGTTACTCATTTTACATTTATTCATTTATTTCTGCTTCTGTTGGATTTCTGTGGAACTCTACAGAGAACTTCTGTACCTGTATTTGTGGATTTGTATGGTTATTGTATTGGAAATTCAGGATTGCAAATGTGAGGTACATATGTGTGTAATGGAGATATTTATTATTTTCAGGTATAGTTCATTTGGTGGTGTGTTCTTTTGATTTCTGGGATACATTGTAGTTTATTGAGTTACTGAGTTGTCCTCTTCTTTTCTACGGATATGTAATATTTAATGTTACCAGTGAACATGTTATTTTGGATGGTACAGTGCTTTAGTTTCACACTGTTTAATATAGTACTGGGATCTGAAACTTACAATAGGAGAGTGATACTATTCCAGTTATATGCGTTCTTCTGCTTCTAATATGTTGCTTTTACCTGTCTTTGCTTTTGGTTTGCCCCACGGTCTGCACGAGAAATCCAATTATTGTTGCGGGAAATAGTAGAAGGGAGGAAATATGTGGTTGAGCTTTACAACAGTCCATTAGATTGGTGGGAGGATTCAAAACAGGGTTTTAAAAATTTCTTTCAAAAGTAAGTACAGAAATTAACGCAATCAGGATATTTTTGATATTTATCTCAGTGACATCAACTCCAGAAACTGCTGTCCTTTATGGCTGCAACAGGGGCTGATTATGGGTCACATGTACACACTCTTAGGCAAGACATGTTATCATTTCACCTAAAAAAGCAGCAACTTTATAGAAAGAACAAACATTCTAGACACAAGGAAAACTTCCTTAGGTAAGTCCCTACCACAGCTGACAAAATGTTTGGAGAAAAGTATTATGTTGTGTCTAATTGATAAGCATGGGATTTTTCTACAGAGAAAGTTGTTATGATACAAATAGCATCTAATTATGTGAAATAAATCTTTGGCCCAGTTTTAGTATCTAATACAAAGCGAGGTTATTTTTTTTTCAAACTTACAGATACCATACTTGTTGACACATGATAGTTCCTTCTTATGGAACAGATTAAGCCAGAAGAGGTAGAGCTAGCTATTTCTTCCCTCAGTTTAAATTCTATGCCTGTACAAGATGGCTAACCAGTGATTTTTTTAAAATTAGTCTTTCCTTCCCTTGTAACAGAACTTTCTGTGGTGTAAAATTTTATTTTATGGACAAAAAACATTAGTCCATAGTATGGAAGAAGGCGTACTGATTTTTTTGCACAAGGCAGGGGAAAACGGGAATCTAGGGAATTGGTGGCCTATTTACTTGCTTAACAGTGATTTGAAAATATTAATGAAAATTCTGTATAATAGATTATCAAAAAAGTGGCTAAGCCTCTAATAACCTTGTCTGAGGCTTATTCCACACCTGGGAGGGCCATACTGGACCATTTGTTCCTGATAAGAGAAATAATCAAAAGAGGTAATAAGAACAACATGCCTGGCTTCTTACTGTCATTAGATGAACAGCAGGCACTTGGTCATATTTGTCATGACTGTTTGGAATTTGTCTTGAGTAAATATGGGATCCCAAATATATTTATTTAATGGATTATGTGTTTGTATGACACCATGTATGTATGTCCATTATTAATGACTAGATGGGTGATATATGTCAAATGTCTGGGGGAGTTTGTCAAGGTTGTCCTCTGAGTCCTTTGCTGTATGCCTTCTGCTTAGACCCTGTACTTAGGCATATTGAAAAGGGTGTTATTGTTAGACCTTTACATACTGCTGAAGGCACTGTTGATGTAAAGACTACTCCTTAAGCAGACAATGTATTTTGGTACAAGGCACTGACTCAGCTCAGAGGGCTATCCACTGGTTTGTTTTCTTTGGCTCCTTTTCCAGGGACCTGCTTAATTTGAACAAGAGTGTGGGAAGATGACTGAAATGGGGCCTAATAAACCACCCTCTGTGGCAGGGATCTGTCTTGCACAGGACCCACTTGTTATGATCTTAGGTATCCAATTCAGTGATGGGGACCTAGTAATCATGCATAGAAAAACTTGTATTGAGAATGGTGAGAAAAAAGGTTTAGTATTAGAAATCATGGCCAATGGGAAAGACAAAGATGGTTTACATGATTAAGACTTTTTTTATTGGCAACCTTTATTTATATTAGCCAATTTTTCCCTTCCTTGGAGTCATTAGAAACTACAATACTTAATTTATTTTTGCAGTATTTATGAGTCAGTCATCTAAACAGTATCTAACAAAATAATACTTATTTTTCTAGTAAAAAAAGTGGGCTTACCATGTTGCACCCAGTCATCTTTCTTATAGTATGTTTCTTTATTATAAAGTAAGAATTCTTGTGCTCACTCCTAATTCCTGAATACCCTGTGTTTCTGCTACATGCTTGTGTTGGTTATGTTAGTAGGAGAATGGTAAACTGAAGCTATTAAGGCAATTACTACCCTTTCATACATTAGCAATTTTTTTTGTAAACTAAGAAAGTGGCCCATATCAGTGGAGCAAATTAGAAAAGTTCCTTGTGAGGTAGTATATTTCCTGATACTAAAAGCTGATTTCAGTGAGGCACAGGTGTTTGACAAGAGCCCGCTGTGTATAACACCTTATTTGCTCAGATAACTTACCGATTCTAGAGTACCTCCAAAGATGTGGGAATATTTTAAAGTTATGCTGTTACTCAGGGCTCAATGTTAAGGATAACAACTAGACCTGATTGCTCTCAACAACTGGAGACCATGGATCATTTAATTTGTTACACGCTCATTTATCAACACAATTTGTACTTTTGTTGCTACCGCTTGGAAGGAACAGCTCTTTGTAAGAGTAACTTCTGATATTTTAGCGTGTGGACAATATGATACAATATGGGATAAATAGCATAAATGTTTTTTGATTGTATCATTTGCTTGCTTTAAATGGAATATCTGGCTAACCAGATGTCAGTTTGCTTTGCAACAAAGACTGTAATTTTTCAGAACTGCATCAAAAGACCGAAAATTAAACTAGAAGCATTTTTCTTCCACAGTCACAAGAATTTCCCTTGACTGACTTACAAGACAGATGGTAAAGTATACAACAGATAATCAGATATGATTACCCACAGCTCTCTTTCCTGTTTTGTGGTCGTCACTACCTCGACACCAGATTTTGTGTTCCATCTTTTGTTTTCTGTGCCCTAAGTGCATTATTTTGCACTTTTTTATATTGAAACCCAGCTGCCACATCCTTGACCACTCCTTGAATTTTCACATGTTGATGCTCATTCTTTCCACCCCCAGGAGTATCCACCCTATTGCAGATGTTAGTGTCATCCACAAAGATGGAGACCTTTCTTTCTAGCTTCTCTGCAATGTGATTTATAAAGACATTAATGAGGACTAATCCCAGTACTGTTCCCTGAAGCACCCCATGGTCACCCTCCCTTCTCCAGAGTGGTCTCTTTTTACCACCACTTGTCACCTATCCCTTAACCAATTTCTTGCCCAATTTGCCACTTTTGGACCCACCCCCAGGGTGCCCAGCTTCCTTACAAGTCTCCAATGTGGAATTGTGTTGAAAGCCATACTGAAATCTAGGTAGGCCTGTAGGAACAAAATCCTTGATGGAAAAATATTTTATTTTTATTATCAAGAATTGATTTTTAATTATTATTTTATGTGATTTTATGTGGGATTAATTATGGGAAATGTTTACTCTAATTTCTGGTTAAGGTTGCTGTTTGCATAAATTCCTAAAAGCAAAACAAAAGTATTAGCTGGTCAAATCTTAATGCTGTTTGCATAAATTCCTAAAAGCAAAACAAAAATATTAGCTGGTCATATCTTAAAAACATTAAAATGGAGGAATGATACCATTTAAAATGGAGACAGTTTCAGAGTTCAGAAAAAAATGGTCTATGAAAGACTGCTTTAAAATTGAAGCTTCCTACTTCAGGGCTCTGTGCTGCAGAGATAAGATTAGGCCCTTGTACATTCCAGAAATGCTTCGGTTGAAGCCAGCTTGGTACCAGAGAAGCATGCCTGTGATGTCCAAGTCATTGACAAATTTATGGGTTTGTTTTGTACAAAGAAGGCTGAAGTCCTAGCCAGAGATAGGTAACCATGATTACAATCAGATAGGAGGTTATCTGACTGGTACAGCCTGGAAAAACGTGCCTTAGAAAATGAGTTCGAAAGTCCCATTGCTTTGTATAGGAATAAAAAGTTTTATCCATAGTTTAAAAATGCTATGTACTGCCTCTATGAAAATTGGACAGTTAATAGACACTAGTAGAAGTAATAAGAAAATTTAATATCATAAGTGCAGGACCAAGGGATTAGAAGTTATGTATAAAAGTTATTTTAATAACATTCTCTTATTAATAACTAGACAAATCGAGTCTCTCATGATAGCTCACATGCTGAGGAGTCTAAAAATAGGACTCTTAAGTATGCACTTTGTTGCTGTGCAGAGAAAAACTGTTTAAAAGAATATTTTGACAGTTTGAGATTTATTGCCTCTTTGCGCAGAAGAAAGAAAAAGCATGTGTCTAAATAAAAGTAATATTTTAAAGACTTTAATAATGGATTTTTTTTTACAAATCTTATATTATTCTGTAGCTTAGAATATTTAGAGTAATACTATCATTTTATTTTAAGAAGTGTTTTTTAAAATTTCAAAGTTATAACCCTTAATAGTGTACCTTAAAAAGTATCAGTACTAGGAAAATAAAATTAAGGAAGTCTTAAGGAAGAGGAGCAGTCTTTAAAAAGGTATGGCCACTGTCACCATTCATCATCTGCAGGGAGAAAGAAACCAGGCCTCCTTAGTGACACAAACCAATCAAAATCTGTTGGCAGGCAAGTTCATATTAGTGAATTTTTCTGGCCACCCCCAGTCTGAGCTGAAACATCAATGTAAGATGACCTATGTCAGGCTAACTAAAAATGTTAATGGCTTTATAACTTGCTAGGCCTGAAAAGCCTTAGACCACACCTAAATATGTTGGATGATACATTCAGTTTAATCATTAAATCATTTTTTTACAGTGATGAACTTGGATTTACCTCGGGCCTTACCAAAAAAAATTATTTTCATAAATTAACAAAAATAATAAAAATTCACATATGATATTATCTTTTGCTCTTCATATTCCAGATAACAGCAATAACACGTTCTTCCACACTTATGAATATGAAAAAATATATATTTTAACACCTATACAATATTTCTAAATATTCCTCAGCATAAATATCAAGCCTAATAACTGTAAACAGCAATAACATTGTTTCAGAAAATCAAAGAAATAACAAAACAAATTCTTGCAAATAAACAATGCATGCGTAGTATTATAGCCCTTTTTATAAGAACTTGCAACAACTCATTACATCAGTGTTTTGTATTATACTTCCATAAAACTCAGTTTTAGCTTTTCAGATCATGCAAAATATTCTTCAGTTTAAACCCTTTTAACTATATACCCCAAGTTCTGTAGTTAAAAGTAAGTTCCCTTGTTACTTTCCCACATAAACCAATTTAAATTACTAAAACTATCAATTAAAATTAATTAGTAAAAGTAATTAAAATTATGCTTACATTTCTGATTGTAGAAGCAGTTCTTCTTCTCTCAACTTAGAAATCTTGGTTGAGTCTGGCTTTGGATGAAAAAGTCTTTTTCAGTCTGCTTGTGTCCTCTGTTTTCCCCCTGAAACCTAAACTGGATTTTTCTTGCATCAGTTTGGAATATTACTGATCATCAAAAGTCAGTTTATAGGACTCAAAAGGATTTGAACAGACAACTGAATTTAAACAGTCCCATAGCAACAACTTGATAGGATCTTTCTTGTGGATAGCAAAGTTGTCTCAATAACTGGAACTTGATTTCTTCATATTGATTTATCTGCTCTTAAAACCTTAGAACACTAGACTTTCTTTTACTCACAACACTGCATAGCTCATATAGAAACATAGAAACATAGAAGTTGACGGCAGATAAGGACCGCAAGGCCCATCCAGTCTGCCCATTTCTTTTTCTACCTTATAAATGTGCCATCGGCCTTTGCTCTGTCAGTGACCTATCTATTCATAGTCATTTGTATTGCTCCCTTATGCCTATCCCATGCCTGTTTGAAGCCCTGCACTGTATTCATAGCCACCACTTCTTGTGGTAAGCCATTCCATGCATCTACCACCCTTCTGTGAAAAAGAATTTCACATTCCCCTTAATCGGCCTCCTCTAATCTCATGCTGTGTCCTCTTGTCCTGCTATTTTTCTTATATTTAAACATGTTAGACTCTTTCACCTTGTTTATGCCCTTAAGGTGTTTAAATGTCTCGATCATATCACCTCTCTCCCTCCTTTGCTCAAGGGTATACATATTGAGCTCCATTAATCTGTCCTCATATGTCTTCTGATGCAGTCCCTGCACCATTTTGGTTGCCCTTCTCTGGACTGCCTCAATTTGGTTAATGTCCTTGTGAAGGTGTGGCCTCCAATACTGCACGCAGTACTCCAGATGGGGCCTAACCAATGTCTTGTACAGAGGGATTATTACCTCCCTCTTACGACTTGTGATACCCCTACTAATACACCCTAACACCCCCCTAGCCTTACCTACTGCTTTAGAGGTCTGCTTGGATGATTTTAGGTCATCAGTGATGATGATGCCCAAGTCTCTTTCTTCCTTTGTGACTGCTAGCAACTCCTCCAGCCTATAAGTGGCTTCAGGTTTCTCTTCCCTATGTGCATGATTTTGCACTTCTTTGCATTAAATCAGTTGCCACTCTTCTGACCATTCTGCTAGTTTATCCAGATCTCTTCTCATTCTGCCCACCCCATCTGGATCATCTACTCTGTTGCAGATCTTGGTGTCATCTGCAAACAGACAAGCCTTACCCTCTAGTCCATCTGCGAGGTCACTAATGAAGATGTTGAATAGGACTGGCCCCAGGACTGATCCTGAGTACCCACTTGTGACTTGCATCTCTTCTGACTGTATCCATTTACCACCACTCTCTGTTTTCTGCCAGTCAACCAGTTTGCCACCCAGTTGACCAACTTCTGACCCACCCGAGCCTACCTAGCTTATTTATCAATCTTCTATGTGGAACAGTGTCAAAAGCTTTGCTGAAGTCAAGGTAGGCGACATCAACTGCTCCTCCTTGGTCCATCACTCTGGTTACCCAGTCAAAGAAATCTATGAGATTAGTTTGACAGGACCTTCCTTTTGTAAACCCATGCTGTCTTGGATCCTGTGCCCCTATGGATTCCAGGTGTTGCACTATCCTTTCCTTAAGGAGTGCCTCCATAATCTTGCCCACTACTGAGGTAAGACTGACCGGTCTGTAGTTCCCGCCTCCTCCCTGCTACCACTCTTGTGGAGTGGGATCACATGAGCCCTTCTCCAGTCTTCTGGGACCTCTCCTGTGCTCAGAGACTCACTAAACAATTCTGCTAATGGCTCTGCTAGTTCCTCCTTTAGCTCCTTAAGTACCCTGGGATGTATGCCATCAGGTCCCATTGCCTTATCCACCCTGAGCTTAGCAAGCTCTTGTAGGACCCTTTCTTTGTGAGAGGGAGTAGTGCTCACCTCCCTCCCCTGTGTCCATGATGCTGAGCTGTGGGCCCTGCCCTACCTTCTCTTCAGTAAATACTGAGCAAAAGTATCTATTTAGGATAGATGCCTTTACAGGTCCTCCTCCTCACATGCTCCCTTTTCTCCATTAAGCTTAGCAATACCCCTCTGGACTTTCTCCTTTCACTAATGTATCTATAGAAAGTCTTGTCACCTTCTTTACTGTTCGTGCTAGTGTTTCCTCAGTTTGGGACTTTGCCTGCCTTACTGCCTTACCTGCTTCCTTAGGGCAGTTTGGTATGCCTCCTATCTTCATCCCGCTGTGTTCCTTATATTTTCTGAAGGCCAGCCTTTTGGCTCTGACCTTTCTGCTACTGTATTTGAGAACCAAAGTGGTTTCCTTCTTCTTTGCACTTCCTTTTCTGTCTAACACAATGGGATGTTGCTTCAAGTATTGTATCCTTAATGCTTGCCCACTTTGCCTGTACCTCCTCACCTGTGTTTCTTTTGCCAGGGCTAGCTTAACTCTGTTGGCCATCTTATCAAAGTCAGCTCCTCTGAAGTCCCATATTTTTGCTTTGGAATGGGATGATTTAGATGTAGTAGCCAAATTGAACCATACCATGTGATGGTCACTGGCCCCAGGTGACCTTCTACCTGGAGATCTGTGATCCCTTCTTTGTTAGTCAGTACTAGATCTATGATAGCCCTGTCTCTTGTGGGTTGCTGTACCAGTTGTTTGAGGCCCTCCTGCAGGAATCCACTATGAGTCTAGTTCTGGCAGATGTTCCTGCTGGTATTGACCAATCTGTATCTGGCATGTTGAAGTCTCCCATTATCAGAACCTCCCTTTAGCTGTCATGTTTTGTATATCTTCTAACAGTAATGTGTCTATGTCCTCCCTCTGGTCTGGGGGCCTGTAGACAACCCAGTTCTTATGGCTGTCCCATTTCCTGTTTCAGGGTGACCCACAGTTCTTCTGGCTCCTTATGTGTATTCTGAATTTCTGTAGCTTTGATATTTTCATTAACATACAGGGCCACCCCTCCCCCCTTTTTGCACCTCGGTCTCTTCTGAACAATACATGCCAGGTACTGAAGTCTCCTAGTGTGGTTACTGGTAAACCACGTCTCACTAATTGCTACTATGTCCAGTTTAGCCTCTGACATAATTGCCTGCAGGTCTGGGATCTTATTTCCCAGGCTGTGAGCATTTGTGTACATGATTTCCATTGGCCAGATTTTTGGTGTGTTAGTTGTTGGGTGAGTTTGGCATTACCCTGTGCATCGTATGGGAGACAAACCTTTTTCTTACCTGGTGATGCAAATGAATGGCAAACACGCTGAATTCCTGTTTGACCACTAGCTGAGGGGAGGGTGTTCTTCCCATTGGCATATGGGGTGCCACCCCTCTCCCCATTTGCTAGTTTAAATATTCTGCAAAGACGTCAAACTTCTGCCCCAATGCACTGACTCCCTCTTTAGTCAGATGCAGTCCATCAAATTTAAAGAACTTTCGCTCCCAGAACTGTTGCCAGTTCCCTACAAATCTGTGTCCTTTTTCCTGGCACCAGTCCTTGAGCCACGTGTTTAGCTCCCCATCTCCCTTCTCTGACCTTCCGTCCATCTGCTCCCTTCTCCCAGACTGGCAGGATCTCAGAGAAGGAGATGCCAAAAATAGATGATAGTTTGTCACCCAGCCTAGTCAGGTGTTCCTTGGTCTCCACAACTGACCGGCTGGCGAGATCATTAGTCCCTATGTGTACTAGGACATCAATGTTTTCTCCTGCTTTGTGAACAATTTTAGCAATGCGGTCAGTGTCTCTCCATGCTGATGTACCTGGGAGACATCTGACCATCACCCCTGGCTGGAGATGGGTATCAACTCCCCGAATCATGGAGTCTCCTATGATCAGAAGTTTTTTGGATTTCCTTTGTGCTTGTTTAGTTTTGGTTCCTGATTTGGGTGAATATTGTTGTGCTAGCTCCTGTGCCACAGTGTCCTGCTCTGCAGTGTCTTCTGCCTCTTTATTTGATTTCAGAGATAGAGGCAGATACCTGTTTGTAGTGTTTATATGGTTTTTGGAGGTAATGTGTTGGAGAGTAGAGAGTGATGGGGCACCTGATTGCTCCTCCTAACCACCTGCCAACCTCCTGGACCAACTACCCTCTGCGGTCAGGGTTTTTCTGTTGGATGCTGGGGAAATGGCGGGTGGTTCTTATAATGTATTTCCTCTTCAATATGAGATTTGAGGCGTGCAATCTCTGCCCATGCTGCCTGGAGCTGAGACCTAAGATCTCCAAAGGCCCAGCATGTAGGACAGTGTCCTAAATCTTGTAAGACTGTCCTTCTGAAAATTGTTCCACAGTACCTGCAGTTAATGAAATCCATTCCAAATAAGTTGCTGGGTTTGTAACCTCGTCAGAGTAATTAGAAGGAAAAAAAAAAATGCAAGTAATGGTTTAATTGTGCTTTGTTTAACTTGTTATAACAAGTTAAATTACTAGTGCCCTGTAAATGAGATCACCTTGTGAGGCCCCACTGATCCGCCCCTTCCTGCTCTGCCACAGGAAATGTCACAACTGTGGTACCCTATAAAAGGAGTGTAGCGTGGGGTGGTTGGGGATGGGGGTGGGTGGCTGGGCCCTTCCCCTGCCTAAAAAGAAGAACCACGGACGAAAGAACAAGGAGGTAAGAGCAGAAACAATCAGTCAACAACAAATGCAGTAACCCTGAAAGCTTATCCTAATGTTAGATAAAAACTGTAAAACCTGTAAAGCACCACCTGTAATAATTTCAGAGAAGATATACCCTGTAAGAAACACTTTGCTCCAGAGAAAAATAAAGCAGTAACAGAAGATATACCTTGCAAAAGACAATTTGAATCAGAAGATTACAGCAGTAATCTGTTATTACACACCTGTAGGCACACCTTGTAATAATGCAGAAGAAGGTATACCAGCAACAACAATTTGAATCAGAGAAAAAATAAAGCAATGAAATGTTAGCAACAAACAGTAGCAATCCCTGTGAGTAAAAAATAAAAACACCACCACACAGTAAATCTGCTTAGCCAAACTAAGTCTTAATCCTTCTCCCTTGCTCTGGTAAGTTTCTCTACTCTGCCTTTCAAGCAGTCTTAGAAGGAAAGAGCTCAGGTGAAGCTAGGTGCCTTGGCCAGCAAACCAAGTCTTCTACCTCCTAAAGTCATCATGGCTATGCAATACAGACTTCAACAACAACAATTATGAATTTTAGAGTTAAGTATCTGGTCTAGGTTTTAGCAGGCAACATTACTTCAGCCAAAATGCTCAGTAAATGAAACACAGACCTTGCTTCATACCACAGTGAAAATGTCCTTGTATCATGAAGTTCTTGCACCTGATCCTTGTGACAACACTGCATAGGCTCTTAAGCTTTTAATTAGTATCCACCTTCTGAATACATCAAATGGTCAACCAAGGCTGGTTCCAGTATTTCAAATTCAGGCATGGTCTAAGGCTTTTCAGGCCTAGCAAGTTATAAAGCCATTAAAATGTTTAGTTATCCTGACATAGGTCCTCTTACATTGATGTTTCAGCTCAGACTGGGGGGTGGCCAGAAAAATTCACTAATATGAACTTGCCTACCACCAGAGTTTGATTGGTTTGAGTCACTTAGGGGGCCTGGTTTCTGGCTTCCTGCAGATGATGAATGGTGACAGTGGCCATATCTTTTAAGGACTGCTCCTCTTCCTTAAGACTTATTTTTAACTCAAAATTATTTTTCTTAATAACTTTTTATCCAACCTAATTGAACCATTAAACTTACATATTTGGATGTTTTTGATCAAGTGGAACATTTTGGCATGGATTTTTTTCCAGCTGTTGTATTGTTTCATTTTTACTCTTAATAAAAGTTAGCTGTGCTGGGTTATAAATGACTGTTTCAGTGTTAAACATTTCTGCAGTTACAGCTAAAGTCATCATGGCTATGCAATACAGACTTCAACAACAACAATTAAGTATTTTTTTGAACAACAGTTAAAATAGCAATGACTTCTTACACAACAATTTAAACAAAACAACATCTCTTTTTTCTTGAGGTTTTAAATAGTCTTTTCTTGCCAGTTTACTGTTAGTCAGAGATTTTATTCTATTTACTTTTAGGCTTTAGTGTCCTTCTCTTTTGCTTAAAGTAGCTTCAGACTCTGAAAACCAAAACAGAAAAGTATTATTTTTTGCAATTTGGAAATCTTGCAAATACTAACAATAATAACAACATTTATTTTTCATACACTCTAAGTGTAGATTGTTATTTACTAACAATTATGTTGGATGATGCATTCTGTTTAATCATTAAATCATTTTTTACAATGATGTACTTGAATTTACCTTGGGCCTCACCAAAAAAAATATTTTCATAAATCACATCACAGGGATGCTTCTCTGGTACCAAGCTGGCTTCAGCTGATGCATTTCTGGAGTGTAGCAGGGCCTCATCTTATCTGTGCAGCACAGAACCCTGAAGTAGGAAGCTTCAGTTTTAAAAGTCTTTCTTATGCCATTTTCTTTCTGAACTCTGAAACTGTCTCCATTTTAAATGGCATCATTCCTCCATTTTAATGTTTTTTAAGATTTGACCGACACTTTTGTTTTCCTTTTAGGAATTTATGCTAACAGTAATCTTAACCAGAAATTAGAGTAAACATTTCCCATAAATAATCCCACATAAAATCACATAAAATAATAATTAAAAATCAGTTCTTGATAATAAAAATAAAATAATTTTTCCATCAAGGGATTTGTTCTTATAACCATGTCCACTGCTTCACCCTGATCTCATTTCCTGGTCACCCAGTCAAAGACATCTATCAGATTCATTTGACATGACATTTCCCTCATGAATCCATTCTGCCTTAGGTATTGAAATCTGTTGGATTCTACATATTCCACAATCCTTTCCTTCAGCAGTGATTCTATTAATCTTCCCATCACCAATGTCAGGCTGACTGGCCTGTAGTTGTCAGCCTCCTCTCTGCTGCCACTTTAGTGAAGTGGGACTGCATCTGCCCTCCTCCAGTCCTCTGGAACCACTCCTGTCTCCAGTGAGTTGTTAAATAGGACTGTCAGAGATGTAGCCAGTACCTCCCTGAGCTCCCTCAATACACTTGTATACACCCCATCTTGCCCCATCTCTTTGTCCACTTTCAGATTTGCAAGCCCCTTCATGACTCTCTCCTCTGAGAAATGACTAGTGTCCACCTCCCTCCCTCCCTCCCTCTAAAGCTCCTGTTACTTTGTTGTGTGCCCTCCCCTTCTCCTTCCTCTATGAACACTAAACAACTATATTTTATATCATTATTGTTCTAAATATCTGCCTTTCCCTGGATCTCCTCTGCATAGTACTCCGTTCCCTTCTTAATCTTACAGTTCCTCCCCTGGTCTTCATCTTTCCACTTACATACCTAAAACATGTTGTATCCCCTTTCATTACCATCTGGGCTATTCTCTCCTTAGTTTGCACCTTTGCACTCTTTACTGCTTTCCTTGCATCTTTCTGTGTTTCCCCTGGTACACCTCCCTATCCTTCTTCTGTGTCTCCATATACTTTCTGAATGCTATCATTTTAGCCTTACCTTTTCACTTCTTTCCAGAACAATGAGTCATGTAGTAAAGGCTTCCACTGACTTCAAATCCCCACCCCAGATTCGTATGATATTGTCAATAAAACAATGACATGCAGGTAAGTGTATGAGGTGGGATTATCCTGGAAGAGAAAATAGTTATGATTCAGAACATAACAAATCAATGATAACATTTTTGGGTGCATTTTTCAAAAATTCATTTCCATCCAAGAACTCATGATTGGCTCTAATTCCTTCTGTATGTTCAATATTGGTATACAAGGATGAAAATATCTATGACAAGCCAGCAATTGTTATTTGACCACATGTACCCTTCTAATTTATCTACTACATACTGGGTGTCTCTAATGTAATTTAAATTAACTATTTTCTCTTCCATGATAAATACTAACTATAACTTCAAGGAAAGACAATGAGGGTGGCCCTTGTGCTGTCCTATGCAAACTTGCATTTATCTTGTTGGGGGAAAATGTGGTGGTGTTTGAGTTGAACCCCCACCTCAGACACATACTTACACGGTATCATTTTATTGACAATATCATATGTGTCTGGGTTGGGGATTTGGAGGCAGTGGAGGCCTTTACTACATGGCTTAACAGTAAAAAATTAAACATTTCATGCATATGTAGATGTGACTGTAAGGAAACTGAGTTCTTGGATGCAAAATGTTTTGTTGGTGAGAAGTGGAGGGTAAATTGTGCTCCCTATAGGAAACCAGTAGCTGACAATACTCTCCTTTGAGAAGATAGCTGACATCCTGAGTCTCTTATTGATAGCATTCCATTAGGGCAGTTTCTTAGACTTAAAGGAAACTGTTTCACAGATGAAGATTTTGTTAGAGAGTCTGTGATACTGTGAATGAGATTCAAAGGTTATGGCTATTCAGCTGAAGTAGTGGAGAAGGCATACCAAAAGGTCTGTAACTTAGAGAGAAAAGATTTGTTGCAGACTAAACAGAAGGAGAATAAAAAGAAGAACCACAAATCGGTGTTATAACAGAATATAATACTCAACCAATGGCAGTAAGGAACATCATAAGAAACAGATAGTCTGTGTTACAGGCAGATGAAATTTTGAGACCATTGGGGGGACCCTTGCCTAGCATAGCTTTTAAAGAATGAAACAAATCTGGGGGGACCAACTGGTTTTCAGTCACTTGTCAGTAAATAAAAAAGAAACAGACATTACCAAGGAGGGATTTTATATTGTTGCAGGCAATGTAATATGTGCTGTTGTGCAAATACAAGGGAGAGATTAATGCATCCTGGCACAAATAAAGCTTATTTCCTGAATGATTATATTGATTGCAAAACAGAATTTACTGCATATGCAGGGTGGTGTTAATGTGGACAGATCTATACAGGAAGAACAATTAGACCACTAAAATGCCATATTCAAGAATATATACATGCAATCATAAATAAAAACACTAAAAATTCAATTGGAGCACATTTTATGCAGGTACATGAATCAAATGTTTAAGGATTTCAGTTTCAAGCCTTGAAACAGGTTAGGCCTCTTGAGGGGGGGGGAAGGGAGTAAAGGTATTATTGCAAAAAGAGTCCAAATGGATAGCAACACTTAGCACCCTGCAACTTAGGGGCCTCAATGACCAAGTACACCTGAAACCTTTTCTGAGGAACTCCAACAGGGCTGATCAAGTCATGAGTGTAAGGAATATTAGGTTCAGCTAGGTCTCTTTAAAAGGAAAAGGGCCAAGGTATTTTGACAACAGGAGTCCAAATGGACAGTAATACTATGTAC
Organism: Neoceratodus forsteri; assembly: GCA_016271365.2. NCBI lineage: Eukaryota > Metazoa > Chordata > Ceratodontiformes > Ceratodontidae > Neoceratodus > Neoceratodus forsteri. The sequence goes on from CM057458.1 coordinate 1,090,469,625, forward strand.
CCCTCTAAGTAGGGACCTAAATGACACACATGATCTAAAACCTGTTTTATGCCCCCCCTTATGAACCTGAACAAGGTTGACCAATTTTGTGTACGGAATGTGACAAAATAGAGTTAAAAAAATAGTCTTGAATATCTCTCAGGGGGAACTTGCCCAGCAGAATGGTGTAACCAATTCTATCAAGTGGTTGTTATATAATATGTTGTTTAGTTTAGTTTAGTTTATTGTTCTAGGAATTATTACCTTTGAGCCAATGGCTCTTTTACAAAGGTTCCACGTCATCAATGTACAAACAAACAAGACATGTTACATAGAATGGTCAGCAAATTATAAAGGTTTCAATAAGCCAGTATAATACAGTACATCACAGGAAAAAAAACAAAACATTGCTTGTATTATTGTCAACAAATTTGGATTTGCATCTCCTGATTTAGCATTCTATCACCTTTTTACCTCAAAGCCTCAGTACTATTGTACTGCTTTGTTAGTTGTCTCTCTAGAACCCACTTAAAGAGGAATGTAAAATTAAGTCAAACACAAACAAATCTGTAAATTAATGAGAAAGGATGGTGCACATAGAGTTGTTTCAAATAGATGACAGTGTGAACAAATTTGAAACACATCGGTAACTTGCAACAGTTAGTTCAAGGGAATTATATATAGTCCTGTGGCATTTGGGTAAGTTATTTTGTTGTAAACAATATGTTCTATATTGTTGGTTAAATGTATGCCCTTTATATATTAAAATTAATTTCACATTTGTATAACATTGGTTGAATTTTGAAAAAAATGTGGTATGAATTGTCCAATCATGGTGTTGCTTGTGCCATTTAAATGTTGTTTGTGCCTACTGGCTCCACCCCCTGATGAAGCCTTATTGCAAGGCGATACATAGGGGAGTATGTTCTGATGTTTCTTTGTATGTTTGGACCATAATAAAATAATATATGGAATGAGCCCTGGTGTGTAGCACTGTTTCTTTGCAGTTTTTTTCTGGCTTTATTAACAGCAGGACCTTTGGGGAAGTTTGGCAGTGCATATACCGATCCCTCAGTGAAACCTTTATGGTGAACACGTCAATGCCAACAACATTGACAATTCACTGTAAAGTCTGCCCAGGACCCCTCCACTCTTTCCCTTGGTCTTGCACCCCCTCCCAAATCAACTCTGACTCGCAGTAGTTAACCCCTTGATGCTATTTTGGTTGGTCAGAACTAGGTTGACAATGGTCCCGTTCCTAGTTTATTGCTCTACTAGTTGAGTCAGGAAGCAGTCCTTGCAGGTGTCTTCCAATTCCTGATCTCTGGTGCTCTGTGCCATTGGGATGATCCAGTCAGGATGACTTCCCATCAACCTACTGCCTACCTGATCTCTTCATCTAAAGTCCTGTCCTTCTTTTCTGTCTGATTAGGGGACCTTGTAGATCACAGTCAACTGGAAAACACATCTTCTATCCACTGTAAGCTGCAGCCACAGTGATTCTGCATTTCACCCACTCCCTCTCCTTATCCTCCATCACTCTGATATATTCCTGGATGTACAGTGCAATACCTCTTCCTCTCCCATTTACCCTGCCTCTCCTAAATAATACATAGGTTTGGGACCTCTCTCTCCTCACCTAAATACCAAGCAATCAATAAGCTGTCCCAGCTAGCAGATAATAAAACTAAACATTTTAAAGAATAGATATTATCTATTAACTGTTGGACTAGAATCCTGTTCCCTCTCATAAATTGTAAGAAATAGGACATTGTGCCAAGCTAGCTGAATTATTCATAAAAAACAATAAAGTAACACTTTACAATTACAACAATTTCAAGAACAAGGACCTCTGCCTCCACTCCTATCTTGTAAACATTAAAGCTTATTCTACATTTTATGTCCCATTTTACATTTGTAAGTCCCCCCACACCATGTCTAGGGGTGTCATGGTAAATGTCTGGGGGGGCACTATACAGCAATAAAGAGTCCACATACCTGGTCAGCCTGCTTACCAGACCTGATGAAACTGGGGTGCCCCATGCTTCAGGGTGCCAAGCTGGATGACTGGAGAGATGAAGATGCTGGTCTTCACCTGTCTGGCCTTGTCATCTTCATCTAAGAGGCCTTTGGAGACAGTCTTCACCAGGCAGGCCTCTCGACATCTTCTCTGCTGATCCTCTGGTTCTCCCAATGCACACCCTGAAACCACAACTTAGGGGCTGGGCTGTGGAGGCAAGGTCCTTGGTAGCAGCAAAAGTCAATCCAAAACAAATGAGGCCAGCACCAAAATTCCAGGAATGAGGGATCCCATTTAATGAATAGATAGTAAAACAGGAAAAGTCACTCAGTGGAGCAGAAAAATACAGAACAGAGTGCTCTGGACCCAGATTTGAAGCCTGGGTTCACTCTGGACCCCAAAGGTCACATTTGAGCATAATGTCCAGGAAGCTACCTAAAGCCTAGGTAACCAACAGTCCAAATGTAGGCAGCAATAAACTCAAGGCAGAATCAGGCCAATACTACCAACAGCCACAGACCACGGACTTTTGCCCACTCTCTCTTTCACAATCTTCACAAGAAGCAAAGACCTTTAGAAGGATTGCTTACCCTGAACACAGCCACCTTCTTTGTTTGCTATTCCAAATGGGGTGTCCTGGCAGGCAACATCACCCAAGCCCAAAAAAGTGACTGTCCCCTCCTGGCTCTGCCCAGCTACTGTCCAGTCCCAAACTACAGGGGCAGTCAAGGGCCAGGGGCTGACCCTGGACTCCTGGATCCCTACTGTACCCTTTCCCTCACCAGTTTCATTATTCCTTCTCTTTTCTTACTTCTCTTCTGAAATGGCATAAATCTTCTCCCTCAACCTCCATGATCGGCAGTCCTTTGGGGGGGGTTTCACTCATCAGTGGTTCTCAGGGCTAATGACACCTTAGCCCACTCTTATACTGCAGGTTTTCATGCAGGCCTTCCTCACTCCTTGGGCTAGTCTCCCAACCAGCTCCAACCGGGGTGCAAAAAATATCGACTGCTAACACATCCCTCTCAATCTCATGGACACACCGCTGCAGAAAGAAACAAAACCACAACCTTTATGGCCAAGCAGGCAACCGGCCACACTAAGATCTCTAACCACCTCCGATCTCTCTCAGATCTCCCCCAATTCTTGCCTGTTCCTCCTTTTTATACTCTCTGACAGGTGCCAAAAATCTGTCCACCAACTCAAGTTTCAATCCTAGACCATTTTTCTCTGTGCCAAAACACCCTGTCTCCAGCAGAACTATGGGACTTAGAGTCCCTACAATAACTATTTACAATGTGTGCCTCTATTGGCAACAGCTGGTGCTAAACTACCGGAGCTGCTGCTCCATCCACTTCCCCCCCAAGGCCGCTGCTGATGCTCAGTAGCATGGACCGCCTAAAAACTATTTACAATTTTATTTTTTTTTCTTCCGGTATGATCCTGAGCCAGCTGAATCAGAAGACTGGACTCAAGACTGGGAACAGCTTCTCTGTTAAAGTTATTTTCATCAGCAACCATGCATGCATCCCATGGCATGGCCACCATACTATTTACAGACGCATGGTCCCATTGCCACAGCACCTCGCCAGGATCAAAACTATCCACTTGCACCCAGAGGGGCAGAAAACAACACAGCAGTGTCCGGCCCACCTGCCAAGATCCAGGAAACTGCCAAAGGGTGGCAGGAGCCACCAAGCATCAACTCATGGACCAATGGGTCAGAATCCTCCCAGAGTCACTGACCCACTGAGAGGAGAATGAGCAGCAGCTCCTACAAGGTAAGTCCATTTTGGGGGGGCTTACACAATCATGTCATGGTCTGACTGCAGTGATTGCACATCATCCAATCTACAGTATTTACCTGTGCCTTATATTGGTTTCCTCTGTAAATGTTAGAATTAATTATTGATCCATTGGTTCAGATCCTATAGGTAAATACTGAACAAGACTAGGCCCAATACTGAGCCCTGTGGCACTCCACTAGTTACAAATGTATCACTTGATATCATACCATGAATGTTACCCTTTGACTCTTATTGTACAGCCAGTTCTAGTTCTGCTTGGTCAGTGTTGGATCTGATTGATTAGTGGTTGCTCTAATGTGACTCCATGAAACTTGTAAGGTAATTTAGTATGAGGTACTCAATGCCCCTGGAATTTTGCGGTTCTGCAGCCGTGGAATTTTCCACATCATTTGAATCATGCTGCAGAATACATAAAGGATATGCAATGGAAATGAGTGAAATTAATGATTTATCTGCACAAAAGCAGTTTGACCTTGGGTAACCTTATAAGTGGTGTAAGCCACCAGTGAGGTGTCTGAGGTGAAACTGCTTGAGTGCAGATAAATCATGTATTTCAAGAGTCTTCCATTGCATATCCAAATTGTGCAATAGGAAAGGATTTTGGGGGGTTTGTTTTTCATGTATTTGTTTTTGCGTTTGAGTTTTATTCTTCTAAAGTCAGTGGGAATTTTTTAAAGTCAGTGGGGAGGCAGTATAGTGCAGTGGATTAGGGCTCTGAGCTGCAAACCTGGAGACCTGAGTTTGAATCCCACAGCCCCCACTTGCATACTGTGTGACCCTAAGCAAGTCACTTAACTTCTTTGTGCTCCCAGATCGCACCTGGAAACAAGCTTCACCTTAGTCTGCTTTCCTGGTTAAGCAATTTTCCCTTTTTATGTTGGCGCGCTTGCGCAGCCAACATCTTGTGGTAGTACAGATTTGGAGGTGCGATCACTGTTGGGCGAATGCAGGGCACACATCAGTAGGTGTGTCCCTCATTTCCCAATCAGCCTGCATACTGGAGCCACACCACCCGGACGAGCACATCTAAGGAAAGGTCTGCTGCAATGCAAGCAAAGCTCGTCACATGCAGCTGACCTTCCAACGTGCTTACCCGGAAACACATATATGGCGGCACACTGCCCACAAAACTGTCAACTTCAGGGTGCCCAATCCCCCTGTCAGCTTACCCTGCACCCAATGTATGTGCCGATGGGGGAGCCCCCCAATTTTTATATGCCGAGGGGGTGCCCAATCCACCTCAGCTCCTGCCCCCCACTTTCCTTGTGTGCCAACGGGGGTGCCAGTCCCTGTCGGCATAAAGTAACTCCCTCCCTTTGTTGTGTGCCAATGGGGGTGCCCAATCCCCCATTGGCTACAGCTGCCGCCCAAAAAAGCAAGGCTCCGTTGGCATGCTGGGAGTCCACCCCAGCATGCCACATGCCCCTGTAAACAGAAAAACGGTCCCACAATGTTTTTTTTTGTACCTGTGGAAAAGGAAATGGTCCTCAGTGGTCTTCCTGCCCCCTCCCACAACCCGCACCCACCCACTGTGCACCCTGCCTCCCCACACCCCCTCAACCCATACTTACCTGCGGAGTCTGGTGAGATAATCTTCGGTGGACCGGGAACACGTCTGCACTCTTCAAATTCAACTGCGAACTGAGGAAATGCCAGTAAGCTGTATAATGGAATAGATAGGGTTTTTCACCTTTGATGCATATCTCAGGCATTTTTTGGAATTTTGGCACCAAATTTTCAACATGGGGTTTTTGGGACCCCTCCTCATGAATTCTGGCACTGTCATGGAGTTATTCGGTCCTGAAAGGTGATTTTGCGCTCACTGCACGGAATCATCTTTCAGGACCAAATAATGAAACAACAGTGCACTGTCCATGAGAGGAGCTCTCAAAAAGCCTATGTTGCAAATTTGGTGACAAAACTCCCAAAAATGGCTGTTTTATGAGCGTGCGTTGTGCTTTTTCTAAGCACGCTTGTAACATCATGAATTTGTAATATTTTCACTCCAGATTTTCAAACTTGGCATTTTTCCACACCCCCTTATGAACAGTACAGCTGTCATTTAACATATCCTGCCCGAAATGTGTTTTCGTATGTCCGGCACAGAATAGCACGGTCACTGTGTGAAATCACTTTTCAGGACAGTTTGAGGAAATGATGGTGACACTGTTCATGAGCAGAGGTCTTAAAATGCCTACGTTGAAAATTTGGTGCCGAAAGTCCATAAAATGACTGTGTTGCAAGTGTGCATTGTGCAGTTTCCATGCACCCTTGTAACTTTGCAAATTTGCAATATTTCCATGCCAGATTTTCAACACTGGCATTTTTTCACACCTCCTTATGAACAGTACAGCTGTCATTTTTCACATCCTGCCCAAAATGTGTTTCCGCACCTGTGGCACACAATGGCATGGTAGCTGTGGGAAATCAACTTTTGGGACAGATTAACAAAATTGCACCAGCACTGTTCATAAGGGAAGGTCCCAAAATGCCTATGTTACAAATGTGGCTAGCAAACTCCCAAAAATAATTGGGTTACGGACGTGTGTTGCGCAGTTTGTATGCATGCTCATTGCTTCACCAATATTTCATATTGTCACTCCAGATTTTCAGCGTTGTCATTTTTTTACACCTCCTTATGAACAATACAGTTGTCATTCTCCACATCCTGCCCAAAAATGTGTTTTTGTCCCTCTGTCACCAAATGGCACAGCCACTGTGCAAAACCACCTTTCAGCTAACAAAGTGATTGTGCCACTTTTCATCAGGTGGCCTGACAAGCAGCCCATGTTGAAAATGTGGAGTGAAACTAGCACCACATGCCTACGGTGTTAGGGTTTCCAACTGTAGCACCCCACCCGGTACAGACTGACAGGCATCTGGTGTGTGACTTGGGATCATCAGATGTAATGCTTATGCCATTCTACCCTCCACCCCCACCCTGCAACCACTGACAGGCATTGTGGTGTGCCTTGCACTGTTCAGCCACAAAGTTCACCCAATGCTCCTATACTGCTCCCACGTCAGCATATTTCCTTATGGAATGGGGTAAGTATAACGCCCAAAGACCCCAAAGCACACCCCGACACTTGTCAGTGTCTACAGGGTTGGATGAGGTACAATGGCAAGAGCATTATAGCTGATGACCCAAAGGCACACACCAATGCCTGTCATTCTCTACAGGGTGGGGGTGGGGCTGGCACCACTTCAATACTTCACTGCCATTCCTATTATGCATCTTTAGGTCTGGCACTGCCAATGTCAATGCCAGTGTGACAACATTTAGCATTGACAAATGCTTGTTATATATTCCTGGTGTACGGTGGGCTGGTTTGTGTGGTTGCTATGTGTGTTGCTGTCCAGCCAACGTTGTAATGTTCAGGGGGAGGTTTCATTGGTTAACTTTTTTTCTATATAGATTTTTCTCCCTGTCCGGCGGGGCTGGCAGACAACTCCGACCCCTTCCATGCCTGATCCTCCCAGTAGGTCACCCATGGGTTGCCCCCATATAGCAGAGTTGAGGCAAAAGGCGTTGATTTTCCCTCCCCCCAGAGACCAACATCTAGACTCCAGGGAGCCAGCACAGTTGCTGTGGTGGCCATCGTGGAGCCTGCCAGTTCCAGTTTCACTTTTTCTCCCCTCCCCCTGTCGCATGTGGAGGCACACTCAGTGATCAGTGGCACTCTTCCAACTCTTGCTGCTCCTGTCTGCACTACCCTCAGGCCTCCACCTGGGGGCAGCCCTGCAGTGATCATGACTGGGTCCTCACCCAGGAGAGGAAAACTGCCTAGCGGTCACTCAATCCATCTCCTGGCCTCCCCCCGCTGACCCCTGATGACCCAGGCTTGTTCTCGAATCTGGGTTGCTGGCGAGGGCATGAGTTGCGGTGTCCAGTGCCTCAATCCTCAGCACCACTGGGCTGGCTCATTAGTTGATTATTTTGTATGTGGGAGGGCCCAAGAGTTTAGAAAAAATGGGGGCCTTGTTTCTTGCTTAACCAGAGCTGAGAGCTCGTGTCCTGTCGGTGTGGTTTTGGTTGAGTTTTTTTTTGTTTTCTGGGAGTGTTTATTTTATCTGGTTTCTCCTGCCTTCAGTGTGCACTCATGGTTTGCAGCACCAACAATGGCACAAAATATCTTTGATTGGAGAAGCCATCCAATTCTGTTTCCCTGGAAAGTGGCAGATTGGGAGAGTGAAGAAGCAAGACTGTGAGGAGGAGAAGCAGCGCTGTCACAGAGCAGAGAACATTTGTCTGTATTTCTGGTCAGTGGCTGATTGTATTTTGTTTTTGCTTTTTGTCACTTGGATAAGAATTATTTATTGAAGCAGGACAGCGGCACCTGAGAGAGGCATGGCAGGAGGAAACTAGCAGAATGGGACTGGAATGGATAGCGTGAGAGTGAGGGGATGGAAGCATGAATAGTGGAAGTGTAGTGGGGGGGGAGAGAGAGAGAGACAGCAAGGGGACTGGAAGTATGAATCTGTATTTTAGGAAATAAAAGTGAAACAAACTGCTTTTTTAAGGTATTGAATAATAGTGTGTGGTCTTTTTGAAGGAATTTGGAGTTTGTTGATGTGGAGGTGATTTGACTGTCAAGGAAGGGGGAGGAGGAGGTCTGCAGAGTGGGCTATTGTGAAAGCTGGCAGTGTAGTTCCAGCAGGAAGGGGCTTAATTGATAGCAGGGTGTTAAATAAATGGTAGTTGATTGACGTTAGGGTGTTAAATATATTTAAAAAACTTAAGAAAGTGACATAGACACGTGTTTCGTCTGTGTTTGGTAGGACGAAACACGTGTCTCTGTCTTCTGTTAGCACCCTTTGCAAACTGTGTGAGAGGCCTTTCAGCACCATGCAATTTTGCTTAAAGTTGGACCAGCATAACATTCTGTGGTGATTTGCATATGCAGCCCGTGATGCTTTGCATTGTGTGGGCATGTGTGATTATATCTATATCTATATCTATATCTATATATATATATATAGATAGATCTATCTATCTATCTATATATATGTATATGTGTGTGTGTATGTATGTATGTATGTATGTATGTATCTATCTATCTATCTAGTCATTGCAAAAAACTTCATTAATGCATTAGTTAGGGTTGTTAGTAAAGTGGCAAAAGTAGGGAAATATGGTGCTAGAGTTTCCAACCCTAACCACCCATCCCTACCCTGCAGACATGACAGGCATTGGGGGTGTTCCTTGAGGTTATCAACCCTAATGCTCACCCCATTCCATAAGTAAATGAGCTGAGATGGGTACAGTACAGGAGAATGGGGTGAGCATTAGAGCTAATGACCCCAAGGCACACCCCTGATACCTGTTGGTGCCTGCAGGGTAGGGATGGGGGGGTTAGGGTTGAAAACCCTAATGCCATATTTCCCTACTTTTGTCACTTTCTTAAGTTTTTTTGCAATCAATTTCCTTATTCCTTCAGATAGTTTACATGTATCCTTGTTTAACTGTCCTTATGTCACAGTGGGAGTGCAGGGCCCATCCCATGCTGTGTGATTTTCCTTATTTTACAGTGGGAGTGCAGGGTCTTTCAGATCCTGTGCACTGATCCCTCCACAGATGCGTGACCAAATTATCATCATATCCATTTTATTACCCCAATGCATGTACCCTGTACAGAAAATTTGCAAGTCCCTGCCAAAACATAATTCTGCACAACTGCAATGCCATTCTGCCCCACAGGTGTGAAAACACATTTTGGCCAAGATTTGAAAAGTGACAGCTGTGACATACATGAGGTGGAGTAATAAGAAGACTTGTTGAAAATCAGGGGTCAAAATATTGAAAAACTCAACAACTATGAGCATGTGTAGCAAAATTCCAACAAATGGTAATAACTTTGACATTTTTAAAGACTGGCCCCAGATTTTCAACATAGCCTTCTTATAACCCCGCCTCATTAAATATAACTGTCATTATGCAAGTCCCACCTGAGAGTTGAATATGCCAAGCCACCATGAAATCACCTTTCAGGTGGGAGTTGTGGAATAGCAGTCATATTGGTCATGAGGTGGGGGTCTCCAAAAGGCCATATTGAAAATTTAGGGTCAAAATCTCAAAACACAGCTGAGTTATGCATGAAAGTTGAACCCCTCCATTGAAATATATTGCACTGCAATTACTTTACTTTCGCAAATGGCAGTCACCGGTTCCAGCAGCAAGACATGTATTCAATTGCAGAGTGGATCTTGAAGCTGGAAACTGTTCATGTGAGTAAGGGTGTGTGGGGTGGGTGGGGTGTGGAGGAGGTGGGTGCACGGGAAGTAGCCAACAGTGGGTGGGTCAGGTGGGGTGTGGGACTGATCGACGATGGACTTTTTTTTTTACAGGTGTTAAAAAAGAGAAAAAAAAACATTGAGGGTTGGTTTTATTTATTTCAGCTGTTATATTAACAAAAAAGTGTGAGGGGGAGCCACTAAACACGAATGACAAAAAATACAGGCAACATGAGGATCGGAGGCTGGGGGGGTGCCACTAGACACCAGTGAAAGATACGGGAGTGTGAGGGGTATGGAATTAAACATAAAAAGCATACATATGAGGATCAGAGGGTGGGGGTGTCCACTGGACACCAGGGATACAGAAAGGAGGGTGCAGGGATATCAGTGGGGAAATTGCAATAAACACAGGGATCGGAGGGTGGGGGGGGCACTAGGCAACAGTGAAACAGTGGCTCACACATAAGAGTCCAACTGGCAGGATGAGTTCCATCTGCTGCTGCACAAGTCAAGAAAATCCCGCTGTTCTCATACAGAAAACACGGGAGAAGTGGTCCTCTCACTAAGGTCGGGACCCGAGATTTCAGGTGCCCAGAAAAGGTGTTTCTTGGCACAATTAGAAGAAACAAAGATAAAAATGTAGTAAAACGGCTCTCGTTTAGCTAGGTTCTGATGTTTGTTTTTTAATTCTATTCATTTTAATGTGTTTTCTTTACTTTCATTCTCTTGCTAACTGAAAAACAAGATGGCAGACACAGAAGCCCTCTGCAAAAACACTGTAGGTCCCTGTGTGTGAAAATACTGGCTCCTGTGAAAATAATAGTATTTTCATGCCTGACATCTATTTTTCCCTTAGGAAATAATGGGACATTTCAAAATTTAATAACCTTTGAATAAATTAATATTTTTTCACCAAACCTTCAAAAAGCACATGTGTGAGGCAAATGCTTTCTACCCTGAACATTTCAGACCACAGTCTAAAACCATTTGTGAGATACAGGTGGACAAAGAAATGATAAAAACTGGTAACTTTAGGGATTTTTGACAATCAGTATCTCAGAAATCTCACACTGTATTTACATGATATTTGCTATTTTAAGAGCCCAATCCCTGGAGATTATTCATGCCACAGTTCATGCAAATTTGATAAATGGTTGCAAAGTTATTAAGGTTCAAAAATTTGGCTTTAAAAGAGAAATGAGCACTCATCCTAACTATTCTGGAGATATATATATATATATATATATATATATATATATATATATATATATATATATATATATATACTGTAATATATATATATATATATATATATATATATAATTACATAATAGATGAACCACTCTGAGGTGTGTGGTCATGCTCGATATACACACGCCTTGGTGTGCGTTGTATACAAGAGGTCACAGGCCGAGTGCGTCAACCACCCAAGGCGTACGTATATCAGACCGTGACCGCACACCTCAGAGTGGTTTATCTGTCTTATAAAATGTCAAAATTGTTTTGGAGGGGGGAGTAAAAGTGCAGGTGTGCAGTCGCGCTCTGATATACGCATGGTCATGTGATGTGTTTTGTGCAATCAGAACACTTGATTTTGAGCATGATAACCTTCTCATTTTATATGTGTATATGTATATATATATATATATATATATATATATATATCTTGCAGAAAACTTCATTTAGTGGATCGGTTAGGGTTAAAGTGACAAAAGTAGGGAAATGAGATGTTAGGGTTGAGCCCCAAACCCCACCACCACCCTATCCTCCACAGACCGACAGATGGTGGAGTGTGCCATGGGGTTGTGAGACTCAACTCTCACCCCTTTCCATGGGTAAACAGGTGGACGTGCTACAGTAAAGGAAAATTGGGTAAGAGTTAGGCCTCATGACCCCATTGCACACTCTGCCATCTGTCGGTCTTTGAAGGATGGGGGGGTGAGGTGGTTGGGGGAGTTAGGGGCTCAACCCTAACATCTCATTCCCCCGCTTTTGTCACTTTAACCCTAACTGATCCATTAAATAAAGTTTATTGCAATTAATTTTCTTACTTTTTGAAAAAGTGTAATATAATTAGTAAATAGCATGTGTTGGTGGAAGCACAGGGCCATTTGGGCCCCATGCTCCCACCAAGCTACCCATTTCTGCATAACAATATGTGTTTGTGGGAGTGTGGGCCCTCTGGGCCCTGAAATCCTACTTGCACATAACTACAGAGCCATACAGCAGCCCTATAGGGCAAGGAACCCTTGCAACACTAATTTGCCAATATCTCAGGAACCATAGCAGCTAGGAAAAAAATTCAAGTGTCATTGTAATCATGACTGTGAAACCTCCTCATGAGACAAATCAAACAAATCTGTATTTCACATCGTTTACTAAATATGGGCTGAAAAGGCAACCTTGGAACCCTTGTGACACTAATTTGCCAATATCTCAGTAACCATACAACCTTGGATAATAATTCCACTGCAGGTGTAACCTCTCTTTTCCAACTTTGTTTTTGCAGCTAAGCCACAAGTAGTAAAAAATCTGTATCTCGCTTCATTTTTGAGATACAGGCACTGAAAGTCACTATGGGTACCACAATGTTATCCTATGGGAAAAATCAAAACTTTGTGATGGCATATCTATGGAATTGATTAACTTTTCAACACCTAAATAGCATAATTCACATCTCTGGGGCATCCCCTTAATACCTTGCAAATCTCAAGTCAAAATACCAAACCGTTTGTTTACAGTGCAGTGTCAATGTTTTTAAAAGTTTAAAAATTCCTAGTTCATAAGGTAACAAAATACCCAACTGTCAGATCAATCCCATTTGTGAGCTGTCAAAATTATCATCCATTAAAAATCCTTGACTGTCAGATTTTGGCCTTCTGGTCCCTAAGTGATGGTCAAGGATTTTGTTGCCTCTCGAAAGGTGATCAGGTGGCGGACTGGGATATTGTCAGCTCATGAAAGGGGATTCAAAAGAACCAATCCCCTTTCTCTAGCTGACAAAATCCCAGTCTGCCAGCTGATCCCCTTTCGTGAGGCAGCAAAATCCTTGACCATCACTCAATCCTTGTTTGCGAGAAGGGTCATCTGGTCACAAAGTGGCGATTAAGGATTTTGGTACCTCACAAAAGGAGATTGCTGGTGGACTGAGATTTTGTCAGCTCTGGCAGAAAGGGATTCAAAAAACCAATCCCCTTTCATGAGCTGACAAAATCCCAGTCCGCCAGCCGATCCCCTTTCGCAAGGCAGCAAAATCCTTGACTAGTCAATTCTTGTCTGCAAGAAGGGCCATCTGGTCACAAAGTGATGGTTAAGGAGTTTGCTACCTCACGAAAGAGGATCGGCTCGTGGACTGTGATTTTTGTCAGCCCGCGAAAGGGGATTGGAAGTGGGTCATGGACAAAGAATTTTTAAATTTGAAATGGCCATTTTTGGGCCAAAATGAAGCAAATCAAAGGTATAGGTTTGTAGAGGGCATCACTCTGAACAAAACCCATGCCTTATTACAACAAGACGTCACCCATGGAGGATGCTAAGACATTTTGTTTGGGGGAAAAAATGAAAACAAGATGGCAGCTCACAGACAAGGAATTTTTCTTCAGAGACTAGGAATTTTTAAATTCCCTTTTGTGAGCTGAAAAAGTCCTTGACCGTGAGCCCAATCCTCTTTCCCAAAACATACATATAAATCTTGGAGTGAACTGAGCACTCTCAGAACCCCCAAATTAAAAATTAAATAACTTTGGAACTGATTAATAGTTTTTAACCAAACCAATGCTAGATTGTTCTTTGACCCAAACTATTTGAACATTCCAAATGTCAAACCAAATCACCAAATGGTATGGTCACAGTGCTATGGGCAAAAAATGTGACAAAAGTGGTGAAAAATTCATTTTTCAGCACTTCTCTGAGCGGAAACCATAAGTCCGACCAAAACGCAACTTTCTAAATCAAGAGATCTACCATTCCAGACCACACATTTCAAATGTTGTGCGAATCCATTTGAATGGTTGCAAAGTTATTAATGTGCAAAATTTTGAGTTTAACATTAAAGTGCCTACTCAACCTAGCTATGGTGGCTTATCACACCACTATAACATATATATATATATATATATAAATATGTATATGTATATATATATATATATATATATATATATATATATATACAAAATCACACATGCCCCCACAATGCAAAGCACCATGGGCTGCATATGCAAATCACCACAGAATGTTATGCTGGTCCAACTTTAAGCAGAATTGCATGGTGCCGAAAGGCCTCTCACACAGTTTGAAAAGGGTGCTAACAAAAGACATAGACACGTGTTTCAGTCTCTACCAGGACTCATCAGTATGCCTCGCCTGTTTGACACCCCAGTGGAATGGACCAGCTACCCCTGAGGCAGTGTGCCTGGGATATATTGTGGTGAACCCATTAAAATAAAAACTATTTAAAGACAAAGAACCTCTGTGCATAAACACTGAGGCAAGGGTTACCCAAGGGCATTGCTGGGAAGCCAAGTTTCAAGAAAATACAAAATCACACATGCCCCCACAATGCAAAGCACCATGGGCTGCATATGCAAATCACCACAGAATGTTATGCTGGTCCAACTTTAAGCAGAATTGCATGGTGCGAAAGGCCTCTCACACAGTTTGAAAAGGGTGCTAACAAAAAGACATAGACACGTGTTTCTCTCTACCAGGACTCATCAGTATGCCTCGTCTGTTTGACACCCCAGTGGAATGGACCAGCTACCCCTGAGGCAGTGTGCCTGGGATATATTGGTGAACCCATTAAAATAAAAACTATTTAAAGACAAAGAACCTCTGTGCATAAACACTGAGGCAAGGGTTACCCAAAGGGCATTTGGCTGGAAGCCAAGTTTCAAGAAAATACAAAATCACATGCTGCCCACAATGCAAAGCACCATGGGCTGCATATGCAAATCACCACAGAATGTTATGCTGGTCCAACTTTAAGCAGAATTGCATGGTGCGAAAGGCCTCTCACACAGTTTGAAAAGGGTGCTAACAAAAGACATAGACACGTGTTTCGTCCTACCAGGACTCATCAGTATGCCTCGTCTGTTTGACACCCCAGTGGAATGGACCAGCTACCCCTGAGGCAGTGTGCCTGGGATATATTGTGGTGAACCCATTAAAATAAAAAACTATTTAAAAGACAAAGAACCTCTGTGCATAAACACTGAGGCAAGGGTTACCCCAAAGGGCATTTGGCTGGGAAGCCAAGTTTCAAGAAAATACAAAATCACACATGCCCCCACAATGCAAAGCACCATGGGCTGCATATGCAAATCACCACAGAATGTTATGCTGGTCCAACTTTAAGCAGAATTGCATAAAATAGTCGCACATTTGTGCCACTATAGTTAGGGTTGAAGAGCCACTTTAATGCAAAACCTCAAATTTTGCACCTTAATAACTTTGCCACTGTACAATGGATTTGCCTGCAATTCTGCATGCACGGTCTGGCATCATTGTTCTCTGGATCTGGCAAGTTTCATTATGGTTGGATGTACAGTTGCGGAGCTATAGAATGCAAAAAAACACAAAAAAAAACTGACTTTTTTGCACGTTTCTTTGCTCGTGCCCACAGCCCGCACACTTTGTCTGTTTGGTCCGAAATTTTCAGGGACGATGCAGTCTTGGTCACCGATGCATCTTTCAAAGATTTGGTGAAAAAATATTAAACTGTTCAAATGTTATTGAAAAAACAAATTGTCCTATATAGGCAATGGGAAAAGTTTGCAAAAATCATGAAACTTTTATGAGAGATGTTTTTTATTGTTGCAAATGGCACTTTTACTTTCATGAGATGGCCATCTTGTTTTCAGTTAGTGACACAGAAAAATGCCAGGCATTTAAAATTGGGACCCTCTAGGTAAACACTGATTGTTGTGTTTACCTAGTCGGGTCCTGAGGATGCTAGCCATATCTTTTTTGGGGGGTTAAACCCCCAGAAATGCTTTTTTAAAATTTTTTGAAAAATACTTTAGCAAAATATTTTCACAAATGAGAAAGTTTTGTGAGGTTTTCTTATGAAACTTTCGTGATTTGCCAAAGTAATTTGTGGAAGTACTCCCAAAATAACTGCAAATCTCTGACACCCTCCTGCAACGAAACGCTTGAGTCTTTTGGGCTGAAATTTGCAGGGTGGCAAGCCCTGGTCCCACAGATGTTCCTTTTGGTAGTTTGGTACCAAAACAGTACAGGGGCCCTTCAGAAATTTTCCCATTTTCCCATGATGCCTTTCAGGGCCTGTATCTTGAAAATGGTTCGAGATACGGACTTTTCATCACAACATTTCTTAGTCCCCCTAAAGTTGGAAAGCCATGAAGCCATGAAATTGGAATTTGTTTTCTAGCTTGTACAGTTACTGAGATATTTGCAAATTAGTGTTCCAACTGCTCATTTTTACGTCTGTAGGTCAGTATTATACCCTCAGTTAGCACACATAGTGCCTTTTGGTGCCCATATTTTGGAAATGATGCAAGATATGGATTCCATCAGCTTATGTTGTGAGAAATACTCACTCTCATGATTACAACAACACTTGAATTTTTTTTTCTACGTACTATTGTTCATGAGATATTGGCAAATTAGTGTTACATGGGTTCCTTGCCCCATAGGGCTGCTATATGACTCCCTGATTATGTGTAAAGGGGAGCAAGGGCCCAGAGGGCCTGTGCTCCCATGAACACATATCATTATGCACAAAAGGGCAGCCTGTTGGGAGCTCGGGGCCCTTCTCACCAACACATACCATTTACTACTCATATTACACTTTCTCAAAAAGAAGGGGAAATTCATCACAAAAAACTCAATTAATGCATCAGTTAGGGTTGTTTCCACAGTGACAAATGTTTGGAAATTTGGTGTTAGGGTTAACACCCCTATGCATTCCCCCACCCCCACTCCCCTCCACACACACACATGCAAGACACATGCATGATTATAAGACATTACACCAGGTTAGTCACATCTGTATGCACAATAATCACAGCACTGTACTCCTTTCACATACCACAATGTAATGAAAAACAAGTACAGTATGATCAACTCTATATTGCCAGCACAGTATGATGACACATTATTGCTGGCATATCTTTTTTCGTGATGTGAAACTTAGTCTGCACACATATTCTAAATACTGCTTTTTATTTGTCATAATTCAATGGTTGGCTCACTGCAGGTATTGCTGCCACCACATAGGCATGTGGTAGCAGTACAGACACACTTGACACATACATAGTACTTTTCACATACTGCTCAGGTATGAAACTAGCACCATCACATGTTGTAATACTGCTGCATTAATTGGAAATACTCATTAGCAGCATGTTATGGTTAGCTTTGAATGTTACAACTGTTGCTCTCACATGTTGTTTGTAAACTATACTACAAAATATTATTTTTATTATTATTACCATTTCTTATTAGGACTGACTCACTGTAAGAAAAAAATATACAAACATCCACTGACTGCTGCTAGGGTTATCCAAACTCTTATTTCCAATACAGCTATCTATAGGTAACATATTGTGTGTTTCATCATTTCTTAACAGTTGACATCTAGGCATCTGCTTAAATCTTGTTATTGATGTTTGTAACAGAAAAATTATACCTGTGGTCCATCTTCCATGGTTGCCCAGCACGCATGTGTACCCACAAGGCACTTTTATGGCAGCAGAACTCATACAGTTGCCGCGCCATGATGAGGGATGTCTCTTGTACTGCTTGCATGTGTGTGTGTGGGTGGTGGGGGCTAGGGGGAGAATGCATAGTTAGGGGTTTGAAGATGGGGTCGTGGAGGTGGGATGTTAACCCTAAAACTGAATTTCCAAACTTTTGTCACTGTGGAAACAACCCTAACTGATGCGTTAACTGAGTTTTTGCCATGAATATATATATATATATATATATATATATATATATATATATATATTCATGGTAAAACTTTATTTAATGCATCAGTTAGAGTTAAGTGACAAAAGTGGGAAATGAAACATTAGAGTTGAGCCCCTAACCCACCTACTACCCACTTCATCCTCCACAGACTGACAGATGCCAGATTGTGCCATTGGGTCGTGAGGCCCAAATCTCGCCTCATTCCACATGTAAACAGGTTGACATGCTACAGTGAAGGAGAACGGAGTGAGAGTTAGGCCTCATGACCCCATGGCACACCCCAGTGTCTGTCGGTCTTTGGAGGATGGGAGGTGTGGTGGTGGGTGGGTTTAGGGCTAAACTCTAATGTGTTATTTCCCCACTTTTGTCACTTTAACCCTAACTGATACATTAAATGAATTTTTTTGCCATGAATTTCCTTAATTTTTGAAAAAGTATAATATAAGCAGCAAGTAACATGTGTTGGTCCCACCATGCTGCCCATTTCTTCATAATGATATGCATCTGTGGGAGTGTTGGCCCTGTGGGCCCTGCACTCCCACTTACACATAGCTACAGAGCCATATAGCAGCCCTATAGGACAAGGAATCCTTATAACACTAATTTTTCGATATTTCAAGAACTGTAGCAGCTAGAAAAAAAATTCAAGTATCATTGTAATTGTGACACTGAGTACTGCACATGACATCAATTGAATGAATCTGTATCTTGCATCATTTATGAGATATGGCCACAGAAAAGCATTTGAAATGCCACCTTGGAACCCTTGTGACACTAATTTGCCAATATCTCTGTAACAGTGAAACATAGGAAACAAATTCCACTGTTGGTGTAATCTATCATTTCCAAATGTCCTTCTGCAGTTTAGTTCACATAAAGGTGAACCAAGCTGCAGGTAGCAAAAAATCCGTATCTTGCTTTGTTTTTGAGATTCAGGCACCAAAAGACATCATGGGTATCATAATGTTATCCTATGAGAAATATCTCAACTTTGGAATGTCATAACTATGTAACCAATGCAATTTTTAACACCAAACCAGCATATGTTACATCTGTGTGACACCCCCTTTACACCCTACAAATTTCAAGCCAAAAGTCTTTACTGTTTCATAGTAGTGAACCGGCAAAGTTTTACAAATCCTTGTTCGTGAGCTGTCAAAATCCCCATTCAAGAGCCGAATCCCCTTTCGTGAGCTTACAAAATCCACATTCATGAGCCAATCCCCGTTCATGAGATATCGCCATCTGGTCTCCCTCTCACAATTGGGGATTTTGCTAGCCTTCAAACGGGAATCGGCTCACGAACAGGAATTTTGACAGCTCACGAATAAAGATTCACTATTCGCGAGATAGGGCCATCTGGTTGTCATCTCATGAATGGGGATCTTGACAGCTCACAAACAAGGAATTTTTTTTTATGATTCCCAATTCGTGAGGTGTCAAAATCCCCGTTCGTGATCTGTCAAAATCCCAATTCACGAGCCGATCCCTATTCGTGAGATAGGGTCATCTGGTCACAATCTCACAAACTGGGATTTTGACAGCTCACGAATGGATAGAGACTTACGAACGGGGACTGGAAGCGTGTCATGAGTGGGGATTTTCAAATATAAAAACTGCCATTTTTTTAATCATCTGATGGAAACCAAACACATGATTTTGTAGAGGGCATCTCCCTGAACAAAACCCAAACTTTTCTTGACATAAAATCTATCTGTGGGGCAAGTAACAACATTTTGTTCTGGGCTAAAAGTGAAAACAACATGGCGGCTCACAAATGGGGATTTTTGTTTCTTTCACGAACGGGGATTTAATGAATCCCCATTCATGAGCTGTCAAAATCCCCATTTGTGAGGCAAAATCCTTGTTCACAGCTGTGCATCTAACCAAAAGACTGAACTGAGCATGTTCAGAACCTGGATTTTCAAAATTGAATAACTCTGGAACAGAATAATATTCTTTCACTGAACTAATGCTGACCTGTTGCTTAGGGTAAGCTCTTTCTACCCTGAAAATTTCAGGCTAAAATTTCAGACAGTGTGGGTGCAGGGCGATGAGGAAAATTCAGGAAAAATTGGCAAAAAAAAGCAAAACAAAACTTGGCAGATCAAGAGATCTACCCCACAGGACAGCACATACCAAATGTTATGCAAATCCATCGAACGGTTGCAAACTTATTAAGGTGCAAAATTTGGGGTTTAACATTAACTGCACACTCAACCCTAACTACAGAGGGTCGACTGCGCTCTGTAATATATACATATATATATATATATATATATATATACTGTAAACCACAGAATTCATTGTTCTTGTTGAATTTTCATTCACATATATAGTTTTTCCATAATTGCCAGTCTCACAAAATTTTCTGAGTAATTGTGTGGATATTTCCAACTGTTGAGCCATAGTGAATATTTCTGTCTACCATGGCACCACCAGATTTGCGTCAGCATAATGCTTTCAAAGACAGTTTTGTAGCATTACTGAATGAATGTAACAACTTTTTTCCTCAGTTTTGCCTAGGTGAACTTTATTAGTGGCACCACCTGAGTATGCATCAGTGTAATTCTTTCAAAGACAGTCTTCAGTTTTCCAGAATTTCTGAGTAACCATACCAGCCTTTTCCACTGTTGTGGCTTTAGTAAAATACAAGTTCTATAGTGGAATCACAAGAGTGTTCATCTGCATAATACTGTTAAAGACAGTTTACAATTTCCCAAAATGTTCTGAGTGAACATACAGGACTTTTCCACTGCTGGACTTAGCAAAAATATATATATTCTAATTAAAGTGGGAGCGCAAGAGTGTTCTTCAGTGTAGTGCTTACAATAAGTTTTCAGTTTTGCAGTATTTTCTGAGGGAACATGCAAACCATTTACACTGTTGGGCCTTAGTGAAATTCTTATTATAGTGTCACCACCAGAGAATGATTTGGCATAGTGCTTTCAAAAACAGTTTTCAAGAGGATGACCCATCTGCACAGTGGCAGTGCTGCTTCTCGCACTGCTGGCAACCCAGGTTTGGGAGTAAGCCCAGAGAATTAAAAGACAGCTGGGGGGGGAGGACTTAACTTCCCAGAAGAAGCTGGCCTCCTCCTCTGGGGAGGGAGTACTAAGGGCTCCACAAATACCACCACCAGGGTGAGTACAGGTGGTTGTTCAGAAGGAGCTGCATGTTGGGGGGGGGAGCTGACTGGTTCTGGAATGTGGTATTTACCTGCATGCACATGTGCCACTGAGCACATGCCATTATTGAACCCCCTAGTGTGGGCAGAATGATGCTGGTAATCCTGGATTCTGCCAACATCAACCACCAAACTGTCTCCCAACCCTCTGTTGGCCTATAGGTGTATGCTGGCAGGTGTCACCCCTCCTATGGAGAGGTAAGTTTGCATGAGCAAGAGGCTAGGGATGTCTGAAAATTAATGTTTGAGTCTGTATAAGATACCCAACTTTTGATTTTCCTGGGTGCAGATATTATTTACATGAAAAGAAAAAGACAAATTGGGGTCTAAAAAACACCCAGATATTTTAAAAATGTGTTTGTTCCAATTGTAACCCCATAGGGTCAGATCTACTAAGTCCTATAGAGTGTTTGTCCAATTTAGGTCTTGAGCCAAAAAGTATACATTTAGTTTTCTTGCAATTTGCATTAGTCTGTATTGAGAATTTAAAATTTTGCAAAATACATACTTAAAGCAGCATTTCTGTAGGAAAGTGATGAAGAAATTGTATAAATAATGATCTCATCAGCATACAGAAATTAACTTGAATGGTGCAAAGTGGATGGGATAGTGTTAACAAAATGAAGAACAACAAGGGTCCAATAATGGACCCTTGTGGCACTCCATCAGCAAGCATCATGTCACTGGAGGCAGAACCCTGTAGACTCACCACATGAGGATGAGCACTCAAACAGCTCTGAAACTAGTTACATGATAGTTTAGATAGACCAAAACTACTGACTTCCTTCAATAATTATATATAATCAATTAAGTCAAAGGGCTTTGTAGGTCCAAAAAAAACTCACCAGTGTGCGTTCCATTATCCATAGCTTGACGGACATGGTCCATGAACCTGACCAAGGTTGTTCCTATACTATAGTGTTGTCTAAAACTGTGTTGTTCAACTGCTTGGAGATTGTATATATGTAGGTTAGTAATAATATGATCATTTCTCAGTGTCAGTGGCTCAGTAGGTAGCACACATGCCTCTGAGGCCGGGAGATCAGAGGGCTGTGGGTTCAGTTCCCACATCTGGCACTTGGGTTAATATCCCAGTACTGACACTGTAGTGCAGCATGAGAGGGGTGCTGCACTTCTGAGGTGCCGTCTTTTGGATGAGACATTAAACCAAGGTCCCATCTGCCTGGATTGGTGGTAGTTCAGGTGGATGTTAAAGATTCCATGGCACTTATCGAAAAGAGCAGGGGAATTTCCCCAGTGTCCTGGCCAAATTTCCCTCATTCACTAAAAATACCACCAACAGCTAAATCTGGTTCAAGGTCAGTTGGCATTCATCTGTATCCCCCTTCCCCAGGTCATGCCTGAAAATAGGCAGAATTTGTCTAGTGCACTTACCTGGTCAACAAAAACTAACTAAATAAAATAAATAAATGTACTAACTTTTCTAACATCTTACTAAGGGGAGATAAAATATAGGCTGATAGGTTTTGACACTCTGAGAAGATTTGACTTAAATATTGGGACATGCATGGTACTTTTCACTATGGAGAGAAGTCTTCTGTAATTAATGATATGTTAAGGATGGATGTCAAAGGTAAAAAAATGATACTTGCTATCATTTTTAGAAAATGAGTCTGTAGTCCATCTGAACCTGCACTTTTGTCAGTGGGCATCTGTTTCAGCATTTTTAACACCTGCATAGGCTTGATTACACAAAAATAAAATGTAGAAGTTTTATTTGCTGAGGGGGCAATAATACCACTGGAGAAATTCTCATTAATTTCATTTGAGGCAACTTTATACTTAGTCATATCCACAAATGTATCCATGAAAATTTCACAAATATTAAAAGGATCCAATGTTTCTTCTCTACAGGATTTGTCAAGTCCTTAACAGGAGCACAAAATTGTTTTTGTTTTGGATAACCTTAATTTATGCTGTGCTTATTGTGAAAATATTTGGCTTTACTGTGTCAAATTTTTGTCTTGCAGAGATGCCTAAGATTTATTTATACCAATCAGATATGCATTTGAATTTTTAAAACATTCCCAACAAGCATCTGTTTGTCTCATCAATAGAGACAGCTCCTCTGTAATACAGTCATGTGTTAGCTCTAATCCATTTAGTTTTGAATGAAAAAAATATCTTTGACTTTTGCTAGAGTACTGAAACAAATCAACTGATGCCTCTACCATTGGTATTACATCTAGAAAAAGGGCAGTAAATTACATTGAAATCCACATACATCTCTAAAACTTCTTAACAAGATGAATTTAGGATCAGCATTGACACATTTACTGCTCTAGGTGCTCAAAATGGGTAAATGATCGCTAATGGAGTCAGCAACATACCATGGCTTCCAACATTGGCTATGTTATTTGTTAATATTCATTCTAAAATAGTACATTTGTTGTCCTAGTGGTTCATGCATGTATAAGTGTAGATGAGCTGAAAAAGCCCAACACTGGTTGATAACTGTTCATTATTAGTTACATAATCAGAGTTCCAACCCACATTTAAGTCACCCATAACCAGCAAATCTCTATTGGATTTACAAGATGTTTTAAACCCTCTGTTCCTGGTTTTTTTAGTTGATTATATACTGTGCAAAAATGCAGTTAATATGTTCATCACAAGTTAATTTGGAGGAACCACATACTGTACCACCTTTCCATGGTAGAAATGTGGCCATTCTGCTTCTGACAGAATTCTGTGGAGTTAGTCAGAATCTTTTGAAATGTCACAGACTTTAGTTCTTCTAGAAACTGAAAACACTGCATAGCACTAGTGAATTATTTTCTACATGACATGATGTTCTTTTCATTTGAACAACTTTTTCCACATGAGTACAGCCTGACAATAATTGGTGGATATGGATCGATCACTTGTTATAACAAATTCAGGTCAGAGCTGATAGGGCTGCATCTGAGGAATTTGGGGTAAAATTATTTTTGCATTCATGTGCATCTTAATTAACTGTTGGAAGGAGTGTGTGTGTGTGTGTGTGTGTGTGTGTGTGTGTGAGCTTCAGAACATCACCAGAAAGATGTGCACTGAGAGAGCGTAAGGGAGACAAAAGCTTGCCACAATGGCAGAGTGAAGACCCTATGCCCCAATAGCATTCACTCTCTGGTTTCAGTACAAAACTTGAGTGCAGAGTCTGTCTGTCTCAGTTGCTATCACTAGTAATATCAGAGCACATGATAAGATTCATGTGGAATTCATTGGTTGGGACATGACCTTGCATGTAGTGATCAGTGGAAATTTACACATTTTCTAGGCAAGACAATAGTAAACATGCACATCTACATGAGACTGATGAAAAAAGAAAACAAACAAACAAAAAAAGACTGCATTACTGTAGATGGTAAAGCACAGCAGTCTCCAAGTCTGAATTCTGATGACAAGCACAGGAATTTTGAAAGTCTTTTTGACAACTGTTCATACCTTCAGATTGCAACAGCACAATATCATATAGAGACCAGCCAAGCATGAACTTGTAATGGATAGGGGAGGGGGTTCATATCTAGAACATAAAACATAAAAATATGAAAAATGTTGCAAAACACACAGTCACCACACCAAATCATGACTGCTAAATTAAAATATGGGGTCACATTATAAATTACTCTGAACTTGTTTGAGTATGTGATGAGGTGGGATTTTGATCCATTAGCATAAACTGTATTCTGTCCTTAATGTAGATGTAGATACAAATCACAAAGACTGTTTAAAACAAACACTCACGGCATGATTAGAACTTGATTTATAAGGCACTACATTTCAATGTATTAAAGTATATAATGAGAAATTGCAGGACAAGATTATGAAGCTGCCCCTTTCTTTCACTCAATGATGCATGTAAAAAGAGGAATTACACAAAGTATGTGTACAGTAGCAATAGTATAAAGGGGTGGCAAGTTTCATTTGCATTGTTTTCTGTCCGTCTGGTACCTGGTCAGTTTTGTGATTTTTTTTAAAAAGGAAAAAAAGGACTTCATGACCAGCATATAAAAATATAAAATACTAACAAATCAGCTTATCACCCAAATAAAATGTTCACAGTGACTTCGATCAAGTTCAGTAAGGGTTATTTATGTATATGTTGATGATGGCTGGGGCTGAGGAGATCAAATCCCTGGCCCTGTTTACAACCCTTTCATAAAGAACTGCAAACAGAAATATCAAATGATAACATCATTCTGGACTGAATGCTGAACCAATACTATTTATTACAAAAAAATAACAAACATACATCAGCAAGTTGGAGGGAAGCCAGTAAACTGACCACACCCAAATCCCCAGGGCTTCAGATGAGCAGACCCTTCGAGGGGCGTGGCTAACAGAAACCATACTTCACCTTTTACACTGTGTCCACTTATTAATTACTAATCACATCATGTGCCCCAATACTTTCTTAGTTCATGAACAAAAGTGTTCTAAACAATGAAACAGGTTAAGTTAAAAAAAAAAACATTTTTAAAAATAAGAATATCAATAAAGGCACTCTTTTTTTTATTTAGATTTTGTTCCCCAATTTTTCTGGGGAGCTG
This sequence comes from Neoceratodus forsteri, assembly GCA_016271365.2. Lineage (NCBI taxonomy): Eukaryota > Metazoa > Chordata > Ceratodontiformes > Ceratodontidae > Neoceratodus > Neoceratodus forsteri. Next base: position 1,090,495,341 of record CM057458.1, read on the forward strand.
GCAGGTGACTCCACCCCACTCCCTCGGGGGTCACATCTGGTCCTGGTTGTCCACTGAGATCATCAAGGAGCCTGCCAGCTCTGTTTTTCTCCCCGCCCCTGCTGTCACCACACACGCATGTGTGGAGGCACACTTGCTGTGGTCTCGCAGCACCCACCCTTTCTTGTGTCACTCCTGACCTGTGCTACCCTCAGGCCTCCACTTGGGGGCAGCCATATGGCAGGAGTGGTGAGATCTCTCCCCAGGAGAGGAGAGATGCTGTGGCTGCTCCATCCAGCCTCCCCACCCACCCCTCAAGTTGACCCCCACCAACCCAGACCAGTTCTGAACCCTGGTCGCCAGCGAGCATGAGGTGTTGTGTCCAGTGCCTCATCTCTCAGCATCACTGGGACAGCCTAATAAGGGCACACTTGATTAAATATTGCAGTCTACTAATAAAAGTACAGTGCCATTAATGATAAATTCTGTAACAATATAGGTGCATATAGATTCTATTTCTTATTTCATGATTGCAGAAATGATAACAGTGTCACAAAAATATAATCTTACTTAATCTAGCTATAAGAGACATGGGAGGTCCATGTTTTTTTTTGCAAAATGCCACACTACTGTTATATGTCAATGTTAAATTTTAAATAGTTTTGTCACTCATTTTACAAAATCGGGACTTAGTTGTCTTTGATCTAATTCCTTTGTGGCTTTAAACAGTAGTATGACCTTTTGTCACCTCAGGTGCAATAAGACAGCTGCAATTACAAACAAGAACACAAAATAGTAACAGAGCCTAAAGCTATTATTTAAACTTAAAACTGCAAATCCGTTTACACCAAATCAAAGCCTACAAATGGAGGTCTTAGATTACACCAGTTTCAACATTTATATATGTTTTGCATTCTGTAATTTGTTTAATATCTGCTCCTTTTTGACCTTGTTCACTTAGTTTATAACAAGACAAATCCTGATACATCCCAGGCACATTTGCTGTAATTTTCTTTTCTTTGAACTGGGTAACAAATGACAGTTTACTCCCTGGGATTAATTATTCAAAAGGCAAAAGTGAAAGAAATGTGTTAATTAAATGAGTCATTCTGACGATATTTTATGCCAGACAGAGGTGCTTTTTTTTATGACTTTCTATATTTTTGCACCTTACTGCCCCTTCTCTTCCCTCTCTCAGACTGCCCCATACACAAACCTCGTTGTTGGAGTCTGCCCCAGAGTACATGGTTCCTTTTCTTTGATCTTTGATGCCTGGTTTGACTCCCCCCAGTGTGGGGTGAGGAGGAACTCCCCCATTTAACCTCCCCAATAACTGTGCTGAAGTGGACCTGCACAATGGAGTCTGCCCCAATGAACCAAGGATGTGCAGTGAGGAGTTGTCACCTAGGAGAAACAGGGGGTTGTTTCCTTGTTCAACCCCAGGTGTCGGCATGCAATGACGGCCAATGAGCAAGGAGATGCGCTGAGATGCACCTCCTGCTCTGCCCCTCTGCTGATGTCTGCCCTGTCCCCATACTGATGCCTCCCACTGCCACACCCTCCATCCAAACACTCCAAGTGGTGGTATCGCGGTGGGAGCTTGTAGGTAACCCTCCCAGAGAAGGAGAGTAGCCGTCTGGTGTGCTATCCTTCTCCTCCCTGGCTAACCCCCAGTGAATCGTGCTCATTCCCGAACATGGGTCGCTGGCATGGTATGAGGTAAGGCGTCCAGCACCTCAGCCCTCAGCGCCACCAGGCCCGCAGACAGATGTGCTTTAGCAGCACAAGAATAATCATTCTTTTATTCATGTCTCCTGGTGACAATAAGAAATATATTTTTTTCTGTTTGTAACCTGGCTATAAAGTGAAAAAAAAAAACTAATGAGTAATGACAAAGTTTGAGAGGCTAGAGGTAAAACCTAGGTCATCAGAGACAAGCCCAAATGCCAGCGTCTCTGCATGCCACAGTGAGGAGCAGTACAGTTCATCTGTTTGCTTCTCTGTGTAAATGGGCCCCAATAATCTGCATAATACACACTCTACAGTTGTGACTTACTCCAACTGTTAAAAAAATACACCCTTCAGTAAGCAACCACACATGTTCAACCATCTGTCTAAAGAACAGACAGGGTGACCTCATCTATAATCATCTGTATTGTAACTTCTGACTGGGGCTTTTTGTATTATTTCATTTTCTCGATTGGTTATACTTGAGTTCTTATTTTTCATGTATCGAGTTTCCTCATTTATGTATTTAGATTTTGTGCAGACATAAATTGCCTATTATCAGGCAGGATTTGGGTACATGGATAGGTAGGAGTTCATTAGATACCTTAAACATTGAGAAGACTAAACATTTATTGTACAATGGGCTGTTTTGGCAGATACACACTACATTATTAGTTTCAAGTTTAATGGTCACTTTTATTTATTTATTTTTTGGTTTGAGGTACTTCGATTATTTTTCTTTTATGACTGCATTTCTAGACTGTGACTGGCTTTTTACATGACTTACAAGATCTATGGAATTCACAAAAATATTTCTTGAAAAGGTCAAGGAAAGAACGTTAAAATGTATTTGATGCTCAGATATCCATACATTGACATTCCACATAAACTAATTTTGATTAATTTTAGAGCAATTACTCTGCATGTGAACCATGTACTAAAAACTAACTTTCCACAAGTAAAACTGAATTACCATGTAAGGTTGCTTTTTTATGCATACCCACCTCATCATTTCCCCTGTGATATAGTGCCAGGAGCCATTCTTTCAAGCACTAATCGTCTATCCCTTAAATAGTTTTATAAGTACATAAATTAATTTTGTCAAGGCTTTAATGTTCTGGGTATTACTGTAAAAGTTTACAGAGTCATTTTGATGTATGCTGTGGAAGCCAGTTTGGGAACCACCAGAAGAAGCTGTTCCAGACTTGATTTACTAATACACATTTATCTGTGCCGTACACAGCCATACCAACTCTGTACCTGTATCACTGATATTGTTTAGGCACAGAAGAGGTGAGGTACTAAGTAATATGCTTCATCTTATGAAAATTACAGACAGACTCCTGTTCCTATTATATGACAGTCAGCAGTGATACTAGAGCACTAAGGATCCCTGATACACTCAGAAATAGACATTGAGCATTATAGTACTATGACATCGACAGAGGTGGACCTTAGTGCTCATGGAATGCTCAAAACACACTGCTCTGTGCACAACAGCGTCTGACTGCAGTCAGATAAATGAATTTAATTATAGCTTCTGATTGCAGAAACAACAGCTTGGAAATGAAATCTTGAATTTAATAGCAATAACAGCTTCCAGCTGTAGAAACAGGGTGGTGGGGCGGAGCCCCCAACTAAAGTTGCTATAATAAATCAATAACAGTCTCATACATGAATTTAATAACAATAACAGCTTCCAAATAATAACAGCTTCTGACTGCAGAAATGGGAGGTGTGGGGGTGGACCCCCCCAACTAAAGTTGATATAATATACAGAATAATACATGGGGGGAAGTGCATGATGAGAATGTAATGCACACCCAAGGTGTGGGATGCTACATAAACCCTAAGGGTGAAGCCTGAGGGGTTTATTAAAGCATCCTACACAGAGGTTGTGCATTAAATTTGAGTTTTATGCTCCCCCATATATTGTTTTATGTAATTGCTGAGGGACGTTTTTTCTCAGCCAGATTTCGTTAAATACTGTGTTTCAGAAAAAAATTGTGTTTGTTTTTTTATTCAGCATAACATGTATCGGTGCACTTAAGAAAGTAAATAAAGCAAATAAAGTAAATAAAATATGGATAAATGTGTATTTTATTGCTTTTTATATGTTTTCATTACTACCAGGTATTTTAATTTACAGACTGACAGAATTTCAATGGGTTCATTTGTACACTGAAAACAGCATGTAGTGAAATGTGCACCTGTTCACTAAGTGCCTGTTTCAGTGTATGAACAAACCCTGTGCCAGCAAACATGTTTGAGCAGTCTGAAAAAAAAAAATTTGAGTTGATTTTTAGAATTGTTTATATGTCCCAGGTCGTCGCTGTCATGGCGATGTTCAAATTAGGTTGAGAGGTCAGAGTTGAGCGCCACTGTCCTGAATTTCTCTGCCAGATTGAAAACTGCCTGAAACTTGTGAGAAAGGTTAGTGATTTTAAAGATCTGTCATGTGGTTTTCACTTGCGTGTCTGCTTTTACAGCGAGATAGTGGATATACTGTGATTTGTTTTTTGCTGATTGAGGCAGTTGTTGGAGCCACGTGAGTGAGTGCGACTGGGGCTGAGGAGAAGTTGGTGGGTGTTCACCTTTATAACCCATGGGTTATAATGGCAAATTATAACCAGCTTCTTCTATGAGGGAAAAAAAGTGCCCCAGTTATGACAAATCAATAACAACAACTTCATATATGAATTTAATAACAACAATAACAGCTTCCGATTAATAACAGCTTCCGACTGCAGAAATGGGGTGTGTGGAGACTGAGCCCCCAACTAAAGGAGATATAAGAAATCAGTAACAGCTTCCAATATAAATAACAGCTTCTGACTGCAGAAATGAGGGTGTGGGAGCGGAGTTCCCCAACTTAAGGTGATATAATAAATCACACAATACCTTTGTCCAAGATAGTAATAATATAGGCTCTCATTCCCTAAATAACAGCTTCCCACTGCCAAACCAGGGGATTAAGGCTCTGTAGTACTATCTCAGACATAAAGGCAAGAAATAATAGCTTTCTGGAGCAACCAAAAGCACTATACTGTCTCAGACAACTGACATTTTTGTGACTTTCACTCTTATTTGAAATTATGGTGATCCTGTGTTGGGTAATATACTGATCCAAGTGTATTTCTGTACCTGATACTTTTTTTTTTATTTAGTTGTTTAACCAGGTATAGCACACTAAGCTGGAAGCTTTTTTACAGGAGCGACCTGGGAGCACAAGGAGGTTAAGTGACTTGCTCAGGGTCACACAGTATGCAAGTAGAAGTTGTGGGATTCAAACCCAGGTCTGGTCTGCTGGATATCACCAGATTTGCAGCTCAGAGCCTTAGACCACTGCGCTATACTGCCTACTTGGGATGGGGTGGGGTGGGCCACTTTTTTGTTACTCAGAATTTGAGCCTGAACTCTACCTTCATCTGCACCCTGACCAAAAAACAGTTTTCAGAGACCGGCTTACTAGCAGCTGCATCGGAGAGACTGATGATTATTTACCTGCTATTGTAATTGAATAATGCTACTTTGTTTCTTCTTTGTTTATTTTGTTTATTTGACTACTTGTGTGCAATAAATATCTCCATTACCACTATGTCATTGAGGAGTGCTTAATTAAAGGTGATATACAGTGCATTTCAGTAAAAGGTGGAAGTGTCTGCATGAAGACGTCCATGTAAGTACTGTATTAAACCTAATGTCAATAGCACAGCAGGTAGCACACTCACCTCTGAGGCCAGGAGATCAGAAGGCTGTGGGTTCTATCTCCACACAGGCACGTGGGTTAATATCCCAGTGCTGACACTGTAGTGCAGCATGAGGGGATGCTGTACGCCTGAGGTAATGTCTTTCGGATGAGACGTTAAACCGAAGTCCCATCTGCCTGTCCTGGTGGTAGTTCAGGGTGGATGTTAAAGATCCCATGGCATTTCTCAAAAAGAGTAGGGGAATTTTTTTATTATAACTTCAAACAAATAATAACAACACAGTGTTGACGTCACACAAAATAAAATACAAAATAAGATACACCCTAAAAATAAGGACATAGAAAAAAGTATTACATTCATACATTGACAAGTTTGCTGTCAACTAAATTATTGTAGAACCCAAAAAGTAAATAATAAAAAAATGATACTCCCATTAAAAGAGTAGGGGAATGTTATATTCAAAAGAAGAAGTAAACATACAGTACTGAATACCAATGGTATAGAAATAGGTGAACAGAAATTAAGTAAGTATTTAAGCATACAGTCCCCTAAGTGAGAAATAAAACATTACAAGCTGTAAGGAATGAGAACTTAAACAAAAATCCTGCAGAAAAGAAATAGCATGGCAGCCTTCCTCGCCCCAAATAATAGTAGAGAAAGCATTTAGTGCAATGAAAACAAATCCTGCACAACAGTACCATGTCATTCAGAAAGTACAAGGAAAAAAGTCAATGCAGAAATACATGTTACAGCATACAGCAACACCATCAGGATTGGCAAAACAGTCTATAATCATGACAGCTCCCTCAACATCCTGAAACTCCTTACCCCCAAAAAATTATTGGAGGTGAGCATCATTGGGGAGAGAACAAAAATTATTAGTGCAAAACAAGCGATAAATCAAAAGTTGTCATGTAATAAACAAAAATCGTTCATTGCAAGGGTATAGTACCTGCAGAGTCCAACAAAAGGGAAGTCGACCAATGAGTCCCAACATCAGTATTACTGTATATCCCAAAAAAAAACTCCCCCCCACCTTGCGGTTATGGGAATGTCCTGCTTGAGACAGAATCCAGCCCATCATGACAAGAGTGAAACATAAAGCAGAACCAAGCAACAGGCAGAGAATCAATCTTGCAGTTCTGTATGCCAAGGTCTTTCTCTCACTCATACCATCATCCAGTGTCCAGCCAAGATGTACTTCTCCATCACAATTTATACAAGAAAAAAGAAACTATATGTCTATCGGTCTCTTGCAACTGCAGGATATCATTAAAAACAGCTTACATCACCTGCTCTACCTTTTTGTGTTGCTGACGTAGCGTAAGCCCACAGCGGGCTTGCCATAGTTGAAATTTTATGCTTAATAAAATCAAATGCATTGTAATGCCATCATACATATTCCATCTTCCTGGAAATACCCCCTGACACAATACCTCATATGATGAGGCACCAAAGGGATTCAAGGGCCAGACTTTGTGCAAGAAACACCAAAAGGATTCTGCAAACAGGCAATCTAAAAAAAGATGCTGTGTCATCTCAATGGTCCCAAAACAAGTGTCCTGTCTGGGGAACACCAATTCCCTGGCACCCCTGTGAAACATATTCTCCTTCACTCCCAACTTCAAGTGCATGCAAAGCCATAGAAAATCCCACATGTAAGTCGGAATCCTAGCACTCAGCAATACTTCAGAAATAACTTTTTGGTCTTTTGATAAAAGAGTCATGTACCAAGGGTCAATCTAAAAATGTTGTTCTAACAGTATGTCATATAACCCTTTTCATGATAGGGTAAGTAGATGTGCCTTGACCACCTGCCATAACTTCAATTTTTTAACTGTATTCGCCACATACAAAGGTAAGGCTGAAACTCGCTTTTGTTTAGGGATGGGTAAATTCGTCCCCCATGTCTGAAAAAGAGGCCCCACACTATCCGTGAGCCATGGTCCCCATAGAACCTTATGCTGTTTTAAAAGTGATACAAAGTTATGGTAAATAAATGCAACACATAGGAACAAAACAGGGTTTATCATAGCCAGTCCACCTTTAGCAAATGGCAGCTAAGTGACCCCCCTTTTAATGGGATTTAAACGACTGCCCCACAAACACCAGAAAAAAAATGCTGTACAGCATAGTTTCCTTAACTCGAGGAGGGGGGAAAACTGCACTTAAAAAAAGAAACATGGACAACAAAAAGGACTTAATCATATACACCCTTTTTTTCTTAGATATATGCCATTTATTCCAGGAAGACACATTTTGTTGTGATTCTAAAAAATTTCAAGCCCCAATTATAAGATTTGGGGTCAGGCCCTCCAAAATAAATGCCCAGTATCCTTGTATACCCTGTTTTCAGGAGGATCCCCATAATCCCGGGGATAGAGGTTAGAGGGAGTCCAATTAAGAGCTAATGTGAGGAAGTTCTTTTTCACAGAAAGGGTGGTGGATGCATGGAATGGCCTACCTCAGGAAGTGGTAGATATGAATACAGTGCAGGGCTTCAAACAGACATGGGATAGGCATAAGGGAGCAATACAGATGCATATGAATAGATAGACCATTGACAGAGCAAACACCGATGGCACATTCATAAGGTAGAAAAAGAAATGGGCAGACTGGATGGGCCTTGTGGTCCTTATCTGCTGTCAACTTCTAGGTTTCTATGTTTCTATATCACTAACACTCTACCCATGGGTAAACAGTAACTTTTTTGGAATTTAATAGTAGAACATGTAATTCTGGAGAAATCCTGCAACGTCCTATGAGCATTATGAGCAGAACAGACATCAGTCAAAATCAGTTCCAATTAGCCAGCATATGCAAACGTGACAATAGGGGCATCATCACTCCCTACCGATAGTCCCGTGATACCCGGGTCAGAATTTAGTTTATGTAAAAGGGGGTCAAGGGTTAGCACATATAGTACTGGACTCAAGGGGCACCCTTGTCTCATCCCTCTAGTGACTCAGACTGCCATCCTGGACCACCCATTAACACTGGGCATAAGGTCCACCTGCCTGTAAAAGGCTTATATCCAAGTTATGAAAGAGGGGGGAAGTGGTATGCTCTGAAAACTTCCATTAAATTGTCATATTCCACATGATCGAATGCTTTGGATTGGTCCAAACTGACCACATGACCCATAACTTCCCCAGACATGCCTTTCTCAAAAATCTCACAGAGGAGAATAAGAGCCTTCTGGATCTGATGGGAGGGTACCCCACTAAACTGTGAGGGGTGTATGATAAATTCCAGAACTCTGGCCAGACATTTACCAAGAATTATTCTGAGTACTTTATAGTCGTAATTTAAGAGGACCATAGGTCTTCAATTCCTTAGATCCCCTCTCTCCCCTGATTTGAATAGTAATACTAGGACACCCAGATACATGATCTCTGGGAGGGATCTGAGTTCCAAAGCACTGTTATATACTAAAAGTAATTCATCACCTAATGCTTCGAAGATCCGTTTGTATACTTCATGCAACAGGCCATCTGATCCTGTGAAACTCCAGCCTTTAGAGACCAAATGGCCTCTTGCAACTCCAGTTTCATGATGGGAGCCGTCAAGGGAGCATGACAGTCCAGTGGGAGATTGGGAAGATTGCAAGTCTTCAGCCAAGCTGTCATTGCATCGTGGGATAGTATAGAGCTAGCAAAAGCATTTTTTACATAGGTTCGAATTTCTGACAAAAAAACTGTCGTATCCGTGAGTCTAGTGCCATTATCTGGTAGTAAATGTGAGATCTGTTTAGTATCCTGAGAAGAGGTACCAGCCTCAAGGGGCACCGTCTCCCCTTTTTTCCCCACTGTACCATGCCATTGGTGAGTTTCCAGATGTTTCATGGCTTCAAACTGCACTTGGGCTAAATCTGCCTTAGTTTGAGAGATTGCCATAAGGAGGTCCAACCTTCCAGTGGACTGTTGCAGAGAGAGAGAATGCAACCTTACCCATAGAAAGCATTGCTGATCCATGTGTTGTTTACCCTGCAACCTGCCAAGCATTTCAAAATATTGTCTGACATCGTTCTTTGTTTCCTCCCACCACTCATTCGGGTCCTCATATAAAAAACATACTGACTTGTGTGCTTCCAAGAGGTATCCGAACCTGGTAGAAATTTCAATTATTTCTAATGAGCTCAAATTCATTTTCCATAATCCTGGCCCTTTCCTCAGTTCTGGGAGATTCCCCAAGATCACTGTTAATAATCTATGGTCAGATGTTGCCAAATCAGTGATAGTAGCCCGTATGAAATGTAAATTTGAAGATACAAAAAAAAAAATCAATACACAACATATGGGGTCCACAAGAATAAGTATGAGGTGCCGTACTGTACAAGGCTGAAAACACATCTACTAACCCAGATTCCCGTATCACAGTTAATAAGGAATTCATATCACAGAACAGTTTGCTAGTTTTTAGTCCTCGATCTCCATGGGACAAACCACAATTAAAATCCCCACCCAGGACAATAGTATGGCATGTGAAAAGGAAAGGTTTAAGGCATCTGAAAAGGACCGCCCTATCAGATGTTATTTGTGGCGCATATACATTAATAAGGTGAAACACCATCCCTTTCATGCAAACGTCCAACAAAAACACCCGTCCAGGTTGTATCTCTAATAAGTGTATTACTTGTACTTTAGAGAAAAAACAGATCCCTACACCTGTACAAGTCCCTTCCCCCTGGGGCCAAAAACTATCTCCCAAGGACCACCTAGCACTTGCAGCCTCCAATTCTACTGGGGAATGGAGACAGACATCCTGAAAAAAAAAGGAAAGTCTAACGTGGAAGATATAAATTCTGCATAGGTGCTAAGGTGTTTCCTTTCAGATTGCAAACTATTCGCATTTAAAGATGCAAATTTCACATTATACAGTTGAGACCTCATATGGAAAGACCTAATACCCTCATTTAATTTTACTGGAGGCCCGTGTTACCCTCTCACATTTTTGTGCCAGAAATCTAGTATCTGCGGTAGTATCTGTGTCAGATAGGACTCCTGGTGCCGAAGAAGGCATAGAGTTAGTGTCAGAGTTGCCTTCCATCTCTGGCTGTGTGCTGAGCAAGACAGTATAGGGGTTATACAAGGGCAAGGGCTCCACAGCCCTGTCCTTAGTCTGGGCTGCAGGTTTTGGTCTCCCTCCTTTTAGATTTTTGACCACTGTAAAGGCTTGTTCCAAAGGGGAATCTACCGGGAGAGGGGGGCCCATGCCATCCTGCTGAGTGTCCATGTCAACCTGACGGGTGTCCAAGGGAGTCGGTGGAGTTTGAGCTCCCTCTTGTTGGTCAGCCTAAGCCTGAGGTCTACCCCTATCTTCTGACTGAGGAATGTTTGTGGAAAAGTAAGAACTGGTGTTGGAGGGGCCCTGTTTGTCAATGTTCCTGATGTAGTAGTCCTGGACCCCGAAATCTGAATTTTTATTGTTCTTAGCCACCCAGAGGCAGTCAGTAAAGTTATCTCCAGGTTCATTGCAAAGATTGCACCTGGGGTCATGGAAAAAGTGTGCACTGGGATGCCCAGCTCCCCACAATGAGTACATTTCAGGATATCACAGTTGGTGCTGATGTGCCTCACAGAACCGCACTTGAAACAAGTGCATAGCTGTCCCGGGTAAAATAGGAATCCCTTGTCCCACCCAATGAAAAAGCAATTAGGGAGATGAATAATGTCCTGATCAGTGTGTTGTAGTTTTTCTTTTATTTTCCAGTCCCCATTCCAGAATTCCTCCTCATCCGATGTGGGGCTCGACTTGCCTTGAACTGAGCAATGCTTTTCCAACCAATAAATAACATCCATGATATTAACTCCCTCACTCCAGAATAAAATAGTAACCACATGGAAGGGCTGTTTGATCAGTGGGATCACCAAAAACTTGGTCCACATAGGATTAGTTTTGACATTTGCATATTTGCACCAGAAGCACTCAAGTATCTCTGGGGTCCTAAAACTAATATCGAATGTCATTTCCCCCGGGGCATGGATGAGGGCATACACTTCTGAGGGAGTGAAGCCCAAGGACTATTTCAGGAGTACTTTCCCAATGAAAAATGTGTCAGGGAGTGTAACCCTGTTGCCGATGTAGTGCAGTTGAATGGCATTCCTGCGTTTAGTGAGTTCCACAGGCTCGTGGAACAGGCTTGCAAAGGATTTGCCCCCAGACCCTTCCCCATCCCTGGGGGGTAACTACCATCCCCATGGTAGCAGGAGATTCCAAAACATCAATAGAATTAATGTCATAAAGTGTACCTTCATTTTGCTGGATGGTATCCAGTACAGGACCGGATCCTGCAGTCTGTGGGGTTGGAAAATGTGGGAGTCGCCTGGCAAAGGAATGGGAGGGTCTGACCTCCAAGAGCCATCTTCCGTGGCTACTCATACCACCATCTGCAGATTCTTTTCAGGTGACCATGCACAGTCCACTTCCTCACTCCAATCTCTCCTCATTGTTACATCTGTCTGGGCCTGCCTTTGTGGTGTAGCATTCATGACTAGTAGTTTCGCTGGCCCCACTGTACTAGGCCCAGTTGGCAATGTTATGGATCTTTTCCTCATTCTCTCATCCTCCTGCCGCAGGTGTGATTGCTGAATTTGCTGACCTACAAGTTCCAATTCTGCCTCGAGGCAGCACTGCTTTTGCTCCAAGGTAAGATCAGCCGTAACTCTTTCAGGATGAACTGCCGCTAAAGGGGCAGCCTGAGGCAACTGCATAACAGTAATCAAGATGGGGGCTGAGTGTTGTCCATTATCTAAGTGCACTCCATCTGCCTCCATTTCCTCCGATTCTTGATGCATGTCCACAGTCTCCTCGGGCACAGCACCTCTCATATCCATCCATTCACCTCGCATGTCAGTCATGTTCTGAAATGACTGACCACGGAGAGTTGGGGAATTTTCCCATTCTCTAATAATACCACCAACAGCTTAATCTGGTTCAAGGTCAGTTGGCATTCATCTGTATCTCCCTCCCCCTTGGTTGTGCCTGAAAATAGGCAAGAATTTGTCTAGAGCACTTACCTGGTCAACAAAAACTAACCAAATAAATTAAAGATAAAAAAAAGTGCAGAGAGTGTCCTTAGTGCTCCGGTATCACCTCATCTATGTTTTTTTCATTTCACCTTTAAGTACAGAGGACAGTTAGCACCTCATGCAGACAGACTAATGAGGTAAAAATGAATGCAGAGGATTGCCACTGAGTGTTATCACCAGTTACGGAATCCAGAGTCAGGATTCCAGTGTAAAAAGACAATTCAAAAGAGCTTTTTTCTATGACAGCACATGAGCATGTGGACTGTTAGAAAAACAGATTAAGTGGACATGCTTTAACGAGGTCTGACTGTAAATAGAAAGCAGGCACAAAAACTTATGAAGCTTCTTCTGCTTGTAGATGCAATGAAGTAATAATGTTAGACACCACCTGGTTTCCAGGGGAGGCATGTATACACAGAGAGGGGATGGGGATAGAGGATAGGAGACCAGAAAGTGAGAAAACCAGCACAACTACTAAAACAGCATCTTTTAAGGGAGGAGAGGTCTGAATGTACAGCAAAGCATTTTTGGGGACTAATGACTACCTCACCATTGGAAAACCCAGCAAGGAAAGTGGTTTTCAGGTCGCAAGATTACATTGTACATATAGACCACGCCCACCAGTGGTCTGCAAAAAAGCACAGGGAGCAACAAGTAGGTGGAGTCTCAGTGCCCAAGAGGTAGAGTTATTTTACTTTAGTGCATTAAAAAATAAGGACTGGTGGAATGAATTAAATTTCAATTCAATTCATTTTTATTTACATATCGCACTTCTCATTTGTGACTCAGTGCGCTTAACAAAACATTTAAAATCATTTAAAATACAATACATACAGTACACAACATTTAGATCATTGTTATCAGTACACCTAACTTAATCCGGAAAGACCTGGCTGAATAAATAGGTTTTAAGTCACTGTTTAAACTGATCTAAATTTAGGCTTTTGGGAGTGTTGAAGTGAAACCTTGTGTTTTGGGTGTAAAAGCAATCCAGTGCTCACATGACTACTTTTATTTTGGGGGGAGCAAAGTAAACATTGTAGATAAAGTTTATTTTTGTGGAGAATTAAAAACCTGAGCAAGTTAGCTGTGATTTATTGATAAGAAATTTGTGAATCATTAAATTGTAAATCTACAGCAGCTTCCTTTCACAGGCACCTTCTCTGTACTTCTGAATTCGGGGCTGTTATAATTATAATATGTAGCAATATCCTGATGTTGTCATCCTTTTCAGAGTTGATTTTTTTTTCTTTGTACCCAAAACTGTCCCCCGAGTCTTACATGTCCTTTCTTTGGGCTCACCAGTCAGTGGCATTGTTTCCCTGTACTACAGACAGACAGACTGACACAGGCTGGGGTGGGAGGATAGGGTGGTACCTGAGGACTGGAGGAGGGTGGATGTGATTCCCCTTCACAAAAGCGGGAGGAAGACAGAGGTAGGAAACTACAGACCTGTCAGTTTGACCTCAGTGGTAGGGAAAATGATGGAATCACTTCTGAAGGAAAGAATTGTTGAGTACCTAGAGGCCAATGGGGCACAGGACCCTAGGCAGCATGGATTCACAGCAGGAAGGTCATGTCAGACAAATCTAATTGATTTCTTTGACCGGGTGACCAAAGCAGTAGACCAGGGTGGGGCTGTGGACATGGCCTACCTAGACTTTAGCAAGGCATTTGACACAGTCCCACAAGATTAATAAACAAATTAGCCAGCCTGAGTGGGCCTAAGTTGTGTACAAGTAAAACACTGGTTGGACAACAGGACACAGCAGGTAATAGTAAATAGAGTCCACAGTGAAGAAAGGAGGGTTACTAGTGGGGTACCGTGGGTTCAGTACTGGGGGTCCTTTTAATGTCTTTGTAAGTGACATTGCCGAGGGACTGGAAGGGAAAGTATTTCTCTTTGCAGATGACACAAAGATCTGCAACAGTGTTGATACACAAGGTGGGGTGGAAAGGATGAAAAGGGACTTGGCAAGGTTAGAGGACTGGTCAAAATGAATGGCAGCTTAGATTCAATGCAAAGAAGTGCAAGTAATGCACCTGGGAAACAAAACCCAGGGAAAAGTACACAGTGGGGGATACTGACAACAACAAAATGGAAAGGGACCTGGGGTAGTCATAGCAGACAACCTAAAGGTGGGCCAGCAATGTGAGAAGGCAGTAAGGAGGGTGGGGGATACTGGGATGCATAGGAGAGGCATCACCAGTAGAAAACAAGAGTTGTTGCCTCTATACAGACAGTTGGTAAGACCACATCTGGAGTACTGTGTACAGTTCTGGAGACCCCATCTCTGCAAAGACATAGACAAGGTGGAGGCTGTCCAGAGGAGGGCAACCAAAATGATGCAGGGTCTGCATCAGAAGACATATGAAGAAAGACTAAAGGGACTAAAAATGTATAGCCTCGAGGAAAGAAGGGAGAGGAGGGACATGATAGAAACTTTTAAATACCTCAAGGGAATCAACAAAGTTCAAGAGGGTAGCATCTTTCAGAAAAAGAGATGTGTAAAAACAAGGGGGCACAATTTGAAGATAGCGGGGGGATGGCTCAGAGGCAATGTGAGGAAGTATTTCTTCACAGAGGGTTGTGTATACATGGAACAGCCTTCCTGAGGAGGCCGTAGAGTCAAAAACATTGGGGGAATTCAAGAATGCATGGGACAGACATAAGGTACTTCTAGTGGGGGGTAGGAGGAAGTAGGCTGTTGGTTAACTAGGATCTGCAGCTTATCCGTTAGGTAGGGAAATGGGCAGACTAGGTGGGCCAAGTGGTCCATATCTGCCATCAAATTCTATGTTTCCATGTTTCTAGGCACTGGCTATAGTTTGCAGCATCCAGCTCTTCCTTATGTTTGCATAGAGATCTATTGGATGCAACCAATTTCTATTGCAAAAGAAAGAAAGCAGCGTGAGTGAAATTATGCACGTTTGTATTGATAGTTAAAAAAAAAAGTAGTACAGACTGTTCTTGATTCATTTTTGAACACTGATAGACTGGGTTACAGGTTGATATCCTCTAGGTCACTACAGTGGTAGCCACTAGGAACATTGAGTAAAGGGGCAATTTTCAACATTATACCTACGGCAGACTGAAGAGGTAAGCAGGGCTAACAAACACAGAAAGAGAAATCCAGGGGGAAAAAAAACATCCTGTAACAACAAGCACACTGGGACAGGTGCAGGATAATGGCAAGCAGCATGCATTTCAGGGCAGGGATGTACGTATACATTCTTACTCATCCTCCATAAGAATAAAATAATGATAACTGATAATACTATATACCAAGTGTACTACTGGTGTGTAAATTGTGAATCTGCAGTGGCTTCCTTTCACACACATCTTCTCTGTGCTTCTGAATTAGGCACTGCTATAATTATACTATGTAGCAGGGGTCAGCATGGGGGGGGGCCGATCCAGGCACTGGCCCACCTGTTAAATATCTTTTAATTTTTTTTATATTTAATTCAGCCAGGAAAAGGTCGGCTGAAAAAACTGATAATCACTTGATGCTCAGACAGTGGCTGCATCTTATTGTTCATGATGTTATGGAGATGGAGTTTGTTAATTGCGTGTTTGCCTCGCCAGTTGTGCTGCCACCGGCCATGCTGACCCCCCCTCACCCCACCCAACTTGAGTCCCATCACTAGTGCCATCCCTCTCGAGTCTAGATCTGCAATAAATGCCATATCTACTCAAGTTATTTAGAACCGCAAGTCCACAATGCAAATGGCACAGGCACTTAGGCACAACAAGCAACTCAATATCCCATGGCCACAGAGTTCCTCCGTCAACCCATGACCATCCCAACCCGACCTGACCTGTGTTTCGCTCCATCATCTGACTCCCTATTTAGTGAGTAGAGTTTTGGTAGCACTACACTCAACAAGTCAACAACACTTACTTACCAGAGTCCGGACCAGAGAGGAAGAGGTCACTGATCGCTCATTCATGGATGGTCGAGAGAGAGAGTCAGACAGAGATGCTGCTTCAGTGCTGTTGGGGAGCGGGCATGGTGTTGCTGGTGCTGCTGCTTCTCTGCTTAGCTCTCCACTGCTGACTCCCACATCCCAACACACCACTCCTCCCATGTCAAGGCAACCGTGGGATGATGATCATCACATTTTTTGGCAGCAGCTGCACCTGCAGCACATTCTCATCTGCTCTGTGGGTGGCTCTGAGTGCTTGGGGGGGTGCTTGGGGGGTGTGCACTACTGGCAGTGGGTGGCATGTAGCAGGAGTGGCTTGGCTAGTTGGCTGATAGCTCTACTCCTCATCTGACTGCAGCTCTATCTCACTGCAGGGGGGGGAGTGGGAGACGACCATGGACATACCGATTGGGACTAGACAGGAACTGGACATGGCCGGGACACTTCTTCAGTCTTCACTTGTTGTATTGGGATTGGGACAGGAGCCAGGATGGCTCTGCAGTGAAATAATTAATGTCTGGTGGTGGTGGTAGGGACAGGTCCTCCACTCCTCCTCTATAAGAAACATTAAGCAAAGTAAGCAAGCAAGGCAGCACTGCAGGAGCTGACAGAAGCTGCTTCTGTCCTGGCCTGCAGACAGTGCTTGCTTTGCTTAGTTATACATTTAAACTTTAAGCTGCCAGCAGCCTGCATTAAAAAAAAATGGTGTGTGTGTTGTTTTTTGTTTCTATTGGACTGGGAGGGGGAGGTAGAAGAGAAGACCAGACGGTCACAGGTATTGGGAATTTGTAGCTCCACAAGCCATTAAAAGGACTTCAATCAAGACTGAGCTTCAATTATGCAATTCTAAGGGAGGATGGACCCAGAAAGAAGTTGAGTGAACCAGGAGTGAGCCCCATTATTATTAGATGATTAAAAAAAAAAGATTACCGCACGTGCACGGTAGTGGACGAGGGGGGACAGGGCAGTGAGGAGTTGCAAACAAGATGCTGGTAGATTGGGCACCTCCAGTGTTACTATTATTTTTCTGAGGGGTGGGAGGTGGGGTAGTGGTTGATAACAAGGAGTGTTGGGTGGGGAGTTATGTATTTCACCGAAAGTAAAAAAAACAATAATGCAAGCGTGGAGTGTACTGAGGCAGAATTGACTTTTTTTGACACTTAACATTTTGTTCGGTCGCAAAGAATGTGAGAGTGCTTTTATATTCAAAGCAAAAGGACTGCAGGGCTCCGCTAACTGCATCCCTAAAAATTGGGTCTGTTATGTTACACTTCCATTCACATGAAAATGTACCTGTTTTCAAATTGCATGGAAAATGTTGTTATCAGTGATAAGCATACATTAATATCAGATAAGTAAACTTCAGTGGGGGACCGATCCTGTCCTAAAAATGTTCCCTTTGGTTATTGTGTTAAAGGTTCTAAGATAAATACCAACCTAGATAGTGTAAGCTAAAAACATATTTCCTATTTAAAACAGAAAAACGAGAGCTTGGCAAGGAAACATAGAAACATAGAAATTGTTGGCAGATAAGGACCGCCAGGCCCATTTAGTCTGCCCTAACCCTGCACTAGATTGTGCCCTTGACTCTCAGTGGTCAATGGTTTACCCCTCCTTCTTCCCACCACTAAGGTTCCCCTATGCCTGTCCTAGGCATGTTTAAAACCCTCTACTGTGCTTGCTCCCACAGCCTCCTATGGCAGCCTGCTCTATGCGTTCACCACCCTTTCTGTGAAGAAAAACTTCCTCACATTTCCCCTAACCTCCTCCTTCCAGTTTCATGTCATGTCCCCTTGTACGTGTACAACTTTTGTAGTGGAAGATGTCTCTTGCCTGCACCTTGTTTATACATTTTATTTTATTTTGACTTATTTCAGTCTAGGATTGCAATTTACCTTTGAGCCCAGGGCTCTTTTACACAGGTTCCTCATCATAGGTCACAAGGTTAACACAGGTTGCAAAAAAAGTAACATTTGGTAGAGATAGGTTGAGGGGGGCAGGAGGAGAAAGGCAAGCGGGCAGTAGCAGGCGGTCAGAGAAGGAGAGGGAGGAGAGAAAGTGGTAGGGGAGGGTATAGGGTGGGGCAGGGAACAGTGTGAAGCAGCCAGGCAGTGTTGTCAGAGTCATAAGTGCGGGTGAGAAAGGTGGCCCTGGGAGGACAAGTGCTGTGAGCTAGGGCCAGGCATAGGTGGGCACAGGAGAATGGATGCAGCAATATTAGCCATGGCAGTCGCAGGTGCTGGAGGTGACAAGGGTGTAAAGGAGCTTGGATTTGAAGGCACCAAGACCACTGGTGGCAATAGTATCATTGGCAAGACTATTAAACCAGGTGGGGGCTCTGTAGGCAAATGAACTTTGGCCTTGGGTTGTGCAGCAGTGAGGGATCCGAAACAGTTGCGGCTTTGATCCCCGGTGGTTCTGGAGCTGGTTTTTGTCTGAAGAAGAGTACTGACTCCGGGGGGGGGGGGTGATCCCCAACTGGATTTTCTTTGTGACCACACAGGTAAGGTACTTAATTCTATTTTCAAGTTGCAGCCAGTTTACTTGAGTGTAGAGGTCACATGTGTGCATGAGATGCTTAACACCAGTGATGAGTTGGCAGGCCTTGTTTAGGGCGGTGATTACCCTTCTGAGTGCTGTTGCAGTGGTGGAGCCATAGATGATGAGGCCATAGCCGATCTGGGAGATGATAGAGCTTTGAACAGCGGCAAGGGCCTCTTTAGTCAGGTGTCACTGTAGGCGATAGAGTAGGCCCAGTCTGGAGTTTGCAGTTTTGGCAACGTTAGTTATGTGGGTAGCATAGGACAGTTGGGAGTCCAAGGTGATCCCTAGATATTTGAAGGATTCGACCTGCTCCAGTGGGCTACCTAGGCAGGTGTATAGGGAGAGTTGGAGATGTTTGTGCTTGTTTTGGTGGCTGGTGAAAAGCATGGTCTAGTTTTTTTTCTGGTTGAGAATTAGCTTATGTTCTTTGAATCAGTTTTCAACTGAGGTGAAGCTACGTTGAAGGGTTTGTTGTAGGTAGCTTGGGTCCTGATGGGAGGCAAGTATCACAGCGTCATCAGCATAGGGTATTATTTGTTGAGAACTGGAGTCAGGCAGGGGTTAAGGAATGGGATGAAAAGTAGTGGGCCCAGGATAGAGCCCTGGGGTACACCAGAGCATACCTCTTTAGTGTCGGAGAGCACATCCACTATTTTTACACATTGGGTCCGGTTACCAAGATAGCTATTGAACCATGCCACAGATTCGGTAGAGAGGTCAGTGTTCAGTAGCTGACGAAGCAGGAGGTGATGGTAGATGGTGTCAAAAGCCTTAGATTGGTCTATGAATATAGCTTCAGTTAGTAGACTGTGGTCCAGGGAGTTGTGGATGGCACCGGTGTACTCTTGAAGGGCAGAGGTGTGCTGTGTCCTTTTCTAAAACCATGTTGCTGCTGGCAAAGGATGTTATATTTGCCCAGATAGTTGGTGAGCTGGTCTGCTACTATCCGTTCCAGGGTCTTAGAGAGGGGGGTGGAAGGATAGTGATAGGGCGGTAATTCCCATGATTGGTCTGGTCACCGCTTTTATGGATTGGAGTAACTGTTGCTGACTTCCATTTATCTGGGAACTGGCTGAGAGAGAGGGAAAGGGAGAGATTAAAAATCCTGGTGAGAGGCTCCAGTACTTCCTCCAGAGTGAGGGACAGAGGTTTGAGGTCCAGAGTATCAGCACTTGTTCTGGTGTTGCCGATGGCTTTGGAGATGTATTTCCTGACAGCAATCTTGTCAACTGCTCTGAAATAGAAGGGGGGGCGGTTTATGGGTGGAGTCTGATGGGTGGGAGGAGGAGGAGTGTCTCTGTCATTGAAATGTTGAATGTTTCTATCATGTCCCCCCGCTTCTTCCTCTCCTTCAGTGAGTACATATTAGGGTCCTCGAGTCTCTCCTCATATGTTTTATGTTGCAATCCCTGCGCCATCCTAGTCACTTTCCCCTGGACTGCCTCTAACCTACTAATGTCCTTACAAAGGTGCAACCTCCAGAACTGCACACAGTACTCCTGGAGAGACATCCATGAGGTCTCACCAGCATTTTATACAAAGGCATCACTACTTCTTGCCTCCTGCTAGTGATACCACTGCCTACACACCCCAGCATGCCACTTGCCCTCCCTGCAGCCTTTGTACACTGCTTAGACACTTTTAGGTCATCAGACTCCCAGGCCAATTTCTTCCTTGGTGATCAACAATTCGTCCCCCCATTTTGTAGCTTACCCCAGGATTTTCCCTTCCCAGGTGCATTATTTTTCACTTTTTGGAACTGAACCTCGGTTGCCATATCTCCGACCACCTGTCAAGCTTTTTGAGGTCCCTCCTCATCCTCTCTACCCCTTCAGGAATATCTACCCTATTGCAGATCTTGGTGTCATCTGCAAATAGGCAGATCTTTTCCTTTAAGTCTACTGCAATGTCACTAATGAAGACATTAAACAGGACTAGTCCAAGTACTGAACCCTAAGGCACCCCACTGGTCACCCTCTCTTCTCTGATTGCATCCCATTTACAACCACACTCTGTGCTCTGCCTGTTAGCCAGTCTCTGACCCAGCTTACCACTTTGTGTCCATACTACCTATCTTGTTAACCAGCCTACTGTGTGGGACGGTGTTGAAGGCCTTGCTAAAATCTAGGTAGGCGATGTCTACAGCCCCACCCTTGATTAATTTCCTTTGTCACCCAGTCAAAGAAATGTATTAGATTAGTTTGATAAGACCTTCCAGCTGTGAATCCATGTTGTCTCAGATCCTGGGCCCCTCTGTCTTCCAAGTGTGCCACTATTCTTTCCTTAAGCAATGCCTCCATGATCTTACCCACCACTAAGGTAAGGCTGACTGACCTATAGTTCCCTGGCTTCTCCCCTCTCCCGCTCTTATAAAGTGGTATGACATTAGCCTGCTTCCAGTCTTCTGGGACTACACCTGTATTCAGTGACTCTGTGAACATGGCTGCTAGAGGTGCTGCAAGGTCCCTTCGTAGTTCCTTCAATATCCTAGGTGTATGCCATCTGGTCCCATTGTCTTGTCCACTTTTAGTTTTGCAAGCTCTTCAAGGACTCTCTCTCTCCAGTGGGAATGGACTTGTCTCTACTTCTCCCCTACCTCGTGAGCATTTCTGATGTGTGGTCCCTGTCCATCCTCTTCTTCAGTGAATACTGAGCAGAAGCATTTGTTTAGTATTTCTGTATTTCCCATGTCTCCCTCCTCACACTCTCCTGTTTCCCCTTTTATCTTCACTATTCCTCCCCCTGTTCTTCCTTCTCTTGCTGATTTACCTATAGAATGACTTATCCCTTTTTTTCACTTTCTGTACCAACCTTTCTTCCATCTGCGACTTTGTTCTCCTCACAGCTTTTCCTGCCTCCCTTAGATTTTCTAGGTACACCTCCCTATCTTCTTCCCCTTGAGTCTCCTTATATTTCTTGAACCCCTCCTTTTTGGCTCTGACTTTGTCTGACACCTCCTCCTTCTCTTGCCTTTGTGTACTACCCTGATGCACTGGCTTGTCACCTCCCCAATGGCCCTCTTCAGGTGTTTGCACTGCTGCTGCACCCCCCTCCACCATTTCCCTTCTTGCCAGTGCCTCCTTGATGTATCTCCCCATTTCCATAAAATCTGCTCTCCTAAAGTCCAGGACCTTTGCCTTGATGTGACTAGATTGAGTTTCCATCTGTATGCCAAATCAAACCATGTGATGGTCGCTGGAACCAAGCTGACCTTCCACTATAACATCTGCAATTCTGTCACCATTAGTAAGCACCAGGTACAGAATTGCCTTGTCTCTGGTGGGTTCAGTTACCAGTTGTCTTAGGCCTTCTCCCTGTAGGGCATCCATAATGTTTTGACTCCTGACTGAAGCTGCTGCTGGGATGATTCAATCCACATTTGGTGTGTTGAAATTCCCAGCTCTCTATTTTTTTTTTAAAACCAGTCTCCTGAGTCTGACTTTTTGTAGAAGGGGACAATGTGATTGTAATGCATGTCACCAATTATATTCAGCAATGGCACTTGGTATGGAACACAACAGGCAGGGCATCCTGCAGAACATGAACACTAACAGAAGCAACATACTGGACCAAGGCTCTTGAGTGATGTGACATGATAACTGGGTGACCTGATTCGTGATGAAACCAAAGATTAAAAAAAACAAAAGAACAAGGTTGCACCAAAAAAGTTGAAGTGGTGTGAGTTGAGATAACTGGGAACATGATTCATCGTGATGTGATTTGTGATGACCATGAACGTGATTTGTCATGATGTGACAATGTTCGCTCTGAGATTATATCTACTGGATTAACTACAGCCAGTTTGTGAGGACACAAATTTGGCTCAATCTGCTAGTAGGGCATCCTGCAGAATGTGAACACTAACAGAAGCATCATTCTGGACCAAAGCTTGTGAGTGATGTGACATGATAACTGGGTGTCCTGATTTATGATGAAACTAAAGATTAAAAAAAAAAAAATGACTCATCAAAAAAAGTTGAAGCGGTGTGATTCATGATGACCTTGAAGAACGTAATTCATTGTGATGTGTAGTGAATCATGAACTTAGCACCAGCAGTGCTTCTCAGAGCACCAGAAACTGGATGGAACTGAGATTCCAAAAACAATTGCCATTGAAAATTTTAAATACCTGTGGCTGATGACTGACTTCTTGTGGGGGGCGGGGGCTGTCACAGAGACAGTATGCAAGAAGTAGCACTGGTGCACTGATGACTAGCTGGCAGATTTAATTTCACACACACACACACACACACACACACACACACACACACACACACACACACACACAGAATTTATATTTCACACACTACCTACAGTATGCTAAGGGCAATGCTGCAGGCACTGCTGCTACCCATACAGATTCGGGACCCTGGCTGGCCTAATCCTCTCTGTCACAGTGCTTTTTCCTTTCAAGGATTTTATTTAATTTATCCCACGTGATGTGACAGTATGCCATGCCCACTGAGCCAAAGCTTATACCCCACTAAACAAGCACAGTGAGGAAGATGACAGATGACTGACTTCTTGGGGGGGGGGTAAACATTATACAACAAGCGGCACTGGTGCACTGACTACTGGCAGGTTTTATTTCACACACACGGAATTATTTCACACACCACCTACGC
Organism: Neoceratodus forsteri; assembly: GCA_016271365.2. Taxonomy (NCBI): domain Eukaryota; kingdom Metazoa; phylum Chordata; order Ceratodontiformes; family Ceratodontidae; genus Neoceratodus; species Neoceratodus forsteri. The sequence continues at coordinate 1,090,518,888 of CM057458.1, forward strand.
TAAGGGTGATGCTGCAGGTGCTGTTGCTACCCACAGAGATTCGGGGACCCTGTCTGGCCTAACCCTCTCTGACACAGTTCTTTTTCCCTTCAAGGCTTTTTTGTTATTTATTCCATGTGATATGGCGCAATGCCCTGCCCACTGATCCAAAGATTGTACCCCACTGAGAGAGCACAGGCAGGAAGATAATGAATGACTGACTTCTTTGGGGGTGGGGCACACAGACAGTATGCAAGATGTGGCACTGGTGCACTGATAACTATCTGGTGGATTTTATTTCACACACAGAATTTATTTCACACACCACATATGCTAAAGGCAATGCTGCAGGCACTGCTGCTAGTATATTCACAGAAATCCTGGGGGCCCTGCCTGGCCAACCCTCTCTGACACAGTACTTTTCCCCATCAAGGATTTTTTCTATTTTATTCCATGTGATGTGACAGAATGCCCTGCCCACTGAGCCAAAGCTTATACACTGCTAAGCGAGGACAGGGAGGAAGATGACAGATGAGTGACTTCTTGGGGGGGTCATACAGACAGTATGCAAGAAGTGGCACTGGTGCACTGATGACTGGCTGGCAGATTTTATTTCACACACAGACTTTATTTCACACACCACCTACACTAAGGGGGATGCTGCAGGAACCACTGCTAGTATACCCACAGAGATTCTGGGGGACCCTGCCTGGCCTAACCTTCTCTGACACAGGGGGGTCACACAGACAGAATGCAAGAAGTGGCACTAGTGCACTGACAACTGCCTGGTAGATTGTATTCACACACACAGCACTCTAGTTCTCCTCAGTCTACAAGTTCCACCCTGGCTCATGTCATCACTCATGCTCCGCTGTTGAAGTCTCCTCTTCCATAACAGTACTCGCCAATCCCCACCCCAATCCCTGACTCTTGAGTCCCACATCCAGTCCTTGCTGGCTCTATTCCCTCCTGAGTCCCTGACTCCCAGTCCCCGACTCCCCACCCCCAACTTCCCCAAGTTTTCTAATTCACTTTTATGTGTGTGTGTGTGTGTGTGTGTGTGTGTGTGTGCGTGTGTGTATATATATGTATATAAAAAATGTTATTCTTCTTTTGTTTTTGGTTTTTTGTTAGAGTTCACTTCTTCTCTTGCCCAAGGGGCAAGAAATGCAAGCAGCACAAGCACAGAAACAGAATGCACATGGAGCAGCCTACAGAAGCTGCTACTCAGTCTCTGTCCTGATTCCTAGCGTAGCTCTAAGGTGGACCATGTGGGTTGCTAGAGCAGCAACTCAATCAGGTGCCACCTTAGAGAGGTGGCCAGTTTGGCCATCCAATGAGGCACCAGTGTCTTGTCTCTGGTCCCTTCTGTGGGTTCCTCCTACTCTGGCACTTCTCATGCTGCAATTCCTGCAATAGGAGCCATGTGAACCAATCTGAACAGCCGAAAGTGTTCAGAAGCCATTTGTTTACAAATGCTTTGTCATGTTCGGGTCAGTTTGTATTTTCAGTGAACCAGTTCACTCATCCGTAGTTGAAATCCCCCATCAGAAGTACCTCCCCTTTTGCTGACATAGTGAGTATTTAATTCCCTAGGTCCCTGTCCAGATATTCTCCCTGTGCTGAAGGCCTGTAGATCACCACTGTGTGGATTGCTGTGCCATTGGCTGGCTCAAGTGTGACCCACAATGCCTCAGCCTCCCCCTGTTTACTCAGTGCCTCCATTGCCTTCAAGTCCTCCCTGTCGTACAAGACTACCCCCCCTTTTGTCTCCCCTGTCCCTCCTGAACACAGTGTACCCTGTACTCTCACCTCCCAGTCGTGGTTTGTGTTATACCTTGCCCATAGTAACAATCAGAGAAAAAATTAGAAAAGATTAGAGAAAAAAAAAGTTAAACAAACAAAGGAAATGCTTAACCCCTTCACTAATCTGCTTGCAAGTGTATATAAACTGCTTACCTTTCACTCATCAGGCAGTACCTGCAAGCAGAGGCAAAGCACCGGGGCTCTCCCCCACCCCCCAAAAGGAGCTCCATGCTCCAGGAGGTCGCGAGGGCCTTTCCAAGCTAGGGGCTTTCCCCCAAAACGCCACAAGGAGCATCGCACTCCACCAGCAGAGAGGGCTTGATTCCTGCTCCTCGGAGGCTCTCCCCGCCCCATCGACACCGGATCCCTGCCTGAAATGCATCAAGGTAGCTGAATGACTGACTCTCTGCACACAGGGAGCAGATCTGTGTTCAGCCCTGCAGTCGCTACACGACTGCTCCCCGCTCACCCCCCAATACCCTCCCACCCTTGGCTGGTGTTACTTTTATAGCGGTAAACCTCGCAATATCTTGCAGCAAGCGCATTTTTTTTTTCTATCAGCCTACTTCTCCATTAGCTCCTTATACTCGTCGGGCACTAGAGAGAGCCTGATTTTAACTGAGTATTTCCACTCTCTCCCAAAAGATAGAAGTCTTTTGACCTGCCATCCAGGTAGCAATCACTGCTGGAGCATAAAACTAGGTCTGCACTTCATAGATTGGCAAATGCTTTGTCCTTTCCACCCTACACTATTTATTCCTCCTACAGAATGTCCCTCTCACCTCTGTTGGTTCTCCTAATGGGGACACTTTGTCTGCTGATTCTCTCTGTGCTCACATGTCCTAACATTCCTACCTCAACTATCACTGCTCATTCACAAGATGCCTTTTACTTCTCCAACATTCTAGCTATGGCCGCTCCCCCTTCTCTTCCCCCAACTACTCTCATCAGTAAGCGGATGTGGCCACTTGCCAGGTATCTCAATCGGAAATTGAAGCTCTCCATTAGAATTACAGGCAGGTTCTGCTGTATCATTTCAATCTGGATCTTTCTCCTGTCACTCGTGCTAGCCGGGGACATAGAGGTTAATCCAGGTCCGCCTCATGCTCCATTCCAATCTCTGCCACCCTGGGTACCTCCCTTCCTAAATCTAGCGGTCTGACTTTTGCTCACATTAACAGCAGGAGCCTTCTAGCCAACCTCCCTGACCTTCAGGTCTCAGTGAGTACGAACAACCCTGACATCCTTGCCTGCACCGAAACCTGGCTAAAGCCTGCTGTCATCGACTCTCAGTGTTCCTTTCCAGGATACAATATGCTACGTACTGACTGACCCGGGGCCAAAAGGGGTGGCGGCCTTGCTCTCTACTATAAGAAGCACCTGAACATCACCCTCCTGAAGGATCCCACCCCATCTAATTGTGAAATCCTTCATTCCCTCCTTCTTCTGGGGGGAGTCAAAAAACTACATATTTTTTGTATCTATGTCACTCCTTAAAATGCCAAACAAGGTCTGTCTGAATTCTTGGAAAACCTAATTACAACAACAGGCAAAAATGACATTATCTGCCTTGGGGATTTTAACCTTGACTGGTCCAAGAACAGCTCAGCCAACCTATCCTCCTGATTAGTAAGGCAAACCTATCCCAGATCATACAGGTACCCACCAGAGTCTCACAGGGTGACGTCTGTGCCACCCTGCTTGACTGGATACTCACAAACAGAAAGGAATACGTTACTTTGGCTGGAGTGCTTCCTGACACCATTAGTGATCACTATCCTGTTTACTGTGTCTGGAACACCATCACCCCCTCCTTCCAGCCTAAAATAGTCACATTTCCTAACCTCTCCCACCTAAATGCTGATGCTTTCATAAATTATCTCAGTCTGATTGACTGGTCTCCTCTCTACCAATCTGAGGACATTAACTACGCAACTGACTATTTCAACTCCTTCCTCTAGCATTACAAACTTACATGTCCCAGCCACCACCACGCTTGGGTGTGGGGATAATAACCAATGTGTCTTGCCTTCAACTTCTCAAAAGTAGGGACAAACTCTGGACAGTGTGGAAGGTATCCCATTTTCGCACTGACTATGAAGCCTATCGAGCCTCGTGGAACAAATGCAAAAGGGAAATTCGCCTTGCCAAAAGTACCTACTACAAGAACCTCCTAAAATCCTCTTCCAAGCACCCACAAAAGCACTGGGCCCAAATAAAGGAAATTCTTGGCAATGATAAGCAGCAGTCCCCAACTGACATGAACATTCAAGGCGTTCACTGCAATAACCCAAGTACAATTGCCAACGCCTTCAATTCCCTCTTCTCAATGCTTCCAGGTGCATCACAGACTAATTTGCTTCAAGATTACCATCATCATACCCCTTCCTCATCTCACAATCCACCCACCCTTGTGCTGGCTCCAACCTCTTACCGAGAAGTACGTAAGCTACTTAACTCACTCCCGGCAACTGGGGGCAAGGGGTCGGATGGAGTTCTTCCTGGTATCCTCAAGCAGTTTGCACCATGGCTGGCCAAGCCTGTCACATGGCTTTTCAACCTCTCTATCCGTACGTCCACTATCCCATCTCTCTGGAAAACGGCCAGAACCATCCCGATTCACAAAAAGGGTGATGTCAAACTTATGACAAGCTACTGACCAATCTCCCTTCTACCTACTCTCAGTAAGCTCCTCGAGAAAACAGTCCATCGCCAACTTGCTGAACATCTTGCCAAGTTTAATCTCCAAACCCCCTCCCAACATGGATTTAGACCGGGCCACAGCACCACTACAGCTCTGATACAACTTACCAGTGACATAAAATGCAATATGGACCATGGACTTCTCACCGGAGCCATCTTCATTGACCTGTCCAAAGCTTTTGACATGGTTCATCACCCTCTCATGCTAAAGATGCTATTGGTGCATCTGACCCGACTCTATCCTGGTTCCGCAGCTACCTGGGTAATCACACTCAGGCGGTAGCTTTCCACAAGACTCTCTCCTCCCCCATAAACATCTCATGTGGAGTCCCACAGGGGTCCACACTTGGACCTCTCCTCCGTCAAGGCAATGAACCGAGAGTCTGGAGGCAGTTGAAGGCAGTTTTTTTGTAGAACCAAACAGCATAGCATGAGTTTTATCCTGGTTTAGGTTTTGATGGTTGTTCGAGAGCCAGTGTCAAAGGACCTGAAAGTCATTTGAGAGAGTGGAGTTGATGACATCTATTGATGTGGATCCGTAGTAGAGTACTAATTCGTCTGCGTACATAAGGGTGCAGCTGTGTTGGGAGAGAGCAGGGATATCATTTAGGAAGAGAGAAAAGAGGAGAGGTCCAAGTGTGGACCCCGTGGGACTCCACATGAGATGTTTATGGGGGAGGAGAGAGTCTTGTAGAAAGCTACCGCCAGAGTGGGATTACCCAGCAAATGGGGCAGCACTGCAGTACCTAGAATCCTCTCCTTAACACTGCTACTCCTCACCCAATACACTGCACCAAACCCTGTGACATCATTTCTAAATTGTTAACCATACTAGAATACTATTGTAACACTTCCACTGCTTACTCTGTATGCTGGCCCTAGCTGCTACTGTTAGTGGTACCGCTCCACTGACCCTAAGCCCTGTGAGGCACTATCTGTATGGTGGCTAGAAGGTGTATTGTACAGGGTGTCCCCCCTCCATAAAAAGAGGTGGTGCACAGGGGTGGGTGGGAATCTACACTGCTGTTGGTACCCTCATAAAACAATCAGCCTGCTATGTGAGGTACCAGCAACTGGGGTCTGATATTCCCTTCTCTTTTGCCCATACACTTAAGTTTCCCAAACCAGAAAAACAAACCTCAGCTAAACTCTAAGCACATATGCTTAAATACAAAAATAGAAACCCTCCCTACTATATCAAGCTAGTTTAATAACAATGACGGTTGTTCACCCAGTCACTTCCCTGTCATTTTGCTCCACTTTAGACCGCTGGTGCTCCTTCACTGCCTCACAGCTCCAGGTCCTCTCTGTAGACTTTCTGGTGTCTTTCTCCAGCTGTGGGGAGGTTTGTTAAATTGTAGGGCTATTTAAAGCCCTCTCCTATAGCCTGCTATGGCTCCCTTTGCTTACTGATCAATTTTTCCCATGACCGTCTGATGTAGCTCAGGCTTCCCAATCATCCAATTGCCCGAGAGCAGATGAGGTTTGAAATATAACCTGGAGAGATCACCATAGCAACTCTCCCTATTTATGGATAGAACAAAATGCACACACAACCCCTCTGATATCAGGACATGAAACCTGGTAAGAAATCAGCAAACCAACAGCAACAATTAAAGCAAACAAAAATAAACCCAAGCAACCCACGGAGCAGCAGCCCAGCCAGTACCTTTGTAGCTTTGTGAGGTACCAGCAACTCAGGTGTGCCATTCCCTACTTGTTTGCTCATACACTTAAGCTGCCCAAACCAGAAAAACAAACCTCAGCTAAACTCTTAGCACACATGCTTAAATACAAAAATAGAAACCCTCCCTACAATATCAAGCTAGTTTAGTAACAAGGACGGGAGTTCACCCGGTCACCTCCCTGCCATTTTGCTCTGCTTTAGACTGCTGGTGTTCCTTCACTGCCTCACAACCCCTGGTCCTCTCTGCGGACTTTCTGGCATCTCTCCCCAACTGTGTGAAGGTTCTCTAAATTGAAAGGCTATTTAAAGCCCTCTCCTGTAGCCTGTTATGGCTCCCTTTTCTCACTGATCAATTTTCCCCTGTGAGTGTCTGATGTCACTCAGGCTCCCCAATCATCAGATTGCCTGAGAGCAAATGAGGTTTGAAGTTTGACCTGGAGAGATCACCACAGCAACTCTCCCTGATATCAGGACATGAAACCTGGTAAGAAATCAGCAAACCAAGTGCAACATTAAAACAAACAAATGAAATATATTTGGTTTAAAGAAACTATGAAAACTGAAGATGCTAACACTCTGTACCACATGTGCTTTACACAGACAATAAAGGATGAGGAAGTGTATGATATGAGAATTTAATGCACACCCGAGGTCTGGGATGCTAGATAAACCCTAAGGGTGAAGCCCGAAGGGTGTATTAAAGCATACTGTACCACACCGACGGTGTGCATTAAATTCTCATATCCATGCTTCCCTATCTTTTATTTTTATAATTGCTGGTCAGCAATTTTCTGCAGCTTGCCTTGTGTGTGAGCATGTGTGTGTGTGTCTCTCTCTCTCTCTCTCTTAAAAATGATAGCATGTCAAATGCCTGTCAAATAGTCAAGAAAGAAATAGCACAAATACCCGTTTTTAACCTGAAAACCAAAACCATACCTTCAACCAAAATTCTCCCTAGATGTAATACCAATATCCTTCCTAGAGTGTATACCAATCCAAGCCAACAGCCTGGACTGTCCAGTGGATCTCAAAACTAATGACCACCTATTGCAACAGATGCCCCATACCCTCTTACCAGTCTCACCACACACGCACGCGCGCGCGCGCGCGCACCACACACACACACACAATCTCTGTCTGCTTGCCTTTGTCTCATTTTTTCTATTTTTTATGTCATTTGTTTTCTTTTCCTTTTTTTTGACTAACATTACATTCTCCCAATCATGCTGGTGCTGCAAGTTAAGCCATGGTTCCAAGAGGAGAAAAAGCAGGATCCACCAGATACCAGAGGTGAGTGTTGAGCCATAAACCTCGAGAGCGGAGCTTGAAGTTTGTGAGCTCATTACTCACTGAGAATGCATAAAAAAACATAAACACACACCTGCCTAGGCTTTATTTTTTATAATTACTGGTGCATTTTACTGTGGAACCACAAGAGTAGTCAATCAATTGCAGTCCATTCCCAATCTGACTCACTGACGCCAAAACCCTGACCAAAGTGTGAGTACAGCAGGATCAACCAGATTTTTTTTTTCTTGTAAAGGCAGGATCAACTAGATAAATACTCCAAAAACTGAATACGTTACCTGCGAGGAGGCTAAGAGGCAGACAATCACCGTGGGTCTTCAGTAGCAGAGAAACAGAGCCACCATGTTGGTTGGAATGGTCAGCCTGCCCACACACAGACTAACAGCCAATGAGGGTGTGTGCTTGAAATGAGTGAAAAAAAAGGGACCCACCATCTAACAGAAGCAGGCTGTGTGCTGCTTATTTATACACTTGCCCTATAAATAAGCAGTGTGCACCTTGCTTCTGTCAGATGGCTGAGGTGGTGTGTGGAAGGCTACATCACTTGCCGTTGCTGCACTGTGGCACTGATAGTCAGGCAAGGGAGACCAGGGTGGGTGGGTTCTCAGTGCCATAGGAGGGAGAGGGTAATTATACACCAACAGAGAACATACTGTGGGGGTTCAGGGGACTGCTAGTCAGGGCCAGGCCAGGGCTGTGTTGTTTGGGGGGACATTACTTGCACCAATGTCACTAGTACGGGGACAGGGAACAGACAGGGGGAGTGACCACTGGACTCCATGTAGAATATTCTTTCAGTGCTTGGGGAGGGAATCAGGTGGGGGGAACCACTAGACACCAGGGACTGATGTACTGATCATCAGGCGTGGGTGCAGATGGGGAGAGGGACCACTAGACACCAGGGAATGATGTACTGATCATCAGGTGTGGGTGCGGGTTGGGAGAGGGACCACTAGACACCAGGGAATGATGTATTAACCATCGAGCATGGTACAGGTGGGGATGGGATGACTAGACACCAGGGAATATGTTGGCTTTTACTGGGCATGGGTGTGGATGGGTAGAGGGACCACTGGCCACTAGGGAATATATTGGCAAGGGGAGGGACCACTGGACCCCAGGGCACTGTTATTGTGGATCAGAACTGGCATGGGGGCTGCTACATTTCCTCTGCCAGCTGCTAGGGTTGCATGGTAGTAAGTCGAGGTCTTCTTCAGTGGTATTTGTGCCACATAATGGGACCATGCAAAATGCCCTTGCATGGCACAAATAGTCTGGATATCAGACTGCACCATTATTCAGGTCCCCACACCTCCATTTGCATTGCACCCCCCTCCACAGTTTGCCTGGGTGCAAACCAAACTTTAGAATATAGGAAATCTGTGCAGTGCCCAGTTTGCACCCAGGGCAAGGTTTGAATATCAGGCCCCAGAAGTTTTATTTCCTTCTGTATTAACTGCCATAGTGAGATTACACTGCAATTTTCCCAGTTATTTTTTATGTCTTTAAAACATCTTACTGTATATGTTGTTATCTTACTTTTAAGTGCTCCTTTTAAAGAAGGATAAGGGTTAGCTTGATAAACCATCCTTCTTGCAAGTCATATGAGTTGTAATTTCTGTTTAAAAACTCCTGATCAATCATTCCCTGATCTTACTCTATCTCTTTATACCTTCATTTTTAAAGGCAATGCAAAAGAATTGATTAAAGTGTTAAAATTGTCATAAATAACTGAAGAGCAGTTTCAGTAGAGTTAATCTAAGGGTATTTATTACAGCATTGTAAATCATATTTTGATTTTATATATAGTAAATGTCCCACCTAATCCTTTTTGTATTAAAATTATTCACCAGTTTCTGACAAAAACATTGCTACTGGCATTGGCATGACTCAAATTTCATGACATTCCAAAAGAAGTTTGAAATTCAGGACATTTCATTCTGCATTTGTAAGGACCATAGCATGAAAAATCAACTCTTTGCTCATTAGGCTTCATATGATCCCACTGCCTTTTCTTTTCTGATGTCATAATCCTTTGCATGTGAAATCAGAATCATACATGTGGCAACAGATTGTGATGTCATACAGCATGCAGAGGGTTATAACTTCTTAGAAAATGGGTAGGGAGAATTCTTGTTTCTGATTGGCTAATACCACCATATGCTGGTCTGTTATCAGGCAACAGAGACCGATAAATAATGAGTCTCAGTCCCCTACTGCCTGATTACACTTGAATATCACTGTGCCCATGGAATTTTCAATTTTAAATGCCTTCCATTTTTTTCTGTCACTTAGCAAGAGATGCAGGAATAGCCCCCTATCTCAAACAATTATCAGTTTAGAAGTAAATACGTATGTGGCACACAGTATACCATTTTTTAAACATGAACAGGAAACAAACAAACCTTTTTTTAACAAACCTCCAGCATAGTTGTGGCCATTCTTGACAAGCTAGTTTTGCACTACTCTCCCATAAACAGCTCCTTCGATCTTATAACTCACCTCTGAGTCGTGTCGTCTTGGTCTCACCTCACTACTGATCATCTTACTGACTGATGGTTAGAAAAGAATGCTAACTGGTCCTGGCTATCCCCATTACACACAAAAAAATCAGAAACCAGGTTTTAGTATAATACCTTGTTAAATTCAAAGCTTCTTTTTACAGACTCTGCTGTTACCAGCTTCATCCCTGGTGACATCACATCTGTGTGACACCCTGCTACTTCCCGCACCTGATCCCAACCACAACAGCTACCACCATTGGTTATGGCTTACACTGTTAAAAACGAAACAAGAAAAAACAACTGGTACTCCCGAGTAGAGTCGAGGAGTTGTGTGGGGGGGGGGGGCAAAAGGTCAGTTTTCATCAGCAGGCAGAGGGAGGAGATGGGAGGAGGTGAACAACAAAACTGCCTGCAGGCTGCACCCAATCGCAACTGCAGCAGCTGCCACCACAGATCATGCTTTACACTGCTTAAAAACACAGATCTATATTCCAGAGTGGGATTGGAGAGTTTGGGGGCAGACACAAGACCCCAGTTTTCATTGGCAGATGGAAAGGGAAGGGGAACAAAATGAAAGTAAAGAAAAAACTCTCAAAACAGCACCCTGTACTGGCAATTTTACCTGTTGAAGGACTACTTTATAAATATATCATTTTTGTTCATCATTTTTACCATTTTAAGGGGCCGTTTTAATTTATAATTTAAAAATAATATCAACAAATGACCCATTCTGTAAATACAGTTATATCCTCCAGAGTGGGCAATATGGGCTATGCCTGACTTTCCAGAGTTAATAAGGCTCTCTGCCAGTGGTGTCAGGCCTCATTACACCCCTGGGTGATCTGGTATAGCCCCAATATTGCCCACCTTGTCTGGTATTGCATCACAAGAATAAACAATGTCAAAACATGCAATATAAGGGGAAAAGTCCTGTTTAATGAAATGGTTTTCAGTAATATGAAATGGTATTGCCTAAAATCCAAAGTTTTTTAAGAAATTTTGTGTAACACAGTTTTGCTGAAGCCAACTGGGATTATTTATATAAATTTTTTTTTGCAGCCAACCAGAATATCTCTTCTAGTAGTTCAACATTATCAGTCACTTCAGGGTCATGAGTAGTAATTAATTCAACTGTATGACTTGTGGTACCTTTTTTTCATGAATCTTCCTAAATGTTTGATAATTAAGCAATAATACATGACAGGGTGTGATATATCATGAGATATCGTCATGCCTTGGGTGGTTGCCATGTGCATCCAACACCCGAGACTTGATATGCCATGATATACCACACTCTGGTGTGCATTATTGCTATTATGAACTGGCTTAAAGATTTTATCAGTAAAAAAAAAAATCCTTTTAAAACCTTTTGAAAATGCCTTTTTTGGGATGTTGGAGGAGTACATTTTAAGAAAATAGTTCCTGGAGGGCTGCGGGCACCAGGTGGCACTGTAGTACGTGGAGTTTGTGGAGGAGTGCAGCTGTGGACTCTGTCTCTCTCTTTGTCTGCCAGCACTACCCCCAGATGTGAAGTGTTCTCCCTGCTGGTACCCAGTGAAGATGTGTGTGGATTTTTTTTAGCTCAAATTCCAATCTGCTGAGAAGCATGATTTGAAAATGCAGGAATGGAGGTGGATGGTTTACTGTTGGCAATTGGTAGGCCCCTTCTCTGCAGCAGGCATATTTGCCTTTTTTACTGAAATGCTGCTTTTGTGCAATAAAAGTGCACTAAATAACTCAGACAGGGTTGCTGTGTCAGCATTTTGTGCGTGAGGTCGATAGTGACAGATCGGGCAGTTTGAAAAGAAGGAACAGTTTGCCGATTGGCAGACACGTGAGAGGAGTAGACAGGTCAATGTCTGGATAATGTGCCCATCAGCAGCGGTTGTTGTATGTGGGATGGAGGTTTTTGTTTCTCTGCTAGTCAGCAGGAGACAGCTGTGTATATGGCAATAGGGGATACAGCTATGTATCTAGCACTGTAAATTTAAATTGTCCAGCGAGTGGTTCTTGTGTTGTTCTGACAGGTCGGGGGGGGTGTCAAAACATGAGATTAACCATTGCTGTGGCCAGTTCAGCAGTTGCATTGGGGTCGGAGGAATTTCTCAGGTGTGAGCAGGCTGGAGGCTTTTTTTTAATCATTTGTTTAGCCATTTTTCCCCATTTTAGCCCACCCTCAATTCTTTGGCATGAGTGTGTGAATGTGGAGGCATGCATGTGTCATGCACAGCAGGACTCCCCACCCTACTGGTCGCCCATTACCCACCTTCATCACCATTGGACCTCCACCCGGAGGTGGTGGGACTGCAGGTAGGTGACCTCCCCCTGCTATGGAGAGGAGAGACACCATTGGGCAACTCAATCCTGCTCCCACCCTACCCCCTATGCCGGCTCCCCGATGACCTGAGTCTGTTCCTGAACCTGGATCACCTGCATGGCATGAGGTAAGGCATCCAGCACCTCAGCCTTCTGCACCACCGGGCCGGCTGGCCAAAGGCATTTTGAAGCCAAGACTATGTACTCAGATATCATCATGGCTTCTGAGCCTCAGTGAATCAGTTTGCTCCATTTTCTGCAGCCAGTTCATAATCAAGGTTGTTTTCATTTTGGAATTAGCATTCCCAGATATACAGTCAGGTGGGTTAAATGGTTAGCAGACGCTGGTGGAGTGAGTCATATGTATACATGCTTTGTATGGAATAAAAGCCTTTTTTGACTACGGACCAAGCCATGGGTCTGAATTTTTCTCTGATATGCATAGAAGCATAGAATATGATCTCAGATAAGGACCATTTGGCCCATACTATCGCCACAGACCCTGCTTGATCACCGGCTGTTGCAGAGTTCCACATAGCACAACACATTGAAACTATTATCTCAGTTTAGCTAAACACAAATTTATTAAATTCTGCTTCTTTTTATTTTTATTTACAGGGGGTTATAATTCACTTACCATACTGATTTATTTGAATTTATTTAATTGTTCTTTCTTGTATGTTCTATAGATTTCATTATTTTAGTATGACTCAATAGCATTACCTGCATTATTATGTTTCCTTGCGTGTGAGCAAGAAACATATTTGCACAGTAAATGGCATTTGAGAGATGTGTCACTTTCCTGGCCAATGCAGCTCAAACTGCGTTGGGTTCATCTGTGACACACCAGTGAGTTTGCAAGCTGGCTATGACATTGGTCATACTGCAGTGGGTGGAAACTTTGTGTACTTGAAGCAAATGAACCGGGGCAATCAGGAATGGTTTCAGTCATGTTTGACATTTCTGAGCCATGTGCCACACACACACACACACACACACACACACTACACTCACTGATTAATTGGTGATCAGTTGAGAGCCATTTAGTCACTGCTGTCCCCTTCCCCCATCTGCTGCCGCTGCTGAGGATTCATGGATCTTTTCCATTCCATCTTCATACCCGCCATAACTCTGCAGTCTGCCTTGTTGTGGGACCCCACTCCTCCAGACCCCCCCTCACTAAGCCAGTCCATCAATGACCCAGGTACCTGCTGTGTCATAGACAGTGCATGCGCTGCTCCTCCAGCCATCTCCAGCCTCTGTCCCTTAGGCGAGCGAGATGTCATGCACTCAGAAGTAAACCCTTTTACCACACATCAAAGTTAGGTGACATGAGGAGGAAATTGGCTGACAGAAGTATCACACCAATCACTGGTGCTTTTTTCAAATTCTGCTGGTGGCAACTAGTTTTACCATTGAGGGGTGTTGGTTCATGTTCCCTTAGTCCCTATCAGGGACCATAGTTTTGTGTTCCGCCCTTTCTTCTTTTGGCAACCTATCAATCCAGCTGGTGATGGGTGACCAACTACAAGTCACCGATGAATCACATCGCGATTGCACAGCAGAAGGCAAGGCAGCAAGAACAAGCCTCCCATACATACAACAGGCTGCCCAAAAGACACGCAGTGAGGCAACTCTGGCTGGAGGTGAGCTGGACTCCTGGACATTCGATCCATCCAGGTAGGGCATTAATATTAGGCACAGCTTGGAATAGTTCTTTCAGTGAACTGCATTTTCTTATCCCTGTTTGCCCTATCTGACTTCTTGCAGTCCTCACAAAATATGATGCTGTGTTCCCTGCACACTGCATCACTTTAGAGACCAAACAAATTGTTGCTGTAAAGGTATCAAAGTCATCTATTTTGTGCATCTACTAGTGACCAGTAAGTTAATTAAGGCAGATACACACTGTATTAAGCTTCAGCCAGAAAATCTATCCTACCCTGCATTGTTTACTGAATGGGCTTAATTAATGTAACAGATGCTTGAAACAGTAGAAAATAGTGTATACAGCTGGAAACAGTGTGGGACACTGGCGAGCCAACCCCTAGTGTCCCAATACATTTCTTTTCTTAAATAAGACTTGAAAAAAGAAAACAGTCCCCCAACATCTGTTTTTTTTTAATCTTGGAAAAAACAAAAGAAATGGTCCCTCATCATCTCCCCCGTCCCCTTCCCCATCTTGACCCTGAAACTGAGCAGCCACCACCCCACACCTCCCCTTACCCCATACTTACCACTGGATGTTGTAGGCTGTCATTATCTGCGGACTGGGACATGTTTGCACTCTTCAGAGCTGAAACATGAACTGAGTAATACAGGTAAGTGCCCCTATAATGTATTTCAATGGCATTTTGAACTCATGTTCAAAACCTTGCCATTTTTAAGTATGTTTTCACCAAATTTTCAAAACAGCCATTTTGGGACCCCAGCACATGAACACTATCAGTGTAATTTCCTTAATCAGGTTCAGAAGCTGATTTTGCGGTCACTGTGCAAAATCACCTTTTGTGACCGAATAATGAAATGTCAATGTTAGTGTTCATGAGGTGGGGTCCCAAAAAGGCCATGTTAAAATTTTGGTGACAAAATTCCTAAAAATTGGCACTTTTTGTGTGTTCATTGACAATTTTCTATGCACATGCTAAATTTTGATAATTTTCAATATAGTCATTTTTTCACTTCCTTCATGAGCTGTACAGCTGTCATTTTTCACATCCTGTCCAAAATGTGTTTTCACATCTGTGGCTCAGAATGGTATTTTGGCAAGAATTTGAACATTGTCACCTACACAGTTTATGAGGTGGGTTCATAAGAAGAGTATGTTGAAAATCTGGGGTCAAACTATGAAAAATGCCAACGTTATGACCATACATTGCAATTTCACTACGCTCGCTTGTAACTTCAGAAATGTTAAATATTTTTACCACAGATTTTTAACATAGCCTTCTTATTACACCACCTCATGTATGTTACAGCTGTCATTTTTCAGAGCCTTCCCAAAATTTGTTTTTGCACCTGTGGCAAAGAATGGTGTTGCAGTTGCACAGAGTTATGTTTTGGTGGTGATTCAAAACTTTTCTGTACTGAGTACATGAGCTGGGGTAATAAGATGGCTATATTGACAATTTGGTCACCATAGGAAAAGTTCCTCTTTTACCTACCTTAAGAACATGAATTGTTTATAATTCAACTAACACAATACACCCCTGCCACATACAGAGGCATGGCAGAGGACAGCAGAAGGAAGGAGTGCTGTGTGACTGGACTTCTTTACTGGGACTAAAGAAGTAGAACTCTTCTACTGGGACCTTTAATTTAAGGTAAAAAAAAAACCAAAAAAAATAGTATGTTTGTCTCAGTTAGCTAAAGAGGTTATCTGAACTATTATCTAGGTGTAAATCTCAGGTGGCTGAAGGGGCTTGATTGCTGTGCAGTTTAAATTACTTGTAGAAAGATCTAGTAAGTAGGGGGAGTGACTTAGCTAGAAGGAAACTAGATTTAAACACTGCCTTAGAAAGATTCTGTCAGAGGCTTGGCAGAGCACACCAGAAGGAAGGAGTGCTGTGTGACTGGACTTCTTCACTGGTACTAAAGAAGTAAAACTCTTCTACTCTCTACACTCTTCTAAAAAACTATATTGTCCACCTTCCCTCCCCCCTCCCACCCAAAGCTAGTTCTACTTTTATAGGCACAGGATTTGACTGACAACAGGAATTTCCTGTTTGGAAGTAGGAAGTGAGTGATCACAGAGCCACCAAAGATGCACCATCCTAGAAGGGCAAGAGTAGCTCTCCAGCCCCCTCTAGCTGCTGGAGGTCTACCTCTAAGCAAGTAAGGGGTCTACTGAGAAATACAGGATCTTCTTGTCTCAAAACAGGACAATCAGGAGCTTAAAGGACTGACAGGCTATAAGTAAGTAGAGAGAGAGAAGAAAAACAGAGAAAAGAGTAAGGATTCCAAACAATAGTGAAGGGTCCAGAAATAAGACATGATGAGAGTGGTGCAGTGCAGTGACTGTGGAGCAGCTGTCTTCCGGGAGACATTCTGGAGGATGTGGTGTTGTCTCATCTTCAGGCATCTCTCTGGGCTGATGGGGGAGGTTGTTCATCTCCAGGCTTAGTTGGCCAGGATTTGTGGGACCTCCTCTTCCATCCAGCGACCACCAGGACCACTGCAGTTGCCTCAGAGGTTGCCAAGAGAGAGGAGCGGTTGGACCACAGTGGGCTCAGGGAGGGTGAGGGTGGTGGAACAGAGGAATATCCCTCCAGTTGTACCTCTCCACAATTCCTATGCCATTCTGGCAAAGTTGGTTCCTCTACGGAGGCACCCACAGTGGAGACCAATGAGGATGCTGAGAACCTCCACAAAGAAGACCCACAGGGGGGTGGCATGGTACCCCACAGGGGAAGAAAACAACTCCTGGTGAGGGACTGCATTGTTAGGAAGGTAGAACTGGGGGAGGAAGGGGAGAGGGAGGTAAGGTGCTTGCCTGGCACCATGGCTTGGAAGGACAGGGAGTGAATCCTCAGGATTGCCAGAGCAGCTGCACAGGAGAGGGAGCAGGATGTCATTGTCCACCTAGGGACAAATGAACTGGCTAAGAAAAGGATCAGAGCAGTGCAGGAAGAGTTTGTGGAATTGGGGAGGGGCCTTAGACAAGTAGCATGCACGGTAACCTTCTAGGAGGTGCTGCCTGTCTACGGCGTATGAGAGGCTAGGGTGCTCCACACCATGGGATTCAATCAGTGGTTGAAAAACTGGTGCAGAGCTCAGGGATTTGGCTTCATTGAGGACTGGGGGTCCACCTGGAGTGATGCAAGCCTATACTGACATGAAGGGCTGAATCTGTACAGGAGGGGAACCAGGATCCTAGGTGATAGGTTTAAATGCTTCATTGGCAAGTATTTAAACTAGCCAAGGGGGGAGGCACTGGAAAGAAGCAGTGAAATCCTAGCCCCCCAAAAAAAGTCACGGTAGTAGGTGCAGTAAACACCAACATAGAGATGTCAATAGGGAGAAGGGCAGAGGTAAATGGAGAAAGTGACAAAGGCAAGAAGGAGAGGAATGGGGCCAAAAGGAGTAAGACCATCAGGAAATGGAGGATAATGGGTACCAATGCCTGTAGCCCAGGCAACAAGCTCCCTGAACTGGTGGCCTTGATGGAAGAGGGATGTCTGGATATCATAGCAGTCATAGAAACATGGTACACAGAGAACCATGACTGGGATGTTAACATACCAGGGTACATAACCTACAAGAGAGACAGGGAGGGGAGAAGAGGTGGAGTAGTTGCTCTCTATGTAAAGGAAAGGATAAAAGCAACTGAACAAAAGAGTAAACGGGGAGAGGAGGCACTGTGGGTCACCTTGGAGACTGGAAGTGGCACCACGATCTGCAGAGGGGTTGTATACAGACCCCCAGGTCAGGGGGAGGGATTAGACAAGGATATGATAGAAGGCATTCTTAGAATGGCAGAGAAAGGGGAGATATTGTTGATGGGAGACCTGAATATGCCAGATGTTAACTGGAGCACACTTGCTGCAGCCACATCCAAGAGCAGGGCCATTCTCAATGCCCTACAGGTGGCATGCCTCAGACAGCTAGTTTCAGAACCCACTCATGAGGGAGCAATCTCAGACCTCATACTCTCAAATGGGGACAGTGAGAAGATCTCAGATCTAGAAGTGGGTTGCCATCTGGGAACAAGTGACCATCAAACAGTGTGGTTCATGTTAAACTCAGCTACAGAGTCAAGCCATACAAAAGTGAGGGTACTGGACTTCAGGAGGGCTGACTTTGGCAAGATGGGAGAGTTCCTCAGAAAAGCACTAGCAAACAGGCTAGAAGGAGGGGTGGAGCAACAATGGGGAATCATCAAAACTGCCATCACAGAGGCAACAAGCCTTTGTGTGAAGCAAATAAACAAATCAAAATGAAAGAAAAGCCACTATGGTTCTCAAAAGAGGTGGCAGGGAAAGTCAGGGAGAAAAAGATAGCATTCAGGAAGTATAAGGAAACACAGAAGGAGCAGGACAGAGAGCTGTACCAGTTAAGGCAGAAGAAAACAGGGAGGGAAGTCAGAATAGCAAAGGCCCAAACTGAGGAAAGGATAGCCAAATCGGTTAAGAAGGGGACTAAAACCTTTTATAGATACTGCACATCAGGGAGCATTTAAAGACAAAGGGAGGGATAGTGAGGCTGAATAGAATTAACAGAGGGTGGGCAGAGGGGGATAGGGAAAAAGCAGGAATACTGAATGAATATTTCTGCTCAGTATTCACAAAAGAGGAGGGGGAGGTGCCTAATCCAATTAACAGAAGCACTCTGGTTAGGGCGGTTGATCCCAGTCCTTTCATAAAAGAAAGGGTTCTGAAAGAACTCCTAAAACTGAAGGTGGACAAAGCAATGGGTCCTGATGGAATTCACCCCAGAATTCTAAAAGATTTAAGGGGAGAACTAGTGAAACCACTGACTACCCTTTTTAACAAATCATGGGAGGATGGTGTGGTACCCGAGGACTGAAGGAAGATGGATGTGATTCCCCTTCACAAAAGTGGGACCAAGACAGAGGCAGGAAACTGCAGACCGTTAGTTTGACCTCTGTGGTAGGAAAAGTGATAGAATCACTTCTGAAGGAAAGAATAGTTGAGCACCCAGAGGCCAGCAGGGCACAGGACCCAAGGCAGCATGTGTTCACAGCAGGAAGGTTATGTCAGATGAATCTAATTGATTTCTTTGACCGGGTGACCAAAGTAGTAGACCAGGGAGGGACTGTGGACATGGCCTACCTAGACTTTAGCAAGGCATTTGACACAGCCCCACACAAAAGATTAATAGTCAAACTAACCAGCCTGGGAGTAGGTCCCAGGGTGGTAGCCTGGGTAAAACATTGGCTGGACAACAGGACACAGAAGGTAATTGTAAATGGAGTCCACTCTGAAGAAAGAGGAGTTACTAGTGGAGTACCGCAGGGTTCAGTACTGGGTCCAGTCCTTTTCAATATCTTTATACGTGACATTGCAGAGGGACTAGAAGGAAAAGTATGCCTCTTTGCACATGACACAAAGATCTGTAACAGGGTTGATACACAAGGAGGCGAGGAAAGGATGAGAAGGGACTTGGCAAGGTTGGAGGAATGGTTGGAAGTATGGCAGCTAGGATTCAATGCAAAGAAGTGCAAAATAATGCACCTGGGAAACAAAAACCCAGGGGAAGATTACACAATGGGGGGGGGAGTAGTAACAAAAACAAAAAAGGAAAGGGACCTGGGGGTAATCATATCAGATGACCTTAAGGTTAGCAAGCAATGTGAGAAGGCAGTAGGCAGAGCTGGAGTATACTGGGATGCATAGGGAGAGGCATCACCAGGAGAAAACAGGAAGTTGTTATTCCCCTGTACAGACAGTTGGTGAGACCCCATCTGGAGTACTGCGTCCAGTTCTGGAGACCCCATCTCTGCAAGGACATAGACAGGATAGAGACAGTCCAGAGGAGGGCAACTAGAATGGTGCAGGGTCTGCAAGAGAAGTGATATGAGGATAGGCTAAAAGAGCTTAATATGTACACCCTTAAGGAAAGGAGGGAGAGGAGGGACATGATAGAAACGTTTAAGTACCTCAGCGGAATCAACAAAGTACAAGAGGGTAGCATCTTTCAGAAAAAGAGACAAGCAAGAACAAACGGATACAATTTAAAGATGGAGGGGGGGCAGTTCAGGGGCAATGTGAGGAAGTATTTTTTCACAGAGAGGGTAGTGGATGCATGGAACAGCCTTCCTGAGGAGGTCGTGGGTCTAGAACTGTGGGAGAATTCAAGAATACATGGGACAGACATAAGGCAATTCTTGTGGGGGATAGGAAGAAATAGGCTGTTGGTTAACTAGGATCTGCGGCTTATCCTGTAGGTAGGGAAATGGGCACACTAGGTGGGCCAAGCGGTCCTTATCTGCCATCAAAATCTATGTTTCTATGTTTCTATGTACCATGCAAGGAAACATTCGGCATTAACAAATGCTTGTTAGAATGTGATTTGCCTTCATGGCTTAAATGCACCTGCTTATTTGGCAGTGTCAGTAGGTAACACACTCACATTCTGAGGCCAGAAGATCGGAGATCAGAGGGCTGTGGGTTCAGTTCCCACATCTGGCACTTGGGTTAATATCCCAGTACTGACACTACAGTGCAGCATGAGAGGGGTGCTGCACTTCTGAGGTGGCGTCTTTCAGATGAGACGTTAAACCGAGGTCCAATATGCCCGGATAGGTGGTAGTTCAAGTGGATGTTAAAGATCCCATGGCACTTATCGAAAAGTAGGGGAATTTCCCCCGTGTCCTGGTCAAATTTCCCTCATTCACCAAAAATATCACCAACAGCTTAATCTGGTTCAAGGTCAGTGGGCATTCATCTGTATCCCCCTCCTCCGGGTCGTAACTGAAAATAGGCAGGATTTGTCTAGTGTGCTTACCTGGTCAACAAAAGCTAAATAAATAAAAATAAAAACATAAAAATAAATAAATAAAATATTTAATGGCACTTGTTAAACTCTCCCTTTTTCACTTTTTTTGTATTTCTTGCATTTTGGTGTTCTTCACGTTTTCTCAACTGCACTAATAAAAGGTGGATTTTGGATATTAAATGAGATAACTCTTAATTTTCCAAATATACTCTGACACATAGTATTTGGACCCTCATATTAATTGATTTACTGCCAGATATGATGGGGATAGAAATATGAGAAGGACAGTCTTCCCAAATAATGGAGATTATTTTTTAAAAACGGGTAGACAAAATTGCACCCTTCAAGAAAATAAATATAACAACATGACCAAAAGAAACCAGTGTACTGTAGATGGGGAATGATATATTAAGTTGTAAAAAGAAGAGCAAGGAGCTATATGTAAAGTGCATGTTGTACAATGCAAAAGAGAACAGGAAGAGGTGCAAGAGCTGAATAAGGTCAAGGAGGGCAGAGTCATCGTGGAGCAACTAAAACAGAATAACAGATAGTAATAGAGGACAAATGAGTAAAAAAGAGAAACAAAAACAAACAACATTATTTGATGCATCAATGATGAGGGCAGTACAACGATTTGTATGGTTACTTGTCAAGTGAAACTTGGAGCCCATTACCAAGCAACTACAAAATAATGGATGAGCACTAGTTATCTCAATTTTTCCAAGAATGATAAAAGAAAAATGCAAGATAGTTAAAGGATCTCTCAAGTTTGGTCTGTCGCTTGTAATGTTGATAACATGGGGCTGGGAACTAGCCTGGAGAGAAAGAGGGCCATCATGGGGAATGGGCATTGAGCAGGGAGGGTCACTGCCTCTGCTGCAGCACTGCCAGCTGGGTGACCACAGCTTGTAGTACAGAGGAGTCAAAGCTGGAGGGAAGGATGATGGTTGGGTGCTGCATAGACATACATAGTGGGCGTACATCTGGAGTCCCTAACATGCCACTGTCTGTGGGATGGGAAGAAAACACATAGTATAACCAAGGTGATGGGTGGCACTCTCTGGCCCCACCACAGCTACTGGTGCCCTACCAAGGAAAGACAACATCCTGAAGGGCTGTGTCCCCACAGTGGGTGAAGGCATGAAGTAAGGGGTAACTACTAAAGACACTGATAGATGGGGCTGGGAGGTGGCCTAACAGATGGGGAACATGCTGATGCATGAGGGGTATACAGTGTTAACAAAAAAGAGAGCCTATCAAGGCACACAGGAAAAACCAAAACAAAACAAACAAACAAAAAAAAACTAGATAGCATTTTATTGCACCACAGCAGCTTAGAGAAACTAATCTGTTAAATATGTAAGGAATAAGACATGACAGGCTATTGATTTTTTTTATTTATATAGTTTTTTTTTCCAGGTAAGTGCACTAGACAAATCCTGCCTATTTTCAGGCACGACCCGGGGGAAGGGGATACAGATGAATGCCAACTGACCTTGAACCAGATTAAGCTATTAATGGTATTTTCAGTGAATGAGGGAAATTTGGCCAGGACAACGGGGAAATTCCCCTACTGCATGCTGGCAGTAGGGGGATCTGCTGACTGTCAAGGCACTTTGCATTTGCAGCTTGCCCAGGCATGGAGCTGGACGTCTTACCTGTATAGGGCAGGGGAGCTATTCTTACTGAAATGGAGGCTGAGAATGGTGCGTTGGAGAGTATGCACACCATGGGAGCCTTTTCAAGAAAGCTGCGGAGTGTACCGCGCTATGAGAGAGGCAGAAGTCCTAAAACAACACAAAATGGAGCCTACGGATACTGTTGCAGTTCAGAACAAGGAAGCTAGTGGCCTGGATGATATGCAGGTCAGTGAGCGGTGCACAGAACCCCCGATTGTGGAGGAGGAGGGTTCGCTAGTTTCTGGTGCGGCTAGGATGCCTTTTCCACCAGAGGAGGAGCGTGGAGCTACGCGGAAGTCACAGGCAGTGGCAGAGGGCTTTCCAGCCAGGGACTGGAGCAAGGAGACCACCCTGCTCAATGCAGGCTGGATGAGGAAAGATGGTAAATGGATTCCGGATGCTGAATGGCTTACTTTTTCACCGGAGGGTACGGCTTCTCAGGAGTTTCCAGGGCCAGTGCAACCAGAAGATTTGCAGATGGAGGCAGGTCGTGCTTCTGTTGGTGAGCCTTTTTTCATGCTGGGACAGACTCTGAGGCTACTTCTGGGTCATCAGGTATTCCCCCCCTTCCTCCCCTCAGAGGGAGCAATTTAATAAAGGTCCTCGCTTTTTGGACCTATTTTATAACAATCATTTGGAACAAGCCCCTAGACGGAATGCTGTCTGCCTTAGGTACGGCGGGGGGCTTCCGGAACCACCTGACCGTTTCTTTGTGGCCTGCAGGTTACTCAAGGGATCAATGAATTTCCAAGCATCAGACATTTATGCCCTTATTAACATTTGGGAGGGAAGACACTTTTGATGTCAGTTTCAAATCTTTTGTGGGTCTTGATAAATTCTGGCAAAAATACGATTCCCTTAAAACGACCCCTTTGTGGACTCCGTTTTGGGCCATTCCTATTTACGAAACCATTGTTTAAAACTGTACATGTTATGTTTAGGAATGAAGGGGTGAATGTGGGGGATATTTTGTATTGGCTTGAAAGTAAATGCACTGTCTTGGGTACTCCTGAACCTGTTATTGATGGGGAGGGTAGTTGGAAGTTTAAAATAAAATTGCATATTGTGGGAGATTTGGTTCAACATATTCCAAACAGCTTTTTCTTGGGAAGGGATTGAGGGGTCTGCTTTTACCCTGGTCAACCCAAGGCATGTTATAAATGTGGGAGTCCACATCACCTTAGCAGTGCTTGTGACAAAATCAAATGTGCCTTATGTGGGGAACCACATCATGACAGTAATACCTGTCGTAATGTTTTTCGCTGTAATCTGTGTGATGCCCAGGGTCATGCATATCATCAATGTCCATATGCTGGCCAGAACAATTCTGGTGGGTTAGATAAGGAAACCTTGATTTCAGATGCACAAGGCCACTTTAGGCCAAATACAGAGGAAGTGGCCTTTACTGACCCTAATCCTCTTGGTCCAGATCCCATGGGTTCGCCTCCCCCTGTGGGAGACGCATCTGACTCTTCTGGTATACTTCCTGTAGTTGTCCAACCACAGGATGGTCAGGAGTGCATTGCTCCTATTGTGCCTGTCACTGCCCCCATCTGCCCGAGAGTTCCAGACACCTCATCCAAAATGTGTCACACGATCCCATGCCAAAAAACTTGCTTCACCACCCCTTACTACTATGCATAATACTTTTCAGGTTCTGCAGGATGTAGAAGGAGACTCTGAATCTGATTTACCAGTGGCCTCAGGGGTCTTGTCTGGGATGGAGTGTGATGAGGAGGGTGGACCTGAATTACTGGCATCCAAGAAGAAGTCGGGACGGAAACGTAAAAAGGACAAAACTTAGTTATGCGCACTGGCTTTTTTGTCAATAGCTTTCTTGAATTCTTGTAGCCTCAAGAATTCAAAAAAACATCTAGGGCTTTTGCACTTTTGTAAAACTTTACCTGCAGATATTATTTTTCTGCAGGAGATGCATTTTTCTACCCTTATTAATGTCAATTACACCAAAAAATTGTGGCATTCAGGACCCTCTTTTTGGTCCTTTGGTCCAGATGCTGCAGATGGGGTGGGGGTGTTATTTTGTCATCCTTTAGTTCAAGTCACTGGCTTGGTAGACATTGCCCCAGGGCGAGCCTTACTCCTAGACTGTGTTTGCCGAGGGTTTTTTCTCTGGGTCATTAATGTTTATGCACCCCAGGTTAAATCAGCCAGGGTTGCTTTGTTTTCAGACATACAACAATATTTGTCTACCCCTAGGCATGTCATTCTGGGGGGGGGGAATTTCAATCGTGGATTGGATATTAAATTCAAAGACCAAATGCAATGGAAAATACATTGTGATTCTCATGCTTTGTTTAAGTTATTGTTGACGGCATCCTTGACAGATATTTATAGAACATTACATTCAAATTCAGGGTTTACTTATAAACATGGTAGTCTTGCAACACAGATTGATTTTATTTTTTCCTCCAGATATTTGTTACCTTATACTTTTTTTTTGGCCTCATGTGAATTTTCGGATCATTTTTTGTTACAAGCAAAATTTTCTTTAACTAAGACTCCACCGGCTTTTCCGGCCTTGCCAGCCAGGTGGAAACTAAACCCGACAGTTCTTTCCACTGAGCACTATCAGTTATGTTTATTTCAGGTTTTTGACAGACGGCGTTCGGTAGCTGGGATGTATGATTCCTGGGGTGACTGGTGGATGGACACTAAAATAAAGTTTTGGCTGGCCTCAAAGGCCCATCATTGTGCTACCCAGTCCACAGATCATCTTGACTACTTAAAACTCAGAGCACAGTTCTATAAATTACTGTCACTGTCTTCAGTTTCTGATGATCACATTAAGGAACGAATGGCCATTCTTCGGCAAAGCATGAGGAATTACCATTATGGGAAGGCGTGCAAAATTCATGAAGACTAATCCTATGGGCTTAAGTCTTCACCAAGTTTGGACCCTTTTTCAGCATGCAAACAAGCTCTAGATAGTAAACTTTTGGAGGGTCTTTATGATTTTCAGGGGGTTCTACGTACTGCAGACACCGACATGCTACATATAGCAGGGGGCTTTTTGCGATCCCAACATGGTAACGTTTTTCGGTCCACTATTAAATGGGAGGATTTGTTTACGTTTCATCCACCTACCATTACTCCCTCAGACTCTCTTATTTTTTATGCTTCAATTACCCTGGCCAAGGTTCAATCAGAAATAGAGCACTTAAAAGCAGGGATATCACCTGATCCAGATGGTTTAATTAATGAATTATACAAGCTCATGACGGATGACATCAGTGTCTTCCTGACTTCGGTTTTTAGTGAGATTCTGGATTCCTCATGGATACCGAATGGTTTTTCGGATGCTTTGACTTTTTTTTATTTAAAAAAGGGGTTAAGCATCGCATTGAAAATTGGAGACCAATTTGTTTATTAAACACAGATTATAAAATTTTTTCGGCCATCATGTCATCGGCTCCAACAGGTTGCTTTCTTTTGAGTACACCCGGTGCAAACATGTTCTTTTCCAATGAGACATATTCATCAGAATTTGACTCTGTTATGGAATGTGTGTGAGTTTGGGTGCTTGGGGAAACTTTCAGGGTATTTACTTTCCTTGGACCAGGCCCAAGCCTTTGTAAGGTGGCACACGGGTTTTTATTCGATGTTCTCCTATGGTATGGGTTTTCTACTAAAATAAGAACTTGGGTGGCGTTTTTATATAGCAACGCTCACAATTTTCCAATTGTTAATCATTTAGCTGGGGAAAGGATCAATTTTTGTAGAGGAGTGCACCAGGGTTGTCCACTCAGTCCCTTACTATATACCTTTGTTTTGGATCCTTTGGTTCGGGAAATCCTTCATCATCCACACATCCGAGGCTTAACTCCGTCTCTAGAGGTTCTGCCACAGTGTTTAGTGGTATATGCGGATGACATATGTTTCATGCTCCAGGATGTAACTGAAGGACTAGCCACATTACATGTAGTAGAACGTTTTGGTTGGATCTTGGGAACATCTGTAAATTATGAGAAAAGTGCCGGGTTTTTTTTAGGTGAAGAGGTTTCAGCTTCTATGATTGGACAGATAACTGTTTCTTCGGGGCCCATCATGATTTTAGGTTGTTTGTTTGGATCAGGAGATTTAAATGATATTAATTGGCAATCCCGTATTGAGATAGGTGAAAAGAAAGTACAAATATGGAAAAACTGGTCATTTTCTAAGCAGAAACGTGTATTAATAATCAAAAAAATTTTACTTCCCTTATTTCTTTATTTAAGTTCAGTTTTTCCTTTACCTAGGAATCAGAAGACTCATTTGTATAGCATTTTTTTTCAAATGTTGTGGGGTAGCAGATTGAACCCAGTTAAACGGGATTTTATTTATCTTCCAATTAAGGCGGGTGGTCTTGGGATGATTAATCTGGTAGCCTTTTATTTTTCTTTTTTTATAAAAACTACTTTTCAAGAATGGTCAACAGTAACCTGTCATCCTTGGGATGCCTGGACTATGGCTTTTCTCCAGGATTTTTTATTAAGGTGGTCTACTTTAGCACCTATTGTGAAAATTAATTATAAGGTACCCTCCTTTTTGCCAATAGTGATAACTAAGCTTCATCCGTGGAGGGTGGCCAAAGATGAGTTTTTTAGGCTTACTTGGAAAGGTATTTATCAATACATAATGCCCCAGAATTTTTTTGTTCAAGTGGATTTTCCCAGGTGTAACCCCCTGAAAGTACCTCTAGCTCTTAAAGTGCTCACAGACAGGAGGATTCCTGCTCAGATGTGGGATATTACATGGTTAAGTTGCCATGGGAAACTTGGGGTTAAGGGGAATTTAAAACATAAAGCTTTAGCAGAAAGGAACTGCATTCGTATTGAATGTGTGGGTATAGAAGAAACCCAGACTCACTTTTTCCACACTTGTCCACATACAGTACAGTTTTGGTCTGCTTGTCAGTGAAATGGGGGTGGTGAATAGCATGCCAGATTACATATGAATATTTGGTTTTAGGAGAATATTCAGGGTATTTTTCCCGATTTCATCCCAGCACTCTTCATGTAATCTTTGCTTGTATCAAGTTTTATCTTTGGCAAGCACAATGTTCTTTTTCCATACAACATACCTGTATTTTACCTATGGTGGTGATCAGCCAAACTGAGTCAGTTTTAAGGATACAAAAAGATTTTGAATACCGTCATGTTCCGATTTCATTATTCTATGAATACTGGAAGCATGTTTATTGGATTTGAAATGAATTGTTGTACTTATTGTTCCTTTCCTTATTTATATTGTTCTGTTATTTATATGATATTTGTATAGTGATGCTTTATTTCCAAGTTTTTCTTTCAGCTTGTTTCTATTGAGTATTTGTATTGATGTTTTTTGGTTTTTGGCAATAAACAATTCCCCTACTTTCAGGAGCGTGGCGTTGCTGCTTGACGAGTGTTGGAGAAGTTCAGTGTGTTGTGGGACATGGAGGAGAAAGGAGTTGTGCTGCAAGTGCTAGGCGCTGGAGATGCCGGAGAAGCAGCCTCTCACTTGACAGAATCAGTTAAAGAGATTACACAGCGTGAACAACATAGTAATTCTGATCCAGCACCCAGATTGTCTCTTCAAGAAAAAAAAGAGACATATTGCAGACAGAGCTTAAGTCTGTAGGAATGTTGATAGCAAAGGAAACTTTGGGTCAAGATGAACAAGGAAAGAGGAAACGGGTACAAGATACTCCTTCAGGACACTCTGTCTCACCCATTGCAAAGGTATTTGCCTTGGATTTATACTTGGAGAATATTCAAGAGAGAGAGAGGCAGAGAAGCAGTCAGTCTCTCAGGAAATTGAGAGCACAAATTGGTCACCTGACACCGCGCTAGAAAGCACAGGATGGACACAGGGTCTGATGGGTGAACGGCTTGCAGACTCCAAGCCAGAGTTGCAGCGGGAAGAAGCTGGTAAGTTGGACAGAAACAGACGAGCTTTTCAAAATACAATATTTCAGGACTGTGAGCATGTACCAGTATCTCCTGAAATACAGAGAGAAGTACAGGAAATACCTTCCGATGCCGTTTCAGGCAAGATGCAACTTGCAAGTGAAAACATGGACCGGGAGCAGATTAATGTTCCATCAGGGGTTATAGAAGGAGGACAGGAGGGGGAGGCTCAGGAAAGTGTTCAAGATGGCGGCCACGCTGGGCTGCCGTCTGTAAGCTCCCTAACTATTCGCTAAATTTTAGGAGAATTCATTTATTTTGTTTATCGTTTAAGTCCTAGTCCTAAGTTTACTGTTTACTGTGTATTGTTACGGTCTAAAGTTTAAGTTGACCGTCATTTATCGCGTTTCTTTTTGGAAATTTAGTACCTGTAGAGACTGGCATATTGGAACTGTGGGAGGTCGCTTCTGCTTGCTGTGTGTTCGACTGCTTGCTCAATTCGCCAAGGAAATTCTATGGTTGGTGGTCCAGCAGAGTTTTTTTGAGGCTGTGGAGAAATCAGAGGAATGATGAGGTGGAGTGGTGGTTTCCGTGTGGGACGGGAACACATCCGGACTGTACGTGGAGGACGTGGCCGGGTGTCTGTGAGAGAGGACCGGCTGGAGGAAGAGGAAGCCTTGAGAGGGGGTGTACATAGCATGCAGTGAGGATCTCTGCACATTTCAAAAGAGGTTGGGTTCCTCGGTCTGGATGGAGGGACGATTGTCACTGCCACCGGAGGGTGGTGGTGCTAATCCAGTTCCTTAGGTGGAGTAGGGGGACCACCGAAGGGTGGTCTAGCCTGCCTAACCGTGGTGAAGGATTGGGTTGAGCTTAACCTGAAGGTGAAATTTATATGCTGCCTGCCTGTCTGCCATCGCGAAGGATTCCTATGGAGGAAAAACCACAACGAGGGAAGGAAAGTGGGACTTCCTGGACCATCTGTTGGTGAAGTACTCTTAATTTCTGTTTTTGGGCCAGTGTTTGCTATATCTTCTGTAAAGATCAGAACTGAGTTCTATGGGATTGTTTCAGCCTCGTGAGAGGAGGCTGGCATAATTTTAAATTTCCCATCCTAAAGTGGTAAGAGCGCATGGGTGTGGACATTAAAAGACCTTGGAACTCTCTCTTTATTTTTCAAAGGAAACTGTGGTATTGGTTATTGGACGAGGAGGCCTTCTCTAATATTAAAAGCCAGCTTTATGTTAGGGGCCTGTATAGTTTGTAAAAGCTCCTTTCTCCTGCAGTGGTGAGAGCACTGTGGGTGAGAGTAGAGAGATAAAATGAAACCTACAAATTAAAGATCTGAAGGCACATTTTGGACACTCAATAATATGAAGTTTGATAGGATTTATTTATTTATTAGATGTTTGAATTAAGGGGTATAGATTTGTTAAATAGATATTATATTTTATATTTAGTTTTAAGTTATTTGGTTATTTGGTTATTGTGTTTATTAGATTTATAGTTTATTCATTGTATGTTATTTATTGTAGAGTAGTTGTATTTACTTAGGTGTTTTGAGGGGGGTTAATAATTGTTAGATTGTTTATTGCAGTGTTAATTATGTGCTGGGACAATAGTAGGACAGTCGGGTACTATTCTCCCTGCAGGCTCAGGGACCTTCATCCTTTCTCCTACCCCCCCATCACCAGAGGTCTATAAAAGATTTAGGTCTTTGGGGATTGTGGGGAGGAGGAGGAGGACTGGTGCTGGGTCTGGAGGAGGAATGGAAAGGAGTGGGCAGATAGAGATAGTGGGGACAAGGAGATGCCCTGGGGTGAAATGGGCCCAGGAAAGGGGACCTCCCTGTCTGGTGCCCATACCCAAGTGTTCTGATTATAATCAGCAGGTAAGGCTGTCATCCTCGGAGGCTCATCCTATTCGGGCGGTGTTGTGCAATGCCAGGTCTATTAAAAACAAAATAGCTATTATAGCTGATTTTGTTAGGTCATCTGACCTGGCGTGCATCACCGAGACCTGGCTGGATGAAAATGCTGGACCAGTTTTGGCAGCAGCAGTTCCAGCCGGGTACTCGGTGATACACTTCCCGAGGTTGGATCGTAGGGGCCGGGGTGTTGCCATCTGTTTTAGAACAGAACTGGGCCTAGTGGAGGTACCAGTGGGAGTCACTGGGTCCTTTGAGTGCATCTTAGGTGAGGGTGTGGGGTGCAGGATACTTCTTGTATACCATCCACCAGGTGACGAGAGAGTTTTCCTGTGGGAAGTTGCAGACTTCATTGTCGACCTGACATTGGGGTCCCCCAGATGGTTGGTTCTGGGGGATTTCAATGCCTGGGTTGATGATGAACTCTCACATTTTGGTCAAGACTTCCTCCAGTTGATGATTTCACTGGGCTTCACACAGGTTATTTCCTCCTCGACCCATATTGGTGGGCACTCACTGGACTTGGTGTTCCTTCTGGGGATGGGGATATCTGACTTGGTGGTGGAACCGGTTGGATGGTCGGACCATCACTCCATTGGGTTCAGTTTTGAGGCCACCCCTAATAGGTCAGCTCCTATGGAAATGGTCCGGTACCACCCATTAAGGGGTGTTTCCCCGGATGATCTGATGGCGGTGCTGGACCTATCAGGCCTACCGATAGATTGCTTGGATCCGGGAGACCTGGTGCGTGCCTATGATAAGGTGGTGGCAGGGGCTCTGAACTCCATTGCTCCTGTTCATGTTCATCCTCTCACTCTTCATCCCAGGTCTCCTTGGTTCAATGAGACCGTGAGGGAGTTAAGGAGAGTTGGACAAAGGTTGGACAGGCGCTGGCGGAGGTCCGGTCTGGATGATGACAAACTTAGTTTAATGAACCACTATGTGGTCTATCAATCCGTAATCTCTCATAAGAAGGCAGAATTCCTGTCCAGAGAGATTGCGGCTGCACAGAATAGACCGGCTCAGCTCTTTTGGTCCGTGGACAGACTGTGCAATCCAGCCTGTCTTCAGCCCGGAAGAGCCTTTTCACAAGAACGGTGTGAGGAGTTTGCTCTCTTCTTTGCAGATAAGATTGCCAAAATCAGATCTGATGTCTGCTTGACCCTCTCCTATAGGAGTTGTGATGGTCGGCAGGAGATGTCGGACACCCAGTTTGCATGGTCTGACTTCAGCCTCCCCACAATCAATGACATTGTGATGATCATCCAATCACTACATCCGACCAACTGTAATTTGGACCCTGGCCCCACGCGTCTTTTAGTGGACTGTGTTAATAAAATCAGCCTAGTCCTGGCTGTGATAGTCTGGAGGTCCTTGAAGAGGGTCATCTTCCCAGGTCCTCTTAAGGAGGCTGTAGTTAAGCCTCTTCTGAAGAAGCCCTCCTTGGACCCGGATTGTCTAGCAAATTACAGGCCTGTCTCTAACTTAGCCTTTGTGGGTAAATTTATTGAGAAGGTGGTTGCAGCACAGCTGGATGATCATCTGACCAACAACAATGTCTATGACTCTCTCCAGTCTGGATTTAGGAAAAGGCATAGTACCGAGACAGCACTTGTTTGGGTTCTAAATGACCTCCTAATAGCGAGAGATCATAGGACCTGTTCCATCCTGGTACTTCTTGATCTCTCTGCAGCATTTGACACTGTTGACCATGGTGTGCTATTGGAGCATTTGTGGTCTATCTGTGGACTGTCTGATACGGTCCTCAGGTGGTTTCAATCTTACCTCGAGGGTAGGACTTAGAGGGTGGTGTCGGGAATTTTTTCTTCGGCATCAGTCTCCCTATCCTGTGGGGTACCGCAGGGTTCCATTTTGGTGCCCATGTTGTTTGCAGTGTATATACTGCTGTTAGGAGTGATTGTTAGATGATACGGTCTGGGTTTTCATTGCTATGCAGATGATACCTATCTGTATATGTCTTTTGTGCCCAGCCAGGATGCTGCCATTTTGGTATTTAACAACTGTCTTGCTGAGATCCAAGACTGGATGAATGGGAGTTGGCTGCGGCTGAACCCTGAAAAACTGAGGTGTTGGTTATGGACAAGGGTCGCCGTGAGGCAGGTTTGTTGACTGGATCGCCATTGGGCTTATGGCTTGGGGGTGTCCAGCTGACAACCTCAGACCAGGTGCGGAATCTGGGCGTTGTATTTGACGACTGTCTGACTTTTAAATCTAAGGTGTCAGCGGTGGTCAAAATTTCCTTTTACCACCTGAGGAACATCACCAGGTTGAAGCACCTGGTTCCTCCAGAGGATCTTCCAACGTTAGTCCACGCTTTCGTTACCTCCCACCTTGACTATTGCAATGCCCTTTATCTGGGGCTAGCGGGGGTTGAGCTTCGCTGTTTGCAGCTGGTGCGGAATGTGGCAGCCAGGCTGTTGACTGGATCTTCTAGGTCTAGTCATATAACGCCTGTGCTCCGCGGACTGCACTGGCTGCCATTTTTTTGACGAATCACCTTCAAGGTCGGTTTGCTGACCTATAAAGCCCTATACGATCAGGGACCTACTTACCTGAAAGAGCTCCTTTGTCCCTACTGTCCTCCCCGCTCTCTCCGATCCACTGATGAGGGATTGCTAGAGATCCCCAAGGTCTGTTTAAAAACTTCAGTGGCAAGATTGTTTAGTTTTATGGCCCCAACCCTGTGGAATTCTTTACCTCGTCAGGTGAGAAATTGCCCAACTGTCCAAAGCTTTAAAGGAGCTTTGAAAACATATCTTTTTAGCAGAGCTTTTAATGATTTATGCTAGTTTTAATGTTGTTTAATTATTTATTGTTTTATGTATTTGTACAGGCGCTTTGGTTATAAGAAAAGTGCCTTATATAAATAAAGAATGAATGAATGAATGAATGAATGAATGAATGAATGAAAGAAAGTGAGGTGGTCTCTCCTGGGACCAACCCTTCAGGCCATAAGCAAATCTCATTTAGGCCTATAAGGAAACAACTTGATTTGGCAAAAAGAAGAAATGCAATTCGATTATGATATTTGACTGGGATGTAGGAACCACCTAATAGGCAACATGTGGGACAGGTCTTGATTAAACAATCTCTGGGTTTTACCTCTTCAGACATTTATGCTTTCATACACATTTATGGGGAGCATACTTTCGACATCAGTTTGCGATCAGCTGCACTCTTAGAAAAATTTTGGACTAAGTATGCATTATTAAAAACTAACCCTCTTTGGACCCCTTTTCAAGCCACTCTTCTTACTAAACAAGCTTTTCGATTAATTACTATTCTTTTTTGTAATGAATGAGTGAATATTGTGGATGTTATGTTTTGGTTAGAACAACAGTGTGAAGTATTAAGAGTACCAGATACTATTTTGGACTCTGAGGGTTTTTGGAATGGTGGTTGGAGGGTAAAAATGAAACTTTATGAAGAAGGTATAGATTTTAAACATTTGCCAAACTTTCTCTTCATTGGTAGAGACAAAGGTTTTATTTTTTATCCAGGCCAACTACGTAGATGTTATAGATGTGGCTCTGCCAGACATCCTGTATAGTTCTTTTGTGCTCCTATTGTGGAGAACCAGGGCACTCTGGGTTTCACTGTGAAAATACCCCAAAATTTTCTTTATGTCAAGATACAGGTCATGATTTTTTGGACTGTCCTAAAGTATCACATAATACTGAAGATGCAGATTTTGGGACACAGAACCAGTATTTAGCTAAAGCAGCTAGAAAAAAATATTAGATCAAGCCCTGGACTCCTTCAGAACAGTGCTCTAGAAATGTTTCAGAAGGCCATACTTATGCAGAGGCAGCTAAGCAGGGGCCTATGTCCACCTCAGACCTAAATTTAGGGTCAGCCCCAGCCACATAGCCTTGATGGAATCTAGGATAGAAGACTGTAACAACAGTTTCTCCTGTTTCCCCTTGCATGTCTGAGGTAATTACCTCCATGCCTCCCCCATCTGTCCCTTGCAAAGATTTTCAAACTATAAAAGGGAATAAATCTGTTCTAACAATTTCTATGACAGTGCCAGAGGGTATATCTACTTCCAAACCTTTTGCTGTGTTACAAACAGAGGAAGGGGAGAATTCAGATGCTGCCTCTGGTACATCTTCATAGAGAGATGCTATGTCAGATGTAGAGATTACTGTAGAACCAGTTGAAAAAAATTAAAAAAAAACTAAGGGGTACCAGAATGGGTTTAAGAAAAAGTATTAGGAAAAAAACTTGATGAATTATTACTTTAGCTTTAAAGCAGTATCATTTGTCCTTTGCTAGTTTAAATGTAAATAGTATCCATACAGAACATAAACCTTTGGCTACTTTTTCTTTATTTTTAAATTGTATAGCAGATATAGTGTTTTTTCAAGATACTAGATTATATGATGGACAAGATTTTGAGGTTGCTTCAACAGCATGGGTATGGGGCTCCTGTTTTTGGTCAGGTGAGAGGACCGCTGCTGTGGAATAGGAATTTGTTTCCTCTTTTCTGAGTTTTTTTTAAAATTAAATATGCTTTATTTATTCATTTAATATTAACATTCACAAGCTGTGCAGTACATGTTACAGGAAATGGAACAGAAATACCTGTGAATACATTGCATTAGATACAGACCCATACATCAACCAGTTCACCCCTTAACCTCCCCATATATGCCCCTCCTAAAAAAAACTCCCTTTTCCCCATTGCCTCCTCCCCAAGCCAGTACACAAATTATAATATCATCAATATTTCCCTGTTCCCACTAGGAGTAGATCTAAAGACAACAATCTAAGAGAAGAAAGAAAGATGGTATGAGAACATTGTCATTTAGGGCACTAATTGCCTACCACCAATATAATTGAGTCTATAGCTTAACCACTGACCATAGGTCATGAAATTTCTCCCACTTGGCATTAAACCTAGGAACTGTATTTCTAAAACTACCAATAGTTTTTTCAATCCTTAAATTATATAATAACCCTGCCAGCCATTCCTGATAGGTAATAGCGGTCTGGTCTTTCCAGTGTTTTAATATCAAAGTTTTCACCGTAAGTGAGATTAAATTAATAAAATATCTCCTTTCCCTCACATCAATCTTTGTGTAGTCTCCTAACAAACAAATCTCAGGGGTGAAGAGGTGTTGTAACCCCAACAAGGGGTCTGCTTTAGCCCTAATTTCTACCCATAATGGAGCAACTAAAGGACACTCACAAAATATATGAATCAGGGAGCCCTGTGCTTGACCACATCTAAAGCACTCATCTTTTGACAATTTACCCATCTTACACAGTTTCACCAGGGTCAAGAGCATAGTATGTAGTATATAATATTGTGTTAATCTAAGCCTGTCATTGGCACTATATATGTACATTCCTTTCCATATGTGTTCCTAGTTAACACAGCTATTTGGAAGGGTGTATATCCAATATTGTGAATAGTTAGCTGTGTTATGATACATTTTCCCATACAAGGTCACCACTAAACCAGATACCGCATGTGGCAGATCTGCCAGGGCTTGGAATTCCAAAAAAACATCACTATGATTAATGTCCCACTGACCAGGACCAAAGCAAGTAATAAGCAGGTGTCTAACTTGATAAATGTAAAAAGCATATCTGGGTGCTAGATGAAACTTCTCCATTATTTCTTGGACTGAGAGTATCCTCCCTAAATTAATTATGTCACTGACTCTCATGTTAGAAGGTATACCCAGCCTATGTGGTGAGAGATAGGCTTTACCAACCTTGAAATTAGGGTTACCAAATGTTGGTTGAGAAACATCCCTAGTATGTATAATACCCAGAGTCTTACACATCTGGTTGTGAACCTTAACTGAAGTGTAAATAACCATGGACCAAAGTGGCTTAGGCAAGTTATTGGGGAGTATATACCAAAGGCTGTCAAATGTTATTTTGGACCCTGCAATAAGATTCCTTTCTATTTGCAGCCATAAAGGATTATATTGGGATTGCCTATCATTTGAAGGGACAGTCACCCACCTCATATACTTGGCAACATGGCTCACCAGATAGTATTGATAAAAATTGGGGAGCTTCAGTCCTCCTAGTGTTTTCGGAGCACTTAGGCATTTATAAGATCTCCATGGGGGTTTATTTTGCCACAAAAATTTAGTAATCATACTTTGAAGTTTCCGAAACCATGATTGGGGGAGGTAAATATTTAACATATTTAAATGATAGAATATTCTGGGTAGCACATTCATTTTAACTACATTAATTCTACCTTGTAGGGAAATATATAAGGGGAGACCATCTAGTTAAATCTTGCTGAATAGTTAGGAGAAAGTTGTCCAAATTGAGTTTCTTCAAGAGGTATACTGAAGTTGACAAAATAATACCAAGGTATTTAAGTCTATTATTCCAGGACATCTTAAGCCTAACTAAATCACCTTTGTGAGTATGAATGTTGAGTGGCATAATTTCTGTCTTGTTAATATTCAACTTGTAGTTTGACAGTTTACCAAACTCATCTACTATGTCCAACATTTTGGAAATAACTTCAACTGGGTATGAAAGATGGAGTAAAATATAATCCGCATAGGCTGATAATTTCAGCTCCAGTGGGCCCACTGAAATACCTGTTATAGATGGGGATAATTGGAAACTGTGAATCAAGGGTTCCAAATGCAGGTTAAACAACAACAGTGACAGTGGACACCCTTGACGTGTTCCAGAATGTAACTGAAAACTGTTAGAAAAAATCCCGTTACAATATATTTTAGCCGTAGGGTTGGAATATAAGTGCTTAATCCATCCGATAAATTCTAGGGGAAATCCAAATTGGCTCATGGTATTAAAAAGAAAAGGCCAACTAACCCTATCAAAAGCTTTCTCTGCATCCAGAGAGACCAAGGCCATTGGTACATTTGTCTCTCTGAATGCGGAGAAAATATGGGCAAGTTTATGGAAATTATCTAAGGAACTTCTACCGCTGATAAACCCAATCTGTTCGGGGCTGATTAAGTTATCCCAAACTTTGGTAATCCTAGAAGCCAAAATCTTAGCTAATATTTTGGTATCATAATTCATCAGGGAAATCGGCCTGTAATATGCTACTTCATCTTTGGGTTTCCCTGGTTTTGGTAGAACAATGATAGTGGCTTCAAGCAAGATAGAGTCAACAATCCCATGAGTAGAGATATGAGAGTATAATTCTTGGAGAATAGAAGTAAGCTCTTTCCCAAAGGTACAATAAAAATTTGATGGAAATCCATCTGGTTCTGGAGCTTTATTCAGTGCAAGAGATTGAATGGCAGTAGATATTTCCATCTCTGAAATAGGGGAGATCAGCTGGGCTCTCTGGACTTGACTGAGAGCAGGAAGGG
Source organism: Neoceratodus forsteri (assembly GCA_016271365.2). Taxonomy (NCBI): domain Eukaryota; kingdom Metazoa; phylum Chordata; order Ceratodontiformes; family Ceratodontidae; genus Neoceratodus; species Neoceratodus forsteri. The sequence continues at coordinate 1,090,556,488 of CM057458.1, forward strand.
AAAGTTTAGAAAGATATTGTTGGATTTCAGTATCCGTGGGGCTATTGTTCAGGTGACTATATAAATTCCTATAAAACATTTCAAATTCATTCACTATAGCTTTAGGAGTTGTCATTATATTGCCACCATCTGCAGTGGCTATACAGGTAACTAACCTCGACTCTTCCTGCTGTCTTAACTTGAGAGCCAGGAGGTGTCCGTCCTTGTCTCCCTGATCCAGATACCTAACATGGGTTTTAAACAGGGCATATTTAGCCCTTTCTCTTAGGATGTCCGCATAGTGATCTTTAAGGACCTCCAGTCTAATTAAGTCTTCATTTGTAGGGCAGGTACCCATCCTATTATCTAAACTTTGAATGGAGTCCAACAGGGATTTCGCCACTGCTTCCCTCTTCTTTTTGTGGGTCACAGCCAGCCTGATAAATCTCCCCCTTAAAAAGCATTTCAGGGAACACTAAATTTGGTCATATGCTCTAATAGACCCCCTATTTTGTTCTATGTATTGATTAATTAATTCTCGGATCTTATTCACAATATCCTCTTGGGATAGCATTTGAATGTTAAGCTTCCACTGAGTGACCTTAGGGATTGATTGAGGTATCCTACCCTCCAACCATATCATGGAGTGGTCTGATAACACTCTACGGAAAATTCCATAATCCACTGGGCCCATCATCATGACCCTATTTACTAAAAAGAAATCCAAACGCGAATAGGATTTATGATAAGGTGAATAGAAAGTGAAAGCCTTCTCTTTTGGATGCAAGAGATGCCAAGGGTCTATGAAGCCCAGTCCCTCCATCATTTCATGCAGAGATTTCTGTGCAGGGGATACAGTTAGTTTATTCTGTGTAGATCTATCTAACTTATTTTCATATGTTAGATTCCAATCTCCAGCTAATATTATTGGCAATTGTTTAAATGGAGCTAACCTAAGAGCTATTTGAGAGAAAAACTTGGGAGAGGAGTGATTAGGCCCATATATGGTACCCAAAATAGTTTCCCTATGGTCAACCAACCCTCTCACAAACAAAAATCTCCCTTGCGGATCTCCCATCTCTTGTAACAATTGTAATTGCAACCCTCTTTTCTGAGTTTAAGGAAATACGTTTGGTAGAGATTTTTCCAGGGAGAGCATTATTATTGGACATTCAGGTAAAAGGAGTGGATTTTCAGTTAATTAATGTGTATGCACATCAGGGTAAAACCAAGTGGAGAGATTTATTAAAGTTAATTAAGCCTTTTTTATTCACTAGTGAAAATATAGTGTTTGGTGGAGATTTTAATATTAGTCTATTCCTTTCTGATAAAACTGGTCAGACACAGAAAACTTTTTGTGATGCAGGATTTTTGAACGATTTATTATATCAAACAGGGCTCCAAAATGTTTTTAGTAAGGAGCAGAATGATACATCAAAAACTTTCTTTCAAGGCAAAAAGGCTACAAGAATTGATTATTTTTTATTACCCCAACTTTAAAATATCATCATCAAAAGGTACATACTGTGGCCACTTCAGATCATGGATTACTGATAATGAATATTTCTAGTTTTCAAGATACTACTAAAGGCCCAGGTTATTGGAGAATGAATCTTTCATTGCTTGATAATCCAGAGATTACGGAAGGTTTTATTTCCCTATTAGAAGCAAGACAATCAGTCTTTTTTATATGATTGTCCTGTTTCTTGGTGGGAAGATAGTAAAAAATATGTAAGGGAGTTTTTTCCAAAAACAGGAAAATTAATGGGGACACATCAGAATGACAGGTGTCTGATTTTACGGAGCCATCTTAGTCAGCTCCAGGCATTACAATTACAAGGGGAAAAGTGTTATTTACAAGAAATTGCAGCAGTTAAAACAGAATTGATACAGTTACAATATGATAGAATGAAATCTTTGGAAAGAGAGCATTGTTTTGGAACACAAGGTAAACAGGCTTTTACAAATCCTTTTGATAGTTGTAAAAATCAGAGACGTCAAAAAGAGATTACATGCATTAAAACACAGGAAGAGATTATGTTACATACAAATAGAGAAATTTTGCAAGAAATAGAAAATTTTATTTCTAAAATGTTTCAGGAAGATACTGAGATATAAGATAGTTGTCTAGATGACTGGTTGTTAGATTTACATCTTCCACAAGTTCCCAATAGTTATTTTCTTTCTTTATTGGCTCCTATTACGAATTTGGAACTTACAAACATAATTACTTCTCTCCCTTTAGGGAAGGCACCAGGTAATGATGGTTTACCCAGTGAAGTATATGCCCATATAAATCGATACTTAGGGAAGGAATTAGTATCCATGTATAACACTTGTCTTATAAATAATCACATACCTGATAACATGAATATTAGTTTATTGATACTGTTGTTTAAAAGTGGGAAGAAGGAGTGTCTGAGGAACTGGAGGCCTATTTCTCTCTTGAATTCTGATTTTAAAATTCTCACTAAAATAATTAGTGGTAGACTCTGATTAGTTCTACAAGACATAATTTTACCAACACAATTTTGTTCAGTCCCAGGAAGAAGGATTACAGATGGTCTTATTTTGTTGAGAGAAATAATGGAAAAAGGAAGGCTACAAGAAATTATGGGTTTTTTGGTCAATTTAGATCAAGCAAAAGCATTTGAAAGAATGGCACACAGTTATATATAGAAATGCCTTTTGAAATTTAATGTTCTGCGGCCTTTTATAAATTGGATGCATATGTGTTATGCACATGCCTCCACCATACCATATCTGAATGGGCGGTTGGGTTCTAGTTGTGCGGTAAAGAGAGGTGTTAGACAGGGCTGTCCTTTAAGCCCTATGTTATATATTTTGACCTCAGAGCCTTTATTGCATAAGGTGATGTTGGACTCTGCAATTCAAGGGGTAACAATTTTGAGTATTGATAAAGAGATTAAATACATTGCATATGCTGATGATTTATGTTTTACCTTGGCAGATTTTCCCTCTGGTGGAGTATTGGGAACTTGTTGAACAACTTCACCCGGGAAACAGGTTCCAGGATAAATCTCAATGAAAGTAAATATATTCCAATTGGGTTGGTTTCCACACAACACCAGAATCTACTTGGTATACCCATTACTTACTCCCACTGTAAAATGTTAGGGGTATTTTTTGGTCAAGATGACATGGGTTTCCTGAACTGGGATATTTTATTGACAGAAGCTCAGAAGAAAGTGGTATACTGGAACAGATGGTTTCTTTCAAAACAAAAGAGGGTTTATATGTTAAAAACATTTTTGTTGAGTATGTTTTTACATCTTAGCACAGTATATATGTTACCTAAACAGTTGGAAACAAGGGTGTATAGTGGGTTTTTTTTCAGGGTATCTGGGGCAGTCGCCTAAATCCTATTAAGTGAGGAATGTTGTATTTACCTATTGAAAGGGGAGGCTTGGGGATGATTAATCCAGTATTGTTTTTCTTCAGTATGTTTTTTCAAGCAAATACTATCCCCTCTTACAAAGGCAAGACAAATGTTGGGCCCCTTGAGTTTTGGATACTGTAGAACATTGGTTAGTATCTTGGGAAACCCATAAGGGTATTGCTAGACAGAAGTCCATTTTTGGATTACTAGTATATTTTCAGCACTGTTTCAGTAAAGTTAATTTATGGTGCTCAACAGAGTTTGAAGGGTATACCTTATCAAGGAAAGATTTATATAAGTATTTGGTACAGAACTTTTTTGGGGAACTTCCTCATTTTGGGATTCAATCTGATGGGGAATTTAAACAAATTATACAAATGTTGAAAAATAATTGAATACCAGTATATATGTGGGATGTTTTGTGGCTTTGCACTCTTGGAAAGCTGAATATAAAAGATAATTTGAAACATAAAGGATTCATGGAGAGATATTGTCCAAGACAGGATTGGTGTAGTCATAATTTGGAAACAATGAATCATTTTTTTTTATTGTCCTTTTATAACTCAGTTTTGGAATGAAGCTGCTAAACATTGGGTTGGCTTCCCTCTTAGAGAAGTGAATTCAGAGATTTTATTTTTAGGACTTATACCTCCAAGCTGGAATACATATAATACCAGGACAATACATTTAATATTTATATTTATAAAGTATCATATCTGGCAGATACGGTGCCAGTGGTCTTTGAGACAACAGTATGTGACCCCAGAACAATTGTTTTGGATAATCCATAAGAGTTTGAGAAGCTATAAATTGCAGGAATCATTTACAGTCCTGTATTAGAAGTACAAACTATGGTGGACAAATATTGATTGGTTAGACACTGCTTAAAGGTTTTATATTTCTGCTGCTCTGACATTGTATGATCAAAATACTTATCTGTGTTTGTCTTCTATATAATTTGTTTATCATTTGGTGTGATTTAACACTGTTTATTCATTCTTGGTTTATTTGTTATGAAAATTAAAAATCCCCCTATTTTTTTTAGTAGGGGTTGGGGTGGGGATCCTTTTTAGTATTAGGATGTATTTGAGTTTTACAGCTTTTTATTGAAGCACTTAACTATTTGTATGACTGAAATACTTATTTGATTTTTCTTATGTTTTGTAGATTCATTTGTGTAAATTAACATTTTGTATATTTTTTTGGTTTGTGAAGTTTTTAATAAAAAATTCCCCTACTCCGTTGTCGGCAGTAGAGGGAGCAGTCGGTGCTAGTCTGTGACATGACAGACTGTGCTCAGCCTCTGATGGAGATGGACGTTATACCCGAGATGGCTATTGAGATTTCTGGGGCTGTGCCTGGGCTGGTAGTGTCTCAGCATGTATCTGTTACTGGTGAAATACCTGAAGAGCTGCCTGGAGATAAGCATGGTTCAAGCTGTGCAGTGGGAGTTTGAACCATGGGGATTTCTACTTCTTTACCCCTGGAGAAGATGCTGATACAGTCTGCCATTTTGGAGGTGCAGCTTGGTACGAGAAGCATTTTGCATCCAGATTCTTCAGCAGTGACAGTGGCTAGCCCATCACGCAGTTCTGAGGAGGTTTCGGTGATGAATCACCAGTCAGCTGTTCCACATCTTGGAATGTGGAAGTCAAGGTCCGAAGACGGCTCTTACCCATCTGGGGACTGGAGCAAGGCATCAGCGTTGGCTGGAGCTGGGTGGTCTTTCCAGGACGGCCGTTGTCTGCTGGATTCTTGATAGCTTACTCTTTCACCTGAGGAAACTCGGGTTTCTGAATCCTCTACCCTTCCGCCTTTGGCTGCCGGACACTCAGGTACTGTGATAGACACTATGATTGCCTCCAAGACTGCCCCTGATCCTAATGTTGGGGCTGAGATCCCTATTGCTTCCCCTCCTTCTTCTCCTTGGAGGGAACAGTCTCACACTGGACCTCGCTTTTCCAACCTATTTCACCATAATAGATTGGATCAGGCCCCAAGATGAAATGCAGTCCTTCTTTGGTACGGGGGGGCCTACAGGAGCATCCAGACCGATTTTCTTGTGGTGCGGAGATTGCTTAAAAACTCCATGGGCTTCCAAGCTTCTGATATCTATGCCCTCATTCATATTAGAGGGGAAGATAAATTTGATATCAGCTTTAGGTCCTTTGCAGGTCTAGATAAGTTTTGGTTAAAATATGAAGCTTTAAAATCAACTCCACTTTGGACTCCCTTCTGGGCAATTCCCATTACTAAACCTCTGTTTAAAACTATAAACATTATATTTCATAATGAAGGGGTAAATGTGGGGGATATATTATATTGGTTGGAGAGCAACTGCACTGTGTTGGGGCCTCCTGAGCCCATTATTGATGGGGAAGGCATATGGACAGGGAGCTGGAAATTTAAAATTAAACTGCGCATTGAGGGATATGTTGTTCAGCATATCCCTAACAATTTCTTCTTGGGGAAGGATAGAGGGGTATGTTTTTACCCAGGCCAGCCCAAGGCCTGTTACATGTGTGGCAGTGCTTAGCATTTAAGTAGCGCATTTGATAAGATCAAATGTGCACTCTGTGGGGAACTGGATCATGACAGTGGAACCTGTCAAAATGTTTTTCGTTGAAACCTGTGTGATGCTAAAAGCCATGCTTATCACCAATGTCCTTATGCTGGTCAAAATAATTCATGGAGAGGCCTAGATAAAGAAACACTCATTTCTGATGCACAAGATAGGTTTCAGCCTGGATGGGAGGACACTGCTCCTGTTGTTCCAGACCCTCCTTTCCCAGATCCCACTACTGGAATTCCTCCCAAGGACCCTGAGCCTGGGCCCTCTACAGCACCTCCTGAGGTGGATATTCCAACTACCTACCAGCCCTTAGTGGATGTAGGTCTTTCACTACCCAGTACATCCACTATTGAACCCCCCTTCTGGACTCTGAGTTTTAAATACCTCATCCTAGAAGGGTAACAAGGTCTCATACCAAAAAGTTGGTTACAACCATCCCTTATCCTACACACAACTCCTTTCAGACATTGCAAGATCGCAATGGGAATTCAGAATCTGATGTTTCTGTTCATTCTGAAGTTTTGTCTAGTATGGAATGTGATGATGAAGGTGGGCCCGACTTATTGGAATCAAAGAAAAAATCAGGTCGCAAGCACAAAAAAGATAAGCTCTAACTTACTCTCCCTTGGCTTCTTTAACTCTTCTTTCTTTGAATGCTTGTAGCATCAAAAATTCTAGGAAGCGTTTGGGGCTCTTGCATTATTGTAACTCTCTAAAGGCAGATATTCTCTTCCTGCAATAGACCAGATTTACTTCCACATTTGATGTTAACTACACCAAAAAATTGTGGGTACAAGGGCCTTCCTTTTGGTCCTATGGCCCTGATGCAGCTGATGGAGTAGGGATACTTTTCTTTCATACTAATGTACAGGTTCTTCGTTTAGTGGATCTAGTTCCAGGCAGGGCCCTGCTCCTGGATTGTTTTGTAATGGATATCCCCTTAGATTGATAAACATTTATGCACCCAGGTCAAATCAGCAAGGATGGATCTTTTTCATAAAATTGAGCATTACCTTTTTTCCCCTAGACATATAATATGGGGGGGGGGTGATTTCAACTGCAGTTTAGACTTTAAATTTAAGAATCGAATAAAACTAAAGTGTACTGTAATTCCCATGCTTTGCATAACCTAATTGCCAAGACATCTTTATCAGACACATATTGAGACCTTCATTCTGATCCTGGTTATGCTTATAGACGTGGTAGCCTGGCTACCAGAAATAACTTTGTCTTCGCCTCTCATTATTTAGTTCCCATTAAATTTGGTTTGACTCCTTATGAGTTCTCTGACCATAGTCTCTTAACAGTGTGTTTTTCTCTTTCTCACATTCCTCCATGATTTTCTGCTTTTTCAGTCAGATGGAAACTGGATCCCGTATTACTCACTCAAGTTCAGTTTCAACAACCTCTTCTTCAGACACTGGAAAGATGGCGGTCAGTGGCTGGACTGTATGATTCATGGGGGGTTTGATGGGCTGACACTAAAACTGAGCCCAAGAGGGTATCTACTTCTTTTATTAAATCTGTGCAGTCTGAGGAGTATATCACTTATTTGGAACATTGGGCTCAGTTTTATAAGTTACTGTCCCTCCCTATTTCCTCGGATGTCAAGATCCAGGAACAAATTTCAATACTTCAAAATAAGATGAGATCTTTCCACTATGGAAAGGCTCATCGTCTCCATGATGATATATCTTATGGACTTAAGTCTTTCTCTGTTTCTGATCCATTTTCTGCCTGTAAACAAGCTTTGGACAAAAAGCTTATGGACAGTCTCTACAATCCAACAGGCACAGTAAAATCTGCTAATGTTGAACTATTAAGTGTAGTCCAACACTTTGTAAAGGTGCAACATGGCTCTGCTTTTGACCCAATGAGTGATTGGGATGCACTTTTTTCTTTTAGGCCCCCTCAGGTGACTCCTCATCAGTCTGCTGAGGTCAGGTTGGAAATTGGACATTTAAAAAAGGGGATTTCCCCTGGTCCGGATGACCTTGTAAATAAATTTTATAGATTTTTTGTGGCTGATTTTTGCATTATCTTAACTCATATTTATAATGAAATCCTTACCATTACCTCTTCGCTGCCTGGCTTTTCAGATGCTCTGATGATTTTTTTTGTTTAAAAAAGGTGATAAGCACATTATTGGTAATTGGAGGTCAATTAGTTTACTGAACATGGATTATAAGATTTTTTCGGCTATCTTGTGTCACAGACTCCAACGCCTTGCTACAACTTTAATTCATCCTGTGCAAACGTGTTCGATCCCAGGACGGAATATTCAACAGAATTTGACCCTACTTAGAAATATCTGTGAATGCATGGGATATCTCACTGGGTATATCCTATCCTTAGACCAACCAAAAGCTTTTGATAAGGTGTCCCATGATTTTTTGTCTCAAGTTCTACAGTGATATGGCTTATCTGACAAACTTAGGACCTGGGTTGCTCTTTTATATTCTGATGCTCATAATTTTCCTTTGGTTAATGGTCTCTTGGGTGATGGGATTGATTTTCGTAGGGGAGTTTGGCAGGGCTGCCAGGTTAGTCCTCTATTATACACCTTTGTATTGGACCCTTTAATTCGGGAGATCCTTCATCATCAGAACATTTCGGGTCTCACACCTGCTTTTGATATTCCTTCTCAAGTGTTGGCTGTGTGTGCAGATGATATGTGTCTCTTGTTACATGATTTGGCCTCTGGTACTTTAGCTTTAGAGATTTTGAAAAAAATTTGGTACATTTTCTGGGACCTCAGTAGACTATGAGAAAAGTGCCGGTATTTTTTTGGGTGAGGGAGCTTTTGAACCATTTATTGGGCAGATCGCTATTACATCCAGTCCTATTAAAATTTTGGGGTGCTTGTTTGGTCATGATGATTTGGCCGACTTAAATTGGAAACTGCATATAGAAATGGGCGAGGGAAAGGTTCAATTATGGAAATCATGGACTTTTTCCAAGAAAAAGTGCATTTTGATTATTAAGTTTCTGTTACCTTTGTTTTTATATTTTAGTTCTGTGTTTCCTTTGCTGAAGCATTATGAGACCCGACTTCGTAGTATTTTTTTCAAATGCTATGGGGAAGCCAATTCAACCTGGTTAAGTGAGATTTTACTTATCTTCAACTTAAGGATGGAGGCCTTGGTATGATTAACCCATTGTTTTTTTTATTTTTCTTTTTTTATTAAATCCACTTTTAAGGAACCAGTGCAGTATCAGTCGCATCCATGGGACTCATGGACATTCTTTTTGGTCAAGCATTTTTGACTAGATGGTCAGATGAAGTTCCTGTTATTGAGTCCAATTCTGGCGCACCTTCTCTTATTTATTTAGTAGCTACTAAGTTACGGCAGTGGCAAATAACTCAACCTATGGTTCATCGGCTTCCCCGAAAAGCATTATATGGCAAAATTATGTCCACCAACTTTTCGGTTACAGTTGATTTTCCCAGATGTTTTCCCTCTAAAGCTCCTTTAGCTTTGAGGATCCTTACTGATGCATGAATCCCTGTTCATATGTGGGATGTAACATGGCTTAGTTGCCATGGAAAACTGAGGGTTAAGGGGAATTTAAAGCACAAAGCTATTGCAGAAATGCATTGTCTCTGTCCGGATTGTATAGGCCTGGAAGAAACTATGGCTCATCTTTTTCTTTCCTGCCATTATGCTAAGTGGTTTTGGTCCACTTTGCTTGCTAAATGGGGTTGGGGGGTTTCTTGTCATGTTTTATATGAATGTTTAGTGCTCGGGAACTATTCAGGTTTTTTTCCAGATATTGTCCTAGCCCACTTACTGTGATTTTTGCTTCCATAAAATTGTACATGTGGCAAGCTCATTGTTCATTTTATTTGCAGCATACTGACACTATGCCTTCAGTGGTTCTTCAACACATGGAATCAACTTTACGGACTCAGCAGGATTTTGAATCACATACTTTGTATACCCATTTGTTTCATGAATATTGGAAACCTGTCTATTGGATTTAATTTTTCTGTGAATTTATTTTTTCTAGTGGGTACCTGATTTCTTATTTATTTCTGTTAATTTACTGCATTATGCTTTGAATCTTTGTTTTTTTTTTTGTCTTTGAGATCCTGTATTGATGTTTCAGTCTCTTTCAATAAATAATTCCCCTACTCTTTTTGATAAGTGCCATGGGATCTTTAACATCCACCTGAACTGCCACCAGTCCAGGCAGATGGGACCTCGGTTTAACATCTCATCTGAAAGATGGCACCTCAGAAGTGCAGCACCCCTCTCATGCTGCAGTACAGTGTCAGTACTGGGATATTAACTGAAGTGCCAGATGTGGGAACTGAACCCAGAGCCCTCTGATCTCCCGGCCTCAAAGGTGAGTGTGCTACTGACTGAGCCACTGACACTGATTATGCCATGCTGGCAAACAGTACTAACTCGTAGGTTTTTAGCCTAAGGTGAAGCTGAGGGTTTCAACTACCAGGAGTCACACTGACAGCGTAATCATACTCTGGAGCACCTTTTTCTAATTGTATTATGTTCTATTAACGAGAAGTGAACCAGAGTGTTTTAAGTGCAGTTTAAGATCCTTTTAAGAACTGGATCCCCGTTTAAAATTGGGTTCAGTGTTGCAGCATTGCTAAGGGTATGCTGGAGGTGTGAAGCCCACTTCCACTTTAGTGTGCTTTTTCCTTTTTTAAGAAAATATTTGGGTCCAGGTTGTTTTCAGTGTTGTTGTGATTGCTGCATGCAATTCTGTGCTTTCTTACATACATTATCCTGCAACCTCTTGATTCACTCAGGTATTGTTACAGCATTTTGAGCACTGTACACTGAAACTCATCAGGATGAAACCCACTTTTACAGCACTCTGCAGTATGCTGCAGCAGAGTTGCTGCAGTAAACAATCCAGAAGCAAATGCTTTGATGCCTTTTATTGGGCCGACATAAATGTTACAAAAAAACAAAGTGCTTTAGCTTTCAGAAGAAGTATTTCCTCAGAAGCTTATGACAGTTATTTAGAAAATCATATACTATTAACACCCAGATTTTATTTTATTTATGTAGTTTTTGTTGACCGTATAAGTGCACTAGACAAATCCTGCCTATTTTCAGGAACGACCCGTGGGAGGGGGATACAGATGAATGCCAACTGACCTTGAACCAGATGAAACTGTTGGTGGTATTTTTTGTGAAATTCATAAAAAACAGAAATAAATCTCATTGATTTAAAATACTCATCTAAACCATAACTGAAGGTTACATCTAAGAAACTAAATAGCACCAGTTTGCCTTTAGCTGAAAAGCCTCTCAAGGTCAAATGTTACCAGAAGATAATGTAATTTCAATGGGAATTAATACCTTTTGTTATGCTGGAAAATGTGACACTGCCAGGATGAAGTGACTGTCACAGTTTCCTGCATGACAAAGGGGACTAATTGCTATTGAAATTACATTGTTTTCCACAGTAACATTCCTGCAGCATGCTTCAGGGTGCTGCAAAATGCTTCAGAATTGGGTTTTCTCCTGGTGAGCTCCACTGCAAATAGAATTTATGGTGCTATTTAAATTTCTGACTCTACGTACTATGTGTGTTTGCTCTTATGTAGAAATGCATTCTGCTTTAATTGGGCATGCCTATTGCATTAGTAGTTCTATTTGATTGGGGATGGGGAGTACAAGAATTTATTTTTCAGTTTTGGTGGATCACTTTCAGTTTTTTTTAGTTAGATATATGAAGGAAAATAAAACATTAAATAAAAGGGTATTAGAACAAATGATGGGGGGGGGGGTTGATTAGCCTTTAAAACATCACAAAGAGAACACAAATCCAGAGACAGTGAAGCAAAAAGTGCCCAGGAGAAAAAATAGAAGAAGGATCAAAAGATAACCAAAAAAGTGTTTTTAATTATGTGAATTCTAGAAGAGAAACATCACAGAAAGTTGGACCATTACTAGATAATGGAAGAGAGATGGGGATTGAGACAGAAATGAGTAATTATTTAAACCAATATTTTTGCTCAGTGTTTGATCCAAAGACAGGTCATACAGGAAATATTAATGATAAGAGAAATTACATATTAACTATAGACATAGGGAGACTCCTAGAAAAAACTAATAAAACTGAATCCAAATAAATCCCCTGGAGTGGACCAGACAAAATCCATCCTAGAGTGCTTAAAGGATTGGCACAGTATCTGATTGGGCCAATATGTGCTGTATCTAATTTTAATTTAAGGGAAGGAGTGTTACGAGAAGGCTAGAAGGAAGCTAGTGAATTCTGGTACCAGGTAAATACAGTGAGGACAAAACTGTACATGGAAAAACACACTGTAGGAAGTGTGAATGGCTCTACAGTGACAGGTGTTGTTGTAGCATGCAGTAAGAACAACTACTCCATCACTCTAGGCTGCCATGACACAATGTGAATGAGGGGTGGTGCTTTGCTGAGCTGTTCCCATGGTGGAGTGGCTACAGTACCTGCCTGAGCTGCCTCCAGCAGCATCGTGGACCTGGGGCTGCAGTTTGGTTCTCCCCAGGTCCCACTGTAATGCAGCTTTTTTGTTTAAAAAAAAATTCCCTGCTACAGGGTTTCTTCTTTCCCTGAAGTCACCAACCCCTTGGAGTTGATTATTATAATTCCAGAGGGTGTGGTGGGTGAAGCCCCCCACATTGGGGGGTGCATGGGGCAAAGTCCCCCACAAAAAGAAAGACAGTTGCTGTATTTTTAACAACATGCGCTCTTGTTGTTTCAGTCGGGATTTTGTCCCAATGCTGTTAGAGCACACGGCGTTGCGTATGTGCCGTTATTTGTATGAGCAGTTATGTCTGCAACATTATGATCCCGTGCCATGAATCCTGACATATAAAAACAAGGTGTCTAGAGGGAACAAAATTATCTACAGACCAATAACTATTACTTCAGTGGTGATCAAGATCCAAGAAAAAAGTTTAAGGGAGGAAATAGGACAACATTTAAGTAATATCACAGATAATACACAGCATGAATTTAAGAGGGGTTGGTTATATATTATTTATTATACAATGGCAAGAAAAATACTAACAATCTGATTGACTGATGAACCCTAGACATAGTGATTTTATTAGACAATAATTTCACTGAATCTATGGCTGGCACAGAAGAGACCGCATAACCATGCCAGGATCACTCCCTTCTCATTGTCCCAGAGAAGCCGAAAGTTTCCACACTCTGAAGCTGTCAAGGCTTAACACACACCCTCTCACCAAACACCAGTTCCATCTTTAGCTCAGACATCAAGAAACAATACCACACTTCATAATATAGAAATCAAGTTAAATGCCATGACACGTTTTTCCCTCAAACCGAGCAGCTTGAGTGAACCGCTCAGACCATAACTACCAGTCACCTGGTTCACTGAAGCCACTCATTTTGGGGCTAAAATAGCTGCAAAATATTAAATTTAGTTTCCATCCTGAAAGTAACTCTGCCACAAAGTCTAAATCCCCCTCTTGCTCATTTTGTACTCACTGCCAAAAACAAGTGAAAAGTAAGTGAAACCGTGACACCTCAGCTCCAAAACCCTGACATTGCATGCATGCCACACAGCCACCTACTGGCTCTGCAATGACAAAAAAACCCAGTAACAATTTAAAGAATAAAAAAAGAAACAAACAAACAAACTTCTAAAACTGACCATTTCTACAAGCAGCAAACAGTCGTGGGGGGATTTCAAAGATCACAACTTAACCAAATACAGTCAAACAGGAAAAACCTTTGCAGACTTGGAAGGGCACAATTATTCAGCTTACAGCTTTACCTACTGACAGAAGAATACACTGAACTTTTTTTTTAAACATACTCCACCACACACACAAAAAATAGAATGAAAAATGCATACAAATTTTCTTTTTTTTCTCTTTTATTAACAAACGAGCCTTTGCATAAAGCAATAAGGCACTTCAGAGTGTGTGTGATTGTATAATAAAGTCACTACAGGGGTGGTGGAAGCACACAGCTTTGCCGTGTGCTTCAACACACTCCAGGAGTGATATATTACACAATAACACACGCCCCCATGGTGCCTTATTGCTTAAGTAATCAACTGTGGTTCTTTGACCAATAAGTAGGCTACTGGACAAGGGTACAACAGTAGATGTGATCTGTATGGTTTTCAGCAGGGCATTTGACATTATGCAATATACTGAGTTACAGAACAAATAAGAAACACAGGTCTAAAGAATAGTATAACAAGGTGGATAGGGAACTGGCTCCATGATAGGAGCCAAAGAGTAGAGATAAATGCTTTTCATCATACCGAGGGTAGGTGACTAATGGGATCCCGCAGTTTCCTTGCTGGTGGCAACCCAGGGTAGGTGACTAATGGGATCCTGCAGTTTCATTGCTGGTGGCAGATACAGGGAAGGTGGAGTTTATAGCTTAAAAGTGCTTCCCTTCAAGACAGCGGCAGTGTCTAAGTGCAGTGGCAAAGTGCTAGTGTTGGGAGTCTGACTGGAGTCAGACTGGACAAGACTGGGGAAAAACACTCTGCTTGATATCGTGGACATATTATTTAACTACAAGGTTAAGGGGTGCAAGTAAACATGGCTTGGGGAGATATAACAGGTGGGGTTGTGTATAGCATAATTGTATTGTGTTCAGATATGGTGTTTAGTAAAATTAGTGTATCACAAAAAGTATATACTGTTGATAATATTGAAAAAACAGACACCTGATACTTTCTATCATTATACAATACGTCATGATAGTATATTTGGTACAGTGTTTAAGCAAGTGGGCTTCTGCCTGGGCAGAAGAGTTGTAAGACAGGGATGTCTGGATTTTAAAATGCAGCCTCTTGTAAGAGCCCAGTTTGTGGGTCATTAATGTTAATCCTTGTTGGTGACAATGAGGTAAATCCAGGCCGTAATGGAAATGACTGGGCTAATATTGATTATTTTAAAATGAATAAAATTGGCTTAAGTATAATGCATTTTAATGAGCAAAATGTATCTACAAAATTTCAAGAAATTGAGGATTGGGTAACAGCGTATTGCCCAGATATATCAGCAATAAATGAAACTTGGTTGCATTCTGGGAATAACAGATGCTGAGATATCTATTAGTGGATGTAAAAGTATAAGAATGGACAGAATGAGTGGAAAGGGTGGTGGTGTTATATTTTATATTAGTGAACATATAGAGGTTACTGAAATCTGTATTTTAAAAGGAAATGCTATTTATTGAGAGCATTTGACAGTTCAGGTTATATTGGGCTCAATAAAAAAGTTAACTATTTACTGTATCTATTTACCACCAAAAAAGAGTAAGGAAGGGCTTATGGAGTTTGTAGATAGTTTGAATCCTTTAGCTTTTGGGGAAATTGTAATTCTGGGAGACTTTAATATAAATAAGGTGGGCTCAGAGATAGCTAAGTTAATTGGTATCTTGGCTCCATCAGATTTACAACTTATTACTTTACCCACAAGGTTAAATGTTAAATCACAAAAGCACTCAGGGCTTGATTGGGTAATGACCAATAAACCAAATCATATTTTAAATTGTGGAATAATAGCAGATTCAGTGAGTGATTATCACCCCACGTTTTGCTTGTGGAAACATGCCTGTCCCCAAAAACCAAAACCTTTTCTAAAAATAGTTAGAAATTATGTTGATTTTGACTTAAAGGATTTTTGTGATAGATTGAATGATATAGACTGGACGTTTATGAACTCAGTTCCTGATGTTAACTATGCACTGGGCTTTTTTATTACATAATTTACTGCTGCACTGGATCAGTTTGCTCCTTATGTTAAAATAAGGACTACAGGCAAAAAGAGTAACTGGCTTACTTCATCCTTGTTAAAATCAATGGGGGAACTTAACAGGGCTGGGAAAAAATATAAAAAGGATGGCTTCTTTACTACTTATCAGAATTATCGGTGTCTTCAGAATAGATGCAAAACCAAAATTAAACTGGCTAAAATAAATTTTTTTTTATAAGAAAACAGACTAATGGTTTGATAGATAACAGGGAATTTTTGGATACTGTAAATAGTCTAATAAATCCAAGTTGTGAACCTGAGCCAACTATGAAATTAGGGGATGAAATAATATCTTGCCCACAAAGAATAGCAAATATGTTTAGTCTTAAATTTACAGACTTCGATAGATTCTTTGGGACTGAAAATAATTGTTCTTTGAATAATGATAAGATGAACATAGGTAGTAGACCAAACTTTTATTGTAAAGTAACATCACCTAAAGAGGTACACATGCTACTTAAACAGATAAAATCTGATTGCTCTGCTGGGTATAATGGGCTTCCACGTAACTTACTTAGAGATGCAGCGAAGGTATCGTCTTATCCTGTTAGCATTTTGTATAACTTATCATTTACATCAGGTCAAGTTCCTGAATTATGGAAGTGTTCAATAGTAGTGCCAATTTTTAAATCAAGTGTGGCTCAAGATTTTGCAAACTACAGACTGATTTCCTTACCATCTGTCCGGACTAAATTACAGGAAAAGCTAGTTTATAAACAGTTAATAGCTTATGTGAATGATTATGGTCTGTTGTCTCAAAACCAGCATGGTTTCAGAAGGGGATATGGAACACAGACTGCCTTGGTGGAGTTCACAAGCGTGGTCCTAGAGGGAATGAATAGGGTGTGTTTGACTGGGGCCACGTCCATGGACTTGACCAGGGCATTCGACTTGGTTGATCATGCATTGCTTATATCTAGGTTGGGTACATTGGTAGTGGGGCAATCGACACTTGGTTGGTTTACTGATTATCTCACAAACAGACAACAAAGGGTCAAATACTGTGGTAGACTATCAGATAAAGCACATGTGAAGTATGGAGTCCCACAGGGCTCCATACTGGGCCCTATTTTGTTTTCCTTATTTTTTGATAAAATGTCTTCAGTCTTAGTTAATGCTAGCATTGCACATTATGCAGATGATGCAGTAGTTTATTCTGAAGCTGATACAATAGATGAGTTGAATGGAGTATTAACAGCCAAAATGAGCAGGGTGCAGCAGCAGCTGACCACTAATAAATTAATTTTTAATCAAATAAAAACTAAAACAATGTTTTTGGAACTGTGGCAAAGTTAGGGGATAGAGGGAGAAGTTTGAAAATTCATGCACCTGATGATACAATGTATGAAAATGTAGGTAATTTTAAATTTTTGGGTGTATTGTTAGATCCAACACTGAGCTTTGAACCTCATTTAGCAAAAATGACTTTTAAGATTCATACTAAAGCTGGTGCTTTATACAGATTGAGATCTTTTTTAACACCAGGATCCAGATTGGCTATTACCAAACAATGCTTATTTCCAGTAGTTAATTATGCTTCACTTATTACAGACAATGCATCTATTTCTATTTTTCAGAAAAAATCTGTTTTGTTGCAACTTTTGGGGAAATTTGCATTAACTGTTCCACAAAGAACACACCATTGCATAGTTTTGAATGATATGGGTTGGTTACCAGTAGATTTAAATTTCAAACACTTATATGATAAATTTACATTTAGAGTAATCAGAGATGAAGTCCTCAAGAATTTATCTGGTCTCTTACATAGATATGACCAGGTTTTTTGGTCCAGGGCTAGGGCAGATAATGAGTCACTGAAATTGTCGCTAATGAGAACTACTTGTGGTCAGCGGTCTTTCACATATGCAGCTCATAAGATTTGGAATGAGGTTCCAATAGTAATAAGACCCTTAACCACAGTTAGTTCATTTTCTACTTCTCTTTACCAGCACTTTAAGACATTATCTAAATGCCAATGTTTTAAATAACCATATTTGTACCTAATGATGTGGAATTTATATTCCTAATTTTTTATGAATATGTATGAAATGTTTATTGTACTTTAATATATGGATTGTGAAATTAATACTATTGTAAAGCATACAATTTTATTTCAGTAATACTATCACTTCTGAAGTGATAATACCACACTTCGAGAGTGATAATACTATTGTTCACTGTAAATGTCAATCAACTATTGATGCTCACAACACAGCTGCTCATTGGACACTGTCTGTCTGTGGGTGGCCAAAATGCTTTTCACAACATGGCGGTCATCTCTCGCTTAGCCAGAGCGAATACTCTCTACAGTACATTCTGTTTTTTTTTAAATGTTCACACGGACTTATCTGGCTGATCCTGTCCCCCCACAAAAAGAAGACAAGGTACGACAAAAAAAATATTTTTTTTTACTGTCCCATGTTTGTGAGCAGGCAGGGTAGAAAGAGACAGAGGAAGGCAGTGTCCTGTGTGTGCATGAGCGAGCGGGAGAGAACGAGATGGACTGAGACAGTGCACCAATCAGCCAGGACTAACGGAATCATTCATGTCAGCAGCCGATCACCCACAAAAAAAAGTTGGATCCATATGTTAAAAAAAAACAATAGATAGTTTAGGTGTATTACTGGTCAGAATAGCATCTCGAGTTTCAGGACATGTAGGAATCTCTCGAGGTTTTTACATGTCCTGAACCTCTCGATGGTATTACTGACCAGTAATACACCCTAAACTATCTATTATTCTCTTTGTATTGTGATTTTTTGTACTATATTTTTTTTGTGAGTCACACCTGAAAATGGAACTTGTTTCCAGTGTGCTTACCTGTAAAGCAAATAAACAAACAAACAAACAGGGATCAGTGTTAGGCCCCACCCTATTAAATATCTATGTGGAAGACATGCAATGTACTGAGGGGGGATGAATGGCAAAATTCACAAACGGTGAAAAAAAATTCATATAAAGTGGATACTGAAAAAGGTATCAAAAACCTATAGAATTAAATTGACCAGCTAAGTGAATAGTGTAGGTGCAAAGAGCAAAAGTGCACTTTAATCCAGATAAATGCAATGTTATGCATTTTGGATGCAGGAATAGGTTCACAAAATACAAGTTAAATGGTGTAACATTGAAAGAGAGTGATTGCAAAAGAGATATTGGTGTGTTGGTACACAAACAGTTTTAAGAGCAATGAACAATGTGAGAGTGTTATTAAAAAAGGAAATAATCTACTGGCTTGCATAAGGACAAACTTTGTAAGACTCTATAACCAGAGATAGGATGGTACTGGTACCATTCTATATGTCATTGGTCAGGCCTCGTGGAATATGGAGTCCAGTTATGGAACCAATAAAAGAGATCAGATGCAAATAAACTAGAGGTTGTACAAAGAAAGGAAATGGGGATTATTAGGGATATAAGAGATATGAGATATCAGGACAGATTAGAACAACTAGGTTTATATTCAGCTGGAAAGAAGGAGAGTAAGGGGTAATATGATAATGGTATACAAAGTGTAAGCGTTGTGAAAAAACTATAGTTGGTAAATTATCAATTACAGGTACTTAGAAAGGAGACGGACGGAGACGAGACTGATGGCGGAAGAATTTAATGATTATAATAATAATCACAGCGAGAAATTACAAGTGGTACATTCTTCAAATAACAGGCTGTACAAGCTTACTTATATAGTAAAAGCAATGTGCCTATTTTTAGGATTACTTATAATTGGTCAAAAAACAGCATACACATCAACTTATAAGGTCATAAGACATTTTCTTCCTAGTATGAGCATGATCTCACTTTTAGTCAGCACAAAAATATAAGCAGAGTACATTTTATTTACCATATATGGTGGGCAACATGTGTTGTTACCACCAGTCACCAAGTTTAGAAGAAAGAGATAAGCTTTAGCTAAGACCTTGGACTGTCCATATAAGGGCAGTCAGTAAAGCTAATCATAAGGGGAATTTTGGACTCTAGTCTGTGTCTGTGCTTGCAGTCACGTAGGCCAGATATTACTTACTTCTGCTAAATTATAATGCTAAAAAGGCACATTAGTATTGCAACTGTAGCTTAGCTCCTTATAAGGGTTCATAAGCTTTTTAGCTCCATAAACCAGCATTTGTCATATACATACAGAATGTTTTCAGACCAAAATAAGGTTAGGCCGCAATATAGGGGCAGACTTCTTTACCCCTCACTACAAGCCCCCCTTTGGCCCTGTATTGCCAAATTATTAGTTGTACAATAATGCAGCTCCTCTGAGCCTATACATTTTGGCCACGCATTTGCATTTAATGGCACATTTTAATCGACACAGACTTATAATTACTATGAACACTAAGACTACTTGCAATAGGAGTAATGCCTTAAATGAGAGGACTCCCAAGGGCCCTCCTGCATAGCTGTAAATTAAGTGCTCATTGTCACTCTCACTGAGCAGCTCATTTACACTTGCTTGTGCTTTACAAGCGGTATTTTGGATATGTATTAAATGAGTATCCTTCCGATTTAAAAGTGACTGCACGTTAAGAGACAGAGGAGGTATTACCGCTCCAAATGAGGGTGCATATTTAGCAATATCATATGCCTGGTGAGGGCTATTAAATTTAACGTCATAACTCTTGTCTTCTGCCTCTGTAATAGGGTGTAACACTTTGTCACCAATATAAACATTATGCTTGGGAGTGATGCAAAAATTTGGATTATTGATGGCACACATTTGTCCTTCATATGATAAAACAGGTATATTAGTAACAACACAATATTGGTTAGTACTATTATAGGTTACACTGACTTGTGGGGTGCACCATCGTTTTAACTGACTGGACACCATGCGGTGTCATTTTAATTTGGCCTATGGAATCTCTCCACAGATTGGTTGTGTTTCTGACATGACGTCACACTGACATATCCATTGATTATTAATTTCCTCACAGCAATGTAAATTTGGTGCTGTCCAAGAGCCATCACTGCTGTGCACTAGGATCTCTGGTGGTGAAACTCGATATGCATAATATTGGCCTTGTAGATACCCAACAGAGTGTACCTTTACTATTTGAGAGTATACTTCTTTATTGTACTCAACATGGGGCAGTTTTACCACGAGGGACACCTTCATGGTGCCACTAAGAGTACTATTGGGTCTGAACATTTGAGGCCTAACAAATACTTTGGCAACCTTACGGACCCACCACATGGGTGGGGCCCTATCCCTAAGACAATAGGCCATACATTTACTGTTAGTAATGTTAAAGCAATCTGGGCAGTACCACAATTTTAACTGAACATCAGAGATTTGATTAGGTATTTGATTATTAGTAATTTCCTGTAGCAGTTGACTAACTTGAGTTAGAACATAAGATCCATAAGCACTACACACTATAGCCTTATTTACTGTATTATTAAGAACTTCTTCATTATGCTTAGCTATTACTTCATTAATTTTATGCTCTACCTCTTTAAACAAATGACCCACCTCATGTATATTGTACACAGATAAGCGCTCTTCCATTGCCAAACCCTGTTGACCTAGTGTAAGTGGCAGCAAGACCCTTTTTTCAGTATTGGTATTAATATGGTCTTGGTAATTTTTAATAGCCTCCAGATCTGCCCGATTCCATATGCTCATTCCTGATCCAAAAAGTCCAGCCAGGTCCCCCCATAGGTCTCTTTTTTTTCTAAAGTTTTTAACCTCCCCTTCACTATTAAAAGGTGCTGTGATACTTCCTGTTTTGGCATGGAAGGCACCTAACATGTCAATTAACATGGTGGCATAAAACTTTGACACACTAGTGTTGGCACAACTACTGTTAACATTTATATTCCAGCCAGAAAAATCTAGATTTACATGCATCCTACTGTATTTCGTTATTTACAAGTACTTGGTCAACAGGAGTACTCGTGAGCCCACTCTCTGGCCCTTGGGTCACATTGGGGCACTCCATTGGTTTTACAGTTAAGTATATAGCATCTGAGATTGCAAAACGCAGTGAATTAGTCGTACTTAGCATAATTACAGACAGTACTGCTACCCCAGAGACAATAAGATAGAGTCAACACATAGGCACCATTATCTTTGGTGTAGTCCCATTTATAACAAGAGACCCATTTTGTGTCCAATCCATATAACTGTGTTGGGATCCAGTCTTAACCTCTGAGGCACAGCTGGACCAATCGTTGAGTGAGTCCACACACCAGTCTTTGGATATAAAATGTTGTTGTCCTTGGTCCAGGTGGCTTTCCATGCTCGTGTGGTATGGCTATTTGTATCAACAGGGTCCCAGTTCCATTTAACTAGCATGTGACCGACTGTTTAGGTTCACACGTGACATTAATCTGCTCCACATCAATATGCAGGCTGAGAATCATAGAAAACTTGATGGCTACTACCAGGCCGATGACAAGGATGCCTTGGATCTTCATAGCTAAAAACATCAAGTGCAGTATTTTAATTTTTAACCAACTTTATTTGATACCTTTTTACACTGATCAACATGCACCCAAAATTCCTGCTTTTTTCCTCTGACCCCTTTTTTACCACTTACTCTAACCACATACACTGTACTTTCACCTACTCGTTTGTACACCTTGTACGGTCCCAACCAATTAGCATCCTTCCATGGATTTTTTTGTTCCCAATTTCTTACCATTACCACATCCCCTCTTCTATAGGTAACCCCATCCTGCCACTGGCTGTTCTACCCTGCTTATTTTGCTCATGTGCTACGTGCCATGTTTTTGGCTGCTAAGGTCAGATATTTCTCTAGTTGGTATTGTATTGATTTTAAAACTGCTCATGTTTAACCTTATCTTGGGTAGCTGAGTTTGGTGGGGGTACATCTTGTGGGTGGGCTAACCTCATCCTCCTTCCTGTCATTAGCTCATAAGGGTTAATCCTGTGCTAGCTTGGACGGTCCCTCGGATAGCCATTAAGATCCCTGGGAGATGTATAACCCAGTCTTTTCCCTCATCCAATACTGCCTTTTTTAGGGCATTTTTTAAAGTCCGATTTAGTCTTTCTACCATCCCTGAGGCCTGAGGCCTGTATGGTAGGTGTAATCGCTGCTGAACTCCCATTATTTTACACATTTCCTGCATTATTTGATTTACAAAGTGAGTTCCCCTGTCGGATTCTATGGTATTGGGGAACCCCCACCTAACACAGACTTGTGTGTACAAAATTCGAGCTGTTGTTATAGCATTTGCACTCTTAACTGGGAACGCCTCCACCCATTTTGAGAACATATCTATTATCACTAGCATGTACTTATATCCCCCCTTTGCGGTGGGTAGAGGCCCAACGTAGTCAATTTGTAGTGCATCCAAGGTCCATCTGCCAGGTAATCGCTGTAGGAGTATTTTCTCGTTTGGGATCCTGTTGGAGGCATATTAAGCAAGTCTGTAATACTGACTGAACAGTTTTAGATATCTCAGGCCAGTAGTATTTATTCTTAATAATCTGGCATGTTTTGTCTTTTCCCGGGTGTCCTGCCCATCGATGGTTTTCTAACGCTATATCTTTCTGTAGTGACTCTGGCACTACCCATTTTGGGATTTCATCCTCCCCCCTTTGATATAACACATTGTCTATTATGGTAAAAGCCCCGTGCCTTTTGGGATCCTCTTGTACTTGTTTTATTTTCTCTTGGATCCACTGATCTTGTTTTTGGAGCTCCTGCAAATTAAGTAAAGTCTCCACCTTTTTAACGTCACTAACTCTACTTGAATTTTGTTCATTTTGTGGTCTTATTCCTTTCCAGGGGTCCCCTCTTTTGGCAGCAATTTTAGCCCATTTATCGGCTTCTTCATTTCCCCATTCCTCAAACGACCCATAACCGTACTTACTATGGGTGTGGGCTCTTACTTTGACTAGTGCTATCCTCCCTGGGAGCTTTTCTCCTTCCCTTAAAATTGCTTTTAGTAGCTGTCTGTGTCGCACATGTTCTCCCGTGGACGTTTTCATGTCCCTCCTAGCCCATATTGGCAACCATGTGGTTAATGAGCCCATGGCAAATTGTGAGTCAGTGCAAATTGTAAGTCGCCCAAGTGGAACTGCCTTTATAGCTTCAAATATAGCAACTAACTCAGCGTATTGAGATGAGTCTCCGGGTGACAATTTAATAAGTATTGGCTGTTCCTCAGGTGGTCTGGTTTCATCATCATCTCCACTATTAAAATACACAGCAGCTCCAGTATAGGCATTTCCTTTTTCCCAATACCTGGACCCATCAACACACAACATGGTATAAGTCTTACCATCGTCATGTCTCTCTATGAATGGAGATAAATATGCTTCCTGCTGCATGAGCTCTCCACAATCATGTGGTTCTTCCTGATAGTCTAAGTATTGCATCATATGGGGTTTATTAAGTTTTGTACTGTGACTTGTTTATCTTGTAGGCAAGTAGCCATTTAGCCTGTCTGCTGTGGCTAACTCCTTTGGCTTTCCCTCTATTAGTAATTTGATGGGTGTGTGAGTGGTTTGGATAGTTATGGGGCTAAACCCAACTATCTCTTCACAAGCCTGCACTGCCCATGCTACTGCCAACAAAGTTTTCTCACACTGGCCAAATCCCTGTTCTACTTTAGTCAATTGTCTGTTTAAATATGTTATGGGGACTAAATTATCCCAATGATTTTGTAATAGCACAGCTATTATGGTGTCATCTGTGGCTACCGCTTGTATTATAAACGGCTTTGCATGGTCTGGGACAGCTAAAGCTGGGGCTTGCATTAATGCTTGTTTTAGTTTTTTAAAGCACTGCAACTCTTCTCCCTCCCACATTAGCTTGTCCTCCTTTGTGGATTGTCTCGCAGTAGTGTGTAGAGTGGCTTAGTAATTTCTGAGTACCCTCGATGTAATCTCTACAGAAGTTGGTCATTCCCAACAGTTTTCTGAGCCCTGTTACAGTTATGGGTAGGGGCAAATTTTGTATAAGGGCGGCTCTTGCAGGGTCTATTCTCCTACCTTTTTTTGACACTGTAGTTCCTAAAAGCGTCACTTCTGGTCTAGCAATTTGTACCTTCTCTGGGTTGATCTTAAGACCTCTTTTAGCTAGGGCTTTGAGCACACGGTCCAACAGTTAGGCGTGCTCTGCCGTGTTTTGCTCTGTAATAACAAATCATCCACATATTGGACTACCTCATGTTCTAGTCCTCTCTTGGAGCACCTGTTGCACATATCGGTGGAACAGTGTTGGTGAAGTGGAACCCCTGTGTAAGCGGAGTAAGCGTGTGTTGATCTTTAAAGGTAAAGCGAATTTATACTGGTCTTGTTGTCTAAGGGGTAGAGACCAAAATCCGTTTGCTAGATCAAGTACCGAAAAGACTTTACTGGTAGGTTTGAGTTTATTAAACATTTCAATTGCTGTGCTTATGATGGGACTAACTTGTGGGGTTACTTTATTTAACCTTCGGTAATCTATGGTAAGCCGATATTTACCATTGGGTTTTTTAACTGGCCAAATAGGGCTATTGGCTGTGGAACAAATAGTCCTTAGCACCCCTTGGGACAGTAAATCTTTTATTACTGGTTCTATTCCAGTTACTGCTTCCTGGGGGATGGGGTACTGCTTAGTATGCCCAGGGTCGGGGCCCTCTATTGCTATCTCTGTATCGCTGACTACTCCACAGTCAGTACCAGACACTGCCCACTGGGGTATTTGTCTATTATCTGCTGTAATTCTGTTTGGCTCACCTGGACGATTATACCTCTTATTAGATTTGACTGAAGCCATACATAACTTTCGGTACTGTTGTAGCCCCATACCCTTTAATGTTTACTTGGCGCAAACACTTATTTACCAGGTCAATAACTAGCGATGCTGCTTTAAGAGATCACTTCCTATTATGTTTTGCTCCACTATGCTCCCTCCCATCATTATGAATCTTCCCTTTCCAACTACTTTAGTTCCCAGGACGATTATTTGGGGTGGCTAACATATCCTGTGCTGTATGCCCTGTACACCCTCTATTTGTATGGGAGGTTTATCTGGATCTAATGGTATGTGCATAGTAGTGAGTGAGCGGCTGCCCGGTGTCAACTAAAGCCATTACCCTTTTTCTCCCACTTTAAGTGATACGGTTGGTCGCCCCTGTTTATCAAATGTTAATGCACACACCCATTGTGAATCAGGGGTCCGGGCCTCCGCCTCCCTATTTTCGGTTAACTGTTTGATTGCCGCCAGTCGCTGACAAGGTCTTAAATCACCAAATTCTGGGGCGGAGCAGTTGGCTTTCCGCTCGGCCGCATCTAATATTGTTTGTAGTCTGTCCAACAAATCCTGCGCACTATCACCCCCGCGTCGTGGTCTGTCTACTGCGTCCTGTCTTCTTTGTCCTCGGCCCCTCCCCAACTGCCGGGGTCCTTGTCCTTCTCTACCTCCTCCCTTTGCCCAACAGTCACTCATTACATGCCCAGGCTTTTTACAATTAAAGCATGCCCTAGTCTCTTTTTGTGGCCCCTCATTAGTCCAAGTCACAGCGGCCACTTCCGCTTTTCGCTGCTTCTCATTAAGATAAGTTTCCAGGAGGGTAATTCGTTCCTCCTGGGTTGGGGCTAATTTAACGACTGTCCGTAGGGTGGGATCCAAGTCATATGCTCGAATCCACAGGTCCCTAAAGGTAGTATCATCTTCTGTGGGGCAATCCTGGCCCCCATATCTTTGGTACACTTCAAACAGTCGTGGGATAAAAACTCGGGGACCCTCCCCTTCCTGGGGCTTAGTCTGTAATATTCTGTCCCAATCCACCTCTTGACGAGCCGATTCTCCTCGCACCCGCCTGATAGCTTCCACTACCTCATTAAAATCTGCCCATGAGTTGGCATTTTGCAATGCCCCTTCATGGGTTCCTTGTACTTCGGGCGGCATTGCCTCAGCCAAGGCTGCTGACAATTTAAACATCACTAACCTACATACATCCTGGTTGGTCAGTCTTAGCGTTGTAGTAAGTTGTTTTAGTTTTTGTCGTAGTTCTGGTAAGTTGGTTTTGTGATCGACAGGACCGATCATTTTTCCTAAATTTGTGATTTCCTCAATAGTCAAATCCTTGACTACGGGCGTCTCTGGTTCCCTCACTCCCTCATCTGGTTTTGGTGGGAACTCCTTTGTAATTTTTTTGACTTTTACTACCTTTTCGCCCGTCTCTATCCATCGGTCCCCTTGCTGTTCCATCCCCACTGTTTCCTCCTGTTCTGTCCATTCCTCCCGTTCCTTCTTTTTTTCCTCTTTTAATCTGCTATTGGATGGTTCGCCTTCTGCCGCCTCTGCCCTGTCCTTTGCCTCTCGGATATTGTTGTCATCTAAATCAATGGCATCTCCTACCTTTTTGACTTGTTTTTTATACTTTTCCTCTAACGCTTGGTATTTTTCCTCCTCTACTTTGTTTTTATTTTTTTGTGCGAACTCCTTTTTTAAATTATACTTAGTTTCTTGTCATTTTAATTGTACTAGGAGTTGTTCCTGTTGGTGCCTAGTAGTTGCTGACATAGTGCCTCCGTTAACGAAGTTCCCGTGTCTGTGCAGGGACCATTTTAACTATTACCACCTCCTTTTCTTTCACATTTTGGAGGCTATCTGACAGTTTTTCGCCTCTTGTATTCCTTGTATTTTATTTGCAGCATTTTGGAGCTGCCGTAGGCGTCTAGTCTCAATGGCGTGCTCTTGCATTCTGATCTAATTTAATTTGTAAGAGGGCATGATCTCTCTCTAACAGGCACAAATCTCCTTTTACTTTTATTAGTTGTGCCTTGAGGTTATCACACTGTTGTTCTAATTCTTGGTACTGGCCCTTTGTAACACTATTTTTATGTTCTAGTGTTAAATTCATTAATCGCCTTACTAACATATCATTCCCATCTTTCTCTTCCTTTAACTGCTTTAATTCCTTATTTCGGTGACACACAATGGTCTGATTATACTGCCACAACCCTTGCAACGCATTTGCAAAAATTTCTTTTTCATTTTTCACTTTCTCATTGCGGAGGGATACTTGCTGAGTAAAATACAATTGCGCCTGTTGGTCATCAGGCACTGGTTCATACGCTCCCCCCTTTAAATGCTTCCCCAAAAAACGACCTATTATTGTTTCCATGCTCATTTTTTTTTACTTGCCTGCCTAGCCTCCACAGCTGGGCTCACCCGTGCACTGGTGTCCCAGCCTGTTTGGCTACGTCTTATGGCTCCCTTGTGAGGTCTGGCTTGCAAGTCCCAGTACCTCCACTTACCTACTCTGCCCCATGAGTTCCTACAGAGTTAAGTATTACCTTTTTATTACTTTTAATTACTTTAAATAAATAAGAGAAGCATACATCACCTGATTGTCAAGTGGTTGTGGCTGCCTGTGTGTACCTTTCCTTCTCGCTTTAAGCCAGCAGTAACACGTCTCCGAGCGTCCTCACCCTGCTATGGGGCTGGCTGCCCAACTGACCGGCAGTTAGACAGCCTCCTCAGCATGCAGCACCAACGATCCGAGTCTTAAGGCACCAATTGTAAGCGTTGTGAAAAAACTATAGTTGGTAAATTATCAATTACAGGTACTTAGAAAGGAGACGGACGGAGACGAGACTGATGGCGGAAGAATTTAATGATTATAATAATAATCACAGCGAGAAATTACAAGTGGTACATTCTTCAAATAACAGGCTGTACAAGCTTACTTATATAGTAAAAGCAATGTGCCTATTTTAGGATTACTTATAATTGGTCAAAAACAGCATACACATCAACTTATAAGGTCATAAGACATTTTCTTCCTAGTATGAGCATGATCTCACTTTTAGTCAGCACAAAAATATAAACAGAGTACATTTTATTTACCATATATGGTGGGCAACATGTGTTGTTACCACCAGTCACCAAGTTTAGAAGAAAGAGATAAGCTTTAGCTAAGACCTTGGACTGTCCATATAAGGGCAGTCAGTAAAGCTAATCATAAGGGGAATTTTGGACTCTAGTCTGTGTCTGTGCTTGCAGTCACGTAGGCCAGATATTACTTACTTCTGCTAAATTATAATGCTAAAAAGGCACATTAGTATTGCAACTGTAGCTTAGCTCCTTATAAGGGTTCATAAGCTTTTTAGCTCCATAAACCAGCATTTGTCATATACATACAGAATGTTTTCAGACCAAAATAAGGTTAGGCCGCAATATAGGGGCAGACTTCTTTACCCCTCACTACACAAAGCATCCAAAGATAAGGGATTCCAAAACACTATTGGTCTAAGACTAATCTAAGAGGTCACACATTCCTTTTGAAGGGCAAGCTTTGTAAAACAAAAATGATAGAAAACTAGCTTACACAGAGTTCTAAAAATGTGAAATGGATTACCAAGTGATGTGGTAGATAGTGATAATTGGAATATCTTTAAAAAAAGACTAGATAGGCACATGGAGCTGAATAATGTCTAATAAACACTTCTCAGACTGAATGTTGTGACCTACTAAAACAGTTACACCTTACCCAGCTCTTCTCCCCCCCACCCTAACAACCATATCCTGAACCATTCCCTCCTACACTGGATCCTGACCAACCATGAGGACAACATCCTTCACATCAGACCCTATCAGACTCCATCAGCAACCACTCCCCTACATTTTGCATCTGATCCTCCAAACCCCCCACACATCTCCCAATTATCTTACTGTCAGAGACTTCTCTAAATATGATGCCACCTGCCTATTTACAGACATCAGGTCCATCAACTGGCCTGTCCTATACAGAATGGCTGATGTAAACTATGCCCTGGGCTTCCTTACTGATGCCCTGGCAGTTATCCAGGATAGGCATTTACCATTAACCACTCAGAGAGTGTGGGGAAGCAACATGAAGTGGCTTGCTAAGGCCCTCCTTCAGCTAATGAAGGCAAGAGACATGAAGTGGGCTGATCCTTCTCTCTCTGTAATGAATACCATCATTTGCATAACTTCTGTAAACAAAAAATTAAAACACATGAGACTTAATTCCTCTGAAATCTCCAATCCCACAACATTGGAAACCCCAAAACCTTCTAATCAGTGATCAACTCCCTGATTTCCCCAGGAGACAGACAGGCTTCCATCAAGCTTGACTTGGGGACAGAACCCACAACTAACCCATCCAAGGTGGCAACTGCACTCGACAACAAATTCACAGACCTGACTGCCCATCTCTCCAAACTCCCCCATGATGACCCTGACCAGCACCAACCTGACCTGTCTGAGTACAACCCAAACACATTATGTTTTTATTTGAAAGTCATCACTCCTCACCATACCTGCAAACTCCTGATGAGTCTCCCCAACCACAGAAGCACTAGGAGTGATGGCCTCACTCCCTGATTTCTCAAGCTCATAGCCCATGCCATTGCCAAACCACTAAATGCTGTTTTTAACTTCTCCCTTATCTCATCTACCATACCTCCAAATTGGAAACAAGCCAACGCTGTCCCTATCTACAAGTCTGGTGCCTCCTATTAGTGGATAACTACTGGCCTATAGCTAACCTCTGCCACTTAAGCAAACTCCTTGAGAGCTGTTCACCAGCAGATCACTAAGTAAGTGGTGAAGTATCACCTCCTTTGTCCACAGAAACATGTATTTAGGAAAGGCCACAGCACTGCCTCAGCTCTAGTCTGCCTCATTAATGATGTCCTATGCAATATGGACAAAGGCAAGCTCTTGGGTGCCATTTATGTGAACCTCACCTAGGCTTTTGACATAGTAGATCACAATATACTTGTAAACAAACTGAGTTGCCTTGGCTTCTCTGTCCTGGCCATCACTTGGTTTCAAAACTAGCTATCCAGTTATACACAGACTATCTGCATTGGAGGTACCACCTCCTCCTCCTGTGAGGTTCTTACTGGTGTCCCCCAAGACTCCATCCTTGGACCCATCCTGTTCTCCCTATTTGTAAACTTCCATACAATAGACAGCATCACCTGCAATTCCCTTCTGTACGCTGATGACTTAGTCCATTTTCACAGTGACAAAACATTGGACAACCTCTCTACTACAAACTCTAACAACTATGGTGCCACCCATCAGTGGTTCCTCATCAGCAGGCATCTGGCCAATGCCAAAAAGACTAAAGCCATGCTTTTTGGATCCAAGCTCAGGCTTACCAGACCAATCAGAAACCCTTTTACAATCCTATCTCCTGACAGCCCCCCCCCAAGATAGTGACCACTGGAGTCACCCTCGACCCTGCCATAACCATCAGTGACCACATTGAACTTATATTACAGTGCATAAACCAGAAATTAGGAGTAGGGTGCAGGCTTAAAGGTTAACTGACCCCTGAGCTAAGGCTCACCATCATCCAGGACACCTTACTCCCCCTAATGGACTACTGCTATATACACTCAGACCACATCCTCTGGGCTCAACAGTCTGAACACATCCTACAACAACAGTTGTAGATTTGGTCTGATGGCACCTTACTTAGCTCACCACTGCAAACTCTACCAGATGATTGGGTGGTTCCCCCCCTCAGGCGCACTGCCACTATCTCCTAGGTTGCTTTGTGGACACATCTGCTAGGGAAAAAGATGCATCCCCCCTCACCCCCTACTGAAGCTTACACCTTGCTACCAAGGCCTCTAGAACTCATCTAGCCTTATGCTGGAGTGCCCTCAGGTCACCACAGAGATGGGACAAAAGGTCTTCCCCTCAGTTGCACCAACCCTACTGAACAGCCTGCCTGCCACTCTACGGGCTCTGGGATCACCCTCCTCTTCAAATCCCACTGTAAGTCCCTTGTGGGGTAGCCATGTGCTCCTGTTTTCTGGGCTGACTGCCTCACCTGCCCTGGAGCTGCTGGACTGCTCCCCCACCACCTAGTTTTATTCTCTGTTATGTACTCGCATAAAGTATTGATGCTGCAGTGCTTGTCTGACTGTGAGACAATGTTGCTGGGCATTGCTGTGCACTTTCAATTTGTATGTACTGTTATCTACTTAATGCATAAATTTGCACTTATTGTACTGTTTCTATTATGTGCTTAACTATTTGTACCTACCAGACTATGTTCTTCTACTATGTTTGATGTGCCATCTTAATGGCCTGGGTCATGCCTAAAAATGGACCCTGGGATCTCTGCACCCACCTGGTTAGCAAAGCAATCAATCAATTAATCCACTGAGAGGGCAGTGGACAAAACTAGAGAAGCTTTGGCCTATTTTTTTATCTGTAACATCTATGAACCTATGAACCTATATTGAGTGAGTTTGTTCATTGAGCTGTATTTCCTATTATCCCCTAGTCATGACTGGCCCGTGTGCATACTGTATATATTTACATTTTTTACACTTATTGCTTATTTTGCAGGTGTTATTTTCTGTTATGTATGTGATTAGTCTATCATCACTTTGAACTGTTCTGTTAGTTTACTATGCTGCTATAACTGTCTCCACCGGAACCCTCTTGAAAATTAGGTCAGCCACCTAAATGTTGAATGTTGGGTGTGCAAAATTTCAAATAAATAAATGTGTGTTGGGACTGCAATGTTAAAGTTTTGAGTGTTTTAGAGGATCAGGCATTTTGACTATGGTCCCATCCTACAAAAGAGTTCAGACCCCTTATGCAGGTGTGTAGGGTCAGCAATTGCCACAAAGTGCCCTCCATGCATGCGTAACATCCTGTGGCACCCACAGTGTAGGTTGCATTGGTGCTTTGCACCAGCTCTCAATCTGTCCTTTTCCATGGACAGCCATGATGGAAGTGGGCACATTGGCATTTTTATGCTCTACAGTACCCTCTCCCTATGTTGTGCAAAGTGATACCTACTGTAAGCAGAGAGTGCTGACACTAAATGATGGGAACACTGTAGTAGTGCTTATGTGCCTTTTGAGCATGATTACCCTTGACCTTTCTGGGAATATATTTCCCCTACTACACGGTGCCCCAGCTCTCCAAGACAGCATGGGGGAGGTGGGGTAATTGTAATATTTTAAATTTATTTTATAAATACTTTGCATTCTCTTGGAGGACTGCCATATCTCACAGTTCTCTGCTCTGAACGGAGCAGGTTATCCACTTGGACACTAACATAGGCATCTAATTAGATGCCGAGCATTTGGACTAGCTACACCTCCTGGAATGACCATGGCCTCTCCATGGATCTCTACATGCATGGGTTGGGTGGCCAGGGTCTGTGGATTGGCCATGTGCAGCTGAATACACAGTCACCAGGCTCCATGGCTAGATACATATTATTCATGCATATCTAGGCAATTTCTGTGGATTGTGCCCCCAATGATTGCCTTTTTTTAGTTACATTTCTTGATGTTTGGGGTTGCAGTGTATGATTTTGGAGCAATTTTATCTGTGCAAGGGGGTGGGTGGTGGGTCATGCTATGGTAATTTGTGTCATGTGGTTGTTTAATTTGAATAATGTCATTTTGATCTTCAAGGCTGTGTGGCTGTGTAATTTAAATATTAACCTGTTGACCCCAACAGGCTGCACCTTGATTAGCATACCCCTAGGTGGGGTACAGTATATGCTGTATCAATGAAGTCTCATGTGACACGATTTTGACTAGTGGCTAGACCCATTTTGTAAGCCTAAACAAGGCCCTGATAGGGTTAATCTGAAAATTCTAAAAGAAAAGGCCAAACAGATGCCTATAACTCAAAATATATTTAGTGAATCATTGAAAACAGTGTACTTCCGACTGGAAGGTATATGTATGTATGTACTCTATTTATTTATTTATTTATTGATTGATTGATTCATTCATTCATTCACAGTATTTGACAAGTAAAGACACAGTGAGTTGAAAACTCATTTCCAGGGGTGTCCTGGTAGGGTGGAGCACACATAAGCAGATATAGCTTAATATGCCTTTCTCAATCTAAAATGACAAACAAACAAAAAAATAATACAGAATTTGTCAATGGTCAGTAACAGATAATTAAAAAAGTTAAAAAAATAATACTAATATATTAGGCTAAAGCTGAGACATATGATTGCAGCTAGGTATGCAGTACTTAATTTGAGTAGGCACGTTGTTGTAGAGCAATCTTCCATGAGAAGGAGCGAGACTAATTGCACATTGACACTGATGTGTAAGAAAAGCATGACTGGTATGTCCTAGGGTGGAAGAGCAGGGGGAACAGGAGATTATAGAATCAGACATTGTCAAGTGTTTAATAATTCCTAATGTATATGAAGTCCTCTCATCCAGAAATGGTCACCCCAGAATGTGATAAATGTCACAGTGGTGCACACATGGTGAGCAGTGGAGAGTGAACCTGAAGAAAGCATTAAAGAGAACGCCCAATGTGACTTGAATGGTTTTAGCAGTACCAAAAAAGTGTCTATATCACAACTGAGATCTACAGGCTGTTTAGCCAGATATCAATACAAGATAAGCTAATAGAAACAACTTTAAGTAACAGGGAAGAGGAGTAGCCTAGACTCAGTCTACCTCAATGTGACCTTTACAAATGGAGTTTGTGCCAGGCAAATTCAAAGTTCTTTTCGAAAGTGTGATGAAAATGTGGGAAACTAATGAATATGGTATATCTTGACATCATCAAGTTATCTTACTCAGTGCCTTACAAGTAATAACCAGTACATATTAAAAAGTTGGGGTATAGCAAGAGAGGCACTGGGATAGGTTTGTAATATACTGCAGGACTGGAAGCATAGTTGTGATCATAAGCATTCTACCACAATGGAAACAGATAACAAAACGATGTTGTGGGGCTAACTCTATTCAATTTAGTCATCAGTCCCTGAAAGTGGGGTGGGTAACTAGGTCTAAAAATTTGCTATCAATACCAAACTACAGAAAGCGTTGTACTCACAGGAGGAAGAAAATAAACTTAGAAACTGGACAAACTGGGAAAGTGGGCTAAAGGCCTGCTGAGTTGACTGGGAAAAATCCTGTGGCTCAGTGGTCTTCTTTGTTTCTTAACTTTGTATGTTTCTTTGTACATGTTTTTGTAATTAGTGTTAGTGTTGCTATGAGCAGCATCTCACTTCTGGGCCAGAAGCTTAGGTCCAAGACCCACACCAAAGATTCCATGGTGGCATTGTTTAAGAAGACTAGGTGATTACCTTAAAGTGCTAGCCAACTTTGATTTGTTAATCAGACAACTGTGTATGTCCATGATTGAGTATGGGATGTTGTTGAGTAGATATCGTTCATCTTATTTTTCTGCATATACTCACTGCTCTACCATTACCTACAACACAACCCTATGAAGTGATTCAAGATACTTTGTATTTTATAAGCAAGCAATAATACCCAACAGGGTGGTCGGTATTGCCCATACCGACCACCCTGGAGGGTATTATTGCGCTTAGAAAATGGGCCATAAGTAACACTTTTACTGATTTTAAACAAAAGATTCAAAACAATTCTAATGAAGGAAAAAAAGTATGAAAATAAAGGTTCTTGTAAAGTAGTCCCTCTACTACTGCATTAATGAGGTACTTGTCAGCAGAGGGCACTGCAGTTTAGTTTGGTGACACTGAGGGGTCACTTGGGCTTATCCAGTTCAACACTACTCACTCCGTTACCGAATCTGACTAAAAAGAAAAAAATCAAGTGGACTACATGTGGACTTTGCCAGTGCTAATTACCTGAGTAAGGCTGAGTAAATCATTAGAATTTTGCATGGAGTTTTCACAGCTTTCTGTACTCAACTTCAGCCATCGTTGCTCTCCCAGTCACTCAGGCAATCAGCATTACTTAGCCCTGAAATGGTTTTTGTTATTTTTTTAAAAATCGGAAGCGAAGCATTTCACAGCAGAGCATACTTTTATGACATAAAAGTATGTTTCTTTTATTTGTACATGTCTGTGTCTCTGTCTTTTGATTACTGGGGCCAGGAGCAGTTGCAGATCAGATCAGGACAGAGGAGAAGAAAGCGCAGTCAGTAATTATGTTCTGGTATGGGAGAAGAGCGTGGTAAAGGAGACAATAATTACATTTGGGCTGCAGGTGAGACCGGAAAGTAACGCCTCTATGTAAAAAGGGAGGTACAGTACTTTAATTTTGTGCGGAAGTGCCTGGAAAAAAATGTGTATGTCAGTGTCGATGGATAGTGCCGGAGGATGTATTGCTACTGGTGCAATATAGGAGTACTGTGAGTGTGGTTGCCATGGGACAGCACACTCTGTCCACCACCAATTACTTGAAGCTGATCGCTCTAATGGCTTTGTTTTTTTATTGCTTCATTCATGTTTTTTTCCTTTTTTGTACAGCTGTTGCTTTACAGTTCAGCATGGCAAGTCTTGGGCACCAATGTCCCTCTCTCCACCACACTCCCAGTCTGACACAATATTTTTAACTTGAGGAGAACTTGTGTGCCGCTGCGGGGGGGGGGTTATAACACTCATCCATTCGCTCAAGTGATGAGCACTTTAATTTAATTTCATTACTGTACACAGTTCGCTGTTGGGAGAATCAAACACAGCAGGACTTATGCTAAAAAAAGGAAACATGGAACAAGGGAAGCGTGGGATTGGTAATATCGGGCGGTGACAGAAAAAGAAGGCACAGAAGTGGTAGCTGAATCGGAATGTAAGCTACGTCTGGGGAAGCTGTGAGTGGTATCAGGCGGTGACAGAAAAAGCAGTCACAGGAGTTTTAACTAAATTTGTATAGAAAACAAGTTTTTTTTTGGTTTTGTGAGGTACTGACTTTATGGCTTGGAGCAGTTTGACTACAGTTCTGGAGATGCGCGCATTGGGGTTTTGAAATGCGATGACGTGAAGCTGATCAGCGTGACGGCTTGCTTTACATTTCTTTAACATGTTTTCTCATTCATTTGGTGTGATTTATTAATGTAGCCAGATGTGAGCACCGGGGAGGTGGGGTGCGGGTTCATGTGGCAGCTGGCACTAAATTGGGCAGTGGGAGGGTGCAGGATCTCTCTCTAATTGAGAGAAAAAAATGGTGGCAATTTCAAATTTCTTAGTGTGATTCTGGCCAATTAGCAAGCATAGTGGGCACAGGAATACTAGAACTGGTGAAGGGGCACTGTAGACTGGTACTTTTTTTCCTGGGCATCTATTGAAAGTTAATGTACCCCCCTGGCAAGGGTACTAGCCAATCAGATGCCAGGAAATAAAAAGGCCAGTTTCTAATGTCTTATATAACTTCTGTTCTGTTCTGTTCTATTCTATTCTATTCTATTCTATTCTATGTCAATCAATAATCAGAAATCAGGCTTAAAGAGAAACATTCTTGTTAAGTTTTAAATTGCCCCTAAACTACAGAAAGCTCCCTTACCTCCATGTGAGCTCCTCATTAGGAAAAATAACCTTTATAAATACCTCCCCGAGGGAAGGGAATGGATCATAACTTGGCCCTGAAGGGCTAGCAGCATGATCCCTTTCCACTTCCCTGTTGCTGGTCATGCCCTGTTTTCTGCTGTGGCAATAGGGAGAGCATGGGGGTGCACTCCATTGAAGTGTATCGAGCATGACTTTAAAGCACAGTTTTCGCCTGTTTAAGTGACCATTTGTTAAAACTGGGGCCAGAGTTCAACTAACAAGAGTCTTGTTAGTTGAACCCTGTCTATGATTTTATCAAATGGCTACTTAAACAGTCAAAAACTGTGCTTTAAAGTCATGCACATACACTTCAATGGAATGCGCCTCGCACTCTCCCTGTTGCCGCATCAGAAAACGTCAGAGCGAGAGGGCATGGCATGCAGCAGGGAAGTGGAAAAGGATTACGCTTCTAGCCCTTCTGGGGCAATGTACAATCCCTTCCCTTCCCAATTGGGGGGGTAATTTTAAAGTATCTTTTTCTTACAGAGGAGCTCCAAGAAGGTAAGAGAGCTTCCTCTTCTTTTTGTACAGCACTGAGAAAGGTGGTCTATAAGTTCTGACTTTACCCCCATGAGAAATCAAGATACCGAAAGAGTCAAAGTGAGCTAAAGTGCATATATGCTAAAAAAACAGCTGTAAATCTTGAGAAGCTCAGGGGACAGCTAAAGATAAGTGCTCATACCTGTTAAACATCTCAGAGAGCATAGATCACATCATTATCAAAGGAAAGTAAATGATCTAATGACAGATTTACATCCTACAACTCAGAATATTTTGGCATCGCTCCTATATAATTAAGATGCTATGGAAATCAAATGTATGACCTATGTTTTATTAACTGCAGAATAAAAGTGCATAAAGCAGAGTTTTTAATAAGACTGCACTGAAAGTAGTGTACATTTCCATGACAGAAAATTTACTACAGGTATCAAAGTGAAAGGGATGAGATTTCTAGTACACTCTGGCATCAGTCTGTAAACTCACAAAATCCCTTGCTGTGCTCTGGAGGTTGATTGTTTTCTGGAAGCGTACCGAAGCAGAACAGATTACATTTAGAATCATGTCTCAGTGAGTCATTCTCTGACATGAGACAGCATATTAGGAGACCTGTTCCCAAAAAACTATGTGTCATAGTCCTGAGGTTGGAAGGCTAGCTAACTATTCTATTTTCACCATAGCTGAAGGAAAATGTAGTAACATGTATGAAAACATTTGAAAACAGAAATAAAAAGATACACACTGTATTATTAGAATAGCCTTGGTTGCTGAGAGTGCCACAATCATGATCAGAACCAATAGCATCAAAGAAATGAAGGAAACAATTCAAAAGGAATTCTTGAATGGGTCAAAGGAGTGAGAAAAGCATCCCTGATTGGTGCCTGAAACATGGAAATAAAGTCTACATGTACAGTGGCACCTGCCAGGATCAGATGCTGGAACCAGCAGAATTCTGCAGGATTTTGAGGAATTCTGCAGGAAACATTGCATTTCAGTGGCAGTTGCCATGTAGGAAACTATGACACACTGAGACACTGTGCAATGTCTTATTCTGATGGACACCACTTTAAGCTGTGCCATTCTTGATTACAAACAAGTGACAGACTAGTTTTCTTTAGTTCTGGGTTGGTTTGAAAGTTTTCTGATCCAAGGAGACATCCAAAGAGGCAGCCTCACTTGACATGTTGTCTGCTACTAAACTGTGATTCATCAGGACACTTATGGCAGTTGAACAGCAGGTGCCAAATTTCAGTTTTGGCACAGTGTATTAGGATTCTGGATATTTCAGAACCATAGATTACAGGGGACTTCCAGTGACATCAGCTAATAGATGGCAGCATAGTTGAGGAGATCTATTCCTGGTTTCACTAAAATAAACATGACATTGTGTTATTTTAGGTTGATTCTGTATAAAATTGAACTGTTCCAAAAACTCATATGGAGTAGACCATCTATTACTAAACAAAGAGAAGAGTAAAAAGTTGGATATGATCCTAAAAGACTTAAAGGATTTTCTTACTGGCGTGACCATAAAGATAGATATAGGAATATAGTGCCCATGTAGATGCTGCTGACTCATAACTTGCCCTGAAAAGACTGCCAAGTGGACCAGCTGGAACCTCTAGTTCTTGAGTTAGTCAATACCATGACCAAGATTCAGGAATAACAGGAGGATGCTGGGAGTTGGGCACACCATAATAATCTGAGGGTATATGACTTGCCTGGGGGGTATGAGGGACTAGATTTAAATGCCTTTCTTCCCATCATTCCTACAGAGCAAACTGCAACTGAGCCAAGATTATCAAATTGAGATTGAATGGGCACATTGGGACTAGGGTCCCAAATCATCTGAACCAGGTGTCTGCACCTGTGTCTTAACCATATGATTCCTAAAATTCACTGTAAGGCAAGAGATGCTGTAGAGAGGATGGAGAATGAAAGAAACAAGATATGAAGTGACCAGGATCTTCTTCTACAATGATTTCCCCCGCTGACTGTGAGAGAATGACAGCAATATAGTTCAGTATTGCAAACCCTTCACAAACAGTAGCTTCAACAAAGGTGAACAGTCAGCAATTCCATTTGGATATATGGCTGCAGGCAGAATTTTACTGCAAACAGTAATCAGGTGCGACAATGCAAGAAATTATTTCTCGGCTTTAAATTTACGGCATTCAGGCACCTCCCTGCTGAAGGAACACCACTGATGGCCTCCTCTAAGCCCTTAACTGTTTAATGTACTCTAGTTTTCTTTTGAGTAAGTACAGTACCTGCCTATACTTGTAGTAGGACTGACTTCATAAGCACTTTCTCCTACTGGGGTATGGGGTTTGGGTGGTGTCTTGGTGGAGAGATGCAGAATAAATGTGTTTTCCTTCCATTAGATTTGGCACAGTGGTGGTGTAGAAGGTCAGATGGCTTTTTGTAACTGCCTCATGCTTTGTGAAGACTTCAGATGTACACCCTTCCTTCACAGTTAATAGTGCCCCTCCCAAGGCAGTCCTAGATAATGGGATGGCTCACGGGGATAGGCCAGCAAACAGTAACAGTGCAGATTTTGTCTAGCCCTCCCCCTTTGGTTCAAATGTTTTGACAGAGCTAGCAAGCAAAATTAGTTTATTATCTGCTTTGCTGTAGTGATTTCTGACTCACTTTGTTTCTGTTCTCCTCTCCTCTCTAGGATGCTCCTAAATGGTATAGTCCCATGTACACTGGGGTGGCTGAAATATTAATGGTGATCTGGACCTTGGCAGTTTTGGTTGTGGTTCCTTCCACACAATTTGTAATCCTTGGTATCTCTATTAATTTCTGAAAGTGTTATCAACAATGCAGGTACACAAATGGCAGGGCTGCAACTGGAACAGATTTATTTATATCCCCTTTCTGTGTTTTTTTCTTTTGTGTTTTACCCCATGGCTGTTTCATACATTTTATGTACAGTATCATTATTATAGCACTGACTTTTAGTTGCTGATATTATTTGCTGCTGCCTTTCTGATTTGCTACAAGTGATTCTGGGTCCAAATGATTTTGCTCTTGGCCTGAAGATGCCCGATTTGGTTTCCTTAATCTCTCCCTCTCCTCCCATGCTGGAACACTCTAAAGGATGACAACTTTGTTGAAAGTTCAAATGCTACTCTCATGCTAGTTATTTTATTTCCTAGTTTACATTTCTCTAGGTTAGCTTCAAGAATGGCTGGACTGGGATGGATGAGAGGTACTTTGATCTGCCTCTTTTCTATTGTATCAGCTGACATTGGTTTCCCCTTCACTACCTCTCTCTCCCTAACCCTCTTGCTAGGGGATAACAATTCAGTGGAGGCCCAGGATCTTATATTATTATAAATGCCTGTCATTTATCATAATGTTAACTCCTGTGAACTTTGATTTGTGATTTATCCTGCTCTCTTTGTAAAATGTTATTTCCTGCCTGTAATTCCGGGTTGCCCCTGAAAAAGGGACCTTTGGTCTTAATGGGCTTAACTGGTTACCAAAACTCAATCAATCAATCAATCAATTATCATCCTTGTTTGGGAGACTCTGTATCTACTGCAGCACTCCCAAGTAGAATGGACACCATCTGTGGTGTCCCCTGCCTTGGAAGTCTCACCAGAGATGTTACTGTTTTTGGTTTTTGGAAGAGCTTTGTTTCCATCTTTTTCTCAATGTTACATTTTGATGTTTTCTGTGTTTGTTCTCTTGTTCTGTATTGTTAATCTTGACAGACATTTTGAAAAGTCCCATACAGCATTGAATCAGATTAATGGTGTTAGAAGTTGTAACGGGTTAGGTACTTAATCCCGACTGTTAATTTACCAACATTAAATTTACCAACACCTTTTTCCCCCGAAAAAAGAAATCCCTACTAATACTGAAAACTGACAGTTGCTATCCCGACTGTTCAAGTGTCGGGCTTTGCCCGTGAAAGGCTGAAGATGATTAAAGCAACAATATCTATATTTAAGCTACCGCAATACTGTGCTAAGTGTGCAAACTGTAACTTTATATGTGCAGAACAGCAAGTTAATAGAACACAGTGTGGCATTTAAGAAAACATAAGTAAATATGAAATAGTAAAATGGCAGTAGTATTTAGGTTCTGGTTTCCGGCTCTCATGTCTCTGGCTATCGGCAGTGGTACAGACAATGGTTCCGGCATACCTTGTTTGCATAAGAGATGCATCACAGGAGCTCTCTGGTAGTTTTTGTCTTGGGATTCATAGATATATCCAGGTAGATGTATCCAGGTGTGTAGTTTTTTTTTCAGTTCAGGGCAATCCAGTGATACAGTTAAAAGTTATACTTTACTTATTATAAATAATTAAAAATGTCACACATTTCTCTGTACTTTAGCACTACATCAATTTCACAAGCTGAGGTTGTGAGCTATGCCATGTATATACTCAATTACTGATCTTGCGGTTCTCTCCTTCACAACATTTGCAATTTTTTCCTCTCATGCAGCATGTCTTCTTTTCTGTGGAGATTTAGGAAGATCTCGATTTATCTTCTCAGTAGTACTGTACGTGACAAGTTGCTTCTTCTGTAATTCAGTCACAAAACGATACACCCCAACATGGGCTGAGCCTGTTAATGTAGCAAGCCTTTCGATGCCATGCTTCCACATTGTTTTGAGTGTGGGGCAACCCCATGGCCATTTAATAGTGAATGGACCAAAATGATGGTGGGAATGGGGGGGGTGTGTGTGCGCACAGTGGTATCATTACTTATTCTGTGTCTCACCCAGCCAAGAACATAAATGTCCTCAAACCACCCCACAAGTTCTGCACTTAATGCTGGCATTTCATTCTTTAGCTCTATAAATATACCCTCTATTTCTTCTACTGGCAGAAAAGACAGTGCCACTAGGTGCCTCAGTTTAAGACTGAACTCTGTATTTGTCCCATACTCAGTGGCCAGACCCCAAGATTAGTATTTTCCACCAGATAATCTGGCCAAAGTGGAAAAGACACCCCTTATTTGAACTATTAGGAATTCAGGCTTGGCTGTATTAATAGCAGCTTGCTCGAAGTCAGTAATAATAACTTTAGGTGACAGAGTGAGGCCATATTCATCTGCTAGATTGTGTATGTCTTGAGATAAGCGATTGTAACAATCCTGCGATTTGGAGGAGAACAAAGCAAATAACAAGGGAACGATACTTGCAGTTTCTTGGGTGCCCTCAGCAGCATGTATGGAATAAAGTTGTCTAAATAAGGTTGGAACAGTCTTAAAAGTTCCATCCATGGCCCAGAATTCAGCTGCTGCAAGCTTTTCCATGTCAAGTTTTGTGGTGAAAATTATTATCTTGTCTTCCCCCCAAGGACGACTCTTTGGCCAGGAAACTTTGCCCACTTACACTATGGAGATGGTCTGGAAAGACAAAATGGTCCAAGGTTCTTGGTTCAGGGGTGGTAATATGATGTCTGGTATGCTTCACTATCTGTTGTAATGCTTGTTGCAAGGGCATGCATTGCATGGCCTCAGTGGATACCTGTGACAGCTCATGCAGAATTAATTGAGCTGGTGTGTTATGTGTCTCAACAGCCCTGTAAGGGAAGCCAGTGAAGCAGCTATGGGGAAATCAGTTGCCTCAGGAGCATGATTATGTTCATTTTGTTTACACAGGTGATGCTGCCCACCCACCAACATGGTGAATGCTCTACCCAAGCGATTCTTCCCCTTCCTGCTCCAGCAGCACCAGTAAAAGAGGTCACCATGGTTTCTCTCTTTTACATATTACTGCACATCTTTATATTTCTTTGCTGCGAGGCAACTGTCTGACACAAAATTACCTCAGCCATTCTGACAAAAATCCACAATGCAAGAAGGACCCATTCTAATTGCTGTTTTTATTGAACTACAGAACATCAACTACACCTGATGCCAAATGTCATTGCACTTTAATTACTCAATTACGGTTCTTACAGTGCCCAGTACATTCACTACAACTGATAACAGATGTCATTGCATTTTAATTACTCAATTACAGTTCTTAAAGTGCCCAGTGAGTAGCTTATTGTGGGCAGAAGGTGGTGCTGTGAACCATCAAATGTACTGATGCAAACAACATGCACACTCAGTGATACAGCAGTGCACTGCATTTTACATCGGGTTTCTGGAGACAGTGGTACTATATGATGACATGCTTGATGTGCATGTAAGCAACTAATATCAAAAACAAAGTGGAACTGATGTTGTTCTTTTTTTTTTTCCGGAATTGATCTGTCGGGCACATGGAAATCGGGCGAAAAAAAGTCGAGCTAATGACCGAGTTGGGATTGTGGTATCGGGAAAATGTAGGGAAATCAACAGTCCGGAAGTAGTACAGATCCTGTTGTAACACCTTGGCTGGATGTTTTCCGAAGGGCCTGTATGGGATGATGGCTCTGAGACCAAGAATTTCTGCCCTGTATTAATCAGAGTCTCCCCATCTCACAGGGCAATTAACTACCAAACTGGCACTTCAAATGGGTCCCTGTAAGCTAAAGCTATATTTGGTAAATGTAAATGGGCTTAATAACCCCATCAAGAGGTCTGTGGTTCTTGCAGCTATCAGAAAATAGCTCGGGTGATCTTCATGCAGGAAACTCTCCTCTCAAGGATGGAAGATGAAAAACTGACCAAATCTGGCTTTCAGACTATGCAGACCTCAGCATACAGGGTAGGCAAAAGGGGGGAGGGTGGTAGTTCTCATGAGCAAGCATGTAGCATTTAAAGAGGAATAAGTAATTCAGTGCAAGGAGGGATGCTGTATTATTGTGACTGGTGAAACTGAAGGGGCTACAGTGA
The DNA here is from genome assembly GCA_016271365.2 of Neoceratodus forsteri. Taxonomy (NCBI): domain Eukaryota; kingdom Metazoa; phylum Chordata; order Ceratodontiformes; family Ceratodontidae; genus Neoceratodus; species Neoceratodus forsteri. The sequence goes on from CM057458.1 coordinate 1,090,600,777, forward strand.
CCTTGGTTAGTCTATTTTTCCTGCCTGAACTGGATACCCAATTTATGAAAAGCAAATTTAACTTGATACTAGCCAACCAGTGTGGCTGCTTGCTCCTTGCTGGTAATTTTAACTTGCTCTTGGACTACTGCAGGAACTCCTTTGCCTAACATACAGTATGGGGTCCTCATTAACAGCCCATAAATATTTTTGAAAACAACACTCCTAACTTGGTTGGTGCAATGTGTGGCAGGAGATACATCCATCTCCTCATGATTATACCCATTTCTTGAAACCTCATCATAAATATACTGTAGTCATAAACACTACCTCCTGACATAGCCAAAGGATCTGAGCCAGATCTTAGAGTGTAAAACTGGTCCCATTTCCTTCTATAACCATGATTCAGTCATAGGTGAGGTTGACCTCAGGCTTAGCAGAAGAATCACCACCTGGTGCCTAGACCCCTTCCACCTAAAAGGTGCAACATTCCAGGAGTAAGTGCAGTGCCAGGTTTAAAAAAATCTTGGCACATAATGGTTCCCCAATGATCACACCCACTGTGCTCTGGGATACCATTAAGGTTGTACTTAGGGGATCCATTATCAGTTATACTGCAAGGAAACAAAAGGAGAGGAGAGCACATAGGGATGACTCATGGCCACACTGGAGTTCTTTCAACAGCTGCATAAGCAGGGCACTGTGTCAGACCCAGCACACCTGTACAAGGTTAAAAAAGAGCTTGATGCTCTGGTCCTGGCACAGACAGAGAAACCATTATGGTACCTCCATCAGAAACATTATGATGGAGGTCCTACAGCAGCTTGTACCCTGACCCATAGGGTTCAGAGATTTTGTGCTCATGCCACCATCTGTCAGCTTATTCACTCAGTTACAAAACAGCCAGTCAGGTGCATGCATGCTATTTCAGAATCCTCCTGTGTATACTACAATACGTTTTATATGGAGGACTACCCCCCACTCTTGTTTAGCCATTATGGTGATTATTCTCTCCAACATAGTCCACCATGTACTGAAAGAATTAGATGCAGCTGCCCTTCAAGCATCAGGCACTATGGAATAGCTAAAGGCAGGACTAGGAACACTTAAAATAGATAAATGCCCTAGCCTGGATGGGTAGGGTACCCAGTGGATTTTTACAATCTTTTTTGAACTCACATTGCCTTTCCTCCTTCGCACTTTTAATTCCATACAAGAAGGAACACCCCTTCCAGATTAGTGGAGATATACCACCAACTCTGTTATCCCCAAAGCTGGGAAAGCCCCAGATAAGTGCTAGTCTTATAGACCCATTTCAGTGTTAAATACTGACAATAAGCTCTCTTCTTCTCCGTAATAGCCCACTGACTGATGTGCTCCTCCTATAGCTTATTAACTCAGATCAAACCAGGTTTGTCTGCGCATGCCAGACTATAGAAACATAGAATTTGACAGCAGATAAGGACCGCTTGGCACACCCAGTCTGCCCATTTCCCTACCTGATGGATAAGCTGCAGATCCTAGTTAACCAGCAGCCTACTTCTTCCTACCCCCAACCCCTAGAATTGCCTTATGACTGTCCCATGCATGCTTGAATTCCACCACTGTTTTTGACTCCACAACCTCCTCTGGAAGGCTGTTCTATGCATCCACAACCCTCTCTGTGAAAAAATACTTCCTTAAATTACCTCTGAGCTGCCCCCCTTCTATCTTCAAATTGTGCCCCTTGTTCTTGCACACCTCTTTTTTTGAAAGATGCTACCTCCTTGACTTTGTTGATTCCTTGAGGTACTTGGAAAGTTTCTATCATGTCCTCTCCTCCTTTCTCGAGGCTATACATATTAAGCTCCTTAAGTCTCACTTCATATGTCTTCCGTGCAGACCCTGCACCATTTTAGTTGCCCTCCTCTGGACAGCTTCCATCCTGTCTATGTCTTTGCAGAGATTGGGTCTCCAGAACTGCACTTAGTACTCCAGATGTGGTCTCACCAACTGTCTGTACAGAGGATAATAACTTCTTGTTTTCTGCTGGTGATGCCTCTCCTATGCATCCCAGTATCCCCCAGCCTCCTTGCTGCCTCTCACATTGCTTGCCCACCTTTAGGTCATCTGATATGACTACCCCCAGGTCCCTTTCCATTTTTGTTGTTGTTAGTATCTCACCCCATTGTGTACTCTTCCCCTGGGTTTTTGTTTCCCAGGTGCATTACCTTGCACTTCTTAGCATTGAATCTAAGCTGCCATACATTTGACCATTCCTCTAACCTTGCCAAGTCCCTTCTCATCCTTTCCACCCCACCCTGTGCATCAACTCTGTTGCAGATCTTTGTGTCATCTGCAAAGAGACATATTTTTCCTTCCAGTCCCTCTGCAATGTTGCTTATAAAGACATTGAAGAGGACTGGTCCTAATACTGAACCCTGTGGTACCCCACTGCTAACCCCCCTTTTTTCAGAGTGGTCTCCATTTACTATTACTCTCTGTGTCCTATTCTCCAGCCAACCTTTACCCAGGCTGTCATCTTGGGACCCACTCCCAGGCTGGCTAACTTGTATATTAATCTTTGTGTGTGGACTGTGTCAAATGCCTTGCTAAAGTCTAGGTAGGCCATGTCCACAGCCCTCCCTGATCTACTACTTTGGTCACCCAGTCAAAGAAATCTATCAGATTTGTCTGGCATGACCTTCCCACTGTGAATCCATGCTGCCTTGGGTCCTGTGCCCTCTGGCCTCTAGATACGCTAACAATTCTTTCCTTCAGAAGTGATTCCATCATTTTCCCTACCACTGAGGTTAAACTAACAGGTCTGTAGTTTCCTGCTTCTGCCTTGCTCCCACTTTTGTGAAGGGAATCACATCTGCTCTCCTCCAGTCCTCAGGTACCACCCCATCCTCCCATGATTTGTTAAAGAGGGTAGTCAGTGGTGTCACTAGTTCTACCCTTAGTTCTTTTAGAATCTGGGATGAATCCCATCAGGCCCCATTGCTTTGTCCACCTTCAGTTTTAGAGCTCTTTCAGAACTCTTTCTTCTGTAAATGGGCTGGTATCAACTTCTGTATCCAGAGTGTTTCTACTGTTTGTTTTAGGTACCTCCTCTTCCTTTGTAAATACTGAGCAAAAATATTTGTTTAGTATCTCTGCCTTTTCACAGTCACCCTCTGCCCACCCTCCCTCCCCTTTATTAAGCCTCACTATCCCTCCCTTGGTCTTCCTTTGCTCCCTGATGTACCTATAAAAGGTTTTATCTCCCTTCTTAATTGAGTTGGCTATCTTTTCCTCGGTTTGGGCCTTTGCTGTTCTGACTGCCTTTCCAGCTTCCTTTTGCTTTAACTGATACAGTTCTCTGTCCTGTTCATTTGTGATTCCTTGTACTTCCTGAATGCTTTCTTTTTCTCTTGAACATTCACTGCCACTTCCTTTGAGAACCATAGTGGTTTCTTACCTTGTTTCATTTTGTTTATTTGCTTTACACAAAGGCTTGTTACCTCTGTGATGGCAGTTTTTATTATTCCCCATTGTTCTTCCACCCCTCCTTCCTGTCCATTTGCTAGTGCATTCCTTAGGCACTCACCCATTTTGGCAAAGTCAGCCCTCCTAAAATCCAGTACCTTTGTCTTTGTATGGCTTGACTCTATTGCTGTGTTTATTGTGAACCATACTGTTTGATGGTCACTAGTTCCCAGATGGCTACCCACTTCTACATCTGTGATCCTCTCTTCATCTCCGTTTGAGAGAACCAGGTCTAAGATTGCTCCCTCTCGAGTGGGCTCCAATACTAGTTGTCTAAGGCATGCCCCCTGTAGGGCATCTAGAATAACCCCACTCTTAGAAGTGGCTGCTGCAACTGCACTCCAGTTAACATCTGGCATATTCAGATCACCCGTCAGCAATATCTCCCCTTTATCTGCCATTCTAAGTATACTTTCTATCATTTCCTTGTCCATTTCCTCCCCCTGAGAGGGGGTCTGTATACAACCCCTGTGCGGATTGTGGTGCCATTGCCTGCCTCCAAATTGACCCACAGTGCTTCTTCTCCTCCCTGTTTACCCTTTTGTTCTGTTGCTTTGATTTCTTCTCTTATGTAGAGAGCTACTCCTCCTCCTCTTTTACCCTCCCTGTCCCTCCTGTAGATAGTGTATCCTGGTATGTTTACATCCCAGTCATGGTTCTGTGTGTACCATGTTTCTGTGACTGCCACAATATCCAGATCTTCCTCCTCCATCAAGGCCACTAATTCAGGAAGCTTACTCAGACTACGGGCATCGGTACTCATTGCTCTCCATTTTTGATGGCTTTACCTTCTGTAGCAACCCCCACTGACCTTTCTACCTTGGTCTTTTCTCATTTAGTACCCTGTTTTGTAGGGGGAGGCTGGGATTTTCCTTCTGCTTATCAGTGCCTCCCCCCTTGACTAGTTTAAAGGCTTGCCAATGAAGCATTTAAACCAATTGCCCAAAAGACTTGTTCCCTTCCTGGACAGATGCAGACCATCCTGCCAGTGTAGGTTGGTGTCCCTCCAGGTGGAACCCCAGTCCCCAATGAAGCCAAACCCCTGTGCTCCACACCATTTTTTTAACCATTTGTTAAACTGCATGGTGCAAAGTACCCTCGCCTCACTCATGCCACTGACAGGCAGCACCTCTGAGAAGGATACTGTCTGTGCTACTTGTCTTAAGCCCCTCCCCAACTCTAAAAAGTCCTTTTGCACTGCTCTAACCTCATGATGAGCCAAGTCATTTGTCCCTAGGTGGACAATGATGTCCAGCTCAGACTCCCGTGCAACTGTTCTCGTGATCCTAAGGATCGCTTCCTGTCCCTCCAAGCCATGGCACCAGGCAGGCACCTTACTTCAGTTTTCTGCCCCCCAGTTCTATCCCCCTAAATTGAGTCCCCACCAGGAGCTGCTTTCTTTCCTGTGGTGCCCTCTGCCTCCTTCCTGAGGGCCTCCCTTGAGACAGTTGTCTGCACCCTCCTTAGTCTCCTCTGTGGGTGCATCCATAGGGGAACTATGCTCCCCCAGAATGGTGTATGGATTGTGGAGTGTAACAACTGACTGGGTGTGCCTCTGTTCCACCACCCTTACCCTCACTGAGCCCACTGTGGTCCAACTGCTGTGCTTTCTTCGCAACCTCTGAGGTAGTGGTGGTGGCTGTGGTGCTCCCTGGATGGGGAGGTTCCCTTGCCACTGTCCAGAGTGGCCTGAAGATGGGAAATTTCCTCCCTCAGGGCAGATAGTTGTCTGCAAACAGGGCAGCATCTCAGCCTCCAGAAAGACTCCTGGAAGACTGCTGCCCCACAGCCATTACATTGTACTACTCCCCACATAACTGTCTACCTTGTTTAGTTTTTTTTTTTTTTGGTGTGTGTGTGTGATTGGTGCGTTATATAGAAATATATGTATTTATATAATGTGTATGCTTATATTGTCAGTGCAGTGTGCTAGACAGGATATGACAGTGATGTGTACCTTACTCTCTTGAGGAAATGATGTCCGAACCCCAGGTATAAATGAACTATTTCCAGGGGTGGGTGGGGTGAGGGTGGGAAGGGGTTGGGTCTAAACTGTGCCCTCACTGAAACAATCAGCTAAGCTCTGACCTACCGATGCGATGAGTGCCTTCCTGTCAGCAAGATGCCATACACAACAATTTGTAATACTGCTTCAAACCAATTTGACAGAGAAAATACCCTGCTAATCAAACAGAGAAAAATCCAAACATCCAAGTCAGACACAGGTAAACCTCCCCAGCCCCAAAAGAGCCTGGTGACTTGTGCTCTGAAAACAATCAGCCCCAAAACACATCAGCTGTGCAGAAGAGCAGACACAGAAAACAGTATTTAGCCTATGTGGGTTTAAACTCTTCCTGCACTGAAAACCTTAACACTTGTAACACAAGTAAAGCAAACTCCACCTCCCTCTGTTGATTGAAAGACTGCCTTTTCTGATAATTCTAAGTTGCTTATTTCACCCTTCAGTTAGAAGTATCCTCCACCTGAAGAATATTAACTTTCCTAAGGAATCTGCTTCAAACCAAAGACAATTGTAAATTGTAAAGTTCACCTCCCTCTGTTGTGAGCACTACTCACTTTCTTGCAAATCTTAAGTCCAGTGTTGAAGCTTGCAGCCAGAGGTAGCTTCACCTGAAGACTATGAGGCTATGCACAGCTTGCAGAGATCTTTGTCCTCCTAAGTTTTATGGCAATAACCCAATCCCCCTTGGCCACACTTACTGTAGTTTGGATGTGGAGAAAATGGTCATCCATGTGTCTTGGACCTTTGTGCACCACTTTGCAGTATTTTTGGTTACCTCTCTTTTTACTGGGAGCTTTTCTCCCTTTATATGCATCCAAAGGCACAGGTATGCAGAAATGGCCACCCCTCATCCCTCTTCAAGCTCTCTTAAGGTACCTGACAGAGTTGCCCTAGCCCCCTAATTGTTCACTCTGTACATTGAATCATTGGCTCTGGCATTCAAACAAACCACTGACATGCAGGGATATACAGTATGGGGGAAGAAAGGGAAAGTATTCCATAGTCCTCTATGCAGATGATGTTCTGCTCTATTTAATGAACCTGGGGGTAGAAATCCCAACAGTTTATTTAATTTATTTAAAAAGTCATAACCAGAAAAAAGGCACGCAGAGCCAAAGCTCATTTCCTTGTGTGACCTGGGGTAGGGGATAAGGACACAGGCTACATTAATACATTAGAATAATCATCATCAGGAATTAAAAAAATGTTTACAATGTACATTGCGTCAGATACATAGTATAGTTAATACAGCAATAAATAAATATATGTGTTGATGATAGGACAAGGCACAATGGCCCAGATATTCAGAAGGGTTGCACATGGCACAACACTGTTGCACCATGCGCAACCCACTGATGCACCCTGGCGTGATGTTCAAATGAGGGTTGAGCCTGGCACAAATCCCGATGCGCCGGAGTGCATCAGTAATGTATGTGGCGCAGGTAGGGGGGGCATGCCCATGCATACTCCGCACATCCACATATTCAGCCCAGAATGTGCTGAGTCCATGCATGCACAACCCCTACTTGCGCTGCACACAGGTGAGCCAAAAAAAAAGGAACAACAGCTGGCCACCCACAGGTGAGCTGCCATATTGCTAGGTGCAACAAGGCAGCTGCCACCTGTGGGTGGCCACCCAAGCTCTGGCTGCACCTTCATGGCGGTGCCCCCCCATGCTTGATCACAGGCATATGTTTAAATGTAAAAGTCCAATATCCCTGGTGGTCCAGTGGACCACTCACAGCCTGATCATGGTCATATGTTTAAATGTAAAGGTCCACTATCCCCGGTGGTCCAGTGGACTGCTTGCAGCCTGATCACAGGCATAAGTTGAATAACGAAAGCGTCCTATATCCCTGGTGGTCCAGTGGACCGCTTGCAGCCCGATTGCGGGCATAAGTTGAATATTTATGTAAGTCCTATATCCCTGGTGGTCCAGTGGACCACTCACAGCCCAATCATGGGAATATCCTGTAGAAATACTAGTCCCATATCCCTGGTGGTCCAGCGGTACCCCCCTCCCCACCTGCCACTGAGCCCCACTGCCCCGCTCCCCCCAGCCAGTAGTGGGCAGCAGCTCACCACCCACTCAGCACTCTGCCACCCACCAACTGACTCCCTACAGTAGGGCTGTATGCCCATTGGTCCACAGCTTGAGCCAATGGGCATGCAGCCTGTACCATACTGCACAGTCCAGATATGTGAATGGATCCATAGCAATAGGGCACTTCAAGGTGTGTGTGTTATTGTGTAATAACATCACTCCTGGGGTGGTGGAAGCACACAGCTTCACCTCATGCTTTAACCCACCCAAGAAGTAATGTTAGACTTCACCTTGTGCTTCAATCCACCCCAGGAGTAACGTTAGGCTTCTCCTTGTGCGTCAATCCACTCCAGAAGTAATGATATTACACAATAACATACACCCTGTCAGGTCTTATTGCTTAAGTAATCAACTGGGATTCTTTGACCAATAAGTAGGCTACTGGACAAGGGTACACAAGTAGATGTGGTCTTTATGGATTTCAGCAGGGCATTTGACATTATGCAATATATGGAGTTACTGAACAACTTAGAAACACAGGTCTAAATGAAAGTACACCAAAGTGGATAGGGAACTGGCTCTGTTATATGAGCCAAAGAGTAGAGATAAATGGCTTTTCATCATACCCAGGGTTGGTGACTAATGGGATCTCACAGGGCTTAGTGTTAGATCCCACCCTATTAAATGTCTATGTGGGAGACATGCAATGTACTGAAGGGGGATGGGTGGCAAAATACATGAATGATGCAAAAATTGCATATAAAGTGGATACTGAAGAAGGTATCAAAAACCTACAGAATGAAATTGACCAGCTAAGTGAATAGGCACCAAGAGCAAAAGTACACTTTAACCGAGATAAATTCAATGTTATACATTTTGGATTCAGAAATAAGTTCACAAAATACAAGTTAAATGGTGTAGCATTGAAAGAGAGTGATTGTGAAAGAGATTTTGGTGTGCTGGTATCAAACAGTTTTAAGAGTAATAATGCGAGAGTGTTACTAAAAAAGGAAATAATCTATTGGCTTGCATAAGGACAAATTTTGTAAGACTCTGTAAGCAGAGATAGGAGGGTACTAGTACCATTGTATAAGTCATTGGTCAGGCCTTATGTGGAATATGGAGTTCAGTTATGAAACCTGTACAGAAGATTGGATGCAAACAAACTATACTGTAGAGTTTGTACAAAGAAAGGCAACAGGGATGATAAGGGATAAAAGAGACATGAGATATCAGGACAGATTGGAACAACTAGGTTTATATTCATTGGCTGGAAAGAAGAAGAGTAAGGGGTGATATGATAATGGTATACAAAGTGTCCAGAGATAAGGGATTCCAGAACACTATTGGTTTAAGACTAATCAAAGAGGTCACAAATTCCTTTTGAAGAGCAAGCTTTATAAAACAAAAATGACAGAAAGCTAGCTTACACAGAGTTGTAAAAATGTGGAATGGATTACCAAGTGATGTTGTAGGTAGTGATAATTGGAATATCTTTTAAAAAAGACTAGATAGGAACATGGAGCTAAATAATGTGACATAAACATTTCTCAGACCAAGTGTTGTGACCTACTAAAACAGTTATGCCTAACCCAGCTTATCTCCAACCCCATCATCCCTAACAAGCATATTCTGAACCACTCCTTCCTAGACTGGATCCTGACCAACCATGAGGACAAGGTCGTTTACACATTAGAACCCTATCATACTCCATCAGTGACCACTCCCCTACATTTTGCATCTGGTCCTCCAAACCCTCCACCTGTCCTCCAAATATCTTACTCTCAAATAGTTCTTTAAATATGATGCCACCAACCTATTTGCTGACATCAGGTCCATCAACTGGCCTGTCCTATACAAAATGGCTGATGTAAATGCAGCCCTGGGCTACCTTACTGATGCCCTGACTTTTATCCAGGATAGATATTTCCCATTAACCACTCAGAGAGCATGAGGAGGGAACATCAGATGGCTCAATAAGGACCTCCTTCAGCTAATGAAGGCAAGAGACATGAAGTGGGCTGCACACAAAGCCTCTCACTCCTCCTCTCTCTGGCATGAATACCATCACATGTGTAACCTCTGTAAACAAAAAATTAAGACAGATAAGACAGAATTCCTCCAAAACCCTCCAATCCCACAACCTTGGAAACCCCAACATCTTCTGGTCAGTGATCAACTCCCTGATTGCCCCAGGAGATAGACAGGCTTCCATCAAGCTTGACTTGGGGACAGGACCCACAACTAGCCCATCCAAGGTGGCAACTGCCCTCAACAACAAATTCACAGATCTGTCTCTCTCTCCAAACTCCCCCATTATGACCCTGACCAGCACCATCCTGACCTGGCTGAGAACATTCCAAACACACTGTACTTTTATTTCAGAGTCATCACTTGTAAACAGACCTGCAAACTGCTGATGAGTCTCCCCAACCACGGGCGCACTAGGAGTGATGGCCTCTCTCCCCAATTTCTAAAGCTCATAGCCGATGCCATTGCCAAACCACACTCTGACATTTTTAACCTCTCCCTTACCTCATCTACCATATCCCCAACTTGGAAACAAGTCAAAGTTGTCCCTATTTACAAGTCTGGTGCCTCCTATTAGTGGATAACTACTGACCAGTAGCTATCCTTTTCATCTAAGCAAACTCCTTAAGAAAGCTTTTCACCAGTACTGACTGTGTAGTGAAGTACAACCTCCTCTGTCCACAACAACATGGATTTTGGAGAAGCCACAGCACTACCTCAGCCCTGGCCTGCCTCACTAATGATGTGCTATGCAATATGAATGAAGGCAAGGTCTTGGGTGCTGTTTTTATGGACCTGATCAAGACTTTCGAAATGGTGGATCACAATATGCTTGTAAACAAACTGAGCTGCTTTGGCTTCTCTGTCCCGGCCATCACTTGGTTTCAAAACTAGCTATCCAGCTATACACAGACTATCTGCATCCAAGGTGCCACCTCCCCCTCCTGGGAGGTTCTTACTGGGCTCCACCTAGGCTCCATCCTTGGACCTATCCTGTTCTACCTATTTGTAAACTTCCATCTAATAAATAGCATCACCTGCAATTCTCTTGTGTACACTGATGACTCAATCCTTTTCCACAGTGTCAACATGTTGGACAACCTCTCTGCTGCAATTTCTAACAACTATGATGCCATCCATCATTGGTTCCTCATCAACAGGCTTCTGGTCAATGCAAAAAAGACTAAAGCCATGCTTTTTGGATCCACACTCGGGCTTACTAGATCAGTCAGAAACCCTTTTACAATCCTATCTCCTGACAGTCCCCCACCCCGAGACAGTGCCCACCTTTAAGTACCTTGCAGTCACCCTTGACCCTGCCCTAACCTTCAGTGACCACATTGAACTTATAGTACAGTGCATGAACCAGCATTTAGGAGTAGGGTACAGGCTTAAAGAGTAACTGACCCCTGAGTCAAGGCTCGCCATCACCCATGGCACCTTACTCCCCTTAATGGACTACTGATATATATACTCAGACCACATCCTCTAGGTTCTGCAGTCCAAATGCAACCTGCAACAACATTTGTAGGTTTGGTCTGATGGCACCTTACTTAACTCACCACTGCACCCTCTACCAGATGATTGGGTGGTTCCCCCCTCAGGTCTGCTGCGACTACCTCCTAGGTTGCTTTCTGGACACATTTGCTAGGGAAAAAGATGCATCCCCCCTCACCCATCTACTCAGTCCTAAACCTTGCTACTGGTGCATCTGGAACTCATCTAGCCTTATGCTGGAGTGCCCTCAGTTCACCATACAGATGAGATAAAAGGCCTTCTCCTCAGCTGCATCAACCCTATGGAACACCCAGCCTGCCCCTCTATGGGTCCTGGGATCACACCCCCTCTTCAAATCCCGCTGTACTGTAAGTCCCTTGTGGGGTCAGCCACTTGCTCCTGCTCTCTGGGCTGACTGCCTGCCCTGCCCTGGAGCTGCTGAACTGCCCCCATTCTACCACCTAGTTTTATTCTTTGTATATGTACTCGCATTAAGTAATGATGATGCATTGGTTGTCTGTGAGACTGTGCTGCTCAGCATCGCTGTGCAATTTGAATTTGTATGTACTGTTTTCCACTTAATGCACTCATTTTTCACTAACTGTACTGTTTCTATTATGTGCTCAACTACTTGTGCCTACCTGAATATGTTCTTCTACTATGTCTGATGTGCTGTCTTAATGGCCCAGATCATGCCTGTGTAACCCCCCTGCAAATGGGGTTCCTAAAAGTCTTCCAGGAGCTTGTCTGAGTGCTCCAAGCCTGGGTGGTGTTTGGCGTCTGAGCTGCTTAAATGTGGTTGCAAGTGAGTGCTATTTGAGCCTCCATGTACTGTCTCTTTAAGAGCTGTCGGCTTGCAGACTTAATTAGTTTGTTTAGGGGGACTGTGTATTTAATGCTAGAATCCTGCCCGAGCTGTGGAGTAATCACTCCATTTTGCGGTCGCTGAAGGTGCAAAGGGAGCCCATCTGAAAGCTGTAACTGTTTGCCTGTAATCATTTAAAGTATTGGCAAAATTGTAGTTTGTCTAACCTGCCTTTATTGCAGCTGGGAATCTGTGTGTGTTACCCCTCCATTTTGGACTTAAACTGCTGTGCTGGGCCAATTGGATTAAGGGAGCCCTAAAATGGAGCCTGTGGACGAATCAGAACTTGGACTCTTAATTTTAGCCAGCCACAAGTGAATTGTATGGGCAGTGACACTAGGAAATGTAGTTTTGACCTTGGCGCCTTTTTCCACCAACAGAGGGAGTCTTATTGTGAGTGACAGCTGAACCAGCAAACAGAATAGTGTGGAGCTAAAGGAAATGCTCTGCTCTGTGACTGGAAAGAGCAGATCAGTTGTGACAGTGAAGAGAGAAGGAGCTGTGTGCTTCTACGGTGTATAGTTTCACACGGGTAGCGCGTGTGAGGCCCTGAGGTTCGGCCTGCAGCCATTGCAAGTGCCACATCGGGCTGAATCTGACTTGTGAGGAGAAAGAAGGAGATCTGAAGAGTAGAAACCAGGCTCACCCTGCAGAAGACTGGAGAAATTGCTGAATCGTGCTCGGTCTGTCAGGAACTGAAGCTGCTGTGTGTTCTCCCGGGTATCTTGCAGTAATTGCGGTCGGGATCAAGGAGCAGCACTGCCTGGTATAGTACTTTCCTTTTACATATAAATGTGTGTAGTGCTTGTGGGGAATCGCTATTTCAAATCCCCTGTACAGTGAATTGTGTGCTGAAGCCGGAAGTAAACCCCAGCTTAGTTTGGACTAAATACGTTTGCTATCAACTGCAGTAGGGTCCAGTAACTAGGACCTTGTCTCCATGCCCTGTTGTTCTGGTAATCCAGAAGAACATTCTCCATCCGATCCTCAGCTTGGTTATTGTGAGTACAAATCAGGGTATTCTTCTGCAGCTTGTTTTCCAATCACAAGTGTGTCATCTAATTCTTGTTGTTTCACTGCTTCATGGACTGAGCCCTCCGGCTCCAGATTACAATTGGGTGTTGTGCATATCTTTTTTCTACAGAGCCCTACCCATCTGCACCTGCCGGCCAACCCCGGGCAATGGACCTGGTTAAGCCCCCCCTCCAACCTGGGTACCCAGAGTGTGACTTTTCAGACCCTGTAGGTGTACACAGTACTATGTGAGCCACTAGAAGGAATAAAAGGGGGGCTCAGTGTCCCAGAGGGCTGTGACCAAGCTAGTCTAACCACTACAAACCCTGACCTCTGTGTGGAGGCACCCGCCATAGGATCTAGGCCCCTCAACCTGTCCGTAGTCAAACAGGCAGGGGTAGTAGCCCTTGGCATAGCTCCACCTAGGGGTTACACCTGAAACAGTCCCTGGGATCAGTGCACACATCTGGTTAACAAATCAGTCAATCAATCAATCAATCAAACAAACAATCAATCCACTGAGAGGGCAGTGGACAAAACTAGAGAGGGTTTGGCCTACCTTTGTTTTTGTCTGTAACATCTAAGAACTTATATTGAGTGAGTTTTTTCTTTGAGCTATATTTCTTAATATCCCTTAGTCATGACTGGCCCTTGTGAATACCGGGCTCTATGCACTAATGGGGCAGAGTGGCCATGTGATGCATCTGGGGCACGCAACCACTCCGCACCCTATGCACCCCCCACGCAGGATGTACAAAGTGGGATGCAAAGCACATATGCTCCCAGTCCTCCAGCTGCACGAGGAACAATGTAACGGGGGTTGGTGAGGGGTGGGCCAGCACTATGCACCATGCATCAAGACACATAGTGCTGGCTGTGGGGGTGCATAGGGGTACAGGGTATGCCAGGAAGAACCCTACCTTAAACCCACTACGTGCCCCATGCACTCCCTGCAAGACAGGGCAAACAGCCCATCGACCTACCAGGACACAGGATATGGCCACCGGATGCCACCCACCCACCACAACACACTGTGGTGAGTGTGGTGACCCCCCATCACCCACAACACTCATACCCCTCACGGGGCACTGGCACAAGGCTGATGTCCCCCCTCCTGAGCAGCATCACACAGCACCCCACCCCCATTGCTACTGGCAGTACTGTTCCCCACCTGGCCCCCCATACTTGCAGGCATGCCTCCCCACCCATCCCACTGCACCGATCAGTGCCATCGAAGGGTAGGCAACATTCACCTGCCACAGCCACTGGCCATCAGATATTCATGGGGCACACTGCAAAGGTGCACCACACTGCAAGAGGGATCCAGTGAGGGACTCAGTCTGGGCATCTGATTGGATGACCAACCTGACCTGCGACACCCCCAGATGCCCTGCAGAGTCCTGCATGCTGAGGGCAGGGCCACGGACAGGTGGCTAGCAGTCATGAAACCTACCAGTACGTACCTGTCCATGGGTGCACAGCTACATGGGTGGGGTACGCTTATGTCATGCGTACCTACGCTAGATTGGTGCCTAGAGCCCACTGTATGTATTTACATTTTTTAAACCTGTAGTTTATTTTGCAGGTGTTAATTAAGTAATAATGCCCAACAGGTTGTGTGTCATGCTGGGATAACGTCACGCCTCAGGTGGTTGGGCATGAGGGCGCAGGCCGAGTGTGTCCAATGACTGAGGCGTGATGTTATCCCAAACTACACACACCCTGGAGGGTATTATTGCTATTATACAATGGGTCATTGTTATACAGAAGAAAAAAAAATCATTTTAAAGATGTTTTTGTGTGGAAACATTTTTTTTTTTTAAGAGGAGAGGAAACAATCAAGCAAATGCTCAAGCAAATGATCATCTACAGGTTCACAGTGAGGCTGAAACTAGACTCGTGATGTTGTGCTGGGATAACATCATGGGTACAGCCCAAGACTGACCAATCAGAGTCCAGGATTTTTTCTTGCCATTGTATAATGTTTGTTACGTATGTGGTTAGTCTATGATCACTTTGAACTGTTCTGTTAGCCTACAATGCTGCTGTCACTGTCCCTACCCTGGAACCCTCTTGAAAATTAGGTCAGCCAACCAAATGTAAAATGTTGGATGTGCAAAATTTCAAAGAAAATAAATGTGTTTTGGGACTGCAATGTAAAAGTCTGGAGTCTTTCCATGGGTCGGGCATTATGACTATGGTCCCAACCTACAAAAGAGTTCAGACCCCTTATGCAGGTGTGTAGGGTCAGCAAATGCCACAGAGTGGCCTTCTATACTGCAGAACCCCCTGTGGCACCCACAGAGTGGGCTGCACTGGTGCTTTGCAGCAGCTCTCACTCTGTCCTTCTACATGGACAGCTATGGTGGAAACAGACACATTAGCATTTTGTATGCTCTGCAGTACCTCACCCTATGTTGTGCACAGTGGGTACCCAAGCAGAGGGTGCAGTCACTAAATGAGGGGAACACTGAGCATGATTACCCTTTCCCTTTCTGGGAACAGATCTCCCCTTTTACATAGTGCCCCAACTGTCAAAGATAGCATGGGGGGGTTGGGTAATTGTAATATTTAAAAAAAAATTTGGAAATACTTTGCATTCTCTTGGAGGACTGCCCTATCTCACAATTCTCTAATCTGCATGGAGCAGGGTATTTACTCAGACACTAACCTAGGCATCTAATAGGATGTGGAGTGTTTGGTCTAGCTACACCCCCTGGAATGATCATGGCCCCAGCATGGATCTCTACATGCATGGGTTGGGTGGCCAGGGGCTGTGGATTGGCCATATGCAGCTGAATACACAGGCACTGGGCTCAATGGCTGGATACACATCATTCATTCATATCCAGGCAATTTCTGTGGATTAAGACCGTAATGATTGTTTTTTTTTTCAGTTAAACTTTTTGATGTTTGAGGTTGCAGTGTATGATTTTTGAGCAATTGTGTCCATGCAAGGGGGTGGGTGGTGGGTTGTGCTATGGTAATTTGTGTCATGTGGTTGTTTAATTTGAATAATGTAATTTTGATCTTCAAGGCTGTGTGGTTGTATGATTTAAATATGAGCCTGTTGACCCCGATGGGCTGCACCTTGATTAACATACCCCTAGGTGGGGCATATGCTGTATCAATGAAGTCTCATGTGACAGGGTTTTGACCAGTGGCTAGACCCATTTTGTAAGCCTAAAGAAGGCCCTGATAGGGTTAATCTGGAAATCCTAAAAGAAAAGGCCAAATAGATGCCTATAACTCAAAATATATTTAGTGAATAAATGAAAACAGTATACTCCTGGCTGGAAGGTATATGTATGTATGTACTGTATTTATTTATTAATTGGTTGATTGATTGATTGATTCATTCATTCACAATATTTGACAAGTAAAGACACAATGAGTTGAAAACTCATTTTCAGGTGTGTCCTGGTAGGGAGGAGCACACAGAAACAAGTATAACTTAATATGCCTTTCCTGTTCTAAAATGACAAACAAACAAATAAATAAATACAGGGTTTGTCCATAATCAATAACAGATAATTAAAAAAAGTAAAAAAATAATACTAATATATTAGGCTAAAGCTGAGACATTTGATTGCAACTAGGTATACTTAATTTGAGTAGGTAAGTTGTCGTTGAGTAATCGTCCATGAGAAGGAGCAAGACTAATTGCACATTGACACTGTTGTGTAAGAAAAGCATGACTGGTATGTCTTAGGGTGGAAGAGCAGGGGGAACAGGAGACTGTAGAAAAGATAGATACAGAGATAGTGTCCAGTGTTTAATAATTACTCAAATATATGAAGTCCTCTCATCCAGAAATGGTCACTCCAGACTGTGATATATGTCACAGTGGTGCACACATGGTAAGCAGTGGAGAGTAAACCTGAAGAAAGCATTAAAGAGAATGCCCAATCTGACTTGAATGACTTTAGCAGTACCAAAAAGTGTCTGTATCACAACTGAGATCTACAGACTGTTTAGCCAGACATTAATACCAGATAAGCTAATAGAAGCAACTTTAAGTAACAGGGAAGAGGAGTAGCCTAGACCCATTAAACAGTCAGGGTACAGCAGGAGAGGCACTGAGCTAGATTTGGAATAAACTACAGGTCAGGAAGGAGGGTTGTGATCATAAGCATTCTACCACAATGGAAACAGGCAACAAAAAGATGTTGTGGGGCTAACTCTACTCAATTTAGTCATCAGTGCCCTGAAAGTGGGGTGGGTAACTAGGTCTAAAAATGTACCACCAATACCAAGCTACAGAGAGCATTGTACTCACAGGCAGAAGAAAAAAACTTGAAAAACTGGACAAACCGGGAAAGTGGGCTGAAGGGTATGCCTGCTGAGTTGATGGGGAAAAAAACCCGTGGCTCAGTGGTCTTCTTTGTTTATTAACTTTGTATGTTTTTTTGTACATGTTTTTGTATTTAGTGTCAGTGTTGCTCTGAGCAGCATCTCGCTTCTGGGTCTGAAGCATAGGTTGAAGACCCACACCAAAGATCCCATGGTGGCACTGTTTAAGAAGACTAGGTGATTACCTCAAAGTGCTAGCCAACTTTGATTTGTTAATCAGACAACTGTATATGTCCATCATTGAGTATTGGATATTGTTAAGTAGATATCGCTTAGCTTATTTTTCTGCATATACTCACTGCTCTATCAAAATCTACAACACAGCCCTATGAAGTGATTCAAGATATTTTGTGTGTTATAATGTGTTGTATAACCTCTATTCCATTCCATTCTAGTCTATTCTATTCTATTCTAGTCTATTCTATTCAATTCGCAGTCAAATAATCAGAACTCAGGCTTAAAGAGAACAATTTTTGTTAAGTTTTAAATTGTCCCCAAACTACAGAAAGCTCCTCTACCTCCATGTGAGCTCCTAATTTGGAAAAAGAGCCTTTATAAAGAACCCCCCCAAGGGAAGGGAATGGATCATAATGCCCCTGAAGGGCTAGCAGCATGATCCCTTTCCACTTCCCTGTTGCTGGTCATGCCCTGTTTTCTGACATGGCAATAGAGAGAGTGAGGGGGTGCTCTTCATTGAACTATATCGAGCATGACTTTAAAGCACAGTTTTTGCCTGTTTAAGTGACCATTTATTAAAACTGGAGCCAGAGTTCGACTAACAAGAGTCTTGTTAGTCGAACTCTGGCTATGATTTTACCAAATGGTTACTTAAACAGTCAAAAACTGTGCTTTAAAGTCATGCGCCATACACTTCAATGGAATGCACCCCTGTTGTTGCATCAGAAAAAGTCAGAGTGAGGGCACATGGCATGCAACCGGAAAGTGGAAAAGGATCACGCTGCTAGCCCTTCAGGAGCAGTTTACAATCCCTTCCCTTCCCTTCCCATGGGGGGATAATTATAAAGGATCTTTTTCCTACAGAGGAGCTCCAAGGAGGAAAGAAAATTTTCTCTTTTTTTTTACAGCACCATGAAAGGTGCTGTTTAAGTTCTGGTTTTAACCCCATGAGAAACCAATACCCTGAATGAGTCAAAGTGAGCTAAAGTGCATATATGCTAAAAAACAGAGCTGTAAATCTTGAGAAGCTCAGGGGACAGCTAAAGATAAGTGCTCATACCTGTTAAACATCTCAGAGAGCATGGAGCACATCATTATCAAAGGAAAGTAAATGATCTAATGACAGATTTACATCCTACAACTCAGAATATTTTGGCATCGCATCTATATAATTAAGATACTATGGAAATCAAATGTATGGCCTATGTTTTATTAACTGTAGGATAAAAGTGCATAAAGCAGAGTTTTTATTAAAACTGCACTGAAAGCTGTGTACATTTCCATGACAGAAAATTTACTACAGGTATCCTAGTGAAAGAGAAGAGAGTTCTAGTACACTCTGGCATCAGTCTGCAAACTCACAAAATCCCTTACTGTGCTCTGGAGGTGGATTGTTTTCTGGAAGTGTACCAAAACAGAACATATTCCACTTAGAATCATGTCTCAGTGAGTCATTCTCTGACATGAGACAGCATATTAGGAGACCTGATCCCCAAAAAACTACTGTATGTGTCATACCCCCGAGGTTGAAAGGCTAGCTAAATATTCTATTTTCATCACAGCAGAAGGAAATGTAGTAACATTTATGAAAACCTTTGAAATCAGTAATAAAAAGATACACACTGTATTATTAGAATAGCCTTGGTTGCCGAGAGTGCTATAACCTTGATCAGAACCAATAACGTTAAAGAAGCTAAGGGGACAATTCAAAATTAACTTCTGGATGTGTCAAAGGAGAGAAAAGCATCCCTGATTGGTGCCTGAAACAAGGAAATAAAGTCTACATGTACAGTGGCACCTGCCAGGATCAGATGCTGGAACCAGCAGAATTCTGCAGGATTTTGAGGAATTCTGCAGGGAACATTGCATTTCAGTGGCAGTTGCCATGTTGGAAACTATGACACACTGAGACACTGTGCAAGGTCTTATTCTGGCAGACGCCACTTTAAGCTGTGCCATTCTTGATTACAAACAAGTGACAGACTAGTTCACTTCAGTTCTGGTTTGGTTTGAAAGTTTTCTGATCCAAGGAAACATCCAAGGAGGCATCCTCACTTGACAAGTTGTCTGCTACTAAACTGTGATTTGTCAGGATACTTATAGCAGTTGGACAGCAGATCCCAAATTTCAGTTGTAGCACAGTGTATTAGGATTCTGGACATTTCAGAACTATTGTTTACAGGGGATTTCCAGTGATACCAGCTAATAGATGGCAGCAGAGTTGAGGAGCCCTATTCTTGGTTTCACTAAAAACCTATGACAGTGTGTGTTTTTAGGTTGATTCTATCTAAAATTGAACTGTTCCAAAAATTCATATGGTGTAGACCATCTATCAGCAAACAAAAAGAAGGGTAAAAACTTTGACATGATCCTAAAACACTTACAGGATTCTCATACTAACATGACCATAAAGATAGATATAGGAATATAGTGCCCATGTAGATGCTACAGACTCACAACTTTCCATGACAGACTGCCAAGTGGGCCACCTGGAACCTCTAGTTCTTGAGTTAGTCCATACCCAGACCATGATTCAGGAATAACAAGAGAATGCTGAGAGTTGGGCACACTGTAATAATCTGAGGGTATATGACTTACTGGGGGTGGAGGGGGTCTGAGGGCCCAGAATGAAATGCCTTTCTCCCATCATTTATGCAGTGCAAACTGCAGCTGAGCCAAGATTATCAAATTGAGATTGAACGAGCACATAGGGACTTGGGTCCCAAACCATCTGAACCACGTGCATGGCCCTGTGTCTTGACCATACGATTCCTAAAATTCACTGTAAGGCAAGAGATGCCATAGAGAGGATGGAGAATGAAAGAAACAAGATATAAAGTGACCAGGATCTTCTTCTACACAGATTTCCCCCACTGACTATGAGAGAATGACAGCAATATAGTTATATGTGGTTCAGAGCTCAGTGCTTGTGTTACATACTGCATCTTATAATGTAGATTTTAGTTTGGATACAGAGGCCAGACCAGTAGGTAGAATGATGCTTCCAAGGAATAGTTATATGAATGGATAGTGCTTAAGTGCTTGGATGTAGACATGAATAAGTCAGAGATTATTGTTCATGATGAACTTGACAGTACGATAGTGCTGATACTGGAACAATTGAGTTGATCAGTATAAGTTGATGGTGTGGCTTTACTCTGTATCCCACCGTAGGAAGGAAGGTTAGTTATTTAGGCTGTAACATCCCCTGGTGGGATAAGAGTGCCGGAGAAGGAGAAGGTGTAAGGGGAGGATGGAGGGCGAGTGTGTCTCGCTCTAAGCAGAGCAGCAGTTTTCTGCTGCTTACGTAGGATATAGGGAGGAGCTCTTCCCCATATAACTACAGGCAGGGCCTTTCAATTATATGTGATTCAGAGCTCAGTGCTTGTGTTTCATACTGCATCTTATAATGTAGATTTCAGTTTGGATACAGAGGCCAGACCAGTAGGTAGAATGATGCTTCCAAGGTATAGTTATATGAATGGATAGTGCTCAAGTTCTTGTACATAGACATGAATAAGTCAGAGATTATTGTTCATGATGAACTTGACAGTACGATAGCGCTGATACTGGAACAATTGAGTTGATCGGTATAAGTTGATGGTGTGGCTTTACTCTGTATCCCACCGTAAGAAGGAAGATTAGTTGTTTAGGATGTGACACCCCCCAAAAGAAAATATGATATCTGCGATTATCTCTTCCAACTCCGAAGAGTATGACCAGCAGCACGCAGGAGAGGAAAACCCCCCTTGGGGGAAATCTCTGAGGACCCATGGCTACCGACCAGCCCGTCCTTCTGGGCATACTAAAGGAGCACAATCCTACATTAATTAGTATTGGCTAGTCCTAGTTTGCAGATTACATATTCAGTGGAACAGTTCGTTGCCAAGATCAAAGGTCAAGGACAGGCTTCCAAGTCATGCAGGACTGAAGCAGGTAGTAATATGAAAGCATGTGGCGTCCAGGTAGATGAGCACAGAGGTGAGCATTGTAGAACATGTCCAATAAGTTCAGGATAGAACTGGAAGTGAGGAGCTCCTGAGGCTAGCAAATGATAGATAGGCGGATGGAGTAATTGTATCCAGGCTTTGTCGCAGATGAGGCAGGATGAAAATAGAAGTAGTACAACTTCCAGGTTTCTGCTCATAGAGGCTTTTATATTATATATGGAATGGTAGAAGACTTGCAACGAGACTACAGACTGTTGAATCCAGTTCCAGTAAAGTACGATAGGGGTAGAATATACCTAGGTCATGATGTAGAAGGCAATGACTGTAGAGCTGAGCTGGAATCTTGGCAGGCTTTTAAGGGTAGTAAATCTGAAGCACTGGTGCAAAGTTAGGAAGCATTCAAGAAGTGTAACAGTGTGAGCCCAATAGAGAAGTATATGCGGGTGAATCGCATAAGTTAGAAAATGAAGTAGTAAGTACATGCACCAAGTAGGTCAGTCGATAAGTAATAGAAGGTGGCAGCTAGTTCCTCGGTGAGATGTGCAGCTTATCCGTCAGCTGGTGAGGTAAGTTGAGGGGCAGCTAGCTCCAGGTAACATAAAAGAGCAGCCAGACCTTCGTAGGTCTGCTGGCAAGTAAACAGAGTGGCAAGTTAATAAGTAGTAGAATTGGCAGCTAGTCCCATGGTTAGGATGAGCAGCTAGACCTTCGCAGTTCAGCAGGTATAGAAAGTTGAGTGGCGACTAGCTCCATATGATCATGTAAGTGCAGCCAGACCTTTATAGTCTGCTGGCAAGTCAGTAGAGTGGCAGCTAGCCCTCGTAGGCTACAGCGCGCAGATGGACCCTGCGTAGGTTAGCTGATTAGCATGAATGACTTGAGAGTATAGAGCTTATCCAGGGTGATTACTATGGGAAATTGTGAGATCCACAGGAAAGATATGCAATCCAGTTAGATGAAGTTGTACTTGTCGAGTAATTTCAGCAGATGAGGAAATCTTTTGAGGAGGAGAAGAGCTTGAAAGAATAACTGAAATACAGTGGAATAATATGATCTTGAAATCGATATCAAGTAAGGTAGAAGCCAAGTAGGAGTTAGGAGTATATGAACTTCCAACCCAGACTGGGCGTAGCAAGCTGAGAGATGTATGAACAGGGGTGAGCCCCAATAGGTAAGTATGTATGGATGGACCGCTTAAGTTAGCAGATGAGGTAGTAAGTAGCAGTAACTGGACCAGGTTGGTCAATTGATAAGTAAAAGAATGTAGCAGCTAGTCCCTCAGTTGAGATGCGCAGCTTAACCGACAGCTAGTGAGGTAAGCAGAGAGGCGGCTAGTTCCGGTTGACAGGAAGCACAGCCAGACCTTCGTAGGTCTGCTGGTAAGTAAGTAAAGTGACAAGTTAGCCTTCATAGGCTAGTGCGCAGTAGGTCCCCATATAGATAGGCTGAAGAGTAAGAACAAGTTGTTGATACCAGCGATCATGCCCATAAAGGCTAACATTAGTAGTGGAACCCACTGAGGTCAGCTGGAAGTAACATGAATGAGTCGTAAGGGTTCAAAGTGCATCCAGGGTGACTACAACGAGAAATGGTCAGGTCCACAGGCAAGCGATACAATTACTCAGGTCGAGTTATACTCTTCGAGTAATTCCAGCAGATGAGGAATTTCCAAGGAGGAGAGGAGCTTGAATGAATGACTGAATTCTAGTAGGAGAATATGGTCTTGAAATCCATGCCAAGCTGGGTTAGAAGTCAGTATGAGGTAAAGGTATATGAACCTCCAGGCCCACACTGGGTGAGACAGATTGAGAGATGCATGAACCTCCAGTCGGATGCAGTGCAGGCAGGCACAGTGTACGAATGGCCGAACCTCCAGGCTGTGAAGGTGAAGTAGGTACAAGATAGAAATATACGAACCTCCAGGCCCAGACTTGGGCGTGGCAGGCTAACAGAATTTATGAACCTCCATGCCCGATGTTGGGTGAGGCAGGTAGAGTAAAGGGCAAGCTTGAAGCTGAATGAGCACTGATGAGCTGATCTGAAGGAGCATACGAGTATGTAGTTGGCAGGATGCTGGGCAGCTAGGAGGCAGGAATGTGACAATTAATGCAAGCACTGTAAGATGTAAGCAATAGGACCTGCACGTAGGTCGGTGGTAGTAGTAGTAGTTGTCATTGGACTCGAAGTGTGAGCAGCAAGGTGATAGCTGTAAGGTACGATGCTGGGAACAGCTATGGTTGAAATACAATACGCAACATAGTGGAGAATAGCAGCTATAGGAGGACAATGGTACGCTTATCTGCAGAATGACATGGGAAGACTGATGATGCCAAATGCCAAATTTGAGCTCCTAGTAGTGGTAAGTAGCACAAATGCATCCAGTGTGCCAGAATTGACTAAAACCTGGACATTGACAGTCTCTTACATCGCAGGACAGAACAACGGGAGGCGCTGTTGAGTAACAGAGACTTAGGAATGTGCAAACCATACCTGGCTGGCGGTTTTCAGCAGTGAGTTGGTAATAGCTAAGTAGCAAGTTGGAAGCCAGTCAAAGACAACCCAATGCTGTACAATGTACTACATTCCATAAGGAAACGAAACATGCCTTGATGCAACCGAATAAGAATGTATGGAATGCCGTAGTTGGTTCTAAGTTTGCTACGTGCTAGCAATGCGCATGGAGGCTGTAATATGTCAAGTTTTTTGATGCCTAGTGCAGCATAGCACATGAGTCTGCTAAGCGTGTAGTGAGACCAGGTCTGGCCATGACCTGTAATGTAGTGAATGAATGAAGGATACAGGCTGAATAAACGAGCTATGACCTGAGGGAACAAGGCAGGACCCATCGTCCATGAAATCTGGTAGAGCTCAGTATTAGTGAGGTGGCTATGGCCGCACAAACGGTGATCCAGTGTGGTCAGGTAGCTGCAGGAGTGCAGTATGATGAAATCCAGGTGGAGGATCCAGATGAAAGGAGCAAACAGCCCAGCGGAATGCAACTTGTGCTGCAGCAGGAATCGGCCACTCGGAAAGGAGAATGGCTAGTGCAGGAAGCTGTAAAATGTGAGGACAGGAAGGAAAGCTGCAGGGGTGGCAGCATGGCAATGAGCCGCTGGGAGTGAAGTGAAGCAGCATGGAGCGAGCAGAAGGAACCCCCCCAAAAAAGATAGAGAGAACCACACAAATAAGGTAGGGGAAGAAACCAGAGGCAGCGAGTGGGAGGAAAACGAGCAGGAGACAGAACGGGGGGGGGGGGCAAGGCAAGAGAACAAAAGAGAGCAGCCACCACGAGCTGCAGCACGCCAGCGAGTGCATCTCGCTCTAAGCAGAGCAGCAGGTGTCTGCTGCTTAAGTAGGATATGGGGAGGAGCTCTTCCCCCATATAACTACAGGTAGAGCCTTTCAATTCTGTATTGCAAGCCTTTCACAAATGGTAGCTTCATTTCCAGATGCACTGTTCAGCCAACCTTGTGGTGTTCTTCTGCCAAATGGCAGAAGCAGTATCATTCAGTGGTAGAGGCAAGAACCAATCTGAATGCAAGGAACATTCTGATACAGGATCCAGAACAAAGGTGAACAGTAAACAATTCCATTTGGATATATGGCTGCAGGCAGGATTTCACTGCAAACAGCAATCAGCTGTGACAATGCAAGAAATGATTTCTCAGCTTTAAACTTACGGCACTCAGGCTCCCTGCTGAGAGAACACCACCAATGGCCTCCTCTGAGCCCTTAACTGTTTAATGTACTCTAGCTTTCTTTTGAGTAAGTACAGTACCTGCCTAATCTTGTAGTAGGACTGACTACATAAGCACTTTTTCCTACTGGGATATGGGGTTTGGGTGGTGTCTTGATGGGGAGATGCAGAATAAATATGTTTTCCTTCAATTACATTTGGCACAGTGGACATGTGGGTGGTGGGATGGCTTTTTGTAACTGCCTCGTGCTTTGTGAAGACTTCAGTTGTACACCCTTCCTTCCCCGTTAATATTGCCCCTCCCAAGACAGTCCTAGATAATGGGAGGCTCATGGGGATGGGCCAGCAAACAGTAACAGTGCAGATTTTGTCCAACCCTCCCACTGTGGTTCAAATGTTTTGACAAAGCCAGGAAGCAAAATTAGTTTATTATCTGCTTTGCTGTAGTGATTTCTGACTCACTTTGTTTCTGTTCTCCTCACTAGGATGCTCCTAGATGGTCCCATGTACACTAGAGGTGGCTGAAATATTAGTGGTGATCTGGACCTTGGCAGTTTTGGTTGCAGTTCCTTCCACACAACTTGCGATCCTTGGTATCTCTACTCATTTCTAACAGTGTTATCAACAATGCAGATACACAAATGGCAGGGCTGAGGCTGGAACAGGTTTATTTATATTCCCTATCTGCATTCTCCTTTGTGTTTTTACCCCATGGCTGTTTCATACTTTTTATGTACAATATCATTATTTTAGCACTGACTTTTAGATGCTGATATTATTTGCTGCTGCCTTTCTGATTTGCTACGGGTGATTCTGGGTCCAAATGATATTGCCCTTGGCCTGAAGATGCCCGGTCTGGCGTCCTTAATCTCTCCCTCTCCTCCCATGCTGAAACACTCTAAAGGATGACAACTCTGCTGAAAGTGCAAATGCTACTCTTATGCTAGTTATTTTATTTCCTAGTTTACATTTCTCTAGGTTAGCTTCAAGAATGGCTGGACTGGGATGAATGAAAGATCTGCCTCTTTTCTATTGTATCAGCTGACATTGTTTTCCACTCCAAAGCCTCTCCCTTCCTAACCCTCCTGCTACGGGATAAGAATGCACGGGAGGGCTATATGGGGGAAGAAGGGGAAAGTATTGCATAGTCCTCTATGCAGATGATGTTCTGTTCTATTTAATGAACCTGGAGGTAGAAATCCCAACAGTTTATTTATTTATTTTATTTATTTAAAAACTGATAACCATGAAAGGCACACAGAGCCAAGGTTCATTTCCAGGTGCAACCTGGGGCAGGGGATAAGGACATAGTATGCATTAATACAGAAGGATAATCATCAGCAGGAATTAAAAAAAATGTTTACAATGTACATTGCGTCAAAGTCATAGTATAGTTAAAACAGCAATAAATAGATACATGTATTGATAAGAGGACAAGGCACATGAGTCTAGGACATAGTGAAGCTAATACAGCAATAAATAATATATATGTTGAAAAGTGGACATACAAATACACATAGAACATTGCACAGAGTAAACAGAGCAGCAGTGAGTGTAGGTGAGAGGCCAGGGGAGTTCAGTAGAGGAGGGAAGGGGAGCATTAACGGGGGCAGGGAGAGAAGTCAAAAGTATTTTTTGAGGGATGCTGTGGTTGGCAGACTGCGTACTGGGAGGGGTAGATTGTTCCAGAGGGCTGGGAGTCGATAGGCAAAGGCTAATTTACCAGAGAGTGAGTGAGGCTGGAGTAAGGCAAAGGACACGGTGATCACGAGTGTGCAGTGAGTACCAAAAGTTGGGGCACAGGAAATCATTGAAGAGAGATAGGAGGGAAGGGTGTTGAACTAGTACTTGGCAATGAAGGAGGCACAGTGTGTAAGGTGTCGGTTTGCAAGCAGTGGGAGGAAAACAGTTTGGTAGAGAAAGCAGTGATGTATGCGGTAAGGGAGGTTAGTGGTGAAAACCCCTTGGGATCAAGAGACTGTCCTTATGCCTATGCAGCATGCCTAACTTAGGGCAGAACTTGTTGTGTATTGTGTCAAGGTGGCAGAAGAAATTCAGTTTTGGGTCCATCCATAAACCTAGATATTTACAAGAGTCAACGGCCTTGATTTTGAAGTCATCTAGGGAAGTGGTTATCAACCTTTTTTGGTCCAGGGACCCCGGCCACCTGTCAGCCATGTCGGGGAACCCCTACTAAAATTTCGTAGATATTGTACCGCATTTAGTGTTTTGTACAGCATTTATACAGCTACCCTTAATAAAACACAGAAACAACAGCAACCAATGTTATAAAACCTTATATTTTTGTAATAATATCTGTAAGAAGTAAAAAAAATATATAAAGTACACAAGTATAAAGTTTAAAGTAGACAATAATTGCACTGCTGAGGTACTAGCCCAGACTTTCTGAGACAGCATGAAAGAGCTTAATGGGAAGATCTGCTCCCCCCTCACAATCCCAGCTCTCCATCGATAGCACCGTCACTACAGACCCCACTTGCATAGCTGATTGCCTCAATACTGCCTTCTCTGAGCTAAGCTCTGTCCTCCCAAACAACTTTTTTGACCCAATCCCTCCCTCTATCCCCCCGGCCTTGGATTGCCCTCCTTTCTACCTGCACACTATATCCCCCCACGTAGCCAGACCACACCTGCTAAAAGCCCTTGGTAGCAACAACCCCAGCTGTGACCCCCTAGACTCCGGGATCCTCCGCCTGGTCTTGGATGTTGTCCTAGTCCCCCTTACAGACCTACTAAACCAGTCTCTATGCCTCAGTCAGTTTTCCAGTGCTTGGAAACCAGCCAAAATCACCCCTATACATAAGAGTGGAGATCGGTCCGCACGGTTGCACCTAACAACTACCGGCTGATCTCTATCCTCCCCCCGCTCTCTAAAGCTCTAGAAAAAATAGTGTCTATTCATTTCACTGAGTACCTGGCCAAATATGACATAATGTGACCAGAACAACATGGTTTCCACCCAGGACACAGTACCACTACTGCTCTCCTGGAGTTCTCTCAATACATGCACTCTGCTCTTGACTCTGGCAACCTTGCTGGTGCAGTGTTCATAGAGCTCTCCAAGGCTTTTGACACTGTTTGTCACCCCCTCCTGCTCGAGTCCCTCCACTAGCTTGGCTTTTCTGCTGGTCCCCTTGCCTGGTTCTCCAGCTACCTCTCTGCTAGATCCCAGTGTGTGAAGATAAACGGCTCCCTGTCCAATGCCTGGCCCATTTGTTCCATGGTACCCCAGGACTCCATTCTGGGCCCTGTACTTTTCAGCTTCCTCAACACTCTTTCCTGCTCCTGTACAGGAAAAATGCTCCTCTATGCTGACGATGCGGTTCTCTTTGCCTCCCACCCCGATCCCTCTTCTCTCCCCATCGCTACCTCTATCCTCTCCAGGTATTATCTAGGTATGTCCAGAGCTGTACCCCCAATGTAACCCTTGGATACCTTGTATAGGACTGTAACCTATTATAAGTAACATTATTATGTAACCTATGTGTACTGTTTGTTTAATGTTCTGCACCTGTACTGTTCTCACTGTTGTAACCACACTATGTAACTGTCTACCCACTGCGATGAAGTGCCTTTGTAAATGAGTCCATGACTCAAAGGTTGTAAATCCGACTTTTCAAATAAATAAATAAATAAATAAATAATAAAAACTAGTGTGATACTTGAGCATGATGCAATGAGCATAGTCTGTCAATCCTTGGTGTTATTTTTGAAAGACATATTCTCAGGTCATTTTCTGGCTGTAGTCTTGAATGGTATTTGTTTTTAAGAGCAGTCAGGGTGGAGAATCTACTTTCACACAAGTAAGTTGTTGCAAATGGAAGACCCTCCGTTAGTGCCTTATTTGCTAGATCTGGGAATTCATTCTGCTACCAATGCAGAATGTGGCAAGACATGGTGCTGATTCAAATCTGTTTCTGTGTACACAGTCTGTAGTCAGTTCAATCAGTTGGTCCTCTTCCTTAGGTGTCACTGTTTGAGTCTGATGAAAAAGGAAATTGAATCCAATTTTTGTCACAGCGGCAGGCCTCAGACTCTGAAAAATACTGTTCAAATTGCTGCTCCATGGCTGCCAAGTGTGAACAAATAGTTCCAGCTATTTTGGAAATAATGTTAGAATCTGAGTTGTCAATCTGTTCTTGTAAGGATGGAAACATGGATCCATTTCCCTGTTGCACTCGTTCACTCCATCTTTTTGCGCTCTTAATGAAAGACTCAACTTTGTTGTAAAGTTGTGCAATATTTACATTTCTGCCTTGCATTGACATATTCAGCCTGTTCAAACTGCATAACAAATCAGCAAGGTATGCAAGCTGTGATAGGAATTCATAAACTTCACCACGTAACTCAATAGCCCTGCTTAGAACTGCTCTGTAAAACAACCATCTTACTTCTGCGTGATAAAGCAGGGCTCTGTAATCTGCACCCATTTCATCACAGAGAGCAACAAAAAGCTGTGTGTTCAAAACTCTGTTTTTGATGAAGTTTACCACCTTTACAACTGTCAGAAGAATAGCATTAATGTCAGGGCAGTATCCTGTGATATGGGCAGACCGCAAGTGGGCACCTGCTGAAACGGTGACCCACTTGCGATGACTGCTCTGATGGCAAGGGTGTTGGGTTGGTGACCGGATAGGGAGGGTTCACGAAACAGTGATGGGACATCACGCATGTATACGTGCGTGGGGGGGTGCGAGCATGCTGAGTGAAGGGCGGGAGGATTTATGAGGGGTGGTGCCATGGGTTGCCGCTGAGCTGGCATCATGGCATGGTGGGGTTGGTGCTGACCTGGGGTCCTGGGATGGTGGGGATTCAGGGTTCGGGACTGGGTGCCAATAGGTTCTTGTTGTGCCCACCCCGAGACAGTTTATTTTTTTTTTGGATGCACCCCCCCAACATGCACCCCCCCTCTAGTTGATACCGTAAATTTAGGGGTGTGCAGGGGCAGAGCCCCCCGCATAAAAGTAAAAAACATGATATTTGCACCACTTTCACTGGCACCAGGATTCCACATCGCTGAAATTGAATTTCTACGATTTGGGGTTGTGATAAGGCATTTGTCATTCCAAATTCACCCTTATCACATGGAACCCATCAGGGCTCAGTCTTTCGGATGCCAGAGACTCATTATGTAGCACACAGTGAGTCCAAATAACTTGGGCTGCAACTTTTTTAACAAGTCCAATTAGTCCACTCCTTAAACCTGTCATAGTCATAGCTCCATCTGTACACAAGCCCATACATTTTCCCCACGATATGGCATTCTCCTTTATAAAGTCATCAAGCACTTTAAAAATTTCTGCACCAGTGGTTCGCTTTGGCAAAATTTTACAAAAGAGAAACTCTTCCACCACATTTTTATCTTTAATAAATCATACAAAAGCAAGCAGCTGTGCATTATTAGAAATATCAGTTGACTCATCAAGTTGTAATGCAAATGCACATGTAGTACGGAGTTTCTGTATTAACTGGCCTGTTACGTCTGTTGCCAGGTCATCAATTCTTCTGGCTATGGTGTTATCGGACATGGGAATGGATTTGAGTTTCTCATTAAAATCATGTCCAAACATAGTATTACAGATATCAATTGCTGCTGGCAATACCAGACATTCTGTGATAGTATGTGGCTTTTTGCACCTTGAAATATGAAAAGCTACTTGATATGATGCTCTTAATGCACTCAAACTGACACTGGAAGCTTTTTTGATAAACGTCCTCTGCCTCAGTAAATCTTTGCAACAATTTTGAAAATACTCCATTGGTTTGTTTTTAACTGCATAATGTTTAGTTTTGAAATGTCTGACCATTTTAGATGGCTTCATTGCTTCATTCGAAAACACCAATGAGCAAACAACACATTGGGGGAGCTCCTGTCCCTCAGGTCCAACAACTTTGCTGTTATGAACCCTCATTTCAAATAGTGATCCTCATATTTCCTGAACTTTTTGAGCACTTATATTCAGAAGGGGAAGAAGGTTCAGGCTGCACCTACTCACTTTTACTTTTCTTGATAAATCGGTCCATCATAAATTATGCCTCCTTCTGTTCTGCAAGTAGTGAAGAAAGGACTTAGTAGTGGATATTAAGAATGGTAAAAATAGCATCATTCTGTGCCACTGCTTTCACGTGAATGTGTGTGTGAGTGGGGTTGGGGGAGCATTCTACTGACTGACTGAGCTATACAAAAAAAAAAGAAAAAAAAATAAAGTCACAGGAGTTGTTGCTTGTCCTGCGCAGGCACAACTATTAAAAACTGTTGTATTTAATGAAAGTACCAAGCTAACCAACTGAGAAGATAGCACATAAAATAAAATACTGATACTGCTGCTGCTGTTATATGTCTTACCAAGCTAACTAACTGAGAAACTATAATATGAAACTGATGCTATATGTCTGCATATATATGTACAGCACAGAAAATAAAATACTGATACTATTGCTTACCCAGGAAATTATTAAACATTCACTCTGAGAATTTGTGATTCTGTGAATACTGTATGTGACTCCACTGACCAGAACAGAAAAGAAGCGAGCTCGAGAGTGTATGAATCAGGGCAGCTTTATTATTTTCTATTTTATTTTAAAAATTGTGGTGGGATATCTGTGAGTAAAGAGTGAGGAGAGAGGACCGGATTTTATGCAAGGTGAACAGCGAGGAGTGAGAAGAGGAGAGACCAACCAGTTGCCATGAGCTCGGGCAGATAATGACAGTCTGGCACGGAGAGTGGAGAGACTGAAAATGGACCGGCACACAGCTAATAAGTCAGACAAGTGATTTACTTGTGTGAGCACAGATGACACAAATCAGGGGACTAATCAGTTAATAACAAGACTACATAACTCATGCTTACTCGTGCTTTGAAAACAGAGTGATTACACAACTCGAGGGTCACCAGCTGCAAATCAGGAGAGAATAAAGTAATTAATGTAATTAACATTCTGTTAGTGAAACACTGAAATGTTAGAGTAGGTCAGTGAGCTAAAAGGCGCAAGACAGTGTTTCAGTGTTGAAACTTGTTATTGCCAACTTGGGGTTACACTGTCCTTGGGAAAAAAAAACCTATACCGCGACTTCAATTACTTGGTCTGTTCCACTGACCCCTGGGTGGGTGCTCACGGATCCCCTGTGGGCCATGGACCTCCTGTTGAAAACCCCCAGTCTAGGGCATAAAAGGGAGAGGATGCAGTTTGGACAGTTTCTGGGCAGAGCCTAATGCCATAGTGACCATTTTCTTGGTGTTGCATTTCAGTGATTTGGCACTGAACCATCACAGTATGTTCTTGAAGTTGGTTTGGAGGATGAGCTTGATTTGTGCAAGAGAGGGACCTGAAGCGAAGATCACTGTATCATCAGCTTGCATTTGAACATAAGATACAGAGCTAATGGATGGGAGGCTGTTAATGAATATGGAGAAAAAAATGGGTCCCGGATCGACCTCTGTAGTACACCAGCTTGGATATGTGTGTGTGTGTGGGGGGAGAGGGGTTGGTGTCACCCAGCTGCACATACTGGAATCTGTCCAAGATGTAGGACTTGAACCACTCAATGGTTGAAGTTGAGAGACCGATGGAGGATAGATCAAGGAGGATACTGTGGGTGACTGAATCAAAGGCCTAGGCTAAGTCGATGAAAATGGCCAGCGTCAGTTGGCCTTTGTCCAAAGTGGTGTGGATATGATTAGTTAGTCGGGGAAGGGATGAGAAAGTGGAGTGAAGGCTCTGAAAGCCAGATTGATAAGGAGTCAGGATGTCATTAGTGGTCAGAAAGGAGTTTAATCCTTTAGAGATGAGGGATTGAAGCATTTATGAGAGGGAGGTGAGGAGGAAGATGGGCCTATAGTTGCCTGGAATGCAGGGATTGTTCCCTTTATGAAGATGGATCACTTTGGTTAACAGTCTAGTCCTTATTATCAGGGTCACTGGAAAATTGCACAAAAAGTTACCCAAAACTGCAGAGATCTTTTGCAAATATTGCTGAGAAATTGCAGGAGTTCAACTATAGATACTGAGTGCTCCACACTAAATCTTTTACTGTTTTCTGCAGCATATATTAGTCAGCATAAACTGCTAAATGAATACACTGCCACTCGAATATGTTTTAAACAAGATGGAAGATCTGGAGGCTGTCATGGTACAGTCAGACCTGGACATTGTGGCCATCACTGAAACCTGGTGTAATGATAACCATGACTGGGAGATGGCCATACCTGGCTACAACATATTCAGAAGAGACAGAGCTGGCAGGAAGGAGGAGGTAGGGACTGTATGTGAAAAATGACATAAGGCCTACAGATCCAGGAGGAACAAAATGGGGAGAGATACTGTGGGTTAGCTGGAAAGGAAAATGGGCCAGCCATCCGACACAGGTGTGGTCTATAGACCACCAGCCCAGGAGGAAGAAACAGATAGGAGTTGATGCTAGCCATCCAAAGGATGGCAGACAAGGGTGAGGTAGTACTGGTTGGAGACTTCAATATTCCAGACGTGGACTGGAGCATCCCAGCAGCAGCATCAACTAGGAGCAGATTTATCCTGGACTCCCTTCAGGGTGCCTTCCTCGAGCAACTGGTCATGGAACCAACTCGGCAGAAGGCAATACTGGACCTTGTGCTCACAAAAAGGGACAGTGTGATGGGGTAACAGTGGGGAGCACCTGGGTAACAGTGACCACCAGTCATTGTGGTTTGAAATCACAGAAAGAGCAGAACCAAACCACACAAAACACGATCCTGGATTTTAGGGGGCAGACTTTGGGAAAATGGGGAGATGCTTGAAAGAGGCATTAAGGGAATGGGACAGGAATCAGGGATTGAGGAACAGTGGGCATTATTTAAAATGGGGATTATAAGAACAACAGAATTATGCATTAAGCAGGTTAGCAAGAGGAAAAGAAAGAGAAGACCATTATGGTTTTCCAAAGAGGTAGCAAAGAAAGTGAAAGCCAAAAGATTGCATTCAGGCAATACAAAAGACACAGGCAGAAGGGATAGGGAAGTACCAGGAGAAACAAAGGGAGGCAGGGAAGTCAGTAAGGAAGCCAAAGCTCAGACAGAAGAACACATTGCAAAATCAGTGGTTAAAGGGACAAAACCTTTTACAGGTACATAAGTGAAAAAGAAGGACAAAGGGAGGATAGTGAGACTGAAGGGAGGATGGGGAGCGTGGAGGATGACAACAGTAAGCTGACATATTGAACAGGTATTTCTGCTCAGTCTTTACTGAGGAAGAGGGTAATGGGTCTGAAGGGAGTACAAGGGGTGAGAATGGTGCAGAAATGGACACAAGTCCCTTTACAGAAAGGGTCCTGAAGGAACTGGAAGTAATAGAGCTGATAAAGCAATGGAGCCAGATGGGGTGCACCCCAGGGTCCTTAAAGAACTAAGAGAGGTGGTGGCTGAACCTCTGGCTATCCTGTTCAGCCAATCACTGGAAACAGGGGAGGTACCCAAAGACTGGAGGACAGCAGATGTAGTCCCCTTATACAAAAGTGGGAACAAAGAGGAAGCAGGGAACTACAGACCAGTCAGCCTCACCTCGGTAGTGGGAAAGATCATGGAAGCACTACTGAAGGAGAGATTGGTGGAACATCTGGTTGTCAATGGACTACAGGACCCAAGGCAGCATGGTTTCACCAGGGGGAGGTCATGTCAGACCAACCTCATTGAATTTTTTGACTGGGTGACTAGGGAGGTGGATCAGGGGAGGGCAGTGGACATGGCCTATCTGGACTTCAGCAAGGCCTTTGACACTGTGCCACATAGAAGACTATTACACAAACTGGGGAATATGGGTGTGGGCAGGACAGTAGTGTGGTGGGTAGGTAACTGGCTGGGTGGCAGGACACAGAGGTGGTGGTAAATGGTTGTCACTCCACAGAGGAAGAGGTGACCAGTGGATTACCACAGGGATCAGTGCTGGGACCGGTCCTATTCAACATCTTCATCAGTGACATTGCACAGGATATAGAAGGCAGAATTTCACTGTTCGCTGATGACACAAAGCTCTGTAACAGAGTAAGACACACCAGAGGGTGTAGACAGAATGAGAAGGGACCTGCAGAAACTTGAAGAATGGTCAAGGGTTTGGCAGTTGAAATTCAATGCAAAGAAGTGCAAGATAATGCAGGGGCACAAAAACCCTGGCACAATATATCAGTTGGGGGGTGAGGATATAGCATGCACCAAGCAGGAAGAGGATCTTGGGGTTGTCATCTCTGATGACCTCAAGGTAGGAAACAGTGTGACAAGGCATCAGGTAAAGCAAATAGGATGCTGGGATGTATAGGCAAGGGCATCACCAGAAGGAAAAGGGAGGTCATAATTCCGCTATACAAGACACTAGTGAGGCCCCACCTGGAGTACAGTGTACAGTTCTGGAGACCATACCTACGTAAGGACATAGACAGGGTAGAGAAGGTTCAGAGGAGGGCAACAAAGATGGTGCATGGATTGCATCACAAGTCCTATGAAGACAGGTTGAAGGAACTGAACATGTACTCCCTGGAGGAGAGGAGGGAGAGAGGGGATATGATAGAGACATACAAGTATCTTACAGGGAGGAACAGGGTGCAGGAAAACACTATTTTAAGTGAAAAAGATGTTTCAGGACTAGAGGGCATGGGATGAAGTTGGAGGAGGACGATTCAGAGGAAACATGAGAAGAATTTCTTCACAGAACGGTGGTGGACAAGTGGAACACCCTGCCAGAGGAAGTGGTGGGGGCTGAAACAATCACGGGATTTAAGAATGCATGGGATAGACATAAAGGAATTCTAGAGGTCAGGGGTAAGGGGAAATAGACTTCTAGGAAAACAAACTGAACTTACAAGCTCAAATGGGCAGACTAGGTGGGCCATAGGCCCTTATCTGCCGACACTGTCTATGTATCTATGTATCTATGTATAAACATGACGGAAAGCTTGTGTTCCTAAAACGAATACTAAATTGATCATTGTGTTGTCTTGTCTTTCAAAATTTAAAAACATCTGCCTTATACAGTACTAACTAGATTCTGTTTAGTGAGCCACAGCAAATCAATATTAAATTAAAACAGAATCAAAAAAATTTGCCTTTTTTTGGATGTAGAATAATGAGGCCTGATCAAAAGCTATTTACTGTGCTCTGTCAACTGTTAACCAGCTTTCATGCAGGAAAAAATATTAGCAGACAGAGTGGCAGATAATTGAGTTTTAGTAACAAAAAAGATGTTAAAATGTTTATTGTTCATAGTTTGCACTGTAGGTACTGTACAGTATTTTTAAAATCACATATTAAAACATGAAATCTGGAGGTTATTGGGGCTGGTAGTATAGGCTAGACATTAGTACATCACGCAGACCTGGGATGAATCCCATAACCTCCACATGCATACTATGTGACTTTGAACAAGTCACTTAACCTCCCCAGTGCTCCCTTGTCATCCCTGAAAACAAGCACGTGTCCAGTGGGCCTTACCCAGTTACCAAACATACATATATATATGTATGTATGTATGTATGTATATATATATATATATATATATATATATTAGGGGCATTGTCGTGCCACTATATTTAGGGTTGAGTAAGCAGTTTAATGTTAAACCTTTTGCACGTTAACAATTATGGAACTGTTCAATGAATTTGCATGAAATTCAGAATGCGCAGCTTTGGATGGTAGATCTCATGATATACCAAGTTGCATTTCAGTCAGATTTGCGGTTTTCATGCAGCAAAGCACCACAAAATACATTTTTCAAATTTTTTGCCAATTTTTGCTGATTTTTGCCCATCGCACTGTGGCCACACCGTTTGGAAGTTTGCTCTGAAATTTTTAAGGTAGAAAGAGATTGTCCAAAAACACAATACAGCATTGGTTTGATGAAAAAATATTAATCCATTCCAAAGCTTTTCAGTTTTGAATTTTTGGGTTCTGTGCATGCTCAGTTCAGTCTTGGATTTATATGTATGTTTTGTGGCAGAGGATTGGGCTCGCAATTAAGAAATCTGTCACCTCGCTATTGGTGATTTATAGAATCCCTGTTCGTGAGGAAAATTTCCCCTTTCACGAGCCACCATCTTGTTTTCATTTTTTCACACAAACAAACTGTTGTAACTTGACCCATGGATGTGTTGTCTTATAATTGAAGCATGGTTTTTGTTCAGGGTGACACCCTCTACAAACCCATGGCCTTGGTTTACTTAGTTTTTGTCAAAACATGGCCATTTTAAATTTAAAAAATCCTTGTTCATCACTAGCTAATGATCCTTGTTCATGAGGTAACAAAATCCCCTTTCGCGAGCCAGTCCCCTTTCACGAGCTGACAAAATCCTTGATCACGAGTTCCAGACCAGATGGCCACAAATAAGGATTGGCTCACGAACAGGGATTTTGTCAACTCATGAAAGGGGATTGGCTTGAGATAGGGGATTTTGACAGCTTGTGAAAGGGGAATGGTTTTTTGAATCCCCTCTTGTGAGCTGTCAAAATCTCCTTTCAAGAGCAGATCCCCTTTTGTGAGCTGACAAAATCCTTGAATGTGATTTCCAGATCAGATGGCCCTATCTTGTGAACAAGGATTGGCTCACGAACAGGGAATTTTTCTCCTCTCGAAAGGGGATTTTGACAGTTCATGAAAGGGGTTTGGTTTTTTAATCCTCTTTTGTGAGCTGACAAAATCCCATTTCGTGAGCTGTCAAAATCCCCCTTTGTGAGCTGATCCCCTTTCGTGAGCTGACAAAATCCCTTGATCTCAATTTCCAGACCAGATGGCTGTCACCTCCGTTAGCCTGCCTGGGATTTTCCTTGGTATGTTTCCCCCTCGGGACATGGTGTGCAATGGTTCCTGCATGGCTATTCACATTGTTCTTGCCGCTGGAGCCTGCCATTGTCTCACCCCCTTCTATATCCTGTGTGCTTATGCTGCCTTCGGTCTCCACCAGAGGCCACTACAGTGCCAGGAACCCCCTGCAATCCACCCCAGGAGAGGAGAGCAGACCTCAGGATGCACAATCCTCTCCCTCTCCTGCCAACCCCCAACAGCCCAGATACATTCTCAAACCCAGGTTGCCGGTGTGGCACGAGGTGTGGCATCCAGTGCATCAACACTCAGTGCCACCAGGCTGGCTAACCTTCTAATACTTAAAGGGGATCTGCAGAGTGGAAAAAGAAGGTCTCTTTAAATTGAGTGACAACAGAACTACAAGGGGACACAGCTTGAAGTTGATGGGTGGAGGTTTAGGAGGGGTGTTAGAAAGCATTTTTTATGGAGAGGGAGGTAATCACATGGAATGCGTTGCCATAAAAGGTGGTCTCAGTAAAGATGGTCGGGGCCTTTAAGAGGACTTGGCATAGGCATAAAGGGAACCCATGGGACCATGGAGTTGTAGCAGGGAAGGAAGGGATGACACAGTATGGAGGCAGGGTCTTTGGCATAAGCCATGGACCCTGTATCATTTACTGAGTAGACTTAATTCGGCTTTATTCTTTTGCTTGTTCATATGTTTAAATATTTGCTTGGTGTACTCTGGCTGGAGGATAAGTTGCAGTGGGAGTAAGATCATGGCCACCACTGTAGGCCACAAGTGTACTGGCCCTGCTTGCAGGCAGCCACTCAACCCATATGCAGTGCATCTGGTGGTTCCACTAGGACATACTGCTTTCAGAGCCTGTGTGGCTTGATTCAGGCTGACACTACACCACCATTGGCTGGTCCTGTGCACTGACCTGGCAGCAAAAGCTACTGTGTGCCGTGACATACTATGCTACAGGCTCATTCCAGAAGGTGGTGGGTCATGTGATAGGTGTCAGGCCATAGAGTTCCATGCACTGATCCAGGTGGCCAATGTCCTTGTCCACCATTTGGCCACCCACATATCCTTTCCAAGCACAGATCCAGCCATGCAAGCTAAAAAAGTGGAGTTCCATGTTCTGTATGGCTTCCCAAATGTTCTCAGGGCAATCAACTATACACACATGGCACTACTATCCCCCTGCATGGAATGAGGAAGCATATTAGACAAGGAAAGGCTTCCACAGCATCAACATGCAGGTGACTGGCAATGCCAATCAGGTCATCAAAATGTGCAAGTGAAATACTCAGGTTCCTGCACGATGGTTACATATTTGACCAGTAATGGCTACAGGTGTTGCTGGAAACTTATAGGGGTCTGGCAAGTTGGGTGCTCAATAAGTGCATGTGTGATGATTGATGGGTGCCTACCTGTACCTGTGTGTATCTGACTGTGTTCTGCTTTACCCCCACAGGTGACAGTGGCTACCCCCTGAGGCCATACCTACTGATACCTACCAGTCACTGACCACAGAGGCTGAGGAGAGGTACAATGATGTACACTGTGGAATACCTGCAGTGGTGGAGAAAAAGTTCAGCCTCCTGAAGATGTGTTTTAGCTGTCTGGACTGGACAGGTGACACCTTGATGTTGGCACCTGGAAGGTATGCCAGGTGTTTGTCATGTGTGCCATACTACACAATCTGGCTTTATGGCAATGAATACCCCTTCCTGAGGACTTACCACATGAGAGTCAGAGAGTCAGCTGGACAGTGCTACTAGTGAGCCTGGAGATGTAGAGGTAGCAGGGACCCAGCAGTGGGATGGTGGATTTTCCGGCAGGCACACAAGGCATCTGCTGGTGCAGGATGCATTTAGTGGGTGATGTGACCATCAGAGGAGGGGAGCAGCAGTGCTGAGTGGACATGGGCTGGGTGATGAGATATCCTGGGAGAGTGCCAAAGTAATGTTTACCTGGTTACTAAGTGGTCCTTTCCCTTGGGGGAGGTGATGTGAAGATGTGTCTGGTGCAGTGCATATCCTAGACTGCTACTGTGCCTTGACACTGGAGGATGATAAGCATGTGCCAAGGGGCTTTGTCTAGACTCTTTTCCCACCACCCAATGTGCTGGGCTGTGCAGTCTTTGCCCTATACTGTTGTGGGCCTGTGGCTTGCCCCACCTGTGCTATTCCATCCTCGGTAGCCAGGTCTGTGTGTGCTGAGCTCTGCACAGGGCAGCCATGCAGGCATGGACTACTGCATGACCTGCCATTCATGAATGTCTCCTATCCTGCACAACTTGCTCCAGCACCCTACATCTCTTCAGTGAACTGTACTGCCTGCTCAGTGTTCTCCCTCATGCCATTAAGCCTCTCCAGCTCCAGCTGGTGCAGTTCTGGGTAATAATGGTGGAGTATACTGGTTTGTCTGGGTGCCTTGCAGACCCACATGTTGGCAGCTGTGGCGCAATGGTGTCCATGTTTGTGTAAATGCCTGCAGGCATGTGGCCAGTGGTATGAGTCATGGCCAGGTTGGTGCAGCGCTGGACATATGTACCCCTTTCCCTCCCAGGTTGGCCTGTGCCCTCAGGTCCTGGTGGTGGTGGGTGTGGTACCAGTGGGTCTACACTGTGGCCAGCTTCTGCCCTATTTGTGTTACTGTGGGGTACTGCATTCTATGCCTGTGGGTGGTGGTGCTCACAGATCTGGGAATGCCCCATGACCTTTTGATACATGATCATACACAGCCCATGGTGCACACCTGATGTGCATAGCATGGAGCACACCATGTGCATGATATGGTATTATGGACATCACACAGGCATCTTTAGGGGTACAGCTGTGTCTGGGCACAGATGCAGTTGTATGCCCCTGCTACATACATGCCTTGCTCTGATGTCTGACACTGGGACTCATAGCAACATTACATAAAAGTCACGTAATGACACTGTAGTGGAAGCAGCCTAGCTGATCATCTCCCTCACGGAGCGCTGATTTCTCTGCTATTTTGCAAAATTTAAACCCCTTAAGCAACCGATAAGGAACTTATCTTTAATCTGACTCACCACCTCATCACTACTGAACGATATTTCCTTATCATCGGTGAATCACGAAACGTTTCAGTGAAGGGGTAATCTGGGCCTAAATCTACAATGGAGGCCGAAATGAGACAGGCCCCTCCAGTCCACACACCACCGTCTACACCGGAAAAAGGGCCGAAGAGGTCGAAATCCCAACCGACTGCTTCACATAAGCCTGTCAGCAGTACCACCGGTACGCAATCGAATGCCCCGCTAACCGAAAAATGGTTTAGTGAAGAGCTCCAGCCTTTCAAATCCACCCTACAAGAGCTGACTTCGGAGCTAAAATCACTTAGAGGAGACTTGGCAGAAACTAAGAGAGCCATTTCTGATAACTCGGCACGAATAACATCTCTGGAAAAACGGATACTGGTGACCGACAGTGATATCTCAAATATTAAAATGAAGCAACAGAAAATAGACTCCAAACTCGAAGACCTAGAAGGCAGAAGTAGACGAAATAATATTCTCATACTCGGTCTTCCAGAGGACACTGAAGGCGCAATGCCCATTACTTTTCTACAAAAATTACTAACCAAAGTTGCGGGGCCATTGCCCAATAACTCCACATCCGTTATTGAATGGGCACACCACTCTTTGCGCCCAAAACCCGAAACTGGGAAGCCCTCTTGACCCCTCATCATTAAATTTCTGAACTATCAAGACAAATGGCATGTATTGAATCAGACTAGAGAAACACATCAAGTTCTCTGGGAAGGTCGACAACTCCGCTTCACGCAAGACCTAACGGCCACCATCAGACAGAGACAGGCAGAATACCACCCCGGTCATGAAGCTGATCGCAGTGGGGATTTGATTCAGAGTCCAATACCCATCGCGCTTCTCTGTCAATGTGGCAGGCTCATGACATAACTTCGAAAGCGCCCAGCAAGCGCTTCCAGCACTTCAGTCCCTTCTACCCGATCTGTTTGTGGCCTGTTGAAATCTTCACGGGCTGAAGATACTTCTCTAGCCATGACTTAACAATTAATGGTGTCTGATTAACATTCTAAGATCTATTGTTGAGCGGCATAGCTGGATACACAGTGGGACTCGAACCTTCTTCCCTGTCATGTCTTATATATGGACAAGAATGCACTGCAAAATTGCAGAATCATTATTAGTTATCTGCTCTTGTTTTTGGAACATATGGCAAATCTGCTTACAATCTTTTATTTTTACTAGATGTCGTTATAATGGTAGTGGGCTCTCGGAATGTATCCCGTACCTTACTTTATTTTTCTCCCTCAGTTCAATGACCTGTGCGGGCTAATGGGACAATATGGAATCCTTAACGCTTGGAGTAGCTACCCAGGGATCTCTAATGAGCAGCTGACCTCAAGATTAAATGGAAGGGTCTCTCCGCTTTCACAACAAAGTCTCCCTTTGATCATTGTCTGTGAATCTAACGGATCTGCCATGTGAACAGAAGTAACATATCAAGGAGACTCCAATTTCGAAAATGCCCAGCAAGAGCCTCCAGTCTCTCAGCCCCGTATACCTAATTTGTTGGTGATCTGCTGAAATCCTTACGAACTGAATGATACTTTTTTTTTTTTTTTTTTTTCTTTTTCGGGCCATGGTTCAACGTTTAACAGTGGCTCGTGGGCATGTTGGGACCCATTGTTGAGCGGCATAACCGGATGCATAGTGGGATTAGAACCTTCCTCCCTGCTTTTTCTCATGTATGGTCAAGAAGACGCCACGAAATTGCAGAGTCACTATTATTTGGCTGCCTTCTTCTTTTTCTTAGCTCATGGAGCTTCCGACAGACTGTTTGACAATCCCTTATTTTTACTAGATGCTGTTATATTCTCAGCGGGCTCTCAGATGGTCTCACGTATTTTATTTTACTATCCTCTCAATTCAAGGACTTGTGCAGTTTAACGGGGTATTATGGAATTTTTAATGCCCAGTCTATTTAACCAGGGACTACTCGTGAGTAGCAGAGCCCGAGATTAAATGGAGGAGGTCCCTCCGTTTTCATAGTAAGGCTTGGCCCGGACTATCGCGTGTAAATTGCAAGTTTTTGCAATGTGATCAGAAGCAATTTAACAGGGAGACGATACTGTGCATGTGAGGTCATATACCCCTCGCAATTGCTTTGGGCGTCTCAATACCTTGCCAAACTAAAGGCTTCACATTTGGTTTCAATTTAAAAATGCCGGTTTATCATGCATCTGAGTGATCTGGACAGTTTTGACAGTAATTCTAGTTTCTTGAATGGGAGGATTTGGCGTTCTGGGGGGGGGAGGCCATTCAGCAA
Source organism: Neoceratodus forsteri (assembly GCA_016271365.2). Classification (NCBI taxonomy): domain Eukaryota; kingdom Metazoa; phylum Chordata; order Ceratodontiformes; family Ceratodontidae; genus Neoceratodus; species Neoceratodus forsteri. Next base: position 1,090,644,052 of record CM057458.1, read on the forward strand.
CTGGCACACTAACAGCGCAGCATGTGCTATGGACGAGTAGGGGATAATATCACAGCCAGGTTCAACCCTTCGTTTTGGTATTCCTGAAGAGCAAGCTTAAACATTGCATGTTTGTCCCAGATACTCATCACATTTAATAGTCTTCATTTGAGAAGGGTTGATGTGGCTAGTGATTTATATTTATGTTGTTGGACAAGTTTGCATAGTTATGTCTTTGGGGTCTGGGTGATGTATCTATGTTTGAATGGTTTAATATGTAATCTTCATGACTTGTGGGGGATTCAGGGTAGGGGGAGGAGGGACATGACAATGGGTATTGGGTTGTCTGCCATCAGGAGGTACTATACTGATTTAACTCATTTTTGTTGTCCATGGATGCACACCCCTCTAGTTTCTACTTGTCTTGAGTCTTCAATTAAGATCCACAATGGGGATTAAATATGGCTCCTGGAACATCAAAGGGGCACAATCCCCTGCTAAACATTCCAAAATTTTAGTCCATCTTAAAAATTTACAGATTGATATAGCTTTTCTGCAAGAGACACACCTTAAATCCAGAAACTCCCATTACTTTCAGAGAAACTGGGTGGGGACAGGTGTAGGGTGCAGGCAAAGAAACCAAGAGAAGTGGTGTAGCCATTCTAATTGCCCGCAGGGTACCCTTCCAACTTTTACAGTCCACGGTCGACCCTGAAGGTAGATATATTATTATAAGAGGCCTGTTGATTCACACAGAAGTCATTTTGGGTTCGGTCTACGGCCCGAACTCAGACGACCCGCAATTGTTTACCTCCATTATGTCCATACTGGCTCCTTGGTCTAAACTGCCAATCTTACTTGGGGGAGATTGGAATACGGTGCTCTCAAATATATTAGACAGATCGGGGTCCACTAGGCCACGTTCTTCCCCCCGGTCAGAGAGCCTTGCATGAATTAAGTTCCTCCTTGGGTCTAATTGACCCTTGGAGACTTGCATACCCAGATGAGAGAGAATACTCTTTCCATTCTATACCACACAACACCTTTTCCCGTATTGATTACTTTCTTCTATCAGCGGATTACAATTCAGGGGTTTCTACAGTGTACTACTCATCTTAGGCCATCTCAGACCATTGCTTGGTCTATCTTCAAGTAAGCTTTTTCCCAAATATTCACAGAGACAAGGTCTGGAGATTCAACAACCAGATTCTAAACTCGGTCGAGCACGCCCATTCGATGCGAGATTTTATCAGGATATACATGGAGAATAATGCCTCATCCATGCCCAAGAAGGACATTTTGTGGGGCTCCCTCAAATGTGCTCTGAGGGGCGAAATAATCCGTTTGACGACCATACGCAAGAAACAAAAAAATTCAAAGTTGTCCCTAAAATTAGGTCAGATCTCTGAGTTAGAAAATTCCCCTTCTCCCTCATCCCCTGACGGGGATTGGGTCAAACTGAAATCCCTTTGGGCTCAATATAATAAACTACTAACTGAAAAAGCAGAGCTTATGGTAGTATGTTCAAAGATCAGATATTTTGATTAGGATGAGAAAGCAGGCAAATTACTAGCCCTACGTTTACGTACTCAATTAGCAGAGAGAATAATTCCATCAGTCTGCTCCCCATCAGGTATACTTCTAAACTCACCTTTAGATATTGTCAATGCTTTTCGAGATTACTATCAGCAGCTTTATACAGCCCCCCCAATCACCAACTCTTGCATCACATGGAGTCGTTTCTCCAAGATATTACACTCCCCATCCTAGCTGACCATCAAGTAGACATATTAAAATGTCCCATTGTCGTATCTGAAATTTGTGATGCTATTGATTCCCTTTCGGCCGACAAGCCACCTGGGCCTGATGGTTTTACAGCTAATTTCTATAAGGCTCTCAAAGATATTATTGCCCCTATTTTACTTGCAACATTTAATTATTTATTTCAAAATGGTCTATCAGACTCCTCGTTATCGTTAGCTACTATAGTTCTTATTCTGAAACCCAACAAGGATCCCCTTAGAATATCTAATTACAGACCCATCTCTCTTATTAATGTGGATTTTAAGATCCTAGACAAAATTCTCTCGTCTAGACTTGCTCAGGTATAGGAATATCTCATCAGCCCTGAACAAGTAGGCTTTGTCAAAAACAGACTCTCTTCAGACCATCTCAGAAAGTTGACTTATCTCCTCTCCACATCCAGGAACTCTGACCACTCCACTGCTCTTGTGTCCCTGGATGCGGAGAAGGCATTCGATAGAGTCTCATGGGAATACCTTTTTCTTCTACTCCCCAAATATTGAATACCTCAGGAATTTATACAATGGGTCAAAGTACTATATGCTACTCCATCGGCCAGAATACAATGCAACGGAATCCTGTCTCGCCCATTCACCCTGTCACAAGGTACATGGCAAGGCTGCCCCTTGTCACCCTATTTATTTAATTTATATCTAGAACCTCTTATCAGAAAAATTAACCCCTCCACATCGGTTAGGGGTATCCGAATAGGTCATCACGGATACAAGGTTTCTGAGCATGCAGATGATCTGCTTCTACATATTGTAGATCCAGGGCAATCCCTCTCCAGGGTGTTCCAGTTTATAACACAATTTGAATCCTTTTCAAATTATAAGCTAAACCGGGACAAAATGGAAATTCTCCCTCTTAATAAATATACAATGAAAGCAGATGTAGCACATTTGGGGATACAATGGAATTCGGATAAAATGAAATATCTTGGCATTTATATTAATCCTTCCCTGAGAGTTATGCAACAACTTAATTTGGATAACTTGGTCCATAGTCTAACGGAAGACTTTAAACACTGGTCTAAATTACCACTAACCTTATGGGGGTGAGTAAACGTTATTAAAATGAATGTGCTGCCACGATTACTATATCCACTTCAAATGCTGAACCAAACTCTACCATATTCATGGTTTGTTCGGCTGCATGGTATCTTGAGTAAATTCATGTGGCAAAATAAAAAAGTGAGAAGAAATTACCTAAAATTAACAAATAAAAAATTAGATGGTGGTCTACAGGCCCCCAATTTCTAAATATACTACCTAGCAATACATCTGGCACAAGTCCGATACTGGCTACGGCCCAATCAGGAGGTTCGCCACTTACCCTCCTGAGTCAGGATTGAGCAGGATCTTTGGGCTGATACAGGGATGGATCCGAAAGCTCTACCTTTTATTTCACTAAGAAAGCTTCCTAGATCCCTATGAGACACTTCCTTAAACTCTCTCATCCGGTCCCAGCAACAACTCAGTGCCTTCCTTAAAAAAGATAGACTGAAGGATATAGCTCAACCCATATTCGGCAATCCTAATTTCTCTATTGCTGGCAAACCAATAAAAGCTCAGATGTTTTGGCCCCAGATAGGTATAGAGAGGGTTGAACAACTGGTCATTGCCCAGAGGATGATTTCCTTTCAGGAAGGCTGCTCTTTGTTTCACTGGAAGGAAAACTCAATTTTTAAATACTTTCAACTATCTCACTCATTGATGCAGCACTTGGGGGCTGGGTTATGGCATGACTCCTTCTCTAAAATGCTAGCCCCTTACTTGGAGACCATACCTCTTTCCCATGTAATATCATTTTCTTATGATTTTATTAGATCAACAGTTGATTCAGAGGACAATCATAGTTACGTCCAATGGAGCAAGGTTTCCCGGATCTCCTCTAATTCTAAAGACTGGGCCTCTATTTGGGCTCATCTATATAAGTATATTAAATGGGATAAATATAGATATATGCAGTTTTGCATAATTCATAATCTATACTATTCCCCCCTCAAATTACACCGATTTGGTCTCCTGCACAATAGCCGTTGCCCTAAATGGCAACAAGAGGCTGCTGATATGATTCATATGTTATGGTCATGTGAAAAAATAGTTACTTTCTGGCGAAGCGTAGAGAATAGATTAAGCCCCTTGCTGGCTTTGACAGGCTACTTCTGAATCGAAACATGTCTCATTGGGGAGTACACATTAATACCTGGGGGCAATCAGAGAGCCCATATGGCTCTGATATCGGCATGTGTGAAAAATGTTATATTAAGACACTGGAAGAACTCTGATGCTCCCAGTTATTTGGAATGGTTTCATGAAATCATGTTTGCTCTGCAAGCTGAGCACTCGATTGCTGAGTTGTCCAATAACACTAAGAAATATGTTATTAGATGGGAGCCCCTCTGTACTCTCCTAACAAGTAACTAGGGGCTGGGGGAGCTCAAGTACCTGGCATATCTGTGTCCCATTAGGATGGATATATTGTTTGCATCCATGGCTTGAACCCATAATACTGGTGGCAGACTGGGTGGATACGGGTGGGAGGAGGGGGGAGGCATATTGGGGGGATTTGTAAGCTGCAGACTATGTATCTCATTGTCATGCTGTATATGTTCTGCATTTGCTTCTTTAATGACCTAGAAATACGCTTGTCATATGTTACCAGCTTACACTTAATCAAGTAACATATTAAAGTATACTAAATTAAAAAAAAGAAATGGATGTGGAAATGCTGCCCTACATGTTTTAGTGGGTCACTGCACTCCCCTATGAAAATGAGGATGACCGCCTCTGGAGTGTTGTCCAGCCTGCGAGGGTATGCATGGCTGTTGCCTACCCATGGCAGAGGGGTGCCCCTACAGCCATCACTAATGCCTATGTTCTTGTCATTTCAGCCATTCCAGGGATGCCTGGTAGAGATCCTGCTGCTACTGGGCCCACAGGAGCTAACCATCCCATAGACTAGGTGCAATGCTTTTTTTTATTGTTTCAAGTTTATTGTTCTTCCAAGAATTGTAAAAAAATTTGGACATGACAAAGTTCTTAAATTAAATATATAGCAGCATATAAATACATGTTGGTTTATCTAATATCTTCATTATTTTAAAACCACATTATTACAGTGTGCATTTCTCAGCAAAAATATAACTATCAGTAGAACAAAGGATCATCTGGATGCCCATTTAATTGGCACACTTTGCAAACTGTGTGAGAGGCCTTTTGGCACCATGCATTTCTGCTTAAAGTTGAACCAGCATAATATTCTGTGGTGATCTGCATATGCAGCCCATGAAGCTTTGCATTATGGGGGCATGTGTGATTTTGTATTTCTTTGAAACTTGGCTTCCTGGCCAATGCCCTTTGGGGTAACCATTGCCTCAGTGCTTGCACTCAGAGGTTCTTTGTCTTTTTATTTGTTTTAATTGGGTTCACCACAACATAACCCAGATAGACCATCTTAGGGTAGCTGGTTAATTCCACTGGGGTGTCACACAGACGAGGCATACTGATGAGTACTAGTAGGACGAAACATGTGTCTATGCCTTCTGTTGGCACCCTTTGCAAACTGTGTGAGGCTTTTTGGCCCCATGCATTTCTGCTTAAAGTCGAACCAGGATAATATTCTGTGGTGATTTGCATATGCAGCCCATGATGTTTTGCATTATAGGGGCATGTGTGATGTTGTATCCCATTTAATTAAATTGTGTATTTACATTGCTCATTTCTAACCCTCTTAGCATGAGCTTTTTTTAAAAACTTATTATAGATGCCATAAATTTAGCAATCATTACAGCTTCTTCCACTGTCCCAGGGTGCATCAAGATAAAAACTGGATCATATGCTGAATCTGCATATCTAATCAAAAAGTCCTCAAGAATTTTGGTTGCTGATAATTGTATAAAGGACACTGTTTTATAACATGTGACAATGTCTCAATAAAACCTTTATTACAAAGACATTTGGTCTCTTTTAGGTTTCCTTGAATCGATTGACTATTAAAATAAGTAAAATTTGAAGTAAATAACCCAAATAGTGCCCAGGTTATTGCTTTATGAAAATTTGGGGCTAATGAAAACTGTAAATAATCTTCAAGATTTGAATCAATTTTGTACTGACTGAACCAAAGAGCTTGTCTTTGGTTATGAGCTTAAATCATCTGCATATCTAATGCTTGTGCAAATATTTTCCTCTTTAGTCAATCTTTATAAGAATCATGTATCATTATATTTGCCTGCTGATCTCACTATAAATGCATGGAATCAGTATTTTGCAAAACTTGTGAAAGGGCCATTAGCCATGGTGAGGAAAAGCCCTCTGTCTACCATGGGCAGGATTCTTAGAGAACAGCAAAAATTCCACAGCTGGGGAAAAAGGCTTGCAGTACTGCAGAAATGCAGTTGCATGATATTCTTAAAGAAAATCCCACAGCTGAGGGAAGTCGGCAAAAAGTCCCACAGCTGTGGAATTCCAGCAGCTGAGGGAATCCCGCAAGTGATGCGGATCCACAGCTGTGGATCTGCAGCTGTGGAAATGGCTGAGGAGGCACAGCAATAGTAAATCCATGTAGCTGAAGCAGCAGACTTTAACATTGCTGCCATAATATGAAGCTAACAGCACACATAAAGAGACCTGCAACCAGTCCCTCAGCTGGGACCACTGCAGCACCACAGGTACCAGCGATACCATGGTACCACAGTGGCCAACTGTCACTGCTGGTTGTCCCTCCCTGGGGTGTTCCTGTGGCCTGTGGGGGTAGCACTTACTGCAGGCTGGCCAGGCTCTACTGCCTGTGGGGCTCCATCATGGACTGCACTGGGTCTGGTGGTTGTTGCCTGTTGCCATATCATGGCAATGTGTGCTTTCAGTGCTGTAACATCAGCCACTGCTATACTGTCTGAGATGCTATTACCTGTGGTACACCTCCACCTTAATTGATTCCAATTGCTGGGGCACTACTGCAGTGTGCTGAGGAAGAGTGACACCTCATTCCACTGTGTGTAACATTCTTTCCTCAGCTGTGGAAAAAACTGGTTGTAAATAGCCTTTCAGAGGCTGTGCCTTAGTTATCTCACAACTTTTTGTCCTGAGGGACTTCCGCAGCTGCACTTTTTTCCACAGTCCATAGTGGTTTTTCCAGCAGCTACGGAGGTTTTTGTGACTAGCACTTGGAGCAAACTCCCCTTTTTTTCCGTAGCTGAGGAAGTTTTGGGTACTTAGAGAAGGTTTTGCACCTTCTGAAAGCTTTGAGTATCCTGCACCATGCTACTTTGTCTTTTAAACATGCTAAAGGTAGATAATTTTCTGAATTGTTTATTATTCTGAACCAGTATGATGTTAACCTTGAGTTAAGGACACCAAAGGGAGTCTGCCCAATTCTGCTCTTACAACAGCATTGGCCATTGAAGGAGGTACTTGAAGAATGGCTTTATAATATTGTAGTAGAGGCGATTCAAGTTCTGGGTAATGCTTAACCCCCCCAGACTTCTGCACCATATAAAAGGAGTGCTGTAACTTTTGCTTCCCCTGCTTTAATGGCTGGGATTACAGAAAAAACACAAAATTTAAGGTTACATCTTCTCAATGTTTTAGCAACAAGTTTTGCTTTAATTACTTGTTCCTTTGTAAGTAATTCCAGGTACCTTTTGCATAGAGCATAATGCTGAGATATTTATATGATGTTACCACTTTGATGCATTTATCTTTATAATAAAGCCTTGGTTTTGAAGACTGATTCCCGAACACCATTACTTTGGTTTTATCTAAGTTTATTCCCAGTTCCAAGTTGTTACACTTATTTATCAGCTGATCAAATTTGGTTTCTAATTCATTGTGGGACAAAGACAACAGAATTAAATAATCTGCACATGCTAAAGTGTGTACATGTTGATTTTAAATTTTTGGAGAATCCAAGTAACTAGTCAGATCAAAATATAATAGGGAGTAAATATAAAGGCTGAACAATAAAGACGCCAAAAGGCAACCCTGCTTAACCCCTTTATGTGTTGGAAAGTAATCTGATATGTTATCGTTTTGATCATATCTCACTGCTGTGAGTGTATCTGAATAAAGAAAGGATATGGAAATTAAAAAACTAAGGGGAAGACCTCGGCTCTTAAAAATTTCTCTAAGAGACATCCTAACTACCAAATCAAAAACAGTGGAGAAATCGATAAATAGAACATAAACTTTCACTTTCCTATAGAAAATGTATTTTTCTAGCAAATGAGCTAGTATAAACACATTATCTACTGTGGAGAATCCCTGATGAAACCCAGTTGAAATTTGGAGAGGGGACAAGGTGTATCCACCCAGTGTTGTAATTTAATTAAAAGGATATTGGCAAAAATTTTGCCGGCAATATCCAAAAGGCTTATAGGACAGTAATTGCTAGGAGAATAAAACATTATGTTTTTTAACCATGAGCTGGGAATAAATCTTTCTCTTAAACAATTATTAAAAAGATTTACAAAAAAGGGAATCCAAAAGTTTTGATTCTCTTTATAGATTTCTCCTGGAATTGTGTCCGGACCTGGAGCTTTATTATTTGCAAGTTTTGAAATAGCCAAAGTGACATCACTAAATTAAAAGACTAAAGGCTCATATGCATCAGAGTGAGCCCATTTCAACAAATTCCTGATTTTGATGGTAGTATCACTATTAAACAAATTTGAAAAGTAGGTGACCCAAGTTTCTTTAGGAATGTACACAGCCAGTGCAGTTTGATATGTTTTAGTACCATTTGCTACCATGCACCAGAATGCTTTTGAATCATTTGTTGCTATAATTTGGTGCATAAGAGCCCATCATTTTTGAGTAAACTAATTTTTTTTAAACTTTAAAAATGTGTTATATGCTTTCCTGGCCTGGTTAAATTTACATTCCTAGATCCCAAAGGATTTTTAGTATTCTCCCTAATTTGTTTCTCCAATTTCTGCTTTTCTTTAAGACACAGGTGATCAAGCCAGGTCAGAGGAGCATTTATTTGATCCTTATATGCATAGTTTTCAGAACTAATTCTAGAAAGGAAGTCCTCCAATTTTTCATTAATGCACTGGGCTGAATTTTTAGTTTGCATGGGGGTAATTAATAAAGATGACTGAGAAGAGTAAATGGTCTCTACTACTTTCCTCATGTTCCTATTATTTAGGTTAAGTTTGAGCACCCCTGTAGGTACTATTGGAGCCAAGTGACACCCACTAGATGTTAATTTATTTTATCCTTTACTGTATCTACATTAACCGTCAATACAGTGGGATCACTTTCAGGCCTCATGGTTATTTTAAAATTCTGAAAATATTCATAGCTTTCTAGGGTAATCAATATATAGTCTATCACACTATTCCCTTTTGGGGAACTATATGTGAATGCACCCCCAGGGTCCCCAGTTCCTCTCCCATTCAAAATCAGTAAATTATTACCAGTAATAAAATCTTTTAACTTACATCCAGCCTTGTTAGTAAAAGTGTCTGCTGAATTCCTTAGTTATAAATCTCCCTTATATATCAAGGATTGTAACATTGGTAAATTATCGAAGGTGGCAATACAGGCATTGAGATCGCCTCCAACCAATATAATATCTTTATGATGCTTTATATATAATGAATCAATTACCAAGGTCATTTCAGACCAAAAATCATACTGCAAGGTGAACTGGAAGCCCGGGGGAACAATCACATGTACAACCAAAAAAGTAAGTAGATCCCATTTGATGACATTTAACATTGATTTATTTTTAAAAACAATTTGATTAATTACTTGGATACCATTTCTGAGTTTAATAAAGGTGGTTAAACCATCCTTCAATCTACCATAATGTTTTTCCTTTGTTGCAAGCACATTAAATGCCTCAAAACCATTCAAATACAGCTCAGCAGTTGAACAAGTTTCCTGGAATAACAGTATTTCGAATTGTGAAATGAATTCCTTCCAGTGAGGGTCTGCCAGTTTTGTCTCCAGATCAGCAATATTTCAAGATACAAAGTTTGCAGGTTCTATTAATAATGCATCTTTAAACACAAAAGTTTCTTCCAAAGTAGGGTGAATTGGGGGGGGGAGTTTGTGGGGAAGTCAGTCACAGGTCATCACTTATTCCTGGAGTCATTTTACTCGATGTATCAAGATACTGAGGATCAATTAAATATACTTGCACTCTGTCTAGTTTATACGCATTTCACAGTATATTTCTATATAATACTGGTGAATTAATTTTAATATATATTTGCATATTGGGGGCATCTAAATGTGTGCTCTCCTAACCTACTCAATTTCAGTTGATGAAATGTCTATGTCTAAACAGGTGACAAGAAGTGATCTAACAAAGGATGTCAATCTATGACAGCTTTCTCCCTCAAATCTCTCCACTCCAAACACAGAGAGGGATTTTGAGTGATTTATCTTTTCAAAATTCCAGTTAAGTAGAGTCAAAGTTGAACTTATAATTTCTGGTGAGAATGGTAATAATTTACTACTCCCATGCACATACTTCCAAATGGTTATCCAATTAACTGGGGAAGATATTAGTGTACCCAGTCTATTTAAAAGACATTGCTTTGCCCATATTTTCTTGGCTACTTCCATATTAGATAATAATACATAAACTTGAGTATTGGGAATTGCTTTGTCTCTAAAGACAAACATGACTTTTTTAACAACCTCTGGTAGTTCTAACTCAGCTCTAAACAGGTGTGACATTAAAGTAAATAATGTATCACTTGTTTCATAGGGTTTCAAAAATTATTTTTCAATTTAAATACTGCCTCGTTTCCTGTATTGGTGAGCTGGTCAATATTGGGTCGTACTTTTGTAAGCAGTTCCGTTTTTAGATCATGAGAAGAAGCTGAATAAATATTTTGCCTTGGTTTTAAAACCTCTTGTATATTGTCTATTTTTACTTGACAACTAGGGTTACATATTTGTTTTTGTTCCAAAACTGGAATAACAGTGGAATATTGTTTAGTATCTTTCACTGTCAGTTGTCCCAACAAAGTTTTATCAGGTGATTTTACTTGTTTCAAGACAGAGATGTTTGGGACAAGTTTTTCCTTTACATTTTTCCTTTTAGTACTTTTAAGTTGTTTTTTTTTTTAGGTTTTGTACAATTTCCACCCTTTTCACCCTTTTTGCCTCCTTTTTTTGAGGAGACTTAGGAATGTGAATTGGAGAGAAGGAAGGTCTCCTAATCTTCTCACTTAATTTCCTTTTTTCCAAGCTGTACAATTTATTAGACAATTCTGAAAGTTTATTAATCAAAAAATCAGATAGCCTCTCTATATGATGCTTAAGTTCATCATAGGCCTTATATAAAACAATATTATTATAAAACAATATTGGTCATTATGGGATGTGCCTATGCTTTAATAGTATATTTGGAAATCGTATCTGGGCATTGCATGAGAAATTCAGAATCTAATTTAATTTGTTCAACTTTCCTATCTAATCTGGTAAATACCTTTTCTGGGGATCCTGCAAGAACTGATAAGTCTGATGAATGGTCAAGATATTTATCTATACTATTATTAAACTCTGATGGACTAAAAAGGTCCAAATGGATGGGATATAAAGAAGTTTCTGTCTCTTTTAGTGGATTAGGTATTTGGTCTTAAAAGTGGTGTAAGGAAGCCTATCTATTCTCTGGGTAACCAATCTGAGAAACTATTATATTATAAGAAAAAAAATCTGTTATTTTCCACTGATGAAGTGGCTTATTTGTGGGGGATATAGAATTTAAAGTATTCCCCTTATTAGTAGAAATGGCTATACAAACTGATATATTTATTGAAGTCCCTTTTTCCTTCCCAGATAATTTTTTATCCATCACTTTACCACTTCGAGTATACATGACAAGTTAAATCAGGCTAATTTGACAGCAATGTAACCACTATTGATTATGTGATTAAAGAATTGGGCAATTTCAATTACCAAAAGAGAATAGACGTGAATTAACCATAAATGATTATAAGCAGTGTAAACAATTGTACTGCCTTATTGTTGAGTAGCCTATATAAATACAATGTATTACGTGCAATACTACGGTCATTAATTGAGTACCCCTTCTTCTAATATCTATCTCAATGTGCTCAACAGATCACTAAACTTCAGTTAAACATTCAACCTCCTAGGGGAAAAAAGTTATAAAAGAAAATCCCTTTGAGTGAGACAGCTGGCTGTTTCTCTAATCAAATGTCCTTTGATTTCAAATGCAAATGAGTCTCTCATATATTCAAATGCTTCAATCAATTAAAGTTTAAATAATACTGCCAGCATCATGTCCCTTAGGTCCTTAGGCCTGTTGGTCTATCCTTGTGACAGTAATCTGATACAAATACAATACTCTCTAAGTACTCATTCCATGCAAAGTTAAAATCTGTAGCTCCAAAAGGACAAACAGTTCAATAGGCTGTAAAAAGCTCAAACACAGGGTCATGAGTTTGTAAAACAGAGAAAATTATTTCCCAGTTATGCATCGGATGGGCCCACTACTTGTTACCCAGCTCATTCTGCTGATTTCCCAGGCTTTCTTAGCTTTCTCTGTGTCCTCTGTTTCAGCCACTACAAAACAAATCAGAGGAACAATCTGAGTAATGTATTTTTAGATTAACAAGAGGGCCATTTACTCTTTATTTTAGCCTCGTTTGTTAACAATCTAACCTCAAGCACAAATGTTGCAACAGTAATTTAGCTTACTTATTGGTCTTAGCTGAATTTGGGGAAAAAAAGAGAGAGACTGCAGCAAAGTAGCAAAGTAACAAATAATCGCTATTCAGTAGTTTTACAATAGTATGTGCACCACTAATAGCTAGTAAAAAACTAGTAAAAAGAAGGAGAAACTCATCGGCTGAAGGTTAAAAGGAAAAAATAACAAGTGGTCATTCAAAATACACGTGAACCCGCACTCACTCTTGACTGCAGGAACCGTTGTGCTTTGTCCGAAGGCAGACTCCAAATGATCTGTCTCTGGTCAGGTGCATGCACTCTTTATAGGACTATTCACATGGTCATGTCCATTTATGGCGTGAAAATTAAAACTACAAAAAATAAATATTAACTTTAGACTAAAGAAAAAAAGACAAAAAAGATAAAAAGGCAAAAACCCCCACAAATAAATGACTATGTACTGTAGCAGTCTGTATCAGCATTGATCCCAAACTGTCATCAAACACAAGCACTGATCAGCACTGACAACAGCAGCATGGATACACAAACATCCTTTTAGGAAGTTTCCTAAAATACTTCCCTTGGTTAAAACAACACAGCTAAAAAATTAACAGAATCTGTATCAAAGCCAGGAGTATAATGGTAAACAATGATAAACAATAATAAACAAAATTCGAGCTAAAACGGGTGCAAACTAAAACATGTCTTTTCCAGGCCTGACCCCCACCCCCCATAATTCACAATTGTGGCAGTTCTCCTCGCAGTTCACCTCGCACAAACTTTCTCAAAGGGCTGCAGCCACTGTAACTATATCGGCGCTCTTCACCCTGGTGTCAAGCCTCCTAGTCTCACCAAAATACCATGAAAGTGTTCGTCCAAGCAAACTCAATCCTTGGATTCAAATTTTCCACCAGAGTGGAACAACTGCTTTCCCAGGTAAGCTGACGTCAGGATGCACTTCAATTCTTTATTTCTTTGATTCCTCCCCCCCTTGTTCGTCTGCACTAACCCCCCCATGGGGCTTATTGGAGTTCAGCCCGCAGGAGAGGCTATTCTACCTCAAATACTCCTGAATCCTACTGAAAAACAAACAGACAAACAAGGAATGCTGACAAGGTGGCCACACAAGATAGTCCAAATAGATTTAGCTCACTTTGTTTGTTTAGGGTAAAGGTGGTATACCTTTTAAAAATGAGAAAAATACCTTGAGCAAACCTTGCTAAAGTGGCTCCTCCACAGTAGCTCAGCATGCGGCAGCCAACTTAATAATGCAATCTAGGTCACTTCAGCATCCCCACAGTCAGGTGCAATGCAACTTCCCAAGGGCCTGAAATATATAGGATACTACTACTGCAATGAGATCAGGATGGCCAAGTTCATCATCACCACTGTGGTGAGTACTACAGACATGAGCCAGAGCAGGGGATACATGGGGATAGTGGGTGCATTGAGGATAATAGCCAGCTGGTGAGAGGGTGGGCTGTCTGGGATATGGATGCAGAGATATCACAACTGCCTTTTCACCCTGCAGGATACCCCACTGGATCTGGCAGCAATATGGCTGTGAAGGGAGGGTTCTGACATCATTAACATTGACCCAAGCCTTCTAGACATCTACTGGAGGAATGGAAGAAGGCAGTGGCAGTGCATGCAATTTATTATGGCAGCATTATAGCACAGACCTGGAAAGCATAGTGGCCATGGTCCATGGACATTTACAGTAATACAGCAGCACCTACTGGTGGTAGCTGCCTGGCTGTCGCCTATGTGTACAGTATTGCAGGATGCAGGCACAGGGATGGCACAGCACCGTATCATCACTGGGGATGTGCAGCATAGACCTAAGGGACTCCAGCATGTGCTGTGGGAACAGATTGGACACAGTAAAGTGCAGAACCATATTATGTGCCCATATACAGTATATAAAGCATATGATTCCTGTACCACCTGTGCCATAAACAGTTATGAACACATGATCTGTCCCATGTTGTTCTTTGGGGGATGTGCCCTTGTCCACAGACTGAGGCTGCATTTTCTCTTTAGTACCAGAGAACATGTCTTGTTTTTATGTAGCTGTTGGTATGTCCTATGGCAGAAATGTTTCTCTGGTATCCCATATACCTGATACAGGAAAGGGTACACCCTGTTAGGATGCCTGAGGTGTCACATGTCATATCGACTCATGTGCTTTCACAGGGCAATATGTACTCCAACCAATGAAGCCAACTTTTGTCCACCACATAATCCAGTGGTTATATTGGAAATGCTTAGGTGTGGGAACTCTCACTTCTAGATGTTTAGGTGGGAGAACTGACATTTATAGGTGGTGAAACTCTCCTACAGTATGTAATAGAGAGATATGACCAACAGGCAGGACTTGTCATACAATTGTGTAGGAGGTGCTGAAACCCTGCTCACTGTAATCCTAGCTTCCTCTCAACCTCCTGACTTGCACATCAGGGACAAGTGATGTTACATCAGAGATGGATACTAATCATTGGAGTCTAGTAATATCAACAGGTAATGCCACATCAGGAGGCCACCTACAATGTGTGGTTAGATAGGACAGCAGCTACAGTACCAATGGGAAAATGAACTCTAACACTATTGTTTTATGACATTGTATGCCTTACAGCACTGCATTTCATATACTGACATGCACATGTTTGGCAGCAGAGAGCATTTGGGGGGCAGGGCAAGGATGACTCTGGACAGCAGGGATGGGTGAGGGGTATTCTGACAGGTTGTAGATGTGTAAGTGTTGACATATACCCTCAGCTTCCAGTATTCTAGGTAGGTACTGTTGATTTCACCAGCCTCTAGGGATATGCAGGCATTAGATCTTGAATAGAGATGTGTGACATTTAGTATGCTCCATGCCAGGACATGGACACCCCTACCAGGGCTGTCCTGAAGGAGTTGAGACAGGGGGTAGCCATGGTTCAGGGTGTTGTGCACATATGCCCTATGGGTGGCTCCAGTGCTCCACATGTTGCAGGACACCCTCTAGTTATTGGGACCCTGCTGTGCAGAGCAGCCTTTATGGCTGCTCATTGGACACATTGTGCCTGGGGTGTTCCGCACTGTGCTACATGC
Organism: Neoceratodus forsteri; assembly: GCA_016271365.2. Lineage (NCBI taxonomy): Eukaryota > Metazoa > Chordata > Ceratodontiformes > Ceratodontidae > Neoceratodus > Neoceratodus forsteri. The sequence goes on from CM057458.1 coordinate 1,090,659,585, forward strand.
CTGCCACCAGCTATCTACACCTTTGTGCCTATGCGTAGCTGGCCAGCATATGTAGACAAGCCCCCCCACCATGCATCACTGGCCCCTATGCCAGTGTGCATCTGGGCTGTGTGTGTGGGGTGTGGGGTAGTGCATGTGGTGTAACGGCTGTGGCACACTGCACCCATTTTGCATGCCTCCACACCCCTGCTATGCAAGATGTATGGCCCTGTAGCATTGGTGCATAGGGCCTGTTGTGTATAACATTTTTATACTTGATATAAAAACTATAATCAGTGAAGTCTGGACTAACTCAGGAGTAAAATATTGTCAGACAATTTCCCACACACCACTAAATTTATTATAATATAAATTATTTTTTATATAAATTATGTATACCCAACTTTGGGAGTATCTCAGAGGAATGTATATTTGATTTCAGATTTACTACCCACCCTGGGAAAGCTGCATTGATGGCAAAATAGTGGCACAAAGAAAAATGCACGAGACATATTTAATTAAAAAAAATAATAAGATGTATTCTTCTACATTTGAGTCTCTAGAGTGAGTCTTCATTTCAGTACTGCTCAGCACTTGGTACATATGTTTTTATCTAAACTTTCTAATGCCTTCCATCCCACAGAATGGTGGCTCCCCCTCAGCACTGTCACCGACCCATCTGATGGCCTTACCAGTTATCCACCCTGAAGGTGGCCTGCCACCTGGGGTCATATGAGGCTTGTGAGAGAAACTAAGCAGTCAGTGGCTTTCGTGGCTTTTTACTCCTGATTTTCACTATGTCTCATCAGCGTGTAATGATGTGGTGCATCTGCTGTTGTCCTTCCACCTCGCCCTGCTCCTGCCAGCACTGCCACCTTGCCTCCACCAGGGGGCAATCAGATAGTGGCACACATGTTCCCACTCCCCATGGGAGAAGTCCTCTGGGTATTCAATCCTTTCTCTCCCTGCTAATTCCCAGCAACTCCCAAGTCCATTCCCAAACCAGTGTCACTGGCCTGGCAGCAGGTAAGGCATCCAGCACCTCAATCCTTCACACTGCCAGAATGGCTCAGTGCTTTATACAAATTTGACCAGTGACATCTATATTGAACAAACTCTGGACAGAGCCGATAGGGCTGCAACCAAGGAATTTGGGGTACAAATATTGAAAATTTCCAAAGTTACAAGCCTGTGTTCACAAAATGTAATGTAGACTCATACATTTGTTGCTTTTTAATATTTGTACACCAAATTTTCAACATAGTCTTGTTATGACTCTGCCCCAGTGAAGAAGGGCACAGAAAATGTTCAACTCCTGGTATAAAGGTGATTTTGTGCAGGTACTGCAAAATCACCTTTTAGGACACAAAAACACATTATGGGCAGGACTTAAAAAATTACAGCTATCACATTCATGAGGTGCTGTAAAGAAATGGCTATGTTGAAAATGTGGGTAAAAATATTGAATATTACCAAATTTACAAGCCTATGTTTGAAAAATTCAGCATAGCCACATAACTTTTTTTAACATTTTTTTCACCAAATTTATAGCATAGCCTTCTTATGACACTGCCTTATGAACACAGCAGAGAAAATTTTGGAATGTTAAAAAAAAAAACATTTTGTCCAGGATTTGAAAAATGACAGATGTCACATTCATGAGACGCTGTAAAGATATGGCTATGCTGTAAATTTGGGGTACAAATACTGAAAATTACCAAAGTTATGAGCCTGCATTCACAATATCCAATGCAGGCACATAACTTTGTTGTTTTTAATAGTTTTACACCAAATGCTTGACATACAGTAGTCTTCTAATGACCCCACCTCTTAAACAAGGGCAGAGCACATTTTTAACTCCTGCCCAAAAGATGATTTCATGCAGGGACCATAAAATCACCTTTTGGGACAGAGTTGCCTAATGCCAGTGCAATTGTTCATGAGGCAGGGTCCCAAAAAAAGCATGTTGAAAATGTGGACCCAAAATATGCAAAAATGGCAATGTTATGCCACTAAGTTAAAGACACCATTGAAATACATTGAACCACACATCTGTTTCTTCAGTTCGCAGTCTAGCTTTGAAGAGTGAAGATGTGTCTGTGGTCCAGAGAAGATTATGGCATTGGACCCTCGATCGATAAGTAAGGGCTTTGTGGGGGAGTGGAGTGATGGGTGCCGAGTAGGAGTGTTAGGTGTGGAGGCAATAATGTCCCCAAAAGACATCAATGGATGGTTTTCTTTTTACAGAGTTAACAACAACAACAACAAAAAACAGACTGAGGATTCGTGATCACAACACTGAGGGACTGGGCACCCCCAGTGTCACTGTTATGTTTCTGAGGGAGTGTGTGGTGGTGGGTGCTGAGAGGGATGGTTGAGTGGGTGGGAGAAAAAAATATACGTAAAAAGAAACAAAAAAAACCCAACAACAAATAACTGTGCATGTGTGGTACTGTACAGGGGTCACAAATAAAATTGAAAGAGGATTCATGATTGCAACACTGGGGAATTGGGCACCCCAGTCTCACTGTTATGTTTCTTGGGGGGTGGGTGCTGAGAAGAAGGGTCAAGTGGGAGGGAGGAGATATATATATATATATATATATATATATATATATATATTAGAGGCAAAAATCTCAGTTTAATGCATCAGTTAGGGTTGTTCCACAGTGACAAAGTGAGGAAATTTGATGTTAGGGTTGAAACCCCTTGCCCCTCAGCCCACCCCCAACCAGCATCAGGGTGCACGTTGGGGTCATCGGCCCTAACTCTCATGCCATCACATGTGGAAAGAAGCTGAGGAATAGGAGAATGAGGGAGAGTTAGGACCGACAACCCCAACGTGCACCCTGATGCCAGTTGGGAGGGTGGGCTGGAGGGGTGCAAGGGGGGTTTCAACCCTAACATCAAATTTTCTCACTTTTGTCGCTGTGGAACAACCCTAACTGATGCATTAAATGGAGATTTTTGCCTCTAATTTCCCTTCTTTTTGAGAATGATTATGAGAAATAGTGAATGTAATGCGGTGGCAGGTGGGCCCCACGCTCCCACCATGTGATTTCTTGTCACATAGTAATACAGTGCCCACAAACACAAATGGTAATGTGCATGGTGACGTAAAGTGAAACAGAAAGAGAAACAGTACTGTAGACACAAATGGTAAAAATAAAGCAAACGCAAGCGCAAATGAAAATGCAAAGGGTTATGCACATGGTGGCGTAGATGGGAATGGTAAGTGAAATGGATACAGAACCGCAAGTGGAAGCAGTAAGGGTAACAGTAATGTAAGCGCACAGGCTGGTTTTCCCCAAAAGCTGCATAGAGAAAGACAGTGGGTACAAAGAATGTATGCCTTACTCACCACAATGTGAAATTTGCAGAGGAGCAAGCCCTGGTGCTACATATGTGCCCTTTGATGGTTTTGTATGAAAATATTGAACAGGTTCATAGTTACAGCATTCTGAAATTGAGAAATTTTCCCATACGATCACATTGTGGTGCCCCTGACGCCTTTCGGTGGCTGTATCTCGAAAATGGTTCAAGATACGGATTTTTTGTTACAAAAATTCTTAGTCCCCCCAAGAATAGAAGTAGGTTGGGAAACCATTTTTACAATGAATTTTGAATTTTTTTTCTACCTTGTACAGTTACTGAGATATTTGGAAATTAGTATTCCAATGGTGTATGCATATGATTGTTACTGTACAAGGGTTACTTGCTTTATGGGCTGTTGTGTCATTCTGTACTTATGTATAAGTTGAAGTGCAGTGCCTGGAGGGCATGTGGTGTGACAGACATATATAATTATGCACACATGGGCCCCACGCTGCCACTTATACCTATTTGTTTTTACAGTGCTTTTTTTGCCACAGATGTATATGATTATGTACAAATGGGTAGCTTGTGGGGAGCGTGGGGTGCCCCATGCTCCCACTTACACCTATTTGTTTTTGGAGAGGTGATTTATTTGGCACAAATGTGTATGATTATGCACAAATGGACAATTGGTGGGAGCATGGGGCTCACAGGGCCCCATGCTCTCACTTATACAGATTTGTTCTGTGAGAGCTGCTTTATTTGACATACATGCATATGATTATGCACAAATGGTCAGCTTTTGGCCCCATACTCCCATTTTCCACAGTTGTGTATGATTATGCCCAAATGGGCAGCTTAGTGGGAGCCTGGGACCCTTGCCAAAGTTGTGTGTGATTATGCATGATTAAATGTGTATGATGGGCTGGCAGTATAGCCTAGAGGTTAGAGTAACAAGCTATAAATGAGCTTGGTACATCCAGCAGACCAGACCTTGGTTTGATTCTCACAACCTCCACTTGCATACTGTGTGACTCTGAACAAGTCACTTAACCGCCAAGTGCTCCCAGATCACCTCTGAAAATAGGCACTTCTGCTTAGTGGGCCTTACCCAGTTACCAAAGACTAAAATAAAAAAAACAAACAAAAAAAAAAAAACGGGTAGCTTGGTGGAAGTATTGTAGTTTATCCCAAAAAATAAGGTATATTGATTAAAGTAAAATAGGGAACTACATCAGCTTGGAATGATAGCACAGGAACTGTAGTTTGCAAATGTTATCTTAGGGTTAATGCTCTTCTTAACCTTTCTCCCCCCACCCACACAGAAAGTCTGCAGAACACTGACATTTTCTGTTCCCCCAGCTTGTGACACAGACAGACACACTTAGACACACACACACACACACTTGCACATGGACACAGACACATACACACACACACATTCACACACACACACACTCCTCCTGGGTGATGTCTTGTTACCGCATTAACATGATGTGCACATATAGTTCATAACAAATGAGTAAGAAGACACTATTGGATGGTTTCAATGTTTTTTACTAGTTGTTTGAAAAAATACAAAACTTACAGGTAGAAGATCATCAAAAAAAAAGAATTATTCTGTTTTATCGAAAAAAAGTGTGTCACATAAAATATAAAAAAATATTTATTGCCATTACGACTTTCTTATATGTTATTTATATTTACATCTTTAATATATACATTTTAATTTGTTGTACAAAAAAATACTAAATCTTTTATAAAAAATAATATCTTTAACCAAAATAAATATATGTTTCACTTATTGTCCAAAAAAAATTGTTAATTTAAACATAAAAGAAAGATTTCTTCACCCATGGTAAACAAAATCTTTTCCAACATAAAAAAAATCTACTTTTAAAATTCTCGTATAGACAGTGGGGTGTACAGCTGCCTGTGCTGCTGAAGGCTGTGAGGAGACCTGGAAGGGGTGGCCACGTAGGAGGGTGCAGGAGAAAGTGAAAGCTTGTTTATTTTGGGAAGGTACACAGGAGGAGCAGAGAAGGGGGTAGAAGATGTGTTCACTGGAGACCAAGACCTTGCTGTGCTGCTGTAGGGAGTGGTGATGGTTGCATCTCTTTAGACGTCTTCTTGATGCTCTTTGTGAGAGCCTGGACAGCTGATTCTGGTATATTATTTGTTGAGTGTTTGAGCTGATAGCTTTTTTAGTCAGTGCCAAATTAAGTATGTGTTACCCTGTTTTTTATTTTGTTCTGTGACTAATTTTATAAGTGTTTTAATATTATCATTGGTCTGTTTTTGGACCTGAATCAGACTGTCCAGGTGCTCTCAAATTGCTTGGGTAAGTGTGCTTTGTTGTTCTGTGAAAAAAACACACACAGATACAGATTGTTAGTGTAACAGTTTTTTTGTATAGATTTTATACTAAATGTACTACGTCAGTGTTTTCCTAGTGATACTTTTGTTCTTGCAAGTCATTGAATTTATCGGTGTGTTATCTAATCAGGAGATATGCTACTTTTTTACTATGTAAAAATTCAACTATAAGATTTGCCTGTAATGCTGTTAGACTGTGTCTTCTCTTGTACTGAGTATGGTGTTTGCTTATTTGAGTTTATGCTACTTGACTGTGTAGTACTATTGTCTCATTACTCCGTCTCCTGTGTATGTGTTAATATTGTTTGTAGAGTGCCATGATTGAGAAACCAGTAGAGAAATGTTCAGCATTAGTTGCTTCATTTTTTTACAATTCCAAAATCTTGACATTCACTGATTCATGTAAGGTACGACAGAAAAACATTGCTATTGTGGCTTTATTCTTAGACGTGCTTTTGCACCTACAGCTGCTTTTCTGGTTGTGTTTGATCTTTTCAAGTTTAAACAGATCTTCCATGTTATCAACTCTGTTCTTCACCCTATGCTCATTGTCATCTGTGACAGAAAAAATACTAGAAGGCATAATTGCATCATTTAAACTTAACTATAATTATACCATCTAGAACATCAGCACAATGTTGGGATAGTTTTAGGAATGTACACCAGTGAACTGTTCCATATGCCATGCCATAATGGATGTGTTTGCAGGGCTTAGCCTTAGCAAGAAAATGTCACTAATAGCTAGATAGATGTGTGTGGGAGTGTTGTAGTGGGGGGGGGGGGTAGGTAGTAATGAGATCTGCTGGCTGAGTATATATTCAGTATGCTTTGATGACTCTTTAATGCACATAGGTGATTTTTCTGTTTCTTACCTTAAACCAGTTTCTGACATATTCAGCTTGTGAAAATATATATAACTTTCAATTTGTTTTAAAAATGTATATATCTTTATAAGATTGTGTAGATGTTGCATGCAGTGTACATACGGTGAGATGACTCAGGCTCTAGTTCTTCTGTTTTTACCACAGACAAGGTCCTGGTCTCCAATGGTTCTGTAAGAAGGGGAAAAAAAACATTGACAATAAATATGGATATTATAATATCAGAAAATAAAACATTTCTTGACTCTGGCTGGTTTGTTGTGGATGACAACAGGAATGATACAGTTTTGTTCTCATTGGTCACAGCCGGAGGTATTTTCATCTAATTATAAAATGGCAAGGATAAGTCCTGGAAGCTCATTGGCTGAAGCTGACTTTGACACGTGATGATATTGCAGAATATTGTAATGTTAAAAAATTGATTACGAAGATCAGCCATTCACTAACACTTTAGATCCATTTTATTTTTGCTATTAATACTCCAGAGTGTGGTATATCATGGGATGTCATCAATTCTCAGCTGCATGAGACACTTGGCCTGTGGCCTCGTGCATCACAATACACCCAAGGCATCATGATATGTCATGATATACCACACCTTGTCATGTATATTTAATTGTACAATGTCATGAAAGAATATTGGAGTCTAATTGGTTGATGTGTGCCTGACACTGTGATTATATGTGAGTATAAAATCATTGTGTTGGTTCATTGTTCAATAGTTGTATTTTCTCTTCAGAAAGAAAACTATTTTAATACAGTAAAAATCTACTGAAAATAGTATTAAAATGTTTTGTTATTTAGCATGAGAATGAGCTATTGTATGATACCAATAACTCACTACAGGCTGTATTTAATTGTGTTGTAACATCATTCCTTGTGTGGTGGAAACACTTGCTTTCACCTTATGCTGTAACCAAAGTCAGAAGTGACATCATAAAATGTGATGATATTTGTACAAAAAAAAATCCAGTAATATGATTGGATGAGAAGCTCAGAAACCAGTACTTATGTTCTATGATGAAGAGATTGGAATAAGGCCTAGCAGCCTGTTCCCGATGAAATCAATACTACCAGCCATTCCTGAATGCCATTACAAATGTGAGTCTTACCTTTACTCACTAAACAGTTTCAACTAGTCTCTAACAAATATAACTGTGTTACACCTATAAATATCACAGTTGGATTTTAATTGCTCTCATGACACTTTTGTCATAAATACATACAGAAGTCAAAAAGCTAAGAACGACAGTGGCTACAGTTGTTATATATGGTGTTTCTTTGCTCACTATGTAAAAATCCTGCTAGCATTTACTCACCCCCCCCCACAACAGGCCTCTGGAGCCACCCTACCACCACCACCATGGTAAAAATATTAGTCTTGCATCTGTTTTACTATCACCATAAGACAGTACTGGGTGTGCAATGTGGTGGAGTGATTGCACTTCTGAGGTGGTTGACATAAAGGCACTCAGCTATGCCTCCTGCCGCAGCTGAAGTGTGCAAGCGCCTAACCACAATGCCTATCCTGTTGTACCTTACCCATTCATTGCTTTACACAGATTGTTAGGATTTGTCTTCATTACTGTTAAGATATCATTGTTCGTATGTCTGTCTTGTGTGGTGGGTGACCATTTGATGGTACTTACGTTCAGTTCCGATGACGACGATAACATCATCATCAGGAACATCTTCTGTCCCCATCTCTGCAGGGACCAGGCCTGGACTGCCTGGTGTTGGCTCAACTGTGGCTCCAGCTGCTGTTGACAGGGAAGAAAGAAATACTGTGAACGGTTTCTATTTTACCATATAATATTGTGTACTGTTACAGTGAGTATGATGTCTCTTCTTTTTTAACTGTTATTTTGTCACATTTTTTATTGCATTATTAGTTACAGTGATATTTGTTATTATCATTGGTACATTCCTATCATTGTATGCTACTATTTTTTTTTAAATGCATGATGAAGGCAAGGAATACTACACAACTGTGTGTGTGCTAGGGAAGTATATTAAATGGGCTAAGAAATCCTTGTGTACTGATTGTCTGACACTTGTTGTACCTATTGCAATAAGACAGGCTCAGCACTGGCTAATGCAACTCCCTGTTGACCAGGGAAGCTAACTGAATTCATAAGCCACCTATTTCCTAGTGTCCATCACAAACATGGTTATAGGTTTTCGTATATATATATATATATATATATATATATATATAAAAGATTGATCTGGTCCCTAAACATAAAAGCCCATTCAACACAGCAAAAGTCAATAAATAATCAAATGGTATTTACACTCATTTGCTCCCCTTGCACACATACGCAAATTAAAGAAATAATAGTACTATTCAGAGTTTCCATTCCTGGTGTTTCTTTGATGACTATGCAAAACCCTCCTCCTATGCCTACCACTTTGTCAGAGAACTCTCTGCTCCTTGACAGTCTGACTGTAGAAGGATTTAAAAAACCTTGAAAATGTTTTTATATGAGTGAGCATTACTGGAAACTTAATGTCTGTGATGTTTAAATGTGTTTTAATTATTATGGATTTTAAATTTATTGTTATGTTGAAAATTTCTTAAAGGTGCCCTGAGCTAAGGAAGGATAGAGTTTACCTTACCTTACCTTATCTGTGAATGGATAAAACTGAGCTTCTGGCTGCACTTCAGGCCTCTGTGTGTATGTTTGTGTGTATATATATGGAAGCTGAGCTCTGTAGAAAGTTTAATTCAGGGATCACATGTTACCATACTGTGTGTGTGTGAGTGGGGGGCATTTTACTGTTGGTATGATACACAGCTTTGAATGGTTCTAGTTTGTGGTAAAGAATCACACAGTGTATTCAGTGGGAATAAAGTCAGATGACTGAGGGTTGCAAATCATCTGCGGAATGCCTATTTAACATTGTTTAGGAAAATTCTGATATATTTTTGGGTGACTTTGAAAACTTCTGAATGTATTTTTCTTTTCTTGACATCACCTTTGGGGCTATTTTATATAAGCAATAAGGTATGGCTTTGTGTTGGTAGTACTGAGATACCTGTGCACCTAGAGTCTGAAGGCAGTTGAACTATGGTCTTATGCCTAGCTGCCCCTCTGGGTGTGCAGGTATTTCAGTACTACCAACACCCAGCCATGTCTTATTGCTTATATAAGCACCACCATGCCCCCCCACTCTTCCTTCTGACATACAATATTATTTAATTGCACAATAGAATTATTTAACTAAATTGAGATTTGTACTTGTGGTGTAGAACTCTTTCACCAAAGTTGGGCTTCCCTGCCTGGAGCTACAGTTGGTAGGCTTGGTCGTACCAGGCCTGGCCTTTCAGTAGCACCTTTCCCAACTTCTTCAGCTTATAAAACTTTTGGCGTACAAGCTTCCACTTTCCCCTGCACATTCTCCACCTTTTATCTTGTTACCCTTTTTATTTTCTGAGGTATTTGGCCACCCCCAGCCAGGTCTCTTTTAGAGGCATGTTTGTCGCTTGCATAATGATTTGGGGGTTTGCAATCTTTGACACAGCCTACAGCAGTAGGGGCAGCTGTTCACTGCTCCAGTATCTTGGCATTGCTGTAAAACAGGCAGGCATAATGGGAAAAAAATTATTAAAATATGATATGCACTAAGCATGGGCCATGTCAAACTGGTGTGCACATTGTAAGGGCCAACCCCCCAATGCAAATCTATTTTGTCCACTCAAATGCTTAACTGTCAAATTTTGTTTCTACATATTCTGCCTACTATTATGCTGTTCACTCTCTGTATCTTGCCTCCTGTACACACTACTTCTAGATTATTTATCATTGTAATTACAAAACTTTGTACATATTGTATGTAACCTATGTAAATTTTGCAGCTCTATAATTTCTGTATGCTTTGCTTGTATGTACTCATCCTGTTCCCTCTACCCCCAGGACGCATCTGGAATCGAGCGGTAGTCTGCTCAGTATGTCTTTCCTGGTAAAACTTTTAAATAAATAAATAAATAATTTGTATATCTATGTATGTAAGCCATATAAAGTTCTAATAGCATTTTGCTTTTTATGATTGTGGGTAAATTCTGTATAACACACAACTAATGACTGTGATTTATTAAAAACATAATTATAGTCTGAGTACTAAAATAATGGTCTATGATTGGGTAGCTGTCATCATGAATAACTTGTTCTTCATACTATCATAACACTGTACAGGCGATAGCCAATCTTCATAGGAAACTTAGAAGGTGTTGGCTGTTATATTTCTTTACCCTGAATTGGTGGGACACTCAAGAAAAGAAATGTAAAAATATTAAGTTTAATAATGTTTATGTAGCAAGAAAGTATCTCCTTGACAGGTAGCACTGGCTTGTGTTGTATGAACACCACAGACAACACCACTGGTGTTATTAGTGAAAAAAATTCACTTATGCCTGCGTTTCTATGTCATAGCAAGGACCGCTGAAAGGCAATTGCCATTATAGTGAATGTGTATTGGCTAAAAACTATTTTGGCAATGTACACCCTCTTTCATGGCAAAGGGGTGTTGGGCACTTACATTTCTGATATTCATGTGGGGTGCTGTGCCTCTTGTAACTCCTCTCACCAAGACCTGAACCTGGCACCATTGCAGTTAAAGCCTGTGACCCTCTCACCATGACACGGGGCAGCTTGGCAGCCCATCAGTGCAACATGGCACACAAACCCTCCCTCCTATTTTGTTGTGCTCACCCCTCCGCACACGTGTGTGTGTGTGTGTGTGTGTATATATCTATATATATATATTTATAGATAGATAGATATAGATATATATATATATATATATATATATATATATATATATATATATATATATATATATATATAGTAAGAGTATGTCACTATGCCTGCAGTTGTCCAGCCCATCTAGTAACCTATGTGGTTGATGCCATTGTGCTGAACCAGGGAGGCGGATGTTATCCCAGTATGGAAGACACCCTGTTGTGCAGTATTGCTTAGTAGAATACAAATTATCTTTTATGTGTATATGTTGTTCTATTTTTTGACAAAGAAATTTGGCTCTGAAAAGAGCCTTTTGTTGGTTTATCCAGTTTTCTAAGACACACTGTTCTTCAGATCACAGAAAGGATGCCATGTCAGAGGTCTCCCCAAAAAAAGACAATTGCCAGTGTCTGAGAAGTGTGCACCATCTCTTAGATACAGCCAATCTTTAAAATACTTGATTTCGGGATGACGTATTGAGTGCATGCTCAGATCACGTAAAAATGCAGAGATGTACTGTATATGTTCAATTTCTTCCTTGCCCTGTCGAGCAGATACTTATGTTGATCTGCACACCAGAACATACACTCTGTAATATCTGAAAATATGATTTTACAGTTGGGCAACATCTCTGTAAGTGAAACTAGGTCCAATTTAACTTCAGCTATGAAATCTATCCACCTTTTGTCACCTAAATCATTCCCTCCTACATGGATCAGCAGTATGTCTGGTGCAGAGTGGTTGCTCAAGAGGTTTTGCATGGTTGGCATGAGCTTCTCCCATCTCATCCCTCCCTTGCCAAACCAGTGAACCTTGCAATTGGGAAGGTTCAAGTCAATGCCAAAGTGATTTCTCTTGGCATATTCACCGCCTTGATGAATTAAACTGCTGCCTACCATCCACACTGTGATTCTTGATTTTTTTGCCATGCTCCAATTTTCTTTAAAAACAGAGTGACAGACAGCTCAATAAGACAGTCTGAGTCTGTTGCTGGCTAGTGGCATCTGAATAACTGTAGCAGCAGTTTTCGAATTTATTTTGTATTCTTCCTGAGACAGATAGCAACAGTGCTAAACTAAATATTTATTGGCTGTTATTAATTCTAGGGTACCAAAAGAAACATTACACTTAGTCTAAGCCAGAAAATACTTTGTTATTGGCTATGGCATAGACTAAACATAGTTTTGTTTTGGTGGGAATTAATGCCTTTCTGATTGGATGCTTTGAAAAACACAGCAGAAGATGCATTCTGATTTGCTTCTAGCTAGCTTGACACACACATGCTTACCCTGTGGGATTCCCTTTACAACTGACATGTGTGGTGGTGAGTACTGTTTCAAGGTCTGTCTTTAACTGTTAAAATTAACAATGAAATCAATAATTTAAAATTATGAGACTTACACTACTGACGATAAGAAGATATTACCTTTAAAACAGCACTATTATAAATAGTTAATATCTGGAAGTTCACATTTTCAATTAATTGTGAGATGAAGTACTTACTGTTAATAGTCTTGAAAGGCTGTTTTCATCAAAATGGTGGTATTTCCTTCTTCTTGATTTTTATTACTATATGAGTGACTGTCTTAAGCTATTTCCTGTGGTACATATTTTTTTTTTAAATGATTATTTTTGTTGCATAAACTAGTGGTGTGATATTATTTGCTATTGTGGAGTGTCAATCTTGTCTCAGTGGTCTGTGATTGGCTAGATGTGGTATGTGGCTGTTTTTTTCAGAAAAAAACATGGCCGCTCTTAGTGGAGCAAGTTCATAATTTGGTCTTATTTTCACCAATTTATTAATTAATATGATGGATTTGCTTGTTTTTAGCACTATATCACAAATGTGTAACTTTAATGTGTCTTTTTTGCACCATTTTCTGGTCACTAGTGTTTGTAGAAATAGATTTTTCCAACTTCCTGGTTGCAAAGCATCATTGTAGGCAGAGGTAGAAGGTCACAGAAGCTCAATAACAAAAAATGTTTCCGCGACAATATATTTTTTTTGATCGCGCACATATCCTATTGTTATGTATAGGGGAGACTAATAATTGCTCGAAAACATTCATGCTTACATTTTTTTACCTCAATAACATAATGCATTTTAATGGGACTTGTCCATGGAGCTCAAAAACTTTCATGGCCAAATTTTTTTACCTCGAGAACATAATGCATTTCAATGGAACTTGTCCATGGAACTCAAAAACTTTCGTGGTTATATTTTATACCTTGACAATATAATATATTTCAATGTGATTTGTCCATGGAGCATGAAAACTGTTGCAGTTACATTTCTTTACCTCGACAACATAATGCATTTGAATGGGACTCATGCATGGAGCTTAAAAACTTTTGAGGTTACATTTTTTTTTACCTCAACAACATAATGCATTTCAATGGGACTTATTCAGTGAACATGAAAGCGTTCATGGTTACTTTTTTTTTACCTAGACAACATAATGCATTTCAATGGAACATGTCCATTGAGCTTGAAAACATTCATGGTTATATTCCTTTTGCCTTGACAATATAATGTATTTCAATGGGAGTTGTCCATGGAGCTCGAAAACTTTTGTGGTTACATTTTTTTGCCTTGACAACATGATGCATTTCAATGGGACTTGTCCATGGAGCTCAAAAACTGTTGCGGTAACATTTTGTTTACCTTGACAACATAATGCATTTCAATAGGTCTTGTTCATGGAGTTCAAAAACCTTTGCGATTAGTTTTCTGGATCATGACAACATGATGCATTCCTATGGGGATAATGCATGGAGGTCAAGGACTTTTGCGCTTACATTTTTCTAGGCTTGCATGCAATGGGTGGGATATTCAAAGGGGTTGCACCATGCACAACCCACTGATGCACCCTGGCATGATATTCAAAAGGGGATGTTGTGCCGCGCAGATCCCGATGTGCCGGGGTGCACCAGTAATGTATGCAGCACAAGTGCAGGGGGCAAGCCCATGCAAATTCTACACTCCTGATATTCAGCCTGGGATGTGCGGTGTATATGCTGGTGCAACTCCAACTTGCACCGCACACTGGTGCTCAAAGTTGAGCCAGAAGAAAATAGGAGCAGAGGCTGGCTGCCTACAGGTGAGCTGCCTTATTGCAGGGTGCAACATGGCAGCTGCCAGCTGTAGCTCTGGGGCCAGGATCTGTCGGCGTTGCACCCCACCACGCCTGATCGCGGACATGTGTATAGTTATATACATGTCCAATATCCCTGGTGGTCCAGCGGACCGCTTGCAGCCTGACTGTGGGCATAAGTACATTTAAAAACATTTTAATTCATCCCTGGTGGTCCAGTGGACCACTTGCAGACCAATTGTGGGCATGAGTAAAGATGAATACACGTCTAATATCCCTGGTGGTCCAGTGGACCACTTGCAGACCGATAGCGGGCATAGATATATTCAAAAACATTTCTCTTATCCCTGGTGGTCCAGTGGTACCCCCTCCCCACCTGCCCACTGAGCCCCACCATCCTCTCCCGGTCAGTGGCGGGTGGCAGCTCTCCACTCCAAGCCGCTTGGCTGCCCTGACTGACGATGCATGACTAGTAAGCCGCATCATTGGTCCCTGCAGCGTGTGAATGGGCATGCAGACTATACCATACTACATAGTCTCCACATGTGAATGGAGCCATTCACATATCTGACTATGTAGTACAGCACGTTCTGCATGCCCATTGGCCCATGCTGTGGACTAATGGGCATACAGCCATACTGTATGCAGTCGGTCAGCGGGTGGCCAGGTGGCTTGCGGGTGGGGAGCTGCCACCCACCACTGACTGGGTGGAGGGATGGCAAGACCCAGTGGGCGGGTGGAGGGGATACCGCTGACCACCAGGGATAAAGTGAAATGTTTTCGAATATACCTATGCCCGTGATCGGGCTGCAAATGGTCCACTGGACCACCAGGGATGATTTATATTGTTTTTAAACATACTTATGCCCGTGATCGGGCAGCAAGTGGTCCACTGACCACAAGGGATGTTGGACATGTATTTAACTTTACTTATGCCCGCGATCGGGCTGCAAGCGGTCCACTGGACCACCAGGGATATTGGACATGTATTTACAGATGCATACGCCCGCAATTGTGCATTGGGGCACTTTGCCGATGTGAAGGGGATGTTGGTCCCCGATGGCTGCAGCCTGGCAGGGCACCAGGTGCAAGTCACAGGGGATCGGCACACCTGCATGCAAATGGGGCCATAATGGCATACTAATGGCCCAAGTTGTACCGTGCCTGCATTATGGCCCCATTTGCATATCCACTGCTGAATATCACAGCTCCTGCACCTAGCGCAACTGCATTTGCGCTGGTGCATCTCCCTGCTCCACTCTTACAACTTGCACTGGTGCGGTGCCACTGTGCCATGCGCAATGTGGGAGGCCTAGTTGTGATATTCAATGGTGCTGAGCCATGGCGCAGCTCTGTTGAATATCACCCAGTCCACACCCTGGTGCATCCCAGTTGCACTGTGCCCTGCTTGTGCCCCTGCCAGGCGCATTTCTGAATATCCCACCCATTATGTATTATAGTTGACATTAGTCACAAAGCTTGATAAGTGAAGTTGTAACATTTTTTGACCTTGGCAACACACTGTATTACAATGCTGCTCAGTTGCATAGCTCAAGAACTTTAGAAAAATACACTTTTGGTACGTGATGACATATGCTGGTGTTTTTTATAAGGTTGAACAATGCTGTTGTTAAAACACTTAGGTTTGAGATTATGCATTTCAATTGGGCTTGTTCATATATGTTGAAAACTTAAGAGATTATGATTGTTACTTATAAGTTTACGGTGCACAGTAACATATTATTCAGATTTTATTTATTTGAAGTGTTTATTGGGAAATATTTATGACTACAGGACACTGATACAACATTTTTATTTTGTTTTGTAGGTGTGCAATCCTGTATCATTAAATTGCCTGAAACCTGTGTTTCTTTTTTTGTAAAGAAAATGACTAAGAGACATATACAATAGAGAAAGTGTAGAAGGGATAAGTATAAAAGTGATGTTAAATTGATGAAGTTTACTGTAGGCAGAAAAAATGCCACAATGAAAGTAAAGGACAGCGCAAAGTCTATTAACAGGAAAAGGTTGCCTGGTGATTGTGAGATGCCTACCTCAGTTTCTTGCTTAGAAACAAATGTACAGTACTCACTCCAGCAGCTTGATGTTGCGATAGCGGTGCATAGCAGAGGAGCACAGGTTTGAAATATTTCTATTGCAGCTCATAAACAAAAGCACAGTTCTGTTATCTGTGGCCATCTTTGCAGGTTCTGAAAGTTAGCTTCAAAAGCTAAGGTTGATCGGATTATTTCTACCATAAAGAAACATCAAGGCAAATAACTAAAAAGTTAACTGTCCTTGATGAAACTATGACTTAGAGCTCATAGATTTGTGAATATGACACTTGCTGTTCTTTCACATTTGTGGAACCAAATGATGAGAGAGATTGAACACTTCACTGCTACGTGCAGTCTGCTCACAGTAGACTCCAAAATGTTGACACTCTCAACAGAGACAACTTTTGTGAAGTCTTCCAAGGCATATGGCTACATAAACAGCACTCAGAGGCTTTTTTTTGGCAAGAGTCTTACAAACCACTTTCCAAGGAACTTGTGATTTCAGTGGACAAGGTTGGCAAGGCTTGTAATGTGTTGAGTGTGACACGTGGAGAAGAACCAAGTGTTACAGATGATGGAGCAGACTCAGGAAGTGAGGCGCCGACCAAAAGTTGTGCATCATGGAGATGTGATGACACTTGCAATCTGAGGCAAGCGTCATTTGAAGCTATTGCACTGTTTGTAAAGAACTTTCTTGCAACAAAGAAGAAACAGAGATACAACTTATTATATAAGATTGATCTCTGTGAAATTCGCAAGCATAAAGGGTTGTTGGGACATTCCTTGGCTTACTTAGATAGCGGTGTGTGCAAGAGTGTATTTCATCACATGCCTATGATTGCTGTACACAATCCTGCAATGCTCAGCTTTGTGCCCATAATATACCAGGTGAGAAAAGCTGTGTCAGTATACAAACAGCTTGATGAGTCATTGACAGCAAGAGACATGGAAGCTGCAAAAATTGTGATATAGAATGTGCAACATAACAGTAAACGTTATAATGCACCCTGCGATGACACATCAGCCACTGTATCATGTAGTCTCACTCTTCGGGAATCTGAGATACTGAAAACATTCAGAAAACCCATTGCCAAGTTTGAAATGGCTAAGAGACAGAAGTTTGACTCTGTGTGTGTCTCATGTCACAGACTACTTTACAGGTTGCAGTCTGTAACAGTTGATCTGGAAAACAGTAAGTCTTTTAATGACTTGTTGGCATGATTGTTGGCCTACTTACTAGTAAAGAGTGACTTTGACTTGGACCCAGTGGTCATTATGTGTCACTACCGTTTGTCAAAGGTGAAAAGTAACACTCTGACACCAAGATCTGTTTTGAACAATATTTAGACAGATGTCACACCTATTGAGATTGCTGCATTGAATATGTTTGAGTGGATACTGATACAAACCATGAAAGCATTTCAGACAATTCTACAGCTCAACACAAAAACACATGAAGTGCCCCAAAAAAGCTTGTCAAGTCTCTGAAAGGGGCTGTGATGTATTTACCACTTCTCTGAAAGAGAACGTGGAGACATCCTCAAAGGAAAACAGTGTTATTATACTAGTAAATGGTGTACCTACAAAGTCCAAGGTCATATGGCAAGATGTTATCAATGTACAGAAAGTGAAAAGTGCTCTACAGTACCTGAAGAGCAATACTCCTTTCTATGATGAACTTGATGTACATTAAATGTTAGATGTAAGTGCTCAATTTGGACTAGTGGACACTAGGAAGCCTATCATTGAGAAGGTTGATGTTGCAACTCATGAAGATGTGTATGAGTACTACTCAATTCATGCTCTACATGGCAGAGATCCCATTGGTGATAACATTGACCTGTATCAGATGAAACAGGTTGAAGGTAGCCCTGTCAGCATATGGGAGGAACAACTTGAAGCACAATGTTTCCAGATCTAATCCCTAAAGGAACAGGAGGTCATCTGGAAGAACGTGAGGTTTGTATTCCAGGTGCTGAATACTGTACATCGAGGGTGTTAAACAAGGATGGCAAATTTCATAGGAACATGCAATATTTGTTCCACCTGTTGTGGGAGAGTGAGCTTAGTATCATCTCTGCCTCCATTGCACATACACTCCAATTGACTAGCCCATTGGAAGGTAACATAGTGGTTGAGTTTCTGCAATGGCTGACAGAAAAGGACAAAACACTACAGGTGAATTTGACATCTATATTTGAGACTACGTGGCACAAAAGAATACTGGTATCGTAGACACTCAGAGGTCATGACTATGCTGTGTGAGTATGGTGCAGCTACTTTGTTCATAACGCTAAGCTGTACAGAGTACAGCTGGGATGAGTTAGTTGAACTGTTGAGGTACGCCAATGCTGATGTTGATAGCATATCATCAATGACTCTTGGTGAGATGTGCTCACTTGATCCAGTTTCAGTGTCCCGACATTTTCACCATTGTTTCCATGAGATATTGAGATTAATTTCATCAAAGAACAATCCCCCTCTTGGGTTAGCTAGACACTACTTTTAGAGGACAGAATATCAGACATGAGGTGCACCACACATACATATGCTGTTGTGGATTAAAGATGCTCCTCATATTGGTGAGAATGAAGCAGCTGAAGTGCTGAAGTCCATTCAACGTTATGTGACTTGCCACATCTCTGACAAGTACAATAGTCCAACACTCTGGAAGCTGATGCAAAAGTTTCAGTGGCATCTTTGTGGGAAGTACTGTCACTGACCAGTTCAGAGTCATAATGAGTGGTACACCAGGTGTCAATTTGGTTTCCCCAGATGTGTCTGCCAGCAAGGACATATGAATGACTTGTTCTCAGCAATGCATCACCATCTCAAGGCAAAATCCACTAAGAGGGTATATGAGTTACCAAGCAAGAGAATGAGGTGTTTATCAATGACTACAAACCTACTCTTCTCCTGATGTGGCAGGCAAACATTGATGTGCAGTTTGTGGCAGATCACTCTCTGTCTCTTGTACGTTACATTACATTGTTTTTATTTTATTTTTATTTCATTTTTGCTGACCGGGTAAGTGCACTAGACAAATCCTGCCTATTTTCAGGCACGATCCAGGGGAGAGGGATACAGATGAATGCCAACTAACCTTGAACCAGATGAAGCTGTTGGTGATATTTTTAGTGAATGAGGGAAATTTGGCCAGGACACCAGGGAAATTCCCCTACTCTTTTCGATAAGTGCCATGGGATCTTTAACATCCACCTGAACTACCACCAGTCCAGGCAGATGGGACCTCAGTTTAACATCTCATCTGAAAGACAGCACCTCAGAAGTGCAGCACCCCTCTCATGCTGCACTACAGTGTCAGTACTGGGATATTAACCCAAGTGCCAGATGTGGGAACTGAACCCACAGCCCTCTGATCTCCTGGCCTCAGAGGCAAGTGTGCTACCTACTGAGCCACTGACACTACATTACATTGTACCTCATAAAACAAGAGCAGACCAATTTGCTTGAGCTTTGGGAAGATATAGCTACTTCCAGCTGATCATTGAGCTCACAGCTGTGATTACTGGGATTAAAGACACTGTCTCACAGGGAGTTCAGAGCATATGAGGTCAGTGATCATTTGATTGGGACACACTTGTATGGCAAGTCTGACACTGTATGGTTTCTTAATGTTAACTACAAAGAGAAATGAAAGCATGTTTTGAAGACTCATGATGACATTGAAAAACTGGCTGCGAACCAACCCTCTTCAAAAAATGTTTTGAAGAATAACCTGATCAATACATACTACCCAAATTGGGTTAATGTGATGGATGACATGTGCCTGTATTATGTTGCTAAGTGGTATGACTACAAGACTGATGCAGCACCTGATGAGACTCGAGAGATTTACAGAGTCAGAGGCTTTGATGGGTGCCTTGCTAAAAGGAAGAAGCCATGGCTGACTAACCATTGTAAATTGAGTCTCTCTACCACTGACAGCAAGGAGCATTACTACTTTGCTCTATTGTTCCGCTTTAGGCCATGGAGGGATGAGAGGACTGAAAGGAGACTGTGAGACATATGAGGAATAGTTCTACCTTACATATGAGATCTTCAAGAGTGAACAGTCTGAATCATACATTTGTAGACTGGAATTAGAGAAGGAACAGATAGAACAAGCTAAGAATCAGCTTGAGGAAGATATCCCAGGAAATTCTCTGGAAAACAGGGATCCTGAAGGAAAGGGTACTCTTGGAGCTCCTCTACCAATGAATGATCCTATGGTTCTCATGAGTGAAGTCAAAAATGCCATGGAACATTCTTTTCATGTGACAGAGGATCCTACTGTATTAATTGACCAGTTGAACAGGCAGCAGTATGCTGCTTATGATGCTGTCACTGAAACTGTCATCATGGCATCCTTCATGAGAGGAAATAATGTACATGTGAAAAGTATGAGCCATTGCTAATGTTTGTTAGTGGTTCTGCTGGCACAGGAAATAATTTTGTTATTAAAGCTATCACAGCAGAGATAAGGAGACATACAGAAGAAGTGATGTCTGTAGCTGTGACTGCTCCTACAGGTTTGGCAACATACAATATTGGTGGTGTAACTCTACATCGGTTGTTTATGCTACCTGTAGAGCATGGCAAAACAGGAGAGTACTGAAAACTTTCCCGTGAGGTGGCATCTGAGCTGTGACCAATGTTTGTCAAGATGAAACTTTTGATTATCGATGAGATTAGTATGATCTCAAATGTCATGCTTTCATGTATCCATCTGCACCTCTGAGAGAGATATGGAACTGTGGATGGTCAGCCATTTGGTGGGAAGAGTGTTGTTTTGTTTGGGGACCTTCTGCAACTTGCACCTGTGACTGGAGAGCATGTCTTTACAGCACTGACTGTGAAGCATGCAAAAAACACAATACGGTGCATTGGAGGAATAAATCTTTGGGAGTTGTTCCTTTACAATGAGCTGCATGAAAACATGTGACAGAGCCGTGACCTTATGTGCAAGATACTTTTGGATCAATCTTACATTGGATCATTGTCGCAGCAGAATGTTTTTCTGTTGAACCCATGGTGTATCAGCACTGAGTGCAGTTCTCTTACTGCTGCATGTGATGTTTTCAGTAATGCTTACTCAGAATCTGCTTGAATTGTGTGTCTTATGCCTCGACTGAAGCAGTGTGCTGAATTTAACAGCATTATGTTGCAGAGACAGGGTCAAGAAATCATTACTCTGCATGATGTTGACACCGTTGATGGTGCAGTCTTGAGCCGGAATCTGGTAGCAAAGCTGACTGAATGTTTGTCTGAGCTAAAGTCAAATGTGCCTCTCACAGCTGGATTAGATGCAGTTCTAACCGTGTGCATGAATGCATGCATCATGCTATGTCAAAAAGCTTGATGTTGAGTGTGGCTTGGTGAATGGTGCAATGCGACATATAGTTGACTTTCAAGTACATTGTACAAAAGACAATCATAGAGGCACTCATTGTGAAGTTTGACAACATTGAACAGTCTTTACCTATTTCAAGGATGACTGTAAAGTTGCAGCTCGTGAAAGGCATATATGTAATCTGGATACAGTTTCCTCTGTGTGTTGCATATGCTGTGTCCATACACAAGTTGCAAGGCCTAAGTTTGGACTCAGCAATGGTCGACATAGGCACTGGCATCTTCAAAGATGGCATGAGCTATGTTGCACTTTCACATGTACAGACTTTGGCAGGCTTGTATATCAATTGTATAACATCACATAAAATATGTGCCAACAGATAATGTATTGCTGAGTTCAACAGACTACTTACTCTGCACCAGCCGACATTGCCTCTTATACCACTACCCAGGAATATGGCAGACTGCAAAACTACAGCAACTGTTTCTGGCATGAAAAAGAGGTACCAGACAGATAGACCAATATTGAATACAGACAGCACAAAGAAGGAATCCAGAACTCAACAACAAACAAGATCTCCTCCACTGGCAAAGGCGTTTGGGATGGCTGTTCCAGCATTTGACAATAGCACTGGAGTAAACTGCTATGCAAATGCTACAATGCAAGCTTTTCTCCATGTCTCACTTTGTTGCCACTATCAGATCTTCACATGACACACCACTTTCTCAGTCACTAAAAAAAGTTGTGAATGGTAGTGATAAGCATGACAACAGCATACAGACTCTGACACCCTTACGGATTGTCTTTGGTGGATATGATGGCCATCAAACATTCTGTAATAACATTCAGCAAGATGCAACTGAGTGTATGATGGCTAGCATTAACAACCTGGAATCAGTCACATTTCAGTGAAACAGTAGTTTATTGTTACGTATGTGACAAAATACACTTGCTTTTTTTGTCAACATTCACACAAAGAAGTAACAGAAAACATGCCGTGGATTTCATTGTATGTTCCACAGGCACGTTCTGTTAAATTCAGACAACTGCTCAGAAATGTAGAGTGTGGCTGGAGGTGTACCTGGTGTGGAGGAGAGTGTGTTCAGTCCATATGACTCAGAATCTCTTCTCAATATCTTCTTTTAGTCTTGCAGAGGATTGATGCAAATGGACTACGAGTTGATACACCGATCACTGATTTTGTAGCTGGAAGAGTACAATTCATGGGTGCATGTTTTGATACTCAGGCTGTGATATTCTACCATGGTGCATCAGTTCGTTCAGGATATTATGTTGCATGGCTCAGGTACAGCAATGGCTGGATGGAATGCAATGACTACATGAGCACTTTTAAACAGAGATTGTCTCATAATCTGAAAGATGCTTATGTCCTGGTTCTCAAAATTTACAATGACCTTCACCTGGCAGAAGAGTAGTACATGAAAATCTTGTTAAGGTGTGTTTGGCACACTGTTGTAGTCATAAGAGAGTTACTGAATGAGAAACCTTCCCCGGACATGTGCATCTCTTTTCATATCACTTTATGAACTGTATAGTAATAGAGTATGTAGATTCAGGTATTTATGATGCCAACAGTCAAAGTAGGTGTTGCTGTGATTTTAGCATCAATACAGCAAAAGTGGGCCTTAATCGGTGTGGGCTGTCTGCTTGGTCACATTACATAAAATTGCTTTGGCTGTGGAGCACTTTTATTACCTGTACATCGATACCGCAGTACTATGCAGTTATGCTGTACTGATCTGTTAATTTCTGCATTGCTGCAGCATGTTACATAGAATATGGTTTGACAGCTGTCACACTATTGAATGGCAATACTGTGCACCTTACATACATTTACAAATGTGACTATGGTTGGTATTTTGCAATGTTCTCTGGTCATAATGCACTATATACATGACTCACATCTGCCTAGTAATGCATGATGAGAGACTGTGTAAGAAAGCTGACACTTCAGCTTTGTATGTGTTTGCAGACATGCTGTTCTGCAATACTTTCCAAACACAGTAAGGAAGTGCCTAATACAGTAGAAGCCGCTTTAACGGGATGGGCTGGTGGAAAGTAAGTTATCCCATTAAAATGAGTGTCTCTGTAAAACGAAGCTCTTATTCATGGCTTGTCATCATTTTTATTTCATGTTTTAGCTGATGTCAAGTGCCGGATAAAAGGATATGGGGATACAGCATGTAGGGGTTAATGCAGGGGGTGCTTTTTTTTTATGCTTGTGCTTGTGTTTTTATTTTCACTTTATTTTTACTTTAGTTCGATTTGTATTTACAATTCTGTGTACTTCCTTGGTTCTTCTTCTGCCAGCAATATCGCACTAGTCTCTAATGTATGCAAATGATGCTGACGTACATGGTTGGAAGAAGGTATCTGAAGTCACTCTTGAAGCTGACGATGACGCTGGTGAAGCTGACGGGGCTTGTTGGAAGAAGTCTGTTATTGTGCTCTGCCTCTTCTCGCTCAATGAATGAGCTTGGATGGAGTGTTCAACTTCAAATAGGTGCTCCCATGCCCCTGTCTGTCTGTGCTGCTGGTGCCACTCCATTGCCATTCTTACTCCACCCAACTCATCCATGGTTGAAACTGTTCAGTCCTCTTGGCTGTCCACATCATTATCTCAGCTTTTGTCCTGTTGAGCTGTGCTTTGAACATCCTTTACCAGCTCCTCATCCATTAGGTCACCGACAGTAGGCTCTTCATCATCCATGTCTAAAAACTGAGCGAATGTCTTAAAGGAGGGGATAGCAACATCTGAAGGGTGGAGTCCGATCCAAGTTCATTTACTATGTTCACACCAAACTCTGCTTTTGCAAAACAGTTCACAATTGTGGTTGCTTTCACTGCTCCCTATGCTCGGTGTAGCATGTAAATAGAATCCAGTAAGTTTACCTTGCATGCAATCTCTGCAGCATGAGCCGTCTCACCTTCATCAATGCTGCTCAAAATTTTACCAACGACATAGGAGCAATAGTGCCCTTTCAGGTTCTTAATCACACCCATATCTAGTGGCTGCAATATGGATGTAGTGTTGGGAGGGAAGAAGACTAGCTTTATAAACTTTAGTCGGCGGGCAAGCTGGTGAAGGTGCGCAGAACAGTTGTAAATGAGCAACAGAATTTTTCTTCTGTTCCTTCTCAGCTTCAATTCCCAAGTTAGAAGCCAGTCCTGGAAAGTTGCACTGGTCATCCAGGCATTGCTGGATACTCTGTAGATTACAGGCAGCACTTACACATCTTTTAGGAAGCATCTGGGATGTAGTCTCTTTCTAATCACCAACAGTTTCTTTTTTTCCATTCCCATCTGGTTTGCACAACAAAGGACTGATATGCTGTCCTTTGCTTTTTTACCACCAGTAAGCTCTTGGTGTTTCAGAGCATGTCCTGTGTCTGGGTACCCATGGTAAAACAAGCCAGTTTCATCAGCTTTGAAAACATCATCTGGTGGGTACCCTGACAGAATCCCTGGAAGCACTTCTGTAACCCAGTTCTGGGCTGCTGCTGTGTCAGCATCTTGTTTTTTTGTCGTGCTCATGTTTGAAAACAATCTGATGCTTCAGCTTCCATCGGGACAGCTAGCCATCAGTTGCCTCAGAGTTATGGTGCCCCAACTGTGAAGCCAACTCGGCAGCTTTAGCTTTCAGCATTGGACGGGAAAGACGAGCGCCTTTGTCCAGTGCTTGTATAAACCACAGCATCAGCACATCCTCTACCTCACTGTCCTTCCCCTCACTCTTTCTTTTTCTGGTGGGGTTGCTGTTTGATCATTTGGCAAGGATGTTTTCCCTGCTTTTATTGGTTCTTCCAGCCTGGCTTTTTGATATCCTGAGCTCAGTAGCAACAGAGGAAAGCGAGTGGTTCGGGATATTCAGCACTTCCAGCACCCAAACTCGGTCAGCCAAGGTAAGTTCATTCCATGATAGAGACATCAGGGCAGCAGTATGCGGCACTACAGCACAACAAAGTGAGACAGAACAGAAGATTATGACAGATGCAGAGATCACTGTAAGCATCAACAGGTGAATAAAGGTGTGCTTAAAGGTCAAAACTGTTAACTGCACTGTGCTAATATTAGCCTGAACTGTCCCACTTAAGCAGCATTTAGTTAAATTGAAGTCCCGCTAAAATGTTTCTGTGACCAGTGTATATCATGCAACAAAATCGGTTCCAAAGTAACCATCCCATTTAAGCGGCCATCCCGCTTAGCCACGTCCTATTAAACTGGTTTGTACTGTATTCTATGTGTACAGCATGTCTTTCACTGATACCTCTATACCAGGGGTTCTCAAATGGTGAGGCCAACCTCCCTGGGGAGGCCCCAGCCTGTTCCAGGGGAGGCTCAAGCAAGTCTGAAAAAGTACTGTATTTAAATTTTGGGTTTTATATATTTTGTGTGAAGAGATGAAGCAAACTGAAAGAGGATAATAAAAGTAGGTGAATTGTATGTATTTATTTACTAATAGGTAACAAGGGAAGGTGAGTGAGACAAGGCTCATTTCAGGTGTACCTGGAGAAGGATAGGGAGTGAATACATTTCAAAAGGTAACTGCAAAACAATCAAGAAATATACACTGAGCAATAGTGCAAATAAATATGAACAATAAATTAATAATGAGTGGTGGTAATTGATCAATTTGTAAACTGATGGCAGAACAGCCCAAATACAAGGGTTGAGCATAGAAGTGCTAAGTGCAATAGCAGGAAGGAGCAAAGTAATCCCCGAGAAGTTGCTTAGGACGGGGAAAGGGGGAGAGGCAAAGTATGTAAGAAAGTTATTTCATATAGAGAGGAAACAGAGAAAGTAGTCAGACCCATGAAGGTACTGCAACAAGGGGTAACAATGGTTCAAGAATGAAAATAACAGAGCAAGTAGGCTGGCTGGGAGTTACATAAGCTGAATAATAATATTTGTTTATTTTATTTATTTGTTATTTAGATAACACCATTGAGCAAAGGAGATCTTTTTCAAAAGTTCCAAGTCAGTATAAGACAAAGAAATGAATGTGAGTCAAATACTCAATGGTGTTTCAATTTATTCATGGTGTACTGCGCAAAGTACAGTACGCTACTTTTCTTTGGGGAGGCCCAAGAGTATTTAAATTTTTGGGGGAGGCTCAAACTCTTTTCCATGGATTTGGGGAGGCTCACTGTGACAAAGTCCGAGAACTATTGCTCTATACTGTCCAGTTCAGGTGGCATGTTTTCTGCCAATTTTACTTAGTTGTGGGGGCAAGACACTGTATGTAGGCCTAAGATATGGATGGTTAAAGAAATAGTAATTGTTAATATTACGTATATAGTAAGCTAAAAAAGTTTAGTACTATTATGTATATCTCTGTAAAGTCTCAGTACTGTTTCTTTGTGTGACAACTGTAATATTAAAGTTTTTAACAATGGCAAAAGTTACATAGCGCTTCATAGGTATGTTTTTTTTGTGTTCTACATAGTT
Organism: Neoceratodus forsteri; assembly: GCA_016271365.2. Taxonomy (NCBI): domain Eukaryota; kingdom Metazoa; phylum Chordata; order Ceratodontiformes; family Ceratodontidae; genus Neoceratodus; species Neoceratodus forsteri. The sequence goes on from CM057458.1 coordinate 1,090,686,852, forward strand.
ATAGCAGGACAGTTTTTTTACATGTTATTACTGCAGTGTCTGAATATCATGTATTCTGATGTTTAATGGAAAGGTTTTTATGTTTACTACTTAGTAACTATCTAACATTTTTATTAGTATGTGACTTGTGACTAATTACTTAGATTTACTTATTAATAATTCTTATGATGTTTAATTGAATAATAATATTATTGCTGTTACCATTACATGACTGTATTTAAAATGTTCATTATGTGTAGTGAGATATTAATTGTTTGTTGTTTATGGAACACTATTGTGAATCACACACTCTGCTCAATATCAGTTGAAGGTATGTTCCTGATGTTTTCTGAACACCTTTATTAAGGGGCCGGGTGAGGAATTTTTCCAGATGCACGCAATGTTAAAATATTCCATATACAATAATGGATGGGAAAGTGTGCTTAATGAGGATTTAATGATCACCTGAGGTGTGGAATGCTACATAAACCCTGGGTTTAGGACACTTTCCCATCTATTATTATTTATAATTGCTGGTCAGCAATGTTTTCCCATTTTTCTGTACTTTGCCGCTGTCTCACTGACACTGAGAAAAACTCACAAACAGACACACACATACACACACAGTATGTGTCTCTGTCCCTGCTTTACTTATTTATACTTTTGGGGGGCATTTAATTTATTTTTTTTCACTTACCTCCAGTTTCACAGCAGCATTCCATTTCAGTGTGATTGATTGCGCTGCGCTAATGTTGTGAAGCAAACTGTTTCCCCGTAGGATGAAGAGCAGGATCAACTAGATAGACTTTAAAAAATAAATAGAAGGCAGGATCAACTAGATAAAAAAGGAATGATGAGTCTTGTGTGCCGACTCCTCGCTATGCTGGTAAGAAGCTGCCATGTTTTGAAAACTGAAAGCCCGCCCAGGACGACATGCACAGCCAATCGGGGAGTGTTTTTTCCTGACTGACTCAGTGAATGCTCCCAGTTGTAACTTGTGAGTTATAACAGGAAATTATATCTTGGTCAGGCAATGGAAAAAATTGTTGACCAATTATTATAACATAGTAATGCACTACTGCAGCAATGCTATGATGTGCTGCTTTGGTGTTCATAGTTTATTAGTTTTTTAATGCATTTGGATTTTGCCCACCCCAGGAACATTAACTTGCTCAGTCTCATATCACTTTTTTCACACTTTTTATGTACTTCTGTGATGCAATTACACAGTAGTGGTATGAGACTGAGTGAGTTGTACAAGTTGGCCTTCTTTAAAACAGAACTGGGACTTCATGATTAATAATTTTTTTTAACTTATTTTCTGTCTCTATTGTGTTTCTTGAAAACTGTATATAAATGATATATGCCTCAGGTTTGAAAAGAACTGTTTATCAATATACTGAGAATGTTAGTATGCATAGATGTGTATAGAAGCTATAGCATGACATGTCAAACAAAGGGTTTCATGCTCATTATCTCTTTCTGTGTCACATATGTCGGATATGGTACAATGGTATTATAGAGAATTTATGCTCTCGCTGTTAAAAATTATGCCTTTACAGCTGTGCATTTGTTAACTTTATTACAATGTCAGAAAAAGAAAGGAAATTATTTGCAAAAAACTGTTAATGTAACAGGTAAGGTTGTTTCTACAGTGACAAAAGTGAGGAAATTCGACATTAGGGTTTTCAACCCTAACTTCAAATTCTGCCCCCCCATACACACACTCACAAAAACAAACACACACACACACACAAAACACATACAAACAGGGGATGGTACAAGACAACACAACCAATCAGAAACAGACACCATAAGGTAACAGAAGGAACATACAGCTTTGTAAACATACCACAACAGGCATCCATAATCATGTTTCACTAACTGTATCAGTTCTGCTGCCATCCCAGTGTCTTGGGGGGTACTCCCACAAGCTGTGAAAAGATGCGTTGAGGTGTTAACAAGGCAATGCTTAACACTGTAAATCACATTTTTTAGAATGGGATAATTATGAGTATTTCTTATTATTTAACTGTACCTACTCATTACTTGATGAGCTATAGATCTACACTGTACTGTATTTGCTCATATACTTACGTATGCCTATCTGAGGAGGTATAGCAGTGCAGGGTGTAAAGCACTGCACTGCATGACTGTGGGATATATAGACTCTCCTTCTATATGGTTAGCGGTACATAACAGCAGCATCTGAAACATTATGCAGTGCTGGTATTAGGTAATGTGCACTGTTTCACTATCTGTGTGTGGACATGTGACAGATCATTGAACAATCCTACAGTCTAAAGGTCATATATATGGATTGCTATACTATTTACATGGATGAATACTACCCTCAACAAAACGTTTCAACACTGTTGTTTTCTTTGTCAATGGGGGCTGGGAGTGCACAGTGTTTTGGAACATGTACTCCCATCTCTCTGTTCAGATAGTATGTCTCAATCCATAGAGCATGGTACTGATATGTCACTGCGATATGTCACCTATCTAGTAGTAAATAGACATAGTGGTGTGGTACCCATATGCCACTTTCTCCATATGTAACAGTAAAAACATAAGATGCTTTGGCCTGTGCCCTACCATAATTGTACTGAAGCTGCACAATACAATGCATCTCTCACACTACCAATATGTTCCACTGTTCTCATTGTGAAATATAGGTAGTATGACTTATTGATTGTGCTGTTGTATGTCAAAACAGGAATCAGAATACAGGAGAGAAATGACTCGGTACTGTTATTGTGACATATAGATTGGATTGTACTTATAGCTTGATGAATGGATGTTACTGCAGTATTTGAATAATATGTTGTGGCACTGTGACATATGGTCATACTGACATATAGGCACTGGTGTACTATGGTGATGCAGGGATGGTAGTGCAGAGTACATAGCAGATTGACATGACAGTATGACATATGCACAGTGTTGTTCTATCTAAATGGAGGGAGGAAATAACATTGTAAAACTTACCATCTGGTAGTATGAGGAGTTATCTGTACTCTTGCAGTATCTGCATGTAGGTATACAGTTCATGCAGTTATCATCTCACATACTTGCACAACATATGGGTGTACTGTACCCCCCAAGACACTGGGATGGCAGCAGAAGTGATAAAGTTGGTGAAACATGATGATGGATGCCTGTTGTGGTATGTTTACAAAGTTGCATGTTCTTTCTGTTACCTTATGGTGTCTGTTTCTTATTAGTTCTGTTGCCTTGTATCGTCCCCTGCTTGTATGTGTGTTGTGTGTGTGTGTGTGTGTGTGCACGCGTGTGTGTGTGTGTGTGTGTATGTATGGGAGGGTGGAATTCAGAGTTATGGTTGAAAATCCTAACATTGAATTTTCTCACTTTTGTCACTGTAGAAACAACCCTATCCTTCTTTTGGATGAGACGTTAAACCGAGGTCCCATCTGCCTGGATTGGTGGTAGTTCAGGTGGATGTTAAAGATCCCATGGCACTTATCGAAAAGAGTAGGGGAATTCCCCCGGTGTCCTGGCCAAATTTCCCTCATTCACTAAAAATACCACCAACAGCTAAATCTGGTTCAAGGTCGGTTGACATTCATCTGTATTCCCCCTGGGGTCATGCCTGAAAATAGGCAGGATTTGTCTAGTGCACTTACCTGGTCAACAAAAACTAAATAAAAAATAATTAAAAACAAATAACTGTTGCATTAATGGAGTTTTTCTTGCAAAGAATATATATATATATATATATATATATGTACACACAAGATGAGCACAGTCTCGTTTGCTGTCTTGATTGTGGAGGTCATGGCAGAACATGGCACAGTCACCAATATCCAAGATGGTTGTCGAACTCTACTGCCCATGTGCAAGTAGTTGTGCATGATCAATACAGTTTGGCAACCATCTTGGATATGGCAGACTGTACTGTGTTCTGCTGTGACCTCCATGAGCAGAACTTAACTGACTAAAGAAAAACAGTGTTGTGCGACTGCTTATGGAAAGAGAAGAGTGCTTCACGGACATGGAGGTGACTGTGAGGCAACTCCACACTGTTGTTTGGTCTGTACAATCTCCTTTTTTGATTGCAGGAGGTCTGCAGGGCTCTGCCCACTGCAGCCCTAAAATAAGTTGGTAAACTGAAAACTCAAATTTGCTTCCTATAACCTAGGAAATAAAATCTGTGCCTGTGTTGATCTTTTTGGAGTCATTGCATACTGTAGTTTGGTACCTTTTATTGTACCAACATATATATTTTTCAAAGATGTTACAGTACAGAAGTGTTTGTGTCTACACATTTCCTTTTGTCAGATGTTATAGCACTCTGAAAAGAGAGAGATAAATCTGCCTTTCTACCTAAAATGCTTTCATTGTTTTAACATAATTTATGAAACTTATGTGTTTACAATACATAATTAACAGTCCTGTCATAAATTATGTTGCAACAGTGTAAACATAAGTAGAAAGTCAGCTTATTCTGGTCAGAGTACTATAACTGATATATTCTGAAATTCTGGAAACTCGATATCCTGAGTTTCACTACCCTGAGTCTGGTGGACCAAATCACGGTTGCTCGACATCCTGCAGCAGAGCTTTTTTTCATGTTTTGGGGGCTTCATCCCGCACTACCTCTTATTTTTATTTTTAACTCCACTGTGGACAAAATCTCCATGTTGGGCAAATATCTTTTGGTCCACTGGACTCAGGGGTAGTGAAACTCGGGATAGCGAGGTTCTAGATTTCAAAATACAATGCTCCCACTATAACACTTGACAGAGGAAACTGTGTGGTCCAGACCAATGGTTACTGTAACACCACAGAAGCCCCAGCCAGCCTTAATGTTCCTTTTCATCCAGTGCCCGTCCTGGGTCTTTGTGGGAGTGGAGCCTACACTGGCAGAGATCCGGATTTACAACTGGATTCATTCCCTGGGGACTACCTAGTGAGCATTGTCATGGACTTAATTGATTGTGTTTACTTAAATGACTTACTGTTTAATAATAGCAGTTTTGTACAGGAGTCAGTATATCCAGTTTACATACAGGGACACCAAGGTAAATTCAGGCACAAATCTATCTGATACCTTTGAAAAAATGGTAACAACCAAACTTAACAGAACTGGAAAAAACTGCAATTATTATAAAGACAGTAATCCCACTATACCTGAAAGGGAAGTCCCGCAACAACCACGCAACCTTAAAAATATAGTCATCAAACTCTCCAATGAAGGAGGTAATGTGGTAATAATGGATGAAAATTTCTGTCACTAAGGTAATGCCATTGTTGCAGGACCCTAAAAATTATGAATACCTACCAGGGGACCCCATGGCCAGATATAGCTTAGAATTGTTTAACATGGTGGATAGAACATATGAGAATAACTGGATGTGAAGCAGTGGCTCCATGTCAAGTCAGAGAAGAAAATCCAGTGGGGTTAAAACAGGACGGTGAAAACCATGAAAGTCAAAACCATGCATGGAGAATACTGCCAATAATTTTGGGGATAGCATGATTTACTATTACAAAAGCATGCCACCATGGGTCACAACTTTAGTGACATTTTGTAACTTACATTTATTTTCATCCCCGGCTGTATTCTCTGTGCTGTTTCTGACCATGCTGTTTTTCCTCTCACAGAGTTGACATGCTACCTGAAGCAGCTGCTTACCTTAAACCTGACTTCCCAGTTATTCCTAACATTTATGCACTACCTAAAGTTCATAATAAGCTCACTGATAAACCAATGAGACCCATTGTCTCTGGTGTGGGATTGCTGACCCAGAACCTTTCTGAATTTATTGACTTTTTTATGCAGCCCTTTATTTTTAATCTCTGATCCCACATCAGAGACACCATTCATTTAGTCAACAAAATGAAGCTGTTTGTGTGGCATGAAGAGTATTATTTTGTCTCTACTAATATTAATAACTTATACACCTGTATAAAATATTCAGAAGATTTCTAATCTAATGAATATTTCCTCTGCAGGCCCACTAGTGGTGATAACATTCTAACTACTTTTCTCCTGCATACCATTGAATTTGTGCTGGAGCACAACTTCTTCACTTTTAATGGCAACTACTATAGCTAAAGGTGTGGCACAGTCATGGGGACCTCAATGGCCCCCTCTTACACAAATGTTTTATTGGCAGGTGTGAGGAGACATACATTTATGACAGCAATTTTAACAAATATCACGATAAAGTGGTTATTTGGAACCACTTTGTCAATAGTATAGCCGGTGTGTGGCGGGGCACAGAGGAAGAAATTCACAAATGTATGGCCTATCAGAATAACATTAGTTCCAGCCTGAAATTCTCGTATGAATTTGATAAACACAGCATCTCATTATTGGATGTTTGCTGAGTGTGATCCCAGAACAAACTGTGAGTTCTGCTGGGTATAACAAGCCCACTACAGCTAATACACTTTTATACTCTATGAGTGCAAACCCGCACACACTGATAAATTCCATATCCTATAGTCAGTTTATCAGGCTTAGGAGAAATTATTCCCAACTTGAGGAATTTAAAAATCAAGATTTTGAAAAAAATCCATAGTTGATGACAGAAGGTATGACACTGTAATCTAGGAGGAAGGACTTCAACAGGCCCATAGTATTGATAGAAAACTCTTCTGAACCACAGAAACAGAGTATCTGAGATGAGCAGAACTATGACCTTTTCAACACAATGTAACAGTTTAACAGGTACAGTAGGCAAGACAATACATAAATACTGGCTCATCTTGCTCAGTGATACTGTTTTGAGGAGGGAAACTGATTCCAATACCAGTTATCTTTAATAAATCTGAAAACCTGGTAGACTTACTAACTGCTGGTCACTTTTCTCCCACTAAAAATCCTAACCCATACAACTGGTTGCCACCTAAACCACTGAACTTCCACAAAAGTGAAAACTGTAATATCTACAATATGGCAAAGAGAGCAATACATATACACAACCTCACAACTGACATGCCATCCATATCTGTCAATTTATACCTTGTATCTCATTTGTTGTGTAACATAGAAACATAGACTTTGATGACAGATAAGGACCACTTGGCCCACCTAGTTTGCCCATTTCCCTACCTATTGGATAAGCTGCAGATCCTAGTTAACCAATAGCCTACTTCTTTCTACCCCTAACCAGAATTGCCTTATGTCTGTCCCATGCATTCTGGAATTCCCCCACTGTTTTCTACCCCATAATCACCTCAAGAAGGCTGTTCCATGTGTCCAGCACCTTCTCTGTGAAAAAATACTTCCTCACATTGCCCCTGAGCTTCCCCCCCTCTATCTTCAAATTGTGTCCCTTGTTCTTGCACATCTCATTTTCTGAAAGATGCTACCCTCTTGGACTTTGTTAATCCCCTGAAGTACTTGAAAGTTTCTATCATGTCCCTCTGCTCCCTCCTTTCCTCAAGGGTATACATATTAAGCTCATTTAGTCTGTCTTCATTTGGCTTCTGTTGCAGACCCTGCACCATTTTAGCTGCCCTCTTCTTCATCCTGTCTATGTCTTTGTGGAAATGGGGTTTCCAGAACTGAATGCAGAACTCCAGATGGGGTCTCACCAACTGTCTGTACATAGGAATAACAACTTCCTGTTTTCTACTGGCGATGCCTCTTCCTATACATCCCAGTATCCCCCAGTCATCCTTACTACCTTCTCACATTGCTTGCTTACCTTTAGGTCATCTGATATGACTATCCCCAAGTCTCTTTCCTTTTGTGTTGTTAATACCTCCCTCCCCATTGTGTACTCTTCCCCTGGGTTTTTGTTTCCCAGGTGCATTACATCACACTTCTTTGCATTGAATCTAAACTGCCATACATTTGACCATTCCTCCAACCTTGCCAAGTCCCTTCTCATCCCTTCCACCCCCTCCTTGTGTATCAATCCTGTTGCAGATCTTTGTGTTGTCTGCAAAGAGGCATATTTTCCTTCCAGTCCCTCTGCTATGTCACTTATAAAGACATTTAAAAGGACCAGACCCAGTACTTAACCTGCAGTACCCTGTACTAGTAACTCCTCTTTCTTTGGAGCGGACTCTGTTTACTATTACCCTCTGTGTCCTGTTGTCCAGCTAATGTTTTACCCAGGCTACCACCCTGAGACCCACTCCCAGGCTGGCTAACTTGTTTATTTATCTTTTGTGTGGGACTGTGTCAAATGCCTTGCAAAAGTCTAGGTAGGCCATGTCCACAGCCCCTCCCTGGTCTACTACTTTGGTCACCCAGTCAAAGAAATCAATTAGATTCATCTAACACGACCTTCCCACTGAGAATCCATGCTGCCTTAGGTCCTGTGCCCTGCTGGCCTCTAGGTATTCAACAATTCTTTCTTTCTTTCAGAAGTGATTCCATCATTTTCACAAACACTGAGGTCAAGCTAACAGGTCTGTGGTTTCCTGCCTCTGCTTTTCTCCCACTTTTGTGAAGGGGACTCACATCTGCCCTCCTCCAGTCCTTAGTTACCACACCATCCTCCCATGATTTGTTAAAAAAGGTAGTCAATGGTGTCACTAGTTCACCCCTTAGTTCTTTTAGAATTCTGGGGTACATCCTGTCAGGCCCTTTGTTTTGTCCACCTTCAGTTTTAGGAGTTCTTTTAGAACCCTTTCTTCTGTGAAAGGACTGGTGTCAACTCCCCTATCCAGAGTGCTTCTATTAATTGGATTAAGTACCTCCCCCATATCTTTTTTTCAGAATACTGAGCAGAAGTATTCGTTCAGTATCTCTGATTTTTCACTGTCCCTCTCTGCCCACCCAGCCACCCTCCCCTTTATTAAGCCTCACTATCCCTCCCTTTGTCTTTCTTTGTTCCCTAATGTACCTATATAAGATTTTATCCCCCTTCTTAACCGAGTTGGCTGTCTTTTCCATGGTTTGGGTCTTTGCTATTCTGACTGCCTTCCTCACTTCCTTCTGCTTTAACTGGTACAGTTCTCTCTCCTTCTCCTTCCGCGTTTCCTTATACTTCTTGAATTCTATCCTTTTCACCATAACCTTCCCCACCACCTCTTTTGAGAACCATAGTGGTTTTTTCCTTTGTTTTGATTTGTTGATTTGCTTCACACTAAGGCTTGTTGCCTCTGTGATGGCAGTTCTGATGCTTCCCCATTTTTCCTCCACCCCTCCTTCTTGCCTGTTTGCTAGTGCTTTTCTGAGACGCTCTTCTATTTTGACAAAGTCAGCCCCCCTGAAGTCCAGGACCTTCACTTTTGTATGTCTTGACTCTGCAGCTGTGTTTATCGTGAACCACACTGTTTGGTGGTCACTTGTTCCCAGATGGCTACCCACTTCTAGATCTGAGATCTTCTCCCAATCCCCATTTGAGAATACCAGGTCTAAGATTGCTCCCTCCCAAGTGGGTTCCCGCACTAGCTGTCTGATGCATGCCCCCGTAGGGCATTAAGAATGACCCAGCTCTTGGATGTGGCTGCAGCAAAGGTGTTCCAGTTAACATCTGGCATATTCAGGTCCCCCATCAACAGTATCTCCCCTTTATCTGCCATCCTAATAGTCCAGGAGCCAGGTGCATTTATCTATGTGTCTATGTCTGAAAAGTTTGATGACTGTTTCTTATGTAAAAAAGTGTGTAGAATCCAGATTTACAACTCTTATTCACTGAAAGCTGAATGTTTTCTTGGAAAATGCACTTCTTCAATGAAAAAATGAACTGTTGGTAAAAATTGTATATATTTTAATTAATGGTTCCTTCTTTAATTTCAATTCTACAAGCTTTTATTGAAACACTACAGACATTGTAACAAACAACAACAACATATGTATCAAAGGCTTAATATTAACATTATTATTCATTGTATTCTACATTTAACTTGAAAAAATCAACTTTTTATGATGTTTTATGAACCTAAGTACAACAATCAGTATTCTTGTTCACTGTCTTCATTATCTGACATGTTAAGCAAATCTATCTCATCAATATCGACATCACAGTCACTCTTGTCATCTTAATTTTGGATTGTTATTGTGTTAATTCAATTGTTCACCTAAGGCTGGTGGTACAACTTCACATGTGAACCACATTGGCTTGTATTTGCCATCCTCATAGGTCCAGCCATTGTCCTCTGGCTTCAGTAGTGCAATTTCTGGTTTTCTTCATTTTTCCCATAACAATGAAATGTAATTTACATGGCAGATGTATTGTGTCAGAGTTGATTTGCATGGTGGCAGCGAGCTTGTATCTGCTCCTTTGATCTTTTCTAAGGGTGCATCTTTGTTACTCGGTTGATACTTGACATTGAACATACTGTAGTGGGCTGTGTTGACACACTACTTTCTGTCCATATAAGGTACACACAAAGCTTTCAACTGTATCCTCAGTTTCTTTAGACAAGTGTGGACATCCCAGTTTTCCAAATGCCTATGTGTATCTTCTTGTGTTATTCCCTGAATGGCCAACGTCCATGTGCAGTTTGAGATTGTTTATACTTGCATGATAGAGCAGAATGACCAGAATATCAGTATCATCTGCCCTGACCACTACATGCACATCTTCACCCTCATTTTGACTGCAAATTTAGTGTATGCATTGCATGATTCTTGTGTCTGTTTCTATGTGTTTGCTTTTTAGGGCCTTGCACTGTAGTCTAAGCATATGTCCAGCTTCCACTTTGTATGAGTAATAAATTTCTCCTACTGCATTCATGAGCTTTTTATCACCTAGAACTTCACAGTACACATCAGAATTCCATGTTGTAGCTAGAAAACCTTGGAGTGCCATCTTGAATGAAGATGAAGAAAGGGATCCAGCAAAGTCTCTTGGTTGGCTTTTGTCAGGACTGTGACCGGGCGCTCCTGCCACTCTTGGGGACTGACCTTTTCTTAAATGTGTTGCAACAGTTCTTCTATTTCTTAGCCTAATCTATCCTTTACAATTTCTTGTCCATAAGGTTGGCCACCTATGGGCACCCCTTTCTTCTCTTGACTATGCTAAAGTGTCCTCTTTGATTTTCCTTTTCCCTCTCAGGTCCTTGTACAGGGAGGTTATTGTTGTGATCTCCAAGCATATGTAAAACAGGTTGTGTTTATCATTGTTGGATTTAGTATGTAATAGCACCATGTTATAAAATACCTTAATGTATATACCTTATGTTTATGAAATGTGTAAATGTTTAAAATACCATGGCACTTGGTGTTTTGATAATGGTAAAAAGTACTAGTCGACTATTATAGAAATTAAGCTAGTTGTGCTATTTAAAATGCATGTAAATTGTTGTAAACTTAACAAGCCAGAAACGCCATGCTGATTTGCATATATCCCATGATGCATTGCATTATGGAAGTATGTATGATGTTGTATTTCTTTGAAACTTGATTTGTTACCAATGTCCTTTGGGGTAACTGTTCTTTCAGTGATTCTACATTGAGGTTCATTGTGTGTAGCTCGATTTGTTTTTCTGCTTTTTGGGCCCCCATTACGTAAGCAAATGAGGCCTGCATAAGGGATATGGCTACAGCTCAACTGGTGAGTGGGATCAGAGATAAGTGTCAGTAGGTGCTGGTTAAGTGCAGAGAAAGGATATTCATAGTCTGTTGCTGCAAACTGATGTACTGAAGAAGGAATATGGCATTATAGAAACTTATTTCTTGTATTTTGAATAAACATCACACAGAGATTGTGTGTTGAACCTGAAGTTTGGTGTCTGGTCCATCTGTTATCCCACAACCCCTCCACAGACTTGGTGTCAGAAGTGGGCTAACTTGCTGGAAGTGTCTGGACTGGCTGAAGAGGGATGTTTTCTGGTGGATATCGCCCAGATATCCCAGGTGGACCGATGCACCAGGAGTTGCTGGAGGAAAACTCGGAGAAGAGAGTCCGTGGGGTTCTGACCTGACCCATGGCTGACAGATGGAGAGATGCAGGTTGAGGCAGACTGGAGGTGCAAGAGACAACACCCCAGAGGTGGAGACCCTGATGAGGATGATCCACTGCACGAGTGGGCAATGGTTGGAGGCAGACTAACTATGCAGAGATGCAGAACACTGGTGCCAGGTGCTCGAGAAGTTCCTGCTGGAGAACTTGGACAAAGAATTGGAGGAGGATTTTTCATGGGCTCAGTTTGAGGAGGACCTCCTGACTGAGCAGGATCTTCCTCTGTTTTCTGTGTTCCCAGGATGTTACCTGTTGGAGGTTGGAGATGCAAATATGGTACTTGGATGTGAGACCCCAGGTAAGACTGTGCCTAGTGATATTGTGCTGGGGTTGAAGACTTCAAGCAAACAAGAAGAAACCTATGAGGCTGAAGGGACTTTTCTCTTATATTGACGCAGCTAATTAACAGTATTGACTGGGGTATACTGCATGCTAAAAATACTAATGTTGACAAATTATTATAGTATGTTAAAATTAAGGAGGTAGAGGTCATTTAAAAAAATGTCACCCTTGGAAAAAGGGAAACTGTCACATAGGTTACAAGGTATTACATGGTAACAGATCACTGAAATAGCACAGTGATTAAAAGGATGTTTACTAAGACACCCCAGAGTTAAAATGTTTAGGAACCTGCTGTTTAACATTGCAGGGTATTCAGCATGAGAGGTTCCTTGGGGTCCTGTAGATTTCTGTAGAGACCTGCCTGGGGATAAGATGACCATGGATTTAGGGTCATATGTTTAAAAGGTTTAAATAGGAGAGTAGAAACTACTATTGCTCCTTCCATATTCCTGCAGACATGTTGTGTAAGACAGAGGGGTCAAGTTGGTTGCAGGCAAGGCCAGAGGTGGCTCTGCAATGGTCCCTTTCTGTAGGCAAAAGTGTAGCATATTTGATCAGGGGGGGTGGGCCTGATGTGAAAGAGGTACCTAAGGGCAGACAAGGAGTCTGAGGTGGTACGTGTGTTTTTATTGTTTTCTGAGTGAAAACCTACAAAGGAGAAGTGGGTGGAAAATGGATTGGAACCTGCGCTGGGGTAACACACTGAGTGTCTACCCTCAGGTGTCTATATCTGTAACAAGTGAAATGAACCAAAAGTCATAGTGGGTTTATGTAAAGGGGTTGAACCTAGGAATGGGCCCCTGCTTAAAAGTGACTTGTCTGGTGGGGTTGGAGTAGATAATTACTCACCCCAGAGGAAATATTTCTGTGGTATTGGACTTTACAGCCATCCAGATTTTTGGTTAAGAAATATAACAGACTTTCCATAATAGGAGATGGGAAGGTACCGTTAGTCTGTTGAGAAATGTGTTAATGCCCCAGGGTAAAGAATGATGATATCCACTACATTTATGATAGAATGTGTGTCATTAATAAGAACCCTGAGACGTAGTTTCTGTAGATGAATGGGTAGAAGCTCCATCCCTTCCTGGAACAGGAAGCTGGTAAGCAGTCTGCAACAACTGCTTCCCTATTAAGGTGGGGGATATGTGACTGGGCACTACTGCCACTCTTGAGGACCGACCTTTCCTTAAATCTGTTGCAACAGTTCTTCTATTTCTTAGCCTAATCTATCCTTTACAATTTCTAGTCCATAAGGTTGGCCACCTATGGGCACCCCCTTTCCTCTCTTGACTATGCTATAGTGTCCTCTTTGATTTTCCTTTTCCCTCTCAGGTCCCTGTACAGAGAGGTTATTGTTGTGACCTCCAAGCATACGTTAAACAGGTTGTGTTTATCATTGTTGGATTTAGTATGTAATAGCACTATGTTATAAAATATCTTAATGTATATACCTTATGTTTATGAAACCTGTAAATGTTTAAAATACCATGGCACTTGGTGTTTTGATAATGGTAAAAAGTACTAGTCGACTATTATAGAAATTAAGCTAGCTGTGTTATTTAAAATGCATGTAAATTGTTGTAAACTTAACGAGGCAGAAATGTAATTGTGATTTGCATATATCCCATGATGCATTGCATTATGGAAGTATGTATGATGTTGTATTTCTTTGAAACTTGATTTGTTACCAATGTTCTTTGGGGTAACTGTTCTTTCAGTGATTCTGCATTGAGGTTCTTTGTGTATAGCTTGTTTTGTTTTTCTTCTTTGTGGGCCCCCACAACATAAGCAAATGAGGCCTGCATAAGGATTATGGCTACAGCTGAACTGGTGAGTGGGATCAGAGATCAGTGTCAGTTGGTTCTGGTTAAGTGCAGAGAAAGGACATTCATAGTCTTTTGTTGCAAAGTGATATACTGAAGAAGGAATATGGCATTATAGAAACTTATTTCTTGTATTTTGAATAAACATCACACAGAGATTGTGCGTTGAACCTGAAGTTCAGTGTCTGGTTCATCTGGTATCCTACAACCCCTCCACAAGGACCAGTTATGAGATAGGAGAGTGGAGTGATGCTATGCTTTCCTCTCTTCCCTTGTTTAAAATCTTTGATGGATGGTGATTTGTAACAGTCACTGACAAGGTGGACTTCATTTGCAGAAGTACAGCAAACAAGAGACAGGATAGTTTTTACCACACCTTGGAATGTTGGTGGCAGGTTTGTAAGACTTCTACTCAAGAACATGGCATCAACCACAATGGCATTTACAGCATTGGGGTGGCCACTTTGGACTCTGGTCTCAAGTTTTTTCAGCATTGTTGACTTCATTGTTGTGTTCATTGATCCATCAACATTTCCTAATGAGAGGGGTACTGGGGTTAGCAAGTAGGCAAACACCATCGTAAGTTCAACAGTTGAAGTCACAGATACATATAACAAGCATCCAAAGAGGTCCCGAATTCCTTTCAACTCAACAATGTTCTTGTCCTTGTTCTCAATCATCACCTTCATTGTATCATGTGCAAAGTTCTTCAACTTGTATCTTTTGATGGGTTCCTCAAACCTACTGCCTTTGGTAATGCACTCATCTCTAAACACACGATACATCTGAGTACCTATGTCAGTAACCTGTAACACTTTGTTTGCTACCTCTTGAGATACTGCTTTTCCACTACCTATTGAATAAAGACTGCTGTCCTCAAATGCATCCCGGAATGGATTCATGGAGGAGTCTATTGTGTTCAACAGTGTGTTTAGATCATCCGAATCTCATTTATATCTAAAACTCTTCAACTCTTGGCTGGCTTCTTCGTGGCTGACAAGACCAACCTTTTCCATAAGACTTGCAACAATTTTACTTTGAGCTGACTGCAGAATGTTCCACCTCCACCTTGCGTTGATCTTCTATGTCAAAGAAGAAATTTACTTTATTTAGTCTTGATGAAGAATTTACATTAATTGCCTGTTCCAAGGTCAAGTCTACATCATTTCTGCTAAACTGTCTCTTTAATCTTACAATGGTTAATGCTTCATTCTCAAATTTGTCCTTAGTCCAGCGTGGGTCTCATCCATGTTTAGCAAATTCATAAGATACAGGGTCATCCACCTGGCATAGTTGTGGTTCCTAGTTGTGATGTAAAGAGGTATCATCTTCTACAAACTATATAAAAAGAGAGGCAAGTTATTTGTCCTGATGGAACAGCAGAAGACTTGGTAAAACTATACCAAATTGCAGTACTGTAACCAAAATTTGGCAGTTGTGCCATGCTTACCATGGTGTGTGGAATCTGAGAACGTTTCATAGGCTGCCATGAATGTCTTTAACTCAGCTGTATTCTCTAGGTCCACCACTGAGGAAGATAATGGGTCATTAAGTAGCTGCTACAGATGATATGAGATTGGAAAGTCTGATAGACCTTTATATTGTATAAAACACTGCAAATGTTTAATTCTGAATGCTGCTGATAGCATTGGGTGAAGCCTCTTTGCCTGACTGAAACATGTTCCTTGAAGAAGTCCATTCAGGGATCCCAATGCCAATACACCACTTTCAACAAGAATGTGGTCTTCACCAGAACCATTCAGGAGGTATCCAAGACATTTGAAATTTGCTAATTTTAAATAGAAATGTCTAAAACATATGAAAAGTCTGTCATATTCCTGGAACTATGTGGACTGAATTTGTAGCAAAGGTTTAGCTATGGCCAAGTCATAAGTAATAGGCATATAGTCCTCCTGGCATTCATGCATAACCTTGATAGCAGTATCCATGGTATCTTGTACTACATCAACTCTTGTAGGAGGTTTTCCTATAGGGTCCATGTATGATATGATCTGCTGTGATAGGTCATCTGCAGAAACAAGGGCATTCCATTCATGCCACATTGGAGTAGCATCTACACTTGCACAAAATTTCATCCAGGCAATGTCCCTTCTCTTAGCTTGCATGAGGTTTTTGGGTCAGAGCTTTCTGTCACCTTATATTGATACTGTCTTATTTTTGGTTTTCTGGTTGTATATGGTCGAATGTATTCCTCACCAATATCTAGAGCTCTTTTTCTCAGAGATGTTTGAATGTGCCCGGGTACACTGTTGTGTTCCTGTTGTGCCATTGGCTGCAATATCTACTTCTTTACACTTGGCAAATAGTCTTCATCAAAATCTTCAGCCTTTGTCTGTGATGTTCTGAGTCATTTGCTCTTTGATGTTAAAGATGGCCCTGACTTGTCGTGGGCATCAACTTCTGATCTTTGCTTATCTGTGTTTGTTTCTATTGTGTGTGTTTCATTTCTTGATGGCACTTGGTCATCTGTAAGTGTTCTTGTCATAGCTTCTTCAGACCTTTCTTTGGGTACAGCTGTCTCCTCAATACTCAGTGGTATGTTTTGGTATGATATACCCACAGTGTCATGCAAAGTGTCATGACCATCAAGTGTCTCTGTCATCTCATCATAATTTTCAAAAGCAAAAGCAGTGGCTAAACCTGGCTGTATGAGCAATCCGTCTGGTGTAGCCATATTTTTCTCTGTTATATTGGTTACAACTGCAATTTTGAATTTCCCCACAACATGTTAGCTGACACAGTGACCAAACCTGTTCAAAATAGCTAAAACTTTCTTACTGCCTGTCATGGATTTAATACCCATGCCCAACAAGAGGTGTTTTTGTGGTTTGAGTATTCTCCTTGACACTGCAAACACTGTCATCTGCAATAGATTGAGCTACTCTCTCCTGTCATTCACTGCCCACTTCTGATGAACCTGTGAGTACAGTATCTAAGAATGTCTGAAGAACTGGTGGCAGTTTTACATTTTCTTCCAGTAAGTCTGCAACTTTAACTTTGGTCTTAATATGAGGCTGTACCTTTAGGAGTTCCAACAACTGTTCTCTTATGTGTTGAGCTGCTTGTGCTGCTTGTGCTTCCCTCCAGTCAGCCTGTTTCTTAGCAGCCTGATGATTGTACTCACTTTCTACTTTTGATATCAAATATGATACCATCTTTGATGCCATCCATCAGTTTTGACTGCAAGCTCTGAGGGTCATAATTTGTTTCACGCCCAGTACACTCCATAAGAATGTCCATGTACCTTTCATGTAGAGATAGCAATGATTCTTCTTGCATTCCATAAACAATAATGCACTGCACATACACAAGTCTGGAAAAGGCAATCTTGTGACTGTCCCTCTACTGACTGTTTTCACATTTTGTACCTGTGCCCTTTATTCATTCTGCCTTTTTTACATATTTGTTCTTACAGCTGTTGTGGTACTTCACTTCTTTGGCTATGAGATCAATACTGCCTACCATCATATCCATCTGTCAATTGTCCATTTCTTTTGCTGCATTGTTTTATGCAGTCCGCTGCTCCATAAGTTACACATGTTGTAGGATATTCAAAAGTCTCCTTTGATCCTTTAGGATTCCTTTTCTTGTATGATTTGCAAAATATACATTCATGTGGGAATATGCCTGATGTAGATGCTGCAGATTCAGATAGAGGACTATGAACCTGGGAGCGAAGCAGTTTTGCTGGATAACTCTTTACAGTGCCTTTTTTTAAAGTTTCATCAGCTGCAAGTTTACCAGAACTCATATGCAGTGAAGTTCTTGTAGCAGATATAATGATACCCATGGCTACTGGAGCAATGTTCAGGCATTTCAAGACACACCATGTTGTACTTTGACAGTGTTTGACAAGAACACCTTTCCTTTGCATCAACTACTTTCTTCTAATGAGCATCATCAAAAGATAGTGGATCTCCATGGTCTGTGCTAACTCCTGGATCAGTGTGTAGGATGCATCGCCTCTGCAGTTTGTCAGAAGTCTTGTTAGCCAATCTGAAACATTAAATAAATTATATTAATAACTAAGTAAACTGAGTCTATTAATAAATTAGATAAATTAAATAAATGAGTAAACTGGGTCTATTACATAAATGTAAAACTTTTAGTTACTCTTAAGAAAGTGCATTTTCCAAGAAAATGTACAACTATGGATGAATAGAAGTTGTAAATCTGAATTCTACACACTTTTTTTGCATGAGAAACAGTCATCAAACCTTTTGGACCCAGACACAGATAAATGCACCTGGCTCCTGCTCTATAAGGATGCCTTCTATCATTTCCTTGTCCATTTCCTCCCCCCTGAGAAGATAGCCTGTATACAAGCCCCATGTGGATTTTGGTGTCATTTCCAGTCTCCAGCGTGACCCACAGTGCCTCCTCTCCTCCCTGTTTACTCTTTAGTTCAGTTGCTTTGATCCCTTGCCCTATGTAGAGAGCTACTCCTCCTCCTCCTCTTCTGTCCTCCCTGTTCCTCCTGTAGATTGTGTACCCTGGTATGTTGACATCCCAGTCATGGTTCTCTGTGTACCATGTTTCTATGACTGCTAATATATCCAGGCATCCCTCTTCCATCAAGGCTGCCTGTTCAGGGAGCTTGTTACCTAGACTACAGTGATTAGTACTCATTACCCTCCATTTTGTGTTGGCCTTACCCCTTTTTGCCCCACCCCTGTCCTTACTGCCATTGTCTTTATCACCATTTGCCCCTGCCCTTCTCCCTATTGACTTCTCTAGTTTGGTGTTTGCCTCACTAACTACCCTGATTTGTTTTGAGGGGCTAAGATTTCCCTGCTACTTTTCATTGCCTCCCCCCTTGGCTAGTTAAATGCTTTCCAATGAAGCACTACAACCTATCATCTGGGATCCTGGTTCCCCTCCTGGACAGATGCAGACCATCACACCAGTATAGGCCTGTATCCCTCCAGGTGGACCCCCAGTCCCCAAATGAAGTTAAAACCCTGAGCTCTGCACCAGTTTTTCAAACAAAGGTTGAATATCATGGTGCAGAGCACACTAGCCTCACTCATGCCGTAGACAGGCAGCATCTCCGAGAAGGCTACCATGCATACTACTCGTCTAAGTCCCCTCCCCAACTCCACAAACTCCTTCTGCACTACTCTGATCACTTTTCCAGCCAGGTCATTTGTCCCTAGTGAACAATGACATCCAGCTCCCTCCCCATGCAGCTGCTCCTGTGATCATGAGGATTCACTCCATGTCCCTCCAAGCCATGGCACCAGGCAGGCACCTTACCTCCCTCTCCCTCCTCCCCAGTTCTATCCTTCTAGCAATGGAGTCCCTCACCAGGAGTTGTTTCCTTCCCCTGTGGGGTCCCATGCCACTCTCCTGTGGGTCCCCTTTGTGGAGGTTCCCAGCATCCTCCTTGGTTCCCACTATGGGTGCCTCCATACAGGAACTACACTCTGCAAGAATGGCATACGAATTGCAGAGAGGTACAACTGGAGAGATATACCTCCATTTCACCACCGTCATCCTCCCTGAGCCCACTGTAGTCCAAGCGCTCATCTTTCTTGGAAACCTCTGAGGCAGCAGCAGTGGACCTGGTGGTCCCTGGGTGGGACAGGAGGTGCCCCAAATCCTGGCCAACTCAGTCTGGAGATGAGCAACCTTCTCCCTCAGCCCAGACAGGTGCCTGCAGATGTGACAACACCGCATCTTCCAGAACATCTCCCAGAAGACTGCCACTACACAGCCCCTGCACTGCATCACTCTCATCATGTTTTATTTATGGCCCCTCAGCTGTTTTCTGTATGCTTACTCTTTCCTTTCTCAGTTTATTTTTATTTGTTTATTTATTTTTAAAACATGTGGGACATGCTGAATCATACACCCTCTCAAAACTCAATTCTAAAAACATGTGAGGGCCATTATAAATGGAAGTGACAGTAGTGCACTTAGTACACATTTTACCATTGCCAACAATTCATATCAGAGCTGTCTCACCTTTACAGCTCTGGAAGAAGAGCCTCCCTTAAAAGAGGAGGTGACAGGATCACTAAGCTTTTGCTGAAGGAGAATAGGCGGATGGTCTCATAACTGAATATCATAGCCCCTCAGGGTCTAAATGAAGAAGCTGACAACACTTCATTTTAAAAAAAAAACTGAGGGTCTTATTCATCTTTAGCTTTGTGATTAGTTTATGAAGCTTTTGCTTCAGAAGTGCTCAATATTTAGTTTTTAAACATAGATACCTGTGTTAATGTCTTCATTATTGTTGTTTTTCATGCCTTTCTTCTAGATGCTGCAGGGAAATTGATTTGATACACCCGCTAATCTGGGGTCACTCATACAATGGTTTGGACTGAATACTAGAATATTATTAAGGTTGTAACAGAGCTAGGAGGCATGTGATGCCCATATATACTCATTCTCATTTAGGTATATAATATGTGAGCTTATATCCAGTTAAAATTCATTTGTCAAGTTTTTCCTTTTGAATTTGTCCTTTGTTTTACTAACTACTTGTAATTGGCATTTATTCTAGGGATTAATTATTCTATGGGTAAAGAAGTATTTCCTACTTAAATGATTATGCCTCTTTCTGACCAGTTGGAGTGGGTGACCTCTGGTAGAGTATACACCATGCTTAAAGTCAAGCCCAAATTCATTAAGTAAATAAGGGTCCTGAATGACAACATAAATAGCAAATCCCCCCATAGGCAATGAATTCTTAGTGGCATTAGATTCAGAGAAGATAGTCTTTCCTCATATGATTTATCTTTAAGGCCATAAATGTTTTTTTGTGAATTTTCTCTGGAGCTTTTCAATGGTTTGACAATCAGACTTCTTATATGGACACCAGAGTCGTGAGGCATACTAGAGATGGGGTCTCACATTAGCCCTATACAGCGGCATCATGACAACACCATCTCGAGATTTGATGTTACTTTTAATTGACCATATGACATGATTTGATTTATTTATGGCACAATTAAGTTGTTTGGATTGTCCAAAGGTATTTGAGATAATAATCCCCAAGTTACTTTCATCTGTGGTTGTATTCAAAAGGGATCCATCTAAATAATAATTGTCATTAGGATTATGGGGGCCTAAATGCATAACCTTGCACTTGCTTAAATTTAATTTCATTCCCCATAAGTTAACCCAGGTAAAGAGTTCATCCAAGTCTTTCTGAATAGTTTGAATTTGCTCGTTATTTGCACAGGGACCACCGATTTTTATGTCATCTGCATACCTGGTAGTGATAGAAGTGCAGTTACTGGTAAGATCAGAAATAAAGGCTTGAAATAAACAACGGCCTAAAACGGGATCCTTGTGGAACCCCACTACTGACTCTTCCAGATTCTGAAAGATGGCCAGATATAAGAACTCTCTGACTTCTATTCTGAAGCCAAGTATGTATCCAGTTAGCAATATTATTATGAATATCAAGGTTTTGGAGTTTGGTAATGAGGGCCTGTTTTCAACAGTATTCTTTCTTGGCCACTTCTAAGTTTCTTATTGGTAAAACCTAGAATCTACTTTCTCTGTGTTTCTTGACACTGTCTCTATCCATTCTTGTTCCTATCATTATTACATCCCTCCCTGTATTTGTTGTTGCAAGGATGTCTAACTTGTTTTTATTTTACTTTGCTCTGATTCAATTTTCTTTTTGAACAGTGTATTGTTAAATGGGGCATTTATTTTAGATTGTTGAAAATGACCTTTTTTATGTAGCTTTTTGCCCACCCACCCACTGCCACCTGCTCATGTCTTTGGGCCCTGTATCGGGGATCCCCATTCTTGTCAACTACCAGGAGGAGCTGGCTGCCATGCCAGCAGGATCCAGGAGTCCCCAAGGGCTGTCACATATGGTGATGGGGACATAGGCTTTTTTTCCTAGTTTTCTTCCTGTTCACCATGTTTGGGCTCCCCCATACATGCATGTGTGTAGACACATGCATATGTCCAGGAGTCCAGAAGCCCTCCCTACTACTGCCCTCCTAGACCCACACTACCACCTGGCCTCCACTGGGTGGCAGTCATTCAGTGGAATGTGCAGGTCCTCCCCCCCAGGAAAGGAGAGCAGTCATAAGGTGCACATTCCTTTCCCTCCCCAGCAGACACCCAGCAACCCACCCTCACAGCTGAACATGGGTTGCCAATGTGGCAGAAGGTAAGGTACCAGTGCCTCAGCCCTCCATGCCAATGGGCCAGAGTTGAAAATGGTATTGTATATAACATATTGTTTTACCTGTATCTTTAAGTCCCAGGAGATAAATACCTGGATGTAAGAGGCTTGGACACCCTCCTTGAAGAAGACCTGCATAGGTTGAAGTGCTGGGGCTAGTGAGTCCCCTGGCTTTGTGAGCAAATAAATTCTGCATTAATTTGTTAACTTGTGGTTCCAGTATTATTTTGTCAGTGTGCATATTTTTTGTCTTCTTATGTATCCTGACTAGTCATGATTTATCCATAAATGATCAATACATTTGACAATTAATTTACCTATTACATTATATTTAAAATTCAAAAGGTATACTGGTCTGTCACTAGCCATTAGATCCAAATCCACTGGGTCATAATGTTGCACGCTTAATAGCATACAACATTATGGCTCAACTAGTACAGCTGTGCCTGTGAGTGAATGGTGCATCTGCGTTTACTGCTGTACACGGTGATCGCACCATTCTCATTCCCAGGCAGAGGATAAGACCTGTGCTGGGAGTCAGTTCTGCCGAGCAGCTGCCATGGCTCACTGGACTGAGCCACAGTAGCAGGAACCCAGGAGCTGTGTCTGGGACCGGTTTGATTCCTGGTCCCAGAACCTTTATTTTTGGGGCTTTGTGCTCCCCAAGATAACCCCTCCGAGTTAAGAATCTTTATTGGGGGTTCAGGGGGCACAGCACTCCATAAGGGTGTGTGGGGGTGGAGCCCCCCACAATAAAAAGACTAATGCCTCATGGCAGAAATCACGTATATTGGCAGCATGATTTTGCCATATGGCATAATGTTTTGCAACATTATGACCACGTGCCAGATCTAGATCCTTGTTTTCATTTAATATTAATACAACAAGAGCCTCTGACAAGGATTTGGGCATATTGTTACCTTTCATAATTTTATTTATCAGTAAATGTAATCAGGATAAAAGTAGTTCCCAAAATGTTTGATAGAATTCACTACTGAATCTGTCTGTGAGAGAAGATGTACATCTTTTAAATGAGAATAGTGTCTTGAATTTTTTTAAGAGGGAAGGGTGAGCCATCAACCGAACATCATTTAAAAGGGTATGCCTGTAAATACTGTATAATTTCAGATTAATACTATATTGGTTGCTGCTGACAAATTGTTTAATATTGAGTCCTAAAATTGTTTGTAGTAGTTACTGTCTCTCATAGCTGTACATACGAACATATGAAAATTTGCCATTAGGAAAAGACCTAGTGGTCTATCAAGTCTGCTTGAATGTAGCCAGCACCCCTTATTCTGAAGCTGCCCTCCCTCCCACCCTCCACCTCCTTTAATGCTCCTCTTTCCTGTCCCAGACCCTTGAAGCAGCCCACTGTTCTACTGGATACCACATCCTTCAGTAACACATTCCACCCAGCTATCACCCTCTCTATAAAAAAGTGTCTCCTCATCTCTCTCCTGAACCTTACTCCCTCTCTCCAGTCTCATACCATGACAGCGGGTGTCTCTCCCCTCTCTTACTTCCAACAACCCCTTCGTAACTGTCTTGTTTGTTCCTTTCATGTACTTAAAGGTTTCAATCATATCCCCTGGCCCTCCTCTCCTCCAGAAAGTACATGTTCAACTCCCTCAGCCAACTGTCATATGGTAAGTCTCCCAGCCCATGGATCATCTTTGTTGCCCTGTGCTGCACCCCCTCCAGTAACTTAATGCCCCTCTTCAGATACAGGCACCAGTACTGCACGCAGTACTCCAGGTGCAGTCTAACCAGTGATTTATACAGTGACAGAATCACCTCCCCCCTCCTCGAGGATACTCCCCTTGCAATGCAACCCAGCATCTTGTTGGCTTTTGCAGCTGTCTTCCTACGTTGTGCATAGTTGTTCATTGGTCCTGTAATGAGCACCGCCAGATTCTTCTCCTCCTCTGTCTCAGCTAGTTGCACTTCCCCCAGATGATAACTCCTCCTTGGATGTTTTGCCCCAAAATACAGCACCTTGCACTTTTTGGCATTGAATCCCAGTTGCCAGGCATCTGACCAGGTTTCCAGTCTTGCTAGATCATCCTGCAACCCCTGCCATCCCCCTAGGTCATCCACCACTGCTCGCATCTTGGTGTCATCAGCAAACAGTCTGATCTTGCTCTTGATGCCCAATGATATATCTGCAATGAATATCCAAAACAACACAGGTCCCATAGTAGTAGTAGTAGTAAAAAGTTTATTTTTATACAGGAAAACAAATCTTTAGGCCAAAGGCCGAGTTTACAAGACTGTCCTGTTTGTAACTTGTTACCTTTACATAAAATATACAACTGTAAAAAAACATATTTTCACATACATGACAATACTAAAACAATCAATCACTACATTCCTCCCTTACCACTCCTCAAAACTCTCACCATTCATTCAAACAAATTGCTTAATGCATGAGCAATTAACAGGGCTTAATGCTGCCAATTCCCATAGAAACTGGCTGCTCACTGGAAATGAATGAACTGAATAGGGTAAATGGTTCCAATATTGTTCCATCACTGAACCCTGTGAAACACCACTCGTCACTGCCCTTGGGGATGAGAGCTCCCCACCCACCACCACCACCACCACCCTCTGTTGCCTTCCCTGAAGCCAGCTCACTATCCCTCTCACTAGCTTTGCACCCGCCCCATGTCTTCTAACTTAGTTCCCAGCCTTCCATGTGGCACCGAGTCGAATGCCTTACTGAAGTCCAGGTACAGGACATCCACTGCATGGTCCCCATCCAATTGCCTAGTTACCCAGTCATAGTATTCCACTAGGTTCATTTGGCAGGATCTGCCACTTATAAAGCCATGCTGTCTGCTGTCCTGTAGCCCTTTGGCCTCCAGGAGGGACATCAGCCTCTCCTTCAGGATAGTCTCCATCAGCTTGCCCATGATGGATGTGAGGCTCACCAGTCTGTAGTTCTCCAGTTCATCCTTGGGGCCGCTCTTGTGGAAGGGCACCACATGAGCCATCCTCCAGTCCTGAGGTACACACCCTGACTGCAGTGAGGCATTGAATAGGTCTGCCAAAGGTCCCACCAGGACCTCTGCCAGCTCCTTCAGTACCCTGGGGTGGATGCTATCTGGCCCTGCTGCCTTGTCCAAGCTCAGTGCCCTCAAACCCTCCAGAACCCTGCCTCCATAATTTCCCCATCCATCACCCCTCCCCCTGCTCCTCCTCCCACCCCCTGGGTATCATCCACCTTTCTCCTTAGTAAACAATGAGCAGAAGTAATCATTAGCACTTCTGCCTTATCACACCCTGCTTCCACCCCCTTACTAATCCTTACTATGTGGTCCTTACAGCTCTGTTTCTTCCTGATGTACCTGAAGAAGTCCTTCTCCCCTTCTTAATGCCCAGTACCAGCCTGAGCTCGTTAGACACCTTGACTGCCCTTACTGCCCACGTCACCTCCTTCAATTCCTTCAGGTACTCCTCCCTGTCCTCCCCCTCCCTGTTATTTTGTATCTCCTAAAGGTAGCTCTTTTCTTCCTTACCTTTTCCATGACCCTCTTGCTCACCCAGCTAGGTTTCTTAACCCTAGCCTTCTTGCTCTTGGCCTTGCTGCAGGTTCTGGTTGCCTCCACTGTCCCCAGCTTTATGAGCTCCCACCTCTGGTTAGTGCCCATACTAGGTTGAATTCTGGCAAGGTACCCTTTTACTACTTCCTCCATCCTCCCAAAGTTGGCCCTCCTGAAGTCCAGCACCTTTGTGCCAGATTCCACTCCTTCCTTACCCATATTCAATGTGAACAATACTGAGTAGTGGTCACTCATTAACAGCGGTTCTTCCACCCTCAGTTCCCTCACAAACTCCTCATTTGCCAGCACAAGATCAAGGGTGTTCCCTAACCTGGTAGGTTCACTGACCATTTGCATCAGAAAGCTGTCCTGGAAAGCATCCAGCAGTACTGCTCTGTTTTATTCTTGGTTGGTGGGGTACTCAAATTCTCTTTCTGACATGTTGAAGTCCCCCACAATCCCCACACTACCCTTCTCACAAGTTCTCTTGTTCTGTCCCACTAATTACCTGTCCAACCCCCCAGTCTGAGAGGATGGCCTGTACACCACTCCCATCCTGAGGGTCCTATTCTTGGACTTCTATATTTGCATCCGTAGTGACTCCATACTACCATCCTCCCCTTCCTCCCATACACACGTCAGTCCTTCCCTCACATATAATGCTACCCCCTCCCCTTTGCCATTTGCTCTATCCCTGCAGAGTATCCTGTACCCAGATGCTGACAGGTTCCAGTTATTGTATTGGGTGGCCCAGGTTTCAGTGATGGCCACCATGTCCGCCTACCCCTCTGCCATGAGAGTCTGTTCATTTCTAATTTGTACTATTAAGTTTTTCACTCTGTGTGTCTTCAGTCTATTAGCTATCAGCTTCCCATATTTACCACCCCAATAATACTGACTTGTTCTTAATATCAACATATTTTTTTCTATTTGTTCATTATAATACTGGTGGATTTGTTTTTCTTTAATAACCCTTTTGAATTTCAAATCTATTTGACCTTCTACAATTTTCTTGTCTAATAATTCAAGATCACTTTGCAGTTCCATAATCTTCTGCTTTTGTTTCTTATTGTATCCAGTTGTATAGATCTTAATACGTCCCCTCAGGATGACCTTAAATGCATCCCATAGAGATGCTATCTTTTGAGATCCATTAAAATTAAAAACAAAACTTTTTTTACCAGCTCTACTGCTTTAGTTTGTATCATTTCTATTGTTTTAGTCTTCCTGTCACAATAAAGAAATAAACATCCACTGTGATAATTTATTTTCTGTAAGTATTGTCTCAACTCACTATGGCATGATCACTGATAATAGTAGGTCTAATTTTTGCCTCTACTACATCCCCAAAAATAATTTTAGAAAGTACAATATAATCTTGATAAGAATATGATTTACAAGGGTTTGACAAATGGGTATACTGTTTTGTTTACCAGTTTTTTTTTCCATAGGCCAATTAATTCATGTTGAGATAGAAAGTCACTAAACATTTGTGTGTATGTCTCTTCCCTGTTTCTGTTGATTTTGAGTTTATATTGAACAACTAATCAGCACAAATGTTAAAAATCCACCCCCACCACAAACGTAGGACTTGTTGGTTCTCTCCTACATGTGGAGGAGGAATATGTGCCAATATAAATCTATAAGTAGTACTTAGTAGTATTGGAAATGGTGCTTACTTACCACACAAGGTCATGAGTCAAATCTGAAAGGGGGTGGAGGTTCTGGAGGGATGTGGGAATGTTTGATTTTACAGAGATAATGGTCAATCCATGGAACAGTCTACCAGCAGAGGTGGTGGGTGCTCAAAACATTAATGATTTCAAATGCAGTTGGGACAGAGTTAAGGTTTTAGTAGTTACTCAGGGAGGTAGCAGTAAAACAGGGAGCGAAGGGGTGGATAGTGTAGATGAGGACACTCTATTGGCAAAAGGTCTCAGGGTATGATAGGATGTTACAGGCAGACTGGATGGATCATTGGTCTTTTTCTGCAATCTTTGTCTATGCTTCTAAGTAGAGAATCACTGTAAAACAGGCAGTCCTATGTGCAGAGAAGCTAAACAATCCAGAAGCAAAGCATAGTCAGCCATGTCAAAGGCCTCAGAGAGAAGTCAACGAAGACCACACCTGTAAATGTTCCTTGGTCAGAAACAATGTCACTCTCATCCAAGACCTTCAACACAGCTGTTACCATTGTATGCCTGGAGTGGAATACTAGTTAAAACTGATAAAGAAGCTGATTAGTCTTCAAATGAGTGATAAGCTTCCTGAAAATCAAGCTCTGTATTATTTTAGAAACTTAAGGCAGTAAGGTGATAGGACAGTATTTAAAAAAAAATCATTGCTATGTCCCTTGTGGCTGGGGACCACCTTTGCATTTTTCCACATCACAGGATCGTACTCACCTCCAATAACAAGTTAAATAATTTTGTTAAAGGCCCACAAAGCTAAAATGCCCTGTACTTTAGATAGTAGGGCTCAATGAGCAGTGTCAGTAGCTCAACAGGTAGCATACTCACCTCTGGGACTGGGAGATCAGAAGGCTGTGGGTTCTATCCCAACACCAGGCACTTGGGTTAAATCCCAATACAAACACTGTAGTGCAGCATGAAGGGGTGCTGCACTCCTGAGGTGCTGTCTTTAGGATGAGAAGTTAAACCGAGGTCCCATCTGCCTGTTCAGGTGGATGTTAAAGATCCCATGGCACTTCTCAAAAAAAGAGTAGGGGACTTTCCCCAGTGCCCTGGCCAAATGTCCCCCCATTCACTAAAAAATACCACCAACAGCTTAATCTGGTTCAAGGTCAGTTGGAATTCATCTGTATCCCCCTCTCCTGGGTCATACCTGAAAATAGGCAGAATTTTTCTAGTGCACTTACCCAGTCAACAAAAGCTAACTAAACTAAAATAAATGACATCAGTGCCACTACCCTCTGAAGTATCAAGGCCTAACAATAAATCCCAAATCTCATAAGACTGAATTATTTGTTTATTTATTTGGTTTTAATTTACTGGGTAGGTACACTAGGACAATAAAATGATTATTTTCAAGCTTGACTAAAGAGAATACTGTCAATACAATGGAAATCCAAACAAAATACAGTGAACATGGCACAAGGAGGGAGACACAACATAATACAGTATAGTTAATATGGTAACAATGCAGTAAAATTTATTTTATGCAAGTAGTTAGCAATTCAGCAAATAGTTCAGACAAGTAGACATATAATAAGTAGGAAGACTTAATGTATACTAGGGAGGCAAACAAGAAGTACAATCTGAGAAAAGTTACAACAGTAAGTACTATGTATAAATTTAACTTCAGGCAAATGAGTCAGAATATCATGTACAGGTGAATAAGTCTAAGGACTTTAGGTATTGGCATAACTCCACTTTGAACTGGATATGAGATTGGTAGTATTGGAGAGATACTGGGAGAAAGTTCCAAAGTTTTGGAGCAAAGTAGGAGAAAGCCTATTCCCCCATATTAGTTGAACATTTAGGAACCACCAATGAAAGAGAGAGAGAGATCACTGGAGTAGAGGGGGTAAGCCTGATCAGGGGATCACAGCAGGACAACAGAGGAGGGTGCTAAAGGCCTAAGAATTTTGTCTATAAGGGAAACAGTAGCAAATTAATGACATGCGGGATGAGATTCCAGTTTAGCTCAGAGTAGAGTAGGCAGTGTGATGAATAAATCAGGTAGTAGTTTTCATAAAATGGCATATATTATGGTTTGTAGTATTCCATTTTATTTAATTTTTTTATTTGTTTAAGTCTCAGATTACATATACCTTTAAGCTAAGAGCTCTTTTACAAAGGTTCCACATCAGTAGAAAGGACAACAGATTAAACAGGACAGTAAAGTATGGTACAATAAAGTGTAAATAAGAGGTACAAAAATCATAATGGACACAACATCATAATGGACAGTCAACGTAAAACAACAGAGACACATTATGCTAACCAATTTCAGGCACAGGAAAATGTCTGATATTGGCCAGCATGCTTTGTCAAGACAAACAGGGCACAGGGTGTACGAAGGGATGTGGGAGGGTGGGCTGGGAAGAGTAAGAGAGTGGGTAGGAGTGGAGGACATGAGGAGAGGTGGGGCAAGGGGAAGGGGAGGAAGGGTGGACAGGGGAGTAGAGGGGATGCAGAGGGGAGGGGTAGGAGGCAAGAGTGCTAAGTTACTATGAAAGAGGTCAAGGTTTGGGAAAACATGGTTAAGGGAGACAGTCACAGGTGCTAGCTATAGAGAGTAGTGACAGAAGCTTGACTTTGAATGTGTTCAGCTTAGTTTTGGAGGAGATGTCACTGTTGAAAGAATTCATCTAGAGCAGGGCCCTGTAAGTGAATGATCTTTGCTTCTGGGTGGTTCAGTGATGAGGGACCTGTAGAAGGTGAGATTCAGAACCTCTGGTGCGGCATGGATTATGAGGGGGGCTTAGAAGATCTTGTGCTCCAGGTGGCAAGAGGCCTAAGGTTATTTTCTTGGCCATCAGGCATGTTTGGCATTTGATGCAATTTTAAGCTGTAGCTAACCAGTTAGGGCATAGAGGTCACACATGTGGGTGAGATGGTGGACTCCTGAGATGACATGACATGCCTTGTTAAGAGCAGCGGAGATACGCCAGAGGGTGGTATCAATTGCAGATCCATAGATGATCAGTTGCAGAGCCATAGATGATCAGTCCATAGTCAATTATAGAAATAATAGAGCTCTGTACAGCTATCCTTAAGGCTTCAGGGGTCAGAGATCACCTGTGTCTGTAGAGTAGACCAATATGAATATTTACCACTTTAGCAGTGTTATCTATATGTACTCCATATGATAGGTTGCTGTCTATGGTGACTCCAAGATACTCAAAGAATTGTACATGTTTGAGGGCAGTACCAAGGCAGTTAGTGATAGTCGGAGGATGTTTTCTGTGCTTGTTATGGAAGCTGCTGAAGAGCATGAGCTTGTTTTTTTTTATAATTTAGTATCAACCTGTGATGACTAAACCATTTCTCTACTGAAGCAAATCCAAGTTGTAGCTGGTACTCAAGGGGGTATAGGCTCTGGGTGAGTTGTGCAAATTATGGCATCATCTGCATAGAATAGGATTTGTTCAGGGCAGGAGCTTGGGAGAATGATTAGAAAGAGACTAAATAGGAGTGGGCCCAGGATGAATCCTTGAGGAACCCCAGAGCGAACAGGTCTTGAGTCAGACAGGACGTCAACAATTTTGACTTGTTGAGTGCAGTTGTCCAGATAACTTTTAAACCAGGCAGTGGAGTCAGAGGAGAGCCCTGCATTAAGTAGTTGTTCCAGCAGTAGAGGGTGATGGACCATATTGAATGCTTTTGTCAAGTCAATGAAGGCAGCTCCAATTAATTGACCATGGTCCAGGGAGCTGTGTATAGAACCAAAGAATTCCATAAGGGCCAAGGTGGTGCTATGCCCTTTTCTGAACCCATGATGTTGGGCACATTGGATCTTACGTTTGTCAAGATATTCAGTAAGTTGGTAAGCTACAATGCATTCAAGAGCCTCAGAGATAGGTGGTAATATGGAGATAGGCCAGTAGTTCACCTGAAGAGTCCTGTCTCCACTTTTGTAGACTGGGGTAACCATGGCTGATTTCCATTTATTGGGGAACTGTGCGAGTCTCAGTGAGAGGTTAAATATCCTGGTTAAAGGTGCTAACACTTCCTCAAGGGTGAGGGACAGCAGTTTGGGGTCAAGGGAGTCCCCACTGTGTCTAGATTTACCAATTGCTTTACGGATGTATTTTCAGGCTTCATGCAACAAGACTTCTTTGAAGTAGAATAGCAGGTGACTGATCATTGGGGGACAGCTTACAGGATTGGTCAGGGTGACATCTACATCAAAAAAGTCACGTGGAAGAACACTGCTAAGGTCAGTGAATGTGTTATTAAAGGTATTGGCAATAGTTAGAGGGTCCAGAGTTGTAGTCCTATCAACATCAAGTAAAGTGGGTGACGATTTGGGGTTTTTCCCCGTAACCTCTTTGATATTATTCCAGAAAGCTTTACCATTGCCCCATGTGTCAGTAAGCACTCCCTTGTAGTATTTATTTTTCTTAAGGCGGATGGACCTTGTGCAATCATTCCGTGCTCTTTTGTATTTTTGAATGTCCGATTGCATGCCGGTGGCTCAAGCCTGATGCCAGAGGTGATCCCTAGATTTCATATGTGCTAATAAGTCTGCAGAGAACCAAGGGTTGCAAGGGTCTTTGATTTTCTGCTTTTTTAGGAGTGCATGGGAGTCACAGGCAGCATTAAAGGTGTTGATGAAATCATCAAGTGCCGTGTTGACATCCTTCGCACTGTTGATTGATAGTCCAATCTTGCACTCTAAGGAGGGATTTGAGGGGTTCAAGATGACCTCATGCTGGGACCCTGCTGGTGATTATCTTTGGTGGATGTTTGCAGAATTTGTTTGTCCACATCCAGATAACAGGGGAATGGTCACTGAGCATGTCAGGGAGGACTGTAGTATTAGTAATGGGATCAGGATGACTGGTTAGGACCCAATCCAGTAGGCTGCATGATTCCATTTTGTAGTTGGATCTAGTTAAGTGTCTGAAAAAAGTCTGTGGCAGAGATGGCATCCCTAAAGCTCCCATTCTCAGGTGCAAGCCAATTAATATTAAAATCTCCCATCAGAATTAACTCAGAGCCAGGGGGTTGGTTTCTGATAAAGTCCATGACAGAACTGAACCCCCCTCTCCGGTCTTTAGGAGGGTTGTACACTGATGCTACAGTGAATGCCTTATTATGGGCACCTAGCAGAATTTTGATGGCTAGTATTTGTGTGGTTGAATCAGCAATAGGTACCAGCAGGAGGTGTCCCATGAGCGAGTCTTTGAAATAGATTGCACATCTCCCTCCTCCTTTGGTCATCCTGTCCAGTCTGAAAATGGTGTAACTTGGCAGGGAAATAGCCATGTCAGGGATTTTGGGTGTGAGCCATGTTTCAGCAGTTGTCAGGACATCTGGATTGTGTTGGTTAACAAAGACTTGTAGAGCATTCAGTTTAGGGAGGAGACTGCAGATGTTCATAGCTGCTAAAGTAAGTAACCCCAGCAACATTAAAGAGGCTTCCTTATGTGATGGGCTGAGGCCAGGGTTAGGGTGAATATTTCCAGACAGCAGTAACAACATAAGTGTAAGTTTGAGAAGGCATCATTTTAACTGCCTTTAGGTAAGTCTTGCCATCCACCTCTGTCTGGTGTCCCAGCTTAGTTGTTTGCATTCCCAGAGGGTGGGCATGAGGGATAGATGGGAGAGTGATAAAGTATGGGTGCATGTTTCCCATCCCTGTTGGTAAGCATCAAACCTGTTGTAAATCAAAGAGCTACTATTTGCTCAGAGAGGATCGGAGGTGAGTACCAGGAGTAAGGTAGATTTTATTAAGCATGTAACAGGGAGGTTGGGAGAGGTAGCAGGCTCCCAGTATGCTAGTGTGAAAAATCAGCAATGTGAGCACAAGTAAGTGAGGGAGAAGATGAGACAGCATCATTGTATCTAGATAGGTACTTGATGTGCCAGATAGGATAGGAGCCCCTAGTGGTAGCTACATATAACCTGCTAATGGTGGAGTGGGCACAGCAAATTTCACTCCTACCAGAGATATAGCCCTCTAGTGGCTAGAAGATATAATCTGCTAATGGAAAGGTCTTTGGAGGAGGTGGATCAAAACTATAAGTAAGCCTAGAAAGAAGAATACCTTGAGCTATGGCAAACCAGGCAGAAGAGGTAAGAACATTCTTAACCCTATAAGCAAGCCTATTTTAGAGTTTACAGTTTTGCAAGTATTAGAAATGCAGTTGCAGCATTTCCAGTGGTTAGATAGTTCCATTTATTCTGCAGTATATCTAATGAGATTCTCTCCAGTGGTCCAACAGTGGAACTGCAGGTAGGCAGGGATTGTCTTAAGTTATACCACAGAAATTGCAGGAAATATCTGACTGTCAATTGCTGCATCCGTATGGTGTGTGAAACTTAGTGAAGGGCTGAGTTAAGAGCAAGATACTTAAAAGAGAATAATGGATAGTTTAGAGTGTATTACCGGTCAGTAGTACCATCGAGAGGTTCAGGACATGTAACAACGTTGAGAATGAAGCTCGAGATGTTCCTACATGTCCTGAACCTCAAGATGGTATTCTGAATGGGAACACTCTAAACTATTGATTATTTTTTTTAATCTATGGATCCAAGTTTTTTTGTGCCGCACTGCCTCACTCAGTCTTTCTCCCTCAGTCAGCCAGACACACAGGAGACTGCCTCACTCTGTTCTTTTCTGCTCGCTTCACATAATCAGAAACAGGGCAGTAAAAACTGCTTTTAGGCCTACCTTTTTTTCTTTTGGGGGGAGCGCAGGATCAGCCAGATAAGTCCTTTTAAACATAAAAACAAATGGCAGGTGCCGTGGACACTATGAGCTCTTGCTAAGTGAGAAATGACCGCCATGTTGTGAAAACCATTTTGGCCACCCACAGACAGAGTGGCCAATGAGTAGCTGCATTGTGAGCATCAATAGTTGATTGACATTTAAGGTGAACGATAGTATTATCACTCTAGAAGTGTGGTATTATCACTTCCGAAGTGACAGTATTACTGAAAAAAAAATTGTATGCTTTAGGATACTATTAATTTCACAATCCATATATTAAGTAAGCAATAAGACACTCCAGGGTGTGTGTTAAACACTTTAACACACGGCTAGGAGGCTAGTGAGGCAGAGGCCACTGGCCAAGTGCGGTCCAGCCTCCTAGCCATGTGTTAAAGTCTAACACACAGACCCTGGAGTGGCTTATTGCACTATGAATGGCTACCTAAAATACAAATGTACATAACTAAAATACATAGTAATTAATAGTGAAAATGTAAGTTTGCCTTACTTTTTAATAAAATAGTTCCTCCGCCTGTTTGTTTTTTTGAGCTGAGGAGTTTTGAGCTGTTTAGGCTTCCATACTTGTATTCCCCTCCAACACACACACATTATGTAGTTGTCATGGCACCCCAAAAAAGTAGCAGCACTCCCAAGTTTGGGAGAAGAACCCCCCAACTAGCAGCACTCCTAAGTTTGGGATAATAAATTTCGGCTCCAGCGCCATCGGGTCTCACGCCATGGCTGGCTGCTGCTCGCCATCTCTCTGCTGAGGACAGGAAGGAAGGGCTCAAGCACCATCAGTCTGCATTGTGTATTTCGCTAACAGCTGCTGTTCTGTTCAGCGTCACCATGGAGCGGCGGAGCAATTATTAAGTCAGTGAAAATGAGGAAGTGAAGGAAAGTAGGTAGATTAACAGGACGGAGCGTGCCTATGATGGAGAGTTGGGCACAAAAAGTACATTGGTCTCCAGCTGCAGTGTGGTTGTGGTGAAGGATCGCTATAATGCAAGTGACTGTATTGACGGCTGGGAGAGGAAATGGGTATAAGAAATCTAGTTTCTCACTAAAATGACTAGAAAACATTTCATGTCAGCTTTGAACTAAACCTTACTGTTTTCTGGTCGCTTTAATGAGAAATCAAGATGGCTGATTATTTTTCCTCAACATTCTATTTTGGTATTCTTTACTGAAATCACTGTTCAGCTTATAGCCTGATCTTTTTTGTGCGGTGTTAGACATATTAGCACATTATTAGGATCCAATCAGAATGCTCGATTGCTACCAGTCATTTCATAAAATGATTTAACAGATGCAAGAGGAGTACTATCTACACTAGAGACAACCAGGCTGTCAAAACACTGTTTCAGCTTCAGAGCACAGCCAAAGAGCATGTAGTGAAACATGTTAGTGTTAAGTAGTTTTTTGTGGGAGAGTCAGAGGTGCACCAAACAGAAGTCAGAGTACAGGATAGAATTAATGTTGGTTCAATTTTTTGAGATGGTATGGAGTACCATTTTGTCTACATAAAGCAGGAAGGAGCAGGAAGCAGGGATAAGTGACAGGTCATTTATAAATACATTAAAAAGTAGAGGGCCTAATATAGATTTATGAGGCATGTCCATATTGACAATGGAGAGTTGAGTTGTAGCTTCATTTATTTGTGAAAACTGCTACCTGTCTTTTAGGTAACTATCAAACCAGGAAACAACAGTTAGGGAATGCCCAAGGAATAACTTTGTCTTAAGGATTGAGTGGTCTACTAAATCAAAGGTCTTTGTTAAGTCACAAACACATTTCAGTGACCATATCCTTGTCCATGGCAACTTTGTTGTCATTGGTGAATTGAATAAATGCCATGACCATACTGTGGCCTTGTCTAAAGCCGTGCTGGGCCTTGGAAAGCAAATTATACATATAAAGATGTTCAGTAATCTGGGAAGTGACCAGTTTCTCTAATAGTGCACTACAAGGACAGATAGTAAAGCAATAGGGCTTTAATTATTCACTAGTTTAGAGTCCACCATCTTGAAAACAGGGATAATTTTAGCCATTTTTCAGATATCAAGTATAAGTCCCCAAGACAGTGATAAGTTGAACATTCTGATCAAAAAGGGAACCAGGTAGGGAGCCACCATATTAAGCAATCTAGGTTCAAGTCCATAAAAACCTGCACTATTACAAGGGGAACTGGAATTCAGACATCACTCTTCAGTTGTGGTAACAGAATGTAGGTAAAATGGGTGGTGATAAAGGGTGATGGAAAGAGGGGAGAGGAGCAGGAACATCATATGATGTGAGAGAAGAGAATCAGTAGTAGGCAGGTCAGGTACAAGGCAAATATATTTAGATAGGTCTGAGAAATGAAGATTAAAGACATTAGTGATAGTATCCCAATTGTCACAGTAAACACCATTAAGCTCCATGTCTTTTATGGACTGAGCACCCCCATAAAGTCCATAATATGGTTCCAGAACTTCCCAGAGTCACTTGCAGTATCCTGCAACAGCTCTTTGCAATAAAGTCTCATGACATGATGGATTGCATTTGTGCAGGCACTTCTTCATGTCCTATAGGCAATTCAGAGAAATGGAAGAGATGAAGATTTATATCTAGTCCAGGATGTGTCCCTTTTAAATAGGAAATATGTTCTTTGTGCAACCATCTAGTCAATGTCCCTCTGACTTTGTGTTTTATGAGGGAGATATGCTGATTTTGGAAAGTACTAAACTGAGAAATAAAGCAATTTAGTGCCACAGTGACAGCAATTTAAATTTAAATTTGGACAAAAGACAATAAAGAAACTCACAAGAAATGTGTTACAATTTTGTGAATCAAAATGGCTTGAGCTTGCTGTATCTAAATTTGTTTAATATCTGGGAGACATGAGGCTATTTCCATTAGCAAGCTTTTCACTAACCAATTACACATTTTTAGGTGGCTGCACTTTATTTAAAAGAGACTATTAAGAAGTCAGTTCAGATGATTCAAATGTTAGAGTAAATAATCTGCCCTGGGGTTCACCTTGTCACCTGGTTATTGACATTACTTTCCATCTCAGCTGATATCTAATAACCAAGAAATCTTCTTTGAAACACATCAAGTGAAAGAAAAAGAGCGTACAAAAACAGGATTACCACTTGGATGGAGACAGTACACTGTATTCCATTTAATTACTGATATATGCCATATGCTGATAGCACCCATACACAAGAAAGTAATGTTTTCCTTTTAGTGTCTATACAAACTATTCTGATGTATTCTGATTTTTTGTTAAATAAATAACCAAACAGGAAGGCCTGAGAATCAGGTGTTTATTTGGGGGTTGAACTGAGAGAGGCTTAGTGCTTTCTAAAAAATAATCACTACAGGGTGTTTTGATAGCAAAATTAAGGTTGTAACCAACACACACATGCATATGATACTTCCTCCTCCCACCCACCCAGGGATAACTCCACTTTTATAGGCTCTGGGGTGATTGACAGCTTGTACTGTAGATACTTCCTTGGATGCAGGAAGGCAGGGTTCACTGGAACAGGTAGAAACAGCTACAGGCTACAAAGGCAACTAAGTAAGGGTGTTTCTCACTGTAGGAAAGTAGAGAAGGGAGGAGAGAAAGAGAGAGAGAGAGAGAGAGAGAGAGAAATAATTCGGAAGCAGGAAGAACACTTAGACATGCTAGGGAGGGTGCAGCAGCTGCTAAAGGGCAGTCTTCAGAGAGACTTCTCTGGAGGCTGCAGTACTTTCCCTTCTGCAGGCATCTCTCTGGGACTGAGGGCAGGGGTTCCTCGTGTCCAGGCTGAGATGGTCAGGATTCAGAAGACCTCCTTACCAACCCAGGAACCACCAAGTTTTCCCCCATTGCCTCAACGGTTGCAAAAGAAGAGGAGTGGCTGGATGATTGTGGGCTTGGGAAGGGTGAGAGCAGTGGGGAAGAGACACATATCTTCTACAGTTCCATTCCATAACTTCTATGCTGCTCTGGCAGGGTGGGACTGTCCCAGAGAAGCACCTACAGTGGTAACCAAGGAGAATGCGGGGATCCTCCATGGTGGAGACCCCAAAGGGGGACAGAGGACCCTGGAGGAGGAGAAAGCAACTCCTGGTGGAGGACTCTGTCATCAGGGGGACAGACTTGGGGCCAGGAGGGGAAGGAGTGAGCATGGTCAAGTGCCTACCCGGTACTACAGCTTGAAGGGATGGACAGTGGAGCAGCAGGATGGGAGGGTGAGCTAGATGTCATTGTCCACCTGGGGATGAATAACCTGGCAAATAAAGAGGCTAGGGTAGTGCAGGAGCAATTCAGGGAATTGGAGAGGGGTCTTAGACAGGTGGCACACTCTGTAACCTTTTTTTTTAGAGGTGTTACCCATCGAGAGCAAGGCAGAGAACAGGATAATCCACACCAAGAGATTCAATGCATGGCTGAAGAACTGGTGAGGAGCGGAGGGATTAGCTCACTGAGGACTGGGATTCCACCTGGAGGGATGCAGGACCATACTGAGGCAATGGCCTATATCTATTCAGGGGCAGAATCAGAATTCTCAGTGAGAGGTTTAACTGTTTCATCAGCAAGCATTTAAACTAGTCAAGGGGGTGGCAGAAATAAACTGGGTAAAACAAACAGCCCCCCCAAAAAATGATAGAGATAGCAGAGGACCCTAAGTTTGAGAAATCACCAAAGATAACTAAAACCAAAATAGGTAAACATGCAGAGAAAAGGCAGAATGGGAGTAAAGACAAGGGGATATTGAGGAAAGACATGGGGATAAGATGGGAGTTATTAGGAGAGGAGACAGTAAAAATTGAAAGGCCATGTGCACAAGTGCCGGCAGTCTAGGAAACAAAATTCCAGTCCTAGTGGTCCTGATGGCTGAGGCAGACCTGGACATTGTTGTTATTACTGAGACATGGTTCACGGGGAACCATGAATGGGATAAGAAAATACCAGGTTACACTCTATCCAGGTGGGACAGGGTGGTTAAAAAGGGAGGAGGAGTGACTATCTATGTCAGGGAAGGAATTAAGGCAACTGAGGTACAGGGAATGCAGGGAGAGGTTGAAACTCTGTGGATCACCCTGGAGATGGGAAATAGCACTGCCATTCACATTGGTGTAATCTACAAACCTCTAGGACAAGGGGAAGAGCTGGACAGGGTACTTGTAGAAGCCATCCACAGAATGACAGCTAAAAGGGAGGTGCTACTGGTAGGACTAGGAGACTTCAATCAGCCGGATGTGGATTGGAGTAACCAGGCTGCAGCCTCAGCCAGGAACAAAGACATCTTGAAAGCCCTGCATGGGGTTTGCCTAAGAGAACTAGTGATGAAGCCCACCCAAGAGGGAGTGACTTTGGACCTAGTACTCACCAACAGGGTCAGAATTACAGATGTAAAAGTGGGGAGCCCTCTAGGATCAAGTGATCATGGTTCTATGTCATAAGGACGGTCACCGAAAGGTGATTATCATTACGGCGAGTGTACATTGGCAAAATTCAATTTCTGTGAAGTACACCCCTGGCAGAAAACAAAATGGCATAATGTACTCCATATTTGAATGCCATGCAGGGGGCTGCTCCCCCCCACACCCCCCTACTTTAGGATTCTCAACTCCAGGGGAGTGCATGTCGGGGGAGTGCAAAATTGTAAAAAATACAAATTAACTACTCAGGCTGGGTGCAACAAAACATACCTACACCAGGACCCGAACACAGCACCATGGCCACTCCAGCCCAGCACCCACCCATCATGCCATGGAGCGAGCTCGGTAGCTCACTGCAGCACCACCTCTCAAAAGCCCTCCCTCCTGCCCCACCCCTTGCTCTGCGTGCTTGCCCCCCCACGTGCATGTACACATAGCGACATCCCATCGCCATTCATGAACCTTCCCCATCTGGTTGCCTTCTCTGCTCCTTCACCCTGTCAACACGTGCCACAAGTGTGTTTCTATTTTGGTAGGTGTCTAACTGCAAGTAGCACATGTCACAGGATACCAGCAATCACAGTATGGTGTGGTTCAATGTAAGAACAGCAAAGGAGTCAAACCACATGAAAGCAAGGGTCCTGGATTTCAGGCGAACTGACTTTGCAAAGATGGGGGAATGTCTTAGGAAATCACTGGCAGAGAAGGAGAAAAGAGGAGAGTGGAGGAACAATGGGAGAAACTGAAGGGATCCATAGCAGAGACAACAAGCCATTGCATTAGGCAAGTAAGCAAAACAAAGAGAAAAAAAAAACACTATGCTTCTCAAAGGAACTGGCCGAGAAGGTAAGGGCAAAAAGGGTGGCATTCAGGAGGTACAAGGAAACACAGAGGGAAGAAGACAGGGAACTGCATCTGGAAAAGCAGAGGGAGGCAGGGAAAGCAGTCAGGAGTGCAAAGGCATAAACAGAAGGAAAAAATAGCCCAGGCAATAACAAAAGGGGACAAGAACTTTTTCAGATATGTTAGTGAAAGAAAAAAAAGGCTAAGAGTGGGATTGTGAGACTAAACAGGAAAGGAGGGAAGTGTGCAGAGGTGGACCAAGAAAAAGCAGAAATCCTGAACAAGTGTTTTTATTCAGTATTCGCAGTAGAAGGCAAAGGGGAGAGATCAAAGTTAGGTGACGGAAGAACCACTTGGAGGGAGGCAGACAACAGTCCATTTAAGGAGAAGAGAGTCTTAAAGGAACTCACTAATCTGAAAGTGGACAAGGCAATGGGGCCACATGGGCTACATCATAGAATATTAAGAGAACTCAATGAGATGCTGGCAGCACCACTGACAACCCTGTTTAACAGTTCACTGGAAACAGGTGTGGTACCAAAGGACTGGACGGGGTGAATGTCATCCCTCTCCACAAAAGTGGGAGCAGGGAGGAGGCTAGCAGTTACAGGCCAGTCAGCCTGAACTTAGTGATGGGGAAACTAATGAGCAGGGAGGAGGCTGGCAATTACTGGCCAGTCAACCTGAACTCAGTGGTGGGGAAACTAATGGAATCACTACTAAAAGAAAGGTTTGTGATTTATCTCAAATCCAACAGAGCACAGGATTCCAGGCAGCACGGATTTACAGCAGTAAGATCTTGTCAAACAAATCTGACAGATTTCATTGACTGGGTGATGAGTGAGATGGATTTGGGAGGGGCAGTGGATGTGGCCTACCTGGATTTCAGCAAGGCCTTCAACACCATCCTACATAGGAGGTTAGTAAACAAGCTTGACAGCCTGAGAGTGGGTCCCAGGGTGGTAAACTGGGTGAAAAATTGACTGAGCGATAGGACACAGAGGGTGGTGGTGAATGGACTACAATCCAAAGAGAGGAGGTGACCAGTGGGGACCGGTAGGGATCAGTGCTTGGACCAGTCCTCTTTAATGTCTTCATAAGTGACATTGCAGAGGGGTTAGAAGGAAGGGTGTGTATCTTTGCAGATGACACAAAGACCTGCAACAGGGTTGACACCCCAAGAGGGGTAGAGAAAATCAGAAGAGACCTAAGCAAGCTTGAGGAGTGATTAATGGTGTGGCAGCTAAGATTCAATGCAAAGAAGTGCAGGATCATGCACTTGTTCACAGAAATGCAGGGGAGGAGTACATGACAGGGGGAGGCACTGACAGCCTCCAAACAGTAAAGGGATCTAGGAGTACTCATATCTGATGATCTAAAAGTTACTAAACAATGTGAGAAGGCTGTGATGAGAACCAGTGGAAATTGGGGTGTATGGGGGAGGTATCTCCAGCAGAAAGAAGGAAGGAGGTGGTGATGCCATTGTATAGAATATTGGAGAGACCTCATCTAGAATACTGTATCCAGTTCTGGAGACCACATCTCCAGAAGGACATAGATAGAGTAGAAGTGGTTCAAAGAAGGGTAACAAAAATGGTGCAAGGGCTGCACCAAAAGTCATATGAGAGGAGGCTGGAGGATTTCAATATGTATTCCCTGGAGGAGAGGAGAGAGAGGGGAGATATGATAGAGACTTTCAAATACCTCAAGGGTGTAAATAAGGTACAAGAGGATAGCATTTTTTTAAAAAAATGATATTCAAGGACATGGGGACATGATATGAAGTTGGGGGGTACACTTAAGGGTAACGTGAGAAAGTATGTTTTCACAGAAAGGGTGGTGGATCCATAGAACATACTCCTGGTAGAGGTTGTAGAGGCAAAAATGGTAGGGGAATTCAAAAACACATGGGACAGACATAAAGAGACTCTAACAATAGGAAAGAGAGGATAAGCCACACATCATTTAGGATCTGTGATATATGAAACAGGTAGGAAAATGGGCAGACTATGTGGGCTGAGCAGTCCGTATCTTTCATCAAATTCTATTTTTCTGTGTTTCTACTTCTTGCCTTTGTAATTACCCTGAATCCCTCTCTTAGCACTTGCTCTGTCTCGGCCATTCAGATCAATAACTTGTGTAACCCCCTTGTTACCTGGGGTTACTAGAATCCCAGTAAGACCTAGTGGTAGGCAGGGAAGGCAGCTTGTGAAACTCTAGTTAAATGGGTTTCACACTGTCTCACTCTGTTCTCAGTCTCAGCTGAGACTGAGAGATGACATCACCAATAAAACTATCACAGCTGCATGAGCCACAATGGAATCTGCAGCAAGGGAGTTTTGGAATAGAATGTTGGGAGGTTTGAACAGATTCAGTAGGTCAGTTGGTGTTGGGAGCTTGCTGTGAAAGCAGCACAGCAGCTCAGTGTAGGCTTTTGGAGCCTCAGCCCTGACAGAGGGCTACTTTTAGGTAACAAGGGTGTGTCTCCACCAAAAGAGAGACACAGAAGATAATTGAAGTGGTGGAGACCGCTGTTTTCGGGTCTCAGTGCCCCCTTCCTCCAGGGATGGGGGCAGGAAAGGGTTTCTTGCAAATTCCTGGGGCAACCCTCTGGTTCTGCTATTAAGGGAAAAGCTGCCTATTTGTTCCAGAGTTTTTTGGGGAACAAGAAGACTTGTGAGTCGCCTGTGGGGCACCTGCAACCGCAGGGTGAGTGTCTGCTCTTCCTGAAAGGGCCTATGTTTTTCACCCTGGGACTTGTTTGACAATGTGGGGATTGAACTACTGAAATAGTGGGGGGCCTAGAGTAATAGGCTTAGCCAAGAAGTAAAAGTAGGTTCAAGACCAGTGCTTATTGGGATCAAAATGATATGTAGAGGAGATGTGACATACGTCTACCCAGGAATCTACATTTGCAAGTTTTCAGTTTAGGAATTGTTTAGTTTCCAGAGAAATGGCCGGGTATGGATTGTGGGAGCCAGAGGTGAGAGACCCTACATCTTTAGTGACCAGGTCCACCTCTACAGATTTGCTCTGTGGATTTCTACTTTGCCTCATGCACCTGGCCGGTGATTAGGGAAGTACCCAGACATGGGATTGGAAGGAAAATTCCCTCTAGGAGTCGAAGGCTCTAGTGTGGTTTGGGGAGCCATAATAGAATAATTGGTTCATCCCCAAAATGGACTGCGGATCAAGTGGCCGGCAGGGGACCCGGGCCAGTGGGGAAAACCCAAGTAGTGTACAAGTCGGACTGTGCACCCAAAGCTGCGTGCAAGTCCAAGCTGTGTGTCTGGTGGGTTCAGAGCCGGAGGGCTGGAATAGTGAAAGAAGTGTTCTGTTGTCTCTAATCTGCATTACCAGGAATGTAGCCCCATGGGGGTCTGTCTATGCTTTGTTTGTTCAGCTTGAATGTGAATAAAAGCCACCCTGGAGAATCCCATTCCTGGTTCTGGACATTACAGTTATTGCTTCCTGTGTTCGGATTTACTTGGGTGCCCCTGTGCAGAGTAGCCAAACCTAGGTTCCCTGTGCCGAGTAACCTCATCCTCCCCGAACCCAGTCCCCACCAGGTACTGCTGTCAGCTTCAACAGCATGCCACCTGTCATTTTGCTAAAAGGCAGGGGAGAGGGGTTACAAAAATGGAGGCACCGCTTTGGATTTTATTCTGGGAGGAAAGGTGCTTGGGCAAGGGGGCTAGCGTTTTGGCTATCTGGCAGTGGATAGCCCAAAAAAGCTGAAGCAATTTACTAAGTGTGTTGCTGTGTGCTGTGGATTGTATGCTGCTGTTTAAAATGCCAACTGTTTACCAAGGAGCAGTAAAGCCAAAGAGTGTGCCCTTGTCCTGCATCAAATTGTTTACACCGTTCTTTGCCTGCTTTTAAAATGAATTGTGGTAAAGAAAAGTGTGGAAGACTAGGGGTAGCAACAGGAAAATTGTGCCCTGGACGTTGGAAAAGCTTTCTGAATGAAAAGAGAGACTTGCAGGTGTAATGGCTATGTTAAATGGCTGAAATGGGCTCCCACAGTGGAGTCAGTTGA
Organism: Neoceratodus forsteri; assembly: GCA_016271365.2. Classification (NCBI taxonomy): domain Eukaryota; kingdom Metazoa; phylum Chordata; order Ceratodontiformes; family Ceratodontidae; genus Neoceratodus; species Neoceratodus forsteri. The sequence continues at coordinate 1,090,731,320 of CM057458.1, forward strand.
AAAAAAAAAAGTTGCATTCTGCAGTTTAAAGTTGCCTGCTCAACGATCACCGTCCTGCCAGCAAGCTTTTAAACTAGTCAATGGGGGAGGCACTGACAAGCAGCAGAAAAATCCCAGCCTCTCCCTACAAAACAGGGTACTAAATGAGAAAAAGACCAAGGTAGAACGGTCAGTGGGGGATGCTGCAACAGAAGGTAAGGCCATCAAAAAATGGAGAGCAATGAGTACCAATGCCCGTAGTCTAGGTAACAAGCTTCCTGAATTAGTGGCCTTGATGGAGGAGGAACATCTGGATATCGTACGGTCACAGAAACATGGTACACAAAAACCATGACTGGGACGTAAACATACCAGGTACACTATCTACAGGAGGGACAGGAGGGTAAAGAGGGGAGGAGAGTTTTACATAAGGGAAGGAATAAAAGCAACAGAACAAAAGGGTAAACAGGGAGGAGAAGAAGCACTGTGGGTAAATTTGAGGCAGTAATGGCACCACAATCCGCATAGGGTTAGATAGACCCTTCCCAGGGGAGGAAATGGACAAGGAAATGATAGAAAGTATACTTAGAATGGCAGAAAAAGGAGATATTGCTGATGGGTGATCTGAATATGCCAGATGTTAACTGGAGTGCAGTTGCAGCTGCCACTTGAAGAGTGCAGTTATTCTAGATGCCTACAGGAGGCATGCCTTAGCAACTAGTACTGGAGCTCACTCGAGAGGAGCAATATTAGACTTGATACTCTCAAATGGAGATGGAGAGAGATCAGCAGATGTAGAAGTGGGTAGCCATCTGAGAACTTTAGCAACCATCGAACGATACTGCGGTTCACAATAAACACAGCAATGAGCCAAGCCATACAAAGACAAAGTGCTGGCGGACTTTAGGAGGGCTGACTTTGCCAAAATGGTGAGTGCCTAAGGAATGCACTAGCAAATGGGTGGGAAGGAGGTGGAAGAACAATGGGGAATAATAAAACTGCCATCACAGAGGTAAGCAGCCTTGTGTGAAGCAAATAAACAAAACAAGACGATGTAAGAAACCACTATGGTTCTCAAAGGAAGTGGCAGTGAAGGTTCAAGAGAAAAAGCATTCAGGAAGTACAAGGAATCGCAGAAGGAGCAGGACAGAGAACTGTATCAGTTAAAGCAAAAGGAGGCTGGGAAGGCAGTCAGAACAGCAAAGGCCCAAACCGAGGAAAAGATAGCCAACTCAGTTAAGAAGGGGGATAAAACCTTTTATAGGTACATCAGGGAGCAAAGGAAGACCAAGGGAGGATAGTGAGGCTTAATAAAGGGAGGGAGGGAGGGTGGGCAGAGGGAGACTGAAAAGGCAGAGATACTAAACAAATATTTTTGCTCAGTATTTACAAAGGAAGAGGTGGAGGTACATAAAACAAACAGTAGTAACACTCTGGATACAGAAGTTGTTACCAGCCCATTTACAGAAGAAAGGGTTCTGAAAGAACTCTTAAAACTGAAGGTGGACAAAGCAATGGGGCCTGATGGGATTCATCCCAGAATTCTAAAAGAATTAAGGGTAGAACTAGTGACACCACTGACTACCCTCTTTAACAAATCATGGAGGATGGGTGGTACCTGAGACTGGAGGAGGGCAGATGTGATTCCTTCACAAAAGTGGGAGCAAGGCAGAAGCAGGAAACTATAGACCTGTTAGTTTAACCTCAGTGATAGGAAAATGATGGAATCATCTCTAAAGGAAAGAATTGTCGAAGTATCTAGCTGCCAGAGGGCACAGGACCCTAGGCAGCATGGATTCACAGCGGGAAGGTCATGCCAGATCGAATCTGATAGATTTCTTTGACTGGGTGACCAAAGTAGTAGATCAGGGAGGGGCTGTGGACATGGCCTACCTAGACTTTAGCAAGGCATTTGACACAGTCCCACACAAAAGATTAATATATAAGTTAGCCAGCCTGGGAGTGGGTCCCAAGGTGACAGCCTGCGTAATGAATTGGCTGGAGAATAGGACACAGAGAGTAATAGTAAATGGAGTCCACTCAGAAGAAAGGAGGGTTACTAGCGGGGTACCTCAGGGTTCAGTATTGGGACTAGTCCTCTTCAATGTCTTTATAGCGACATTGCAGAAGGACTGGAAGGAAAAATATGTCTCTTTCAGATGACACTAAGATCTGCAACAGAGTTGATGCACTGAGGTGGGGTGGAAAAGGATGAGAAGGGACTTGTGAGTTAAGGAGGAATGGTCAAATGTATGGCAGCTTAGATTCAATGCTAAGAGTCAAGGTAATGCACCTGGGAAACAAAAATCCAGGGAAGAGTACACAATGGGGGTGAGATACTAACAACAACAAAATGGAAAGGGACCTGGGGGTAGTCATATCAAGATGACCTAAAGGTGGGCAAGCAATGTGAGAAGGCAGCAAGGAGGGCTGGGGGATACTGGGATGCATAGGAGAGGCATCACCAGTAGAAAACAGGAAGTTATTATCCTTCTGTACAGACAGCTGGTGAGGCCCCATCTGAGATTACTGTGTGCAGTTCTGGAGACCCAATCTCCACAAAGACATAGACAGGATCGAGAGCTGTCCAGAGGAGGGCAACTAAAATGGTGCAGGGTCTGCACGGAGACATATGAAAGAGACTTAAGGAGCTTAATATGTATAGCCTCGAGGAAAGGAGGAGAGGGGGACATGATAGAAACTTTCAGAAGTACCTCAAGGAATCAACAAGGTCCAAGAGGGTAGCATCTTTCAAAAAGAGGTGCAAGAACAAGAGGGCACAATTTGAAGATGGGGCGGCCCAGATGTAATTTAGGAAGTATTTTTCACAGAGAGGGTTGTGGATGCATGGAATGGCCTTCTGGAGGAGGTTGTGGAGTCGAAATCAGTGGTGGAATTCAAGCATGCATGGGATAGTCATAAGGCAGTTCTGGGGGGTGGGGGTAGGAAGAAGTAAGGCTGCTGGTTAACTAGGATCTGCAGCTTATCCAGTAGGTAGGGAAATGGGCAGACTGGGTGGGCCAAGTGGTCCTTATCTGCCGTCAAATTCTATGTTTCTATGTTTCTATGTGAGGAGAAGACCACTCGTAAGGAAGAAGAGGCTCATTTGCATGGCATCATGTGATTGGTCAGGCTGCAATCAGTCCCGCCCCTCAGCCAGCTCTACAGTGACTGCCCCAGCATTCAAGAGAGAGTGTGAGTAGAGTGCATGTACTGGTTAGTGGAGGAGCATCGCAGAGTGTTAAAATCACTGTAAACCTTGTAAAAATAGACTATCTTGTTTAAAATCAGGCTCAACCCGCTAATCGATCGTTGGAATTGCAAGTGTGGTGGTTGAGAAGATGATCGGCAGAACTGCCTGCCCGTTTCTGTTCTGAGGCCTCCGAGAACTGGCTGCAGGCCATTTTCCCCCATCGCAGCAAACTGCTACTGATAACAGTAAGTAACAACATGGAAAATGCTCAAACAGTGATTTTCTGCCCTATGCCATATAAATGTGTGTGCAGCAGTGTAGTCACGTTGCAAGTAACGACTGTGTCAAGTCCTGCCAACAAGTGCAAGTCTGTTAAGCCATTGACTGTGTGCATAGTAATAAGTTCAGCCTCAGTTTAAAGTCTGAAGCCAGGAGAGAGACTGTGAGTTGTAGCCAAAGTGCAGCACTAGTTATACAAGCAATCCTGTGCTTAAAAACCTGAAGCTTTAAAGGACTGTGAGTCTAAGAAATGTTTCCAGCATGTGAAAAGTCCATGGAAAATCCTGTAAATGTGTTTAGAACAAGAACAGAGCAAGTTTGTGCAGTTTGAGCAAAAGTTATCAGTAGTCTGTGTAAATCGGGTGCGCAGTGGCTTGACCCAGATTCTGAATGTTGATGCACAGGAGTGCTGCCACTGCCATTACAGGGTGGGGTAGTAAAGTAAACACAGCAGCAGAGGAGCCATTTTACAACTAAAGAAAGTGTTCAATAAAGTGGGACTTTCAGTTACTGTGAACTTTTGTTTGTTTTTCTGCAGTTATGGCCTCAGGACCAGCTCGTTACCCACATCATGCCCGGGTTGCAGTAACAGCAGCAGTGAATAGACTGAGGGATATTGAAAAGTGGTGCTATGGAGGACAACTGCCTCCTCATGTGGCGGTTCCTGGATATCCAATGCATGTATGTCAAATATGCTTGAGAGCTGGAAGAGAGCGTCTTCATGATTCCTCACTGTGCTGGATGCCTAGAAAAATATGGCTTGTATAAAGAGCCTCAAATTCGGTTGGCTCCCACATGAACAAAGGTTCAGGAATCTGCAGTTGGCAGCACACAGCACCAGGCGGAGCCTGTGCAGGAAGGCCCCTCGGGGGAGTGTGGCACAAAGCTAGAGGGTGCAGAGTTAGAGACAGAACCAGAAACTGAAGTTTCGGATGCTGGATCCAAGAAGGAAAGTTCGGATAAAGCATCAATAGACCCCTGGGGGGGGCCTAACCCAAGTCTCTTAGGCGAAGATGAGATGCGGGAGGCCTTTGAGTGGGAGGTGTCGACCTCCATGCCTAGTGATGACTGGATAGTTTCAGTAGTGAGGACGACTGCTCACTCCTGGGCTCAGATCCTCAGTGAAGAGGAAGATGGGGGGGACCTATGTAGTCTTGTGAAAAAGGAACGGGTGCACAGCCTCGAGATCTTGCCTTGGAGGAATGCATAGAAGAGAGTGGTGATGCCACTGCCCTGGCTTTGCAAGAGGAAGAAGTCAGGGATCCATTTTTAATTTCATTAAAGATGCAAAGCTAGCAGAACCAGGACTGGCCACGCCCAAGCCAGGCCAGCGGTCTCAGACTGACCAAAGCTAGTAAAGAGGAGAGACTGGTTCGTAGGAAGGCGAATGAGATCTATGGTATGACCTTTCCTACCTTTCCTCAGAAAGTCTGGGAGGAGATTGAGAACAGCAGGAAATCCTGGATCTGGGATGAAGCAATGAAAAGTGTGCATCCTGGGGCCAACAAGCATGTAAAGAACAGATTGTTTCACGAGAAGTATACCCAGTGGAAGAGAGGCAGGATACTGTTTATAGACAGAGTGCGAATAGTGGACGGAGAGGGACATGAAATCTCCCACTGTGTGAATTATGTGTGCGCCCAGACGGGGTAATAATTCAAGCTCCTGACCCCCAGTACTATTGGCCTCAGTACAGGGACCTCCCAGCAAATGTGCCATGCCTACAAAATAGAAAGCCGAGCAGTGGTAGTCAATACTGCCACACCAGACTGTGAAGTGCCTTTATTGATCCACCAGTATGGACATCCAGGACTCAGGTGCCCCACACATTCATCAGTTCTACAGTGTACTGGCCTTTCCAGAATCCATCGACTGGCCCACCAGATGACTTCAGATCCAGACAGAACACCAGCCCAGCTGTATCCTGAGCCATCATCTGGTAATCGGATGACGTCAGACCAGCTGTTTTCTTTTTGTTCCTGTTCTAAGGTTCCATCTCCAGAGATGACATCATCCCAGCAGTTCCCAGATGTGCCCTCCTGTGGTTCCTGGAAGATGTACACCCAGCTGTATTGGAAGAAATGCTGCCAGGGAGAGTCTTCGTCAGAGGTACAGGTCGGTGCAGAATGTTCCATTCTACAAGGGGCTGGTAAGTCCCAACTTTTCTGTCTTTATGACATTGCAGTACACACCCTAAACTAGCAGACTCCAAAATGTGTGAACTGTCTGCAAAGACTCTCCCGTTCGGGACTTTGGCCTGTTAGAACTGTGCTTCACCGGGCTCTGGCCCAGGATAGACTCTTTATTGGACTAGCCTTTGGGCATTGTGGTCACTAGTTGGGACTTTCAGGGCACTCCATCCCCCCCAAATGTGCATTGTAAATAATGTCATTGTTTTCTAATGTAAATACTGTTTTTCTACCTTTTCTAAAAAAAAAAAAATATTTTGGGGATTGTTCAGTGTTTCGATGGTAGGGGTTTAGGTAGACTGTGTATGCAGATTAGGAATGTGTGTTGTCCTTTTTCTTCCAGGTGTTCCTGAAGAAGACAGAAGAGAAGACAAGAAGAGGAGGAGGGGCTCATCGGAGTTCCTCATTAGTACTTTAGTGTGTAGAAATTTAAAGTACTGTGGTGTTGTTATTGTTGTTGTTACTGTATTAACCCTTTCATTCCACAGGTGTGGTTGTGGGGGTAGGGAGGAGGCAGTAAAATGGTATAAAATGTGGTATTTTATTGGTGTGTGGTTGCAGGTTGACCTAGGTCGGGGAGGTCCCCGGGTTGTTTTTGTTTTGGGGTATTAAGTTAAAGGCAGATAGGTTTTCCCTAGAGGGTTAGGGAGGATAGACAGGCTGTGGCCTTGACCTGCAGTAGGGACTGCAGTGCTGATCTATCTGGGCTATGCTATGGATAGTTCTACCAGAGCCACTAAGTGTCCATAGTAAGTGGATAGTGTAGAGGCTTATATGTCAGCTAAAGGTCTCTAGGCCCTTAGTGTTGCCTGCCTGTGCTTGCACATGGTAGGAGGGGGCCTGATCACCCCCCTCCGCAGGTAGCACATAGGGTGGGATGGCCTAAGGCCGGGTAAACAATGACTGCGGACAGTCATTTTCCTGGTCAAGGGCAAGTGTAACCCCCTTGTTTCGGGGTTACTAGAATCCCAGTAAGACCTAGTGGTAGGCAGGGAAGGCAGCTTGTGAAACTCTAGTTAAATGGGTTTCACACTGTCTCACTCTGTTCTCAGTCTCAGCTGAGACTGAGGGATGACATCACCAATAGAACTATCACAGCTGCATGAGCCACAATGGAATCTGCAGCAAGGGAGTTTGGAATAGAATGTTGGGAGGTTTGAACAGATTCAGTAGGTCAGTTGGTGTTGGGAGCTTGCTGTGAAAGCAGCACAGCAGCTCAGTGTAGGCTTTTGGAGCCTCAGCCCTGACAGAGGGCTACTTTAGAGTAAAAGGGTGTGTCCACCAAAAGAGAGACACAGAAGAGACTCAGGCGGTGGAGACCGCTGTTTTGAAATCTCAGTGCCCTCCTCCAGGGATGGGGCAGGAAAGGGGTTTCTGCAAATTCCTGGGGCAACCCTCTGGTTCTGCTATTAAGGGAAAAGCTACCTATTTGTTCCAGAGTTTTTTGGGGAACAAAAAGACTTGTGAGTCACCTGTGGGGCATCTGCAACCGGAGGGTGAGTGTCTGCTCTTCCTGAAAGGGCCTATGTTTTTCACCCTGGGACTTGTGTGACAATGTGGGCATTGAACTACTGAAATAGTGGGAGGCCTAGAATAATAGGCTTAGCCAAGAAGTAAAAGAAGGGTTCAAGTCCAGTGCTTATTGAGATCAAAATGATATGTAGAGGAGATGTGACATATGTCTACCCAGGAATCTACATTTGCAAGTTTTCAGTAAAGGAATTGTTTAGTTTCCAGAGAAATGGCCGGGTATGGATTGTGGGAGCTGGAGGTGGGAGACCCCCCTATCTTTAGTGACCAGGTACACCTCTACGGATTTGCTCTGTGGATTTCTACTTTGCCTCATGCACCTGGCCAGTGATGAGGGAAGTACCCAGACGAGGGATTGGAAGGAAAATTCCCTCTAGGAGTTGAAGGCTCTAGTGTGGTTTGGGGAGCCACAACAGGATAATTGGTTCATTCCCAAAATGGCCTGCGGATCAAGTGGCCAGCAGGGGAGCCGGGCCAGTGAGGAAAACCCAAGTAGTGTACAAGTTGGGCTATGTACCCAAAACTGTGTGCAAGTCCAAGCTGTGTGCCTGGTGGGTTCAGAGCTGGAGGGCTGGAATAGTGAAAGAAGTGTTCTGTTGTCTCTAATCTGCATTACCAGGAATGTAGCACTGTGGAGGTCCATCTATGCTTTGTTTGTTCAGCTTGGATATGAATAAAAGCCACACTGGAGAATCCCATTCCTGGTTCTGGACATTACAGTTATTGCTTCCTGTGTTCGGATTTACTTGGGTGCCCCTGTGCAGAGTAGCCAAACCTAGGTCCCCTGTGCCGAGTAACCTCATCCTCCCTGAACCCAGTCCCCATGAGGTACTGCTGTCAGCTTCAACAGCATGCCACCTGTCATTTTGCTAAAAGGCAGGGGTGAGCGGTTACACTTGAAATGGTGTAACTGATGTCATGGAATGTCAATGGGCATCAAGAGCAAGATCAGTTTGTTTGCAGAAGACACCAAGATGAGAGCAGTAGTGGATGACCTAGGTGGCATGGGTTGCAGGATGATCTTTCAAAATTGGAGACCTGGTCAGACACCTGGCAGTTGGGGTTCAGTGCCACAAAGTGCAAGGTGCTACATTTTGGGGAAAAACACAAAAAGGAGCTACCAGCTTGGGGGGGTCAGCTAGCCATGACAGAGGAGGAGAAGGATCTGGGGGTGATTATAACGGGCACAATGAACAACTCAGAACAATGAAGGAAAGCAGCTGCAAAGGCCAACAAAATGCTGGGTTGTATTGCCAGGAATATATCTTCAATGATATGGGAGGTGATCCTGCCATTGTAAAGGTCACTGGTTAGGCCACACCTGGAGTACTGCATGCAATACTGGTGCCCATACCAGAAGAGGGACATTAAGTTACTGGAGAGGGTGCAGCACAGGGCAACAAAGATGATCCAGGGACTAGGGGACATACCCTGCATGAGCAGGCTGAGGGAGGTGAACATGTACTCACTGGAGAAGAGGAGAGACCGCTGGGATATAACTGAAACCTTCAAGTACTGTATATGAAGGGAATAAACAAGACAGGCACAGAGGAACTATTCAAATTAAGGGGGTAGGGACACTTGAGGTCATAATCTCAGATTGGAGGGGGGAAGGTTCAGGGGTGAATGAGAAGACACTTTTTTACAGAGAGAGTGGTGTCTGGGTGGAACATGTTGCCTGTGGAAGTGGGATCCTGTAGAACAGTGGACTGCTTCAAAAGGGGATATGATAGGGTAAGAGGGATGGAGGGGTGGGGAGGGGTGGAGGGGCAGCTGCAGTATAAGGGTTGCTAGCGGCACACTCGAGCAGACTCGATAGACCATAAGGCCTTTATCTGCTGGCAAATTTGTTTGTTCGCCTAAATGTCTTAGAAATATGAAAAAAAGCATTAGATGCTGAAGCAAGTAGAACTCTATGTAGATCTAAGGGCATCCCGCAGCTAAATAATTTATCTCAAAATTGTCAGAGCATACCAGAATATATAACTTATGTGAAAAGGACAACAGAAAGGCATTTTAACTATAAAAAATAATTTCCTGTCACCTTTTACAAGCTTCCCACTGATGACTTGCACTTTTTTAGAGGATTGCACTTTATTTAAAAGTGAACACTATGAAGCCAATTCAGCCAGGTAATAGATTTAAATATTAAAATAGGTACCTAACCATGGGGTTCAGTTTGCTATCTGGTAGACGCGCTTAATTCACACCTCAGCTAATTTCGATGACCAAGCAATGCCCTTTGCAAATCATGAAGAAAAGTAAGAGTGAGAAAATGCTTGAAAGGATTGCCACTGGGAGGGCACTGGATTTGGTTTGATTACCAATATATGCCACGCACCAATAGCACCCCTAGCACAAGCAGTGACCAATGCCAAATGTTCACTTGCTTGCATTTGCTGTGCAGTTGTTGGGCAGAGTACAGCAGTTAAAATTAACAAATTAATAACATACATTATAATAGTGAAATTGTCACTCTTAGTAAATGAAGATGTTCACATGTAATGATGTGGTTTCTTAAACTGTGAATTGTGCCTTGTGATTGTGAAAGAACTTTAATGAGAAAAGGTAAGAGACTGACAGAATTAGGAAGGAAATTCAGTAGTCTGATGCTGTGGCAGGTGAAGAGGTATCATGAACCCCTCCCACCATGTCAGCAAAAGTTTAGACTGATATCAAATTATTTATAAGCATTATTATGCTTATTATTATTATTAGTTCTTTTGGACCCTGTGCTCCCATCCTTCCATCCAGATACAGTGTGAAAAATAGGAAACACTTTCAAAGTTACGAGTGTGCATAGAAACTGTGCAATGCATGCTCATAACATGATCATTTTATAAATTTTTTTTACCAGATTTTCAACATCAGTATTACAGGGCCTCCCCTTATGAACAGTGCAACTGTGATTTTGTTAATCCATCCCAAAAGTTGATTTCACACAGAGATCACGCCATTCTGCACCACAGATGCGAAATCATATTCCAGACAGAATGTGCAAAATGACAGCTGTTCTGTTCATAAGGTAGTGTGAAAAACTGGCAATGCTGAAAATCTGGAGAGCAAATATGAAAAATTGGCAAAGTTATGAGCGTGCATAGAAATTGCGCAACACACACCCGTAATCAGTCACTTTTTGGAATTTTTTCACCAAATTTTGAACATGTGATTTGTGAGTCCTCCCCTTATGAATGGTGGCACTGTCATTTTGTAAATCCATCCCAAAAGTTGATTTTGTGCAGCGACAGTGCCATTCTGCACCACAGGTGCAAAAACACATTTTGGGCAAGACATGAAAAATGACAGCTGTACTGTTCATAAGGAGGTGTTAAAAAATGGCAATGTTGAAAATCTGGAGTGAAAATATTAAAAATTGGCGAAGTTATGAGCATGCATAGAAACTGCACAATACACACAAATAAAACAGTAATTTTTTTGGAATTTTCTCACCAAAATTGCAACATGGGCTTTTTAGGGCCCCACCTCATGATCAGTGGCACTGTCATTTTGTGAATCAATCCCAAAAGGTGATTCTGTGCAGTGACCATTAAATCACCTTTTGAGACTGAGAATCGAAATGACAGTGACAGTGTTCATGAGGAGGGGCCCCAAGAACCCCATGTTGAAAATTTAGGGTCAAAATTCCTAAAATTGGCTGAGATATCAACCTAAGTTGATCCCCCCATTCAGTCCCATTATACAGCACTTATCTGATTCCTCATTTTGTAGTTCGGCTTTGAAGAGTACAGACTTCTCCCAGTCCAGAGACAATCAAGGCTCCTGCCCTCTGGAGGGTAAGTATGGATGGGGGGGTGCAGGGAGCTGGGTGAGCAGAGGGAGGGTGGGGATCAGGGAGATGACGATGGACCATTTTCTTCATTACAGGTTTAAAAAAAATTTAAAAAGACTTTGAGGGATGGTTTTCCTCATTTACAGGCTTCCAGTGTGCCACATAAGTTTTGGGGGGGGTCATCATGTTGACAGGGAATTGGGCACCTCCATCGGCAGTTAAAGTGGGCTTGGGGGTGTCATCTGACTCTGGGAGTGGGCATCCCTGTGTCAGAAAGATTTATTTTATGTTTTTTATCACAACATTATTTTTGTCACTGCCACGGACCTGGTAGGGGCTATGACCCCCTCTCAGAGGGGTACATCCTCCAGCCCATTGGAGCCATCATGGGTCCTGCTGGGTCCCAGTATTTTCCTCCATTTCCTCCTTTTGTGCCCATGCTCCATACAATGGACACAGCAGCTGTCTTCATCTCTGTGGAGGCAGCCAAGTACCCTGGGCATGGGACAAACCCCTCTAGTTGTGCTGATTCACACAGCACAAACCCCCCACCCTGAGGAAGGATAGCAGACTGGACACTCAATCCTTATCTCCCAGGCTGACCCCTGAATGACCTGAATCCATTCCTGAACCTGGATCACCATCGTGGTGCAAGATGTGGCATCCAGTGCCTCAACCTTCAGTGCCAGCAGGCCAGCTAAGCTTTAAATTATATAATAAACATATCGGCACACCAGGGTGGGCTCCCAGTGTGCCACAATACTGGGGGGGGTACAGAGTGACATGGGCATTGGGCACCCCAATGTCAAAAAGGGTCAGAGTAGATTGACACAGTATCCTGTATCGAAATATGTGCAAACTTCGATGCAGGATCCTGCATCGAAATACTGTAATGTACTGCACAATGGTTTTGTATGGGAAAGCATTGTGCAGCACATTACAATACTGATAGCAGGATTCTGCAGTGAAATTGTACACTTGATGCAGGATTCTGCATTGAAGAAAGACCTCGAGGGAGGGTTTCTTTTTCACAGGTATTTAGACATAAAGCACGGGCACATCAGGTGGGCCCTAGCATGCCCAGTAGATGGAAGGTATTGTGCACACAAAGTGCACAAAAGCAGGTCTTCCATGGCTCTGCAGCAAGCAGCACGGGTTCCAGCTGCAGCTGCAGAAGTCAAGAAAATACCGCTCGTGTCATACAGGGAATGGACTCTAAGCCATTCTCTGTATAAGCTGGCAACCGAGAGAAAAACTTCTTTGAGTCCAGTTTTAACCCCAAAAATCATCAGAAAACACCTAAAGAGGTTCTCTTTAGCTGTTTTCTGATTTTTTTTGTTATTAAAATGTTCCGTACTTAAACATCCTCTCTAAGTGGCAAAACAATATGGCAGCTGCAACACAATTGTTCACAGGACTGTGTGAAAAATACCAACATTGTTTGCAAAAAGAAGCTGGTATTTTTCAAACAGCAGTCCTATTTAAAAAAAAAAAGCTGCTATTTTTCTAACCATACCCCTATTGTTGGAAAAATAGTGTTTTTGTGCCTGACATAAATTTTCCCATATGAAACAATGGGAACATTAAAAATATCAACTTTTGAACAGATTAATATTTTTTCACTAAATCTTCAAAAGGCACATCTGTGACCCAAAGGCTTTCAACTCTGAAAATTTCAGCTCACAACATAAAGCCCTTTTTGAGATCCAGCTGTACAAAGAAATGTGAAAAAATGCAGATTTTTCTGTTTTTTTCAACACTTTATAGCTCAGAAACTGCTTGAAGGCTTCCCACGAAATTTGGCAGGCCAAGGAACCCAGAGGTTATGCATGCCAAATGTTATGCATATTTGTTGAACAGCTCTAATGTTATTAAGCCTCAGAGTTTGGACTTTAACATAGAAGTGCAGATTCACCTAATTATACTGGCACAATCGTGTCAGTATAATATATATATATATATATATATATATATATATATATATATATATATATATATATATATATATATATATATATATATATATATATATATATATATATATATATTATATATATATATATACATATATATATATATATATATATACACATATACATATATACATATATATATCTATATATATATATACATATATAGATAGATGTATGTATATATATATATATATATATATATATATATATATATATATATATATATATATATATATATATATATATATATATATATATATATATCTATCTATATCTATCTATCTATCTATAGAGAGAGAGAATTCTATGCAAAACTGCGTTAATGCATCATTTAGGGTTAAAACACAAAAAGTCAGGAAATGAAAAATCTTTAGGGTTGCCCCTCCCCCCAGACCCGTCCATTATCCCAAGACTGACAGCTGACGGGGTGTGTCATTGGGGTTGTGAGGTCTAAATGTCACCCCATTCTATTTGAAATTACATTGACAAGCCACAGTAAATAAGAATGGGGTGACATTTAGGCCTCACAACCCCAATGACACACCCGATCAGCTGTTAATCTTGGGATGATGGGTGAGTCTGGGGAGGGGAAGGCAACCCTAAAATGTTTTCATTTTCTGACTTTTTTGTGTTAACCCTAAATGATGCATTAATGCAGTTTTTTTGCATAGAATTTCCTTACTTTTTGAGAAAGAATAAAAAACTAAGAACTTGAGCTAGTTGGTGGGAGTGTGGGCCCTTCAGACCCTGCACTCCCACCAACCAGCAGAAGGTGGTAGGAGGCAGTATAGTGCAGTGGTTTAAGGCTCTGAGCTGCAAATCTGGTGACATCCAGCAGACCAGACCTGGGTTTGAATCCCACAGCTTCCACTTGCTTACTGTGTGATCCTCAGCAAGTCACTTAACTTCCCTGTGCTGCCAAGTCACTCCTGTAAAAAAGCTTTCAGCTTAGTATGCTATTCCTGGTTAAACAACCAAAAAAAAAGTGCAACCAACGTGTGTGTACCATCAACACCCTCCAAATGTCAATAGAAAACACCAAACTGTGTCCGAGAAATAACATGTTAAAGTTTCAGATTTTCAATTGTCAGAGATGCAGAATTCCACACCTGTAAACATTTTACAGGCACAATGACTGAAAACTACATCCATGACACTAAGGCTATGTGCTCTATCAATTTCAAGCCATCAGCACAATACAAAACACTGTCTGCAACACTTAAATTGTATCACGCAATATCTCCATAAAAAAAAATTTCTCCGACACAAACACCGTAATCCACATCTACAGGACACGCCGAGAACACCCTCCAAATTTCAATGCAAAAGACCAAACCGTGTCCGAGATATAACATGTTAAAGTTTGACATTTTCATTAATCAGAGTTGCAGAATTGTGCACCTGTTAACATTTTACAGGCACGACTGAAAACTACGTCCATGACACTAAGGCTAAGTACCCTATCAATTTCAAGCCACCAGCACAATGCAAAACACTGTCCACAACACGTAAATTGTGTCATACAATATCTCCGCCAAAAAAAAATTCTCTGACACATAAACACTGTAATTCACATCTACAGGACATGCTGAGAACACCCTCCAAATTTCAAGTAAAAAGATTTGACCATTTCCGAGATATTTAAACTTAAAGAGGACAGGAAATTAAATAAAAAACTGAAACCGTTGATAGTGTAATGTCTTTATTTATAATAAAGATTAGCTGTTTGTCTCTACAGTGTCTCCGAAAGTTAATGTTTTAATTTTTCTTTTATTATCTCACTGTAAATAGGAACATGGAGGTTACTGGTGCTGCCAGTTTTTTTGTTTCCTGTTTACACACATTTACTTTGAGTGAGCCTGCTTAATGGTGATGTTGTCATTCATGTATTCTATGACAACATCATGACTCGCATACTGTAAGAAACCTGCATGCTGCTGTCAGAAACTGGCCACATCCAGGAAGTACAGACCCTTGTAATCAAGTTTGTACTGTCTTGCCTATTTGTGCTTTTTTTATTTTACAAATGCAGTTCTGACAATAGTACCAAAGATTTGTTTATTTAAAAAAAAACCATAAGTACAGCTTGATTAATATATGGGTAATCAGAAACATGTGGTGCTCATGTTTGTTTTGGATATCCTGATTACCATAATAACTGTGATGATTAAGATTACTTTAAAAAATAGTGTGCAGCTTTGATGTGTGTAAGCTGTAATATAATCGATAGGCTACTGTTATTGATGCTGGCTGTGTACAATAGGGATGTTATCTGAGTTTATGCAGCTCTGTTTGCTGACTTTTCAGCACCCAACACCTGCCTACAGCATAAACAACTTTCTCTGAGTTATTACTGTATTCTGTATTATTACTGTAGGATCACAGGTCTACCTTGTAAATGAGCTTGCTCAATGTTGCCCGTCTGGATAAATAAAGATATTGATTGATTGATTGAGTTGCCCCTCATCAAGTTGAGTACAGTGCAGAGTGTGGATGGTATTGTTCTGTCTGGGTAACCCCCGATTACCATCAAGGCACAATCTCATGATCAGCTACTCCTGTGTAATGTGTCACAGTATCTTCACCTAAAGATGAAGTTTGTTTTATAACATATCTCACCACGGCAGTCAATTTGAAGTGAGCATCAAAAAAAATTGAGCCACTACTAAGGATACAGGACATTCAGCTGCTGATCGCAGAAAAAAAGATGAAGCTTGCTACTGTGAGATTTGTTGCTGTTGCAGGCTTGTCATGCATAAACATTACAGCTGTTTGCTACAGCAACTTCTGTATCCCTATACTGATTTGCAAAGCCAACACAAAATGTTTGACACCAACATGCTTTGCAAAAAAGTGTGGACTTTGGTCATAACGCTGAAGTGTTAAGTAGCAAAACTTTTTAAATTCTGGCTGTATTCATAGTTTTTCTATTCTTGGTCTATGTACTAATGAATTTAACCTCTGGCCTTTACGTGAATGTATATGGGTTTTGAATAAATTTCACTATTTTATTTGCATTGCCAGTTGGTGACAAACATTATGACATAACAAAATCTGGTACCACAACCATCCACTTGCCCCCACAGACTCTCTCATGTCGTGGTGTCAGACATTAATTGCAGTGAATATGACATTTGCGTGAGAAGATGGTGCTTCCCCGTCGAAATAGCAGGGCTCTTTAATCAAACATCATTAAAAAGCTGTAGTCACGTCAGAATATTATCATACACAATTCCTGAATAAATCTCTATAAATTGTGCCTTTAGGAGGTGTGCATTAATAATGACTCAGTTTACCTTGAAATTATTCCCGGTGTAATCACACATGTAAGTCACCCACTGCTTACACACAGGGAATTATCAGCAGTCAAGTCAAATGTGAGCACCACACGATCTGCAAGCCATTTTTATTTTCTGGCTATGTATTTCATGTCCTGCAGTCAGAACTGTGATGTGCTTAAAGAGTTGGATTTGAGGGCAAAAAATATTTGCTTTTCAACTCATTTCCACTATAGCACCTGACTTTTGCGTTGATTTGATATACAAGTTGGAGGCATTGTTTTGCGGTAAGGCGGCGTGCATTTCAGATATATCCTGCTCAACAGTATGAATGAGTGCACCCCCAGCCTTGAGCTGTGCAAAGCAAGTACCAAAAGAAGTACTCTTCTAGGAGCTGCAACTCTACACTCAATCGAATGTAATTATGTATTTTCAGCAAAATACAACTTGATCCCCTGAATACTCCAGGGTTAGATGAGCATGGAGCTCAGATCTATATAATGCTCACACATCAGTGTACCTCTTAACTAGGAATTAGACACTGAGAAACTGCTGCTTGTCTATCCCTTATGCCTGAATTGAATATGCATGCACTCACTTTTCTTCAATAAACCCAGGTCCAGGGCTCCAGTGCTGGATATTATTGTTGTTATGCTACAAGACTTATGGTTAATTTCATCAATATGTGTTGACATTCTCATTACATGGTTTCAGTCAAGTGTTTTAAATTTGGGGGGTGTCGCACTGAAGAATCACTATCGGTAGGGGCTTGACTAGGAAGCTGCCAAACTGACATCCGAGATGACAGTGAGTTTGCATGAATTGAATGCAAAATGAAATCAACTCCTGTAGATGTGTGCTGATCTGAGGTGTGGTCACATTGTCAGTGGCACAGTTAGTATGGCATTTGAATTAGCTATAGACAAAAAAAAGTGAAAGCTAGGTGTTCGAATCGGATGTGGTACAATAAACATAGCCTATCCCGTTCTATGCTTGAAGAGTGGTAGCCAATGTACAGTTTGTCTGCTCTGCATGCGCAACAATGAATGCGAAACTCACCTAAAGAATATCCTTCTTCATTACTCCTAATTATTTAAAAATAGCTGAGAGATGTTGGCCTTTTAAACAGCACATGAAATGGCTGCTGTTTGGACTGATTTTTCTTTTGGGTGGGATGGCAAACAACTGACACACAAAGGATGTGAACAAGTCTCAATTACAGTTATGTGTAATTAGAGATGAAAACAGTGAGTGAGAAAAGATAAATACCACAGCAATTGCAGCCAGACACCAGTAAATGCATCTTCATACTTACATTAATTGTAACAAAACTGTACAGTTAGCAAGTCTGTACAGGTTCTCGATGCACATCGAGCAAAACCAGCATCAGCAAAGAATGCAGGAAAGGAGAAGCAGCAGCTCAGCACATCGGTTCAGTCGCCCTCGTGAAACTTCAGAACCTTAGTCACCATAACAGTATGCACTTTCAAAATTATTCACAATACCACAAAAATACAAATAAAAACACAGGGCTGGAGGCAAAACATGCCGAAAGGCCTCTCACACAGTTTGTAAAGGGTGCTAATAGATGACAGACACATGTCTCGTCCTACCAGGACTCATCAGTATGCCTCGTCTGACACCCCAGTGGAATGAACCAGAGGCCTTTTGGCACCATGCAATTCTGCTTAAAGTTGAGCCAGCATAACATTCTGTGGTGATTTGCATATGCAGTCCATGATGCTTTGCATTGTGTAGGCATGTGTGATTTTGTATTTTCTTGAAACTTGGCTTCCCAGCCAAGTGCTCTTTGGGGTAACTCCTGCCTCAGTGTTTGCACACAGAGGTTCTTTGTCTTTTACACATATATATATATATATATATATATATATATATATATATATATATATATATATACATATATATATATATATATATATATATATATATATATATATATATATAACATATACACATACATACATATATATATATATATATATATATATACATATATATATATATAAAATGGTAGCACGGTAGTGTTACCAAAGTTAGGTTGAGGAGCCATTTCTGTGTTAAACCCCAAAATTTTGCACCTTAATAACTTTGCAACCTCTTGATGGATTTGTGCGCCGCCACGCTTTTCTGAATTCTGTGGTCGCTACCACAGGTCGTGACGGTTTGCGTGATCGGCCCTAAATCTCAGGAACGTGCACAGGGTCCCCTGGCGTCTTTCAAAGATTTCGTGAAAATATTAAACGGTTCAAATGTTATTCAAAAACAGTTTCCATTATAAGTCAATGGAAAAGTTAACAAAAGTTCAACACTTTGCAAATGCATTTTACTTTGCAAATGGGCCTGTTACTTTAGCAAATCGGCCATTTTGTTTTCAGTTGGTGATCAGAAAAATGGTTGGCATTTAAATTTGGGACCCTCTAGCAACCTAATTTTTTTGTATTCACCTAGTCGGGCCCTGAGGATGCTTGCCATGTCTTTATTTTGTGGTAAAACACCCCAGAAATATGTTTTTCAAATTTCTGGAAAAAGTACTTCGCCAAATTACTGTTAACTACGAAAGTGTCATGAAATCCTACAAGCTTGAAATATGGACAGTAATTTTCTAGTCTGTGGGAAACACAGCAATTATTTGGCACTGCACTGCAAAATAACCGCTAGGAGTTTTGGGGTTGAAATTTGAGAACGAGCCGACATCTCACAGATGCCTTTCAGTGTTGTATTGAAAAATATTACATAGGCGGCAAAGTTATGGCACTCCAAAGTTGACCATTTTTCCATAGGATAACATTACGGCGCTCAAGCATTACAGGAATCCTTTGGTACCCTGCTGCAAAATAACGGTTTGGTCTTTTTCCTGAAATTTGGAGGGAAGACAGCCAACAGTACACAGATGTGCCTTTCAGTAGTTTAGTGAAAAATATCACATGGCTGCAAAGTTACGCACTCCAAAATTGACGGTTTTTCCCATAGGATAACATTCGGACGCCCGACACTTAACAGAAATCATTTGGAGCCCTGCTGCAAAATAACGGTTTGGTCTTTTTCCTGAGATTTGAGGAAGACAGCCAACAGCCTCACAGATGTGCCTTTCAGTAGTTTGGTGAAAACATTACAGGGAGACAAAGTTATGGTGCTCGAACTTTTCTTTTCCCATAGGATAACATTCTACGGCGTCACCAGCCTTTCAGGGCCGATATCTCCGGAAGCGGTGCGAGATACGGACTTTTCGTCAGAAAATTTCTTAGCCCCTTAAAATTCACATTAGTCAGGACAGTTGTAAATAATATGACTTTTAAATTTTTTTTCTACGTCGTACGGTTCCTGAGATATAATGTATTTAGTATTCCAAGATCTCATTTTCTGCTCCGATACTCATTATTTTGCATACATTTTTGTACTCACTGTCTTTTCAATGCAGGTTTTGGGGAAAACCAGCCTGTGTGCTTACATTACTGTTACTGTTGCCCTTTCCGCTAGGCGGATCCGCACTCGCTTCACTTACCATTGACGTCCTGCACCACCATGTGCATTATCCTTTATGCTTTCATTTGTGCTTATGCTTGTTATTTTTTGCCATTTCTGTCTCAGTACTGTTTATCTTACTGTTTCACTTTACATCACCATGCCCATTGACATTTCTGTTTGCAGGCACCATGTTACTATGTGACAACACATCACGTGGCAGACCATTCCGCTTACGCCACCATGTGCTTCACCCTTTCTGTTCTCATTGCAGTTGGTTACTGGGCGTGCGCCATCAAAGTTAGCATTTCTGTTTGTAAAGTGCTTCCTGTTAGTATGCCACAAAGGTCATGTGGCGGGAGTGCGGGCCCTTTCCGCCATCGTATTACATTCACTATTTTCAGCATCACTCAAAAAGAGTATTAGAGGCAAAATCCTCGCTTATCGAAAGAACATTAGCGACAGTGGAAATTACTGTTGTTGAAAACCTCCTCACACCTCAATTGAGACAGCGGCTGATCAGGGTCCCAACCTCACCCCATTTCCCATACTTGCTGCTTTTACACATGTCATGGGGTGAGAGTTAGGGCTGATTTATCCCAATGCGCACCCCAATGCTGGTTGGGGTGGGCGGGGTCCAAGGGGGTTTCAACCCTAACAGCTAATTTCCTCACTTTTGTCGCTGTGGAACAACCCTAACTAATGCATTAAATGGAGTTTTTTTGCCTCTAATATATATATATATATATATATATATATATATATATATATATATATAAAACTCCATTTATCGTATCAGTTGAGTTGCTCCACAGTGAAAAAGCTTTGAAATTTGGGGTTAGGGCTGGAGCCCTCCTTGACCACCACAGCCCACCCCCCACAGCTGGCATTGAGCAGCATTACAGGGTCTTCAGCCCTAACTCTCACCCCATCACATGGTAAAGAAGCTGAGATATAGGAGAATGGGGTGAGTGTTAGGACCAATGACCCCAATGTGCACCCCAATGCCGGTTGTGGGGGTGGGCTGGAGGGTCCAAGGGGGGCTTTCAACCCTAATCCCGGATTTCCTAGCTTTTTTCACTGTGGAACAACCCTAACTGATGCATTAAATGGAGCTTTTTGCCACTAATTTCCCCTTCCTTTTGAGAATGATGATGATAAATAATGAAAGGAATGCAGTGGCAGCAGCATGGGGCCCTTTGGGCCCCACGCTCCTGCCACATGATGTCTTGTTACACAATAACAGGAACTGCAAAGCAAACTCAAGTGGCAACAGTAATGCACATGGCAAAGAAAACATAATTGGCAAAGCAAATGTTAATATAAACACAAACGTAAAGTGACACTGAAGCAAACAGTTGTGTAATCGGAGACAACAGAAGTGCATACAGAATGCAACTGGTAACACACACATTCACAGTACCACAATTGTAAATGCAAATGGTAACTGTAACACCAACAATAACACCAAAGTAAACAGAAACGCAAGCATGTACGAAAAACACAAACCGCAATGCACACACTCACAGAACCACAGTTGTAAATGCAAATGGTTATGGTAACAGCAACAATAAAGCCAATAAAAACAGAAATGCAAGCGCATACAAAAATGCAAACTGTTACACATAAGGTCATAGTACCGCAATAGTAAATGTAAATGGTAACAGTAACAGCAACAGTAAAGCCAACAGAAACAGAAATGTAAGCGCATATGAAAACGCAAACCGTTACGCACACGGTGGCGTAGACGAGAATGGTGATTTGAATGGTAACAGAAGCACAACTGGAAACGCTAACTGTCACAGTAACAAAAGGGCACTCCCTTCTTTTCCCAAAAACTGCATTGAAAAAACAAATTGAAAACAAAGAATGTATGCATTATAATTGACTTCGGAGCAGAAAAGTACGACTTGGAATAGTAAATTGCTTATATCTCAGGAACCGTACAACGTAGAAAATAAATTAGCATTTTCTACCAATTGTTACTTTCCTGGATAGTCTTCTGCTTAGCCCCCATTTGGGGGGGGCTAAGCATTTTTTTGACAGAAAGTCCGTATCTCGCACTGTTTCTGAGATATGGGCCCTGAAAGACGTGACAGACACTGTAATGTTATTCTATGGGAAAAAACATCAACTTCAGAGTGCTGTCACTTTGCCACCCTGTAATATTTTTCTACAAACCACCAAAAGGCACAGTTGTATGATGTTGGCTTTCTTCCCTTCAAATTTCAGCCCAAAAGACCAAACTGTTATTTTCCAGCAGAGCGGCAAAGAATTCCTGTAATATGGAATGTTATCCTATGGGAAAAAGCACCTGCCCTAATGTTGCCACCCTGTAATATTTTTTGACCAATCCACTGAAAGGCACATCTGTTGGATGTTGCCTTTCTTCCTTCCAAATTTCAAGAAAAAAGACTAAACCATTTCCGAAATATTCAATGTCAAAGATTGGCAAAATTTCCCTATCTATTCCATTATAAAAAATCTGGCCATCTTGTCCCTATTTTGCGATCAAAGATCACAATCAAAGAATCTCATGATCAAAGAATTTGCAGCCTCACAATCAAAAAATTTGCAGGCTCATGAACAAAGAATAAAAAATTTAATACATCAAAAAAATTGAAGGAATTGCAGTACACCACCACCATGGTTCGACAGAACAAAGCCCCCTGAGTAAAATCCACCCTAATTTGACTTCCTAGGGCACCCATGGGCTGAGAGAAATGATTTTTAAATTAGGTCATCTTGTCCCTCACTCACGATGCAAGATCGTGATCAAAGAATCTCACAAAGAATTTGCAGCTTCACGATCAAAGAATTTGCAGGCTCATGATGAAAGAATAGAAAATGGTGAAATGCGATTTATTCACTGATTTGAACCAAACCAATGGCATGGTTCAACAGAACAGACCCTCCTGAGCAAAACAAGCCTTCATTTGTATCCCTAGCCCACCCCTGAACTGAGATATTAGTGTTTTAATTCACGATGCAAGATCGCGATCAAAGAATCTGGCAATCAAAGAATTTGCAGGCTCGCGAACAAAGATAGTTAGCGAGCCACGAATTAAGATTTTAAAAGCTTATAACTATTTTTTGACTGATTTGGATGGAACCAAAGCCATGGCTCAATAGATCAGGGTCCCCTGTGTAAATCCTATCGAAGTTTTACTTCAGAAGTGACCCCTGAGCCGAGATATTTGTGTTTGTTTAATTGGAAAACTGAAAACAAGATGGCGGACCTCACGGTTAAAGAATTTTGAAAATTCCTCAGGAACAAAGATTCTTGAACTGTGAGGCTGCAAATTCTTTGATTGCCAAGTGAGACCAGATGGCCAGAACCCCCATTCTTTGATTGCAAGATATACATATAAATTTTCCCATTGACTTATAATGGGAACTAAAGTGCCATAACTTTTGAATGCCTTAATATTTTGTCACCAACCAAAAAGCAGCATGTTCAGCCACCAAAGCTCTTCTAAATGAGCTATCTTGCAGAGCAGCATACCACACAATGGCCATGTAAGACCACATTAAGAATGCCAAAAGGTGCCTCCAAAAATGGATAATTTTGCATTTTTCAGCGCTTTTGTACACAAAGACCAGCACTCTGACACAAACGCAATTTGGCAAATCAAGAGATCTAGTGTGCCCCAATGTGTGTACAAAATTTCAGGCAAATTCATTGAACAGGTTCAAAGTTATTAATGTCCACACTTTTGACTTTAGTATGTAACTGGCCACTCAATAGTGGCACGACTGCGCACTATATATATTAGATATATGTGTATATATATATATATATATATATATATATATATATATATATATATATATCACACAACACACACACACACACACACACACACACTGTATGGTCACTGTTTGCCAGAAGGATCTCTATTTCAGGAAGGATTGTTGATACAAAGCACTGTGGAATCTTGTGTTTGTTTTATCTTGGGACCAATAAACTCCTCTGGCATACTATTTGACACTGTTCCAGCCCTCACTTGTTTCTGAGTGCAACTTTTTCATATAAGGAAAACTTGTTTGTGTCGGCTACCTCTTTCACACTTTCCTTTTCAGATGCCAGACAAACATGAATCTAGATCTAGTATGTGGTTACCACTAGTTGGTTGTCGTGTATGCTGGGTTAAATCCAACTTCTCAGACAATTCAGTCAATAATCTCCCAGCCCTAGAGCCTGAAATATCAGAATTCCAGTCAATGACACCTATATTTAAAGCTTTTATAATGACAGCTTCACTTCATTCACAGTGAATGAGACAAACAGAATGATCACCAGGAGGTCACTAGTGTTGCTGAAGCAAACATGGATACAAAGAAGAAAAAGCACATCACCCACTAAATACAGTAGGTCACATAGCCAAATATGTAGTTTCAAATGTTTAATACATGACTAGTGCAAAACACACCATGTGCAGCAGTGATAAAAAGCCATTGCAGAATTACCATCACCACTGAATGACGTTTCGTTTAGATGACACTAGGCTTCATCAGATTCGTGTCATTTATAAAACATTTGAAACTACACAATTGGCTGTGTAACCTATTTAGTGGATGCTGTACTTTTTCTTTGACTTCATTCATAGGCATTTTCTGATTCATCAAAGATTTCTTTTGTAATTTCTTCCAGTATAACCAGTAGCCTATAACAAATACCCAGTGTTAAAAGTATTGTTCCCTGAGACTGAAATGCTATCCATAAAGAGTCTGTGTTACAGGTTTGTGATTTTATTTTAACTGACATCTCCATACAAATCAATGCCCTCTCTGATATATTTCATGATTTTCCCTCCTCTTTTATGTGTTTTGTCACAGTGGAGTAGAGTATAACTCTTCAGGGACTTTCCCCAAATAACCATTCTGGACCACCATGTTTACGGTATACCAGTTATGTCATATTTGTTATTAGAAAGCAACAATTTAAATTCATCCCTCTTGTTATGAAAGTTACATTTATTTAATAAGAGACAGTGCCAGGACTGTAAAGTACTTGGCCCTCTACCATATTGTTTGGACTCAGATTTACTAACTTTTTTGTTAACCCTGGGAAATAATTTGAACCCATTTCCCCCATCATATGCAGTTTAAATGCTTGCTAAGTGCAATTTTAATTCTTGGCCCAAGAATTCTTGACCCCTTTTGTATGGCTTCCAAAAATGGAGTACTTTAACTATAGTACTTTTATGCATTAACTCATATTATAAACTCATTCAGCAATTGCTCATACTCATTCATAAATTAAAAAAATAATGTATTAAGGTTTACTAAATTATATCAATACTTGGTATTGCTTTCTTTCTGTCCTTACGTAAGACAGTATATCACTATCTAAATATCCTAATATTTGAAGTCCCTAATTCAACTTAAAAAGTTATTTTCCTCAGTTAATTATTTTAATGGTTTTAATCATATTTCTTATTAATTGTAATGTTTTATAGGGGTGCTGCTGGTGTGTGGCCAATTAAAGATATAATGTCCAGTACTCCACCACCTAAACTGTTCAAAAAAGCCTGCCAATTATTTAGTTTTTTTTTTTTTTTTACTTTCTTACTCACGTTCTTTCTTCATTTCATGATTTTAGAAGGGGTTAGAACACAAAAATAAAGCACTGATGCAGTATGTGTTTAATTTTCTTTCTGCTTCACTCCTGAGGATATATAGATGATTTTGAAGTTTTAGGAGTTCCTACACCCCGTCCAGCCTGCCATCATGAATGTAAGTTTCTCAAGGTGGTGCTATTCTGTTAATCATCAGAGATTTCTGCCAACACCCTGACATGTCTGCATTGTGAATGCAGTGTGTAGATGTGTAGTTAAAGAGTGACTTCAGGGAGGAGATTTTTAAAGGTATTAGAAGCTGCTATATTTATTGTAGATCCACACAAACTACAACATTTGTAATTGAAACTGTCTTAAAAATATCTGAATGAATTTAAAATGACCCAACTAAGACTCTACAAATATAATAGCTACATTACTGCTAATAAATTTGTAGAATTTTTTTTTTCTGAGTAACTAGTATGGCTGCTTTAAAAGTTTGATTTTGCATAGCCATAATTTCCTTTAAAGTGAAACTGTCAAGTTTTTATTACAATAGTTGGTCATGTATGACCACTGTGCCCATAGCACCAGAATTAGCAAGCTCAGTGTTGTAAATGTCCAGATACGTAAAACAATGAATCTACATTATGTTTTCATTAATTTCTAGTATTCCATTTGGGATGAGTGGCTGATGGTGCTGGAAGCCTCCTTCAATTATGAACATGTATCTAACATGCATCCATAGTGGCAACTTTATGTTTGCAAAACTCGAGTGTTACATCTCCTTGGCCATTAGGAATGAAGGATAGGATCCGAAAGAGTGGACCACTGTGAACACAGAAATGCATGTCACACTTTAAAATGAGCAGCAAATTACTAAAAAAACAGTTCTGAAAAACTGAGCTGAGATCCTGAGCATGCACATATGCTTAGGATCTTAACTCAGTTTTTGACATCAGGTTTTTAGTACTTCTATTGCTCATTGTAAAGTGAGACATATATCTTCTTGTTTAGAATGGACCACTCTATTAGACCCTACCCTTAACTCATAATGGTCAGGAAAATGTGCTGTGAAACTCTAGTTTTGCAAGCATGAAGACGTCATTATAGATGCACATTCACAATCCTTGGAGGCTTCTCCTGGCTTTAGCTACTCACATGGAATGGAATACTAAAAATGAATGAAAATGTAATATAGACCCATTGTTTTACATAATAGGGCATTCTGCAACACTGAGCTTGCTAATTCTGTTGCTATAAGCACAGTAGTCATACATGACTAAATTTAACAAATAAAAACTTAACAGTGTCCCTTTAAAACCATATGCCTAATTCTTTCCAGTTTAGTACAGTAAGTGTACCTGTGACATGGTTGTGCTGCACTTTTGTTGTACTGACTCCAGCATCACTTATGCTGTGTTAGTACCACAATTGTCTTTGCATAATATTTTATCTACTAGCATAGTGTCCATTTGAAAGGGTTTTATAGTATATGGTTAGGTCTTATTATGAATATAAAGCCATGACTTTCAAAATCTTGTTGTAGGACAGTTCAAAGGTAAAAAAAAGTTGTTGTACTATCATTCTGATGTCACATCGGTAGTACAACAACTTTTCAGACTTATCCTGCCACCTGATTGGCTGATTCAGAGTGGGGATTAAAAAAACACAGGATAAAATGGCGTCGTCACTTAGCGAGCGGTCAGGCAAGCAGTTCATCAGTATGGTTTGGACACAGACTATATGGTCAGCTCCGTTTGTCCAAACTATCCATTTTCAGTGTTTCTTTTTTTTATTTACTGCACAGTTACGGGTGTTGAAGCAGTGCGGAACTGCAGCAAGGAGTCGGGAGAACTGGTAATGTCTGGGGCAGGACTGCATCAAGAAGGACTGGAATCTTCAGTTACAGGAGTGGAGAGAATGGCAAAATACTGAAGTCTAATGCGGGAGTGTGAACACAAGGTATGAACCTTGTTAAATTTTGGGTTACCATATACTATATAAAACTGTGGATGGTTGACCAACCACAACTAAAGCAGTGTTTCCATCTCGGAAGTCGATGACATCATAGAGACCTCTTGAGCTTCATTCTTGAGGTTTCTTTGACACCATCAACTTCCTTGATGGAAACACAGAATTGTGAATCATCAGTCATCCACTATTCTATACATTTCAGTAAAAGATGTCTTCTCATGGAGAATGTGATATTGTTCAAGGCAGAACAAGTATACATTTTCTTAGTGATTCTCCAGTTTTCTGCAAAATACTGACAATTGCTATCAACTGGACTCAAATCTCATAACAGTCCCACAAATTTTGAACAGGACATTCTATCCTTATTTACTGTAGCCATTTTCAGAAATTCAGCCCATTTGCCTCTTAGACTTCATCTGTTTCCGCTGCTTTTCTTGCTCTGAAGTCATACTTCTGTGCTGTGAGATCACAACCTGTTATCACAGAAATGATTCTGGTATCACAAGCAGAAGATTGTAACTTTAAGGCAGTAAAAGCAGCAGTGACAGACACAGCCCTAAGGGAAATAACCTGTTTCTTCAATTATAAAAAAATGGAGTGTCCAGAAATTCAGGTATTTTTTTTTTGTTTGCGACTGAGTTCTGGTTAAGCAAACTGCCAATTATTTGCTGGAAGTCAGAAAATTACTTGAATCTAATAGCACAGCATCCTACTGGACTGCACTTGGGAGAGATAGTGTATAGAAAGAATGTGACTATTATGTGTTTTCTTTCCATTTAATTATTTTTGACTTTGAAAGGCACACAGAGCTGAATTTCATTTCCAAGTGCATCGAAGGAGAACAGGGAGGGTAAGTGAATGAGTCATTCAGTATCCAAGTGGAGGCTGTGGGAGTCAAATCCAGGTCTGCTGAGTTTCTAGGATTACAGCTTGGTGCACTAACCTCTAGGCTATACTGCTTACACAGCAGCAGACTGTTGCATTCTTTGTCTCTTTTTACAGCTGCAGTGGGCAGAGCCCTGAAGATACCTTGCTATCACAGTAGAAAAATGAAGCATATCAGACTCTGAATGGACTTCACAAAATTGGAGTTCCATTACAACTAATCCACTACAGCAGTTTGGCTTTGGTGTGTCCCTGCTCCACACTATTTATTTTGGAGATAGAAACAAACTGATTCATTCATACATCTGTTCTACATGTAGCATACTCATATGTATTCCCTGGTGGAAAGGGGGGGCATGACTTCATGGAGGGGGTGCTGGATTCCTTGGTAGCCTACCAGAGGGGTAGTAGGGGCAAAAATGATCACTGTCTCGCTTTCTCTCCCCTGAGTGTTATTATCAGTTAAGGAGATCGTTAACAGTTAATGTGTGTGTGTATGTGTGTGTGTGTGTGTGGTGTGTGTATATATATGTATGTGTGTGTGTTTGTGTGAGTGTGTGCATGTGCCAAACTGTTAACCTTTTTCTAGTACCTTAACTTTTTCCTAGCCAGCTTGTAAATGGCTGTAATGCTATATGTTAGTAGTGCACAGTTCAGAACATGAAGCTGTGCATGTGTGTTAATGTGTGTGTGGCACTTTTTGTTCTAGTCCTGCTGGTTATCATAGATACATAGAAGTTGATGACAGATAAGGAACACTTGGCCCACCCAGTCTGTCCTATTAATCTCTATCTAGTGTGAGGTCCCATGCCCAAACTGAACTCTGGAGCTCTTCTTGCTACCAAGATACCCTTGTGTCTATCCCACTCCTTCTTAAATTCTGTGATCATTTTTGGCCCTACTACCCCTCTGGTAGGCTACCAAGGAATCCAGCACCCACTCCATGAAAAAATATTTTCTCATGTTTCCCCTGAGCCTTCCACCCCTCGAACTTCATTTTGTGCCCCTCTGGCTTGGAGCATCTCTTACTTTGGAAGATGCTTTCTTCCTGTACTCTGTTTATACTGATGATGTATTTGTATGTCTCAGTCATGCGCCCCCTTTCCACCAGGGAATACATATTTACCTCCTTTAGTATTGCCTCATAGGTCTTATCCCACAGGCCCTGTACCATTTTAGTTGCCCTCCACTGCACCACCTCTACCCTGTCTATGTTGATTCTCAGATGTGACCTCCAGATCTGGACATAGTATTCCAGGTGCGGTCTCATGGGTGTCTTATACAGGGGCAAAATGACCTCCTTCTTTCTACTCATGATACCCCTCCCTATGCATCCAAGCATCTAGCTAATTTTTCTAGCTGCCTTATTGCACTGCCTAGTTTCTCTTAGGTTCTGAGATGACAGCTCCCAGATCCCTTTCCTACTTTGTGACTATCAGTACCTCCCCACCTAGTTTGTACTTTACCCCTTGGTTCTTGTGCCCTATGTGCATGATCTTGCACTTCTTTGCATTGAATCCCAGCTGGCATTCTTCAGACAATTTCTTCAGATTTTTATGGTATTTCCTCATTCTTTCAACACCCCCAGGCATTTCCACCCTATTGTATACCTTTGTATCATCTGCAAAAAAGCATACCTTCCCCTCCAGTCCCTCTGCAATGTCCCCAATAAAGACATTAAGGAGGACTGTTGCTAACACCGACCCCTGCATCACCTCACTCATCAGCTCTTCCTTTCCAGAGTACTCACTGTTTACCACAATCCTCAAACTCCTGCCATTCAGCCAGTTCTCCACACTCAGAAGTATTTTAGGATCCATATCTAGGCTGCACAGTTTGTTAATCAGCCTTGTATGGGGAATAGTGTCAAAGGCGTTTCTGAAGTCCAGATTGGCCACATCCACCCCACCTCCCTGGTCCACTATCTTAATTACCCAGTCATGCCACAGATTAGTACAATGAGTTAGTGCAAAACACAGTGCTTATCCCAAATACAATAAAAGTTAGGGTTAGATGTATAAATCAATAAATGCCATATAAGGCTGTGCATGTGTGGTAGTGTGTTTATGGCAATGCTATATGTGTGTAGACAAATACTGGAAAATATATACATTCATGTGTATATGCATTCATCAGTGTGTGTATCACAGGAAATTAAGTGCAGTTAAGTGCCTCAGTGGTTAGTGCAAAAATTGCTAGTCTACATTCCCCCACTACCTATATCAGTTTCAATCTTATGCATGTCATTGTTGATTTAAATGAGGTGTCCAGTGGCAATACCCCACCCTCTGATGTCCCTTGGAGCCTGAAAAGAAGAAAATGGCCCCTCAAATATCTTTTTTAATCTGCAAAAATTGTGTGTAGACAGTGTACTGCTATGTTACACTGAAATATATGTGCATATATGTGTAAATGTATTAGTCAGTGTGTGTGAGTGTGTCATAAGAACTAGAAAGTGCAGTTAGGTGGTGCATTTATTAGTAAAAATTGCTAGTTTACACATTTCTCACTGCCCACCATACCATTATTTTGCAGCCATATTGGTTCTTGGTAGAGTTTGTTATTTTAGCTGAGATTCCAGTTAATTTTCCCACTGTAAAGCATTTAAGAGCTTCCCATGTATTTCCCCAGGAAGAATCTTTTAGGTCATTTAGGTCCATAAAATATGTGATATCCTTCCTTATCTGCACCTTGACCTTTTCATCCTTCAGTAATGATTTACTAATTTTCTACCTTTTGTTCCCTTTTTTTTCTAATGTTTATGTGAATTGAAATTGCTAACAATTGGTTGTATTGTCGCTGTTTTTAGGTTTTGTACTAGCTGAACTGGTATGTAAATGTGGTCAGTCTTTGACCCACTCTTAATGTGTTTAACCAGAAGCTGAATTCCTTTACTCCATTATTGCTTATTCTCCAAGAACCTGTTTAAGCTATGGTTACTATGAACTCTTTTAAGTATTTATCTTCCTTAGTTCATCTATAGTTTCCATTAGTTTCATCTAATACAGTTCACATCCCCTGGCATTACAATGTGACTATATAAGGTGTTATTTTATCTAATATATGACTAAACAAATGAACTATGGTTCTCAAAAGAGGTAGTGGGGAAGGTTAGGGAGAAAATGACAGCATTCATGAAGAATAAAGAAACACAGACAGAGCAGGACAGTGAACTGTACCAGTTAAAGCAGAAGGAAGAGGGGGAGGCAGTCAAAATAGCACAAGCCCAAACTGAGGAACAGATAGCCAACTTAGTTAAGAAGGGGGATAAAACATTTTATAGGTACTGTACATTACGGAGTGAAGAAAGACAAAGGGAGGGATACTGAGGCTAAATTAAGAGGAGGGTGGGTGGGCAGAATACAAATACTTTTGGTCAGTATTCACAAAAGAAGAGATGGGGAGGTACCTAATCTAGTCAACAGAAGCACTCTGGATAGGGGGGTCAATATCAGTCCTTTCACAGAAGAAAGGGTTCTGGAAGAACTCCTAAAATTGAAGGTGGACAAAGCAATGGAACCTGTTGGGATTCACCCCAGAGTTCTAAAAGAACTAAGGGGAGAACTAGTAACACCACTGACTACCTTTTTTAACAAATCATGGGAGGATGAAATGGTACCTGAGGACTAGAGGGAAGATGTGATTCCCCTTCACAAAAGTGGAAGCAAGACAGAGGCAGGAAACTACAGACCAGTCAGTTTGACCTCAGTTATAGGGAAAATGATGGCATCACTTCTGAAGAAAAGAATTGTTGAGGCCAGTGGGTCACAGGACCCTAGGAAGCATGGATTCATAGTGGGAAGGTCATGTTAGATGAATCTGATTTCTTTGACTGGGTGACCAAAGTAGTAGACCAGGGAAGGGCTGTGGACATGGCCTACCTAGACTTTAGCAAGGCATTTGACACAGTCACACATAAAATATTAATAAATAAATTAGCCAGCCTGAGCATGGGTCCAAGAATGGTAGCCTGGATAAAACATTGGCTGGACAACAGGATGCAGAGGGTAATAGTAAACTGAATCCACAGTGAAGAAATGCGGGTAACTAGTGGTGTACCGCAGGGTTCAGTACTGGGTCTGGTCCTTTTTAATGTCTTTATAAGTGACATTGCAGAGGGACTGGAAGGAAAAGTATGTCTCCTTGCAGACGACGCAAAGATCTGCAACAGGGTTGATACACAAAGTGGGGTGGAAAGGATAAGAAGGGACACAGCAAGGTTGGAGGCATGGGCAAATGTATGGCAGCTTAGATTCAACACAAAGAAGTCCAAAGTAATGCACCTGGGAAACAAAAACCCAGAGGAAGAGTATACAATGGGGGTGAGATACTGACAACAACAAAAATGGAAAGGGACCTGGGGGTAGTTATATCAGATGACCTAAAGTTGGGCAAGCAATGTGAGAAGGCAGTAAGGAGGGCTGGGGGATACTGGGAAACACAGGGAGAGGCAACACTAGTAGAAAACAGGAAGTTGTTATCCCTCTGTACAGACAGTTGGTGAGACCCCATCTGGAGTACTGCATGCAGTTCTGGAGACCCCATCTCTGCAAAGACAGACAGAATGGAGGTTGTCCAGAGGAGGGCAACCAAAATGGTGAAGGGTCTGCACCAGAAGACATACGCAGAGAGACTAAATGAGCTTAATATGTATACCCTCAAGGAAAGGAGGGAGAGGGGGGACATGATAGAAACTTTCAAGTACCTCAAGGGAAGCAACAAAGTCCAAGAGGGTAGCATCTTTCAGAAAAAGAGATGTGCAAGAACAAGGGGGCACAGTTTGAAGATAGAGGGGGATGGCTCAGAGGTAATGTGAGGAAGTATTTTTCATGAAGAGGGTTGTGGATGCATGGAACAGCCTTCCTGAGGAGATTGTGGAGTCAAAAACAGTGGGGGAATTCAAGAATGCATGGGGCAGACATAAGGCAATTCTAGTGGGTGGTAGGAGGAAGTAGGCTGTTGGTTAATTAGGATCTGCAGCTTATCCATTAGGTAGGGAAATGGGCAGATTAGGTGGGCCAAGCGGTCCTTATCTGCCATCAAGTTCTATGTTCTATATCTATGTTTTATTATGATTACCTCCTGTTGGTCTACATTCATAAAAAATAATTTTTCACTATTCACTGCCTCTTTAATTATTAAATAATGATCTTCTCTATGCTCTAGAATCAATTCTTTTTTTCATCATGTAACATTTTATTAATTTTTTTTTCCAAGTACACTCAGCCATCAAAAGACACATCCATGCCCTGACCCAGAAAGGCCATACTACTATAAACTGGCAGTCAAAGCAGTTACTAAAATCTTCCACATCTTATATGGCTCATATACTTACAAAGGATTAATTTATCTAATATACAGTTGGGAAACTTAGGCCTTATACCAAGAAGCAAGTAATATTGTTATTTGGACCAATCTCCATAGACACCATACCTTTTAGTATTAGTATACTACAGCATCATAAGGTGGTGTGGCATATTCTATTCCCTAATATATCTACTTGGTTATGGTCTTGTAGGCATAAATTGTAAACATCTATTAACTTCAACCCAACAGCTAAATACAATGTTCAGCTTTGACAAAGAAAGAAATAGGAGAGTAAGATGCAGTATCAGATGGTGGTGGGAGCATGCAGACATCCCCCTTTGGTGCCCCAGGGACCATCCCCTATACCAAACCAGAAAGCGGGGGGGGGGTTGCGGTGGGGGGAGTGTCACAGAGCATATATGGTAATTTAGATACACATCCCATTTTCTGTAATACTTAGTAAGGCCTCCCTTGGCCACATCAGTGAGCCTCTCAAAAACAGCTAGCCGAGCCATGGCCATTCACCATTGCACTAACAAGGGGGGTACCGGCTGCCTCCATCTCAGAGGGATGACTCTTTTAGCCTCCATTAGGGTTACCAGAAGCCATGCCCTGGTAGAGGGAGAAAGTGGGTACAAAGCCGTAGTATCTCCTAGGATGAGAGATAGGTTGTTGAGAGAGATGGATTTGCCTATAATCCTAGAGCAATCAGCAAGAACCTGTGTCCAGAAAACTTGCAAGCGTGGGCAAGTCCATAATATGTGAAGTAAATGGGCAGGGGAAATACGACATCTCCAACAACTATCAGAGGGAATAATTTTTAAGCTAAAGAGGACTGAAGGAGTTCTGTACCACCTATTTAAGATTTTCAATTGAATTAATTGACTCCTGGCATCTACATATGCTGTGTGAGCAACCCTAAGGCATATTGACCACAACTGAGGGGATATGGGGTGCTGCAGCTCACATTCCCAGGCAGCTCTACTCAATTAAGTGGTGTCAGGTTGTGCATCCCTAAGGGTCTTGTAAAATAAACTTACCAGACCTTGGCCTTACTACAATAAGGATGAGAGGTTAACCCATGCCATGGTGAATGGGCTGCCGGTACCTTTAACAATGGAGTTAAGGCACTCCTAACCTGTAGAAAATTCCAAAAGTCCATCTGGGGTAGCCCGTATTGCTCACAGACCTGCTTAAAGGACAGTAGGGTCCTAGTGTGTGGGAGAAGGTGCTCCACTATATGAATGCCTTTGGCAGCCCATGAGGGCCATTTAAGTACTTTGTGTTCGATTGTGATGAGAGGGTTATCCCATAGTGGAACTTATATAATGGGAGGAAGATAGTCTGAACTTGGGGTCCCGGTAAGTGCCATTACCCTACGCCATGCCCTACACGTTTCTGTCATGACCGTGTAAAATGGTGTTCCCTAGGTTTTCCTTTGGCTATAAAGAATACAGCGGACTGGCCATAGATAGTGCTGCCTCCAGGCTAAACCATTGAAGTAGGGGGGTAGTCCAGGGAAGGAGTCAAGTGACGGCCTGGGTCATTCTAAAGGCCAAGTGGTAGCCTGTAAACCAGGGAAGCCCGAGCCTGCCCTTGGACCTATGGGATTGCAGCTTTGTATGTCCCCATCTTGGGGTCTTATCCTCCCACAAAAAGAGGGAAACTAAGTTATCTAGGTCTTTAAATGGCTTTGCAGTGAGTGGAATGGAGAGGTTATTTAGTAGATAGGAGACTCTGGAAAACAAACATTCGAATAGCCTCAATCTTACCTTTCAGAGTTAAATTAAGCTTTCTCCATCGCTGGACCTTGGCTGCTAGTGATACCAAGAGAGGAGAGAAATTAGCAGACTCTATGTCTTTCCAGGACAAGAGAATATGTATTCCTAAATACGGAAATCCCAGAGGGGCCCAGGTAATGTAGTTACTGGCCAGACAATGCCTGGTGCATGCTCCATTCAGGGGGGACAGGGTCATTTTCTTTTGATTTATTGTTATAGAATCAATTCTTCATTAAAAATGAAACCACTTTAAATACTATTATAACTCCTGCCATTCTAGAGCTGTTAACCTGCTTTTTACCCATTCCTTAAATTAATGTCTTTCTTTTTAAGATGGGTTTCTTGCATAGAAACATAGAACATAGAAATGTAGAATCTGTCAGCAGATAAGAATCTGATGGCCCACCTTGTCTGCCCTATATTCCCTACCTTTAGTGTTGCCACAGACCCTACTCTGTCTCCATTTCCCCCCTTCCCTACCACTAACATCTCTCTGTACCTATCCCATGCATATTTGAACCCTGTCACCATTGCAAAAACATTATCTCTGTATCCATTTTTTCTAAAGATATCTAAGTATTTTATATTGTTTGATGTTGTTCTTAAGGCCCTTAACATCCTAAGTTACAATTTTACTATCTCCTGACATTATTTCCTAATACGTCCCATCTGTTTATGTCATCTTCCAAAAAAACAAAATTTTTTTTATGTTCACATTTCTCATTTTCCCCATCCTAGTCCACACTTGTCTGCTTGCTTAAAGAGTTCTGTTAGTAAAAGAAATAGTGAAAAATAGGAAACTTATAGGAAAGTATATTGAGAGGCACAGTTATAAAAAAAAAACTGTCACAAAAAAGATAAATATTTTTAGTCCAGAAATATTTAGTAATGAACTGAAAATTCAAATAAAAAAACATCTTTGCCATTTCCTGAGGAAAAAAAATCTTCTAAACAATAGCACATACGAAGGCAATAAACAGTTGCCTATGTGGAATGAAAAAGCAGAAGTGAGATTTCAAGTAGAAATTTGGAGTTGCACAAGAAAACCCTCTACCTTGTATTTTCAAGCATTGTGACTGAGCAAGGACTTGACAAAGCAGCACTGAAAACATAATTGTTGCATGTCTTTCAATTTTTCTAGTCTTCAGTAAGACTTCAACATTGGATATTTTATACCCTTCTATATCTGCATAGCATTCCTTTTGTGGCTTTTTTTTATCTCAACTGTATTTGTTGCCTTGCTGCGGTGTGTCTGGCGTGGGACATCTAGCTGCCAGCTCTGCCCACCTGGAGAGCTGGGTGGCTCACACTGCACCCAGAAGGATCCAGAATGGCCATGTTGCCATCCCACTGGAGGGCCCCTCCATACCTCTTCCAGCCAGGACAGCTCTGGAACCCTCCCCAACAGGACTCCTCACAAGTTCTCAAGGCAGCACAGAGTGTGGCCATCAGGCTGCACATCATGCCCAGTCCATTGTCCTCCCATTTAGTTCCCCCTTGGAGCACAGACATGCAATGACATCCAGGCACAACATGCCAACATCTGCTGCACTCCCCGACACTTACACTGATGCTGGTAGTACCTCAGGACATCCCCAGAGTTCACTACAGTGTGGTGGATGTCCCTAGTGCACCCCATGAGTGTGACAGCAGTCTGCAGATGCTCGATCCTAGTCCTCCCCTGCTAACCCCAGATGACCTGGGCTCCTTCCCGAACCCAGGTCACCAGCATGGTGCAAGGTGTGGTGTTCAGCACCTCAATCCTCAGTGCCACCGGGCTGGCCTTTTGTGGCTTTTAACCTTAACTCTGCTACAGCTCATCTGTACTGCTATGCTTCCCAGCTAGTTATTTCTCTAAAACTGGCATTCATGTAGAGAATGAAACTTTTTTTTTTAGAAGGCCTGCTATGAAATCACCAGTTTTGTGCATTTCAGTGCAACACATGCAAGAGGAAAAAGTTAGAAAGAGAGAGAGATATCAATTTGAATTACAGTTGAAAGGCTGAGTAAGTTGACATATTATGGGCTATTAATCTGTTTTGAAAGAGAATTCTACCCACATTGAACAAAATAGTGCTTTCAAGACTTCTCAGCTCAAATGAACACAGCAGACTGGTTGCTTCAATTAGTGCAGTGATTCTGCAAACCTCTAATTATATTTAGTCCATTGGGTATCTGGAGACCTCCCTTATTCAACTGTCATAGCAAGATGTCAGCAGGGCTATGCCCACTGCAGCCATAAAAAGGAGGAGAAAATGCATGGAATTAGGAAGGAAATCAGTATTCTATAACTTTGATAGGCAAAAGTGGCTACTACTAAACCCTTGTACTATGCAGACTGATACCAATTTTTTCACATGCTTTACAAAGATTTTCACGTGATCATGGGGCATATGAGTTAATCCTTGTTTATTTAGGTTGTGATATCCAAAACGTTTTACTTTTTAGTGTTCAAAACACAGGTAAGCAGGGTAAAGCAGCTCCTTACCTAAAGTGATCAATGAGTGTTGTAATATGTTAGAACATCTGTTTTACTTGCTTTTTGCCATGTATGAAAATACATTAATTCCATGAGTTGCAATCACGGCATCATCGGTATGCAAATCATATTGGTTGTATAACATCATTGCAATTCCCTGCAAAACAAAGTTTAAAACAGAATCACATATGAAAGTAGTAAATAAAAGCAAATGTAGAAGAAAAAGCAGCTATATGATTTTAAGCAGGAACTAGGAGCTGCACATAAAAAGCCTCTACCTTGCATTTTCTAGCCATGTGACTGGGCAAGGACCTCAAAAGAAAAAGAAAGCTAAGACTATGTGGAATTATAGAGGAGATTCAGTCTTCTGGAGTTGTGATAGGTGGAGGAGAGGCATGAAAGCCTGCACCACCTGAACACAGCCAGCAACTGGAGGGAAAAGAAGAAACACTTTCAGTTCCCCCAGATCCATCATGCTGCCTTACTACAGCACCAGACTGTCTTCTGTGCCATTTCCATCTATCTGCAGCTTACTTAATTCTGGACTTGACTGTCATCTGTCTTAGTGGGTACAGGGGCATACCAGAGGACAGGTGTGTCTGCTGGGGGTGTGGCTACCTAGCACAAAAGGTCACACTGCCCAAACACAGCCAGCTGTTCCAACCTGCCTGCAACTTACTTCATTCAGGACTTAACTGCCAGCCATCTTAAGGGGTATGGGGGCATACTGGAGACCATGTGTCTGCTGGGAGTGAGGCTGCCTAGCACAAAAGGCATGTCACCTGAACACACCAGAGAGAGGTGGGGAAAGGAGAAACACCTTTCTGTTCCCCAGATCCATTTTGCTGCCTTGCCACAGCTGCAAACAGTCGCCTGTGCTGATTTTACCTGCCTGCAACTTACTTCATTCAGGACTTTGACAACCAGCAATCTTAGGGAGTACAGGGGCATACCAGAGACCACAGTCCAGGAGGGATGCTACGATCAGCACAAACAGGTGGTGCAATTATGTGAAGGACAGCCAGCCCATACATATGAACAAACAAAGCAGTTTGTATTTGCACTCTTAACCTTGAAGCAGTAATGCAGGTCCAGTCATAAATTCCAATTCAAAAGAATTTTAATAACCCAAATTAAACAGACCGGACCAAAGGTCCACAGATGGAGCTCCCTAGCTGTTAAGAGTGCAACTACAAACTATTTTGCTTGTGCAAACCAGAGCCCAGTTGTGTCTGCTGGGGGCAGGGCTACCTAGCACAAAAGCCCATGCTGCCTATACACAGACAGCAACTGGAGGGGAAAAGAGAAACACCTTCCAGATTCCCCAGATCCATCTCACTGCCTTCCCACAGCAAAAGACTGTCTCCTGTGCTGTTTCCACCTGCCTATAGCTTACTTCATTCAGGAAGTGCCACTGGCCATCTGAGGGGGTATGGGGGCATACCAGAAGCATGGTGTATCTGCTGAGTGAAGGGCTACCTAGCACAAAAGCCAACACCCCTGAACATAGCCAGAAATGAGAGTGGAAAGGATTAACACTTTTCAGTCCCCTCAGATCCACCTTGCTGCCTTGCCACAGCAACACATTGTCTCCTGTGCTGTTTTCACCTTCTACAGCTTACTTCATTCAGGACTCAAAAAACAGCTATCTTAATCGGTACAAGGGTATACAAGAGGCCAGATATGTCTGCTGTGCATGGGGCTACCTAGCACAAAAGCTGTGCCACCTGAACATAGCCAGTGAATGGAGGGGAAAAGAGAAACACCTTTCATTTCCCCCAGATTCATCTTGTTGCCTTGCCACAGCAACAAACTGTTGTCTGTGCTTTTTCCACCTGCCTGCTGCTTACTTCATTTAGGACTTGACTGCCAGCAATCTTAGGGGCCATGGGGCATACAAGAGGCTGGGTGTGTCAGTTGGTGGCAGGGCTACCTAGCACAAAAGCCCATGCTGCTAGTACACAGCCAGCAACTGGAGGGAAAAGGAGAAACTCCTTTCAAGTTCTGCCAGATCCATGTCATTGCCTTGCCACAGCTGTTTCCTGTGCTGTTTCCACCTGCCTATAGCTTACTTCATTCATGAATTGACCACTGACAAACTTAGGGGAAACAGGGCATACCAAAGACCAAGTGTGCTTGCTGAGGGTGGGACTACCTATCACAAAAGTCCACACCCCATGAACACAGGCAGATCCACCTTGCTGTTTTGCCACAACAACACTGTCTCCTGTGTTGTTTTCACCTTCTACAGCTTACTTCATTCAGGACTTGGTTGCCAGCCATGTTAAGGGGTACTGGGGCATACCAGAGGCCAGATGTGTCTGCAGAGGTGTGGATTTACCTATTACAGAAGCCTGCACCATCTGTATACAGCCAGCAAAAGGAGGGGAAAGAAGAAACAGCCTTCAGTTCCCCCAGATCCATCTCGCTGCCTTACAACAGCAATAATCTGTCTTATGTGCTGTTTCCACCTGCATGCAGCTTCTTATTTCAAGATTTGAATGTTGACTGTCTTAAGGGGTACAGGGGCATACTGAAGGCCAAGTGTGTCTGCAGGTTGCAGGGCTACCTAGCACAAAATTCTGCTCTGCTCTAGAGTGCCTGACTGTGCAGAACTTGTGCAAGTGGCACATGCATCACTCAAAAAAGAACATTTTAAAATATACTTAAGCAGCATTTTTCATTGGTAACATTACCAAAAGTTTATTCTGTTGCAGTGGTATGTATTTTGAGTTAACTGTTTTTCATTTACTATCCATAGCTGCCCGTGAGAGTCTAATGGCCATCCAACTGGAGAAGCACATTGCCAGTATGCGGCATAGGCTAGAGGTTTACCAGTTATTATGGGAACCTCTCCAGGCTTTATTATCCCTCTGGCAACCTTAGACAATTAGTTTCAGAATTCCTAATTCCACTCTTCTGACACACAGGTATGGGGAGGGGGGAGGGGACTGGGGGGGTTTCATGTTGTATGTTAACATTGTGTCTTGTTATTGTTTTATAATGTATGTCTGATTGTTGAATACCTTTTGCAGCTGTGCTGGTTTCTATGTGTTACCTGTAGTACTTTGCTGCTGAAATCAATAAAGTACATTGAATTAAAATATCCATAGCTGCAAATTTAAACCTTGTAGGCTTTTGTTCTATACTATACATATACTGTTCTAAATTGTTTGATGTCTATCTGTGTGTCACTTGATTATCATCTGCTTTAACAGCCCATAGACTATTTGACATACAGAAGGAGTGGGGATGTGGTTGAGGTCTGTATTTTGCAGATTCTAACCCTTTAATATATTTATGCTGTTCATATAGTTTCAATATTTGTAATAATGGAGTTATTTGTAATTTTTATTAATATTAGTGCTTTATTAAATTGTATATTTTGACGTTTTATTATCATCTAATATTAGGTATTTACCTGCACAAACATTACCTTAATAATGGCATCACATGGTTTGTGTCTGGACATGTTTTACATTTGTTTTATATTATTTTTTGACTGTATTCCAATTAATAATGACCCAAGAAATGATGCACGTGAGGCTAATGATGATATGCATTCTGTTTTCATCTTAAGTGGGGATACTTGTTTGCCCCAGGTCTAACTGTTGGGGTTTAACTATAAAGTATTGACCTACAATGAAGGATACTCTTCTAGAAGGATTACCCTGTTTCTATTAGCTTGAAAGGATGGGTTATCTTATTTTGTTTTTTATTGAAACTTCTGCTGTCTGGTGATAAAGAAACAAACCCAAGTCCTGTATCTAACTTCAGTTATGTAAAACCTGACTATTTTAAGTCAGTGAAAGGTAGTTTGAAGATTGTTCATTTAGCACCCATAGTTTAGTTGCAAGATGCATAAGGTTAAGGCATAGGTTTCTCGTTATAAGCCAGACAAACTGGCTGTTATGGTGTCTTGGCTTTGTCCTACAATATTAACCAGTGAAATAACTATTCCTAATTATTTTATTTTTAGGAAGTACAGACCAAAAGGAAGGGATGTTATGGTTATGGTCTATATAAAATAATTTAGCAGTGTATTTACTATCAATAACTCAAACGATTATCATTGTAAATACCTCGAGATTTAAATTAAATTGGGAAAATATAAGAAACTAGAGGTATATTGTATGTATATATAGTCCCCCACAGTTTGATAACCATGGATATCAGGATTGTATTGATCTGACATCATATCATAGTACACAAGAACTTATAGCAGGGGATTTTAGTTTTAATTAAGAAGGGAGCACGATTTTTAAATATAAGAATGTTTATTTGATACTGGACTACACAAACTAATTACATCATCTACCTGTCGCAACTTGATGTCAAAGAAGCATACACTCTTGGATTGGATTCCTACTAATAGGAATCATATTGTGTCCAGTGGTCTACTTGCAGACAGCATCATTGATCACCATCTGATTTTTGGAATCTGAAAAAGTGAACATGTGGCCAGACCTCCTCCTAGGACTTTGAAATTTAGGGATTATTCTGAACTGAATGTTCCTGACATCCTGATGAGGTTGAGTGGTCATACCTAAAAGTGATACCTAATGTGACTGTGCCCTAGATTTTTTATAAGTGTATTTTTATATTGTTAATTGATGTGTTCCTTTAGTGAAAAGAAGAATTAGTGAGAAGAGTTCTAAGTGGTTAAACAGTAACATGTTTAGGATGATGAAATGTAGAAACTCTGCTTGAGCAATTATGCACAAAGAGTAACTCCCTCCATGATCTAAATTTGTATTGGAAAAAACAAATCTTTATAAGAAAGAAATTGAATTAGCAAAAATAAAAATTTGAAAAAGCAATAATTAAAAGGCAACAACTGGAAAATCTGGCCAACCCTAAAAGATTTTGGGGATCAATTATATCTTTATGTTCTCCCTCTATTAACACCAGTATGCGTATGATTAAGGATAGGGAGATATTTACATGCTTTAATGCCATAACCAAGTTTTATTTCCATTTTACAAATTTAGACAATTACCATGTAGGTTTGTATGGTAAACTGTCAACTGACCATTACACTAAACTGGATAGAACTAGTTTTTACCTGAAGACTGTAAACAGGCTTGAGGTATTAAAATTACATAAGTAACTGAAATCTGTTCATTCTTATCACTGTGACAAACGATTCCCTAAACATTTGTCTTTTGCTGTATCTGTAATAGTGTATCCTGTTAGTGTTTTATTCCATTTGTCTTTTCAGTTAGGACAGGTTATGAAATTATGGAAACAATCAAATGCAATTCCAGTACTAGGTGAAAACAGCAAAAAAAATAGCAACAGTGTTAACAGCAAACATAATATAGTGAGGAGTAAGCCAGCAAGAGACAAGTGTGAAGGGTCAAAATTATGAAAACCTGAAAAAAAAAAGAACAGTGAGCAAAGCCGCACAACAGCACACAAAAAAATCCTCAACACAGGCATGAGTATAAGAGCAACATCAGACTTTATTAAAAAACAAAACAATGAAAAAGCAATGAGAAACACCTTACTACTACATGAACAGGAATGCACTATTAAATACGTAGTTAATCAAAGTACATGATGCTGAACAGGGCAATTGTATAGAAAATCAATGGGAACTGACAGCTGCATAATGATTTATAGACAGGAAACTAAACCTGCAATTGGAAATGATACGCAGTCCCTTGCAAGTAGTCATAGTGAGATCTGTTGCCATATTCAGCCACAATACTAACAATTCTTCCTGCAATATCCTTATATTTTTCCTTTGACAAAGCCAATTCCTGACCCAAAACTCCTTGCTTCATTTTAATCTCAGAGAGCTGCTATTAATTTCTCAGACACTCAATGAATTTCCCGATGGTCGGATGACAAGTGCCTATGCACCTACTAAAGCTACGATGTTATCCTTCCATGGAATTATTAGTCCTAGCCAACCCTTTCCTTTCAACCTCATGACAGTTTCAAAATGACAGTGGAAAAACAGGTTGTCTCCTGCCGGAATAACTAACGAGGTGACTTATCCAAGTATCCTCATAATATTCCATGAGAGGCTGCAGTAGCTCTTCATGTTCCACAAAAAAGTTCTGCTCCCCAAGTTCCTGAAACACATGCATGACATCAGCCACAGGTATGAAAGCTAAAGCCAGAAACATCCTAATGTGCAGAGCAAAGTTTTCATCAGACACGTACAGTGCTTGTCATAAATCTCAGTGCTCTGCTGCACCTTCCTCCAAATACATTTGCAGAAATGAAAAAAGCAGCCTCATACCTCACAGTCTGAGAAAACAGTACAGAAAGATTTTCAAGCAGGCTACTCAAGATCTAGCAAAGCAATATGGTGACACAGACATGCACTGAAACTCTTTAACTGGGAAAACACTCAAACATAACAGTTCAAACTCTGGGATGGCATCAACACATAAAAAGCAGGTATAATTATGCTGAACCTCACTGCACGTGCTGTGTGCACTTGCAAAAACAAGAAGGGCATAC
Source organism: Neoceratodus forsteri (assembly GCA_016271365.2). NCBI lineage: Eukaryota > Metazoa > Chordata > Ceratodontiformes > Ceratodontidae > Neoceratodus > Neoceratodus forsteri. Next base: position 1,090,775,481 of record CM057458.1, read on the forward strand.
ACTTAAACATATCATCTAGCAACCAGTCACTTCATCCCTCCATAAAGTGAACATTTCTGTCTTTACCAACAGTTAGAAACTGTTTTCCCTCAGCACCACGGTCATAGTGGAGAAAACATTCTCCACTTACAGTATGGCTGTACTTATCTGGAATTGTCAAATCTGTGAGGATGGAGACACAGGAGGATTACACACTGCCTTTCGGGTCCAGTTCACAGTCCACTAGAGGTGTTGCAGCCAGGGAAGATGTCCTGCCACAGCATCAGGTACTCAAGTGATACACCCCAAAATAACTTGTGAGGTAGGCTTCACAGTCACCACTGCATGCTCCTTTATGTCACAGAGCACACATTGAGCAGTACATCCCTAGCATTGGATACATGATTGTGATAATGTACAGTCTTAACCACATTCTCTGAAATATTGTGCACCTGAGTCAAATACCATGTGTTATGGTAACCCAGGCAGTGCTGACACACCTTCTCCCCAAGTGTCTTGTCTCTGTGATAGAGATAGCTGTCGCAACAGCAGACTTTCCCTTCTGACTTTTCAGAAACTGAGCTGACATGTCTGTGAGACACACATCACAGTGACTGAAAAACCCTACACCATGATCCGTGCCACATGAGAAAGAGACACAACCTGAAACCTCTGACAAGACAGATGAACACCTAGAAACACATATTCTATCAAAAACTAGAAACACCTAGGCCCCATAGTACATAACAGACAGAGGCATATGGGAAAGAAAATTGAACCAGTTTCAAACACCTGCACACTGCAGACCAACCCTTTGTTACAGTAACACAGTGCTGCACAGTGGCTAGTGTATATGGAGAATGACTGCAATTTGGGGGGGGGGCAGAGATCACTAAGAGAAGGGATACAAGTGGTGAGCAGAAAATAATGTGACTTAGCTGGGATAGGGGAACACTGTGGCAGGCAAATATGGTAAAGTGTGAGGGCAGAGAACAAGTGGTGAACAGAAAGTAATATGAATTAGAAGGAATGGTGGCATTTTAGGATGGGGCATAGACTGTGGAATGGAGCAGAGAGCAATTGCTGCAGAGCAGCTAAAGTATTCGGATTATGGTAACATATTATGGGGGTGTTCAGAGATCGGGAAGGGATAGAGTGCAAGTAGGGAACAGTTGCTCACATGTTTCACAGGGGATGGCAGATTTCAAGGAACTGTGTACGGAGGAAGTACTGCTGAGTGGCAAAAGTAAAGTAACTAAGAATGCCGTTCAGCGTTCATCATGGGGCAGAGTGTGTTGAAAGCAATGGGAAGTAGCACAGAATCAGAACTGATAGTAGGGACAAGCTTTTGTACAAAACTTAGTAAATGCACAAGAAAATCCTCTTATTTGCATTTTCTAGGCTTGTGACTGGAGAAGGACTTCAAAGGGGAAAGACAGAGAGTGGGTGAAATTTGGAAGGAGATTCAGTATTCAGGAGCTGTGCTAGGTGAAGAGAGACATGCCCTCAAAAGTCCTGTCAAAGTTCAGACTGATACCAATTTATTCAAATGCATTACAAGCAAATATATACACCATGCTGCCTAGAGTATATGTATTCAGCCTTGTTTATTTATGTTGTAATGACCAAAATACTTAGATGTTTTAGTGTTGAAAACACAGGTGTTCTGTTTGCTCTGTAGATGACTGGCAGATTTCAAACATGTCAGAAGTATTGTGGTTGGACATACCTCCCCACCACAAGAAGGTCCATGTTTTATGTCCCTGTCATATTGAAACACAACATAACAGAAAGGTGATCCTTAGCCTTTTTATGCCCCATCAATGTTTTTGTTTTAAATGTTATTGTCCCATCACCAATTCACCAGTAAAAAAAGCCAATTTCATCACAATTAAAGATATCTGAATGGGTGCACTATGAAAGGATGCCTGGCAGAACTCCAGTGACTCAGGAATCGATGCCTGCCATGTCTGCATTCATTTTCTTCCTGTAAGCCCTTTTGTACCTAATGTTATACCTGACTTTTCACCAATGGAGCCACCCCTCCATTGGTGTAAAGTCATGTTTCCCAAGTGCCTCTGCTAGTTGGCATCAGCCTAGACTTTTGCATCAGCATAGGCCTACAGATCAAGATCACCCATGTACATTAGAAAACCAATGCAGCAATGATTTTTCTGTTGTATTTCCCTTCACTCTTCCTTTTTTCAAGTGGGTTCTGGCTTTGATTACACTCATCTAGTAGCTGACTATGGTTTTGCAATAGCTTGGAGAGGGTCAATAAAGGAATGAAGTGTGTTGTGAGATCACACAGATATCTTTGGCAGCATGTCAATCTCCATAAGCATCTTGATTTTATAGTGCAGAGTTAGTGCTTTTCATTTGAACATTATGACTGGAAATGAGAGCAATCTGAGCAGTGAGGTGCAAGATGCACACTGAGACAATGCCAGTAAGCAGGGAATGGGAAGAATCAGGAAGAGCTGCATTAGTAGTAGTAGTAGTAAAAATGTATTTATACAGAAATTTTTGTCATTAGGGTTAAAAGAATCCCTATTTACAAGGCAAACCTGTGTAGTACAAAATTTAAATTATTAAAAAATTACAAAATACATTACATTCAAGTACACTTACCATTCACACAGTTTTGCTACCAAACACATCATTATGATCAAACATCTTATACAATATTGTTTAAATATTACCTGTTACGTAGACATCTAAAACACAGTTCATGTTTTACTGCAGTCCTATATTCTAAAAAAGACAGATTTGGGTCTCTGAGGAGAAGGGGAAGACTATTCCAACTTGTTGAAACTTTATATCAAAAGGTCATAGTACTGTAGCTATTTATTTTTGGAACAAAAAAATCTCTAGCTCCTGATTTCCGTAAATTTAGTCCATGATCTGTTTTTTTAAGATTTCTTATCAGATAATTTTGTGAATCATTTTTGTATAATTCTTTTATCTGATTTAACCAATTTCCCTCTGCCCTCTGATATAATGTATTCTATCCTAATTCAGTATACATCACACAATGATAGGTACTAATCACATTTTAACACAAATCTAGCTATTTTGTTACAGAGGACATCTAAATTACGTAACTGTTTTTTTGAGGCATGCCTATAAATATGACTCCCATAGTCGATCACCGGTAATATTAATTGATTTGCTATATTTAATCACATGTCTTTTGTTAAATAATTTGATATACGCCTCATTACCCCTAGTTTTGAGTTTGTTTTTTATTAATTCTATTACATGTTGTTCAAAATTCAATTCTTGATCAACTAAAATACCCAAATATTTATAAACCTGTGTTTGCTCTAAGATTTTTCCATCCTGAGTTTTTAATATTTTTGAGACTGTTTTATTTTTGTTCTCTACACCAAAATACATTGTCTGTGTCTTTTTATTGTATATCAAAAGTCCAAGCGATGAAAACAACTTCTGCATGACTAAAAAAATCACCCTGTAATTTTTGTTCTATTTCACCTAAATTTCTACCCGATGCAATCAAAACTGTATTGTCCGCGTAGAGTCTAACTTGTGAGCTTTTTACTAACCTTGGTAAATCATTTAAGTAAACTAAAAACAAGAGAGGACCCAGGATTGAACCCTTGGGTACCCTCCTTGTAACAGAACCCAAACCAGAACTATGACCATTTACCGTTACAAATTGGGATCTTTTGTCTAAGTATGATCTAAACCATCCACAAGGTTCTTCCTCCACACCCAAATGTTTCAGCTTTTTGACCAAAATACAATGATTCACTAAATCAAATGCCTTTGATAGATCCACGTATACCACACCGACTTCCCCTCCCCCAAGGGAGTAGCAACTGAATCTAGGAAGTCTGTGAGTGCAGTAGCCGTGGACCTACCCTGTCTGAAACCTGACTGAAAGGGAGTTATTTTCTGGTATTTTTCCAAATATTCCATTAACTGCCCATGGACAATTTTTTCCAACATTTTTGAAACTGCTGACAATAGTGCTATTGGGTGGTAGTTTGAAGTGGCCATTGAATCACCCCCCTTGTAAATTGGAATTGTTTTTGCCTGTTTCCGCATTAATGGATATAATCCCTTCCTTAAGCTACAGTTAAAAATATCCCTCAAAACTGGTGATCTCTTGAGCAGCTTCCTTTAACAATCTATTTTCTATCTTATCAGGGCCACAAGCCTTATTTGTCTTTAAATTATTTATTAATTTATGTACTTCAATGATTGTCACTGTTTTAAAATGAAACATTGGTACTTGGCTTTCCTTACAATTTGCAATTTCTATATTTTGGTCCTCAAGCTGAACATTTTTCATATTTGTTTCTATTCCCAAATCCAAATCAGGAAGTTCAATAAAGTAATTATTTAATAACTCCACAGCTCTATCTGTTTCCAATATAGTTCCATTATGACTAAGTTTTATTTCCATTTGGTTTTGACAGGATTTGCCAGATTTTTTATCAGGGTCCAATATTTCTTAGGATCTGTAGCTTCCTTGATCCTTTGTTTATAATAAGTGGCCTTTGATTTCCTTATTTCCTGAACGACCCTATTTCTTATTTTTTTAAAACTGTCCTATGCATCAGGCTTCAGAGTTCTATTTGCTTTTTTCCAAAGTTGATTTTTTTACTCTAATTGACTTCCTTATAGTTGGAGTCACCCAAGGCAAATGATGTTGTTTTTGATTAACTTTTTTCCAAGGTGCAAATTGATCACATCCCTCAATAAACATAGATGTAAATTCCTGTACTGCTAAACTCAGGTTGGGAATTAAGAAAATTCTATGCCATGGTAATCCCTGTAAATACTTACAAAACAACTGCTTATTAAATTCTGTATAGCTTCTTTTATACTCTATATGTTTTACTTTTTGGGACTTTAATTTCCAAGTTTATAATACATTTTATTATGTTATTATCCCCCAAATTTGGTTCCCCAACTCCTTTATTTACTACAAACAATTCTGGGGAAACAAAACACAAGTCCAATATACTACCTTTACTTGTTAATTTTCCTTTCTTTGTAGGTGTGTCAGTTATCTGTAACAGGTTTAAACATTTCATTAAATTTTCCAGGACCTGACCTCTTGGACATCCCCGAGCAGCATTAAAATCACCTATCCATATCACATTTGGTTGGCCTATATATTCCATAATGATGTGAGAAAATTTCTCAAAATACATAGTGTTTATCTTAGGTGGAGAATAAATGACTCTCACAATCAAATTAATTGTATGGAATTTTAACAGAAGGCATTCTATTCTTTCTATTTTCCCAGAATAAATAACCTCAGAAGGACCCAAATTGCATCTAGTATGAATTATAATCCCTCCTCCCCATGACCCTCGATCTTGTCTGTGACAATAAAAATCATGAAGTTCAATTTCAAATTGGGGAATATCTTTTTTTAACCAGGTTTCAGTTAAAATAGCTATGTCAGGGTTTTCCAAATCTACCCAAGCTCTGAGGAGGTCCATTTTTTTAATTAAACTTTTAGCATTATCCAATACTATCTTAATTGCCCCATCCTCAGGCCCTGGGTTTAATTCTATATCCCCACAAAGTATTAGGGATATCAAAAGCATCTGGTCTGTTGAAGAAAAACTTCTACAGGGAACTAGCCTAAAAGTGTTCAAAATTTGCTGTCTAACCATCCTAAAATGATTTCTCCCTCTTGTTAACTTATTAACTCTTAATTGACTCACTCTTGGCTGACTGAGATTCAAATATATACCAGTTCTACTCTCTGTAGAGTCAGATGTAACTGGTCCACAATATTGCATTAAGCAAATCATACCCACCAACAGTCCCATCAGTTTGATAAAGATGCCCTTCATCTTGTTGCTTAATTTTTACAGCTTAGCTTGGAAAAACTCTAGTAAAACACTAGGGGTGGGATATTCAAACTGCGCCATTCATAGGTGCAAGCCCTTGAGCTGTGCAAAATAGTTGCGCAGGGGTGTGTCCGGGGCGATATTCAAAGGAGTTGCACTATTGAGCAACTCCTTTGAATATCACCCCCCAGCCACAGCCACTGTGTATGGTGCAGTGGAACTTACACCACCGCAAGTTGACAGAGTGGAGCATTCAACTTGCAGTGGTGCAAGCCTCCCATATTGCCATCACTAAATCATGATATTCAAAAGGTGACATGCAAATGGGGCTATAATTCATGCAAGGCGTGGGGGGGTCATTTGCATGTGATTATGTCCCCATTTGCATGCCATTAGCATGTAGGTGCGCTGACCCGTGAGGACTTGCGCCTGGCGCCCTGCCAGGCAGCAGCTGTTGGGGACCGATGCCCCCTGCAGCCCGATCGCGGGCATAGTGTACTCCCCCCACCAGCCCGATCGTGGGCAGCAATGTGGCTCCCCCCTTCCGTACATATCCCTGGTGGTCCAGTGGACCGAAATGCCCGATCGCAGGGCGGTATGTGTACAAAACCCACCCCTCCTGTACATATCCCTGGTGGTCCAGTGGACCAAATGCCCGATCGCAGGTGGTATGTGTAGTAAAACCCACCCCTCCCATACATATCCCTGGTGGTCCAGTGGACCTAAATGCCCTGATCATGGGTGGTATGTGTCTAAAAACCACCCCCGAACATAGCCCTGGTGGCTAGTGTCCCCCCACCCACCACCACAAGCCCACCATTCGCTCCCCGGCGGCGGCGGCGGCAGCATCCACCACCTGCACGCCCGCCACCGCCGACTGACTGCCGGGAGGCTCACGCCCGGTGGTGCAGAGCAAAGTCAATGGGCATGCAGCCCATACCGTACATGACAGTCCAGATTTGTGAATGAATGTTCATTCACAAATCTGAACTATCGCTCTTAGTATGAGCTGCACACCGTAGCTCTTGCTCTGCACCAATGGGCGTGCAGCCTACCGGCAGTCGGTCGACGGCGGCGAAGCGGCAGAATGGTGGGATGCTGCACCCGCGGCTGCGGGGAGTGGGGTGGTGGGGCTTTGTGGGTGGGTGGTGGGGGACACCAGCCACCAGGGCTATTTTCGGAGGGGTGGTTTTATTACACATACCACCCACGATTGAGCATTTCAGTCCACTGGACCACCAGAGATATGTACGGAGGGGTGGGTTCTATTACCACATACCGCCTGGGCGATCAGGCATTTCGTCCACTGGACCACCTGGATACATTCGGGATGAGGGGAGCTACATTGCTGCCCGCGATCGGGCTGGTGGGGAGTACACTATGCCCGCGATTGGGCCAGTGGGGGTGGGGGATTTACAGTTGGCTGCCTGCAATCAGGCTGCAGGGGGCACAGGACTGGGTTGGGGGCAGCCACAGGTGGCAGCTGCTGTGTTGCACCCTGCAATACAGCAGCTCACCTGTGGGTGGCCCTCGACTTAAGCCTTTTTTTGGCTCAAAGTCCTGCAGGCGCAGGTTGGGGGTTGCGACTGCACAACTCTGCACAGCCCAGCTGAATATCGGGCTGTGCAGTTTATGCATGGTTCCTCCTCTTCCAGTTGAGCATGCATTCATTTGCATTGCGCTGTTGCTCAGCCTGTTTTCAGTGGCGCAACTGCCTCCTGCTGAATATCGCAGAATGGCACAATTTCGGACTTGCGCATGCGCAACCCTTTTGAATATCCCACCCTAGACCTATAACCCAGTTATAAATCTCACAGTTAATAAATTAACTAATCAAATATATTATTCTTTACTTTTAATTCAAAGCTTAGAAATACTTTAGTCTCATAAATTCAAAAGCTTTAACTAAATCTATAAACCAGGCTATCACAGTGCTAATAATTACCCCAAGAGCATAATTAAACTTCTTTCAAAATCAATTCAAGTTTCAATAGTATTATTTTGAAATCCTTTTTCTGTTACTGAGTGGCACTCGCGCCACTCATGCTTGCCTTGAACAGCACAAGCTTTATGTGGTGCAGTCCCTCTTCCTTTGATGACGCTCCTTGTTAATATCACTTCCACGTTCTTCTCGGTTTACCGGCAAGTAAGCAAGGCACTGGGGTTTTTTCTCTCTGCAGCACTTCAGCGCGAACTCAGGATAGGCAAAATAAAGCAGTTCTTAGCTGGGCTATCAGGTGTTTCAAAGCCACAGCATTACCTGGAGATTAAGAACCCACTAGTCACAGGTAATTAACACCTCAGCCTGACAGCATGACTATCACCTGCTCTGGCATCTGGTATACAGTGGACATAAGATGCTGAAAGTGAAAGGAATAATATTAAAGTTTATGGAGTGGCTTTTGGATTACTGAAAATGTCTGTTAAATCAGAATGTCTCTAATAAGTGGATTGGACAGTATTGCCATTTGAGGTGTGGGATTCTGTTTTTGATTACTGAAAAAAAATATTTATACATGCTTGTTTAAGGCAGTTCACATTTCATACATACAGATTAATTTCAGTCCTTCCTGCCCTCTCCATGGTTCTTGAAAAGAGTGTTCAATCACATCTGATTGAGCATTTCATTCTGCACAATCTGCTTTATCCAATATAATCTGGTTTCAGGAAGGTCTTTCCACAGTATCTACATTGCTCCAAAAACAAACAAACAAACAAACAAAAAACCAATCTCCAAGTAGCTAAGGATAAGGATCTCCTCACTGGGGAAATCTTCATGAAACTTTTCAAGGCCACCGACTTGTTAAATCATGCAGTACTCTTGCTCAAGCTCAAGACCCTAGATCTCAGTTAACCAGCAATTAAATGATTTGAAAATTATATGAATAACTGAACCCAGTTAGAGTCATACAAGAGATTAGTTCAGACCATACTGTCTTAAATCTTGGGGTTCCTTAAAGCTCAATCCTTGTCCCTTTGCTGTTCACCAGTTTTGTTAATGACTTCATGAAGGACAGAGGAAAGTGCCATCTGCAAAACATATGTATGTAGATGAAACCATACTGTACTACAATTCAATGACAAAGTCTGCATTGAATTCAGTACATCACTTTGATCTTAGCACAATCTTCCTCTAGTTTATTAATAACCACCTGATCTTTAATGCATCTAAAACTAAGTCAATAGTGTCTGGATCTCAGAACCTGCTAACTTGCTCAGCTGATCCACTTGTAATTGCTGTACATCAGATGTCAACATTATTGTCCAAGTCAATGTATTCAAAAGTGTAGGAATCTGGCTTGATGTACTGTATAACTGACATACAGTAGACACATTGATCACATCTTAACAACCAAAGGGTCCAAGCTTAACTTTCTCTTTAGGTCTAAATGCTATCTCAGTACTCACTTGAGAAAACAGGTAGTCTTCTACTTCCTACTCCAATCAATCAACGAAGGGGATATCAAATAATGCTGCAAAAACAAAACCCCTCTGCTGCCACTGGATAATTTTTACAAGTTGTGTAGGTTCAGTCTCTCTTGTGAATAATCTAGACATCATTATTTGCTGTATGATCCGCTTACCTGGTTAGGTCCCTCAAGCAGGCATGACTACCATTGACTTCCTTTACTGTAAAACTGTTAGCAACAAGAAATCCCTTATTATCTCCTAGCCCACCTCACAAACTTAGGTAGTGCTAACTCACTCCATTCAAAAGTAGCTCACCTAGTTTCTCAGTTCTCAGGACGAAGCATAAATTTGGTAGAAAGGCATTTACATTTACAACACTGGGCATCTGGAACAAACTCCAGCTGAGGAATACATCTACTGTAGCTTGAAAGTGTTAAAGTCCAGTGTTTTCAGCAACCTCAGAACCCCCAGTATTTGTTTGTTTCTGTATCCCCATCTTCCTGACCATGACTGTGTTGCATTACAATGCTCATGCTCTTTATTTGCTGTGACTCCACTTTATTGGCTTACTTTGGTTACTGATCTACGCCCTACAGCACTTTTTAGCATTTGTTTTTTGCCTTGTGTATCTTAGTTGGTATGTAATTATTCCTGCTGGATTATGTTAGGCTGTTGACTCCTGCTATACTTGCTGGTACCACAATAAAAACAAGATAATGCATCTCATGAGGTAATCTCAGTTGGAGTGTTTCAAATAAACAAACAAATATATAACTCAAATAAATTTCAGAAAACAAAACAAAAAAACACTTGGCCCTGCCTGATTAATGAGGTCTATCATTAACTCCCTTTCTAGATTCATGTTTCTTTCAGCTGCACATATATTAACATAGTACATAATTCAAGGTATGAAGGGACTTCATAAGCAGAAGTTGATAAGTATGCTTTGCAGTGCCATTGACTTAGTAGGTAGCATGCTTGCCTCTGGGTCTAGAAGATTAAAAGGCAGTGAGTTCTAGCCCCACTCTGAGTACTTGTGTAAAATCCATAACTGACACCACAGGACAGTATGAGGGTGGTTCAGCACTATTGAGGTGCCATCTGTCTTATGAGATGTTAAACCAAGCTTCATTCTGCCCATCTTTTGTCACTGTCCAGATGAAAGTAAAAAATCCCATGGCTTTTATCAATAAAGTGTAGGGTTGTTTCCCCAGTGTCATGGCCAATTTGCCCCGATCAATAATACAGGTCCAGGTACTCCCCCCCCACCGATACATCTGAAAACAAGCAATCACAACACAGTGTGCTTTATTAAATTACAAAAATACAAATCAAAACATAGAATTTAACAGGCAGTCAGGTTAATGAAATCTTCCCAGTACCTACCTTAGTTCCACTGGTCTAGCACTGGTAGACCTAGACATTTCTCCTGCTAAAATCTCCACTATGTCTGTTGAGTGGTCCCTCTCCTCTCTCATAGTTTTCATCAGCCCCATGTGTCTATTCCACCCTCTCTTAAAACCTCGTCCAGGGCAGATGATTCCACTTTTCTATTGCCATCTCCATGAAGAAGTGTTTTCTCACATTACTGCAGAATCCCACCCTTCAGTTTACAGTTACAGTATGTCCTCTTGTTACAGATCCCCCCCACATTGAATGAACAATTGCTTGCATCCATCTGGTTTATCCCCTTCAGGTATTAGAATGATTCTGCCATGTCTCCACTCTCCCTTCTGGCCTCCTGAGAGTACTTGTTTGAGTCAGTCTATCTTTCCCTATAGGTCCTCCCCTGTTCATGTATCATTTTGGTTGCTCTCCTCTGAACCATTCTAAGAGATCATTTTTCTTTTTATGGTAAGGGTTCCAAAACTGTACACAGCACTCCAGGTTTGGCCTCACCTATGAACTGTAGAGGGGCAGGACCACTTTCTTTCTTTTGCCAGAGATAGCCCTTCCTATTCACTATAGCATCTTCTGGGATTCTCCATATGCCTTATTAAATTTGGAAGTGCTCGTGAGGTTATCACTTACAGTGGAACTCACCAGATGCCACTCGATATTGCAGAATTATGTATAAGAGTTACTTCAGGAAACAAAGCAATCTCAGTTGCAGTTAATTCATTTTGTCATGCAGGAATCTACCATACTGCATTGAATCATGGTGGGTTCCACTGTATGGCAACCTTCAGATTCCTTTCCTCTGAGGTCTAACCTTACCTACCCCCACCAGATGCAATAATGGAGGTACTAAAAAAAGAAAGGGTGGAGGACTACTTGGAAGTAGGGGCTTGTTAGACGATAAGCAACATGGCTTCACAAAAGGGAGGTCATGTCAGACGAACCTGAAAGAGCTCTTCAATAGGTTGACGCTGGTGGTCAACCAGGGATAGGCAGTCAATGTGACCTAGCTGGACTTCAAAAAGACCATCTCTCATAGAAGGTAAATTAATTAACTAAAAAGATTAGAGTACAGTGTTGAAGAACTATGACAAAACTGACTTTAAAACCATAAATAACCACTTATATAACATATCCTGGGAAAGCATCTTATTACCCTTAACACTTGAGGAATCCTGGAATTTTATCAAAAATACTATTTCAAATCTGGAAGCAGAACATGTTCCTGTGAAAACAAATATAATAGTAAAGGGCAGATACCACCTTGGTTAAATAATCATATAAAAAAGTTGGTTCAGCATAAAAAATAAACTTTATCATAAACTCAAAATATGCACCTGTAATTTAAAAAATAAATATTTGCCACTATTTCAAACATCAGTAAAAAATTTAAAACAGGCAATCAAATTAGAAAAGCGTAATTTGGAATTTAAAATTGCACATACTAAAAATGGACATAAATCCTTGTTTGCATACTTGAACAAAAAAAAAAAGGGTAACACCAGGCAAGTCAGCCCATTAAAACTTTACAACAAATTAATAACTACAGACAAGGACTCAGTTGATACACTTAATCAGTACTTTTGTTCAGTATTCTTGAAAAATGACCACATAACACATCCAATAATTACAATTACTAGATCAAAAGTATTTCATGTAACCTACAAACACACAGAGGAGGTACTAAAAACATTAAACAAAAATAGTAGTTCAGGACCTTATGGTATTAGCCCCAGACTTTTAATTGAAACAGCAGAAATTATAAAAATTCCATTGACTATAATATTTAATAAATCACTTGAAGAATCTACTGTTCCCCAAGAATAGTTAAAGGCTAATGTAACTGTTGTAACTGAATTACCCCCTGTGAAAAACTCATTTGGGGACTGTTTAACTTCTAAGTGCTTTTCCTGTGTGCAGAATTTCAGTTTGCCCTGCTAGTAATCACCTTCTTTTTTGAATCACAATAGTACCTGATAGCCCACAGCCCATTTGCTCTTCTCCCCACACCCACTACCAGCCCGCCCCAGCAAGTTAATCTTTTGCCTGTGCTTGATCTTTTTTTTTTAAACACCCAACTTCTCCATTAGCTCCTTATATTGTTTTGCCACTAGAGGAGCCTGATTAAGTTGAACAATTTGCTCCCAATACCTCACTTGTCACATTTTACTGCTCTCTAGTAGCTGTTTCACTTGGTGATCCCCCTCATCACCCCCTCCAATCGTCAAAGCTATCCCGCCATTGTGCACTCCCCAGATCCGCCCTCCTCCTCCTGCTCCTGTCAGGCAATGTCCACCCCAATCCCAGGCCTGGCAGCACTGGTCCTCCCCCTGAAATCTCCTGGGCTGTGCATTGCTTCTATGAACATCTGTAGCCTCCTGAAAAAACTGGACTCTCTACACTGCTGGGTGACGCTTCATAAACCTGATGTTGTTGCCCTGGTTGAAACCTGGCTGTCTCCCTCCACTCCTAACTCTCATGTCTCTCTCCCTGGCTACACTCTCCACCGGTTGGACCGTGTCGGCAGGAGAGGTGGAGAGCTGTGTCTTCTATTTGAAGGATTCTCTCATGGGGCTACCACTCCCCGCCTGACCTCGACCATGAGGCCCAGGCACTTACTCTAAAGCTGTCCCCTGACCCAGCTAGAGGCCATTATTCCTAACTGTAGCCTACATACCCCCAAGAACCAATCCCAGGCCCTGGGCCCACTAATTGACTACCTCACCTCCTACCCAACTCGTCAGACCAAATCTTGGTGGCGACTTGAATATAAACTAGCTCTGCCCTCGTCCTCCTCCCACCATGAGGCTTTCGATTCAATTGACCTAACTCAACTGGTCACACAGCCTACTAGAAAAACCCTGGGGACAAGCACCCTCCTGGATGTGGTCCTCACCAACAGGCCAATCCGCATCCACAACATCCAAATCCTCCTGACTGCCTCAGTGACCACTCCCTGTGCTTTTCAACTGAGAACCCCTCGGCCCTCATCCCGGTCAAAACCACCTCTCGAAGGCGGCTTAGGCCTGGGGGACTCATAGGCCTTAAGCGCTTCCTTGCCCACACTGATTGGTCCCCTCTGACGAGGGCAACCAACATTGACTTGGCCCTGGCCTTCTTTGTAAGCACTTTCAACTTTGCCTGTGATATCTTTGCTCCCATAACTGCTAGGAGGTCCAAAGTGAAACATGCCCCTTGGATCACCCCTGCCCTACTGTGGCAACTTAAGCAACGTGACAATCTTTGGCACCTTGCTGTTGCTACTGTCCGTTCAGCTGACAGGCAGTCCTATGCTGCCGCCCGCAACCAGTGCACCTGGGCCATCCGCAGCTAAAAGCAAGGAATACCACCAAGCCTCTTACTCCTCCTGGGGAACCCCAGGTGCTTCTGGGACAACATCAAGCAACTGAATGGTCACTCCCAGTCCCTCTCCTTCTCTTCTCAACATCAATGGTACCGCTCCTCTGACCCTGCCCTCATTGCCACCCACCTCAATAACTCCTTTACCGACCTTAGCTCAGTACTTCCTGGTAACTTTTCAGTCCACCTCCTTCATCTGTACCACCACCCATTGCCCCCCTCTTTCCACCTCGTCGTGTCACCATGCAAGAAGCTAGGCCTTACTTGCAAAAGCCCTAAAAGGTAACACCATCGGTAATGAATCACCCGATCCCTGCCTTTACTGCCAGGTCCTGGATCAGGTCCTCTTACCTATTATGTGCATTTTCAACAAATCACTCTGTCTCAGACAATTCCCTCTGCCTGGAAGATTGCCACAGTTACCCTGTCCATAAAGGTGGTGACAGGACTCTTCGAGGTAACTACCAACCATCTCAATCCTCCCCCCTCTAAGGTAGAAAATTGTGGCGTCCCAAGTCTCTGACTACCTCTGTAAGTACAATGTTCTCTGCCCTGAACAACACGGGTTCAGAGCAGGTCATAGTACCAATACAGCACTCCTGGAATTTTCCAACTTCCTCCATGCCTCCTTGGACTCTGGTGCCCTGACTGGTGCTATATTCATTGACCTGCCTAAAGCATTCGATACCGTTTCGCATCCTCTTTTGCTCTCCACCCTCGACCTAATAGGCTTTGCTTCAGGACCTGTTTCCTGGTGCACCAGCTATCTCTCCGCCCGCTCCCAATGTGTGAAAGTCAACGGTACTCTCTCTGAAACATGCCCCATTCGCTCTGGGGTGCCACAGGGCTCAATTCTTGGACCCCTACTAGTCTCACTCTTTCTTAACTCCCTACCCAGCAGTTGTATGGGTAAGATGCTTCTCTATGCTGATGATGCTGTTCTCGTTGCCTCCCACAATGACCCCATGCTGCTACAGAACTCCCTCTTTGACTCTGCAGCTACCTGGTTCACTGAACACCGACTTGTTATCAACCTTAAGAAAGCAAAAACGATGCTCTTCTCCCACCCCCAAAATAAGTACAGCAAGTTTCCCTTAGCTGTCCTCCACACCAATCTAGTCATTGACCAGGTGCAGTCCTATAAATATCTTGGTATAACCTTTGACCCTGCACTTTCATTCCATGGACATATATCTGCCTAAATTCTGTCACCAACTCACTGTAGGCATTCTTTACGGCACAAGAAATGCCTCCTCCTGATGCCCTCCGCCTGGCTGTCACCTCCTCTGTCATGTCCTCATTGACTATGGCCTTCCGGGTCTATGGCTCAGCAGATCAGACTGCCTCAACAAGGTTCACCTCACAGTTAATAAGGCCTGCAGACTTATCACTGGTGCTCCCAGACTCACTCACACATGTGAGCTGTACACCCTGGCTACCTTACTCAACCTGGAAGAGCGACTCATGTATCAGACATGCCAGCTCACCTTTAAAGCCCTGAGTGGCCTATCCCCCATAGGCCTATCCAACTCCATTCGCCGTCCTCTTGGACTACAGTACAGCCTTCGATCCAGTTTCACACACCAAATTAATAAATAAGCTTCTGTATTTAGGTCTCCCTACTACTTAGTCACTTGGGTCAACAGTTGACTGACCAAAAGAACAGAGCAGGTCAGAATTAATGGTGTACTGTCAGACAGGGGGGAAGTATCCAGTGGAGTCCCTCAAGGCTTGGTTCTTGGGCCAACCTTATTCAACCTGTATATCTCTGACATAAAAATAAACTCCATTAACACACTTTCCAGATTTGTTGATGACACAAAACTAAGTGGCAGGGTGGACTCGGCTTATCATATTTGTCAATTTAAAAATGACCTAGCGGAGATCAATGAATGGGCCATTACAAATGAAATGGAGTTTAATATTGACAAATGCACAGTACTTCACTTTGGCAGAAATAACCCAATGCAACCTTATACACTTAAAGGCACCGCACTAAAAGTTTCAAACAGTGAAAAAGATCTTGGTATCATAATTAATAACAAACTTAATTCTACTAACCATTGTAGTAAGTTAGCAAAAAATTCAAATGCATTATTAAGGCAATTTTATTATACATTTATTACACAAACTGAAGAAAACTATAATTCCTCTGTACAGAACTTATATCAGACCATGCTCTGACTATGGATCACCTTTATGGAGCCCTCATTTAAAAAAAGACATAGACAGAGTGGAACAAATATAGAGAAGAGGTACCAGAATGATCCCACATCTATCACACTTTGACTACCAAAGTAGAATCTAGAAGCTCAATTTGCAATCCTTAAAATTAATGCGTAGTAGAGGAGATCTGTTATTTCTTTACAAATTATCACAAACACTATCCCTAATGGAGCAGTGTGGCTTATATTATTCTAAAGGAAAACTGTTTCCAAGACTACATTCAAGACAACTAGAAGTTCAACAAGTAAAAACAAACCAAAGGTTAAACTATTTCTCAGTTTGGGTCTCAAAACTATGGAACACACTTCCACAAAGCTTGGTAGACAGCAAAACACTTTAAACCTCCAAAAATGGTTTAGACATATGGTTAAACCATAATCAAATGTGACAGTTTTCCACAAAACTGTGGGTGGCATTCCCAATAAGCTCACACCTACGTATGCCCCACAAATACCAAGTAATACCAAGTAGAGGTGGGACAAAAAATAACTAGGTGGGATGAAAACTGGCTGACAGGCAGAAACCAGAGAGTGGTGGTAAATGGAGTGTACTCCGAGGTGGGGAGGGTGATGAGTGGAGTACCACAATGGTCTGTCCTGGAACCCCTCCTTTTTAATGTGTACATTAGTGACATAGCCGATGGGCTGGAGGAAGCCTATTTGCAGATGATATGAGGATCTGCAATAGGGGTGGATACCCTGGGAGGCCATTAGGCAGGACCTAAAGACACTGGAAGGGTAGTCAGATAAGTGAAAGCTAAATTTCAATGTCAAACAGTGTGTGGTGATGCACATGGGATGTAAAAACCCACAAGCCACTTACACACTGGGGGAAGGGGGAAATGAAGACAGCAGAGCAGGAGCAGGATCTGGGGATATTAGTATCAAGCAACCTGAAGGTAGGAAACCAGTGCAGCAAGGCAGTGGGGAAGGTGAATGGAATGCTGGCATGCAAAAGGAACGGCGTAACCAGCAGAAGAAAGAAGGTAATCATGCCACTTTATAAGGCCATGGTGAGGCCACACCTGGAGTATGAGTCCAGTTCTGGAGACCACATCTGAGAAAGGACATTGATTATATTGAGAGAGCACAGCGCAGGGCAGCCAGGATGGTGTGTGGCATGCAAGGGAAGTCATATGAGCAGAGGGGGAGGGAACTAGATCTGTACCCATTGGAGACAAGAAGGCAGAGGGGAGACATGATCGAAACATTCAAGTACATTAAAGGGATTAACAAGGTGAAGGGGTTCTTATTCAAAAGAAAGGAGGAGACTAGAACAAGAGGCCTTAGTCTAAGATTGGAAGGGGGAAGATATAAGAGGAATGTGAGAGAACACTTCTTCATGGAGAGGGTGGTGGAAACCTGGAATAGACTACTGGAGAATGTGGTGGGGCAGAAATGGTGGAGGGATTCAAGAGGGCATGGGACAGACACATGGAATCGGTAAGTGGAGAGAAGGGGAGGACTTGTGATATGGGAGATAGGTAAAAAGGGGGGGGAATAGAGCAGACTAAATGGGCCACTTAGGTCCTTTTCTGCCATTAGATTTCTATGATTCTATAATTCTCTTCCTCGTGTTTATGATCTTGCACTGGAATGCTATTTCCGTGATCACTTTTCCAGTTTATCTAGGTCTTCTTTCATAACTCTAATACTGTCTTCACTATCTACTCTGCCACATATCTTAGTGTCATCCATAAAAATACACTTTGCTCTGGGTCCTTTCTCCAATATCACCAATAAACAAACTGAGGAGCACAGGACCCATGATGAACCCCAGAGGCACCCCACTAGTCACCTGCCATACCTCACAGTGCCTTCTGTTTAGTACTATCAGCTTTTTCTAACCAGCTTTCTATCCACCTTGTTAAATCTTCAAATTACTACTGGTGTTGATACAGGATGCCTTTACATATAGTGTAATTCTGGACAATCTTACTTATAGGCTTCAGTGTTCAAAAGTGTTATAAAAAAGTAAGATATAATCCAAAGTCCATCAAAACTCATATTTATTAAACTCTTTTTCTTCACACCCATATACATGAGGCAACAGTTTTGTGGCTTAACGTCACTTCCTCAGGCAAATCGTATATGAACAGTGTTGACACTAAATTAGAAACAAATAAATCCATTCAGATACACAGTTTTTAAATTTCTGCTCCTTTTACATTAAAATGTCACATTGGTATATACTGCCAATAGTTCTTTATAATAACATTTTGAATTAAGTCAAATTTTCAATTAAAATTTCATTTAGAAACTGATTATAACACATCTTCTCTTTCTTAGTTAAATCCCAATCTATTTTATATTATTGTCCCCATATTAAAGTCAAATTTTAGTTCAATATAGTATAAATGTTGTATCATTTTCAAATATGCAAAAAAATACCTTAATTTTCATTTATTTGAACTCCACTGATCTGGAAGTCCTGATATATTACTCTCAAAATGAGCACCATGCCGCCCTGTTCCTATTACCATCTATTAAAAAATATAGATATTTATTTCAAATGTTAATGTCTTTAAATATTGTATAGTTATTATTTAAACACCATATTGCCAGTCACCTGGTCACACTCTAAAATAGGCCAGTTCACTTCTCAAAATTTTCATCCACTTAATAGTAATCTTGCTAGGAAAACTACATCTAATGTATCTTTGGCAATTGTCCTCATGAATTGAAAGTGGCTATGAGGAAGAAAACAAACATGATAATTAATTTATAACACTGTTTTTTACTCAATTTAAAACTCTTATTCATTTATCTGTTAAACTTTGACTTTTACTATGGTAATCCCTACCTGCTGTTGTCTGTTCTTACATGGAGCTCAATTGCTCATTGCTTTCATTAAACCACGTTCTGGGATAGAACTTAGTGCCTTTGCTTTTTTTTCAACATACTATAAGAAGGAAAAGAGGACATCAGTATTTGAAAACATTTTTGATCCCTGTGCCACGGATTTAAAATAAACTTTAACTTTTACCTTGCTCCACGCAGTGCCCCTCATCTCAGGCAAAAGACTGCCTTCTGGAAGGAGCCAAGCACTCTGATCTGGGTTTTAAATACCCTTCAAAAGTTCACAAAATTAACTAATTGAATTATTGAATAATTGAATAGCCTCCTTAATTACCCTGAATCCATCTATTTTCAAACTAGTATAGAGTGAAGACAAATATATCACTTGCCTAGCCTTGTGGCTAAATGGTTAGAATAACTATCTTCCTAGACACACTGTCCTAGTCAGAAGTTCAATTCCTCTCTCTGGTTTTTACCTAAATAATTTGTCCCCTGTATGAATTATTCTGAATCCATCTATTTTCAAACTAGTATAGAGTAACGACAAGCATATCACATGCCCAGCCTTGTGACTAAATGGTTAGAGTAACCACTTTCTTAGGCACACTATCCTAATCAAAAGTTCAAATCCCATCTCTGGTTTTTACCAAAATTGTTTGTCCTCTGTATGAATTACTCTTTAAATATATTAATTCCTTGAAATTCGCTACATATTGATCTGTTATGAAAATTTTAACATGGGTTTTAGTGTCTTCTCCAAAGTGTCAGTTATACCCTAAAAAACCTTTATACTTGACGTATACTCATTATCTCCTTGTTTTGACCTAAGGGTTTAAATCCCACCACAACCACTGAAACCATCTATTATTTTACTTATTGTTCTCTGTGTTAGTTTTGTAAATAAACATAATCTCCCAAAATGTAAATATTAATAGCTAATAAACGTTTCAGCCTTTTTTGCTCATATCAGTTTATATGTGATATGTGCTTTCCTCTATAGTTATGTGAAAGGTGGGTTAAACTCCCACCAGGGCCACTACTAACACCTGTTTTCACTTTGTTTATATCCACTTAATATTTATATTAACTAGTAAAGTATTATATTACCAGAAAATTCTGTTAATGATATGCTTGCAACTCCATTCATGTGTTATGTGGGTTAAACTCCCACCAGAACCACTTATTTTTGACTGCTTCATTCTTGTATTAACAAATTAAATGTGATCTTACCACTAAATTTATTTTACTGATTACATATACTTTCACTTTCATTCATGTTATTATATGTGTTAAACTCCCACCAGGGCCACTACTAACTCCTGTTAGTTCTACTATGTTTATGTCCACTTTAATATTTATGTTAACTAATTAAGCAATAAGACATGACCAAGGGTTATGTTAATGGTCTGTTAATCACCTTCTAGGGGTGTACTGTGGCACAAGGTGTAGCCAAGTGCCACATGCCCCTAGAGGGTGATTAACTGACCATTAACATAATCCCTGTGAGTGCCTTATTGCTATTATAATAAAAAAAAATTAACAGTGTTTAACCTTGTTCAGCATATGGCTAAGCTCTACATGCATGTTAATAAAAGATTAACATAAGGCTGTTAGAATGTTTGCAGCCAATCTGAAAACTCCATTTCTCAGACCCTTTTTATAATTAAGTTTGATGTTACCAGAGAATTCTGTTCATGATATACTTACAATTCCATTCATGTATTGTGTGGGTTAAACTCCCACCAGAACCACTTATGTGATTTAAATCTTCCTTCATACTAATGTTGATGCCAAATATTTGCTACTGATTATATGTATTATTAATATTAAGCAGGTATATTCAAATCCTAGTTCCAATGTAGGTTCCAATTGCATGATTCATTCATACCAATCCTTGGGTTAACACTGACCATTGTGTATATCCAATACACTTCTCTCTTTAATAACAAAGTGTCCCATGAATTTCTGTGTCCTTGAGGTTCCAAAACTTTCTCAAGTCCCCAAAATCTCAGTGATGTTGGTGTATGTCCTTCACGGTTAAAATGTTTTGCCACTGATGACTTCTCATCTCTCATCCTGATGTCACTTTTGTGTTCCTCAATTCTTGTTCTAAGTTCTCTTGTCATCTTCCCAACATAGAGTTTGTCACATGGACATTGGATTATATAAATTACATGATGTGACTTGTACGTTATGTGTTGTTGAATTATATATTTCTTGTTAGTAAAAGGATGTTCAAAATATATTTTCTTAGATGTATTGTTACAGTGGCAACATTGCCCACATGGGTAATTACCTTCCTTTAATGGTCCTAAAAGTAATTGTCTCCCCTGGACCGGATTCTCCTCATATTTCCTATGTTGTGTGTGCACTAATTTGTCTATTAGTGTTTTATTTTTCTTGGATGTAACTAGCAGTATATCTGCAAATCTTTATTTGGACTACCACCTGACTGAAGTATATGCCGATTATTTATTAATGTGGTCTTTATTTTTTGACTCAAATGACTGTAGGGTGTTGAGAAAACTATTCTATTTTCCATTTTCTTCTTTTCCTTCTGTTGTAATAAAGAATCTCGAGTAATTAATGACACCTCTGTAATTACCTCATCAACCTCTCCATGATGATAACCTCTTCGCACAAATTTGTCCCTCATTACCTCTGTTTCTCTAAAAAAATCATCATCAGTGGTGTTATTTCTCCTGGCCCTAATTAATTGTGATTGTGGGATACTCCATTTTAATTTTGGATCATGATAACTCTGAAAATGTAATAAAGTATTACGATCTTTTTCCTTGCGATATAACCTAGTCCCTAATTTACCTCTATTCTTAAAAATTTGTAAAGGATTCTAATTCACTTTCTGTCCCATTCCACAACAATAATATGTCATCTATAAAGCATTTCCATATGATAATATTGCTTCTAAATTAATTATTGTTTGCATTTAATATATGTGTTTTCTCAAAATGCCACATGAAGAGATTGGCATATGATATGGCCATTGTACTCCCCATTGCTATACCCTGAACCTGTAAATAAAACTCGTCTTCAAATGCAAAATAGTTTTTCAATAGGACTAATTCTGCCATACCTATTAAAAAATCTGTATCAGGAAATACATTCTCTCTTCCCCTCAATGCTATTCTTAAAGATGCCAATCCTTTCTCACGTGGTATGCTTGTGAAAAAATCCTTCACATCAAGGGATACCAACCAAATGTCACCTATATCAATGTTACTAGTGTTTACCTCTTGGTAAAGTGTTAACCCAAGGACTGATATGAACGAATCATGCATATAATCCAATGTCCATGTGACAAACACTAGTAACAATGTCCATGTGACAAACACTAGTAACATTGATATAGCTGATATTTGGTTGGTACCCCTTGATGTGAAGGATCTTTACACAAGCATACCACATGAGGAAGGATTGGCATCTTTAAGAATAGCATTGAGGGGAAGAGAGAATGTATTTCCTGATACAGATTTTTTAATAGGTATGGCAGAATTAGTCCTATTGAAAAACTATTTTGCATTTGAAGATGAGTTTTATTTACAGGTTCAGGGTACAGCAATGGGGAGTACAATGGCCCTATCATATGCAAATCTCTTCATGTAGCATTTTGAGAAAATACATACACTAAATGCAAACAATAATTCCTTTAGAAGCAATATTGTCATATGGAAATGCTTTATAGATGATATATTATTGTTGTGGAATGGGACAGAAAGTGAATTAGAATCCTTCATTAGGTATGTTAATAGCAGAGATGAAAATTTTAATTTTTCAGTAGAAAGTGATAAAGAAAAAATATCATTCTTGGATTTACAAATTTTTAAGAATAGAGGTAAATTAGGAACTAGGTTATATCACAAAGAAACAGATCATAATACTTTATTACATTTTCAGAGTTATCATGATCCAAAATTAAAAAGGAGTATCCCAAAATCACAATTAATTAGGGCCAGGAGAAATAACACCACTGATGAAGATTTTTTTAGATAAACAGAGGTCATGAGGGACAAATTTGTGCAAAGAGGATATCATCATGGAGAGATCGATGAGGTAATTACAGAGGTGTCATTAATTACTCGAGATTCTTTATTACAACAGAAGGAAAAGAAGAAAATGGAAAATAGTATAGTTTTCTCAACACCTTACAGTCATTTGAGTAAAAAAATAAAGAACACATTAATAAATAATTGGCATATACTTCAGGCAGGTGGTAGTCCAAATAAAAGATTTGCAGATATACTGCTAGTTACATCCAAGAAAAATAAAATACTAAAAGACAAATTAGTGCACACACAACATAGGAAATAAGAGGAGAATCCTGTCCGGGGAGACAATTACTTTTAGGACCATTAAAGGATGGTAATTACCCATGTGGGCAATGTTGCCACTGTAACAATACATCTAAGAAAATATATTTTGAACATCCTTTTACTAACAAGAAATATATAATTCAACAACACATAACATGCAAGTCACATCATATAATTTATATAATCCAATGTCCATGCGACAAACTCTATGTTGGGAAGACGACAAGAGAACTTAGAACAAGAATAGGGGAACACAAAAGTGACATCAGGATGAGAGACGAGAAGTCATCAGTGGCAAAACATTTTAACCGTGAAGGACATACACCAGCATCACTGAAATTATGGGGACTTGAGAAAGTTTTGGAACCTCAAGGACACAGAAATTCATGGGACACTTTGTTATTAAAGAGAGAAATGTATTGGAT
Organism: Neoceratodus forsteri; assembly: GCA_016271365.2. Taxonomy (NCBI): domain Eukaryota; kingdom Metazoa; phylum Chordata; order Ceratodontiformes; family Ceratodontidae; genus Neoceratodus; species Neoceratodus forsteri. The sequence continues at coordinate 1,090,799,246 of CM057458.1, forward strand.
ATACACAATGGCCAGTGTTAACCCAAGGATTGGAATGAATGAATCATGCAATTGGAACCTATATTGGAACTAGGATTTGAATATACCTGCTTAATATTAATAATACATATAATCTGTAGCAAATATTTGGCATCAACATTAGTATGATGGAACATTTAAATCACATAAGTGGTTCTGGGGGGAGTTTAACCCACACAATACATGAATGAAATTGTAAGTATATCATCAACAGAATTTTCTGGTAACATCAAACTTAATTAGTTAACATAAATATTAAAGCAGACATAAACATGGTGGAAATAACAGGAGTTAGTAGTGGCCCTGGTGGGAGTTTAACCCATATAATAACATGAATGAAAGTGTAAGTATATGTAATCAGTAAAATAAATTTATAAGATCACATTTAATTTGTTAATACAAGAATGAAGCAGTCAAAAATAAGTGGTTCTGGTGGGAGTTTAACCCACATAACACATGAATGGAATTGCAAGCATATCATTAACAGAATTTTCTGGTAATATAATACTTTACTAGTTAATATAAATATTAGGTGGATATAAACAAAGTGAAAACAGGTGTTAGTAGTGGCCCTGGTGGGAGTTTAACCCACCTTTCACATAAATATAGAGGAAAGCACATATCACATATAAACTGATATGAGCAAAAAAGGCTGAAATGTTTATTAGCTATTAATATTTACATTTTGGGAGATTATGTTTATTTACAAAACTAACACAGAGAACAATAAGTAAATAATAGATGGTTTCAGTGGTTGTGGTGGGATTTAAACCCTTAGGTCAAAACAAGGAGATAATGAGTATACGTCAAGTATAAAGGTTTTTTAAGGTATAACTGACACTTTGGAGAAGACACTAAAACCCATGTTAAAATTTTCATAACAGATCAATATGTAGCGAATTTCAAAGAATTAATATATTTAAAGAGTAATTCATACAGGGGACAAACAATTTTGGTAAAAACCAGAGATGGGATTTAAACTTTTGATTAGGACAGTGTGCCTAAGAAAGTGATTACTCTAACCATTTAGTCACAAGGCTGGGCATGTGATATGCTTGTCGTTACTCTATACTAGTTTGAAAATAGATGGATTCAGAATAATTCATACAGGGGACAAATTATTTAGGTAAAAACCAGAGAGAGGAATTGAACTTCTGACTAGGACAGTGTATCTAGGAAGGTAGTTATTCTAACCATTTAGCCACAAGACTGGGCGAGTGATATACTTGTCTTCACTCTATACTAGTTTGAAAATAGATGGATTCAGGGTAATTAAGGAGGCTATTCAATTATTCAATAATTCAATTAGTTAATTTTGCGAACTTTTGGAGGGTATTTAAAACCCAGATCAGAGCGCTTGGCTCCTTCCAGAAGGCAGTCTTTTGCCTGAGATGAGGGGCACTGCGTGGAGCAAGGTAAAAGTTAAAGTTTATTTTAAATCTGTGGCACAGGTATCAAAAATGTTTTCAAATACTGATGTCCTCTTTTCCTTCTTATAGTAAGTTGAAAAAAAAACAAAGACACTAAGTTTTATCCCAGAACGTGGTTTAATGAAAGCAATGAGCAATTGAGCTCTGTGTAAGACTAGATAACAGCAGGTAGGGATTACCATAGTAAAATTCAAAGTTTAACAGAGAAATGAATGAGTATTAAATTGGGTAAAAAGCAGTGTTAGAAATTATTTTTTATGTTTGTTTTCTTCCTCATGGCCACTTTCAATTCATGAGGACAATTGCCAAAGATACATTAGATGTGGTTTTCCTAGCAAGATTACTATTAAGTGGATGAAAATTTTGAGAAGTGATCTGGCCTATTTTAGAGTGTGACCAGGTGACTGGTAATATGATGTTTAAATAATAACTATACAAGATTTAAAGACATTAACATTTGAAATAAATATATGTTTTTTTAATAGATGGTAATAGGAGCAGGGTGGCATAGTGCTTGTTTTGAAAGTAATATATCAGGACTTCCAGATCAGTGGAGTTGAAATAAATGAAAATTAAGGTATTTTTTTGCATATTTGAAAATAATACAAAGTTTATATTACATTGAACTATAATTTGACTTTAATATGGGGACAATAATATAAAATGGATTGGGATTTAACTAAGAAAGAGAAGATGTTTTATAATCAGTTTCTAAATGAAATTTTAATTGAATATTTGACTTAATTTATTTATTGATTTATTTATTGAAAATGTTTTACCAGGAAAGGCACACTGAGAAAAAAGATGCTTGTCTCACGGTGCGACTTGGTGGGGGGGGGATTACAGAGGAGGCAGGTATACATACAAAAGTTGAACTTACAGTAACTACATACGAGAAATGTACATAGTTGGGAAGAAATATATTTGAACAAATTACATTGGCAGTGCAGTTCAGCACGGCGCAGGCTCAGCAAGTATAGGTATACAAATTGTGGTTAACCAACTAGGTAAGAACAGTACAGAACATGATGTAAGGGGGTGGTATACCAAACAAGGGTACACATAGAGGCAAAACATGAAATACATAAGTGCCATACATAAGGATTTGGAGAGCAAGGTGGGGGGTCGGGATGGAGGGTGGAGAAACGTAGGTGTATAAGGGAGAGGTTAGGTGAGGAGGGAGGTAGTGGGGCTGGGGAGCTTAGGATGATTGGGGGGGAAGGGAGAAATTGAGAGTGCAGAGTAGGTAATAGAGAGGGTATAAGTGTGTAGGGTAGTATATAAGCCAGACAATTCGGCGATAGCCAGGCCGCTGGTCAGGCCAAGGGGGAGCAGGGGGGAAGGAGCTAGTGGGGGGGTGGTCAGGGGCAGTAGCAATTAGGTGTAAGGAAGTTAGAGAGGTCATAGGAAAGGGAGAGTTTGGATGAAGAATGATGAATCTGGGTGGGCAGGCTGTTCCAGAGTTTAGGGAAGAGGTAAGAGAATGCGGATTGGCCGGAGGTGGTCCTACGGTGAGGGATGAATAGTAGTCTAGGGTCAGCTGATCTGAGGGTGTGAGAGGGGGTAGGTGGGGAGGATAGGGAAGAGGTGAGATAGGGAGGGAGGGAGCCGAGCCAGAAGTTAGAGGTGAATTTAGCGCTATGAATTAGGCGACTGTTACTTAGCGAAGGTAGGGACAGGGAACGATAAAGCGTGCAGTGATGTGAGCGAGGGGGGGTATCGAGGGCAAATCGGCAAAATCCATTGTAGAGGGGGTCTAGTCTAGCAAGGGTGGACTGTGCAGTGGAACTGTAAACTACATCACAGTAATCGAAGGAGGGTAGAATCATTTTCTGAACAATTTCGTGTCTGATAGGAAGAGGGAAACTGGTGCGGTTTCTATAGAGGGCACCAAGTTTTGGGTGCAGTTTGGAAATGATGGCATCGATGTGAGTGGAGAAGGAGAGGTGGTGGTCAAGCCAAACCTCGAGATACCTGAAGGAGGGTACGTCTTCGAGGATGGTGTTATTTAGGGTGTGGAATCTTGGGGGGAGGTGAGTTTGGATAAGTGCTGTCTGGTGCCGAAAGTCATAGAGTTGGTTTTCTTGGCATTTAGGGAGAGTTGGTTGCTGTTGAACCAGAGTTGGATTTTATTGAAGTCAGATTGAAGTTTGGAGGCGACTTCTGTGTGGGTCCTGCCAGAGGTGAAGAGGACTGTGTCGTCAGCATACATATGGATGGCGGAAGAGGAGCAGGAGTTTGGCAGGTCGTTTAGGAGGATGGAGAAGAGGATGGGGCCGGGTACTGAGCCTTGCGGAACGCCACAGGTGATGGGGGGGAAATGTGGTCAGCTATTTTAGTGGACTGGGTTCTATTTAGAAGGTAGGCACTGAACCAGTTTATGATGGGTGCAGCTAACCCAGCTCCAGAAAGGCAGGATAGTAGGAGAGAATGGGATACGGTGTCGAAGGCTTTTGCTAGGTCGATGAAAATAGCAGCAGTGATTAGCCCTTTGTCCATCCCAGTGAGGATGTGGTCTGTGAGTCTGAGCAGGGAGGAGGTAGTGGAGTGGTGTTTTCTGAACCCTGACTGGAAAGGGGTGAAGAAGTTAGTTTCAGTGAGGAAGTGAGAGAGTTGGGGTAGCACAAGCTTTTCTTGGAGTTTTGTGAGGGTGGGGAGGAGGGAGATGGGACGGTAGTTGGATGTAGAGGTAGAGTCGCTGCCTTTAGGGAGTGGTAGAACAGTGGCATGCTTCCATATGGAGGGGAGTGACTCAGTACTAAAGGAAAGATTTAGAAGGGCTGCAAGGGGGTAGCGATGGCGGGGGCAGATAGGAAGAGGAGTTTGTTGTCAAGACCGTCAGGGGATTTGCCTTTGGAGGGGTTTAGGGCACAAAGGGCATCTAAGGTTTCAGTGGGGGAAATGCATCTGAAGGAGAAGTGGTTCATGCCGGATGGTTGGGGGATAGGAGACTGGGGAGATGGGGTGTTTGCAGGTGGAAGGGCTTCAAGGAGGGCCTGAGCACAGGTAGTAAAATAGGAATTAAACTCGGAGGCGACTTCCCGGGGGTCAGAAAGGAGAGTACCTTGGGCAAGGAGAAGAGGTGGAGGGTTAACTGTTTGGGGGGAGAAAAGGGAGTTAATGACTTTCCAGAATTTTGAAGGTCTTCCAAGGTTTGCATTAAGTGTGTTGTTAAAGTATTCAGACTTAGCTAGATGGATGGCCTTGGTACACCTATTGCGGAGCATGCGATAGGAGGTGTGGCCGGGAGGAGTGGAGGATTTGAAGGTTCACCAGGCTCATCACATGGGCTTGTTGGCAAGCAATTAGCTTGGGAGTGATCCAGGGAGTGGAACTGTGGACTCTAGCTCATGGGGAGGCGTGTTTGTCCCATGCGGAGAGGAAGGTGTTCTGGAAGTGCATAAGGGCTGAATCCATATTAGAGCGGTTTGTGCTTGGGACCCAGTTAGAGTGGTAAAGATCATCCAAGAGGGGGGAGAGATTGAGGGATTTGTACGAACGCTGGAATATGAATTTGGGGGGGATTTAACTCTATGGATTTTGCGGACGAGGTAGATTAGGTGGTGGTCGCTAATGGAATCAGGGAGAAGACCTGAGCTGACGACCTGGTGTGGGTGGGAGGTAAGCACCCAGTTGAGGAGTGAGTGATTAACGGACTTGAGGTTAGAGTGAGTGGGTTCCATAATGGTTTGACAGAGGTTAAGAGCAGTTAACTCAGTTTGGGTTTTGGTAAAGGTGGGTGCTAGCCAGTTGTGGTTAAAGTTGCCCATAGCATAAAGTTCACTCGATTGGGCAAGGGAAGTGAGTTTGCCCAGAAGGTTGGTGACTATTGTGGTTGGCGTGCCAGGGCAGCAGTAAATGCCAGCCATGAAGATAGGTAGTGGGGGGGGAGACAGTTTTACCATCAGAAGCTCGTAAGCTTTGGGAACAGTTTTTGTAATGGTGACAGTGAAGTGGATTCAATTCAATATGTTATTATAAAAAAACTATTGGCAATATATACCAATGTGACATATTAATGTAAAAGGAGCAGAAATTTAAAAACTGTATCTGAATGGATTTATTTGTTTCTAATTTAGTGTCAACACTGTTCATATACGATTGGCCTGAGGAAGTGACGTTAAGCCACGAAACTGTTGCCTCATGTATATGGGTGTGAAGAAAAAGAGTTTAATAAATATGAGTTTTGATGGACTTTGGATTATATCTTACTTTTTTATAACACTTTTGTTAAATCTTCCCCAACCCCTAAGTCATCTATCTCATTATCTATTCATCTGTAAGACAATGAGTCAAAGGCCCTGCTGAAGTCCAAATACAGGATTATCCACTGCCTAGTGCCTGTCCACTGTCTGAGACACTGTGCTAAAAATTTCAATGAGGTTCATTTGGTAGGACCTCACATTGACAAATACCTGCTGCTTGCTGCCCTGGAGACTGCATCTCTGCAGGAAGTCTACAAACTGCTGCTTGGTAATAGTGTGACAGTTTCCCCATTGCTGAGGTCATGCTGACTGTTTTGTAGTTGCCTGGATACTCCTGTTTGGGCTCTTGTGTAGAGGTACTGTATGACAATGGCCACCCTTCAGTCTGTTGGGATTATGCCCATAACTAACAAGCAGTTTATCAGGTCTGCCAAGGGTGCTGCCAGAACCTCACCCACCTTTCTAAGCATCTGGGGATACAGCCCATCTGGGTCCAATGACATAGGGCACAGGAAGCAGAGCAAGGAATGTGGGTGAAGCAGTTAGGACAAATGTATTTTGGGTGCACTGGATTTCAGGGCACTGGAGACTAGGGCTTTGGGAACATGGGGCCCAAACTGTGGTTCTCCCTCTCCCATTGTGAACCGGGTGGGGGAATTTTATATTTGTTTGGGAGGGTGCGGGGGCCAACATGTGGTGCAGTTAGCTGGGTGCACGATGCAATTGCATGTCGCATACCTTCACCTTGCTGTTGGCTGCTTTCTTGCGACCAGCTTTTCCTCACCTGATTTCTTGTCACTCAGTTGTAGGTGATTCTGACTTACAGTACTTGCCTTCTGGACCCTCAAACCCATTTAAGCACATTGTGCTCAGTGATGATCCTCATCTCCATCCTTGTCTCACTCCCAGCTTCAATACCACAAACTGGCAGGGGCCCCTTCTTCAACTGGACTGGAGAACTGAGCAAAACATTTAATTTAGTATGTCTGTTTTTTGCCTGTCTTCCTCCATCCAAATCCCCTGCTTATCCTTTCAATTCCCTTGTTTTCCTTTTCTCTCTGATGTACTTAAAGAAGATACTTGTCATTTTCTTTCTCTCCTTCTGCTATTTGGAGTTCTGACTCCACCTTAGCCCTCCTCACTACATTACTGGACTCTTTCAGCTTACTAAGGTGCAGCTCCCTGTTTGCCTCTGACTGATCACATTTACACTTCTTGAAGTCTGATGTATTTGTCTGGCCTTCCTCCTCTACCTCCATGGAAAACAAAATAAGTTTCTTAAGCCTCTTACCCTTACCAACCTGCTTCAGACATGTCCCAGAGACTTTCTGTATCCCCTAATTGATGCAGTCCCATATGTTATTTATCCCTTCTAATTGGTCTGTACCCTTGAGCCTCTAACTGAATTCATGCTCCATTTTTTGAAGTCTGCCCTTCTAAAATCCAGGATAAGCATCTGGGAATTTTGTCTCTGTGCTTCAAGAGTTATGCTAAATAGCACCATGTTGTGATCACTTGACCTAGGATGCTCTTCCACCGTTAACCCCCATGTTGTCCCAAATAAACAGAACTAGTAATTAAGTGTTCCTGCAATACGCAAGTGGGGGTTTTAATTTATAAAGAATTATTTAATTTTTGTAACTGTTTGTAATATGCGTATTTATATTGTTATATGAAAATCTGGAGTGAAAATATAAAAAAAACTGGTGAAGGCACGAGCGTGCATAGAAACTGAGCAACGCACACCTGTAATGTAATAAGTTTGGGGATTTTTTTACAGCAGATTTTCACCACAGGCATTTTGGGACCTCCGCTCATGAACAGTGTCACTGTGATTTCCTTAATGTGTCCCGAACACTGATTTCCCACAGCGACCACGCTATTCTGCGCCGGAAGTGTGAAAACACATTTCGGCCAGGGTGTGAAAATTACAGATGAACTGTTCATAAGGAGGTGTGGAAAAATGTCAATGTTGAAAATCTGGACTGAAAATATTACAAATTCGTGAACTAACGAGGGTGCATGGAAACTGCGCAATGCATGCTCGTAACACAGTCATTTTATGGACTTTTGTCACCAAATTTTCAACTTAGCCATTTTAAGATCTCTGCTCATGAACAGTCACTGTAATTTTCTTAATCTGTCCTGAACATTGATTTAGCACACCAACCATGTGATTGTATATTCTATTGGGTATTTTTTCTTGTTAAGAAAGGTGTTTGATGAATGCCTTCACTTAGGGAAGAATAGCCATTTTTAATGACATGCACTTTGCTTTAAATCTTTTTACTGTGTTCACTGAATGATGGGGACAGATAGATTTAATTGATACATTAGACATAGATCCAAATTTAACTGGAATCCAACTAATTATCTTGTTGCACTTGATCTGTATATACTGTAAGTCCCAGGAGCATAGCTAGTAGTAGCTCTTGATAAAACTCTCTGCACAGGAGTGAAATGCTGTTGGGATTTTTTTAGAAGGGGCATTTTTTTACTTACTGTATCTAGTATGTGTGTTGTATAGAAAAGTGTAATAAATGTATGCCTTTTTATGGCTGTGGGTAGAGCCTACAGCCATTTTGCGATTGATCTGTTGCTCCTAAAATGGCCGATCATGTCACCTTCCATTGGACATTTGGAAGTATTTTTTCCACAAGTCCAATGGAGCTTGCAACACTCAGCCATGATCAGCTGCTATGGAATAACAGCCACACCATTTTGTCTGTTACTTCTGTATTCCTGGTGCCACCATCTTGTGAACCACAACTACGCATGCACGAATGCTGCACATGTGCAGTTCCGTTGCCTCTGCCATCTTGCAGATGGCAGTCCTCCCACACTTTCCCACTGCTCTTGTCCTCCCTACTCCCTCTGTTCCATCCCAACACTGGTGGATAAACTCACTCCCTCCCACTGCTGCAGTCCTCCCCACTTCTTCCATTGCCCATTCCCTTGCCAACATCGGGATACCCAATCCCTGTGTCCGCATCATGTAACCCCCCCAACTCATGTGACACACTGGGAGCCCACCCCAGTGTGCCTATTTTGTTTTTTATTCAGTCCCTCCCCACCAACATCGGGGTGCCCAATCCCGGTGTTGGCATTATGTCCATCCTTCCCACTCATATGGCACACTGGGAGCGCACTCCAGTGTGCCCAAATTTTTTTTTTCCCTGTAAATAAAGAAAACAGTCCCCCAACGTCTTTTTTATCTGTAAAAAAGAAAATGGTCCCTCATCGTCGTCCCAGTCCCTCTCCTCCATCCCCACCATCCCACTGAGCACCCACCTCCTCTTACCTCCCCTTACACCATACTTACCTCTGAAGGTTGGTGCTGTCATCTTCTCTGGAACGGGACACGTCTGCACTCTACAAAGCCAAACCGCAAAATGAAGAATCAAAGGTAAGTGCTTTATAATGGCACTCAATGGGTTTTTTAACTTATCTTGATATATCAGCCATTTTAGGACATTTGGCTCCAAATGTTCAACATGGGGTTCTTGGAACCCCATCTCGTGAGCACTGTCACTGCCATTTCATTACTCAGTCCGAAAAGGTGAATTCGTGGTCGCTGCACGGAATCACCTTTTGGAACCAAGTAATGAAATGACAGTGCAACTGCTTATGAGGTGGCATCATAAAAGCCCATGTTGCAAATTTGGTGAAAACATTCCCAAAAATGACTGCATTATGAGCGTGCATTGCGCAGTTTCTACGCATGCTCCTAACTTTGCCAGTTCTTAATATTTTCTCTCCAGATTTTCAACATTGCCATTTTTGCACATCTCCTTGTAACATTACAGCTGTAATTTTTCATATCCTACCCAAAATGTGTTTTTGCACGTGTGGCACAGAACAGTGCGGTCACTCTGTGAAATCACCTTTCGGGACAAGTGAATGAAATAACATTGGCCCTTTTCATGAAGTGGGGTTCCAAAAAGGCCATGTTGAAAATTTGGTGAAACAACTCCAAAAAATGTCCGAGTTATACCTGGTCATTACAAATTTTCTATGCACAGGTGCAACTATGGTCATTTGGCAGCTTGCCATAGCCATATTGGCTCTGGCTAGATCTTTTTAAAATGCTCTATAACATTTGCACTCCTTTTTCCACTCTGACTTGGGAGAGTTGCAAAGCTTTTTTCCGATGTCTATATTATATATGCTGCATTAGGAAACACTCCTGGAAGGCATCCACAATCACTTGGTTCCTGTAGCTTCTTCCCAATGTATACTCCAGTCTTCATCTGGCATATTAAAATCTCCTTACATGGCAACTTCTGCCTTCTTTATTTCCTCCATCAGTGCTCAGTTTATCTCTTCCAACTGGGTTGGTGGCCTGAGGGCTACCCCCATATGGAGGTTCTGTCCTCCCTCCACTGCCAGCTGAACCCATAGATTCTACCACACCCTTTCCCCCTAACATCTCATCCTCCATAGCTCAGTGTTCTCCCTGATATACAGCACTACTCTCACTATTTTCTCCTTTCCCTGTTCATTAAAAAGAATAGTTTCCAGGGTCCAAGATGTCTAAGCCATTGTTAGATATCACACACATCTCTGTTATGGCCATAATATCTGGTCTCATCTCTGCAACCACAACTTGAAGTACACTCATTTTGTTCATAAGGCTCCTGAAAGTTATGCTGACCATCATCCAGGAGTCTTGTTTCTTTCCCTTGTCATGTACACTGCCTGGTTCTTTATTTGTCAGCCCCTTAGCCTTTGCATGTCCACTACTATCCCCTGTTAAATTTCTTCATGCTCCTGGGTTAATCCTACTACCATGTGCCCTCTCTGATTTATTCTTTACTCTCACATTATCCCTATTAAGTGGGAGAATGCTAGCTAGGTCTCTCTCTCCTGAGTACCCTCTGTGGATGTTTCTAACCCCAGCCTTCTAATTTCTAGGTTAAGCATCTGGATAAGTAGAATGGGGGGAATCTGGAAACATCTAACAATTTATATGGGTTCCTCACTGTAACACACTGGTACCTCTAGTAAAGGAAAGGAAAGTTCTAATTCCATAGTCCTCTCATTTCCTACAGCATAGCTCTTCCACTTGTAGGCAACCAAAGAACTTTTCAGTACAGATGCAGGAGAAATACTCAACAGACTGGGATCAGGGACCACAGAAAATGTCTTGAAGTCTTGAAGTCTGAACTGATTAGAGAATGACTGCAGATATGACATCCCTCCTTATGTTAACATTACTATGCTATCAAAATAATACAATTAAATATGACTTTTTAACACAAAACAGCCTCATTATGATCACATATAAATGACATTCCAATCAGGTCACATTATATTGCTACTATTTTTTATAAAACACCAAGACTGTTATTCATATCATCACATAACAAACACCGCACCCACCAACTTTGAATTCATAACAATAGAACACTTCCCTGGAGATGGTTCAAACATTTAAATACCTAGGATTGACACTGAACCTCACCCTCTTGTTTAACCAACACATTGATGCAGTCACAAAGTCTTCAAATGCAAAACTAAGATTATTGTACAGACACCGAAAAGGCCTGACTTCTGAGGCACTATAAACTTCTGTAAATAGCTCAGTCCTTTCAATGATAGACTATGGTCTAGCAGTATTTGAGGATGCCTCCCAAACCACTTTGAAATGTATCAAAACAGCACTAAACAAATCATGTCATTTAGTCCTAGGTGTACCCCGTCTCACACACACCTGTGAGTTGTACACTGAAACTAACCTGCTCAACCTTGACAGCCACCTCCAGTATCAAGTATACTTGCTTTCCAAGAAGTCTATGCTAGGAGTTACCACCCCAGACCTGCAAAGCCTTCTTAGCCAACATTACTCCATCAAATGCACTAGGGGTACAAATGACTTGGCCCTCTGTGTCCCTTTCCACAGAACCACACCAAGGCCAATGGTTCTATGAATACTGGGCACCACTTTGGCTTAATGAACTTGACCTAGACATCATGAAAGAGGACAAAATAGACCCCTTTAAAGAAAAACTCTGAGTTGCCCTTGAGACAAACAGTAGCTCTGCCTGTGAGACCTGAATCCCCCCACACTCTTTCCTCCTCTTTTCTGCTACCCTCATTCTAACCTGCCCCCTTGCCTTCTCCTCTCTTCTTGCTAACACTCCGCTAGTAGGCTCCAGGTCCCTGTCTCAGCACTTTGCCCCCCAAAGAGTCTAGCCCTCCCCAATGACTACACTCTTTAGCACTTAAGACAAAAGAATTGCTGCCCATCAAGTTCTCACCTCCTTGCATATAGTTTTGGTTAATTACTTTACAGACTATATCATCCTTTGTTCCCTACCTGATTTGCTTTATATCCTGTAGATCCTCAAGTTGTTCAATTAAACTTCTTTTCAACCTAACCTGCTATAAATTATGTATCTGTATATTTTTACTTATGTAATCCCTGTTATTGTAATTATGTAACCACTGTAATCTGATGTACTCATGTTTTTCTAAGACATGGAACCTCCTTGTATCTATTTATGTACTTGTAATGATTGTAGATGATGTTATGATCATGTATTACTATGATGTGGAACCTCTGTAAAAGAGCCTTTGGCTCAAAGGTACTTCTAGAAATAAATAAAATAAATAAATAAATACATTAGTTTAATCTATTTGACTCTTACAAACTCTCTGTGAGCACTGTATTTTGCTTAAATGTAAGGCTGCTTGACTTTCACCTGCTACCCTACTGACCAAAGGATGTCCCTTATCTGTTTATGTCAAGACCCCCAGAGTCCTCTGCATTGAGCTTTTATCAACAGTTTTCTTCCCCTCCAACTTGGGAGTTGTCTTGGTGGTGACTGTAGCATCTTCCTCTATGACACTGCCTATTGGAAGTAAAACAGTTACTCATTCTTAGTGCTTTAGTGAAAGTATCTGTTCTTAAAGCATCTTCTTAGATGGTCTTGGTATTCATGGATGACCCACTCATCATCCAACTATACTCAGGGATTTGGCTTCATTGGGGACTGGGGGTCCACCTGGAGGGATGCAGGCCTATACTGGCATGATGGTCTGCATCTGTCCAGGAGGGGAACCAGGATCCTAGATGATAGGTTTAAATGCTTCATTGGCAAGCATTTAAACTAGCCAAGGGGGGAAGGACTAAAGAGGAGCAGGGAAAACCTAGCCCCCCCCCAAAAAAAATCAGGGTACTAAGTGAGGTAGACACCAACATAGAGATGTCAACAGGGAGAGGTGCATGGGTAAATGGAAAAAGTGACAAACGCAATAAGGACAGAGATGGTGGAAAAGGGGTAAGGCCATCAAGAAATGGAGGGTAATGAGTACCAACGCCTATAGTCTGGGCAACAAGCTCTCTGAACTGGTGGCCTTGATGGAAGAGGGATGCCTGGATATCATAGCAATCACAGAAGCATGGCACACAGAGAACCATGACCGGTATGTTAAAATATCAGGGTATACAACCTACGGGAGAGACAGGGAAGGGAGAAGAGGGGGTGGAGCAGCTCTCTCTGTAAGGGAAGGGATAAAAGCAATGAACAAAAGAGTAAGCAGGGAGGAGAGAAGGCACTGTGGGTCACCTTTGACACTGGAAATGGCATCACAATCCACACATGGGTTGTATACAGACCCCAATGTCAGGGGGATGAAATGGACAAGGATATGATAGAGGGCATACATACGATGGCAGAGAAAGGGGAGATACTGTTGATGGGGGATCTTAATATGCCAGATGTTAACTGGAGCACCTTTGCTGCAGCCACATCCAAAAGCAGAGCCATTCTCGATGCCCTTCCGGTGGCATGCCTCAGCTAGTTTTGGAACCTACTTGTGAGGGAGCAATCTTAGACCTTGTAATCTCAAATGGGGACAGTGAGAGGATCTCAGATCTAGAAGTGGGTAGCCATTTGGGAACAAGTGACCATCAAACAGTGTGGTTCATGATAAACTCAGCGACAGAGTCAAGCCATACAAAAGTGAGGGTTCTGGTCTTCAGGACGGCTGACTTTGGCAAGATGGGAGAGTGCCTTAGAAAAGCACTAGCAAACAGGCTAGAAGGAGCGGTGGAACAACAATGGGAAAAAATCAAAACTGCCATCACAGAGGCAACAAGCCTTTGTGTGAAGCAAATAAACAAATCAAAATGAAAGAAAAAGCCTCTATGGTTCTCAAAAAGGTGGCGCTGAAAGTTAGGGAGAAAAAGATAGCATTTAGGAAGTATAAGGAAACACAGAAGGAGCAGGACAGAGAAATGGACCACTTAAGGCAGAAGGAAGCAGGGAGGCTGGTCAGAATAGCAAAGGCCCAAACTGAGGAAAAGATGGCCAACTCGGTTAAGAAGGGGGATAAAACCTTTTATAGGTATAGCAGGGAGCATAGAAAGACAAAGGGAAGGATAGTGAGGCTGAATAGAATGGATGGTGGGTGGGCAGAGAGGGACAGTGAAAAAGCAGGGATACTGAATGAATACTTCTGTTCAGTATTCACAAAACAGGAGGTGGGGGAGGTACCTAATCCAATTAACAGAAGCACTCTGGATATGGGGGTTGATCCCAGTCCTTTGACGGAAAAAAGGGTTCTAAAAGAACTACTAAAACTGAAGGTGGACAAAGCAATGGGGCCAGATGGAATTCACCCCAGAATTCTAAAAGAATTAAGCAGAGAACTAGTGAAACCACTGACCACCCTTTTTAACAAATCATGGGAGGATGGTGTGGTATCTGAGGACTAGAGGAAGGCAGATGTGATTCCCCTTCACAAAAGTGGGACCAAGACAGAGGCAGGAAACTACAGACCTGTCAGTTTGACCTCTGTGGTAGGGAAAGTGATGGAATCACTTCTGAAGCAAAGAAATGTTGAGTATCTAGAAGCCAGTGGGGCTCAGGACCAAAGGCAGCATGGGTTCACAGCAGGAAGGTCATATCAGATGAATGTAATTGATTTCTTTGACTGGGTGACCAAAGTAGTAGAACAGGGAGGGGTTGTAGACATGGCCTACCTAGAATTTAGCAAGGCATTTGACACAGTCCCACACAAAAGATCAATAGTCAAATTAACCAGCCTGGAAGTGGGTCCCAGGGTGGTAGCCTGGGTAAAACATTGGCTGGATAACAGGACACAGAAGGTAATTCTAAAAAGAGTCCACTCTGAAAAAAGAGGGGTTACTAGTGGGGTACTGTAGGGTTCAGTACTGGGTCCAGTCCTTTTTAATGTCTTCATAAGTGACATTGCAGAGGGACTGGAAGGAAAAGTATGCCTCTTTGCAGATGACACAAAGATCTGCAACAGGGTTGATACACAAGGAGACATGGAAAGGATGAGAAGGGACTTGGCAAGGTTGGAGGAATGGTCTGAAGTATGGTAGCTTGGATTCAATGCAAAGAAGTGCAAAATAATGCACCTGGGAAACAAAAACCCTGGGGAAGATTACACAATGGGGGGGGAGGTAGTAACAACAACAAAAATGGAAAGGGACCTGGGGGTAATAATATCAGATGACCTTAAGGTTGGCAAGCAATGTGAGAAGGCAGTAGGGAGGGTTGGGGGGATACTGGGATGTACTGTATAGGGAGAGGCATCAACAGCAGAAAACAGGAAGCTGTTATCTCCCTGTACAGACAGTTGGTGAGACCCCATTTGGAGTACTGCATCCAGTTCTGGAGCCCCCATCTCTGCAAGGACATAAACAGGATGGAGGCAGTTCAGCGGAGTGCAACTAAAATGGTACAAGGTCTGCAAGAGAAGCCATAAGAGAAAAGATTAAAGCAGCTTAATATATATACACCCTTGAGGAAAGGAGGGAGAGCGGGGATATGATAGAAACATTTAAGTACCTTGGTGGAATCAACAAATCCAAGAGGGCTGCATCTTTCAGAAAAAGAGATGTGCAAGAACAAGGGGACACAATTTGAAGATGGAGGGGGGACGGTTCAGGGACAATGTGAGGAAGTATTTTTTCACAGAGAGGGTGGTGGACACATTGAACAGCCTTCCTGAGGAGGTTGTGGGGTCTCAAACTGTGGGAGAATTCAAGAATTCATGGGATAGACATAAGGTAATTTTTGTGGGGGGTAGGAAGAAATAGGCTGTTGGTTAAATAGGATCTGCAGCTTATCCTCTAGGTAGGGAAATGGGCAGACTAGGTGGGTCAAGCCGTCCTTATCTGCTGTCAAAGTCTACGTTTCTCTGTTTCTACTCTACAGGACCAATTTTACTCTCATATTACTTTCATCATCCACTTGTCTCCTCAGTCAGAATTGCAAGCATAGATAATGTCACCAGAAAAAACTCATGCATATTTTGTTATGTTTATTATTAGACCATTTCTGTCATGCTTGTACTTTGTATATCTGTTCTCCCAGAGTGGGGACCACTGAGTTTAAATAGGATTTTAAATACCTACCTATCTGCAGTTTTGCCGCTGACAGTTCTGTACTTGATCAAGTCATAATGCTGCCCTTGAACAAAAATGATACAATGCATCACCCTCCATCAAACATAAACTGCTGTTTTGAAGGACAGATTTCTAATAACATAACACGTTACGATTAATTTTGCTTACAAAAGTTGCACTTAACTTTAATGTTTTTCATTTAGTGTGATCTCATTTAGATTTCAATTTTTTTTATTTTGAATGTTTTCATTTATTCGATTAATAATCTGGAGAACAAGCTGGCCCAGCAGCGTGGAGGGCTGAGGCAGTGATGCCTTACCTCCTGCCATGCCGGCAACCCATGTTCATGGTGCGAGTTGGTCATCCAGGGCTGGCTGGGGTGGGACAGGATCGAGCATCCAGAGGACAGCTCTCCTCTCCTGGGGAAGGAGGGGAACAGATACCAGTGTTTGTTTGACACCTAGCATAGGCTAGATGTTGGCACGCCAGGTCCTGTATAGTGGGGCACGGAGGTGGAGCAGTCAATGGGCATGCTGCATGCAGATGTGAAATGCAGCACAGCCATTGTCAGCATTACACACTCCCCTGTACAGGGGAAAAAAGTGGAAAAACACAGGCAAATGGCATGGTGACCGTCCATCGCAGGCGCCACTCCCGAGAGGGCACAACTGAACACTGGATCCAGTCCTGGTGGGCTGAGTTGGGGGCTATCTACCACCCTGCAATGGAGGGTAATCCATGGAGGTACATAGGTGAGTGCCCGAATGTTGGAGGATGGGGCTGGGTGGATGGCTGAAAGGTGGGGGCCAACCGGCACCAGGGGAGGAAAAATAGAAAGCTAAAACAAAAAAATATATATATAATCTGGAGAACGGAACTGAAAATAATAGTGCCATTTTCAACCATGTCCTCAGGTAAGAGATTACAAGTGACAAGAAGTTCTGATCAATTGTGATTTGTGAAGCTGGAATGAATCTGTCGCAATTTGTGAAGTTAATCTGCCTTTTGAAGTGCCAATTCACAGTATAGGGCTAGGTTTTTGAATTGCAAACCAGGTAACTTAACAGGTGAAGTGAGGTCCACGGTGACGTTTGCAATGTACTATGGGATTGGAGGTTGCATGGTAATGAAATGAGCTATATGTCACATGAAGGCTGTGATGAATACAGTCTTGTGAGGACAGAGTTGGAGAGCAGTCTGTCCCTACTTGTCTGAGAAAAAAAACTTAAACCATTCTAAAAATTTAGCCTTTTGAAAGAAAATCTATCACAACTAGATCTAAAGGGCCTTGTGCATCTACAATAGATGTGTGTTTTTTGTTTATGTTTCTGTTTTTGCTGATTATTTATTTTAAAGTACTGGTCTTGTTGCATCTGTAGTGAAGCACTTCTATTTGGGGGAGCAGCAGTGTTTCAGTTAGAAAGGCAGCCCAAAATGATTAATGACTTGGAGCATTTTTTGCTGTGAGCACTAGTCTGTGTAGCAGATATCTCACATTTGTTTTCCTCAGCATTTCTTATTAATTATTTTTTTGTCTGTGGTCTATGAGTTCACATTTTATTTCTGTAGTTTAGTTTGGTGTTAAGTGAAGCATTGTGTCAGTCTCTTGCTATATTAGTTTTATTTAGTTTAGTTCTTAAAGTGACTGCCCTGTCACTTAAACTAATGTTTTAATTACCCCTCCTGTATGTGTCTTGTTAATCGCTGTTGTATAAAAACAAATAAAAATAAAAATGATTTTTTTGTGGTGGTACTGTAGCTACTATTAGTAAACATTTTGCTCAGATCACACTGATAATCCCTTGGGGTGGTGTTGTCTGCTGCTGCTATGTAGTTGTAGGGCAGTGTTTCTTTAACATTTTTTCCCTCACAATATTATAAATCTAAATATATAATATACAACTACCAAAGTCTCCCCAATACTACAGTAGTTGTTCTTTTTACCAGTGTTAAGTCCATTACCATGCATGAGTCACCCAGTGTCAAAGTGCATAAAGCATCCCCTCCCCCCAAAGAAAACACCCATTGCCAGCACTACCCTGTCCCACTACTACTGTCATGTAAAATTGAGGAGTACCAAATCCCAAGTTTTGAAGTTTTATATACTAGACCTAGCTGTTGAAACAGTTGCTATCTGTCAGATGTGTCAAGTGCAAGTTTGTTGGGGAAAGAAGGGCAGCCACCTAGGCACTAGTGGGCAACACACACACAAACCTAATGTCCAGGCAGCTGTTATGTAGGATTCAGCACTGAAAGGAAGCCAGTGCAGGGGGTTCTGCTCTCCCTTTTAATCAACATTTGCCAAGGCATCCAGAAGAGGCCGGGAAATAGACCTTGTGGAGGGAGTGTTGAGTGATGAGGTCTACTACAGAGATGAGATAGAGTCTGTGAGACTGCCTAGAAGTTGTCATAGCAACAGTGGTGGGTTGAGTAGTACTACCTGGAGGCACCAAGACACAGCAGCTCCAGTGCAGAAAACACCCCAAACCACTGCTTTAATTTGAGCAGTCCCATGAAGTCCCATAAATCTAGTACTACCTCACTAGTAATTCTGCCATGTTGAGCCCAGATGTTTGATAGCCCAGCACCCATATAGGTCCATACAGTGCTGCATAGCATGTTGAACATCAGTCTAAATATAAACCCAGTTATGCTGTTACATTCAAAGTGAATGCATCAACAGCTAAAATGCTGGCAATTGATATATTGCCATTTTCTTTTGTGGAGTACATTGTATTTAGAAGGTTGATTGCCCATGCCTGTCCCAAATGGTACTGCTGAGTCCCTCAAGAACATATTTCTCCACACATGCTATTCCTGATCTTTATGGGATGGTGTCACACAGTGTAATCCAGGTCCCGTTGCATTCAGCATCACCATACATACATGTCAATATGGATATGTGGATCCATGGTCATACAGCTGATAGCTCCTATCTTTGAATTACAGCATTTTGGGCACAGGTGCCTAGGATAGTATTTAACTCTGGTTGGGTGAAACATTTGTAGTAAGCCCAATTACAGTGGTAGCAACATTTTGGGTATTCACCAGTATACCATGCTAGCAATGAAGAGTGTAACTGGACCACATATGGGTCAGAAAATGCTAGAATTGATCCTGACCTAGACAGATAAGTGGCAGGTTTCATTGCAAGCAATAATGTCTCAATTATAGTGAAATGCATCAGTCAGAGATGGGGGGGGGTTCTCAGGGTGCCATGCCTAGCACAATGTCTTAATTTTGTTGTGCAGGAGTTTCTAGCATATCCTGATAGCAAGTCCATGTTGACTGGACATTGCACCTGCACCCACTTAACCAGTCCCAGAAAGGCCTTTGCCCATTTCAGGCACCCATAGATCAAGGACAATTTGCCTCACCACCATATGAAGCAAGATGTCATCACAATATGGAACTCAACACTATGTGATTGAGCACTTATACAAGCAGTACCAAGCCCTCTTTAAATATCTGCTGTTGCATATAAGCTGTGACAGTGCTGGAGTATGCCAGTCTCTGACACAGACCAGTGGTGACTAATGGATGGCCTAATCATGATTCCAAGGCCACTGTAACATGTAGCACAGGCAGTGAGTGTATACATTGCCTGTATTAGTCAGGACATCCCCCCTTCTATGGGTGCTGAGGCAGCTCCTGATAAATGTACAGCAGGTGCTGGAGGCAGGTGGTAATACTGCAAGCTGTGCCTTAATGGAATGCATGATCTGCGTCTTGGATTACGGTACCCATATTTATGACATTCTGCAGTCTGGAGATTTGGGGATTGCAGATCATGCTGGACCCATGCTATAAATGTAGCCTGTCATCAATACTTGAAGTTGTGTTTGATCAGGTCCAAACTTACCTAATCTTTGAGAAGAAAGGTACGTGGGGCATAGATGTAAATGTCACAGTTATTTAAAGCACAACATGATACTAAATAGAAACCCGGTGTTGCTACCACCTCTAATGGTAAACAGGCTAAAAAAAAACATACAAGGTAAAAGAAAAAATAACAACAAATCTACTTTGGGATATTTTGTGCCAGGTGGTAATTGTAGATGTGGTGGAAAAGGAGGAAAAAGCTGATGAGGCAACAGGATTGTGGGCAGTGCAACATGCGATGAATGCATATTTGGTGTACACCAGGCACCTTACCAACACAGAAGAGCCCCTGCTGTACTGGAGTAGCAAGGTCATTGATTGTCCAGTGCTAACCTCAGTGGCAATCAAATACCTGAACTGTCCACTCTCGAGTATCAGTGTAGAGTGGGTATTTCATTTGGCAGGGACCACTGTGTGGGAAGGCATACATATCTGTCCCCTAGAAATGTTGGAATGTTAATATTCATTAAAAATGATTGTGGGACACATTCCATGGAACACAATCATGTCCCAGTAGTGATGGTGGTGAAAATAAACCTGAAGAGCATGAGGCTGTAAGCACTGGCAAATTATCTTCTATACAGTTAGATGAAACACAGATAGAAAAGGAATTCTCATATGGGGACAACTCCAGTCTGAAAGACTATGAGTACTGCTTCCTTAATGAGAATGAAGCATGAAAGGACGTCTATTCTGTCCATCCTTTCCTCATCATCAGTTGAACCCTTTTCTTTCTGATTCTGTTTTTTCCTATGTCATTTTACTTTTCCTTCAGGTTGTGCTGCTGTTCCCAACATCCATTTGATTACCTGCCTTCACCGTTTCCCATGAGATGCCTACAGACAAACTAAAAATAAATCACTGAATACTGCATCATTAAATGCCAAGTTTGACAACAATAACATGGGCCACCATCATCTCCACTGCATGAATCCAGACTGAGAACCCTGGACTCCTAAGCCAGTATATACTGTATACTGCTGCCAGCCATGTAGATTATGCATCCTTCAGCAATCAAGATGTCATTTTCTCCTCTTCCTCTGGCCTGCCTGTGTCCTCCACATCCAGAGACATGGGCCACAGCTGCATTCACCACATTTTTATTTATTTATGTATTTATTTAAATTTGTTAAGCAGGTAAACTCACTGAAACACTGTGTCCCTTTTTCAGGGGTGACCCAAAATTAATGACATTTAATAATAACAGTTTACATACAGAGACAAGTTAATAACAAAAGTTTGCATATTGAGACAAATGAGAAGTATACGTGAGAGGGGCACCAAGATAAGAAATAGTACGGCTGAAGTAAAAGCACGTTGCACTCATATGTTGTATAAAGTCCAAGTGCAAGCAGCCCCATATCTGGGGTATCATCACAGGTGAGGAGTTCAGGATGCAGATGCAACCAGTTACAATATTTCCAACAGGATTAAGTGACCATTAATAGTAGAACCTGTAACTATGAATAGGCTGAGAAATAGATACATACTAGGAAAACTCTTATGAGGCATCAGTTGCAGCTGCACCTACTTACCACTAGCAAGTGAGATTGCAAGTCAACTTTACATTTACGGAAGTACAGTTAGACACTTCTGCTGACTGGCTTTTCTAGAGAACAGGGGGAGAAATAACAAAGGACCTATCACCAGAACAGGTTGTAGACCTAGGGACCTCCAAGGCAGAGCAAGCAGATGATCTAAGTTCCCACTTGTGAGTTTTATACTGTAGTAGCCCACTAAGCCTGGGAGAGGCAGCCATTTTGATTATTTTAAAAGTAAGGCAGAGGGTAGGGTAGGCTAGTCTCACCTCACATGAGGGCCAATTAAGTGAGGTGAGTATGCTACAATAGTGATCTCAGGGATGTGCAGCAGCAACAAAGTGAGCAAGTTTATGGTAAAACACTCTAAGCTTACCTAGCTCAGCACCTTGGAGAGGTTGTAGGAGGGGAGCACTATATAGTAGAATTGGAAAAAAGAATCCTTCTTAGTCATGTGGCAATGGTCAAATGAGCTTCATTGCTAAGATGTTCACATAGTCTCTATAGGAGCCCAATTGTTTGGTGGAGATGACGTGCAGGGATGACACACTGAGAAACCTGGACTCTTAAGCCAGCGTTTATGCCATTATCAGCCATGCTGACCATGCCTCCTCCAGCAGTCAAGGCACTGTACCCTCTTTGTCTGGCCTGCTTGTGTACTGCAGAGCAACAAACAACAAGGACCATTGCCACCTCCACCACATGCATCCAGACTGAGAAACCCAGACTCTTAAACCAGCATAAATACCATTGCCAAGCAGACCTCCAGCCAGCCAGCCAGCTAGCCCTCAAGCTGAGCCTACAGCCAGCCAGCCCATCTCGGCAGCAAGATCTACTTTTGTCTGCTGCAATAGTAAGTTATTTTTACTCTTGTTCACACTCCTCATCTTCATTGGTGGTGGTGACTCTGTTCTCACATAGGAGGGGCTTCCACCTTGCTTGCAAGACATTAAAAATGTGTTCCTTTATTCCTTTTGTCTCCCTCTCACTGCAGGCTTAACCATTCACAAGGATGACTAGCAAGCTAGTCACAAAGCCTTACAATCTGACAGGCACAGAATTAAGTTGCCTTTTCCTCTCCCATCATGCCAGTACATGACATGGCCCTCACTAATTCAACGGTATCATTACATGATTTTTTTTTTTAATTTTTAATTTAAGTTATCTCTTCACAGGTATGCAGTGACACAGTGGGCGAGTGAGGCTAAATCATTTTTCCTTTTTCTTCACACCTGACAGGTACAGTGAGACTGGGAGTGGACAACAGATATACCGATGTGCAGTCTCCCACAGTGACAACAGTAATTGAGCAGTCTAAATAATTTTCTCTTTCTTCACCGATCTCCTGTACTGCTGCCTTCTCAACCAGCAAGCAAGACTTCTCCTCCTCCACCTCCTCTGTCTGGGGCACCTTTGTGCCATTTCGTGGCATGGTCATCATCAATTGGGCTGTTTCTGGCAGAAGAGAACTGGTTACAGAGCAAGAAACAGAAGTCCAGAACTACAGAATGTTTACTAGTTAATCACTTCTGTCTCAGCAGGAGTAGTACCTGTTTGGATTAAGCAAACAGATAATTTATTAGAAGAAAGGGGTCTCATTTAAGTAAAAAAAAAAGTGTTTTTTTTCTGAGGAAGGGGCAGTATCAGCTTAATTTACTGAGAGCAGAGGGTGAATCTAATTGGGGGTGTGGCTTAGCAGCTTAGGTGTACACAAGCAGTTGTCTCCAATTACAGCTTTTGGCTGTTTCTGGCAGAAGAGAACTGGTTGCACAGCAAGAAACAGAAGTCCAGAACTACATATTTTTTACTAATTAATCACATCTGTCTCAGCAGGAGTAGTACCTGTTTGGATTAAGAAAACAGATACTTTATTAGAAGAAGGGGGTCTCATTTAAGTAAAAAAAGTGTTTTTTTCTGAGGAAGGGGCAGTATCAGATTAATTTAGAGCAAAAAGTGAATCTATGGGGTGTGGCTTAGCAGCTTAGGTGTACAAAAGCAGCTGTCTCCAATTACAGCTTCCAGCTGTTTCTGGCAGAAGAGAACTGCAGAGCAAGAAACAGAAGTCCAGAACTACAGATTTTTTACTAATTGCCCTCCTTCCCACCCCTCCATCCTCCCACCCAAAGCCAGTTTTAGTTTTATAACCACTGAATTTGACTGACAACATGAACTTCCTGTTTGGCAGTAGGAAGGGAAGGATCACTGAGACACATTAGTTTCAGCAACCTTGAAGGAACCTAAAAAAAAAAAAAAAACTTTTTATCCCTTCTTGGTTGCTGGAGGTCTGAATCCAAGCACGGGGGAAGGAGACTACTGAAGACTATAGGAAGTTCCTGTCCCAGAACAGGAAGGGTGAGAGTTGTAAGGGCATATAGGCAGTAGGAAAGTAAGTGAAAAAATACATAGAGGGAGGAGACAATAAGCATACAAAGCAACAGGAGAGGGGACACAAAATCAGTCAGGATGGGAGTGGTGCAGTGCAATGGCTGTGGAGCAGTAGTGTTCCGGGAGACATTCTGGAGGCTGCGATGCTGCCCTGTTTGCAGGCACCTCTCGGGTCTGAGGCAAGAGGTTGCCCATCTCAAGGCTGACTTGGCTAGGATTTGTGAAACCTCTTCCCCCACCCAGGGACCATCAGGGCCACCACCGTTACCTCAGAGGTTGCCAAGAAAGAGGAGCGGTTGGACCAAGGTGGGCTCAGGGAGGGAGAGGGTGGTGGAACAGTGGTGCATCCCTCCAGTTGTAGCTCTCCACATTTCATATGCTGTTCTGGCAAAGAGTGGTTCTTCTATGGAGGCACGTGCAGTGGAGACCAAGGAGGATGCTGGGAACCTCCACAAAGGAGACCCACAGGAGGGTGGCATGAGACCCCACAGGGGAAGGAAACAACTCCTGGTTGGGGACTCAATCACTGGGGGGTAGATGTGGGGGGAGGAAGGGGATTGGGGGGTAAGGTGCCTGCCTAGTGCCATGGCTTGGAGGGACAGGAAGTGAATCCTCAGGATCACGGGAGCAGTTGCACGAGGGAGGGAGCTGGATGTTATTGCCCACCTAGGGACAAGTGACCTGGCTGTAAATGGGATCAGAGTGGTGCAAGAGGAGTTTGTAGAGTTGGGGAGGGGCCTTAGACAAGTAGCATGTATGGTAACCTACTCGGAGGTGCTGCCTGTCTATGGCAAGGATGATGCTAGGGTATTTTTCACCATGGGATTCAATGAATGGTTGAATAACTGGAGTGGAGCTCAGGGTTTTGGCTTCATTGGGGACTGGGGAGCCACCTGGAGGGATGCAGGCTTATACTGGCACGATGGTTTGCATCTGTCCAGGTGGATCCAGGATTCTAGGTGACAGGTTTAAATGCTTCATTGGAAATCATTTAAATGAGCCAAGGGGGGAGGCACTGAAAAGGATCAGGGAAATCCCAACCTCCCCCCACAATGCACAGTAGTTAGAGAGATAAACACCAAGGCAGAGAAGTCAGTAGGGAGCAGGACAGGGGATAAATGCAGAAAAAGGTGTTAAGGATAGGGATGGGACTAAAAGGGATAAGGCCATAAAAAATAAATGGAAGGAGACGAGGACCAATGCCCACAGTCTGTACAACAAGCTCTCTGAACTAGTGGCCTTGATGGAAGAGGGATGCCTGGATATTGTGGCAGTCACTGAAACATCCTACACAGAGAACCATGAGTGGGAAGTCAACACACCAGGATACACAGTCTACAGGAGGGACACAGTGGGTAAAAGAGGAGGAGGAGTAGCTCTCTATATAAGGGAAGGGATTAAAGCAACAGAACTAAAGCATAAACAGGAAGTTGATGAGTCACTATGGGTCACCCTGGAGACAGGAAATGGCACCACAATCCTCATGGGGGCTGTGTACAGACCCCCATCTCAGGGGGAGGAAATGGACAAGGAAATGATATAAGACATCCTTAAAATGGCAGAAAAAGGGGAGATATTGTTGATGGGGGACCTGAATATGCCAGATGTTAACTGGAGTACCTTTGCTGCAGGCACATTCAAGAGCTGGGTCATTCTTGATGCCCTACAGGGGGCATGCCTCAGACAGCTAGTGTTGGAACCCACTTGGGATGGAGCAATCTTAGACCTGGTACTCTCAAGTGGGGAAGGAGAAAGGATCTCAGATTTAGAAGTGGGTAGCCATCTGCTAACAAATGACCACCAAACAGTGTAGTTCACAATAAACACAGCCATAGAGTCAAGCCATACAAAAACAAGAGTATTGGACTTTAGGAAGGCTGACTTTGGGAAAATGAGAGAGTGCATTAGAAAAGCACTAGCAAATGGGCAAGAAGGAGGGGTGGAGAAACAATGGGAAATAATCAAAACAGCCATTGCAGAGGCAACAAGCCTTTGTGGGAAGCAAATCAGTAAAACAAAACAAAGGAAAAAAACACTATGGTTCTCAAAAGAGGTGGCAGGTACGGTAAAGGAGAAAAGGATAGCATTCAGGAAATATAAGGAAACACAGAAGAAGCAGGACAGAGAACTTTATCAGTTAAAGCAGAAGGAGGCAGGGAAGGCAGTCAGAACAGCAAAGGCACAAACTGAGGAAAAGATAGCCAACTCTGTTAAGAAGGGGGATAAATAGGGGATCCATGATGGGCATGAGTGTGATATGGCAAATATTGTCACTCCTACAGAGCAGAGCATCCAAGTCTCGATGCAGGAGTGACAATATTTGACATATCACACTCATGCCCATCATGTATTTGATATATACAATAGGGCCAAGAGTTTCAGAAGTTTTGTTATGCTGTCTTGTGTTCTGTTCATGTTTATGTGTTTGCTCATTCTGTGTGTGAGCTTTTCTGAATGGGCTGGCAGTGTTATAAACTCTGAGAGACACATGAGTGTGTTTTGCAATGCTAAATGAGTCAGTTTTAGATAGGAGTGAGAAACATACTTTTGTGAAGCTGTATTGTTTAGCAGTCTGGCTGCAGTGAAGTTAAGAACATCACAGTAATTGTAATGAGCTGAGAGGCAGAGTGTCAGAACATCTGATAACTGTTTTCAGTGGTAATTAAGTTAGCTGCAGGCAGAGTGCAGAGTGTTCTGTGAAATTGTGCTCTTTAGGATTCTGGCTGCAGTGAAGTTGAGATTGTCACAGTATTTGTAATGGGTGAGAATCCGAGTTTGAGGAACAAGTGAGAGTGTAGGCACTTTTACACACAGGTTTTTAAAACGGAATCAGCGTTACCTGTGTGGCGCCGTTGTACTCTGTTGCGTTCAGGTTCCTTTCTACACACTGCGAGTATTCCGGCAACATTTGTTTCGGCTCCCCCAGAGTTTTGCTCTACAAATGCTGTTTTCTGCCTTTGTACTGGAATGGCTGTTTTACACAGCATGACAAAACGGTACACAACGGTGCATACCTCAATAAGCAGAGATTGCGGTTTGGACGAACGTTCACCTAGGGACCGAAACAAATGCAATTTACACACAAGGGATGAAATGGAATACTGTTTCTGTAACAGCTATTCCGTTACATAAACCTGTGTGTAAAAGCGTCTTGTGTTTCAGTGGTAGTTGAGTTAGCTGCAGGCAGTAGTTTAGACTGTTCTGTGAAACTGTGCTGTTTGGAATTCTGGCTGCATCAAGTTAAGACCATCACGGTAATGAGCTGGAAGTTGAGGGGGTGGATAGGTGTGTTTTCTAATGCTCACTGAGTTAGCAGTAGGCAGCAGTGAGACCTCAGTTAGTTCTGCATTTGTGTCTATGGTAACAGCACAGGTGCTTCTTGCATGCTGAGGGGAAAGCTGCCTAGGGTGATATCAGTGACCTTTTGTGACCTGTGTGTGTAAATGGCTGATATCATCACAGTAGAGCAGAGGGTAAAAATATCACACTGCAGTCGATGATATGCTGTTTTATCTCACTCATTTACCACTCACCCCTATTGTATATAACCTTTTATAGGTACATTAGGGAGTGAAGAAAGACCAAGGGAGGGATACAGAGACTTAATAAAGGGGAGGGAATGTGGGCAGAGGGTGACAGTGAAAAAGCAAGGATACTGAATGAATATTTCTGCTCAGTATTCATAACAGATGAGGAGGGGGAGGTGCCTAAACCAAACAAGGGAAAAACTCTGAACAGGCGGGTTGATACCAGTCCATTCACAGAAGAAAGGGTTTTGAAAGAACTCTTGAAACTGAGGGTGGACAAAGCAATGGGGCCTGATGGGATTCACCCAAGAATACTAAAAAAACTAAGAGTAGAACTAGTAACATACTACATATCCCACGATGTCGCACGACCCAAGGACAAAGATAATTTGCCTATCGGGCATCCAACTTGCTCAACTCTCTTGGTAGCATCATAGTGACCGCTCCAACACTCGGCCTTTTCAAGTCCAAGCTGCGCCCCTCACTGCTTGTATCCTGCGATTGCCCATTTTAACATTTCCACCGTTCCAGCTACAAATGCCCCAGCACCCAACACTTACAATCAGTCTTTGCACCCCAACACCTTACCTGGCATATTCCCTCAACAAGGCCCCCTGGTTGCACTGTCTCCCACCCTCGCCCACCTCCCCCCTTGTCTCCTCCTGCCCTGCCCTCACCCACCTCCCGTGCTCCCCCTTACCCCTGCACCTCCTCCTCCCCCTCGATATCCTACCCTCATTTCTCCCCATCAACCCCTCCTCCCCTTTGTCTTGCCTCATAGCTCAACTCTTTGTACTGGTTATTACATAACTGTAAGTCAATGACTTTATGTTTGTAACTAAAAATGATGACTGTTGCACACGCTGATGTGGAACCTTTGTAAAAGATCCTCAGCTCAAAGGTATTGTAATCCTAGATTGAAATAAATAAATAAATAAATAAAATAACACCACTGACTACTCTCTTTAACAAATCATGGGAGGATGGAGTGGTATCTAAGGACTGGAGGAGGGCAAATGTGATTCCACTTCACAAAAGTGGGAGCAGGTCAGAGGCAGGAAACTACAGACCAGTTAGTTTGACTTCAGTGGTAGGGAAAATGATGGAATCGCTTCTGAAGGAAAGAATTGTTGAGTACCTAGAGGTCAGTGGGGCACAGAACCCAAGGCAGCATGGTTTCACAGCAGGAAGGTCATGTCAGATGAACCTAATAGATTTCTTTGACTGGGTGACCAAAGTAGTAGACCGTTGAGGGGCTGTGGATATGGCCTACCTAGATTTTAGCAAGGCATTCAACACAGTCCCACACAAAAGATTAATATACAAGTTAGCCAGCCTTGGAGTGGGTCACAAGGTGGTAGCCTGGATAAAAAAACTGGCTGGACAACAGGACACAAAGGGTAATAATAATAAACAGAGTCCACAGTGAAGAAAGGAGGGCAACTAGCGGGGTACTGCAGGGTTTGGTACTGGGACCGGTCCTCTTTAATATCTTTATAAGTGACATTGGAGAGCACCTGGAAGGAAAGGTATGCCTCTTTGCAGATGACACAAAGATCTGAAACAGGGTTGATACACAAGGTGGGGTGAAAAGAATGAAAAGGGACTTGGCAAGGTTGGAGGAATGGTCAAATATGTGGCAGCTCAGATTCAATGCAAAGAAGTGGAAGGTAATGCATCTGGGAAATAAAAACCCAAGGGAAGAGTACACAATGGGGGGTGAGTTAATAACAACAACAAAAATCGAAATAGACTTAGGAGTAATTATATCAGATGACCTAAAGGTGATCAAGCAATGTGAGAAGGCAGTAAGGAGGGCTGGGGGGATACTGGGATGCATAGGGAGAGGCATCAGCAGTAGACAACAGGAAGTTGTTATTCCTCTCTACAGACAGTTAGTGAGACCCCATCTGGAGTACTGCATGCAATTCTGGAGACCCCATCTCCGCAAAGACATAGACAGAGTGGAGGCTGTTCAGAGGAGGGCAACCAAAATGGTGCAAGGTCTGCACCAGAAGACATACGAGGAGAGACTAAAGCAGCTTAATATGTATACCCTTGAGGAAAGGAAGGAGAGGTGGGACATAATAGAAACTTTCAAGTATCTCAAGGGAATTAACAAGGTACAACAGGGTAGTATCTTTCAGAAGAAGAGATGTGCAAGAACAAGGGGCACAATTTGAAGATAGAGGGGGGATGGCTCAGAGGTAATGTTAGAAAGTATTTTTTCACACAGAGAGTTGTGAATGCATGGAACACCCTTCCTGAGGTGGCTGTGGAGTCAGGAACAGTGGGAGAATTCAAGAATGCATGGGACAGGCATAAGGCAATTCTAGTGGGGAGCAGGATGAAGTAAGCTGGTGATTAACTAGAATCTGCAGCTTATCCATCAGGTAGGTAAATGGGCAGACTGGGTGGGCCAAGCGGTCCTTATCTGCCATCAAATTCTATGTTTCTATAATTGGATGATAGCTATCATTTCCAAAAGTTATTTTTTAGTTTACTTTTCTTTTTGCAGTTATTACTTTTTATTAAAAGTTTCCAGTATAAAAACAACACAGAATGGTGTATAGACACTCCTGAAATCAGGTCTCAAGTTCATCATATGTAATAAACTGATATCAGGCACATAGCGCTTACATCTGGCAAGTGAATATACCAAGGAATGGGTATAATAAACCGGGCAAAGGAAGTATTGTAACCAACACAGAATAGTAGAGAAAGTAAAATTTCAGAGCATCAGTCAAGCATTAGGTATGAGACTCTGAATCAGGGCCACTGTCAGACAGAGTGAAAGTGGTAGGGTCTTGCCAGGAATAGATTGAGGACAAAAAAGGTGCGTATGCAGCATGGAAGGAAAAAAAATATTTCCTGTCAAAATGGGGCATCCTATCTAGGGTAGGTGAGGATCTAACTGAGGCAAGCCACTAAGAAACCACAGGAATACCAGGAGATATCCACCTCTAAAAAATCAGCATCTTGGCCTTAACACTCACCATCAGAAGCCATTGGAGTTGGTGTCCGGGAATGAGTTGGGTGATGAAAAAAGACCCAGCAGCTATAACTGAGGGTAAAAGAAAAGTGGAAACCCCTTAATGTTCCCACACCAATAGTGTATGTGGGTCCAGAAAGAACAGAGCTTAGGTCAATATCCCAGAATGTGGATGAGATCTGATCCCAGAGACTGGCAAATCCAGCAAAGATCATGGCTCATGAGACCAAGTGATTTCAGCTTAGCCAGGGTGTGGTACTGCATATGCATGAGCTCTTTTTGAATTAGAAAGCTCCTGGAGTCAGGACATGGGCAGTGAGTGAGGGACCATAGGTGGGACCAGTCAGATTCAGAATTAGGCAACAGTTTGAGACCATTTGTGTCCTACACCCTCAGAAGGGTCCAGGACAAGCTGGCCTTGTGGTGCTGCGGGTTGAGACACTGGACGCCACACCTCACCCTTCACTGGTGACCCAAGTTTGGAAATAAGCCTGGGTTATTGGGGTCAGCTGGGGGGGTGGGAGTTGGATTGAGCCACTACACGGCAGATTCTCCTCTCCCAGGGAGGGTTCTGGTCACTTCTGCCCTATGGCTACCCCCAGGTGGAGGCCTGAGGGTAGTGCAAGTGGAGAGCAGCAAGAGTAAGGAGGGTGCTGTGGATTGTGGGGTGTGAATGCCAACACACTAGTTTGCACAACTGCTGCATGGCCAAGGGAGGAAATTGGAGCTGGAAAGCTCCATGCAGGTTCCAGCAGTGATCCCGGTGATAGGGTGCTGACTGGCAACAGATATGAGCCCCCCAGTAGGAGGGCCAGAGCCTGCCTGTCAGTTCCATGGAAAAATTGGAGCATAAAATGTAAATAGAAAAAAAAAAGAAGGATTCAGGGCAGCCTAAAGGATAGTCTAGTAACTCAGACCAGGTCTGCCCCTGGGTGCTTTCAACCAAGACAACAAGGCTGCAGAGGGGAGCTGGGAACTCGCAAAGGGAGTTTCTTAAGGCAGTTGAGAGAGACACTCAAGAGCTTTAGATACCTCTAAAAGACATGTTGGGGCAGACAAAAGTGGGTTACCAAGTTCTCAAAGCAGTCCAGATGAACAGTGTTGAGTTGCCAAACATCAACAACACATCTCATATCACTAGCTACCCAAGTTTCCCAGTTAGCACAGCACCAACAACCTTTAACAGAGTGTTGTTCCAAAGGGGAAGGTAGGCCTGAAGGGGGAGGGAGAGCTGAACCCAGGACTCAAGCTTTTTCCAGGTATGCAGGAAGAACACAGTTGGTCCTGTCTTGTGGAGAGCAGGCAGGGAGGAGAACAAATGGGTCATGGGGAAGCCTGCTGGGACACAATGCTGTTCAATCATAACACAAAGTGGGCAGCAACTAGAGAGGTGACAGACAGTCAGGAAAAAGTCTGCATACACCTGAACGCCACATAGTAGGTGTTAAACCAGCATAACCCCCAGCTACCTCTGTGCCAGTGGGCTCACAGGTTAGCTCTGCTGTAGAGAGGGGCTTGCCATCCCAGAGAAATTTACCAACCAGGGCCTCTGTTTTGAGAACCAGGAGGTCAGAACCTCCAAGATGAAATGAGAGAGGTAATAAAGTTGCTTGGGAGCCAAAATCATCTTGGCCACTGCTATCTTGCCTGCAAGGGATAGGTGGAGCAATGACCAACAATCACAGTCATCTTGCTGAACCCAGGACTCAAGTAGCACACATGGTAACTTTCTTGGAAGTGCTACCTGTCTATGGCATGGATGAGGCTAGGGTACTCCGCACCATGGGATTCAATGACTGGCTGAAAAACTGGTGCAGAGCTCAGGGATTTGGCTTCATTGGGGACTGGGGCTCCACCTGGAGGGATGCAGACCTATGCAGGTATGATGGTCTGCATCTACCCAGGAGGGGAACCAGGATCCCAGGTGATAGGTTTAAATGCTTCATTGGCAAGCATTTAAACTAGCCAAGGGGGGAGGCACTGACAAGGAGAAGGGAAATCCTAGCCCCCCCAAAATAACAGAATAGTTAGTGAGTTAAATACCAAGACAGAGCAGTTGATAGGGAGAAGAGCAGGGGCAAATGGAGAAAAAGACAAAGGCAGTAAGGACAGGGATGGGAGAAAGAAATAAAGCCATAAAAACTGGAGGGTAATGAGTACCAATGCCTGTAGTTTAGGTAAAAAGCTCCCTGAAATGGTGGCCTTGATGGAAGAGGGATGCCTGGATATCGTGGCAGTCACAGAAACATGGTACACAGAGAACCGTGACTGGGATGTCAACATATCAGGGTACACAATCTACAGGAGGGACAGGGAAGAAAGTAGAGGAAGAGGAGTAGCTCTCTATGTAAGGGAAGGGATCAAAGAAACAGAACTAAAGACTAAACAGGGAGGAGAGGAGGCACTGTGGGTCGTCCTGGAGACTGGAAATGGCACCATAATCCAAACAAAGGTTGTATACAGACCCATGACTCAGGGGAAGGACATGGACAAGGAAATGATAGGAAGCATCCCTGGGAAGGCAGAGAAGGGGAGATATTACTGATGGGGGGGACCTGAATATGACAGATGTTAACTGGAGCACCTTTGCTGCAGCCACATCCAAGAGCAGGGCCATTCTTGATGCCCTACAGGGGGCAAGCCTCAGACAGCTAGTTTTGGAACCCACTCGGGAGGGAGCAGTCTTAGACCTGGTACCCTCAAATGGGGATGGAGAGATTCTCGGATCTTGAAGTGGGTAGCCATCTGGGAACAAGTGATTACCAAACAGTGTGGTTCACGATAAACTTAGCTGTAGAGTCAAGCCATACAAAAGTGAAGGTACTGGACTTCAGGAGGGCTGATTTTGTCAAAATGGGAGAGTGCCTCATAAAAGCACTAGCAAACAGGCACGAATGTGGGGTGGAGCAACAATGTCGAAACATCAAAACCACCATCACAGAGGCAACAAGCCTTTGTGTGAAGCAAATAAATAAATCAACATGAAAGAAAAAAAACTATGGTTCTCAAAAGAAGTGGCTGGGAAGGTGACGGAAAAAAAAATAGCATTCAGGAAGTATAAAGAAACACAGCAGGAGCAGGACAGAGAACCATACTACTTAAAGCAGAAGGAAGTGCGGAAAGCAGTCAGAATAGCAAAGGCCCAATCTGAGGAAAAGATAGCCAACTCAGTTAAGAAGGGGGATAAAACATTTTATTGGTACATTAGGGAGCAAAGAAAGACTAAGGCAGGGATACTGAGGCTGAATAAAGAGGAAGGTGGTTGGGCAGAGAGCGACAGTAAAAAAGCAGGGATACTGAACAAATACTTCTGCTCACTATTCACAATGGAAAAACCTGGGGAGATACCTAATCCAGTCAATAGAAGCACTCTGTTGATATTAGTCCTTTCACAGAAGAAAGGGTTTTGAAAGAACTCTTAAAACTAAAGGTGGATAAAGCAATGGGGCCTGATGGCATTCACCCAAGAATTCTAAAAGATCTAAGGGAAGAACTAGTAACATCACTGGCTACCCTTTTTAATAAATTATTGGAGGATGGTGTGGTACCTGAAGACTGGAGGAGGGAGGATGTGATTCCTCTTCACAAAAGTAGGAGCAAGACAGAGGCAGGAAACTACAAACCTGTCAGTTTGACCTCAGTGGTAGGGAAAATGATGGAATCACTACTTAAGGAAATAATTATTGAGTTCCAAGAGGCCAGTGGGGCACAGGACCCAAGGTAGTATGGAGTCACAGCAGGAAGGTCATGTCAGACAAATCTAATTGATTTCTTTGTCTGGGTTACCAAAGTAGTAGACCAGGGAGGGGCTGTGGACATGACCTACCTAGACTTTAGTAAGGCATTTAACACAGTCATAGGTATCATAGGAAGTTCAGAGCTCAGAAGACACAAAGAGTCCATATAGCTCACTTAGCAGTATTAGTAGTACCTCCTAATATTTTTTGCTTTCAAAAATCTATCCAAATTTGTTTTAAAAGCATGTATGGAACTACTTGTTACAACGCTATGTGGTAATCCATTCCATACCGATACAGCTCTAATACTGAACCAGTGTTTTCTTCTGGTGGTCTGATACCTTTCCCTATTTAACTACCACTTATGCCCTCTTAGCTGATGTTTCTGTTCTCATAGCTTTAAACCCAGCTGCTCCCTCAAATTGGTATCAGTGATAGCCTTAAAAAACATGCACATGTCTCCCCTTAGCCTTTGATATTCCAATGTGTACAATCCCTTTTTTTTAGACTATCAACATGTTCTTCGCCATGTACAATTTCAATCTTACTTGTGAATCTTTGTTGCACTTTTTCTAGTGCCTCAATCTCCCCTTTATAACTGGGGGACCAGAACTGAGCACAATCCTCCAGGTGCAGCCGCACCAGTGACCCATCCAGCGGCAATAGGACTTCCCTTGTTCTGCTTTTGATATGCCTAAGTATACAGCTCAGAATATTACCTGCCTTTTTTACAACCAGACTACAGTATTACTTAGATTATAAGTCATTTGAGACCCCAATTCCCAGATCTCTTTCATCCTTGACTTCACTAAGTCTTTGTCCATTTAGCATGTAAATAGCCCCTCACAGAAAACAAATTAGCCAGCCTGGGAGTGGGTCTCAGGGTGGTAGCCTGGGTAGAACATTGGCTGGACAACAGGACACAGCAGGTAATAGTAAATGGAGTCCACAGTGAAGAAAGGGGGGTTACTAATGGGGTACAGCAGGGTTCAGTACTAGGGATGGTCCTTTTTAATACCTTTATAAGTGACATTGCAGAGGGACTGGAAGGGAAAGTATGTCTCTTAGCTGATGACATAAAGATCTACAACAGGGTTGATATGTAAGGTGGGGTGGAAAGGATGAAAAGGGACTTGGAAAAGCTGGAGGAATGGTCAAATGTATCAGCTTAGATTCAACGCAAAGAAGTGCAAAGTAATGCACTAGGGAAACAAAAACCCAGGGGAAGAGTACACAATGGGGGGTGAGATACTGACACCAACAAAAATGGAAAGGGATCTGGGAGTAGTCATATCAGAGTACCTAAAGGTGGGCCAGCAATATGAGAAGTCAGAAAGGAGGGCTGGGGGGATACTGGGATGCATCATGGAGAGGCGTCACCAGTAGAAAACAGGAAGGTGTTGGCCCTCTGTACAGACAGTTGGTAAGACCACATCTAAAGTACTGTGTACAGTTCTGGAGACCCCATCTCCACAAAGACATAGACAGGATGGAGGCTGTCCAGAGGAGGGCAACCAAATTGGTGCAGGGTCTGCACCAGAAGACATATGAAGAAAGACTAAAGGAGCTTAAGATGTATAGCCTCGAGAAAAGGAGGGAGAGGGGGGACATGGTAGAAACTTTCAAATACCTCAAGGGAATCAACAAAGTCCAAGAGGATAGCATCTTTCAGAAAAAGGGATGTGCAAGAACAAGAGGGCATAATTTGAAGATAGAAGGGGGATGGCTCAGAGCCAATGTGCGGAAGTATTTCTTCACAGAGTGGGTTGTAGATGTACGGTACAACCTTCCTGAAGAGGTCATCTAGTCAAAAACAGTGGGGGAATTCAAGAATGCATGGGACAGACATAAGGCAATTCCAGTGGGGGGTAGGAGGAAGTGGGCTGTTGGTTAACTAGGATCTGCAGCTTATCCATTAGGAAGGAAAATGGGCAGACTAGGTGGGCCAAGCAGTACTTATCTGCTATCAAATTCTATGTTTCTATGTAAGA
Source organism: Neoceratodus forsteri (assembly GCA_016271365.2). NCBI lineage: Eukaryota > Metazoa > Chordata > Ceratodontiformes > Ceratodontidae > Neoceratodus > Neoceratodus forsteri. The sequence goes on from CM057458.1 coordinate 1,090,835,335, forward strand.
TTGTCCAACACCACCCCCACCAGGTCTAAGTGGACTTTAATACCTAGGTACTTGATGCCTGTAGGGGACCACTGTAGTCTGCTGAGCGTGTCCTTGGCAGATATGCAATGGGTATTGAGAGACAAGATCTCAGTCTTGATGGAATTGGTGTGAAGGCCAGAGGCTCATAGGGTCTCCATTAAAATGTGAATCCTCATCCAGGCATCACAGTGGAGTACCAAGCAACTGTCTACATAAAATAATGTTCGGAAGTCCAGGATCCTATCTTGAATGCTCTACAACTGAGTGTGCATCTGCAGGGCAGTGGTTAATGGCTCAATAACCAAAAGAAATAACATGGGGGAGCGGGCAGCCTGAATGGGCCCTCCTGTATAAAGAAAAGGAGGGGGAGGAATCAAATTAGTAATGATACAGGCAGAGGGCTGAACTTAGAGAGTCTGGATCCAGTCCCTGAACTGGAGTCCAAAGCCCATCCATTCCAGGATAGCATGGATGTACTTCCATTCCACTGAATCAAATGCCTTCTCATAATTGATGGTGACCGCCACCACTAGAGTGGAGGTGGAGCCAGCCAGGGACATCAAGGAGAAAAGGTTCCTGTAATGGTCAGAGCTCAAACAGCCCATAACAAAACTCACCTGTGAGAGGCACATGAGATGAGGGAGAATGAGCTCCAAACAGGTTACAAGGGCCTTTGCCAGAATCTTCACATCTGAGTGGATGAGTGAAATGGATTGGTAACTGGCATGATGAGTACAGTCATTACCTTCCATAGGGAGGACCATAATGACCACTTTCTACATTGTGGGGGGAAAGAAGACCATGGCATGAGATTCTTGAAAGACAGCCTTATAAGATGGGGGAAACTGGTATGGGGATCAATTGATATAAATTTATTGGAATACTGTCACCTCCTGGAGCTTTGTGTGGAGTGAGAGAAGCAATCGTGGAATGGATTTATGCTGTACTGAGAGGTGTCTCCAAAGCCGCCTTGTGTTCCTCTGACAAAGAAGGGATTGGGTGGTCAGTGTGGAAATACTCCAATTTAACATGGTCCAGGGGAGCATGGGAAGCATAAAGGCACTCATAAAGGAACAAGATGTCATTTATCTCCTGGGACTGGGTGTGTACCACACCATTAGAGTCTTGACCTAGATATGTGCCTATTATGCTACTCTTTTATACAGTCTGTACAAGAGCAGCCACCCAGCCCTCTCTCTCTATCCCAGTACTTATGCCAGATATGCAAGACAGAAAGTTCTGCTTTCCTGGTGGTCAGGGAATTGCGCTGCATATGAAGAGTACATAAGTCCCACAACAGGGATGGTGTCAGATTTGCTGGGGAGGAGGGGTGAATTTTTAAGTTTCCTTTCCTTATTCTACAACTGATCTTCAAGATCTCATTACTCCTGCTCCTGCTTAAGGTAGCAGGATGTAGTAAAGGCCATAATCTGCCCCTGTATGAAAGCCTTAAAGGCCTCTCACAAAATGAACTAAGTTAGAGGTGTCACCAATATCATTATTTACCAAAGAGTGGGCAGTATAGTACAATACTGGACCACCCAAGGGTGCAATTATAGCCCCTGGAAGGTCCAGTATTACCCATACTGCCCACCCTGGAGGGTATTATTGCACTTATAAAATGGGCTATAAGTGTCCTTTTTTATAGAGTTACAAAAATCTAAAGTAATGATATAAAAAATGATAATTGCATTTTTTGTTCTTTTTATGATAAAATAGTCCCTGTACTGATGGTAGTAGTTGCTGCACTAGGCATCACTGGGGGGGAGCTGTTATGTAGGGAGGACCGTAATGACCACTTTCTACATTGTGGAGGGAAAGGAGACCATGGCGTAAGATTCTTGAAAGACAGCCTATAAGATGGGGGAAGTTAAGTTTCCTTTCCTGGGCTGGCAGTATAGCCTAGAAGTTAGAGGAATTAGGTGTGAATGAGCTTGCTACATCCTGCAGACCAGACCTGAGTCTGATTCTCACAACCTCCACTTGCATACTGTGTGACTCTGAGCAAGTCACAGGTCACCCCTGAAAACAGGCACTTGTGCCTAGTGGGCCTTAACCGGTTACCAAAGACTAAAATAAAAAAAATAAATAAAGGTGTTATCATCAGTGCCTGCTCTGTTGTTTTTTTTTGGTTTTTTTTTTACACAGTTTACCTGGTCCTCTCTGCCTGCCCAGGGGATTGAATCATTATTAAGACTGTTTCCTGTTTTTATTCCTGTTCCCACTGCCTGCTCTGGGGGCTGGAATTGGAGGTGATTTATGTTGAGAACTTTGGATCCCCAATGCCTGCCCTGGGGATTGGAGGTAAAGGTTTAGTTTTTTTTTTTTTTTCAGTTTTTCCAGCCATCCCTGCCTGTCCTGAGGACTTGACTTCATAATTACTGGGTTTGTTTTTGTTGTTTATTGGTTCTCAGTCCTCCCTACCTGCCCTGAACACTGGGATTGAGAAGAGGGGCCCTGGAGAAGCACTGGTACCTCAATTGGTACTGAAGTGAAGGAGACAGAAAGAGCAACTTGTAGCTAACGAGCAGCTATAGGGTGATCAGACATGAAAGAGGTACTGTACTTTTCTTTATTCATCCAGTTTAGGATTGGTGAAATAAAATCACAAGGTCTATAGGTGCTGTTGAATCTGAAGGAGGCACAAGAGCAGGTTTGGGAGAATGATACCATTGGAGATGAGCGCAGTTGGCACAAACACTAGTCTTTCTTTCTCCCAGATCCCAGATTTAGTAAAACTGTCCTTTTGTGAATAGTTATTTTCTTTTTTTAAACATACTCCTTCTCCTCATTTTCTGAACATTCTGTTGTCAGAGGACAATGCCAGTTTCTCATGATTAGCAAAAGAAAAAAAATGGCGATGATCTTAAATGGAAATTATGTGGTTTGACCAATTAGAAAGTAGGGTGGGCACTAGAATACTTCAGTGTGTTGGCATAGCAGGGACGTTTTATTTACAGGGCTCTCAATATAAGTTAATGTACCCCTTCCAGCCAGTCACATTTCTAGGATATGATCCCATTTTCTAATAGTGGAAGACCACACCATAGAAGTGACAATAGAGGTTAGTAACCAGAAATCCAGGCAGCTGGAGGTGGAATATGTAGCAGAAAAATAGGAGAGGTCTAGGGCTTTGGGTAGTACAAGTGACAAATATCAGTCAGTGAGAGTACCAGCATCAAATCATAGAGGGCTGTGAGGGCTTTGGTGTGGGGTTCTGCTTTTCCAGAGTTCTGATCCATGTAAGGGCCCAAGACTAAATTAAAATCCACCCCCCCCCAGAAAGAGAAGAATTTTAGGGGAAGCTAGAGGTGACAAAGAGTGGTGCAAGGCATGGAAGAGCCCTGGCTCATCCTGGTTATGCCCATAGATATTGTAAAGAATCAGTAGGCCCTCAGCTGTATGAAGAAGTGCCACTACCCTCCTACCATTGCTGTCCTGGGCAGTGGCAATAACAGACCACCGGAGGGCTTTGTGCAGCAAAATCAAGATCTCAGCCCTGGAGGATGCAGCACAACTATGCAGCTCTAGCCCCACACAATCCCAGTGAAGCTTGGGCACCTTGGCCCGAAAAAGAATACTCTCTTGTAGAGGGGCCACATGAGCCTTCATGCCCTAGAGCCACATTAGATCTCACTTCCTTTTAACTGGGGAATTATGGCCCTTATGTTTCAGGAAATGAAAATCAAGGAGGCCATAATGCAGCATTAGGGTGTGCTGCAATACTACGGAACTGGACAGAAAGGGAAGCAGGCTCTGGAGGCCCAGGAGAGCAGACAGTGATCCATAAGCAGAGTGCACAACATGATAAAGCATAAACATAACTTGAGAGTGTGCAACCTTATAGTGAAATAGGATAAACAGTGAAAGAATGACGCTAGGCATAGTGCTAATAACCTAAATATTCTGCTCCCTGGAGCACAGCATGGTATCAGGGCCCTTGGTACCAGACATGCCAAGGCATCCAAAACCCAGGCCCCTGAAGTGGGGTTATCATCAGCAAGCATACTGTAGCAGAACTCAGAGGGTAATAAGCAGTTAAAAGGCAACAGTCTCAGCGAAATGCCACAAATAAGTAACCTATGGCATTGATATTAATCAGAACCTGACAAAGCATCCTGCCTGAGCAAAACCAGGCAGGAAGTGCACCGGGAGGGGCACCTGTCCAAAAGGAGACAGATGGTGGGGGAAAGGGGCAGGTGGGGCCAGAGGAGGGAGGGAGTCAGAAGAGGGGGGCAGGTCATTACAGGCAGAGACAATTTTGTTTCACTTGTCTCCCCCCATTTTTGTAAAAGGTTCACATGACATATTTTCTTCCCTGCCAGGAATCAACATCTCATAAGTGACAGGTCCCATGTGTCTAACAAGCTCATAGGTACTTTGCCATTTCATTGAAAACTTCTTTTTCTGGGGTGGGAAGTAACAAAACAAACCTTGTCCCCATGATCAAATTGCTTCAACCCCACTTTCTGATCATACCAAACTTTGTGGTCCTTCCATGCCTGCAGAAGGTTTTGGTGAGCCACCTACACACATTTACACACCTGTTTTCTTACTTTTAACATATAATCATCTACCAACTTCCCATCTGTACCCCTTTCCTCCCACTTCTCTTTAATCACATCTAAGGGACCCCTGGGTTGTTGACCATACAATGGGGAAAAAGGGGATTACCCAGTAGATACTTGAGGAACCTCACAGTAAGCAAACAGTAGGCATGGTAAACACTTGTCCCAATCACATCCCTTCTCATGAACAAACTTTTTTAGCATATGCTTAAGGGACTGATTAAATCTTTATACTGTGCTGTTTGGGGGTGGTGTGGGAGCTGCGGATGGCAGAGATTCCTAAAAGCCCATACAACTCCTTTAACTGCTGGGCATTGAAGTTACTGCCTTGACTGGTGAGGATTTCTTTCAGTATTCCCACCCTACTGAATACCCTAACAAGTTCTTCCAAAATCTTAGGGGCAGTGACTGTACATAAGAGAACAGCTTCTGGATATTTCATAGCATAATCCCCTATCACAGGAATGAATTGGCTTTCTTTAGCACTTTTTCTAACAGACCCAATATAGCTAGTACAATCAGCTCAAATGGCATGTTTACCACTGGTAAAGGGAGTAGGGGAGCCTTTTCCCACTTAGTGATTGGAGCAATCACCTGACAGGCAGGGCAAGTCTGACAATAGTCAGCAAATTGGCTATAGATGCCTGGTGAATAAAAGTGATGCAAGAGTCTGCAGAGAATACTATCTTCTCCTTTGTGACCTGCTAATGGAAGATCATGATCAATTTGAATAAGTCTTTTCTGATACTTTTTTGGTACTATTAGCTGTTCCACCTTTTCCCTGCTCTTCTCATCCACATAACACTGGTACAGGATATTATCACACATAACATAACAACTGTCTTTCTGCACATCCTCACTGACAACCTGTTGGAAAGAGGAGGTCAATGTTACATCATCCCGTTGTTCTTGCCCAATATTATTACACCCCAAAGTCTTTATTTCCAGTTCTGGTCCGTTAGGTTGTTCTTGACCAAGCCCTTTACTGAACACCCACAGTCTTTTTTTTTCTTTCTTTTGTAGATTCTCTGTACTTGCCAAGGTGACCAATAACATCATCCTCAGCAAAAGGAAATACTTCTCCCAGTCTAGTCTCCCTTTTGGCCTGGTGCCTTGTAACTATGGTAGCTGATACCTCCTCTTTTAGTTTGTTATGAACCAGTTTACCAAATCTAGGAATATCTTGTCCCAACATGACAGAAACTGGCAGAGTAGGAACAGCCCCTCCATTTACTATAGCTTTCCGCTTTCCACTTCCATTTCTACAGTATTTGGGCAGTTCCATAGAATTTTGTGTCGCCATGAACACATACCACACCTGTTCAAAGCCTTTTTATACTGTTCTTTTCAGTCAGTAAATTAAGAAATAATGCCCAACAGGGTGTGTGTCATGCTGAGATAACGTCATGCCTCAGGTAGTTGGGCACGAGGCCATAGGCCGAGTGCATCTAACAACTGAGATGTGACGTTATCCCAAATGACACACACCCTGGAGGGCATTCCTGCTATTATACAATGGCTCGTTATTATACATAAAACAAAAAAATAATGTTAAAGAATGTTTTTTAGAGTGGAAAATTATTTTTGTTTCTTAAGAGGAGATGCAAAAAAAGAGGTCATCTAGCTCATCATATAGCTCATCTACAGGTTCACAGTGAGGCTGAGACTAGACCCGTGATGTTGTACTGGGATAACATCACGGGTCTATCTCAAGATTGACCAATCAGAGACCAGGAAATTTTCTTGCCATTGTATAATAGACTTTTACCAGAGTTTGGTGACTACCCAAGTCATTCAAACCAGCTACAGTCTTTCCTACTAAACCACTTTGGTAGTACTGCATATACTCCCATGTTAGTAAGGGCAAGATGAGCACTAATTGTGTTTATTTTTGGACACTTTTGAGCTATGTGTCCAATGCCCTGACAATACCAACAAATAAGGTCTTCAGCAGTTTTTTTAGGGACGACAGCAGAAGAAACAGAGTTAGTTTTATGAGCTGATTTAGGGTGTTGTTATCAGAAGAAAAAGGTCTTACCATACCAGGACCACAGTTCTTGTCACTGAATCAGGACCAAAAAGTCCTCGTACATGTTGTCAGGCATGCATGTAATCTTCCATCAGTGTGATTATTTTTTCATTTCAATGGTGACATTCTCAGATCCAAACCTTGATGCCTGCTGGATGGATATGCATGCACTGGTCTATAATCATTAATTCTGCCAGCTGGAGCAATGTCTTTTCTTCAAGTTGGCCCCATTTATAGAAGTTCTCCTTTTAGCAGGTGTATGCTTCTTGTGGCGAGTCTGCCTGTTGGCACTTCATGGTCTGAAATTTGATATGTGAATCTCTCTGAAGATATCATATGGCTGAAGGATTTCTTTATTTATCTGTTGATACTGGCTGGCATCCTAGAAGTTCATGTGGGTGTAGTTCAATTGTGCCTTACCTACAAGGTATGGGGCTAGCTAGTGCATTTGGCTTGAGGTCACCTGCACTCAGTGGCAACCCACTGGAATATAGTAAAGTGGGCCTCAATATCATCATTAGGGTTCAATTTTTAAGCGTAATGTCCTTTTGTTGGAGTTGCTGTGGAAGGTAAGGATTAACAGGACTGACCAGATCAGCTGATCCTCAGGGACTGGTTGTATTGGAAACGTGGTCTTTTATGGCCTTCAATGATTCTATTAGTCAAATTTCATGGAAGGTTTGCCAAATGGCTACCCAATGTAACAGTTCAGATAGGTCATGCAGAGGTTCATCTCCTATATCCTCTCTGGTCTCAAACTGTTCCCTCAATAGAGGATATGCTTTTGGCAAAGGGTCAAACATAGGCTTATCCTTATGTCTCACAACCTGTTCAGGTAGTCCAAGTAGTAAGGGTTCTCTTTTCCTCTTGGACATACTTCTGGTTGTCACACAGCCAGTCTCCTACAGCTCAGACATACACCCTTTTGTCAATAGTTCCAGCACCACATCTGCCACTACTACTGCTCGACTGGTCCACCTGCCTTAGGTAGCAGCTATACCATTTCTAACACCAAACTGTAGCCAGGTGTGTGTAAAATAAACCAAGGCCGAGTAGAAAAGGGTGCATAAAAGGTAAAAATCAAAGTTTTATTAGCTGGAAAAATAACAAACTAACAAAGATTTTACATCAAAACAAATTTATCCTGGATGTCTTTAAGACAGGATCATTTGTACCAAATTAGTGAACTGACCTATACCCTCAGGAAAAGCACTCTTCAGGAATAATACTAACATTACATTATTCCTGGAATATCAGGGAGCAAAGTTTCAGTAAGCGTTTATACAGAAGAGCAACAACTGCCTCTGTCAGTGTCCCAGCCCCACCTGACTTTTCTCTCCCCTTGGGAGCTGCAGAAACAGGGGTTTTTATAGCCCACCCACAGTGTCATATGATCCCTACTTAAGGACACTTACACACAGCATGTGACACTTATTTCAGAATTTATTGTAAATATAGCAAATAATACATATATACCAAATACACATGCTTAAATAGTCTGCACTTTTAAATGTAGCCAATTTCAGTCTTTCCCTTAGGAATATGAGAAGAAAAAGAGATGAATATGCAAAACCCATTCAGAATTTGCATATAACCTCCCTGAGCTATGCCTACGGCCCAAGCCCTATCTCATAATATTATAAAAAAGGACAGTGAATGGCCTGATGTCTCCACAGTAGCAGCTCAGAAGATCAGATAAGGGATACACTGAAATAGTAACTTTGTGTTTTTACAGTGCTATATTCTGTAAATAAACTCTGGCCAAAGCCAATAGGGCTACAGATAAGGAATTTGGTTTGAATATATTGAAAATTAGCAAAGTTATGAGCCCACATTAGCAGAATGTAATACAGGCTCATAAATGTGTTGTTTTGTAATATGTGTAAACAAAATTTTCAACATAGCCTTGTTACTACCCTGCATCATAAAGAAGGACAGAGCAAATGTTCGAATCCTGCCCAAAAGGTGATTGCAAAATCAACTTTTGGGATGCAAAAACACATTTTGAGCAAGAGTTGAAAAATGACAGCTGTCAGACTCATGAGGTGCTGTGAAGAAATGGCTATGTTTAACATTTGGAATAAAAATATTAGGCCAGATGTTTGAAACGGCAGGAATGTCAGAAGCCCCTGGTGCGCTGAACATATGTTGCATGGGGCTTGCTGATTTCTCCATCTGACAATTGGGAATTTCTATCTCTTGAGCCACTTGCAGGACCATAGAGCACATTTTTCTGGTCTAGCATGTATCACTATGGGGGCCTAAGTTACTGAGCTTGTGCAAGATATTTGTCACAAGCTGATGTAACTCATGGAAATTGTTGGAACTGTGCCCGAGATGGGAAAATTGGGTGCAGGTGCAGCAAAGGGGTTTGGTGCACAACCAGAACCTACGTCCCATGGCATAGTGCTTGGCTCAAGCCCTGCGCCACCATTTGAATATCTGGCCCATTGAATATTAGCAAACTTATGAGCCAGTGTTTGCAAAATTCAACATAGCCTGATAACGTTTTTGTTTGTAAACATTTTTACACCAAATTTAGAACATAACCTTCCTATGACCCCACCTCATGAACAATGGCAAAGAAAATGTTCAAGTCCTGGCCAAATGTGATTTTGTGCAAGGACCGCAAAATCACCTTTCAGGATGTAAAAAAACATTTTGGCCAGGATTTGAAAAATGACAGCTGTCATTTTCATGAGGTGCTGTAAAGATATGGCTATGTTGTAAATTTGTGATAAAAATATTGAAAAAGTACCCAAGTTATGAGCCTGTGCTCGCAAAATTCAACGTAGGCTCATAACTTTGTTTTTTTTTTTAAATATTTTTACACCAAATTTTCAACATAGCCTTCTTATAACCCCACCTCATGAACAAGGGCAGAGAAAATTTTAACTCTTGCCCAAAAGGTGATTTCAAGCAGGGATCGCGAAATCACCTTTCACGACAGATTTGCCCAATGTCAGTACAATTGTTGATGAGGTAGGCTCCCAAAGAAGGCACACTGAAAATCTGAGCCAACAATATGCAAAAATGTTAAAGTTATGCCACTAAGTTCAAAACACCATTGAAATATATTGACTCACATCCCTGTTTCTTCAGTTCGTGATCCAACATTGAAGACTGAAGATGTGTCTGTGGTCCAGAGAGGATTCGGTGTTGGACCCCCCAATGTGTAAGTTAGGGCTTGGGTAGGGTGCAGCGTTGTGGGTCCTGAGTGGAACCACCATTTGAGGTGACAGGAACAGCCACAAAAGACACAGATGAGTGGTTTTCTTTTTTAAAGGGTTTAAAAAAATGAGGAATCTGGATCATGACACTGGGGGATTGGGCACCCCCCAGTATCACTCTTATGTTTCTGTGGTGGGGAGTGTCTGGTGCTGACAGGCAGAGTCAGGTGGGGAAATATGAAACTAAAAAACTTGGAGGAGTCCTGATCATGACACTGGGGGACTGGGCACCCTCAGTGTCACGCTTATGTGTCTGGGGTGGGGGTGGGGTGGTGGATGCTGAGTGGGAGGGTCATGTGTGGGGATATCTATAATTTTAAATAAAAAAACAAACAGTTGTCAGTCACAGCATACTCTGCCTTGTCTAAGATGGCTGCTGCACTGTGCTGCGCATGCGCAACTACTAGCGCATGAGCAGTATAGTGCAGTGGCCATCTTGGACATAGCAGATTGTGCCGTAACCACTAATTTTGTTTTGTTTAAATTATAGAAACCTCCACCCAACCCTCCCTCCTCACCATCCACCACCCACCCCACCCCACCCCAGAAACATATAAGTGACACTGGGGGTGCCCAACTTCAGTGTCACGATCAGGATGCCACGGATTTTATGAGTACAAAATAGTGCATTGAGACAGGAGACAATGAGCAGAGTGCTCCACGGATGCCACAGATGTGGAAGTGATTAGTGCAGCTCCAACATGTTGTTTGGTCAGAAGGAATGCGCTGAGTCCTTTTTCTATAGCAAAGAGGCTTGCAGGGCTTTGCCCACTGCAGCCCTAAAAACATATGTTCTAACTGTTTAATCTTGTTTAGAAACTTTCTGGGAAGACACAGCACAGCTCAGACCTCAGGGAAAGCTACAGAACTGCCCTGAACTGTGGGTGTCTCTCTCTCCTTGCTTTTTTCATGGTGTTCATGTACTGTATGGACTGCTGCAGACTCTCAAAGGGTACTGCTGACAGAATGCACTTTCAGAACTATTTATCCTGGTAGTTTCATTCATTTTTAAATGTAATATTGCTTTCATTTATGTGTACCTTTTATAGTTAGATTGATTTCTTTTGCTGCCTTTCTTTCTTTTAAGGAAACCACCTGAAGCACCACTCCTATATTCAGTGTAGCTTCCTTTTTGGAGTTAATGGGGGTACTAACACCATTTTAACATAAAAGCAGCTTTTGTCTGAAAATAAATTCCTGTCTTCCTATCCAGTCAACAAACCTGGAGACACACCAAACTAGTGCACTGGAGGAATCACAGTTTTAAATGTTTAAGGGGGGGTAGGTAGAACCAGCCCAGTGGTGAGGAGGGCTGAGGTGCCTAGTGCCTTACTTCCTGCCACACCGGCGACCCAGGTTTGGGAATTGAGTCAGGTCATCCAGGGGCTGGCTGGTGGAGGAAGAATCAAATGTCCCACTGATAGCTCTGTTTCCTCGGGGGGTGGGTAGTGTGATCCACTGCTTGCCTGCCACCTTTAGGTGTCCAGGTGGTAGCACAGTTTGGACACATCAGACAACTAAACACGGGTATTTGGGGATGTCTCCATGGAGACGGAGCTCACCTGTTACACCATTACATATGGGCAGTTTTGGGAAAGGAAACCAAAAATCAGGTGGAAAACTTCTCTGGTTGCAGGATGACATCCATACCTTTGCTGGCCCCACACCTATGACTGGGAACGCACTGCCATGGAAATTAAAGGTTAAGTCCCAGAGTGGGCAGGTAGTGATGCTTGGAGGTCCAGTGAGAAGGGGGCTGGCTAGGTGCATTTGAGTAGAATGTGCAGATGAAAAAAAAGTGGGACAGGTAAATAAAGCTATCAGTAAAAATCCCACAGATGCCAGACCTTGGGGAGGGGGGTATTATTAACAAAAAAACTAAACAAGGACACAAGAACTAATGCTGTGCAGCAAGCACAAGCCACACTATTTAACACTCAAGTAATATATAGCGGCATGGGGTTATAATGTTGTGGACAAAACCGCACACACACACAATGCCACACACAATGGCATGCGCTCTAACAGTGCCAGGACAAATCCCGACTGAAACAACAAGAGCACACACCGTTGCAAAATCAACAACTGTCTTTTTTTGGGGGCCTTCACACCACCCCCCCAGGGGTAGCAGTTCTTACCATAAGCTGAAAAATCCCTGTCGTTCTAGAGCCATTCGCGCTTCCTACAGTGTAGTATTCCATGCAGTTTTGTCTATGCTGTATTAACCTGGTACCATATATAGCATACACTGAAAAGCTCTTTTACTGTCAGCATAGTGCAATTTGTCAATTCCTTTTTCAAGCCTTTACTATGTAAAATTCACACAGTGCTAGCACCATTATTTTATTCTGCAGTTAATTCTGCAGTTAAACCAAGGACAATCTTACCCTGCTCTTTATTGTATGGGTATGAACCCTCATCTCTGTCACATAGACCCAAGTCAGCTGGCCTGTTTCTGTGAAGAGTGTTGCTGTAGGGGGGGGCAGAAGGCTGTTGCAGTGAAGGGTACATCTGGGGAGGTGCTGGTGGAGTAGTAGCCCTGTCAGCTGATGACCTGGACTCTGTAGGAGTAGCAGTAGCTGATTGTAGAGTTTAAGTTGCAAAAGGCAATGGAGGTAGTGCAAAAGCAAGAATTTCCTGTGTCACTTCAGAGGTGGGGACCTGCTGAAGAGGATGGTATCTCTCCTGTGTGGACAGTAGAGAAACCACTCTGGGCTAACAGAAGAGTCTGAGGAGGTTCAACGACAGATTCCCGAGTGATCGGCAGTTCATACAGTGTTCCTATGGACCACAGCCTTATAGTGTTTGCAGCCTTGTCTCTTGCACTGTTGGATGGACTGCCTGTCATCACGAGGGTCAGGCTGAGAGCCATTGCCAGAGGCAGTGCTCGCTGGCAGGGAAGTGTCCATGGCTGCAGGCTGGGACTGAAGAAAGGGAGAACCATATGAGGAGGTCGGGAACAGGTGCCTGGGATATGTCTAATGAGAAGTCCTGGTAAAAGGACAGCTGGTGACCTTCCCAGGACAGCAGGCCCTATTCCCATACATGCTGCAACATGTTTTCCTTCACAGGATAGTGCAGCAGTTTCATCTGGATGGGTAGGGTCAGTCACCAGGCTTGGGGCAAGGTGCACCCACTCAATTTCCACTGGAGAGCAGTTATTTAAATTAAGGAGAGCTGGGATTAGGGACTGTAGAAAAGGAATAAAGTCCTTGCCCTCCACCCCCTCCGGGAGGACCACTAACCAGAGACTGCTGTGCCTGGATCAATTTTCCAAATTGTCAGCATTAACAAGGAAAAACTGGATGGTCCTGTCTTGCTCCTGGAGTCAGCTGCAGATAACATCATCCTAGTCTCCCAGTTGCTGTATACACTGTTCACTGCCAGCAACCCACTGGCCCAAGTCCCTGAGATTCTGATTCATCTGAGCCACTGATTGTTTTATATTTGCTGGATCCTGCAAAATATGCTGCAGCAGTGATATGATGTTGGCAAAATCCAGTATTGCAGGCTGTGTAGTCGCCATCTTCCTGGAGCACCTGAGGTGACAAGGGGTGGAGGCAGCATGAGCAGTGTGAATTAGGTCTTCACTGGCAGCAGCCATGAGAGGAGTGTGACAGAACAGAGATGACTAACTGGCACTGGCAGGGAGTTAGACCAAAAATAAAAACAACTACTGGCACAGTGTGGTAAGAGCTATCAAACACTCTCAAAATTAACATGAAAATGCTGAAAGAAATGGGTGGATGTGAGGTGATTCTCTCAGGGCTGTGGTCCACTAGCAGATTAACCCTTTATGAGTGGGTACCAAGTATACCCCCGCTGTAGTACTACCACGGGTGCCGAGTGTATTCAGCTTTAAAGGGAATGATTGATTTGCTGCAAAAAAGAGCACGTTTCTGTAGTGACAGCTTCACTGTTACACATGGCCACATGTGATCAGTCAAAGGCATGATATGTGGCCATGTGTCATGAGAACTAACCTTTGTAGGGATGTCTGCAAAATGCATAGGTCTCATGTGGTCACTTAAGTCTTCGGTTGGATTTCTTGCAGTGAGCAGCTTTCAGTCGGAGCTCTGTGCATCATGATGGTCTGGCTACCAGCAGTATACATTTACTACCAGAATACCAGATGAAATTAATGTAAAACAGTTCATACTGTAGATTAATTTAAAGAGCCACATAAGAGGAAAAAAAAAAGTGTTGTGGTGTTTCTGTCAGTGCTCAGTCAGAAGCACAAGGAGTCAGCATTCCTTTGTCCCTGACTGCTCAAATCTTCCATTTTGTTTGTAAGGTTTTTAAATAATACATAAATTCATACTACAGCATTGAATAAGTAAAAAGAAAAACTAGTTTTGTTTTTTTTTCAGCCCTCTGTCACCAGTATTCGGAGTCAACAGTCCTTTGTCCCTGACTGCTCAAATCTTCCATTTGCTTTGAAAGACTTATAAAAAACTACATTAGTAGGGTTGCCACTAAAAGGCAACGTGAATTGTTATGTGGCCCAGATGGGAATGAACAGGGATGAGGAAATGGGGGGTAGGAAAGCAGTTGGGGAGGGGGAAGGGCGGGGCTTGGTGAGGTCACTGAGAAAATCATGCAGGTGTAATTTGATGCAGGTGCAGGGCCAGGGGGGATTGGTTGGAGAGATGGGCTAAGTGAGGTCCTGATTTGGGGTCCTGAGGGGGTTTAAAAGGTGATGCAGCCCTCAGGTCTCCCTCTTTCACTGGGAATTTGATTTCGATTGCATTCTCAGCACTTCATTGGAACAGGTTGACTTCAAGAACACCTTATAGGTAAGGTAGAGGCTTGTAGCCCTGTGTCAGGCCTATTGGCCACTTGGAGTCCTGGCATGGCCTGTGAGTTGGTTCATGTTTATAGTTTATTTCAATCTACCAGCTGCTGCTGGATGCTTAATTTACAATGTTTGCTAGTAGGTTAGAGTTTTTCGGGCGTGAAAATATTGTTTCTTTCTCTTTTGTTTCCTTTTTAGTTTTCCTCGCTTTTACCATGGGGAGCCGTCGGGTGGTTTGTTTGCAGTCGATTTTCGCTTGGGTGAATTTGGAGGAGAGGCTGGTGGTTTTGGTTTGGACCATTTGTTATGGTGCTAGTAGAGAGTACATGGGGTAGCGGTCGAGAGACGAGCCTGTAGGAGACACCATCTTTATTCTGTTAGAGGGCGGGCGGTGGTGAGAGGTTAGCATCAGCATTGCCGAATGGAGAGAGAGGATGGGGCTACGTGGAGTGGTTGGATTCCAGATGTTTTTCTGATGCTGGATGGAGAGGCAGAGGATCGGACATTTGGGTGGGGGGCTTAGGGAGGGAGCCAGAGCCATACAGTGCCTGTGTCTCAGATGATGTGGGCAGGGCGAGTTTGTTTGTAAAAAAAAAAAAAATGAACAAGGGAGCAGATGTTAAAGAAAAAAAAAACAGGGTGAGGAAGAGAGAGCGTTTAATTGCAGCACAGAAGTTAGAGGGGGTATCTGACCCTGCTATCAAGTGGAAGGGCAAGTGGGGGAGCATGGGTGTGGTAGGCCTGGATTTGGGGGGATCATTGGCATGTACCACATACCGGATGGATTGGGCAAGCAGCCTATGTGGCAGGGGATGCAAGGAAGCATGATTGGGGGGATCGACAGATGGATGGACTTTCACCATTTGGTGGGAATGCTCAGGGAAGAGCCCAGCCTAGGGCCAGGGGGAAAGGGGTGCCTGCCACTCATGCATGGGGACTGGGTTCTGGTGAGGATACAATTCCAACTATAGGTCAAATTGAGGAGCTGGGGGGGCACTAGGGTTTTTCCCTGGTGTGAACCCCAATAGTCTGGGAGGTGGTTGAGACCTGGACACGGGGGGTACTCAGATGCAGCTAAAGCCACTTTGCTGTGCCGGGGTTTCAGACAGGGTTTCCCTTTAGGTTTTGAGGGGGCAAGGAGAGAAATGAGAGTGCAGAATTTGGGGTCAATAAATGGAAAGGAGGCAGTAGTCAGGAAGAAGATCCGGAAGGAGGTGCAGGCAAGGAGGGTGGAGGGTCCCTTCACCGAGCCCCCCCTGCCCCACCTTCTGGATATCTCCATTGGGGTGGTACCAAAGAAGCAGGAGGGGGAGCTTCAACTCATTCACCACCTGTCTTACACAGAGGGGGCCTCAGTGAACGAAAGGATCCCTGAGGAGCTACAGGTGGTGTCCTATACATCTTTGGATCAAGCAGTGTTGATGATCAGTGTGGTTGGGGGGGGACATGGTTAGCGAAGATGCACACAGAGTCTGCCTTTCAGTTACTGCCGGTGAGGCCCAAAGATTGGGATCTCCTGGGGATTCAATTCAAGGATCGGCTGTATTTTGACAAAGCCATGGCAATGGGTTGTTCCATGGCATGTGCGACATTTGAAGCTTTCAGTTCTTGGGTGCAGTGGGTTTTTGGGTGGAGCTAAGGACATAGGTAGGTGGCCCACTACCTGGATGATTTTCTGATCATCGGGGGAGACAAGACAGAGGCAGAGGGGATGTTGACCGATTTTAAGGAAATGTGCAGGGTGTTAGGGATCCCACTGGCAGAGGGCAAGACTGAGGGCCCAGTGCACAAGCTGGAACTCACAGGGATAGAGGTCAATATGGTGCAAGAATGCTTCCGCCTCCCAGGAGACAAGGTGGCCCGCCTTAGGGGCCTGCTGGAGCAAGTCAGTGGGAGGAGGAGGGTGCCGCTGGTATTGCCTCAACAGCTGCTGGGGCACCTTAATTTTGCCTGCAAGGCCATAGGCCCAGGCAGAGCTTTCACCCAGAGATTGGTGAGGGCAACGGGTAAGGCAAAGATTGTACACCACTGGGTGGATATCACAAGATAGGTGCAGGAGGATCTGAAAGTATGGGTGGAGTTTCTGGAGACTTACAATGGGGTCACATTCTGGCAGAAGGAATGGGCCTATAACACAGACCTGGAGCTGTACACTGATGCTTTTGGGGCCCTGGGAATGGGGGCCTACTTTCAAGGGGAGTGGATTTCGGAGGCCTGGCCGAGCACATGGGGGGAGGCAAGTTTGTTGAAAGACATTACAAATTCATGCTGCCGGCTGTAGCTTCAACTGTGAGGCACCCTTTTCCCTGGTGTCTAGTGGCACTCTCCCATCTGCCAATCACTGTCCCCTATCCCTGATGTCTAGTGGCAACTCCCTCCTTCCATATATCTTGCAGGTGTCCAGTGACACCCCCAACTTCTGATTCCCAAAGTTTATTTATTTATTTATATAATCTGAAACTGAGATGCTCACCATGGTGTCAGATGTCCCCCGCAGTCTCTTGTGTTATTTGCCAACATTGGGGGGCCCAATCCCCATGTAAGCATTGCAAGTCCCCCCAAGCAGTGTGGTACACTGGGGAACCCACAAATAGTGTCCCCAAATATTTATTTATTTTTATTTTTTCTTTATATATTCTGATACTGGGATGCCCACCCCCGGTGTCAGATGTCCCCCCCCAGCAGGTTCTGTTAATATTTGCTGACATCGCGGGGCCCAATCCCTGTGTCAACATTACAAGTTCCCTTGTCCCCAGCAGTGTGGGACACTGTGGAGCACACTCCCAGTGTCCCCAAATATTAATGTAGCAATACCTGTAAAGTAATATGGCTATGCTCACAAGTTGGTCACTGTTGTGCTATAAATGGAAGCACAGATTCCAAGGGCTCTGTGCTTACATAGCTGCATAAATATGCGTATCTATGGAAGGATGGGAGCAGACAAATAAGGATATGACTATATTATCTGAAAAAGTAAGGAAATTCTTTGCAAAAACTTCATTAATGCATCAGTTAGGGTTGTTACCAAAGTGACAAAAGCAGGGAAATGTGGTGTTAGGGTTTCCAACCCTAACATCCCACCCCCACCCTGCAGACACTGACAGGCATCTGGGGTATGCCTTGGGGTCATTAGCCCTAACACTCACTTCATTGTTCTACTGTATACTGTACCCATCTCAGCTTATTTATTTATGGAATGGGGTGAGCTTTGTGGTTGAAAGCCCCAAGGCACACCCCTGATGCCTGTCAGTGTCTGCAGAGGGGATGGAGAGTTAGGATTGGAAACTCTAACATCACATTTCCCTGCTTTTGTCACTTTAGTAACAACCCTAACTGATGCATTAACAAAGTTTTTTGCAATGAATATATATATATATATATATATATATATATATATATATATATATATATATGTGTGTGTGTGTGTGTGTGTGTGTGTGTGTATATATATATATATATATATATATATATATATACCGAGTACACTGTCTCTGTATAAGCATAAAACATGTGCTGATTTTAAAAATAGTTATTTAAAAAAAATGTTATCTGGTTGATCCTGCCATTTTCCTCTGGTCTTACTTGAACTGTTTAACTTTTATTTTAAATTTGTAGCTTAACCGACCTGTTTTTCTGCAGTGAAACATGATCTGCCAGTGTAGTAAAATAAGCAGTCTTCTCCGTGAAAGGTTAGAAATAGTATGCCTTTTTGTGAACAATGTTGAGCTTTAGTCAAAACACTCTGTGGACAGTAGAAAGAGGAGAGACAGCGCGACTTAGTCACAGCTTCACTCAAGAAAACACAGGCTCGAATGAATGTTGCTACTGTAACGTTACTATAACAACACTCGCTCAAGCTTGTGTTCCCTTCAGTGAAGCTGTGACTCAGTCACGCTCCCCCCTCCTCTTTCTGCTATCCATAGAGTGTTTTGTGAGAAGCTCAATTAAGTTCACAAAAAGGCATACTATTTCTAATCTTTCATGGGGAAGACAGCTTATTTTAATACACTGGTAGGTCATGTTTTACTGTGGAAAAATGCTCAGTCATGCTATAAATTCACTGGCAGGTCCTGTTGTACTGTGATGAAACCACTCGGTCACACTACAGATTTACAACAAAAATGAAACTGCTTTATTAGGACTAGGGGAAAATGGCAGGCTCAACTAGATAAGTTTTATTTAAAAACAAGTATTTGTCAATGCCGAGAGTTTGCTGTCTGTATTGCTCATGTACATGCCTCCCATATTTTTCTCTGTATATTCCTCTGTCTTGCATTTTAAGGCTGGATGTTACGGTTGGAAACCCTAATGCCCCGGCTGTTTGTTGGTATTTTTGCTCCAAATTTTCAACATGGGCTTTTTGGGACACCACCTCATGACCAGTGCCAATATTATTTTGTTACTCAATCCCAAAAGGTGATTTTGCACAACACAGGTGTGAAAACATATTTTGGGCAGGATGTGAAAAATGACAGCCATAATGTTCATGAGGAGGTGTGAAGAAATGGCAATGTTGAAAATCTGGAGTGAAAATATGAAAAAGTGGCAAAGTTACAAGTGTGCGTAGAAACTGCGCAATGCATGCTGGTAAAGCAGTCATTTTTTTGGAATGTTTTTACCAAATTTTCAACATGGCCTTTTTGGGATCTCTCCTCATGAAAAGTGGCACTGGAATTTTGTTAATCTGTCCTGAAAGTTGATTTCACAGAGCGACCACGCCATTCTGCGCCACAGGTACGAAAACACATTTTGGGAAGGATACCGAAAATGACAGTTTTACTGTTCATAAGGGGGTATGAAAAAATGGCAATGTTGGAAATTCAGAGGGAAAATCTTAAAAACTGATGATGTTACAAGCGTGCTTAGAAACTGCACAATGGATGCATGTAACAGACATTTTTGGGGAGTTTTTTCACCAAATTTGCAACAAGAGCTTTTTGGGAACCCACCTCCCTAACAGTGGCACTGTTGTTTTATTAACTGGTCCTGAAAGGTGATTCCATGTAGCCACCGTGAAATCACCTTTCGGGATGGAGAAATGAAATGACAGGGACTGTGTTCATGAGGTGGGTCTGAAGAACCCCATGTTGAAAATTTGGGATAAAAACTCCCAGAAATGCCTGAGATATCAATCTAAATTGAAAATCCTCCATTCGCTGCCATTATAGAACTTACCATCATTTCTTTAGTTTGTGGTCGGCTTTTGTAGAGTGCAGACGTGTTCCCGGTCCATTTAAGATCACTGCTCCCAACCTCCAGAGGTAAGTATGGGTGGGGGGGGGTTGTGGGGAGGTGGGGTGCACAGAGGGAGGGTGCGGGTTGAGGGAGGGTGCCGAGGGCAAATATGAGGGATTGTTTTCTTTCTTTTCAGGTTTAAAACAACAAAAAAGATGCTGTGGGTCGGTTTTCTGTTTTTTGCAGGGAAACTATGGATTTTGGCACATTGGGGTGGGCTCAAGGGGGACGAATGCTGACCCAGGGATTGGGGGATTGGGCACCCTGAGGTCGGAGAATATGTGGTGGGGAGGCGCATCCAACACCGGGAGTGGGCATCCTGGTGTTGGAAATACCACAGCAGGTTTTGGCACACTGGGGTGGGCTCCCAGTGTGCCACATTAAAGGATGGGGGGATACAGGCCACACGGGGATTGAGCACCCCGATGTTAGCAGGTGAGGGGAAGGGGTCTGCCAGTGTGATCACAGAGATAGTAGGACATGGAGGAGGCAGGCGAGGGAAAGTGCCTCCTCCCAGCCAGTGTAATCAGATCATGCTTACAGTAAAAGTGTCTTTGGGCATGCAATACTCCCAGCACTTATGGAGCTTAGGCTGTGGCCTGCTCCGCATGGGTGGGAGAAACTTTAGAATGGGAAAGCAGGATGTGGCAGAGACGTCAAGAACCAAACAGCTGTTTGCTATGCGGTGACCTGCAGATGAAAGGAAAAAGCCTGCTCCTGATTGGTGTGGCTTTTTCTTTTCAAGTGCAGACCACTGCAGGCAAAACAGTGACAGAACCAGCCTGACTGAGGATTAGTGTGATACTGTCGAGCCCCATGCAGAGCACTCTGCATTAGACAGACAGTGTCACACCCCTCAAAGCCTACTGCCCCAAGGAGTTCGGACACGCATGTGCAAACTCAAAAATAACTATTTGAAAATGATGACAGGATCAACCAGATGTTAGAATCATGCAGTGGGGTTGTGGGTGTGGGTCAAGGAGAGGCACAGCATTTCAGTGTTTTCACTTTCTTTGCAATGATGTGTAGGAACATAGAGATGTCACCATGATGTATAGGAAGATGGAGATATCAGTGATATATCCACTGCCTGCCTCAGAGACTACTTTTTATCTCTCCATTTATCCTAAAAGACATCTTGTATATGAATGTGTGTGTGTGTGTGTGTGTGTGTATGTGTGTGTATATATATATATATATATACACACACACATATCACACACACACACACACACACACACACAAAAGGGGTGAGGGTAAATGAGTGAGATAAAACAGTGTATCATCCAATGCAGTGTGATATTTTATCCTCTGCTCTACTGTGATGATATCAGCCATTTACACACAGGTCACAAAAGGTCATCATTCTAGGCAGCTTTCCCCTCAGCATGCAAGAAACACCTGTGCTGTTACCATAGACACAAATGCAGAACTGCTTCAGAGGTCTCACTGCTGCCTACAGCTAACTCAGTGAGCATTACAAAAGAAACCTATCCCCTTCCCACCAACTTCCAGCTCATTACTGTGACTGCAGCCAGAATTCTAAACAGCACAGCTTCACAGAACAGTCTAAACTACTGCCTGCAGCTAACTCAACTACCACTGAAACACTCTCACTTGTTCCTCAAACTCTGATTCTCACCCATTACAATTACTGTGATATTATCAGCTTGACTACAGCCAGAATCCTAAAGAGCACAATTTCACAGAACACTTTGCACTCTGCCTGCAGCTAACCTAATTACCACTGAAAACAGTATCAGCTGTTCTGACACTCTGCCTCTCAGCTCATTACAATTAATGTGATGCTCTCAGCTTCACTGCAGCCAGACTTCTAAACAATACAGCCTCACAAAAGTATGTTTCTCACTCCTACCTAAAACTAACTCATTTAGCATTGCAAAACACACTCATGTGTCTCCCAGAGTTTATAGCACTGCCAGCCCATTCAGAAAAGCTCACACACAGAATGAGCAAACACATAAACAGGAACAGAACACAAGAGAGCATAACAAAACTTCTAAAACTCTTGGCCCTATTGTATATATCAAATACATGATGGTCAGATCATGTGCTATGACATATTGTCACTCCCATCGTGATCTGTGGATATCTCACTCTGCAGTGACACGGCTATATCACACCTATGCCTAATGTGTATCCTATATATATATATATATATATATATATATAGATATAGATATAGAAATATATATATAGATATAGATATATATATATATATATATGCAGTACAATACCTCATTGTTCTGTATTGCATAATAAAGAATAAAGTTTGGTTGCTTTTTCTGTGATCTCAGAAAGGAGATGTGTAAAAACTATACAGGGACACATCATTCTTCTCTATATTTGTTGCTGGTATTACTCCCTGCTTAGCAGTAAAGGGGGAAAAAGCAAAACAGGAACAGCTATTTTGGGGAGGTGGGGACACTAGACACCTGGGACAAAAAATAGTTATTTTCACCTCATGAAAAAGGATTGCCCACTTTTACTGGTGGAGGAGGTACTGTGCACTTTGTCTCCCACCCATCTCCTTTTCATTTTCACCACTTTGGGTTCCTCCTGCTTTGTTTATTACAAAACAAACTGTGAAACTGATTCTGCCATGTCAAAAAAAGGTTCACAGTGAATCATGTTCTTAATAAAATATTTGTATTGAGTGTCTCAGCTAGGGACATAAGTAATGATTCAGACTCATATTCATCAGAGTCAGACATGGAAGGTGGGTTACCAGAGCCCAGCCTATTTGCAGAATATAATACAAGAAGCACAATGCAGATAAATGCAAGATCAAATAAGATGGGATCTGGAAGTGTCCAGATAAAAAATAAAAAAGAAGACACCCTAAGCATAACTGGGCAAAGCAGGTCAAATAAAAATAATACAGTCACCAGAAGTGTAAGGGGGATAAAGGAAGGCAAATGAAGGCACCCCAAGTGTAACAGAACAAGGCAGGGCAAATAAAAATAATACAGCCGTCACCAGTGAAAGGGGGTGAGGCAGGGCAAATAATGATGAAGGCACTGAAAGTGGCATGGGTGAAGGCAGGACAAATAAAAATGACAAAGTCACAACAAGTGCAAGGGGGTAAGGCAGGGGAAATAAAAATGATAAAGCACTGAAGGTGGAATGGGCAAGGTAGAGCAAACAGAGATGACAAAGTCAAGACAAGTGTAAGGGGTTGAGGCAAGGTAAAGGAAAATTACAACTGCACTGGAAGTGGCATGGGCCGAGGCAGGCAAAACAATCAATCAATCAATCAAACTCTTTATTTATCCAGGCGAGCATCATTGAGCAGAGCTGTTTTACAAGATGGACCTGGTTAGAACAGGGTCGGGTAACATTCATCATAAAAACATATAAATGCATGTAAATAAACACAAACACAATGGTGCAGTAATAGGGGAGTCAAATGATAAAAGGAAGACAATGAAAGAGGATGAGGCACAGTATGCAGAATGGATCAGGTAATAGCAGTTGAAAGTGATCCATTCACCTCTTCTGAGGTAGCGCCAATAAGACCAAGTGAAACAGAACAAGTAGCCGAATCAGATATTGACAGGCAAACTGGAAGTGAAGAAAGCACAGACAGTGAAAAGGAACAGAGCTCAGCAAGTGAATGGATACAGGACTCCTCAAGTGACAGACAGTCAGTCTCAGTAGAGAGGAGGGGTCAAGGCAAAGGATACAACAAATCTAGAGGTATAATAAGTACACAAGGGTGAGGAACAGTCCTTGGAAGAAGCAGAGTCAGCGGACAAGTTCCTCAAAATGTATCTACAGATAGTACTGGTACAAACCAGAAAAGTGTGCCTGAAATTCTGTGGCATGAAAGTGAGCAGCAGGTAGAACCATTCAGGTTCACAGGAATCCCAGGTATTAATGTCCCTTTGACTGACCTCCCAACACCACTTCAATGTTTCTAAACATTCTTTTCAGAGACAGAGCACGATGGTACTGACAGCATTATAAAATTATTTGTAAGGAAATTAACCGACATGCTGAACAATTTTTGTCTAGTGAAACTTAATCTGAATTCTTGCATACTTATTCCTGGAAAAAAAGTGTGTTCTTCTGAAATGTATGTCTTTCTTAGTATTTTCCTGTTGACTGGGTTGTGAAAAAAAAACAAAGCTTTCAGATTACTGGTCTGCAAACTCATTCCTCTCCACACCTATTGTGCACTCACTTATGAGCAGGCACAGGTTCATGAATGTTCTAAAATTCCTGCATGTTGTGGATAATGACAGTGGTACTGAATCACCTGACAAACTAAGGAAAATCAGAAATGTCTTAGCTTTTCTGCAGAACAAGTTTATAACAGCATATACCCCTGGTAGATACATCAATATAGATGAATCTCTTTTATTATTCAAAGGCCGGCTCTGATTTAAACAGTACATGCACTTGAAATGCTCCAGATTTGGCAACAAAATTTATGAACTGTGTGAAAGCTATTCAGATAATGGTGGGATGGAAGGGTATGTGTGGAAATATGTAGCAAAAACAGTGTACCAAATCTAACATTGGAGCAGACCATCACACACCCTGGAGAGGATAATATAGAAAACACAAAATGCTCATCCAGAAAGAGCAGATAATCTTGAAGAAACAGCAGAGGTTGTGAATAATGCCTGTGCACCAATGACAGGGTGAACAACAGATGACCTTGTAATTCAGTTGTTAGGTCAACTTGCACATCAGGGGTACATTCTTTTTAGGGACCGCTTCGACTCCAGCCCCAAACTTGTTCTGCAGTTGTAGGAGATGAAAACAGAATTCTGTGGAACTGTCACTAAATCATGATTAGGACTACCACTACAGTTGCACGAAACCAAGCTAGATGTTGGAGAAAATATTTCTCTTGTTGCAGAGGATTGTCCAAGAATGAGAGCAATCATGTGGCACGCAAGGCCCAAGAAAACACAGACAGTATACATGCTGACTACTGTGCATAAAGGTGACATGGTATTATGTGGTAACAAACATGATGGAACCCCAAAGCTCAAACTGGATGCGGTACTACAGTACAATAATAAGATGAGAGGAGAAGATGTCAGTGATCAAATGCTGAAGAACTATCAATGCATTAGAAAAACCAGAAAGGGATACAAGAAATTGTTCTTTCACCTAGTTGATATTTCTGTGTTCAATTCTTTTGTTATCTACACGACAAAGGGTGGTAAAGGCACTCACTACCAATATGTTATTAAGCTCATAGAAGAGCTTGCAGAAGCTTACCTTTGGAATGCTTCTGCAAAGTTCAGATATGCATTAAGTGCAGACACAAAAGTATGCCTTTCTGGAAGGCACTTTGAGGCAAAAAGTCCTCCCACACCAAAAGGAAAAACCCTACCAGACATTGCAGGGTTTGCCCTGATAAGGCCTCATGTTCTCTGATACCCAGTGGCTTAAAACATAACAGAGGAACATGTGGAGGAGCTTCTGAATGTCAGTTCTACTGTCCTGACTGCAATGTTCCACTTTGTGTGGGAAAATGCTTCAAACTATTTCACATTGTTAAGGATTATGGTCAGCCAGACAAACCATCATCTTCAACTTCAGCCTAATCATAAAACTTCATTTTAGGAAAGAAAAAAATACATTTTCCTGAAAGTATTTTGGTATTCATTACTTTTATTACACTTACAATAGTTTCCACCTAATAAACAGATTTGCATTATAGTTTATGACAACTCTTCAAAATTCATCTGATTTATTGCAACAGATGCACACTGTACCTTGATGTAGTGAGATGTAAAAAAAAAAAGAAATAACAGGAAAATACAGCTTTTGTTTCTTAAAATACTTACAGTTGTCTTGTTTTCTCAACATATAGTGCATAACATATGGATAGGACAGAAAAAAACATAATCAAAATAGTTTTTTAGGTACACATACAAGATTAGGCTGTTCACTTTCCTTTAACATGCAGAAAACAATTTTACAACTGGTAGTAGCTAGTGGACCTAATATCATATTCTGAAAATTTCATTTTGATATCTCAAATAGAAAAAAGATATAAGGATTTACATATGGGGTTGAACTTCCAGCAAAATTTCCAGCACCATGAGGTCTAAATTAATACTAGTGACCAACAGTTAAAGAGTTAAGCTGCCATCTTGTTGGTGGCTACCCATGCCCCCTTTGTTTTACTTTTTTATTTTGTGTTTCCTTTCACAGATGTAACACACCAAGGAAAGTACTAGTGTCTAAATAATTTCTCTCTTGTATTCACATGTCTCTTTTCATTCTGTCATGAATACAACCTCCTTTACAAAGCAAGCCATCATCATGTTCTCCACCAGATCTTTGATGTGGTCAGTGATGGATATGCTTTGACCTTTTCCTCCTCCACGTTCTCCACCACAGTGTGTGTGGTCTTATTAAGGTCAACTACCCTCTGTTTCCAGAGTAAATGTTAGTCATCAATCTGATTCAGTTGCCTGATTCTCCATTGTCACCTAGCTGACACACACCTCTAACTAGAGAAAGAGGAGCAGAAAATATAGAGTAGCATATAATAAAAAGGAAAAAAAAATACTTACCATCTCTGGTAAGATACACTGCTCCATTAAATAACCAGATCCATGCCAGACTCACACAGCAGCAGGATTTCATCACCTGAGTGACAAAAAAAGAGAGAAACAGGAACAAAAAATGGTTAGAAAGACACTGTTTTCACCCCCTGCCCATAGCCAAAAAGGAAAAAATAAAAAAATAACTTATCTTTCCTGGTAAGACACACAGTGATACTCAAAGATCATCATCTGTCTCTGCATCCCAAACATGTCTTATCAACTGATAAGAACATTTCCAGAATTTCTGAGTATTACAGTTAATCAGGAGAGGTGCTATAATGGGAGACCCACATCAAGGCAGAAGTAACATATTAATTCAGAGAGTCTATCTCATTTCGTTTCCTCATGCAAACATTTCCAGACATGAGAATTGATTTGAACATTTCTGGATACTAAAGTTCATCAGAACAAGAACTGTGGTGTTGGGCACACACACAGCGTACATAGAAACATAAAACATAGAATTTGATGGCAGATAAGGACTGCTTGGCCCACCCAGTCTGCTCATTTCCCTACCTAATGGATAAGCTGCAGATCCTAGTTAACCAGCAGCCTACTTCTTCCTACCCCCAACCCCTAGAATTGCCTTATGACTGTCCCATGCATGCTTGAATTCAACCAATGTTTTTGACTCCACAACCTCCTCCGGAAGGCCGTTCCATGTATCCACAACCCTCTCTGTGAAAAAATACTTCCTTAAATTACCTCTGAGCCCCCCCCCCATCTTCAAATTGTGCCCCCTTGTTCTTGCACACCTCTTTTTTTGAAAGATGCTACCCTCTTGGACTTTGTTGATTCCCTTGAGGTACTTGAAAGTTTCTGTCATCATGTAGCTGCATACAGCACCCTGGCATACTTTTTCTGGTGGTTGAGAAACATTCTGAGAGCACATAGGTTATGTATATTGAGCTTTCTGCACCATGCCTCCTAAAGTGCATTTCAAGAACTGTGGTGGTGGGACCTGCACACAGTGCGGCACCATGTAGCAGCATGCAGTCCCCTGGCTTTTTTTTGATCATAGAGAAAAGTTTTAGGAGCACAGAATGTACACAGTATATATTGTGCTTTTTGCACCATTTCCCATAAAATGCATTATAAGGAGCCAGCCTGCTGGGGCAGTGGTAATGCTACTGCTTGTGATGCTGATGACCTGGATTCGCAAATGAGCCTAGGTCATCAAAGGGCTGGCCGGGGAAGGATGGTTGAGCATACCACGGATGCTCTCCTCCTTAGGGGGAGGCAAACTGGTCTCCACTGCAACACTGCCACCTGGGTGAAAAGAGATGGTGGTGCAGCTGCAGCCAAGGATCAAGCAAGGCAGAGGTCATCAGCATGATGCTACATGTTGGCCAGGGCCTTCCTGACATCAGGGGGTGGGACAGGAAAATGGAAAAACTCTTGACTGAAGCAGGATGCCTTGCCCACCATAGGCCCAGCACTGCCGACTGGGATCTCTACTTTGCTGACTGACACTGCAGCTTTGTCTTGGGGGAAGGGCCTGTCCCCCAGACAGCTCTTCCCACTGGGGGGTCATCCATTGTGGAACTGGCCCCAGAAATGGTGGGTGACAAGGTTGGGTGGAGTGGCAGGGACTGACGGGGGTGTCAGGCTGCAGGGGGACAAAGCGTAGTTAAAGTAAAAAAAACAGTGATTACAAGACCTGTGGTGGTAGGACTGATCCACTGTGTAGCACTATGTGGCAACATGCAGCAGCCTAACATATTTTTTCTGGTCATTGAGAAAAAATGTGGGAGCATAGAATTTATATATATATATATATATATATATATATATATATATATATATATATATATATATATATATATATATACAGTATATAGTGTGTTTTGCACAATTTCCACTAAAATGCATTATACGAACTGTGGCATTGGGACTGACACACAGTGCAGCACCATGTAGCAGCATGCAGAAGCCTAATTTATTTTTTCTGGTGATTGAGAAAAAATCTAAGAGTACAAAATTGATGTATATTGTGTACTTTGCACCATTTACCCTATAATGCATTATAAGAACTGTGGCAGTGGGACTTACGCACAGTGCAGCACCATGTAGCAGCATGCAGCAGTCTAACATAGTTTTTAGGGCTGCAGTGGGGCAGATCACTGCAGACCAACTGTTATAGGAAAATGGACTATGCAAATGAACAACATGCCGAGGTGACAAAAAAAGTCATAGCTGCATCAATCAGTCCACTCGCTCGCACTACTTTTTTATTTTTTGGTGGTTCATGAGTGACTGCCACCCACCGACCCTCCCTCACAGCACCCATCACTCCACCACCCAGAACATAACAGTGACACTGGGGGTGCTCAATCCCCCAGTGTCCTAATGACGCAATCCCCCATCCCTCTGTGGCCTGATCAGGACATCCCCCACCCTTCCACTACCATGCACCATGCATGTGCAGTTCTGCTTTTTTTATGGAGTATTTTTGTCAAACAGCTACCAATACCTATATTGTCACTGCAGGGAAAAGTAAAATAAATCTGGCTGCTCTGTTGTCCTGGAACATTGGGGTACTGTGACATAGAACAGCAGGGTTCTTTCATTTTGGGAGATGCTGTGTGTAAAAAACAATTTGTAAATTACGGCATCCTGGAGTAAATGATTCAGAGGAATTTGTGATATTGTAAGTCTTTGCTTTTCTAGACTGCAACCAGCAAAGCAGGAACATCAGATGGAGCACCAGAAAAAAGGCAGAAGAAAATGGGCACTTTTTTTGAGAAGTAACCTCTCAAATTACTTGTTTTTAATTTATTAAAGTTATCATTGTGACATTGTCAGCAGTTAGATTGATCTGTAGCTTTTAGTGCAGTAGTGCATGGCCGGTTAGCTGCCCGCACATCTGAGCCATCCTGCCACAGTCTCTGTCATTATTCACAAATGTGATTTACAGGCAGAGTGTGAGACGTAGGCTATAGCAGTGCAGTTCAATGTTGTAAAATGTAGTTTACATTCCTTAAAAGTCAGAATGAACATAACATTTTACTACCTTAGCATTTCAGTGTTTCTCCTTATCCAAACTCGTTTACCAATCACTTAAAACCATATACTTCAGAAGTAGAACACAATACAAACACTTACTGTATTTGACAAAAACAGAAGATCTCAGCAGTATATTTCAATAAAATGGCATGGCTCTTTATCCTGCTCATTCATCCAGCCATTGCCCGAGTCCTAATCCACTCAAATACAGAATGCACACAGTAAACAGTGAAACACTTAAAAGTAAAGAAAAAGGTCCCTCTCACTGCAAAAAAGTGACGTGTTCTATACCTTGCTCCTTAGCCGATATGATGGGGAGAAGCAGATGAGACAGAAGAGATCATATACAAACAGCAGCCTGGCAGTTTCCAGCTTGAAAGCTGCAGGCTCTTTTTTTGTGGTTTTTAATTTTTTACTTCAAACAAGCCCTTTCTGACACAAAATGTCAAACAACTATGTGCTGTTAGTTAGCAGATATGATATCCATCTGTCTCCTCGGCTACAGATCAAATACTTTTATGGATGAGACTGAGAGAGAGAGATAGAGCAAGAGTGAGAGATCGAACTTGCACTGCTGCCTTCTCTAAAAGTTCAATGGATTTTAAAAGTGTCTATTTTACTTTTTTACAAACCACTTTTGCACTATTTATCATTATTATTATTATTAAAGTACAAGTACCGATAGCAAAGCACCATACATTTCTGGGGGTGGAGTCTGCTATCCAGACTTTTTGTGTATCATTACTGTCAACATTTACATCCCCTCAACACACATCCATTCTGTTCCCTTCTGGTAAATGCTACCCAGAACATTATTTTGCCCTTAAATGTACAGGAGGCTGAACTTCTGTAAGCAGTGGCTTTGCGGTGGTAGCACTGCTTTGGGATAGATTGTCTAGCATCTTTTTCTTATTGTTAAAATAACCTCTACTCTGTGGGCCACTTTCAATACAAAAATTAAAATCCTTTTCCATGATGTAGAACATTTGCCTCCCTTGTATATGCCTCTTCTACAGATTTTTTTTTTTGTTAGCACAGAGGCCAACGGGGAAACATTAAAACATGGAGCAGTATTCCTAACTGAATGCCATGTGAAGGATCAAGAAGGAACAGCTTTTGTCTTGGAAGTCAGCTTCGTGCTGAGTCTGGCTACACAAAGTGGCTAGAGCATAGGTTTGAGATCCAAGTTCAGATCTTGTCAAAGTCATTTACTCGCAATGCAACCTTGAGCAACGCATTGTGTGGCTCCTGGGAAATGTTAGTGCAGCACTGCTGTGTAAAATTATTAAATAAGGAAATCAGTATGGGAGCATAAACTCCATTTTGTAATGCAACATATGGAATAGTGGTTCTTTTAGAAACACCTATAATGTAGTTTAAAATATAATAAGCAAGGTCTATCAATCTACCAAAATCACAACATGACCCTGGTTTCTGGCATTTATGTCTATTCCTGACCTCACCACACTACAATCGCTGACTGACTGCATTAAAGGTAACTGAATTAATTCTTAACTGAATTAAATCAACTTTCTGTTCTCAGTTGACTAGAACAGCATACAGGGAGGCAAAAACAAAACAGCTGAGAATGAACGTCAGAAGGCACAGAGCTTTGAGTCAGTGTGGGGGCATGAAATTTTGTAACTTAGGCACCAGTTGTTACTCAGTAACATCATAAAAGGTAAAACACAGTAATGGCAGATCAGATAAATGTATAACATATGTTACTAATCTGAAATGTGTCAACTCAGATTGTATTTGTTTGTAGTCACTGAAGTGGGTGGGAGGAAACTCAATGGCATTGTCCCGGATTCCCCCTTTTCCCTCACAAAAAGACAGAGACCATTGTTTGTTGTTGTGCTCAGATTGGCAATTAATTTATTTATATTCACAATTCCATATTCCATTTTCCATTTCTTTATTATCCTATTTTCAGAAATTTCATTTATTTCCATCCATATATCAGTCTCTGATTATCCCTACCCCAGGTGAAAACCTGGGTGCCTTCTTCTTCTCCTTTCCCACCAGGTAACGGTGAAAACTGAGACCGGTTTCTTCTTCATCTTCTTCCTCTTCTTGTGTTATTCCTTTTTTCTTCCCCCCCTTCCCTCCCTTTTTCCCCACTAGTCAGTCTTCAGCTTGCGTTGGATGGCTGGCTTCCCCCATACTTAGGGTATCACTCTTCCTTACCTCAGGGACAATCTTTTCCTTTTTTTTTTTTTTTTTTTATATTCCAGTTTTTGCCTGTTTCCTCCATGTCTCTATGAAACCCATTGTTTCTGTATTGAACATGTCTATGGCTAGATCCGACTGGTGCACACCGTCTGACCTGTAGAAGTCCTCCACCCATTCTTCAACCCCCCGCAGCATCACCTGTCCCCCATCTGCCTTACTAATGTCCCCACTCTCCTATTCATCTTTCTTCTGGCCCTCTCCACTGCCCTGTGGCTGTGCTCCTGCCT
Organism: Neoceratodus forsteri; assembly: GCA_016271365.2. NCBI lineage: Eukaryota > Metazoa > Chordata > Ceratodontiformes > Ceratodontidae > Neoceratodus > Neoceratodus forsteri. The sequence continues at coordinate 1,090,867,280 of CM057458.1, forward strand.
CCATACCCTTCTCGGTATCATATCTGACCAGGCGAGGCACACCTGAGGCCACCACTGTCGTATTGCCACTAGATCCCTTTTTATTTGTAAGTATGTGTTTTCCCAATGTCTGCCTGCCAGGTCATTGCCCCCTAGATGTATAATAATTAGGTCTGGACTGGGCCGATGTCCCTTGAGTTCCTTCAAAGAGGGAAGCAGCTGTGCCCATCTCATCCCACGTATGCCGTGCCAGACCAACCTACACTGTCTCACATCCTGGTACAGCTGCTTTCCCCCAGCCTTCTTCTCTGCTCTTTTTTTCAGCCCAATAAATATAGGAATGGCCGCAGATCCAGACTTCCATGCTCCTCCCTCTACCTATGGGGTTCAAGGAAAATTAATAATTTTACACATACTCTTAGTGCCAGCACCATATTATTCCCCCCCAATTCTTTCCCCTTTTGCCCCCCAACTTTTCCCTTTCCCCCGACCTGCAGTACCCACTAGGAGCACTTCCTTCAACACACATTTTTTTATTATTTCAGTGCTCTAATGTATCTCTTATAACTGGCTGACCGCCAACGCCCTTTTCCCAAATGTCCTTCACAGGTTCCCCCATTGCTGCCCACTGTGAGGCAGCCCCAATCCGTAGGGAATGGGATGAGTAATTAGCTGGGTCCTCCCCCAAGAATTGCATGCCCTTTTTAAGCAATGCTGTGACTTGATAGCCGGTGACCCTTTTCCTGTCACCATGTACAAATAGTTTTCCCGTCCTGGTCCCCTGCTCTGTGGTGAAAGCCCACAGAGCCTGCACTGGGCATATTGCAACCTCTACTTGCCCCTTCAGTGTCAACATGCGACCTTGTCCTCTTTGGTCTGTTTTTGACCTCCTGATCTTGATCCATATCTCTTTCACCCCCCAGCTTACATCATCCCACTCCAAGCCTCCTTCCTTGTCCTCTTTCCCATGGCCTACCACCTCACTCACTTTCATCACCCCTGCAAACATTATCACATAAATTGTGTAGAATTGCTGGGCCTCAACCTTTGATCTGCATATTACCGGGAGCACCTCCTTTAGCCTTATTAGCCACCGCTCCCCTATTGGCCTCCTATTATCTCCTGGCCCACGTTTCAACCTGCCCCATCCCTGCATCATCCTCCTGATGAGCAGTGATTTTGTCAGGTCCTTCCACCCCTTTAGGCTGCAGATAACACTAATCCCTGCTAGATAAACCCCTATTATGGTGTGGGCGGTCACTGTCTGCCACTGTTCCACGGTGAACATTCCCAACTGTTCCTCTGTGAGTGGCCCACTTACCTCCATCTGGTGCTCAGCCCTGAATGTCTGAAACACCCACCAGGCCCAACGTAAGCCCTCAGAGTCCGAGGTGCCCATGAGCTGCGAAACAGCAGTTCTGCTCCTTCTTGCCAACGTCCCAGATGTCCGTTGGTATAGGTGTTTTTTGTTCCTCCTCTGCTGGAGCCAGCCTCTGGAAATGGTCCACCTGCAGATGGGAAAGGCTGTCAGCCAGGGTATCGTGTACCCCTTCTATATGTTTTGCTCTGAATTAAATGTTCAGCTGCAAAGCCCTTAAAACTAAATGTCGCAATACTTTCATGACCGTCTCTGACCTGGCTTCCCTGCTGTTTAGGACCTCTCCCACTGATCTGTTATCACACCAGAAGGTCACTTTCTGATCCCGTAGTTCCTCCCCCATACCAGGAAGCATGCCCATATGGGCATGATCTCCAGCAATGTCATATCTCTTACTGTCCCATTCTTTACCTAGCTATCGGGCCATGGTTCTACAAACCACCTGCCCCTCAGGTAACCCCCCCATGCCAGACCCCCCGGCTGCATCTGTGTAGAGATCGAGGTCTGTGTTGTACACCCACTCTTCTTGCCAGAATGAACAGCCATTATACTCCCTAAGAAATTCCTCCCATATTTCAAAATCCTCCCTGACACCTTTTGTCAGATCCACCCAGTGATGTGGTCTGGTGACCCCTGCTGTAGCCCTAGCTAACCTCTTTGTGAATGCCCTCCCTGGTCCAATGGCCCTGCAGGAGAAGTTTGGGTGCCCCAGTACTTGTTGCACTTGCTTTAGTTGTACCCTTCTCCTGCTGGTGTGTACGTGTATCAATTCCTTCAGTTTCCTCACTTTTTTGTCCGGCAGCCTGAATATCTCTTTTGGGGCATCTATCTCAATCCCCAGGAACTCCATCACCCTGCTGGGCCCTTCTGTTTTTTCCTGGTGCCAGTGGAACCCCTAGCTCCCTGCATAATTCCTGAAACTTGCCCAGTATCCTCTGCGTCTCTCTTCTCCCCCTCCCAATGAAAAGGAAGTCATCCAGATAATGAATTACCATTCTATAACCAGTTCTTTCTTGAAATATCCATTGCAAGCATGTGCTGAATGCTTCGAATGTCGCGCATGCTATGGAACATCCCATCGGCATGGCTTTGTCAAAATAATACTGCCCCTCAATCTTAAAACCCAATAGATCCCAGTCTTCTCTCCTAACCGGCAGCAGTCTGAAAGCGGATTCAATATCCATCTTTGCCATCCATGCATCCTCAGTAGCCCAGATTATCCGAACTGCATCCTCTAGTGTTGCATATGTCACCTTACTATGTTCCTCCCCGAAGAAATCATTCACCGAATCCCCTTCTGGGTAGGACAGGTGGTGAATTACCCTGTACTCCCCCTCTTGTTTCTTGGGTACCAAACCCAATGGCGAAATCTGCATGTCTCGCAATGGGGGGGGGTCAAATGGGCCCTCTACTCTCCCTGCTGCCTTTTCTTTCTCTATCTTCTGTCTCAACATTTCTTCCTTTCCTTTAACCGACCTCAGGTTGCTCGCCTCCCTCGTTTGTCTGGGCCCCCCACACTGCAGTGAAAACCCTGTGCTAAAACCTTTTATAATCATATCTCCCACTCTTTTGTTCGGATATCTGTCCAAACAGGCTGTCCATGCCTCTAAGTTGATGGGGGTTCTAGCTACCCCAAACTACTCCCTGTCATTCCACCCGTTACTTCTCCCGTCCCCGCCTCCCACCTTGTGTAAGGTCTTCTGGTCAGTGATTCTGACCCCTACTCGTGTTCCCCTGTTCCTCCCTCCCTGTTCCATGTCTGCCTTTAAACCCTGCCCTTCCTGAAAGAACTGTTGACCTGACACTTGACCCCCGTGTCCCTGTGCCCCTTGGGCCCATGTCATCCTGCATCTGCTTGCAGGGTGTCCTCCCCCGCATTTTGAACAAGCATGCTGAAAACGACATTGAGGCCATGAGCAAAATACCCTGTTATAAGCCCAGCAGCATCTCTGGGGTGTCACCCCTTTTCTCCCCATTCCCCTTCGGGTGTGGACTGATCTGTTACGTAATCTGTCCATAAGTCTAGCTGCTTCATGTCCCATCTTACATCCCCGAATTTTGCCATTCTCTGTCGAAAAAATTTGTCGTAGTATAACCACCCCACCCCTTTGCTTTTGCCCCCCTTATTATCAAGGAATAAGTGATGAGTGGGATGCCCAGCTCGGGTCTCTTTTCCAAGATGATGGCTGAGAAAGTGGCAAAACCTATAAACCACCCGTCCCAAGTCTTCCCTTTCGTGAACTTGTCCTCCTCCTTTTTTCCTAAAAGCACTATTGCTGCTGCCATTTCGCTCTTACCTATGCTGTCAGCTTCCTCATACTTTGCTGCCGCTTCCCGGCTCACCAAGGCGAATATATCTACATACTCCTCTTTCCAATTTTTTTTCTTTCGTGGCCAGTAGAACAAGCTTGCCTATCCTCATCCTGGGCGCACCTATCTTCCTTTTACCTTTTCCTTCTTTCTCTGTACTCCCTTCATTTCTTCCCGGCACCTCTTTCTCCATCCTAATCTCTGCCAGAGCTGATTCCATCTGCCCTAACTGTCCTGTGCCCAACACTGACACAATTTGATCTATATATTCTTTTATAATGTCCCCCACTGTGCTGGGTGCATTACCTGTAACCTTGTCTGGGCTGTGCTGCCTGGCGTCTTCCAAGTGTCCCCCTTTTGCTCCCTGTGGTTTTGGAGGAGGGTGAACTACTAGGGTTTGTGGAGGAAACACTACATTCTGGGGATCTGGTCCGGGTTCAATGAAGAAGATCCCACCTTGATCAGGGGGAGGTACTGGCATTGCCACGTCTATAGACTGCAGAGGTACTGGATCAGCCACCCTGGCAGGTCCCATTACCAGCGGTGGTACCCTAGTGGGGCTGCAGGCCCTTTGGCTGGTCGCTTCCCTCTGCCCCCTTTTTCAGGGCCCGCTTTTCTTTTCTCCCCGGGTCTCCCTGGTTCCTCTCCTTTGACCAGTTCCCACATTCTGTTGGCTTTTTCTGCCAATTCGATTATAGCCCTCTCGGCATCTTCCTTCGACGGCTTGCTTTTCTTTGGCACCATATCCTTTGCTCCTTCTCTCTGTGAAGACAACTATGGGAAGAGAACAAGATTCATCATATACCTGTATTATTAATTTATTTATTTTTTTTTGTTTGCCTTCCCTCTGTCCCTTCTGCCATGCGCCAGCATGCCCGTTGGGCCTCCCTTAACAGGCCTCCATCCTGCTCCACTTTTCCCCTTTGTGTCCATGTGCCCCCTTTTCACCCGGTATTCTTGTGCAACCAAGGTTGTTGTTTGTTTTTTGGTTTTTTTTATATCGAGGGCTTCACCTGTCAATGGACAACAATCGTCAAGATGCCTATTCCCTGCCACCCCCTTGGCGTGTGCGCCACACCATGTGGCTGCTCGTCGCCCTCCTCTGTGCCTCTCCACTGACCCCATTTTAGCGTTCCCTTGACCCCTTGTTGTATATAAACTTCTCCCCCTTTTTTTTGTGCCCCCCTTTTCCTCCCTATATCTCCCTCATGGGAGATGCCAGGCTATCAATACAATTTCCCTTTGAGGGGGTTTGCTCTCCCCACAACGACAAACAAACTGGAGGCTGCCACGAGGCTCCCTTGGGGGGGAGTGTCCATTTCTCCCCCCAATCTGACTGGCATGCATGCACATCTGTGCTCCCCTTGCCCGTTGTTAGCCAGGCTCCCCCTGTACAACACACCCGCCTCCCTTGCCTTTTTCCCTCTCCTACCCCCGCTGCTCCTTTCCTTCCCTTCCCCTTCCACTTTTCCCGTCCTCACGACCATTGTGCGGCATGTGACGTCACATCATGTGGTCACTATGGCGTGTTTCCACTCCCCTTGTTATAGGGCCTCTCCCTGCTGGCCCCTTACTGAGCTGCTCCCCTCATGGGTCTCAAAACCACCCAAGAACCCATTAAATCGGCGTCCAACACCCCACAGCCACTTCTCTGAAATCTGCCTTGATGCCATGGCTAAGACGCAACAGCAAAATTCCTCTAAACGAAGGATTCAGCCTTCCTAGGCCTGTACTGCAGTAACTGACCAGGACCCCATGCAGTAAATGGCAAACCAGAAAGGGGCTTTTGTCGTGCGACTACCACCCGGCGTGTGACGTCACGCCATGTGGTCGCCCGTTCATGCTCCTGCTCCTTCTCACCCCCCACTCTGCTTTCAAGGCCTCTTCCAGGCCTACCCTACTGTGGAAACATGCAAAAAAATCCCTCACCCTTACTGTAGACATGCCCCCTTTATTACTCAGCCTCCATTGCTACCACTCTCTCTGTGAAAACAACATTTAAACTCTGGCGAGATTCCAATACTTGGCTTCTACATGTGCCACAACATCGCCACCACGTCGTACCATGCCACAAGATCACGAGGAAGACAACACACACACCACCTTATCACCACAACTTACATGTGGCTAAGCCCCTGCCACCGGGGGGGGGTGAACAGCGTGGTCTGTTGAAAACTAAAACTGGCTCCAGAACCAATTGCTTCTACAGCTGCCTACCACCTCGTGTTCTCTATCGTGACTAAACCTCTCCATGCCAAGATAAAATCCCCTGCCTTATAAGCCCAACATGCCTGCCAAGCCCCTTTTGAACCACGCACTTCTATCATTACCCCTCAAAACAAAAAGGATGAATTGTACAAATACAAACAGCCATCACCACATCAGCTTCCCCTTTTTTTTTTACAGCATCCTATTGGTTATTACACACCTCTCTCTGTCTTTATCGTATCTTATGTCAGTCTGCCCCTAACTATATTTATAAAATACACTCTATATCCTCTTTTTTTAAACCAACTTCAATTATCCTCCACCAAATTAGTCATTTGCTTCCTTACCTTTTTTCTTCAGATGAACCAACCTCAATTAAATATGCCAATCTGACGTGCTGCAGTTGGTTGTAGAATCAAAAACTCCAGCAAAAAGTGGCTGAGGCCCCCTTGTGCTGTCCCTTATGTACCTCCCTTTGCCCCTCCCCTTCCTGTTATCTCACCATTGTTCTGGCCCTTAGCCCCTCCCCTTCCTTCCCCCTCCCCTCCTGAGCACAACCATTCCATGACAGAGGGAAGGGGTGCACCAGGACAACATGGTCTGCCCCTTAAAGGGAAAACTCCATTGCTGTAAGGGAATTCATTATTCATCTTTGTTATGCAGTGCTTCAGCATTTTAGTAACCAAAAACTCTTCCAAGGAACAACTGCAAATAAAAAAAAAGAAAAGAAAAGCAGGGTTTGCACAATAACCCAGAGTCAGTAATACAGTCCTTTCCTTTATGATCTTTTTGGTGATCTGTGACTGGACACAAATGTCAACAGGGAGAATTATAAGGCTTACAGACTGCAGCAACAAATAAGTCAGGTGCTGCACCTAGAAAATGAATGAGCAGGGACATTCCTGAATTGCTGCTCAGATGGGAGACTGACAGGGCTGCAGAAACTAGCTACAAAGATATCCATTGCTGCACTTCAAAAAGCAGTCCCGTTCAGTTTGATCAATCCTCACCTGATATATCTGGTACAGGAGTTGGGGGGGCTACTCAGGAGACATTCAGGAAAAACTCCTGCCCTCTCTTGTTAGTTAACACCTATGTGTCACAACTTTGATCTGTCTTTATTGACAGGATGATCTTTTGTTGTGCTGTCCCTCTCCCTCTCTCTCCCTCTCTCTCTTTCTCTCTTTCTCAGCTGTTTGACTATCTTTTCAGCAGCTGGAGATGGAACAACGGAGCAATTTCATCCTGCCATAGGGAAAGGTATCAGGTAATGAGTCACAGTGACCTAATCATTAAGTAAATGTCTGGGAAAAGATTATGTGAGAGCTAGTTTACACTGCTTCCGCGTTTCTTAAAAAATGTGCTACTTCTTTTTTAAGCATTCAGTTAGCACTGCTCCTTTTTGTTGACTGGCTTTTGGAATATTGTGGTAGAAGACAGTGATTCCTTTTCTCATGTATTAGCTATTTTTACAACTAGTTTTAATAGTTATTTCTTTGAGAAGAGTGCAGCCGTTTGTGTTTTTGCTTGAGTGAGGTTTGGCAAGCACCTATTCCTTTTCCCTAAGAGCGCATCAGTACCTGTGTTTCTGTTTTCAAATTCAGCAGGAAACTGTTGGTGTGCAGCTTATTTTAACATTATATTTTGGGTTTTGAAAAAAAAAATGTAGCAGCATGAAGAAACGGTTTTAAAACATAAAGTTATTTCTCTTCACCAAGAAAAGTAATCCTCTTCCTGGCATGATCCTTGAGCTACTTACTGCAGTGAGAGATTGTTGATGCTAGGGATAAGAAGATCTGCATCTCAACAAGTAGTAGTGAACTTGGATACTGTGCTGTTCTTTCAAAATGTTATTTTCATGTCAGAACTTTATTAGTAGAGCAGCAGAGCTTCTTGTAACAAATAAAAAAGTAATTTGATCCCATTCACAATAGCAGTAGCATTTAATAAATTTTTCACTCCTTATCCTGGCAGTGCTTGGGTTACAAATGGCTGCAAATGTCCAGACTGTTTTTGTAATCTACCTGTGATCCACTTTTTACCTTGTTTTTTTAGTTTTGCAGCTGCTGGGGACTTGCTCATATTTATTTATAAGGGGCACTACTGACCAAATAAAATTACTGCACATCTAATTCAAAAGTTTCTAATGCCCTGTTAATTTTGAAATTATACAGGAGATAATATGCAGTGAGGTTCATCATGATGACAAAAGTGATGAAAATGAGAAGAGAATGGGGGGGCAGCAGAGGAGTATGAGTTGCCACTAACAGTTCAAAATAGTACTTTGCTAAATCCGAAGACAAGTATTCCTTTTTTCTCACTTTACTAAGATCTAACTTACTCCTCTTCTTTGCCATCCTTTTCTCTCTCTCCCCCCATCCCCTACTCATTTCCAACACTTTCGTTATCGGGGGAACCTGACAGAATATTTATCACCTCTGGTCATTACGTAGAACCTTATGGATCTTTCTTTGAGTTAAATATTTACAAAAAAAACCCTTTTTCTTTTTGCATAGCAAATAAATTGTCATTATGGGAGCACTGTCTCCAGTGACTCTACCTTTGAAATTTGCTCTGATTGTATATTATTACATCCTGTATAATTTCTAATTAGCAAGGCATCGGAACCTTTTGTTTGGATTTCTTTTGTTATTTTTTAATGTGGGTTTCTGTCTCCCACACCATCCCATGTCTTTTTTATCTTAATTTGTTAATAGATCTTTCTCTGAGTTTAATTTTTTACAAAAACAAAAAATCTTTTTCTTTTTTGCATAGCAAATAAGTCATCATTATGAGAGCACTGTTTCCTGTGACTCTACCTTTGAAATTCTCATAATGTATTCCAAAGAATATTTGTGTTTGGTTTTAGCAAAATGCGATCTTGAACTGATTAGCAGCAACTCATATTCCTATTGCCAATAACCCACTCATCTCCATTGCTGTCCCCCCCATCCTCTTCTCATTTTCATAACTGTTGTCATCACGGGGGAACCTGATTAAAGATTATTACCTCCTGTATAATTTCTAATTACCAAGGCATCAGAACATTTTGATTGGATTTATTTTGCTATTTTTTAACATGGGGCTCTGTTTCCCACACCATCCCATGTATTATTTTTACCTTAATTTGTTTAAAAAGCTACCTCAGTTATTCTTTCTTTTCCTGTTCATCGATTCCTATAAAAATTCTGTAATTTACAAGTGCCTTTCCAGTAGCAACACTAGGGTCCTTATAGTTCTCCACTTGTGAATGTATTTGCATAGGTATGCTACTAGGGTATTCACATAGAAATATACCTGATGGTGCTCAGTCCTCCACTTATGTCCTGGGAAAGTGCTCACTAAGTTGAGGTGCAACCACCTTGATATCTATGACAGTGTGTGGAAGGTTAGCTGGCATACAAATGGATTTTTAAATAAGGGACCATGTGTAAGTGGAGGACTTAGGACCCTCATATTGTTACAACATACCAGTGTACTACTGTTTAAGTGTACAGCTACACATCTACAGTACTGTTCTACACACTACAACACTGTTCCTACAGGAACCAATACTGGGGAAAATGTAAACTATGGCAGATATTTTAATCAACAAAAACTGAAATAATCAGGGGCTGGAACTCCTAATGTTAAATAAAAATACAAGAAATAAAAATCAACAGTAATGTAAAAACAGGTGACTCTATTAAAGGAGAGAGGAAATGATGTTTACATAGTTAACTGCCCTTCCGTCTTCCTTTCCATGCCAGTTATGTATTCTGATATGCTTTGATGATTTTTTGATAAATAAATAATCTATCTTGGGGGTGCCCTCAGATCTATACTGAGTTCCACTCTCTTCACCAGCTACTGCTTTTGATTTTCATATTTCTAAGACTTTCTATGATGTCAGAAACTCCCATTCCACGCTATTCCTCTGAATGGCCTGGAAAGGTGTTTGTGATGTCATAGAATGTTCAGGCAGTATGAAAAGAGAAAGCAGCAACTACTGAGGAGAGAGGGATTCAGGGTCCTTTAAAAGGCAACAAAATTAGATTATTAATTTAACTAAAATGGTCAAAAACATATCAGAATACTGGGTAGCCAATAAAAGAACAACCAGAGGGCTTATAGAGGTGTAACTGTTTCCTATCACCTTTAAGATGTAGGGCTCCATCATTCACCTGATTAGTTTAAAGAAAAGTTGATTGGATTTCATTTGCTATTAACTTTTTTCCACCCAAGACTACCATACTCCCAGCCATGCAGAATGACCATTATAGTATTGTATACAATGCAGTTTAGTGGCATGTGAATGTCTTGAATCATGAGGCCAAGGGATACAAAATTTTGCACATCTTTTTCAGGTTCAGGCTCAGATTTTATTCCCCAGGTGGCACTTTTAAAGGCCAAGGGTCTGATATTTTTAATGGGGACTAGAATAAACTTCAAAAATGTGCGAGTGATAATCCTTCTACATAGTATGTAGGAATATGTGAGTACATTCTTACTAATACTTAGTAAGTATTCATACTTAGGATCCCCAATATTCAGCTCTTTGTTATTTGACTGAAAGATAATGAAAAAAGTATAAAATAAAACTGTAGCCATCCCAAGGTGGCCAGGACTAGTCCTGTGGTCACCCTTTCCCACCCCTATCATCTTCTACACTGCTTTCCCCTATCCTCCTATGCTCTGAATTGGTAAATCAAGAAAAATTAGATGCTGGCACTCTGGCAGAGGGCACTATGCAAGCAATAAGCCATGCCATGGTGTGCATTAAAGGATTTTAATGCATGTATCAGGCCAGTGAGACAAGAGGCCAAAGGTGGAATTTCCTTACATCCCTAGGAAGTGCTATTGAATCCTTTAATGCACACTGTGGAGTGGCTTATAGCACCTATGAAATGATTCACTGCTCTTACGAATTATAATGCATTCAAGATGTATGCACACCCCTGAGTCATCTGAAATCTTTGCATACAGTACATCCGAAATTTCACACAAATAGAATTATAGCATTTCACTGAAGCAGTCATGTGGAGAATAACTCACAAAGACACTGACATAAAGTTCATCAAAGCAGTTATCTTTATTAAATTACTGCATAGTTTAAACTAAAAAAAAGGTTAAAATAGCATTAAAACATCTAGAAGCAAGTAACAGCCCAGCTGCTTAAATACTGTAGTAACTTAAATAATCAAAGGCAGTTTTTGCAGGTTGTGCAGGTCATTGTTACATTAAGTGCAGTACTGTGAGTTCTGTCTTGGGGTTAGCATCTTGCTTCCACTTGAAAAAGTCCAAGATTAGGGACTGTCTGAAGCTATCTGAGGTAAGTGCTAAAATATTATGCTTAAAATTGGTTTCCATGTCAAGGTAGTGCTGTCAATAACAGTGCCATCAATACTATAAAAGAAGTGCGTCCATGTAAAATAGACACTATTAAAAACTGTGTATTGGGAAAAATACAACACAACACGCACTAATACAAAATCACATTCTATCACTGCTCTGCCCCAAAACTCAGAAAACAATGATATCCATCAAATCCAAGTTTACTGGTAAAAGCAGCAAAATCAGTCTTGAAGCTAGAAATGATAGGCTATTTCACAAAGGAAATCTTGATGAGTTTTGCTGGGATATTCTCTGGCTAGAGTTATGATTCTCTTCACAGTATCTCTGTACCTCTTCCTTGAGGCAGGTGGCTCTTGACCAGAAATACATTGCTGAGTCTTCATATCATTTAGTTTTTGTTCTGTCTTGATTCCATCAATAACTTTGCAAATGGTCAGATGATTGGCTCTGAGTAAGTTGTTGAAACTCCAGTGCCAGACTTCTATGGAATAAATTGTGTGTGGAAGGCTAGATTTTGCATCTTCATGACAGCTCCAGAAATCAGTCAGAAATAAGGGTCAACAGTGCACAAAGTAGTCCACCGGCTGTTTGAGCCTACATTGAATTTTGCAAATGCATGCTCGTTAACACTGGTAATTGTCAATATTGTTACCCCAAATTTACAACATAGCTATATCTTTACAGCACCTAATGAATGTGACAGCTGTCATTTTTCAAATCCTGGTCAAAATGTTGTTTTTTTTTTACATCCCTAAAGGTGATTTCGTGGTCCTTGCATGAAATCACTTTCAAACAGCAGTTCAAATTTTTCTCTGCCCTTGTTCATGAGGCAGGGTCATAAGAAGGCTATATTATAAATTTGGTGTAAAAATACTTAAAACAATGTTCTTAGGCTATGTTGAATTTTGCAAATACAGGCCCGTGTATTTGGTAATATTCACTATTCTTATCCCAAGTTTGACCTTGAGATGTAAGCAATATGACATGATGGGGTGTGCATTAGAGAGTTCTAACATATGGCTAGGTGGCCTAGTGAGGCATGAGGCCACAGGGTGAGTGCAACCAGCCCCCAAGCAGTGCATTGGAATTGTCTAACGCACACCCCCGAGTGTCTTATTGTGCTTATAAAATGGGCCAGTTTATTTTACATTCATGTGTAAGTTAAAATTATGTTTATATAGAGAAGCACTTAAATATTTAATGTGTTTTGTTGTAAAATAATTCCTCTGCCTGCTGTATTTTCTTTTTTGCCTTCAGGACTTTCGTCCTTTTGTGGCCACCATTTATGAATCTGGTTAGAACCAGGATGTAGATGAGATGTGGGTATTTTTTGTTTTACATGTTTGAAATCCTATGAGCAGGGGCTGAGAGCAGAGCTCAGTTTTCATCTGGCAGCAAAGGTATGAGTGGGTGGGTGGCAGGAAAGCTGCAGCAGTAAAATGGAGATGGAGCATGATAAAAGAACAAGCAAGTTTTAACCATGATTTGGCCGGAGAAGCTGCAGCAGTGAGATGCAGACAGCAGTGTGTTAAGCAAATTAAAATAAAATAATAATAATGACTGGTCTGGAAATCAACAGTGTGTGCTCCTGTTACTAGCAGTAGATTTGGGTGAAATGTGGGTGCTTGCAATGGAGGAGAGACACAAGCATCTTATGGTTGCCATAGTTACTATGCACCCACTGCCACTCACTCTCATTCAGACCAGAGAGTTACTTTACAAAACAAATGTTCCTTTTCTTTTTTTCTTTGAAATATGCGTGTATTCATTTTTCTGTGCTGATTAAAACGAGTCCAGTTTCTTGGAGGTGTGAGTGTGGAATAAGCTGGGTTGAACAGCAGCTAAAATCAGATGGCTGCATCAGGGAAATGGGGATTCAAGGTATTTAAACTGGTAGACAATCAGGTGTCAATGATGCTGAAATATATGAGAACAGTATTAGTTCAAGAAACAAAGCTGCACAGGGTAAGGATGCCGAGACAGAAGACAATCAAAATATTAGCATGTAGTCTCACACTCACCACCACAAAGAAGAAAATGCTGCTTGAAAATTCCAAAAGTGGCAAGTATTTATTTAAAGTGCTGGTACACGACAATACCACCTCCACATGCCTTGATGCATTTCAGACTAGGTACTATTTCAAAAGGCATGTAAAACATGTTAAAAGGATGTCTTATGTACACTAGAGTGACGTCATCAAGCAAAGACATACAGGTGCATATGATTAAGTGCAGTGAATTAAGTTTTTTTTAAACAACAAACGTCTAATGCACACTATAAAATATGCAGTCACAATATAGAATTAAAACATTAAATACACAAAACCATACATCCCCAAATACATAAACTGTTATCCCATATATGAGGTTCATAATCTCAAAAAATCTTGAGGGTCTGTTTAATGCATAAAAAATCCAGTGGAAATATAAGACTATTGCACAGGAAGCGGCTCACTGAAGATTTTCTCTGTACATGTATTTATCTAGAAATAAAAAACAATAATAGATTTATAAATTGTAGTTCATCAGTGTCAGCATAAATAAATTCAGCTTAAACTTTTTTTATACTCTAACCATAAGTTATTTTATGTATATACATAAATTGTGATATTGCAGCAATCTTTATACACAGATACATGTAATATATTCATTTAAGGTAAGGTGTCAGGTCAAATCTATCATTAAGTCCTGGCTTTTTATATGCTTTAATGGTAAAAATCCAAAAACCCTGTCTCTGGAGAATTTGATTGTCATAGTAAAAATCCAAAAACCCTCTCTCTGGAGAATTTGATTGTCATAGTAAAAATCCAAAAACCCTCTCTCTGGAGAATTTGATTGTCATAGTTGCCCCCTCTAGGTATATGAAACACTTTTTCAATACCTACAAAGCTAAATTCATGTTCACTTTTATTGTGTGCCCTCATAATATGAAATGCTGTGGCATATGTCTCAATGTTTATTGATGGCCCTACAGTGTTCTCCAATGCGTTATTTTAAGGGTCGCTTGGTTTTTCTCACATAGAAAGTTCCACATTTACACTTTGCTTGATAAGTTACCCATTAGTATTACATGTAATGAGTTGTCTGATACAGAAAATTCTGTAGTTCCCATGATCACTGTCTGTCACATTTGGGCTACTGAACTCCTTAGTCTGTCCCACAGCATAACAATAAGTACATTTTTTGAACTGGTAACAACCTGTGTATTTAGTTGTCAGCCATGTTGTTTGTGTATGTACAGTCTGTCTGCTGTGTACCAGCATGTCTCTGATATTTTTGGCATGTCTATATGTGATCCTTGGTGTTTGTGGGTGGTAGCCCCTAAAGTCATTGTCTCCTTTCAGAATATTCCAATTTCTGTTTAGGATTTTCCCCACCTATAGACACCGATGAACTACAATTTCTAAATCTATTTTTGTTTTGAACCATGTGCTGAATAGGTTATCACAAAATTCAGTCTGTTATTTTCTGCACTGATATTCTGTGTTCTGGGGTTCAGTGTTTGCTCCCTATTTGTATTCTTTACTTCTGCAAAAGTTCTGCTGATGTGTTCCAGATTGTACCCCCCCTTTCTATAAGTCTATCGGTTAACTCCTGTGCTGCTGTATTAAAACAAAGGAAATAATTTCATTTTATATCTGATTGGCAGTGACAGTGCCTTCCTGGTCCCCCTGGTAGTGAGAGTGCTCGGGGGTTGGAATGATAATTTAAAAGTAAAAGGTTCTTTGGGCTCAGGTAGTGAGAGTACCTGTGCTCTATTGGCCTCCTTAGGCTGTGAGAGGGCCTTTGGCGGCTGACTGAAGGAATTGTTTTGTTTTTGTATTTTCATTTTTATTATAAACTTCATATTGTTGGGTTTAAGTTATTCTGTATTTATATTTCTTTTTTATGGTTTTTCTTTTTGTTGTTTAGTTGGGTTTAGATTTAGGTTGAATCTATAATTTTGGGATTGTTTGATTTAGTCAGCACAGTAAATATGTTTTGGGATGGTAATAATATGGTCGAGTATTACTCCCCCTCCAGGCTCAGAGACCTCTGTCCATTTTTTTGTCCTCCCCTGTCACCAGAGGTATATAGATGGTGTAGGGCTCTGGGGATTACCAGGAAAAGGGGGAGGATGAGGGCTGGGCCTGGAGAGAGATTGGAGAGGAGTGGGTGGATAGGGATAGTGGGGACAAGGAGACACCCTGGGGCAAAATGGGTCCAGGAAAGGGGTTCCCCCTAGCTGGTTCCCATACCCAAGGGTTCTGCTGGTAGTCAGCAGGTAGTACGGTCATCCTCAGATGCTCATCCTACTCGGGTGGTGTTATGTAATGCCAGGTCTATTAAAAACAAGACCGCTATTATAGCAGACCTTGCTGAAACATCAGACCTGGTGTGCATCACTGAGACCTGGCTGGATGAAAATGCTGGCCTGGTTTTGGCTTCAGCAATTCCAGCCGGGTACTCGGTGATACACCACCCTAGGATGGATCATAGGGGTGGGGGTGTTGCCATCTGTTTTAGATCAGAACTCGGCCTAGTGGAAATACCAGTGGGTAATACCAATTCCTTTGAATGTATTATGGGTGAGGGTGTGGGGTGCAGGATTCTTCTCGTCTACCGTCCACCAGGTGATGGGAATGTTTTCCTGCAGGAAGTCGCAGACTTCATTGTCGAACTGACATTGGGATCCCCCAGATGGTTGGTTCTGGGTGATTTCAATGCCTTGGTCGACAATGAATTCTCGCAGTTTGGTCAAGACTTCCACCAGTTAATGATTTCACTGGGCTTCACACAGGTTATTTCCTCCCCGACCCATATTGGTGGTCATTCATTGGACTTGGTGTTCCTACTGGGGATGGAGATATCCGATTTGGTGGTGGAACCAGTCTGATGGTCTGACCATCATCCATTGGGTTTAGTTTTGAGGCCAGCCCCTATGGAGATGGTCCGGTACTGCCCTTTGAGGGGTGTTTCCCCAGATGGTCTGATGGCAGTGCTGGACCTATCAGGTTTTCTGAATGATTGCATGGATCCAGGGGACTTGATACTTGCCTATAATAAGGCAGATGACAGGGGCCCTGGATTCCATGGCACCTGTTCATGTACGTCCTCTCACTCTTCGCCCTAGGTCTCCTTGGTTTGATGAGACTCTAAGGGAGTTGAGGAGAGTTGGACGAAGATTAGAGAGATGTTGGTGGAGGTCAGGCTTGGATTGTGACAGACTTAGATTGATGGACCATTATGTGGTTTATCAATGAGCAATCTCTCATAAGAAGGCAGAATTCCTGTCCAGAGAGATTGCTGCTGCTCAGAATAGAACAGCTCAGCTTTTCCGGACCGTAGACAGATTGTGCAATCCAATCTGTCTTCAGCCCAGAAGAGCCTTTTCTCAAGAATGGTGTGAGGAGCTTGCTCAATTCTTTTCAGATAAGGTTGCCAAGATCAGGTCTGATGTCCGTCTGATGCTGTCTAGTGGGAGTAGTGGTGGTCGACAGGAGATGTCGGACACCGGTTTTGTGTGGTCCGACTTCAGCCTTCCACAATCAATGACATTGTGATGGTCATCCGATTACTGTGTCCGACCATCAGTGGTCTGGATCCAGGCCCTACACATCTCCTAGTGGGCTGTGTAGATAAATCGGTCCGGTTTGGGCTGAGATAGTCTGGATGTCTTTGGAGAGGGGGATTTTTCCAAATCCCCTGAAGGAAGCTTTGGTTCATCCCCTTCTTAAGAAGCCTTCCTTGGACCCGGACTGTCTGACTAATTATAGACCCATCTCTAACCTACCCTTTGTGTGAAAGGTTATTGAGAAGGTGGTTGTGACGCAGTTGGATGATCATTTAACCAGCCACGATGTCTATGATTCTCTCCAGTCCGGATTTAGGAAGAGACATAGCACCGAGACGGCTCTGGTTCGGGTACTAAATGATCTCCTGGTAGCGAGAGATCGAAGGACCTGTTCTATCTTGGTCCTTCTTGATCTCTCCATGGCATTTGACACGGTGGACCATGGTGTGCTGTTGGAACACCTGCGGTTTATCTGTGGACTGTCTGGTACAGTCCTCAGCTGGTTTCGATCTTTCCTCGAGGGTAGGACTCAGAGGGTGGTGCTGGGATTTTTTCCTCGACATCATTCCCCCTATCCTGTGGGGTACCACAGGGCTCCATTTTGACACCCATGTTGTTTGCTGTGTACATGCTGCCATTGGGATTGATCATTAGGCGGTAAGGTTTGAGTTTTCACTGCTATGCAGATGATACTCAACTGTACATGTCCTTTGTACCTGGCCAAGATGCCGTTTTCTCAGTCTTTAATAACTGTCTTGCCTAAATCCAGGACTGGATGAATGTGAGTTGGCTGTGGTTGAACCCAAGAAAAGCTGAGGTGTTGGTCGTGGACCCAGGTCACTGGGAGGCGGGCTTCTTGGCTGGATCTCCCTCAGGCTTATGGCTCGGGGGTGTCCAGCTAACTACCTCAGATCAGGTGCGAAACCTGGGCGTTGTTTTGACAGCTGTCTGACACTTAAATCACAGGTGTTGGCAGTTGTCAAAGCCTCTTTTTACCACTTGAGGAACATTGCCCAGGTGAAGCACCTGGTTCCTCCTGATGATCTTTCTACTTTGGTCCACGCCTTCGTTACCTCCCGTCTTCACTACTGCAATTCCCTGTATCTTGGGCTATGGGGGGTTGATATTCGTCGCTTGCAGCTAGTGCAGAAAGCGGCAGCCAGGCTATTGGCAGGTTCTTCTAGGACCAGTCATATAACGCCTGTGCTTCGCGGACTGCACTGGCTGCCAATATGCTGGCGTATCACCTTCAAGGTTGGTTTGCTGACCTATAAGGCACTACATGATCAGGGACCTAGCTACCTGAAAGATCTTCTTCATCCCTACTGTCCCCCCCTGCTTTCTCCGATCCACTGACGAGGGATTGCTAGAGATTCCCAGGGTTCATTTGAAGACTTCTGGGGCCCAGATCTTTTAGTTTTGTGGCCCCGACCCTGTGGAATTCTCTACCTTGTCAGGTACGAGATTGCCCAACCGTCGAAACTTTTAAGGGAGCACTTAAAACATATCTTTTTAAACAAGCATATAATGACTTTTTTTTTACATAATATGTTTATTAAATTTTCCACCATAAAACACAGATACAATCACATATACACCATACACATCTATACCCCATCGATTCAAAATGTACCTATACCCCCCAACATTTCTTTTACATCAATTTTAAGTTTATTCATTCTCTCTCCCCCAGGAAAAAAAAAACCCACAGACACCTACATTATTCTAATCCTATCACATCTCACATTCATTAACTCTATACATAGCTAGTTTGTTCATGTTCATTGACTCTGTACATTGCTGGCTTTTTATGAATCCTTTGTCTCTCATTTGTTATCGATTCCATGATGCTTTCTCCCTATTCCAAATCCTTTTTTTCAACTACTCCCTCAGCCTTCCTACACATTGAGCTGTTACCCCCGATTCTTGCAACCCTTTCCCTAACATTTCCCTCTCTTCTGGGGATAATGAGAACATAAATGTTCCCCACACTTTCCAGAACTGATCTTCACTATTTCTTGCTACACAGTATAGTTTTTCCAGGCCGAGAGCCTGCAGGCTTAGGTTTTTCCACTGCTGCAGAGTGGGAGCATCTCCTGAAACCCATGTGTTTAGGATGCATTGTCTGGCCAAAACAACCAGAATCCGCACCCACCTCGGAAGGGGTCTCCAGTCCTCTTCCTCAGAATCATCTACCCCAAACAACATGAACACCAGGTTTTTTTTAACCTGCCTGCCCCACATCCTTCCCATCTCTGTGGCTACTCCATCCCAAAATTGTACAAGGTGAGGGCATTCCCAAAAGCAGTGCATATAGGTGCCCTCCCCCTTCTTGCATCTCCCACACAGAGGTGATATCTCGGGACAAAATCTGTGAACCATACTTGGGGGCAGTAGAGCCTGTATAGGAACTTATAGTAAGACTCCTGGTATTTATTACACACCAATAACCCTTTATGCAATTGCAGTAGTAACTCCCACCCCTGATCAGGTATCTCCTTAGTCAGATCCCTACTCCATAACATCCTAGTTTTACAGGTATAATCTGGTAGACATTGCTGCCCCATTTTTGCCACTCTTCCTATTATTCCTCTTGCTTCCTTCCAGGTACTAAGTATCAGACACTCAATCTCCTCTAAGGGAGAACCCACCACTCATTTTCTTTCAATTGTTTTAGCATAATTTCTTGCCTGAAAAATTTTGAACATACCCAGTCCCATACACCCATCTAACTCTTCCCCCGACATTAGTCTTCTTCCCTTCCATAAATCTTTTACACATTTAATCCCTCACTCCTCCCAACGTGAAAATTCTGTATCTTCCAACCCTACTACAAAACCCGGATTCCCCCTCAGTGGAAGCAGCGACGTCTCTTCCCCGATCCTACTCCTACCCACTTCAATAATTGTTCCCATCCCTCTAAGACTGAAACTTCCAGAGGATTTGGATCTGGTTGACCACTATATGCCTTGTTCCCTTCCCTTCTCAGGAATGCAGAGAGCCTTACCACCCCCTCCCCTTCTTCTAAATCTAACCACCCTGCCTCTGGTGGCCTATTCACCCAATCCCCTAACAATCTATAGTGCATAGCTAAAGCATAATTCCTTAAATCAGGTAGATTTAGTCCACCCCTGTACCCATCTGCTTGTAGCCTCCATAGGCTCACTCTGGGCCTCCTTCTCGTCCACAGAAAGCCTGAAAAGGCCTTATCCATCCTCTTCACATCCTTCTTATTAAGGCCCACTGGCAACATTTGCATCAGGTACAGTACTCGTGGCAAAGTATTCATTTTTACAAGATTTATACACCCTAACCATGATAAAGGTAGCTCTCTCCATCTTCTCAACTCCTCTTCTACATTCTGCAGCATCAGCCTATAGTTCAGTTTGTAGAGCTGACTCAACTCATGTCCTATTCGAATCCCCAGGTATGTAAACTCTGCTTTTGCCTTTTTAAGGCCCCAAGCCATATTTCCATACTCTTTTTCGGTTTCTCCCCATAACATAATTTCAGACTTGTGGATATTTATTTTGATTCCATGTCTTTTCATCGCAAAACTTTTGTCATGGTTAATTACCGCGCAGTAATTAGAGCGCAATACATTTGAGTGCATAGACTCTACAGCGCATGACAGTTCAGCGTATATTAATTCACTGTTCTGTTGTGCTGTCAATGTCATTCCTGCTGTTAGTGGGTTTGAAAAGTAACCCCATGATGTTTTGGTGGGAGAGTGAACTACACCACCATTGGGTGTGCTGCTACACTGCCAGAGCCCAGCAGGCGAGGCTGGGGTTGTTGTGTGATGCCCGCCCGACACCCGGGTTGTTGTTCGCTAAATTCCAAGTTGGGTTACTTTAGGGACTGGTGCCTTGCTTGCGGTGACAATGGCTTGGATCTGGAGATACTGCCTGTTTGACCAAGATGCAAACTAGCCTTCAGTGGGGGGCAGCGTAAGAGGGGCCCCTGCTTTGTTTAATTTTTTTTTTTGTGTGTGAGCTGAAGGATTTAATCTCAGCTGTTCCCCACTCTAAGGAAACCTTTGGTATTGTATCTATACGGTGCTGATCAGAACCCAGAGTCGCAGGATAAATGCAATGTCATAAGGCTGGTTTTATGGAGAAGATTCACATGTGCAGAAACTTTGCCACGGCATCATCCTGAAGTAGTGTTAAAGACATGGCAAAAAAATAAACTCCTAGTGCTTCAGGTCATCTACATAGTAGTTGAAGATATGCATTCAGGAAATGATACAACAGAGCTTTTATTTCTACCTGTTTGCACATTTTACCTCGGGTCATTAGGGAGTGGCAAAAATATTGATTGATTGATTTTTAAGATAATTGCATGTTACTAAATGTTAACTGCCTCCTATGTCCCTATTAAGCTTCAGTGGGTTTGCGATATAATGCCATGCAGCAAATTGTTTCTTGCGTTGAAGTTGTTTGCAATGAAGTGTTTGCGATGAAGTGTTTGAGACAAAATGTTTGCGATGAAATGATGTGATACCATTTATTTTATATCTGGAGAACACTGTGAACTGCTCTATCACTGCCAGTAATGGGGGGACAGATCTGGCCGGGTCCCAGACATACAACAGCATGTCATCTGCGTATCGTGTGACCTTATGTTCTTTCCCCGACCTCCCAACCACCCCACCAATCTTCTTGGAACTCCTGATGGCAATCGCTAGAGGCTCTATAGCCAGTGCAAATAGGAGCGGCAAGAGAGGACAACCCTGCCGAGTGCCTCTGTGGAGGGCAAATTTCCCAGTTAAGCTTCCATTCACCAATACTCTCACCTCTGGGGCTTTATATAGGCTTTCGACCCATCCTATAAATCCTTCTCCCATCCCATACATCCGAAGGACCCCAAATAGATACTCCCACTCTATATGGTCAAACACCTTCTCGGAGTCCATTGTCAGCACCGCTATATTTTTTTGGCCGGGCGAAGCTCTGCATATTACGTTGAGGAGTTTCCTCATATTATGATATGAGTATCTACCAGTTACGAAGCCTGTCTGGTCTGGGTGCACCAAACTTGGTAGGCATTGATCCAGTCTCCTGGCTAAAACCTTAGCCAGGATTTTGACATCGCAGTTTAACAGGGAAATCGGTCTATATGACGAGCACTCCTGCTCATCCTTCCCTGGCTTGGGGACTAAACAGATGACTGCTTCCCTGAATGAAACCGGAAAATCATTTCCCCCCCTCCAGCCTCAGCGAAAACCTGCTGAAGAGGTTCAACTACGTGCTCGAGCAGTATTTTGTAAAACTCTATGGGAAATCCATCCAGTCCACTAGCCTTACCCTGCTTCAGGCACTGTATTGCTTGCCTAATTTCCAATTGTGTGATTTCCCCATCCAGCTGTTTTTGTTGCTGCTCAGTTAATTTGGGAATTTTAACTCCCCTGAGAAACTGCACTGCCATTTCTTCTGTCCCAGTACATTCTGCTTGGTACAGCTGTCTATAAAATTGCTCAAACCTGTTTCTTATTGACACTTTATCTGTAACCAGCTTCCCTCCCCTATCTTTTATTCCAGGGATGTGCATACACACTCACCTTCCCTTTATTAACTGGACCATTAATGGGCCAGACCTGTTCCCCCACTCAAACAACCGGCTTCTAGCTAGCATCCCAGCAGTACGCGCTTCTCCCAGAAGGAAGGCATTTAAAGCTTCCCTTGCAGCTTTCAAATTCTTCTCCCCTTCCCTTGTTGTCCTTCCCACCACCTCCCCTTTCCACCTTTTTACCTCTCCCTCTAGCTCCTTTCGGATGGTTTCCTTCTTCTTTTTATATTGGGCAACAAACCTAATGATGGCACCCCTTATAAATGCTTTTCCGGCTTCCCAAAATATCCCCGGGGATTCCACTGACTTCTCAGTCACCTCTTTATAATACTGCCGCTGCTGTTTAATATACTCAATAAATTCTTTTTTGCCCAGAAAATACCTTGGAAATTTCCAGGGTGGGGGGCCCATACTCTCCTCCTTTATCTCCAACACCATCTGAACCATAGCATGGTCCGATAGGAGGATGGGGCTATATAATGACTTTCAATATATTATTAGTGTGGTTAATTTATTGTTTTATCAATATTGTCTTATTATGTGGTGTACAGGCACCTTGGTTTTTAGAAAGGTGCCTTTTTATAAATAAAGTCTTGATTAATTGACTGATTGATATATTAAAATCCCGTATTTCACTGCAGTTTCTCCTCAAGCATAAAAACTGTCTCTTTGGAATATTATTGACTGTCTGCCATGAGTGACAGCTAGTATTGTGTAATAAAGTGGTACATTCACATGGTTTCCTAAATATAGTTGTCCTTATCTCACCAGTATCTGATTTGTTAATGCATAAGTCTAGAAAGTTTATCTGGTGTGTATCAGCAGTGTGTGTAAAATATAGATTCAGACTGGATTCATGCAAAAAATCTACAAAGGACTGAGATTGTTCCATAGTGCCTTTCCTTATGATCAGTATATCATCTATAAAATGCCTGTATAGATATAGTTCAGAAAAGAATGGATTATTGTCTGGGTCTCTGATCACAGTATTCTCCCATAGTCCCATGTAAAGATTAGTCAACTGGGGGCCAAAGTAGCCCTCATGGCAGTCCCCTTAGTTTGTAAATAAAACTCATTTAGAAAGTGAAACAGTTACACTTGAGCACATACTCTGACAGCTTCAATGCAAACTTAGTAGGGGGTTCCACACATGTATTTCTTGTATTCAAAAAATAGGCAATACTGTCTAATGCATCCTCATGTGGAATGTTAGTATGTAGGGATTCCACATCCTTTGTTATGAGAAGGGAATTTTTACAACCTTCCATATTCTCCAGTCTGTTTAAAATATCTGTGGTATCTTTAACATAAGATCATAGATTTTCCACAAACGGTATGAGATGGTAGTCCACATACTGTGATAAAGATTCAGTAAGAGAACCTATCCACTTACTATTGGTCATCTCGGGGAGGGTGGAACTTTCTGTGGACTTTACGTAAAGTATAGATGGTAGCTTTCACTGGATAGTCTACAGACAAAGATGTTTTTGTGTCTGTATCTATCCAGCCCTTCTGGAAAGCATTTTCTAAATATTCTTCAATGCTGTATTTATATAAGGGAGTTGGATCTGAGTTAAGTTTCTGATAAAACTGAGTATTGCTCAGCTGCCTTGTGATTTCACTGATATAGTCAGTGGTGTTCTGAATCACAATGCCCCTCCCTCTTGTCAGTTGGTTGTATAACTATCTTAGGGTTTTTCTTCAGATTGTCTAAAGCTGACCCTTCAATGTTGGATATATTGTTGTACCTAAAGTCAGGTAGATTAGATAAAAGAGTTTCTGGTTCTCTTTCACAGAAAGTTTGGAAGGTCAAAATGGCTGAGGTGGGTGCAGGAAAAAAGGTGAATTTACCTCTGAATTTATGGACATTAGTACCATTATTTGTATTTTCAAGATTAGACGTTTCACTAGATTCAGAGACATAAGATACATCTGACTGCACATTATCATGCTTTCTATTGAAGAACAATCTCAAGTATAAATTTCTTCAGAATCTCTGTAACTCAATAAATGTCTCAAATGTATTGATGCCTGTAATGGGGACATAAGACAACCCCCTGTTTGGACCCTAAATTTAAATCTCTGTGAGTGGGCGTTCAGATATGTTTACCTTCTGTAGACATTCTGGGGATGGGGTGGGGGTTGGGGTACCCCTGCTGTTGCTGTTGTTGATATTGTTGGAAGGACTGTTGGTACCATCTGGTTTGAGAAGTTTGATATTGTTATTGTGGGGCATTGTGATGCTGACCTTGTAAATCTGTTCCTATTTCTCTTTCCTTTGCCCCTCCTCATTTTCTTCTTCCCCTTTGTCTCCCCCTGCCTCTGCCTTATTGATAAGCCATTTTGAAAATACCCCTGATAAATGTTGTTCCTTGGGCTCCATCTGTGGATGGGTGTGTTGCAGCTGTATAGGTTGTTTCATTCATAATATTACTCACCTCATCCCCTGAGGTGACAGAT
Organism: Neoceratodus forsteri; assembly: GCA_016271365.2. Classification (NCBI taxonomy): domain Eukaryota; kingdom Metazoa; phylum Chordata; order Ceratodontiformes; family Ceratodontidae; genus Neoceratodus; species Neoceratodus forsteri. Next base: position 1,090,892,074 of record CM057458.1, read on the forward strand.
TCTGACCCACTCATGTCCACATTAAAATTAAAAGATACCCTGTGCTTAGGTCTCAGGATGCCTTTAGGAGTGGTTGTTATGTTTTATTTTTTCTTTCAATTGTATTTCCTTCCCAATTGGCAATCATTCATGTCTTGCTTGAATTCAACAAGTTTTTTTTAATTTTTAACTCAAAATCCAGTTTAGCAGTGATCTGTCTAAGTTTAGTATTATGAATATCAAAGTCAGCATGGTTTTTGAAAGTCAAAGTGATTTTTTTCTTGTTCTTTCATTTTTTCATTCAAAGTTTCACTTACTTCTTTTCCATACTGAATGATGAGTTTCATAAGTTTGTTGGATGCATTGTACAGGATGTCATGCCACTGTTTCATGAAATCTTCCACGTCGATGCCAAAAGCTGGATTCTGGATGATTCTGATGCTGCAGGGGATACGTTGTACCTGGAGATATGTGTTCAGGTTAGTGATGTTTCAATGAATTTTTCTGTCCTTTGTCAAAGTTCTTTCCAAGTTACTGAAGGCATACAGAAGCAAAGTGACAGTCTTGCTTTGAGCTCCTTGTGGTATCATGGTAGCTGTGAGAAAGGGAGTTGCCTGCTTAGCTTCTGCAAGTAATATGCGTACAAACAAAAATGGATCTCTGTCTTGAATTAGTTGTGCTTTCACCTCTGGAGATGTAGTTGGAAAACTGATGTTCGGGCTGGCTTCTAGAGACATTCTCTCCTCCTGTGACAGCTCTTTTGGTGATTGTCCTGTAAACTCCATGAGTTGGGAACTGATCACTGGTAAGTGGCTTATTAGGTGGACTGCACAAGGAGCAAGTGATTAGCATGGTTTTACACTGCAGTCAGTCAGTATTGCTAGGTAACCTGTGCAGCTGTAGTAAATGGTAAATTAGCAGTTCAAGAAACAAAGCTGCGCAGGGTAAGGGTGCTGAGACAGAAGACAATCGACATATTAGCATGTAGTCTCGCACTCACCTCCACAAAGAAGAAAACGCTGCTTGCAAATTCAAAAGTGCCAATTATGTATTTAAAGTGCCAGTACAAGACAATATCACCTCCACATGCGTTGACACATTTTGGACTAGGTCCTTTTTCAAAAGGCATGTAAAACAAGTTAAAAGGACCTCTTATATACACTAGTGTGACGTCATCAAGTAAGGACACACAGGTGCATATGATTAAGTGCAGTGAATACTTTTTTTTAACAACAAACATCTAATGCACACTATAACATATACAGTCACAATATAGAATTAAAACATTAAAAACACCAAACCATACATCCCCAGATACAAAAACTGTTACCCCATATATGAGGTTCATAATCTCAAAAAATCTTGAGGGTCCATTTTATGCATAAAAAGTCCAGTGGAAACACAAGACTGTTGCACAGGGAGCAGCTTACTCAAAGATTTTCTCTGTACATTTATTTATCTAGAAATGAAAAAACAAAAATCGATTTATAAATTGTAGTTCATCAGTGTCTATAGGTGGGGGAAATCCTAATCAGAAACCGGAATATTCTGAAAGGAGACAATGGCCTTAGGGACTACAACACACAAACACCAAGGATCACATATAGATATGCTAAAAATCTCAGAGACATGCTAGTACACAGCAGACAGACTGCACATACACAAACCAATTTTCAAAAAGTCCAGCACTCACCACCACAATAAACATGCTGCTCACTGCTTCCAGGTGCAATATTTTTATTCAAAGTGCCATATTAAATTCAGCATGCCTTGACTAGTTTTGCATCAAGTCCTTCCTCAAAAGGCATGCTACGGCATTATAAAAACTGCCTTTTATAGGTACCATGAAATGACATCGTCACCCAGTGTCAAGAATAGAGTAACACTTAGAGTGAAGCAATCACCATATAAAATGACATAGTGCCCAACACATCATAATTATACATGAAACATAAAATACACATCTCAACAATCTACAAACTTATATAGATATATCTACCAGCCTTCTTATATACACATTTCTTTAAAAAAATAATTTTTTGAAAATTCAATCTTATTTCTAAAAAAGAAAATTGAATTAATTCAAAAGATTAGTTCCAATATCTATGTATAATATATCACAACAAACAATTTAAAACATGTACATACATATATAGATCCCTTCATTAAAGTCCACTCATTTAATATCAATAATAGATATGTGCATCTCACAATACATTTCTCATTTTAAAAGTTGCACCATATCATACCATTGAAATAAATTATATGCATAAATATGCTAGACATAAAAAAATATCAATATATCACTATTACTACCACACCTATAATATATGTAAACTTCCTTTTTAATTTATATATATTCAGCCACATATAGCTCACACACTATATAGTGCGATTACAGTGTGAACATTTATTTTTCAAAATGAAGGATCCCTCTACAAAAATTATATAATTCCTATCCACATTTTATATATGGTATTAGACTAATGTTATCATTTAATCCTGGGGGTCTAGATGCTCCTAATATGTATATCCAGAAACCTTCATGTCTCAAAATCAAGTTTCTGTGGTCACCTCCTCTTTTATCAGGTATCATTTAGAAAAAAAAAAAGTTTTGAGACTCAAATTTAGACATAATTTACCAAAGTCAATAAAAGTATCAAATTTATTAATACCACATGTAGGGGCAAATGACAAACCCTTATTAAGTACGTTCAGTTCACTGGAAGTCAATACTTTGTTAGATAGATTAATTACTTTCTGGTCCCTCTCCACTGGTATCGTTGTGGGGGTGGGGGTGAAGTTCAGGTCATTGAATATACAGTCCATGTTGGTTCCTGATAATCTTACTGATATTGCTGTTCCCAATAACAAGACATGTTGTTTTCCTTCTAAAAGATGTACCTATTGTGCAGTCATCCTACCAGGAAAATAATTTCATAGTTATAACAATGATAGAGTGTTTACAATTCGACATTTAATAACGTGTAACACCATAGGGATAATTTATATGGCTACTTGTGTTTGCGGTGCCTTCTATATAGGTAAAACTGAAAGACACTTCAAAATTTGTGTAGGAGAGCATTGCCGAGCTATCAAAAATGGGGACCTTACATATGCAACAGGCGCACATAATAAAAATTGTATAAGGGGAGAGCATAAGTTTGTTTTTCAGGCCATTGAGAAAGTGATACCTGATAAAAGGGGAAGCAACTACAGAAACTTTATTTTGAGACGTGAAGGTTTCTGGATATACATATTAGTGGCATCTAGATCCCCAGGATTAAATGATAACATTAGTCTAATATCATATATAAAATGTGGATAGGAATTATATAATTTTTATAGAGGGATCCTTCATTTTTAAATATAAATTTTCACACTGTAACCACACTATATAGTGCGTGAGCTATATGTGGCTGAATATATATAAAATAAAAAGGAATTTTAAATATATTATAGGTGTGGTAGTAATATGATATATTGATATTTTTCTATGTCTAGCATATTTATACATATAATTTATTTCAATGGTATGATATGGTGCAACTTTTAAAATGAGAAATGTATTGTGAGATGCACATATCTATTATTGATATTAAATGAGTCGACTTTAATGAAGAAATATATATATATATATGTATGTACATGTTTTAAATTATTTTTGTGATATATTATACATAGATATTGGAACGAATCATCTGAATTAATTCAATTTTCTTTTTTAGAAATAAGATATTGAATTTTCAAAAAACAAATTTTTAAAGAAATGTGTATATAAGAATGCTGGTAGATATATTTATGTAAGTTTGTAGATTGTTGAGATGTGTATTTTATGTTTCATGTATAATTATGATGTGTTGGACACTAAGTCATTTTATATGGTGATTGCTTCACTCTAAGTGTTAAACTATTCTTGACACTGGGTCATGATGTCATTTTATGATGCCTATAAAAGACAGTTTTTGTAATGATGTAGCATGCCTTTTGAGGAAGGACTTGATCTGAAACTAGTCAAGGCATGGTGAATTTAATATGGCACTTTGAATTGCACCTGGAAGCAGTGAGCAGCTTGTTTATTGCGGTGGTGAGTGCTGGACTTTTTAAAAATCTGTTGGCTATTTGTCTAGAAGCACCCCGACCTTGTGCAGCATTCTGCTGTGAATAATTTACATACACAAGCAACTTGGCTGAGAAATAAATACACAGGTTGTTACCAGTGCAAAACATGTACTTATTGTTATGCTGTGTCACAGACTAAGGAGTTCACTAGCCTGAATGTGACAGATATTTATCTTGGGAACTACATAATTTTCTGTATCAGACAACTCATTGCCTGTGATACTAGTGGGGTAATTCATCAAGCAAAGTGTAAATCTGAAGCTTTCTATGTGGAAAAAAAAGTGACCCTTCAAACAATGCATTGGAGAACACTGTAGGGCCATCAATAAAAATGATGAGACATATGCCACAGCATTTCATATTATGAGGCCACACAATAAAAGTGAACATGAATTTAGCTTTGTAGTCATTGAAAAGGTGTTTCATATACCCAAAGGGGGCAACTATGACAAAAGAGGTTGCCCTATTAAAAGACAGCACAGGTTGTCAATGGCATCCCTGGAATTAGCTGGAAGGAAGCAGGAAAAGGAGGGGGGAAGGGGAGGATTGACCAGGTACAGTCCTAGGGTGGGAAGCACGGGGGAGGAATTACATCACAAGGGGAAGGGGAATGAGGTCACAAGGGGCAACTTTAGGTGAGGTAGTGAAATGACTGATGGTCTATCTGATTTGGAGGAAGGAATCCCAGGGGAGGAGCTGTTGAGGGGTAGAATATGGGCTGCAGAGAGAGAAATTTCCTCTCTCTACTGCAGGTGCTAGTTTTTCAACTTTTCTTCACAAGACATCTGAAGTGGGTAGATTCTCTACAAGGACACAGGTAAGGTATGGGACCAGGCCTGGCAATTGGGGGCTTTGAGTAGGCCTCACTTGCTAGGAACACTTAGAGCCATGAACAATTAGAAAAGTTTGTGTTGCTTATCGCTTTACATGGGATAATAATGCTTGCTGTGTTTATTCTGCTTGCAGTATTTTTTTGGTACATCTGCCTTTTTAATGCTTATTGTGAGGGTTAGGTCAGCTTTTCCCAACAAGTAAGTATGCTGGAGATCATGAAGGTATTGGTATAGAAGGGGACATTTGGTGGTGTTGCAAGCCACATGGGGCAAGAGGGGGCTTGGGAAATAGACCAGCTTGCAGGCCTGGGCAAGCAGCGACCGGGCCTCCCGGCAGGTAAAAAAAAGATAAAAAAAAGAGAACCAGTTAGTTTTGTCACTTTCGGGGCCACGACAGCCTGGTGAGTCAGGACTCATGGTCTGGCCTGCAGGTGAGGGCATGTGTGATGGTCTGGTGTGGTGCTCAGGTGGTCCAGAGAGCTAGTTGCCTGCTGGGCTTCTCAGGCCATATGGCATGGCATGGGGTAGTGCACGGGCATGTCTGCCCGGGGATAGGGTTTCCACAAAGTGCAGGCTTGGATGGTGGCTTAATCGCTTTTGGTTTTTTTTTGAGCTCAGCGATCCAGTGAATGAGAAGGCCATGGGGGCATATAAGGCCACATGGCACTGCGAAGAGAGTTTGTGGTGTGCATCTGTCCAGCAATTACAGCCACTACAGGGGAGGGCCCTGAAAGGCTATTGCTTGGTGACTGGGCAGTACAGCAGGCCACCTGACCAGGTGGAGACAGCATGGAGGGTCTTTCTATGGGGAGCCAGGTGGAAGGGGTAGCATTACTGTGACTGCTGCAATGAGCCAAGTTCTCCCAGCTGCATTTAGTGAGGATTTTCCCAATGGTTTGAGTGGCATTGTTGCTGACCATTTCTGGCATATGTGGGGAGGCACTGGGGGCCAGGCGAGGTGGGCAAAGAAGACTTTGCTATGTGGGGCAGGCCAAGCAGGTCTCAAAGGGTGTCACCATGTGTGCGGGGGGATCCCCCCTACCCCTTCATTTTGGTCCATGGGCCTAGAGCATTGGAGTTATGGGCAGTAATGTCAGAATGAGGTGGAGTTGGGTGCATCCATCGCATGGGTTAGGTTTTATTGCATCCTTCATCTGTTTACTGGCAGAATGGGACAAGCCAGTTAATGAGCATTGCGCCTGGGACTGTAGAAGGGGTTGCACCTGGGTGGCCACTCATGACTGGGGAAATTTATTTCTGTTGGGGCTGCGGTCATGAGGGGAGTTGGAAAGGGGATATGGAGGGGAGGGACAGGCACCATTTTGAGCAGGCACCAATGTAGCAGCAGCAGGCCTGATCATGGTCTGTGGAGTGAAGAAGCCAGAGTGGCTTTGATCATTTAGACCAGGGTTTCAGTACATGAGGAGCACACCGACCAGTAGCCGGGGGTTGGGGCATCACTGGGAGCCTTGGGTGGCCAAGTTCAAAAAAAAAAAGAGAAAAAAGAAGTGCTTTATGCATGAGACTAGGACCCAGGTGGACAGCTGGGGTGAGGATTTGCTGGGAGGTTTTGACTTCAGTGGGAGTCAGGACCTAGAGCACAGACTGGTGCCAAAAAAGAAAATGGGAAAAGGATTAAAATGGGGGGGTGAAGAGGGGCAATCAGGTGGGAAATTGAATGAGGGGCAGACTGGAGGGACAAGGGGCAGAAGGAAACACGTTAAAAGAATATATATACAAAATGAAAAGGAGAAACAGAAACCGGGAAGAGGCTGAAAAGTGTTGAAAAGGGTCAGGGAAGTAATGAAAGGGGGATTGGTTTGTTTTCAGATGGAATTCAGGGCAGGTGGGGTACTGCAATCAGCAGGTTGCGTCATATGCCAGCAGGGGGTACAAGGCACGGCTCTTGGCAGGGACCATGTTGACTATTGGCTAATTTGGGTTATATGGTTGCAGGATGGCACCCAAGAAGGGTACCAAGCAGAAGACCAGTGAGGCGCTGGAGCAAAAAGCTGCGTTTTTTATGGAGCAGGTCCAGGCCATTTTCAAGGAGTCCAGGGTAGGAAAGGAGAAGGAGAGGAAGGCAGACAAGAGGAAGGAGCCAATGACCATGAAGGAGAGACTCAATAATAGGCTGACCAGGAGCAGCCTGGATGAGTGTGGTGAGCCTCAGTGGGAGAAGGGTAAGGTAATGGTGGTGGACCTGTCAGTGCAGCATAGCCTGAAAGGCTACCTGGCAGGCATTATGAAGAAATAGGGTGAGAAAGATTGGGAGGAGGTGGATAAAGTATGGAAACAGCTAAAGGAGGAGAAGAAAACTGAAAAGGTGGGAGGTAGTGTGGGGGCGGGGGAGGGAGGCTGTAAAGCTAGCTATGGCTGACCCCAAGGGATGATACTGGGGGACCATGTCTCGCAGGCCCTGAAAGAAAAGATATGAAAAGAGCAGTATGTGGACATGTTTGCCCTCATCGATAAAGATACAGCAAAAACGTATGAGCAGAAGGAGTCTATTGGCAAATCCAAGATGGTGGTACCCTTGGCCACTGTGGGCAAGACCAGCAAGTATGTTACCTACAAGGGCAAGACCTTTGGGGCATGAATGGAAGGTTTCACACATTTTAGCACAATTATGCTTCAAAAGAAGCTGGAGCTGGCTATTCTGCTCCTCACATACTCAGTCATCATTAGGGATCCATATAGGGTTAAAAGAGGGTATGGGTGGTTGATCTATGACAAAAAATCCTGCCAGAGGGTAGCATCACATGAGGACATCAGGTGGAATGTCAAGCTACTGAACTGTGGATTAGGACCCTGTCAGCACCAGGAGGGGTGGAGGGGACAAAGGAAAGAAGGGCAGTGGGGTGGCAGGGACAAAGGCCTGTTGGGATAATAATTAAGTGAGCTGTACGTGGACCAACTGCAAGTATAAGCACACATGCTCAGGTCACAGGGGGACATACCCTGTTGCCAGATGTTGAACACATGGTGACAGAAACTTGGCACCTGTGCAAGGGCAGTCCTTTCGACGCAGCCACAGAGGGGCGGGGGGTACAATGGGCAAGGAGATAACGTTAGATGCAGACTGGGAGGGGAAGCTAAGCAGAGCGCTAGTTAGGCCAATCGGGGACAGTGGGGAAGAAAAGTTTTCCCCTGGCACGGTCCCCGGTAAGGCCAAGGATGGTAATTGCATGTACTAGGGATTACCTGGATCAAGAAACAGGGAAAATGCTGAGGGAGAGTTTTATGAAGGATTTTAATTTATACTATTCTGGGCATAGAAATGCCATGGAGGCAAAGAATCTGGCATCAATCAAAGGAAGAGAGGAAATAGTGGAGGGGAAGATCAGGAAGGAGTGGGAAGTGGGCCAGGTCAAAGGCCCTTTTGAAGCCCCTCCATTCAAGAACTTCAGGGTAAGATTGTAGGTCCAAGCAGGTGACTGGAATTTTTGGGGATAGAATTGGATTTGGAGCACTAGTGTTACCACCTGCCAGAGGACAAGGTGACCAGGTTGAAGGGCCTCATCCAGGGGATCAAGAGGTGTAGGAGGGTGCAGCTTAGGACAGTACAACAGGTGTTGGGTCATATGAATTTTGCCTGTTGGGTAGTGGCACTGGGGAGGGTATTCACCAGACACTTGGCCAGGGTGTCTGTGAAGGCCAAGATACCTCACCATTGGGTACACCTCAGGAAAGGAGTGAAGGATGACTCGTTAGCGTGGGAGGTGTTCTTGGAAGGGTACAATGGGGTGATATTTTGGAGGGACTATTGGGAAAAGGGGACAGGACTTGAATTCTTTAAGGACACAGCCAGTGGCTTTGGCATGGGAGCCTACTGCCAGGGGGACTTGATCTTGGAGGCATGGCTGCCCAGGTGGGCAGAGCTGGGATTGACGAAGGACATCATGTTCCTTGAGGCGTTTCCTATTTGGGTGGCTCTGGTGATATGGGGACATAGATTTAGGAATAAGAAGGTAATTTTTAGGTGTGACAATATGGCAGTGGTGGCCATTATTAAGCAATCAGAGGCTACAGAGGCTGTCCTGCGGGTGGAGTGCATGCTGGTATGGGAGGGGCTAAAGCTGAACTTGTTCTTTAAGGCTGGGCACACGAAGGGGGTGAAGAACGAAATAGCTGATAGTCTTTCATTTTTACAGTTGGACAGGTTCCATGCATTGGCCCCGAAGGTGGCTATCCAGAGAACACAAGTGTCCCCGCACCTTTGGGAGATTTGATGGACCAAGCCTAGCTACTATTCTGGAGCACCTGGGCCCCAAACATACTGAGGGCCTATGAAGCAGCCTGGTGGAGTTTCCAGAAGTTCCAGAGGTGGGCTGGGTTGGAGGTAAGGGGCCCAGTGATAGAATCCCAGGTCATGTGGTATATGGTAGAGAAGTGGGAAGTGAGTATGTCCGGAGCCACCATAGGCATACACCTTGCTAGCACTGGCATGGTTTGCCAGTTGAATGGTTGGGTGGTACCCACTAGGGCACCGGCCATATGCAGGATGCAGCCAGGGTGGATTAGTTTACAGGGCCAGAGGCTGGATCAGTGCAGACCAATGGGGAGATCTGCTTGAAAAGGTTAGTGACATTTTTGCCATGTGTGTGTTCCTCAGCATATGAGGCACACTTGTCTGCAGCCATTTTTCTGGTGATGCACAAGGGAGCATTCTAGGTGGGAGAGGTAGTGGCACAAGAGACAGGGGACAGGTTGGGTGGACTGCAGGAGGGGGATGTTATATGGTCGGCTAACATGGCCACAGTTTGGCTTAGGTGTTCCAAAACAGATCAGGTGAGAAGGGGATATAGGGTAGAGATTACCAAGGGAGACAAGGCAGGAGCAGAGGTGGTAAAAGCTATAGAGAACTATGCAGCAGTCAGGCCACAGGGGGGCAGGGGGTTCTTTCATCATGGCAACGTGTCCCAGTATCTGTAGCTCAGGTCACAGATGTGCTCAAGAAGGGAATGGCTTTCCTCAGGGAGGAGCTGGAGAGGTTGCTTCTCACTCATTCAGAATAGGGGCAGCATCGGAAGTGGCCAGACTGGAGGGATCCCCCATCGAAGTTCAACAGGTGAGCAGGTGGTCCTCCCAGGCTTATAGGAGATATGTTTGGAAATGACTGTTAACAGATGTAATCTTATGTTTTCCAGGGGTCAGACAATGCAGGGTGGTGTGGATTGTCAGCCATCCATTTATCCATTGGGCGGAGCAGTGGGCACACACCACGACAGGGGGCCACCAACTTGGACAGGATCCAGAGAGGAACATGATCAAATGGTGTGGGCAGAGGGTATTGAAATGGAGGCAGCTGTTGCCACTGCTGGATGAGAGCAGTGAATTTCTGCCAACACTGGACTTGCTTATCATACATGCCGGGGGAATAATTTGGGCACAATACCTTGGGTGGCACTGGTCCACATGATCTTGAGAGACTTTGAGATTATAAGATTAAGATGGCTGGGGGTGACAATAGTCTGGTCAGAGATTATCCCATGCAGAAGCTGGAGAAAAGCCAGGGATGTGTTGGCAGTGGATAAGGCTAGGAATAGGGTGAACAGGAAGTTAACAGACTGGGCTAGAAACTCGGGGGGGGGTGTATATAAAACATGAACTGATCATGCCTGATACACTGATGATGTGCTGCACATGTCAGTGGTAGGCAATGCAGCACTCAATGGGGCTATCAGGAAGGTGATTGAGAAATGGCAGGATTTCAGGGATTTGTTTGCTAGTTTTTAATGGGGGAAGTTCAGAGGATGAACCGGTGGTTGGCCTGTGGGCTAGTGGGAAAAGGGGGGGCCCCAGCTGGACAGGGATATGGCAAGGCAGGGGAGGGTTCCCTATGAGGTATTCACCTCAAGGGGGATAGGGCTGAGGGGTCAGGTGGGACACTTAAGCCCAGAAAGAAGAAGAGGAAGGAAGGAAGGGGCATCGGGTCCTTACCTCCTGGGCCAGAGAAGAGGAAGTGCCAAAAATATATGGTTAAAAAATGATAGAATTGTAAATAAATGGAGACTCCCCAGAGAATGTGGATGTAAATAAAAGTAATGATGGTATTTGGATTTTAAGTGATACATGGAATTGTAAGAATCTAACTTAATAAACTTTTTATTTTTGAACCATTTAAGGAGTGTGGGTGTGGCTGATTTCAGGGGGGTCCATTTGAGAAAAGAGGTTGCCCTATTAAAGGGCAGCCCAGGTTGTCAATGGCACCCTGGGATTAGCTGGAAAGAAGCAGGAAAGGGAGGGGGAGGATAAGCCAGGTACAATCCTAGGGCAGGAGACAGGTGGGGGGAAGGGGAAGACATCACAAGGGGCCGGGGAATGAGGTCACAAAGGGCAGGTTCAGGTGAGGTAATGGGATGATAGACAGCCTATCTGACTGGGGGGAAGGAATCCCAGGGAAGGGGCTGTAGAGGGGTAGAAAAGGGGCTGCAGGGAGAGAAATTCCCTTTCTCTACTACAGCTGCTAGTTTTTCAATTCCCACCCACCCTCAATAAAGAACATAAGGTGAAGCAATAGCAGCAGTTTATGTGTTTTTTTTTTTTTAGTCGAAGGGTTGGCAGTTGAGGGCAACAGGAACACTTGGTGTGTCAAGAACGGGGTTGCTGGATGACAGCAACAGTGGAAACAGGATGAGGAAAAAGGGGGGGCCATCCGGATTGGGGTACAGCAAGGCAAGGGAGAGTTCCCTATGGGGTATTCACCTCAAGGGGGATATGGCTGGGGGTTCATGAGGGACACCTGAGCCCAGAAAGAAGAGCAAGAAAGGAAGGGGCATTGGGTCCTTACATCCGGGCCAAAGAAGTGGAAGTGCCAAATATATATGTGGTTGAAAAATGATGCAATTGTAAATAATGGGAGAACCCCCAGAGAATGTGGATGTAAATAAAAGTAATGATGGTGTTTGGATTTTAGGTAATACATGGAATTGTGGGAATCTACCTTAATAAACTTCGAATGTTTGAATCATTTAAGGAGTGTGGGTGTGGCTGATTTAAGGGTTGGTCCATTTGACTATCAGATTCTCCAGAGAGAGGGTTTTTGGATGTTTATCCTTAAAGCATATAGAAAGCCAAATCTTAATGATAGATTTGACCTGACACTTTTATTTTCTGTTTCATTCTTAAGTTTCTCCCCCTCCTGTTTAGATTAGATTGTTTAAGAAAAGCAGCCGAATTTCTAAATATTTTCCATATTTATTTTCCATTAGGTATAAGGCTTTGTCTATCTTATTACAGTCTAGCATTTTATCTATCCACTCTAAATAGACTGGAGAGTCCTTCCAGTGCTGAAGAATTATCTTCTTTGCCACTTCACCACTAATAGACCCAGAGTAAAGAGGGTTTTCTGACTATTGTATTCATCTTGTAGTTCTACCTGTATTCCAAATGTAGTAATCCTAGGGCCGAATGGGAAATCATATCCAATTACTCTAGAGAGAGTGGTCCAATTTTTTCCCCAGAAAATCTCTAGTTTCTCACAGGTAACCAGCATATGGAGTAAGGAACCCTTAGAGTTCATGCATCACTGGCACAGCTCAGGCAGAGTATTATCAAATTTATGTAAACTAGCTGGGGTAAGAAGTTCTATGGATAGCGTTAAAATGGATTTGCAAGAGTTTATTTTTCACCAGGAAATTACTTAAATTAGTAAGATTATCCCATTCCAATTCTCTAGTTCTTTTTTTCCCAGGCTTCTTTTGTATTTTTTAGTTGGGAGGGGTTATTCTCTATAAATGACATGTAAAGACTAGAGATAATTTTTTATTAGAGTCTAAGTTGTAGAATACAGATTCCAGTGGGGAATCTGATATGGTAAATGAGTTTTTATTCTTTATGAAAATACAATTTTTTGGTTGAATAAATTGCCAACTCTGATTTTCTGGAATTCCAAGGACATGCTGACATTGTAAAAGGGACATTAAGGGACATTAAGTGGTCACCCACAGAGTGAATAGCCTTATCAAAATATCATTTTTTAAAAGTAATATCAGTCATCAAGGGGGGGGAAATAATGGATTATTATAGATAGGGGATAGTTTTGACACCTTATTCTTCCAGTCCATTATTTTTAAGAGCCTGTACCCAGGCATTAATGGTAGATTTAGTTGTACAGTATTTAGGGCCAAACCCTTGTTGAGCTGTAAAGTGTCTAGCAGTAGAGCATTAATGAGAGCAAGGCCCGCAGCTTTATTTTTTTCCAAACAAAAGCCCACAGTATAGTTATCTTCTTTATGGTGAAACCAGAAGAAGGCAACCTCTAGTTGGGCAGCCAGATAGTAAAACCATAAATTTGGACAGCCCAGGCCACCTCTATTCTTGTTCTTTTGTAATTTATATAAGGCAATCCTGGGGTGCTTACCCATCCAAAGGAATCTTCTGACGAGTTTTTCTATTTCTGCAAAAAAAAAAATCTTTTTAAAAATTAAGGGGATTGATTCAAATAAAAATAGGAGTTTTGGAAGAATATTCATCTTGAGAATGTTAATTCTCCCAATTAAAGTTAGAGGGAGGTGTTGCCATTTCTCTAGATCTTTCTTAATTCTAGAAATAAGAGGATCATAGTTCAATTGTATCACTCTGTTCGGGTCAAGAGCTAACATGATTCCTAAATATTTCATCTGGCTCTTGCAGCTGTTTTTTAAATCAGGGTTCAGGAGGTTCTTTAAGTTGCCTAAATAGAGTAATTCACTTTTCCCCCCTCTAATCTTGTAGCCTGACATTGTACTATATTCCCCATTAGGTTATTTAGTATTGGATATGTCTGGTCTGGTTTAGCAAGTGCTATTAATATATCATCAGCATATAACATAATTGTCAAATAGTCATCCTCCACCATGATGCCTAGTGTCTCACTGAGTGACCTAATTTTAATTGCTAAGGGCTCTAAAAAAAGGACAAATAGCAGAGGGGAAAGTGGGCAGCCCTGTTTAGTCCCACGACTGAGTGGAAAAGAAGAAGAGAACAGCTGATTTGTGTTTACTCTAGCCCGTGGTGCTGTACACATTAGTTGGATTCAGTTTCAAAAATTCCCTTCTATCTCGAAGTCTTTCAGTGCTTCCAATAGGAAGAGCCACTGCACCCTGTTGAAGGCTTTTTCTGCATCTAATGACAGAAGAGCAATGTCTAAGCCAGTTAAGGCCTGAATAATGTTGAGGGCCTTTCTATTGTTATGTTGTAGTTTCCTGCCTTTGATGAAGCCTACCTGATCTGGGTGGACCAGCCCTGGGACTATAACAGACGGTCTAAAAGAGGTCCTTAAGTAAGAGTGCAAGGATCTGACCTAGGTTCTTTGTAAAGTTCAAAAGGTAGGCCATCCAGACCAGGGCTTTTTGAGGCAGGAAGGTCCCCAATTATCTTCATAACTTCCTCCAGTGTTATTTCAGAATTTAGGAATTCTATTTCATTCGCAGAGATCTTTGGTAAGTTCAAAGAGGATATATAATCTCAAATGGACTCTTCTGAGGCCCTATACTTAGTTGTATATAATTTTTCATAAAAAGATTGAAAAGAAGCGTTGATCTGTGTCTCTTCAGACAATAGTTCCCCACTCTCCCCTCTGACGCCATGCTATTTTATTCTGATTATGCTCACAGTGGAGCTGATAAACTAGAATTTTACCCGGTGTGTCACCCTGGTAGTAGTATTTTGCCCTAGCATTATACATTGCTCTATCAGCATGGTTTTGAATGATCTTTTCTATTTTATCCCTAGTTGCAAGTAACTTTATTTTGATTTGTTTGGTACATAAACTTGCATGACAGTCCTCTGCTGAGGACAATTCCTTCTCTAACTCTATCAGAATCTCTGCAGATTTTTTTCCCTGATCCCTACTTGTGCCATAATCCAACCTCTTAAGTAAGCCTTCAAAGATTCCCATATTGTTTGAATATCAAAGTCTCTCAACATACTTAGTTTCAAAAACCAATCTATTTCTTCCATAATATTATTTTTGAAACTAGTATCAGATCATAATGAATTATCCATTTTCCGGTTAATCTGGAGATGTATAGATTGGCACTTGATAATTACTTCCATGACTAAAGGAGCATGGTCTGAAACCCTTATGGGTTCGTATGTTATTTGTGTTAAATCTCTGCATAGTTTCTGAGAGATTAAGAAACAGTATATTCTAGAATAGGTATCATGAGTTTTAGAGTAATGAGAGTATTTCTTAAGGTTTGGGAATTTTTGTCTGAAAGGGTCCACCAGGTCAAAATCCAGGGCTAGATCTTTTACTAGCTTTACTGTTTTTTTTGTCCTTTCTTGAGAAGGGGGTGCTCTATCTATCAACTTGAATGTGAAACTGAAGTCCCCTCCAAGAATAATAGTCAGGCTGAACTGTGACAATTCCAAGAAACAATTTGTGAAAAAAGACAAATCTTCAGTGTTTGGCCCATAGAGGGAGCCAAGGATTATATTACTGTTCTGATACAGAATTTCTGCTAAGACATAATGTGCATTTGGGTCTGTTATTATTTTACTTAGGGAATAAGCCAGATGCTTTTTACTATAGATTGCAATTCCTCTTGCTAAATTTGAAAAGGACGTATAATAGCCATCCGCCTTAAACAGATTACCAAAGTACATCACATCTTTTGTATTGAAATGTGTTTCTAGAAGAAGAAGGCAATCTATTTTTCTGTTATTGGCTATTCTGACAACTTTTCTAATGTTGATTCTGTCTTTACAGATGTTGAGATTCCAGGACATTACTTTAAGCTGGGACATCTAAGTTATGATAAATTCAAAACAATTGCCACCTCCCCTTATTTTGCCATTGAGCTGTGCCAGAGATGTGTGCACCCCACCTATTGTTGCGTTTTCTTTTTTTTCTGACTACCATAAGAGTTAACTAGACTCTTCATTCTAAGTGGAGTTTTACACATTTCCTAGTTGTTGATGTAGCACCCACCCATAAGTCTCATCATAAGTGATTTAGTTCAAGATAGTAGTAAATGCTTCAATTCCCCCCTTCCCCTAGCCTAGCTAAAAATCCCCCCCCCCGCCATCCTGTTTGAATGGTACACAGTTTATTGAAGGTTTAGCATTGGGTGTCCTAAAAGCAAATGGATGCTGACCCTTCCCTTTAATGGTGACTATGCTTTTACTGTTTGGATAGGTGTAGTGAAAGGTAGGAACTGCTGCCTCCCCTTCCCATCATTTCCAAGTCACTACTACAGTGCCCCTAAAGAAAATAAAGAGAAGGTAAAGCTCCCTTACACCTATGTAAAAAGCATTTCCCCCTTTTTATCCCTTTTTTCTTCCCCTTCTTTCTTTTTTTCCTTCCTTCTTCTTCTTCCTTCTTTTCCTGCCTTCTTCTCTTTCCTCCCTTCTCTACCTCTTTGTACTCTTTTCCTTCCCTTCCATTACCCCTTTACTTTACCCCTTTCCCCATCCCCATTCTCTTCTTTATTCTTCACCTTCTTCCATTCTTCCCGCTCTTCATCTGCTTCTTCAGGGAGAGCTAATTACTAAGTGATGCTCTTAAGATAACAGTCTGTTGGAATAAATGGGCCACTGTTGCTTGAAGAGAATAAAGAATATTTGTCACATTTCTTTAGTGCTTCTTCTACCTCTCCAGGAGAATGAAAAAAACAATATTTTCCCATCCAGATTGATCCTTAATTTTGCTGTGTAGGGTAGGGAAATGGGGATCACCTCTTTCTGAAGTTTGTCTCTTATCGAGTCAAAGCTTTTTCTTCTGGCTAATACTGTTGGGGGAATATCTGGGTAGATTTGCAGTCTCATACCCCAATATGTATCCCTTTCTCAATTTGAGCTTTAGCCAATATCTTTTCCTTATCTTGAAAGTTGGTGGGTTTAATGTACATAAATCTGGGTCTACCAAGGGCATCCTTCACACCAAAAGCTCAGTGTGTTCTGTCAAACTCAATTGTCTGTTCTGGGAAAGGGAGCCTACCATAATGTTTGTTAGGAGCTCTTCACAATATTTAAAGGGGTCTGAGCCTTCTACTCCTTTAGGACGATTGGCAGTTTTCAAATTAACCCTTCTAGATTTCCATTCAAGATCCTCCACTTTCAGGTTTAAGAGCTCTAGTTCTTTATTACTGGATTCAACATGTTTTGAAAGGTTAGGGAACTTATCTTCCAAATTGCTGATCCTTGTTTCATACTCCAGAGTTCTTAATGAGAGAGACTCAAATGTTTCCATAGCTTCAGTGAACTTTAGGGTTAATGAAGTAACTGCTGTGTTTAAAGTTTCAAATCCCTGCTTCATCTCTTCCAAGATGTCTTGTTGGGAAGATATTACACTCTCTGTATTTCCTGCACAGTCTTGTTTTAAATCTTCCTCAGATATCTCCAGTTTATCCGTAGTTTCATTACCACTGTTTTCTTTTGTTTTCTCTTGATTTTTAATTCCTCTAGTTTTCCTGACTGAAGCCATTTCTTTTTTTCCTTTTTTGTTTATTATACTTTTTCCTGACACCAACCACCCAGTATCTCAGCCTGGTCACAGACCCTGTGACTTCCACTCTCACATTAGCCATGACTCCCTGATACCCCCTGGCTTGCCCTCCAGGGTGGGGTTGCAGCACTGGCCCTAAGTGCTGCATCCAACGGGATAGGTCAGGGAGCCAGCCTGACAGCTAATTGAAGCAGAGGGCTGGCTTCATCAAGGGTGGCTGGCAGTGCTTTTCTAGACTGCCCCAGGGGTGGGGACATGCAATGACATCCAGCATCTGCCCTGTCTCCCTCAGGCACTGGATTCTCTACCCTGCCCTCTTCCCAGAGGAGGAGAGCAGTCCAGAGGATGTTCAATTCTTCTCCTCTGGCCAGACCTCCTACTCCTCTGGTCCATTTCAGAACCCAGGTTGCTGGCGTTGCAAGCAGAAATGCAACTGCTGCACCGGTGGGCAGGCACCCAAGCCATTTCTCTTTGGGGTAGGAGGAAGGTACCTTCAGGGCTTACTGGAGGGGCAGAAGCATTATCTATTTTATTAGACTTGTTTAAAAAGATATATACACAGGCTGGTGAGTCTGATTTGAGGGGAAGGTATTTAAAGCATTGCTCCACTACAGTAAATTCAAATACATTGGAGGAGCTGATTTTTCTCTTTTTATTTGGCCCCTTCTGAGCTGAGGGACTATGAGAAGCAGTCTTGCTTCTTCTGGAATTTAACTGAGGTGCACCACTAGTGACTTGTAGCCCTTGAAAATTACTTTCTTTGGCCCCAGCTACAGAGCTACAGCTCTTTTCTGAGACATTGTCACCAAAAACAAAAATATCCTCCACCTGTTTCTCCCAAATAAATGTTACCTCCCTTTGGCTCAGGTAAGGAGTTTGGAGCTTCCAGGGCTTTCTGAACAGCTCCAGTTCCCTTTCCTTCAGTGCTGCTTTCCCCCAGGCCAGCTCAACTTCTAGTTCCTTTACCGATTGCGCGATTTCACCAACCCATTAGTAAAACTTTGACATGCCTCGGAGTTATTTTTAAAGTCAATATGGGGGGGCCAAGAGATACCAGATATACAGAAGACCCACTGCTTAGCCCAAGATACCTCAAAACAAAGCAAGCACCAAGAACGGGTGAGAATGTGAAGCAGGTCAGGGAGGGATTCAAGTTTTCAGGTGCAAATGAAATTCAGTGGGGCATTGCTTTCTTTCAGCACAGGATGAGGGAAACTGGCATCCTCCTCCACACAGCATGAGCTAGAGTGAAAGGCCTGACATGTGCAGGAATGTTCTCACCACCCCTTGATTTGACCTGACACCTTACCTTAAATGAATGTTTTACATGTATTTGTGTACAAAGATAGCTGCAATATTACAACTTATGTATATACATAAAATAACTGATGGTTAGAGCATAAAAAAAGCTGACTTTTTTATATAGACACTGATGAACTACAATTTATAAATCTATTTTTCTTTTTTCATTTCCAGATAAATGCATATACAGAGAAAATCTTTGAGTGAGCCGCTCCCTGTGCAACAGTCTTGTGTTTCCACTGGACTTTTTATGTATAAAACAGGCCCTCAGGATTTTTTGACATTATGAACATCATATGTGGGGTAACAGTTTATGTATTTGGGGATGTATGGTTTTGTGTATTTAATGTTTTAATTCTATGTTGTGACTGTATATGTTATAGTGTGCATTAGATGTTTGTTGTTTAAATAAACTTATTCACTGCACTTAATCATATGCACCTGTATGTAATTACTTGATGACATCACACTAGTGTATGTAAGACATCCTTTTAACTTGTTTTACATGTCTTTTGAAAAAGGACCTAGTCTGAAACACGTCAAAGCATGTGGAGGTGGTATTTTCTTGAGCCAGCACTTTAAATAAATACTTGGCACTTTTGGAATTTGCAAGCAGCATTTTCTTCTTTGTGGTGGTGAGTGTGAGACTACATGCTAATATTTTAATATGAGAACAATAGTTGAAATAAAAAAATTCAGTACTCGTATACGGAAATATGAAAAAGTTCATATGTAGAAGATTTTTTTTGGTTTTAAAGAGGAACTGTCTTTCTCACTGTCAGTGGCTACTGTGGGGGAACAATGAGATCTGTTTAATTTGTGAAAGTTCTAATTGCCAAAGGATTTGGGGCATGTACTGCATCCAGGTCAGCAAGACTAGTTTTATCCATGTGTTAGACACTTCTAACACACGGCTAACAACCAATCAAATTGCTCAAAATCCTTTGCCCATTTTATAATCATGTTTACCAATAGACTCATTTTGACAAAACATTGTACAGACGTTCCCCAAAGTTGACAGGCTAAGTTGTCAAAGATGAATTTCTTACTAAACAGCAAAAACATGTGAATTGATTTGTGAAGGCAAAATCGGTGAACTCACCTTCACTTTGCCAGCAATTTTAAACTTTGCAACATTTCTACTGTTCTACTGAGTAATTATAGTATCATATTTACTAATTGAAATAAGGGCAAGAATGGTCACCAGAAATTAAGTCTCATAACCCTGCAGTTCATTTTTTTAAAGTCATGGGGCCCGATTCTCAAAGCCCAAAGTAGGACTCAAGATGCCTGCACCAAACGTATATGGCGCAAGGTGCACCTTGCATCCAAAATGCCCCCTGAGTTATTCACAAAGGCAGCCTGTGTCAACCGTAGGCTGCCTGCCCAAAAGGGATCTTGCACTGCTGGTGTACCCCAAAATGGGCTGCAACCTGGTGCAAGGGGGCCTGTGGCAGACACAAGCTGCCACAGCCCCTAAAACAGTATTCACAAAAGGCACCCTGAAGGCAGTCTTCTAAATACCTTTAGACCAGCCAGGGCCAGTCTAAGGGAACTTTGAAATTGTCCCTGGGACAGTTCAGCACAGTGCTATATCCCTGGTGGTCTGGTGCCCCCCATCCCTGATGCTGCCATTTATGGTAGTAATAAATAGATGCCCCTCCCCAAACCCTGATGTAATCATGTATGTTATTAATAGAGACTCCCCTCCTTGAACCCTGATGCTGCTGTGTGTGTTATTAATAGATCACCCCTCCCTGAACCCCAATGCAGCCCAGTTGGTATTAACAAGGAGACTCCCCTTCCCCGAACCCCCAAGCAGCCATAAGTGTTATTAATTAATAAAATGATTCCCTTCCCTGAGCCACAAAGCAGCCATGTTTGTTAGTAATGAAGAGATTCCCCATCCCTGAACCCTGATGCTGTCAGTAGTAATTAATAAATACCAAGACACCCCTTCCTGAATCCTGTTGCAATAAACTCATTTACAAATTCTCTGGTAGTCTAGTGGCTCCCCCACCCCCCACCTGGCAGTGCCCATCTAGTCAGTGAGTTGGCGACTGGCTCTGCCCACCACTCACCTCCATGGCCAGCCACCAACTGAGCTCTGACTGAGCGCTGTACTGAACATAGTATGCGCTCAGTGAATGACATCTCAATCACTGAGCGAGTACAGTATACAGTACAGTGCTCAGTCAGAGCTCAGTCGATGGCTGGCTGTGAAGTTGAATGGTGGGCAGTGCCAGTCACTGGCTCACTGTTGAGATGGGCACTACCGGATGGGGAGTGGGGAGCCACTAGACCACCAAGGAATTTGTAAATGAGTTTATTGCAATGGGATTCGGGGAGGGGGTCTTGGCATTTATTAATTACTACAGACAGCATCGGTGTTCAGGGAGGGGGATCTCTTTGCTACCAACCAACATGGCAGCATCAGGGTTCAGGGAAGGGGGAATTCTTTATTAATTAATACCACACATGGCTGCATGGTGGTTCTGGGAAAGGGGTCTCCTTCTTCATTACAATCACGGCTGCATCAGGGTTTGAGGAGGGGGGAATGCTAGACCACCAGTATCTAGTGTGATGCACTACTGCCCTACAGCTTGCAGCTGACCCTCTCAGTCTTCCATCTGTTTGGCACACAGCTGGGTTTGCTGCAAGCTGCAGTACTTAGCCACTGGGATCCTGCCTATTAGTGAACTGAGTGCAGGGTCCCTGGTGCACACAGCTTGGTGCAAACTGCTGTTGGCCGCAGGTTGCATTGCTCTAAAGCCCGTTTTGTGAATCAGGCCCATGATGTCTATCACATTCATCAGCAGGGGGATCAGTGTGTGTGTGTGTGTGTGTGTGTGTGTGTGTCTGTGTGTCTGTGTGTCTGTGTGTCTGTGTGTCTGTGTGTCTGTGTGTGTGTGTGAGTGATCACAGTCCACTGTCATGAAATGAACTGGTTTGTCATAAAAAGTTTCTGGTCATACTCATTAAAGCTTTTTATACCTATTAAAAGTGCATTTTACTAATCTGTAATAGAAATCACCAGATATAAATCCAATGCTTTGGAGAAACCTTCCTCAAGGAAACTGGTATACTGTCTATAAAAGTGTACGAAGTTTAAATTAATAATTAATAAATGAGTATTATCAATTTTTTATTTCAGCTAGAAATCATAAATAGGCAGTAGTGCTGTATAGGTGCAAAACGTAACTTAACCTATGCTCACTTAACCTATGTCACAATTCAAAAGAGAGTTTGTATAGTAGGACAAAACTATTTTATTTTATTCTGTAAAAAAAACATAAAGGAAACTCCAATTTCACTGAAACTCAAAAAACTTAGATGACCATACCAATTCACAAATTCAATATCTCATGCCAACATAATCCAAAAATTGAAAATAATACACAATGATACTGATTCATGTAATAAACATTATTAAATTTTCAAGTTCTCACACTTACTGTCATTAACTCTCCAACACTCTCATTTTAAACCCCAATCTTTATGCACTTATTTAAAATCTCTAATAAAAAAGAACAGGTGCTTATATGAATCTCTCCGTAATCCTATTCAGCATCATGAGTTAACAGAAATTATATGATTTACATAATATAAATGAATGTGTTCAAGAAAAGCAAACTGTTAACCACCTTGTAATTTACATACAATTTATGATGGCTTGATGCCTACTAAAAAGAAAATATGTATATGTCTTATATTTAATGTTTTAAAGTTTTTCAAACAAACTCCCAAGCAGTGGTAGTGTAACTGTTAAGTAAAAAAAGCCTCTTTATCTTGGCTTTCAGTTTAACATTTCAAAGGATCCCACCTGTCCTGCAAAGTAAGTGCAAAGCTGTGCTGCACCACCTGAAGCCTATTTATATAGTGGAGCATTCAGGAAATGGGCCTCCTTCTGCGCACGCTTGTGATGGCATCAGATGACATCTCAAAACAGGAGTGAGCATACAAGCACATAAAGGGTGAGGGGGCAGGACGCCCATTCTGCTAAAGTGGTACCTGGTGTCAGAAATTAGAAAAAACAGGTGTTCTGACATAAAGCCAGGTCTAAAAATATGTTTTTACTTTTTCAACTAATCTTAGCTGAAACAGCTTTACAGTAGAAAATGTATAACACAGAGCTAGAAAATGGAGGAAAGAACCTTCAACCTATCACATATACCACCATTATTTGCCTCTCCAAATAAAGTGAGCCACATCTACAGCCCAACCAGTTTGAATCCACCACCCCAAACAAACTACTGGTGACAAAAAAATGTATGTATAATAAATATGCATTACAAGCACCAAAGTAAATAAAAGTCCTAACACTGTGGAGAAGTACGCTAACCAGAGGGCTAACATAGCTAGAGATAGGAAAAACACTTTGTCTCCAAAATGATACAAAACTTTATCCCTAATACAAAAAATAAATGAAATCTTGAGGGTTTTTTTTTCTAAACAAACAAGGGATATAAGGTAAGATAAAAGAACTCAAATGAAAAGGGAAGAATATAGTAAACAGAACAGGTGCCAGTCAATTTTGTCATTCAAACTATATCTAATACCCTGTATCTGCAGACCTAAATCTGTCTTTATAATGTGCCTCCCTTGTTAAAAGTTTCTATTAAAGTCTCCACCTGTGCTACTGTATCTCTCTCAACTTTTCAATAATAAAAAATCAAAGGTCTGGTAGTTGATGGTTTGCTTTGGTAAAATGCCTTGCAAATGGTGATGTGGTATATTTGCATCTGATGTGGACCTTATGCTCTCCCACCCTAAGTTTCAGTTGCCTAGTCATTTTGCCTACGTAAATTTTGTCACAAGAACATTTTAAACCACAAACAACTCTTTCAGTTTGGCAATTAATAGGTCTTTGATAACAACTTCTTCATTTCTACTAACATTTTGAATCTTTTTAAGACAAAAGGTATTATAGACCCTCAATTACGGTATTAACTCTCAGTTCAGATCTCCATCCCCTCTGTTGGCTTGGCTCCTCCTTTCCTTCCCCTTGGGACCCCCCCTTAATGGATAACCCTTTTAGATGATTTTTAGACTAGAAAAAGGAAACATCCCCTCTCTTCCCCTTAGCCTCCCTGTTTGAGTTACAATAGAAGACATATTCAAACTACCTTATTCCCCATTTATTTAACATCCAGGCAACTTGCTTGTTTTGTATGCATTTTTTTTACTAATTGTTGTTAATTGTTAATGGTGGAACTGCTTCTTTATTGACAACTTTCTCTTAGTGATTTATCCCAGAGTAACTCAAGACATGTTTCAGACATAGAAATCTACAACAAACTCTTTATGGGATGTGTTATATACATGTCTATAATGTCTTAGAATGTATTAGGAGATTGTTTGAATTGATTGTTGTCACTACTGTGGAAAGTATGTTTTACTTCTTAATGCCTTAATAAAGCTGAGTTACAAAAAAAAGTGTTATGACAGTGTGTACAATGTCCACAGGGATAATTCCCTGTAATATCTAAGTTTGTCAAAAGGTTATTTTCTCACTGTCTTTTTGGTATTCTGTGTTCTGTATGCATCAGCCTATCCCTAATGCTTTGCACTTTTTGAGGACTACCAAAGGAGGATTGACAAAAACTCTTACCTGAATTATTTGATTTTGTAATGTTCCGGTGCCTAAGTATCACACCCCTAATGGAGTAAAAGGCATAATTATACGTAGTTTTAAATAAAATATTACCTTTAATGTCTTCCTTTCTAGTTTCACAGTGAGATTGTAACAGCAGTTCCCGAGTGCTTAAATTTGTCTTGCATGAATAAAGTCCTTTGTTGTACAGCTATTTCTTTTAGCGTTCACAAATTGGCTATATGGAATAGAGGAAATTAAATTGTTAGGATGGAAATTACTAGCAGGTTGTAATGAGTTTCTGACAATGGGTTTTTGTATAATCATGTACCAAATGTTCCATTGTCCTTATAGAACATAATATCCAAAAAATGTAACTCTGGTAGATTTCGATTTTTAACAAAGATAAGATGATCAGTTCTCGTGTTGAAGTATTCATGGAAAAATTCCAGTTTCTCATTCAAGCCATCCTAAATGACAAAAATATCAATGAAGTGCTTCCAGACAGTAATTTTGCTCTTAAAAGGGTTCATATCTGAGTACACAAATTTCCTCTCCATGCTATCCATGTACTGTAGATGTCGATGTACAATGCAGTCATACTGAGCCTAATCACTGTTCCCTTAATTTGTTGGTAACATTTTTGTTTAAATCTAAAGTGATTTTGTGAAAAAACAATTTCAGCGAATTTCACCAAGAAATGATTTGTGGGATTATTATCTGTACGTTCCCTATTTAATGTATTTTCTAAAGACTCACAACCTTATCATGGGGAACTGATGTGTACAGGTCTTTGAGGTCCCATGCCACCAAAGTACAAGAATTGTAGTCTCTGCCCATGTTATTAAGTTAATCTAAAAAATTAATAATATGTGTACGGTCTCTTAGATTAGACGTAG
Source organism: Neoceratodus forsteri (assembly GCA_016271365.2). NCBI lineage: Eukaryota > Metazoa > Chordata > Ceratodontiformes > Ceratodontidae > Neoceratodus > Neoceratodus forsteri. Next base: position 1,090,917,235 of record CM057458.1, read on the forward strand.
TCTTCTCAACGATAGGTCTGATATGATGATCAACAAAGACAGAAAGGGATTCCAGAACCAAATCAGTCTCTGGGACAATAGGTCTCCCAGGAGGGTTATAGGGTCATGAATTTTTGATAAAGTATAAAACAGTGGCATTGAAGGAGTCTTCTTAAATAGAGTTTATTTTTCCCATTTGTTATCCAGTTATTTTCAAAAGCCATTCTAGAACACCCAAACCAGGTTCTGAACAGCTTTTGTTGTATCTGTTGGGATAGACAAATAGTTTGTTATATCTGATAATAATGCCAACCATTAGGCTTTATATTACTCATAGTTCTGAATTACTATTGCCCCACCCTTATCAACATTTTTTTAACAATCCTGTTCTCATTCTCCAAATTTCTCAGGGCTCCAAATTCAGCAGCTGTTAGGTTATACCTATGTTTTCTATGTATTTTTCTCTAATGAGTAACTGATCAATCTCCTTATTAACCATGGAAATATAGGTGTCAATCATAGAAGGTTGATTTTAAATTTAACTTCTGGCTAAAATTTTTTCCTCTTTTTCAGCAATGTTAGGAATTTCTTGAATAGGTAATGTATCAAAAAAGAACCTAAGTCTGATTTTTCTATAAAATCTATTCAAATCTAGTTTCAAACCATACTCACTTATGTTCTCATGGGGACAGAATGAATATCCTTTTGAAAAGATCTTCTCTTTCACATCAGTAAGTTCTCTATCAGACAAATTAAAAATTATTTACATTTCTCTGCTGTTGTTGGAGATCTGGTTTTCACTTTGTCCTGTCCTGGTTCCTTTTCTTTGTTCTCTTTTCTTTTTCCTGTGCTACCTGCTCATATGCTTGCTGCTGTTTTAAGATGTCTTCAGCTGCTGTTTTAAGATGTCATCAGCTGATGCCATCACAGACACGGACAGAAGGAGGGCCATTTTCTGAATGCTTCACTATATAAAGGGGCTTCAGGTGGTGTGGTGCAGCTTTGTATTTGCTTCACAGGACAGGTAGGAGCCTTTTAAATGTTAAACTGAAAGCCAAGGTAAAGTGGCTTTTTTTACTTAACTGCTGCACTACCACTGTTTGGGGGTTTGTTTGAAAAACTTTAACACATTAAATATAGAGAAGACATCTACATATTCTTTTTTTTATTAGGCATCAAGCCATGTTAAATTGGATGAACACTACAAGGAGGTAAACAGTTTGCTTTCTTTGAGCACATTCATTTATATTATGTAAAGCATTTTTTTTTTGTTAACTCACAATGCTGCATATGAGTACAGCGAGCGAAATAGTCATATGCTTAAGTGTCTGGTCTTTTTTGTCAGAGATTTAATATGACTATATAAAGATCGTAGTTTAAAAATAGAGCGCTGGAGATTTAATGACAGTAGATGTGAGAACTTGAAAATTAGATAATGTTTATTAAATGAATCAGTATTATTGTGTATAATTTTGGATTATGTTAGCACAAGATATTGCATTTGTGAACTGGTATGGTTATATAAGTTTCTGAGTTTGAACAAACTTGGATTTGCCTTCTGTTTTTTTTACAGAATGAAGTAAAATAGTTTTGTCCTAGGATACAAACTCTGTTTTGAATTGTGACATATCATGAGCATAGGTTACGTTATGTTTTCCACCTGTACATCATTGCTGCCTATTTGTGATTCCCTGCTGAAATAAAAAACTAATAATACTCATTTATTATTAATTTAAATTTTGTACATTTTTATAGGCAGTATACCATTTACCTGAGGAAGAAGTTTTCACTGAAATGCTGGATGTATATCTGGTGTTTTTTATAAGTTACTGGAATAAAAGTATTAACTTACACTACAGTATATGGTGAGTGGACCATGTTTTCCATTCTCTGCTTGTTTGCTATTGCCCTGATTGGAATTTGGTATATCCCTTTAATTAATCTTTTCTGATTTTTCTGAGGTTGGCTGAGCTGGAGGTTCATTTCTAATCTGTAACAGCAGCATAAGCTCTATTTATGAAAATACATACTGATTGAATGATTTGAAGCAGCCTTAGCAGGAGGATGGGGTTGTTTGGAGATCCACACCTGGTAACTGTAAAAACTTAAGTTTAATGATTAGATGACTCATCAAAAATTGCAGAGTTTTGTATTAGCAGATATGGTGGGACAGGAGACTGGGTTTGAAGACTTCAGCAGTCAGGACTTGATTAAACAGGCACTGAAGAAACCACAGACAACTTCATCTAGCTGTGCCTCTGCCAGAATTGCAGCCATTGTAGGTCAACTGATGAGACTGAATAAATGTCAGGACTCTGTTACTGAAGTCCTCACTGAATTCAAACAAATTAGAGGGGTAATAGAAACAAAAACCTGGAGAATCAGTGACACAGAGGTTAGCATTTCCAGCCTGGGAGATTTACTGGCTTGGGAATGCCAAGACCAAGTGAAAGACATGAAGCACCTTAGAAAACTCAGAGAACACATGGAGTACCAGGAGAATTATGCCAGATGGAGCACTCTCCTGGTCTCCAGAATTCCAGAGGGGAAAGAAACACAAGAACCAGCCACAAAATGAACAGAATGCTTACTGAGCTCTTCAATTACCCCCCCCCCATCAACAGGAATATCAGATTGAGGGGGTGTATTGTGGCATGGTGTTGAAATCAGGCCCAAATGAGAGACCTCAGGTCCTGATCATCCACTTCTTAAATCTTCTAGAAAAACTGTGTGTACAAAACAAGCAAGAGCCATGAACACTGTTAATGTACTTATCTGAGCTACAACATCTGCCTGTTAAAGAGCAGCTGACACCTTCAGGAGAACTTTAACACAACATAACATTTAGACACAGTTCAGCTTGTATTTCACATTAATTTTGTATTCCTACTCCCTATTATTTATTACTGAGGTAATTTGCATGAAAACAGGATCTTAGCTCCTAAACAGTTCATCTGTTCCTGTTGTTTTCCCCCTACCTGAAGTCCTAATGCACTACTTGTGACTTTACCATTACTCACATGGCAACAGATTGTGATGCCACAACAGACTGTTATGACTTAAAGTAGGGAGTAAGCTATAGAGGCAGATAAACCCTAAGGGAAATCTAAGGGATAAAAATCACATACTCATGCAAATTTACTCAGTAATAAATAATGAGGAAGAGAAATATATAGAATACACATGAAATACAAGCTGAATTGTACCTCATTATTTTGTTTTTCAAAGTTTTCTTTGAGGCCTCAGTAGCTCTTTAAATGATCTTAGTCCTGGATTAAGGGAACAAAAAAGCAACCTACTTCACGGGCCACCAACAGTCAATACAGGTTGGAGGTGCTATTTTTCCTCTCTTACCTATCCAAGCTGGGGTCCCACAAAGCTCTATCCTTGGTTTCATTCTCTTCTTAGTTTTTCTTAATGACCTGCCATCTGTGTCAACTTGCATATCCATAGGTGTGCAGACAACAAAGTCATTTACACTTTCGGCCCCTTGGCTGTGGCAGTGGAAGATTAGTGCTAGCAAGACTTCCACAATGTCCAACATTGGTTTCATGCCAACCAACTCTGGGTCAACAACAAAAAAAAGTGTCCATGACCTTTGGCAGCAACCATAACTGAGCAGACTCTCCCCTTTTCCAGTCTCCTCCACATTTCATGGCACCACTTTTGAAGAATACCCCACCTTCACATACCTCAGCGTGTGGCTAAATAGCAGACTTGACTTATCTGCTATCCATAACAAACTCCACCCAATCTTGGTGCCCTGTATCACAATAAAGACTGCCTTTCTGCAAAGGTCCACCAGGAGCTGGTCACCAGAATGATTCTTCTGTTTTTCAACTCTGTAGATGCGATCTATGGCACAGCCCCCTCCTCTTCCATTGCCAGATTGGCCACCATCTACAATGCCTTCTGCTGTTGTGCTACCAACTCATCCTCTTGTACTCATCATTGTTTTCTCTAATCCTCCCTATCCATTCTCCCTTTACCTCAAGTTGCCAGTCCCACTGCATTTTCTTCATATCCAAATACTGCTTTGGGTTCCTTCCTTCCTTCCTACCCATCCTCACTTCTCTTTCACACCCCTCTCCCTCCTACTCTGTTCACTCCATGGACCTTTTAACATTCTCTCTTCCTCACCCACACTGCCCTGCTGGGCAATCAGCCTTCTCTTCATGCCTCCCCTCCCTCTGGAACCTGCTCCCTTCCTCCCTCTGTCTCTCCCCCTCCTTCATTTCCCTCCCTTAGACCCCCAGCTAAAACATCTCCTTGCATCTTCCTGTTCTTGCTTACCCTCAACCTGACCCCCTCCACTATCTGACTCACCCCACATGCTTTTTGACCCCCACCCTATGATTTCTGACCCTTCCTAGTGCACTATAGCTGCCTGTTTATTTGACTCTTCTTCACAGCACAAGCATTGTCACTTTGTTCAGCAGGCATCATACATTTTATTTTGCACGTGACTAAATGATCACTGCTTTGTCTGCTAATATGTGGTTCCTCCAGTTTGTCATAGTTTTATCATCCATGTGCTCTCTATTACTGCAGTTTTGCACATTATCATAGTAACAGTATTTTATGACCTGTTGTAATTTTGTAATATTGTATTCGCCTTTCCTTCTCCCCTAGGTTGCACCAGGAAATGAGCCTTGACTCAACGTGCCTTTCCTGCTTACCAATTTTCAAATAAATAAATGTTTGCTGATATGAAAGTGGGCCTCGACAAAATGGGCTCATGCTTCCATCTGATATAACCTATCCAACTCAAAGTTTGGTTGAAAGCAGGCCTTCAAACCTTCCAGTGGCCAAAGTGGCCAGGAAAGCCTTGGTGGTTGAGTCTTCCAATGTCTTCTTATATCACAGACCTTCCTGACCAGCCGTGGACTTAATGGAACCCAAATAAAAGTAGCCACATTTCTTTACATTGATCCCACTACCTCATCGACAGGCATCCAGCTATGAAACTGATGGAAGCAGCTGCTTAAAAACTGGTTCTTTTTTGCCAGGTTAGTTCCACTTCGAATCCTGCCTTCTCAAATGTGGATAGAGTCCAGCACAACATTGCCTGGCTCACTTACTTCTTGACAATTTCCTCACATGAGTAGGTGGTGAGCAACACTGCAACACAAATGAACCAACTGTTTCTTAAAACTAACTTTGAAGATGCTGAACATATATTCATCTAATGAAGTACATACAAATTTGGTAAATGGGGGCAGGGGGTGGGGTAGAAATCACACTTAACAGAAGCCTGGCTGCATATTATTGAGTATTTGAACTAGAACTGCATTGTGCAACTGCTTGATCCCCCTACTGACTTCTTGGACTTGCAGAGACTTTACTTGCAGCATCCATTCTTATGTGCTTGCTCACACAAAACAATGCCCTCTTGAGACTACTTGACTAACTGACCCAGTATATACTGGTTTCCCTTGTCAACACAAGGTGGATACCTAGAAATGAATGCTTGCTTCAAACACCTCTAATGTGGTACCACTAATGTGATAGGCTTCACTTGGTATTGTGTCTCTCGGAAGTGGACAAGGATTGTCCTATAAATCATTACCTGTTCTGTCACACAAACGGAGTAACACATGGGTTTAAAATATTTAAAATGCTGCAATATGTAAATGTCTGATCAGGAAACATGAACTGTACAAGTATTTACAAGATTAATACAAGAATACCACTAAGTACACCAGAAGAAGTAATATGAAAAGAAACTGCAAACTGATAGGAATAGCTAAAGAAACAAACCGATTTAGCTACAATAAAACCAAATTGATTGCAGAACAACAGCCCCCTGGTGTTAGAGTCAGTGCAGTTCACTCACTCTTTGTCACTTTTGTCAGCATCATCTGATGATTAAAGACTGAGAAAAAAGCCAACATTTTTATTGGATTCTCTCCTTCATACTCCAGGAAGGGTCTGTTAACATGCTGTAAATATTGCAGATCCTAGCATTCACTGACACTGTTCCCTTAACATGGGGTTTCCATGGCAGGAGAATCATCCTCTCTCAGAACTGTCATTTTCTTTGTTTTGCCAGGGGTTGATTTCAAGTGATAGGAAATCATTTTCATGAGAATCAAGATTGTACAAATCCTTTCTCAGACATAGAAGTGTTCCACTTCCCTGGCATTCTTAATAAATCCATGACCTTGGTTTTTGTGTCCTCCACCACTGAGGGTCAAATCATATGTCTCTTTGAGAAGTAGAAAGCTACATTCTGACTCTTGCAGACTGCCTCATGACACTCTGGCAGCTGTATGTAAATTACCCCCATTGTTCTGTGTCAAATAATTTAAGGATGCAAACAATGAAACAAAATGTTTCCCTGGCATTTTTTATATTTTGGTTTAGTACTTGTTTTATAGAGATGAAGTCAGACTTGACTGTCCATACAGGTCCATCTCTTGATTACGTAATATGTCATGTATGTTTCTTCATCCAATCATTTATCTATCCCATCTTTAAAGGACTTACAGCTTGTATTGTTAACAAGATCCATCAGTAAGTTATTCCAGATGTTCATGGCTCTCTGTGTATAAAGGTTTTTGCTTTTCTTTAGAAACATAGAAACATAGACGATGATGGCAGATAAGGATGTGTGGCCTACCTAGTCTGCCCTTTTTCCCTACCTAATGCAATCCTGCAGACCCTAGTTAATCTGTGGCTTACTCTCTCTTCTCTGTTACAAGAGTACTGTTATGTCTGCCCCATGCATTCTTGAATTCCACTACTGTGGAAGGTACTGTTTGTAGGGAGTCAGAAGCTCACTCAGATACTGGTAGCTCACTCCATTTAAGGCTTTCTATGCAATTAAAAGAATCCTGAAGTCATTGTGCCATCTAACAGGTAGCCAGCCTACAGCTCATAGCAAGGAGTGATATGATTTGACTTCAGAACTGAGGTATATTGTGTGGTTTTTAATTGTTATGTCTTCTTAGTGCATAAGTGTCTTGGCCCTGTGTTAATTTTAGATCCCCATGAGTTCATCACTGTAGACATTAAAAAGAAAAAGTAGATCACCTCATGTTCTGCATCTTTCCAGATTGTGCAACCCTGTCATAGAGGCGTGAATCAAGAAGCATAGGCAGACCAGGAGAAGTTATAAAATTCACAAGTAGCATTTTATTGGTGTAACCCCCTATAAATGAGGTTCCCAAATGTCTTCCTTGGGTGTGCCTAAATGCCCACTGCCCGGTGGTATTCTTTTTTTTTTTTTTCTCAAATTCTGTTTATTCACCGTCTTCTCAGGAAACTCTCTCAGGCATCTCCCATTTCACAGCTCTACATCCTAGCCTGAAACTCCTCCATATTCCTGGTACCAGCCCAGCTATTCTCCCCAGTTCTGAGCCCCCTGAGGTAGGGACACCCTATCTGCCCAGGGCACTTTATCTACAATTCGGGCCGGGCTCGGCTCGGCCCAGGAAAGAAGGGAGTCTAGCTGTTTGGAGTCTGGCTGATGGTGGTGGTGCCATCACCTATCCCCAAGGATGGGAATTTCTACTTAGGTCCCTCCCCATTGGCTCGGTCATGCAATGCATCCCAGTGCAGGCATGCATGCTCCTGTGCATGCCTACAGGGTCGCCACTGCAGCCAATCCCCATGCACTTCCTGGTCTCAGGCTGCAGTGCTCCCACCCCTCACTAGGAGTCCCCAGAGCCTGAGATGGGATCCCCCTCCCTCCCAGGACAGGAGAGCACTCTGCCAGATGCTCAGTCCTATCCCTCCCCTGCCAGTCCCTGATGACCCAAGTTCGTTCCCGAACCTGGGTTGCTGGTGTGGCATCCAGCACCTCAACCCTCAGCACCACCGGGCCGGCTGGTGTTCTGTGTTCTAACTGTTTAAAAGTAATTGCATGTGAATGCCCTATTAACCTCCGTGCCTGCTCTTTAAGAGCTGCCTATCTCATAGTGTATAATTAATCTGGGTAGGGTCTGAGTGTTCCTAAGCTTGAGTCCTGCCTGGGCTGCCAGATAATTGCTGAATTCTGACATCACTAATTGTGCAGAGGAGCTCTGTTAAGAATTGTTATTGTTTGCTGATTATCTGCGTTCTTAATAATGATATAGTAGTTTGTCTAACCTGTCTTATTTTCAGCACGGACTTTTCTGTTAATCACCACCATCTTGGTTCTGGACTACCAGTATGCACCAATCAGTACTTCTGGGGGACCTAAAATGGAGCCTTCCCCCAGGGGTCTTGTGGGAGTGAATTTCTGAAGGAATTGTAGTTTTCTCCCTTTGGCACCTAAATGGACCTGGAGGGGGAGCCCTTGCTGTGACAGACAGATGGATCAATGAATCGAACCTTTTTGGATCACTGGGAAAGTCCCAAACTGCCTGCAGCAGTGAATCAGTGTGAAGTGTGAAGTGGGAGTTGAGAGTGAGAGGAGCTCAAGAGATTTGAGCAGCTGCTCCTGCATAGTGTGCAGGGGAAATCAGTGGGAAGGCTGTGACTGGCTTACCTGCTTTCGTCTTCCTAAGTGAAAAGAACTGAGAACCAGAATCAGACTCTATCCGAACTTGTGTCTTTCTACCTAATTGTGATTTATTTTATCTGAAGAGGGGCTGAAGACTTGCTTTTGAGCAATGGGCCTGTCAGGACTTCCATCATGACAGCAGAGCATATGGTTTGCACAGAAAACCATATGTATTGCAACCGGACTGTCATCCTAACTGTGGTACTTCCTTGCCTTCACTATAAGTGTGCTGAATGTGAATAGTGGGTTGCGATTTGGTTCCCCACTGCTTGAATGTGTTATGCTTGCTGGAAGCAGTATCCAGTAACTCTGAATCAATTTTCTTCAAGCTGTCTGGGCCTCAACACCATGGCCCTGATTTCCGCTCACGCTGCAGAGAACCACCTGATGAGAGACCTGCCTGGGGATTTGGCTCCCTGCTCAACATCAATGAACAGGAATGACACCACAGTGAATCATGTGGGCCCTGCTTCTCCTGGCAAACCAGCACTTCATCTTGAGGTTTCCACTATGTCCAACCTGAAATCTGGTCTGTGTATCATGAGTAAATCATAGGGTAGCTCCCTGCAACTACCTCCTAACCAAAGTGTGCCATCTGATTTAATTGTTTTAATTGATTGTCATGAACTGAGACCTCCAGCTCCAGAATACAAACATTGGGTTAAAGTGCATGTTGTGTTTTCTTTTTCCTAAGGGCTCCAACAACAGCTGCAACACCGGCCTACCCCGGGCAACACTTCAGACTAGCATGTAACTCCAACTGGGTATCCAGAGTGTGTGTAACTGTGATAGAGGGACTCTTAGATGCATGCATGCTTGAACCTGATTTAATCAGTAGTAGAATCAAGCACCAGATTACGTCCCTTCCTTGTTCATACCCCCAAATAAATCAGATCTGAATATTTTTGCACTTAAACTCTTTGTGATGTACCTCTGTACAGACAGCATTGAAATACTGTAGGTTGTTGTGGTACATCTTGTTTTACAGGGGGTTTCCAGGGCTGAGTCAGCTGATCTAGCCCTGGTGGTAAGTGTAACAAGTGTGGGATTAAATCTGTTGTCAGGTGCTAATTGCAATTGTGTATTCAGTGAACCATTTAGGCCACTAGAGGGAAAAGAGGGGGGTAACAGTGTCCCAGAGGGCTGTACCCATGGCAGCTACACTACCATTGATCCTGTCCTCTAGGTGGAGGCACCCGTTCCTAGAACTCAGGCACCTCACCTTGCTCTCAGTCACACAGGCAGGGGTAGTATCCCTTGGGGTAACACCACTTAGGGGGTTACATCTTGGAGGCACCACTGGGATTTGCACCATCTAGTGGTCAGAGGTGGGAACTGCAACCTCCTACGTTAAATTTGTGACAGAATGGAGGCGCTTACTATGCCCAAGCTTAAAATTGCTCCCCATAAGTTGGTAGTGCACCGTATGATGGGGTGGAGCGAGGCTGAGGGGTAGACCCCCAACAAGCCATATTATTTTTTTTTTTATTTAATAGACTTTATTGATTTTTTTCACAAACACAATTGCGCAGGCATCCACAGGACAAGATACAATAAATGCTGTCAGAACAAGGGGTCTTGTGTCAGTGAGTTAAAAACAGATAACAGCAATTGAGAAATAAGTACATGTATTGAGGTCTGCTCCCCCCCACCCATACCAACCTCCCCCTCCCCATATTAGATCTCACCTCCTTCCTCCTTCCTGCCACAGGCTATAAGAAAGAGTATCTACCAGGTGTATAGTAGGTTGTCACTTTTAGATTTTAGGGGGTATGGTACCTAATAGCATTTATAATAAGGAAGTTGAAGAGAAGCAAGGTGCCAGCAACATGAGAAAAGGGTCCCAGACCTGCTGGAATTGAGACCTCCTGTTAGTCCTCCCTGCAATAACTCATTCTGCCTGTAGGGAAAACATTATCTCCTTGAACCACTCTATAGAAGTGGGTGTGGTTGTATCAATCCAATGTCTAAGCAGCACCTTTTTGGCATAAGCAGCTATTAACGCCATATGGGCTCTTTGTAAATGACCTTGAAGGTTGGTACAGTCTCCCAAAATGCATATTTTGGGGGTAAACCTATCTGAGAGGGATAACAGGGGATCTAACCAAGATTTGATGTTAGTCCAGAATTAGGCAACTTTGTTACAAGACCGTAACATATGCAGTAGATCCCAGGAAGACTGTGAGCACTTGGGACAAAGATTAGAGGATGAGAGTCCCATCCTTTCTAAACTAACTGGGGCACAGTACACATTATGAATAATCTGGAATTGTGTATATCTGTACCTATTCCATTTTAGACATCTATATGTGTGTTTCCAGATTTTTGACCAATTACTAGGGGAGGGTGATACTTGGCATAGCCTGATCCCACCAATATCTTCTATGGCCCTCCAAGCCCAGTAATGCTGTTTGCAGGACTCCGTAGGCATGAATAATCAAGTGGGAAGATGGGATAGAGAGAAGATATGGGGATCAGGCAGCAGACAGGGTTCTGTTCCAGTCTACAGTCCCAAAGTGGGATGATAACACATGGAACATTTTTATGTATTTAAATAAATGCAAGGGGAACCAGTGGTAGAGTGAGGAGGCTTCCTGAAAGTGCATAAGCTTGTGATTGATAACTAGTTCCTCCACTCTGTCCAATCCCATATTGGGCAAGAAACAATGTTGTTTAATGGGTTTACCCAAAATAAGAAAGTTAGGGTTATTAAAAAGTGGTTGTGCAATATCCTTGGCTCTGGAAATTTTAAGAAAAGTGTTAAGTTAAGACTGTGTGGTTACCAGGGAGTCGACTGGGGAGTTTTTCAGCCCTGAGGGAAGAGCCTTGTGAGGAATAAAAGGAAGGGCTCTCGGGTTCAAATTGTGTGTACAGTAAGACATATTGATTTTTCAGTTTCGATCCAGAGAGGGTAATAAGAAAAACTAGTGGAGGAATGGATCGATGGGAAGAGCCAAAATCGCATTCTAGTGAGATGGATGGACAAATGATATAAATAAAAATCAGGAACTTGTAAGCCCCCATCAATTTTCTGTTGTGTGAGTTTATTATAGCTTCTTCTTACTTTTTTCCCAGTCCACAAAATTGTTGTGAGAAGCTTATGAACTTGAACAAACCATGAACGTGGTAAGGCCCAATTATACATTTGTAAAGGGGATAGTATGCAAGCTAAGATATTCATTTTAATAATGCTCATTCGGCCCCATAAAGAGAGAGGAAGTAAAGACCATCGCTTAATAGCTTCCTTTATAGTGGCTACAGTATTGTCAAGATTGAGGGTCTTCATAGTCATAGGGGAATGGTGGAGAAAAATACCTTGGTACTTAAGTTTGTGAGGGGAGCATTGTAAGCCTAGGTTACTAATTTCTGATCTCTGGAGGTAAATATTAAGTGGAAAAACTTCAGTCTTCTCGATATTTAGTTTGTAGTTGGATATTTCACTAAATTGAGAGATTATATTTAGGGCAGCAGGAAGGGATTGAGATGGAGAGGAGATATGCAGTAATATGTCATCTGCATATGTGGAAAGTTTGTATTCAGAATGTCCAATGTGGATTCCTGACACAAGTGGTGAAGCGTTCAGTTTCCTTATCAAGGGCTCTAGGAAAAGGTTAAATAAATAAGGTGAGAGGGGACAGCCTTGCCGGGTGCCCTGTAATAGTGGAAAGGGTGTGGAGAGTACTCCATTACATTGAACCCGAGCCAAAGGGGAAAAATAAAGTACTTTGACCCAGGTTATGAATTCCTCAGGGATATCATACTTGGGAAGTATGGAGAACAGGTACTCCCAGGCCACTCTATCGAATGGCTTCTCTTCATCCAGGGAAACCAAAGCAGCCAGAAGTGAGGCATCCCTGGATGCAGAGAAAAGATAGGCAAGCTTATGAAGATGATCAGAGGAGTGATGACTCTGAACCAACCCCACTTGTTCAGGACTTATCAGGGGGTCCCAGACACAATGTAGCTGTAGGGCAAGGATCTTAGCCAGTATTTTAAAGTCCACATTGATAAGGGAGATAGGCCGGTAGTTCTGAACAAATGAGGGGTCTTTCCCAGGTTTAGGGAGGACCACAATAATAGCCTGTGTTAAGGAGTGGTCAGATATACCATGTTCATAGGCATATTGAAACAGGTCTAGCAAAATAGGCGCCAATGTAGTTTTAAGGGCCCTGTAAAAGTTGGATGAAAAACCATCCAGCCCCTGGGATTTACCTAGGGAAAGTAAATCAATGGCTTCCAGTATTTCTGTAACAGTAATGGGATTTTTCAGATTGGAAGAGTGTTCCTTGGATAATGTAGGGAAGGTGATGTCATTAAGAAAAGAATCCAGTTTTTGGGAGGAAAAGGAAGAATTAGTAGGGGTATATAGGGATTTATAAAAGGCCTGGAATGTTTCACAGATATCTCTAGGGGTGGTGAGAACATTGCCTGTTGGAGACTGGAGAGAGATAACAATGCTATCTGTTAGTTGAGATCTGAGGCAAAGGGCTAATAGTTTGCCCGCTCTTTCACCTCAATTGAAATATGTTATCCTGGATCTAAGCAGGAGAAACTTGGTACACTCATCCAATAAGTGATTATATTGAGCTCTGAGGGATTCAGTCTTCTCCCAGTCAGCAGCAAGAGATGAAGAATTTAAATTGACCTTTACTTGATTTAGTTGATCAATAAAAGCTAAAAGTAGCTGTTCCCTTGTTTTTTTACGTGTGGTGGCTAGACAGATTAATTCCCCTCTTAGAGCACACTTTAAGGTGCACCATAATATATCCACTCTGAGCATAGAGGGAGAGTTATCCAACATAAATGTGGAAATAAAGGATTGTAGATGAAGTAGAAGGTCTTCTGACTTAAGAAATTGATTATTGACCCTACAGATTCTGTCTCTCTGAAGATTAGGCGTGATATCAATGATTAAGTGGGCTATATGGTGGTCAGAGAAAACTTTGGATGAGTAGAAAACAGATGTTATTCCTGGAAGGCACTCTGAACTCAATTAAAAATAATCAAGATGGGAACATGAATGATGGACCGAGGAGTAAAAGGAGTACTCCTTCCTATTAGGGTAGGTAATCCGCCAGGGATCCGCCAAGCCAATTGAATGCATCAAGTCTTGCATGGCATTTTGGCCCAGGGTCAGGGATGCTTTGGGATGGCCTGATCTGTCAAGGTTATTAGATATAACCTAGTTCCAATCCCCCCCCAAGAATAATTGGTAAGGAGGACCAGGAAGCAAGTAGGGTCATTACACCGGTAAAGAAGCCCAGGTTATCTGAGTTAGGTCCATAGATGGAGCCAAGAATGACTTCAGAGTGATCTAGGATCCCCCTTAAAATGGTGTAGTGGCCCTCTGGATCAGAAATTTGTTGCAGTAAATGAAAGGGAAGTTTACAGGCAATTGAAATGGCAGTTCCCCTTTTCCGTGAGTTAAGGCCGGAGCCAAACACTTGTCCAACCCAGAGCCAGCAAAAGTAAGACACTTGAGTGGGTAGTAAATGCATTTCTTGTAAGAATAGCACATCAGCTTGAAGCTGCTGAAGGTGTACTAGGATTTTCATTCACTTAGCTGGGATCTGTGCGCCTTTAATATTCCAAGTACAGTAATGATAGCTGGACATGACTATACTACACTATGAGGGGATACAAGCCCCCAGAATAAAGGAACCCAGTCAGGAAAGAGGTAAAAAGCATAAATCCTAAAGCCTGTGGCAACTCCCCCTTAGAAATACCAACAGTCCCCCACCATGCCCTCCCACCTCCCCACCTCCCTCCCACATCCCCAAAAAAGCATAACAAACTCCGAGCCCCACAGACCAAAAACAGTAAACAAGCAATAACCATCTATAGAGTAAACAAAGTGGAGGCTCTATTCCCCATTGCCATGACATGACTGTTCCACCCAAGATAACAGACCATCATCCCACCCTCCCCCCATTCCCCCAAACCCCAAAATATAGCCAGTTAAACTAACAACATCCATTATTAGAAGAGGGCAATCACACAGACCCCACTATATAAACAATGAGACCAGTTATCCAAACTAGTTCCAATATAGTAGACCTAATAACAGTGCACACATCTAAACCCTAGGTGATTCGGCTCAGTGATTGAGCATCTTATGACAGCATCAAGTTAATTTGAATCTTAAAAGAGAAACAAAACAAAAAAAGAGGCGGAAGATGAGGGGGGTTAAGGGAGAATAGTATGAAATTAAAGCTGTGAAGAAATCTCCAAGAGATAGGGTTATGTGCTTACAAGTATCTAAAGTCCATATATCAGGCACTTGCTTGCCTAATTTACATTGCATGGATATAGGCTTAGTATAGAAAAGAAGAAGGAGAGCACAGATTAAACAGTGGAAGGAGGAGGGGGAAATATTAAGAAAGAGGGAAATAAGAAGGGAGAAAAAGAAAGGGATGCAGAGAAGGATTAAACCCCATATCACAAACAGGAGTTAAATACTCTCAGTATGCAGGTCACATCTATCCATGTAGTTCAAACTAATGCTGGATCTGTGTGATGATGTGCATATTTGAGCAGCAGAAACACACGGCAGTGCGGGCAGTCGAGGAGAGGTCCAGTCATACAGGGAGGAGAATGGGTAGCAGGCATATAAGAAACCAAGAGCCAGTAGCTATCAAAAGTCCCAGTCCAATGGTGGTCTGCTGAAGCAAAAGGGAAACAATCGCGGTGAAGGGGGGGCTGGTTACTAGATGGAGAGAGGAAGACCTGAAACATGATCCAGGAGGGAGAGACCCAACCTGCAGACCAGGGAAATGTGATGGAGTCCTTCAAGAGATTGTTCCACATTGAGCTTCATTGATAAGGTAGGATATGGAGAGGTTGAAAAAATCCATATTTAAAATGCTGAATTTAAAATCAGGGTAACTTGCAGCTGCCATAAAAAGGATTTCAAGGCAGTAAGTCAGTGCATCAGCGATGATTAAACAGATCAGGGAACATCACCAGGAGGTCTTCTGAGGCCTGCCCTGCATTATTAAAAGCTTTCCAGGTATTTTGATGGTGAACAAGTAGCTTAGCAGGGTAGATCATCCGAAAACAAATCCCCGCAGCTATAAGCTTAGTGATGGAGGCATGATATTCAGCCCGCTTTTGCCGAGTTGCCACTGGTAAATCTTGAGAAAAGCAGAGTAGAGCCTCCTCCCAGCGTATCTCTTATAACTCCTTGTTTTTTTGTAGGACATGCTTCCAATTCAGGTAGCTGAGGAGGTGAAGGATAAAAGGACTGGGATTGGCGCCAGGAGGGGATCTTGGTTTTAAAGAATGATGGGCCCGGTCAACTTGGTAGGCCGTGGAATGTGGAGGTGAGCCAGCAATTTTCAACAGTAATTTCTGTGTGAAAAGAACCGGGGATGAACCCTCGGCTTCTTCAGGTAGCCCAAAGATGACAATATTGTTACGGCGATTTCGGCCTCTAAATCCTCCATTTTAATTTCCAACTTTGCTAGCTTTTGTCTGAGGGCAGTAATGTCTGTATCGACCCTTTTCTGCCAGTCTTCTAAAGAGGACTTATGGGTCAAGATATCGCCAATCCTCCAGTTGGTGTCTTTAAGCTCTGCTTGTATCCCTTTGAGATCCAAGGCAAATTCCCGAAATGTTTCTTTAATGGAGGTAATTTTGGCAAGGAATTTTTCTTCTGTGAGCAGAGTATTGCTAAATGGATGTGGCACGGCCTTGCTGGAGATCATGGCCTGCGAATTAGATCTCTTGACTGACTTTTCTGGTGATTGGGGTGGCATTTGGGCTGGAAGTGCTTGTCGCATTTCAATCTCCATAGATGTGACAAATTCTCTCAATTTCAAGGTAAGATTCCAGTCGCTGGTGTAGTAGTCATGTTGTAGGAGGTGAAGTATAAAGATGTTGCTCTGGATGTCAAAAAAAGATAGTTATTTGGAGGTCAGGGAGGAGAGCTATACAGACGAGCATCCTCTCAGGTTGAAGGCATCACGTGATCCCCTACAAGCCATATTATTAATGGACATCCCATTAGGGACCACCGATGCAACTATTATAGAGATGGTTGAACAAGTTAAGTGTTTGGGGAAGGTTGAGGTGAAATGTAGGGACTCAGATCTGTTTGACCAAACCATGGTGGTCCTCCTCTCCTGCAGCCTTCCCATAGACCCTGAGAGAGTGCCCCCTGTTATTTTGCCTGAAGGGTCCCAGAAAGGGTGGTGGGTCATTCATTTGCATAGTGACCCGGCAGCTTCTTGGGGATACCCAACTATAGAGGTGTTTAAAGACAAATTGCTTAGACTGCTTGCCACTGAGGGGTGATCCACTAAGGAGTTAATGAATATGTTAGATCTTTTTGAAGACACCACTCCCTTGCAGTCACCTTTAGTGTCTCCTGCCACACCTAGAGCTTCCCCTGTGGTAACCTCCCTCATAGTAATACCCTCCATACACCTGGACTCTTACTGTAGATTTAGACTCTTCTCAGGCACGTTCCTGGTGCCCATGGGGGAGGATGATCTGGAAACATGGATGGATTATACCACCCTCTTGGTCCAAGAGTGGCAGTGCTCTGAGGGGGAAAAAAGAAAGAGACTCATGGAAAGCTTGAGGGGCCCTGCATTGGAGGCCATTCAATTTCTTCGCTCCACCAGCCCAGAGGCCACTGCTGCCAAGTACCTCTCTGCTCTGGAAGGAGTCTTTGGCAGCACTGAGTCAGGGGAAGACCTGATTTGGAAATTCAAATCCGCCAAACAATGGAAAAAAGAAAAGCTGTCCATGTTTGTTACCAGAATTGAACGGGCCTTGTGGAGGACTCATAGGAAAGGGGGCGCGCCTGCCAGTGAACTGAATTAGGTCAGATTGGAACATGTCTTGAAATCCACCAGGTGCTATAGTGTGATGATGTTGAAGCTGAAATTGCAAGCTAGAAAGACAAATCTGCCTGAATATTACTAGCTTATGAAAGAAATTTGAGAAGCAGAGAATGATGAGGTGGGGTGGGAGCCCTATGCTGGAGTCACCCGTACCAGCCAGACCTCTGACCAAATTGATGAATGACATGAGGAGTCTGAATTGCAACAGATGAGGGAACTAATTAAAGAGCTGAGAGAGATGAGAGCCAATCAACAAGCTGCTGAGGTGGCAAAAAGTGCCACTCTTTGTCAAACGCCCCCTGAGTTAAAGAATGAGATCCCACCTGGAGGGGTGGGGGTGCACGTCATTTCCTCTGAAACTCGGACGGAGAGTAATCTGCTGGAAGAAATACAGGAATTGAGAACCTCGGTTAGGAGAT
The DNA here is from genome assembly GCA_016271365.2 of Neoceratodus forsteri. NCBI lineage: Eukaryota > Metazoa > Chordata > Ceratodontiformes > Ceratodontidae > Neoceratodus > Neoceratodus forsteri. Next base: position 1,090,934,973 of record CM057458.1, read on the forward strand.
CTTATTTGGGCCACTCAAGTAGTTGATTCCTGGAGAGGCTCAGAAAGCAGGGAAAGTGGACCTCAGATCAGAGAGGGACCATGGGACTTGCCTGAACTGTCCAAACAAGGAAGTGGTGTTCCTCCCCCTAGGGACTCTAATGAACCCATCTTTTGTTACCATTGTGGGGAAGATGGGCATACCTGGCCTAACTTTAGTTTGCTCGAGAATCTGAGAAAGGTTGCTACAAGGTTACTGGCTCTAGTTCGGCAAAGAAACATAAGGCCTCAGGCTGGGCTTGTATAAAAGGCTTATTCCTCTAAGACTGCTATAAAACAGATGACTAATTTCCCTTCACCTGATTGGTCCGAGGTGGTAGGCCCATCAGTGGAGACCACCTTAACTGTGAATGGTGTATCTGCAAGGGCTGCACTTGACAGCAAATCACAAGTGAAAACAGTGTTTCAAGATTGATACCAGAAGCACCTAACTTATGTGCCCCTACAGCCTTTGGAGGGTCTGCACATGTAGGAATCAAGTGAAAAGTCCTACCCATACTTGGGATACATTTGGATCTGGCCGTCTTTTCCTACTGCAGTGGCCAGAGTGGATGAACAAGTAGAGATGCTGGCTCTGGTGTGTCCTCCTACGGGATTGTATGATGGGGTTTCCTTGCTCATTGGAACAAATGCCCACATGTTTGGGAGACTGGCACAGTTGTGCCAAGAGAAAAAAGGGTGACAGACTGGGTGGACCTTCTGAATTCCAGCCTTGATACAGAGAGCCTATGATCTGCAAAAATAGACTACAGAGGTGGACTGGGATGAATTGGTGGGGATAGTGTGGAAGAAAGATCCTGATTCTTTGACCTTACCACCTATTGCTCAATGTACTGCCCATGGAGAAGTCCGTATTAGAGGAGATGTGAAGAACAAGATATTGATGCTGGATGCTCCAGGTGATGGAAATCTGCTGGATGGGTTAATGGTCAAGCCCAGTATCCTGCCTGCTCAAGCCCATTCCTATGCTCGGTGGGTGATGGTTCAAATACAGAAAATATCTGATTGGGAGATCAGTGTGTATTGGGGATGCACATTAGCTACCATGCACTGTGCGGACACTGCAGTGCTGCCAAACAACAAATGTCTCTATGAGAATGAAGAGGTGACCCTGGACCTATTTGATTTTTAGGAGTCCCCACTGTTCACTGAAGGGAAGGCTCAAGTCAGCCAGAAGCTTGCCCAGAGGTGCCAGGTGTTTTCCCTAAAGGAATGGGATGTGGGATACTTCAAGGTGCTGAACATACTATCAGACTTCACGATGATAGATCTTTTCTGGAGCGGTCTCGTTGCCTTGCCCCCGCTGATATCGATGATGTCTGAAGGCACTTACAAGAGATGCTAGCTGCTGGCATTATTCAAGAGTTGAGAAGCCCCTATGCTTTCCCTATTGTAGTGGTGCAAAAGAAAAACGGGTCCATGATGATATGTATGGATTACCGGATTTTGAACCGACAGACTGTACCAGACCAATATACCATGCCTCACATACAGGATGCCCTGGACTGCCTGAATGGATATCAGTGGTTTTCAGTACTTGATTTATGAAAAGGGTATTATCAGATCCTGATGGCCCAGAAGACCATGAGAAAACAGCCTTCATCTGCCTCTTGGGGTTTTACGAATTCCTGAGGATGCCGCAAGGGATTTCGGGTGTGTCTGCCACTTTCCAGAGGCTGATGGAACATGCAATAGTGGATATGAACTTGTTGGAATGTCTAGTATACTCGGATGATGTTATCATGTTTGGACGCACATTAGAAGAGCATGAAGCCCGATTATTCAAAGTTCTGGATCGTCTGGAAGAATTCGGCTTGAAACTCTCCATAGACAAGTATCAGTTTTTCCAGGCATCCGTGAAATACACGGGGCATATAGTGTCAGCTTAGGGGATACAGACCAACCCCAGAAAAGTAGAGGCCTTGATCACTTGGCCATAACCCAGCAATTTGAAAGAACTGCTGAGGTTTTTGGGGTTCTGCGGCTACTATCACCGATTCATTAAGGACTCCTCTAAAGTAATTCAGCCCCTCCTGAATTTCACTGAAGTTTATCCCCCCACCAACCACCGGTACAAGAAAGAGTCTATCAAGGATGAAGAGAAGATGTATTTCCAAATAGGTGAACCATTTGGGGCCTGGTGGACCACCGAGTGTGAGGCAGCCTTCTATGAGGTCGTTTATCAACTTACTCATACCCTGGTGCTGGCTTTTGCTGACCCCACCAAGCCATATGTTCTACACACTGAAGCCAGCCTGAAGGGACTGGGGCTGTGTTGTACTAGGATTATGAAGATGGCCTGAGACCTGTGGCCTTCACCAGCAGAAGTTTAACACCCTCTGAGCAGAATTATCCTGTCCACAAATTAGAATTCCTCACCCTCAAATGGGCCATAGTTGACCTGTTTCATGAGTACTTCTATGGGGCCAAGATACTGGTGAAGTCTGATAACAATCCTTTAACTTATGCACAGACTTCAGCCTAGCTGGATGCCACTAGGCACCAGTGGCTTTATGTACTGTCTACTTATGATTATGCAATTGAATACCAGCCTGGACTGAACCATACAGATATTGACGCCCTTTTGAGGTGGCCAAGCCCTCACGACAACTGGGTGTGACTGTCTGAACACTTTATTAGAGCACCGTGTCAAAAATTTGATAAGGACGAGCGGCCATCTGCAGATACTGTGGACTGTTTAGTGGACTGTCTTTGGCCTCCCAAAACTTGCATACCTGCAGCCTATTGTCATTTTTCAGCATTGGACATCAGCGCTCTACCTCAATTCAATAGTGATAGCATCCAGTGGGCTTATTCCCAAGACCCAATGATCCAACCCACCCTTGATGCCCTATGTGCAGAGAAAGATGTGTCAAAGCTATGCTCTGCCAACCTACGAACTGCTTTATTATTCAAGGAAGGCCTCAGACTAAGGTTACGAGATCAGTTGCTATATCGAAAAACAGTAGATTGCTAAGGTCGGGTAGACAAGCAGCAGTAAGTGCTACCCATGGCCTTCAAGCAGCTGGTGCTGAGGTCCCTCCACAATCACAGGGGACACCTTGGTATTGACCGGACCCTCGACTTGGTGCGGTCACGATTCTACTGACAAAAAATGTGGGCGGACATTGAAAACCATGTCAAAACCTGTAGTCGTTGCCTTCAGAAGAAAGCTTTGCCCCAGAGAGCTGCCCCTTTGGTCAACATCTCCACCAGCACCCCCATGGAGTTGGTTTGCATAGACTTTCTGTGTCTGGAGCCTAATGAAAAGAACATTGGAAATGTACTGGTGGTAACCAATCATTTTACTCATTATGTCCAAGCCTTTCCAACAAAAGATCATAAGGTATCTACAGTGGCCAAGGTACTGGTGGAGAAGTTCTTTGTCCATTATGGTGCACCCCAATGTATCCACTCTGATCAAGGGAGAGACTTTGAAAGTAGATTGATCAAGGAGATGCTTTCCCTGTGGGGAGTGTGGAAGTCCAGAACCACTCCTTACCACTCCAGGGGGACCCTAAACCTGAGCGTTTAACAGGACCCTCCTGGATATGTTAGGCACACTTCACCCCAAAGATAAACACAAATGGAGTCAGCAAATCAGTACCTTGGTGCATGCCTATAATTGTACAAGAAATGATGCCACCGGGTTCTCTCCGTATCGCCTCATGTTTGAAAAGGAAGCCTGGTTACCTGTGGATATTTGCTTTGGAGTTTCCCTGGATGGAATTCATGCTGAGAACTATCTGAAATACATACAAAAGCTAAAGGCCCAGTTAAACCATGCTTATCAGTTGGCCCAGACTATGGCTGCCAAGAGAAACCTTGCCAACAAAGAGAGGCATGACAAGAAAGTGAAGGCTCAAGAGCTACTGCCCAGAGACAGTGTATTGTTGCACAATTTGGGACTGCATGGAAGGCATAAAATTGCAGATAGGTGGCATCATCTTCCAGACATAGTGATCAGTAAACTGGATGAACTGCCTGTGCACAAAGTGCACCCTGAGGACAACTCTAGAGCTGTTAAAACCATGCACAGGAACCATTTACTACCTCTGCCATTTTTAAACCTAAGCAGTGTGTGGATCTCTCTGCAGGCTCTTTGCTTTAAAACTACAAGCTATTTTAAAAAATACTGTGATTCTGTTCTGTGTTTGTGTTTGTGCATACTACGAGTGTGTGACTGAGCCCTGCTGACATTTTGTCAGGAAGCAGGAAGAGGGACTGTAGTTCTTTTGACCAGACTCAAGAACTGCAGTTCAAAAAGGAACTTTTTATTTTTAATTTGGGGACTAGCATACATTTATACTCCACCAGCTCCACGCATGAGTAGTTTTCATGGAGTTTTAAAAAGGCATTAAAAACATTAAATCTCGAGGGGCTCTGTGACCTTGTTTGAGTACGTCCAGGTCACTCCTCTCCATTTATTGCACTTCTCATGTGAGCAGGGCGAGCAAGGGAGCAGGACGTGCTCGACTCCGTGCGCGAAGATGTGTGCTAAGACACGCGTGTTCAGCACGTGTTAAGCGTGTTAGGCGGTGTTAGAGGGAATAATTACGGCAGTGTTGTCACCTTCACTTATACTTGTGAGTACTGTTACATTACGTGGTTCTGTTGTTTCACATCTAACGCATGGTAATGGCATCCTCCTTAAATCTACCAAGCAATATTAATGTGTTTGTAACCACTACTAAAGGGGAAACAGGTATACAATGCACATCTTGCTATATGTTTAGCCTATCAGCTGACATTGCTGAAAATCTCCCCTTTCAATGTGCAAAATGTACTGACAACATTGTATTCCAATGTGAGAATAGCTTATACTATAAACGGATATTGGCATTCGAATCAAGAAATGATTCCGAACCTATAACAGTTCTAGATGCTTTACATGCACCAAATATCCCTTTAAATGAGACTTCCTGTACTTCTACTTACAGCATCCCTTCTGACAAAATAATATCTAGTGAGAATAATCACGCTGTTATGAGTAGTTCAGTGATTTATCCATCTGATGTCTCTAAAAAAGAGCCAGAGAAGATGAGCACAGTTTGGTAAACAGCATAGAAGATACAACTTGGTATAATGTGCAAGGGTCTAAAGCTACTAAAAAAAAAGAAGGAGAAAGGCTGAGTATTTTAACATTCCACTACATAATAGCTTTGACCCATTGTCCACTGCCCTATCGATTCTAATTGTATTCCTATTGAGTCCCCTAATGAAGGATTAAATTCTAAAACACTTCCCAAGTCATGGTTGATATGCCAAATTCTTCAACTCCACCACCTAATTCCACGACTGATATTCCTTTGATTGATTTTGCTACTATTCAAACTGGTGAAGGGCACCTCTATGTGTGTTCCTAATACTGATGATTCACATACCAGACAAATATTTGTTCTGGGTGATTCTTAGTTAAACATCTGGATAGGGTTTTATGTGAGCCTGACAAACATAATAGAACTTGTTCTAGTTTCAGTGGTGCTAAGATCTCAGATCTAACATATATGGTCGATAATACTATTAGCTCTCAAGACATAAATCCACTGTGTATTATCCATGTTGGAGCCAACAACATCTACATGGACTCTGTTCAAAATATCAAATTAACCTATGTTTCTATGACTAATAAAATGATTGATCTCGGGTGTGTTATTATTTTTTCAGAGATTCTACCCATACCATGGTACTCCCAGTTTCTTAATCATAAAATTAAAATTATTAACAACTGGCTTAGGCAATGGTGTTTACGACAGAATATTAAGTGCATGACCCATTGGGAAGAGTGTTCTGATAGATCTGAGCTTTACTGTCCTGACGGCTTGCATCTTAACAAACTAGGGAATGCATTGCTGAGTCAACAATTCCTATCTACAATTAACATAAATTTAAACTAAATAATGAGGGGGGAAGGGGAATGCAAATGTACACACCTCTTAGTCTCACTCTTATAAAGTCTCCAGTAAACAATTACAGTTTCTTAGTTTTAATGCTAGAAGTTTGACACATAAATTCGATGAGTTACAAACTGTGATTTCGAATAAGGATTTTGATATTATTACGGTTTGTGAAACATGGGGTGATTATAACTCCCACTGGATCAAGCAACTCCCTGGATATATCTCTTATTATCTAAATCTAAGTGAAAGAAAGGGTGGAGGTGTTGCCTCATTTATTAACAATAAAATCAACTCAGTCAATATTTCTAGTTCTATAAAAATTCATAATCTCCCGACTGAGAGTCTTTGGCTTAAAATTTTCCTATCCAAACAGGATTTTATTATCCTTGGGACATGTTATGTTCCCCCAAATTCATCTAGTTTAATTATGGATGCCATTCTTTCTGAATTTGAAATAGCTACTCAAATGAGTTATGTTACTATTACAGGGGATTTCAATCTCCCAGATATAAATTGGCAGTCATCCACAACATCTAGCAGTATTAGTAATACATTTTTGTCCACTTGTTTGGAATTGGACTTACAGCAATGGATAACTTCTGCAACCCGAGGTAATAATATATTAGATCTTGTTCTGAGTAGTATGGCCTTAGATATTAGGGATGTGCATATTTCATCACCAATTGGCAACAGTGATAATAATTCTATTTTATTTAACTTGCAGAGACATATTGTCTTTAATACTAATTCTTCGATTATATACCTGTACGACAAAGCTGATCTTCACAGTATCACTCTATACCTTGAAAAAATAAACTGGTTATCTTTTTTTGATAACCAGTCCTTATATCAAAGTTGGGTACTTTTCAAATCACTTATTTCGACTCTTCGTGATACTTGTATTCCATCAAAAAATAAGAATTCTAATGGGAAACAGACTCCTAGATGGATGTATAAAAACATAAAACGTTTAATAAATATAAAAAATAAAAAACATCGTAACTACCTAAAGAATAGGACAACTCCTAATTGGGAATCCTATTTAAAATCAAGTAGGAAGTGTAAATTAGTCATCCGTAGGGCCAAATCTAGATGGGAAATGAAATTGGCAACAACAGCTAGTAAGTCTAATTCCAAACAATTTTACTCTCATATAAACTCCTTCAGGAAAAGTCCAAGTGTGGTGGGGCCTCTTACAACAGAAAACATACTTATCCATGAGCCAAAAGCCATGGCTGATGTATTTAATAATGAATTTTGTAAAGTTTTCTCTGCATCAGAAGTTCAATCATCTGTACCTATGATTTCACCATCAGATACTTTTATCACATTCTCTGTTGAGTCTATTCTTAAAAAACTACACTTACTAAAAGGTAAATTTTAGTTAAGGCCCAGACAATATAGCAGGGCATTTACTTTACCTATTATCTAAACATATTGCCTTTCCACTCAAACTTTTATTAGACCTTTTTACAATATAATTTTATCCTTATGAATGGAAAGAGGCGTTTGTGGTACCAATATATAAGAAGGATCAAAACATCTATGGGAAAATTATCGGTCAATGTTTGACTTCATCCATATATAAGGTGTTAGAAAGTCTACTAAAGGATATTATTGCCCTATTATTGATGCATCTGATTTGGAACAACATGGCTTTAAGAAGGGTAGAAGCTGTCTGACAAATTTGCTCTGCTTTTATGAACATTTTAGTTCTTGTTTGGATAACCGGTTAGCCTGTGACATTGTCTTTATTGATTTCAGTAAAGCTTTTGACACCACCACACTGGGCTCTAATTCAAAACCCACAGGTCTTGGTATTAATAGTCATATAATTACATGGATTCATAATTGGCTTTCAAACAGAACTCAAAAGGTGATGATTAATGGGGCATTTTATAACTCTGGTAAAGTTTTAAGTGGTGTTCCACAAGGCTCGGTTCTCGGCCCCTGTCTTTTTCAGGCTTTTATATCTGATTTAACTAATTCCTGCCTTTCATTTACAATTAAATATGCAGATGATGTGAATATCGGAGGACCATGTTCTAATTTAGACCAAATATCTTGTATTCAGCATGATCTTGATATTATTAGTACCTGGGTTAATAAATGGGGCATGAAGTTAAACTCCACAAAATACAAACTAATGCATTTGGGTTCTAATAATTTAAATGTCCAGTATATTCTGGATGATTTACCATTGTGTGCCACTAATGATGAGAAGGATTTGGGTATAAACATTTCAGATGACTTAACATATTCCAAGCATATGCATTTGGTTATTAGTACATCTAATAAAATTATTTGGTCTATTTTGCGTAATATTAGATCTCGAGATCAGGAGGTGTTGGTACCCCTATTCAGGTCCTATGTCCGTCTCCATCTTGAATATGCTTCACAGTTGTGGTGTCCTTTTAAAAAATCAGATAGTCACTCTCTTGAAAGGGTTCAGCGAAAATACACTAAAAAAAATCTGGTCTCGAATCCTCATCTTATGAGTTTAGGTTGGATACATTGAAACTAATGCCTCTTACTATCAGACACATTAGAGGTGACCTTCACCTCCTATATGACATTATTCATGACCCCTATATCATGACTGAGTTAGGATTTTCTTTTAAGTCATCAATACATAATACTAGAGGTCATGTCCTCCAGTTAACTGGTAAATCTTTTAAACAAAATAATCGTAAGTTTTTCTTTTCTGTAAGAACTATTGGGCCTTGGAATAGAGTTACATCTGAAGTAGTAACAAGTAATACTAAAGAGATTTTTAAACATCATCTTGACACGCTAATTATGTCTGGGTATGACTTAACATTCTACTCTATGGCCTAGCATAGGAACATTATGGGCTTTGGCCTACTAGCTCTTTCCTCTAACCTTAGTATGAACCTATTGGCCAAGTAATGATCGATGTTGAACAGTCAGATCCTGCCCCCCCAGGTCAGTAACTCATGTCACTGCCTAAAAGCAACAGAGTCAACACTCTCCAACAGTGCAAAAACCCAGGCCTTCCCCTCAGCAGGCTGAGCCTGATGATGACAGTCAGTCTGAATCTGACAGCAGTGAGTGCAATACTCCTTATTATGCTACTTATGAACTGAGTCAATTGTTTCAAGGTTGCCCAATGTATAACTGTGGGGATGAAGCTGGGCTCTCAGGACTGTCTAACCCCCCCAGCTGCCTTCCTGGCACCAGTGCCCCCAGACAGTGAGGTGCAAAGTATAGTGTCCAAGATAGTTGACTCACTGTGCTTGGTGGAATTGTTTGAACTGCCCGAGGAGGAGTCTGATGCCATAAACTGTCCAGTAAATGATGATTATAATGAACTTGACCTTGTTGCCCTAAGTGATCCAAGTATTCAGTCTGTTGTAGAGTGTCAGCCAAGTGCCTCAAGATACAAATGTGTTAGAATCTTCCTTGGATAACCCATCTGAACCTTTTACAGAGGATGACCCTGAGCTGAATGCGGTGGACCCAGGGACTGATAGTGCTCCACTGCTGGAGTCTTTGCACAGTGCAGAGGTACTCCTCTTGACCCAAGAAGAGACTGAAGCTAGTGCGGATGCTCCAGAGACTACACCTGTTCCCCCATGAAAGTTTGGGAGAGTTATTAAACCAGTTATGCATCTTAACCATGACTCCCCTGGAAGACCAGTTGATTTTCCTCTGAATGTTGTCCATAAGGCTGTCTATATCTCCCAGAGCTCACTTCCTAAACTGAGCCATTCTGCTACCTCTAAGTTCATTGTTCATCCTGCAGAACATGGTGCCCCTGCCCCATCTAGCCCCAAATTAGATGATAGGGATGGGTCCCCATCTGTATTGTTTAACATGCAAGACATTATAACTTGAATCAGTATCATAGCCCTAATAATGTGTTAATCACAGTAGAATCAGTCTTACGTGTATGAGAAATGCATAACTGTTGTCATTACAGATATAATATGTGTGAAGCGTATTAAAAATGTATAGCAATGTGATAAGTTTATGTTTACTGATGCATCAGTCGTTATCATGTCTAGTGTATTAATGTCACATATATCTCATACAGAATATTGTCTTGTTATGATACTGCTAAAGTGTAGACTTGACATGGACGCTAAGTTTTTTCCAGGCAGGGAAGGGTGTAACCCCCCTATAAATGGGGGTTTCCAAAGGTCTTCCTTGGGTGTGCCTAAATGCCCACTGCCTGGTGATGTTCTGTGTTTTAGCCATTTAATTGCCTGCGAGTGCCCTATTAGCCTTTGTGCTTGTCTGTTTAAGAGCTGCCTATCTCATAGTGTATAATTAATCTAGGTAGGGGCTGAGTGTTCCTAAGCGCGAGTCCTACCTGGACTGTCAGATAATTTCTTCATTCTGCCATTGCTAATTGTGCAAAGGGAATTCTGTTAAGAACTGCTATCTGCTTTCTTAATAATGATATAGTAGTTTGTCTAACCTGCCTTCTTTGCAGCATAGACTTTTCTGTTAATCACCACCATCTTGGTTCTGGACTGCCAGTATACACCAATCAGTACCTTTAGGGGCCCTAAAATGGAACCTGCCCCCAAGGGTCTTGTGGGAATGAATTTCTGTAGGAATTGTAGTTTTCTCCCTTTGGCACCTAAATGGACCTGGAGGGGGAGCCCTTGCTGTGACAGACAGATGGATCAATGAATCAAACCTTTTGGATCAGTGGGAAAGTCCCGAGCTACCTGCAGCAGTGAGTCAGTGTGAAGTGGGAGTTGAAAGTGAGAGGAACTCAAGAGATTTGAGCAGCTGCTCCTGCGTAGTGTGCAGGGGAAATCGACGAGAAGGCTGTGACTGGCCTGCCTGCTTCCATCTTCCTAAGTGAAGAGAACTGAGAACCGGAATTGTACTCTATCCGAACTTGTGTCTTTCTACCTAATTGTGACTAATTTCACCTGAAGAGGGATTGAAGACTTGCTTTTGAGCGATTGACCTGTCAGGACGTCCATCAAGACCGCACAGCATATGGTTTGCACAGAAAACCCTGTGTATTGCAACCGGACTGTCATCTGAACTATGGCACTTCCTTACCTTTACTATAAGTGTGCTGACTGCGAATAGTGGGTCACAATTTGGTTTCCCACTTCTTGAATATATCACGCTTGCTGGAAGCAGTATCCAGTAATTCTGACTGGACTGAATCCATTTCCTTCAACCTGTCTGGGCCTCAACACCATGGCCCTGATTGCCACTCACACTGCACAGAACCACCCGACAAGAGACCTGCCTGGGGATTTGGATCCCTGCTCAACATCAATGAACAGGGATGACACCACAGTGAATTGTGTGGGCCCTGCTTCTCCTGGCAAACCAGCACTTCATTCTGAGGTCTCCACTTCATCCTTCCTGCAACCTGGTCTGGGTATCATGAGTAAATCACAGAGTAGCTCCCTACAGCTATCTCCTAATCAAAGTATATCATCTGATTTAATTGTTTTAATTGATTGTCAGGAACTGAGCCCTCCGGCTCCAGAATACAAATATTGGGTTAACACACATGTTGTGTTTTCTTTTTCCTAAGGGCCCCAACAACAGCTGCAACACTGGCCTACCCTGGGCAGCACTTCAGGCTAGCATGTAACTCCAACTGGGTATCCAGAGTGTGTTTAACTGTGATAGAGGGACTCTTAGATGCATGCATGCTTGAATCTGATTTAATCAGCAGTAGAATCAAGCACCAGATTATGCCCCTTACTTGTTCATGCCCCCAAATAAATCAGATCTGCATCTTTTTGCACTTAAACTGTTTGTGGTGTATCTCTGTACAGACAGCATTGAAATACTGTAGGTTGTTGCGGTAAATCTTGTTTTACAGGGGGTCTTCAGGGCTGAGCCAGCTGATCTAGCCCTGGTGGTAAGTGCAACAAGTGTGGGGTTAAATCTGTTGTCAGGTGCTAATTGCAGTTGTGTATTCAGTGAACCATTTAGGCCACTAGAGGGAAAAGAGGGGGGTAACAGTGTCCCAGCGGGCTTCACCCACTCTGGGTGGAGGCACCTGTTCCTAGAACTGAGGCCCCTCACCCTGCTCTCAGTCATGCAGGCAGAGGTAGTATCCCTTGGGGTAGCACCTCCTAAGGGTTACATTAGTATCACAACAATAGCATAGAAAAGTAAAATTGAACAGGAGCGCTCTTCTTAAAGGCAGTACAAACAGAAAATCCTACATCTGAGTCTCTGTCATTTTAAATCAAAATCTCTCTACCTCTCTAAACAAAGCATTGCTTTCTTTATATAATCTGCATTTTCCTGACAGTTATACACTCTGCACCCTGATATCCTAAGTTGTATCTCCTGTTTCTCACAAAATGTACCAGCACTGTGTCAGATTCCTTCCTGAAGCCAGTCTGAAGAGCACATCTAGTCTTAACAGTTCCAACAAAATAGAACATTATGTCCCAGAGCTGGTCTCCTATTGCAAATTCTTTAAACAAGCTTGTGGAGGTCAAAATGCATCTCAAGGTCAAAACCAGCACTGAAATTCTCTTTTAATACTCTTTTGTTCAATTTTGTGTCAAAACCCAATTCTAATGTTTCCAATTAGTTTAACCATTAGCATTGCAGCAGAACCATTACATTGTTTCTTACTCATTTATCTCTTTTCTTTATGTCTCTCCCCAGCCCTGGAGGAAGTATACTTATTTTTCCAGGATGCAACCTCTTTCCCCAGGTGGTCTTCCTTTGTGGGCGTTCTGCTTTCCTTGGTATCTGGGAAGTAAAGACTTTTTTCTGCAGGGCAACCACACCCTTCTCTTTGGGGGTTACAGCTAACATTATCTGGCAGGCACAGCAGGATCTACAGTAGGTTGTTATATGCCCATAGACTCCTGGCCAGTAAAAATATAGCAGAAGGTTTACCAAGGTTTCCGTTTTTACTTAGATGCCTCCCATTGTGATCAGTGTGTGTCCACTGTATCGCCTGTATCCAACATTTGGTAAGAACAACCACCTGCTCTTCTGCCTTGGTTTGCCTGGGGTTAGGATGTAACCTGAACAGTACCCCTTTCTGAATGATATAATGGAGACAGGCTTTGCAGACCACTCCAGGACTGATAACTACCCTATCTATACTTTTTATATACTGATATAACTTGTAAACATGTGTATCCTCATTTTGTAGCTCCCCTCAGTCTCTGAATCTCCAGGGAATCCCTCATTTAGCAAAAACATCAGTCTCTTCAGCTGTCTCACCAGCTTCTTCTTCACCTTTTGACCATGCTACTAAAGGGTCTATGACTCCATCTCAGATCACACAATCTGCATCTCAGGGTGTCCTATCTTCTCCACCGCAATCAGGTGCCTCCTGATTGGCAGTCTCTGCATCTCACACATCTGATGCTCCATGACTCACTGCCAAGCATTCATCCACCTCTGATTCTGGTTCAGCAAGGTAGCACCCAGGAAACACAGAAAGCTCCAGATGCTCCATCTCCAGCTCTGGTATCACTGCTCTGAACTGGTTCTCCATATTCTGACCAGACTCCCTCTGGCTTATGTCTATACTGGATGGATGCTTTCCTTGCCTCTTACCTCATTGAACTCATTCATGGGGTTGCCTTTTCTGACAGACTCACAATGATGCCCCTGGTGGATTACTAGGACCTCTGGGGATCTCTGTTCTGCCTCCATTCATCGTTCTGTGAGCTAGTTCACCAGTTCTGTTAAGGTTTTCAATATCTCCATCATTTCTTTCACTGCTCAAAAGTCTTATCTCAGTCACTCAGTAGTGTCTCTGTTAGGCACACTACTGCCAGCCATTTGTTTGGTGGTCATGCCTGTTTTTGACACACCTCTGCTGGATTCTTATCAGGGCACCCTTGTCAGACCTGCTGTCTGTTTGATGGCTTCTTCTTTTATCACTAGTGCTGACTGTACAGTCTAAGTTTGGACTTTTGTTTCTACTCCTAGTTTGGCTGCCATTCTTCCAGTAACAACTCCTGGGCTTGCTGTTGCAGTATCCATACCTTTCTTCTATGTGTTCTTGGTACCAAGTTTAGTACCCATGCATAAAACTCCCGGTGCAGAGTATGCATGATGTAAATCCCACTTTGTCTGACACCAACTACAGTATAATAGAGACATAGGTCAGGAAGCATAGACAGACCAGGAGAAGTTATAACATCTGCAAGTAACATTTTATTATTATCAAGAACAATAAAATAGAAAAATAAAATTGTACAGGATAGCTCTTCTTAAAGGCAATACAAACAAATAATCTTACATCTGAGTCTCTCCCTCTCAATTTAAATCGAAGTCTCTCTATCTCCCTAAACAAAACATTGCTTTCTTTATATAAGATATATTTTCTTGGCAGTTTAAACTCTGCATCCTGATGTTGTAAGTTGTGTCTCCTGTTTCTCACAAAATGTACCAACGGTTTGTCAATGTCCTTCCTGAAGCCAGTCTGAAGAGCACTTCTAGACCTAACAGGTGCACCAAAATAGAACATTCTGTCCCAGAGCTTGTCTCTTGTTGACAGTTCTGTAAACAAGCTTGTGGAGGTCACAATGCATCTCAAGGTCAACCCCCTGTGTTCCAGACTACCTTTTTTTTTAAATCAACTCTTTATTCATCATTTTAATACAGAACAAGACAGACATACAACAAAACCTGGAACCCCAGGCACACAGCCCAAAACTGACTGTGTAAACTATGTACAATACAACTATATACATGCACAGAGATGATGTCCTCCCCCCTCACCAATTCAACTTTAAGTCCAGTAGCACCTCTATGAGAAACAACCCCATAAGGCCAATTACAAATCAGACCATTTCCATTTAGCCCTGCTACACCCACCCTCAGCCTGTTGGGTGTTCCTTAACCTCATTACATAATGAGCTAATTCTTCCTCAAGGGGTGCCACCTCTCCATGCCCCCAGAAAGAGAGAGAGTCCCTATCCCCCCATCTTTGTAGCAGACCCAATATTCATACTACTACCATAGTCCCCAAGACCCTACCAATCCGCCTTCCGAAATTGCAAAGACCTCAACCCCATTAACATCTCTATGTTCTCACTCTAATCAATCTTAAGCTAGTCAAAGCCCGACAGACAGGCCCATGTCCGACCGCGCGGTCACTACTGAGAGTAGATTTCCTCCAGTACTGCCCATCTTTTTACATATAGACCTTTCCTCCCTCTAGATGTAAGTGTCTCTTAATCTTAACTAGGGCTCCAATGAGATCTCCCACCCATTGTGTATACCCATAGGATTGGTCATCTTTCCAGTGTTGGACCACATGTGCTTTGATTACCATAGCCATCAGCGCTAAATGATATTTAGGGGTAGTACCCACTACTTGCGAAAAATCTCCCAAAACACATATCTCCGGTGTTATAAGCTCCGAGTAGTCCAACAATGGGTCCATTCACCTTTTTACTTCATCCCACAAGGGTCATATTCTATTGCAATTCCACAACACATGTAAGAGATCTCCTCTCTCTAAATCACACCTAAAACACAGGTCTGTCTGTCTAAGGCCTCTTTCACACAATTTCACAGGGGTAAAATACATATTAGAAGCAATAAAAAATTGTAGGCTCCTATATTTAAGTATCACTATATATTTAGCACTCTTCCAAACATTGGCCCAGTCAATGTTTCAGGGCACCAGCTTATTGTCCCAGTATGGCACTGCTATAGGAAAGCTTGGCCCAAAAAAAGCCAGCAAGATTCTATAAACCTGCGACAAAGCTTTGACTTTCGGGTCAATCTCTCTCTCTCAGCTCACCCCACTTAAATGAACAATTTGAAAGGCAGCCTATTTTCTTTAATGCCCCTTCAAGCACTCGTGTGAGTTGCACTCTATGAAAAAAAGGCATACTGTCACACTGCCCTGGAAGGATTACCCTGTTGTCCTGAATGACCTCCTTTAAGGTCAAGCCCGAGACCCAGTTCACCCATTTCCCTTTAATTACCCTATTGCCTATAGTTAAGTTTGGGTTGCCCATAAGTGGTTGCTCTTGGGCCCTCATTTGCTCCTTTCTCTGGGGCACAGTCAAGAGTGACCACCAAGCTTCTACCGTCTTCAAAATTGGGCTTCCCACCTTCTGTTTAACACAGGCACCTATATTAGCATACAAAGGTGCCTCTGAGGAGAGGCCTGCCTCTCTCAGAATCTGAGTCTCGAGCTGTAACCACTCTGGAACATAAACTTCTCCCACCATGCTCCTACCCCACCGAGCCATTAAACCCAATAGGCCTGCAACATAGTAAAGGTGGAGATCTGGTAGCTTCATGCCTCCCAAACCCGGGGGAAGTCGTAGATCATTATATTTTTTCCTAGGTGGTTTACAATTCCACAGAAAATCTGAAAGTAACTTCTTAATCGATCTAAACCATTTTTTGGGGATACTGTATGGAGCTAAATACACCGGGTATAACAGCCTCGGCAACAGATTCATTTTAATGAGACCAAGCCTAGCCATAAAATTCAGGGGCAGCCTATTCCATCTTATTAAATCTCCCTTAATGGCGGAAATTGTCTCCCCCATATTCGTTTCAGCCCCCAACTCATAGCTCCTTGTAATCCATATGCCCAGATATCTCATCTTATCTGCTATCCACTGGATTTGTAAGAGGGAAAAATCCGTCCTGTGTACTTGTGGTGTCAGAGGTAGTTTTGGCCAAGTTTAATTTGTAGTTCGATACTTTAGTAAATCACTCAATTAGTTCTCTAACCCCCTCAAATCCATCCGCCGGATTTCTTAAATGCAGAAGTACATCGTCTGCAAAGACTGAAAGTTTTAACTCCCTTCCCATTACCTCTACCCCCCCTTATTTTTCTGTCCTTATTGATAGCTCTCAGCAAGGGTTCTAAGTAAATATTGAACAGTATTGGGGAAAGGGGGCATCCTTGACGAGTCCCGTTCTCTAAACGTATTTCCTGTGAAATGTACCCATTGCACAGGACTCTTGCCGTCGGTGCAGCATACAAATTTTGAATACCCCTTAGAAGGCCCTCAGTAGCAAAGAGGAAAGAATGAGAGACCCTATCGAAGGCCTTCTCAGCATCAAGAGATATTAAGCCTACAGGGATCTGAGTATCCACAGCGTAACTCAAGATGTGATGAAGCTTCCTCAAAGCATCATGTGCCCCCCTCCCTGGCATGAACCCCACTTGCTCCTAACTAATTATTACAGGTGCTATCCACCAGATTCTATTGGCCAGTATTTTTTGTAAGAATCTTAATGTCCTGGTTCATCAGTGCAATAGGCCTATAATTAGTTGGTTCATCCTTGGGCTTGCCCGCCTTAGGAATTAAAGTAATATAAGCCTGGTAAAGGGGGGGATGGGGCACTCCTTCCTGCATTATAGTATTATAAAATTCCTGGAGTATAGGCAGTATAATCTGGATGAAGGTCTGGTAAAAATTTGCCTTAAGGCCATCTGGTCCCAGTGTCTTACCCCGGGGTAGGGACTTGATGAACTCCATAATCTCTGTTGCACCTATAGGAGCTGCCAGTTCCCTAGCCTGTGAGGGGTCTATCTTGGGAAAAGGCATTTCATCCAAGAATGCCTTAGTCTCCTCCTCCCCTACCGTATCCCCAATCTGGTATAAATCCTTAAAATACCACCCAAAAGTATCAGCTAGCTCCTGGGAATCTGTAATTAACCTCCCTTCATACCGGATAGACGTCAGCGTTCTACTCGCCTCCCACTCCCTAACTCTAGCCTCCAACAGGTGACCCGGCACATCATCTTTCAAGAGATATTTAGCTTTAATCTTTTCCAACCAAAAATCTACCTTACCATAAGCCATGTCCTCCAGCTCATGCCTTAAGCTTCTAAGTTCCCCATCAACTTCCTCTGAGGACCCCTCTAAAGGTGTCAAATAGTTGATAGCTCTTAAGATAAAGTCCTCTTTTGCCCTCCTCTGCCTATTTTTCAGAGCTGCCAGTTCCTGTGCCACCCCTGCAAAGAGTACTTTGCAAGCTGGCCAAGACAATTTTCTATTTGTCATCGTGGGTAACTGTTGCTGGATAATATCCAGCAATGCTCCCTCGAGCTTATCCCTAGTCACAGGTTCAGTCATTAACGAATCACTCAGCCTCCAACGAAAAGGTCTAGGTGGGCCCACTTTCAGTTCCCAAACTAATGAAATCAGGGATGATCTGAAAAATTCTACCTTCTGTCATCAGACCCTTTATTCCCATAAGTACCTCCCTATTTACCAAAAAAAAGTCAATACGAGATTGAATCTTATGCACCTATGAGTAAAATGTCATGCTCCTACCCCCACCCATATGAGTCCATACCGGGTCTACCAGAGCTGAAACCTCCAGCAGTTTCCCCAAGGCTAGTTGGGCCCTTGTTAAGGGTCCTCTCATCAGTGGAATCCTATCCTTACAGTTATCGACATAAGCGTTCCAGTCACCTGCCAAAATAAGAGCATACCCCGGGCGACCCACTATATCCTCCTCTATTGAAGCAAAAAACTCTGCATTGGGAGGTGTTGGACCATATATGGAAGCCACCGAA
This sequence comes from Neoceratodus forsteri, assembly GCA_016271365.2. NCBI lineage: Eukaryota > Metazoa > Chordata > Ceratodontiformes > Ceratodontidae > Neoceratodus > Neoceratodus forsteri. The sequence continues at coordinate 1,090,953,407 of CM057458.1, forward strand.
GAGGCCCTACCATATAGCAAGCCCGAGATGTAAATCCCTCTACCATCCTCTCTTACAACCACCTGTTCAACACTATACAAACAAGTCTTCCTAATTAAAATCGCTACTCCTCCTGACGCCCTCTCTCTGCCCGCCCCAAAAACCTGTCCCACCCATGATCACTTGAGGCTATTCAATTCCTCTGTTAGAAGATGTGTTTCTTGTAAAGCCACGATATGGGCTCCCAGATGATTCAAATGTCTCAAGACTACCAATTTTTTATGCCTACCCCTGAGCCCTTTAACGTTCCATGAAATCAGTCTAACATTTGCCATTGGTAATGCCAAGGACATAAATTGGGACAGATGGCTCCTGAAACCCTGTCTGAGCCTGCCTTCTTACCTCTATCCTACAGGACTCTCTCTCTTTCTCAAACCCTAATCCCTCCCCCATCCCCCTGCCCCTGATCCCTAGATTGCTCACCCCCTAATCTGTGGGTCATCGATGAGCTCCCTCCCGTGCCATTCCCCCGGCCTCCATGACCTTCTCCCCTCCGGGACCCCCAGTCATATGGCTAAGTAAAACTATAAAGAAGTAAAACTACATTACATACCCCTCCCTTTAGTTCCTCTTGCTAAACCCCTAATCGTCTATAACCAATCCTCCACCCCTGTCTCTAAGCTCTATCTCGGACCCAACCAGGTGAAACATTAGATTCAGCCACTTCAAAGTAACTTTGTCCAATTTAAGATTAACAGGCTTAATACTGTAACAGTCCCAGTCCAAAGAGACTCCCAGTGTCTCTCCTGGTCATCTCAGACATCTCAACTCGATGCTCTGAATAAATCTGGAAGTTCCACTCATAATCCTTCCAATGCATCCTTGGCTGAAAGGTATCTCTTCTCCCCCACTTGTAACCGGACCACCAAGGTAGCAGAGTACTGAAGCAGAAATTTAATACCAGCCAGATAAAGCTTTTTTTTGATATCTACATACTCCTTCTGTTTGCTTCTCACTGAAGGAGTTTGATCTTGAAACATCCACAAGGTGAAGCCATTCCACTGTATCACTTTCTTCTGTCTTACTGAAGCCAACACAAATATTTTTTCTTTATAATTAAGAAAACGCGTTATAATTACTCGGGGTCTTGCACCCGGTGGTGGCACCTCTCTCAAGGTCCTGTGCACTCTCTCCAGATTGTAGGACTCTCCATATGGCGTGGGGCCAAACAGTTTAAGCAGCATATCTTGCAAAAACAAAACACAGTCCGAACCTTCTGCCTTCTCAGGAAGACCGGCCAGAATCAAATTATTTCGTTGGCTCCTTGATTCTTGATCTTCCAACTTCTCTTCTAATTTTTTCACTTGTTTTCTGACTACCACAAGCTCCTGTTCCACCATTGAGACTTTCCTTTCCTGTGAAGTGATCCGGACCTCTGCATCCCTCATCCTCTGTGCTAATGATGTGCCAACGCAGGTTTGACAGCTGCAAAATCTGCTACCAGCCCCTGCAGCAAGTGTTTAATTTCTTGGATGTCCTCATTGCTTGATTTAGCCCCCCTTGCTCTCCTGCCTCATCTTCCCGGTCATTAGGGGTGGGAGATTGGGGCTTTGGCCGTTTAGAGGCTGGTGATCTCTCCACCAGGGGCTCCACTGTCTCAGGCTCCATAACAACTAGTACTCGCGGCTGGACGCAATCCGCAAGTGCCCCTCTCAAGCCGCAGCGTTAAACCGGCCAACTTCCCCTTTTTCCTGCAAGATGCCACTGATCTAGTCCACCAGTGTACTGCCAGTCAGAGAAGGGTTTAAATAACAGGAACTGGCTAGTCCTGATGAGATTTGACTATTTAGAGCGGTTTTGGGCCTCGGAGCGGCACGAGAGACGTTCTGCTTGGTTCAGCTCATCACGTGATCCCCCAGACTATCTTTTTTAATAAACCCAAGTAGCTTTATGCAGTCATTTCAACATTATAATTATATACATTTGTGAACCAAAGGATCACAGTTTCACTTAAAGATTCACATATATTGTTTTAACCACAGAGAAGCAAGGGGAGAAAGAAAGAATAGGAACAGAAAACGAAGGATGAGAGTTAACAGGGGGAAATTGTGGGACCATTGGAGTGGCCAATTCATAGGTGCCATAAGAAAAATCTGATTGTACAATCAGTCAGGCAACAGGCAGACAATTGACAGAATAGAAGAGGACAAAACAGAGACTTGCTTTTAACTTTCACTGCACAGTAATTTCAATCCCCTAATCATTTCCATGGCTTAACATTGTGTTTTTTCATTTTTTATTAATTCCGCTATTATTTATTGATTCTTCTTTATTTAATCCCCCAGAACTGAGAGCCACAGTCAATTAAAGGTCTAGTGTAGGAATTGTACAGTTTTAGTGATACTTTTTCTGCCCTATGATTGAAGCATTTTCTGATTGTATTTAATAAGTAGTTAGCATTTGCATATATTGTATTGACATATTTTCTGTTCTGTAAATCATCAGTTATGTAAAGCCCCAAGTCTTTTTCACAGATCATAAACTTTACTTCTATGTGTTCCATGTAATATTTAGTAGTTTGTTTTTTCTACCTGCGTGTATTACTGCACATTTTGTAATGTTGAAGTTCATTTTCCATTTACTAGCCCATTTTGTTATTTTATTTAGGCGATTTTTAATTATTTGTGTTTCTGAAAATGTATTTGCTTTGCCTCCAATTTTGGTGTCACCCACAAATTTACTGCATGCTGAGGTAACGTCTACTCTTAGGTCCCCTATAAAGAGGTTGAACAAAACCAGGCCAATGATAGAACCCTGTGCCCTCATCTGATAGTTGCCCATTTAGTCTAACTCTGTTTTCTATTATTTAACCAGTTTGATACCCAATTATTTTTATATGCATAACAGGGTAGACAACATAGTAACATAGTTGTTTAAGGTTGGAAAGGGTATAGGTCTATCATGTATGCCCCTCCACTGATTCCTAAGCAAGTATGAATAAGTAAGCTGTAAAAAACATAAAGAGAAAATACAAAGCACCCACCACAAGGCAAAAATCCACAAAATGGTATGACTGTAAATCAATAACCATTTTTATTAATCAAAAACATGCAGCATGCCTCATAAAACTTCCAGACACGGTTTAACCACTTAGATATGCATAAGGACTAAAATACACTATTGTATTGCATGTTTTTGATTAATAAAAATGGTTATTGATTTACAATCATACCATTTTGTGGCTTCTTGCCTTGTCGTGGGTGCTTTGTATTTTCTTTTTTTGTATTGAGTTGCCATTTAGCACCACCACTGATTCCTGGTGCTGCTGTGTTTTTCTCTGCAGCTGTAAAAACATGCACACATTTAAAGATGTTGCCTCTTTTTCTCAAGTGACCATGTTAAGAGCCATACGCCTCTCTTTGTTGATTTTTGCCATCTAAACCTTAGACTATATTGGTTATCCCACATTGCACCCTCTTGACTGGCTCTGTTCCCTTTTGCACTGAACAGCCTTGCATTGCATGCAATATTTCAGATAGAACCTTACCAGGGCATTGAAAAGAAGCAGGGTGACCCTGTCTGACTGCTCAATATGGTGAAAGCTGAGCAGTTGGGAAAATATTGGCTCTCTTGGCTCCAGGAAAAAGGATGATCATAGGTTTCATAGGTTTTGTCCTTGATGTTTGCTTATTTTAAAAATGAGGCCCTTTGGTCCTGAAATGTTTATCAAATTTTGTTTTGAAGCTGTTCATGGATGAACTACCCACTACTTCCATAGGCATAGTATTCCAAACTGGTACCACTCTCTGGCTATACCATTTCTCTCTTCTCAATGAATTACATCTTTCCCCTTTTAGTTGTAGAGTGTGTGCTCTTGTGCTGCGTATTTAGTCTCTGAACTCAAGACCCAAGCTTTCCCATAGTTCGTAGTCTGTTTGGGCTTTGTACAATAAACACATATCCCCACTAATCCTTCTGTACTCCAAGGAATACAGGTTTAGCTCCCTCAACCTAGATCCATAATCCTTCCCCTTTAGGTATTTAATTGCCCTTGTGGCCCATTTCTGTACCCTTTTTATCATGTCGATTTCTGCCTTCTTGTATGGTGACTACACTTGGGCACAATACTCCAATGTCGGTCTCACCAAGGACCTATACAGTGACATAAGTACCTTCCTTTCCCAACTTGAAATATGTCTAATAATGCAGTTTAACACTCTATTTGCTTTCTGAACTATGTTCTTGCAATGTGTTTTAAACTGTAGATCGTTAGTTATGGTGCTTCCCAGATCTTTTCTTCCGTTATGCACTTGAAGATAATATTATTTAAAAAGTAGTTTATATTTGGATTTTTTTTGCTCATATGCATTTATCTAAATTGAGATATAATTTGTGTTTATCACACCATTCCTGTATATAGTTTAGTGCATCCTGTATATAGTTTAGTGCAACCTGGAGTATGTTAGCATCCTTAAGATTGTTTACCTCTGCACCCAATCTACAGTCAACCAAAATTTGTCATGATCAGGTGGGGTGGAGCTGGAAAAGCAGGACTGAATGAGAGGGTGAACATTTTTGATACAGGAGCCTGCATTATGGGGTCAAAGGCAGAGGGTCACTGGACACCAGGGTTTTGTTTTATGGAGAAAAGAGTGTAGGAGATATGATCGGTAATGTCAGGGGTGGTAGACGGTGTATAGCTAGATCAGGGAGTGGGGGTCATTGGATTTGGAGATGTCAAATATGAGACATCTGGGTTGGGAGAATCACTGGACACTGGATAGTCATGCTTATATGGGGTTGGGGAGGAAAGGCAGACACAGCAGAAATATTGCAATGTAGCACTGTCTGTTATTCAGGATACACTATGGTAAGTTTCATATGGCAATCTCACCACTGGCAGTGTGGTCTACCAGCATCTGAAATACAGAACAGAGATTGAGAGGGATCTGCTTCTCAAAAACCTCAGATGATATATCCAACCTTAGCCTTATCATTTCCCAACTCCAGAGAGGCAAGCAAGAAAAGGGACACAGAAATATCTGAAAGAATTGTTCTGGTTAAGAGAGAGCAGATGAAGATCTTCAAATAAGTGTGCTTACACAGCATAGTGATATCATCCTGATGAAGTAGTTGGAGGCAAGACCACAAAATGTTATTGTTTATTGTATATGTGCCAGTAAGCTTTTGGTTGAGGAATGATATACTTAAAGCAATAACCATTGAGTGGGTCTTTCTACCCCACTGAGGTTAGAAACATCATCAGGTGTTATCCTCAAGAACACCCCCTAGCATCTTTGACCCCATAATGCAGGCTCCTGTATCAAAAAGGTTCACCCTCCCATTCAGTCCTGCTTTTCCAGCTCCACCCCACAGGACCCAAAGCAGCATGGATTTACAGCAGGAAGGTCATGTCAGATGACTCTAATTGATTTCTTTGACTGGGTGACCAAAGTAATAGACCAGGGAGGGGCTGTGGATATGGCCTACCTAGACTTTAGCAAGGCATTTGACACAGTCCCGCACAAAAGATTAATAATCAAGTTAGCCAGCCTGAGAGTGGGTCCCAGGGTGGTAGCCTGGGTAGCAAACTGGCTGCACAACAGGACACAGAAGGTACAGTGAATGGAACACATTCCAAGAAAGGGAGTTACCAGTGGAGTACCTCAGGGCTCAGTACTGAGTCCAGTCCTCTTTAACATCTTTATAGGTGACATTGCAGAGGGTCTGAGGGAAAGGTATGCCTCTTTGCAGATGACACAAAAATCTGTAACAGAGTTGACACAAGGGAGGTAGAAAAGATGAGAAGGACTTGGCAAGGTTGGAGGAATGGTCAGACATATGGCAACTTAGATTCAATGCAAAGAAGTGCAAAGTAATGCACCTGGGAAACAAAACCCAGGAGAAGAGTACACAATAGCAGGGAGGTACTAACAACAACAAAATGGAAAGGGACCTGGGGTAGTCATATCAGATGACCTAAAGGTGGGTAAGCAATGTGAAAAGTCGGTAAGGAGAGCTAGGGGATACTGGGATGCATAGGAAGGGCATCACAAGTAGAAAATGGGAAGTGGTTATCCTCTGTACAGACAGTTGGTGAGACCCCATCTGGAGTACTGTGTGCAGTTTTGGAGACCTCATCTATGCAAGGACATAGACAGGATGGAAGCAGTCCAGAGGAAGGCAACTAAAATGGTGCAGGGTCTGTAGCAGAAACCATATGAAGAGAGACTGAGAGAGCTTAATATGTATACTCTTGATGAAAGGAGGGATGGGGGGACATGATAGAAATGTTCAAGTACCTCAAGGAAATCAACAAAGTCCAAGAGGGTAGCATCTTTCAGAAAAAGAGATGTGTAAGAAACAAGGGCACAATTTAAAAAAGAGGGGATGGCTCAGGGGTAATATGAGGAAATTTTTTCACGTAAGAGAGTGGTGGATACATGGAACAGCCTTCCTGAGGAGGTCATTGGGTCTAAAACAGTGGGGGAATTCAAACATGCATGGGACAGACACAAGGCAATTATAGTGGGGGGGTTGCAGGAAGTAGGCTGTTGGTTAACTAGAATCTGCAGCTTATCCAGTAGGTAGGGAAATGGGCAGACTGGGTGGGCCAAGTGGTCCTTATCTGCCATCAAAGTCTATGTTTCTATGAATTGTGCAGAAGTAGCTGGGGAACACCTCTCCCCTAGCATGTGAGACTGCATTTGTGTTGAGCAATTGATGGGGCAGTGTAATGGAAAAGGTACATTGTGCCCTCAGGCACAGCTGAGAATCTAGCCTCATGTTTTTTTCTCAGTCAAATGTTTTTATCTCTGCCAGTCTCTAATTACCCTCCTTTGGGTACTCGTGGTGATGACCACACCCCACCTGAGGGTAACTGCTCACTGATGCTCTGTTTCTCCATGGCTCTGCCCTCTGTGGGCAGGGGCTCTAGGGAAGGGCTGCCTTTCCTCTGACACAGTCATAATCCAGTAGAGCAGGTGGCAGGCTTTATGGTGTGGGGCCTTAGTCTACTACCTTTCATCATTCAGAGGGAGGCTGTTGTTTATGCCCCCTTGTTATACCCATTCCTTCCTCCCTCCTACATGGAGCAGGCATAGCATTTTGTAATCTAGTGCATGTATAGCTTGTCCCTGCAGTACAGTAAGCTCACATGGCTCTCAGCAGGGGTTGTTGTGGTACCAAAATTAAATGCTGACCTACAAGCTGAGGCACACTGACATTGGCAGTTAGCTCTAGTCTGGCCTGTCACCAATGCTAACAAGCCAGGTCCATCCCCACACCCAGGTCACCTGCAAGGCAGTGCAGCTAGGCCATGGGGCAGCAATGGCCTAGTATTTCTAATGGAAAAGAAAATGTTTTTTCCAAATGTCATATAGTTATACATGTTGCTTATTTGCTGTAGAAGAAAAAAAATCTGTTGAGAACACATATAAATGATTTTAGAGATACAGTGTATGCATATGGTATAGATGACACCATAGGTATAGCAATAGTGTTTTCCAACTTAAATAATAAACTAAAGATTGTCTGTGTACTGTAATATTAAACTGGGCACCAGTAACATAAAAATATTTGATTCTGAATCTTAACTAAGCTATACCATGGATCGCATTTAGGAGGAACAGGGGGATTTAAAATATCATTGTTAATAAAAGAAAGTTCAATATTCCCTTTGCTAAAACAGCTACAGTAAAGCAAAGATTAAGCTTGTTATCCCATGGTACCTATGGAAAAGATCTTTAATCATTTTTTGGTGTTCTCCTTGTTATTTATTTTTCTGCTGGATCACTATCTGTATCAAAAGTTTTCCTTCCAGCTGTGTAGTATTAATGAACACTAAGGATTTTGCAGTAAAAACTAGGAAACATAAATATTTTACAGGTAGATAACTTGAAGTAACTAGATGTTTGAACTAACAATATACTTACAGTACCTCCAGGAAGCATTTCATCTGTCTTGCTAGCAAAATCACTGCCATGCTATCAAGCTGAATCATACTGAACAAGGCCTACTTGACATCAAATTTGTTGAAATCCTGTTCAGGTCAGCACTTGTACTGCTTCAGTAAAGAAACTGCAAATATCCTAGATATAAGATGACAGAATTATGCTAAAAACTGATGCATCTGCTAGTAACAATAATTTATTTAGATCACCCCTGCAGATTCTTGCACCCTATCAATATGAGGTAGACATAACCATTTTCATGTTACTCTGCAGCATGTCTACTCTAATTCCTCCTCCTATAACTAGATTCTAATTCCTCTAGCTATTACTAGGTAGTTCAAAAAGTTTAATCTTTTTATAATCACATGACACACTAAAGAACATTTGCTAATCTATTTATTCCAAAATGCAAGAAAACAAATCTGGATAAATGTCCTTTCATATCAAGGACCAACATATTATAGAACCCTTTAGGCATTTAGGTAAGGTTTTCTAACATTCTTAAAAACATACAAAAGAAACATGTTTGTTCCACCCAGGCGTAATTATCTTTAGAAATCAGTATTTTAAATATAATTAAATGCCCCAATGGAAATAAGTACCTGGGGGGGTACCAATAATGATTTGTCTCACCTGTGCTTAGCTTATTTACCCACTCCTGCAAGATCTGAGTGCTGGAAATCTCCCCACCTCTCACTTGGGGGAAGATTGCAGCATTGAAAATGGTCTCTGCCTCTAAGATACTTCACTGTATTTCACATCTGCCAAGAAATATCACCTGCTCCTGGTTTGTGAAACTTGATTCCCTCATCTGCAGTTTTCTGTGGGAAAGTAACGCCCCCCCCCACACACACACACACTTTAGTTGAGAGTACACTGGTCAGGGGAAGATGACATCTATCCTGGTTTGGAGGTTATAATCTAGCTTTCATGGAGATACAAACTATAAGATGGCTCACACCTAGAAATAGCAGACAGGTGATATGGGTACATATGGAACCAGATGTTTGAAGTGGAATGTGCTCTGGAGTATATCTATTCTTGCCAGTCACTAGAAGTCTTAAGGCCCATCTGACTGTAACTGCATCAGTACGTGCTTGGCATAAGATGGGTAAAGTTACTAAATGTTATGTTTCTTCCATTGTACAGTACATGCCCCTATTTGGGATAATCCTAGTTTATGTATAGGAGAGGCCCTGCTTTGAGGTCAGGAGCATCTACACAGTCATGAACTTTTATATAGAGGGACAACACATCCTAGACTCTTTTTACTCCTTGCAACAAAGGTATGGGTTACCTGAGAGGGACTTTTGGTGGTACCTCTAGCTACTTAGTTTACTGGAGTTAAAACTTGGGGATGGGGGCCTGAATATCAGAGTCATATCAAAGATTCCCTTAATCTTTTCAAATGGACAAGCTCCAGAAAGGAAGAGCAGAGCTAGAGCTGTGTGGAATGTGAAATTCCACCAGTGGAATTCATGTGGAATGACAATTCTGCTCCCCAATTGCTTTCCAGAATTCCATTTTGAATTCTGTGGAATTGCAAAAAGCATTTCTTTGTAAGCCACATAACAATAATCTGTGGATCAGGTGAGCCACATAATTATTTTCCATGGATTGTGAAAAGGGATCAATAGGTTATGCAAACCACAAATTACTTACCTGTAAAAAATATTTCAGTTGTGAAATTTCAGAATTCTGATGCCGATGGAATTCAGTGGAATAAAGCTGAATTTTATGAAATTCAATGGAACTCAATTCTGTTGAAATTTAAAAAATTCCACACAGCACTAAGTGGACCACATATATGTCACTTCATTAGAGATGCAGTCGCTGACCCAACATCCAAGGCTGGTACTATGGCAAAAGGCTCTAAAAATTACAATAATTCCACAAACCAGTGGAACTTGTGTTGGTGTAGAGCCTATATAGCCTCTAGAGGCAATGAGCCTGCCTGATTCAGCATGAAGTCTTACTTAACTGGCACAGAACTCCTGAGGTTTTACATTTCCAAGAATGGCTTTCCAATGATGAATACTGGAGTTGTGAATCCCCAGAAGGGTGTCTATACCATGTCATATGGTCCAGGCTGGCTCTAACTGCCTTCTGTCCTGATATCATATTGTCATGTGAAATGGTGGTAGGGAGGTCCCTGACCATTGACCCATCTCTACTTCTTTTGAACATTACTCCCCAGGGGTACCATGTAAATCCCCACAGATTAAATGGGTTATTGCAAGGAGCATCAAAGTCAAAAGGCTGCTATTACAGAAATGGAAGTACCTGGAAATTCCTACAGAGGCTGAATAGCGACAGGCCATTTCACAACTCTGTATCTACATTTGATAGGATGATGTTTTAGTTGGCAACACATGACCTCCACTTGGACTTTCAGATGTAGGTCCAATGCCCGTCATTGACTGTTTGTACACTGTTTCCCAAATTAGCACTGTCCATATTTGGGGAAGGGGGTATTCCTTCACCAGAACAGGTCTTCCCAGAAACCTTCCAGGAATGGTGATCCTCCATTTGGCCTGCTAGGACAACATTGTACCTTTTCACACTGCAGTCCCCCACCTTTTATCTCATACTTCCTGTAGTATACTACCCAAAGTGTCTGGTGTATATCCCTGAAATATGTTTGATATTTTTGTTAATATCATTTTTATTGAAAAAGTATGCAGGATACAGTGCACCAAACTGAACAGAAGGTTCTTAATACAGATAGATAGCTGAGCAATATAGACACTTAAAACTTGAGTCACTACAGGAACACTATAACCACAGCCATAATATACCCATTTCCCTCCCTTATAGGACAGTGTGGGGGGTGAACAATTATAAAGAAGCTAGAGACTATGTTATTAAAAGTTATTTAACACTTAATGCTTAGTTACAGAGTCCCAGCTGGGGCTGAGAGGAAAGTCAAGTACATTTTACTTAATGGGTAGTAAAAATGCTATCCTATGTGGGGCTGATCATGCCCACCAGCCCAGATTGGTTATCACCTTGGTCAGGCCGATATTAGTAGCTTTGAAGACACAGTCCTTTTCTTTATTCGTTGCATGCAGGAGCCATCCCGTCCACCCAGAATTACATAGATTTAAAGCTTGTTATTTAGTGGGTGAGTTATGTTCTCTGTTCTGAGTATCTGATCCCACAGGGTATCCCATGACATGGGTGACCATGATTGGGCATCTACAAAAACAGTGACTCAATCGCAGCACCTGTCATTAGGGCTACCCAGCAGGGAGGGTGACCAGATGGGGGGGTTCATGCATATAGTGACAGGATGTTGCTACATGCATACGCGTGCAGGGGGGAGCAAGCACGCTCATCGAGGAGCAGGAGGAGAGGGAGGGATTGTGAGGGGTGGTGCCATGGTGAGTTGCTGAGCTGCTCCCATGGCATGGTGGGTGGGTTCAGAACTGGGCTGCAGAAGGTGCTAGGTTTGCGTCTGGGCACAGGTACCTTTTGTTGTGCCTGGCCAGAAATGTTATTTTTTGGGGTTTTGCACCCCTTTAGAGTTGAGAATCCTTCAGTAGGGGGGTGCGGGGGTGAAGCCCTCACATGTGGGAAGTGCAGGGGGTGCGGTCCCCTGCATTAACATATATTTTGTAGGCCCCCAGTGCCCTTTTGCTGTACGCCGGGAAGTACATTGCAGAATTTTATTTTTGGCGATGTACATTCCCATTATCACATAAATCTTCAGGTCTACAGGTCTTCAGCTTGAAAATCTGGGAGTAAGCCAGAGCCTAGTGATGGATTTTTTGGGGGCATCAATTATATGAATTCCCAGGAGACAACACATGTGTTTGTCATGTAGGCCCCTAAGGAACTACAGGAGTAAGTATAGAGTTACGGGAACAGATTTATGCAAAAAACTTTTCTAATTCTTTTTCCAGGTTCCAGAAGAATGGCAGTAATAATAAGCAGCTCCACATTATATGTGAGTGTGTGGCTCAAGCTTCCCTGCATGCACACAATGAGAGGTGTCTTGTGCAGTGAGATAGTGTAATGAAATCATGGGGGATGAAAGAAATGGATCAAATGCTTCCATGAGTATTCTCTCCACTGGTGAGAGCTATATATCTTAGTCAGAGCTCTGCAGTCTGATTCTAACTGCTTTTCCAAACCCAGATGTTCTGTTTCCTCCTCCTTCTCCCATTAATGGACATCATATTGGGTAGTATCTTCTGTGGTGTCCAGAAGGGCTTTATAGATTGAATAGATATATGGGCCTGAGTCCCTGATTTAAGAAATGAAATAATACTGTATATTGCACCATTGTCACATAAGAATCAGGTGTACGTACACCAATGGGACGGGTGGAACTATGGTGCCAAAGCTGGAGGAACTGAAGGAGATCTGTATGCGGGATCCTTAGTGTCTTGGGTACTTGGACCTATGTGTGGGCCCCAGAGAAGAGCTGGTGAATATATTGCAATGATCAGTTGGAGCCTAAAGAGACAATTAACAGTTTCCTTTAACACAAATAGGGGTGACAAGAAAGGCTGCCTACTAGCACCAGTTTTATTCATTTTGTTTATAAATGATCTATCTAATAGTGTGGATAAAGAGGTAGGCCATTCTCCAACAATAAAAGGTGTACAAATTCTAGAACATATGCAAGCCAATGACTTAGTTTTGACCTTGGTTAATTGGTATAGAAAAGAACTCAACTGGTTACATGACTTGTGAAAATAATCTACAGATAAATACAAATAAGAGTAAAATAATGATCTATTGAAAAAGAGGCAACAAGAAAAATTGGATTATAGGTGGTGGAAAATTGGCAGTGGTCAAGAGATACTATTATTTTATGTCTTAAATGTTCTAATAATAATAAGTGGCCAGTACATATGAATAACACTCCAGCAAAGTTAATGTAAGTTAAAAAATGGACAGGTACAATTTAATATAAAATATGCAGGATGGTCTTTAAAAGCAGCTTTTAAGGCTGCAGAGATGAAAATGAATAGTATCACCCTGTATCTACCATAATTGAGGTTTGGGGGTACTGGAAATTTAGAACAATTAGAATAACCTTTTGTGAAATTCTATAAATTGATATTACAAATGCCAATTTGAATATCAGCATCAATAGCCAAAGCAGACTTAGAAAGTAGCAACATAGAGGCATTAGCAAAGACCAGAATTTTAGCATACTAGATAAAAAGTATGAGTCAAAATTAATTTACTAAACTATGCCTCTCGGAAGAAAAACTCATAGTTCAAGCTTGATAGCCATTCAGCATGGTTAAGTTATGGAAGAGAACAATTACAGTTATTAAATCTAATACACTTATGGTATGATTATCAGAAGCAGATTTTGATAGAAAAAGCATATACACCTCTGACTGAAATAGATTAGGTTTAGTTTCAGCACAGATGTATGTGAAAAATCTAACTTCAAAAAAAAAATGCCCATGGTATAAGAGAAATAAAATCACACACCAGTTTGAACCTTACTTATCATTATTTGAAAATCAGAAAGACAGAAAACTGTTCATCAGATTTAGGCTTGAACTATACCCTTCAAAAATTGTAATGAAAGAGGTATACAAGGAATCATAGAGTTGATCTCAATAAAGAGTTTAAATGTAATTGTAAAAAAACAGAGTTATTGTGAAGTGGGAAAAACCAAATTGAATTCAAGTGATATTATACTTCTCTAAACCCGTGTCAGTGGCTCAGCAAGTAGCTCACTCACCTCTGAGGCCAGGAGATTAGAAGGCTGCGGGTTCTATTCCCACACCAGGCACTTGGGTTAATATCCCAGTACTGATAGTGCAGCATGGGGGAGGGTGTTGCACTCCCGAGGTGCCATCTTTTGGATGAGACATTAAACCGAGGTCCCATCTGCCAGTTCTGGTGGTAGTTCAGGTGGATGTTAAAGATCCCATGGCACTTCTTGAAAAGAGTAAGGGAATTTTTATTGATAGAAACAAAACATCAGCACAAATCACAAAAAAAAAAAAAAAAAAAAACGAAGAAAAATTACACATATCTTATATGTCATTCTCTATACAGACACTTCTTTCTTCTTATTTAAAAATAGCAACACAAAAAGGAAGACATTGATGACATGAGATTACCTAAACAAAAAGGGTACAATTTCATCATATACTGTTTAGACTTAACCAAGAAATGTTCTTCCACAACATATGATATTTCCTTGCTTCTAAACTTATTCTTTCTTTCTCCTTTTGTTTAACAATACCAGCTTCAGTTTGTTCTATAAAAGTTAAGATTGGTGTGTTTGTGTGTTGTAATGAATACCTGCATCTTGTCTACCCCAGATAATACTTAATGCAAGCAAAAATCAGATTTAAGGTGCTAGGATGATATCTGGGAAGAAACCCCGTATAATCTCCTAACACTAATATTTCATATGTTATATGCTGAACTGGCCTCCACTGCCATCTAGTGGGCAGAGACTCCCAAAAATGTTTGGTATGTACACAATTCAGTAAGAAGTGCTCCATTGTTTCTTCCTCCCTTATACATTCCAGTCTTATACATTGTCTCTCAAGTATAGGTTTATGTTTTAGGTTACCCTTAACTCCCAATCTGCCATGGCAGCATAACCATTGTACATCCCACAGCATAACTGGAATTCTACAATCAGTCAGAATTTTTGAAGCAAACCCCAGTTTTGAAGGTTTTGGGAAATGCACCTGAACTACAAAGTTTTGTGCCATTATCCCGGTATACAAAGATTTTCTTTGAGAAACTTGGATGTGTGTTTTTGTGATCCTCCATATACTAAGTTTCCTAATTGCTGGTTTAGCAAACTCTGGAACCACTAGGGTTGGTGTAAGCCAAGGAACCTGTACCTCCCATTTCTGCATAAAACAGCTAAACAAATCTAGAGTCCAATCCTCCCAGGGGTGTCTATTATTTACATCCCTTGTCCCAAAATTAGTTTTCAGAAAGAAAGTAAGATAAAACACTATGGGGTGGATCATTTCTAATCCCCCCTGTTTTAATTTTAAATATGTAAACTCTCTTTTAACTAGGTTCAGGTGGCTCCCCCACACCATCTGAAAAAAAACAACTTAGCAATCTTGTCTCCAAAGTTATAGGAATTGGAAAAATAGAACTAATATATAAAAAGTTAGAAAGTAGGAATTTCTTAATAATCATAATTCTTTTTTGTTTGGACAGAGACCATGATTTCCATTGGTTTACCTTAGTTTCTCCCTGTTTTAATTTCTCTTCCCAGTTTAAAAATGCCAGATCCCCATTGCCAAAATAGCAGCCTAGCCGGCCCGTCGGCGCAGCGGTGGGATTTCCGGTCATGACGCTCAAGCACCCGGTTCGAACGGACCGGGCGCTGGAAGGGTCATTGGGGAGAAGGACTGAGCATCCTATGGGCTGCCTCTCCTTCTCCAGGGGAGGGGGGCTTGATGCTCAGAGCACGAGCGATCCCAGCGGAGGCTGGGAGTCACATACCGCATGAAAGACACTTTTGAGGCGGGACAGGACGTCAGGCATCATTGCACGTCCCGCCGCCCGGAAAAACAGAAAATGGCTGCCGGTCATCCTCTATGAAGCCCGCCGTGGCTTCAATTAGCTCCCCAGGCCAGCCCTCTGACCTAATACAGGTCCTGCAGGGTGTTGGCCCCTCGCATCCCATAGCCCCACCGTGGGGGGTAAGCCATGGGGCTTCGGAGGGCTCGAGGCCATTCTGGGGGGTGGAAGCCATCGGCCCATGACCGGGCGGATACCCTGGATGACCGGGCAGGAGGAGAGAATAAAAAAAATAGCAGCCTAGAATTTTAATGATTGTGTTGGATAGCTGAAGTGGGCCTATTGTAGGAGTGAAAGAACTGTTCCCTATATAGACACCTAAACTTTTATTATAATTCACTTCTGCTCCAGCTATTTCTACATATTTCTCTAACACCTGCATAGTTTTAACCACAGATTCCCGCTTTTGTACTGTTAGGCAAATATAATCTGCATAGCCAACTTCTGGGGTGCTATGTTCAGAGCTGGTGAAATTCTCCATATCCCAGTGTCCTGTAAAATCAACCTAATTATAGGGTCTAGCACAAATTTATACAATAAAGGGCTGAGAGGATACCCCTGTCACACTCCCCTCTTAAAAGGTAACCCACTGCCCAAAAGTCCATTTATTGTTGGATAGATTATTGCTTCCTTATATAAAACTTGAAGCCATGCCCTAAACTTTTTGAGAATCCCATATCTTTTTAAAACTGTCTATAAAAAATTGTGGGACACTCTGTCAAAATCTTTGGTTTAGTCCAAGGTTATTAAATAGCTAGATAAATTTTTCTGCCTTCCATACTCACATAGGTTTCTTAGGAAAGTTAAATTTTGCTGTATGTTCCTATGTGGTATTGAACAGGTTTGGACAGGCAGTATCACTGATTCAGCTATTTTTTTGAAGTCGATGACATAAAATGGTGGTTAAGATTTTGTAATCTGTATTAAGGAGACTGATAGGTCTCCAATTGTCTATATCATGCTTTTGTCCTTTTTATGTAAAAATATAATAATAGCATCAGAAAAGGTTTTTGGAACGTTCCCGTATCTAATATTTCATTGCATAAGCTGCATAAAATATCATTCATTTCATCTGGAAAGTGTTTATAAAACTCATTAGTAATCCCATCATTACCTGGTGAAACCCCTAATTTTAGTTGTGAAATGACCTTCCTGACCTCTCAATAGTTATAGGATTTTCTAATTCTGTTTTTTGGTCTTCTGTTCTAACAGGTACTTAAAAAGTTGTGAAATTATCCCACCTTTTATCTGTATTATAACGTACCCCATGTTGTGTCATTCAATTTTGAAATGCAATCTCTAACATTTCAGCATTAGAAAATTTAACTTGTCCCATCTCACCCTATAAGCATTCCAGTAGTTTTTTTTCCAAACCCTGTTTACAAGCAGAGAAAGGGTCTACATAGGGTGTTTTTTGTAAACCAAATTTCTTCTTTAATTATGTGTATTTATTCTTGAATCTGTAGATCTGAACTATTTGGTGAAGACATACGCTGATAGTATTGGTTCCTATAGTCTAAATATTGTATGTAATCTTCATTACTGTAGTTTTTTCTAAGTTTATAAAGAAAGTCTTTATTTACAACTTAGAGGCATGTCTTTGTCAAATATTTGAGAGTCAGCCAGGACTTGGCTGAGAGAATGAGTTGAGATGGTTGTTCAGCTACGCGTTCTCTATTTTGTGGAGGAAAGTAGAAAAGCAGGGAGACACTGCCTGGAACAATTTTATAAAAGGTATGCCACTGTTACCTGTATAGCTGATCTGCTTACCAGAAGATCTTATTGCTGGCCTCAGTTGTGCATTGTTCCCTGCCCTGTCCTCTCTCTATTCACAGGAGGAAGGCACGTAGGTGGTTTGAGGGCCGAGTGCTCTCCAATGGTGCTGGAGTGTGAACCAGAGTGTGAGTCAAGCAAGAGGAGGCCTTCGGAGTGGCCACAAGGGCAGAAGAATGCTGCACTGTTAGTGAAGTGTCACCGATGATCTAAGCAGGGGTCTCATTCTCTTGCTTGTGTCATTCATGAAGATTTTGTTTGGAAGATATAAACATCTAAAGGGATGTTTTTAGTTTTATTATTTTATTTCCATTTTGAACTGTTTTATTTTCAGCTGTTTCAATAGAGTTATTTGGGAGTTTTTGGTGTCGTGGGAGTGTTGTTGTGGACAACAGGGGAGAGAACTATACTGCAGTGTTTTAAAGGTTTAAAAGTTTAAGTGGTAAAAATGTATCTTATATTTTGCGCCTATGCAAATTTGCAGTCACATGTGCACACTGGACTCAAGGTATAAAAGACACAGGTGCAAACGCAACCCTAGGCTTGTCACAGTCCTACATAGCTGAGTTATATGTGGCTTGCTGCTCCTTGCCAAGTTTAATTTTTTTTTCCAATCAGAGTGTCAGTTTTCGAGCGGTCTGCAATTTTAAAACAATAAATAAATAAAGCAGACACTTGGGAGAGTATTATTGAGCTGCGTACATTTAAAATTTAAAAGAATTGGGTCATAGTAGTAACCAGCGTACCACGAAGCTCAGAACTTTTCAGTCGGAACCGTGCAAATATTTTATGCGCATTAAGTTATCCCTGGGAAAATCAGCAGATCGGTGCCTTCCCGAGAAGCCTGCACTTTTAGCTTTGTATTTTTTTACTTTTTTTCTTTTAGGAAGGAGTTGTGCTTGTAATTGTTGTGTGTGTTTTTATGGTGGCATTTCTCTGTTTTAAGTATTTAGTCATTCAGCTATCAAGCGCTTCTTGGTTTGAAGCTAACAACTAATTAGTAACCAATCATCGCTGGGTGCTTCTGTGCTTTGGTACTTTAGCATTTAGTGCAAAGTGTGTTACAATTTTTTCTGCTTTTTTTCTGTCCTAGTGAGCTCTTCAAGGGAGCCAGGGGAGTCAAGAGAGCTGAGGAGAGCTAAGGTTGTTCCAAAGCACCTGTGACCTCGCTGCATAAGCTCTATGCTAGTTTGGTTTCCTCGATCAAATTTCTCCTTATTTTTTTCTGCTCCCTCACCGAGATATATTGTGTTGAGGACTCATATGTGAACTCTTTGGAGCCTACCAGATGAAGACTCCACATGGTGAACTGTAGAATCAACAGTCACTAAGCACAATCTTTTAATTGTTTGTGAAAGGTTGCTAAAAGACTATCGATGTCCCATTATCCAGGATTTTAGTGGTTGTTCCTGTGCTTGTATTTTGTGAAGAACTGGGACTTTATCTTCTTAAGACACTGAGAATTCTCCTGGTTTTTGCCCCATGTTTTTAGGGAGTCTATCCTACTTCTTTTAACTTGTTGGATATTTCCCTGAGTATCCTTGACAGGCTTAGTTTCTATACTTAATAGAAAATTGTGCAGACAAGATTGACATGAAAGAAATTGGGAGTAAACCCCAAAACATATGTAAATAAAAGTAAAAATAAAAGAGTTAAGAATAATAAAGTAACTGAGAAGGCAGATGTGAACAAGGTGTTAATTGATAAACAAATTACCAGCTATATCTTGGCACCTGGTAGTCAACTTAATTTAGTGGGCAGAAAAGAAATATTGAGAATACAAGGTTCCTCTGTCCCTCCCTTCAGTTCCTCCCCTATACAGGAGACGAAAGATGAGAGTTTACAGAAAATTACAGAAGAACACCCACTGATGGAAACCATAAACATTTTGGAGGAAGGGTCAGGGCCAATTTAGGGGGAGAAAAGGAAAATTATGATAATGTAATGCCTCTGGAAGAGCTTACATGGTCTAACCTTGAAGGAATTGAATCAAAGGGAGAATTGATTTATGCACAGATTAGTGGTAGAAGGGTGTTGATGGATAAAACCCATCAATGCCCTAGTACCTCTTTTTGGGAGGAATTTGGGGCTTTTTTAATCCTATATATACACTGAGACCAAGATTGGATTCCCCTCCTAGGCAGCCTCCAGATATTTTGCATATAATAGATGATTGAGAAAACTATGGGACAGCAAGTGAAGTAACTGAGCAAGCTCAGTATAATGAGCGATTAAAAGATTTGTTGGTGGAAATCAGAGAAGTTATATTGTTAAATAATGAGTTACTTGTAAATTTGGCCTCCCTAATAGGGGCTCGTTTAGGGGAGAAAATGACACTGGAAGACATAAAATGAGGAAGAGTGGGGAATAGACTGGTAGAGGAAAAACCCCATAAAACAATTAAACAAGTGACAAAGGAAATAGGGGAGAAGGAAATAAGGGAGATTCAACGGTTGGTGGAAGAATTAAAGAAAAATAAGACAAAAAATAAAATGGAGTCTAAGAAGAAAGGAGGGAGTGGTGTCTGTAGAGAAAAAAAGATGAATGGAAAAAATATAGAAAAATTTAGTATAAGGTCGACTCCCAGGGAGGAGTTATTGGAAGAAGAGGAAGTTAGTAGCCCTGAGAAAATTAGGAAAGAAGAAAGAAAGGTTAGAAATGGTAGTAGAAATAATAAAGGAGAAAATAAAGGTCCAGCTAAGAAGAAATCTGAAATCTTAGGGAAAAAGGACCATAGTGATACTAAAGAAGATTGTATAGAAAGAGGTGAAATCTTGCCATGTATTTTTTTAAGAGGAATCCCTAAGAATGGGAAAGAAAATACTACAACACTAAAACTTTGTGTCTATGATATATGTAAGGGGATTATGGGTAAGACATTTGCCTGAATGACATTGGATCAACTCATAGATATCAATCTGGAAAGGAAAAAAGGATAGATTTGTCTGGTATTAAAGAATAAAAACATCAGACAGACCATCCTAGGTCACAGAGAGCTGTTCAAGGATATTGGGGTGAAGGCAGAGACAACAATATTAGCTGAGAATATGGCCAGAACAGCTATAGAAAGAATAAGGGACGAAAGGGATAGAGTTAGTGGAAAAGTAAAACAGGTACAAAAGAAGAATGGAATAGCACAAAAGAAAATCTCCCACAACATGAAACCTGTAGAGCAAGTACACTCTTTACTCTCAGAGGATGGGGGGAAAGAAGAATCTTACGCAGAATTTAGAGGAAGGAAGAAAAGGGGACAGAGAATAAATAACAGCTATGTTTTAGAATCCTCGGACATCTCTGGGTCACCTCTAGTTCTACACACAGATGTAGGAAATTCTGTAGAGTCTGAGTTTAATCTAGAGGATAGTTCTGTTTTTGTTCTGGATGAGACCTGGGAAGAAAATTGACAGTTTATTGATGTAAATGAGGTAATATTTCAGAATGTTGAGATCCTTTGTTGAAATATAGCAGGCTTAAATGGGAAACTGAAAGGTGTTGGGATACTGAAATTTCTAGAGACTTTATTATATTGATTCAAGAAACATGGATGGTGGAAATAGAGAGTAATTATATAGAAGGTTACCAAGGGTGGTGTATTCCAGCAAAAAAGAGAAGAAAGTATGGAACAGCCTCAGGAGGGATAGCAACATTCATGAAATCTTGTCCTGATTTGTCTGCAAAATGTATTTGGTGTGATGAAAAGTACTATATTTTGGCAATAGAGGTATCCTATAAGTGCAAGGTATGTTGTATAGTGGTAAATGTATATTTTCAACCAGATACTAAGGAATCTTCAGTTCAGAATGCCCTTGAGTGTTTTGGGGATGTGATCCAGAATATCAAATTAGAATACCCAGGGAAAATGATAATTATTGGGGGAGACTTTAATGCTAAGATAGGAGAAAAAGCTGAAGGCTGTACCCAGAACTGGAGTCTGGATGACATGCTTGGAATCCCGTTAAGGGTATCAATGGATAAGACAGTAAATAAAGAAGGGGAAATTTTGTTAGAGACCATGAATAAGCTGAATTTAAGAGTTGTGAATGGAAGAAGTAATGGGGAGACAGTTGGTAACTGTACCTATGAATATATAAAGGGGAGTAGTGTATTGGACTATATTTTGGTAGATATATATTCCTTCAAAGATGTAGAAATTTTTTAGGTTATTGATAACTGGAACAGTGATCATTGTCCATTAAAACTTAAGCTTCATCAAGTAATGGGGCTGGTTGGTGAAAATAAACAGCAAAGGTTGATCACAGACAAAGAGATGCAAATTAGAGGATCAAAATGAATTACATGGTCAAATGTAGATCCAGTCCTAATGAAAAATCTCCTGAGGTTTAAAAACATTACTGAAATAAAAGAAGTAATGGTGAATCTAAAGGCCCAATTAACCCCAGAGGGTAAGGGCTGTGACTCAGAAGAAATTTTAAAACAGTATCAAGATATGGAACAAGAAATTATTTGCAAAATCAAGAAGAGATCCTTAAGGGAAAAGCAGCAAAATATTACAAATGGGGCAAAGTGGTATGATAGAGTATGTTGTGATAAAAGGAGAATGATTAGGAAAATAGGAAGGAGAATAAGAAAATATAATAATATAGAAGATAGGAAAGCAATGCGACATTTAAAAGTAGAATATAAGTACTTGCTTGCAAAGAAGAAAAAAGATTTTAACAGTCATCAGTGGAGTTGCCTCCGAAGGGTGATCAAATTGAAAGATAATGTTACTTTCTGGAAGTTAGTTGCATTTGGTGTGGAAGAAGGAAGGTATAATGTGTTAGGTGTAATACCAGGGGGTGAGTAGGAAGAATACTTTGAAAGAATTTTTAATAAAGTGTATGGCGATGAGTTGAATGACAGAATTACTTGAGTTAAAGATCATAGAGAGGTTTTACAAATCTCAAAAGAAGAGGTGGTTGGGGCAATCCTTGCTCAGAAAAAGAATAAGGCAGCAGGGATAGATGAGATGAGTGCTGAAATTTATCAGGCAGATCCTGAATGGTGGGCTGAGCTATTGTTGGAGGTGTTCCAAAATATTCTTAAATACAAAAAGATCCTAGAGAATTGGAAAACTGGTGTTATAGTCCCTCTACATAAAATGGGTTCAGAGAACCTACAAGAGGATTATGGATCTATTTCTCTTCCGAACATTACTCTAAAAATATTTTCCAGGATAATCTTAAATAGAGTCCAGAGCTGGTTAGAGGATAAAAAAGTAATATCTAAATTTCAGTTGGGTTTTCAAAAAGGGAAATCTACAGTAGATCAAATGTTTATTCTACAATATACCCTAGATAAGTATACTCAAATTAAAACTGGTAAGATATATGCAGCCTTTATTGACATCAAATTGGCATTTGACTCTGTGCATAGGGAGTCTTTATGGCATATTCTGGAAAATAAAGAAATGGATCCACAACTATTGGAAATTAGTAAAATTCTACATGAAGATAACAAAGTTGTTGTTAGCTGTAGTAAAGATGGTACATTGACAAACAGTATAGAAGTCAAAATGGGGTTAAACAGGGCTGTTTACTTGCCCCTACATTGTTTAATCTTTTTATAGATTCAATAGTGGAGGAATTTGAGAGTATTGAGAGTTTTCCACCAAAAATAAATGTAATACCAGTAAAAATTCTATTACACGCAGATGATGCGGTGTTACTCACTCAAACCCCAAAAAGATTAAAAATAACAATACAAACAACTTTAAATGCTGTAAAGAATCTAGGAATGAAGTTAAATTTAGAGAAAACCAAGACAATGGAATTTAATAGAAAATGGAAAAGAAGATCATCCTGGTTAATAAATGGGTTTAGAATAGAGGTAGTGGATGAGTTCCAATATTTGGGGGGTGATTTTTAGTAATAATGGTAGATGGACTAAGCAGGTTAAAAGGGTGAAAGACAATGCAACTAAAATACTTAATGGCATTACATGTTTTGCCCAAGTAATGGCAAAAGATTCTTTTTTGACACAATACCATTGCCTTACGGCAAAAGTACACTTGCAACTAACTTATGGAGCTGAATTATGGGGCTTGTGCTGTAAATTTAAAGATGTTGAAGTGATACAAAATCAATACCTGAAAAAAGCTCTGGGGGTTCCCTGGTATACGTCAAATGCTTTTGTAATGGCAGAGACTGGTACGGTATCCTTGTATGCAACTATTGTGAAAAAATGTATTGCATACTGGAAAAAGATGAGATCTACCTCAGTGGACAGCTTGCTGTTTAATTGTTGGATAGAAATAACTCAAAAACATGATAAGCCATTGTTAACTTGGGTGGGAAGACTTAATGAGGTATTGAATAAGTATGGGCTTGAGCATAATGCAATCTTGAGTTGGGTAACTAATTCTACTAGATTTGCACAAGAAGTAATTGAAAGAGTTTTGGATATTCTAAAGCAAAAAGATTTAGAAAATATAAGATCAGTCTGGAATACTGAAAACCTGAAAAATATCAAATCTTCATTTGAAGTGGACAGATATTTAATATGATGTGAAAATAAAAAATATAGAAAAGTTTTGACATTATCAAGAATGGGTTTGTATACCCAATTGGGAAATTTAAAATACAATGGAAGTTCTGTTCAAGCCTGTACTGTGTGTACAAATGCACAAATGTGCTTGTCTCACCAAATTTTAGATTGCCCTGAGCTCCAGAAAGAGAGAAGTGATACTATTGGGAATGTATTTCAAAATCTAGGGGGGTATATGAAAGAAGAGTAGCTGAATTTTATATGTAACACAAAAAATGAAGCTAAGATCTTTGCACTTGCCAGTTTTGCTTATTTAATTGCCAAGTGATGTAAAGTATGGGTATTTAAAAAGGAGAAGTTTCTGAGAGATAGATGGAATATGTTATGGTTATATGTATGTGTCAGTTTTTAAAAATGTATGTGCTGCAGTGGAATTATGTGATTTTAGTATATTATATGTAATGAATGTTATTTGTATACATGGTTGTAAAATGAACTTGAACTTGAACTTAGTGTCTTCCCACCATGTTGCCCAGTCATCATACATTTCAGCTACTGATTTTCTGACATTAATGACATTAATCCATTTAGTTTTTATATATGCCTGATCTAACAAAGTAGAGTTTAGTTTCCATCTGTTGGTTACAGCTGGAAACCTAGGTGGGACAGATTAGAGGCTTATACTACATATCAAAGCCTTATGGTCAGAAACCTCACAAAACTTTCAAGAAAAATTATTTGGAATTAAATGCTTAGAAAGAAACCATAATCAATTCTAGAATAATATATGTTCCTTTTATATGTATGCCCTGGGTCAGAGAAAAGTTCTCTATACGCATCTTTCAGCCTTGATGTACTTAGTATTCCCTGAAGTGCATGCGTATCACAATAAATTTTCCTTTGAATCTGGTCCCTGACTTTCCAATCCAAACTACAATTACGATCCCCACCCCATATCACATGCTCATTTGTAAATAAATTAGGTTGTACTGCATTAAAGAGATCTATATGTGCAGTCTTAACTTGCAGTGCATAAGTATTAATTAACCTTAGGGAAAATCATTTACATATACGAACATACGCATGTGCCAGCAGAAACAGACCACCCAGTCTATCTAAGTCTGCTTGAGTGTGCAGCTAGCACCCCTAGTTTGCAGCTGCCCCACCCCCTCCCATTTGTCATCCCACTTCCACCCCCACCTCCCCCACCCTCACTCTCCCCTGTTCCCTGTCCCATGCCCTTTGAAACTGTTCACAGATATACATGATACCACCCATTCTGATAGGGTGTTCCATTTTACTACAATCTCTGTGAAATAGTGTCTCCTCACTTCCTTCCTAAATCTCCCCTATTCTTAGTGCATGTCCCTGGTGACCCTCCTCCTCCTTAACTTAAAGACTCCATCTGCCCCATCCTTATTGATTCCCCTCAGATACTTGAATGTCTCTATCATGTCCCCCCTGTCCCTTCTATCCTCCAGGATGTACATATTCAGGTCTCTCAGCCTGCTGTCATAGTCTGTCCCTTCCATTCCACATATCATCTTTGTTGCCCTCCTCTGCACCCCCTCCAGTAGCCTAATATCACGCTTTAGGTATGGCCTCCAAAACTGCACACAATACTCTAAGTGTGGCCTTATCAGCGACCTGTAGAGGGGCAAGATCACCTCTCTTCGCCTTGACGAAAAAACCCTCACTATGCATGGCAACATTTTGTTCTCTTTTGCAGCTGCTCTCCTGCACTGGGCAGTGTTGTCCATGGTCCCTGTTATAATTACGCCCTAGGTCCTTCTCCTCCTCAGTGATCCCCAGCTTAACCCCTCCCAGCCAGTATTCTTTCCTTGGGCTCCTCACCTCAAAGTGCATAACTTTACACTTCTTTGCATTGAACCCCAGCTGCCACCTCTCTGACCACTCCTTTAACTTGCTTAGGTCCCCCTGCAGCTGCTTCCATCCCTCATCTCCATTCACCACTGCTCTGATTTTGGTGTCATCAGTGAACAGACTTATCTTGCTCACCACCCGATGTGCAATGTCTGATATGAAGAGCTTGAACAATACTGGCCCCAACACAGAGCCCTGTGGCACCCCACTCATCACCGGCCTTGGAGTTGAGAGCTCCCCTCTCACCACCACCCATTGTAGCCTCCCACTCAGCCAGCTTGTAATCCAGTTCATCATTTTTGCCCCTACACCAGTTAGCTTCCCCCCAAGCCACCCATGAGGCACATAATCGAAGGTCTTGCTGAAGTCCAAGTAAAGAACATTCACCTCATGACCCTTATCCAGTTCACCTGTCACCCAGTCATAATATTGTATCAGGTTGGTTTGACAAGATTTCCCTGAAACAAACCCATGCTGCTCACATCATGGAGGCCATTGTCCTCCAGGTAAACACCAGTCTTTCCTTTAGTAATATCTCCATGAGTTTGCACATTATGGAGGTGAGACTCACCGGGTGATAATTACTCAGTTCATCCCTTGGTCCGCTCTTGTGTAATGGTACATGTGCCATCCTCCAGTCCAGTGGCACACATCCCGACTCCAGTGAGGTGCTGTACAGATCCACCAGCAGCTCCACCACCACCTCCACCATCTCCCTCTGGCCCTGGTGCCTTGTCTACCTTCAGTGCCCTCAGTCCCTCTAGGACTCTACTTGCCTCAATTCTTCCATCTGTTGCCTCTTATCCCCTGTCCCCACCCTCCCAGCCCATGGTGGTAGTGGTCCCTTTTCTTCCATGAACACTGAGCAAAAGTATTCATTCAGTGTTTCTGCCTGCTCCTCACCCATTTCCGTCCACTACCCACCCCTTTTTATCCTTACTATTGTCTCCTTGCACTTCCTTTTCTCCCTAATGTATCTGAAAAAGTCTCCCTTCCCCGTTAATTCCCTGCACTAATCTCAGCTCTCTGTGGGCCTTGGCTTCTCTCACTTTTCTGGTCACCTCCCTGGACCATCTTGCATACTCCTCCCTGTCCTTCTATAACCCTGGTGCACCTCTCGTTTTGCTGTCACCACCTCCACTGCCTCGCTGTTCAACCAGCATGGTTTTCTTGCTCTGCTCCTCTTACATTGTGTCTTGGTGCAGGCTTCTGTTGCCTCTGTAATCCCCCTTTTAATAATATCCCATATCTGCTCTGCATCCATCTCCTGCCTTATGCCCTCTAGTTTCCCTTTCAGTACTTCAAGCATCCTCCCAAAGTCTGCCCCCTGAAGTTTACTACCTGAGTAACTGATTTCTCTGGCTCCCCGCACATCGTGATATTAAACCACACCATTTGGTGATCACTGTTGGCAAGTGGGTCCTCCATCTTTATTTCCCTTACTGCCTCCCCATTCGATAACACCAGATCTAAAGTGTTCCTTAGCCTAGTAAGTAAACTAACCAACTGTCTCAGGAGACCCTCCTGGATTGAGTCCAGGAGCACTTGCTCCCTAGCACTGGAGGTGGCTGGAATACTCCAGTCAAGCCCTGGCAAGTTGAAATCCCCCACAATGAGCACCTTCTGTTTTCTACATACCTTTCTGATTTGTCCTGCCAATTCCCTGTCAAGCTCCACAGACTAGGACGGTGGCCTGTATACCACCCCAAACCTCAGTTTCCTACCCCTTTAGTCTAGGAGCTGCAGCCAGATTGCCTCTGTTCTCCTTTCTTCCCCCTCATCCCTTGTAAATTTGATTCCATCCCTCACATAGACTGCCACCCCACCGCCCCACCCTTCCTTATGGTCCTTCCTGTATACTTTGTATCCTGGGATTGCCAGATCCCAGTTCCGGTGCTCAGTTGCCCATGTTTCTGTGACAGTTGCAATATCCACCCTCCACACTGCTAAGAGTGCCTGTAGCTCGGCAGATTTGTTGTCTAAGCTTCCTGCATTCAGCGAGACCACCCTCCATCCTGTCCCCTTCCCTTCACTGGCCTCTATTTCCTTCCTTCTACTCCCTCCTTTTTTGGCCAACCTGAATCCTCCCCTGCTAGCCTGGGGGGTAGGCTGCACTCTATCAGATCCCTGCCTACCTGCTATCCACTTGCCATCCCCAATCTAGTTTAAATCCACCTTTCTCACAATATACCTCCCCAGTCTTTGCTTTAATACCTCCTTCCCCGCCCCACTCAGGTGCAGCCTATCCCTTGCAAACAGATTGTTATTATCCCAGGTACTGCCCCAGCCACCTACAACCCCATATCCCTTAGTTTGACACCATTCTACCAACCATGTGTTCAACTCCCTAATCCTCTCCTTTCTCACTGTGCTTGCGCAGGGTACTGGGAACACTTCGGAGAATGCCACAGACTCCTCACACAACCTTCCCACTTCCTTAATCTTCTCCTTTGTTACACAACCTTCCCACTTCCTTAGTCTTCTCCTTTTTTACCTCCACTGTTTCCCTGTTAGGTCATTTGTCCCCAGATGTACCACAATGTGTGGTTTCCTCTTACCCCTCATCATGCACCTTAGGATTGCCTGTACTACCTTGTCTGCCTTTAATCCTGATATGGACTCCACCCATATCTGACTGTGCCTCTCCCCCTTACTACCCTATCTGATCCCGTTGAGTATGGAGTCTCCCAACACTAGTGCACCTCCCTCCTATTTCCTTGTGCCCGTCATCACCCCCCCACCCAGGTTCTCATTTCTGGGGCCACTCATGATGGTGCTTTTACAGTGTGTCCCAGTGTCTTCCCCCCTGCCCTTCTCAATTGAGACTCCTACCCCTCCTCCTGTTTGACTGCCAACCTTCTGCTCCCTCCTCACCTCTCTGAGTATTATCCCTCCCCCTGCCATGCCATACTCAGTCTCCCCACTAGTAATGCCCCCTCTCTCCTTTCTCTTTGTGAGTACTATCCCTTGTGCAGGGGTATTAGATCTACCACTCTGATCACCTGAACCTGTGTGTGCCCAAACAAGATCCCCAGGCCATCTGCCATATATGTGCCATTGGATCAAAATGAAGGGCCAGTAATCCAAGTGTTTTTTGCTTGGGCTACTTCCTGTAAGGTATTAAACCTAGTTTCCTGCAGAAATAAAATGTCTGCTTTTAAAGACCTGCAAAAATGCAAGCATGCCAACCTCTTCTTATAATGTTTCCTGCTGCAGGTGTTTAAGGAAACTAGTTTCAAAGTAGCCATTACAAATTTTTAAGTTTGTTTGTCTTTTTTCTTTTCCTCCTTCTTTTTTTTGTGTCCAAGACTTATGCTCCACCATCCTCATCACATTCCATTTCTGAAAGTGCCCCAGAGATGGAGGAGATGTCTGATTCAGAACCCCCTTCTTAATCCTGTAACACTTGAAAAGCATTTTATGTAGGAAACCCAGTGGGATTTTGTTTTTGCCTACTAGTGGCTCTTGTAACCATTTTGGGGTGTGGGGTCTGAAATTCTAAGGAAAGTGGAGGAGACATAACCTGTGCACTCATTTTCATTTGAAGATTGGATGGGGCTCCCTGACCTGGGTCCTGCCTATCCTGTGGAGTTTCTGACTGGTCTGTGGGGGTGTTATGCTCTGGGGACAGACGGTCTGCTTCTGAAGTGGTAGGCTCTGTTTGGGGTGGGTCCCTGCTAGGAAAATGGGGCCTATACCTTTCTTGTGTGTGATTAATTAGGTCTTCCTTATCCAACCCACCCTGCCTGTTTTGTCCAACCCAGGGACACTGGTGATAGGCATGTCCCTGTTCATCACACAGGTTGCAACGAAAGACATTTCTGCATGTTCCACTGTCATGGTCAAAATCCCCACAAAGAGCACATTTTATCTTGTCACACACACTACTGAGGTGCCTCCTACTCCCACATTTATAGCAGGCCTTGGGCTGATCTGGGTAGAAACAAACCTCTCTGTCCTTGCCCAAAAAAATCTGTTGGGAACATGCTGAACCTCATTACCAATGATGTTTAACTTCACCCTAAATTTTCAACTGCCCATCCAAATGCTTTCATCATCTATGACGGGCTCTGGGGGCCCCCAAACATTGCACTTCTGCTCCAATCAAAACTGGATATCACCCACATTTACTCCCTCATTCCAGAACATGATATGTATGGTTTTAAATAATGGTTTAGTAAGTGGAATTGCCCAAAAGGGGGCCTACAAAAGTGCAGTTTTACAAGTTTCATATTTTACCCCAAATTTTTCCAGGCTAGCAAACGTTTTAAAACTTATGTCAAAGGTATCCTCCCCCCTCACATTAATTAAAGCATAAACTTCAGATGATAAAAAGTTCATTGAGTCCTTCAAAAGTTTTCTGGCCACATATGACCTGTCTGGATGTTCTTGCAAGCCAACCCAATAACGAAGACGGACTGCATTGCAGCGTGGTGCTTGTTCCAAAATGTTTTGATGAAATAAGTCAGAAAACTGAGGTCCAGGCCTCCTATGGTCTCTACGAGGGGAGTGGGGTGGGGAATCAGTGAGAGATGTGTGTGGAGGCTCTGTTCCCATAGCAAGACGCTCTTCAAAATTACAACGTTCCCCAGTACCCCCTCCTTTAGCAGATAAAGTGTCTACTTGCCTTGCAGTTTCATTGGAGGCCCCTTGAGAGTCCAGCTGTGTAGAAAAAGAGACCCATTCGGGGGTCAGGGACCCACTTGCCATTCAGGCAGATCCAACCAGCATTCAGCAGTGCCTGTTCTTTGTCCAGCAGCTGTCAGATTGCATCGCATCAAACACACTGTTCTTCCACATTATTTCTCCCTCCACATCACCACTCTGGCTCACACTTTCTGGTTCACTCTCTGAATTCAGCTGAGACTCAACTGATTCTCTAATAATGTCTGCGTGTACTTTCTCCTCAGAAATCTTTGGGTCATCTCTTTTGGGTAGGAAATTCATGGAAACTGCTTCCACTGTTCCTGCTGCAAGGGTTCACCCATGCATATCACTGGTGCCCAAATCCTTAGAAAATACAAGAGAAACACCCCCTTGTAGCTCTGCAACCGAGGTTGAGGATGAGCCCTCAGTCCACTGACATTCCAACACATTCTCCTCCACTGGTAGCCTGACACCATCAGCCATTGTGCATAGTAGAACAAGGCCCCCTACCACAGAGTAGGGGAATTTTTCTTTATTCATATCACAAAAATCTTATAAACAATACAAAATAATTTCCCTTCATACAAAATGTCAAAAATAAATCCTAAAACAAGATATTTCCTCATATCTTAACACTTTAAACATAAGGACAAACAAACAAGCCAATTAAATTATAGTTTTGCATACCCAGAAATTATAGCCTAGCAAACAGTATTTAATACTCCCCCTTTTTTCTCTCCCCCCCTTTTTTAACTTTAAAGGAGACACAAAATAACTTTTCATATTTCACTAACAACCCCTACAAGAGGAGGTTTAATTAACCCTCCCCTCACACTCTAATTTCCATACACATTACTTAATACAATCAAAATAATGCCATAAATTCTCCCAGTGATCATATGGAAGCCTAGGTTTCTCCAAAGATTTCAATTTTCCTATCTCTGTTTCCAATATATAAATTAAATTGATTGGTTGAATTTCTTGTTGTTGCAATAATAACTTGCATCTACTAATCCATATCCAATATAGAAAAAAAAATATGTATAACTTGCAGAGTGCTATAAGTGCCCTCAGAAACATCCTTAACAAAGGAACCATAATATAAATTCTCACATGAAGGAGGGATTGTCAAACCCTTTTTCCAACAGTGTTTTACTATATCCCAAAATTCCATACCATAATAACAATTAAAATATAAATGATCCATAGTCTCCAGGACTAATACACATTCCACTCTCGGGCAATAATGATCTTGTACAGATTTATGTTTTTGATTACTTTGTACATTTATTTTCCCATGGATCCCCAACCATGCAATGTCCCACATATGTAGTGGAATACGAGGGTTGATTATATATTTGGAAATATCTAAGCATACCGCCTTAGAAAGCTTTAAAAAGGGGTTTTCGTGAAAAAATTGCACCAAACATTTTTGTACAATTCTTTTCTGGAAATTCTCTTAATTACTTCCCAACTGATATTCCAACTTTTATTTTATCAAAAACCTCACTCCATCTCTCCACCAAATGGGGACACCTTTTGTTTTTATGCATACATTT
This sequence comes from Neoceratodus forsteri, assembly GCA_016271365.2. NCBI lineage: Eukaryota > Metazoa > Chordata > Ceratodontiformes > Ceratodontidae > Neoceratodus > Neoceratodus forsteri. Next base: position 1,090,985,223 of record CM057458.1, read on the forward strand.
TTCATTTCTCCATTCTAACATTACTCCCTGTAGATGTATACTAATTAATGAACCCCAAATCCTGCAATTATCTCTGACTACAGGTGTCAAGTTTGAGTTTAGAAAAATTGAGAAGAAAAAAAGAACTGGATTGATCATTCCCAAACCCCCTTCTTTACTCTCTAAATACAAAATATTATGCTTAATCGGATTTAGCCGACTGCCCCATACACTGCAAAAAAAAAAACCTCATTAATGAAGTCTCCAAGTTTTTAGGTATAAGGAAAATGTTACGTAAAAATAAAAAAACAGGTATTAAGTTTTAATTAAATAAACTCTTTTCTTTTTTGAAAGTTTATTTCAATTTCAATTAGTTATTTTAAAATTACCTTCCTGTAGAGCCAATTTTCAATTATCAGTTGCACTATCCTGACCTCCAAAATAAATACCTAAGATTTTACAAGGTCGTTGTTCAATCCAAAAACTCCCCACCCTGGTTGGGGTATTTGGAAACCCTGTAATACTTATACATTTTGTCTTTAATTTATTAATCCGTGCTCCCATAATCTTCCCTAGTTATGTAATAATCATACAGGCTACCCTTATAGAGGCTTCATCAGGCAAGATGAGGCACAAATCATCCGCATAAGCAATAATTTTTATCTGAATCATATTATCCCAAATAATTCCTTTAATCTGAGGAGATCTATTAATTATCCGTAATAAAGAGTCAAGAGCCAAAATGTATAGGAGAGGGCTAAGTGGGCACCCCTGCTGAACTCCTTTTAATAAACTATGTTTCCCTTCTCTCCATCCATTTTCTAAGGGAATTACATATGCTAAGGCATAACACATCTGCACCCATTGTACAAATATATTCGGAATACCAAATGCCTTCAAGCATTCCCATAAATATTCTTGCGATAATTCGTCAAAGGCTTTAGCTTGATCCAAACTTAGTAAATAACCCTCCAAAACTCCTAAATTCCCTGTCCCTATTGCCATAATTTCCCTAATATAAATCAATGCATTATATATCCTTCTTCCTGGCACCGCACAAAATTGAGAATTACTAACTAAATCAGGCATCTCTATAGATAATCTGTTCCTCAATAGTTTAGAAAAAATCTTAAAATCTACATTCAATAATGTTAATGGCCTCCAATTCCCTATATCCGAATGATCCCCATTTTTAAATAAAAAAATGAATAATCCCTCATACATTTGCATAGGTAAAATCATATCAGAGATTAAAAAAATATACATTGCCAATAATTCCTTAGGCATCAATTTCCATAAAATGTTATATAATTCTCCTGGCAATCCATCAGAACCAGGAGAAACCTAATTTTTAAGAGATGCAATTACTCTTCCTAGTTCTGCTTCTGTAAATGCCCATACCATTAATTTTTGTATATCTGTCGCTAAAAAAGGAAGATCTGCTACTGCTAACAAATGAGATGTAAATTCGGAATCTGTTTTTTTTCCCCAAAAAACTCTTTCTAATATGTTGGTCTAAAAAATCCATGATTCCAACGTTATCTGATATGACCTTGTTGTCCTTAGTTCTCAAGCTAGAAAAAAGCCTTTTGTCTATCTGATTTTTACAAGCTAAAAAAGGATTAACCTGCGCAGCCTTACCTTGAGTCCCGAAGGACTGTTCCATAATAAGTGAACCTAATCTGTCATATTGATACTGTACCATACCATGTTTTATCTGTGCAATATTCATAGATAAATCTACCCCATTTTTTGATTGTAATGAAAGTAATTTTTGTAAGGAGTGCTGAAGAGACAAATATTCCTCATTTTTTGTTTTTGCTCTCAATCTACCTTGTGCCTGAAAATATCCAGTCAAACATAATTTAAAAGCTTCCTACCAACCAACCATGCTTTCATGCAAATCTGTAGTTGTAATTTGATCTCTAATAATTATTTCCAAATCCTTTAGAACATTTAAGTTGTTTAAAATTGAAACATTCAATTTCCAAAACCCAGGTCCTTTTTTCCTTCATAGAGGAATATCTATATTTATACCAATCAGGATATGGTCCGAAGAATCTATTGGTACGTAAATTAAGCTAGAAATTAACAATAATTTTTTTACAAAAATAAAATCAATTCGAGATGATAAACCTCCTTTAAAAAAGTAGGTTTAGCTTTGTTCTGACCTGTTTGATGAGAATCCCTCAGACCTGCTAGAGAAAGAATAGACTTTAAGCATATTATATCACAATACAGTTTCCCTACTTCGTTCTTTTGCTGAAAATTTATATTGAAATCCCCACATAGAAATAATTGCCTACTTGTATACAAGTAAGGTTGAACTTTTGCAATAATTCAATTCTAAGAGCTTTCATCTGAGGGCCATAAACTGAGATTAACCTACACTGGAAGCCTTTAACTGTAACATCCAACAAAAGCGCCTTTCCTGGTTCAATGTCAACCAACCTTGAAAGCTTAACATCAGGGTTGAAAAACAAATTCCTACCCCACTACACCTTTCTTCCCCAATGGACCAAAAGGATATACCCCAATGCCATTCTCTGGTGACTCTAGAAGTCTCAGAAACTGTATGTAATAGTGTATCCTGCAATAACAATATATCATACTTCAAATGAGAAAGTATTCCAAACGTCGTCTGACATTTCTGATGAGATTTTAAACTGTTCACATTTAATGAAGCTATTGATAATGTAAAAGGTTTCAGGGTGGAGGTTTAGGTGTTTTTATGCTAGATCTAGTCACCCATTTTCTAGCTTCTGGCAGTTTGCTCACTAATAAACGTTCTGGATTGAGTACTGTTACTGCTGAAATACCCACTTCATGTGTGGATTCCAACATAGGATGGGCCTGATCTACCTGTTCCCCCCATGATGAAAGGACTGAAAATCTATTCCCTAAAGGTAAAGGAGAAATGTGCATATTACAGCTATCACTCCCTTCTCCAACCAAAGACAGCGTACCATCTTTAGAACCTTGCAAATCCCTTTGTTCCCCTTTACTAATGGGTTCTGCAGTGCTTGTCAAAATGTGAGAATCACTGCCCATCAATTTAGAAGACCTTTGTGGAGATCCTTGGGGGGTCATGAATGGAGTTCCTCTTTCTTCCCTACTTATCCCCTGAGGAAGGTCTACAGCTAGTGCTACCATCTGCCTTGATTGAAATACATCAGTAAAAGACTTGTTGGGCCTCAACATGTTATGACGGACAGGAGATTTAGTTTATCTGCTATCTTCATTTAATCCTCCCCGACCTCTACCCTTACAGTACGTCTACCTCTAAATATATTTTCAGTGTGTCTCCTTCTTGTTCTTGATACGGCTTTTTTGCCTGTGCCAAAAAAAATTCCTGATCGGAAGAGTCATCCATATCCATAGTTCTCCATGGGCAATCTGAAAAAGAATGGTTAATTTCATTACATAAATTGCAGACCGGGGGGGGGGCTACACACTGTGCTGCTGAATGCCCTAGCATACCACATTGGAAACATTTCATCTGATCACATGAGGTATTCAAATGCGTTAATGACCCACACCTAAACAACTTTTAGGCTGACCAGCATAAAAAATAATACCCCTGTCCCTCCCCCAAAAAAAGAACTAGGTAAATGTTGTATGCCATCACCATCCTGGTTCAGTTGTACTCGTAGTGTCCAACCTTCTGTCCAAAAGCCATTTCCATCCATAATAGGCTTTGGTTTATCCTGTATTAAACATCTTTTTTTCCAGCCAAAAAAGAATATTAGCGATGTTCACCCCTTCATTTCGGAAAAGAATGGTAACTTTTTTAACTGTGGGCTTAGTGATTGGGATAGCCTGGAAATCCCTCCATTCTTCTTGATCTTTAATGTCATAATAAAGTCTCCAATATGTATCTAATAAAATGATGGAACAAAAACTGATATCATAGTTATGTTCACCAGGTGGGTGTATAAAGGCGTATACCTCAGCAGGAGAAAAACCCATTGAATCAATTAATAAAGTCTACCCACCCATAGTCTGTCTGGTACTATTGGGGCTTTGCCTTGGTATCTCAATTGCACCAAAAATCTGTGTTTAGCTGTCTCCGCTGGTTTTTTAAACAAGCCTGCATAAAATTTAGCACCCATTCCTTCTGGTTGCTCAGCACTTGCATTCCTGTGTAAATCTTTATTCACATCCAAATCTTTTATGTGACTTACATTCCCATTTCCTTCAGTAGCTGTCACAATTGTAGAACAGTCCATAGAAAGATTTTGTTCTAACAAGGGAGATGAGAGTTCCAGGTTACCACCGGTGTCTTGTGTATCTAAAAATTCAGTAGCATCTCCCTGATTTTGCACATTCGCATTAAGGCCATCAGAGGACTTAAAATTTTGACTAGCCACAGCTAGCCTAGATAAAGCATTAGGTGTAGATATTCCAGCCTGATCTAAAATGGACCCTCCAGGTATAGGGATCAAGGGGTCAGGAATCCATTTATCTATTACCCACAACCATCCAGCTTGCCTTAATGCATCTCCTGGGGACCATGCAGACAATGTACATGTTTGTTCAGATGAATTACCCTGTGCAACTTCTCCATCCAGTTGTGCAGTGCTTTGTAAAACATTAACATTTATTACATCCTGCTGCTCAAAACGTTTCCCTCCATTTTTAGACGGGCTAGTTGGAGAACGTTTCCGTTTATTGCGTTCAGCTTCTAGTTTCAGCTAGCAGGTATGAAAGTCTCTCTCAGCTGTATTTATTAAGTCCAGCAATTGTTTTTTTTTTCCTATCCAATTCCTCCTGTAGTTGCGCTTCTGCAGATATATCCGTATCTATTAGCAATGCAGAGTCAGATGCATCCAAAACCATTACTCGGTCACTACTTGCAAACTGACCTTCTCCTTCTGACATAGTAGATACTGCAGATAGCTCCTGAGCTCCAAGTCCACATCCATCCTCTTCCACTACCTCCTTCAGACTGAGGTCCTCCATCTCTGCAGACAGGCGCCACCCACCTACAGAGTAGGGGAATTTCCCCAGTGCCCTGGCCAAATTTCCCCCCTTTCACTAAAATACAACCAACAGCTTAATCTGGTTCAAGGTCAGTTGGCATTTATCTGTATCCTCTTCCCCTTGGGTCGTGCCTGAAAATAGGCAAGAATTTGTCTAGTGCACTTACCCAGTCAAAATAAATAAATAAATAAATAAAGTATCAAATATATTGAAATAAGTGCATATTTCCCTACCTAGGAACATTCATACAAGAAAAAGAGGAAAGAGTTAAGAGCCTAATGACTTAATTCATTGAGTGGGTTGCTAAGATATTCTGGCCTTTCTAAAATGTGTAAATAGAGAAATAATCCTATTGAAGAGCTCATTTAGAATGGGTCAACATATCAGCATTCAACAGTACATAAAATCTTTGGGAAACAGTGACTCAAGGCAGGAGATACAAAGAAGTTCTTAAATTATTTTCTGTGTGTTTTATGTGTTATGTGTGTTAACAGAGATAATATTATGTGAAATACATATGTGTGTGTGTGTTTAGACATATATAAATGTGTTTTATATTGTAAAGGCTTACAGTAGCTGATCAAAAAACTTCTACTGAACTGATGTTACAACAATTATTTTTCCCATGTGCAAAAGCCCAGATCTACCCTTGCAGGATGAAAGTTTCTAGATGGGCTATACGACATAACAGAGTTAGGAAGAAGGTCAGGAGTAGTGACTTATGGCTCACAAGCCAGACAGTAACCTGCTGTAGCAGCCATGGGCTCAAGCATACTGTTCAATCCACAAGGGCTCAGCATGGAACAAGGTAATAAGAAAGTCCTTAGTAGGAAAAAGATCTTCCTTGATACTAAACCATCTTGCAGGTGTGCCAGTGAAAAGCCTAGGCAAAATATATTGGATATGGGCTGCCCAGTAGTATAGCCTGAGGTTTTGAAGGGCCAGCGCCTCTGAAATCTCTGAGAAGGCACAAGGTCTGTAACTTAATACAATGTCTTTGGCTGGTGCAGATAAATCTGGAAACTATCTTGTTCTGCTTGCAATATGTTTGGTTGTGCATATGACTGTTAGTAGCTGCTGCCCTGTACCTGTCTCTCCACTGGGAAAACTGAAGCTGTCCTTCCTCCTTATTTGGAGTTTCTGTGTGGAGGTAGGGAGATGTTGGTACTGCTCTCTCCAGAGGCTACTGTAACTCATATGATAAGATGATGTATGGTACCTTAGACTGTGCTCTGTGAGCCTGCTGTATCTGATGAGGCTGTATGCCTTGGATATGATGTGCTTTAATTTACCTGATTTTACATTACTGAATGCATACCTATTGTAGGTTTGATAATCGTTTGTTGTAAAACTTCAATAAAAAGATTACCTTTAAAAAATGGTTAAAGTACATAAACATATAGAGCATTCTTTTCATTATGCCATACTTTAGTGCCAGTTTTATAATGCAAACAATGTACTGCACATGATCTGCCATAATGTGCATGTGCAAACTTTGTCTTTATGACTATAAATCATAGTAAAACTGCACATTCCTTAGAATTAGTAACTGAGCTAATGGACTTTTAATGAACATGCTTTTTCATGAATTATGAATTTTAACACACACACAAACCCATCTCATGGTAAATATAAAGCCAGACATATACATACTGTACATTCTCAAACAATATCCCTAGTGTATATTTTTCTTATGAATGTTTAATAATTCTTTATCCTTATTATGCTTTTACAACTGTTGCATTTGTATACTCTGTACTTTGCTGCTGTCAACATTTATAGTCATAGTTGTGCCGTTATCTTGTCCATGCTCTGTGTACCTGAATGTTTTCTAATACTGTACTGCATCACTGTATTGACATCCTAGTTGTAACCTCCCAGTTGTGCCTGAAAATAGGCATTTGTTTGTCTAGTGTATCTACCTGGTAAACAAAAAATAATAAATAAACAAAAAAAAAAGTCTTGAAAGAAATTACACCTTAGAAATCTTGGGCCGGATTCACAAATGTCAGACACATGCTGCAACAATGGCAGCTTGTACCAACTGCCACTGCATCAGGAACCCAACACCACATTCTGAAAGAGCAAGGTCCATGCACCAGAAATCCTGGAACTGCTGCAACTGCAGGGGTACACCAAAGCGAATGGTGCACCTGTGGGCAATGACACAGGGGTTCCAGCTTCCCTCATGGTGCAACCAAAGTGGTGGCATGGTGGCCAGGGATGGCAGGCACACATGTGGCCAGAAAATGGGGCTCAGGAGTGGCATACTGCATGGGGTGGCACTGTTGCAGGTGGGAACACATTGGCAACCATGGCAGTGGAGTTGCACCTGGTGGGGAGGTTCCATGCATGGCATCATAGTGGTACAAACACATACTGAGGTATGGGGGGCTATAGTATCACATAGCACCATGGCCCCATGATGGCACAGCCCAGGCAGCAGTCCCCAGGGCCATGCCAACATGGGACCCTGGTTCTGTGTGACACTATACCCCCATCCCCCATTGTCTGTCTGTGCCTGTATGGTGCCATGCATGGCACCCCCCACCAGGTGCAACTGTACTGCCATGGTTGATCACCCATTCCCCACCTGCAACAGTGCCACTCTGTGCAATATGCCACCCTGTCACTGCCTGTTAGGGACCCCTTGCCAAACATCCCCAAAGTGTCTGGAGTGGCACAAGGGGCTTAGACCACCTTTTCAGTGGTCTAACTCCAGCTCCTTGTCATGCTCATGGCAGGGTTTCCTGCATTCCAGAAATGGGCATGTGGCAGCCCTGCCATGGCACAAGCCCCCTTGCAACCTGGCTCACCTGTTGATGGGCACAACCTGTGGCACAAGGGGGCTTTGACAAAACTGCATCAGAGGTGGATGCAGGCTGCATATCTGCATACCATTTGACTCAAGTTGGGACACATGTCATGACTTGTGGCAAACCTTTTGGATGCAAAACCCTTGCATCCCTCTAAGGGCTTTTTGAATCCAGACCCTTATGTCTAGCTATGTTTCTTTATGTAAACTCAGTAAAAGTATATTCCCACTAAGAACATAAGATCATAAGACATTAGGCAGCAGAAGAAGAAGGCCTTGTGGTCTGTCATGTCTGCCCAATACAGAACCCTTGTACATCTCAAGTTACAGGCTGCCCCCCCACTTCTCAGATATATTTACCCTTCTCTTAAATTTATCCCACCCCCTGTTTAATCCATCTACTAATTTCATGCTCATCACATCTTCTGGCAGCCTGAGTCACCCCATCCAGCACATGTTTTATGGGGGACTGAGTCAAAGGCTTTGCTGAAATCCAGCTACAGTATGTCTACAGCCTGGCCCTTATCTACTGCCTTTGTGACTCAGTCAAAAAAAATGTATCAAGTTTATCTGACATGCCCTCTCTGACAGAAACCCATGCTGTCTGCTTTGTCGGAGCCCATTTGCCTCAAGAAACTCCACCAATCTTCCTTAAGAATGGCTTCCTTCAGCCTGCTAATGATTGATGTCATGCTGACTAGTCTGTAGTTACTTGGTTCATTCCTAGTCCTGCTCTTATGTAAGCACACTACAGCCAAGGTTTCCATTCTCATGTCACCACACCTGAGGCTAAGGAGCTTTGAACAGGTCAGCCAGTGGGGCTCTCAGTACTGCTGCCAGCTCCCTCTGTAGCCTAGGGTGCACACATCTGACCTGGGATGTTTATTCACTTTAAGGGATAAAAAAAAGATAAAAAATTAACTTACCTGACAGTAAACTATGTGGATATGAGCAGTTTCATCCATGAACAATATTGTCTTTGCCATATAAAATACTTAGTAGGACATGGCGTGATATTTATGACTTCATTTGAGAACTATTTTTCAAAATAGTGAACATCTTTAAAATCATATTTTGAGTGGGGATATGTTATTCCGGATAATTAGTTGAATTCTCTTTCAATGATTTTCCAGTGGTCAGGAAAAAGTGCTCAGACTTGATATCAGATAAAATTCAATATCTATTTATTTAATTTTCTATTTTTTTATCTTTCATTTTTTTTGTAGAATATTTGCATGACCATTGGGTTTTTGTTCTCTAGTCCTCCTACTTTAACCACCAATGAAATCATAATACTCTGTGATATCATTTTTGCAGAAAGAGATCTTGATGTCATAAATAGAGGATTATGACATCATCAGAGGCTAGAGAAGGAGGAACATATGAAGTCTAGGGAAAAATTATTCTGTCTTAACTCATTCAAACCTATAGCGTATGGTAGTCATTTTGAATAAGGTTAAACATAGAACTCACATATGTGCTATGCAAAATTCTGGGACTTTAGCATTAGAAAACAACCAAAAATTGGTCACCTTCATTTAAAATTCCAAAAGAAGTCAGCACCCAGTCCAAGCCAGATATATAAAATAAAACATTTATTTTAGACAAGTGCATCAGTGCAAACATACCGGTTTCTAAAACATAATGCTCATAGACATTGAACAAACATCTTACATTTTGCAAGGCTAAACACCAAGCTTCATCGGAGATAAATTACACACATATTTAGTACCCTTAAATAGTACTAAAAAACTCATGCAACCTTAACCATAACAATTAAAACAAAATGCATTCCTCCATTTATTTTCAAGGATAGCACTTAAAAGAGACATCAATTAGTGTCCACATTCAATAATTATTTAATCATTGACTGAATGTATGAACAGAAACCAATGATATTAATTATTTTTAATTGTGACAATCAAAACGAATAATCATCAATTTATTCATTGGAACCTTCATTCATTAAATATTTAATCATTTTAGGCTACTATAATCGAAATATAGATAGTATCTATCTAAACATTAATGTTAAATCTAACTAATAACGACAAAGTATTAGAGCACAATTTAATTGCAAGGTACATTTACAAATTACCCTGCTATATCTACAATGGAGAGCATTTAGAAACAACATCTAGTCTCTTAAAGAAATGCTGCCAAATCAATGTTTTCATTAAGTCCGAAGCCTACTCTGGATTAAAGTATAAATATCCAATAGCTCTCACGTTGTCCTATTTTCCTTTTTAAATCACCACCCCTTGGTCCTACTCTTACTTTTTCCAATCCTATAGCGTATGACATATCGTGTTTATCTATATTTTTATAGTCCAATTACAGGCCAGTCATTTAAAATTAAAGACTTAATTTTGTGCAATACTACGTCAGTGGTGTATTTATTACAGTGCTCTTGTGGGTATTTTTATGTAGGGCATACTATACGTGAATTTAAGGTTAGGATAGGTGAACAACTATGGGCTATAGATAAACATGATATGTCATACACTATAGTACAGCATATACAGTAGCTAAAAATAGCAATGTGCAAGTGAAACATGATATTAAATTCATAGGATTGGAAAAAGTGAGAGTAGGACCAAGAGGTGGTGATTTAAAAAGGAAAATAGGACAACATGAGAGCTATTGTATATTTATACTTAAATCCAGAGAAGGCTTGGGACTTAATGAAAACATTGATTTGGCAGTATTTCTTTAAGAGACTAGATGTTGTTTCTAAATGCTCTCCATTGTAGATATAGCAGGGTAATTTGTAAAGGTACCTTGTAATTAAATTGTGCTGTAATGCTTTGTTGTTATAAGTTATTTTTAACATTAATGTTTAGATAGATACCATCTATATTTTGATTATAGTAGCCTAAAATGATTAAATATTTAATGAATGAAGGTTCCAATGAATAAACTGACGATTATTCATTTTGATTGTCACAATTAAAAATAATTGATATGATTGGTTTCTGTTCATACATTCAATCAATGATTAAATAGTTATTGAATGTGGACACTGATGGATTTTTTAAGTGCTATCCTTGAAAATAAATGGAGGAATGCATTTTGTTTTAATTGTTATGGTTAAGGTTGCATGAGTTTTTTAGTACTATTTAAGGTTACTAAATATGTGTGTAATTTATCTCTGATGAAGCTTGGCGTTTAGCCTCACGAAACGTAAGATGTTTATTCGATGTCTATGAGCATTATGCTTTAGAAACCGATATGTTTGCACTGATGCACTTGTCTAAAATAAATGTTTTATTTTATATATCTGGCTTGGACTGGGTGCTGACTTCTTTTGGAATTTTGTTCATATATCTGTTATAGCACCAGTCTGTCTCGGTGCGGTTCATTTTCTAAACTGTTTGTCACCTTCATATACTAGAAACCTCAAGAGGATAACAGACTTCTACACTTTAATGGTTGTCACCAATATAGCCTTAAAATGAATATACTTATGGGCCAAATGTTAAGAACCAGGAGAAACTGTACCCTGGAGCAAGGCTTTGAATGGAAAGCAGAGACTGTGACAGACATACTTATTGACCATGGACCCAATGAAGAGAGTGCACAAAGAATATATCAATAGGCAAAGAATACTAATCAAGAACTGCTCTTACAAAAGAGACAAAAAGCAGAAACTGACCAGCAAACAACTTTCATATGCTAAGCTCAGAGATTTGCAAGGTGAGTGCAGCCATCCAGAAATACTGGAATGTTTTTCTGACTGACAACACACTCACGCACCTACTGTAAGTACAAATTGATCATGAACAGTGTACAGAAGGGGTAAGAATATTTAAGATAAATAGAATAGTAGATGATCTGTCATGCATAACAAGCTCAGGATTCCATCGAGGGCTCCTGATAAAATCGATGACCACACAAGTGCAGCTTGAGTGGTCCCCGATTTCATTAGGAGCCCAAGATGGAATCTGGAGCTTGTTGTCCATGACAGGTTATCTATTATTTTAATAGTATATGGACAGCATCTGTTCTCCCACATATTTAAAAATAAAAAAAAATGTTCTTACAATTTGAAGAGAGTCGGGGAGGTGTTGGATGTCAGGCAACAAGATTCAGTGCACAATCATTTATTTTATTTTATTTCGTTTTTGTTGACCGGGTAAGTGCACTAGACAATTCCTGCCTATTTTCAGGCACAACCCAGGGGAGGGGGATACAGATGAATGCCAACTGACTTTGAACCGGATTAAGCTGTTGGTGGTATTTTTAGTGAATGAGGGAAATTTGTCCAGGACACCGGGGAAATTCCCCTACTCTTTTCGATAAGTGCCATGGGTTCTTTAACATCCACCTGAACTACCACCAATCCAGGCAGATGGGACCTTGGTTTAACATCTCATCCAAAAGACAGCACCTCAGAAGTGCAGCACTCCTCTCATGCTGCACTACAGTGTCAGTACTGGGATATTAACCCAAGTACCAGATGTGGGAACTGAACCCACAGCTCTCTGATCTCCCGGCCTCAGAGGCGAGTGTGCTACCTACTGAGCCACTGACACTGCATGTTTACCTGTTACATTGCTGATGCTACTCCTGCAATTAAAACAGTACATAGCAATACAGTAATCATAGTAAAACCACCATTTTCAGCCTGTGTTAGATAATACTACCCAGCTGTAGCTGCTTGTAATTGCTTACATCTAAAACTGTACATGGCCGATGGTATCAAACAGCAAAATGAAGAAAAACCAGTCAAGTTGAACTAATTTAAAAAAATCTAAACGTAAAGCTGAAACACAAACACAAACTGGCAGCAACATAAACAAGTTTTATTTCCATGTTAAAGCAGTCTCTGGTATGAACATTGACAAACAAACCTTTTTTTAATTGTGCACACTGCTGGCAGTACCAATTATTACTGTAATTGGGCACTACCTGTTGGGGGGGTGGGGGTCACAAGACCACAAATGACAGTGGCTATATTAAATGTTACCTGAATCAGGTGCAGGGTCCCTGGTGCACCGCGCAAATACTGGAGACATCAGGGATTGGGGGGACCACTAGACCACCAATGACAGGGGCTATATTAAATGTTATAATACCTGGGACATCAGGGATTGGAGGGGGGCATTAGACCATCAATGACAGAGACTATATTAAATGTTATAATACCAGGGACATTGGGGATTGGGTGGGGGGACACTAGATCATCAATGACAGGGGCTATAGTAAAAGTTATAATATTCAGGACATTGGGGATCAGGGAAGGGGCACTAGACCACCACTGACAAGGGCTATATTAAAAGTTATAATACTGGGGACATCAGGGATTGTGGAGAGAGGGCCACTAAACCACCAATGACAGGTTACCATCGGCCACGTACAGTTTTAGATGCAAGCAATTACAAGCAGCAACAGCTGGGTAGTATTATCTAACACAGGCTGAAAATGGTGGTTTTACTATGATTACTGTATTGCTATGTACTGTTTTAATTGCAGGAGTAGCATCAGCAATGTAACAGGTAAACATTAATTTCGCAAGCTTTACTGCTTATAGTTTCAATGCTACTCTGTGTGTCTGCAGATCAAAATAACTCTATTAGATTTCTTTTTTGCTGTTTGCAGTACAGAGATGCTACCTAAGACAGTGATCTTCTGCTAGTCTGTAAGTAGTGTCCTTGCGCTCTTTCATTTTTACCGTGATAACAAAGCATAGCATAGCATCCTCTTGCTGTTTTGTGACAATGCTGAAGAGCAGTAGAAGCGGAGGTGGGGGGAATTAGACAGTGTAGCTAATTTTGTTTAACCAAATATGCTTTTGTTCACGATGTATTGTTCTGGTGCTGCATTTGTAATATGCTATTTTGCTATGCGGTAACTTTATTACACTACTATTGATCATGACGATATCACATGCACGGTAATGACATGGAAGTGAGTTAGACCAGCCAGGAGCTGATATAAAGGCCCATGCACCACTCCAAGTGCCCCTGCAATGATGGGAGGTGGTCCATGCCCCCTATTTTGGCCACTGCCAGGAGACATCTGCTGCCCTCGTGCACCTGGCCAAGTGTCCCGGCAGTGGTGCAGCAATGACTGGTTAATACCAGGACCTCTCCCCCACTGTAAGTCACAGTACCAACCCCCCACCCACTGCCCACCAGGGAGGGAGCCATGCCAGTGCCACAGCAGAGTCTGTTGCCACCCCTACCCCCAACCTACCCTGGACTTCCCTCCATGGACCCTTCCAGCCACTGGCCGCACAGTCAGTGGGTGCCCCCCCACAGCTGCCAATGCTGTCCAAAATGCCTATAGTCTGTGGCATTCTCTGACTGTGGACTAGTTGTTCAGTGCACAGGAAGACTTGCAGCAAACTTGGGGAGTTTGATACTGGGACCTTGATTTTTACAAAATTAGGTGCACCCAAGTCTGCAGCAGTCAGGGTGTCAGTGCAAGGTGTGCCAATCTAACAGGGCCTGAAAATCAAGCCTCATGTCTGTTCATAGACATTCAAGGACTCTGAGGCTATGTGGCTGATTATTTCATTAAAAGCTGAATTATTCATATACTGTGTATACAGTCCTGAAAGGATGAGACAGCTGGAGTGTTCCATCAGGATACAATGAACCTTTTCAGGCCAAGGTATGCTGCAAGGAACCATAATTGATGTGTTTTTGGTGGAGATGAGATGGTAGAATATTTCCAATATATGCAAAGCATAGGGTGTGTCTTAAATTTCCATAAAGAAAGTTGTGACCAAAAGTTGAATTTTTTTCATATGGTTGCCTTCAAATGGGAGCATTGAAAAGGATGTCTCTACCCATTTTGAGGTGTGCTCTATATCACCACTATGATGTCTGTATCATGTCAGTGCTCATGGGAAACCTGAGATATTGAGCACAAACAACTGGCTCAAATGACAAGCATTTGTCAATGCCAAATGTTCCCCACTAGTATTACTGTTATACCAGGTCTTGTTTGTACACATTTTTACTATATATTTATCTAGGGTGGAGCATTTTCAGTGGTGCCCTGCTTTTACACATTGTTGGATTGTAATTACCCAGGATAGGGCAGCTGAAAGGCAATGGCTACTTTTAAGTGGGCTCCCACATTTTGATCCCAAATGTCCAACAGTCTTTTTATGACCTGATGTTATGACCAAGATGGGTAGAATTTTTTAAATCCCATCCAAAAGACAATTTTGCTGTGTGACTGTGGAAGCAAGTTTTGGAGGGGATTTGAAAAATGACACCTGCCATGTTCAGGACATGGGTTAACACAAGGGATATGTTGAACATTAGGGCCCAAAATCTGCAAAAATAAAGTTATTAGTAAATGTTGGAACAATTCAACATTTCTTCATGAGTTGTTTTTTGTTTTTTTTTGCATTTTTACCCCAAATGTTTTACATAACCTTTTTATTTATTTTATTTTATTTATTTGGTTGTTTGGAATTACAATCCTTTGAGTCAAAGACTCCTTTTTACAATGGCTCCACATCAAATACAATGAAAATACAGTACACATAACAGACAACAGAATTCAGGTGCTTAGGACAGGTACAGTTCATATACATAGTGAGCATACTATGTTACATTATATACAACATTATGGTCAAGAATCATTGCATTAGAGGCAATTGCTAGGTACCATCTTAGGTTCAGATATTTTGGGGTAGGGATAGTAGGGCAAAAGGCAGGCCAAGGTAAGAGCCATGGCACCTGAGCCGAGATCAGGGATTGTATGGTGGCTCGGGGGGGACTAGGGAATGGGTAGGGGGAAAAAATAGATAGGGTGGCACAGAGATTCAGAGGAAATCAGAGCTGGACAGAGTCCATTGTCAGAAGGACGGGCAAGAAGAGAGAGAGCGGGGGGGAAGAGGAGGGCTAGGCAACCATATTTCGTTCAGAGGGAATAAGTCCGGAGGGTAGAACAGATGAAGCTGTCATGGGTAAAGGGAGTGACTACTCCTTCTGAACATGACAGGTGTCATTTATAAAACAATGGCCTAAACATCATTTTGTGCCCCAAGTGTGAAGAAACATTTTGGAAATAAAGCTGGGTGAAATTAGCACATTCCAAATTTGTGGAAATGTTACAAAATTCCATGCAAGTTCATGAAATTTTGTACATTTTTTTAAATTTTCTGAAATTCGTTAATTGGCAATAACTCAGTGTTATAGCCAGAGGTCTGAACTTTGGCATGCTTATTGTTTGGGATACACCCTAAAAGCATGCTATGTTTCATAACATTTGGATAAGGATCAGAGAAAGTACAGGGGCTCAAAGTCTGGCAATTTAATATTCATATCGAGTTTCTGAAAATATGTATATGCTTACAACTTAGACACCCTTGGAACTAGATAATTCAAAACTTAGATAATACTTTCTTGGAAGAGTCATAGAAACTGCTAAATGGAGAAGCAGTGATGCTACAAATTGTAAGTTTTAACCATGGCCTGCCTTCCAGCATGACTTTCTGGGCTCACTTCTGAAACCAGGTCATCAGCAAGGCAGCATGATGTTCTGATGCTGGGCCATAGGATTTGCCTTAAAGCTTAATATTTAGTGTCAATGAACTTAACAAGGTTCTATGTTGTAATAGCAAATGCTTTATGACGATTGCTATTATGGCGAGTGCATATCGCCGAAAAGCAATTTGGCGATATACACTTGCAGATGACTAGGCACACACAATACAGTAAGTGTGTTTGTGGGGGGGGGCTGTGCCTTCCACACCCTCCTGATTAAGGATGGTTAACTCCAGAGGGGTGTATGTCAGGGAGGGGGCACAGCCCGGTTATAAAAAAAATATAAGTCCCGCAGCTGCGGAAACAAAAAAAAAATCTTCCCGGCCCCCAGCCCTGAACCCTGGATCTGCTACATCAGAGCCAGCCTCCCTACCTACCACACCATACCACATGGCTGGCTTGGCAGAGCAGGCACACTGGAGGGTGATAACCCTCTGCTCTATCCCTCCCCTTCCCCTCGCTATTTTCTTTTTCCGCTCGCCTTTCCCTTCCCTCGCAGTCACAGTCCTCACTACCCTGGCAGGTAGCCCATATAGCACTGTAATATGGTTTGCTATTTTGACAGTCACCCATATACAATCGCTATTATCACTGGATACCACCTAACAACATTGGAGATATTCTGTTCTCTAGATTTAAACTTATAGTGGCTTAAAACTCTACCATTTACATAATTGCAAAATGTAATTCTAAAATTTCTGAATATTTGGAGGCTTACAGTATAACTCAGTCAACTTTAAAGTTAGAGATGGAAACTTAGGACACTTCTGTATGGACCTTGACAATGTCAGCATACCAAAGTTGATCCAATTTGGGCAAACATTTTTAGTTTACATAGCTGTGAACTGTAATTTTAAAATTCCCTAAATTTGGAGGATTATAACTCAATCATTTATAAGGATAGAGATCTGAAATTTCATATAGGTTTGTATAAATATTGGTAATGTCACCATATCGAGTATGGTGCAATTCGGACAACCACTTTTTAAAGTAGAAGGAAATAAAATCCAAATTTTGGCAACATTTCACAACATTTTCACAGGAATTTCATGAAATTTTGCAGAAGCAAAATCAGCATTTTGCAAGAATTCTGCTGGTAGAAGATAAATTTCACCCAGCCCTATTTGGGTAGGGTTTGAGAAATGACAGCTGTCACATTCATGAGGTGGTGTGAAGAAATGAGTATGAACTTAAAAATCTGGATCAAAATACTGAAAATTACCACAGTTACGAGTGTGCATTGAAAAATGTCAATGTATACGCATAACTTTGTTGATTTTTAGTATTTTTACTCACACTTTTCGACATAGCCTTTGTATGGCCCCACATAGCCTTCTTATGACCCCACCACAAGAATCAGGGTGGAGAACATTTTCAAATCATGCTCAGAAGGTGATTTCACACCACAAGTGTGAAAGCACATTCTGGCTAGGATTTGAAAAATGACAGCTGTCACATTCATGAGGTGGTGTGGAAAAATGTCTATGTTGAAAAGTTGGGGTCAGAATATTGAAAATGATCACAGTTACAAGTGTGCATTAAAAAATTTCAATGTAGGCTCATAACTTTGTTGTTTCCTCATATTTGTATCCCAAATTTTCAACATAGCCTTTTTATGATCCCACATAGCCTTCTAATGACCGCACCTCATGTGGAAGGGTGGAGAACATGTTCAAATCTGCCATAAATGGTGATTTTGCACTACAAGTATGAAAACACATTTTTGCCACGATTTGGAAAATGACAGCTGTCACATTCATGAGGTGCTGTGAAGAAATGACTATGTTGAAAATTTGGGATCAAAATATTGAAAATTGCCAAAGTTATGACTCTGCCATTCATAAATTTCAATGTACATTTGTAGATTTGTTGATTTTTAAATATTAGTACACCAGTTTTAAACATAGCCTTCTTATGACCCCACCTCATGAACAAGGATGAAGAAAATGTTCAACTCCTGACAGAAAGGTGATTTCATAGAGCCACTGCAAAATCACTTTTCGCAACAGGAATGCCTAATTTCACTGTAATTGTTCTTGATGTGGAGTCTCCAAATAGGCATATTGAAAGATTTGGGCAAGAATATTCAAAAATGGCCAAATTATGCCAATAATTTCCAAACTCCATTGAAAAATATGGAATTGCATACTTCATTTCCTCAGTTTGCAGTCTGGCATTGAAGAGTGAATATGTGTCTTTGATCCACAGAGGATTATGGCATTGGATCTCTGGTAGGTAAGTAAGGACTTGGGAGGGGGGTGGGATGGTGGGTTCTGAGTGGGAGGGCTGGGAGGACAGTAACAGTGGTGGTGGAAACAGCCATTGATGGACAGTTTTCTTTTTTTACAGTGTGTTTAAAAAGCAAACTATGAAGGATGGTTTCCTTTATTTCAAGTACTGTCACTGGGTATTTGTCACTCCAGTGTCAGTGTTATGTTTGGTGGCACCGGGGTGGGTTCCCCAGTGTCACAAATAAAAATGGCCAGGGTGGAGGGGTAGCAGCCAGCATGGGAGATTGGGAACCCCCGTGCTGGAATAGATATTGATGGAGGGTTTTCTTTATGTCTGGTGGGACTGGGGTGGCCTCCCTGGTGTGGCACATTGAAAAAGGGTGGGGTGGGGGCATGTAGCTACACTGGGCATTATGCTGGAGGGAACAGACAGTCAAAATGAGCAGGGTGGGGGGTTGCAGCTGGCACGGGGAAGTGGGCACCCCATGTTAGAATACTAACAACATGGAAGGAGCGGTAGAAATTGACAGTGGGATTTCTTTATGGTTGGCAATGGGGGGGTGAAATTATGTGGTTAAGAGGAACCACAGCAGGCTGATGATGACAGATCAGCTGTGCTTGCTGGGCAGTGTTATGTAGATCAGAAGAAAGAACAACCCTATAAATGATCTGGCTTTCTCCTTAGAGCTACACAATGTTTCTGCCCAGCAAGCTAGAACACTGTCATGATCAGCCTGGCTAATGATTGGTGTGACACTGACAAGCCCCTTGCAGGCTGCTCTGCATCAGACTGACAGTCTCACACCTCTCAAAACCCACTCTTATAGCAAAATGTTCACTGTGTGTGCATGCATGGCGAAAATAAAAAGCGGTGTGATGTAAGCAAATTTATTCCCACTAAGGTGAACAGCTCTGTATTACTGAGGTGTATATAGCCTTTGCTGTGTCTTAAAAATAGTCCAGGGTCTGCTAGAGATTTCATACTGAATGATTTTTAGGAACTGTGTAATGAACTTAAGCTTTGTACTTGATCTAATGTTCATGCTGTTTTTATATCGTAGTAATTATTCACTTGTGTTATTCTTATGGTGCTGGGTTTGTTTTTTAAATATACATGGCACTTGATGAGGTCACAAGTAGTGACTACCTAAATAGGTACTTCTCAATGTCATGTCAGGCTCTGAAGAAGGAGATACCTTAACCACAGAAATGTCAACAGATGTAGCGTGCGTGAGTCACGTCATGAGATCAAATACAGGGAAATGAAACCCGGCTGAATCCCTTGTGGTTTTGTACTAAAGTAGAATGTTATCAGCTATTGCAAGTACATCTATACTGAGTGCTCCATTTGGTTTTTGTGTTTATGAAGTTTATGGATGATATGAATCTCACTGAATAAATTTATTTTGCACCTCCTTATGGACCTGTGGATCTGAATTCTTGTGAATGTGAATCTGGAGATGCAATAACAACCAGAAAATACTGGTGGGAAGCATCTTGGTATCCCATGAAAAGGTTGACTGAGACTGAGTGACTCAAATATAAGTGACTCAATCTTAGCACCCATGTTGTGGGCTACCCTAAAAGGGTAGCAACGGGAGAAAAGGAAGGCGACCGGAGCCACCATGGGGAATGGAAAAGAAGGGAAGATATGTGGGAGACAGTACAGCAGAAGGCTGCTGAGCTGGCTGTGTGGCATGGTGGTGAGGGTGACTGGCTATGGTGGGGAGGGTGCAGGGTTCAGGTTTGGGGAGGCACAACTAATTTTGTGGTTGGTATTTTTTTTTTTTTTACAAGTTTTACCCCCTTCCTGACATGCACCCCACTGGAGTTGATTATATTGAGTAAGGGTGTGTGTGTGGGGGGGTGAAGTCACCCGCATACATAAATATGTGTGTCCACCCTGTTGCCTTCACTGTGAGTGTACATCACCGTTTTTATTTTCGGTGATGTACACTTGCTCTAACGGTGATCGCTGTTCAGCGATCACCTTTATGACATAGAACCAAGCATCTCCCTACCTAGCAATTATCCATGATATGCAATATTTTATGAGGAGATTTAACAATTCCAGCATGAAGCCTTAACTTGGTGTACAATTCAGTCCACTCATGAGGAGTGCCATTTACCTGGGGAGGCCCTGATCTCCCAAAATTGTTTCATAATATTTTCCCAGTTTTTTAACTGAGCACCCGCACCAAACTGAACTTTTACATTTTGCAGTAACTAGTGAGTGAAATCAAATCCTT
Source organism: Neoceratodus forsteri (assembly GCA_016271365.2). Classification (NCBI taxonomy): domain Eukaryota; kingdom Metazoa; phylum Chordata; order Ceratodontiformes; family Ceratodontidae; genus Neoceratodus; species Neoceratodus forsteri. The sequence goes on from CM057458.1 coordinate 1,091,005,990, forward strand.
GCATTAATTGTTGTCATAATCCTCTGTATTATTATTATTTTTGCAGCAACATATTGTGATGTAATAAACAGAGGATTATGACTTCATCAGAGGCTAGAGAAGGAGGAACAGATTAAGTCTGGAAAACAATGATTCTGTTTTTGTAGTTAATCATTTTTATTCAATTTTTCAAAGATAAATATACAAACGATGTATACAAATAGTGTATTCAAAAACAGGTTGTTTTACAGGATAGCATTGTATGTTTTAAGGTTCTACATAGAGTCTTAAGAACAGTGCATTTGTTATATGCAAAGGAGGTACCTTAAGTGTGCTCTGCAGATTCTGAGCCAGGATATGCTGTAACCTTGGGTTGGACTAGACTCTCAGGACTGGATGAGAGCAACATTACAAAACATAACCTGTTACCAGTACAAGGATGGATCAGCAGATCATGGAAGAAAATAAAAGAGGCACTCTTTGAACCAGAACTATTTACAAAGTAAGTCGCTGCTGCTCATATATTTCAACCATTACAAGTCAAGTCATATTGTTACTATATTGGTTTGTGCTACGTGAAACACCACCAGAGATTCCCAAGATATGGGGTGGGAGGAGATGGGGGGAGGATTGTAACTATTAGTCAGGGAACAGCAGTGGATCGTAATAACCTATACCTGTCTGGAGAAGAGGGGGGTATAGCCTGTGTGGGTTTTCCACTTGGTGGACTGGATTGGTGGGGGTGGTTATGGAAGGGGACCAGACTTTAATATATCTCTCTGTGGAGTTAGTAGCTAGATGGAACAGCCTCTCATACTGAAAGAGTTGAGTCATGCATGCTAGGAATTCTTTCTTGGTGGGAATTTCTGTTGTTCATTTTTAGGGCTGTGGGCAGAGCCTACAGTCCTTTTGTCATCCATCAGACTATAGCTCTAAAATGGCTTTTCATGGAACTTCCTTTTTAGACATTTGGATGTATTCCTCCACAGCTGCAAAGCAGTGCAATCCCCCCCTCTGGTTTTTGCTATTTGTTTAATATAAAATAAGTTTTAAACATAACTCCTGAAGCCTTGGTCCTGCACTCATGAAACTTGGTAAGCTTATTTATTATACTAGTGTCCAATAACTGTCCAGTTTTTGTAGTGGCAGTACATTGCATCTTTAAACTATGAATACAACTTCTTATTCTAATGTGAAGTAATGGGACTCTCAAACTCACTTTTTTTAAGACAAGTCTGTGCTGTAATAGTCACATGACCTCCTATCTCATTGTAGTCATGTATACCCAGCTCTGGCTAGCTTAGATATTCCCAGAATGTGAGCTAGCCCCCCCCATTCTCCAGGATTTGAGTAAGGGAAGTGTCTAATATCACCTTAAAGAAACTAAAATAGAGTCTCATCTTTATTTCCACAGAAATCTCATTTGCCATACAGTATGGTCAAACAGATGCTTAGGAAGTAGAGATTTTTTTCTTTTAAGCATTAAAGACCTTGTTTTAAGATTTAATTAACTAATACTTTTTGTTTTGCTCTTAGGAACTTATGCAAACAGTACTCTTAACCAGAAATTAGTCTCGTTTAAAAATCACATCAAATAATAATAATAATTAAAAATCAATTCTTGATAATAAAAATAAAATGTCTGGAGTAGGGAGGTTGGTTATTGCATGGATCTTGAATCTGTGTACTGGAGTTTGTTTACAGTTTATAAATGTAATTTACTAAATATATATTTTTTCCTTTGGTAACCAGGTAAGGCCACCTAGGCATAGGTGCTTGTTTCTAGGGACAAACCAGGAACACTTGGGAGATTAAGTGACTTAATCACACAGTATAGAAATGGAGGGTGTGGGAATCAAACCCATGTCTGAATGCTAACTGTACAAAGCCCATTTATAGCTCATTACTCTAACCTCTAGGCTATACTGCCAGCCCCATAAATAATGAACAGTTTAAACTGGGCTGTTAATATCTCAAAGGAGAACTGCCTTGAATTAACAAGCATGCATTTTTGTAGAAGTAGATGTGCTTTTTTAAAATACCAGTTCTCATTTTGTTACTGCTTAATCTTAACTGGCCTTTTGGTAAATTCAGTGAGTGTTTCAGATTCACACACTGCTGGCATTGACCATTTTAGAACAGTATGATCTTGTCAAGAACTTACATTGTTGGTACAATGCATCTGTGTTCTAATTTAGAATTCGTAGGTTCATGGGGACATAAACAAAATCATACAATTCTTAGATGGCACTTTGCAGCAGTATGTAACCCATAAATATCCAATGGGTTAACTAAAAGGCCAGTAAAAGTGGGGCAGAAACAGAAGGGGACCCACTATATGAAAACAAAGCTTCTACAGGAAACATTACTCACAGATTCAGTGCAGTTCTCCTTTAACTAAGCTTGTAGGGAATGTCAGGCATTTTATTTAAATGGTAAGGAACTCTGTTTACAGGGATTTGGAGCCATCTATAGGGAAATTCTTCCCATAGACTTGCATTAGTTATACTGGAAAACAGATGAATTTGGCTTCCATGTAAATAATGTAATCTACAGGAAAACATAGGAATATTTCCCTGCAGTTACAGGAAACAGGCAAACTTAATCTGGGAGCACTGACACACACACACACACACACACACACCAGCAGCATTTACTGTGACTAAATAAATTCAAGAGGACTGATTTAGCAGCATGGCAGTGTTTGATGATTGTGACTAAACAGCACTATATGACACTAGCAAGAAAATAACTTTGGTCATTTGGTAGCTCTTCACAGCCCTATCGGCTCTGGCTAGGTTTTGTTGGACTAGCAGCTGCTTGGCCTCTATGCTAGACAGAATCACTATGTCATATTGGGATTCCAGAAGGTGAGAGGATTTTTGTCTGGAGCCTAATAGAAGCAGAGCAACTGAGGATGACATGTGGGTCTGGAGAGTCTTATGTAGGACTTCTGCCCCATTACTTGTTTGTTACTAGTATTATGTGATTTTTGGGCTTGTCCACAGGATATGGTAAAGATCACCATCAGGGTTTGTGCACTGCCAGCAGTCATTTGAAGGCATAAGGTGTGCTGCATGTAGCACTGCTGGTGTGTGGTACCAGCAATGCAGAACTTTGTTTTGTATGCGTCTAGTTTGGGCATTCCATATTGGAGTGTGTGGGGTCCTCCAGCAGGATTGCCATTCTGTCTCATCTATTGTTCACATCATGCTGTCACCCAGTAATCCTTAGCATGTGTTGTCTGGTCCAGGATATTGTCTTGAATGTGTGAATACTTGTCACCTGCTGTGCTTTTCAGTTTGAATAGCCACTTGGTGAAAGGGTGCAGATGTAAGAGAGGGTGTGATGCTTTAAGATTTTTTTGTTAGTGGGTGATGGCACTTCTAGTTTGGATATACCTCCAAAACTCAGTTTTGTGAAGGCTGTAACAGGTCTGGAGACCCTGAAAAGAGTACTGTGTAGTGGAGATGGGCATTAAAATGTCTGCCAAGGTATGGATGCCTTTATCTTTCCACATCTTCCATTGCAAAGGATGTCCCACTACTTTTATTAGTTGGGTGCCCCAACAAAGCTTAAGTGCTGGGTGAGAAAGGTATAGCTTTAGCCACTTTTCTAGATGGGTTCATGTAGTACAGGAAGCATGTATGTGGGGGGGGGCCTGCACTGATAATCTGTACTTCTTGAATAGGCAGGTAGAGGGAGGGCTGTCTCCTAATATTTGCAGTTCAGTGTTGCTCCATGAAGGGTGAGCTTGATAAGAATCCAGAACCCATTGCATGGTTTGGGCTGCTGTGTATGCCCAGTAGTAGCCTTTGATCCACAGTAGGCCACATTTGCCTCTATGCCAATGTGAACAGAGTTCATTCCTGTTATACCTGGGTGTCTTACCTTTCCATAAAAAGTGGCCTATCAGTTTGTCTATGTGAGAGAACAATTCATTGGGTATAGAGATTGGTACGTGTGACATTAGATGGAGGAGATTTGGGGTAGTGATCATCTTTATAGCTTCTATTTTGCCCATTAGGGAAAGCTGTAGGGGGTTCTATCTGTAAAATTCAGTTTTAATCTTGACTAGGGGTGGTGACAGGTTTAAATTGCATAACTGATATGTTTTTATGGGGTAACTGTGACCCCTAAGAAGGTGGTGGAGGTTGGGGCCCTTTGGAGGTTTAAGTCAATGAAGGACGGCACTTGGCAGTGCTGCTTATGAAGAAGAACCTCCATTTTGCTTTGGTTGATTTTTATCCCTGAAAAGAAGCTGAAGGTTTCCAGCAACTGTAGCAATGGTTGGAAAGAGACATTAGCATCTTCTATGAGCACTAACAAGCCATCTGCATAAAGTAAGGTTTTATACTGGGTGCTTCCAACTTGAATGCCCTTAATATTCAGATGTTGCCTAATTGCAGCCAATAAGGGCTCCATGGCCAAGATGAACAGGAGTGGGAAGAAGGGACAGCCTTGTCTAGTGCCCTACGCCAGAGAGAAGGGGGCTGAAAGGGTGTTGTTCATGAGGCCCTGGGCCTGGGGTGCTGAGGACACTGCCCGTACTGTTGAAATGAAGGGGATGTTGAATCCCATGTCCTGCAGGACCATGTAGAGATAATCCCATTCCACTGAGCTGAAAGCTTTTTTGAATTATATCTCTATTGCTGTGGATGGAGTGGGATCAGTCTTTGCTACATGTATTAAGTCTAGGATGGTGCAGATGTGATCTGAACAGAGGTACTCCTAAACAAAGCCCACCTGTGAGGGGTGGATTAATCACTGTAGGAGGGCTTCAAGCCTGCTCACCAGGACCTTTGCATAGATTTTACTGTCCAAATTGATGAGAGATAACGGACAATAACTTGTGAGTGTTGTGGGGTCTTTTCCTGGCTTAGGATGAACCATGACAGTTGCCATAGCCGTGGTGGGAGGAAACATACTCATTTGCTGTATTTCAGCATACTGGTGTTGTAAAATCAGGGAAATCTGGGAAGATAAAATGTGTTGAAGCTTGGTAGTAAGGTAATCTCCACCTGGGGCATTCAGATGTTTGTGACTGCACAAATTTCCTCTGTAGTGATTGGTAAATTCAGGGTTGCAGTTTGGGCTGGGGTTAGCATAGGGAGCTCAAGCACAGACAAGAAAGAGGATAGCTGAATGGGATTTGGGGTAGTCACAGAGGACTATAGGCAACTGTAAAAGTTAGTCATGGCCTCATTTACCTTGGTCTGGGTAACACATAGTTTGCCAGAAGGGTTACCAAAGGATGCAATATGTCTTTCAGATTGTCACTTTTTAAGTTGGTAGGCCAGTAACTGTCCATATTTCTCATCTCCTTCCCAGTACCGGTGCAACAGGTGAAGAATTGTGAGCTCTGCTTTCCTGATAGTGAGGATAATGATATGATGCCAAATTCTCAGAATTTCCTTATGTAGAGGGGATGGGAGGTAGGTGATATTTTTGTGTTAACTGGGCTTCTAGTGTAGCTAGCTCTTGCTCCTGTTGCTTATGGCAACATGCCACGTATCCTATAAAATGCCCCTTAAGCGATGCTTTGAATTATTCCGATTGCGTGGAGATGGTGGTGCCCCCAGTGTCATTAAATTGAAAGAATTTTGCTACTATGTGCTGAAACCAGGTCTTAAATTGGGAATCTAGCAACAGAAGAGGGTCCATTCTCCAGTGAGGAGATTTAGGGGTGGCCTCTCCATACAGTAAGTCCAGCTGGACTGGTGCACTGCATGATATGATTAAGGGTTTTATAAGTGCAGCAGTGACCATGGGGCTGAGCTGGGGAGAGGTGAGCCACATGTCAAGTCTGGTTGGACCTGTGGACAGGGGAATAGTAAATATAATCTCTAGTCTCTTATACTAGGATTAAAGATGTACCAGCCATCCTTCAGAGCTTGTTCTGACACCAAGAGTTTGCTTGAGTGGCCTGAACATGGGGCTCAGCTCCCCCATGGCTTCTACCCATGGAGGGGGCCTAGAGTAAGATTACTCTCCCCCTAACATGATGGGGGAGTTAGAGTCAATAAATTGTGAGAGTTGCGTGGCTAGGTTTTGGAAAACTGTGGAGAACCCTCGTTGAGGGTGTATAGACTACCAATGACTAGTTGTCCTTGGGGAGTGTGCAATATGGCTAGTACCCAACAACCCTTGATGTCCTGTTCTGGTTTTTGGAGGGCTCAGTTCAGGCTTTTGTGGACCAAAATAGAGACTTCCCATTTCTTTGATGTGGCAGAGCTATGTACCTCCTGCCCTACCAAACCCCTTTGCTAACTTTCAAGATTCCAGGTTGGTAACCTTCATTTCTTGGAGGAGAGAAAGTTGGTTAGAGTCTCTACAACTGTGCCAGTACCTGCTTGTGCTTAATCAGGGAGTTTAAGCCCTGAACATTCCAACTATGGCATCTGATATCTGCCATCTTGGGAGTAGGTGTGATCACATATCCAAGGGTCAGAGCAGCTGATAGATGCAAGCTAGGGTACTAACCTTTAGTGAAGTGAGTTGGGAGCAAAAGATGTGGTCTGCTGGGGGAACCCCTCTCACATCTTGGTACCCCTGGGACAAGCTGTAGCACCTGGAACTTGACTTTGGTTTATAAGAGTTGTGATGCAATCTTATTAGATTAACAATGAGAACAATAACTGTGAACTCTGGTAACATATTCAAAAAACTATGATCCATTAAATGCAAGGTATAGGACATATGTTCTGTAAAAGTGAAGAACCTGTACAAAAGAAACACACAAAATGTTTAGTATAACCAGAGATAGGAGCTGGACATTAGTTAAGACCCAAAGCCCTCTCTGGGTGTACTGAGGAGGGACAGCTGTCTCAATAAATGTAATCATGGTTTTGGAGTGAACTCCTGTGTGAGTAGTAGCACAAGCCTTTATGCTAAAAAAAATACAGACATCAGTCCAGCTTTCCAGTCCCCAACCCTTATGTGCCAAGGGATAAGGTATCTTCCTTGACAACATGATAAAGGAGAGGGCCAGCCTGTGGGGAATAGAAATTTCACTAAGTGTAGTGCTCGACACTGTGCTCATGGGAAAGAAGCGAGGGATAGAAATATTATGACAGTGGAATAGGACTGGAGAAAGGGGATGGAGGGATGGGGGGTTACACCTAGTAGCCTGCCATAATTCGGAGGCTCTCAGTAGATATGACAGTGGAGGTAGGTAGAAAGGGGGAGGTAAGGGGTAAGGAAAGAGGAAAGACTCAAAAAAGTAAACTAAAGTCCTAAGCCTCCTATAACCCCTGCTTGCACAATGTGTGCTTCCTGAAACCAGACAGTTCAAATAATAAACAATAAGAAGCCCAGGAGTGGCTGCACTAGACAGCAATACAGGGGCCAGCTAGGTGTTAGAAGAGGGGGTTAGTGCTTTTGGATACTTTGGACACTGTAGGAATCTGCAATGACAGAAGTTATGGCTATGCCTCAAACTTGGGCACTGGTACCAGTACAGAGCAGGCACAATTTAAGCTTTGGGGCTCATGGGGTGTGACTCCACTCCTGTTTCTATCATTGTGAAGTAGGAGGCAAATTGGGAAAGGTGGTCTGAGCATGATGGCCAGGTCTCTGTATGTAGAGGCTAAGCACCCTGCCACCTTGCCCCAGGATATAAGCTGTACAAGGGGGTTTTAAGTGGCATAGAGGTGTCTGGAATTCATTCCACAACTGATAGGTTCAGGGTGCTAAGTAGAGGCTACTGGCCTAAACAGAAAGTAGAGCTGTACTGTAAGACAGGAGGAAGCAGGAGGAAGAAGACACAGTTGGGGGAGATGGAGGATGGCAGTAGAGATAGGGTGAGATGAATGAGGCAGAGAAGAGATAGACTGAAAGGGGAAAGAGGTGGAGATGCAGCAGAGAATGACTGAGCAATGGGCTGGAGGAACTGCTGGTGTATCCTTATGGGACAGGTAATGTATACCCGACTGACAGTCACCAAGGATATTGTCAAGCAGGTGACTGATAACTCAGGTACAGTAGATGTGGGAGGGGTAGCAGTCTGCTGCTATTGGAGAAGGAGCATGGGGAGAAAACTGCTGAAATCACCAATTTTCTGGTTGAGCAAATTGCCCTCATTCTTGGATAACAAAGTTAGTGCAGAGAGATCATATTTAAATTTATAAAGGGAAGGGGGGCAGTGAGGGTACTAGGAATATATATTCCCCATGTGTGGCCAATGGACATGGGGGAAGATCAGTAGGGGATAACCCATGAGGTGCTCAGTCCCATGAGTATCCCACCCTAAAGGGTCCAAGAGATAGACTCTGATAAGCATCAAGGCTGCCAGCACTGTTCAGGGAAGTGGGATGCATCCTATCATGGCCACCAGGGTGAATGCTAGGGGGACAAAGACTATAAATCTTTAAAACCAAGCCAGTAATTCAGACTTTCTTTTGTTAGTTTTTTTAAATACACCCAATGATGTAACGAGGAAGAGTAAACTGTGCCCATCCTTTGTTCCATAGTATCTTCTCTCTATCTCGAGTAATGATTAACAGCTCCCCCCAAAAAAGCATTCAAAACCTGTAGCCCACCTGTAGTCTTATACTTGTTCTGGTAAAAGACAGCAGCAGAGAGGAATATTAAATGTGTCTTTCATATACACTCTAAAAGGGAAACAGCATCCCCAGCCAGTTTCAAGAAGTGACCCTGGTCAGACCAGTTATGGTTGTGAAGGCTGGTGCATTGCTGCCTAAAAAGTTCCTGACTGTGAGGTAAACCTGTTGGAGGGCCATGTTGAAAAGCAGTCCAAGGGTCTGTATTAATAGCATCATAGTGCATTCAGTTGTGGCTCCTAAGTGGAAATCAGGGAATCTGGAAAATCTCACAGCTGCTTATGGGGGTAAAAATATGACAGGAAGTAATTCAAGTTATACTCTCAGGAGGGAGATGAGGTCAGAGGCTGTGAATGTTCTGGTTGGTCAGGCAGCATGGCTGTGTCTAGTGGGGTAGAAACTGTTGTAACTGGAGGAATAGTTCTAGCAGCGGTAGATGCGACCCATGTCAGACTAGCAGAAGCCAGTGCAGAGAAACCCGACGCGGTCAGTGCAGGAGCTTGAGAATGTGGGTTAGTGGCATCCGAGGGATATGTCCCCACTGGTAGGTCTGCCAAAGGAGTGAATCTGTTGCCGGCTAGTGAAAGTTGAGAGTCTTCATTGTTGTCTGCTGACTCCATGCTGCAAATGTGACTCCTGGAGCGGACCTGTACAGGGTTTGGATTTCTTTGGCGATTCTTGTTCCTTCTTTTGCTTTTTGGGGGCTGAATCCATGTTTCATCTGGCTTCCGTTCCAAGAGGTCAGCTTCAGGCGTGCAGGAGGAAGGGTCACTATGACACCAGCTCCATTCAGGTGGATCTTCTTTTCATAGCCCAGTTCTAGGGTTGTATTGAAGGACTGATCCAGGCCAGGTGGCTCTAATGAAGTCCATAGCTGCTTCTGGGGTGTTGAAAAGCCTGTGGACCCCATTATCTATGATGTTGAGCAGAGCCAGGTATCTTAAAGGACAAATAAATAAGCAATTTACTATAGAAAGTAGTAGTAAAAATCTTTATTTTTATACAGGACAAGCTGGTAAAAACATCTTTAGGACAAGTCCTATATTATAGATGCTCCTGTTCATTTTCAGTATAACATAAAGTACAAAGATAGTAACAAATTATACAAATATCATAACACATCATTTACATTAACATTATATACACGTTCTAATCATTGCCCATACAGCTATGTCAATCAAATCACAACCACTCCAGTGTATTTGTAGCATATGGCATGCTAATTTACACTGTTTTTGAGTTTACCTTTATTTTATTGATTTATATCATTTTCATCAAGTTTAAAACTTTGGCTGAAATGTAAACAAAAGCTCTGTTTAGCCCCACTACTGAGTCACTGCTCGGCTCACAAAATGGCGATGATGTGCCAATGCGATGACATCATCATAGTGAGTCCACTCCACTTCTTCTATTAAAACCTATGGGCACTGTTGTAAAATGAAGGATATTGGCAGAGTATGTAGGTATCAGCCTATGTACCAATACTCAGTTTGTGCATCAGAGTCTGTATTGTGTAGTGCCGTCACTGTAATAGGGCTTGTCGTGGTAGCTGTGTAGCATATTTTGGATTCAGTGAAATGTACTCACTGTTATGCGAGTCGTCATTCTATTTTCACCATTATGACATGGAACCATTTTCAGGTGTTTGGATGTTAAGATCTTGCAGAACCTAACCTGGTCAAAAAATATTAAAGAGCTTGTTTTAGCAACTATATCAAAGCAACCGGAGGGTTACCCCAGTGCAACTTTAGTTATAAATGTTTTGTAATTGTGCAGAGGAAGTCTGAAAGGTATTTAGAGTTTAAAAAAATGCAGCAAAAATGTGGTGGTGAGAAGATATGAAACTCCTGGAAAGAGTACTGTACAGAATTTTTTCTTCTATACCAGACTTGCAGCTCCTTTGGATATGTTAATATCTTGTCAAGGCCCAAAGTGTTCCTCTGCCAATCAAAACTCATGCTTTATTTAAGATTTTTGGTTACTGGGATCCGTTACATAGCATGAGGGATAACAAACTCTCCAAACTCTGTTCTTGGCACCCTGACATCTGAATTCTGAGAACACCTTCCATTGGCTGTAGAATTTAAGGGGTCTGATGTATTCTATTGGTTTAAGTTCAGTATAGAAATCTCCCCCAAATAAAAATAATAATAAATGAATATGCTTTGCTTCATATTTAAGAGAGACTGGAAGATATGAAAGAAAATTGGCAGCAATAAAAGAGTGAAAAACTGCATATTTTTCCTAAGGTTGAAGCAATTTCATAAATGGGAAAGATATTTACTGTATGATTGAACCCCAATCTAAGAAGGAGTTGTTCCCATCAGAAACTGGAGCAAGTGCACATAGTATAAAGACTGGCAGTAGACTAGATATGCCTAAAGAGAAAAGATTCCTCCTATGTACAGCAGCTTTAATCAAACCTTATCAGTGAAATCTCATATACTTATTTGCCCTTTTTTTTACAATGAAACTAGAAATCCACATTTGGGTCATTTACAAGGCAGATCTTGACTTGACCCAGTTTCCTTGCTGTGTTCATTACTTGACTCTGAAGAAGAACTACTTATATAATGTGAAAGCAGGGAAAGATATTGGGATTACCAGATGGGGAAATGAAAATTTTATGTGAAGCAATTAGACATACCTGGAAACACATTTTCATAATATAAAGTCTGTCCCTATTATTTGTTTAGCTTCCATAAGAACCAGCATTTTGAAAATGTTTTAAAAAGTCTCACAATTTCATTCTGAAAATGTATTTCCATCAATATAGTGTATGTATGACTACTGTACACTGTATTGATATAGTACAAATGCATTGACACTATTGATATATGGAAACTACTTTTTTTCTGTCAATATAATGGAAATGCATTATGCGTATGTCAACAAAAGTAAATTGTATGTATTTTACAGTATATTGATGCACTGCAAGCATAACAATGGGATGTATCCATGTCAACCAGACTCCAAGCTTAACTAATTTGTTTGATGAAAGATTGGAGTCGGGTCGACTTGACTGTGTCCTGTCAATATAGTTTTCTTGTGCAGCTACACATCAGTACCCATCAATATGGTAAAAAGTATTGGTAAAGTAAAAGTGCATTCTCTTTTTTTTTTTGGTAAACAATTTATTGAGGTGCTAGACAACAACAAAACATCATACATAAAGTATATATACAACCAGATTAGAAAGGATGATATCAGTATATAACTGTACATGTTTAGTTCCAGTATGATATGGAAAGTAGATAATCAAGATTTCCCTTTAGACAACAGCTTGTATATTGATATTGATATTGGACCCCGGTATAAAGTTAGTTATTGGGACTACAGGACCCAAGGCAGCATGGTTTCACCAGGGGGCGGTCATGTCAGACCAGCCTCATTGAATTTTTTGACTGGGCGACTAGGGAGGTGGATCAGGGGAGGGCAGTGGACATGGCCTATCTGGACTTCAGCAAGGCCTTTGACACTGTGCCACATAGAAGTCTATTACACAAACTGGGGAATATGGGTGTGGGCAGGACAGCAGTGTGGTGGGTAGGTAACTGGCTGGGTGGCAGGACACAGAGGGTGGTGGTAAATGGCTGTCACTCCACAGAGGAAAGAGTGACCAGTGGGGTACCACAGGGATCAGTGCTGGGACAGGTCCTATTCAACATCTTCATCAGTGACATTAGCAGGATCTAGAAGGCAGAATTTCACTGTTGCTGATGACACAAAGCTCTGTAACAGAGTAGACACACCAGAGGGTGTAGACAGAATGAGAAGGACCTGCAGAAACTTGAAGAATGGTCAAGGGTTTGGCAGTTGAAATTCAATGCAAAGAAGTGCAAGATAATGCATATAGGGCACAAAACCCTGGCACAATATATCAGTTGGGGGTGAGGATATAGCATGCACCAAGCAGGAAAGGGATCTTGGGGTTGTCATCTCTGATGACCTCAAGGTAGGGAAACAGTGTGACAAGGCAGCAGGTAAAGCAAATAGGATGCTGGGATGTATAGGCAGGGCATCACCAGCAGGAAAAGGAGGTCATAATTCCGCTATACAAGACATAGTGAGGCCCCACCTGGAGTACAGTGTACAGTTCTGGAGACCATACCTACGTAAGGGACATAGATAGGGTAGAGAAGGTTCAGAGGAGCAACAAAGATGGTGCATGGATTGCATCACAAGTCCTATGAAGACAGGTTGAAGGAACTGAACATGTACTCCCTGGAGGAGAGGAGGAGAGAGGGATATGATAGAGACATACAAGTATCTTACAGGAGAAACAGGGTGCAGGAAAACACTATTTTAAGCGAAAAGATGTTCCAGGACTAGAGGCATGGGATGAAGTTGGAGGAGGACGATTCAGAGGAAACATGAGAAAGAATTTCTTCACAGAACGGGTGGTGGACAAGTGGACACCCTGCCAGAGGAAGTGGTGGGGGCTGAAACAATCACGGGATTTAAGAATGCATGGGATAGACATAAAGGAATTCTAGAGGTCAGGGATAAGGGGAAACAGACTTCTAGGAAAACAAACTGAACTTACAAGCTCAAATGGGCAGACTGGGTGGGCTATAGACCCTTATCTGCCGACACTGTCTATGTATCTATGTATCTATGACATGCTAAAGACCTTATTGTTTCTGACTTCTTTGTTGAATCGCAGGACCTGCTCTCCAAGCATATACACACAGATATTTCACATCAATGCTAGGTCGAGCTAACCTTCAATTACATTGTTACTTATGGCTCAAAGCATAGGCTCTCAAGTTTGATGAAATTTTGAACATTGTCCAGTGGCTTTTAGATGAAAACTTTCAAGCTTCATACATAAAAGCAGGTTATTGAGCCAAAGGGCTATAGTGGGAGGAGAGGAGCTAAGCCAACATTGAGCTATAGTCTTCCAAGCGTTGACCAGGCCAATATCCCACAATCTATGTCGGGCACCCAACATAGATCCTGGATACAGATCTAAGTCCAACTACAGCATGAATTCTGAAGGAGCACAAGATAGGCTACACTGAAGAATTTTCTTCATAGTCAAGGCCACTGTTTTTCAGTTTTTACCGGAAAATCCGGTACAATTCCGGAATTAGGGCTGCCTGAAAACCGGTATAAACGAAGATTTCATGGAATCTGGCATTTTCTATCAGATCAGTAAATCTATAAAAAAGTCTGTTTTTCTTTTAATTCCTTCCTGTACTATTTTCAGTTTGCTTTATTTAATGCTCTGTATATTAAGCCTTCTTTAATTCTGATTATTTATGCACATACTAAAAGAATGATAATAGAATCCCGGTAAAATCCGGAAATTAGAGTAACAATCACCGGTGAAATTCCGGAATCTTAAGTCTTGAAAATGGAATTTAATTGTTTTAATCACCGTAAATCAGTGGCCTTGTTCATAGTGTAATGCACCTGCTGCCAGAAGGCTGCAATCTTACTGCACGTGAGTGCCATGTGCAAGAAGTCCCCTTCCTCTTTACAACATTTTGGACAAATTGGATTATATGAAGATTTAAACTGATGGAGTCTTTGTAGAGTGTAATGTGCTCTATACAAAAAATGTTATGGATCTATGACACTGGTTCAACAACAATTTTGTCGACCAGTGTTATGGCGATGGCCTTATGTCGACTGCAATCATGGTGGGCATAAAGTCATCAAGTAAAATGTTTGTTTTTTGGGGGTCTTTGTCCCCCTGAATCTTCCATGTGGGGGACTCTGCCCCCTGGATCTCCCATATTTTAATATAATCAACTCTGAGTAGGAGCTGATTTAGGGAGGGGGTGCAAGACCAGGAGAAGCAGTGTGCCAGGGTCCTGTGGGTACATTACAGTGGCAACATCGAATTGGTGCTGTAATGTACGTCACTGTTGAAATGTTGCTGTTGCACCGGCATATGAAATTAAGCTGTATCCTTCTCAATTTATTAGACAAGGATCATGTATGTACATGTTTCATAGCTGCCTGCCATTCCTCTTCCCCCATCTCCCGGCCCAGATTATCTCCCCAATGTTCCTATGCCCTTACCTTAGGTGGTGGGGTGGCATTTACAAGAAACTTATGAATAGAAGCTAGTGGTTTGGTCCCTGGTTGTGGTCAGAATAAAATTTCTTCAATGTGGGAGGTTATAAATAGAGTGTCAAAAAGACACTGGCTGACTCTTAAATAAACACAAAAGTCACCTGCCTGTAGTGTGAATTCTTTCATTGTAGAGCTAAATGATTTTAAAATCCCACCTTCATACAGGTTCAACACTATGTTAAGCCCCTTCTTTCTCCAGCTGAGTAGAGCCTGATGAAGTGGTACATTGTAGCTCTGCATTTTCTCCAAAGTCGCCACAAGGCCGGCCCTCATTGAAACACCAGGAGTCTGCCATATTAGTTTATGGGCACCTATCCATATTCTGACAAGATGACATGTGCATGGATTGTGAATACCTCTGTGTGGGAAGTTAAGCTCACCCTAAGCTGGTAGAAGCAGCGCCTTAAGCAAATCATCATCATATGTCTCACCTTCATGGATCATCCAGTCAGGAGGGTTGCTCCTGGCTCCCTCCACCAAAAGTTCCAGTTGTGCAGCCCAATAATAATATAATTGCTCAGCTAATAATAATATTTAAAATTTGGCAAAGCTAGTCCTCATTTATCAACTGGTTGTTGGAGAATAGCCCTAGGGATACGTGCTGTCTTCCTTCCCCACATAAATATGTATAAAATACTATTGAGAGATTAAAAAACTCTGGGACTTTGATAGGCAGGCTTTAAAATAGATATAAGCATATGGGTACAATGTTCATTTTTATGGAATTAATCCTGCCTATCAGATGCAGGAGCAACCCCTCCCATCTCTCACAGTCTGAAGTGAAGTTAGTAGAGTGGTGTAATTATCCTGGAACATTTTCTGACCATTATTACTCACTTGCATACCCAAGTATTTCAAGGAGCTAACTACCCTCATATTCAGGGGGTTATTGATCAAGGCCTGATGGGGCCCTTTCCCTGCAGGAAAAATCTCACTTTTTGTCCAGTTGATTTCATGACTAGATATAATACTATAGTTGGTCAATATTTGGTGGACCTATACAACATCCTGTTGTGAAACGGGAAGAGACAGGGTACCCTCCCCCCTCCAAAAAAGCACATTTGTTTTCATTTTTGTCTTGTCACTCTAAACTCCTATTTGCTTCCTCCTTACTTTCAGCCATAGTACAAACAGGTAGGCACCTACCTTAGACAACCTTTTTCTTTCATCCATACTTCCTCCCCAGGACAAAAATAAATAATTATCATTTTCATTTGTCCACTTCTACATCCGAACTACTTCCATCCTCATACTACTTTCATCTGTACTCAAATGGAGCTCATAAACTGCAACACCTGCGGCTCACTCTTCAAGACAGCATATATCCTGAGACTGAAATACTGTCCAATATGCTATGCCCTAAGGGACCTAAGAATTCAGCTCCATGCAGCAAGGACCAGGATAAACTATCTAAGAACAATTCTTCATTATACACAACAAAACAGCACCAACAAACAGTCATTTAGCAAATAGATCCCATTGCCCCAAAGGACAAACAGACCAGGAGGTTGGAAACTGGTCAAAAACCATGATGCTTCAAAGCCTACAGCTACTGGAACAATCACACCTGTGCAAACAACAAATAGATACTCTCCACTGACAACTAGCACAGAGACATTGAAGAGTAGGGAACAGGTGGATCCAATACAGAAAAACATTGAAAAGTCCCCCTAAAAAGCAAGTCAACCACCAAAAAACAAGTACTAATAGTCGGAGACTCCATTATTCGAGGTGTGGAGTCTCACCTTCAGCAATCCGGCTTTACAAAAGTTGCTGTTAGGTGTCTCCCAGGTACGTCTGTGTGGAGGAACACTGACCATATTCTGAATATCGTATGCATCGTTTACCATAAACCGCATGTCATCCTCTACATAGGCACAAATGACAGCCTCTCGCACAGTAGAAGAGACTAAACAAAACATAACAAATCTGGCTAGCAAAATTAATTATTTTTTGTTCAATCTCTCTTTCGCAGAGATCCTGCCTGTATGGGAAAAGGGTAAAATCAGGCACAGGATCACAGAAAGAGACATCTCTGAACTCAATGCTTGGCTTAAACAATGATGCCAGGAAAATGGACACGGCTTTATTGGCAATTAGTACAACTTCTGGGAGTGGGACTTCTGCAAATTCAAAGATCTGCACTTAAACAAACAAGGAACTTGGGCACTCAGACAAAAACTCAACGTGCATATAGACCATTTAAACTAGTGAGTGGGGAAGAGCACCAAGGACACCTCATGGCTAGAAGGGTGTCAGGAGCCCCTCCCCCACCAACAGCTAGTTCAACACAGGTCTCTTTTAGTGATCTTGGAACTGGTAGTCATCAAGACACTTCCCATAACAGGCAAAGGGATAAGGGTAATGGGCACAAGAGAAGCAACATTGATATACAGCATAACTATTCTACTACTTCACCAAGCCGCACAAAACAGGGATGGAGGGCTATGTGTGTCAATGCATGTAGTCTGTCAAATAAAATCTCTCACCTCTCTACTTTAATGACAGAAGCCAAATTAGACTGGGTAGCAGTCACAGAAACCTGGTTTATGGAGAATCATACCTGGGACATCGCTATACCAGGTTCCACACTTTTTTGGAAGGACTGCATTGGAAAAAAGGGGGAGGGGTGGCATTACTGTATATGCAAGAGAAGGAATCTCGGCAATAGAAGTCCAAACAAAACAGGGAAGACCAGAAGCTCTATGGGTCACCTTAGGAGCAGGGGACAAAGCCCCCAACCTAGTGGAAGTCATATATAGACCTCTCTCCTAAGACTCTGACATAGAAAAGGAGCTCCTAGAAAACATCTTCTTGATGGCCAACAAGGGCGCATCACCCCTTGTTGTTGACACCCCGATGGTGAAACACAGAAAAAGACCATTACGGCGACATTGGTGGTAATGTTCCTTTTTCTGTGTTTCTCCTTCCCCCAGTGTTCCACCCCCTTCCCGGACCAACTCTGACCTGGAGTTGGAATCCTAGAGTCCACGGGGTGTGGGGGTCAGAGCCCCCCACAGAAAACACCCATGAAAGAGGTGGCACAATACCTGCATCAGTATTGTGCCATTGCTGTGGGGAAGGTCGGCATTCTCGTCGACGAGATAACTTGGTGCTTCCCGACAAGGGAGACCTGTTATTAGTGGGGGATTTCAATCTACCTGATGTAGATTGGTCCTCATTCACGGCATCATCTGAACACAGTTCCTACTTGCCCTGAAGCGGGCAGGACATAATCAGCTGGTGCAGTCTGCCACCAGAGAACAGACTATCTTGGACCTGGTGCTAACAAACAGCACCAGAATCTCAGACATAACCATAGGGGTAAATCTGGGAACCAGTGACCACAGGTCTATCTGGTTAACAGTAGAAAGGGTACCGGAATCAAGTAACACAAAGCTCAAAATACTTGATTTCTGCAAGGCAGACTTCAACACCATGAAAACCCAGTTAAGAAACTTGCTGGAAATCAACAACTCATGGGGCGTGGAGAGATGTTGGGAAGTCTTGAAGACATCTTTACTTCAAGTTACTGAGCAGTACACAAAGCACATCAGCAAGTCAAAAAGAAGAAAAAAGCCTCTGTGGTTCTCCAAACAAATAGCAGCAATAATAAAACACAAAAAAGGTCCTTCAAGCAGTATAAGCAGACAAAGAAAGCAGCAGACAGGCAGCATTACATATCAAAGCTGAGAGAAGAGGGAAAGGCTATTAGGATAGCCAAAGCCCAGACAGAGAAGAAAATAGCGCAGGGAGTAAGAAAGGGGGACAAAACATTTTTATGCTCAGTCTTCACCATTGAAGACCAAGGCAGTGGCCCTACTATGAGAAATGCAGTGTGCAACAGTAAACAGTAGATGACTTCCACTTCTCAAGAGAAAGAGTCCTAGAAGAGCTTAGCAAACTAAAAGTAGACAAAGCAATGGGACCCGATGGAATTCACCCTAGGATTCTAAAGGAGTTACGGGAAGAAATTGTAACACCGCTCACTGACCTTTTTAATAAGTTACTAGAAAGTGGCACAATACCACTAAACTGGAAAAAGGCTGTGGCGGTACTCTTACATAAAAGTGGAAGCAGGGAAGAGCCTGGGAACTACCGTCTAGTCAGTCTGACCTCAGTGGTAGGCAAACTTATGGAAACCCTGCTGAAAGATTGAATAGTGGATCATCTAAAAGAATCCAGAAAGCTTGACCCCAAACATCATGGATTTACAGCAGGAAAATCATGCCTAACAAACATGATAGAATTCTTCAACTGGGTGACCAGAACAGTGGATCAGGGAGTGCCAGTGGACACGGTGTATCTAGACTTCAGCAAGGCCTTTGACACCATACCTCATAATGGCTTATGAATAAGCTAGACAATACAGGACTCAGTCAGAAGCCAGTCAACTGGATTGCAAACTGGCTCAAGGATAGGACACAGGGGGCCAGATTCTAGAAGGGTTATGCCTGGCGTAACAGCAGTTGTGCCAAGTAGAATGGTGCATGTAGCAACTTACGCCAGCAGTTGCGACATGCACAATTCTACAAAGTGGCCTGTGACATGTTGCAGGCCACTTGCGCCAAACAGCTGCTACGCCGCATAAACCCCCTGCAACATGGCTCTAGGGGGTTTACAGCAGCAGTTGCACCCCATTCTAGAAGGGCAGCCAAAAATTGCCCACATTGGGATTCTACAGGAACCCCAAGAAAAGATCCAGCAATGTAAATTACACCAGCATTTAGCTGGTGTGACCTACGGCCACCCCCCCGGGGGTCCTGTAGACCCACTGGCAGACATGCCAACATGATGCCATCCCCCCACCCGTGCCCTGAACCATGAGTTGTCGGCTGCATATGCAGCAAAAAGCCAGCCCTGGCAGTCTAGTGGCCCCCCTGAACTGTAAAATACTAAATAAATAGGTCCAGTATCCCTGGTAGTCTAGCAGCCCCCCCTCCCGTACTGTACAATATGAAATAAATAGGTCCAGTATCCCTGGTAGTCTAGCGCCCCCATACTGTACAATATGAAATAAATAGGTCCAGTATCTCGGGTAGTCCAGTGGCCCCCCCGCCCAGCCATACCAGCTCACCCAGCACCCTCCCACCCATTCCCAGCTGGCGACTGGCACAACCCTCCTCTCACCACCATGGCCAGCCGCTGACTGAGTCCTGTATCATACGTGCAGAAGATGTACTCAGATATTAATATCTGCTGCGTCTTCTCTGTGCGCGCAATGCTGGACTCAGTCGGCGGCAGCGATCGCGCCAACGGAGGAGGGAGGGCTGGTCGCTGAGCTGAAGATGGTACTGGGTGGGCTGGCACGGCTGGGTGGGGTGCGCTGGACTACCGGGATACTGGACCTGTGACTCATGTTGGCCTGTGCAGGCTGAACTACCAGAGATACTGAACCTGTTGTTCATGTGCAGTATGGGGCAGCTGGGCTTACCGGGACTCTGGTTTCTATTATTCTTGTGTATGTACAGTATGGGAGTGCTAGACTACCAGAACTACCTGAAATACTCTGCGCATTTGTGGCTGGCAGCTGGGGGTCGGGGCATGGGTGGGGGGGTTGACTGCACTGCCCTGCTGTTGCAGCTTGCAACATGCTCGCCATGTACACCTGCAGTTCAGCATACCTGGCCACATGTTGCAAGTTGCAAGACTTAGCTGCGATGACCCTGCCCCTACTAGAATAGGGCACAGGGTCAATGTCGGAGGTCCGGGTGGTGCAAGTTATGTTCATTGGCAACTTGTGCCACCCTTCTAGAATTGGGCCCAGAGTGTCTTAGTTAATGGAGCTCAGTCAGGGGAGGGCAAGGTGACCAGTGGAGTGCCACAGGGGTCAGTATTAGGCACCATCCTCTTCAATATTTTCATCAGCGACATCGCTGGTGAGCTGGAGGGGAATGTATGCCTGTTTGCAGATGATACAAAACTCTGCAACCTGGTGGACACCCAAGAGGGAGTCTTGAAGATGGAAAAGGATCTGAATAGGCTGGAAGGATGGTCCAAAAATTGGCAATTGAAGTTCAATGCCAAAAAATGCAAGGTCATGCATCTGGGTTAAAGAAACCCCAGGAAGGAATACATGCTGCTAGGACACCAGCTTGAAGTAACACAGGTGGAGAGGGATCTTGGCGTAATCATTACAGATGACCTTAATATGAGCAAGCAATGTGAAAGGGCAGTGCAGAAAACAAATGGCATCCTTGGATGCAGTGGAAGGGGTATAACTAGCAGAAAAAGAGAGGTAATAATGCCACTCCACAGATCACTGGTCAGGCCACACATGGAATATTGCATCCAGTTTTGGAGGCCGCACCTGAAGAAGGATATCAACAGACTGGAGGCGGTGCAGAGAAGGGCTACAAAGATGGTACAGGGTTTGCAACAAGATCCATATGGAAAAAGACTGGCTGACTTACAGCTGTACTCACTTGAACAGAAAAGAGACAGGGGGTACATGATCGAAACGTTTAAGTATATGAAGGAAATTAAGAAGGCACGGAAGGAAAACCTGTTTCAGATGAAATCAGAGAGTCGTACAAGATGCCACAATCTACGAATGGCAGGAAGTAAATTTAGGGGAAACATCAGGAAATACCTTTTTTCTGAGAGGGTGGTCGACCCTTGGAATAGCCTACTGCAAGAGGTAGTAGACTCAAAAAATGTAAGGGAACTCAAATTTGCGTGGGTTAAACACTACGTGCAAAAAAGGAAATCGTCTAAGAGGAGGGGGTAGGTATTCTGGGCAGACTAGATGGATCAAGAGGTCCTCTTCTGCTGGCAAATGTTGATGTTCTTATGTTCTTTGGCATACCCTCTTCAGGTTTGGCCAGAAAGATCAATAGGTCATCTGCAAATAATGAAATTTTGTAATGTTGGCTATTGGTTTGGAATCCCTTCACATCAGGGTCCTCACATATTTCTGCTGCTAAGGGTTCCAGGGATAACATGTAGAGTAATGGGGATAGGGGGCAGCCCTGATCAGTGCCACAGGATAGTGCAAAAGGATAAGACAGCCACCCATTAACTACGACCTGGGCCATGGGCTGTTGATGAAGAGCAACCACCCATTTCAGCATATTGCTGTCAAATCCACATTTGTAAGTGTGGTAAACATGTATCCCCACTCCACATGGTCAAATGCCTTTTTGGCATCAAGGCCAAGGACAGCCACCTCCTTATTTTCCCCCTGTGATGGCCCACCACACTAATATATCCAATGCTTTCCATACATTGTGTTTACCTTGTCATCCCTGGATAAGTCCAGCCTGATCAGGATAAATTAGCCAAGGTAGTATGCTCCCTACTCTACCTGCCAGTATTCAGGCTATAATTTTATAGTCAGCAGTGAGTAGTGATGTTGGTCTATATAATCCACATAATGTTAGATCTTTACTAGGCTTTGGGAGGAATGTGATGCAGCTGGCCATGTGGGGGGGGGGCGCACACCCATCTGCAGGCTTTCCATAATCATGTCTCCCAGTGGCTCTTTTAATTCCACAACTAAGACTTTGTAGAAATCCATTGGAAAACCATTAGATCCAGGTGCCTTACCCCTTTTTAAAATTTGCTATGGCTTGTTTGATCTCTCACTCAAAGTCTTTATCCAGATTGTCTCTAACATCTGAATTTAAGACTGGCAGTGTTGCCTGGCATGAAAAATGTTGGATTTCTTCCTCAGACACTTGTGATTCTGAGGTGTATAGATCTTGGTAATAATCCTTAAAACAATCCCCTATGTCCTCATCTGTGTGTTTCAACCCTCCCACTTTATTCTGGATACTAGCAACAATTTTGATACTGTCTCTATGTCTAAGTTGCCAAGTCAGTCATTTCCCCCTAGATTCCCTTCAAAATAAGTAGTGCCTTGGTTATGTAGAATATTATGCTCAAGTTTTTAATTGGATAACTGGTTGTATTTCCATTTTAATTTTTGCAACATTTGGTATCTTCTGGGTGTGGAGTCAGCCATATTTTGTTTCTTAGTTTGAGACCATTACCGCAGTGACTCCCTGACTGCGAAGACCATCACAGAGTCAGGAATCAGGCAAAATCCACCCGTCGCTGTGATGGTCTCTGCAGTGATCAGGACTGCCTCGCTGGGTGTTTGCCCCCCCCAGTCCAACTCCAAGTTGGAGTTAGAATCCTAGAGACTGGGGTGTGTGGGGTGTGGAGCCCCCCACAAGGGGGGTTCGTGGGGCGCTGCCCCTCGATTATGTGCTCCGACATCCCCGTGGCTACAGTGCCGACAGTCAGCATTGTAGCTGTAACTGTAAGGATGTCGGCGCTAGTGCTGTCGAAGCACTATGGGTAAACCTCAGAGCATATCTCCCTGCTGGGTCTGTAAAAACCTTGTTGACTGTTCCAGGAAATCTAGGCCAAAGCCAGATAGCAGCACCTCAAGCCTTTGAGAAGTATGCTCCATACATCCCCCCAGTTCTCATTCATATGCACACCTCCTTCATCAGTCATATGGGTTTCTTGGAGGCATACAATATCAGACTTGAGGACCTTAATTTTGGTCAACACCTTCTTATGTTTGATATGTGACTTTAAGCCATTAATATTCCAAGACCTTATTTTAAAAGTAGTATCACCCATTGTTGAAGGAGTGTAAATCTAAATCCACCAATATTGTAACTATATCCTGTACATCTTGAAGATTATTTGAAGTAGTAGTACCATTTTGAGAATAAAGAACAATAACTGTAGTAAAACATTTAAACATGAAAATCATAAAAACCGAACAGATATTTACTATCCCTCCCCCCCGAGCCAGTAGTAAATCATCCTTCCCACCCTTCCCTCTCCCCCAAAAATGCCCATAAGTTACTACTTGATTCTGTGTTACCCCCATAAGGATAAACATAGCCCCCTTCCATCTCCCAGGACCAGTGTCTCCACAGCTCCAAAATAATACTTACCCCAACAGGAATCAACCAATGAATAAACATATCTCTCCCTCTCCCCAGGTTGGTTTCTCACTTAAAAAGTGTAACCTCTCACAAGTACTTTGGCAGACAGTAGTAGAATAAGTCCAACTAGCACCTATGTTTAGGGGCATCATGCAGTCAGAAATACTGAAGGGACACAAAATCTCAACCTCTCTAGGGGGGTCCGGGGGGGCATCCCCCCCAAAAAAAATTTTTGGAAAATTGAAGTCAAATGGTGCATTTTGGTGACTTTCAGCATCCCAGTAAGCTGTTCCCCAACAACCTAAATGCCATAATACTGTTATAGGTTAGAGCAATAATAAATTGTTTTTGTCCTTTGTTCATTCTACTTACAGTGTTACCTTTTGTATTTTAAATTTTTTTTAAGAATTAGTCAGAACTTCTGCATTTTGTGAGTCTTTTATCATCTATAATTAGCTCACTACTTAGTCCACTCCTAGCTGATCCATTAACTTCTAACTTCCCATTACAGATTGTAAAAATTAAATGGCATCTACAATAACACTCAACCACTCCCCCCCACTGCAAAGTCAGCAATGGATATGAGCAAACAATTACATTTAGTTGTACTCAGTCAGATAAAATGTGTTCATCTTCCATCAGTAAATAATTCTAGTGGATGCATTCCTAAAACACCAGATTTCCTAGGCTTGGGTCCACCACTGCAGAGGGCACTGGAATGGATTAGTCTACATTTAATACGCACCAACAATAACATCACTCTTCATGGTGTGTGCCAGTCCTCACCAAGTGAGTACAGAGCAGCAAGAAAAGCTCAGCTGATCACTTGCCCAACTGCAAAATGACACCCTCCATTCCTCGGATGCTGCACAGAGCAATCCATTAACAAAGTCTATGTCTCTTCTGTTCCCTAGAAACTATGCCACCCTACAAACAGTGCAGAGATATGCCAAGAAAGAAGTGGATGGGTGCTGTTCTTGGACTTCCTGGGAGTAAACTTAAAATATAACATTCCTGGTGCATGTTGTGGATCAACAGTCTGGGACACTGGCTGAGGTCCCAAGGCACAAATTCCAGCCTCACCATTTCCATCTTTCTACATGATGCTGTTCCACATAGTTACATCTCTCAAATGTCACACATTACAAGGTACATCGCTCATTTTACCTCTCCTGAAGTCGCCGTCTCATTGACAACACAATACTCCACACAGACCAGAGCAAAAATACAAAAGATGTTCAGTTATAAACAAGCATTATAAACATTTTATTATTTATTTATTTAGTTTTTGTTGACTGGGTAAATGCACTAGACAAATCCTGCCTGTTTTCAGGCACGACCCGGTGGAGGGGGATACAGATGAATGCCAACTGACCTTGAACCAGATTAAGCTGTTGGTGGTATTTTTAGTGAATTAGGGAAATTTGGCCAGGACACTGGGGAAAATCCCCTACTCTGCCTGCAGGGGTGTTGTCACTTCCTGTGGACAGGATGGAGGGGCTCAGTTTGCAGCCGGACACAGGAGGAGGAGGAAGTGCTGATGTGGCAGAGGAACAGGATGTGCTGCAAGGAGGAGGCCTGGTTTCAAGGCTTACAAACTTGCAAATGGGAGAGAAGGTCAGAAAGCTATTGTTTTGGAGGCTGCAGTTTCGGCAAATGAGAAAGACTTAAGTGCATCAATGGAGGAGAATGATGTGCCGGTATGTTTCTTTGAAGATAACATGGATTGGTCTCAGATCATGGAGGATGCTGAAGAAAAAAAACAGGTACTGTACACCTTGCCTGATAATGTTAAGAGTAAGACTATATCAGATAAAGAGAAATTAGCTTTAGAGCTGCTAAGAAAAGAAAAGCAGTTTAAATCACAACATGAAGTGCTGCAAAAAGAACTGTTACCTTTGGATGCTGCAACTATGATTTCTGTTGTGCTGTTTGATGCACCCTGTGAATCTGCAGTGGCAGAATCAGCAAGTTCTTCAGCTTTACACTTACAGTCCAAGGATTTTAATAAATTTTCTGATGAAGCACACCCTTTGGAGACTGTTCCCCTGCTTTACAGGCCTGTCTGTCGACCTGACAGTAGTGACGAGCGTCTGGTGAGTCAGCGAACAGCTGACAGGAGCAAGGGTAGTGCGTCAGTGTCAGACGCATTGAAGGATTTCTCTGCTGGAATGCGGAAATCATCTATTGCTTCAGGGCAAGATGTTCCCTTCATGGGTGAAGACTGGACAAAAGAGTTGGCTCTGCAAAAAGCTGGATGGATGCAAGGAGCTGATGGACGATGGCTCCAAGATAAGACTTGGGAAACTTTTTCAGGTACTTCTGTGAGTGGTTCTCCCCCTTTGGAGGCAGTTTCTGTCAGTGTTTCTGCATCATCTGCTACTGCTGTAGCATTGGGGGGAGGGGGGTTACTTACTGACACAGAACTATTAATGGAGGCATCGGGACCTTCTGGCCTGGCTTTGGAGACCACTTCACCTAGGATTCCCCCCCCTCCCCAAATGAAGACAGGAGACGGCGTGGGCCTTTTTTTTCAGACCTGTTCAAAAATAACAAGGTTGAGCAAGCTCCTCGCCTAATGCTGTCCGCTTCATGATATAGAGTGGTCTACAAGAGCATCCGGATAGGATTTATGTTGCCAGGACTTTATTACTTAATTCTATGCATTTTCGTGCTGAAGACATATTTGCCCTAATTAATATTAGAGGTGAAGATTATTTTGATGTCAGCTTTAAAACATTTATGGGGTTAGACACTTTTTGGAGAAATATGAATCTTAAAATGACTGCATTATGGACACCCTTTGGGCAATACCATTAACAAAACCCTCTTTAAAACTATTAATATCATGTTTAGGAATGAGGGTGTTAATGTGGGGATATTCTTTTTAGTTAGGAAAAAATGTGATGTGTTGGGCCTCCGGAGGCCATCATGGATTCGGAGGAAATTTGGACAGGGAACTGGAGATTTAAAAGTTAAATTACAAATAGTAGAAAATGAGGTTCGCCATATACCTAACAGCTTTTTTTTGGGTAAAGATAGGGGTGTCTGTTTTTACCCAGGTCAGCCGAAAGCTTGTTATAAGTGTGGTAGTGGTAGGCACCTTAGCAATACTTGTGATCGGGTACGCTGTGCTTTGTGTGGTGACTATGACCATGATAGTGCTGTTTGTAGAAATGTCTTTCGCTGTAATTTATGTGAAGAACAGGGCCATGTGTACCATCAATGTCCCTGGGCAGGTCAGAATAGACCTGGAGGCCCAGCTAAGGACTCCCTTATCAGTCAGGCCCAAGATAGATGTAGGCCGCACCAGGGCGCATCCTTCAGCTGAAGGAGAACCCCAAGCTAGACCAACTAGTCACACATGCTTCTCCCTCTAGCCCTACTCATACTGCACAGGCCCCTTCCGAGATACTGGTGTTTCCTTTTCTCATACCCCTGAAGAACTTGCCCTCTCAGTCTTCTCCTGTAATTTCTAACTTACAGAAACCTATGCCCCCCCCCAGAAACTGATTTTCAGCTCCCTAAAAGGGTGACTAGGTCTGTTAGTGAAAGTAAGACCCAACCTGTACAGATCCCACTTCAGAATACCTATCAGGTGCTTAGATGGAGATATGGGTTCTGAGTCTGATGTTTCTTCCAGGTCTGAGGTGGTCTCAGAGATGGAGTATGACAATAAACACGGTTCTGTCTGGTAGGGAGTTAAAAAGAAATTAGGAAAAAAAGGAAAAAGATAAGGATTAATTTTTCTTTCCCTATTTTGTTTTATGACCTACTTACGTATAGCTTCTCTTAATGTTCGGAGTATACAGAACATTAAGAAAAGAGCTGCAGTTTTATCCTTCTGTGAGGATTTAAAAACGGATATCCTTTTTTTACAAGAAA
The DNA here is from genome assembly GCA_016271365.2 of Neoceratodus forsteri. NCBI lineage: Eukaryota > Metazoa > Chordata > Ceratodontiformes > Ceratodontidae > Neoceratodus > Neoceratodus forsteri. The sequence goes on from CM057458.1 coordinate 1,091,033,411, forward strand.
CTAGGCTTCATTCCTTGCATGATATTTCTTCCACTAAGAGACTGTGGCCCTGGGGGATTTCCTTTTGGACATTTGGGGGTGATGCTGTGGATGGCTTAGGGATTTTGTTCTATACATCTCATGTTAAAGTCCAGCAAATTTTAGATATTATCCCTGGATGGGCCTTTTTGGTAGACTGCTATTGGTATGGGTTTCCTGTACGCCTGATTAACACTTATGCTCCACAAAGTAAAGCAGCTAGAGTGGATTTATTTAATATTACTAAGCCTTTTCTTTTTACTGAGCGGCATGTGCTCTGGGGAGGGGATATGAACTGTGGGTTAGATTTAAAACTTAAAGAATACATTCAAAAGAAGGTTTATTGTGACTCTCATGCTCTTAGAGATACTTTATTGCTTACAGGCCTTAAAGATACTTATAGATTTCTGTACCAAGATACAGGAGCCACATATTATAGAAGTGCATTGTCTACACGAATAGATTTCATTTTTGTATCTCAGTTTTTATATCCTCAAAGATTTCAACTTTCTTTTTCTGAATTTACTGATCATGTTCTGCTATTATGTGATATATCTTTCCGAAATATTCCTGCTAGATTCCCTGCTATTACTCGGAGGTGGAAGCTGAATGTTTGTTTTTTACAACACTCAGAGCTTAGATTAAAGTTGGCAAATCTATTTTTTTATAGGAAATCTGTGGCAGAATTTTACGAGGATTGGATGCGTTGGTGATTGGATACAAAAGAGGAATTTAAAAAATTGTTTATCGATTTTGGTAAATTTACTGGTAATAAGGATTATTTATGATATTTGCACTATAGGGATCAGTTTTATAAACTAATGTCCTTACCTAATGTCTCAGACTACAGAATTAAAACTCAATTGGATGAGATTAAAAAACAAATGTTTTCTTATCATGCTACTAAAGCAACTGTCCAGAATACAGAATTTAGATATAGTACAACCACACAACGTTATTCTGATCCATGTCACGGCCTTTAAGGATACTGTACTTCATAAAGTAATGACAGGTCTGTATGATAATAATGGCTGTTTGAAAACTTCAGATGTGGAAATGTTGGAAGTTGTACATTCTCATTTATTTCAATTTTGGGTACAGAACCTGTTTCTTCACGTATTTGGGGCAGAATGTTTCTTATTCTATTCTCAGCTAGATTCTGTTTTAATTACTGAGCTAGAAATGCCTATTTCTGCCCAAGAGGTTAGGCGGCAATTACTAGATTAAAACCGGGGGTTTCTCCTGGGATAGATGGTTTATCGCATGAGTTTTATAAGCAGTATATAGATGAACTAAGTGTCATATTACCACATGTATTCCATTTTTTGGTTGAGACAGAAGACAGATTCATGCGGAACTTTATCTCAGCATTGGTAGTTTTTATTATTAAATCTGGAGATAGATGTGATTTGTGTAATTGGAGGCCTATTAGACTCCTTAATACTGATTATAAAATATTTTCTTCTATTCTGTGTAGCAGATTACAGAAGGTGGCATCCGTGCTGATACATCCTGCACAAACCTGCTCTGTTCCTGGGAGGAACATTAAACAAAATTTACTATTATTAAGGGCACTAACAGAATTTGGTAAACAAAATAAATTGTCTTGGTTTCTTTTGGCCCTGGATCAGAGGAAGGCTTTTGATACTGTTTCTCATGCTTTTCTGTTTACTGTTTTAAAATATTATGGATTACCTGGTCAAATGCTGGCATGGATTACATCCTTGTATAAGGGTGCTTCCTTTTCCCCATAGTTAATGGTTTGGTAGGGTCAAGTATTGATTTAAAACGGGGGGTTCGTCAGGGATGCCCGCTAAGCCCTTTGCTTTTTACTTTTATATTAGATCCTTTGATAAGAGGGATAATAAGTAATGATTTGATTTTGAGTGTTTCTCCAGGTATGGATATTTCCCCTCAAAAAATCTCTGCTTATGAAGATGATATTTGTCTTATAGTGCAAAATTCAGTATCAGGAATTAGGGCATTACAACAGTTTGAGGATTTTTCCAGATTTTCAGGAGTATATTTAAATTATGATAAATGTTTTGGTTTACAAATAGGTTTAGGGATGTGGTACAAATGATTGGTTCTGTTAATATAGTACATTCTTATATTAAGATTTTAGAATTTATTTTGGATCTTGTGATGTGGCTTCTTTGAATTGGAAAGAAATTAGTGTTGGGGAAAGAAAGGTACAGATGTTGAAATCCTGGACTCTCTCAAAATTAAAACGGGTTTCTATTATTAAAAGTTTCTTCTTCCCATTTTTTGTATATTAGTTATGTTTTCCCTTACCTTTAAAATTTGAAACTCGATTATTAAGTTGTTTTTTCAAATGTTATGGGGTAACAGGTTAAATCCATCAAAAGAGATTTTACTTATCTGCCAATTCAGGCTGGGGGCTTGGTATGATAAATCCAGTGGTTTTTTTCTATTCTTTCTTTTTTAGTTCTATCTTGCATAATGATTCAAATACTACTGAGGATTTATGGATGGATTGGATGGATGAGCTGTTCAGCTCTTTTTTTCAATATTGGGGGGATCAAGGAATTAAGAAGGTCAAAGGCTTGAACCTTCCTGATTTTGCAGTCCCTGGTTTCAGAAAAGTAAAAGCATGGCAATTACAAAAAGCAGAGGCCTTTTTACTGAATAGAAACAGATTTATCGTGAGGTTCATGGAAATGAATTTCTTGGTTCAGGTAGATTTTCCAAATACTGTCCATCTAGACTGCAGTTTGCATTGAAACTTTAAGAGACCCTAGAGTTCCTGTGCATATGTGGGATGTTTCTTGGCTTTGTTGTTATGGGAGATTAGGGGTCCGTGGCAATTGGAAACATAAGGCGGTGGAGGAAAGGGAGTGTTTAAGACCAGGGTGTGATGGGTTATTAGAAACCCTAGAACATTTTATATTAATTGTCCATATATTGTACTTTTTGGCTTGATTTACAGAGTAAATGGAAGTGGGTCCTATTAATTATGAATCCTTAATTTTAGGGACTACTCAGGGTTTTAAGGAGATATCACCTAGTACTCTGAATGTGATCTTTGCCTGCATAAAATATCATCTTTGGCAAGCTTGGTGTCACTATTATTTGCAACATGCTGTTTTATTAAACTCTGTTATTATTTCAAAAATTGAAAAAGCAATACAAAAAGTTAAAACTTCTGATTTTTTAAAGATGGATAGGAGGACATTTGCTATATTTTGGAAAAATGTAGAAAATTTATTTTGATTCATTTTTCTTGTTTTTTGATTGGTTTTGGATGTTCATTTCCTTTGTTATTTATATTGCTGATTTTCTTTTTTTGAGTATTTTTTTGTGATTTCCTATGATGTTATTTCTCTGCAATAAAGAATTCCCCTACCCATTTCGATAAGTGCCATGGGATCTTTAACATCCACCTGAACTACCACCAATCCAGGCAGATGGGACCTACATTAATTCCCTGATATCCACTGTTCTGAGCTTACAATGTCAGGTTTGCTATGTCACACATTTTGGCCATTTATCACAAATTTTGTTGATGAAAAGTTGAGAAGTATGATGCACACAGTGGGCGTAAGCTCTCTAGATAGATCCTGCACCTTATCCCCAACCAACTGCTGCTGATCTATGTTCTGTAACAACTTGCAGCATGACCCCAGTTATCTATAAAGCGCTGCTGAACTGGCAATCAGAACTTCGTCATGGACCACAACAAAGAGCAGGCCAGTTGTCATGAGATTTCTCTCACCATAGATGCATGCGCGCTAGCTTCACCTCCATGGAAGATGAACAAATATGTGATCTTTCATGAGATCAACAAGAAATTTTCAGTGCACAAACTTTCAAGCCTCACAAATCACTACCCTTCTGCCAGGCACTGTACAGACTGAAAGCTTGTGTACTGAAAATGTCTTCTTTGTCCAATAAACACTTTGTTCAGCTATGCAAGGACCACAAATAATTATCTTTAACATTTTTCCCTTATAGTACTTTTTTGAAAAATAGGGAACATGTTGTTGTGGTATGCACTTGTCTCCAGTCCAGCTCTGTGTGGAATGTACTGGACACAGGTCACCAGCCAGGCCACCGCACTGTTTTTCCCTGGCCCCAAATCCCAGTCCCACTCCTGATCCTCACACACTTACACTCAGGCAATTGAACTACAGCTGATTTTCCTTCACTGGCTGTCTGCTCGGGTGGCCTCATGTCCTCACCAACTGGTCACTGTTTCCTTCACCGAGCTCTTCCATCCGACTCTGAAGGAACAATTGACAGGTCACTGACTGACCAAGATGGCACATAAATGAACGAATCAACAAACCAGTTTGCCACGTGAGATATTTCTTCGTGCCTCACAGTGATTGGCTGGCTGGCAGTGGCTCAAGAAGGCAAGCAAAAAGGAGAAGTGATTGGTGCAGATTGTTGTCAGTATGGTTGGACTACCAATCATCTGTCTCTGTTTTTTAAGTTACTTTTACAGGTACAGCCCAAAAACCAGTTGCTAGCGGGAGCAAGCAAGCAACGCAAGTCAGATGCATGCAAAGACAGACTTTAGTGAATTTTTTTAACATCATCAGTGGCTCCACATGGTGCCCAGTCCAATCCCATACTAATCAAATTCTGAACCCCCAACCCCCACCAAAATGACTTTGAAAAACAGCAGTATTGTTTTTCGGCTCTCTGGAGAATAAAATAAAATACTAAATTAATTATTTTTTTAATAGACTGCACAACAATATTGGGGGGGCACATGCCCCCTCGGTCCCTATGGGTATGTCACCACTGCCTATGTTCATTATATTAAAAAACATGAAAAGGAAAATTGTTAGGCAAATTATCTGTATTCAACAAGGAGCTCCCCCCCCATATTGGGGATGGGGCAGTCCCTCTGCCATCTCAACCCACTGTGTTGGTGATATCTATACATAGAAGCCATGAACAGCAACATCATAGAAGAAGGAATGTTGGGACTGAGTTTTATCCTGTGATTCAAAAGGTCAACTGACCACCACACAAGATCCAACCCTTAAGGTGTAAGCATTGACATTAAGATTTCATCCCAACTACTGGCTGAACTCATTGTGGATAGAATTGGCAGTGTATTACCATCTTTAATAGAGCCAGAACAGGTTGGTTTTATGAGGGGTCAATCCTCATCTGACCGTCTCTGTAAATTAGCCCATCTCTTCTCTATGTCCAGGGATTCTGACTATCTAGTGGTCCTTATGTCCTTGGATGCAGGGAAAGCTTTTGATCAGGTGGACTGGCAGTTCATGTTTAGAGTGTTACATCGTTTTGGGTTTCCCATCAAATTTATACAGTGGAGACAAGCATTATATTTAAACCCCGGTGCAAAAATATATTTCAATGGGGTCTTTTCCTCCACATTCTCACTGTATTCAAGCACTAGGCAAGGCTGTCCCCTGTCCCCATTATTATTTAACCTTTACTTAGAGTCTTTACTCCTTAAATTGAAAGAGAACCCTGCAATCCAAGGTATTACTTTAGGAACATTGGAAGTGATATTATCAGCATATGTAGATGACATATTAATGCATCTCTCATGCCCCCAGACTTCTGTTCCAGCTGCATTGGTGATAATTGAATAATTTAGCTTTTTCTCAAACCATAAAGTCAATTTGGATAAAACATCAGTTTTCCCATTAAATGCCAGAACCCTGAAAAGCGAGATTTTAGATAATGGACTGAGCTGGGTCTCAAAGAGTCTAAAATATCTATGTATAGATTTGGCCAGGAGTGAACACAAATTAAGACAATTAAATTTGGATGCGACACTCCAGGTAGTGCATTAGGACCTAACCCGTTGGAAGGTATTACCCCTATCTATCTAGGGACATATAAACTTGGTAAAAATGAACATTCTCCCAAGAGTCTTTTATCCACTTAACCATCTCAATCTATGGTTACCCCTAAAATGGTTCAGGAATGTGCAGTCCACCATCAATGACTTCATTTGGATGGGCAAATCCCCAAGAAGAGTGTACCACAAATTGGAAGCACCTAAAGACTGAGGAGGCCTTAGACTGCTGTACTTTGGGTTATATTACTGGACAAGCCATTCCAGTAAATATTTGCATTGGCTCACAACAATAGGAGAAATAAATATACTCTCATATGTGCCTAGTTGGCTTATGATAAAAAGGGAATTAATTGCCACTAGTGGAATATCCCCAAAAGCTCTCATGCATCTCAAAACCAGGGATCTCCCCCCCGGTCCTGAGCCAAACTATGATTGAGGTCTCTATGAGGGTACACTCACAATTATGCTCCTTCCTAAAATACAAACAGAGTAAAGATCTCAACCAACCACTTGTAGGAAACCCAAACTTCAAAATAGCTGGTAAGCCCATACCACCCTCCTGGATATCACAATTGGCTTCGATTGCAGTGGAAACATTATTGAAAGAGGGGGTTTGTCTTACCTCAGGAGAGATTCTTCAGAAATACAACTTAGACAGAACCCTAAGTTTCAAGGTATTCCAACTGAGACACATGATGATCCATAATTTAAAGTCCCATTCTGAGAATGTACAGGATGTAGAAATCCTGAAGCCACTTACCAATCTAGTTTCATCACCCCATACTGTTTCAAAAATGTACACTTGTCTATATGACACAGCCTATGCTTCAGTTGATAGAGTGCAGGGATACTGGGTCTCACAGTTCCCACTAGTGGGGTTTGACTGGTGAAAAATATGGAAGAACTGTCATACTTATGTTACGCAGGATAGACTGAGAATTATGCAATTTCAGATACTTAATTATATGTACCTTACTCCAGTCAAACTGCACAAAATTAATAGGGTGCCATCTTCCCATGTGTGAGATGCCAGCAGGCAGAGGGCACCCTCTTTCACTTATTTTGGGACTGCCCTAATATAGCCCTCTTGTGGAAACTCATTAGGCAAAAAGCTGACCCATTACTGGGTCTTGAGGGACTCTTCACTCCAGAAATTTACCTGGTGGGTGAATATAAGGGAACTGAAGTCAGGGAACGCAGATACTATATGGCATTAATTGCCCTATCTGTCAAGAAGTTGGTTCTCACGCACTGGTTGGATGGGGAACATATATCCTATGTGGAGTGGCTACAGGAACTCTTCCTCAATCTCTGTATCGAGACGATGATAGCCAGTCTGCACCATCGCCTCAAAAGTTTCGATAAAATTTGGGGGAAGATGCACGCTCTTTACTCAGCAGTAAACTAGTCTTTTTAAACTGGCTTTTCTGATTTCATTTACTCCTTAACAGTAGTACCACTCTAATGTAGGAAGGGGGGGTTAGAGGGGAGAAGGGAGGCTGTTGAGAATGTATGTATTTGTCCTTGTTAGTTTGTTTTGTTGCTGTATGTAACCTGAAAATCAATAAAGCTGTTTAAATTAAAAAAAAAAGATTTCATCCCCATGGTTGTGTAGATAATTAAGGATCATAGGGGAAGACACAGATAGATGCAGGAATGAAAAGTGAGGGCCCTGTCAGCATGACTGTTATCACCATTGAATCAAGCATCCAACCTCACTCCGAAGTATCCATGGGGCTCCACTTACAGTATAAATGCATAAGATGTTAGAACGTATGAGGCAGACATACAACATATTTATAGCACCCAGGTTCCCTCCCAGTTGTTTTATAATACACTGAATATTACACATAATAAGCATTTACCAGTACAGCAACCAATAGTAAAGCACACTAAGTTTACTAATGATGTAACTCTAAAAATGTAGTTATGGTTCTGTAATGACATTTGGCAACACAAATGCAGATAATTAAGTACAATCTTCCCCTCTCTGTCATTACCTGCAGCCCCAGCTGCAGTCAGAGGGAAAGTAGTGGGATCCAAACATGTATCATTTCTCATGTCTCTCCATTCACAAATAGTGCCCTGCCCCCTGTGGGTTTAGGTAGAGCAAGTCCCCACCATCCAAACAGAGTGTGCAGTAGTGCAGTAATCAATCATATGAATGGTTGGTATATGTCCACTACAACATGTGTCAGTTTTGATTAATTCTGGTTAAATTCTATGAATCTTTTCCACATTACTGCAAAGTTACCATCCATAAAGTCAGCCACAGGACCAGGTCACTGGTATCACATGAAATCCAGCAACTGAGAGGAATAGCCGCACAAACCATATGGAGCTGCCTCCTCCACTTGACATGGGCAGCCCCGATCATTCAATGCTTTGTTGGGCAGGAAAATGCTTTATAAAAAATTGGTCAGAACCACCTCAGAGCCTGCACTTTGTAGATCCTCATGAGTAAGATCCTGAATTTGCTTCCACTTGATGTTGAAATAAAAACAGAAAACATAGGGAGCATTAGGGTATATGATGATAGGCAAAGCACAAGGGATAGCTTAAGATTCCTCCCTCATATGTAGAATATCACATAATAGAGTTTCTAGTGTTAAGAATTAAAATACATAGGAATCATCTGTTGTTTTGAAAATACAGAGGAAATGATCTCTAAGCTTAGTGGACTAGTGAGCTAGTTATACAGATTATGCACTCTCCCCCTCCATTGCTACATGCAGCCCCAGTTGCAGTAAAAGGGGTAGTGGTGGGAGATGAACCCAGCTTCCACCTCCAGTTCCACAGAAGAAATATCGGGTCCACTGTATAATAGATCAGCAAACAAATTACCCATATTAATTATGACAGCAGCCTGTGAAATGTAAAATTCGTTAACGTGTGTCAAGCAGGAACTGTCTTATGAATTCCATCTAACTGCGTTGTCACCTCTCAATCAGGCATATGTTTATCATTGATTGCCAAGGTAACTTAAACCACACTGTCAAGAGAGAGACCACATGGTGAGCCACACAGGGTTCCCCACATCATCTTTAATGGGTATCCACGAGCTGCCAATATATACATGTCAGAAGTTTGATTGCATTTGCTGCTGAGTATTATTCAAATCACAAATACAGCAGTGGGTAGGAAAAGCTTTTCACTGGTTCCTCCAGTCTGGTAGCCATAATACTATTTAATAATCGCCCTTGCCATGCAGAGTCCCCTCAGCCAAAAACAGCAACTAGGCAATTCACTGTGATTCTGGCAGTCGCCTGTGTGATTCAAAACCCCCTTGCAAATAACAATTACAAGTTCTTTTTTTTCTTTTCTTACACATCACTGGTTTTCATGCTGTCATCCCGCTCTCTGTCAATTGCATTGATAAAGGTTGCCAGGCTATCATGAGTCACAGTGTCAAGAGAAGTACCATATGACAGAATGTACGGGGCTAGTGACACCATCTGGCATGGGCACCATGAGAAGGCAATTACTGACAAGCCGAAGATTTGTTAATATCTGTCACTTGCTGACATTAGGCTGATTGTACATCATTTAATCAAAAACGTTTATCAGTGGTTCTTCCATTCTGATAATGTAGATCATTTATGGGTACAATTCTACTGATTAAAGAGCTTCCCCTGCATTATCCCAAGCCTTAGTATACATTTACCTAGGACAGCTGCATTGTACATCATTCACCAACCTCACCCTCATCAACTCCACATCCAAGTTGAAACACTCAAAAGCAGAGGTGCCCCATATGTATGCCTCAATCCTGTGCCAACAAGTCAAAACGTCACCTCAGAATGCATCCCATTAAATTCCATCACGCAGGCTGATTATTCTGAATCTTGGACCTGCCATCTCTGGCTGCTTCCATCGTCCTAACAAACTCTTCAGCATCCAAGGGCTTGTTGAAATACTTTGGTGGGTGATCAAGGATTGAGATCTATAACTTTGAAGGGTACATAAGTGCAAATTCCCATCCCAGGACATGTAACTTTGTCTTCACCCCTGCAAACTTCTGACAATGCATCTGTAGAGCCCTGCTAAAATCTTGAAATATGAAGACCTTAGTGCCATTAAAGTCCTTGGGTCCATGCCTTCTAGCTGCCTGCAGTATATTTTCTTTCTCAGGGAATCTTAAATATTTAATTAAGTAGTGTAGGGGTCTGTCTCCTTCCTTCATCTTCAGTCCAGTTTGATGGGCCCGCTAGATCTTATAACTCATAGCCCTAGGTTGCATGCTCAGCTTTTCAACTAGGAGATGTGGGACTGCCCTGCCACCCTCCTTACCCTCAATATTTTCTGGGAGGCCAATTAATCTGATGTTGGAACATCAACCTTTCATACTAAGGTTCATACTAAGGAGTAAGGAGCAAAAAAGGCTATTACAGCCCATAGGCCACTCCTGTCCATTCACCCATAGTACACCAACTTGTGTCCCTCTAAAATGTAGGAATCTAGTCTTTGTTTAAATTGGGCTTTATTTTTGGATCAAATAATATATTCAGGAAGTTTATTCCATAGGGCCACTTAATGTGTCTTAGCTGAAGTGGGTGGCCTCTAGTACATTTTTCATTATTTTTTAATTGAAGATTTAATTCATTGAGTAGATAATTATCTTGCATTATGTCAAAGCATAATAGTAGATCCCCCAACCCTTCTTGTCTCCAGGGACATTAGTTACAATTTGTTTAACCTTTTTGCATAAGTGTCATTTTTCATGTCATGAATTAGTTTGGTTGCCTGTCTCTGTACCTTCTTGATTTTTTCCAACACACCTCTTACTAATGGGTTCCCACACAGGGGCGCCATAATCCAATAATGGTCTGACGTATGCCCTAAAGAGTGGCATAATTACCTTTTGACTTCGACTTTTAAAGTTTCTCTTTATGTTCCACATTACCTTTTTTGCTTTTAAAAGCTGTTTGGTACAATGAGATTTATATGTAAATTTAAGATCTATGAGTATTCCAAGTCTTTCTTCTCATCAGAAATCTTGATGGTGGTACCATTCAAAAAGTAATTAGTTTCACTATTTTGACTACCCAGGTGAATTACACATCATTAGTCAATGTTAAAGCTCATACCCTTTTTGGTGGCCCATTTGTAGATGCAATCCAGATCTGCCTGTATTTCTGCAGCCCCACCCTTGTTGGTAACAATACCAGCTAGTTTAGTGTCATCTGCATATTTACGTATCCAATTTTGCATTCCTCTGCCCATCTCTGCCATGAATACTCTAAGGAGCACCGGACCTGGAACCAACCCCTGCGGCACCCCACTAGTCACAGGTATTGAAGTAGAGTAATAGCCATTTATGAACACTTGTTGAGTCCTATCCCCCAGCCAGCTGCCTATCCAGTGGACTACTCTATGATCTAGGTTTATCTCAGTAAGACTACATATTATTTCTAATGAGGAACCTTGTCAAAAGCCTTAGCAAAGTCCAGGTATATACAATCCACCAATTACCCCTTATCCAATGCAGCTAAAATCTTCTCATAAAAACAAATCATATTTGTTGCACATGATCTACCTGACACAAATCCATGATGTTCATTATCCCCCAGATTTGATTCCTCCAAATGATTATTTATTACGTTTTTCAATATGGAATCCATTAATTTGCCCGGGACAGAGGTCAGACTGATGGGTCTATAATTAGTGTGATCAGCTCTGTTACCCTTTCTGTGGTTAGGCACAACATCCACTGCCAGCCAGTCTTCCGGGACCTCATTATCAGCTAATGATTTCTGGAATATAAGTCATAATGGTGTGGCTATGCCAGGAGATAATAATTGGAGCATACCAATTTGAAATGTTATCTGGTCCAGTGGAGTGTGTGTTTTTTAGGTTTTTTATTTTGCTTACGATGCCTTCTATTGTTATTACAATGTTCCTTTCTTCATTTTCATGAGTGCTGGCCTTTCCTACTAGTTTTTGGAGAAAACTGTGACAAAATAGGAGTTAAAAATATTAGCTACTTGGCTAGGGTCAGACACTATCTCATCTCCCACTTTACTGGGGCATAGGTTATTGTTAGATTTCTTAAGGGAATTTACATAACTGTAAAATTGTTGCATGTTATCTTTTTGTGCTTACTCTGGCAATTTCAATGCTAATCTCTGTTTATTCCTCCAAATTATTTTTTTCCATTTATTCTGTATTTCCTTAAACTTGTCCTTGGACTTTACATCCCCCAAGCATCTACTTTCATTATAAAGTTTTTGTTTTTTATTTATTAGCTTTGATAGGGGTCTGTTTAACCATTTGGGCTTCTTCCCCCTCTTGTTATATATCCTAACTTTTTCCATGTGTTTATTACATATGCTGAAAATTTTGTTCTTAGTAATGTTCCACATTTGTGTTACCATTTGGTCTTGAAACATTCTTTCCCAGTTGAGTTGGTCCAGATCTTCCAGGACTCAAGTTTTATTTGCAGAATTTATTTTATAAATTTCCCTGCATTCTTTACTTATAGGGATGTGTTGTTTGAAAGAGAAATACACCCCATTAAGATCACTATTTCCCAGGGAGGATGTAATGTTTATATCCTTATTAGATAATACTATATCCAATATCGTATCTCCCCTTGTGGGACTTTTTATACTCTGTGAAAATTCAAGCTTGTGTGTAAGCTTGTTTTTCTATGAAACTTAAAAACGTTACTGCCTTAAACTGTTAATAGCAAATTTATGATGTAACTTTCCTGTCTGGTTTTACCTGTAATGTGTATCATGCGTTGTTAAATGTTCTTTGTGATGTGGAACCTTTGTAAAAGAGCCCTGGCTCAAAGGTATTAATTCCTAGACTAATAAACTAAACTAAACTAAGTTCCAATAAGGCTTTACTTAGTGGTTTATCTGCCTCTTTATTTTCCCATAGGATGTCACCATAATTAAAGACTCCCAGAAATATTACTTTCCTAAGTTCACGTGCTTTACATAGTTCTTGGTTTATTTGGTTAGCTAGTTCCTTGTTTGTTCCAGGGGATCTGTAGCATAGTCCCATAATAATATGCTCATTTTTTTCAACATCTATTTGAATCCATATTGTTTCTGAGACATTTACAGCATTTTTTATTTTGTCACTTATATGTGTAGTTTTGAGGGCAATTGATATATATGCTGCTACCCCCCCCACTCTACCATTCCTGTCCAGGTGGTATAGCTCGAATCCCGGAATGTCCTTTCCCCATTTGTTAGACTCTGTCCACCATATCTCAGTGAAAAAGGCCATGTCAATGTTTGCCTCATCACTGATAACTGCTTCAAGTTCTTCTTTTTTTTTTAAACTCCTCGCATTCATGAGTATACAATTTAAGTCATTATTTCTTGCACAGTTAGGATTTCTTTATAGTTTACTTTTGATAGATGGTAGGCCCCCCCCGCGTCTAGTTTAAATGATCAGGAAGGGCCTCCTTTATCATAATGGTCAACGTTTGGGTACCAGTGGTACTCAGGTGAAGTTTGTCTTTCCGATACATTTTAGAAACATTCAGAAATTTACTCCAAGTATCAACATACTTAACACCCCTTGTGCAACACTCATTTATTAATCTACTGTTGATCCTTTGGATAGTGTAGTTTTTCTCAGGATTACAGCCAAAGTTGGGTAATATTCCATATATTATTGATGTCTGACCTCCTGCCATTACTAAATCCACACATTCAAGTATTTCCTCTACAACATCCTTCTCATGGTCCTGTCCCATGTTATTGCTTCTCACATGTATAACTACTACCTGGGATTTAGGTTTTTTATTGAGAATTTTAGGTAAGTGAGTTTTTATATCATTCACCCTAGCCCCTAGAAGGTAATTTACAACTGTGGTTGTCTTACTTCCTTTATGCTCCTGATCACCATCCAGTTTGGATAACTGCTGTATTTTTTCCATGAGTATGTCCCAGTCTCTGCTAAGATCAATTCCTGTACCCTCCAGCTTCCCAGTCCTTTTTTCAGCCTCATCCAAGTGCCGGGTATGAGAAGCTGAGGTTTCTGCCAAACCTGTAACCATTGTCTGAAGATGCTTTATTTGAGTGGCGATGTTTTCAAATCCTGCTCGGACCTCTTGTTCTATGTTTAACAATACATTTGTAACCGAAGCATTGTAACTATTTTTCTCCTTTCCTTGTCCCACCTCTGCTGTCACTGCTGCCATGCTCTGAGCTCTGGTGCAGGAATCACTTGGTATTACAACAGCTTTAGATGTGGGTTCAAAAGGAATGGTGGTCTGTTTCTCATCACCTCACCCTGATGCCATTGATCTGCTCTAAGTAGTCATTCCACTTTATTTTGATTCTGATGCCTTAAATCTATATATGTTGCCTTAATTATTTGGTGCTGATCAGACTTCTGTTAAACTACAACTGCCATGTTCAGATGCCAAGCCTAAAAGCACAATCTCAGCATATCAATACAGTGAAAGCATTCAGTTTTGTAGATTGTCTGGGAAACACTCTGGGTTAAACTGCAGAATACAAACATGGACCCATCCCTGATCAATTTACTCAATGAGAGAGCAGACTTTGACCATATGAGGGAGCTAGTCAAGGATAAGTTGAGAGGAGTGGATGAAATTGGAGGGTGAGGGGGGGTCTTGACTTGTGCCAGAAGAGGTGGCCTCCTAAACTATTAACTCCTTCCCCAGGCTTCAATTTTTTCACACTCACATCCACCATGAACTAGTCTGACATTTTTTCACCTGCGTTGTCTCCGGATAGTGCTCACTATGATCAGAGAGTTTTTTTGTGCCCATTGGTCTTACCTGCATGTAGTAGTTCACCATGGTACTTTCCCCCACTCTTTAGTTTTGTTTGGTGCAGCTCGACTTACAATAAGACAACCTTACTCTCTGACAAGCACCTGAAATGGCTGTTCAGCCAAGTCCTGAATGAGATGAAAGAGATTAAACTGATTATTGGATAGAACACTAAAGCCATAGAACAATTAGAGCTGTAAGTGACGGCTGTCAAGATCCATGCTGCAACAGCAGAGGGCTTTTGCCTTAAGCTGCAGTCCATCATCAGGGAGCAGGACTGGAAGATCCTGGAATTAAAGGATAATCTGGATGATTTGGAGAACTGGGATTGGCATAATAACTTGCACTTTGTCGGTTTCCCCAAGAAGGTGGAATTGAAGGATCCCATTGTCTTTCTCTGTCATGCTCTCTTGGCCATATTGAAACTCCCAGGAGGCCCTCAGTTTTAAACTGAGAGGATGCATCATTCCCTTGCCCCCCCAGCCTAAGACCAGTCACTGGCTGAGACCAACCCTGGCACGGTTCTTATGTTTTCAAGTTAAGGAGTACATCCTAGGGCAGGCCAGGGAACTGGCAACTTGGAGTGGCAGGGACATCATATAATGATTTTTCAGGACTAGTTCTGGGAACTGACTATCAGATGACAGGCCTATACAGAGGCCCACTAGACCTTGCACTGGGATGGGGTTTCATTCTCTTTAAGGTACCCCACTCTCCTGCATCTAGTCCACAATGGTGTCCCAGTGCCATATAATTTTCCAAAGGCTACGATGGGCTACATTCAGAAAAACTGGCCTCATGCTCTTAATCCTTGTACCCACCCTCAACACCATGCCTCCCCAGCATACCTCAGCATCTAAAAGGGGAGGGAGCCATAGCACAGATGGAAGTGCAAGTGGGCTCTTCTCATCACCTGAGAGAAGAAGACAACTGTCATCAGGTGCCTAAGTGAAGAGACACAATTGTACTCCCATTCAGGCAAAGAGTGATCATCCAGTGCTACGCCACCATTCCCAGAGGCACAGTGACAGTGTTGGGTCAAAGGATGGGGCTGAGAATACATTGGGCCTCTTAGCAGAGAATTGTTATGCTCCACTGTGGTCAGTATCCTCCCTCCACATGCTCATGCACCAGCCTTGGATGAGGCTTCCCCCATCCATTGACACCCACCAAGCCTTTGTCTGTTGCTCCTGACTCACCATATCTGCAAGCTTCTTGGGCCTCCATTGTTGCTATACAGGCTCCCTTATCATAAATTGGTTACTTGGTGACCACTGCCACCACTGCTCCTGGCCTCCCAGCTACTGGTTCTGGCATAGGGGCTTCAACAATGGCTCTGTCTCAACTGTATTTCAGTTGATTTTGTATTTTTTTTTCCAAATTTCTAGATGGCTGCATGACAGTAGGAGGAGCTGAGGGGCTGTGGGTCTGGGGAAGCCTTGGATTTGTGGACCCCTTCTCCAGGTACTATGTGTGCCTTTGGACTTACTGTCTACCTCCCCCACTAGCTACAGTGTGTACTCCTCAGGTTGGATTTGTTCTCTTGACCTCAGCCTTATCATTTCTCAGAGCTCCCAGTATCCTTGTTCTTCAGGGCTTTGTTACTTTGGACTGCCCTTTGAGGACCATACCTTTATAGTCAGCTGTTTGTGAACCAGCTGAAATTGTTTTTGGCAGGGTATATTTTCTGTTAAATTGTTACAGGTGTGCTTACAGGTTTTGTTACTGTTTTGTGCTTACATGTTTTATAGTTTACTGCTTTATTTTTCTGTGATTGAAATTGTTTAAGAAGCTAATTGCTTTTCATCCACAGCTCTTCCAGGAGATTAGGAGTATAACTGAGTGGGGGGGGGGGAGGCAGCTGACAAATACTTAGTACATTCCAACAGAAGGAAGATTTAAAAGGTCAGGTTAGTTGGTGTGTTAAGGTGGAAGACTATGGGTGCTGGCAAAAAGCACCTAGCTTCACCAAGCTTTTTTTTTCTAGGTTTGCTGGAAAGGACAGAACAAGAAGCAACATTAACAGAACAAGGAGAAACATTAAGGCTTCTTTTGGCTAAGCAGAGTTACTGTCTTGTTACTATTTGTTTTGTGCTTACAGGTTATGCTTACAGGTTTTGTTACTGTTTTGTGCTCACAGGTATTACAGTTTACTGCTTTATATTTCTCTGATTGAAATTGTTTTTGGTAGGGTATATGTTCTGTTAATTTGTTTTAGGTTGTGCTTACAGGTTTTCTTACTGTTTTGTGCTTACAGGTTTTGCAGTTTACTGCTTTATTTTTCTCTGAAATTGTTTTGACAGGGTATATTTTCTGTTAAACTGTTGTGCAAGTTGTCATGCTGAAAGGAAGGAAAGCACGCACTGGGGTGGTGGGTCAGAGCTGTAGCTGATTGTTTCTGGAGAGCATGGGCTTGGTACCATCCACCCACCCTGCCCCTCACCCCACCCATCCCAAGAGCATCATTTCCTTGATACCAGAGGTTCTGACATCACTTCCCCAAAAGGGCAAAGGACATACACCTGTCATATCCTTACCATCCCAGCACACTGCTTAGGGGGTGAACACATGCACATACTCACACACACTAACAAAAAAGGAAAAAAATAAACAGGAAGGGAGAGAGACATGTGGGGAGTGGTACAATGCACTGGCTGTGGAGTGGCAGTCTTCTGTGAGATGTTCTGGAGGCTGCGATGCTTCCCTATTTGCAGGCACCTCTCTAGCCTGAGGGAGGAGGTTGCCCATCTCCAGGCTGACCTGGCAAGGATTTGGAAAACCTCTTCCCCCATCCAGGGACCACCAGGGCCACTGCTGCTGCCTCAGAGGTTGCCAATAAATAGGAGCAGTTGGACCATGGTGGGCTGAAGGAGGGTGAGGGTGATAGAACAGAGGTGTATCCCTCCAGTTGTACCTCTCTGCAATTCGTATGCTGTTCTGGTGGAGCGTGGTTCTTCTATGGAGTCATCTGCAATGGAGACCAAGGAGGATGCTGGGAACCTCCACAAAGGAGACACACAGGAGGGTTGCATGGGATCCCACAGGGGAAGGAAACAACTCCTGGTGGGGGACTCAATCGTTAGGGGGTAGAACTGGTGGAGGGAGGGAGAGGGAGGTAAGGTGCCTACCTGGGGCCACGGCAGCTGCACAGGACAGGGACCTAGACATCATTGTTCACCTAGGAACAAATGACCCAGCTGAGAATAGGATCAGAGCAGTGCAGGAGGGGTTTGTGGAGTTGATGAGCGGCCTCAGACAAGTAGCATGCACGGTAACCTTCTTGGAGGTGCTGCCTGTCTATGGTATGGGTGAGGCTAGGATACTCTGCACCATGGTATTCAATGAATGGTTGAAAAATTGGTGTGGAGCTCAGGGATTTGGCTTCATTGGGGACTGGGGGTCCACCTGGAGGGATACAGGCCTATACTGGTACAATGGTCAGCATCTGTCCAGGAGGGGAACTAGGATCCTAGGTGATAGATTTAAATGCTTCATTGGCAAGCATTTAAACTAGCCAAGAGGGAGGCACTGAAAAGGAGCACAGAAATCCCAGTCCCCCCACAAAACAGGGTAGTTAGTGAGGTAATCACCAAGGTACAGAGGTCAATTGGGAGCAGGACTGAGGTAAATGGAGAAAGGGGCAAAGGCAGTAAGGACTGGAATGGGGCTAAAAGGGGTAAGGCCATCAAAAAATGGAGGATGATGAGTACCAATGCCCATAGTCTGGGTAACAAGCTCCTTGAACTAGTGGCCTTGATGGAAGAGAGACACTTGGATATCATGCAGTCAAAGAAAGATGGTACACAGAGAACCATGACTGGAATGTCAATATGCCAGGGTACACAATCTACAAGAGGGACAGGGAGGGTAAAAGAGGAGGAGAAAGAGTAGCTCTCCATGTAAGGGAAGGGATCAAAGCAATGGAACTAAATGATAAACAGGGAGGAGAGGAGGCACTGTGGGTCACCTTGGAGACAGGAAATGGCACCACAATCCACATGGGGGTTGTGTACAGGCCCCCATCTCAGGGGGAGAAAATGGACAAGGAAATGATAGAAAGCATCCTTAGAATGGCAGAAAGAGGGGAGATATTGTTGATGGAGGACCTGAATATGCCAGATGTTAACTGGAGCACCTTTGCTGCAGGCACATCAAAAAGCAGATTCATTCTGGATGCCCTACAGGGGGCATGTCTCAGACAGCTAGTGTTGGAACCCACTCGGGAGGGAGCAGTCTTAGAACTGGTACTCTCAAACAGGGACAGAGAGAGGATCTCAGATTTAGAAGTGGGTAGCCATCTGGGAACAAGCGACCACCAAACAGTGTGGTTCATGATAAACACAGCTGTAGAGTCAATCCATACAAATGTGAGGGTATTGAACTTTGGGAGGGCTGACTTTGGCAAAATGGGAGAGTGCCTCAGAAAAGCACCAGCAAATGGGCATGAAGGAGGAGTGGAGGATCAATGGAGAACAATCAAAACTGCCATCACAGAGGCAACAAGCCTTTGTGTGAAGCAAATAAACAAAACAACATGAAGGAAAAAAAAACACTATGGCTCTCAAAATAGAGGTGGCGGGAAAGGTTAGGGAGAAAAGATAGCATTCAGGAAATATAAGGAAACACAGAAGAAGCAGGACAGAGAACTGTACCAGTTAAAGCAGAAGGAAACGGGGAAGGCAGTCAGAATAGCAAAGGCCCAAACTGAGGAAAAGATAGCCAACTCAGTTAAGAAGGGTGATAAAACCTTTTACAGATACATTAGGGAGCAAAGAAAGACCAAGGGAGGGATAATGAGGCTTAATAAAGGGGAGGGGGTGGGCAGAGGGTGATGGTGAAAAAGCAAGGATACTGAATGAATACTTCTGCTCAGTATTCACAAAAGAAGAGGAAGGGGAGCTATCTAAACCAATTAATAGAAATATTCTGGATAGGGAAGTCGATACCAGTCCATTCACAGGAGAAAGGGTTCTGAAAGAATCCCTGAAACTGAAGGTGGACAAAGCAATGGGTCCTGATGGGATTCACCCCAGAATTCTAAGAGAACTAAGGGAAGAACTAGTGACACCACTGACTACCCTTTTTAACAAATAAAGGTGTGGTACCTAAGGACTGGAGAAGGGTGGATGTGGTTCCACTTCACAAAAGTGGGAGCAAGACAGAGGCAGGAAACTACAGATCTGTTAATTTGACCTCAGTGGTAGGGAAAATGATGGAATCACTTCTGAAAGTAAGAATTGTTGAGTACCTAGAGGCCAGCGGGGCACAGGACGCAAGGCAGCATGGATTCCCAGCAGGAAGGTCATGTCAGATGAATCTAATAGATTTCTTTGACTGGGTGAACAAAGTAGTAGATCAGGGAGGGGCCGTAGACATGGCCTATGTAGACTATGGCAAGGTGGTAACATAGGTAACAAAATTGTCTGGACAACAGGGCACAGAGGGTAATAGTACACAGAGTCCACCCTGAAGAAAGGGGGGTTACTAGCAGGGTACAGACAGATTCAGTACTGGGGCTGGTCCTCTTTAATGTCTTTATTGGCGACATTGTGGAGGGACTGGAAGGAAAAGTATAACTCTTTGCAGATGACACAAAGATCTACAACAGGGTTGATACACAAGGGGGGTGGAAAGGATGAGAAAGGACTTGGCAAGGTTGGAGGAATGGTTAAAAGTATGACAGCTTACATTCAATGCAAATAAGTGCAAAGTAATGCACCTGGGAAACAAACCCAGGGGTAGAGTACACAATTGGGGTGAGGGTATTAAAAACAAAAATGGAATGGGACTTGGGGGTAGTCATATCAGATTACCTAAAGGTAGGCAAGCAATATGATAAGGCAATAAGGAGGGCGGGGTGATACAGGGATGCATAGGGAGAGGCACCGCCAGTAGAAAACAGGAAGTTGTTATCCTTTTGTACAAACAGTTGGTGAGACCCCATCTGGATTACTGTGTGCAGTTCTGGATACCCCATCTCCACAAGGACATGGAGAGGATGGAGGCAGTCCAGAGGAGGGCAATTAAAATGGTGCAGGGTCCTTGGCCTGTCAGCATAGTGGTTGGATTTCTGCTTGCAAACCCAGCAACCTGGGTTTGGGAACAGACCTGGGTCATCGGAGGGCCGGCTGAGGGGAGAGGGATGGAGCGTCCCATGGACTGCTCTCCTTCTCCAGGGGGAGGGTGGGGAGAATGTCCACTGTACAACGGATCCCTGGTGGAAGCCGACGATACTGCAGCAACCGGTGTCTGGACATCCAGGGGGTGGGGCAGACGTGGGATGTCATTGCACGTTCCCATCCACATAAAACATCCTCTAGGGGACAACAAACACCACAGCCAGTGCCTAGATGATGTCTGCCTCGCTGCTCCTAATCAACTCCCAAGCCAGCTACCCCAACCCGACCCAACCCGACAATCGCGGTACCTTGGCTGGTGCCACGGCCCCGTCTTGCGGGGCAAGCCAGGGGGCAATGGGGAGAGTGTGGCTCATGTGGGAGTGGGGGTTGGTGAGGTCCATGACTGGGCAGATGGCTCTGATGCTGGCAGCCGGAAAAAAATATACTAAATAAAAAAAAAAAATGGTGCAGAGTCTGCACCAGAAGCCATATGAAGAGAGACTAAATGAGCTTAATATGTATACCTTTGAGGAAAGGAGGGAGAGGGAGGACATGACAGAAACTTTCAAGTACCTCAAGGGAATTAACAAAGTCCAAGAGGGTAGCATCTTTTAGAAGAAGAGACATCCAAGAACAAGGGGGCACAAGTTGAAGATAGAGGGGAGACAACTTGGGGCAATGTGAGGAAGTATTTTTTCATAGAGAGGGTGGTGAACATATGAAATGGCCTTCCTGAGGAGGTCATGGGGTCAAAAACAGTGGAGGAATTTAAGAATGCATGGGTCAGACATAAGGCAGTTCTAGTTGGGGTGGTAGGAAGAAGTAGGCTGTTGGTTAACTAGGATCTGCAGCCTATCCAATAGGTAGGGAAATGGACAGACTGGGTGGGCCAAGCAGTCCTTATCTGCCATCAAAGTCTATGTTTCTATGTTTTTATGTTTCACTTTTGCTCTAGATTATTTACAGGGGCTGGAGGGGCTTATTTTCATGTGTTCTGAAAAGTTCTAGACAGTGCTTTGGCTGTGTCATTTGTCTGTGTTACACTTTACTGTTTGGTATTTATTTGGTCATTTGGGTGGGCTCTTGCTTTGCCCTTGTGCTTGCATCCCAGTTTACATGGTGATGTATTCCTCTCCCCTCTTCTCAGTTATGGGTATCCTGTGGTTCATGGGTGGGGGCTTTTTGGGCCAGTCCCCATATGACCCCAGTTTGATCTGGCCATTTTATTTCTGTGGCGGCACCTTGATCACCTCTAGTTTGGCTTTGGGCACTCCCCTTCCTTCATCCTCACAGAACTCCTCTTGCTGCCTTCCCCATATCCTGGTCCCTCTTATTTACCTCCCCTCTCTTGGGTGGAAGGGTTGAATGGATTTGGCAGCATACTACTGAGCCATATTGGCGGGGGGTATCAGTAATATAGCTTGCCTTGTGTTGCGGCGAGTAGGGTGTGCTCTTCTTATTTAAAGTATCTTGCTCCTTGCTAGTGGGACTTACAGAGATTCACAGGCCAGTCAGTAGTTAGAAACCAGCCCTTCTTTTTTGCAATTATCAGCCTCAGCAAGACTGTCATTTATGCCCCAGTGTGCTGCCTTAGGTGTCCTGCATGTTGCTTCCAGATTTATTCAGGTTGGAAGCAGGAGTGCTGTACCATCGCAGCTTTTTAGATGGTGGGGCATCAGCCATGGAGTCTCCCTTGCTGCCATATGTCGATTGCCCTGGTTTGTTCTCCAGTCCTACTCCTGATAGATGGAACCCTGGTCGGGTTTCCCCCTGTTCTGGCCTGGGTGCCCTAGATGTGTCTGCAGTAGGCCCCATTTTTGGTGTAACACCTGCCATCCTGCTAAGTCCTCCCCTCCCCTCCCTTGCACTTCTACCCTTGTCTGGTGCCTTAGTCCTTATTCCACCTTGGCCACAACCACAGTCAATGTTCCTGGCATTAGTTTCCTATGGGCCAGTATATTGATTTAGTCTACAATGACCCGTTCCACCCATTACTGGATTTGTCCTTCAGGGAGAGGAAGGATTTCCCCTGCCCTAGCTGCAGACTGGGTGGTTTTGCACCCACTTTAAGTGGGATGCTGCACTTCCAGACCCTTTGACCTGTTATAATGGATTGAAGTTTTGGGGTGATGGACTTGTTATCAGTCCACCCCTGCCTTATCTCTTGTCCTTTTGCAACCCGATCTCCTAGATTTAGTTGTCCTCAGAAGACACTAGGCAAGCCTGGGATGCTGTGGGTGTCCAGTTCTAGGTACCCTCTATCTTACATATATTACTGTATAGTTCAGCTGTTTTGGTTTGCTGTTTTAGTACAGTTCTATGTTACAGGTTGTATTAGCTTTCTTCTTCAGTGATATCCTTCTTTTCACCAGTACCCCCACTCTTGGGTATGGTCTTTTACTACCCCTGAGGCTGTGGTAGGGCTTTGCTTGACAACACCCTGGTTCAGCACTGCCTCTTCTCCTCTGTAGGCCTTTGCTTTTGCAGATGGTGCATTACCTGCTTGCGTCTGTCATGGTACATCTCATTTTGCTTGTTTTCCCTGGTGTCCTCCCTGATGTGTGATGTTTGTTGTCATAGCTAGAATGTTTGGGGACTCAGCTCTCTGATTGAGCACAGATAGGTCTTGACCCATCTGCATTGCATCTGTACCCAACTTGCACTACTTCAGGAGACTACACTTCCCAGTCTTGACGCCCAGAAAGCTTTGCAGGGGGTGGTTGGGTCTGGAAATCCACAGTGCTGCAGTATCCAAAAAGAGGTGTGCTTTGGTTCATAAATCCCTTCACTGGAAGCTGCTTATACACTCGGTGTAGACAAAGGGAAGATGGGCTCTTGCTCTGTTTGACACCCCCCAAAACCCTTTAGTTGCGTGTAACCTTTATGCCCCAAATGAAGACTCACCAGGTTTTTTCATGATATGGCCAATAGGGTGTTGCAGTGTAATGATTCCAAGGCCCCTTATTATCAGAATGGACTTTAATCTAACCATGGACCCTTCTTTGGATAGGAGCCATGGCAAGCCAGAGTGCCACTCTAGAGCGGTCCATGTTGTTTTGCTATGGCTATGGGATTAAACCCTCTCCAACATCTGGATGGTCCACAATCCCCAAGTGAGGGATTATACCTGCTATTCTGCGATCCATGGGTCATACAGCCACATCGACATGTGGCTTACCTCTTAGCAAGCTACACCAATTGTTGTATCAGTTGCTGTCACCCCCTTGGTGATATCTGACCATGCTCTGGTCCAGCTGGAACTCTTACTGGGGCAGTCCATGTGCTGCTTTCCCAGCTGGCATCTTGACTCCCTTCTATGTCATGATCCATTCTTTCAGCTCTGACTTACGGAGAGGGTCCATGACTATTTCCCAGTTAATGGCATGAAACTATTTCAGTGACCACCCTGAAGAAGGCTTTTAAAGCCACCATTCACAGGCAGATTATGGTTAGGGACAGATTATGAGATGTGCATCACATGGGCACAAGGAAAGTGAAATTGAGCTTGCAGCCCTGGAGTCCCAACTTAAGCTGAAGGAAGCTAAGTTTAAGGCCAACCCTAAAATGGGGGCTCGCTCTCGAGTCCAGGAAGATATTGTCCTTCTGCACATGGACATTAATGCACTCACAGCACATAAGGCCAAACTGGTGATTCATTGGCTTCACCATTTGTACTGGGAAGGGGGTGAGAAGCGTGGTAAATTCCTCACATATTGCCTCAAGAAGCAGCAGGTGGAGTGAGTGTTGCCACCAATATTGTTCAGGTGGAGCTTTGTAACACCTCTCTGGGGATTAATGCTGCCATACAGGAATTTTATGCCAAGCTTTATCAGTTGAGGCAATGTGCTGATGCTTCTTCCTGAAGGAGCTTGTGGAGGACCTGGCGGTGCTTCTGACGAATGAGTTTAACACATCCCTTATGTTGGGCTTTGTACCTCTGGATTGGAGGATGGCACATGTGGTGCCTATCCACAAAAGTGGCTCTTAAGATGAACCAGGGAATTACAGGCCAGTTAGCCTCACGTTGATTGTGGGGTAGCTAATGGAGGCTATCCTGAAGGAAAGGATAGTGGCATTCCTTGAAGTAAATGGACTCCTTGATGATCGACAGCACGGGTTCACACTGGGAAGGTCTAGTCAGACCAATCTTGTGGACTTTTATGACTTGGTAACTAGGGTCCTGGATGAAGGCAAGGTGGTTGATATCCTGTATTTGGACTTCAGTGAGGCCTTCGACTTGGTGCCACACAAGAGTCTATTAGGCACGCTGAAGGACCTGGGGGTGGGGATAAGGTGGTCAGATGGATTGGGAACTGGCTGGAAAACAGGCAGCAGAGGGTGGTAGTAAGGGAGGCACTCTCATCACCACGGGCGGTCATCAGTGGGGTCCCGCAGGGCTCAGTGTAGGGACAGGTGTTATTCAAAATCTATGCAGCAGATATGGCAGATGGGATCCAAAGTTGGATAAGTCTGTTTGCTAATGACACCAAAATTGGAGCAGTGGTGAATGGGGTGGGGGGATACTGCAGAAGGACCTAGAAATGTTGGAGAGATGGTCTTGCACCTGGCAGGTGGAATTTAATGCAAAGAAATGCAGAATTATGCACTTCAGTAACAAGAATCCTGGATACAGCTACCAGCTGGGCAATGTGCAGTTGTCAGTCATGGAAAAAGATCTGGGGGTGCTGGTCACAGGCCATATGAATCATTCGGTACAGTGTAGGAAGGCGGTGCTCAAGGCCAACAAAATGCTGGGGTGTATAGCATGGGGAATCAAATCTAGAAGTGAAGAGGTGGTTCTGCCACAGTAGAGGGCACTGGTGAGGCCTCACCTGGAGTACTGTGTGCAGTACTGGTGCCCCTTCTTAAAAAAAGACATCAGACTGTTGGAAGGAGTACACAGAAGGGTGACCAAGATGATAAGCAGGATGAGAGATGAGCCATATGATGATAGGTTAAGAACATAAGAACGTAAGAAAATAGTCAGCAGAAGGAGACCTCTCAGTCTATCAGGTCTGCTTGAAATAATAAGGATTGATTCTGGCCTTCAGTTTACATCTGTTACCCCTCCCCCCCGATTTTCCTGTCTTTCCACTTACGAGGCCACCTGACATTCCTTTATGCTTGCTCCAGGCTCTTTTGAAGGCTCCCACTGACTTAGACTCCACCACCTCCTGTGGCAGCTCGTTCCATGCCATCACCACTCTTTCTGTAAAAAAGTGCTTCCTTACATCTCTCTTGAATCTACCCCCCACCAGTTTTAGGTTGTGTCCTCTGGTGGTGGTGGTGTTGGCCCTTTTATTGAATAGGGTCCAGCACTATACTCTGTTAATTCCCCTTAAGTATTTGAATGTCTCAATCATATCCCCTCTCTGCCTCCTCTCCTCCAGAGTATACATCCCCAGGTCCTCCAACCTCCTCTCTGCATATGAGCTCTCCTGCTGTCCCACTGTCATTTAAGTTGCTCTCCTCCGGACCCTTTCCAACATGTTTATGTCCTTCTTCAGGTGTGGATGTTAATATCTTATGCCGTAATCCAAGTGAGGTCTCACCAATGACCTGTAGAGCTGCAGAATA
This sequence comes from Neoceratodus forsteri, assembly GCA_016271365.2. Classification (NCBI taxonomy): domain Eukaryota; kingdom Metazoa; phylum Chordata; order Ceratodontiformes; family Ceratodontidae; genus Neoceratodus; species Neoceratodus forsteri. The sequence goes on from CM057458.1 coordinate 1,091,059,695, forward strand.
ACTTCATTCTTCCTATTACTAAATCCCCTTGCAATACACCCCAGCATACTATTTGCCCTTGCTACTGCCTTTTTGCATTGAGTCGAGTGTTTCAGGTCACTAGAAATTATTACCCCCAGATCCTTTTCTTCCTCCGATGGCATAACCTGAATGTTTCCAATGTGGTGCTCTGTTCTCGGGTTCTTTGCCCCTATGTGCACCACCATGCACTTTTTGGCATTGAACTCAAGTTACCATACCCCCGACCATCTCACTAACATGGCTAGGTCCTCCCTCATCTCCTTTATTCCCTCCTGAGTGTCCACCCTCCCACAGAGCTTGGTGTCATCTGCGAACATGCACATTTTTCCCTGAATGCCTTCTCCATGCCGTTAATAAAGTCACTGAACAACACTGATCCCTGTGGAACCCCACTGGTAACCTCCCTTGTACTAGAGAACTCCCCCCCTTCCTCCACTACTACCACCCTCTGTGTCCTGCCGCTCAGTTTTCAACCCCTCTAACCAACCTTTCCACCACATCGAAGTCCTTCAGCTTTATTATCAACCTTTTGTGTGGCAAAGTCCTTGCTAAAGTCCAGATATACAGCATAATATCCACTGCCTGGCTTTTGTCCACTGTCTGGATGACCCAGTCAAAGAACTCAATGAAGTTAATTTGCACAATCTGCCTGCCATGAACCCATGCTGTTTAATATCCTAAAGGCTAGTTTCCTCTAAGAACTTGACTAGGCCCTCCTTCAATGGAGCATGGGCTGCCCCCTCCAGGGGTAGCTAAAGAAGGCCTTATCCCTCTTTTTTATACTTTCTGTTATCTGGGGTTCCTTTTTTGCTTTTGCCTTTATTGTCTCCCTTTTTGCTAGTGTAGCCAGCTTTTTGAACCAGAGCTTTTTGTACTCCTCCTCACCCTCTTCCCTCGCTGTCCTTCTACTTTTCCTGTATGTAGCCCTTTTATCTTTCACTACCTTAGACACCTCCCTGCTAAACCAGCTATTTAATTATTAATTTGATATTCAAATTACAAAAACCTTTGAGTTAAAAGCTAATTTACAAAGGTTCCATATCAAGTATTGATTAACAGGGGGTACTGGTTAAGGGTACATATAGGTAGCAATTAATTCAGGGAAGGTAGACAAAATGAATACATAATAAGCATAGGCTTAGGCACAAACATTAAGCAGTAGTTAGTTACAGAGTCAAGAGTAGGAATAGCGAGCATGTTAATTCAGTTCTTGTCATAAGTGCTGCATACTGTTTAGAATCACAAGTGCCATTGAGTCTTAGGGGATGTTGGGCATAAACACCAGTTGCCATAAGGGTTGAGCAGGTCAGAGGACCATGGATGAAAAAGAGCTGTGGAGGTGAACACAGTGGGAGAAGTGAGTACGTAGTAAATGGTGAAGACTGGGGGGTGGAGAGGGGGTGTGAGGTGAGGTGACAATGGATGTGGGCTTTACTACAGGAGTCCAGGGCAGGGGGCCTAAGAGAGGAGGCAAGAGGGGGAGGAGAAGGCATTGAACTGAGAGAGAAGGGAGAAGAGGTCTTAGGGATGGTAGAAGGGAGACTTGAGTTAAGGGCTACAGAGGGAGAGATAGGAGGGGAGGAGATGTGGACATATGTTAGGTTTTATAGTTACAGCTACTGGTGGATGACAGAAGGGTACATAGCATAGTTTTAAATTGATCTAGTGTTGTTGCATGTAAGATTTCTTCACTCAGGGTGTTTAACCAAAGTGGTGCATGATACTCATAAGAACGCTAGTCTTGGGAGGTCCGTCTGAAAGGGACATGGAAGGTATAGTTATTTGGTCCCCTGGCTGACTAATAGTGTTGGATCTGTTAAGTAGGTTCCACACACCAGCAGGAGTTTAGCCCAGGGTTGGTTTCATGGCCAGGAGGCATACCTGATACTTTATGAGGCTGTCCAGATTTAACCAACCGGATTGAGCATAGAGCTGACAGGTATGGGTGAGGCGATGAGCACCCAAGATGAGTCTATATGCCTTATTGATGGTCAGCTTTATGCACTTGAGGGCTAAGTCAGTTGCGGCCCTGTATACCACAAGTCCGTAGTCTATGATAGACAGGACTGAACTAGTCACAGTAAGGTTCAGTGCCTCTTAGGTGAGGCACTGTTAATTCCTGTAGAGAACTCCTAGTTTGGCATTAGCTGTTTTAACAACGAGATCTATATGTTGCGTAAATGTGAGGGAGCAGTTGAGGGTTACTCCTAGGTACTTGAAGGTTTGGATCATATCAATGGGTTCATTGCTGCTTTTTAGAACTTTCAGGTGATAGGACCTATTTCTATTATGGGAGGATGTGAAAAGCATGATTTTGGTCTTTTTGTAGTTCAGTAATAGTTTTGATTTTAGAAACGAAGCTTCGATTGTTGAGAAGTTGGACTGCAATAGTTCTTTTAACGCTACTGGATCTGAGTGGCTTGAGTATAGCACTGCATCATCTGCATACAGTAATACTTTATCTTGGGCAGCTTGTGGTAGTTGATTTAGGAACAAACTAAAGAGCAGGGGCCCCAGGATGGAGCCTCAGGGAACTCCAGTTATTACACTGCGGCTTTCTGAGAAAATCTCCTAGATTTTCACTCTTTGTACTCTCCTGGTGAGATAGCTCCTGAACCAGGCCACTGATTCAGCGGATAGCCCAGTATGCAAGACTTGGGTCAGGAATAAGTTATGGTTAACTATGTCGAAGGCATTGGTGAGGTAAGTTGCCCTCACCAAGAGCCCTTGATCTATGGCATCTTGTATATACCCTATAAATTCAACTAGGGCAGTAGTGGTGCTATGCTGCCTTCTGAACCCTTGTTGTTCAGGGCATTGCAGCTGGTACTTATCAAGATACTTGATAACTTAATCATATACTATGCATTCTAATCCTTTGGATGGGGGGGGAGTAGGATTGAGATGGGTCTGTAATTTGTGTGACTAGTTCTGTCCCCACTTTTGAATACTGGTGTAACCACCACAGCCTTCCATAGGTGAGGGAATTTCCCAGATATTAGTGAAAAGTTCAGGATTCTTGCTAGGTGGGGGAGGATCACATCCAGAGTGGGTGAAACAATCTTAAGATCCAGTGAGTCACTGCTTGCTCATGCCTTGCCGAGGACTTGAGAGAGGTATTTATAGACCTCTGGTAGTGTGATAATCTTGAGGTAAAAGGGTGGCTTGTTAGAATGGGTTTCATCCTTTCTACCAGAATTACTTGCACAAAGGGGTTTTAAAGAAGTCATGTGGCAGCACACCATTAAGGTCTATGAAGGCCCTATTGAAAGGATTGGCAATGATTCAAGGGTCTTGAGTGGTATTACCTTCTAATTTTAGTATGGTGGGGGGGGGATTTACTGGGTTTGCCAGTAAGAGTCTTATTGTTGTCCCATAATTTCCAACTATCATTCCAAGTGTTTGCCAGCTCACTTTTGTAATGTTGACTTTAGGCCATGCGTATTGCCCAGGTGCACTTGTTACTGGCCATTTTAGAGGCTGTATGTCTGCCCACGATCTTGTGTCCCTGGCCCTCATCATTTCTAGGAGTTGAGGTGTGATGGACTCTGTGGTTCTCCCTGATTCCATTTTCAGAGAATGTCCTAGATTTTCACTCATAGTATATGACCAAGTTATGTGGGGGCTAATGTGAGGAAGTTCTTTTTCAGAGAAAGGGTGTGGATGCATGGAATGGCCTACCTCAGGAAGTGGTGGATATGAATACAGTGCAAAGCTTCAAACAGGCATAGGATAGGCATAAGGAAGCAAAACCGATGAGTATGAATAAATAGGCCATTGACAGAGTATGAATAAATAGGCCATTGACAGAGTAAAAGAATATGGCACAATCATAAGGTAGAAAAAATGGGAAGACTGGATGGGCCTTGCTGTCCTTATCTGCTGTCAACTTCTATGTTTCTATGTTTCTATGTGATCCAGGATTTATTTGCACCTTTACTTTTATGTTTTGAGTAGGGGGTGTATATATCACAAGCCTCATTGAATTTATTGATAAAACTTGTAAGAGCTATGTCTACATCTTTTGTAGTGTGGATGGTTTCCCAGTCTTGGCATAATAAGTGAGCTTTTAGTGCATCCAGTTTCCCTCTTTTTAGTAATCTTGATGTGATTATCTTGGGACTGATCTTTGTGGACATGTTGGACCAAGTACAGAGTATAGGTGAGTGGTCACTGATGAAATCAGGGAGGACCACAGTGCTGGTAATTCTCTCTGGGTGGTTTGTGATTAGCCAGTCAATTAATGTGCTGGTTCATGTGTGATAATTTATGCGGGTTGGGGAATCAACTAGCTGGGAACTGTTTATTGAGGATAGGGCATCTCTATAGGGCACTTCATCTTGAGAGTTCCAGTTAATGTTGAAATTCTCTGCCATTATAAGTTCAGTGTTGCAGCGGAGATTGGTGAGGTAGTTGAAGACCTCCTTGAATCTGATGGATTGACTTTTAGGAGGGATATATACTGACACAACAGTAGGCTTTTCCACTGAGTGCCCAGCAGTATTTTTAGTGCCAAGAGTTGGGTGTTGCTGCAAGTCCTTAATGGAGGAAGCATTAACTCCTGGATGTGGTCTTTGAGGTAGAATACACATCCACCTCCTCATTTACCTATTCTGTTGAGTCTGAAGGATGAGTACCTTTGTATCTGAATGAATGAGTCAGCAGCTCTTGGTGTAAGCCACATCTCAACTACTGAGAGTATGCCTGGCTGTTGCTGGGTTACCCACAATTGCAGCGAGTCGAGCTTTGCCAGGAGGCTGCAAATATTAGTAGAGGCAACTGTTAAGACACTGTGCTTTTTATGTTGGTCTGGAGCATGCTGTACTGGGCCAGAGTTTGGGTGGATATTCCACAATAGTAGCAGAAGTAGCCAAGTCAATTTTAGTGCTTGCCACTTCAGATACCTTATGGCCTGAGTGTGGTTGTGGATTCTGGAGAGCTTATTCTTACTGCTTGTACTGCAGGGAATGAGGTCTAGTATTGGTGGTGGGAGGGGTAGGGGTTTGTTCCCTTTACAGGCACCAGACTTTGTAGTGGTGGTGAAGTGCTATTGTTAGGTGGATGAGCAGGGGAAGACATGGTTTTGAGGCTAAGGCATGAGAGTAGGGATTCATCACTGGTAGTACTGAGATAAAAGTAGTGTCTGTTCTGCGAGGCAGAATGGCCAGTGTGTGCTCTGTGGCTTGTTACCAGCCAAATGCTGAGTGTGACAAGTGTGTCTAATATATTCATAATGGCAGGTTTAGTAAGGTAGCTTAGAGATAGGACACAAGCTGAGCACTGGTGAGTAGAAGCAGCTGTGAGAAAAACACAGATTGAATGAGGAGTTATACGAGTTGAGATGCGATCAGACAGAAATGGGGTTGCTATCTTGCGGTGAACTGATTGAGTGCTGAACACAAAGATTGCCTATTCTCATCCTCACCACCAGCATCACTTCAAGCAAGTGGGATGGCAAGACAATGCTGTGGTTCGAATGGGGTGGAGGGATGGCGGCACCCGGTAAGGAGAGGCAGGAGACAATCTGTAAGTTAGATGCCTGATGGGCTTTATTCATACCACAGGGAAAGACAGACATGGACACAAACGAAGAGGGGGACCAAAAAAACAAATATAAACAGTATGAAAATGTTCTACAATGTCCCTAAGAGGTATACCTCAGCCTAAAGCAACTATCTGTCGATCTCTATACTATGCATATACTAAGCAGTTTGTGAACAATTCTGGAACAGCTATGGATCCAGGAAGTGGTTCTGTAGTAAATCACTATTACTCTAGAATGATAGTAAAATAATCACTGCAGTAAATGGCTGTTACTCAATTAGAAGAATGAACAGTTGTAGACCAGAGGGTCTGAGAGGAATAACCACCTCTAAAAGTCTATTGGTGCTAAAGGAAGTCCAACTTTTTCCTGATGTCTTCATGTGCACAACTGATGAATGGATGAATGAAGAAAGCAATGGGGCAAAGGGAAAATGGGGTTCCTACTTGGTATCACGCTAACACCTTACTGAGAACCTAGGATAGGTTGGTGGGGATGTGAGAGATTTTTAAACAGACCCTGATTCTTCAGTCAACCTACAGTGTGAGGTTGCCAGAATAATTTTGCACAACAGAACTGAAATCTGCTAAAATCTTCCCAAGCACAAACCCTCGACCAGGGCTGCCAAAGACGAAGAAACAAGGACTTGGTGTTGAATCCACTTGGAAGGATTGCTAAGGAGAAAGATCCGTTGCAATTTCCCAGGCACAAACCCTTGACCAGGGCTGCCATGGATGAAGAAACAAGGACTTGCTGAAGTTTCCCCAGCACAAACCCTTGACCAGGGCTGCCAAGGATGAAGAAACAAGGACTTGGCATTGAATCCACTTGCAATGATTGCCAAGGATGAAGATCAGCTGCAATTTCCCCGGCACAAACCCTCGACCAGGGCTGCCAAGGATGAAGACACGTTGAAGCTTCTCTGGTGGAGGATCCATGAGAGAATCACCAGAAAGAAGTTGGATCCCAGAAGACAGGATGGTACAAGCAGGATGAGACAAGCAGGAAGAGCAGGATGCAGGACAAAGATCAGAATCCTGTAATGTCCAGAACCAGAACACAACAAATCAGAGGATGTGGATACACACTGGCCACATCAGACTCGACCATCGGCAAATGACTGGAAGTAACAGACAAGGCTTCTTTCACGACATTCCACTTCCAGGCTGACCGAACCAGAAGAAGACCATGAGCTGGCGGTTGCGAGTCATACAGGGTTACATCGGTTTAAACCAACAGCAGGTAGGGGTGTTGCTGTAAAGTTCTTCACTGGCTGGAGGCTGCTTTGGTGAAGAATTGGCTGTGAACAACCCCACCAGGGGTGTTGCGGCAGAAGATTGAGTCCATACACATAAGTTGGCAATAATAAAGCTGGCAGATGCACTTTCACACTGCACCAAGGTAATTGTTCATTACTGGGGCAATTTGCCAGGAACAGGGATAAATAGCCAGAGTCCAGAACAATTGTTCATTACTGGGGCAATCTGCCAGGAACAGGGGCCAATTACCAGAATCTGGGGCAATTGTTCATTGCTGGGGCAATTTTCCAGAAACAAGGGCAAATAACCAGAATCTGGAGCAATTGTTCATTGCAAGAGCAAGTAACCAGAGTCCCAGTAACAACACAGTCTTGGTACTTTGCAATAACACAACAGTTCAAATACTAGTAAACGATACACATTTCATCGGTTGACAGTCACCAGATGACATTGTGTGCTATGCACCTTTCTTTCACTAACCTTTGTCAAAAGTAATGTACTGGTGGGTCCTCCTAAACTCTGGGCCAATGGTACACTTAGAAGCTTGGGCCTGTAATCCACTGGGCCCTCCTTATACCAGGACCTGGCTACCCCTGAAAACACTGGGCTTGATGCCCTTCTTTCCCCTGGGCCTTCCTTGCCCTTTTAACTGTTGGGCCCCTTTATATCTAGGGCCTTAAATGTTGCCCCCTTAAACTATTTTGGGCCTAAAGTGGCTGACTGGGCCTTCTCTGTGGGGTTTTGCCTGCTGGGCCTCTCTAGGCTATGGGCCTGTCTTGCTGGGCTCCTTTTTACACTACGGGACCTGAAATTGCCTCTCTTAGCCTTGGGCCTGGAGTTGCCCCTTTAAATCTTTATGCCTGACCAAGGTCTTGCTGCCAGTTATCTAGGCTACCCCAACTTTACTCTGCCCCTTATGCATATTTATAAATCCTCCTTTGGACCTCTATGACTGGCCCCTGCCCATGGGCGTCACCACATCCTGAATAAGTAAATATTTAAATTTAGGCTGGCCCTCCCACCTGGTCCTCCAATAGCACTCTGAGAGCTAAAGAGTTTTTAACTTTTAAAACTTATTTAACTTACTTAGGCTGTCAGCACTCTTCCTTTGTGCTGCTGCCAGCTCACCTCCCTAGCCTGGGGTGTAGGAACTTCCGTCGGGAGGTGGGAGGTTTGCCGGCAATGGGAGGGAACAACTTCAGGTGCTGGGGAGACACTCGGGGGCCTCAAGGGGACTGACTTTGTGGCCCGGAGATGTAACTCTTGCAGTGCCGCTGGTAGGAAGGGGAAGCCAGAGGGAGAAAACTTTCTTTTCGGGCTGCACTTCACCAACCCTGCCACCAGGAACCGGGATTAACACTGCTGCCGCTGGACCGCCACCACAGCACAGGAGACCTCTTCCCTGGTCAGAGGAAAGACACCGGAGGAGTTGACAGGACTGCTTCAACAACAGCAGGTAAGTCAAGTCCCCATCACACTCTCATGTCCTCTCCACTCCATGACCAGCCCAAACTAATGGGAGAAAACCATTCTCCCTATTCAAAAGATGCTCAGGGTTCTGATTCTAGAACCCTGAGTCCATGCCACCTCAAATGGCAGTATTTTTAAAAATCAGGCACCACTTGACAGACAGGGACAGCAGTCCCAGCTCGTGGGTGCCCACTCTCATGCTGCTCTTGGGGGGGGTATTAGAACAGAGCAGAGCAGCAGTTGGGTGAAAAAAAACTTTTATTTTCTTTATAGATGCCCTGCCCTGCCTGGTGCTTATGGAAGGGGGAAAACACTGAAAGAGGCCCCACTATCTACTCCATTACTGCTGCAGAACACAACGGGGACCCGGGGCACTTTACTTAATTAATAAAGCCTTCTATTTCTGTGATAACCCCATACTTTGGGGCACTACAATCTCTTTAAGTTTGAGGCAGACAGGAAGCAATCAGTGGGACTTAGGTGTAGAATTGGAGAGGGGTTTAAGCAAATTTAAAGAGTGCTGGGCAGGGGAGGGTGGGTGGGAGAAAATCAAGCTCTCCTTTAGGTGTCCTGCCATGGATTAGGTCCCTGGAGGAAGACTCTGAACCTGGGCTGCTTGAAGGGCTTGTGGCTTCAGTCTCAGTCCACTGAGGTGGTAGGGCTCCCATGGAGAATCACAGATTCTGCTCAGGAGAACCACTTGAAGAGAAGAATGGGGATTAATTATAGTTGTTGGGGCAGGGGCAGATCGTGGAACACAAAAGGAAAAGTTTAAGCTTAAATCGGGGGGGGGGGGGGCAGGCTGCAGACCAAGTCTAGGCGGAGCACCACAGGGTCTTGGGAGCTAAATAGGGCTAATTAAAAACCAAAGAAATAGAAAATGCTGTAAGGCAGGGTTGGAGTTACAAGATCTGTGCTGGTCGCTCCAAGGTCTGGGATGAGACACATTGCAAGTACTTTAGCTTCTAAACTATTACACTCAAAAGCTTAAATCATGATTAATTTACAGTTAATTCAGTACAGAGATTTTGAGCAGTTTTACCAGTAGAGTGTTACCGGAACCAATCGTAGCGCAACTAGCACCAGTTGCAAGCAATGGGAGTGTGGTAGAGGTGGCACCAGACTTAAATCAAAAGCAAAACTCAAGCTGTCCTTTAGGTGTCCTGCTGTGAGATTAGGGGCCCGATTCCCAAAGCCCTGCATCTGATGCAAGGTGCTTGCACCAAACAGATATGGTGCAAGGTGCACCTTGCACCCAGGGCTGCCTCCATGCAATTCACAAAGGTCGCCTGCATTGACTGCAGGCTGCCTGCCCCAAACAGGGCTTGCACCAGCCCTGCACTGCCCTGCGACATGGTGCTAGGTGGACTGCACCAATGCAAGCTGCAGCTTGCTATTCACAGACAGCACCCAGTGGGAGAAATTCTAAGTCCCCTTAGACCAGCCAGGGCTGGCGTAAGAGGACTTAGACATCGCTCCCCTGGGTGAGCTGTTCTATGGGTAGTGCAGCATGTCCCACCTCCCCAACCCCACCGTGCCCCACCAGGAGAAGCAAAGGGAGGCAGGGAGGTCAGTAAGGGAAGCCAATGCTCAGACAGAAGAACACATTGCAAAATCAGTGGGTAGAGGGGACAAAACCTTTTACAGGTACATAAGTGAAAAAAGAAAGGCAAAGGGAAGGGTAGTAAGACTGAAGGGGGAGGATGGGGGCCGCATGGAGGATGACAACAGTAAAGCTGACATATTGAACAGGTATTTCTGCTCAGTCTTTACTGAGGAAGAGGAGGGTAATGGGTCTGAAGGAGTACAAGGGGTGAGAATGGTGCAGAAATGGACACAAGTCCTTTACTCGAGAAAGGGTCCTGAAGGAACTGGAAGTAATAAGAGTTGATAAAGCAATGGGGCCAGATGGGGTGCACCCAGGGTCCTTAAAGAACTAAGAGAGGTGGTGGCTGAACCTCTGGCTATCCTGTTTAGCCGATCACTGGAAACAGAGGTACCAAAGACTGCAGGACAGCAGATGTAGTCCCCTTATACAAAAGTGGGAACAAAGAGGAAGGGAAACTACAGACCAGTCAGCCTCACCTCAGTAGTGGGGAAGATCATGGAAGCACTACTGAAGGAGAGACTGGTGGAACATCTGGTTGTCAATGGACTACAGGACCCAAGGCAGCATGGTTTCACCAGGGGGTGGTCATGTCAGACCAACCTTGTTGAATTTTTTGACTGGGTGACTAGGGAGGTGGATCAGGGAGGGCAGTGGACGCATGGTATCTGGACTTCAGGCCTTTGACACTGTGCCACATAGAAGACTATTACACAAACTGGGGAATATGGGTGTGGGCAGGACAGTAGTGTGGTGGGTAGGTAACTGGCTGGGCGACGGGACACAGATGGTGGTGGTAAATGGCTGTCACTCCACAGAGGGAAGAGTGACCAGTGGGGTACCACAGGGATCAGTGCTGGGACGGGCCTATTCAACATCTTCATCAGTGACATTACTGGGACCTAGAAGGCAAATTTCACTGTTTGCTGATGACACAAAGCTCTGTAGGATAGACACACCCAGAGGTGTAGACAGAATGAGAAGGGACCTGCAGAAACTTGAAGAGTGGTCAGGGGTTTGGAAGTTGAAATTCAATGCAAAGAAGTGCAAGATAATGCATATGGGGCACAAAACCCTGGCACAATATATCAGTTGGGGGTGAGGATATAGCATGCACCAAGCAGAAAGGGATCTTGGGGTTATCATCTCTGATGACCTCAAGGCAGGGAAACAGTGTGACAAGGCAGCAGGTAAAGCAAATAAGATGCTGGGATGTATAGGCAGGGCATCACCATCAGGAAAAGGAGGTCATATTCCACCATACAAGACACTAGTGAGGCCCCACCTGGAGTACAGTGTACAGTTCTGGAGACCTTACCACGTAAGGACATAGACAGGGTAGAGAAGGTTCAGAGGAGGCAACAAAGATGGTACATGGATTGCATCACAAGTCCCATGAGGGACAGGTTGAAGGAACTGAAATATGTACTCCTGGAGGAGAGGAGGGAGAGAGGGATATGATAGAGACATACAAGTATCTTACGGGAGGAACAGGGTGCAGGAATACACTATTTTTAAGCGAAAAAGATGTTCCAGGACTAGAGGGCATGGGATGAAGTTGGAGGGAGGATGATTCAGAGGAAAAGTGAGGAAGAATTTCTTCACAGAATGGGTGGTGGACAAGTAGAACACCCTACCAGAGGAAGTGGTGGGGGCTCAAACAATCACGGGATTTAAGAATGCATGGGAAAGACATAAAGGAATTCTGGAGGTCAGGGGTAAGGGGCAACAGACTTCTAGGAAAACGTAAACTGAACTTACAAGCTCAAATAGGCAGACTGGGTGGGCCACAGGCCTTTATCTGCCGACACTGTCTATGTATCTATGTATCTAAGTACCACATAGTGGACCCTCTATCCACGTTGTGCTCCCATAGAGCATCCAGGGCAGGAGCGCCCACCCGATCCTTGATGTGCCCCTCAGCATGTTGGTAGTGCCCCCCTCCAGATCCTGGTGTTCCAGTTGGTACCAGAACAAATGCCACCAGCCCTCCCACTGGTGCCCCCCACCCATGCAGGTAGTGTCCCCCCCATCCCCAGACAGAGCAGGGGACCGGCACAGCCCTCCACATACCTCTGCGGCCGGTCCCTATTCGGACGGACCGTGTAGCTGACGGTCCAAGGGGCTTGCGGCGAACCCTCCAGTGCGCCATGCATCTGTCACATGGCTGAGGTTGCCACAAGAGTTGGGACTTAGGCGCCAGGACCCCTCTTGTACCAGAATCTGGCGCAGGGTCTGTGGCACATGGTGCTTTGGCACAAGCTGCTGTTTGCTGCAGCTTGCGCCAAACGCAACCCTCTTTGAGAATCGGGCCCTAGGTCTCTGGAGGAAGACTTCATACCTTGGTAGCTTGAGGCGCTAGTGACTTCAGTCCCGGTCCATTGAGGTGGTTGGGCTGTCCATGAAGAACCACAGATTGCGGCTCAGGAGAACCACCTGAAGACAGTAGAATAGAGGGATTAGTTATAGCTGTTGGCAGGGAGCAGATCATAGGACCCAAAAGAAAAAGTTTAAGCTTACATCGGGGGTGGGCTGCTGACCAAGTCTAGGCAGAGCTCCACAGGGTCTGTGGAGCTAAATAGAGCTAATTAAGAAACAAAGAAAAGAAATAAAATTTCTGTAAGGCAGGGCAGGATTTACAAAACATGTGCTGGCTGCTCCAAGGTCTGGGCTGGGGCACACTGCAGGCAATTTTTTCTAAACTATTACACTCAAAAGCTTAAATCCTAAATAAATTTACAGTTAATTCAGTGCAGAGATTTTGAGCAGTTTTACCAGTGGAGAGTTACCGGAACCAGTCGTAGTGAATCTAGGTGAAGTATCAACCAATGGGAGTGTGGCACAGATAGTGCCAAACTTAAATCAAAAACCAAAATCAAGCTCTCCTTTAGGTGTCCTGCTATCAGACTAGGTCCCTGGAGGAAGACTCCGTAGCTTGGTAGCTTGAGGGGCTTGTGGCTTCAGTCCCGGTCCACTGAGGCAGTCAGGTGGTCCATGGAGAACCGCAGATTGCAGTTCAGGAGAACCACCTGGGCAGCTTAGGGGGCTTGTGACTACAGTCACAGTCCACTGAGGCAGTCGGTTGGTCCATGGAGAACTACTAGGTGGTTGCATTCCTGCCATCTTTCCCCTCAGCTTTATGCAACTGTTTGAAGCATTCTGCATGGCCCCTCTGATTGTGTCCCATATTTCCTCAACACCCAAGCCTTCCTCTAAGTTCCCTAGGTCTTCTCTAATCATTTCCCTCATTCTCTTAAAATTAACTGCTCTGAAGTCTAGCACTCTTGTCTTTGTGGGGATGTCTTCCCTACCCATGTACAGGTTGAACCACACTGTGTTGTGGTCACTTCCACCTATGGAATCCCCAATCTCTATGTCCTGCACGTGCTCACCGTTGGAGAGCACCAGGCCCAGAATTGCTTCCCCCCTGGTGGAACTGGTCACATACTGTGTCATGAAGCAATCCTGTATTGCATCCAGGATTGCCTGGCTTCTGGCACAGGATGTGGCTGGACTAACCCATTCAGTTTTGGGCAAGTTAAAGTTGCCTACCACTACTATGTCCTCCCTCTCTGCTGCATTTGTTAACTGAGTGCATAACTCCCTGTCCTTATCCTCTCCCTGACTGGGCAGTCTGTATACAACCCTCATCCTTCTCTTCCTTCCTTTATTCATCTGGAGCTGGAGCCATAGCACCTTCATGCTCTATCATTTAAACTCTTCCTCCCTTGTGCACACAATACCTTCCTTTATGTATGCCACCACCCACCCCCTTTTCCTGTCTCCCTGTCCTTTCTATATAGCCTGTAACCTGGGATCGATAGGTCCCAGTTGTGGTGTGCTGTTGCCCAGGTCTCTGTAATGGTGGCGATGCCTATCTTGCTTTCTGCTAAGAGCACCTGCAGTTCTGCCATCTTGTTCCCAAGACTGCATGTATTCAGCACCACCACCCTCTACTTTGTCTCTGTTGTGCCCTTGCTCTTCTTCTGACTTAGTCCTATTTGTCTTGCTTCTCCCCTATTTTCTGATTTGATATCCATCCTTGCTCCTTTTCCTTGTCTCCGCTGATGTGGGGGGAGGCTCTGCCTCCCTATTCTACCCTCCCCTTGCAGTTTAAACCAGTTCCTTGCATGTATTCCCCCATTTTAGCTTTAATTTTCTTTCTCCCTTCCCAGGTCAGGTGTAGTCTGTCACCGCTATAGTCTATTGTCCAACCACTTGTCTCCCCATTTGCCTATAAGACCGTCCCCCTCCTCCATACACCACCAGCCTAGCCATCCATTAAATTTCACTATCCTCTTCTTTCTAGCTGTGCTTGCCTTTGGTACAGGAATTATCTCAGAAAAAATTAATGAGATCACAGACTGCCTACATGCCGCAGCTAAGTCCATAAACCTGTGTTGCACTACCTTGGTCTCCCACCGGCTAAATCATTTGTCCCAATGTACAGTATCATGTCTGGTTTTTCCCCTGCCACCCTTATCAGCTCCCTTATCTTTTGAATTGCTTTACCTGCCTCCATCGCAGGTGTGCACACCACTGTTATCCTCATGTGTGTGTCCTCACCTCTTCTCCACTGTATATCTTCCATTATTGAGTCCCCATAGATTATTTTATTCTTTCCAGAGTGTCCATACTCCCTACCCTTCTTCCCCTCTGTGTCATGATTTCCCCTTACTAATGGCTGCTCTATGTCTTGAGCCATGATTTCTCCTCATTTCTTCACCTCCCTCTTCCACCTGATTCCTGTGCAGACCATTCCTCCTGTGATTCCTGCCTCCTGTATTTTCCATTGTCATTTTACTTTTTTCCCCTCTTCCCCTTTCCTATCTCTCTTTCATCTTGGTTTTCATTGTCTCCTTCAATCAAGACACATGGTTTCTGGCTCTCTTGAGCTACCTTCTGACTTTGTTCACCCACTACCTCTCTGGCATCCTGCTGCATCTCCATTTCCACCTTGTCTTTGTTCCCTTGGGTCCCCTCTGTCAGTATTGCATATCTATTGTATGTAGTCATCCCCAAGATGGAGATTTCCTGAGCTGTCCAGTTCCTGCCCTGAATTCCTTGTTTATGCACCCTTTTCTTGTCATCTTCCACCTCTCTCCTCTGCCCCTTTCACATAGGTATTGCTTTTTCTGGTGACCTATCCCTTGCCCCTCATCTGTCTTCTTCCTGTCTCTTCCCATTGCTGATATTCTTTAGTCTATGTACGTCTGCTCCATGTTCAGCTTGCCCCTGCATCCCATCTGTGTTGCCCCTTTTCATTTCTTGTAATGCCTTAGTGAGGTATCCTATCTCCATTTTTAGATTTCCTATGCTTCTACACACTGGGCACCTCCTCCCCCCATCTTCCACAGTATCTCCATAAATACAGCTGCCCCACAATTGTTACAATCTACAATCCTTCCCTGCTTGCCCTGTCCAGTGTTGTGTTCCCTAGCCCCACAAATTTTACACACTGCTTTTCTGGCTATAAATACTCCCATAGTTCTGAAATTACTCAATCCCATAACCACTCTATACACTGAAATTTAGTGAATTAACTGCAATTGCATGTTGACAGCAATATCTTCCTAAACAATCTCCACCATTTCATCTGGCTTAAATGCAACTGTACTTTAAATGTCCTAATAATATAGTACCCTAAATAATAAACAAAAATACCCTAAATTATTAACTTAATTACTTAGAGAATAATAAAGTATCCTAAATAATAATAAGCAAAATAGATAATAAGCAAAAGTACACTCAATTACTAACTTAATTACTAGCTTTAACTTACTACTAATGTACAGTTCAGTTATTGACTATATATTTATTTATTTATTTATTTCAGTGTGGGATTAATGCCTTTGAGTCAAGGACTCGTTTTCAAAGTTTCCATGTCAATTGTTAAAAACAGACATGACAGTATAAAATACAGAGTGAACAGTAAAAGGAACATTGAATCATATACACAACCAGTAATAGAACAAGTCTGAGGTTTTACACATCAATTTAGTGCTTAATTACACAAGCTTGATTCAAGGAAAGAGAAGGGGGTGGAGGGGTCAGCCAAAAGGTGGCATCACCAGAGGAGGGGGAGAGGAGTGTTCAGCCATGAGGAGACATCGTTAGTTACAAGGGGATAGGGTAAGGGGTCTCGGGGAAGATGATATTCAGTGGAGTGATAACTGAGGAAAGGGGTAGGTACTGGGAGACTGTCGACTCAGTTATTACCACATTAGCACCGGCAGGTACAGGTCATTTTTAAGCCAAGGAAGGTTCTGAGCCCAGTTTTGAAAGTACTAATCTTGGGTGTCTCAGAGAGGTCAGTGGGTAGTTCATTGTACCACTTCGGTCCCTGATACAGGAGTGAGTTTTGGGCAAGTTTCGCCCTTTTGAAGGAAATCATCATCCTGTCAGTGGCCGTACTTTGGGTCGATTTTGTAGGGACAGCCAGCCTAAAGTGGCCTCCCAGTGTGGAAGACGACAGACCCAGCAGCACCTTTTTTAGAAGTAGACAGGTTTGTTATTGCCCTCGAAGGCTGAGTGGGAGCCACCCAGTGTTGTTGTAGAGCATGCAGGTATGGGTGTCAGTGGCAGCCCCCAGAGTGAGGCGGCAGGCTTTATTGAGGAGTATGCTGATCCTGTTTAGGGCTATTTTTGTGCCCGCCCCATAAATAGGCAATCCATAGTCTATGGTAGACAGCACTGAACTACTAGTGGCTAGTTTGAGATCATCAGGGAGTCACTGAATGTCTATGATGGTAAAGCACACCCAGCTTTGCATTTAAAGTCTTTTTTTTTTTTAACCTCTTTATTAAGGTTTTTTAATTTCCAGCAATATAACGTACATACATACTTCCCAGGATACACACCCGGGCCCACATCCCTAAACTGGATATGGAAACTATGTATAACCCTCCAAACTATATACAATCACAGTTATATTTTATTATCCCCAAACATTTTATTCCATTCTTATTGTATTAACCTTCAAATCTGCTCTTTCGAGTTCGGTGTTAGTCTAGCCTTTACCTTAGTCCGAATTACTCTATAGGATTGTCCCTCCTTAACCCTAAGTATACCTAATCCGGACTATCCTTAAATAACTGTGTCCCTAGGAAGGAGAGAGAATCCCTCTTGCCCAACCAAGTAAAAGCATATCCTCTGACCTAAGGCAAACAAGTTTATGTGAGAGTTAAGACTGTACTTATAGAAAACCTATCTGATACCAGTCATATAATTCTGTTAAGTTTCAGACCCCTCAGACATTCTCATTAGAGAATTTAACCATCTACTCTTCACCAGACAGACAGATCTGAACTCGAGGACCTTTCAACTGTATTGAGTACACTGCCTCTAGGGTCCCCCACCTTCTGTCATATAGTTTCTTTTTCCCTTCCATCAACATATGCTTTTTAAGTCTATCCAAGACCTGTAGGAGGTCCCCAACCCATTGATCATAACCATAAATTCTATCCTCCTTCCAGTGTCTTAAAACACATTCTTTAGCTACAGCTAACATGAGGGACACGTGGTATTTAGCTGGGCCCCTCGGTACCATTCTCATGTCTCCTAATATACATATTTCTGGGCTAATGTACTCCGAGTAGTTTAGTATCGGATCCATTTCCTTTTCAATCTGAACCCATAATGGCTGAATTCGAGAACAAGTCCACAATACATGTAGTAGGTCTCCTGGTTCTGTACCACAACACACCGATCTGTCTGTCTGAGTTTTCTAGAACACAACTTGGCTGGGGTGTAGTAGATATTTGAACAGATAAAGAATTGCATAGTATTATACTTCAGTATAGGCAAAGCTTTCATATGTTTCCAAACTTCTATCCAGTCAGGTCTCAGGGGGGATAATGCTTTTTCCCAATATGTTATCTGATTTTCGGGTTCTGTGTAAACATAGTCTAACAAGACCTTATATACTTTTGAGAGGGGATGCTGTAAAAGGTCCATCTCTGTTAGATAATCCCACGTAAACAAATTTTTTCCCCCATCTTTATTATCTCGCATGAATTTCTGCACCAACTTGGTAATCTGGATCTTTTAAAAAAAATCCCAATCCCTAGTCTGTGTTGGTAAGAGCACCCTGTCTGCAATTATAAAATCTGCCACTTCGAATTCCGACAGCAGTGATGTCCACTGGCCCATAAGGATTCGGTTCCCCAGGTGAAAGTTAGGGTTTCCCACTATAGGCTGTTCCCTTGCCCCCTTTTGTGCTCTCTTCTGTACTGGAGTTAACCACTCCCACCATGCTTTAACTGATTTGTATATCGGGGTGCATTTACGGTCTTGATAACTGAGGCTATGTGGCTTGAGAAGGTGAAGGTGTCATCAAACATGATGCCAAGATATTTGAACTTGGTGACTTGGTCTAGAAACTCACCCTTTTTGGTTATGTATCAGCAGTGGCAGGTGTTTATTTTTGCTTTGGTAGGTGGTGAAGAGCATACTCTTAGTTTTTTTGACGTTCAATAGTAGTTTGTTTTCTGTGAACCATGATTCAAGTTTAAGGAAGCTGCTTTGGAGATCTGTTGTGATGGAGTGGAGGTCTTTACCACTGACTGATATTACTGTGTCATCAGCATAGAGAACTATGCTTGCTGAGCATGCTGTAGGGGCGGAGTTGATGAAAATGCTAAAGAGTAGAGGACCAAGGATTGACCCCTGCAGGACCCCAAGGGTCACCACATTAGCTGCACCTATTTTGACTCATTGTGTCCTGTTGGTGAGGTAGCTGCCAAACCAATTTACTGTCTCGGGGGGATAGACCTGTGGATAGAAGGCAGCTTAGGAGGAGGTTGTGATTTACAGAGTCAAAGGCCTTTGTAAGCTCGATGAAGACTGAACCAACTGCATGCCCATTGTCCAATGCATTGTATAAGTGGGATGAGTAGTCCACTAGTGTGGTGAGTGTGGAGTGCTTTTTTCAGAAGCCATGCTGCTGTGCACAGAGTAGATTATGTTTATCTAGGTATTCCATAAGTTGGTTTGAGACCATTCTTTTGAATACTTTAGATAGGGGAGGGAGGATGGAGTTGGGTCTGTAGTTGGATGTTTGTGTCTTGTCTCCTGCTTTAAAGACAGGTGTAATGTTTGCTGACTTCCATAAATCTGGGAACACTCCCAATTTAAGAGAGGCATTGAAAACCATGGTAAGAGGACTAGAGAGTTCATTGAGGAAAAGACCGACCAGCTTCATGTCAAGCATATCCACTCCCATCCTGGACTTGCCAAGGGCCCCTTTAGTGTGTTTAATTGTTTCAGCCTTGGTGACACATTTAAAGTGAAATGGTGGTACCTCTTCTCTTAATGGGTCATGAGGGGCAGTTTGTCATTGTTGTGCTTGCGTATCCATGAAATAGTCACTGGGGAGTACACTTGAGAGGTCTGTGAAGGCATTGTTGAGCTCATTGGCAAAATCAATGGGTTCCTACAAGTGCCCCTTTGTGGTAACAAGAAGGTTAGGGGGAGCCTTAGTGGCCTTGCCCATCAGGGATTTCAAGGTCCCCAAAAGTCTCCGCCAGAACCCCACGTTTTGTTAAGTAGATCCTTGTAGTAGGAGGCTTTGGCCTGTCGGATGAGTTTGGTGCAAGCATTTCTGGCTGCCTTATAGGTGTTTATTGCAGCAGGTGTTCCAGTTGCCTTTGCTATAGGGCAAAGATTGTCTCTGTTTTGCATGAGTCCAATTAGGGCTTTGGAAAGCCAAGGATTGGTGGTTCCCCTAATTGTTTTAATTCTATACAGTGCAAAAATATTGCAAGCTCGATTGAAGACCATTATGAAGTAGTTAAGATCCTCATTGCCATCAATATCACCTGCACTATCCCACTACATGAAAGAAGAAGCACTGTGAGTCCTAGCCTGAACCTTAACTTTAAAATATAAAAACTCTTAAAATCTTTTATAGCCCCCCAACTTAACTAATAGCCTAAGGATGTAGAATCTACTAAACTTAATAACTGCCCAAAAGAAGAAGCACTGTACTACCTAGCCTAAACCTTAACTAACATCCTAAAATATCCTCCATTAAGCAGAAAATTCAATTATTAGCAGAGGTAGACATATTGACTGTAAAAAAACCCAAATGACCCGGATATACCACAAAAGTCACAGTGCCCCTGGTTATACTGCAATATCCCCAACAATTTAGTCCTTATGGATGCATTCACAATACCTATACACTGTTTTCACGTCCCTCTATCCGGAGAATTCCTTGCCTCAAAGCTTGCCTTGAGGCTGCCCCTTCGCTGATCTCCTCCTCCTCCCCACTCTTGATAGGTGCTCCTCCTTCTGGGTGTGCCTCTGCTAGCCCATTTAATATGGAGATGGTGCAAAGAGGGAAGGCAGGAGAAAATGCTCCTAGATGGGTTTTTATAGCCCAGTCACCAATTTCAAAGTGGCTCCCTTGCTCACACCAGCCACCCGATTGGCCCACCAGCTTGACCAGTCAGCCACTGATGCAGCTATGCCTTCTTTCTTGGCTCCTGTTTGGAGCTCCTTCCCCCAGCGCAGCTTGTGACCACTGGAATCTCTGGCAGCAACGACCACCAATGAAGTCCCCTATAGCCATAGAATGTGGCCCAACAATTCCCTTGTTGCAGCTCCTGCAGGAGCCTCCTCCTACTCCTCCAAATCCTGCTCATCTTCTGGATTCCTCTGCTCCTGGATGTGCTTTCATAGCCCAGCAACCAATTTCAAAGTGGTGCCCTTGCTTGTACAGGCCACCCAATTGGTCTGCCGGCTCAACCAGTCAGCCATGGATGTGGCTACACCTTCTTTCCTGGCTCCTGCTTGGAGCCCCTTGCACCAGCACAGCTTGTGACTGCCAGAATCTCTGGCAGCAACAGCCACCAATGAAATCCCCTATTTGCCACAGAACGTGACCCAACAATTCCTTTGTTTCGGCTCCTGCAGGAGCCTCTGACCCCTCCAGCTCCTGCTCCTCTCCTGGATTCCTCTGCTTTTGGATGGGCTTTTATGGCCTGGCCACCAATTTCAAAGTGGCACCCTTGTATGCACTGGCCACTCGATTGGCCCACTGGCTCCAACAGTCAGCCGTGGATGCGGCAATGCCTTCTTTCATGGCATCTGCTTGAAGCTCCTTCCCCCAGCGTGGCTCGTGACCGCAGGAATCTCTGGTAGCAACAGCCGCCGATGAAGTCCCCTACAGCCACAGAATGTGGCCCAACAATTCCCTTGCTGAGGCTCCAGCAGAAGCCTCTGACCCCTCCAACTCCTGCAGAAGCTCAATATGTACTCCCTGGAGGACAGAAGAAATAGGGGAGATTTGACTGAGACCTTCAAATACTTGAAGGAGATAAATAGGGTTAACCATGAGGGCCTGTTTAGGTATAGAAAAGAAGGGGCTACACGAGGGCATAATCTGAAATTGGAGGGGGGAGGTTCAGAAGACAGATGAGGAAGCACTTTCTCACAGAGAGGATGGTGGCAGCTTGGAATGCATTTCCTGAAGAACTGGTTTCACTTACAACAGTACAGGAATTTAAGAGGGGGTGGGACAGGGTCAAGGGCAAAATCAAAACTGGCAGAGGGGGTGAGGATGGTGATAAGTCACACGGTACAAGCAGAGGCAGCATCAGTACCCAACATTGAGAGCTGCACACTTGAGCAGACTTGATAGACCATAAGGCCTGTATCTGCTGCCATCATCGTATGTTCATTTGTTTGTATGTTCTGTGGTACAGGTCTTCCTCTTGAAGCTCCACCTGCCTCGCCTCACACCAAAGTAGGCTGGTTCACCAGAACTCCCCCTCCCAGTCTGAAGTTGAGCAGGCACTGAAGGGTGTTAGCCCCTACAAGGCCCCTGGTGGTGATGACTTTCAGCTGAACTTTATTAGACGTTATTTCCCATCATCTGCCAGGTGCTTCAGTGGCTTTATCAGTAGGTCAGTGCCACTGGCTAATTTCTCCCCACAGTGGTCACTGCTATGATAACTGTCCTTCCTAAAATGGATAAGATCCCACTCAGCCAGCCAGCTACCTCCAGATTTCACTAATTTCAGTGGATAGTGAGATCTCTGCTAAGGCACTGGCTAATTGGCTTGATTGGCTTATACCTTCCCAGGTTCACCCCTCATAGATGGGGTTTGTGCAGGGACATTTGAGTTCCCATCATCTGTAAACCCTGCTCAGTTTGATTACTGTAGCTTAGCAGGCCCCCTCTTCACAGGCAGCTGTAGCCATTGACTTTGAAAAAGCTTTTGATTCTGTGGAAGGTATATCTGTACGTGACTCTTGCCTACATGGGGATTGGGGAGCAATTCCTGCCTTCATCTGTACAACAGATGCAGGTCCTTACTAAAGATATCCTTTCACCCCCCCCCACTAAAACTTTGCCTGGGGCATCAAACAAGGTTGCCTCTCTCCACACTCCTTTTCATGCTGGCCATTGAACCCCTCGCGGCAGCCATCTGTCAACATTTGGCAATAAAGGGTGTCACTGTGTGCAGGGACCAATACAAAACCCTACTCTGTGCTGATGACGTATTGGTCATTCTGGGCAACACCATTGTTAATATCCACCCCCTGATTGACTTGCTGCACATGTTCTCTATGATTTCAGGGTTGCAAATAAATCAAGGGAAGATGGAAATCCTTGCCCTTAATCAGACATGCCTATCTCATGTATTCCAGACATTAGGGCTGCAGTGGGCAACAGGCTTCATTTCATACCCTGGCCTCTAGGTCACCCCCCCCCCAGCTGGGCAACCTCAGTGAGATTAACTTCACCCCTTTGATGTCTGAGCTGAAGATGGAGCTAGATCACTGGAAGAGGCTTCAATTGTCCTTGGCTGGCAAACTTGAAGCTGTAAAAATGATTACTGCTCCATAACATTTTCATCTTATCTCACACCTACCCATTCTCGTTCTCTCCAGCTGATTCAACGGGATGGACAAACTCGTGGGTGACTTTCTCTAGGAAGACATACCAGTGAGCTCCAACCACCAGAAACTGCAGACCTGCTGGCGCAGAGAAGGGTGGGGCCTCCCATGATTTAAAGGATATTATTAGTCTTTCTGTAGTGCGCAAACCTGTTGGTGGTTTGTGGACCTGGCTCAGTCACGATCCCCTTTAGTTGGGTACTGAAACCCAGCTGCTGGATGAGAAGCTGCCACCTACTGTACATGTTTGTTCATTTGCCCCCCCCAAGATTACATCACTGTATCCCACTATTCATACCTCAGTCACCACCTGGAGACACGTGAGTAAATGGCTGGGTATAGATCTTGCCCATTTTAGACTTATCCCTATGGAACAACATCATCATTCAGGTTGGGGGTAAAGGCATTGTTGACCTACATGACAATGGACTGCCATCACTACCCTATTTGATGTGCTTTTTCCCCATCTTTATACCATGGTCTCTTTCTCGAGTCTCCAGTATTGGTTTGGTCTGCCTAAAGCCAAATTCTGGAGATACCTCCAATTATGAAGCACCCTGACTCCTATACTGAAGACTCTGCAGGGGGCTGCGGCAACTCTGGGGTAATCACTCCCTTCCATCATGGTTGTCTCAGTCTTCTGGCCTGGCTGGTACTATTCTTTTTACTATTCAACAGCTCGGATCAGTCTTCCTCAGTCAAGAGTGCATGAGTGGCAGCTTTGGGGCACCCTGTTCCTATCTACGAGTGAGGCCTATCTTGGAAAGTGTCTCATACGCTGCTGAGGGACCCTTGCTGTAGGCTGTTGCAAAATAAGATACTTTTTCATTGGTATTGAGCCCCTGCAATGTTACATTTGACACACCTTCTCCCAAATGATACCTGCTGGAGATTCAAATGTGCAGAAGGGAACATCTATCATATCCTATGATCATGCCAGAAATTAAGATGATACTGGGAACAGGTCAGGGATCTGATTGGTGAAATCCTATGAATTTATGTCACAGACTCACCAGCTGTCCTCCTTCTGGGCTGTAGTCTTGAGGCACCATACATATCTAGGCCACATTTGGATTGTCTCGTCCAAGCTAGTATTGAAGCCAAGTGCCTCCTTCTGTGGTGCTCTGCTGAGATCCCGTCTATGACAGAGCTTCTGCAACTCTGGCCCGGATAGCTCACTACAAACATCTGGCTCTCCTCAACTCTAACACCCTGTCTAGATACTGGAATATGTGACTCCTTTTCTCTCTTACCTGCAGACTCCAGCGCCAGGTGCGTCTGCATCAGTGTATGTCCTGACTGAGTTCCCCCAGACAGGTGATATATGCTGTTTCCTCATGGGACTCTTCTGGCCCATCCAAGAGACCTATAACTTAGTTGTGTTGGGATTCCAATGAAAGTTTTTCTCTTTCTGACATCACTGCCTGTTAGAGATTTCTATATCGTTTTGTCTGATCTTCTGTTATTGGGGTGGACTGCCAGCATCCTTCCATTAGCATATTCTCATTAGAAACATAGAAACATAGACTTTGATGGCAGATAAGGACAGCTTGGCCCACCTAGTCTGCCCATTTCCCTACCTACAGAATAAGCTGCAAATCCTATTTAACCAAACAGCCTATTTCTTCCTACCCCCCACAAAAATTGACTTATGTCTGTCCCATGCATTCTTGAATTCTGTCACAGTTTTAGACCCCATAACCTCCTCAGGAAGGCTGTTCCATTCGTCCACCACCCTGTCTGTGAAAAAATACTTCCTCACATTGCCCCTGAACTGCCCCCCATCTTCAAATTGTGTCCCCTTGTTCTTAGACCCTGACTATTATTTACTCTGACATGGTGACTATAGCTGTGTATAGCTCTGTATCCCTATATTATGATGTGTTGTCTATGTTTATGGTGACATAGCTGTATTTCCTTTTGGCCTGTGTTTCATGGTTCATGTGATGTGTAATATGCTCTGTTATGTTGCTGAAATACTTAATAAAAATGATCAACAACAAAAAAACAAGGGGATGGAGGAGAGGTGGGGAGCAATTAAGAAGTTTATTCTACAGGCCACTAAGTCATGCCTTAGAATGGTTAACAGGAGTAACAGGCACAAGAGATCAATCTGGTTCTCGAAGAAAAGGTTAAGGAAACAGTGAGGGCTAAACAGGGCCGTCATTAGATACAAAGAGAAACAGGGAGATGAGGAATGGGGTGAATACCAGTTAAGGCCAAGGGAGGCCAACAAGGTGGTCAGGGATGCAGAAACAGTCACAGAAGTGAATATTGTGGAGGTGGTCGGGGGGGACTGTTCTTTAGAACATTAGGGAAAAAAGGAAGATGAGAGAAGGAATTTTAAGACTGACAGAGGAGGGTGAATAGAAGGCAGCCATTCTTAATTACTAGTTTTGCTCTATGTTTTCATAATTCATTTGGTAATCTGATAAGACCCACTGAGCACAAGTGCCTGTTTTCAGGGGTGACCCAGGAGCACTAGGGCGGTTACATGACTTACACCATATGCAAGTGGAGGTTGTGGCAATCAAACCCAGGTCTGCTGGACGTACCAAGCTCATCCACAGTTTGTTGCCCTAAACTATATGCTAAATTGTCAGCCCTGTTTACAGTAAAGAATAGCAGCCCCTTGACTGAAAATGACATAAAGGCTACTGCAAGAGGAATCTCAGATATGGCGTAGGTGATATTAACAGAAAAAAGGGTCAGAAAAGGGCTAGCAGCCCTAAAAATAGACAAGGCTCCAGGTGTGGATGAGGACAGAGAACAAAGGTATGAGGACAGAGAACAATATCTGGAGAAGCAGAGAGAATGTGGGAAAATAATTAGAAGGGCTAAAGTACAAACCGAGGATGGTATATATAGCCCAGGCTATTAAGAAAGGTGACAAGACCTTCTTCAGATACATTAGCAACAGGAAAAATACCAGAAATGGGATTATTAGGCTGAAGAATGAAGGAGGAGAAAGGGTGGAGAATGACCTAGAAAAGACTGAGATACTGAACAAGTACTTTTGCTCAGTATTCAGCAGGAAAGGGGAGGGTGAGGGGGCCGAGTCTCATTAAGAGAGGTATTCAGGGGAAGGAGGTAGACACCAGCCCATTCATGGTGGAAAGAGTCCTTGAAGAACTCAGGAAAATAAAAGCAGGTAAGGCAATGGGGCCAAATGGGATCCACCCAAGAGTACTAAAGGAACTCAGGGATGTGCAAGCGGAACCACTGGCTGCCCTTTTCAACACATCACTAGAGATGGGGGAGGTACCTGAGGACTGGAGGAGAGCAGATGTGGTCCCTCTCCACAACAGTGGAAGCAGAGAAGAGGCAGTCAATTGTAGGCCTGCAAGCCTGACCTCAGTGGTGGGGAAACTAATGGAGTCCTTACTTAAAGAGAGGATTGTGAAGTTTCTGGAGGATAGCGGGGCACAGGATCCAAGGCAGCATGGATTCTCAGTGGGAAGGTCCTGTCAGACGAATCTTTAGATTTCCTTGACTGGGTAACTAGGGTGGTAGATCAAGGAGGGGCAGTGGATGTGGTCTACCTGGATTTCAGCAAGGCCTTCGACACCGTCCTGCATAGGAAATGACTAAATAAACTGGGGAGCCTGGGAATGGGTCCTACGGTGGTAACGTGGGTTGGGAACTGGCTAAGGGACAGGACTCAGAGGGTAGTGGTAAATGGTATGAAATCTGAGGAGAGGGAGGTGACCAGTGGGGTGCCACAGGTGTCAGTGCTGGGCCAGTCCTAGTCAATGTCTTCATTAGCGACATTGCAGAGCATCGGGAGGGAAAGGTGTGCCTCTTCGCAGATGACACCAAGATCTGCAACACAGCGGACACACCAGATGGGGTGGAAAAAATGAGAAAGGACCTAAGCATATTAGAGGAGTCGTTGGGTGTCTGGCAGTTGAGTTTCAATGCTAAAAAGTGCAAGATCATGCACCTGGGTCACAGGAATCCAAGGGAGGAGTACAGGATGGGTAGGGAAATTCTGGCCAATACAAGTCAAAATGAGACCTGGGGGTTATCATATCTGATGATCTGAAGGTGACAAAACAGTAAGAAAAGGTGGTGGGGGAGCAAACAGAATGTTGGGGTGCATAGGGAGGAGCATAACAAGCAGGAAGAAAGAGGCGGTGATACCACTGTACAGATCACTAGTGAGGCCTCAGCTGGAACACTGTGTCCAGTTTTGGAAACATACAAACATAGAAACATAGACTTTGGTGGCAGATAAGGACCGCTTGGCCCACCCAGTCTGTCCATTTCCCTACCTATTGGATAAACTGCAGGTCCTAGTTAACCAACAGCCTGCTTCTTCCTAACTCCCACCAGAATTGCCTTACATCTGTCCCATGCATTCTTGAATTTCTCCACTGTTTTTAACCCCATGACCTCCTCAGAAAGGCTGTTCCATGCGTCCACCACTCTCTCCATGAAAAATACTTCCTCACGTTGCCCCTGAGCCATCCCCCCTCTATCTTGAAATTGTGCCCCCTTGTTGTTGCACATCTCTTTTTCTGAAAGATGCTACCATCTTGGACTTTGTTGATTCCCTTGAGGTACTTGAATGTTTCTATCATTCTCCCCCCCCTTTCCTAGAGGGTATCCATATTAAGCTCCTTTAGTCTCTCCTCATATTGCTTCTGGTGCAGGCCATGCACCATTTTAATTGTCCTCCTCTGGACTACCTCCATCCTGTGTATGTCCTTGCAGAAATGGGGTCTCCAGAACTGCACGCAGTACTCCAGATAGGGTTTCACCAACTGTCTGTACAGAGGGATAACAACTTCCTGTTTTCTACTGGCGCTGCCTCTCCCTATACATCCCAGTATCCCCCCAGCTCTCCTTACTGCCTTCTCACATTGCTTGCTTACCTTTAGGTCATCTGATATGAATACCCTCAGGTCCCTTTCCATTTTTGTTGTTGTTAGTACACCCCCCATTGTGTACTCTTCCCCTGAGTTTTTGTTTCCCAGGTGCATTACTTTGCACTTCTTTGCATTGAATCTAAGTTACCATACTTTTAACCTTTCCTCCAACCTTGTCAAGTCCATTCTCATCCTTTCTACCCCCCCTTGTGTATTAATCCTGTTACAGATCTTTGTGTCATCTGCAAAGAAGCATACTTTTCCTTCCAGTCCCTCTGCAATGTCACTTATAAAGACATTAAAAAGGACCTGTCCCAGTACTGAACCCTGCGATACCCTACTAGTAACCCTCCTTTCTTTGGAGTGGACTCCATTTACTATTACCTTCTGTGTCCTGTTGTCCAGTCAATTTTTTGGCCAGGTTACCACCCTGGGACCCAATCCCAGGCTGGCTAACTAGTTTATTAATATTTTGTGTGGGACTGTGTCAAATGCCTTGCTAAAGTCTAGGTAGGCCATGTCCACAGGCCCTTCCTGGTCTACTACTTTGGTCACCCAGTCAAAGAAATCTATTAGATTCATCTGACATAACCTTCCCACTGTGAATACATGCTGCCTTGGGTCCTGTGCCCTACTGGCCTCCAGATACTCGACAATTCTTTCTTTCTTTCAGAAGTGATTCCATCATTTTCCCTACCATTGAGGTCAAACTAACAGATCTGTAGTTTCCTGCCTCTGCTTTGCTCCCACTTTTCACTTTTGTGAAGGGGAATCACATCCACAAAGGGTCTTCAGTGGTGTCACTAGTTCTCCCCTTAGTTTTTTTAGAATGCTGGGGTGAATCCCATCAGGTCCCATTGCTTTGTCCACCTTCAGTTTCAGGAGTTCTTTCAGAACCCTTTCTTCTGTGAATGGACTGGTATCGACCTCCCTATCCAGAGTGCTTCTATTGATTGGATTAGGTTCCTCACCCTCATCTTCTTCTGTGAATGCTGAGCAGTAGTATTCATTCAGTATACCTGCTTTTTCGCTGTCACTCTCTACCCACCCACCCTCCCATTTATTAAGCCTCACTATCCCTCCTTTGATCTTTCTTCACTCCCTAATGTACCTATAAAAGATTTCATCTCCCTTCTTAACTGAGTTGGCTATCTTTTCCTTGGTTTGGGCCTTTGCTATTCTGACTGCCTTCCCCACTTCCTTCTGCTTTATCTGGTTCAGTTCTCTGTCCTGCTCCTTCTGTGTTTCCTTATTTTATTTTTTTATTTTAGTCTTTGGTAACCAGGTAAGGCCTACTAGGCACAAGTGCCTGTTTTCAGGGGCGACCTGGGAGCACTGGGTGGTTAAGTGACTTGCTCAGAATCACACAGTATGCAAGTGGAGGTTGTGAGAATCAAACTCAGATCTGATCTGCTGGATGTATCAAGCTCATTCACACCTCGTTCCTCTAACCTATAGGCAATACTGCCAGCCCTTATACTTCCTGAATGCTATCTTTTCCCCCTAACTTTCCCCACCCCCTCTTTTGAGAACCTTAATGTTTTTTTTCCTTCATTTTGATTTGTTTATTTGCTTCACACAAAGGTTTGTTGCCTCTGTGATGGCAGTTTTGATGTCTCCTCATTGTTCCTCCACCCCTCCTTCTTGCCTGTTTGCTAGTGCTTTTCTAAGGCACTCTCCCATTTTGCCAAAGTCAGTCCTATTAAAGTCCAGTACCCTCACTTTTGTATGGCTTGACTCTATGGCTGTGTTTATCATGAACCACATTGGTGGTCACTTGTTCCCAGATAGCTGCCCACTTCTAAATCTGAGATCCTCTCTCCATCCACGTTTGAGAATTCCAGGTCTAAGATTGCTCCCTCCCAAGTGGGCTCCAGCACTATCTGTCTGAGGCATGCCCCCTGTAGGGCATCAAGAATTAATCTACTCTTGGATGTGGCTGCAGCAAAGGTGCTCCAGTTAACTGGCATATTCAGGTCCCTCATCAGCAATATCGCCCCTTTTTCCGCCATCCTAAGGATGCCTTCTATCATTTCCTTGTCCATTCCCTCCCCCTGAGATGGGGGTCTATATACAACCCCTGTGTGGATTGTGGTGTCATTTCCCATCTCCAGGGTGACCCACAGTGCCTCCTGTCCTCCCCTGTTTACCCTTTAGTTCCATTGCTTTGATTCCTTCCCTTATGTAGCAAGCTACTCCACCTCCTCTTCTGCCCTTCCTGTCTCTCCTGTAGATACCTAGAGACCATATCTCCAGAAGGACATTGACAAAATAGAGGCAGTCCAAAGAAGGGCAACAAAGATGGTACATGGACTGCACCAGAAACCCTATGAGGAAGAACTTAAGAACCTTAATATCTATTCACTGGAGGAAAGAAAGGAGAGGGGAGATATGATAGAGATGGTCAAGTACCTTAGGGGAATCGAGGGCACAGGTGGAAAGCATATTTCAGAGAAAACTCTGAACAAGAACAAAAGGGCATGATATGAGGCTGAAGTGTGGAAGGCTCAGAGGTAATGTTAGGAAGTACTTTTCATTGAAAGGGTGATGGAGCTGTGGAACCACCTTTTAGCAGAAGTGGTGGGGGCAAAAACAATACAGGGTTCAAGAGTGTATGGGATAGACATAAGGGTGCCTTGGAAATGTACAGAGCAGGAGAGCCACAGATCAAATAGGATATGGGGCTGCAGCAGTGAGTAGGGAAATGGGCAAATTAGGTTGACTGTATGGTTCTTATCTGTCAACAGATTCTATGTTTCTATATGTTTCTATGGATGCACCTGAGGGTGATCAGGGCACCGACATCAGAACTGGCAGAACCCCTGGCAGGACTATTCTATAGCTCCCTAAAGTCAGAGGTGGTTCCAAAAGATTGGAGGGTAGCATATGTAGTCCTGCTCCATAAGGGAGGAGACAAAGAGCGACTAGGAAACTACAAACCCATTAGTTTTACCTCCATAACAGGTAAACTAATGGAAACACTAGTTAAAGAGGACCAGTGGACTACCTAAAGAGAAATTGGCCCTACAATGATACGCAGCATGGAGTCATGGCAAGGTTTTGTCAGAGCAACCTGATCGTATTCTTTGACCTAGTAGCTTGGGAAGTGGACAAGGGACAAGCAATGGATTTGCTTTATTTTGCAATGTGTTCAACTCTAGGACCTAGGAACAACAACAGATCTAGTTAGATAGGTAGAAAGCTGGCTGGGGGCAGACAGCAGAGGGTGGTGGCAAATGGGGTCAAGTCAAGGCAGAAGGAGTTTGTGAGTGGAGTTCAGTCCTGGGGCCAGTCCTTTTCAATGCATTCATCAGTGACACAGAAGAAGGCATACAAGGCAAGCTGTGTAACTTTGCAGATGACACAAAGCTCTGTGGCAGGGAAAACTCTGAAGAAGTTGTTAGGGAGGTGCAGAGGGACCTGGAAAAATTAGAGATGCGGTCTAAAATTTGGAAGTTGAAATTTCACACTAAAAAGTGCAAGGTGATGCACATAGGCAGCAAGAACCCAGGGAAGAAATATTGGATGGGAGGGGTTATGTTGGATGCTACCACTGAGGAAAGGGACCTGGGAGTCATCATAAGTAATTCTCTAAAACAATCTAGCCAATGTAACAGGACCTACAGCAAGGCAACCAAGATGTTGGGGGTGTATCAAGAGGGGGTTTGACAACAGAAAGAAGGAGGTGATACCACCTCTCTGTAAATCACTAGTGAGGTCATATCTGGAATACTGGCATATAGTATGAAGATCAGCTCAAGGCCCTGAACATTTATCTGCTGAAGAGCAGAAGGAAGAAGGGAGATAAGATAGAGACCATCAAGTTCCTGAAACTAATTAAAAAGGTAGTGTGTGAGAAATATTCAGCAGGAATGGCAAATCAAGAATATAGGGGCATGAATGAAAGCTGGCGGGGGGGGGGGAAGATTTAGGAGGGATTTAAGAAAGTTTTATTTTACAGAAAGAGTGGTTGAGCTGTAGAATAGTCTACCAGCAGAGGTGGTGGGTGCAAGAACTATTCATGGTTTCAAACACGACTGGAACAGAGGAAAAGGTTTAGTAGTTACACAGGGGAAAAGCATTAAAACAAGGGGAAGGGAGGTGAGGTCCATAACTCCGACTAGAGATTAGGTCCCAGGATAGGATAGTGTAAAACAGGGCAGACTGGATAAACCAATGGTCCTTTCTTGCTAAAATATCTGTTTCTAATATCATAGTAAGACATGTCTGTAAGTGAATGTTTGTGCAAACTCTGATCTGTTCCCTTTCATTTTTTCCAACCAAGGTGTGAACCTGCATCCTTGCCCCACCTTTTTTAATTTGTAAATAAACAGTTGTGTTCCAGTTTTCTGACCCCAGACTAGTATGTCCCAGAAATGGCACTGTTCACAATCCCAGCACTACTTTATGTGGATCATAAAGTTTTAAAGTTGTTTTCTCAGACTGAGCTACTGAGGCAACTGATTAAACTTTTTGATACAGCAAAAGCTTAGGGTGTAATTATTAACACCAGCAAATGAACAATTTTGATATGTGGCTGTAGGAAAGAATATTAAGCTGGTTGGAGGCAGAAAATGGAGTAGGTTAGATGACACATTTATGTGGAGGCAAAAGTTTTTGATACCTGCAATTGGTCTAAAATTATTAAAATTAGGGTTGACTCAGCAACATATGTTTTGAACGGTATCCTCCTGAGATTTAATAGAAGATTTGGGGGGAACTGCTCAGAACAGGCTTTAAATGTCTTCCAGGCTAAATTAAGCAAGCAATAAGACTTGATGGGGTTTGCTTTGAACAGATCTGACTGCATGCCCAGGGGTGTAGTGAGGCACAAGGCCACCGGCTGAATGCCTTCAGCACTTGGAAGTGTGGTCAGATCTGGTCAGTGCACACCGCAGAGTGTCTTATTGTGCTTACAAAATGGATTACTAACATCTATTTTAAAAAAGACACAGAGAATTACTTTATGTTTCAGTAAATATTAATTTATTTAGTTGAAAATCATTCCCCAAAAGAAAGTAGTTACTTAACTTTTGTTTGGGGAGGGGGAAAACAACACATTTTGGGGGGAGGGGGGATTAACCTGTGCCAGCTCCACACCATTCGTGAATGGTACAGATTGTGGGCACACCCCCTGGCATGCTTCCAGACCACCCATGTCACATAGCTGCATGGGTGGCTTGGGGGATATCATGCACAAGGCAGTAGCACACCAGTCATGTATGCCACAGGGGTCCACCAGACCCTGCTGTGTGGTATGTGGTAATGGCCTATGGACTGCACTTATGCAGTAAAGAGAGGGTGAAGGATTGAGGGTCTTGGGTATATAGTGAGTAAACCAGGTTGGCGGAGGGGACCAGGAGGTTGGTGAGGTAGGAGGGGAGAACACCGAGCCAGTATTTTGTGATGAATGTAGCACAGTGGACAAGACAATGACTAGCAAGAGAAGTGAGAGAGAGAGCTGAGTACAGGAAGCAGTGGAGTATTTAATAGGGAAGGTTTGTAGTGAAGCAACAGAAGGCATGGCACAGTGGGTCCAGTTTGGAGAGAGATGATAGGGGCACGGAGCTGTACATAGCATCACCATAATCTATAGAGGGGAGAATTAGTTTAGTGACAAGCTCCTTTCTGGTAGGGATCAAGAGATAGTCCTTGTGTTTGTACAAAGCACCAAGTTTGGGCCAGAGCTTGGCATGGATAGCATCAGTATGACAGGAGAAGTCCAACTTTGTATCAAACCAGATCCCTAGGTACTTGAAGGACTTCACAGTTTCTAATTTAGAGCTGTCTAGAGAGAAGAAGTGGGGGGTGGGGGTTAGCCAGTTTTTGTGCAGTGCCAAAAACCATAGTAACAGTTTTCTTTGTAATGCAATTTAGTGCCTTCTCAAAGTCAGCCTGAAGGGAAGCCTGTATGCCTGAGAGGGAGGGGCTGGATGCATAGATGACTGTGTCATCAGCATACATGTGTATTTGTGAGGATGAACAGGAGGAGAGGAATTCGTTTACAAAAATTGAGAATAATATTGGTCCAAGGATTGAGCCCCGGGGGACACCTGCATGGATTGGGGGGGGGGATTTGGTGTTACCCAGCTGCACATATTGGAATCTATCAGATAGTTATGCCCTGAACCATTTGGTGAATGAGGGAGAGAGGCCGATGGAAGCAAGTTTGTCCAGGAGGAGTCGATGGGAGACTGAGTCAAAGGCCTCGCGGCCAGGTCTTTTACAATCGCTGTTTAAATATTAATGTGGGTGCAGCTTTATTCTGTGCTCTCTTGTTAACACGGACAGCCATTCATTCATTAGGTCCACTGGACATTGTTTAACTGCCAGTCTGTCTTCACAGGTTTTAATTGCACTTTTGTGTAATTAACATATAAATGAATATTTATGAAATTGTAATACTTAAAGGATGACATGACCTCCCTTAGCCATGCCCCCAGATGAAGATGCTTATCGAGTTGAAGCACCTGGGCAAGTGGCCAGCAGCTCCCAAATTTTTCACTGTTTAATTTATGATACCTGGTAAATCTATTAATAAAACTGATATTTTGTAGATACAGTTCTCCCTGGCCGCAGCTAGTGCAGAATGCTGCAGCCAGGTTGTTGTCTGGGTCTACTCGATCCAGTCATATTTCACCTGTGTCGCACATCCTGCACTGGTTGCCTGTTCAGTGTCGGATTACCTTTAAAGTTGGCTTGCTAACTTTTAGAGCCCTCCACAGTTTTGGTCCGAGTTACCTACAAGTGCTTCTGAGCCCCTACTGCCCCCTCAGACCTCTCCGCTCAACCGACGAGGGATTGCTGGAGGTTCCCAGGGTGCATTTGAAGTCTTCTGGAGCTCGGGCTTTTGCTTTTGCTGCTCCCACCCTGTGGAATTCTCTACCTCATTGGGTGAGAGAATGCCAGACAGTGGAAAGCTTTAAAATTGCTTTAAAAACATATTTATTTACTTGTGCTTTCCCTGCTTTTTAGAATTCTCTGACTTTCAGTCTTTCTAGTATTGGATATTTAAATTTAATTGAGTTATGGTTTTATTTATCTGTGTTTACTTATTTTAGAGTTTATGGATTGTGCAGTGCTTTGACATTTGATATTGCGCTTAACAAATAAATTTTATTATTATTATTATAATGAATTTCCCTTATAATGAACAGCTGTGATGGCTCCCATTGTGTTCAGCATAATCCATTAATGGGTGAGTGTGAACAACGATGGGAACCATTGCAGCTGTCCCAAGCTGCCACTTTTTCCCTATTAATGTTCCCTCTTTAACCCTGCTGTGCAGTACCCAGTCT
Organism: Neoceratodus forsteri; assembly: GCA_016271365.2. NCBI lineage: Eukaryota > Metazoa > Chordata > Ceratodontiformes > Ceratodontidae > Neoceratodus > Neoceratodus forsteri. The sequence continues at coordinate 1,091,094,668 of CM057458.1, forward strand.
TTATTATTTTAAACAGACCCTTCGCACTCCTGCTTTGTATTTTCTGACAGTGCCAAATTGTTTTAAAAGATACTTCATACTCCTGCTTCATACTGGCAGTTTCTCCTAAACCCACTTCCTTGTGCCTGCACAAATGGCACTCCAAACAGCACAGACTTTTTTTTTAATGTGGATGCTCTGTATCAGTGTCACTGTTTCCCTCTTTCATTCCCTTCTGCCTGCAGAGTTCACCCAACTTGACTGCAAAGTGTCGTTCTTCCTCCCATCCAGAATTTTTCAGGTACACAACACTCAGTCATCAGACTCGTGCAGTTTTCACTCTCACTCCAACTCCACAGTGCTCACTTACTGATTGTGACATGTCCAATCACTGCTCACATCCAATAATAAAATCAAACCATTTAGCAGATAAAAAAATGGCAGGCACAATAACTAAAATGAAATTTAAAGAAGGACTTATTTTGGATTTCTGTGTTTGGTGAAACTTGTTGGCTTTGTCATTGCTGTTTGCTGTTCTGTGGCTCTGGCATATCCACTTCACCTGCACTGGTCCAATGCTGCTGGAATCATGGTTTCACAGCCATTTGTTCTACAGTGTCAGTGCCATTTTGAGGTCTGCAAATTGTAGGCATCCACAGAGCCACTGAAGAACAGGAGATCCATTTTCTGTAAATTGGAGCTTCTGTTTTTATACCCCCTAGTAACCACAGCTAGATTGTGACTGTGACTGTCAGTAATTAATTTCTATGTGAAATTCATGATACAGAATCAGCTGCCTCATCTGGGACAACAACATGGGAGTCTAACTGGGAGATGGCAGAGAGCCTCTCCACCAGGAGATAGAAAGCACAAGAGAAACCACTAGTAACTGAAACAAACCACACATCAGGTGATATTAAATCAGCCTTTAACAAACTAGAAAAATTATTAATGAAAGAAATTCATATCACATATAATACTACTAATCTAGACCAGTACTTAGACAGAGACCAGGCACTGATGAGGCTCAGTGTAACTGTTACACCATCTAGTGACCTTGAAATATTTAAATACAAAAAAAGTGGTTTAAATTAGCCAATGACTGTTCAGAAGGGTTTGTTAAACTAATTATAAAAGGAGATGACTCAAAACATGAATTATAAAAGAAGATACCTGTGAATCAAAACATTAAGAGCCGATTTCAGAAATTAAAGAATCATAAGAAGAGGTGCTCAAATATAAAAATGAAAGAGCATTTAAGGAATTGGTATCAGTGCTAGAGAAAAAAATAGCCAAATACAAAAATAAATAATTCAGAGGAAATAAACAAAACTAAATAGGGAACAGGAAGATTACAACAGGCTACAGGTCCTCAGTTGGAGGAGAAGGCGCTCTGAAAGCAGGTGCATATCAAGAGTAAGATTTCAGAGAAGCAGAAGCTATCCTAGAAACAAGTTTCCAGATAGTGAAGAAGATAACAACAGTGCTACACAGAGTAAGACCATTTTTTACTTAGGAAAAACAGGAAAAAAGTAATACAATAGGAAAATGGGGAAAGAGAGGAGGAGGACATAAGTAAAACAATCAGAGGACATTGAGGAACAAAATATAACTTAAAAATAATTAACCTTTTAAACTTTACTATAACAAAAAATCAAACATCAGTGCTTCAGAAAAAAAACTTTTGTTTATTCGCATCCCATCCTCATCCAATTTCACATTTTGTATAGATTTTCATAAATTTAGCCATACGGTACAATTAAAGTACTTTTTAGTTAATAAAAATGGAAGGATACCAACATATAATTTCAACCTGGGAATTACTGAAGACTAAACTATTAGTAGAATTAAGGACATGGCTACCAATTGGCAGAAATCTCCACAGGAGCATCCAGGGACATTGCTGGAACAGTGCCAGATAACTATAGGTTGGAACTGAACATAATACCTGTGAATCTTGCTTCACAATTAAATTATCTTGAGGTGACTGAGACAGAACCTGACTGAATCTGGGATAAATGATATCCTAGATACTTTGGATGAACTTAGTGAACATGATCTGAATTATCTGCTAGCTGAAGACAACCCTGATGAAAGAGACAGAATTTGGACTTAGCGGTCATATAATTAATTATATACCTAACATTTTTTTCAGAAGGTAAACCCTTAAAACAATATAGAAAACTACTTTTCAGAGGGAAATCAAACTTTGTGTTGAATTGTGTGCAATCAGGTTATAATAACATTAGAAAAAGTAGTCACTAGACAGATATAGAGATTACTTAAAAATGCTGGTTCCCCGAAAAGATTTAATCTTAATAAGTGGGAAAGAATGTCCTTGTGTGAACTTACAGCCATAAAGGGTGCAGTAATAAAACTATCTGATAAGGAGGTGAAAGTAGTGATATTGAATAAGGAACACTACAGGTAGATTGTTATGTCTCTACTAAATAATCAGAACAACTATAGGGAGCTTCATTCTCACCCCACTGACATTTTCAGGAAAGAATTGTATTAAATCCTTGCACATGCAGTCTACAGTGGTGACATCACTGATGAAAAATTTAAAATTCATGTGGCAGAAATATCCAATGTTACCAGGATTGTACATCTTACCTTAAATACACAAAATTGCCATGAGTTGGGACTGTGCTCTTTAAGTAAAAATCTAGGAAAATCTATTGATTTTTTTCTTACAGGATTCGGTTCAAAGCCTAAAACCCTACATTGAATACACCTCACATTTGCTACACAAACTAGAAGGTGTGAAATGGCAGAGGGAGTATGTTTGGCTAGGAACTGATATAGAAGCCTTATATACTTCCATAAAACACCTTCAGGGCTTGAGAGCTAGTAGATATTTTTGGAGAATCACCCCAATGCCACAGAAAGTCCAACTAAATTCATACATGGTACACTAGAATGCATCTTAACACACAATGCATTTGAACTTGAGGCAGAGATTACTTTCAAACATGCGGTACAGCTATGGGGGTGGACATGGCCCATCATTACACTAACCTATTTGGGTTTTTTTGGGAAGTAACTTGTACTCAACTCAGAAACAACCCCATTAAAAAAAAAATACTGCCATTGCTTTATTGATGATGTGTTGTGCATTTGAGAGTGAGATCAGTGAGAAATACTGGACTTCGCCAACTGGCTTCATGAAAATGATTCCAGTCTCAAATTCACATACACATCAAGTAAAGATCAACTCGACTTTCTTGCTGTCACTCTCTTTGGTATAGATTCTGGCAATATAGTAACACAGCACTTCAGAAAGCCCACTGCCACCAATTCTGTGCTTAGAGCAGATAGTGTACATCACCCCACCTTGAAAAAAATCCATATCATACAGCCAGTTCCTGTGTTTACACAGGAACTGCAGTACTGTGAAAGCCTATGAAGTATATGCCAGGGAACTATAAAGCAGATTCACACAGAGAGGATATGATGCAGAATTGTTGGCACATTCAAAAGAAAAGGCCAGGAATCTTGATAGAAAATGGCTTTTGAAAGAGAAGAAGATCAATAAGACCCCAGGCAATAACTTTGGACCACATACATTAATAGCAGAATACAATTAATGGGCAGGAAACATTTGTAATTATATTTACAGTAACTGGCCCATACTACTTGGTGACCCTGTTGTAGGGATTGTTGTTCATCATAAACCTAGACTTACATTTAGTAGGGTCAGAAATATTAGAAGCTGCCTATTTCACAGTACTGTAGGAGTGAAGCTGATCAAACTACCAGACTTGGGCCAAACTGGTTGCTAGAAAGAACAAAAGGTTTCTACAAATGTACATGTTGCAACGTGTGTAAATATGCTGTGTCAGGTAAAGAATTTGTACTTCCAAAGGAAAAGAATGTTAAGGTGGCTGTCAGAGAAGTAAACACTTGTAGTAGTAGTAATAGTAGCAGGAATAGTAGTAGTATATTTTATTTGTTTAAGGCACCCTTTCCTGAAGGTTCAGGGCACCCTTACATCCTAAACCATCAAAGCATCATAATAAGATCAATAAACATCTAACATCAGTACAATTATGAATATAATAAATAATCCAGTCTTTCATTTGATTCCTGTGCTCTACAATCAATAACAATAATTAACTCTGTTAATCCCCAAAGGCGTGCTGAAATACAGTAATAACATTTTTAATCCTCTTTTAAATATCTCAACAGAAGGTGCCTCCCTCGGGTACCTAGGTAATGAGTTTCAGAGTTTTGGTGCCACCACCTCAAAAGACCGATCCCCCAAGGATTCCAGTCTCACCCTGGGCACTTCTAGGAGGCCCTTCCCTGTCAACAGGAGAGAGCGACTCGGGCTGTAGGGATGCAGTATCTCTACCAGGTAGCCTGGACTCAGTCTATGCTGGGTCTTATAGGTCAGCAGACCTATTTTAAAGGAGATGTGACAGCACACCAACAGTCAGTGCAGTTCATGCAGCGCCAATGAAATATGACACTATCTCAGAAGATCCATCAATAGCCAAGCTGCAGCATTCTGCAGCAGCTGCAGGCACCATAGTGCCCTCCTTGACCCCAAAGTAGAGCTCATTGTGACACCATTTTTGTTGTCTATGTCCTGTGGTGTCCCTGTAACCTTGTTTACATGGGCAGAACCATCAGGAACTTAAAGACCAGGGTACAGGAACATGACTGCTCCATTCTTATCAAAAAGACCACAATTATGTGTACCCTTGGTGTGGGATGCTCATATAAATCCCTCGGGCTTCACCTTCAGGGTTTATGTAGCATCCCACACCTCAGGTGCACATAATTTCTCATTATGCATGCACCCCCATACGTTATTGTATATATATAAACAGTGCCTCCTGTAACTAATTCACACATAGCACTAGGAGGAAGCCACTCCAATCTCTAGAACAAGCAGCAATGATGGTCAAGCTTATTCGTTGCAAGTGCAAAGTGGTGTATGTTATTATAGGTGACGTCCCATTTCCTTAGTGCCAGTTTTGATGTAGAAGATGTACAAAGAGTGGCATTATACATTAACTTAGGCAGTAGTATTCCCCTGGGAACAGATAAATAGGCAAGTGAGGTGAGATTATGCTTGATTCTATAGGGTAATCCAAGCCTAGAATTAGCACATTTGCAGGTCTTCGATACATACATTTGAAAATCAATTGAGGGGTCCAGGGTGACACCTAAGTAAATGAAGTACTGCTCAGGCTCTAACAATGTGCCATCGTTGCAGGTTATTGAAATGGGGGGGTTAGGCAATATCTTAGTTTAGGTGAAGAGCCAAAAAGCATAGCTTGAGTTTTTGTTGCATTCAAGACCAGTTTGTTTTGAAATAGCCAATTTTGCACTGCCTGCAAGTTGTGAGTAAGCATACTGTTTATTTTGCGGATATCATTAGAATTAGTAACAAGTACAAAATCATCTGCAAAAAGTATTAGAGTACAATACTTCAGGCATTCATGCACTTTATTGATATGTAAGGAGAGTACAAACATACAAACGTATGAAGAAGCCAGCAAAAAAAGGCCATTTGGTCTATCAAATCTGCTTGTATTGCAGGGTCCACAGCTTGAGCTAATGTTCCTGCCCTCCCTCCCCACTCCTCCCATCCTCCTTACCCATGATTCTTACCTTCCCCCTATGCCTATCCCAGCCTCTCTTAAAACTGCCCACTGTATTCAATGAGATGACCTCTTCCAGCAGTGCATTCCAAGTGTCCACCACCCTTTCTGTGAAGATGTGCTTCCTGACCTCCCTCCTAAACCTCCCACCCTCCAGCTTAAGACTGTGCCCCCTTGTGATATGGTTGCCATTCAGCATAAAGAGACTCTCCTTAACAACCTTATTTATCCCTTTCAAGTACTTGAATGTCCCAATCATGTCCCTCTCTCTCTCTCCTGTCTTCCAGAGAGTACATGTTCAGTGCCCTCAACCTCTCCTCATATGCCTTGCCCTACTGACTGGCTGTCATCTTTGTAGCCCTCCTCTGTACCTTCTCCAGCAGGTTAATGTCCTTTTTGAGCTGTGGGCACCAGTACTGAACTCCATACTCTAGATGCGGCCTTACCAGTGACCTGTACAAGGGCAGTATAACCTCCTCTCTCCTACTACTGATCCCCCTAGCTATGCACCCCAGCATCTCGTTTGCCTTTGCTGCTGCTTTCTTGCACTGCATGGAGTGCTTCAGGTCACTAGTGATCATCACTCCCAGGTCCTTCTCCTCCTCTGATACAGATACTCGGACTCCACCCAGGTAATATTCTGTCCTGAGATTCTTGGCTCCAATATGCATAACTTTGCATTTCTTGGCATTGAAGTCAAGCTGCCAAATCCTGAACCAACTCCCCAGCTTTTCCAGATCTTCCTGTAGTTCCTGTATCCCTTCAGCTGTGTCCACTCTCCCACAGAGTTCGGTGTCATCTGCGAATAGTCACATTTTGCCTTTAATGCCATCCCCAGTGTCATTGATGAAGACATTGAATAACACTGGCCCTAGCACAGAGCCCTGTGGTATCCCACGGGTTACCTCTCAGGCACCAGATAACTCTCCCCCCACCACCACCCTCTGGACTCTGTCCCTCAGTCAGTTTCCACCCATCTGACCATCTTTTCCCCAACCCTGAGATCCACCAACTTCCAGATCAACCTTTTGTGGGCCACAGAGTCAAAGGCCTTGCTGAAATCAAGATAGAGTATGTCTACTGCTTGGTCCCTGTCTGCTGTCTTAGTGACACAGTCAAATAAGTCAATCAGATTTGTTTGGCATAATCTCCCCATGAACCCATGCTGCCTCTCATCCTGGAGACCATGTTCCTCTAGATAGTCCACCATCTTTTTCTTTAGTATGGTCTCCATGAGCTTGCCAACAATGGAGGTCAGACTGACTGATCTGTAATTCCCTGGATCATTCTTGGGACTGCTTTTATGAAGGGGCACTACATGTGCTTTTCTCCAGTCCTGTGGTACCATGCCTCACTCTGGTGAACTATTAAATAGGTCTGCTAGTGGCCCTGCCAGCTCCTCAGCCAGTTCCTTTAGTACCCTTGGATGCACTCTGTCCGGGCCTGGTGATTTGTCAACTTTCAATGCCAGCAGACCCTCCCTCACTCTATCTTCCTCTATCACTATGTCTGTGTTCCCCTTCCTTCCTGGCTTCTCTTTTCCCTCCTGAAGGCACTGGTCCATCCTTCTCCCTGGTGAAGACAGAAGAGAAGTATTCATTTAGTATCTCTGCTTTTCCTCCATTATCCTCCACCCACTTCACACCTTTCTTAAGCCTAGTAATCCCTTATTTCTTGTCCCTTTTCTTGGAAGTGGTCCCAGAATTCATATTTGGGGAACCCCTACAGTGGATGATGCCTGCTCTGAGAAGGATATGCTGAATTTGGCCATTTGATGCCTATGCTGGAGATAATTATTAAACCAGTTCAGAGACGAATGTAGCAAGCCAAGATCTTTAAGCTTGGTGTTTAGTAAGGGGTGATGAACAAGGTCAAAGGCCTTAGTTAAGTCTATGAACACTGTACCAGAGTAGTCACCTCTATCCATAGTAGTAGCAATGTTATTGGTGAGTATTAGTAAAGCAGTGGAAGTGCTATGGCCACTTCTAAATCCATTTTGATGTGGAGATAGAAGACTGAATTAACAGGTAGTAGGTAAACTGAGCAACAAACAGTTTTTCTAGTATTTTATTCACAACTGGAAGAATGAAGACTGGCCTATATTTATTAATGTTTTCTGAGTCCCCTTTCTTGAAAATTGGGATAATATAGGACAGCTTCCAGGCCACAGGAACTACACCCTTAATGAGGAAGAGGTTAAATAGTTTGGTTACCACAGCTGCAACTTCCTCAGCAGGAATCCAAAGAAGTTTAGGCTCAAGCTCATTAGATCCTGCAGATCTAGAGACAGGTGTTCTTTGGAGTAATCTGCGTACTTCAGCCAACTTGACCACTCTTAGGTGGAAAGGAAGGAGTCCTTCCTGCTTAATAGCTGGGTAGGAAGCAGCCTGGCTAGAGAAGGATTTAGTTGGAGGGAAGGAGCCCATGTACTTAGATCACTAAACTAGACATTAAAATGACTTGGCTATAGCAGTGGGATTATTGTAGTTTACACCATTTATGACCACATCAGGGATCATGGAGTTGTTGCTCCAGCACAGAATTTGTTTTATATGTTTTCAGTAGTGCTGTAGGGTTCCTTCAGTGACAGAGAAGAGAATTTTCAAATAGGTACTCTTGTTATGCTTTGTGTTTTTTGTTCACACAGGGTTTGAAGTTGCCTATATTTATCCCAGTCAGAGACACTGCAAGATGCTTGAAAAATACCCATTGTTTGTCACAGGCTTTTAACAGTGCCAGTAACTTATGGTCAAGCCACATGTTAGCAAGACCCCTAATTTTTCTAGTAGTGAGGATATCTTAAAGCAGCAGTACTAGTTAAGTTGGAAATATTTGTCATTAACATGATTTTCAGATGTTCCGGTCCAGCTTCAATTCCGGTTTTAGTATTTTTAAGTTGTAGTGCAAATCAATGTTTATTTTTCTATATTTCTAATGAACTGTAACATCAAATATGACATCTTGTGTATTTAAGGCTGCCTGCCCCATTGATGTTGCTGCATGCTGATTGCTTGCATCTGTTTTTGATAGTGTGTGAGGTGTGTTTACAATGCCATTGTGCTATGTGTAATAACATTTCTAGACAGTAGACAAGTCATGTCATTCATCTGCTATTAAAGATACGCTTATTCAACTACTTTCCTTTTTCTGATATGTAATCATTTTATGTATGTAACCCAAGTAAATCTTTTTCTTCTGTACTATACTTTTGTTCCTCCTCCCCATACCTTGTGGTGTTGTGTACTGCTATTCACTCAGTGCTAGTATTCCTTTCAAGAGCTGCTAGGTACTATTTCTCAGCTGTTATATTCCCTATCCATTTAATGCATTTATTTTTTTTTTTTTGCAGTGTCACAATTTTGTTAGATTACATGATCTTTTCTAACTCCATCATATCATATTCCCTGGTGTCCAGCGGTCCCTACCCCCAATTACTCATCTGAGTATGGCAATGCCTGCTGAAACCCATTTCCTGGCTCTACTGGTCCTGCAACTCCCCAATCACTACTCCAATTCCCAACACCTGCAGCTGGTAATGAATTGAGTCTCTGTTAACTTTTCTTGTTTCTGTGGTCTGATAGCCCTCAAAAAAGTTACACTGAACTAAGATGGCTGCCAGGCTGGGAATGCTGGAAAGGCTGCTCTAGGTTTTGCAGTTTTGATCAGATTTTTATCACGATTTCTATTAGTGTTTAACTAGGCTCTGACCTCAATTTGTTTTATTTTATGTTTTTTAGTCGGCTTTCGGCCAGTTGATTTTATTTGCTGTTGCCATAGTACGTAGAATACATGTTTGTCGGTATCGGCATCACTCACTTGGACTGCCGAAATCTTTTTTTCTTCGTATGAGGAACTTTGAGAAATTTTGTAACTCTATTTACTTTACTTAGCAGGATTTATTGGACTCTGTCCCTGTATTTAATGATCTTATTGTTCCTTTGGCCAGACTTGTATTGGGCTGTGCCTCAGATTGATATGGGGAAGGACATGCTGTGGAAAGGAGCAGAACTGTGGAGTGGTGCGATTTATTGGAAATTTTCTTATGGGGATGTTCCAGTGACATAGCGAGAAGTAGGATTGCTATAATGAGGGTGAAGAGCTGTGGAGCCTTTCAGTGATTTCATCCTATAGAGGTGGATTTTATATCTGGGCCCCTTTGAGGGTGCAGGTGCTGTTTTCTTTAGAGGAGTTGAACTTTGCCGGGTGGTTTCTTAATGGAGTCTGGGGCTGCTTGTGGAACTGAGCAGTAGTCTTGTCAGGTAACTGGCAGAATGGGCTGTCGATTCTCTTAGGTTCCCCGGGGGGGGGGCCAGTCTGTGGGCTGGTGTTATCGGGGAATTGAGGAAGCGGCTGAGGATATTCTCCGGCGGTGGTCCCCTGAAATGGGTTTCTGTTAAGCTGTCTGGATGAAGACCTGAGGCTTCTGGGTTTAAGACTTCCAGCTTTCTGGAACACAGTTTGATTTTAAATTTTCCTTATTTTACCTGACTCATACTGTTTATACAGGCAGTTAGAGTGCCTGTACTTTATCTGTTTTTTGGTTCATGAGTGGGCCTGGATCTGGAAACTTTCTTGAATATTATTCTCTGACAGACAGTGAGAGTGTCTGTACTCAGTTATATTCCCAAGGCAGTGAGAGGGCCTGGGGAGTTATATTCCTGAAGAACCTTGACTGTCCATTCATCTGTTCTGCTTTGAAAGTTTTATAATGTTTGAGTTTATTATTTCACAATGACAATATATTGGATCAATTTAGTTTAGTTTAAGTTATTGACTATGTATATTTTATGGTTTTTTTTGGAATTTTATATGGGAGGGTGTAGGGAAGATTTTATGTTGTGATAGGGGATAAGTGCTTGTGTTTATTTAATTTATTAGTGTTGTAGGTTTATATATTGTGGTGTTTTTTATTTTGTTATTTGGTTTATTAAGTTTGATTGGGTTATTAGTTGAGTGAGGGTCTTCTGTTAAAGCAATTGCTAGAATGTGTTGGAGGCCTGCCCCCACGGTCATGTGCTATTCACCCTCTGCTTTCTGTGCTGTCTGCCCTTTTTTCTCCCCTCCTTTGCAGTTTACAACATACCAGTGCTGTAGGGCACTAGGTATCACTCGCAGGAGAGGAAGGGTGTGGGGGGGCATGAACAGTGGAGGGTGAATGAGTTGAGCCATCACATCGGGGTTGTGACATCCAGGAGACACCCTGGGGCAAAATGGAACCAGAAACATGGTTTACCATGCCTGGTTCCATACCCAATGGCACAATCAATTTTGATGGGCAGATGGTTCGGCCAGCTCTGGAGGTTCATCCAACTCGGGTGGTGTTATGCAAGGCCAGGTCAATTAAAAACAAGATTGTAATTGTTGCAGATCTTGTGGGAATGGTGAACCTGGCCTGCATCACTGAGACCTGGCTGGATGAGAATTCTGGCCCCATTTTGGAGGCTTTAACCCCAGCGGGGTACTCAGATATTCACCGCCCGAGATTGGTTCATGGGGGGGGTTTAGTCTGTTTCAAGACCAAACTTAACCATGCAAATGTACCAGTTGAGGAGACTGAGTCATATGAGTGTACTGTGGTAGCAGGTGTAGGTTGTAGGATCACTCTTGTCTCGGTGACGAGAAACATTTCTTTTAGGAAGTGGTGGACTTTGTCATCGACATGGCGTTCGATTCACCCAGACTGATGGTTCTGGGTGATTTCAACACCTGGGTCAATGACAAACTCTCACCATTTGGACAACACTTTCTCCAGTTAACGTCATCTCTGGGCCTTACACAGATAGTTACTACTGCTACTCATAAACATGGTCACTCTCTCGACTTAGTCTTCCTCCTGGAGATCGAGGCATCCGACTTGGGGGTGGAACCAGTTGGATGGTCTGATCATTACACCGTGGGGTTTAGTTTTAGCACCCCCCTCATAGGCCTACCCCTGTGGAGATGGTTGGATATCACCTTTACATGGTGTTAGCTCTGAAGGCCTGGAGGAGGTACTTGACCTATTGTCTTTTCCAGTAGCAAACAGCGACCCAGAGGCCCTCGTGGTAGCCTATAATATGGCTCTATCGGTGGCCCTGGATCTCATTGTTCCTGTCTGTGTTCATCCTCTCTCCCTTCACCCTGGATCCCCATGGTTTGATGGGAAGTTGAGGGAGATGTGACAACTGGGACGAAGGTTAGAGCGTTGCAGGCGGAGATCCTCCCTTGATGCCGACCACCTTAAATTGATTTAGCATTATGAAGCCTATCAATCTGTAATCTCCCATAAGAAGGCAGAATTCCTGTCCAGGGAGATTGCTGTTGCTCAGAATTGACCATCTCAGCTTTTTTGTACTGTAGACAGACTGTGCAACCCAGCCTGCCTACAAGTGCAAAAAGCCTTTTCGCAAGTAGAGTGCGATGAGCTTGCTCGATTCTTTGCAGATAGGGTGGCCGAAATCAGGGCGGCACTTCATCCAGCACACTCTAAGGGTGTTGCTGTGGACCAGCATGTGGCTGCTACCCCCCCCTAGTTTTCCTGGAGTACCTTCGACTGACCGGAGTTCATGGATGTCATGCGAAATGTCCAGGGTATGCGCCCTACATGCTGTAGTTTGGATCCCGGACCAACTTCCCTGATCTTGGGTTGTATTGATTCCATCAGTCTGGTCCTTACATGGATAGTTGGGTGCTCCCTTAAAACAGGTGAGTTTCCTAGTGCCCTAAAGGAGGCGGTGGTAGCACCCCCTTGAAGAAAGCTTCTTTGGACCCCGACTGCCATGTTAACTACAGACCGATCTCTAATCTTCCCTTTTTAGGGAAGATGATTGAGAAAGTAGTGGCCATTCAGCTGGAGAACCTTTTGACCAGCCATGACTTCTATGAATCCCTTCAGTCTGGTTTTCAAAAGAGGCATAGTACTGAGTCAGCGCTGATTCAGGTGCTCAATGATCTCCTGATGGCTGGAGATCAGAAGAGCCATTCCATCTTGGTTCTTCTAGATCTGTCATCAGCATTTGACACTGTGGACCACGGGGCATTGCTGAACCATTTGAGGTGCATCTGTGGACTATCTGGTGTAGTCTTCAGGTGGCTTACCTCACCGGAAGAACACAGAGAGTGGTATCTGGGGTTTATTCTTCAAGTCCAGTTTCTCTGTTGTGTGGGGTTCCTCAGGATTCAGTATTGTCCCCCTTGTTGTTTGCAGTGTACATGCTGCCCCTCATAGACATTGTAAGAAGGTATGGGCTGAGGTTTTACTGGTACGCTGATGATACCCAGCTCTACCTTTCTTTTGTACCTGACCAGGTTGGAGCTCTCTTAGTTTTTAATAACTGCCTCACAGAAATCCAGGAGTGGATGGATGTGATTTGGCTGAAGTTGAACTCTGATAAGACTGAGCTGCTGGTCGTGGATCCAGCATGTTGGATTGGGGGTGTTCGGGGTAGGTTTGACCTCTGGGTTATACCTTGGGGGCATGTCTCTCCCGACCTCTGAACAGGTGCGGAACCTGGGGGTAATATTTGATGAAGGGCTTACTCTGCAGTCGTAGGTGTCTGCCATAGTCAAATCCTCTTTTTGTCGTCTGAGGAATATCTCCAGGATTAAGCATCTTGTTCCCTCTGGAGATCTTCCTACGCTGGTCCAAGCCTTTATGTCCATGTGCTTGGACTATTGCAATTCCCTATACCTAGGGCTATCTGGGGTTGAAATCCACTGCCTGCAGCTGGTGCAGAACGCTGCGGCCTGGCTTTTGACAGGAACTTCTCGGTCCAGTTATAATTCGCCAGTGCTGCGTGGACTGCACTGGCTGCCTGTATGGTGGCGGATTACCTTTAAAGTAATTTTATTGACTTTCAAAGCCCTACACGGACTAGGAACAGACTATCCAAAAGAGCTCCTGGTTCCTTACCTCCCCGGGTGATCGCTCCGCTCAGCTGACCAGAGGTTGCTAGAGATACCGAGGGTGTGTTTAAGATCTGCTGGGGCTTGGGCATTTATGTTTGTGGCCCCTACCCTCTGGAACTCTCTACCCTGTCAGTTATGGGAGTGCCCGACTGTGGAGGGATTTAAACAGGCCTTGAAAACTCATTTATGGAGGCAAGCATTTGGTGATTGAAGTCTTTTTTGACTGTATTAGTTGTTTTATGACTGTTTTATATTTCTAAGGATATAGTGTGTTTTAATTTGTTCGGCACCTTAGTTTTTTGAAAGATGCCTTAAAAGTAAAGTTTTATTATTTATTTGTTTATTATTATGATGTCTGACCAACCCTCCTATCTGACCCACTGATGACCATCTACCCCTCACGCCTTTCCTCCATCTACACAGGGAGAATGTATGGTGTCAGGATGGTGATTGACACAACACATCCGCTCACCACCTTTTCATGCTGTTGTCTGAATGACAGTGAGATACCATACACCTGTTGTGCAGGCATGTGGTATCACACTGTCAAAAGTCCTTTATCGGCATGCTGGGACGTACGATGCTTCCACTTCACACAAAATGTGCAAGGGACTACTTGCTCTGTTATATAGTGCATGCTGACTAGTGGTGATAAAATAACAGACCTAAGTACAGCACCCCAGTCTTACTGGATGAGCATGACACTTCCCTCAAATGCAGATCACTAAATGGCTAGTTCAAACAAGCCTTCACGTTTCCTGCATTGCACATGGTAACCAACCATAATTAAAGTAACAAGGGTACTGATAGCCATCAAGTTGTCCAAAGCAGAAGCAGAAATGTACTGGAAATAGGATGTGGCATCTCAGCTATGCTATCCTGTGCAAATAAATTGTTTGCAAACCACTCCGGGAAGCAGTGCATGAGCAGTGCTACATAAATATAAATGATGTACTATTTTTTGTACAGTCCTTACCAGTCGTTACCAGTAGTTAAAGTACCAATGGTACTGAGACGTGCCAAAGACCATGTCACTATTCAGACAGCACCACAGCTGTACATGCACTCTAAAAGGTAACAGTCATCTTCCTAAAATCCACACTCTTTCCTTCTACCACAATCCACAAGAATTAAGATTTTCACGAAAGGGGTGAAATCTAGTAATGCTACGAGCAGACCCTGACTACAACCACTGTCTAGGAATCCTGAGTTAGACTTATATAAAAAACTACTAACAAATTGCTGAGAATTCCTTTTCACTACAAGGTGAATTACCACGGATAGGCAGTTATTATTGTTTCAGCTGCCTGAAAACAGACAGATTTGAACTCCTGTTTTTTCTTCTTCTTCTTTTTATCCCCCTATGATGGCCATCATTTAGGAGGGTGCCCCAGTCCCATCCCCCGATCATCCACCTGGCCTCGCCAACCATCTTCCCCCAAGGCTCCCCCACCTTGGCAGGGTCATGGGGGGTCCCCAGGTCCTCACCAAAGACCAGATCCAGTTCTGGTCGGCATCCAGCTGATTAGGGAGCAGGACCTGCAAGCCCATTCATCATCCATCTGCTGGTTATTTTCCAGTTTCCTCCTCACAGAGGAATTGCATGCAATGATGCCAGTGGCAGTATCATGTATGATCCTGTGCACCACACGTTGGGCATCTGCCACGCATCTGCCCTCCATGTACAGCATTGGTGTGCCAGCTCCCAGCCTCTGCTAGGGGCCAGGCTAGCACCAACCACTGATCCCACCTCCCCAGAGGAGGAAGCTGTCCTTGGGAAGCTCAATCCTCCTCCTCCTCCTCCTCCCCAGCTGACCCCCGGTGACTCACTCGCACCTTGAACATGGCTCAGTGGCATGGCAGGAGGTAAGGCATGAAGCCTCAGCCCTCCACACCACCCAGCCAGCTCCTGAACTCCTGTTTCTAATGTGACAGTGAGTAGAAAGAAGTGATGTAATTTAAATGTTGATAAGAAAGAAGAACGATGTGTAGTGAAGGATGCATAAATGGTACACAAATTGTATTTATTTATTTATACTTTGATTTGTTTATTTTATTTTAGTCTTTGGTAACCGGGTAAGGTCCACTAGGCACAAGTGTTTTTAGGGGTGACCTGGGAGCACTGAGCGGTTAAGTGACTTGCTCAGAGTTACACAGTATGCAAGTGTAGGTTGTGAGAATCAAACTCAGGTCTGGTCTGCTGGCTGTACCAAGCTCATTCACACCTCGTTCCTCTAACCTCTAGGCTATACTGCCAGCCCTGATAACTAGGTAGGTACATTTGTTCCAGGCACCTTTCTTAAGGTCTGACAATGCATATTACAGTACATTACGAATACATTAAATAAGGCAGCAGAACAGCATCACAGTTTATAATACAATGACTTGAGATACTGAGCAATAGGATATGACGTATGGTACAGTAAGGAAACATATGGTACAATACGGTGACACAGTGGTAAAGTTTCTACATCTGTACAAAGCACAACACTAAAACATGGGGAACTTGAATGACAAACATGTATAATGGGTTTTGCAACAAGTTCTACAGAAGATATTGTAATATCTATAGCTTACTGCAGCAAGCAGGCCTACAAGAAATAAGAGCAAGTGTTGAGGTTTAGCAGAGGATCCTTCATCTTGTGAGCAAAAACTCTGGGAGAGAGGGGGTCTGTCTGATAGGGGCAGGTATGGTATTCCAGAGGGATGCAGCTCGGTAGCTAAAGAATTTCTGACCCATCCCTGTTTGCACAAGAGGGATCATAAGCAAACTATTGGCTATGGAATGAGAGTGAGGCAGGTTGACAATCGTGAGCACCTCTTTGAAGTACTGTGGCATGTTGCAATATATGTTTTTTGTATATGAAGTTTACCAGAGTAAGTTGGGCTCTGAGCTCTGGTTACACTCATCTGAGCTGCTCACCACTGGTGCAGTGGTAGGACCTGGGTACATGGGAGGTGGTAAATCTGGCCACCTTGTGGCAAACAGCTTTTTTCTTTGACCATATTGTTTTACAATGACTCCATAGTCTAGTAATGGAGAAGATTGATTTGTGCAGTCCTTACTTTGGTGTCTGTCATGAGGAACCTTTGAATGCAATAAAGCTGTCCCAATTTTTGGTGAACGGTCTTTACAGTGTGCTCAACAGATTGTCAAAAGAAAGGCAAGGATTGAGGATTATGCCTAGGTACTTGAAATCAGCTACTGATTCAAGCTGGGTGCCATCCATGGTAGAGATGTTGAGGTCTTGGAAGTGGTGTTTAATTCTGTGGGTAGAGCCAAGGAGCATAGCTTTGGGCGTGGGTATGTTCAGGACCACTTTTCTTTAAAGAATCAGCACTGAAGAGAGTAAAAGTTTAGTTAAAGGGTTTTGTTGAGTTCAGCCTCATTACTCCCATGCACATAGAAAATTTAATTGTCTGCATAAAGCAGTGATTTGGCTGCTGAGCAGGACCTAGGCAGGTTGTTAATGAAGAGTTTGAAAAGTAGGAGTCTATGTATAGAACCCTTCATAACACCACGGGTGATGGTGTTGGCACCTGAGATTACTTTGTCTAGTTTAACTGATTTCAGCCTATTTTGTAGGCAGCTCAAAAACCGCTGTGTTGCAACTTGTCCCACCCTAAGGGTGCCAAGTCTTTGTAGCAGCAGACTGTGGTCTACCAAGTTGAAAGCTTTGGTCAGGTCCATGAACACTGATCCTGTCATTAACCTTTTGTCCATAGATTGATACACAGAGTCCATGATGTTGACCAATGTGGTGAAGGTTCCATGGCCCTTCCTGAAAACATGCTGCTTCCTACAGAGGAGTTTGTGCTGGTTTAGGTAACAGGTAAGCTGGTTATGAACCATTTTCTCCTGCACCTTAGCTTGGATGGAGAGGATGGGTACGGGCCTGTATTTGTCCAAGGTAATGCTTTTGGCGTTTTTGAAGAGGAGTGCTACTATTGGCTTCCTACTATAAGGGACTGTTTTTGTCTCAAAAGAGAGGGTAAAGATTTTGGAGATCTGTGGGACAATTTACAGTGTAGCTAACTTAATGAATTTTGGAGACAGTCCATTGCTGAAAACGGATTTATTGGTATTTAAGCAGGACAGCAGTTTCTGGACTTCCTTTGACTATAGCTCTTTTTAGATAAAACAAAAGAGAAGACATTTCAGAAGGTGGATTGTCTGAAACATTTTGGGGCTCACTGTTGTTGGTAGGATTATTAAACTTTCTAGATTGCAGAAATGAGTGTTAAATCTGTGTGTTTAGTGTCATTTACTTTGATGGTACAGGTGCTTCAGTGGTTCTAAGGTTTACTTTGCTATTTACACAGGCCCAGAAATTTCTGGTGTCACTTTCGTCTGTCTTCTTGCTGTATTTTAAAGTATGAACTCTTGGCTAGATTGAGTTCTTGCATTCACTTGTTTCTTAGGTATCTGTAGGCTTCACAGTTGGGTTGGGAGTGTGATTTTATTTTTTGTACATACTTCACAAGTTAAATCTCAATTCTTTATTAATTTGAAAAGGTCACTGTTTAGTGAATTTAGATTTTCAACCCTGCACAGAAAAAGACAGGTAGTTTCCAATTGGTGTGGTTTCTGTAAACCTACTTATAAACAAAAGCCCCCAACCAAACACAAAACATCTTGGGTATGCAAATAAGCTTGTATGTGTGTGTGTGTAAGAGGGGTGATAATCTGACTGGGAAACAATTGAACGTTTTTCCCTAGTAAAACTCTCAAGAATAAGATGCAGAGTGCTGGACTGAGGAAACCAGCTGCAAATGTCTGATCTGGCTGAGTGCAATACACTATTTTAGGCAACATAGGTGTATTTACTACTGTTTTCCCATCTCCAGCATCAGGAAAGTGAAGTCTGGCAATGGTAAATCAGCACCCAACCACTGTCAACTCCTGGGATTCTAGTGTCACAATGAAAAACTACTCCCAAATAACTGACAACTCATTTCTTTTACCACAAAATAAAGTCTGTCAGGATGAGCTCTAATTGTTGCTTCTGCTGCCTAAGAACTGATACATTTGAATTACTCCTTTTATTTTTATGGCTGCAGTGCGGAGCTCTGCAGATGTTTTACTATCACATAGAAAAATGGACTTCAGCAGATTGCTAACACACTTCATTAAATTGGGTTTTATAGCAATCCCTCTGCTCAGCAGTCTGTTTTGTGCACTATTGCTTCTGTTAGTCAGTGTTTCCCAGTGAGGAATAAGGTTCACAATAATAGTACATGTATTTCAATCTTAATTTGTGCTTAACAGGACTTGTGTGATAACATGGTTACTAGTTTCAGCTTGTTTTTATGGCTGAAAAGAAGAAGTATACAAGTATATTGGAGTTTCCCTTTTTGAAGGTCTGAAGCTCTCTGTGTCTCATTCAGTAGACTACAGTGTCAAATTACAGACAGTCAAGCTACAGTTCTGCATGCCCTCTTGCTTTTATAGCTCTATGAGGAGGAAAGCTGTGTATTTTTTCATATTGTAATAAAAAATAGTGCATTTGTGAACTGGAAAATCATTGCAGTATAAAATAAATGTGTGCAAATTGGCACTGAAGGATGTTTGTGTTTGTGTGTGTGTGTGTGTGTGTGTGTGTGTGTGTGTCTTTGCAGAACTCTGTCAAAAACTCCTGACAACTCTTTCTGCTGCAAACACTCACCTACTCCCTCCTCCTTACTGACAGAACTAAGTTATTAGCCTTGATTATCTTTGTAGCTTACCTTCAGCCTTCTTATAACTTAGTGGTATTCTTTTATTTTACCTGCCTGTTCTTTGCTGCATAATACAAAGTGGGCAGATACAGTGCAAGCTTCCATGCAATAGAATGGATTTAGTGTTGGTGAAAGGTGAAGGACTGACCACTGGAAACTGAAACCCTCAGTTTATCCAGATAAAAAGCTTTTTCACCTGGTTCTGGATGTAGTGCTCACTCTGCTCACAGACCTGCTCAATCGCTCTCCATGTCTTGGACAGTTTTCTCTTACCCAGAAAATGGCTGTCATCACACCCATACTTAAAGGTGGGGATAGCGCCTCCCCTGGTAATTATTGGCTGATTTCTATTCTCTCCCCACTCTCCAAAGCCTTGGAAAAAATAGTTGCGGACCAACTCACCGAATTCCTGGCCACCCATGATCTGCTCTGCAGGGAGCAGCCTAGCTTCCACCTGGCCACACTACCACTACGGCACTCCTGGAGTTCTCTAACTTCCTGCACTCCACTTAGACAATGTAGTAATGCACTCCACTTAGACAATGTAGTAATGCTGATAAGTGAATGACTGACATCTCTGGAGACCCCTGTTTATCCACTGATGCATGTAGAGTGCAAGATGTCTCCATACTGTGACATACAGTATTTAGAATTGTTGAAAGGTGAGAGACTGACAACTCTGGAGCCTGAAGCCCTGTGATTATCCAAACAGGTACAAAGTGGGCAGATACAGTGCAAGCTTCCCTACAATATAATGGATTTAGTGCTAGTGAAAGGTAAGGGACTGACACCACTGGAAACTGAAGCCCTCAGTTTATCCACAGAGATAGGTACAGTGTGGGTAGAGACAGTGCAGGCTTTTCCTAACTGTGATGTGTTTTTTTAGTGATGGTAAGATGTGAGGGACTGAGAGCTCTGGGAACTGCAGACTCCTGTTTATCCACAGGGACAGGTACAGGGTAGGTGTTCTCCATACTGTGATAAGGCATAGCTTTTTCTCTGTTGCTGATCTGGATGGAAACAATATCTTACTAAAAAGTACACAATAATAAGTGCTAACAGCAGACACCTGTAACTACTAGTTGCAATTCACATTCATATACATTGTATTCAGCATCATTGCTGAGGTCTTCTAGTGTAATATGTTGTAGTTTGGGGAAGAAAGAAGGTGAGACTACCCGGTTCCCAATCAGAAAATGGGGATTATTGAAGATGAGTTGGCCCAGTGAATTACTCCAGTATATATGTTTCTGTACCTGGTGTAGGGCATGGAGAGACCAACAAATGGGGGAGTTTTTGAGGTGATGAGGGAGACGATGAGGAAACTGGTACATGAGAGCCAAGAGGGACCAGAGAATTCTTTGCATTAATGCCCCTTCAATTTCCACCCAGGCAGGAGTATAGGAGCAAACCTGGTCAGTGACTGGGTCAACTGTCCATTGGGCCAGCTTGCTGATAAGTTGGGGTCCATAATAGGTAAAAAAGGAGGGGAGGGCGAGGCCCCCTTCAGTTTAGGTGCAGTAAGCTTAACATATCCTCTTCTGACACCTTTATTTCTCCATATAAATTTATTGAACATACTATGTAACTGACTAAACCAGGTTTTGGGGAGAAAGAGGCTCAACATACCCATTGGATACAGGATCCGTGGGAAGACATTCATTTTGAGGACACTGAGGCATCCCCAAAGTGACATTGGCAGAGCACTCCACCTATCCAAGTCTGCTTTGAGAGTGGAGATTAGTTTGGTAAGATTCTCCCTCATCATTGAAGGTACACCCCTGGTAACCTTAATCTCAAAGTAGGTCAGGGTATGAGGCATCCATGTCAAGCCCAAGCCTGAGAGCTTCGCCCATGTTAGATGGTGGTTAACAGGGAAGATCTGAGATTTAGAGAGGTTAAGTTTATAAGAGGAGACTTTGGAAAATGTTCATCAGTTCATCAAGTAGGACTAGTATGGTGAAAGTATGATTTTCAACATCTAATAATAGGTCATCAGCATAAGCAGAAAGGAAATATCTTTTACCTTCAATTTGAATATCAGTCAGGCTAGTGGAGCTGAGAAGTCTATGAATAAGTGGCTCCAAGTAAAAATTAAACAAAAGAGGAGAGAGTGGGCAACCCTGATGGGACCCACTCTGGACAGAAAAAGGAGGTGAGAGGAGACTGTTACACCATATCCTGGTCATTGGGCCCGAATACAATATCTGGACCCACTTAATAAAATCCTCAGAGATTCCAAAGCTGGCAAGGGAAGAAAATAGAAAGTTTCAGGAGACTCTATAGAAGGCTTTCTTGGAGTTGAGGGAGACCAAGGCTGAAGGGACCTTGGAATCCCTTGATGCCAAGATCAGATGCAGGAGTTTCCTCATATGGTCACCTGAGGAATGGCCAGACATGAAACCAACCTGGTCATGCCCAATAACAGCCCCCATGAGTGGGGCCAGGTGGGTAGCCAGAATTTTAGCCAATATTTTAAGATCCAAGTTGAGCAGGGAGATTGGGAGATAATTGCTGGGAAGCAAGGGATCTTTACCGGGCTTGGGGAATAAAGTTATTAGTGCCTCTGAAAAAGATTGGTCACTCATTCCATTATCAAATCAGTAGTTATAAACCTCAGCCAGAAATGGTGCTGTCTGGGCACAGCATTGTTTATAAAAATTGGTTGGGAGACCATCTCAGCCTGGAGCCTTTTCAGAAGGTAAAAGCTTAATGGCCTGTTCTACCTCTGAGACAGTGATTAAGGATCCAAGACCCTCAACCCACTGGAGTGGGAGACTAGGCAGGTTAATCAGGTTCAGATATTGAGAGATACTGGGAGCTCCAGGAGCAGTTAAGCCTTCATTTGCATAGAAGAATTTATAGTAGGTGCCAAAAATTGCAACAATATTTTTAGGGTCCAAGACAATATCCTCCTCAGGGGATGGACGTAAACTAGGATTAAATCTGGCAACCTTGGCTTGACAGAGCCTGAGGACCAGAAGCTTCTGTGCTTGCTCACCTGAGTCTAAGTATCTCATTTTAGTGCAGTGAAGAGAGAGCTCAGCTTTTTTGGCCATTATATCTGTATATTGGGACTGTACCCTATATAGATTGGCTCACTCAGACTCCGGAGAAGCATGATGCCGGGAGTGTTCAAGGTGTTTGATGTCTCTAGGAGAGAGTTCAATTGGGCCTTGCCCTGTTTAGCATGAACAGTCACCAGATGGATGAGATCTCCCTGAAGTGCGCATTTAAGCATGGCCCAGATGAGATCGGTCTTAGTCACAGAGCCTATATTAGACTCATGGAAAAAAGTAATAACATATTGAACATGTTCAATCAGAGAGGGCTTTTGTAACAATCGCATGTTTAGGCACCAAAGGCAGTCCTGTTTAAGCCCTGACCCAAGAAGGAGGGTAATTCTAACTGGGGAATGGTCAGACAGGACTCTGAGATGATATCAGCCTCCAGAACTCCAGGGAGGGAGGCAGTGCTAATTAAAAAATAGTCAATATAGGAGAAAGATTTATGTGGTGGAGAAAAGTACGTGTATTGTCGACCCGAAGGGTTTAGAGTACGCCATACATCCAGAGTCCCAGTGCCTGCCATAAGGTCCCTCAGTGGTCTTTGGGCTGGGGATAAACCCACTCTCTTACTGTCGGAACGGTCAACCTCAGATTGGAGTACCACATTCCAGTCTCCACCAAGTATGTTGAGCTTAGAGGGGTCAACTGGTATCAATGAAATCAGTTCTATGAAGAACTGCAATGTCTCTACAACTGGACCATAAATGGAACTGATAACTATGTGAAATGTCTCTAGGGTGCCCTGAAGGACAACATAATGTCCCAGTGGGTCCCACCATTCCTGCATCAGAACAAATGGGACCAATCTAGCCACTAAGATGGCCATGCCCCCCTGTCTATAAGAGGCCCCAGCTCCAAAGACCTGTCCTACCCAGAGCCTCCATGAAAGTAAAACATCCTCTTGGTTGAGGTGGGTCTCTAGAAGACAAACCAGGTGAGCCCTCAATTGATGTAGATAATTTAGTATCATAATTCATTTATGGCAGTCCTGGGTCCCTTTAATGTTCCAGCTAAAGAAATTGTACTGGCTACCCATAGAGTACTTTCAGTCAAAGAGTACAATAGGCCATTCCACTAACACCTCTGGAGAATTGCCAGGTAAGTAAAAACATCCTATCATAATCCACTAACATGTCAGGCATACCCCCCACCCTCATCCCAGCAGAAATAAACAGTAAAAACCAGAACAAAAGTCCTCACCCATCTCAGCAAAGGAGAACAGTACCACCCTCCCCTTTCCAGTATACAGAACCCCCAAAAATAAACAACAATGAATAACAACACTCTATGGATGAAAGAGTACATAAAACTCTAATGAAGACTTCTCAACTCCCTCTCATCCACCCTAGTACCAATGACCGAATCTCCATACATCCTGGGACATGATTCAGACACCCTGCCCAGAAAGTATGCTCCTCCCCACCCCTGCCCAAAATCAATCATATGTCAACAGAAGGTTCTCATTTTTAACAAATATACAAAAACATGGTATCAGCAAAGACATGTCAATCAGTTTAGCTCATGGCTGTGATAATAAGGGGGAGACTATCCCAGAACTAGGGGCGTCATGGGTAACCTATAAGGTGGGATATAGTGCTCTGTAAAACTCAGGGTTCCTGGGGAGCAAACCCTTTATTGCTGGGGCACCTCTTCCTGATACAGTTGACCTCTGTAAAATACCCCAGTGTCATATGTAAAGTTAAATACAGAGAATTACCCCCAAAATTCAGCAAATATGGATTATAATCTAGATTATGGAGAATAACCCACCCTAGTGGTGAAATGAGCAAAATGGGTAATTTGCAATGTCTCTTCCCTAAAAAAGGCTGCAACAACAATCTATGCAAGTATTTAAATAATAATACAGAAAATAAGCTTTTGTTGGCTAAGCTTAGAGGAAGCTCCAAAATGCTTGGTCCGGAGACAAACCAGAGGCTTAAGTAAAAGAAATTCAGTTTGGGGATGAGTTAAATTGAATAGGGTCTCTTGGAGCCAAAAAGAGCAAAAAGGAAAAGAAAAGAAAATAGCTTAGTTGTTATGCCAGGCATTCAGTCTGTTGAGCAGTATCTTCAAATATCCACTAAGTGGAGCCCGAACTCCACACGATTGAGGGAGAATTCAAATTAAAGCATTCCAGTCCTTCTGGCTCTGAGAGCTTAAATGACCTCAGATGAAAACAAAAGTCATAGCCTTATCGTTCAGGCTAATAATAAGTCCCAACTGAAAGTCCCAAATCAAGTGTGAGTCATTGAAAAAAAAAAAAAAAAGTCCCCAGTCAGTGTCCAGGGTGTTCCAAACAGAAAGGGATAGAATATTCAGCTCCTGATGCTAGCAGTCAGCCATGCTGGAGGGAAACAAATCTAGTGCTCAGTCACTCAGGCCAGGGCCATATAAGTAGAAACTCATTGTCGCATGGTAGGCAGATCGTAACTTCAACATGATAAAGTCTGTGCTTACCGTGAGTGTAAAACAGAAGGAAAGGTTCCTTACGGTGATTGGGTCTTCATTTAAAGAGATTGGGAAACAAGCATGTTCTTCAGAGCCACTCTCGCATGTTCCACCATATCGTAGGAGTGCCATTGATCTTTCAAGTAGACCTGGAGAAGGGCCAGGTACTTTACCCTGAATTTAATGCCCACAGCAATGATGTTTGTTATTACAGGGTGCAATGACGCTCGCTCTCTTCTGTCGAACCGAATACTGCAGATCTTGAACAATTCTAATTTTTTTACCTTCCCACTGGACATCCTTTATGTCTTTTATCACTCCCAGGATATGTTGCTTACCTAAAAAGTTTAGTCACCAGAAAATAAGTGGTCGGGGGGGGGTATCCTGTGGAGGAATTGTTCGGAGGGCTCTGTGAGCTCATTCAATGATATAGGCAGGCCCATTAGGAAAAGGGCCTGCGATCTTGTCACATAATTTTTAACAAACAATATCGCTTCCCAACCCTCATCTTTTTCAGGTAGACCCAGGATAACTAAATTATTTCATCTGGACCTGCCTTCCATGTCCTCCAGGTCGGTCCAATTGTGCCAGTCATCCAAAGACTAGATTCAGACCTTGCTGTCTCCCGTGTGGGTAACTAGCTGTTCGACTGTAGCCTTCATCATGTGGAGATCTACTGTCAGGCCAGTTAATATTTCTTTTAGAGAGTTAAGGCCCTTCTGAAATGTACTCTCGGTTAATGCGACCTGGGCTACTGGTGTTAGTGCTGTGGGAGTTGATTGAACCTTCACTTGCTGGCCTGCTTGTCCCTCAACAGAGTAGTCAGTAGCGTATGTCACAGTGGGGCATCTCGCATTTCCGCCTCCATTCAGATGAGATTTCACAATTTCACTGATGCCCCAAAGAAATAAGGATGACAACTTGACAAAGGCAAGTAAATTGGGTAGTTTTGATGGCAGAAAGTGGTGTACTTTAGGCAGGGGTGCAGGCGCTCACTCAGCACACGTCCTATCTCTTAGGCAGCCATTACGTGACCTCCAACTTCATACAGTATTAATGAAACTGTGGAAATCATTGTGCATTTTTACTAAATGGATTGTTGAAAATTACACAAATTTAAATTCAGTGGGTGCACGCAAATTTCACCAGGGTGAAATCTGCAAAATTCTTATTAGATAGAAGTGAAATAATTTCCACAGAAAGTAAAGTTAGCTGAATTTAAAATCCGGCCAATTTCTGAAGGCAGAAAGAAAATATCAGGCAATTCTATTATATATTGCTATCACACATGACATGTGAGCTTAAACAAAATATATGAATTAAACCATCTTTAAATAAAACAAAATAATAAGATGTTACTGAATTCAGAATTTAAAGCTGGAGATCAGTTCTGAGAGTTGACTGAATCAAATTCCTGCCCCATTCAGTCATGCTGCTAGATAGCAACTTCCTGTCATGACATCAGAAGGTCATGGCACTGCTACCACTTCACAATTATCACTTGGTTGCAGTCAGAAAAAGTTTAAAGCATAATTTTTACCAAGTCTTTTTTTAAATACTGACATACCTTGGCACATATCACCAGTAAAACAAATAACTGGCAAAAAATGTACCATACCTGACCAACACTACAGCATAGAAGATCATTCAGCCTGCCTCAAACACTGATGCACAGCCCTATCACCAACATACCAAAAGTTTTAATGCTAGTCTTCACAAATTGCAAAACATACTACTAATGATAGCAATAGGCATGAAGCTACTATACAGGCAGCTAAAAAGTACTTCAGAAATCAAATACTGTAATATCTGCTTTCTTTCATAAAATCAGTAAGATAATCTGTTTGTTACGTAAAGACCATACAATCTCTTTAAGCATTCAAACAGTTTCTATTTATAAATATAGTAAAAGGTACACATTGTCATTTGTAAACTTTAATGGACTGTATTATGTCCCAAACCAGCGACAACATTAGTCCAGACCTACAATTGAGAAATGGGGTTTAAATTTGCATGTAGATATAGAAAACAGTTTACAGTATAAAAAAGCTGCCATTCAATGGCCAATACATATTTTGAGCATCCAGCAATAGAAGTACATACCAGAACAAAGAGGATAAATTTCACATAAAATGAGCATAATTGGTTTTGACCCAGTTCCTTGATGAAATCCCGCAGAACAGCTAGATCTGGCATTATTCCAATGATCTCAATACTAAAAGACTGGAGAACTGAAACCATGAACAATAGACGTGTTTCAGTTGTAGCAGCATATAGGGCTCTATGTAAGTGTTTCAGTTGTATTGATAGCATTGTTGAGGTAATTAGGGCCATATAGTGATGTGTGAAATTGAAAAATTTCACCAAGCGAAATATTTCATGTAATCTCCGCATTTCGCGAAATACGAAATCCCCCCCCCCAGGCGAAATGCAGAATTTCACCCATGAAATGCTAATTTTGCCAGCAAAATGCAGAATTTCACCATCTGCAGGAGAAATTCCACATTTGATAGCCACCCAGGGGGATGATAATAAGAAAAAAGTGCCCCCCCCCCCCATCCAAAGTGGGTAAGACCAACTGGCAACCATTATTTTCTGTTATTAAATAAATGTTCAGACAAATCACTATTTGCCCACCTCCAGTATAGCATTCTAAAGCAAAATGGCAATACCTGTTAAACAAACCACCCAATATTTTGACCTATGTTTTATTAACCACCAACTCTCTTTACTGGTTTGCATGGGTCATGTACAGACAATGATTAAACCAATTCAGCTTGGCATATATAGTGTTTTATGTGTCAGTAGTCTGTGCCATGTTGCTGTGTAATGGAAAATGTTTAGAAATTAAGAATCATGTTTTTATGTCTAAGTCAAGGAACTATGCACAGTTCCCACAGCACTAGCCAATATTCCTTAGGTAATGTGAGAAGCACCTTACTGCAAAAAGGTTGGAAAGACATTGTCATCACCTGCCTATAACATTGAACTCAGCTGTTCCTAATTAGGTGAAACATTCCTCTTATCAACAAATTCCTTTACAAGGCATTGACTCACTATCACACAAAATGAATTTTAAAAGCAATAGTCAATGGTTGTTTAGAACACTTTGGGTGGGTTATTCAAAGCGGTTGTGCAAGGCGCAAGTGAGATGCGCCAGCGCAATAGCGGACATGCACTAATGAGTGATATTCAGCGGACAACAATGCACAGTGCATATCACAGTGCGCCAATGTGCAATCCTAATGAATGCATGCACAAGTGCAGGGGGGCGTAGCCATGAATAAGTTGCACAGTGCGATATACAGCAGCAAGCCGATGGTGCAAGCATGGAGCAACAGGGACATGTGCGGAGCAAAGTTGAGCCCATAAAAGGATGGAGCAAGCAGGGGATGGAGGCTTTTCCCCATGGGAGCAGGAGTGAGAGATGGAGAGAGCGAGACAGAGACAGAGAGAGGGCCAGTGGCCAGGCAGGACAGCAGCAGGGGTGCTGAACAGGCACAGAGGCAGGAAGTTCAATGGGCTAGTGGGACAGGGAGTTTGACCCTGACTGTGCCTGTGAGCGTGAGATGACCAGAGTGTGTGTGTGGGTCCCCAACACAGGAGTTCACCCAGTGCAGGGTCCAGTCAGCAGCACACAGCCAGGGTATCCCAGGGAGTCAGCCGCGGGGGGGGGCAGGACAGGCCAGGCCATGGCCAGTGCAATATTCCAGATGAAGGCGGTAATGAGGGGTGTGAGGAGGTGGGAGACTGAGTGGCACGGCCGTGGAAGGGCCCGGTGGTGATATGCCTGGAACAGGTGTTACCGTGATGGCACCACCTTCGAACAGTACAGTGACACCGAGATTGTGGGCTGGTACTACCTGAACTGGACGATTCTGAGGCAGCTCTGTGAGCAGTGCAGTGATGAGATGCAGGCACCCACAAGACAGAACTATGCCCTGTCTGTGGAGACAAAGGTCACGGCAATAATGTGCCTGCTCACCACGGGCACCTTCCAGAGACCAACAGGGGACACCACAAGCATAACCCAGTCAGCTGCGTCGCGGCTCCTCACACAATTCCTCAATGCACTGCTGCCACATGCTGAGGAATACATCCACTTTTCCAGCACACAGGCAGAGCACACAGCAAACATGCAGGAGTTCCACAGGGTTGCATATATGCCTGGCATGCTAGGGGCTATTGACTGCACCCATGTAGGCATCCGCACACCACTAGGGCTGGAGGAGGTGGCCTACATCAACAGGAAAGGCTACCCCAGTGTCAACTGCCAGGTGGTGTGCGATGCCAAGGGGTGCATAATCAATGGCTATGCCACACACCCTGGAGGAACACGATGCTTTCATCTGGCACCAGTCTGCACTGTGCCACAGGTTTGAGAGTGGGGACGTACCCACCGGCCACGTAGTAGGTGAGTATGCAGCTGGACTGGGCAGCCCTGCACAGCAGGGCAGGGTGTGGGGGGGAGATGCTATGCTGGGGGCATAGGGGGTCTGTCTGTGTAGGTTGGGGGGCAGCCACACAGACCACAGTGCTAACCCAACATATCCCCACACAAGGAACAGTGGATACCCACTCCAACCCTGGTTGCTCACCCCGTACTGGTGCCCATTGACCCCAGTGTGAGAGAGATTCAACGAGGCACACACCAGCATATGGAATATCATTGAGTGTGTGTTTGGACCACTGAAGACACAGTTTCATTGCCTGCACAGGTCTGGAGGTGCCCTATAGTACAGCCCCTCAAAGGCCTGTGGCCTATTCCTGGCCTGCTGTGTGCTACACAACAGGACCACCGATCATGGGATAGCCGTCAAGGTCGAAGAGGGGAACAGCAGTGAGGACGACATGGACGCTAGGCCACACAGCAGTGGGCAACCCCCCCCGGATGATGGGAACCCTGGCTGAACAGGATGACCCAGCAGCACTGGGACACCATTGCAGAGGAGCACTACGGTGCACGCAGGTAGGTGAACATGACCACACACATGTCCCAGAGACCAGGACACAGTTTACAGGCATGCCTGGCTGGGCCCCACAATGCTCATTCCTGTGGGTGAGGACATGTGGTTAGTGCTGGCTGCCACACACGTGGCGCCCCCCCAAATCCTCTGTCCTGACACGCCCACTGCCTGACGTCTTACCTGTGAAGGATGCAATACCGGTCTGATGCCTGTGCAGTTCCAAGGCACCTTTACAGCGCATCACATGCAAATGAGGGAATGCGCAACTGTAATGAGATGCAGATGTCTCCAATGCGCCACGGATATGCTGATCAACTCATCTGCATGTGCCAGCTGAATATCGCGGAATTGCACATGGCACATTGGAGATGCACATGCTCAAGCCATGGCGCAACTGTATGACGTGAGCAGTCCACCTGGCACAGTGCATGCATGCACTGACATCACATACGTTGGTAGCACTTCCTACGCGCAGTGCGCTATATGTGGTACAGCACTCTGCCACTATTGGGCATGTGGTGCACATGCGCTGTACATCCTACAGTGCCTGTGCACCATTGGCACATGGCCCATGGGGCACACTGGACCCTATAGCGCACCATGCCTCCTGTGACCTGTCGTGCTGTCGCGCATGGTGTGCGTGCTGACCTTTGACCCCTACATGTGTCCCTTGACCCCCGGGTGCCTGCGGCACATGCCAGCACTAACCCAGCTATATTGCGCAGTGACGAGGCATGCGCGACTGGGGATGGCAGCGCATCACCAGGCGAGTCGCGCACCCAATGCACATGCATCTCATGAGCTCCTGGGTGCCATTTTGTCTCAGCATTGCAGATTGCAGCATGCCACATAGATGCACAGCAAAGGAGCCCAATTGGAGCCAGGTCAAGCTGGCCAACCTGGTTGCACTAGTGGAGCCCCATGTTGGTACCCTATATGGGCAGGTGCCCCTGGACAGGCCACGCACTGAGGTGTGGCAGAGGGTGGCTGAGGGTTTAGAGGAGGCCACTGGGTCACAGCATAGTGGGAAGCAGTGCCACCACAGATATGGGGACTTGCGGCACAGGGATCCTGACCAGTTGAGGACACTGCAGGCACGTGTCTGGAGGGGTGCCATGCCACGGCCAGGTGAGTGCACATTTTCCACGACTGTGCCTTGTTGGTGTTCTGTGGGGTGCCAGTGGGTGTCATGCCATGCTGCCGGGGGTGGGGAGCTGTGGCTGGGAATGACACCGGCCATGGCAGTGCACCATAGGTGTGCTGTGCCATGGCAACGCCACTGCACAGGGACAAGGGGTATACTGTGCTGGAGGGGGGTGGGGCATGTGGGTTGCTGCCCGGTGCTGATGTCTGCCTCTCACTGTCTCACTACTAGGCCCTGAAGATCGGCACAGAGCGAGGATGGTGGGAGCTGCTGCAGGATGGCAGCAGACCAACGGTGGCGCACAGGCGAAGGGATGCTGGCCATACGGGAGGTGCTGGAGGACAGGCGCCAGTCATGCTGCAGCATGCAGGTAGGCACTCTGTCAGTGTACAATGTTGGGTGGGTTGGGGTGGGCCACAGCCCCCTGTGCACATAGCCATCACAGCCGTGCATCACCGGCGTGGTCCATTGCACCATGCCACACCTTATGCATGTGTGCGTGGCCACTGCAGGTGGGCTGTGGGTGCATCTGGGTCCCAGCCAGGCCACTGCCATCCCCCCACAATAGCCATTTGCCTGGCAGCCATGGTTGTGGCATGCTGCGCATGGCTGGTGGTGGTGTGAAGTGCTGTGCATGGCTGTGGATGGTCAGGATGGTGGCTCATGTGGGCACACATGCTGTGGATGGCTATGTGCCTACTACAGGGAACATGTCACCACTGTCCGCTGCACATGGTGGATGGGCTACAGTCGTATGGGCATGCACTCATCCTTGTCCCCTCCTTTGTCCTAGGTATCCATTAAGTAGATATCCACACCAGGCTGCTGGAGAGGATCTTGAAGGTCACCACAGCCACCCTTGTGGTGGCCAGAGGCAGACCCTGTTCAGGCCACAAAAGAGATGACAGACAAGGCGCCGGTAGGGCTTGAATGTCACGTGAGGCCCATTGGCCTGCATCACCCTCCCTTCACCTGACCCCCTTCCCTTCCTCCATTGTACCCTGCCTAGCCATGTCCCCTGTCCCTCTGCCCCCCTTCCCCAGCCTACCTTCTTGAATGTGGCCTCCCCATTCCCTGCCCCCTATCCCTGTTCCTCTGTATATAGTTTCTGTTGTTTGTTACTTTTAATACACTTCTATTTTGGTAGCCATCCGTGTCCGTGTCTGCTTTGCAGCTGGCGTATGGAGCTATGTTGCAGTGGTGTGCGTGGTGGCTGTGTGGTATGTCTGGGGTCAAGTGGGGCTTGTGTCTGGTGGTCTTTTCCCAGTGGCCAGTGTGTGTGTGACCTGGGGCATACGTGTGTTCCCTGCTGGGCTGTGTGTTGTGTGCTGTCGGCATGTGTGTTGTCATGTGTGTTGTCAGCTATGGTCCCGGTGGCATGTCCTGTGCCATCCTGTGGGTGTTGCCCATGGCTGCCTGCCAGTGGTCACTGGTGTCACGCCACCTCGATGCACTGCTGTGGTTTGCGTGGTCGGGGCCTGCGGCCATGTGCCTGCCTTGCCTCCCTTCTGACATCCCCTGCATCCTGGTGGCAGTGTGTCCTGCTCTTGTGGCCTGCTCCACACTGTGCCAGGTGCCCTGTGCCATGGCCCATGCACCTCTGTCCCTTGGTTGGCCTGTGTTGTGCTCTTGTGCTTCCTGCCTTGCTCCGTTGCACCGCCCAGGTTGCACGATGGTGCCTGCTGACTTGCTCCCTGGCACAGCCCTTGTTGCATGATAATGCATCCCTGTGATGTTTAGTCGTCTTGCACTGTCACTTGTCATTGTGCTCAGCCTTTGAGTATCGCGTTGGGTGCACATTGGCACAGTGTACATGCACTGCGCAACTGTTGCACCTGCCTCTGGTGGATTTCTGAATATCCCACCCTCTGAGTAAGCATACTGTACACTGCAATGCCTCTAACTATAAAGCTAATATATATATATAAGAGCACATTATTTTTTATTTTAAGAAAACCCTAAGTCTCGCTACAGTAACTGTTTGTAACTGCCAGCCTTCAGGAGGGAGCTCCCCTATATACTATAGGAGGGTAGCCAGGGTACTTATTGCAGACACAACACATTGCTGAACTTACCAGGCTCAAACCATTTACCAGCTCTCACTCCCTTATTGACTGGTTCCTGTCCTTCCACCTCCATCATATCATTGAAGCAAATACTTGTGTTGATGCCACAATAATCACTGTATGGTGATGCTGGCCCTGGTGTTGGTGGCAGCACTTAAAGAGCTAGTGTAATTATCATTTTTTATATCTGCTTTATGCAGCCAGCCTTTTACTAGATTGTTTTAATGTGCTGAATAATCACCTACTGTAATTTCAAAATACATCTGTCTGTGTTCCATATCCCTTCCTGAAGCTGGTCTTCTCTGGGCTCCGCGTGCACCATTCAACCAAGAATGGTAGTGAAGTCATGGGAGGACAGCTGCAGTGAACCAAATGGCAGCACTCATCAGATAGAATTGAGTAAAATTACACTTTATAAAATTACCCATACTGCACGGGGGTGGGGGGCTATCAAATAAGTGATACATGGCCGGAGAGATGCTTGAACCTCATACACTGCCCAAATGCTGCTGAATATGAGAATTTTGGACTCTCACCCTCATTCTGTGCTGAGTGTGATAGCCAGGTACCAGTGCAGGGAACGATGTCCTCTATTACTTGGGCACGTTGAGGGATGAAAGGTGAGGTTATAACTTAAGGGTTTGACAGTTACTGAGCACAAGAAAGTTGTTAAGCAGAAGACAGTTGCTGAGTACAAGCGGGAAGTGATCATTGAAGCCAAGGAGGAACAGAATGCTTGTAGCTCAACAGGGCTCCAATAAAGAGCTGGGGGTGGAGGGGGCTAGACTCTGAGGGACAGTGTCAAGTCAAATCTCTGGACTATTAATCTATTCACTCCCTATTTGGGTGATTGTTATGGACTCTGTCACTCATGGTTGGAAGGGGGGGAGACTTCAGTCACCTAGTGAGGGTTGGCATCCCACTACTTTTGGCAGCCTCAGTGATCATCAAAGTTTTGCAGGTAGGTCTTGCTGTGTGGGGCACAGCCCAAGAGATTTTTTCTTGCTGGGGAGAGCAGAGTGCAACTAATAACTCAGCTGAACGTTCTGTCAGTCAACAGAGAAATGATGGTAGTAAGAATGTTCAGTGACTGAGTCATGCCTTAAAAAATACCACACCCAAAAATACAACACAGTAAAACACTTCAGCAAACATTTGATTTCACCCTATCAAACTCTTAAAAAAAGACACCTTTCATCTTACACTGAACCCGATAAAATAACTGTAGGAGATGGACAGGGCAGGAGAACACTCGTGACACTTTGAACAGAAGCTGACACAAGCTACTAGAGGTGTCTGTCTGTAGCAGGAATCAGGTGCCCTCACATCCACTAGAGGATTGACAGGCTACCCCCCACTATGTCAGCCCCCGTGTCCTTGACCATAAATTGAATCGAACAGTTAGATTAGTTTCCTGCTTTTTAAAAAACTGATTAATAGATAGCTTAAAGTTACAATTAATAATTTCATTTATTGCTAATTCTGGAATCGGATGGGTGATGGGGCTGAATCTCAGCAGGGGGGATTCTTCATGGCCCTGCAAAAGTAAAATTTAATGTAATAGAAACTCAATAAAATGGACCATTACAGTTCAAGGTAGCTTAAAAGGGTTTACAAAAAAGTAAGTCAATACATTAGCTCTTTAAGTTACAGACTATGTGGGTGGGGAATGCACGTGTGAATCTGGGGAGGTCATTCTTCATTTGGCCTGTGATTTGCCAGGGGGGTGGGGCCACTAGACAACAGGGAAATTTTGTCTTATTGTAAATTCTGGAATCGGATGGAGGAACTGGGCTGCATCTCAGCAGGGAGGGAATTCTTCATGGGCCAGCAATCGACCGGGGGTGGGGCCACTAGACACCAGGGATGTGGGGTTTTAATGTTGGCCTGGATGAGATGGGGGGAACACTTTTTTTTAAATTTTTTTAGCTATGTACTTGAATTTCACACTTGCAAAATATTCCACGAAATGCTTGAATTTTGCGAGGCAAAATTCTCGATTTCATTAGAATTTCACAAGTGAAATTACATTTCACTGCATCTCTAGTGTTATCTGTACAGATTGGGGTGAAAGTTTACTACAAGACTGTATTCTATTGTGCATTCAATTAGATTGATGAGTAGAGTTATAATCTGACAACATTTTGAATGAGATTTTTTTTTGTTACAGTGCATTATTGTTGTGTATGTGTTGTGTTATTTATATTAATTACTGTCATATTGGCAAGTCCATATGCAAACAAAGTATTACTCTCAAAGTGAGATCCTAGTTAAATAAAGGAGAAATAATAATAGAGAAAATGTATTTGTTATATATTGGAACAACCACTACCATCTTCTAACCTTGTTTTTCTATAATTAATTAACAGTATTCATAATATATCCTATTTTAATATGATGGTAACATCAACATGATTTGAAAAATATTTGAAACCATGTTATATTTTTATGTATGAAGACATGGATGTGGTACCAATATTACTGTATATATAGAATAATGTATGGACAATGGTGTGTTATGAGATTTTTATACACCCCTGAGGTGTGTGATGCTACATAAACCATAAGAGTGAAGCTCAAATGGTTTATAAAAGTTTCACACACCCAAGGGATGTAAAAAAAAAATTAAGAACTACACTCACGTCCATTAAATTATTATTATTATTAGTTTTTATAATTATTGGTTTGAGAAAAGAGATGTTAGGGTAAGCATGGGGGAACAGATTGCAGGGCTGACCCCCATAGTACTGTACATGTTTGTGACATCACAAACATGCATTATTGAGTTTGACTGCAATTGGTTTTAGGTTGATATCAACCTTAGCCAGTAGTTATATATTAGTACAACAACTTAGATGACTCCAAGCTTTCATTTTATTTAAGAAAAACAAAAGCAAGACTCGTAGCCCTAATGGTTCCAATGTTATACCAATTTAAATAAATAATATTTTATGACAGATTTAACTTTTGAAACACTTAGGCTAGAAACGTAATTCTTTAAAAAAAAATTACAGCTTGGAGTGAGATACGATACCACTTCATATGTCGACACATATCTATTCTTGATGATATAATATGTTAGTAAAAAAGGATTTAAAATATTGTTATGCCATTTTATGTGTACACATATCAATACATGAAAGTTTTACCAACATGATATATAAATATACTGTATCAACTTAGCTGACTCTAAAATGTCTTTAAGAAAATCATGTTCCAAGCTCTAATGTCTCCATCAGCCCACTTTAATGCATTTATCTTTCAATAGGTCTAACTTTTAAACTGTTAGGGCTAGAAACTGATTTTTTTTATTGAAGTTTTAGTGTTGTACGATTAATAATCCAACATGCATTAATTCAGATATGCAGAATTGCATTGTTACACAGCATCCTATAATCAATTGTGAATGACAAACTTTTAAATAACACTAACAAAACAGAACAACAAAAGACAACACATATTAAAAATGATTTCTTAACTTTACATGCAATTCATTATGATTGTTTGTCTAAGAGACTTTTTTTGGTTCATTTTCCTGTCACACATAGTTCATTCAGTTTGAAGGATTTTCATTTTGGAAATTTTGCTTCCAACAGGTAGTAGTATCAGCCATTCTTAAATTCCCTCTTGTATGCTTACTGCGACAACTACGATAATGTGATGCCATCTGGTTTGCCAGTAAGAGGTGAGGGATAATTTTGCTACACTCATTAAAGTCTGACTATACCCACACAAATGTGGGAGACTTACTTCTATTAGTATATATTATTCCTTCCATAGACTGGCATTCCTGTATAGACTGAATCCATGCTTATCCCAAGGGAGGCACAGAGCTTTTCCAACTTTTTAGGATGGCCAATTTAGCTATTATTACTGCTAGACTGAGGAACATGAATTTATATTATGTTCTTCCTGGTCTTCCTCTTCTGTCTAATCTCCCAGCAGAATCTTTTTACTGGTGAGTGAGATCGGTGTGCCTGTTATCTCTCTCAGTTTGGACTCTACTGCTCCTGAAAATGTTAGCAGGTTTAGACAAGCATGCATCATGTCTTATGTGCATCTTATTACAGGTACTTTTCTTTTAATCAGGAGAGACACACTAAGCTGAAAACTTGTTTGCAGGTGCGACCTGGGAGCACAAAGAAGTTAAGTGACTTGCTCAGGGTCACACAGTATGCAAGTGGGGGCTGTGGGATTCAAACCCAGGTCTCTAGATTTGCAGCTCAGAGCCTTAAACCACTGTGCTATACTGCCATCCTATACTGGAGAACTGTTTAAGTGTGGTTGTAGTATAGTAGGCTCTCTGTAGAGGTTATGAATTGAATTAATTTAAATTTGCTCTGCATTGGCTTCCATCAGTTCCCCTCCTGCAATTCTACCCAATCTTCAAGAGGAAGTTCCAATCCTAGGTTCATTTCCCATTTTACTCTATTCTGAACACTATTACCTGGGACTGAGCTCATAATGGTAGAATATTGTTTTGTGACCAGCCCCTTTGTGTCTCCAGCTGTATCTAGAATGCTCGCTCCCCCCCGAGGGCTCATGCACTTTACAACTTTCATTTGCAGATACTGAAAAAGGTGACTTGCTGGTAGATTGTATCTTAATTGTAGGTGCTCAAATCTTATAAACTCCACATTTTCAAATAGATGTCCTAAGAGAGCCATGCCCCTTGCCTCCCATGTTTTAAACTATGCTGTTTTCAAAAATCTGGGATACACTGGATTGTCCCATAATGGTGTGAGTGCTGTGTCCTCCAAAATCTCTCATTTGTACATATGTACTTTATGCCAGATATTCAGGAGAAGTGTTATTACCCCATGTTCTTTGACACTGCTTTCATTCCATAGTGTGGTGCTATATAATAAGTCCATGAGCCTTTTTTGACTGTCAGTTCTTTTTCCTTCAATATTCCTTTGTTGAGACACTTAGGGTCATACCAGCTTTGCATATGAGAAAGCTATGCCACCATGTAATAATTTTTAACATGAGTTGTCCAATTCCTCCTCTCTTAGGACAGAGAGTGAGCAGTTCATACTTTAATCTTATGGTCTTTTTGTTCCAGACCTAGGTTGTTGCAAGGGTTCTTAATTCTATAAAAAAGAATCTGGTACATGGATTGACAAAACTTGAAACAGGTACAGGTACTTTGATAGGATTGTCATTTTCAGCATGTTAGCCCTTCCCATTAATGAGAGATGAAAAGATTGCCATTTTTCTAATAGCTCTTTTGTTTGAGCAAGCAGTGGGGGGTAGTTCACCTTAAATATATCCTGAAATAATTTTCTGATACTGACCCCAATATACCTGAACCCCTCCACATTTCACTTAAAGGGCAACTGCTTTTCTAAGTCAGCGTGGTTGCAGTCACATAAGGGCATTACTATTGTTTCTGAATGATTTATTTGATAACCTGCTATAGACCCAAAATCATTTAGGAGTTGGACCAAACGTGGAAATGACTGTTCTGGATTATTAGTGCACACCAACAAATCATCAGCATATACAGATACTTTGACATTTGTGTCACCAATTGTTATCCTAGCAATATCTTTCTGATCTCTGATGGCCTGTGCCAGAGGTTCAAGTGCAAGGTCGAAGAACAGTGGTGACAAAGGGCACCCTTGTTGAGTGCTGCTTCCTAGAGGTACCTGTTCTGACACCCAAGCATTAGACTGTAGTGCAGCTGTGTGCTGATTGTATATGGCCTGTACCCACCTAGTAAACTTTGGTTCAAACCCCATATGTTCCATTATGCACCAGAGATGGTTATACATGAACCAATCAAATGCTTTCTCGATGTCGAGTGAGACCACCACAGGTGCCTCCCATCCCATTGCCTCTGTTCAAACACCTGCAATACTGTTCTCATATTCATTGCAGATCCCCCATTTTAACAGAACCAGCCTGGTCTTCTTTCACCAGTGGGGGCAAGACTGTCTCAAGCTTTCCAACTAATATTCTGGCATATATTTTAAAATTGGCATCATTTATTTATTTATTTAGAAAATATTTCACCAGAAAAGACAACATGAGCTGACGAACAACTCGTTTCCAGAAGCGTCCTGCAGGAGGGGGGTACAATGGTTGGGTGAAGCAAACATAAAGCCAAATCAAACAATACCATTGCAAATTCTTTACATAACAAAGTGGTTGACTACAGCACAAGGACCTGAGGATGAGGTAGTAGTAATAATTAGTTGGAGAACTTATATGGTGCAACCAGGGCTTAAAGACCAGGAGACCAGGGAGTTAAGAAAAAAAGAACCAGAAAGCACCTAGAGTTGGGAGCAGTACTTTGGTAAGTGCTAGTGAAAGACCAGAGAGAGAGGGTGGGGGAGGGAGGGAGAGAGAGAATGGTTGCCAGGACTAGAACCCCTATCAGGATGCTAGGAAACCTCAAGGAGGTGGACCAGACAGGAAATTTAGGAGGGAGAGAAGGAGGGAGAGTTGGGAGGGAGACAGGGGGGTAGCTAACTAAGTAATGGAAGTGAAGAACTGGGGGCAGAAGTGGGCAGAGATCACAGTTCCCGACAGGGTAACTAGGAATGTTTTGTGATTTAAAGATAAGCAATAGAGGAGCAAGCATTCATTTGAGAGGGGTGAGAAGTAAGTGGCTCAGCATCCAAATCAGGGTTGGAGCCCTGTTTGAGGGTACTGGGATGGAATGGGAATGTGGAGTAGGGAGGAGCAAACATTTAGGGATGGATAGGAGGATGGGCAGAATGAGTAAGAACTTGATGAGGGGATACAAAGTGTAAAGGGTAATAGGTAAGGGTGGGGGTGGAGGGGGAGCTAAGGGTAGATGAGTGACTGAGGGAAAGTGGGTGCTTAGGGTTAGGGAGAGGGAAGAAGGGGCTGATGACTGATAGAAGGAAGGATACATGGAGAGAGTGTGGTGCAGGGGGTTGTGAAGGGGCTAGGAGCAGGTGCAGTTAGGGGAGTAGAAGTTGCATAGGGACTAGATAGAGGAATGATGGGGAAGAAGACAGTCAGATTAGAGGAGGAAGTGAGTTCCAGAGTTTAGGGAAGCAGAAGGAGAAAGCTTCTTGACCTCTGAAGGTAGGGCGATGGGGGTTGGCAAGCGTGCAGGAGTCAGAGGACCTAAGAGGGTGGGAGGTAGGAGGGAGAGCAGAGAGAGAGGAGGAGAGGTAGGAGGCAAGGGACCCAAACCAGAATTTGGAAGTGAACTTAGCACAGTGCAAGAGGCGCCTGCACTCCAGGAAAGGCAGTGCTAGGGAGTGGTATAGGATGCAGTGATGAGGGTGGGGGGGTCAAGGGCAAAGTGACAGAAAGGATTGAAGAGAGAATCCAGTCTGGCAAGGGAAGACTTGGGAGCAGCACTATAGACAATGTCACCATAGTCAATTATGGGGAGTATTATTTTCTGAACAAGTTTACGCCTAACCAGTAGTGATAATGAACTGCAGTTTCTGTAAAGAGTGCCAAGCTTGGGGCAGAATTTTTGAAGAATAGCATCAATATGATCAGAAAAGTTAAGGTGTTGGTCAAGCCAGACACCCAAATATTTTAAAGAGCTGGAGACCTCTAAAGTTGTCCCATCAAGGGTGTGGAAGAAAGGGAGGGAGGGGAGGAGGACAGCCGAGAGAGTCTCTGCCTAGTGCCAAAGATCATGAAGACTGTCTTCTTGGCATTGAGAAAGAGTTGATGAGAACTTAGCCAGCGCTGAACATTACTGAAGTCAAGTTGAAGTATGGTAGTCACATCAAAGGGTGAATGGCCAGAGGTGAACAA
This sequence comes from Neoceratodus forsteri, assembly GCA_016271365.2. Taxonomy (NCBI): domain Eukaryota; kingdom Metazoa; phylum Chordata; order Ceratodontiformes; family Ceratodontidae; genus Neoceratodus; species Neoceratodus forsteri. Next base: position 1,091,135,315 of record CM057458.1, read on the forward strand.
AACTGTATTGTCAGTATACATATGGATCAGGGATGAGGAGCAGACTGACAGTAGGTCATTTAGGAAAATAAAGAATAGGAGGGGGCCAAGAATGGAGCCTTGAGGCACACCAGTAGAGATTTGTTATGGGGACGTAGAGTCAGCAGTTCTGATACATTGAGTTCTACCTACCAGGTAGGATCTTAACCAATCACAGGCAAGCTTTGACAGGCCAACTGGTGAGAGGGTTTTGAGAAGGAGGGAGTATGAGACAGTGTCTAAAGCTTTAGCAAGGTCAACAAAGATGGCAGACATAATGTGGCCTTTATCCAAGGCAGAATGGATAAAGTCCATGAGTTTGAGTAGGGGGGTGGTTGTGGAGTGGTTCTTCCGTAAACCATTGGAAGGAAGTGAAGAAGGAGTTGTCATCAAGAAAGGAAGAGAGTAGGAAGAGAACGAGGTGTTCCTGTAATTTTGCCAGGGTGGTTAGTACCGAGATTGAGTGGTAGTTTTCTGAAGAGGAGACGTTGCCACCCTTAGGAAGAGGAAGGACAGTTGCATGTTTCCAGACATCAGGAACAGTTGCAGTGTACAAAGAAAGGTTGAGCAGGTCAGCCAGCGGGTGGGAAATAGCATGTGCAGATAAGCAGAGCAGCTTTGGGTCGAGGCCATTGGGAGAGGTTCCCTTTGTGGAACTGAGAGAGAGGAGAGCCTTTAAAGTGTCATTTGAAGTGACTGGTGAAAAGGTAAAGCTCAAAGGTAATTGGTGGTGCTGGGAGGGATGGTGGGGGTGGGGTAGAAGGGAGGGCTGGGAGAGAGGCTAGCAGGGTGGTAGTGCAGCAAGTCAAGTAAGAGTTAAATTCAGCAGCTACCAATGGATGATTGGCTGTGAGATGGTTGTTAATTTTAAGCAATGGAGGTGGAAGTTTAGCTTGGGGTGAGAAAAGTGAGTGGAGTACTTTCAAAATTTTGATGGGTTATTTATATTAGTGTTAAAGGTTGACTGGAAGTATTCATATTTAGCCTGCCAGATGGCTTTTGTGCAGGCATTTCTGAGGGTACGATACTTAGAAAGGTTGCAAGGGAGTTTGGTGGATTTGAGAGTTTTCCAACATAAATCACGATCTTGCTGTAAGGCTAGGATCTCAGGGGTGACTCAAGGAAAGTGATTTTCATGAACTCTGACTTGTTTAAAGGAAACATGTTTGTTCCAGATAGAGAGAAAGTTGTCTCTGAAACATGCAAGAGCAAGATCAATAGATTTAGCGGAGGCTATAGAGGCCCAGTCCATGAGGGTTAGGTCCTGATGTAGTGTGGCAGGGTCAAAGACTTTGTAGGATCAGATAGTTGGCAGTTTGGGAGGGGCCTTAGGTCAGTAAATTTCCATGATTAAGTAGATCATATGATGATCACTAAGAGCATCAGGCCGGACTGGATTACCCTGTGTGGGTGTCAGGTGAGTGCCCAGTCCAGGAGAGTGTGGTTTTGGGATTTATGGTTTTGGTGAGTAGGTTCCATGATTAGTTGAGGCAGGCTAAGGACAGATAAGTCAGTGTGAGCTTTACATAGGGAGGGAGACAACCAGTCTAGATTAAGGTCACCTAGGAGGTAGAGGTCACCTGAGGAGGCGAGGGACCTGATGGTGGTGATTAGTTCAGTGTCAGCAATGTAGAGTAGACCAGGGCATCAGTACACACCTGCAATGAATATAGGGGCTGAGAAGGGAAGAGAAAGCCTTAGGATGAGGGCTTCATAGGTCTTGGGAACTGTTGTCCATAGGATAGTTGTGGTTTGGAGAGAGAGGCGGAGGAGTAGATAGTGACTCCCCCACCCCTGCTAGTTCAGTCCTGGTGGGTGATGGCATAAGCAGGGATTGTGATGAATGCATCAGGAACCTTATTTGTAAGCCAGGTTTAAGTTACTATAAGTAGATCTGGGTGAGCTGCTGCTACAAGAGGGTTTAGCAGGTCAAGTTTGGGGACTAGACTCCGAATGTGAAGGTAGAAGATCTTTAGCCCCCCAGAGGGTATTCAGGGTGGGGAAGGAAAGCAGGGAGGAGGGGTAGAAGGGGAGGGAGTTTTAATGAGCGAGTGGCCAGGGTTGGGATTTATATCACCTGTGGAGAGCAATAAGAGAGAGATTATGATAAAGTGGAGCTTGGTACTCTTAAACCAGGATTGAATAGATATTTGGGGGAGCTGGGTGGGTAGCAGAAGGTATAAAGTTGGAATTTGAAGAGACAAAGAAGGGTGTGTAAGCAGTGAATAGCTATGAGTGGGGTAAAGGGCCAAATAGGGCAGTGTGTCCAAGCTTGAGAATAGGGTGTAGGAGTTATTGCTAGGTTGTAGTAGGGGGTAAATGGGGTAGTGAGATATGCAGGGGGGCAGAGCAGGGCTTGGAGTCAAAAAGCAGGTGTGGGGATGGTAGGGAGAGGAGGAGGATAAGAAATACAGTGAAAAAGGATAGGGGAGCAGCATGGACAGACAGCATTATTGCAAGAAGGGGTTTGCACAGCAAACAGAGTAAGCAGGGTTGGGTTTGCTGTCTGTAGCACTATAGTAGAGTGGAGCAAGCAAGAGGGCGATAGCAGGTTGAGGGAAGGGGTTAAGATAGCTTAGGACTAGCTTGAGGTAAGAGTGGCCAATAGCAGAGAAAGTGGAAGGGTACAGGGCAGAGCTTATGTACACTTAATAGTGGTCGGGGCTGGAGAGAGTGGGTGGGACAAAATATTGAGATGCCAAGAAGCCAAAAGCCTAAAAGTAGCAAAAAGGATAGCAACAGCTTTAGAAGAAAATTGCTGTTAGCGCTCAGAGTCTGGGGCTTAAGCGCACATCAATCAGTAAGCTCCAGTGTGGGAAGGCAGCCAATCAGGGAGAAGCAGCATTGAGAGCACAGAAATATGAAAAATGCCTGCTTGGAATCGGACTGTACCTGGTTGGGGAAGTCCTGCAGTCATAGAGCTGGTGAGGCAGGTGGCAGATCAGGAATGGCTGCACTGTCAGAGAGTGACTGCCCGGTCAAGAGCTGCAGAGTTTTTTTCTCAGGTTTAGTTGTTCACAGTATAACTCATCTGCCAATGAAGAACCTGGATAATACTGTTATGTGTCCCAGTGCAATGCTATCCTTGGCTCTGCTAGCATCCTTCACAGACAGACAATGCATTATTCTGTCTCATAGTAACTGATGACAGACTTCAATTCCCCCATCTCAGCCAGGTAAGTGTTCTTCACTCAGCCTTGGATTCACTCCATTTCTTTGTGGAGGCATGTACCTCCTCCGGTCCAGCTAGCTGTTAAGTAATGAGATAGGCCCATAAGAAACCACCTCATCTTTGTGCTTGTCAGGTTTTGACAACACTGATATTTTAGCTTGCTTAAATGAATTTGGAAGCTGACTACCTGAAAAGCAACTTGCAGTGTACCAAACAATGGACTCATTATTGCAGGTACCATTATCTTATACAGGTCAATGCCCAATCAGTCTGGACCTGGAGCCCTACAGCTGATAGAGGTCCTCTTGCCTTAAGTACCTCATGTTTTGCTATGTCTTAGTCTTATTCTATCGTAGTCTCTGGCAGCATGGCCTGAAGATTGTTTTAAAAGTTGCATACTTTGCTACCTTCTACTACTGTGGGTTGCCGACTCCTTTACAGTACAGTTAAAAAAAAACCACAAATTCAGCATTTATATCACTTTGCAAATGTTTGTGTTCCCCATTGTTTTGCTTTTGACAGTGTAAATGTGTTGCTGTATCCCTTTCTGTCTTAACTGATGTGCCAGCAGCTTCCCACACTTGTTTCCAATTCCATAAAATTTAGCTTTGGTGTAACAGAAAACTCATTAAATCTGCCTGGTGCCTAACTCCTTAAGCTCTGTTTTTACTATCGAGCTCTACAGAGTGTGCATTACCTATTCTTTTTGAATTCTTCATCCACTTCTGCAATCCTTTTTCAGCATATCTAATTGCTCTCGACTCTTTTTTTTATTTTATTGTAGTATGCAGTTGCTCTCCTCCTAAAGAACACCTTTAGGGAGTTCCATACTACACCCACATTTTCCACAGATCCCTTAAAGAGGGGTCACATCTCTTCACTTTATTAGTTGTTTTTGCTGCACTCAGATCCCACAAAAACATTAACGGAGCATGGTCAGAAATTATAATTGGTAGGCACCTAGAGTAGCTCCACTCATGCCATCAGTGAGAGCGACACCAGGAACACATCCATTTTGGTATGTGTTTGATGTACTTATGATTAAAATGAATAGACTCTGGTCTCTAGGTGCATCAAACACCATACATCCTGAAGCCCTGTATTACCCCTCTGACTTTTAAAGGTGTGAGCTGCTTTCTGTAGATGATATGGACGTGGGGAGGATCTGTCTGAGATATCATCTAGTACCATATTGGTCTCATTCCATACTATCTCTCCCTTCCCTTTACCCAAGAAGAGCATCAACTCCTAGAAAAATGCTGTATTATCGTAATGCAGTGTGGAGATATTCAACAGTTCTATAGGTGTAGTGTATTGATTACCTTGTACCTAAACCAATTTACCATGCATGTCTTTTTGAATTGTTTCAAGCTGAAATAGCATTTTTTTTGTGTGTGAATGAGAATACTGTAGTTATTCCCCTTGAGTGCAAGGTATATGAGGATGCATACACTTTACATAATCCCTGCAAAGTTTGTGGTCACTGTCATTCAGGTGTGTTTCTTTTTAAATACACAATACCTAGACTTTGCTTTTTCAGATATGTTAAAATATTTGTTCTTTTAATTGGGTGGTTTATCCCTTTTATGATATATGAATACGCCTCAATAATACAATCCTAAGGCATACAAAAATGTTTCAATAATACACCACTGCTGTTTCAATAATACCATTCTGAAACAACTGATAATACTATAATTCTTGCAGATAATACTACAATTCAAAGTTCATTTCAGCTCTGAACGATAGTATTATCACAGAAAGAGAGTGATTTTCTTTGAGTTATCTGATCACACTAGAACTGGTTACTATGGTGCCAGTGCAGTCACTCGGGACATGACCTGTCAGTCAAAAAAATGCATTATCATTGGCCGCTTTATGTCTCTGGGCAGGCAGAACACTTTTGAAAACATGGCAACTTTGTTTCACTTAGCGAGAGAAACTCAAAGCCTTTCACTCAATTGTTTTTTATTTTTATTTTTTATTATTTTTCTGGCACATTAAAGGATTATCTGTTTGATACTGCCTACACTGAACACCTCTCTGAACCAGCCAGGTAGGACTCACTTCAAGCTAATGAATGGAGGTGCTGTGACTGTGACAGAGACTGGTTAAAGCCCAAGTTAAAGCAAGTGAGTGTTCCGTGCAGCATTTGGGCACTCATTTTCCTCTGATATTGGCAGAAAGATTCCAAGTCCCCTTATTTATTTTTATTTCTTTCCGGATCCATGCATTACAAAAAAATAACAGTTAGGAGACTTTGTATTACTTGGGTGTAATACCATCTCGAGGTTTTGAGGACATGGGAACCTGTCCCCAGAACCTCTCGATGGTACTACACCCTTGTAATACCCAGTCCCCTATCTATTATTCTACTGTATTTATGTTTCTAGTTGCACAGTTAATACTTTCTAGTCTACTAATCAATATATAAGAGGGTGTCTACTAATTAATATATAGAAGGGTGCATAACTTAGCAATACTTAAAACAGGTACAAGTACTTTGATAGGATTGCCATTTTTAGCATGTTAGCCCTTCCCATTAATGAGAGAACTCTGTAGTTCTCTGTTATTTGCCCCTTACTGGCATAATCACTGTAGTAGCTATATTGGAAAACCATAGTTTGCAACTGAGGTACCGAGAAATGTATTTGCATTTTTACTGCACTCTGTATATTGTAAATTTCTCAATTTGCTCTCAATGAACTTAATGATGATGATGAACAAATTTAACATTAATTAAACAAGCAATAACATTAAAATCGCAGTCCTGCTACAATGAGATCACTACTTGATTGTATCTTGTTTTTGTGGGTATACCCATCAGTTACACTAGGCATTCATTTAGGCAAACTGAGATACTTAGCAATACTCGGCTAAACCCATAACGGAATAGCCTGTCCCTTGGTCAAGAGGCTATATCATAATATCAAGTGTTTTGGTGTTCCACTTACATGATGTCATTATTTACCCATTGGATATACCAATTTGTACATTGGCCTTATGCTTCTGCTAGAGATTTATTTTATTTAAAAAAGGAGCATAACCCAACTCCAGACATACCAGACACTTACCCTGCCTATATTGTGCCTTGCTTACGTTGGTCAGTGCAAAAAGAACACCCCCCCCCCCAATCAAACTGGATTAACAGCATGATGGGCAGGTTTGAATCCCCTTGCTAGAGTAATCCATGCATTATTATTTTATGACACTGACAGGGTATTTTGTTAAGGCTTGACAGCCTTATTACAACTTTTTGTAACATATCAGATGTTTAGTTATTTGTGCACATGCAATGCAGTTACCATCAGGTTTTCTTTTACTCTCTTAATACAGCATTTTTTGTTTTCCGCCATCCCAGGACATATAACTTAAATTAGGCACTTACTGTTTAATCATCACACCCCTTTCACAAGTTAGCACCATTATATATCAAATGAATATTGTGTTACTCAGTCTGATTGCATAGGCAGATATGAGGTGCATATCCTCACGGCTGTACTGCTTACCAGGCAGAAGTCGTTCATCTGCTCTGCTACATTCAAGGTGGAGACCCCTCCAAATCTTGTCCTATATCACCACTATAAAAAGGCTGAATGACCCAAATGGCCTCAAAGGACTTTTATTTAATTGCTACCCCAGGTGCTCTTTCAGAGTTGTTGCATTGCCAACATATTAGGTGCAGACATTAGGAAGTTTGGATGTGCATTTGCTGGTTTCTTTGGCCATCAGTTCATGTGGGCACTGCACACTCCTTCATGTAGTAATTCCCACACTGTCACACAGTCAAGCCGCTATAGTTCAAGAGGCACTTGACAGAGAGAGAGAGACGTGATGGCTGCTTTCAGAAAGCACAGGAACCAGCAGCTAATTTTCGACTCTGTCCCCTTCTTACCACCAGTCCATGGAGCATTTGTTCATGGAGGTAATAATCCAAAAGTCCTGTAGTAGAGATGAGTCCAAACAATGCATCTTTTCAAAGCATTCAGTCATTATGTTTATATGAAATGAGGTTCAAATCAATTATCATCGGCCCCCTCCTTCTCTACAATTGCACATGTAGTTAAGACTTCTCATTTTATTTATGCATGCTCACATAGTCCATTGTCTTTCTGTGGTCAGTAAAAGAAATCTGCTTATCATCTACCATAATCCTTAATTTAGCCAGTCTGAATAATGCAAAAGGCAAGTTTAGTTTCTTTACCTTAGATTTAACTTCAGAGAACTTTTCTGGTTTGGGAAACAGTTCCAAAACAGATGCCCGGGAAAATGTGTATCATTTGATTTTTGTATTTGATACCTCCCTCCTTCCAAGCCTTGCACGATCCATTCTTTTTCTAAAACTTGTGTAATTTCATAAGAAGGAATCTGGGTCTCTCCTCTTGCTCTGTCCATCCTTGTAATGCTCTGTGGGCACAATCGGTACTTTGTCTTTGTACTCTTCTTTTATTAGAAGAGATGACTAAGCAGTTCTCATTTCCTTTGTATCCCTCTGGGAGGATTTTTTTTTCTCTGTGGCTGTGGTTTTCTAGCCTGTCCTTTCTGCTGGAGCTAAACAATTGTTTTTTCATGCTTAATAATTAGGACTTCCAAGGGCCCAGGCTATCCTTGTTATTGCTGATCCTACTCACTACCTGTTCGATGCATTGATCCAAGTCTTTTTCTTATTTTTTGAGGGGAGAGTTGTACCAAGCTAGCTTCTATGCCACAAAGCTTTTCTTTGATCACCAAAAAACCCCTGCTGCATCTCTGTCAGCAACTGGTCTCGTTTCCACCTGGCTGGTCCCAATGAACTTTATACACTCTGTTCCATGCTCTGTGCAGCTTGGGTCCCATGCTTCTTGGCCCATGCTGCTGATGATTTTGGAGGCAAATTTTTTCTTGGGCTTTGCAAGAAAGTGAGATGTCCTTGCTGGTCCATTTAGCTTGCTGGGCTTCTTGGCTTTATCCCCTTTTTTCATTGACAGTTTGCTGAGTTATACAGCTAGTTGGCAGAATTTTTGCCAGCTGCTGGCTTGGAGCTGTGTATGTGTGGTGTGTCTTAGATGGCAACGATCTTTTTAAATGAAAGGTTGGAATATGGTTGACATGAGTAAGCTCTAGCGACATGTGTTGATTCTATTTTGCACAGTATGTATCGATACTGTTTTGTAGCCATTTTTATCTTCTGTTTCTCTCTCACCTGCTTGGCCCCTATCCTCCAGACACCCCAGCCCCGTCACCTTGCTGTTCACCAGGATTTACCACCAGCTGTCTTCTACTAGTGAAGCCACTTATTCAATGTGTAGTTAATACCATTTGTTATTGTGACACAGGCAGAAAAGTCAAACACATTGTATCAATGCAATATTTTGCATTAATAGATTGTATCAATACTGTTTTCTGTATCAGTACATAACAATCACATGAAGGCTTTCAACAATTTTTAAACTGTTTTAAAATGTTTAATATGTTATTGATTTTGGTTCTATTTCAGCCAAATTTTGGAGGAATAATATATGTAATAGTAATATAATAATAATAATATTCTTTATTTTTATGGTGTCTTTTAAAACCAAGGCGGCTAACAAATATAAAATAACATATCAGACAATCCAAACATTTAAAAATAACACAGCTAATGCAATTAAAAAAGAAATCTGCCACCAAACACCTGGTACCACAAATATGTCTTTAGTGCCTGTTTAAATCCCTCCATGGTTATGCACTCCCGTAACTGACAGGGTAGAGAATTCCAAAGGGTTGGGGCCACATGCATAAATGCATGAGCCCCAGAATATTTCAGGCACACCCTAGGAATCTCTAGCAACCCCTCGTCAGTGGAATGGAGTGATCACTCAGGGCAGAAGGGACCAGGAGTTCTTTCAGGTAGTCTGGGCCCAGTCTGTGTAGGGCTTTAAAAGTCAATAAACTGACTTTAGAGGTGATCTGCCACTGTACTGGCAGCCAGTGCAGTCCGCGCAGCACCGGTGAAATATGACAGGACCAGGAAGTCCCCATCAAAAGCCGGGCTGCAGCATTCTGTACTAGCTGCAGGTGGTGGATTTCCACCCCAGAAAGCCCTAGGTAAAGGGAGTTGCAATAGTCCAAGCGTGAGGTCACAAAGGCATGGACCAGCTTAGGAAGATCACCGGACAGAACAAGGTGCTTAACCCTGGAGATATTCCTCAGATGGTAAAAAGAGGACTTGACGACAGCTGACACCTGCAAATGCAGAGTCAGCCCTTTGTCAAAAAATTATCCCCAGATTTCGTACCTGTTCAGAGGTCGGGAGTGGTAAGCCCCCAAGGAAAAGCCCGCAGGGTGAACCAGCCCCTAGCCCCCCTATCCGGCGTGCCGGATCCACAACCAGCACCTCAGTCTTTTCCAAGTTCAACTTCAGCCATCTCAAATCCATCCAGTCCTAGATTTCTGTGAGGCAGTTATTAAAGACCAAGAGAACTCCATCCTGGTCAGGTGCAAAAGAAAGGTAGAGCTGGGTATCATTAGCATAACAATGAAACCTCAGCCCACACCCTCTTTCAATGTCTCTGAGGGGCAGCATGTACACTGCGAACAACATGGGGACAACACTGAACCCTGAGGAACCCCACATGACAGAGAAACTGGGTCCGAGGAATGAACTCCGGACACCACTCTCTGATTTTTTCCAGAGAGAAAAGATGTAAACCACCTGAGGACTGCACCCGACAGTCCACAGATGAACCTCAGGTGGTCAAGTAGGACCCCATGATCCACAGTGTTAAATGCTGAAGAGAGATCTAGAAGAACCACGATGGAATGGTTTTTCCAATCTCTGGCCATCAGGAGATCATTGAGCACCCGAACCAGTGCTGTCTCAGTACTATGCCTCTTTCAAAAACTGGACTGGAGAGGTTCATAGGTGTCATGGATGGTCAAATGGTCCTCCAGCTGTATGGCCACTACTTTCTCAATCACCTTCTCCAAAAAGGGGAAGTTAGAGATTGGTCTGTAGTTCACAAGGCAGTCGGGGTCCAAAGAAGCTTTCTTCAAGAGGGGTGTTACCACCGATTCCTTCAGGGAGCTAGGAAACTCACCTGTTTCCAAGAAGCACCAGACTATCTGTGCAAGGACTGGACCAATGGAGTCAATACAACCCAAAATCAGGGAAGTTGGTCCTGGATCCAAACTACAGCATGTAGGGCATGCACTTTGGACAATCCGCATGACATCCATGAACTCTGGTTGGTCAAAGGTACTCCAGGAATGCTGAGCGGCAGTGACCATGCACTGATCAAAAGCAACACCCATAGATCATGCTGGTTGGAGTACCGCCCTGATGTCAGCCACATTAGTCACAAAGAATCTAGCAAGTTCATCACACTCTACCTGTGAAAAAGCTTTTCAAATTTGTAGACAGGCTGGGTTGCACAGTCTGTCTACAGTGTAAGAAAGCTGAGCTGGTCAATTCTGAGGAGCCACAATCTCCCTGGACAGGAACTCTGCCTTCTTGTGGGTGACTGCGGATTGACAGACATGATAATAATCCATCAATCTAAGGTGGTTGGCATCAAGGGCAGATTTCTGCCACCAATGCTCTAACTTTCCTCCTACTCACTGCATCTCCCTCAGAGTCCCATCAAACCATGGGGATCAAGGGTGAAGAGAGAGGATGAACACGGACAGGAGCAATGACATCCAGGACTACCAAAATTTCCATATTATAGGCCACCACGAGGGCCTCTGTGTCACTGTTTGCTTCTGGAAGGGATGAAAGGTCAAGTACTGCTGCCAGACCTTCAGAGCTAACATCTCGCAAAGTGAGATACCTGACCATCTCCACAGGAGTAGGCCTTCGAAGGGGGGGGTGCTAAAACTAAATCCCACAGTGCAGTATTCAGGCCATCCAACTGGTTCCTCCCCAAGTCAGATGCTTTGATCCCCAGGAGGAAGACTAAGTCAAGAGAGTGACCATGTTTATGGGTAGCAGATGTAACTATCTGTGTAAGGCCCAGAGATTACATCAGCTGGAGGAAGTATTGTCCAAATTGCGAGAACTCATCGTTGACCCAGGTGTTGAAGTTGCCCAACACCATCAATCTGGGTGACTGAAATGCCATGTCGATGACAAAGTCTGCCACTTCCTGAAGGAACTGCTTCTCATCGCCGGGTAGACAGTAGATGAGAGTGATCCTACAGCCTACACCTGCTACCACACTACACTCAAATGACTCAGTCTCCTCGACTAGCACACTCGTGAGATTAAGTCTGGTCTTGAAACAGACCGCAACCCCCCCTCCCCCGCGATCCAATCTCAGGCAGTGGATCACCAAGTACCCAGCTGGAGTTAGAGCCTCCAATATGGGGCCGGAATTCTCATCCAGCCAGGTCTCAGTGATGCAAGCCAGGTCCACTGTTCCCACAAAATCTGCAATAATTGCAGTCTTGTTTTTAATGGACCTGGCATTGCATAACACCGCCCAAGTTGGATGAACCTCCAGGGCCGCCAAAGTCACCTGCTCACCAAATTTGGTAGTGCCCTTGGGTATGGAAACCAGACATGATGGACCACGATCTTGGTTCCATTTCACCCCTGGGGCATCTCCTGGATCTTATGACCCTGATGCGGTGGCCCTGCTCATTCATCCTCCTCTGTTTGTACCCCCCTGGTCCTCCCTCCCCTCCTACGAGCAATACCCAGCTTCCTACAGTGCTTGTATGTTGTAAACTGCAATGGGGGGGGAGGGCCAGAGGGCATGGAGAGCAGAGGGTGAATAGTGCACAACCATGGGGGCAGGTCTCCAACAGTTTTAAATTATAACCCTTAAAGAGCAGCTGATGTGTTCAGGGGAACTTTAGCAAAACATAATATTTAGACGTAGTTCAGCTTGTATTTTACATTAGTTCTGTATTTCACCTCCCCATAGTCTATCACTAAGGTAATTTGCATGAAAACAGGATCTTTGCTCCCAAAGAGTTCATCTATTCCTGTTGCTTTCTCCCTACCTGAAGTCATAATGCACTGCTTGTGATATCACAGTTACTCCTACGGTAACAAGAGTGTGATGTCACAACAGAGGATTATGACCTGAAGTAGGGAGTAGGCAGATTAACTCTAGGGTATAAATATCATGTCTTTATGTAAATTTCCTCAGTAATAAATAATGGGGAGGAGAAATCTATAAAATACATATGGAATGCAAGCAGAATTTTACCTATTATGTTTTTCAAAGTTTTCTGTGGTATCAGCAGCTCTTTAATTTTAAACCCTTTATGGTATGCAAACATTTCACGCTCCCCTCTAATAAATCTAATCATCCTTTTTTCTCAGGCTTTGCCATCAAAAGCATTGAAAGATAAAAAATACATACTAAGCATTAGTTCAGTAGTAGTGTACGCAGCAGACAAGAGTGGAAGTCCCTTCTTTAAGATTGGAACTGCTATTATAACACTTGGTTTCAAAGCAGTAAACATGATTTAGGTTAAATAAAATGGCGTGTGACTGGATGTGCATATTAAATAAATTGTAATTTCTATTTAAAGCGGAGTGCTCTAGGGCTTGCATTATAGTACAGTACAGTAAACATTGTGTCTGAAAGAATTTGACATACAATGTCAACATACCTTAAGATATTGCAGTCATTTAACTGCCATTATATGTATGAATACGTTCTACATATATTGATGATTTGGATAAGTGAATATTTATAGACTTCAGTAATGATGTGTATATTGCATGGAACAATGTAAAGTGATGTTTAATCTTTACCTAACTATATATCAGTGCTGTTGACATGGCACTACTGCAGACAGTTACAGTAGCATTGAGAATGTCATAAATGTTTATAAATGCATTTTCACCTTCAATATTTTGCTAATGTGTCAGTGATAAATCAAACTGAAGTTGCTTTTATTCCTTTTGTATGGAGATGTCATAGGATGAATATATTTCTAGTTATAGTCAAAATATATCCTAATAGCTTTTGTCTCTCTGTTTCTTCAACTAAGGAGACACTTTGCAAACTTTTTATAAAAATGTATCCAGATGCTTACTGCATTAGTCAAAATATTGCCATCTTATTAGGATGGATAACCCTTGGGCATTATTAACCAGTAAACTACAGCAAATGCATATTATACATCTACTACCAATCAAATCTGTTATATTCAATAACCTACCATATGATAAATTGAATATCTTTTGAATGCAGCAATGTACAGTATATTACAAGTAATTTACTCACAGCACATTGGAATCCTACTCACCATCCAGAGTTGATCTTTGCTGTTCATTTTCTTTTTAAAATCCATTTATATGGTGGTGTATTTCACTCCATATCTCTTATACAGTGGTGTATTTCATTCCATATCTCTTCTACAGTGGCAGTCACTAGAAGCTTGCACACAGAAGCTCTCAGCAGGGACTGAGCAGTCCACGTAGCCCCTAAAGGTAATCTACCTCCCTACCACTGCACTGCTTTTAGGGGTGTTTGGGCCTTTTCTGCCCTACAGTATGTACTGATTGTTTTTATCAGCTTGGACATCTGCATTTGGACTATGATTTTCCTTCTGTTTCCACTGTAGCTTTAAGATCACTGTATGGACTAGCTCATTGCTGTTAGCCTTTGTTTCTGCATTTATTTTAGCCTCGTTATGCCTTTACTGTCGGTCTCTGTTGAAACACCTGTGTACTATTTGCAATGTTTCTCTCCTAGTCTTGCTAATGCATGATTTAATGAGCGTTTGCTTACACAGTTAGTTTTGCTACTGTTGAGTTACCTGTATTTCTGGACACTGCTCTGGATGAGACAGAAACCTACCATGTGGTATAGCATTCTCTGTACTTTCCAGCTAGAGCTCCATCTTGGCTTCTTCTGCCCATGCATTGCTGGTTCACGCATGAGCAGTATCGCAGCTGGCCTGCTGAGTTCTGTGAATTTGAATAACTCCCCCCTTCTCAGCTCCTGCTGCATATTTAATGCCTCCATTGTTCTTTCCCTTACTTAGGACCTGGAACCACATCCCTCCTCCCACTAGAAGCCTGCACACAGCTACTCTCAGCAGGGACTGAGTGGTCCATGGAGCCCCTAAAGGTAATCTACCTCCCTACCGCTGCACCATTTGTAGGGGTGTTAGCCCATCGATACTTCTTATTGACTGACCCACCCACACTAGGGCGTCCCTTAATTTATTGACCTAATCAGGTCATGCAACCAGGCTCTTACTTTCTCAAAGTGCCTGTTTTCTCCTTAGCAGGTTATACTTGTTGGCCACTACGAGTCAGTGTTGCACCCTTCTCATCTCCACTTTTTTCTCCTCCTGCCACTCTTACACTGCTCTCCTCCTCCTCATCCTCTTTCAGTCCCCTGTCACTTTCCACGCTTCACTGCATGCCTATGTAAAACTCCCAACACCAGTACTGAACCCTGCACCTTCGGCACCCCATTCCATGACACTACCACTGTGCCAGGTGGACTGCTTAGCTTTTGAGTGTCCATTAGTAATACATATCCCTCTTCTCCCCACACTATCAGCTCATCCCTCACTGAGTTGCCCCAGTCCATGGCTGCAAGGTTATCTGCAACCCTCCTACTTACCTACCCTCTCTCTTCATAATTCTCCTCACCATGTTCATCCCCACTCTATGCCCAAACACTGGTAAACAGACCACCTCCTTTCCACCCACTAGCCACACCCCTTATATACATACTATCTTTACTGATTACCTCTCCCACCACCATCCCCCCACCCACTTCATAATCTTGCCTCTCCAGTCCCACCTCTTCCTGGCCCCTCCCCACCTCATGATACCCCACCTGCATGGCCTCCCCATCCCAGTAGTCTGCTCCAAGCCCAGCGCATCTCTCACTCAGATGCTGGCCTTCAAAGCAGCTTAAGTATACCATTCTCAGGACCATTCTTCTCCTATTACTGATGTCAGGAACATACACCCTAATCCTGGTCCTTCTCACCCCAACCCAAACCGTTGTCCTGTTGCTGATGGGCTTCATATTGCATCCATCAATATTTGCAGCCTGCAGAAAAAAATTGATAACCTTCAGGGATGGATTGCCCAGCACCAACCCAATATTCTCTCTGTTGTTGAAACCTGGCTCTCTAAGGATACCCCTGACTCAGCTGTATCTGTTACTGGGTACTATATCTTATGTGATGACAGATGTGGGAAGTGCAGTGGGGGCTGTGCAATCTATCTCCATGACTCCTTGCAAGGTCACACACTCCCCCCGACCAAACTGGAACATGGTGCCCAAGCTCTCTCCCTGAAAGTTATGACTGGCTCAGTTAGAGCCCCCCTCTTTATTACCTCCTTATACATCCCCCCTTGGAACCAAAAGCCTGCATTCCAGTCTGTCCATAACCACCTCTCTCTCTCTCTCCTGCCTTCCAAGGTGGAACTCATTGCACTGGGGGATTTTATTATCAATTGGCAATCTAACACAGCTGCCCCCTCAAAGATGCTATAGCCACCATGGATCTTTCTCAAGTTGCTATATCCCCCACCCGCAGAAATCCAAAAAATGGATCCTCCACCCTACTTAACCTTGTACTCACCAACGGCCCTAATAAGATCACAGGTGTTTCTGTGCTCCCAAATGCCTAAGTGACCACTTGCTTGTGCTCTGTAACTGGTCTTGTAAGGTAAAAAAAAGTTGCACCTAAAACTGTACTCCTGCACAGTCTCAAACCTGGTAAACTGGGGCAACTAAAATATCACCTAGCCTGATGGAATTGGTCCCCCCTTGATGATGGCCCAGACATTGACTCAGCTGTAGACTACTTCATTCACTCTTTTAACCCAGCCTGTGACATATTTGCCCCCTTTTCTAAATGTGTTGTAAAAGTCCCAGACACCCTCTGGATCTCTCAGGCTCTCTTGGACCAAATATGTCATAGTGACACCCTCTGGCACCTCGCCCTTGAGTCTGGCAAACTGTCTGATAGACAACACTATCAGGCAGCAAGGAATAATTGTACCTGGGGCATATGAAAAGCGAAAGCTGAATACTACATGGCATCCCTCACCTCCTCCTCCTCCTCCTGGGGCTCAGGCCACAGGTTTTGGGACAAGCTAAAGGACCTCAGCAGGAAATTGGTATCAGCCCCCGCTCAACTCATTGTTGATGGCTGTATTCCTACTGAACCCAAACGCATTGCTGACATCTTAAACACCACCTTCTTGGACCTCAGTGGTGTGCTTCCTCCCAGCATTTTTGATCCCCATATCATACCCCCACCCCAATTACCTCTGCCCCCCCTTTCACTTCACAATTATCACCAAGAGGGAGGCAGAGCCCTAACTCCTCAAAGCTTTAAGTAAGTCTCACTTCAGCAGCGATACCCTGGATCTTAAAATACCGCACTTAACACTTGATGAAGTCCTCTACCCCTTAACCAGCATTCTAAATTGCTCATTCTACCTAGGTAAGTTCCCCTCCAAATGGAAAACAGCTGTCATCACCCCCATCCTCAAAAGTGGCGATTGCACCACTCTCTAAGGCCCTGGAGAAAATCATCTCTGACCAGCTCACTGACCACCTCATTAAATATGATTTTTTCTGCTGAGAACAACGTGGCTTTCGAAAAGGAGCACAGCACCACCTTGGCACTGCTGGAATTTACCACTGCTATCCACACAGCTCTTGACAGGGGTGTCTGGCTGGGTCAGTTTTCATGGACCAGTCAAAAGTCTTTGACACCGTTAACCACTCCCTCCTGCTATCAGTCCTCACTCACACTGGCCTCTCCCTTGATGCCGTCAATTACATAGAAACATAGAAGTTGACGGCAGATAAGGACTGCAAGGCCCATCCAGTCTGCCCATTTCTTTTTCTACCTTATAAATGTGCCATCGGCCTTTGCTCTGTCAGTGCCCTATCTATTCATAGTCATTTGTATTGCTCCCTTATGCCTATCCCATGCCTGTTTGAAGCCCTGCACTGTATTCATAGCCACCACTTCTTGTGGTAAGTCATTCCATGCATCTACCACCCTTTCTGTGAAAAGAATTTCCTCACATTCCCCTTAATCGGCCTCCCTCTAATCTCATGCTGTGTCCTCTTGTCCTGCTATTTTTCTTATATTTAAACATGTTAGACCTCTTTCACCTTGTTTATGCCCTTAAGGTGTTTGAATGCCTCGATCATATCCACCTCTCCCTCCTTTTGCTCAAGGGTATACATATTGAGCTGTTAATCTGTCCTCATATGTCTTCTGATGCAGTCCCTGCACCATTTTGGTTGCCCTTCTGGACTGCCTCAATTTGTTAATGTCCTTGTGAAGGTGTGGCCTCCAATACTGCACTTAGTACTCCAGATGGGCCTAACCAATGTCTTGTACAGAGGGATTATTACCTCCTCTACGACTCTGTGATACCCCTACTAATACACCCTAACATCCCCCTAGCCTTACCTACTGCTTTTAGAGGTCTGCTTGATGATTTTAGGTCATCAGTGATGATGATGCCCAAGTCTCTTTCTTCCTTTGTGACTGCTAGCAACTCCTCCCAGCCTATAAGTGGCTTCAGGGTTTCTCTTCCTATGTGCATGATTTTGCACTTCTTTGCATTAAATCCAGTTGCCACTCTTCTGACCATTCTGCTAGTTTATCCAGATCTCTTCTCATTCTGCCCACCCCATCTGGCTCATCTACTCTGTTGCAGATCTTGGTGTCATCTGCAAACAGACAAGCCTTACCCTCTAGTCCATCTGCAAGGTCACTAATGAAGATGTTGAATAGGACTGGCCCCAGGACTGATCCCTGAGGTACCCAACTTGTGACTTGCATCTCTTCTGACTGTATACCATTTACCACCACTCTCTGTTTTCTGCCAGTCAACCAGTTTGCCACCCAGTTGACCAACTTCTGACCCACCCCGAGCCTACCCAGCTATTTATCAATCTTCTCTGTGGAACAGTGTCAAAAGCTTTGCTGAAGTCAAGATAGGCAACATCAACTGCTCCCCCTTGGTCCACCACTCTGGTTACCCAGTCAAAGAAGTCTATGAGATTAGTTTGACAGGACCTTCCTTTTGTAAACCCATGCTGTCTTGGATCCTGTGCCCCTATGGATTCCAGGTGTTGTACTATCCTTTCCTTAAGGAGTGCCTCCATAATCTTGCCCACTACTGAGGTAAGACTGACCGTTCTGTAGTTCCCCCCTCCTCCTGCTACCACTCTTGTGGAGCGGGATCACATGAGCCCTTCTCAGTCTTCTGGGACCTCTCCTGTGCTCAGAGACTCACTAAACAATTCTGCTAATGGCTCTGCTAGTTCCTCCTTTAGCTCCTTAAGTACCCTGGGATGTATGCCATCAGGTCCCATTGCCTTATCCACCCTGGAGCTTAGTAAGCTCTTGTGGACCCTTTCTTTGTGAAGGAGTAGTGCTCACCTCCCCCTGTGTCCATGATGCTGAGCTGTGGGCCCTGCCCTACCTTCTCTTCAGTAAATACTGAGCAAAAGTATCTATTAGGATAGATGCCTCTACAGGGTCCTCCTCCTCCTCACATGCTCCTTTTCTCCATTGCTTAGCAGAATCCCCCTGGACTTTCTCCTTTCACTAATGTATCTATAGAAAGTCTTGTCACCTTCTTTTACTGTTCGTGCTAGTGTTTCCTCAGTTTGGGACTTTTGCCTGCTTTGCTGCCTTACCTGCTTCCCTTAGGGCGGTTTGGTATGCCTCCCTATCTTTATCGCTGTGTTCCCTTATATTTCCTGAAGACCAGCCTTTTGGCTCTGACCTTTCTGCTACTGTATTTGAGAACCAAAGTGGTTTCCTTCTTTCTTTTGCACTTCCTTTTCTGTTCTAACACAATGGGATGTTGCTTCAAGTATTGCATCCTTAATGCTTGCCCACTTTGCCTGTACCTCACCTGTGTTTCTTTTGCCAGGGCTAGCTTAACTCTGTTGGCCATCTTATCAAAGTCAGCTCCTCTGAAGTCCCATATTTTTGCCTTGGAATGGGATGATTTAGATGTAGTAGCCAAATTGAACCATACCATGTGATGGTCACTGGCCCCAGGTGACCATCTACCTGGAGATCTGTGATCCCTTCTTTGTTAGTCAGTACTAGATCTAGGATAGCCCTGTCTCTTGTGGGTTGCTGTACCAGTTGTTTGAGGCCTTCCCCTGCAGGAATCCACTATGAGTCTAGTTCTGGCAGATGTTCCTGCTGGTATTGACCAATCTGTATCTGGCATGTTGAAGTCTCCCATTATCAGAACCTCCCCTTTAGCTGTCATGTTTTGTATATCTTGTAACAGTAATGTGTCTATGTCCTCCCTCTGGTCTGGGGGCCTGTAGACAACCCCAGTTCTTATGGCTGTCCCATTTCCTGTTTCCAGGGTGACCCACAGTTCTTCTGGCTCCTTATGTGTATTCTGAATTTCTGTAGCTTTGATATTTTCATTAACATACAGGGCCACTCCTCCCCCCCTTTTTGCACCTCGGTCTCTTCTGAACAATACATAGCCAGGTACTGAAGTCTCCCAAGTGTGGTTACTGGTAAACCATGTCTCACTAATTGCTAATATGTCCAGTTTAGCCTCTGACATTATTGCCTGCAGGTCTGGGATCTTATTTCCCAGGCTGTGAGCATTTGTGTACATGATTTTCCATTGGCCAGATTTAGGTGTGTTAGTTGTTGGGTGAAGTTTGGCATTACCCCTGTGCATCGTAGGGGGAGACAAACCTTTTTTCTTACCTGGTGATGCAAATGAATGGCAAACACGCTGAATTCCTGTTTGACCACTAGCTAAGGGAGGGTGTTCTTCCCATTCGATGCGTATGGGGTGCTGCACCCTCTCCCCATTTGCTAGTTTAAATATTCTGCAAAGATGTCAAACTTCTGCCCCAATGCACTGACTCCTTTTTTAGTCAGATGCAGTCCATCAAATTTAAAGAACTTTCGCTCCCAGAACTGTTGCCAGTTCCCTACAAATCTGTGTCCTTTTTCTTGACACCAGTCCTTGAGCCACGTGTTTAGCTCCCCTATCTCCCCTTCTCTGACCTTCCGTCCATCTGCTCCCCTCTCCCAGACTGGCAGGATCTCAGAGAAGGAGATGCCGGATGAAATAGATGATAGTTTTGTCACCCAGCCTAGTCAGGTGTTCCTTGGTCTCCACAACTGACCGGCTGGCGAGATCATTAGTCCCTATGTGTACTAGGACATCAATGTTTTCTCCTGCTTTGTGAACAATTTTAGCAATGCGGTCAGTGTCTCTCCATGCTGATGTACCTGGGAGACATCTGACCATCACCCCTGGCTGGAGATGGTATCAACTCCCTGAATCATGGAGTCTCCTATGATCAGAAGTTTTTTGGATTTCCTTTGTGCTTGTTTAGTTTTGGTTCCTGATTTGGGTGAGTTTTGTTGTGCTAGCTCCTGTGCTGCAGTGTCCTGCTCTGCAGTGTCTTCTGCCTCTTTATTTGATTTCAGAGATAGAGGCAGATACCTGTTTGTAGTGTTTATATGGTTTTTGGAGGCAATGTGTTGGAGAGCAGAGAGTGATGGGGCACCTGATTTGCTCCTCCTAACCACCTGCCAACCTCCTGGACCAAGTACCCTCTTGCGGTCGAGGTTTTCTGTTGGATGCTGGGGAAATGGCGGTGGTTCTTATAATGTATTTCCTCTTCAATATGAAATTTGAGGCGTGCAATCTCTGCCCATGCTGCCCGGAGCTGAGCCCTAAGATCTCCAAAGGGCTCAGCATGTAGGACAGTGTCCTAAATCCCAAGACTGTCCTCTGAAAATTGTTCCACAGTACCTGCAGTTAATGAAATCCATTCCAAATAAGTTGCTGGGTTTGTAACCTAGTCAGAGTAATTAGAAGGGAAAAAAAAGGAAAAAATGCAAGTAATGGTTTAATTGTGCTTTGTATAACTTGTTATAACAAGTTAAATTACTAGTGCCCCTGTAAATGACATCACCTTGTGGAGGCCCCATTGATCCGCCCCTTCCTGCTCTGCCACAGGAAATGTCACAACTGTGGTACCCTATAAAAGGAGTGTAGTGTGGGGTGGTTGGGGAGGGGGGTGGGTGGCTGGGCCCTTCCTGCTATAAAGAAGAACCACGGATGAAAGAAAAGGAGGTAAGAGCAGAAACAATCAGACAACAACAAATGCAGTAACCCTGAAAGCTTATCCTAATGTTAGATAAAACTGTAATACCTGTAAAGCACCACCTGTAATAATTTCAGAGAAGATATACCTGTAAGAAACACTTTGCTCCAGAGAAAATAAAGCAATAACAGAAGATATACCTTGCAAAAGACACTTGAATCAGAAGATTACAGCAGTAATCTGTTAGCACACCTGTAGGCACACCTTGTAATAATGCAGAAGAAGGTATACCAGCAACAACAATTTGAATCAGAGAAAAAATAAAGCAATGAAATGTTAGCAACAAACAGTAGCAATCCCTGTGAGTAAAAATAAAAAACACCACCACACAGTAAATCTGCTTAGCCAAACTAAGTCTTAATCCTTCTCCCTTGCTCTGGTAAGTTTTCACTCTGCCTTTCAAGCAGTCTTAGAAGGAAAGAGCTCAGGTGAAGTTAGGTGCCTGGCCAGCAAACCAAGTCTTCTACCTCCAAGATATCAACTAACCTGACTTTTTAACCCTTCTTTCTGTTGGAAATTACTGACAGTTTGCCAGCTCCACCCCCCACATACACACCTAATCCTTTGGAAGAGCTGTGGGAGGAAAAGCAATTAGCTCCTTCAATGTGAGAAGGAGACTGAAACACCTCTGAGACAACAAAGCTTTTCAACTAACAAGAATAAAATAAAACACAGTGTCAAACAGTAATTTTGCTTAGTCCAATGATAAAAAAGTCACAAAAATTTAAGCTCCACCTGTAATACAGTAATTTCAGAGAAGATATACCCTGTAAGAAACACTTTGCTCCAGAGAAAAATAAAGCAGTAACAGAAGATATACCTTGCAAAAGACAATTTGAATCAAAAGATTACAGCAGTAATCTGTTATACACCGAGCACCTTGTAATAATGCAGAAGAAGGTATACCAGCAACAACAATTTGAATCAGAGAAAAATTAAAGCAATGAAATGTTAGCAACAAACAGTAGCAATCCCTAGTGTAAATAATAAAAACACCACCACAAGTAAATCTGTTAGCCAAACTAAGTCTTAATCCTTCTCCCTTGCTCTGGTAAGTTTCTCTACTTCTGCCATTCAAGCAGTCTTTAGAAGGAAAGAGCTCAGGTGAAGCTAGGTGCCTTGGCCAGCAAACCAAGTCTTCTACCTCAAAGATATCAACTAACCTGACTTTTTACCCTTCTTTCTGCTGGAAATTACTGACAGTTTGCCAGCTCCACTCCCCATACACACCTAATCCTTTGAAGAGCTGTGGAGGAAAAGCAATTAGCTCCTTCAATGTGAGAAGGAGACTGAAACACCTCTGAGACAACAAAGCTTTTCAACTAACAAGAATAAAATAAAACACAGTGTCAAACAGTAATTTTGCTTAGCCCAATGATAAAAAAGTCACAAAAATGTAAGCTCCACCTGTAATGCAGTAATTTCAGAGAAGATATACCCTGTAAGAAACACTTTGCTCCAGAGAAAAATAAAGCAGTAACAGAAGATATACCTTGCAAAAGACAATTTGAATCAGAAGATTACAGCAGTAATCTGTTAGCACACACCTGTAGGCACACCTTGTAATAATGCAGAAGAAGGTATACCAGCAACAACAATTTGAATCATAGAGAAAATAAAGCAATGAAATGTTAGCAACAAACAGTAGCAATCCCTGTGAGTAAAAAATAAAACCACCACCACACAGTAAATCTACTTAGCCAAACTAAGTCTTAATCCTTCTCCCTTGCTCTGGTAAGTTTCTCTACTCTGCCTTTCAAGCAGTCTTAGAAGGAAAGAGCTCAGGTGAAGCTAGGTGCCTTGGCCAGCAAACCAAGTCTTCTACCTCCAAGATATCAATTAACCTGACATTTTAACCCTTCTTTCTGCTGGAAATTACTGACAGTTTGCCAGCTCCACCCCCCCCATACACACCTAATCCTTTGGAAGTGCTGCGGGAGGAAAAGCAATTAGCTATTTCAATGTGAGAAGGAGACTGAAACACCTCTGAGACAACAAACAATTTCAACAAACAAGAATAAAATAAAACACAGTGCCAAACAGTAATTTTGCTTAGCCCAATGATAAAAAAGTCACAAAAATGTAAGCTCCACCTGTAATACAGTAATTTCAGAGAAGATATACCCTGTAAGAAACACTTTGCTCCAGAGAAAAATAAAGCAGTAACAGAAGATATACCCTGCAAAACACAATTTGAATCAGAAGATTACAGCAGTAATCTGTTAGCACACACCTGTAGGCACACCTTGTAATAATGCAGAAGAAGGTATACCAGCAACAACAATTTGAATCAGAGAAAAAATAAAGCAATGAAATGTTAGTAACAAACAGTAGCAATCCCTGTGAGTAAAAAATAAAAACACCACACACAGTAAATCTGCTTAGCCAAACTAAGTCTTAATCCTTCTCCCTTGCTCTGGTAAGTTTCTCTACTCTGCCTTTCAAGCAGCCTTAGAAGGAAAGAGCTCAGGTGAAGCTAGGTGCCTTGGCCAGCAAACCAAGTCTTCTACCTCCAAGATATCAACTAACCTGACTTTTTAACCCTTCTTTCTGTTGGAAATTACTGACAGTTTGTCAGCTCCATCCCCATACACACCTAATCCTTTGGAAGAGCTGTGGGAGGAAAAGCAATTAGCTCCTTCAATGTGAGAAGGAGACTGAAACACCTCTGAGACAACAAAGCTTTTCAACAAACAAGAATAAAATAAAACACAGTGTCAAACAGTAATTTTGCTTAGCCCAATGATAAAAAAGTCACAAAAATGTAAGCTCCACCTGTAATACAGTAATTTCAGAGAAGATATACCCTGTAAGAAACACTTTGCTCCAGAGAAAAATAAAGCAGTAACAGAAGATATACCTTGCAAAAGACAATTTGAATCACAGAAGATTACAGCAGTAACTGTTAGCACACACCTGTAGGCACACCTTGTAATAATGCAGAAGAAGGTATACCAGCAAACAACAATTTGAATCAGAGAAAATAAAGCAATGAAATGTTAGCAACAAACAGTAGCAATCCCTGTGAGTAAAAAAATAAAACACCACTCATTGCACAGTAACCTTAGCCAAACTAAGTCTTAATCCTTCTCCCTGCTCTGGTAAGTTTTCACTCTGCCTTCAAGCAGTCTTAGAAGGAAAGAGCTCAGGTGAAGCTAGGTGCCTTGGCCAGCAAACCAAGTCTTCTACTCCAAGATATCAACTAACCTGACTTTTTAACCCTTCTTTCTGTTGGAAATTACTGGCAGTTTGCCTGCTGCCCACCCCCATACACACCTAATCCTTTGAAGAGCTGTGGGAGGAAAAGCAATTAGCTATTTCAATGTGAGTAGGAGACTGAAACACCTCTGAGACAACAAAGCTTTTCAACAAACAAGAATAAAATAAAACACAGTGCCAAAAAGTAATTTTGCTTAGCCCAATGATAAAAAAGTCACAAAAATGTAAGCTCCACCTGTAATACAGTAATTTCAGAGAAGATATACCCTGTAAGAAACACTTTGCTCCAGAGAAAAATAAAGCAGTAACAGAAGATATACCTTGCAAAAAAGACACTTGAATCAGAAGATTACAGCAGTAATCTGTTAGCAAGACACACCTGTAGGCACACCTGTAATAATGCAGAAGAAGGTATACCAGCAAAACAACTAACTTGAATCAAAAATAAAGCAATGAAATGTTAGCAACAAACAGTAGCAATCCCTGTGAGTAAAAAAAAAACCACCCACCACACAGTAAATCTATGAGCCAAACTAAGTCTTAATCCTTCTCCCTTGCTCTGGTAAGTTTCTCTACTCTGCCTTTCAAGCAGTCTTAGAAGGAAAAGACCTCAGGTGAAGCTAGGTGCCTTGGCCAGCAAACCCAAGTCTTCTACCTCCAAGATATCAACTAACCTGACTTTTTAACCCTTCTTCTGATGGAAATTACTGATAGTTTTCCAGCTCCACCCCCATACACACCTAACTTTGGAAGAGCTGGAGGAAGAATTAGTTCCTTCAATGTGAGAAGGAGACTGGAACACCTCTGAGAAAACAAACCTTTTCAACAAACAAGAATAAAATAAACACAATGCCAAACAGTAATTTTGCTTAGCCCAATGATAAAAAAGTGACAAAATGTAAGCTCCACCTGTAATACAGTAATTTCAGAGAAGATATACCTTGTAGGAAACACTTTGCTCCTAGAGAAAATAAAGCAGTAACAGAAGATATACCTTGCAAAAAGACAATTTGAATCAGAAGATTACAGTAGTAATCTGTTAGTATGACACCTGTAGGCACACCTTGTAATAATGCAGAAGAAGCGTATGCCAGCAAGAACAATTTGAATCAGAGAAAAATAAAGCAATGAAATGTTAGCAACAAACAGTAGCAATCCCTGAGAGTAAAAATAAAAACACCACCATTATTAGTAAATCTGCTTAGCCAAACTAAGTCTTAATCCTTTCTCCCTTGCTTTCCTGGTAAGTTTCACTCTGCCTTTCAACAGTCTTAGAAGGAAGAGCTCAGGTGAAGCTAGGTGCCTTGGCCTACAAACCAAGTCTTCTACCTCCAAAATATCAACTAACCTGACTTTTAACCCTTCTTTCTGTTGGAAATTATTGACAGTTTGCCAGCTCCATTCCCTCAAACACCTAAGCCTTTGGAAGAGCTGTGGAGGAAAGGCAATTAGCTCCTTCAATGGAGAAGGAGACTGAAACACCTCTGAGACAACAAAGCTTTTCAACAAACAAGAATAAAATAAAACACAGTGTCAAACAGTAATTTTGCTTAGCCCAATGATAAAAAGTCACAAAATGTAAGCTCCACCTGTAATACAGTAATTTCAGAGAAGATATACCTGTAAGAAACACTTTGCTCCAGAGAAAATAAAGCAGTAACAGAAGATATACTTTTGCAAAAGACATTTGAATCAGAAGATTACAGCAGTAATCTGTTAGCACACACCTGTAGGCACACCTTGTAATAATGCAGAAGAAGGTATACCAGCAACAACAATTTGAATCAGAGAAAAATAAAGCAATGAAATGTTAGCAACAAACAGTAGCAATCCCTGTGAGTAAAAAAATAAAACACCACCACACAGTAAATTCTGCTTAGCCAAACTAAGTCTTAATCCTTCTCCCTTGTTTCCGGTAGTTTCTACTCTGCCTTTCAAGCAGTCTTAGAAGGAAAGAGCTCAGTGAAGCTAGGTGCCTTGGCCAGCAAAACCAAGTCTTCACTCAAGATATCCATATTAACCTGACTTTTTAACCTTCTTTCTGTTGAAATTACTGACAGTTTGCCAGCTCCACCCCCCATACACACACCTAACCTTTGGAAGTGCTGGGGAGGAAAAGCAATTAGCTATTTCAATGTGAGAAGGAGACTGAACACCTCTGAGACAACAAACCTTTTCAATAAACAAGAATAAAATAAAACACAGTGCCAAACAGTAATTTTGCTTAGCCCAATGATAAAAAAGTCACAAAAATGTAAGCTCCACCTGTAATACAGTAATTTCAGAGAAGATATACCCTGTAAGAAACACTTTGCTCCAGAGAGAAAATAAAGCAGTAACAGAAGATATACCCCTGCAAAACACACTTGAATCAGAAGATTACAGCAGTAATCTGTTAGCACACACCTGTAGGCACACCTTGTAATAATGCAGAAGAAGGTATACCAGCAACAACAATAATTTGAATCAGAGAAAAATAAAGCAATGAAATGTTAGTAACTAACAGTAGCAATCCCGTGAGTAAAAAATAAAACACCACACACAGTAAATCTGCTTAGCCAAACTAAGTTCAATCCTTCTCCTTGCTGTGGTAAAGTTTCAACTCTGCCTTTCAAGCAGTCTAGAAGGAAGAACTCAGTGAAGCTTGGTGCCTTGGCCAGCAAACCAAGTCTTCTACCTCCAAGATATCAACTAACCTGACTTTTTAACCCTTCTTTCTGTTGGAAATTACTGACAGTTTGTCAGCTCCACTTCCATACACTCCTAATCCTTTGAAGAG
Source organism: Neoceratodus forsteri (assembly GCA_016271365.2). Taxonomy (NCBI): domain Eukaryota; kingdom Metazoa; phylum Chordata; order Ceratodontiformes; family Ceratodontidae; genus Neoceratodus; species Neoceratodus forsteri. Next base: position 1,091,162,601 of record CM057458.1, read on the forward strand.
CTGTGAAGTATAGCAATTAGTTCTTCAATGTGAGAAGGAGACTGAAACACCTCTGACAACAAAGCTTTTCAACAAACAATATCAAATAAAACACAGTGCCAAAAAGTAATTTTGTTTGCCCAATGATAAAAAGTCACAAAATGTAAGCTCCAATCTGTAATACAGTAATTTCAGAGAAGATATACCTGTAAGAAACACTTTGCTCCAGAGAAAATAAAGCAGTAACAGAAGATATACCTTGCAAAGACAATTTGAATCAGAAGATTACAGCAGTAATCTGTTAGCACACACCTGTAGGCACCTTGTAATAATGCAGAAGAAGGTATACCAGCAACAACAACTTGAATCAGAGAAAAATAAAGCAATGAAATGTTAGCAACAAACAGTAGCAATCCCTGTGAGTAAAAATAAAACCACCACCACACAGTAAATCTACTTAGCCAAACTAAGTCTTAATCCTTCTCCCTGCTCTGGTAAGTTTCTCTACTCTGCCTTTCAAGCAGGTCCTAGAAGGAAAGAGCTCAGGTGAAGCTAGGTGCCTTGCTAGCAAACCAAGTCTTCTACCTCCAAGATATCAACTAACCTGACTTTTTAACCCTTCTTTCTGATGGAAATTACTGACAGTTTGCCAGCTCCACCTCCATACACACCTAATCCTTTGAAGAGCTGTGGAGAAAAGCAAGTAGCTCTCAATGTGAGAAGGAGACGGAAACACCTCTGAAAAACAAACCTTTTCAACAAACAAGAATAAAATAAAACACAGTGCCAATCAGTAATTTTGTTAGCCCAATGATAAAAAAGTCACAAAAATGTAAGCTCCACCTGTAATACAGTAATTTCAGAGAAGATATACTTCTGTAAGAAACACTTTGCTCCAGAGAAAAATATAAAGCAGTGAATATGAGATATACCTGTAAAAGACACTTGAATCAGAAGATTACAGCAGTAATCTGTTAGCACACACCTGTAGGCACACCTTGTAATAATGCAGAAGAAGGTATACCAGCAACAACAATTTGAACAAGAGAAAAATAAAGCAATGAAATGTTAGCAACAAACAGTAGCAATCCCTGTGAGTAAAAATAAAAACACCACCACACAGTAAATCTGCATAGCCAAACTAAGTCTTAATCCTTTCCCTTGCTCTGGTAAGCTTTCACTCTGCCTTTCAAGCAGTCTTAGACGGAAAGATTTCAGGTGAAGCTAGGTGCCTTGGCCAGCAAAACCAAGTCTTCACCTCCAAAATATCAACTAACCTGACTTTTTTACCCTTTTGTGTTGGAAATTACTGACAGTTTGCCAGCTCCCACCCCCTTACACACCTAAGCCTTGAAGAGCTGTGGGAGGAAAGGCAATTAGTCTTCAATGTGAAAAGGAGACTGAAACACCTCTGAGACAACAAAGCTTTTCAACAAACAAGAATAAAATAAACACAGTGTCAAACAGTAATTTTGCTTAGCCCAATGATAAAAAGTCACAAAATGTAAGCTCCACCTGTAATACAGTAATTTCAGAGAAGATATACCTGTAAGAAACACTTGCTGTCAGAGAAAATAAAGCAGTAACAGAAGATATACCTTGCAAAAGACAATTTGAATCAGAAGATCATATGCAGTAATTGTTAGCACACCTGTAGGCACACCTTGTAATAATGCAGAAGAAGGTATACCAGCAACAACAATTTGAATCAGAGAAAAATAAAGCAATGAAATGTTAGCAACAAACAGTAGCAATCCCTGTGAGTAAAAAATAAAACACCACCACACATTGTAAATCTGTTAGCCAAATTTAAGTCTTAATCCTTCTTCCTTGCTCTGGTAAGTTTCTACTCTGCTCTTCTGACAGTCTTAGAAGGAAAGAGTCAGGTGAAGCTAGGTGCCTTTGGCCAGCAAACCAAGTCTTCTACCCAAAATATCAACTAACTCACTTTTTAACCCTTCTTCTGTTGAAATTATTGGTAGTTTGCTAGCTCCACCCCCCTTAAACACCTAAGCCTTTGGAAGAGCTGTGGGAGGAAAGGCAATTAGCTCATTAATGTGAAGAGACTGAAACACTCTCTGAGACAACAAAGCTTTTCAACAAACAAGAATAAAATAAAACACAGTGTCAAACAGTAATTTTGCTTAGTCCAATGATGTGTCACAAAAATGTAAGCTCCACCTGTAATACAGTAATTTCAGAGAAGATATACCCTGTAAGAAACACTTTGCTCCAGAGAAAATAAAGCAGTAACAGAAGATATACTTGCAAAAGACAATTTGAATCTGTAGATTACAGCAGTAATCTGTTAGCACACACCTGTAGGCACACCTCTGGTAATAATGCAGAAGAAGGTATACCAGCAACAACAATTTGAATCAGAGAAAATTAAAGCAATGAAATGTTAGCAACAAACAGAGCAATCCCTGTGAGTAAATAATAAAACACCACCACACAGTAAATCTGTTTACTAAACTAAGTCTAATCCTTCTCCCTTGCTGTGGTAAGTTTCTCAACTCTGCCTTTTCAAGCAGTCTTAGAAGGAAAGAACTCAGGTGAAGCTAGGTGCCTTGGCCAGCAAACCAAGTCTTCTACTCCAAGATATCAACTAACCTGACTTTTTACCCTTCTTTCTGTTGGAATTACTGACAGTTTGTCAGCCCACTTCCCTTACACACCTAATCCTTTGGAAGAGCTGTGGATGAAAAGCAATTAGTCCTTCAATGTGTGAGAAGGAGACTGAAACACCTCTGAGACAACAAAGCTTTTCAACTAACAAGAATAAAATAAAACACAGTGTCAAACAGTAATTTTGCTTAGCCCAATGATATAAAAAGTCACAAAATGTAAGCTCCACCTGTAATGCAGTAATTTCAGAGAAGATATACCCTGTAAGAAACACTTTGCTCCAGAGAAAAATAAAGCAGTAACAGAAGATATACCTTGCAAAAAGACACTTGAATCAGAAGATTACAGCAGTAATCTGTTAGCACACACCTGTAGGCACACTGTAATAATGCAGAAGAAGGTATACCAGCAACAACAACTTGAATCAGAGAAAAATAAGCAATGAAATGTTAGCAACAAACAGTAGCAATCCCTGTGAGTAAAAAAAACCACCACCACACAGTAAATCTACTGAGTCAAACTAAGTCTTAATCCTCCCTTGCTCTGGTAAGTTTCTACTCTGCCTTCACAGTCTTAGAAGGAAGAGCTCAGGTAGCTAGGTGCCTTGGCTAGCAAACCAAGTCTTCACTCCAAGATATCAATTAACCTGACTTTTAACCCTCTTTTCTGTTGAAATTACTGACAGTTTGCTGTGCTCCACCCCCATACACACCTAATCCTTTGGAAGAGCTGTGGGAGGAAAAGCAATTAGCTCTTCAATGTGAGAAGGAGACTGAAACACCTCTGAGAAAACAAACCTTTTCAACAAACAAGAATAAAATAAAACACAGTGCCAATCAGTAATTTTGCTTTGGCCTAATGAAAAAAAAGTCACAAAATGTAAGCTCCACCTGTAATACAGTAATTTCAGAGAAGATATACCTTGTAAGAAACAGTTTGCTCCAGAGAAAAATAAAGCAGTAACAGAAGATATACCTTGCAAAGACAATTTGAATCAGAAGATTACAGCAGTAATCTGTTAGCACACACCTGTAGGCACACCTTGTAATCATGCAGAAGAAGGTATACCAGCAACAACAATTTGAATCAGAGAAAAAAAAAGCAATGAAATGTTAGCAACAAACAGTAGCAATCCCTGTGAGTAAAAATAAAAACCCACTTCATTGTGAAATCTGCTTTAGCCAAACTAAGTCTTAATCCTTCTCCTTGTTTTGGTAAGTTTTCTACTCTACCTTTCAAACAGTCTTTGAAGGAAAGAGCTCAGGTGAAGTTAGGTTCCTGGCCAGCAAACCAAGTCTTCTACCTCCAAAATATCAACTAACCTTGACTTTTAACCCTTCTCTGTTGAAATTACTGACAGTTTGCCAGCTCAATTTCCAAACACACCCAAGCCTTTGGAAGAGCTGTGGGAGGAAGGCAATTAGCTCCTTCAATGTGAGAAGGAGACTGAAACACCTCTGAGACAACAAAGCTTTTCAACAAACAAGAATAAAATAAAACACAGTGTCAAATCAGTAATTTTGTTAGCCCAATGATAAAAAGTCACAAAATGTAAGCTCCACCTGTAATACAGTAATTTCAGAGAAGATATACCCTGTAAGAAACACCTTGCTCCAGAGAAAATAAAGCAGTAACAGAAGATATACCTTTGCAAAAGACAATTTGAATTCAGAAGATTACAGCAGTAATCTGTTAGCACACCTGTAGGCACACCTTGTAATAATGCAGAAGAAGGTATACCAGCAACAACAATTTGAATCAGAGAAAAAATAAAGCAATGAAATGTTAGCAACAAACAGTAGCAATCCCTGTGAGTAAAAATATAAACACCACCACACAGTAAATCTGCTTAGCCAAACTAAGTCTTAATCCTTCTCCCTTGTTTGGTAAGTTTTCTACTCGCCTTTCAAACAGTCTTAGAAGGAAAGAGCTCAGAAGCTAGGTGCCTTGGCCAGCAAACCAAGTCTTCACCTCCAAAATATCAACTAACCTGACTTTTTAACCCTTCTTCTGTTGGAAATTACTGTGCAGTTTGCCAGCCCACCCCCCTTAAACACCTAAGCCTTGGAGAGCTGTGGGAGGAAAGGCATTAGCTTTATATTCAATGTGAGAGGAGACTGAAACACCTCTGAGACAACAAAGCTTTTCAACAAACAAGAATAAAATAAAACACAGTGTCAAACAGTAATTTTGCTTAGTCCAATGATAAAAAGTCACAAAAATGTAAGCTCCACCTGTAATACAGTAATTTCAGGGAAGATATACCTGTAAGAAACACTTTGCTCCAGAGAAAATAAAGCAGTAACAGAAGATATACCTTGCAAAAGACAATTTGAACAGAAGATTACAGCAGTAATCTGTTAGCACACACCTGTAGGCACACCTTGTAATAATGCAGAAGAGGGTCATACCAGCAACAACAATTTGAATCAGAGAAAAATTAAAGCAATGAAATGTTAGCAACAAACAGTAGCAATCCCTGTGAGTAAATAATAAAACCACCACCACACAGTAAATCTGCTTAGCCAAACTAAGTCTTAATCCTTCTCCTTGCTCTGGTAAGTTTCTCTACTCTGCCATTAAAGCAGTCTTAGAAGGAAAGAGGTCAAGGTGAAGCTAGGTGCCTTGACCAGCATAACAAGTTCCTACCCAAGATATCAACTAACCTGACTTTTTAACCTTCTTTCTGTTGGAAATACGACAGTTTGTTAGCTCCACCTCCCACTCATACACACCCAATCCTTTGAAGAGCTGGAGGAAAGGACCTAGCTCCTTCAATGAGAAGGAGACTGAAACACCTTGAGACAACAAAGCTTTTCAACAAACAAGAATAAAATTAAACACAGTGTCAAACAGTAATTTTGCTTAGCCCTAATGATAAAAAGTCACAAAACAAGCTCCACCTGTAATGCAGTAATTATCTAGAAGATATAAATTCTGTAAGAAACATTTTGCTCCAGAGAAAATAAAGCAGTAACAGAAGATATACCTTGCAAGACACTTGAATCAGAAGATTACAGCAGTAATCTGTTAGCACACACCTGTAGGCACACCTTTGTAATAATGCAGAAGAAGGTATACCAGCAACAACAATTTGAATCAGAGAAAAATAAAGCAATGAAAATGTTAGCAACAAACAGTAGCAATCCCTGTGAGTAAAAAATAAACCACCACCACACAGTAAATCTACTGAGCCAAACTAAGTCTTAATCCTTCTCCCTTGCTCTGTAAGTTTTCTACTCTGCCTTCAAACAGTCTTTGAAGGAAAGAGTTCAGGTGAAGCTAGGTGCCTTGGCCAGCAAACCAAGTCTTCACCTCCAAAACATCAACTAACCTGACTTTTAAACCCTTTCTTCTGTTGAAATACTGACAGTTTGCCAGCTCCACCCTTCATACACACCTAATCCTTTGGAAGTGCTGTGGAGGAAAAGCAATTAGCTTCTTCAATGTGAGAAGGAGACTGAAACACCTCTGAGACAACAAACGCTTTTCAACTAACAAGAATAAAATAAAACACAGTGTCAAAACGTAATTTTGCTAAGCCCAATGATAAAAAAGTTTCACAAAATGTAAGCTCCACCTGTAATACAGTAATTTCAGAGAAGATATATACCTGTAAAAACACTTTTGCTCCAGAGAAAAATAAAGGAGTAACAGAAGATATACCTTGCAAAAGACAATTTGAATCAGAAGATTACAGCAGTATTCTGTTAGCACACCTGTAGGAACACCTTGTAATAATGCAGAAGAAGGTATACCAGCAACAACACTTGAATCAGAGAAAATAAAGCAATGAAAATGTTAGCAACAAACAGTAGCAATCCCTGTGAGTAAAAAATAAAAAACACCACCACACAGTAAATCTAAGCTTAGCCAAACCAAGTCTTTAATCCTTCTCCCTTGCTCTGGTAAGTTTCTACTCTGCCTTTCGCGCAGTCTAGAAGGAAGAGCTCAGATGAAGCTAGGTGCCTTGCCAGCAAAACCAAGTCTCCTACCCCAAATATCAACTAACCTGGAGTTTTAACCTACTCTTTTTCTATTGAAATTACTGACAGTTAAGTTAGCTCCACCCCCCCATACACACCAATCCTTTGGAAGAGCTGTGGAGGAAAGGCAATTAGCTCCTTCAAAGTGAGAAGGAGACTGAAACACCTCTGAGACAACAAAGCTTTTCAACAAACAAGAATAAAATAAAACACAGTGTCAAACAGAAATTTTGTTAGCCCATTGATAAAAAAGTCATGAAAATGTGGAAGCTCCACCTGTAATACAGTAATTTAGAAGATATACCCTGTAAGAAACACTTTGCTCCAGAGAAAATAAAGCTGTAACAGAAGATATACCTTTGCAAAGACAATTTGAATCAGAAGATTACAGCAGTAATTCAGTTAGCACACACCTGTAGGCAATCATTTTGTAAAAATGCAGAAGAAGGTATACCAGCAACAACAATTTGAATCAGAGAAAAAAAATAAATGAATAAATGTTAGTAAACAAACAGTAGTAACCTTGAGTAACAATAAAAACACCACCACACAGTAAATCTGTTAGCAACCAAGTCTTAATCCTTCTCCCTTGCTCTGGTAAGTTTCTACCTGTCTCTTCAAGTAGCTTAGATGGAAAGAGCTCAGGTGAAGCTAGGTGCCTGGCCAGCAAACCAAGTCTTCTACCTCCAAGATATCAATCAACTGACTTTTTTACCTTCTTTCTGCTGGAAATACTGACAGTTTGCTCAGCTCACCCCTCCATACACACCTAATGCTTTGAAGAGCTGTGGAGAAAAGCAATTAGCTCCTTCAATGTGAGAAGGAGACTGAACACCTTGAGACAACTAAGCTTTTAACTAACAAGAATAAAATAAAACACAGTGTCAAACAGTAATTTTGTTAGTCCAATGATAAAAAAGTCACAAAACAAGCTCCAATTCTAATATGCTGTAGTACTTTAGAGAATATACTTCAAGAAACACTTTGCTCCAGAGAAAAAATAAAGCAGTAACAGTATATATTCTTGTAAAAGACACTTTGAATCAGAAGATTACAGCAGTAATCTGTTAGCACACAATCTCGTATGTACACCTTGTAATAATGCAGAAGAAGGTATACCAGCAACAACAATTTTAATCAGAGAAAAAATAGCAATGGAAATGTTAGCAACAAACAGTAGTCCCTGTGAGTAAAAATAAACCACCACTTCCACAGTAAATCTGCTTAGCTAAACTAAGTCTTAATCCTTCTCTTGCTCTGAAAGTTTCTCTACCTGCCTTTCACAGTCTCAGAAGGAAAGAGCTCAGGTGAAGCTAGGTGCCTTGGCCAGCAAAACCAAGTCTTCTACGTCCAAGATATCAACTAACCTGACTTTTAACCTCTCTTCTGTTGAAATTACTGACAGTTTAGTCAGCTGCCCACCCCCATACACACCTAATCCTTTTGAAGACCTGTCGGGAGGAAAAGCAATTAGCTCCTTCAATGTGAGAAGGAGACTGAAACACCCTGAGACAACAAAGCTTTTCAACTAACAAGAATAAAATAAAACACAGTGTCAAACAGTACTTTGTTTAGTCCAATGATAAAAAGTCACAAAATGTAAGCTCCACCTGTAATGCCAATTTCTCAGAGAAGATATACCCTGTAAGAAACACTTTTTGTCCAGAGAAAATAAAGTAACAGAAGATATACCTTGCAAAAGACAATTTGAATCAGAAGATTACAGTAATCTGTTAGCACACACTGTAGGCACACCTTGTAATAATGCAGAAGAAGGTATACCAGCAACAACAATTTGAATCAGAGAAAAAATAAAGCAATGAAATGTTAGCAACAAACAGTAGCAACCTCGTGAGTAAAAAAATAAAACACCACCACTCATTGTAGTAAATCTGTTTAGCCAAACTTAGTCTTAATCCTTCTCCTGCTCTGGTAAGTTTCTCTACTCTGTCTCTTCAAGCAGTCTTAGAAGGAAAGAGCTCAGGTGAAGCTAGGTGCTTGGCCAGCAAACCAAGTTCTACCTCCAAGATATCAACTAACCTGATCTTTTTACCTCCTTCTTCAGCTGAAATTACTGATGAAGCCTACAGCTCCACCCCCATACACACCTAATCCTTTTGGAAGAGCTTCGTGGAGGAAGCAATTAGCTCCTTCAATGTGAGAAGGAGACTGAAACACCTCTGAGACAACAAACTTTTCAACAAACAAGAATAAAATAAACACAGTGTCAAACAGTAATTTTTGCTTAGCCCATGATAAAAAAGTCACAAAAATGTAAGTTCATCTGTAATACAGTACTTTTCAGAAGATATACCTTGTAAGAAACACTTTGTCTAGAGAAAAAATAAAGTAACAGAAGATATACCTTGCAAAAGACACTTGAATCAGAAGATTACAGCAGTAATCTGTTACACACACCTGTAGGCACACTCTTGTAATAATGTAGAAGAAGGGTTCATCATAACAACAATTTGAATCAGAGAAAAATAAAGCAATGAAATGTTAGCAACAAACAGTAGCAATCCCTGTGTGTAAAAATAAAAACACCACCTTACAGAGTAAATCTGCTTAGCCAAACTAAGACTTAATCCTTCTCCTTGCTCTGGTAAGTTTCTACTCTGCCTTTCAAGTGTCTTAGGAAGGAAAGAGCTCAGGTGAAGCTAGGTGCTTTTGCACAGCAAAACCAAGTCTCTACCTCCAAGATATCAACTAACCTGGCTTTTTTAACTTCTCTTTGTTGGAAATTACTGACAGTTTGCTAGCTCACTTCCCCCCATACACACTTAATCCTTTGGAAGAGCTGTGGAGGAAGGCACTAGCTCCTTCAAAGTGAGAAGGAGACTGAAACACCTCTGAGACAACAAAGCTTTCAACAAACAAGAATAAAATAAAACACAGTGTCAAACAGAAATTTTGCTTAGCCCAATGATAAAAAGTCACAAAAATATAAGCTCCACCTGTAATACAGTAATTTCAGAGAAGATATACCTGTAAGAAACATCTTTGCTCCAGAGAAAAAAAAAGCAGAAACAGAAGATATACCTTGTAAAAGACACTTGAATCAGAAGATTACAGCAGTAATCTGTTAGCACACAACTGTAGGCACACCTTGTAATAATGCAGAAGAAGGTATACCAGCAACAACTATTTGAATCAGAGAAAAATAAAGCAATGAAATGTTAGCAACAAACAGTAGCAATCCCTTGTGAGTAAATAATAAAACACCACCACACAGTAAATCTGCTTAGCCAAACTAAGTCTTAATCCTTCTCCCTGTTTGTAAGTTTCTCTACTCTGCCTTTTCAAGCAGTCTTAGAAGGAAAGAGCTCAGTAGCTAGGTGCCTTTGCCAGCAAACCAAGTCTTCTACCTCCAAGATATCAACTAACCTGACTTTTTACCCTTCTTTTTTCAGCTGGAAATTACTGATCAGTTTGCCAGCTCCACTCCCCATACACACCTAATCCTTTGAAGAGCTGTGAGGAAAGGCAATTAGCCCTTCCAATGTGAGAAGGAGACTGAAACACCTCTGAGACAACAAAGCTTTTCAACCAACAAGAATAAAATAAAAACACAGTGTCAAACAGTAATTTTGCTTAGTCCAATGATAAAAAAGTCACAAAATGTAAGCTCCACCTGTTATACAGTACTTCAGAGAAGATATATCCTGTAAGAAACACTTTTGCTCCAGAGAAAATAAAGCAGTAACAGAAGATATACCTTGCAAAGACACTTGAATCAGAAGATTACAGCAGTAATTGTTAGCACACCTGTAGGCACACCTTGTAATAATGCAGAAGAAGGTATACCAGCAACAACAATTTGAATCAGAGAAAAATAAAGCAATGAATGTTAGCAACAAACAGTAGCAACCTGTGAGTAAAAAATATAACCACCACCACACAGTAAATCTACTTAGCTAAACTTAGTCTTAATCTTTCCTTGCTCTGGTAAGTTTCACTCTGCCTTTCAGCAGTCTTAGAAGGAAAGAGCTCAGGGTAAGCTAGGTGCCTTGGCCAACAAACCAAGTCTTCTACCCAAGATATCAACTAACCTGACTTTTTAACCCTTCTTTCTGCTGGAAATTACTGACAGTTTGCCAGTCTAACTCCCATACACACCTAATCTTTTGAAGAGCTGTGGGAGGAAAGTAATTAGCTCCTTCACGTGTGAGAAGGAGACTGAAACACTTTCGAGACAACAAACTTTTTCAACAAACAAGAATAAAATAAAACACAGTGTCAAACAGTATTTTGTTTAGCCCAATGATAAGTAAAGTCACAAAATGTAAGCTCCATCTGTAATACAGTAATTTCAGAGAAGATATACCCTGTAAGAAACACTTTGCTCCAGAGAAAAATAAAGCAGTAACAGAAGATATACCTTGCAAAAGACAATTTGAACTTAGAAGATTACAGCAGTAATCTGTTAGCACACACCTGTAGCACACCTTGTAATAATGTAGAAGGCTGCATACCAGCAACAACAATTTGAATCAGAGAAAAAATAAAGCAATGAAATGTTAGCAACAAACAGTAGCAATCCCTGTGTGTAAATAATAAAACACCACCACAGAGTAAATCTGCTTAGCCAAACTAAGACTTAATCCTTCTCCCTTGCTCTGGTAAGCTTTCTACTGCCTTCAGGCAGTCTTAGAAGGAAAGAGCTCAGGTGAAGCTAGGTGCCTTGGCCAGTAAACCAAGTCTTCTACCTCCAAGATATCAACTAACCTGGCTTTTTTACTTCTTCTTTGTGCTGGAAATTACTGACAGTTTCGTGCTCCACCCCCATACACACCTAATCCTTTTGAAGAGCTGTGGGAGGAAAGGCACTAGCCTTCCAAGTGAGAATCAGACTGAAACACCTGAGACAACAAAGTTTTTCAACAAACAAGAATAAAATAAACACAGTGTCAAACAGAAATTTTGCTTAGCCCAATGATAAAAAGTCACAAAAATATAAGTTCTACTTGTAATATTGGTAATTTAGAGAAGATATACTTGTAAGAAACACTTTTGTCTCGAGAGAAAATAAAAGAAACAGAAGATATACTTTTGTAAAAGACACTTGAATCAGAAGATTGCAGCAGTAATCTGTTAGCACACACCTGTAGGCACACCTTGTAATAATGCAGAAGAAGGTATAGCCAGTAACAACAATTTGAATCAGAGAAAAATAAAAGCAATGAAATGTTAGCAACAAACAGTAGTAATCCTGTGAGTAAATAGCTAAAACACCACCACAGAGTAAATCTGTTTAGCCAAACTAAGACTTAATCCTTCTCCCTTGCTCTGGTAAGTTTCTACTCTGCCTTTCAAGCAGTCTTAGAAGGAAAGAGTCTCAGTGGTAGCTAGGTGCCTGGCCAGCAAACCAAGTCTTCACCTCCAAGATATCAACTAACCTGGCTTTTTACCCTTCTTTGTGCTGGAAATTACTGACAGTTTGCCAGTTCCACCCACCCCATACACACCTAATCCTTGGAAGAGCTGTGGGAGAAAAGCAATTAGTTCCTTCAATGTGAGAAGGAGACTGAACACCTCTGAGACAACAAAGCTTTTCAACTAACAAGAATAAAAATAAAACACAGTGTCAAACAGTAACTTTGTGTTTAGCCCAATGATAAAAAAGTCACAAAATGTAAGCCCACCTGTAATACAGTACTTCAGAGAAGATATACCCTTAAAAACACTTTGCTCCAGAAAAAATAAAGCAGTAACAGAAGATATACCTTCGTAAGACAATTTGAATCAGAAGATTACAGCAGTATTTGTTAGCACACCTGTAGGTAACACTGTGTACTATGCAGAAGAAGGTATACCAGCAACAACAATTTGAATCAGTGAAAAATAAGCAATGAAATGTTAGCAACAAACAGTAGCAATCCCTGTGAGTAAAAAATAAAACACCACCACACAGTAAATCTGCTTAGCCAAACTAAGTCCTAATCCTTCTCCCTTTGCTCTGTAGCCACTTGCCTTCAAGCAGTCTTAGAAGGAAAGAGCTCAGATGAAGCTAGGTGCCTTTGCCAGCAAAACCAAGTCTCTACCCTCCAAAATATCAACTAACCTGACTTTTTAACCGCTTCTTTCTGTTGGAAATACTGACAGTTTGCTAGCTACAACCCCCATATACACACCTAATCCTTTGAAGAGCTGTGAGGAAGGGTAATTAGTTCTTCCAAGTGAGAAGGAGACTGAAACACCTCTGAGACAACAAAGCTTTTCAACAAACAAGAATAAAATAAAACACAGTGTCAAACAGAAATTTTGTTAGCCCAATGATAAAAAGTCACAAAATGTAAGTCTACCTGTAATACAGTAATTTTGAGAAGATATACCCTGTAAGAAACACTTTTGCTCCAGAGAAAAATAGCAGTAACAGAAGATATACCTTGCAAAAGACAATTTGAATCTAGAAGATTACAGTAGCAATCTGTTAGCACACACCTATTGCAGGCACACCTTTGTAATAATGCAGAAGAAGGTATACTGTAGCAACAACAATTTGAATCAGAGAAAAATAAAGCAATGAAATGTTAGTAACAAAACAGTAGTGCAATCCCTGTGAGTAAATAATAAAAACACCACCACAGTAAATCTGTTTAGCCAAACTAAGTCTTAACCTTTCCCTGTTTCTGGTAAGTTTCTACTCTGCCATTCAAGCAGTCTTAGATGGAAAGAGCTCAGGTGAAGCCAGGTGCCCTGGCCAGCAAACCAAGTCTTCACCTCCAAGACATCAACTCAACCTGACTTTTTTACCCTCGTGCTGCTGGAAATTACCGACAGTTTGCCAGTTTCCACCCCACCCCCATACACACCTAATCCTTTTGAAGAGCTGTGGAGTGAAAATTAGCTCTTCCAATGTGAGAAGGAGACTGAAACACCTCTGAGACAACAAAGCTTTTCAACTAACAAGAACAAATAAACACAGTGTGTCAAACAGTAATTTTGCTTAGCCCAATGATAAAAAGTCACAAAATGTAAGCTCCACCTGTAATACAGTAATTGTCAGAGAGATATACCCTGTAAAAACACTTTGCTCCAGAGAAAATAAAGGGAGTAATGAAGATATCATTTGCAAAAGACAATTTGAATCAGAAGATTACAGCAGTATTCTGTTAGCACACGTACCTGTAGGGAACACTTGTAATAATGCAGAAGAAGGTATACTTATAACATAATTTTGAATCAGAGGAAAATAAAGTAAATGAAATGCAACAAACAGTAGCAATCCCCAGAGTAAAATAAAACACCACCACAGTAAATCTGCTTAGCCAAACTAAGTCCTAATCTTTTCCTTGCTCTGGTAAGTTTCTCTACTCTGCCTTCACAGTCTTAGAAGGAAAGAGTCCAGGTGAAGCTAGGTGCCTTTGCCTAGCAAACCAAGTCTTCTACGTCCAAAATATCAACTAACCTGACTTTTTAACTGTTCTTCTATTGAAATTACTGACAGTTTGCCGGGGCCAGCTACAATCCCCCATACACACCTAATCCTTGAAGAGCTGGGAGGATAGTTCTCTTCAAAGTGAGAAGGAGACTGAAACACCTCTGAGACAACAAAGTTTTCAACAAACAAGAATAAAATAAAACACAGTGTCAAACAGAAATTTTTTTAGCTCAATGATAAAAAGTCACAAAAATGTAAGCTCCATCTGTAATACAGTAATTTCAGAGAAGATATACCCTGTAAGAAACACTTTCTCCAGAGAAAATAAAGCAGTAACAGAAGATATACCTTGCAAAAAGACAATTTGAATCAGAAGATTACAGCAGCAATCTGTTAGCACACACCTGTAGGCACACCTTGTAATAATGCAGAAGAAGGTATACCAGCAACAACAATTTGAATCAGAGAAAAATAAAGCAATGAAATGTTAGCAACAAACAGTAGCAATCCCTGTGAGTAAATAATAAAAACCACCACAGTAAATCTGCTTAGCCAAACTTAGTCTTAATCCTTCTCCTGTTTCTGGTAAGTTTCTTACTCTGCCATTCAAGCAGTCTTAGATGGAAAGAGTCAGGTGAAGCTAGGTGCCTTGGCCAGCAAACCAAGTCTTCTACCTCCAAGATATTTACTAACCTGACTTTTTACCCTTCTTTCTGCTGGAAATATTGACAGTTTGTCAGCTCCCACCTCCATACACATCGTATGCTTTGGAAGAGCTGTGAGAGGAAAAAGCACTATCCTTCAATGTGAGAAGGAGACCGAAACACCTCTTGGAGACAACAAAGTTTTTCAACTAACAAGAATAAAATAAACACAGTGTCAAACAGTACTTTGTTAGTCCAATGATAAAAAAGTCACAAAATATGCTCCATCTGTGTATTACAGTAATTGAGAAGATATTCTGTAAGAAACACTTGTCTAGAGAAAATAAAGGAAATAAGATATAATTTGCAAAGTTATCACTTGAATCAGAAGATTACAGCAGTAATCTGTTAGCACACACCTGTAGTACACCTTGTAATACAGAAGAAGGTATACCCAACAACAATTCTGAATCAGAGAAAAATAAAGCAATGAAATGTTAGAACAAAACAGTAGCAATCCTGTGAGTAAATAATAAAAACACCTCCATAGCAGTAAATCTGTTTTAGCTAACCAAGTCTTAATCCTTCTCCTTGCTCTGGTAAGTTTCTACTCTGCCATTCAAGCAGTCTTAGAAGGAAAGAGCTCAGGTGAAGCTAGGTGCCTGGCCAGCAAACCAAGTCTTCTACCCAAGATATCAACTAACTGGATTTTTACCTCTTCTAGCTGGAAATACGACAGTTTGCTCAGCTCCACCTCCATACACACCTAATTCTTTGAAGAGCTGTGGAGAGAAAGCAATAGTCTTCAATGAGAAGGAGACTGAAACACCCTGAGACAATAAAGTTTTATAACAAGAATAAATAAAACACAGTGTCAAACAGTAATTTTGCTGTCCAATATAAAAAAGTCACAAAATGTGCTCCACTTATACAGTACTTTCAGAGAAGATACCCGTAAGAAACACTTTGTCCAGAGAAAATGGAAGCAGTAACAGATGTATCCTTAAAGACATTTGAATCAGAAGATTACAGCAGTAATCTTTAACACCTGTAGGCAATCTTGTAATAATGGTGAAGAAGGTGTACTCCAACAACAATTTGAATCAGAGAAAAAATAGTAATGAATGTTAGCAATAAACAGTAATCCGTGAGTAAATAATAAACACTCACCACACAGTAAATCTGCTTAGCCAAACTAAGTCTTAACTTCTTCCTTGCTCTGGTTTCTACTCTGCCTTTCGCAGTCTTAGGCTGAAAGAGTCTAGGTAGCTTAGTGCCTGGTCAACAAACTAAGTCTTCACCTCCAAGATATCAACTAATCTGACTTTTTACCTCTTCTGCTGGAAATTACTGATAGTTTGCCAGCTCCACTTCCCCATGCTACTAATTTAACTTTTGAAGAGCTGTGGAGGAAAGCAATTATTCTTCAATGTGAGAAGGAGACTAGAAACACCTCTGAGACAACAAAGCTTTTCAACTAACAAGAATAAAATAAAACATATGTCAAACAGTACTTTTGCTTAGTCCAATGATAAAAAGTCATAAAATGTAAGCTCCATCTGTTATACAGTAATTTCAGAGAAGATATACTTGTAAGAAACACTTGCCCAGAGAAAATAAAGTAGTAACAGAAGATATACCTTGCAAAGATAATTTGAATCAGAAGATTACAGTATAATCTGTTACACATTTGTAGGCACACCTTGTAATAATGTAGTAGAAGGTATACCCGCAACAACAATTTGAATCAGTGAAAATAAAGCAATGAAATGTTAAACAAAACAGTAGCAATCCTGTGAGTAAAAATAAACCACCACCACAGAGTAAATCTGCTTAGCCAAACTTAGTCTTAATCCTTCTCCCTTGCTCTTCAATTTTCTACTCTGCCTTCAAGCAGTCTTAGAATGAAGAGCTCAGGTGAAGCTAGGTGCCTTGGCCAGCAAACCAAGCTCCTACCTCCAAGATATCATTCAACCTGATTTTTTTACCTTTCTTCTGTTGGAAATTACTGATAGTTTGCCAGCTCCAATTTCCATATACACGTAATGCTTGAAGAGCTGTGATAGGAATAGCTCCTTCAATTGAGAAGAGACTGAAACACCTCTGAGAGCAATAAAGCTTTTCAACCAATAAGAATAAAAAAACACAGTGTCAGTCAGTAATTTGCTTAGTCCATTGATAAAAGTCACAAAATGTGTTCCACCTGTAATACAGTAATTTCAGAGGAAGAGAATTTCGTAAAAAACACTTTGCTCCAGAGAAAAAATGTCAGTCAGCAGCACAGAAGATATACCCCTTACAAAGACAATTTGAATCAGAAGATTACAGTAGTAACTGTTAGGACACCTGTAGGCACACCTTGTAATAATGTAGAAGAAGTTGTATCCCAGCAACAATTTGAATCAGAGAAAATAAAGCAATGAATGTTAGCAACAAACAGTAGCAATCCCTGTGTGTAAATAATAAAACACCACCACAGAGTAAATCTGCTTAGCCAAACTAATTCTATCCTTCCTTGCCTGGTAATTTACCGCTTTCAAGTCTTAGAAGGAAGATTTCAGGTAGTTAGGTGCTTGGCCAGCAAACCAAGTCTTCACCTGCAGATATCAACTAACCCGGCTTTTTACCCTCTTTGTGCTGGAACACGACAGTTTGTTGTCTACCCCCATACACACCTAACTTTTGAAGAGCTGTGAGGAAAGGATTAGTTCTTCAATGTGAGAAGGAGACTGAACACTTCGGAGACAACAAAGCTTTCAACAAACAAGAATAAAATAAAACACAGTGTCAAATAGCATTGCTTTTAAATGATGATAAAAAGTCACAAAATAAGCTCCATCTGTATTACAGTAATTTCAGAGAGATATACCCTGTAAGAACACTTGCTCCAGAGAAAATAAAGCAGAAATAGAAGATATACCTTGGAAAGATAATTGAATCAGAAGATTACAGCAATCTGTTAGTACACACCTGTAGGCACACTTTGTAATAATGTAGAATGTATACTCAAGAATAACAATTTGAATCAGAGAAAAATAAAGAATGAAATGTTTGCAACAAACAGTAGCATTCCTGTGTAAATAATAAAACACCATTACAGAGTAAATCTGTTAGCCAAACTAAGACTTAATCCTTCTCCTTGCTCTGTAAGTTTCTACTCTGCTCGCAGTCTTAGGCGAGCCTGGTGAAGCTAGGTTTGTGCCAGCAAACCGCCTCACTCCAAGATATCAACTAACCTGCTTTTATCTTCTTTGTGCTGGAAATTACTGACAGTTTGCTGGTTCCACCCCACCCCCATACACACTCACCTTTGAAGAGCTGTGGAGAAAAGCATTATTCCTTCAATGTGAGAAGGAGACTGAAACACCTCTGAGACAACAAAGTTTTTCAACTAACAAGAATAAATAAAACACAGTGTCAAACAGTAATTTTGTTTAGCCTAATGATAAAAAGTCACAAAATGTAAGCTCCGTAATAGTATTTCAGAGAAGATATATTCTGTAAAAACACTTTGCTCCAGAAAAATAAAGCAGTAACAGAAGATATACTTTGCAAAAATTTGAATCAGAAGATTATAGTATTCTGTTAGCACACCTGTAGAACACCTTGTAATAATGCAGAAGAAGGTATACCAGCAACAATTTGAATCAGTGAAAATAAAGAATATAGCAACAGCCAGTAGTAACCCTGTGAGTAAAAAATAAAACACCATCACACAGTAAATCTGTTAGCTAAACTAAGTCCTAATCCTTCCCTTGCTCTGGTAAGTTTCACTCTGCCTTTCAAGCAGTCTTAGAAGGAAAGAGCTCAGATGAAGCTAGTGCCTTGCCAGCAAACCAAGCTTCTACCTCCAAATATCAACTAACTTACTTTTAACCGTTTTTCTATTGAAATTACTGACAGTTTGCTGGTTACAACTTCCATACACACCTAATCCTTTGAAGAGTTGTGGAGGAGGCAATTAGCTCCTTCAAAGTGAGAAGGAGACTGAAACCTCTGAGACAACAAAGCTTTTCAACAAACAAGAATAAATAAAACACAGTGTCACGCAGAAATTTTGTTAGCCTAATGATAAAAAGTCACAAAATGTAAGTTCACCTGTCATTCAGTAATTTGAGAAGATATTCTTGTAAGAAACACTTTGCTCCATAGAAAAGTAAGCAGTAACAGAAGATATACCTTGCAAAAGACAATTGAATCAGAATATTACAGCAGCAATCTTTCGTACACACCAGGCACACCTTTGCTAATGCAGAAGAAGGTATACCAGCAACAACAGTTTGAATCAGAGAAAAATAAAGTAATGAAATGTTAGCAACAAACAGTAGTAATCCTGTGAGTAACAATAAAACACCACCATGCAGTAACTGCTTAGCTAAACTAAGTCTTAATCCTTCTCCCTGCTCTGGTAGTTTCTACTCTGCCATCTGGCAGTCTTAGATGGAAAGAGCTCAGGAAGTTAGTCCTGGCTAGCAAACCAAGCTTCTACCTCCAAGATATCAACTAACCTGACTTTACCCTTCTTGTGCTGGAAATTACTGACAGTTTGCCAGTTCCCCCATCCACATGCATTGCTTTTGAAGAGCTGTGAGGAAAAGCATTACTCCTTCAATGAGAAGGAGACTGAAACACCTCTGAGACAACAAAGTTTTCAACTAACAAGAATAAAATAAACACAGTGTCAAACAGTAATTTGCTTAGTCCAATGATAAAAGTCATAAAATGAAGCTCCACCTTTATACAGTATTTCAGAGAAGATATACCCAAAAACACTTGCTCCAGAAAAAGGCAGTAATAGAAGATATACCTTTAAAAGACAATTTGAATAGAAGATTACAGCAGTATTCTGTTAGCACATACCTGTAGGCACATTTTGTAATAATGCAGAAGAAGGTACCAGCAACAACAATTTGAATCAGTGAAAAATAAAGAATGAATGTTAGCAACAAACAGTAGCGAAATGTTTGTAGCAGCATTTACTATCTGTAACTGCAAAGCAGTTCTATCTCAGAGCAGAGCCTCATTACTTGATGTTCTTCAATTTTTATCACTGGATGTGGTGAACCCAATTTTGTCATGGAAAGACTTTGGTGAGGATGCATTATATTCTTGAATCTTCTCATCCTATGGGTCAGGAATCCATTGTCCACCTGTTGTCTGGATCCATCCTGTATCTTTAAGTGCATGTCTCGGGGACCAGTTTCCTGACCCGATTACCATGTTTCTGACCAGTGAGTTCTTTTTGCCAAGAACTGGAGCAGGTGTTTTTATTATCAGTGAGCCTTGTGAGGAACTAGGCTCTGTTCCTGTTACTGCTGTCCCCCAAGACTGGGGTCAACCTGCAACATTTGGCTTAGTTTGTTTTACAGATGTTAATGCAGATGTTTCCATAGTTACCACATTCAGAGCAGGGGGTCGCTATAGACCAAACCTTCTATGGCTCATTTGTGCCATTCTGAGTGAAGCCTCCTGCTTAGTCTTTTGTGACTCTGAGCTCCCCATTGTAGGGTCATCTTTGTCACTAGCCACATCCCTCCTCTTGCAACTTTTTGTAGTAGGCTCGGGCACTGACTTGGAAGTTGGAAGTGATCATAGGAGGAGCCGCAGACTCCTTTGATGTAGCTGCATCATTCTGCAGCTGTTTCAGACTGACAGTAGGAGCATTACATTTGACATGTACAGTTTCTGTTTGTAGCAATAACAGTTCAGTTTGTAAATGATTTTTACCCTATATATGTCTTTGCTCCTCATTGTTTCGCTGAGACAGGAGCTTCTCCTTTTGACTAAAAACGCTATCAGTGACACCTGTTTCTGGTTTATGTAAACAGACAATGCTTTCTACCTTTGTCTGTTCTAAGTCCATGCCATCCTCTCTCAGATTCTCTGTAGAAACAAACACTTCAGGTCCATTTTCTTCCTCTTGAAACTCAGCTACAATAACTGAATTCTCCATAGCCTCTTGAGTGGAAAGTACAAGGGAGGAGGTCTGCTCCCCTGCTTTGTTGTATCCATTCCTTCCTTTGACTCCTCTGTGGTAGCCATTTTGGTAAGATAGACTAGGGTTCTCCTACTAGAGTAGGGGACTTTCCCTGGTGTCCTGGCCAATATTACCCTTCCCATAAAATGGGATCATGCAATTGTCTAAGGCTGTGTGTAGTTGTTGATGTGCAATATGGCTGCCACTACACATTCAGTTACTTCACTACCAGTCTAGCAGTGCCTGTAAAGCACTTTGGGATACATGTGTATGAAAAGCACTATATAAATGCCTATTCTTCTTCTTCTTCAAAGTGACAAATATTATTGTATATGACATCCCACTTTAGGAGAGTAAACTTGGGGTGGACAAGACCACAGAGGCACTATGTGTGAGCTTAGGGACAAGCAGCTCTTGGGCAATGTCATGACAAGTTGTGAAGTAAGGTTAGGACTTACTTTATAGGAGACAGCCCTGCATAGTTTATTGATTTGCAGAGGTTAGTGATATGAGATAAGTAGTCTAGTGTGGGGTCGAGAGTGACTCCAAGTTCATAAAAGTGGAGACTAAGCAGACTAAGGTACCATCATGATAAACTATAGATAGAGGGGGTGGTAATGCTCTTAATCTGGCTGATGTACCTAACAGCATAGACTGTGTTTTTGATGTGTTCAGAATTAGCTTGTTTATTAACAGCCAAGAGTGCATTGACTGCAGGTAAGATGTTAGGTTTTGGTTAAATTGACCAATACTATTGGAGTAGGAATATAGTACCAAGTCATTAGCATACTGGATTGTGGAGCAGTGAGATTTGCATTGACTTGTATCATTTATGTGTAGGGTGAACAGACATGGGCCTAAAATAGAATCTTGTAGAACTCCCATCATAGACAAAGCAGGGGCAGAGAGGGAAGTGCTGTATATGACTGTGATCTATTTGTCAGATAGTGACAGAACCACATGACAACACTTTGTGAGATTCCAAGGTCTGCTAGCTTTCAAGTGAGTAGGAAGTGATCCATATAATCAAATGCTTCCATCAGATTGATAAAGACAGCACCAGCATCAATGGCTAGAGCAATGCTGTTTGTCAGGATGAGGAGAGCAATGGAGGTGCTATGACTTCCCCAACAAAATGTTTTGTGTGGGGGATATAAGGTCATATGTGGAGAGGTATTTTGTGAGTTGTGAGGCCACCGCCTTTTCAAGAAATTTATTTAGGGCAGGGAGGTTGGCAATTGGGGTCTCCTTTTTTGTAGACAGGTACAACACTGGAGGTTTACCATATGTCTGGCACAACACTGGCCATTAGGGATAAGTTGATTAACTTGGCAACAGGAGAGGCTAACTCCTTGTCAGCAGTCTTTAGGAGTTTGGACTTGATACTAACACAGCCTGCTGACTTGGAGACAGGAATCTGCAAAAGTAGTCTGTACATCTCTGCAATGCTGACATATTTAAAACAAACTCTGGTCAGAGCCAATATGGCAGTGGAGAGCTTTTAGGAGTGGCAAGAGCATTGAGAAAAGAATATGCGGTGCTCTCACCACACCTGAGTCAGCATGCCACCTAGTGAAGGATGGGTTGTAGCATAGCTGAAGCAGCTACAGCAAGAGAAGGTGGTGATGTGACTGATGTCTATATAAGACACTCATGAGATCACAACTGGAATACTGCACACAGATCTAGAGGCCCCATCTGAGAAAAAAAACATAGACAAGGTGGAGATGGTGCAGTGGAGGGCAACTACAATGGCGCAGGGCATATGGGATAAGACATATGAGGAAAAACTGGCCAAATTGATACTTAAAATATTTATTTCATTTGGGTAAAGCATTTAAACCATTTTAAATATTGAGTTTTTACAAGATATGCCAGTTGAGATTTGATATATGATATATTGAATCTCAGCTGGCATATCCTGTAAAATATCACTTACAGTGTGGTCATGCTTTTACCCATTATTTCTAATGAATATACAAAATGCAGATCTGCTGAGAGGCACTTTCAATGAGGTCTTCCTTTTTTTTTTTTTTTTTTTTTACTTTCTTTCTTTCTTTATCCCTCCTTACTACCTCCGGATCCCCTCCTTCCATCCGCTCATGTCTCCCTTGCCTACCTTGGGGATCTGCCCCTAGAGTGTCCATCCTCCTCTCCTTGCACAGTGGGGTCTGTCCTGCAGGTGGTCCAGGTGGACTTAGGGCGGCCTTCATCTAGGGCTGCCGGAGGATTTTCCGTTTTTCTCCCCTTACGTCCCCTACCCCCTAGGACGTCGAACGCTTGGGACGTACATCCCGAGTGATGGCGTGCTGACGCATGCCAGAGCCCTCATGCGTCGGCGGCATCCCCCCTTCCCGACTCCGTTAGACGGAGCCGCCTCCATCCCCTCTATTGTTGGTGCTTCCACTGGCTATGAGGGTGATGTAGAGCGGAGGCGTTCATGGTTTCCACCCATGAGGGAGGAGGCATCCATTGGGATGCTCGATCCTCCCTCTCCCCTGCAGACCCCCAGCCACCCGAGTCCGTTCCCGAACCTGGGTCGCCGGTGTAGCGCGAGGTGTGGCATCCAGCGCCTCAACCCTCTGCGCCACCAGGCCAGCGCGGTCTTCCTTTTACACATTTTTACAATGTGTTTTCGTAGAATATGCCTGCTGATTGCTATATACTGTGCTTAGCCTGGATAGTTCACACAAGATATGACATCTTATTTTCAGAGGAGCTCTACATCTACACAATAATTTGCTGCATTGTGCAAATTCAGAACATCCTGAAAACAATATTTTACATCTGGACTAGGCTACCTTGAATAAATACATTATAAAAATAGTAACATCATGGCCACACTGAAAACAAGATATTGTATCTAATCTGGGACATCCTGAGTAAATATAGTGCAAAAATGTGTAAAATGAAGACCCCTATCAGAATGAGATGTAGCATCTCCCCTGTGCTATCCTGGATACAAAATATAGGATAAGAAATATTTAAAGGAAATCTACTGTAAACTAACTTCACTGTGTTCAACATAACCAAGACTTGACATAAACAAACAGTTTCTTTGTTGTTTTACAATGTATTACATTGTAATATTTATTTCAAATGTTGTGGCCATGAAGATGGTGTGTTCAGTGTGTGTGTGTGTGTGTGTGTGTGTGTGTGTGTGTGTGAGTTTACTGTATATAATAAACTATATCCGAGATAGTGCTTATCAGATAGTGCCTTAAGAGGTTAAAAAAGCATCAGATCTCAACTGGCATATTCTGTAAAACATCACTTACAGTGTGGTCATAATTTGACCCATTATTTCTAATGAATTTGCACATTGCAGATCTGCTGAGAGGCAGTTTCAATGCAGTCTTCCTTTTACACATTTTTACAATGTGTTTTCCTAGAATATGCTGACTGATTGCTATATACTGCATGTAGCCTGGCTAGTTCACAGAAGATGTGGCATCTTATTTTCTGTGGGGCTTTACATCTACACAATATTATGCTGCATTGCATAAAATCAGAACATGCTGAAAACAATATTTTACATTTGGACTATGCTACCCTAAATAAATACATTTACCAAACATAAACTTGGTAAAATCATGACCCCACTGAAAACAAGATATTGCATCTAATCTGGGACATCCTGAGTAAATGCAGTGCAAAAATGTGTAAAATGAAGATCCCTTTGAGAATGAGATGTAGCATCTCCCCTCTGCTGTCCAGGATACAAAATATAGGGTAAGAAATATTAAAGGAAATCTACTGTAAATTGAACGTTATTTTGTTCCACATAACCAAGACTGCCATAAACAGTTTCTTTATTGTTTTATAACATATTAGATTGCAGTATTTATTTTGAATACTGTGGCCATGTGGATGGTGTGTACAGTATATGTGTGCGTGTATGGGTTTTGGAGATACCTTGATGAAAAAGCATGACATTTATGAGGTATGAATCTTTCTTGAAAGGGAATACCTGCCCAACGGAAGCTAGTAGCACAAAAATGTTTAAATGTTAAGTATTTAAATGTCCAAGTTGTTGCATTTCGAAGGAGGTAAACAAATCTCTAGTTTAACAGGCAACCAATTTTTAACTGGCTGTTTCAGTTTCCTACTGGCCATCTAATAAGCAACTTGGAGTTCTGTCTACAACATTCTAAACAGAAAGAAGGGAGTATTTAACTGCCACAGTGATTTACTGTTACAGGAAGATACACTGAAAAGTATTAAAAAATGTGTTCCATGGTATGCCAGTTTTTCCTAGCTAAAACAAGATGGCTGTAGGCTCTACCCACAGCCATAATAAAAAATAGGCTGCACTGTGCTTTCAGGGGCCTTGAGAGGGTATTACTACCTGATGAGGAGGAGGAGGAGGGTATAAGAGGGAAGGCCTGAGTGTATGAAGAGAGAGATCTGTGAAATGGTGATTAAAAGCATTGGCAACAGTATTATTATTATTATTATTATTACAAGTTACACCATTCACAACCATGTCAAGGAAGGTGTGATCCCCTAGCTGATCTAACATATTCCTAATGTGTTTCCAGAAAACCCTGGGCTTGTGGGCAGAAGAGTTTAGCAGTTTCTTGTAGTGTGCACTTTTATTTTTCCTGATGTAGTTTTTCAAGCATTTCATAGGGTTCTGTATGCAGTCCAGTCAATAGGGGAGGAGGAAACATTAAAATCGCTCCACTTTTTGTCACATTCAATCATCTTGGTTAGTAATGAATGGTCCAACCATCTGGTGATAGGGGCACACACCCTTCTTTTAGTGTGAGAGGTGGATTTGTCCTGGAGTTTAGTGAACTCTGAGGTGAAGAAGTTGGTTGCTAAGTTTACATCAGAGAAGTTGCATATGTAGGACCAATCAGTGTTTGAGACTACAAGCCTAAAAAGCTCAGGATCAAGTCTTGAAAGCTTCCTGAAATGTATAATCCGGGGCGGGGGTTTAGTCAGTTTGGCTCACCAAACACAGTAAACAGGCACATGCTTACTGATGGTATCTGACAGAACACCCGAGCATTTGATTCTGTCTAGTCTGGGATAAAGTATTCAGTTTATTAGGGTTTGTGTTTTGCTATTGTTAGTGTATCTTGTGGGGTCAGAGATAACTGTGAAACTGTAGATTGATGGAATTAAGGGCCCCAACCCTGTCCTATTACAGTCACTACACCAGTTTATGTTAAAATCACTGAAAACTAAGAACTCATCATTTTTAACTGGTGGACCAATAGACCTGGTCAATGATAAAAGCAGGTCTGAGTTTCCAGTGGAAGGATATATATACACAAAATATGTAGCTTTAGTTGTCAATATTCTCATGAGAGACACTGCTTGGATGACATTTCTGGCCTTCAGGCCTGGGAGTGAGAATGAGCTTCACACTACAATCAAGATGTTCAGCAGCTTCGTCCACTGTGTCTGGTGACTCAATGTTCAGTGTGGGTGGGAATGTTGGGCCTGAGATGGTTTCAGGTTGAGAGAATAAATAATCTGTATAGTTGCTGTAAGTAACTAAACTACCATAACAAGACCAGCCTTGTTGAGACAATACAAATCTTGTTTATTTAATCATAATCTTCCAGTACATTGATGAAAGTTGAAAACTGTTATAAAAACTTTGTCAATGCACTAGTTAGAGTTAAAGTGACAAAAGCAGGGAAATATAGCATTAAGTTTCCAACCTAACACCTACTCCCACCTGCAGGCAGCAACAGGCATGTGGTGTGCCTTGGGGTTGTCAACCCAACATTCACCCCATTCTCATATACTGTACCCTTCTCCAGCTAACTTACTCCATGGAATGGGGTGAGCATTAGGGTTGACAACTTTCAAGGCACAATTCTAATGTTTCATTGCCTGCAGGGATGGGGTGTTAAGGCTGGAAACTCTAATGCCACATTTCCCTGCTTTTGTCACTTTAACCCTAACTAGTACATTAACTAAGTTTTTTGCAGTGAGTTTTTACTTTTTCTGTAATTAGTTTTTATAAATGCATGAGTTACCATAAAAAAAAAGTTTGACGATATTCAGCAGGGGCTGTGGGATGCGTGAGTATAATTAGTTTTTAGAAACACATGATCATACTAAGGATGAGTTAGTATAAAAAAAAATACCGTATTTAGCAGGGCTGTGGGATTCAACCCCAGGTCTCCAGGTTCATAGCCCAGAGCCTTAATCACTCTGCATTGCCTCCTTGGATACCACTATGTTAATGTTCTCTTATCCAATGTCAAGACAGTTACAAATTAAAACAGCCAATAGTAGTTTACTGTTTCCCTGTATTGCCAAAAGTCTTTTTTTTTACTTTGCATATTTCTAAGCTATTGAATTGTCTGAAACTTTTTCAGTTCACATGAACACAAATCTATACTCTGTCTATTTTAACATAAATTAAAAAAAATCTACTTTTCTTCTATAGCCCTAATGTTTAACATACTGATTTGTAGCTCATGTTTCAAAACAATTCACATATTCAATCTGTCAGTATGCAAAAAAAAAAGTAAACAAGAAAGAAATTGTTGTAAACAATGATTTTGAACAGACCAAACTTCCCAAAGAGGGATAGCTTGCAGTTTTCACCTGATTTTTTCTAATTTCCTCAATTTAAAAAATTGGGTATGCAAATAAACTCATGATTATTCATGAGTTATGAAGTTACTCTAGTTGTCCAAGTCACGTCCCCTTCACAGCTATTTTGTAGTGCTTACTGAGCATGCTCAGAACCCACATTTTTAAAATGTAATAACTTAGGAATGGATTGATATTTTTTCACCAGACCAGCAAAGGAAATCCTTCTGAGGCAATCCCTTTGTACCCTGAAAATTTCAGACCGAAATTCCAAACTATCTGAGTACTACACGATGGCAACAAAACAGCAAAAAAACTGCATTTTTTTTCTCACTAGCTGCATCTTGGAATCCGCACAACCAACTGGAACAAAACTTGGCATGTCAAGAGATCTACCCCATGAGATGAAGCATGCAACATTTTGTTCAAATCCATTACATGGTTGCTCAGACATTACGGTGAAAAACTGGTTTGACATTAAAGTGGCTACTCAGCCCTAAGTATAGTGGTGTTACCGCGTAACTCTAATATATAAAGTATAATGTGTGAAGTCATTCTAAAAATGAGAAGGTACAATAGAAAATTCCTCTAGTACTGGGAGGTCACAAAAGAAGTGCCCTGTAGATGTACGAAATTAAATTAATCAGAAGATTAAAAGCCCAGGACTGGGCTGGGGGAGGCATTTCTCCTTTAGATAAATGGTTAGAGTAGCTATCTTCAGAACTCCTGGTATGTGGTTCACTTCCCACTGAAGGCTATTAATGAGATTGCCTAGGGAACAGGCTGGAAACAGAAATAAAATGGCTCGCTTCCTGTTTTTAATTCAATTCCATTTTAAAAAGAACAAGTAATTACTAGGGATTATCTATAAATATACAGTAGTTGTGCACTTTGTTTCCTTACCCCTTTGCTCCCTGACACTCTTGGGCCAGATGCCATTTCACAGCTGGTGTCTAATGAGAAGCCAATATGGAGAAGAAGAAATAGTTCATAGCCAGGGTTTAAGTCAGCAGACCACTTTTGAAGGAGATAAGTCACTGGCAGCCAATGTAGCTCACACAGCTCCAGGGATACATTATGTATCCTCAAAAGTCCAGTCAGCAGCCTGGCAGCTGCATTCTGCATCAGCTACAAGAGCCACAGCATACCTCCACTGACCCGAGGTACAGAGCATTGCAGTAGTCAAACCTAGACATCATGAACATGTGCACCAGTGCTACCAGGTCTCCAGGGGCAGGGTGACAAGGGATCTAGACCAACTGCTGTTCCTCTGAGGGTAAAGCCACCTCAGACTACTGCAGACACCTGAGTCTCAAGCGTCAGCCCTTCATTCAGAATGGCCTGCAGATTTCTCACCTTATTGGCAGGCAAGTGCCTACAGGAACTAAGCCAAAGCCCCATCTCCCTCTTGGTAGCTGCTACTCTCCCTCTTCTGCCCATCTCAACAACTACCAATTCAGCCTTGTCAGGGCTGAGTCTTAATCAGTTCGATGACACCCAGTCCTGGATCTTGGTTAAGCATTTTATTTAGCACATTCATTGCTCCAGGCATAGTTGAATATCATCTGAATGGCAACCAACAGGAACACTGAATCATATAATTTGTAGACAGAAAAGGATTGGTAGGTTCAGTTAGTCAGCACTATTTTTTCCTGCCTATTCTGACACCTTGGGCCTATTTGGTCACTAGTGTCCCTCCCACCTCCCTTTCCTCAACTTAGTAGGCCCATGTGCCTATCCAATGCATGCTTGAATCTTACCCATGTTTTCACCCCCCCCCCGCACATCTTCTGGCAGGCTATTCAAGGTGTCCATCACCCTTTCTGTGTAGAAGTATTTCCTCACATACCTCTTAAACTCCCTACCCAGCTTCATTGCATGCCACTTGTTCTAGTACCTTTGCTCCTCTGGAAGAAACTCTGTGCTTCCAGCTTGTTCACTCTGTGAGGTACTTAGAGGTCTCATAGAAACTTAGAATTTGATGGCAGATAAGGACCACTTGGCCCACCTAGTCTGCCCATTTTCCTACCTAACAGATAAGCCTGCAGATCCTAGTTAACCAACAGCTTACTTTCTCCTACCCCCCCCCACTAGGACTGCCTTATGTCTGTCCCATGCATTCTTGATTTCCCACACTGTTCTTGACTCCACGACCTCCTCAGGGAGGCTGTTCCATGAATCCACAATCCTCTCTGTGAAAAAATACTTCCTCACATTACCTCTGAGCTGTCCCCACTCTATCTTCAAATTGCACCCCCTTGTTCTTGCACATCTCTTTTTCTGAAAGATGCCAGCCTCTTGGACTTTGTTGATTCCCTTGAGGTACTTAAAAGTTTCTATCATGTCCCCGCTCTCCCTTCTTTCCTCAAGGGTATACATATTAAGCTTCTTTAGTCTTTCTTCTTATGTCTTCTGGTGCAGACCCTGCACCATTTTGGTTGCCCTCCTCTGGACAGCCTCCACTCAGTCTATGTCTTTGCGGAGATGGGGTCTCCAGAACTGCACACAGTGCTCCAGATGGGGTCTCACCAACTGTCTGTACAGAGGGATAACAACTTCCTGTTTTCTACTATTGATGCCTCTCCCTATGCATCCCAAAATCCCCCCAGCCTTCCCTACTGCCTTCTCACATTGCTTGCCCACCGTAAGGTGATCTGATATAATTACCCCCAGGTCTCTTTCCATTTTTACTGTTGTCAGTATCTCACCCCCCATTGTGTACTCTTCCCCTAGGTTTTTGTTTCCCAGGTGCATTACCTTGCACTTCTTTGCATTGAATCTGAGCTACCATACATTTGACCATTCCCCCAAACTTGCTAAGTCCCTTCTCATCCTTTCCACTCCATCTTGTGTATCAACCTTGTTGTAGGTCTTTGTGTCTTCTGCAAAGACACATACTTTTCTTTCCAGTTCATCTGCAATGTCACTTGTAAAGACATTAAAAAGGACCGGCCTCAGTACTGAACCTTGCGGTACCCCACTAGTAACCCTCCTTTCTTCACTGTGGACTCCATTTACTACTACCCTTTGCGTCCTGTTGTCTAGCCAATCTTTTATTCAGGCTACCACCTTGGGACCCACTCCAAAGCTGCCTAACTTGTGTATTAATCTTTTGTGTGGGACTGTATCAAATGCCTTGCTAAAGTCTAGGTAGGCCAAGTCCACAGCCCCTCCCAGGTCTACTACTTTGGTCACTCAGTCAAAGAAATCTATTAGATTCGTCTGACATGACCTTCCAATTGTGAATCCATGCTGCCTTGGGTCCTGTGCCCCACTGGCCTCTAGGCACTCAACAGTTCTTTCCTTCAGAAGAGATTCCATCATTTTACCTACCACTGAGGTCAAACTAACTGGTCTGTAGTTTCCTGCCTCTGTCCTGCTCCCACTTTTGGGAAGAGGAATCACATCTGACCATCTCCAGTCCTCAGGTACCACACCATCCTCCCATAATTTGTTAAAGACAGTAGTCAGTGGTGTCACTAGATCTACCCTTAGTTCTTGTAGAATTCTTGGGTGAATCTCATCAGGCCCCATTGATTTGTCCACCTTCAATTTTATTAATTCTTTCAGAACCCTTTCTTCTGTAAATGGACTGGTATCGACCCCCATCTTCAGAGTGTTTCTCTTGTTTGGTTTAGGTTTCCCCTCCTCTTCCTTTGTGAATACTGAGCAGAAATATTCATTCAGTATCCCTGCTTTTTCACTGTCACCCTCTACCCACATTCCCTCCTCTTTATTAAGCCTCAGTATCCCTGCTTTGGTCTTTCTTCACTCCCTAATGTACCTATAAAAGGTCTTATCCCCCTTCTTAACAGAGTTGGGTATTCTTGCCTCGGTTTGGGCCTTTGCTATTCTGACTGCCGTCCCAGCCTCTTTCTGCTTTAACAGATAAAGTTCTCTGTCCTGCTCCTTCTGTGTTTCCTTATATTTCCTGAATACTATCCTTTTCTCCTTAACTTTCCCTGCCACCTCTTTTGAGAACCATAGCATTTTTTTCCTTCGTTGTGTTTTGTTGATTTGCTTTACACAAAGGATTGTTGCCTCTGTGATAACTGTTTTGATTACTCCCCATTGTTCCTCCACCGCTCCTTCTTGCCCATTTGCTAGTGCTTTTCTGAGGCACTCTCTCATTTTCTCAAAGTCAGCCCTCCTAAAGTCCAATACTCTTGCTTTTGTATGGCTTGATTGTATGGCTGTGTTTATCGTGAACCACACTGTTTGATGGTCACTTGTTCCCAGATGGCTACCCACTTCTAAATCTGAGATTCTTTCTCTGTCCCCATTTGAGAGTACCAGGTCTAAGATTGTTCCTTCCCAAGTGGGTTCCAGTACTAGCTGTCTGAGGCATGTCCCCTGTAGGGCATCAAGGATGACCCTGCTCTTGGATGTGCCTGCAGAAAAGGTACTCCAGTTAACAGCTGGCATATTCAGGTCCCCCATCAACAATATCTCCCCTTTTTCTGACATTCTAAGGAAGCTTTCTACCATTTCCTTGTCCAGTCCCTTCCCCTAAGATGGGGGTCTGTATACAACCCCCATGCAGATTGTGGTGCCATTTCCTGTCTCCAGGGTGACCCAGAGTGTTTCATCTGCTCCCTGTTTACTCTTTAGTCCTGTTGCTTTGATCCCTTCTTTTACATAGAGAGCTACTCCTCCTCCTCCTCTTTTACCCTCTCTGTCCCTCCTGTAGATTGTGTATCCTGGTATGTTGACATCCTAGTCATGGTTCTCTGTGTACCATGATTCTGTGACTGCCACAATATCCATGCAACCCTCTTCCTTCAAGGCCACTAGTTCAGGGAGCTTGTTACACAGACTACGGGCAATGGTACTCATCACCCTCCACTTTTTGATGGCCTTACCCCTTTGAGCCCCATTCCTGTCCTTACTGCCTTTGCCTTTTTTTACATTTACCTCTGTCTTGCTCCCTAATGACTTCTCTACCTTGATGTTTACCTCACTAATTACCGTGGTTTTGTGGGGAGGCTGAGATTCTTGCTCCTTTTTAGCACCTCTCTTGGCTAGTTTAAACACTTGCCAATGAAGCATTTAAACCTCTCACCTAGGATCCTGGTTCCCCGGACAGATGCAGACCATCACACCAGTATAGGTCTGCATCCCTCCAGGTGGCTCCCCAGTCCCCAATGAAGCCAAAACCCTGCGCTCCACACCAGTTTTTCAACTATTCATTGAATTCCCTGGTGACAAGTACCCTAGCATCACCCTTGCCATAGACAGGCAATGCCTCCGAGAAGGTTACCATATACGCTACTTGTCTAAGGCCCCTCCCCAACTCAACAATCTCCTCTTGCATTGCTCTGATCCCTTTAATGGTCAGTCATGTCTCTTCCTGATCTCCTCTCCTCCAGGGAGTATATGTTGAGATCCAGCAGCCTCTACTCGTATGGTTCCCATGCAACCCCCACATCACATTGGTAGCCCTCCTGTGGACTGCATCCACCTGATCAATGTCCTTGAAGGGTGTGCCTCCAGAAATGGACACTATTTTAGATGGGGTCCACTAGTGAGCAATACAGTGGCCAAAACCTTCCTCCCTGCACCATCTCTTCAACCACTGGCTGAAGACCTTGGTGCAGTGTTCCTTAGCCTTCACATGGCCAAATACAGCAAGCACCTCGGGGAAGGCCACCATGTGAGCTACCTGCTTCTGGACCTTCCTCATCTACACAAATGTGTCCTGCTCCAAAGGACAAAAATGGCCAGAGTCTGAGGTTGCTGACTGTAGTCAAGATGTTGAGGCAAAAATAATGTTCAAATGTGTTTATTACATGAAGAAGGTAGTGTGGAGAAAAATTACAAATTTCAGAAACCGCAGTAATACAGACTAGTAACAATGCTATACCAGGGGCCAATTTTCAAAAGACAGAGAATGCTGCAAGCCCCAGGTGCACCAAAGATGTGGTGCACCTGGCTTGTGACATTATGCTGGCCAGCGACTGGGATTTTCTATCCTGTATGCCAGTTGCCACAAGTTAGACCAACTTTTTATGGGCTAGCTTGTGGCAATGCCAGGGTATTTTTTTATGGAGCTTGCACCACATATTTGGTGCAAGCTGCCATATTTTTGCAACTGCACCCAAAAATTGTAAAATAAGGCACAGTTAAGGCAAAAGGGCATGGCACACTGTCAGAACCCACGTGTTGTGGTACATGGCTTGGCGCAAGCACTCTGCCACACTTTGAAAATCCAGTCCCAGTTGCCCTGGTGCTTTGCTCGCTAGAGCTTTGTCAGGGGGTGGGAACCTAGGTCAGATGATGATACCCCTTTTATAGTAGCCATCAGTCACATGATTAAAGCTGTAAGTTAGATAATTTATATTGTTCAGAAATTCAGGTAGCCAATTTTAATTTAGAAGGCTCTGGGGTGTCCCAGCTTGTATGCATGCAAGAGAATCAAGTATAGGGTGCATGATATGCCTCAACCAAAAAATAGCCAATACAACTACTTGATCTGAAGCAGATCAGAAACCTTGCTGTGCTCTGGACATTGCATGCATAAAAAAGTACAAACAACAAGATTAAATGACATACTGACGCGTAGAACTATAACAAAAAAATGATGTTAGACTGCAAACAATCTTTTTTGTGTGATAAGATTGAATTATTTGTATTTCTGTGTGTCAGTATGTCATTTAATCTTGTTGTTACTCCTTTATTATGCATGCAATGTCTATAGTACCCCCTAGGGCTACTGATGTCCCTCAGATTGAGAAATGGTATTGTTTATTGTTTGTTTGAGGCATACCACACACCCTTTACTTGAATCTTTTGCATACATACAAACTTGGACACTCCAGAGCCATCCGAATTCAAAGTGGATACTTAAATTTCCAAAAATATGAATGATCTAATCTTTGGTCTTAATCGCCTGACTGATGGCTACTATAAAAGGGATGTCTTCTGACCCAGCTACTTGCCCATTGATAAAACTCTAGTGAGGGAAGTGCCAGGACACCTGGTGTAGTGTGACCACTAGTCTTTAAACCACAGTTTCTGATATTTGTAATGTTGTGCTCCATCACCTTTTTGTGTAATAAACATATTGGAGCATTATTTTTGCCTCAGCATATTGACTGCAGTTTCACAGCAACTTCAAAGTGTGGCCATTCTTGTCCTTTGCTGCTTATTTTGTGATTAGCTGTCTCTTGGCCAGCACCTGGACCATGCACTGGTCCTAATCCACCCCTACTGTATCCCTTACTTTTTAATGCTCCCTCCAAGGGGTAGGATATACATGTCGAACAACATGGACAAAAGGACTGAGCTCTGGGGTATGCCACAGATCAGTGCCACTGAGGGTTAGGAGAAATTTCCCAGCACCACCCTTTGTGTTCTATCACTGAGACAGGACTCAGACCAGCAGATGACCTTGCCAGTGAGTCCTATGTACTCACTTAGCCAGTCCAAGAACAGCTTATGGTTCACAGTGACAAAGGTTGAAGAGAGATTGAGAAGAACAAGAAGTGACCGGTCACCTCAGTCCTTTGCTCTGAAAAGATCATTGTGCACCCTGATCAGTGCAGTCTCATGCTATGCTTAAACCTGAAACCAGATTTGAGAGGTTCGTAGATGTCAAAGACAATGAGGTATGTCTTAAGTTGCCATGCAGTCACCTTTTCAATAATCGTACCCAAAAAGGGGAGGTTAGAGACTGGTTAGTAATTTGCCAAGGGGTTCAGAGATGTTTTTTTTTTTCAGAAGGGCATCACCAGTACATTTTTTAATGACTCCCCTCTGACAAGAAGGTGGTCTACCCAGCTGCATTAAAAGACCCCTCTGACAAGGAGCACTGGCCAATCCCAGAAATCACTTTGCCTAGCTGCTCTACACAACTCATCAGTAGTCTCATCAGGTCTGGATCCAGTCTGCAAAACACTGGTTGCAGCTCAGAGATCACCCTATTCACCTCTTCTAGTGTCACATGCCTAAACACAACTCATGACAGCTGAATGCATCTGAGCAGTGTAGTCTTGGCCCTGCTAGGTTGTGACAGCCGATACAGAGAGATCCAGGACAAATAGAGGACTCTGTGTCTGGAAGAATCAAGCAAACTCCTAGTATATAGCAAGTGAAAAAACTCCCATTGGCTCCTGACAGGGTGGATGGAGTAACCTGTCCACAACTCGAAAGAGCTGAGCCAGATGATTCTTCCCAGCAACATTCTTGACTTGACAGAATCCTAGCCTTCATTTGGATGATTGCCCTTTGGTATTCACCATGTTGAATAAGAACTGAAGAAGTCAGTCTGTCCTCCTGAGCTCTAGATCTCCTCCGACAACACCCCAACCTCCACCCTCTTGCCATTATCTCTCTTGGCACAAGTAAATTAACTAGAGTAAAATTCAAGGACCATGTTTTCTTGCTAATATAATTAGAAACATAGAAAGGAGACCAAAGGTCCAGCTACTTTGTCCATTTGTTTGCGTGGACCCCTGTTGGCCATGCCTACTAGCACTGAACTCTTACTTAAGTAGAGCCCCACCCTTAACCCTGTGTTGCTTGTATGTCCAGTCCCAACCAAGTTTGAAGGAGGTGATTGTTTCGGCATCCGCCACCTATAATTAATAATAATGAACAAGTAAATAATACTTCTAAAAATATTTCAGTTCTACAGTGAGTTATATTTTTTCTAAATAACATGTTTTTCAAAGTTTTCCAAGAGGTGTTAGTTGCACTTTAACAAAACCATTCTACCAGCAGTGTGGACACACACAGGTGGTTGGGTGCTTTCTTGGTCTTCAGACTGCTGCTGCCCCAGTAACTCATAGTGCCACTGTCTAACCAAGAAATAAAGAACAACTTACTGTACCTTGAATCCATTAGTCAATGAAGGGAATGGCAGATATGAGATGATGCCCATTTTTGTGTTCCCTCACTAGTCCCAGCTCCTGCTAGCATTCATGCTGTATGGACATTTAAAAAAATATGTATCCCTGGTTTTCTTCCTCAAGTTTGTCTCAACTCCTAGTTAGAGGAAAGCAGACTTGGGCAGACAGTCATTTCTAAATCAAAAAGAAAATGTGCCCCTATGTGTTCCTCTCACCAGTCCCAGCTCCTGCCAGCAAAAGGAAGAGCAGACTTGGGCCATCAGACACAGATAAATAAAAAAGTACCCCATTTTGAATCCCCTTGCTATTCTTGTCTCCTGCCACTGAGGGGAAAGCAGACATGGGTTATCAGGCCTTAGTACATAAAAAGTTACCTTAATTATTTCCCCTCACTGGTCCTGGCTCCTTCCAGTGAGGGGAGTGTGGAGTTGGGCTTTGGGGGCCTTCTTGAAAAACAAACTTGTCTCTACACCTGCCCAGCACCATTCACCTATCCACAGTGCAGTAACACTAATCACCAACTTGTTTTACCTTCCTCCTCTACCAGATGGAGACTGTCATGTCTCTACTCTCATCTCCTACATTGGCCACCATCTGATTAAAACAAGCATTAAACTGCTACTAACATAATAAAGGTTTAGTGATATTTTTAGTCAGATGGTGGCTCACCATGAAGGTGAGAGGAGCAAGCCATCATCTGGGATGGGAGCTGGAAAGGTTGGGGGCTACATTATAGACACTAGGGGCATATGGGTGGGGCCATAGGACATAATGACGTGAGTTACATGGGACAGGGTGGTGGAAATACCACTGAACACTAGGAAGTGAGTGATATAGACAGGGTGAGGAAGAGGGATACCACTGGACACCAGTGAGTAAGCGTTGTGTGATAGGGTAATGGAGAGAAGTACCATTGGACACCAGGTATATGTACAATAACATGGGAAGAGATGAGGGAGGGGTACCACCTGACACTAGGAATACATAACATGGGACAGAGTGAGTGGAGAGGGTAGCACTTGAGTGACATGGGGCAGAGTGAAAGACAGAGGGTATCACTGGACACCAAGCATGCTTAACATGTGGAGGAAGGGGAGGGGAGAACCACTGAACACAAGGGAATACCTAACATTGGACAGGGTGCTGATCCATTGGCACTGTGATAACACTACCATTCTCAGTGCCAGCAACCTGGGTTCAGGACAGGAATATGCCTGGGTCCTTGTGGATTGGTCAAGGGAGGAGGATTGAACCTCCCACAGGATACTGTCCTTCTTTGGTGCAGGAGGGAGGCAGACTGCAATGCATGGCCACCATTTGGGTGACCATAAGTAGTGCAGGTGGGGACAAGAGTGATGGAGAGGGGACATGTTGTTGAGCTCAGGTATGCTAGGCATATTTTGTGTGCATGTGTGCAAGTGTACCCACAGTCATTAGTATCCTACTGGTGGGGGAAAAAAGGAAGAAAAATACTGCAGTGTCACAGCATGGAACCTGGTACTCTCAGTCCCCACAATGCCAGCTGCCCACCCTACCACCAAGGCTGTCCTGCTGGGGTAGTCTGTGAACCCAATAGCTCTACCACAGATGGATAAGCTTGTGGTAACAGGTGGCGGTGGCAAGCAGCAGGGAAGACAGTATGGGGCTGGGAGGTCAGCAGGGGTGAGGAGTGCTGCTGTGGAAAGAAAGTGCATTAACTCAGTTGGCATAGTCCAGTTTCCACATGGGTTTCTCTAATTTACAACAGAGAAAACATTTGATTTGTAAAAGCAGAAATCTTCAGCATGATTTATAATATGTACAGTATGTCTATATGTAAAGTTCCTGTGTCTATTATTAAGTTTCTTCTAAAGCTTTCGTGTGTTGCAGAACTGCTTAGTTTAGTTACACAGCCATCTCACCCAAAACAAATAAAAAAACCCTCAAGAATGTACTCATACTATGAGAACAGTGTAACTATACATATAAACATATGAACAAATGCATCAGGCTGCCATGGTAAACCACACACATTTGACTGCAACACTGAGAAGAACATCAATGGTGTGAACTGTTTCATTATTCAGGTAAATGGGGTAGCAGCTTCAAAGCCTTTTGACCATTGAAATGCTGATTTATGTCAGGCAATACATGTAACAAAGAAGAATATGTCTAGAATTGGAACTTGTCATAGCTTGATCACAGGAATAATAGGTATTTCCAAGATTTACTTGTGAGCTGGCTTCTAAACGTGCCAACTAAAAATGTACAACAGGGACCCAGATTTGTAAGGGGCTTGCCACCATTGTCTCAAATAAGCTACAAGTTAATTTCAAACCAAGTTCACTGATCAGCTTTAACTCTTTAGAAGTGGTTCTTGATATACACTGTACAGACAAATATGAATGCTGGTTACAAATTGTTTTTACTGTCTGGATTGTCCCATGGGGCATTTGTATCTGCTGGCTCTATAATCATCTCTCCTGTATATCTCTGCTATATAATTTGCCTGCTTGCTACTGTACCACTGACGTTTTGATTGATAATGCTTATAATCTCCTGTATCTGTTACTGTTGAATCCCTATGATTTGTCATGTTTTTTTGATTTGCTATACTAGTACCTGTCTTAACCAGGGCCTCCTTATAAATGAGCACTGCTCAGTTGAGTTTTTTTCCTGATAAAACAAACAAACAAAAAAAAAAAGACAGGCAAGGCCCAAGGACTAACTCCCCATGTTAAGCTTGTTGGTTTGGAGAAAACCACACACCAACAGAAATATAATTATCCACTCTGTGTGTGTGTGTGTGTGTGTGTGTGTGTGTGTGGTGGTACGCTGTATACATTTGAAAATGGGTATTTTCGTTTTTTTATTTTGCACAGATGCTGCTTTGGTAATACCATGCATAGCATCTGTGCAAAAAATTTCTGCAAGTTGCTGCAAAATGTTGAAAAGGTAACAGAAATATTGCCCCTTTTCAAAATGATATACACATGTCACAAAATGAAGTTGCACAAGGGCAGTCTCCCCTTGTGCAACATTTTTATGCATGTATGCAATTTTCCACATTTGAACATCCAGCCCCATGCCTTCCTTTAAAGAATCCTGCCTCTGTGGTGCATCACACTCCCTCTTCCCCCAAAAAAGCAGCAACCAAGGTCCCTAAAAGTAAATATATGTTTTAAATGTACAGTATCTTCATCTGATTAACTGAAAGACAAATCTAAAATACATTTTAAAAAGGGGACTGTCCTATAAAGTACAGAAACTAAAGTTAATGTTTGTTGACTACAAAAATATGATTGGAAAACTTTCTACAGTTCATGTTCATAACTTAACATTCAAAGCTTCAGTTTATTTACTTATTTATTGATTGAATGATTTATTAGTTGATTGATTAATTGGTTTACCATATTTATTTATGAAACGTTTGTAATACATGATTGGCTTAGTGAGACCAATGTCTCATTAACTAGAACATAGTAATGTA
Source organism: Neoceratodus forsteri (assembly GCA_016271365.2). Taxonomy (NCBI): domain Eukaryota; kingdom Metazoa; phylum Chordata; order Ceratodontiformes; family Ceratodontidae; genus Neoceratodus; species Neoceratodus forsteri. The sequence goes on from CM057458.1 coordinate 1,091,202,081, forward strand.
TGGATTCCTGCAAACTACAAAACACTACAAACAAATGCAAGTACAGATGCAGGAAAAGTATTCTCATACTGTGAAACAATTACCAGCATTAGTATACAATGACCTAAGCCAAAATGTAAAACCAGAAATATTTTGACAATTCCTGATGCTAGAAGGCAAGAGTTTCTAGGCTACAAGAACAGCATTAGAGAATGCGGACTCTCAGTTGTTCACCCTAGTCCTTGTAAAGATAAAAGAACAATTGACAAAATCCCTTAAACCAAATTTGTGGGAAGACATGAAAATTTGTTAAATAAGTATGGAGAGTTTCCAGCCATATTGGTCCTTGGAAAACAGCAGAAGATGGAAGGTTTGCTACTTTTTATTGGACCAACAGGTGTCTTGTACAAAGATGGAATTATACACAAGCTTTCGGGGCCTTACAGGTCCCTTCTTCAGGTGAATAGCAAAACTGAGCAACATAAGCAGTATTTATATCCACTATTGAGCAATTAAAAATCAGGAAGTGAAGTAGGAAGGTGATAATGGGGACTAGAGATGAAAGTCTAAGATGCAAAGTAAAAACATGAGAAGAAATGGGGAGGGGGCTAAGTAGGAACAGGTCAGTAGGAGATGAAAGCAAGCTAAAGGGAAGACAAAGGCACACAGATATGATCTGAGATCAGAGGCTGGCTGTAAGAGTAGAATAGACAGGAGATGCATAAGAGATGCAAAGAAAGTCAAGAAATTAGGAGAAACAAAAGAACAAAGGCCTAGATAAACAGAGTGTGAGGTAATATAAACAGAGGTGTGAAAACAAGAGGCAGTGGGTGGGACTGAGCTAAAGAGTTAGCAGGAGTGGCAGGAAGGATGTGAGGTACAGGTGAAAAAAGCAGATTAGGCAGAACTCAGAAAAAAATAATAATAAGAGAAATACAGAACCAAAGTGTGATAAATGATGACATGATTTAGTTCACAATAAAAGAGAATTAAAGTTTACCATAGTGTGTCATGAAACCAATGTCCCGATTCAGTCCAGAAATTTTAGACTTAAATTGTTTAATATATTTCAATTCCCATGTCCTTCTGTCCTGTGTGTTTCTGAAGTTGCCTCTTAGTATCAAGACAGATAATTCCAAGAGAGAGAGTGATCTGTTTGTGAAAAATGGTTTCCTATGGGTGTGCTGCTAATCTGGTTTACTATTGTGTGATGGTGGTAATTCATCCTGGTTTTCAGTGGTTTACTAATTTCCCCAATATAGCATCCATTTGTGCACTTTTGCATTGAATTAGGTTAACCACATTGCTGGATTGACATGTGTAGGATCCATTAAATTGTATTATGTTGTTCTGGCTTGTCTTAATGGTGGCCTATGTACATATGTGGGTGCAGGTCTTACATCTTGCCATGTTGCATGGTGTTGTCCCTCTTGTTTTCTGTTTATTTTGATCTGCTAGGAGTTTGTCATGAATTATTATATTTGAGAAGCTGGGGGGTTGTTTATAGGTAATGACAGGTGGTTCAGGGAAGATGTCCTTTAGTGTTTCATCTTCTCTCAGCATGGGTTGTAGTTCTTTGATAATTTCCCAAAGGGGTTTTATCATGGGGCTGTAAGTGACCACTGGGGTGTGCAGTCAGTTTGATATCTTTGCTTGTATTCCAGCAGATTGTCTTGTGGTATTTGTATGGCCCATTCAAAGTCTCTTTTAATTTGTCTTGGAGAGTGGCCCTGCTGAATTAGGGAATTCTGAAATGTGGAGAGCTGTCTGTTTCTTGTTATCTCATCAGAGCAGATTTGATGGTATCGAATTGCCTGACTGTAGATTCTGTGGGGAAATAGAAGAATTTTTTAGACGGCTTTGTCTAAAAGAATGTATCTTTGATAAAAACTATACTCAAGCAACACATTATGACAGCACAAAGAAAACATCAGACTGGACCCCTCGGAGCCGACGTAACCCCAAGTTGGATGTCTACATCAACTGCTTCCATGGAAGAATAAACTCCCAAATCCTTAGCAAACAGCAGAAACTCCTGTACAATATTACACCACTAGAAAAGAGGCAATACAAACTCTGAATAACCATAACATTGTAATAAAACAAGCTGACAAGGGTGGAGCTCTGGTTGTGATGAACACAGAAGATTACATTAAAGAGGCACACAGGCAGCTGTCAGATACAGCTTACGATAGCGAACTCACTGAAGACCCTACTATACAATATACAGAAGAACTTAAACAAATCATCATGTCTCTATCAAACAACATCCAAGAACAGTTAAAAATACTAATTCCAAACAAATCTACTCCTAGGACATTCTATATGCTACCCAAGATACACAAACCAGGGAATCCAGGACAGCCCATCATCTCTGGCATTGGCACACTCACTGAAAACATTTCTGGACTAATTTAATCCATTTTAAAACCACTAGTAAGAGATACTAGCAGTTTTATATAGGACACCACTGATTTCCTCAGAAAACTGAAACAAATCGGAGAACTGCCACTGAACACTATCCTAGCCACAATGGATGTCACTGCCCTGCACACTAATATCCCACATGAAGATGGCATAACAGCATGTCAGATATTTTTAAAGGAAAACACATGCACAGGAGACATTCCAGAAACCACAATCAGCACCCTAATAAAATTCATTTTGATACACAACTTCACCTTTAATGGCAATCACTTTTTACAGATCATGGGGACAGCCATGGGCACTAAAATGGTACCACAATATGTCAATATTTTCATGACCTGCCTAGAGGAGGAATTTTTTAAACACCACCCTTATAAACCATCTGTCTACCTCTGATTTATTGATGACATATTCCTGATTTGGACAGAAGGTGAAGACTCTTTCAAAAATTCCATCATGATTTTAACAACTTTCATCATTCCAAATCTCACTATGGAATACTCCACCACCAGCATACATTTTCTTGACATCACAGTCAGTATTACTAAAAATGGACATATACAAACTGCTCTTTGTAGAACACCCACTGACAGACACTGCTACCTATATAATTCCAGCTTCCACCCAAATCATACAAAGAAATCTGTAATCTACAGTCAGGCAATTTGATACCATTGAATCTGCTCTGATAAGAAAACAAGAGATAGACAGCTCTCCACACTTTGGAGTTCCCTAATTCAGAAGAGCCACTCTCCAAGACAAACTGACAGATAATTTGAATGGGCCATACAAATACCACAAGACAATCTGCTGGAACACAGGCTAAAACATCAAACTGACCACACACCCCTAGTGGTCACTTACAGCCATGTGCTAAAACCCTTTCAGGAAATTATCAAAGAGCTACAACCCATGCTGAGAGAAGATGAAACACTGAAGGACATCTTCCCCGAACCACCTGTCATTGCCTATAAGCAGCCCCCCAGCCTCTCAAACATAAAAATTCATAACAAACTCCTAGCAGATCAAAATAACCAGAAAACAAGAGGGACAATACCATGTAACATGACAAGATGTAAGACCTGCACTCACATATGCACACAGGCCACCATTAAGACAAGCCAGAACAACATTATACAATTTAATGGATCCTACACATGTAAATCCAGCAATGTGGTTTACCTAATTCAATGCAAGAAGTGCACAAATGGATGCTATATTGGGGACACTAGTAAACCACTGAAAACCAGGATGAATCACCACCATCACACAATAGTAAACCAGATTGGCAGCGCACCTGTAGAAAACCATTTTTCACAAACAGATCACTCTCTCTCTTGGAATTATCTGTCTTGATACTAAGAGGCAACTTCAGAAACACACAGCCAGAAGGACATGGGAATTGAAATATATTAAACAATTTAAGTTTAAAATTTCTGGACTGAATCGGGACATTGGTTTCATGACACACTATGGTAAACTTTAATTCTCTTTTAGTGTGAACTAAATCATGTCGTCATTTATCACACTTTGGTTCTGTATTTCTCTTATTATTATTTTTTTCTGAGTTCTGCCTAATCTGCTTTTTTTTAGCTGAATCTCACATCCTTCCTGCCTCTCCTACTAACTCTTTAACTTAATCCCACCCACTCCCTCTTGTTTTCACATCTCTTTTTATACTACCTCACACTCTGTTTATCTAGGCCTTTGTTCTTTTGTTTCTCCTAATTTCTTGACTTCCTTACATGTCTTAGGCATCTCCTGTCTATTCTACCCTTACAGCCAGCCTCTGATCTCAGATCCTATCTGTGTGCCTTTGTCTTCCCTTTAGCTTGCTTTCATCTCCTACTGACCTGTTCCTACTAAGCCCTTTCCCAATTTCTTCTCATGTTTTTACTTTGCATCTTAGACTTTCATCTCTAGTCCCCTTTATCACTTTTCTAATTCACTTCCTGATTTTTATTTGCTCCACAGTGTATATAAATACTGCTTATGTTGCTCAGTTTTGCTATTCACCTGAAGAAGGGACCTGTGAGGCCCCGAAAGCTTGTGTATAATTCCATCTTTGTACAAGACACTTGTTGGTCCAATAAAAGGTAGCAAACCTTCTATCTTCTCCTGTTAAATAAGTATGGCATTTTGAGGCTATTTATTGCTTTTTAGATACAAATATAGACAATGGTGGCAGAAAAAGATTAGTGGTCTATTCAGACTGCCTGTACCACTCATATCCTGACACCTTTTGTCCATTCAAAGTCTTTGTCTACACAATCCACTGCCTTACTGTATTTTTACTACCCCCTTGACTAACTACTAAGCCCTCAGCACTGTCCTAACTGTATTTGAAACCATTAATGGTTTTGGTGTACAGTTCCTCCACTGGCAGACTGTTCCATGAATCAACTGCTCGCTCTGTAAAATAAAATTTTATCACATCCCTACTGAACCTCACCCCACTACTCCCTCTTGCACTTGTTACCTCATGTTCTAGAGTCTCTACCATTACAGGAATAATGCACAAGAGTGTGTGCGTCATGCTGGAATAATGTCACACCTCGGGTGGAGTGCATCCAACATGTGAGAAGTGATGTTATCCTAGCATGACACACACCCTGGAGTGCATTATTCCTATTATACAATGACTCCTTTATTAAAAAAAAGAAAAGAAAAGAAAACAGGAAGAAAGTGCATTTAAAATTATTTTCTTCATTTTTTTTACATGTAGGAATACTTGGAAGAAAAGCAGTGCTTGTTGTTTTGGCCACTAGGTGGAGCACCTCAGATTTGGATGCTTGCCTCCTCATACTGTGCCATCCACCCCCTTCCCCTGCAATTGTCACTTTTACATTTAGCTATCCCAGTACAGTTGGCACCATTTTGTACCGGGGTAGTAAGAACTTTAAGTAGCTGTTGTTCTTCTCTTTGTGCCACCATATGTGCTGTGTTATCTGTTGTGCTGTTGAGTGCAGTTCACACTGTAACTTATCTTCCCATCCCCTCTCACCTTTGTCTTGTGGTTCATACTGGCTGAGATTTGTGTGGTTCTGCTGATGCAAAGCTCCCAGGACAGTTGGTGTCCATTCTGGCAGAGAGAAGAATTAACGGAGTGAATGTTAGAGCTGCCGGGTAAGCTGAACATCACCAGGACTCGTGGTTACCTAACTGTAGGCATTAGGAGTGGCTGGAAAGTGAAGCCATTAGTAGTGTGGGCAGGTGAAGGCGATAGGGGTACTACTTTTTTTTAAAGTTGTGGTTAAAGAAGGGCCAAAAGAAGGCTCATTGTTAGGGAGTATTGTATAGTTTTCTATGGTGCTTGAGTGGATTGTGAGCACATGGTCTGAGCATGGGACCAGTTTGAAAAGATGCAGTTGGAATAGTTTGTGAAGCTTCTGTGCAAGGTTGTGTGGTGGTGGTTTAACAGTTCATATAGGTGCAGTGCAGGGTGCAGTTTATTGTTCTGCACTGTGGTATTTGTGACTCTGTATTCTGAAGAAGAGGTGGTCTCTTGTGGCTGGGCTGGTGGCGTGTACTGGCCACAGGGGTGATATCAATGGCAAAGAATTCAAATATCTATTCTGTAAATTCCCTGTAGTTCCTACCCTGTATTGCCTCCCTAAGATTCACAAAAGTATGACTAATCCACCAGGAAGGCCCATTGTTTCTAGTATTGGTTCTATTACAGAACACCTGAGCCAATTTGTGGACCTTTACTTACAACACAGTATGGTAGAGCTACCATCTTATTTAAGAGCCACTGGGGACAACATTAGTAAAATGTGTAATATTAAATGGAATGAAAAATATCTGTGGATAAGTATAGATGTGGAGACTTTATATACCTCGATAAGGCATAACAATGGCATTAGAGCAGCACAGTATTTTTTGTTAAAAGATCAGAGGTATACTGGTACACCTGTACAATTTCTGGTGGAATCACTAGAATTTATACTATATCACAGCTATTTTTAATTTAATAATGAATTCCATTTGCAGGTTTGTGGAACTGCGATGGGGTTATCAATGGCTCCATCATATGCCAATCTTTTTCTAGGGTTATGGAAACTAGAGACACTCTATGACCCTAATATTAGCCCCTACACAGAAAATATTATACAGTGGAAGAGATATGTTGATGACTGCCTTTGCATATGGAATGGTGACATAGATAGTGCAAAAGAATTCATTCAGTGGCTTAACCAGAATGATTTAAATTTGAGATTTACAGCAACAGTAGATGAGAGGTTTGTGAATTTCTTAGATATCACAATACAGGACAACAAAGATAAGGTGTGTATTCACACAAAAGGGTACAGGAAAGAGAGTTGCACAAATTCACTGTTAAGGAATGACAGTTCACATCCTGCTAAGCTCAAAAATTCCGTACCACATGGGCAATTGGTTAGAATCAGGAGGAACTGTGCATCTGACAGTGATTTTGAACAATAAGCTGAGGAACTTTTGCAAAGGTTCAAAGAAAAAGGTTACCAGGATGCAGTGTTAAATAAAGCACTAACAAAAATAAGGGGAAAGAAACAAAGGGAAAGGCAAATAGAGAGAACGACAACAAGATAAGCCCAATCACATGTTCTTTAGAATTTAATGCCATTGCAGGAGCAGTAGGAAATATTGAATGGAACAGTTGGGATATACTAAAAAATTACCCTGAATTAAATAGTTCATCCCTGATACACCAAGAATAACGTTTAGATGTACAGCAAATCTTCATGATAAGTTGGTTAATAGCCAATTTTATCAGATAACTGAACCAAAAAGGACGTGGTTACCACAACAACCAATGGGAAACCACAGATGTGGGAATTGTAAGATTTGTAAATGCATGTATAAAGGTAATTGCTTATCATTGCCTAATAGTCTTGAAATTGAAGTCAGAGAATTCATTACCTGTAAAACACATTTTGTGGTATACATATTATGGTGTACATGTAACCTATATTATATAGGAAAGACAATCAGACCCCTGAAAGAACATATTCAGGAGCATGTAAGGTCCATTGTAAATTAGAGAATGGACACCCCTATACACTATGAAGACATTTTACCACCACACATAATGTGTTGTATTTTAAGTTTATGGGACTTGAATACATGAAAGGGAATCCTAGAGGAGGGGACAGGCCTAACAAATTACTGCAAAAGGAAAGTGCTTGGATTTTTAAAGCAAACACAGTTGTCTCATTTGGTCTGAATGAGAGATGGGATCTCAGACCTTTTTTAAGAACATAGATTACTTAGGTCTTAGATGGAAAGATGTCTCTTTCTTTAAACTTGTTTAGTGTGTATGAGGAATTTAATGAATCCTGTCTAGATCTAGGTTTCATTTTCAAATGTAGCTGGTAAACGCTTGTGCATATATTTAATTAGTAATGTATCTGTGTGTCCTAAACTGACCAATTTTTACTATATTTCCATAGGTTGCTTTGTGAGAAAAACATCTTTCTGGTACAATTAGCTCTCCTGCATTCTTCCAGCACAGCTGAATCCCACCACAATTCTTCTGTATCTATCTCTCCTTCTACAACTATAAGATACTTATAAAATACTAAAGTATAGTGAGTGATTATAATTCTGTTTAGATGTGTCTAAAATATTTTTTTGGTCTCTTTTTGCCATTAATCTGAGAATTATTTATTAATTCTTAATATTAGGATATTAGTAAATATGGTAAAAAAGAAACATTGATGCACTGTTATTAATACTTATTTGTAATATGGTTTTGATTTACAAGTATGGTGTATCCCTAGTGGTCCAGGAGAACCCATTGATAAACATAGAAATTCATAATCAAATCATTATTGTGAGTATGTAATGACAAGTGCATTGTATTTTTAAATACTAATGCTTGAATGTCTCCAGACTGTATAAGAATCTAAGGACATGTCCTTTTTTGTTCCCCTCCTTTTTGTTTTCATGAGTAGTGATTTATAACGGATGTTCATGATTGGGTAATCATTATGTGATGTCACACTAGTGTTTGTGTTTAAATGGATGCTGTATATGGTTTTGTATCATGCCCCCTTGAAGGCACTTTGCCAAGGTGCTAGGGGCTCCCACAAGCAGTGGAAATAAATTCAACAATTTGTTGGTATGTGCTGATTGCATTTCCGTCTTTTTCTTTGGAGAGCACAACCTTTTGGAAAGTATTCCAGGTGTGGCCTTACCAGTGATCTATAGAGAGGTAGTAATACTTCTTTCCTATTTTTTGTTAAAACCCCTCCTGAGTCCCCAGCATCCTGTTTGCCTTACTGAATGCCATTTTACACTGGTAAGATTGTTTAAGGGAGTCAGTTATGATGACTCCCCGGTTCCTTTCCTCAGACATGACATCCATATTAATCACTTTCATCCAATACTCCGTGCTAGAGTTCTTGTTTACCATGTGAATCAGCTTGCACTTTTTGGCATTGAATTTCAGCAGCCAAAGTCCCTCAACATCTTCCTTGCCTCCTCACTGTCAACCCTACCACAGAGCTTAGAGTCATCTGTGAAGAGTCACATCTTGCCCTGTATTCCTTTTCCTACTGTCACTGATGAACCTACTGAAAATGACTAGACCCAGGACTGATCCCTCTGGCATTCCACTGGTGACCTCCATCTCCATGGATCTGACTGTGTTTACTACTACCATCTGGGCCTCCTGTCAAACCAACATCCCACACATCCATGCCCTTTGCTGCACCCAGGTCCTCTGGCTTCTTCAACAGCTTTCTGTGTGGCACCAAGCTGAATACCTTGCTGAAGTAAAGCAAACCCACTGCATGACCCTTATCCACTGTTCTAGTTACACAGTCAAGGAATACTATCAGGTTGACTCATAAGACCTCTCTGTCATGAACTTGTGATGCATACTATCTTGAAACCTATTTTTCTCCAAGTAGTCTGCTAGGTCCTCTTCATCTAGTATCTCTGTCAGTTTACCCACAACAGAAGTAAGACTGACATGTCTGTAGTTACCTATCTGTTCCTTGTACCCACTCTTGTGTAGTGCAACTATGCATGCTACCCTCCAGTCTTTCAGAACCACCCTGTCTGAATAGAGCTACCTAATAACTCTGCAGGGGTTAGACTAATTCCAATGTAAGTTCTCTGAACACCCTTGGGTATAGCCATCTGGCCCCAGGGCATTGTCTATCTTTATTGCTGCTAATCCTACTGAATATGGGACAGTAGTTGTTCCGAATGATTGCTTTCTACTCATCTTCCTCTATTATCCTGCTTCCCTTTGTTAGCCTAACAATTCCTCCACACATCTTTCTTTTTTCTTTATATACCTGCAAAACTGGTTTTCCCCATCCTTGACCCCCTCCACAATATGCAGCTCTGTGTCTGCTTTTGCATCTTTGGTTGTTCTCCTGGCCTTCATAGTTCTTTCTTGGCACTCCCTCAGTTCATCATCCCCCAACATCTCTGTATACCTGAGGACCTTCTTGTTGGCCCTCACTGCCTCCCTAACCTTTTTAGAGAACCACATTGGTCTCTTGTATCTGTTTCTCTTGTTAACTGTTCTCATGCATGTCTTTGTCACCTTGTGAATGGTCCCTTTTATTTCTTCACATCTTTCCTCCACTCTCTTCATACTGTACACTAAAATTTACCTGTCCCAGACTAATTCTCTCATCTGGTTGAAATCTGCCCTTCTGAAACCCAGAACATCTGTCTTTGAAGAGGGCTAATTGGTACCAAGGGCATGTTTGAACAATATGGTGTTACAGTCACTGGACTCCAGTGGTTTCCCAACCCGCACTCTGTCTATCCTTTCTGAGGTGGTAAGCACCATGTTGAAAATGGCAGCCTGCCTCATGGGTTCCATGACCAGGTGCTCCAGCATTTAGTCCTGTTAAGTATCTAGCAGGGCCTGGCTTCTGGTCCTTCTAGCTGTTGGATTGTCCCAGTCAATTTCTAGCAGGTTGAGATCCCCCACTACTACCTCCTCCTTCTCTGCTGCCACCTTTGCTACTTCTGGCCTTGGTATCCCATTGTTCTTAACCCCCTGCCCTAGTGATCTGTTGACAACCCCCTGCACAGTTGTTTACCAGATGCCTCCTTGAGCTGAACCCACAGTGTTTCTATTAAACCATTCCCTCCCTTGATGAATCTATCCATCACAGCCTCGGTTCCTTCCCTGACATAGTGGGCTACCTCTTCTCCTTTACCTTCCCCCTAGCATGCCTATACATGCAGCTTGGTATGGTCAAGTCCCAGTCATTGTTCTCTGTGGCTCAAGTTTCTATATTGACTACAAGGTTCAGTCCAGTGTCTCCTATCATCACCTGGAGCTCACTGATTTTGTTTCCCAGGCTCCTGGCACTAAGGAAGACCACCTTCCATCTTGTGTTCATACCCATTTTGCTATATACAAGACTTCCCCCTTCATATTTCCCTAGCCTCCATAATTTCTTGTTTTTTCCTGATTTTTGCATGCTTAGTGAGCCCCACTCACTGGCATCATTCTCTAAACTTTAATGAACTTGTGCCTTGCTGCTCTCCCCTAGTGCTTCTAGCCCTCAGTTCAGGGGAAGTCTCAGCTAGATTTTTCTCTTCCTGACCCTGCTCAGCAGTATCCCTAGCCTCAACCTCTGCCACAGTCAGTTCAGCTGTCCACCAATGCAGATATCAAACTACTGCCTCAGTGCACTGGTCCAGTCTTGTTAGGTGATGGCAATAACTCTTGAAGAGTCTCCTCTCCCAGAAGCCCCCTATCCCCCACAAAGTGGTACCCTTCTTCCTGACACCATCCTCTTCAACCACTCATTAAACTCTGTGATCTCCTCCTTCCTAACTCTATCCTTCCCATGCCCCCCACTCCACACAGAGAGGACCTCAGAAAATGTCAGGGAAGCTGATTGTACCTTCAGACTGCTCCCTAGGCTTTGAAAGTTGTGCTTCACTTTCTCCACAGGCTGGTTTCCCCAGATCATTAGTACCCAAGTGTACCAGCACCCCCAGCTCTCCTACACTTTTCTCATCCATCCTCACTATCCTATCATTGCCCCAGATGGCTGATGCTCCAGTAAGGCATTGGAGCACCCCTTCCCTTTCTCCCTTCACCACCACCTTCTCCAGACCCTCTAATCATTGAGTTACCTATGACTAAGTTGCATCTTACTAACTTCCTCCTCATCTCACCTCTGGTTGCCACCAAATTGCTTTGCTCTTTCTTCCCAGTTGATTTAGATTCCCCCGATGGAGTCTGGCACCTGTGTCTCCTTCAGAGGTTCAAAGGGAATTGCTGTTTGGATTTTGTGGGTTCGGTTGACCAGTATGTGACTGCCTCTGCTGTCCTTTGCCCTCCCCCTTCCCCTTTCAACTACCCTCCATCCACCTGGACCAGTGGGACTGTGGGGGAGTAGGGTTGTGGACCAGCTCAGTTGGTATCATAGCTGTGATATCTCCTCTCTTGCTGCTACCAGTTGAGCATGGAGCTCCCCAAAGGTTCTGCATATGGGCTAGTGTCTTATGCTCTGGAGTGTAATCCTGGAGATGAGCACCCACCAGTTTCTGCAGTTGACTACCTCCCTACTATACCTATACTCCATATTGTCAACTGGCCTACACTGTATAGGGGGTTTAACCTAAGGTGCTATTTACATGGTTACCTGCCTATAGATTGTTTCCTTATACCCTTACCCTAGATAGGTACTGTAGTTGGCTGTACTTTCCTTGTATCCCAACTCTAGATAGGTAACTGGCTATGCCTACTAATTAGTATTGTTTTAGAACTGTAAATGTACACATTTAGATACAATGTTACTGTGTCTTAGATAGAGAATTACTAAGATCCCTTTCAGAACTAGTCTGCTTACAATTTGTGGCTTATCAAATGTTGCACCAGTAGATTCCCCTACAGTATTCCAATGGAATTCCTACAGACACTTCTAAAGCAGATGTTCTACTCCAGCTCTGTGCCACTCATGTGACTGGGTGCTCCATGTGGGACACATAGGTAGACTCAACTTTAAGCTCCATTCAGCTCAACTGAAGTTCAGTGTAAAGGAAGTGAAGTCTAACTGCAGACAACTGCATTATTTCCACCTAAGCACCAACTGCCAATTAATATCTATCTCCTAGCTGATTCCTAAAACAAGTTTCACCTAGCTTTTCCCAAACTCAGCCTAGCACACTGATAACTGTGCATTCATGCCTTGACCAAAGGTCTCAATTTAACTTGTAGGCAGGCAGTATAGTGCAGAGGTTAAAAGCACTGAACTGAAAAGCTGGAGAGCTGGGTTTGAATTCCATAGCCACTGCTTGAATACTGTGTGATCATGAGCAAGTCACTTAACTTCCTTATGATCCCTGCATGCACCTGGAAATAAGCCTCAGCTTAGTGTGTCTTTCCTGGCCAAAAATTGTAAAATAAAAATAAAAGACTGTACACTTCTAATACAGTTACTACAGACTCTCCTGGTAACACTGTACTTACTGCATCATTTGGTTGCCCAGCTGCTCAGATAGCAAGAGCTCACAGTTGGATTTGAGCAATTTTCCCTCTGTTCTAGACTGAAGAGATGGCCAATGAAGCTGGACCCACATATCTCAATGATATATGTGGTAATTACAGTTCAGGATAAACCTCAAAAATATATTGTAGATTTTAATAAGAAATAGGAAAATGGACTGGTGGCATGGCGATACACGACATCGCCATACTCCAGAATAGAGACCACAGCTTGTTTCACAGTATGTACTTTATCTGAAGAAAAACAACTTTTCACCCAATGCAAACAGGCCAGGCTAACTCAAACTTTTCTAATAATAGCAGCAGTATCAGATTCATGAAATAGGGTAGGGTCAAAAGTAAAACCAAAATATTTAAAAGAAGTAACATTCTCAAGAATGTGTCAGCCAGAATGAATAATAAAGGGAGGGGATATGTGAGATAAAGAATGAAAAGAGCTAAAAAACATAATTTTTCATATGTTATAATTTCAAAATTAGTATTTTGTTTGCAAGCTTTTGTTGAATCTGCTCTATCTGAATTCAGTTAATAAATATTTTGTAGACAATGTACTCTATGTCTTCTACTATAATTGATATTATTTTTAACAAAAAAATACATGGTAACAAAAAACTGCACTGTACTGTGTAAAGCATCACAGAATACTTTATGTTTGGGGATGTGTATTTACTTCTTTTATTTAGAAATGTTGCCCAGGAAAGCACACTGAGACGATGCTGTGATTTGAGGGTGGGATGGGCACATGAGATAAAAATACAATATTCAAAAAAAAAAAACTACAGAAATGGAGGAATTAACACATGGTACAGTATATGTTTAAGTGTTGGGTGGATGGAAATCCAAACTTTTCCAAATGCTGTTGCTCAACAGTACTAATATCAGAATGCTGTTGTGCAACAGCAGCTATGCCACTACTATGGTTCAACAACATGGCACCACTGCCTACTAAGATTCTTCACACTTACCTACAGCACACTGCAGAGTCCTCAGAACAAATAAATCAGTAAGACTGAAATCACCCCATGTGAACATTTTATTAAAAAATAAACTACTAGAAATGCATTCATCTCATGTGGCTATTGCTTAAATCACAAGACAAGTTTTTAGTATTATGCTGTGGCTTGCTCTTTTCTGTTTTTTTGACCACAGTTCAAGACAGAGTGAGAAAAGAGGTAAATACATTAAAACAAATACATAATATACAAAATAATGCATGGGAAGCTATACACAGCACAGTTAATGTTTCCATCTCAGGATGAGATTATATCATAAAGGTTTCTCCAGCTTTGGTCTTAAGGTCCATGATGTCATCTCACCCCCCAATGGAAACACAGTCTAGTTGTGTATGGTTGTCCATACATTATTCTATATATCAACAGTAGAAATACAAAAATAAATACTTATCAGTGTGCAGAGCAATGATTGAATGCAGCAAGAAGTAACACAATGGGCAATTTGCAAGGGTGAAGAAACGCAATGCAAAAACATTCTGTAATACAGTAGCAGCAAAGCATACCCAGGTTACTGGGGTGGGCAGGTGTAGGAAGAGGTATGGTGACAGGTGCTGGAGAGCTCGGGGAGGTGGGAGAAAATGGGGGAGAGAGAGGCAAAGAGCATGGCCTGGGACAGTACCATGAGTGAGCTGTGTAAAGGCACACTTATAAAATGGGGAAAGGATTTTAAGCAATCTGATTGGTGACTTGTTACACATTTCACATGCTGAACACTTGATTAAAAACTAGTCCTGCTAACCTGGATGCAGTACATTGAAAAACTCCATGTGCCAGCTTAGAACTTTTATAATTGAAATAGCCACCATTTTCTTTCTCCAGTACAAAATGATGGAGGGAAAAAGCAATGTAACAGTTCCTTGGAACTCTCATTCCTTGGTAACCTTCTGAGAGGTGCTGCCTGTCTATGGCAAGGGAGATGCTAGGCACTTCTCACTAGGGAATTCAATGAGTGGTTGAAAACTGGTGTGGAGCTCAGGGTTTTGGCTTCATTGGGGACTGGGGAGCCACCTGGAGGATGCAGACCCATACTGGTGCGATGGTCTGCATCTGTCCAGGGGGAACCAGGATCCTAGGTGAGAGGTTTAAATCCTTCATTAGCAAGCATTTAAACTAGCCAAGTGGGGAGGCACTGAAAAGGAGCAGGGAAATTCGAGCCTCCCCCCACAAAACATGGTGATTAGTGAGGTAAACACCAAGGTACAGAAGTTATTAGGGAGCAGAACAGATTTAAATGTAAAAAAAGGCAAAGGCATTAAGGACAGAAATGGGGCTAAAAGGGATAAGGCTATCAAAAAGTGGAGGGTGATGAGTACCAATGCCCGTAGTCTGTGTAACAAGCTCCCTGAACTAGTGGCCTTGATGGAAGAGGGTTGCCTGGATATTGTGGCAGTCACAGAAACATGGTACACGGAGAACCATGACTGGGATGTCAACATACCAGGATACACAATCTATAGGAGGGACAGGGAGGTAAAAGAGGAGGAGGAGAGCTCTTTATGTAAGAAAGGGATCAAAGCAACAGAACTAAAGAGTAAACAGGGAGCAGATGAGGCACTTTGGGTCACCCTGGAGACAGGAAATGGCACCACAATCCACATGGGGTTGTATACAGACCCTCATCTCAGGGGAGGGAATGGACAAGGAAATGATAGAAGGCTTTCTTAGAATGGCAGAAAAAGGGGAGATATTGTTGATGGGGGACCTGAATATGCCAGATATTAACTGGAGCACCTTTGCTGCAGGCACATCCAAGAGCAGGGTCATTCTTGATGCCCTACAGGGGGCATACCTCAGAAAGCTAGTATTGGAACCCACTTGGGAGGGAGCAGTCTTAGACCTGGTACTCTCAAATGGGGATGGAGAAAGAATCTTAGATTTAGAAGTGGGTAGCCATCTGGGAACAAGTGACCACCAAACAGTGTGGTTCCATTATAAACACAGCCATACAATCAAGCCTACAAAAGCAAGAGTACTGGACTTTAGGAGGGCTGACTTTGGGAAAATGAGAGAGTGCCTCAGAAAAGCACTAGCAAACAGGCAAGAAAGAGGGGTGGAGGAACAATGGGGAGTAATCAAAACAGCCATCACAGAGGCAACAAGCCTTTGTGTAAACCAAATCAATAAAACACAATGAAGGAAAAAAACGCTATGGTTCTCAAAAGAGGTGGCAGGGAAGGTTAAGGAAAAAAGGACAGCATTCAGGAAATATAAGGAAACACAGAAGGAGCAGGACAGAGAACTTTATCTGTTAAAGCAGAAAGAGGCTGGGAAGACAGTCAGAATAGCAAAGGCCCAAACCGAGGAAAGAATAGCCAATTCTGTTAAGAAGGGGGATAAGACCTTTTATAGGTACATTAGGGAGCGAAGAAAGACCAGAGGAGGTATACTGAAGCTTAATAAAGGGGAGGGAATGTGGGTAGAGGGTGACAGTGAAAAAGCAGGGATACTGAATGAATATTTCTGCTCAGTATTCACAAAGGAAGAGGAGGGGGAGTTACCTAAACCAAACAAGAGAAACACTCTGAAGAAGGGGTCAATACCAGTCCATTTACAGAAGAAAGGGTTCTGAAAGAACTAATAAAATTGAGGGTAGACAAAGCAATGGGGCCTGATGGGATTCACCCAAGAATTCTAAAAGAACTAAGGGTAGAACTAGTGACATCGCTGACTACTCTCTTTAACAAATCATGGGAGGATGGGGTGGTACCTGAGGACTGGAGGAGGGCAGATGTGATTCCTCTTCACAAAAGTGGGAGCAGGACAGAGGCAGGAAACTACAGACCAGTTAGTTTGACCTCAGTGGTAGGGAAAATGATGGAATCACTTCTGAAGGAAAGAATTGTTGAGTACCTAGAGGCCAGTGGGGCACAGGACCCAAGGCAGCATGGATTCACGATGGGAAGGTCGTGTCAGACAAATCTAATAGATTTCTTTGACTGGGTGACCAAAGTAGTAGACCAGGGAGGGGCAGTGGACATGGCCTACCTAGATTTTAGCAAGGCATTTGATACAGTCCCACACAAAAGATTAATACACAAGATAGCCAGCCTTGGAGTGGGTCCCAAGGTGGTAGCCTGGATAAAAATTGGCTAGACAACAAGACACAAGGGTAGTAGTAAATGGAGTACGAGTGGAGAAAGGAGGGTTACTAGCGGGGTACCGCAGGGTTCAGTACTGGGACCGGTCCTTTTTAATGTCTTTATAAGTGACATTGCAGAGGAACTGGAAGAAAAAGTATGTCTCTTTGCAGATGACACAAAGATCTGCAACAGGGTTGATATACAAGATGGAGTGGAAAGGATGAGAAGGGACTTGGCAAGGTTGGAGGAATGGTCAAATGTATGGCAGCTCAGATTCAATGCAAAGAAGTGCAAGGTAATGCACATGGGAAACAAAAACCCAGGGGAAGCATACACAATGGGGGGTGAGATACTGACAACAGTAAAAATAGAAAGGGACCTGGGGGTAATTATATCAGATGACCTAAAGGTGGGCAAACAATGTGAGAAGGCAGTAAGGAAGGCTGGGGGATACTGGGATGCATAGGAAGAGGCATCAATAGTAGAAAACAGGAAGTTGTTATCCCTCTGTACAGACAGTTGGTGAGACCCCATCTGAGTACTGTGTGCAGTTCTGGAGACCCCATCCAGAAAGACATAGACAGAGTGGAGGCTGTCCAGAGGAGGGCAACCAAAATGGTGCAGGGTCTGTACCAGAAGACATACGAAGAAAGACTAAAGGAGCTTAATATGTATACTCTTGAGGAAAGAAGAGAGAGGGGACATGATAGAAACTTTCAAGTACCTCAAGGGAATCAACAAAGTCCAAGAGGGTAGCATCTTTCAGAAAAAAGATGTGCAAGAACAAGGGGGCACAATTTGAAGATAGAGGGGGGACGGCTCAGAGGTAATGTGAGGAAGTATTTTTTCACTGAGAGGGTTGTGGATGCATGGAACAGCCTCCCTGATTGATACTTATATTTTGTAGTGGTAAGCCAATCACCCTGATTCCCCCGGTCCTTGTTATTTGCCCTTAAATAAATCAGATTGCTTGTTTTGCAAAAGTACACTGGCTAGTTTGTGTATTAATAGTGACCTACTGCGCGGTGAATATTGTGTAACTGTACCTTACTTTCCACGGGGTCCCCAGAGTGAGCTGAGTGGTTTGAGCCAGGGATTAAGTTAAAGGACACTGCAACAGTTTGGTTTGAGCCGGGGGTTAAGTGTCTATGGTAAGGACACTGCAACTAAACTGTGTGGGCCACTAGTGGGAAGAAAGGGGGTTACAGCAACCCAGAGGGCTGTGACCAAGTCAATCTCGACTGTTCTAACCCTGACCTCTGGGTGGAGGCACCTGCCAATGGATCTGGGCCCCTCACCCTGTTACAGTTAAGGCAGGCAGGGGTAGTAGCCCTTAGGATAGCACCCCCTGGGGGTTACATATATGTATTTTCAGTTACATCTGTCATATTTATTTCTGCCTGCTTGACCACCTGCCCTTTGAACTCTTTGGATGAAATTAGTAACTTGATTGAGAATCCCCCTAATACACACTGCCCTTCAGTTCAATCAGCAGCTCTTCCAGCAACATGGTAATGGATGCAGTGGATCAGGAACTCTTTCAGACTTTAATTAAATCACTCACATACACACTGAGTTTCAGCAACGACCTCTGCAATGGCCTCTGCTACTGTGTTCATGTCTTTCCTCAAACCAGATGACCTCTCATTTGCTGATGTGCCCACTCACACCACTCACCACTGGATGACTGGAAATGTTAAAATTACAGGGAAGATAATTTTTTTAACTGCTTCCCAAGGTCACATTACACATATATCAGTGTATCTGTGTTTGTGGGTGGAGTGTGTGTGTGTGGGGGGGGGAATGAGCCATGATAACACATTTGAATGATAGTGGCACAAGTAGGACAAAACCCAGAGCTTTAAAGAAAATATATCAGCCTAATGTAGGCAGGGGGACTACTTTACAACAACATACATTAAATATTTTACTTTTTAGTGTTTAAAACTTTACAATTTAGTATTGCAAGCTTCTAAAACACAGTTCCCCATTTTATAAGAGCAATAATACTCTCTAGAGATGTGCATTAGATAGTTCCAATGCACTACAATGGGGTGAAGGCACTCAGCCTGCAGCCTTGTGCCTTACTATGCCCCTGACCATGTGTTAGAATTGTCTAATGCACACCCCATTACACTACACTACATTTGCTTCATTTAATGTATCAATGTGAAGCAAGTCTCCACTATCTCAATGAACAATCAATGGCAAGTAAAAAAAGAATTAAAGTGAAAATGGCTGCCCACTTTATATAGATAATACCACAGCACTGGAAGTCATGCTTGGGCAGTCCTATCTCTGAAAGATTTTCCATGAAGTCCCAGTGCCACTGGCTTGCAGTCCAATGTATGTGGCTGTATGGCAGAGATATAATTCAAGAAGATCACTGGCATTTTTAGGCATGGTAAACAGCATTCAACCACTTTTTAGCAACAGTGTTTGTGTACATTTGTTTTAAGAATATTTATATATCTCTGTCAGCCTTTATTATCTGTGAATACAATGCCATATCATCTAGCTCTATGGAAGTTTTAGTTATATATATATATATATATATATATATATATATATATATATATTTTTCTTTTTCTTTTACAATCTGAGTGCTTGCTTAACATGCTTAAAAGGATATGGCAAAACAATGACTGTTTCTATGCTACTGTCTCACGTATTGTGATTTAACGCTGGTAAACTGTGCAATTTTTACTTGCAATATGAAATGGTGCAATAAATATTAAAATGTTGAATAATTATAGTGCAATAAATCTCTTAACTAGAGTATATTTTTTTGAAAATATTACTTTTGACTCCTTCTTATATCCTGCAACCTAACAAGGTACTTAGCATTTGATAATGAAACAGTGGCCTAGTGATTTGTTATCTTTACTGGGATCTTTTATCCACTTTTTCTGAGTTATTGCCATGGATAAAGGAGTACAAATTTGCTGGTAGTGCTGGCAGATTATGTTTTATCTTGATCATTCTTTAATAGTCCGTTTGGTCAATGGTGTTCCCCTCTTTAATTCTCCAGTCTCCCTCTTTAATGTCGTGATCACCACTGCTGTGCTTTTCCTTCCTCTGACGTGTGTGTGCGTGTGTGTGTG
Source organism: Neoceratodus forsteri (assembly GCA_016271365.2). Taxonomy (NCBI): domain Eukaryota; kingdom Metazoa; phylum Chordata; order Ceratodontiformes; family Ceratodontidae; genus Neoceratodus; species Neoceratodus forsteri. The sequence continues at coordinate 1,091,222,161 of CM057458.1, forward strand.
TGTGTGTGTGTGTGTGTGTGTGGAGGGGGACAGGTAAGCATATACTTTCACAGTCAATGTCAATGCCACTCCTGAAGCAGCCAGCAGAGAGCATACAAATAATGGGTTCTCCCTTTAGCACTTACTGGGGGTCGAGCACCTGACTCCAATGACATACTGAGCTCCCTGCCTACTCCACCACTGAGATATGGGGCTCAAACATGAACTCCAAATTGCAGAGCAAAGCGCTTCTGCTGGGTCACTGGGCCAGTCCTATAAGTACCTTGCAGAGTGATGTATCTATATATTTATTTCTTGTCATTCAAAAGTGATCCAAAAACTGGAAAATAGTGTGTTTAGTCTAATCACTAGTGTGTTCTAGGTCTTCTGACCACAAATACAGATATTCCATTCCATCCCACTCTGGCCAAGCTGCACCAATAGTCAATTAAATGAACCTCCTTCCCAACAATTGACATACCACCCCATCGAAGACTTTTCCATTCCAACCACATCGGTAAGAAACAACCTTTTCGATGAACATAACATTTAAGTACCCCAATCCACATTGCACCCCGTTCTATCATTTACCCAGCCACTGACAGCATTAAAGAATACCTAAACAATATTTTGACAACAAACTATTCAAAAATCTGACTCGGCAGGTGACTAAAGGAAAGGCTACTGTATTCATTAATGCTAAAACTACATCTATATAATTTACCTAAATGTGGTTCCAGAGCATTTGAAAATTGTAAAATCAGCCTTCCAATTTTAAACAAATTGTCTTACCTGATTCTTAAAATGACCACCAAAATGTGTTATGTGATAACATCATTGGAGCCAAAGTCAGAGAGATATATGACTCTCTATAGTGCTACGTAGTTATTTTTTCCCTTTATTTAGAATTGTTTCACCCAAATGGTCACAACCATGTGCATTATTTTGTATAATACACATATTGGGCTATGGTTGTGTTCATTTTGTTTACTTTAACATGCTGACATTGTGTTTTAATCTAACTGACTTTCTCTGTGACAAACCACAGTGCAATACAAATCTTGGATAACCTGGTGGACTAATGGTTATAGTGGATCCAGGATGCTACAATGGGGGTGCTGGGGTGGTGTGTATGCATAATATGCACTTTGTAATATTTTCATTAAACCTTTATATTCCTGTTATTATTCTTTTCTAGTACATTTTTGATAGAACCTACAAATGTAACCCATAGTTTGAATGTAAACATTTGTACAATCAATAAATCAAACTTTTTCAACAAAGTGAAATACAGCAGCAGCAAGCAAGCACATTACTATGTGTGTGTATGTGTGTGGAGTGGGGGGGGGTTGCAGCCACACCCTCCACCATCCCCTAGATCCACCACTTCTTTGTAGCAAAGTTCTTATACAGTCCAATGTTAGAGTTCATACCTTCTTGAAAATCAAATATATGTTTGTCTTGTCTTCTTTTTCCATGGGAAGTAATGCTCATAAGAAGAATCAGCATGTATATAATGCTTTCCATACTCATTGCATCCCAAAGTGCTTTATAACCAATATTAGACTGGTAGTGAAGTGACTGAATGTGTAGTGGCAGCAATTTCATATATTAATATCCACACACAGCTTTGGACAATTGCATGAAGTGGTTTTATGGGAAGGGAAATATTGGTCAGGACAATGGGGTCAGGTAGTGATTAAGGTGCAGGCAGCCCCACATCTTAATTCTCACAGTAATCTGCTTATATTTCTCTCCTTCTGCCCCCCCCCTTCCCTAATTATAGCAGTACATTGCAAGAGTGGCCTTCTCAGTCCCCTCTGATATTCATTCTTCACTATTCCTCCTCACATTGAAAACTGGTGAGCTCATCACCCTTCTGCATCATGAATGCAAGTAGCACAGTGCCTGTTTTATTTTGACATATCAAATATAAACATATCTTTCCAGTAAGTCAGGCTGATAGCAGGGAACTAGTGGCATGATGGGCTTTCCTATCCTTAAAAGATCTAGGCTACCTTTGAATAGGCACTGTTAAAGAGCCCCTGACACCTTTATAAAAACTTAGAAAAAATGTGAGAGTTAGACAGTTCAGTTTGTATTTCATGTATTTTCATAACTATTTACATTTTTTCTTTATTACCAAGGACAGCTGTACGAAAGAGGCTTACTGTCCCTTAGACTTTATCTACTCTTTCCACTATCCTACATATGACATCATAATCCAGGTTGCACCTGGAAACAAGCTTCTGGTCATGGTGCTTATCCTGGTTACCAACTTTCAAATAAATAAATTAATAAAATAAAGAATCCCCTGTTTATGGCATCATAATTATCCCCACAGCAACAGATTGTGATGTCATAAACAGAGCTGTGATGTCCTATGTAGGCAAACAGCCAGAACAGATAGGGTAGTGATCCTGTTTACATGCAGATGTCCTTAGTGATAAAGAAGAATGAGAAATACAGAAATAACAATAACATATAAGCTCACTTGTGCTAAACATTACATTTTCTCAAAGCTGTCACAATGGTGTCAGGGGGCTCTTTAAATGATGGGTGTGCACATCATGATGCACATCATTAAATAGTGCCTAATCATAGGTGACTTAGATCTTATATGGGTTGGAAAGCCTATTATTTCACTTGTGCCACGCTGCTATCAGCCTGCCTTACCAGAAGATCATGTTTATTATTAATATATAAAAAATAGAATGGGAGACTGTACTAACCACATTCATGATGCAAAAGGGTAGTGAACTCACCAGTTATTGGTGTGGGGAGCAGGCGAGAAGAATGAAAGCCAGAGAGGGACATAATAGGCCATTCTAGCAGGATACAGCTATATTCAGGTTAGTTGAAGACATGAAGGAGGATGTTGAGCAGATCACTGTGAGATTTGAAATGTGGGGCTGCCAGCATTATGATCACTACCTGACTGTGGATGAGAGTAGACAGCAATGACAAATACTCAGAGTGGAAGGCTGCACCTAAACAGTTACATGAATTCAGTGTGGGCAGATTACCATCAGATTGGGGGGATGTTGACATTTGTTAGGATAGTATTGAGGGAGTTGTGTATAGCTCATTCAAGATTTGGAAGGGTGATAGCCAGCCAACTCGCATTGTGGACTAGAGCACAGAAAAGTTCTAGAAAACAGTTGCTGGGAACTGTCCTGCAGGGTTCTGTAGATCACAGGTAAAGGAGTAGACTGACACTGAAAGTTGGGTGGATTCGTTCATGGCATTAGTATGCTTCTCCTGCTAATAATATTATCTATTGTAAGTGCAGCCCTTATGAGGGCATGAACAGCAATTTTTCTGGTGGGTCATGACGCTTATTGCTTGGCCATCCTAGAAGACCTAGTTGGTGGTTAATGAGGCAGGAAAAAACACAACAGGGGAACTGTACATACTACCTTCACTGTGTGCAGAAGGGTAGTGATCCACTTAATGTTTACTGTAGGAGCAGAAGTCAAATATTGAAAATGTGGACTGAAGAGTGATTTGTGAGGCATTTTTTAACAGTGCCAGCTGATGATGTGTATCAGTATAGGTGTGCACAACTCTCTGAGATACATGATTACAATCTGAGGTGTGGTAATTCTCTTCATGAGACCGTAAGCACATATGCAGCCCCAGGCTTTACTAAGGAGAGGGTATGGATGGTGAGGTGTTCAACAGAAGGCAGGCTAGGTGCAGGGGGTTCATGTGGAAAACAAAAGCCTTATTTGTGGATCAACAAGACAGCATGAGCTTTGTAACTGAATCAGACCGGTACTTTGCTGTGTGACCCTGAGCAAGTCACTAAACTTCCTTATGCTCCCAGGCCACACCTGTAAACAACCATTCAGCTTAGTGTGTCTTTCCTGGTTAACAAAAAACAAAATTCAGTGCATGACATAACCACTGGATCATCAGGTATTTGAAGTGTTGTACTGTACTGCAGTTTTCCAAAGAAAAAGTCAGCTGGATTGCAAAACATTTTCTGCAAGTTAAAGTGAACAAAATGAACAAAATCATAGCCTGACATGTGTACTGATCAAAATAATCCATGAGTTAATACACGGTGTTGATCATTCTGGTACAACAATTCAAAACAAAGAGGGAAAGAAGAACTATTTAACACTATATAGAAATATATGTGGGTCTCTATCTCTGGCTCCGATGGCATCATGACTCATCACTTAACACACTTGGCAGACATCTTAGAGAGAAACCAAGGCTGTTTTTTGGAAGTGAAAGGCTGATGTTTACATTTTTCCAAAGCTATGAAACTGCATTTGTGTTATTTACATAAATGCAGTTTTAGCATAAATGGAAACATCAGCTTTTAATTTACCTTGCTATGAAGCCAGATTTTGGAGTTTGCAGTTTAAAAAAATGGCTTGTTTAGGTACCCTTTAAGTAAAAACACTGCCCGTGTCTATATCTTCACAGGACACATCCCACCCTCATCCCTCCCACGCCACCACAGCAACAGTAAAATAAATCACCTGTCCCATAGCCATATAGTACCCCATGCCACCCTGCTTCTCCCAGCCACATTACTATGTTAAAATATTTAAGGGAACCCCCTTCCCCAGCCCTCATAGCACTCATCTTACTATCCTTCCTACCAAACCACAGCAGTAGTGAAACTGCCACTGCCCCTAACCAAAGTAACACCCCCCTTCTCCCCATATCTGCAACCTACTATTTGTTAAAACAATAGAACAAATGTTTACAAATGAGATAGTGGCTGACTCACACACTCTCCATACCACCTCAACTAGCCATTGTCTAATTAATTCAAATTACTGTTGAGAAGCATCAGGGAGCCGATCAATACTGTAGTTGCATAATGCTTAACTGAAATCTCACAAACTGTTGCATCAATGTATCATTAGCATATTGATATAACAGATTGTATTATTTCAGTAAGACATCACGCAATTACTCTTTCGATAAATCCTCTGGCACATCACTGTTGTAATTTGCATTTGTTAGGTGGTGGCTGGCCAAGGAGGTGTAAGGAGGGTTTGAGCTAGTTGCCAACTCATCTGTTGTTACACATTCTATTTTTTTTAAATAATTAAAACATGTGTCATCAGGAAGGGGTGCTTTGTGGGTTGAGGAAAGGGTGACTATTTTATTACTGTATTGGTATGGTAGGGAGGAAGGGAGGAGTGTAGGATGGATGCTATGAGGATGGAGAAAGGAATGTTCCTGTGAAATATCTTTATTTACTGGAGTGGTTGGGCAGGAGGAGGGTGGGATTGAATGCTACTGTAGATGGGTTGGGGAAGGGGCTTATTTTATTACTGCTGTGGTTGGGTGGGAAGGAGGACAGTGAAACTAACAGGATAAGGGTAGGGGTGAGGGCTTTTCTTTTCCTATTAAAAACATATGGGAGATGCCACTTTGTGAATAAAGTGCTGCTTTGCATAGCTTTTATATCATAACAGAATGTTATAATAAACATGTATATTGATACATATTTTTCACTTTAAAAGGTAGTATCAATGCAACTATTTTCACATCAATAGTTCAGTTTGAAAAGTGTTTTAGTTTGCTACATTTTAATTTTAAAATGTGAACAATTTTAAATGTGAATCATTAAATTTTTATTTAATTTGATAACACAGTTTACTAAACGAATTGAGAAATGACAATTTACAAAAGCAAATTGAGAACTGTTGTTTGGATGTAGTACCATATTTTGAACAAATAGTGATAGTAAAAATTAATATGTTTATGATTATTTAATATAAAATCAAGTTATTATGTTAAGTTCATATTATGTTTACTTATGTAGCTGGTCAAGCCACTAAGTGAGGCTAATTTCAGATGGCATCCAGGAATGGAGCAAAGTACATACAAGTTCCTTTTAATAACAGTTTCCTATTCCAGTTTTATATTCTAGCGCACAACCTCTGCTTTTAAAAAAAGAAAAACAAAACTTTTATAGCTTTTTTGGTTGCCAACTTACAGTATCTTTACTTAGCAGTTTTTGTGGATTTATTTAGTTGTTGCCTAGGTGTAATTTTCTTTATATTCCCCACTTTCATTTTTTCTATTTTTCTTCCTTTTACTATTTTTCTCTCTCTAATCTTTTCTAATTAAAATGAGTGGGACCCACAAGGAGGAGATGTGAGGACTGAGACTTGGAGCAGTCAAAGCAAGAAGAGGAGGATGTAGTCCACAGATGGGATCCACCTTCCCATTTATCTGAAAAGGACAGCTTTGGTACCAACAGCACCTGGAACACTCACAACACCTGAACCCCCAACCCACAAGGCAGTACCAGGAACCACATTCAGTGGTGTCATCCCCTGTTGGCCCTGCTTCTGTAACTCCTGTACCTGCAATTCCTGCCCTTGTGGCCCCTCGTGGTTGTGCCACCACCAGAGCCCCATGAGAATAAAACCTTCCTGAGACCATCAGGCTCCTCCCCTTGACTGCAGCATAAGTCCCTAATTTACGGCTTCTTTGAGATTGACCTCATGACAACAGTGTGGCAATGTGCATCTTGTGTCACACCATTGTTCGGCATGGGGAACAGGGCAGCCATTTGGGCACAGGTGGGCAGCATGCCCACCTTAAGGAGAGGCTCCATCAGGATTGAGAGAAGCATGTCAGGAGTCAGACTGAGACAGCCGAGAGGGTTGGAGGTGATGCCAGCCCTAGCAGTCCTTCTGTGTCACAGGGTGTGCAGCACAGGAACTGGTGATGAGGGTCATGATGTGGTGTTTAGGTCCTGGAGGGGGACACAGAGGGAACTGGGAGTGGGACCTGTAGCAGGACTCGGGTGCCGTGGGGATCACCTGAGAGACTGGCCTCAGATCCTCCTCCCACATCCACCCATGTTAAAGTGGCATAGCTCTTTGGGAGGTATGGGAGCTCTCCTGTCAAACTGTGACCATTAAAGAAACATTGAAGGTGTTGCTACAAAATCAGCAAAGTGTCCTTGAGAGGCCATCAGAAGTCCATGGTGATGGTGCATTCTCTGTCCACAGGCTTTAGCTCCATCCTCTCCATGCCTGTCATCATATGCTGTTTTATCTGTTTCCTCCAGTCCTTACCTGTTCTAAAACAAATATTAAAAAAGTAAAAAAAAATAGAAATTAAACAGAACAAAAACATTCTGTACATCCTCACTGCTATTTGGCCTGACTTCCTTATTTGCTTCATTCTATCTAAATTCTGCTTTCAGTTATCCTCCTCAGGTTTAAAAAAAATGTTGATTTACTGTCTACTGTTTGTTTTCTTGTTCAACTGTGCAGTCCTTACATTATCACTGTCTTCTTCTTTCACTACTGTTTTTGTTGTTAAGCACTGTGGTAAAGTGCAATATACTGAAATCTGGTGTGTGCAGAATGTTTCTCAACTACCAGCAAAATGTATCATTCTGCTACATGCTGCTGCATGGTACTGCAGTGTCAATCCTCTGTTACAGCCCTTGTTGTGATGCACTTTAATGAAAATTGTGGAGAGTCACGTGATGCTTCTGCTAAGCTGAGATGCACTAAACTGAGCTCCATTAACCCTTCCTTTTGTTTTTCCAAATCCACTAGCTCTACTAGATGAAAAGCATTCTCAGTAGAAATTATTTGCCATTTTATGGACATGTTTTTGTCTTGCCTTTAAATTTTCTTATTTTGCTTTGTCTTTGTTGTAAAAATAAAAATCAATAAAGTATATTAAATTGAAAAAAAAAGCAGTATCAGTAATACTTTGGTCTTCAGAACTTACCTGGGCCATGGTGGTGTAGCTATGGAAATAGATCTGAGGGCAAATTCGTCTTTACCAACGACCAAAGAAGAGCAGCTGCCAGAAATAGAAGCCAAACACCCTCGTAGGAGTTCCTTGCCTGCCATAACTCTGCCACAAAAGCCAAGTGATCTCTCCCCAAAGCAGATTTTTACTGAGCTTTCCACCATAAAAGAAGCCCTGTTTAAACTAATTGAGGATGTCTCCAAGTTCAAACTGATGCTAAAACAACTAGTGACGCGGGTTTCAGACACTGAGGCCCGGGTCACGTCAGTGGAGAACTGCTGCCAGAACAAACTTTAACCAGAAGTCGTAGCACTGAGGAGGACAGTGTCTAAACTTGAAGAGCGTATTAATGACCTGGAGAGGCACAACTGGAGGAGCAATCTTGTGCTGATAGGGCTTCCTGAAGGAGAAGGGGGGCCAAATGCCATACTGTTCTTGCAAAAACTTCTACAAAAAACTGTGGGTCCATATCCTAATGGCCCACAATACATTATTGAGTATGCTCATCACTCCCTCAAGGCTAACCCCCGCAGTGAACCACCTCAGCCGATAATCTTTAAACTCTTACATTTTCTGGACAGAGAGTTCATTTTAAAAGAAGCATGGAAACTCTCCACTATACTATGGGAAGGGAAAAAAACTGCGGCTAGTCCTCGATCTAACATTGAAAGTTAGACAAACCAGGGCTGCTTTTTGGCTGATACTTCAAAGCTCTGGGTGGCACAGATATGCCATTGGATCGTGTATCCAGCAAAACTAGAGGTAACTACGACCGAGGGTCCTCGCAAATATGAGACAGTAGAGGTGGCTTTAAAGGACTTGAAATTATTGTTCCCAGATCTGTTCGGGAAATGAACAATGTCTCGCCCTAGGCAAATTGCCAGGCCTGCTGTACTGCTTAATGATCTCTTGCATATTTCATTTTGCATTGAGGGGTGAGTTGAAGCACTTGATATTCTGACTTTGCTCCCCTACAAGACAAGGTAGATGTAGTTAACATGGCACCTTTTACATACTGACTGCAGGGTCGATCCAAAGAACTGGTTCCCTATAAACCAACTTTATTTGGGGGCTAATCTTTCCCTGATGCTGGCATGCAGTTGATCAGTCTCCCTACAGAGGATTGATGCTATGATTTTAGTGGTGCCTGACAGTCCTCCGCATCACTCTTCCCTCTTGAGACCCACTCAGACACATCAGAGTCTATATCGTCGGGTGACCTCCTTGCCTGCACCTTCAAGCTGGAATTGGTGCTTCTGTCATGCCTGGAACTACTAAATCTTTACAGAGAGCCGATCCACGGTCACTACCTGATTCTTAAATACTATGACAGGTCTTCTGAGTTCTTATATGCCAGAGTCTCTTAATATGAATGTTGCTGCTCCCTCAGTGGCCGTCCTCGGTACATGCTGGAATGTTCTGCAGGACAAATTCTAACATTCTATTTTTGGGGTTATAGGTCTACTCTGAGGGAAAAAAAAATACATTCCCCCGGAAGAGCCAGCTATAAGATCCCCTGTTGCTATAACTTCATTCACATCGGACAAGCTGACAGGTCCTTTTTTTGTTTCCTTGAAGCTAACTCTGGAGGTAATTAAGGGACTATATGGACTAACACTCCTTTTTTCAATAGGAACTCTAGTTTGTTAAGAGGTGATGTTTAAAATTACTGTTTCACTGTCCTACAGTTTGCATATGTTGGGAACCCTTTTATTACATTTGAATTCTCTACTACAGTATTTTATTAATCATACACTCAGTATTGTTGTACCCTGGGTGTTATACTTATTAGTACAAAGTTTATCCCAGTTTGGGCAACAATTTTTGAATGTTTAAATACTTCTAAAGTTATGTCCACTACATTTTGGTATCTAGTTATTTGTTGGGGTGGCATATCCCGCCTGGACATTTCTTTAATTTCTTTCTAAGGGAATGCTAATCCCATTGTTCAGATTCACTAACTAGCTAGTGGGAAACCTAATTACTACTGTTTTCATTGAGGTTGAGAGGGCTGATGTTAGCTCCCCCAGTAAGTATTATGGTCCATATCTGGGGAAGGGGGCTTTGGGCCCCGGGAGAGACATTTATTTTTTACTTGTTAATGTACTATTGTTTATGCAGTTTGGGAATATCTGTATTTTTATTTGCTATGTTTTGGGGGTTGTTTTGGGTTATTGGGGGGAAGGGGATCTCTTTTGAGCAACCCTACCCTAAATAGGATGACTTTTTCCTTCCTTATAATTAAACATATCAAAGGGGGAATGGACAATTCTAAGAAGTATGTAATTTTAAACCACCTAGCTAAGTATGCACCCAAGATAGCATTTATACAAGAAACCCAAAGACCACAAAAAAACAAAGCAGCAACTGGTGGCAGCAATAAATAAGTCAGACAAAACTTAGTGCATAAAAGCAGAGGAGCCCGTGGCTACTATCCCCGGTGCTTTGGGTCTAACTTGTGACTCTTTCTCAAGGGGTTGTGGCCTGAGTGCTACCTGTGCTCTTTTTATTCATTTGACATTTAAAGTGACAGTGCATAATAATCATAAAGGCATCAATGTGTCCATAAGTGACAATATCACACAAAAAATAAATAAATATAGACAGCTATTCAGTAGAACTCATGCACAAAACAGTGCAGGCACAAAACTTTTTATGTATACAAGGCGCCAAGAGTTGGTACAATATATTTATAAAAGGCAGACTGTTAGAAATACTTTCAATATTTAAGCAGGTAGGAAAAAACAGACATTTCCAAAGGTGCTTAGTGCAAATGTCCCATTTAGTATATAAATAACATTTCAAGAATCCACTTATCCATTATATTTTTAAATTAATAGGTAGTGGGTTCTAATCCCAACAGTGTCTGAAAGACATTTTTTTCTTTTATACAAATTGGATGTAACCTGTTCAATTTCATTTTAAATTCCCTAAATGACACATTCTAATCCCACCACTTGCTGAAATTGTTAGGACATAGATTATATTCTAACTATTAAAAAAGTGGTTTTCTTATCTCTTATTCTCTCTTTATTTCTTAATTTGGGGGCTATGACACTTAATACACACTTATAAAGAAATCAAACAATGTCCATCATAATGGGTAGGGGGAGGATGAGTAGGGGAAAAAAGATGTTTTATGCCCATTGTCCAGCTGATAAGCCTGAACCCTGTCCCATTGGGCATTTGCCACCCACAGCTGTAGCTGCAGGAGCTGCTACCCAGCCCATCGTCCAGCCAATAAGGTATGTCATCTGAGCATCGGCCAGCTGTGTCCCTGCACACAGCCAATCTCCTCACTTTTGAATTTTGGTGCCTTCATTGAACAAAGGCTTCCTCCGGCTGTTTGGGAACTGTATTGTGTTTTCCTTATTAATAGTGAAATTAATAATGAAATCACTGTGAGCCATTCTTGTTAAAATTAATTGTGATCTTGATGGCTCCAGCTTAGCAATTTGTTAGAAAGCAGCAAATAGACCAGAAACAACAGTAAATGAACTGATCTTAGTTTCCTTTCTGAATTATAGTCTGAATCTAGCTCAGAATAGAACATGGTGTAATCTGCTCTGTCCTAACCCAATCTTGCAGTACTGTGCTGTGCTCCGCAGCTCCTGGTAAAGCATAAAACTCAGAGTAGGACTCGGTACAGCCGCCTAGCTGAGAATTTTGCTTTCTTGAGCTGGATTTCATCTTGTAGTTTTAATCTGGGATACTTTAACTCGCTAAACTCATTTTGCTAAAGTACTAAACATAGGTGGCTCCTGCCTGTTTTTGTAGCCAAAGACATACAGTCAGAAGTGTAATTTAGTGACTCAGGTTTTTCGCCCTCCCCCACCCCTTCTTAGGCCTCCTTTAAATACACGTTCACCCCGCCCTCCTTATAGGAAGTTACTCACCATTGGCTACTACCATTAGTGTTTTTTTGTCTGTTTATATTTGCTATAAACTCTTAAAGGCACACTTACTTGTATCCATAAGACTGTGTGACTGCTTAACTTACAGGAAGCACATTCTCCAATGGAAACTCACAATTAGAATTCATTTAGCAATTAAAATCTTAAAAGGCACACACTTCTATTTTAAGACAGTGTACCTACTCAGCTACTCAGATACTTAAGCCCACCAACATAACCCTCACTGTGATCAATCATCTCTGATGCCCTAGAATCTTCGGCTCCTCTACATATCTCCTTTGTTTCTAAGTCACTCCTTCACCAGCCCTTTCTCTCCTTCTCCCCCTTCCCCTGCCCTCTATTACATCTACATTTCTCTTGATAAGGAGATCCCTGTTAAACACCTCAACATCTACTGCTAGTTGACTTGCTCCTCTACACCCTCGCCATTTGAAGAATTGTATCTTCCTAGGTCTCACCACGCCACTGTGACTTTTCAGAAGTGAAGTTGCTAACAATCTCTATACCCCAGTGATTACTCTGTCAACTTTACTTGAGGTCTACAAATAATTCCAGGAGGCTTGGCCTCTAAAACATTGCCCATTGTCATTGTCCTGTGTCAGGTTACAGCATGGCCAAACTGGGCAGTGCTATTGCATTATTATTTATCTTATCCTTTTCTCTGCTCGATAGAATTATTGCACAGTGCCTAGCCCCCCTGCCTCAAGAATCCTCACCCAACTATTCTAGCCAAACCTACGTCAACAATTCACCTCCCATTCAACTCACTCCTCTCACGAAAAAAAGGATGCCTACTACCTCGGGGCATGTACCCAAACCTTCTTGCACTTGAATTGTAGGATTAGCATAAATACCATGGACCTACACTCCTTAAAGTTAACTCTGGCCATACACTTGTCCCTACTCCTTCTAGCTAGTGACATTGAAGTTAACCCTGACCCTCAGAGTCCTTTATCGGCTTCTGTCCCTTACACGTCGAGGGAAAAAGGCATCAAAATTGCTCATTTAAACGCTCAAAGTCTCTGGCCTAAAGTTGCTGAGATTCAGGCATGGGCAACTAATCTCAACCCGGACATCCTTGGCATAACAGAAACTGGTTGAAGCCTGGTATACAACAACATAAAAAATTGATCTCCCTGGCAACTCCTGCTACAAGCATGACCATTTAGGAAGAAGGGAGGAGGTGTCTTAATATATGTTAAGTCTAAATTTCATGTCACTTTGATCTCTTCTCTCCCTGCCAGGCCTCCCAATGCAGAATCTTTATTTATCTCACTAACTTTAGGCAATCTTAAGAAACTACTTATTGGATATATTTACCTACCCCCGCGGGATGCCTCCCCTTCCCTTATGTTGGCATTGTCAGCTCTTCCCCCTGATTACACAGTAATCTGTGGAGATCTCAACATTGATTGGCTGTCCTCCCACAAAAACAAGGCCCATACGCTAGTCTCTGACAGAAAGTTCACCCAACTTATCTCTTTGCCCACAAGACATAACTCGAAAACAGGTACTGCAGCGCTGTTGGATTGGTTGTTACTATCTAATTGCTCACATAGGATCAAAACAGTCAGTGTTTTACCTGATTGTATTAGTGACCACTCTCCTACCAACTGTGTGTGGCGTAATAATTTTGATGTCCCACCACCCATAACACATGAATCCAGGAAAATGTCTCAGTTTAACGTAGACCATTTCTCAATGTCTATTAGTAATGCTGATTGGACACCCATTACTCGCCTCCCCTCAATAGACCAGGCACTTGATTATTTTATCCTTACGTTTAAAAACATTATCAACCGACATGCTCCACTAGATGTAGATCTAAGGGTATTAAGGCACCCTGGCCCTCTAATGAAATCAGGACCCTCATGAAAAGTCATAATGCAGCCTGGAAGACCTAGAAACACAGCCTCCTTCATTCCGATTGGCTATATTATTGACAGCTGAGAAATAAGTGTAAAAATAGGATACAGGGTGCTAAACATACCTATCTCCACTCACTTTGGACTGAGAATCTCAGCAAGCCCAAAGAATTCTGGAAACATATCAATTCTTTGATCAAAGGTAAATTGACCCAATGTCCTAGCTTCATATCCTGTGGCCACCTTCTTCAATACCCCCATCCATTACAGAAGGAATGAATCAGTTCCTCACTGCCCTTGATAGGTACACAGCTCACTTGCCACCAGTGTCGGATTTCTCTATCCCTACTCAGCATCATGCCACTCTTGGCTCCCAACCCCCTTTCCACCCAAAAATAGCCACTAGAAGTGAAGTCCTCGGGCTGTTATCACATCTCAAGTCAGAGAGCTCCCCTGGCCATGACACATTAGAACCCAGGTTTCTCAAACTAGGGGCAGCAGCACTCTCCACACCTGTCTGTGATCTTCTAAATAGATCCATCCTCTCTGGTGAACTGCCAAGTCTTTGTAAAGTGGCTGTGGTGGTCCCCCTCCATGGGGGGGGAACCACACTGTGGAAAATTATAGGCCTATTTCAATTCTCTGCCCACTGGCTAAGATCCTGGAGCAGATCCTGCACATTCAGCTACAATCCTACCTAGACTTACATCATCTTCTCACAGACTGCCAGCATGGCTTCAGGAAGGGTCATAGTACTACCACAGCCCTTGTCAAAGTCTCGACTGACATTCTTAATGCAAGTGATGCTGGTCTTCTAACCAGTGGAGTATTCACCATCTTGACTAAGGCCTTCGATCTAGTTAACCACCACCTTCTTCTTGGTAAATTGCATCAATTAGGTCTAGAGCACTTAGCACTCACATGGTTCCATGACTACCTCACTAGAAGATCGCATACAGTAAAATGATCTGGTTCACTTTCCTCTTCAAGGCCTATCTCACACAGAGTACCCCAAGGTTCTATTCTTGGCCCGATACTATTCTCACTTTTTATCAAAAAGCTCCCCAACTTCTGTGATGGTGTGTCCATGCAATTATATGCTGATGATGCAATCTTATACCACTCATCTAACAATATAGACTGGCTTAACCAAAGCCTTAACTCTGATTTCAATGCGCTTGAGACCTGGTTCTCTGACAATCACCTACAGTAATAGCCACAGATACTGCCAGCTACTGTATTTCTCAAAATTTCTGTGATATTTCCAGAAATATCTCCTGCTTTCTGCATTTCCACAGTAGGGACAGCAGAGAGAAACTCTTCAGAAATTTTGCAAAATATCTGGAAATAGCTGGCAATGTCTGTGGCTACTACTGTAATTCTAAATACGGAAAAAAACCAAAAGCTATGCTTTTCCATAACCCGTCCCCCAAACCTACCAAACAGCTTCAGATCAGTACACAGTCAGGAGACCCCATAGAGGAGGTTAGTACTTTTAAGTACCTTGGGATTCACTTAGATACCTCCTTCTCAATGGAGCACCATGCAACTCAGCTTACCAAAATGGTAAACCAAAAGCTTGGGTTATTATACCGGCTTCGCCCTCTTTTATCCAACGCCACCTGTAAAAAGATTGCGTCAACATCCCTTCTCCCTATTTTGTTCTATGGTGCCCCTCTACTACTCTCTGTCCAATCCTCTTCCCTTGCACAGGTGCGTCAACTCTATCATAGGACTGGACATTTTGCCCTTGGAGCGGACTCCAGAAAACACCACTGTGAGGCCCTGTATTCTCTTCAATGGCCTCCCTATGACTCAAGGCTACAGTTTTACACCTTATGCCTTGTAGTCACACTTACCAAGCTCTTCAATCTCCCTTGCCTAAGGGGAATCATTTACAAAAAAGCACCCACATGCACACTTAGATCTATTTCCTTACCCTTATTAGCAATCCAGAAGATGCAACGCCTATCAGGTAAGCTCTCATTCACATTCTCAGCTCCCTCTGCTTGGAATTCCCTTCCCTCTAACTTACTTTCCTGCTCCACCCTATCATCCTTCAAAAAAGAGTTTACCTCTTTCCTACTAACCCCCACTGCAACTGCTTTAAATAATCCTTATAGTGTCATTAATGCCTAGTCTATGTTACTCCAATAGATGTATCTTGTAATCCACATGCTCTCGTGTTCCTGCTATGCATATATTGTATAATATTAGTTATTCTGTTTATTTATATATGCTTAATGCCTGATCTGTTTTAAGTTACTTACCTGGCTTTCCACTGTAATAATTTTTGCAGCATTGTTAAATTTCTCTGTGTATCCTGTATATTATTATTATATTAATCTATTGTGCTGTGTTCATCATTGTCATCTGGGCTGCCACTGAAAAAGGGACTGCATGATCTCAGTGGTCTTACCTGATTACCAACATTCTAATAAATAAATAAATAAATAAAATACTGTAATTTCTAAATTGTCATTCAAACCATCAGGGTGCAAAGTCATCATGGTATAGATCCATCTTTGTTCACATTGTGCTAATTTATTCACTCTATCTCCTCCTCTACTCTTCTCTGGGATATGGTCCACCCCCATAAATTTTAAATGCTTTGAATCTTTTTGATGACATTTCTCAAAATGAATCCCAATTGGCGTAATGTTCTTTTTGTCCATCCAACATAAATGTATGGACAGGTACATTCAATAACATAAACAACATGTGTTGTGGAACAATTAATGAAATGTTTTATTGTAATATGTTTATTATCTAAGTTTGGATGTTGAAATTTTATTCACTGTTGGGAAAATTTACAAATATTACAATGATCACACTTGTGGCATCCCACTGGCTTCTGAGGTAACCATGTTCTAATCCCTTCATTTTTATTTATGTACATACTGTGTGTAAGGAGATCTAATAAATTGCTACCTCTTTTATAAGAAATAACTGGTTTCTGCCCTGCATTTCCTCTTAGATCTCTGTCTGCTTCCAACACATTCCAATGCCTTCCAATAATCTCGTTATATTGTTGCTAATCCTATTGTACTGTGTAACTGTGCACGTGGGGTTGTCCAATAAAGTCCAGAAAGCAGTCAGGATCCAATACTTCGAAATTTATTAGAAGCAGAAAAAAATAAAATGAACTTAAAGTGGAACTTGTACATAACTTTCAAAAAAACATAAGGCACAGGAAATCATATCTTTAACAAGAAATAAAAATTCCTGTCATAAAGGCACCTAGAACCTGGCTAGGCATCTGGTAGGTTTGCCTTCCTAACACACACTGACTAAACACTTCACATTCACTCTCTTTTATACAAGTGGAGGAGCACATGACTTAGTTAACTCCTCCCTCAACTTGCATTATAAAAGTGGGACAACAAGGGCTGCCCAGCCCTATAAACAGTTAGACTGTGAGAGGACTGGAAGCACTTTACAAGTAAGATTTTATGTCCATGCCTTCCTTGTACCACATTAGGAGTCTTTGTTTGGCCCTTTTAAGTTATATTCATCTATCTCCTTTTAATAGTGGCATTTATTTACCTTCCCCTTATAAAGTACTTATTTAGCATTTTGATTTAAGGAACAAACAAACGCTACTTTAAAATGATTCTCAGTTAACATTTTAGGTTTAACTTACTGTAACTCTGAGCTTCTTTTACTAGCAAACTAAGCAAAATACATGTAAAGGAAAGTAAAGGCTGTTAACTTGCTCATAAATTCACCAAACAATGAAAACGCTATAACAACTCTCTTTTTGGCATCTTCACACATTCGCACATTCGCACGATCACACCATCGCATGTTCGCACAGTCGCACTGCGTGAACGTGCGCACATTAGTGAAGGAAAATTAATCTATACGGCTTGTACTGCAAGCCTAGAACGTTTTTGAACACTGGGGCTTAAATATTAAAGAAAATGAGCTGGAATCAAGGAAAGGGACAATAAGACTACTCAAAGGTGGCTAAGCTTGAGTAGGGGAATGACAGAAAAGAAGTGATAGTGAAAGGAAGAAACAGGATACAGAAGACTGTTGCAACATATTTCTTAAGTGTTTTTCTTAAAGGGAACAATATTTTAGCCCACAATGTTCACAGCCCACGTCCAATAACACAGGCAGGTGATTACATATGCTCTGCAACCATGTGAGCATATCAATGTTCGGGGGGGTCATTGACCCTACCACACTCCTCCCCACTCAAAATGAAAACTAGTAGTTTTCACTACTTGCATAGCATGTAGATGTGTTTTTATAAACAAAAAGAGATGGAGCTTTAGCCCACCTACTCCCAAAGCTCCACTTCGGGGCCCTTTAAGATTCTCTTTTTACTTCAATACAATGCATTCTCAAATACAAATATATTCATTCCCCAAGGTCTACATTTGATTCTAACATTATGTCTGCTCCAAAGCGAGACATGAAGTCAGCATTACTATTAGCGGTCCCAGCTCTATGACTGACAGTGAATTTATATGGTTGCAATGTTAGATACCATCGCATAACCCTTGGATTGCTATCTTTCATGTTATGTATCCATTGTAATGGATTATGATCTGTCCATACTGTAAATTGAGTTCCCCATAAATAATATCGTAAGGACTCTATGGCCCATTTAAGTGCCAAACACTCCTTTTCTATTGTGGAGTACTTGGTTTCCCTGACATGTAATTTACGGCTAATATACAGTACAGGATGTTCTTTTCCGTGGTGGATTTGAGATAACACAGCCCCCAACCCAACATTAGAAGCATCTGTCTGTAACAAAAACGGTTTATCAAAATCAGGACTTTTTAACACTGGGGAAGAACAAAGTATTGCTTTTATGGCTAGAAATGATTCTTCACATTCTGAATTCCAGATTACTTTTGAGGGCTTGTTCTTTTTTGTTAATTCGATTAGAAGGATAGCTAAAGTAGCAAATTGAGGCACAAAACGTCTATAATAGCCTGCTAGGCCTAAAAATGAATGCACATTTTTTTGTGAGGGGACGAGGACTCTTGGCTATGGCATCCACCTTCCCTACCTCTGGTTTTACTTGCCCATTACCAATTATAATTCCCAAATACCGGACTTCCTTCATAGCAAGGGAACATTTGTTGGGGTTGATGGTGAGACCAGCTTGTTTTATAGTCTTTAAAACAGCAGTAAGGTGTTTAACATGGTCTTCCCATGTTGGACTACAAATGATTACGTCATCTAAATAAGCTGCGCTATATCCAACGTGAGGTCTCAGGAGTTTATCCATCAATCTTTGAAAACTAGCTGGGGCTCCATGAAGTCCAAATGGCATCATAGTAAACTGAAAAGACCCCCAAGGAGTGCAAAAAGCATTTTTTTCTTTTGATGCTTCCTCAAGCGGAATTTGCCAGTATCCTTTAGTTAAATCAAGTATACTAACATATCTCACTTGCCCAAGTTGGTCTATGATGTCATTTATATGGGGCATTGGATCTCCATCAAACTTTGATATTGCATTGAGTTTTTGGAAGTCTAAACAAATTCTTATCCCTCCCTCTTTTTTAAGGACAAGAACCATAGGAAACCCCCATTCGCTATTAGCTTCTTCTATAATACCCATTGCTTTCATCCTTTCTATCTCTGTGATGACTTCTGGTTTTAATTTCTCAGGAATCTGATAGGGCTTTACTCTAATGGGTGTGTTTTGAAATATATGGATCTGATGACATATTTCTGTAGTTTTCCCTGGAACTGTTGTAAAGGTATCATGAAACTGACTTAGAACATGGGCTAGTTCTTGTTTTTGACTGTCTAATAAAGAAGGGTTTATTGTCAAATCTTTAGACAATTGTTCTCCTTCCAGTCTATCATATGCCAGCTCCATCTCATTGTCCAATGGATTGGAACATACATACATGACTTCAGTAGGCCTATCATGCCATCTTTTCAATAAATTGGCATGGTACACTTTTAGTTTTTGTTTTCTGTCTGGTACTTCCACCAAATATGTAGTGGGGCTAATTTGTTTCTGTATCACATAGGGCCCTTGCCATTTCATAGTTAACTTGTTTTCAGTGGATGAAAGCAACAATGAGACACGGTCCTCAGAGCTGAAGTGTTTTTCACCCACCCCTATGTCATATCTTTCTTTCTGGTAGTCTTGCTTGATTTGATTCTGTTCTTGCGCAACTTGAGTATACTTTGCTATTTTTTTACGTAGCTGCGTCACATAGTCAAGGGTAGTAGGATTTTTCCAGTTGGCAATATCCTCCCACTGTTCCTTAACTACGTCTAGGAGACCTCTGGGATTCCTACCATATAATAGTTCAAATGGTGAGAATCCAGACAATGCTTGAGGTACCTCACAATATGCAAAAAGTAACAGTGGCAAATATAGATCCCAGTGTTTACCCTCATCTTCCACATACTTTTGTACCATTTTCTTCAATGTTTTGTTGAAACGCTCGACCAAGCCATCAGTTTGGGGGTGGTATGGAGATGTATAGACAGCTTCTACCCCCAGAGCTTGGTAGAGATGTTTCAAAATGGCTGAACAGAAATTGGTTCCCCTGTCCATTAAGATATCTTTTGGTATGCCCTCTCTGCTAAATACCTTGAGCAACTCCTCTGCTATTTTATCCGCTGTTATTGTGCATAGAGGAATAGCCTCAGGATATTTTGTAGCATAGTCACACAACACAAGGGCAAATCTGTTGCCTTTAGTACTTTTGGGAAGTGGTCCTATAATATCCATAGCCAATCTTTCAAAGGGCATAGCAACCAATGGTAAAGGTTGAAGAGGAACTTTGTCCTTTTTTGTAACCGGCACCACCCTTTGGCACTGGCTGCAACTTTTGCAATATTCAGCCACTTGATCATGAATGCTGGGCCAAAAGAATCTATATAGTAACCTTTTTAAGGTCCTATCCCTTCCTGCATGTCCCCCACATGGTACATCATGTGCCAAGAATATTAACTGTTCTCTATACTGACTAGGAACTACCAGTTGATCTACCATCTCTCCTGTCTTTGGATTTTGACAAACTCTATACAACTTATCCTGTTGCAACTCAAACATTGGAGGTGTACCTTCCACCCCATCAGCAATAACCTGGGAAAACAAAGGGGTAGTGTAGGGTCATTCTTTTGATCACTGATGAAAGAGTCCAACTTTACAGTTTTTACCATGGCATCATCACAACCTAAGTCCTTTGTTTTATTCCATGTCCATTTTTCTAGTTTCTTTTGTTTTTTTGATTTCACAGTTTTTCCAGAAACATCAAATAAGGTATCATCAAAAGGAAACAGTTCACTGTCCATTTGTTCCTGAGATGCTTGAGATTGTGTAGTCACAGCAGATATAGAAGAAGAAGCAGTCAATAAATTGTTAAATACAGGAAAGTCATGTCCCAATATCACAGGTACAGGTAGTCTAGGAACCACGCCTATCTTCAGATGATGTGCCATGCCTGATGCAGTAATAGTAGCTTCCTGTACAGGATAGAAATGAGTGTCCCCATGAACACAAGTCACCCCAGTTTTCTCTGAGTGTTTCTTTATAAGAGCACCACTGAGTAAATCAGCATGTACCAGGGTTTGCTTACTTCCTGAATCAATCAATGCCATCACATCCTGTCCTCCAACATTAACAGGCACAGTATATTGCCCCCAGTTTTCTAAGGCCAGATAAGAAGGATCAGATTTTCTCTTGGGGCAGAACCTAGCAATGTGTCCCTTGGTCTGACACTCGTGGCAAATAATATCTGGATTAAATGTTCTCATACTTTTTCTTTCCTCTTACATCTTAGTAGAAGGACTAGTGGGTGGATGTTTTATTAATATTTGGGAAGTATTTGTCCCATGAGACCCTTTCTGACATTGTGGGTGAGCTGTAATATAATCTTCAGCTAAACTGATAGCTTTTTCTACTGTGTCAAGTCGGTGTTCTCTTACCCACATTTGAACCTCATAAGGTAATATTTTTACAAATTGTTCTATAACACAACTGGCTGAGCACTTGAAGTATGGTCTGCGAGTTGCAGGTTGCTGGCCATTTTGTTTATAGGTCTTGCAATTGAGCACAAGCTTCTTGTGGGACTCAACAGTATGATATTTAAATGCTTGAAACCTTTGACGATAAGTCTCTGTACTGATGTCATACCTTTTTAATATTGCTTGTTTAACATGATCATAGTTGGTAACATTTCCAGGTTCTACATGACTATAAGCTAGCTGAGCCTTGCCTGTGAGATATGGGGCTAAACGAATAACCCACTGATCCCTAGGCCACCCACAAGCTGTTGCCACTCTTTCAAATGTTGTAATGTATGCTTCAATGTCATCATTGCCCATTAGTCTGGAAATTTTAATGTCTTTTGGGCCCCCACTATGTAAAATAGGCCTAGTAGTTCCAATAGCCTGAATAGCCTTAAGGGTCTCCACCCACCTGGTCTCATTTTCTAGACGGTCTCTCTCTCTCTGCTTTTCCAGATCGAGCTGTCTCACACATAACCATCTCAGCAAATCATGTACTTCAGAAGGGGGTTCCTCTTCCTCCTCTTTGACATCTTCACCCCCAATAGCTTCTTCCGCTGCCTTTGGTTTACCAGTCTCCTTCCTTCTGACATCACCCAATCCAGCTGCTGGGGTAGTTGAAATTTGTCCACCATGGTTCTGGTCCATGTACCTTCTGGTGCAGACATTTCCGCTTTCTCCATCTTCTTCTGCTCCTCCATAATGGCTCTGGACAATATCCACAAGAAAGGTGGCTCTCCTTCCCATGTGATCCCACTTCTAACACCAAATGTGCATGTGGGGTTGTCCAATAAAGTCCAGAAAGCAGTCAGGATCCAATACTTCGAAATTTATTAGAAGCAGAAAAAAATAAAATGAACTTAAAGTGGAACTTGTACATAACTTTCGCAAAAACATAAGGCATAGGAAATCATATATTTAACAAGAAATAAAAATTCCTGTCATAAAGGCACCTAGAACCTGGCTAGGCATCTGGTAGGTTTGCCTTCCTACCACACACTGACTAAACACTTCACATTCACTCTCTTTTATACAAGTGGAGGAGCACATGACTTAGTTAACTCCTCCCTCAACTTGCATTATAAAAGTGGGACAACAAGGGCCGCCCAGCCCTATAAAGAGTTAGACTGTGAGAGGACTGGAAGCACTTTACAAGTAAGATTTTATGTCCATGCCTTCCTTGTACCACATTAGGAGTCTTTGTTTTGGCCCTTTTAAGTTATATTCATCTATCTCCTTTTAATAGTGGCATTTATTTACCTTCCCCCTTTTAAAGTACGTATTTAGCATTTTGATTTAAGGAACAAACAAACGCTACTTTAAAATGATTCTCAGTTAACATTTTAGGTTTAACTTAACTCTGAGCTTCTTTTACTAGCAAACTAAGCAAAATACATGTAAAGGAAAGTAAAGGCTGTTAACTTGCTCATAAATTCACCAAACAATGAAAACGCTATAACAACTTTCTTTTTGGCATCTTCGCACATTCGCACGATCGCACAATTGCACGTTCGCACGTTCGCATAGTCGCACTGCGTGAACGTGCGCACATTCGTGAAGGAAAATTAATCTATACGGCTTGTACTGCAAGCCTAGAACGTTTTTGAACACTGGGGCTTAAATATTAAAGAAAACGAGCTGGAATCAAGGAAAAGGACAGTAAGACTACTCAAAGGTGGCCAAGCTTGAGTAGGGGAATGACAGAAAAGAAGTGATAGTGAAAGGAAGAAACAGGATACAGAAGACTGTTGCAACATATTTCTTAAGTGTTTTTCTTAAAGGGAACAATATTTTAGCCCACAATGTTCACAGCCCACGTCCAATAACACAGGCAGGTGATTACATATGCTCTGCAACCATATGAGCATATTAATGTTCGGGGAGGGGTCACTGACCCTACCACAGTAACAAAAATTATAGGCTGAGCATCCAATGCTGGATTCATTTTTCCTTTAGATTTCAAAAGGCTGTCCCAATTCATAGATCTAGCTTTTAAATAAGCTTGCTCAACTTGTATTTCTGAATAACCCCTTGTAAGAAATCTACATTTTAACTCCACACTTTCCCTTTCAAATTTATCAAAGTTGCTACAGTTTTGTCTAAGGCGGATGAATTCCCATAAGAAATTCCTATTTTAACATGTGTTGGATGTGCACTTGTGGCATATAGTAACATATTGCCTGCAGTTGGCTTTCTGTATGTACAGCTTAAAACCATTATGCCATCTGTTCTTTACAACTCTAAATATAAAAGAGAAATAGTGGAGTTATTGCCTGTGAAGGAAACTGAAGACCAATATCATTTGTATTAAAAAAAATCAACAAACAAGGAGGCAGATGAAATATTCCCTTTCCATACAACCAAAAGGTCATCAATGAATCGATCTCAGAATATGATATTCTTACTATATGAATTCCTAAAATTGTTGAAAATTAAAGTTTCATCCCACCATGCCATAAAACGGTTTGCATAAGATGGGGCCATGGTTGTCCCCATTGCTGTGCCTGTGGTCTGTAAATAAAACTTTTTATCAAAAATGAAATAATTATTGTGTAAAATAAAATGTACTGCTTCAAGAAAAAAATCAGAAGGGAGACTAGATGCCATCTTTTTAGTATGTAAGTGGTAGTCCAAAGCTTGAATTCCTAAAGGATGTTCAATCGATGTGTAGAGGTTAGTCACATCAATTGTGAGCCAAATATATTCAGAGGACCAGACCAGACCTCCTATTTTAGAAAGGATGACCATGGAACCCCTAATATAGGATCTTTGCAACACCACTACTCAGCATCACACCACTCTTGGCTCCCAACCCCCTTTCCACCCAAAAATAGCTACTAGAAGCTACGTCCTCAGGCTGTTATCACATCTCAAGTCAGAGAGCTCCTCAGGCCATGACACATTAGAACTCAGGTCATCCCAAAACCCTGTCTCAAGGACTTGATTAGTGACGGGAAAGTACTATCGGTACCTGACTTACAAGAGAAATATGTTATAGCTTCTAAATACACCTTTAAACTGCACCAAGTCAGACACTGTGTCTGTTCCTTCTTGGGCATAACACCATGGTTGGACGTGGCAGGTAAAATACTCTTCACATTCTCTACATTATCCAAGGGACAGAAATCTATTTCTAAATTATACCAAGCACTAGGCCGACATTTCTGGGACAAACTTTCCAACGTGTCCTTTTACTGGAGGAATGTGCTGACTCTTCACCATCTTGAAGATACATGGAAAAGAATGTGGTTCGACATATACTGGTTAAATAAGATCATCTTAGGTTGGTCCAGTTTAATATTCTGCACAATATTTACTATACCCTGAGTAAGTTATTTAAGATGGGCAAATGTCTCTCTCCTGTATGTGACATTTGTGGCAGAGACGAGGGTACCTTATACCATAAACTATGGCCCTGCCCTTTGATCAAGAGTTTTTGAAATATGGTCAAATCAAAGACCTCACAATATTTAGGGCTATCGGCATTTCTCACTGAAGACATTTGTCTTTTAGGTCAATATTCCTCCATCCCTACAGTCAAACAAAAAACTCATATGGCAACCGTCTCCCTAGTCACAAAACTTCTGATACTACGTCATTGGAGAGAGGGGTGGTCTCCATCTTTTGAAGAATGGTGGAATAAATTTTTAACTGCCCTAAATGCTGAAAGGATGGTTGCCTATGTGAACCATTCCTGAAGGAATTTTCAGGACTGTTGGTCCTCCATTTATTCTATACTACAATGCCATTTCAGTTATTGAAGAGTGTACCACCTTCTCTGCTCTTCCCTTGAAAAAATTTTATCTTTTTTGCCTAATTGTATTTAGTTCTCCTTCACTCTGAGGGAGGATGAAGTGTAGTACTTTACCAGGAGGTGGGGGTGTGTGCGAAAAGGGGACAGGGGAGTTGGGGAAGGTAGGTAGGGGTGGTTACAAGGGGGTATTACTTTGATTAGATTGGTTTTGGGTACCAGTGTAGTTAACTAATATTGCATGCTGTTATTGATGGTTGATGTTTTGTATCACTATAAATCATTAATAAAGTGTATTTAATTGCAAAAAAAGGAAAAAGAAAATTGTGTGCAAAAAGCACTATACACTGAAATCTGGTACTCCCAGAAGTTTTCTAAGCTATCAGAATAATTATATCATGCTGCAACATGCTGCTGTATGGTGCTGCATTGTGTCAGTCCCTCACCACAGCCCTTCTTGTAATGCACTTTAGTAAAGATTGTGTGATAATCTGATTGGCAGAGGTAAGCAGCAGAGTAGTAGGTACAGTATTACCTGTGGTACTTTAGTAGTGTTTTGTTGATGTGACTGCTACAAGGTTGACCATATCTTGGTCTGGTGGAGAAGATGGCAATGGCTTGATTGCTAGAGAGGGATGCATTCATGACAGGATGGAAAGAGGCTTGTGAATACAAGAGAACAATTATTTATACTCTAGTACAATTCGTGTTGTGTTGCATCTGTGAAAGGAAACACAAAATAAAGTAAAAGAACTTTTGGAAAGGATACCTACCATCACATTGGTAATGGCCATACTGATAAATGGCATAAAGACAGAGGAGGCAGAGGAGACATTTTGCTTAGTGAAGGAGGAGGAAGCAGGACAGGAGACGAGACCAGTGAAGACAAGAGAAAATTATTTAGACTGTACTCAAGTAGCCAGTGTGATGACTCAGCAGTATATCCATTGTTCACTGCAGGTTTGACCACTCACAGGGATGGCTGGCAAGCCAGTCAAAAAGTCAGACACCTCAAGGTACAGACTTATGTTACCTCTTACTCCACCGCCACCCTCTTTGGCACTATCATCCCTCTACACAGCATGGCCATATCTATTTTTTTATAATACTTTCCCTTTCACAGGCACACAGTGGCCAAGTGAGTCAAAATAATTTCTCTTTTTTCTTCACAGGTGACAAGTATAGTAAAACTGGGAATGAAAAATAGATATACCATGTGACCACAACAGTGGTCAAGTGAGGAAAACCAATTTCTCTCTTTTCTTCACATGACAGGTATAGTAAGACTGGAAGTGAACAATGGATATACTGTACAGTCACAACCGTCCCTTGACTTGGGCATCTGCTTCCCCGGCAGCATGGGTAGCTAACCTTCTGCATGCCGAATCCAGCTCCATGACTGCTCGTCTCCCCAACCAGGTAAGGAGAGCTTCATAATTCAGCACTCTTTGGATGCTTCCCGCTGATTGGCTGCCTTCCCACTCAGGTGCTTTCTAATTGGAGCACCCTCAAGTCCTTGTCTCAGAGCACTGTACTGCAGCTTTTTGATCTCTACGTTTTGCCTACTCTAATACTAAAGCCTCCTCTACTAATTTGCAGTTTGTGTTAAGATACTTATTTTCTGTGCTAATTATTTAATTTATTTATATCTACTGCACTAGATTTAATTCCTATTTTTGATAGTATCTACCTTATAGTCTTAGATAAGCACTATGTGCTACTGCTTGATATTTAATTTATTTATATCTACTGAACTAGATTCAGATTCTTATTTTGATAGTATCTATCTTACAGTTTAACAGGTAAGTGCTATGAGCTACTGCTTAAAATGTATTAATTGCTACTGTGACCTCAATCCCGACCTCTACTAAAAGCTCACAAACTCTGTCCCTCACCACTTCCCCCTCTTCCCTATTGGCTACCCTAGCCCTAGCCTTAGCCTGACTTCAACTGTTTAACCCTTTCACTCAGCTCTCCTACCCCCCTGTTATTCTCCCTCTTCTCCAGCTCTGCAGACTACAAGCACAGCCCTGATTACTCAACCTGCTGCTAGTATTCCTTCCTATAACAATGCTCCCTATCCATGCCCCCCCTGATCCTCTTCACGCTATCTCTTATCCTCCTCCCTCTCTCATCCTCTCACCTGCGCAACAACTCCACGTCCCACTCACCTCCTGATTATCCCACTGCCAATCTTACCCCCAGCTACACCTTAGCGATAACTCCCACACTCTTCTGCTTCAACTGGACCCACTACTCTTCTCGGCCTTCTGCCCCTCCTACCTCTATGCTACTCCCACATTCTTTTGTGCCTCCTCAAATTCCAACTTACTATTTTCAACAACCCAGCCTTCACTTCCAAAATGTATAGTCAAACCTGGTTTAGGAGTATCAAGCTTCACTTCATCAGTATCTCTCTTCTTCTGCTGTCTGCAGGTGACATGAATCCTAACCCTTGCCCCACTCTCACTAAAACTACCTTGCCTTCCCCTTCCCCCTCTCTGCTTTCCTCATCAACCCCTACCTCCCTCCCAGAGGTCTAAAGATCATACACATTAACATTTGGAGTCTTCTCCTTAAACTAGACCTGCTGTACACTCTAGTTGCTTGTACTCACCCTGATATATTTTTTTTCCAATATTAAGTTTATTAAGTTTTACAATTTAAAAAGGACAGGACCACGTTTGTACAATAATGTTTGTAAACAAATATGAATCAACATACATGATCCCATCCCCCCTCCCTGCCCCCTGCCCCAATCCCCTTCCCCACAGTCCAGGTGTACAAAGGAATTAGATTCTATCTTAAAAACACATCTTACATGTTAGGTAGAATATAGCATATGTAAAGGAGCCCAAATCTTTTGATATTTCACCTTGTTATTATTTAAACTAGAAATAGTCTTTTCTGTTCTAAAATTCGCTAAAAGCTCATTAAGCCATTCAGAGTAGAGACACACCTGAACATCCTTCCAATATTTAAGGACTAACTTTTTCACAGACATAGAAATCATGGCTATGTGATATTTATGAGCATTCACAGATATCTGAGAATAGTCCCCAAGGAGGCATATCTTGGGCAAGAATAAGTCTGACAACCCCAATAACGGATCAATTCTGTCTTGTATCATTCTCCAACCCTGATATATTAATACTTACCAAGCCGTTGCTAACAAATAAGGTCCCTGATGCTTTCATCTCAATCCCTGGATACATCATCACCCAACAGGATCGTGCAAGCAGGGGCAGGGGTGTCACTATCTACTCCTGTGTCTCCCTTCAAGTCACAGCTGTTCTAGCGACCTCTGTCCCCAAGACCTATGAAACCCTCATCTTAAGGTTATCACTGCCTTTCTCAGTCTCTGTCTTCGTCGCAGGAGCTTATTGCTACCCCAGTCTACACCACACTGTTACCACTGAACTAATCGCCTCCACTGGGTCCCTCACCTCCTCAGGTGAGCTTTACATCCTACGTGACTTTAACCTTGACTGGTTGTCTCCCTCCTTAGGCAAAGCATGCACGGACATAATTGGCCTCAGTCTGTCCCAACTAATCAATGAACCTACATGCCTTAATCACAAAACACTAAATCGCTCTCTCCTAGATTGGGCCATTACCTCTCACCCGTACAGGGTAATCCAGTCCGGCCTGATGCCTGATGCTCTTAGTGACCATCACCTGATCTATTTAATCAGGAAAGTTCATCGACCTAATGCTCCTCTCAAACTTTTAACTATTCACTCTTACAAAACCCTTGACCTTGCCTCTCTACATCTGGACCTAGCACTAGTTGATTGGGTCCCTATAGCTTGTGCCAAAACCATTGATCTTGCTCTTGATAATTTCAATGACACCTTTCTCTCTATCTGGAACAATCAGGGTCCCTTGAAGCAAGTCAGCGTGCATGGTTATCACCACCCTAGGATCACCCCTGAGCTCCTGGCCTTTCAGCAAGCATGTGACTTAGCTTGGAAAACTCAATAAAACACCAGACACCCTTGCGACCTCACCAACTGCCACTTTCTCAGAAAGGCCTCCACTAAAGCCATCTGGCAGGTCAAATCTGAGTACTTCTGTTCCACCTTTAATAAGAACATAAATAACACATCAAAGTTCTGGAAAGTTGTCCACTCACATTTCTCCCCTCAAGCTAAACCTCCCCTTCTTCTACTTAATATCAACAACCAATTCACTTCAGACCATCTCTTGGTAGCTTCAGAAATCAATACCTACTTTACTTCTTGCGCTTCCTCCCTGTTAACCTCCCTACCAACCCCTTCTTCTACCTCTCACCCCCTACCTGCCTCCCCCCTCCACCATTCCACAATAAGCTTTACCTTTTCACCAATCTGTCCTAGCGACACCTTAAAGGCCCTCTCTCTCAATCCTACAAAGGGTTGCTTCTCTGATGGCCTCGACCCTAAGCTGCTCCATCTATCTGCTCATGTTATTTCCTACCTGCTAGCCAACCTGCTTAACCTGTCTTTTCACACTGTTACTATATTTGCTGCCTGGAAACATGCTACTGTTCTCCCCCTACCAAAGAGCAGCGATCTCTTTTCTCCAAGTAACTACCACCCTATCTCCCTTCTTCCCACCCTGGCAAAGCTCCAGGAACACCTTGTTCTCTTTCAGCTCTCTTCCTTTCTTGATGATGACTCCTTCTTCACTCCCTTCCAGTCTGGCTGCCAGAAGAACCACTCCCCAACCACCTCCCTACTCAGACTCACAGACTATATCCACTCTGCCATGGATAAAGGCCATATCACGTCTGCCATCTTTGTCGACATTGCTAAGGCATTTGATATTGTCTCTCACCCCCTCCTCCTTGAAACACTCAACTGCTGGCCTGTCATAGCCTCCCTGCAACTGGCTCAGCTCCTACCTGATAGGTAGAACTCAATCTGTCAAAATAGTTGACTGTACATCCATGCCATTCCAAATCTCTACTGGTGTGCCTCAAGGCTCTGTTCTAGGTCCACTTCTTTTCTCAATCTTCCTAAATGACCTTCCATCTGCATGCTCCTCATCCATTATCCATATGTATGGAGATGATATTGTCCTGTTCACCTCTGGTCCCTCTCCCCCTGATGTGACTAACAGACTACAGTTTAACTACAACAATGTTCAGCACTGGCTAAGCTCTCATCAACTCTTTCTCAATGCCAAGAAGACAGTCTCCATGACCTTTGGCACTAGGCAGAGACTCTCTCTCTCTCTCTCTACTGCCCACTCTCCCCTTATTTCACACCCTTGGTGGGACTACTTTAGAGGACTATACCTCTTTTAAATACCTAGGTGTATGGCTTGACCACCACCTTAACTTTTCTGACATATTGATGCTATCCTGAAAAAACTGCACCCCAAACTCGGCACCCTTTACAGAAACCTGAGTGCACTACCACTACCAGTGAGGTGTGATATCATTCAGAAAATGACTCTTCCCATCTTTGACTATGGCAACATAGTCTACAGTGCTGCTCCTAAGGCTTCCTTCACCAGACTTGACTCTCTCTCTTCAATGCCTTCTGCTGTTTTACTCTTGACTCTCCCTCCCGCACTCACCATTGCACCCTGTATCATTCTTTTGCTCTACCTGCCCTTTAGTGTAAGCACCTCTCCCACTGTGCTAAGTTCACTTCCAAATTCTGGTTCAGGTCCCAACCCCCCTATCTTTCCTCCTTGCTCTCTGCTCCTGCTCCCAACTCTCATCCTCTTAGATTACTGGATTCTTGCTCTCTCGCTATTCCTTGCTGCCTCACTTCCATTGGTCAGGAAGCTTACTCCTATTGGTTACCTAAACTATGGAACTCACTTCCTTCCCCTGTACGACTTTCCTGATCCCCTTTTTTCCTCTCCTTAGCCCTGTGCAATTACTTTCCCCTAACTGCACCTGCTTCTAGCCCCTTCCCTCTCCTTACTCCCCACTCTCAAATGCCACTACATTATCCCTATTCTGTCTATCCTTCCCACTTCTTCCTTCCCCAAATCCTACGCTCCCTTGTTCCCCCTACTACTGCTAAAATGTTTTTCTCCATGTTCTTCTTACCCTCCCCTGTATCCTCTCTCCCTATATCCCACTAAAAAGCCACCATTGCCTAGTATATTTTACATTCTCCACTCCTGCTCCAATTCAGTCTTGTACCATGCCTCTGCCATTCTCTTACCCCTGCCTCTAGCTATGTGCTCCCCTATTACTTCACCTATCTCCTCTCTCCTTGCTCTTCCACTCTCTCCCTCTTTCTCCTTCTCTTCCTAGTCCTACATCTGGTCCTGCCTTCTTGCAGGGTTCCATAGATCCTGAAGGGGGGTTCCCTGGACCTGGCTCTCTTTCTCCCCTCCCTCTCCCCCCAACCCTCGCTCTTTCAGTATGATTTCACTAGCACTTACTGAAGCCTTGCTTCCTTCATGCTCAGCACCTCTGTGTCTTTTCACACCCTCTGACCTCCTGACCCTTGGCCCTGGGTGGTACCATGTAATTTCTCCTGGAAGTTACCTTACCTGCCCTTGGCATATGTTTATAACACTGTATCCACTACTCTCTCTATAATGAAAGAAAAATGTTTCTCTGTATTGTTGTATTATGTAATAATGTTTATAATTGTTTAATTGTTCTCCCTGCCATTATACCCCCTGGGATGCTTCTGGAAACAAGCTGTTCCTCAGCTCATGCTGTCTTTCTTGGTGAAACATTTTGTAAATAAAATAAATAAATAAATGTGCTGAAGTTTTAATTTGACAGCAAAGTTGCAGCGAAGTGGTCAAAATTTGCATTCACTAAGTTTTGCCAAGTTTTCCCTACCCTCAGCAACTTCATTTTTTCCACAAATCACAAAGTTTATCATGTGAATGGCAGAATTCCACTCATGAAGTGTGGCATTTAGCCTGCGAATGGTGAAATTTTGCATGCAAATGGTGAAATTCCATTGTTCACGGGAGAAATTCATGGATCTGTGGGTGAAATTCTGCTCTTCATAGGTGGAATTCCACTGTTTGAAGTGAAATTCCACACTTCACAGATCGATCTGCACTTTGCGAATTGAGCTAAATTTGCAGATTAATTTGCAGGGTGAATTTAGCCAACTTCACCCATCTCTAGTTTCTACTACCTCAGTAGAATGCAATTCGCCAGTGCCTCCAGCCTCATGTTCTTCAGTTTCATCTGCACCACCACCATCATTATATTCATGTGGTAGGAATGCCAACATGACTGTGTTGCATGGACTGTGCCACACATTAATTTTAATAAATGTTAGCATGCCAACATTTCTAGGTGACAGATGTATATGCCTGTCCCCCAAAATGTCCCATACTGAACAGGGTACCAGTTCCATAATGACATTTGAGGGTGGACAGCTCAGTTGTTTAATTGCTACTGAGATCAGCGCTGGTCAGTCAGTGAGCTTGTTGCTCCAATACAACAAGGGATCATCAGTGATGGTAAGGTGCCTGCTGTGCATCCAAATATGCATCCACCATGCATTGCTCTGCCCAAAATACTGCTGCTTCATCAGACTTCTCCTCCTTTTCCTTCACATTTTCAAGTCTTACCTCATAAAAAACATTGCAAAGTGGATTCATTGGGATTTCCTTTTCCACCTTACATGTTTTCTCAGCCCATTTCATGGCAGAAGCAACATTTTTATTCCCTGTTGAAAGTTATGTTGTGTGTAAGATAACTGTAACATTAGCATCTGTGCCCCATGTACCCATCTTATTAGATGATTGGTCAAATTTTGCACTTGATTTCTCCCACCTTCAATTATTGATGCCAGATCATTTTTATAAAATGGGTCCAACATGGTGGCAGTCCCAAAACCTGCAGACTGCAGAATGCTGGAAATATGGGTATTGCAGTCCAAGACATGGAGCATGTGTTCCATTAAGGTGCAACTTCTGGTATCACCACCTGCCTCCAGCACCTGTTGTACATTCAACAGCATTTGCCTCAGCATATGTAGCAGTGGGATGGCTTGAGCAATATAGGCAGTGTTCCCACTCACTGCCTGTGTTGCATGTTCACATGGCCTGAGAATCATGTTCAGGCCATTGATTCATTGCCACTGGCCTGTTGTCAGAGACACTGATACTCTGGAAATTACACAGCTTGTATGTAGCAACAGATATTCAGAGATAACTTTATACAGCTTGTACAAGAGTTCTATCATGGACAGTGTTGATTTCCATCTGATGATGACTTTCAGCTTCATACGGTGCTGGGGCAGTTGGTTCTGTATCTGCAGGTGCCTGACCTGGTCATTGGCCTTTCCAGGTTGGGCAAAGTGAGCACAGATGTGATGGGCCACAATCAACATGATCTTGATATCAGGATATATTACAAACAATGAGGTTAAGACAGTGTGCCAGGCACGGCACTCTAAGAAACCCCCATCACTTATGCATTACACTACATTTGAGCCACTGTCACTCAATATAACCTGCTTTCAGTGAAATGGGGTGCAGGAGAAAAACTATAATTTTCTGACCCATGTGTGATCCAGTTACACTCTTCAATGCCAGTATGGCATGCTGTTGAATTCCCTGAGTGTTGATACAGTATCACACCAGTTAGACTCAGTACAAGTTGTCCCTGCCATGCATCAAATACTGCTCCAGGTACCTGTGCCCAGTGTGCTGTAATGCATAGATAGCAGCTACCAGCTGTTTGACTACTGGTCCACATATCCATTCTAAGAAGTATGTATGCTGGTGCTGAATGCTGCAGAGCATGTATGACCATGCATGACACCATCCTATACTGTTCAGAACTGATACATGTAGAGAAATATGTTCTTGAAGCAATCTGCCATTTGGGGCAGGCACAGACCATCAACCTTTTACATCTCACTATTCCAACAAAAGAGAATGGCAATAGATCAATTGGCAGCATTTCAGCTGTTGCTGCATTTAATTCACATGCAATAGTATGATTGGGTGGGTATTTGGACTGATGCTCAAACATGCTGTGCAGTGTAGGCTGGACCTTCCTGGGTGTTCAGCTACCAAACAGCTGGACCCACTGTGATGACATTGTTGGTGGGTCAGTATCTGAGTCCTGTGGATTCACATGTGCTGCTCCAATGAATGTAGTGATTTGGGGTGTTTTCTGCAAAGATATTATTGTGGACTGGTGCCTCTGGGTAGTACTAATCAACTCATCACTGCTACTATGACTACTCCTAGGCAGTCCTATAAATTCCCCCTCCTGTCTGTGATCCTCTTCACTCACCCTTCCCTCCACCTGGGCTATTTCCATGCCACTTATGAATGCTTTGGCCAATGGTGTTAATGATGGCCCCCCCTGCACCAATTTCCTTCTGGCATTAAATCCAGAGTAATATGCACCTGGACTTTAGGTTTGTGTGTGTTGCCCACCTGCACCTAGGTGGAAGACCTGTATTTCCCATACTAACTCACACTTGACACAGCTGTCAGAAAGAAACTGTTCAATCATGGACTGGATGGACCAGCAAGCACAACAGTATTCACTGAGAGATCAGCAACAGCAGGTGTTTATGAAGCAGATAGCAGATCTTCTTGACCTGGAAGGACACTACTTCTTTATTCAGCTGTGAGCTGTGTGAGAAATTCTATATTGCACTTGATATCTGCAACAACGTGCACTTTTGCTCAATTCTGTGGGAGGTGAAACTAACTACCCTTGTTAATTGCTTTTTATTTACATATTTATTTAGTGTTTAACCAAGATGGGGCTTGCAAACTCTGTTTATCTTGTGAGTAACTAAGAAGGATTTAAATACTGCATTTGGGTAGACCCTTGGAGGTACCTAGATTGTCTACTAGGATTTTCTGACAGTTAAACTATTTTTAAATTTACAGGTGGCTGAGGAGTTGAAAAAGGAGCTTGCAAACTCTGCTTATCTTGGAAGTAACTTCACAAGTGTTTGAATACTGCATTTTGGTTGTCCCTTGGGGTAGCTGGATTGACTACTAGGATTTTGGGACAGAAACTATTTTTAAATAATTTACTGGTGCGTAGGAGTTTGTGATAGTTAAACTATTTTTAAATAAGTTACTGTGGTTAAGGAGTTGTCATAGCAAAACCTGCAGTGTGAATTGAAACACAGACAGCCTCAGGTGCAGGAAATTGTTCACCTCATTGTTTTCAGACCACAAAGTGTTGTATTGGAACAGAAAAGGTTGCAACACAACCATTGTCAACAAATTGCCCTGGCTGGAGATATCCAGACTAGATCGGATTACTATAAGTTACTGGTGGCTGCAATATTTAGAGACACAAAGCACATCTTCTTGACCTGGAAGAACACTACTTCTTTATTCAGCTGTGAGCTGTGTGAGAAATTCTATATTGCACTTGCAAATTCTATATTGCACTTTGTGCTCACAACAGAGGAGGTGAACCTTACAATTGTCTTTGGTTTGTAGCAGATATTCTGCAGGTGGAGGCTACTTCTAACTGAAAGGTGAAATAAGGAACTTAGAATTATCAGGAAAAGACAGTCTTTCAAGCAACAGAGGGAGGTGGATCTAGCTTTACGTTTGATACAATTCTTAAGATTTTCAGTGCAGGAAGAGTTTAAAGCACAGCTGACTTATTTTGGGGCTGACTGCTTTCAGAGCACAAACCACCAGGCTGTTTTAGGGCTAGGGAGGTTTACCTGTGTCTGACTTGGATGTCTGGATTTTTCTCTGTTTGATTAGCAGGGTATTTTCTCTATCAAATTGTTGTGTAGGGCATCTTGCTGACAGGAAGGCATTCATCGCAGCGGTGGGTCAGAGCTTTTAGCTGATTGTTTTGTGAGGGCACAGTTTAGGCCCAACCCCGTCCCACCCCTGGAAATAGTTCCTTTATACCTGGGGATCTGACATCATTTCCTCAAGAATGCAAGGTGCATATCACTGTCATATCCTCTCTAGCACACTGCACTGACAATATAAGCATAAACATTGTATAATATATATATATATATATATATATATATATATATATATATATATATATTTTCATATAACAAACCAATCACACAAACACACACACAAAAAAGTAGATAAACATGTGGAGAGTAGTGCAATGTAATGGCTGTGGGGCAGCAGTCTTCCGGTAGTCTTTCTGGAGGCTGAGATGCTGCCCTATTTGCAGACAACTCTCTGCCCTGAGGGAGAAAGTTGCCCGTCTTCAGGCCACACTGGACAGTAGTAAGGGAACCTTCCCCCAAGCCACACTGGATGGTAGGAAGGGAACCTCCCCCATCCAGGGATCACCAGAGCCACCACCACTACCTCAGAGGTTGCAAAGAAAGCACAGCAGTTGGACCACAGTGGGCTCAGGGAGGGTGAAGATGGTGGAACAGAGGCACACCCAGTCAGTTGTTCCACTCCACAATCCATAGACCATTCTTGAGGAGCATAGCTCCCCTATGGATGCACCCACAGAGGAGACTAAGGAGGCTGAGGACAACTGTCACAAGGGAGGCCTACAGGAAGGAGGCAGAGGACACCACAAGAAAAGGAAGCAGCTCCTGGTGGGAGACTCAGTTATTAGGGGGATAGAACTGGGAGGAGCAGGGAAAACTGAAGTAAGGTGCCTCCCTGGTGCCATGGCTTGGAGGGACAGGAAGCACATCCTCAGGATCATGATAACAGTTGCACGGGAGTCTCAGCTGGATGTCATTGCCCACCTAGGGACAAATGACTTGGCTCATGATGAGATTAGAGCAGTGCAGAAGGACTTTGTAGAATTGAGGAGGGGCCTAAGACAAGTAGCACACACAGTATCCTTCTCAGAGGTGCTGCCTGTCAATGGCATGAGTGAGGTGAGGGTACTTTGCACCATGCAGTTTAATGAATGGTTGAAAAAATGGTGTGGAGCACAGGGGTTTGGCTTCATTGGGTACTGGGGTTCCACCTGGAGGGACACCAGCCTATACTGGCAGGATGGTCTGCATCTGTCCAGGAAGGGAACAAGTCTTTTGAGCAATCAGTTTAAATGCTTCATTGGCAAGCTTTTAAACTAGTCAAGGGGGGAGGAACTGATAAGTAGCAGGAAAATCCCAGCCTCTGCCTACAAAACAGGGTACTAAATGAGAAAAATACCGAGGTAGAAAGGTCAGTGGGGGATGCTTCAAAAGAAGGTAAAGCCATCAAAAAATGGAGAACAATGAGTACCAATGCCCATAGTCTGAGTAACAAGCTTCCTGAATTAGTGGCCTTGATGGAGGAGGAACATCTGGAGATCGTGGCAGTCACAGAAACATGGTACACACAAAACCATGACTGGGATGTAAACATACCAGGATACACTATCTACAGGAGGGACAGGGAGGGCAAAAGAGGAGGAAGAGTAGCTCTTTACATAAGGGAAGGAATCAAAGCAACAGAACAAAAGGGAAAACAGGGAGGAGAAGAAGCACTGTGGGTAAATTTGGAGACCGGCAATGGCACCATAATCCACACAGGGGTTGTATACAGACCCCCTTCTCAGGGGGAGGAAATGGACAAGGACATGATAGAAAGTATACTTAGAATGGCAGAAAAAGGGGAGATATTGCTGATGGGTGATCTGAATATGCCAGATGTTAACTGGAGTGCAGTTGCAGCAGCCACTTCGAAGAGTGGGGTTATTCTAGATGCCCTACAGGGGGTATGCCTTAGACAACTAGTATTGGAGCCCACTCAAGAGGGAGCAATCTTAGACCTGGTTCTTTCAAATGGAGATGAAGAGAGGATCACAGATGTAGAAGTGGGTAGCCATCTGGGAACTAGCGACCATCGAACAGTGTGGTTCACAATAAACACAGCAATAGAGTCAAGCCATACAAAGGCAAAAGCACTGGACTTTAGGAGGGCTGACTTTGCCAAAATGGGTGAGTGCCTAAGGAATGCACTAGCAAATGGGCAGGAAGGAGGGGTGGAAGAACAATGGGGAATAATAATAACTGCCATCACAGAGGTAACAAGTCTTTGTGTGAAGCAAATAAACAAAACAAAACGATGTAAGAAACCACTATGGTTTTCAAAGGAAGTGGCAGTGAAGGTTCAAGAGAAAAAGAAAGCATTCATGAAGTACAAGGAATCACAAAGGAGCAGGACAGAGAACTGTATCAGTTAAAGCAAAGGAAGCTGGGAAGGCAGTCAGAACAGCAAAGGCCCAAACTGAGGAAAGATAGCCAACTCAGTTAAGAAGGAGGATAAAACCTTTTATGAGGTACATCAGGGAGCGAAGGAAGACCAAGGGAGGGATAGTGAGGCTTAATAAAGGGAGGAGGGGTGGGCAGAGGGTGACTGTGAAAAGGCAGAGATACTAAACAAATATTTTGCTCAGTATTTACAAAGGAAGAGGGGGAGGTACCTAAAATAAACAGTAGAAATACTCTGGATACAGAAGTTGATACCAGCCCATTTACAGAAGAAAGGGTTCTTAAAGAACTCTTAAAACTGATGGTGGACAAATCAATGGGGCCTGATGGGATTCATCCCAGAATTCTAAAAGAACTAAGGGTAGAACTAGTGACACCACTGACTACCATCTTTAACAAATCATGGGAGGATGGGGTGGTAACCGAGGACTGGGGGAGGGCAGATGTGATTCCCCATCACAAAACTGGGAGCGAGCAAGGCAGAAGCAGGAAACTACAGACCTGTTAGTTTAACCTCAGTGGTAGGGAAAATGATGAAATCACTTCTGAAGGAAAGAATTGTCGAGTATCTAGAGGCCAGAGGGGCACAGGACCCAGGACAGCATGGATTCACAGTGGGAAGGTCATGCCAGACAAATCTGATAGATTTCTTTGACTGGGTGACCAAAGTAGTAGATCAGGGAAGGGCTGTGGACATGGCCTACCTAGACTTTAGCAAGGCATTTGACTCAGTCCCACACAAAAGATTAATATACAAGTTAGCCAGCCTGGGAGTGGGTCCCAAGATGACACCCTGGGTAAAGAATTGGACACAGAGAGTAATAGTAAATGGAGTCCACTCTGAAGAAAGGGGAGTTACTAGTGGGGTACCACAGGGTTCAGTATTAGGACCAGTCCTCTTCAATGTCTTTATAAGTGACATTGCAGAGGGACTGGAAGGAAAAGTAGGTCTATTTGTAGATGACACAAAGATCTGCAACAGAGTTGATGCACAAGGTGGGGTGGAAAGGATAAGAAGGGACTTGGCAAGGTTAGAGGAATGGTGAAATGTATGGCAGCTTAGATTCAATGCTAAGAAGTGCAAGGTAATGCACCTGGGAAACAAAACCCAGGGAAGAGAGTACACAATGGGGGTGAGATACTAACAACAACAAAATGGAAAGGGACCTGGGGGTAGTCATATCAGATGACCTAAAGGTGGGCAAGCAATGTGAGAGGGCAGCAAGGAGGGCTGGGGGATACTGGGATGCATAGGAGAGGCATCAACAGTAGAAAACAGGAAGCTATTATCCTCTGTACAGACAGCTGGTGAGACCCCATCTGGAGTACTGTGTGCAGTTCTGGAGACCCAATCTCCGCAAAGACATAGACAGGATGGAAGCTGTCCAGAGGAGGGCAACTAAAATGGTGCAGGGTCTGCACCGGAAGACATATGAAGAGAGACTTAAGGAGCTTAATATGTATAGCCTCGAGGAGGAGGAGAGGGGCACATGATAGAAACTTTCAAGTACCTCAAGGGAATCAACAAAGTCCAAGAGGGTAGCATCTTTCAAAAGAGTGTGCAAGAACAAGGGGCACAATTTGAGAGATAGAGAGGGGTGGCTCAGAGGTAATTTAGGAAGTATTTTTTCACAGAGAGGGTTGTGGATGCATGGAATGGCCTTCTGGAGGAGGTTGTGGAGTCAAAAACAGTGGTGGAATTCAAGCATGCATGGGACAGTCATAAGGCAATTCTGGGGGGTGGGGGTAGGAAGAAGTAGGCTGCTGGTTAACTAGGATCTGCAGCTTATCCATTAGGTAGGGAAATGAGCAGACTGGGTGGGCCAAGTGGTCCTTATCTGCCATCAGATTCTATGTTTCTATGTTAGATGCTGCAAGTACAGAAATAAACTGCTCCCCAGCTCCAGATCACAGAGAATCCAGTTGCTATTGGACCCCCACACCATGCTGACAAAAATGGGTCCTGAGGATGACCCCGAGGACTACCTTATGACCTTTGAGAGAGTTGCCAGTACCACTGCCTGGCCATGAGACAGTTGGGCTAATCATCTAGCACTGTACCTGACTGAAGATGCCCAAACTGCATATAGAAACCTAACTGATGCCATTGCCAGTGATTATGATCCATTAAAGAAGGCTATCTTAGGTCAAGTCCAAATAACCACAGACAGTTGTCAATGGAATATTCACACCTTTGGTTTCAAAGATGAAACAGGACCTAGAGTGCTAGCACAAAAATTACAAGACTTGGTTATTTGGTGGTTAAAACTAGAGGTATGCAATAACATGGAAATTATGGATTTGATTTACTTTAGCAGTACCAGAACATTTTACCAGCTTGAGGTCATGACTAGGTAAGCTGACGTGAACAGACTACTATGGCTAAAACAGTGAAAATAATGGGCCATTAACAGGAAGCTGAAAGACCAGAGGTCACAAAGAAGAGAGGATTAGGGTGCTCAGATGGTATCTGGACCAATCCAGATCCACAAGACACCTGCTCTTTGTGGCAGGAAAATGGATCTGCCAGATACCACTACTACCTGCCTGTGGATCCAGCCGCTGGATCCTGGGTCAGATCCCACCTTATCTGATGACTGGATCCAGGGACCATGCACCAGATCCAGGGATCTAATGCTGGATCCCTGGATCCGGTGCTGGGATCCACCATCAGATCCCTGGATCCAGCACCAGATCCATAATGCGGGATCTGACCAGGGATCTGACCTCCATATTCAGCCAGATCCTGGGCCGAATCCCACAGGAATAGTGCCTCCATCTACCAGATCACTGACAGATCCATGGAGGTGGTGCAATCCAAGCACCACTAGGTGAAATACTAATGTAGTTATCCCTTCACTTCAAAAAGGTGTAACCATAGGACCTACTGTAATTTCCACAGTCCCAATACCTTGCTCTCAGGTGAACCAGAATAGTAACATTCTTTCTTTTCATTGCAGTAAAGTGGGGCACATCAGTAAGTTTTGTGACCATATGGATAGTAAGTTTGCAGAATGTACAGCTAACACACACACACACACACACACACACACACACACACACATACACACACGAGCCCCAGGCCAAATACCCATATTCAGTATCAGTGTAACAAAACAACTACTTCTCCACTGGTTAAAGAATCTATGGTTCAACCTAACCTGGGTAGGGGGAGATCCCATAAATATTGTCTGCATGCATGGGGATACCCATAAATACCTTATCGCCCCAGCCTGGTTAAAAGTAAGCAACTGAGCAGGAATATAAAGGTGGGAGTAGTCAAAGACTTACCCTAGTCAGCAGTCTTGGGCTGAGACTGGAAAAAGTTTCATACTCTCCTGCAGAGCAACACTGAAAGTTTGTGCCCACAGGAAGCAGCACAGATAGAAGGACTAGAACATGTATTTTACTTTACTGACTCTGAACAATTTGGCCCAGAAGGGAAGCCTAAGAAGTCCTGAGGTCAGAACCAGAAGGAGAAAAAGAAAAGGACCATCTATCTGAGGCTGTAGTGATAGGGATTATGAGGATAGAGGTTCAAGGAAAGTCACAGGTGACTCAGATTAGGACACAGCATCCACATCTACAGGCAGTCATAAAATCCTTTCAGAGGTCAAACCAGACATTTTTCAAAACTCGGCCAACATATGTTTTGAAGATGAGGTGCTCAAGAATGCCTAATAGAACTTAACTGTAGTAAATGGTAAAGTGGTAGATAAACAATTAGCACAATGTTTTCCAATGTTTGAACTGAAAGATTGTATTTTGTAATGGGTATAACCCAAGACTCTGGTAATGACTTTACATTACCAGGTAGTGGTTTCCAGTTCTGCAAAAAGAGAGGTACTGAGGTTTGCGCATACTATACCTACTGTGGATCATTTGGGCAGGGAAACAACCAAGGTATGCATACTTGCCCAGTTTTTCTGGCCAGGTTTATGAAAGGAAGCAACAAACTTTTGTGCTTTCTACCCTGAGTGTCAGCTGGTGGCCCCCAAAAGAAAAGAAAAGGCTCATTTGATGCCTATGCCAATAGTAAACACCCTGTTTGAAAGAATTAGGGTTAATATGGTGGGACCCTGGATAAAAACTACATCTAAGTAGCAGTATATATTGGACAAACTGGATTATGCCACTGAGCTGGTTTCCAAGAAGTAAGCTATCCATACCAGATTTAAACTGGTTTAAGCTGATACTAGTAAATAGTATCAGCTTAAACCAGTTTAAATCTTGTATGGATAGTTGGCTTCTTGGAAACTGGCTCAGTGTATAATTATAATATCCCACAAGGTGGGGACAATCCTGATGTGCTTCAGCTTTCTTTTGTCCATAATAACCTAGTAATACCTATTACCTGGCAGCTATTCCCATACATTCCATTACAGCCCAGTCAGTGGCTAAACAATTAAAAAAGTGTTTTCCTGAGTTGGGCTGCTGAAGGAGATTCTATATGATCAAGAAACTAACTTCATATCAAAATTTATGAGGGAAGTGTGTGCTTTACTGAAGGTTATTTTCATCCATGCATTACAGTATCACCCACAGACTGAAGACTTAGTGGAATCTTTTTAATAAATCATTGTAAATTATGCTGTCTAGATTTCAGTCAACTGAGGTAAAAATCTGGGATGAATTGTTACCAGATTTTTTGTTTGCCACTCATGAGGTGTCACAGTCATTCACTGGTCTCTTGCCCTTTAAATTGTTATATGGGTGATAGACTTGAGTGATGTTGGATCTCATAAGAGAGATGTGGGAAGAACAGGCACCTAATGCACTCCAATATGTATTACTGTACATATAAGAGAAAGATCAAACATGGTTGACAGATTAGCCAAAGAAAATTTAATACAAGCACAGCAAACCTAGGAATGGCACTGTGACCAATGGGCCAGGCTATGGGAGTTCAAGACTG
Organism: Neoceratodus forsteri; assembly: GCA_016271365.2. NCBI lineage: Eukaryota > Metazoa > Chordata > Ceratodontiformes > Ceratodontidae > Neoceratodus > Neoceratodus forsteri. The sequence continues at coordinate 1,091,265,459 of CM057458.1, forward strand.
GTGACAGGGTACTCTTCCTGTTGTTTAGCTCTGTGAGTAAACTCATTGCTGAATGGCAGAAACCATATGAGTGTACTCAGAAAGGTGGGTCCAGTTGGTTACAAAGTCCTACAACAGGCCAAAAAAACAAATCTACCATGTTAATTTGTTGAAACCCTGCCCATTGACCCAGAAGATCCTAACGTGAATTCAAGTCTGGTGAAGGATGAGGACATTGAAGATGGAATCCTGGACTTAGGACCTAAAATTGTAAAGGGAAAGCTCTGTCCCAGTAGATGACCGGCACAGCCAGACCCACAAGCAAGAAGCACATAGAATGATAGACAATTTGGGGATGTATTCTCCGTGAAGCCAGGTTTACCCATGTGATCCAGTACCATATAGAAAGACATGGACACAGGTGTCTGGATCCATCAAGAACCATGCAGACTACAGGAAAGAATTTGAGAGATAGTGGGGGTGGAAATTCAGTCTGTGTTAGAGCTGGCTGTCATTGAGGAATCCCTGAATGCATTGTCCAACCCTATTGTGCAAGGCCCAAAACCAAATAGGACCACCTTGTTTTGTAGAGACTTCTGGAAAGCTAATGCTGTCTCCAAGTTCAGTGCATACCCTTAGAGATGTTGCAAAGTAAAACTTTGCCTGCAAATTTCACACAAAATGCAAAAAATTCATGCCACACATAATATGCAAATTTTGTGGGGAATTTTGCACATTTCTGCTGCAATGCATGAAAATCCCAACATTTCTGTTTCTTAGTTACATATATCCTTCAAGGGCAGAAATAGAAACAAAGTTATTTGGTTATTTTTTAGTGTTATAGGGCAGTTGATTAAACCCATTCAAATGTAACATAGCTTATCTGTAAAAGAGAGTGGACTCAACAGGTGAACCTGATTGCCTTTTGAGCGTATTTTTCTGTTTAACATGCATTTGTCAATGCTGAAGGCTCGCTGTTGGTATTACTACCTCCCATATTTTTTTGTGTATATTCTTCTGCCTTGCATTTTAAGGCATCACTCTCAACACAAATTTCTTATGTTCTTCTAGCACTGGTTTACTTCATTAGAAAAACAAGCACTTGTCAATACCAAATGTTTGCTTGCTGGTATTGGCATTGGTAGTGCAGGAGTTAGAGGGATGCATAATAGACATGGCAGTGAAGTACTGAACTAATGCCAACCCCCACCCTGCAGAGATAGACAGGCATTGGGGGGTGTCTTTGGGTCATCGGCCATAACACTCTCGCCATTCCACCTCACTCCATCCTGCAGGCACCAACTAGTGTTGCAATGTGCCTTGAGGTCTTCGGCCCTTATGCTCACCCAATTCCATAAAGAAATAAGCTGAAATGTGTGCAGTATAGGAGAATGGGGTGAACATTGGGGCAAAAGACCCCATGGCACACCTCAATGCCTGTCAGTGGCAGTAGGGTGGGGTTGGGGTGGAATGGGGTGAGCATTACAGCTGATGACCCCAAGTCACACCCCTGATGCCTGTCAGTTTGTACAGGGTAGGTGTTATGGTTGGAAACCCTAATGCCCTGGGTGTTTGCTGGTATTTTTGCTCCAAATTTTCAGTATCGGCTTTTTGGTACCCCATTTCATGAACAGTGGCAGTATCATTTCGTTACTCAATCCCAAAAGGTGATTTCACACAGTGAGTGTGCCATTCGGTGCCACAGGTGTGAAAACACATTTTGGGTAGGATCTGAAAAATGACAGCTGTACTGTTCATAAGGAAGTATGAATAAATGGCAATGCTGAAAATCTGGAGTGAAAATATGAAAAAATGGCGAAGTTATAAGTGTGTGTAAAAACTGTGCAATGCACACTCGTAACACAGTCATTTTTTGGAATGTTTTCACTAAATTTTCAACATGGTCTTTTTGGGACCTCCCCTCATGAACAGTGGCACTGAAATTTCATTAATCTGTCCTGAACATTGATTTCGCACAGCGACTGTGCCATTCTATGCAATGGGTGCAAAAACACATTTCGTGAAGGATGCAAAAAATTACAGCTGTACTGTTCATAAGGGGGTGTAAAATAATGACAACACAGAAAATTGTGAGTGACAATCTTAAAAATTGATGATGTTATGAGCGTGTATAGAAATTGCACAATGAATGCTTGTAACACAGTCATTTTGGGGATTTGTCTCACCAAATTTGCAACAAGGGCTTTTTGAGGCCCCACCTCATCAACAGTGGCACTGTTGTTTCATTAACTGGTCCTGAAAGGTGACTCTGTGCAGTGACCTCAAAATCACCTTTCAGGACAAGAAACAAAATGACAGTGACTGTTTTCATGAGGTGGAGTCCCAAGAACCCCATGTTGAAAATTTGGGACCAAAATTCCAGAAAGTGGCTGAGATATCAACCTAAGTTGAAACCCCTATTGATTGCCATTATAGAGCTTACTGTGATTTTCTTCACTTTGCGGTTGGCTTTTGAGGAGTGCAGATGTGTTCCCAGTCCACAAAAGATCACTGCTCTTGACCTCCAGAGATAAGTGTGGGTGAGGGGGGTGTGGGGAGGTGGGGTGCACAGAGGGATGGTGTGGGTTGGGGGAGGGGGCTGTGGGAATGATGAGGGACCGTTTTCTTTTTTTTCAGGTAAAAATAGACATTGTGGGTCAGTTTTCTTTTTTACAGGTAAACTATTCATGGGTTTTGGCACACTGGGGTGGGCTCCAAGTGTTCCAGAGTACTGGGGGGGAGCAATACTGACCTGGGGATTGGGCCCCCTGAGGTTGGCTGAGAATATAGGGGCATGGGGTGCATTTGACACTGGGAGTGAGCATCACAGTGTCAGAAACACCAGAGGTAGTTTTTGGCTCACTGGGGTGAGCTCCCAGTGTGCCACATTAAAGGGGATGGGGGATACATGCTGACACAAGCATTGAGCACACTGATGTAGCTAGCTGGGGGGGATCCGCTAGCATGATCGTGCTTAGAGTAAAAGTGCCTTCAGGCACTGAATATTACCAGCCTGTACAGAGCTTAGGCTGTAAACTACTCTGCACAGGTGGGAGAAAATTAGCAAATGGAGACAGCGGGACATGGAAAAGGAAGATGAGAAAGTGTCTCCTCCCGCCTTCTAGGAAGGGACCCTGGCAAGGGGGAAGTGGAGACATCAGCCAGGCTGATCATGACACAAACAGCTGTTTGCTACATGGTGACCTGCAGATGAAAGAAAAAAGCCACCACATGATTGGTGTGATATTTTTTCTTTTCAAGTGCAGACTTCTTCAGCCAAAGCAGCATCAGGACCAGCCTGGCTGATGATTGGCATGATTCTGTTGAGCCCCTTGCAGAGCACTCTGCATTGAACAGACAGTGTCACACCCCTCAAAAGTCACTATCCTGAGGAGTTTGCAGAGCATGCATGAACTCAAAAATGCCTGCACCATGTAATCTACTGAGATGGAAAACAAATTTATGAGGAAACTGGCTATAACTTTTTAAAGAAGCCTGGCATCTGAATAAAATCACAATGGCAAGTATGCAGGGGAGTCCACCATATAGAAGGTTATCCTTTCAGAAAATTAAAAAATTGTGACTTTAAAGACTCCACCATAACCAGGAAAATCAGTTTATGGAGAAGTAATAGTACATTTCCCAACAGTAAGAGATTTACAAGAATATCCAGAAGAAAGTTTTGACATAGCCAACAAACAATTGTTAGATAAAATGATCCCTATAAGAATTTGGGATGTTACTTCTTTTAGCAGTCATGGAAGAATTGGGCTTAAAGGCAAACACAAGCATAAACATATATCTGAATGATTTTTCCCTAGAACAAAATGTATAGCTGAATTTGAGACTCAAAATCCTCTTTTTCTGACCTGTCCATATGTTCAAATCTTCTGGAATTATATTTCAAGGAAACAGAAAGAAAAATAATTCAGCTTTCATATGAAGAAATATTATTATGTACATTTCTGTGAAAATTCAAAAATACAATGAAAGCACAATACAGGATAATAATAAAAATCCAGCTCCCTCAAACAGAAAAATTTCTTCGTACGTCATGGTGTCACCATGAGGTATGAGGAAGTTTTGTGGTTTGAGGGGAGTAGGATTGTTAAATAGACCACCATTGTTTTGGATCTTCTTACTTATTTATGGCTTCACTGCAATAAAGAATGCACATGTTTGTTTGATACTACAAATTGACTTGACAAGTCTTATTTACTTTGTAATTTAAAAATGCACTGTGCAAGACATTCCATATGCTATAGACAGGTGCTGGTCTCTTATTCTCTTGCACTGTTGATCTTTTGACTGTGGCACTGTCAACCCTTGGCGTGATCATACCTAGGGATGGGCAAATTTTGGAAATTCCATTCCATGAAATATTTTGCATAATTCATGCATTTTGCAAAATATTTTGTGGGTGTAAAATGCAAAATTCTGCTGGTGAAATGCAAAATTTTGCCCACAAAAAGTGAAATTTCACCACCCAGGGGTGAAATTTCACCATTTGCAGGTGAAATCCTGCATTTGAAGGGGATTAAAATAGAGTATTAAAAAAAGTGTTTTTCCTTCTTCTTGCCACAGTGGCTAACATTAAAGTAAATATTTAAACCCAAGGATTCCTGGTGTCTAGTGGTCCAATCCCCTCTGGCCGATCACTGGCCCAGTATGAAGAATCTTCCCCACCACTGAGATTCACTCCAATCTCCCATCCAGAATGTTAATTAAAAATAAATATCCCTGGTGTCTAGTGTGCACCTCAGCTGATCGCTGGCCCAGTCTGAAGAATGACTCCCCAAATTCACACCCCATCCCCCATTGTCCACGAGTGTGGCATGGTGTTTTATTTCATTTAAAAAAAAAAAACTTTCCTTGGTGTCTAGTGGATCCCCCCCAACCTGTCAGTAGTGACCCCACCCTGTGCCCCCATCCATGACCAGGACCCCAGCAGCAACCAGCACAGCCCTCCATTCACCTCCATGGCTGGCAGCCCAATTGAGTGCTTGCGCTTCTCATGAATGAGCGTGAACTGACTGAGTGCTTTCGGCACTCAGTTGGATAGGGCTCATTCATGCCTGTTGCATCTACTATAGGGATTCCCTCTTTGACTGCTGCATGAGTTTTGTGTTTAAATGAGTCATTTCACCCATCCCTATTCAGCTTGTATTCCAAAAAGGATTTCAAACTTTAGTACTTAGTTTGCTAAGCTACATTCTTATAACAATTGCAAATACTTTCTATTTGTCAGCAGAAAATGCATCCTTTTGTGGCTGTAGGAAAATTAATGTAACTTTCCCATAAACTAAACAGCATTTAAAAATATATAAAGTTACATATATAAATTAGACATGCATAGCTGATGTCACTTGTGAAGAATCAATTGCCATATTAGCAACTGTTTTGTTCAAATTTGAACTAGCATTTACTGGTTATATTGTACTTTATCCCTGTTTTGTAACACCATCACAATTACAACACATTTCATCTCATAAATACTTTGTGAAATGAATTCTAAAACATAAGAACTTCATTTGAAACTGTCAGCTGTAGAAGTTGAATAAACTGTCTTTTTGTTAAGTGAATAACTTTTAAAAGATTTGGCAACATTGCAAAAAATGTTTTTGGGAGACACTATTTTCAGAATCAAAATATCTGAAGTATATTTTTGTTTTGTCCATACCGATATGTTTTTCAGTCACTTTTTTTATATGTTTTCACAGTTGTTTTTGACTTCAAGCTGCTTGGAAAGGAGTTTGTTGCTGTGATATTAGCCCACCCTAGTCTGTTTTGAAAGACTAAATTGCTACTTGTAGTGGAATATTAAACCACTATTTTAAACAAACAAAAAATGTAATGGAAAATATCAGCTGTGGCTATGAAGGCAGCCAAGTTCCTTAAATCACATTCTTTACACTGTAAGTCACAGCATGACAACTATCACCTCAGTCCACTAATCTGCAGACAGACTTGATGCTGGAAGCTAAACCTGCCCGATATTAATGATGATTCCAAGATTACACAAGAAATATTATCATTAAAATATAAGAGTGTGAATGCCAACATTGTTGAAACACAAAACTTTATTAAGGGCCTAATCCTCCAAAGGGGCTATCTACCTCCTGCTGGAACAGATGGGCTTGTATAGCCACAGAGTACCCATGTGCACATGCCAGGCACTCTGTGGGACCTACCTGGTGATCCTTGTATCCTATTCTCTGCCAGCTGCATGGTGCAGAGGGTGGCATAATTCAGTGAGGGGGGACCCTGCAGAAGCAGCCACCTGCCCCCACAGAGGTCCACCATGGCCCTTCCAAGACATTGCATTTGCCCAATCAGCCCTGTCTTTGGTATCCCTAAGCCATTAAAGCAGGCATAGAGGGCTGGGGGCACTATGCAGCTTATTTTGTTCCTTAACAAAATACTTTGTTCCCCTTTAAGAAATACAGTAGTCTCTTGAATATTGACATATCTCACTGTCTTCTGATCTACAAGACACATGGGATCCTTCCTTTTTTTTTTTAATACACATGTATTTTGCACCCATTAGATATTCAGCGAAATGCACTAATTTCACGAAATATTCCAAAAAAGTGAAATTCCTGATTTTGCCAGAATTTCACCAGTGAAATTATTTTTCACTGCATCTCTAGTCATTTGCACATTGGCACTTCTACATTTTTTGACTGGCTTGTATTGAGCTGGGAGAGGGGTATGCTGCCAGAGCGACAGGGGAGATAAAAGAATGTGAGGTATAGGCAGGAAAGTCCAGCATTGTGCAATAGTGGTTGTAGGGGGTGTTGAACCTAAGTACTCCACCGCCAGGTAGAAAACATTGACTTGTGTGTGGAGCCCCTAAATACTAGTAGATGTCGCATTCTTAAGCAGATTCACAGATGGGGGGTATTCGTGCACAGAAGTTAACAATAGCACATTCAGGTATGTATTTAATATTAAAACGTAAACTTGCAGTCAAAAACTGCAGTGTCAAGATAAATATCCAAGGGTGTTAAAACCTAAGGTAGGCAACAGTTTAGATACAAGTTCACAGTACATAAACATTTAGGCATATTCAAGTTCTATAAAGGTTGGTGTCTAAGTGTGCTATGAAGACCAATCAAGTTTAATGCATATAAAGCTGTTAATGAGCTTGTGTTGAAAGTGTCTAGTATACTGACACTCTGTGGGTGAAGCACAAAATTCATGGGTGATATTTCGTGGCCCATGGCAAAATTCGCACAGTTGGCAAGTAGCGAATTGTGTGAAATGTGCTTTGTGAATTTAGGAGAATTAACAAATTTCATGGCCTTTGCAAATTTCTGCATACCCTATGCCAAGGGTACACAAAATTTTGGACCACCTGAGGAAGGCTTGTTACATTAGTACCCTGGACCTGACCAAGGGGTATTGGCAAATACCATTAACTCCCAAGTCCCCTGAAACAATGGCCTTTGTAACCCTGTTTGTCCAATATCAATTACTGTTCTTCAATTCAAATTGCCTGGAGCCTCAACTGCAATCCAAAGAATGAAGGGCCACATCTTCTACATCCATTGGGTGTATATGGCAATGCACATGGATAATGTCTTATTTAGCCCTGATTGGGACCTACAGCTGCAGGATGTGGTCATGACACTTCAATCATTCAGGGAGGCAGGTCTCATGGCCAATGCTGTGAAATGCCCCCTAGGGCAGTGAGAGACTAAGTACTTGGAATATATGGTTGGGAACGGCCATGTGTGCCTGGTTATGGGCAAACTAAAGGCCCAGCTGTCTGACAATGAGAACTACTAAGAAGCAGGTTCAGTCCTTTCTTGGACTTGCAGGGTATTTCTGCCAGTTCAATCCTGAGTTCTCAACCCTTGCTTCCTGACTGACTGATCTGAAAAAGAAAATGACCCCAAATAAAGTCCATTGATCATCTGAGTAGCAGACGCATTTTCAGGCCATCAAGAATGTGCTGTGTGACAGGCAAGTCAAACAAAGTCCAGATTTCAACCATCTTCCCATTTTGCACACAGATGCCTCTGAAGTGTGACTGAGGGCAGAGTTACTATGTCACGAGACTCTGAGGATGGGATTCACACCATTCTATATCTATTGTATCTTACAATGTCCTCCCATGGGAACAGCACTATTCCACAATGGAAAAAGTGTCTGGCAGTAAAGTGGGTGGTGATCACCTTACACAACTGTCTGTTGGGATGGAAATTCACCTGTATCACTGACCACACACCCCCTCAAGGAATTGTATGCTGTCTGGAATACCAATGCCCATGTTACCAGATGGTATTTGGCACTGCAGCCTCTCTCATTTAATGTGCACCACTGGGTAGGTACCCAACATGGTAATGCAGATTTATGCTCTCAGGAGGGTGGGTCTCTGATGGCCCTTAATGAGCATGTCATGGGTACGATTCTGAGCAGAAGTATGAAATGGTCTCCCCATTACATTAAATATTTGGGCATATTCCTGACCATTGAGCCCTCCTTGATGCAGAAACTGAATTTAGAAGATCTCCTGGGTACTATACAACAAGACCTAACATGTTAGAGGAATCTCCCAATATTGTTATGGGGCCGAATTAATATTATTAAAATAAATGTCCTTCCCAGACTTTTTTGTCCTTTAAATATGCTTAACACCTGGCTCCCCTTATCCTTCTTTACACGCGTTCATTCAAGTATTACTTCATTTATCTGGCAGGATAAGTCCCCCAGGAGATCCTCCCTCAAACTTGGGCTCCCTAAAGATTCAGTGGTGATCTGCGACTTCCTAATTTCCTGCTTTATTATTGGCCAGCCATCTCCACAAGTGTGGAAAATGGCTCTCTGTGCCTCAAGGTGAACCTGAGGAGGTCTACACTCCAATCTGGTTACAAATAGAATCCTCGCTATTCTCCACCCACAATCTGTCTCCTGTGGCCATTCTGCTATCTCCCTGGAAATCTCTTATGAAAGGGTTGGGATCCTCCCCAGTTGGCACTTCTATAAAAGGTCTTTTCATAGTTCTGCTCTTACTTAAAGGTCTTCCCTTCCAAATATTTCTCTCAACCTATCTTCTCTAACTTAAACATCAAGATAGGGGACCGCCCACTAACTCCCGACTGGCTTCCTATCCCTTCGGAGCTTAGACCATCGGATCTTTACAGTCAGACCTCTATACTCACCTCCTCTGAGTTATTAGCTAAGTTTTGACTGGGGCCAACTAGCATCTTTAAGATTTATCAGCTGCAACACCTATTAGTGCAACAATTTGATCTCTCCTCAAAACCATTTCTACTTGGTGACCTTCTTCAGTAGATCCACGAGTTAGTTTCCAAACCCCATGGTGTCTCCTCCTTCTACATGTGCTTGCTTACCACTTCTCAATCTCCTTCTTTGGCAGGTTCCAAGATATGGGAATCTCTGATGCCAGAATTTACCTTTAATTGGCCAAGTCTCTGGAAGCGTCTCTATACTTACCTGACTTAAGATCGGTTAAGACTTACCCAATATCATATCCTAAATAACATGTATTATACCCCAGTTAAATTAGCCAAGTTGGGTGGTCTTCCCTCTCCTACCTGCACCAGATGTGGCAAAGAGGAGGGTACCCTGTTACATATTTTTTGGGCTTGCGAAAAGGTATCTTCCCTGTGGATATAAACTGAGAAGTGGTTAGATCCCCTTCTGGGGTAAGAGGACTTTTCTCTCCTAGAGTATGTATTATCAGTGATTACTCACAGATTCAGGTCAAAGAAAGGAGATACCATATGGCTCTCATTTCTCTAGCAGTTAAAAAATCTAGTCCTCAGACACTAGTTGGACCAGGCACCCTCACCAGACCATCCCATACAACGAATGGCTGCATGAGCTCTCCTTCTGTCTACAGACTGAGCACCTAGTTGCCAGTACACAAAATTGTACACCCCTGTTTAATAAGAAATGGGGCAAATTGTATGCCCTTTATCTGAATTGACCATCTTTTGTACGTTCTCTGGCACTTTGGTAGAGATCTTTAGACCACATAGCTCTGACTCGATTGCTAATTCCTGGGTATAATTTACAGACGAATTTGCACACTCCACAAGGGGAGGGGGGTATAGAGTAAAGGGGGGAGGGTATCTTGTATTATCCTGTTCTATGTCTCTGATATAGTGTACTGTTTTTTGATCGTTGCATATATAAAAATAAAGCTTTGTTCAATTTAAAAAAAAATTATTCTGAGCAGGAGGGTATGTGATGGAGTATATGTCCACCACACTCATTTCACCTGTAAATTGCTTCCCAACCCTGCAACACAGATAACTCAAGTTTTGATTGGGGCTGTGATGGGATTTGTACCAAACCCCTTTTGCTTTAAAGGTTGCCCTTTAATGCCTCACTGCACAGAACTGGCCATCTCTCAGGAGGAGCTGTTGAGAAGCAACTCCTGGGCCCAATAAAGGGGGATGGGTGAGCAAGCAGGAGACTTTCTGTTTTGGTTAGATGGAGAGAAAGAGACTAATCTGCAAGAGTTTTTGTTAAACTGAATACCAGCTGTTTGTTTCTTTTTCTGTTGCTGGAAAAGTAAAGCAGATTGCATGAGATTTAAACTGGTGTCCAGAGTGTTCTTTTTGAGAGTGTTCCCAGAGAAGTCACCAGGTTAACTACCCTGCCACAGTTCAGTATATAGAAATTCCAGACTAGGGATTTGGAACTCCCCGATTTTACATGGTGCTGGTAGTGGAACAAGGGAGTGGAAGGGGTGACAATGGATGTTTTTTGGAATGCTTTATGAACTTTAATGCTGGGTGGTTGACATGTCATGGGCTGAACAGTAACAGGAGCTACTAGTGTAGTACCGGGGTGACTTTGGTAGTTGGATGAGATAGTGGTGGGCCAACCAACGCATCCTCAGAAGCATCACCCTTCCTTATTTTCTTTTCATGCTCCCGTAGAGGATTCAAATCATCATTCCCACAGCCACTTAGACCCTTCTCCTCCTGAGCTCTGTCCTCATCATCTTCACTTTCTCCAGGCCCTCTCTCCCTGTCACCATCATGAGTATGATGCACATTTTTCAATGTAATCATTTCTGACTGCACATCAGTTAGATCTCCCTCCTTAGGCTCCGACTCATGCTCAAGCTCCACACTCTCGTTGAAGAAGTGGAAACTATCATCAAGATCAAGCTCTGCACATGCACCACCAACGGTAACAGGGATACCAACAACCTCCTCCTCAACCACTATGCCTGAGCCAGAGATTTTGCTTCCTGTTGCACTGCTTCAGTTGGCGTTGCCTCCCCCAGCCCCACTAACATAGATGCCACAGATGTGGCAGGGAAAATTTGGTCACACTAATGCAATAGTCACTGCTGCCAACTAGTCTTTTGCTAGTACTACCAGCCCCAAAACCCATAGAAGATGCTGCTGCAGATGTAATTTTTTTTACCTGCAACAGCATTTTGCCCTGCATAACTTCTGCACTTCTTTGCTGCCTGCCCAGCATCACTTCCTTTAGCAACACATCTCTTCCTGGTAATTTTTTAAAATAATCTTTATATTTATAATATTGAGATGAAAAAGATTTAAAGAAAGCCTGCAGTACAACTAGCTAGCAGCAGCAGACACCTCCTCCACTGAATTAGCAGTGTGCTCTGAAAAATAAATAAAAAAAGAGTTTACAGAGCTACTAGTAGCTAGTACAACCACCAAAAAAATGTTATTTATCTATTTATTATCTGTTATTTATTTATTTTTAAATACAATGGGGATTTACATAATGCATGTGATGGGTAATTAATAAGTTAGTATAACAAAACACTGTCACTTTAAGAGCTAACTAACTGAAACTAACATAGAAAAAGATTGCCAAAATACTTCAGTTAAAGATAATAATCAAACTACAGAAATAAAATGATAAATCACAGACTACAGACCAAAATTAATGACCAAGAAAGACTGAGGGAAAAAATATGACAAACTTCCTACTGCTCAGTCAAAATGGCTCCTGATCCTTCTGGACTGCCCTGCTCACTCAGTACACCTCTCCTTCCCGACAGCAGTGCTTCACTGCAGGCAAAACAAAAACCACTACTTAAACTAAGTAGTATGGGCCCCATATTCAGACAATTGCATGAGCGCTGACATTGCATTGTGCATGCGCTAGCATATGCGCCAGTCACCACCCGAGATATATTCAATGGCATTGCACTGGTGTTATATCCTTTGAATACAGGTTTGAAAATGAATAGTGCAATATATTTGTGCAGCTCTGAATATAGCACTGAGAACAGAGCAAAACACGGACAATATAGTTGCACAGCACTGAATATAGCACTGAGTATAACACTGAACACAGTGAGTGGCTGTGGGTATGAGAGGGAGAGCACCAATGAGAGACACACAACACAGTAGCATAGGTATGAAAACAAAACTTTACTTTACAAATGTGGGAACAAGCTGTTCAATAAACATGAATGAGAACAAAAACAACAAGGGGGAGTGAAACTAAATAAAAAAGGCAAACACCTGTAAGAGGGGAATAAACAAAACCAGAAGTACAACCACCCATAAAAAGGACACCTGTCAGTTGACAATATCAAAAAAAGGTACCTGCCCTACAGAAAAAAGGTACCTGCCTATACAAATATCAGAAAAGGGCACCAACCCCTCAACAATCAAAGCAGAAAGGGAACCCACCCATTAAAAAGCATATAAATGTCTAAATCAAGGGGCAGGAGGAAACAGTGTTGGTGGCTGTTGTTGCTGCTGAATCTGCCTTGATGGAAGGACACACACTTGCCAGACAAGAATCCACAGAAGGTGGACCTGGCGTCTCAGTAGGCTGTCATACCCCCCCTCCCTATGGCATTCTGCAACTGAGTTGCAGCACCCCAGGCACTTATGGAAGAAAATACACTGAACTCAGCCAGCTGTGTACACAGGACAAGGGACATGAGGTGACATAAGGAACATAACAGATGTAGAGCCATCCGGTATAAGGTCTACCATGCCATACATAGGCAGAGTGAGTCAAACAACCACAACAAAATGTGTGTGGCATACCAGAAGCAGCACTGTGGACCAAAACAGTAGAGGGCTATACATACAATGAGTACGCCATGCTGCTACACAGTAGAACAGAGCTATGCAAAGTACAAACAACACAGGCAGGCAAGCCAGATTTGGCACTGCAGCAAAAGCAACAGCAGTGCAAAGCCAGAGTGCAATAGGCTGTGTAATAGCTTGAGGTGCTTGGAGCTATACACACACACGTGCGCGCACACACACACACACACAATGTCCTGCCCACCAGACATGCAGCACACAGATCAATACAGGTGTGCAGGACAACAGACATTCATGAATCACCCTCATCGACTATGGTCATGCCCAGGCATACATATGCTACACACAGCACATCCATATATGGACAGCACCAATATGCAGCACAGTGTGCAGCAGGCAGGGTAACATGCAACTGCAATGGTGTTGTACATGGGCGTGGCACCGTACACACTCAACCTTGTCAGCACAACACCATTGGGGGATGGAGTCCTGCCTGGAGGAACATTGGCCCTGCAAAGACCCAGATGTTTCCAAATACATGCATGGCCCTGCCCATGTACAGTGCTTCAAGGTTCACTTTTATTTGAATGTATGGAATTCAGACAGAATTATAACATTCACAAACATACTAAAAAGGGAAATAAATACACTTACATTTATAAATCAGATACATCTAATAAAAAAAGTTCACTTTCAGGACTAATTAAAAACAAACAGTCACAAATGCTTTACATGTAAATGCTCGTTTATAGCCACTGCAAATTTATTTAGTCCACATAGAACCTTTTCTTAATTTGATTTAATCGAGTACTGTATATACTCACGTATTAGCTGATCCGCTTATAAGCCGATCCCCCCAAACTCAATGCATTTTTTAAAAAACATCACTGACCTGCATATAAGCCGATTAATACAAATACTCTATTTGCACACATACAATAGGTAGGCAAAACATACTAACATGACTTCAGTGCAAAAGAACATAGTGCAATACCGTCCTTTGAAAATATTGAAATTCTCAACCATCATCTTCTTCATCGGAAATGCAGAGTGAGTGCTGATTTTCTACGATAATCACATCAGTTAGGATGTCCACATAATGGGTGTCTTCCTCCTCAATGTTCTGATCAGTGTCGTTCTCATAGAGGGCAACATCCTGTGAGCCATCCATGCTAATGCTGATACTGGATATTAGAAATGCTCCTTTAATCATGTCTTTCAGTACTGACTGCCAGGCTTCGACAATCCACTCGCATACAAGTTCAATGTCAGGCTTCTTTAAATTTCCACCTTTGGTCACTGCACCTGTGCCAGAGAACATCCATTCAGTCCATTGCTTTCTCACCTGATCCTTGAAGGGTGTGTTCAAGCACAAATCCAGGGGCTGTAGGAGTAAAGTTATATACCACCAGGAATAACACAGAGGTCGGTTTTGATTTTCTTTGCTGATTTCTTAACTTCCTTGGTTAAATGAGCTTTGAACATGTCCCATACCAACGATGAGTGCTTGCAAAGCACAGCCCCATGCCATGTGTCCCATACTTTTTGTAGCCAGACACTGACCAGCTCCTCATCCATTCAGCTTTTGCGTGTGCATGGACAAACACTCCAGAAGGGAATGTGACTTTTTATTGCATCATTTTCCTTGTAAATACCACCATGGGTCTTAGCTTGGTACCATCATCAAGATAGGAAAGCACAGCAGTGAAATGTGTTTTTTCATGGCCAGTAGTCGATATAAGCACTGTCTTGCTCCCTAGAGGGTTTACTGTGCAGTTACTGAGCAGATCTAATGTCATGGGGGTCTCATCCACGTTACCAATGTGTTGCAGTTCATACATGTGTTGTTTCTGTATTTTTATAGTGTATTGTTGGAAACTTTTAACTTTTGTCTCCAGATCATGTGGCGGTTTTTGTGAGATTTTGGTTCACTGATGCCAGGTCAGACCGCAGCATTCCATGAAGCATGAACAGCATCCAGCAGATGCTAAAAAGGTTTCTACACCTGCGAGTGGTATTTATCCTCCTTGGCCATTTGTAGTGCCTGCATTTCATTTTCTTTTTTTTTTTTGTAGATTTCATCAGGATAAGACATTAGGCAAGCCTATTTTCAATGCTGTCTTGACTATCACAATGGATTCAACATTCATCAAACGTACATGTGCAAAACTGCAAAAGACCAAAAACTCCTCACTCAACAGGAACGTACATAAAAAACAGATTAAATACAGTACAAATACAAGTTAAGCCACAATGCAATACATTCATTTAAAGCATTTACATTCAAACACATAGCATTCCATTAAAGCAGTTTTAAATGCTGATAAAGTTGACAAACTTCGGTCCCCTGGTGGGAGAGAATTCCAAGCGTTAGAGGCAATATAATCAAATCTTGCTTTGCCATATCTAGTTTTTATAAGTGGGACTTTTAAACCCTTTCTGTTTCATTACGTAAAGTGAAACATGAATTTTCTAGGACCATTTTATCAGTTAAATAAATAGGAGCATTCTGATGGACATATGGGTGATTATGCAGCCACTTTGTCAGCATTCAAGGATCCAGTTGTTTAGGTCAGTTTCTAATGCATAAAATGCTGGACAGTCACCATGGCAAGCTCTCTTGGTTTTGGGCAGCTCAGTCAACATTTCCCTTTGTTTACACTATCCCTGTATCTTTTTCTCATTGATGCTATACTGCTGAGCTGCAGCAGAGGTGTTGGTGGATTTGGCATATTCTATGTCCAGAAGCTTGAAAGCAGCATCATAGAAGCTCTATTTCCATTTCTGGCTCATTTTAGCAGTGAATCCCCCCAAGAAGCCAGGCCAAAAAGCCAGGCCACACCAGCTAAAAGCCTTGGGCAGCAATAACCTCAGCAGTGACCCTCTCAACTTCAGCATCCTCGGTATGGTCTTGGACGAAGTCCTAGTTCCCCTGACTGACCTTCTAAACCAGTCTTTATGCCTGGATCAGTTCCCAAGTGCTTGGAAAACTGCTGAAATCACACCCATGCATAAGAGTGGGGACCGGTCCACCCCCAACAATTACCGGCCTATCTCTATCCTCCCCCACTCTCTAAAGCCCTTGAAAAAGTGGTGTTGATCCTGCTCTCTGAATACCTAACCAAGTAAGACATTATGTGCACAGAGCAGTACGGTTTCTGCACAGGACACAGTACAACCACAGCTCTCCTGGAATTCTCCAAACACCTGCATGCTGCTCTCGACTCTGGCAGCCTTGCAGGAACAGTGTTTATTGACCTCTCCAAGGCCTTTGACATTGTCTGTCATCCCCTTCTACTCTATTCTCTCCATAAACTTGGCTTCTCTGGTGGTCCCATTTCCTGGTTCTCTAGCTGCCTCTCTGCTACATTCTAGCATGTCAAGATCAGCAGCTCCCTCTCCAGCACTCTTACCAATTGCTTCGGGGTCCCTCAGGGCTCCATCCTGGGTCCAATACTTTTTAGTCTCTATCTCAACACCCTTCCCAGCTCATGGACCAGTAAAATGCTCCTCTACACTGATGATGCAGTCCTCATTGCCTCACATCCCAATCCCACCTCCGTCCAATTATCCCTCCAGCAAGCTTACTACCAAGCCGAAAGGTGGTTCGGTGACCACAGACTGGTCATTAACCTAAAGAAAAACAAATCAATGCTCTTCTCCCACCACCAAAATAAAGCTAAAAATACCCCCCTCTTGATTATCCCCAGCACTCTACACCCACTAGAACAAGTGACCACATGCAAGTACCTAGGCATCATGTTCAATACTGCCCTCTACTTCCACACCCACATTAATGCCCTGTCAGTCACCATTAACTCTCAGATTGGCCTGCTATACCAGCACAAGGAGTACCTGCATCAGGTTGCCCTCAGGCTGGCCATCACCTCCTCCGTCTTGTCCCTCATGGACTATGGCTTGCCCATCTATGCCACTGCTGACAACACAGCCCTCTCCAAAATCCAACTCTCCATCAATAAGGCCTGTAGGCTCCTGACTGGTACCCCCAGCTGAGCTCCCACCTGCCTTCTCTATACTACCACCAATCTGCAACTTTGAGGAGCATCTGCTCTACCAGACCTGCCTTCTGGCTAAGAAATCACTGCTAGAACTCTTCCCCCCAGGGGTCTCCACCTCCCTACAGCAGTCATCATCGTCCATCACCACCCATAGCTCTGTTAAGGCCACTTTCAAGGTGCCCAGAACCAAGACCTTTCTTGCCCAGAGATCCTTCCTCTACCAAGCCCCCACCTGGTTCAACTCCCTCCCTAGCTGCATCTCCAACTTGCCAAAAATTGGCTCCTTCAAAACAGCCCTTCGGAACTATTTCTTTAATACCCACTGTTGTAGGTGCAACTAACCCCCCGGTGTAACCTGTGGTACCTGCCCAGCTTGCCCCCTGGCTCAACAATGTCCACTGGACAGCCTCCCCCTCCCCCAGACCCACTTCTTCCCTACTAGGTCCAAACAGGGATGCAACCCACTGTCTTCTCTGAGGACCTACTATATCCATGAGTGTAACTCACAATTTTGTAACATTATGTAACCTAAGTAACATACAAAGTACTACATTATGTAACCTAAGTGTATCTATAACGAATGTTCCTTTTACTGCACCTGTAATGTTATCCACTGTTTTAATCTGCACTGTAATATCTGTCTTGATGTCTGCCCCCCCCCAACGAGGTGCCTTTGTAAATGAGTCCCTGACTCAAAGGTTTTAAACCTGATTTGGAATTAATAAATAAATGAATAAAATAAATGAATGCTGTTTGACCCATGGGGAACTTTATACTTGAGCTATCCAGGTAATTGATTTTTCTATTTATTGCTTGACCCTCTTATAAGCCAAGGTACTAACAGACTGATTGTCAAATTAGCTTAAAAAACTCAGCTTATATGCAAGTATATATAATGGTAGGTACTGTACATTTTTCTCTTTTGGATCTGTCTGCTCTTTTGGTTAACAGGGGCAATATCCACCTTGGCCTATCTCCAGATAGCTTTGTACACTCAAGCAACATATGTATTACAATTGGTAGTTTACTAATTTTACATGCACAAAGTAGATTTAACTGTGCTTTGCTTTTTGTGCAGCACATGTGACCATTCTACTTCGTAAGCAGAGTCCAGACTTACTTAACATGTTTCTATGATCTCTATTTTCATGGAAGACAAGATATTTTTCCATGCCGAAACCTTTCTTGACTTACAGATACAAACTACAGCTATCTATATTACAAATGTTCTCAACATCAGCTTGAACAGCAATGTCTTGCAACCTTTGTGTTAATTCTGAAACAAGTACTGATGAGTTTGAAAAAGTTTTTACTTACCAAATATCTTCCGGGCCCACTTTTTAATACAGTTATTCAATTTTAGAAACCAGTTTTTCCATGATAAATTTCTATTGAAGAGTACACCCAAATACCTGTATTCCTTCCTCAAATTTGAAGCCATCGATTACCCATTTATTTATATTATTTGATTTATTCCTAAATGTCATAATTTTAGTTTTACCAATATTTAGCTCCATGCATGTCAATTTATCTTAATTTTGACATAATAGCAGTAAGCCCTCTTCTCAGACCTAAAGGTGTCTGTGAAAGTAAAACAGCATCATCTCCATGCAGCATAATCTTTACTTCATCGTTATTTATGGTTGGCAGAAATATTTCAGCCACATAGATAAGAACATACATACAAACATACGAAACTGCCAGCAGATATAGGCCACACGGTCTATCAAGTCTGCTTGAGTGTGCAGCTAGTCATCCACTCACACTGCAGCTGCCCCTCCCTTCCTCTCTCCCCTTCTTGCATAACTGTAACCCTCCCCCTCACTTTGTCCCACCCTCCTCTTAAAACTGCCCACTGACTTACAGGAAACCACCTCTTTGGGCACCATGTTCCACATGGAAACCACCCTGTCTTTGAAAAAGTGTCTCAACATTTCTCTCCTGAATCTTCCGCCCTCCAGTCTTAGCCTATGCCCCCTCATGTCCTTCCCTCTCGTTAACTTAAAAATCCCCTCTGTACCAGTTTTGTTTATACCCTTCATATATTTAAAGGTCACTATCATATCCCCCCATCCCTCCTCTCTTCCAGGGAATACATGTTCAGTTCCTTCAGTCTCTCCTTGTAGTGTTTGTCTTTCATTCCCTGGACAATCCGTGTTACTCTTCGCTGTACCCTATCCAGTAACTTAACATCCTTCTTCAAGTATGGGCACCAGTACTGCATGCAGTACTCCAGGTACTACCTCACCTATGACCTGTACAGTGGCAGGATCATCTCATCTCTCCTGGAGGTGATACCGCTAGCAATACATCCCAGCATCTTATTGACTTTAGCTTCTGCTTTCCTGCACTGTGCCGAGTGGTTTATCTGCCCTGTTATCATCACCCCAAGATCTTTCTCCTCCTCTCTAGTGGTTATCTGTACTCCTCCCAATTGTTAACACCTCCTTGGGTTCTTTGCTCCCAAGTGCATGAATTTGCACTTCTTCACATTGAACCCCAGCTGCCATGTGTTTGACCAATCCTCAAGTTTAGCCAGATCATCTTGCAGCCCCTGTCACCCTACTGTGTCATCTACCACTGTCCTGATCTTCATGTCATCACAAAAAAGGCTAATCTTGTTTTTAATGCCATGTGATATGTAGGCTATGAAAATGCCAAACACTACCAGACCTAGTATCGAGCCCTGTGGCAGTCTACTTGTCAGAGCCCTTGAAGAAGAGAGTTCCCCTTCCACCACTACTCTCTGCTGTCTCTCCTGCAGTCAGTTCTTGGTCCAATTCACCATCTTTGTCCCTGCTCCCTGATACTCCACCTTGTTAATCGGCCTCCCATGCTGAGAAGCTCTTTACTAAAGATTCTGGGCTGGATTTTTGAAGCATGGTGCAGGGTTTGCATCTAGCCCCACACCACTAAACTTTGGTTTTGGTAGTGCATCAACTCTGTTGCCACAACTGCACCAAATTTTGCAATCTCAGGTGCATTTGTGATAGTTTTCAAGAGTTACAGCAGCTCACAACACATATCTGGTGCAAGCTCAGTAACACAGAACCCTGGGAATGCCACAAGTTAGACTAGGAAAAGCTGGTCTAACTTGCGCCAATTGCCACACGGGATGGAAAATATTGTTAGATCACCGCAAGCCCCATGCACCACATTGTCAGCACACCGAGGCTTGCAGTGATCTAAGAGTTTTGAAAATCCCAACCCCTGTATATAAATTGAACAACAAAGGGGCTAGAAGACAGACCTACTTAACAGCATATTTTATATGTATTCCATCACTTGAAGTACTATCTTTAGAATATCTCACAGGAGCAATAGTATTTGAGTGTAGCATTTTCAAGATGTACAGTAACAGACTATTTCAAAATCCTGCAATATCTCCCATAATTTTGCCCTATTAATAGACTCAAATGCCACTTTAATAGCGACAGAACAGGTATACAGTTTTCTCTTTTTGCCTAATACATAGGCTTCCATGAGAGAATTTAAAGTGAACGCTAAATCAAGCATGCTGAGATATTTTCTAAATCCACATTGACATTTTGAAATTAGTGATTTTTCCTCAACCCACTGTTCTAATCTGTTTAAAATGATTCTAGAGTATATTTTTGTATTATTGGTAAAAGTGTTATCAGTCTGTAGCAGCTCTGATCACAACTCTGGCCCTTCCTAAAAAATAGAACTTTAACACCTCTATTCCAATCATTTGGAAGAACTAGATTATTGCTGATTATTGCAAAAATGGTAGCTAATAGGTTACATCCTTCAGCGTTATATTGAAAAAATTTCCTCAGGAAGACACTCTATACTGGTTGCCTTGTTTCATCTTTGTGCCATTATTGCAGTAAGGGCTTCACTATGTAATATGGGAAACACTCTTTCAAGTCTGTTCTGAGAGGCTGCAAGCTCTGATTACATTCATTATTAGCCAAAGTTCTGGACTTGTATACAGTCTTAATATGTTTAACAATTAATTTGCCAATATTGTGGCACATATATTGAATCTCTGATTTTCCTCTGGATGTTCATATGCAACCAGGGACCAGAATGAGTGCATATCATTTGTCTACAATGCATCCTGTACTTAGACCATAGAGACTGTCTGTAAATTTTCTTTTTATCAACAATCAACTTCCTATACTCTTTCTTTAGATTTTTCAAAGCAAATTTAACACTGACAGAATAATGTTTTCTTGAAAGCCTCCCTGCTTTATGAATCTGTTTCTTTAACTGTTTACATTCAGTACCATACCATAGTTTTGAGATTCCTGTTTTGCGTTTCCCTTTGATTCTACCATTTGATGTCAATCTAGAAATTAAGTTTTTCAATAATTCAGAAAATGTGTTTATTAATACAACTTCATTGAAATCTCCCTCCTCAGTAATCATATTGAGAAAATTGTTTCATTGCTTGTTATTGTATCTACTACATTTTTTTCATAGGAATTCTACTTAATTTTCCTACCATATACAATACATATGTTAGTATTTGCATCCTGCTCCATACATAGATTCATTATGGCCAATCTATAATCTAAGTTTGAATTGCATAATGTAGGATAATGACCACTGTCCTACATTCTATGTACTTGTAGATATTTAACATTATGATATGCCTGAGCATCTGTGAGGCAGAGATCTAAGAAACGTCCCCGTTATAGTTGTGAATGCTATCTTTCCCTTCCAATCTCCTTTTGTTTGACCATTTAAAACTCTAAGTCCATACTTTGCTGAAAATTTCAGAATGTATTTATCTTTCATATGTAATCATTTGTCTCTAGATTGTCTAATAGGGATACCAATGATGTAATCAATACATCATTCTAATGTCTTTTCCTCGATTTCATCACCTAATCTGGCATTAAAGTCTCCTGCCAAAAAGATTATTCAATTTTGAAAGTGGCTCTTTAGAGATTCAACGTCCTGTAATTAAGGATCTTTAAAAAACTGTCAACAGGAGTTGATGGTGGAAGATATATATTAAAGAGTGATAAAGGCTCATTCCCATCAGAAACAAATATATATAGTATAAGTTGTAAAGACTTGCTTCTCAACACTTTATCTTTAATGATGTATTTATAAAGATAGATAGACCATATTTTAGTCTGCCAGATCTACTGTCTTTGAGGACTTAAAAGTGCTAAGCCCTATGTCCTCCCAAAACATTCTCACATTCTTTTCCCATCCAAGTCTCCTGGAGAAGTAGTATATTGTGACCAGCTATCCAGTTTATCCATACTTTATCTTCCATTTTAGATCTCAATCCAGTAACATTCCAGCTTAAAACTGTAATTGAACTGCCTGTATTATTACTCTCTGTTAGTCACTTACTTGCATCTGGGATACTGACTGTACTATTTGTACTAAGACTATTCCATTATACTCCATTCCTTAATATGGGCTTCTGGAATTGTAGTATCTTCCTCACTAAGGACAAAACTGCTATTAATACATTTGCCTATTTGTCTTCTTTCCTTTATACAAGTACTTTTTATGTTGTCTCCCAACATACTATGCCCCTTCTCTATGGGTTTCAAAAATGTTGTAATAAGCCAGCACTGGCACTGAGGGTTGAAGTGCTGGATGCCTCATAAGCGACCCATGTTCAGGAACAAGCACAGGTCATCGGGGGTCTGCAGGGATGAGAAAGCACTGAGCATCCCAGGGACTACTCTCCTTTCCCAGGGAGGGGGGTTCACACAAGCAGCTGTTCTAGTGGCCTCTAGCAGCATCTGGGGGTTTTGTAGCAAGCGGCTGCAGTATAGAGGGAAGAGCTGTGGCAGATGACTGAGTGTGCATGGGTGCATGTACACGTCATGCAGGATGTCATTGCATATCTGAGCACTGGGGAAAACTACTTCTGAAAAATCCCCTTGGCCTTGTAGGCAGAAGTGGGGCCAGGGACCATCTCCACACCCAACACCGAGTGCAGTGGCTGCCTCCAGTGCTCCCTCTACCCCTGGATTGCCTGATTTGCAGAAAGGTCATCCAGGGAGAAGAACACTCCCACCCTGGGGGCATAAATCCGAGGGACCAGATACCGAGTGAGTGGCAGAGGAGCTAGGGGAGCCAAATGGCAGAACTGAGGCTATGGCAGGGTGGGATGGAGGTGCAGTTGAGTGTCTACACTGGAGAGGGTCTGGAGCCAAGGAGTAAAACAGAATTTGATAAAAATAGAACACAAGATTGTCTTGAGCTAGGTACGTTCTCAGATCTATCTACAGGTTTTATATACTGAACTACACTCACTTGGTGGTTGGTCCTGGTCAGAAATAATACTTGAGTCAAGTGTGATTCCAATTTCTAAAACGTTATTCCTTGAGGCCAAAAAATGCCTTCTCTTTCAGAGCTTGCAAGCAAAGTGCAGACCCATCCATTATTTGGCTGTGTTCTGTATCTATATGCTGATTTAATATCAGCCCATTGAAATTTGTTCCAAAGATACCCTTTACCAAGTTATAAACTGCCAGTTTTAAAACATATGCATTTTCCCTTCTTGAGTTCAGTATCCCCTGAAAGCAGATTGTAGGTACGATATTGGCTTGTCATATTAATAGTTTCTTACAGTTCAAGTTCAAAGTTTATTTATTTAAATGTGTATCACCAAAAATAGTACAACACATACAAGTTGCATTTAAAAACAGATAAATACATTACTTATCATCTTGTAACAGAAGCTAGAATATAACATAGAAACATAGAATTTGATGGCAGATAAGGACCTCTTGGCCCACCCAGTTTGCCCATTTCCCTACCCAATGGATAAGTTGCATATCCTAGTTAACCAACAGCCTACTTCTTCCTACTCCCCACTAGAATTGCCTTATGTCAGTCCCATGCATTCTTGAATTCCTCCACTGTTTTTGACTCTACAACCTCCTCAGGGAGGCCATTCCATGTATCCACAACCCTCTCTGTGAAGAAATACTTCCTCACATTACTTCTGAGCTGTCCCCCCTCTATCTTCAAATTGTGCCCCCTTGTTCTTGCGCATCTCTTTTTCTGAAAAATGCTACCCTCTTGGACTTTGTTTATTCTCTTGAGGTACTTGAAAGTTTCTATCATGTCCCCCCTCTCCCTCCTTTCCTCAAGGCTATACATCTTAAGTTCCTTTAGTCTTTCTTCATATTTCTTCTGATGCAGACCCTGCAATATTTTGGTTGCCCTCCTCTGGACAGCCTCCACCCTGTCTATGTCTTTGCAGAGATGGAGTCTCCAGAACTGTGCACAGTACTCCAGATGTGGTTTTACCAACTGTCTGTACAGAGGGCCAACAACTTCCTGTTTTCTACTGTTGATGCCTCTCTCGGTGCATCCCAGTGTCCCCCCAACCCTCCTTACTGCCTTCTCACATTGCTGGCCCACCTTTAGGTCATCTGATATAATATCCCAGGTCCCTTTCCATTTCTGTTGTTGTCAGTATCTCTCCCCATTGTGTACTCTTCCCTGGGTTTTGTTTCCCAGGTGCATTACTTTGCAGTTCTTTGCATTGAATCTAAGCTGCCATACATTTGACCATTCCTCCAACCTTGCCAAGTCCCTTTTCATCCTTTCTACCCCACCTTGTGTATCAACCCTGTTGCAAATCTTTGTGTCATCTGCAAAGAGACATACTTTCCCTTCCAGTCCCTCTGTAATGTCACTTATAAAGACATAGAAACATAGATTTTGATGGCAGATAAGGACTGCTTGGCCCACCTAGTCTGCCCATGTCCCTACCTAGAGGATAAGCTGCAGATCCTAGTTAACCAACAGCCTATTTCTTCCTACTCCCCACAAAAATTGCCTTATGTCTGTACCATGCAGTCTTGAATTCTCCCACAGTTTTAGAACCCACAACCTCCTCAGGAAGGCTGTTCCATGTGTCCACCACCCTCTCTGAGAAAAAATACTTCCTCGCATTGCCCTTGAGCCATCCCCCATCTATCTTCAAATTGTGTCCCCTTGTTCTTGCACACCTCTTTTTCTGAAAGATGCAACCCACTTGGACTTTGTTGATTCCACTGAGATACTTAACTGTTTCTATCATGTACCCCCTCTCCCTTCTTTCCTCAAGGGTATACATGTTAAGCTCCTTTAGCCTCTCCTTGTATGGCTTATCTTGCAGACCCTGCACCATTTTTAGTTGCCCTCCTCTGAACTGCCTCCATCCTGTCTATGTCCTTGAGGAGATGAGGTCCCCAGAACTGGATGCAGTACTCCAGATGGGGTCTCACCAACTGTCTGTACAGGGGGATAACAAGTTCTGTTTTCTGCTGGTGATGCCTCTCCATATACATCCCAGGATCCTACCAGCCCTCCCTACCGCCTTCTCACATTGCTTGCCAACCTTAAGTTCATCTGCTATGATTGCCCCCAGGTCCCTTTCCATTTTTGTTGTTGTTACTACCTCCCCCCATTGTGTAATCTTCACCTGGGTTTTTGTTTCCCAGGTGCATTACTTTGCACTTCTTTGCATTGAATTCAAGCTGCCATACTTCCTGACCATTCCTCCATGCTTGCCAAGTCCCTTCTCATCCTTTCCACGCCTCCTTGTGTATCAACCCTGTTGCAGATCTTTGTGTCATCTGCAAAGATGCATACTTTTTCTTCCAGTCCCTCTGCAATGTCACTTATAAAGACATTAAAAAGGACTGGATCCAGTACTGAACCCTGTGGTACCCCACTAGTAACCCCTCTTTCTTCAAAGTGGACTCCATTTACAATTACCTTCTGTGTCCTGTTGTTCAGCCAATGTTTTACCCAGGCTACCACCCTGGGACCCACACTCCCAGGCTGGTTAATTTGACTACTAATCTTTTGTGTGGGACTGTGTCAAATGCCTTGCTAAAGTCTAGGTAGGCCATGTCCACAGCCCCACCCTGGTCTACTACTTTGGTCACCCAGTCAAAGAAGTCAATTAGATTCATCTGACTCATCTGACATGACCTTCCCGCTGTGAACCCATGTTGCCTTGGGTCCTGTGCCCCACTGGCCTCTAGGTACTCAACAATTCTTTCCTTCAGAAGTGATTCCATCATTTTCCCCTACCACAGAGGTCAAACTGGCAGATCTGTAGTTTCCTGCCTCTGTCTTGCTCCTACTTTTGTTTGTGAACAGGAATCACATCAGCCTTCTTCCAGTCCTCAGGTGCCACATCATCCTCCCATGATTTGTTATAAAGGGTAGTCAATGGTGTCACTAGTTCTCTGCTTAATTATATTAGAATTCTGGGGTGAATTCCATCTGGCCCCATTGCTTTGTCCACCTTCAGTTTTAGGAGTTCTTTCAGAACCCTTTCTTCTGTGAAAGGACTGGGATCAACCCCCTTCCAGAGTGCTTCTATTGACTGGATTAGGTATTTCCCCCACTTCCACTTTTGTGAATACTGAACAGAAGTATTCATTCAGTATCCCTGCTTTTTCACTGTCACTCTCTGCTCACCCACCATCTATTCTATTCAGCCTCACTATCCCTCCTTTTGTCTTTCTACACTCCCTGATATACCTATAAAAGGTTTTATCCCCCTTCTTAACTGAGTTGGCTATCTTTTCCTCAGTTTGTGCCTTTGCTATTCTGATTACCCTCCCTGCTTCCTTCTGCCTTAACTGGTACAGTTATCTGTCCTACTCCTTCTGTGTTTCCTTATACTTCCTAAATGCAATCTTTTTGTCCCTAACCCTCACCGCCACTTCTTTTGAGAACCATAGTGGCTTTTTCTTTCATTTTGATTTGTTTACTTGCTTCATACAAAGGCTTGTTGCCTATGTGATGGTAGTTTTATATTTCCCCACTGTTGCTCCACCCCTCCTTCTAGCCTGTTTGCTAGTGCTTTTCTAAGGCACTCTCCCATCTTGCCAAACTCAGCCCTCCTGAAGTCCAGAACCTCACTTTTGTATGGCTTGACTCTGTAGCTGAGTTTATCGTGAACCACACTGTTTGGTGGTCACTTGTTCCCAAATGGCTACCCACTTCTAGATCTGAGATCCTCTCACTGTCTTCATTTGAGAGTACAAGGTCTAAGATTGCTCCCTCACAAGTAGGTTCCAAAACTAGCTGTCTGAGGCATGCCACCTGAAGAGTATCAAGAATCACCCTGCTTTTAGATGTGGCTGCAGCAAAGTTGCTCCAGTTAACATCTGGCATATTAAGATCCCCCATCAACAGTATCTACCCTTTCTCTGCCATCCTAAGTATGCCTTCTATCATATCCTTGTCCATTCCCTCCCCCTGAAAAGGACAGGCCCCAGTACTGAACACTGCAGTACCCCACTAGTAACCCTCCTTTCTTAACTGTGGACTCCATTTACTATTACCAGCTGTGTCCTGTTGTCCAACCAGTTTTTTACCCAGGCTACCACCCTAGAACCCACTCCCAGCCTGGCTAATTTGTTTATTAATCTTTTGTGTGTGACTGTGTCAAATGCCTTGCTAAAGTCAAGGTAGGCCATGTCCATAGCCACTCCCTGGTCTACTGCTTTGGTCACCCAGTCAAAGAAATCAATTAGATGTGTCTGACATGACCTTCCTGCTGTGAATCCATGCTGCCTTGGGTCCTGTGCCCCACTGGCCTCTAGGTACTCAACAATTCTTTCCTTCAGAAGTGATTCCATCATTTTCCATACCACTGAGGTCAAACTGACAGGTCTGTAGTTTCCTGCCTCTGTCTTGCTCCTACTTTTGTGAAAGTGAATCATATCCACCTTCCTCCAGTCCTCAGGTACCACACCATCCTCCCATGATTTATTAAAAAGGGTAGTCAGTGGTGTTGCTAGTTCTTCCCCTAGTTCTTTTAAAATTCTGGGGTGAATCCCATCAGGCCCCATTGCTTTATCCACCTTCAGTTTTAAGAGTTCTTTCAGAACCCTTTCTTCTGTGAAAGGACTAATATCACCCCCCCATCCAGAGTGCTTCTATTGACTGAATTAGGTATTTTCCCCTGCTTTTCCGTTGTGAATACTGAGCAGAAGAATTTGTTCAGTATCCCTGCTTTTTCACTGTCACTCTCTGCCCAATCACCTTCCTCTTTGTTCAGCTTCAATATCCCTGCCTTAGTCTTTATTTGATACCTGATGTACCTATAAAAGGTTTTATCCCACCTTCTTAACTGTATTGGCTATCTTTTCCTTGGTTTGGCCTTTGTTATTCTTACCCACTTCCTTCTGCTTTAACTGTTACACTTCTCTGTCCTGCTTCTTCTGTGTTTCCTTATACTTCCTGAATGCTGTCTTTTTTCCCTTACCTTCCCCACCACTTCTTTTGAGAACCATAGTGTTTTTTTCTTTCATTTTGATTTATTTGTTTGCTTCACACAAAGGCTTGTTGCCTCTGTGATGGCGGTTTTGATGTTTCCCCATTGCTGCTCCTTCACCACCTTCTTGCCTGTTTGCTAGTGCTTTTCTGAGGCACTCTCCCATTTTGACAAAATCAGCCCTCCTGAAGTCCAGTAACTTCACTTTTGTGTGGCTTGACTCTACAGCTAATTTATTGTGAACAACACTGTTTGGTGGTTGCTTGTTCCCAGATGGCTACCCACTTCAATATCATAGATCCTCTCTCCATCCCCATTTGAGATTACCAGGTCTAAGATAACTCTCTCCCAAGTGGGTTCCAAAACTAACTGTCTGAGGCATGGCCCCTGTGGGGCATCGAGAATGGCCCTGCTCTTGGATGTGGCTGCAGCAAAGGTGCTCCAGTCAGCATCTGGCACATTCAGGTCCCTCATCAGCAATATCTCCCCTTTCTCTGCCATCCCAAGGATGCCTTCCATCATTTCCTTGTCCATTTCCTCCCCCTGAGTTGGGGGTCCATATACAACCCCTGTTTGGATTGTGGAGCCATTTCCAGTCTCCAGGGTGACCCACTGTGCCTCCTCTCCTCCCTGTTTACCCTTTAGTTCTGTTGCTTTGATCCTTCCCTTACATAGAGAGCTACTCCTTCTCCTCCTCTTCTTCCCTCCCTGTCCCTCCTGTAGATTGTGTAACCTGGTATGTTGACATCCCAGTCATGGTTCTCTGTGTACCATGTTTCTGGGACTTCCACAATATCCAGGCATCCCTCATCCATCAAGGCCACCATTTTGGAGACCTTTTTACCTAGACTATGGGCACTGGTACTCATTACCCTCCTTTTTTTATGGCTTTATTTATTTTTGCCCCATCCCTGTCCCTACTGCCTTTGTCTTTTTCTCCATTTACCCCTGCCCTTCTCCCTATTGACTGCTCTATCTTGGTGTTTACCTCACTAATTACCCTGATTGTTTGGGGAGGGCTAGTATTTCCCTTCTCCTTTTCAGTGCCCCCCCCTTGGCTAGTTTAAATGTTGCCACTGAAGCATTTAAACCTATCACCTTGGATCCTGGTTCCCCTTCCAGAGAGATGCAGACCATAATGCCTGTATAGGGCTGCATCCCTCCAGATGGAGCCCCAGTCCCCAATGAATCCAAATCCCTGAGCTCTGCACCAGTTTTTCAACCAGCCATTGAATCCCATGGT
This sequence comes from Neoceratodus forsteri, assembly GCA_016271365.2. NCBI lineage: Eukaryota > Metazoa > Chordata > Ceratodontiformes > Ceratodontidae > Neoceratodus > Neoceratodus forsteri. The sequence goes on from CM057458.1 coordinate 1,091,294,970, forward strand.
GTGGAGTACCCTAGCCTCATCCATGCCAAAGACAGGTAGCACTTCCGAGAAAGTTACCGTGTGTGCTACTTGTCTAAGGCTCCTTCCCAACTCCACAAACTCCTGTTGCACTGCTCTGATCCCACCAAGAGTAGGGGAATTTTCCTGATGTATTAACCAAATTTACCCCATTCACTAAAAAATATCACCAACAGCTTAATCTGGTTCAATGTCAGTTGGCAACCATCTGCATCCCCCTCCCTAGGACGAGGCTGAAAATAGGCAGAATTGTTTAGTCCTCCTTTCCCAGTCAAAAAACTAACATAAATAAATAAATGCCATAGACAGGCAGCACCTCTGAGAAGGTTACCATACATACTCATCTAAGGCCCCTCCATAACTCTACAAACTCCTGTTGTACTGCTGTGATCCCATTCTCAGCCAGGTCATTTATCCCTAGGTGGATAATGACATCCAGCTCACTCCCTCTTGCTGCTGCTCCCACAATCCTGAGGATTCATTTCCTGTCCCTCCAAGCCATGGTGCCAGGCAGGCACCTTACCTCTCTTTCCCCTCCATCCCCTAGCTCTACCCCCTAACAATCAAGTCCCCCACCAGTAGTTGTTTCCTTCCCCTGTGGGGTCCTGGGCCACCCTCCTGTGGGTGTGCATTATAGAAGTTCCGAGCATCCTCCTTCATCTCCACGGCAGGTGCCTCCATAGAGGAACCATGCTCCACCAGAGTGACAAATGAATTGTGGAGAGGCACAACTGGAGGGATGTGCCTCTGTTCCACCACCCTCACTCTCCCTGAGCCCACCATGGTCCAACCACTCCTCTTTCTTGGCAACCTCTGAGGTAGTGGCAGTGGTCTGTGTGGTCCCTGGGTGTGGAAGCAGGATTTCTGAATCCTTGCCAGGTCAGCATGGAGACAGACAACCTTCTCCCTCAGCCAAGAGATGTGCCTGCAAATAGGGAAGCAATGCAATCCCCAGAATGTCTCCCAGAAGACTGCTACTCCACAGCCAGTGCATTGCACCACTCCCCACATATCTGTGCTCCTTCCAGTTAGAGATGCTTTTTTGTTGTTTTGAATTCTTGTTTTAGTGTGTGCAAGCTTGTGAGTATCTCCACCCCCTATTCAGTGTGCTGTGCCTTTAAGGATATGAACAGGTGTATGTTGCTAGCAGTTTTGGGGAAGTGATGTCAGAACCCCTGCTATAAAGGGAAGTTGTGCTTGGGGCAGGTGGGGAGAGGGAAGGTGGGTGGAGTAAACCTATGCTGTCCAGAAACAATCACCTACAACTCTTATCCTCGACCCCAGGAGTGCCTTCCTTCCTTTCAGCCACCTATTTCACAAAGGCTAAGTAACAGGTCTAGTCACAAATGACTGCAAATATCTCCCAGCTACAGTTCCTCTCTGGCAAATTAAAGTTAAAACTAAGAAAAGTCCACCTCAAAAACAGAATCAATACTAGTTACTTACACAGGTCTAAAAAGTAATAATTCAGTTCAGTGTAGTCTAGAAAATAGAGTATAGATAAAGTGCATTCTTATCTGTATCAGTCTAATGGATGCTATCACAAATCTTGCTAGACTATATAGTATGGCTGTATTCTTTGTATTTAATAAAAACTTTAATTTTTCTTCCCTATTCAACATTTCTAATTTTGAAAGATAGGGTAGAAGCCATTGTTCTCTTAAGCCTACTAAATTCTCACAGTCTAGCAGGATATGACTTGTCCACTTCCCTGAGCAATTGCTCGTACAGTCTATCCCTTTATTAAAAATGATCCATTCCATGAATCCACTAGAAAGCCTCATATTAACATAATATCTCAGATTTGCAATTGCTTTATAATGAGTGTTGTTCTCACATTTCAAAAGATAATCTTCTCTTGTATGTGTATTCTTTATTTTCCTATAATTACTAAAATTAGTTGTGGATGTAATACGTTCAATATCACTCTGGCTATGTAAGTTACTCTTTTTAATATCCTACTGTGTTTTGTGCAACATTGATATTATCCTGTATATCTAACTGTGCAATAGTGAGTAAGCCAAAATTCCTAAGTAACCCATCCAACTCCTTAGCTCAAATAATTTGTTAAATGTTATATTACCAACAGCCACCCTCATTTTACTGTCTTTCCAACAGTTATATAAAATTTGATTCCAATTCTTATTTTGATGTAATCTTATAAGAAATTTAACCTGCCTACACACCACTTTTGTTTTTAGGGACAAGGTTCCTGTTTCTGGCCTTATGAATTCTGCTGGAATAAACTGTGGCAAATTTAATATTAATCTAACATAAAAATGTTGAATTGGTTCTAGCTTATTTATATATTTTTGTAAACCCCAGATTTCTGATGCATGTGATAATGAAGATCCTACTTTTGTCCTAAATAGCTCTAACAAAACCACTCCCAAATTATTCAAGAATTGTTTTGAAAATGTATTCATAGTCAATACTATCTGTCGTCTCCATTTTTTTACTTTCTATTTAATGGGATCTTCATATTTGTTCATTATGCAATCGTACATCTAAGTATGCGTAACTGTCTACTTCCTCTACAAATGTATAATTTAATTTCCACTTATAGTTAGCTAATAATTTATTTTGGTTTGTTTATTACTAATATCTTAGATTTATCTACACTGATGGATAACTGCAGATTAGATTATGTCTATACCACATTTGTTAGTGCTTGCTGAAGACCAGTTTTAGTTTTTGGTATTATTATGACACCATCTGCATATGACATGATATTTAAATTATAATACACTATTTTTGAAGCATCAGTGTTATATTTATCCAGCCTATATACAGTCTGGTCTATGTGTAAGTTAAAGAGCAAGGGAGCTAATAGACAACTTTGCTTAACTCCCTTAGTGGTATTTATTGGTTCAGATAACTTTCCATCTTTTGTATACCATATCTGAATCATAGTATTTGTGTATAATTTCTTTATTAGAGTTAGTAATTTACTCTCTATACCCCATGATATTAGAATCTCTCACAAAATTCCCTTATTCTCATTATCAAAAGCAGATGATAAGTCCAGGAAAGCCACAAATAAAGGTTATCTCTTATCTTTAAATTTTCTGATGAGATAATGCGAGCAGGATCCTTTAGATGGCATACCTGGCATGTTTCTCCAGTACCAGTGCTAAGACCCTGCATTTTTAGATGAAACTTAATGTTTTGTGTTGATATTTTTATGTGTTTTGTAATTGTGAATTATCTGAGATACACCTCGTAATCTTGCGAGGTTTTTAGAGCCCTAGCTGTGCTAGGAGAGGAGTACTAGTCTGGGTCGCAATAGCCCTGACTACAACTCAGCTGTTTAAATATATTTTTAACTTAAACTGTTACCAGGAGGGGTAAATCCTATAAATCACCACTACCAGTTCTGAAATTTACAATTTGGGAGTTACAAAGTATCGAGTGAACACCCGGGAATTGCAAGCTACTTCCGGGTATCATTCGCTACTTAAACAGCCCTGCTGCAAGCAGGGCAAGCGCGTGCTTGCATGCGTGAAGACGCGTGCTAAGACATGTGGATTGCATGTCACGCGTGTCAAGAGTGAAAAGAGTGAGGCCTATACATTTAAAGTTCTACAACTCGTAAGTACATTAAAAGCTTTGATATTTAGAAGTGGAATTAAACTGGTCATGAGTATGGCTGACCTAATTGCATTGGAAACTGAACTGGAGGTTAGAGTATTGCAAAAGATTCCAGAAAATGTCTCCAAGAGAGATGTAATTATAACCCTAGATGGAGAAACAGGTTTAAAATGCAACACCTGCCTTATGTATGCAATGTTTGTTACCCTTCCCCAAACCCCATTTTTTATATGCAACAAATGTATAAATAATAGTGTTCTGAGGGAGGATATAGATGATTTTCATAGGAGGTTGTCAGTTATTGAACACTATCAAGATAATCAAAGCAAAATGCCAAGAAACACTAACCTAACTAGTACAGAGGAAAATACAGGCACTTATAATGTAGAGTGTGATAATGAAGTATCTGGTAAAGAAGGTACCTATGAGAAGAGAAAGAGAAATGAGTCTTATAATAGCTGTTCTAATAGTGAGGTAGATGAATGGACTACAGTTACCATTGGCCATAAATCCAAATCCCAAAGGAGGGCAATAGACCACAATATCTGTTTATCTAATAGATTTGATACACTAATTGAGTTAGATAAGCCAGATTCTTGGGTGGAATTAGGACCCAATGAAGTGCATTATATACCAACTCACCAAACTGATTCAAAATCTAATGGGAGCAGGACACAAGTACAGGGATCCAGACATGATAGTATTGACTCAAATAAAATGGGACATACAATAGAAAGAGTTCAGCCTAACCTAGAGGAGGAGAGTAATACCAAGGACACTGTAACACTGGATAGTGTTTGCAGACAATACTTCATTTTGGGGGATTCATTAGTTAAATATACTGATAAAATTGTATGTATGGATCGGACAAACAAAATATCACATTTTCTTCTTTTTGGGGTGCTGGCATTAAAGACATAGACAAAAGGTGTCCAGATATTTTGTATAACTCAGGTCACAATCCTCTGGTTATCTTACATGCAGGTACAAATGACTTAAAGAAATTGACGATTGAGGAAATCAAGCAGGACTACATTAATATCAGTAAAACTCTATCGGGATTAAATTGTGAAATATGGTTCTCTGAGATTCTCCCAGTCCCCAGAGCAAACTATTACACTACATGTAAGATAAAAACCATTAATGAATGGTTAAGAAAATGGACACTCAATGAAGGTTATAAAACCTTCCCCCACTGGGAAAACTTTAACAACTCATTTTCACTGCTCAGTTGGGACGGATTACATTTAAGTCGACAGGGCACCTATAAACTGGGTAGAACATTTGAGAACATCATTCTGTAAAATTTAAACTAGAATATAAGGGGGGTGAGGGCTCTAGAATTAAACTACCTTATGCCACCAAACCAAAAATAAAATCAATTTCAAAAAACCAAAGTATTAAAAAATTGCTAGAAGTCTGAATAACACCAAGTTAAGCGAATTTAAAATTCGAATTAAAAAACACAATGTGGACATTATATGTATAACGGAGACCTGGTGGGATGAAAGTAACAATTGGTCAAATAATGTACAAGGATTTCAACTTTATACTATAAGTCGTAAAGGTAGGAAGGGTGGTGGAGTATGCTGCTATGTTTCTGAGTTAATACACAGCCAGGAAATCAAATTAAATAAATCTATGGATAACTCTCCTGAAAATCTATGGTTAAGTATTGTTTTTTCTCATTCGTCTAAAATTTATTTAGGGATCTGTTATAGACCACCAAATAGTAATAACATCTTAAATAATAATTTACTGGAGGAGATCAACAAAGTTGCCAATTTAGGGGACTTTTTAATTTTAGGGGACTTTAATACCCCCGGTATCTCATGGGTAGAACGCATAGGGAGTACGGTATTTGAAAAAACACTAATTGATACTATAACCACCCAGGGATTTTATCAATTGGTTGAAGCTCCAACTAGGGGATTTAATATATTAGACCTTGCTATCACTTTCACTATCGGTAAGATTGACAAAGTAGACATCCTACCACATCTGGGAACTAGTGATCACAATATTGTAGAATGTATTATTCAAACTGGCTATCCCCAAACTAGTAAATGTACATTATCCCTTGACTATAAAAAAACAGACTGGAATAAAATTAAGGATGTATTTGGAAAACTAGAATGGGGGATGCATACTGTAAATTGGGAGTAAATTCCATGTGGGAGGACTTAAAAATAAAATACAAACAATTATAATGAATCTTATTCCTACACGCAAAACTTATAATAGTAAGGGATTTATTCCTCATTGGTTTAACAAAGATATTAAAATACAAATTAGGAGAAAAAACAAAGCATTCAAAAAATACAAAATTCATCCCTCAGATATTAATCTTATTGAATATAAAAAACAGCAGCACTTGCTTAAAACCATTATTAAGAAAGGTAAGATTAAATTTGAAAATAATTTGGCCATAAATAAAAATCTTAAAGCTTTTTATGCATATATAAATAACAACAAACAACAAAGCAAAAGGATTACTTCAGTAAAAGTAAATGGGGAAACTATAATAAACAACAAAGAAATTGCTGACAGCTTTAATAAGTATTTTGTTACCACGTATCAGGTTCATAATGCTAACATAAATAATATAGGTGAAAGTAACACAGATCCTTTCTATGTTAGTCATGAGTCGGTTAGGCTCAAGCTGTCGAAATTAAAAACATCTTCTTTCTCAGGATCTGACAATATTGATTCAATTGTTTGGAAAAATCTTGCTGATGTATTAGTTGAGCCTCTGACAACAATATTTAATAAATCTATCTCCACTGGTGATGTTCCCCTGGACTGGAGAAAAGCTATAGTTGTACCTATTCATAAAAAAGGTAATAAATCATGTCTGTTAAACTATTGCCTATTAGCGTGACATCTGTTTGTTTCAAAATTCTGGAAAGGTTGATCAAAAACAGTATTGAAAAAGACATTTCAAGATTAAAATTATGGGATATTACACAGCATGGGTTCAAAAGAGGGCTTTCCTGTAATACTAATCTATTGGCCTTCTATAATTTTATTAGTGTCAGTTTGGATAGAGGTAAACCTATGGACGTAATTTTTTTGGATTTGGGAAAGGCCTTTGATACTGTCCCTCATTATAAACTAATAAATAAATTGATAAAACTTGGTTTAAATAAAATTATAATAAGGTGGAATAGTAATTGGCTATCAGATTGGACGCTGAGAGTGCGTATAAATGGTGTGCTTTCAGAGGAGGGGAAGGTGGCTAGTGGGGTTCCCCAGGGATCGGTACTGGGTCCATTGCTGTTTGGGTTGTACATCAGTGATATGAATGATGGGGTTAAATCCCATATAACTAAATTCGCCGATGATACCAAAATAGGTGGGGAAGTTATGACTGATGGTGATTTTGAAGAATTAAGAAACAGCTTAAGTACAATAGAAAAATGGGGTAGACTAAATGGTATGAAATTTAATGAGAATAAGTGTGCAGTGATTCATTTTGGAAAAAAACAACCCCAAGTATCTGTACTTTTTGAATAACAAAATGTTAAAAAATAGTAATCTAGAGAAGGATCTGGGAATTTGGATAGATTCAAAATTATCTTTCAACATGCATATGTCAAAAATGATAGGGAAATGTAATGGTATTATTCACTCCATCAAAAAAGGATTCATATCAAGGAACAAAGAGTGTGTGCTTAAACTTTATAGGACCTATGTACTTCCCCTTTTGGATTATGGTTCCCCTATATGGAGCCCTTATTTAAAGAAATATATGCTTAGAGTAGAAAGAGTCCAAAGCCGCTTAACCAAATCCATAAAAGGATTGCAAAATAGGGTATATGCTGACAGATTATTAGCATTAAATCTGTATACACTAGAATTGAGATAAATTAGGGGAGATTTATTATTTCTATATCACATCTTGGAGGACAAAACACTAATGGAGCAATGTAATATAATAAGGAACTATAAAACCTTCAATTTAAGATTTCATGACAATCAAATCTTTATGAATATTACAAAAACAAATAGACATTTAAATTTTTTTAATACACGAACTCCTCATATATGGAATAGTCTCCCAAAACATATAGCGGAAGTAACTACATTTAACTCCTTTAAAAAGGAGTTGGATGCACATTTGCTCTCAAATGGTAAACATTATATTAATAAATATACCCACTAGGAGTGGGAGACAATTAAATGGGCCTTGGCCAACTCTGTCTATGCCTACCAAGTTACCAAGTTACCAAAATGTAGAATAAAAATACAATCCACTGTAGAATATCTTTCTCAGAAACCAAACTGTCGATTACTCAAAATGTTATTCTCCTCCACCCATACATTAAGCTCTTGTAGCAGAATCCGAGAAAAAATCTTAGCAGAAATGTTTTGTAGAGTTATTGGATTATAGTTACTGGGAGAATATTTATCACCTTTTTTGTGAAGTGGAACCAATTCTGCTATTTTCCAGGATTGTGGAATCTCTGCTTCTTCTATGATATAATTAAATAATTTGTTGAAGATGTCTATCCATCATTCCATGTTGTTCTGATAGAACTCAGCAGGGATACAGTCAGTACCCTGAGCTTTATTTTTTTTTCTTGTGCACATATTGCCTTATTCCCACAATTGATCTTCCTTATTCTGATAATTTGTTTTGTGTCTTTGGTTCCTTATACTTAGATGATTTACCTTGTGTGGATTGTACATTTTTTGAATTGTATTTCTGTTGTCCACATCAAATAAAACTTCCTTTTTTCTCATTTTCTTATTCAGGCTCACTAGTCATCTTCCCTTTCTAATCCATAGAAGGACTATTAGCAATATTAAGCCTTTTTTATTCTTTCCAGAGTAACTATTACCCCTCATCATTTGAACCTTTTAGTAGCTGATTTTCTTGTCTTTTAATTCTGCTACTAGAATATCTATTTGTTTTACTTCTTTTATAATAATTTCTGATGTAATAATTGTAATTGATTTCACATTTTTTGTGCTCCTCACAATTGCAGTTTTTTTCAATAAATACAGCAGAGGTTGCAGGAGGTACAACAATTTCAGTAGTCAACTCAGGAACATCATTAATAACATTATTATCAGATGATACCAGTTTTCCTGCTAATATGCCAATAAGTGTACGCAGCAATACTACCAAATGGGAGTTGCCAAACTGTATTTCTTTTTTCATTTCCTTTAAACTGCTTAAGACTGACTTAGTCTCATTTTCATAGATGGTATTATCATTCTTAGTGACTTCTGTTTCCTTATTATGATTTTCAAATGAGCCATCCTGAGATAACAGATTTCATGGAATGGGCAAATAAAAATGAGTTAAATCTTAAGTTTACCCACTGCGTTGATAGGGAAAGCATGCATTTTTTAGATTTGATGCTTTTCGTTGACCATAACATGATTGTACAGATGCAAACCTACAGAAATCCCACTGCCACCAACAGTCTATTGAGAGCAGACAGTTTCCACCCTTGAGCATCAATTCAGTCATTTCCCTATGGGTATTTTCTCTAAATGAGGAGAAATTGCTTGAGGGACAAAACATTTGAAATCCAATAAAGTAACTATTTTCTAAGTTCCCAGATAGGGGTTAGAACCAGCAAAGTCTGAACTTAGCACTTGAAAAAGAAAAAAAAAATGAGCGAAGTTCCCTTTTGAAACATATGGGTGGCAATGGAAAATGGAAACAAAAACAGCCTATTTGATTTGTGAAAAAATATAGTAGAGCTTCAGGTCAAATAGAAAATATAATCAGAAAATACTGGCCTATACTTCTCAATGACAACATGTTGGCAAAGGAAATAGATATTAATCCAAGAGTAACATTTTCACAAGCTGAAAATCGACATGATAAATTAGTTCACAATAGATTTTGCCCTCCCGAAAACAAACACTAACCATGAAATTGGCTAACCTCCCCAAGGGATGTTCAAATGTAGGAGATGTAATGTTTGCACTTATTGGGCTTGATTTTCAATTGGATTAGAGCAATGCAAGGGACTTGAATCAAAATAGTTTGATACAAGTGGTGATTTGCATCACAATTTGTGTCAAATGCAATTTTGTAAAGCAGCCTGCATCTGATTTTCTCAGTGCTGCACCAAAGTCCCCCTTGTGCCAGGGTTGTGGCAAACAAACCAGTGCATCAGGTCACAAGGGGATTTGCACCATGGCTGGGCTGCAGCATCTCCTTTTTGGGGATTTTGCAAGCCCTAGCATGGAAGCAGGAGGGGTTACCACTTAGACCAGCCATTATGTGAGGAAGTATATGTGCTGATGTGTAGCCTGCAGTATCTCCCCCCACTTCTCTCCCCCACTTCTGGGTTTTGCCAGAATTTACACCATCTTTTTATAGGCAGTCATTGCACTGCACTATTGGGCTGAGCAATTCTGTTTGCTCAGCCCTATACCATTGAATATCACACTGCATATGTTATGCAGGTTATATAAAATAGGCAAAGAAATCCCTGTGTCCTGATTGGCTGAGACTTGGTTCTAGCCACTGCAGTAAGAGAGTGCTGCCACTTGCTAAAACAAGTCCTGCTAACCAGGGCATGTCACAGAATTCATAAGCTACCTATTTCCTAGTTTCCATCACAAATATGTCTGCAGCCTTTACTCATATATAAAAAACTTTGGCTAGGCCCTAAAAATAAAAGTCCATTAAATTAAATAAAGTAAGTAAATAATTTAATATTATTTACACTCATGAGCCCCCCTTTACACACATTCGCAAATTAAAAAAATCAAGTACTATTCAGAGTGTTCATTGCTGTTGTTTCTTTGATGCCCATGAAAAATCCCCCTCCTATCCCTACCACTTTGTCAGAGAACTCCCTGCTCCTTACCTGGCAACAGATAAAATTGAGGTTCTGGCTCCACTTTAGGCCTGTGTGTGTGTGTGTGTGTCTTTGTTTGTATGCCAGTTGAGCTCTGAAGAATGTTGAATTCATGTATTCCATGGTGTGTGTGTGTGTGTGTGTGTGTGTGTGTGTGTGTCTTTGTTTGTAGGCCAGCTGAGCTCTGAAGAATGTTGAATTCATGTATTCCATGGTGTGTGTGTGTGTGTGTGTGTGTGTGTGCATGTGTGTGCATTCTACTGCCGGAATAATGCAGCTCTTTGAATTCCTCTATTCCATGGTAAACAATCACACAATGTATTGAGTGTGAAGAAAGACAGATGACCGACAGGTGAAAAACATCTGTGGAAGGACTATTTTACATAATTTAGCAACATTTTAGTATTTTTTTTTGTGACTTTGAAAACTTTTAGGAAGTTTTTTTTTCCAAAGTTGCCTATGGGCCCACTTTATATAAGCATTAAGATATGATGCAGAAAAGATATTGAGATACCTACAAACCCAGAGGCTGAAGGCATTCTACTTGCCGTCTCATGCTTAACTACACCTCTGGGTGTGTAGGTATCTCAGTACTACCATCATCAAGCCATGTCTTATTGCTTACACCACCACCCCCAGTTTGGGTGCTGCATACATTATCTCTGCACTAGTGGTGGGTACAGCACTGCCCTCTGAATGTGGGATTCTTATACTAAGCAAGCACAGCGCAGGTGCAAGCACTTTGTGTGTTGCACAAAGCTTTTAATATTGGGCCCATAACCAGTAACAACAAAAACAAACACAAATCTAGCAGCAAAAGGCCCTCTAGAACAATCTGTGAGCAATCTGAATTAAAAAAAAATCTCTGTTTCGAGATGATTTTAAAGAGTTTTTTTCTCAGACAAGTACAGGAAGACTTTTCTTATACTCTCTCTTCAGAAGACTGCACTGAACATAGCCTCCTCATGGCATACCGCTCATTTCAGTACCACGTTATTTAAAATCTCACAGAAACATAGACCTTGATGGCAGATAAGGACTGCTTGGCCCACCCAGTCTGCCCATTTCTCTACCTATTGGATAAGCTGCAGAGCCTAGTAAACCAACAGCATACTTCTTCCTACTCCCCCCAACCCCAGAATTTCCTTATGTCTGTCTCATGCATTCTTGCAAACTTCACCTGTGGACACCACTTCACTGGTGAAGTTTCCAAATTCGCAAAAAGCAAAGTTCTTCCTATTTTGCAAATTGGCACTTCACAAGGTGGTTTAACTTTGTATATTGTGGCAAATTAACAAATTAATTTGTGAAATAAATTTTCCCAACCTTGCACACCACTAACAATTATATATCAATACAGATATACATAGTGGTGGTGTACTAATGTTTAAATATTTTTATAGGGGAGCTAAACATTTGGCATGTGGCTCAAGGGCTGGTGCCAGGAAAAAGGACACAGATTTGTAGGGAACTGGCAACAGTTCTGGGAGCGAAAGTTCTTTAAATTTGATGGACTGCATCTGACTAAGGAGGGAGTCAGTGCACTGGGGCAGAAGTTTGATGTCTTTGCAGAACATTTAAATTAGCAAATGGGGAAAGGGGGAAAGGGGTGCAGCACCCCATACATCGAATGGGAAGAACACCCCTCCCCCCCTTAGCTAGTGGTCAAACAGGGATTCAGCATGTTTGCAGTTCATTTCCATCACCAGGTAAGAAAAAAGGTCCATCTCCCCATACGACACAGGGGAAAAGCCAAACCTCACCCAACAACTAACACACCGCAATCTGACCAATGGAAAATCATGTACACAAATGCTCACAGCCTAGGAAATAAGTTCTCAGACCTGCAGGCAATAATGTCAGAGGCTAAACTGGACATAATAGCAATTAGTGAGATGTGGTTTACCAGTAACCACACTTGAGAGACTTCAGTACCTGGCTATGTACTGTTCAGAAGAGACCGAGGTGCAAAAACAGGGGGTGAAGTGGCCCTGTAGGTCAATGAAAATATCAAAGCTACAGAAATTCATAATACACATAAGGAGCCAGAAGAAATGTGGGTCACCCTGGAAACAGGAAATGGGGCAGCCATAAGAAATGGGGTTGTCTACAGGCCCCCAGACCAGGGGGAGGACATAGACACATTACTGTTAGAAGATATACTGTAGAAAACATGACAGCTAAAGGGGAGGTTCTGATAATGGGAGACTTCAACATGCCAGATACAGATTGGTCAATACCAGCAGGAACATCTGCCAGAACTAGACACATGGTGGATTCCCTGCAGGGGAAGGGCCTCAAACACCTGGTACAACAACTCACAAGAGACAGGATTATCCTAGATCTAGTACTGACTAACAGGGAAGGGATCACTGATCTCCAGGTAGAAGGTCACCTGGAGGCCAATGACCATCACATGATATGGTTCAATTTGGCCACTACATTTAAATCATCCCATTCCAAGGAAAAAATATGGGACTTCAGAGGAGCTGGCTTTGATAAGATGGGCAACAGAGTTAAGCTAGCCCTGGCAAAAAGAAACACAGGTGAGGGGTACAGGCAAAGTGGGCAAGCATTAAGGATGCAATACTTGAAGCAACATCCCATTGTGTTAGACAGAAAAGGAAGTGCAAAAGAAGAAGGAAACCACTTTGGTTCTCAAATACAGTAGCAGAAAAGGTCAGTGCCAAAAGGCTGGCCTTCATGAAATATAAGGGAACACAGCAGGGTGAAGATAGGGAGGCATACCAAACTGCCCTAAGGGAAGCAGGGAAGGCAGTAAGGCAGGCAAAGTCCCAAACTGAGGAAACACTAGCATGAACAGTAAAAGAAGGTGAAAAGACTTTATAGATACATTAGTGAAAGGAGAAAGTCCAGAGGGGTATTGCTAAGCTCAAAGGAGAAGGGGCGATGTGGGGAGGAGGACCCTGTAAAAGCATCTATCCTAAATAGATACTTTTGCTCAGTATTTACTGAAGAGAAGGTAGGGCAGGGCCCACAACTCAGCACCATGGACACAGTGGGGAGGAAAGTGTGCACTACTCCCTTCACAAAAGAAAGGGTCCTACAAGAGCTCGCTAAGCTCAGGGTGGACAAGGCAATGGGACCTGATGGCATACATCCCAGGGTACTTAAGGAGCTAAGGGTGGAACTAGCAGAGCCATTAGCAGAACTGTTTAGTGATTCTCTGAGCACAGGAGGGGTCCCAGAAGACTGGAGAAGGGCTCATGTGATCCCACTCCACAAGAGTGGTAGCAGGGACGAGGCAGGGAACTATAGACCAGTCAGTCTTACCTCAGTAGTGGTCAAGATTAGGAAGGAACTCCTTAAGGAAAGGATAGTGCAACACCTGGAATCTCTAGGGGCACAGGATCCAAGACAGCATGGGTTTACAAAAGGAAGGTACTGTCAAACTAATCTCATAGATTTCTTTGACTGGGTAACCAGAGTGGTGGACCAAGGGGGAGCAGTTGATGTCGTCTACCTTGACTTCAGCAAAGCTTTTGACACTGTTCCACACAGAAGATTGATAAATGAGCTGGGTAGGCTCGGGGTGGGCCATAAGTTGGTCAACTGGGTGGTAAACTGGTTGACGGGCGGAAAACAGAGAGTGGTGGTAAATGGTATACAGTCAGAAGAGATGCAAGTCACAAGTGGGGTACCTCAGGGATCAGTCCTGGGGCCAATCCTCTTCAATATCTTCATTAATGACATTGCAGATGGACTAGAGGGTAGGGCTCATCTGTTTGCAGATGACACCAAGATCTGTAACAGAGTAGATGATCCAGATGGGGTGGGCAGAATAAGAAGAGATCTGGATAAACTAGCAAAATGGTCAGAAGAGTGGCAACTTGGATTTAGTGCAAAGAAGTGCAAGATCATGCACATAGGGAAGAGAAACCCTGAAGCCACCTATAGGCAGGGAGGGGAGTTGCTGGCAGTCACAAAGGAAGAAAGAGACTTGGGCATCATCATCACTGATGACCTGAAATCATCTAAGCAGACCTCTAAAGCAGTAGGTAAGGCTAGGGTGATGTTAGGGTGTATTAGTAGGGGTATCACAAGTTGTAAGAGGGAGGTAATAATCCCTCTTTACAAGACACTGGTTAGGCCCCATCTGGAGTACTGCATACAGTACTGGAGGCCACACCTTCACAGGGACATTAACCAAATTGAGGCTGTCCAGAGAAGGGCAACCAAAATTGTGCAGGGACTACATCAGAAGACATATGAGGACAGATTAACGGAGCTCAATATGTATACCCTTGAGCAAAGGAGGGAGAGAGGTGATATGATCGAAACATTCAAACACCTTAAGGGCATTAACAAGGTGAAAGAGTCTAACATGTTTAAATATAAGAAAAAAAGTAGGACAAGAGGACACAGCATGAGATTAGAGGGAGGCTGATTAAGGAGGAATGTGAGGAAATTATTTTTCACAGAGAGTGGTGGATGCATGGAACGGCCTACCTCAGGAAGTGGTGGCTATGAATACAGTTCAGGGCTTCAAACCGGCATGGGATAGGGATAAGGGAGCAATACAGATGAGTATGAATAGATAGGCCACTGACAGAGCAAAGGCCGATGGCACATTTATAAGGTAGATAAAGAAATGGGCAGACTGGATGGGCCTAAAGGTCCTTATCTGTCATCAACCCCTATGTTTTTATGTTTCCATATGAAAATGTGTGGCTTTTTAAAAAACAAATTACTGACAACGTTTATACTTTTTTCAGATTTGTGGTTAAACTTCAGCAGCCTATTTTATTATGCTATCACTCAGTCTTTCAGCACAGCCTGTGGGTGTAATCAGGATTAGAGCATAAAAGTGAAATACTGAATGTTCACTGTGTATTAAGCCTTGCAACAGCAGTGATATCAAAGAGAGCAAATGCACAGCAAGTAAGAGGATATAAAACTAAATGGTCAATCCAGAATTTGGATTTGTGCATTGCTGGTCCATGCTTCTGTGTGAGTCATGCTTGTGGGTGGCATCCTAAGCCCCCAGTTGCTGTTCTCTTTGGAACAGGGAGCATTTACAGGGTCGGAGCTGGGCCAGACACCAAGATTCCAGTGGGATGCACTGGCAACTCTCTAACTGCACCCCTGCTCCATGCAAGAGCAGGGGATAGTGGAGTACAAGTCCGTCTGGACTAGATATCCCCATTTACCAGACAGCAAATATTATATTTAAAAATAACACAAAAATGCCACTTCCCTCCAGCCTTCCATTCAGTTCCAGATGGCTGAAGAACATGGATCGGGGTTCATCTGTAGGTCTAAGGGACTTCAGTATCTATAGCAGGCTGGCACGGAGAATTTATGGCTGGGGTTAGCCCCCTCAAGTCCTACTCAAGTGCATCTTGCTTTGGTAAAAATTGCCTACCAATACATCTGTCCACAGATGTCAGCATTAGTGTACAGTGAGTTAGGGGTAGAGCTGTGTAGAATTTTCAAATTCCACTTCTGCCAGAACTCCACAGAATTTCTGGAATTCTATTTAATTCCATGGAAGTTCACTGGAAGCAGAATTCTGAAATTCTTCTTTTTTTTTCTTTTAACTTGTCTTTATGCCCCCTCTTCTTGACCATGTCTGCCCCTTCCATCAAGGTCTCCTAGTGCGATCACAGGCTGTGCCGGGATTACCGAAGGTAGCAGCCCCCATGGAGTTCCCTGCTCCCCATAATTTCCAGGCATCTGCTGGATGACCCCATGGGGAGCAGAAGGGATTCCCCAATCCCCTTCTGAAACCTCGGGGGAAGGGATAGCTGCCCACAGCTGCTTCCTGGCCCCCCTCCGTCACTATCACAAGGGCCAGTCTCCTGGCACAGACATGGAGGTTTTTCTATTTTTTATGGTTCACCCCATAGACATTGGCATGTGGAGGACCAAGGAGGCAAAAGCACACTGAGACATGCCTTCACTCCAGACCCTAGGCTGATGTCCACCCCTCCCTAAGTTTACTGCTTCCCTGGCTTCGCCTCCACCTCTGGTCACCCAGGTGGCGGTATAGCACCACTGAATGCAGGCTTCCCTTCCCCAGGGAAGGAGAGTGGCCCTTTGGGTGCTTAATCCTTTCCCCCCTGGCTGGCCCTCCAGCAGCCTAGGCTTGCTACTGAACCTGGCTCACTGGCATTGCAAGCAGTAGCCTACCGTTGTGCTGGCAGGTCTGCCCTAGAATTCTGAAAGGGGAATGCCAACTGTGGACTTATATTCTGCAGTTAATGAAATTCACTGATTCATATTCCACAAACCACAATTATCATTCCACAGATTATGTAATTTGTGGAATATCATTCCACAGGTTACATCGAAATGCTTTTTAGAATTAGCTGGCAGTATAGCCTAGATATTAGAGTAATGAGCGGTGAATGAGCTTGGAACATCCAGGAGACCTGGGTTTGATTTCCACAGCCTCCACTTGCATACTGTCTGACTCTGAGCAAGTCACTTAATCACCCCAGTGCTCCCGGGTCACCCCTGAAAACAGGAACATATGCCTACTGAGCCTTACCCAGTTACCAAAAGCATAAAATAAAAAAATAAAACAATAAAAATTATGCAGAATTAACAAAGAAATTCCCAAAAGGGATATTGGAAGTGGAATTACCATTCTGCATGACTTCTGCCATCAGAATTCCGCATTACACATGGTTCTGTCAGGAACCATGGGTGCCTGGGGGCCTTTCAGACTGCAGTGCATTGCTCTGCATGTATAGACAAGGGTGTATGCTGATGCCGCAGCGACAACTTTACAGCAATGCCATCGACAGTGACAACATCAATGGATTACTGTAAATTCTGCTTGGGACCCCAGCACAGCTTCCAAGGGTCTTGCACCCACTCCCTAAATCAGCACTGAGTCAGAGTTGATTAAAACAAAATAAAATAAAATAAATAATAAATTACAGGGGGTGCAGGGGCATAGCACACCGCAAAAAACCCTTTATATTTCTGACGGCACCATGCCGACCGCAATTGCGGTCGACATGCAGTCATCGCTGTAACATCGGGCCAACATATTTTTGTCGAATCTGTGTCGTAGATCTAGACAGGGATACTCTGTGACTTTCAGAAGTCCTCCACGCCCATTTAGATCACTGTGGCTCAGACTTTAAAGTTTCTGGTTCTTGACATAGTTAATAAACAGAAAAAGAGTTCCAACTCTGGCCCCTCATAGAACAGGTTTATAAACACTTTTTTTTCCTTTTACAACAGCTAACTTGTTAAAGAAATAGACAGCTAAATCTGGCCGCAGATCCTTGATCCTAGGTCATATGAACTTGGTTTTGCAGATTCAGACTGGATTATTCACTCATAGTTATAGCGCACACAGAAAAAACACCCTCATTGTAGGCCTCAAAAAATGGCAAAGACCCAAGTGACCATAGTCACATAAAAAACATACAGTACTGTGGAACTGTTTATACCTTATAGCCCAGTCTGTGCTATTTTGGGTATTACTTCAGTGCAAGAGAATGTGTTTATATACACCAGTTTTAACAGAAACATATAACATTGCTTATTTAAGTAATTTACACAATCCTGTATAGAACATGGAGTTCTTAGTAGTGTTCAACTGATATACCCAACATAGTAGAAGACTTGGTTTGCTGGCCAAGGCACCTAGCTTCACCTGAACTCTTTCCTTCTAAGACTGCTTGAAAGGCAGAGTAGAGAAACTTACCAGAGCAAGGGAAAAGGATCAAGACTTATTTTGGCTAAGCAGATTTACTGTGTGGTATTGTTTTTTTATTTTTTACTCACAGGGATTGCTACTGTTTGTTGCTAACATTTCATTGCTTTATTTTTCTCTGTAGCAAAGTGTTTCTTACAGCGTATATCTTCTCTGAAATTATTACAGGTGGTGCTTTACAGGTTTTACAGTTTTATCTAACATTAGGATAAGCTTTCAGGGTTACTGCATTTGTTGTTGACTGATTGTTTCTGCTCTTACCTCCTTGTTCTTTCGTCCGTGGTTCTTCTTTTTTGGCAGGGGAAGGGCCCAGCCACCCACCCCCATCCCCAACCACCCCACACTACACTCCTTTTATAGAGTACCACAGTTGTGACATTTCCTGTGGCAGAGCAGGAAGGGGTGGATCAGTGGGGCCTCCACAAGGTAAGCTCATTTGCAGGGGCACTAGTAATTTAACTTGTTATAACAAGTTAAACAAAGCACAATCAAACCATTACTTGCATTTTTTTTCCTTTTTTTTTCCCTTCTAATTACTCTGACTAGGTTATAAACCCAGCAACTTATCTGGAATGGATATCATTAACTGCAGGTACTGTGGATCAATTTTCAGAAGGACAGTCTTACAGGATTTAGGACACTGTCCTACATGCTGGGCCTTTGGAGATCTTAGGGCTCAGCTCCGGGCAGCATGGGCAGAGATTGCACCCCTCAAATTTCATATTCAAGAGGAAATACATTATAAGAACCACCCGCCATTTCCCCAGCATCCAACAGAAAAACCTCGACCGCAGAGGGTAGTTGGTCCAGGAGGTTGGCAGGTGGTTAGAATGGGCAAATCGGGTGCCCCCATCACTCTCTGCTCTCCAACATATTACCTCCAAAAACCATATAAACACTACAAACAGGTATCTTCCTCTATCTCTGAAATCAAACAAAGAGGCAGAAGACACTGCAGAGCAGGACACTACAGCACAGGAGCTAGCACAACAAAACTCACCCAAATCAGGAACCCAAACAAAACAAGCAAAAAGGAAATCCAAAAAACTTCTGATCATAGGAGACTCCATGATTCGAGGAGTTGATACCCATCTCCAGCCAGGGTAATGGTCAGATGTCTCCCAGGTACATCAGCATGGAGAGACTGACCGCATTGCTAAAATTGTTCACAAAGCAGGAGAAACATTGATGTCCTAGCACACGGGGACCACGATCTCGCCAGCCGGTCAGTTGTGAGACCAAGGAACACTTGACCAGGCTGGGTGATAAACTATCATCTATTTCATCCGCATCTCCTTCTCTGAGATCCTGCCAGTCTGGGAGAGGAGCAGATGGATGGAAGGTCAGAGAAGGGAGATAGAGGAGCTAAACACGTGGCTCAAGGGCTGGTGCCAGGAAAAGGACACAGATTTGTAGGGAACTGACAACAGTTCTGGGGCGAAAGTTCTTTAAATTTGATGGACTGCATCTGACTAAGGAGGGAGTCAGTGCATTGGGGCAGAAGTTTGACGTCTTTGCAGAATATTTAAACTAGCAAATGGGGAGAGGGGTGCAGCACCCCATACATCGAATGGGAAGAACACCCTCCCCTCAACTAGTGGTCAAACAAGGATTCAGCATGTTTGCAGTTCATTTGCATCACAAGTAAGAAAAAAGGTTTGTCTCCCATCCGACACACAGGGTAATGCCAAACCTCACCCAACAACTAACACACAAAATCTGGCCAATGGAAAATCATGTACACAAATGCTCACAGCCTGGGAAATAAGATCCCAGACCTGCAGGCAATAATGTCAGAGGCTAAACTGGACATAGTAGCAATTAGTGAGACGTGGTTTACCAGTAACCACCACTGGGAGACTTCAGTACCTGGCTATGTATTGTTCAAAAGAGACCGAGGTGCAAAGGGGAGGAGTGGCCCTGTATGTCAATGAAAATATCTAAGCTACAGAAATTCAGAATACACATAAGGAGCCAGAAGAACTGTGGGTCACCCTGAAACAGGAAATGGGACAGCCATAAGAACTGGGGTTGTCTACAGGCCCCAGACCAGGGGAGGACAAAGACACATTACTGTTAGAAGATATACAAAACATGACAGCTAAAGGGAGGTTCTGATAATGGGAGACTTCAACATGCCAGATACAGATTGGTCAATACCAGCAGGAACATCTGCCAGAACTAGACACATAGTGATTCCTGCAGGGAGGGCCTCAAACAACTGGTACAGCAACCCACAAGAGACAGGGCTATCCTAGATCTAGTACTGACTAACAAGGAAGGGATCACAGATCTCCAGGTAGAAGGTCACCTGGGGGCCAGTGACCATCACATGGTATGGTTCAATTCGGCTACTACATCTAAGTCATCCCATTCCAAGGCAAAAATATGGGACTTCAGAGGAGCTGACTTTGATAAGATGGCCAACAAAGTTAAGCTAGCCCTGGCAAAAATAAAAACACAGGTGAGGGGGTACAGGCAAAGTCGGCAAGCATTAAGGATGCAATACTTGAAGCAACATCCCATTGTGTTAGACAGAAAAGGAAGTGCAAAAGAAGAAGGAAACCACTTTGGTTCTCAAATACAGTAGCAGAAAGGTCAGAGCCAAAGGCTGGCCTTCAGGAAATATAAGGGAACACAGCGGGATGAAGATAGGGAGGCATACCAAACTGCCCTAAGGGAAGCAGGGAAGGCAGTAAGGCAGGCAAAGTCCCAAACTGAGGAAGCACTAGCACGAACAGTAAAGAAGGTGACAAGACTTTCTATAGATACATTAGTGAAGGAGAAAGTCCAGAGAATGTGCTAAGCTAATGGAGAAAGGGCATGTGAGGAGGAGGACCCTGTAAAGGCATCTATCCTAAATAGATACCTTTGCTCAGCATTTACTGAAGAGAAGGTGCAGGCAGGCCCACAGCTCAGCATCATGAACACAGGGGAGGGAGGTGAGCACTACCTTCACAAAGAAAGGGTCCTACAAGAGCTTGCTAAGCTCCAGGGTGGATAAGGCAATGGGACCTGATGGCATACATCCCAGGGGACTTAAGGAGCTAAAGGTGGAACTAGAAGAGCCATTAGCAGAACTGTTTAGCAGTCTCTGAGCACAGAAGAGGTCCCAGAAGACTGGAGAAGGGCTCATGTGATCCCGCCCACAAGAATGGTAGCAGGAGGAGGCGGGGAACTACAGACCTGTCAGTCCACTCAGTAGTGGCAAGATTATGGAGGCACTCCTTAAGGAAAGGATAGTGCAACACCTGGAATCCATAGGGGCACAGGATCCAAGACAGCATGGGTTTACAAAAGGAAGGTCCTGTCAAACTAATCTCATAGATTTCTTTGACTGGGTAACCAGAGTGGTGGACCAAGGGGGAGCAGTTGATGTCACCTACCTTGACTTCAGCAAAGCTTTTGACACTGTTCCACATAGAAGATTGATAAATAAGCTGGGTAGGCTCAGGGTGGGTCTGAAGTTGGTCAACTGGGTGGCAAACTGGTTGACGGGCAGAAAACAGAGTGGTGGTAAATGGTATACAGTTAGAAGAGATGCAAGTCACAAGTGGGGTACCTCAGGGATCAGTCCTGGGGCCAGTCCTCTTCAACATCTTCATTAGTGACCTTGCAGATGGACTAGAGGGTAAGGCTTGTCTGTTTGCAGATGACACCAAGATCTGCAACAGAGTAGATGATCCTGATGGGCTGGGCAGAATAAGAAGTGATCTGGATAAACTAGCAACATGGTCAGAAGAGTGGCAACTGGGATTTAATGCAAAGAAGTGCAAAATCATGCACATAGGGAAGAGAAACCCTGAAGCCACCTATAGGCTGGGAGGGGAGTTGCTAGCAGTCACAAAGGAAGAAAGAGACTTGGGCATCATCATCACTGATGACCTGAAATCATCCAAACAGACCTCTAAAGCAGTAGGTAAGGCTAGGGGGTGTTAGGGTGTATTAGTAGGGGTATCACAAGTCGTTAGAGGGAGGTAATAATCCCTCTTTACAAAACACTGGTTAGGCCCCATCTGGAGTACTGCATGCAGTATTGAGGCCAAACTTCTGCAGGACATTAACCAAATTGAGGCAGTCCAGAGAAGGGCAACCAAAATGGTGCAGGGAGTGCATCAGAAGACATATGAGGACAGATTAACAGAGCTCACTATGTATATCCTTGAGCAAAGGAGGGAGAGAGGTGATATGATCGAGGCATTCAAACATCTTAAGGGCATAAACAAGGTGAAAGAGTCTAACATGTTTAAATATAAGAAAAATAGCAGGACAAGAGGACACAGCATGAGATTAGAGGGGGGCCGATTAAGGGGGAATGTGAGGAAATTCTTTTTCACAGAAAGGGTAGTGGATGCATGGAATGGCTTACCACAAGAAGTGGTGGCTATGAATACAGTGCAGGGCTTCAAACAGGCATGGGGTAGGCATAAGGGAGTAATACAAATGACTATGAATAGATAGGCCACTGACAGAACAAAGGCCAATGGCACATTTATAAGGTAGAAAAAGAAATGGGCAGACTGGATGGGCCTTGCGGTCCTTATCTGCCGTCAACTTCTATGTTTCTATGTTAAACATTTACATGAAAATCCCTTTTAAACATTTATTTATTTTAATTTTTTTCCTACCTGCGATACTTCTATGAGACACAACATCTCATTATCATGGAGGTCCCATAAATACAGTAGTAAACCTATGATGCCTCTGGAAAAACTTTGGAGAAGATTATAGATTTTTAGTTGTATTTCTCATATTCCCTGCTATTATCTTCCTCTTAATAATAATAACATTTGTAGTACAGAAGCAGGATCCAGACCCTTTGGAATTTATGTTCTCTTGTTGTTTGTCTACATCAGGGTTTCTCAACCAGGAGTCAGTGGCTCTTATTAGTCCACACAAGCCTTCACTTGGGGTCCCAGGCAGGTAATGCACAAACATGCAGGCACAGTATTCCTATTAAATACCCATTTAGCATACATAAATAATGCCTGTTTGTGATGTTATTGCTCATTCTTCATACTAAATAAAGTGAAACACTGCTGTAAATTAAAATCTTCTTGGGAATAGGGGTTCATTGGAATGTTTGGTCTTGGTCATGGTATCCTCCATGTCAGAAAGATTGAGAGTCCCTAGTCTACAAGTGATATCATAGTCTCCTGCTTGTGACATCATAATTGTTTCCATGGTAATTAATTGTGATTCATTAAGAGAGGATTATGACAGCACATGTAGATAATCAACAGGAGTAATGTGAAATCTGTGCAAAAAGAATTCAATTTTCAGGCATCTGGTTTTAGTAAAAAGAGTGGACAATAGATACAGAACATAGGTGAAATGTAAAAGACAAAGAACCTCTGTGCGCAAACACTGAGGCAAGGGTTACCCCAAAGGGCATTTGGCTGGGAAGCCAAGTTTCAAGAAAATACAAAATCACATGGGCTGCATATGCAAATCACCACAGAATGTTATGCTGGTCCAACTTTAAGCAGAATTGCATGGTGCTGAAAGGCCTCTCACACAGTTTGTAAAGGGTGCTAACAGAAGACATTGACACGTGTTTCGTCCTACCAGGACTCATCAGTATGTCTCGTCTGTTTGACACCCCAGTGAAATGTAAGCCACATTGTATGTAAATATTATGATTTTTAAAGTTGTCTCAGACATGTTACAGGCTCTTTAAAGCATTAAAGGGGACATGAAAGGAAAAATGGGATTAAGCATCTTTTAAAAGGTAAACTGACCACATTACCATGGTTGAGGCCAGGGAGAGAGATTGTTAATTGTTTAGGCCACAATTAGCTTGTCAGCAACAGGTGGTGAATGAAGGTATGTGAACAGCATACTATATGCTGATAGTTCTGTTGATAGTTCAACTGAGAAGACACTCAGTTCGCCACCCCTTGTAACATTGCATGCCAGTTCCAGCACCAGTCTTCTTTATTTATTGAACACTATAGGAGAGTAGAAGAGTTCCACCACCTGGAGATGACAGTAGTTCCACAAATACAAATCTAGAGATGAAAGTTCCACCACTAAACATTTCCAATTAACCTACCTTGAGAGTACCACCAACACATACAACCTGCAGACTTATATACTGAAATATCATCCATCTGTGTTAAACTGCACTTCCTTTCTGCCACTGACAGGAACTATGGTTCACAAACTACATAAACAGCCATCTTTGGAATTACAGTGTAAACTGCAGTTTGCATGTTTTGATACATGACAGATGGAAATGCTATGGCGATGATGCATACTGACCCATATATGCTAACTCACTCAATTCCATCTTTCCTTTCATGTCCCTTTTAACAGGGAGTTCATACATAGGTTTATTTATACATGTTTATTTTTCTTATCTGTGAGTACTGCTGGGATAGAGGATGGATACATATGAACCTATGAAACTTGCTGAATAATATTTTATGCTTAGAGTGGGATAGTGCATCACCTTTATTGGACCAACATGCAGTAAATATTATACATGGATGTTATAGTTTCTGAGACCACATAGATCCCGTTGTTATTTTCTCAAGTTGATAAACTGCCATTTAAGATGGATTTTGGTAACTTGCAATTTATTTGAGACAATGTTTGTAGCACAAACACATAGAAACATAGAATTTGATGGCAGATAAGGACCTCTTGGCCCACCTAGTCTGCCCATTTCCCTACCTAATGGATAAGCTGCAGATCCTAGTTAACCAACAGCCTACTTCCTCCTACCACCCAATAGAATTGTCTTATGTCTGTCCCATGCATTCTTGAATTCCCCCACTGTTTTTGACTCCATGACCTCCTCAGGATGGCTGTTCCATGCATCCACAACCCACTCCGTGAAAAAATACTTCCTCACATTACCTCTGAGCCGTCCCCCTTCTAGCCTCGAATCATGCCCCCTTGTTCTTGCACATCTCTTTTTCAGGAAGATGCTACCCTCTTGGACTTTGTTTATTCTCTTGTGGTACTTGTAAGTTTCTATCATGTCCCCCTCTCCCTCCTTTCCTGTAGGGTATACATATTAAGCTCCTTAAGTCTCTCTTCGTATGTCTTCTGGTGCAGACCCTGCACCATTTTGGTTGCCCTCTTCTGGACAGCCTCAACCCTGTCTATGTCTTTGAGGATGTGGGTCTCCAGAACTGCATGCAGTACTCCAGATGGGGTCTCACCAACTGTCTGTACAGAGGGATAACAACTACCTGTTTTCTGCTGGTGATGCCTCTCACTATGCATGCCAGTATCCCCCAGCCCTCCTTACTGCCTTCTCACATTGCTTGCCCACCTTTAGGTCATCTGATATAACTACCCCCAGGTCCCTTTCCATTTATGTTGTTGTCAGTATCTCACCCCCCCCCCCCGTATACTCTTCACCTGGGTTTTTCTTTCCCAGGTGCATTACTGAACTTACTTTGCATTGAATCTAAGCTGCCATACATTTGACCATTCCTCCAACCTTGCCAAGTCCCTTCTCATCCTTTTCACCCCACCTTGTGTATCAACCCTATTGCAGATCTTTGTGTCATCTGCAAAGAGACACACTTTTCCTTCAAGCCCCTCTGCAAAGTCACTTATAAAGACATTAAAAAGGACTGGACCCAGTACTGAACCCTGTGGGACCCCACTAGTAAACCCCCTTTCTTTACAGAGGATTCTGTTTACTATTACCCTCTGCATCCTGTTGTCCAGCCAATGTTTTACCCAGGTTACCGCCCTGGGATCCACTCCCAGGCTGGCTAATTTGTTTATTAATCTTTTGTGTGGGACAGTGTTGAATGTCTTGCTAAAGCCTAGGTAGGCCATGTCCACAGCCCCTCCCTGGTCTGCTACTTTCATCACAGGAGTCAAAGAAATCAATTAGATTAGTCTGACATGACCTACCCACTGTGAATCTATGCTGCCTTGGGTCCTGTGCCCCACTGGCTTCTAGGTACTCAACAATTCTTTCCTTCAGAAGTGATTCCATCATTTTCCATACCACTGAGGTCAAACTGACAGGTCTGTAGTTTCCTGTCTTTGTCTTGCTCCCACTTTTGTGAAGGGGAACCACATCCACCCTTCTCCCATCCTCAGGTACCACACCATCCTCCCATGATTTGTTAAAAGGGGCAGTCAGTAATGTTACTAGTTCTCCCCTTAGTTTTTTTAGAATTCTGGGGTGAATCCCATCAGGCCCGATTGCTTTGTCTACCTTCAGTTTTAGGAGTTCTTTCAGAACCCTTTCTTCTGTGAAAGGACTGATATCGACCCCTCCTTCTCCAGAATGCTTCTATTGATTGGATTTGGTACCTCCCCCTCCTCTTCTTTTGTGAATACTGAGCAGAAGTATTCACTCAGTATCCCTTCTTTTTCACTGTCCCTCACTGCCCACCCACCCTCCTCTTTATTCAGCCTCAGTACCCCTCCCTTTATCTTTCTTCACTCCCTAATGTACCTATAAAATTTTTTATCCCCCTTCTTAACCAAGTTGCCTGTCTTTTCCTCAGTTTGGGCCTTTGCTATTCTGACTGCCTTCCCAGCTTCCTTCTGCTTTAACTGGTACAGTTATCTGTCCTGCTCCTTCTGTGTTTCCTTATACTTCCTGAATGCTACAGTATCTTTTTCTCCCTAACCTTCCCTGCCACCTCTTTTGAGAACCATAGTGTGTTTTTCTTTCATTTTGATTTATTTGCTTCACACAAAGGCTTGTTGCCTCTGTGATGTCAGTTTTGATGTTTCTCCATTGTTGCGCCACCCCTCCTTCTTGCCTGTTTGCTAGTGCTTTTCTGAGGCACTCTCCCATTTTGACAAAATCAGCCCTCCTGAAGTCCAGTACCTTCACTTTTGTACAGTTTGATTCTACAGCTGAGTTTATCGTGAGCCACACTGTTTGGTGGTCACTTGCTCCCAGATGGCTACCCACTTCTAGATTTGAGATCCTCTCTCCATCCCAATTTAAGAGTACTAAGTCTAAGATTGCTCCCTCCCGAGTGGGCTCAAACACTAGCTGTCTAAAGCATGCCCCCTGTAGGGCATCAAGAATGACCCTGCTCTTGGATGTGGCTGCAGCAAAGGTGCTCCAGTTAACAACTGGCACATTCAGGTCCCCATCAGCAATATCTCTCCTTTCTCTGCCATCCTAAGGATGCCTTCTATCATTTTTTTGTTCATTTCCTCCCCCTGAGATGGGGGTCTGTATGCAACCCCTGTGCAGATTGTGGTGCCATTTCCAGTCTCCAGGATGACCCACAGTGGCTCCTCTCCTCTCCTCCCCTCCCTCTTTACCCTTTAGTTCCATTGCTTTGATCCCTTCCCTTACATAGAGAGCTCCTCCTCCTCTTCTACCCTCCCTGTCCCTTCTGTAGATTGTGTACCCTGGTATGTTGACATCCAGTCATGGTTCTGTGTGTACCATGTTTCTGTGACTGCCACGATATCCAGGCATTCCTCTTCCATCAAGGACACCAGTTCAGGGAGCTTGTTATCTAGACTATGGGCATTAGCACTCATTACACTCCATTTTTTGATAGCCTTGCCCCATTTTGCCCCATCTCTGTCCTTCCTGCCTTTATCTTTTTCTCCATTTACCCCTGCTCTTCTCCCCATCAACTTCTCTGTCTTGGTGTTTACCTGACTAACTACCCTGATTTTGGTAGGGAGAACTAGGATTTCCCTTCTCCTTTTCAGTGCCTCCCATCTTGGCTAGTTTAAATGCTTGCCAATAAAGCAGTTAAACCTATCACCTAAGATCCTGGTTCCCCTCCTGGACAGATGCAGATGATCGTGCCAGTATAGGCCTGCATCCCTCCTGGTAGACCCCCAGTCCCCAATGAAACCAAAACTCTGACCTCTGCACCAGTTTTTCAACCATTGATTGAATCCCATTGTGCAGAGCACACTAGCCTCACCAATGCCATAGACAGACAGCACCTCCGAGAAGGTTACTGTGCATGCTACTTGTCTAAGGCCCCTCCCCAACTCCAGAAACTCCTCCTGCACTGCTCTGATCCCTTTCCCAGACAAGTCATTTGTCCCTAGATGGACAATGACATCCAGTTCCCTCCTCCATGCAGCTGCTCCACGATCCTAGAGGATTCGCTCCCCATCCCTCCCAGCTGTGGCTCCAGGTAGGCACTTTACCTCCTTCTCCCCTCCCTTCCCAAGTTCTACATTTCTAACAGTGGAGTCCCCCACCAGGAATTGTTTCCTTCCCTTGTGGCCTCCCATGCTACCCTCCTGTGGGCCTCCTTTGTGGAAGTTCCCAGCATCCTCCATGGTCTCCACTGTGGGTGCCTCCACAGAGGAACCACACTCTGCCAGAATGGCATATGAATTGTGGAGAGGTACAACTGGAGAGGTGTGCCTCTGTTCCACCATCCTCACCCTTCCTGAGCCCACTGTGGTCCAGCTGCTTCCCTTTCTTGGCAGCCTCTGAGGCAGCAGCAGTGGCCCTGGTGGTCCCTGGGTGGGAAAGGAGGTCCCTGAATCCTGGCCAACTCAGCCTGGTGATGAGCAACCTCCTCCTTCAGCCCAGAGAGGTGCCTGCAAATGGGACAACACTGCATCCTCCAGAACATCTTCCAGAAGACTGCTGCTCCACAGCCACTACACTACACCACTCCCATCATATCTTATTTGTGGCCCCTTAACTGTTGTTTTGTATACTTACTCTTTCCTCTCTCTGTTTATTTTTTTCTCTCCTTACTTTCCTACTGCCTTCATGCCCTTAAAACTTCTGATTTTCCTGTTCTGGGACAGGAAGTTCCTATATTCCTCAATAGTCTCCTTCTTACCTGCTCCAAGTCAGACTTCCACCAGCTTGGCGAGGGGGAGTGGAGAGCTACTCTTTTCCTTCTAGGATGGTGAGTCTTTTGTGCCTCTGTGATCACTCCCTTCCTGCTCCCAAACAGGAAGTTCCTGTTGTCAGTCAAATCCTTTGCCGATAAAAGTACAGCCAGCTAAGGGTGGGGGGTGGAAAGGAGAGATAGAGGCCAATATAGTCCCAGTAAAGTTCTAACAGCAGCTCCTTCCTCTTGCTGCTCTCTGCCAAATGTGATCTAGGTCAATTTTTAAATGCAAACATCTGGTTTCCTTCTGCTTAAGCAACTCCCCCGAATTCACAGTTTCTTTCTTCACCTACATAACTGCACAGATAACAATTCCTTCACCCAACTCAGACAAACACACTAACTCTTTTTTTTGTTTGTTTGTTTTTACCCTAAATTGAAGTTCCCAGTAGTAGAGTTCTAGTTCTTTAGTCCAGTAGAATAGTAAAGTTCTAACAGCAGCTCCTTCCTCTTGCTGTTCTTGAGGCAAAACTTGCA
The DNA here is from genome assembly GCA_016271365.2 of Neoceratodus forsteri. NCBI lineage: Eukaryota > Metazoa > Chordata > Ceratodontiformes > Ceratodontidae > Neoceratodus > Neoceratodus forsteri. Next base: position 1,091,324,408 of record CM057458.1, read on the forward strand.
CTAAAAATTCAGGTTGAGTTGTATTGCTCCTTGGAAAAAAAATAGACTTATGGGATTGTGTGATACCTTCCACTGAGCCAAACATAGATATTACACAAAATTGTTACAGCACAAAAGCTTTACAGACTCAAAGCTTACATGCTATAGAATCCTTGGGAAAAATTTATGTTGGTCCAATAAAAGGGCTTTTAATGTATTTCATTGCATGCCTATGTAGTAGACACAATGAAAATAGTGTAAAGATTTCAACATTTATAGAAGTATAGTCAAGTTGGATAATTTACATTTGTAATACTTATTAGATTAATGGGAAATAACCATGGCACTGGGTGAAAATACTGTGTATTTTAAATGGATGCAAGTATTAAATATGCTCTGTCATGACAGAATAGAAATGGTACAGTGGGCTAGATTTAGTAAGTAGCTTCCCTGTAAATCCACTTAGGGTTTAGTTAGCATCATAAAGCCTATGCTAGTTCTTTGCATGTTGCTGTTAGGACTGGAGGAAGGGAATGACATGATTATAAAAACAGGTCACATGCCCATGTGATTTCTCTATATAACCAATCCAAGTGTCACTGTGATAACTGATCTTGGATCTAAGGAATAATCAAAAAGTTATTGTTCTTAGCTGGTGGTGATGATGTCACTATTGGATGTAAGTGTATACTAAATTATTTAGTGGATGATTTTTTAGTAACAAGCAAACAAGGTGGGACATCAGACCAATTCAGAAATAACCCTGATGCTGTAACTCAGATAACCGACAATTGTCATCTCAACTGTATCCAAGCTATGTAACACCTTGAAATCATAACAAAGTTGACTGAATAATTCAAGCCTGAATAAATACAACTTTTTTTGTAAAGAAAGGTCTGGGTACATCTCATGTTCATCTCGAAAAAAGCAGAGACTATTCTTCTCTCAGGATGATACCTAAAGTCTGCCCAATGTCTAACACTGGAATACAACGTTAAAAGGAATACCCAGTATAAGTTATTAGCCTGAATTACACAAAAGTGAGTTGGTGGCAGCACTGCCCAATGATTAGTAAACTCACTACAGTGATGAGTGTATGAACTGCATGCAGTATGAAACAAAGTAAAGGAGAGAAGCAACACACCAAGCTGAGGTTAGATGAAAAAAAGAACTAATGTCATGTTTTTGGTAGCAGGGTAGTGTTACGGAAAACTTTCTGCTAAGGTAGAAACTTTGCAAAGAGTGCACTTAAAGGACTCAGATATTCTGCAAAAATTGTTCAAAGAAGAATAATGACAAATGCAGAACTTGAGGCACTAAAAATTCAGGTTGAGCTTGCAAAGCTACCTAGAAACGTAGAAACTGGTGGCAGAAAAAGGCTCACTGACCCATGCAGTCTAACTGGCCATATCTATGGTATGATGTTAATGCCCTAGTATTCACTCACTCCACTCTCCATGTCACCTTCCCCTGCTATCCTCACTATTTCCATATGTCTGCCCCACCCTAACTTGAAGCCATCCATTGACTGGTGCAGACTGCCCCCTCTGGCTGCCTGCTCTACTTACCCATCACCTTCTCAATAAAGAAGTACTTTCTGATGTCCTTCCTAAATCTCTTTCTGACCATCTTTTTTAAATGTCCTCTCGTGATTATGTTTTCTCCCTATGGCCCCTATGCACTAAGGGGTGCTATGCCTATGTGCTATGTAACCCCCTTGTTCCCAGGGGTTACTAGAATACCACTTAGAATCAGTGGCAGGCAGGGACAGGCAGCTTGTGAAATGCCAGTTAAATGGATTTCACAGAGTCACGCTCTGTTTTTCAGTCTCAGTTGAGCTGGAGTGATGATAGATAGAAACATAGAAACATAGAATCTGATGGCAGATAAGGACCACTTGGCCCACCTAGTCTGCCCATTTTCCTACATAACAGATAAGCTGCAGATCCTAGTTAACCAACAGCTTACTTCATACTACCCTCCACTAGGACTGCCTTATGTCTGTCCCATGCATTCTTGAATTCCCCCACTGTTCTTGACTCCACGACCTCCTCAGGGAGGCTGTTCCATGCATCCACAACCCTCTCTGTGAAAAAATACTTCTTCACATTACTTCTGAGCTGTCCCCCTTTATCTTAAAATTGTGCCCCCTTGTTCTTGCACATCTCTTTTTCTGAAAGATGCCACCCTCTTGGACTTTGTTGATTCCCTTGAGGTACTTGAAAGTTTCTATCATGTCCCCTTTCTCCCTCCTTTCCTCAAGGGTATACATATTAAGCTCCTTTAGTCTTTCTTCGTATGTCTTCTGGTGCAGACCCTGTACCATTTTGGTTGCCCTCCTCTGGACAGCCTCCACTCTGTCTGTGGCTTTGCGGAGATGGGGTCTCCAGAACTGCACACAGTACTCCAGATGGGGTCTCACCAACTGTCTGTACAGAGGGATAACAACTTCCTGTTTTCAACTACTGATGCCTCTCCCTATGCATCCCAGTATCCCCCCAGCCTTCCTTACTGCCTTCTCATTGTTACCACCTTTAGGTCATCTGATATAATTACCCCTGGTCCCTTTCCATTTTACTGTTGTCATATTCACCCTCCATTGTGTACTCTTCCCTGGGTTTTGTTTCCCAGGTGCATTACCTTACACTTCTTTGCATTGAATCTGAGCTGCCATACATTTGACCATTCCTCCAACCTTGCCAAGTCCTTCTCATCCTTTCCACTCCATCTGGTGTATCAACCCTGTTGCAGATCTTTGTGTCGTCTGCAAAGAGACATACTTTTCCTTCCAGTTCCTCTGCAATGTCACTTATAAAGACATTAAAAATGACTGGTCCCAGTACTGAACCCTGCGGTACCCCACTAGTAACCCTCCTTTCTTCACTGTGGACTCCATTTACTACTACCCTTTGCGTCCTGTTGTCTAGCCAATTTTTTATCCAGGCTACCACCGTGGGACCCACTCCAAGGCTGACTAACTTGTGTATTCATCTTTTGTGTGGGACTGTATCAAATGCCTTGCTAAAATCTAGGTAAGCCATGTCCACAGCCCCTCCCTGGTCTACTACTTTGGTCACCCAGTCAAAGAAATCTATTAGATTCATCTGACATGACCTTCCCATCGTGAATCCATGCTGCCTTGGGTCCTGTGCCTCACTGGCCTCTAGGTACTCAATAATTCTTTCCTTCAGAAGTGATTCCATCATTTTCCCTACCACTGAGGTCAAACTAGCAGGTCTGTAGTTTCCTGCCTCTGTCCTGCTCCCACTTTTGTGAAGAGGAATCACATCCACCCTCCACCAGTCGTCAGGTACCACCCCTTCCTCCCATGATTTGTTAATGAGAGTAGTCAGCGGTGTCAGTAGTTCTACCCTTAGTTCTTTTAGAATTCTTGGGTGAATCCCATCAAGCCCCATTGCTTTGTCCACCTTCAATTTTATTAGTTCTTTCAGAACCCTTTCTTCTGTAAATGGACTGGTATCGACCCCCATCTTCAGAGTGTTTCTCTTGTTTGGTTTAGGTACCTCCCCCTCCTCTTCCTTTGTGAATAATGAGCAGAAATATTCATTCTGTATTCCTGCTTTTTCACTGTCACCCTCTACTCACATTCCCTCCCTTCCCCTTTATTAAGCCTCAGTATCCCTCCTTTGGTCTTTCTTCGCTCCCTAATGTACCTATAAAAGGTCTTATCCCCCTTCTTAACAGAGTTGGTTATCCTTTCCTCTGTTTGGGCCTTTGCTATTCTGACTGCCTTCCCAGCCTCCTTCTGCTTTAACTGATAAAGTTCTCTGCCCTGCTCCTTCTGTGTTTCCTTATATTTCCTGAATGCTATCCTTTTTCTCCCTAACCTTCCCTGCCACCTCTTTTGAGAACCATAGCGTTTTTTTCCTTCGTTATGTTTTGTTGATTTGCTTTACACAAAGGCTTGTTGCCTCTGTGATGGCTGTTTTGATTACTCCCCATTGTTCCTCCACCCCTCCTTCTTGCCTGTTTGCTAGTGCTTTTCTGAAGCACTCTCTCATTTTCCCAAAGTCAGCCCTCCTAAAGTCCAATACTCTTGCTTTTGTATGGCTTGATTGAATGGCTGTGTTTATTGTGAGCCACACTGTTTGGTGGTCGCTTGTTCCCAGATGGCTACCCACTTCTAAATCTGAGATTCTTTCTCTGTCCCCATTTGAGAGTACCAGGTCTAAGATTGCTCCCTCCCGAGTGGGTTTCAATACTAGCTGTCTGAGGCATGCCTCCTGTAGGGCATCAAGAATGACCCTGCTCTTGGATGTGCCTGCAGCAAAGGTGCTCCAGTTAACATCTGGCATATTCAGGTCCCCCATCAACAAAATCTCCCCTTTTTCTGCCATTCTAAGGAAGCCTTCTATCATTTCCTTGTCCATTTCCTCCCCCTGAGATGGGGGTCTGTACACAAACCCCATGCGGATTGTTTTACCATTTCCTGTCTCCAGGGTGACCTAGAGTGTCTCATCTGCTCCCTATTTATGCTTTAGTTCTGTTGCTTTGAACCCTTCCTTACATAGAGAGCTACTCCTCCTCCTCTTTTACCCTCTCTGTCCCTCCTGTAGATTGTGTATCCTGGTATGTTGACATCCCAGTCATGGTTGTCTGTGTACCATGTTTCTGTGACTGCCACAATATCCATGCAACCCTCTTCCATCAAGGCCACTAGTTCAGGGAGCTTGTTACACAGACTATGGGCATTGGTACTCATCACCCTGATTGATAGCCTTATCCCTTTTAGCCCCATTCCTGTCCTTATTGCCTTTGCCTTTTTTTACATTTACCTCTGTCCTGCTCCCTAATGACTTCTCTACCTTGGTGTTTCCCTCACTAATTACCATGTTTTGTGGGGGGAGGCTGGGATTTCCCTGCTCCTTTTCAGTGCCTCCCCCCTTGGCTAGTTTAAATGCTTGCCAATGAAGCATTTAAACCTCTCACCTAGGATCCTGGTTCCCCCCTGGACAGATACAGACCATCTCACCAGTATAGGTCTGCATCCCTGCAGATGGCTCCCCAGTCCCCAGTGAAGCCAAAACCCTGAGCTCCACACCAGTTTTTCAACCATTCATTGAATTCCCTGGTGAGGAGTACCCTACTCTCACCCTTGCCATAGACAGGCAGCACCTCCGAGAAGGTTACTGCATGCAATACTTGTCTAAGGCCCCTCCCCAACTCTACAAACTCCTCTTGCACTGCTCTGATCCCATTCCTAGCCAGGTCATTTGTCTCTAGGTGGACAATGACATCCAGCTCCCTCCCTCATGCAGCTGCTCCCACGATCCTGAGGATTCGCCTCCTGTCCCTCCAAGCCACGGCACCAGACAGGCACCTTACCTCCCTCTCCCCCTTTCTCCTCCATTTCTACCCCCTAATGATTGAGTCCCCCACCAGGAGTTGTTTCCTTCTCCTGTGGGGTCTCATGCCACCCTCCTGTGGGTCTCCTTTGTGAAGGTTCCCAGCATCCTCCTTGGTCTCCACTGTGGCTGCCTCCATAAAGGAACCACTATCCACCAGAAGAGCGAATGAATTCTAGAGAGGTACAGCTGGAGGGATGCAACTCTGTTCCACCACCCTCTCCCTCACTAAGCCCACCCTGCTCCAGCCTCTCCTCTTTCTTGGCAACCTCTGAGGTAGTGGCATTGGCCCTGGTGGTCCCTGGGTGGGGGAGGAGGTTTCATGAATCCTAGCCAGGTCAGCCTTGTGATGGGCAACTTCCTCCCTCAGACCAGAGAGGTGCCTGCAAATAGGGCAGCATCACAGCCTCCAGAATGTCTCCCGGAACACTGACGTCCCACAGCCATTGCACTACACCTCTCCAATCATGTCTTATTTTGTGTCCCCTCTCCTGTTTCTCTGTATGCTTACTCTCTCCTCTCCTTACAGTTCTCATCCTTCCTATTCTGGGGCAGCAACTTCCTATATTCTTCAGTAGCCTCCTTCTTCCTTGCAAAGTGTCAGACCACCAGCAGCTGAGGGGTGGGAAGAGTGAGCTACTTTTTTCCTTTAGGGTTGACAAAACCAATGTTTCTCTATGATCCTTCCCTTCCTACTGCCAAACAGGAAGTTCCTGTTGACAATCAAATCCAGTGGCTATAAAAGTAGAACTGGTTTAGGGTGGGATGGAGGGCAATGAGTAAGAAAAAAGGCTAGCAACAGGAAGTTGTAATTTTAGTTACCTGCTTTTATAGTGTCTAAGCCACACCCCCAATTAAGCTCTCTCTCCTCCTACTGGTTTAGCAAAGTAAACTGATACAGTACCCTTCCCAGCACAGAACACACACTGACTTTCTCTCTTTTCTTTCTTTTTTTTACCCTAAATAAGACCCCTTCTACTTCTAATAAAGTATATGTTTGCTTAATCTCAACAGACACTGACTCCTGCTGAGATATAAGTGTTAAATTAATAAGAAAATGTAGCTTCTTTTAGTTAGCTGCTTTCTGCTCTACAAGCAAGGCTAGCAACAGTCACTTTGGAACTGTCACAGCAACATAAGCCACACTAGAAGCTGGCTGCAGGGGGTTAGCTTTAGAATGTTCAGTTAGAGTGAGTGAGTCTGCAGCAGGAGTCAGTGGAGGAGGTTGCAGGTAGTGCAGCCTCTCTCTTTAGCTCTGTCAGAGAGCTACCAGTAGTGTTTTGTTTGTTTCTCACCCTAGTGTGAGCCAGTACAGCCTTGTGATGAAGTGGTGGAAACCAAGCCAAGTGGTTTTCACAGTGCCCCATCCCAGGAGGGATGGGGTGGATTCCAGGATTCAGGGGCTATCCCCTGGTTCAGTCTGGACTATGTTGAAGCTGCCTGAGATTCAACTGCTCTGTGAGTACCTGTGACTTTTGTGTGGAAAAACCCTGGGGCACCTGCATTCCTTGTGGTGAGTTTTCTCTGACAAAGGAACTCTCTCATACAGACTGTTTTCTGTTTAAAAGTGTCTGCTAAAGTGGGGGTCTAGTGAAGAGACATTGACAATTACAGAAATTTTAACTTTCTGACACCTCAGAGGTGTGTAATGTAGTATGTTAAATGTGAAAGACCTTTCAAGATAGCATCTACAAGTTTTCTGTGAGGGTGTTATTAACCAGATGAATGGCCGAGTATAAACTAGGAAGCAAAAGGTGGGAGACCCCCCATCTCAAGCAACCAGTTTACCTCTCAGGGTTCAGTCTGTGCACCTGTGTTTTCTCTCAGTGCATTTGGCCAGTGCCTGAAAAAAATGGTTTACCCAGACATGGGTTGGATTTTCTGTGAGCCTGTATGTGCTCTTTGGTGGCAGAGGGTACCACCATCAATTCCCTCATGAAATATGTGAAAGTGTCTTAGTACTGGTCATGTGTGCCTAGTCAAGAGGAAGTATAATTCAGAACCAGAGTGCGCTGTTCAAGTCAGAACCTGGGAGTTAACTGTGTGTGTTCTGTGTACCTCAGTAATCTGCATTACCAGTAGGGGTAGACCTATGGGGGTCCATCTTCGCTTTGTGATTATTCTTTAGCTATGTGAATAAAAGCCACACTCTAGAATCCCAATCTGGTTTGAACAGTATTGTTATTGCTTCCACTGTGTCTGGATCTACTTGGGTGCCCCTGGCCAGAAGTACAAACTTAGCATAATTGTGGGCAAATGCTTTCTCCCAGGGACCCAGGTTAATGGCCATGGTAAATGGTCCCAACAGGTGTGAGACAGGTAGTGGCCACACTTGGTTAGCCTGTCTGTTTATGGCAGGCTCAGAAAGAAGATGTACTAGTAAACTGAACTGTAGTGACAACCCCAACCACTCTCTTTGGCACCATGTGGTGAGAGGAGCAGCCCTGCTAGTTAAACAAGGGGGGCCAGTGGGGGTGGGTTACAGCTGTATATCTGTAGTATGTAGGCAAGCCTAAGTGTCTGAGCTGCACATCAGGGGTCCAGCAGACCCTCAACAGCATTCACAGTAGGGATATGCACTCCTTCTGCAGTCAGAACCCTGGCAATGCATACAGCTACTCAAGTGGACAATCTGGTGAAGCAGCCAGGGATGTGCCCGCATGCCACATCATTCACAAAACCACAGAGTGCTGGTAAGGGTGTGAAAGATACGGCAACAGGCATCCCGTTGTATTCTCTCCATGCCCCACACAGAACACATCTGCTGGCTGTGGCAGGAAGAACAATGGACGTTCTGTTCTGTCCCACTCCTCCGATTAAGAAGGGAGGGCTGGAGGCAGCAGTTTGGCCATTAGTAAATACAGGACTCACAACATCCCATGATCTCCTGCTTCACACAGAGCAGGGGATCTACTCAGGGACCAGGTCAGGCATCCAGTTGGAAGCCTGCCTGTGTCATCTGATCTATCCCTTGTACTCCAGCCTGACAGGGAGGCAGGGCTGAGGGCAGGCACCCTGCAGTTGCCAGCCATCATGAATGCTGGGCACTCTCATGTAATGGGGTTACGTCAGACCCTTTCAGACTATATGTTGGCACCCAACAAGGATGCCCGCTGTCCCCCCCTTCTCTTTAATTTATATCTCAAACCCCTTATAAGAAGTATACTGTGCAACCACGAGATAAATGGCATTAAAATTCAGGAAAGTGTTGTTAAGGTAACTGCCTATGCCGATGATCTCCTGGTGTATATCTCGCACCCAAATGCCTCTATACCTGCCCTATTGAAAATGATACAAGAATATAGTCAATTGGCCAATTACAAGCTAAATTTGGAAAAGACTGTGGTGTACTCCCTCAATAAGAAAGTATTTAAACAGGAAATTACAGACCTGGGACTGACGTGGAGAGCAGAATCCATCAAATACCTGGGTCTTATTCTGACTAGGAACACGATGCGAACACGGCAGTTAAATTTGGACTCCTTGGTGCATACAATCGATTTAGATTTGAAAAGATGGGCAAAACTTCCAATTTCTTTATGGGGGAGGATAAATTTAGTTAAAATGAATGTGTTTCCTAGGCTGTTCTATCCCCTCAGTGTTTTAAACATTTGGCTCCCGCTCTCATGGTTCAAAAAAATTCATGGGCTTATCGCCAACTTTGTGTGGGGGTATAAAAAGGCAAGAATGGCCTATCATAAGTTAGCAGCCCCTAAACCATTGGGCGGACTTAGATTACCGCATCTGGGACTCTATTTTTTGGGCAGGACATGCTAACAAATATCTGAGGTGGGTGCAGGGAGTGGAAGCTCCGTATACTCCCTTATGGCTACAAATTGAGTTATCCCTCATTAAAGGATTAGGTCTTGCTCCTGAGGCTTTGTTGTATCTCAGCCCCAAACTCTTACCAGTGGCTCTCAGGCAATCCCCGATTGGAGTTTCGGTGAGGGCCCATTCACAGCTCTGCGGTTTCCTGAATTACTCCCACCTTAGTGATCCGTTACAGCCCACAGGGCAACCACGTTTCACCCAAGGTAGACTCATTAAGGCTACATGGCTAGCACAGGGGGGAGAGTGCTGTCTAAGGGATTTAATTTCAGTAGATGGACATGTGCTTCCTGCATCTGAGATTCTGAACAAATTCAAGTTACCAACCTCGGCGATATTTCAGGTTTACCAGCTCCGTCACCTTTTAATTAGTAAAATGGGCAACAGGCCAATACAGACTCCGAAAATAGAATTTTCCGAGATATTAAGACCTTTGGCAGGTCTACCACATGCTGTCTCTAACCTCTATAATACTTTATTCAACTGGGCCTATTCCCAGAACTTAGCCCCATCCTCTTATTGGGCATCTGTTTTTCCTATTAAGGAACTCGACTGGACAGCACTGTGGCATAGTTGTCATAAACTTATCTCCCAGGATCGGCTGAGACTGATTCAGTTTAAAATACTCCATAATATTTATTATTCCCCTCAGAAGTTGGCGAGCTTAAAGATAATCTCAGCCTCATCCTGTATGAGGTGTCAGCAAGGGGTCGGAGATCTGTTACATATTTTTTGGAACTGTCCAAAGATAGTGCCACTCTGGACAATTATTAAGAATGGGGTAGACCCTTTACTAGGGTTGGGAGACCTTTTCACGCCCGAAATATGCTTGTTGTGAGACGTAGCTTCTATTCCAATTAAAAACAGGAGGTTTCATATATCTCTAATCTCGGCATCCCTCAAAAAACTTGTCCTCAGACACTGGAAGAACTCTGTTGTGATCAGTTATACAGAATGGTTAGAGGAACTTCTTGCCAATCTCAGAATTGAGAGAATGATTGCCATTCTCCAAAATAAACTTCCTAGGTTTAATAAGATCTGGGGCCCCCTCTACACTTGTTATACATTATAGTCTAGGATTTTTCCTCCTATGGATTTAGGTAGGTACTTCAGAGCCTTGTGGGGGGTGGGGAGGGGAGGATTTTAGGGGTGGCAGAGGATGTCTCAGATGTTACCTGTGTTGTGCATGCATGTACACTCCACTTGGAGGTTTATGTGTTTATCGGATACATTCTCTGTACTAAAACTGTAAATAAAATTTTAAATGAAAAAAAAAATGAATGCTGGGCACTACATGCCTGTCCATGGGTGGGGAATTGCCCATGCGGTGTACGTGCCTATTATACATACCTAGACACAAATAGTGCATAGATATCATTGTGAACAGTTCCTCAGTGTCCACTTTGTCTATACTGTAAAGAAGCTTGAATATTGTAATCACATTCTCCCTTACTCCCTCCTGGGCTTCAGGGTATACAGTACTTGTTGAGGTCTCAGGGCTCTACATATAGGACTTTCTGCCCCTGAATCATTTTGGTTGCTCTCCTGTGCATGGCCTCAGCCCTACCCCTATCCTCGTTTGAGTGCAGACTCCAAAACTGCATTAAGTTCTCCTAATGTGACTGCAACAGGGATCTGTACATGGGCAGAATAATCTCCTTTATTTCTTCTGTTTGCTGCTGATCTCTCTGCCTGTGCACCACATCATCTTACTTGCCCTCCCCTCTGCTCTGTTACACTGCACTGACTGCGTTACCTTGCCTGCTATTAAGACCTTCAGATCCTACTCCTCTGTCATTTTCTACCACTACATTGCTGTACTGTATATGAGCTGTATAAAAAATGAGCAAAGGAAGTTTGAGACTACAAAGTTGCAGTCTGTGGCAGGTGAGAGTGGAAACAGCACTGAAGAGAAATGGAGAAGGAAGAAAAACAGCACTGGAGAGAAACAGAGGAGGAGAAAAAAGCAGTGTTAGTCTGATACAGTGGAGAAGGAGACAGAATGACCACACAAATTAAACATCAGCAGCAACAGACTACAGAGGGGGTAAATATTGGGGCAGACAGTTCAGTACAGATAGGGGTTGAATTTAAACCTATTCTAAGGCCCAGATACACTCATGGAGTTTACTGATTCATTCCTTATGCCTTGGAAAGGTTATATAAAGTACATAAACTGAAAGAGAAAACCTGGACTGCCCATATGGCCACATTATTCTCAGGCTGAGCATTAGAAGCCTAAGCCAGATTGTCTGTTTAGGACTCAGTTGTTCATAGTAAATTAAAACTTGCCATTACTGTACACAGCATGGTTACAGTTGTAGTCAATTTTGTCAGCTACTCGAGTCATAGCATCCGGGTATCTCTGAACTGATCTTATATCACACCTGCACTGCTTGCTACTTAAAATTATTCTGTACAATAGTTAGTTTAGTATACATGCTCTCCCCATTAATGACATCATCACCAACTCTGAAAAGGAAACCTTTGATCGACTGCTATGTCCAAGACCAAATGTTACAGTGACTCTGGGCTTGGTCATCAAGTGCAATCACAAGGACTATGTGACCTCTTCTTACAGTCATGTTGCTCCCTGCTTCGAATCCTACCAGCATGCAGAAAAGTAATTAGGTGTTATGGTACTAATTGTATCCTGACTGGATTAACGGGGGAGTTGTTTAATAGAAATTTGATGCATTGTAAGGGTTCTATTCTGATAAAACATTGTTACTGTTTGCATCTCATTAAGACACCCAGGGCTGAATTATCAAAGGGCCCTTAGACTGACTCAGGGTGTGTCAAACAACCACTTAGCATCAAATCCAGGTGTGCCAAATACTATGCACTGTATTTTGCAAGGAAAGTGTGCTCTGTGGCAAAGTCCCCCAAATTATGAAAGAGGTCCACTGCATCAAAAATATGTCGCATGTGGAGATAATGACACAAGCTTAGTTGAAAATGCACAGGTAGGAATGACTCAAGCTGAGTCAAAAAGAGGATGCAGGGGGCATGAATGACTCGAGCTGAGGAAAAAAGAAATGCAGGGCATGAGAATGACTTCAGCTGAGTTAAAAAGAGGAGCGATGCATGGTACCAGAATGACGCAAACTGAATCAAAAAGATGATGGGTGATGCTAGAATTTGACTCAAGCTGCATTAAAAAGACAATGCATGGAGTGAGAAATGACTCAGACTGAGTCAAAAATTACCACAGATGAAATGGCCAGCACAACAACATGCTAAGTCCCTAAAATGCTCTAATCTAGTTCCGCAGAGGAATACTGGCTCTATAAGCAACCTGCTACATATTCTGTCCTCACCTTTATGTCATCCATCATCAGTTGGAATAGCTCGGGCTGGTCTAACAATGGCATGCAACTTTGGTGCAGAATCAACAGCTTCCACCCTTTAAAATCCCCAAAAAAGGGGATGGTGCACCTGTTTTTGACGCAAGCCCTGTTGCAATATGCTGCACTCACTTTTTTGATGCAAGTCTGATGCAAGCCACTCTGGCACAGGCAGTTCTGCTTTTGGTACAAACAGCATTAAAAATCAAAACTGACAGAAATTTTGATACAGCTTGTTCCTTGTTACATTCTTTTCTGGCTCAAGCACATTGCATCATTCTCTGAACTTTGAAAATCGAGCCGACCCCCACTCCCCCAGTACTTATGCCACAGCAGTTAGATACAATACCACACATTTTAATAGTAATTAAGATTAGTACTGTAGGTATTCAGTAATTGCTACATAATTACAGTATAATGCAATTGTAAGATATATTTTATCATAGTTAACATATAATTGTATATTTCCTCCCATAGCAGTTACAGCTGAGTTAACACTGCATTAGAATTTAGTTGAGAAGGTTGTGTGAAGTAATTGTTACAGCACTGGATTTTGAAAGAGGATATTACAAATTCAAATCCTTCCAGAGTCCAAGCTCACTGTATATCCCTTAGATAGACATTTGAACTCCTTGTATTTATTTATTTATTTATTTATTTATTGTTAGGATTATAATACCTTTGAATCAGAGGTTCTTTTACAAAAGTTCTGCATCAGTTTACAATTACAAACACAGTACAATAACAAACTAAGAGGTTTTACATTGCCAGGTAACAAGTAATAAACAAGACTGCAAAAAAATCAGTTATACAGGAGATGGAACAACACGTAGGTTGTTGTATATGTTTAGATTACAGAGAAATACAGCTCATAATACAGTTGCAGGAGAGAGGGAGGAGGAGGTAGAAAGGAGAGGGAGAGGGGAGAGAGGGAGAGAGTGAGGGAGAGAGAGAGAGAGAGAGAGCGAGAGAGGGATGTAGAGCAAAGAGAAGGGTGGAGGTGTAGCAGACAACGTGTCATTGTCAGTCAGGTTGAGGTGGTTGGTAGTACGTTGAAAGGTGAGGAAGGGAGGAGAGGGGTGGGGTAGGAAGGTTAGTGAGTAGTTAGTAAGTTGGATGGAGGGTAGGCTAGAGCAAGAGTTGAGTAGGCTCTAAGTCCTAGAGGCAGTCATAGCAACTTAGCTGGGTGAGGTGCTGGTGCACGTTAAGCTTAAAGGAGCCAAAGGAGGGGATTTGATGGATCACTGGTGGTAGGTTATTTAACCAGGTGGGGGCTGTATAGCAAAAAGATTACTGACTGCGCAGTTCAGCAGTATGGGACCAGGAGGGTCATCGTGGATGCCCTCCGAGTATTGCAGGGGTTTGGGGCTGGTATAAGCAGGGATTGGACGCTTGGTGGAGCTTTTCCAAGAAGTATTTTTTTGGCAAATAGGCAAATTTGGTAAGTGATCCTATTTTTGAGGTTCAAACATTGAGCTTGCGCATAAAGGTCACACGTGTGGGTGTACCTGAGGGCACCCATAGCCAGCTGACATGCCTTGTTGAGAGTAATGGTGATTCTTTTAAGGGTAGTATCTGAAGCTGCTCCATAAAATATTAGCCCATAATCAACTAGTGAGATGATGGAGCTTGATACAGCAAGCTTAAGAGCCTTGGGGGTGAGGCAGTGCTGATATCTATGTAGGATGCCAATGCGAGAGCTGATTGCTCTAGATTTTAGGTTGATGTGGGCAGAGTAGGATAGGGTTCTATCTAGAGTTACACCTAGCTATTTGAAGTCCTTGACTTGCTCGAGGGGGAGGTTTTGTTTATTTAATATGGTTAGACAGGTAGCTTTGTGCCGACTTTGCTGGCTAGTGAACAGTATCGCCTTTGTTTTCTTGTAATTTATCAGCAGTTTATGTTCTCCAAACCAACTTTTAACCTCCTCAATCCCAGACTGAAGGTCTTTAGTGAGTAGGGTGGGATCAGTATGGGCAGCAAAGAGGACAGCATTATCTGCGTACAGTATGATGTTGCTAGAACATGCTTTTGGTAGTGAGTTTAGAAAAATGCTAAACAATAATGGTCCAAGGATGGAGCCTTGGTGTACTCCAGAGCTTACCGAGCAGCAGCTGGAGAATGTGTCATTAATTCTGACCTGCTGTGTCCTACCATCAAGATGGCTGGTGAACCAACTGGTCACCTCGTTGGAGAGACCAATGACCTGAAGTGAATGGAGCAGCGGTGAGTGGTTCACAAGTGTCAAATGCCTTGGTGAGGTCACTGTAGACTGACCCCACCATCTGGCCTCTGTTAAGTGCACTGTGTATGTAGTCAGTATATTCCAGCAAGGCAGTAGTAGTGGTGCTATGTGATTTCCTAAAGCCATGCTGTTCTTTGCTTTGGAGGTTGTATTTGGACAGATAATCTGTAAGCTGGTTTGTGACAATACACTCGAGCACTCTGCAAAGGGGGGGGAAGGATAGAGATAGGGGGATAATTGGAAGGTTGTGTCCTGTTGCCACTCTTATGGACTAGAACAATGGAGGTAGACTTCCAGCATTGTGGGAATTGTTGTCCAGTGAGGGAGAGGTTGATAAGTGAGGTAATGGGTTAGAAGACAGAGTCAAAGGTGAGGTTAAGGAGTTTGAGATCCAAGGAGTCACTGCTATAGCTGACTTTTCTTAACATCTTTTGGAGGAATTTTTTCATCTTCAGCATGGAGACTCATCTGAAATAGAAGGAAGGAGGACCAACTGGAGGGGGGGGATACATGGGTGGTGGGAGGATAAACCCCCTTAATTAAATAGTTGGGGTGGAGTATGCCGTTGAGGTCTGAGAAGGCCTTATTTAGGGTATCTGCTATTGCAGAGGGGTCTTGTATAAGGCCTCCTTCAGAGAGGATCATGTTTGGGTGTGCTTTGGAGGATTGCCCTGTGAGGGATTTGATGTTGTCCAAGAGTCACCTTTCATTACCCCATTACTCATTCCACTTGTAAACACTGCAGGAGCAGATGATTTATCCATGCTGATGCGACAACATTGTTGTTGACATTTGACATAAAGACATCCCCTGTGTCGACAGGTGAAATTTTGCCTGTCAGACATCAGTCTGTTTTTCTAGCGTGGAGCTATGCCCCAAACACCCCATGCAGGGGCTGAGCTCCCTGTGCCCCCCTTCTAAAGATTATTAACTCTGAGTCAGAGTTAACATGAAGGAGGGTGAAACATGGAGAAAGGGTAAAATTTTGCCAGTGGGTTCCCCACAGCAACATTTTCGAAACTTGTTGAAAATGTTGGTGTGGGGCATTTCACTGATGGGATTTTGCCCTTGCATCAGTACACTGGAGCAGATGACTATACTGTATAAAACCTGCCCCTAAACAACAAGCCAAGGGCCACACATGCCTATTCCATTCTTTTTAACGATGTTATGTTTTTAAATGTTTTACAACATGTAACACTGAATATGGCTGAAATCAACTTATGCATTTTTTTCTTGCAAAGGTTTTTAATGAAAATGCCAAAATAGTGCAAAAATTGCTACTTTGCTTTAGAAAATATTATGCAAAAATTAGCCATGCTCAAGTGGAAATCCAGCATTGTTTTCTATAATTACTTTTCTGGTTAAAAATAGGGCATGGGGTCATAATGTCACAAGACATTATGCCACTTGGCAAAATCATGCTGCCAATACAGTGCAATGTTGCCATGCAGCACAAGTCTTTTTTCTGTGGGGGGCTCCTCCCCCCACACCCCCTGTTACAGGAGGTTGCACCCTGGACCCCTCCCACTAAAGATTCTCAACTCTGGGGGGGTCCAACTTAGGGAGCGCACAATATGTGCAAAAAAAAAATGAAATGTCTGGGACTGGGAATAAAACCAGGTCCCAGACGCAGCACCCGGGTTCCTGCTGCTGTGGCTCAGTCCAGTGAGCCATGGCAGCTGCTTGGTGGAACTCACTCCCAGCAGAGGTCTTATCCTCTGCCTGAGATTGTGAGAATGGTGCAATACCGCATACAGTGGTATACGTGGTATTGCACCATTCGCTGTCATGGACAGCACTGTTTCAGGTTAGCTATTATATCGTACCCTATTAAGCATACAACATTATGACCCAGTAGCTAAAAACAGTGACTTTATTGCATAAGACAAGTTATTTCACTTGCAAATGGACACTTTTTGTGCAATTGTATGTGCAGATATGGCCAAATTTTTCCAATAGTCATAATACTTATCATTTGAAAATGGGATTTCATTTCATTTTTACAAGTGAAAAAAAAAACTAGCTGTGCTCGGAAAATAATATGAAATGAACATTCAAATATGTTTTTTTGTAACTCAAAGAGATTTGGGGGGTAGAGTGAGGGAATGAGGCAGTGTAGTGACATTTTTTATCTCCCCTTTCAAAACTAGGTTTGCTGGGATAAAACACCTAGCTTCACCTGGGCACTTTTCTTCCAGGGTTTGCTTGAAAGGACAGAGAAAGGAGCAACATTAACAGAGCAAGGAGAAACATTAAGACTACTTTTGGCTAAGCAGAGTTACTGTTGTGTTAGTATTTTGTGTTGTGCTTACAGGTTTTATTACTGTTTAGTGCTTACAGGTTGTACAGTTTACTGCTTTATTTTTCTCTGACTGAAATTGTTTTTTGCAGGGTATACTTTTTTTTAAATTGTTGTGCTGCTTTTCTTGCTGAAAGGAAGGAAAACGCTCACTGGAGTGGTGGGTCAGAGCTGTAGCGGATCATTTCTGGAGGGCACAGACGTAGTCCCACCCACCCTGCCCCTCACCCACCCACTTCAAGCACATCATTTCCTTTATATCAGAGGTTCTGACATCACTTCCCCAAAAGGGCAAATGACATACACCTGTCATAACCTTAACAGCCCAGCAAGCTGCATAGAGGGTAGCTGTATGCACATGATCACACACAGTAACAAAAAAGAAAAAAATTAAACAGGAATGGAGAGAGACATGTGGGAAGTGATCCAATGCACTGGCTGTGGGGTGGCAGTTTGTGGCAGATGTTCTGTAGCCTGTGAAGCTGACCTATTTGCAGACACTTTTCTGGTCTGAGGGAGAAGGTTGCCCATCTCCTAGGCCGACCTGGTGAGGATTCAGGAACCCTACTCCCCCACCCAGGGACCACCAGGCCACTGCTGCTACCTTAAAAGTTGCCAAGAAAGAGGAGAAGTTGGACCACAGTGGGCTCAGGGAGAGTGAGGGTGTGGATCAGAGGTGCATTCCTCCAGTTCTATCTCTCCATAATTCATAAGCTGTTCTGGCAGAGTGAGGTTCCTCTATGGAGGAATCCACAGTGGAGACCAAGGAGGATACTGATAACCTCCATAAAGGAGACCCAGAGGGGGTGGCATGAGACCCCACAGTGGAAGGAAACAAATCCTGGTGGGGGACTCAATCATTAGGAAGATAGAACTGGGGGAGGGGAGAGAGAGGTAAGGTGCCAGCCTGGCACCATGGCTGGGAGGGACAGGATGCAAATCCTTAGGATCATGGCAGCAGTGGCATGGGAGAGGGAGCTGGATGTCAATGTCCACCTAGGGACAAATTACCTGGCTGGGAATGGGATCAGAGCAGTGCAGCAGGAGTTTGCAGAGTTGGAGAGGGGCCTTAGACAAGTAGCACACATTGTAGCCTTCTCAGAGGTGCTGCCTTTCTATGGCATTTATTTATTTATGTTAGTTTTTTTGACTGGGAAAGGAGGACTAGACAGTTCTGCCTATTTTCAGCCTAGTCCTAGGTATGGGGATACAGATGGTTGCCAACTGACATTGAACCAGATTAAGCTGTTGGTGATATATTTAATCAATAGGGTAAATTTGGCCAAGACGTGAGGAAAATTCCCCTACTCTTGGTAGGGGGTGCTGTGTCCCAGTTACTATGATGGAGGACAACAAGAGCAGTATGGCTTGAGAAGCTGTGCTGGAGGGAGCAATGAAAAACACCTCAGAATGCACAGACAGTACAGAGCAGGAGGTGCTTCCCCAAACTATCCAAGCAACACCGGAGAGGGGCTCCAGGCTGATGGAAATGGACGTAGAGGCTCTTGAAGTAGAGCAAATACTCCAACAACAGTTTGATGAGAAAAAAAATGCTACAGGCACAAATGATATAGGTGGAACAACAATTTCTTTTGGCTAAACAAATGAGACGAAGAAAAAAAAAGTAAAAGAGTACCGCAGGGTTTGCCAAGATTCTCCAGGTGAACAGATCCTCCCTTGTTTGTTTTTGGAGCAACATCTTCAGACACGGGATCAACCTGGACAGCTGCACCAGGGCAAAGGTTGCAGAAAATGCCTCTGGAGCAGGAGGAACCGTGGACATCAGAATTGGCACTGCAGAGAGTAGAATGGGTACAGATAGTATTGGGCCCTTGAGTAGCTGACCTAAACTTAGGAAATTTTAAACTGACATCCCCAGATTGTCAATCGGAGGGAGAACAGGAGAAAAATCCTTCACAAAACCAAACATCAGATACACACAATGGGAACACTCAGAAAGACACAGGTAGTATTTCAGTTTCAGCTCTGGGCTTCCAGTAAGAAATTTTTTTTTGATGGACAGCAGGTGGAGGCTGGACGGGGGGGAAATACAGGTAATGAGTAGGCACAGGCTGATGGGGCTCCCCCACATACTGACAATACTGGTCAGAATAGGAATAAATCACAGTATGCCAGTCATTTTAATAAACCAATTGAGCTGGCTAAAACATGAAACACCATCTATTTACAATATTTGGGAGGGCTGGAGGAACCCCCAAATGGACAATACGTGGGTTGCATAGTAATCAAGCAATCTTTGGGTTTTACTCCTGTAGATGTTTATGCACTGATACGCATTGCAGGAGAACACACCTTTGACATCAACTTTAGAAGCCCAGATATACTGGAATGTTTTGGGGCCAAATATACACTACTTAAAACTAACCCCCTATGGACACCGTTCCAGCTGATACCTTTAATGAAACAAGCCTTTTGTTTCATCACAGTACTTTTTCAAAGTGAAGGAGTTTGTGTTGTAGATATTCTTTTCTGGTAGGAGAGACACTGTGAGCTACAAGGTACATCAGAACCTATTCTAGACTGTGAGGGATTTTGGAATGGGGGTGGAGTATAAAAGTCAAACATTTTCAAGCTGGAACAGACTTTCAGCATTTGCCAAATTGCTTATTTATTGGCAGGGATAACGGTTTCATATTTTATCCTGGACAGTCATATAAATATAAGTGTAGGCATATCAGCAGCACATGTGATGCAATACAATGCACCCAATGTGAGGAATTGGGCCATTCTGGCTACCATTGTGTCAAAACTCCCAAATGTAATCTCTGTGGGGAAGAAGGCCATACTTTTGCAGGCTGTCTTAAAGCATCCCATAATACCGATGATGCAGACTTTGATATTCAAGATTTTTATATTTACAAAGCATCACGTGAAGCTGCCAATCTGTTACACAATCATGTCCCTCCTGGGCCTCAGCCACAAAGGTAACAATCTTCAGGGCATTCTTATGTGGACATGTACCTAAATGAAATGCCCCCCCCACTGAAACAGGTAATACCTCTACTTCAAATCGTAACACTACCCCCTCAGCATTGGCTGAGCCCGCCATGTTACAGGAAGACCCACAGATGGATATCCCACAACCTACCATTTCAATGCCTCCACCGCTGTGCCATCTTCAGAATTTCAGCATTCCCCCTCAAAGGGAAAGAAATATTTTACAAACCCTGATGTAGATTTAGGTTCAGAGGGTATCTCTGTATCCAATAAATATGATGTTTTACAAACTGACCAGCCAGAAGAAGACTTTGATTCTGACATCACATCCCACACTTCCTCCCAGATGGATGCCACTTCAGAACCGGATAATACTACTGAGACTTTGAAAGCACCCAAAAAAGGAAAAAATGGATGGGTCCCAGAATGGGTTTAAGAAAAAGTGCTATGAAAGAAAACCCCTATGACTTAACACTTGGAAAACATATGTACATAAATATGACCTTACATTGGCCAGTTTGAATGTAAACGGTATCAGATCTGAGAAAAAATGGCTAGCCACATGATGTTTTCTCAAACTGTAATTATGATATCATTTTTTTTTTCAAGACACCAAGCTGTATGATTTAGAGGCTTTTGATATGGCCTCTGCAGCCTGGATCTGGGGTCCCTGCTATTGGTAGGGGGAACAGACCTGTGTTGTGGGCAATGGATTTGTTTTACAGTCTCATATTTTGTGGTAACACATACGGTAGATATCTCTTCTGGTAGAGCTATGTTATTATACATTTCAGTCCAAGGAGTAGACTTTCGGCTAATTAACATTTATGCGCCCCAAGGAAAGGTATTATGTATTGACCTACTAAAATTAAAGAAACCATACTTATACATCAGTAAAAATATTGTCTTTGGGGGGGACTTTAACATTAGCAGGTTCACTTCAGATAGAAGCCTTACTACAGTACTAACAAAATGTACTGCAATGTTAATTTTTTAAATGAGCTGATTACACAGACTGGCCTTCAAGATGTTTTTTCCACTAACCAAAACAGAGTTCCTCACACTTTTTTCAAGGGCAGAAGATAACTAGAATAGATTATTTATTCATGATGCCTACTCTAAATTTTAGGACTCCAGTAGTCCAGATGGTAGGCACATTGGACCATGGCTTATTGGCTATGACTGTTCCAATTTTCAAGAAGCATCCAAAGGTCCAGGATATTGGAAAATTAATCTAGCCTTATTAGAATATTCTGAAGTTCAAAAAATGCTTCCAGTATGCACTGAAAGCCCAAAAATCTGTGTGTTTGTTATATGACTCTAAACAAAATTGCTGGGAGGACCGCAAGCAAGACATTAGGGATTATTTACAAAAAAAATGGGGAAAATCTGTGGGAAATATGAATAGGATAGCTATTGGAATCATAGACAATCAATCAAGTTACAGTCTTTACAGAATAAAGGAGTATATATTTCACAAGACAGAATAGCAGAATGTAAACAAGAAATTACTAATATACAATATAGCAATAAAATCACTCGAAAAAGAACAACAATTTGGTACACAAGGAAACAGGCATTTATTAATCTATTTGACTATTGCAACAGTCAGAGGAAAAAATAAGGAAATAAAACAACTTAAAACACAAGGGGGAACAATATTAACTAATGGGAGAAATTATGAAAGAAATTGAGTGTTATCTTTCGGTTATGTTTTCATCAGATCGAAATTTAAAAGAAGCATAAACTGATGAATGTATGCTAGACAGTAATCTCCCAGTAATTCTGAAATATCATCTTATTTCATTAACTGCATCAATAGCAGAATTGGAATTGTGGACAGTCATGTCAAATTTATATAAATGGAAGGTGCCAGGACCGGATGGCCTCTCAAATGAATTATATGCATACATTAGTCATTATCTTTTAACAGAAATAACTCATATGTTTAATGATTGTCTCATACATAATAATTTAACAGAAACTATGAATATTGGTATATTGATTTTATTATATAAATCTGGAGAGAGGAAACTATTAAAAAATTGGAGGCCGATTACCCTATTGAATACGTATCTAAACATTTTTACTAAATCATTAGCAATAGAGTACGTTTAGTACTTCAGGATATAATACTACCCATTCAATTTTGCTCAGTCCCTGGCAGACACATTACAGATGGTCTGATATTAATTAGGGAAATATTAGAAAGGGGAAACACAGTAGAGCTGGTGGGTTTTCTAGTCAGCCTAGACCATGCCAAAGCTTTTGACAAAGTGGCACATCAATATTTATGGAAATGTTTGCAGAAATTTAAATTTCCACAGCTTTTCATCCAGTGGATTAAAATGTGCTATGACACTGCACAGACAGTGCCATACATTAATGGTTGGCTGGGAATACCTTGTAAAATCACTAGAGGAGTGCGACAAGGTTGTTCCTTGAACTCCATTTTGTATATCTTGACTTTAGAGCCCTTTTTAAATAAAATATATCAGAATGATGGGATTGGGGCCTATCAATCTCAAGTGATTAGAAGGAGATAAAATCAGTGGTTTATTCAGATGATTTATGTTTTTTTTGGCAGATCTGGAGAAAAGTAAGTGCTTTCCTATAGGAAATACATATAGAACAGAGATGACAGTCCTTGGTATACCGGTATCAACATCACCTTGCAAATTACTAGGTATATATTTTTGACCTGGAGATATGGGCTTCTTGAACTGGGATATTATACTGACAGACGCCCAAAATAAGGTAGGCAGGTGGAATAAATGTTTTTTTATCAAAAAAAGAAATGCATATATGTTGAAAACTTTTTTATTAAGTATGTTTTTACACTTAAGCATGGTGTATATGCTTCCCAAAAAACTGGAAATGAGAAGAACTTACAGTATTTTTTGAAGGGGTATGGGGCAGTCACCTAAATCCCATAAAGAGAGGGGTCACATACCGCCCTGTACTGAAGGGTGGTTTAGGGATAGTGAACCCTGTATTATTTTTCTTCTATATGTTTTTGCATAAAAATGTTAGGCCACTTTTGCAAAAAACAGAACAACTATTTAGCATGTCAGTATGAGACTAGGTAGGACTGTGGATACAAACCTGGGAACCAGTTAAGGCTATCCCCAGACAGAAGCCTTTACAAGGACTCCCTGAATATTTACAGAACTGTTTTGGGAAATTGAAACTTTGGGGCTTAACTAAATTTACATGTTTATCAGCCTTCCTGAGGAGGTTGTGGAATCAAAAACAGTGGTGGATTTCAAGAATGCATGGGACAGTCATAAGGCAATTCTAGGAGGTAGAGGTAGGAAGAAGTAGGCTGTTGGTTAACTTGGATCTGCAGCTTATCCATTAGGTAGGGAAATGGGGAGACTGGGTGGGCCAAGCAGTTCTTATCTGCCATCAAATTCTAAGTTTCTGTGTTTATCAGTATCCAGAAAGGAGTTACACAACCAGCTCTTGTCACAATAGTTTTTAGAATGCCCACATTTTGGAAATAAACCAGAGGCTAGTTTACAGCAAATAGAAAAAATGCATCAACAAGATAGGATACCAATATACATGTGGGATGTTCTTTGGCTTAGCGCCCACAGAAAACTTAATGGTAAGGGAAACCTTAAACTTAAAGAAATGACTCAGAGAATATGTCCCAGGACAAATTTTTGTAGTAACCAAATTAAAACCATGGAACATCTACATTTTGAGTGCCCCTATAGTTTACAGTTTTGGACACAAGTGTATAAACATTGGGTCAATTCTCATTTCACTTTGCTGACCCCTGATATTTTATTTTTAAGAATAGAACCATAGCATGGAAAAGATACAATCTGGATATGGTTAATTTAATTCTGATTTGTTTTAAATATCACATCTGGCAAGGTAGATGTAAATGGTCTCTACAGAAATGTTACGTTACTCTGAAACAGTTGTTCTGGATTATACATGAGGTCATTATTACTATAAGAACAAATGAAAAATCTAAAGTACCACAGAAGGTTTTAAAAAAACAAAGTTCAAACAGGCTTATGTTGAACAGATGATGTCAGCACTTTGAACCAGGTAAGGTGAAACAATATCCATTTATTAAATATTGCCAATTCACCACCAAGTCAATACAAAAATAAATAACCATAATATTAGACTGCAAACTGCAAAGAAACCATTAAAAGCAGTTTAGCTTACCACACCATCAAAACATCAGCAGGGTCAGTGTAAAAATGGCTTATTTTTCTGTCCTACATGAGGAGAAAAAAGGACAGCAAATAGCTGGCACAACATTTGCTGTTGCTTTTTGTCCTGTTTTCTCCTCGTGTTGGAGAGAGGTTGTAACTATGACCAGATGTCAATAGGATGTGCATGCGGGCACCATGGAAGTAAGTCTACTGGCTAAAACTGAAGCTAAAGCTGGAAGTGCACTAATAAGCCATTTTTACACTGACCTTGCTAATGTTTTGATGGTGTGGTGAGCTAAACTGCTTTTTATGGTTTCTTTGCAGTTTGCAGTCTAGTATTATGGTTATTTATTTTTGCATTGACTTGGTGGTGAATTGGCAATATTTAATAAATTGTATATTGTTTTACCTTACCTGGTCTAAAGTGCTGAACTCATCTGTTCAACATAAGCCTGGCTGAACTTTGTTTTTTACTAAATGTTTTTCAGCTCTGAGGTAGTACAAGTACACTTCCCTGTATAAATAACAATAGAACCCCCACCTTCCAATTTTGGGAGTGTTTGTGTTGAGTGTGCCACAGAAGGTTTATAAGAAATGTTGGGACAACATGACCTGGTTAGACACAGGATAAATGGGTTTAAAATGATTTATATGTACGTTGTCCTTTTGTATACTTGTAAAGACTTGGGAAGGGTATTTTTAGAAATAAAAATGTTTTCTCTAGAATACTGAGGTAACACATTGTAATACTACCATAGTGTGTTTTAGCACCTTGGTTCAACCTCTCCTATGGGGGAGGAAGAAATTGATACAATATCATCTTTACTTTAGAGGTTCTGATTTATGATTGATATAGATATCTGATATATTTTGTTAATGAATGCTAGTAGGTATAGCGTACTAGACCTTTCTAAATTTCTTTTCTTTTGTAAATAGTATGAAGACAGACTTACTTATTTTCATATATTCATGGAAGGTTTAGAGCTTAGGGTCTTTTTTTCTAGAAACAAGAATAGTTCACTATAATATATTGCTAGTGATGAATACTTATTTGCATTACGAATTTTTTGTTTTCCTTTTCAAATACTGCTATGTATAAATATTATGATCTGAAGTGTGAAAACAGTCCCCTGCTCTTTGGTGGGGCTCATATAAAAAGTAGGAATTATTACACATTTTGCTTTAATTTCTAAATGCTTTCTTTTAATATTAAGGTAACAGTTAAAAATGTGTTTTCTAGAGGGAAAGTATGAATTAATACTTATTCTGCCTTAAGGTTTTGTTTTTCTATAATTCTTTGCATAAGAACAGTCTCTTGTGTTATGATTTTGTTAAAGCTTGGGGGGAAAAACCTTACTGTTTTAGTGGGTGTGTGGGGGGGTATATTTCAGTTTCATAATTAATGTTTTTGTTTGGTTTGCATATTCATTTGGGAACAATCCAAAGGGGGTATGACATAAATATTTATTTGACTTCTTATACTTTTTCTTTTGTATATATTATTATTTGTGTGAATCAACACTGTCTGTAAACATTTTTTTAAGTTATAATAAAGAATTCCCCCTACTCTTTTCGAGAAGTGCCATGGGATCTTTAACATCCACCTGAACTACGACCAGAACAAGCAGCTGTGACCTTGGTTTAATGTCTCATCCAAAATATGGCACCTCAGGAGTGCAGCACCCCCTCATGCTGCACTGAAGTGTCAGTATTGGGATTTTTTTTTAAATAACCAAGCTTTATTAAACCATATCCAACATAAGATATATACCAAACTAGTACATAATACATAAAAACCATAAAATAATAAATAGAAAAGTAACAAAACAAAACAAGACCCTCAAAACCCCCCTCAATGATAAAAAGGAACAACAACAAAAAAAAAATTATCCATCCAACCCCCCCCAACCCATCCCTGGCAGCTATCCCTATGGATGACTCACATGAATAATATATAAAATCATAGTGTATCTTCAGAAAACAGACAAGGAATAATCTGACTATGCGTGTTTTAACCAGGTCCACAGGAGGGGGCATCAAGGAGGAAAGGATACACCAAATTAATGTACCAAACCAGGGTTGATATCTTCCCAATGATAAAAAGTGAGGGTACGGGACTATATCTCTAGTAGCCGTATCTATCCTTCAAGCATTGGAATAGCTTACCCCAACACTGTTGAAATATTTGTGAAGCATTATAAAAAGAGAAAACCGATCTTTCTGCATTCAATGCATTCATAAATTCCTCCCACCACTCCCCGAGCGATGGAGTCCAGTCACCTCTCCAGTGGCGCAAGATTATTAATTTAGTTACCGATGCTACCATGGCTATTCGATATTTGGTTAACTTTCCTTGTATTTTATCAAACACCCCTAATATACAGACCTCTGGAGTGAAAAACCTGTCCAGATCGTAAAATTGACCAATCTTTTGCTTCACCAAATGCCACAATCCTACCACCTTGGGGCAAGTCCAAAATTTATGGTAACTGGTAGCCAGAGAATCGTTGCACTCAGTACAATACGCTGCAAAACAACTACTCATCCTAGAAAGTTTAGCTGGTGAAAAATATAGGTTGTGAAGTAACTTAAACTGAACTTCTCTCAATCTATCCTGCTTGACAAATTTATAGATATCGACCCAAGCCTTTTCCCATACTTCTGCTGGTTTACCCAAAGACAAATTTAATTCCCAATGTACCGGGATTGGTGACACTTTCCAATTCCTTTTGACTATTATATACTTGTAAATTTTGGATATCACCCTATCCGCCTGCACAAACCCTTTCAACTCCACAAACATAGGTCCCAGAATGTCTTGTCCTAGCCCTTTGTTAAAATACGACTTAACGCAGCTTAGTATTTGACTTAATTTTAGGGAGGATTGAGGTTTTCCTCCCAATTTCTCCACCAGTGCCTGAAGTGAGAGTAACCTATCATTCTGATAGAGATCTTTAACCCGCAACTTCGTTTCCCCTTTAATTTCCAATCTAGAAATTGGTTGCTCCCCAATAATCAGATTCGGATTTCCTACTATAGATTGGGATAAATCATACCATTGCGAGATTTGAAACTTCGTATAAAACTGGTGCAAAGCTTTAATATCCCATCCTAATAGCGTATCCCTCACCTTCTTGGGAATCTTAGCCCATGGGGCATAAAGTAATGATTCTAAATCCAATTTAAGGCCTCTAACAAATAATTGATCTAAGTGGAGGCCGGGATATGTTAGGCCCTCTTCACAAACCCAAGTTCCCAACCTTGCCAGATGAATTGCAAGGTAATAAACATAGAAATCCGGTAGTTGAAGCCCTCCGAGTCACCGTTGCCGGGTAAGTTTGAGATAACTCCTTCTAGGGGGTTTCCCATTCCATAAAAAAAACACACATTGCTGAAATAGCGGCTTGAAAAAAGCCTTTGGCAAATAAACATTTAAGTTGGATAATGTGTAAAAGAGTTTGGGCATAACCACCATTTTTATCGTATTGGCTCTTCCTGAGAAGGTCAGAGGGAGCTTTGACCACCTGACCAAATCTTCCTTAATGGTTCTAACTAACGGTTTAAGATTTAAATCCACTAAGTTCTCTAAATTCTTCGATATTTGAATCCCAAATAAGTTAGTGATTTGGATTGCCATCGAAGCCCCAGGGAAAGGCAACAACTTCTTTGAAGAATTGGGGTCAAAGGGTAAACTGACGTCTTAGCCTTATTCAGGTTATACCCTGAAAACACACTAAACTTATCAATCAAATCAAGAGCCTTTGGAAGGGAAGAGGTAGTGTCTGAAATATGTAACAGTAAATCATCTGCAAATGCAGATAGTTTAAATTCCGAGTCCCCAATCTTTAGCCCCTTCACCTCTCTATTAGACTTTATGGATCTGATTAACGGTTCAATATATAAATTAAAAAGGTATGGCGACAAAGGACAACTCTGCCGGGTACCTCTAGAAAGAGGAAAAGCCTCCGAGGTTAAGTTATTGCATTGGATCTTAGCTACAGGGCAAGAATACAAAATACGAATCATATGAATAAATCTGTCTGAGAGGCCTAACTTTGACAAGGTGGCGAACATAAAGGTCCATTCCACCCTGTCAAAGGCTTTCTCCGCATCTAATGAGACTAGTGACGCTTCCAATGCTGGATCCGTTGAGTCTGAAATTAGATAAAACAATTTACGAAAGTGATCAGCTGAGGAGCAACCCTCAATAAAGCCGGCTTGCTCCGGGCTCAATAAAATCCGCCACACTTGTTTTAGTCTGTTAGCCAGAATTTTAGTGAAAATTTTCACATCCAGATTTAACAGAGAAATCGGCCTATAACTACTTCACTTCACAATAGGTTTGTCGGCTTTGGCAACAAAATAATCTTGGCCTCGAACGCTTGTCCCTGATTCCTTGATCGCACCAAAAGGAAAATAGCTCCTGCAATAAAGGTATAAGGTTATTCTTAAATTGTTGGAAAAAAAAGGCTGTGAATCCATCCGGGCCAGGTGCCTTGTCCGGGCAAAATGAGTCAATAGCACTACCTATTTCTTCCACAGAGATGGGGGCTATCAATTGAGGGCCAACATCATTCGACAGTCTTGGTAAAGGAATATCTTCTAGAAACTCTTGAATCTCTTCTGATAACTGGGTGGAGGGCCGCTGGCTTGTATAAAGTTTTTGATAGAAAGACTTAAAAATTCCTAACATTTCAGCCGGGTCTGTAATCAATTGCCCTGATTCTGGATGGTTGAGAGCGGTCACCCACCTTGTCAAAGATTTTTGTTTCAACTGCCAAGCCAGCAGCCTCCCTGCCCTGCTACCTTGTCCTATGTATAAGGCCTTAACTCTGGCGGCTAAACTAGTAACTTTTTCTCTCTGTTTGCCCGCATACCAATTTCTCAAGGAGATTAACTTATACTCTTGTTCCTCCGTTCTTTGGCTATCACTTATCCTTTCTAGTTCTTTAATCTCCCTTAAGCATTCATCCAATAACTTCCTTGACTTCACCTTGCGGACTGTTGCCAAGCGTATTAGTTCACCTCGCCACATAGACTTAAGAGCCACCCAAGTTTGGTCTATGGCGTTAATAGAACCCCAATTACTGGTAATTGAATTTTCTAAAAAACAATTTAAATCTGGTTAATATCTTGGATTCTTTTAAAATACTGTTATTTAATGACCATGAATATGATCTACTTGGTTGGAGTGGTAAAGAGCATATAATAGATATAGGTGAATGGTCAGAAATTACACGGGGCAAAGTTACAGCCTCCACCACCCAAGGCAAACTACATTGGCTGACCAGAAAATAATCTATTCTCGATTGTGACTTATGCACTACTGAAGAAAATGTATACTCCCGGAGACTAGGGTTCAAGGTACGCCAGGGATCTATTAGGCCCGTGTATAGCTCATAGAATCAACCTGAGCTGGGGAGGGGGAAGAACCTTTGCAGTGCGACCTGTCTAGTCGGTTAGACTGGACTAGATTCCAGTCCCCAGCTAGGATTATAGGGACATTCCCTAAAGAAGCCAAGGCCAATCCTAACTGTGTAAAAAAACATGGTGAGTCTAGGTTAGGCCCATATATTGAACCCAAAACTAAATTAACCCCTCCAATACTACCTAAAACAAATATAAATCGACCTTGCGGGTCAGATATTATTTGAGAATGCGTGAATGGAATCCCACGAGCAATTAAAATAGCAACTCCCCTACTATTAGAGGAGAATCGAGCCCCAAAGACCTGATTTACCCACTTCTTCTTGAAATGGGCCAAGCGGTCTGAAAGAACATGGGTTTCTTGTAAAAATACTATCGCGGGTTTCAGTCGGGCAAGGTGGTTTAAAATAACAAATTTTTTGCAGTTATCCTTTCCTCCTTTGATATTCCAAGAGATTATATTCAACCCATTCTCCATTTATTATTCAAACTATGTAGGTCTTGGGATAGCTGCCCCCCTCCCCCCCATACAGACCCCCCCAAAAGCCAAGAATTTACCCCCCCAAGTTACCCCTCCAACCCCTAAACAAAATAACAACACGCCCATAGATAACTTATAGCATTCCCTCCTGGCCCAAAGCCAACTCCCCGTCCTCTGGAACATGATGCTACATAGAGATGGGTATACCCACCCCTGCCACAGTTATTAATATAGTTGAATGCATAATCATAACAGACTCTATCTATGATCCAGGCTATTAAGAGAAAGTTAACTTCTATCTTCGGACTCTCAATTAGGTCCCATAGCAAAACACTAACAAATAAGAATTACCAAATAAGAGTTGAGGGGTATAATGCAACCATGGGGCTAAAAAGCATACATTAGACCAATAAATACCTCTAGCCTTCCAAACATTAACAAGCGAAATTGCAAGCCATTCCATACACTCTAAGCATCAATCCCTGTAAAGGGCACTGGCTAGGCCTACAAAATCGAGGACAGGCCGAACTACTCCTAACATGGGCTATTACATAGCCAAAGCATGGTTGTCCGGCCTACCAAACAAAAACTTACCTTGCATTATACCCCTTGACTACTTGGTTCTAACTTGACATTTTAGCCCATTAAGACCCCGGTCTATAATTTACTATTAAGGAAACTGTAAATATTTTTAAGACACCACTCTCATAGGCGTCACAGCAAAAAGTAGCTAAAGCATTCTTACAGGCTTAAATACAGTCATTATAGCCTGCCTTCTCATTAGAGTACTAACTTTAAACTTATCGCTGTAAGAACAAACACAAACTCCCCCCTGCTCTCTATTCGCAATCCAAAATACTATATTACTTTTAACCAAAATGTAACAATTATATAGTTGGTAAGGCTTCCATGCCCCTACTTTATAGGGGTTAAGTATATATCACACAACAACTTAAATAGTACCTAACCCAGTTTGTCATTAATTTTATGGCACACTAGAATTATCTGTTACTCAGATGCCCCTAATCAAATGCAAATGATAATTGTTAACAGCAAACAAAGGATCTTGGCCATAATCTTGCCAAAAATCAAAAGGGTCCTATATGCTGTCCATATAGCAGTATAGCAGTACTCAGCTCTCATCCCTTGGGAAACAAGTCCGGTAGCAGAGATCTCAAGGATTCGAGCGCTTCTTCAGCCGAGTTGAACCTCTTCGGGCCTTCCTTGAGTGTGACCTCCAGCCTCGCGGGATAAAGTAGATGGTGTCGGATCCCTGCCACCCAAAGCTTCGAGATAATTGGCCTGAAGCTGGCTCGAGCTTGTCTCATCTTCCAGGTTAGGTCGGGCACCAGACGCAGCTTTTTACCCTCCTATTGGAAAGCTGCCAGCTTTCTAACTCCGTTTAAGATGTGCTCCCTGTCCAAATAATTCAGCAATTTGAAAATAACCGGCCTCGGTGGCTCCAAGCGGAGGTTTGGCTCTAAGGGCCCGATGACCTCTCTCTATAATATATTCGGGCCCATTGGGTGAGGGGCCCACCGATTTTTTAATAAGCCTCTGTAGGAACTGGATAGTGTTCGGCCCTTCCTCTCCTTCTGGAAGACCCAGCAGGACCAAATTATTACATCTGTTGTGGCCCTCTAGGTCATCTAGATGATCTTCCAATTTAGCAATGTTTCTTTTGCGCTCCACCATACTAGGCCCTGTCTTGTCCATAGCTCTCTCCAAGGACGAGATTCTGGCCTCTGCATCGGTCACCCTTCTCGCTAACTGAGTCAGGGCTGGCTTTATCTCCGCCACTTCCTCGATGAGTTTAAATAAAGCATCTTTTATAGTGGAAAGATCACTATAGATCTTCTCAGGTTTTAACTCCTGTTCGTGGAGTGATGGCGATGAGCCCCTTCGCGGGCGTTTGGCCTCCGATTCTGATTCAGCTGTCTGCATCTTCCAAAACAGACGTTATTGCCAGCTGTCACAAAACCCACTCCTACAGGCACCCAGCAATATCTCAGTGCCAATTCAGCTTATTTTGTTGTGTACAAGTATAATTCTTGTTGGCAGGGAAAAGGAGACTCACAGGCTGCTGTCTTGCCGCTGATGCTTGATTTCCGGTTCTTGCTTGGCTGCCTGCAATCCCCAAAAACGAGCGTTGTCACCAAATAACTCAAAACCCAGCCTGATAGCTTCTTTGTAGTGTCCCCTAGTCCGTTCAGGTTGTTTTGCTGAGCAGAAATAAAATTTATAGTAGCAGAGAGCAGGAGACCCACAGGTTACTGTCTACTCTCGGGCACACGTCTTCCGATCTCCGATTCGGCTGCCTGCTTTCACAAAAATGGGCACTATCCCCAAACGTTGCAGAATCCACTCATGCAGGCTCTAAATAGTGTCTCTATGCCTGCTCGCCCCGTTTTGTTGTGCAAAATTACCGTTTGTAGTGGCAGGGAGCGGGAGACCCGTAAGCTACAGCCCTACTCCATGCGCGTCACGTGACCCCCCCCTCGGCACTCCAGTATTGGGATTTTACCCAAGTGACTGGTGTGGAGATAGAACCCACAGCCTTCTGATCTTCTGGCCTCAGATGCAAGTGGGAATTGGTGAGGCTAGGGTACTCTGTACCATGGGATTCAATGAATGGTTGAAAAACTAATGTGGATCTCAGGGTTTTGGCTTCACTGGGGACTAGGGGTCCACCTGGAGGGATACAGGCCTATACTGGTATGATGGTCTGCATCTGTCCAAGAAGGGGAACCAGGATTCTAGGTGATAGATTTAAATCCTTCATTGGCAAGCATTTAAACTAGCCAAGGGGGGAGGCACTGAAAAGAAGCACGTAAATCCCAGTCCACCTCCCCACAAAACAGAGTAGTTAATTAGATAAACACTAAGGTAGAGAAGTCAATAGGGAGCAGGACAGGGGTCAATGGAGAAAAAGGCAAAGACAGAAAGGACAGGGATGGGGCTAAAAAGGGTAAGGCTATCAAGAAATGGAGGGCGATGAGTACCAATGCACGTAGTCTGGGTAACAAGCTCCCTGCTCTAGTGGCCTTGATGGCAGAGGGACACCTGGATATTGTGTCAGTCAGAGAAACATGGTACACAGAGAACCACGACTGGAATGTCCACATACCAGGGTACATAATCTACATGAGGGACAGGAAGGGTAAAAGAGGAGAAGGAGTAGCTCTCTATGTAAGGGAAGGGATCAAAGCAACAGGACTAAAGGCTAAACAGGGAGGAGAGGAGGCACTAAGAGTCACCCTGGAGACTGGAAATGGCACCATAATCCGTACGGGGGTTGCATACATACCCCCATCTCAGGGGTAGGAACTGGACAAGGAAGTGATAGAAGGCATTCTTTGAATGGCAGAAAATGGGAAGATATTGTTGATGGAGGATCTGAACATGCCAGATGTTAACTGGAGCACCTTTGCTGCAACCACATCCAAGAGCAGGGTCATTCTCAATGCCCTACAGGGGGTATGCCTCAGACAGCTAGTTTTGGAACCCCCACAGAAAGGAGCAATCTTACATCTCGTACTCTCAAACTGGGATGGAGAGAGAATCTTGGATTTAGAAGTGGGTAGCCATCTGGGAACAAGCAACCACCATACAGTGTGGTCCATGATAAACACAGCCATAGAGTCAAGTCACACAAAGGTAAGAGTATTCAACTTTAGGAAGGCTGACTTTGGAAAAATGGGGGAGTGCCTCAAAAAAGTACTAGCAAGTGGGCAAGAAGGTAGGATGGAGGAACAATGGGGAAAAATTAAAGCTGCCATCACAGAGGCAACAAGTATTTTTGTGCAGCAAATAAACAAAACAAAATGAAGGAAAAAACACTATGGTTCTCAAAATAGGTGGCAGGGAAGGTTAGGAAGACAAAGATAGCATTCAGGAAGTATAAGTAAACACAGAAGGAGCAGGACAGAGAACTGTACCAGTCAAAGCAGAAGAAAGGGGGTAAGGCAGTCAGAATAGCAAAGGCCCAAACTGAGGAAAAGATAGCCAACTCAGTTAAGAAGGGGGATTAAACCTTTTTATAAGTACATTAGGGAGTGAAGAAAGACCAGGGGAGGGATAGTGAGGCTTAATAAAGGGGAAGGGGTGGGCAGAGGGTGACAGTGACAAAGCAGAAATATTGAATAACTACTTCTGCTCAGTATTCACAAAAGAAGAGGAAGGGGAGGTACCTAAACCAAATAATAGAATCACACTGGATGGGGGTTGGGGTCGATACCAGTCCATTCACAGAAAAAAGAGTCCTGAAAGAATTCCTAAAACTGAAGGTGGACAAAGCAATGAGGTCTAATGGGATTCACCCCAGAATTTTAAAAGAGCTATGGGGAGAACTAGTGGCACTACTGACTACCCTTTTTAATAAATCATTGGAAGGGGGTGTGGAACCTGAGGACTAGAGAAGGGTGGATGTGATTCCCCTTTACAAAAGTGGGAGCAGGGCAGAGGCAGGAAACTACAGACCTGTTAGTTTGGACTAAGTGGAAGGGAAAATGATGGAAGAGCACAGAACCCAGTGCAGCATGGATTCACAGTGGGATGGTCATGTCAGATGAATTTAATAGATTTTGTTGACTGGGTGTCCAAAGTAGTATATCAGGGAGGGGCTGTGGATGTGGCCTACCTAGATGTTAGCAAGGCATTTGACACAGTCCCATACAAAATATTAATAAACAAGTTAGCTAGCCTGGGAGTGAGTCCCAGGGTGGTAATCTGGGTAAAAAATTGGTTAGACAACAGGACACAGAGGGTAATAGTAAATGGATTCCACTCCAGAGAAAGGGGGTTACTAGTAGGGTACTACAGGGTTTAGTACTGGGACTGGTCTTCTTTAATGTCTTTATAGGTGACATTGTGGAGGGACTGGAAGGAAAAGTATGCCCCTTTGCAGACTACACAAAGACCTGCAACAGGGTCAATACACAAGGAGGGATGGAAAGGATGAGAAGGGACTTTGCAAGGTTGCAGAAATGGTCAAAAGTATGGCAGCTTAGATTCAATGGAAAGAAGTGCAAAGTAATGCACCTGGGAAACAAAAATCCAAGGAAAGCATACACAGTGGGTTGGGGGGGAGGTATTAACTACAACAAAAATGGAACGGGACCTCGGGGTAGTCATACCAGATGACCTAAAGGTAGGCAAGCAATGTGAGAAGGCAATAAGGATGGCTTGGGTATACTAGGATGCATAGGGAGAGGCATCACCAGCAGAAAACAGGAAGTTGTTATCCCTCTGTACAGACAATTGGTGAGACCCCATTTGGAGTACTATATCCAGTTCAGGAGACCCACTCTCCACAAAGACATAGACAGGATGGAGGAAGTCCAGAGAAGGACAACTAAAATGGTGCAGGGTCTGCGCCAGAAGCCATATGAAGACAGACTAAAAGAGCTTAAAATGCATACCCTCAAGGAAAGAAGGGGGACATGATAGGAACTTTCAAGTACCTCAAGGGAATCAACAAAGTCCAAGAGGGTAGCATCTATCAGAAAAAGAGATGTGCAAGAACAAGGGGGCACAATTTGAAGATAATGGGGGGATGACAAATGGGTAATGTGAGGAAGTATTTTTTCATGGACAGGGTGGTGGATGCTTGGAACGGCCTTCCAGAGGAGGTCGTGGTGTCAAAAACAGTGGGGGAATTTAAGAATGCATAGGGCAGACATAAAGCAATTCTAGTGGGAGGTAGGAGGAAGTAGGCTGTTGGTAAAATTAGGATCTGCAGCTTATCCAATAGGTACGAAAATGGGCAGACTGGATGGGCCATGCTGTCCTTATTTGCTGTCAAAGTTTATGTTTCTATGTATACAGTAACACTAACCTGAAAAAAGGATTGCTACCTACTATTACAGTGACAGAGGTACAAGATGCCTTCCTGAAGTGTTAAACAGGAAGTCTGGCCTTGCAATGAAAATATGATATCTGTACTGTAAGTAACGTTATGGATATTGCATTATATGGCTCTTTTGCTATGTATCTTTCATGTTATTACACTGTTTTGTGAACCTGTAGGATAGCTCTAAAAATAGCTCTGGCTCAACTGGTATACAATCCATTCATCCTGATTTTGTTTGCTCAGAGAAAAATATTTGATACCAGCAAGAGAGCAAAGATAAAAATAATGTAATTTCTAAGCATGCTATTAAATATAATCATGATTCTTTATACTGTAATCCTACAATAAGTATACCCAGCATGCATGGAACCTGATAGAATGTTCAATAAACTATTTATCATTTATCCGTGTGTGGGAGTCTCTTATGAACAGGTCTAGATGCAATTATCTTCATATTATTTCTTAAATGATTAAGGTTTCTATTTAATCAGCAGTGCAATCCAAAAGTCATTTATTTTGTGAATACTATTTAAATTCAGTAGAGACTAAACGTTTTGAAACTGATTATCCCAGTATTTTCTGAATTAATTTTACAT
The DNA here is from genome assembly GCA_016271365.2 of Neoceratodus forsteri. NCBI lineage: Eukaryota > Metazoa > Chordata > Ceratodontiformes > Ceratodontidae > Neoceratodus > Neoceratodus forsteri. Next base: position 1,091,360,966 of record CM057458.1, read on the forward strand.
CTGTTTTTTCTACTGAGTGACATTATGGATTTTATCTACACCTGTTTGAAAATGATATGATAAATGTATACTATTTCTCATGTTTTTTCAATATATGCATTTCGACTTCTTCTAAAATATCATGTCATTATACTATTTCTTATGGTTTATCTATGTATATATGTCTACCTTTTCTAAAAATGGCATGTCATTTAAACTTATCTCTGCCTAAGGCAATGTACAGTAAATGGGCACACCCAGAATAAGCAGTGCACATCACAGTCACAAACCTTTCCCAAAGTATGCCCTCAGTTTTAAACCTTTTGTTTTTGCAAACATGTACTTCCATGCTTTTTGAGGGTCTTATTTCTGTGTGCTCTGAGTTTGTTTAATTTATGTTTTCTCCTTGCTCTCCAGTTGATTTATTTGCTTATTTATTTAACTTTGGTGACTGGGTAAGTGCACTGCCATGTAATGCCTTTTTCAGGCACGACCCGGGTGCAATAGTATGGGTGAGTGCAGAGATACAATAATATCATAAATATACTGTAGCAATATTTACAGTATTCTTTTACATCGCAATTGTATCTACAAATGTGTACAGTTGTTTACAATGAGGTTATATAAATACTGACCGAAACGCACAACAGTTATCAACCTAATGGTGGGGTTCATAGACAGACAAGGTTGTTCATGGATAACCATCTCAAGGTCAGCTCCAAAAGACAGTGTCCAGAAATTTCAACACCTGTCAGAAACTGGCCAGGCCCCACCATTTTCACCACTTTAGATGGCATCCCTTTGGAAGTGGTCTCTGCTTTCAAGTATCTAGGAGTACGGCTGGACAGCAAGCTGAGTTTGTCTGTCCACATAGACGCCATCCATGCCACACTCCATTCCAAACTAGGCACTCTGTTCTGCAGTAAAGACTGCCTCTCCCTCCAGGGCTGCAAGGAACTTATAACCGAAATGGTTCTCTGAGTCTTTGATTATGTCAATATAGTCTATGGTATTGCCCCCCTCTTCCTCCCTTGCTAGTCTGGATACCCTGTGCAATGCCTTCTGCCATTTCACGATTGACTCTCCCCTCCATACCCATTACTGCTGTCTCTACTCTTCCCTCTCCATCATCCCCCTGTTGTCACATCACCAGGCCCATTATGCTGCCTTCATCGCCAAGTACCAGTTTGGGTCCCTCTCCTCCTATTTTCTTCCTTGTTCTCCCTTGCTTCCTACTCTTTCTACTCACTTCATTTCAGATATTTCCACAACTTCCCCATTCCCCACCCTCACTCTTCTGCTGGCCAGCTGGCATTTTCCTATCACCTCCCCTCACTCTGGGATCTGCTCCCCTACACCAGTCCCCTTTTCTCCCTGCCTTTAGACTCCACCTAAGGCAACCTCCTGCACCCTCCTGTTCCTACCTACTCCCTCCCTAACCCCATATCCTCTCCCTAGACCCTTTCCTGCACTGTTCTATAGACTCTGCCTTTCACCTTTTTACCACTACTTGAATATGCACTGTGCATTTATTTATTTATTAGATCATCAGTTTACAGACCTTTGAGTCATAGACTCATTTACAACGGCACCTCGTCAAGAGAGCAATACATCACAGCAAACAAAACAGTACAGTACATAACGCTTAGATTAAAAAAGCAACCAGTGTTGCAGGCATTCACTGGTGGTACACGCTTGGTAATGGGTAGATCACAGTAGTCATAAAAAGCAACCAGTGTTACAGGTATTTACTAGTGGTACATGCTTGGTAATGGGTAGATCACAGTAGCCATTATATAGGTACATGAGTACCATGTCAGGCAGCAACCAGAGATATTTTATTACATTAGTCAGCAGATGTTGCCTGAGACCCCAGGTATATACAGCAAAAGTAGACAGGGCAGACCCAGCCTAGGTGTGAGGGTAAGGGGCAGGTGGGGGATTATGTGCAGTTGTAGCAGTGAGTGCTTGTCAGATGGCTTCTGAGGGAGACCTTGAAAGGACCAAGCTTAGTGGAGTCAGCTATGTTGGCTGGGAGGGAATTAAACCAGGAGGGAGCCCGATAGAAAAAGGATCTCTGGGCCATAGAGGTCCTTACCCAGGAGACAATAAGGGAGATTTTGACAGTGCTGCAGACTGAGGGGGAGGCACGCTGCAGGGAGGTGGCGACCCCGGGGGGGGAGCCCTTGCAGGGTCTTTTTTACAAGAAGGCAGGTTTGGAAGCAGAGTCTTTCTTCAAGGTTGAGAAAGTTGGTGGTGGAGTTCAGCAGGCACGTATGGGTGCGCCTAGGGGCTCCCAGCATTAGCCTGCAGGCCTTGTTTATAGAGAGCTGGATTCTTGCAAGCACAGTGTTTTCAGCTGCAGCACGGATGGGCAGCCCATAGTCAATTAGAGACAGGACAGAGGAGGTGATTGCTAGTCTAAGGGCCTCTTGTGGTAGGCAGTCCCTATGGTGGTATAACAGTCCAATCCTGACATTGGTGGCAACAGAAAGGGCATTGATATGGAAATGGAAGGAGAGTGCCGAATCAAAAGTAATGCCCACATACTTGTAGGAGGAAACCTGCTCAATGGGGTTTAGTGTGCTAGGCAGTATCATGAGAGGGGCACCACTGGCTTTGCTTTGGCGATGTGAGAAGAGCATAGCTTTGGTCTTTTTTAGGTTCAGGACTAGCCTTCGTGATGTAAACCAATGCTCAGCTCTATCAAAAGCTTGTTGGAGGGTGGCCTGGAGTGTGTTGGGGTTGGGGTCAGCAGCAAAGAGCACAGCGTCATCCGTGTATAGGAGGATCTTACTTGGGCAGGCCAAGGAGAGGGAGTTAAGGAATCGACTGAAGAGGAGAGGGCCTAAAATGGAGCCCTGGGGAACTCCAGAGCGGACAGGTCATCTGTCAGATAGGGTGCTATTGATTTTTACACACTGAGTTCTGCCAGAGAGGTAGCTGGTGAACCATGCAAGGGAGCCTTGGGAGAAACCAAGGCATCTGAGAGATTCAAGCAGGAGAGGATGGCAAACCGTGTCGAAGGCCTTGGAGAAGTCAATGAACATGGCATCGGCAGGACTTCCAGCATCAAGAGCAGAGTGCAGGAAGTTGGAGAATTCAATTAGCGTGGTCATGGTGCTGTGACCTGCATGAAAACCATGCTGTTCAGGGCACAGGATATTGTGCATGGCCAGGTATTCAGCAAGCTGGTTGGCAACTACTTTTTCAAGGGTCTTAGAGAGTGGGGGGAGGATGGAGATAGGTTGATAGTTACCCGGGATCACTCAATTGCCGCTCTTTAGGATGGGAGTTGTGATGGCGGTTCTCCACGTGCTGAGGAACTGCCCCAGGCACAGAGAGCGGTTGAGCAGCTCAGTAAGTGGGACCAGGATACCATCCAATGTCAGACGAAGTAGCCTAGTGTCCAGTAGGTTTGTGCCGGAGTTGTTACTACTAACAGCTTTTTGCAGAAGGGGTCTAGCCTCTAACGGGGAGATGGTACGTAGATAGAAAGAAGGTCTCTGGAGAGTGGGCAGGGGTGCTACTGGGATGGGGTCAAAGAAGTTACTGGGCAGGACTGAACTTAGGTATGAGAAAGTGTGGTTTAGGCAGTCTGCAATGCCAAGGGGGTCAGAGCAGACAGTTCCATTAAAGGAGAGTTGAGATGGGGGTGGGGAGTGGGATTTCCCATTCAGTTCCTTTACATTATCCCAAAAGTTTCTAGCTGACCCCCAGGAGGAGACAAGAGCGGATTGGTAGTACTGGGCTTTGGCCTGTCGAATGGCCCATGTACACTTATTGTGCTCAGCATTGTACGCTTGCCTGTCAGCTGGCTTGCCAGATTCCATGGCATTATGCCATAGATTGTCTCTCATTTTAAGTTTCTGAAGGAGGGAAGGGGTAACCCAGGGCATGTTTTGCTTTTTGGTGTGATTTCTAGTGAAGGGGACGTAGAGGTCACAGGCAGTGTTAAAAGTGCGAGTGAAAAAATCAAGTGCCTCATCTGTTTAACCCTACACATGCTTTGTTCACTTCTCACTGCTGTAAAAAAGCTATTCATTTTATTATGCTAGCACATTCACTGATACCTCTATGTACACATGTTATCCTGTATTGTTATGCTGCCTCTGTTTTGTATTATAAGTTGTTTCTTCCTACAACCCCCTCCACAGGTGGCACATGGAAAATAGCCTTGGCTCAGTGTGCCTTTCCCGGTTACCAACTTTTCAATAAATAAATAAATGCATGCATTCCTGCTTTGTCCCAGTCTTTATCCATGATGATGGGGCTTGCCATTAAAAGGCAGGCCAGGTTGTCAAGTGATCCATGCCAGGGTTGAGTACATAGGAGAGGAAAGGGGGGTCAGGGAGGGAACAGAGGGCTAGAGGGGGAGAGGCCTGATGACATCACCAGGCAGGAAAGTATAATATGGCAAGGGCAAAGCCAGAGCCTCAGGGATTGGCTGGGGGGAGCGGAGCCCAAGGGGTGTCCTGACCAGGAGCCTATCAGGGGTATAAGAAACCAAGGCTCAGGCAGGACCACCTCTTTTGCTGGGAATTTTTCAGACTGAAGATCTCAGCACTTCATTTGGCAAAAGGCTAGGTAAGGCATATGGGACGACTAGGCCTGGAGGCCTTGTTTGGACCCTGTGAGAAATGTTCTGATGGTCAATTCGATCATGGCATGTTTAATTATAGAGTGACTCGGTAGCTCTATGCAGTTTTTGTGGAATGTTTCACTTTTAATTAATCTGTTATGTTGTGACGGTGTAAGAAGTCGGCTCCAGAACTGGTGGCTTGAGAGCAAGAGGCAAATAGCCCCATGAGGTTGATGGTAAAGCACTAGTTGAATGGCTTACAGCAAGGAAGGGAAAGATTATGTGCAGCAGGTGCCCATAGGTGTATTTGTAAAGGAGGGTAGCTGGATGGAACAGAAAGAGGTTTGGTAGCACTCGAAATGGCTTGGGGCCTGAAGGAGTAGTTTGAGTGCAGCAGTTTAAAAAAAAAAAAGAGAAAAAGATGGAAGCTTGACGGGCGGCAGGTTGCAAGGAGATCCAGAACTGATGTGCCTGCACTATACAGATTGATGCTGGGCATCTGCACCATGTGGTCCAAGCAGTGCCCATTAAGGGTGTTTTTTGTGGTGTGCCATGCGATTTTTCGCAGGTGGAGGTTTGGGGGTGAGACACAGAGGTGCTCAGCTGATTGGTTTGGTGATTGAGTGCGTGGGATGGGGATTTGTGATAATTTCTTACTAAGCGAAGGGTTGCAAGGAGATCCAGAACTGTTTCCAAGCGGGGCCCATTACAAGCATGTTTGTTTTGCGCCATGCGGTTTTTCGCAGGCGGAGGTTTGGGGGCAAGACACAGAGATGCTCGGCTGATTGGTTTGGTGATCGAGCATGTGGGAGGGGGATTTGTGATAGTTTCTTACTAAATGAAGCTACAGAGATGAGGGAGGTTGCTACTGGGTGCCAGGTGGGTTGTGGTAGGCTACAGGACACAGCGAGGGGTGTTTGTTGTTATGCGAGAGTGCTGGATGACTGCGTGGGGCATGGTGGAGGCCCATTCAAAGGCCTTGGATAATAGTGAGTAGGCTGAAGAGGTCACAGGGTCCAGTGCGGCCTGGGGAAGTAGTGGCATCTCAACAGTCAGGCATCGGAGGAAGGCCTGAGATCTCTGGGTATAGGCAGAGCCACATGGTGCTGCGGGGCCTTGCTACGAGGGGTGCATGATGAGTTTGTTTGGTGCTTGTTTTGGGAAATGAATTTGCAGCTAAAACGAGTAGCGAGTGCAAGGGAAATAGACAGCGGAACGATGGTGCAATTTGAGATGTTTTGGGTCACTGGGGACCAGCTAGCAATGTTCATCTTTGGTGGGCCTGCTGGAACGAGGCCCTGGCAGGGATGTACAACTGGGTAGAGGTGCTGTTGGGCACAACATGGGAAGAAAGAATGAAGCGCAGAAGGCGGAAGCATCAAGCTTTCTCAGGGAAAATGTGGGGTACCGTGGGAGTGAAGCTCATGATTGCCCTGGTGAGGGCGAGGGAGCAGATGGGCAACTGTCAAGGCCTACCGGGACAGGCCTAGAACAGGTGGAATTGGGGCCTGGCTCACAAAAATGGCAGCAAGGCACTCCACAGGAGCTTGACCAAGAGGCTAGCCAGTAAGGCTACAGCAGTGTCACTACACGCAATTGGGGATTGCTGGGCACTGGTAGGGTAGGCCAGTGTGGAAGGGGAATGCCAGGAGGGAATCTCAAGGCTGACACAGGGCTCAGTGGGGGGTAGGAAGGCCCAGGGGCATGACAGCTCCCTCAGAGGAAAAGGATGGGTTTGAGGCTGACTGGGCCCAAGCCTTTTTGTGTTACTGGCTACCGGGGAGGGTATACAGGTCGTGGCCCACTGCACGCAGAGGGCACACCATGGGGGGGTTCTAGTGCAAGGGTATTGCTTGAAGGGGAAAGAAAGGAGCCTCATCTGGATGGTGCGGGCCACCGGTAGGTGGCCTATTGGCGAACCCGGGCAGTTGAGGGGAGTATATATATATATATATATATATATATATATATATATATATATAAAAATATATATAATAATAATAATAAAAGAGCAAGGAAACACAGGGCTCGTGGCAGGAGTGACGGTTTTGCAGAGGGGGGTCCCAGAGCTGGGCTCGGGTTTCATGTGCTGGAGCAAGGAGCAGGGCAGCCGCCACACTTTGGCAAAAAAAAATATGGGCAGAGATGAGGGCGCAGGTCTGAACTTGTAACTTTCACCAGTCCCCCTCCCAGATTGCAAGGACAGAGGATCAGGCATGGCACCAAAGTGAGCCCAGATGACCAGTAAGAGGATGCTGCTGGAGGCATCAGTCCTGATGGGGCAGATGTCAGAGCTACTAGAGATGGCAAAGAAGAGAGAGGTGGAGGAAGACATGCAGAGGAAGTGCAAGGAGTGGGAGGAGCACCCGAGTAGGGGTGGAGGAGGCAAAAGACCCAGGTGGGAGGCCCCACGTATGGAACCGATACTGGTGCCCCTGCCTGCACCAGAGCTGGATGATGGGAACTTGGATGGTGGCTAGGATAATGTTGATCTCACGGATGAGAATGGCATAAAGGAGTACCTCAAGGGGCTGTTAGGTGACATGGGGGACAAAGGAATTGAGAGGGTGCAGCGGGCAGTGCAGGCGTTAAAAGGCAATGGAGCCAGAAAAGGGTGGGGGGGACAATGGCAAACAAGAACTTGTACAAAGGCCCTCTGGGGTGTTCAATCAGGGGACACATACTGGTATCAATTAAAGAAAAAATTTGGAAAGGGGAGTACACTGACATTTTCAGGCTCATGGACAAGGACACAGCCACGAAGTAGGAGCAGAAGGAGTCAGTGGGAAAGTCAGAAATGTTGGTGGCATTGGCAGTGGTAGGTCACAAGGTGGAGGAAGCAAAATATAAGGGGAAGACCATAGAGAATTGGAAAGACAGGTTCATAATATATAGTGCATTATTACTGGAGAAGCAGCCAGAACTCGAAGTCCCCTTGCTGACATACACGTCTATTATTAGGGAGGCGTACAAGGCAAAGGTTGAGTATGGGTGGCTCAAGTATGATGAGGCCTTCTGGAAGCGATTGACAGCTAAAGGGGACCTGAGATGGGACAGCACCCACTCGGAATTGTGGGTGAGGACCCTCTCCGGGGGAAGGGGTGGCGGTGGGAGACCAAGCAAGATGGAACAATCTGGGCACAGGGGCTAAGGCATGTTGGGGATATAACAAGACCACCTGCACTTGGGGCAACTGCAAGTTCTGACACGTCTACTCAAAATATGGGGAGCGCACCTGGCCTCTAGCTGCCAGCAGAATGGGGACAGAGGGGGGGCAAAATGGGGGGAAGTTTCAGGAGCAGTCCTTTTGGGTTGCCCGGGGGATGTAGAGCAGGGTCCATGGGGGCAGCCACTGGGGACAACATAGTGCCCCAGGGGATGGTGGTAGCAGGGCGGTGGGGATGGGCAGTGGGGATATGTGCTGGCACGGAGTCCCATTTCCCTAGCAGTAGTGGTGGAGTGGACTGTGGAATACCCAAATAAAGGGGTAGGTGAACTGCTTCGGGAGGGTTTCCAGACAGGTTTCCCACTGGAGTTCCAAGGAGATTGGAAAAGAATGTGGGCCAAGAATTTGGGGTCAGTGAAGGGGAAAGAGGGGATTGTGGGGTCCAAGATAGAGAAGAAAATCATGAAAGGCCAGGTGGAGGGCCCATTAGATGGCCCCCATGCACACACTTTTGGATTTCCCCATTGTCGTGCTGCCCAAGAAGGCAGAAGGGGAGTTCCATTTGATACATCACCTATCATACCCGGAAGGCTCCTCAGTGAACTATGGCATTCCAGACCACCTTAGGACAGTGTCGAATGCCTTGTTGGAGCAGGCCATTGCACTCATTAAAGCAATGTACGGGGCATGGCTGGTTAAGACAGACCTTAAGTCAGCATGTTGGCTCTTGCCCGTCAGGCCGGCAGATTGGGATCTTCTGGGTTTTCAGTTCCAGGGATACATATAATTTTGACAAATCCATGCCCATGGGATGTTCGGTGGCCTGCTCCACATTTGAGATGTTCAGTACCTGGATACAGTGGGTTTTCGGGGCCAGGTATGGGCACAGGAGGGTCATTCATTACCTGAATGACTTCCTTCCTTCTTATTGGAGAAATGAGGGTGGAGGCACAAAAAATGTTAAGGGAATTTGAAAGCATGTGCCAGTGGATAGGGATCCCACTGGCACAGGGCAAGACAGAGGGCCCTGCTTGGAAGATGGAATTTTGGGGTATAGAAGTGGACACAGAAGAGGGTTGTTTTTGGCTGCCCGGGAGTAAAGTGGCGTGCGCTAAAGGTTTATTGGCCCAGGTGGGGGGGGGGAGGGTGCCACTGGTACAAATACAGCAACTGCTGGGGCACTTTAATTTCGCCTACAAGGCCATCAGCCCAGGCAGAGCTTTTACAAGAAGACTAGGGAGGGCCACAGGAAAAACCAAGCAGCTGCACCATTGGGTGGATGTCTCTAAAGGGGTTCGGGAAGACTTCGGGGTGTGGGAGGATTTTCTACACAGCTTTAATGGGGTGACATTCTGGCAGGACAAGTGGGAGCAGAAAACAGACCTGGAGCTGTTCACAGATGCCTTAGGCACCCTGGGAATAGGGCATACTTTCAAGGGCAATGGATATTGAAACCATGGCTGACAGATTGGGCAGAAGGGGGGACATTGAAGGATATCACTTTCCTAGAGGTTTTCCAGATATGGGTGGCCCAGGAAGTATGGGGTGATAGGATGAAGGGGAAGTGCATCTTGTTTTGATGTGATAACAAAGTGGTAGTAGAAGTGATTAATAGGTGAGGAGGAGGACAGAGATGGTGGGCAGGCTGCTCAGATGGATGGTCTTACTGGGGCAATGCCTGAACCTATCCTTTAAAGCACAGCATATTGAGGGTATGAAAAACAAGGCAGCTGACAATCTGTCCCATTTACCGCTCAACAGGTTTCGGCAACAGATGCCACAGGCAGCGCCACACCGGAACAGGATCCTGGACCAGTTATGGGAGGTTGGAGGAGCACAGCCAGAGCACTGTACCAAGGTGCCTGGGCAGAGAACACACTGAGGGCCTCCGAAACAGGTTGGGTGAAGTTCCAGAACTTCAGGGAGATGCATGGGTGGGACAAGGACAAACCAGCCTGGGACAAACAGGTAAGGAGGTTCATGGTGGAGCTGTGGGAAGAAGGGCTGGCTCATGCCACAATGGTCATGCACTTAGCCAGCATCAGCTGGGTATGTCAGGACAGGGGGTGGCCCTATGTTGGGGCTGCTAGAATCATAAAACGCATGATGGCAGGGTGGCATAGGTGACAAGGAGTCAGGGTGGATGGAAGGCAATCGATTGGGGGGAATTATTGGTAAAGGTCTTGGAGGCCACCCGGAATGTATGCACATCAGCCCAGGAAGGGGTTCTGTTCCGGGCCATATTTGCAGTGATGGCTGTGGGGGCATTCCAGGTGGGGAAGTAGTGGCCCCAAGGTAAATGGCCTCAGAGCAGGCATTGCAGCATGAGGATGTCCTGTGGGGAAAGGACAGGATAGTCATTATCCTAGCCAGGTCCAAGATGGATCAGGGAGGGGGACATAAGTGTCACTGGTGAGGAGACCGCAGTTGGCCAGCTGTGCTGTGAGGGCACTGGAGGAGTATGGGAATACTCAGGGAAGGGCAGGGGGGGATGCTGTTCTGGCACGGGGATGGGTCCCTGGCTACGGGTTTCTAGGTAGGGGCCGTCCTTAAGAAGGTGCTGGCATTTGTGGGGGAGGATCCCCAAAAATTCTCCCCACACTCGTTCAGGATTAGGACAGCCATGGAGGCAGCAGAGAGAGAGGCTGCAGTGGCAGAGATACAAAGGGTAGGGCATTGGAGGCCCGGAAGCTATAGGATGTATGTAAGAAAATTATAACAACAACTCACATTGTGTATTTTGTTTCCATGGCAGGTTCAAGGAAAAAAATCTGGATACTTAGGGCATTCCTTCATGTACTGGGCCAAGAGGTTTGCGGTAGCCACCTCCAGAGAAGCAGAGCTGAGATTTAACATGGAGCATACAAAGGTGCTATGGAAAGGCATTAGGGGAATTAAGTGGGTGCAGCTCATGCCTTTGATGGAAGAATTGAAAGTGCAATGGGGCACCCCGGATTGCATTGTGATACACCTGTGGGGGAATGATTTAGGGAGCCTGCCATGGGGGGTATTGGGACAGAATATCATGGGGGACTTAGAGAGATTGAAAGGGTGGAGGCCCAGGGTGTTGATCAGCTGGTCCGATATCATCTTCTGGAGGGTGTGGAGAGGGATGCAATGTGTCAGACTGATAGAGAAGGTCAGGAAGCGTTTGAACAGGAGGGTAGCCAGGATGGTAATAGAGATGGAGGGCATTCACTTGCAGCACAAGGACATTTCTTTCGACCAAACGGCAGTGTTCAGGTCGGACGGCGACCACCTGTTTGAGTTTGGGATGTGCCTGTTCCTATGACCTATTGAGGAGCTAGTGCACCAGATGGCCAAGAAAGGGCTTAGATACTAGCCCACAAGGCAGGATCCCCTCCATCCATCACAAGCTGGAGGAGGGGTAGTGGAAGGAAGGAAAAGGGGGGAGTGGGGTTGGGGGAAAAGGGGGGAGGGGTAGGATACACGGGCTGGGGTCAAAGAACCCAGACGTGGTGGAAAAGCTGGGAAAGGATAGGTCCAGGTGCCAGATTCAGAAGTGTCTGGGCTTGGAGGGCGAAAGCCCAGGGAAGTGGAACGGCCTGGTTCTGGTGTGGAGGAGGGGGCTGGATTTACAGTGTCTGGGCCCTGAAAACAAGATGGAAGAAAGGACCAGAAGAAGGACAGAGGCCAGAGCCAGAAAACTGGAAAAGAACATTGATGTAAATTGAATTGTGAATCCAAAGTATATAGATTGTAAATATAATTCTTTGTGCCATGAATAAAATTTTCCAACAAGCAACCAACAAGTACATTTGGTGTGGTGTCCAGCTTTCATGGTTGGGATTCAGGGGACAATGGGGCTTGCTATTAAAATGCAGGCCAGGTTGTCCAGTGATCGCTGTCAGGGATGAGTACATAGGAGAGGAAGGGGAGGGGGAGGGAGAGGGGAAGGGAGGGAGGAGCAGAGGGCTAGAGGGGGAAGGGACTGATGACATCATCAGGCAGAAAAGGGTAATGTGACAAGTGCAAGCCACAGCCTCAGGGATTGGCTGGGGGGGCAGAGCCAAAGGGGGGTCTTGGCCAGTAGCCTATCAGGGAGATAAGAAGCAAGGGCTCAGTCAGGATGACCTCTTTTGCTGGGAATTTCTCACCCTCCCACCCTTATTAAGGAAGGCATTGGGGGTAGGTATGGCACAAAGGAAAGGAATAGTGGGCAGATCAAGCCCACAGGGGCCCTGGGGCATGGGGCCAGGTATGGTGGTCACTGCGGGAGGCAGCACTGGGCCAGGGGGCTAGGGCAGAGTCCCCTGGCAGGGAGGAGGGTTAAGAAAGGAAAAGAGGGAGCAGGGTGGGGGAAAAAGGGGGGAGGGGTAGGATACACAAGTGGGGACAAAGAACCCAGACGTGGTGGTAAAGTGGGGAGAGGGATCAGTCCAGGTGCCAGATTCAGAAGTGTCTGGGCCTGGAGGGCGAAAGCCTGGGGAAGTGGAATGGCCTGCTTCTGGTGTGGAGGAGGAGCCGGATTCACAGTGTCTGGGCCCTGAAAGCAAGATGAAAGAAAGGACCAGAAGAAGGACAGAGGCCGGAGCCAGAAAATTGGAAAAGAATGTTGATGTAAATTGAATTGTGAATCCAAAGTATATAGATTGTAAATATAATCCTTTGTGCCATGAATAAAATTTGCCAACAAGCAACCAACAAGTAAATCTGGTGTGGTGTCCATCATTCCTGCTTGGGATTCAGGGGACAATAACACCATCCGTGGTTTGTCAGTGATTCATGGACAGTATTGGCCACAGTTCATAAACATACACTAATGCCTGGAAAACCCAAGCATTTAAGAGATACTTCTTAGGAGAACTAAATACGTTTTCAATTTGGTAAATAAAATAATATTCTGATTAAATAACTTTTTAAATTATTTCAGGTACAGTATCAGACTGTCCATGCTCTAAATATTTGGAGTAACCCAGTAACGAGGGAGTCATGTGACCCGGGAAAGGTATTTCCGGGCCACACAACATAAAAGGCTTGCAAGGAGCAAGCAGACTTTGTTAAACACTTGCACTTTGTACCAAGTGCTGTGGGACAGCTTTGATCTGTGTGACAGCCACCTATTTGCTTATATTTTATTGCTTTTTACTTTGTGTATGTTTTCTGTGTGAAATGGGGGGTACCTCTGCATCTCCTAGACAACGAAGACCAGGAAGAGGTGGGTTTGTTGTTAGTGTCAACTCAGCACTAGCTACACCTTTGCAAACAGAACAGCAATTCTGTCTAAATACCGGAGAGGAGACCTAGGTAATAAACACCTGATGGATCAGCATTGAAATAATTTTTAACACTGATTAAACTTATTTGGAGTAACCCAGCAACAAGGGAGTCAAGTAACCCAGGAAATGTATTACCAGGTTGCACAACATAAAAGGCTCACTAGGCATGAACGGACTTTGTTAAATACTTGAGCTTTGTACGGAGTCCTGTGTGACAGCTTTGAACTGTGTGACAGCTACCTATTTTACTCATATTTGATCACTTTTTACTCTGTGTGAGTGCTCTGGGTGAAATGAGAGGAGGGTCACCTGTGCATTTCCTAGGCAGCAAAGGAGACCAGAAAGGAGTCGATTTGTAGTTTGTGTCAATTCAGCATGACTACACCTTTACAAATAGAGCAGTAATACATTCTAAATACAGGGCAGGAGAGCTAGGTAATAAACACCAGACGGTCAGCATATTATTTTTTAACACTTTGTATTACACTTATTTGGAGTAACCCAGCAATGAGGGAGTCAGGTGACCCGGGAACTGTATTTCTGGGTCACACAACATAAAAGGCTCGCAAGTAGTCAGCAGGGCAAGCGTGCATCCACGAGTGCAGAGGCACCCTCAAACACACAGGCATTAGGTGCATGTCTAGCATGTCAAGCATGGACAGTTGGGAACAAGGCCAAGTAGCTTTGAATCTATTAACTAAATTGCTGTATGGGTATATCCTTGCTATTGTCTACAGTTTAAACTACATTACACTATCAGGAGGATGACTAGGATAGCAGCGTACTATGCTTCACAATTCAAAACCATATTGTTTCACTAAGGGAAGGAAAGAGGGTGCTAGATATCTGCATGAAATAGATCAACTTGCTCAGTACCATTAGTAGTTCTAAAACCTAGGTGTAAGTAACAGAAGGAGTCTATAAAGCAAAAAAAAAATATGAATGACAAAATAATGACTTTAGATGGGGAGGTGAGATTAAAATGCTCCAGCTGTGTCATGTATAACCTGATGGCCTCCCTGACTGATAGCATTATTTTCATATATGAAAAGTGCATTAATAATAGTGATCTTTTAGAGGACATCAACGTTTTCTATATAGAACTGCATGCCTTGCCAGCTGGTGGCACTGAGGACTGAGGTGCTGGATGCCACACCTCTTGTCATGCTGGTGACTGGAGTTCAGGAGCAGAGTCTGGCACTGGGGGTCAGCAGGGGGAGGAGAGGATCGAGCATCTGGAGGACTGCTCTCCTCTCCTCTCCTGTCCTGGGGTGGATATCTGGGGGGATGTATCGCTCTGTAGCAGCTCTCGGTGGAGACCGGGGGCACCACAGGAGTGTGCTGCTAACAGGGGGCTAGGCGACATCAGACATCTGCTGAGGATCCGCCCTCAGTGCTGATGTCATTGCACATCTGCATCTCTTAGGGGGAGATACTAAAGTGGAAAACTGGGAGGTGATGTTGGGGATTGAGTGGCTGAGCCCACAACCCCAATGTTGGCCCTGATCATGACTTGACTCTCCAGATATCTCAAATATAGCAGGAAACATTCCAAAAAATGGAGGCAAACAAACCCATGACATTATACACACAGTCACAAATAATAGAAACAAAATGACTATATAGCTGGGATGGCTTACACCTGAGCAGGAGGAGTAGCCACCTGCTAGTTCAGAAATTTGCCAAAATAATATCAGATTCTTTAAATAGCTTGGGGAACATGGGAAACATATAAAACACTACAGAACAAAAAAGACACCAGAAGAACACCTTATGCAAGATATTAATGGCTAATGCTTGGAGTCTAAAGCAAATACAGAAGGTAGAACTACAAGCAGCGATGATAGAACATAACATTGACATTGCAGTATTATGCCAGGCATGGTGGGACAACTGTAGTTCTTGGATGACCAGTATTGAAGGGTATCAGCTTTTTAAAAACAATAGACCTCATAGGAAGGATGGAGGGGTATGCTGCTACATAAAAGACAGCATAATGTGCACACAGCTAAATTTATCACCAAACCCTAGCATGCACATCAAAAGTATATGTCTACAACTACATTTTGGAAACAGATCTAAGGTTTTTCTAGGAAAGTGCTATAGAATACCTTCAAGTGATAAAGATTACCACAATCTATTCCTTGAGGAAACTGGACTAGCAGTAGGCAGAGGAGACACTATAATCTTGAGGGATTGTAACACACTGGGTATCTCATGGAATGAACAAACTGACTGTCCGAGTTTGAAAGGAATCTAATAGATATGGCAGATTCACATAACTTAGATCAACTTGTAAAGGACCCAACAAGGGGTTAAAACACACTGGACTTAATACTCACAAACACAGCCAATGAGATATCAGATTATTAGTAATGAACCCTCCCCCCGGATACAGGCAACCACTCAATGGTGACCTGTAATATAAGTGCATGTAATAACATACAAAAATATCCAGTAACCTTTAAAGATTATAACCATGCAAATATTGGTGAAATTAAAACAGCTTTGGCGACCCTAAATTGGGATGATATATTCATAAGATTAGATGCAGAGGGTTGCTGGGAAAAAATTAAAAATATAATTAAACATCTGGAGGATAAGTATGTTCCCAGTAGAACCAAATACAATAAAAAGGGGACAATCCCTGTATAGTTAACTAACTCAGTTAGGAAACAAATAAAAACTAAAGAAAAAGCATATACAAATCAAAAGAAGGCTACATCAGATACAAATAAAAATAAGTATAAACAGGAATTAAAATGATTGAAAAGTATGATTACAAGGGAAAAACATAACTTTGAATTTAAATTAGCACATATGAGGGACAACAATAGATCATTCTATTCATATACTGTATAAACAAAAACAAAACAGTATCAAGAGCAGTAGAACCAATCATAGAAAATGACACTGTCATCACGAATGAAAGGGAAATAGCAGACATTTTCAATTCATACTTCTGCTCAGTTTATTGTACTCCCCAGCTTGAAAATGTCCACTTTTTAAGTAAATCTCCACATCATATCACAGTACCTGAGGTCAGGAAATCACTAAGTAGCATCAAAGGCAATACATCACCTGGACCTGATAATATACATCCCGACTCCTGAGGGACATGGCCAATGAACTAGCATGCCCATTTACATTACTGTTCAATATCTCATGGGAATTGGAGCTGTTCCAGGTGACTGGAAATGTGCAGTTGTGGTCCTAATCAATAACTAATAGTCCTACCAAAAGGACTGTAGGGCTACACTCACACAGCCCTAAAAAGGATAACAAGGCACAGCTAATAGTCTTGAGAAACAAATACCACAGGTAACAGTGTGGATATCCTGTGGAGAAACAGAAGTTCATGAAAGGAAATGAGTGGAACGAAATGAGGATAGGGTTCAAATACAAAGGCTAGCCAAATCCTGCCCAAGGGGTGGAAGGTACAGTGGTGACAGTCTGTGAGCGGAGCCAGGGGGAAGAGTGGAGAGAGCACAGGGATTAGTTTGCAATGTAGACAGAAGTACAGGATTAGCAGCAGCAAAGATTAGGGTGAGCTGTAGAGGGTTACAAACTGAACAGTAGATCACACTGTAGCTATAGAATTTGACAATACAGGCTACCATAAATGCGGTACTGAAAAAGCATTGGAAAGAAGGAGAGGGACTATAATACTCTGCAATGCAACTGAGAGCCTGGCTGCACTATGGAAATGTGAGATACTATGCAATACAAGTCGCAGGTCCTACAGGGCTCCCTGCACAGCTACACTAACTAACCAGTCATTATTCTGTCCAAAACCACTAGAGAGCATACTAAACAGGGACCATTGCTAGTCTACACAGTTATGGCCCTTTACAACTGCTAAAGTATTAAATTATTGAGGCTTGCAAGGCTTGATGAAGTAAAAACAGCTATGAAATTGATAAAAGTTGGGAGTGCAACATAAGCATGCAAGAGATAATAAAGTAAAATAGCTATAAATTAGATAAAGCTGGTCACACTTCTGAACTTGCAGGGTGCTAAAATGAATTAAAACAGCTGTACAATAGATACAAGCTAGGACACTTCTGAAAAAGCACATACACTGTAAAACATAATCAGGACCATTACTGTAGAAATCAGTCAAAACATCATCCGAACTAATAGAAACACATAAATCAAAATACAAATAAAAGGGTACAGTTCAATGAGAAACTGGTGCAGGGGGAGGGGTTCCTGGCTCAGTTATGGTACCCTCTAACCCTATAGCTGTGATTTCTCTTGGTGACTTTGGAGGAAGTGGAGCTCCAATGGAAAGTTTAAATCCCTGGGCTGAATAAAGGGCAGAGCCAGGGATTGCTTCACCGAGGGCTGGGAAACAAGGACTGCCTTCAGATTAGCTCCCAGTAGGAGCCTTTACTTAATTTAAGCTCTGGTGCTAGCTGAGAAATTGGTGCAGTAGGAGGGTTCCTGGCTCAGTTATGGAACCCTACGACCCTGTAGCTGCAGCATCTCTCAGCAACCCAAGGTTTAGCATAGCAGCTATAGTTAGGGGTGGTGGGGGAAGAATCTGTATGTTGTGCAGGGCCAGGAGAACATATATGTTGTGTAGATTTCTAAGTCCCAAAGATTAAGTGTGATATGGGTAGGCAGACCTTTGCATGTAGAGAACCACTATATTTTAATGATGCTACATTATTAATACAAGTTGCAGGTCCTACAGAGTCCCCTGCACAGCTCGGCTAACTAACCAATCATTATTCTGTCCAAAAGTGCTAGGGAGCATACTAAACAGGGACCATTGCTAGGCTGGGAGTGCAACATAAGCAAGCAAGGGATAATGAAGTAAAACAGCTATAAATTAGATAAAGCTGGCTACGCTTCTAAGATTGCAGACATCACGAGGATGGCTGTCAAGGGGGGAAATGCTACTGGTTGGAGATCTGAACCACCCAGATGTTGACCGGACCATCCCAGAAGCAGCTTCAACCAGAAACTGGGAGAATCTGGAGGTGCTGCAGGGGATGTTCCTTCAACAGTTGGTCAGAGAACAAACTAAGGGGAACAACCTGCTGGACGTGGTCCTGACAAATTGGGAGGATTTGGAGGAGGAGGTGGTGGTGGGGGGGGAGTTGGGCAATAGCAACCATAGGACCATTGGGTTTAAGGTGAGGGCAGAAAGGGGGGGGTGCTGAACCAGAACAACGTGCTGGATTTCAGGTGAGCAGACTCTGACAAGATGAGAAAGTTAGTGAGGGAGACAATGGAAGGTATGGGGGAAATAAATGAAGTGGAGGAGTTATGGGGAACTATTAGAAATCAGGTTACAGAGGCCACACAAGTGTGTATAAGGAGGGTTAGTAAGGGAGCAAGAAGCAAGAGGCCACTTTGGTTCAATAGAGATGTAGCGAGGGTGGTCAGGGGCAGACGAAGGGCATTTAGGAAGTACAAGAGAGAGCGGAAGGAAGAGGACAGGGAGGCTTACAGGGAAACAAAGAGGCTAGTGAGGAAGGTAATTAGAAGGGCAAAGGTAACATGGAGGAAAGGATAGCGAAATAGGCCAAGAGTGGTAATAAGACATTCTTTTGATATGTGAGAGATAGGAGAAAGACTGGCCAAGGTATTGCGAGGCTTTGGGGGGAAGGAGGGGCCACTAGAGGAGGACTGGGAAAAAGCAGAAAAGCTAAATAGGTACTTCTGCTCTGTATATATGAAGGAGGGGGAGGACAGGGGACTGGAGTTGAGAAGGAAGGGGCATAGGGGTGGAATCAAGACCCTACATTATGGAGAGCATTAGAGAGAAACTGGGCAGGGTGAAGGTGGACAAGGCCATGGGTCTGGAGAGGCTGCACCCGAGAGTGATCAGGGAACTGAGCAAGAAGTTGGCTGCCCCACTGGTGAGGCTGTTCAACCTGTCTTTGGATACCAGCACCATGCCAGAGGACCGGAATAGGGCAACTATTGTGCCACTCCACAAGTGGGGGAGCAGGGAGATGAAGGAGAACTATTGCCCGGTCAGCCTCACCGCAGTGGTGGGGAAGGTCACGGAGGCACTCATCAGGGAAAGGGTAACGGAGTACCTGGAGGTGAATAGACTGCTGGGCAACAACTAGCACACGTTCACAAGAGGGAAGTCATGCCAGTCTAACTTAATCGAATTCTTTGACTGGTTGAAGCAGGTAGTCGACCAGGGAGGTGCAGTGGACATGGCCTATCTGGACTTCAACAAGGCCTTCAGCACCATACCCCACAGAAGACTGGTCAAAAAGCTAGAAAGTATGGGGGTGGGGGACAAAATAATTCAATGGGTAGAAAAGTGGTTGGCGGATAGAAGCCTGAGTGTGATAGTACTGGGATACACTCCAGAACAGGGTGGGTGATGAATGGGGTACTCCAGGGGTCAGAACTGGGGCTGCTCCTTTTCAGTAACTACAAATGTGACATAGTGGATGGCCTGAAAGGACATATGGCCCTCTTTGTGGATGATACAAAAATCTGCAACACGGTTGACACTGAAGGGGGGGTTGAAGACACGAGACAGGATCTGAGGATGCTGGAGGGATGGGTAGAGACCTGGCAACTAAAATTCAAAATCAAGAAGTGTGTAGTCATGCACCTGGGACACAGAAACCTGAGGACAGGATACACACTCTGGGGGGAGGTAGTCAGTGTTATGGGAACAGGAGAGGGATCTAGGGATGGTAGTCTCCAGTGACCTCAAGGTGGAAAAGCAGTATACAAGAACGGTGGGGAAGGCTTATGGGATGCTGGCAATTATAGGCAGGAGAATCCCTAGCAGGAGGAGAGAAGTCCTGGTGCCTCTGTACTAAGCCATGGTGAGACCGCAGCTTGAGTATGGAGTCCAGTTTTGGAGACCTTACTTGTGCAAAGACATAGATTTGCTTGAAAGGGTTCAGAGGAGAGCGACCAAGATGGTGCAGAGATGAAGGACATATCATATGAACAGAGATGTAAGGAGTTGGGACTCTGCACATTGGAGACCAGAAGGGAGAGAGGGGACATGACAGAGACCTTTAGATACATCAAAGGGATAAACAAAGTGGACTGGGGTGATTATTCCACATAAAGAATGGCACCATTACAAGGAAGCATGGCCTGAGACTACAGGGGGAACACGTCAGAGGCAAAATGAGATGGTGATTCTTCACTCAGAGGGTGGTGGATGCCTGGAACGGGCTTCCAGAGGAAGTGATGGGGGCTGACCCTGTGTCGGGATTCAAAAAGGCATGGGACAGTCATAAGGGGTTACAGGGGAGTGAGGTGGGTGCTGAATGTTAGCAGGAGGAAAGGGGCAAACTGGATGGGCCATGGGGTCCTTTTCTGCCATCAAGTTCTATGATTCTATGATTCTGTGAAAATTAATTAAAACAGCTTTGCAACTGATACAATCTGGGATGCCTCTGAAAAAACGCATACACTGGAGAACGTAATCAGGACCTTACTGAAGAAATCAGCACAAAACATCATCTGAACTAATAGAAACAAAGAAATCAAAATACAAATAAAAGGGTACAGTTCTAAGAGTAAAACCATATGTCCTATACTATACTCTGTTACAATAATACACTACCATGGGGCCGAAGCTGCAGAGACAATAGTAATCTGTTAAAATCATCACCTGGTATAATGCTCTTGAGCACTAAAAGAATTTTACTTGTTATATTAAGAAAGAGAGGCAGTGTAAGTTTGCAGATGGGGGGAATTAATTACTGTGGAATCACATTTACTTCATTCAGATTGCATTCCTTTTTTATTTATTTGTTTACATGCTGTCGGACTAATGAGAACACAGTAGAAACAGTGTGAATGCAGCCAACAGTACCTAGCAGCAGAGCCCTTAGTGAGGTACTCATGATTAGAAGAAAGAAAATCTAGTCTCAAGTTCTGACAAACTCCATATAGCAAACCAATCATGCCATCAGATATAAAGGCTTTATTCCAAAAACAAGAAAAAATGCAATATCAGCACAAACAGTCCGATGTTTCATGCTGTCAGGAACTTTGTGACCTTGAAAAAGTACCTGTTAACATGAAATGGTGGTCTCTTTGTACTTGCAGCTTCCTGTTATCTTGTTTTTGGAATAAAGCCTTTATGTCTAATATCAAGACTGGTTCTGTTTTATGGAACTGCTCGGAATGTAAGCCTGGCTTTTCCTTCATCTGAAGTGATTTTTGTGGCAATTGATTCTCATTGCCATGTAAACATGCAGTAACTGAGGACTTTGAAACTGGTTGTAGTCTTTTGCTGTAGTTTCAATGCAAACAAGTTATTGCACTAAATTTGCAGGTATCACCCCACCACAGCAACATTTCTATGGTGAACACCATCATAGAGACAAATCTCGCCAGGTCGAGATTGTTCGCTGCAGTGGTCTGCTGTGATCTGACACAGCAACTCCCAGTGCTGTACCCCCCACTCTGAATCAGCTCCGACTTGGAGTTAGTTATTCAAAGATGGAGGGTTGGGGGGCAAAGCACCCCGTAGAAAAACACTTTCTTCTGTTGAGAACAATTCCAACTGTTGGCATTGTTCCCGTCAATGTCGGGAATGTCGAGGACATCCCCAATGTTATCAAGTGTTGGAACCAAATTTGCAGACAGTAATTTTGGCAGGTATCAAACTGTTTGTGGGAATGAACAGAGAATGTTGGTCAGCAAGCTAGGGATTCTGTGTGCTGTCAGCTATCAGTAGAGCTGTCAGACTATCACACCTATTTGTTGGGGAGGGTTACTAAGTTTGCAGGTGATGAGAAGTAATTACTGAGGAATCACATTTACTTCAAATCAAAATTCAAATCACACTTTATTTAACCAGGCAGTTACATCATTGAGCAAGCTCATTTTCAAGATGGTCCTGGACACAGAGGACACTTTTGCTTACAGTAGACAACACTTCATACAAAAGTAGACAGGCAGTTACAATATACAAAAACAGTACTTGGATGAATCAGATATGTAAAGCAAGTGCAAATACAGGCATTTAAGTGCAGTGTATACAGATTGTAGCTTATAGAGTACAAGTGAGGAGAGGAAGGAGGGACATAGAGAAGGACAGTGGGAAGAAAGGGTATCAGACACCATGGTAGAGAGGGAAAATAGGGCAGCCTAATAGAATGAGGCCCCCTGCAAAGCTAATTGATGAGAGGGGGGAGGTAGGAGGGGGGCTGGTAACCCTAAAGGGATGCTGGCTGACACAGGAAATAGGCAGCCAAGGATTACAGAGATTGCATTTTTGTTTTGTTTACATGCTGTCGGATTAAAGAAAATAGAGTAGAACCAGTGTAAAGGCAGCCAGCAGTCCCTAGTAGCACAGTCATTAGTGAGGTACTCGTGATTAAAATAGGAAAACCTAGTCTCAAGTTCCCACCAGGTCCATATAGCAAACCAATTAAGGCATCCAATATAAAGGCTTTACTCCAAAAAAAAAAAAATGGGCAATAGCCACACAAACTATCCAATGTTCTGTGCTACAGAATCAGACACTTTGCGACCTTGAAAAAATGCCTGTTAACATGAAATGGTGGTTTTGTTCCATTGCTTTATTCACCCCAATCCACCAGGACCCCAATACACTCTGGCATGGTGTTGCCAGCCTGCTCCAGGTACCGATGGCTTCTTTTTACTGTGTATTTCTATGTCCCCTCTAATGCACTATTTAAACACACATGGGCAATGAGTGCTTTGGCAAGTCACGATGGTATTACCTATTTGACAAATTACCATATTAATTTCTCAACTCACTGGACTGTTCTGATGAGCCGCAATGGCATTTCTGTTTTTGAAATCACTCAATCGAGACCCAGATAAGGTGAGTGAGAGATTGAGGTCAGATTATGGATTGGAGGTACAGCTGAGTACCGTGCATGTACAGTGCAGTGTTTGCAAAAAGACAGGGGTTTTGTAAACTATGCATGCCTCAGCACACCTGCCCATACTTCCACAGCAGCTGCAGGCATGAGTGGTTAGTACAAGCGAGGATTGGAAATCGGGCCACACATATTGAACACTACCATACTTATATAGGGAGCCACAGAAGTTATTCACTATACAGGGGAAGCTGGGTTTCTGTAGGTGTACTGAATATTGAAATCATGCTACCCATCTACTGAAGTCAATGTGACAGCAGGAACAGCAGCTCTTAATTTTCTCTGCCTTGTGCATAGCTGGCAGTTCATGTAAAGCACTCAATTCAGTACTGCAGACAGGAAACCACAAAGAAATGCAGCATTTCTAACTTCCTGATTTTTGCAAATTACATGTATCTGCAAGATACTTGAGTTAAGTAGCCCTGTTTTAATGTCAGTGCTGTACAGACAGAAAGTGTGTTCAGCAGCAGACTGGCTGAGAAGTCATGGTGCAGAAGCAGGGTTTCGCACACCCGCCAGTCAGTGATCCACATCACGTTGTCCGATATCGGGCCCAGAGGTGGGTAAGGGAGACAGAAAAGCAGGTAAGGATGATGAGAGTAGGGTAACCTGTCAGAGACTCAACACCCCTTATCTCATACTTAGCAATTAAAAATGGGGTTCACCAAATAAAACGGATAAGGATACAGAAATAATGCTGTGCTGTTGCAGCCAGAGGTGCCAGGGGTAGCCGCAGGAGATGCAGGTGCAGGAAAGAAAAAAAGTAGTTCCTGTGATGTGCTGTTGCCACCAAAGGTGCTGGGGGTTGCTGCCAGAGGTGTGGGAGTGGGCCGCAAGCTGCTCTGCTTGAGCTGGGGGTCTGGGTTCGCTAGCGGGCCTGAAAGCAGAAGAGCAAAAAATTAGTGTAGGCAGACTGTGGCAGGACCATGAGCTGCTCTACTTGCTCCAATGTGCTGTTGCCACTGGAGGTGCCAGGGGTTGCCACTGGAGGTGAGGGGGTGGGCCATGAGCTGCTCTGCCTGCTCTGCGGGTCTGTATTTGCTAGGGGGACGGAAAGCAAGCAAGAAAAAAAAGTAGTGTGGGTGGAATGTGGCGGGGCCACAAGCTGCTCTGCTTACTGTGATGTGCTGTTGCCACTGGAGGTGCAGGGGTGGCCACGCGCTGCTCTACTTGCTCTGGGGGTCTGGGTCTGCTAGGAGTCCTGAAAGCACAAAAAGAAAAAAATAAGGAGGCCAGGTGGACTGTGCTATGGTGAAGAGGTACAGAGGCTGCAGAACCTGCAATCCCCTCGAGTCCCTATTTGGACTGTCTGATCCAATATTAAGATTATAATTTTACCAACTAATGCTTGTTCTACTATTTTTATTTTTATTCTTTTTAGTACTTCCTCTGGCTACCCTGCTTGGCTTCTGGTACAAACAGCACATGCTTACCAATTCCTACCTTTATTAATGTATCTAGTGTTTTTATTTCAGTATGACACAACACAGTGAGTCCAAAACCCTTCTTAAAGAAGACAAATATTGCTTATACCATGTTGGACGAATCTGCTATGTCTCACGCAGCATCACGTACGGTTAAGAACAAATCTCAGCAATGCTCCACATGTAAACTGTTGCAAGACATTATTATTACAGTATTCTTCATTACCACATTTACTTTCTTCTTTTATGCCTAGCTCCCATAGGAACACTGATACTTTATCTACTCAGTACCATTCATAACCCAACAATTCTGCCAGTCTAATACCAGTGGTTAGTAACAGTTTTTACCTGGTCTTAATTGTGTGGTTGTCACTGTGTATCAAGTTAATTTCTAAGTGTCAGTTGCAAAATGTTCTCTTTTTTTGTGGGGCCAAGCACTTCAAATGTCAATATCTGATCTTACTTCGTGGCAAATAGACTAGACCATGATTGAGGTAGTGTGGTTTTAACTGAACTTGCAGCCAAGTGCATGCTATCATGCACACCATGTTAGACTTCCTCATTCGAGCAAAATTTCTGAATGGGGTGGTTGCTCCCGAAGGTCTCGAGAGGTCAAAAGGTCATCCCATGTACATGGAGTAAACCTAAGAAGGCAAGCTGGGGGTCAGGTTTGAACCCCAGCCAGCTCAGGGCTGACATTTGTTACCTCATGAGGTTGTACATTTGCAAGCTGCTTTTTCTAGTAGTCCTACCAAATGGACTGCAGGACTATGCCCACGCAGCCCTAAAAAGGGATCTAAAAACAGTGTGTCATACTTTAAACCACTAAGCCTCACCACATTGTGTTGCAAAACACTTGAGAGACTGTTGAAACAAAATCTGGACAGGGAGATCAAAATATTGGCACTTGAAGACATCAGCCAACATGGATTTAGAAGGGGCTTGTCATGTACTACCAATCTCATTGCAGAAGGGGGGTGAGTGGAGGAGGCGATGGATCAGGCAGAGGTCCTAAACGAGTACTTTGCCTCCATGTTCACCAAGGAGGGGGATGAAAATTTTACAAAGCAGGATCAGTTGGAGTTGCTAGGGTCATGGGGCAGGAATGGAGGTGCAGCAAAGGAGGAAAGGTCAGGTGGGAGGGGTCCCCCAGGGGTTTCACAATGGGATAATTCAGCCAGTGGGAGGAGGACAGAAGATGAAATCCCCATTGAAAGGGTGTGGATTGCCCTTAAGACCCTAAAAAAGGATAAATCTCCAGGATTAAATGGCATATATCTAAGAGTCCTATGTGAATTCGCAGATGTACTAGCTGCACCCCTGGAGGAACTCTACAACAGGTCACTGGAGACAGAGATAATGTCTAGGCATTGGAGAGAGGCACATGTGGTGCCAATCCACAAAGGGGGGGGTCGAGGGAAGTGATGAGTAACTACAGACCTGTCAGTCTGACATTGGTGGTGGGCAAAATAATGGAGAGTATACTGATGGAACAATTGTGGGAGTTCTTGGAGGAGGCAGGATGGCAGGACAGTTGCCAACATGGGTTTGTGCCCAGCAGATTGTGTCAAACTAACCTTGTGGAGTTCTATGAATGGATAACATCAGAACTGGACAGGGTAAAGCCTGTGGATGTATTATTCTTGGACTTCAGCAAGGTGCTTGACTTGGTCCAACATGAAGGCCAACTGGAGAAACTGAGGAGGATGGGAGTAGGCCCCTTGATGATCAGATGGGTAGGAAACTGGCTGGCTGAGTGCATCCAGAGAGTAGTGGTCAGTGGGGAGCTCTCAACACCTAGAGGGATCAATAGTGGTGTACCACAAGGCTCGGTCCTGGGGCCAATCTTGTTCAATGCATACATCTCAGGTATCAGAGAGGGTATAGGGTGTGAGATGAGTCTCTTCACTGATGACTCCAAGCTGGGGCAGTGGTCAAGGGGAGGAGGGGAAGGTGGCTCTGCAAGAGGACCTGGAGACCCTGGAAAGGTGGGCTGCCACCTGGAAATTAAATGTTAACCCTTCCAAGTGCAATGTGTTACATTTGGGAAGGGGAAACCCCAAACATAAGTACACCATGGGAGGTGAGGAGTTGGTTGCCACGGCAGGGGAAAAAGACCTGGGGTGCTGGTTGTGACGCTTGTACAGCTGGTTCTGATTAATCTATACTTTTTGTAATATAAAAATGTGCTATTCATTGTCTCTCATGAGACATGCTCTTTCAGCCAAAAGATAAAAGCCAGAAGATAATTAAAGGCTATAGGAGACCTAAATTAAGGATCTCCTGTTTATCTAGCTTAATTATAGCTGCCAACTGCTAGGCTAGAAATCATAAACTTTTATGAAGTTTAGAGGAAGAATACAGGTTATGTCACTGTGGTGTGAAGTCATAAAAGGTCCTTTGATGTTCTTGAGAGAGGAAACTGCTCACAGATGAAAGAAGATACTGGAAAAGGCACACTAGATCAAAGGAGTCATGAGGAAACAAGTTTTTTATGATGTCACCTTCTGAATAAGATATCCTGTTTGTATAATTTTTAATAAACAGAGGAGTAGCTGGGTGACACCATGGAGAAGGCAGGCTCAAGATAGTTGTTTTAATTAAGCTGTGGCTGTCCTTTAGACACACACACATGTTTGCACTCTGAAAACCACAACATCTTTCAGCACTGTAAGAATATAAGAATACATTAGCTAGGCAAGTTTAAGCATATTATTGGGAGGAATTTGCACTTTTAACCTCATTCTTTTAAAAGATTGTATGGTTTAGTGATATATTGTTCTGTATTTACATTTTACATTCTTGCCTAATTTTAAGTAAACATCCCATTTTAGAAACTACTTGGTGTGCCTTTGAAATTCTTTCTTTGACAAGTGAAGCATATATGGTTACAGTGACACTGTGCATAGCTTAATGATAATACCAAACTGGGAAAAGTAAGACTTTATTCTGAGGTCTTTAATAGAGTTTTTAAAGGTTCATTTTGTACACCTAGTTAGGTGCCCATAGTTGAAAGATATCTGGCCCCCTGAAGAGCAGAATTATCTGAGCCTGTACATTGGGTAAGCTAGCAAGAGGTTCACAGTTTGAATCCCTCCAAGAACTTGAGACCAAAGGTTGATTCGAATTCACAAAACAGATAGGAGGGTTATCCTGTTCTGTTAACTGTTCACTATACTGCGCTCGGAGGTTGGCACTGTGGGAGCAGAGGGCCTGACCTGCTGAGTGGGGTTGTGACACTGGTGGATGCAAATATGAATAACTCTGAGCAGTGCAGGAGGGTGGCAGTCAAGGCAAATAGGATGTTGGGCTGCATCACAAGAGGGATCACCTCAAGATGTAGGAAGTGATTCTGCCACTGTACAATGGCCTGGTTAACCCATACCTTGAGTATTTCATGCAGTTCTGGCAGCTGCACCTAAGGAAGGACATACAGATCCTGGAAAGGGTACAAAGGAAGGCATCCATGATGGTACAGGGACTGGGTGATTTCACATATGAGGAGAGACTGGAGGAGCTCGGCCTGTTCTCATTGGAGGAGTGGAGGGATTGAGGGGATATGATTGAAGTCTTCAAGTATCTCAGGGGGAATAAATAGGGTTGACAAGGAGGAAATCTTTAGATTAAAAGTTGGGGGTATCACCTGAGGGCACGGTTTGAAGTTGGAAGGAGGACTGATGAGGGAGGGAAAAGAGGAGGAGGTACTTCACTGAGAGGGTGGTGGAACCCTGGAATGCACTGCCTGGGGAGCTGGTGCTGGTGTCTACAGTGGAGGGTTTCAGGAAAGGGTGGGACAGGTACAAAATGAGGAAGAAGTGGGGGGGGCCAGGGGGGTCAGGATGGTAAACAGGAGAAAGATAAAGGTGATGGTGGGGGAAGGCCTCTGTACCCATATAGAATCCTGAGGCATGAGCAGACCTGACAGACCATAAGGCCTATTCTTCTGGCAAATAGTATACTAGTTTGTTAGTATTTTGTGAGAAAATTAGTAACAGCTTAGACATCAGAAAACCGGTAGATGTAATAATGTTTGACTTGGGAAAAGCATTTATCACAGTGCCACATAATCTTTTAGCCACTGAATTTTACAAAATGGGGATTAACAATGATATTATAAGATGGGTATACAACTGGCTAACAGACAGATCCCAATGTGTAAAGATCAACAGTACATTATCA
Source organism: Neoceratodus forsteri (assembly GCA_016271365.2). Classification (NCBI taxonomy): domain Eukaryota; kingdom Metazoa; phylum Chordata; order Ceratodontiformes; family Ceratodontidae; genus Neoceratodus; species Neoceratodus forsteri. Next base: position 1,091,389,399 of record CM057458.1, read on the forward strand.
AAATGAGTCAGTGTTGGGAGTGGGGTCCCCCAAGGGTCTGTATTGGGATCAGTCCTCTTTAGACCGTTCATAAAAGACATGAATCAGATCATCAATACACTAACAAAGTTTGCAGATGACACAAAATTGGGGGGAGAAGTAAATTCTATGGACAAAAACCTGTTGTTAAGCAAGGATCTGCAAACACTTCAGGAATGGGCACTCCAAAATAAAATGAAGTTGAATCCAGAAAAGTGCACAGTTTTTCACCTTGGGAAAAATAACCAGAACTGTATTTTTTGAACAACGTACAACTTAAATCGGTATCCAAGGAAAGGGATTTGGGCATCATAGTAAACAATAAACTAATTATCAGATCATTACACATAGTTGTCTAATATTACAAATAGGCTTCTAAGATCAATACAGTGCTCCTTTGTTTCAAGAAATAAGTATTGCATTTTTCCAGAGTATAAAACATACAGTATGTAATACCTCACCTCAATTTTGGCTCCCCCTTCTGGAATCCACACCTTAAGAGAGATATAAATCAAATTGAAAGACCTCAAAGGCATGCTACAAAAACTATCATGGGATTGGAACATATGAGTTATGAGGATAGACTGTCTGAATTTAATCTTTATAGTTTGGAGGACAGGAGAACAAGAGGGAGGAATCTCCTGCTCCTTTATGATATATTGAAAATCCAGGATTTAATGGCACAATGTGGTTTGACATTAAATAATAGATTGCCAACTGGGCATGACTAGCTTGAGATCACACAATAAACAATTAATTGTCCCAAGGGTAAAAACAAATGAAAGATCAAATTTCTTTACCATTCGTTCGGCCCCTTTATGGAATAGACTTCCGCAGCACTTGGTAAACACAACATCATTTAATAACTTTAAGCAAGGGTCAGACAATCTTTTGATATCAAGCAGAAAAAGTCTTTAATGTACCCACTCAGGGTGGGGAGGCAATCTAGATGGGTCTGTAGGCCTTCTTTTGCCTTGTACTACCAAGTATACCAAGTATGGTTAATAGTGTCCATACTTGATAATTGTTTTCAGGTTTCTTTTAAATTAAAATATTAATTAAATGCAGTCTGTTTGTGTTCTGTTTACAAGTACATCATGTATGGTATCCTGGTTAAAATACAAATATTGTTTTTATCACACAACTGGCTCCATCATTACACTGGTTAAGGTAAAGTCTCTACAGTAAAACTATATAAAACATGTCTGGTTGTCAACTTAACTTCATTTTGAGATGTGTCCATTTTTAGTAAGTCTCTTTACAAGGGTCTAGGTACTGCTAAATAATGTTAGAGATATTAACCCTAAGTGGGAAGACTAGATTAATATATGACTCTCTTGATTTATTTTATTTCAAGTTAGCCTCTTTTAATGTTTGCTTGTCTAAGGATAGCAAGCATATTGCAGTCATTCTGAGCTCTGAGAGAGCTTTCAGGAGGCTTGACTGTCCTCTACCTATTACAGTTTTAGAACACCTAATCTCCTCCCAATTTCTCCCACTCTTCATATTTCTGTTAATCTTCCCTTTTAAGTAATTGGACAGTCACAATGCTGGAAAATGCAATGTGAAATATGATTTTCTTGTGCACATTCTACTTCCTACAGCCAGTGTTTCCTGTGCATTTTCTTCCACTTAACTGGTGCTGTCCAGCACTTGGTTTCTCTTCATCCAGGGCATAGCAGAGATGTTACAGAATTGCCACATCTTCTTCCAGTCTGTTGTCATCATGTCAGCTTGCTGCTCAGTCCCAGCTCAGCTTTCAATCCTGATTGCCATAATTTCAGATACTGGCTTGTTTTTTTTTTTCAAATCCTGACTCTGCTCCAAGCTCAGATCTCCCAACCAATTGCCCAAAGTGCAGTGTTTTTTTCCTTTTACAGTCCATGACCCTACTCCCAGCTCAGCCCTCTCCTCTCCGCCCATTGCTCAAACCTCCTACTGGTGCTGTTTTCTGCTTTGCATTGTCATCAAGACATTGACACTGGCTGCCCAATTTCCAGTGACAAACCTTTAAAAAAAAGAAAAACATTCCTTGTTGTTTCCTTTCTTTTTTTCTAGACCATGGAACAAAGAAAACTGTATGGTGATAGCTTCTAACTACACTGTCATCTTGACAGATTAATTAACTCCAGGTATAATGTATCCTATTATTATTTGGCTTAGTATAAGAGCAATATGGGCCACGGCCCTCCTTGCTCTTTTCCACACAATAGTATGAACTGTAGTATGAACTAACCCTCCTCTCAGCACCCACCACTCAATATACCCACAATCTCTTACATACCTAACTAGGGTCACAAGAAAAAATCCTGTATGTGACCAGCAAAGATTCTCTCGCTGCCTGATTGAAAACTAACTGAAAACCAGATACATCTAGTTAATGGCTTTTTCTTTATAATTAAACTTTATTAAGGATTTTATTACAAAAACAAGTCCAATATATAAAACAATCCCAAATAACAAGAATAACAACACAGAAATACTAGAAACAAGGCAAGGTCCCTCAAATAAATATTGAATAAAACATTAACAATAACAAGCAATAACAATACTAGCAATAAAAAAATTATCTATCTGGCTTAAATGTCCCAAAAAAGATAAAAAAAAGAACACTGGAAAAAAGTAAGCAGGATAAATTAAAACAAAACACTCATCTCCACTTTAAATATACTGTGATAAGACTCTCCTAACCTGTCAGTGCAGTTGGTGCTAGAATATTGGTCTAATCAAAAGTAAATATGACCCTCTCAATATAGGTCCCATTAGGCCCCCACACCACAATCTATATAAGAGAACACCATGATCAATACACAAGTTAAGGAACAAAGGCAGGATTTTCTTGGAGTAGATAACAGATCCATGAATGCCAGAGCCGAGTGAACACCGCTATTTTATCTAAATACGAATGCATGGCCTTCTCAAGGCCATAAATAAAATTAGTAACTGAATACCATAATTATAAAGCAGGTATACAAGCCATATGCCAATGCTCTGTAATAGCTTTCTTTGCACAAACAATTAAAAATAACAATAATTTTTTAAAGAAGAGGATAAATTGAGGTCTCCTGGAACAATATGCAATAAAATTATGGAACTGTAATATCTATTTGACAACCCCAAATCTTGATTAATTCTTGGGCTACCACTCTCCAAAATGATTCAAGTTTAGGGCAAAACCAAAAAATGTGTGACTGATTAGCTGAGGAGGTTCCTCATCTCCTCCAACAATGCCCCACATCCGGACCCTTATAATGTTTTACCACCACTGGGATCAAAAAGAATCTAACCCTACATTTCCATGCAAACTCCTTAAAATAAGGAGTACAAACTATCGAATAAGAAAATTATGCAGAATGAAGCCAATCATTCCCAGAAACAGATATCACCCAACTCCCGCATCCACTTCAAATAAATTGGTTGAGAAGAGTCACTCTGCATATGCCTTAAGCCATGATACCAAAGTCCAATTAAATGAATCTGGTTGTTCCCTACCTGGGAGAAGATTATCAAATTTACCAATGGTAAATGGATGATACAGGCAATTCCACATAAAAACTGAAAGAGCTTAAATATGACCAAAGCTGAAGATATCTATAATGATCCAGATGCTGCAAGGCAAACCTGGTTTGTAAATTATTAAAGGAAAAAAAAAACATTTATCAAATAATTGATAATAAACATTAAACCAAGCTTTGCTCATCACCTAAGAAACAAATCCCAGTGATTTAAAGGATTACCGTCATCACAGGCCATGGAAGAAAGACAAAGGCATTCACCTAAGGAAAAATGCTTATAAAGAGTTCTCAACTTCTTCAAGATAATCCTAGTAAAATTAAATGAATGTGAGAAGGGGGCCTCCATCACTCAAGAAAGAAAATAAGATTGTATCTATATCATGAGGATCATTAAGAACAAACTCTATGCTCTTCCAATAAGGCTGACGGTTCAAATTGGCTCAATACCATACTATTCAAAGTGTGGCTTCTTGAGAATACCAGAGAAAATTAGAAAAACCCAGTCCTCCCTGCTCAGAAGACAAGAACAATACTTTGTTCCTCACTCTAGGCTTCTGTCCATGCCACAGAAAATTAAAAGAAAGAAGTTGCCACTCCTTTAAATAAAACTGAGAGGATGGGGTAGGGAGTGATTGATGAAGAAATAACACTCTGGGCAACATATTCATCTTTATTACCTCAAGTCTACACCAAAAAGAAAGGGGGAGTGTAGACCACCTAGCCAGATCTTGTTGAAGCTAAATAGAAAAAGGCTCATAATTCATTATATCAGCATGATCAAATACTTTAGGAAGGACAACCCCTAAATATTTAATATAGTTTCTGTTCCACCTAATGGGCAGTAAAGTTAAGATGTCTGTGGGGGGAAGGAGTAATGAAATGCTAATACCTCAGTTTTTAACTTATTCAACCTAAATTCAGAAAGCTTCTCAAACTGCTCCAGGATTGAGAAGATCACCCTCAAGGAGACAGTAGGATTTGTTAAATTTTAATAAAATATCATCAGCAAATAACGTAATTCAATAATCATACCCACTGACAGGAATCCCCTCAATCGTCTCTGAACTACAAATTAAAAGAGCCAGAGGCTCAATGTACAATGTAAATAATAGAGGGGACAATGGGCACCCCTGCCGAGTGCCTCTATATAAATTAAATACCATGGAAAGATGTCCATTAACCTTATCATAAGCCTGAAGAGCAGTATACATCACTTGCAACAATTTAATAAAGGGAGAAGGAAACCCAAACCGATATATAACCTTCCAAAGATAATACCATGACACTCGGTTAAAGGCCTTCTCCATGTCTAAGCTGGCCAGGACTATGGGGATTGATCATTGCATAGCATATTCCAGAAGAAGGAATGTACGGTGAACATTGTCATGCACCTGACATTTCCAAATAACCCCCCCCCGGTCCCTGTCCATCAAAGACGGGAGAAGGCCCTTGAGCCATCTAGCAAAAATAGACATAAAAATGTTAGAATCAGCACTGAGAACAGAGATCAGCTGGTATGATTCCAGGGTGGATGGATTTTTACCAGATTTCAATAAATCAGAAATAATGGCCAAGTTCCACAACGGTGATTGGAGGCCCCATCCTGCACCAAATGAAATGCCTTGAGCATCAAGGGAGCAACACTAGACATAAAGCCTTAACCTTACAGAAATCCATAGGGAAACCATCAGTTCCTGGGCCTTTCCCTGGTTTAAGAACTGAAACTGTCTCCTGGATTTCTAAAACCTCAATAGGCTTCAAAAGATATGTTGTCTGAGTCAAAGTTAAGCGAGGAAGATGGAGCCATTGAATAAACGAATCAAGCAGTTCTTCCAATCAGAAAACAGGGTCTGGAGCATACAGAGAGGAATAAAAATCCTGAAACACCAAGAGAATATCTTCAGTATGATGAACGTCCATGCCCAATTGTGGGTGCCACACTCTTGATACAGTAGCAGCTGCCTTATACACCTGGATACGCCGAGCAAGATATTGTGCCCCTTTTGGTCCACCCATGTGAAATCACTGCTTCAGATAAAATAGGGCATGTTCAAGTTTTAAATCTATTAACTTCTGTAATTCCACCCACAAATCAAGCAAATGAGATCGAACCAATTTGTCACCCTGCATCAGGGCAGCTTGCCGTTGTTGAATTTCAGAATAAAGCTCTTTAAGTCTAGACTCACACTGTCTTTGCTGTGTGGCAGCATAGGAAATCAATTTGTCATGCAGGACGACTTTTAATGTATCCCACAATATAGTGGAAGAGACACCTCCTCTGTCATTAGTTTCCATGAACTGCTTAATTTGGTTAACCGACTCAGAAAGCGGAACCTGGTCTTTCAAATAACTCAAATGAAGACACCAGAATGTACGCCAGCATGAGATATAAAAATTTAATCTAACCAAAACAGAAGTATGATCTGATAAAAGAGTAGGTCCCAAATCAATACTATGCACTAGATCCTGATGTTCCACCAAAGTGAAAAAATAATCTATTCTAGTCAAACTACCATGAGTGGCTGAATAATGTGTGTATGCTCTACACGAACTATTCAAAAATTCCATGAGTCTATAATACCAAGGTGCTGGAGGGGTTTTTCAAACATATTTAGCTAATCCAGTATAATGGTGTGCCTTAGGGTTAGAGGTATCACAGTCAGCATTTAAAGCCAAATTTAAATCCCCACCCCAAAGATGACAACTTTTCAATATAGACATCAACGTAGTAAAAAACTGAACAAATACTCCCTTGGTCGAAGCTGGAGGGAAGTATTTATTAACCAGGGTAACTTCCTGGCAATACAAATACCCCATCACAATAAGATATCTCCCATCCAAGTCAGCCGTAGTAGTAAAGTATTAAAATGGTATACCTTTCCTACAAAGAATAAGCACTCACCTACGATGCCCAGTCTGGGATGAAGCAGAGAACACCAGAGTAAAGCCTAATTTCAAAACCTTCTGATGTTCCTACTACATCAAATGCATTTCTTGGAAAAATATAATGTCTGCTGGCTGTTGCTTACAATACTGAAACAGCTGAGAACGCTTTACTGGATTAGTATTACCATTGACATTATATGTTAGTGATTTTAAGTCCTGAGCCATTATCTAGAACTGAAAAAACGCCCCCCTTAAAGATACTAAATGGTCAGGGAAGAAACAAAAAACCTCCAAACCTTGGAGAAACAAAGCCATCCTCGAACTAGAAAGATTAATAAACAAGGCCTCCCCAGACCCTAGCATTATACAAATGAAAAAAAGAAGATAGTTGTCCCCCAATAACTGCCAGCAAGATATTCAAACCAGCCCACGAGGCACTGACAAGTAAAGAGTCAAAACATAAAATACACCTAAACAACTAGTGGCTAACCACCGATGACAATGTGAACAGGTTAAATGTGTGCTACAATACATTATAAAAACATTAAATAATTGGGAAGCAACCACAAGGTACATTGCCCTAAGATTATAGCCCAAAAGCTGAATATTGCTAGCAACAAACTGAGTACCAAAGCCAATAATGCATAGGCAAGGCAAGGCAAATTTATTTCTAAGACGCCCAATCCCAGAGACTCTGGGCACCATACACAATAAAAACAGGATACAGAATGCAAAGATGACATATTTCAGTAGTAGTATATTTAAAACAACATTCTTAAAAGCATAAATATAAAATATATGATTTGCTGAGGATAGGGTAGGGAGGAGATGGCTTAATCCCCAAAAGCCTGGCAGAAAAGGTAGGGCTTAAACCTCTGCTTAAAAACATCAATCAAGGGGGCCTCCTGGACTGCAGCTGGAAGCATGTTCCATAGGGTCCGCCCAGAGACACTAAAAGCTCAGTCACCAGAGGTCTTGAGCTGGACCCTAGTAACATCCAAGAGGCCCCTCAAAATGGAGCAGAGGGAGTGGGCAGAGGTTACAGGCAACAGGAGCTCAGACAGATAACCAGGACCCAGCTCACATAGGGCCTTATAGATGAGCAAGCCAACCTTGAAAAGGACGCTCCACCTGACTGGCAGCCAGTGCAGAGCACATAGGACTGGGATCACATGGCATGACTGAGATAGACCCACCAGTAACCAGGCCATTGCGTTCTGCACCAGCTGTAGCCTGTGGAGGGTTCCTCCCATGACCCCAAAGTAAAGCGTGTTACAGTTGTTGAGTCTGGAGGTCACAAAGGCATGTACTAGGGTCAGCAGATCTTCAGTTGGAATGAGGGGCTTGATCCTGGTGATGTTCTGTAAATAGTAAAAAAACACTCTTCACAACAGATGACACCTGATCTTCAAAGGGTCTGCTGTCCAGGATCACACCTAGATTCTTCACCCTCAGGGAAGCAACCGACGGAGCAGACCCTAGAAAAAGACCAGTTTCTGCTCCAGGTAGCAACCCATCATGCCCTTGACCTGGCTCAACCACCAGCACCTGTGTCTTGTCAGGGTTAATTCATAACCAGCTGGAAGACATCTAGTCACTGATTTTAGCCAGATAGATGTTAAGCACATCAAATGCACTGGATGTCCCAGGGGCCAATGATAGATACAGCTGGGTGTCATCTGCATAGCAGTGAAACTCCATGCTGTAATGTCGAATGATCTCTCCCAGGGTCAGCATATACACCGCGAACAGCATCGGTGACAAGATCGAGCCCTGTGGAACTCCACAAGACAGAGGTATTGGAGAGGGAGAAAAATTCCCCATCACTACTCACTGCATCCTATCTGAAAGATAGGACTCAACCCATCTGATAGCTACCCCAGTGAGTCCACAAAATTCACAGAGCCAATCGAGAAGCACTATGTGGTCCATGGTGTACAAAGCTGAAGAGAGATCAAGGAGCACAAGAACCGACCTGTCTCCTCTATCTCTAGCTCTGAGTAAGTCATTACACACACTGACTAGTGCAGTTTCTGTGCTGTGTCTAGCCTGAAAACCTGACTGAAATGGCTCATAGATGTCGAAGGACGTCAGCCAATCCTCAAGCTGCTGTGCTACCAGTTTATAATCTATTCAGTCTGGTGGCAAAGAATAAGATTAAAAAAAGCTGTATAAAGTTAAAAACTAAGAATAGAGAGTAGTCCAGTTTAGGATACAACATATAAAACACATTATTTTCTTAGTTGTTTAACAAGGAGTAGCATACTATGCTGAAAGCTTTTTTACAGGAGCGACCTGGGAGCACAGGGAAGTTAAGTGACTTGCTCAGGGGTCACACAGTATGCTAGTGGAAGCTGTGGGATTCAAACCCAGGTCTGGTCTGCTGTATGTCACTAGAGTTGCAGCTCAGAGCCTTAGACCACTGCACTATACTGCCTTATTATGAAAAAGGGACAATTAATATAAGGTCCCACATCCCCTAAAATAGTAATCCATCGAAGCCAAACATTGCATAGTATACAATATACGAAAAAGAAAATAACAGAATGACCCATTCAACCAACAAACTCAGTCCTTTTAGATACAGTGGGTATAATATAATTGAGACCAAGCCTGAAAATAGTAAAAATAGAGTAAAAATAACAATCAACAAGAAATCTCCTGCCAACCGGGCATGATAACATAGCGAGCCATTCCAACCCATAGAGAAAAATGAACTGGAAACAAAGAATGTTTCCAAGGCAGGGAGCCCAAAATCCGTCTGGGCCCCTTTGAGGCACCTTAACTGATTCAGGAGCCTTGGGGAGAACAAGGATGGAAATCCTCATCCTCAGGTTCATTAAGAGCCCAAATAACCCCCTTCAAGAATCATTAGGCCCCTGCAGAAAAGCTCTAGAACCCCCACTTCATGTATCAAATAATACCAGCTGTCAGCTGTGAAAGAGTATCACCTGTTGCAGTGCATAGTCCCCTCTTCCTCTTTAAGTAAAAGCTTCATCCAAAGAGACCCCTTTGAAACATCAGTAATGCACAGATGCTCCTATCACATCTCGAAGGGGTATAAAAATATACTCAGATAAGGCACTATAACATCCCCCTCCACCCTTCCCTTCCCTAATACCTAGTAACATACCAACAAACTAAAAACCTAGGTCCAATAATAGACCCCATAAAGTCTACCCTCCCCATCAGAGTATCTACCCCAAATCAAAACATACTCCATCAACCTTTGTCACAGCCCACTAAATATAGACAACTCTCCTAGACGCCTCTAGCAATAGAGATATTATGACCCCCTGCTTGATGACAGATCTAACAGAGGCTATGTGTTCCCCAGCAAAAATAATTAAAAAAAATATATATATCCTTGCTAATCCGATTAAGTTACCAAACTATATAATCAGTCCATCAGAATCAATAAAATCCAACAAAGCTGATGAGGATCTTCAAAAAATCCAAATTCCCTTACATTAGTGGCTTCCAATGAGCCTAAATGCAGTCCAAACACACAAACTAACAAAAGCATTAGTCTAGTAATATTAGAAAATGAAAAAAGCAATCCCCATATTCTAGAAAAATTCTACATAATAAAAAAAAACTGTGTCCTCCCTATGAACATTAGATGGTGCCCTAATTCCAAAATGACAATATCAAACAGAGCAAGCTGTTCCCACAACTCATCTTCTGCAACTGTGAATTCAAGAAGAGGGTTCAATCATTAAAAAGTGCACCTTTAAAGAAGCTTCCTATTTCGCCATCAGAAAATTCTGACTTTTTAATGTAGTTCTGATGGTATAAGGAGGGAGCCACATTATCACCGCTATTTAATTAGCAGCCTCCTTCCAAAAAAAGGCAGCAGCACAAAAAAAAACCCACAGAATGCCCAATGAAAAATTATTAAATATTATCCAGCTCCATCCCTCCCCCTCCACCTCCACCCTCCAACCCTCAAACCGTCCCAAAACTTACAAGCTAATTAAAAAAAACAAAGCAGTTCCATCAAGGATCGGGTGTAGAAGAAAATCTCCCACCGCTGTCTTCCATCATAATACAGGTTAATGATTAAGGATCGAGAAAGGGAGAGACAGAGGAACAGAGCTACCACACACAAAAAAATAAAAAAATAAAAAAAAACAAGGAGAAAAGAAAGCAAGGAGAAAATAAAAAATATAAAAAAGACATACATTAATAGAAGCCACAAAGGGAAACGGAATTGGCAACTGACCGCTGACATCAAGACTTAGACTGATAGATATGACTGGACTAAAAGAACAGGGAAATCCCCAATCCAGAAGATATTTTAAACACAGTGACACAACCCAAAATGCTGAGAAACAAAAAATGGAAAACCAGAGGGCTCAAAATTAAAAATAAAGCCATGAACGAAAAACGAAAGGAAGGGAAACAAAATAAAAGCAGGTAAGCTAGAGAAAAAGGAATAAATACAAGAAATCAAACAAAGGTGGGGAGAAGGACATCAAAGGGGCTACTGGAAAATATATAAAATGCAATATTCTAATTAACTCAGTCTATTGCAACTGTCCTCACAATCCAGAAAAGATGCAGGCGTCCGGAAAAAGTCCAATTAGTTCTAGAAGCAAATACAAAGCATAGATAGACCCTTAGAGTCCCCGATCATCAGGCCTGTTCCTCGTGACAAAAAGTCTGCAACAGGGACCATATGTCTTGCAGAGCTGTGTCCGATCTGCTTTTTACTGGAAGGGGATACCCTGGACCAGGTGTCCTTCTGAAGTGAGTGTTTATCTCTGGTCTCTGTGTAGTCCATTTCTGCCTCTGGTAAAGTGGCTTTATGGGAAATCAGCTCTTGAGTAGCAGACTCAGCATCTTCAAATACTTGAGTTCCATCAGAAAAGTGAATTTTCATTAATGCTCAATATGGAGTCGAAAATGTAATCTGATGAACCTGAAGGATCTCGATAATGGGCGCATACTCTCTCCTCTTGGTCTATAGCACTGGAGAATAATCATTATCAAAAGAAATCCTGGCATCCTTATACTTTTAAGGACCCCCCCAAGCCCTCCAGAGAATCTTGTTTTTGACCGCATAATTATAGAATTTCACCACAATTGAGCGGGATACACTGAGATGGGTTTGTTCCCTAACATTCAATGAGCCCGCTCAATAGGAAGGGAGGAGAGATCAGTTATATTCAAGATTGATTGCAGCACTGATTGTAAAAACTGATTAAAATCTCAGGATCCCTCTGCACCTTCATGCACCCCATAGCTATGGAGGTTATTCCTCCTAGACCTATTTTCCAGGTCTTCACAATGCTCTGTTAGCTGTTGGCAAGTGTGCAGCACTCTGGCCAGAATTCGATCATTGCGGTCCAACCGCAAATCAGATTCGGTGTCCTGCTGAGTCTATTCACTGACTTCTTCCTCAAGTGCCCATATAGAGGATTTCAAGTTGGAATGCACCGTTCTTGTATCCAGTCAAAAGTCCTGCAACTCCTTCAGGATAGTAGCCAATGCAGGATCTCCAGAAGGGGGAGCAAAGTAGCTATTTCGGCCATTTCCACACTGGGAGAAGCCAGCTGTTGCGTAGTTGGGGTAAGAGTTACTAAATCTTTTTTCCAATGCAAACAACAGGCTTTTCTTCATCTTTCCCATAGATAATAATGTGCCTCATTTCTATACCATTCCAAACCCGGTGATTTAAGTATAGAATTTGAGGCGTTCAAACCGGGGGCTCTCAGAGCTAAGAAATTAGGCTGCCATTCCCTCTTGGGCAGAACCGGAAGTCCTAGTTAATGACATTTTAATGTATTTTTAATTTTTAGTTAAAGGTTTGTCATTTGTTAACATTTCTGCCTCATATTTTCAACATAGTCTTTGTTTTGGCCCATCTCATGAACACGATAGCTGTAATTTTTCAAATTCCTTTAGAACATGTTTTTGTAGTAGCACCACAAAATCATGTTTTGGATAGAATTTAAAAAATTACACCTTTCTTGATCATAAGGCAGGGTAACAAAAAGACTATGGTGAAAATTCTGGTCAAACTCTCAAAAACCAACATTATGATGAAACATTGGCATTTTTTCATTGTTTATTTATAACTTTGCTAGTATTTTTTGAGATTTTTAACCTGAATTTTGAAACCAGCCATTTTTTTCTCCACCTCATGAAGATGACAGGTGTCATTTTTCCAGTGAAATGACTGTTGAACATTTGGGCTCAAAAACTTTAAAGACAACAACATTATGAAGAAACATTTACATTTTCAATGTTCACTTCAGTGGCTTACGCAATCTGAATAATGTTATGCTTGTGCAACTGTGTTATATTGTTGTGGCTGTTTGCACTCTCTATTCAGTGAGGAATATGAGGAATTACTACCCTGTAGGGGTACTGAAGGCAAGGAACCCTGTAAGAGGGTTCCACCCCTAGAGGTGCAGCGGGAAGGTTCCCTTTGGCGAAAGGTACCTTAGGAAGGAACCCCCTGAGAGTAGAGAGGCAAGCCACTGGAGAAGAAGGGGAGGATGGTGGGGCAAAGAAAAAGTGCTTTAAAGGGAGGCTGGGAGGAACTGCTTATATAGCTCAGGAAGTAGGCATGGCTTGTTGCTCATCCATTGAACTACAGGCATACCTTTCAATTCAGTGGTCTATGCACTCAAAATAATGTTATGCTTGTCCAACTGTTACATTGTTGGGGCCATTTGCACTCTCTATTTAATGAGGAATTACCACCCTCTAGGGTACTGATGGCAAGGAACTCTGTAAGAAGCTCCCCCTCTAGAGGTGCTGCGGGAAGGTTCCCTTAGCAAAGGTACCTTAGGAAGGAACCCCAAAAGAAATGTAGCAGCAATTGATGACGAAGAAGTAGAGAAGCATACTGACAGCAAAAGACAGCTTAATAAAACATAAATGAGATGCACAAGTTAGCAGGATAGCTCCAATAAAATAGCTTGCACTGATGACAGCAGGGGGCTTCATAAGGAAAGTGCTAATGGCTAGTAGGGCCACCATCCACCATCCATCTCCATCCAACAGTGGAACTGACCTAAGTAAGCTAAGAAAAACTACTAAAACTAAGTATTATGATCTGCAGCATGGAGGAGAGAAAAAAAAAAACATTGAGGAGGAAATTTCTGGTGATCCAAGGCCGAAATCACCTTCCCTCCAGGTTTGGGATGTTGTATTTAGTGATGGCTCTGCTACTGCCATTTAGAAACCGAAACAAGGAGAATGGAACATTTTCCAGTTTAAAGAAAACTCTCACTGTTTTCCTCTAATTTATTTGTTTGAGTTTTGGTAACCTGGTAAGTCCACTCAAACAATTACAGTCCCTTTTTCTGGGTCGACCCCGGGGGGGGGCAAGAAAATGCAGAATGGTTCAGGGAAACAGGCAAAATGCAGAACATACTGAAAAGCAGATACGCATAGCAAATACAGTAATAGTATAATACAAGACTAGCAATAAATAAGAGGAGAAAAAAAACAATATACACTAAATATTCATGCATAAGAGAAAAAACAGAAATAACAATCAACCTAATGTACAAAAGATGCACAGACAACTACATTTGTGGTCCCAGGATACAGTTCTGGAGCAGAGGGAATTAATAATGGGCTCATGGAAGTAAGCAAATGGCAAAGTGGTAAGAGGAGCAGAGAGATGCTTAAAGGAGGGAGAGGAGAGTTAAAGGGAGAGGACAGGGGAGGGCAAAAGGAGGAGTGAGAAGAGGGAGAGGGAGGGTTCTAGGGTAGAATGCAGGAGGAGAGAGGAGAAGGGCAGGGAGAGACTGAGTAATGCATTAGCAGTGGCAACAGCAAGAAACAGAAAGAAAAGCAAGTAAGTTCAACTGGAACTTAGGGAGAGAGGAGCAGGACAGGACAGAGGGAGGCAGAGAGTTCCAATCAGATATTGCTGCAAAGGAGAAGGACTTATGGGCAATGGCTAGATGTAATTTTGGCTAAATGAGGAGGGGAGGAGGAGGGAGGCAGATCTGAGGGCATGAGGAGCGTGTCTTAGACATATGATCTCACTAAGGTAGGGAGGGGTGAATTTGTGGATAAGTTTATGCATGAAGCTCATGGAAGAATACTTAAGTTTGGTATCATAGGGCAACCAGCCTACAGAAGACAGTACATCACAGTGGTGAAGATGGACATTAACCCCCAAGGCAAACCTGCCAATTCTATGGTAGGCCTCGGAGAGGAGAGACAGGGTAAAGGAGTTAATAAAGAGCAGAAGGAGAGCCCCATAAGTTAGGAGAGGAAGAAGTAGAAATTTTGTGACAGGAGGCTGCAGAGAGTAAAGGGCGGATACGATAGAGGAGGCCTAGTTTTTGGTTCAAGGTCTGAGTGACATTGAAGACATGTATTTTGAGGGAGAGTGAGGAGTCCAGTGTAATGTCTAGATATTTAAAAGACTGGACAGTCTCAAGGGAGTCACCACTAAGAGATATAATGCTAAGGTGGGAATGGGTACACAAGGAGGGGGGTAAGTGAGTAAATAGCATACTTTTAGTCTTTTTTATATTGAGAACAAGATGTTTTCTTCTGAAGGCAAAGTCTGAGGCAGGTTCATGATTAATCAGAGAAATGTCTGGAGAGGAGCCATAGATTATTGCATCATCACCATAGAGGCACACAGAGGCCCCACCAAAGAAACTAGGTAGGTCATTAATTAATTGAGGTAACAAGATAGGTCCCAGAATGGAGCCCTGAGGAACACCATGAGTGATAGGTCTAAGATCAGAGACTGAACCAGCCCATTTGACCCTTTGAGAGTGGAAGGATAAGTAGCTTTTGTCCCACTTCAGTGCTAGGGAATCCATAGCCAGGACATGAAGCGCTGATGGAGCAGAAGATCATGATTCACGAGGTCGAATGCTTTCCTAAGGATACAAAGATAGCTCCAGTTGCATAGCCAAGGTCCATAGCCTGGAATATGTCAGAGGTAACCTTTATAAGGGCAGTAAGGGTACTATGATTCCTTCTGAAGTCATGCTGATATGGAGAGTGAAGGCTGTGAAGTTCCAAGTAGCTCTGCAGGTGGTTGTAAATGATTCATTCTTGAATTTTGGCCAAGAGGCAGAGAATAGAGATGAGTCTAAAGTTATCCATGATAGTATTGTGTCCCCCTTATGCACAGGAATGACTATAGCCACCTTCCACTTGTCAGGTACGGCACCAGTTAAGAATGAATGGTTGAATAGGTCATAGACAGGGAGGGCAAGGGCTGGAGCACCAAGCTTAATAAATTTTGGTTCAAGGGAGTCATGGCCAAGGGAGCTATCAGCTTTTAAGTTGGCAAGAAGTCTCTGGACTTCATTAAGGGATGCCAGTTTCAAATGGAAGGCAGGTCAGGCCTTGGAGTTACATGATGGTGGTGAGGCAGAGGAGGGAGAAGAGGAGTTACAGAAGAGCGAGTTATATTTTTGTAGGTCAGTAAAAAATCCATTGACTACCAAGGCGATGGACACCAGGTCTGCAAAGGTTGTAGCACTGACTGAGACAGAGCTTGGAGCTTAATCAGCCTTTCTTTTGATCAGAGAATTAACCTGTTTCCAGAATTCCTTTGGGTTTGAGAGGTGTTCAGTTTGAAGGGATTTATAATGGTGGCACTTTGATTTCTGGAGAGAATTTTTGCACTTATTCCTATATTACCTATATACTTGCCAGTCAGAGGGCAACCTGCTGTTCTTATAGGTCCACCAAGCCTTGTCACATAGGGACATATGTGACCTGATTTCCTTGATGACCCAGGGAGCCTTAATCCCCCTGAACCTACATTTTTTCAGAAGGGCATGGATAGTGATAATCTGAGTGAGGGTGTAAAGAAAGAAGTCCAAGGCTTGGTTTATGTTAGGGAGAGTCTTATTAGGGCACCAGTCAGTATTGTTGATGGAGGAGATAGAGCTACTTATAACAAACTTAGACATGTCACAAATGAGGGAGATCTTGGGAGGAGGTTAGGACAATCATTCCTCCATACTCAATATGTAAGGGAATGGTTGCTGATACAATCTGAGAGGACATCCATGGATTTGATCTTTAGAGAACAGTTAGTGACCATCCAGTCCAGTAGTGTGTGTTTTCCTGACTTGGTATTGATACATGTTGGGTCCTGAATGGGCTGTACTAGGTTTGAGTCAGCGAACATTGTATATGCTTTGTTCACATCAGGGTGAGACCAGTCAATATTGAAAAAAAAAAACTTTGAGGAGGAAGGGTACAGAGCAGGACTGTCAGCTGAGACCAAGCTCAGAAATGGGAATCCCTTGTAGGGTTGGAAGTAGTGGGTCTCTGCAACAACACACCTTTTAGGTAGGAGGAGAGAACTATCACTGAGGCACTTGCTTGATCTACCAATCTACCTGAAATCAAGCAAACCAAGGGCGGTCATGGGGACAGTGCATTGAAGGTGTCTTAGGTAGTTGATACTACAGCTAAAGGCTAGCAATATATCCACCCTTCACTGCTAGCTGTAAATTCAATATCAGGAGGCATCACCAAATCATGAACTGCTAAATGTCAACCTGGGGTAAGAACATTCCCACTATGAGCCATATAGGAAGGATCCCACCCAGGCTTCACATGCAAAAGATGTGGATTAGGGTGCAGAGCAGGACTGTCAGCAGAGACCTAGCTCAGAGCCATTAAATTGATGGTCATGGTTGGCTAGTTTCCTTTAGCAATAGAGCAGGCAGTACATGGTAATGCAGGGAGTTACAGGCAATGTGCAGCATGGTAAACAGATAGTATAGAGAAATGGGTTTATGTGATGATGGTGAAAGCCTAAAGGCAATCGCCATTATCGTGAAGTTAAAGTGTCAAAAATTTATTTTGACACTCTGACACCCCAGCTGCACAGCAAACAGCACCGGGGACATAGTTTTTAATGTTTTGTGGGGAGCTGTGCCCTACACCCCCCCACTCCATAAGGTTCTCAACTCCAGGGGGGGTGCATGTCGGGGGTGAAAACATTAAAAAAAAGATTTGTGCCGAGCACAACAAAAACTCACCAGTGCCCAGACCCAAACCCAGTACCCTACCCACCAATGCTGCCAGCCCAATCACCATGCCATGGGTCAGCTTGGCAACCCACCACGGCACCATCCCTCACGTATCCTCCTGCCCCTCACTGTGCATGCTCACCCCCCTTGCATGTATATGTATAGCAACATCCCATCACTATATTCGCCGCCTCCCCATCAGGTCGCCCTACCCTACCATAGCCCTGCAGACATGCACTGGGGATTGGGTCACTGTTATTGTAAGTGCCCAATCACCGACACTAATATCTCATGCTACCCACAGAAACATGCTAAGCAGTAGGCATTGAACAAACAGCTTAGGATAACCTGGTCCCTTATCCAGTGTGAGGCGTTTGCCTGGCAAGGTTATAGGACTAGAAATGCAAGTAAAGTGGAAGGAGTAGAAGTCAACCGGTCCATCAATGAATGCCCATTAAAAGTGACATAAATATAAGGAGGATTTTTGCAGTGAAGGCAGTATTCGAACATGAGGTATTTAAACCACACGGGGCCATGACTCTCCACTATATCCATCCCATCCTTTGTCATAGGAAAAACAAAGAAGCCACAGTAGAGATCTGTGGCCCACAAGTGGATTTTAAAACTAGTTTACAGCAACAGCTGTAGCTGAGCTGACCTCCAGAGTATAATGAAGCATTCTACAAAAGTAGTTTAACAGCTTGCAGCAGTAATTTGTTATACAGTAGCTTGTAGCAGTAGCTAAGTTGATCAATTAAACAAACATAGGACTTGTAGGCAGAGGCATTAATGCACTGAAAAACAACAGTAATAATTGTTTGGTACAATTGCGTGTAATCAGGTTTGGCTACCATGGAGAAGTAATATAGAATTGCATTAGACTCTGCTTTGAGTTCCACTGAGTGCAAATAAACATGTTTGAGCAGATTGAAATCCCCAAAAGGACTGTATGCTAGATGAGCATCATGAGTCCAAACAGCAGTTGTGACCGTGAAGCAAATTAATTACTTAAAGTTCAAAATAGGGCAATTCAGAAACATACTTCTAAAATGCCTGCAGCCGAAAGCTGAGACCAGGCAGCTATGATAATAGCTGAAAGTTTCAGTATAGCAATGCAGCAGTTGGGCCTGGCTGAGCAAACACTAAATAAATTGAGCAGAGCACTCTGAACTCCAATACTGAATGAAGTGAGCAAGCACTGAGTAGAATACGAGCAGGGTAGAACTGGGTGTAGCTGCTAGCTGAGCAGCAGGGCATGGACCAGGTACAATCAATTAAGGAAAGCACAGGAGGCAGCAACTGCAGTGGAAACTGAAACATGCTATAACAAGTGCAGGGAAATTGAGATTAGGTAGGAGCCTGAAGCACAGGTACATGAGAAACACAGTGCAAACAAAGGGCAACAAAATGCTGAGGAAACTGAGAAAGTCCCAAAAAGAAAACACAAACCAAAAAAACTTAAACACAGGAACACAGAAAAACTAGCACACAAGGAAGTACACAGCAGCCAAAAGCAAAACAAAAACTAACCAAGGCAGGAGAAAGACATGAACAGAATCTGGCAGAAACATAGTAGAGCCTAGAGCACAAGCAAAGCCGAGGGGAGGGGGGGGGCAAGGCCCCAGAGACCCCAAGGGAGAAGACAGACCAACATAGCCTCCAGCTGGCAAAGAAAAGTGCTGCAGAGGGAGGCTGAGATGAGCTACTTATATAGTTCAGGAAGCAGGCATGGCTGGTTGCTCACCCACTGAACTGCAGGCATAGCCTTTCAATTAAAACATTGCAGGTATGTTACATTTTGAATCCACATTTTCAACACAGTTTTTTTTTTACCCCACCTCATGAACATGGCAGGTGTTATTTTCAAATCCACCTCCCAAGCCTGTTTTTCTGGTCACTCCGCAAAACCATGTTTCTGGTGGGATTTGATAAATGACACCTGCATGATCATATGTTGGGGTAAGAAAAATACTCTTTTGATTTTCTAGCTCACAATCTAAGAAAATAGCAGAATTATGTGTGAATCTCTTCATTTCCCACTAATGACAATTTTACTATTAAAACATTTGTTTTGCTGGCCCAGTAGCATAAAGGGCTGAGGCATTATACACCTTACCTCTCACCATGCCAGTGATCTGGGTTTAGGAACTAGCTCAGGTTGCTGGGGGAAGGGGTTGCGGGGGTGGGAGAGAGGTCTCATGAACTGCTGTCCTCTCCCGGTGTGGGGAGAACTGTAGCCTCGCTCCTTGGCTGCCACCTGGTGGAGGCCGGTTGGCAGTGCCAGAGTTCGAGCAGCACAGATGAAGTGACGTGGTTATGTAGCATATGTGTGCATCGACGCGCACACATATATGGCCCTTCACCCCCATAAGGGCAGTGTACCTCTGGCCTTCTCCTCTTCATTTGTTGTTGCTCTGGGCCATCCTCCAGAGGAAAGAATAGTCCAGCTTACAGGAGCCAGGCCTTGCAAGCCTTTTGATCATCTCCTCAACTCTGCAAAACTGAATGCAACTTCTTGCAACCTCTTCAGCTATAAGCAGCTGCCCCTCCCCCAAGAGGCCAGTACAGCCTTGCTGCTCAGCTTCCTCAGGATCCAAGGAATTAATTCTTTAGAGGGTTCTTTAGGCCTAAAGACCTACTCAAAAAAGGAAAGCAGTGTTTCTTGGAGACCCGCTGTAGATTCTCTTATTAGAGGGGGGTTGCACGTAAATGACCATGGCTGCTGAACATATATAACTATGGTTTAGCCATGTATGACCATGATGTAGTCATGCTCATACAATGTTCTCTGTCTCCACAGCAACATTTCAAAATTTAAGTACATTACAGCAGCAATCGCTGTTGCTGCTGTAATGTATCTGCAGGACCCTGGCACTGCTTTCTTGGGGCTTGCACCCCCTCCCTGAATCAACTCTGACTTGAAGTTGATTATATTTATTATGGGGGGTGGGAGGCAGAGACCCCTGGATGGGGTGTTCAGGGGACATAGCTCCCTGAAAAGAAAAAAAAAGTTTTCCTGAAAGGATTTATGCTGACCACAATTACGGTCAAGATAAATCCCTTGCCATAAGGTCGCACCACTGTAAAGCAGTTGCTGCAGCATCATAGACCCATCATAAAAGGGGGTAGTCCAACTATTGCTCAGTTAAACTACTACATAGAAAACATTATCCTTCCCACAATTTACCCTATAAAATGGATAGGAAAAATCCTGCATTTTGATTGGCTAATAGCCATGCAGTGAATTCAGCTGACACACAGGAAAAACAAGAGCTGGCTAAATGACCTGTGTGCAACCTACAAACACCTCCCCACAGTGCCCAGAATGTTACCGGTCACAAACAGCAGCCATTTTTATTTGTTCACTGAAGTGAACTCCACACTCATTTGCCATGTCAAGCACTCCTGAAATGAGTTTTGAACTCAACATAGCAAAAAAGGCTAACAAAATATATTTGGAAAAGATGTCCAGTCACAAATTCCTCAGAACATGCCAAGGGAAATGTCAACCACAGTGAGTAATTGATATGCCAATTAACTGCTAGGGAATTAAACACTACAGAGGAGGGCAGACACAAACTGAACATTGTGAAGACAACAAACTGAGCAGTTAAAGTATTTAATGATTGCAAAACCACTAAAAATTTGGAGATTGACTTAAAAAGGACCCCTCTTGAGTTTTCCATTCTTTCTGTTCCAAAGTCAGAACATCAGTGGGCACTGAAAATCCCCTAAGCAGCTACTCAAATCTTCATGCTGTTCTAAATCGGCATTTGAATTCACTCACTGTGGGAAGAGACATCAATATACAGACTGACCCACCTTCCAGAGTGGTAATAACATTTGTTAGCACTATGAAACACTACTGTAAACCTGCAAATGACTTACCAAAACATCACCCTCCTATTTCAGCCCCAGACTTAGAGAAGCTGTGATCATCAGTAACTCTCTCTCCTGATACCACACTGGGCTTAGTATGTAAATTAGCATGGCATACAATTGAAAACAGAGTATTTGTAGCTTGGGCAAACATGGTTTATAATGTAATAAATTCAACTAAACTACCTAGTTTGTCTGACAAGTTGGTAGAATCTGAGTCTAAATATACATTGAGAAGCTCAAACTGGGGCATCTTTCAGGTAGCAAGTCTAAAAAACATTCTCTTTTATAGCTAATCAAGTATGGAACAGAGTTATTTCATGTGTTGGCCAAGCTACAAAAAATTAAACAATGTTAAACACTGCCCTAAGACAGGAGGAACTAGCAGTACCATGAAACTGCAATGACTAAGCTGTATGGTAATATGTGTATGTATGATTTTTCATAAATTTTAAATGTCTTTACTATTGTAATGTAAAATGTTACAGGAGCACCTTGGAAGTGGGATTACATCCTAATGGTGTTATTATACTACCTTTCCTGTACAAAAATCAAGATTTTTAAAGTGTGGCTATAGATGTACAATTTTACATGACCCGGCTTGAAAGAGAGGGCCTGAGAAATCTGACTCTAACCAGCTTTGTATATGAAACCAATGACCACTGGCATGAGTATGCTATGTTAAGCTTTAACAAACATACTAAGGATCATTCGAACACCAAGGAGCCAAAAAAGCACATCATTGGCTCATGTATGTGATCCCCGCTCACCTTACTGCCCTGTTGCAAGTTTAAAAATATCCTTAACCCACTTACTGGTGCTAAGTCCTTTTACTGTCAACCAAAGCGGCTCCCTCAAGACTTTCTCAACAGCACACTTACAGTACCTGGTATTCACAAGAGCCGATGAGGCTGAATTTCCTGTCCACCCTGATGAGCCACATAAGTAACAAGGCAGGCTTAAGTCAGAGATACATGAATCACTCAGTTTGTGCCACAGCAATACTGATCCTTTCAGATGCAGGAATAGAAAACTGCTAAATAATGGCAGTAATGGGGCACTGGAGCAAAGCAAGCCTCTGGTCCTATTCGTCTACATCTGCCACCAGTTGCAAAAAGTAGAATTCAATCTTTGCTCCTCAACCTGAAAACTTGGACTCCAGTGCTCTACCAGAAAGCTCAAACACCAGTGCAAATGAGGAATATGATGACAACACTTCCTGCCCTGCAAAAAAAAAAAAAAGCACCCTGTCTCACTCTGCAACTTCTTCATGCACTACTACAAGAAGCATGCTGTCAGACACTACTATTTCAATCGACAGTGCCATCTACAGTTAACAATTCAACCTTCATTGTACCTTTACAGAAACACAAGTGCGCAGTATGTGTGCAGCATGGTCCATTCAATTTTAATGCGGTAGTCAGTTTCAACTGTCCTGTGAACTTTATTAAAATTGGCAAATTAATTTTCTTTCCACAGACCTCTGCTAAAGTGCAATACATGGTTCAACAGCATTTTAGGTTAAGTTCCTTAAAAAGTTGTTGCCCCCCCCCCGGCCCCAAAAGTTGAGCAACAATTTTTTTCTCAAGGAAGAATATTTAAAGAAATAATTAACATTTCAAAAACTTATTAGTGTCTTTCTTCAATAAATGTGTTACAAATCCTTTTAATAAGCAAAATAAACCACTCCAGGTGTGCATTGAACAGGCTAGACTGCACTTCTGAGAGTTTACTATGCCCTTGACATGCAATCAGATCCGTAAAATGCACACTCTGACATTTCTTATTGCTTACTTAGCACAGCTTAAAATTTTCTGACACTGGGATCTTGCTCAGTTCAACTATTTCTCTTACTACTCTTTAATCTGTCTAATGTGCTGAACCCAGTAATAATTGTATTTTTTCTGAAATCTGTAACTACTGTATTTGTGCTAAACCCAGTAACAACTGTATGTGTTCTGAAATCTGTAAATTACTGTGCTAGTGTATTGTATTATTTGTCCACCCCAACGTGGAACCTTTATAATTGAATTTGTTCTGAAAACTGTAACCACTGTACTGGTGTTCGTCCACCCTGACGTGGAACCTTTGTAAAAGAGCTCAGCTCAAAGGTCTTCGAAAAACTCATAAATAAATAAATAACATTTCCAAGGAATCATACAGCAGCTGCAAGATTTGTCAATGACACCAGTACAGGAGAGTGTGAATAGTACCTGCACAGTTCTGAATAACTTGACTAGTACTTCTATCTGAGGGAGTAGATCAAATCAGTCAGTATTATATCAAATACAGCATTATTCAGGTGTGCTGGATCAGATATTATGGGCCAGATTTTCAGACAGCCCGAGTGCTGCAAACCCTGGATTTACTGAAAGTATGGTGCATGGGGCTTGCTCCAGTTTCCTGGACGGTGATTTGAATTTTATATCCCATGCAACAATTGCTGCAAATTAGATAAACTTTTTCTGATCTAGCTTGCAGTAATCCCATGTGCCCTTTTTTACAGGGCTTGTGCCAAATATTTGGCACAAGCTGCCGTAAATCGGATAAAGTATCGCAACTGCACCTGACCTACTACAATTGGGTACAGTTGAGGTAAAGGTGTTTGGCACAGCTGCACCAAAAAACAGGGTTTGATGCAGGGTTTGACACAAGCCCTACATCACCCTTTGAAGTTCGGGCCCCCTAAGTCTAGCTGAATATTTATAAACTAAATGTGATCTCTGTTTAGCTGTGCTGGGCATTAATCTCCTGGAAATGACCAGCATAGTTCCAAAACTGCAGTGTGCTCCACAAAACTTAATTAAAATCCATCTCCATGGTGCCAAGCAGTGGGGCATGCACTCAACACACTGGCAACTGAGGTTTCCACCTTGAGCCCTGGATGTCAAGAGCTGAGGCTGACAGGGAGGCTGAAGGAGCACCCACCTGGATGCTCTCCTTCAAGACAGGGTGTGGCAGGACACAGCTTTAGGTTGAGATTCTTGTAGTCACATGTGACACTGTGCCTAATGCAGGTGACCATGCTTCAGGCTTAACCTCACCCCAGGGCACTGTGTTGTGTGTGCTCATGGCAAGTAGTGGTGGGCCTAGCACAAAATGTGAAAAGGCATACTCAGTGCACACTCTCATGCTATCAGGCTATTTAATGCATTGACCCCACTCCCCAGACCATCCTCCTCCTCCATTGTATGTACACATTTGTGTGTTTCTTAGATTTTGTCTTTTAGATACTGTTTTAATGACTGCCCTGTTTTAGGAATTACCATTGGTTGCAGGCTATCCTACTAGGTTAATCAGTAACAATGGAATTAGGGAAAAAAACAGACAGTTTGTAAGCTGGTACACTGATTATATAGTGTATGTTGCCTGGTGTTACTGCTACAAGGTTTATGTTGGCAAAACCACCAGGCTGCTTAAAATCAGAATGCTTACCCGGCCCGGTGGCGCTGAGGGTTGAGGCGCTGGACGCCACACCTCACACCATGCCGGTGACCCGGGTTCGGGAACGGACTCGGGCCGCCGGGGGCTGGCAGGGGGAAGGAAGGATCGAGCGTCCCACGACAGCTCTCCTTCCTTCGGGGTGGGCGAAGGGCATATGCGGCGCTACAGTGACACCCAGCGAAGGCTGGGTGTCTGACAGTAGCGAGCGCATCTGAGAGGGGGGAGAGCCGGCAGACGTCTGCATGTAAGTGCGCAGATGTCATTGCACGTCTGACTCTCCAATGGGCCATAATATACAAGCAAAAGTAGGGAATCTCCACCTCTATGAAGCCCTCCCCGGGCTTCCTTGACCTATGTCGCTGGATCCCCCAACTAGTTAAAAGGATCAATGGGCTGGTATATGGGGTGCCAGCTCTGCGGCTCCACCCTCTGGGGGAAAAGTCAGGGGTGACCGGGGGATCACGGTCGGCATGGGGGGGAAGACCGGGGGCCGTGACCAGGGCGGATACCTGGTGGTAGGTGTCCCACAAAAAAAAAAAAAAATCAGAACGCTTGAACACCTACAGGCCATAAGAAATTACTCAGATAAAAGTGCCCTGGGGCAGATTTCGGTTCTTATCATGATAAAAGCCCAGAAAGTCTGATATTTGTTGCACTAGAATATATTCCCAGAATGATTAGAAGGGGAAATGGATTCCATAATCTTTTAAAATGAGAAACCTGGTGGATTTTCAAATTAAGAAGTTTAGTTCCAGGAGGGTTGAATGAGATACTAGATTACACACCATACTTATGATTCTGTACACTATTCTAAAGTAAATATGTTTATCTATTATACAATGGGATGAGAAAATCATGTAAGCTCATTGGTCAAAACACATCACATGACTGTGAGTAGATCCTGTAATAACCCAGAGCTGAGGAATGGCATTTATAAAAGCACATAATTAAACACATTTTAAATTTATTTTACAAATTGGTCCATTGTATAATCGCAATAAGGCACTCCAGGGTGTGGGTTATTGGGGAATTTACCCACTTCTTGTGTGGTTAAGTCACTTGGCTGCGTCTCGTGACACACCACACAAGTCATGGATAAATCCCCCAGTAACCCACACTCTGTCATGCCTTATTGCTTAATTAATACACTGCTTTATTTTCAGGTAAAGATTTAACCTGGTTGCAAGACCATTTTCTTGGAAAAACAGTTTGATGCTATCTTTTATACAGGTTCAATCAGGGAACTCTGAACATTCCACAATAACTCGAATAATTAGTTTTATGTTCACCCTTGGGCTTGAGCAAAGTGAACATGCTGGTATGATAGTGGATTTTGAGTGCTGTGTCTTTGTCAGTCCAATGCCAGGCAGTCTGTTAAGAGCTCAAAAGTGTCAGACCAGTCATCAGCCAGGCTTATCATGACACTATTCTGGTCCTGCTTGGCAGAAACTTTGTGTAGTTTAAAGAAAAGAGCCACAGAACTTGTAGAGCAGCTCTTTCCTTTGATCTACATAATGCCACTCAGCATGTAGAGCTGAATATTGTCATGATCAGCCTGCTGTGTTCTTCCCAACAAGGCAAAACCAATCCCTCCCACCCTCTGTGAAGTATTGCTCCAACCTCCCATTGCTTCCCCTTCTTTCTTACTTTACTGACATCGGGGTGCCCAATTCCTGATACCAGATAGTAGCCCCATCCTGCCCATTTTCACTGTGCATTACTGGGGGAGCCCATCACCAGTGCCACCAAAATAACACTGGTGTGCCCAGTACCCAGAGTCAGTACCTGATATAAAGAAAATGGCCCTGCATAGTCTTTTGTTATTTTTTTTTAATTCATGTAATCCCACCCTTTGCCAAGTATCCCTCCCACATCCCTGTCATTTTGCATACCCCTAGAGGTTAAACCAACACTGGGGGGACCAGTAACCAGTGCCAGTACCTGACATAAAGAAAACTGTCCCTCATAGCCTTTTTTATTTTTACACACTCTGTAAAAAAGCCAACGATCCATCAATGTCTGCTGCCACCATCAGCCCACCACCACCATTACCCTCTCCCCACCTGACCCTCTCACAAAGCAGCCACCAATCCACACCACCCCACCTGTTACTTACCTACTGGAGGTCCAATACCATAATCCTCTCTGGACCACAGACACATCTTCACTCTTCAATGCTGGGCTGGCAACTGAGGAAATCAGGTATGCAGTTCAATATATTTCAATGTGTTTTGAACATGTCTTTATAACGTGATCATTTTTAAATATTTCTCCCCAAATTTTCACCATGGACTTTTTGGGACCCCACCTCATGAACAACAGTAATGAAATTATTCAAATCGATCCCAAAAGTTGATTTCACGGTTGCTGCATGAAATCATCTTTTAGGCAGGATTTGAACATTTTCCGTATCCTTGTTTACAAGGAGGGGTCATAAGAAGGCTATGTTGAAAATTTTTGGTACAAAATATTAAAAAACAACAAAGGTATATGCGTATGAGAAATTTTTTACACCACACTCATAACTTTCATAATTTTCAATATTTTGGCACCAAATTTTCAACGTAGCCTTTTTTTCACACCACCTCACGAACGTGATAGCTATCATTTTTCAAATCTTGCCCAAAATGTGTTTTCACACCTGTGACACAAAATCTAATTTTGGGCAAGATTTGAACATTTTCTCTGCCCTTGTTCATGAAGTGAGGTCATAAGAAGGCTATGTTGAAAATTTGGGGTGAAAATATTAGATAACAACAAAATTATGAATTTACATAGAAACTTTTCATGCACGTTTGTAACTTTGGCAAGTTTTTTTCATTTTTTTCATTTTTTCACTCCTCCTCGTGAACGTGACAGCTGTATTTTTTCAAATCTGGGTCAAAATATGTTTTTACACTTATGGCATAAAATGACATTTCAGCTGCTAGTTTACGAATGACACTTGTCATACTCAGAAGGAGGGGTCATAAAAAGACTGTTGAAAATGTGGGGTCAAAATGGAAAAAAAACCTAAGTTATGAAGAAACATTTAAATGTTCCAGCATTTACTCATAACTTTATTTTTGCAGATTGTGGTCTGTCATTTTCAGCAGTATGCAGGCAGAAAAGTGCAGCAATATGAGGGCAGTAAAAACTGCGACTTCAAAATAGCATGAGCAAATATGGCGACAGGGAAATAAGAGCACTTACCATTACAGTACTTACCTGTAGCTCTATTCATTCATGCTGAGCAATTCAAGTAAGGAACAGTGAGAGGAGTCAGCATGCTGCCATTGTGACTTAGAGGACAGAGCTACAGTTCAGGAAGGCAGTACAGTGCCAGGCATCTGGGGTTCGAGTACTATCTGTATGCTCTATGTGTATTTTTTTCATCTTTTGATTTCTCTGTAATGTTTTTGTTTCCTTTTGCACCTGACCCTTGCAGGCCCAGTTCTGACCCCCTCCTTGAGTGTATCTCCCCTCAGAGTTGATATTTATTGGTGGCGTGTGGGGGGCTTACTCTCCTGCATTAAAAATTAACTTCCATGTTGTGTGCTGTGTGTTTGGTGGTGTCAGGGAGCGCTGTATTTGTGAGGTTGTTTACCATGCTATTTTCCCCCCGATGTGATCTTTTACCATAAAGTTTTGCTTGCAGTGTGTTTGACCCGTGGTAAAATTTTAGCTGTTATTGCCCTGAACCATTTTCAGCATATCTTTGTGTTACCCCCTCACCCCGAACATGACAGGTGTCACTTTTCAAATCCCTTCTGAAACATTTTTTCACTGTCACACTGCAAAATCACCATTCAGATAGGATTTAAAAAATTCCACCTGTCTTGATCATAACATCAAGTCATAAAAAAGACTGTTGGAAATTTGCAACCAAAATGTTGGAGCCACCACTGAAAATCAGATATTGCCTCTTAGCTGGCCTATCTTGAGTAAATATAATCTAAAAATGTGTAAAAGCAGGACGCTACTGAAAATGAGATATTGCATATCATCTGGTCTTTCCTAGGCAAATATTCAGTAAAAATGTGTAAAAGTGGGACCCTAGTACAGCAGAGTCCCTACTGAACTGTGCATCTATGCTGCTCTATCCTGGGAAAATGCATTGTAAAAGCTGAACCCCACTGAAAATGCAATTTGCATTTGAGCTGGGTTATTCTGGGTAAATACCTTACAAAAATGGGTAAAAGAAGGTCCCCATCAAAAATGAAATATTGTATCTCTGTTGTGCTATACTGGCTAAATACAAAGTAAACACTAGGAACAGCAGGATCCCACTTAAATCAAAATAGCAACTGAGTTGTGTTATCCTGGGTAAATATTATATAAAGATGCAATAAAAAAAGAACCCAACTGAAAATGAGATATTGTATGTCATCTGGGTTATCCTGGGTAAACACATTGCAAAACTGTAAAAACAGGACCCTGCAATAGAATTATATAGTCAAAATGTGTACAAACAAGACCCAGTACAACAACAATACAAGTGGTGAACATTCAGCATTATACCATGTACATAAAGTAACAGCCAAACACATAGGCAGACTGGCACCTTAACCCTGTTGTAAATCCTATGATAATCACTGGCAAAGGTGCCAGTCAGCCCCATCTCTAAAATCCATCCGAACCCTGAAGTTGGCAGTGGCAAACGGCCATCTTGAAACCTCACTAAACAACACGCAGAAACAGTATATTTTTTTAAAACAGTGTAGCCTAAACAAAATTGTGTGCCCCCCTTCCCCGTAAATTTATAACTTCCCTACTTCATTTCTCATCCCCTGTTCCCAAAATCTGCACCCACCTGCCCCAACACTGCTGAAAATGGGGCACCAGGAGGGCACAAACATCAGTGTCCCATACGTTGAATCTCCCGCCGTTGCTGCTTATCATCCTCTGTCCTCTGATCCTCCCCAGTGTTCCGGGACTGAAGAATAGAGCATAAAACCCCACAAACATAAATGTATTGCCAAAATGTAATTTAAAAAAAAAATGCTGCCAATTCAAACTACTGTCCTCGCTCACCACAAAACTACACCCGGAAGTAAATGTGCAGATGCACCACAACCGGTAAACACTCGCACCACACTCTGCCACCACTAAAACAGAATGGAGACCGTTGTCTTTTTTTATTATTAAAAATTAAAATAATGACCTTGTGGACTGCTCAGATAAAACCATGGAATACCGTAGTCCCCCCTTACCGAAACAGACCGACAAAGATGTTCCTACTTTTTTGTTACCATTCTGCTTCCTGAATCAAACCAAGATCAAGCACCTCCGAGAAAGAGATACACAGCTGCACACAATAGTGTCATAACATACATGGTAAAGACTTTCTCTTTTTTTACTTTTGCCCAGAGCTGGGGAAAGTAATCTGGAGTTGGGGGGGGGGGAGGACTGCCATCTACTTAAAATATTCTACCTAGCAACAGGGAACTATTTAACACATGGGGGAAGGATATTACAGGAAAAATCAATAAAAAAATATATTTTCAAGTAAAATCACTTTAATCTTAAATTCTTTAAAAAAACAAGGACATGGTATAATCGCAATAAGCCACTCGGGGATGTGGGTTATTGGGGGAATTACCACAGCTGGTGAGGATTTACCCACTTGGCTGCGCCTCATGGACAAACCACTCCAGCCGTTGTAAATCCCCCTGATAACCCACACCACCTTGTGGCTTATTGCTTAATTATACAATGGTGTGTGAAACTCCTGTAACCTCATTGGTCAAAACATGTCACATGAACATGGGTAAATCCTGCATAAATGCTGAGGAATGGCATTTATAAAAAACATAATTAAACACATTTTAAGTGTAGTTTACACATGGGTCCATTGCATAATCACAATAAAGCACTCCAGGGTGTGAGTTATTGGGTGATTTACCCACTTCTTGTGTAGTTAAGTCACTCGGCTTCACCTCATGACACACCACATAAGGCGTGGGTAAATCCCCAATAACCCATACCCTATTGTGCCTTATTGCTTAATTGACAAATGCTTGTTTGAACTTGGCTCTGTATTTCTTATGATGTTGATGTGACATTTTTTTCTGGTACAATGCACATCAAGTACTGATTATGCTTTGGCACTTTTCACATGGGTATTTCAATTGGGAGCAATTCTTAATATGTTTATAGTTGTCATTTGAATACTGAAAAAGGAAATTAATCAAATAAGTAAGATTTTTTAAAAGTAAGAGATAAAACTGCTTTATATGAATTATTCCTATGAATTTTGTTTTGTAATATCATAACATTATACTGGTTTTTACATTTGAATGAGTAGCCATTAGTAAGTGCAGGCACTTGATGCTCTTGAAAAAACAGCAATCTGCAATTGTCTTGGGCTCTTTGAGGGAGTTGGGCACTATAAATGAATATGTATTTATGGTAAAACTGCCTCTGTTTAAATAGTTTTACTCATGATGCTAGCACCACACCCTGAAGAAGGAGCATGTTTCCTCCGAATGAGCAGGGGGTGCACAGCCTGTTAACAGCAGATAGCCCTTTTCCAAACCTAAATGCACTTTTAATAAATTATTATTGACTGGTAATTCTATGTGCATGCTTGCGGTAATCTCCAGGAAATGATTGCCTCTTTAATTGTTATAGCTTAAGTAAATATTCAATTTGATTTTTGGTATTCCCTTAGTACACAACACCAGTGGATGCTGGTGATGACCTTTTGAAGCACTTGTTTCTTGTTCTCTGTTTAGTGTAATCACAGTACATTTGTGAAATCTCTGTACCTGGTCCAGGCCATGGCTCAAGGTTACACCAAGACTTAGTGGGACATAACACTAATTACCCTGCTCTCCAGTTTACTCAGACTATGCCCCCTCAGTGCCTAGACTCAGCGCACTGTCTGGAAGCCATGCTCTAATTTTACCACAAGCTCCCAGGTCAACCTGCTCTCTTTCTCGGGACAGGCGTGTTACCTAGTCTAGATATTGATAAGTCTGTTACGTTAAACTACTCCTTGTGAATCTGTAACTTTTCTCCCATTGTACTGCTGCTGGTATCCCTATGGTACCTCACTGACCATTGTTTGTTTACCACAAGTAAGCTTTTGTCTATTTGTTATCTATTGATGCTTGTACACTATATGTAAATTGTGTATTATATCTACTGCTTGTATCCATGTACCACACCTTGTGGCCCAGGTCATGACTGCAAATGTTCCACTGGATCAACGCATTTACCTGGTTACCAAAAATGTAAATAAATAAATACATTTGTTAGTGTGCTGTGCAATCAATGTAGAATTAGAAGGTAGACCTAGAACTCTGTCTAGAGCGTATTGAATAACAATTAAATAGAAACATATATTTTTTGTTGCCAGAAAGGACCATTTAGCCCACCCAGTCCACCCAGATGATCCCTACTAAATCTGTTTCCACATTCCCTAGCTGATCTCTGGCAACCCTCACTTCTTCCTGGAGTAAGTGTTAGGGAAATTCAGTTTTAAAACTTCAGGTGCCCCATACACAATAACCATGGACTGTCCCTATATGGTCATTCATCTGTGACCTTGCAGTGCTGCAGTACAGTATGTACAAATAGGGTTGCTGCCCTTTCTTGAGCAGTTATAAGCCAAAACCCATATTTTGACTGTGTCATGAAAGGGGCAGTGGTTGCTAAGGAAATTGTCCTAAGTGTCATACATAAAATGGTAGCCAAAGATTTGTCTCAGTAAATATTTAGATATATCCAGATATGCAACAGGACATTCTTTTGAAATGAATGGAGATTTCTTGTGATATATCTGGATATCTCTAGATACAATGAAAGTATCTCTGGCTACCACTATAATACATGGTGACCCTCACAAACCCCACTGCAGAGTTGTACACCATCTTCTGCCTGTAGAAATGCTACAGACAGGTAAAGGGGGGGTCTAAAATTTGTGACAGAACTAGGTAGAACCATCAAGGGATGGAGATCATCATGGGAATAACTTTACAAAGACAGGACCCTGAGAAAAGGTCTAGAGAGATGAATTCAACTAGACATCAGAGATTATACTGGAGTTCATACTGGAAGAATAGGAAAGTCAAGAAGGCAATGCCTATATAAACTTTCCCCACAATTCAGTGGTGGTAACAAAAGTCACCAACTTCTATGAAATACTTATCCAATGTATTCTTAAAAATACTCAAATTCTCAGCTTCCACTACTTCTTGAGGTAGTCTATTCCACATTCTAATTGCCCTACACTTAAAACCATTCCTTCTTAATTCTGTCCTACATATATTTTCCCTCAATTGCCTATCATGCCCTCTCAATTGATATGATTCTTCCTTAATCTGTAACCCCAATTCTGTTTTAACATCCTAATTTCTTAGTCCTTTGTACAGAAAACATAAGTCCCCCCTAGCCCTCCTATTACTCAGGGACCACAACCCCAGTTTCTTCACTCTATCCTCATATTCAAACTCTCACAACCTGATATCAATCTGGTGAAAGATTGCTGTGGCCTTTCCAACAATTTAACATCCTTCACAAGGAAGGAACTCCATACAGTGGAACAGTAATCCAGAATGGGCCTGACCAGAGTCCTATACAGCAGAATCAACACCTCCCTACATGTAGAATGGAACCTCCTTCTTATGCTATTTACCAAGTACATGGCTCTATTTGAGATATTCCTACTATGAACACCACTTTTTAAATCACTTTAAATATAGACCCTGAAGTCCTTCTCACATGTTGAGACCTTAAGCCTAAGATTCTGCATATAATAGTTCTTTTGTATATTATGCCTTCGCAAATGCATTATAATGCACTTGTCTTTATTAAAATTCATTCCATTTGTTTCTACCCATTCTGAAATCTGAATTAAGTCCCTTCCAAAGTATAATCTGTTTTCAAATGTATTCACTATCCCCCCATTCTAATATCATCAGCACATTTTATTAACTTATTCTTGCTGTGTATACCCAAGTCACTTATAAAAATGCCAAACAACAATGGTCCCAGCACCAACCCCTGGGTGCACCACTCCCCACCTTCAGTGGTTCAGAGTGATAACTCTGTATCCTTACTCGTTGCTTCCTGTTCTTCAGTCACTGTTCCACCCATCTCACAATAGTATGGTCAATTCCCATACCAATCAGTTTTTCAATGATTTTACAATGTGGGACTGTATCAAAAGCCCAGCTGAAATCAAGCATTACCATGTCCACACTCATTCCCCCATCCACCCACTTACTAATATGTTCATAGAACATAATCAAGTTAGTCTCACATGATCTGCCAGACACAAATCCATGCTGATTTTTATCTATTTGTCCCCTTCTTATCATAATATCCGTTATGGCTTCACTAAGGATATCCTCAACAATCTTCCCCACCACAGAGGTCAGGCTCACCGGCTGATAGTTCACTGCCTCACCCTTTCCCCCTTCTTATATATAGGCACCACATATGCCAACCTCCACTCCTCAGGCACCACACCCTCCACCAAAGATTTTTGCCCCAACAGGGTAATAACTGGTTCTAAGTCATCCCTTAACTCCTTCATCAAGTACAGATGAATCCCATCCAGCCCCGCCACTTTGTCCACTCTCAACCACATGATTCTTTTCAACACCTTCTCCTCTGTTATTATTACTTTGGGATCTATTTGGCCCCTACCCAAGCTACTAATATCTATCAAGTCATCATGATTTTTATATACAGCACTGAAGCATTTGCTAAATTATTGATTGATATGGGACTGAGGAGTTGGTGGGGGGCTATTAGACCACCAGGACATAGAGCCAGATGCCAGAATAATTGATAAATGCTGATGCCCAGAAACAGACCAGTAGGGATGAGATGAGTTTTTGTGCAAGCCATTCAGCAGTATTGTGACTGGGACTGTATCCTGTGCCCTCGTGTATTGGACCCTGGTAGGAAATTATTTTAGAGCTACTCTACATTTATACATTTTTGTAGAGATTTTGTGGCTAGATACCTTTGTAAAGTAGGAGAGGGGAATCAATTACAATGCTCTGTATAATACTGAACAGTTGGTCATTTAATTTGTTGATTGAATGATTGATTGTTTTTAAGAGGTTTACCAGGAAAAGTATCTCAAGAAAGATATCAACTTGCTGAAGATGGTTCAGAGAAGGACAACCAAGATGATCCAGAACTAAAAGGTCAACACCTATGAAGAGAGGATCAGGGAGCTCAACATGTACTTTGCTGAGGAAAGAAGAGAGAAGGGAGACATGACTGAGACCTTCTAGTACCTTAAGGGTATTAACAGGGTGAGCACTGAGGACCCCTTCAGTCTTGCTGTGAAAAAGACTACGAGGGGGAACAGCCTAAAAATGGTGGGGGAAAGGTTCAGGAGGGAGATGAGGAGGCACTTTTTCACCAAGAGGATGATGGCAAAGTGAAATGAGCTGCCAGAGGAAGTGATATCCCTAAAATGGTAGACTGCTTCAAGAGGGGGTGGGACAGGGTGCGGGGAAAAGTTGTGGGTAAAAGGGGGGCAAGTTTGAGGGGGAGAGGGAAGTTGAGGGAGGTCAAAAGGGAAATGGGGAAGGAGGACAGTTCCTTTTATAAATTCATAGGGAGCTGCACAATTGAGCAGACTAGCTAGATCATAATGTCTTTATCTGATGGCATATTTATATGTAAAAGCATGTTTAGAACGTAACAGCTTATTTGCAGATGCATCATGGGATGGGAATGGGAAGTATTGTAGTGCAGTGATAAAGCCAACAGAATAAAGGTAAAGTATAGTATAAATCATACTTAAAACAGTGATTAAAACAATTACAGAGAAATAATTTTCAAAGAAAGAGAAACAACTGAGAAATTAGAAATATGTCATTAGAAAAATGACATAGAAAGAATTTACAGAAAAAGTATTTAATGATTACAGTCATGTTCCCCTCTCCCTTTTGTTGTCTGCTGAGTACATGCTGATGATCTCCAGCCTCTGTTCATATATCATCTGTTGCTGACTATGTATTATCTTGGTTACCCTCCTCTGCACTGTCTCAAGCTTGCTTATGTCCTTGTTGAGGCAGGGGTTCCCAAACTGCACAAAGTACTCCAGGTGTGATCTCACCAGGGTTCTGTACATGGGCAAGCTAACCTCCTCACTCTTGGTGCTGAACCTACTCCCAGTGCAACTACCATTCCATTTGCTTCTCCTCTCATTTTCTTACATTGCACTAATTTTAAGGTTGTTAGAAATCATTGCTCCCAGATCCCTTCCTGCCACATGCTCAATAACTGTCATCCCTCTCAAAGTGCATTCAACAGCAGGGTCTTTGTTGCCAACATACATGACCTTTCACTTTTTGGTATTGAAGCCCAGCAGCCAGATCATTGACTAATTCTCCAGCCTCTCCATGTGTTTATTCATCTCCCAGATACTATCCTCACAGTCTACCCTACAACAGAGGTTGGCATCATCTGCAAAGAGGCAGAGTTCCCCTCTGATTCACTCTCTTATATCATTAATGACAATGGTAAAGAGTACTGGCCTAATTACTGACCATTGCAGGATCCCAGTGGGAAGCTGCCTCAGTCTTGAGTCCTCCCTATTTACCATTACCCTGTTTGTTCTCCCCCTTAGCAAGTTCCCAGCCCACTATGTCAGACTGTCCCCTGTCTCAAGGACTCCTACTTTCTTGACTAGCCATCTATGTTGTACCAAGTGTAATGCCTTCATAAGGCCAGAGACAGTATACAGTATCAACTGCCTGCCCTTTATCAACAGCCTTCACCATACAATTGAAGATGTCAACCAGGCAGAGATGTGTGAAGTTGGCAAACTTCACTCTATGAAATAACTTGTGAATTTTGACAAATTTTAGAAGTGCGAAGTGCAGACTTGAGATGTTTTTGGAAGGTGAAGTGACACTTTTTGAGGTGAAATTAAGGCAAAGTTGCAACTTTACCTTAACTTAACCTGTATTCACCTCAGAAAGTGTCATTTCCCAAGGAAAGCTCACTGTGAAGTGGCACAGTGGTGAAGTGGGTAATTTGAGAAGTTATTCACGATGGTGAACTTTGCAACTTCACCAGAACTTTGCCAGTCAAATAAAACTTGGCAACATCTCTACAATCAGGTTCATTTGACAGGATCTGCCTGCCATGAACCCATGTTACATTCTGTCCAGCAGTTCATTTGCCTACAGGAACTCTACCAGCCTCTCTTGCTGATTAATTCCAGCAGTTCACCCACTATTGTCCACTAAAAGTCTTTTTATCATTTGATTTCTACAGTGAAATTAATAAGCTGTGATTGAAGTTTCCGCCAGCCAGAGCCAAGTTTTACTAGCATTAGCATATCAGCATGTTTTCATGTGTCATGTTGCACTCTTTCATGCATTTTACTGCCACAGGAAAGATGCATTAGCCGCAATTTTATTTATTACAAAGAACTAATAATTGACAAGAAGTGCACCTTTTAACTGCAATAACCAGGCTGTTGTTTAAAACTGTATTTCATTTTCCATCTATTGTTGTCTCCTGGCATAGGGAAGGAGGATGAGCCATCATTTAGCTTATTTCAGATAAATAATTATTGCAAGTTAGTGCCAGTGTTGTCTGGCACACCAGACTGCTGTTTCACACTTTAGCTAAATTATTTTGAATTGAGTTTCCACTAGTAAGAGGCAGTTTATAACATTCCAGTCATTTCAGATAAATAATTATTGTAAGTATCAGTTTTTACTGGCATAACAGGCTGTTGTCTCACACTATACAGATAGTCTTCCTGCATTATTCGGCTACAGGGAAGGAGCATTAATTCAACATTCAGTTTACTTTACAGATATAAATGTTGTTAGTGAGTATAAATTTTAACTGGCATACAGCAGTCTGTTTTTTCACTCTGTGTTGTATGTTTCTGTACATTGCACTGCCACAGGGAAGGGGTATTTCTCCATCATGCAATTTATTTTACAGATATAAATATTGCTTGTGAGTGTGCATTTTAACTGGCATATCAGCCAGCTATGTCACAGTGTGGTGTGTTTTCATGAATTGTACTACCATAGTGAAAGGACATTACTTCATCATGAAATGTATTTTAGGTAGCTGAATACTGCATGTGAGTGTAAACTTTAACTTGTATACCTGCCTGTTGTGTCACACTCTATTGTGATTTTTCATGAATTGTACTGCCACAGGGAAAGGACAGTGATTCATCATGAAATGTATTTTACAGAACTGAATATTGCTTGAAAGTGTAAATTTTAACTTGCCTAACAGCCTGTAGTTTCAGGCTATATTACCCGATTATGTACATTGTACTGCCACAGGGATGGGACATTAATCCAGCATGTTCTTACTTTTACATAAATAAATATTTGCTAGTGAGTATAAATGTTAACTGTCATACCAGTGTTTCACACCGTATTGCCTTTTTTGTAAATTGTATTGCCACTGAGAAGGGGCATTGGTCATCATTCTAGCTACTGCATATAAATAATTTTTGCTAGTTCATGTTACTTTGTATTGGTCTACCAGCCCGTTGCATCAGACTGTGATTTTTCATGCACTGTACTGCAATGGTGAAGGGACATTAATTCATTATGACATTTATTGTACAGAACTGAATATTGCTGGTGAGTATATTGCCACAGGGAAGGGGCATACTGTAGACCATCATTCAAAACATTTCATTTAAATAAGTATTGCCATTAAGTGTTACTTTTCACTGGCTAACCAACTGGTTGTGTTGCACCATACTGTGATTTTGTGTGAATTGTATTGCCACAGAGATGGGGCATTAGCCAATACTGAATTTATCTCACAGAAATAATTATTGCCAGGGAATGCCAATTTTAACTCGAATACCATCCTGTTGTTTTTCACTATATTGTAATTGTTTTCTAATATATTGCACTGTTATAAGAAAGGGACATTCACCATCCTTCAATTTAAAGTACCTGTTCATGTTAAAAACTGTTATACACTCCTTTGCAACCCCTGATGTAGATCATTGCTGCTTGTTTTCCCCAAAATCCATTTAAATTTTGCTACATTTAATTTTATGTTCAACATGTTAGAGATCATTTTTTCTGGTTTGTAGCCAGCCCTAAAGTCCCACAGTGTCCAAAATGGTTAGAGAGCAGTGTCTGTTGCATGGTGGTTCACCTTAATCACAACAAAAGTAATATAAAATTATGGATACTCAGATACAGCCAAAAAAATAATGAACACCCTTGAAAGCTATATTTAATGATGCTTGCCATTATTTTAAATCTAAAAAAAGTGCTATATTATGCTCTAAATATTTACCCATATATGCCTCAATGACATTCTGTCTCATTCTCCATATAGCTCCAGATTTGCACCAGCCTCACCAGTGAGCCTCCAAGAGGGTCAAGAGGGGCTAGCAAGCAGCCCTTCCCAAATTAGCCTTCAGAGTCCCAGCACTGCTATTGTGTGCAGCAGATACTGTTTCAAAGTTCTGCCACTGCTGTTCCACTGGATGTTTGCCCAACATCTGGAAAATAGCACAAGTTACCCTTGTTTTCAAGGGTGGTGCCCAAGACATCCATTCTAACTACTGTCCCATCCCAATCTCCTCCCCCTCTCTAAAACACTAGAAAAAATCATAAACAACCAGCTTACTAAATACCTGAGCCAGTATGACCTGCTACTCTATAAGCAGCATGGTTTCTATAAGAACCACAGCATTTTAACCACCTGTTAGATTACACCGACCATCTTCACTGTGCCTTAGACAGAGGGGAGATTGCATGCTTCATCTTCAGTGACCTCATCAAGGCTTTCGAATCTGTCAATTACAACTTACTCTGCCAAAAATTAACCAAGCTAGGCCTCTCTAAGTAGACCATCCAATGGCTAGAGAACTACCTGATGGGCAGAACGCAAGCAGTAAAAATGTTGTGCAGGGGTGGAAGAACAATGAGAAATAATTGAAACTGCCATCACAGAGGCAACAAGCCTTTGTGTGCAGCAAATAAACAAAACAAAATTATGTAAAAAACCATAATGGTTCTCAAATAAGGTGGCAGGGAAGGTTAGGGAGAAAAGATAGCATTCAGGAACTATAAGGAATTACAGAAGGAGCAGAACATAGAACTGTATCAATTAAAGCAGAAGGAAGCAGAGAAGGCAGTCAGAACAGCGAAGGCCCAAACCAAGGAAAAGATAGCCAACTCAGTTAAGAAGGGGGATAAAACCTTTACAGGTACATCAGAGAGTGAAGGAAGACCAAGGGAGGATAGTGAGGCTTAATGGGGGTTGGGCAGAGGGTGACTGTGAAAAGGTAGAGATATGAAACAAATATTTCTGCTCAGTATTCATAAAAGAAGAGGGGGAGGTACCTAAACTGAACAACAGAAACACTCCAGATTTGGGGGGGTGGATACCAGTCCATTCACAGAAGAAGGGGTTCTGAAAGAACTCTTAAAATTGAAGGTGGACAAAGCAATGGGGCCTGATGGGATTCATCCCAGAATTCTAAAAGAACTAAGGTTAGAACTAGTGACACCACTGACTACCCTCTTTATCAAATCATGGGAGGATGGGGTGGTACCTGAGGACTGGAGGAGGGCTGATGTTATTCCACTTCACAAAAGTGGGAGCAGGGCAGAGGCAGGAAACTACAAACCTGTTAATTTGACTTCAGTGTTAGGGAAAATGATGGAATCACTTCTGAAGGAAAGAATTGTTGAGTACCTAAAGGCAGTGGGGCACAGGACCCAAGGCAGCATGGATTCACAGTGGGACAGTCATGTCAGACAAATCTAATAGATTTCTTTGACTGGGTGACCAAAGTAGTAGACCAGGAAGGGGCTGTGGACATGGCCTACCTAGACTTTAGCAAGGAATTTGACACAGTCCCACACAAAAGATTAATATGTAAGTTTGCCAGCCTTGGAGTGGGTCCCACGATGGTAGCCTGGGTAAAAAAAACTGTCTGGACAACAGGACACAGAGGGTAATAGTGAATGAAGTCCACTCTGAAGAAAGGTGGGTTACTTACGGGGTACCACAGGGTTCAGTACTGTGAACGGTCCTCTTCAATGTCTTTATAAGTGACATTGCAGAGGGACTGGAAGGAAAAGTATGTCTGCAGATGACACAAAGATCTGCAACAGGGTTGATACACAATGTAGGGTGGAAAGGATGAGAAGGGACTTGGCATGGTTGGAGGAATGGTCAAATGTATGGCAGCTTAGATTCAACACAAAGAAGTGCAAAGTAATGCATCTGGGAAAGAAAAACCCAAGGGCAGAGAACACAATGGAGGGTGAGATACTAACAACAACAAAAATTGAAAGGGACTGGTGGTAGTCATATCAGATGACCTAAAGATGGACAAGCAATGTGAAAAGGCAGTAAGGAGGTCTGGGGAAATACTGGGATGCATAGGGAGAGGCATCACCAGCAGAAAACAGGAAGTTGTTATCCCTCTGTACAGATAGCTGGTGAGACCCCATCTGGAGTACTGCATGAAGTTCTGGAGACCTCATCTCTGCAAGAACATAGGCAGGATGGAGGCTGTCCAGATGAGGACAACTAAAATGGTGCAGAGTCTGCACCAGAAGACATATGAAGAGAGACTAAAAGAGCTTAATAAGTATACCCTCAAGGAAAGGAAGGAGAGGGGGACATGATAGAAACGTTCAAGTACCTCAAGGGAATCAACAAAGTTCAAGAGGGTAGCATCTTTCAGAAAAAGAGGTGTGCAAGAACTAGGGGACACAATTTGAAGATAGAGGTGGGACAACTCAGAGGTAATGTAAGGAAATATTTTTTCATGGAGAAGGTTGTGGATGCCTGGAATGGCCTTCCTGAGGAGATTGTGGAGTCAAAAACAGTGGAGGAATTCAAGAATGCATGGGACAGACATAAGGCAATTCTAGTGTGGGATAGGAGGAAGTAGGCTGTTGGTTAACTAGGATCTGCAGCCTATCCATTAGGTAGCGAATTGGGCAGACTGGGTGGGCCAAGCAGTCCTTATCTGCCATCAAATTCTATCTTTCTATGTCTCTATCCCTTTTAAACTACAGTCGGTAACAGCTGGTGTCACTTAAGGATCAATCCTTGATCCACTTCTGTTCAGTCTCTTCATCAATGACCTTCCTGAAGCATGAAGCTCAACTAAACTCCTCCTATATGCAGATGATGCTGTCATCACATCAACATATAGCAACCTAGCCACTATTCAGCTTAACCTTCTCAGCTATGCAAGATTGATTTTCCACCAATCTCCTGGCCCTGAATATAAAAAAAATCAAAACAAATCTATGCTCTTCTACACTTGAAGTAAACCCCCTACTCTCACTTCACAAGTCATTACTTCTGCCATGGGAACCCCTATTGAGCAGACGTTCTCCTCCAAATATCTGGGGCTAACCCTAGATTCTGGTTTAACCTACACTGTATATGTGGATGCGTTAATTAAGACAGTCAACTCCAGACTTGGCTTACTTTACAGCCGCAGGAATGCCATCCTACCTGAAGTAAAGCAGCTACTGGGTAGATGATACATCCTCACTTTCATTAACTGTGGTCTTGTAGTCTATGGTGCCACCTCTGACAGAGTATTGGCCGGGGTCAGAGGCTTACTGAAAAGAGCCTGTGGATATGAACTCAATTTGAGGCAAGATTCTCATACTTGCACATTATATAGTAATCTAGGCTGGTTGAACTTGACTCCCGGTTACAATATAGTACTCTTGTCACAGGCAAAAAAGCCTTGCTGGGACAGTTGCCCCATGGGGTCCAGGCAATGCTGAGCCTAGTGGGCAACAGTTACCCTATGAGAGGTGTAGAACATAACTCCTTGGTGTTCCCACAAGGGGAAAACCTTAGTGGGTCAGGATTGTTTCTCCTTCAGGTTCCCAAAATTATGGAATTCCCTTACCCTATCCCTTAAAGCTATTAACTCCTTAACCATCTTTAAATTCCAGCTCCTATCTTCACTCACTCCCCCAACCCATGTGCCTGCTATCGCTGATCACCTGACCCCCCCTCCCCATTACCTCTCTGTTGACCTCCTTGGCTGCTGAAACATTCACCTTTAGGCTCTGTTTCTACCTATGGTTATGTGCATATACAATAAATCTCACCATCCATGACTGACTTCATGATTACTGCTTGTTTTAAAAATGGTGATTACAGCTTATTCAATGTACCCACCTAATTTCTATGCACTGTGAACCATGCAGTTGTTTTTGCAATGATGTTAAATCTCCTTTGTTAATGTTTTGTTTTATATGACCCTAGACCATTTGAAAATAGTCTCAGCCTAAAGGGTCTTGTGTGTAAAAGAAATAAATCATTGCCACTCGGTGCCAATTTGGAATGGCAGACCCTCATGTATGTTATAATAATGGAGTACCATCTTGTTGTTTCCTAGTATACTATTATTTTGCTGGGTATTGTACTGTACAACAGAGAATAGGTGAGTTTACATGTTGTCAAACACAGTGTCACAAAAGGGAACATCATGCCACTGCCCCATGGCCCAGTTGCAGTGCTGTATATGTTACCTGAGTTTGGGAGTGAGCGTACGTTGTTTGCACCAGGGAGGTATTGCACATGGCAGCACATCCTAGTCCAAGGACAGAGTGCACTGTGTTTGGTTGCCTAAGTGCCCCTCTTCATTGGGACGGGGAGTTTAATCTGTGTAGGGTGGATGATTGTGTGAATCTGAAACCACTGTGGTGCATGAGTTAAGGAATAGGAGCATTTTATATATTGTTAAGTACAATGCCAAAGTAGGTAACATGCCATTGCACAGTGGCCCAGCTATGCTGCCATGTAGGCTGGGTGACTCTGGTTTAGGTGTGAACGTGGGTCACTTACATTGGAGTTTCCAGTCTGGGGCCAATTTCAGCATCCACACAACAATCAGTCAATAGACCTAGCACTTGCC
This sequence comes from Neoceratodus forsteri, assembly GCA_016271365.2. Classification (NCBI taxonomy): domain Eukaryota; kingdom Metazoa; phylum Chordata; order Ceratodontiformes; family Ceratodontidae; genus Neoceratodus; species Neoceratodus forsteri. Next base: position 1,091,433,003 of record CM057458.1, read on the forward strand.
CATTTTATAGCCACTTTCAACAAGGCCTATGATATATTCGCTCCCCTCACAAAGCAAGTTGTGAAAACCAGAACCACCCCCTGGATCACACCCTCGATACTTAACCTGCTACAACAAAGGGACAACCTTGGCATAAGGCCCTTGACTCCCAATGCACGCAGGATAGACAGCTATAGCGGGAGGCATGCAATAAATGTACATGGGCCTTACAGCAGGCAAAAGCTACTTACTACCAACAAACCCTAACCTCCTCCTGGGGAGACGGAAAAAAATTCTGGAACAATATAAAAGAACTCAGTGGGATATCCTGCTCCCCCACCCCTACCCAACTCACTATAAATGGGGATGTCACGCAGGATCCTTCCACTTTAGCAGAAGCCCTTAACTCTGCCTTCTCAGACCTCTCCCATATCTTCCCTCCTAATTTCTTCCATCCTGTCTCCCCCCACCCTCCCCCCAAAACCCCATGTAATGTCAATTCGATTCCCTTCAGGCTTCGAGTCGTCTCCTGCCGTGAGGCAAAACACTATATTACCAAAGCTAATACGCCAATACCCGTTACAATAATGACTCCCTAGATCTTAAACTCATTCGGCTTACCCTGGATGTCACACTACCCCACCTTACAAAAATTGTCAACCTCTCACTATGCCTCGGTCAGTTTCCCTCAACCTGGAAGACAGTCATAATCACTCCCATTCTGAAGAGCGGAGACCCCACTAACACAAGCAACTATAGACCTATTTCAATACTTCCACCTCTCTCCAAAGCACTGGAAAAAATTGTCTCGGACCAGATAACAGAACACCTAACCAAACATAACCTTCTCAGCCAGGAACAGCATGGTTTCTGGACTGGCCATGGTACTGTCACTGCACTTTCTGAGCTCACCTCGTTCATCCACGAGGCCCTAGACCAAGACTCATTTACAGGTGCAATCTTTGTGGATCTGACCAAGGCATTTGACATGGTCAGTCATGAGCTACTGCTTTGTGTCCTTCCACAACTAAATGTGGTCCCAGAGGCAACTGCCTCGTTCAAGGATTACCTCTCAGGCTGGTCACAACAAGTCAGGGTAAACACCACCATCTCCACCTGCAAAACAGTTTGCTCTGGGGTCCCACAGGGGTCTATACTTGGCCCACTTCTTTTCACCCTCTTTTTAAACTCTCTCCCTAAGGCATGCAGCGGTCATCTACTACTCTACACTGACGATGCGGTACTGTTTTGGAAACACCTACAACCGAGCGCCCTCCAACTTGCCCTTCAGGGTTTTTTTCTGGGAGCTAGAGAACTGGTTCACTGAACACCGCCTGATCATCAACTATAAAAAAACTAAGTCCATGATCTTTGTGCTTCGTCAAACCCACACAGTCAGTCGGCACTCCTAATCAAAAACACACAAGGCGCCCCACTTGAACACGTTACAAACTTTAAATACCTGGGTATCACATTAGACACCTCCCTCTCCTTCCATAGTCACATTCAACTTCTATCCTCCGCTGTCAATGCCAGAGTGGGCATCCTCTACAGACTTAAGCACTGCTTACCCACACAGGCCACGCATCTTGCAGTCTCCTCCTCAATCCTCTCCTTAGTTGACTATGGGATAGTGATATATGGCTCAGCAGAACCCACCACACTAAGCAGCATTAACACTACCTTGAATAAAGCCTGCCGCCTAGTCACAGGCAGTGACCGACTAATTCACACCTGCAATCTCTATGCTTTGGCTGGTTGGCTAAACTTCCAACAAAGACTAAAATATCACACCTGTATCCTCGCAAAAGAGATACATCTCCAGCTAGACCCCGTCGTCCTTCTCCCCATAATCTGCGCAGCACCCCTCGGGCGTAACACAAGAATGGCAGCAAACTCCTCATTTCTGGTCCCCATTGTAGAACATCCCTTGGGCAAAGATCCTTCCTCTACCATGCCCCTCTTTGGCTCAATACGTTACCACCCCCACTCTCCCAGAACCATAGCATCTCACTATTCAAAACAGGCCTCAAAGCTCAACTACTTGAGACTGCTAAATGTGACTGTGGCTAACACTGCCCACCTACTGTGCTCCCAAACCCTCCAAATACCCGACACAGGGTCTCTCTAGACCCCATGAATCAGCATCCTTCAAGTCTCTGTCAAGTGATACCCAGAATGCTGCCTAATACCGTCACCAGTTAACTAAGTTCAAGCCTGGACTGCACTGCCAGTACTGATACTGTAAATACTGCTTGTTTATGTACGTTTCTTCTGTATTTGTTTACCCTCCAACCCTTGTAACTGATGTGGAGCCTTTGCAAAAGGGTCTGTGACTCAAAGGATTGTAATTCTGATTGTATTCAATAAATAAATAAATAAAATCAGAACTATATAATCGGTGATTACTTTGATTGCAATACTACAGGAGTGGTATACAGTACATAGTACAATGCCATGTCACTTCAATCAATCAATCAAAATCTTTCTTTATCCAGGCGGGCACCATTGAGCAAAGCTCATTTGCAAGGTGGACCTGGTCATAGCGACAACAAAGTACAGAACAGTAACAAGTATACATAATGCAGTAATGTACAAGGAGGGAAAAAAATATGTACAGTGTATACAGTATATTAGCATAGTGGAACAAAGCCGCTATATTATACAAGTTCGAAAAAATATGCATTTGTACAGCCAAACATAAGCGTAAGGGCTTAACAGCAGAAAGTCTATCTATGGGTGAACTTACTCTACATTGATCAAACACTTTGAGCTCTTATGACAAGGATTGCTGCACACTAAGGTGCAATAAGGCAATGGGACCCATATTCTAGTTTAGCTAGAAGCATTAATGAAAGGGGTTATACAGAGGCATAACTTTGCCTCTGTGAACTGCAAATAATTCAACCTCCCACATGAAGAGTTCACAACAGGTTATTAAACAAGCATTTGTCAATGCCGAATGTTGATTGCGTTGGTCTGTTGAGCACACTCACTGACCCTATGTCAGTCGCTCAGTCTGTTTCATCTGGTGCTGCAGGCTGCTCTTTTGTACTGGGCTCCTGCCTGCGTTGGCACCTTGTTCTGCCCACTAAGAATTCTGCAGCTGTCCTGACAGAACTCCGTTGAGGTGGCTCACTCCCCCCTCTCACTCGCTCATTCTGTTTCTCCTGATGCTGCAGGCTGCCCTTTTGTACTGGGCTCCTGCCTCTGTTGGTGGCTTTTTCTGCCCACAAAGAAATCTGCAGCAGTCCTGACACAGGTCTGTTGAGCCTGCTGACTCCCCCTCTCTCACTCACTCGTTCCATTTCTGCCAGCGCTGCAGGGTGGCCTTTTGTACTTGACTCCTGCCTGCAGTGCTGCCTTTTTCTGCCAACAAAGAAATCCACAGCACACGGTAGAGCTCCATTGAGCTTGCTCACTCCCCCTCTCTTACTCTATCATTGTGTTTGTCCCAGCGCTGCAGGCTGCCTTTTTGTACTGGGCTCCTGCCTGCGTTGGCACCTTTTTCTGCCCACAAAGAAATCCATAGCTGTGCCAACAGAGCTCCATTGAGGTCACTCACTCTCCCTGTGTCACTCACTCATTCTCTTTCTCCTGGAGCTGCAGGCAGCCCTTTTGTACTGGGCTCCTGCCTCTGTTGGTGCCTTTGTCTGCCCACAAAGAAATCTGCAGCAGTCCCAACAAAGCTCCATTTAACTTGCTCATTCCCCTTCTCTCACTCACTCATTCCGTTTCTGCCAGCGCTGCAGGCTGCCCTTTTTTATTGGGCTCCTGCCTGTGTTGCCGCCTTCTTCTGCCCACAAAGAAATTTGCAGCATTTACAATAGAGCTCGCTCATTCTGGTTTCTCCACCAGTGCAGGCTGCCCATTTGTACTGGGTCCCTGCATGCATTGGCACCTTTGTCTGCCCACAAACAAAACCACAGCTGTCCCAACAGAGCTCTGTTGAGGTCGCTCAGTCTCCCTCTCTCACATGCTCATTCTGTTTGTCCTGGCGTTGCAAGCTGCCCTTTTGTACAGGACTCCTGCCTGCATTGGTGCCTTTTTCTGCCCACAAAGAAATCCGCTACAGTCCTGACAGAGCTCCGTTGAGCTCACTCAGTCCCCCTGTCTCACTCGCTCATACTGTTTCTCCCACTGCTGCAGGCCGGCTTTTTGTACTGGGCCCCTGCCTGCACTGATGCCTTTTTCTGCCCACAAAGAAATCTGCAGCAGTCCTGAAAGAGCTCCGGTGAGTTCGCTCACTCCCCCTCCCTCACTCGCTCTCTCGTTCTATTTCTCCCAGTGCTGCAGGCTGCCCTTTTGTACTGGGCTCTTGCGTTGGGCCCTTTCTCTGCCCACAAACAAATCTGCAGCAGTCCCGACAGAGCTCAGTTAAGCACAGTCACTTCCCCCTCACTCATTTGATCTTAATGTGTCCCAAACAGTGATTTCCCACAGTGACTGTGCTATTCTCCGGCAGGAGTGCAAAAACACATTTTAGCCATGAGGTGAAAAATGGCAGCTGTACTGTTCATAAGAAGGTGTGGAAAAATGCCACTGTTGAAAATGTGGCATGAAAATATTACAAAATTGTGAAGTTACAAGGGTGCATGGAAACAGTTCAATGCATGCTTGTAACACAGTCATGTTATGGAGTTTCGTCACCAGATTTTCAACATAGGCATTTTAGGACCTCTGCTCATGAACAGTGCCACTGTCATTTTCTTAATCTGTCCCAAACAGTGATTTCCCACAATGACCGCATTATTCTGTGCTGGAACTGTGAAAACACATTTCGGTCAGGATGTGAAAAATGACAGCTGTACTGCTCATAAGGAGGTGTGGAAAAATTCCACTGGTGAAAATCTGGCGTGATAATATTATAAATCTGCGAAGTTACAAGGGTGTATGGAAAGTGTGCAATGCACACTTGTAACACAGTCATTCAATGGGCTATTATCACCAAATTTTCAATGTAGGCATTTTAGGACCTCTACTCATGAACAGTATCACTCTCATTTTCTTAATCTGTCCTGGACAGTGATTTCCCACAGCGATCGCTCTATTCTGCGCCGGAAGTACGAAAACACATTTCGGCCAGGATGGGAAAAATGACAGCTTTACTGTTCATAAGTAGGTGTGGGAAAATGGCAATATTGGAAATCTGGAGTGAAAATATTATAAATTTGCGATGTTACGAGCGTATGTGCAAACTGCGCAACGCACGTTCGTAACACAGTCATTTTATGGAGTATCATTACCAAATTTTCAACATAGCCATTTCAGGACCTCTACTCATGAACAGTGTCATTGTCATTTTTTTAATCTGTTCAGAACACTGATTTCCCACAGCAACCACGCTATTCTGCGCTGGAAGTGTGAAAACACATTTCTGCCAGGATGTGATCAATGACAGCTATACTGTTCACAAGGAGGTGTGACAAAATGCCAGTGTTGAAAATCTGGTATGAAAATATTGCAAATTCACGAAGTTACGAGCATGCATTGCAACTGTGTAGCACACGCTTGTAAAACAGTCATTTTTTGGATTTTTTCCACCAAATTTGCAACATAGGCTTTTTGAGAGCCCACCTCATGAACACTGACACTGTCATTTCATTTATCAGCTCTGAAAGGTGATTCACGCAGTAACCGCAAAATCACCTTTTGGGGCCGATTAACACCATGACAGTTCAAGAATTCATGAGGAGGGGGTCCCAAAAAGCCCATGTTGAAAATCTGGTGAAAAAAATTCCCAAAAATGTCTGAGATATGCAGTAAAGTTGAAAAAACCCTGTGCATTACATAATACAGCTTACCGGCATTTCTTCAGTTCGCGGTCTGGTTTGAAGAGTGCAAACGTGTTCCCGGTCCACCGAAGATCATCGTGCTGAGCTCCTAAGGTAAGTATGGGGTGAGGGGGGGAGTGGGGAGGCAGGGCATGCAGTGGGTGGGTGCGGGTTGTGGGTGGGAGGCAGGGTGAGTGCCAACGGATGGTTTCCTTTTTTCCAGGAGAAAAAAAAAACAGACATCACAGGACCGTTTTTTAATTTGCAGGGGCATCTGGCACACTGGGGTGGGCTCCCAGTGTGCCAGAAGAGGCTTTCTTGTCAGGGACAGCAGTAGCCAATGGGGGATTGGGCACCCTCATCCACAAACAGGTGGGGGGGTTTCATTATGCCGATGGGGATTGGGCACCCCATCAGCAGGAACAAAAGGGGGGGTTACAGAATGCTGAAGGGGAGTGGGCTCCCCCGTCGGCAACAAAAGAAACACAAGAGCACCAAAGCCAATGGGGATCAGGACCCCCGTTGTCAACTACACATGGTCGGAGGGTTATATTGTTTGTGAACACAGCAGCAAGCTGCTGCCATGTTCATAAACAATATCAGGGGTTTTACATCCCGCCCTGCAATGACGGGTCGCTCCCTCATTGCAGCGGATGGCTGACACTGCAATGACGAGGCAGCCCCTGATTGCAGCAGCTGATTTTTAAGAAAGTTGTGGCACGCTGGCTGAACTAGTGTCAGCAGCAACATGCCACAGCACTGGGGGAAGCGGGACAAGCGTTTGCAGGCTGTGGGAGCCTTGGCCCCAACAGTGCCGCGCCTCCATAACCTGCTTGTGGAGAAATCTGTTGCAACATGTTTCTTGCGCATGCACGCAATCAACATAAAAAGGAGATGAGCTGGATTTTTAAATCAAGGATACTAGACAAACCTTGATGGCTGAATGAGGATTCAAATTTACAGATATGTTAGTAGAGGTTAAATATAGTTAGGTCCTCCATTCCTGCAGGTTGAGAGCAAACATCATAACAAAATGGGGAACAATTACTGTCATACCCCACAGACAGATAAGCTTTTAACATAGCATTTGGTACTCTTTTCATATAAGATCTCTTAACTAGTTCTTATTGCAATGCTCTCCTATTATTCTCTACTAGAACTCCACCCTCCCTTATATGAACTTTGAGTTAGTTCATTTTACTTACAGATTTCCTAGTGTATTCTTTTAATGCACTTTGTCCTCTGTATCCTTTACTTTGCTATACTGTTCCGAAACCTAGTGGCTTCAGAGAAAAGAGAGATTTTTAAGGCTGCTTATTTATTTACAAGGGAAGCCCATGGATTAAACAATACAGTATATGTAGTCTTGGAACATCCCCATAGCAAAGGCAACAGGCTGCAGCAGGAGCACTGCAGCAGTACTGTTGGCGGCTGCTAAAGCAACAGGCACGTGAGCCAAGGCCACCGACACCTCCACTGATATCATTTTGATGTTGTAGCATCAAGCCACTGCAGGTATAAGGGGATCTGCTGCTCAAAGCTTGCACATTAAAAGACAAATTCAACTGAGACAGTCTAAGAAAGATTTAAGTACTGGTGTAGCTTGTCTTTTAAGACTCAATCCACAAAATGCATGCAGTTGCTCGGCACCCACAGAGAGCTGTGAACAGCTGCAGAGTGCCCCCTGTGTGAAGGATGTGCAACTTTGGGGAACTCCCTGGCATCCAAAATCATGGCTGCTTGTCCACTATGTGCCTGAACACTATTCAGGTGACATCTCTGCACAAGACTGGGTCATGGAGAACAAGGGGGTGAGGGCAGACAACTGCCTCAACCAGCACTCTGTCAGGGCAGTGAGCATGCCCAGTGGAGAGGATGGTCACTATGCACTATCACACACTATTGTAGTATGGCCCACCAAGGACCTACACTATAAACCAACTACCTGGAGGGATCCTGCTCCATACATCCTCAAAAATCCAAAGCCAACAACAAAATGGAAACAAGTGAACCACTTACCAGTTAGTTCATTATGCATTTATTGTTCACAACAACTGCTGGATAGATCCTGTGATTGACACATACACAGGAACAGATAAAGTGTTTGTTGTAAACCTACCACTTCCTCAGGAACAGCACACATCTGAAAAATCAATATTACATACAATATTTACAACCTGGTGCTATTGAACTTATACTGTGCCAACCATCACCAACAAATAAATTTACAACACCTATAGTTTTATGCTAATACATTATCCATCACCAAAATACAGCAGTCCAACCACACTGCTGCTAAACTATTTCATCAGCAGTACTGAAAATTAATCTTTTTCTGTCTAAACAATTATTTCTCACTTTGGGCTCCTTCTATCCCTACCCTAGTTTCACTTTGTTGCTTAACACATTGTAGTCCTAGTTAGTAGGAAATCACTTTTAGGAGTTGCATAACATCATAAAGTCTTATAATATTTTCTGAACATGAAGATGTAATGCCTGCTCACTTTTAAATCATGATGTTTCTTACGTTACTGTTTTCCTACTTTCTGCTTCACAGTTTACCTATAAATAAATCAAGTCATTTGTGAAATGGTAGCACATTTTCTCTGTGTAAAGTATCACAATATTCTTTTTATATATGCTTCTTATTTCCATCTTTAAACACACTTTTTAATTTTATGATCATGCCTTCTAAACACCAGTGACAAAAAAAAGATGAAAATATATTCACTCACTTAATGAAGCTGCTAGCTTCTATCTGGCCAACACTGTTCAGCACAAAGTAGAAAGTTCTCTCAGTCAAAAGGCCACTATTTATATTTTATATAAAACAGATAAGCAAAGATATACAAGCAACATTATACACCTATTCTTCAATTTTCATTTTTATCAATATATGCTAAGTTCTGCTTATTATACTTACTTCACACTCAAATTGCTGTCTAAAGGTAACAGACCTCCTTCCAAAGTACAGGTAATATGCCTGCATCCTCTCCTCTCGCTTATCTTTCAGTTACTATTTTTTATTAGTTTATATAATATTACTGTGTTGTTTTTCTTTCCAATAGCCTCCCAAACATGCCTCTACCACTTTTACTAACAAATATTTCCCTTCTTGCACGTCAGCTCTAAGAATCACTAGCACTCCTATTTTTTTTTGTGTAATGAATTGATTGCCTGCCTGCCTACTAGCATCTATGAGACTCAAGTTTGGCGTTGACTGCTATAGTCACATCCCATAAATTGGGATGAGTTACTATGACAAGTCCTAAGCATGCAAAATGTACCAAAATAGGTGTGTGTGCTGGCCGGCTGGCAAGCTATTGGTCCCAATTCACTGGAGTAGGTTCTAACAATAATAATTTCCATTCACACAAATGGGGAGAGGTGAGATTAGGGTTACCACATCCAGATGGAAAAAAGTACAATTTCATAGCACTAAATTCAGTCACAGCACAAGGACAATCAATGACGCATTCCAAGGTGATCAGGGAGACAATCACCTTATTTCAGCAATGTGGACTCAGCAGCTAATACCCAACACAAAGATAAAAAAATATTATAAGACAGGTGAGCCTTAATGTCAGAGGGTGAGATTCAGGAAGAAAAATCAGACTTTAGTAGTCCGAGAAGTGAGATAAAATCTTGGTGTACTGAAAAGAAGGAGTTTATCTCAGTTGAACTTTAAACCTCAGACTGTGGAACGAAATAACAGTTTTTCATAATGTGTCTGATGAGACTGGTTAAAGGAATATTTAAATATTAAAACTAGATGTGCATAGTATTGGACCAGACAGAGATTAACCATTTTTTTCAAACAGGCTGTTTTTGGCTACAGCACTTGCACATCCATTTTGCATGCTTGTGGCTTGCCATGGTAACTGCATCTCAATTTATGAACTGCAACTACAGCAACCAATGCCCAGCTCGAGTTCCAAAGATGCCAGTAGGCAGGTAAACAATTCATTACTTTGAATAGACTGGGGTGCTAGTGATTCTTAGAACAGAAGTGCAAGTATGGAAATATCTGTTAGTAAAAGTGGTAGAGACATGATTCAGAGGGTTTGGGAAAGAAAACAACACAGTAATAAGGTCATATAAACTACTAAAGAATATTAACTAAACAATAACCTCTAGGAGAGGATGCAGGCCAGGGTAATCAGAGTGGAGTGGTGGATGTAGCCTACCGAGATTTCACTAGAGTTCAACATCATTTCGTATAGGAGGGTGACTCAGGGATCAGTGCCTGGACTGGACCTCTTTAATGTCTTTGTAAGTGATGTTGCAGAGGAGCTGGAAGAGAATGTCTGCCTCTTTGCAGATGACACCAAATGCTGCAATAGGGTGGACACTCTAGGGGTGGTGAAAAGGATGAGCAGTGACCCGGGAAACCTCAAGGAGTGGTCAAGTGTATGGCTGCTGGATTTCAATGTGAAAAAGTGCAAAATAATGCACTTGGAGCACAGAAACCCAAGGGAGGAGTACAAAATGAGAGGGGTGGTTCTGTTGAACACCAAACAGGAGGAAGATCTGGAGTGATCATACTGGATGATCCAAAGGTGGCCAGGCAGTGTGACAAGGCAGTTGGGAGGTAAGTGGGATGCTGAGGTGCATAAGAAGAGCAGAAGAGGTGGTGTTGTCTCTGTATAGAACACTGGTTAGACTCCATCTAGAGTACTGTGTCCAGCTCTAGAGACTACATCTCAGAAAGAATATAAACAGAGTGGAAGTGGTCCAGAGGAGAGCAACTAAAATGGTGCAGAGTCTGTATCAGAAGCCGTATGAGAGATTAAAGGACCTAAATATGTACACCCTAGAAAGAGGAAATTGGGGGATATGATATAGAGTCTCAAATACCTCACTGGGGTAAACAAGGTACAAGAGGAACATATTTTACAGAAAAAAGGAGCTCAAAGACAGAGCAGCATGGTAAGAAGCTGAAGGGGGTTAGATTCAGGAGAGATGTAAGGAAGTTCTTCTTCATAGAAAGAGGGGTGGACTCCTGCAGCAATCTTCCAGTGGAGGTGGTTGGGGTAAAAACAGTGGTGGGGTTCAAGAATGCATGGGATAGGCATCAGGGAATATCAGGGAAAGAGTAGGGGTTGGGGGTGGATTGGCCAGAGATCATATAGAATCTATGGTGATACCATAGGTGAGGCTCAGTGTTTCTGTGGCACTTCGGGACAAAGTTCTGTGGCAGGATTACCATTTGCCACAGAACTTTTGTGGCAGTAGTTTGTAACTTCTGCAGATGTTTTGTGGCAACAATGAACTGCCATGTCACAGTGTCAGTTGTCATACTAACACCACATCCATGTCAAAGGCTATGGCAGATGAGATGGGAAAACACACAATAACACTAATTCAAAAAATAAAACCACAGGATTTTAGAAATATTACTTTTTAAAAAAAGCTGAAAAAATCTGTCACTTAAGATCCTGTCCTAGTGCATAGATAAAATGCGTAGGGGGTACCTTGTGCGATAAGTGATTTTTCTATACTCATGCGGTTTATGCCACTCAAGATGTCGCCGCTGTGTAGCACATATTTATTTATATGCAATCTGTGATGTAGTTTAAAAAAAATTCCCTTTTTCTGACTGTGAAATTTTATCCTCATTTATTTATTTATTTATTTATCTGCTTTTGTTAACCGGGTAAGCACACTAGACAGCCAAGTGCCTATTTTCAGGTGCGACCCGGAAGATTACAAGGTACATTATGAGGTACATACATGAACATCAGGCAAATACAAGTGGAGGATTACATTACATAGAATTAGCACAACAGGGACTTTACAATCATCAGATTTCATCAGGCAAATAGTAGTGAAGAGTTAATATAAAGTGACCAGAATACAGGGACATTGTAAGACAACAATACCAAAAACAGGCATTACAATACAGTATTAAACATTACAGTCAGTAGGAAGAAGTGCAGTGAGAATTCATCGCTCCAGGCAGCAAGTTGTAAGGCTAGCAGTTAGAATAAGGAGGAGTCACAGTTGGGATAGAGTGGGCCCAGTGCGAGAGAAAGGAGTGCACAGTTATAGTGCTCATCCTGTTTTGCCGGTGTGCCTAAATGGTCCATTTTTATATATGCTGTGAGAACAGGAGGAGTATGAGCACAGTTGTGCTCTGCCCAAGTCGTAATGTTTAGGTAGCATCTCAGTTAATCATTCATAAAGGTCCTTTTGGAAATACATTAACCAGAACAGTGAATATATTTAAAGACTCATTTTTCATGCCAACCCACTTCTTCTGATGCACTACACCACCTGGTAAAACCATGATATGCACATGAACCCCTTGTGAGGCAAAGCTCTTTGGGCCATTACAAGGTGTCACTTCGGGGACAGAACACTGTGCTATACCTTCCCAGGCTTGGAGCGGCGGTATGAGACAGTGCTGCCCACAACCATCCCTGTGCTGCCCAGCCAGCTCCCCGAACTTGTGTCGTCAGCACAGGATTACAGCATGCTACCCACTGGCCCAACAGAATGTTTCTTCATAACTTCTAGGTAATTCTATTAACCCATAATAACATGTAATCAATAACCCTGGCAAAAATGCGTACAGCACAATTATTCATTTAACAGGTCTGCTCTTTCAATGGGTCTACGTGTCATTATTGTCCACCTTTCTGGGCATAATTCTTTTTCATTTTTAAGACAGGTGAACTCCTTTTGCCAGTTATTCATTTCAGAGGGTTCTCTATATATTAAAGGCACACATAAATCTATATAAAGTAAGGTATTCAGTTAACAGTTGTATGCTGTCTGTATTTATTTGTTAGCTGCAGTGTAATAACTTAAGACTGAAAATGTCATTGTGCTGTAATACAGGTTGAGCAGATATCACAGTACCTGATCTTCTGTGCTACTTCTCTGTGAGTGGGAGCAGTGGTAGATAAATGAGTATTCATTTATGTGGCAGAATGCAGCACTGTCACTAGCTAATGTATGGTGAGATGCCATTGATAACATCACATGCTGAGCATAGAGAAGTTTTGTATATAAAAGGAGGGAAAGAGAACCTGGTGCCATGGAAAAACTAAATAATAAAGAATCACCAAGAACAGTGAATTCAGTAGCACTGCAGATATTCTGTGGTAGGTTGCAAGTTCTGCATAAAATTCTATGACCACAGAATTCTAGGAGCCTTGACTATAGGCAGGGAAAAATGGTCAGACTTATGTGGGCCAAGTAGTCCTTATCTGCCAGCAAATTCTATGTTTCTATGTCTCAGGCATATTGGCATATTACCTGTACCTGGGAGCAGGGGCTGTTAGCTTTAAATAGTGATTTGAGTGTGTAGTAGGTATAGTACATAGAACTTAGCATATATTGATAAAACTGAAAATTGAAGAAGAATAGGAGAATAATTTGGCTTGTACATCATTGCTTATCTACTTTATATCAAAAAGTAAACAGTGGCTTTTTGTTGGAGAGAACTTTCTATTTTTCAGTAAACAGATAGCCTGGGCCAGATAGAAGCCATCAGCTTCATTAAATGAGTGAATATGCTTTATTCTTTTTTTCTCACTGGTGTTTGGAAGGCATGGTTATAATACTGAAAGAAGTGTGTGTAAAGACTGAAATAAGATCATATCTAAAGAATATTGTCATCATTTATACAGAAAAACTATATCGCCATTTCACAAATGACTTGGTTTATGTACAGCTAAGCTGTGAAGTAGAAAGTGAGAAAGTAGTAAAGTAAGCTAACACCATGATTTTGAAAGGTGAGCAGGCACTGCATCTTCATGTTAAGAAAATATTATGAGACTTTATGACATTATGCTGTTTTTATAAGTGTATTATTACCACCTAGAACTATAATGTGTTAAGAGGCAAAGTGAAGCTGGTATAGAGATAGAGGGAGCCCAAGGTGAGAAAGAATTGTTTAGGCAGGAAAATATTAATTTTCAATACTGTTGATGAACTAGTTTAGCAACAGTAGACCAGCGTAGTTGTTCTACAATATTTTGGTGGTGGATAATGCACTAGCATAAAATGATAAATGTTATAAATGTATTTATTGGTGATGGTTGGCACAATATAAGTTCAATAACACCAGATTGTACATATTGCATGTCGTACTGATTTTTATGTTGGCTCGCGCTTGGGTGGCCAGCATATTGCACTAGTAGCAGATTTGGAGGTGCGGTCACTGTGGGCGAATGCAGGGCACGCATTAGTAGGTGTGTCCCTCATTCCCCAATAAGGCAGCTTGCAGGCGCCACATCAAGAATACATAATGTGGTAAATGTGGTAAGCACATCTAAGGAAAGGTCCGCTGCAATGAGAGCCAAGCTTGTCATGCAGCGGCACCTTCCAACATTCCTTTCCTGGTGAAGCATGCTAGTAAACATGGCAGCAGTGACTGCTGTCACCACCTGCCACAATGCCAACTTCCGGGGTGCCCAATCCCCCTGTTGGCATGCCCTGAATTAGTTCATGTGCTGATGGGGGAGTCCACTCCCTGCTGGCATAATGCTCCCTCATTTGTTGTGTGCCGAGGGGGCTGCCCAATTCCTCGGCTCTAGCCCCTCCCTTCAGTATGTGCCAACATTGGTGCCCCAATCCTCCATTGGCTAACCCCCAAACACTCAGGTGGCATGCTGGGGCCACTCCAGTGTGCCAAATGCCCTGTAAAAAAAAAAAATCCCGCAATGTTTTTACCTTGTAAAGAAGAAACAGTCCCTCGCGGTCTGTCCTGCTCCCTCCCCAACCGCACCCACCCTCTGTGCACCTGCCTCCCCACACTCCCCCACCCCATACTTGCCTCCAGTCTAGCACGACAATCTTCAGTGGACCGGGAACACGTCTGCACTCTTCAAAGCCGACCACGAACTGAAGAAATGCCAGTAAGCTGTATAATGGCATAAATAGGGTTTTTTCAACTTTGGTACAAATCTCAGGCATTTTTTTGGAGTTTTTGCACCAAATTTCCAACATGGGGTTATTGGGACCCCTCCTCATGAATTCAGTCACTGTCATGGTGTTATTCAGTCCCAAAAGGTGATTTCGTGGTCACTGCACGGAATCATCTTTTGGGACCAAGTAATGAAATGACATTGTCACTGTTCATGAGGTGGGCCCTCAAAAAGCCTATGTTGCAAATTTGGTGAAAAAATCCAAAAAATTACTGTTTTACGAGTGTGCATTGTGCAGTTTCCATGCACGCTCATGTGCGAAATCAGTTTTCAGGACAGTTTGAGAAAATGACAGTGAGGCAGAGGCCCTACGATGCAGATGTTGAAAATTTGGTGATTAAAGTCCATAAAATGACTGTGTTACAAGCATGCATTGCACAGTTTCTACGCACCCTTGTAACTTCGCGAATTTGCAATATTTTCATGCCAGATTTTCAACACTGGCATTTTTTCATACCTCCTTATGAACAGTACAGCTGGCATTTTTTACATCCTGCCCAAAATGTGTTTTCACAAATGTAGCACACAATGGCGTGGTCGCTGTGGGAAATCAACTTTTGGGACAGAGTAACAAAAATCACAGTGCCACTGTTCATGAAGGGGAGGTCCCAAAATGCCTATGTTGAAAATGTGTCTCTTCAGGGTGGGGGTGAGGTTGGCATCAGTTCAATACTTCACTGCCATTCCTATTATGCATCTCTAACTCCTGCACTATCAATGCCAATGCCAGCGAGACAACATTCGGCACTGGCAAATGCTTGTTTATACATGTGCTGCTCCTGAGGAAGTGGTAGGTTGATCTTTTCTAGTGTGTATGTCACAGGATTTATTCAGCAGTTTTTGTGAACAATTTAGAGGATATTGCATGAGCTCTCGTATGCTGCTTAGAGGATAGTGTATGAGTGCTCCTACACAACAAGGATATTTTGCACTTAAAGAGGTTTCTGTCGTAACAGGATACCTCGAGAGCTCAACTCAAGAGGTCTTGTTACCACAGAAACCCCTAGAGTGAAAAATATCCTTGTTGTATATGAGTGCTCATACACTGTCTTTTATAGTGTATGGGCACTTGTAAATTGATGCCAGTGTCCTTACTTTTGTATTTATTCATTGCCATTCACTTCCCAGGCCAGCTCTCACTTCTGCGGCCATTTTCTGAAAAGTTGATGTCTTGATGTCACCACATGAACGTATTCCATGTTGTTGTGCTGCAGTAGCTACATAGCTAGTGCAGCACAACAAACACAGTGGTGTAGCTACTGCAGCACAGCAATGCTGTTCTAGGCTTGAATTTCCATGCAGAACAACATTCTACCATACACTATATAGAGAATACTGGATGGGCAACTATGTACAACCAGTGTGTTCTGCCACAGAGACGTTCTAATTTCCTCTGACCTCAAGAGCTAAGCTTGAGAGGTTTGTGGGAATCAGAACCCCGAGGTGGCAGAACACTCTGGTTATGCATAAAGTTTCTAATCCTGTGTTTTTATAGTGCATTGTATTATATGAAATATGTGCATTGTGTTTTTTTTCTCTTTCACAATGAAACTGATTTGTGCAGTCTCTAGAAGTTCTAGAATGCTGTTCTATCACAAAAGGGTACAATCAAATTTCATGACCTTTGAACTGTGGTACAACAGCATTATGACAAGGATGGAAGTTCTGTATAGAACAATGCTCTACTATGCACTAAAAGGATATTTTTCATTCAAGAGGACCTGCAGTAACAGGAGATGCTCAAGAGGTCTTGTTACCAAAGAAACCTCAAGAGTGAAAAATATCCATGTTGTGTATGAGAACTTATACACTGTCTTTTATAGTGTATGGGTACTCATATTTTAAAGTTGGTATCCTTACTTTTGCATTCTCATAGCGCCATTCACTTCCGAGACCAGCTCTCACCGATGTGTCCGTTTCCTGACTAGTGGAGATTACCGGAATGTGCATGTGCGAACACGTTCCAAGTTGTGCTGCAGTAACTACATATTTAGTGCAGCACAACAAACTAGATGTCGTAGCTACTGCAGCTCAACAGCGCTGTTCTAGGCATGTATTTCCATGCAAAACAGTGTTCTACCATACACTGTCAATACTTAATGAGGTAACTGGTAAGTGGGTCACTTGTTTCCATTTTGTAGTTGGCTTTGCCTTAGGGGCTGCCATCATAGCCTCAAGCGCTCTCTGCCAAGGCATCTGGCACACACCAGGGTACATATGGACTACTGTCCACCGGCCCCCAGCCCCAGGAGGCTAGGTATGGGATATGGCAGCCCATGGAGGATCAGCATGGGCTGCCTTATCCTATGGACATCCATGTCATGCAGAGCAGGGGATCCACTACAGAGCTACCTTGGGCATTTGATTGGATGCCTGAAGTTCTTGGGTACAGCACTTCATGTGCTGCCCACAGCTCCTGCACAAGGGCTCTTTGCCAGCAAGGGTGTGTGGAACAGGGCTACGGATCGGACTCATTCCTATGTGGTCCTGGGGCACATGGTGAAGTGGCAGGATATGCTCATGTTGAGCATATCCCCACACTTTCTATGGATTGATCCATAAGATTTAAAAGATCCTAGTAACCAGACAAATATCTGTTTGGTGCACTGTAACACTAGACAAAGCATGTGAGTTAAACAGTAAATAGAATATGACATAATAAATAGCAGTTGGTGTGGTAACTAAGGACTTCCAGTAGCATAAGGTATAATTATTTTTCATTGACAGCAGAGATGCTGATGAGGATAGAATGAATTTCCTAAGATGGGTATCACAGACCATATTGGAAAGTAGCAGTAAGCTTGACAGGGCAGCCAGGATAGCCCTCTGATCCAGGCGGGTATGTTATAAATGCAAAGGTATGCATGCGTTATATAAGAAAAGTATCCAAACTCTGTGTGATTGGTAGTGGTGACTCACTATACATTACTCTTTATTTGTGCCTGTTATACAGTATTTTATTAGGCAGACAAATACTGTCCTGAATTAATAATATTGCATGAACGCAGATAATTTAGCATATTTAAGAGGTATAAGAAGTATTGGTATTCAGTTTCACAGCATTTCATGGAGTATTAAATAAATTACATTTAACTTAGAAATGCAACATTAATATTCATTTAATGTTTAATGTATTATAGTTTCTATAGAAGTGCCCTGAAGAAGCCTTTGTAAGGCAAAACATTGGGACAAAGCAGGACTATAATAAAGACTTGTATGCAATCAAGCAGTGGGGTTGTGATTTTTTCCAAAAACGAAGAGAGCAGCCCTCCTATCCTGTTTTCTGTAGTTTGTTTATCTGGGGCTTGTTCCCACACTAAGATGTTGGGAAAGGGTTGAGGGAATACGTGTAGCACAATGTACAGTGATGAAATTTGTCACTGACCTGACTTCTACCACCCCACTTGGTAGACTTATCCAGGCATCTACTACCTTTTTCATGAAAAAATATCTCCTAACATTCTTGTTGAATTTCCACCCCATAAACCTACACCCATGTTCCCTTGTTACTACGTTTTTATTTCAGCATGGATCCCTTAACAAGGAATAATAGTTTTTCTTTTCTATGTCAAGAAAAAGTCATTTTCAATTTTTCAGCATACAGTTTTAACAGTTTTCATCAATTGTTAATGTTTAAAACAATAATTTGCTTTAAGAGTAATATTTTTTTTTATTATGCATCCCATAAAAATAGGTGTGTTTCATTTTGAGTCAGTTCTGGAGCATTTATATCTTGATCTGTTGTAATTATCCCTGTTTAAATTGATGATAAAGGATTTCTGACAACAAAAACTACATTACAAAGATGTTCTACTGAACAGACAAAAGATCTGTAGTACTGTATGTCTTTTTGTTCCCTTTATAACTTTTGTTCTTGCTATGTGCTTTGTACTTAATCAAATGTATTTATTATAATGATAATGACCAGTGCAAGCCCCTTATTGCACAATAACTCATACACAAAGGTATTCAGGGGGCTAGCAACATACACACACTTTCTTTGCTCATATATTGCAGTGCCAGATTAAAGGTTACCTCAGTGCAAGCATCTAAATCTCTTTAACATACTTCAATTGTTCTTTATCGACAAAATGCATGATCCATTCAGGCATGCTTCCATTTTGATTATTGATGCTTGCATTTAGCAGATTGCACACCAGAGTATTTGTGAACTATAATCAAAAGGCTGAAACAAAGCAAGTCAATTATAAATCTGAGATAGTCCGTAGTGCCTATCTGCAACAGAGGATTTGGAAAAATAATTAAAATTCACACAAGATAAAAGATTGCTACCCACCGTGGACTGTCAAGGTGATAGACAATTATCTTTAAGCACCCTCTGGGTACATTAGCTTCCATTCAAAGATATTCATTCGTCTGGTCCATTTTGCCTTCAGTTTTATTCAGAACATTATTTTTGTTACTTTAAATGCAACTGAGCATACCTTAAAGTTTTACTTTTTACTGGAAATAACTTTCTGTTTCAGTGTTGCCTGAGCATTCTGCAATGTCAGTTTCCACTGTTTCATTGATTAATTTGCAGATCTTCTTCCTCCTTCTTTATAGGTTTGTCCACCCTCATTATTATGTCTGCAGGTAATTCGCCAAGAAGGCAAGTGACCACACGGTTTACACAGTTCCTGTGTCCAAGCAATCCATCCACCTTGCTAACATATTTTGCAATAAAGTACCTTTTAGTAGGCCCTTCCTTCTACCCTGTCTTGTTTCCCTCTTCGGACCCTCCTTTTCTGTAGCAGCCCATGTGCTAAGCTCCCAGCAGTAGCCTTTCCCCCTTATGTTGCCCTCTTTCTTCTCAGTTATTTCTCACTCGTGATAGGGTCAGTACTTGAACTGGTATCTCAAAAACAGGAACAGTATTGCAGACATCAGGGTAGGATATTGCCTGAGTAACAGTGATCACCATATAGTGTGGTTTAACATAAAGACTGCAGCAGAGGCAAACCACACAAGGATGAACATCCTGAACTTCAGGAGATCCGATTAAAAAAAAAATGAGTGACTTCCTCAGGGATGATCTAGCAAGGGGATTGCAAGGGTATGGTGAAGGAAGAGTGGAGGAAATTAAGGGATGTCATAGTGAAAACAAAAGGCACCATGTAATAACAGCACATTAATAACAGTGAACATCAAAACAGTGATTCCAGAATAGCGATGCAAACAACAGCACATACCAATAATGGCGCAGCACATTACAGCTACTGAAGCTCACACTTGCAACTGGAAATTATACGCAAGCCCATGCAAATAATTGTATTGATTCCAGATATCATAGTCAAGCATGATCTACTGATAGAATAGAGGATGAGTGGCATACCTTTCTGACTCCGCAGAAACTCTACTGCCATCTTTATACTAGAACAGATAGCCAACACCCACACCCACATTTATACCCTTCTAGACACCTGTTGTTTATTTTGACTAACGGGAAGGGCTCCACCCCTGCACCCCCATGGGGGGACTGTGCCCCCAACCCCCCTGTCTCTAGGATTCTTACTTCACACCACTCATTGATGGATGGGGTATCAGCCAACACAAATTGCTCAAATGTGCAGTCTCTATTATATGCAGTCGCTATAGTGTGCCACTCGCAGTTTAATGCACCTCGCTATAATGACAGTCACTATTGTTGTTTCACCCATATTGGTTCACTATTTTGTACATGCTGTTATGATGTGATACCAAAGCAAAAAAACTCTCCACAAAGGAAGTGAGCAAAAAATAAGAGGAAAAAAGACCACTATGGTTCTCAAAGGAAGAGGCTAAGAAGGTTAGGGCTACAGGGGTAGCATTCAGGAAGTACAAAGAGATGCAGAGGGAAGAGGATAGGGAGATGTACCAGAAAAAGCAGAGGGAAACAGGGAAGCAAGTGAGGGGTGCAAAGGCACAAACAGAGGAGAGGATAGCCAAAGGGGTAGTTAAAGTGGACAAGACCTCATCAGATATATAAGTAAAAATAGGAAGACAAGGGGAGTGATAGTGAGGATAAGAAGGGCAGGGTGTAATTGTGCAGAGAAGGATCCAGAAAAAGAGAATGAATACTTGTTCTCAGCCTTCACAGTGAAGAAAGATGGTGATGGATCGCATAGCAGTAGCAGGAACATGGGGGGGGGAAGGAGATGGACACAAGTCCATTTACAGAGGAAAAAGTACTGGGAGGACTTGTGAATCTGAAAGTGGACAAGGCTATGGGCCAGACAGAGTACATCCAAGTGAGCTGAGGGAGCTCAGGAAGGTACTGGCTGCACCTCAGACAGCCTTATTCGGTAGTTCACTAGAAAAAGGAGTGGTTCCTGAGTACTGAAGGAGACAGATGTAGTTCCATTTCCTAAAAGCGGCAGCAGAGACCCCAGCAACTATGGCCTGGTTAGTCTAATGCAAGTGGTAGGGAAGTTAATGGAAACACTAATAAAGGAAAGACTAGTGAAGTATCTTGAATCCAGTGGATTACAAGATCCGAAGCAGTATAGATTCATGGAGGGAAGTCACGTCAAACTAAACTATATGATTTCTTTGACTTGGTGACCAGGGAAACAGATCAGGGTGGGCCAGTGGATGTGGCCTACTTAGACTTCAGCAATGCCCTTTGGCATTGTACCACATAGGAGGCTTATAAAGAAACTGGGCAGTTGGGGATGGGACCCAAGGTGGTAAACTGGATACAGAATTGGTTACTGGATAGGAGACAGAAGGTGATGGTAAAGTTTAATGAGGGGAGAATGACAGCAAGGTGCCTCATGGCTCAGTGCTTGGACCAGTCCTCTTAAATGTCTTGACAAGCAACATTACAGAAAAGCTGGAAGGGAAGTTATGCCTCTTTGCAGATCAAACCAAAATATGTAATAGGGTAGATACTTCAGAGGGGTGGAGACAATGGGCAGAGACTGGAGAAAACTAGAGGCATGGTCAAGGGTATTGCAGCTGGGTTTCAAAGCAAAAAATTACAAAATCATGCACCTAGGGCACAGAGACACAGAGGCAGTGTATAAAATAAGGGGAATATATTGATGGTCACAAATCAGGAAAAAAACTGTAGGGTTATCATACCTGATGACTTCAAGGTGGCAGGGCCATGTGACAAGGCTGTAGGTAGGGCCAGTGGGATGCTGTGGTGCATAGTGAGAGGAATTAGTAACAGAAGGAGAGAGGTGGTGTTAGAGCTGTATGGCTTGTTGGTGAGACCTCACTTGAGGTACTGTGTCCCATTCTGGAGACCACATCTCAGGAAGGACATAGACAGGGTAGAGGCTGTCCAGGGGAGATCAACAAAAATGGTGCGGGAATTTTATCATAAGACCTATGAGGACAGATTGAGGAATCTCAGTATGTACACCCTGGAAGAAAAGAGAGAGATGGAGGACATTGTAGAGACCTGTAAGCACCTCATGGGGGTGAACAAGGTCCAGGAGGGGAGTATTTTTCAGAAGTGAAGGTGCACCAGGACAAGAGGACATGCAATGAAGCTGGAAGGGGCAAAATTTAGGAGAGATGTGAGTAAGTACTTCTTCACTGAAAGACTGGTGGACACCTGGAACTGTTTACAAGCAGAAGTGGTGGTAGTGAAAGGAATTTTAGTAGGAAAGTGTGGAGGAGAGTAGTCAGAGATTAAGTAGGGTCTGAGGTGACAGTATAGGCATAGACAAACTGGGCAGACATGGTGGGCCAAGTGGTCCTTATCTGCTAACAAATGTTACGTTTCACAGTGACTGATAAACCAGTTTTGATAGTTTCTGCTGGTGGACCTTGCCTCACCACAACATTCTTTTCTTATTCTCCCTAGCGACCCAAGCCCTGTCTTTATCTCTCATAACTGGTCTTATATTTCTTGTACCATTTTGACGAAGAGTGAACGCTGAGCAGATCTAAAGATTAGGGTTAGCTGGGGTTTGTCCTGTCTGACTGGGATGCACCAAATTAGATCTTGCTTATCCAACTTGATTCTGGCATTGATATAATCCAAAATTTCACAGAATGCTCCTTTGCAGAGTGGAATTTAATGTGCTGGCTACCATGATCTCTGCCTTCCAACTTCCCCTTGGACCAAGCCACAGACAATTAACAGACTGGGCATCATATGGGAAGAGGGCTGGTGAAGGAGGTGCAAGATAGTGAACTGAG
Organism: Neoceratodus forsteri; assembly: GCA_016271365.2. Lineage (NCBI taxonomy): Eukaryota > Metazoa > Chordata > Ceratodontiformes > Ceratodontidae > Neoceratodus > Neoceratodus forsteri. The sequence continues at coordinate 1,091,455,828 of CM057458.1, forward strand.
TAGCAGCCCATTCTACTGCATGCAAATCCACACACAAAGGTACAGGCAGTATTGCACAGTGGTTTAAGGCTCTGAGCCGCAAATCTGGAGACCTGAGTTTGAATCCCACTTGCATACTGTGTGACCCTGAGCAAGTCACTTAACTTCCCTGTGCTCCCGGGTTGCACCTGTAAACAAGCTTTCAGCTTAGTGTGTCTCACCTGGTTAAACAATTGGAAAAAAAAAAAAAACATGGACACTACTGTGCTAGAAATGAATGATGTAGCAGGGGTGCCAGACCCTGCTCACAAAAAGCAACTTATGGGTAACAGCACTTCTTCAAAGGCACCACTTAGGCCTAGTCACAAAAAGGAGGTACTTGCTATGATAGGTGTTTTGTTGCAAATGCAGTTTATTGGGCAAAAATAGTTCCACATACAGAAAACTTGTCCAAAAAGTGTTAGTATTTAATGCTGCATCCTGGCTATGGCTAAGTTTGAAATTGTTTCGGTCGATCTTGCATCTAGTTTGTTAAATACTAACTTTTTGTACAGGCCTTCTGTGTGCTGAACTCTTTTTGCATAGTAAACTGCAATAAAATTCCTGTTGCGGCAAGATGCTCCTTTTTGTGAATGTGACTGAGTCTGTGGATGAGTGTTGTAGCTCTTTGGCTGTCTGTCTACTTCATGGCAGCAGAAGGAGAGGATGTACACTACTACAGGCTCTGCAGACATTTAGTAACTGATCTATTAGGGCTTAACTCTTCATGGACAAACCTCATTAAGAAATCTCTCTTAAGGACTGCTTCAGGGTAAAACTAACAATTTACAGCTGTTCTCTTACTTAATTGACCCATTTAAAGTGACATGCACAGAACTCAGTCTTGGTTATATTTTAGAGTTAGAGTCAAATCAACAATTTCTGGAATGATAATTTGAAAGGCTCACAAACAATTGATTAACTTGTAACTAACATTTGTATTGCTTTCTAAACTACTAACCTGCCCAAAGGACACATGCACATTTTGGTTTATGTGATTCATTAGAAACTATTACTTGCATCTTAAAAAGATAGTACCCAAGAGTATCCAATAAAGATCATAAAGGAGATGCAGCAATGAGATGACTTTTGCAACTAATTATTAATTATAAAGGTAATTGTATGTGTACTGAATGTTGGGGGAGGATGTCATATACAACAGAGTGCTCAGTCATATTACAGACAATATTATTTACTTTCTATAATAAACATGACACCTTCTGTTATTGAACAAGAGTCAAACCTTAAGATAACATTTTCTAAAACTCTTAGAATCAAAATATGAATTAATGTGAACTATATTCTGGAATAAAGTCTTGACAGAATTAATTTTTATATGTCATATTATTTAGTGTTGATCCTGACCATAGTAATAGTCTTTTAAAATAAACTATATTGCAATTAATGCTATGGTCAAAGCGTTACGTGTTAGGAAATATAGAGATAATTTACAAAAGACTGAAACTCTGCATGTTCTATGGAAGATAGGTAAAAGGGTTTCTTAGCACTTTTAGGTAGATTAAATGCACTACAATACTAAACCCAACCTAACTAAGCATTTTAAAACCCTACTACCTTGCTTACACAAAACCCACATCAGCTATATTTCATGAGGTATTATGCATACTAGAATTACTTGTTTATCATCCAAAGTATGATGTAAATATTATATAGTATTAATATAATATTACAAAAACATTGAAGTAGTACCCTATGCTAGACATAAGCAATAATACCCAAAAGGGTGAGCATTATTGGGCTTCACCAGACCGCCAAGGGGTATAATGAAGTCTGACACCACAGGCAGGGCCTTATAACACCAGGAAGGTCCAGTGTGGCCCATACTGCCCACCCTGGAGGGTATTACTGCACTTAGAAAATGGGCTGTATGAAAATTTGTACATAGGATTTTAAAAATAAAATAAAACAAAAAGAGTCAAAATCAGTTTGAAATTAGTTTTTTGTAAAGTAGTCCCTCTACTGGTTTATCTGCCAGTAAAAGGCACTGCAGTGTTTGACAGCTACTTCTCTTTTTACAGTTGACTCAGCACTTGACTTCAAGACCCCCATCCATTTTTGCTGCAGATCGAACCCTCACCCCGTGATTCCGTTTATCTTTGCTTCATAATCCACTTTACATTGCTATGTTTAGCTCCTTACTTGTACCTGAGAAATGCAATGGGATGGGGAGCACATCAAAAACAGAGTTGGGACTGATCCTGGACTGAACAAGGTGAATTGAAAGGCAGTTGGGAAGACAGGAAAGGTGACTTTAAATTGAAGCACCAGGTTACATTTTTGTTTTGACTTTTAGTTAAAAAAAGCTGAAGCTTCTTTCTGCCAAGCGGAGAAAAGAGCCGAGTAAATGGAAGAATAATGTGAGACTAGCACTGAAAAAAATGGGAGTATGTATGCTGACAACATGGCAGTTCCATTTAAAAAAAAAAGATTTTCTGTAGATTTCTTCAATTTTTTTATGTATTTCTGTGGGTAATGGGGTAGTTAGGGTTGCAGTGAGAGGGGCAGTCTACCCAGCAATGTGCGTGCAGCGGGGTCTGCATCTCTCACTAAGTGAGAGAAAAACATTACTGCAAGTTTAACAAGCATTTGTCAATGCCGAATGTTTGCTTACTGGCATTGGCAGTGGTAGTGTAGAAGTTACAGAGCTGCGTAATAGGAATGGCAGTGAAGTACTGAACTGAAGCCAACCCCACCACCACCCTGCAGAGAGTGACAGGCATTGGGGTGTGCCTTTGGGTCATTAGGCATAACGGCCACGCCATTTCACCACACCCCACCCTGCAGACTCTGACAAGTGTCACGGTGTGCCTTGGGGTCTTTGGCCCTTATGTGCACCCCATTCCATCAGGAAGTATGGTGAGATGGGTGCGGTATAGGAGAATGGGGTGAACCTTGGGACCAAAGAGTCCAAGGCATACCTCGATGCCTCTCACTGGCTGCAGGGTGCGGAATGGTATGAGCATTACAGGCAAGAATCCCAAGTCACATCCCTGATGTCTGTCATTCTCTATAGGGTTGGGCGTTATGGTTGGAAACCCTAATACCTCAGGCATTCATTGGTATTTTCACTCCAAATTTTCAACATTGTTTTTTTGTGACCCCACCTCATGAACAGTGGCAATATCAGTTTGTTAGCTGAAAGCTGCTTATGCACAGCGACTACGGCATTTAGCACCACAGGTGCAAAAACATTCCGAACAGGATGTAAATAATGACAGCTGTACCAGTTCATGGGGAGGTGTAAAAAATGGCAATGTTGCAAATCTGCAGTAAAAATATTAAAAAAACTGGTGAAGTCACGAGCATGCATAGAAACTGTGCAATGCACACCCGTAATGTAATTAGTTTAGGGAATTTTTACAGCAGATTGTCAACACAGACATTTTGGGACCTCCGATCATGAACAGTGTCACTGTGATTTTCTTTATCTGTTCCGAACAATGATTTCCCACAGCGACCACGCATCTCTGCGCTGAAAGTGTGAAAACACATTTCGGCCATGTTGTGAAAAATGACAGCTGTACTGTTCATAAGGAAGTGTGGAAAAATGCCACTGGTGAAAATCTAGACTGAAAATATTACAGTCATGAACTTACGAGGGTGCATGGAAACTGAGCAATGCTCACTCGTAACACAGTCATTTTATGGACTTTTGTCACCAAATTTTCAACATAGCCATTTTAAGACCTCTGCTCATGAACAGTGTAACTGTGATTTTCTTAATCTGTCCCAAACATTGCTTTTGCACACCGACTGCACCATTGTGCGCTACATGTGCGAAAACACATTTCGGGTGACATGTGAAAAATGGCAGCTGTACTGTTCATAAGGAAATGTAATAAAATGGCAATGTTGAAAATCTGGAGTGAAAATATTGAACATTCGCAAACTTACGAGCGTGCGTAGGAACTGCGCAACGCATGCTCGTAAATCAGTCATTTTTAGGAATTTTTTCACCAAATTTTCAACATAGCCATTTTAAGACCTCTGCTCATGAACAGTGTTGCTGTGATTTTCTTAATGTGCCCCATACATTGATTTCACACACCGACTGTGCCATTGTGTGCTACATGGGCAGAAACATGTTTTGGGCAAGATGGGACAAATGACAGCTGTACTGCTCATAAGGAAGTGTAATAAAATGGCAATGTTGAAAATCTGGATTGAAAATATTGAAAATTCTCAAATTTACGAGCCTGTGTAGGAATTGCGCAACGCATGCACGTAAAACAGTCACTTTTAGATTTTCTCACCAAATTTTCAAAATAGGCTTCTTGAGAGCCCACCTTATGAACACTGGCAGTGTCATTTGTTAATCATTCGGAAAGGTGATTTCTGCTTAGTGGCTGCGAAATCACCCTTCGGCCGAGTAATAGCAACGACAGTGACAGCATTCATGAGAAGGGGTCCCAAAACCCCCATGTTGAAAATTTGCGCAAAAATTCTAAAATGCCTGAGTATAATAAAGTTGAAAAACCCTATCTATCCCATTATACAGCTTACCGGCATTCCTCAGTTCGGTCGGCTTTGAAGAGTGCAGACGTGTTCCCGGTCCACCGAAGATCGCCACGCGGACTCGGAGGTATGTATGGGGTGAGGGGGATGTGGAGGCAGGGTGCATAGTGGGTGGGTGCGGGTTGTGGGAGGGGCCAGGAGAAGCGCCGAGGACAGTTTTAATTTTCAGTTTTTTATCAAAATGACGACAGGACGTTTGCCACGCTGGGGTGGGTTCCCAGCATGGCACAGGATAGCTGGTTGGGGGGCATGGAGCCGATGGGGATTGGGCACCCCGTCGACCATATCATCAGTTGCCACACTGGGGTGGGCTCCCAGCGTGGCACCCTGTACTCTGGGGGGACAGTGGATATACAATGAGTTGCTACGCTGGGGAGGGCACCCAGCGTGGCATGTGGAAGGCTTTGGGGGGGGAGCGCAGCACAGCTGATGGGGGATTGGGCACCCCAGTTGGCTATACAGTGTGTGGGGGGGGCAGCACGCAGTATGCCTGCGTGTTTGTGTGTGTGTGTGTAGGGGGAGCTGCGCATGAGCAGGTGATATCTTATCGCTGCTCACTGAAGCGTAGCTCCTCCTTTCAACTGTACACCACTGCATTTTGGAGCTGTCATAGACAGTCCCAGCATGCATTGGAGGACTGGGGCTGCGCCTGCCAACACACTGACTGAATTGGAAGAGGGGGTGACACACCTCCGAAAACTCGGATGATGGCACTATGTTTCTTGCACATGCGTGCAAGCAAACATAAAAATGAAAAATGAAAATTCTATGGCTCACTAATTTTTAAAGTAAATAGGCAACAGAGAGTGGGGTTCATTATTCCCCAGTCTCTGTTGCCTGATACCAGACCGGGTGGTTGGTGGCCTTAGTCAGACAGCTTCCAGAACGTATCCAACCCATTTTCTAATGCATAGTTATAGACATCTTACTAGATGCCTAAGGGTGAGGTATTAAGCACAATGTGCAGCTCAGTTGCAACACCACACATTGGAGTAGGTAACTGCAGTTAACATTTGCACATTTAGGCAGACAATGTGTTTCAATGGGATGGTTTACTGGTTTAAAAACAAGTACTATTTGATTGGTAACTAGCCATATAATATATCAAATATGGTACAGTTCAGTCAACCACAACCTTCTTTTCCTCATTACTGTGCTATGAAATAATAATAATAAACACTTCAATTGTCAAACACATAGAGTAAGCAGCAATTATATGTTATGATATGTATCAGGAATGGAAGAGACAACTGTGACCTGGTTCTGACTGAGACAGGGAGGAGGCTTTGTCCTGAAATCAGGACTCCTTCTCTGCCACTACTGAAGCCATGGGACCCAGTGTCAAAGCCCCACACTGGCCTGACTCGGCCATGACTCCAGCCCAGACAACTCACACAGAGTAGCCAATCAGCACATTTCTCCTCCTATACACATGGAACTACCCAAGCGGTCCTCTGTGTTTGCGGTCCAGAGCGCTAAGGGCCACAGTGCCATGGGTGTCACACTGTGGGTGTCAGCTGTGGGAGTCGACTGTCGGCCAGCCACACTGCCCAATTTCTCTGTGGCCTCTGTTGTACTCCACCCTGCTGATTGTACTCATAAGTCTTGTCTGTTACAGGCATATGCTGCTCCTGGTCTCCACAGTTATACTTGGTCAGTAACTCTTGGCACTCCGTGAAGCCGATTGCTGCTGTTTATTATTGTAATGTTTGTGGACTCACACCTGCATATAGCATGTATTAATTCTGTGTTGATACCCATACCTTTACATTGTAGTCTTGCTTTGAAATGTTTGTGACTCAGCTAGATGACTGCTGTTAGTGAATTGTCTCTTACACACACCACCTACTTATTGTGTGTCATATCTTTATTGGCTGCTCATATAATTAACTATGCAGGGTTTATTACTTGTCTGCCCTGTCCCATTTCACTTCCTCCCTGCACTCACTTTTTTTGGCAACTACTACATACTGCACTTTCCTTGAATTGCCTACTATGTACCCAAATTTTTGTATATACTGTATAATTTTTTCTCAAAGATTGCTCAGTTTCCTGTTCTTTAATTCTCTGTATCATATCCTTGTATTGTATTATTGATGTAATCAGAGCACAGCATAATGCCAACATTAGATGGAGGATGAAAGAAGCCTTGCTAAGTGATTTTATTTTTTTTTTATACACGTGGGCTCATATTTGTAGGAAACTGCATGTTTTAATAGTTGAAAAAGTATTCTGTGGGGATTGTGTGTCTGGGAGGTGGGGAGGGGAATGCCAAAGGGAGGGCTGAGGGCAAGACTGCACCGGAGCAGCCAGTGTCATTGGAAGGGAAGCAGGGCCAAATGGCTGAAGTGAGCCAATGGGGCACCTGCCTCCTCAGTAGTTTTTAAGCTTTGAACAAATGGGGGTAGGCCTCAGAGCGCGGTGGAACACCAACAGGAGGCAGAGAACTGAAGGAGCCAGACTAAGTGAATCTGAGTTTTATTTTTGTATTGTGTGGGATCATATTTGTGGGACAATTCATGTTTTAATGGTTGAAAAAGTGTTCTGTGGGGATTGTGTGGCTGGGAGGTGGGGAGGGGAATGCTAGAGGGAGGGCTAAGGGCAAGACTGCACCAGAGCAGCCAGTGTCATTGGAAGGGAAGCAGGGCCATGTGGCTGAAGTGAGCCAATTGGGCACCTGCCTTCCACTTATATCACCTGGGAGTCCTAGAAACCCCTCACTTGAGTGACCCTGCAGCGTGACTGCCATGAAGCAGGAGTATGGCGATGACTATGTGGCATCCTCAGGGTGTCCTCAGGGAGGACCACAGGCTGCAGGCCACACTGCAGTAGGGCAGAAAAGAGGAGTAAATGGCAAAGGAAAGTTGGGTACCTAAGAAGCAGGCCTAGTCCTTCTTGCTTACACAGTAGGAGGGGTCTTGAGCACAAGGGGAAGAGTCAACCTCCCCTTCTAGGGTGAGCTAGGTGGAGGTGTTATTGCCAGAACCCAGGGAAAACACAAGGGGGAAGCATAGCTACCTGGGAAGATGTGGCACCCAAAGAACTTGGGGGGGGGGAGGTGGTGGGACAACAAGGTGGAAGGTTAGAGGAGTAGGGATAGTGGATGGAGGACATGGGGGATGGGAGGATGGTCTCCAATAAGGGGTGTGGAGTGACCATCCTCCTGGGAACAATGTGGAGTGCAGGTGGTTGTCTACTCTGAGGAAGCTTGGACAACTAATTGGAAACTTTGCAAAGATCTGTCTGGAGATGGATATGGATCTGAAATGGTCCATCATTAAGTTGGGGTTAAAACGAGGCCACACACACTTGCATGAAGACTTGAAACTAGAACTCCAGGACCAAAAGACCTAGCTAGTTTAACAGAAAAGTGGCTGAGAATGTGAGGGAAAAGAAGGTAGCCTTCCAGAAATACAAGCATACCTTGAGGGAGGAGGACAGAGAGATCTACGCAGAGAAAGCTTTAGAGGCAGGGTGAGTGGTCCAGGCAGCCAAAGCTACCGAAGAACTAAGGTTGGTGCAGGGGATCAAGGAAGGGGAAAAGGACTTCTTTAGATACATATATGAGAGAAGAAAGCAGAAGGGATGGGATTGTTGGAATAAAGAGGGAAGCAGGATCGGTGTAAACAGTGAGGAACAGGCAGAGGCACTAAATGATTATTTTTGCTCGGTCTTTACAAGGGAAAGGGATGGGCCTATGCCACTGGGGAAAATTGGGGAGAGACTTGGGGGTTGGGGGAATCTGATGGGGTGATTGGGGTTGACAGGGTTTTAAAGAGTCTTAGGGACCTTAGGGTGGACAAGGCACCTGGCCCAGATGGAGTACACCAAATGGTCCTGATGGAACTGGCAGAGGTACTATCAGCCCTCCTGGTGGATCTATTTAACACTTCACTGGAGAAGACGTGTATGCTGCAGGACTGGAGGACAGCACATGTGGTGCCACTCCACAAGGGGGGGGTCCCAGGGATGAGCCAGGAAACTACAGGCCAGTCAGCCTAACATGCATTGTGGGCAAGTAAATGGAGACCATTCTTAAGGAAAGGCTGGTGTCCTTCCTTGAAGTAAATGGTCTCCAAGATGATAGGCAACATGGGTTTGGCTGGGGAAGATCCTGCCAAACAAACATGATAGACTTTTTTGACAGGGTCACAAAATTGTTGGACAGGGGACAGGCGGTGGATGTCTCTATATGGACTTCTGCAAGGTATTCAGTTCAGTGCTACATGGTAGGTTGATCAGCAAGTTGAAGGACCTGGGAATTGGGAACAAGCTGTTGGGGTGGAACAGGAAATGGCTGATGGACAGGAACCAGAGAGTGGTGGTGGTGGTGGGTGGGGATTATCCAAATCTAGACCTGTAACCAGTGGGGTCCCACAGGGATCTATACTTGGACCGGTACTATTCAACATCTTTATTGGTGACGTAGCGAAGGGGGTCAGAAGTAAAATCTGCCTATTTGCAGATGATACTAAGCTCTGTGGGAGGGTGGACACAGAGGAGGGGAGACAGGAGCTCAGAGAGGATCTGGCTAGGCTAGAGAAATGGTCAGGCATCTGGCAGTTGGGATTCAATGGTAAGAAATGCAAGGTCATGCATCTGGAGGCTAGGAACCCAAGGGCCAGCTACTAGTCTGGGGGCATATAGGTGACATCACAGAGGAAGAAAAAGATCTGAGTGTTGCTCAGAGGTGACATGAAACATTGCACAGTGTTGTAAGGTGGCAGCCAAAGCAAATAAAATGCTGGGCTGCGTTGCCAGAGGAATCACATCCAGGAGGGAGGAAGTCATTCTTCAGCTGTACAGGTCACTGGTGAGACCACACCTAGAGTACTGTGTACAGTTCTGGTGCCCATATATGAAGAAGGACATCAAGCTTCTGGAAGGGATGCAGTAGAGAATAACAAAAAGGATCCAGGGCATGGAGATAACACATATGAGGAGAGGCTGAGGGAGCTCAAGATGTATTCCCTGGAGGAAAGAAGGGAAAGGGGGGCCGGCCCGGTGGCACTGAGGGTTGAGGTGCTGGACGCCACACCTCGCGCCACACCGGCGACCCAGGTTCAGGAACGAGCCCAGGCCATCGGGGTCGGCAGGGGAGGATTGGGATTGAGCAACCGTAGACTGCTCTCCAAGTCCTGGGGTGGGTTGGGGAATCTCGCCATGCTGTAGCGGCCCCTGGGGACACTCGGGGACACTACTAGTGCTGGCAATACTGGAGGGGGAACACTGCAGACATCAGCATGCTGTACCTGGATGTCATTGCACATCTGCGTTCCAGGGGACCAATCAGAGGAAAATGGCTGGGCACAACTGTGCAGTTTGATGGCCACACTCCGAGCCGCCTGGAGGACTTTGGTGGAATCCTGTCAGGGAGGGTCCGGGTCTGTCCTGGCTGGCTGAGGCAGAGGGGGAGCCCTCCAACAGGATGGCAAGATGGCCATCCTGGATCCTCCTGGGTGCAGTTTGAGCTACCCAGTTCTCTGGGCGGGCGGAGCCGGCGGCTGGATGCCCCAAGCCGGTAGTGTGCCGCAGCAGGCAGAAGAGAGCATTACATGATAAAAAAAAAAAAGAAGGGAAAGGGGGACATGATAGAAACCTTCAAGTACCTAAATGAAACAAACAGGGTTGGATCGGAAGGCATCTTCAATTTAAGAGGGGAGGGTACAACAAGGGAGTATAGCCAGAACCTAGTGGGGGGTATATTCAAGAAGGAATTCAGGAGGCCTTTTTTCACTGAAGGGTGGTGTCAGGGTGGAATGAGCTGCTGGAGGAGTAGCCAGTCTTTTTTGGGGGGGGACTGGATGAAAAAGAAAATTAGAATGGGAGAAAGCAATGCTGAGAGGGGAAGGGGAAATGGGGTGGGGGTGGATGACTTCTGCAGAGGGAGGGTAGGAGGGACAGCTCCAGAGAACTAGACTGAGCTGCACAGTCGAGCAGACTTGATAGACCAATAAGGCCTGTTTCTGCTGCCAATATCGTATGTTCGTATATAATCTGATGTACTCCCATTCCCCTTCCCCAGGATGCACCTGGAAACAAGCTGTGTGCTCAGTGTGCCTTCCCTGGTGAAAATTTCAAATAAGTAAATACATTTCAGGTTAAGCTCCTTATTAATTAAGCTGCTGCCTTTATCTACTGTAGATTTGTAAAATAGACTGCCTGCATATACTTTTCCTTTAAAGCAGTACTTCACTTTTACATTTTATCATTGGTCTGGTGCTAGCGAGCAAGCTATTCTCTGCCTCCTTTCAAGGGTATGCCTATTCCTCTACCTCCTAGTCCAGGCTGGGTACGATATAGTGCTAACTCTGTAACTGGCTGCTTTCTAGTTCTTTGATTGTTTCTGGCTTGCTAATGATACTTAGTTTGATGTTATAAGTTGTGATACTATGGAGTCTGTCACATTTATTTATGCATTTAATTTGCAGGCCCAGAAGGATTGTTATGTATTTAGGTTAGGCTCTCTTTTCTTAGTCCTGGTGTACCTATAATTTATTCATAATACTGTGATTTAGTATGCAGAATATGTACTGCTCATCTGTCTCTATGGGTTTTACTCTAGTAGTTTTATTAGCCCTTCTGAACCACCTTACCTTTGTCCCTAACTGTAAGGCTAGTCATATCACATATAATGAGACAATATTCTAGTTCTCAAACCTATTGCTAGTTAATGATACTCCCCCAAACCAGACTCAAAATCAGGTCTCATTTATTTTACACTACTTGTCCAAATATACTTTTTACTGGCCTATGGGATGTTTACCATTGAAGTATCTTATTAGCATTTGGCATCAGCTTCTATGTAGTACCTTATCTTAGTTTTGACATTGAACCTAATCCCGACCCCATCACCTTTGCTAATCCTCCTAGCTGCCCCCAATGGTTTGATGCTCGGGGCCTCAAAGAGAGCTTACTCTGAATGCTCATTGCCTTATGCCTAAATTTGCTGAGTTTGAGGCGTGGGTGAGTCACCATTCCCTGGATATACTTGGATTAACTGACACCTGGTTAAAGCCTACAGTCCCTGATTCTATGTGTGCTTTGCCTGGATACATGCTTCTCAGAGTCAACTGACCTACCTCAAATAGGGGAGGTGGCATAGCAATTTATTTTAGAGAACAACTGAATCTCTCTGCACATACTATAAAACTCCAGTGTTCCTGTGAAACCTTACACTCATTACTCATCCTTAGGAATAGTCATAAATTGAATATTCTATGTGTCTATAATCCCCCCAAACAAGGAATGACTGGGCTAACTGATATTATACATTACATGGCCTCCTGCTCTGGGAAAAATAATTCTTCTTTCAGGTGACTTTAATCTGTATTGACTTGGGAACAAAACAAATTGGTCTGACTCTTTTCCTGGGAAGCTCCATCTGTCCCAGCTGATCACTTGTCCAACTACAGTATCAATAAGAAGTCAATCCAAGTCCCTTATTGATTGGATCCTTTCCAGTAGAAAGGATAGGGTTATTATGTCTGGCACATTGCTGACTCCATTAGTGATCTTTGCTAGTTTTTTTTCTCCATTTGGAAACCTCAAATCCAGAAACTGCCTCCCAAAGAGATGGTGTTTAGAAATTTTTCTAAACTGAACCATGGTGCCCTTACTGTGGATATACATCAGACAGATTGGTTTCCCATCCAATATAGATAATACACTAAATTTCTTTGTTTCAACTCTTCCGGCATTGCAAGACAAGCATATCACCCAAATAAGGTGTATGGTTAGAGTAGCTGCTGCTTGATGGTTGCATAGTGACCTGCTTGTATCTTTTAAATCTAGAGATAAATCTTGGGAAAGATTTAAAGTGTCTAAGTCTCCCTCCGATTGGATGGAATATAGAAAGCAAAGAAATGAATACAAAAAAGCTATATGGGTTGCTAAAAGTAATTACTGTAAACAGCTTCTCCAGTCATCTGTAGGTGACTCCGGCAGTTTTTGGAGTCACACAAAGGGTTTTATGGGGAAGGTTGCTAGTCCCACTGTATTTTATATGATATCGGATGGTGCTAATTGTAATAATGTGGTAACTACTGCAAATGTTTTCAATTCACTTATCTCAGATATCTCCCAATATACAAAAATTTCCAACAGAGTCACTGATCTTAGCTCTTCTATGGAACAGTCAGTCCCCCCCTTTATTCTAGGAACAATCACTCAAAGAGATGTGCTACATGTCATGAGGTCTATATCTACCTGTGGTAGTGCTGGTTATGATGGCCTTGTACCTAGGCTCCTCAAGACTGCTGTCCCTCAGCTAGCTACTCTTGTAACTAGATTATTTAACCTGTCCCTCTCCTCTGGGATAGTGCCTAGGATCTGGAAGGTTGACAAAGTGGTGCCGGCCCATAGAAAAGGTGATACAAAGTACATGGCAAACTACCATCCTATCACAATCCTGTCTGTACTTGATAAGTTACTGGAGAAACTTATTGCTTCTCGAGTAATGGAGCATTTTCAAAAATGTAATCTATTATCCTCAGCATAGCATGGATTTGGGCACTATCATAACACATCTGCTGCCCTTGTCCAATTTACAAATGATGTTAAAGTTTCCATGGACAACCGTATGCACATTGGGGCTGTTTTCATCAACCTAACCAAGGCTTTTGACCTTGCTGACCATTCCCTTCTTACATCCAAATTGTATAGCCTTGGTTTCTCATCCTCTGCTATTACAGTACCTGGTTCTTGAGCTGCCTTAGTGTGCGACAACAGTTTGTAAATATAGACAGAGTCAGATCTGACCATTCCCTTATTAACACTGGTGTTCTGCAAGGATCTATACTTCACATTATTTATCAATAATCTGCCTACAACCACTGCCTCCTGTTCCACCCTACATTATGCAGATGACATGGTACTGTATACTAGCTCAAAGAATATAGTGGATATCAACTCATGACCTAATGTGGACTTTGGAAAGGTTCAGTCATGGTTAACTCATAACAGGCTTCGCCTGAGCACTAGCAAAACCCACTCTGTGCTATCTGATTCTGCACCTAGAGTTAGGGCTAGTTCATCTGCCCTAGCTATTTACTGTACCAATGGCTCCCCCTTACTGCTGTTGAATCCTTCAAATACCTCAGCATTATCTTGGAGTCTTCCCTTGATTTTAATTTGCATATATCAGTAGTCTGCAAGATGGTGAATTTGAAACTACGACTTGCTTATAAAGTCAGGTATGTCCTGACTTCAGACACTAGGCTGGCTATAGCCTAAGGTGTCCTGCAGCCATGTCTTACCAATGGTTTGTTACATTTCTCTGAGGCTAGCAAGCGTGTAGTGACTAAATGGAATACCTGCTACAATATTACCTGTTGCTTTGCCCTATCTGTGCCACAGTTGACCCACCCCTGCTCCCTTTACTCAAGCCTAGACTGGCTCTCTCCATCCTCATGTCATCTCTCCACCCTTGCTGCACTACTGACAAAATTATCAGAACAGGTACACTTGTTACTCTTGCTATCATGTTAAAACAAACTGATTAGATGTTCCCCTTACAGTCCAAAGATATGTCATTACTGGTAGTGCCAAAATACTCTTCTAAAATGGGAGAGCAGGCTTTTTCAGTCTGCACCTATGCTCTGGAATTTGCGCCTACTGAATCTCAGGTTCTCTCAAACTCATTTAGTTTTAAAAAATGAGCTTTGCTAGTTTCTCCTCTCACTGGGTAAGTGTTCTTGTAACTGATTCCTATTTCTACCAAAATAATTTGTGCCCCATGTCTGCCTTTCTGTAATTTGTAACTTCAGCTGTAACTCATTGATGCTCAAATTGTTGACAAAAGTCTCATAATTTCTGTACCATTTTCTATGCACTAATGAGTCTTCATGACAATGTTTATATATTGTTTGTACTTCTTCTGGGCTGTGCCTGAAAATAGGCATTGTGTTTGTCTAGCGCACCTACCTGGTACACAAAAACTAACAAGATACATTTTCCAGAATGTCCTGATTTATTCTGTTTTTCCCAAAACAGGTAAATATTCCAGACAGGACCACAACTGGATGAGAGGTAACTCTAGATATTTTGGACTAGATATTCCGAAATGCGCCAAAGGCCAGCACAAGTCCGGCACAGCACAAATCTGATGTGCTGTGGTGCATCAGGAGCCATATCCAGAGGTTGTGCTGGCTACACTGCGTCAGCACAACCCAGCTGAATATGGCACAGTTGCACCATGGCACAACCAGGAATGCACCATGGTGAAACTAGGAATGCGCCATGGTGCAACCAGAGATGCGCCATGGTGTAGACAGAGAAGCCCCAGCACAACTGTGGGAGCAGAGCAGCATAGCAACAGAGGGGGGCCCGGCACTGAGAAAAGACCCAGGGACAGTGCCTGGGAAGCACCGTGACAGGCCACAGAAGGCTACCACCAGCAGGGCACAGCTGGGCGCACACATGCACCCAGACCCCCCCCAAACACAACAGAGGCACAGAGAGTAGGCAACAGGAGGAACCAATGGCCAATGGAGGGCCAGCAAGGGAGCCCCCCAAGGCAGCAGGCCATGCCCCCCCACCACAGCAGTCCACACCTAGGACAAGGCAGCCAAGCACACACACACATGCCACATAGGCACACATGCGGCCCACACAGCAGGCACGGAACATGCCAGGGAGGCACGTAGAGTGGCAGACTACATGGGATAGGTGGCACAATGCCAAGCAGGGGCTCCAACACAGCGTGTGCCCAGTACCCAACCAAAGACCATGCCTATGTGCCAGCACCATGCACACACCCGCCACACACCCCTGGCAGCTGCCCCATGGGCACCCCAAGGCACAGCCATCAACCGAGGGGAAGGACACTACTACAGTGGGACACACCACAGCACACAGCAGTGAACCACAGAGCCGGCCCGTTGGCATAGCGGTGGGATTTCTGCTTGCGACGCTGGTGACCCGGGTTCGGGAACGGACCCGAGTCATCGGAGGGCTGGCCGTGGGGAGAAGGATCGAGCGTCCGACGGACTGCTCTCCTTCTCCGGGGGGAGGGTCGGGGTAGCAACCGGTGTGATGTGGACCCCTAGCGGAGGCTGGGAGACACCCACGCTGCCATGCTTACGCCAGGGGGAGAGGCGGGCGGATGCTGGCGCATTGCACGCCCGCCTCCTCGAGGGTGGGCAAGTAGAAAAATCCATGCCCAGCATCTAGATGACACTCTGCCCTGGGATGCCCTGATTGGTCACCGGAGCCTCCCCAACCAGTTATTAGGCCCACGGTTCCATGTGGGGAGGGGTCCGAGCCGCAGCCCCGCTCTCTGGGGGGCAAGCCAGGGATGACCGTGGGAGTCGGTGATATCCGGTGACCGGGGGTCCTGGGGTCCATGACCGGAGCAGAAAGGGCAGACGAGAGGCATGGAGGTAAAAAGCAAAATAAAAAAAAAAGCAGTGAACCACAGATACACAACACGTGCCCTGACACATGCACACCAAATGGTCAGGCACTGGGCTATTGCAGCATGGCTTCTCACACCAGCTGCAAAGCAGACACTGACACAGGCAGGTAAATCACAAACTATATACTGTAGGAAAACTATGTATAGCAACAAGGGGGTGGGAAAGGGTAGGAAAGCGAGGGAAGGGGACAAGGAACAGGGACTGTACAGTGGGGTGGGGGACTGTTGAGGGAGGTACAGCTGGGGTAACAGGGGACTGCTGGGGACTGACTACTGGCAGCTACATCCTGCTGCCCCTTGCTGTGTTTGGCCCCTTTGGCCACCCAGTATCATCCTCTTCATCTGCAGGACCACCTCCATTGTTGTGGACGTGATGAGTATGAGTTGGAGGAGCAGTCGGCAATACAATGGCATCTTATTCATCCTCCAGACACCTATGATGAGAGACAGGACAGGTGATCAGTGCAATGTCCCAAGGAACCATGCCCACCTGCAATGGGCAGTGGGAACACACACACCCTTGGAGGGCCTGTACCAGCCACCTGCAGAGGGTGGGCCAACGTCTACCAGCAATGCAGCACACCATGACAGTGCACAGAGGTGGTCCTCACCACACAATGGCCACCTGACTGCGCAATGGCAGTCACATGGCACAGTGAACTGGCAGCACCACAGTAACATCAGTGGCAGCCAAGTACATTTCCATCACACAAACAGCTGCCACACATGTGTACTGAATGTGCCACAGTGGCAAGCACCACGCACAATGTGACACACACAGCTGCCACAGCACAACCCACAGGCGGCCATGCCCTCACCCACGCCCCCACCACCCCCTATGTACAGTGCAAAGGACCATGACAGTGCCTACCTGCCCTCCATGGCCCTGTTGGTGCTGGAGCCACTCCTGTGCTGCCTCCCTGGCCCACTGCAGCCTACTGTCCTACTGCTGCCGCCACCACTGTTGCTGCCCTCCTGTGATTCTCAGGCCCTGGGAATGGAACATAGACAGGTACACATCAGTAAACATCCACAGCAGCTGCCCACTACCCCCACCCCTGTGCATAGGGTGATCCCCTGCCTGATACGTCTTGCACAGCTGCATTGTAACACAAGTGGTAACTGGCAATGCCACCCTGCGATGTGCATGATGGCAGTGCACCACTCTGCAGGGCATGCCAGGCAGCCTAGCCAACACCACAATACAGCACTAGGTCACACATGCAATATGGGCCTACTCACCTGGCCGTGGCACAGCCCCACACCTGACTTATGCCTCCAACCTCCTCAGGCACACTCTATTCCTCCTGACAAGGTCACCATATCTGTGGTGGCACTGCTTCATTGTCCTGGCCACTACCCTGTACGCTGCTGTAGTATGAGAGCAATCCCCTGCCACACTGCTACCCTGGGCTGCTGCAGGGGCACCTGGCCAAACAGTTGGGGTGCATGGGGCTAGACAAAGTTGACCAGGTTCGCCAACTCCACCTGTGTCCAGTTCTGTGTACAGGGTGCTCCCCGCTGTGTCATGCTACGCTATGAAGCTGGTGAGAAAAATGGTGGCAGTAGGCACACATGGCCATGGCATGCACCAGATGCACGATCCGAGAGAACATGCATTGTGTCTGCCCTTCACCCAGTCTCAGAGATGTGCAGCATGGGCATAGCTAGGTGGGGTCATGGGTGTGGGGGGGTCACCCAGGGGCAGAGGTCAAAGCAGGGGTCAGGGGTCACCCACCTCCACACAGTACGCATGTGCGCTATAGCAGGCCTAGTGCACCATGCACCATGGCCCCCATCATGCAGTCAACACACAGTGTGCGATTGGTAACATGATACCATTCGTTGCATGTGCACTGTGGGCCTGCGCACCGCGCATATGTGCGCATTGCTCCACGACTTGCTCTGGAGCAATCTCATTGTGCATGGAGCAAAATCACAGTATTCAGATGCCACATGCAAATGAGTTCATCAGCCAATGCATGGAATACTGGAGAAATTAGCATGTCATTACAGTTGCGCCAAAGCTCATTTGCATGCGATGCACTATATAAGGGCCACAGAACAGCACAGACCATGGACTGATATTGCATCCTTTTTGGGTAAGTTTCACATGCTGCTGCAGCTCACTGGAAGCAGCCAACACAGCAGGGGAGATGGAACAGGGTGATGCTGCTACTGACACACTGTGCTGTTCATGTCCACGGGAAGCAACATGTTGGAATGTGAGGAGGGTGAGGAGCATGGGCCTACTTGCAAGTGCAGGCCCAATTTCATAAAGGCAGAGACAGAGGCCCTGCTCAAAGCCTACCTTGACAGGGAGCCCCTGCTGCGTGGTGCCATGGGCATACCACAGGCTAGGGCTGGGGCCTGGGTGGAGGTGGTGGCATGTGTCAACGAGCAGGGTAGCCACTAGCGCTCAGCACAGGAGTGCAGGAAGAAGGTGGGCACAGACAAGAGGCACATCAAGGAGAAGGTGGCGGCCATCCATGCCTCCCAGAATGCCACCAGAGGGGGGGTCTGCAGTTGTGCCACCACTCACGGTGCAGGAGGAGTTGGTGGCAACCACCATGCGCTGCAGCACAGTGGAGGGTGTGCCTGGTGGTGGATTCCAGATGGGTGGCAGCCCATTACTGCATGGTAAGTATGTCAGTCATGCACAGCCATGGTTGTGGAGGGTGTGCACATGGCCATGCTGGCTTGCATGTAGCCGACATGCCTGTCATGTGGAAGTGTGAGCACTCATGTGCATGCCATGCTGCGGGACACAGGCAGTGGCAGTGTGGTGGGGCACATGTGGCAATGCATCACTAACACACCTCTCTTTCTCTAGCAGCACCAGCATGCCTCCATGCAGATGATGGTGCACCAGCGGTGACAGCAGCCATGGCCACTGGACCAGCCCCGGAGGACCAGCCTCCCACCTCCATGGGCATCCAGGGGCCTGACTGGCTGCAGCTCACTACCACTGTGCAGGTGGATATCCTGGATCTAGGGCTGGACGAGGCAGTGGATGTGTTCCTGCAGGATGCCAGGCTTGGGGTCCTGTGAGCAGACACAGATCGGGGTGTGGTCTGACACCAATGATGACGTAACGCTCATCCTGGACAGCATGGCCACCCTTGTGGGAGAGATGCCCTGCTGGCCACTGACACATGCAGCACGCCCAACATTTTGCCAATGGTGGAACAGCTGCCCCACCACCACTGAGGGTGCAGCGGTGTGCGCTGCCCAGGCTGTGCCTGGCGGTAGAGGTGGTGCAGCAGTACAGGTGCTGGGTGGTGTGCAGTGGCTGGATGGGCAACAGCAGCAGGCTGCGGGTGCCACCGGGCAGCTGGACACAGGGTCCGCTGCCAGTGCACCTGTCGTACACAATCCCCCTGCAGATCCCACTGTGCAGCATCCACCAGAGAAGGGGGCTGTGCAGCATGGCCAGTCACCACATGGGGATCAGCATCCAGCCCAGGAGCCCCAGGACACCAATCCACTGGCTGAGCACACCAGTTTGCTGCAGGAGTCTGTTCGGCAACATGTGCTGCTCAACACTGTGGTGCTTGCACTGTGTGCAGAGGTGCACCAGTTGGCCAAGCAGCAGAAGAGGGGCACTGCGCAGATCCTGGTGGGGATGCAGCACATGCAGAACACCATGACTGCATCCCTGGCTCACATTGCCACTGCAAACTTGGATGGCTTTGCACTGCTGGCTGCCATAGGGCATGGCCGGGCACAGATGACCCCTTGCAGTGAGCTGTCCACCCCGCATACCTGGCATTGGGTGACCCCCTGTGCAGTCAATGCCGGGCTCAGATGTTGGCATCCCAGGCATGCCCAGGGCTGGGCTGTTTGGGCACCTCGACACCCCCACGTGGACACAGTCACAGTCCCATGGTTCCACCCCTGGGGGGCTCTGGCACACCCTCCCATGGCTGATGTGCAGCCTGTGGCTGCCGAATAGCCCAGACATGGCCACCCCATGGCTGGGGTGGCCATGGTTCCTTGCAGCTTACCTGATGTGTGGCCCACCCTACCTGTGGTCTGCAGCTGCTGCCCAGTGCACACATGGGCAGTGTGTGTGTGTGTGTGTGTGTGTGTGTGTACCTACCACAGGTGTGGTGCCTGTATGTCGTGCCACACACTACCTGTGTGCATGCCTGCCCAGCCGCTGGGCGATGTGGCGCGGGCGTGATGACAGCAGTCCTGCACCGGTTGAGCCTGTGCACCAGTGCGATGCATCTGATCCACGCCACATACCCACGCCTGTGTGTGTGGGTGTATGTGTGTGTGGGGGGGCTGTGAGGGGTGCTGCATGTGGTTGTGTGTGGGTGTGTGCCCCTGTCATCCATACCCCTGCTTCCTGCCTCAGTGTGTGCATGCCCAGTGCTATGCACGCCCCTGCATGTGTGCTGTACCTGTTTGTGTGGCCTATGCATGTGTATCGCAGCACCTACCTGTATGCACCATAGTGCTCCCGTGCTGTGGCTTCCCTGTGCCATCTTGCCTGCTGGATCAGACATGGATCCCTCCACCCAGGAGGTGACTGTCCACCTCCCTTCAGCCCATTGCCTCCATTGTCTCCACTACTGTCACCCTCATCAGCCTCGACAACTATCCCACAGTCAATGGCTATGTTGTGCAGTATGAAGCAGGCCAGGAATAGGCCACAGACTTTCAAGCGGCTGTACTGCAGGGCACCGCCTGACCTGTCTAGGCAATGGAACTGTGTTTTCAGCATGCCAAGGACTCACTCGATGATGTTACGTGTGCTGGTGTGTGCCTCATTGTAGCGTTCCTCTGCTGGGGATGACGGGTGCCTGTAGGGGGTGAGCAGCCAGGGCCGCAGGATAGGCGCTGTCCCCTGTGTGGGTAATGACATGGTTAGTTCTCTGCTATGCTATGCTGCACCCCTTGCCTGTCCCTGGTGCCCACGTCAACATGCACACCCTGCCCTCCCCCATCACAAGGTATGATCTGCCCATCACCCCTTCCCCATGCCACACTCACCCACTAGGTGGTCTGTGGGGATATCCCGTGCTCAAACCTGTGGCGCAGCACAGAGCTGTGCCAGATGAATGCATCATGTGCACTCCCAGGGTGTGTGGCGCAGACATTGGTTATGCACCCCATGGCATCGCACACAACCTGGCAGTTGACACATGGGCTCCCCTTCCTATTGATGTATGCCACACCCTGGGGCCAGGTGGCATGTGGATGCCCATGTGGGTGCAGTCAATGGCCCCAATCATGTCAGGCATACATGCTTCCCTGTGGAAGTCCTGCATGCTTGCTGTATGCTCCACCTGTGTGCTGGGGAAATGGATGTATTCCGACGCACGTGGCAGCAGAGCATTGAGGAACTGTATGAGGAGGCAGGATGTGGCTGACTGGGTAATGCCTGTGGTGTCCCCTGTTGGTCTCTGGAAGTTGCCTGTGGTGAGCAGGCACATGACGGCTGTCAACTTCATCTCCATGGACATGGCGTGTCTCCGTCTGGTAGGTGCCTGTATCTCCTCACTGCACAGCTCACAGAACTGCCTCAGAATGGCCCTGTTCAGATGGTACCAGCCCTTGATCTCCATGTCACTGTACTGCTCGAAGGTGATGTAGGCGTGGTACCACCTGTGTCGGGCATACCAGCAATGGGCCCTTTCACAGCCACATCGCTGTTCCTGCTGCCCCCTCACACCTTTCGTTATGGCCTCCATCATGAAGGGTGCATTATCCATGACCTTTGCTGTGCTATATCCACCTGGGTGGTTGGCTGCTGTGGGCTGTGTGCCACCCTGGTGCATTGCCTGGCAGTGTGTCTGCCTCTCTGTCACAGTCTGTCTGCCCCTGTCTCCCTCTCCACTGCCTCCTCTGTTCCTCTCCCTCTGTGTCTGCCTTGGTCTATCTGTCTGTCTTACTCTCTCTGTCTCTATCTGTCTGTCTTTCTTTATTTCTTTTTTTCTCTCTCTGTCACACACTCTCTCTCACTCCCTCTTAACTGGCTCAAGTGCTTTCTGTGTGCTTGCGCCCTGTATTTATAGGAACAAGTCTGCTCGACGCATCTCTGATTTGCTCTGCACTTGCGCCATGGTTTCACAGTTGAATATCACACTGCACTGGATATTCATGGACACACCCCCTGCACTTGCGCCTGCATTCATTATAGTTGTGCATAGGCACAGTGAGATTTCGCTGCACACTGGCTCACGCTGAACATCGCTCCTTGGCACAGGACTGCACTTGTGCCACCACAACTCAGTTGCACCATGTGCAACTGCTTTGAATATCCAGGCCTTTGTTTACTTCATGGAGAAGCAACTCCAGAATTGGTCCAAACTGGCTGGGATTTGAAGTGGCTGATTGATTAGTGTTGGATTCTGTCTGGTGTTTTACTGAATGGGTCCTTTTCTGGTCATTTAGTGTTGTCTAGAGGTAGTCTGTGTTTTTGTCATTTTAAGTGATCATGTACTCTTAAAAGAGTATATCAAAGCATTTACTGTTTTGGTTGCATGTGCAGGTTAGGAACAAATTCTGATTTCATACAGGCCTTTGTTTGTAGAACCACTCAGTTTAGGAGGTGTTAAATGTGGTTATTAAGACCCTTAGCAATAAATGAATCTAATATTTTCCACATTGTATTTTAAGCATATTTTACTGCTCTGATAGGAAATAGGTTTTATACATTGATACACTCTTGTTTTCATTTTTGTGTTTGCACTATGTTGTAATATACATTTTAGACACTTTTTGTTGAATTAGTAATCTAATTTTAATTGCCTTTGTCAATACATTAAACTCCTCTCTTCTGTATTCAATAGCTACTGCTCTCCCTTTGCATACTACCTGGACATACTATAACATTAGTTATACCATTCTAGGTCATTCGTATGAATAACATGGAACAGAAACATAGAAAATGTTGGCAGAAAATGCCTGGAAGCCCATTCCATCTGTTCACCCTGTAGAACCAAGCTACATTGCACTAGCCCTAGAAGCAATCCTATGATCTTTCCTTCACACCTTCCATCTTACTATGGCCATCTGCCTATCCCACCCAACCTTAGCCCCCCACCCCCATTGTTAGAACCTGTACCACCTCCTTGTGCAGCCTGTTACACTTATCGCCACCTCTTTTGGCATAAACATGCTTGCAGACATCTTTATTGACCCTGTCTCTGTCCAGTTTCAGTGAATTCCCCATTATGCTTGTGTTCTTGCTTGAGGTGAAAATGGCAATGATTTTTACCTTATTTATCCCATGCAAGTACATGTACGTTTTTATCATGTCCCCCTCTCCCTCCTGGTTTCTAGTGTGCACATGTTAAGGTTTTGCTACAATTCTTCAGTGTGGCATAGCTTATGACATGGAATGTCTCTGAAAAAGAAAAAGAAAGTGCAGCAGCTGCTGAGGTGAAGGGAACATAATGTAGACTTGAGGGTACCACTGAGCTAGATCATAAGTTTTTCAAAAAATCGATCAAAGCACATCTGAATACTTGACTGCCATGGAAAAGAAAATGAGAGGGTGTTTAACAGTATCAAAAATAGTTCCTACCACTTATAAAGTCTTCTCTGACAGTACAGATTGCTTTAGAAGAGGAGCAATGTACTAATCCATCATGCAAAGGGCATGGGCTAGGTGCAGAGTTTGGGGTGTGGCTCAGTACAGTATTTGTTTTTCACCATGCCCAAAGTTGGGAACCCTAGATTTGATGTCACTGAAAACACTAGCTAGTTGCATAGTTGTCTGTGCATGCTGTATGCTATCTTTTTATGGTTATTTTCCTATTCTGCATAAGCAGAACCTTATTTCTAAACCACTATTTGTCAAAAACTAAAACAAGCTTGAAGTGGGAACATCGAAAGACCCTACAGGAAGGTAAGTGCAGTATTATCACCCTGCCAATAGTTTATGTACTATTTGATGTCCTCCCATTTTCTCTCAATCCTGCCCACTGTCTTTCCTCAGATTACTTCTGTAAAAGAAATGTTTGCGTATCTCTGTATATCTTCCTGGTAAAACAGCTTTAAATAATAATTTAATGTTTTGTAGAGTGTTGGTACAGTTTTGGGCAGCAAACATTTTCACACTTTCATAGCATTTTTCCAGTATCCAGGAATGCTTTAGGAAAAAATAAAATAATCTTACAATATTCAATGTATGCTTCATCTGTTCTTCTTAGTTGTGCTCCCTCAGTGTTTATTACTCAGGAGGACACTCATGTGAAACCAGGACTTTATGGTTTCAGATTTCATCTCATCCTCCTGCTGTTCCTCCTGTCATAAGCCTCCATTTGTGAAAAAAAGTCATTTTCATAGCAACAGATGATGGCCCCCATTTTCAGAAGGTTAGCAGTACAATACCCTGAACAGCACATTGCAAACTGAAGAATAACACGTTGACACTGGGATGGTCATTTCCACAGCCAGGTCCAGTGACATGCAAATCACACAGTGCTGATGCACATACACACACGCAGTGGTGGGCAAAGGCAAAGGGGACACAAGAATGTTATGAAGGGGTCTGGACCAAAAATGTAAAGCAGCTGAATACAGGGTTGAGTACAGGGAAAACACTGGTACAGACATGGATGGTACACTGTGAAACAGTCAGGATCAGACAAGACCACCCGTCTGCATGACCACCACATGGGGGATGGCAATCGGGGTTCCAGAGGTACAACAATGTTTGGGGTGGTGCAAGATGGATAAATGGGACCCCTGGAGTAACACCAAGGGAGTGTAGAACACAAACTGGCATGATGAGTAATATATGATGACAAAATTGGGCTGAATGATGCTGATTGTGGCCCACAGAAGTGCACAGCCAGATCATAGTGGCAAGTAGTGACCTTGCGTGGATGTCCTCCAACCACCCTGGGCATGAATACGTGTCCCTGGGGAGGACATGACACTATCAGGTGTGGACACATACAGGTTTCCACCATGAACTCTCCCATCATGCCTAGAACCTGTGTAACTGTGCTCCCATTGTTTATGAAGGTGGGGCGGCCAGTTCCAACCCCTGCCACATGGAGTCAGGCCTTCGGATAACAGAAGCAGACCATGGCCTTGTATCCTGGGTGTGTAAGGTGTATGTGAGCCACCACTGCCTGGTGTATGCTCAGCACATGGTGTCACTACTCTCTGAGGTGAGAACATGCCTGCACACTGCAATTGGGATGAGTGAATATATGCCAGGATTACCTGTGCAACCTCTCTGATGGTGTCAGTCATCACCTGGGGCCTGTCTGTGACAAAGAATCAACCCCTGGTTTACAGCCTGCATGAAGTCACCATGCCTCTAGGTAGCAGTGTTCTTACACACCTAGTGCCTCTGTGCAGCAGTGGCCTCATGCTCCCAGTGCTTCTGGGCAGTGTTGTAGCCTTGTTCATGGATGAGGGCATGCATCCAGTGTAGTTACACTGTGAATGCCTCCTGGGCATCCACAGCAACCATCTGGACATGCCAGTCCTCCTCAATGGAATAACCCTGCTATACAGTACATCTGGGGTGAAAGGCATGCACTGTGACCATAGGGCCACAACTGTCTGCTGTGCCTCCTGGCCCTGTTGCTGTGCCTGTGGCATGACACACTGAGGGTGTGGCTAGGTGGCCCCCTGTGGCTAGGCTCCCACATCTGTGTCCTGTGCCAGGGGTGCAGGGAGTGGGGGGGATAGGGCTGACAGTGTTGTCCAACCACTACTTTCAGTTGACACAGTGGAACAGCCACTGGCCTGGCCATGCAGCACAGTGCAGGCTCCTTCAGCTTGGAGATGCACAACTCCAGCCATAGATACATTTAGATGTTTTGTGATATATCTAAAGAGGTTCTCTCTGTTGGTCCACAGTGGTACTGAAGCAGGCAGGCAGGCAGGCAGTTTCTCTTGAGATATGGCAGACATTTCAGGAAATATCTGACCACTGTCCTGCATGTCCTCCTGTGCTAATAAAGAGCACACATAGGTGCATGACCATGTACTACTGACCCAGGGTTGCATCCATGTGAACCATGCCTGATACATCACCTTGGCCTTAGCAATGAAAGGCACATATGCACTTGTCACACATGTGCCATGCACCAGTGTCCCCGGGTGCTAGACCCATGTGTACCTTACCTGCTCCTACACAACACACAGTCCAGGTGTAACAACACCTAACACACAGACACCCACACATGGAACACACAGGGACATAGAAACACTACAGTACAAAGTAAGGTGGAACACACTACCCTGTAACACAAGGCTATGCACAAATTGTGGCAATATGCAGTCACTCATGTTTTACGAGCATGCCAGTCTCTTCAACACCAGGCATGTCCTTAATGACTTCCCACCTCATGCTGGAGGCTATCAGTTCCTCCACAGCCATGAGGGGCTCCTCACGTGGAGGCTGCTCACCCTCTTCTTACACTCTGTCACAGTGCACTGCATCCTGCCCTCCACATTTACCACAACCATCACCTCCTCCTGGGCTTTTTCCTGCACTATGGCACTAGCCTTGCCACATACCAGAACCTTCCACTTGGCAACATACTCCTGGCTAATCACTGCCAGCTCAGCTACAATGAAATTTGGCTGTCTCAAACAGTTTGCCATCACTGAAATGCATGTGTGATATGACAGTATATCAATGTATCTTGTGTAATCCATGCATCCACCACCTACAGACCCGCACCACAAGGACCCTGTGGTTATCAGACAGTCTTTCTAAAAAAATCCAGTGGTCAGAGCAGACTGCTGCCCCTCCCCCAAAAAACTAGTAAGCTAAGGTATACTTGTAGTATGTGGTCCTACAGCCATATGGACCAGGTACAAAGTAGAGAGGGACCCACCTCAAACATTTCATGCAACCAGCTGTGCAGGTCCAACACTGCACACACAGCCCAGCTGGTGTTATTGCAGTGGCTTGTACATGTTCATGCACCCATAATGTGAACAGTGCTGCCACCCATGATGTACTGACTAGCCACATACAGGTCCCAGTTTCTGACCCCGGCCTGCATAAGTATACCTGTGGGAACCAACGATATATTGTTTAGCCACTGCTGTAAAAAGGCCACAGCTGTTGCATTTACCTGAATTTGCTGCACTACCAATGGGGTCCTAAGGGTGATGGTGACACTGCACTACCCCCTTTTATGGGTGCTGAGTTAATGATATGTAAATAGTGCCTCAATGAGCATTCACGAGATGCACATGCAAAATTTGTGTGTTGCATGTATAATCTAAGTATTTGCATATGACCAATCAAAATGGTGCACACAGCACAGTGCACTATCATAATGGAGACTTGCTACCCAGGGGGGCAGAGCACTCTTCGTGCGCACTGCAGTACATGTCATCAGAGTTCATCCCATGCCTTGCTGTTGTTGTCATTCAGCTGTGCTACCCTGCACAGACACAGTCAGGACATGCACCCTGCATGTGAGGCCACATACCCATACCACATCACTGACATTCACTCTCTGCGCAGCAGGTTGCAACACATCGTGCATACATACTGGTGTTCCTCAAGGATCAGTGCTTGGTCCTATTTTGTTTAGTATCTTCTTGAATACATTATGTTCTGTTTCATAGGATACAAATACTTTTATTACTGTGTATGCAGATGACATTGTGTTATATAGACCTGGTAAGGATTCTGTTGATATTGGTACTCATTTACAGAATGATTTTGACAATGTCCAACAATGGTTGATTGACTACTTCTAACACTAAATTTTTGTTATTCGGTACTCAGCAAAAGCTTAATCCACCTATGCTGTCTCTCTTTTTCAGTAATTTGACAGGTGCAAAATGGAAAATGTGATGAGTTTTAGATATTTGTGATTCATATTTGATCAGAATTTAATTTTTCAAGATCACATTAATTATGTTGTGAAAAATAAACATTCTAGTCTGTGACAGTTGTATCGGTTGAAAAGTTGTTTGTCAAATCACTCAAGGAAGGTCCTGGCACAATCATTACTATTACTGATTATTGACTACTGTCTTCCTATTTATTCATCTGCTTCTGTTTCTATTCTTCAACATATAAAAATACTTTATCATTCAGTATGTAAATTTGCTAGCTCTGCTTCTCATTTTACTCATTATTGTTCTTTGTTTAAAGGGTCGGTCGGGTTGGTTCTCATTTAATCAGAGGGTTGTTTATTTTTGTTTATTATATTTTAGAAGGATTCGGCAAATTCAAATACATTTTTCTTTTATATCAGATATTCTGGTTTATTCTCATTCATACTCTACATGTTCGCTTTACATTCGTAAACTGCGTCTTACATGCAGAAGGACTTCACTGGGTCAGAGATATTGGCATTATGGAGTAAGTAAATTGTGGAATGATTTACCTGATGACTTGTTATCTTGTGATTCTTTGTATGTTTTTCAAAGTTGTTTAAGAATACTGCATATTGTCTTACTTATTCTGTTTGTTCATGTTATGAATAATGTGTATGTTGTATGAGTAATTATTTTGTTATTTTCAGGTCACCCAGGAAAATGGGCATTTGATGCCTTTGAGTTTTCCCCAGTTATCAAATTTTAAATAAAAAAAAATAACAGCACTGCACAAATGGTACATGACACAAAGCATCGCAGTGCAAGCATGCAACCAGTCCCTGCAGCAGTGCTCCATCTGGGTAACTAGGGAGAGAGATATAGCATGGCCAGTGGCAGTAGGAGGGCAGGGCTCTGATGGGGACAGCATCTTTCCAACCTGGGACTGCTCCACCTGGTCACCATTGTGCATGCAGGCCAGGGAGGCTCTACTAGCTGGCATTCTTCCCCATGCAAGCCCATGCCCAAATTGACATGGATGTGTAGGAGTCTGTGGGATGCTGACTGACTCAGAGGACAGATATCACCCACTCCATGATTCAGTGCTACTACAGGTGGGACAACATGTGTTGATGTATGAGGCACAGCTGGTGCAGCTGCAGTGTTGTGTTGCAGTAGGAACAGCCATGTGTGAAGGTAGGTGTCTGTGCAGAATGTTGTACATCTGAAGCACAAGGCTGGCTATACACTTCACACTATGTGTACTGTATGTAGTAGACTGCATAGAATAATAATAATAATAATAAAATTTATTTAATTAAGCACCTTTCAGATTTTCAAGGCGCTGTACAAAAAGCATAAAACACCAAACATCAAAAAATACAATAAAACAACAAATATAACAGGTAAAAAGCCAATTACAATATAGCAGGAAAAGCCTTATCCCATAAAAAGGACTTTAAGGCCCTTTTAAAACTGTCCACCATTGTACTTTCTCGGAGCGGACGGGGTAGAGAATTCCAGAGGGAAGGAGCCACGAAACCAAAGGCACGGGCTGGAGGACTTCAAATTAACCTCGAATCTCCAGCAACCCTCACCAGCCGAAGCGGCTGTCTCAAAGGGGTGTAAGGTACCAGAAGTCTTTCAAGTAGTCAGACCACAATCTGTGTAGGACTTTGTAGGTCAAAAGACCCACTTTGAAGGTGATCCACCACTGTATAGGCAGCCAGTGCAGAGAGCGCAGCACTGGGGTAATATGGGATCTTCTTGAAGCCCCAGTCAACAAACGTGCTGCTGCATTCTGCACTAGCTGCAAGTGGCGGATGTCAACCCCAGCAAGCCCTAGGTACAGGGAGTTACAGTAATCAAGATGAGATGTCATGAAAGCGTGGACAAAAACCGACAAATCGCCTGGTGGAACCAGGTGCCTAATCCTGGCGATGTTTCTAAGAGGAAAAAATGCAGTCTTGACAACTGCAGACACCTGATAACGGAGGGTCAGGCCAGTGTCAAGCTCCACACCCAGGTTACGCACCCATTCAGAGGTGGGGATCTTGTCCCCCCCTAGAATTATTCCAGTGGGGGACCCCACCCCCAAACCCCCAACCCTGCGGCCTGGGTCCACCACCATAACCTCAGTCTTTCCCGGATTCAACTTTAAACCGCTGGTATTCATCCAGTCTTGGATATCTATGAGGCAGTTATTCAGCACCGAGACAGCACTAACCTGGTCAGGTGCAAAAGACAGGTAGAGCAGGGTATCATCAGCATAGCAGTGAAACATCAGCTCATACCGTCTTACAATGTTTCCGAGGAGTAGCATGTATACTGCGAATAACATGGGGGAAAGCACTGAACCCTGTGGTACCCCGCAAGGCAGAGAGAATGCCCTGGAAGAATGTAATCCCGAGACCACTCTCTGCATTCTCCCCTCGAGGTAAGATGAAAACCATCTGAGGACCATACCTGAAAGTCCACAAATGGACCTCAGACGTTCGAGCAAAATCCCATGATCCACAGAATCAAAAGCTGATGACAGATCAAGGAGAACTAGAATAGAGCGGTGTCTCCAATCTCTCGCCATCAGGAGATCATTGAGCACCTGAACCAGAGCAGTCTATGCCTTTTACGAAAACCAGACTGGAGAGGTTGGTGTATACTATGGATGGTCAAATGGTTATCCAATTGAGCCGACACAACTTTTTCAATAACCTTCCCCACAAAAGGGAGGTTAGAGATCGGGCGGTAGTTTGCTAGGTCATCCGGGTCCAAGGAAGCTTTCTTCAGAAGGGGAGTCACCACCCCTTCCTTCAGAGAGCTAGAGAAAACTCCCATCTCTAAAGAACACTGGATAATCTGAGCAAGGACTGGGCCAATAGACTCACTACATCCCATAATCAGGGAAGTAGGAACAGGATCCAAACTACAGCATGTTGGGTGCATCTCACGGACAATCCTCATAGTGTCTACGAAATCCGGCAGATCAAAAGAACTGCAGGAAATTCCAGGCTCTGTGACAAAACACTGATCGACTGCAACAACCTTAGAGTGGGGTCGGGGACACTGCCTCCGAATGTCTTCCACCTTATTCGCAAAGAATTGAGCGATCTCCTTGCAGTCATTCTGCGTAAAAACTCGACGGATCTGCCAACAGACTGGGTTGCACAGTCTGTCGACAGTTCTGAAGAGCTGAGCCAGTCGATTCCGAGTGATGGAAATTTCTCTGGACAGGAATTCTGCCTTCTTATGGGAAATTTCTGTTTGATAGAGCTTATAATGTTCTAGCAAAATAAGATGGTCGGCCTCAGAGGCAGTCTTCCTCCAACGATACTCCAACCTACAACCCAGCCTCCGCAGCCCTCTCAATGCCTCATCGAACCAAGGAGCAATGGGACGGCATGGGAGGGGGCAAACACGGGTTGGTGCAATCTGATCAAGAGCAGCCGAGATGGTCTCATTACAGGCCACCACTAGCTGTTCAGGATCAGAGCACAAATCGTCAAACAACGAGAGGTCAATAACCAACATCAGGTCTTCAGGAACAATGTCCCGCAATGGGCGGTACTTGATCAACTCCACAGGGGCCGACCTGACCAGGGAGGCCTCAAAATTGAACCCAACTGAGTAATGATCAGACCAACTGACTGGTTCCACCACTAAGTCGGATGCCTCAATCCCCAGGAGGAAAACCAGATCAAGAGAGTGACCACCTTTGTGGGTAGCTGTGGAAACAACCTGTGTGAAGCCCAGCGATGTCATCACCTGGAGGAAATGTTGACCAAAAAGCGAAGATTCGTCGTCGACCCATGCATTGAAATCGCCCAGCATCATCAATCTGGGTGATTCCAAGGCCATGTCGGTGGCAAAATCTGCTATTTCCTGCAGGAAAAGCTTCTCATCCCCTGGTGGACGGTAAATGAGAGCAATCCTGCACCCCACACCAGCTACCACAGTACACTCAAATGATCTGGCCTCCTCAACTGGAACACCAGTTCGGCCCAATTCAGTCTTAAAACAGATCGCCACCCCCCCCCGCAATCTAATCTCAGGCAGTGTATAACCGAGAACCTGACAGGAACAGCGGCCTCTAAAAAACGGGGCCACATTCCTGTCCAACCAGATCTTGGTAATGCAAGCCAGATCTACCCCTGCGACAAAGTCCGCAATAAGACCAGTCTTATTGCAGACAGATCTGGCATTGCATAACAGCGCCCAGGTTGGACAAGGTTGATGAGTTGTCCCAACCACTTGCCCTCCAGAACAGGAGGTGCCCTTGGGTATGGGAACCAGAACAGGACTACTATGCTCCAGAAGCCATTTTGCCCCAGGGTGTTTTCGAGGCCTAACCACCCCTATGGGAGAGCACCGCTCCCTCTGCTGTCCACAACCCCCCATGCCCCCCCAATTCCTCTACCCCCTTCGCACAATCCCTAATGCCTGACACCGATGGTAGACATGGGCTGGCAAGGGGGACAAGAAAAAGGGGTGGAGGGCATGGAGAGCGGAGGTCGAGTAACGAACAACAGGTGGAACTGGCCAGCACATCAGGCTGCTCAAGAATTAAAACCACAAAATAAAATAAATAAACAATGCCACCGCCCACCACTAAAACAAAGAATAAAAATAAACCAATAATCTAATACAACAACTAATAAACTCAATTAAACTATTTTATATCCACAGGCCCTCTCACGGCCAGGGGACAATAAAATAATAACACAAAACTAATAACAAAAATAAAATAATAAATAAATAAAAATAAAAAGGGGATAATTTAAAGACCACCCTCTGGGACTCTCTCACTGAACCGGAAAGGGTGGAATATAACATGGAAACAAGCACTCTCACTGCTAAATTATCCCTCAAAAATAACTGAACAGCACATAACCTATAAAATACAAAATAAAATAACCTCAACAAATAAAGTTCAAAAAACAATAGACCATGTTCATCAACCACCTAGGCTGGACAGAAAATAAAAACCGCCAGCAGGCCGCAGGAACCGGCCAGTCAAAAAAGATCAGTGGCCCACTACTTCTACCCCAGGGGCGGGCAATCCCCCGGCCAGCTGCCCCAGGAGTATAGAGGAGAGAAAATTAAGGACCGGCCTTCCAGCCAACCCCACTCCCCCCCACTGTGCGAGACACCAACCCAGGACCACCGGACCAATGCAAGCCAACTAATAAATAAAGGCAGTTTCTCAAAAATATTTATATAAACAGTTGATGTTTCCACAGTCACTTATCTTGCAGGCATTCTTCAGGTCACTTCTTAGCACACTAAAAAATCAAACAATACTGGCCCCAGGTCCTTAATGTGTCCAGTAAGCCAGAAATTCCAAACAGAATTCGAAGTTCAAAAAACTCCAGATTTCCAAGGAGAGCCACACATCAAGCCACAGGTTCCAGCCAGTTATTTTAAGAGGCAACTACCGGGCTATAATGGTGACCCAACACCACGACTCCAGGCCAGATCAGCCCCCCCCGGCCGACTCCACCAGGAGTCTAGGGAAATAGGGTCAAAAGGCCAGCCCTCCAACAGGCCCCGATCCCAACCCCTGTGTAGGTCACCAACCCTCAAGCACCTCAAAAAAGCCAACGAGTCCGGCTAAGCAAATCAAAGCCAGAAATAAAACAAGTCACTCCAAACGAACAGGCCACAAAATCCCAGATAGTCTCCACGGACTTGACAGCTCCAAAAAGCGCCCAAAAATCCCCAATAATCCTTAATAAGCTCAATCCCAGTGAATTCCGTCTCCTCCAAGTCCCACAAAGAAGAACTCCTCCTCGAGAAGTATCAAAGAAGGTCGCACTAAACAGGCGAACACCATGCAAAAGATTGACACTGAAAAGTGCCCACCAAACCGCCGAACTACCGGAAGGCAGTCTAATTCCCAGGGTAAACTAGGGCATCACACAATGTCTCAGGATCCTGAAGTCCGAACCATCTGAAAAATCCAACCGCGAACACTAGAAACGCGGGTAAAATAGGCAGCAAACAAGTAAGTGCCAAGGTAGCTTCTCCGTGGCCCGGGTTTAAGTTCGAAAAAGTTCTCTACACACAGGATAAAGAAAAATGAAACAGAAACTTAAAATCTTAAAAAACACTTAGAAAACGCTTTAAAAATAAACAAGAAAAAAGTAAAACATAAGCACAATACACAGCAGTCCGACGGCTAGCCCAGCATGGCCACCATCATTGATCCAACATCAATACAGAAAATCAGAAACATAGAATCTTAGAAGTTGATGGCAGATAAGGACTGCTAGGCCCATCCGGTCTGCCCATTTCTTTTTCTACCTTATAAATGTACCATCGGCCTTTCCTCTGTCAATGGCCTATGTATTCATACTTGTCTGTATTGCTCCCTTATGCCTATCCCATACCTGTTTGAAGCCCTGCACTGTATTCATATCCACCACTTCCTGAGGTAGGCCATTCCATGCATCCACCACCCTTTCTGTGTAAAAGAACTTCCTCACATTACCCCTTAATCAGCCTCCATCTAATCTCATGCTGTGTCCTCTTGTCCTGCAATTTTTTCTTATACTGAAACATTGTAGGCTCTTTCACCTTGTTAATGCCCTTAAGGTGTTTGAATGTTTCAATCATATCACCTCTCTCCCTCCTTTGTTCTAGGGTATACATATTGAGCTCTGTTAATCTGTCCTCATATGTTTTCTAATGCAGTCCCTGCACCATTTTGGTTGCCCTTCTCTGGACTGCCTCAATTTGGTTAATGTCCTTGTGAAGGTGTGGCCTCCAGTACTGCACACAGTACTCCAGATGGGGCCTAACCAGTGTCTTGTAAAGAGGGGAATATTACCTCCCTCTTCTGACTTGTGATACCCCTACAAATACACCCTAACATTCCCCTAGCCTTACCAACTACTTTAGTGGTCTGCTTGGATGATTTCAGGTAATTTGTGATGATGACGCCCAAGTCTCTTTCTTCCCTTGTGACTGCCAGCAACTACCCTCCCAGCCTATAGGTGGCTTCAGGGTTTCTCTTCCCTATGTGCATGATCTTGCACTTCTTTGTATTAAACCCCAGTTGCCTCTCTTCTGACCATTTTGCTAGTTTATCCAGATCTCTTCTCATTCTGCCCACCCTATCTGGATCATCTACTCTGTTGCAGATCTTGGTGTCATCTGCAAACAGACAAACCTTACCCTCCAGTCCATCTGCAATGTCATTGATGAAGATATCGAAGAGGACTGGCCCTCGGACTGATCCCTGAGGTACCCCACTTGTTACTTGCATCTCTTCTGACTATATACCATTTACCGCCACTCTTTGTTTTCTGCCCGTCAACCAGTTTGCCACCCACTTGACCAACGTCTGACCCATCCCAAGCCTACCCAGCTTGTTAATCAATCTTCTATGTGGAACTGTATCGAAAGTTTTGCTGAAGTC
This sequence comes from Neoceratodus forsteri, assembly GCA_016271365.2. Taxonomy (NCBI): domain Eukaryota; kingdom Metazoa; phylum Chordata; order Ceratodontiformes; family Ceratodontidae; genus Neoceratodus; species Neoceratodus forsteri. The sequence continues at coordinate 1,091,490,981 of CM057458.1, forward strand.
AAGGTAGGCAACATCAACTGCTCCCCCCTTGGTCCACCACTCTGATTACCCAGTCAAAGAAATCTATGAGATTAGTTTGACAGGACCTTCCTTTTTGTAAACCCATGCTGTCTTGGATCCTGTGCTCCTATGGATTCCAGGTGTTGCACTATCCTTTCCTTAAGAAGTGCCTCCATAATATTGCCTACTACTGAGGTAAGACTAACTGGTCTGTGGTTCCGTGCCTCCTCTCTGCTACCACTCTTGTGGAGCGGATCACATACATCCTTCTCCAGTCTTCTGGGACTTCTTTTGTGCTCAGATACTCACTAAAGAGTTCTGATAATGTCTCTGCTAGTTCCACCCTTAGCTTATTTAGTACCCTGGGATGTATGCCATCAGGTCCCATTGCCTTGTCCACCCTGAGCTTATCGAGCTCTTGTAGGACCCTTTCTTTTGTGAAGGGACTAGTGTTCACCTCCCTCCCCCCTGTGTCCATGGTGCTGATCTGTGGGCCCTGCTCTACCTTCTCTTCAGTAAATACTGAGCAGAAGTATCTATTTAGGATAGATGCTTTTACTTGGCCCTCCTCCTCCTCACACGCCCCCTTATCTCCTTTGATCTTAGCAATACCCCCTCTGGATTTTCTCCTTTCACTAATGTATCTATAGACAGTCTTGTCCCCTTCTTTTACTGTGTGTGCTAGTGTTTCCTTGGTTTGGGCCTTTGCCTGCCTTACTGCCTTCCCTGCTTCCCTTAGGGAAGTTTGTTATGCCTCGCTATCTTCATCCCGCTGTCTTCCCTTACATTTCCTGAAGGCCAGCCTTTTGGCTCTGACCTTTTCTGCTACTGTTTTAGAGAGACAAAGTAATTTCCTTCTTCTTTTACACTTCCTTTTCTCTCTAACACAAGGAAATGTTGCTTCAAATATTACATCCTTAATGTCTGCCCACTTTGCCTGTACCCCCTCACCTGTATTTCTTTTTGCCAGGGCTAGCTTAACTCTGTTGGCCATCTTATCAAAGTCAGCTACTCTGAAGTCCCATATGTTTGCCTTGGAATGGGATGATTTAGTTGTAGTGGCCAAATTGAACCATACCATGTGATGGTCACTGGCCCCCAGGTGACTTTCTACCTGGAGCTCTGTGATCCTTTCCCTGTTAGTCAGTACCAGATCTAGGATAGCCCTGTCTCTTGTGGGTTATTGTTCCAGTTGTTTGAGGCCCTCCTCCTGCAGGGAATCCACCATGTTTCTAGTTCTGGCAGATGTTCCTGCTGGTATTGACCAATCTGTATCTGGCATATTGAAGTCTCCCATTATCAGAACCTCCCCTTTAGCTGTTTAGCATGACATATACTCAGTACAAGTGTAAGTGTATTACCCACTGGCCATACTGCATGAGCATGGGGAACATGGGACTACATGCCCTTGAGGACTTAGATATGCTGGGGAAGGGACCATTGATGCATAGCCAGCACACATGGACATGTTTATGTCAGTGATGTGTGGGTCATACCATGCATGTGCACACCTGTGATTTGCACAGTGGTGTGCCACTGTTGCACAGAGTTGTGACATCTACAGGTGTGTACAGCTGCAGTGGTCTGCTGCACCAGTGCCCCCTGTTATGTATGTGCTAACAGTATGGTGTGTAATGCTGTCTGAGTCAGGGTGGTACTTCTATTTGTGATGGTTCATGTTGTACAGGGGTGCCCAAGAGTACATCAGGCAGGGTATAAAGGGTGTGAACTATCCATAAGTGTAGTATTGTGTGGTGTTTGTGTGATATATAGCATTGGGCCAGTGTTCCCTGGTGGGCAGGGTGTTACAAAGTGGGTGCATACTCCCAGCAATGTGAACTGTCATGTTGTCTGACATGTGTTAGTACTCATTGACAATGGTGACACATGGCATAGGTGCTGACCACTCAGGCTATGCTGTATTCCATGTCATGTTGGTGGATCACCACCGAGCATGGTTGTTTACTGCATGGCATGTCCATGTGCATGTGCATGTGGTGCTACTGTTCATACCACAGCAATGCCCTACAAGTGGACCAATGGACATGCATGTTGTGTTGCATCCTGCATTCCTACATTGTGGCCTGTGCTGTCCAACAAGTGCCTGTGTAGTGTAGTTTGCATGTGGACATGCCATATTTATCTGGCATGGGTCCCTATTCTTGGGCTTTTGTTTCAGGTGAGGCACCTGCCAGTGGCCCATACCACCATGTTGTAGAGCTGCACACGGCATCCGCATCACATGTGGTGGTTGGCATGCCCTGCACCAAAGCATGCCTCTGATGGTGTTGTACTGTGTATGTGTTGTCATGCATGTTGTTTACATCTGTGTCTATCCATATTATTCAGAGGTGGGGACCAAGCAGGCTACCTTGAGGGATGAGATAGGGTGCAGAATAGAGGGTAGATGGGCCCATTGAAGGTGGGGCAGAAAGGAGATACAGTGGGATATGTCCTGGTCCAGGGGTACTGGGGACTGGACAGCCAGTGGTTCAGCAATGACAGGGCAGTGGATTGGTCAGGCTGCAGATGTTCTGGTGAACATGCTGTATATGTCTTCTGATGTGTATGCCACTACAGCTGCTCCACTCATATGCATACAGAGGTGCTGCCCACATCTGTGCCACACACATCTACTTTGAGGTGTGCAGAGGATGCATGCATGGTAAGGCTGATTTCCAGCTTTTGACATGCCAGACCTGTGTATATGCTGCCATACACTGCTGGGGCATGGTTCCCATTATGGGTCTTCTTCATGGGGCACTTTCTGCTTCCTGTGGGGAGTATGGAGGTTTCTGAGGAGTAAAGAGGAGGAGATGCTGCATGAGCAGGGACATCAGCCTTTCTCTCTGTCTATGAAAACTAAGAGGTCAAACAAATACAGCAAATGTTATCTATGGTAATGGAAATCAATGAAGACAGGGAGACAGATGCCATGTTCTCCTACTAGTAGAAGAAACATGACTGAATGAACAACCATCCTTTTGGTCTTTTGGATATGACACATACTGTATGTTTAGAAGTGACTCTGTTCAGGTTACTAAGTTATTGAACTAGAATCTGGGCATGCAATGTCAGTAAATGTGCCACACATACAGATTAAGTATAGAATTATAAATGTATATGCATCCCAGCAGAAAAAAGTAAGAGTAGATTTATTCAGTCAAATACAACCTTATCTGTTCACCACCAGAAACATAGCAGTAGGAGGAAATTTAAAGTGCAGCCTTAATACAGTGGACCATAAAGCAATATGACAGAAAAAACATACTGTGACACAGACTGTTTAGTTAAAATAATATCAGATGCTAGACTACAAGGCACGTATAGAGTATTGCATAAATCAGAAGAATATACATATTCCAGACAGAATTTAGCAACAAGGTTTGACTTTCTTTTTTTTTTTTGTCACAATCTGTTCATGTTTAATAGGTTTGGCTAACCCCCCCTTTGAAAGCTCAGACCATCTGTTACAAGGAGGACAGCAAGGTGGTGAGAACCAACATAAGGCAGGGCTAGGATACTGAAAGTTGAATAATACTATTTTGTAATCTCCAAGAGCAAAAATCCATAATTTGTTAGATGCCAGAAAACAGTAGATAGGTTATATGACATATGACTGGTGGAAGAACACAACAAATAGATCTCCAACAATTGTTCAAAAATATTGGTAAAAAAGTGCAATAGCAGGAATATTTGGTATTGACAGCACAAATGATAAAAGTAATCTCCTTATATCATTTTGGAATAGCAGATATCACAACACAGATACATAATTTTATAAAAACAACCTCAGACAAAAACAATAACAAACAACCACATCTTACTAATGGAACACAGAAGTAGAACACAAGGTACATGTAGTAATAGTAACATATTTGAAAGCTGTGAAGAAAGAATACAGAAAAGACATATTGCCTGTTTACTGGACAATAAAGGGAACGTGCGACATACCGAAGAAGGAATAATAGAGATAGTATATACAGTACATATTTAATTACTATATTTGGAACTGAAAATAAGATGGATAGTTCACTCAAAGCATATTTAGAACAAATAAAGAAACCAAAAGTAACAGTCTTTTACAGACCTTAGAGGAACCTATGAGAGGCAAAGGGATACTAGCTGCAATAAAAAAAAAAACACACAAATAATAATATATCTCTAGGACCCAAACGTTTATCCTCAGAAATATATAAAAATATGTAACACAGTTCTCAGAAGTACATTCAGTAGTATATATTGTAATGTTTTAGGAAGTAAGGATTTGCCTTCAAAAACACTAGGAGACGCAATACCGATCTTCTTGTACAAAAAGGTGCTACTTCTGAGTTAAACAAACTCTGGTCAGAACCAATACAGCTGCAAAATGATATTTTAAAGAGAATAGGAGTCATTTAGCAATATTATGACTGTGGCATATCAGGAGCCAGAGAGTGCAACCAGTGATGTCATTGTGGTCAGATCACCTATAGTGCTGTAACAGAGGAGTCACATACAGAGTTGGTTTCAAAGACATGGGAGGCAGAAAAACGAAAGAGAGACTTGCACAAAAGGAGTTTACATGTCTTGTTCAAGGTCACACTGTATGCAAGTGGAGGTTGTGGCATTCAAACCCAGATTTACTGGGTCTCCAGATTCACAGGTTAGTGCTCTAACCTTTAGGATATACTGCCTCCCTGACTTGGGGGATTCTGTTGTATTTCACTTCCATTTCAAAGGGATCACAAGTCATGTATTATCCTTTTTAATGTAAATAATCATTTGTATGTGTGTAGCCTCCTTTATCTCCCTACTATGCTTTTGTTTTTTGCTGTTCACATTGAAATAATTTTTTTCATGTTTTATGATCCCTTGTTGATGCTGCCTTTTTCTTCCACCTGATATTCAGTATTATAAGTACTGATCAAGTAAATTTGTGCCATGAGCTTCTGCTTAACAAATGTCACCAGGTTCCATGACTGTTCAGTAATTTATAGATATCGTGGGCTAATAGTGGATTACTTTCAAGATCATCAGCATTCTAGCGTATTCAGGGGCATACAAGTCATACATCGTGTAGATTTTCATTTGTTTGGGTCTTTGTCTGTCTGTATTAAACCAGTTTCCTTCAGGATCTGTTCCTTCAGTTATGTCCACCCATGCCAGAAATAGTATTATACAATGGTAATAAAGAATTTTGGACTGTGATTGGTCAGTTTGGGGCTAGACCCATGGTGTTATCCTAGCATAATGCCACAGGTCTAGTCTCAGCACTGTGAACCAATGTAATTGACATTATGGACCTCTAGCACACTCTCTTTTTTGCATCTCCTCTTAAGAAACAAAAATATTTTTTCACACTAATAAAAACATTCTTTAAAATTATTTTTTTTTATTTTATATATAACAACAAGCCATTGTATAACAGGAATAATGCATTCCAGGGTGTGTGTCGTGCTGGGATAACACCATGCCCGGGGCATTGGAAGCACTCGGCCTATAGCCTTGTGCCCAACCCCCCCAGACGTGCCATTATCCCAGCATGACACACACCCTGTCATGCATTATTCCTTTAACAAAAATGTGTACAAACAAGACCAGTGCAATAGCAATACAAGCAGTGAACATTCGGCATTGATAAATGCTTGTTAGTTACAGGTGTTAAAACACTCCTTCTCTGCATAGTGCAGATAGCCAAAACAGATCAGATTTCAAGTTGTCTCCTGCAATGCAGTCTCTCTGATCTACAAATTAACTCTTTAGTGCTCCTCTTTCTCTCACAGTGGGTATCTAGCCATGGGAAGGGGTGGTGTGCTGCAGGACTAAAGGAGTTAACAGAAGCTAAAACAGTTCACTCCAGATTGCAAACACCTTTTCTTAGTTGAATGGAGAGGACATAAAGAGATATTCCACTCTGGTGGAAGGACATACCTGTCCACAGCTGTGGTGTGTTCAGAGTCACATGCTACCAAATCACCCATTTCAATTGATGCATTTGGAAACACTCCAGATATTCTGGAGCTCCCTTTTCTGTTTCTATGTATTAGCAATCTGGCTAGCTCTGCTATGCAGCCATAAAATCTGGAAACCCTTTAGTTTAATGAACATGGACTTAAAAATCTTAATGAAAATGTTGGGTAAAACATTAGCTATTGTAGTTTGCAACTTGGTTATGCCTCTTCAAACTTGTTCAGTACCAGATAGGAGTATGTAACATAATTTATTGCTTATGAGAGAAATTGTGGAACTAGAAGAGAAAGGTCTCCTTTATGGCTGTCTCATCCAGGAAAATGCATTTGACAAATATCTAAGTTGTACATACGTAACTGTCACCATATACCAAATATTAATGAATGGATAGGTGATGAAATACAAATAAAATCTAGAGTAGGTCAAGACTGCCCACTTAGTCCCCTACCATAGGTATCCAGCTTGGATCCAGTACTTTGAATGGTGCCATATCATCCTCAGATTAAATGTTTGCCTAGTCCAAATGATACTGCATTCATGACTGTATCAGCTTACACAGATAGCATCTCCTTAAATATCCAAGATGTTTGATCAAACAAATGGAATGCACATAGTACAAGCATTTTATATTGGATGTAGGTAAACTATAATACTGTATTGAAAAGAGTAGAGGATCTAGTTTTAACATTGAGACAGTAAACATTAAGCAAATACGTGCTAGTCCAGTCTCACATTAGTCCATAATGATGACGGGAATTACTTTTTGTAAAGGCAACATGGCACCAGTTAATTGGGAAAAAGTCACGGCAGTAGGGATAGAAAAAGCAGATGAACTGAAAAATTGTAACAAACAGCAAAGAAAAAAGAAACCATAATGACAACATTTTTATTAGCCCTATTTACTTTTCTTAGTGCAATATATCCCCCATCTGGGAACATGGATATAAGCCTGTTTTTTTTTTCAAACTCTTTGGTGAACTCTCCTGAATTCTATCAAAAAGTATTTCCTGTACTTCCCCCTGAATAAAGGTGGACTGAATCTAATTTGCCTTATTAGTTTTCTTTTTGTTATATTTTTGGACTGGAATGTAAAGACTTTTATATCACAGAATGGAGGTGTTTGGCAGGAATGGGCATTGGTATGGCTCCCAATGGTTCATGAAAAATTGGGACAAGGCTCAAAGTTTTTTAAAAAATGCAATAATACCCACCTTTGCTGGAAAAAAATAAAATAAAAAATAACTCCTCTGCGACTCCAGCAAAATAACAGAACACAAATTTCTAACATCATACAGGCCAAAGGATATGCATCACACAGAGAATACACAGACATTGTGGCAGGACATGTAGGGGCCATATCAATATATTTAATGGACAAAAGGATGCACCAGCGTAGCGTATGTATGACTTAATATGGCTAAGTTGCCATGGATGTCTAGGAGTTAAAGACAATGATGAATAACAAAAGTATAGCTGAACAAGTGTGACCACGACAAGGTTAAAATACTTTCCCAGAAACAAAGCAACGTCTTTTTTCAGAATGCCCTTTTGCAACCAATGTTTAGGACAAAGCTTGCAAGTAAATGACTTTCCAATGTTTGAGAAAATATGCACTATGAACAAATAATTAGAAACATAGAAGTTGTCACCAGATAAGTACCTCTTGGCTCACCCAGTCTTCCAGTTTTCCCTACCTACAGTGCCACCGCAGACCATACTCAATCTCTGGTCCCCCCTTGCCTTATTTCTAAGGTCCCCTTGTGTCTATTCCATGCATGCTTGAATTCTGTTACCATTTTATCACCCACCACCTCTGCTGGGAGGCTGTTCCAGTCATCCACCACCCTTACCATGAATAAGTATTTCCTCACATCTCCTCTGAGTCCCCCCTTCCAGCTTCATAGTGTGACCCCTTGTCTTTGAGCATCTTTTTCTATGTAAAATGCTACCCCATGTACCTTATTAATACATGTGAGGTGTTTGAACATTTCTATCATGTTCCACTTTCCCATTCTCTAGAGAGTACCTATTTAATTCCTTGAACATTTCATCATAGGGCTTTTATTGAAGGCCGTGCACCATTTTGGCTGCCCTCTTCTGTATTCTATGTCCTTCCAGAGAAGGGTCCTCCAGAACTGGACACAATACTCAAGGTGAGGTCTCACCATCGATCTATACAGGGCAGGGGTAACATTACCTCCCTCTTTCTGCTGGTTATACCCCTCCCTATGCACCACAGCATCCTGTTAGCTTTCCCACTGCCTTATCACACTGCTTTGCTAACTTCATGTCATCAGAAATGATTATCCCCAGGTCACTTTCCTGGTTTTTTTTGTATTCTTTTGGTAACCAGGTAAGGCCCACAAGGCACAAGTGCCTGTTTTCAGGGGTGACCTAGGAGCACTGGGGTGGTTAAGTGACTTGCTCAGTCACACAGTATGCAAGTGGAGGTTATGGAAACCAAACCGAGGTCTGCTGGATGTACCAAGCTCATTCACAGCTCATTACTCTAACCTCTAGGCTATACTGCCAGCCCCAAGTTTTCAGTTTTGTGGTTGCCAATACCTCCCCACCCAATTAGTACATTGCCCACAGGTTTCTGTTCCCCAAGTGCATGATTTTGCACTTTTTCACATTGAAACCAGTTGCCAAGAACTTGACAAGTCTTCCAGCTTTTTCAGATCCTCACTAATTTTTTCCAGTCCCCGCCCCAGTGTGTCCACTCTGTTACAGATTTTTGTGTCATCCACAAACAGGAATCCTTTCCCTACCAGCCCTCCTGCAATGTCACTAATAAAGACACTGAAGAGAACTAGGCCTAGAACGGACCCTTGTGGCACACCGCTGGTCACCTTGCTTTCTTCAGAGTGATTATCATTTACCACCACCCTCTGAAACCTGTCACCTAGCCAACTTTCTATCAATTTTTCTACTTTTGGACATACTCCTAGGCTGCCCAGCTTGCTCACCAGTCTTCTGTGTGGAATGGTGTTGAAGGCCTTACCAAAATTTAAGTAGGCCACATCCACCACTCTGCCCTGATCCTCCTCCCTGGTTACCCAAAGAACTCAATCAAGTTTGCATGTCAGGATCTTCCCTCTGTGAAACCATACTGCCTTGGATCCTGCAATCCACTAGTCACAAGATTTTCCTAATCCTATTCTTCAGTAGTGATTCCATTACTTTATCCACCACCAAAGTCAGGCTGACAGGTCTATCATTCCCTGCCACCTCCCTGTCACCACTTTTGTGAAGCAAGACCACATCTGCCCTCTTCCAGTCAACCAGAACTTCCCCCATATCTAGTGATAGGTTGAACAGGGTTGTCAGAGGTGCAACCAGCACCTCCTTGAACTCCTTCAGTATCCTAGAGTGTACCTCATCAGGTCCCATTGCCTTGTCCACTTTTAGATGTGCTAGTTCCTTGAGGACTCTCTCATCTATAGAATGACTAGTGTCCACCTCCCTTCCTTTAATGCATGTGTTCCTTATCTGTGGCCCATCACCTACCCTTTCCTCCATAAATACTGAACAAAATTATTTGTTCAGTATGTCTGATTTTATTTAGTCCTCTTCCACACAAACCCCTCTTTCCCTTTTTAGCATTACTATCCCTCTTTTGGTCTTCTGCTTTTGACTTATATGCTTAAAGAATGTTTCATCCCCTGTTTTGCTGACTTGGCAATATTGTCCTCTGTTTGTGCCTTTGTGCTTCAACTGCTTTCCCTGCCTCTCTTTGTTTCTTCTGATAGCCCTCTCTATCCTCTTTCTTCTGCATTATCTTGTTTCTTCTAAATGCTAGCTTTTTTGCCCTTACTTTCTCTGCTACTTCTTTAGAGAACCATAGTGGTCTCTTTTTCTCTTCCCCTTGTTGACCTGCCTGACACAGACATTTGTTATCTTCTCAATGCTCTCCTTTATTTTTACACACTGTTCATGGACTCCACCCAATTTCCCTATCCCTGCTAGGTTGTTCCTGAGGCATTCTCCCATTTTCTTAAAATTAGCCCTCTTGATTTCCAGGACCCTCATTTTAGTATGGCGTGAGTCAACCCCAGTTCTTATATTGTACCATGCCACACAATGATCGCTGGTCCTCAGGTGGCTACCCACCTTGATGTCAGCAACACTGTCCCAATTTGTCAATACCAGGTCCATTATTGTCTCTCCCCCCATGAGAGGGTTCCTTAACTAGTTGCCTGAAAAATGCCCCCTTCAGGAGTTCAGGATGTCCCTACTTCTAACTGTTGCTGCAGCTGATAAGATCCAGTCAATGTCCAATAGATTCAAGCTGTGGAGTCAAAATCAGTGGTGGAATTCAAGCATGCATAGGATAGTCATAAGGCAATTCTGGGGGGGTGGGGCTAGGAAGAAGTAGGCTGCTGGTTAACTAGGATCTGCAGCTTATCCAGTAGGTAGGGAAATGGGCAGACTGGGAGGCCAAGCAGTCCTTATCTGCCATCAAATTCTATGTTTCTATGTAAGTTCCCCACCAGCAATACCTCCCCCTTGCTTGCCATCCTTTGGATTGTTTCCAACGTATCGTTATCCACCTCCACCCCTTGTGCTGGAGATCTGTAGATCACTCCTGTGTGAACAGTGGCCACCTTCCATGTCTCCATGGTGACCCACATTATCTCTGCTACTCACTGCTGTCCCTGCATTTTCATAGCTTTTATGATTTTCCTCACATGAAGAGTGACTCCTCCTCATGCCATGCCAGCGACCGGGGTTTGGGAATGAGCTCAGAAAGCTGGGGGTTGGCAGGGGAGGGTAGGGATTGAGTGTCTGGAGGACAGCTCTCCCTCTCTGGGGTGGGGGGATCTCTTGCTGTCACAGTCCCATGCCCTCTGGTGATTCCAGGGGGTTACTGCAGTCGAGAGCCTGAAAGAATGGGGATTGGCTGGGGAGCGCTCTTGTGGGCGTGTTCGGGAATGAGCACTCAATGCATTGGAGTGCATTGCACTCTCAGCCAATAGGGGGAAAGAAAAAGGAAAAATCCCCTACCTCCAGGTGAGGCGATGAGACCATCAGTTTCCCCGGCCACACACCCAACGTCGGCCGCTTCTCCCAACTCTCCCCTTGGGGACTCACAGGCCTCTCCTTCAGGCTGGGAGAGCCTGTGGTCCTGAACCCGATGTAGTGATGGGATAGCGGTTCAGACGGGTGGTGGAACTATGGAGCAGGGTGTGGATCTCCGAGAGATGCCCCGGTAGGTAGCTGCATCAAAGAAAGTGTACAAAAAAAAAGAAGAGCCACTCCTTCCCCCTTTTTACCTACCCTGTCCCTTCTGAATAGAGTATTACCTGGTATAGCTACACCCCAGTCCTGGATTTTATTGTACCTGGACTTGTTAATTGCCACTGTATCTATGTCCACTTCTGTCATGGTGGCCTCTAGGTCTTAAATCTTATTGCCCAGACTTTGAGCATTAGCACACATTTATTTATTTGGTTTTTGGTAACTGAGTAAGTATGCTAGACAACAATGTGCCTATTTCCAGGTACAACCCTGGAGGTTACATTTCACAAGAACAAAAAAATGATTCACGATAGTATTTCCACAAAACAGATTACATTTCACAAAGCACATCATAGTGATAGCAGCACAATTCAAAGAAGTGGGGACTGGTATTATGCAAGCAGTTGTTATACTAACAGTTGTACTACTGCTATAAAGAGTGGCTTATAGAAACAAGAGGTTTCATGAGGTAGTACAGAACAGACAATTTGGGTGGCCTTGTGAATCTCCATGTACATCAGAAGTAGTCATAAACAGTGTTGAGAGTCAGAAGGGGTACAGTTGTGTAGTACAGCCTATACATAACAAGTGCTAGAGCTAGAAATAAGCTTATACAATCAATAGTGCAATAGTGGCAAATATACAGATAAGTAGAACATTAGCAGCATGGTGCATAGAAATTAGAGACTGCGGAACCACCATGACTGGAGAGGGTGAGGTGACAGAGAGCAGCAAAACTCATCATTAGGGTATTAAAAGCAGAGAAGTACATTGTGTAGGTAATGGGGCTGATTTGGGAGTCAAGGGGTCATGGAGGTTGGAAGCATTTGCAGGTCATGGATTGGAAGACGTGGATTTTGAGGGCTGATTTAAAGCACAGGGTGAGAGTGGAGCAGCATACTGTTTGAGGAAAAGAGATCCAGAGTCTAGGTGTGAAAGATGAGAAGGCCTGTTCACCCATTTTGGTAACACACCTGGGTGTGGCAAGCTTGGAAGGATCATGAGATCTGAGTGAGTATGCAGTTTTTGCACTAGAAGGGGGCAGGATGGTTATAGTAGGAGAGAGAGGGACTATAGTTGCTTATATATAACGCAGTCTAGAGCAAAGGATCATGGTGCTGTAGGAGATAGACACCCTAAGGAGTTACAGAGTGAGCAGTGGTGAGTGAGGCATGGGGGTGAAAGGACAAATTGGAAAAGGTTGTTATAAGCTACTTCCCACTTGTGCAAGGAAACCAAAGGGGTGTTAACGATGAGGAGGGACCCATATTGTAGGCAGGGGAGGAGTAAGCCCTGGGCAATTGTCTTCCATGCTAGATGTGTATGAAGATGCTGAGCCCCATGTTTTAGAATCTTGGTCTCAATCCCATCAGGGACAGGTGCAGCACCCAGTGGTAAAGATTTAACAAGATGCAGGACCTCACTCTTTGAGACCACTTTCAGGTAGACTGGGGAGTGGGTTGTGGGGGGGGGGTGAGGGTTTTGGATTGTGGGAGATTGAGATAGGAAGAGGGAGAGATCACTGAAGTGGGCATTGAAGGCATTGGCTATTGTGAGGAGGTTGTTGCAGTGAGTGTCGTTTATGATAACATCATTGGTTGGGGATTGGGAAGGAGCACCCAAGAACCCTTTCAAATGACCCCAGAATCTTCTAAGATGCCAGCAGAGACAGTAAGCTTAGTTTTACAAAAGGAGCTTTTGGCTTGTCAGGTGTCTCTTTTGCAGTGATTCCACAGCATACAGTAGTTTTGCCAGAATTGGGGGTCAGAAGAAGCCTTGTAGGAGTGCCAGAGGCTATCTCTTTCTTTATAGAGAGAGAGGAGGTTGCTACAGAGCCAAGGGGTGGCAGAGCCCTTACCTCTCCTCCTGGTGACTGGGAAAAACCCTGTCTTATAGTTGGTAGATGTGTGACTGGAAGATTTCCAGGTCAATGTTTACACTGGGAGTGGCTAGGATGTGGAACCAGTATATGAGCTGGAGCTCAGTGGTAAGTGTGACTATGTCAAGGCTGGCAAGGTTTCTGAAGAAGAGGGTCTTAGGAGGACTTTTCAGGGGGTGTGCTTTCCAAAGGCAGTAAGTGGGGAAATGATCAGTGATGGAGTCCGGTAGAACCCCAGACTCTGTGATCATGTCAGGATGGTTGGTGAGCATTCAGTCTAGTAGAGGATGCACTACTTGGGGAGGAGTACGTTGGATCCAAGATGATTTGAGAGAGACAGGCTCTGCTGCTAAGCATTTTGTAGGAACTGCACTTTGGACTGAGTCAATCAAAACTGAGATCCTCCATTACTATTGTATCATGTTCGCCAATAGAGGAGAGTGTTGAATTGATTTGGGCAGTTAGACTTGCAGTGCCACCTTTTGGTGGGTTGTAGACACATAATGTGTAATGTTTTGGTATTGCCAGTGGTGAGCGTGGCACATAGAAGCTCACAGAGAGACATTTCCGGTGGGATGAGGGGCCAGGGACAGGTTGTGGTGGGGCCTAAAGTAGATGAGGAGACCATCTCTAGAATTGAAGGTGGGGCAGTCAAGCTATAGAAAGGAGTAATGAGTGATGTTACAGAGAGAATCAGGGGTGGAGGGCTTGAGCAATGTTTCAGAGATCCAGAGTATGTCAGGTGAGTATTGTGCAGTCCAGGCTTCTAGCTCAGTTTTGTTTGCCATAAGGCTGTGAATATTTAGATGACCGTTTTTATTCCTTTGTGGCTATCCCACAGTGGTAGAGAGAAGGGATCTGGGTTTGTTTTGATGTTGCCAGCTAGAGAGAGGTACAGGAAGTGAGTCCACATAGTGGTGCATTTTGGGGAGCTGTGCTAGCTAGGATACACGGGGGGGTCCTTTTGTGGGTGGTCAGTTGTAGCAGCTTCATTTTAGAGTATAAAAGCCCAGTAGGGGAGGGATGTCTGTGAGCAGCAGCTAAAAGGTTTGAGAAGTAGAAATCAGTGTGTGGGGGGGGGGGGTGCATAGGATAGGTATCAGGAAGTGGTAGCGAGTCTGTCAGTGAGATAGATAGGAGAAGGAGTCCAAGTACCAGAGTGGATGTTAGCATTTGCTGAGCAGATGGAGCGGGCATGGCTAGGGACAGGGTGGGGCGGCAGTTTTAGGAAAAAGGGTTGAGGAATGAGTGTTTTATTTGAATCGATGTATTGCATAGTATGAGGTATCCAGTGAACAAGGTGACCAAAACTGGATGCCTACAAAAATGGTGACTCAGTTATGGCACCTGTATTCACAGCTACCTAGCAGGGGGGCGACCAGATACTGGGGTGGGAGAAATACCATGACAGGAAGTAGCAGGTATATGCACACGCGCACATGTTCGTGGGGGTAGGCAAGGGAGGGACTGTATGTATGAGGGGGTATGGCGATCAGCTGCCAAGCTGATCTGTTAGCATGGTGGGGAGGGTGGTCAGCTGGGAGGTGTAGAGTTCAGGTCCGTTGCAGTGCTGTTTTTTTTTTTTGCTGCCAGACTGCTCTACATTTATTGAAGTTTTTCACCCCCCCCCGACATGCACCCCCCCAGGAGTTGAGAATCCTTAAGTAGGGGGTGCGGGGAGATGAAGTGCCACATGGGGGGGGGGCATGAGGGGCATAGCTCTCCACAATAAAAATAAGACCCATAGGTCTTGGGTACCATTTTTGTCCGCACTGCAAGTACACATTGCCAAAATACATTTTGGTGATGTACACCTGCCATAATGGTGATTGCTATTCCACAATTGCCGTTATGACATGGCACCCTTATATGATAGTTGATGTATTGTATGATAATGGGTAAGATGGTTCCCTGGGTATAAAGATGACTAGTCTCTGAGTAGAGATCTAGATGGGGATAATTAAGATAAGGGTCATACGCCGCGAAGTAAGAAGGGACACATAAATATGCGTTCTGACCCAGTCCCCAAAGGAGCGGAGCTTGTTAGTTAGAACACACTTTAGTTGTAAAAACATTTTTGTTTTCGGTACAGATTTCTTTTCTGTTTATAACACTGACATTCATTTCTACCAGTGAGACGTAGCCATGGTGAGTGAGGAGGAGGGAAGGCAGGGTATACCAACTGTAGTATCCCTACAGGGGTGCAGAACTGGGCTGATTGTATCAACACAGCTCGTAGGCTGAAAAAAAGTGAGCACACCCCTGGGTGGGAGGGTGGCTGGGGGAATCTGATGATTTATAATATATTTATTTGTTTTATTTTTACTTGTTATATTTATGTTTGCTTATTTATTCACTTGATTGTGTGGTTTTATTGTTGTGTTGTACAGTGCTTTGACACTTAAAAGGTTCTTTATAAATAAAACTTACTTACTTAATAAGTAGTGGTGCCACGCAAAGCGCAGCACTGCTAGTGTGCCGAGAAACAGCTGCTGGCAATGTTGTAATACCTGCTGTGTTTTGTTGTGTGCAGGCTCCATGGAGCAGTGAGCTCCTGTCATGCAGTAGTGGTGGGGAGGGCCCAAAATACCTGCCCTCTCGAGTCAGAGGACTGTTGCTATGACTGGGAGCCTGTAAGGTAAAACACAAGGGAATTACAAAAAGGATTAAGGAGTCAGAGCATTGAGACAAAGGGGCTGCGGGGTCAAGGCAGAAAACAGGAAAGTGAGATGCAGGGGGGGGAAGGGGGAGGAGTGAGTGCAGGAATAGAGATTTCTACTGCTATGAATTAGGCTGAAACAAAAAAAAAAACATGTGCCCTGTACTACAGCACTTTAAAGGTAACCGGCAGATGTATGCTGGAACAATGTAGGCAGCTCTTTATAAATATAACTTAAATGGAATGGAGTTACAAGGGACAACAGAGGAGAAGGATCTGGTATCCATATTACCAGCAATCTTAGTTTCAGGACTCATTGTAACCAAGTTATTAGGAAAGCTAGTGGACTCTTGCATTATGTAAGATAGCACATTAAAAGTAAGGATAGATTAGTGGTGATGCCACCGTACAAGGCATTGGTCCACCCACATCTGGAGAACTGTGCCCAACTGTGCCCAATTCTGGTCACCAGAGCTATAAAATCTCTCGAGCAAGTACAAAAAAGGGCAACTAGGCAAGAGGTAGGCATAGATGGGTTCTGCTACCAGCAGAGATTGCAGGAACTAGGTCTTTACTCACTGGAGTTCCGTAGGCTCTGTGGAGATATGTGCATGGTATATAGGGCACTTTTGGATGATGTCTTATGGCCAAAATTAGGCCTTGAGTTAAGGACCCAGTTATATGATACTAGGGCATATCCACTTCAAATCAAGATCAGTACTTATTGTACAAATAGCAGGAAAACATTGGTTTAGTAAAAGGGTAACCAGGATATGGAATAGTCTGCCAATAGGGGTGGTAGCAAGTGCGAATATGTCAGAATTTAAGCTAACACTAGAAAACTATTTGATTACACAAGGTATTACGGGTTATTAATATGGCAGGCCACAATGGACTTCTGTCTTCTTGGCCTTGTATTTACCTATGAGACCTATGAGCTCTAAAGGCACTTAAGGCACCAGTGGATATTGCTTGAATACAGAGCAGTTGAACAACAAAAATACAGGGAATATAAACAGTCAGTACTGCTCCTCTGAAAAAATCTCAATCGCAATAGTGTGCCAATAAGCAGCTGTTGGGAACACTAATATCTGCTGTGTTTTGTTATGTGCAGGTTCCGTGGAGCTGTGAGTTTCTGTCATGCAGCAGCAGTGGGGAGGGCCTGAAAGACCTACTCTCTCAAGTTGGGGGACTGCTGCTATGACTGATGACTGGGCACCTGCTGTGTTTTGTTGTGTGCTGCCTCCATGGAGCGGTGAGCTCCTGTGATGCAGTAGTGGCTCTCCAGACTGTACTGCCATCCCCTCCCATTTTACCCATTTGCCCTCCCTTCTATTCTCCAATATTCTTCTTACTATCTCCCTTTCCTTCTACCCCTGGATTCTTATGTTAATTGGTTCCTTTTGAGATTTTTCACCCTCCAGATTTCCACTACTGACCCTGTAAATCTGTGGGAAGGGGTAGTTTATGTCTTCCTACCTTATTCTGGCTCCCCCTTGGCTAGTTTAAATGTTCACCAATATAACACTTAAACTGTTCACTGTGGATCACGGGTTCCCTCCTGGATGGATGTAGGTTGTTGTCTTTGTACTGGCCTTTATCCATCCAGATGGGGCCCCAATCCCCAATGAATCTGAATCCTTCCTCTCTGCACCATTCCTTCAACCATGCATTGAAATTCCTGGTGTGGAGAATCCTGTCCTCCCCCTCTCATGGGTAGATAGCATCTCTGAGAAGGTCACAGAACATGTTATTTGCCTAAGACCCCTCCATGATTCCCTGAACTCCTCCTGAACTATTGCTGGCTCATCTCTAGCCAGGTCATTAGACCCCAGATGGACAGTGACATCCAGCTCTTCCCCCTTCCTACTGCTCAAGAGATCTCTTGGATCCTCTTTCCATCCCTTCAAGCCATGACACAAACTCCGCCACCAGAATTCACTTCCTCCTTCTCTTGGGGTCCTCTGCCAACCCTTGGGGTCTCCACTATGAAGGACCTCCATATTCACCCCGGTCACTACTTCGGGTGCCTCTGTAGAACGTTCCCATCTGGACAATGTGGTGTAGGAGTTTCATAGTGGTACCGGATGGTGAATGTACTTGCACTCCACCACCCTTACCCTTCCTGAGCCCACCATTGTCCAACTGCTCCTCCTCCTACTTGGCATCCTTTGAGGTAGCAGTGTCAGACTAGGTGGTCCCCGGGTGAGGGAGTAGGTCCTTTGACCTTGAATCAGGCAACCTCTCTCTCCTCCCTCAGCCCAGAAAGGTGCATGCAGATTGGGCAGCAATATAGCCTCTAGAAGGTCTCCCTGCAAACTGCCACCTCACAGCCACTGTACTGTACCACTCCCATCATCCTATACTTCCTACTCTATCTGTAATTTTTAGCCCTTTTAATTCCTTTTATTCCCTTACCTTATATAGGGAATTTCACCTTTCCCTAGGTTCCTGTGTCCCCTCATTCCAACCTACATTGAACAGTTGCCAGCTGGCCACCCACCTGTTACCTAGAAAGAATAGCTAGCAATATCTAGTACTTTATAGGAGGAGTGCAGTCAAAATGTTCAAAAACATATGTCGTATAGTGTTTTGATTTCTATGTGAAGTCCTGGTGTTTCCTTTGCTTTGCTTTGTTTTCTTTCTAAACTAGTCTGCTAGTTATATAGCAGTTTTATGGTCCCTGGAGAGCTCCGTCTAAGCAAAGTGTATTGCGTTTCCTTTTCCTACAATGCATCCTGTATCATTTAGAATGCAGTGTGCAGTTCTGAAGGCCGCATCTCCGTAAGGACATAGACAGGGTGGAGGCAGTTCAAAGAAGGACAACAAAGATAGTGCAGTGCCTGCAGCAAAAGTCATATGAGGAGAGACTAGGAAACCTCAATATGTATACCCTGGAGGAGAGAAGAGACAGGAGAGATATGATAGAAACCTACAAATTTCTAAAAGGCATAAATAGGGTACCGGAGGGTAGCATCATTCAGAAAAGGAGATGTCAAGGAACAAGTGGACATGACATGAAGTTGGAAGAGGGGTAGACTAAGGGGTAGCATGAGGCAGCATTTCTTCACAGAAAGGGTGATGGATGCATGGAATAGACTCCCAGAAGAGGTGGCGGGGGCAAACACAGTTGGGGGATTCAAGCATGCATGGGACATGCACAGGGTAATCCTAGCAATAGGAATGATGAAGTAAAGCTGAAGATCAAGCAGGGTCTGCGGTTTTTACAGTAGGCAGGGAAAATTAGCTAACTAGATGGGCCTTGTAGTCCTTATCTGCTGTAAGTTTATATGTTTCTATAATGCATCCGTGACCACTTATTCAGCAAGTATTAGAGATAGAAACCTGATATTCTGGCCTCCAATGAATAGCTCTAATTCAATATTTTTGTTTTCTGTGTGTGTGTGTGTGTCAGGTCTAGCCAGCAGGAGTACATGTTTTGCCTTTAAAACCTGTAATTTCATCAAATTACACACAACCATAAAAAGCACACACATTGCCCCAGATCATCAATGCTAGAATCAGTAAAGGCTCTAGCTATTTTCTTACAGAATAACTCACTCAATTAGCCTGCAAGTATTTGCTAAACAGTAAATGTAGCAATCAGTGCTCACTGGATAAGGAAAGTTACTTAATATCACAGTACTGCTGTAGTAAATTGACTCTAAACCAGTGCTTGCTGAATCCATGATCCCGTAAACATCACTGTCACATGGAACAGGAGGCATTGTGGAAAGAAGAAGAGCAAAAATCTGGCTGAGATGGAGATCCACAGAGGCCATAGAACTACTGTAAAACTAGTAGGCTAATTTAGAAAAAAAACTTCTAATAGCAGACAGAGGGAAGGATGCACTAGGACTACACACACAAACTAAAACACTCTGCACAGCATATGTTTTTGCAAATTCTGACTGTACTACCCCTTTAAATTCAAAGAATGGACAAATGGAAGCATGGCTATGAAATATAAAAAGGTAATCATATCTCCAAAGAAAACTGAGGTTTTTAATATACATGTGTAATATACATAATATACATTTCAATACCACCAAATGCAAGGTGTTACATCTTAGGTGGAGAAACCCTAAACACAGGTACACCCTGGGAGGGGAGGCGCCGGATGCCTCATCTGGGGAAAAAGACCTAGGGGTCCAGGTGGATGCATGTATGAATAACTCTGAGCAGTGCAGGAGAGTGGCTAGCAAAGCAAACAGGATGTTGGGATGCATTGTAAGGGGGATCATCTCTAGGAGCAGGGAATTGATTCTTCCGCTGTACAATGGATTGGTTAGACCACACCTCAACTACTGTGTACGGTACTGGAGACTGCACTTGAACAGGGACATACAGATCCTGGAAAGGGTACAGAGGAGGGCTACCAGGAAGATTCGAGGCCTGGGGGAGTTAACGTATAAGAACAGACTTGAGGAGCTTAGCCTGTTTTCATTGGGGGAGAGGAGAGATTGGGGACATGATCGAGGTCTTCAAGTACCTCAAGAGAATATATAGGGTAAACACTGAGGGGATCTTTAGACTAAATGAGTGGGGTATCACCAGAGGGCATGGTTTGAAGTTGGAAGGTGGAAGGATGAGGGGCGAAAAGAGGAGGAAGTTTTTCACTGAGATGGTGGTGGAATCTTGGAACACACTGCCTGGTGAGCTGGTCCAGATTTCCACAGTGGAGGGCTTCAAGAGAGGGTGGGACAGATACAGAAAGGGGATGTATAGGAACACAAGGGGGGGGGAGCGCCTCGGTTCAAAACAAGGGATCTGAGGTTCCAGCAGACTCGATAGACCGGAAGGCCTAATCTGCTGGCAATTAGTATGTTAGTATGTGCATCATATGGATGCTGAATACCTGTAAGTAAAACTGCAAGACAGTATCAAAAACACAAAGCTTTTAAGACAATTTAAAGCTTGAGCACATTTACCAAAGGAAAAAGGGAAGAATACTTGATTCAATAATTGCTTTAACTTTCACGTGTATCATGATTTTATTGTACATTTTTTCCTTTATATGTGTTTAGCGCACTTGCATATTGGTGGTGCTTTTTGGCATTATTAACTAATTATTATTAACTAATTGAATGAACTGAATTAAAGGATTTGCTTTAGCATGATATTTCTTGCCAGAACTGGATGTGAGTTGGCTGGTGTGGTATGTTGTCTTGTTACCCTGGCAACCATTTCACTATAAAAAGCAACACCATGCAGAAGCAAAGTTAGCTCTGCTGAAGGCATGGGTTAGATGCTGAAACATCATCCATGACGTCATAAGTGCATGCGAGTGTGCATGTGTACGTCCTCCTTGCTCTACAGTCCTAGAATGGATGTTCCTAATGTCTGAAATACTACAGTTTAAATAAACAGCAGTATCCGCAGCTTTAGAAGAGGTGACTGAGCCATGAAAAAATAGTTTACTGTTGAGCTGGATAGAATGAAGTTACTAAAAGGTGTTCTTTTTTCTGTGTAAAAGTAGGAAAATAAGTAAAGAAGATTTGGGTTAGATTTGTGCTAAAGTACAGCAGGTCAACTGATGACAAATGTGGAGTGGGGAGGGGTTAATAACAGTTTTTCATTACGGAGTAAATCAGATTGCATTCTAAAAAGGTCAAACAGAAAGTCACAATCTGATTGGATCACAAACATTGTAAAGTGCCTGGATTAATTGCTGGTAAACCTGAGGTCAGGGCTTCATCTTAAGAAGGCACAGCAGATACATTCTGTAGAAAGAGAAAAACAAGATCTGTCAAAAACTCCAAGCATTCTAAATAAGCTGTCAGGCAGATGCTTACATTTCAGATGAGTTATCTGCTGTAGCAGTGGGCACATATTATTTTCAAACTCATTTTTTGAATTTTAATACATGATTGCCACTAGTAGTAAATAAATACATTAGGAGAGACAGTAATACCCAAATTAATCATTATGTGCCCCCTCCCAGAAACTTTCCAGTCCTCTCCTCTGATTGTTAAGTAGCCCAATTAGTCCCACCATCACCACCAGCACCTTTTTGATACTGAAAGTCAAATGTGGCCACCTGAGCTCCTCCCTAAACCCAAGTCACCTGCACAGTGCAGAAGTAAAATGCATTACCTCTGAGCCATCAGGGTGATGAGTATGTCTCATATAAATAAAGCATGTGACTATATATAGAGGATATGTGATGGGCTGCTTCAACATATCGCAGATATCTTTTTGAGTTGACTTTGACCCTGGTGACCTCATGAGTGGCAGAGTTATGAGTGAACTGACACCAGGGTCAAAGATAATAAAGATATTTATATGTTGAAGCAGCCCATCATATAGCTAATGCATACAGTGGGAGTAGGTAAAAATCACCCATGTATATTAACTTTCTGGTGTTTGCTGAAAGATTATTAAGAAGGGATTTAGGTGAATTATTTGTTACTAGGTTGTTTAAATATTCACATTATGCCAGCTCTCGGAGGTTGCCATGGTAGTGTGAAGCCATTCAAAACTACTGTCTTGGTACAATTGGCTGAACTGTCAGTTTCCTATGAAAGTGATTGGTTGCACCTACTAGAGTTGCCATGATTGTATTTCGACAGTGACAATTTGCATAGTATAATGTCATTGCTTGTCTTACATTTTCCCACTGTCTGGATTGGCTGTGATAATGCAACACTGAATAACTGGTTGCTATGGAGACCTCATGTGAGAAGGAGTATGCTGGTGGTCTCTGATCAATGCTGTGTCTTCAATCCAGGGTTCTGTCATTTGGGATATCCTGGTTCATGGTATCCAGTATCAGGTTGCCATCTTTGCTGTTAGCCATATTCACAAGTGAGTGACAGATAGCATCTCATGGCACTCACTGGCTCATCAAAATCTGGGAGACCACACTGATACTTGAAAAAGATGTTGCCTTTTAGAACTTGTCTCTTTTTTTGAACGTTTTTTTTATGTGGTGGAACTACTTGTGGATTACGTGGTGCCCCAGTTCAAGGTGGGCATGGACTGCAAGCCATGAAAAGCTAGCAGGATTAATTTATGAACTAATCTTATATGGCTGGACTTTTTATCCCATTAGATTTTGTGTATGATGAGAACACTATCAAATTATACTGCATGAATACAGTTTTTTATTGTATCATAGGTATGAGGAAGATGTAAACAAGTGTTTACTGATATAGTAATTTTGATAGCCCTGTTTAAGTGCTATCATCAGTGCTGCTGCTGACTGAAACTTTCTAGGCAGAACTAAAAAAATTGACAATGAAGTCATAGTTTAACCTCAGCTCGCACTAAACCCTAAAGGGTTCTACTGTAGTCCCAGCCTCTCACTCATAGAAGCTCTGTTCTATGATGACAGTGACAGTCGAGATAGTGATTGTGACAACAGCAACTGAGATGTCTTTTGACAATATCTCCTTTACTATCATCACTAATAAAGATATCCAGTTTATCTTGGCAGTTTTTTACCCACTCCCATTGTATACATCATTTTTTTTTTCAATGCTGATAAGACATCAGGGAGGATCTAGCCACTTCACTATCACAGAAGACTTGGATAATTCCCGGGTGGTGGGAGGGTTAACCATGTGACAGTTGATTTGAGTATCAGTAAGTCATCTAAAAATGTTTTCTGAGCCCGAGCCCAGTGGTGCTGAGGGCTGAGGCACTGGTCGCCTACCTTGTGCTGCTGGTGACCCATGTTTGGGAATGAGCATGGGCCACTAAGGGTCGGCAGGGAAGGAGAAGGAGAAGGATTGAGCATCCAATGGACTGCTGTCCTTCTCTGGGGAGGGGGGAACTAGTAGTTGGTGCATGACTAGCCCCTAGCAGAGGCTGGGGGCTGGTGCACCAATGCTTCTGATGGGGAAGAGATGAGGCAGGTGCTTGGAGTAGGGCAGGTGCTTGGAGTAGTGCGTGCAGACGTGAGCGCACTGTCTCCTGAGGCATCATTGCACACCTCATCTCAAGGGTGGAAAAAAACTAGGAGGAGAAAAAGTGGCCAGGTGTAGCAGAGTGAAGCCAATCCCTGCAGGCGCCACCTCCACAAATGGCAGCCACCTCCAGCACCGGACTCGTACATTCGGTGGGTTGAGGGATCCCCGGCACCCACCATGGAGGGGACAGCTGTAGGACAGCTGGAAAGGTGAGTTGTGAGTGGGGGATGGGGCTGGGGCACCTGGCTAGATGTACAGCCACCCGACCAGGGAAGTACAAATAAACTAACTAAAAAAAAAAATGTTTTCTTATTCTGTTTTTTTGTTTGTTTTTACTGATCGTTGCTCATTTGAGAGTCTTGTGTTTTAGAATGAAAGTAAGCCAATTAAATAGTTTAACTCCAAATGCAAGCTCAAGAGGCAGTATAGCATAGTGTTTAAGAGTGCTAAGCTGCAAACCTGGTGAACTGGGTTTGAATCCCACAGCCACTACTTCCATATTGTGCGATCATGAGCAAGTCACCTAACTTCCCTGTGTTCCCTGGATAAACCTGGAAACAAACCTCAGCTCAGTGTCTCTCCTGGCAAAAAAAATTGTAAAATAAATAAATAAAAGAGAACAGGTAGCATAAAAGACTATTTTTTTTCTCATAAGCCAACAAAGTATAGCTGGTACTGAAAATATAAAAAAAAAACTCTTAAAAACCTATGAGTATAACAAAATGTATAGCCCAGTTTCTCTATATCTGTTCACTGTTATAATAACATTAAAGTTCTCCTGGAAGGTTGGTTTGCCAGTAGTTAATCCAACCCACGGGTGCATGATGGTCGGCTTTTCTACTGGCAAACCAACCTCCAGTTGCTTAATTAATAGTATCCACAATCATGGGGGGAAGGGAATGAGGAACTGCAATTCCCTCCATTACTGTATGGTACAGGATTTTATAAGTAAAGGAATACATTTCAGATTCTTGTTTGAACTCCCTGATAATATATGTTCCTCATCATTTTCTCATGTGATAGTCTTCTCCTGTCTCTGTACCCATCATAAGAGTAATCAGTTTTTTGGAAAAGGCAGAAAATTTAAAAGTTAACCTTTAGTGATGGTTGCCTTGTATCATGATAAGCTACTCAAGGTCTCTCGGTTTCTCAGACAGAACATTTTGTTTAAAATGTATTACCTGGAGTTATTATGAGTGCCTTTCAGGGAGGTTAATGGTCTAGAAAATAATAAATATGTCCATTGCTTGCTATTACATTGATTAGCTCTGTGCCTTCAGGTATCCATTTCTGGAATTATATTAAATTGATTTTCTACTCAGTATAATTTAGCAATATTAATTTGATCTTGATTGAATTGCATGCCTACAGTAGCTCTTTAAATGGACTGAATGAGCAACAGAGCATTAAGAGCACTACTAGTCCTTCAGATCAGATGCTCAGATGTTCAACCAAGGTGCCTTCTACCTGTAGTACAGTGTCTTTGGTGGCTGCCCAGGTAGAAGTAAAATATGCATGGCACTTTTTATAAGAGTAGGAGGAGAATGCACCAGTGTCCTGGTTAACTTTTTCATAACCATAAAACAGGTTGTATTGCAGTTGTTCATATCTTTAAATCTGTACCAGTATGAATTGACTGCAAATGACTGTACAGGACCCTGCAGTATCACTGAAACAATATGTACTGTATATAAGCAACTGCATGAACGTATGGGGAGGTCAGGTGACTTACTCAAGCTCACACAATAAACAGGTAGCTCTGACGGGACTTGAAACTTGATCTTCTGGTTCAAAGGGGGATACTCAAACCTGGGGGCTACAGTAATAGAGTGATAATCTTGCATGGAATTTGTTCCACCCCTATAGTAGAAACAATACATAATTCTTTATTCAGAATTTATTTATAAGGGATAAGTAAGCAATAATACACAACAGGGTGTGCATTAGACAGTTCTAACGCATGGTCAGGAGCACAGTGAGGCACAAAGCCACAGACCAAGTGCCTTCAGCCCCTGGCCATGCATTAAAACTGTCTGAGGCACATCCCCAGAGCATCTTATTGTGCTTATAAAATGGTCCTCTATATTTTAAATACAGTTAATAATCTATTTTTTTTGTGTGTGTTTATAGAAAAAAAATGACAATCTTTGATGTAATGTATTATAAAATAGTTCTTCCACTTGTGGTAGATTGCTGTATTTTTTTTTCCTCCTTTAGGACTTTTGTCCTGCTGCAGCCACCATAGCTATAGTTTGTTTCCCATAGTGTCAGAGTGGTTGCCATGGCTCCCCAAACTGATCATAGTTTTCATTTTATTTATTGTGCCATGTTTTATAGTTATACTGCTTTTATAAATCATAGTGCTTCCCTAAATTGGTTGTAAGTCATGATGCCTCAGCCCTCCACACCACCAAGCTGGCAAATCAGCAGGGTCCTGAAATCCTGAGATGGAGACTGAGTGAGCGGACATGCAGGAGATTGGGGGGGGGGTCAGGAAGACAGGAAGGCTGGAACAGACATAAGGAATAAAGATGTAAAAAAATCTTTTTTTTTGTAATTAAGAAACTGTCAGAATAAAATTAGGGTGCCGCTAGCACATGACATCTGGTCTGTGTATTCTGGCTTTGTGTACTGTATGCGAGGCAGGCCAAGTTAAAAACAATGGTGGTTGCTAAAATTCCAAAGAAAATAAACATTCTAAATTGTGCTCATTTATTTCATTTATGTGCTGCATCCAGGTTAGCAGCACTTGTTTTTAGCTGTGCATTAGACACTTTCAATGCATGGATAACAACCAGTCCAGACACGGGATTTTCCCTTCCCATTTTATAACTCGAAATAAGGGCCATGCAGAACATGGAATTCCACCCTCCAAATTAATACAGAATGGCAATTTCACTTCTGGAATGCTTTCTGAAATTTCTTTTTTAATTCTGAAAGGCATTTTTATGTAAACCACAACATAGTCCAGAGATTACATAATAAGTTTGCAGAAAATGAATTCACAGTTTACATAAAGTGAGGAATACAGTTCTGTTGTTAGCATTCCACTTTCAGAATTTTAGAATTTCACAGAATTAGACAGAATTTAAGAAATTCCATGGAATTCTGGTGGAAGTAGAATTTGAAACTCCCCCACAGCTCTACTTAGTTGATATGCATCATCTCATCCTCTGTAAGGGCCTGTTTCCATTTAGTATTGATATACTGAACTAATTTACAGTGGAAGCCACTACTAGTGACATAATGCAGAATATTGAAATGTTTTTTTTTTATTATTAAGTACACTTTATTGAAGTTTCACTCAAAATAATTTTTACATAAACTCATGAAAAGTTACAGTGTTATCTAGAGCGATATCTCCAATTCCATTTTTCATATTAAATCTTACAACTCTACAGTATAATAAAGAGACTAACTAGAAAAGAAAAGGAGAAACACAAAATACACCCAAATCCTCCCTCCCACCCTTCCCCACTCCCTCTGATCCCCTAGCCAAGTGCACTATCCTGACAGGCTAACCCAGTTCTGTCTCCATCCATTCAACATAAAGAAGAGACCAGCGAAAGTATACCAAAAAGGTGAGGGCAGTACTTCCTAAGGTTTCCAGGTTGCCAGTGCAGCATCAAGAGGACCCCACAGGTTCATGTAAGCAGCTCCTCTATGTCTTATATACGCAATGTGTTTTTCTAATTGTAATGCCAACAGCATTTCACTATACCATTCTATATGTGAGGGTGTTTGGCTGTCTTCCCAGTGTCGCATTATTATCAATTTAACGTTAGCTGCCACCAAAGCAATGTGGGCTCTTAGCCACTTTCTGGAATTCCTGGGAAATAAATGTATTAAGCAGACTTCCGGGTAAGCAACTGGTTGCAGCCTGGGCGAGAGGTTCCATCCCTTTTCCAACAAATTGCCATAGGGGCTGTATTTTCAGACATGCTCAAAGCATATGGAGCAACGAGCCCTCTGCCCCCTGGCACCTTATGCAGAGAGGTGAAGTGGTTAACCCACATTTATACAACCTTATTGGCGTATAGTATCAATTGTGTAGTATATTGAACTGAATCATCCGGAGTCTATCCTGCTTAATAAATCTATAACAGCCTTGCCAAACTCTCTTCCACACATCTATATCTTGCGTCAATTTCAGCTCTTGCACCCAATGGTAGCATACGCCCTTGGGTAAAAGTGGATCTATTGTTTGTAATTTTTTTATATACCCCGGATACAGGGTGGGGTTGGGATGCAACCTGAATTAACGTCTGCACCTCTAGATCTCCTACTATCTGATCAAATATATTCCTTGTGAAGGCAAGAATTGCTTGCCTGACTTGGATATACTTAAACTTATGTGAATCTGATATCTTATACCGAGACTGGAGATAGGAGAATTGGACCAGTTCCCCTTGCTGGAAAAAATCTATTAATCGTAGTTCTTTCAATAGGACACAGAAGGAAGGCAGAATAGGCCTCCCTCCTGTTTTGAAGTGGGGGTTGCCTATAATCGGCTGCAGAGGCGACTGGTGCCACTTTAAGGAATAGTGGTTTTGCATTTGATGTATTGCTCTAAGAGACCATCCAATTGGCGTATTTCAAAACTGTTTAGGAATGTGGGAAGGCACAGTATACATGAAGGCTAATAACGTACATTGATATTTAGCTATCAAAGATTTTTCTATCTCCACCCATAGGGGCACATATCTATCCGCACTTGTCAGGACATCAGCTTGCAACCAGAATGTCATCTTACTCAGATGTTGAGCACAGTAATAAGTAAAAAAGGAGGGAGCCGCTAACCCACCTTGTTCTTTAGGAGCCATTAACTTATAATATGCTCTCCGGGCTTGCTTTCCCTTCCATATAAATTTATTTAGCATTTCTGCACTTTGATAAACCAACTTTTGGGGAGATAAGGACCTATCATTCCTAAAGGGTGTAAGAGACGGGCTGAATATTCATTTTTACCAGGCTAATTCTACCCCATAGGGAGATGGGTAGGGACTCCCATCGGTCCAGGTCGGCTTTCAAGATATGTAATAGGGAACGAAATTCTCTCTCGCTAGGTAATTGATATCCCTTGTTATTTTAATACCCAGATATAGAATAGACTTTGAGTCCCAGGACAAGTTGTATGGTGCCACCTGAGCCCATGTAAGCCAACTATTCAGTGGAAGAATCTTAGTTTTAGTGCAGTTTAGCTTATAGTACGAAACTTTTGAGAATGCATCAATTTCTTTTAATAAAACAGGGATAGTTTGCTGTGGTTTTTTGATATGCATCAGTATATTGTCCGCATAGATAAATTGGGAATCTCTTATCTCCCACCTGGATACCTACGATTCCCTGGGAATACAATAGCCACCTAATTGAAGGCTCTAAATAAAGGTTAAAAAGAAGCGGAGATAAAGGGCAGCCTTGTCTGGTACCCCTCCTAAGGGGGAATGAATTGGAGAGAATGCCGTTACTCCAGACTCTGGCTGTAGGAACGGAATATAATAATCGGATCCACTTGATGAATTCTATGGGAAGACCAAAACAAGATAAGGTTTCAAAGAGAAAGTCCCAGGAGACCCGATCAAAAGCCTTTTCGGCATCTAAGGAGATCAAAGCAGATGGTATATTAGAGATATTCGCCACTGAGATAAGATGTAGCAATTTTCTCAGATGGTCTCCTGAGGACCTTCCCTTCATAAAACCAACTTGCTCAGGGTTGACAAGGACACCCATAATAGGGGCTAACCTCTTGGCTAATATCTTGGCCAATATTTTGAAATCCGAATTTAACAAAGAAATAGGACGGTAATTTTCCGGATACATGGGATCTTTTCCTGGCTTTGGAATGAGAGTAATTAGTGCTTCTGAGAAACTCAGCTCTGAAAAACCACTATCATACCAGTAATTATAAACTTCCTGTAATGTCGGTATTAAGACCCCCCCACACTTTTTAAATAAACTATTGGACAGACCGTCAGGGCCTGGAGACTTATCTGGGGGCAACTGGTTGACAGCTTGGAGTATTTCCTCTGCTGAAATATAACCTTTAAGTAACGAGGCTTGTGCTACCGATAGTTTGGGGAGATTTGCCCCATTCAAATATTGGACAATTTCTCCCCAGGACAGGGAGGTGTTTGGGTCTTCTGAATATAAAGCCTGATAGTAAAGTCCCAAACCTTGGGCTATCTCTTTAGGATCTGTACACACTTGGTCATTCCCAGGGAAATACAGGCCTGAGATGTACCTGACTGCCTCTGCTTGTCTCATTCTGTAGGCCAGTAGCCTTCCGGCTTTCTCACCTGATTCTAAATATTATATCTTAGTACGCCGTAGGGCCAGTTCTACCCTTTGCGCCTGAAAATCTGCATATTTTGCATACAACCTTCTTAGTTTGACTCCATTATTTGCACGCATGGTACATTCTCCAGTTCACGAATAGAGCTAAGCATTTCCAAGACACGGGCTCGATATTTAGATGCTCTAATAGTAGCTAGTCTAATACACTCACCACGGAGCACACACTTAAGGGAGGCCCAAATTATATCCACTTTAGCAATTGTTCCCTTGTTGGTTTCCTGGAAAAAAGTGATAAAGTCAGTTATACATTTAAGGGTATCTATATTCTGTAAAAGTTGAGTGTTCAGCCTCCATATGGAATCCTTTTTGACTCCAGGCCATAACAAATAGGTGATAACCACTGGAGAATGATCGGAGATCACCCTGGCGTGGATAAGAATATTGAAATGTAGCATGATATGTCACAGGACATCTCCATTCATTTGAATTGACTCTTATGTGATATTTCTCAATATATCCGGGTATACAGTGTATCTTGCCTAGGGTTAGTACTTATAGAAGGAGGAGGAGCCTTGGCACACATGGTCTTTGTACTTTGTAGTTCAAGAAAGTTGCCACACCCACATTTGTGTAGAAGTGTAGATATCTTTATTCCAAACAGTAAAAACCAAGGTAAAATCAAAGTTGTAAATCCACAAGACAACGCTAAGTTGTAAGGACGCCCTCCCATGTAAAGTGCAACATCAACTTTGAGCCTCATGGTAACCATATGAATAAGGTGACCACAACCGAGCACTTACCAAGACAGTAACTCAATTACAGTGCCTGTGTTCAAAGCTACCTGGCAGAGTAGCAAACAGATGCCTGGGTGGGTGAGGTAGGGCAACAGGAAGTATGCACATATACACATGGGGAAGGGGAAGGAGAGGAAAGGGAGGGAAGGTATGTGGGAGGGGGTGTGGTGGGCAGCTGCCGATCTGGTCCGCTAGCATGGTGGGGAAGGTGGTCAGTTGGGAGGGGCAGGATTCAGGTCCAGCTTGATGTGGTATGTTTTTTGCCAGAAGGCGCCTTGTGGTTTTTTAAAGTATTTCACCCCCCCGACATGCACCCCCGGAGTTAAGAATCCATTAGTAGGTGTGTGGGGCACAGCCCCCACATTAAAAAAAAAAAAAACTGTAGTTCTTGGGGGCGCCCTCTTGCCATTCGCTGCAAGTGTGTATCGCTGCAATTCATTCTTGGAGATGAATACTTGCCCAAAAGTCGATCACTATTTGGCAATCGCCGTTATAACATAGAACCAAGCCTCATAAAATAGCACATCAATTTATTTTTTGAAAGTGTTTGTGGGATCCCTCTGTAGGGGGCTGTAGTGTTCCATGTTGTTCAACTGTTTTAACATCTCAGTCTCATAATCTCATCTGGACCATACAACAGTTGAGCCCCCTTTGTCCACTGGTTTTATAATGATTTTTGGGTTGGCCTGTAGATCTAATATGGCCAGTTTCTCAGCGGCTGTACTATTGTAGTAGCAAGCCGGTGGAATTTCTAAGGATTCCAAATCTTTGATACAGGCTTTTTCAAATACTTCAGTGCTGGGGTGGTATAAAGATGGACTTGGATTTAAAGGAATTGACTTGTGTGACAGCAGGTTCAGTGGTGTTATCTTGCGTATTATATATTTCATCATGATGACTAGATGGTTCTTTATAGAAAAATGATTTTAGATGTAATTTCTGAGTGAACCTGTAAATGTCCACTGTTGTATCAAAAAGACTGAGATCTGATGTAGGGACATATGAGAGTCCTTTCTGAAGCACCACAGTTTCAGCATCAGTAAGGGTGTAGTTAGAAATGTTTACAACTATACAATTACCTTCTTTCCCTTTCTTTTAACATGCCAATTTTAGTGCCTTTTATACCTTTGTATATCTTTATCCTTTGAAAAATTATTTGCCTGGGCTCCTTTTACTAAATCACTTGCTGGACATGATATTATTCATTATTTTTATCCTCATCTTGTGGAATTTATTACCCCTTTTCTGAGCTTTTAGCACTAGTACTATCTATTAGTCATTTAAATATGCACTGTCACTTTAAATGTACTGTAAAATGTTTTCACTTCCAGCGGCTTACCAGTCTTGAGAAAGCGCTCATGCATTAAAACATTTGACACTGCACTTTGCATGAGAGGGTGTCCTTACACCTTACTGTTGTCTTCTGGATTTACAACTTGGATTTTACCTTGATTTTTTACTGTTTGGAATAAAGATATCTACAGTACACTTCCACACAAATTTGTGTGTGGCAATTTCCTTGAGCTACAATGGACAGAGACCGTGTGTGCCAATCCAGGTCCTGCTGTGTACAGCATGCACTCATTCATAGCTTAGTCAGTGGCCAGATGTGGAGATAAGATGAGGGCTATGCTGGTTGCTGGCTGGGGACTGGGTTGGGGGAGCGGGGTGGGGGGGTCAGTGTCTGACTGGGTGGGTTGTGGGGGGTCCACTAGACCACCCTGGTGATGGTTCTTTGTATTTCATGAATGGGGATCAGGGATGGGGAGAGACCACTAGACTATTAGGGAAATTTAGGAAAAAAATACCAGCTCCGCGATCGATGATCGGGGAGGGGGGTAGGACCACTAGACTAACAGGTAATATTTACTTGAATAACGGGATGCTGATCGAACTTTGGGGAGGGGATAGGGATCACTGGAGTACCAGGAAATATTTATTTGAATAATGAGAAGGTGATCGGACATTGGGGGAGGGGGAGGTACCACTAGATTACCAGGTAAGTTCATATTTAATAACAGGATGGTGATCGGAGAATGGGGAGAGGGGGAAGGAACCACTAGACTACCAGGGATATTTTACAGTAAGTAACATAACAGAGATCAGCATCTGGGACAGGGGAGGGACCAGTAGACCACCAGTGACTATGGCTGCATCGTGCAGGGGTTGGTGGGGCACTCAAGGACACCCACAGCCCATGTAAATAAGTCAATAATGGGCATGCAAATTGCCAGCTAGCGCTTTGCATGCCCAATGTTTGCTTTTGTGAATAACAAATAGCTCCACTGGCGCCATTCATTGTGGGGCCATTTAAGGGAGTGCAGGTCAGGGCAGCATTAG
This sequence comes from Neoceratodus forsteri, assembly GCA_016271365.2. Classification (NCBI taxonomy): domain Eukaryota; kingdom Metazoa; phylum Chordata; order Ceratodontiformes; family Ceratodontidae; genus Neoceratodus; species Neoceratodus forsteri. Next base: position 1,091,524,053 of record CM057458.1, read on the forward strand.
TGGGGTTAGAGGTAGCAGTAATGGGGTTACCGCTGCCTGTACCTACCCCTATTCACAGTCGGATAGCACCCAGTGCTATACGTCTGTGAATAGCATTTTTTAGCACCTGGGCAATCGCAAAGTGCAATGCAAACTTTTGCGATGCACTTTGCAATTTTTTTTGAAACTAGCCACTGGTGTCCTGCACAATCATTTGAGTAGTGTCCCTGAGTTAAGCTTGTGCTGCAAGCTTCTGCTTTACTGATGTCATCAGTTTCTGGAACTAATCTGTAATTTAAAAAATAAATATTAGGTGGAGAAAAGGCAGCATCAGTTGAGCACCCTAACAAAAAAGAAAATAAAAGAATAATTCAACCTGGACAATGAATAAAGCAGTGTAGAAAAGAAGGATGCTATACAAATGCACAAATGTTGACATATTAAATAACAATAAATTAAGGTTTATGTTCCCTTTAAGGTTAAATAGAAATATGTACAGTCTCTGTACAGTGATTATGTAGCTTTTCAAGCACTGAATGTATTCACAATGTTGATAGAGGTATCAAAATAATAATGCAATGCTGGATCTTTAACTCCAGTATGACATGGAAACATAGAAACATAGACAGTGATGGCAGAAAAAGACCAAATTTCCATTCAGTCTGCCTAAGTTCCCTATTAAGTCTTTGGGCATGTTCATTCTCCAGAGTCCTAGCCCTCCCATTCTCAGCACCATTCTCCTTTTTCCTCCCCTTTTCAGATGCCCCAAGAAACTGCAGTACCCCTCATTCTGTCCCAGCTGTGCTTAAAACCACCAATGGTTTTCACAACCATCACTTCAGCCAGCAGCCTGTTCCACACCTCCACCACCCTTTCTGTAAAATAGTACCCGTCATGTCCCCTCCTGAAGATCCCTCCTGTTAGCTTCCATTCATCACCATGTGACCACAAGCCAGTATTCAAATGGCATAGTTCCCTACAGTTCACCCTGTTAATTTCTTTTAGAAATTTGATGGTTTCTATCATATTTCCCTTCTCCCTTTTGGTTTCCAGTAAGTACATGTTCAGTGCCTTGAAGTGTTCCTAACAGGACTATCCTGCTGGCCCCAGATCATTTTAGTTACCTGGCAGTGCACTGTCTCCAGGATATCCCTATCCTTCCTAAGGTGAGGACTCCAGAACTGGGTGCAGTACTCCAGATGTGGCCTCACCAAGTATCTATGCAGGGGGAGTATTACCTCTCTTTGTCTGCATTAATATCACTCCCGATACAACCCAGCACCCTACTTGCTTTGCTATATGCCTTGTTGCACTGACTTGATTGCTTTAGGGAGTCACTTATGATGACTCCAAGGTCTCATTTTTCAGTTGTGGTACTGAGTCTCATCCCTCCTATCCAGTGCTCCATCCTGCAGTTCCTGTTCCCTAGGTGCATCACCTTGCACTTTTTTGGCAATTAATTTCCACTGCCAAATCCTTGACTACTCCTCCAATTTTTGCAATTCTCGCTCTGCATTCCCTTTATTCACACATCACTATCCACTTTCCCACAGAGCTTAGTGTCATTAGCAAAGAGACACAGCATGCCCTAGATCCTCTCACCAATATCACTGATAAACATGCTGAAAAGAACCAGCCCTAGTACAGATCCCTGTGTGGAACCCCGCTCATGATCTCTCTTTCTTCTGATTTAACCCCATTGACCACTACCCTTTGCTGCCTACCCTTCAGCCAGTTACCTGCTCAGTTTGCTACCACGTTAGACATACCCAGATCCTCCATTTTCTTCACCAAGCATTTGTGAGGCACACAGTCAAAAGCCTTGCTGAAATCGAAGTAGAGCAAATCCACAGCTTGGCCCCTATACTGTTCCCACATCACTCAGTTGAAGAAAACTATTAGGTTAGTCTGACAAGACCTCCATGCTATGCATCTGTGCTGTTTATTATCTTGGAGACCATCACTCCCCAAGTAGTCTGCGAGGTTCTCTTTGATCAGTGACTCAGTTTCCCTAGAGTAGAGGTAAGACTGAAAGGTCTGCAATTCCCTGTTTGTTCCATGTCCTCACCCTTATGGAACAGAACTATGTCTGCCATCCTCCAATCCTTCTGGATTACACATGTCCTTAGAGAGCTGTTGAATAGACCTACCAGGGGATCAGCCAGTTCCACTGCCAATTTCCTAAGTATCCTCAAATGCAACCCATCTGGCCCTGGGGTCTTATCACTCTTAATGGCTGTCAGACTTTTCAGGACCCTTTCACTAGTGAATGTTGACTGCTTCTTCTTCAGGACCCTCTTTGTGTTCACTTTGGTGCCCTTCTCTGGCAAGGGCCCACCATCCTCACTAGTGAAAACTGAGCAAAAGTAATCATTTAGGATGATGGCCCTTTGCCCGTCCTCCTTGTGGAGGGGTTGTGGGATAACAGATGCACCAGACACCGAACTTCAAATTCAACACACAATCTCTGTGTGATGTTTATTCAAAACACAAGAAATAACCTTCTGCAATGGCATATTTTTTCTTTGGTACATCAGTTTGCAGCAACAGACTATGAATGTCCTTTCTCTGCACTTAGCCAGCACCTACTTATACTGATCTCTGAGCTAACTACTTTTCAGTGAAAACCTTTCATCCCTATGTGGGCCTCATTTGCTTGGGTAGTGGGGGCTCAAAAAAAAAAAAAAACTAAAAACCAAAACTCTCAGTGCAGAAACACTGAAAAGAGGGTTACCCCAAAAGGCATTGGCAACAAATCAAGTTACAAAGAAATACAACATCATACATATTTCCATGACGTAAAGCACAATGTGATATATGCAAATCACCATTGCATTTCCAACTTGTTCAGTTTACAGCAATTTACATGCATTTTAAATAGCACAACTAACGTAATTTCTATAATGGTCACCTGGTACTTTTTTACCATGATAAAAACTGCCTAGTGCCATGATATTTTCAACATGTACAACTTTCATAAACATAAGGTATATACAGCAAGGTATTTTATGACATAGTGCTATTGCTTACTAAATCCAACAATGATAAACACAACCTGTTTTACATACATTTGGAGGTCACCACGATGACCTCCCTGCATGAGGACCTGAGAGAGAAAAGAAAAATTGAAGAGGACACCATAGCATAGTCAAGAAAGGGAAGAGAGTGCCCATAGGTGGCCAACCTTATGGACTAGAAATTGTAATGGATAGATTAGGCTAAGAAATAGAAGAACTGTTGCAACAGATTTAAGAAAAGGTCGGTCCTAAAGAGTGGCAGGCACTTCCTGTCACAGTCCTCAGTCACCTTGTCCCTCTCAGTTAGCCATACAATTCTCCCTATTTTCTTTCATTTTTCACTAATATGTCTGAAGAACTGTTTTCTTTGTTCTTGACCCCCTCCACAATATGCAGCTCTCTGTCTGCTTTTGCCTCCCTAACCATCCTCTTGGCCTCCCTATTTTTCAGTAAATATTCTCCTCATTCTTCCACTCTCTGCTTTTCCTTAAATTTGTAGAAGGTCTTCTTCTTGGCCCTCACTGATTCTCTGACCTTTGCCGAGAATTATAGCAGTCTTCTAAACCTACTCTTTTTGGTTAGTGTTCTCATGCAAACCTTAGATGCCCCGAGAATGGCACACTTAATTACCTCACATCTCGCTTCCACTCCATCTATTCTGTCCACTCCTATTAACTTATCCCTGGCCAGCTCCCTCAGCCTACTGAAGTCTGCCCTTCTAAAATCAAGGACTTCAGCTCTTGGCTGTGGTTTACCCAACCCAAGGGCCAGTTTGAACCCAATGGAATTATGGTGACTGTTCCCTAGTGGCTCCCCCACAGCTCCTACCACCTCTGAGTTGGTGAGCACCACATTGAGAATTGCAGTCTGCCTGGTGGGCTCTTTATCTAGCTGTACCAGCAGACAGTCCTGGAATGCATCCACCAAGGCCTGGCTACTGGTACTCCTGGCCATAGGAACATCCCAATCAATGTCTGGCAGGTTCAGATCACCAACAACTACTACTTCCCCTTTAACTACCCTTCTTTGAAGTTCTTCTCTGAGCTCTTTCTTCTTCTTCTCTTGCCCCAGTGGTCTATAGATCACTCCCAAGCACAGTTTCTTCCCTGAGGCAGTAATGAGTTGCACCAACAGTGATTTTGTCTCCCCATTACAACCTCTGATGCCCCCATATTCTGTCACCTTGATGCCCCCTTGACAAAAAGGGCTACTCCTCCCCCTCTACCTGTTTCTCTGTCCCCTCTTGAATATTGAGTTCCCAGGTACCAGCAGTTCCCAATCATTATTATCCAAGGCCCAATTTTCCAGTATGGCCAAAAGGTCCACCTCAGCTATCAGCACCTGGAGCTCACTAAATTTATTTCCTAGGCTTCTGACATTGAGGAATTCCCCTTCCATCTGACTCTTGATCATACTTTGCTACTACCTATGTATCTCTCATGTCCTCTCACACCCCCTTGTTTCTCTTAGTGCTTGCACCCTTTGCATTCTCCATCCCCAAAGTCCCTTCACCTAGTCCAGTAACAGCCACAGTTTCACTCATAATTGCTGCAGTGTTACAAGCTCCCAGATGTGGGGCAGTACTAGCTAGGATCCCTTTACTCTCCTCTGCCACTGAGGTTCTCCTAGACCCCAGTGTCCCCCACAATTAAACAACGGATATAGATGTCAAACTTCTGCCCCTGCATGCAGGCCTCCTCTCTCTCTCTCTCTCTCCTCATTTACAGTCTGTCAACCTTGAAGAGCTTCTTGTCCCAAAAGTCTCCCCAGTCCCCCACAAAGTCGCACCCCTTATCCATACAGGTTCTGTGTCATAATGGTGACCGCCAAAAGGCGATCGCCATTACGGCAAAGTCACAGCGCTAAACAATTTTGGCACTGTGACTCCACAACACACAGCAAAATGGAACCAGGGACTTGTTTTTAATATTTTATGCAGGGGATGTTGCCCCCTCACCCCCCCAGTGGGGGTTCACCCACCCTCCCTTAAGGATTCTCAACTCCAGGGTGGTGCATGTCGGGGGATGCAACACATTAAAAAAAAAATTTAGTCTGGGCACAACAAAAACATACCTGTGCCCAGACCTGAACCCAGCACCGTGTCCACCCAAGCCGTGAACCCACCCAGCACACCACGGGACCAGCTCAGCAGCCCACTGTGGCACCACCTCTCAAAACCCCTCCCACTCTTTGCATAGCATGCTCACTCCCACCTCCCTGTGCTCCCACCCTCCTGTCACTACATGCATGAACCAACCCCATCCAGTCACCCTACCTCATTTGTAGCCCCATGTCATGCACCACAATTGAGTTGCCATTTTGTGGTTCGCTCAATTACAGTCGCGCATGTCACAGACTACCTCCTTACACCATCCCTGAAGTCATCCATTAAACTCCTGTGTTACCTTCCCCCTTATCCTTTCCTGCTATCCCTCCCTGCCCCACACAGGGAAGACTTTTGAAAAGGCCAGGGAGGCTGAGTGTGCTGCCAATCTGTCCCCTAGTCTACAAATGTCTGCTTCACCATCTCCACCAACTGGTTTGCTAGATCATTGGTAGCCAGGTATACCAGAACCCCTATCTAAATCACAGATGGCAGATGCCCCAGAAAGGCACCAGACCATCCATCTCCCTTTCAGGCCCCCACCACCCTCTCTACTTCCCAATCAGTGAGTCTTCTACTGCTAAGAATCTTCTGGTAGATTTACTCCCCTTGAGTGCCATCATGCTGTCCTGCCCTTTCCCATTGACTGTCTTGGACCCCAGCAGAGTTAGGTGACTGAACCTCCTCTAGGTGTGTGAAGCTATTTTCCATGTGGATAGAGAGGGGCTGGATAACTTCTTTGTGGTTAACTGTGCTTCTCCTCCCTGTCCACCTCCCCACTACTCTCCACCTTCTTAATATATATGACATACACAAATGTGCTAGATGTGCTAGTCATAATCCCAGTACAGCATTATTATGATGGTTAATGATGACGGTGATGAAGATGACTACTACTGCAAGCCCTTCTTATATACTCACAAAGATTAGCATGCTATGGCTTCCAGCACTGACCTCTGCCTCTTTATTTTTTACACACTACAATGAATGCTAGTTAAAATACAACATGCTCAGGGCTCAATCCACAATTGAAACCACACCTATAAAGGGGTGCAAGTGTGCTGCTGCATGCTGCAGTGAGGTCCTGTTCCATACATGTGGAGACCTTTGTGCATCCACAACCACAGTCTGTTCCCTGTCCACACCTGATACAAACAGCAAAAACTGATACCTTGCTCCCAGTGCTGTTATGTGCTGTCTGGGTCAGGGGTGGGAACAAGAGCAGGCATGTACCCCATTTTCATGACATTTTCCAAATTACTGAGGGCCAGTAGAAGGGGCAGGGACTATGTAGCTCACAGGAATGCAGTAGGTGGTACATGCCCCTTCTGCATGGCCACAGAACACCCATCCTTGCCTGACTGGTGGCCAGACCACCAGCCTACAGCTGTCTGAGCCTCTACAGAAGGCAAGGGGGGCATACTGATACTAGCTGCAAAACTTGGAATTTGTTAATATTTATGGTGGGAAAATGCAAGCCCCACGAGGTGCAAGGGAGGGATCTTGTATAGGGCAGACCAGGGCATCTGACTGAATGGGTAGGATCTGGCACAGCACCTACCCTAGACCTGTCCCAGCACTTCTGCACAGCACTCTTTGTGTGGCTCCTGGAGGGCCGAGGATCAAGGATGCTGGCAGTTGCACAAGCTCCCAAGGATGCAGGTCTATTCACACCAGATACATGTGTTTTACGCACACCTGAGTGCTATTAAGGATACGAGGCCCTATGCACTATGCCTACACACCACGGAAACTGGGAGCATAGGCACAGATACGCATGAATGCCATGCAGCAGGGGTCCCGCGGACTTCCAGCAGCATTCATGAATGGTGCGCAAGTCAGGTACGCTCTGGATTACCTGGCCGTATGGACAGAAATGCACTGGGGCTGAGTGGGGGTGTGTACTGGGGGTGTGCCTGCACTATGCACCATTCACAAAGGTGCATAGTTCTGCACACAGGGGGCGTGGAGTGGTGTGGATTACAGCAGGGGATCCTGCCATGTACAACAGTTCGCATGGCAGTCACCACAGGTCCACTGCCCACCCCTTTCCAGCAGCCATGTATGATCCCCCAACAGAACCCCACCCCCATCCTGTATGCTGACCCCCCACCACACATTGAAGCCCCATCCCCATTGAAGTACATGGCACACCTCCCCACAGCACACAGAGTCCCTGATGGACCTGGCAGTATGTGGCAAACACCCCCCAACACATAGAGTCTCGGACTGGCGTTATGTGCAAAACACTCCCACCCAAACAGAGAGCCTGACCTGGTCTGCAAGGTAATGAGCCCCCTCTCCAACCATAGCACCCTACTGGTGGCCCCATCCCCTACTGCTTTGCATGTCCCACCCAACCCCAATCACGGACCATCCCTCATTGGTGGCAGTCCCCCCAACTCATATATTTTCTTCTCATAACTCACACACACACACACACACACACACACACACACACCACACATTGGTCCATTTACCCCATTAATGCAGACACCCCATCCTGCACAGCTATACCCATCCCATACATGTACACCTCCCCGCCCAGTACAGCATGTCCCAACCACCCCAACCTCTTGTCCTGGAACCTCTGCCCTAATTGGTGGTCAGGCTCCCCCCACCCTCTGTAGCACTGATAGAGCCCCAGTCCCTGTACCCGACAGTCGATCCCACGGCTCCGGACTGCCAGCGGCACAGCCCTCTGCACACCTCCATGGCGGCTGCTGGCTGTCCAACTGATGCAGGGAGCATGACAGCTATATATAGCAGCACACTCCCAACATCATTTGGATGGCCAGCAGCCGTTGAGGTGTGTGGAGGGTCACTTTGCTGGCTGACTGGAGCTGCGGCACCAACTGGCAGGTACAGAGACTGGGGGCTGGTGTTGTTGGTATTGTGGGGGGTGAGGGAGCCACTGACCACCAATTAGGACAGAGGTGCTAGGATCAGGGGTGGTCAGGATGTGCTATACTGAGGGGGGAGCATGTGCACATATATGGGGATGGAGAATAGTTGTGTGCAGAGTGGAAGAGTCTGCATTAATGGAGTCAGTGGACCAATGTGTGTGGGGGGCCTATGGGGACAGGACACAGATGTGTCTGGGGGGGTTACTGCACTCTGACGGGGACGGGGTAGTGCTGTGTGGTGGTGGGGTCTTTCCACAGGCCCACTGTACAGAAGGGCATGGCTGCACAGGTCCGGGTGCCTACAGGAGCTATTCATGCACCCAGACTCACACTTTAGCATGCAAATGATCTTCTTCGGGACCCAGGATGGACATCCGATTGGATGCCCACCTGAGTCCACTACTCTGCTCTTGGCCACCAAGTGCAATCCTGCACTCCAGGGAGGCAGGGCCACAAACAGGTGCCCTGCGGCTGTATGCACTAGTGAATACCGTGCACCCTGTGCCTGTCTGGGGCTGCAGAGCTACATAGGCGGGGTATGTGTCTTTGGCATGTACTGTCTGCCCCATTAGTGCATAGGCACCACGGTCCTTAGTAAGTCATGTGACATGCATAATCGCATGACTGCAAGAAACATGTCACATCTTTATTAAATCCTTTTTTCATGTTTTAAGATCTGCAAGGTTGTTAAAAATCAAGTGCAAAATCCAAACCAAAACACAATCCAAATTTTCTTCTTTCACTATTTGTTGTGTGGCCTGCTTTTTATTGTTTTCTGCTCATTCCAGTTTTTGTTTGCAATTTGTATTTTGTTTAGTATTTGCTACACAGTTATAATTTTTGCAAGTTATTCTGTTATTTAAATAATATGTGTTTTATTAGGTATTCACCACCTCCCCCATTGTCCCTCACCCTGGTTGCATCTGAATATGAGCCATGGCTCAGTGTTCCTATCCTGCTCATGAAATCGAAAACAAAATTACATAAAAATCAAGGCTGTTTAAGGAAAGTCTTCTGTTTGTAAAATGTGCTTTCTAGGAAGTGAACACAAACGGTTTACAAAGCTGTTTTTTATTAATTGTTTTCAAAATCTGCTTTTTTGGGGTGGGGAAAAAGAGTTGAGGAACATTGTTTTAAAAATTAAAACAAGTTTGGGGTGAACATAAACTGTTGAGAAACTCTTTTCTAAGAAAGTCTGGCTTTAAGGCTAGTCAGTCAGTAATGTTATAAACTGATTGATTATTATGTTGATGATTTCACAGTTAATTAATTTTCATGTGACATGGGCTTAGTATGAGTTATGTAAGCAATAACCCATGACAGGGTATGGGGTTATTGGCAGTTAGTCCACACCCTGGGTTCATTGTGAGGCACAAGGTCACAGGCCGAGTGCCCTCACAGCACCCAGGGTGTGGAATAACTGCCAATAACCCCATATCCTGGACTGGGTTATTGAGCTTATAACATGGGTTAAGTTTAAAAAATGCAAAACCATCCAGAAGGTTGTTTTTTACTTCTTTCAACAGTGAACTTTGGAGTATATCCTGCCGTCTTCACATAATAGTCCCCACAACTCATGCATAGCTGAATTAGTTTATAAGCATACAAATGTCACAAATTGAGATGTGAAATGATTGTTGACATTTCTATGCTCATAAGATAACACACATACAAATGGCTCATTTGCTTGTCACGACTGTGCATATAATACTCTGGAGCTGTACATGGTGCACTGTATCTGATGTTCTCACTCTCTCTCTCTCATAGCCCACCGGCTGCCATGCCATGGCACTCACTCCAGTTTTCTGCTGGGGATCTCACCCACATTTCTGACACTGTTGGTGGATCTGCTGTTGCCTCTCCTTGTGTGTCACATGGACAGTGAACACCGGACTGCCTCTGCTGTCTCCCATCAGGCTCGCCCACATTTCCCCCAGTGGCAGTGGCACCGCTATGCCCCCTCCCTGTCATCATGCTTATGATCATGCTACAGCAGTTCCTTGAGTCACACTTTCTGAATGGAAGAGATGACAAGTGGAAGAGCACTGCAGACAGGGAAAAGTGAGTTACAATTTCCAGCACCAAACTCAGCCGTTCGTGCTCTCCCTCACTCTTTGCACAAAACTCTCTCTTTTTCCCCTCTGACAGGCAGCATGCCACAGATGTGATGGAAGGGATGAGAGGAACAGGAATGGAGCCAGGCACAACTCAGTGTCCCTGAACATTGTGGGGGTTGGGGGCCAGTACCCGGCAAAATTAAGCTTGCGGCCAGTCTGGTCTGACGAGGTGCAGGGTTGCATCACTGAAGAGGACCCCCTCTCACAATCTATTTGGGTACCGGGGCCTGTTTTGAGAAAGCTGATCACAAACCAGAATTCCCTCTTTCTCAGTACAGCATGGACTGGGAAAAACAAACACTGCCTTTCTGCCCACAAATGTCATTACCTGACACCTCCGCTGCAGCTCTGTCTCGCTTCACTAATGGTTGCCTTCACAGTTTCCTCTGTTGGTATTACATAATGAGAGCTGGTGGTTCTACGATACTGTTTGAAGCCCCTTTACTACAACTGTGCATTTAGATAAAATAAACAACAGTTGCCCTATATGGTAAAAAGGCCCAGCTATGCATGATACAATATTAACAATGCTAGTTAAAAATGAATAGTTAATATATGCATATGCATACATAAGGTAATGATGAATATCTCTCAGACTACCTTCAAAAATGCCTTTTATAGTTCATATGCTTTTCTTTGGAATGTTTGGAATCTGCTCTGTTAGCCAGCAAAAACCCACAAATCTTTACGTAGAGAGTATACCAATACTGTGCAAAATGTAAATTCTGACAGAAAAAAATGTGATCGTGATTCTGGGTTCATGAAATTTTATTATCATTTTGCAAAATGTTCCACCAAAGTTCATTTCATTTGGCAGGTTAAAAGTCCTAAAAATGGGTATTTGTGTCAGCTGTTAGATCTCTTGCTCTAAAAGGGGGACTGAGTTATACATATATATATATATATATATATATATATATATATATAGTTACATCTTCTGATAATTTTTCATTTCACAAGTGTGTAAATTGGGATATTTTAAGCCAGTATTGCTAGATAACATGAATGACACCAATTTTGGTAGGTTCATAAACCCTAAAATGGAGGGGTTTTTTTATGTGTGTGTGTGTACAGTATGTGTGCCCACGCACACGCGCATGTAATTTCTATTCTTTTGCTTAAAGGATAGCCAAGTTATGAGCAGCCACACACTGCAAAAATAACACGTTTTTGTGAAACTCATGGAATTTTATGATACTTTTCTGTAAGTCATATCCATAAGTTTTACCTAGCCATACATCTGACCTGCCACTGAGGAGGAAGGAAAATGTAATGTACAGTAGAGTGGTAATAAAATAACACTCGGAGGACTTCATAATAAAGATAGCAGGAATGCTGGAGTGACATTGAAGGACCACAATGCTAGTGCAAGTAAGGCGACTTGCCAGCGTGAAGTATAGGTCAACTGAATGCAATCCACAGCCAGCCACTGCAGCTAGAGGCAGGAGCAGACTATAGTTGTCTGCAATGTCAAGAATGACACAGAAAGTCAAGGCACAAACACAGTTCCTAAATATTTTAGGCACAACTGGCTGAACTCATGGCAAATGTTCTAGATCATTTGTAGGCTACAGTCAAATCTGCTTATATTGGACACTTTGGTGAATAGCACATTTGTTCAGTGTAAGCAGAATATGCTATAATGATTTCAAAAAAGGTGAACAAATGCATTGGTTTATTGTGTGCTCAAACGTTATTTCAGGTAGTGAAAGAATGCTATATGCAAACTTATGATGGGTTGCAGTTGCCAGGAGGCAGGAGGTACTGGTCAGGAGAGTGGACACAGTAGTTAGTGGATTTAAACTAAAGGATAAGGAAGCAGCTACTATAGTGCAGAGGATCACCAGTGGAAGGAGAAAGATGCATGGTTCACTAAGGAAAGGACAACAGAGCTGGGTAACACAAGACTAGTAGACCCCCAGTTGGGTAAAGAAATCAACTATGGGCAACTGGAACCTTACTGCAGGGTATATGACAATCAGATCCACCAAAATGTGTTAGCCTGAGCGCCGGATGAACTTGGAAGGTCTGAACTTAGAGGCACTGGAAAAAAAAAAAAGGTAGTGGTGGAAGAAAAATGACTGGGACAACAAGAAGGAATTCTGAGTATTACTAAGGGATAGAGCTAACAACAAAATGCGGTGAATCTCTTTTAAGGGAAGGGACACTCTAAAAAACAAATAGTGTATCAGGGGACCAAATAGTTCTAATATATTATCTGGTCAAGCTCAGAAAAAAAGAGCAAAGGGTAGGGGGTTACTACATGACTGCAAGCAGTTCAGCTGAGCTGGGAAAATTAGGATAGCAGCCAAACCAGATGCAGTGGCAACAAATGCTTGGAGAACTTAAACATTTCATAAACTGTGGTGTCATTACCTGTTCTGTGTCCATGAGTTTTTGATAACATTGTACCAATTCTGTCTTTTTTGATTTTTTTCATGCTGCTTTTTGCCCCATCACCACCACTTTGCGCCTTTCATCGGGCTCTGTATCCGAACTCCTGTTAGCCACTCCCCACACATCTAGCCAGTGAGGATCCACACAGAGCAGGATCCAGAAGTGTCAGGAACCATCATATATGGCCATGGGGGGGACATGATTTTCTATTGTTTTTTTCTCCTGACCTGAAGTTGTGACCTCGTGGTGGGCACATGCATGTGGAGGTGAACATATGCTCCCTGCCCACTTCCCCATCAACCCACCGGCATTGCATCAGCCTGCAACTGTCTGCTGTGACATCTGTCCTTCTCTACATGGGAGCCCAGATGGGGATAGCCTACCTCCCTGATCTAGGAGAAGAGAGATCCCTGACGGAAGCTTAATCTTCTCACAGCCCTCTCCTCCAGCCCACCCCCAGCAGCCCGAGATCATTCCCAAACTTGGGTTGCTAGTATCGTGTGAGATAAGACACTTCACAGCACCTCAGCCCTCAGTGCCACTGGGCTGGCTTGTCTTTTTTGATTTTTGATAACATTGTGCTAACTCCCACCTGTTCCACCTGGCCCCTTTCTGCCAAACAATCTCAGTAATTTTCATCTCAGTGTGAGGAGAATTCTTCCAAAGCTTGATCAACTTATACTCTGGGTTCTACAAATTATACCAGATGTCCTGATCATCACTGAATCCTGGCTCTCTGCCAGGATCATGATGTTACAATAACCATTCCTGGCTATTCCCCCTTTTGGCAGGATCATGGTAAGAGAGCTGGTGGTGTACATATTCATGTCAGTTGTAGCCTGTTCTATGATGTTGTCTTATGGGCTGCTGCCCCCTCCTCTCATGAAGTTGACTTTAGGTAAAGTGTGCTTCTCATACTCTCTTCCTGTCTCCATTAGTGTCTCCCAAGTCCAAGTCTGATTCTGTCATTCTGCTTCCCTCCTTCCATCCTTCTTATTTAATAATAATAAAACTTTATATAAAGTGCCTTTCAAGCACCAAGGCACTATACAGATGAACAATAAAATCCCAGAAATAAATACATATTCAAAAGTCCTAATAATACAAATATTAACCCATAAACACTTGTCTCCACAGATGGGTCTTTAGTTCCCATTTGAAACTCCCCATGGTCGTGCATGCCAAAGCTGATGGAGCAGCAAATTTCAGAGGGTTGGGGCTATAAACATAAAAGCCCAGGCCCCAGAAGATTTTAAAATAACCCTTGGAACCTCCAGCGACCCCTCGTCAGCCGAACGGAGCTGACGTACAGGGCTATAGGGAATCAGAAGCTCTTTCAAGTATTCAGGGCCAAGTCCATGAAGGGCTTTGTAGGTCAGAAGACTTACTTTAAAGGTGATCCACCACTGTATCAGCAGCCAGTGCAGATCGCGCAGTACAGGGGTAATATGTGTCCTCCTTGACACCCCTGTCAACAATCTGGCAGCAGCTTTCTGCACTAGCTGCAAGTGGTGGATATCAACCCCAGGAAGCCCTAGGTACAGGGAGTTGCAATAGTCGAGGTGAGAGGTCACGAAGGCGTGGACCAACACAGGTAAATCGCTAGATGGTACAAGGTGTTTCACCCTGGCAATGTTCCTAAGATAGTAAAATGCAGACTTTACGACTGCTATCACCTGATAATGGAGGGTCAGCCCATCGTCCAGTACCACTCCCAGGTTATGCACCCATTCAGAGGTAAGGATCTGATCACCCTCCAGAAATAAACCAGAGGGCTGACCAGTCTCCAACCCCTCTATCCTGCAACCCGGGTCCACAACCATAACCTTGGTCTTACCTGCATTCAACTTTAACCAGCTTGAATTCATCCAATCATGGATTTCAGTGAGGCAGTTATTAAATACTGAGAAAGCACTAGCCTGGTCGGGTGCAAAAGACATGTAGAGCTGGGTATCATTAGCAAAGCAGTGAAATCTCAGCCATGCCATCTTACAATGTCTCTGAAGGGCAGCATATACACTGCAAATAACATGGGGGAAGCACCGAGCCATGAGGAACCCCACAAGGCAGACAGAAAGGGTCAGAGGAAAAAATCCCCAACACAACTCTCTGTGTTCTTCCAGAGAGGAAAGATGTAAACCATCTGAGCACTGTACCCGACAGTCCACAGATAGACCTCAGGTGCTCAAGCAAAACCCCATGGTCTACAGTGTCAAAAGCTGAAGAAAGATCAAGGAGCACCAGAATAGAACAGTTTCTATGATCTCTCACCATCAAGAGATCATTGGGCACCCGAACCAGAGCAGTCTCAGTACTATGCCTCTTACGAAAACCAGACTGGAGAGGTTTGTAGATATTATGGATGGTCAAATGGTCCTCCAGCTGGTTTGCCACTACCTTCTCAATAACCTTCCCAATGAAGGGGAAGTTAGAAATAGGTCTGTAGTTAGCAAAAATATCTGGGTCCAGAGAAGTTTTCTTCAAAAGGGGAGTCATCACGCCTCCTTCAAGGAGTTTGGGATCTCACCCAATTCTAAGGAGCACCAGATTATTTGAGCCAGAAATGGGCCCACGATCTCAACACAACCCAAAATCAGGGTGGTTGGACCTGGAACTAAACTACAGCATGTAGGGTGCATCCCCTGGACAATCTGCATAACATCCTCGAACTTCAGCAGGTCAAAGGAACTCCAGGAGATTCAAGGTACCACAACCAAACGCTGACTAACAGCAGCCCCCATAGAGTGGGTAAGGTGGATCTCTGATCTGATGTCGGCAACCTTATTTACAAAGAATCGAGCTATCTCATCACACTCCTTTTGTGAAAAAGCTCGATGGAGCTGTAGACAGGTTGGGTTGCATTACCTGTCAACAGTTCTGAAAAGCTGAGCCAGATGATTCTGAGGAACAGCGATCTCCCTGGACAGGAACTCTGCCTTCTTATGGGAGATCTCTGATTGGTAGAGCTGATAATGCCCTTCCAAACTAAGGCAGTCAACTTCTAGAGCAGATTTCCACCAAAGGCACTCTAACCATCATCCCACATGCCACAACTCCCTCAAAGACCCACCTAACCAAGGGGCCTGAGGGCAAAGAGGGAGAGGATGTACACGGATGGGAGCAATTGAGTTGAGAGCTGAGGAAATGGCCTGATTATAAGCCAGAACCATCGACTCTGGATTCATGCTGGCAACAGGAAACTCTGAGAGGTTCAGCACTGCCATCAGGTCTCCAGGCACACATCCCGTAAAGGACGGTAATGAACCATCTCCACAGGGCAGACCTATGAAGGGGAGCACAAAAGTTGAAGCCCATGATGTAGTGATCAGACCAACTGACAGGTTCCACCACAAAATCAGAGTCCTCAATCCCCAGGAGAAAAACCAAATCCAAAGAGTGACCGTGATTATGAGTAGCTGAGGAAACAATCTGTGTAAAGCCCAGCGATATCATCAGCTGGAGGAAGTGTTGACCAAAAGACGAGAGTTCGTCATCAACCCAAGCACTTAAGTCACCCAGAACCATCAATCTAGGTGAGTCCAATGCCATATCAACGACGAAGTCTGCCACTTCCTGCAGGAATAGCTTCCCGTCCCCTGGTGGACGGTAGACGAGGGCTATCCTGTAACCCACACCAGCCACTACAGTACACTCATAGGATTCAGCCTCCTCAACTAGTACACCTGTGAGCCCCAACCCAGTCTTAAAACAGACCGCTACCCCCCCCACCGCAATCCAATTTTGGATGGTGTATCACCAAGTACTCGGCTGGAACTGCTGCCTCCAAAATGGGGCCAACATTTCCATCCAACCAGGTCTCAGTGATGCAACCCAGATCAGCTGTTCAACAAAGTCAGCAATAACAGCAGACTTGTTTTTAACAGATCTGGCATTGCACAACACCAACCGAGTTGGACAGGGCTCCTGAGCCGTCCCAAATTTTTGCTCATCAAAACAGATGGTGTCCTTGGGTATGGGGACTAGACATGGAACACCACGTTCCAGGCTCCATTTTGCCCCAGGGCATCTTCTGGACCTAACCAGCCCTATATGAAAGGTCCGTTCATTAGCCCTCCATTGTCCGCACCCCCCATCAAACCCACCCTGATCCCTCCCACGTACAATACCAAGCACCCAACAGTGCTGGTAGATGGAAAATGGGAGGGGGGAGGGAAAAAGGGCTGAGGGCAAGGAGATAGGAGGACGAATAAATTTACCCTCTCCTATGCTTGGAAACTTATTATTCTTGGGGACTTCAATTTACACTGGTCCTCCCCTTTGTTCAAACCCTTAACTCAAAAGGTCAAGTGACTTGATCTTTGTCATCTTGTCTCTGATCCTACCCATCACAACCCTCACTTATCCAATTACTCATTCCTTGTCTGGATCCTTTCCTCTCACCCACACAGAATTTGTGCTACAAGTACCCTTATGTACTTTATTAGTGACCACAGCATGGTGTACTGAATCTTTAAAATTCATCATCCTAAAGCCCCTTCAGAGTTCATCTGGTCCCTGCCATTCAGGTCTTTCAACCTGGACAGCTTCCTGGATGACCTATGGTCCTCCAACTGGGTTCCTCTTATCCATTGCTCAGACATTAATGCTACCTGGAATAAGCATGCTCCTTTAAGGAGGTCTTATGTGCATGGATTCCATCTATCTTGGGTTAACTCCAAATCTATCTCCCTTCTTACAGCTCAAGAATCAGCTTGGTACCTCCACAAGTCCTCTCATTCCCATAAGGATTAGATAACGTAATGTCAATTATGTAAAGCCTACAATATGTCCCTCAGGGAGCAAAAGCCAAATATTTCGACGCCAATCTCCAGAACAATATAAATTACACACATAAGTTCTACAGTGCTATTCACTTCATCTTTAATCCCCCCAACCACATATCCCACTCCTACACTTAAGCTTCACAACCCTCCTATGGTCATCTCTGAGCCCGCCAAGGTTTCTTCCATTTTTAACACAATTTCATCACCTGTGTCCTTTCTACTCCCCCTACCTTACCTCCTCAACTATGGCTGCTCCCTCCTCTTCATTTTTTTACTTTCTGTCCACTCTCAGTCTCAGGCTTGGATGCCTTATCTGCTCGTTCTTGTCTTTTTCTCAGTCCATCCATAGGGCACACCTCTCTGCTACTGCCAGTGAGTCCCCCCACCATTCTAAATTATTACTGTCAGATTTGCTCTGCACCCACTTGCTGGAAACAGGCAATAATTCTTACCTTCACAAAGGGGGTGACACAGGCACCCTTGGAAACTACCTACCTATTTTTCTTCTCCCCTCTCTGCTAAGCTCCAAGAAAAGCTTGTCTTCTCCCAGCTATCTGACTTTCTTGATTCCTCCTCTTTTCTTTCTTTCAACCAGCCTGGCTTTTGGAAACCCACTCTATAGTTTTTTTTCCTCCTACAGGTCTCTGACTCCTTCCTAAAAGGGATAAATGCCATGTATCAGCTACTATCTTCATTGTCCTGGCTAAGGTATTTGATCCTGAAGTCCACTCCCTACTTGTAGTTACCATAAGTTGTGGACAAATGGTTTGTCAAAATCGTCAGTCAAGGATCCAAAATACTTTATTGTTCTTTTCAGTCTTTACAGGCAAAACTCACATACAACATTTAAGCAATTCTCTGACATTTAAAAAATATTCTAAAAGATACATAAAATCTTCGGAGTACATCTTCAGTCTCAGTTAATGATGCAATTATGGCATGCTTCAAAAATAGTTTGCATGTTTCAAAATATTTTGTATATTGAGTTGATCTCATGTCTTTTGTGGTTACCATATAGAGAGATACTTTGTAGATAGCAAATATCGAGTGAATAAAATCATAACCATATATTGCATAATATGTAGACCCTGTAATAGTAATTATACTATCTAAGCAGATTATTCGTGATTAGCCATGGAAAATGTAACAATCAAGTGTGTATATGCAAGTTCCATAATGTTCAAAAGAGTTAAATTGTTTCCCCATACATCCTTTTAAACAATTATCATGATATCTTTGTGAATGAAATCTGTAGCAGGATTCATCAGGGTTACCAAACTCGTCAGTCTGTTCATGTTGGTGGAAGACTTGTCTGCTCCCAATCCCGAGTAATTCTGATATCCTGCAGGGCTCCATGCTGGGCCCTATCTTCGTCTCTGTTTTCCTGAATGACCCTCCCTCAGTCTGTGTCTCAGGAGACATACCTATGAATGCTGATAACACAGTTTTTTATGCCTCCAGAACCTTCAACCCCCAGTTGGAGTAGTCCCTACTGCATGACTTTGATAACATCTAATGCCAGTTCTGTGCCAGCCAGCTCATGCTGAATGCAAAAGAAAACAAGTTCCGAGCACAGCCAATATGGCTATGGAGAGCTTTTAGGAGTGGCAAGAGCATTGAAAAGAATATGTGATGCACTCGCTGCATCAGAGTCAGCCATAACTACTGTAATACTGCAGTGATTACAGTACTGCACATGCATGATACTTGCATCTGCACAGTTTTCCCCAGAGTCAGCCACATGCAAAATGGCAGCGCTGACATAACTATGTATGCATGATACTCGTGCATGCACAGTTTAAGTCAACACTGCCATGTTACACATGTTGGCTGTCACTTCCACAGTTGTGGAAAGGAAAAGTAGTGTACCGGGAAGTGGAAATGTTTATGAGGCTCATGGAGGGGAAGGGCTACATAAACAGAATCACTGGAAACTATGCCAGAGCACTGTGGCAGCACATCAGACAGCAGTCCAGTCACATGCTTCCATAGTGCTCTTAGACAAATCTGATGATGGCATAACATATGTGGAGCTTAGCCCATGCAGCCATAAAAATCAGACTTAGAAGGAGTCCATTAACAAACTAGAGATCTGGTCTGGGACTTGCTCATCATCACAGTCACTTTCTCATTATTTTCTAAGTGGTAGTTTCTGGTAAATGTGCCTTAACCATATTGATTTCAGTGCTGGTTGACTACTTCTGGTTTTCCCCTGATTACAGTAGGCAGGAGTAGTAGCAGCCTTGAATTGGTAGCTGCCGGTGGGGTATGCTCTGAAAAAAAAGTGGTCCTCATGCTCATCTGCACAGTTTATAAATGGTCCCTCTCCTTGTTTTTGCTGTAAAAAAAAAATGACCCCTTTAACACAAAAACAAGGAGTCAGTTATGGCCTCCACCCCCCCTTTTCACTTCAAGTGAGGAATGTGATTATGGGTTTGCATCAGATGTACAGTGGCAGCCATAGATGCATAATATTGTTTAACAGTAATCAACAGTATGTGAAAGCTTTGGTTTTTTTTGAATGTGTGCTTTCTTAATGTTGTCAATACCACTCCACCCATTCTGTACTCTGCCCCTGGATTTCTGTGCCCTAAGTGCATTATTTTACATTTTTGTGATCAGGACAAAAAGGCTTTTCAAATGAGGGTAGTCACTAATCTAAATTCTTTATAGTTTTTTTTAAATAGCCATCAGGAATGTGAATTTTGTAAAAACAAAAATGGAAATACAGGTACTGAGATGACCGTATTTTACAAAATATAAGGAATTCAGATTAGTGACTACCCTCATTTGAAAGGCCTTTTTGTCTTGAACAACTTTCATGATGGTTGTTTTTGTGCACCTTGAATAGTTTTTAAGATATTTAGATTTGTTAGGAATGTGTGCACATTTGCTAATTAGAAAATGGGTAGGGAGAATTCTCATTGCTGAATGGCCAAGGCAAGCATCCACCCATTCTGGTATGAGGCGAAAGAGACTGGGAAATAATGACTCCTAGTCTCTATTGCCTGATTTTGTTCTTAAATCCTTGTGCCATATACAGTACTGGTGCCCAGCCTGCTTTCTCATTGGCTGAAAGCACCCAATTAAATTTCAAATCCCCGCCATGTTTTTGTCTCGCTTAGTGAGAGCTACTGGTCCCCCCAACACTCCTTGTCTTAGTGCCAGTTGCCTGCCTGTTAACAAAAAAAAGAAAGCTCCCAGATTTTGCAGTTGGGCAGAGTGTGGAAATACATATCAGCTGTCACCAATCTGCCTACTCCATCCCATCAATGATTGATCACTGGCTTCTCTCGATCACGTCACTTAATATACACACACATACATGGAATGACAACCCTGTCTAGAAGTCCAGCACCATTCTTTTATTTAAAAAAATGCAAAGAACTTGATGTTTCCTGGTTACCCGTTTCTGGCAACCATGTTTTGCTATCAGCCCACTCTTTCCCGCTACCCACATTACTGTTTTACTTTCACTTTTCCCTAATGGCAGCACCCTCTTGTTAATAGCTCCATTTCCAGAAGACTGGACTATCTCATACTGACAGCCTCACTCCACCCACACTCCATGTCTGCCCAACTGCAACTGAACACAATGGTGTGGGGGGAAACAGACCAATGCTAGCATAGTAACAAAAAAATAAAACAAAAGGGAATACAGCCTGTTTGCTCTGTATGTTGGGTAGGGTAGAAACAATCAGCAGTTTCTCACAGCAATGCAGACTCATGATTTCTGCCTGTGTGGGGATATGTGAGGGGGGTGGTAACCATAACAACCACTCCTACTTACAGCTATGGAGACTCCTCTATACCAAAAGCCCCTAGCTCAAAAAAAAAAAGGTGGAGGAGGTATTTTATTACAAAACTTATTTTAATCAAAATTTTTAGTAACTTTTTTATTAAATTAATTTTTTTACAGTGCCCATTTTCTAAGGGCAATTATACCCTACAGGATGGGCAGTATTGTGAAATACCGGACATTCCAGCAGCTATAAGGCCCTCTGCCTGCAGTATCAGTCCTCATTATGCCCTGGGTGGTTCAGTATTTCCTAATACCGCCCACCCTGTCAGGTGTTATTGCTTATGAATTCTGCACAGTGCCTTAGGAAGATTCTCAAACAAAAGCAGTCTGGAGTTGTCTCTAATATTCTAAACACACAATGGGTCTGAATGAGTTAAATTAAGCATGACAAGAGATGTGGTCTGGTCTAGTGTTTCATTTAACTGGCATAGTGGTGTGCAAAAATGAGGCTGATTAGAAGTGCAATAGGAGTTATTTTTTATTTTTTTTATTTATTGTATAAAATCAGAATTATAATCCTTTGAGTCATAGACTCATTTGCAAAGGTCTTCACGTCAGTTAAAGAAATAACAATGCACTGTGTAAGAGAAAATAATACAGAGTAAAACAAAATACAGAAATTAGACATATACAGGTAACATATGTTTACATGAACTTGTCGTAATACATGGACCATATGTCCAGGTTATATAGTGAATTACCTCATCTGGGAGAATAGAGAAGTTCCCTGGTCAGTGCCAATATAGGAAATAGTTTCATAGAGTAATGGAGGACCCAGAGTTGCATTGGCAGGAGAGTGGGGGGGGGAGACATAAGAGGGTAGGGTAGCAACCTGCTGTTCATTTGTTACAGGTTAGTGGGATGAGCTGGAGTAGGCTCTTGTGTGGCCACGGTTTCCATAGTTAAGGTGGGTGGGGTGATAACAATATGTGAGTGAGATGAGTTACAGTTACAGGTTGCTGAGTCCAGGAGCAGGGTTTTGAGACCTGTCTTGAAATGGCTGAGGCTATGGGTCATGGAGATGGAGGACGGAAGACTGTTCAGCCATGTGGGGCATGATAGTGGAAGGATCTTTATCCAAGTGAGGTTCTGTAGTGGGGGACTAGAAGGGTAGAGTTTGCTGAGCATCTTAGGGTCCGCCTTTGGGGGGGCTGAACGGATGAGTGGGTGAAGACCGGAGGGGGCTTGCTTGAGGTGTATCTTTTTGGCAAGGAGGCATGTAAAGTACTTAAGCTGGCCTTGGAAATTTAGCCATCCTGTCTGACTATAAAGCTTGCAGGTATGCGTTAACCTAACACATCCCGAGACTAGACGGCAAGCTTTATTAAGGGCAATGCCAATGCTACATAGGGTGGTTTGATCAGCTGATCCATAAATGACAATACCGTAGTCAACCAAGGAAAGTACAGATGAGGACACAGCGAGATGCATGGCCTTAGGGGGTAGGGAGTGCTTATGCCTGTAAAGGATACCTAATCTCATGTTATGCCAAACAAAAGTAAATATCTCTAAAAGTATATGAGTTACATATAAACAACCAGTATGAAAGTTGTTCAGGACAAAAAGACCTTTCAAGTGAGCCTATTCATGCACTAATTACATTTTTTAAACTATGGCCATCCGATTAACTGAATTTTCATTTTTCTTCACAATGTTCACCTTTCGGATGGCTATATTTAAAAAACACCTAATGAATTCAAATTAGTGATGACCCTCATTTGAAAGGTCATTTTATCCTGAACAACTTTCATGTTGGTTGTGTGTTGGTAACTTGTGTACTTTGTGAAATATTTACATTTGTTTGACACGACTCCTTCTGTGATCACTCAGAGGGAAAAAATGAGGCTGTTTGGAAGACCATGTTTTACAAAATATAAAGAATTCAGATTAGTGACTACCCTCATGTAAAAGGTCTTTTTGTCCTGAACAACTCTCACATTGGTTGTTTTTTGTGCACCTTGAATAGCTTTAAAGATATTTAGATTTGTTTGGAATGTGTGCACATTTGCCAAGAATTCTGCACAGTGCCTTTTCAGAGAAAAGCAGCCTGGAGTTCTATCTCTAACATTCTAAACAGAAAGAAGGGAGTATTTCATTTAACTGCCATAGTGATTTGCAGTTATGGAAGGATAGACTGAAAAGTTCAAAAATGTGTTCAATGGTATCCCATTTTTCTAGCTAAAGCAAGATGACTGTAGGCTCCGCCCACAGCCATAAAAAGAACTGCCTCTATGCTATTCAGCTCTCACCATCAGCTCAGTAGTCTTAGCCTAACCCATGTTTTTTAACCCATAATGGCACTCCACTTGATAATCCTTGCTTCAAATACATTGGTGTGTGCCTTGATAGTGATCTTGACCTTGCAGTCCACATTGATGCTATTGTGAAACCATTATGCCCAAAACTAGGCGTCTTCTGTAGGAACAAATCCTGCCTCCCACTCCCTGTTTGGCTTGTGATTGTGCATAAAATGATACCCCCACCGTTTGACTATGCAGATGTGGTCTACGGTGGCACCTCATAATCTTTCCTAGCCAGCCTGACCCTGTCTTTTACTCCTTTTATTGCTTTGCTTCTAGCTGTCTCTTCCCCATCCATCACTGTTCCCTTAAACAACTCCTTGCCCTTCCCTCTCTTTCCTCTTGGAGTCTATCCCACTGCACTTCTCTTTTCTTTAAGTTCTGGCTTACATCCCTTCCCTCCTTCCTATCTGATCTTCTTTCTCACTCTGCTCCCTCTTCTTACTTTCTCTGCTCTTCTAACTCTCATATCTTCAATATCCCACATTGCTCTACATCTACTGTCCAGGCTGTCCTCTCAGTTCATCTGCATTCTCTCTGGAATTCTCTCCCTTTCTTCTTTACACTTTCCCCCTCATGCCTTGCCCTTATGTCCTTGATGAAGCTTACTGAAGTAAGATGAAGTTACCCTCCTGCTTGCTCCTGTCCCCACTTATCAGGTAGTAATAATGCAGCAGACGGTATACCCAGCAACAATTTGAATCAAAGAAAAATAAAGCAATAACGTTAGCAACAAACAGTAACAATCCCAGTGAGTACAAAATAAAAATAACAACACACAGTAAATTTGCCTAGCCAAAAGAAGCCTTAATCCTTTTCCTTGTTCTGGTAAGGTTCTTTGCTCTGTCCTTTCAAGCAACCTAGAAGAAAAGAGCTCAGGTGAAGCTAGGTGCCTTTGCCAGTAAACCAAGTCTTCTTTTTGTGTGATTATAGACAGATTAAAGATTTTCTGTATTGGCAGGCAGTGATAGTTCAGCTGCAGCAACCCTCAAAATCTAGTCTCCATTCCATCTATTTCTGACCTTTTTATCAAGTTTTCTCTTAATAACTGTTTAAAAACCTAATTTTTAGTTATTTTTTTTAGTAAAAACTTGATCTGTCAAGCTGTGTTTCATTATTAACATCCTCAGTGTCTAAAAAGTTGTCTATATCACTTTTTAAAGCAGTTAAAAAGTCATTTAATCAGTTAGCTATAGTTATCCCATAATTTAACATCTCATTTTGTCACGTAAGATTATCTATATCTTTCTTTATTTTTGGATTTCTTAAACTGTTGATTCCTTCCCAACAAACTTTTGTGTTATTATTGAAAGTGTTTTCCTGCTGTCTTTTATTTAAAATCCACTTTTGCCTTTTGTATTTTCTTTTTTAGTGATATTTCTGAATTCCCTATTTTTAATCCAATCTGCCTGTTTTTGCTTTTTTTTTTCAAATTTAACTCAGGTCAGTTCTCTTTTTTTGTTAATTATCTATCAACTCACTAGTAGGCCATCCATTTTTTTAGATTCTGTACCCTTTTTTTTCCAAAGGTGCACGTTTATTTATTTATTTATTTATTTAAAGTTGATAACCGGGAAAGGCACACTGAGCCGAGGTTCATTTCCGTGTGCAACCCCTGGCAGGGGACAAGGATACAGCTTACAATTAGATGCAAAAGGAACAGGGGTAAATTTTATACAATATACAACTTAATGCAAAATGGATCAGCTATTAAAACTGGTACATCAACAATAAAATTGCTACAGGAACAACACAGTATCAATATCGTACAGACATGAAGGAGTAAGTGACAGCCAATACAATAGGTGCAGGAACAAAACACAGTGGCAATAGCTATACAGAGGAACTATACTTCATGACTGTACACAGTTATACGGAGGACTAGGTAGTAATGCATAGACTGTGCACAGAGTAAGTAGTGCTTTGGGGACTGATTAGTCAAGAGAATATGCAGTTACACTTCCTAGGTATAGAAATAAGTGTAACAGTTGGCACGAGGTCAGGAATGAGATGGCAGGGTAAGTGAGGAAAAGGACAAGGAATGGGTTTAGGGATGGAGTGGCAGAGACAGAGAGGGAGGGGGAGACACCTGAAGTATTTTTTGATGGATACAGTAGTGGGCAAATTACATACAGTGAGGTATAATGAGTTCCATAAGACAGGGAGCCAGAAGGCAAAGGCTTGTTTTTCAGCAAGTGAATGCTGGGTGGTTAAGGTGAAGCAGTGTGGGTCATGGGAATGCAGTGCATAGCCAGCGCAGAGAGTAGGGGCTGTAAGGGAAGAGAGGTAGGAGGGAAGGGTGTTGAACCAGTACTTGGTGATGAAGGAAGCACAGTGTGCAAGCTGATGATTAGCTAGATGGGGAAGGAAACAGTGTGGTAAAGGAGGCAGTGATGTGTTCAGTAGGGGAAATCAGTGGCAAAGCGGCAAAAGGCATGGAACAGAGGGTCGAGCTTAGCAAGGAAAGATTGTGGTGCTGCACTATAAACCACATCAGCATAGTCGAAGGAGGGGAGGTTCAGCTTGGTGATTATTTCTTTCCTGATTGAGATGGGGAGACAATCCTTGTGCCTGTACAGCATGCCTGTCTTTGGGTGGAGCTTATCATGGATGGTGTCAAGGAGAAGGGAGAAGTCCAATTTGGGGTCCAGTCATACTCCCAGGTACTTGCTGTGGTCAACTACTGAGATTTTGGAGCCACCCAGGGTATAGAAGGAGGGAGGGGAGGGCAATTTGGCCAGCTTCTGGACAGAACCGAAGGCCATCGTGACTATTTTTTTTATATAAGGCTAGGTACTGGGTCCCCTCCTCTTCTCCCTCTTCATCAATCAACTGTCCATGGTTACTACCAGCTGTAGCACCACCATGTATGCAGATGATCTGGTAATCCTGGCTCACTCCCAGAATGCCACTACCCTAAACCAGAACCTGACCGATGACTTTAACAGGGTATTGTCATGGGTTACTAGTCACAAGCTGGTCCTGAACCTGAAAAAGACACAGGCTATGCTCTTGGCTCAATGGCTAAAATCAAAGCCTCATCAGCCTGCTTACATCACTAGCACAGATGGATCCTCACTACCATAGTGAGCTCCATCAAACATCTGGGGGTAACACTTGACCCCCAACTTGACATGGATAATCATATCCTCAACATCTGCAGGGTGGCAAACTACAAACTGGGTCTGGCCTATAGGGCCAAGTATAACCTTACACCAGCAGCCAGGCTTGCCCTAGTGAAGGGTGTGCTCCTTCCCTCCCTCAGCTATGGGCTACACCTATTTGCTCACTCTCCAAAGACACATCTCACCCGGTGGTACACTGCTTACAATAACATTTGTAATTTTGCCTTGGCTGCCCCCAGACTCACCCACCGTTGTGAGCTATATGAGTAACTCTGCTGGCTCTCACCAGCTAGATACCTTGATTTTGGTTTGGGATACCCCTCTGGGAAAGTGATCAGAACTAGCACCCCCCAAGGGCTGGCCCGGCTTCTGCCTAAACTGAATCCCACCCCCTACCAACTTAGGTCTCTCACATCATTGATGCTCAAAGTTCCTCCTACCCGGACCCTCATGGGGGATCGGGACTTTGCCATAAGTGCACCCAGACTCTGGAATTCACTGCCTGTGGATATCTGAGCTGCCCCCTCTTATCTGAGTTTTCAAAATTCCCTGTGGGGTTTCCTAAAACTAGCATCAGAGTGTGACTGCCCCAAACCTCCCTAGAGTAAAGTGTCAAATTGTTTTGTCTGAACCTCCCCAAGGTGTCTCCATTGAATTCCTGGAGATATTTTCCCCACTGTATCAAAGACTTCTGACTACTCCTGCCTAAAAAGCCTTGGGCATTTTTACACCCATTATTGCTCCACGGTCATACGCTAACCATGACATATTGCACCTTGGTCACTTGGTAGAAACTTGTACTACCAAGTGTTTCTGTTTCTGTCTAACATGTGCTTATTTAGAAAAATGTGATGAGTTGTATATACCTGTCCATGATCCAACTAGCCTAGGGGGTGTATACAACAATGTTATAAGTTATATTATGACCAATCCAGTCCTTGAGTTATGCTCCACTCCTATGTATGATGACCTGTATATATCTGTCAGTTGAACTAGCTAGTCTAGAGTGTATAATCCAAAATGTGCTTACTACTACTATATGTTTCCCCTAGCGTCAAATTATGTATTTCCCACATGTTTGTTTACTGTGACAAAAAACTGTACTCTCTTTGCCATGTCTCCTTGACTGTTGTTCCTCATGTTGTATTCTCCCAGGTCATTCCTGAAAATAGGCATAATACGTGTCTAGTGTACTTACCCGATAAACAAAAGCTAAATAAATACATAAATAAAATATATTAAATCTGAATGACTTGGAATCAAGCCATTGAATCAAGTTCTTGAAGTTGGATTGGAGGGTGTGTTCAATTTTGGCTAGGGAGCTGCTGGATGTGAATATTACAGAATCATTGGCACACATTTGGACTTGGGAGGCAGGGCAGATGGATGGGAGGTTATGTGTGAAGATGGAAAGAGGGTGGGACTGAGGATCAACCACTGTGGGACACCAGCTATGATGGAAAGGGGGGATTTAGTGCCACCCAGCTGCACAAACTGGAACCTATCTGAGAGGTAAACCTTAAACCATTCGATGGTGGAGGGCAAGAGGCTGATGGAAGCAAGGTCATCTAATAGGATTTTGTGGGCAACAGAGTCAAAAGCTTTGGCTAATTCTACAAAAACAGCCAGAGTAAAGTAACCTCTGTCCATGGCTGAGTGGATATGGTTGGTAAGGTGGAGAAGGGCTGAGGAAGTGGAGTGGTGTCACCCGAAGCCATATTGGTATGGGGTCAGAATGTCATTGGAGGAAAGGAAGGAGTTTAGTCTTTTGGAGATGAGGGATTCTAGGATCTGAGAGAAGGAGGGGAGGGAAGGGGAGGAGAGAGATTGGCCTGTAGTTGTCAGGATTAGAAGGATCACCCCTGTTGTGAAGGGGAATGACCTTGATCAATTTTCAGACCTTGGGTAAGGTGCCAGATGAAAGCAAGAGGTTGAAGAGATGGGTGATGGGCTGGACTATGGCTGGAGCTGATAATTTCAAAAGATTGGGATTAATTCCATCTGGGCTTTGTTTGGTGGTTTTTAGAGATTTGAGGGCATGAATCACCTTGAGAGGGGTAATGGGGAGAAGGAGTGGTCAGATAGGAGAAGGTAGGGAGGGTATGTGTGCTGTGAGGGGGAAGGGGAGTTGTGATTGGGGAGGGGGAACATATTGGTAAGTGCGAGGAGGGAAGGGGGAGGGGTGTCCCCAATGATAAAGCGCAGGTAGTGAAAAAGTGATTTATGGAAGAGGCTGCAGTGCTAGCTCCATTGAGGGACTGAGAGCAGGGAGAGGGCAAATGGGAGGGGGAGCCTAGCAGGGAGTGAAGAGTCTTCCAGAAAGTAACCAAAGATGGATGGCAGTCTTTGAGCTGGGATTTAAAGAAATTCACCCGAGTGGATCACATTGCCTTGGTGCAGGTGTTTCTGTATGATCACTGAAGGTCAACAGAATGTGGGCTGCATTGGGAGGGGAATCACGAACAAGAGGAGGGAGGTGGTACTACCACTGTACAGATTGCTGGTCAGGCCTCACCTGGAATACAGAGTCCAGTTCTCTACAGGAGTTACATTGACCGAGTGGAAACAGTACAGAGAAAGGTAACAAAAATGATTCAGGGTCTGCAGTACATGTCCTATGAGGAAAGACTTGGGGAACTGAATATGTACTGCCTGCAGCAGAGAAGAGAGAGCGGGAACATGATTGAAACATTCAAGTACATGAAAGGCATTAACAAGGTACAGGCACAGGGACTTTTTCATTTCAAGAAGGGCTCCAGGACCAGGGGACATGACCTCAGGCTACAAGGAGGGAGGTTCTCTACCAACACCAGGAAGTTTTTCTTCACAGAAGGAGTAGTGGATATCTGGAACAGCCTGCCCCAAGAGGTTGTGGGGGTCAACACTGTGGGGGGATTCAAGAATGCATGGGATAGACACAAGGGAGCCCTGACTACAAAGGGCAACTAGAGTGTCAAAATACGTCTAAAACAAAATGGGCAGACTAGATGGACCTAGCAGTCTACATCTGCCATCAACTTCTATGTTTCTATCTGTATTTATGAAGATCAGAGGCATTGGAGGATGCCTTGCAAACTCTCCATGCTTGATCTCTATTTTTATAGAGCTTCAACAGGTGGGGAGAGATCCAGGGAAGGTGCCTACGCCAGAGTCTCAATCTTTTGAGGGGGGTTTGGGAATTCCAGGTATTCAGGAAGGTAGAGGTGGAGGTGAAAGCAGACAGTGTGTAATCTATGTCTGCAGCAGAGAAGACTCTAGACCAGTCAATTAGGTAAAGATTGGTTAGCAAGGTCTGCTGGTTCAGAGACCTCAGAGACCTGAACCACATGTACAGTACTTGGGAGGAGCTGAAGGAAGACAGGACTTCTGTAGCAGTGGGTGATACAATGATCACTGAAGGTGTCAGGGAGAGTGCTGGCCAAGTAAAATTTGAGAGGATGTGTCTTTAGAATCCAGTCAATTAGTGTGTGATTGTTGTTGTGGGGGTCAGGCCTAGTGGGGTCAGAAATAAGTTGTGTGAGATTGAGGGCCTCTATCTCTTGTGTGCTTGGATGGGACTGCGGCACGGCCATTTCAAGTTAAAGTCATCCAGGATGTGAAGCTCACCGGAAGTGGCTGCAGATGTTAAGGTGGTGAGTTTTGAGACTATGGAGTCAGTGGGTTGGGAGAGAAGTAACAAGTTGCGACAAAGATGGGACAGGAGGAGGTGAGTACCAACTTAGTGAGGAGAAGCTTGTGTGATTTAGGGGCAGCTTCATGGAAAACAGTGGAGGCCAAAGGGACTCATGAACATAAGTGGTGCTGCCGCTGCCACATGTGCCCCTGTCTGGTGGGAAATGGAGTACCCGGGAATAGCTATTAAAGAGGTTGGGACTTTAGCAGATAAGCAAGTCTCGGAGGTACATAGGATGTCCAGGGAATATTGGGTTTTCCAGGCCTTGATGTGATCTAGTTTAGGTAGGAGGCCCCTCCCATTTGTGTTGTAGATGCCCAGCCCATTTAATGAGGGTGGGCAGGATGCAGGGGTGATGGGCCCGGGGTTTAGTTCAATATCACCTGAGAGGAGGAGAAGAAGTAAAAGGCTGAGGATTAAGAATTTTGGGAGGGTTTTTTCTTGAAGGGTCTGGAGGGTAGGACCTAGTTTTGAAGGCCCAGAGAGGAGCAAGATGGTTGAGGGGGAAGGAGACTGGGAGTGGTAAAGGAGTAGAATGTTGTTGAGGGGAGGGAAGGGTTGAGGAGGTGAGAGGGGATGGGTTGCCTGCAAAGAGGCAGAGTGGTATTGGTGGGGGTGAGGAGGGTTTCAAGTAGTATTTGAGGGTGTGTGAAGAGAAAGTAAGATTAAGAATGTGGCAAAAAGGGCAGGGCAGAGAAGCATGACAGGAGAGTGCATTTTAGCTGATGACCAATGATGGAGTTGGGATGTGCAAAAGAGATGGAATTGGAGCTGTTTTTAACTCTGGGGTGATATGCTCAAACAGGTTAAGTTTAGCTGGAAACAGAGAGAAAGTAGGCAACTTCAGCGGTGAAGTGGTTAGGGGTGCCGCCTTTGGGAGAGAAAGTCAGAGGTTCGAATCCCTGGATGAGTAAGTGGAGAGATTTAGAGTAGGAAGTAAGGTTGTAGCAAGGGGTAAAGGAGAGATAATAATAGGGGTGAGAGAAGACAGAAGTGACTGGTGGAAGGAGAAGTTGATGGTACAACAGTGACATCTAGTGGGTGAGAGGTATAAAGTTCTAATGGGATAGTGGACTGATAGAATATGCAAACGCGATCATATGACCGGTCACTTGATATCCTGCAGGTATATATTAGAGAGCAGACCAGGGTGGAGGGCGAGGCGGGTGGGGCAGTCATCGACAGTGACGATAGGCTAACAAGGGTGCAAAACAGCACCACAGGAGGGAAAAAATGTATTCTCTAAATCACCTAGTTTAGGCTGCTTGGCTCCCAGTCTGATGGATGCTCCATTTCTGTAGTGGGACTTTTGAGAGCAGTGAGCCTATAGGAGAGAATTAGCAGATTAAAACCAGTAGAAGAACAAAGGATTCCAGTTGAGCGGGAGAGTTGCTGGGGGAAGGGTACCCATCACGTATTCGAGTGTATGAGGTGCAGGCAAGATGGAGGGGACTGTCAATCCTGATTTGGTTTGTTCTGAGGGATCAGTGCATTGCACCACAACTTTGGATCAAGTACACTGCACACTTAAGGTAACATACAGAATCGATTCAGTCGGCAGGGCAAATTCTAAAATTAGTACAAACAAAATCAATCAGTTATGTTCTGCCGACGGTGAAAGAGTAAGGAAATAAAACTAAAATCAAAGATACTGAGCTTAAAGAGGAAAGCACCTTAAAGGTGCAGACTGAATGTGTAAAACTGCAGATAATTGTGTAAATATTTGTCTAAAACTTGGTTTAAAACTCCTAAAAAAGTAGAGGACTTATGTCTTCAAAATCATCCATCACGTACCAGCCTATATTCTTTAGATCTTGCTAAATTTTAGTCATAACTTCATTATTTATCTGTCTACTAGTAATTAATTTCCCATAAGTCTTTGATCTTTTATTGCTCCATATGCGATACATTGGCGTATGGTCACTTACTGAATCCAGCCCATCCCACATTTTTCTTATTATTCACTAATATCCAATTGATCAGAGAACTAACACCAGACTGGCTGTTAAGTCTTGTTGGTTCACCAATTATCTGGACTAAGTTTTCCTTCTACAGTACAGTAAATTTTTTTAATTTATGTATATATGATCCCATCAAGCTTAAACTCAAATCTCCCCAAATTACCATTTCCCTGTTTTTAAAATTCATAACATCTGAACCAGTTCTTCAGGCCCTCCTATGTTAACTTGGGTAAGGGGGGGGGGGTTTTATACACAGACCACTATCAGGTTTTTTTTCATTTTTCCCAAGGTTACTTCCAAAAGCAAACTTTCACAGTTTGAAGATCATGTTGTTCCATCCAGGACTTCTTCTTTTAGGTTATCTTTAATATACATTTGTAGCTGTAACTTAAGGTTGCTTTAGACAAGTGGACAAGGAGAAGAGCCCTATGAGACTAGTGTAGTTTTCCAGACAGGATGAAACAGCAGTGAGGGGAAAAAGGCAGACTTCAAAATCTACAAGGCCAAACAGATGGTGGCAAGCAGGGAGCTTTACCTTGTTAAGACTAAGGAATCTAATAACAGTAAAGAAAGTCAAGGCAGATACAAAACTATAGTACAAACTGCAGAAGGGGTGAGGGGAAATGATAAGGCCTTCTATAAGTATGTCAGGAAAAGGAGAAAGAGCAAGGGTGCAACACTATACAACGCATAAACATAAGACTCAAAAATATATTTATGGAAAGGATATCACTTTTATTGACCCCTGGAACACCTTCCTAAACCAGAACAAACTGTATGCACATGATGGGCTCCACCTAAATAGAAATGGGACAAATGCCTTAGCTAATCTAATTAATGATAGTTTAAACTAACCACTGGGGGGAGGGGAGATGTATAGGGGGTCATGTGCTTCTGAATCTAAGGAGAACACTCCTTCATTAGTTAATCACAACACATCCATTCAAATATATATTGCTATTTAGTGAACACATAGAGTTTGCAATACAAATTAGCAGAATTCAAAGTGATATTAAACTCATCTGATAAACAGTTTGATATGGCATTCATTACAGAGACCTGATGGAGTAATGACGACATCTGGGGAAGGGACATAGAAGGTTACCAGTTGTATTATCATGATCAGAAGGGATAAAGAGGGGGAGGTGTTGCAGCTTACATCTCAAATAAATTTAGTTTACAAGACAATTCTGAGAAAATCAAGAATGATAATGACACTGAATCTCTGTGGATAAGAACTGCAACCAAAAATAAACCAAATATAATTATGGGAGTGTGCTATAGACCACCTGGTATAGATCTCATAATGTCAGAGCAAATCAATAGTGAATTAGAGACTGCATGTGAATATGGAAGGGTTATTTTCTTGGGTGATCTTAATTACAGTGATATTGCATGGGAAAATGAGAAAGTCATAACTCATTTAAGTAAAAGTTTTTTGAAACTAACAAAAGAATTAGGCTTAATACAACAGGTTAGGAAACCGACCAGTGAGAAAAACACTCTCAACATTGTCATAACTTCTAGTGATACTGAGGTAACTGAATGTGTAGTCGATAGAGATGCAACAAAATTTTATTTTGCTGCACAAAACATTTTAGGTAATTGTGCCCTTATGGCAAAATTTCACTTGTAAATTTTGGCGAAATTTTGCCTGTAAATTTTAGTGAAATTTCTGTCAATGTCGCCTTTTGACTGCACATTTCGCTGCATGTAAGTGTCAGGCGAAACTGGGGTGAAAAAAGCTTATCACATGACGTTCTCTCTAGAATACTGCTGGTCACATGGGTGACTGCACTTAGGCAGGAAGCCAGACTAAATCTACTTCCTTTAGAGCTGTTTCAGCTAGGAAGTAGGAGAGGAGAGAGACTAGGAGAGCTAACCAGTGAAAAATTAGTGGATTGTGAGTGTGAGCGTATATATGTGTGTGTGTGTGTGTGTGTTTGCATTTGCAACTTTTTTGATTTCCGATCTCTGTTCCCCATTAGTTTAAAAAGTTAATATTTTCAGTTAGTGGTTTTTCTTCATTTTTATAGTTATCTATCTTTTGTAGTGTGTGTGCGTGCGTGCGTGTGTGTGTGTAAAACTCCCATTTCTTTTTTTCTTTTTTTTTGGGGGGGGAGGACAGGAGAAGGATATAGACATAAAAATTATGGAGACTAGTGGGAATGGGAAGAAGGCAGCTGGACCACCCTGACCCAGTATCTATATTCATAGGCAGGCCTTTATGTCTGTGCCCCCAGAACCGCAGCAGGAGCATTTCCCCCCAACCCCCAGCAGGAGAAGGTAGCCCCCACTCCCCAGGAGCAGCATGAGCCCTTGTCCCATCCCAGGAGCAGCAGCAGCAGGATCCTCCTGTGGTCCCACCCCAGGCAGCAGCAGCAGCCATCCCCCAGCTGGATCATGCACCCCCAGCCTCCTCTGAGCAGGAGCATGATGTGCCCACCAGCCCTGGGACATCAGCTGTTGCCCCGGATAGGTCATCTGCTGTGTGTTTTTTTTTTAGAAAATCTGTATGGGTCAGTAAGTACATGGATGACATGAAAATAGCATATGTTATTAATAATGACTGACAAAATACAGTACACTTACAAGCAGCACTAGATAAAATAGTACAATGGGCAGATCATGTACAAATGTCCTTCAATATGGGAAAATGCAGCGTTATGCACTTTGGAATTCACAACAGGCAAGCTAATTATTATATAAAAACATTCCTCTCAATATATAAAACAAAGAAAAAGATTTAGGAGTAATTATTTCAAACAAACTACCCTATGAAGGACACGTACATTCTCAAATCACCAAAGCTAAAAGGGTACTGTGACCCATCAAAAGGAATTTTAAGAGCAGGGAGGCATACACCTATGTCTCTGACATAAGGAAGGGTATCAAGAGTGAAATGGGTCTCTTTGCAGATGACTCGAAGCTGGGAGTGGTGGTGGATGGGGAGGAGGGGAGAGTGGCCCTGCAAGAGGACCTGGAGGCTCTGGAAAGGTGGTTGAAAAAGTAAAAACTGAAGTTCAATACAGGGAAATGCAGGGTTATGCACCTGGGGGCCAGAAATCTGGGCCATGGGTATACCCTGGGGATAGACACACTACAAGTCTCGAAGGGTGAGAGGGACCTGGGGGTGGTGGTAGATGTCAGAATGAACAACTCTGAGACTTGTAGGAGGGCAGCGGCAAAAGCCAATAGGTTGCTGGGATGTATTGCTAGGGGATTACCTCCAGAAGGGCAGAAATGATCCTTTCATCATTATATTTGTATCTGAAATGTTTGCACTATGCCTATTGTGTTGTGGATTTGATCTCTGTATTGAAAACTTCAATAAAGTTTGAATGGGAAGAAAAAAAAAAGAAGAAATGATCCTTTCTCTGTATAACTGCTTGGTTAGGCCGCACCTTGAGTACTGTGTGCAGTTTTGGAGACCGCACTTAAAGAGGGACATTTCACTCCTGGAGAGGGTCCAAAGGAGGGCAACCAAAATGATCTGGGGCCTGGGGCAAATGACCTACAGGAAGAGGCTCGAGGAGCTCAAAATGTACACCCTGGAGGACAGGAGGGATGGGGGGGAACATGATAGAGGTCTTCAAGTACATAAAGGGGATTAATAAGGGAGGCTCAGTCGGGGTGCTCCAAAGGAAGGGGAGTGGCAACTAGAATATACAGGTGGAAGCTGGGGGGGGGGACTCAGGGGGGAGAGAAGGAGGAGGTGTTACTTCACCGAGAGGGTGGTGGAACCATGGAATGTGCTGCCCAAGTGACTGGTGGAGGTAGAGACTGTGGAGGGGTTTAAGAGGGGCTGGGACAGGTATAGTGGGAGGGTGAAGCTAACAAAGTCCAATACAAGGGGAACATCTTGGACTGGGGACAGAGAAACCCAAGGGGGTTGGGGGGACAGCAAAGTCGGCACTCAGTATGGGTGCTGACTATCGAGCAGACATGAAAGACCATTAGGTTTCCTCTGCTGGCATTTTAATATGTTAGTAAGCAAGTGTAATCTTGCCGTTATACAGATTCTGTCAGGCCTGTGATAGATTAGCATCCCCTCTATGGGGCCCAATTAAAGGAACTATGAAAGATCAAGGAGAAAAAATTCAAAGGCAAGCTACTAAATTAAGTTATGCATGCGAAAACCTATAGTATGTGAAATGTCTAATTAAGCTGAATCTCATTTCGCTTCACACCAGAAGGATAAGAAGTGACTTACTGCTTTGCTGTGCAATAGTTCATGATAAATACATCTTTAATGAACTAAATTTTAAGTTTAAAAATCAAACCAAAGGGACAAGAGGACACCCCTTGCAATTAAAGCCCACTAAATTTCTAACAGAAAAGGGAAGGGCATTTTTCACGCAGAGAGTGGTTAACCCCTGGAATTGTCTTCCGCAGGAAGTGATTAATAGTACAGACAAAGCTTATTTTAAGATAAATTTGGATAGATATGTATTAGGAAACCATTTTCTTTGCTAATACCGCTAGGCACAGGAGCGCATATGGGCCAAAAGCCTTACTAAGCTCCTTGCACCATAGTATGATCCATAGTATTAAGAAAAGGTTAGACATGGGGTGGAAGGAGGCTGGCAAAAAGCTGATATTCTGAATAAATACACTCACTCAGTCTTTGCAGTTGAGGAAGGGGGCACTGCTTGAGTGCAGCATCTAGACAGGGTGGGAAACAAATATGGAAATGGGTAGTGTCACAAAGAAAAGGGTGCTTCAAATGCTGAAACATTTGCAGCAGGATTGCTTGCACCCACAAGTATTCGTGGTGCTGGTGCAGGCTCTGGCAGAACCCATAGCAGACTTATTCAACCACTCAGATAAGATGAGCACAGTTGCCCTGGACTGGAGGGTAGCAGATTTTGTCCCCTTGCAGAAGAGACAGGACGGGGGGACTCCAGGGAATTATAGACTGAGTAGCCTGACTTCCTTTGTCAAAAAGCTCCTTGAGACCTTAATCAAGGAACATCAGGCTGACTTGCTAGTCCCATGGACTCCTGAATGGCAAGCAATGTGGCTTTGTGAAAGGGAACCCCTGTCAGACTAATCTCATGGATTTTGCAACACCATGTCACAAACACTGGATAAGGGCTAAGTGCTGGATTTGCTTTACCTGGATTTTAGCAAGGTTTTTGATTCTGTTCCCTACTAGAGGCTGGTAAAGAACCTGGGGAGAAAGTATCTAGATGGGTTGGGAATTGGCTGGTGGGAGAACTGAAAGGGTGGCACTAAGTAGTGTACATACTCTATGGTCAGGAGAGTTAAGGGCAGGGTCCCATGGGGGTCTGTTCCGAGCAATGCTCTTCAATATGTTCAATACTGGATAAGAGATCCACAGTAAGATGTGTCTATTTTTGGCATGGAGGATAGTGTGGAAGGTAATAAAGAATTAAGGATACCTGAGCAAACTGAAAAGATGGCCCAAGATTTGGCAACTGAAACTGAATGTCAAAATGTGCAAAGTTATGGGGGGGCGTGGCTAGCAGCCGAGCAAGCAACAGCTTCTAGTACAAGCTCTGCAACTTTTGAACTTACAACAAGCATTTCATGCTAAAAACTTCTCCAAAGCAAAAAACTAACGTCATAGATCAATAGGGATTTTGATTCTGA
Source organism: Neoceratodus forsteri (assembly GCA_016271365.2). Taxonomy (NCBI): domain Eukaryota; kingdom Metazoa; phylum Chordata; order Ceratodontiformes; family Ceratodontidae; genus Neoceratodus; species Neoceratodus forsteri. The sequence continues at coordinate 1,091,561,834 of CM057458.1, forward strand.
TCATCCCGACTGCTTTCAATTGGACCTACTACAAATAGTGCTGGAGCTATGGGGCGAAATAATAAGGCAGCAGCTGGAGGAGAAGCAATCCGTCTGAGAGACACTAGACCTGGGACCAGCAAAGATGGTGGCGTGGGGCCTGATGAAGAGCCAGCTCAGCCGACTAACGCTGCGTTACTGAAAGCCATCCAGAAATTAGATGGCAAAATGGAGGACTTCGTGAGCCAATTTAAAATATTAGACACTAAGATTCAAAAACTTGAAGGGGATACCCAGGCAGCAGTAAAAACCGCTTCAATAGCAATGACGACATCCTCGGATCTCGTAAAAGAGAATGGAGCACTATGTAGGCGCCTAGAAAATCTTGAAAACTTGTCCCGGGCAGCAAATATTCAAATCTTAGGTATTCCAGAACAAGCAGAAGGAAAAGACATACTTGAATTTGCTAGATCCCTTCTCCAGGACTTATTGCCGAGCTCTGATGGTATCTCGGTGCTGCGAGCTTACAGGATTACTCCACATGGTGCAAGGCAAAGGATGGCTACAGGACTATTACCTCCTCGGACGCTACTAGTGATGGTAGGATCGGTGGTGGAAAGGGATTTCCTTATTACCCAAGCTAAGAAATCGGGCACAATGGAGTGGAAGGAGAACACAGTGCACATTTTTCCGGACTTAAGCTATGCAACACGGCAGAGAAGGAAGGCCTTTGATGGGGCCTGTTCCCCTGAGACAGCTAGGGGTTCAGCATGTCCTGATTATGCCAGCAAGTCTTCGACTGTTTTATGGTGGAAGAGCTACCAATTTGCGGACCCTGGAGAAGCTGGAAAATACATTGATCGGATCGAGAAGGAATTTCAATCTAAGGGACTAGAATCAGGCAGTGAGAATGGGGACAGTGACTAAGTGTTAAGTACTGACTCGTTTTTTTTTTTATTTTCTTCTCCCCAAAATTAAACCATACCTAGGTATGGTAAAGACTGCCTTTTTTCAAGAAAAGAATCATGCTATACCTTGGCAAAAACTTTCATTAGACAGCTTTGTCTTATGGCTTGAGAAATATCTCTTTCTTTATTTGAGTGTTATCCTTTTAAAGGGGGAAAAAGCCAAGTCTTATCGTTTGTTAAAACAGAGGCAGTAAAATTAGAGTACTGTAGCTCTAATTAGCCTTAGATTGTTGTAGACATTTAGTTTAAAACTTTGATATAATGCTGAGTTGAAAGTTAAAATAATAGTAAGCGTGCTAAATAATGAAGCTATAATTCCAGTGTTGGGATTACAGTTATAGATAGAGGAGTGATACCTATCCTGATGATAGGGACTTATATTTAATATTTGTAAACGATCTTGGATACTCCCTGCTCTTGGCAGCGATCAGCCAGTGTTGGAAAATATTAAATATAGATATATAACAGCTAACCCCTCGTATTGTAACCAGAAATAGGGGCATATATAAAAATAGTACTGTAAAACTGTTGTAAGGCATTCTTAAGAAGTGCTTATAATTTGTCTGTATGCCTGCCTATATGATAATGTACTGTATTCTGGCTATGCAGTAAAATCAAATAAATATAAAGTATAAAAAAAAAAAAAAAAAAATGTGCAAAGTTATGTGCTTCAGGGATAAGAAGGAACTGAGGACAAAATATTAGATGGAGGAGGTATGACTGGAACAGACCTCAGAAAAGAAGAAGCTGGGTTAGCAATTAATTACAGCCTCAGGACCCCAGCCCAGTGTAATAAAGCATACAGGAAAGCTAGCAGGATGCTGGGATGTATAGGCAGTGGCTTCTTTTGATGAAGCCACACCTTGAGTACTATCCACAGTTCTGGGAACCTTCCTCTAAAAGTAAAGCAACAAAAATGATTCATGACCAGCAGAGGAGGACTTATAACTGAGGAGACTGCCTGACTTTAGTCTTAATTCCTTGGAGGCCAGGAGAAAGAAGGTAGACATAATTGAAACCTTCAAGTACCTCAAAGGTATAAACAGGTAGACTGCCAAAAACTGCTTAAACTTAGCAAGGGGCCCATCACAGGGGTCAGCATGGATAAGCTGACTTGGAGAAATTTAGGAGGAGCATGAAAAAATGTTTCTTCAGGAAGAGGGTGGTGGAAACATAATGGTGTCTAACAATAGCACTGGTCAATTTTAACACAATGGCAAGCATTTGGGAGGGGATGGGATAGACACATGGGACTGGTGAGGTTAACGGGAGAGGCGTTATGTCAAATGGCATAGGGGGGTTAGTTCAAGCAGTACTATGATATGAGGGTAATTCCATGAAATGGGTGACCCATGTGCCAAATAATTTGTACATTGATTACTCAGTTTCTCCTGTTGCCATGGTCTTCTCTGGAAGGAGCCCCCAGCCCTGTCCCCCAACATCTACCAGCTGGCACTGACCCTCTCCCCCAGGGCTTGCCCCCCCGGTGGGGCCACCAGGGTCCCCAACCCCCTGCCTGGAACCGGATCCAATGAAGCTGGCGCTGTGGCTAGCTGGGACCAGGGCCTGCAAGGTGCCCTCCATCATCCTCCGTGTCAACGCTCCTTTTCTCCTCCATTTTTCCCTCGGAGCATGAGGCGTGCAATGACGTCTGATGGAGGAGGCATACACACGTCCGCACACACTCCTCCAGACATCCTGCCCCATCTCCACCTTTATTTTCTTTAGCATCAGCGCACTTCCCCCCAGCCTCTACTATGGGCCAGTAACATGCTGAACATTGGTGACCCCCCCTTCCCAGAGAAGGAGCACAGTCCTACAGATGCTCAATCCTTCTCCTCTCCTGCCGACCCACAGTGGCCTGTGCTCGTTCCCAAACCCGGGTCACTGGCATGGCGTGAGGTGTGGCATCCAGCACCTCAGCACCACCGGGCTGGCCATGATAAGTGAATTTAAAAGGTAGCCACAAGTACAGATACATTTCATAGTCTGAGAAACCCAGGTGCACCCATTTTATTTTTATTCAATGTCCAGCTCCATAATGTCACAGATTTTTCCAAACAAATTGTGACATGCAAAACCACAGTACATTCCACTGCTTCTATGCTGACTTTATTTTAGTTGCACTTCAATAAAGTGATGTTGAAAACTGCCTCTAGTGTTGTCTTTTGTTAATTAAGACATTTTCATCTAATTTTTCAATGCATATACAATTACTGGTTCATTCAAAGTTTTGCATGGCACATGCAACATTGGTGTCCAAGCTGACTGCATTTTTCACGTCCCCCAAAATTTCAGCAAAAGTATCCAGATTTTTTGAGTGGTGATTTTCTTTTGGGATGGGGTCTTAAAAGTACTGCAAGACTTTGATGAGAGAGGGGAGCATGCAATGCCTTTTTATTAACTTAAACAGTTGTGTGATCTGTTGTCCACTGTTGCACGTGCAACATTTGGTGTCCACCATTGCATGCGCTACACTGAAGGTGCTTTTTTCTCAAGTGTGATATGGAGTTATCCCACAACATAGTCCCTGTTTCACTCTTGGGTCATAGTGTCTTGAAATGCTTAGTAAAATAAAGAAAAGTAAAGTTTTTTTTTTTTGAGTTAAAGACCTACTTTGTCCACTGTTGTATACGTTTTGGTGTCCACCCGTTGCACGTGCAACACTGAAGGTCATTTTTCTCAAATCTTTGCTAGGGGTTATCTCACAGTCTGGTCCCTTTTTCACTCTTGGGTCACAGTGTCTTGACAAGCTAATTAAAACTGATCTAGTGTGGATTTGAAATATTGACCCTCATGTCACACTTTGGTAATCCCTTTTCATGGACTTATCCATGACTGATCTGCTAGAGGCCTAGCCAGTGCTAGACTGGTCAGGGCCTAGGTAAGAATCAAGCAGACTGGATGGACCATTAGTCTTTTTCTGTCCATTACCATCTATGTATCTATGATGTTGTGGTTTTTTAAATTGTTTATTTGGTTCTATCTCAGTTATTCTGTTAGCTAGAGATGAATCTTTGCATACCTACTTGTTGCTCAGGGGTTTCAGTACTCTGCCAAGTATCACAACATTCAGTTGAGTATTTTCAAACTTCCACGGGGCTCATATTCTGCCATTTTATTTCTTATGCTGCACATAGCATGGCCCCTTGGGAGCTAAATACCTGCAAATCTTCTTTTGGTGAAGCCACACCACAATGGAAGCATGCCACTGTCCTCCCCCTCCCAAAAGGCAGTGACCCCTCTACTCCAGGCAATTTCCAGCCCATATCTCTTCTTCTCATCCTTGACAAGCTCCAGGAACACATGGTGTTTTTCCAACTCTCCTCCTACCTTGACTCCTCCTGCTTCTTTACTCCTTTGCAATTTGGGTTTCAGAAGCAACACTCCACAACCACCTCCCTCCTCAGGCTCACCGAATCCATCATTAGCGGCATGGATCATGGCCTTATCACCTCTGCCATATTTGTCAGCCTAGCTAAGGCATTCGGCACTGTCTCCCACTACCTCCTTCTTGCTAAACTCTCTGCCTCAGGGATCTCAGCCTCAGCTACACACTGGTGCCATGCTTACCTTGTAGGAAGGACAAACTCCATTTAGATTAGTGATATACTATCTCCTCCCCTCCCCATCAACACTGGAGTCCCGAAGAGCTCAGTATTTGGTCCCCTTCTATTCTCTGTCTTCCTCAGTGACCTTCTTGCTGTCTGCTCCTCCACCTCTACTCACATGTATGTGGACAATACCATCCTGCATACCTCTGGTTCCTCCCCTACTGCTGTGGTGTCCAGACTTCAGGGTGACTTTGACAAGGTTCAGCTCTGGCTACACTCAAAACAACTGTCCCTGAATGCCAAGAGGACTGTCTCCAAATGGCACAAGGCAGAGACTCTCTTGGGTCCCCTTCCTCCCCTCCTTCCACATTCTGGATGGGGCTATGCTGGAGGACACTACGTCCTTTAGATATCTAGGGGTTTGGCTTGACCAACACCTTGACTTTTCTGGACACATGGATGCCATCTTCAAAAAAATGCACCACAAACTAGGTGCCCTGTATAAGAACCATGGATGTATTCCATTGCCAGCCCGTCACGCACTTGTTCAGAAGTGCCACCATCAGGTCCTGGGTCTGTCCTGCGCTCTCTAGTGGGTGTTGTGGAGGTCGGCAGGAGGTTGCTAGTGCCCAGTTTGCCTGGTCTGACTTTGGCTGGTTGGAGATCACTGACATTGTGAAGATCATCTACAGTATGTGACCAACCTGCTGTAGTCTGGGCCTGGGCCCAAAACGTCTCCATGTGGGATGTGTTGAGGTGATTGGCCCAGTCCTAGCTGAGATAGTCCAGCGTTTGTTGGAGACAGGAGAGTTTCCTGACCCCCTGAAGGAGGCGATGGTGATACCTCTCCTTAAGAAATCCTACCTTGACCTGGACTGTCTGGCCAACTACAGACCCATCTCTCACCTGCCCTTTGTGGGTAAGGTTATTGAGAAGGTGGTTGCGTTGCAACTGGAGGATCATCTTACTATCCATGATATCTGTTATCCTCTACAGTCCAGATTTAGGAAGAGGCATAGTACCATGACAGCGCTGGTTACTTGGGGTAGGGTACTTAATGATCTCCTAATAGCAAGAGATCGGAGGATCCATTTGATCTTGGTTCTCCGTGATCTCTGCAGCATTTCATACTGTGGATCATGGAGTGTTATTGAAGTGCCTGTGGCTGATCTGTGGACTGTTGGGTACAGTCCTCAGGTGGTTTTGATCCTTCCTCACAGGCAGGACTCAGAGAGTGGTATAGGGGATTTATTCATCAGCCCCTCTCCCCCTGTCCTGTGGGGTCCCGCAGGGCTCCATATTGTCACCCATGTTGCTCGAGGTGCATATGCTGCCAATAGGAGACATCATAAGGCAGTATGGGCTGAGTTTTCACTGCTATGCAGATAATACTCAGCTATACATATCCTTTGTGCCCGAATAGGGTGGGGCTGTTTTGGTCTTTAATAACTGCCTCTCTGATATCCAGGACTGGATGAGTGCCAACTGGCTGTGGTTTAACCTAGATAAAATTGAAATGTTGGTGGTGGACCCAGGTCATCATGGTGTGGGGTTGCTGGCAGGACAGCCTTCCAGGCTTTGGCTCAGTGGCAGGCAGCTGGTGACCTCAGACAGGGAGCTGAATCTGGGAGTTGTTTTTGATGACGGTCTGACACATAAGTCTCAGGTGTTGGCCGTTGTCATGACCTTGTTTTACCACCTGAGGAACATTGCTCAAATAAATCATCTGGTTCTGCCCAATGATCTTCCAACCTTGGTCCATGCCTTTGTGACCTCCCACCTTGACTACTGCAATGCTCTGTACCGAGAGCTACCGGGGGTTGATATCCGCTGCCTGCAGCTGGTGAAGAATGCGGTGACCAGGCTGTTGACTGGTTTACAAAGATCTTGCCATGTCATGCCTGTGCTCCATGGCCTGCACTGGCTGCCAGTACAGTGGCGGATTACCTTCAAGGACGGGTTGCTGACCTATAATGCCCTACATGGATTGGGATCACGGTATTTGCAAGATCTCATTTGTCCCTACCGCCCCCTCTGCCCACTCTGCTCCTCCGACAAGGGATTACTAGAGGTTCCCAGGATCCGACTTAAAACCTTGGGGGTCTGTTCTTTTGCTTTTGTGGCCCCTAGCCTGTGGAACTCTCTACCTCATCGGGTGAGAGAGTGCCTGACCATCGAGAGCTTTATGTCCGCTCTTGAGATCCATTTATTTGGGATGGATTTTCCTGATACTGTTTAAATTTGCTGATAGGGTTTTAATAACTGTTGCACTTTTAATTGGATTTGTTTGTATTTATTTTATTGTTTTTATGCATCTGTTTTTGTACAAGTGCTTTGATAGTTTGGAATTGCACTTTTTAAAAATAAAAATGATTGATTGATTGAAAATTATTCTCCCAGTTTTTGACTATGGTGAAGTAGGCTACAGTGCTGCTCTCAAAACTTCCCTTACCAGACTGGTCACGCTATTCCATTCCTGTCACTTCACCCTCGACTGCCCTTCTCGCACCCTCCACTGTGACCTCTATCAATCTCTGTCTTTCCCTTCTCTTGAAGACAGGTGCCATTCCCACTGCACCAACCTCTTAACTAAATTCTGGTTCGGCTCTCTCCCCTCATTCCTCTCTTCCTCTCTCTCTCTCACTCCTGCCTCCCCCTCCCATTCCCTTAGAAATGTCAACTCTCATACCATGGCTGTCCCCTTCAGGTCCTCCTCTGTTGGTTGGGCAGCATTTTCCCAATGTTTCCCGAGGCTATTAAATACCCTTCTATCTGCCACACCACCTCCCCTAATGCCCTCTCCTCCCTCCTACGGGACTTCTTCTCCCCTTCATGCAGCTAGTCCTAATCCCCCTTCCCTATTTGTATTCCACTCCTGCTCTCTTCCTCCTGCCTTCCTTTGCTCCACGTCTTACCCTCTACTTTTGAATCCCTCCAGTCCCAATTGCTGTTTCTTCTTACTCTGCCCTGCCCACCTAAAGTAAAGTAAAATTTTATTTATATGAGGTGCCCTTCTAAAGCTCAGGGTGCCTTTACAAAATACATTACAATAATATCACAGCATTATATATAAAAACAGATAGAGCATTAACAACCACTCAGTGAGTCCCTGCAATGCCTGGTTAAACAGGTGTGTTTTCAAAGATTTATTAAATCCTTCCATGGTCAGGCTTAATGGTATATGGCGAGGTAAAGAATTCCACAGTGCCATAAAGGCAAAAGATCTTCCTCCAGATGTTTTTAGGAATACCCTGGGAATCTCTGGCAAACCCTCACCAGAAGATCGGAGTGAGCAGAGGGGACAGTAAGAGTACAGGAGTTCTTTCAGGTAGTCAGTTCCCTGCTCAGGTAGGGCCTTATAGGTCAGCAATGTGACCTTGAAGGTGATCTGCCACTGTATTGGCAGCCAGTGCAGTTCATGCAGTACAGGTGTTATATGACTGGATCTAGGGGTTCCAGTCAACAACCTGGCCATCATGTTCTGCACTAGCTGCAAGGTTTGGGTATCCACCCCCTGGTAGCCCCAGACAGAGGGTGTTGCAGTAATCAAAATGATTGGTGACAAAAGCGTGGACCAAGGTAGGAAGATCTTCAGGCGGGACCAGGTGTTTCACCCGGGCTATATTCCTTAGATGATAAAAGGAGGATTTGATTAAAGCCGAAACCTGTGCCCTCAGGGTCAGGCCTTCATCAAATACTGCACCCAGGTTATGTACCTGACCCGAGGCAATAAGTGGGGTCCTCCAAGATATAAACCTGAAGGTTTCCTCACCCATGCCTCTGTCGTCCTATAGCCAGGGTCCTCTACCAATACCTCTGTTTTACTCAAGTTCAACTGAAGTCAGCTAGCGCTCATCCAGTTTTGTATCTCCAGCAGGCAGTTATTAAACACTGTGACAGAGTCTAACTCCAGTTCAGGAATGAAAGACTTGTAGAGTTGAGAATCATCAGTGTAGCAATGAAAACTCAACCCATGCTGTCTTATAATGTCCCCTAATGGGAGCATATGCACCACAAATAACATGGGGGACAGCACTGAACCCTGTGGAACCCTACAGGGCAACCAGTGAGGGGCCAAGGAATAAATCCCTGACACCACTCTCTGGGATCTGCCCTCGAGGAACAATCAAAATCAACTGAGGACCGCCCCCCCTCAGCCCACGAAAGAGCCACAGGTGGTTGAGCAGCACTCCATAATCAACGGTGAACCAAGATGGAATGGACTGTCTGATCTGTCACCATCAGAAGGTCATTTAGTACCCACACCAGGGCTGTCTCGGTGCTTTGCCTTTTCCTGAAGCCAGACTGGAGAGGGTCATAGATATTGTGATTGGTTTAATGATCCTCCAGCTGCAAGGTGACCATCTTCTCAATAACTTTCCCTGTGAAGGGCAAGTTCGAGACTGGTCTGTAGTTTGCTGGGCAGTCGGGGTCAAGGGAGGGTTTTTTCAAGAGGGAGCGTACTACTGCCTCCTTTAAGGGATCTGGAAAGATCCCGCTCTCCAGTGAAACCTGCCACTATCCTAGCAAGGACCAGGCCAATAACCTCTACACACCCGACTAGTAGGTAATAGGATCCGGATCCAAACTACAGTAGGTTGGCCGCAAAGTCTGGATAATCCTCACTATATCTAACACTGTTGGTTGGCTAAAGGTGACCCAAGTCAACTGGGTATTAGTACCACCCGACTGATTAGTGCAAGGTCCAGTGGAAGACACTGGCTGAAATCATCCCTGATGGTGGATACCTTATCAGCAAAAAATTGTGCAAACTCCTCACACTGTACTTGTGACAACTCTCGACTGGGATGAAGACAGGCTGGATTGCACAGTCTGTCCACAGTCCGGAAGATCTGGGCTGGCCTATTCTTCACTGTAGCAATTTCTCTGGACAGGAACTCTGCCTTCTTATGGGAATTTGCTGATTGGTAGATCTTATAATGATCCAGCAATCTGTGTTTATCCACCTCCAGATGAGTTTTCCACCAGTGTCTCTCCAACCTTCACCCTTGCCTCTTAAGCTTTTGGATTTCCCCAATAAACTAGGGGGCACCCGAGTGAAGAGTAAGATGGTGGACATGAGTTGGAGCAATGATATCCAGGGCCCCCGTAACAGCCCTATTATAGGCCAACACCAGAGGCCCTGGATCAGTGCCATCCTTTGGAAATCCAGAGTGGTCCAGCACCATCATTAGGCCTTCTGAGGTAACTTCTCTCAAAGGACAGAACTGTACCAACTCCATTGGGGCAGGCCTATTTTGGGGGGCTGCAAAACTGAATCTGAGGTTGTGACGGTCAAACCAACAGACTGGCTCTACCTCCACATCAGAGATCTCCATCCCCAGGTGGAACACCAAGTCCAATGAGTGCCCCCTCTCGTGAGTTGCAGTGGTAATAACCCATGTCAGGCCCAATGAATCCAGCAATTGGAGGAGGTATTGTCCAAACGGCAAGAGTTCATCGTCAACCCAGGCATTGAAATCCCCAGAATCAACCATCTGGGGGACTACAATACCATCTTGACAATTAAGTCCACAACCTCCTTCAGGAACTTCTTCCCATCACCTGGTGGATGGTGAATGAGAAGCGTGCTGTAGCCTGCTCCTGCACCCACTATACACTCAGAGGAGTTGGCGATTCCAACTGGCATCTCCCTGAGATCCAGTTCCTGTCTAAAACAGATAGCAACCCCCCCCACCCCTACAGTCCACTCTCGGGCGGTGAATCACTGAGAACCCAGCTGGAACCGCCGACTCAAAATAGGGCCTGCATTTCCATCCAGTCAGGTCTAAGTGATGCAATCCAGGTCTACAGAAGCCACAAGATCCACAACCAGTGCGGTCTTGTTCTTAGTTGACCTAGTATTGCTTAACTCTGCCCGAAAGGGACGGGAGTCCAAAAATGGCCCAACTTCCTGCCTGATGAAGTCAGAGCCCTTGGATATGGGCACAAAGCAAGGATAACCTCGTTCCTATATCCATTTTGCCCCAGGGTGTCTCCTGGTTCTCACTATCTCAATCCATCCACCCCTTTCCCATCCTCCCCGAGAGTTCTAGGATCCTTGACTCCTTCTGCTCCCTCGTCTCCTTAAGATGCCGAAAGCCTGACATCTACTGTAAACTTCAAATAGGAGCGGCGGGTGTTCAAACGGATGAAGATCCTCTAGTCTCGAGGGGGAGTTCTGACTGACCGTGTTCCTAATTCCCCAGCACATATCTGAGACACTCCACACACACCAATATTTATCTACTCAAACCCCCACTCACTCAAAAAACTCCCCCTCCCACCTAATCTAAACTTCCTAAAATTTACATAAAAATACATATACCTCTTACTCAAAGAAATAATAAGTTAACCCTTAGCAGCCAAATAAGTTAATATCAACTATGATGTCCAAAAGTCTCTTCTAATCTCCAATTAATAACTTTGATTTGTATTCTGCTGCCCCACCACAGTGCTCTCACCACTGCAGGGTAGGAGCTTTTAAGACTTTTTCTAGCCCCCTTTCATGAGGCTAGATTTTAGTGTTAGAAAAGTCCTCCAAGTACATTATTCAGCTTAGCGTTTAGTTCCACGGTCAAGACTTCGACGAAAGTGAAGATTTCAATTTGTTTTCTGCCCCCCACCCCTGACAGTGCTCTCACCATTGCAGCGTAGGAGCTTTAAAATTTTTCCAGACCCCTGTCATGAGGCTGGAGTTTTAGAGTCAAACAATCCTCAAAACACAATTCCAACTTCTCGCTCAGATCATAGCCAAAACCTCGCCTGAAAGTGAATAATGAAAAATGTACTTCACCAGCGGGTAGTCCAGAAGATCCGGATTTTCTTCGGTGGGAGTCTCTGTAATAACAGGACAAGCAGCATTTAGGTCTCTTGAAGATCATTCTAACTTCTGGGATCAGGCTCTACCTGGTCCTTCACCATGGCGACCCAGGCTGATCCACCCTTCGGTGGTCCCCCAGTTTTGCCTAAGGGAAGCAGATCTGCCCCACCAACCTCTGGTGGCAATAGCGTCCATCCCTTGGTCTGGGCTGGGGAGCCGGATCTCCACTGGTTCACAAAAATATCTTTTGCTGCTCGCCACACACACCTTGTCTTAGGGTTTCCTCCTAGCTGGTCCTCTCCAAAAGGTACCTGGCAAACTTCCTCTGAATTTGGTCTGACTGGGCACTCACCCCAGGCAGAACCCACCACTCCATTTGTCATTCCTCCATGTCTCCACAGTCTCACAGACCACTCCACTGAACCTCCAGTCAGGCAAAGTTCCCTTGGGTGAGTTAACAGTAGACAGTAAGCAGCTCCTTATAAGTTTCTATGGCTTAATTTGCCACTTTTATTGTTTTATTGTTTGTGCAGGGCATTTACAGAAAAAGGCCGCCCTAGCGCCTTCCGATCTGAGTGTCATCGGAATCGAGGTTACAGCCCTAGTGTACACTCAGGGTGTACTTATATCCTAAAGACACTCAGGTTCTACCTAACTCACTTGAAATCCCTAACTAGATCACTGTTTTACTATATGAAATGTAAATCCTAACAAAACTTAAAGCTTCATAAAGCTAACAGAATCGTAATGAAAAATGGCTTAAAAATATCTTTAAAAAACAGCTCAAACAGACACCAAACTCTTAGCTAACTTCAGGCACACCCAGCATGGTGGCCATCTTACACCTCTTTAATCTCTACCTTGACCTAGTCTTCTTGCACTAAGTTTGTACCTGTTGCATGGCCTTTTGTCTCTGGATCTACCTAGACCCCTGTTTATGCAAACTATTCAGTGTGTCTTTTGCTAGAACCTAGTCTGTAGCTGCCAGTCTCTCTACCAAATTGCACTTAATATGATAAACACTGTATCTATTACTCTCTAGCATATGATTGTTAGCTATGTTGAATGTCTGTATTGCTTGCTTGTTGCCCCCTCCCCCCAAGCTTGGATGTGAATAAAAGCCACACTGTAGAACCCCATTCCTGGTTCTGGACATTACAGTTATTGCTTCCTGTGTTCAGATTTAATTGGGTGCCCCTGTGCAGAGTAGCCAAACCTAGGTCTCCTGTGCCGAGTAACCTCATCCTCCCTGAACTTAGTTCCCAACAGGTACTGCTGTTGGCTTCAACAGCATGCCACCTGTCTTTTTGCAAAAAGGCAGGGGTGAGGGGTTACACCACACTTGCCTATCTTGTCCTAATGATGTTAATTGTCTACCTTATCTGGGTATATGTTGTATTTTGCTGTATGCTGTAAACTGTTCTGGTTTTGCATCACCTTTGCTGTAACTCTCCAGGGTCGTACCTGAAAACAGGCAGTTTCTGCTTAGTGTACCTAACTGGTTAACAAAAACTAAATAAATAAAGAAATACATTTCACAAGTTAATTTTTTTTTATTTTGTGAAATATGTCTCAAAACGTTCATGCTTATACCTCTGTTGTCATTGCTGATATACTGTAGACTTGACATTTGGCATGCATACCCAATGTCAATGGGTCCTGGAACTTAACTAAGCTGGGAAAATGTAATTTAATCATTTTAAGTGTACAGTCCAAATGCAGTAGATTACTTATTGCATTTATTTATTTGAAAATGGTGACCATGAAAGGTACACTGAGCCAGGATTCATTTCCGTGCATGACTTGGGGGTGGGGGTGGGGGGACAAAAGAAAACAGCTGAATACAACATGTTGGCATGGAAATTCAGTGATGCTACAGACAACCAAGATTAATAGTTTAAGATAGCTCATAATTATGATATGGCAGTAATTAAAATAGCTAACAAATACAACATAATGTGACCTCCAAAAAAAGAGGGCAGCAAAGTTAGAACAGGAGTGCAAACATTTAAGTGCAGAATATAAAGGGACTCAGAACAAGCAATGCTTTGTTTCTGCTCTTACCTCCATATTTATTTCATCTGTAGGTCTTCTTTTTTCCCCAACCACTCCACACTACACTCCTTTTATAAGGTAGCACAGTCATGACATTTCCTGTAGAAAAGCAGGAAGGGGCGGATCAGAGGGGTAGCCACACAGTGACTTCATTTAAAGGGGCACAAGTAATTTAACTTGTTATAACAAGATATACAAAAACAAACAAACAAAACACAAAATCAAACTTTTGTTTTCATTTCCTCCTTTTAATTACTCTGACCAGGTTATAAACCTTACAACTTATCTGGAATGGATATTATGAACTGCAGGTAATGTGGAACACTTTTCAGAAGGGCAGTTTTACAGGATTTAGGACACTGTCCTATATGCTGTACCATGTGATATGTAAGGGCTCAGCTCCAGGCAGCATGGGCAGAGATTGCGCACCTCAAATTGCATATTCAAGAGGAAATAGATTATAAGAACCTCCCGCCATTTCCCCAACATCCAACAGAAGTACCTCGACCGCAGAGGGCAGTTGGTCCAGGAGATTGGCAGATGGTTAGGAGTAGGGCTGTGTGAAAATTAATTTCTGCCAGCGAAATTTTGGTGAAAGTGTGAATTGCGCTTCCACAAAAGTTCGCAAATCATTTTTGGAACTTTCGTGGAAATTCTGCCTTAAAACTGAGGAAAAAATATAAAAAACTGTGGGATAATTTATTAAACTGCAAAAAAAAAAAATCCGTAGAAAGGACCACTGCCATTGGTAATTTATGAGGCTTTTTTTAACTGCAGTTTTATTCATTAATCCACCCCTGGTACTGATTAGGGGTCCCAGTAATACCTCCAATCTCTTCCTTTGACCCTCATGGTTTCTAGTGGTCCCCCCACTGATCATGGCTCCCAAAACATTTTATTTCCCTGATGTCTAGCAGACCCCCTCCATAACCTGGTTTCCTTAGTTCACAAATAAACAGCCAGCAGTCCACCAACTCATTCCCCTCTATTCCCAGTATTTCCCGGTGTCTAGTGGACCTCCCCATCCCAGATCCCTTGTAAAAAAATTATCTCAATTCTCTGGTGTCTATTATACCCCCACAAACACCACCCTGACAGTTCATCTTCCACCAATCAACTCCCCTCCCCACCCTGCCCCTGAGCAGGCCACCAGCGCAACACTCCTCTCTCCTCCACTACCAGTGGCCCAAGAAATTATCAGTGAATAACCGCATGGTTGTACAAGCAGTCATTCATTCACTGACAGTTCATTAAACTGTGGAAAAAATAAATTCCACAGTTTATATGCACTTTTCTGCAGTTCACAAAAAAAGTCCACAGAACTTGGTGAAAATCCACGGAAATCCTACTTTCACCTATGGCGAAAGTTCTGCAATTTCCACAAAATTTCCAAGAGATTTTCGTGGAAGTTCCGTGAAAGTGAAATTTGCAACTTTTGCCCATCCCTAGTTAGGAGGGCTAAATTGGGTGCCCCATCACTCAGTGCTGTCCAACATATCACCTCCACAAATAATATAAAAACTACAAACAGGTATCTGCCTCTGTCTCCAAAATCAAACAAAGGAACAGAGGACACTGCAGAGCAGGACACTGCAGCACAGGAGCTAGTACAACAAAACTTGCCCAGAACAGGCACCAAAAGAAAAAAAACAAACAAAAAGAAAATCCAAAAAACTTCTGATCATAGGAGACTCCATGATTCAGGGAGTTGATACCTATCTCCAGACGGGGATAATGGTCAGATGTCTCCCAGGTACATCAGCGTGGAGAGACACTCATTGCATTGCTAAAACTGTTCAGGAAGCTGGAGAAAACATTGACATCCTGGTACACATAGGGACTAATGATCTCACCAGCCGGTCAGTTGTGGAGACCAAGGAACACCTGACCAGGCTGGGTGACAAACTATCATCTATTTCATTCAGCATTTCCTTCTCTGAGATCCTGCCAGTCTGGCAGAGGTGGGCAGATGGACAGAAGGTCAGAGAAGGGGAGATAGGGGAGCTAAACATGTAGCTCAAGGGCTGGTGCCAGGAAAAAGGACTAAAATTTGTAGGGAACTGGCAACAGTTTTGGGAGTGAAAGTTCTTTAAATTTGACGGACTGCATCTGACTAAGGAAGGAGCCAGTGCATTGAGGCAGAAGTTAGACGTCTTTGCAGAATATTTAAACTAGCAAATGGGGAGAGGGGAGCAGCACCAGATATGTTGAATGGGAAAAAATAAACCTCCCCCTCAGATAGTGGTCAAACAGGAGTTCAGCATGTTTATAGTTCATTTGCATCACCAGGTAAGGAGAAAGGTTCGGCTCCCCATATGATGCATAGGGGAAATGCCAGACCTAGCCCAACAACTAACAGACCAAAATCTGGCTAATGGAAAATCATGTACACAAATGCTCGCAGTCTGGGAAACAAGATCCCAGACCTGCAGGCAATAGTCACAGAGGCTAACCTGAACATAGTAGCCATTAGCGAGACATGGTTTACCAGTAACCACACTTGGGAGACTTCAATACCTGGCTATGTACTGTTCAGAAGAGACCTAGGTGTAAAAAGGGGGAGGGAGTGGAGTGGCCCTTTATGTCAATGAAAATATCAAAGCTACAGAAATTCAGAATACACATAAGGAGCCAGAAGAACTGTGGGTCATCCTGGAAACAGGAAATGGGACAGCCATACAAACTGGGGCTGTCTACAGGCCTCAAGACCAGGGGCAGGACATAGACACATTACTGTTAGAAGATATATAAAACATGGCAGCTAAAGGGGAGGTTCTGATAATAGGAGACTTCAACATGCCAGATACAGATTGGTCAAAACCAGCAGGAACATCTGTCAGAACCAGACACAGTGGATTCCCTGCAGGGGAGGGCCTCAAACAACTGGCACAACAACCCACAAGAGACAGGGCTATCCTAGATATAGTACTTACTAACAGGGAAATGATCATAGATCTCCAGGTAGAAGGTCACTTGGGGGCTAGTGACCATCACATGGTATGGTTCAATTTGGCCACTAGAACTAAATCATCCCATTCCAAGGCAAAAATATGGGACTTCAGAGGAGCTGACTTTGATAAGATGGCCAAAAGAGTTAAGCTATCCCTGGCAAAAAGAAATGCAGGTGGGGGGTACAGGCAAAGTGGGCAAGCATTAAAGATGCAATATTTGAAACGATATCCCATTGTGTTGGACAGAAAAGGAAGTGCAAAAGAAGAAGGAAACCACGTTGGTTCTCAAAAACAGTAGCAGAAAAGGTCAGAACCAAAAGTCTGGCCTCCAGGAAATGTAGGGGAATGCAGCAGAATGAAGATAGGGAGGCATACCAAACTTCCCTAAGGGAAGCAGTGAAGGCAGTAATGCAGGCAAAGGCCCAAACCGAGGAAACACTAGTACAAACAGTAAAATAAGGTGACAAGACTTTCTATAGATACATTAGTGAAAGAAGAAAGTCCAGAGAGGGTATTGCTAAGATCAAAGGGGATGAGGGGGCATGTGAGGAGGAGGACCATGTAAAAGCATCTATCCTAAATAGATACTTCTGCTCAGTATTTACTGAAGAGAAGGAGGGCAGGGCTCACAGCTCAGCACCATGGACATGGGGAGGAGGTGTGCATTAGTCCCTTCACAAAAGAAAGGTCCTACAAGAGCTCAATAAACTCAGGATGGACAAGGCAATGGGACCTGATGGAATACATCCCAGGGTACTTAAGGAGCTAAGGGTGGAACTAGCAGAGCCATTATCAGAACTGCTTAATGAGTGTCTGAGCACAGGAGAGGTCCCAGAAGACTGGAGAAGGGCTCATGTGATTCCGCTCCACAAGAGTGGTAGCAGGGAGGAGGCAGGGAACTACAGACCAGTCAGTCTTACCTCAGTAATGGGCAAGATTATGGAGGCACTCCTTAAGGAAAGAATAGTGCAACACCTGGAATCCATAGGAGCGCAGGATCCAAGACAGCATGGGTTTACAAAAGGAAGGTCCTGTCATACTAATCTCATAGATTTCTTTGACTGGGTAACCAGAGTGGTGGATCAAGGGGGAGCGGTTGATGTCACCTACCTTGACGTCAGCAAAGCTTTCAATACTGTTCCACATTGAAGATTGATTAATAAGCTGGGTAGGCTCAGGGTGGGTCAGAAGTTGGTCAACTTGGTGGCAAACTGGTTGACGGGCAGAAAGCAGAGAGTGTTGGTAAATAGTATACAGTCAGAAGAGATACAAGTTACAAGTGGGGTACCTCAGGGATCAGTCCTGGGGCCAGTCCTCTTCAATATCTTCATCAGTGACATTGCAAATGGACTGGATGGTAAGGTTTGCCTGTTTACAGATGTCACTGAGATCTGCAACAGAGTAGATGATCCAGATGGGGTGGGCAGAATGAGAAGAGATCTGGATAAACTAGCAAAATGGTCGAAAGAGTGCCAACTGGGGTTTAAAGCAAAGAAGTGCAAGATGATGCACATAGGGAAGAGAAACCCTGAAGCCACCTATAGGCTGGGAGGGTAGTTGCTGGCAGTCACAGGGGAAGAAAAAGATGTGGGCATCATCATCACAGATGACCTGAAATCATCCAAGCAGACCACTAAAGCAGTAGGTAAGGCTAGTGGGATGTTGGGGTGTATTAGTAGGGGTATCACAAGCCGTAAGAGGGAGGTAATAATCCCTCTTTACAAGACACTGGTTAGCCCCAATCTGGAGTACTGCATGCAGTACTGGAGGCCACACCTTCACAAGGACATTAACCAAATTGAGGCAGGCCAGAGAAGGGCAACCAAAATGGTGCATGGACTGCATCAGAAAACATATGAGGACAGATTAACTGAGCTCAATATGTATACCCTAGAGCAAAGGCGGGAGAGAGGTGATATGATCTCTTTTTCCTCAATTGAAAATGGTCACCAGGCTGGGAAGATTATGAGCAACAAAAGGTTTGCTAGTTGTATTCTGCAAAGAAAAATCCTGTTTGCTTAGGGGTTCTGCAGCTAACTGCATTACTTGTTACAGTTTATTGAGTTTTATCAAGTTTTAAATGGATTGCTTTTGTTTTATTGTGTAGTGTAGTTCTAGGGTGGTTTTTGTGGGACCAAACTTTAGAAAACAAAAATGAAAGAAGCACACAACAGAGCAATTTAAACCATTCAGTTTGCCATTCTAAAGCATTCCTTTTTTCTTCAATAGAAGTGAATGATTGAAGGTGCAGCATGTGAAAACCTATTCTTATACAAGACATCATCATGTACTGCTGATTCTGTCTGTGCAGGCATTCCAAATTCTTTTTTTTTTCATTTAGTTTAAAACTGGCTCCATTTCAAAAACAAGCATCCAATGGCAGCATATTTACCACACCATGTAAATTCATTAAGACATCATATTAAGGAAAAAAAACACTAAAGTATTATTTTTGCTGTGAACAAACATTTCTAAAAACATATTCACCGTTGCACGTTCCTAGCCCCAACCAAGGTCATGAAGCAGCTGCTTATATGCCCTATCAATAAATAAATAAATATTCCCTCAAGTAGTGCTATGCAGTCCATCTCCAGTAACACATAGTGTGTCAAAACTATATAAAAAAGTTACAATACTGTCCTACGTGTCTGGAAAAAACTGTGCTTGTTGCTTGTTATCTCTGAAATGTATCACTGACATGTCCTGTTTCCTACAGGTTTCTATGTAACTAAATCCGGGTCGCCCCTGAAAAAGGGATCTTATGGGCCTAGTGGGCTTATCCAGGCAACAAAATGAAATAAATAAATACACTTGTAATGTTTAAACAATTTAATGAATATAACCCAGCAGTCAATGACATCATTGGTGAGCAAATATTTAGCTGGATGAGTAGGGGAAATTGAAGGAATCTGAAACAATAAGGCTGATAATAAAGTCCCACTTCCCATTTATACCACCTTTAACAAGTGCTATGTAAGCCTGATTTTGTTATACTCTAATTATGTATAGGATAGTGTATGAGCTGTGACGCACAACCAGGCTATTCTCCAACCGAGCAGTTGCTATGCCGATTGTTGACCTCGAGAGCGCAGCTCGAGAGGTCACACAGTCAGCATAGCAACTGCGAGGTTGGAGAGTAGCCGGTAGTGCTTCGCAGCTCATACACTTTTCTTTATAGTGTATAATTAGAATGTCGTTCTTGACAGATTGAGTTTAAACAAAAAAAAATACACATGACAAATGACAGATTAGCCAAAACCATCAGATTTTACTACATGAATTCCAAATATACAGACAACAGGCTCTAAAATGAATTGCTGGTGGTCTGACAGGGACTTTGATAAAACTGCAGCTGACATCTGAGCGAGAGGTATGTTTGAATAAGTGAACTATTACGTGTATGATGCCTGCAGAGATACTGAGTGAAAAACATTTCTGTTGGCCTTTGACATACACGTAGTGACACGAGCCATGTGTTTAATTATGCTTTACTATTCGGTTTGTGCTTCCTACTGTGTGACGTCCTCAGTGCAGCAGAACAACTTTCGTTCTGCTGCACTGCAAATGCCACAAGTGCAGCAGAACCACATTTTGAAAGACATGGAAATCTGTCAAGAACGACGTTCTAATATACACTATAAAGCAGCTAGTTAGGAAGGAGGGTGTTACCAGTTGCAGCACCAGGCCTAGAAATAACAAGAACATATACATTTTTCTTTTACAAAAAAGAAAAGCCATTAGTGCTGTAAATGTGCAGCATACCTTGCTAAGTTTATTCTTTGGAAAGCAGAAAGGTCACTGTATAACTTGCTGTACTATCAGTAATAAACTGTAATGTCTGCACCCTGCCTTATGTTTGGCTGCAAATGGAACATGACTAAAGCACTGTTAAAGAGCTAGTGAATTGATCTTACTGTTTTTCAAATTCCTGATGTGACTCACCTTGCCATCAGTGTCAGTTCTGAAGTTGGCAGTGCAGTTTCCTAGGCCATTGAACTGTTTTGATTTGTTTTTCAGTTGTCTCTAGCTACACTCGGTGCCATCTATCAGCAGCCAGTCGACGATGTCAGGGAGAAGTCTGTCTGCTGAGTCATCTATCTGCCAGCACTATTCAACAGTACAGGGTGGTTTCAAATCCTGCCTTTTACTCTCCCAACAGATGTTGCTTTGTTTTTCCAAATGTAGTAAGCTTTATTTGAAATAAGCAGACAAGAATCACAGCACTATATGTAATACAGAAAGAAATACAACACAAACCAGTGCAGCATACAGTAAGAAAAAAAAACTAAACTAATTATCTTCTGACAGTATACAATGCAGTAGGAAAATCCAAACCTAGAATCAGACCCACCAAACTATAATGCAGCAATTCTGCCTGCCCTCACTCCCTCCCTCCCCAAATCCCCATAAATCACCCTCCCTCCCCGCTACCCTTTCTCTGGAGACTGAGCTAACCACAAGGCTAACCCAAACCATGGCAGGCAGGTCATAAAAAAAGAAGAAAGAAAAATAAAAAAGGGAGTTCTCTACTCCCAAGCAGTGGAAAATGTTTGGCCCTCAAGAAAGTCCATAAGTGATGTTAAATCGTGCCACTGTCAGTGGCCAAAAGACCAACTCCAACCTGCTCAAAAGTGATGGGGCATTGGGATCCCAGGTAACTGACCATCACCCAGCCCTGAGAGTCAACAGGGTATAAAGAGGCTCCCAGACCTCCACATATTTCTTCTTGAAGTCCATCATGTTTGTAATAATACATTCGGCCTGCAGAGCAAACAGCGTTTCCTGATGCCATTCCTTATAGCTAGGGATAGATTGATCACACCAGTGCTGAAGAATAACTTTCTTGGCACAGGCTAATATTAAAGCCATATGTGGATTTTGATTGCCAAGTAGTATCCTAGTATAGTCCCCCATGATGCAAATCCCAAGTGTAAAAGCCTGGTCAAGCCCCAACAAGGGGTCTAGGTGCTGTCTGATGTCCTCCCAAAAACGCACAACCTTTTCACAGGTCCAGAAAATATGAAGTAAGTAACCTGTATCCTTCTGGCACCTGGTACATAAATCTGAAGCCAGTTTGCCCATCCTGTGAAGTTTAATCGGGGTATAAAACATATTGTGTGGAATCTGGAATTGCATGATGTGATAGCGGTCCTATTTCATGTGTCAGTAAGTAGCCTTCCAGATATGGGGCCAGTCATGACAGCCTCCTTGGGAGGGAAAAGTCTGATCCCAGGAGTAAAAAAAAACTAGCCTCCATCTCCGTGAGAACCTCCCGCAACCATGCATGATAAAAGGCTATGGCATGAGATGTAGGGGCAGCTGAACCCAAAGTAAGCAATTTATCCCCATACAGCCTGGACCAAACACCAGAATCAAAATGGTGAAGCAACAAGTGCCTAAGTTGGAGGCACTTGAAACACAGAGACGGGGGCCAACCGAATTGTTGTAGAGCCTCAGAAAAGGTAAAAAGCTTACTGGCATGCATTAAATGTTTGACAGAAAAAGTTACCAGAAAGGGCCAGGCTGTCTGACTCAGCACTTTTCCAGCAATATTCAGATTAGAATTTCCAAGGATAGGTGGGGTGATGTCTGCATGAAGATTCAGATGTAAAAAAAGACAGAGTTGTTTATGGGCATGACAACAGTTGCCTATAGGGGTGTCTTTAAGGGCTCCAGGAACCTTTTTGGAGGGAACATACAGCAGAGTTCAAGTGTTCAAGCCCAGTTGGGAGCCGAGAAAGTGTTCAATGTCCAACCATTGAGGAACATAAACTGAATCTGGTTAGTCTAACGCCAGACGACACCAGGAAAAATATTGGCAACAGTGTATAGCCAGATAGTAAAGGTAGACATTTGGTGCCTTTAGACCACCAGCCTCCCTTGACCGCATAAGTTTAGTCAGAGCTCCCTTGGGAGGTTCCCCCTCCAGAGAAATCTGGAAGTTTGTTGATATGGAGAAACCATTTCATAGGCTGTGCCGGGTTAAGCAAAATTAAGGGATATAAAAGCCTTAGGAGAACATTCATTTTAAGTATATTCATACAGCCCCAGAGGGATAAGGGTAATAATGACCAACGATCCAAGTCAGCCTGAATTTGGGCGAGAACTTGATCTAAATTATATTGTTTCAGTTTGAGCAGGTTGGTACTAAGATATATCCCCAAATATTTAAGCTTGTCCCTGACCCAGAGAAGGCCGAGATGCTCCACACTCACACGAGTAGCAGCAACATTCAGAGGCGTAAACTCTGTTTTTGAGCAATTTAGCTTATAGCTGGAGAGTTTACCAAACTGGGCTATAATTTCCAGAACTGCTGGTAGGGAAATAGTGGGGGATTTTACGTGCAGCAGAATATCATCCGCATAAACAGACAATTTATAGTACTGTGGATCTAAAGGAATACTGTGGACCTGAGTGGACAGATTCATTTTCCTGATCAAGGATTTGAGATATAAATTAAATAAAAAAATAGGGATAGAGGACAGCCCTGATTTGTGCCTTGCTGCAGGGAATAAGAAGCAGAGAGAACCCCATTACAAAGAATGTGGGCCTGAGGCGAGTGTAAAGCACCCAGGTCTAACAAATTAATTCAGCAGGGAACTGTATCTAGGAAGCAGGTGGAACAAGTCATCCTAGGAGACTCTATCAAAGGCTTTCTCTGTGTCCAGGGAGGTCAAAACCAATGGGAAAGAAGAGTCCCTGGATGCAGATATAAGGTGCAGGAGTTTCCGAAGATGATCAGCAGACAGTCTGCCTGATACAAATCCCACCTACTCCCTACTGAGGAGACCATTCCAGACCAAGTAAAATCTGGTGGCCATGATTTTAGTTAGGATTTTTAGATCCACATTAATTAAAGAGATAGGACGATAATTAGAGACCAGTAAGTGGTCCCAGCCTGGTTTGGGTAAAACTATCATGATGACAGCCATAAGTGTAACGTCCGAGAAGCTCTGTGAAAAGATATACTGGAACATTTCTAGAAATTGTGGGGCTAATAGCTCTTTGAATTTCTTATAAAAGTTCAAAGAAAAGCCATCCGGACCAGGGGACTTATCCCGGGCTAAGGAATCTATCTCACTGGGGACCTCTGGGAAGATCAAGGGGGCCTTTAACAGCTCAATCTGAGTATATCCCAAGGAGGGCAAGTCCAGATCTTGAAAAAAGACATCAAACCGGGAAGAGTCAGGGGGGTCCTGAAGTGCGGCATATAAGGAATTGCAGAAGGTCTGAAACTGAGAGACTATATCTCTAGGCTAGGTGACAAGATGGCCAGAGTCAGACCAGAGAGAAGGAATGATCCTGTCAGCTTGTTGAGTGCATAAAGGCAATGCTAGTAGTTTTCCTGCCTTCTGTCCTTGGTCAAAATATTTAACCCTGGTCCGCAAGAGAAGATGCTCAGCCCTTCCCCTAATAACATGTTATACTGGGCCCTAAGGGCCTCAAGATGTTCCCCAGATGCTGCTTTGAATTTTTTCTATCCACGAGTCACTAGCAAAGATTTAAATGCTTTAGTTGTTCTGTGCATTTGTAACCTTACAGTACTCGATAGATGGTACATTTGTGTTTACATTCATAAGCATGGCCAATTTTAAGCCATTGTATAACTTAGCCAAGTGGATAGCTCTGATAACTCTGGAAGTCTACTAGTCTGAGTAGTTGGTTATGCTACTGGATAAGGCAGTCAGGAAGTGCACATTGCAATGCAAAAGAAATAAAAGAAAAAACAAAGATCAATGGATCGTTTTATCCCATTTGTTCTGCAAAGGTATGCCTAAGGGTGTAAAACAATCTGCAAAAAAGTCTTTACTTTCACCTTTTCCAAACACCAACCTGAGCACTACAAGGGGTGGTATAATGGAAAGTAAATCAACTGAGTCCCCGGTGCAGCTCTAATATAGAGTCCATAGCTCCACCCAGGTTACCATGGATTTCAACTCCAATGAGCTCAATAGTGAGAAAAATTACTACCGTACTACCATCATAACACTGTGCTACCTGTCATGGCAAATTTATCGGAAGTGGGTGAAATAAAACAGCCATAAAATAAAAGAAAGGCAGAATTGGATTTAAAACATCCATTAGCAACAGCATTTGTAAAAAAAATTGTAATGTACGTAAACTAAACCTAAAGCTAGTGAGCTAGTAAAGTCACAGAGCTCCTCTTGGGCAGATTCTCCCTCTTGCTGTGATAGCTTGCAGTCCCAATCCAACTTTTCATTTTTTTAAAAAGACAGCATAAATAACAAACAAGAAAATGTAGCGTGCATAGAGTACCGAGAAAAACACAAACAGCAGCTGAACCTCTATTCCATGCTCACAGCACTCTTAACATTTTTGTTTGCTTGTTTTTCTGTTCTCTTTTTGCAATAAAGAATTGATCAAGCAACATTTTGAAGTTGGACCTCTCAACATTCTTTTGTAAAGTAGACAGTACAGTGATTTGATTATGAAAGTGTTTTCCATTTTGACACATCAAGACTGAAATAATGCACTAATCATAGCCAGTTTTAGGCACCAGCGAACCATGTGGTCACTGAGGACCACCTGATTATGAGGGGCCCCCAACCAGAGCAGTTTGCCTTAAGTTTTAAATTTTTTTTTATTTATTTTTTAAATCTTATTTTTTTTTCCAATTGTTTAACCAGGTGAGATACACTAAGCTGAAAGCTTGTTTACAGGTGCAGCCTGGGAGCACCGGGAAGTTAAGTGACTTGTTTAGAGTCACACAGTATGTAAGTGTGGGCTGTGGGATTCAAACCTATGTCTCCAGATTTGCAGCTCAGAGCCTTAAACCACTGCACTGTACTGCCTCTTCTTAAAACAGCAATAAAGGTCTAGGCAGCTCCTTCTGATTTGGCATCATGATGTCATGAAATGCCTTACCAAGCTATGACTTAGTCAATAAGAGGTGGATGGGTAGCAATGGATGGGATGGAAAGAACAGCCCTAAGGACTAACATTGCTGTCTCTCATAAAAAATGTAAAAATACTGCTGGTTGTACTGAAATAAATAAATAACTAACTAACTAAATAAATAAATAGTGTACATATAGCTACAGTCAAACACATGGGGTGAAGGAGGTCCAATTATGGAGCCCCATGACGTCCATAATCTTGCTGGGTGCCCCAAAAATGCTAAAGAGGAACCTGGTACTAATTTACCACAATGTGCATGTCGATGATAAAAAACAAAATGAGAACACCAGCCTAAATTCCAGTCAAAAACTATACTCCATAAATATTGATTGATTCTTGATTTACCAGACAGAAAACACATTCACCTTGTGTTATATTCATTACACAAAGGGGATTACCAAGACTGAAATAGGATCCAAAAAACATGGTGTTCATTCATATGTTTCTCTACATTTGTTGAGTTGGGTATATTTATCACACTCCTTGCATCAAAAAATATTTACAACTGGTCAGAAGGGCCAGAGTTTTCACGTTTGGTACTCATACCATTCATTACTGTTATGCCAAGGTAGCATTTAAAAATCTTTAGTACACTCTGTAGGTATCATGAGCTATTATTGAGTTCTACACGTAACTGTGCTTTTTTGTCTTTGGTACATGTTTTTTTTTTGTACAACCTGTGTATACAATCAGAAAGCAAACTATTTCTGCCTTTTAATAAAATATGTAAAGTATATTGATATGGAGAACAGTGGATTATGCAGTGGGATTTGAACCTGTGACCTTTGCTGTCATTGCACATTGCAAAATACAGTAAAATAATTTGAGTAATAGGCTGTGGAGATAATAGATGTTATAAAATGGCAGACAACAATGGAGTAATCTGATTGGTTGTTTTGTAGTGCAATGTAGGACTACAAAGCACTCTAAATAACTAGTCCCAGTAAAACAACTGGAGCACAGAATCTGCTGGCTTAGTGATTCATTTTTAGGCATTCTAGTTAACACATAAAAGTAGTTTGAAGCCACCATTTTTTAAGCCCACTAATGTTTTTAATACATCACTACTTGACAAGTTCCACTCTACTCCACTCACTCAAGACATTCTCATCTCAAATATTCAGAGTAGAGATGCTGCAAAGCTTTACTTTGCTGGCGAAGTTGTGAAATTCACTTTCATAAATTACTTCATGAAGTTCTTGCTTTGCCTGACTTGGCCTACCTAGAAAAGTGGCGAAGTTAAGGTGAAGTCAAGGAGAAATTCAATGAATGTAAGTCACTTCGCTTTGAGAAAGGGCAACTTCACCTTGTAAAAACTTTGCAAAGTCAGCATTTCACAGTTCACAAATTTCTCCAGCTTCATGAATTCATTTGCAAAGCAAATTTTATCCACTTCAACCATCTCTAATTCAAATAGTGTAAGAATTCCTCCAAAAGACTTGCAGCGTAAATTCGTAAAATGGGTTGCAGAACCAACATTTCTTTTAAATACGAAACAGAGCATCATAGGAATTAATACTGCTTACAGTAACTTCCTGGCATTATATTTGCATCACACTACATTTAAGCATCCTTGTATCTCTCTGATGGGAAGAAGCCTTGTATGATAACAATACTCAGCTTCTTAGGCTGGAGTGTTCCTTATCTATTGCCTCTTCCTGCCAGAGTGGAGCAGTCCACTCCCAAGCTGCTGAAATTCATCCCTGCTCCTGGAGTCACCTGTTGAGATCAAAGAGGCTAGGCCTGCTCCCGTCTGACTCCGGGATAAAGCCAGCAGCTAGCTCTCCTCCCTGATGCCAAACTTTACTTTCTAACAGCTGGTAGATGGACCTTGCTACTGTTCACTGTGGCTATTTACTCAACAGACCAGCTCCTTGTCAGAGATTCAGCTCCCAAAACCCCACAGGCTTTCAGAATTGTTGGGTACTCTAACCTTAGAGCTCCAGTTGCCCTCTGACATCCTGCAGCAGACTGGCTACAGAGCCAGGAATCATCACCTCACATTAACACAGAAGGGGAAGGGTGTGTGGGTGTCCAACCCACTATAATGTCACCAGCAGAAGAAAACTTACATGAAATAAAATAAAACTAAATAAATAAACTAAACTGAATATAATAAATAAAATAAATAAAAGTGAAATAAAACTACAACTACAGAATCTACATTAGGTCAAAAGACCTAAAGTAAAACAGTAAATGTAATTTAGAACCACTAGGTGGAAAGACTATTTTAGATTAAATACACATATTCATTTGCATTTTTACATGTTTAAAAATGCATATCTGAATTAAAAAAAACTGTGTTTAAAAATAAAGAGCCATTTTACAAGTGCAATAAGACACTCTGGGGTGTGCATTGTGCTGAGTTCACCGCACTTCCAGGGCTTGAAGGCACTCAGCCATCACTACACCCCTGGACATGCAGTTATCTCAATGCAATGCACACCTCACCGTGTCTTATTGCTTACTTAAAACCTCATTGGTACTGCATGATTTCTGAATATAGGAAGGATCTCGCATAAATAAAGGAACCTGCATTCAACAAACTACGCATAGTAAGTAGTGTATGAGTGTACAAATAAAACATTATGCTGCCTGTTTATACATTTTTCTAAACATACCTGCAGCTTACAAAGGTAGTTTTATCAGACAGTTTTTAATCAACTGCAGTGACTAGAGCATTGAGCCAGTGTTTGAATTTTGAATGTAGACAGGAAAGGTATTTGATTTATTTATTGCTTTACATTTTCACTGCCAGCTGCACAAACTCAAGGATGTTAACTGCCAACATATGAGCTTCCTTTTCTTTAGATTACAAGGAAGATTTGTTTTACAGGCTGAAGTGGTCTTTTAATTTTCCGACTTTATATTTCATTGTTATCAGCTCAGACGGCAACTGTTCCTGCCCGAGTGAAACAGGCTTTGGAGTAAGTGAGAAGGGATCTTTCCTTTTCCAATGTGCAGCCTGTATTTATACCTGCTGAACAATTAATTCATGCACTGTTTCATCACATTTACTGTATATTAGGTTTACATGTGTCAGTACTGAAATGATATTTTTCTCTGAGGCATACACATTGTGCTTAGTGATTCAATGTTAAAGAACATTCAGTCACTGTGCGTTGCACTGAGAATGACAGCTCAGTATGAAACACACATCATAGTGTTGACTCCTTCTAGAAAATATTAATTAAGTACTGATATACATGTAAACCTAACTGACAAGAAACACTGCATGAAAACCTTATAATGTATGGTAGAACATTGTTAATCCACAAAAATCATCATGTCCCAGTGTTGTTAACCCATCGATGTGATGTTTCATCCTTGTTAACCCATCGATGGTACGTCACATCAGTGGGTTAACAACTGTGAACAGTCTGCTCATGTGCGCACTTTTTTTTCTCTCAGGAACTGATGGATGCATGTAGTGGTGATGGAATGACCGAACGGCCACGGTGGTGACTTATTTAAAAAGTAAGGAGCCCTCTTCAATCTTTCTTGGGACCATACACTATAAAAAACAATGTATGGTCCCTCTATCGACAACCAGTTACTATTAAATGTCTCAAGGTTGCCATGGCAACTTAAACATTTCGAGCTTCTCTCTTGAGGTTTACATGGTCGACCTGGTGACCTCTCGATGGTTAATAGACTGATTACTGATACAGGACCATACATTATCCTCTCTGTTTATCAGATCCAAATACAGGCTTCATACCAGGGAAAAAAATGCTTCATAGTCATTCTAAAACACTTGAAACCGTTGCCGTATAACCTGAAAAGAAAACATCAGCCAGTAAAAGAACTCTTCATTATAAACTATATATAAAATCTAATGTGCAGTGTTCTTGTTTGATTGTATACTGATTGGGGGCTGATTCAGGGCTTGCCCCAGTAGAGTCTGGGGCTTGGAGATAACTGGATCCAAAGATCCAGAGAAGATGTGGGAACCAGTCAGGGGGCATAGTATGAGGAGCAGAAGGGAGGGGTGGGGTAGAGGGGGATCAGGAGAGAAGGTACAGGAGGCAGAAGAGAATGGGAAGGGTAGTAAACTGTAATGGATGCGGGGCAGCAGTATTCCTTGATGTAATGTTGAAAGCAGGGGGCTGTCAGATATGCAGGTACCTGGGACAGTTAAGGGCAAAGATCACTTGGTTAAGAAGGGACATAGAGAAGGGCAGGGGGATGGGGGAGGAACAAATGGGGAAAAGAAGAGGGGAAGGGAGAAGAGGTGCGGGCCAGATGGGTGGTGAAGGCAAGACAGATATTTGGGAGATGAAAGAGGTATGTATGTACAGTCCCCACATAGACCAATTGATCCTAGGTCAGGGTAGTAGTAGTAGTAGTAGAGCTTATTTATTTGGGGCACCCTTCCCCATAGGCTTAGGGCATCCTTACAACAAAATATACAGATACAGCAACAAGGAACAGTCAACACACAATATATAAAATTTTTACACAGACCTCATAAAAATCTAAAACAGACTGATTCCCAAGCTGTCTGAGGATCCCAAAATAAATTCCTCAGGTCCCAAAGGCCTGCTCAAACAGGAAGGTCTTAAGATGTTTTTAAAAAAATCTCTATGGATGGCTGGAGATAAGGAGAAGGGGAAGGGGAGGAGGGAAGGTGAACAAGTAAGTGGCACTACAGTAAAGAAAAGTGGCACAGGGAGTCGTACTGCTGCAGGAGGGCTAGTATCAAATAGGTATGCAGTTCTGGAGAGGATAGAGGACCAGGAAGCATGGGGGGGGCTCAAGGCAGCACAGGTGAGGTGGACAAAAATAAGGGAAGGGTGATAGGAGGTAAATAATAGGGGGCACAGAGTGGGACTGGGCTCTCAAAAGCATAGTCGAGGAAGGCAGAGTTAGGGGAGGGGAGAAAGAAAGAGCACACAGGCTGGAAGGAACAGAAACCTGGAGGCATGGAAGCATAGAGAAGGCCCTAGAGAGGAGGAGAAGTGTACAAATGGATGGCATGGGGCAGCAGGAAGAGATGAGCTGGAGGAAGCAAAGGAAGTAATGGGAGACAGAAGTACGAGTGCAGATAGGAGGGCAAGCAGGCTAAACGCAGAGAGAAAAAGGGGAAGGAGTATGGATCACCAGGGCAGAATGAGGAATGCTAGCCAAAGAGGAGGAGGCAGAAAAGGTGATGGTCATGGGAGACTCCATCATCAAGAGTATTCACTGGGGTAGGAAGTGGGATCCAGACAAATGAACGGTGGTTATCTGTATGCCAGGAATGGAAGCAGGGAAGGCAGTGCCTAAACTCAGGGAAGAGATAAGTGGAGTGGGCAGCAGGCCTCACGTGATCATTCACCTGGGGACAAATGGCCTGGCAGGAAATGAGGTCAGAGTAGTGCAGCAGAGGTTTATGTATTTATTTTATTTATTTATTTATTTGTACATCAGTTTACAACCTTTGAGCCAGAGGCTCATTTCCAAAGGTACCCCATCACAAAGAGGACAAATACATTACAACATTTTGTTACATCATTGCAGTTACAGCTTTAGCAGTCACATGCTGTTATTTCTTTGTTACATCATTGAGGTTACAGGTTTGGCAATCACAAGCTGTTACAGTTATTAGGATACGGAGTAACAGATTAAACATACATTGGTATAAACATACACGCGGTAGTGTGCAGAGACTGAAGGAGGTAAAAGTTCAGAGGGCTATGGGATGTGGTTGGTGGTTGGTTGGGTGAGAAGCCACTCAGTGAGCTTTGTCAGTGCATAGTGAGCTAGCTGGGTGCTGCAGGGGCTCAGTAAGCTCATTGATGTTCTCTGAGGTATTGCCAGTGCACAGAGCTGGTAAGGTGAAGAAGAGGAGGACAGTGGAATTTAACAACTGGCTGAGGGACTGGTGCGACATGGAGGGGTTCAGATATATTGAGGAATGGGGGGACACGTGGGTGGATGAGGGATTGGATGCAAAGGATAGGCTACACCTAAATGAGCAGGGGTCTAGGATGCTTAGGGGGAGACTAAGGAGGTACATGGAGGAGATACTTCATTTAAACTGAAGATGGGGTAGGGGAAGGCTAGGGAGATCAAAGAGGATAGCAAGGAAGGCAGGAACCTAGCTAGTCCCCTGCAAATGGTGTCAGGGATTAGGCAAGAGGAGAAAGAGAAGGAAAAAGGATGCAGGTGGAGGGTCATGTGTGCAAACGCTTGTAGACTGAACAAAAAGATTACTGACGTGGAAGCCACTATGGTGAGGGAGGACATAGACATAGCAGCCAAAATGGAGACCTGCTGGATGGAAAATGAGGGATGGGATATGGTCATTCCGGGTATTAACCTGTTCAGATGGGATAGAGTAGGAAGGAAAGGGGGAAGGGTAGCGCTTTATGTATGGGATCACAGAAAGTCTATTGAGATTCAAGAGGAATGGGGGAGGAGCAGAGGTACTGTGGGTCACCTTTGACAAGAGGAAAGGAGCTGTTATTCGAGCAGGGGTAGTATACAGACCCCTGGTCCAGGGGGAGGAAGTGGATAGGGAGTTGAAGCAAACGATCCTAAGGATGGCTCAAAAGGGGAAGCTGCTGATGATGAGTGACTTCAATCTCCCAGACATGGATTGGAGTGTCCCAGCTGCAACATCAGCTAGGAGCAGGAACATCTGGACTCCCTGCAGGGGGCACTACTCAAACAACTGGTAAGAGAACCCACTCGGGAGGTGGCAATGCTGGACCTAGTTCTGACAAATATGGACAATGTGACCAACATCACTGTGGGGGACCAGTGACCATCGGCGGTGTGGTTTAGTATAAAGATTGGAGTAGCGTCAAGCCACACGAGAATGAGGGTTTTGGACTTCAGGAGAGCCGACTTTGGAAGAATGGCAGTATGTCTCAGGGAAGCCTTAGCAGGGTTACATGGATTAGAAGGCATAGAACAACAATGGGTGCAATAAGGGGGCGGGGTTGAGAAGGCTACAAGACTTTCTGCAAGACAAGTCAGCGAAGGCAGGAGAAGAAGGAGATCACTTTGGTTTATTCAGTAGGTGGCAGAAAGAGTGAGAGCAAAGAAACCAGCCTATAGACGGTACAAAAAAATACAAAAGGAGGAGGATAGGAGAACTTACCTGAAGAGACAAAGGGTGGCAGAGAAGGTGCACTTTCCAGCTGTGAATAAGGGCCAGTGGGGGCAGCACTAACCCAGAAAAAGCAGTGGTATATCCAGTAGCACTGTCCGCACAGCCAGCAGGGAAAATGGCCCCGCAGCCAAAAGCACTCATATGCTAAAGTGCTATTCACAAAAGTAGCCATGAAAATGAGCCCATTGGGCATGCAGGGTGCTAGTGGCCATTAGCATGCCAATTATGGGCTCATTTGCATGTCATTAGTGTGGCGTTACACGCCCCACCCCACCCCACCTGCCCAAGCCCCATGCAGAAGCAATCCCTAGTAGTCTGGTGGTGCACTCTCCTACCCTGATTGCTGAACCAACATGTTCAATTAAGTTTCCATAGTGTAGTGTCCCTCTCTGGTCCCCAATCTCCCACTGGAAATAGAAAACCCCTTTTTCCAAAGTGTATTGTCCCTACCCATTCCCCCATCTTCCACTCAAAATTGAAAAACAGTTTTGCCTTAGTGTAGTGTCCCTCCCCATTCCCTGATCTCCCACCCGACATTGCAAAATTCATTTTCCATAAGTGTGTGTTCCTCTCCCCGGTCACCGATCGCCATCCCAAATTCTAACACCCCATGCCCTGGTAGTCTAGGGTACCTCCTCTCATCCCCCACCCTGTCCTGTGTGACCCACTACCCCCCCCCCATCCCAGTTTGTGACTGGCAACAAACACAGCCTTCCTTACACCATCACAGCTGGCTGCCAACTGAGCTCTCAAGGAATGTGCATTGTATACGATATGGCTCCTTGACTGTGACTGACCAATCACAGTCAAGGAGCCGTACTGTATACAGTACATGCTCCTTGAGGACTCAGTCGGTGGCCAGCCATGGTGGTGTGAGGGTAGGGCTGTGCTGGTCACCGATCACTGACTGGGATGGGGGAGTGGGGTGGGAGATCACACTGGATAGGGTATAAGGGTGGGGAGGGACTCTAGACTACCAGGGCATGGGGTGTTGGAATTTGGGGATGGCGATTGGTGACCAGAGAGGGGGAAGTGATACTACACTATGGAAAAGGGGTTTCTCAATATTGGGTGGGAGATCAGGGAATGGGGAAGAACACTACACTATGGAAAACATGTTTTTCAATATCAGGTGGGAGATTGGCACGTGTGGAGGGACACTACACTATAGAAAACATGTTTTTTTCAATTTCAGATGGGATGTCGGGGAATGGGGAGGGACACTACACTATGGAAAAAGAGGTTTTCTATATTGGGTAGGAGATCGGGGAACAGGGAGGGACACTACACAGTGGTAAAAATGTTTTTTGATTTTGAGTGGGAGATCAGGGAATGGGGAGGGACACTACACTATGGAAAAAGGGGTTTTCTATATCTGGTGGGAGATCGGGGAATGGGAAGGGACACTACACTATGGAAAAAATGTTTTTCGATATGGGGCCAGAGATCGGAGAACGAAGATGGACACAACACTATGGAAAACATGGCTTTTCAATTTCAGGTGGGAGATCGGGGAATGGGGAGTGACACTACACTATGGAAAAGGGATTTTTCAAAATCAGGTGGGAGATCAGGGAGCGGGAGACCACAGTACCACTGCAAACCATTAGGGTTGCATGGATTACCACCAGGTTTTTGCTTGCAGTATTTTTTCCATGCAAAAGCCATCCCAAATGGCCTTTGTGTGGCTTGCAAGTTTTGTGAATGGGATTGCGGGTATATATAGGTCCCCTCCACTTCATTTGCATTGCCCAAGTGCAAACCCAGTTTGTCTGGGAAAACTGGGCTTTGTGGATACTACTTCTGGGCAAACCCAGTTTTTCCCTGGCAAACTTGGTTTGCACCTGGGCAAAGTTTTGTGAATCTGGTCCCAGATCTTTAAACATCAGCCACTAACAGAGTATGTGAACAGTTTTCTTTTCCACTATTTTCATTCCCCCCTAAAGTTCTCAAACCTAGACTGGAGAATGTTGAAGGTGTCAGGCAGGTGGAATAACAGGGAGATTTAAAGAAATCAGTGCTGGTGGCATTTGACTGGCAGGAAAATTGAATGAGGCAGAAACATTTAAATGTTTCACATTTTGTTCTATGGCACTTTTTATGGTTTTGTGTATGAGTGAACAGAAACAGCAGCTGGTTGTGAACAAGACTGTCATGAGATGACACTCTTGATTAGCCAAGAGACATCTTGCAACCACCGTTTTCTTATACAAGACACTGATGAATTCAAACAACCTCTGTTTTTAGTACTGTAGTAGAAAGGATTCTTAGTGAGTAAGTGACAGTAGTCAGTATTTTATTTATGAAAATCAATGGCTGCTGAAATATTATTGTGCATGTTCTAAATGTTATTGTGCACATTCCATAATTAAAACAACCTTGAGTTTAAACATGCGCTTCTCCTGCTAAACACTCTTGTCGTTCACGGCTCCTCAGCTTCAGTCATTTCTTTCAGCCTTGCACTACTGGTAGTCAACCTAAAAGAAAAAAAGGTTGTCTGCAATTTTCTCAGAAGAAAGGTGAGACAGACGAAAGTTTATTGAAGAACAAGAAAATAGCCATACATCATAAAAGACAGCATCTGACATGTGTCTAGTAAAATCGTTCCTGGCCAAAAGGGGTGTGACTAGACATCTAACAGAAATTACAGTGGAAGAACTGGAACCACTGGTAGCAGAATACATATTTAAAATTAAAATAGTTGATGACACCGAATATGAGATGACAACCCTCCGCAGCTTCTTAGGTAGCATAGACCACTACCTCATTAAACACAACTATTCTCATTTAATCTACCATTGCAAAAACACAACATTTATCTAAACTGTGACAACTATGGCAGCAAAACAGAAGTACATCAAAAAAATTGGTAAAGGGAATAAACCAAACTGAGCAGATCCATTAACAGGTAAAGAAATTAAGTTGCTGTACACCTGTGGGACAATGGGACTTCAAAATCCCAAATCTCTGTTAAACATGGTTTTCTTTAACATTGACCTACATTTCGCTCTCCGTACTGCAGAGCAATACTCTCTGGAATGGGGAGACATACCAATGTACACAGATTCAGATGGCCACACTTATCTAGAATACAATGAGCATCAGACTAAGATATGAACTAGTGAAAATCCACGGAATGTAAGACCTACCAAATCAAAAATGTATGGAGGTCTAACAATTCCTGGAAGAGACCCCATAGTGGCATACCAGAAGTATGCAAGTAAGCGACCATCAAGTATGTTGAATGATGATGCACTATTCTATTTGGCTCCAGATTTAAATTATAAGCCCAACATTTCATACTGGTACCATTCAATGAGCATGGGAGAAACCGAAATGTGGCACATGATGCAACAAATAAAAATAGATGCAGGCCTCCCAGACACAAAATGAATCACCAGTCACTCAACTAGAAAAACATCTATCCAGAAATTAATTTACACTGATATTCATCCAACAATTGTACATCAAGTATCAGGACGTGGAAGTTTCCAATCAATAAATTCTTACTCTGTGATGTCAGAATATAAACAGAAGCAAAACTCAGACATTTTTGCCTCTACCTCTAAAACTGCTGGGCTTCCAGACTCAAACCAACAGCCTCATCAGTCACTGAAGACTCCAAACAACATGATGCCTACCATAGACGTGATTCTCAACAACAATGCAAGAAGTCCTCGGCCTACCAGAAGCCACCAGTCTGCAGCAGAATCAAGCTCAGTGAAAATATTTGGAAGCAAATGCACTTTCCATTCTGCAGTTAATGTCAAAATAATTGCCATGACCCACCAACAAAAAAAAAGGTGCATTTACATCATAACAGACTCTTCATATGACTCTGACTAGGGTAAGTTAACTGAAACATTCTGAAGACTTTTTTTTAAAGATTTTAAAGAAACAGAAAACTCAAAAACAATTTTATTTTTCCTATTTTGGAGTCACTATTGCAGCTTACAATCAGCAAGGTGTCATGTGACATATAGGCTCTATTTTTTTCTTCTTACTAGAGACATACTTATGTTGCTTAAAAAAACATAGCAAAAAATTGATTCAACACAGAATAGAAAAGGCTAATTAGAAGTTCTGTTCCAACATCTAACTGTGTTGTTCTATGAATTTTATCCTTTTACCCTATTAAACAGAAAATAATAAATAACTCTACTGTGATAGCCTTCTTGAACATATACTATAACAAATAAAGTATGGGTGCCCACACACAATTCATCTTGTGCTTCCATCTCAGGGCGCAGATACCAGCATGGACCTCTCAAGCTTTGCTCCCAAGGTCTATATGCTGGTATCTCAACCACCTCGATGGAAAAAAAGAGTTGTTGTGTATGGGCACCCACACTTAATTCCTTATATAACAGCAACAGCAGTTTTGCCGGTTTTCACTTTACTGTGCTCCAAGAGTAGCATACAGGAGACATGCCTGTGTTACATCCTGACTGGGGGAGAGGGAGAAACGCAACTTTATGCTTGGCACTTAGAAGTCAGTGTGTTATGTTGGCAGTGGAGCTTGGTCAGATTGAATACCAATGGGCAGTTTCCAGCTGCCGTTGATTGAGGAGTAGGAGAGTGTGAATGTAAACATGGGTAGTAAGGAAGTCCAACACAGTGTCAGGATGCCAAATTAAAGTAGTATTTATTCATACAATGAAAATAAACAAAAGCGGACTGATTTCATCAAAAGAAAATAATTATAAACAAGAAGACATCAAATAAAGGCATAACAGTTCAGTATAGCTTCAAACAGAAACAAAATCCCACCTAGAAAAGATCTAGGGGTCTGATAGGATCAGCACCCTATCACCAACTAAAATAAATGCTCCCAGACCCGGTCCTTTTATACAGGAGTAGGATCAGGTGATCAATTAGGCTCCGCCCCTTTTTATAACTAAAGACTAAAATCCTCCAGAATATTTATTTTCAGTTCAGAATTAAAGCAAACCTACACTAGGTGGTAAGAAACACAATAACATAATCTAGAAGTAATAATAATACTGCAAATCTTTTCTATGTATGCAATTCCAAACAGTCATGCTCCTCCCATCACTACTGACTATAAACTAACTGAGAAGGTGGCTGCCTGGCCCTATAGCAGAGTCAGAGGGATGAAGGAGAATCCTGGCTGCAAGAAAGGCTAAAATAGGTAAGGCAATATTTTCTAGCACAGCAGTAGAAGTTTTCTTTTACCTAAAACATAGCATACAAAGCATAAGTCTGTTAACATACAAGAGTCTCTTATTCAGAAAGAAATGTATTTGTTTTAAAAGAAACAAAACAAAATGGGCTGCAAAGCCTGAGGAGACAAACATGCTTATTTTCAGTCTATCACACAGAAAATAGCAAGCACCAAGCAGCCTCATTTTAGCACTGAACTTTAAACTGCAGGTAACATTAACTGAAGAACCAAACTACAGGTTACCTTGTGCACACATTCTGTTTTATTTAGAAAATCATCTCTGCAGTTTATTTTGCTAGGAGGGTGACAGAAGCAGCCAGAAAGACATTCAGCTTGTCTTTCATTTCACCCTGTAGCTTCAACCCCTAAGCTACACAAGAAGGCAAATAAGGACTACTTTCACTGAGTTTGTCCTAACTAAATTATTTAAACGTGTAATCAGGGGCACAGTGCAAATGTGGAAGAGCAAGAAGAAATGAAAGGAGGAAAGAAAATAGGGATACACAGAACAACTACGGGTGGCCTTCCTGATAGTTGGGGAACATAGGGAGAAGAATTAGAATAGTACAAGACAAAGAATTACTGTTGCAACAGATTTGATTTAAAGAGAAAGCGTGCTCATTCCAGGATACACACAGACCCTATTACATACTCCTCCCCACTTAAGAGGAAGCCAACAGACAGGGCTTTCTCTAAGACTCTCCTGACTACCTGGCCAAGTAATGACTAACTGGGTTAACACACATTGTCTATATGCAGCCTAGCTCTTAACTCCCGGGCCATCTGTAACCACCCCCGGGCTCATGTGTTGCTTTTGTACTGACTGTCATGTCGCTATGTCTTCTGATACTCCTCTGTATGTAAAAATTATATTAAGCCACTTCTCTGTATGAAAAGATGCACCAGTCACTTCACTGTATGTATAAGCTGTATTACTCACTGTACCTGTATAATACATGTCTGTAAATCTCCCGGGTCGCACCTGAAAATAGGCACATGGATGTCTAGTGTGACTTACCCGGTAAACAAAAGCAAATAAATAAAATAAATAAAGGAACTTTCCTTTTTCTTTACTGCTTTTACTTACAGACAGAAGAAATAGATCTCTCACAAGGAGAGATGGAGCTTCAGCCCACCCACTCCCAAAGCTCCACCTTGGGGTCCCTTAAACTCAAATAAAAATAATTCAGAGGTTGCCCTCCGATTTTTTTATCAATTACCCCGAGGTCTAATTCTGTCTGTACAGTTATATCTGCCCCAAACCAAGACATAAAATCTGCATTGCTATTTGCGGTCCCAGATCTATGTTTACTAACAATTTATATGGCTGTAAAGCCAGGTACCACCTCATAATCCTCGGATTCTTCTCATTCATCATATGGATCCAACAAAGAGGATCTTCAAATTCTGTACCCCACAAATAGTATCTTAGAGTCTCTACTGCTCACTTCAGGGCCAAACATTCTTTTTCTATAGCAGAATATTTGGCCTCTCAGATGCAGCTTTCTACTTATATAGATTACAGGATGTTCTTCTCCATCCTGTATCTGGGATAAGACAGCACCAATACCAGTATTGGAATCGTCGGTCTGCACAATAAAAGGTTTGGCAAAATCTGGGCTCTTCAATATGGGGATGAACATAATGCAGCATTGATAGCACACAATGCCTCTTCACAGGCTGGTGACCAAGCTACCATTGTAGGTCTGTTTTTCTTAGTCAATTCTATCAGAGGACTAGCAATGGTAGCGAGAATTAGGGACAAAGCATCAGTAATAACCAGCCAAACCTAGGAAGGACCAAACATGTTTTCAGATTACATTAGGTGGACTTTTTGGCTACAATGTCCACTTTCCCAATTGGGTTTTACCTGTCCTTGGCCAATTACAAAGCCTAAGTATCTTGTCTCTGTCATTGCTATAGAGCACTTTGTAGGATTAATGGTGAGGCCTACCTGGGAAATAGTGCTCAATACTGCATTTAGATGTTTCAGATGTTCTTCCCATGTGGGACTAAATATTATCACATCATCCAGGTAGGCTGCACTGTATAACCTGTGTGGTCTAAGAATCTTGTCCATGAGCCATTGAAAAGTAGCGGGGGCACCGTGAAGGCCAAATGGCATTGTTACAAATTGAAACAATTCAATGGGAGTACTGAAGGCAGTCTTTTCCTTGGCCTCCACATCCAATGGGATCTGCCAGTACCCTTTTGTGAGATCTAATGTGGTGATATACTGGGCTTGACCGAGGCGATTGATGATGTCATCGATGCGGGGCATAGGATAACCATCAAATTTAGATATTGCATTTAACTTGCAAAAATCCAGACATATACTAACCCCTCCCTCTTTTTTCGGTACAATTACCATGGGGAAGCCCAAATCACTGTTGGCCTCTTCTATCACCCCCATTTCTTTAATTTTACATATCTCTTTTACAACTTCATCTTTTACTTTTTCAGGTAATCTGTAGGGCTTAACCCTAATAAGTGACTCCTGGGTTACATGAATGTAGTGCTTTATTTCACCTATTCTCCCCGGTATACAGGTGAGAGTACTGTCAAACTGATGTAACAGGGTATCTAGCTCTGCTTTCTGGTCTTTTGTAAGTGCAAGGTTAACTACCATTGGTGCTTGAATACTTTCAGTGTCCGACCTCTTGTAAGCAAGATCCAACTCAGTTTCCTTGGACTGAACAGGGCAAACATACATATTTGAGGGTACATCAGATTCAACTCGCTCACACCATTTTTTAAGTAAGTTAGCATGGTACACCTTCACTTTCTGTTTTCTATATGGAACCTCAATTTCAAAATTAACAGGCCCAGTTTGTCTCCATACAACATATGGACCCTGCCATTTCATAGTGAGCTTGTTGTCAGAGGAAGGTAGTAACAGTAAGACACAATCTCCTGGCTGGAACTGTTTACTCCGTACTCCTTGGTCATATCTCTCTTTCTGATACTGCTGCTTTTCCTGGTTGCATTATTGTGCTAGTTGGGCATATTTGGCTACCCTCTGATGCATCTGGGTGACATATTCCAAGGTGGTAGGTGTCTCTACATGATTACCATTCTATCACTGTTCCTTAATGACATCTAGAAGGCCCCTAGAATTCTTGCCATATAATAGCTTGAATGGTGAAAAACCAGTAGATACCTGGGGCACTTCTCTATATGCGAACAGAAGGAGTGGCAAGTAGAGATCTCAGTGCTTTCCCTCGTCTGATACATACTTCTGAATCATCTTTTTCAGTGTCTTATTGAAACGCTCTACCAATCCATCTGTTTGGGGGTGCTATGGGGAGGTGTACACAGCTTCCACCCCTAGGGCTTGGTAGAGTCGTTTCAGCAAGATGGAACAAAAGTTTGTACCCCTATCTGTTAGTGTTACCTTGGGTATTCCAACCTTACTGAAAACTTCAGCAATTCTTCCGCTATTTTTTCAGCTGTAACAGTACGTAGGGGAATAGCCTCTGGGTATTTCGTACCGTAATCACAAATCACCAGCACAAATCTATTACCTTTTGTACTTTCAGGTAGAGGGCCTACAATATCCATGGCAATCCATTCAAAGGCAACGGACACCAGTGGCAGGGGTTGCAGAGGGACTTTGTCCTTTTTGTTTATAAGAGCCACTTTCTGGCAAGCACTACAGCTCTTACAGTAGTCTGCTATGTGTTCATGGATACCCGGCCAAAGAGATGCGTTGCAGCCTACTGAGAGTCCTGTCCCTCCTGCATGCCCTGCAAGGAATATCATGGGCCAAGTACATTAGGTTAGCCGGTACTGTGTAGGAACTACCAGCTGATCCACACATTCCCCAGTCTTAGGATTAGTACATTGTCTATACAGTCTTCTGTTTTGGATTTTAAAGCTGGGAGTTATAGAATCCTTCCCCTCAGGATCCACCTGTAAAAATAAGGGTGTTAATGTACTATCTTGTTTCTGATCATTAATAAACGACTCATGTTCTGTACATTTCAATAATGTCTCATCATCTAT
The DNA here is from genome assembly GCA_016271365.2 of Neoceratodus forsteri. Classification (NCBI taxonomy): domain Eukaryota; kingdom Metazoa; phylum Chordata; order Ceratodontiformes; family Ceratodontidae; genus Neoceratodus; species Neoceratodus forsteri. Next base: position 1,091,603,375 of record CM057458.1, read on the forward strand.
CAAGTCCTTCTTTAAAATCCATTGATATTTGTCTCTTCTCTTCTCTTGTTTGGACATTCTGGTTTTCCCAGGCATGTCACACAGTTCCTCCTCAAAAGAAAACTCCTTTGAAATACACTGTTCCTGTTTGGCCTGAGCCCGTGTTGTGACAGGACACACTGAAGTAACAGATGTTAGGAGATTATGAAAATGAGGAAAATCATGTCCCAATATTACAGGTACCAGCAAAAGTGGCACCAGACCTACCCCTATCTGTTGCGTTTGGTCCTGCATAGTCACATTTACCTCTTTAAGGGGGTAGAAGTGCATGTCACCATGAATGTAAGTGACTTCTGTCTTGTGGTTCAGAGTATTTTCTGCTTGTACAAGATCAGTCCGGACTAAAGTTTGCCTACTCCCCGAGTCAACCAGTCCAAGCACTTCCTTCCCTTCCCTTCTATGGTAATTGGCGTCATGTATTTCCCCCAGTTGGCCAATGCTAGATGTGTAGGGTCACTCTTTCTCTTTGGGCAGAATCTAGCTATGTGACCCTTCATTTGACACTCATGACAGACAATGTTAGGATTGTAATATCCTATAGGCTTATCCAATCTAATAGTACTAGTGTCACTAGAAACCTTATTAGAAGAAGTAGAATGCATAGGCCTTACCGTGAGTGAGGAGGCACTGGTCCAGGTATGTCCTTTCTGACGTGATGGGTGGGCAGTCAAGAAGTCCTCAGCTAGGTTGATTGCTTTCTCTGCTGTTTCTGGACAGTGCTCCCTCACCCACATCTGCACGTCATGTGGCAGGATCTTGATGAATTGTTCCAAGACAACCGATTCAATAACCTGGTTCATGGTTTTCACAGAAGGCTGCAACCACTTCTTGCATAGATCTTGCAATCTCACGTATGCCTCCTGTGGGGAATCTGCTGACTGGTACTGGAAAGTCCGAAACCTCTGTCTATAAGTCTCTATGCTTACATCGTAGTGCTTTAAGATTGCTTGATGCACATGACCATAGTCAGTGGCATGTCTAGTCTCAACATGGCTGTAAGCTAATTGGGCCTTTCCAGTGAGATGGGGGCTAGTCGGACTACCCACTGGTCCTGAGGCCACCCACAAGCAGTAGCCACCCTCTCAAATGTTGTTATGTAGGCCTCAATGTCATCATTCTCTGCTAATTTAGAAAGTTTAATGTCTTTTGGGCCATCATTAGGTGGATTCTGATGAATGGCCCCTAGGGCCTGAATGGCCTGCAATGTATCCACCCACCATGCTTCACTTTGCAGATGGTCCCTTTCTCTTTGTTTCTCCATGTCAATTTGCTTTACACAAAGTCATCTTAACAAGTCCTCCATCTTACTGGGGGGAGTCTCTTCTTCTTCTTCTTCAGAACCACTAGAGACATCTTCCCCTCCTATAGCTCCTTCCTCTTGTTTCTCGGTCTTGGCCTCTCATCTTCTTACATCCCCTAGGCCAGAGTTCAGTGGAATCTGTAGCTGATCTGCCATTGTCCTTGTCAGAACACCACTGACCATGGAATCTTCTGCCTTGTCCCACTGCATCTGGCACCTCCTAGATATTTTTGGACAATATCCACTGCTATCCCACTTCTAACACCAAGTATAAACGTGGGTGGTAAGGAAGTCCAACCCAGTGTCAGGATGCCAAATAAAAGAAGTATTTATTCATACAACGGAAATAAACAAAAGCAGACTGATTTCATCAAAAGAAAATAATCATAAACAAGAAGACATCAAATAAAGGCATAATGGTTCAGTATAGCATCAGACGGAAACAAAATCCCACCTAGAAAAGAGCTAGGGGTCTGATAGGGTCAGCACCCTATCACCAACAAAAATAAATGCTCCCAGACCTGGTCCTTTTATACAGGAGTAGGATCAGGTGATCAATTAGGCTCCGCCCCTTTTTATAATTAAAGACTAAAATCTTCCAGAATATTTCATTTTAGTTCAGAATTAAAGCAAACCTACACTAGGTGGTTAGAAACACAATAACATAATCTAGAAGTAATAATAATAAGGCCAATCCTTTCTATGTATGCAATTCCAAACAGTCATGCTCCTCCCATCACTACTGACTATAAACTAACTGAGAAGATGGCCGCCTGGCCCTATAGCAGAGTCAGAGAGATGAAAGAGAATCCTGGCTGCAAGAAAGGCTAAAATAGGTAAGGCAATATTTTCTAGCACAGCAGTACAAGTTTTCTTTTACCTAAAACATAGCATACAAAGCATAAGTCTGTTAACATACAAGAGTCTCTTTTCAGAAAGAAATGTGTTGTTTTAAAAAGAAACAAAACAAAATGGGCTGCAAAAGCCTGAGGAGACAAACATGCTCATTTTCAGTCTATCACACAGAAAACAGTAAGCACCAAGCTGCCTCATTTTAGCACTGAACTTTAAACTGCAGGTAACATTAATTGAAGAACCAAACTACAGGTTACCGTGTGCACACATTCTATTTTATTTAGAAAATCATCTCTGCAGTTTATTTTGCTAGGAGGGTGACAGAAGCAGCCAGAAAGACACACAGCTTGTCTTTCATTTCACCCTGTAGCTTCAACCCCTGAGCTACACAAGAAGGCAAATAAGGACTACTTTCACTGGGTTTGTCCTAACTAAATGATTTAAACGTGTGATCAGGGGCACAGTGCAAACGTGGAAGAGCAAGAAGAAATGAAAGGAGGAAAGAAAATAGGGGATACATACTACAACTACAGGTGGCCTTCCTGATAGTTGGGGAACATAGGGAGAAGAATTAGAATAGTACAAGACAAAGAATTACTGTTGCAACAGATTTGATTTAAAGAGAAAGCGTGCTCATTCCAGGATACACACAGCCCCTATTACAATGAACTGTGGGAATGCCCTGGGGAAAGCACAGAGTGTGCCTGCATGCAAGAGGGGGTGGGGTACTGGCAGAAGTACTTCCTCAGCTAACCATGTAGAACTTAAGGATTGACAACAATTCCCACACCTCTGAAATCCATTCATTGTAACAAAACATTTCTTGCACAAGCAAACATAAAAAAGAGTTTAATGAGCTAATAATAGATAGTAAAACCACCCGAAAAGTTTTTTCTAATTTTTTTTAGACATGACAGGGGAGTAACATAACACACAGCAGGTGTAATTAACATGTTTGTATAACAAAGTGACAGAACATTTATTAGTTCTTATTTTATTATTTATTCAGTCTTGGATTAAATACCTTTGAGTGCAAAGCGACTCATTTACAAAGGTTCCATGTCAGTGGAGAGGGTTACAGACATACATAGGAAGACTAACATTGGATATCTAAGCAAGGCAATAAAACAACATCATCAAAATTGTAGCAGAATATTAAGGCTGATTATCACTTGTTAAACTAAGATAATTCAATAGGAATATGAGAATAAGAACATGTAAGAAGTAGGGTGACAGTAGAGAAAAAAGGGAAAATTGGAACAAATTGGTAGATGAGAAAAAGCAGCCAACAGGCCTTGTCGCATGAAACTATAGGATGGCAAAAGATAGGCGAGCTCAGTTTGGGAGGGTGATCACAGCTAAAGGACAAGAAGTATATGGGGGGAGGGTGGAGAATGAAACACGATAGATGTGCCATGGTATGAGAGGGGAAGACTTAGGGAGCAAGAGACTGCACCAGAAAATTGGGTGAGGCAGACACAATAGCTGGCCATTTATGAACTAAATAACTAAAACTAACATAGAAACAGACTAAAAAAATACTTTACTGAAAAACACCAAACTAAACCACAGAAATATAATGAGAAATCACAGACTACAAACCAAAAATAATGAACAAGAAAGACTAAGGAAAAACTATGACAAATCCCCCTGCTGTTCAGTCAGAAAGGGTCCTGGGGCCCAATATTCAAAACTGGGCAAAGTGGAGCACAAATATTTATGCTCTACCTTGCGGATGCCTAGGTGTCCAAAAATGCTGTATTCAATGGAATAGCATGCCAGCACTATTCAACTGAATATAGATCCATTGCGGCCCAGCACTAAACCACTTAGCGCTGGGCAGACATGGCTTCCAAAATAGGACATCATAATGGCTTGCACCCAGGCTAAATTTCCGATATTCAAACAGACCCATGCAAATGAGCTGATTGGGCATGCAAGGCACTAAGGGGCCATTTGCATGCCAATTATGGGCTCATTTGCATGGGTAGCATGGCAATTTAGAGTTGTGCCGCCCCTCACTTGCCCAGTCCTACAGAACTATCGCTGGTGCTAGTGGTCCCCCCATAATGGCCTCCAGCCCAATATAAAGAAGACGGTTTCACTGGTGGATAGTGTCCCTGCCCCCCCCCACCAATCACCTGCTTGATTTTAAGAATGTAACCGTCCCTGGTGTCTAGCAGTCCCTCCCCCCACCCATACCTATGTCTGATTTTCTCAGTATTTGTGTCCAGAGGTTCTCCCCTCCCTTGCCCCGATCCTTGTCTGTTTCCAAAAAGCTCCCTGATAGTTAGCAGCCACCCCTCTCTAACCCTGATCTGCAGGTGTACTGATATGTAACATTCCCTTGTGATCTAGCAGTAAACCCTCTCTAACTCAACTTGCCTGTGTACGAAATAGCTCTGTCCCTGGTGGTATAGTGGACCCCCGCACCCAGCAGGTACTGGACCACCACCCCACTCCCCCCATTCCTCCCCTGAGGTGGCTACCTGAACAGCCCTCCATTTACCTCCATGACCTGCAGCCTACTGAGCTCACAATGAACGTGTACTGTACAATCAGCTGTTATAGTATGTGTTCACTGAGGCTCAGGTGGCAACTAGCCAGGGTAGTGAAGTGGAGGCAATATAAAGTCAACTCAGGGGAGAGACTCGAGAACGAGAGTGGCTGGAGTACATGCCAGAGTGAGGGTGGAGTCCACTATGCCACAAAGTAAATCCAATTCATATATGGGTGGGTCAAGTTAGGGAGGAGGGATTGCTAGACCATCAGGGAAAGTTACATATTAGTATACCAGCAGATCAGGGTTAGGGTGAGTGGACCGCTAGCCACCAGGGAGATTTTTGGAAATAGATAATGGATTGGGGATAGAGACAGGGGAACCACTGGACACATATACTGGGAAAATCAGGCATGGGTGCGGGTTGGGGAAGAGAGCGCTAGACACCTAAATTATTATGACTGGGCCAGCAATCAGTGGGGGAGGGACCACTAGACCAGCAAGGACAGTTACATGCTTAAGATCGGGCCAGTGATCGGCGGGTGGGACCACGAGTCACCAGGGTAACCTTCTTCTGTATATTGAGCTGGTGATTGGCAGGGGGAACTACTAGCATCAGGTAAGACTGTGTTGGGGGTCACGGGCACTGATGTACTTCCTTTGTCAACTGCTAGGGTTATGTGGGAGTTAGTTGTGTTTTTAGTCGGCGGTATCTGTGCTGCGCAAGGGCACTGCGAAACACGACCTTGTGCAGTGCACATACTTTGAATATTGGATTGCACCAATATTCAGGTTCCCACCCCTTCATTTATATTGTTCCCCCCCTCTGAATATTGCCCGGGAGCAAATCCTGTTTGCCCATACTAACCAGGATTTTCAATATTGCCTGTCCATGCAAAACTCAATTTGCTTGGTCAAACTTGGATTTGCACCCAGGCAATCTTTTGAATATTGGGCCCCTGATCTTTCTGGGCTGCCCTGTTAATGGACTACACCTCCCCTCATCACAGCACTGTTCCACTACAGACAAAACAAAACCACTACTTTAAACTACATAATCAGCAAAAAGAGAAACAAGACAAATCTAACGGCACAAGGCTCTCTAAAGCAGTTTGTGAGTGACTGGATTCAAAAGGCTCTATTTTTAGACAGATTTTAAAGTGTGTTTTTTTTTTTGTCCAGACTAGCACAGGCTTCTCTCCTATTATCTCTTCAGAAGACTGCACTTAAGACAGCCTCATCATGGCTTACAGTGCGTTTCAGTGCAATGTGGCCTCAAAATACCATAACTTCACCTGTTGGACCCTCTTCCTCTTCACTGCAAAATTACCAAATTTGCAATTAGCAGAGTTATCCTCATGCTGTGAATTTGCACTTTGCAAGGCAGATTAAGTTTGTGAAGTGCAGTGAATTCACAAATTAATTCACAAAACAAATGTTCCAGCATTACACACCAGTAGTGTTGGCTTATCAATGTACAATAAACCTGATATGACAGGCTTTATGCATCTTATTGTGTGGCTCCAGCAAAATAATTCAAACAAGCATTTGTCAATCCTTAATGTTCACTTGCAGTTATTTGCAGTGGTATTTGGTACTGGTACTGGCTTCAGAGGAGTGAGGAGGCAGCAATGAGAGTGGTGGGTGCCGCTTGGCAGAAGCTGCACCATAAATGCAGGAAGGAGGTGAACAGGACTGGTACTAGGATTGATCCTGGAGGTACCTCTCTGGTCACTTCCCTCTTCCCGGATTTGATCCCATTTACCACTACCATCTGCCTTGCTTGCTCCCGTCACCTCTTAAGGCACACTATTCTATGTGACCACCACCCTCTCTGTGAAGAAAACTGTTCTCACACTTCCTCTTAATCTACCCCCCGTCCAGTTTCATGTCATGCCCCCTCATTACTGTACTCTTTCTACATTGGAAGATGTCTGCCCCTGCACCTTGTTTATGCCCTCGAGGTACTTGAACATGTCTTTCATGTCCCCCTGCTCCCTCCTTTCCTCCAGTGAATACATATTGAGGTCCTTTAATCTCTCATGATATGTTCTGTGTTGCAAGCAATATATCATCTTGGTAGCCCTTCTGTGGACCTCCTCCACCCTGTCAATGTCCTGGCAGAATTGTGGCCTACTCCAGAATTGCACACAGTACTGTAGGTGAGGCCTCACTAGTGCATTATAAAATGGCATTTCATCTCATGCCTTCTGCTAGTGATACCTCTTCCTATGCACCCCAGCATGCCACTGGCCCTCCTTGAGACACATTTAGGTCATCAGACCTGATAACTCCTAGGTCCTTTTCTTCCTTGCTGATCATCAGCACCTCCCTCCCCCCATCCTGTAGCTCTCTCCAGGGTTCCCTCTTCCCAGATACATTATTTTGCACTTTGAATTGAATCTCAGTTGCCATTCTGCAGACCATTTTTCAAGCCTCTCCATGTCCCTGCTCATTTCCTCCATCCCTTCTGGAGTATTCACACTGTTACAGATGTTGGTGTCATCTGCAAACAGGCAGACCTTTCATTCTAGCCCTTCTGCAATGTCTGTAATGAAGATATTGAACAGGAATGGTCATAGCTCTGATCTCTGAGGTACGCCGCTGGTCACCCCACTCTCCCTGGATTGGATCCACTTATCACCACCCTCTGCCTCCTGTCTGTCATCCAGTTTCTAACCCAGTTTGTCAGCTTGTGGCCCGTGGCCAAACTATCCATCTTGTTAATCAGTCTTTTATGTTGGATAGTGTTGAAGGCTTTGCTGAAATCAAGGTAGGTGATGTCCACTGCCCCTCCCTGATTTACTTCCTTAATGAGGCATTAGGGTTTCCAACCCTAACTCCCCACCCCCACTCCTACCATGCAGAGACTGACAGGTGTTGGGGGTGTGCCTTTCGGTCGTTGTCCATAACGCTCAAGCCATTCCACCCCCTACCCCACCCTGCAGACTCTGACAGGCATCGTAGTGTGCATTGGTGTCTTCAGCACTAACACTCACTCCATTCTATAAGGAAATAAGCTGAGGGTGCAGTATAGGAGAATGGGTTGACTGTTAGGGCCAAAGACTCCAAGGCACACCCCAACACCTGTCACTGTCTGCAGGGTGGGGGTGGGAGTTGCATGACATGAGCATTAAGGCTGATGACCCCAAGGCGCACACCTTGATGCCTGTCAGTCTCTGCAGCATTGGGGGTGAGGTGTTACAGTTGGAAACCCTAACACCCCAGGCATTTGTTGGTATTTCTGCTCCAAATTTTCAACATGGGCTTTTTGGAACCCCACCTCATAAACAGTGGCATTATCATTTCGTGACTAAATCCGAAATGTGATTTTGTGCAGCGACTGCACCATTCCGCACCCCAGGTGCAGAAACACATTTCAGGCAGGATATGAAAAATGACAGCTATACTGTTCATGAGATGGCGTGGAAAAATGACTATGTTGAAAATTTGGAGTGAAACTATTGGAAATTACCAAAATTACATGCGTGTGTAGGAAAATTTTAATGAACATACTCAATATGGCCATTTTTAAGAATTTTTCCACCAAATTTTCAGCATGGGCTTTTTGGTACCCCACCTCATGAACACTGGCTCTGTCACTTCCTTAATCAGTCCTGAAAGGTGATTTCTTGCAATGACTGTGCAATCCTGCACCAGAGGTGTAGAACACATTTTGGGCTGGACATGAAAAATGAGAGCTATACTATTTATGAGGTGGTATGATAAAATGAGTATGTTGAAAATTTGGAGTGAAAATATAAAAAATTGGCAAAGTTATATGCCTGTGTAGAAACTGCGCAATGCACACATGTACCGTGGACATTTCTTTGAATTTTTAAATCAAATTTTCAACATTGCCTTTTTGGGACCCCACCTCATGAACAGTGGCACTGTGATTTTGTTAATCCATCCCAAAAGTTGATTTCGCACAGTGACCATGCCATTCTGTGCCACAGGTATGAAAACACATTTTGGACAGGATGTGAAAAATTACAGCTGTACTGTTCATGAGGAGGTGTGAAACAATGATAATGTTGAAAATCTGAAGTGAAAATAATAAAAATGGGTAAAGTTTCGAGCATACATAAAAACTACGCAACACACGTTTGTAACGCAGTCATTTTGGGGATTTTCTGCACCAAAATTTCAACATGGGCTTTTGGGGACTGACCCTCATGAACACTGGCACTGTCATTTCATTAATCAGTCCAAAAAGGTAAATCTGTGCAGTGACTGCAAAATCACCTTTTGGGACCAAGTAACGAAATGACAGACCAGTGTTCATCAGATGGGGTCCCAAAAAGGTGACTCATGTTGACAATTTGTTGGTCAAAATTCCTAAAAATGGCTGAGATATCAGCATAAGTTGAAAACCACATTGACAGCCATTATACAGTGCTTACCTTGATTCCTCAGTTCCCGGTTCAGCTCTGAAGAGTGCATATGTGTCCTGGCCTAGAAAAGATTGTAGCCGCTGACCTTCAGAGGTAAGTATGGGGTAAGGGGGGGTGTGGGGAAGTGGGTGTGCAGAGGGAGGGTCAGGATGAGGAAGACGATGAGGAACCATTTTCTTTTTTTCAGGTAAAAAAAAGAAAATGACAGGGGATCGTTTCCTTTTTTACAGCACATGCATTTGCAAATGATTTTTGGGTACACGGGGAGTGGGTTACCCAGTTTCCCAGACTATTGGGGGGATATAGATATGGGGACACTGGGAGCTGGCTCTTCAGTGTCCCAGACTATTGGGGAGGTACAGCTATGGGGACACTGGCAGTGGGCTCCCCAGTGTCCCTCAGTGGCAGTGCGGGGGGGTTGTATTTCCAACATGGGGATTGGGCACCCCAATATTGGCTTTAAGAGAAAGCTGCACCATGGCTAATGCTGAAGGGGGGCAGAGGAGCAAGGGCAGGAGAGAAAGCCAGACCATGCCTAATGTTGAGCGGGGAGAGCAGAGGGCAAGGGCAGGAGGAAAGCCAGACCATGCCTAATGTTGAAGCGGGGGGGAGAGCAGAGGAGCAAGGGCCAGGAGAGAAAGCCACACCCTAGCTACTGTTGAAACCATTGGGGGGGTCAGAGGAGCGAGGATGTGGAGATAGAGTGAGAGAGAGAGAGAGAGAGAGAGAGACAGAGTATAGTGCCCGTAACTCCAGTCGTGCATTAGTGTGAACTGTTACAAGAAAGAAATGAAGTGCTCCCATTGGAGTAGTTCATTTCTTTTAACTAGAGAATGCACCATGTCAGCAAAGTTGAACTTGTGTCATGACCAGAGTGCCTGATCATTGATGTACATACCAAGCACATTGTATTTTCAGCTGTAAGTGGCTCCGCAGTGACACACCTCTCAAATGCCATATTGTCTCAAGATGTTCCTTGCGCAAGTGCAAGTGAATGTAACAGTCCTTCATTCTGTAACAGGAATGGCTAAGTTCATACATTTCTCATAAAACTGAAACCATTATATGGTGTTATACATTTGCACAATTTGCAATTTTGCTAATGAAAATCATTTTCTTTTGAAGCCTGTTTTCTTTTGGAGAGTAACCCCTTACATAATAGGCTTATTCAGAAGATAAAACAGTGATGTATCTCTGAGTAACGAAAACAATTAATTAAAAAAAAAATTGGTCCACAGTCAGCTCATGTGACAATACTTGAGTATATCTGAAAGCTGTTGAATTTTGTATATTACTTATTCTACAGTGTATGATGAGGGCTTGTTCAGGATGGAATCCATCCTAGTTGAAATGTTGTTGTACCACAGTTCAAAGGTCATGAAACACAGTCACACCACATTGTGGTACAACATTTCAGCTTATTTTGAAAGGGCACGAGCAGCGCTGTTCAAGTGAAACAGCTGCAGCAACAGAAATGGCAGGATCAACTAGATGGTCGGGGCGGCAGCAACGTCGGAGCGCATGACTTCAGCAGGATCAACCAGATAATTAAAAACGCAGGATCAACCACATATTTTAGGTTATAACTTAAAAATACACCAGCAGGATCAACTAGATATTTTAAAATAACTCGCATGAAGAAAAGCGATTCCCCCACTCAGTCCTCTTGCTTAGCAAGAGATACCACTGCCATGTTTTTTTTTTAAATCCCACCCATATGAAACTTTCAACCAATAGTACCCCACACTATACATGAAGGAATATCTGGACTCTAGCAACCACACCACTGACCCTAAAAACCAACGCAGAAAAACAGAATAAAATGTGTCAGAAAAAAATACTCTCCTGTTCTAAAAAAATATTTACTGACACCATACACTATAAAAAATAGTGGATGGGCAACTCTATGCCCTAACCAGTGTGTTGTGCCACCAAGGGGTTTTGATTCCCAGTGACTTTGAGAGAGAAAACATTAAAATAAAAATGTAGCAGATTGTGAAGGATATAAAGGATGCCAAATGTTGTCATAGCAACCAAAGTTTTTATAACTAATGCAAAGATGCAGTTTAATTAGGTTTACCAGAAATATTTGCTATCAATTTTTTTAAAGATTTGCAAAACTGATTCCTTAAAGTGAGTCTGTTCCATTTTGGAAAACTGAAAAATGTAGTATTTATGCAGAAGGTATCCCATATTTAATATACTGTACATATTCTGCAGTTCTATTCCTTTAATTCTGCATTACTAGGCTTGTTTACATGGTGAAAGGATCCCCGGCCCCTCCCTCTAGGACACTTGCCACTTGCTTAGACTTCTCTGTAGATTGGGCACAATTTGATGTAATAGTGTAGGTAAGGAGAAATGGGCAGACTGGATGGGCCAAATGGTCCATATCTGCCGTCAGACTCCATGTTTCTGTGTTTCTAGTTGATTTACTCTTGCTGTTTGATCCAATGCTAAAAAGCCACAGTATATTGTTTGTAACATCCTAATACTTTCTACAGCAACAAACTGTGATGTCACAAATAGAGGTGTATGGCTTCAGCTAAGGATTAAGTAACAGGAACAGATTAACCAAAGGGGACAAGGATAATCTTTCCATGCAAATTAACCTTGTAATGAATAACAACATGAAGACAAATTTAGATAACATGTAATATAGGAGCTGAATTGTGTCTAATATTGTGATTTTCAATGTTTTCTCAAAGGTGACATCACTTTAAACATAAACTCTGGAGATCATTATGGTAGTACAGTTTATTGGGACCTCTGGGGACAGTGAGAAATTTCCAATACTTGGGATTACCTTTGGCACCTAAACCTTCCAGGAACTCACACTTGTTTCAGACCAAAGGCCTTATCCACAAAGAAGGGCCCAGCTATGTGCAGGATCGAGAGGGCTAGGTGCTCGCTCCCATCCCACTGAACTCACTGGATGGTTTCTACACTGTTAAGCAGGTAGACTTCAGACCCTCATGCAATGTTGAGAGGGCTAGATGCTCTCCCCCATCCCACCAAATTCACCGGGTGCCTGCTACACTGTGAAGCAGACATTCTTCGGACCGACATACCGGGTCAAGAGAGGGCTAGATGCTCTCCCCCATCCCACCAAATTCACCGGGTGCCTGCTACACTGTGAAGCAGACATTCTTCGGACCGACATACCGGGTCAAGAGAGGGCTAGATGCTCTCCCCCATCCCACCAAATTCACCGGGTGCCTGCTACACTGTGAAGCAGACATTCTTCGGACCGACATACAGGGTCAAGAGAGCTAGATGCTCTCCCCCATCCCACCAAATTCACCGGGTGCCTGCTACACTGTGAAGCAGACATTCTTCGGACCGACATACAGGGTCAAGAGAGCTAGGTGCTCTCCCCCATCTCATCAAATTCACCGGATGCCTGCCACACTGTGAAGCAGACATTCTTCGGACCGACATACCGGGTCAAGAGAGCTAGGTGCTCTCCCCCATCTCATCAAATTCACCGGATGCCTGCCACACTGTGAAGCAGATATGGACCACAGACTAGTGTGAGCCAGAGTGTTGTAAAAGTATGTCTAGTCTCTCTGTGGTGCAGTTGAAGGGACTGCACTAATTGTTTACATACAGCTACATTATTTGTGTTAAAGCCCTAGTAGTTGACTAGTTTTCAGACATGCTTTAAGGCTTCACTGTAAAGTGTATGATTTTTGTGCATCTGCTTGGTTACCTTAAGACCACAAGCCCAACCGCAAGCCATGGCCTGAACTTGTACATATAACCTGCATTGTTCCACTGACTATGACCTCTCTCTGCTGCCCTAACCCCCTTCCTCTGACTCTCCCATCCTTTCCCACCTTGACCTCCCATTGTTTGTTCTTGACTGCTTAATCTCTCTGTACTTGCAGAGCCATCTCTTCTCACTTCTAGGCAGACGTCAGACTGACGTACAGGGTCGAGAGGTCTAAGTGCTCTCCACCATCCCACTGAATTCACTGGATGGCTCCTACACTGTGAAGCAGTTACAGACCACAGACTAGTGTGTGCTAGTGTGTGCCAGAGTGTTGTCCCACCACTGCTATCATGGTGGCTGCCCCACCAACCCCCAACCTCCCACCCTAGGTGAGCATTTGCCCTATAGGCTGCTCATCGGACATGACCCATCATGTGTCCCTCGGAATGTTAGTTTATCTCCCCAAGAATCCACCTGCAGCTTATATAGTAGGACCACTAGAGGTCACTACTGCACCTCTCTACAGTTAGTAATGTTTAAACATCTTCCACTGTAATTTATAAGAACTAGTGTGTTGGATTATCCTCCCTTGCCTAGTCCTTGCAGTCCCTCTTCGTATTCCTGCACGTACACTACTAGTCTAGTGAGGGTTTCAAACCCATGACCCTTAGTGCCTGGCCCATCCATACATTGATACCCTATCCACTAGGCCATACTGCCTGCTAAAGTTCTTCCTCCCTTGGATTACTATGCTCCTATGGGCCACTGTGGTCACGTGATGGATCACATGACACTGTAACTAGATAGAAGTGCTTGGAAACTATCTCCCCACTGTGCTACAGTTTTTTTATATGGACCTGCCACTAGGGACACCTTTCAAACTTAGTCCTAAATTGCCTCTGCAAACCAAACCAGCCCCTGCTGATTTGATAGTGAAAACATCTTTTGCTGCAAGCACTCAGTGGAATCACCTTCCCTTATATGATCCCCATCATGAGCCACTCTGGCTACACCTCAACCCTTATGTGCATACTAATTTTTTGTTCTCACCAATTACCTCATTGCTCACTCACTAAACCTCCCACCCCCCTGTGGAGTACACTCAACCCTGGTGCAAGACACCTACTGTATGAACCAACACAGAGGCATCTTCTCATCCCTGGGTCCTCAAGCTCGATGTCATCAACCTGGGGCATTGGCTCCATTACAGTCTCTACACACCCTCACCTCTCGGTGGCAATACCAAAAATGCCATTCTCTCTTATGTCTGGACCTTGCTACCGCTCTTCATCCTTCAAAAACACTCCTCCACTAATGACCACTGACAAACCTTAAAAGGTCTAAATATCATCCACTTGAATGCTCAGAGCCTGCTCCCTAAATTAGTGGAGCTCAAGGTATGGGTGATTCAACATAACCCCGATATCCTAGGGATCTCAGAGACCTGGCTCAAGCCAAACATCAGCCATTATGAAGTTGCTTTGCAAGGCTACTCCTGCTTTAGGAAGAATTGGATAGGCAAATAAAGGGGTGGCACACTTCTATATGTTAAATCTGGCATTGCTGCCACTGAAATCCCCTCCCCGGCTCCTGATCTGTCTGCAGTCAAATCCCTGTTCCTTACCATAGCCCTTGGAAATGCAAACAAATGTATCATTGGTTGCGTATACCTCCCCTCCAAAGAAGACCCTAAGGCCCTCCCCTCCCTGATCTCATCCCTTGCTAACCCCCCCCATGACCTTGTACTCTGTGGCAACTTCAACCAAGACTAGCTAAACCCTAGGGCAAATAAGATCCATACTATTATGGCTGAGTCCAGTCTCACCCAACTTGTCCATGAAGCAACAAAGTTAAATACAAAATCTAGTAATCAGTGCTAAAGGACTAAAGGAGCTTAGTATGTATAGCCTCGAGGAAAGAAGGGAGAGGAGGGACATGATAGAAACTTTCAAGTACCTCAAGGGAATCAACAAAGTCCAAGAGGGTAGTATCTTTCAAAAAGAGGTGTGCAAGAACAAGGGGCACAATTTGAAGATGGAAAGTGTCTCAGTAATGTAAGGAAGAATTTTTTCACAGAGAGGGTTGTGGATGCATGGAATGGCCTTCCAGAGGAGGTTGTGGAGTCAAAAACAGTGGTTGAATTCAAGCATGCATGGGACAGTCATAAGGCAATTCTAGGGGGTGGGGTAGAAAGAAGTAGGCTGTTGGTTAGCTAGGATCTGCAGCTTATCCATTAGGTAGGGAAATGGGCAGACTGGGTGGGCCAAGCAGTCCTTCTCTGCTGTAAAATTCTATGTTTCTATGTTTTTATGTTTCATTGGCTGGACAGTCACTAACTGTGACCATAGGTTAAAAATAGTCTTCCCAATAGTATCAGTGACCACTCACCAACTTATTGTATTTGGTGAATCAATTTCCCCAAAACTTCCCCTAAAATAATTCTAGAAAGGGGCATGTCCCATTTCAACAAACAATCCTTCCTTGCCTCCATCTCTGGTACTGACTTGGGACCTATTAATTCCCTGCCAGATATTAATCAAGCCCTAGACTACTTCATAACCACTTTTACCACCGTAGTAAACCACTACGCCCCTCTCAAAAACACATATCTAAAGGCATCAAAGCACCTTGGCTGTCCAAGGAGTTAAGGAACTTAATATCCGCTCACAACAAAGCTTAAAATGTCTTTAAAGGAAATGGCCTCTATATGGATTAGATAGCCTACAGGCAGCTGAGGAACGCTTGTAGAAACTCACACACTGCAAACCCAAGTGGACCTGTCTTACGTCGTTACAGACCAAGCACCTAAGTAACCACAAGGAATTCTGGAAGCAAGTAAACTCTCTAATGAAAGGCAAAACCACTGAAATCTCAAGCTCTCTTCATACACAGGGTAACATCCTCTCAGATCTCCCAGCAATTGCTGAGGGTTTAAATGAATCTTTCACCTACCTGAATAAGTACACCATGCTCTGTAACTACACACCTGACCCCCTAACCTTTCCCCCGACAGTAGACATTGGCTGATGGCTAGCCTTTCATCTCAAACATGCAACCCTAAAAGAGGCACATAGGCTGCTCTTAAACCTAAAACCCGAGAGCTCTCCTGGTCATGACACACTAGAGCCCAAGTTCCTCAAGATAGGGGCTGCAACACTTGCCACACCCATACAGAATTTGATTAACAAATCCTTTCTCTCTGGAACTGTTCCAGCAAAATGGAAGGTGGCTGTGGTCATTCCAATTCATAAGGGTGGTCCTAATATGGTAGTTGAAAATTACAGGCCCATTTTCATTCTTTGCTCACTGGTGAAGATACAGGAGCATATTTTATACAACCACCTTCAGGAATACCTTGAATCCCATCACCTTCTCTCTAACTACCAGCATGGGTCCAGGAGGAACAGCACCCTCACAGCTCTAATAAAAGTGTCAGCTGACATACTCAATGCAATGGACCAAGGCTTCATCACTGGAGCTATCTTCATGGACCTCATGAAGGCCTTTGACCTGGTCAATCATAACCTCTTACTATGGAAGCTTCACTTCCTGGACCTTGATCAGAGTGCTGTCACCTGACTTCATAGCTACCTTTCTGGCCACTCCCAAATGGTCAAGTGGTCAGGGGCCCATTCGGACTTCAGACCAATAGCTCATGGTGTGCCCCAGGGTTCCATTCTTGGACCACTGTTATTCTCCCTCTTTATCAATAACTTGCCAAATAACTGTGGTGGTGCCTCAGTTAATTTATATGTGGATGTCTCAATCATCTACCACTCCTCCTCAGACATTGGTTGGATCAACCAAAGTCTTGCATGCAACTTCCACACTCTCAAGGGTTGGTTCTTGAAAACCATCTAGTTCTCAATATAAAAAAGACTAAAAGTATGTTGTTCTACATCTCTGCCTCCACACCTCCACCTCCATCTCCGACCCCAGCCCCCCACTTCATCCAATCTCTAGACACTAATTCCCTTGAACTAGTCCATTTGTTCAAATGCCTGGGTGTTACCTTAGATCCTGCACTCATGTTCGAAACCCATGTCACCCTATTAACAAAGACAATCAACCAGAGATTAGTCTGTTGTATCATCCTGTCCGCTCCCATCATCCACCTCATGCAAAAAAATAGTGATGTTCACACACCTCACTCTACTCTCATATGATGGTCCATTACTCCTCCCAGCTTGGGCCACCATCCTCTCTCACCTCAATCAACTCTATCATAGGGTAGGACATTTTGCATTAGGGGTCGACCCCTGGCATCACCATTGTAATGTCCTTTCATCACTTTGTTGGTCACCACTTAAGCCTAAGTTCCAGTACATTACCTTGTGCCTAATGTTTAAGCAGGGCCACCTTCATACCCCCCCGGCCTGGGTGATCTTATTAAACTTAGGGATCCCCAGCATACACTATAGCCTGCCTCCATCTTCTACTTGTAACTCCCAACCCTGGTTTGGCAATTAGCAGGAGATCCTTTCCTTTTTGGCCACATTCAACTGGAATTCTCTCCCACGCGTGATTCTCTCCAGCCCTTCCCTCCCACAATTTAAGCAGTACCTCTCACAACAACTCCTTGCCCCCTCTCCTTGTACTTGTTTTTGCTGACATCACCTGGATCCTGTGGTATAACACTCATCATTTGGGCAACTTCTATTCTGAATAACTATTAGCTAGTCCAAACTGTTGTCTTCATTGTCTTGAACATTATGCAGCCTAATGATATTAACAATATTTGGCACATTATTTATCATGATGTAACTTGTTGTACTTACCTGTGTTAGCACTGTTTTGAAAGCCATTGTA
The DNA here is from genome assembly GCA_016271365.2 of Neoceratodus forsteri. Taxonomy (NCBI): domain Eukaryota; kingdom Metazoa; phylum Chordata; order Ceratodontiformes; family Ceratodontidae; genus Neoceratodus; species Neoceratodus forsteri. The sequence continues at coordinate 1,091,620,990 of CM057458.1, forward strand.
TTTCTACATCTCAGTCTCGTTTAGGTAACTATGTATTATGTTAATGTAACTGTCGTCTTGTCCTCGGTAACTCCTGAAAAAGGGACTGTACTATCTCAGTGGGCCCACTCGGTTACCAAAATTCAAATAAATAAATAAAATATTCAGCAAGGTTTGAACCTGTTTGCAAAATTCTTCTTGTTGTTGTAGTGATGTTAAAGAACATGACAAATCTTATAAATGTATGTTTTGTCATTATATTTCATTTGTGTAATTTTTATACTACGTATTACGTAATGTAATGTACTTTTATTGTCTTCCAATTTATTGTTTTCCTATTGTTGTACCCAAATTCAAAAACAGATCACTTGATCCAGTCCACTTTTCAGTTTAAGCGGAAATAAATAAAAATGTGTCAAAGGTGCATATCACCCCCCACATCCTTGGTAGCACATGGCTAAATCTACAGACCACACCCACTTCACACCAGGGGCTGGATTGTGACAGAGTGATGCAGGGCTTGCATCAAGCCCTGCATCAAATCCTGTCTGCGTGCCATATCTGCTTGCCCCAACTGTGCCTGATTTTCAAAGCTCAGGTACAGTTGCCACAGTTTATCCGCTTTATGGCAGCTTGTGCCAAGTCTTGGGTGCAAGTTCCGTGAAAACAGTTCCTGGGATTGACGCAAGCTAGACCACAAAAAGATGGCCAAGCTTGCATCAGTTGCAGCATGGGATAGAAAATCCCGTTAGAGTGCTGCAGTCCTGGTGCACCATATCTTTGGTGCACCAAAGGCTTGCACCAGTCTCAGTCCTTTGAAAATCTGGCCCCACGTGTGTGTGGAGTGGTGTGGAATGAGATGCCAGACATTCAATCAGAAGTCAGCATTCTAGTTGAACCCCAGCTCTGTGCAAAGCAGTATATTGTGGGATACAGCAGCTCTGCGTAACTGCTAGATCTTCTTCAGGGCATATCAATGCAAAAAAAAAATAATAAAACTTCAAAGTTTTCCACCCAGCCCTCTATGCCTTCTTGGAAGACTGGCAGCAACAGATGTGGGGGGGCTTTTGGACCCCAGGATGACCCAGGGGGCCTGGTGTGGAGGATGTGCAAATGTTACAGATGGGTTCTCCTTCTCTTAATGCTGCATCCTTCTACTACCTTCTACACCCACTCTTTATCACATACTTTTCATTAAGGGAGGCACAGAAGTACATCCCCACCCTGAAGCTAGACTCAACCTGGTCACCCACATAAAGGCACAAATCACATTTGGGCTGCTCTCCCCACACCTGCTGCAGTTTTACTAAGCAGTGGTATCACTAGTTTCTTGTGGTAGGGACTGAGGGAACATCATCATGTGTGCATGACTGCCCCTCCCCCTTTCCCACACTTTTGCTGTTTAGAAAATGCTTTAGGAAGCTTTTACAATCCCCTTTCAGAATAGCTCAAGGGGTCACAAACCATAGGATAACACAAAATGTCACAGCAACCACTTTGCAACTGTATTTGTGGCTTCATTTGCTTCAAAATGAGCAGGTAATGGTGGGGACGTGCAAAAAAACATTTTTGGTGAGTCATCTAGAAGTGTGGTGGGGATGTGCCCAGAACAATTTTGGTGAGTCATCTAAAAGTGTGATAGTTAAAGAGAGACTCTTTAACCATGAAATACAGAATGCCAAAACATTGCCAGTTTATACAGCTCTTAAGAAAGTGAGTTGAGAAATTCCTAGAGTCTCAAAAATGACAACCTCAGTTATCTAGGGGCTAAATTACATATACAAGTTATTGATAAATCAGTTACAGTACATTAACTAGAAAGAAGGGTAGAATAGCAATTTAAGATTGGAATTAACTCTAGGTCCATTAAGTACAACCCCAGCTTTATAAGCAGGTTCCAACAAGTACAGTATTCTGTACAAACATGAATTAATTTATAACGATTCTCCTTGCAACTTATTACTCCAGCTGCCCTGTAACTCCCTTGGTAAGAAAAGATGTGTCCAGGCTTACCTTCTAAGCCTGTGCAGTCTTCACATGCACTGTATCTGCTGGTCGGCAGTTCAGTAGGTTCACCAATCTCTGAGAGATGAAGTGCCTCCTAGCATTACCATTGAGTTTACCACCTTTGAGTTTCAAGGCCTGTCCCAGAGTCCTTTTGAAGCACACTAGATCAAACGTTTCTGTCTGTTCAACTTTGTCAATAGCCATCTGTATGAGGAAAGTCTGAGAACACGTTCCTCCTCAGCTTTCATTTCTCTTAGGTCAACATGTTGTGTAATTCCAGTCTCTCCTCATGGCTTTGAGCCTCCATATCTCTTATCATCTTGAGGACCATGAACTGCACCCTCTTTAGTGCCTTAATGTCCCTCTTGCGATCGGGAGCTCAAAACTGAACACAATACTTCACCTGAGGCCTGAGCAGGGCCTTGTAAAGTGATATGTTACTTCATCTGCCCTGCTGGTCACCCCCTTTTAATGTACTCCATCATTCTTCCAGACCTATTTCTTGCCAGCGGCCACATACTGCTTGTCCAGCTTCAGCCCCTTGTCTATTATGCCCCAGATCCTTTTCTCATCCACTGCATCAATACAAGCCACATACAGTGCATGGGTCATGCCCAGGGCTCCAGATAAGATTTTGGGAGACGAGTACTGTACTTTTCATTTTGAAAGTGAGATGAATAAAACCAAATTCAGATGCCTACAAATGTCTGGACTGAGTGGACTGAGAAGTACATTTTTAAAATCAGTGTAGTTTTTTTCTAGATATGAATTGATCAAGTGCCAACAATGTTCCAGATAATGTTGTCAGGTAGGAGTAATTTACTCACCAGTTTTAAAATGTACAGAATAAAACAAAATTGGGATGCATACAAGTGCTGTAAATCTGTAAAACACTGCTCCTTTTGAATCACTAGTTATGTTATGAAGCACTATTCTTTGGCATGGAGCATTTACAAATGTTGGGTGAGTACTGGTATTCATTAAAAAATTTTTGGAAGTGTATTTTCTAAAATGAGGTGAGCAAAACAGGTCAGTACTCCCCAAACTATGGGGCCCAGGTCATACCTGTTTTCCCTCCCAAGTGAAGTACATTGTATTGGTACTCATTAAAATTATTTTCAGAAGTGTATTTCCTAAAATTAGGTGAGTAAAACAGGTCAGTATTCCCCTTAGCTGGAGTCCTGGTCATACCTCTGTTTCCCCTCCCAAGTGAAGTACCTTGCATTTGGTTAAACTGAATCTGATACTCCAGGAGCTCAGCAAGTCACCCAGCTCATTAAAGATAGATCCTCCTGAAGTTTTCCACCCTCCTCAAGGGAGTCCACCACCCTAACCAGCTTAGTGCCATCAGTAAACTTAAGCAGTCTGCCAGAGACTCCAGCTTTCAGATCGCTGATGAAAATGTTGAAAAGCAGTGGACCTAGCTCTAATACCTGAGGCTGCTTCTGATTATAGATCAAGACAGCACTCCCAACCAATCAAAGTACTCCTTTGCTCTGCATGTGAGATGAGACACTCTTATTCTGTGAAGCGTGTCTCATTCACAGCTGCCCTGGAGACAGGCACATTCCAGTAAGGTTGAGTGGTCTCACATTCTTAGGGTATCAATGCCTCACTTTCAGTTTAAAACATAGAAACATAGAAACTGATGGCAGATAAGGACCGCAAGGCCCATCCAGTCTGCCCATTTCTTTTTCTACCTTATGAATGTGCCATCGGACTTTGTTCTGTCAATGGCCTATCTACTCGTACTAATCTATATTGCTCCCTTATGCCTATCTCATGCCTGTTTGAAGCCCTGTATTGTATTCATATCCATCACTTCATGAGGTGGGCCATTCCATGCATCCACCACCCTTTCTGTGAAAAAGAACTTCCTCACATTACCCCTTAATCGGCCTCCCTCTAATCTCATGCTGTGTCCTCTTGTCCTGCTATTTTTCTTATATTGAAACATATTAGACTCTTTCACCTTGTTAATGCCCTTAGGGTGTTTGAATGTTTCAATCATATCACCTCTCTCCCTCCTTTGCTCTAGGGTATACATATTGAGCTCCATTAATCTGTCCTCATATGTTTTCTGATGCAGTCCCTGCACAATTTTGGTTGCCCTTCTCTGGACTGCCCCAATTTGGTTAATGTCCTTGTGAAGGTGTGGCCTCCAGTACTGCACACAGTACTCCAGATGGGGCCTAACCAGTGTCTTGTAAAGAGGGATTATTACCTCTGTCTTACAACTTGTGATACCCCTACTAATAGACCCCAACATCCCCCTAGCCTTACCTACTACTTTAGTGGTCTGCTTGGGTGATTTCAGGTCATCTGTGATGATGATACTCAAGTCTCTTTCTTCCTTTGTGACTGCCAGCAACTCTCTTCCCTGCCTATAGGTGGCTTCAGGGTTTCTCTTCCCTATGTGCATGATCTTGCACTTCTTTGCGTTAAACCCCAGTTGACACTCTTTCGACCATTTTGTCAGTTTATCCAGATCTCTTCTCATTCTGCCCACCCCATCTGGATCATCTCTTCTGTTGCAGATCTTGGTGACATCTGCAAACAGACAGCCTTACCCTCCAGTCCATCTGCAATGTCACTGATGAAGATATTGAAGAGGACTGGCCCCATGACTGATCCCTGAGGTACCCCACTTGTGACTTGCATCTCTTCTGATTGTATACCATTCATCACCACTCTGTTTTCTGCCCGTCAACTAGTTTGCCACCCAGTTGACCAATGTCTGACCCACCCTGAGCCTACCCAGCTTATTAATCAATCTTCTTTGTGGAACAGTATCAAAAGCTTTGGTGAAGTCAAGGTAGGCAACATCAACTGCTTCCCCTTGGTCCACCACTCTGGTTACCCAGTCAAAGAAATCTATGAGATAAGTTTGACAGGACCTTCCTGTTGGTAACCCATGCTGTCTTGGATCCTGTGCTCCTATGGATTCCAGGTGTTGCACTATTCTTTCCTGAAGGAGTGACTCCATAATCTTGCCCACTACTGAGGTAAGACTGACTGGTCTGTAGTTCTCTGCCTTCTCCCTGCTACCATTCTTGTGGAGTGGGATCACATGGGCCCTTCTCCAGTCTTCTGGGACCTCTCCTGTGCTCAGAGACTCACTAAACAGTTCTGATAATGGCTCTGCTAGTTCCACCCTTAGCTACTTTAGTACCCTGGGATGTATGCCATCAGGTCCCATTGCCTTGTCCACCCTGAGCTTATTGAGCTCTTCTAGGACCCTTTCTTTTGTGAAGGTCCTAGTGCACACCTTCCTTCCCCCTGTGTCCATGGTGCTGAGCTGTGGGCCCTGCCCCACCTTCTTTTCAGTAAATACTGAACAGAAGTATCTATTTAGGATAAATGCTTTTACATGGTCCTCCTCCTCACATGCCCCTTTATCCCCTTTGATCTTAGCAATACTCCCTCTGGACTTTCTCCTTTCAATAATGTATCTACAGAAAGTCTTGTCACCTTCTTTTACTGTTCATGCTAGTGTTTCCTCGGTTTGGGCCTTTGCTTGCCTTACTGCCTTCCCTGCTTCCCTTAGGGAAGTGGTACGCCTTCCCATCTTCATCCCGCTGCATTCCCTTTTATTTCCTGAAAGCCAGTCTTCTGACCTTTTCTGCTACTGTTTTTGAGAACCAAAGTGGTTTCCCTCTTCTTTTGCACTTCCTTTTCTCTTTAACATAATGGGGTGTTGCTTCAAGTATTGCATCCTTAATGCTTGCCCACTTTGCCTGTACCCCCTCACCTGTATTTCTTTTTGCCAGGGCTAGCTTAACTCTGTTGTAGTTCTCATACCCTAAGAATGTGCGTGAGACCACTTTTACCGTAAGAGTGGTCACAATGGCAGTATTAAGATACAGTATCCCTCTTCACTTAGAGTAATGCCAGTCAACCACAACCTTCTACTTCCTGTCCCCAAGCTATTTTCAATCCATCTGGTGTGTGCTTCGTGTATACCACACCGTAGTTCTCTGACCCCAGGCTGATCATGCAGCACATCACCAAAGGCCTTTCTGAAGTCCAAATAGACTTTGTTATAGCTCTTTCCCTGTCCACCTCCATGGTCATCCCTTCAAAGAATGCATTAGTCTGGCTTGGCATGATCTGACCCTAATACAATAAGGAGAGGGATGAGAACTTCGGCTTTAATTAAATGATTCATTATTCTGTCTTTCACAATGGTTTCCAGAACCTTGCCCAGCACTGATGTGATTCTGACCAGACTATAGTTGCCCAGCTCTGACCTTGTCCCATTCTTGAAGACAGGAGCCCCTCTCCAGCCCTCCAGTACAATACCCGCACAGATGTACTGATAAAAGAGTACCACATGAGGTCCAGAAATTGTTCGTTTTGCTCCACAATGATCCTGGGGTGTATTCTATCTGCCCCTTAGGTTTAACTGGTGAGATGTTTGCCAGGTAGTCAGCTACCAGGGCAAGCATGATGTTACAGGTTTATGCCATGGGTCTGCCAGCACTAGGTTAGAACAGCGACTATATGGACAGTGCTGTCAATAACAGCACTGTCCAAACAGTGCTGATCACAAAAGTGGCAGGAAGAAGTGCAGGAAACAAACACTGTGCCACTGCTAGCGACTGTGAGTCTGGTTTGCGAGCACTACCAGAAAAACTGTATTTTTGCAGGGGGGAGGGCTGTGTCCCCCTGCCCTCCCATGCCCCTCGTACTTAAAATAACCAGCAGCAATTCGAAGTTGGAGTTCAGTGAAAAATGAAATTTTGGAGACCAGGATTAGAACTCTGGTCTCTACCACCATTCTGCCTGAGCTGCTTATGGTTTAGTGCTCCACACCATAAGAACAGCTTGGCCTGCTGCCTGATTTCCTATTCTCTTGTGCTGTCCTGTAGCACCATGGACAGTGATCTAGGGAGCACTTACTACATAGTGCTGTTAGTTCCCCGTCGCTGTCCATGGAAGCACTGTGTAGACAACACTCTTCTGAGTAGTGCTATAATTGTAGCACTTACTGACCAGGTAGGGGCCTGGCAAATGAAAATCCTCACCTTCCCCAGGCTCTTTTGTGAACAGTGAAATGAATAATTCATGCAGCATCATAGCTATCACCCCTGGCTCACACACAAGTTCCTCCCCCATGCCTTGTTTGCGGAGCTCAGTGGCCTTCTTCTGTCCGCACATTCTATATGATGAAGGAGAATGCCCTGCAACTTAGAGAAATTGAAGACTTCGAACACTATTCTCTTATTCGATCGATTTAATCATCTGGGATTAAAATGGATATCACCTCTGTTGAAGGAATCTTTCTTGACCTCACAAAACAATCCTGCTATATAATGTTTAAGTGCTTTAGCTTATTAAGCAAATGTTGTAAAGGGTAAATCTGTAATTCATTAGTTAATGAAAGATTCATATAATACCACTTTAAATGTTATTGATTATGTTATAGTACTAATATTACTTTGTGTACTGTATCTTTATGAATATGTATAACTGTATAACACAGAGCAACTTTGCAAACAGTTCTAATTGTCTTTATAGTTTTTGCTTGTATAAAACTAAGTGTTTTATCTCATTAGAAATTGAACACATTTATGGACCCATTTTCAAAAAGCCTTTCAGGCAGTTCCATTGAATAACTAGTACCATATCATTGTGATCCTTCTGCTATGACTAATTGCCTATAATTATGTATTACACTCTGTTTTTTTTTCATTTATGTTTTGCACATTTAATTAGCGCTGTCTTATTGGGGGAGTAATTGATGAACCAGTCATGTATGTACCAGACCAGAACCTCTGATATGGGCCTAGCTAACATTTGTCAGAGTGACCCACAGAGACTTCCCCATGAGGGGTTTACAGCTGGTGGAAATAGGCTTATGCAACTGGTAGGGTGCAATATCTAGAGCAACAGTACATGGCTTTGCAATGTGTGATCTGGTTCATCCCCTGGTGATATGCTGTTATTGTTCTAAATTGTTTGAATGCATTTACCAAATGTAACCCCCCTGCAAATGGGGGTTCCTGAAAAGTCTTCCTTGAGCTTGCCTAAATGCTCACTGCCAGGCAGGTGTTCTGTGTTTTAGCAGTTTAAATATATTGCCAGAGAGTGCCTGTATAGCCTCTGTGTACTGTCTCTTTAAGAGCTCCCTGGATTGCAATCATAATTAATTTGAGAGGGAGCTCTGTTAGAAGATGTACTTGTTTGCTGATCATTTGTTAGAGTAGTAATAATATTGCAGTTTGTTCTAACCTACCTTCTTTGCAGCATGGACAGTTCTGTTTGTTTCCATCATCTTGGTCCTAGACTGCAGAATAGGCCAATCAGAACATTTGGGACTCTAAAATGGAGCCTGGCTACAGGGGCTTGGTGGGGCCAAAACTTGTAGGAATTGTAGTTTTGGGCTTTTGGTGCCTAAAATATCCTGGAGGGGGAGCCCTTGTTGTGACTGACAGACAGATCAGCCAACCAAACCTTTTGGATCTTGGGGAGAGTCCCACACTGCTTGCAGTTTCAGTTAGATCTGAGTTGGGAATTGAAGAAGTAACAGCTCGAGATAGTTCGAGCAGCAATCCATGGTGGATTTGCATAGGAGAACTGTGGAAAGGCCTCCGTTTGGCCTGCATGCCTGCCTGCCTGCTGTTCCTGAGAGGGAACTTGTGTTTTTTTCTGACTGAATCCGAATTTGGAGACTGCATTAAGCCACTGAATTGTGACCAGACTTTAACCTGAAGAAGACCAAAGATTTGATGAATGCAATTGGCCTGTCAGGACTTCCAGCTACCTCTGAACTACTGGATTGTGCAGAGACTCTGTAATTGCGACCAGGGAACCATTTGCCTGGTACAGTGGAATTTCCTTACATGTGAATGTTCTGTGTGCTTATAGTGGGTCGTGATTTGTTCCCCACTGTGTGTCTGAACAGTGTTTTGCTTGCTGGAGGCTGTATCCAGTTCCATGGACTGAATCCATATCCATTTCCATTTGCCTGGGCCCTGCTACACTGGCCCAGCCAGAATACCTGCTACACAGAGAAAGTCATCAACAAGAGACCGGTCTGGGGATCAGCTCCCTGCTCAACGCCTTGAACAGGAAGGACACTTCGGTGATTCATGTGGGCCCTGCTTCTCCAGGCACTCCAGCTCAACAGCCTGAAGTCTCAATTTCATCCTGTCTGTGTCCAGTATTGGGTATTGTGAGTAAACATCAGAGTAGCTCACTGCAACAACAGCTAAATCTAAAAGTCTTGTCATCTGATTGTCTTGTTGCCTTTTCTTTCACAAACTGAACTCTCCGACTCCAGATTACAAATAGTGTGTATTGTGCATGTTGCTTTCTTCCATCACAGGGCCCCAACCAGCTGCAATGTTCCTGACTAGCCCACCGTTTTCCTACCTGGGTACCCAGAGTGTGTGACTGTGTAGGGACTCCGAACTGCATGCATAACTGTCTGATTTATACAGCTTTTTTAGCAAATCAACCTGATTACGCCCCTTCCTTGTTCAAGTCCCCTGAATAAATCAGATTTAACTTTATTTGCATTTAACCTGACTGTGGTTCCAGTTTGAGCCAAAAGTATTCTACTGTTGCTATTTGCTGTGCTTAACCTTGTTTTACAGGAGGGGTCCCTAGGGTCAAGCTAGAGGAACCAGCCCTGGTGGTAAGTGCAAACAGTGTGGGTAATTGCCTGGTGAATAAGGGTCATTGTGAAAGTAATAATTGTATATTGTTCAGGCCACTAGAAGGGAAAGAGGGGAGTTACAGTGTCCTGGAGGGCTGTGCCCAGGTTAGCTTGACCACTAACAACTCTGAACTCTGGGTGGAGGCACCTGTTTCATTACCCAGGCCCCTTAACCTGCTACTAGCCAAGCAGACCAAGGTAGTAGCCCTTGGGATAGCGCCACCTAGGGGTTACATCTTGGAGGCTCACCGCTGGGATTTTGTGCCTTGTAGTGGCAAAAAATTACAAATTATTGTTAAAGATTAATGGCTACCCCAGTAGAAATGGCTGTACACCAGTTAGTGGGGTGGTGTACTGGGCAGGAGATCAACCCCCAAAATGCTCTGCTTATACTGGATATTCCCCTGGGTACCAGTAAGGACACTGTAGAGGGAGCACTCTTTAAAGTTGAATGTTTAAAAAATACTGTGGTGGTGGGTTGACAGGCTGATTTGATCACCCAAACTTTCATAGCCTTGGTAGAGTGTAGCGACCTCATGGACAGCTCTAAAGTGCCACAGACTAGTGCCTCAGAAGGGGTCCTAGCCTCCTGGAGAGTGATAACAAAATACAGTAAAGACCCTAGGGAGGATGAGCTCCCACCATTATCTGAGACTTTTTAGGAGAAATTTGCCAAGTTGTTGCTGGAGGAAGGGAAAACCGTAGAAGACTTTAAGAAACTATTCTTGTCACCTGAGGGTGTTCCTTCCCCAACACCCCTCCCACTCCAGCATCTGTTACTGTCCCGCCTTCTGTGCCCATGCCAATGCTGGCCCCTATATCTGTACCCGCCATTATTCATGACTCCTACCGAAGGCTGAGAATCTTCTCGGGCACCCTTCCCATCCCCCAGGGGGGAGGATGACTGGGAGACCTGGATCGATTATGATGCCCCCTTGGTACCTGAGTGGCAGTGTGCGGAGGCTGAGAAGCAGAAAAGAATCATAGAAAGTTTGAGGGGCCCCACCCTTGAATTCATTAAATTTTTGAGGTCCACGAACCCTGATGCATCTGCTCAGAAGTACCTATCTGTACTTGAAGACAATTTTTGGAGTATTGAGTCAGGGGTGACTTTGATGTGGAAATTCCAAGGTACCAAACAATGGAAGGAGGAAAGTTTGTCTGTGTATGTCACTCACCTAGAAACAACTCTGAAGAAAGCTTACCAGAAAGGTGGGGTAGCCACCAGTGATTTGAACCGTGTGAGATTGGGGCACATACTGCAACATGCCAAGCATTCTAAACCGCAGATCATCCAGTTAAGGCTCCAGGATAGGAGAGGTAACCCACCTGACTACTGTGACTTGCTAAATGAACTCCAGGAGGTAGAAGGTGAAGAGGGAGATTGTAATTATGGCGTGAGTGCAGCCCAAGTGATCATGGCACTGAAAGGCCCTTCTGAAATGGAGAACACTACGAGTGTCCCACCGTGGGCTAAATGGTGGGGGGGGGGAGGAGTTGCTGAAGGAAGTCAGAAAAGTCCAACCGGGTGCATTCACTGAGGTATCCCCTACTGACAGAGACCCTGGCCCCTGTCAAGATGTGACTGTTATGGGGGTTGGGGTGCACCCTCAGGCATCCTCTACTGAGGGTGGCTTCTTGTCTGAGCTCAAGAAATTGACTGCCACCCCAAAGGAACTTTTGAGACATGGTACACTACCAGCAGAAGTCAGATCACAATTTCCCATCGATGCTCCAGCATCCCCTGCTATGTAGGATACCCCAAGAGCTTGTCATCTGTCACAATTGTGGCAAGGATGGCCACATGAAGAGGGAACTCCGGTCTCAGAAGGACTTAGAGAAAGTGGTGAACCGGCTTCAACGAGAGCTTCGGAAAACAAGTCAGTGGTCAAGCAGTGCACAAAATGACTGCAGTAAAGGCTTCGGCCATCCTAACTCAAACCCCTCTGTGGCTAAATCATCTGTCTAGGCCCCTGCTGTTGTCCCTCCAAACTGGTCCAAAATAGTGGGCCCTTCAATGAAGACTATTGTGGCTGTGAATGGTATTCCCACTCGGGCTGTGCTTGACAGTGGGTCGCAAGTGACCGTTGTATTTCAGGACTGGTATGACAAACACTTATATGATGTGCCATTACAATACCTGAAAGGCCTACATGTGTGGGGGCTGAGCGAAAGTCTTAACCCTACCTACGATATGTCTGCATCTGGTTGTCTTTTCCTGCAACTGTAACTGGTGTAGAGGAGCAAGTAGAGACACTGGCCCTAGTGTGTCCCTCCACCGGCCTGCATGATGGGGTTCCTCTGTTAATTGGAACAAACGCCTACATGTTTGGGAGACTAACACAGCTCTGCCATGAGAAACAAGGGCAACTGACTGGATGGGCCCTAAGAATTCCAGCATTAGTAAAAAGGGCATATAAATTACAGCAGAAACCCAATGAAGAAGACCCAAATGAGCCAGTGGGGATAGTGTGAAAAAAGGAACCTGACTCCTTGGTATTGGCCCCCAATGCCCAGTGCACAATCCATGGAGAAATTCACCTAAAGAGAAACGTAAAGAACAAAATATTAATGTTGGACACACCAGTTGATGGAAAGTTGCCAGAAGGATTATTGGTTAAACCCAGCATCTTGCCTGCCTGTGCCCATGCCTATGCACGACGAGTGATGGTGCAGATTCGAAATGTGTCAGATCAGGAGGTCTGGTTGAACAAACAGTGCACTCTAGCTACAGTACACTGTGCAGACATTGCAGTATTACCCAATAACAAGTACTCTGGCCAAGAGGAAAGAGTGACCCTGGACTTATTTGACTTTGATGATTCCCCGCTGCCAGCTAAATGGAAGGCTAGGATTAGCAAGAAACTCACCCAGAGAGAACAAGTGTTTTTGTTAAAAGAATGGGAAATGGGGTGTGTCCAGGGTGCAGAGCATCATATACGCCTGCAATGATGACAGGCCATTTCGAGAGAGATCCTGACGCCTTGCCCCAGTGGACATAGATGATGTGAGGAGACTACTGTAGGAAATGCTCGCTGCTGGTGTGATACAAGAATTAAGGAGCCCATATGCCTCTCCCATTGTTGTTGTGCGTAAGAAGAATGGGTCGGTGAGGATGTGCGTTAATTATCAAACGCTGAACCGGCGGACCATCCCAGATCAATACACCATGCCCCGTATACAAGATGTCCTGGATTGCTTGAATGGGAGCAAATGGTTCTCAGTATTGAATCTTTGCAGCAGATATTACCAGATTCTGATGTCTATGGAGGACTGTGAGAAAACCACCTTCATCTGTCCTTTTGGGTTCTATGAATTCCTGAGAATGCCACAGGGGATTTCAGGTGCCCAGGCCACCTTTCAGCGACTGATGGAACGTGCGGTTGGAGATATGAACTTGCTGGAATGCCTAGTGTATCTAGATGATATCTTTGTGTTCGGACGCACATTAGAGGAGCATGAGACCTGACTGTTTAAAGTTCTACACTGATTGGAAGACTTCTGCCTCAAGCTGTCTATTGACAAGTGCCACTTTTTTCAAACCTCCGTGAAGAATGTGGGGCACATAGTATCTGAAAAATATCATAAAAGACTATTCCAAGGTGATTCACCCGCTCGTGAATCTCACCCAGGGTTACCCCCCCTACCAACCATAAATAAAAGAAAGGGGCTGCCAATGAACCTGAGAAAGTATACTTCTGAACAGGTGAACCTTTTTGGCCCCACTGGGCATCCAAATGTGAAGTAGCCTTCTTCAAAGTCATATACCAGCTCACCCACGCCACCATCCTCGCCTATGCTGGCCCTACCAAGCCCTATTTTCTGCATATGGACGCTAGTCTGCAGTGCCTAGGAGCTGTGCTGTATCAAGACCATGAGAATGGTTTGAGACCAGTGGCTTTTGCCAGCAGGAGCTTGACCCCATCAGAACAAAACTATCCTGTGCACAAGCTGGAATTCCTTGCCTTAAAATGGGCCATTGTTGGCCAGTTTCATGACTACCTCTATGGGGCAAAGATATTGGTGAAGACTGACAATAACCCATTAACCTATGTACAGACGTCAGCTAAGTTGGACGCCACTGGGCACCGGTGGATCTCTGCTTTATCAACCTATGATTATGCTGTTGAATACAGGCCAGAACTGAACCATATTGATGCTGACACCCTGTCACAAAGTCCAGTTTCCTAGCGTGATTGGATCAGGTTGTCTGAACCTGACATCCAAGCATTGTGCCAAAGTTTGCTAGAGATGAACAGATGTCTACGGACACAGTGGACTTTTTAATAGATTTCTTGGGCCCTCTTGATACCTGCATACCGGCTGCCTATTGCCATTTCTCTGCTCTAGATATTAGTGCACTACCTCAATTTGACAATGACAGCATCCAGTGGGCTCAATCCCAAGATCCTATGATTCAGCCAGCACTTGATGCCCTGTGTGTGGGGAAAGATGTGTCCCAGTTGCGTTTCCCTGACTTGCAAACTGCCCTATTGTTAAAAGAAGGCCCCAGGTTGAAGTTATACAATCAGTTGTTATACAGAGAGACAGCGGATTGCAGTGGTCGAGTAGACAAGCAGCAATTGGTCCTGCCCACAGCCTTTAAAGATCTGGTACTGAGGTCCCTCCACAATCACATGGGGCACCTCGGTATTGACAGAACTCTCGACCTGGTATGATCTCGATTCTACTGGCCCAAGATAGGGGCTGATGTTGAACACCATGTAAAGACCTGCTGTCGTTGCCTGCAAAGGAAAGCTCTGCCTCTGAGGGCTCCCCCCCCCATCAATATTACTACTTGCACCCCCATGGAACTGGCCTGCATAGACTTTTTGTGTTTAGAACCTGATCAGCGGAATATTGGCAATGTGTTAGTGGTTACGGATTATTTCACATGTTATACACAGGCTTTTCCAACTAAAGATCAAAAGGCCTCTACTGTGGCCAAGGTGCTAGTGGAAAATGTCTTTGTTCACTATGGTGACCCCCAGTGGATGCACTCTGGCCAAGTCAGAGAATTTGAAAGTCGGCTAATCAAAGAAATGCTCTCTCTCTGTGGGGGGGTGCAGAAGTCAAGAACCACCCCCTATCACCCGCAGGGGGACCCTCAACCAGAATGTTTTAACCGCATCCTTCTAGACATGCTGGGCACCCTCCACCCAAAAGACAAGCATAAGTGGAGTCAGCAGATTAGCACCTTGGTACACATATAAAATTGCACCGAAAATGATGTTACTGGGTTCTCCCCCTACCGCCTCATGTTTGGGAGGGAGGCCCGCCTGCCAGTTGATGTCTGTTTTGGGTTCTCTCCAGATGGGCTCCGAGCTGAAAACTTCCTGCAGTATCTACAGAAACTGAAAGCTCAATTGAACCATGCATATCAACTGGCCCAGACAATGGCTGCTTAAAGAAATCTCACTAACAAAGAGAGGCACGACAAGAAAGTAAAGGCTCAAGAGCTACAGCCTGGAGACCGTGTGTTGTTACACAATTTGGAGACTACATGGCAAGCACAAAATTGCTGATAGGTGGCACCATCTTCCTCATGTAGTAGTTGGAAAGTTGGATGATCTACCAGTATACAAGGTACGCCCAGAGAATAACTCCGAAGCTGTCAAGACCATTCACCGTAACCACTTGCTGCCTATCCACCAAGTTATTACTGAAGCTGAGCCAGCAGACATTGCCTTCCCTGGGCCAGTGACTCATGCTGCTGCTGCAAAAAAGAGACAGAGTCAACCTACCCCAGTAGCTACAGAGTTAAGGTTTCCCCTGCAGCAGGTCCAGAATCATAATGACTCTCAGTCCACCTCTGACGATAATGAGTGTGACAATGCCTATTACCCCACCTATGAATTGAGTAAGCTGTTTTGAGGTAACCCTATGACTAATTGTGGGGATGAAGCTGGGCCTTCTGGACTGCCTAACTCCCCAGCTTCGTCCTTGGAGCCAATGCTCCCTGAAAGTGAGGTG
Organism: Neoceratodus forsteri; assembly: GCA_016271365.2. NCBI lineage: Eukaryota > Metazoa > Chordata > Ceratodontiformes > Ceratodontidae > Neoceratodus > Neoceratodus forsteri. Next base: position 1,091,636,612 of record CM057458.1, read on the forward strand.
CAAAGCATCACATCTGAGGTTGCAGACTCTGTGTTTTGTGGAACTGTGTGAATTGCCCGAAGAAGGGGCTGATGGTCTGAGTCTCCCTGGTGACACACCAGAACTTGAACAACAATATGAGAGTGCTGACAGCTCCCCTTCAGTGCCACAAAGCCTAATTGTGCCAGAACCTTCTCTAAATGAGCCAAGTATTGTAGAAACAGAGCCAACAGAGCAAGGAGCTGACAGTGCTCCCAGTTTGGCCATTCACATCCATGCAGAGGCACCCCTCATGAATGACGAAAGCTCCAAAGTTAGTGCTGAAAGTACAGAGACTGTGGCTGTTCTCCCCAGAAAGACTGGCTGAGCTGTCAAGCCAGTATTGTGCTTCAGTTATGATTCTCCCGGGAGGCCAGTGGATTTGCCTCTCAGTGTGGTTCACAAAGGTGTTTATATTTCTCAGAGCTCACTACCCAAACTGAGCTTAATGGCCAGTTAAAGGTTGATTGTTCTTCCTTCTCAGTATGGTGCCCCTGCCCCATCCAGCCCCAAGTTAGCTGATAGGGAAGGGCCCCCTTCTACATTGTTTAATGTACAGGAAGTTATAACATGAATCAGTATTGTGATGTCACAAGTATGTTAATCATAGTGGAATCAGTATTACCTGTATGAAACATACATAAGTATTGTCCTTGTGGATATAGTATCATGAAGTGTAGTGAATATGTACAGTAAAGTAATAAGTTTATAACTGATGTATGATGGTACAGACTTGACGCTGACCCCAAGTTTTCTGTAGGCAGGGAAGTTTGTAACCCCCCCTACAAATGGAGGTTCCTGAAAAGTCTTCCTTGAGCTTGCCTAAATGCTCACTGCCAGGCTGGTGTTCTGTGTTTTAGCAGTTTAAATGTATTGCCAGAGAGTGCCTGTATAGCCTCTGTTTACTGTCTCTTTAAAAGCTGCTTGGATTGCAGTCATAATTAATCTGAGAGGGAGCTCTGTTAGAAGATGTACTTGTTTGCTGATCATTTGTTAGAGTAGTAATAAAATATTGCAGTTTGTTCTAACCTGCCTTCTTTGCAGCATGGACAGTTCTCTTTATTTCCATCATCTTGGTCCTGGACTGCAGAATGGGCCAATCACTACATTTGGGACTCTAAAATGGAGCCTGCCTACAGGGGCTTGGTGGAGCCAAAACTTAGATCTGAGTTGGGAAATGAAGAAGTAACAGCTCGAGATAGTTTGAGCAGCAATCCATGGTGGATTTGCATGGGAGAACTGTGGAAAGGCCTGAGTTTGGCCTGCATGCCTGCCTGCTGTTCCTGAGAGGGAACTTGTGTTTTTTTTCAGACTGAGTCCGAATTTGGAGAGTGAATTAAGCCACTGGATTGTGACCCGGCTTTAACCTGAAGAAGACCGAAGATTTGATGAATGCAATTGGCCTGTCAGGACTTCCAGCTACCTCTGAACTACTGGATTATGCAGAGACTCTGTAATTGCGACCGGAGAGCCATTTGCCTAGTACAGTGGAATTTCCTTACATGTGAATGTGCTGTGTGCTTATAGCGGGTCGTGATTTGGCTCCCCACTATGTGTCTGAACTGTGTTTTGCTTGCTGGAGGCTGTATCCAGCTCCACAGACTGAATCCGTATCCATTTCCATTTGCCTGGGCCCTGCTACACTGGCCCAGTCAGAATACCTGCTACGCAGAGGAAGTCATCGATGAGAGACCGGCCTGGGGATCAGCCCTCTGCTCAACGCCTTGAACAAGAACGATACCTCGGTGATTCGTGTGGGCCCTGCTGATCCAGGCACTCCAGCTCAACAGCCTGCAGTCTCGATTTCATCCTGCCTGTGTTCAGTATTGGGTATCGTGAGTAAACATCATGGTAGTTCCCTGCAACAACAGCTAAATCTCAAAGTGTTGTCTTCTGATTGTCTTGTTGCCTTTTCTTTCACAAACTGAGCCCTCCGGCTCCGGATTACAAATAGTGTGTGTTGTGCATGTTGCTTTCTTCCATCACAGGGCCCCAACCAGCTGCAACATTCCTGGCTAGCCTACCGGTTTCCTACCCAGAGTGCGTGGCTCTGTAGGGACTCTGAACTGCATGCATAACTGTCTGATTAATATAGCTTTTAAGCAAATAAACCTGATTATGCCCCTCTCTTGTTCAAGTCCCCTGAATAAATCAGACTTAACTTTGTTTGCATTTAACCTGACTGTGATTCCAGTTTGTGCCAAAAGTATTGTACTGTTGCTATTTGCTGTGCTTAACCTTGTTTTACAGGGGTCCCTAGGGTCAAGCTAGAGGAACCAGCCCTGGTGGTAAGTGCAAACAGTGTGGGTAATTGCCTGGTGAATAAGGGTCATTGTGAAAGTAATTATTGTATATGGTTCAGGCCACTAGAAGGGAAAGAGGGGGGTTACAGTGTCCCGGAGGGCTGTGCCCAGGTTAGCTTGACCACTAATAATCCTGACCTCCGGGTGGAGGCACCTGTTTCATGACCCAGGCCCCTTAACCTGCTACTAGCCACGCAGGCCGGGGTAGTAGCCCTTGGGATAGCGCCACATAGGGGTTACACAAATGTGTTGTATTTTATTTCTTTTTATGTTTCATTTCCATGACAAATGCCAATGCAGTTAATACAATTATTACTACTACTACTGTACTACTTTGCTTGCATGTGTTTTAATTAACTGCATTTTAGAAACATAGACAATGACATCAGAAAAAGACCAACAATCCATCCAGTCTGACCCAGTTCTCTGTTTAACCTGGGGGCCCACTGTCAATCCAGTGACCTGGGCCTCACCCTCCTCTCCCATTCTCCTTCCCAATCCTGTTGCCCCAAGAGACCACTATACTATTCATTCTGTCCCAACCATGCTTGAAATCAACAACTGTTTTAGTGCCCACCACCTCGGCTTGTAGACTGTTCCATGGCTCCATCACCCTTTATATAAACTAATACTTCCTTATGACCCTCCTGAACCTCCCTCCTATCTGTTTCCATTCATGGCCCTAAGACCTCAAAATAGAATTCAAGCTAAAAAGTTCCTTGCTGTTCACTCTGTTTATTCCTTTTAGGAAATTGACAATCTCTACCATATCTCCCTTCTCACTTCTGGTCTCCAGTGAGTACATGTTTAATGACTTGAGATGCTCCTCATAAGACCTGCCCTGTTGGCCCTGAATCATTTTTGTCACCCTGCACTGCACTGTCTCCAGCCTGTTCCTATCCTTCCTGAAGTTAGGGCTCAAGAACTGGAAGCAGTACTTCAGGTGCTCATTTTCATCCTGCTATAAGTACCTCTCCCTATACACCACAGCATTCCACATGCCTTACCATAGGCCTTGCTGCATTGGCTCGATTGCTTGAGGGTGTCAGTGATGATAAGTCCTAGGTCACGTTCCTCAGTCTCAGTGATAAGTCTCAACTCACCCATCCAGTACTCTGTTCTGGGGTCTTATTCCCTAGGTGCATTACTTGCACTTTTTGACATTGAATTTCAACTGCCAAACCGTAGATGACCCCTCTAGCGTTTTTAAGTCACTATGCATTTCCTTAATTCACTTGTTGCCATCCACCCTCCCACAGAGCTTAGTGTCATCTGCGAAGAGGCACAGTCTGCCACAGGTACCTTCTCCAGTGTCACTGATGTACACATTGAACAGGACTGGGCCCATGACAGATCCCGTTAGCATCCTGCTCATGACTTCCCCTCTTCCAATTTGACCCCATTGACCACAACTCTCTGCTACTTATCCTTCAGACAGTTTTTATACCCAGTTCATAATGCCCTTAGCCACCCACAGATCCTCCATCTGCTTTAGCAAGCATCTGTGGGGCACCGAGTTGAAACCCTTGCTGACATTGAAATAGAGCAAATCCTCCACATGACCCCTATCCAATTCCCTTGTAACCCAATCTAAGAAAACTATCAGATTCATCTGACAGGACCTCCCTGCCAGAAATTCTTGTTGTTGACTATCATGGAAACTGCTGCTCTCCAGGTAGTCTACAAGGTCCTCCTTATTTAGTGATTCCATCAGCTTCCCTACAATGAAGGTCAGACAGACAGGCTTGCATTACCACTTGACCCCCCTTCCCCATTATGGAGCCAAATGATGTCCATCACCCTCAAGTCCTTGGGAAGTGCTCCTGTCCACAGCAAATGGTTAAATAGTCCTACCAAGGGTTCAGCAAGCTCTGCTGCCAGTTCCTTTAGAATCCTCGGATGGAACCCAACTGGTCTCAAAGCTTTATGTATCTTTAGGGCCCCAGCCATTTCTGGACCCAGTCACTTGTAAATATTGGCTGTCTCACCTCCGAGACCTCCTTTTTGGCTGCTTTGATGCTACTCTCAGGCAGGGCCCCACATTCTTCTCTGGTGAAAATGTAATGTAGACTGTAATATGGTATGTATTTATGGTTTATACTTGTTTTGTGTTCATGTTTCTTATCACGTATTTCAGGTCCCTCTTGAAAATGGGCATTTATTCTCTTGGGTTCTTACCCAAATAATACATTTTAAATAAAAAAAATTAAAAGTGTCCATAAATACTCAATTTTACCTATTTTATTCTTTCAGTAGGCTGCCAGTCAGTCAAATTAGGTGGTTTATGATGATCCACTTTGTCATACCAAAGCGAAGTGAATTGAAACAAACCCATGTTCCCATGGATGTTGAACACCTTAAAATTTGGTCTTTTTTTATCCTCCTTTTTCTTCCCCCTTCCAAAAAAAAACAACAGATTTGCTTTTCAGTCCTCTTACATTTTTAACTGTATTACTTTATTGGACGACTATTTTTGAATCTGAGCCCAATGCTACATTGCTAAAGAGTGTGCACTGATAAAGAGTATGGAAGTATATGTTAGGTAGACATACAGTGGTACTAGAAAGTTCACCAGTAACCTGGTATGATACAAGGTGCATTACTGTGGAAGTAATTGAATAATATTACTTCAGCACTGACACACCTTTTGTCATACTGTGTTTCCAGTGAACTTTTGACTAACTACCACTGAACATAGATTATGCAATGGTGTGTGAAAATCCTGTAACCTCATTGATCAAAACATGTCACATGACCGTGGATAAATCCTGCATAACCCACAGCTGAGGAATGACATTTATAAAAAACATAATTAAACCCATTTTAAATTTATTTTACACATGAGTCCATTGCATAATCGCAATAGGGCACTCCAGGGTGTGAGATATTGGGTGATTTACCCACTTCTTGTGGTTAAGTCACTTTCATTGTGCCCTCGTGACACACCACACAAGGCGTGGTAACTCAATAACCCACTCCCTGTTGTGCCTTATTGCTTAAATAATGTATGGGTGGTATGTCATATGGGGCATGCATCATCAGTTTATTTTTGCATCCCAAAGGTGTGTGATCAACTTACAAACCACAAGAGAGCACTGTGGAAGGTTTGCAAGGTTATCACAAGCTGAGAAGGTTAAAAATGGGTTTACATTGTCCCCTACATTGTAGCTAACATATTACTGCTCACACATAATCAACAATACTTAACACATGCACACACATACACGCTGCACGCACACACACACACACACACACACACACACACACACACACACTGTGCCCCTAGATAACCATTCCACACCAAATTCTATCTACCCACCTGCAGCTGCTCTTTAAAACTGAAGAGTAATCAGTCTATAGTGGTTTTTCACTCAGAAACAGGTAGGAAGAAGTGCGCTGGCTACAGTGAATAGCTGAAGATCTTGTTTGGGGGTTTACTGGCATGGTCACAATATAAGTGTGTTGTTTTTCAGTTTAAATCATTGCAGCCTGGTGGGGGGTGGGGAGGATTATGTGTTGAAAGAGAGCTTGCTGATTTTGAAGGGAAGAAAACTGGCATCATACTGTACACATTGTCACACATTAGAAATTCTGCTGTACGCAGGTGTGACATATATCACATCTAAGTATAACATAAACATAGAAACATAGACATTGATGGCAGAAAATGATCACAGGTCCATCTAGTGTGCCTGGAGTTTCTTATCTGTCCCAGGACCTATTGTCCGTATGGGGTTTTATCTCTACCCATCCACCTGCCCTGCTCCCCTCCCTACTCCTAGTGACTTGAGCAACCAACAGACCCTTCACTGTATCCCAGCCATGCTTGAAACCATCAACAATGTTGGCACCCATGACCTTCACTGGCAAACTATACCATGGCTCCACCACACTCTGTGCAAAATAGAACTTCCTCAAATCCCTCATAAACCTTCCCCTACCAGTTTCCACGCATGAACTTAGACTCTTGACTCTGTACTCCTGCTAAATAGTTCCCTGCCAGTTCACATTGTTTACCCACTTCAGGAATATGAATGTATCTATCATATCTCCCCTCTCTTGCCTGGTCTCCACTGAGTACACGTTCAGTGCCTACAGATGATCTTTGCAGGATTTTCCCTACTGGCCCCGAATCATCTTAGTCACTCTACATTGTACAATCTTCATCCTTTCCCTGTCCTTCTTAAGGAGAGGACTCCAGAACTGAGCAGTATTCCAGGTGCGGCCTCACCAGTGACCTATACAGATGTAGAAGTACCTCCTGTTTCCAGCTGTGAGTACCCATTCAGATACACCCCAGCATCCTATTAGCCTTATTATGTGCCTTGTTACACTGTCCTGATTTTTTGAGGGAGTCACTAATGATGGCTCCTAGATCCCTTTCCTCTGCTGTAGTGCCCAGTTCATCCTCTCCCATCCAGTAATCTGTCCTTGTTTTTCCCCTCCAGGTGCATAACCTTGCATTTTTTGACATTGCATTTCAACTGCCAAACCTTAGACCACCTCTCTTGCCATTGTTAATCCCTTTGCATCTCCCTGATATCTTTGTCACTACCTACTCTACCACAGATTCTACAAGGAGACACAACTTATGAACATACGAACATACGAATTTGCCAGCAGATAAAGGTCTTATGGTCTATCGAGTCTGCTCAAGTGTGCAGCTAGCAGCTCTTATAATGCAGCTGACCCTTCCTTCCCCTCCCTTTTACCCTATTCCATTCCCTTTTGAAGCAGTCCACTGTTCTGCAGGATACCACTTCCGCAGGCAATGCATTCCACCCTGACATCCCTCTCTCTGTAAAAAAGTGTCTTCTCACCCAGACAGCACTCTCTCCGTAAAAAAGTGTCTTCTCATTTCCCTCTTGAACCATCCCCCCTCCTATCTGAGATCATGACCTCGATTGTGCCTGTCCTCCCTTAATTTGAATAGTCCGTCCATACCTGTCTTGTTTATTCCCTTCATGTACTTGAGGGTTTCAATCATATCCCCCCATATCTCCTCTCCTCCAGTGAGTACATGTTCATTTCCCTCAGCCTGCTCACATATGGTATATCCCCTACTCTCTGGATCATCTTTGTTGCCCTGCACTGCACCCCTTCCAGTAACTTAATGTCTCTCTTCAGGTATGGGTGCCAGTACTGCATGTAGTACTCCAGGTGTGGCCTAACCAGTGACCTATACAACGACAGGATCACCTCCTTGAAGATATACCCCTGGCAATACAACCCAGCATTTTGTTGGCCTTTGCAGATGCCTTCCTGCATTGTGCTGAGTTGTTCATTGAGCCCATTAAAATCACCCCCAGATCCTTCTCCTCCTCAGTCATGGCTACCTGAACCCCAACTCCAGCTGGTAGATCCTTCTTGGTTTTTTTTTGCAATAAAAATGTAGCACCTTGCACTTTTTGGCATTGAACCATATCTGCCAGGTGTCTGCCCAGGTCTCCAATTTTGACAGATCATCCTGCAACCCATGCCACCCTCCTAGGTCATCCACTACTGCTCCCATCTTGGTGTCATCTGCAAACAAGCTGATCTTGCTCTTGATGCCCATCTGTCCTCTCCAATGCCACAGATGAACATATTGAACAGGACAGGAACCAGGACAGATCCTGTGGCACCCCACTCATAACCTCCCTCTTTTGTGATTTAACTCTATTTACCACCACCCTCTGCAGTCTCTCCTTCAGCCAGTTTTCTACCCATTTAACTATGTCTCTAGCCATGCCCAAATCCTCCAGCTTCTTCAGCAATCTTCTGTGTGGCACCAAGTTGAAAGTCTTGCTGAAATCAAAATAGATTAAATCCACAATGTAGCCTGTATGTGCTATGTTTGTTACCCAGTCAAAAAAACTATCAGGTTGTCCTCACAAGACTTCCTTGCCACAAACCCATGCTGTTTACTATCCTGTAGATCATTGCTTTCTAGGTACTCCACAAGGTCCTCTTTGATGCATAAATCCATCAGTTTACCCACTACAGAGGAAAGGCTGATAGGTCTGCAATTCCCTGGTTGGCCCTTGCCCACCTCTTGTGCAGTGGGACTATGTCCTCTACCCTCCAGTTGTTCAGAACTACCCCATCTGAACTGAGTTTTTATATAGCTCTACTAGTGGTTCATTCAGTTCTACAGCCAATTCCTTGATCACCCTTGAGTGTATCCCATCCAGCCCTGGGGCTTTATCCACCTTTAGGGCTTCAAACCCTTTCTTGACCCTGTCTATGATAAATAATGGCTGCCTCATTTCAGAAAGGCTCATGATAGCTCATTTGATGCCATTTTCATGCAGGGGCCCACTGGCTACCCTTGTAAAGACAAAGAAGAAGTATTCATTAAGGAGAGCTGCTTTTTTTTACCTTCCTCCAGCCCCCCCCCATAGTCTAACAATACCCCCTCCCTGCTTTCTTTTTTCTGTAATATATCTGAAAAATTGTTTTCACCCACCTTGACCCTCCTCAATATGCAGTTCCAGGTCTTTGCCTCCCTGATCATCCTCTTTGGTTCTCTAATTTTTATTTGGTACTTTCTCCATTCCTCCCCCCCCTGCTTTTCCTTATATCTGGTGAAAGCCTTTTTCTTTGCTCTCACTGCTTCTCTGACCCTTTCCAAGAACCACGTTGGTTTCTTTTGCCTGTTTCATTTTGTAGAATTCTCGTACATGACTTTGTTGCCTCGAGAGTGGTCCCTTGAGTGCTTCCCATCTTTCTATACACATCCAATGCTGTTGACTCTGATCAGTTTGTCTCAGACCAGATCTCTCATCCAGCTGAAGTCTGCTTTTCTGAAAACTTAGGCTTCAATTTTTGATAGAGGCATTCTGTCCCTGAGGGCCAGTCTGAACCAAATGATGTTATGGTCACTGAACCCCAGTGGCTCCCCTACCTTCACTCCACTCACCATCTCCGAGTTGGTAAACACTAAATTGAGAATGGCCATCTGTCTATTGGGTTTCTTAAGCTGCACCACCAGGCAGCCCTGCAATGTATCCAGCAGGGCTTGACTTCTGGTGCACTTGGCCACTGGAATCTCCCAGTCAGTATCTGGCAGATTGAGGTCACCCACCATCACCACTTACCCCTTCTTCACTGCCTTTGCCATCTCTTCTCTGAGCTGCCTATCTCTCTGTTCCCCTTGTCCTTCTAGTCTATAGATCACCCCTACCCGTATTTTCTTTCCTGAGGGCACATGAGTTGAACCCACAGTGATTCCCACAATCATAGAATTCCTGACCACTAAGACTATCCTAACTTCCTTCTTCTTACTCTCACCCCTGGGTACTGCCAGGTAGCACTTTTATATCCCCAGACAGACCCAGAGTTCACCCCTGTTAGAGTCAGGGACCTTAGTCACCTCCTGGGGCACAAAACGAATGGCCATTGGGATTGTGTAGGCTGGTTGACTTCCTTGTGGTTACCCCTGCCACCCATACCCCTCCCCACCACTCTCCACCCCCCCATAGACTAGTGGGTCACTGGAAGAGTGGGGGGTGTAGGTTGTGGGCTTCAGTTGAGCTGGTGCCACAGGAGAGATATCTTTTCCCTCACTGCTACCAGCTAAGCATGGAGATCTGGAAAGACTCTGCAGAAGAGGCAGTGACCCTTCCTCTAGAACATAACTCTGGACAACAGCATCCACAGTCTCTGCAACTAACTTGCTCCCCCTTCCCACTAAACCTCATGAGTTTTAGCTGGCTCTACCCCTCTGCTCTTTCTAATACACTGCTTCTGAAAGCAAAAATAAAATGTATTTGAGAAAAAAACTGAGGCTGTTTTCACAGTTCACAGGTCCCCCCCTTAACAGCCTCATTTGCAAAGTAGATGGGGGGAGGAGGAACTTTAGCAGCCTCTACCCCTCTGCTTCCAAAAGCAGAAACAAAATGGATCTGTGGAACGGAAGATGATACATTCAGGTTTGATAAACAACTGGCCTTAAAAATATGGAGTTATGGTCTCTGCCTTAACTGGGCTGCCTCCTCCTAACCCAGACATAAGTCTCCATTGAACTGTGAGGACTGTCCTTAGTAATGTATATTGTACTAGTACAAAATCACACATGCCCACACAATGCAAAGCATCATGGGCTGCATATGCAAATCACCACAGAATATTATGCAGGTTCAACTTTAAGCAGAATTGCATGGTGCCGAAAGGCCTCTCACACAGTTTGCAAAGGGTGCTAACAGATGACATAGACACGTGTTTCGTTCTACCAGGACTCATCAGTATGCCTCATCTGTTTGACACCCCAGTGGAATGAACCAGCTACCCTAAGACAGTCTGTCTGGGTTATGTTGTGGTGAACCCCATTAAAACAAAAAAATATTACTAGTACTAGTACTGTACCTCTATTGTGTTAGAGTAAATGTTGTACTGGGTTCCCTACAATTGTTGTAGTGGCTGTTTACCATCCTCCTACATACCTAACCTGCAGGGCTGTCTAAGCTACTGCATTTATTTGGTTTCACTGTGTAACTGCATTGTGTTATTGCAAGACCATGGGCCTCATGCCTAACTGTTTTGGGTTAGGCATGAGACTGTTTTGGGTGGGCTGGAATTTTTTCTCAGCTCATTGACTATATCTTGCCTGCATTGCTACACTGCCTTTACTGAGGTTCTGCCAAGATGCTATGTGGGTGGACTGAGTGTCCTATTGCCTTTACTCTGTCAGTACTGAGGCTCTGCCTCCCTTCCACTGTCCAGATGAATCTAATATCATTAATTGCTGTGACCCAGTTTTTTACTGTTAACATGCTTATTATACTGCTACTAATACTGACCCATCTAGCCACTGTATTGTTCCATGAACTACTGGGCCTTCTGTGGGTAAGGTGGTCTTCCTACAGGACTTCATTCTGAAACCATAGCCACATGATCCTCCTGAGCTGATCTCAGTTTCAGAGCCCCACAGCCCTATGCCCACTACAAAACTTGCCTATCACAGGAAGTGTAAGGGGGATGTTTTGGGATAATATGCTATGGCTATGTCTCCGGGACCTCCAGGACCTTCTCCCTCAGAGAAAAACTTGGAGACTTAAACACTTCCTTAGAGCCTCCAGGGGCCTGATTTTCTTGCTTCTCCTACTGTTTGGCAATGTCTATGCCAACCCAGGCCCTGCGGATAACCCTGAGTATGGCTCTAGGAGTCGATGGAAATGAATATAATCTCCCTAAACTTTGGTAGTCTCCTATCTAAACTTGCTCCTCTCAAAGCCTGGGTGGTATTAGTTCAACTAGACATTATTTTCCATAGATAGATAGATAGATAGCTAGATAGAAGATAGAGGGAAGACGGCTCAGAGGTAATGTGAGGAAGTATTTTTTCACAGAGAGGGTTGTGGATGCATGGAACAGCTTTCCTGAGGAGGTCGGGGAGTCAGGAAGAGTGGGAGAATTCAAGAATGCATGGGACAGACATAAGCAGTCCTAGTGGGGGGTAGGACGAAGTAAGCTGTTGGTTAACTAGGATCTGCAGCTTATCTGTTAGGTAGGAAAATGAGCAGACTAGGTGGGCCAAGTGGTCCTTATCTGCCATCAAATTCTATGTTTTATGTTTCTATGTTAGCAAAACCTGGCTTGACCCCAAAATACTTGACTCTGCCATCTCAATATCAGGTTTCAATATTTTTAGCAAAGACAGGACAAGGGAAATGGGCTCAAGGCTACCTGATCTATTTCAGATCTGACCTGCAAGCCTCAAAACATGGAATCAAAGACCTGTCTATGGACTGTAAATGCCTGGCCATTAAACTACTGCTGGGGTGATGTCAAGAATCTCTTGTCCACCTGAGAGTCTGTATCCCACCTGATAAACAACAAGCATTATGGAGTCCCTCTCTCACTATCTTAAACAATTTAACAAGAATTGGGAATTCATAGTAACTGGTGACTTTAATATTAACTGGACAGCAGAGTACAGTACCAGCCACAGAGGCAAGATTGTCACTCTATTTCCAACACAAATAGTCACTGAGCACACCAGAATTAACTACAAATTGGGCACTTTGGCACTACGCAGTTGGGTACTTGTAACTCACCCAGACAGGGTCAGGAAGGTCAACATTGTGTATGATACCCTCAGTGACCATTACTGAGTACAATGCTTGTAGGAAGTAACACAGACCAGGCCCCCCTCCCAATTCATAAACAGCCATGTTATAAGTAAAATGAACATGCCAAAATTCAGATCCTATGTAGCCCAACTAGAATGAAGCTTCCTTTAGGACAGTCCTGATACTGATTTGGTCCTAGAATTTTTTGTCATAGAATTCACAACTGCCTGCAATAAATTTGTACCCTTCAAAAAGTGCAGAGTAAGAGGTACACCCAACAGTTGGATCACCCTGGAACTTCTTGCCCTCATGAGAAAGAGGGATAATCGATGGGCGCTGGCCAGTGAGACTGGGTCCCCAGTCCAGCTGCAGAAATTCAAGGCAGCCAGGAATAAATGCACTACTAGGATTCTGTTGGCCAAATCCCACTATAGCATGGCCCAGCAAACACAGAATTGGAGCAATGGCAGAAGATTCTGGGAAAATGCCTCAGAACTCCTTGGTAAGGAAGACAAAACCTCACCAAAAATGCTCATAGTTGATGGACATGAGATACTTGTTCCCACAAAAATTGCCAACAAATTCAATGTTGCATTCACTTGACCTTAGCTCTGTTGTCCCCACTGAGCCAACCCTTCCCTTTGGTGGAGATCCTGGTCCTGTTGACACACAACAACAGGACTAAGCCAGAATATCCTAAATTCTATTTTAAACCTGTCTCTGTAAGGGACGTGTAATTATATGAGAAAGATGCTTGGTAAAACTAGAATCAGGGGCGATTCAATTGATATGAGGCTATTTGCCCTGGTAGCTGAGGAACTCTCCTACTCCATTTCCAAATTTTTCAACTTCTCTCTGTGCTACTTCCAGTTCCCTGAAAAGTGAAACTCTGCACTGACTACACCAGTTTCTAAAAGCAGCAACCAGTCTAACCTTTCCAATTATAGGTCAATTTCCATACTCTCTCTCTCTCCTATCTAAAACCTTTGAGAAAATGGCATCTGGTCAACTTGTTTCATATCTTAAACAATAGGAAATACAGTGTCCCCAATCACATGTTTTTCAGAAGAATCATAGCACCAATATAGCACTAATTGGGTATTAAAATTTTGTCCTTGAGGCCCATGATAATGGAGACAAGGCTGGTGCCATCCATATTGGTTGACAAAAGCATTCGACTTCATCAGTCATAAGTTTCTTCTCTACAAACTCCATGGCTTAGGCATGTCACAAGACACAGCCACCTGGTTCCAGAGTTCTCACTAATTGTACACAATGCATTAAAATACTATGGCTCCTTGTCAGACATTAGGGATACATCCATTGGTGTTCCCCAGAGCTCCATTCTGGGTCCCCTACTATTTGGCATTTTCATAAACCACCTGCCTGATGCTTGTCAGTCTGCAAATGTACTTCTCTCTGCAGATAATGCTGTTATCAATTTCAAGAATCCTAACATTGGCAGCCTCACTGCCATCCTCCAAGGTAATTTTGCGGCCCTTGAAAAATGGTTCTCTCTGGAAAAAACTGGTTCTAAATTACAAAAAAAAACAAGACAATGCTTTTCACAAGCCCACAAATGAAAAAAAAGGCCCCCCCCCTGTCAGTCACAAAGACTTGGGACATATACTTGAACACATGGAAACTTTTAAATACCTTGGGGTGACTCTGGACAATATTAAACAGAGGTGTTTTGGATTCTGGATGCTTACCTAAATATGGCTGTAAATTACTTAAAATATAGGTGGAGGAGTTCTCCTTGACTGACCTTAAAAAATGCTGTACAAATGTGTGGGGACAAGGAAAAACTCTAAAACTCCAAATTCGTATTAAATTATATTTTATTTATAATAATTATTTTTAATTGTCACCTAATAAGGTCCAGCCAATGTTTTGTGGCCATGGGGCCACTTCTTCAGGGCCCAGCAGTAGTCCTGTTTTGTCAAACAGAGAAAGAAAAACATCCATTAATCTTCTTATCCACATTCCTTCTATGGACATATTGCACAAACAGTGTAATATTTCTAATCTCTATCATATTTTATCACTTACTCCATTTCATCATTACCTACCAAGTTATCCTATTAGATCCCTTTAACCTCCTCCCCTCCAAATCCCAGAAACCATCACTTCTTCCCCAAACCCCAGGAGGTCAAACCCTCATGACCTTGCAAAAGTCCATGAGCATATTATTAATAAGTGGTAAAATGCTATATCCAATAAAGTACATGGCTTAACAACCATTCAAAGATTCTTGTTAGATATATTTTACCCTTCAAAGATTCTTGTTAGATAACATTTCATATTGCATGCATTTTTTTAAAGCCTGTTTAAACATCTTTGCTATTTTTGTAATTTATTAAATGCTGTATATTATATTAACAATAGAGTTGTACAGTATCACTGTTTTTAGTGAATTGACTTCATTATAGACTTGTTCCTTCAGTTGTATGTATGTTATACTTCAGACTCTCCCAACTATTCAGTATGTGCATTTTTGTGTTATGTTGTAATACCCAGTCCAACTTACTTCTTAGGTGTGGGACTTGCTTTTTCTCACTTTAACGATAGTAAGTCTGTCACAAAACTTTTTCTGTGCTTCTGATTCTAATACACAAATAGAGGAATGCAGAAAACACATCAGGAATACAGGAATAATTAATGCGATCTATTTACCAAACTATAAAACATAGTCAGGTCTTTGCTTTTTCCCTTATCATTGTATTGGTTTTATCATTTCTCAGTGTGAGCTGTCTTCTCCTCATGCTTTTTGTTAAACATTCAATGCTCCTTTCTTTTGTTGTCTGTAATTTTGAAAGAAATGTGTTGTTATTTCCAGGGGGTTTGCAGGGTTATGTTTTTGTTAGTGTTCCACCTTGTATTCATAGCAAACAGGAGATTGGGAGCCTTGTACTGTAACCAGGTCAACCTCAATGCTGAACCTAGATGCCTCACTGGCAAGCTCAGTTCTGTGACTAATTGACTATGAGATCCCTACCTATGGACTTGCTTGTGACTCAGTTCCCAACAGAATAAATGTGATCTGTAATAAGGCTTGTCGGTTTGTACTTGGGGCTGACAAGCGCATCCATGGCTGTACCCTGTGCACTCAAACAAATTGGTTACTCTACCTTGAAGAATTAAGTTCCAGGCATGTCTTTCAGCCAAGAAGGCGCTTAATGGATTTAACCCCCTGGCCCTAGCGCACTGCTTCTATGCCATCGCAAATCTCTACAACACCGGGAGCATAGAAACATAGAAACATAGAATTTGACGGCAGATAAGGACCACTTGGCCCACCCAGTCTGCCCATTTCCCTACCTACTGGATAAGCTGCAGATCCTAGTTAACCAGCAGCCTACTTCTTCTTACCCCCCCCCCCCAGAATTGCCTTATGACTGTCCCATGCATGCTTGAATTCCACCACTGATTTTGACTCCACAACCTCCTCCGGAAGGCCGTTCCATGCATCCACAACCCTCTCTGTGAAAAAATACTTCCTTAAATTACCTCTGAGCTGCCCCCCATCTTCAAATTGTGCCCTCTTGTTCTTGCACACCTCTTTTTTTGAAAGATGCTACCCTCTTGGACTTTGTTGATTCCCTTGAGGTACTTGAAAGTTTCTATCATGTCTCCTCCTCCTTTTCCTCGAGGCTATACATATTAAGCTCCTTAAGTCTCTCTTCATATGTCTTCTGGTGCAGACCCTGTACCATTTAGTTGCCCTCCTCTGGACAGCTTCCATCCTGTCTATGTCTTTGTGGAGATTGGGTCTCCAGAACTGCACACAGTACTCCAGATGGGGTCTCACCAGCTCTCTGTACAGAGGGATAACAACTTCCTGTTTTCTACTGGTGATGCCTCCCTATGCATCCCAGTAACCCCCAACCCTCCTTGCTGCCCTCTCACATTGCTTGCCCACCTTTAGGTCATCTGATATGACTACCCCAGGTCCTTTCCATTTTTGTTGTTGTTAGTATCTCACCCCATTGTGTACTCTTCCCTGGGTTTTGTTTCCAGGTGCATTAGCTTGCATTTCTTAGCATTGAATCTAAGCTGCCATACCTTGACCATTCCTCTAACCTTGCCAGTCCCTTCTCATCCTTTCCACCCCACCCTGTGCATCAACTCTGTTGCAGATCTTAGTGTCATCTGCAAAGAGACATACTTTTCCTTCCAGTCCTTCTGCAATGTCGCTTATAAAGACATTGAAGAGGGCCGGTCCTAATACTGAACCCTATGGCACCCCACTAGTAACCTCCTTTCTTCTGAGTGGACTCCATTTACTATTACTCTCTGTGTCCTATTCTCCAGCCAATTCTTTACCCAGGCTGTCATCTTGGGACCCACTCCCAGGCTGGCTAACTTGTATATTAATCTTTTGTGTGGGACTGTGTCAAATGCCTTGCTAAAGTCTAGGTAGGCCATGTCCATAGCCCCTCCCTGATCTACTACTTTGGTCACCCAGTCAAAGAAATCTATCAGATTTGTCTGGCATGACCTTCCCGCTGTGAATCTGTGCTTGCCTAGGGTCCTGTGCCCTCTCGGCCTCTAGATACTGACAATTCTTTCCTTCAGAAGTGATTCCATCATTTTCCTATCACTGAGGTTAAACTAACAGGTCTGTAGTTTCCTGCTTCTGCCTTGCTCCCACTTTTGTGAAGAGGAATCACATCTGCCCTCCTCCAGTCCTCGGTACCACTCCATCCTCCCATGATTTGTTAAAAGGGTAGTCAGTGGTGTCACTAGTTCTACACCTTAGCTCTTTTAGAATTCTGGGATGAATCCTCATCAGGCCCCATTGCTTTGTCCACCTTCAGTTTTAAGAGTTCTTTCAGAAACCCTTTCTTCTGAAATGGCTGGTATCAACTTCTGTATCCACAGTGTTACTACTGTTTGTTTTATACCTCCTTCCTTTTGTAAATACTGAGCAAAATATTTGTTTAGTATCTCTGCCTTTTCACAGTCTCCCTCTGCCCACCCTCCTCCCTTTATTAAGCCTCACTATCCCTCCCTTGGTCTTTCTTTTGCTCCTCGATGTACCTATAAAAGGTTTTATCCTTCTTAACTGAGTTGGCTATCTTTTCCTCGGTTTGGGCCTTTGCTGTTCTGACTGCCTTCCCAGCCTCCTTTGCTTTTAACTGATACAGTTCTCTGTCCTGCTCCTTCTCGCATTCCTTGCACTTCCTGAATGCTTTCTTTTCTCTTGAACCGTCACTGCCACTTCTTTGAGAACCATAGTGGTTTCTTACATCGCCTTGTTTTGTTTATTTGCTTCACACAAAGGCTCGATACTTCTGTGATGGCAGTTTTATTATTCTCATTGTTCTTCCACCCTCCTTCCTGCCCATTTGCTAGTGCATTCTTAGGCACTCACCCATTTTGGCAAGTCAGCCCTCCTAAACTCCAGTACTTTTTTTCTTTGTATGGCTTGACTTATTGTTGTGTTTATTGTGAACCATACTGTTCTATGGTCGCTAGTCTCAGATGGCTACCCACTTACATCTGTGATCCTCTCCATCTCCATTTGAGAGAATCAAGTCTAATATTGCTCCCTCCAGTGGGCTCCAGTACTAGTTGTTCAAGGCATGCCCCCGTAGGGCATCTAGAATAACTGCACTCTTCGAAGTGGCAGCTGCAACTGCACTCCAGTTAACATCTGGCATATTCAGATCACCCATCAGCAATATCTCCCCTTTTTCTGCCATTCTAAGTATACTTTCTATCATTTCCCTGTCCATTTCCTCCCCCTGAGAGCATGGCTTGGAATGCCCTTGAACTGCCTATCCACTATACTCAGCTGAGCAAGTATTCATTCACAGTTAGGGCTGCTGGCTAGTTAACTGAGCTGACTGACACTTTGCTCAAGCTACATAAGTTTATATAGTTTAAGAGAGCACTACAGGCAACACTAACAGTTCAGTGTAACTGTTATTACTAATTATCCTAACTAAAGTCCCTCTGGTGTCGGGTTAATACCGCGCATGCAAGACAGTGCAGTTTTAACCATGCTATATAGACAGTGCCTTAGATTACAGTGACAGGGGTAGAACAGCAGCAGGGGAATACCACTACCCCTGTCACTGTATGCTGAATGGGAGAGTGGACAAGTTGCCATGTGTTGGGTGCCTCGTCAAGCCACTTCCATGGAGGAGTGACTAGGGCAGCAGCACATGGCACAGCTGGGAGACCTGGGACTCTGGTTCAGCCCCACCCAAGGTCTCCCCTGCTGCAACTTTTTATGGTGATTTAAAAAAAAAGGCCCCCCCCTCCTGAGTTTCTCCCATCTCTGAGGTCCAGCCCCCTCGGAGTTAGTTATTTAAGTTCCGGGGTGTGCGGGGGGCAAAGACAAAAAAAAAAAATAAAGACCCATTGTTTTGAATCGGCGTGCTGTTCTGAACAGGTCGGTGTTTTGCCAAACTCTGTTTTGGGTGTGGTTTGGCTGTGGCATTTTTAGCTGCACTATTTTGACTTGCGGCGGAATGACCCCGTGCCAGTCCCTCTTGGTATACACTTTGAACTGTGTCAGACTCTGGCTCTGAGGCCATGTCGCATAACTATGCTTGTTTTACACTGATTCTGTCTTCCTGCATCATTGTAAAATTCTATGCAATTGATCTAGTCGATTTATTTTTATTTGCTCGACTATACTTGTTTGACTTCATTCCACTGGAACTCGCTTAAGGTACTTGTTATTTATTTATTAGTTTATTGAATTTTGTTGACCCGGTAGGCCCACTGAGACTAGAAATCCTTTTTTCATGGGCGACTGGGGGGAGGGGGGATACAGATGGTAACTAACTGAAATTGACCCAGATTAAGCTGTTGGTGGTGTTTTTAGTGAATGGGGGAAATTTGGCCAGGACACCGGGGAAATTCCCCTACTGACTTGTAGGAGGATGGTCTGACTGGCTCTGTGTCAGTCTTGGCTTGAGTGTGGTGAGAGGAGGATGTGGAGGAGCTTGGAGACATGGCTGCTCCTTTGCGAACTGATTTTGACGATGTGGAGACCTTTTATGATGCAGAGGTGCATTTTGATATGGGTGAAACCAGAGCTGAGGGAGTGAAGGTCCTGAATATGGAATCGACTGAAAAGGATGTTATTTCAGCAATGGAATCTCGGCAGCATTCTGCAAAGGTAGCGCCACTTTTATTGCCACAAGAAACTAGAGAAAATATGAAGAAACCTGTTGAACCGAATAAAATGACTGCATTTAATGCTGCTCCTAAAGAAAATGTTGACAGTGTTGGTGAGCAAATGGCGACTGGTGGGAGTTGTCAGGAGCCATCCCAGAATATACTGCAGTACTGGGCTTATGGACACCGATTGTTTTTCAGTCAGCTATTTTGAACCAGGATGATGCTACTGTGTTTTATTTTTTGGCTCCATCTATGGAGAAAGTGCAGAAGAAAGCTATGGCAGGACGTACTTCTTGGGCTGATTCTGATTTTGAGTTGCATGAACTGTGGACTGTGGAAAGTTCACTGAAGGCAGCTGGATAGGTATGTTCCCCTACTACAAAGCAATGGACATCTGGCTTTGCTCCAATTACTATCCTTGGCATCTGTCTCACTGGGAAGCGATCCAAGACTAGGATGTTTCTTGTACCGGGAGCACAGCCTACAGTTCAGCACACCAGGCAAGGTACTGTACTTGATACCTCTTTACCATCTGATTTAGAATTACCACAAAATCCATGTTTGAACTTTAAGACTGACACTATTCCAGTTTCTCGGGAGCCTGGACAGCATGGTGTGGATACCCATTAAAGTAGTTCTGTAAATGGGGACACTGGTATGGACTTGAAAACTCCACAAGGGGCTGGGCTGGACAATAACCAGGAGGACAATGGGAACAATGGGTAACCAGGGGGGAGGGGGGGAGGAGGACCAGCACTCTAGGTATTATGCTTCATTTTTTCCAAAACGAATATTTCCAGCTAAACGTCATAATGCAATTCGATTTATTTATAAAGTAGGACTAGATAAGTTCCCAGATAGGGTTTATGTGGGCAAAACATTACTGTAAGATAGTATAAAGTTCCATGCTGTTGAGCCTTATTCTCTGATTCATGTTTCAGGGGAGAAAACGTTTTATATAAGTTTTAAATTGCAAAATGGTTTGGAAAAGTTTTGGGCTCATTATAACTCAATGAAAAATACTCCGTTATGGGTTTGTTTTGAAGTTATTCCATTATCTAAGCCAGCACAAAAAACAGCGACCATTCTTTTTAGAATTGAGGGTGTGAGCATTACTGATTTATTGTAGTGTTTTGGTTGAAACAGAGATGTATGGTACTGGGACATCCCGAAGCTATTTTTGACATGGAGAATATATGGACAGGAGGCTGAAGAGCGAGAATTACTTTAAAGACTACAGAAGGGGAACTTCAGCATCTACCTAATTCTTTTTTTTTGGGGAGGTGATCGGGGGGGTTCTCTTCTATTCAGGGCAACTGAAGAGTTGCTACAAATTGGAGCTATGGGACACATTAGTAATGCCTGTGATAAGGTGAAATGTTCTTTATGTGGGACGGTGGGACATATGAATTGGCAGTGTAAAAATGAGTTAATTTGTAACTTAAGTGGGAGAAGTGGGCACTCATATGGCAATTGTGAGCAGGCAGCACATAATAAATTTGGAACAGGTGACAGTGAGAAGCAGAGATTATTGGTTGCTTTGGAACAGAGGAAGCATGCAAAAATTCTGTATGATGCTCCTCTGGAACCTGTGCTACAGGAGGAAGACCGGGAGAGTATAGTGGCACCCCAGACATTGGTTGCTGGTCCTCAGTCTATTCAGCCCTTGATGGAAGGGGAGGAGGAAATGGTTATGGGACTTGAGGGGGACAGCAGTACTTCTCATACTGTGACTAAGAGTCATGATCTTGTTGAGTTGCCTGAAATTGTGAAGGAAGATATGCCCCCCCCATTCCTACTCCTGGTGTTGAGTTTGAAAGGTGAGTTACCAGGAGACGGACATGGCAGCAACCTGCACCCAAAGTACATAACATTTTGGAGACTAGGACATCAGATAGGTTTCAGTCATTATTTAAGGCTGTGGATGTGCGGGGGAATGATTCAGACAGCTCCTCGGGGGATCTGAGTCATATCGAAGCTTGTTCAGATTCAGAATTCAGTGAGAAGGGTAAGGAACAAAAAAAAAAGAGGTGCAGAAATTAAAATAGAGTAAATCTAAGAAAAAAGTGGATGGGCTTGGGAGAAAGAGTCATAAACCACCATGAGGGCTTAATTGGATGGTGCATTGCTTAACATTACTTATTATTAATGTCAATAGTTTAAAAAATAAAAAGAAAAGAGGTGGGGTGTTTTCTCATCTTATGTCAACTAAAGCTGATATTAATATGGTACAGGATGCTAGATTACATACGACTCAGGAATTAGCGCAAGCTAAGTCTGAATGGTATATTGGACCATCCTATTGGTCTATAGGCCTAGGAGCATGTACAGGACTTGGGATTTTATTTTTGGTTCTGATCCAGGTAGTGAAAGTCTTGGATTTGTTGCCTGGGAGGGTATTACTTCTACATATCATTTTTGAGACTATCTATTATAGACTCATAAATGTCTATACACCTCAACTGAAATTTGAAAAGATTGAAGTTTTTCAACTGATTAGGCCTTTTTTTATTTTCTTCACAAAATGTGATATGGGGTGGGGGTGATTTCAATTGTGGGTTGGCAAAACAAGATAGGGGAAAGGATACCACTACTACTAAAATTTTTAATGATTCCTTGTTTTTGATTAATACCTTGCAGATGGTGAATCTTACTGATGCTTATCGATCATATACGACATGTCGGGATCCGACTTTTCAAAGGGGATCTCATGAGACGCAATTTGATTTTTTTCTTTTTAAGTAAAGGGATGGTCATACAAGGGGCGAGAACTGAGTCAGTGGTGTATACTGACCATAAGGAACTTTATATTATGATTAGAGCCTTAATTACATATAATGGTCCGGGACTTTCGAAATGTAATACCCTTTTGTTGCAAATGGAATCGGTTAAACATCAAATACATTATTTTCCATTTTTGACACCCAATACACTGTTAGGATAATCTGAAATTAGAGTTAGGTACTGTCTTACATACAATTGGTAGACAGAATAGAGATGTAAAACACATTCGATATCAAAGTTGTAGAAAACGATTACAACATTTGATGAGTTTAGCTCAAATGACCAAACATAATTTTGATATACAGATAAAAGCAGTGCAGACTGAAATGAGAGAATTCCATGAAAAACAGATGGCATAATTACATATGCAACAACAGTTTGGGATGAAAGGAAAATTAGATACGGTGTGCCTTTTTTTAAGCTGTAGGAATAGGGTACAGAATAAGAAAAATGGAGGAAGTTTGGGATGACCAGCAAAATGTTAAAACGACTCAGCATGATATTTTGCTGGAGGTGTCTAAGTATATGGCACGTCAATGTGCGGGACAGCATACAGATAATATCGCTTTTTTAACCCTTTTTTAACTTCTGAATATTCCACAATGTTCCATGTCTGAATTACAGTTGATTGACAGAGACATTTTGGCAGTAGAAATTGTTGACATTGTGGAGTCCTTAACTAAAGGAAAGGTGCCTGGAGATCATGATATTCCTGTGGAAATTTATAAGTTAATAGTTCTGATCATTGCGGAAGAATTGGCTGTGGTGTTTAAATATTTACTTCATACCTCCGGGCTTCCTTTGGGGATGTCAATGGGGATTACTACTTTTTTGTATAAAAAAGGGGAAAAAAAGTGCTTAGATAATTAGAGACCTATCTGCCTCTTGAATGTTGACTTTAAAATCTTGACAAAAATTTAAAACAATAGGGGAGGTGAACCTTACAATTGTCTTTGGTTTGTAGCAGATATTCTGCAGGTGGAGGCTACTTCTAATTGAAAGGTGAAATAAGGAACTTAGCATTATCAGGAAAAGACAGTCTTGTTACAATTCATAAGATTTTCAGTGCAGGAAGAGTTTAAAACCTGGGCTAAAAATTTGTCACAAATCCTGAAATAAGTGCAGGTACAGGTTGTGTATTTGACCCAGACAGTAAACTGTTTTTTGTGTTTATCTTTGTGTGCCTTAAAAGGAAATTCCAGACTTTCTCAGGAAGTGATTACATCACAGCTACTTATTAGCCAATAGCTTTGGTAACAGACCTGAGAACAATAGTATTATAAGCAAGTGTTTTATAGCAAACTCATCAGAACAGCTAATATTTTTTCAAGTCAAACTGCATCTTGCTGGGAGCTGCAATACTGAACATAGGATTTGCAAGAAAGTGAGTTGTGCTCACAACAGAGGGAGGTGAACCTTACAATTGTCTTTGGTTTGTAGCAGATATGCTGCAGGTGGAGGCTACTTCTAACTGAAAGGTGAAATAAGGAACTTAGAATTATCAGGAAAAGACAGTCTTGTTACAATTCATAAGATTTTCAGTGCAGGAAGAGTTTAAAGCACAGCTGACTTATTTTGGGGCTGACTGCTTTCAGAGCACAAACCACCAGGCTGTTTTGGGGCTGGGGAGGTTTACCTGTGTCTGACTTGATGTCTGGATTTTTCTCGTTTGATTAGCAGGGATTTTCTGTCAAATTGTTGTGTATGGTAGCTTGCTGACAGGAAGGCACCTCATCGCAGCGGTGGATCAGAGCTCTTAGCTGATTGTTTTGTGAGGGCACAGTTTAGGGCCCAACCCCTTCCCACCCTCACCTCACCCACCCCTGAAATATTTCCCTTTATACCTGGGGGTTCTGACATCATTTCCCCAGGAGTGCAAGGTGCATATCAATGTCATATCCTCTCTAGCACACAGCACTGAAAATATAAGCATACACACTGTATAAAATATATATTTCTATATAACAAACCAATCACACACACAAAAAAAGAAGTACATAATCATGTGGGGAGTAGTGCAATGTAATGGCTGTGGGGCAGCAGTCTTCCGGGAGTCTTTCTGGATGCTGAGATGCTGCCCTATTTGCAGACAACTCTCTGCCCTGAGGGAGGAATTTGCCCATCTTCAGGCCACACTGGACAGCAGTAAGGGAACCTTCCCCCAGGCCAGACTGGATGGTAGGAAGAGAACTGCCCCATCCAGGGAGCACCAGAGCCACCACCACTACCTCAGAGGTTGCAAAGAAAGCATAGCAGTTGGACCACAGTGGGCTCAGGGAGGGTGAGGATGGTGGAACAGAGGCACACCCAGTCAGTTCCACTCCACAATCCATACACCATTCTGGGGGAGCACAGCTCCCCTATGGATGCACCCACAGAGGAGATTAAGGAGGCTGAGGACACCTGTCACAAGGGAGGCCAACAGGAAGGAGGCAGAGGACACCACAAGGAAAGGAAGCAGCTCCTAGTGGGGGACTCAATTATTAGGGGGATAGAAATGGGGGGAGCAGGGAAAACTGAAGTAAGGTGCCTGCCTGGTGCCATGGCTTGGAGGGACAGGAAGCGCATCCTCAGGATCATGAGAACAGCTGCACAGGAGTCAGAGCTGGACATCATTGTCCACCTAGAGACAAATGATTTGGCTCAACATGAGATTAGAGCAGTGCAGAAGGACTTTGTAGAACTGGGGAGGGGCCTAAGACAAGTAGCACACACAGTATCCTTCTCAGAGGTGCTGCCTGTCAATGGCATGAGTGAGGCAAGGGTACTTTGCACCATGCAGTTTAATGAATGATTGAAAAAATGGTGGAGTACAGGGTTTGGCTTTTATTGGGGACTGGGGTTCCATCTGAGGACACTCAGCCTATACTGGCAGGATGGTCTGCAGCTGTACAGGAAGGAACAAGTCTTTGAGCAATCGGCTAAATGCTTCATTGGTAAGCTTTTAAACTAGTCAAGGGGAGGCACTGATAAGCAGCAGGAAAATCCCAGCCTCTTCCTACAAAACAGGGTACTAAATGAGAAAAAGACCTAGGTAAAAAGGTCAGTGGGGGATGCTGCAACAGAAGGTAAAGCCATCAAGAAATGGAAAGCAATGAGTACCAATGCCCGTAGTCTGAGTAACAAGCTTCCTGAATTAGTGGCCTTGATGGAGGAGGAACATCTGGATATCATGGCAGTCACAGAAACATGGTTAACACAAAACCATGACTGGGACGTAAACATACCAGGATACACTATCTACAGGAGGGACAGAGAGGGTAAAAGAGGAGGAGGAGTAGCTCGTTACATAAGGGAAGGAATCAAAGCAACAGAGCAAAGGGGAAAACAGGGAGGAGAAGAAGCACTGTGGGAAAATTTGGAGACCAGCAATGGCACCACAATCCGCACAGGGGTTGTATACAGACCCCCCCTTCTCAGGGGGAGGAAATGGACAAGGAAATTATAGAAAGTATACTTAGTATGGCAGAAAAAGGGGAGATTTTGCTGATGGGTGATCTGAATATGCCAGATGTTAACTGGAGTGCAGTTGCAGCAACCACTTCAAAGAGTGGGGTTATTCTAGACGCCCTACAGGGGGGCATGCCTTAGACAACTAGTATTGGAGCCCACTGGAGAGGGAGCAGTCTTAGACCTGGTTCTCTCACATGGAGATGGAGAGAGGATCACAGATGTAGAAGTGGGTAGCTATCTGGAAACTAGCGACCATCGAACAGTATGGTTCACAATAAACACAGCAATAGAGTCGCTTGCTGGCCAGCAAAGGTACTGGACTTTAGGAGGGCTGACTCTTGCCAAAATGGGTGAGTGCCCAAGGAATGCACCAGCAAATGGGCAGGACGGAGGGGTGGAAGCACAATGGGAATAATAACTGCCATCACAGAGGTAACAAGCCTCTGTGAAGCAGATAAACAAAACTAAATGATGTAAGAACCACTATGGTTCTCAAAGGAAGTGGCAGTGAAGGTTCAGGAGAAAAGAAAGCTTTCAGGAAGTACAAGGAATCACAGAAGGAGCAGGACAGAGAACTGTATCAGTTAAAGCAAAGGAAGCTGGGAAGGCAGTCAGAACAGCAAAGGCCCAAACCGAGGAAAAGATAGCCAACTCAGTTAAGAAGGGGATGAAAAACCTGTTATAGGTACATCAGGGAGTGAAGGAAGACCAAGGAGGGATAGTGAGGCTTAATAAAGGGGAGGGTGGGCAAAGGGTGACTATGAAAAGGCAGAGATACCAAACAAATATTTTTGCTCTATTTACAAAGGAAGAGTGGGAGGTACCTAAAACAAATAGTAGAAACACTCTGGATACAGAAGTTGATACCAGCCCATTTACAGAAGAAAGGGTTCTGAAAGAACTCTTAAAACTGAAGGTGGACAAAGCAATGGGGCCTGATGGGATTCATCCCAGTATTCTAAAAGAACTAAGGTAGAATTAGT
This sequence comes from Neoceratodus forsteri, assembly GCA_016271365.2. Taxonomy (NCBI): domain Eukaryota; kingdom Metazoa; phylum Chordata; order Ceratodontiformes; family Ceratodontidae; genus Neoceratodus; species Neoceratodus forsteri. Next base: position 1,091,663,345 of record CM057458.1, read on the forward strand.
GACACCACTGACTACCCTGTTTAACAAATCATGGGAGGATGGAGGGTACCGAGGACTGGAGGAGGGCAAATGTGATTCCCTTCACAAAAGTGGGAGCAAGGCAGAAGCAGGAAACTACAGACCTGTTAGTTTAACCTCAGTGGTAGGGAAAATGATGGAATCACTTCTGAAGGAAAGAATTGTAAAGTATCTAGAGGCCAGAGGGGCACAGGACCCAAGGCAGCATGGATTCACAGCAGGAAGGTCATGCCAGACAAATCTGATAGATTTCTTTGACTGGGTGACCAAAGTAGTAGATCAGGGAGAGTCTGTGGACATGGCCTACCTAGATTTTAGCAAGGCATTTGACACAGTCCCACACAAAAGATTAATATACAAGTTAGCTAGCCTGGGGTGGGTCCCAAGATAACAGCCTGGGTAAAAATTGGCTGGAGAATAGGACACAGAGAGTAATAGTAAATGGAGTCCACTATGAAGAAAGGGGGTTACTAGTGGGGCACTGCAGAGATTCAGATTAGATCAGTCCTCTTCAATGTCTCTTTATAAGCGACATTGCAGAGGGACTGAAGGAAAAAGTGGTGTCTCTTTGCAGATGACACAAAGATCTGCAACAGAGTTGATGCACAAGGTGGGGTGGAAAGGATGAAAAGGGACTTGGCAAGGTTAGAGGAATGGTCAAATGTATGGCAGCTTAGATTCAATGCTAAGAAGTGCAGGTAATGCACCTGGGAAACAAAACCCAGGGGAAGAGTACACAATGGGGGGTGAGATACTAACAACAACAAAAATGGAAAGGGACCTGGGGGTAGTCATATCAGATGACCTAAAGGTGGGCAAGCAATGTGAGAGGGCAGCAAGGAGGGCTGAGGGATACTGGGATGCATAGGGAGAGGCATCACCAGTAGAAAACAGGAAGTTATTATCCCTCTGTAAAGACAGCTGGTCAGACCCCATCTGGAGTACTGCGTGCAGTTCTGGAGACCCAGTCTTCGCAAAGACATAGACAGGATGGAAGCTGCCCAGAGAAGGGCAACTAAAATTGTGCAGGGTCTGCACCGGAAGACATATGAAGAGAGACTTAAGGAGCTTAATATGTATAGCCTCGAGGAAAGGAGGGAGAGGGGGGACATGATAGAAACTTTCAAGTACCTCAAGGGACTCAACAAAGTCCAAGAGGGTAGCATCTTTCAAAAAAAGAGGTGTGCAAGAACAAGGGGGCACAATTTGAAGATGGAGGGCGGCTCAGAGGTAATTTAAGGAAGTATTTTTTCACAGAGAGGGTTGTGGATGCATGGAACGGCCTTCCAGAGGAGGTTGTGAAGTCAAAAACAGTGGTGGAATTCAAGCATGCATGGGACAGTCATAAGGCAATTCTAGGGGGTTGGGGTAGGAAGAAGTAGGCTGCTGGTTAACTAGGATCTGCAGCTTATCCAGTAGGCAGGGAAATGGGCAGACTGGGTGGGCCAAGTGGTCCTTATCTGCCATCAAATTCTATGTTTCTATGTTGTCTAAAGTGGCTCAGTATGTTATATCTAAAGATCAGTTTTGTGCAGTACCTGGCAGAAGATTGACGGATATGCTTATTCTACTTCGGGAATTTTTTGAATCTGGGATGTTAGGGGCTCTGGAGGGGTTAATTGTGTCATTGGACCAAAGAAAGACATTTGATTCAGTGGATCATGCTTTTTTATGGTTTACGTTGCAATACTATGGTATTCCAGACTCATTTATTAAGTGGTTATAAATAATATATAGAACTGCAGTAATTAAACCTTTAGTGAATGGATATTTGGGACCTATGATTTCGGTTAAGAAAGGAGTGAGACAGGGCTGTCCCATGAGTCCATTATTACTGTATATGTTTTCTGCATGGATCCCCTTTTAAGGATTCCTAATGATAGATGATTTTTTTTTTTTACCGATAGTTTCTGGCCTGAGATTGTCAGTCAATGCTGTGGCATATGCCGATGATTTATGTCTTTTGCTTACTAATACATGGGCAGTACAGACCGCTGTGGATTTTTGTGATTTATATGGGAAGGCTTCAGGGATTTGTTTTAATAAATGGAAAAGTAAGAGAAAATGAGTTGGGTTACGTCGGGTGAATGTCATAAATATTGATGGGATACCGGTAGAAGATGGACCTATAAGGGTTTTGGGGTAGATTATGATATGGGAAGGCAAGATTTGGTTAATTGGGATGCAAAAATAGAGCAAGGTAAGAGTATGGTGGCAAATTGGAATAAAAATACAACTGGGAAGTTAAAAAGGGTTTATTTAATTAAGCCATATCTATTGCCTGTATTTTTATTTATTAGTGCAGTATTTTCACCTCCAAAGGAATGGGACACTATGATATTGAGCCTTTTCTTTACTGCTATCTGGGGGAGTAGACTAAATCCATTAAAAAGAAATATGTTATATTTATGTGTACACCAGGGTGGTTTAAATATGGTTAACCCTTTTTTTTTTGTTTATTAATTTTTTATTTATTAATATTAGGCCTTTATGTCTACGGCTAATATTTGGAGGGACAGAGTTATTTAAATGGAAATTATCAGCCTGGTTTCTAGGGTGGGAAACTGGCACTCAAAGAGTCTTTAGAACTGTGTCTTTTGCTCCACAGTATTATAGGGAAATTTTTGTGACGTTAAATAAATGGAATATTACACATCTTGACATTATTTCAAAAAATACATAACAAGTGTATCACAAAGTTTTAGAATCTCATTTTAGAGAACCAGAAACTTTTTCACAATGCCCGATGGCATACAGATCTACAGTTTTACAATTAACTGCTTGTAGTAGGCTACCGGCGAAATTTAAAGATGTGTTGTGGCTCTGTTGTCATGAGAAATTAAATATTAAAGCTAATCAAAAACATAAAATGAAGGACGACAGGATGTGTTCAAGGCTTAATGTGTAGCACGATTGGAAACAATGGAGCATTTATTCTTTTCTTGTTCTTATATTATTGATTTTTGGAAAAATATTGTGAAACTTTGGGGTATGAGTGTATTACACCAGATGAATTATGCTACATTGATTTATGGGTTGTCTGATCATAACTGGAAACACTGGGACAAAGATACATTGAATGTTATTTTTTCTACTGTAAAGTGGTACATTTGGAATGTCAGATGTTTATTTACTTTACAGCAGAAGATAATTCTACATGAATAATTAATTGGTAATATCAGTAAAGAAATACGAAGCCTCTATTATAAGGAAACAAATATGCAAAATGATGTATATATTAGGAAAGTGTGGAGAAATCTTTTGTGGGTTACAAATTCTGATGTACCTGTCACTTAAATAGTTAAGACTTTGTTTGTGAATCTTGTTTTGCTCTTTTGATGTTTTTCTTTGTACTGTAAATGTTGATAAGACCTTAATAAAAACAAAATTCTCCTACTCTTTTTGAGAAGTGCCATGGGATCTTTAACATCCACCTGAACAAACACCATAACAGGCAGACAGGACCTCTGTTTAACATCTCATCCGAAAGACGGCACCTCAGGAGTGCAGCATCTTCCTCATGCTGCATTACAGTGTTAGTATTGGGACATTAACCCAAGTGCCTGGTGTGGGGATAGAACCCACAGCCATCTGATCTCCCAGCCTCAGAGGTGAGTGTGCAACCTGCTGATGTTATGTTGATGCTATGTTATGTTATATTGCCTTGTAACCTCTGTTATTGACATGGAACCTTTATAAAAGAACAATTGTGTTCAAAGGTAGTCTCTGAAAATTTCAATGGATCAGTAAATAAGCAAACCAGTTAAAAGACAAAGAACCTTAGTGTGCAAGCACTGAGGCAAGGGTTACCCCAAAGGACATTGGCCGGGAAGCCAAGTTTCAAAGAAATGCAACATTGCACATACCCCCATAATGCAAAGCATCATGGGCTGTATATGCAAATCACCACAAAATATTATGCTGGGTCAACTTTAAGCAAAAATGCATGGCACTGAAAGGCCCCTCATGCAGTCTGCAAAGGGCGCCAATGGAAGACACAGACATGTGTTTTGTCCTACCAGGGCTCATCAGTGTGCCTCATCTGTATGACACCCCAGTGGAATGAACCAGGTATCCTAAGTTGGTCTATCTGGGTTGGGTTGTGGTGAGCCCAATACAAGCAAAAAACAAGCTAAAAGACAAAGAACCTTAGTGCGCAAGCACTGAGGCAAGGGTTACCCCAAAAGGCATTGGCCAGGAAGCCAAGTTTCAAAGAAATACAGAATCACACATACCCCATAATGCAAAGCATCATGGGCTGTATATGCAAATCACTACAAAATATTATGCTGGTTCAACTTTAAGCCAAATGCATGGTGCTGAAAGGCCTCTCTCACAGTCTGCAAAGGGTGCCAACAGGAGACACAGACATGTGTTTCATCCTACCAGGACTCATCAGTGTGCTTCATTTGTATGACACCCCAGTGGAATGAATCAGCTACATTAAGTTGGTCTATCTGGGTTGGGCTGTGGTGAGCCCAACCCAGATAGACCAACCAGCTAAAATATCATTAATGGGCTTCTGTGAACATTTTCATGAAATTTTGTAAATTATGTGAACTTGTATAGAATTCAGTGCACCAAACTGGAAGACTTTGGTGAAAGTAAGCTGAAGGATTTTCTGAAAGGAAAAGTATGTCAATGACTCTGCTACAAGAGAAGTGAGAGGTATGTAATTTGTGGAGGGACAGACTTGTAATATGTGAATGGGCAGTTTAGCTTGGGACAGTAAAGGGGGAGTGTGAGGAGTAATTGTTCTTAGGAGCTGAGATAAAGTACTTTCATTTAGGGGGAGAATGAGGTATAATTTAATCTAAGGGGCAAGGTGGTTTAAGTTGCAAGGAGTTTAGGGAAAAACTGGGTCAAACAGGTGTAAAATAACCAGGGATTACCATAGGGCAGGAGGACAGCATCTATATGCATCAGCAAGGGGATCTACAGGTCTGCAGGACACCCTGCTCATTTGCTCTTCTGTGCCAAGGTAGGAAACATTCAGTTCACTAACCGAGGGTACTCTTATCTGCCTCTGTGCACATAAGGGTGGGAAGTATGTGCCTGAGGCACACATCCCACTCGTGGAGCTCTGCACCTGTGGACAGGTGCACACCAGTGGCATTCATGACCACCAGCCACTTGTCCACAGCCCCACCCCCCCAGCGTGCAGGTCCATGCAGGGCTTGCACTGGTGGAGTTGCAGACCCAGCCAGGCATCCAATCGGATGCCCGGCATGGAGTCCAAAGTGGATCCCTTACACAGTGGAATACACATTGGCAGTGCACCCCACGGAAGTCCAAGGGCTGGCAGCTGTGGTGGGCAATGCTGCCGGCCCTCCGATGGCACCGAGGTGGTGCAGCGGGATGCTGGGGCAGGTTAGATGGTGGAGTGGGGGACGATACTACCAGTATTGGGGGAGTGGACATGTTGTGCTGTTGGGGCGTAGCATCCATGTGCCGGTGCCCCTGTGAGGGGTTTGAATATGTGGGGGGGGCACTGTACACACTGCCCTGTGCTTGGGCAAGTGGGTGGCACCAAACGATCATTTGCTGTGGTCCTGGAGGATCGGTGGTCTGTTTTCCCCATCCTGCATCATTTCTTGGTGTGTGCATGGGGTGCCTGGAGGGTTTATGGCAAGACTATCCCTGGTGTACCCTGCACCCCCTGTGCACCCCTGTGGACAGCACTATGTGCCTTAGTGCATGGCGCATAGTGCCAGCCTGCCTCTCACCCACCCCTGACACATTGCTTGTCACACAGCCAGGGGATCAGGTGCATAGATGCTGTGCACCCCCCATGGTGCATCCCACATGGGGAGTACACGTGCAGGTGGCTGTGCACTGAGTTAAGCGCGACAGCCACTCCGCCCTTTGCATAGGGACCATTGAGTGGTAAGCATGACAGGGAGTTGATTCTTTAAGTGATAAGGTATGACAGAGTGTTGGTTGTACTAGTTTTACGACACACTCAGGGGTATTGTAAGGCATGAGGTGAAGCTGAGTGCCTTCAGCCCCTGACCGTGGGGTAAATCTAGTACAACCAATGTCCCTGAAGTGTCTTACTGCTTATATAAAATGGTCCCATAGGCAACTTTTAAAAGAAAAACACTCTAAAAGTCTTCAAAGCCACAAAATATATAATAAAATGTTGCTAAATAATGTAAAATAGTCCATTCACAGATGTTTTTCACCTGTCAGTCATCTGTCTTTCTTCACATTCACTAGACTGTGTGACTTTCTACCATGGAATAGAAGAATTCAAAGCTCTGCAATATTCCAGTAGTAGAATGCACCCCCCCCCCACACACACACATATGGAATGATAATATGGAACACATGAATTAAAAATTATTCTGAGTTCCACTGGAATTGACACACAGAGACACACACACAGGCCTCAAAGGGAGCCAGAAGCTCAATTCTATCTGTTGCCAGATAGGGAGAAGGAAGTCTCTGACAGACTGATAGGGATGGGTGGGGGTTTCATGGTAATCATGGCAATCAAAGAAACACCAGCAATGGAAACTCTGAATAGTACTTGATTTTTTAAATTTGTGTATGTGTGTAAGGAGAGCTCATGAGTGTAAATAACACTAAGTTATTTACTTATTTTGTTTAATTCAATGGACTTTTGGTTTTACGGCCTAGTTGAAGATCTTTATATATGAGTGAAATTTGCAGCCATTTTTGAAATGGAAATTAAGAAGTAAGTGGCTTATGAATTCTGTGGGTTGGCCCAGTTGGTAGGGACTTGTTTTTAGCCATTGGTACTTCTCTTTTAATTTTTATTCATTTATTTATTGAATTGTTTCACCAGGAAAGATACACTGAGCAACTTAATGCTCATCTCATGGTATGTCCTGGGGGAAAGGGAGTGGAATATACAGAAGGTGTATACATACAAAATCATTACAGAGGCTTGAAACATTGCAGCATGGTTATCAATACATACAATATCATTATAGGGGATGCGAGGTGACTCACTAATAGCAAAGGGAGGATAGCATAAGTAAACAATGACACATTGTAAGAGCTAGGCTATTACTGGCAATTAAGTGCAGATGAGGCAAGGAGCTGAAGAGAGAGAGAGAAAAAGAGAGAGAGAGAGAGAGAGATTAGTAGGCAAGGAGAGGTCAGGAGCAAGTACAGCTAGGTGTTAGGTAATTGTGCAGAGCAGAAGTGAGAGAACTCAAGGGGAAGGAATGGTGGATTTGTGGAGGGAGAGCATTCCACATTTTAGGCAGATGGTAAGAGAAGGCTTTGTGGCCAGAGGATGTAGATTTGCTGGGGATTGAGAGGGTGCGTGTGTCAACATGGGATCTCAGGAAATATAAGGAAAGTGGAGGGGTACCAAGGGAGGAGGAGAGGTAGAAGGGGAGAGAGATCCAAGCCAGAATTTAGAGATGAACTTAGCACCATGTAGAGCACACCGATTGTAGAGAGTAAGGAAGTTTAGAGAGCAGTAGAGATCACAGTGATGGGTGAGGTAAGGGGTATCAACGGCAAAGTGAAAGAAGGAATTGTAGAGAGAGTCCAGGCTGGCAAGGGAGGACTGTGGGGCCGCACCACAAACTATGTCACAGTAGTCAAATATAGGCATGATCATCTTCAGTACAAGCTCATGCCTGGCAGCGAGCGGGATGCAGCTGCGGTTTCTGAAAAGGGCCCTGAGCTTGGGCCTAAGTTTTTTTCAGAATGGCATCAATGTGTACTGAGAAGTTTAGGTATCTATCCAGCCAGATGCCAAGATACCTGAATGAGGAGGAGTCCTCAAGTACAGTCCCATCAAGGACGTGAAAGGTGGGAAGGTGACTTAGCCTTGCGAGTCTCTGCCTTGTGCCAAAGGACATGAAGGTGTTCTTCTTGGCGTTTAGAAAAAGTTGATGAGAACTAAATCAAAGTTGGACTTTAGCGAAGTCAGACTGGAGCCTGGTAGTGACATCAGAGACTGATTTGCCAGATGTAAATAGAACTATATCGTCAGCATACATGTGAATGCTGGATGCAGAGCAAACCTGGGGGAGGTCTTTTTGGAGGTAACTTCAGCAGTTCTGACTGATTGCGACCTGCCAGACAGATAGGCACTGAACCAGACCTTGGCAGAAGAGGAGAGTCCTGCGGCTGAGAGGCTGTGTAGGAGGAGAAGGTGTGAGACAGTCTCAAAGGCTTTGGCCAAGTTGGCAAAGATGGCCGAGGTATTTATTTATTTATTTTATTTAGGTTTTTGTTAACCAGGTAAGTACACTAGACAACACATATGCCTATTTTCAGGTACAACCTGGGAGAGTACAGAAATTAAAAGAACAGAGTACAGCTTGAAACAAGTAAGGCAGATACCTGAAATCAGAAAAAGCATAACATACATAGTAAGATAACTCGGGTTACAACAGTGGCACAATCAAATATAAAATCAATACAGAGTCACTAAGATAATGTTCAAAGCAGTATATACAGATATATACAGAATATGTACAGAATTTGACAGTATAGCCTAGAGGTTAGAGGAATGATGTGTGAATGAGCTTGGTACATCCAGCAGACAAGACCTGAGTTTGATTCTCACAACCTCCACTTGCATACTGTGTGACTCTGAGCAAGTCACTTAACTGCCCAGTGCTCCCAGGTCGCCCCTGAAAACAAGCACTTGTGCCTAGTGGGCCTTATCCGGTTACCAAAAGGACTAAAATTTACACACTTAACACAGGGCCACACCCAGGTGGGCAGACAACCACAGCAGGACTGGAGCCAAGGTACAAGAGATGATACGCTCAAGTACAGTGCAGGTGACCAAGGTAACCAGGGGGGTTTAAGATAGTCACATACCGAGAAGAGCTTCAAGTGTGTCCACAGAGAGGTTCGTAGGCATGCCTGGGAGGGGGAAGACCAAACCGGGACCAGAAATGAGTTCCATAATCTGAGGACACATAACACAAAATCCCTATCCCCCATTTGGGTGCACTTAGCATGAACCTTAAGGATAGCGGGGCCCAGAGTCCTTAGGGAGTAGACAGTGGAGGCAGCAGGCACAAGGAGTGCTGCCAATCCGGGGGGGCTGCCTAAGCCCAGAACCTTACCCGTGAAACAGCCCAAAACAAAATTCATGTAGTTGGATGGGGAGAGTCAGTTAAGCTTAGCATACAGATCACAATGGTGAGTGAGGCGAGGGGCTGCAAGAGCAAAATGACAAATGTTATTGTAGGCAACGGTCCACCTAGTGAGGTGTACCTTGGAAATACGGGCAAGCAACAGTAGCCCATTACAGAGAGATGGTAGAAACACACCTCTGACCAGTGCTAGGTGAGCAACCGAAGTAAGATTATTCTTCACCCAGTACGCCAAACTCAACTTCCAGTTGACAGCTCAACACACATTGTGGATGTGGTGACCAAGGTCAAGCTGAGGGTCAAGTGTTACCCCAAGACATTTGACAGAGTCAGTGATGAGCACGGGAGCACCATCACTACCCAAAATGCACAGAGGGACAGGGGAGGCCTTTAACTTAGTCAGGGATTCAAACAGCATGGGCTGAGTCTTTTTAAGATTTAGGACCAGTTTGTGAAACAATATCCAGGATTGGATACTCCTGAAATCCTCACTCAGTTGGTGGTTAATGACCCCAATATCCTGAGAATGAGTGAAAATAACAAGGTCATTGGCATACAGGATGGACCTGCAGGGCACGGGGTCATAATGTCATAAGACATTATGCCGCATAGCTAAATACGTGCTGTCAATACAGCGCGATTTATACAATGCGACATAACTTTTTTGTGCGGGCTCTGCACCCCACAACCCTCATTATGGGGGGCACTCTGTGACCCCCCACTCAAAGATTCTTAACCCGGGGTCCAACCTGGGAGCGCAACAAAGACTTAAAAAATTCTGGGACCAGGAATCAAGCCCGGTCCCAGACACAGTGCCTGGGTTCCTGCTGCTGTGGCCTCTGTCCAGTGAGCCATGGTAGCTGCTTGGCAAAACCCACTCCCAGCAGAGGTCTTATCCTCTGCCTGGGAGTGTGTGAATGGTGCAATACCGCGTACAGCAGTATACGTGGTATTGCACCATTCAATGTCCTACTATGGGTTAGCTATAATGTCGTGCGCTATTAAGCGTACTACATTATGACCTGGTAGGGACCTGCAGGAGGTAGCAGAGGAAGGAAGATCGTTGATGAATATGGAGAAGAGAAAGGGCCCAAGGACTGACCCCTGGGGAACCCCTGAGGACATTGCAGTGGCGTCCGAGAGCACCTTACTGTATTTGGTAAGTTGCCGCCTGCCCTGAAGGTAATTGGAGAACCAACTGAGTGCAGGAGGGGACAGGCCCAAGGACCTAAGTTGAGTGCAAAGTAGTGCATGGTCAACTAGGTCAAAGGCCTTAGAGAGATCAATAAAGATGGCCCCAGAGAGTCTGCCCTGGTCCATAGCAGCCCTTATCCCAGAAGTGACAGTGACCAGGGCTGAGGTTGTATTGTGCCCTTTACGAAAGCCATGCTGTGAGGGAGACAGAAGCTCATGAGACTGAATATAATCCATGAGTTGCCCCGCCACAACTTTCTCAAGAAGCTTACTAATAGCAGACAAGATGACAATCAGCCGATAGTTGTCAAGAATCCTAGGGTTGCCCTATTTGAATACAGGGACAACCCTTTCCACCTTCCATAGGTCAGGGATAACCCCAGGGGCTAGGAATAGGTTGATGATTTGGGCCACAGGAGAGGCAATGAAGGCATCAGCAAGGCAGAGAAGCTTAGGTTCCATACCATCGTGGCCAGCACTAGAAAAGGGAGAGAAACCAGAGAGCAATCTCTGCATCTCTTGTGCCATCACAGCCTTAAAGTAGAACAGAGGATGAGAGGTAGGTGCCAGCTGAGGCGGAGGGACCTGGACAGGCCTATCACAACCAATGGAGGAGAACAGAGAGGTGAAGGCGGACAGGTCCGAGTAATGTGCATTAAATGCATTGCCGATGGTTAGAGGATTATTACAGCTAGCACCATCAATAAGAATGTCAGAAGCCTCACAGGTGGAGGTGCCACTCACTATATTTTTAATATTCCTCCAGAAGTTCCTAGGGTCCTTAGCCGAAGTCCGTAAGGCAGCTTTGCAAAATTCACTTTTGACAGCCCTGATCACCGTTTTGCATTCATTCCTGAGCCTTCTGTAATGCTGAAATGTGGCCTGGTCCATCGAGACCTTGAAATTGACCCAGCATTTGTCTCTAGCCCTCATGAGAGCAAGGAAGCTCCCATGCAACCATTTTGTAGCAGCCCTCTTTACCCTCCATCTAACAAGAGGTGCATTCTTATCCTGTAGCACCCCGAAGATACTAAGGAAATGACAGAATGCAGAGGAGGCAGTCTCAACATCCATCACTGCAGACCAGTCTGTGAGCATAAGATCCTCCTAGAAAGACCCCAGGTCAAATCTGGAGAAGTCCCTGACTTGGATGATTTTAGGAGGGCTCATTGGTGCAGAGACCTTCCATATGCAGTACACAGGGACATGGTCAGAGATGGAGTCCAGGAGGGTACAAGAGAGCTAATCCTCAGGCCTATTGGACAGGACCCAGTCCAGGAGAGAGCTGGTACCACCAGTAGATGACCACCTGGTGGGATCCTTAATGAGATGGGACAGTGAGAAGCCTGCTAGCAGAGGCTCATACTGCTTGACATTGCCTTCAAGCCAGTTTAGGTTAAGATCCCCTAGGATCATTAGCTCATTATTCCCAGTCCTAGAGCCAACAGAGTCAATAAGGGAGGATAAACCCAGTACACCCCTCGTAGGTGGATTGTAGGTACACATAATGTGCAGCTTCTTTGCTTTCCCAAGTAGCAGCACAGTATGCAGCAGTTCACAGGAAGACTGCACTGGCTGTAGGCAGGTCAGCACCGACAGGTTGAGGTGACTCCTGTAGTAGACCAGAATACCACCCCCCTCCTTTTTTTCCCTGGACGGTCCTGTCTGACAAAATCAAAGCTAGGGAGTGCACAGGTCGAATCTGGGATAGAGGATTTAAGCCAAGTTTCAGTTATCCCAAGAATGTCAGGCTTGAAATGAGTGACCCAGGCAAGGAGTTCAGCCAAGTTGGGCAGAAGGCTGCGGACATTAAGATGAGCTATTTTCAACCCTTTGACAGACAGCTCAGCATGGAGGACCAGGGTTAAGCTCCACATCCCCTGCAAGGACTATTGTCAACAAAAGGAGCCAGAGGAGATGCCTCAAGGGGGGGAGCCAACCCTAGTGGACGGCCTGCAACCAGGATGCCTGACCAGTTTGATTGGATACAGGAAGCTCCGCAGATTAAGGCAGCAGATGGACAAGGGAGACTGTCTGTCACAGGCTATTAAGTTAGAGAAAGTAAAATCCATCTCTTCAAGTAGTCCCGGTGAGACCCAGGAGCATCCCAAGGGGGGAGCACAGTCCACAATGAGAAGAGGGATGAACATGGCAGTGAACAGACCAATGGTGAGGACATTAATGGAAGGGAAGGGCTTAGCCCCACTCACGCAATGCTTAGGAGCCCCTGTGTTATGCACACCCTCACTTGAGTCAGACCACTGAACTACAATGGGCCAGCAGAATAGCAGGAGATAAGGCTGTCCAGACCCCACTAGGCATCCAGAGGGCACTGAGGAGCAGGCAAATAGGAGGACAGCTAGACCTGCTGTTGTCACACCCACCAGAAGCAGAGTACCACATGGTTACCTGTTTACACAATAGATGCCCCTCAACACAACAGTTTTCAAGCCAATACAGCAAAACAGGACCTGCAACTTAAGCCAGCAGTAGCCCCTATTGAGGGAGCAAGACAAAAAGCAAGGGCAGACATTAAAATATACACAATACACAGAGGCTAATACCTTCAATTGACACAAGCTTTCTAGTCCACGGTTAACTCCAGCCACTGGCCGAGATAGATAAAATACACATGACCCTGGCCATTCAGAGGTTGGGATAGGATTAGCAACAGCCAGTAAAAGTTCTGCTGTAATGTTCAATACACCTAAGATCAGACCATGCAGTTTGTGAATGGGGAAACAATGTAATAATCAAATACCAAAGGATATGAAAGCAGGTCTGGTCAACCTCAAGTTCAGTCCTAGCAAGAGACAGCCCCTTCAGAGACAGAGGGACCAGCCAATCCCACTCATTAAATATAGCTCAACACACAAGTGGGAGTGGTTTAAGCCCATTTAAGGGGAGGAGGGAATTGGGCAGGTGAGCAGGAAAATTAAACCCCATAGGTAGCAGCCACCTCTCCAATTTCAGCCAGCAGGTGCAGTCTGCACCGCAGGAACACAGCAGCAGCAGCACAACTGCTCTGATATCTATCAGCCGCTACGAGTTCCCACACAGGAACCCAGTCCTAGCTTCTTTCCCTCATCATCTCTCCCATCCAGAAAAAAATTCTGCTATGCAGCAGGGGCACCAGACGTAGAAAGCAATTTATCCCAGAAATGATGAACGGCTACAGTGGGCAGAGGAGGACAGCCTGACTTCAGTTACCGGGTTGGCACCTCAACCCTCAGGCAGTTACGACAGTTCTGTAGTGGTGACAATGGCAGCAGTGGGATAAACTGCTTTCTACGTCTGGTGCCTCTGCTGCATAGCAAGAGTTTTTTCTGGCTGGGAGGGACGATGAGGGAAAGAAGCTAGGACTGGGTTCCTGTGTGGGAGCTCATAGCGGCTGGTAGATATTGGAGCAGTTGCGCTGCTGCCTGTGTTCCTGCGGTGGAGATCGCACCTGCTGGCTGAAATTGGAGAGGTGGCTGCTACCTATGGGGTTATTTTTGTGGGACATAAAGAGACTACTGCCACTGGACTGGTGTTCCCCTTTCTTGGTCCTGAAAAACTCTTGGTGCCTTTTTTTCAAAAGAACTACTGTTGCGCCTCATTGGATCCTGCCTGCTGTGATGTCACTCTGCCTGTTAAAAGGTGAGAGGAGCACCCAGCGGTGGCCTTGTTCTATGGCCTGCTACTGACAGCGAGGGGTGGTGAGGGTGGCCTCTGCCTTGTGGGCCCCCCTCCACCGTTGCTGCTGTTATCGCTGCTACAGAACTGCCATAATTGCCAGAGGGTTGAGGCGCCGACTCGGTAACTGGAGTTGGGCTGTCCTCCCCTGCTTGCTGTAGCCGTTCATCATTTCTGGGATAAATTGCTTTCTAAGTCTGGTGCCCCTAGGCACCCAAGAAGGTAATGTGGCCTTTGTCAAAGCCAGTGGAGATGGTCTCTGTTAGCCTCAACAGAGAAGTTGTGGTAGAGTGGGATTTCCTAAATCCAGACTGGTAGAGCATGAAGAAAGCGGAATCAGAGAGGAATGAGGAGAGCTGGTTGAGGACTATGTGTTCTTGTAGTTTAGCTAAGGTTGGAAGGAGAGAGATAGGCCGATAGTTACCAGGTGAGAAGGAGTCACCCCCCTTCAGGAGAGGGAGGACAACTGCATGTTTCCAAACTGAGGGAACTGTGGCAGTCAAGAAGGAAAGGATTAGTATCAGAGAGAGCGGGTAGGCAATAGCGGTTGAAGAGAGGGAGAGGAGCCTAAGATCCAGGCCATCAGGTGAGGAGCCTTTGATGGGGTTAAGTGCAAGGAGAGCTTGGAGGGTAGCATCATGAGAGATAGGAGAGAAGGAGAACTGGGAGGGGGCTAGGATAGGTAGAGGGGAGGTAGGTGGAGAGGAGGTGGCAGAGCAGCAGAGGGGGGACAGAGTGGGGGACAGGGTGGGAGCAAGCGGGACAGCAGAGGAAAGAAGGACCATGTGGGGGGGAGAAGGAGCCACACCTCTCCAAAGGAGGGTCTGGGGAGTGTACACAGCAGAGATAAGGTGCAGGTAGCGAAGTGGGAGTTAAAGCATTCTGCAGTGGCCATAGGATCTGAAAGGACAGAGTGGTTGTGCTTGAGGGTGGGGGGTGGAGAGTTTGTAGATGGCGAGAAGAGGGAGTGGACAACCTTTCATAATTTGGATGGGTTGTTAGTATTGGATAGGAAGTTGGACTTGAAGTGCTCGGCTTTGGCTAGGCGGACCACTTTAGTGCAGCCATTCTGAAGTTCATGTTAATGCTGGAGATCTCTAGGGCAGTGGGAAACTTTGGACCATCACCACGCGAGGTCTCAAACTCGCTGGCAAGCCAAAAGCTCAGGAGTGACCCAGGGGAGGTGCCCACCGTGGACCCAGGTTTTGCGGAGTGGAGCATGGGAATTCCATATCTGCAGGAACTTGGTGCTGAAATAGTTTAAGGCCATGTCAGCTGAGGTCGCTGAGGAAAGAAGGGACCAGTCAGTATGAGTGAGGTTGTGAAACAGTGACTGCAAGTCAAGTGATGTGTAGGGTCTAGTGAGAATTGTTTTTGCTGGGTGTTTAGTCGTATGGATCTTGCGCACCACGAAGGTCATGTGATGGTCGCTGATGGAGTCTGGTAATAGACCAGAAGCTACTATTTGATGGGGGTGGGTGGTGAGGACTAGGTTAAGCAGGGAGTGGTTTAATGTTTTATTGTTGAGGTGAGTGGGTTCCTGGATAAGCTGATGGAGATTTAAGGCTTCAATGGTGGATCAGATATTAGCCAGTGAAGGGGCCAGCCAGTTTAGATTTAGGTCACCTAGGATAAATAGTTCACTGCCAATGGCTAGTGAGGAGAGCTTCGTAACTGGGTCAGTGACGTTTGAATGTGGCTGCCCCAGGTGGAAATAAACCCCAGAGACAAAGATAGACGCAGTGTGGGGATAGGAGATTTTTATAAGGAGAGCCTCGTGGGATGTTTGAGCTGTGGTTGTAAATGTGGGTGTGAACTAGAGGGAAGAGGAGGTATAGATAGCCACACTGCCACCTCTCCCATTCCTGTCCTGTCTTGTGATGGTGAAGCCTGGGATAAAGACAGAATGGTCAGGGATGTTATTGGACAGCCAAGTTTCAGAGATCATGATGATGTCAGGAGCATAGGCATGTACCATGGTTTGTAGAAGGGAGATTTTAGGAACAAGGCTTCTTGTGTTTAGGTGGATAATTTTAAGGCCATTAGGTAGTGATAGCAGAGTGGTAGATGGCAGGGCAACGGTCGGGGGCTGGATATTTAGAGGGCCAGGGTTTGTGTGGATATCAGCAGATGCTAAGAGGAGCAGAAGAATAAGGAACTGGTGACGCCTGCTTACTTTGAAAGAGCTACGGAGTAGCTATTTTGCAGTTTTGGGAGGGAGCGAGAAAAACATAGGAGAGGTAGCTATCTTAAGGAGGGTGGTGAGCTGGACAGACATGGAGGTAATAGTAGCACAGGGGAGTGCAGGGTAGTAAGGGAGGAGTGCAGCATCCGGGAAGTGAGATGTTTCAGAGAGACAGACCTAGCTTTTATCCACCATCAGAGGGTCAGACCGTGTGGGTGAACCCCCGGGCAGATCTGTATATAGTGTGGGAAGCAATACCAGAGACAGATCCAGGAGTAAGTACCTTTGTTTTAAAGCCAGCCAGGACCCCATACCTGCCGGCATGAGTTAGCAGTGAATATGCTGGGGATGTAGTGAAGCTAGAGAGCTAGGGTCTGTAGAGGGAAATGCAGCTAGCAGATGCCTCTAGTGGTAGAAGAGTATAAGCAGCCAATGGGGAACAGGGCTGATAGAAAAAAAAATTGAGTGTCTCGAGATAGAGTAGCTATATGTACAAGTGTCAAGCTAGGGTGGAGGGTGGGGTGGTGGGGAGCCAGTGCACAGCGACAGTGGGGAAAAACCTTGTGAGGCTGTACCTTCCAGGTCTGAGAGCCGGGCGGTGGAGCACGGGCAGTGGCTGAGAGGTTGCCGGCCATCCGGGTTGCTGCTTCTTGGTCCATGGCAGTGGGAGCAAGCCCTGTTCAAGAGCAGTACAGCTGGGAAGAAAGGGGATAGGGAGAAGGTTTAAGTAGAGACGTAGAGAGGCAGGGCTCGGCAGTAGGGGGTAGAGATTACAGCAAGTTAGCAAGACAAAGGGAGAGGGTGAGGTGCCCAGCAGTCTGCGTACTTAATTAAACTGTATGGAAAACTTTACAATTAGCTATCTAAAGAGCTGTAACACTTGTAAAAAATTAACAATTTTAAGCGGCAAACACTGTATTAGAAGTTACTACAGCTTTTTTCAGAGAATTTTGAAGAGAAAAGAGTGCTAAAGGCTTTGGAGAGAAAGAAGAAGTTGTGCAGCCAATCAGCGAGTTCAGCAGAGGAGCGCTCACTTTCCAATTGGTCCCCTTGTGAGGCGGTACTTTCCACATCTGGGAGCTGGGCGGTGGAGCGCAGGCGGTGGCTGAGAGGTTGCCGGTCATCCAGGGTGCCACTTCTTGGTCTGCGGCAGTGGGAGCAAGCCCTGTTCAAGGGAGGTACAGCTTCCAGGTCTGGGAGCCAGGATGTGGAGCACAGGCAGTGGCTAAGAGGTTGCTGGACATCTGGGGTGCCACTTCTCGGTCAGCAGGAGCAAGCACTGTTCAAGGGCAGTGCAGCTTCCAGCTCTGGGAGCCGGGCGGTGGAATGCAGGTGGCAGCTGAGAGGTTGCTGGCCATCTAGGGTGCTGCTTCTTGGTCTGCTGCAGCAGGAGCAAGCCCTGTTCAAGAGCAGTACAGCTTTCAGGTCTGGGAGCCGGATGGTGGAGCATGGGCGATGGCTGAGAGGTTGCCAGCCATCCAGGGTGCCAGTTCTTGGTCTGTGGCAGCAGGAGCAAGCCCTGTTCAAGAGTAGTACAGCTGGCCATGGATAGAACCAAGTCTCAGCCAGTCAGGACACAGGTATTTCCTGGCTCATTTTATATCTTTGGCTAATGCATGCCCAGTTTCATAGTGAGGCATGTGTTACTTGCATCATGTGCTGTCAGCACCTGGCAGTGCATTAATCCTAGACCACCAATGACCTGTAGAGTCTTACTGTGCTTATAAAATGAGCAGATTGAGACACAATATTTAAAAAAATGCCAACACTGTCTTCATTAAAAACTGGTATTTTCTTTGTCAAAATTTCCTAGTAAAAAGTAAGCTTTCCCCACCTGTCAATCACCTGTCTTCCCACACATTTAACTGATTGAATGTTTGTTTATCATGGAATACAGGAACACAAATGTTTGCAGAATTTCTCTGGCAGAATGTTCACCCCTCACACAAAACAAGAGGACTCGCATGGAGCCAAGGTTTCCATTTTGTTTGTAGCAGGTAATTAGCAGAGAACTTTGTTACCATGCTGGTAAGGCAATAAGGGGAATGTCTTTTTCATGGCTATCAAAGAAATGCAAACAATTTAAACTGTGACTTATACTTCATTTTGTTACTATATTTTGTTTGTTTGTTTTAAAAGAAAATGGATAAACAAAAAATAGTGGCACTGCCACCCATTGTGTTTTCAATACATACTGTATGTAGATAGTTCTAGATCATTTCACATGAGGAGGAAACAATTTACATAATAAATATTGACACCAATATGGGTATTAGACTGCCGGTCATCAAAAAAATAGTATGACACAGACCACATTTATATTCATAAAAAAATTATAATGTCCCCTCTACCCATTCCCTTCCACCATAGCCATTCATGTCCATAATGTAAACTTTTATATTAAACATAATGTATACCCCAATATTTCAAAAATCAAATAGGAGCCTTGATATTTAGAAAATTTATTAGCGGACTTCCCGTTATGCAGCATACCTGAAGACAGCTCCTCCATTTCTCTCCAGACACCCGCTCCAGAATTCATCATTTACTACATCAAAGAATGAAGCAACTACCTTCACAGCTACCCAAAGGACTTCTGAAAATCTCAGGATCATTTTTAAAATCAAAACAAGCATAAAAACAGTCCAGGATGGACACAGAAATGAAAAAAACACCACCATGGCATACGCTGCCAGTCATGCTTAAAGCCCCCAAAGCATCAGGCTGCCACCTTGGCGTTTCAGATTCAATTAGCCGAAAATGAATAAGAGCCGCTCAACTTGGCCAGTTTTCTGGCCGAATTCAGGCCTTTTCAAGAAGAATTGAGAGGCATGGCTTCCGAAATTAAAAACCTTTCACAAACGCTGGAGGACATCACGATCCGCACGTTGGATAATGAGGCACGGATTAGCTCATTGGAAAAAAGAGCAGATAAAACAGATCCAGAAATCGTTGCTATAAAACAACGGCTATCAAAAATGGAAATCAAGATTGAGGACATGCAAGATCATAGCCGCCGCAACAATGCGGTTATCATTGGGCTTCCTGAACGAGAGGAAGGGCAAAACACTATTTTCTTTGTGCAAAAATTTGTTTAAAAAGTAGCGGGGCCTTCTCCATTTGGCTCCCATTATGTTATAGAAAGAGAGCACAGGGCTCTTCGGCCAATCCCTTCACTGGGGGCACCTCCTTGCCCCCTTATATTTCTCTTCCTCAATTATTTAGAGTGCCAGTATTTTCTACAGAAAATAAAAGAAGCACAAGAGATACAATGGGAGGGGAAGAAAGTTTGTATTGCCCAGGATCTGCCTTTATTGGTGAGACAGAAGAGAACTGCTTTTCGCCTTCTGGAAACTAAAATTATAGCAGCTGGTCTAAAATTTAAAATGCAGTATCCAGAGAAATTACAGGTATTAATCTCGAGTACCTGGCATTCTTATGAGGATCCATCATCTGCTCGTCTTGGTCTCAAATCCGCCCTGCCCAACCTGTTCAGAGACACTTGAATCAAAAGATGGCTAACACACTCGGCAGTCAAGCAAGGAAGAGTCTGTGTTTTAATGTACCTTTGAATATCAATCAGAACACGGATTCCAATCATTTAAATTATCGGAGGCCCCTTCATGATTTTAACTATGATTCAAGACATTAGAAAGATCAGAAATCAGCATGTAATCTCATCTGGATAACCCTGGATCACAGGATCTACCCATGAAAGGGAAGATCGCATTCAGAACGGAATGGCTGCAAGTTCGGAGTTAAAAGAATAGTCTCCATAATTCACCTTTCATTTGGATGTTTTCGAGAGCTTGACATGCATAGATTGCACAAACTTTTAAGAGGATCCTAAGGAAGCCCTCCTCGTCGGACCCTCCTCAAGTTAGATTTGTCTGGCGTGGATAAACCTAGTCTGGGGAACTCGAAACCTAAATCTGTTTAAAGATTATTAAGCTTGAGGTAGATAATTGAGTCTTATGTCACAACAATAACTTTTCAAAGTATTCTGGTTAGATAAGTAGATTGGTTGATAGGAAAGTTTAATTTCTCAGCTAATTTTTATGTTACAGAGCGTCTTAAATGCATTCAACCACAGAGTGCAGTATAACGCAATTTTTGCTGATAATCCTGCCGTTAAAGTTTTTTTTTTTTTTATACTTTTCTTTTTTCCTCCTGGTTTTTCCTACCCTCTTGATCCTCTCCTTCAGGCCTCTCAATGTTTGCTGCCAAATCCTGGACCCATGATCTGCCCCTAGAGTACCTCCTCCCCTTTTCTGCACAGTGGGGTCTGTCTGGTGTCGGTGGTCTGAGGCGAACAGAGAGGTCATCATCCAGGACCGTGAGGGTGATTTTTCCTTGTTTCTGTTTTTGTCCTCCCTGTCCCATGCCGGCGCTTGGGACTCAGTCATGAGAGGTGATGTGCTGACGCATGTCTAGCCTCTCATGCGCTGTACGACATCCCCCCCCTCCCCGACCCCTAGTATCGGAGCTGCCCATCTCTTCAAGGACTGGTGCTTCCACCGACTCTCTACGGGAGTGTCAGATGCTGGTGTGTCCCGGGTATCCCACTCCTGAGGGAGGAGGGCATCTGGAGGGACACTCGATCCTCCCTCCTTATGCCAACCCCCGGCTACCTGGGTCCATTTCCGAACCCGGGTCACCAGCGTAACACGAGGTGTGGCGTCTAGCACCTCAATCCCCAGTGCCAGCAGACCAGCCTGTGGTTAAAGGTTTGATTGCATTTACAGCGTTGGAATCTGCCACGTCATATCAGATAGTACTGGGTGACTTGTAATTTCTAGTACAAGGTGGAGGTTACAATTTATATTGTAGGTGATCCCCCTATGACATTTCCTGCAACCTAGGATACTTGAAGGATTAGACATCGAAGTTTAAACCCACCCAAAGAACTTTTGATTTCAGGGTCCACCCGGTAACGGGTGTAATATAGGCAGAAGAGAATAGTTATAAGATTGAGTTATAGAGTATGTTATCCTAATTACTTCTCACTTGGACCTTTTCTTTAACAAGGCACATATAGTGTGAGTTGGGCTCTTATGGTAGTCCCATCGAGGCCCCCCTCCATTTCTCCCTGGAGCTGCTTTATGTGAGCAACATCTGTTGTGGGTAGATTTCTCCTGGGGAATTAGTAACTCACTTTTGAAGTTTTTTAAATGATTTATAGTTTAAGGTAGTTAACTGGGATCTCGTGTTAGCAAAGCTAGTTTTAAAAACCTTGTCAGGCTTAAGTACACAGAGAGTTTGATGAAAATGTATCCCTTTAGTTAATGGTAAGATTATAGAGTGTCTAGACCGCGATTATCCACGGAGTGGCAGTATATCATACTTCTTGCTGATAACCTAAGGAAAAGGTTTAGTACATTTATAATTTTGGAATCTGCCACAATGCATAGGTCAAAATATGAATGTATGTTGTATAACTTTTAGTAGACGGTTGATGTTACTTAGGTTAATGCTGTACTTAAGGGTGCTTGGAAGGGAGGAGCAGGAGTAGGGAACTCTGCAAAACAAAGCACATAATAGTGGGGGGATGGGCTGGGGAAAGGGGTAGAAAGATGTGCTGGGAGGGTATGGTACAACACAGGAGTATAAAAAGGGGTAGGTGGGGAAGGGAAAGGGGAGGACAGTACATGGTCCTAAGAAATCTAAGGATGTCAAGAAGGTTAGTTATTTCCTTTACTTCATAATTTGTATATTGGATCATGATTAATGATGTAACATTCTCTTCATGGAATGTGAAAGGAGTAAGGAGAAAGATAAAACAATATAAAGTTTTAAATCACCTTGATATTTTGCAATCACAGATAACATTTATTGAAGAATCCCACATGTTGGATTCAGACGTGTTGTCAATGATACATCAACAAGTGGGGTAGGTATTTGTGGCTCAAGGAACAACTAATAACTGTGGGGTTATGATTTTAATTAACAAGAAGATACCGTTCAAGGCATCACAAATTATTAAAGACCTACAGGGCAGGTATATCATAGTTAAAGGTACTATACATACTACAGAACTTCTGCTAGGTAGTATATATGGTCCGAATGTGGATAATCCTGGTTACTTCATGCAGCTCATTAGAACCATTTTACCTTATTTGCCAACTCCAATGATTCTGGGGGGAGATCTAAATTTGGTCTTTGATGTATCCATGGATAGGTCAGGTACAGTAAAGAAGGGGCTCTCACCAGCTCAATGGGCATTAAGAGATTTACTAGACCAATTGGGCTTGTGTGACATGTGGTGGGTTTTGAACCCCAAGGAAAAAGATTATACATTCACCTCACAGGTCCATGGGACATCATCTCATATTGACTATATTTTACTTTCCCAATCACTCATTTCTGGAGTAATTGACTCCTCAATCCACCCCGGCCCTCCATCCGACCACTCATTAATAATATGTAGGATTTCCCTAGCTTTCCTACCCAAACGAAATTTGCATTGGAAAATGAATGAACAAATGCTCAAAGATTATGGAATTGTAGAGGATATTAATGAACATATCGACCTGTTTTCTACCACCAATATTAAACTTAATAGTAGGCCCGATATCATCTGGGGCGTATTGAAAGTGTATCTCAGAGGTATATTAATAGGATTTGCCTCTAAGAGGAAAAAAGCCCAAGTCTTAGAGTTAAAGAATTTATCCCAAATTCACACCATAGAGAAAGACCTGAGCTCACACTACTCAGACGACACCAAACAGAAATCAACTATTTTGAAAAACTCTTATTTGGATCTGCTTAGAGAGAAGGCTGAATATGCGATTCTTCACACCAAAGCCTCCTATACAGATCAGGGAGAAAAAGCTGGAAAACTGTTAGCTCTATGTATAAAACAACAGGAATCATCCTGATTTATTCCTCCTATTAGATCTCAGAATGACGGCTCCCTGAAAACCACTCCAATAAAAATAGTACAAGAGTTCACCACTTACTATAAACAACTGTGTGGGCCACTGAAAGACCCCCAGTACCTCTAACAGTACTCTCATATTTAAAGGGCTCCAATTTACCCACTCTCTCGGAGGCTCATAAACTAGCATTAACTAAACCTATATCCGAATTAGATTGCTGAAGTAATTCAGAATCTTCCAGCTGACAAAACCCCTGGACCAGATGGCTTTTCAGCAGCCTTTTATAAGAAATTTAAGGAAAAGATCATACTGCTTCTTCTCCCATTATACCAATATATGAAATCCGGAATGAAGGTAGACCAAACCCTATTTGCAGATCTCATTGTCCTTCTACCCAAACCGAATAAGGACCTTGACAGAGTTAATAATTATAGACTAATCTCACTCCTCAACCAGGACATCAAAATCCCAACCAAATTATTAGCAGATAGGATCAGTCTTGCACTCCCTGATTTGATAGGTCCTCAACAGGTGGGTTTTATGAAGAGAAGATCCTCAGCAGATCATCTTCATATGCTCACTCACATCTTCTCGGTGTCCGGAGATCTTCTGGTACCAGCAGTGCTGGTGTCCCTAGACACCGAGAAGGCGTTTGACAGAGTAAATTGGAAGTTTTTATTCTGAACTTTGGAAGTACTAGGTGTTTCTTCAGAATTTCAAAACTGGATACATGCCTTTTATGACTCCCTCTCAGCCAGAATATTTGGTAATGGAGTGATTTCTGAATCATTTCCGCTATACTCTGGTACCAGACAGGGATGCCCACTTTCTCCCTTATTATTCAATTTATATCTTGAACCTCTTGTCCGCAGACTGACAGAATGTCAGGAAATACAGGGTATCATTATATAAGATACTGAGATAAAAGTTTCTGTTTATGCAGATGATCTTTTGTTACAAGTATCTCTCCCAGAGACATCGATTCCAGTCATGTTAAGAATCATAGAAAATTATAGCAAATTATCAAACTACAAATGAAATATAGACAAATCAATAGTCTTTCCCTAGTGTCAGTGGCTCAGTAGGTAGCACACTCATCTCTGAGGCTGGGAGATCAGAGGGCTGTGGGTTCAGTTCCCACATCTGGCACTTGGGTTAATATCCCAGTACTGACACTGTAGTGCAGCATGAGAGGGGTGCTGCACTTCTGAGGTGCTGTCTTTTGGATGAGACATTAAACCAAGGTCCCATCTGCCTGGATTGGTGGTAGTTCAGGTGGATGTTAAAGATACCATGGCTCTTATCAAAAAGAATACGGGAATTTCCCTGGTGTCCTGGCCAAATTTCCCTCATTCACTAAAAATACCACCAATAACTTAATCTGGTTCAAGGTCAGCTGGTATTCATCTGTTTCCCCCTCCCCCGGGTCGTGCCTAAAAATAGGCAGGATTTGTCTAGTGCACTTACCCGGTCAACAAAAACTAAATAAATAAAATAAAAATAAATAAATAAGGTATTCAAGAGTTCGATTAGTTCCTTGGGACTTTCCTGGTCACAGGAATCACTTAAATACCTAGGAATAGAACTTACCAGAAGTTCTGTCCTTAACATGAAGAAAAACCTAGATTCCCTGTTACAAACGGTCAGTTGCGATCTAGATCGATGGGCAAAACTCCCAATTTCATTATGGGGAAGGATAAATCTAATTAAAATGAATATATTTCCATGTTTATTTTACCCCTTGAGCATGCTCAACACATTTATACCTGGAAAATGGTTTATTAAGACACACAGACTTTTCACCAAGTTTATTTGGTCAGGAAAGCACCCCGAGACTGGCTTATCACAAGTTAGCTGCTCCAAAACTAAAGGACGGTTTATGCCTACCCCATCTACTACTTTATTATTGGGCCAGTCATGCCTCTAAATATTTACGATGGTTGCGAACACACTCCTCAGACCCCTCTCCGCCATGGTTAAGCATAGAATTAGCCATGATGCGTTTGTGTAACCTGGATCCAGCCACATTATTAAGGTTAAAACTGGCTTTGCTGCCAAAATACCTTAAAGCAACACCGATTGCAATCTCATTGCAGGTCCACTCCCAGTTATGCTCATCCTTAAAATACAGACCATATACAGATCCTTCCCAATTGGTATGGAACAATCCAGCCTTCATCATTAATAAAGAGGAGGTTAGCATTGAACTGGCTGCCACAGCTGGGCGAGGGTGGGATATCCCAATTGGTGGCAGAGAATGGTATCCGGTTATCCACTGAGGAAATTGTCGCCAAATTTGATATTCCAAAGAGCTGTTACTTTAAGGTTTTCCAACTGCGACATCTCATTATCAAAGTGTTGGGAAAAGTTCCCCCACCGAAACCCAAATATAACTTGCAGGAAATGTTGATGCCACTAGCAAACTCGAACAGGGCGGTATCTAAATTATATTTAGCTTTATTTGACTGGCGCTTTGAATGCTGTTTTGGTCCCTCAGAATATTGGTCTCAGTTTTTCCCTCAATATATAATATCATGGCCTACCCTTTGGATGTGCAGTCACAGGTATGTGACACAAGACAGTCTACGCCTTATGCAATTTCACATTTTGCACAACTTGTATTATTCCCCTCAAAAACTTGCCAGGTGGGGCTTACTTTCTTCTAATCAGTGTTCCTGATGTTCCTTAAATGAAGGTAACCTTCTTCACATTTTTTGGGATTGTCCCAAAATAGCCCCTTTATGGACCACTATTCAAACCAAAGTAGACCCAATGTAAGGGATTTCAGATTATTTCAAGCCTGAAATCTGTGTACTGGGGCATTACTCACAAATAGAAGTCCAAAACCAGAAATATTATATGTCAATGATTTCATTGTCTGTCAAAAAACTTGT
Source organism: Neoceratodus forsteri (assembly GCA_016271365.2). Classification (NCBI taxonomy): domain Eukaryota; kingdom Metazoa; phylum Chordata; order Ceratodontiformes; family Ceratodontidae; genus Neoceratodus; species Neoceratodus forsteri. Next base: position 1,091,689,287 of record CM057458.1, read on the forward strand.
TTTAAAGCATTGGAAAGATGACACAGTGATTATGTACACAGAATGGCTAAATGAGTTATTGTCAAATCTCAGAACAGAAAAAATGATTGCAAGTTTGTACAATAGAATGTCTAAGTACAAGAAAATCTGGAACCCTTTTCACACCTTGTATTCTCTTTAAGTTGGCTTCTTGATGTCAGTAACGAATACTATACTCACAAATAGTTGGACCGTGGAGGGGGGGGGAGAGGACGGAGGGAAGAGAGTGGGGGGGGACAGTGCCATTGTACCAACTTATCTTTATCGATGTAAAGACTTATTCCGTATGGTTCTGTCTCAATTATGTATAAAAACATGTAATAAACTTTAAATTGCAAAAAAACAGAACATTTATTAGCAAGTTATAAGAAAACATTATATCTGTATGTTTGTATATAATCTTCCCAAGTGCAATTTATCATCTATTATCTCAAATAACCTGTTAGTAGATATACTGTATCACAAATTCTTTTACTATTCTGCATTAAGCCTACTTCATCCAGACCATTGAACAAAAAAGTACAGTATAACAAGGGTTTTATATTTAGAACTATTACATCAGTTCTTCAGCAGCTTGAACTAGCACAGACATTTCTCTCTCTGATGCAGTAATGGATTCACCCTCATGATCAGAGACCTTGTCATATTGTACATGCAGAAAGACAGGCATTTCATCTGCTGTGAAGAAGACGTACTCTTTTCCATAGTGCACTATGCAGGCTTTTGCTGGAGCCAACAATTCAGACTTTAAATTTAAGCATAAACTCTGCCAGTTACTTACAGTACAAAGCAGCTGTGATTGTTTTTCCTAGCTGGTCCCTAATGGGTGCACCATGGTACTATGTAACCCCCCTCAAGCACTTGACAATCGGCATTTGCCACTGAAATTACAGTACACCTGCACTGTCCTGCCTGCCTGACCAATGCCTCCCCTCTTCCAGCTAATCTCTCTTGCTCCCCCCTTCTCTTGCAACTGCCCACTGTCTAAATTCTGCTGCCTTACCCCCTCTCTGTGTACCTACCTACACACATTGACTAAGCCCACTCTGGCTGATTCTCTTATGTCCATCCCCCTCATAAGCCCACCTGATTCTGCCACCCCTCCTCCCCCTCTTTGAAAATGCCTCCTCTGGCTGACTCTCACATTGTCCTACCCCTCTGTGTATAGCTCATAAACATGTTAAGTAATCTTGATTGTATGTAATCTGTGTTTACTGTATATTGCTATAATAACTATATTTTAAGTTTACTCTGTATACCCTTACAGTATGTGTTACCAAATGTGTAATCTTTCTGTCATTTATGTCCTGTTTTCATTGCTGACATGGAACCTTTGTAAAAGAGCTTTTGGCTCAAAGGTGGTATCAAACCCAATATTTTAATAAAATAAAAATTAAAATAAAATAAAAACTGGTCTCCACATTCCAGAATTTCATGTCTGTATGATATGAATTTTCTGCATCTCTGTTGTATGAGAATGCAAAATATGGGTATATAAAGAAGTGATAAAGAAGTGGAAAAGATTTGTACAACAAAGTTCCTTTTATCCAGGAGAAGAGTGGGATCAGATCATGATCCAACTTAAAGCAGCAGTGCAGTAGAAATGTTTTTCTAATGTAACCCCCAGGCCACTTTTTAACTAGTTAGCACTCCCCATTAAAATCTGGAACACTGGTACCCACATACTGGCATACCATTTACTTTACAAAAGGTTGGTACCACCCTTGGTGTTAGGATATATATCTGGCTCATTTTCTAGAGGAAGAGAGGGATGGGAATACAAGAACAAAACTACATGAATCTTGTGTCAAAATTACAACCCAGGTCCAGGGTGGAGGCTCCTAGGCATACACTAGATCTAAACTGCTGAGGGTGCCCCAGTAAATCCAACAACCAGAAGCAATAATCTGAATGTTCAGAACAGTAACTGGGATTGTACAGCATGACTTTATTCAACAGCTGGAAAATTTAAAGCAGAAGTAGACTCCCAAGGGCAGGTCTAGGCAAGACAGGTACATGTCATGAACTGTCCTTGCATGCAGTACAGTTCATGAGCACACAAAAGAACATCTTCTTCCCAATTTCCCAATGATGCATCTAAGTGGACACCTGGCCACGCATCCGAACATTTTCCTCCCATGAGTGTACATATTGTGAAACTAAGCCACATATTCAGAACTCTTCTTTGAACATAAGTGCAATTATGTGAACCTCAGCCACACACCTAAACCTGCAACACTAGCTCTTGCTCAGGTAAAACTGGTACCCTTTTATGAATCAGAAAGCTCTGCCTTGTAAGCTTTTAGATGGCGTTCCTCCCACCCTTTGCTCCAGCCGACAGTCTCTGCCATTCTTCAGGGTTACACCAATGGAATCCCCATTCCCCACTGAAATGCTAGAGGTCCCACACTTTCCATATCCGTCACTCACTGGAGTGACCAAAGAACAAACTGCACTCTCCTGGGTGAACAGTTTAATAGAAATTTCACTCTCCTGGGTGAACTAAGGGCACTCATAGGTGTGATCCAGCCTTATCTATGAGCACACACACCCCAGACTATGATTCCCTTAAATATGTGGAGATCTTGTCTCCTAGAACAGGGTATATACTTCCCGCAGTGAAACCCCTACAGCGACATACGTCACTGCCGACAACAGTGCCAAGTCACTGTAGAGGATGTGCTTGGGACCCTGCAACATTCTCCCCCATCTTGCACCCCCTCCCCAAACCAACTCTGACCTGGAGTTAGTATCCATAAGTGCAGGGGTGGGGTCTTAAAAGCCCCTGAAGAAAAAAAAAATACAGTCCTCTGAGCAGCTCTCTGCCAACTGCATCTCTCAGTTGGCAGGGAGCCTGGCTCTGTGATGCCAGTCAATGAGTTAGTTGTCGACTCCGCATCATAGAGCCCTAGAACAGTACTCACAAACTGTTTGTCCTGTCCACTGGGCATGGAACAACAAAAAGCATTCTCCTGGGTAGCAGATCAAACAGTCTCTCAAATGCCTTTCCAAGGCACCTGAAACACACACAGAACCTTCAGGGGATTGCCCCTTGAGTCCACTGAGGAAAAACAGTTCCTTCCACTTCACTGGGAGTAGAAATTGAGAATTCCTGCTGTAGAACTGGTCTCCATCACTTCACTGAAAGCTGGAAATGACACTCTACTAGGGTGAGAAATGCTGGGCCCTCCACTCAGAGCCCAACTGGCAGTCCTTCTGCCACTCTCACCTCCATACTCAAGCTCTAACTTCAATTAACTGAACATTCTAAGCTCCCCAGAGCAGCTGTCCACACATTGTGGCTTATGCTGCTGCGAGAGTTCTGAATGACCTAATCATTCTTCCCTCAGGCTAGCTGAGTAAACAATGATGTCATTATGTAAGAAGCCCCTAATGAGCTTCCTACCAGCTGCCTGCTACCTTTCTAACAATAATACTGATAGGATTCTAGTAACCCTAGGGGACTGGGTGGTTACACTAAAAATAAATTTCACGCTAGAGTTAATAAAAGCATTAACATACTTGTCAAATCTACTTTTCTGGTGCACCATGAGTTTCTGTCATTTTCTCTACCCTAACCTTTGCCAGGTCTACAATGATATTTGTAAGCTAAATGTGGTGGCCATTTTATTTTCTTGAGAAAAACTACATTAAAACATTTATTTAATACTCAGATGCTTGTGGAATTAGACAATGTTACCACACAATAAAAAGAGAAAATTCCTGGAATCTTGTACAGTGGAAATAAATTAAAGTAAAAACATTTTTGCCCAAATTCATTGCACTGCTGCTTTAAATGCTAGTGAGATGAACATGGTTACTTTAGCCTTGGAGTCCATAAGAGTATGTTCTCAGTTTCTAACAATAGTGGAAATTGTTTCAGTTGTGTAGCTTTGGGTGATTTTTCTGGTTGAAAAAGGCAAGTTGTCAGCTGGTAAAATGTAAACCTGTTCAAAAATAACTTTCACCAACTCTCATAATGTTTCAGATACTGCATTATGTTTTGTGGGTAAAACCACAATCTTCAAGTTTCTATATCAGTCTTGATTTTCCAAGTTTTCTACCATTCTTTTTAAACTGCATTATCTTTTTATTGTGCCATTTGATGTAGCTTCCAAACCTTTCATTTTAACAGATACTGCTGTTATAGTCTCAGTATTAGTTTTAACTTGAGCTGAAATTGTATTCAGGTTTTCTGCCTTAGCATCTTGTAAAAAAACACTTTTGAATTAAGGGCCTTGAAGCACTTGTCAAAGTGGTGAATCCAGTTGAGGATCTGATCCATAGACCTCCCTGGTGATTTCATCATGTATCTGCTTTGTGAGGCATCCTCACTGATTACGTTTGCTTAGCTTTCACTAGGGAGGATGGTGGGGCCTTGCCAGAGACTGGCATCAAGGCAGCCATTATGGAGGTCCAGCAGATGAGGCAGCCAATATTTACAAGTGAAAGGGTACATAAATGGCTGGCACCCTTAAAGATAGATAAGACCATAGGCAGGCTGAGTTGCAGCTGAGGTTACTCAGGGAGCTGGCAGAAAAACTGACAGAAACCCTGATAAACCTAATCAACAGCTCACTGGGGACAGGGGTGGTTCCAAAGGATTGGAGGGTGGGGGATGTGGTTATGCTCCATGGGGCATGGGACAAAGACCAAGCAGGGAACTACAGACCTGGCATCCTTACCTCTGTTGTAGAGAGCTGAGGGAGTCACTAGACAAAAAGGACCTTGTGGAATACTTGGAGAGAGAGATAGGCTCCAGGATAGTTAACAGCATGGATTCGTGGCAGGGAGATCTTGTCAGACTAATCAGATAGTTTTCTTTGACTGGATGATGAGGGAATTGGACAGGGGCCATTCTACTGATTTGCTCAACTCTGATTTCAGAGAGGCTTTCATCTCAGTGTCTCACAGACACTTGCTGAAGAAGATGGAGGATCTGGCTGCTGCTAAGGTCATAGCAAACTGGGTAGGTAACAGGCAAAAGTGGAGGCAGCAGAGGGTAGTGGTCAATGTGGTCAAATCAGAATAGAGGGAGGTCATAAGCGGAGCACCACTGGGATCTTTCTTGGGTCCGGTACTCTTCAATATGTTCATCAGAAACATTGGTGAGGGAATCTGAGGCAGTTTGTTTCTGTTTGCGGATGACAGTAAGCTCTGTGGGAGGGTGGATAGCAACAAGGGAATCAGGAAAATGCATAGGGACATACAAAAGCTATGGGGGTGGTCTAAGATTTGGCAGTTGAAATTCAACACCATGAAGTGCAAGTTAATGCACCTCAGGAACAAGAATCCCAGGACAGAGTACTGGATGGGTGGAGTAAGACTTAGCACTACTGCTGGGTCTGCAAGAAGGGATGGAACTTGGTGCAAAAGGGAGGGCGAGAGGATCACTGCATCAAGAGAGGGAGGGTGCTCTGGGCTAACAACTAGCAACCATTTTCCCCTGAGGGAAGCAGTGCATGCTAACTCCCCATCAGGGGAGAGCACAATGTTTCACCCAAGGCCCTAACAGCAGAAAAGCCTGCTGTGGGGGGTGGTCGTCAGAAGGGGACAGTGGGAAGATGATGCTCATAGAGGGGGGATTTGATTGATAGGGGCACAGAGATTTTGGTCTGTAACATAGACCAGGTGGGGGTGGTAGTGCACTGTTTACTGGGGATGACAGCAGACAGGGTACTCCCTAGGATAAACTGGTTGGTTAGGGACGTGGGGAGAGGCCAGATGTTACTGGTCATGTTGGGATGAATGATCTGGCAGGAAAGTCACTAGTGGGTGATTATGGACAGTTTCAGGGATCCAAGTGCCACACTAAAGTGGTTGGTTGGTAATGTTACTTTCTCGGGGGGGGCACATTATGCAGGAAAGTGAGGCATGGAAGCTGAAAATCCTCCAGTTTAATGACTAACTGAAAGCATGGTGCACCAAAGAGTGGTCTTGCTTTTGAGGGACTATAGTTCCTTTTGGTGGTATACAGCCCATTTAAATTAGATTATTATCATCCCATGGGGTGGGAGGTAGGGTACTAAGACAGAAGTTTTAGGTCTTCATCTTGGGACAGTTTAACTAGTGGGGAGGAGGCTGGGTCATGGGTTATCCACTGGGTATACTCAATCAGGGGAGTCCTAGAAAGCACTCCCCTGTCTAGAAGGGCCATTCAGGGAGACAGAGTATCACAGAAAGGGGTAAAGTGGTGGGCCACACAACTGAGACTGAGTATTAAAACTGATAGGGGTGTATACTTGGTTAAACGTTTATCAAAGGGAGCAAATAGAGTAGGGAAATGGAAGGAGGAAGGATGTCAGGCAGGGTTCATGGGGGGTCATTTTAAATGCTAGAAGCCCTGGATATAAAATGAGTAAGCATTAGGCAAAGGCAGCAGATGACAACATTGACTTAAAGGGAAACGTCCATGTCCCGTCAGGCCCCACCTCCGTGTGAAGTGGGGCCCGATTACCAAATGTATAAATGTTAATAAAATTGCCTCTTACCGCTGAGTATTTAATTTAAAATCATATCTGGTTGATCCTGCACCCTCCCCACCAGCATTTTAGATTCAAATGCCCTCCCCATCACATCCTCAAGCACCCACGGCTGTCCCCATGATGACGTGGCAGGGTTATTAAACTGCTCCGGTTTGGAGCCAGTGTGCTGCCACAACATATTGAGACCAGTTACAGATAGCTAGCATGCCTGTTAGTCTGTACCTGGTCTCAGTATTACAAGAACACTGATAGACTCCAAACCGGAGCTATTTGAAGCTACCACAATACAGATTATATGTATTGTGGTAGCTTCAAATAGCTCCAGTTTGGAGTCTATCAGTGTTCTTGTAATACTGTAACTTGGCTGCTATCAACTTCTCACTCCCATCCCTATGGAACACCATGTAAGGCTCTCTAAACCTCTCATCCCTTCCAGGACCATTCACATTCAAAGCACTAATAGCTAAGTACCTGAAGGAAACCTGCAGCTGTTTTTGATGACTGTGTGCCATAGTTCGAGTATCTTCCATGAATCCTTCGTTACAGAGTCTATCTCAACTCACAGCCCCCTTAGGGGGTTCCTAGCAATTTTTAGCCCACCTCACCAATAGGGGGTACCCAGCACTTATTAGCTCATCTACACTTCTCCTGGCCCTCACCATTCTACCCTCTCTCCCTCCTCACATACTCTCCCCTCTCACATACTTTTCCCTCTTCCCCTTTCCATCTTTCTGTCATGATTTATAACCGATGCCACCTATGTTAGTTCTGTATGTATAGGCCTATATTATCCTTCACATGTACAGTGCCTTGTTTTTGTCCATTTTATCTGCAACTGTATATTTTTATTGTTGTCCAGGACCACTTTGAAAATGAGCTTGCTCAATGGCGTTTACGCCTGGTTAAATAAAGTTTGATTGATTGATTGATTGAACTGGTCTCAATATGTTGCGGCAGTACACTGGCTCCAAACTGGAGCTGTTTAATAATCCAGCACTATAGCAAGCATATGGAGACACCCCAGCTGATCCCTTCCTGCCACATCATCATGGGGACAGCCACAGGTGCTTGTGGGCATGATGCGGGCGGCATTTGAATCTAAAATGCCAGTGGGGAGGGTGCAAGATCAACCAGATATGATTTTAATTTAAATACTCAGTGGTAAGTGGCAATTTTATTAACATTTATACATTTGCTAATCGGGCCCCACTTCACACTGAGGTGGGGCCCGATGGGACATGGACATTTCCCTTTAATGGCAGTGATCAAAACATGGGGCATCACCCAGCAATGACTGGGACCTCACTGTCCAGGCTACAAATTATTCAGGAGGGACAGAGTAAATGGGAGAAGAGGGGGGTTGCACAGTTCATCAAGGAATGTATCAGAGTTATAGAAGATAATGATATAGGGTGTAAGAGCATGGTTACAGCTTACAGTGGATGGAGGGTTGTCGTCTGCTTATTAGTGATCCACAGTCCTCCTAATTAGACAGAAGAGGTGGACAGGACTCTAGATGAAGAAATCAGGAAGGCAGCAGCTGGAGGGGAAGTAGTCCTGTTAGGTGTCTTCAACTTACCAGACAATGACTACAGCATCACAATGGCACAAAGCACCAGAAACGAGGCATTCACAGACACGTTCCAGGACTGCTTTCTGTCTCAACTAGTGGAGGAGTAGACTAAGAACAGGATCATTCGCACTAGGAACAGGATCATTTTCAAACTAGTTTTGACTAATAGTGACAACAGTGGGGGATTAACAGTGAAAAAGCTGCTAGGTTCTAGTGACAGCAACACAGTGTGGTTAGACATAGCCCTGAAATCTTAGAAGCAGTTGACCTGAGCAATGGTCCTGGACTATAGGAGGATTCAGGAGGAGCTAGGGGAAAGGTCTGTGGGATACAAACAGCTAGATGTGGCAGAGAGCAAGTGGGAGCATATCAAAGTAGGGATGTTTATTTTAATTTTTTGTTTCAAATTTTGTTAACCATGTAAATACAATGGGCCATGTGGCCCTTTTACATGTATGATGAGGACATACAAATTATTGAAAACATAACAAATGCATGGCAGCAGAAAATACAATAAAATATGAGAGAGTGATGTTCAAAAAGAAACACAAAACAAATTATGAAATTTACAAAAAACAATTACAACAGAATGTTGACACTAGGTGAGATTTGTATGCAGTATTAAACTGATTTATTGTATTTAAAATTCTAATTTATGGACTCATTGGGCTCGATTTTCAAAAGTAAAACACTGGCGAAAGGTGCCTGTGCCAAACAACTGTGACACAAGTGACACCTTGTGTCAAAGTTCATGGCCATCTGGATTTTCAAACATGGGCTATGATGAAATTAGGATGCCATATACCAAAGCCACCCTGCATCACCCATGTGGCAAAATCACCCTTGCACCAGGTCGCAAGGGTGCTTGCACCACAGCGGGATTGCACCATCCCCTTATTTGGAATTCCAAAAGCCCTGCTGTGGTCTCAAGAGGGGGCTCAGGTTTGACCACCCAGGAGCTGATCTAAGGGTCCTGTGCCACTGCCTGGCAGGGTGGCAAATGAGGGAGACCTGGAAAGTGGGGATCAGGAGTGATGGAGCTGTGGGGTTGCCATAGGGGGATGATGGAGTCACAGTGGCAGTGTCACAGAGCTGAGGAGGCACCTGCTGGAGGTGCCATATGCAGAAGCACACAACTGATTGGACTGGGTAGGGAGACTGGCATTGCCACACCATCATGACCCAAACCCCAGGTGGCGATAGCCCTGGCACCTGAACCGCAGGACCTATGGTCCCCTACATGGTGTGGGTGGCAGTGGGTGCAGTTTGTGGGGTGCATGCAGTGGGCTGGTACATGCCCCAGGCACTTCAGCTTTCCCTTGGTACACAGTCCCCCACGTGGTGGCTGCCAGAAGCCTGACTACTCTGCTGGGGACTGTGGGTCCTGGGGGCAGGTGCCAGGACTGCTTTCCACCTGTAGTCCAGGTCATGATGGTGTGGCTGTGTCAACCCCTCTTACCCAGTCTGATCGGCTGTGTGCTACTGTGAATGGCACTTCCACCAGGTGCCTCCTCAGCTCCCTCTCACTGCTGCTGTGCCCCTTTTGTCTGCTATGGCATCCCCACTGCTCTATTGGCCCCTGGTGCTCACCCTGCAGCCAGATTAACCCCCCCACCTCTGCAGCTCATCTAGGCTTGCACTGGGGAGGTGGGGCATGACTGGACCCTCTGTCAAACTCTTCTATTGCACCACATATCTTATGCAACCTGCCGCTGCAGCAACTCTTGGGACTTTGGTGCATGGATCCCATGTTTTATTAAATAGGATGCGGGGTCCCTGATGCAACTGGAGTTTGCCACAGCCCTAGATCGGCACAGATTACATTGCTCCAAAGGCAGTTTGAAAATCTAGCCCATTGTATTTCAATTTTTGATTGCCACCCTTACAGAAATAATTATATAAAATGTTTTCATGCTGCATGTATAAAACTACCCAGGTGAAATGCGTGCTGCAAATATGATTTAAATGTTAAATTGGAACTGATTGCATGCATATGGTATGCATGCAGCAAGCAAGTGTGCAAACCATGATTTTTAATTTAAATTGGGAAAGGCTGCATGCATGTGGCATGCATGCAAAAAGCAAGTGGTCACTGATAACTGCACACATAAAAGTTAAGTGACTTGCTCAAGATCACACCATACACAAGTGGGGGCTGTGAAGATTCAAACCCAGGTCTTCATGTCTTCAAGTCTCCTGGCTTGCAGTTCAGTGCCTTTAACCACTAAGCCATACTGTCTGCACACATATGGCTTGCTTGCACTTCAGTATATAATGTATCTGACTATATCTGCATGCATGCGACATGCTTGTAGCCACTGTTACGCTTTTCAGTTTTCTTCTCTTACTCATCTTAATTTCGCAGTTGAACTGTAGCACACATACCAATGGAAACACATGTGGTTCCTCCCCTGCCCAATACACAAACTTACCCATAAAACCACTTAATTACTTCTGTTTGGCCTGTACTCCTACTATTTTCCCTCCATAGTTTTGAATGCTTCCACACAAACAGACCTTAAGGTGCAAACACAAAAGTAGCAAAAACTTGACACACATCCACATGGCCAGTCCCCCCCCCCCATGCACACACACACACTGTAGTGGGTATGGCCATGCTGCTACAGACAACTCACCAAGTATAGCTATAAGTAAAATGTCTTACTTGAGTACTAGGGAGCCAAAGGGAGGAGTTTTTAAGAGATGATGTCCATGGGTTAGAGTGCTGGGGTGTACCACCTTGGAATGAATGGAGTTATTTTTTATTACTATTTTATATGTTATGATGATGAGTTGGAGAATAATGAAGGCCATTTTTCTACTAACAAGGCCCTTGTTAGTTGAGCGGTGGCCTTCATTAATCTCCAACTCTCCATCAATAATGTATAAAATAGTAATAAAAAATACCCCCATTGATTTCAATGGTGCACACCCTTGCAGTCTACTTTGCTCTTTGTCATAATGTGCCTGAGCTTAGGGATATGGAGGACAGCTGCACTGGGGGGGGGTGGTCATAAGCCTGACTATACTGGGGCTTTAATAGTCTGTGCATATCATACCACTCAACTGTCCGTGAATGTAAGGGACAACTCTAGAATGTCTGTAACATCTCTAAAAGGTACAACTTATTTGTTTTGACTGAAAAGTGATATGCAAATCAGGAAAAATTAAAATGTATAAGATTCATCTGTATATACCTCAGAACAGTGCATCAGATTTGGGCTTAAACCCACCCAGTTACTAACCAATTTTTTCCTGGCTAAAATTCTCTACCCCCCCCCAAAAAAAAAGAACTTAGTCTCGATTTTTCTCCCTGACTCCATTCTATTCAATACCCAGCCCTTATGGGTCATGAAGCCACTCAAAGGTGAAGAAACATGAAAAACACATCAATATTTCAGTCTTTCCTCCTTCCCCAATCCCCCCTGTAAAAAAAGGATTTACTTTTACTTACCCAGACATATGGCCAGAACTTGCAGCATGGCAAAGTGTGCCACTGACCCAGTTTTCAGTCCACTGCTCCTCTCTCCTTCCGCCAGAAGCTGGATGCTAGAACTGACTCCCCAACATGGTCTGTGACCAAATCACCTCACCAACCAAACCCACCCAATCTGGATTGCTTGCTTCTTGCTTGGTTGCAGCTGTGGCTGCTGCCACACTGCACTGATCTAGGCCTATGAAGGTCACCCACAGAACTGTCACCACTGCTGCTCAACCTAGTTTGCTGCCATGGGGTCTGTGCAGTTTTTTTTGTAAGGCAAGCCTCGTAGAGTAAGTAGATAACCTAGTCTTGAGTTAGCTTCTAGCTCACCCTCTGCCCCTTCAGCTACCAGGGGAGATGGAGTTTCACTAAGAGTAGACCAACAAAAAATATGCTGCCACAACACTGCTAGTGAGAGTTCAGTGCTCACCAGCTCCTTCAAGCTGTAGTGTTCAGTCTGTCTACTCTGTGGCAGGAAAGACAGTGTTGCACTTGCAAGACTCATGCTCTCTTTCTTGACTGGAGCTCATCCACATCACATGTGATTGTGCCACCGCTATTAGGTGGAGAGAGAGTGGACAACACAATACAGTCAAGTCTGGAGAGTACCTGCAGTGTGAGCACATATAGGCCAGGTGGGCACGTGTGCAAAATATTAAATGTAAATTTAATGCTATTATTACCACACCATAAGAACAACCTAGGCACAAATATGGGGGGGGGGCTGCCCCCTTTTCCTTACCTAAATGGCACCCCTGCTTAATGGTAGAAATTCATTCTCAGGTGCTAATGCAATGGTTTCCACTGTGTTCTGAGGTACTGTATCTCCATGTTTCATGATGTGTCCTAATCATCATGTGGGTTAGTGTCCCTCATTGTTTCTCATTTTAAGTGTCCATGTCCCTCATTTCAGTGACAAAATGTGATGTATGGTGCATGCTTTCAAGATCCTACTCATCAGAGTGCTGAGCATGGCCATAGTGTATATGCTCAATACAGAATGACAAAGGGAAAGTAAATGAGATGAAACAGTCATGGAGAAACACATTTGTAGCACTAAATATGCATAAGGGATTTGCATGGTCCAGAACAAAAAGGATAGGCTTCAAAACACAGAGGATCCTCTTCGTACATCTGAAATTGGGTAAGTTGACTGGCTATATCCTAGGCATTTGATGTAGTAGGCAAACAATACTTCACAAATTAATGGTGATTTAATGACAAAAATCAAAAGCCATTAAACAGCCTGCAAAAGGATCAGAATTAATGAGTTTACCTAATTTTTATGGGAATTCAAATAAAAATGTATTTTAATGACTCTAATTGCTAGAGAAAGTATAAGAAATACAAACTGATGTGTTTTTTTAGATGAGCATTGCACTAGCTTAGCTGCTGCACACATGGAAAGTATGTAGCATGTGAACCTGATGTGATGTTTAAATGATGTTCACACCAGCTTAACTGCTGCACTCATGTCAAGTGTGCAACATGCGAATCTGATGTAATTTTCAGAAGATGTTCACACCAGCTTACCTGCTGTGCACATGTCAAGCTTGCAGCATGCAAACCTGATTTGGGTTTTGGACCTGGCTTGCTTAGGATCCCTTTGTGTATGTGAGCTGCATGCATTCTGCATGTACACAGCACACCTATATTTCTGTAAGGGCATATACATAAATGATTTCTGACCCTTTGGAGTTGTAAAATATGGTACAGATAAAGTTGTATGATCATCAGAGCATAAACATGCCAAGTTATTTTTAAACCTTAAGGTGCCCCATAAAGTGCCCTCATCACCTTTTTTTAATGCCTTGTACAGTATGTCATACAATTAAAGTAAAACAAATCCTTGTATTTCAGTGGTAACCAATCCAACTTTTTGTAGAGTACAATGATGTTCCCTAGCTTTTTCTCTTAGGGCAAATCTAGAAACTGAGTTATACATACAAACTCTCTTGGCCTTTACTTTTTTGGACACATATTACACCTCCATAATCAATAGCTGGTAAAAGACAAGTTCATCATATAGACTTTCAAGTATTATCTGTTAATAGATCTCTTAACCTGTACAAGGCATCCAATTTTTTATGTAGCTGACCACAAACTAAATAGGAGTCGAGAGTTACTTCCAGATATTTGAAGTGACCCACAACTTACTACAAAGCTCCATCACTACATTTTACAGCTGATATGTCCCTATTTGTACTAGACTTTTGTGAAGCATAAAATAACATTGCTTTTGTTCTCTTATTGTTCACCAACATCCTGTTTTGAAAAATAAACATTTCTGCAATTGACCAAATTCAGTGCTCAAATTTTTATTTAACACATTCAAATCTTGGTGGGCTGTATATGTGACTGCATCATCAGCATGAAGTATTTTGTTTTACAAAGTTAACATTTGAGGCAGGCTATTGGTGAACAAAGAAAACAACAGAGGCTCAAGAATGAACCCCTGCAGTATATTACGAGTTATTGCTTTTAGATCAGAAATAGATTCATTTACTTTTACAATTTACTTTCTGTTTGTCAGATAACTGGCGACCCATTTCGAAACAGGGGCACCCACCCCTAACTTCGTGTGGTTTAGCCACAGGAGAGACTGATCTACTAGGTTGAATGCCTTGGTCAGGTCCATGAACACTGCCCCCATGAACATGCCCTCCTCCATGTTCACATAAAGATAACCTATAAACTTAGAAACAGAAACATAGACTTTGACAGCAGATAAGGACCGCTTGGCCCATCTAGTCTGCGCATTTCCCTACCTACAGGATAGGCCGCAGATCCTAGTTAACCAACAGCCTATTTCTTCCTACCCCCCACAAGAATTGCCTTATGTCTGTCCAATGCATTCTTGAATTCTCCCACAGTTTTAGACCTCACAACCTCCTGATGAAGGCTGTTCCATGCATCCACTACCCTCTCTGTGAAATAATACTTCTTCACATTGCCCTGAACCGCCTCTATCTTTAAATTGTGTCCCTTGTTCTTGCAACGCCTTTTTCTGAAAGATGCTACCTCTTGACTTTGTTGATTCCACTGAGGTACTTAAAAGTTTCTATCATGTCCCTCTCCCTTCTTTCCTCAAGGGTATACATATTAAGCTCCTTTAGTCTCTCCTCATACGGCTTCTCTTGCAGACCCTGCACCATTTTAGTTGCCCTCCCATGGACTGCCTCTATCCTGTCTATGTCCTTGTGGAGATGGGGTCTCCAGAACTGGACGCAGTATTCCAGATGGGGTCTCACCAACTGTCTGTACAGAGGGATAACAACTTCCTGTTTTCTGCTGCTGATGCCTCTCCCTATGCATCCCAGTATACCCCGAGCCCTCCCTACTGCCTTCTCACATTGCTTGCTAACCTTAAGGTCATCTGATATGATTACCCCCAGGCCCCTTTCCTTTTTTGCTGTTGCTATTACTACCCCCCATTGTGTATTCTTCCCCTGGGTTCTTGTTTCCCAGGTGCATTATTTTGCACTTCTTTGCATTGAATCCTAGCTGCCATACTTCTGACCATTCCTCCAACCTTGCCAAGTCCCTTCTCATCCTTTCCTCAGCTCCTTGTGTATCAACCCTGCTGCAGATCTTGTGTCATTTGCAAGAGGCATACTTTTCCTTCCAGTCCCTCTGCAATGTCACTTATGAAGACATTAAAAGGACTGGACCAATACTGAACCCTGCGTACCCCACTAGTAACCCCTCTTTTTCAGAGTGGACTCCATTTACAATTACCTTCTGTGTCCTGTTGTCCAGCCAATGTTTTACCCAGGCTACCATCCTGGGACCCACTCCCAGGCTGTTTAATTTGACTATTAATCTTTGTGTGGTACTGTGTCAAATGCCTTGCTAAAGTCTAGGTAGACCATGTCCACAGCCCTCCTTGGTCTACTACTTTGGTCACCCAGTCAAAGAAATCTATTAGATCTGTCTGACATGACCTTCCACTGTGAACCCATGCTGCCTTGGGTCCTGTGCCCCACTGGCCTCTAGGTACTCAACTATTCTTTCCTTCAGAAGTGACTCCATCACTTTCCCTACCACAGAGGTCAAACTGACAGGTCTATAGTTTCCTGCCTCTGTCTTGGTTCCACTTTTGTGAAGGGGAATCACATCCACCTTCCTCCAGTCCTCTTGACCATGTCAATCGCCATGCTGTAGTCCCATCTGCAACCATACTGTACATTTATTAGGACATTATGCTTTTCCAAGTAGTTTGTTAACTGAGTGTGAAGAATTCTTTCTTGCATTTTGCCCAACAGTGATAACATTGAAATTGGCCTATAGTTACCCACTTCAGTTTTTGAGCCCCCTCTCTGTACTGGAACAATGTGTGCTGTTTTCCACAGCTGTGACCTAAAAACATAGAAACATAGAAGCTGACAGCAGATAAGGACCACAAGACCCATCTAGTCTGCCCATTTCTTTTTCTGCCTTATGAATGGGCCTTCGGCCTTTGCTCTGCCAATGGCCTGTCTATTCATACCCATCTGTATTGCTCCCTAATGCCTATCCCATGCCTGTTTGAAGCCCTACACTGTATTCATATCCACCACTTCCTGAGGTGGGCCATTCCATGCATCCACTACCCTTTCTGTGAAAAAGAACTTCCTGGAAGGTCACGTGATGCAGAGTGCCTAAAAGCAGCACTAATCTGGAGCTCCCGCCTATCTACCGCTATTAATCCTTTTTTTTTGCCCTACTATTATTAAGGGTATGACTCAGACTTTAGATTTAAGCTTCCTTGGTATCCTGGATCTCAGTGGCTGAGCTTTGACTGGATTACAACAGTGTAACTGGCTTTACAGCCAAGATGGAAGTGGAGATGAAGCAGGCCGGTATCAGACATACTCTGCCACCTACCCCAGAGAAAACATCCAAGAAATCAAAGCATCAAAGCTCTGGGAATGTCTCTAAGCCTAGTTCCTCTGGCACTTCTGGAATCCTTTAACTGAGGATCTCTTTCTCCAGAAATTGCTCCCATTCAAAGAAACCCTAGAAGACATTTTGGCAGAGCTAAAATCGATTTGAGGTGACCTTAGCTCTTTATCTTCAAGAATTGGAGATTCGGAGGCGAGAACCTCCTCTTTGGAGAAATGGAAGGAGAAACTAGACCCAGAAATTGCTCACCTGAAACAGCAAATCAGCAAACTCTAAATGAAAACTGAAGACTTGGAGGGGAGAAGCAGAAGGAATAATGTGTTGATCCTTGGGTCTGCCTGAATCGGAGGAAGGAGCCGACACTATTGCCTTCCTACAGAAATTCTTTGTCAAGATTGTTGTCCCTTCTCCCCTCAACCCACAGTACCACATCGAGTGAGCCCATCATTCCTGAGACCAAGACCCCCACCTGGTACAACTCCAAGGCCTATAATTGTGAAGTTTCTAAGCTTTCTGGAAAAGCAGCGCGTGTTAACCAAAGCGAAGGAGCTCCAGGCCATTCTGTGGGGTAGCTCCAAGCTGAGGATTGCCCAAGATCTTCCTTTTGAAATGTGCCAGAAAAGATCTGATTTCCACCCTACGGTCAGCAAGCTGATCATGGCAGGAATACGATTCAAGATGATCTACCCCACCAAGCTGCATGTGGCAATTGATGGGGTATGGCACTCATATGAATATTCAGAGCAGGCAGCCACTGATCTAGCCAGAAAATTACCCAACCTGTTCAAATCAAGATGAACTTTCAGTGCAGTTATCTGTGGACTTTTGTTTTTTTATGCTGTGAGAGTAGCTTAGTTACCTGCTTGCAGTTTTCTCTTCTCCCTTCTCTCTTGGTCTCTCAGGGGCTGGGTGGTCGGGGAAGGGAAGGCTGATGTGAGGCCTAGCAGGCCTGGATTTGGCTCAGTGAAGTGATTGAGCACTCTAGATTGGGAAGGGTGGGAACCTTATTTTAGGGAGCCTTTTCGCATGTTGTCAGTAGAGACGGACCAGATGGTCCCACCGGTTTGTAAGTCCCCTTGTCACTTCTTGTTCTTTCGGAGTTAGGACTGCCCCAGGAAAACTGGCTAGCCTAACAAATTGACTGGGAGTCCTGTGGACTCCGCCCTCCTGCATTTTGACCCTTCGGGTAAGTTAGTTTTAAATGCATTTACCTGGGGCAACGGCATCATTGGGGATAGTTAGTTTGTCAAGGCTTGCATGTGAGTCAGTTGGCAATCTGATTTTAGAGAATTCATTACCTACTTCAACCTGTAAAGCCTTTACTATTTTGAGCACTGTTGCAATTGTTAGGGCTTCTGTTTCTTTTTTCTCCCAAGGGGTTGGCAGGTGGGGGACCTTCGGGAAGGAGCAAGCTTGGGAGAGCTGCATAACGCACCAGGGAAAGGGGATAAAGGTGCATTCCCTGAGAGGTATGGAGATCAGAGAGTGCTAAGATTTTCTCTCTCTCACATTCCGGATTCAGATTGTGGTGCTTTAGTTCAGATCTAGCAATTGTGTACATAGATTCTCCCTCTCATAGGAATGCAGCCTATTGGGTCTGGTTCTCGATAAAAGTTATGAAGATGTCCAATATTATTCTCGTATACAGATGGGGACCTTTTATTTATAGGTTGAGGGGTTTGGGGGGAGGGGGGTTTTACTTCCTTGGTTTCTTCCCCACTGACTATACAGTCTATGTTTAATACAGGACGGTTAGAGTCATCTACTTTTTCAGTAACTCGAGCAGCTCATGACCTTCTTTGGGAAAGGAACTTTCTCTTTATTACTTCTTCTCTACAGGGGTTGTGGGGGAGGGGGGTGGGTTTGGAGTGCGCCTTCTGGGGTTATTTGGTCAGTTAATGGTACATGTTCACTTTCTTTTTTACATAACTGTACATGACCTTGGTGCCAATTAAAATTGCCTCATGGAATGTCAGAGGTGTCAGGGATATGTCCAAAAGATATCAGGTTCTCAAAAATTGTGCCCTTTTAAATATCAACATTCTTTTGGTGCAGGAAACCCATCTCATGATCACGGAAACAAATGGGCTATATCGTCAGGGTTTTTCTCAGATTTTCACATCCTGTGGGTCATCATCTAGCAAAGGGGTGGCAATTTTGGTTAAAAGACACGTATTGTTTGTGGCAGAAGAGATTCTAGCAGACCAGGAGGGTAGATATATTATTGTTAAAGGCATACTCAATAATGTTAGGGTTGTGGTAGGTGCAATTTATGGTCCAGTCAGATGGGATGCGGATTTCCTTATGAATTTGGCTGACAAACTGAGCAGATTTCTGCCCTCCTTGCTAATCCTAGGTGGTGACTGGAATATTGCTCCATCACAAGACCTGGACAAAACTTATAGGCCTCTAAAACCCCTATCCTCTCCACAATTAGCTCTGAGGGATTTTATGGAGCTATTGGGTTTATGTGACCTATGGTGTCTGCTCAACCCCTCTAGTCAGCTCTTCTCCTTTTATTCCCAAATTCACCCGTCGTGGTCCAGACTAGATTTCATTTTAATCAGTACCGCCCTTCTAGCTGGCCTTCACCAGACAGGAATTGAACCAATTGTTATATCTGACCATTCAGTGGTATGGATCTCGATCTCCCCCGACCCGAACCCTCAAAGGGATATTTCATGGAAACTAAACACACAACTTCTAAAAGAGGAATGAATAATTTCCCACATTAAGATGCTAATCTCCTCCTTTATAGAGCTCAATAAGGGCACCAGCAGAGAGGACTTGATTTGGTGCTCTCTTAAATGCTATATCAGGGGAGAATTCATTAAGCTAGCTTCCAAAAGGAAAAAACAAAGAGAGGCTAGAGTCATCTTGCTGTCGAATCAAATAAGGGTTGCTGAAAGCAACCTATCCTCTTCCTCCCCTCCAACCACCTTGGAATCCTTATTGAAAGTTAGGAATGAATATGAGGACTTGTTAAGGGAAAAGGCAGAATATGCCATCCTTAAAACTAAAGCTCGTTATTTTGACCAAGGCGAGAAACCGGGTAGAATGCTAACCCTTTGCCTACGGGAAGTAGAGAGCTCGAGGCTAATTCCGTCAGTGCAATCCCCAGATGGCTCTATGAAAACCTCCCCTCGAGATATCTCCCAGGTTTTTGAATCATTTTATAAGGCCTTATACAGTAAGGGTCCCTCCCAAGCCTCCCATTCCTGCATTGAACATTATCTGGACGGCCTTAATCTCCCCTCCCTGCAGGCCCATCAGTGTGCGATTCTGTCTTCTCCAATCACTTTGGGTTAAGTAGGGGAGGCAATTAACGGGTTATCACTGGACAAATCACCAGGTCCTGATGGTTTCCCTTCCAACTTTTATAAAACCTTCTGTAAGGAACTAGCTCCCCTCCTCTTGAAACTATTTGAGTATATGTTCACCTCAGACTCCCTAGACCCCACCTTGCTGGAGGCCACAATAGTCCTGATTCTGAATCCAGACAAACCCCCAATGAGCCCACTAGCTACTGCCCAATTTCACTATTAAATTATGATATTAAAATTTTAACAAAAATCCTATCTCTTAGAATTAAAAAGACCTGGTCTCATCTGTTGAGCCCTGAACAGGTTGGATTTGTGCAAGGCAGATCTTCTGCTGACCACTTGTGAACCCTTTCACATATTTTCCAGGTTGCCCAAGATTCCCAGATCCCCATGGCTTTAGTCTCATTAGACACAGAAAAAGCTTTCAACAGAGTAAACTGGGATTTTCTTTGGGCAACCCATAAGAAAATGGGTTTTCCGGGAACTTTCATTCAATGGATACAGACGGTATATCATTCTCCCACCGCTAGAATTTACTGTAATGGGGTTTTCTCTTCACAGTTTTCCCTGTTCACTGGTACTAGGCAAGGTTGCCCCTTGTCTTCCTTTTTATTTAATTAATATTTGGAACCCCTTTTACTCAGTATTAAGAGCTCGCCTCAGGTTATAGGTTGTTCAGTGTACCAACAATCTCTGACCCTTTCAGTGTATACTGATGATATGCTTCTACATTTAGCATACCTGGAAACCTCGTTAGCACATGCACTATAAATTATTGAGCAGTTTGGGCATGTGGCTAATTATAAGTTAAACTTATCCAAATCGGTAATATTCCCATTAAATGCCCTCACTCACCAGGTTAACTTTAATCATTTCAGTATGAAATGGTCCTCCTCCTCAATCAAATATTTAGGTATACATCTCACTAGAGACCCAGAGGCTCTCAGGAGACTTAATCTGGATGATTTGGTGTTGAGTATCCAGCAGGATCTCCATAGATTGGTCAAACTCCCATTATCGTTATGAGGTCGTATCAGTATTATAAAAATGAATGTTCTGCCCCACCTTTTCTACCCTTTAAATTTACTGAACATCTGGCTCCCAGTGTCATATTTTCAGCAACTCCATTCTACCTTTTCTAAATTCATCTGGCGGGACAGACATCCTAGACGGGCTTTCGTTAAACTTAATCTACCCAAAGAAAGAGGCGGACTTCGCCTCTCCAACTTCATTTTTTACTACTGGGTGAGTCATCTGTCCAAATTGGGGAGATGGTTCATGGCCATACCTGATGAACATGTTCCCATCTGGTTACAATTGGAGAAAAAGCTTTTGGATATGCACAACCTTAACTCATCCAGAATTTTTTACTACTCCACCTCTGCATTACCAATTCTCATACAAAATTCGGCTGTGGGTGTCTCTATTAAAGTTTTAACTCAGTGTTGGAACTTCTTTAATATCTCGCCTAAAAAGGATACAGCTCAATTCCTTACTTTAAACCCTAACATCAAAATAGGAGGTTCACTGCTTTCTTCAGAATGGCTTCCCCAGCTACAGGGTATTCTAGTGGAAAACCTGTTTTCCCAAAATGCTCTCCTTTCCTCACCTGATATAATAGCTAGATTTAATATTCCTCAGAAACATATATTTAAAGTTTTCCAGTTGAGACATCTCATGGTCTCTATCTTTGGGACCACACTTAAGCTGTCCCAAATCAGGCCCTTCTTGGATCAGATACAGGATTATGCAAATAAGCCCCATGGAATCTCAATGATTTATTTTTTTATTCTGGGTATCAAATACCCTAACGCCCTTCCAGGTTCTAAAACTTGGATCTCTCTTCTGCCAGACTCCACTTTGGATTGGAGCCAGATCTGGGAAGATATGCATAGATACCTCACTCAAGATAGGCACAGACTTATCCAGTATCACATCTTAAACAACCTGTACTATACACCAGTTAAGTTGGCCAAATTGGGCAGGCTACCTATGACTAAATGTACACAGTGTGGCACAACTGAAGGAAACCTGATACATACAGTATTTTCTGGCACTGTGAAAAGGTGACTCCGTTGTGGAACACAATTCAATCCAATCTAGATCCCCTACTGGGATTGGAGGAATTGTTTACCATAGAAATTTGTATCCTAGGGATGTTTTCCAATATTAGGATTCGGGAGAGCAGATTTCACATGGCTTTAATTTCTATAGTAGTCAAAAGATTGGTTCTCAGGCACTGGATGGACCAATTGGTTATATCATACGCCGAATGGCTGAAAGAAATGTCACTTTGCTTTAATACTGAGAGGTTAATAGCCAGATCCCAGAACCGTATAACTTCATTTAATCATAGATGGGGTAAACTTTATGCTCTATACTTGAATTAATAACCATGTAATGCATGCCTCTGACCGCTTATGTTTGTCTTATCATTTTTTGATGCTTGTCAATGCTGGAAATTTATATTTTTTGTTATCTCCTTGCTATGCTGTTTTAATAAGGCACACTCCAGGGGAGGGGTGGTAGAGAGGGAATCGGGATGGGGGTGGGGGGAAGGGAGGTTAGGTTTATTGGTATAGTATCATTTTGGTTATGTTTGATCCAGAGATAGTCTGGTGTCTTGTTGCCATTAATCTATCTTTGCTATTATTTGTGTACGGCTATTTTCCTTCTGGTTTCATAGCTGGTGTTATGATTTAAACTAATAAAGATGTTGAATTTAAAAAAAAGAAGAAAAAGAACTTCCTCACAATACCCTTTAATTGGCCTCCATCTAATCTCATCCTGTGTCCTCTTGTCATGCTATTTTTCTTATATTGAAACATGTTAGACTCTTTCACCTTGTTCATGCCCTTAAGGTGTTTGAATGTTTCGATCATATCACCTCTCTCTCCCTCCTTTGCTCTAGGGTAAACATACTGAGCTCTGTTAATCTGTCCTCATATGTTTTCTGATGAGTCCTGCACCATTTTGGTTGCCATTGTCTGGA
Organism: Neoceratodus forsteri; assembly: GCA_016271365.2. Lineage (NCBI taxonomy): Eukaryota > Metazoa > Chordata > Ceratodontiformes > Ceratodontidae > Neoceratodus > Neoceratodus forsteri. The sequence goes on from CM057458.1 coordinate 1,091,712,043, forward strand.
CTGCCTCAATTTGGTTAATGTCCTTGTGAAGTTGTGGCCTCCAGTACAGCATGCAGTATTCCAGATGGGGCCTAACCTGTGTCTTGTAAAGAGGGATTATTTCCTCCCTCTTACGACTTGTGATACCCCCACTAATATACCGCAACATCCCCCTAGCCTTACCTACTGCTTTAGTGGTCTGCTTGGATGATTTCAGATCATCTGTGATGATGATTCCCAAGTCTCTTTCTTCCCTTGTGACTGCCAGCAACTTCCCTCCCAGCCTATAGGTGGCTTCAGGATTTATCTCCCCCTATGTGCATGATCTTGCACTTCTTTGCGTTAAACCCCAGTTGCCACTCTTCTGCTCATTGTGCCAGTTTATCCAGATCTCTTCTCATTCTGCCCACCCCATCTGGATCATCTACTCTGTTGCATATCTTTGTGTTATCTGCAAACAGACAAACCTTACCCTCCAGTCCATCTGCAATATCACTGATGAAGATATTGAAGAGGACTGGCCCCAGGACTGATCCCTGAGGTACCCCACTTGTGACTTGTATCTCTTCTGACTGTATACCGTTTACCACCACTCTCTGTTTTCTGCCCATCAACCAGTTTGCCACCCAGTTGACCAGCTTCTGACCCACCTCGAGCCTACTCAGCTTATTAATCAATCTTCCATGTGGAACACTATCGAAAGCTTTGCTGAAGTCAAGGTAGGTGACATCAACTGCTCCCCCTTGGTCCACCATTCTGGCTACCTAGTCAAAGAAATCTATGAGATTAGTTTGACAGGACCTTCCTGTTGTAAACCCATGCTGTCTTGGATCCTGTGCTCCTATGGATTCCAGGTGTTGCACTATCCTTTCCTTAAGGAGTGCCTCCATAATCTTGCCCACTACTGAGGTAAGACTGACTGGTTTGTAGTTCCCTGCCTCCTCCATGCTACCACTCTTGTGGAGCGGGATCACATGAGCCCTTCTCCAGTCTTCTGGGACCTCTCCTGTGCTCAGAGACTCACTAAACAGTTCTGATAATGGCTCTGTTAGTTCCACCCTTAGCTCCTTTAGTACCCTTTGATATATGCCATCAGGTCCCATTGCCTTGTCCACCCTGAGCTTATCAAGCTCTTGTAGGACCCTTTCTTTTGTGAAGGGACTAGTGCACACACCTCCCTCCCCCCTGTGTCCATGGTGCTGAGCTGTGGGCCATGCCCTACCTTTTCTTCAGTAAATACTGAGCAGAAGTATCTATTTAGGATAGCTGCTTTTACATGGTCCTCCTCCTCACATGCCCCCCTTAGCCCCTTTGATCTTAGCAATACCCACTCTGGACTTTCTTCTTTCACTAATGGGTCTATAGAAAGTCTTGTCCCCTTCTTTTACTGTTTGTACTAGTGTTTCCTCAGTTTTGGCCTTTGCCTGCCTTACCACCTTCCCTGCTTCCCTTAGGGAAGTTTGGTATGCCTCCCTATCTTCATCCCGCTGCATTCCCTTATATTTCCTGAAGGCCAGCTTTTTGGCTCTGACCTTTTCTGCTACTGTTTTTGAGAACCAAAGTGGTTTCCTTCTTCTTCTTTTGCACTTCCTTTTCTCTCAAACACAATGGGATGTTGCTTCAAGTACTGCATCCTTAATGCTTGCCCACTTTACCTGTACCCCCTCACCTGTATTTCTTTTTTCCAGGGTTAGCTTAACTCTGTTGGCCATTTTATCAAAGTCAGCTCCTCTGAAGTCCCATAGTTTTGCCTTGGAATGGGATGATTTAGTTCTAGTGGCCAAATTGAACCATACCATGTGATGGTCACTGGCCCCCAGGTGACCTTCTACCTGGAGATCTGTGATCCTTTCCTTGTTTGTCAGTACTAGATCTAGGATAACCCTGTCTCTTGTGGGTTTTCATACCAGTTGTTTGAGGCCCTCCCCCTGCAGGAATCCACCATATGTCTAGTTCTAGCAGATATTCCTGCTGGTATTGACCAGTCTGTATCTGGCATGTTGAAGTCTCCCATTATCAGAATCTCCCCTTTAGCTGTTATGTTTTGTATATCTTCTAACAGTAATGTGTCTATGTCCTCCCCCTGGTCTGGAGGCCTGTAGTCAACCCCAGTTCAAATGGCTGTCCTATTTCCTGTTTCCAGGGTGATCCACAGTTCTTCTGGCTCCTTATGTGTATTCTGAATTTATGCAGCTTTGATATTTTCATTGACATAAAGGGCCACTCCACCCCCCCTTTTTGCACCTCGGTCTCTTCTGAACAGTACATAGCCAGGTACTGAAGTCTCCCAAGTATGGTCATTGGTAAACCATGTCTCGCTAATGGCTACTATGTCCAGTTTAGCCTCTGTCATTATTGCCTGCAGGTCTGGGATCTTGTTTCCCACACTGCAAGCATTTGTGTACATGAGTTTCCATTAGCCAGATTTCAGTGTTAGTTGTTGGGCAAGGTCTGGCATTTCCCCTGTGCATCGTATGGGGAGACTGACCTTTTTCCTTACCTGGTGATGTAAATGAGCTACAAACATGCTGAACTCCTGTTTGACCACTAGCTGATGGGGGAGGGGTGTTCTTCCCATTCAATGTATGAGGTGCTGCACCCCTCTCCCCATTTGCTAGTTTAAATATTCTGCCAAGATGTCAAACTTCTACCCCAATGAGCTGACTCCCTCCTTAGTCAGATGCAGTCCATTGAAATTTAAAGAACTTTAGCTCCCAATACTGTTGCCAGTTCCCAACAAATTTGTGTCCTTTTTCCTGGCACCAGTCCTTGAGCCACATGCTTAGCTCCCCTATCTCCCCTTCTCTGACTTTCTATCCATCTGCCCCCCTCTCCCAGACTGGCTGTATCTCAGAGAAGGAGATGCTGGATGAAATGGATGATAGTTTGTCACCCAGCCTGGTCAGGTGTTCCTTGGTCTCCACAACTGACCAGATGTAGAGATCATTTGTCCCTATGTGTATCAGGATGTCAATGTTTTCTCCTGCTTCCTGAACAATTTTTGCAATGCGGTCAGTGTCTCTCCACGCTGATGTACTTGGGAGACATCTGACCATTACCCTTGGCTGAAGATAGGTATCAACTCCCCGAATCGTGGAGTCTTCTATGATCAGAAGTGTTTTGGATTTCCTTTTTGCTTTTTTTGTTTTGATTCCTGTTTTGGGTGAGTTTTGTTGTGCTAGCTCCTGTGCTGCAGTGTCCTGCTCTGTAGTGTCCTATGCCTCTTTGTTTGATTTCGGAGATAGAGGCAGATACCTGTTTGTAGTTTTTATATGGTTTGTGGAGGTGATATGTTGGAGAGCACTGAGTGATGGGGCACCTGATTTGCCCCTCCTAACCACCTGCCAACCTTCTGGACCAACTACCCTCTGCGGTCGAGGTGCTTCTGTTGGATGTTGGGGAAATGGCAGGCGGTTCTTATAATATATTTCCTCTTAAATATGCAATTTGAGGCATGTAATCCCTGCCCATGCTTTCTGGAGCTGAGCCATTAGATTTTCAATGGCCCAGCATGTAGGACAGTGTCCTAAATCCTGTAAAACTGGCCTTCTGAAAAGTGTTCCGCAGTACCTAGAGTTAATGACATCCATTCTAGATAAGTTGCTGGATTTATAACCTGGTCAGAGTAATTAGAAGGAAGAAAATGAAAGCAAAAGTTTGATTTTGTGTTTTGTTTGTTTGTTTTTGTATAACTTGTTATAACAAGTTAAATTACTAGTGCCCTTGTAAATGAGGTCACTGTGTGGATACCCATCTGATCCGCCCCTTCCTGCTTTGCTAAAGGAAATGTCACGACTGTGCTACCCTATTAAAGGAGTGTAGTGTGGGGTGGTTGGCAATGGGGGTGGGTGGCTTGGCCCTTCCCCTGCTGAAAAGAAGAACCACGGATGAAAGAAACAAGGAGGTAAGAGCAAGAAACAATCAGCCAGCAACAAATGCAGTAGCACTTATCCTAATGATAGATACCACTATAAAACCTGTAAAGCACCACCTGTAATAATTTCAAAGAAGATATACCCTGTAAGAAACCCTTTGCTACAGAGAAAAATAAAGCAGTAACAGAAGATATACCTTACAAAAGACAATTTGAATCAGAAGATTACAGCAGTAATCTGTAAGCACACACCTGTAGACACACCCTGTAATAATGCAGCAGAAGGTATACCCAGCAACAACAATTTGAATCAGAGAAAAATAAAGCAATAAAATGTTTGCAATAAACAGTAACAATCCCTGTGAGTACAAAATAAAAATAACAACACACAGTAAATCTACCTAGCCAAAAGAAGCCTTAATCCTTTTCATTGCTCTGGTAAAGTTCTTTGCTCTGTCCTTTCAAGTAACCTTGAAGAAAAGAGCTCAGGTGAAGTTAGGTGCCTTGGCCAGCAAACCTAGTCTTGGCCAGCAAAACCACTTCTTAAATAATGTTTGTGTGTGCATGTATTGAACTAGTCGTGTTGTCACTAAGCACTTTCCTTGCTATTTTTTGTACATTTTGTACTGTGCATGGTCTTAGCTATTACTATGCCTGTGGTTGTACTGTGCTTTAAGAGGAATGTACACATAATCTTAGGTACTGAAGCACAGCCTGTTAGTCTCTTGTCAAAGTGCCTGACACACAACACACTGTGATGTTGCATGTATCCACAATTCCAGGTTTTGTTGAGTCCTTCATGGATTAAACTTCACTGTATTTCCAAGGTGTTTGATGTGTTGCTTCTTTTGTGACAATGTGTGTGAGTGCACAAGTGTTCTTACTTTGCTTGATGTTTGTTGTACCAATCTGTATCACCTCCACTCCATTGGTGGCCCTTTCCCTTCCTGGGTGCACTTCTACATGTAGTGTGGCAAATGCTGCTGAATGTACAGCAGGTGCTGGAGGCAAGTGGTGATACCAGAAGTTGTGCCTTAATGGAACACATGCTCCATGTCTTGTACTGTGATACTCATTTAAATCTGGCATTTTGCAGTCTACAGATTTTGGGATTACCACCATGCTGAACCCATGATATAAACATGGCCTGGCATCAATAATTGAAGGTGGGTGCAATCAAGTCCAAAATGTGACTAATCTTCTAATAAGATGGGTATATGCGGCACAGATGCTAAAGCCACCGTTATCTATAGCACAACATGAAACTCAACAGAGACTGGGTGTTTCTATCACCTTGATGGTAAACAGGCTAAGAAAACATGCAAGGTACCAGAGAAAATCCCAATAAGTCTACTTTGGGATGTTTTGTTCCAGTGAAACTTGAAGACATGGGGAAAAGGAAGAGTGATGAGGTAGCAGTATCGCAGGCAGTTCAATGCATGGTGGATGAATATTTGGGGACACGAAGCACCTTACTATCACTGATGAGCCCTTGCAATACTGGAATAGCAAGGTCACTGAATGGTCAGCACTGACTATAGTAGCAATCAAATAGCTAAGCTCTTTACCCCTGAGTGTCGGTGTGGAGCAGGTATTCAGTTTGGCAGGGGCCATAATACAGGACAGGTGTACAAATCAGCCACCTAGAAATGATGGTATGCTAACATTTATTAAAATGAATGTTGGGCACATTTCATGCAACCCAATCATGACAGTTTTCCTACCACATGAAGGTGGCGGTGATGAAAATGAACTTGGAGCATGAGGTTGTCAGCATTTACAAAGGTCCCTCTACTGAGGTTGATGAAGCATGGATGGATAAAGAATTGCTGTGTGGGGAAAACTCCATTCTGAAATACTGAGAGTTGCTTCCTTGATGAAGATGAAGCACAAAAATCTATGTATAATATATTGTTGCCAATTATTGCAGCTAGATTTAGATGCACTGCAAAAAGTAGTTGCAGTACAGTACAAAGGTCAAAAAAGTTGTTATAGTATAGCAGCTATGTTACTACTATTCTACAACAACTTTTATGTACTACGTCCAAGCGCTCATGTGTCATGGCGAAAGTCAGTGCTCAATACTGAATGAACATTCACTTCAGCATCAGTTTTTTCAGCTTTTCTAATGTGCTTCTGTCAAAAATGAAGAAAGGATTCCTATCAAAATCCTTCCTCCTCAGAACAAAGTGAGCATGTAGAGCAGTGAGCCTAGCAGGTGGTGGGAGACAGCAGCATGAAGAGTTAACTGATAATTAAACAACAAAAAAAATACATGTTTCTTTGTTAAACAGAAAACCATACACTATATAAAATAAGAGATATGGAACTGTCCACATACAAGGCTGTGTTTCCATCTCCGGGATTGATGACAGTCATATGGACCTCTCAAGTTTTGCTCTCGAGGTCTATGATGTCATCAACCAACTCGATAGAAACACAGCCTTGTTGTGCATAGTTTCCTGTCTGTTACTACATATATTCTGGCTGTCCTTTCCTCATCGGTTGAATCCTTTTATGATTCACATTTGATTTAATTTTTCAGCATCTCTACTTTTTCACAAGTTATACTGCTGCTCGCTGTGTCCATCCAATTACCTGCCTCCTTTATCTCTGATGTGATGCCTACAGACAAACTAGAAAGTCATTGAACACTGCATAATAAAATGCAGATAATAACAATTGCAACAGCTGTCTTCATTACATTCACCCATAAACAAACCTAGATTCTTAATCATGGGTGAAGGTCATTTTCAGTTCAGCAGACTGGGCCCTCTAGAGTAAATAAGGTACTACCTCCTTTTCTGGCCTGCTTGGATCCTCCACATCCACAAACAAGATGGGCCACTGCCTCCATTGCATTCATCCATAGACAATGCCAAACGCTTAATACAGTGTAAATGCCACTGCCAGACAGGCTGACCATGCCTCTATCAGCAAACAATTCACCACCTCCTCTGGCCTGCTTGGGTCCTCCACATCTGCAAACAAGATGGGCCACTGCCTCCACCACATGCATCCATGCTGACAACCTGGCCTCTTCTTCCTATGGCCTGCTTGAATCCTCCACGTCGACAGACAACACAGACCACCTCATGCAGACTGATAAATCCAGACTCTTAATCTGTCTGAGACTCTTAATCCAGCATGAGTGCCATTGCCTGGCAGACCTTCAGCCAGCCAGTCAGCCCTCAAGCTAACCCTCCAGCCAGCCCTTCAAGGCAGCACCACTACAAGTCCAGCAAAGCCTACCTTTGTCTGCTTTGATGGCAAGTGACTTTCACTGTTGTCCACACTCCTCATCCTCACGTTTACTGGTGGTGGTAATGCCTCACACGGGAGTGGCTTGCAAGACATTAAAATATGTTTCTTTATTTCATTTTGTCTCCCTCTCACTGCAGGATTGACCATTCACAAAGATGACTGGCAAGCCAGTTGCAAAGCCAGACAGCCATCAAGGCACAGACTTAAGTTGCTCTTCCTTCACTACCTCTTTCTCTGGCACCATCATTTCAGTACACAACATGGCCCCACTAATTTGACATGAAGTATCATCATGACTTTTTTTCTTTTTTTAATTTTATTTAAAATTTTCCATTCACACATACACAGTGAGCAGTGGTTAAGTGACTCAAATTAATTTCTCAAGTGGACAATGGATACACAATGTGATTACCACAGTGACTACTTGAGTAGAGTCTAAATAATTTTCTCTTGCCTTCACAGGTCTCCTGTCCTGCTGCCTCCTCCTCCAGCAGGCAAGACTTCTCTTCCTCTGTCTTCACTTTTTGGGCACCTTCATCATTTTTCATGACATGGCCATCACCAATGTGATTGGCAAGTATCCTTTGTAAAAGTTCTTTTTCTTTCACTTTTTTTATTTTTGTTTCCTTTCACAGGTGCAACATGACAGGGAGTGCACCAGAGTCTAAATAATTTCTCTCTTGTGTTAACATGTCTCTTTCCATCCTGTCATGAATACCTCCTCCTCCTCCAGCTCCAAGTCATCATCATCTTTTCTGCCATAGAAACATAGAACATAGAAAAATAGAAATTGTCTGCAGAAAAGGACTGTTTGACCCATGCAGTCTGCCCAGATGGTCCCTGCCTAGTCTGTCTCTGCAGATCTTTACTGGTCTTTAGCAACCCACCCTTTACCCTGCCTATTTACTAATATTTCCCTATGTCATGCATGCTTGAAGCCCTCTACTGTTTTCCTCCAACACTTCCAAGGGCAGTCTGTTCCAGGTGTCCACCACTCTTTCAGTGAAGTAATGCTTCCTCACATCCCTCTTAAGCTCCCCCTCCAGCTTCATTGCATGCCCCCTGGTCCTGGTGCTCGATCTCATTTGAAGAAGACTCCCCTCCTGCCCTGTGTTCACCCCATGAGGTACTTGTAGGTCTCTATCTTGTCCCCTCTTTGCTCTCCTCTCTTCCAAGGTGCACATGCTGAGATAACTCACTCTCTTCATTGGGCTTTTGATACAACCCTTGCACCATTTTAGTTTCCATCCTCTGGACTGCATCCATGCTGTTTATGTCCATACTGAGCTGTGGCCTCCAGAACTGGACATAATACTCTAGGTGGAGTCTCATAAGTGAGTGATACAGTGGTAAAACCACCAGCCTCCTCCTGCTAGAGATACCTCTCACTATGCTTCGCAGCATCGCACTGGCCCTACCCACTACTTTGTCACACTACCCCAATCCTATACTCAGCTCTTGGGTTCCTATGCCCTAGGTGCAAGATTTTGTACTTTTTGGCATTGAACCCCAATTGCCATGCATTTGACCTCTCCCTGAGTTTCCCAAGATCCCTATGCATTCTCTTCACCACCTCTTGAGTCTTCATCCTACTACAGATTTTAGTGTCATCTGCAAAAAGACATACTTCCCACTCCAGTTCTTCTGCAATGTCACTTATGAAGAAATTGAAGAGGACCAGTCCCAGTACCGAATCCTGCAGCACCACACTGGTCAGTCTCCCATCATTAGAGTGGGTGCCATTAACCACTACCCTCTGTCCTCTGTCCTTTGTCCAGGAATCACTTCCTTACCCAATTCATCACTTTCAATTACACCCCTGCCACTCTATTGTTTTTTGGTTTTTTTTTGTTTTTTTTAATTGTTAAGGCCTCAGCATTATAGCTGTCACACTGATGTAAAAGACACCAAATCGGATAGCTAACAAAAAATCTGGATTGAAGTCTGCATTCCCATTGTGCTGGAAAATTGTAATTAGCATGTTATTGTAGTGTTTCTAGGGTTGTCCAGCAACTTTGGGATTTTTAAGGTTAAAGAACACTCTTGTTTTTTTTTCAATTGTTAATGCCTAAGCACTTTGGCTTCCACACACATATAAAAGACATCAAATCATAGCAAACAAAAAGTTTAAAATTGAGGTATCTATCTTTTGTGCTGGAAAATATAATTAGCACTTTATTATAAAGTTCCCATGCATAGTAAGTGTAATATTTTAAATCAACAACACCATGAGAAGAACTTTGAAAAACATAATACTGGACACAAAGAAGCTTTCATTTCTTATTACCTCTGTATTTAGTTCCATTATTTTTTACTGAGGTCATATTCATGAAAACAAGATTGTGGTTTTTTAAGAGTTCATCAGCTCCTATTGTGTCTTCCCAACCTTATGTCATAATACTCTGCTTGTGACATCCTTTATTTCTATGGCAACAGACTGTGATGTCACAACAGAATATTATAATTTCAAGTAGGGAATAAGCTATAAAGACAGATGAACTCTAAGGGGATAAAGATCTTGTTTTTATGGGTATTTCTTTGTACAAAATAATGGAGAGGAGAACACTTTAAAAGAAATACGAAATTTAAGCTGAAGTGTGTCTAAACATTGTATTTTCCAAAGTTTTCCCAAATGCATCAGCTGCTATTTAAGGTGAAACTCAGGGTATCATGCTGTGTGCACTTAACCTATGCATGATACCCCCAGCTTTATTTTAAAATAAATGTAAGTGCACTCCTTCGCCTAAAACTCAAGCTATTAGCTAATCACTTTCTATGAAGACATCCTGTTGTATTTTAGGAAGAAATTAAAATCTTTTTGCAGCAATTCAGAGAAAATAAAGCTTTAGCTAGATACACCAAACACCATTGTATACAGTGACATGCTTTTGATAATCTGCAAGCACTTGTCATGCTTTTAGAAGGTGCGATTTTCTTGCAAAACAGAGATTAGCTGGAATGATAAGAGTAGACAATAAATAGTTTTTAACTGTAAAATGATGCATGCAACTAAAAAGCTTGGAAGCATAGTGTATGTGTGGAGGGGAAAGAGTTGCTGCTTCTAGAAAGAAAGACGCTATAATTTAAAAAAAGAAAGAACTAAAATAAGCAGGGCACAACTGAACACTACAGGCAACTTATGTTGTAGTAAGATGAAAAGAAAATTATGAAAACAGCAAGGGCAAAGCTGCTACTTTATTTGTATTTAATGTTATTATTAAGCAGTGTAAATGTGAAAAATATACAACCCTACTACTCAACCTAGTTTTTAAACACTGTGAAGGCTTCATTTGATCAGGGGTTTTACTGTTTTGTCTATTCGCAAAAAAATCTAATCACAGCTGGTTTTGCCCCCCTGAGATGCCATGACAAGCCCAAACAAATCAGGATCTGCCCAACCCATAGCAGTGTCATAATTCAGAAGTGGGAAAGGGAGGCTGAGTCATACCCAGGGCACTCAGAACCAGAAGGGATGAAGATGTTGTGTCATATCCGTGGGGTCATTAAATAACCATTTATCATTTTGTCATTTAATATGTAATTTCACTATGGCACTTATTCCAAAAAGGGATATAAAAGTCAACCAAAAGCTGACAGTGCCTCTTTACAGCAGTGTGACAGAGGCAGGACATTAAATTGAGTCAACACACTGAAAACACACTGCAGGTAAACTCTGGAGTTAAAAGAGGACTACAGAGCAGCAGGAGTGGCAGCCCTGGAGAAAAGCAGGAAACACAACGCCACAGCCAGAGATACTGTAGCAAACAGTACAGAGTACTAATCCAGAGCTGTAGAAGGCACAGACTAAATGAAAGCTGAAAGCTGAAAACCAAACAGAAAGGTCCAAAATAATTGAGATAAAATCAGCAAAAATTGAGTTGGGGGGTGGGGCAAGGCTTCTGGCTGCAGCAAAGAAAAAGAGCTTCTAAATGAGATTGAAGGAAGCTGGTTTGTATTCACCAGGAAGGGGTTGTGACTTGTTGCACCCACCCATCAAACCACAAACTTAGTCTTTTCATTTTGCTGCCTGCATCATACTTTTACTGTATGTTGTCACAGAGCAGTAACCACATTTCTAAACTGCGACGAATTTCACATAGCACTCTGACTTTCTGGCTTAAATTTACCCTGGTCCTGCAAAGATTTCCTGATGCTCCTCAAAATGTTAGAGCTCTTTCTAGACACACAAAATATTAAAATATTGAACCAACTTGATAGAAACATTCCCTAACATGGAACATATGGGGCCCACTATTCTTTGACGTGTTTTTCTCTAAAATAAGAAAGTGTTACACATTCTGGCAATTTGCTCTGAATGTTGAAGGCTGGTGCCATGCATTTTAATGCTGAGAGTTTGGAAGGTATGCTGCATGTTCTCTGTTGGGAAGAGTTCAATTCAATTTTTAACAGCACTGTACTGATTTCAGCAGTTCTATGTAAGTCCTTTTCCCCTATTTGCTGTTAATTGTTAAGTGTAGATTAGAGAAGTTCTACATAAAAATACTATAAAATACTTGTTTCCCTACTGAGCTACTGATTGCCACCTCCATGCCATTATATTGTTGCAGACCAGTATCCAGCATGTGGAACCTTCATGTTCAGATGGGGATTAATCAAGAGACAGAAGCAGAGGGATGATGATGAGAGAAAGGTGGAGGAGGAGCATCACATGATAGAGAGAGAGAGAGAGAGAGAGAGAGAGAGAGAGAGAGAGATGGTAGCTTAGCTGGCACACCTGGGATATTACATGATTCAGAGATGGACAGCTCCAAAGTCAAGGAGGATGATGACCCTAGCAGTCTGGGAGTCTAGGGGATACTGAAGCACATGTCCCTGACATAAAGGACTCTTGCTGATTATTGAAATTGACTGTGCAACATCTTGGGGCCAATCCAGTAATGCAGCAAGCACTCTGCATATAAAGGCATACAGTACTGTATAAGGACAAATACAGTACACCTTAATACTATTCAGTACTAAGAAAAAAGTACAAACAGTACAAAGAAACCAAGTACAGTAAAAGTAAAAAGAAAGTATAAGCAAAGTGCAGACAAATGATGACAACAAATGAAAGTCAATGTCTGGCATAGGGTCCTGCTGGCACAATAATTAAATACAGTATTTAGTTAGTAAAACAGACAAGCTGTATACACAGAGACACATAAATTAAAGGCAAAAAAGATACTTGCAATTTAAAAGAGAATTTATTTTCTTCTGAGTACAAAGCAGCAGCAGTGCAGGGAGAAGTATTTAAGAGCTTCCCTAGAAAAGTTATATACAAACAATGCAAAAACATAAAAATGATAAAGTACTCTATGTGCTGTTGGTGTTCTCTTTGGTACTTTTGTAAAGGTGGATTTTCAGGGTGCAGTACTGCATAGTGGTACGGCAATACTCCATGCTGTAAAAAGCGGACAACCACAGAAGAGCATGGGGGGCTGCAGTGGGACCAGGATAATGGTCTAACTGGAGAGTCACCTACTGTGTTTATATAAGTAGTCATGAGGGCACTGGGTCACAATAGTGGCAGTCATAATAGTCACAATAGCACGGTCAAGCAACACGTGGTAAAAATAACAGTATAGTCGGACTTCCAGGTGATCCCAAACTCAATAATATCCTGTTTGTGTACCCTGTGATTAAGAGGAAAAACCACAGTCTACCCACATTGAGTTTATAATTCGAGACCTTACTGAAGTCATCTATTAACTTCAGAATAACGGGAATAAATGTGAGTGGATGGGTTACCTGCAGCAGAAGATCATCTGCATAGGCCGCCACTTTAACCACCTGCTCCCTGAGAGAGATATCTGTGATGCCCTGGGCACCAGACAGTCTCCTGATAAGAGGCTCTAGATAGATATTAAAGAGAAGGGGGGATAAGGGACACCCCTGTCTGGTCCCTACATGTAATTTGAAGGGAGTAGAGATAATCCCATTACATTAAATTCTAGCAGAAGGGTACTTGTATAGAGAGCTAACCCAATTCCGGAATTTCATAAGAAAACCAAAAACTTCCAGCATAGCAAACAGGTAATTCCAATGGACTCTGTCAAACGCCTTCTCAGCATTCAACGAAATCAGGACCATTGGATGAGGAGCATCCTTGGATACTGAGAAGACATGAGACAGGGCCCTCAGATGATCCACAGAGGATATACCTTTTATAAGGCCAACCTGATCTGCCCCTATTTAAAAGAGAAGTACTGCCTCCAAACGGTCAGCTAATAGTCTTGCCAGGATTTTAATATCAAGGTTAAGTAGGGAGATTGGCCTGTAACTGGAGACCAGATCAGACAGCCTATCCGACTTAGGCAACAAAACAATCAGCACCTCAAAAAGGGAGGGATTGGATACTTGACCGGAGAGAATAGCCTGAAAAAGTGGCAGCAAAATGGGAATCAATTGCTTAGAGAAAGCTTTGTAAAAGTTGGAGGTAAACCCGGCAGGGCCCGGAGATTTGTCGGATGGGAGAGATTTAATTACGCTTTCAATCTCACCCTCAGAGATAGGAGACTCCAAAATTTTCTGCTGGGATTGTGAGAGAACTGGCAATTGTAAATCACTCAGATATTCAAGAAGTCTCTCCTTAGATGGGGAATTAACCATAGGGCCATATAAATCCTGGAAATAATTTGTGAACTCCTCTGCTATCTCTGAGGGTGAGACTTTAAGGGAGTTATCTTTGGAGGAATGGACTGCAGGAATAAATCTAGCGGATTCCTGTTACTTAATATGCAGCACCAACATTTTGCCAGCCTTCTCACCCTGATCAGTGTATACCACTTTTGTTTTCAAAATAGCAAATTTGGCTTGCTCCGATAACATTGCTAGGTAGGCTTCTCTCAATTTCTTTAATTCTTGTTTAAATATCTCAGAAGAGGATGGAGAGAGAACCATCTCCATGCCCCTAATCTGAGAGAGAAGGTCAGAGATCCGAGATGCCCTCTCTTTTTTTCTTTTCGATGTTAGGCCAATTATAATCCCCCTTAAATATGCTTTACAAGCACCCCATATCATATCGGGCTTCTCCACGGAGTTAGAATTGGAGGCCGTAAACTGCTCTATTTGGGGCATTATATATTGAACCATCTTTGGCTCCTTCAAAATTTGATTATTTAACTTTCACCTGCCCCTTTATTGGGCAGCGATGCTAGGGTTATTTGGCAGGTGACCACAGAGTGATCCGACAGAGGCCCTGAAACAATACTAGAACTTAGGTAATAAGGATTGATAGATGAGAATATAATCAATCCTCGAAGAAGTTGCGTGGACTGGAGAAACATAGGTATATACCCTTGTACTAGGATGTAATACACACCATATATCACAAAGACCTATAAAGTCCAACAGGTCCCTAAAAGCTCTTTGTGCTGGGGAAAGACCTTGACGGGATTGGCCTGACCTGTCAAGAGCCTGGTCAAAAACGAGATTGAAGTCACCCCCTATAACCATAGGGATATCCAAAAATGGAGTTAGGGCTTCTATTATCTGGACAAAAAAACTGGGGAAATCTACATTAGGGCCATAAATAACACCCAAAACAATATCCAAGGTAGGCAATCTGCCTTTCACAAACAAAAATCTGCTGGAAGGATCCGTATAACTTGGAGAGTGCTTGAATGAAACCAATTTGCAAAAGGATCATAACCCTGTGCTATGGGTCGTGCCCTCTGCCGCAAACAGCTGCCCAATTTGCTGCTGTCTCATCTTGTCAGCCTCCCTCATAAGCAAATGTGTCTCCTGCAAAAATGTAATTTCTGCCTTCAGATGATTTATATGTTTCAGGATTTTATATTGCTTAGTCCTATGCCTTGCCCCTTTAAAGTTCCAACTGATAAAGTGGATATTTCTAGCCATCACTCAAGATGCCAGTCAGAAATCCCTGAAAACACCACATGTATTTATGTTTCCCCTCAATACTGCTCCAAATGAGATATGCGCTGGGTTGTTCTACCCCCCACCTCTACCATCACTAGATCCATCCCCCAATCACCCCTATGAACCCCCAGGCACCCCATAAACCCTGACCCCCCCTCCCACACCCACCCGCCTTTGCATGGTACATAATGATCGGCTAACTGAAAAGAACCTCTCCCTCCAACCTCCCCGCCCTTGTGAACCGGAAAACCAGAACACTACTCCTTTATAATCAGAACACTCCATAGAGAGTTGTACCTCCATCGTTCTTATAAATTGTCATCAATGCCAACTAGTGTAAAGAAGTTGTCTGCACAAACCCGTAAAGAAAATAATTCTCCCTACAGAGTCCCATGAGCCATGCTACTACCTAATTCACAGAGAATAAAGTGTATATAGTATTTGCATCAGACATGAAAATAGTAAACACAGACGCCTTCTTGTGGCACAACCCTCGAATAACAGAGGTGAACAGCCAAAAAAGCTGGCCATTACTGCCTGCTTTAGTGTAGGAGAAACTTAAGGGCTCCAAGGCCGCTGTCCGGATCATGTTTCTGAAACTGGAGGCAGTAACCATCTCGCTTCAATAGTGGAAATTTGAAAAGGGAGATGAGGAGTCCTCCATAAACAGCACTCGAGGAAGGATGTTCAGAAAGGGCAGACCAATGCCCAATACAGTGTACTATAAACCGGATAATGCCATCTGTCTATGGCTGCAGAATCTCCACCTAATATACATGCCAGACATTTTTATCACCTAATGGCAACAGTGAATGAGAAAGAGAGGGAAACCTAGAGAAACCAGACCATGAAAATGAAACCAGAAAGGGACTGCAGCCACAGACAGATTTGCATTGCAAACACAGAACTAAGCGTTGCCCCCCCCAAACCTTGGGATCAAGACATCGCCCTTGAAAAAGTGAATTGCCAGATCAGACACAGTAAAATTTAACTTGAACATAGTAACCCCAGATGAATATGAAATGAGAGTAGACTAAACCAGAGTCAATATTATGACAGTCCACAGAATGAAACAGTCCTGAGAGAGAAAACCAGATCGGAAATGCGATGTCCATTAATCCGTCAGCACGAAGACCCTTCTCGAGAGCTGCAGCTTGGAATTGAATAGCCAGATAATTAGTTTATGACCAACATAGTCCTGGAGACAAAGTAGAGAGATATAATTTGTATCAGCTGAATTACTCCACTACTGAAAAACTTAGCATGGCTCCCCACACCAGGCCAACTCTCAAGCAGGCTTAAAAAGATCAGGAAGTGCTTTCTTGAGCCCTGCGGTAGCCGACTCCACTTCCTCGTAGATCTCCCAGGAACCATTCAGGCAAACTTGAAATCTTGAATGAAAACCCATACGAAACTTGATTCACGCGGCAAGCAACTTGAGGACAAGCTTGTGAAACATGGCTCGTTTCTGGCATACAGATAAAGGCAAATCTTGCACCACTCCCAGCTTTTTACCTTCCCATTGCAAATCTTGTGTTTCCTTGACCTTATATAAAAAATGCTGTTGCTCCTGGAAGTTTAAGAAGCGAAATATAAATGACCTGGGGGGGGGCTCCAGCCGGAGGAGGGGGGCATAGTGCCCGGTGAGCTCTTTCTATTGTGTAGCTTGCACCAAAGGGGGAAGGGCCTGCCACCTTCTCCATGAACTTTCTGATAAACTTAATGGGTTCTGATCCCTCTTCACCTTTGGGCAAATCAATGATAACTGCATCATTGCGGCAACTGCGCCCCTCCAAATCTTCCACCTTCTTCTCCATTTTCACTAGCCTTTGCTTCAGGGCCACAAGCTCCAGTTCTGCTTTATCCTATTTCCTTTCAACGGAACGTATGCAAGCTTCATTATCAGCAATCTTCTTGGAGAGCTCCTCAAGGGTGCTGGAGATACCTTTTATTTCTCCTGCCATATTCTGCATTTCAGCCTTGAAAGGCTGAAACTCCTTTAGAAATCTCGAAAAGGGTGAGAAGATCAGTGTCAGGGCTCT
This sequence comes from Neoceratodus forsteri, assembly GCA_016271365.2. Taxonomy (NCBI): domain Eukaryota; kingdom Metazoa; phylum Chordata; order Ceratodontiformes; family Ceratodontidae; genus Neoceratodus; species Neoceratodus forsteri. Next base: position 1,091,729,083 of record CM057458.1, read on the forward strand.
CGGTAGTAGCAGGCAGCGAGGATTGCAGGGAGGAGGCCCTGGCTTTCTTAGAGGCCTTCTCGGGCATAGCGGGAGGTGTGTGTTTGGAAGCTATTTTCCTCATCTCTTCGTCCATCGACTTCTTTTATCGGGGGCACAATACATTCAGGAAGATAAACAGGCGATCTGTGGTGGAAAACACAGTGAAATGGGGTTTTTAGCAATAATTAACAGGTGGTAGGTCAGAGCAAGCATAGAGGCATCCTACCCAGCACACCGCATCACGTGACTCCCCCGCACTGTGTCATTTCTGTGATGATACTATCATTCAGAGCTGAAACCATCTATTATCAAGTTTGAATGATAGTATTATCGCTCTGAAACTATGTGTTATCAGTGATGGAATGATAGCATTATGGCAGTCGTGTATTACAAGAACATTTTCCAGTGGGTCAAGATAGTATTATTAAGGCTTATCCATATATTACAAAGGATTTATACACCATCTCAGCATTTAAGCTGTTGTTTTTGAGAGAACCATGGAGAGAGAGACTACAGTATGATATGAAAACACTATAATGTGGAGTGTGGCCCCATGACATCTGCAATACCATCAGAACTGAGCAGAAAGTAGTCCAGCCTACTTTGTGTGCCACATCTACTAGAACAGTGTGTGTAGTCCCATTCAGTAGGATGTAATAAATGCCATATATCCTGTAGGGCATATCCTCACCAATTTTTTGTACAGCCTTCCTTACCCTACAGTGATTTGGGGTGCCCATTTCCCTAGGTGCTCTATCCAGAATTGGATCATGTACTGAATTAAAGTTTTTCCCAATTAGAATAGTTCCTCTTGGAGACATTTTGGGCCCAATTCTCAAAGTCCTGCATCTGGCGCAAGGTGCTTGCACAAAACAGATATGGTGCAAGGTGCACCTTGCATCCAGGGATGCCTCCACACAATCCACAAAGGTGGCCTGCTTCGACCACAGGTCATCTGCCCCAAACGGGGCTTGCACCATCCCTGCACCCAGAGATGGACTGTGACAAGGTGCAAGAGGCACTGCAGCAGATGCAAGCTGCCACAGCCCAGCAATGGGATTCACAAACTGCTCCCTGAAGGCAGAATTCTAAGTACCCTTAGACCAGCCAGGGCTGGTCTAAGGGGACTTAGAATATGCTCTGCTGGACACATCCCCTGTATGCGGCACTATACCGCAGTCCTCGAGTGTTGCCAGAGCCCATGTCATGCTCATGGTATTGTACACCCACCCATCCCCTATGCTGCCCATGCTATATATATGTTAGTACTGTCCCGTCCCCACCCTGAACCCTTATGCTGCCCCAGTAACATGTACTGCTAGTGCCTCTTACATGGTGGAATAATGTCCCCCACCCCAACAGGTAGTGCCCACCCCCATCCTGATCATCAGCCAGTGTCCAGACACAGCCCACCACTCACCTCTACATCTGGGCACCAACTAAACCAACAGTGTTGTGTATGGTACAGTGCATGCACTCAGTGTCATTTGAGTGCATACACAGTACATCACACTACTGATGCCAGTTCTGTCAGTGCCTGGATGTGGTGTTGGTGAGGGTGGGCTGTGTCTGGCACTGCCCATTGTTCAGGTTGGGAGGTGGGTGAGGGGGGCAGGTATTGCTTGTTTGAGTGGGGGGCACTATATGTCCTCCTAAGGCTCATGGCACTCTTACAGATAGGGGCACAGTGATGCTTGGTGTGCTGGTCAAGCCGCCTGTGGCAGTCCTGTCTCATGCACCAGGTGGAAGGTGCATGGGAGGGGTTGCCACAAGTGTGGGGACTTAAATGCTGGGACCCCTCCTGTACCAGAAACTGGTGCAGGGTCGCTGGTGTATGGGGCTTCGGCACAGGCTTCCATTTGCTGCAGCTTGCACTGAGCGCATCATCTTTATTGGATACATACACATTTACTATATTCATCTCCCATGTTTGCACCATCCCCTGCACCAGGATCCTTCTGCCCTCCTTATTGGCTGCTGCATGTGTTACTTGGAATAGACATCACTTTTTAATTAGAAGAGTTACCCCTCTTCTTTTTGAGGAAGCAACTTGAAAATTCAGACCCTACACAAATCTCTATGTAATTTGGCTGCCTCTGGCTGCAAGAAGTGTGTATCTTGTAATAGTGCTATATTACATTTGAGACTCTTGAGTGTGGTCAGGATCTTTTTTCTGTTGATGTGCTGGATAACCCCTTGGACATTTCATGTAACACATTTCAGTTCAGTCACATTGTTCCACTAGTTTTGAATAGAGCAGTAAAAATAATCCCACAGGGGACCCTTACCTTTCCCAGCAGTGATCGGACCAATTATTTCCCATCTGTGTGTTCTTTGACAGTGGAAAGAAAGGAGACAAGGTGATAGAGAGTAGGAGAAGAGACAGAGTAGGCAGGTTACAAGAAAAATATTTCTGTAAATAGAAAACCAATAATACCATTAGAATGAACAAGCAAAGCAATTGTCTTAAATTAGTATGCCATGGATCAACTTTCTTCAAGTATGCTGCTTTTGAGTTATGAGTTACCTGATGTAAACAGAGTGTCAAATTCTGATGTATTTGCTCTTTACTGCTGAATGAGCAGGCATTTGTAACCACTGTACACGTGTTTTGTCTTATTGTCCCACCCCGACATGGAACCTTTGCAAAAGAGCTCACGCTCAAAGGTCTTTCCGATATGTTAAACAAATAAATACAAATAAATAAATAAACATGACCCAATATTTATGAAAATAAGTTTGACCCAGAGGGTGCTTCATTTTGAAGGGAAGCCATGTAGTTGCCAACTCCCTCCAGCCTCTGATTCCTAACTACATTCTTTCCTGACAAAACTCTAACCTCCTCCATCCATAGCTCCTAAGCCAAGTTATTGATTATTTCCACCCTTTAATATTAGAGAGCCTACAATGTAACCCAACCTAAACCCCCATTCATGCTCAGCATCTATGTACCTGAAATGTATACCTCAGGATACTGAAAGGAATCATAATAGTAGCATCAGGTTTATTAAGAATAGCTCAAAAGTAAAGAAACAATGAGATTGAGGGGAAGGGCAGAGAAAAATCTGTAATGATATGAAAAGAGGATATTTATTTATTTTATTTACTTTTCTATTGAAATGTTTCATCAGAAAGGCATACTGAACAACAAGTTCCTCATCTCCTGGTGCAACCTGTGGGGAAGGGGTACAAGGAGTATGAACAGAATACATTTAGGTTGCATCATACACATGAGTACATACATTAAAGCTCATCAAGTAGTAATAACAGCATCACTGTCCATATGTAGTTTCTTGACAGAGGAAGGGAGAAAGAGAGCAGATTCTGACAGTGACCTAATACTAACCAGGTTAGAATTGGGTGATATGTGAAGCAAGAGGAGAGGTGGAGTGAAGGCCATGTAGATTAGGAAATTGATTGATAAATGAGAAGGAAAAGTACAGTATAAGTGCAAAGGTAAAAAGGCTAGATGCAATGTTCCAGGGCACACAGAATTAAGTGGGGAAAGCAACCTATTTGGTACCCCTTCAGGATGCTGGGAACCCTGTAAGGGGCCAGGAAGGTTGCATGGAAAAGGGGAGGAGGGGAGAGGGTAGAAACGGGGGGATAGAAGGGGGGGAGGTAGAGGTGAGGAAGGGGTGGGTAGGAGAGCAGCCTAATTTGGGACCACTTCAGGATGCAGAGAACCCTGCAAGGGGTTGGGGAGGTTACAAGGTAGGCAAGGTGAAGGTACATACAGGGGCAAGAAAGGGGAGATGGGGTAGAGGGGTACATTACAGGAGAAGCAAAGAGGAGAGGAAGGAGGTGTATGGAGAGGGGAAAGAGTCATACCCTTCAGGATGCTGAGAACTCTGCAATGGGCAAGAGGGCAGTACAGAAAGAAGAGGAGGGGGAAGGAAGTACTGGTGATGAAGGAAAGGGATGAATAGAGAGGGGTAGGAATAAGGGAGCTTAAAAAGAGTGTCTAGATAGGGGAGCAGTTAAGGAGGGTCATAGCAGGAGCAGTTCAATGAGAGATAATTGTGTACAGCACACTTCAGGGAGTAGGTGGAGGAGGAGTGCCTGAATTGAGGGAGGAGGGAGTTCCACATTTTGGGGGAATGATGAGAAAAGCCAGATTGGCCTATGAGGGTGGAACACCTAGGGATGACCAGGGTATGAGAGTCAGAGGATCTAAGGGAATGGGAAGGAGGGGGAGGTAAGACAAAGGAGAAGGATAAATAGTTGGGGAATACTCCCAACCAATGTTTAGAGGCGAGGTTAGCACAGTGGGATAGGCATCTATTTGTGAGGGTGGGGAGAGACAGTGAGTGGTATAGGGCACAATGGTGAGTGAGAGAAGGAGAATCAAGGGTGAAGTGACAGAAAGAGTGAAACAGGGTGTCCAATCTGGACAGAGAGGATTTGGGAGCAGCACTGTAGACTACATCTCAGTAGTCAAAAATGGGGAGGATCATCTTCTGGATAAGATCATGCCTAATTGTAGTAGGGATGATACTACAGTTCTTGTGCAAGGCTCCAAGTTTGGGGCACAGTTTATTAAGGATGGCATCAATGTGACCAGAGAAGGTGAGGCATTGGTCCAGCCAAACCCCTGGGTATTTAAAGGAGGATGTGTCCTCAAGTGAAGTCCCATCCAGGGTGTGGAAAGAGGGGAGGTTGGGGAGCCTAGAGAGTCTCTGCATAGTGCCAAAGGTCATAGAGACAGTCTTCTTGGTGTTAAGGAAGAGTTGATGGTTAGCAAACCAGAGCTGAACTTTGTTAAAGTCATGCTGTAACCTGGTTGTAACCTCAGCAGGACTTGAGCCATATGCGTACAAAACCGTAGCATTGGCATACATGTGGATGGGGGAGGAACAGACTGAGGGTAGGTCATTTAGGAAGACTGAGCTTAGAAAGGGACTGAGGACTGAGCCCTGTGGGACTCCAGTGGTGATTGGGAGTGGAGAGGAGATGACACCAGAGATCCAGACTGATTGGGTTCTGCCAATGAGGTTAGACCTGAACCAGTTGGTGGCAGAAGGGGAAAGTCCTGCTGTTGAGAGAGAGAGTCCAGGAGAAGGGTGTGGGGGACTGTGTTGAATGCTTTGGCATGGTCAACAAAATGTCTGATGTGATAAGGTCGTTATCCATCCTGGTTGAGACAGAGTCAGTAAGCATAAGCAGGGAGGTGGTTGTGGAGAGGTTTTTCCTGAATCCAGATTGGAAAGGGGTGAAAAAGGAGGATTCAAATAGGAAAGGGGCAAGCTGGGAGAGAACCAGGTGTTCTTGGAGTTTAGCAAGGATGGGGAGTGGGGAGATGGGGCAGTAGTTGCACGGAAAAGAGGAGTCACCTTCTTTGAGTAGTGAAAGGACCACTGCATGTTTCCACGATGGCGGAACTGAGTCGGAGGTGAAGGAGAGATTTTAAATAATGGAGGCAGTAGCCAATGGCATGGGCTGAGAGATAGAGAGAGGAGTTTAGGGTTGAGGTCATTGGGAGACGATCCTTTAGAAGGGTTGATGAAGAGTAAGGCATTTAAAGTATCTACAGGAGAGATAGTTGAAAAGAAGAAGGACAGGGCAGAGGTTGAAGGGGGTATTGGTGTTCAAGGAGTGGGAGAGGTAGGTAGGGAGGGCCTTTAGGAGATCTGCAGTGCAAGTAGTGTAATAGGAGTTAAATTCAGTAGCAACTGTGCCTGGGTCAGTCACAAGTGTATTATTTATATTGATGATCGGGGAAGGGGTGTGGGCCTATAGTGTGAAGAGGGCATGGACCACTTTTCAGAATTTTGAGGGAGAATTTATGTTTGTGAGGAAGGCTGTTTTAAAGTACTCAGACTTAGCTAACCTTGTAGCTTTGGTGCAGGCATTATGTAGCTTTCGGTAAGTGGTGAAATCATTTGGGGACAGGGTAGATTTATGCTGCTTCCATGCACAATCTCTGGCCCTGAGACAGGCCAGGAGTTGAGAAGTAATCCAAGGAAGGCGATTGCCCCTGACTCTGGTAGATTTTAGTGGGGCGAAGGTATTCCAAGAATTTAGAAATATACCTTTGAAGCAAGAAAGGGCCACATCTACTGAGGAACAGGAGGTTGGGGGGATCATTTGGCTAGGCCAGTTGTTGCAGTACGGGTTCAAGGTTCAGTGAGTTAAAGGTGTGCATTTGTAAGGTCTTGTGTGGGGATTTTGGCCTGTGCACTTTTCGGACTAAGAAGATTAGACTGTGGTCACATAGTGCATCAGGGAGGATACCTGATTTAATAACTCGATGAGAATGGGAGGTGAGTGCTCAATCTAACAGAGAGTGGTTTTGTGTTTCATGGTTTGGGCGAGTGGGTTCTGAGATCAGCTGGGTGAGGTTTTTGGCACCTATTTTGCATTGTGTTTTGGCAGTTTTTTGCAACAGCCAATTTAGGTTGAAATCGCCCAGGATGTGCAAGTCACCCGACTGTGAAAGGGCCAAGATAAAGGTGATTAGGTCTAGTGTGACATCTGTCTGTATGTTAGGTTGGCAGTAGACTCCAGCCATGAAGATCGGGAGAGTGAAAGGCAGGGTTACTTGTATGGCAACAGCATCATGGGTAACTGGATTTGAGGAGGAGTAGATAGTTGAGTATTGTAGTGAGAAGAAAATATACATAACAACTCCACCGCCTCTGCCAGCCCAGTTTTGCCTTTGTATAGAGTAGCCTGGAATGGAGACAGAGTGGTCAGGGTTCAAAGCCTTAAGTCAGGTTTCTGTAATGTTGAGTATATCTGGCTTTAGGGTATAAGCCATAGTTTGGAGAAGGTCAATCTTTAGTTGGAGGCTGCAAATGTTTAGATGCAGGAGTTTGAGACCATTTAGGAGTGGAGAAAGAGTGAAGGATGGAGAGGTAGTGGCAGAAGTTTGGTTCGGTGTTGTAATAGGGCCAGGATTTGGTTGGATGTTCCCTGATGTGAGCAGGAGCAGGGCGATAACCAGGAAGTGGATTTTAGGCCACTTACAAGTGAGGGGAGAGGAGGTACTGAGCCTGAGGGGGTGAGAAGGTGAACATTAGGTGAAAAAATGCTAGGTTAGCTGATGCCATGGTCAGGGAAGCAGATGGATGGTAGGGTGAATGAGCCCAGGTTTCATAGAAGGAGGAGGGAGAGATAGCAAGGATGAAAGTTGAGGACAGGAGTGGAGAAGAGTGGATTTGGGTGAAGCTGTTGGATTGCATTATTTTAAACATAAGCAAGAGCGGTAAGGAGAGGATGATAAGCAATAAGAGGGGAAGCACGGAGGGCCAGGAATGCATGATTGAGAGATGGTCTGTCTGACTAGGGGGAGATAAGGTGAGAGGAGGTAGGTTTGTCTGGGAAGTTGAAGAATGGAAGGAGGGGGTATAAATTGTTTATTTTAGGCAGAAATAGCAAGGGAACTGCAGATGAGTAGCAAGAGAACTGCGGATGAGTTTGGGGGTGAGGAGGGGAGAGATGGGACAGTAGAACATAACTGAGGATAGAGCTCTTGGAATAAGATGGCCGATTTGTATAAGCTGCAGAGGGGAAAACAGGTACTTAGTTATTCACTAAGGAAGGGCATGGTAACCTCAGCCAAAGACTATAAATGAAAAAGCTCAAATAGGGTGGGAGGGTGAGGGGTGTGTGGGGAGCTGGCGAATAGCACTTGTGGGCAATGACTTTTGGCAAGGGAGCTTCAGTAAGCAGAAGTGGCAGTTTATTAAAAAGAAGGAGAAAAAGCACCAACAGTCCAGAGGGAGCCCAGAGAAAAGCAGTCCAATGGGCAAACTGCCAGTGGTGCTCTCCATCAGTGGGACCACTGCAGTACGCATATGCAGCCAATCAGAGAGTGTGGTTACAAGCCCTATGGTCCCCGAGGAGAAAAGCGAATCTGGCCGCTGGAGAAGTTGGGAGAGTTGGCAGGAGCTTTGCGGCTGACCAGGTAGAGACCCGGGGCAGCAGCTGGAATGGTAGAGCCCTCTGTGGGCTAGTCCTGAGGGAAGAAAGGGGGCCAAGTTTAGGGCAGTCCAAGTTATAGGGAGTCAAATGATAGCTAAGCCAGAAAGGGGCAGGGGTGTTAGAATGAGAGAAAAGAAGAGGAGTGTGAAAAGGGGGCATGGGGAGAAATAATGTGAGGCAGAGCTTTAGAACAGGGGGCTGGCAGCAAGCGCAGCTGAGGGAGTAGAGCTTGGGGATGCAGGGACTGGAGTAGGGGCTTAAAGGGAGAGAGAGGGAGGGAGGGAGGCAAGCAGCACTTTTGAGCAACCACCAAAGAAAAGAGAGACAGGTGGCACTTTCTAGTGGCAGCCGAGGAAAACAGTAGAGGGACTAGGACAGGACAGGTTTAGACATAAGACAGATTAAATTTAACAATTTAGGCCAACACATAAAATTAGTTAAAAGTCATGCACAGTTCTTAGTAAGGCTACATAAGGCTTACTGAATACAAAGTTAGACAGTTGCAGTACTTCACAACAAAATTTCCCAAACTCAAAAATCAGTCTCCTCTTTTCCAAGCTAGTCAGGCAGTAGTAAAAATTTAGAGGTTCCAACTTTAGCAAGGGAGCTTCAGTAAGCGGAAGCTGTAGTTCATTAAAAGTAGGAGAAAAAGTGGCAACAGTCCAGATGGAGCCCAGAGTAAAGCAGTGCATATGCAGCCAATCAAAGATCGTGGTTGTAAGCCTTATGGTCCCAGAGGAGAGAAGCATACCTGGCTGCTGGAGAGGTTGGGTGAGTCAGCAGCAGGAGCTTTGCGGCCAACCGGGGAGAGACCAGATGCTGCAGCTGAAACAGCGGAGCCCTCTGCAGGCTAGTTCTTGCCACTGGAGAGGTTAGGCGAGTTGGCAGCAGCCTTGCGGCTGACCAGGAGAGACCCGGGGCCACAGCTGGAACAGTGGAGCCCTCTGTGGGCTAGTCCTGAGGGAAGAAGGAGAAAAACAAAAAGGGAAGAGGGGGCCACAATGGTGCGAGGTCAGAGGTATTTCAACATGAACCTTGTAGCTCTAGTCAAGATCCCTATCCTCACCTGTTGTGACTCCTGTCTGTTTCTTGCCCATTCCAAGTATTTAATTTATATGAGGTAAATGAAGATGGAAAATGGTGTATTCCTGCAGCCTCCAAATGGATGTTACTCATAGTCATGTCACTGCCTGGAAACTGAACATATTCCAGTGCATAATGGCATAAAGGCTTACATCCACCATGGGCCCAGTGCCATGTCTCATGCTACAAGCTGGGGATTCCCCATAACCTACTGGTTGAAGGTGAATAAGGCCCTGCCCCATTTAATGAACATATGAAGAAGTCAGCAGAGGAAGGCCAGTTGGTCTATCAAGACTTCTCGTATTGCAGGGTCCACAGCTTGAGATGACCATTTGCTAGAGAGATTGTTGATCCTATTGTGACCATGGGCTGAGTCTGCCAGAGTATGTAAAGTGCTAACTTTGCCCTTCACACAGAGTTATCTTGCCAGCAGCATGATTTTAAGTAGGAATTAGGATGCAGAAAACCCCGTCACCCCCGGTCATCATTTTAGAGCAATGAAGTTGCACCTATGTATCACTGTATGTGCCAGAAACCAGGTAGACATAAGGCCACTGAGCAAAAATGCAGCATGTTCTTTCTTGAATATCACTCCTAGACCCTGATTTGTCCAACAACCCCATGGACCTCATACCCATACCACACCCATACCCCCAACAACTAATAAAATTGTTGTCACACTGTATTGGAGCTGGGGTACTTTCTACCAGTCCCCTAACCCATCTCTTAGTCCCATACTTCCATAGTGGCTTTAAGTTGCCTTCAAATAGTGACCAAGTTAACCCTATCTCATACTGCAAAGGATCCCTTTTGGAGTGAATGTTGTTAGAGACTAAATGTTATGTAGCTTTCTCAATACATTCTGCTGTATGCTACCATGTAAGGAGTTGGTACTGATATACAGTTTCTGAGTGATTCTATGTGGGTCTCCCTCATACAATGGCCATAATGAATGTCACAGGAAAATCCTGGTTTCCAATGTAAGTTTCCTGCTCTCGTTCCTATGCCCACCATCCTCAAGTACACTGTTTTATTCAATGCAGGTGAAGTATATTGCTGTGCAGATAATCTTCCTGTCTTGTCTAACCGAGGTATTAATAGGTGTACACCATTAGAGAGAATGGCAATGGAGTTTGAGTGAAAATAGTTTAGCCCACTATTCATGAGCCAATCTGGATAACAACTGCTCCTGGTGCTTATTCGATAATACCCTGATGAGCTCTATTAGGATATGCTCAGATTTCTATATTGTTATTGCACTTATGAAGGTATAGTAGCCTCAGAGTTAGTAAATCTTGAAGTATTTTCCTGAAGTCCCAGGTCCCATATGTACAGGGTTTCCATGTGTGCCCATCCTCCCTAAGATTACACCTTTGCACAGTTGTGCTGCATGGGCTGTGCAAGGCATTAGAGTGTTACTAATAGTTCAGATCTGACTAAATTAGTGGCCTTTATCAGAGGTAGCTTATTATACTTCCTGATCTCTTAATTTAAACTTTGAGCAGCTTTGCCAATGATTTACTATTATGGTAATTGCAATTTAGTGGCCAGTCATACTACTGATTTTTCCTCTGATAGGTAGCATAAAGACAAATCTCCAGAATCCCAGTATATCAGTGTAACCCCCTTGTTCTATGGGGTTACTAGAATCCCATTTAGAATCAGTGGTAGGCAGGGAAAGGCAGCTTGTGAGATGCCAGTTAAATGGGCTTCACACTGTCACACTCTGTTTTCAGTTTCAGCTGAGCTGGAGTGATGATGTCACCTTAGAATTCTCGCAGCAGCATAAGCCACAGTGGAATGCTAGCTGCAAGGGTTAGCAGGAGAATGTTGGGATTCTGAGAGTAGTAGTCTGTGTGGAAAGTCAAGAGAGGAGGTTTACTGCAGAAGGCAGCTCCTCAGACTCAGCTCTGAAAGGGAGCTACCTCAGGAGAAAGGGGTTGTGTGTTCTCACCCTAGAGAGGAACACAGAAGACCAGTTGTGAAGTGGTAGAGACCATTCCTAGAAGGTTTTCCAGTGCCCCATCCCCGGAGGGATGGGGAGGAATTCCAGGATTCAGAGGCAATCCCCTGGTCCAGCCTGGAGAGGTTGAAGCTGCCTGAGATTCATTTGTTTTGGGAGTACCTGAGACATTTTGTGCAAAAAGCCTTGGGGAACCTGCAATACCATGGTGAGTTTTTCTCTGACAAAGGGACTCTGTTCACCAAGACTGTGTTTCTAGCAAAAGTGTCTGCCTACTGTGGGGTCTGAGGGAGACTTGCCAAGTACAGAACTTTTAGACTGTGTATGATTTAAAAGCATCTGAAACAGTGGGGGTCTAGAGTAAAGACACAGCCATATACAGAACTTTCAATTTCATGACACCTCCAAGGTGTGAGAAGTAGAATGTTAAATGTGAAATACATTTCAAGAGAGCATCTACAAGAGTGTTTCAGAGAAAGGTGTTATAACCAGATGAATAGCTGAGTATAGATTTGGAAGCAAAAGGTGGGAGACCCCCCCATCTGGAGTAACCAGATTTACCTCTCCGGGTTCAGTTCAGGCACCTTTGTTTTCTCCCAAGCATTTGGCTAATGCCTGAGGAAAGCACCCAGATGTGGGATTTTGGATTTTCCTGTGAGCCGGAATGTGCTCGTGGGTGGTTTAGGGAGCCACCAGTACCTCCATGAAATAAGGAAAAGTGTCCTAGTACTGGCCGGGTGGCCAAGTCAAAGGAAAGAAGAGAAGTGTACCAGTTCAGGCCGTGTGTGCCCAGATTCATTCAGAACCTGAGGGTTCGCTGTGTGTGTGTGTGTGTGCTCTGTACCTCAGTAATCTACATTACCAGTGGAAGTTGCCCTGTGGGGGTCCATCTTTGCTTTGTTTATTCTCTGTGATGTGAATAAAAGCCACACTGTAGAATCCCAACCTGGTTTGGACATTACAGTTATTGTTTCCAGTGTCTGTATTTACTTGGGTGTCCCTGACCAGAAGTACAAACCTAGCATAATGCTGAGCAAACATTTTCTCCCAGGAACCCAGGTTGATGGCCATGCTAAATGGTCCCCCCAGGTGTGAGCCAGGTAGTTGCCACACCTTGTTTGCCTGTCTAAGGATGGCAGGCTCCGAGGTAGAAGTATGGGTCAAAAGAATTGCATTCGTAATGACTGCCCCCACCCCACTCTTTGGTACCATGTGTGAGAGGAGCAGCCCTGCTAGTTGAACAAGAGGGGCCGGTGGGGGGAGGTTACAAAATGGAGGCACCACTGAGGATTTGTTTGAAATTTGGGAGAGAACAAGAAATGTTTGCTCAGGCTGTGGCTAGCATTTTGTCTGCGTGGCAGTAGGTAGCCCCAAAAAATCAGAAGCTTGGCACGTAAGGGATTGACCAGAGTAGTGCCATCCATATGTGCCTGATGTTCATGTGCTGCTGTGAATGTGCCAACATTTACCAAGGAGCTGTAAAGCCAGATTGTGTGTGCCCCTTGTCCTGCATCAAAAATAACGTTTGTCAGCTTTAATTTTAAAATTGTGACAAGAAAAAGTATGGAGAACTGTGGGAAACAAAGAGATATTTGTGCCCAGAAAGTTTAAAATGCTTGCTGTGTGGACTGGGGGAGTCGCTAGAGAAATTGCCATGAAAAATGGTTAAAATGGTGCTCCCACCAAGGAGTTACAGTTGAAAGAAAAAAAGTTGCTTTGCAGTTTAAATTTTCTCTGCTTGACGATCGCCATGGAGTGGAAGAGCACGAGAGAGAGAGAGACTCTTTTTCATGGTGTCAAGTGATTGGTAAGACTGCAATCAGTCCCACCCCCAAGCTAGCTTCAGAGTGCTGCCCAGTGTTTGACAGGGAGAGAGCATGTGGTATGCGAGTTGGCTAGCCAGGAGGAGCGTCATGGTGACTGCAAACATTATAAAAGTTAAAATATCAGACTTTTCTGTGTTTTAATTGGGCTCAACCCATATTCCGATCAACTGGGACAAAGTGTAGTGTTCGTAGGGACAATTGGCAAGACTGCAAGCCCGTTTCAACCCAGAGGCCTCCAGGATCGGCTGTAGGCTGAAATTTCCATCGAAAAGCCAGCTACCGATTCAGTGAGTACCATTCAGCAAAACTGAGCTCAAACTGTGTGTGATTTTTCTAAAGCCAGCTGGATCTGTTTGTGTAAACAGTGTGATTGTTTTTGAAAAGAAGGACTGTGTAAAGTAAATCCAACTTAAATCAGAATTCTGAGCATTAGACTGTGAGCATGACTATTGATTCAGCAACAGTGTAATTTTCTGAGCAAAATGAGAGACTGTGAGTTGTATTAGAGTCTGCAGCAAACAGGCAATCCTGCTTCACAAATACTGTGGCTTTAGTGAAGTTAAGCAAGTAAAAGTGATTGAAAGCTAATGTAAATTCCAATAAAATCATATAGATGTGCTGGGGAAGCAAAACAGTGCAGTTTGAGTAAAATTTATCAGTATGCAGTAAATCAGATGCACAGTGGCTTGAGTCAGATACAGAATATTGATGCGCCAGGAGTGCTGCCACTGTCATTACAGGGTGGGGTAGTAATGTAAACACAGCAGCAGGGGAGCCATTTTATGAGACTGTTCCAAGCAAAGTGAACTTTGAGATAACAGTGAAATTTTGTGTTTCTTCTGCAGTCATGGCTTCAGGATCATCCCCCTACCTGGATCATGCCCGAGCTATGATAGTGGATAAGGTTAACAAGCTGAAAGAAATAGAGAGATGTTTCTACAGTGGACATTTGCCTCTTCATGTTGCGATTCCCAGATACCCTGTGAGAATATGCACAATGTGCCTCAAGGCTGGAAGGGACATCCTCATGATTCCTCACTGTTCTGGGTGCTTAGAGAAGCAAGGCCTGACTAGTGCACCCAAGATTCGTTTGGCTCTCACATGGACAAAGCTTCAAGATCCTGCACATGGAAGCACACAGCACCAAGTGGAGCCTATTGGGGGAAGCCCAGCAGAGTGTGGCACAAAGGAAGAGGGTGTGAATGTACTAGCAAAGCAGAATCCTTGTGATGTCTCCCCATCTGTGTCACATGCGGACAGTGTGGAGGAAGCATCAGTGGATCCGTGGAGGGAGGGTCCAAGTCCTGGCCTCATTGGAGAGAATGAGGTTCAAGAGATCCTAGATTGGGAGGTGTCTACCTCCACACCCAGTGAAGAGTGGATAGTCTCTGGAGTGAGGACGACTGCTCACTCCTGGGCCCAGGTCTTAAGCGAGGAAGAGGAGGAGGACGGGGAAGCTAGGTATCCTTAAGATGAAGGTGCTAGTCCACAGCCTCGGGCTCTTGCCTCGGAGGAGCCAGAAGAAGAAATTGGTGACTCCACAGACCTGCCCCCAGAAGGAGGGGTTAGGGATCCATTCTATGTAGCATTGAGTATGCAACACTGGCAGACCCAGGACTGGCTGCCCCCAAGCCAGGCCAGTGGTCTTGAACTGACCAAGTGTAGTAAGGAGGAAAGACTGGTTCATAGGAAGGCAAATGAGATCTATGGAATGAGTCTGGGAGGAGATTGAGAAAAACAGGAGAGCCTGGATAGTGGAAGAGGCAACTAAAGACCTGCATCCAGGTGCAACTCGATGTGTCAGAGATAAATCTGTCAGAGACAGATTCAAGTATTGGAAAGTGGGCATGACACTGTGCACAGACACTGTATGTATTGTGGACAGAAAGGGCAACGAGACTTTCTGCAATGTGAATTATGATCACCTAGATGGGATAATAATTCTTGCACCTGACCCACTGTGGTACTACCATCAATGTAACCAGCTTCCTGCTAATGTGCCCATGCCTACCAAATGGAAAGCAGAGCAGTGGTAGCCAGTGCTGCCATCCAGCCGTTGCTGTACCCATGTTGTTCCGCCAGTCTGGTGTTCCAGGATTCAAAAGTGCATCCAGATTCGTCAGCCTTGCAGTGTGCCTCCCAGTTCCATCATGTGGCCTTCCAGATGACATCAACCAGAGATGAAATCAACCCAGCTGTTTCCGGATTCATCGCCTGGTATTTCGGATGACTTCAGACCAGCTGTTCCTTTCCTGTTCTAAGGTTCCATCTCCTAGATGACATCACCCTAGCAGTTTCCAGATGTCTATCCTGTCATTTCTGGAAGATTTATGCCCAGCTATATCCGGAAAGTGCTGCCAGGGAGAGTCTTTGCCTGGAGATACAGGTGTTGTTCCATTTTTTCATTCTTCAAGGGACTGGTAAATCCAGACTTTTCTTACCTTATTGACATTGCAGTGCACATCCTATACCTGGCAGACAACGAACTGGTCGAACTGTCCACAAAGACTCTCCCCTTTGGGATTTAGAGTATGACAAGAACTGTGCTTCACTGGGCTCTGGCCTAGGAGAGACTCTTTCTTGGATTTTGCCTTCAGCACTGTTGTCACTAGTGGGACATCTAGGGCATTCCATCCCCAAAATATGTATTGTATATAATGTTGATGTTTTCTACTGTTTTTCTACTGTTTTCTACTTTTCTCTAAAATATATATATATATTGGGATTCTCCAGTGTTTTGTTGGTAAGGGTTATGGTTTTGTATTGTGTTTGCAGATTTGGGGTGTGTTTTTGTCTTTTCTCTTTCAGGTGGATCCTGATGAAGACGGAAGAGAAGACAAGAAGAGTATTAGAGGGACTCATCAGAGTTCCTCATGTGCTTGAAAGAGTTGTGTTTAAAGTACTGTGTAGTTGTTAACATGTGCTAACTTTTCCTTCCACAGGTGTAGTTGTGGGGGAGTGTGGGAGTGTAATGCTTGGGTATAGTGTTAGCTCCTTGGTTTGGTTTGCAGGTGTCCAGGGATGGGGGGAGGTGCCCCTGTTTTTGGTAGGTTTGCTTTGGTCAGATAGGTTTTCCCTAGAGGGCTAGGGGAATAGACAGGCTGTGGTTCTGACTGGCCATAGGGGCCACAGTGCTAGTCTATTGAGACTATGCTCTGGACAGTTCTTCCAGGACCACTGGTTACCATAGTAAGATCATAGTGTAGGGACTGATGCATCAGTCAATGACCTCTGGGCCCTTAGTGCTGTCTGCTTGTGCCTGGCACATGGTAGGGGAGAAGGTAGCACTACCTCCCTGTAGTCAACACGTAGGGTAGGATGTTCTGGTGCCAGGTAGGTAATGACCGCAGACAGTCATTTTCCTGGCTGAGGGTGGGTGTAACCCTCTTATTCCCCAGGGTTACTAGAATCCCACTTAGAATCAGTGGCAGGCAGGGAAAGGCAGCTTGTGAGATGCCAGTTAAATGGGCTTCACACTGTCACACTCTGTTTTCAGTTTCAGCTGAGCTGGAGTGATGATGTCACCTTAGAATTTTCGCAGAAGCATAAGCCACAATGGAATGCTAGCTGCAAGCGTTAACAGTAGAATTTTGGGATTCTGAGAGTAGTAGTCTGTGTGGAGAGTCGAGATGGGAGGAGTGCTGCAGAAGGAAGCTCCTCAGACTCAGCTCTGAAAGAGAGCTACCTCAGGAGAAAGGGGTTGTGTGTTCTCACCCTAGAGAGGAACACAGAAGACCAGTTGTGAAGTGGTAGAGACTGTTCCTAGAAGGTTTTCCAGTGCCCCATCCCTGGAGGGAAGGAGAGGAATTCCAGGATTCAGGGGCAATCCCCTGGTCCAGCCTGGAGATGGTGAAGCTGCCTGAGATTCGTTTGTTTTCGCAGTACCTGAGACATTTTGTGCAAAAATCCCTGGAGCACCTGCATTCCCATGGTGAGTTTTTTTCTGACAAAGGGACTCTGTTCACCAAGACTGTATTTCTAGCAAAAGTGTCTGCCTACTGTGGGGTCTGAGGGAGACTTGCCAAGTACAGAACTTTTAGACTGTGTATGATTTAAAAGCATCTGAAACAGTGGGGGTCTAGAGTAAAGACACAGCCATATACAGAACTTTTAATTTCATGACACCTCCAAGGTGTGAGAAGTAGAATGTTAAATGTGAAATACATTTCAAGAGAGCATCTACAAGACTGTTTCAGAGAAAGGTGTTATAACCAGATGAATAGCCGAGTATAGATTTGGGAGCAAAAGGTGGGAGACCCCGGCCCCATCTGGAGTAACCAGGTTTACCTCTCCTGGTTCAGTTTGGGCACCTTTGTTTTTTCTCAAGCATTTGGCCAATGCCTGAGGAAAGCACCCAGATGTGGGATTTTGGATTTTCCTGTGAGCTGGAATGTGCTTGTGGGTGGTATAGGGAGCCACCTGTACCTTCATGAAATATGGAAAAGTGTCCTAGTACTGGCTGGGGTGCCAAGTCAAAGGAAAGAAGAGAAGTGTACCAGTTCAGGCCATGTGTACCCAGATTCATTCAGAACCTGAGGGTTCGCTCTGTGTGTGTGTGTGTGTGTGTGTGTGTGTGTGTGTGAGTGTGTGTGCATGTGTGTGTGTGTGTGTGTGTGTGTGTGTGTGTGTGTGTGTGTGTGTTCTGTACCTCAGTAATCTGCATTACTAGTGGAAGTAGCCCTGTGGGGTTCCATCTTTGCTTTGTTTATTCTCTGTGATGTGAATAAAAGCCACATTTTGGAATCCCAACCAGGTTTGGACATTACAGTTATTGCTTCCAGTGTCTGGATTTACTTGGGTGCCCTGACCGGAAGTACAAACCTAGCATAATGCTGAGCAAATGTTTTTTTCTCAGGGACCCAGGTTGATGGACATGCTATATGATCCCCCCAGGTGTGAGTCAGGTACTTGCCACACATGGTTTGCCTCTCTAAGGATGACAGCCTCCAAGGTAGAAGTATGGGTCAAAAGAACTGTGTTTCTAGTGACTAGCCCCACCCCTCTCAGTGGTGCCATGTGTGAGAGGAACAGCTCTGCTAGTTGAACAAGGGGGGGGTCGGTGGGGGAAGGTTACATTAGCATAATGAAGTGGTGAAGCAAAGATATTTAAAACCAACATGGATTAACAACAACAGGTCCAAGGTGAAAAATGTTTCACTCTGGCATTGCCTGCCCCCCTGCACAGTCACATGGTCATGCAGCACGGCTATGTGACCCTGCAGTACCTGATGCTATTCCAACTGCACGTCTTGTGAGAGTGAAGTCAGAGAGGTGGGAAAATACATTTGTGATGGCAACCACTGACTATCTGGTTTGCTGTTCTAGGACATATCTTGCCCCCTCCCTTTCAAACCCCCCACCTTTGAAAAATAACTGTTTAGTCTAGCTGTTACCTAAGTGTTATTGGTCCTCACTACGGTCATTGTAGGTGGTCATTGTACACCCGCTATCAGTTACTGCATGACAGAATATGCCTATTTACCTCTAGTTACCCCCCCCCCAACCTCTACGGGAAAATAATTAATAGAAATATGCATCCTTAAAAGGATAATAATCCTTTATGTGGTCTCAGTACATATATCATACCCACAGAATCAGCTTTAGTGATTACACTTCAGATGACTTCAGGTTAATTGGTGGAATTTAGCCATTGTCAATTATCTTTTTTTTTATTTTAAATTTAATAAGCTTTATTGAAATTTAAAGAGCACAGGGTAAAAACAAATACATATACATAACACCTTTTCCTTAAACAAAATGCAGGGTGCAACAATGATAAAAAATCCAACATACTTAAGAAAGACCATATAACGCAATTATGGAGGCCTAACAGTCAAAATGAACTAAATCTAAATAGTATAGGTTGGTGAATAATTCAAATATCCAAAAATCAAATGACATGAAGTAAACACAGAAAATAAGGACTAGAAGGCCTAGCCCAAATAAAAATGCATCATAAAAGTGATCTAAACTTGGCAGCCTGTAGTGAAAAATAGGGGATAAGGACTTTCCAATTCTATGGCAGCTGGAGAAGAACATCCAGCTTTTCCTAGCTTTTCTTATATGCAGGAAGAATTTGTCATAAACTGGCTACTGACTTTTCCAATGAGTTCCTCTCTAATCATACATTTATACATACTCCAGCAAGTAGCCAGAGATTGCACTGAGGAGACACTGAATGTAAAAAAGTCAGTAGTCACCTGCTTTAACCTATTACATTACCATTCATCCTTCAAAATATGGTTATTGATTCTCCATCACCTGTCCCTCCTGATAATAGGAGACAAACCCACCAACAATAATACCGGGGCATGAACAGAAACTAGTTGACTGTGACTCTCACAATAGCAAACAGTCTGGATAAAAATAGGGCTTACTAGCACATAATCTATGCGAGAGTGGGTATTATGAACAGGGGAAGAAAAAGTGTACTGCCTATCAGAAGGGCGAAGAATGCGCCACATATCTACTAGGCCTTAGAAAATGGGCTTGAAAAATCCCAGGCTCTGATTGGCTGATAGCCCTGGCAAGGTGGGCAACTATCAGACAACAAAGCCCGGGTTAGAATAAGTGCCAGTTCCAACTGACCTGCTCACTGAAAACATTGTGCCAGTTACAATTTTGAAATCAATCTGCCACCATTTTTTCCTGTCCCTTAGTGGGTGAGCTGGTGGCTGGCCAAGTCCCACCTCCCCAGTCTGTCATCTTATTGTAAGTACCAAACAGTGTAAAAGCTATTTATGGGTTTTATTTATATTTAGGTTGACACAGAAACCACTCTGAACTGATCCTAGCAGCACTTTGGTTCCCACTATCACTGGCCATCAGTCCCCCACCCTCTCTCAACTTTCAAATTCCAGCAGTCATGAAATTCTTTTAATGAACAACACAAACAGAAAAACACATCCTGTACCAAATTTATGAGGGATTTGCACCTCAACGTGGTTCAAAATGCCTCAACACAGTCATTAACTGCATTCTACAGCTGCCTGCCCATTCCTCTTTTCACACGGAGCTGCATGCAACCCATTCGCTCTCTGTTGTGCCACAAGCCAGCAGCATGCCTTCATTTGCGAGCAAAAAAAAAACAAGAAAAACCGCCTGTCTCATGATGCCAGTGCTACACCTCCCTTTCGATGCTGCATACACTTGATTTCCTCAAAACGTAGTAACCTTCATTTATAGCACTCCACTCTGCTGTATCTGGTAGCCTTAATTGAATTAAAAAAAATTAAAGCAAGCAGCAACATGCCCCCCTTCCCCTCCCCCCGATGCAATGCACAATTTATTTCCTGGTAAGACGATGGGCTTTGTTTATAAGAGCCCCCTCATCTCTTTGCAGTGGCTAAAATTACTAAAAATAAATAAATAAATAAAAACTGGGGTGGGGGAGACAAGTAAGGACTGGTAAAGAAGACACAAAGCCCAATTAAACACTGCAGTTCTCTCTACTGGCAAGTATGCCAGTAGAGGGACTACTTTACCATTAAAAACAGTTTTTAAAGATTTGTAGTCATTTTTGTATTTGTGCACCATATAGCCCATTTTCTAAGTGCAATAGGAGCCTCCAGGGTGGGTGGTATTGTGCTATACTGAACCTTCTAGGGGCTATAAGACCCTCTGCCTGCAGCATTGGGCCTCATTAAACCTCTAGGTCATCTGGTATAGCACAATACCGCCCACCCTGTCAGGTATTATTGCTCACACAATTATCTAGTAACTATCATAAGGCAATTTGTGCTTGGGAGAGACCCTTTCAAATAGAACCTGATCTATCTGGAGTATCATCTACTGTGAAATTCAGGCCTCTCATAATTATTTTGGGGAGTGAGTGATGAATGGAAATAATATTTATAAGGTTAACAAAAAAGAAGGTGGGTATCTGCGTTAGTGCTGTAAACATTGCCCAATAGTATCTCAGAGGTACCCACTACTACAAGAAGGAAAAGATATCAACCCTCTGGATCAACATATTCCTTAAGTACCTGTAAGGGAAGGTGTTTACAAACTAAGATTATCACACCAGCTCTACAAGAGCTGTTTCCAGCCTCAGAAGAGAAATCCACCCTCAACCTTTGAAAAAATGTGCATTCTTGGCCAACAAGTGTGCTTATTGGGGGAAAGCCAAGTCTGGTTTAAAGGTAGCCAAATGTTTAAGCACTTGAGTACATTTCATAGGAGAATTATGCCCTTTGATATTCCAAGTAAAACAAGTTAAATAGGGTAAAGCCATGGTGAAAAAGGAGTATAAAACAATGAGTGCTAATAAAGAAATGTCAAGTATACAGAGAAACAAAGATCAGACTCCAAGTCTAAAATAAAATCTATCATATCCTTAGTTATTCTATAAAGCCAGCAGTATACCTCCCACTCTGCTAGCAAGAAATCCCTCTGCTTGACAAAAATGATAAGATAAACAGAAAAGAGCCCTCCAACAACTGGGCTACAAAAATCAATAACTGTGAACAATAACAGTAACCACATTAATAGAAAGTAGTTCCTCTGTAGAGTCCAGACAAGGGAGGAGAGGGTAGGGGACACACCCAGCATGAGGTGTAAACCCCTTTCATGTATTTGTAAGCTGTGGTGGCTCAGAAAATGTGCCATTAGCTCCAGCCAGCACATCCTGGCAATTAATCATAGTATGTAGTAAATAGCAAAGACAAAACAAAAATAAGATTAAAAAAAAGAAAAGAAAAACAAAGACAACCCCTTTTAAACCAAGAGGTGTAGAAAATGAGAGGTGATACTAAAACAAACAAACAAAAAAAGGGGAGAGAGAATATTGAAAGTGGTGATTACTGCCCTTCATCCCAGCCATGGGGTCACTTCCATGGTCCCTCAATGAGGTAGTCCCACCACATCAAACAGAGGAAGTCCATCTCCTTCTGGAAAAGTATCCAATAATGTAAAGTTCTTAAATCAGCCCTAGGTAGGAGACCAATGTTAGTCCAACCCTAGAAAACAGCCCGTCTGGCATTTAATCCTCTTCAGAGTAGCTCTACAAGTTCTTGTTGAATTAGTTCCCAAAAGAAATGATCCATCAGTAGCTGTGGGAACCCAAAACAAAACTAAAGGAAGCATCATGGTATTTTCAAAACTCAGTCAGTCTGTCAAGGTAGCAATCGCCATTCATGCAAGCCCATAAGGAGACATAGAAACAGCTGAGACTCGGGGAAAGAATGTGTACACTTGAACTACACAGCTTTAGGTGGTCCAAAAAGAAGAAAGGTTCATTGCACTCATCCTGGTACATGATTAGACTTCTCCATAACTCCTCAGGTGCTCAGGCTCCTAGAAACAGCAAAGGAGAGAGGAGGGAACTATTTAGGGAGATTCACATTGGCTTGCTCTTTTAAGTAAAATTCTACTACTCCAGAACCTGTAGTGACAAACAATCTAGCCAGGTATCTCATATTAAATTTACCTCCTGTCTGGTATAGAATTTGTTTAATGTCCCAATAGGCTAGTTGTCATTCTTGGACCATAGATGTCACTTCTCCAAAAATAAAGAGGGGCTGACCTTGCCATATTAGGGGACATTTTGAGCGAGCCTGTTGCAGGATGTGAATTTTATCCTGAAAATTCAGGCACTGTAAGATAATAGCTCTCAGCTTCCTATTTGGAGTGGGCTGGGGGCCAAGAGAGCAATGCACTCACTCAAATAATCAGTGCCTAAAATGGGTGGGCCAGCAATATCCTTCAAGAACCTTTAAACAAACTATAACATGTTAGGCCCCTTCAATTGCTACGGGAACCCCCACCATAACCAAGTTATTACTGCAGCTTCTTGTTTCTAAGTCATCCACCTTCAGTTCCAGTTTAGTGATCCTTTTACAGAGATCTTGGACAGCTTTAATCTCTTTGGTTTGCACATCCTCCAGAGAGCTGATTCGAATTTCTGCATCCCCCAAGTGCCAGTTAAAGGGTTCCAAGGTCGGTTTTAATAATTGGAGATCTTCAACCACCTTGGCCAGGATAATCTTAATACCGGCCATATCTGCAAAGATAAGATCCAGTTTATCTGGCTCTGCGTCAGGTTCAGAGGAGTCCAGGGTAGGCCATTTTCTTGGCAGCTTCTGTTGTGTTGGTAAAGGTGACACAATTTCAGTCAGGCCAGAATTGTCAGAGCTATTAGCTAGATCCATCTCAACTGAAGTAATCCCCGGGTCCTCCATCAAGGCAGGGCAGAGATCAGCAGCAAATGTAAGTAAAATTTGGCTCTTAAATGTTAGACATTAAGCTTAAATTAATGCTGAGAGCACAGAGCTGGGTGAAATGGACATCATGTGACTCCGCCATTATCAATTATCTTAGAAATTGGTTCCCACATACTTTGTTTTTAACACAAATTAAAAAAGGAGCTTTCTTCCTGATATCTGTAACAGGAGGTGGTAATCACCCGATTGGAAAAACAAAAGAAGTAATGTCACAGAGGCAAGCATAGGCACTAAGCAATTGTACACATAGAAATCAGTTCATCCCTCAATCCCACCATTAGCCACCAGAATCCCAACAGGTACATGGGTCTGGTTCTGCTGGATTGCAGTTCAGTCTACTATACTAGCCCAACTAGGCCTCAGGGAGAAGACATCTTCTGGTGCAGTGCTTTAAGAAAAGTCCATCTTTGGCTATTCCTCTTCATCTTTCTGTAGTTTGGGACTTTCCTCAGTTACCTTGCCCTCAGGTTCCCTAGTCACTTTACTTGGGGATTCTGATTTTGATGGGGGGCGCTGGATTCAGTTGTTGAATAGCTGGACCCTCTGCTTTGTGATCTTTGTTGCTCCTGAACTTTTCTGATCTGGGGTTTAATCTCTACACATTATTCGGTGGTGCTTAGGCTTTACAGCCAGTCAGGATTACCTTGACATAGAGGTGGGCTGTTCTTCAGTTTACTGATCAGGCTGAGCATTTCTGGTATTCTCCTGAGCCATTCTTGGTGTTTGTAGTAGCTTATTTTTACATCCCCCTTTAGCAGTTGCCAATTTAATCAACTGTTCAACTTCTTGGAGTGTTTAAAAGAGTTTCCAGTGTCCACCCCCTGTATTTTGAGTGTAGAAGGATACCAAAGGGAATACAGTATGTTCCTTCTGGTCAGTTCCTTTTTAATTGGGAACATATGCTCTTTTACAGTCTGCTGAGCCTTTAGAAAAATCTTGAAAAACATAGATTTTGTGATCATTCCATTTAATGGCACCTCTTTCTCTTGCTAAACATAGGACATGTTTCTTTACACTGTATCACAAGAAACGTCCTAATATGGGTCCCAGTGGCCAATGAGCCCTTTCAATTTCTAAAGGGCTATCCCAATAATAATCAAGAAGCTTGTACAGAATTGTTTGTAGGGATACACAGACACCTTTATCCTCCATTTCCTCTGTTGCCTCTACCATTTGTCCCAAACCCTGCACAGTATTCCTGATATGGTGCTTTAATTTCTGCCATTTTAGAGTGATGTGTCATTGTAGCTGCAGTTGGAGTGGTTGTGACTGTGGTCACCATTTGCTGTACTTTGCCTTGTGACTGAGACAATTTTTCCATTGTGGGTTGGAAGAGTACTAGAAGCTTGATTATGAAAAGAACAACAGCACTGAGTATGGTATGAACTCTATAATTTATTTCTTATCAAGATGGTGTTGGGTGTAAGTTAATTCTGGGCTGATGCTGATGGAATAAGAGGCTTCTGAGCTCCATTTTTGGTCAGTCATCTTGTCAATGGCTTGCACATGCACCTGTTGCCTAGAGGTGTGCATCCCTGGGGTATGTTAAACATATTAATTCCATTAACATGGTCTAGTCAACTTTATTATCTCATTTTCAAGTTTTTTGGGGCTGGGAAGGCAGCTAGGAGAGCCTGTTTTAAACTAGCAGTGCACAAACTGGAATGTGGGCTTAGACTTCTGAATTTATTCATATATTAGTTAGTTTTACATAGCAAAAAATATTAATGGTACAGGGAGAGACTGTTAATAATGAGTGCAGTTATGTCCCACAGTGGCTGAATATAGAGCAACACCTATGTTTCTGGGACAAATACTCCCTACATCTCTCATTCATACTCCAGTAGGAAAACTACCTTCCTATGTTAAACACACTCCAATAGAGACATCTTTTAAAGTGCATATACAATTACTGTATGCAGGCTCCTTAAATGGGACATCTGTCACATTATGGCATGTCCCAGCTCCTGATGTATAATGCATAATTTAAAATAGGATGACATCCAATTAACCTCCACTTTTGGAATGACAGGGGCATTTAAAGGCTCAAACGTAACTTTCCAGCAAGATATGCTACATCAAACTGGGCATGTTTTCCATATATACAGGTTGCTCACATTTTACCATAGCATTTTGGGTGCAACCCTGGGTCAACACACATGGTAATAAAATACTTCCTCTTATTAGACTGGCTACCTTGTCACATCCTGTTTATAACCTACAGTACTGTATTTGGCCAAATATATGATTTTATGCTTAATAAAATAGATGGGAAACCCTTTCACTTGATGCTGCAAGCTGTACCAAAAGAAGAGGGTGAATATCAAAGGCCCAGAATTTGGGGTGAGTTAGTACTGAGCAGAATTTTGCAAAAGTTTTAAAAATTCTGACAAAGCCCAAATCCTCCAGATGTGCTTGGACAATTTTCACCCCTTTCCACAAAATGGTCTGGCTGAGTTATGATTTGACATGAAACATATAAACTGCAGAGTGATGATTCTGAGGGATTCCATCCCATGGTTTAATACATCAATCCACAATACGTGTCAGCATTCTGCAGTTCAGTGGTGAGTGCTGTGGAATTGCATCCCACTTTTAACACATTAATCTGCAATTCATAAATCCATTTTGCTGTTCTAAGTCAGAATTTCATGAAATTTACAAAAGTGCATTACAAAATTTCATAGAAGTGAAATTCCACAATTCATAGTAATTCTGCCAGTGAAAGTTTATTTGTATTTATTTATTTATTTATTTATTAAGCATCAGTTTACAACCTTTGAGCCAGAGGCTCATTTACAAAGGTACCTCGTCACAGAGAGGACAATACAGTGATAACAACTTGGTACAGAGAAACAGTGTACAGTTTTTTTGAGGATACGGGAGGACAAATGAGATCAACAATTTACAACATACAGGATTGGAGAAGTTAACATTGTTCAGGGAAATAACATCAGAAAAACATAGGATATCAATACAGTGTGTTTTAGCGGCGTCAACATAGAGGTAATAGGAACCAAGGGTAGAGACGGTAAGGATTTGAGCAGCCAACAGGGGGCTTTGTCAGAGAGTGAGCAAGATACAGTAGCTTAGAAACAGTAACAGCTGCAAGTAGTGAGAAGGTGGTTCTGGAGGGTGGTTTTGAAGCAAGAGATTGTGGGGGTGTCTGAGATACTGGCAGGGAGGGAACTGTACCAAGAAGGGGCATGGTAGAGGAAGGCCCGTTGTCCATGAGAGGTCCTTGCCCTAGGTACCTTCAACTTGGTTTTACAGGAGGACTGTGTTGAAGCTAGTGAGTTTACATGGTGGATAACGGCAGTCAAACCAGGAGGAGAGAGCCCAGGGAGAGTTTTTGCAGGTTTGATACCTAAGACGTCCGTCAAGATTAAGCAGATTTGCCTGGGAATAAAGATGGCAGGTATGTGTAAGTCTGGGAGCACCTAAGATTAGTCGACAGGCCTTATTTAAGGTGTGGCGGATTTTGTTTAGCGAGGTCTGGTCAGCAGCCCCGTAGACTGGTACATTTTTGCACAGGGAACAGCTGTACAAATATGTTAAGTGTGGCCAATACATACGTATGCAATTAAAAGTATTAAATAATATATTTTTTACACTTTGAAAGTTTTATTGGATGAGCAAGTTAAATTTCTACCTGTGTACCAGGTGTGGTAAATTGCAAGGTACCCTATTACACATTTACTGGACCTGTGAGAATGTTCAATCAATTAAGAACAAAGTGGATCCTCTTTTGTGTCTAGACAAAGCCTTTACCCCCAGTATATGCTTAACTGGAGACTACCACCATACATTACTGTGCATCCTGAAATACTGCATGGCCCTAATTTTAGTCTGTGCCAACAAATCATATTGAGACACTGGATGAATGAGGAAGTATCATCCTTTAGAGAGTGTTATTCTGAGTTACTATTTGCAAAGAGAAAAAATGATAGCTAGTTTTATTTACTTATTTATTCATTTCAGTTTTGGATTTGTACCTTTGAGACTGGGACTCTTTTCCAAGGGTTCCATGTCAGACAAATACAGAACTGTACCATAGAATACAGGGCTTAACTATACAGGTAGAATCATACAGTTGTTACAGATGATTCAGTTTATGTCAACACAGAGGATTAAAATCAAAATCAAGCAAAAAGAAAAAGTGAGAGGAACTCCAGTGGTACAGATTTAAGTTTCAGTGTACATTTGACCACCACACTATTAGTGCTGTTAAAAATCATTGTGTAAGTGCCGGAAGACAGACAGGTTGAGAGGAATTCCTGTAGTCAGTGGAGTGGTGTGCAGCCAGAGGATTTGTCAGGGGTAAGACACAGGAGAAGATCAGCTGGAGTAGGCTTTGTTGAGAGCATGGGTGGGGCAGTGGGTATGGTGGTAGGGGGATTAGGAGGAGGGAAGAGATAGTAGGTGATTGGTGGAGGAAGTAAAGGGGGTTGAGAATAGTAGGGGGCTTAGGGTGGGTGAGGGGGATCAGGTGGAGGTTTTAGGGGACCAGTTTTAGGTAGTGCAACAACAAGAAAAAGTGAGAAAGGCCACATGTATTTGTGTTATTGATGTAATGTGTATTGGAGGGAGGCAGCATGACTTAATTAACACATGGTATGTCATTATGATGATCTATAATGATCTTTGATTTGCTAATGGGGTTTTATTTACCACAATACAATTTGTATTCTTATTTTTTATGTGTGGATGTACTGACATGATATCTCAGCATTTACTATGTACTGTACTTGGAGATGCTGTCTTATGTGTGTTTTGTATATGTGGTATGTGTTCTGTGTATTACTTGTGGAAATCTCAATGAAGAATTTTAGATTTTAAAACAAGTATACATTTTAACTCCTGTTTTTGCCTCATCGATATTCCATAACGTTCATCTTTTTGTTTTTTGAATTTGTACTTAATTATGGGTTTCGTGTTATGACTACGAATACTGTACACCTTATAGGAGAACTGCACTGAACCTGAAACTCATTTTTCCCAGTATACATTGTTTTTCAAATACTGGTTCCACTTCTGTTATTGTTCCATCTAGACAGACTTTTTAGTTATCCCAGTTGGTGTTTCTGATCAACATACATATATCAAGTACCATTTTAAAACTGCATGATGTAGTATATGTCCTTGTGAAGTTCTTATATTGATGTCACAATGCGTCAGTGTTCTACCATCAAACTCTGTGCTTGAGTGGGATATAAACAACATCAGACAGTTAAGAAGTATACTTACTGTACCACCACTCCATAAATCAGAAACACTCATTGAGAGTGCTAAAAGTCCTGTATAAATGAAATAAAAAAAATAGCACCAGTATTTAGAACAGCTTCTGCTGGGTAACAGGGACTTACAGGTTCAGTGCAGTTCAATTTTAAAAGTAAAAATAAAACCAGTGATCTTGAAACATACACATAATGCATACATTGCAATTAATGCCATGTAAACTATTTATAGAAAAAAATGAAACTTTTTTCACAAAATCAGGGTTTGCTGATTCTTACATCTAAGAAACAGGTAACTGAAAGCATAATCTTTGGATAAATAACTATCATGTAGCACTGGATACAGCCTAGCTATATGCTTGCCCTCTCAACTATGAATGAGTTTTGTCTTCCTAATATAAAATTTGTTGAGCTTGACAAAGAGAAAGCATCCATCAACTTCCTCTGTGGTTGTGTCATATATTTCTGATGTATGTCAAACTGGAAAGTGTACCAGAATTTGTCAATATGTCAAACGGGGTCTCAAAGAAATTCTTCATAAGGACAGTTCCTAGTTATGGTCTTCAAATGTCTGAAGGCAGGTTAGAAAAAATCTGTTATCAATTCTACCAAGTAGAAAAACGAAGATACTGGCACCTTAAATGAATACTGTAGGCTTTGTTGATGTTAGCATCAGAAGATATTTCTGGTTTGGAATATTACATTTCTTCACTGATCCATTTTACAACTGATATTAAAATATTTCTGTACCATAATTCTGTTCCTTAATCTAATGACCTTGAGTGACTTAAGAATACTACCAGTACTTTAATTACAACTCAAACGATAAAACACATGAAAAAACAATAAGTATAAAACAGGAGATGAAAACTGAATTGGCTGATACTTTAGTGGATTCCTGATGGTAAATAGATGGGTAACATACAGTATGCATCATGCTGTTGCATGAAGTGGGGGGGGGGGCGCAGAACCGGTGACAAGTGTATTTTTTAAATATTTATATATACAGATGTGTCAGCCATGATGAAGTGCAAAACTTGCAGTAATGACATGTCACAAAATCCTGCATAATAAAAGGGTTTAATTGCTATGGACTTACAATGGCCCCTGCAGTAAATTGTAGTATTCGGTGATATTCTGCAGCATTTCTGCGCTTCATCCTGGCTTGACAGATCTGGGTATATATTTTTTTGCAAGGCATTACTTCATGTCCTAATCATGATATGGCACTCTGAGTGCTGAGTTCCTCTTCTGTAATCACACCCCCAAGTGAACACCACATTTGTCAGAGGGGATGTGATTACTTGATAGTAGCCCCCCACCCAATGTAATATATTGCTTAATGTATGACAACTTATTTCTTTTCTTTTACTAAATACATACAGTATGATTTCATAGCCATTTAAACAAAAAGCTGTTTTTTTAAATTGATGCTGAAACTGCATTTATTTAATGAACATAAATACAACTTCTTCAGCATTAAAAATGCAAGCAAAACTTCTCCTGTTCTAAGTTCCCATTCTCAAAAACCCAAACTAGCTGCCAAAAGTGTTTCACTGCATTGTGATAGCTGGCAGCAGCCCTACAATATCATTATCTTATAATGCTTTCACAGGCATACCCTGAAAATGCACAGAAAAGTGTGGGGTTACTCAAGTAAATTAAGATTTAATGCAACATGGCTAGACCACTTTGGAAATACTTTATTATGTCCAGATGTGTGCCATTACTATTTATTTTTCTAGTTTATGAACCAAAACCAGAGCATTTTAAAAATGTATTTTTTTTATTTTAAATAAATCTGTTAAATGGTTACATTGATGCATTGTAATGGCACCTTGCTCTACTGAATATGTTAATGTGAAATATACATCAGTGTATTTTTTTTTTACTTTGATACAACATTAGAGGCAAATATTTCCACAATTAAATGTGCTAATTGTAAATGTAATACATGTTTCGAATAGTGAGGGTCAGGTCTTTCTAGCAGTGTGTATCATTAGGGTCTAGTAAGTAAGATTTCAAAGATTTTTCTTCTAAAGTTGCATTGTCATTATCAACATAATACCAAAACATTGACCTAGGTCATTTAACAGCAGTAGTTTTTGTTGACCTGGCTAAGGCTTTCAATTCTGTGTGCCACCCCACCTTCTTATCAAACTCGAGGCAGCAGGCCTAGCCTCCTCCCCAGTCTAGTAATTCAACTCCTACTTAAGCAACAGGCTCTAATATGTTAAAGTAAGTAACTCCCCCTCTTCTCCTCTCCCCATTCTTGCTGGGGTACCACAAGGATCTATCTTCAGCCCTATCCTTTTCTCAATATTCATAAACAACCTCCATTCTGTATGCTCTAGTTCCCAGATACATATGTATGTGGATGTCACCATATCTTTCTTCTCAGGGTCTGTTTTAAACGATGTCCAATCCAACCTCTAAAGGGATTTCCACAATATGCAGGCCTGGTTTCAGACTAATCAGCTTTAAATAAACACCTCCTAAACAGTGTCAATGATGTCTGGGACTGCACAAAAACTGATCAGTGTCCCTCCTCCTGCTGCCATCACCTCTTTGGATGGGACACCCCTTGACTCAGTCACAACATACAAATACCTAGATGTATGGCTGGAGCCCCATTTGATCATCTCATCCCACATAGGAGCCATCACCTCTAAACTATGCCTCAAGCTTGGTATGATCTACCACAACAGGGATGCCCTCCCTTTGCCAGTCGGATGCAAAATCCTAAACAAGATGACTGCACCCATTTTTGACTATGCCGATGTGATTTACACCACCACCCCTGACACATCTTTAACCAGACAGGACACCCTTCTGAATGCATTCTACCACTTCACCACTAACTCCCCTCTCAGAACACACCACTGTTCCCTGTACTCCTCCTTTGGTCTAACATCCCTCTCCCATCACCAACACATCCACTCTATTGTGCTTATAGCCAAATACTCGTTCAATTTGTTACCTCCCTACCTCTCTCAGCCAATCCATCCCCATATGGCCTAAGATCCAGGGATACCCGGACCTTCTCTCTCTCACGCTTCCTTCCTTCCTTCACTTTTGGGCAAATCTGCCTTTTCTTACAGCCTCCCCTTCCTATGGAATAAACTCCCACTCCTAAGAAACTCCCCCTTGCTTTACTCTATCAATGAGCAACTCTGCACACTTCCACCCCCACATGCTCCTGCCACTCTGGTACCCAACCCCTACACTAATTCTTTCATTCCTGCCTCTCACATGTGTATCCATCTAGAGTACATTGACTGTATCTCATCTGCTTTAGAAACTACTACTGTGTATTATATTATTAATTGTATTTGTATATCCTGTCATGTTATGCCTCTGTGATTATGTGCAAAATTATTCCACTATGTAGTGTTTTAATTTTTTTTTCCAATTCTTTTTATCTCCTCCAACCGGAAGTCTCTCAGGCTACCCTATCCCACTGTGCCACTCTACTGCCCACCGTGATCTTCCCTCCTCATATATATTACTGCCCCCCACCGAACCCATGCCTAACAAGCCCCCCAGCTCTGAGCCCCCAGGGGCAGGACCACCTAACACATACCTGGTGCTCTATCTACAGTTCAGTTCTTCTGGTGGGGTCAGCAAGGAGACCGAAGGGGGCAGAGAGAAGATCCGGTCCTGGTTGTGTGGCAGCCAGCCCTGTAGGAAGCCATTACCTATCAGGATTGGAATTTTTTTCCTTTGTTTACACCCTTCCCTCCTCCCTTCTGGTGGAACCCAAGTGTGCAATGACACCAGGCACATCCATTGTGGCTCTGCATGCCTCTATGCCAGTCCTAAGCATTGCAGTGCCTCTGGTCTCCACCAGGGGCTGCTGCAGTGCTAGGCAGTCACCTGGATCCCCCCAGAGAGAGGAGAGCAGTCCTCTGGATGCTCAATTCTCTCTCTCCCCTGCCGACCCCTGGCAGTCAGGGCTCATTCCCGAACCCGGGTCACCGGTGTGGCGTGAGGTGTGGCATCCAGTGTCTCAACCCTCAGTGTCACTGGGGTGGCCAGTAGTGTTTTAATTAATTGTATTGGATATCCTGTCCTGTAGTGCTTCTGTTTTTTTTCTTTCTTTCTGTACACATTTCCTTTTTATTCTTCACTGCTTCCTTTTTCTCAATTGTAAAATGACTGTTTAAATGATTGTAACATGCCTGTACCCCCTTCCCTTGGTTGCACCCAGAAATGAGTCCCGACTCAGTGTGCCTTTCATGGTTACCTAATGTTTAAATAAAAATAAAAAATAAAATAAAAATTTGCCTCTCTGCCCAATTAGTTGTTTTTTTTATGGTTAAGGCATTTTGACGACCATGGATTTGATTTATTATTCATATTACAAAGCCAATAATTAAGAATTCACAATTACACAAATACTAGAATAGGCAAATGCCAGATTTCAGCCCTTACGTTTGATTCAGGTGAGGATTTTGGTACTTAACAATGGACCTGTAAAAACTGGAGAAAGAGACTTTCAAATAGTCTGCTGGATAGCATCCTCAGTCTTCAGCTCCATAAAGAACCAATTAATTTAATGTGGCTTCAGCTGCAAGAAGGGCAGGAAACACAGTGCATTCACCATATTGAACATTAAATCTAAGTAAAGCTTTAGAGTTTTGTCTGACCTTATCTGATTGTGTTTTTGCATAAGAAAACCATTTGTTGTTAGAGGACAATGTGACACCCAATTATGTATATCTTTAACAGTCTTAAACTTAACACCAGTGATAGTGAAAATGTGTATTTTTTCCCCGTCAAAAATAAGCACTTTCATTTTGTCGTAATTTAATTTATTTGCAGTACAAAGGGTAATGAAATTGTTCAACTTTCTTTACATCCCTGCTGGTGAGAGGGAGAAAAAATCCCATATCATCAGTGTAAGCCAGACCAGTACAAGAATGTTCATTAAATATATGGGAATAAAGTGTAGAGTCATCAATATTTAACAGAATATCACTGATACATAAATTGAAAAGAAGGAGTGCCAGAAGGCAGCCTAGCTTAACTCCTCTATTGGAAAAAAAATAAAGTAATAGTACCCCACAGGTAATACCTAATGCAGGTTTTATTGTGTGTACAAAGTTGCAAGATAGATCTTGATAAGTTATATTCAGTTCCCAAATGTAGTAGTTTTTCCCCAAAGGAGGTTAAGTCTATGGACTTGAAGGCAGCACAGAAGTCAAACAAAGGTGGAGTAAAGCTTGATTTTTCTAACATTGGTGTACTTTTCAATTAAATATGCCAGAATATAAATGTGGTCAATGGTAGAAAAGTTGCATCTGAAGCCAGTTTGTAAATAGGACAACATTTGGTTATGATTTACCCATTTCAGAAATCTGTTAAGCAAAATTTTAGAAAATATTTTTTGCAGTTGAGTCCAGGAGGCTAATGGGTCTAAAGTTTTGGGGATTTTGAACATCTCCCTTCTTATGAATGGGAACTATAACATTTGCCCTCCAGTTACCTGGAATGTGATCACATATGTTATGCCCTTGTTAAAAAAAAGTTTGAAACAGTATAGACCCATATATTTACATGAAGCTTATAAATATCCAGGGGGAATCCCTTCTATACCTGGGGCTTGATTTAGTTTACAAAAATACATTTCTTCCTCCACTTTGTAGAATGACAATGTCAAGGGATTCTAGCCAACAAAATTGGTAAAATTCATCTGATTTAATATGCCCATTAAGGGGTCTAAGAAAAGTTTGCTAAAATATATAGCCCCTTGATATGCTGAAATAGAAGTTGAAAGGCAAAATTCATAATTGTTTATACCCCAACTATAAGTTTCCAGACTGCTACAGAGTCTTTGTTAGCAATTGCCTCATGCATAATCTTCCAAAAGTTATTTTGATAGTTTTTTCATTCTATTGGATGAATGTTCCCTTATGGGGTTATTTTTAGCATATCAAATTAGTGAAAATAATTCTATTTTAGCTACTTTGCATGTTTTATTAAACCAGACGTCATTTCTGGAAGTAATGCAAAAATTTCGGAAAACATGTTAGCCAGAAGATTATAAGAAACTGATGGATGATTAGAAGCTTGCATTTGTGCAATCTTTATAATGTTTACAGTACCTCCACAAATAGATCTTCCTAAACCATCTGTGACAAGTAGACTTGCCCTCCGTCAAAGGGCAGGGTCATTTGTCCTGGGCAGCCCTCCTTTCAAAAGGTGCCAGCAGCTAGGGAAAGTGGGAGGGATGGGGGGAGAACAGGAAAGTAGGGCGGGGTCTCACCAGACAGATGGGAGCAGAGATTGGTGGGAGAAACAGGGAGGGGGACGTTTAAAAGTCAATGTGAGAAGGATTACAAATAGAAGAGTTTGTTAAGTCATTTTCAACCAAAAATCTTGAGTTAAAAATACCCCACCATAAGAAAAAGGTTTTTTGCATTTGTTTTCCTATCTTCCCACACTTCATGACCACAGTATGGTGAAGCACTGGGAGGGATATAAACATTTAACACAATCATAACATTATTAGATAGAAAGATTTTAAGGAGCAAAAATGTGTATTCTGTTCAGGTAATTCAACATTTTAAGACAGGCAAGACTTTTAT
Organism: Neoceratodus forsteri; assembly: GCA_016271365.2. Lineage (NCBI taxonomy): Eukaryota > Metazoa > Chordata > Ceratodontiformes > Ceratodontidae > Neoceratodus > Neoceratodus forsteri. The sequence goes on from CM057458.1 coordinate 1,091,763,949, forward strand.
GAAAGTGGCAAGGCCCCCAACAGGTCTCCCTGATTTACAATACTTCCTTGCATTTGAAAAAAAAATGGAAATCTTTAACATTTAGATTAGCAGTCAACCATGTTTCTTGTAGACAGGTAAGAAAAAAACTTGAGATGTATTCTAGCTTCTCATCATTAGTTAATTAAGCAATAATGCAAGACAGAGTGTGTCATGCTAGAATAATGTTACACATTGGGTGGCTGGGCATAAGGCCACAGGCTGAGTGTGTCCAATACCCTAGAAGTGACATTATACAAATGACACACATCCTACAGAGCATTATTGTTATTATACAATGGCTTGTTTGTGAAAAACAAAAGAAAAAATTAGAAGTGCTGTTTAAAACTTTTTAGTTAAAAATTCAATGGGTAGATATACTTACTAAAAACAAAATGCTCATTCCTATTTTGGCCAGCAGGTGATGACCTAGTTATGATGTCTGTATTTTGGTTCTGCCTTCCAGGTTTCTGTCTCTGTCCCCCTTTTCTCAGAAGTTATCTTTTTTCTTATCATACAGCACACTCACCTGTTGTCTGAATTCAGCTTTTTTGAGTTTGACAGTTGTGAGCACTCTCCCCTCCTATTGTCTGAATTCAGCTTTTCAAGTTTGTAAGATCTGAGCACTCCCCTCTGCATTATGCTGTTTAAATATTTAAAAGCACACACAGCCATAACATAGACCAGGGACTATACTTTTAGTGAGGCTGACAGCTTCCTTTTTGTATTTTTTGATATTGGCCTTTTGCACTTCAGTATAACTAAAGGAGTGGGGGAGGGTGTTGAAGCTGGCTGCTGAGTGTTGGGCAGTGAAGCTGATCATACCAATGGATTCACTTTCAGTCTTCAATTTGGCTCAAGATGTTAAACATACAAAGATATTGGTTGAAATTGACTGAGGAAATTACAGAGCTAAATTTCGGTGCTTAAGAAAGGATTTTGTTTTTAAATCAGGAATTGGAAGTAGAATCGGAAGATGTATTGGCTGGAGCAAGAGGTGAGTGCATGATCACTTCAATTGCCTGCGGAGCTGAGTCAGCATCAGTTTAAAAACTGTATGCAGTTTTGTTTGGCAGTGGTTTTACCTCTGGCTTGTGGTCTGCCAAGAAGGCTGGGGAAACTTGATTTGGGGAAACTTGATGGGGGGGGAGAGGTTGTATGGCATACTTGCTGCATACTTGGGAAAGTGTGCGGACAGATTCATTTAATCAGTCATACCTGTAAGAAGATTATGCAGCTGCTGGATCTTAATGCAGTGATGTTGTTCTGGGATAATGTCACTGTTCAGGGATGCCACAAGTACTCTATTTTTATGAGATGCTACAGGAGATTTAATAAGTTGTTGTTCTGTGGGCATTTGTTAAATATGCCCTGGCATCGGATCTTTCTCATGCCCAATTTAAACATGGCAGTGAGTGAATTTACTGAAATGTTTTTAGAGGCATGTGATACATTTGCACCAAAAGAAGTTGTTAAAAACAAATCTTTTTGCCCTGCATGGTTGGGACCTAAAATAGGTAAACAGATCAGATTAAAAAAACAATTATGGAAGAAAGCAAACAAATCTTTATGTCCCAACTCTTGGGTTACATTTAAAATGATATGAAACAAAGTTACTACTGCTACCAGAAATGCCAAGGCTTTTTTATTATAAACAAAAAATACAAGACCCAGAAAACCCTAGGGACTATTGGTTGATGATAAGCAGGTTAAGAACACCAGTTAGAAACAATTCGGTGGTGCAAATAAAGATAAATGGGGCCCTGCAGCATATGGACTCTACTGCAGATATGTTAAACCATTATTTTATAGATCTTCCTGATGTTGAAATGGCTGGTACAAATAATGAACAAAAATCACCTTTAGAGCAAAATAGTGGCAAAAGTAGTCCTTGGTTGAGATTCCATAGAACCACTGTCAAAGATGTTACAATTATGACAAACTGCAAACACAAAAAGCTAGTGGTATTGATGGATTAGAAAATCACTTACTGAAAGAATAAGTGTCTGAAATAGCACCTATACTAGCCGGTCTGTTTAATTGGAGTTTGAGTGAGGGGATTTTCCTCCAAAATTGGAAATGAGCAAAAATGATCCCTCTTTCCAAAGGAGGTGACCTCACGATCCCTCAAATTACAACCCCATTGGCCTACTGTCTACTGTCTCTAAAATATTAGAAAGAATAGTCCATAGGCAATTAATGGATTACTTAGAAAAATACAGGAAGCTGTCCCCATTTCGGTCTGGTTTTAGAAGGGGCAGGTCCATAGCCACCATGCTCACAGACCTGTTAGACCCGATTGCTACCCCTTTGGGAGAAGCAAGGTCCGTGGGTGCAGTGTACATGGACCTGTCAAAAGCCTTCGATCTCGTTGACCATGAAAGTTTGTTAAATCCACTGGAAAAAATGTGAGTGGCAAAGGAACCTTGTCAGTGGTACCACTCCTATTTGGAAAACAGATTTCAGGTTGTCAATATTAATGGAATTAGTTCTAAACCACTACACATTATCTGAGGGGTACCACAAGGATCAATATTAGGACCCGTTTATTTATTTTATATATTAACAACTTACCTAACTGTTTAAAAAATACCTCTGTCCACTTATATGCAGATGACACTGTGTTACTTGCGGATGGGATTCATCAAAAGGAAGTAGAGGAGAAACTACAAGAAGATTTTTTGGTCATGCAGAAATTTTTTTCTGATTTAGGGTTAGTAATAAACAGCAAAAAAACTCAAACAATGTTGATTTCTCCTAAACAAGATAAAGAAAATTTCAACTTCAAGATTGCGGTCAAAACTAGGGAAGGAAACATATTAAGGCAAACTAAGGTATACAAATATTTAGGAGTTTTTATAGACCAGCATTTAAAATTTGAATACCATATAAATGAATTAGGGAAAAAAGTTAACATGAGATTAGGGGCAGCAAAATGGCTGTCATATTGTACAACCATGAAAGTACGTCAAACTATGGTAAATCAATTGATATTGCCCATCATGGACTATTGAAGTCATATTTACTGTCATGCAAATACATAGCAAATGGTAAAATTAGATTTGGTTCTAAACAGGCTTGCTAGATTTGTACTGAAGTCTTAGTTTAACACTCATCATTGTATTATGCTGGGAAGCCAAGTTTCAAGAAAATACAAAATCACACATGCCCACACAATGCAAAGCATCATGGGCTGCATATGCAAATCACCACAGAATGTTATGCTGGTTCAACTTTAAGCGGAATTGCATGGTGCCGAAAGGCCTCTCACACAGTTTGCAAAGGTGCCAACAGATGACATAGACACGTGTTTCGTCCTACCAGGACTCATCAGTATGCCTCATCTGTTTGACACCCCAGTGGAATGAACCAGCTACCCTAAGACAGTCTGTCTGGGTTATGTTGTGGTGAACCCATTGAAATAAAAAAACTGTTTAAAAGACAAAGAACCTCTGTGCACAAACACTGAGGCAAGGGTTACCCCAAAGGGCATTTGGCTGGGAAGCCAAGTTTCAAGAAAATACAAAAAAACACAGAATCACACCTTGCCTCAGTGTTTGCGCACAGAGGTTCTTTGTCTTTTAAATAGTTTTTTATTTTAATGGGTTCACCACAACATAACCCAGATAGACCGTCTTAGGGTAGCTGGTTCATTCCACTGGGGTGTCAAACAGATGAGGCATACTGATGAGTCCTGGTAGGACGAAACACGTGTCTATGTCATCTGTTAGCACCCTTTGTAAACTGTGTGAGAGGCCTTTTGGCACCATGCAATTCTGCTTAAAGTTGAACCAGCATAACATTCTGTGGTGATTTGCATATGTAGCCCATGATGCTTTGCATTGTGTGGGAATGTGTGATTTTGTATTTCATTGTATTATGCTTTACTCCCATGGTTGGAGCTCACTGGAGACCAGAAGGAAATGGTCATGGGCTATACAAGACCATGGAATTTAAAAAAATAATCTGATGTATGAATTAACAGAGAGGTCAGATAAACCAAAACATGGTCGTAACGTGAGAAAAAAAGTGGCCAGAGAGCTAGTAGTTCCTAAATTTTAAAATAAATTCACTACTATGACTTTTCAGTACAAGGCAGTCGCTTGCTGGAACCAACTTTCTTTGTACCTTAAAGATTTACATATGAAATCTGATGTTTTTAAGACAGTTGTTCATAGGGAGATAGAGCGTTACTGCATTTGTAACAGATAGTTTAAACTAGACAGAGGGAAAGTATATATGTGGACAGATATATGTGGTGTCTTTGCTGGATGGAACATATAGTAAAGTAATGACTGTTGTATTTCCCTTGTATTGATAATATTTTTTTCTTTTTTGAATGCTATTTGTTTGACTTGGGATATGTATTGTTTGTTGCACTTATGTACATGTACATATATTTTATGTTATTGTAACTTGATACTTTAAACAGATGCACCTTGAGAAAATGGCATATATAGCCCTAATGGTGGTATCACTGTATAAATACATTTCATCTACTTTTAATTACTACAATCAGAAGCCTAGAAACCTTTTCTTCTATTGTATAATTTTGTTTTTAAACCTGCAATATTCCAATATAGTAATTGACAGCAGCAGTGATTATTATTAATAGCTAGAGGACTGAATTAAGTATTTATCAGTACATAATTTTCCTTAGGCAGTGATAGTCAGCCTAAGACGTTGCTCAGTGGCTGCTTATAATATCTTTTTGAGTTACTGAAAGTGAGACCAGAATTATTTTCTTATTGAAAAGTATTATATCTACTTTGCATGTTTACATTCCCATTAATATCTACAATATGAATGCCCATGTAGTTGAGGGTCTCGCCCACTTTTGCTAAAATTTGTTCTTCAAGGAACCTACAGTAACTCAGTGGTCTCGTTGAATGTGAGAAACTTAGGTAACAAATCAGCTGAGTTACAGGCGCTCTTGGCAGTGAGGAAGGTGGATATTGTGACCATCACAGAAATGTGAGCCGCCAAGTACCGGGACTGGGATATGATGATTCCATGGAACAGAATATTCAGGAAGGATAGGGTTGGGGGTGTGGCAATCTATGTGAGAGAGGGGACAAGGTGAATTAGGGAAGAGGGGGAGGAAGGCAGGACTGAGGCCCTATGGATGCAGTTCTAGGTCTCAAAGAAAAGGACACTGAGGATAAGATAGTGTACAGATCACCAGTGCAAGTGGAGGACCTGGTCAGAGAGTTAGCTGATCAGATTAGAAGGGTCAGTAGGAAGGGGAACACAGTGGTGGTGGGAACTTCAATCTACTGGCAGTGGATTGGAGCACCCCAACCATCATGAGTGCAAGGGAATAAATCATATTAGATGCAGTTCTGGACAGCTTCCTGGTGCAGTTGATCCACAAAAAGACTAGAGAAGGAGGAACTCTGGACCTGGTATTATCAAATGGAGAGGCAGTAAGGGATCTGGAGGTGGAGGACCCTCTGATTGGGAGTGACCACCACGATGTGGTTCATACTCAATATGGGAAGGGAAAAAGGAGGTATGGGAACCAGGGTGACTGATTTCAAGGGGGCAGACTTTAAAATGACGGGGAGATAGTGGGTAGGCACCTGGTGAGTATTCAGCATAACATGGATGCTTGTCAAAAGTGGGAGATTATTAAAACAGGGCTGGTGGAGGCTACTGGGATGTGTACAAAGACATGCAGCAAGAAGAGCAGGGCAAAGAAGCCCAGTTAGTTAACCCAGAAGGTGATGGAGGGGGTGAGGGCCAAGAGAAAAGCATTTCAGAGACACAAGAAATCAGGAGGGGAAGGAGACAATGAGGAGTTTACGAAGAGGTCCAGGGAGGTAAGCAGGCTGGTCAGAGCATCCAAGGCTTCGAGAGAGCTTAGGCTGGTACAAGGCATCAAGGATAGTGAAAAGGACTTCTTCAAATACATTAGGGAGAGATGGAAGAACAAGGACCAGATTATGAGGATTAAGAAGGATGGGGGGTGGGTAGAGAAGGAGGGAGGTCAGGCAGAGGCACTAAATGAGTACTTCTGTTCTGTGTTCATGAAGGAGAAAGGGAGGCAGATACCTCAGGGGAGGAAAGGGCCAGGCAGGGGAGAGGAAGGGGTTGGGGAGGGGAAGGGGTGACTGATACATGGATTACAGATGCCAGGGTTCTGGAGGAGTTAAGGGCATTGAGGGTGGACAAGGCACCAGGTCTGGACAGCATTCACCCTAGGATGCTAAAAGAACTGGTGGCAATCCTGGGGGGACACTGGCACTGACCTGTTCAGTACCTCCCTGGACACAGGATGTGTGCTAGAAGACTGGAGGATGGCCCATGTAGTGCCCATTCACAAATGTATCTAGACCATGTATCTAGACCACTAAGCCTCACATTGCTTGTGGGAAAGCTCATGGAGACAATCTGGAAGGAGAGGCTGGTGGCATTTTAGGAGGACAATGGACTCCAGGATGTTCAGCAACGTGGGTTTGTCTTGGGAAGATCGGGTCAGATAAACCTAGTTAAGTACTATGACTGGGAGACCAGGAAACTGGACAAGGGCCATGCGTTGAATGTTCTTTATTTGGATTTCAGCAAGGCTTTTGATTTGGTGCCACATGGCAGGCTGGGGGGGGAGCTGGTGGAACAAAAATGGTAAATGGATCATCAATTGGCTGAAGAAAAGGCAGCAGGGGTGGTAGTGGGGGGAGCTCTCATCACCAAGGGATGCTATGAGCGGAGTGCCATAGGGATCAGTACTGGGACTGGTGATGTTTGGGATATTCATAGCAGATATCTCACATGGAATCTGGAGTAAATCAGTCTGTTTGCAGATGATACTAAAACTGGAGCTGTGGTAGGTGATGTATGAAATCCCCCCCCCCCCGGACCCTCTTGTTTAACTAGCAGGGATGATCCTCTCACCACATAGCATCTAGGGGCAAACAAGAGGGGTTGGGGTTTACATAACAGTAACACACTTCTATTTCTGAGCCTGCTAGTACTGACAGGAAACCAAGTGTGGCAACTACCTGGCATATACCGGGTGGGACCATTTACCATGGGCAGCAACCCAGGTCCCTGGGAGAAAACGGCTGCTCCCAATTGTACTACATCTGCACTTCTGGTCATGGGCACCCAAGTAAATCTAGACACAAAGGAAGCAATAACATCACTGTCCAAACCAAGCTGGGATTCTAGAGTGTGGCTTTTATTCATGTAACAAAGCAGGAATAATCAAAAAGTGAAGATGGACCCCTACAGGGTTACTCATACTGGTAATGCAGATTACTGAGGCACAGAAATTCCATTTAGTATAGACATAATGAACACAAACAATGAACTCTCAGGTTCTGAAATGCAGGTTGGCACACACGGCTAGTTATTGGTACATTTCCCCTCGACTAGGCACACACGGCCAGTACTAGGACACTTTCCAATATTTCATGAGGAATACTAGTGGCACACACAACCACAAAATTGGACATACAGGCTCAAAATCTTCCAGCACCCGCTATACTGAGGTGAACTGAGAATAAAGAATGCAAAAACTCATGTCTGGGTAACTATTTCCATCAGGAACTGGACAAATGTACTGACTGAAAACTGTACTGGTGCCCAAACTGAACCCGGAGAGGTAAACTGGTTACTCGAGATGTGGGGGGTCTCCCACCTTTTGCTTCCAAATTTATACTCAGTCATTCATCTGGCTAATAACACCCTCTCAGAAAACTTGTAGATGCTATCTTGAAATGTAAATCATATTTAACATACTACTGGTTGAAAATTCTGTACATGGACAGCCTCTCACTAGACTCCAAATATAGACAGACACTTTTAAAAACACACAGAAACTGGGTGACAGGGTCCCTTTATTAGATAGGAATTCACCACAAGGAATACAGGTGCCCCAGGACTATTCCAAAACAACAAAGCTAATCACACAGCAGTTGAATCACAAGCAGCTTCAGAAGACAGTCCAGACTGGATCAGGGGATTGCCCCTGAATCCTGGAGTACACCCCATCCCTCCTGGGATGGAGCACTGCAAAAATCACTTGGCTAGGTTTACATCACTTCACCGCTAGGCTGTACAGACTCACTCTAGGGTGAGAAACAAACAAAAACTGCTGGGTAGCTCTTTTACAGAGCTGAAGAGAGGAGCTGTACTACTTGCAGCCTCCTCCACTGACTCTACTGCAGACTCATTCCAGTCTAAGTCAACATTCTAATGCTATCTCCCCAGAGCTGGACAAAAGTGTGGCTCATGCCGTTGTGAGAGTTCTAAGATTACATCATCCTCCAGCTCAGCTGAGACTGAAACACAGAGTATGACAGTGTGAAACCCATTTACCTGGTATTTCACAAACTGCCTGCCCTGCCTGCCATTGATTCTAATGGGATTCTTGTAACCCCAGGGAACAAGGGAGTTATACATAGATGGGTGGAAAGAGCTGCAGGATGACCTAACCAAACTACAGGAATGGTCAGAAACATGGCAGCTGGAGTTCAACACCAAGAAGTGCAAAAGTATTGCACTTTGGTACTAGGAACTAAGAACCAGGGGAGGAGCTATCAGCTAAGAGGGATTCAGTTGGAAAACACTGGAAAGGAGAAATATCTCGGGGTGATTATAACAGGGAATATCAACAACTCAACACAGTGCAGGAAGGCAACAGCAAAAGCCAACAAGATGCTGGGGTGTATAGCGAGAGGTATCTCTTCCAGGAATAGGGAGGTGATCCTTCCCCTGTATAGGTCACTGGTCAGACTGCAGTACTGTGTACAGTACTGGCACCCATTTTTGAAGAAAGACATCAAATTATTAGAAGGGGTACAGTGTAGGATGACAAAGATGTTACAGGGTCTGGAGGGTATGTCCTAAGAGGATAGGCTGGGCAAGCAGAATATGTATTCACTGGAGAAGAGGAGGGATGGGGGGATTTGATTGAAACTTTTAAATACTTAAAGGGGATTAACAAAACTGAGAGAGAGAGGATCTTCCAGATTTGAAGTGGGAGGGACACAAGAGGGCATACATTGAGATTGGTGTGGGGAAGATTCAGAAGGGAACTCAGGAGACACTTTTTCACTGAAAGGGTGGTGGATAAGTGGAATCCTTGCCTGAGGAGGTGGTAGCCTGTAGTATGGTGGGGGTTTAAGAGGGGGTGGAACAGAGTGAGGGATGGGGTAATTAAGAGGAGCAGGAGGAAGGGTGTATGGGAGGGCAGGTTGGATGAAGACACAGAAGGTGAGACGCGTCCTTTGAAAATGTCCCATAGGGCAGTGCAATTTATTACAGAAGGACTTCACACACTTAGCAATACCATAAACAGTTCGACAGTGCAGATGTGGAACTTCTGTGTTGCACATACTGATTGACTAGTCAGGATGATCTTCAGCAACTGTAATAAAACCTGGATAATAAGGCTGTCAGTTCCCACTCAGTCAGTAGGCTCACAGGGACAAATCCAGTGCCTGAGAGTGGTCCTACTTGTACCTGCAGTTTTGCAGCCAATACTTTAGAAGACCAATCACCCCTCTAGCTTCTCAACTCAGCTCTGGTTCAAAACATCCCAGCCGTGACTAGCACCACCACTGGTCAGATATTCTGAGACTGCTTCCAGCACCAACTACTCCCCTCTTGCATCAGCCAGTTTCACTCCTGCAGAGGACTGCTCCCTCCACAGCTCAGGTCTTATCTGCCAGACTGTGCTCAGCCAGCTCCTTTTATAGGTCCGAAGATCATGTGACCTGTCAATCATAGCTTTAAATGTTAATGAAATATTTACAACAATTTTAAATATGACTGTTTCATACAGAGAAGTAAGCAAACATGAAAAACAGTATTTTTACATATATCAGCTTTTAAACAATCAAAAAATAAAGCAATAAGAAAATAAAGAAAGGAACTTCCTGGCAGGAAATCCCACCTTTCTTGTTCTCAAACTCCCTCATGCTAGAGCTCTATAAAACCCACAGAGTTCAGCCGGCCTGAGCCCATAATAATCTACAAAATGGATGCCAGCAAACTAAAGTACATGGAGTCAGGTATTTCCCAAACAGTAAAGTTTCCTCAACATATAGCAATGTGTACAGTTTTGGCTTAAAGAAACATTTCAGGAAAAGACAATTGAAACCCATATAAAGCAAAAGACATTGCTAATGCATTGTTTGGTAGCAGTTTGTAAAACATGTGTTTGGTACATTTCAAACAGTAAGAACTTTGGGATTCTTGATACTTTCCGTACAAAACTAAAGGTGGGCTGCTGAAAGCTTAGGGGCTAGCTGCACAATCGTGCAGACTCGATAGACCATCAGGCCTGTTTCTGCTGATGTTTTCATGTGTTCGTGTAACAAGAGATTAATTTTGGAATCACCTGGAAGTCCCTTGGGTCTATAAATCCTCCCTACACTATAATGCCTCAAATTTATGTCCAGAAAATGAGATATCATAAGATGTATGGTTGACATTAAATGTTCTTGTGTCATCATTTTTCCTTGCCAAATGAAGCATGAATAAGGAAATTGGACACTGATGACTAGGGCCCTCTGAGTAAAGGGCCCCCTGAGTAAACATCATATCTAGTGCTAAGTGGCCAAAGATACTAGTAAGTTCCGGAAAGAGGTCACCTGTCAAAGAGCTGTTAGAGGAAATCCTATGACTTCTATTCTTATTCATTATTGATAGCCAGGTGACCGTGGATTTAACAGCTAACTGTAAACTGTGCAGCTTATTAAAAGAGTTCCATTCAGCTTTTATTGGTCACTAATGTATACACTGCTAGGTTTCCTGAGTCTCTGTCTCTTCTTGATAAGATTATATTATTAGCAGAAATTGGAATCTCTAGTTCTGCAAACAGTAAAATACATACATACATACAGTACATACATACATACATACATACATACATACAGTACATACATACGTACATACGAAGAAGCCTGCAGAAGAAGGTCATTTGGTCTGTCTAGTCTGCTCGTATTGCAGGATACGTAGCTTGAGCTACTGTCCCTGTCTTCCCTCCCCACACCTCCCATCCTCCCTACCCATGATCTTTACCTTTCCCCATGCGTATCCCAGCCTCTCTTAAAGCTGCCCACTGTCTTCAACGAGATCACCTCTTCTGGCAGTGCATTCCAAGTGTCCATCACCCTCTCTGTGAAGAAGTGCTTCCTGAACCTCCCTCCTAAACCTCCCACCCTCCAGCTTAAGACTGTGCCCCCTCATGTAATGGTTGACACTCAGCTTAAAGAGACTCTCCTTATCCGCCTTACTTATCCCTTTCAAGTACTTGTAAGTAAATGTTGCAGAAGTATGTTAAGAGAGTCATCTGTTTCATTTTCTTTTTAAGAAATGACTCTGATGCACAACACCACCTTTGTACCTGACAGTATGCAAAATGCTACTGGCCATACCATTACTAGAGAACTCTTCTGCTGATCTAGATACTGTATGTTTAACTGTGCACTCTAGCAAAGCACATAATTCGCTGATAAGCCTGACTCTATCGAGATAGGTAATGTTGTTGTTTGAATCTGCTGATCTATTTTATTTGATGATGCCTCTACCTCTGGCATGAATGGGAGCGCACCATTATTTGAGGACTTTTTCTTCTTCTTTTATTTATTTATTTATTTTTTTACTTCTTTTGTTTTGCTTAGTGTTTGCAACAGGAAAATCAGAAGTTGTTTTAGAAAAGAGAGATTTCAGGGATGGCGCTCGCCGGTGCAGCGGTGGGATTTCCGCTTGCGACGCTGGCGACCCGGTTTCGGGAATGGACCCGGATCGTCGGAGGGCCAGCCAAGGGGAGAAGGATTGAGCGCCCACAGGTGCCGCCTCCTCTCTCCGGGAGGGTGGCAACATCTGGAGCACTGGGGACTCCTGACAGAGGCCGGGAGAACTCGCGCTGCCGACGTTCAAAACGGGGGGGCGAGAGGGAGGGAAAATGGGAGGGAACAAAATCCCACACCTTGCGTCTCTGTGACACTCTGCCCCAGGAAAGCCCTGATTGGCCACCGGAGCCATTCCCCCAACCAGTCACAGTTCCGCAGTCCGATATAGGGAGTTTGAACCGCGGCCCCACTCTCTGGGGGGGTAAGCCAGGGATGACCGGGGGAGACAGCAATATCCGGTGGCCGGGGCTCCAGGGGTCCGTGACCAGATTCGATGGTTGACGAGAGGTGTGGGGAAAAAAATAGGAAAATTAAAAAAAAAAAAAAAAAAAGAAAAGAGAGATTTCAAGCAATAGGCTCACGATGACTCAATTTGATCATTAGTTGCTTCAGTAACTCAGTTTGAGCCTCATGGAAAGCTTTGAGCTGTTTTTCTTTTATTGAAACAACTGTTTCCATAAGAAGAATGTGGACAATGTGTGGTGCAGCCAGTGATAAAATTAGTTCCTTAGTTAAATTGATTGGAAACTTAGAAAAAGCTTAATCAAGAACAGTGTTGTTAAAGTTATTTGTAGTTGTGGCCTTCAGTGGGTCAGATGAGATACTAAGAAACCTAATTAAAAGGGGAACAGAATCTGAATTGTCCTCTGGAGGGGTTCTATGGCCAAATCTATGCAATTATTAATTAAGGACTTTATCTTCCTGAAGAAGCAACAAATTCAAATCAGAGTTGCTACTCAGTGGACTAATGCTCTGGTTAAGACTGTCACATTTGACATACTGCAGAAGAATTGTTTTACAGTTTTCTTTTTTTTTACACATTTTTAACAACTGAAAAATTATCTTTCAATATTTTTAACAAACTTTCCTTTTTATAAGTGCAATAACACATTCTAGGGTGTTAGTTGTGGTGTGACAACTACCCTTCCAGGGGATGAAGGGACTTAGCCTACAGGCTCATGCCTTACTATGCCCTGGGCATGCAGTTGTGACACCAGAACCAACACCCTGTCGAATAACCATAGGAAGTGCAGTTATTTTAAAAATTAGTCCCTCAAGGTATCAATCATAGCAACAGAGAAACATTCTAGTGTGATGATTGATGGGACACAGGGTCCATCTTGTTCTCCCCTTCTGTGGCACAGCAGTGACTATGCCTAATTTAAATGTGACCACTTTCAAGCTCAAAATCTGGAATGTTAACTCTACTCATGCTGTTCTCAACACTCAATGCCATTATCCCTCAAGAAGCTGTGTAGTCCTGCTTTGAAAACATGAACAGTGCTAGATTCCACAATCATGTCAGCTATTCCACATTTAATCCACCTTCAATGTAAAGTAATGCTTTGCAGTTTTTACCCTTATTCTGGCCCCTCCTCCCAATTTGAGGTTATGCCCTCTAGCTCTGCTTTCACTTATCAACTCAAACATCTGTGTATACATCACCCTGTCTATCCACTTTAGTAACTGGAAACCATGAGCATGACCCCACTGAGCTTTCTGTTTTCTAGGCCGAATGATTTATATACAGTACGTCCAATCTCTCTTCATAGCTTTTGCCTCCTAAGTCACTAATTAGCTTGGTGGTCCTATGCTGGATCCTCTCAAACTTTTCAATGCCTTTTCTAAACTTCCATAACTGGAAGGGACTCGGGACTCCAGATGTGGTCAAACCAGGGCTTTGTACAGTGGAAGCAGCAGATCCCCGCAAAAAACAGAGATGCAGCAGCTTTGAGTGCAACTTTATAAGAAATGTAATTAAATAATTAAGAAATAAAAACACTGTGTAGATGGAAAAATTCTCCAGCACTTCAAGGTACCCTGCCTTTTTCTGATGAGGCAGAGCACCTTAAACCACTGGAACTTTTTCTATCTGTACAGTGGTTGTTACTATTAATGACACTTCTGATAAATGTGCCCATGGTGTGCATGGTGCCTGTGTTTTTTCTGTGCACGTTTTGCTTGGCTACACAGAAGCACTCATACATTGGGGTTCCTGGCAGTGCATAAATTGTGGGAGTTGTGTAATGAAAGATCACCTTCCTTGACCTGCACCTTACCACCCCTGCTAATTAATTTCGACATTGTGTTTGCTTCCTTGACTGTTGACATGCTGCCTGTCTAGCTTCAGTTTAGTGTCCACAGATATTCTTAGATTCTTTTCCTTGGTTGTACTGTCTACTGTTGGACCACAAAGGGTGCATGTGTGACCCAGACTTCTCAAGCCTAGGTGTAGTACCTTGCACTTACCCACATTAAAGCTAAGCACCATTTCTTGGCCTACACCCCTAATGTGTGCAGAACCCACTGTAGAGTGTCCACCTCCTCCACTGTGTATAGTGTTCTCGCCAATTTAGTGTCATCAATGATCTTCCGCAGTCCGCTGCTGCCCCCCTCCTTCATACCATTAATAAATACTATATGCTAAAGACAGATCCGGTACTGACCCCTGAGATACTCTACTCAGTATATCCCTCCACTCTGCATGGTGACATTCCAGTATCACTCTCTGCTTTCTACCTGTCAATTATTTGCTATCTACCTCCTGTATACTTCATTGACTTCATATTGGGTTAATTTCTCCATGTGTTTTCCATACACTACAGTGTTGAGGACCAGCATATGTCCGGATACACTACATCCACCCCAGCTCCTCTCCATTGCTTTCATTACCTTCTCAAAAAAGGCAATTAGCTATTGCAATGTCCAGGGATCTTACTTATGTACCTTAATGTGTTTGTTTTACAGGAAGGTGGGCCCTTCCCAGATGAGACATGAACAGGAGGGATAGAATGGGATGATAACCATAAGCTAATATGATCTATAAAGTATATATGATGGCCTTGTACTGTAGTGTAAAATGTGTGTCACCTCTTCTGCCTATTATATTGTACAATGACACTCACTGTCTATGTATGTCTGCTGTTGGTCTTGTTTGTCCTGATAATGTAATAAAATATGGATACAAAAAAATGAAAAAGACAATCATGTTGATTTGGTGAGATATGCATTTTCTGAAACCATGTTATATGCTTAAAGTAGCACAGTTTCATTCATATTCTGAACCAGCACACCCCTTATGATTCACCCATTTTGCCAAGCACTGATTTAAGGCTCACTGTTCTATGGCTACTTGGGTCTGACCTTGCCCATTCTTTAATAGAGGTTAGAAAATGGGTAAAAGTAATTGAGGCTTCTGATTGGCTGAGGTACTTCTCTAGCTGGGCATCTATCAGACAACAGATGCCCTGCAATTAAAAGTACCAGCCCAGCCAGCCCCATCACCAGAATCCTGCTTCCCACCCTGCTCCCTAATTGACCAAAGCCCCCTCAATTCATTTTCAAATGTCCACCATTTTTTTCTCTCATTTAGTGAGAGCTCACACCCAACCTTGGTCATGCAACCATCCCCCTCCCATATACCCTACCCACTCAAACCCTCTTCATATCTCGCACCCCTGTCCTGTACATTGAGTTCAACTTTATAAGAAATGTATTCTGAGCAAGCAGTTGAGCAGTGTCAGTGGCTCAGTAGGTAGCACACATGCCTCTGAGACCGGGAGATCAGAGAGCTGTGGGTTGAGTTCCCACATCTGGCACTTGGGTTAATATCCCAGTACTGACACTGTAGTGCAACATGAGAGGGGTGCTGCACTTCTGAGGTGCTGCCTTTCAGATGAGACGTTAAACCGAGGTCCCATCAGCCTGGATTTGGTGGTAGTTCAGGTGGATGATAAAGATCCCATGGCACTTATCGAAAAGAGTAGGGGTGGTTTTATTAAGAAGAAAAACATTGTAAATACATCCAAATAAACAACTTTTGAAACCGAGCAAGGAAACATAATTAAACAATTATAATACAGAAAGAAAAAAAAAGCAAGTCATACCTTGAGAAGGGTAAATAAAATAAGAAACAAATTCCTTGAAAAACTAAACAAACTTTCCATAATACACCTTATAACATTTCATCATTAGTGTTTGCTCTTACCCTAAAATCCCCATTTAAACAAAGTAGAAACCCCCCAAAAAAGAAATAATTTAAACCAAATTTATTCTAAACACCTTATCTATATTTTATAAAAAATGAAAAACCTTTCCACCATCATTGGACTTGCCTATCCGTTGCCTGTGTAGTATCAGTAACATATACTTGACCCATAGCATCACAGATAAGATCATAACCATCTCGTAAGACATCCTGTTCTGACGAAGTACCCAATTACATCTTGCCTGCCATAGATAAAATTTTAAACAACAAAAAAAAATAGCAAGAGTTTCTGAGTGGAAGCTGGAGCCCAAAAAGGAATAATTGCCTATAACGCATATCTCATAATTTAAATTAACAAGCCAAGATTATTTTCCATACTTTGGCCAAATAACTATAATTGTGTAGAATAGGAACAAAAAAATAAATGATGCTCCATGGTTTCTTCCACATTTATACAATCCGGATAGGGACAATTCCGTTCCTCAACAGCTTTATGCTTAGCGTTCCCCCTTACCTGGGTTCTACCATAAACTGATAACCACAAGTGTTCCCACATCTGAGGCAGGATTCTGGAGTTTACTAATTGAGCCAAAATATATTTATTACAGTCCGGGGTAAAACATTTTAAACTCGGCTCTGTTGGGTAGATTTTATCTAAAACAATTTTATACAGTTGCTTCCCAGATTGAACCTGAATCTCTTTTTTTGTGAAGTTCCAAATATATAATTTGGAAACAGCTGATCTAAAAAAATCAGGAACATTTAAAAAAGACCCTAATCTTGGGGCCAACGCCCCCATGCCCTAAAATATCTGTCTACACTTAATCTACATCATGACCTTTGTGGTAATGATGAGGATCCTAATCCACATGTACCCGTTTGCGATAAGAAAAGGGTGTGAAAAAAGACAATAGGATCTAACATACCTAATCCCCTTTTTTTTGTGAGACAAGTAAAACACCTCCTTATAGAGTTTAAACGGTTTCCCCCAAAGCATTTGAAAGAAAACATCATTTAATCTTACCTCTAACTGTTTTGGTGGGGGATACAACATAGCTACATAAAGTATAAGTGGGACCAGGAATTTTTTTATTATCTGTATGCATTTAATTTTCAACATAGTCCATGATTTCCAGTGGGATACTTTGGTTTCAAATTTTAATAATGATTTTTCCCAATTAAATAAGGCCATATTCTGGGGTCCAAAAGTAATACACAATATTTTCAATGGTTCAGAGGATATACATACACCCTGTACTATTTGAGCCTCTGGAAATCCTACCCCAATATATAAACCTTGACTTTTTGCTATATTCATTTTAGAGTTGGATACTTTAGTAAAATCCAACATAATGTTTGAACATTTTTGAAATTGTGAAATTTCTGAAAAAAACAGGCAGATATCATCCGCAAAAGCTTGAGCATTTATAGCTGGTTGCAAGCCTAGTCCCTGAATACCTTTCCATTTAGGTTTATCTATTATAAATCTTAAAAAAGGATCCAAAGAGAAGACATAAAGAAGAGGACTCAGGGGACAGCCCTGATGCACCCCAAGCTGGGTTTTAAAATGATAAATAATTTGATTTTGTATAATTGGGTAAACTGTTGTAGATCTATAAATTAATTTAATTAATCGGATTAAGTACTCCGGAATTCCATAATATTTCAGAACTGAAAACAAATATATATGGGAAACCCGATCAAATGATTTTTCTTGGTCTATTGTTATTAAAGAACCAAATTTACCTGAAAGAGAAAGATGTTCAATAACATATCTCACTATCATTAGGGCTGACTGTATTTTCCGTGAAGGTAAACTACAATACTGAGCTGGAGCTATAACCTGATGGGCAAAAAGCTTCAACCTATTGTTTAAAATGTGTGTAAAAAATTTATAATCTGAATTAAGTATGGTAATAGACCTCCAATTAGAAATGTGCTGTCTGTCACCTGATTTATAAAGATACATTAGAATACCATCTAAAAAAGCTAGGGGGATTCTGTTCATTTTGAAAAAATAGTCAAAAACTACTGATAAACAATCAGATAATTCCACCTCGAATGTTTTATAAAATTCAATGGACAACCCATCCAGCCCTGGGGATTTCCCTGATGTCATTTTCTGAATTGCTATTTTTATTTCCAAAGAATCAATACTCATGACACTGTGTAGGAGCTCAGAAGGTATAGGAGGAATTTGAATATAATTTAGGTAAGCCCCAATATCATGAACAGTGGGATAACTGTCTGGTAATAATGTTACCCAATAATCTTTTATGATAGAAAAAAGGTCATAAACTGAACTTTGCAACACCCCCTGAGACTCAAACAGAGTTGTCATTTCTGTATTTTCTCTCATAGTTTTACATGCCTGAAAAGGATCGCCCACTGTTTTTTTTATCCCATTCTGAAATAATACTTTCATGGTTTTAGCTCTATTATATTGATAGACTAACATTTCCAATTTAATTTTCTTGATTTGTTCAGAATAATTAATTTTTGAAGTATTAGCCCAAGTGTACAGTTTATATAATTGTTGTCGCTGGGAGAGATACTTTAAAAAAATCATCATTCACCTTATGTTTCCATTATTTTTTAACCAGTCTTGGAAATCTTTTTTTGAGTCCAGCCACCATTGGTCTATATCCGTATATAAAAAACAAACAGAACATCTTGCCTTAATAATGGCTCTTATTCCTTGTTGGACCCCTAGGTCGTCCAGGGTTTTAATATTCAATTTCCATCTGGTAACAGAAAATGTACATTCAGGGATATCGTATATCTGTACTATTAATAAAGCATGATCTGAAAATTCCACTGGACAATTTAACATTTTAATTCTAGATAAAGCCTTAGACACCAGTACATAGTCTATAGTGGACTTTAAATTCTCCTTCCTAAAAGTAAAGCTTGGACCCCATTCCTTGAATTTACTGCAGTCAATCAAGTTAGCTGAGGATATTAAATCTATCAGAGCTTTGGAATTGCAATATATTTTAGCCATAGGCTTTCTAGTTTTAACATTAGATGGAATTTTGCAATTAAAATCGACACAAAAAATTACGTTTTGAGTGGTCATTAGGTAAGGTTTGACTGCCACCAGCAGTGCTACTCTCCCTGCTTTAGTCTGTGGGCTGTAAATATTAATTAACCTATAATGCTCATTTTTCCATGTCCCATGCAATAGCAACACTCTTCCTGGAAGGATATCTGCCAATTGTAGAAGATGAAAAGAAAAAGAGTTAAATACAATCCCCACCCCATCTGCAGTATCCTGTCTGAAGGACCCATAAGATGGTCCCCAAAACCATTCACTCTGATAGTTTTGTATATTATGAGTAGAAAAAAAACAAGTTTGTTATAAAGAACAGATTTCCAAATTAAGCATATGCAAGTAATCAAACATAATCTGTTTTTTTCCCTGAGTTTAACAAACTGTGTACATTTATTGATCCGATTTTAAGCATCAGCAGATGAAAATGTTTTTTAGACCTTCACTTTTTTTCCTTCTTTTTTTTTTCCCTTTGTACCCTGCAAACCCTTTTACAGTCTCCATGTCTTGGTCCCTAGTGTTACTGTCCCCTTCCTCTTTGTCCATATCTGAGTCCCCCCATTCTGGTGCTAGCACTGCAAAAGGGTTTTTGGAATGTACATCCTCTGAAGAATCTTTGGATGACACAACATCCAAAGGAAGAGTAGTGGATAGGGGAATACAAAGTGACCTTTGATTTCTTGAGGATCTATGCCTCTGAAGTGGAGATGAAGCTTCAAGAACATTATCCTGAGCTGGTTCGCTATAACACACTGGAATCAAGCATTCTCGATGAAACCCCTGTTGTTCCAACTTATGAGGGATGGGGAGGGGAGGAGGGGGGGAAGGGATAGGGATGGTAGTCTGGGTGGTTAAAGCCTGAAATGCAACCTGGCCCAAACTTCTTTCAGAATAAGGCTCTTTCTCCAATTCTTTTTGTAGCGGATTGTGCAGGTACCTCAGCTATATCTTGTGCTTGTTGAATTAGGAGATCAGGACTGACATTGCAAGATGCATTTTTAGCAGTCCAGGGACAATCCTTAAATGCATGTCCTACATCATCACACAAATCACATTTAGTGTGTGATGCGCAATGAAAGGAAATGTGTCCCACCTCCCCACAATTCCCACATCTAGGTTTATCACATGTGCTTGATATATGAGTACGGGAACCACATTTGTAGCAGGCTCTGGGTTGCCCCATGTAAAAGCACCCCCCGTCTCTACCTAACATAAATGAGTTAGGAATATGGACTATGCCTGAATCTGTATTTTGCAGTTTAACCTTATATCACCAACCCCTGGTCCAAAAGAGTTCAGTATCCAAAATAGCCTCAGGGTCACTTAATATTTCACAACACTGGGATAACCAATATGTTATATCTGCTACATGCACATCCTCATTACGAAACATTACCATAATGAATTTGACCAATGGTTTATAAAGTGGGATAACCACAAAAGGATACCAGATAGGAGAGTATTTTACCTGGGCATACCTTTCCCAAAAGAGATCTAAAAAGTGAGCAGATCGAAAACTTATGTCAAAAATTGTCCTCGCCTGAGATGTTTATGAAGGCAAACACCTCTCGGGGGGAAAAACCTTAAAGAGTCTTTCAGTAATGTTTTTTCCTACAAAATGCCTGTCTGGTCTGTTCTCCGTGCCTCCTTTATACCAAATTCTCACTGCGTTCTTCCTAGGAGCTGCTTCTTTTTTTATATTTGCAAACAGTTCTGAAAGCAGAGGTTGTTTATTAGCAGATTCATCCAGATGTTCAATCTCAGGATCCGCATTAGTTATTGGGATCTCTTCAAACTGTCTAGCAGTGTCAGTTTCCCCCCTGTTGGAGCATGTACTTCAATGGCTGCCTCAACAACATCTGTTTGTTTTGAATCTGGTGTCTCTTGTTTTTTAAGAGTAACTTCTGCTTGTTCTAAACCAAGTCCTGGAGTCCAAGTCAATGAAGAAGGAGTGAATGATAAATTATTGTCCCACTCCGTATCTGGTACCCAAATCCCTGCAGGGTTTTGTTTCCAACCTGACCAGGACAGTGCTCCACCCGGAGTCCAGGTTGTATCTTGCAATTCAGCTGTCTTGAGAGTCGGTACTGATACAGTTTGTAAAGGTTTCATATTTAAATGTCTGTGTACTAAGGTTTGTGCTAGCCTTTAATTTTTCTGCATTTCTTTTTGGCTGAACTTGTTTAAGTTACTAAAATAAAAATGTGTTGCCGTAGCTTGTGTTTCCAAGTTATTTGTCTGAAATCTGACAGCCGCTTGACCATCAGGTAAGGCCACAATTCCCAAGGTTTTTGACAGCATTAAATGCCCTGACTTAAGGGTGGTGTCAACAATTTTAATGTTATTCTGAGTGATAGGCATCTCGGCAACCTTACTAATCCCAGTTTGTTCAACTAAGGGGCTCAGCTGTAGGCACATGTTTGAGACTGCTACATTTAAACTGCCAGCCGGCTGATTCTCCCCTTTTACTTTTTCAAAGACAGTAGATTGATAACTGTGACTGACTCACTCACCCTGCTCCTGCTGGGACTCTGAGTTTGCTGCATCAGAGGGTTCCCTGACCGGCTTCTCCTTTGTACTTGTGCCTAAAGCCAAACATGTTACTTCCTCAAGTTTAGCTTGCAACTTGGCTTTTTCCTGAGCGTGCCTCAATTCCTCCTTTTGTGGAAATAAACGTAAAGTCTGTTCAGCATTTTCAACTGTATTCATAGAACTCGTGGCCTTTACCTCATTTGTTGGGTTAGCTGTAAGATCCTCTGTTGAAAAAAAATCTGTAGGAGTATTTCCTTCTTCATCTGAGTGTAACAAGATTTCAACCAAATGCTGCATTTCCATACTTTGCACTAACTGAGGTAATTCAGACCCCTGTAGATCTTGCACCTCTATCCCCTCCGACTGCAGATCTGGACTGGCCATTACCTCGGCCATAGGTTTCCCCCTACTGACAGCAATGCAGTCACCTCCACCTCCTCCAGGTTGCGGGATGGCAGCCATCTTGGTCCTGCAGGAAAAAGGGTCTGAAAAGAGTAGGGGAATTTTTTATTAGAATAACAAATTGACAAAACATAAAACCATGTTGCCATACATAAAAATAAAAATAAAAGTACAAGTCATAACAAAAGCAAATAAGTATTATCGTCATACATAGCTAAACATACCGTCTAATACAGAAGTAGAAATCCCTATACAGTTTTCATAATAAAAGCAATGTAAGTAGGAAGAAAAGAATCATATCAAAATAACAATAAAATATACATATATAATAAAACATTATACAAAAGCAGAAAAGAGAAAACAAAATCCAAGTCTAAAGAATTCCATTAGCGGAAAAAAAAAGAAAACAGAAAAAAATAGCAAAACCACATTGTTCTGATACCACTGTAAAAAGTGAAGAGAGAAGAACAAGTGTCAGAAGTAAAACTGAAAGCAGTACAAAAACCCCACCAAAGGAACATAAGTCAACCAGTGTCTAACCACTGTATCGCCTTCCATTTCATTTGAAATTTTTGTTTCGATAAAGTACAAGAATCTTTGTTCCAAAGTTCCAATAGCCAATTATGAATTCTCAAAAATAATTGTTCAGGTGAAATAAATAAAGCTCACAAGGACCATGTGTACCAAACCTGCCAAACATGGTATTTTATACCCCCAAAAATTAATCTGACAGTATCTGCATTAAAAGAGTCCCAGTCCAAAGACAAAACACCAAAAAATAAACATTTGGGTCCAACACTTGGAAAATGAAAATTAGCCCATTTAAAGGAAAAGATCAACCAAAATTACAAAATATAAGGACAGTCAAAAAACAAATGAAACATAGTTTCAAATTGATGTAGGCAAATAGTAGTTCTCAGGCAGTACCGTTCCTCCTTACCCATGTGTTTTAGGTTATCTTTTACATTCAATTTCCCATGAGCAGTAAGCCATGTGACATCCCACATATAATTCGGAAGGGTAACAGAGGTAAGCATAGAAGAAACTTGGAGCAAATCCGAATCTAACAGGTCCCGAAACACAAAGTGTTGTAAAAAACATTGATCTAATAGAAAGTAATACATACGTTTCCTAGAATATTGAGTAATGGAAACATAAGAAATGGTCCATTTTTTAATTTTACTAAAACAGGAATGAAGATAAACAGGCAATTGAGAAATAGGCTTTTGTTTGTGGATAACTTCGTCCCTAGACCACCCATCCAACCACGGGGAAACATGATCTAGAAGCCACAAAGTCCATATTCTAGTTTTACCAAGTACAAGTGGAGAAATATTTTTATAGAGAAATATACTGAAAAAGAATAGAATGGGATTAATCATATTTAATCCACCATTTTTTATAGGATTATACAAGACATTTCTTTTTATGGGGTTCAAACGATTACCCCAAATTGGTTGAAAAAAAATACCATATAGTGTTGTAATTACAGAATGTGTAGAATAATGGTTACCAAAAAAACAACACTGACTTTTGGATAAATTAAAGGAAGCTGCAGTTCCTTTCATATATGTTGTAGTTAATGTTTCCATAGCGGCACAGGAAGGAACATCTGCTAAAAAAAGACATAAGTCATCCGCATAAGCTACAACTTTAATTTCCATATTATCAGATCCCAAAGAGGGACCTCTAATAACATCCATACCTGAGATGGCAGAAATTAATGGTTCTAAGGATGGAATGTAAAGAATAGGGCTTAGGGGACACCCCTGACATACACCTTTGCCACAGATTTGTTTAGAACCAAACCAGCCATTAACGTAAGGAATAACTTCAGCTTGCAGATAATACTGTTGTAACCAATTAGTGAAACTAGGTGGAAAGTCCATCAATTCCATACATTTCCAGAGATAAAGATGTGACACTTTATCACAAGCTTTCGTTTGGTCTAAGGTAACACAAATCCCTGCTAGTTCATCCCTACTACCCCTTTCAATGATTTCCCTAATAAGAATCAGGGCATCCGTAATAGTACGCCCAGGCACTGAGCAAAACTGTGTGGAAGAAATAATGTCATGTGGAAGGCAGGAAATTCGTAGACTCAAAATCTTAGTAAGAATTTTGCAATCGGAATTTAAAAGCATTATCGGATGCCAATTATGTAAATTACCTTTATCTCTTGATTTATGAAGAAAAATCAACAGTCCTTCATTCATACTAGAAGGAAAAGTACCTTGGAGGAGACAAGTATTAAACA
The DNA here is from genome assembly GCA_016271365.2 of Neoceratodus forsteri. Classification (NCBI taxonomy): domain Eukaryota; kingdom Metazoa; phylum Chordata; order Ceratodontiformes; family Ceratodontidae; genus Neoceratodus; species Neoceratodus forsteri. The sequence goes on from CM057458.1 coordinate 1,091,788,062, forward strand.
TATTAACCAAATGTTAATCCAGAATTGGGCTAATCAAGCCATAAATTTCATTAGGAAGGCCATCTTTACCAGAAGATTTATTTTTCGGAAGATTTTGAATAACAGTACTAAGTTCTAGTAATGTAATAGGGGTCAACAAGGAAATCAAAAATTTGTCAGGGATCCATCTCAGGGAACTGTATTTTAACCATTCATCAACGGATTGCTGTGTAATGTTCAAATCCTCTGTAAATAATGAGCGAACATGAACATCTATGATCGGAAAAAGATCCCGTCTATTAGTAACCCGAATACCATCAGAGTTCAACAGATTATGCACATCCTTTTTGTTCCAGTGGGACATATTATTGTCATAAGGATTAGTACAAGCTGAAGGACCCTGGGTACCAAATCTTTGCTCTCTCTCTAGTTGCAATTGTTTGGAATTGTGCAATTGTACCAATTCAGCCTTTATCTTATTGATGGTGGAAACATCCACTTTAAGTCCTAAATTAATTTGAGAATAAAAGTTGGTTAATAGATTTTGTAGAGATTGCCAATAAGATTTACAGGAAGCACCCAATAAATGACCAACTTCTGTAAAATATTCTTTAAAAATGATTTTAGAATCCTCCCACCATTCTTGTTGGGACTCATATAAAAAAAACACAGAGTCGCGTGCTTTTAAAACATCCATGAACCCTGCCGTCACTGCTGGAATATCTAAGAGAGACAAATTTAACTTCCAATAGCCTGGGCCCTTGGAAGTTTGTTGAAAATTGGAAAGCGAAAAACTGAGGAGGCAATGGTCAGATGAAGCAACCAAAGTGACACGTGGGGTGAAAATTTGAAGGGAGGAAGAGACAAACCAATAATCTATTCTTGATTTCCTACTGCCTTGTAAATATGTGAAAGAAGGAATATCTTCAAAAACATCACATAACCCCGTAACCTTTAGTAAAGCATTTAGACAAGTCATATCACAATAGGTTTTGGAAGTAGCCAATTTGGTAGTCCGTGAAATATTAAAATCTCCACCAAATAAAATATTCCTGCTAGAAAATAAATGAGGTCGAATGATGTGCAATAGTTGAATAAGATCCCATTTACTTTGTGGAGCATAAATGTTGATCAATCGAAATGGAACGGCATCAATACTGACATCTAACAACAATACCCTCCCAGGGAAAATATGTACTACATCTGTAACTTTAATGATATTGGAGGTGAAACATATCCCAATTCCTGAACATAAGTCAGTTCCCCCAGTCCAATAACAAGGACCCCAGCCCCAGAGATCGGTAGCAACAGAAAAAATCCTGAATCGTATACAGCCGAGTATCCTGAAAAAATATAATATCATGGCGTAAATCTGCAAAATTAGCAAAAGTGACCCTTTTTTTAAATAATGATCTAAGACTGTTAGCATTGAGACTAGCTACAGAAATGTCTAATCCAGAATGTGAAGATCGAGAAGTAAGTTAAGAGTGAGAGTGTAATTTTCTATTACTTTTACGCAATCCTACACGGTTAGTTTTCTTAATTTTACATTTCGCTCCCACCCTCGGATCCAGAACAGTTTCCTGGTCAGAAGACATGTCCACTTGGGAAGAATTCTGAGAGGTCGAGTCAGAATCATGGTCCTCAGCATCTACAGAAGCTAAAATGTCAAATTTATTAGAAACTGACACGGGGGCTGGAGATAGAGCGTTGTTCAACGTCCCTTTGAATAGGGGACCGGGAAACAATGTCTTCAACCACATTGTTATCCAAAGAAGACACCACCGGTGAACTATGTGGAGCCACTGAAGGGGTTACAGGAACTGCAAGGGCAGAATCCACAGGACTGGAGACTTCTGGGTGAACAACAGGCGGAGGGGGAGCATGCCTAGGTGGGCGAGAAAAGGCCATGGGGGGTTTAGTTGCTAGAGCAGCAGAATATGATTTTTGGTTTAGGGGAGTATTAGACCCAACACCCTCCAAAAGAGTCCGAGCTGCTTTGAAAATAATTAGGTCTTGCATGGCATAATCCGAATCCTCAGTATTATGGGCTGCCCGAGGACAACCTGAAAATAAATGCCCTGAGTCTGCACAAAAGTTACAATTTAACATAATTCTCACACTGGTAACCAGAATGTCCGCCCTCCCCACATTGAAAAAAAGAACTTTTTCACAAGATGTACTAATATGTCTTGGAGAGCCACATTTATAGCATCGCCTGGGTTAACCAGGATAAAACAAAAAACCTTTATCGCGGCCAATAAAAAAACAATTAGGGAGATGGACAAAGTCATCTTGAACACTATGGAGTTTTATTTTAAACTTCCATCCCCCATTCCAAAACCTTTCCCCATCCAAAATGGGATCTGGTGTGCCTTGAACCTCACATCTCTTATTTAGCCAGTAAAGAATATCAACCGAGTTTACCCCTTCATTACAAAATAAAACAGTCGCTACTCGGAAAGGTTGTTTTGTTAGTGGAACCACCTGAAAATGGGACCATAAAGGGTTAGTCTTTAAAGATGCATATCTCAACCAAAAAGTTTCTAAGTTTGCAGGAGTCCTGAAACTAATGTCAAAGGAATGTTCTCCAGGAGCATGAATAAGGGCGTAGATATCTGAGTGCGTAAAGCCGAAGGACTGTTTAATCAACACCCTGCCCACATAGAAGCGATCAGGAAGTTCAGCCATCCCACCCAAATAACGAAGTCTAATAGCATTTCATCTTTTAGCTAACTCCAAGGGTTTAGCAAATAAGTCTGCAGAGTTACAGTACATGTAGGAGGGTCAGGTAAGGGAGCAGTAGGAGTAGCTGAGGTATCCACAGCTATACCTGCAGAATTCGAATCAGGTGCGACAGAAAAGGCACTATCTGAATCAACAGTCAGCTGTGTATCAGTCTCCACAGAGTCCAAAATCCGGCTTCCATGAGAAATGACTGCAACGCTAGCCGTATCAACGGAATGGGCCAATACATCTGTAGGAGCAGTTGGATCAGCCACCCAGGAACCGTCTGCAAGCTGTTGCCATCCTGCTTTTGAAAGGGCAGATTCAGGGGACCAAGGTTCTTCCATCATGAGGTCGATTGAATTGTCAGTAGCAGCAAAGACAGACGCCAGTGCAGAGGAAACTGTGTCATCAGTGGAACCAGGACCAAGTTTGAAAGTCCGACAAACAACATCAGGAGAAACACAGAGCAGGCGTTTCCTTTTCTTTTTTTCCAACAATTCAGCTCTCGCCCAGGAAAGAGCCACTTCGGTTTGCAGCAATTTATCTTTTAAAGCAGCTCTTTGCAGTACCATCACAGCTACCGCACCATCATCTACACCATCCTCCACTGTTTCCAACATATTAAGGGCTTCAGCAGATCGGACTTTAGAATCAGGGGTTAACAACGGAGCAGTCTGTGTAGTAGCAACGTCTACTTCTCCGACCTCCAGTATGCGACCATCTTCCTCCATCGCTGACAGTAAACTGTCCTCTTCCATAGGCACCACATATGGGACAATGCCCCCTTCCAGAGTAGGGGAATTTCTCTGGTGTCCTGGCCAAATTTCCCTCATTCACTCAAAATACCACCAACAGCTTAATCTGGTTCAAGGTCAGTTGGCATTAATCTGTCCCCCCCCAGGTAGTGCCTGAAAATAGGCAAGATTTGTCTAGTGCACTTACCCGGTCAACAAAAACTAAATAAATAAATAAAAATACAAACATGGTCACCCGCATCCCAACTTACAGTATAAAAAAATAAATGAAGATGAAACTTAAAACTAAGCTCCTTAAGTATCTATAATGCTGTTGTTGCTGCTCGGGGGACAGATCGTCAGCGCTGTGTCATGTACCTTTTCTGCAAAAGATTCAACACGGGGAGGATAGCTGGGGGAGAGGGGAGCAACAGACTGAAGCCAGGACCAATAAGTCTACAATCAAAAAAGAAAAATTTGTTTTCTGCGACTGCTGCTGCCATTTGTTTCCACTCACCTTTATCTCACCACAGCCGCCCTTCATTGATGACACTTAATGATAAAAAAAATCATTCAGTCACAACTCCTCGTTTCTGAGGCACCTAGACAACACTTGCAACAGACGCATTTATACTCAGAATATCGTGTTTATAATTTTAAAGAGAAACACCACCACTCTAGGCTGCCCTACCATATTGAACTCCTCTCTCTCTCTGCACTTCATGCATTTGTATTGCAGGGTTGCCCAAATGTGCAACTTCTGGGGGGATGGAATCTGCCAAAACTATTTCTTTTTCAAACAACCGTAGAAAAAACAGTAAAACAAACTTCCTATTTTGTTCTCAATGTGGTGGTGGTGGTAGTGGGAGGAGAGAACAGAATAGCTCTGTCAGGGGGCATTAAGACATAGAACAACATAAAAAGGAGGGACTACTTTACAACATCAAATCTTTAACTTAATAGCTCTCATTTTTATTTATTTATTAATTTTATTAAGTCTCATAAAAATGCCACAGGTAGCCCATTTTCTAAGTGCAATAATACCCTCCAGGGTGGGCGGTATGGGCTATACCCACCCTTCCAGGGGCTACAAGGCCCTCCGCCTGCAATGTCGGGCCTCATTATGCCCATGGGCAGGTGAGTATAGCCCAATATCGCCCACCCTCTTGGGTATTATTGCTTGCATAACAGTGGCTGATTTCTAGTAACTTGGCACTATCCAAGTCTGTAATGAGTCCTAAAAGATATCTTCAAGGAGCATAACCAGAGCCCCTAAGACTCTAGAGTGGATACCATTGGGTTCTTGGGATTTTCTCAGATTTATGTCCATTAGATACTTATCAAATTATTCAGATGTGATCACCAATGTCTCCTGTTACATGGTTCAGGCCGTCCAGAGGAGGGCAACTAAAATTGTGCAGGGGTTACATCAAAATCCCTATGAGGAGAGACTGAGGGATATCAACGCACATCCTAGAAGACCGGGGAGAGAGGAGAAATGTAATAGAGACCTACAAAAACATCACAGGGGTATACGGTATAGGAAAGGAATCTATTTCAATGAGGAAGTACACCAGTAGAAGAAGGCATGCAATGAAACTGGAAGGGGGCAGTTTAAGAGTAAGGGAGTACAATCTCACTGAAAGAATGGTAGATGCCAGGAACCGTCTGCCAGCAGGGATGGTGGGAGCAAAAACAGTGTGTATGTTGGGGGTTGGGGTAAAACATGCAAGGGATAGGCATAAGGAAATATTTGTAAATGGGCAGTTGGTGAGGGTCATTGGAAACCGGGTAGGATCTGCAGAGACAGAATAGGCAGGGAATATATGGGCAGACTGGATGGGCCAAGCACTGATTTTCTGCTAAAAATTTCTATTTTCAACCTGTATCCTACCACTTCCTCCCACTGATGACTATGCCTCTGACTACATTATTAAATGCTGACACAAAGTAGTTATTCAGACCATCTGCAATTCCCTTTCCTTCTTCAATGGTTCCTCCCCTTTTTTCAGTGATCAGCCCCACCCTATCTCTGACTCTCCTATTGTTCCATACAAAATGCAGAAAATTACATTATTCACCTTGATCATCTGTGTAATGTTGTCTTCCAGACCTGTTTTGGCCTGAATAATCTTGTTCTTACATTCCTTCTGTGACTCTTATATTCGATTTCCATGGTTCTGTCATTAGATAATTTCCACTTAAATGTCTTCTTGTTATCCTTAACTTTTCCTAAAGTTCCGTGGATAGCTATGGAGGCCTCTGCCTAGCCCACATGACCTTGTAACATATGGAGACATTTCCAGTCACTGCCCCCTGTATATTTTGCTTCAGGGCCTCCCACTTGGCATGAGAACTCCCACTCAGTCTTGTATCTGTCAAGCTAGTCACAGCCATCTCCCTTGGCTTATAAAAACAACTGGTTTGGAAGTTTAGTGCCTATGTCTTATTTTGGGGAAATTAGCTTTCCCCTATCACCTTAAATAAAATATTGTTGGTCACTGTTACCCACTGGCTTCCCTACCTGTACTGCTTTGATCCTATCCTCTGTATTGCTTTGTAGCAGATCAATAACCACATTTCCTATTGTCTGATACTTGCTTGACATACAAAAGAATAAAACAGCCCTTCATGGCTGTAAATTCCTTCCTGCTTTCCCCTGGGCACTTTTCTACATACCTGTTACTGCCGGGTTGGTTAAAGTCCCCTGTGAGGGCCATGGCATCATATTTGTTTCCTTTTTAATTTTAATTTGTAGATTCCAAGTCCAGCTCACCTGCACTTCCTGTGGTCTGTATCATACTCCCAGAGCTGTCTTTTTGGCTGCTTGAGAATCAAGCAACATGCTATCCACAGTGCTCCAATTGCTTCTCCCTTCCTTTATCTTGCTTTCTTCAGTCTCTTCCTTGGCATTAAAAGTGGCCCATCTCCTCCTCTGCCCCCCATCCCTCCTGCACCCCTCTAATCTTGCATCCCAGCCTATTTCCTTTTTCCACCTGGTCTTTTTCAGATCTAGTATATTGCAGATTTCCTCAAGAGGTTCCCACTGCAGCACACCCATCTTGTTTGTTACACTCTTTACATTTAGTGTCACGCAGTGGAGATCTGTTTTCCTCTCCCTTCTTGCTTTGGGCCTTATTCAACTGACTTCTATATGTTGGTTTATCTGGCTTGAACAAGGGTGTTCTACACCTACTCTACATCTACCCATGTCCTAATAAAAACTTCCCGCATCTGTCTGTCCAGTAGGCTAGCACTGCCATCTTTTCTTGGCTCAAGTGATGCTTTTCTGCATCATACAAGCTTCTCTTATTAAGAATGCCTATTAGTGAATGAGGAACCTAAAGCCTTGCTTCCTGCTTCAAACCCTAGCCCACAGCCCCATACATTCAACTATCTAATCTTTTGCAGCCTTACTAGCTCCAAGCATAACACTGGTAGCGTTGCACCTTGAAGAATACCTTGGATGTCCTGCTGCTAAGGCTCCTGTCTAGTTCCCTATCACTACATTATCTTGCAAGACCTTTGGTCTGCCTCTACCAGTGCCTTTAGTGCCAACACGTAACACAATGATGGGTTCCTCTTCCTTCTTCCAGATGGGCCTGTCTACCCAGTCATGATTTCGGCAAACCCATACAAAAGGTAGCAAAGTGACCTAGTGGTCCACAGGGCTCTGGTGTCCCAGCACTCCACCCAACTTAATAACATACATTCAAATAGAGTCTTCTGTCACTACTGCCTTCCTGCTACTCAACTTTGCTGCTCTTCATGAACCCTCATATTCTGTGTGAACCCCTACATTTCAGCCCCCGGCAGTAGCTCCTACCACCCTGTGGCCACCCTCCATCCTTCTAGACAGTACCTGGTGCTAGTTTTAAATGGCCACTGGTGGCAGCCCTGCATCACCACATGATCCTATCCCTGTCCCCACAACCCTGCCCTAAATAATTCATTCAGGAGTACGCCCCAGCAGCCTGGAGATGAAGTACACTATACACTGTACTCAGTCTCTAATGATTTACAGCAGCCTAGTCCTTCTGGCTCAGCTCTTGCAGCACAGTTACAGAACCACTGCACAGCAGCTTCACAGTTCCTGAGGAGTACAAACTGAGGGAGTTACCCCCACTGTCCAACTCCAACTTCCCTCTGGATCCAGAGTACCTGTGCACTCAGGGCACATGCTACATGACTCCCCATTCCCTGATTTACATACCATTTGATAAGGGTTTGATAAGTGTTAGCAGTCTCCCCTACCTGTCTCCATAGCAGCTCAATGTGGATGCAGGCCTACACCTCTGATTTCACAGCTTCTTTAGAAGTGAGTCTCTAACAAGGCTTTTCTCACACAGCAGCATTGGTCTGCAGAAATGCCTCACAGGCACACACTTTTGGTGAGTTTTCAGCAGGTGCCCTCTGTGCACAATTCACAGAAAGTCAGAGTCTGACAGGATTAGGCCTGACTAGGCCTCCAACTCTCTCCTGGCAGCAGCACATCTACTCACCACACTGTCTCTCTCAGACTGTCACAAACTCCCAAAAAGTCCCAGAAACTCCTTTCTTGAAAGCAGTGTCAAGTGGCCAGGCAGAGCTGTCCATCAATCATTCTGCCCAGTCTTGGCCTCCTGACTGGATCCTCTGAGCTCACCATAAATTAATAATCTGGCTATCATCATCTTTTTCCCAATAGGTTTCTCTGGTGCTGTGCAGGGCTTTCTAACCCTCTGATGAATTCCTAGGTTTAATGATCACTAATAGGGCTGTGACCATGTGCTCATGGAGCCTTGACACCAGTATATTTTATTTCATGTATGTCCCTCCTAAATTGTGCTTATCCTCCAGGATTTGTTACAGCCTTCCTGTACTGTTATCTGGTTATGCCAGTGGTGATGGTTAGGCAATGGTTCTGCAAGTTGAACATACTGGGATCAGACAAGTGGAGAGTGCTGGGGAAGAGCCCCTTTGCAGCATATACTACCACTTAAAAAATGGCAGACATTGTGTGTGTGGCACATGAGGCACCAATGAAAAAAGTTGTCTATGGCTGCCCATGCTTATTCCCTGTCTCTTCTATCAGGATTGGGGAACCCAAAATATAGAATGTGTCCACAGTCTGTGTAGGAGAGTGCAGGAGACACCAAATATCTCACAGCACTGCCACACTCTCTCACCATCACACATAAGGTCAAGTGGAAGGGAGCTGACACCAACAGCAGCAGCAGTTTGGAGCCTCAGGAGGGTAATAGGCAGGCAGTCAGGTAAACCCCCTTCTGAAAGGGAGGCTACAGAGGGATCCTAGGGTCTAAATAGTGGACAACTGAAAGCAGTCAATGCAGTGCAACAGAGCAGTCTCCATACTGTAATCTCTACCCACCCCATTTCCTGAATTCCACTTGCTGCTTCCTCAGTTCCACTTTCCTGTCCACTGTCCTCCACCATGAATACTGATCAGAAGTAGTCATTTAAAGTGATTGTTTTCTACTTGTCATACTCAATTTCCTCCTCCCCTCCCCACCAGCTTAACATTTTCAGGACTTTCCTTTCTTTTTTTCCCTGATGTACCAGAATAATTCTTTCTCCCCTATCTTGAACCCCTCAACAGTTTGCAGCTCTGTTCCTGCATTTGTGCTGCTAACCACCTTTTGGCCTCCTTCAACTTGCTTTGGAACTCACCACACTCCTCCTCCCCTTGGTACTTTTGGTAAATAGTGAAGCTACCTCCTTTGCCTCTTTAAAGAACATGATCAGTCTCTCGTGTTTCTTACTCTTAGTGATCATTCTTAAGCATAATTTAGTTGTTTCAAGCATGGCACCTTTAAATTCTTCTCACTTCTTCTACATACCCACACTTCATCCACTCCTATCATCCCCCGATTATTTCCTTCAAATGGTCAAAGTTGCCTGGTGAAAATTGAGAACTACAGGTTTTGATGAGGGCTTACCTTTACCAAGGGACAATTCAAGCCAAGTGGCATTATGGCCACTGATTCCCAGTGGTTCCCCGACCTCCAAGTCATCCACTATTTCTGAGTTGGGAAGCCTCACCTCAATACTGGTGGTCTGCCTTGTGGGTTCCTTGACCAGTTGTACTAGTAGGCAGTCCTGCAGTATGCTGAGCATGGCCTGACTTCTGGTGCTTCTTGTGGTTGGGGTATCCCAGTGCATATTAAGTAGACTGGCATCCCCTACCCTCCACTTTTCCTTTTGCAGCCCCCTTCCTAATTTCTTCACCAAGTTCCTTATCCTCCTCAGCCCTCCGTTCTGTTGGTCTATAGACCACTCCAGTATGTAACTTCTTCCTCCAGGTTATTTTCAGCTGTGCCAAGAGTGATTCCATCTCACCTCCAGCACTTTTGATGGACCAATCCACTGTGGCCTCTATGTCATCCATAACATAGAAGGCTACTCCACCACCTTTTGTCATTACCCTTCTTCCTCATATACTGTATCCTAGTATTGCCAGGCTCCAGTCATTAAACCCAGTGACCCATGCCTAAGTAATGGCTACCAGGACTAACTGCACTGAACTAGCTGCTTAGGAGTCAGCATAGTGTAGTGGTTAAAGGCACTGAGTTTCTAATCTGGAGACCTGGGTTTGGGTTCCATCTCCTCCTACTTGCATACTGTGTGACCCTGAGCAAGACACTTAACTTCCTTGTGCTCCCAGGTTGCATCTGGAAACAAGATCCGGCTTAGTGTGCTTTTCCTGATTAAATAATTTCACCTCCCCCTATCTGCCACCATTGCCTGAAGCTCCCTGAATTTATTTTCCAGGTTTCTGGCATTGAGGCAGACCACCTTTCAGCTCCCACTGTTACCCATCCTCTTTGTGTTAGTGCCTAGCCCCTTGTCCTTCCCCTCTATTTTCTTTCCTAGTGTCCCTGTACCCTGCTAATTATTTGTGATCATTCTCATTTGCACAATTTATTGAACTAGTCTGAGACCCTGCTGTGTTGTTCCTAATACCCTTTCTCCTAAGCCTCATTTCTGGGAGATACTTAGCTAGGTTTTCCTTATCGTCTCTATCCTCAGTGGTTCCTTTGACATCAGTCCCCCCTCTTCTCAGTATAAATGTCCAACTAATATTTTATATAAATCATAATGTATTAGTGGGAAAGACTGATAAATTGAAAAGTTTTGTTACTTAGCAGTAACAGTAGATTTTCAGGAGAATCAGCATCAGGACTTCAAGGAATGCTTTCGCAAGAAGGGACCATGTATGTTGTTGGAATATGGTGTCATCAGTATAATGTGTATTAACCCCAATCACTTCAAGTTTCTCACTGTCAGTGAGCAGAGTTGCAACCATCCACCAATAGCAGGATTGAGGACTCCCACATCAATCATGAAGAGAGAAACGGGGGAGTAAAGTAAACACTGACCACCACACAGTCAATGACAGCACGAATACAAATGACAAACTACACAGGAAACAATTCACCAGGTTGACCACTTCCCTGAAGTGAATCTTCCTTATATGTAAAATGAGAGTGGCTTTCCCAGTGACAAGTCAAACTGCACATAAAAAGCACAGGAAGCCTCAACAATCACTGTACTGTATTTGCATTATTTTCATTGGCCACTTGTTCCCTCACTGTTTTGCTCAATGAGCTTAATCATGAAATGTGGTCCTAAATGTTTAAAGAAATACATTTTAAAATCTAAACAGTATATGCAGTATACATTCTTTAAATACTTTTTTTGTTTATATTTTTTATTTATCAAGTCTAGGATTATAATACCTTTGAGCCAGGGCTCTTTTACAAAGGTTCCACATCAGGTTCAATTCAAAACATAAGACATGTAAGTCAGATTACAAACTGAATACATAGGACAAGGTTACAAAAGTGTAAGCTAAACAGAGTTACAAAGCATCTGAGAAACAAAGCAGGTTTTGGAGGCTAGGTTACAAGGAGTTAGTGGATGAGGTGCAGAGATGATAGAGGACAACAGAGAGGAACAGTAGAGAGGGTCAGACAGCTATAGAGGAGGAGGAGCACAACCAGAGGCATTGTCATATACATAATATCTGGAGGTGCATGCTAAGGGGTAACCAAGTGCTAATAGGAGAGAGAACTGCATAAGGTTAGGGAAATATTCATGAAGTCAGCTAGTGGAGACAGTCACAGGAGCTAGAGACAGTGAGAGAGAGAGAGAGGTGGAGCCTTGATTTAGCTGCACCATGGGTAGGAGTGAAGGAGATGTAACTGTTTACACCATTTAGCCAGCTAGGCACCGTGTAGACAAAAGATCTTTGAGCTTGTGATGTACAACAGTGTGGAACCTGCAGGAGCTGTGATTCAGACCCCCTGGTTGAGTGGGGGTTATTGCTAGGGTGCAGGAGTGCACACACTCCAGGGTGCACAAGGCCTATAGTTATTTTCTTCGCCATGGTGCAGGTTAGGTACTTTATCTGATTGGTGAGTTGCAGTCATCCAGTTTATGCATAGAGGTTGCATGTATGTGTGAGGCGGTGGGATCCAGTGAGAAGTCAGCAGGCCTTATCGAGGGAGGTGGATATGTGTCTAAGAGTGGTAGCAGGGGCAGAGCCATAGATGATAACCCCTTAGTCAATAATGGAGACAACAGAGCTCTGAATGGCAACAGTCAGGGCTTCTGGGGTAAGATGTTGCCTATGCTGGAAGAGAAGGCCAAGGCAAGTATTTGCTGCTTTGGTTACAGAGTTAGTGTGGTCAGTGTAAGTTAGAGGAGGGTCTAGAGTGATCCCAAGGTACTTAAAGGCTGGAACCTGGTCCAGGGTGATTCCATGACTGGTTTTGATGGATAGGGGGTGCAGCTTATGCTTGTTAAGAGAGCTGCTGAATATCTCAGACTTTGTTTTTTATTATTGAGGACCAGATTGTGATTTGAGAACCAATTTTCAACAGATGTGAAGCCAAGCTGAAAGTTGTCTTGTAGAGGCTTAGGATCCTTGTGGAAAGCAAGAATTACAGCATCATCTGCATAGAGGATGGTTGTTTCAGAGCAAGAATTTGGAAGGGAGTTCAGGAACAAGCTGAATAGTAGGGGGCCCAGAATGGATCCCTGGGGGACACCTGAGTGAACAGGCCTGGTATCAGACAGGACATCTGCAATTTTTACTTTTTGAGACCGGTTCTCCAAGTAACTTTTGAACCAGGCAATGAAGTCGGGAGAAAACCCAGCTTTCAGAAGTTGCACAAGCAGTAGGCAGTGATGGACAGTGTTGAACACCTTAGTCAGATTGATAAGGATGGACCCAATTAACTGACCATTGTCCAGTGAGCTGTGAAGAATGCCAGAGAATTCCAGTAGGACAGATGAGGTGCTATGTCCTTTCCTGAAGCCATGTTGTTGCGAGCACAGGATATTGTATTTGACCAGGAAATCTGTGAGCTGATCTGCTGCAATATGTTCGAGGGCCTTGGAGAGGGGTGGTAATATAGAGATCGGACGGTAGTTTCCATGAATGGTCCTGTCACCACTTTTTTGGACAGGGGCAACAGTGGCAGATTTCCATTTGTCAGGGAACTGGCTGATCCTAAGTGAGAGGTTGAAAATATATGTTGGTGGCTGTAACACCTCATCAAGGGTGACGGACAGTAGTTTAAGGTCAAGTGTATCACTGCAGGATCTGGATTTGGTGATGGCTTTGGTAATGTATTTATGGGCATCATGCATCTTGACTGCTTTAAAAAAAAAGGTGGGTGGCTGGAGGAGGAGGAGGCATTGGGGGGAGGAGAGGGAGAGTCATAGTCCTTGAAAAAGTCAGAAGAGAGAACACTGCTGAGATTGGTGAATGCAGTGTTAAAGGTATACTTGCAAACAACTTGGATAATATACACAAACCATAATATCAAACTACAACTTTGTAGTAATATATTTGGCCTTATTTCAAACTTGCCTGGCATTGCTGTAAGAAAAAATATACTGATAATGGGTCTACAATCAAATTTATACCACTGACTTTTGACCATTCTGGAGCATCTTGTAGTTGCTTATGAATCTTGGGAATAGTGTAAAATAGGATTTCTTTTATTTTTGAGAGAACTAGTGGTGAAATTTATAAGCCCATTACCTGACCAGTTCAATAGTTCACTTGAATTGGGGGTTGTACCACAGGACTGGAGAACAGAGCATGTGGTGCTACACCATAAAAGTGGACCCAAAGATAACCTTGGCAACCATAGATCTGTCTGCCTGACCTCAATTTTTGCAAGATCATAAAGGCCATACTTAAAGAAAGACTGGTAATTAATACAGATGAAAATGGCCTCTGGATTGAGCAACAGCATGGATTCATGGCTGGGAGACCCTGCCAAATGAATATGATTGATTTATTTGACTGGGTCACTAAAACTGTAGACAAGGGCCAAGTTGTTGATACCCCTGTACTTGAACTTCAGCAAGGCCTTTGACTCCATCCCCCATAAGGATTGATCAGAAAACTTTAGGACTGGGGGTAGGAGAGAAACTGACTGGATGGGTAGCTAGCTGGATGAAGGACAGAACCCAGAGGTGGTGGTAAGGGGAGCTCTCGGGGCCTAGGGATGTCACCAATGGGGTCCAACATGGCTCAGTGCTTGGGCTTATGCTATTTAATGTCTTCATCAATGACACTGAAGAGGGAATAAAGGAAAAGATTTCCTTGTTTGGAGACAATGCCAAGCTCAGTAGGAGGGTGAATACAGTTGAAGAGGTATGGGACCTAAAGTAAGATCTGGCCATGTTCAAGAGATGACCTGGAAGATGGAACTTGGCTTTAATGCAAAGAAGTGTAAAGTGATGCACATTAGAGCCAAAAACCCAATTGTAGAGTACAGCCTGGGTGGGGTTCAGGTAACCAAATCTGAAGAGAGAAATACCTGAGGGTGCTGATCTCAAGTGACCTGAAACACTTCTCACAATGTACTATAGGAAGGCTGTGGCCAAGGCCAACAGAATTATGGGTTGCATTAGCAGTGGGATAAGCAGCAGGAGGGAGGAGGTTGTGCTGCCATTGTACAGGTCATTGGTGCAACTGCACCTGGAGTACAGTGTACAGCACAGGTGACCCTCCCTGATGAAGGATATTAACCTGCTAGAGGCAGTCCAGAGGAGGATGACAATGATGGTTACAGGACAGCAAGACAGGACATAGGATGAAAGGCTGGATGCTCTGAACATGTACTCCCTGGATAAGAGGTGGGAGGGGGGGGGACATGACTGAGACCTTTAACTATTTGAAGGGCTTTGAAAGGCATTAACAAGGTGGGCAAGGAGAACCTCTTCAGGCTCAGTGAAAATAAAACAGGAGTAGATATTGCCTTAAGCTGGGGGGGGGGTCAAGAGGAGTCCAGGAGGCATTTCTTCATGGAGAGGGTGGTGGCAGGGTAGAATGGGCTCCCTGATGATGTGGTGTCACTGGAAACAGTGGGAGCTTCAAAAGGGGATGGGACAATGTAAAAGGTACGTTCAGGGTCAACAGGGGAATGGCTATGAAGGAGAGGGTATCAGCTTGTGTGGAGTCCTTAACTGCGACTTGGTGACGTGGGACTCCACAATATGAGTAGACTCAATAGACCACTAGGCCTTATTTTGCTGGCAACTTTCATGTTTTTTTCATGAATAGCTGTGCATCCCATTCTGTAAGCCATCCCATTTCCACAGATATATATATATATAGCAGACAGGCTATTTCTTGCTCAATATTCACTGTAGGGTCACCTTAAAGTGCAAGATAATTCTGGATGTTTTTTTAACTGTTGAAGACATGGATGGTCCTGTAGTACTATTCATTCTCCTTTATTAGTAGGTTTGATTATTACTGATTGATCATCCTCCAGTGTTTTCAAGGTTTGCAATTGAATTTTATCAATTATTCCTGTTGTAGAATGTGTTTTGTCTACTTATTCTGTCTGTGAGTGTCTTTATGTCCTATTATACCTTTGTGACATAGATTTCTACCAAATGTGATTGACGTCTTTGTGATATGTAGGATGATTTGATGTTCAAGATTTTCTTTATTGTCCTGCTTCCTATTAATGGTTGCTTTCCTTACCATGTCTGCCATTGATATTTTACCTGTAATTATCTGAAAAATCTCTGTAAATCAATTTTTTGATCATTCAGATTCTTGGTGGGTGAAATAACCCATTAGGTAAAAGTTCTTTCTCCATCTCGGTCAAATATCTTGCTGTTAAGATTCTAAATCACTCCTGGTGTGATGTTCTCTGCAGACCCATTCTCCTTGGCCTCCTCTTCTAAAACCTTCATCTCTTCTTGGTACTAGTTGCTTTCTGTGTAGAATGATTACAAAACTGTCTGGTTATTCAAAGAGTTACATTACTTTACAGGACAGAAGCTATCAGCCTTCCCTGGAGGCACATGGTAGTTGTGAGTTTTCCCAAAGTTATAATTCATACTGGAGGTGAGTAAACATGCTTCAGAGTTATTGAACTGAAAGCAAAAGTGTAAATACTTTGTTGATTTAAAAAAGGCACTGTAGTCATATATTAATTATAGGGGGTCCCATGTGATCTTTTTGAACTGAGATAAAAGTATGTATATACACATTGTGGAACCTGTGTGTAAGACTACAGTATATGTAGGTACAATTTATCTTAAAACAATACCAAACAAAACTGAAATAAGGTCAAATATATCAGTACAGATTAGCACCTTGGAACTATAGTTTGTGTGTATTAACTGACTTGTGTGCAAGTATGTTCACATATATATATATATATATATATATATATATATATATACAGTTTTGATTTTAAAATGCATTTATTTCACAATGTAGAACCACATCCTATGATTACTCTCACTGACTGAAAATGAAGATAAAGTGAATGCTGTATAACATGACTGAAAATGCTTTCTGTGATTTTTGTATATAGTAAGACAAACTATACATTGCTATGCCAGCTGAAAAAAAAATCTGTCCTCCGGGGGATGGTGGGTGGGTGGGAAAAGGTACTGTATGGTTCTATGGAGACCCTCAAGATCTACTTTCACTGGTAAGTAAAACACCTAGCTTCTTCAGGGGCATCTCCACAGCGCCGTTGTACATTGGATGGTTATGAAGTAGTACCAACCCCAACTGGGTAGCAAGCAAAACAGCAGAATAATCACTCAGGAGAGCTGGCCTTGTAAAACAGCAAGTCCAAACCTCTCCTGCATATGAGAGATCAGATCCACAGTAAAATATCAAGTAAAAGTATAGATCATGTGCCAGATAGCAGCCATGCAATTCTAGCAGTTGAAATGAACTGAAAACAGGCTTCTGAGGCTGCTGTGGCATAACCCATACTGGCAGCTGGCAAGTCCTCCCCTGCCTACCTCTAGCAGAACAAGATGCAGGAGGAGATCCTTCTGGAGTGGCCATATTTGGAGACCAAAATACTACTGGTATCAAGCTAAATGTCCACCACTCTACTGGGTTGGTGGGTGAGAAAAGGTACTGTTAGGCTCTATGGAGAGCCTCTTGAAGATTTACTGTTACTGGTTAGTAATGAACCTAGCTTCTTCATGAGTATCTCCATAGAGCTATAACACATTGGATGACTACCAAGCAGTACCAACCCCAACCGGGTGTCTGGGTAAAACACTAGACTAACCCCTCAGGACATATGTGCCAGTGTGGCTGCCCTTGCGTAATGAAAAAAAAAAATATTAGGAGAAGTCAGACCTAATAAAACACTTCAAAATGCAATCCTCATTGGAAAATAGACTCACTTGCCAAGGCACAATATCCAGTCTTAAGAATGTATTGTGATTCTCAGCAGTGAAACAGTGATATTTCTCTGCCAGCAATTTGAGCATGAGCTCTTCCTCAGGATGGTACTACATTAATTGAAAAATATGTATGTTTAATATGCATATTGTTATTAACAACTCAGCATGTAAATAAAATAAAAAAAAATAGATACACTGTGAACTACTTAAATAAAACTGATATAGTGCACTATATCTCATAGTCTCTCTGGTCTGTGAAATAATCCTTTAAAACATATTTAAAAATTAATATAGAAATGAAAACATATTAAGTGACTTTATCCCCTGTTGAACAGTTGTATCTACATCTTCATTTATGATTTTTAAGGTAGTTTACAGTTCCCCATAGAGCACTAAATGTCTGGTTATTTAGAATGAAAATACCAGAATATGTTGTGATTAGGGTATTGGCAGTAATAGGATATGTAGTTTCAGTTTTTAAGCAATCTAGAAACAAAGGCCCAGATATTCAAACTGAGCCCAAAAAGTGGGCAATAGCAGGAGCAAGCACAAGTCTATTGAGCCCATGCGTAAGAGACGCGATATTCAAAAATGGAGTAGGCCAAATTGTGCCTACAGCTGACGACTGAATATCGCACCACCTGCACCATAGCGCAACTAGGGAAGGGAAGCTGAGCAGATCTGATGTGCCATAGTGCAACAAGGGATGTTCAGCTGAGCAGTCCAGAGGCACCATAGCACAACCAGGGAGACCCCCAGCTGCAGAGCAATGTAACAGTACAGTCAGTGAGGTAGGGGCCCACCACCCATGCCACAGATGGGCACAGAAACACACAGGAGTACATACATCATCCCCCCACACCCCAAGCACAGCACAACTGGGGGAGGACTGGAATAACCACTGGCCCATGGAGACCAGCAACCAACCCACAGCCTGGCCATGGTGCCCCATCACACCAATCGGCAAGCTGTGACTGGCACACAAGGAGGGCAGACCACCCCGTGCCACACCATCCCCCCAGTGCAGAGCATACCCTGCACCATGACCCCCAGACACCTCCCCATGAGCAGTGACCACCACTGCAGGAAACCCCATGCATGCCACCACCCCCACTGTGACAATGCAACCCTGTGCACCACAGAACCATGCAAGCCAGCCCCACCATGAGCACCCATCAGTGGGTTGCAGCACATGGCAATGCAACAACGGCAGACACGTTGCCACCAAGCACAGTCCCCCCTGAGGTACTGCTGAGAGACTGACCATGCGTCGGCATAAGAGGTACCCCACACGGGACAGGGCGTGCCCTTGACATCACCACCAGTGGTACAGCACCCTGCACAGTATTCCAGTGACACGCCCTGACCCACCACTGGCCACAACAGCCAGCACAGACACCCACAGTGGTGCGCGGAAACATGCACCACACCGGATGCCACACAGTGTATGGATAGACACCCACCCATACCCAAGGGCACACCAACACAGGGACGCAGTGGTGGGGCAACCAAGCCCCCCATTGTGGGCCCATGTAAGCTGTGTACACACAACCCACAGTCCTCCATGGCACTGGAGTGCCAGCCACCCTGCTCAGGCACTGTGGACCCATACACCACCAGCAGTCGCCCAGAGCACAAGTCACAGACAGTGGGGCACATCCTCTGCAACACACACAAGGCACAGCACGGAGGTGGGACAATGACTGTGGTGCCCACAGTGCCACCCGAGCCAGGCATGCACCACACCAGTGACGGGGCAACCCATCAAAGTGACTGGTACAGTGGCCGCCCTGCAGGGACTGCCACCACTGACATGCCAGCGGACCGTGCAGGTCACAGACATGCATGTGTGTCAGCTGCACAGACCATGGATGGGCCGATGGGTGTGCCATGGACATACAGCATGCACCATGGACCACTGCACACAGTCATCCAGTGCACAGGGCACAACACACACACCACAGACACTGACTGATAGCTACCCCCACACCATAGTCACCTCCACACGGACACACACACACACACCCCCACCCATGACTGCACCATCCCTGACGCCATGCACACCACTGCAGCTGAACACCTATAGCCCGCTGCAAATCAGTGACCACCACAGTATTCATATCAAAATCAAATGTATTGAAAAAATATAATAGTCAACTATGTACAAGAATACAAAAACTATATACAAGGTTGGGGGGCCACAAACAAGGTGGGGATGGGTAGGGGGCAGGGGTGGACAAATGGGATGGGATAGGAGGGGTGTGAGGGTGGGTCCAGGGGGGTAGGGGAAGTCAGGGACTGAGGGATCTCTAGCGGGAGTGCCATTCTGCACTTTGTGACCTCCGGCCTCTGTGCCTCCTCAGTACCCCAGTCATATCCAATCTCCAGAGTATGTCCAGGGATTCTCGGGCCAGCTGTAGAATCTCCCGCACAGCGTCTCATATGTCCCTTAGATGGCAGGTACTTAGGACAAGGGAGCACAGTCAAAACATGTGAATGCACAACCCCATACAGCCCGCCTACTGTGTATGGCATACGGCCATGGGACATACCACTGTGATGGTGTGTGACCACCCACAGTGATCACATCCACAGGACCTGCCCACCCAAGTGCATACAGCCATGCGGAACGCTGCACACACCCACTGGCCAAGTCACGCACAGCACCACCGTGGACGTTCAGTGACATGGCTATATGGTGCAAAGGCAGTGGCACAGCCATGCACCTGGTGCACGCATGGACCATCATTGATGCTCTCCCAGACATGCATTGCCACTGGAAAGTGTTGACTGCAACAAGCTGCGTGCATGGCAGTGGTGTCAATGAATGATGGCCATGCCCTGCTGCCCACCTGTCACACAGCATGCAATAGTAATCATGGATGTATGGCACTCACCCTCATCGGGCCGGTCAGGTGGGCGGTGATGGCCCTCATCCCACCTGGCTGCACTGTCCTCCTCCCTCCACTGCTCTTCCTGCAACCTGCGGCATTCATCCTGGCCTGTGGGGAAAACAAGGAGAGAAGAACATCAGTACAATCCCGAAGCAAAGTCCCCCTGGCCCAAGGTGTGTGCCCTCCCACCCTGCCAGACCGACCCACCCCACACCCTGTGAACACCACCACAGCCAACCCCAGATGGTCCCTCCCCTATGTGATGGACACATACAACACTGTGACCCATATGGATGATAAAAGTGTGTTGACAGAACCCCTACCTGGACATGGCACCATGCCCCTCCTGGCACATGCCCGCAGTCATGCCAGTATCTCCGGGCTCCCTCCTCCGCAGGTCCCCATGGTGGTGCCGGCAGTGCTCCACACTCCTCCCCTATCCAGTGGCCTCTTCCAGGGCAGTGGCCACCTCCTGCCACACCTGGGTCCTGGCCCTGTCCAGGGGAACCTCCCCGAAGAGAGGCCCATGGCGTGGCTCAACAATTGCCACCAGATTGGCAAGCTCAATGGCTGTCCACTGCACTACCCATCTGCGTGCCATCCTTGCAGCTATAGTAGGCAATATGGCACTCTGCAGCGCGGCTCCCCATGTGCAGATGCTGCATGGTACAGTGCTGCCATTCCTTATTGTGCTGTTACTGAACAGCACGATAGAGGTGCACACATGCCTGACGCATGGCGCCTAGGTGGCAAAGGTCAGGCACAGGGTCAAGGGTCTCTGGCACATGGCCACGCACAGCACCATTGGAAGACAATGCATGTAGCGTGATTGGCTACCTGTGTGCCAGCACCATAGCGGACTATCGCTGTAGCGCCACTGGCACAATGATGGCCATGCCCTGCATTGCCTACCACACACAGTACATCCTCAGTGCAGCAGATGCCTGCATCAGCAACCCGGGCATGTGCAGTGAGGTGTACTACGCATGTCACAGAACTGCGCCATTGGCTCAGCACATTCAACACAATTGCGCAAAGCACAACAGCGCGATATTCAGCCATCATATGCAAATCATCTAATCAGCTATTCAATGGCGCAGCACTGCAATTTGCATCTACTTAAAGTTGCTCCTTGCCTCATTTGCATGGATTGAGCTATAAAAGTGTGACAATGTGCTGCACTGGCCATAGTCGGTTACTGCAGTTTATTGATGAGTTGCATGCTGTTTGGGAGTGTGGACTGTGGATTCAGGGACATGCATGGGACTGCACAGTCACAGGTAACAACTGCCATTCTTACAGGCTACATAATGACCGAGCAGGTTGTTGGAGAGGAGGAAAACAGTGGTGGGAGGAGGAGGAGGCCGAACTTTACAAAGGCTGAAACCGAGGCCCTGTTCGAGGCCTACCTAGATCAGGAGCCACTTCTCAGTGGACGGCGGGGAACACCTCAAGCCCGTGCTGCTGCATGGGAGGAGGTGGCATGTGCTGTGAACCTGCATGGCAGCCACCAGTGTCCGTGCAGGAGTGTAAGAAAAAGATGGGCATGGACAGAAGGAGGGTTAAGGAGAAGGTGGCTGCCATCAGGGCAGCATGTGCTACAACAGGTAGGGGACAGCTGGAGGTGGTACAGCTGACCCCAGCGGAGGAAAGGCTTGTTGGAAGCATGCAGTGCAATGCCATTGAGGGTGTTCCGGGTGGTGGCTTCCAGACGGGTGGTGGCCCATCACTGCATGGTAAGTCATGGTCTGTCTATGGGGGGAGGCAGGGTAGGTCACATGCAGTAACGTGACTTTGCTTTCCCTTACAGATCCTGAGCATCTGCATGGGTCAGCAGTGGTGGGCCTGTCCACTGCGGACAGTCGGCTGGAGTCGGAGGAGGGACCATCCACCTCCACAGGTATATGTGGATCATTGCAACAGTGGGGCCGCCTGGCTGTCCACACTGATGTTGTTGTAACAGGTGCAAAGGAAGCTCTGCCTGTATCCCAGCGTGCTGGCATCCACGGATGCCAGCATGCTGTGGCTGTGGCTGGTGCAGAGTCTGTCACCAGTGATGATGACATGACCGTCATGGGCAGTGACACGTGTGTGCCACGGGATGGCCACAAAGCAGGGCATTTCGGGCCCATGGCTGTGGGTGGTGCCGCCGTGGAGGCCTGCATGTCAGTACAGTCCCAGGCTGTGCCTGTCAGCACCAGTGGGGCAGCACTGGTGTCTGTTCAGGACAGTGGGACTGTTGCAGCCACTGTGGCGGCACCACTGAGCCCTGGGGAGCGGCAGCCGGAGGGGCAGCATCAGCAGTCGCCCAATGGTCTTGGGGGTACAGGGTTCAGCGGCGGCGTCTGTGCACCACCTGTGGACATGCCCAGACCTGGTCCTGGTGTGCAGCACCCACCCTCAAGGGGTGCTGATCATCGGGGCTGTGCACATCCTGAGGGACAGGATGCCGAGGAGGCTGATGACCTCTTGGACAAGCACACCCACCTACTGCAAGCATCGGTCAAGCAGCAGATGTGGCTTGCGACATCCGTGGATGCACTGCATGTGGCTCTGGAGCAGGCAGAGGAGCGTTGCAGTAGGGACACCGCACTGATCCTGGCAGGGGTGGACCATTTGAGGGAGGATGTGACTGCTGCCATTGACAGGCATGCACAGGCATTCATTGCTGTCATGGCCACAATGGGCACACAGTCAGGTGCCCATGCATCGCAGACACCATGCAGTGCACTATCCACCCCCCGTTCCTGGCATCATGCGACTCCCACCCTGTCGACGCCAGGTTCAGCTGTGGGCATCCTGAGCACTCCTGGTGCAGGCATGTTCAGTGTGCTGCAGACCCCTGCATGAGCATGGTCGCGTTCACGCAGTGGAAGCCCTGTGGGACCATCGGTGCCACCCCAAGAGGCCAGTGGTCAGCCTGTCAGTGCTGGTGGGTCTTGGCGGGGCCACCCACACATCTGTGATGGCCATGGCACTGTGTCGCGTGACTGACCTGTCTCCCAGCGCGGCTACTGTCTGGTGCTGCCCTGTGTGCATTGTGTGTTTCAGTGAGCAGTGCACGGGTGGGTACCCGGCCCTGCACGTGGACACACAGTCCACCTGCACACCCTTCCATCTGCTGTCCGCAGTTGTGTGTGCCTGATGATGCCTGCATTGTGCTGTACACCAATGTGCAATGGTGCTGAGCATCTGACACACGCACATGGACAGGCAGTGGACATGGTGGCCTGTGGACATGTGTATTGCTAGGGTGTGCGTTCTGGGTCGGTGTGCCTTCTGCCCTTTGTGCACATTTGTTGTGTTGTGTGTGAACGTGTGTGTGTGTCCTTCAGCATGTCATGTTAATCTTCACCCATCCCTGGTTGTGTGTGTGCTTCTGTGCCCTGCCACGTCCCTTGGCGGCATGCAACCCTGGTGTGAGTCCATGCGTGTTTGTGGGTTGTGCCTTAGCCACTGGTGGTTGTGGATGGCCCCATGACTTACCTGGGTTGGCTGAAGTGCTCCTCCATGATGGTGTCCCAGTGCACCTGTGCCAGCCGGAGCAGTCGGGGGTCCCATCGGCCAAGGGGGGGCTGCCCATCACCATCATCACCGGTGTCCCCATTGTCCCCATCGCTGTCACCCTCTTTGACCTGTACGGCTATCCACATTCATTGGCCATGTTGTGCAGGATGCAACAGGCCAGGAATTTCTCACAGGCCTTTGAGGGGCTGTACTGTAGGGCACCGCCAGAAGTGTCCAGGCAATGGAAACATGCCTTCAGCATCCCGAACACCCGCTCTATGACATTATGTGTGGTGGTGGTGCCTCATTGTAGTGTTGCTGCAATGGGGTAGCAGGCTACCGGTAGGGTGTAAGCAGCCAGGGACAGAGTGGGTGTCCACTGTCACCTGTGTGTAGAGGGCAGAGATCAGTTTTGTGATCAGCATCGCCTGCCCCAGGCCATGTAGGCCACTACCCATGCCACCTCTGGCCATGTCCCCCCAGGCCCTATGATTGTCCATGTGGTTTGCATACTCACCCACTAGGTGGCCAGTAGGGATGTCCCCACTCTTGAATCTGTGGCACAGTGCCAACTTGTGCCAGATGAAAGAATCGTGTGCTCCCCCAGGGTGCATGGCACAGACATTGATGATGCGCTCCCTGGCATTGCACACCACCTGGCAATTAATGCTGGCATAGCCCTTGCGATTTATGTATGTGGCCCCCTCGGGGCCAGGTGGGGTGTGTGTATGGCCACATGGGTGCAGTCAATTGCCCCTAGCATGCCAGGCATACGTGCTACCCTGTGGAACTCCTCTATGTTTGCTGTGTGCTCCACCACTGTGCTGGGGAAATGGATGTGCTCCACAGCATGTGGCAGCAGTGTGCCGAGAAATTGGGTGAGGTGGCATGACGTGGCCGACTGGGTTATGCCTGTGGTGTCCCCAGTTGGTCTCTGGAAGGTACCTGTGGTGAGCAAGCATATGCAGGCTGTTAACTTAGTCTCCACTGACAGGGCATGGCTCCGTCGTGTGGGTGCCTGCATCACATCACTGCACAGCTCACAGAGCTGCCTCAGAATTGCCCTATTCAGGTGGTACCAGCCCACAATCTCAGTACCAGTGTACAGCTCAAAGCTGGTACGGGCTCGGTACTGCCTGTTGGGGGCATGCCACTGATGGGCCCTTCCATGGCCATGCCCCCCTGCTGCCCATCTTCTCACCCCCCCTCATTATGGCCTCCATATGGAAGGTGACACTGGCCATGTCCCTGGCTTGTGTTCACCCCCCCGGCAGCTGTTGCTGTATTCCCCCTGCTGTCCTGGCTGCTACCTCCCCTGCACTGGGTACACCTGCTTGTGCTGGCCTCTGTGCTGTGTGGCTCCCAACACCTTCCCTGTGCCTGGCTGTTCAGACTGCCCTTTATCTGGCTTGCCATGTTTGTGCCTCCTGCCCTGTCTGTCTGCCTCTGCTTCTGACACATGTGGCTTCCCTGTAGTGGTCTTGCGCCTCTCATTTGCTCCTTTTTTTTTTTGGCTAATTTCTGCTATGGTTCAATTTCTGCTTGCTCCCCTATTGCGCATGGCGCAAGTCATTAAATATCACACTGCACCATTTATGCATGGTTCCTTCCCCTTCAGTTGTGCATGCCTTCATTATCATTGCGCTGTTGCTCAGCATGATTTTGGGGGCACACCTGCCTCCTGCTGAATATCGCAGAATGGTGCAATTTCAGACTTGCGCAGGCACAACCCTATTGCGCATGGCTCAACTCTTTTGAATATCTGGGCCAAAATATATATATACTAACGGTGCTCAAAACATGTTTATATATTATAGTAGTGCCCCTATATTTAGGGTTGAGAAGGGTCTTCTATGTTAAATCTCAGATTTTGAACATTAATATATTTGCAACTCTTCAACAGATTTGTATAACATTTTGCATGGCCGGTCTTGTGGGGCAGTTCTATTGACATGGCAAGTTTTGTTTGAGTTAGATGTGCAGATTCTGAGATGCTGATAGCAAAAAACATAAAACATTGTTGTTTTCTGCTGTTTTGTTCCCTTCACCTTGCACCTAGATGGTTTGGAATTTTCTGACATTTTCAGGGTAGAAATGGCTTGTGGTACATGTCTGATAACGTGCTTGTGCTGAAGAATTATATAGGAGTCAATATTCATAAAACTGCACAACACTGATACTACATCAAATAAGTGGGTAGACAGTTTATGGTTAATGTCAGCATTTTTGCTGAATCCTAGGAATCAGCAATGTCATTTACTTTTTTCATAAAAGATCATAAAAATGTATATATCACTTTATGCCTTTTGTTTATTCAGGGATGTTAAAACTATATAAGCTTATTTACTAAGACTGCAATACTGTCTACATTGCGTGATACCCAGGTATGGGTGAAATCTTATTGTTATAATGCTACTTCATTTAAGTCTTGTTTGCTGTTTGTCATTTCAGTTTAGTCACTGATGTATCATCAGATGAAAATAATTAATGCAATGTTATCTGTTTCTCTCAGTCATCACTGATAATGACTGTACCTGGCTGTATACTGTTCAAATATTTGTTTTCACCTCATGCTGCATCATGAAATACTCTTTAATGTTGACTCTGGTCTCCCCTGTCTGTACTCTCCCGAGTTGTGCCTGAATATAGGCAACATTGTTGTCTAGTGTACTTACCCGGTAAACAAAAAACCAAATAAAATAATAAATAAATGGGTGCTATTATCATATTGTCTGATCTCTGTTACAGATGCATTTTAAGATTTTGAGTGCCAGTTTTGGGGTTGTTACTTACTATAACTAGATTGCAGTTTATCAGTGATTGATTATATACAGTACATAGTGTTACTAATGATGGATAAATCCAATTGCAGAAATGAAAGGAACAGTGTGAATCTCACTGGAATTTGAACCCAGGTATCAGCAATCTGTGCTTTAGCTCTTAACCACCTGTGCTATGAGAGTTCAGCCAATTAAGGCCCCTGAGTTTTCCCATGTGAATCACACATACATTTCTTTCTGGTGATGGAATGAGCAATCTTGGGAGATTTTTAATTATGTATGAACTTGTTTGTAACAATATTTATAAATGGATGCTAATGGTGTAATTTTTATTTATTTGCATGCAGATCCTAGCCCCTGAAAAAGCCCACAGAGGGCAAAACATTGAACATGGTCAGGGGCTCATTTTGTAAAGTGCACACAATAAAATTAATTGGAATGTTTATTTTGGAATGTGGCTGGATTTTCTTACTTCCACTTTTGGGGACCCCACCTTATGAACAATGGTTGTGGAATTAGGCAAAACTGGCACCAAAGATGATTTTGCCATTGAGTGGCAAAATCACCTTTTGGGCAGGATTTGAAAATGCTTACCGCCCTTGTTCATGAGGTGGGGCCATAAGAAGGCTATGCTGAAAGTTTGGTGCCAAAATATGTAAAAATGGCAAGGTTATGCACGACAGTTGAAGTTTTGCTACAGTTGCTCATAACTTTGATAATGTTAAATATTTTGACCCAAAATTTTCATCATAGCCATTTTTTTACACCACCTCATGAACATGACAGCTGTCATTTTTTCAGTCCTGGCCAAACTGTGTTTTTGCACCTGTAGCACAGAAAGATACTGCTGCGGCGTGTAAAAACATTTCCGCAGGGATTTGAAAATTTTCAGTACCGGGTGCAATGTGTTAACCCTCTACTACTTATAATTATATTTATGATATAAATAAATGTTTATTTGAATGTCTGCTTAGGGAAATGGCAGCCAGTAGCTTTTAAAGGGACCTAACCTTTTGACCCCAAAGGCCCTGGCTTGCTGAAAACAATTGGCTATAGGAACACTGACTCAGTGAATGGATTAATTAAGAAGCTTCCTTTTGACATCTCCTGTCATGCCTGTGCTAGCTGTTATATAACACATTGTAAAACTTCAATTGCTTTGAAGTCCAGGAAAGCCATAGAAGTCTGCATCTTTTATGACATCCTAGGAAGCAACAAATTCTAACAGCTATCTGTTACATCTCTCACCACTAGAAGAGAACTGTTTGTTAGGATGTGTTTTCTAAGGATCAAAGGTAAATGCTCTGATCAAAGAGACTGTCATATTTTGGTATCACAAACTTTGCAGATTTCCAGCCAGCAGTACAGTAACACCCTTTTGGATCTACTTGGTCAGGTTACCAATTAATTACAGAACTAACAGTGACCTCATGGGCTGAGACCTCACAGGATGGAAAGGGCATTTTGGCTGAAAGGAGCGGACACATCTATCTCTGGACTTCTAAGAGAACACACAAACTGTGTTCTGAAAAAAAAGGCACTTCTGTCACAAATGGGTAATACCAACTAGAAACTGAGTTAGAACTAGAAATTCAAGTAACATAGAAACATAGAAGTTGACGGCAGATAAGGACCGCAAGGCCCATCCAGTCTGCCCATTTTTTTTCTACCTTATAAATGTGCCATCGGCCTTTGCTCTGTCAGTGGCCTATCTATTCATAGTCATTTGTATTGCTCCCTTATGCCTATCCCATGCCTGTTTGAAGCCCTGCACTGTATTCATAGCCACCACTTCTTGTGGTAAGCCATTCCATGCATCCACCACCCTTTCTGTGAAAAAGAATTTCCTCACATTCCCCCTTAATCGGCCTCCCTCTAATCTCATGCTGTGTCCTCTTGTCCTGCTATTTTTCTTATATTTAAATGTGTTAGACTCTTTCACCTTGTTTATGCCCTTAAGGTGTTTGAATGACTCGATCATATCACCTCTCTCCCTCCTTTGCTCAAGGGTATACATATTGAGCTCCGTTAATCTGTCCTCATATGTCTTCTGATGCAGTCCCTGCACCATTTTGGTTGCCCTTCTCTGGACTGCCTCAATTTGGTTAATGTCCTTGTGAAGTGTGGCCTCAATACTGCACGCAGTACTCCAGATGGGGCCTAACCAGTGTCTTGTACAGATAGATTGTGCACCTCCCTCTTCCGACTTGTGATACCCCTACTAATACACCTAACACCCCAGCCTTACCTACTGCTTTAGAGGTCTGCTTGATGATTTTAGGTCATCAGTGATGATGATGCCCAAGTCTCTTTCTTCCTTTGTGACTGCTAGCAACTCCTCCCAGCCTATAGGTGGCTTCAGGGTTTCTTCCCTATGTGCATGATTTTGCACTTCTTTGCATTAAATCCCAGTTGCCACTCTTCTGACCATTCTGCTAGTTTATCCATATCTCTTCTCATTCTGCCCACCCCATCTGGATCATCTACTCTGTTGCAGATCTTGGTGTCATCTGCAAACAGACAAGCCTTACCCTCTAGTCCATCTGCAAGATCACTAATGAAGATGTTGAAGAGGACTGGCCCCAGGACTGATCCCTGAGGTACCCCACTTGTGACTTGCATCTCTTCTGACTGTATACCATTTACCACCACTCTCTTTTTTCTGCCCGTCAACCAGTTTGCCACCCAGTTGACCAACTTCTGATCCACCCGAGCCTACCCAGCTTATTTATCAATCTTCTATGTGGAACAGTGTCAAAGCTTTGCTGGAAGTCAAGGTAGGCGACATCAACTGCTCCCCTTGGTCCACCACTCTGGTTACCCAGTCAAAGAAATCTATGAGATTAGTTTGACAGGACCTTCCTTTTGTAAACCCATGCTGTCTTGGATCCTGTGCCCCTATGGATTCCAGGTGTTGCACTATCCTTTCCTTAAGGGTGCCTCCATAATCTTGCCCACTACTGAGGTAAGACTGACGGTCTGTAGTTCCCCGCCTCCTCCTGCTACCACTCTTGTGGAGTGGGATCACATGAGCCCTTCTCCAGTCTTCTGGGACCTCTCCTGTGCTCAGAGACTCACTAAACAATTCTGCTAATGACTCTGCTAGTTCCTCCTTAGCTCCTTAAGTACCCTGGGATGTATGCCATCAGGTCCCATTGCCTTATCCACCTGAGCTTAGCAAGCTCTTGTAGGACCCTTTCTTTTGTGAAGGGAGTAGTGCTCACCTCCCTCCCCCTGCGTCCATGATGCTGAGCTGTGGGTCCTGCCCTACCTTCTCTTCAGTAAATACTGAGCAAAGTATCTATTTAGGATAGATGCCTTTACAGGGTCCTCCTCCTCACATGCTCCCTTTCTCCATTAAGCTTAGCAATACCCCTCTGGACTTTCTCCTTTCACTAATGTATCTATAGAAAGTCTTGTCACCTTCTTTACTGTTCGTGCTAGTGTTTCCTCAGTTTGGGACTTTGCCTGCCTTACTGCCTTACCTGCTTCCTTAGGGCAGTTTGGTATGCCTCCTATCTTCATCCCGCTGTTCCCTTATATTTCCTGAAGGCCAACCTTTGGCTCTGACCTTTTCTGCTACTGTATTTGAGAACCAAAGTGGTTTCCTTCTTCTTTTCTTCCTTTTCTGTCTAACACAATGGGATGTTGCTTCAAGTATTGCATCCTTAATGCTTGCCACTTTGCCTGTACTCCCTCACCTGTGTTTCTTTTGCCAGGGCTAGCTTAACTCTGTTGGCCATCTTATCAAAGTCAGCTCCTCTGAAGTCCCATATTTTTGCCTTGGAATGGGATGACGAGATGTAGTAGCCAAATTGAACCATACCATGTGATGGTCACTGGCCCCAGGTGACCTTCTACCTGGAGATCTGTGATCCCTTCTTTGTTAGTCAGTACTAGATCTAGGATAGCCCTGTCTCTTGTGGGTTGCTGTACCAGTTGTTTGAGGCCCTCCCTGCAGGAATCCACTATGAGTCTAGTTCTGGCAGATGTTCCTGCTGGTATTGACCAATCTGTATCCGGCATGTTGAAGTCTCCCATTATCAGAACCTCCCTTTAGCTGTCATGTTTTGTATATCTTCTAACAGTAATGTGTCTATGTCCTCCCTCTGGTCTGGGGGTCTGTAGACAATCCCAGTTCTTATGGCTGTCCCATTTCCTGTTTCCAGTGTGACCCACAGTTCTTCGGGCTCCTTATGTGTATTCTGAATTTCTGTAGCTTTGATATTTTCATTAACATACAGGGCCCTCCTCCCCTTTGCACCTCGGTCTCTTCTGAACAATACGAGCCAGGTACTGAAGTCTCCCAAGTGTGGTTACTGGTAAACCACGTCTCACTAATTGCTACTATGTCCAGTTTAGCCTCTGACATTATTGCCTGCAGGTCTGGGATCTTATTTCCCAGGCTGTGAGCATTTGTGTACATGATTTTCCATTGGCCAGATTTTGGTGTGTTAGTTGTTGGGTGAAGTTTGGCATTACCCCTGTGCGTCATATGGGGAGACAAACCTTTTTTCTTACCTGGTGATGCAAATGAACAGCAAACATGCTGAATTCCTGTTTGACCACTAGCTGAGGGGGGAAGGGTGTTCTTCCCATTCGACGTATGGGGTGCTGCCCCATACCAAGCTGTACCAGGCATTTTTTTGGTTTTTGTAATTTCCAATTTATTTTGACTGTAAGTATTTATGTTATAGGTTCTATGTTTTGTATGCATTTACTATATATTTGTTAATTCTAGTAAGCAGTTTGGTTTCCTTAATCCTGCTTGAGTCTTTTCTTTTGCATGTGATTGCTGAGATAGTATTGGATAATTCTGATAAAACTGTTAACGGCTTGAGTATGTTACTATCTGGCTAAATTAAGAAACTACCTAGGTCTCAAACTGAGTCAACAGGGTAGAAATGTGAACCAGGCTGGGTGACCACTGGGTGAAGTATTGCACTGCATTTCCCTTAAGAGGGTGCAATATCTGATCCTGTTAACTGGATGTGCTAGCGAAAAAGGGTTCATATTTTACCTCAGGACTTGAGGCTAATAGGTGAGTCAGACCCAAAACAGACAGGAGGGTTACCTTGTTTGTCTCCTGTTCACATATTGCACTTCGAGGTTTGGCACTGTGGAAGCAGAGGGTCTGACCTGCGGAGTGCATCTGTGACACCAGGTTCATGAGGTGGGGTAATAAGAAGGCTATACTGACCATTTGGTTACTGCTTTGCTACAAGTAGAAGCGCAGGGCCCAGAGGGCACTGCACTTCCACAACAACAAATATGTACACATCTATGGAGGGATGAGATGGGTGGTCCAGAGAGCCCTGCCCTCCCACAGGCTAATGAGGATATGATTATACTATCTCAAAAATTAAGGAACTTCTTTGCAAAAAACTGTGCTTATGTAACATTTAGGTTTCAGACTAAAGTGGCAAAAGTAGGGAAATGTGGTTTTAGGGATTCCAACCCTAAAACTCCATCCCCACCCCTAAAGCAAATCAGGGGTACAGGCTTCCTTGGAGTTCTCAACCCTAAAGCTCACCCTATTCTATACACTCCTGAAACATACACACCTGTGTCCATCACATCTGAGCTTTCTTGCTACCACAATGGGATAAGCTTTAGGGTTGTCTCTATGATATGTGTAGTGAGATGGGTGTTGAGCATGCTGTTGTCATGGCTCAGCATGTAGAGTGCTGTGGTAGGTAGGCAGGATGTGAGTGTAGTGTGAGTAGTGTAGAGTGTTTGAGACCCATGGTTGCTGTCAATGGTACAATACAAGTCACATTAAACTGTTCTTCGGCTCACTGCTTTTCTGTTTATTTTTTAGTGCTACAAATGCAGTGGCAATGGTAACAGTTTTAATATTCAGCTGTTTTGCAGCCATTCAGTAACTCATAAGAACTGCACATGCAACGCTTCTGGGCATTTGCTGCAACTCCATAACAACATTCATCTAATGCATATCCAATGCATTAGTTTCTCACCTTCACTGCATTTGTGCTACAGTACTGTAATGTTGATCTGCATACTGTCCTTTTAATTACTTTTTTCTACTGTACTTTTAAGACAATTACATTTGTATACATCAACTACTGTAGATTTATTTAAAAGGCAATGTCTTAAAGAGAGGAAAAAAACAGCACGTGCAATTACACCTCCGTTGCGATCATGGCTTTTTCCGGTATCCCACTATCTCACTTGTTGTTTTGGACAGGAGGACCTAAAATAAACCCCCGATTATATTAATTCCGCTTTGGAAAAATTAGTTGTAGCACTGTTTAAATTGTTCAAGTACCTGTATGAAAAAACAGCACTCACTATTACAGCTCCATTGCAATCATGGCTTCTTCTCCTATTCCACTATCCCACTCACTGTTTTGGACAAGAGGACCTAAAATAAACTCACAATTATATTAATTCAGCTTTGGAAAAATTAGTGGTAGCACTGTTTAAATTGTTCAAGTGCCTGTATAGTATGGTAAAAAAAATGGTTGCACTGCCCAGTGCCATTACAAGCATTGTACAGAACTGTCAGCTTGCTAAGCCTCCATAGAAAAGCATTTTTAAAAGAAGGACAGTGACACATCAACGTAATTTGAAAAACAATTTTGTACCAAAAACCTCTAATAGGGGTTTATCTTTTGGATGGTGGGTTTTCTTTGAAAGTGACCTGAAGTTTTCCCAACAGCATCATTTACAGCACAGTAAGTACCATATTCCATGTTCAGAACATGATTAAACTATTTAGCATCATTAATGCAAAGCATTTCACTATAAGCTGCAGCTAAATGGAAGATATTTTCAAACCACAGCAAAACATTTATGCAGTGCACTGCAAAACATAGTGAAGCCATTAGGAAACCCATTCAGA
Organism: Neoceratodus forsteri; assembly: GCA_016271365.2. Taxonomy (NCBI): domain Eukaryota; kingdom Metazoa; phylum Chordata; order Ceratodontiformes; family Ceratodontidae; genus Neoceratodus; species Neoceratodus forsteri. The sequence goes on from CM057458.1 coordinate 1,091,821,249, forward strand.
ACTGATACACTAATGAGTTAGAGGAACAGTTTAATGTGACTTGTACTGTAGTGTAGGTCTGTGTGGCTATAGGTTCAATCCATTCACCCATTCATTGTTCATAGTGCTGGACACGTCTATGTGGCAGTATTAGGCACTTGGATGCCTGGACATTGGTAGTGGTCTCCTAGAGTGTTGTGTCAGTGTGGGATTGTGCATGTGCTTTTGGGCCATTTACTTTTTGCCGTAGGAGGTCTGGCCAGGTGTCGTCAATGTGGATTGTATAGCTGTGTCTCATTGTGAGTATCTGTGGGGGCTTGTGTACAACTTTCAGCTGCCAGTGTGAGCTTTCGGGACTGCCTGCTGTTGCTGCCATGTGAGGTTTAATTTGTATTTTTCCCCCCAGTTTAGTCGCTGTATATATGGTATCTGTGATAAGTGTGGGCTGTTGTTGTGGGTGGTGTTGTTAAGTCACCTATGTGGTCAGTGCTGTTTTAATTTTGCTCTTATGATGTGGAACCATTATAAAGGTTATCTGTAAAAGTTGGCACATTCTTCAAACACCACTGGAGGCATTATATTTGACAACAAACCATTTGTAGTAGCCACGGAAACAAGGAGCATAAGGGGTAAATTAATATATACTTGTCTCTGGCCCCAGAAGGACAGGACCACTCCTGAACTACCTTGGGACCAACAACACAAGGAAACTTTCCATATGGTCATTTCTGTATGTTGGGCAATAGATACAGACTGAAAAAGGTACACAACTTTGCAAAGAATCAAGATATTAAAATAAGTGACTTCATTACCTGTCAAAGGATCATGTTATGTATATTATAAAATGCTCTTGTCGTAATGTTTATGTAGGTAAGAGTATTAGACCTTTACACACAAGAGGCTCAATTTTCAAAAGGAAATATTTGACACAAGGGACCTGGGTATAATACAAGTTGCACCTTGCATCAAAGTTTGCAGCTATCCCAATTTTTGAATGCCAGCTGCATCAAAATCAGGAGGCCATGCATCAAAGCCACCTTGCACCACCCTTCTGGCAGAACTGCCTGAGTGCCAGGTCACAAGGGTGGTTGCACTTTGGTGGGGCTGCACCATCCTCTTTGTTGCAATTCAAGAAACCTCACCAAGGTCACAACAGGGGTCTGAGTGTAGACCAGCCAGAAGATGGCCTAAGGGGCCTGTATCACTGGCTGGTAGGGTGGCAATTGGTGGGGAACTGGAAGGTGGGGACCAGGAACTGATGGAGCCATGGGGGTGCCATGGGGGTAAGAGGGGCATGGCGGCAGTGGGAGGGACATATGGAGGCACCAGGTGGAGAAGTCATTGACTTGCCACATAGCCAATCAGGCCACATGGAGGGGCACAGCTGGACCATTATGAACTAGACCCCAGGTGACAGCAGCCCTACCAGCCCTGGCACCTGCATCACAGGACCCACAGTCCCCTAAAGTCAGCAAGTGGCAGTGTATGCAGGTTGTGGGGTGCAGGTCATGGCTGGTGATGTGCCCTGGTCACCACAATATTCCACATGTAGAGATCCCCTGTGTGGCTGCCAACAGATGCCTGATTACAATGTTGGGGACTGTGGCCCCTGTGGGGCCGGTGCCAGGGCTGGTGTCCACTGGGGTCTGGGTCATGATGGTCTGGCTGTGCCCCTCCATCTGGCCTGATCAGCTGTGTGGCATATTGCATGGCATCTCTGCTGGGTGTTCCAAACATCCTTTCCACTGCCACTGTGCCCCCCTCTCCGCCATGGCACACCTAGGGCTCCATTGGCCCTGGTCCCCACCTTCCAGGTTCCTGCTAACATCTGGGGTTGTGCCAGATTTGGGGGTGATGAACCCCTCCATCAAACCCGCAGGTATGCCTACTGTTTGGTGCAGCCTTTTGACTGGGGCAACTTCTGGGACTTTGGTGCAGGGAACTCCTGTTTTCTAAAATAGGTGGCAGGATCCCTGTCACACCTGGAGTTTATTGCAGCCATAGATCAGTGCAAATTCCATTGATCTATGAGCAGTTTGAAAATTGAGCCCCAGGATTCTAAAGCATAAGGGCTACATACAGTGAAGCCCACCATGGTGAAACCCAATGCTGCAGAAGTCTACAGCAGAGTCACTGCAGGAAACAAGGCAGTTTTAATGGGAGTTGTTCCCTTTTGTTATGCAGGAAACTGTGACACTGTGCTTCAACCTAGTAGGCTCCACTGTATGTAGAAAAGATGAAAAAATCACCACTGGCATGTGAAGATATGAATCATGCCATTCCAAGCGTAAGATTCTTTGGACTAGGTGTAGTGATAGTATAATATGTTGATTATTGTCACTCCATTTTGTATGCTATTTCATGTAATGTATGTCATTTTATACTCCATTTTGTATTGTGTGACTCCATTTTACATGCTGCTTCATTTAATTGGTGTTTTGCTCTTTAGATAGCCTCATTATTATGTTTTGCTTCAGACAGTGTATTTTGCTAACTTGAAGGTTGCATATTATCAGGCAACCTGTTTTTGTAGTTTTGTTTAAACTTCTGCTTAGCTCATAGTGTTCTAGGCACCCGGCCAGTGTTTGGAGCACAGTGACCTAGCAGGTGTAGGGAATTCTGAGCAGTCCTTATGGTGTGAATTCACAGCATCCTGGGAGCCCGGCCAGCTTCTAGAATGTGGTGAGACAACACTATGAAGGCTGCACGGTTCTTTTAGCATAGAATAAGATATAAATGTAGCTTTCTCAATGCCTGGCTAGAAGGCTCACCTGCAGGGTGGACGCATCGCTGTGGGGCCAATTCCCAGTTCGTGAGACTCCTAGCCAGGCTGACAAGGGGGCTTCCCAGCCATTGGAACAGGCTTGGATGTAGCTTTTGGAATCGGTGATGTATAACCTTTTGTATTATATTTTGCTATAATAAAGCTTTGGCTTGCTATACTTATTGTACTGTTATTGTGTGTATGTGAGTGTGAATGGCAAATAGCTGCTTGGTTTGAGTTGGCAGAACATTTTTGGCGTAGTCGGCAGGATTCAAAAATAAAATGTCTATTTTTAGGAAAAAGGATGAGTTCTTTTTTTTAAAGGTGTATTAAGACTCAAACAAGCAAGGGCAACTGCCCTTTGTACTTGTAATTTGTGCTTGCTGCAAGTATATACTGTTAGAGCCAATGATGGCTATCACAGTTCAGGCTGCTTTTAGGAGAAAAGTAGTGGCTGGTTAAGTAAAGTTAGATAAGCAACATCTAGAAAAAGAAAAATAAACTACTGTGGATGTACGCACAGTAGGTGACTACAGACGGATGATTTGAAAATCCCCCCATGTTGCCTATCTGTGTAGTTTCAAGTTTTCTGTATCAATTTCAAGTTCCCTTGCCTCCATAGAGGCTGAAACATTTGATCCTAAACCCAAGTATTGGGGACCTCTACCAGATGGATCTCAACCTAGTACTGTTAGAGATTTTTGTTTGTTTTGTTTTTAAACTGCAAACCAGAGCTCTGGAAAAAGACTTGGTTTGGCAGGTTACTAAAATGGCCAAAAGAAAACCTTTGAAAGGGTTAAAACCTTTGAAAGAGTTAATAGCTGCAGCGTTTGGAAATTATCACGAAGGTCCTGCAGTCAGTTTTCTTACTTAGACTAGTATATCGGAAAAGAAGAAGAAAAATACCTTGGCGCCGGGTAAGTCTGAATTTTTTTTTTATTCAAAGTTGTTTTATGTCTGTCTGTTTTATTTCTGTAATACGTATACTAAACAAGGTAATGCTCCGTCTTTCTCATGTATATTTTCTAGCTTATATCTGTGTTCTGTACTTATGTTCTATTGTCAAGGTTGCGTGATAGGATTGACTGCCTTCAGTGCACAACATGTTACAGAAAAAAAAAAAGGAAGAAGAAGCTTCTTTGCCTCATAGCTGACTGTTTTAATTGGCTTTATTTGTAATGGAACATTTGTGCTGCCTAGATAGGGTCAGTGAAAAACTTTTGTTTGTAGTTGTTGCTTGGAGCAGGTGTGTTGATGGTGAAGAATTATGACGTCATATAGATTGCAATGTGCAGAAAGAGTTGTAGTTTGCAAGCAACGTGCAAGCCACTGCTAGGTGAAAATGTAATGTGTTAACAGCTATAAATGGCTTTATCATACTTCTAGTTAAAACCAGAAACTTTTTGCAAAATGGCAGAGTGCCATATTTTAGTTATGTGCCAAAAGGTGTAAACATGTTATACGAGATGTGTTCACTTACAGATGATGTGTTTAAACAGTGTTTTGTTCTGGAAAGATTTGGCATGGCAATATGTATAAATGTGTTGGTTTAAAAATTGTCAGTGTTACAAGACAGGCAGGAGCAGCACATATATCTAAACCACATACAGTTTTCTAATGGAACTATGGGCATTACCTCAGCAAATTGGTGTGAAACAATGTCAGTCTTATTTTGTGTTAAGTATTTCTTTTTGTGTATGTGTATGTGTGTGTACTGTCTTGGCCAGCAGTTTCATCGTGTGCTCTATTGTTATTTAAAGATATTTTAATATTGGTGGTGTTCAAGGACACTACAGGAATGGCTGGGTTTGAATGACTCTTGCATGCACACTGTGACCTTTGCACGTTATTTGACCTTCTTGTGTTTCAACATTTTATGTTACTACCAGTTCAAACTTGATGTGTATTCCATGCCTAAAGCACAACTTTTCACACAAAATGTATGTTTTCATGAAAGCACACCAAGAGTGAACCATGTAATTTGACTTTTTATTGCAAAACTAGTATTCTAAGTGAAGAGGAACAAACTTTTACAATTTTGAAAAAAGGACTATTACAGCTGTTTTTGAGAGTTTACCATCTACAGAGATACGTACGTAGAGTATTACCATCAATCTGGACATTTTGTCATGCTTAGGATAAGGGAACTCAGGGACGCTTGGCTTCTTTTATCCTATGGAAATAATCTTGTTTTATTTTTAAACTGATGTGTGTTTGTTTTTGTTGTTTGTCTGTGTTTCACAGCTAACCTTTTTATTGCTACAGTATTCGAGCTGTCTCTTGCACCTTGAGCTGTGTCTTCCACCACTAGGAGCTTGGAGAGAGGGGGTAAGCTACCATTCCTCCCTTCCAGTGTAATACCCACAAAGGTTGCAAGGTACATGTCATATTTATACTGATTCATGGTCTGTAGCCAATGGTTTAACAACCTGGCTGCCCACTTGGGCTAAGGATGAGTGGAACATTTATTCGAAAGAAATATGGGGAAAAGAACTGTGGCAGGAAATATGGACTATGGTGCAAAATACTCAGACCACTGTATTTCATGTTGATGCTCATTGTGCTTCAGATATACTAGAACGATGGTATAATTCTATTGCAGATGAAAAAGCTAAGATTCTTCCAGTGGATATTGAAGAAACTCAAAGTCAGCAGTTATCAGGGCTGGCAAATGGGCACATCAAAATGTGGACATTTGGGAGAGAAAGCCACTTACAGGTGGGCATATAGTGAGGTGTACCCCTAACATTGGATTTGGTTAAAACTGTTATTGCTCAGTGTCCTATATGCCAACATGGGCAACAAAGACCAATCCCTCATATTGTGAAAGGACAATTGGGGAGGGAAAATTACCGGACAAATTTGGCAGATTGATTACATTGGACCTCTACCCTTAGTGGAGGATGTCGATATGCTTGCACAGTTGTAGATACATATTCAGGGTATTTATTGGCATACCCTTGTAAACAAGCTACACAGAAAAACACCATTAAGGCAATTAACTTAATTATGTTGTACTATGGAATACCCTTGCAGATACAAAGTGACAATGGTTCCCATTTTAGGGGAAAATGGTACAAGCTTATGCTCAAGCCCATAACATACAGTGGGTATTTCACATCCCTTATTACCCAGCAGGCAGGGTTAATTGAGAGAATGAATGGATTGCTGAAAGAACAGTTTAGGAAATTGGGGGAGAGCCTACGAAAATGGAAAGAGAATTTGCATGAAGCATTACAGATTTTAAATAATAGACCAATTGGAGAATCTGAGACCCCCTTAATGCGAATGATAACTCCTAATTTGCAAGTGCAGGCTTACTCAACTACAGAAACAGTGTTATATTGGGAAATTACACCAGGAGCTCTGTTTCCTTGCAGGGCAACCCCAGAAGCTGCTGGACTTGATTTACATGCCCTTCAAGAATACAGAATAAACAGCAGAAACATTCAAGTGATAGAAACTGGTATTGGAATACAAATTCCACCGAGTCATTTTGGTTGGATAGCACCTAAATCAGAACTAGCCCTCAAGGGAATACAAATTTTGGGAGGGGTGATTGATTGTGATTACCAAGGAGAAGTGAAAGTAATTTTGTTGAATAGTAGAGAACAAAATCTGTTAATTCAACAGCATGACAGAGTGGCTCAATTGTTAATTATTCCAGTTAACAAAGTGACCCCTATAAAGGACAAGCCCCACACTCTTAACAGCAAGGGAGGATAAAGGTTTAGATCTACAGGAGGTTTTAACAATGGTGCCAAAATATGGGTTACGAACCCAAATGGCCCTCCTGAACCAGCTGAGGTGATAGCCACCGGACGAGACAACACAGTGTTAATTATCAGGTCAGGAAAGAGAGATGGAATATGCACCAGCGAACACATGTTATCTTCGAGAATAATCAGTCTGTGTATTTTCTAGGTTCTTCAATGGATTCTAAAAGAATAACACTCTCTCTCACGGTCCATTCGGTAAAGCCTATTACCCCAGGTGGAAGAATATTGAAGCTTGACGACCCACTTGTACAATGGGGTTGGAAATCTTCCACCAGCTTACGGGTGCAAGACAACTTTACTTGCCCTGAAAACCAAGGATGTCCTATAGTGAACATTACTTTTTCACCAGATGTGAACATTTGGAAACCAGTTGAGACAATGGCAGGACGATTATATGTCCAACCTATGCAGGACACAAATTGGATTAAATTACAGAACCAGACTGCTATTAGATGCTGCAACTTACCGAATAGTTGCATGGTGACTGTACAACATAGACTTGATTGCTGCATGAATCAAACAGACATTTTCAATGCAAGTATTACTTTGATTGACATAGACACGTTATTCTGCATGAATGCTACTGCAATAACTAATAGAACTACTTGGGCAGATCACATTACATTTCCCAGTGTTGAAAAATCATCCTGTAATTAGCAATGATAGTATAGTTAAGGTTCCATCCACATGTACATCAGTAGCGCAGCGGTATCAGAAAAATGTAATCCATTTTAACATAACGTTTATGTTTAGTAGAAAATGCAAATATAAAAGAGCTTGGTATGATACGCTATTAGGTGGAGCAGGGCAGGCATGGGAATTTTAAATAGTGTTGATATAGAAACACTGACTAACAGGCTTCAGGCAGTAGGAATTGATGTATTTAGCTTAATTAACTTACAAGCTCAATGGATGCCAACTGTTTTCTTACCCCAAAGATTAACTTTGAATTATGATTTTGAGTTCTTGCAGTTATTTAATGCTTCACAGGTATGGGGAATGGGAGTAGCAGAAAATATTTCGCAATTTATTGATTGGACAGAATGCACAATGCGACATATGTATTCTATAATGCAAAGAAATAAGGTCCAGAGTGATTTAATAAGTAATAATGAATATGTGTGGAGGACCGTGTTCAATTGTAATGTCATCCACCACAGTAAAATGCACAGATAAATATGTAATATTACCTGTAATTTTTGGTCCCCCATTATTTGATCCTGAGTTTTGGTTACCACATTTTAACGGAGATTATATAGATAGTCAGAACACCACCCATGACTTAAGTCTGTGTTCAAAAACAGCTGATGGAATACTATGTGGATAGCATTCCAGACTTTATGAACCTTGTTTACTGGAGCATTCGATAAATTCGTGTCAATGGACAATTTTACCCATAACCTTTACCATGTTTACAGAAATAGGACCCCAGTATGTTTGTATAGTAACTAATCAGGAGAATACTGTTAGGATGTATAACTTAACTCATCCCTTTTCAGGTTGTTTAAGAAATGTGACTCATTTGTGGTGGGAAAATACTACTTACACCTTTGTCCCTGATAATGAGCAGAAGCTTATTTTGTATTGGCAGCCCAATATTTTAGACCAATCAAGATTGAGTATCTCATTAAATAAAATTAAGCAGATAATTCAGGAAACAGATGTAATGCAGGCTCATTTGGCAATAAGAAATAAATCATTAGTGCAAAGTCAGGTGCAAACTACGATAGTTAAAAATAAAATGATTGATTTAAGTTCCAAGATTCAACAAGAGACTACTCATTATTGGTGGGATATTTTTACAGGATGGTCTCCATCAGCTACAAAAGTGTTAAATATTCTGATACATCCTATCATAATCATTGCTGTAGTGACAATTATCTTGCTTATTTGGACTTGTTACTTATCATGTTATATTCGTAGTAATTTTGCTATGGTACCAATATCATACAAATCATTCACAATAATCAAAGGACCAAATGTAGTGATAGTATAATATGTTGATTATTGTCACTCCATTTTGTATGCTATTTCATGTAATGTATGTCATTTTATACTCCATTTTGTATTGTGTGACTCCATTTTACATGCTGCTTCATTTAATTGGTGTTTTGCTCTTTAGATAGCCTCATTATTATGTTTTGTTTCAGACAGTGTATTTTGCTAACTTGAAGGTTGCATATTATCAGGCAACCTGTTTTTGTAGTTTTGTTTAAACTTCTGCTTAGCTCATAGTGTTCTAGGCACCTGGCCAGTGTTTGGAGCACAGTGACCTAGCAGGTGTGAGAATTCTGAGCAGTCCTTATGGTGTGAATTCGCAGCATCCTGGAGCCTGGCCAGCTTCTAGAATGTGGCGAGACAACACTATGAAGGCTGCACTGTTATTTTAGCATAGAATAAGATATAAATGTAGCTTTCTCAATGCCTGGTTAGAAGCCTCACCTGCAGGTGGACGTGATCACTGTGGGGCCAATTCCCGGTTCGTGAGACTCCTAGCCAGGCTGACAAGAGGGTTTCCCAGCCATTGGAACAGGCTTGGATGTAGCTTTTGGAATCGGTGATGTATAACCTTTTGTATTATATTTTGCTATAATAAAGCTTTGGCTTGCTATACTTATTGTACTGTTATTGTGTGTATGTGAGTGTGAATGGCAAATAGCTGCTTGGTTTGAGTTGGCAGAACACTAGGGCATGTTCACCCTCTGCCTAGAGGAGGTAACTGGGCCAGGAAGCTCTTATACAGAGAAGCATTCTGGATAGAAAGATCTCAAGCCACAAATGAACACTATGAAATGAATGAGGAGATTGATTGGATACCACTTCTTTAATCTGGTTAACCAATTTGTAGAACATACTGTGGAACAATATTTTTTTTATTTATTTTTTACAAGGAGAGACACACTAAGCTGAAAGCTTGTTTACAGGTGCGACCTGGGAGCACAAGGAAGTTAAGTGATTTGCTCAGGATCACACAGTATGCAAGTAGGGGCTGTGGAATTCAAACCCAGGTCTCCAGGTTTGCAGCTCAGAGGCTTAAACCACTGCGCTATACTGCCTCCATCAAATCAAATCAAATCTGAAAAAATTGGTTTTAAAATTGGAATTCCACTGATATCTTATTTGTTTCAGATGGAGTTTGCTTTCATAATTTTTTCCATGTTTACTGTATGTGACATCAAATTTCACTTTGTCTTATCAAGTTCATCCTTTATTTTTACCAGCGTCGTGCAAACATGTTCACTATTTTGTCCTACCTCAAGTAAACAATTTAATATAGTGCTAGCCCTGAGAAAGAGCTAATACTCAAAACAGTGGCACAGAACTAGCACTTTTTAATGCTGGAAATTGCAATAAATACTTAAGATTGGATATTATGTTGTGGTGAGTGAGACTATTTTCGGCTGTGGCTTGCATAGCTTCTCAGGAGAAATGGCCCTGTAAAACAGCAAGACCAAACCTCACCATCCTCCAAGAGATTAGATCTAGACCATAATTTTGCTGCTTAATAAAAGTGTGGGTCACGTGTCAGATAGCAGCCCCACAATGCCAGCAGTAAAAACAGACTGAAAGCAGGACACTGAGACTGCTATGCCAAATGTGATATGACCATTAATGGCACCAGGCAGGCCTGAAGCAGAACAAGATGTAGGAAGAGATCAAATTGGGGAGACACTATTTTGAGATTGGAATATCCCTGTTGTCAGTGCCTAGGAAACAAAGAGTTTAGAGTGCTGGTCACAGTCCTAAGTATGGACAGGTGTTACCAAAGGATCCTGAGGAGATCCATAAAGGCCAGTAGCACCACACACAGATCCTCATGGAAAAGGAAGAACATAGGTAAATCAGTGGACTGATGCAATGTGAAGTCAGACACCACCTAGGCATGATGTGACGTAAGCTAACAATTCCACCTTGCTTCTATGAAACCCCAGATAAAGGCATCACAAACCAAGGCCTGTAGCTCAGATACACATCTGGCTGAAGTCAGAGTGACAAGGAGTTAAACCTTGCAGGATAGATACTTCAGGTCACTGGTCCTCCAGATGTGGCCACAGCTTTCAACTCCAACTTTACAAGCTGCACTGTGGCTTCAACATCCTCGCTCCCTTCCCCCCAACCCCTCCCTCTCCTCCCCTTCTTTCACAACTGACCAAGCCCCGCCATCCACCTACTCTTTCACCTTCTGTCCAGTTACTCCACTAGAGGTGTACAATGTCCTTCTTGGTCTCAACCCAACCAAGGGAAAATGCCTCTCCAACCTTGACTCCAAAATGTTGTATCCATCAGCCCCTGCCATTGCCACCCCCCCGGCAGCATTTTTAATTTATCCTTCTCCCTAGCCTTGGTATCAGCTGATTGGATGCATGCCATGGTCATCCCACTCCCTAAAGGGGGTGACCCATCTGCCCTGGGTAACTACAGCCCTATTTCCCTCCTTCCCATACTGGCAAAAATCCAAGAAAAACTTGTCCTCTCTCAACTCTCCTCCTTCCTAGACTCCTCTTCCTTCTACACCCCTTACCAGTCTGGTTTCAGGAAGTCCCATTCCACATCTCCTTCCTGCTAAGGCTCTCGGACTCCATACTCTCTGCCATGGATAAAGAGCACATCACCTCAGCCATCCTTGTCGACCTAGTAAAGGCGTTCAACACAGTATCCCACCCACTCCTCCTGGTGAAGCTTGCCAAAGCAGGGCTCTCTAGTAAGGCCACTGACTGGTCTCAATCCTACCTGGTTGGCCGGACACAGTCTGTCAGGATTGGTAATTCCACCTCTGCTCCCCTCCCTGTCTCATCAGGGGTCCCCCAGGGCTCCGTCCTGGGTTCACTGATGTTCTCCATCTTCCTAAATGACTTTCCCTCTGCCTGACCACATACCTCTGTTCACATGTTTGCAGCCGACACAGCGCTGTATTCCTCTGGCCCCTCTGCTACTGATGTGGCTACCACACTGCAGCAGGACTTCAAAAGTGTCCAGCTATGGTTTTGCTTCAATCAGCTTCACATAAACACCAAGAAGACAGTCTCCATGACCTTCAGCACTAGGCAGAGACTCTCATGACTCCTCTACACCCCAATTTTCCACACCCTAGATGGGACTTCACTGGAGGCCTGCCCCTCTTTCGGATACCTCGGGGGTCTGGCTTGACCAGCACCTTGACTTTTCTGTACACATCGATGACCTCCACAAAAAACTCCACCCCAAATTGGGTGCACTTTATCAAAATCATGGTTGCATCCCCCTGCCAGTTTGCCATGCAATCATACAGAAAATTATTCTGCCTCTCTTAGACTATGGAGATGTGGTCTACAGTACCGCACCCAAGTCCAACCTGACCAGACTGTAGTCCCTCTTCCATTCCTTCCGCCATTTCACCCTTGACTGCCCCATCTCCACACCCATCACTGTTCCCTTTATCAGTCCCTGGGCCTGCCATCCCTACAGGACTGTAGATCCTCACATTGTGCACGTCTTACTGCCAAGTTCAAGGACCAGTCCTTGCCCCCCTACCTAACCTCGGTCCTGTTTGTTCACTCCCCCCTGCCTATGAGCTCAGGCAAAAAGACACGTGTCTTCTACATATTCCCCTTATGTCCACCTTGAAAGGCCAGGCTGCCTTCAGCTACCATATGCACAAGCTATGGAACTCCCTCTCCCCAGACATTCAGTGTACCACTCCCTCCCAGCACCTAAATGATCTTCTCTCAGCACATTTCTTCTCCCCCTGCTCATGTGCCTAACTAATCATCAGTGCCTAGGTGAAGTTACCCCCGCCTGTGCCTGCCATGAGTCACTACATTTATCAGTCCTAGAGTGCCAAGCCCTGGTCTCATTTTCTACCTCCCTCTGTTGCATGTGCCACACAGTTATGGCTGCACCACTTTGTTTGTAATGCTTGCATTTGTCCTGATTTTTCACTTCTGTACCTATACCATCTGCCATATTTTGTCCACCGCTGTATTTTATTGTTGTATTTCCACATTATACTGTTGTTTCTTGTCTCCAGGATGCATCTGGAATTGAGAGGTGCTCTGCTCTGCATGCCTTCCTGCTAAAACTCTCAAATAAATAAATCTGAGTTGGAAAGGGTCTTCAGATGGAGACTCAACCACAAAAAGGCTTGCATACCAGGGGGCCTTCTGGAACCTGCAGACCTCAGCCAACTGGGCCACGGTCCTTTCTCTGGTAGAAGGCATGAAAAGTCAAAATGGTTGCAGGTGAACCTTCACTGAGGTATACTGCAATCCAAACTGCTCCAGGGTCAGGAGGTAGTCCAGCACCCTCTTCACAGAGTAAGTGAAGATGTCCAGGGATGTTCCCAGCATCACTCAGTAAAGTACTTCCATTTCAGGGAGTAGATGTTTCTGGTGAAAGGTTTACTAACAGCAAGCAGAACAGCCAAGACCCAGGCTGAGATTCTAAACTGAGCGACCACTACAACATCAGAAGACAGGCATGGGCATGGAGCCATAGGGACAGGTGTTCTAGATGCAGAGAGCTAGTTTTCTGGGACAGAAGGTCCAGATAAAGGTGCAGTGAAAACCAAGCTTCAATTGCCAGTTTCCCCAGTAGTGGAGACCACAGCTGCCTGGGCTGCATGGATATCACCAGGATCAGTTGGGCTGGTTCCTGCCAATGACTTGTCAGGACCCACTAACTCGGAGAAATAAAGATTAAATGATTCTCAGGTACCAGAAGAGAAACAATGCATTGTGTCGGACAGTTCTTTCTTTCTTTTTCTTCTCAAGCAGGAGACATAGTGGTGTGTCTACCTCTCAACTCTTAATTCCCTGATGTGGATCCCCAGCCAGATGGATACAGTGGACTGAAATGCCGACAGGGTGATCACATGGCAGTCTTTTCTTTCTGTCTTCTTTAAACATCTTTTATGTAAACATTTACATTGTATTGAAATATAAAATATACATTTTAAATGTTTAAAATGAATATAATATACAGTATATATGATTGTGAATATTCAATATTGATTTAATTCAGAAGTGATGCATAGCTTTTTTATTTTGAAATTTTTTTGTAGATGGTGATTGGATGTTCTGTTTATTATGTCATCACAATGTGCACTATGTAAGCAATAATACCCGACAGGGTGGGTATTATTGAGAAATACCGGACCACCCAGGGGTGTAATGAGGCCCGACGCCACAGGCGGAGGGCCTTGTAGCCCCTGGAATGTCCAGTATTTCCCAAAAATTCCCACCCTGGAGGGTATTATTGCACTTAGAAAATGGCCATCTGTGTAAATGTTCTTGACGTTCTTAAATAATAAGTAAATAACTGAAAAATGATCTCAAGTATTAGGAACACATTTATGGATAAAATAGTCCATAGGCTGTTGCTGGTACTGTTGCTCCACCCTGCAGCATTCTGGTGGATTGGCACCCCACCCTCACCCCCATGAGACAGAGCCACAAAACACAAACATGGTTTCCTAAAGAATAAAGGCAGTGTGCCGTGAAACTTCTCTGTAGCACTCTGGCAATTTTAATTTATTTTTCTTTTTTGATGCGCGGCCGGTTCTTTTTGTTGTTGTTTTTTTGGGTTGCAGTTGGAAGTTGCGTCTGTGTGGGATGCAATGTTTGAACACAATTTATGAGGAAAGAGAAAAATGACTTATTTTCAGTTTCATCAAGTTCTGAGGTAAATGATTATTTTTACGAGACTCAGTAATTGTGGGGGCATTGTGCTGACTGATCGCTTACTTTCTATTTGTGTTCAGAACTGTACTGCGAGACCGCAGTTGGGAGAATGTCAGCATGGTAGTGCAAGAGTGCGGACGGAAGAGTGGTGCCATGGTGTCACTCTTCATACTGCAAGATAATTAGTGTTCTTTTAAACAGGGAACAGATGCAGATAAAGAGCGTTTGCGTTGGGATGAGGGAGACCACTGCCTTTCGCTACACAAAAGAAAAAGATGGCGGGCATTTAACATTTTCGTGACTGTGTGCAGCCAATTAAAAAGGCTGCACAGTACTGTAGAATGGTGCACAGTGAGGTGGCACTTGGACTGGCACTTATTTTGGACTAGGCATCTACTGAAAAATAGATGCCCAGTTTGGAGGTAGTTTAGGCCAATCAGGATAGAGAATCCATTCTGGCCATTTTCTAAAAATTGTCTGTGCATTTGTCTTCAAGACACACCCCCTAATGAAAGCTTACTGCTGAAGCACTGGGGTCTTATGGCTCTGGTGTTGAGTCTATAAACTGCATTAGCACTTATTATTTGTTTTTTTACTCATGAGTCTCTTTTGCTGTGTGTGCCAAGGTTTTGAATCAGTGTTCACCCTTCAGGGCAGGCTGCCCTCCTCTGGCACCTGCTCTGCATCACTGTTCACAGTTTGATACCTAGAACTGGCTTATCACAAAAAGCTGCAGTGTGCTGCAGGAAACTGTAAGTCAATGGAAATTAAGCTCTTTTTTTTCTGCAATATTTTGTGACATGTTATTTATTGAAAGTTATTGCATTGCATCATGGCTGGCTCTGCTGTATATATATATATATATATAATGACATATATATATATATATATATATATATATATATATATAAAATGACCAACATTATCTAATTGGTTTATCTATCTACCTATCTCTCTCTCTATCTATCTATCTACCTATCTATCTATCTGTCTTAGTTTTAGTCTCCACTCACATAGAAAACTCTCCTACTCTCACTACATCTACTTTCTGCATACTGACAGGAAGTGCATCACTCATTTTCCCGTAAAAAGCACATTTGCACAGATACACAGAAAGTGCACCTTTTCAAAAAAATGAACTTTTTTATTCATACAATTTCAGATTTTAAATAAAATGCAATCTCAAACAAAATGGCACTTTTTTACAAAATGCATCTGGCAAGCTTATGCCAGCATTTTGAGCATTTTTGAAAAAACTGGGTGCAAACGAAATCGTCAGATTTGCAACATTTCGAAAGAGTACTAGAAATTTCACCCAACACTGATCCTAGGTTGGAAGCATCTGTAGTGGGGATCACCTGTGTCTGAGGCAGTAGAAAGTAAAACCGACAAGCAGATGATCCCTGTCCTTGCAACAAAGCAGGGCATCCCATAACGGTTGCAAACAGCAATGAGATGGGCTAGTGTCTGTGAGGCCCAAGATCACTGAGCATGCAGAAACCATTAACAAATCATCATATGTAGGTAAGGAACTACAAAAATGAAGATTGCCATGAGATCCTGGAGGTAAAGTATGGTGTAGGACAAAAAATGGGTGCTGCATCCTATCAAGGCCATTTGAGCTACTAAGTCTGAGGCCATATTCTCAGGGAGGAATACTTTAACCCGCACTGTGCATAGGCATCCCTATGAACCAGAACAGATGTGTCTACATTCAGTACCACCCCTAGACTGTCCAGCAGGTGCAGTGCAAAGCAAACCCCACTCTGGCTACTGACACTCCTTCAGGAGCTGGTAAACCAGGCATGAGAGGACACACAGCTTCCCCTGGCGGAGCACAGTAGCCATGACCTCAAAATAGTTGATAAGAAGACATGGTACCAATGACAACCCACAGGGCAAGTCCCAGAAATGGTAATTTCCTTCCTGGTAAAACCAGAGGAACTGCCTATGGCAACTCCTGACTTTCACATTCAGGTAGGCATGCCAGTGTAGTAGGAATAGAGAGGTTCTGCCTCACTGTCTAGGTCCCTGAGGGGGAGATCCAGCAGAGAAGGTGGGGAGTCAAGTGGTCCTTAGGGGTATTGCAGGGGGCCCCCATGAATTGCCGTGCTGTAGCAACTTATGGGGTGCATAATCCTGTCCCTGACAATGGAGATGGTAGTCATGAGTGCTGTTATGAAAGAAGCTACTAACATGATCATGCAGAACTCCTTTGTGCTCCCATATGTCTGTGGAGGTCTCAGGTTCATTGCACTCCAGCCCAAAGAAATTGCTTTAGGATTAACTGCTGCATATCCTGTGCAAAACCTGCAGTCTGGAGCCAGGCATGGTAACTTAGGCAACCGTCAGATGCAGCTGCTCTGGTTGCAGCATCTGAGATATCAGACGTGGCTCTCAGGGAAAGTTCACTGGCATCAGAGCCCTGAGGCATGTAAGTGAGGGCATCTTCCCTTGGAGGTCCATAAGGTAGGTATCTGATTTTACAGCCCCAATTCTGTTCACATGCAGTTCTGATACTTCAATATATTTAGTAATTGGCAATATGTAAGTCTATGGAGAAAAATTGCACCTGTCCATGATGTCTTGATTTTCTGGACTCCTTGCCAGGAAATCTGGTGCTCATCACCTCCAGGACCCAGGCCTGATAATGAGCCCAGAATCTCTCCAGTCCAAAAATGAGTTTTAAACTCACATGAAGGGTAGTATCCCCCACATGTATGAGGGTGTAGATGTCAGAAGCATGAAACTTGCAAGAGTCCAGCAAAAGGGTCCCGGCAATGTAGACCCTGTCAGCTGGCAAGTCCAAGCTGCCTTTATACAAAAGATGTATGGCACTCCTCCAAGGAGCAAAATCTCTAGTGGAGTGAAAGAGATAAGCAAACCTCTGTGGGTGCTGCAATGACAGCAAGTACCATTGGAGGCAAAGGTGTCTACATCCTTAGTTGAAACAAAGAAAAGTTGTCGTCAGTCAAATCAAGCACAGGGCCCAGTGGACACTCCACTGGGACAGGCCGGTGGGGGGGGCTGCCACCAATGAAACAGAAGGCCTACCCACAGGAGCAGGAGCCGGTGCAGCAATAACAGAAAAAGAAGATTCTGTCAAAGGGACTAATAGAGGGTCTACATTCATTGTAGTCACAGGCAAAAGAATATCTTGCTGATAGACTGAAGCTGCAGGATCAGGAGCTGTCTGAGCAGTTGATGAAGAAGAGGCCAAAGCGTCTGGCACAGAATGTGCCACAGCAGCACAATATCTCTGCACCACAACACCTGACTCATCTGGAGCCTAGTGTCTCTGCACCAAACAAGTCCACCTGACATGTTGCAGTGCAAGTTCCTATGACCAGGGCGTAGTGGAAGAACTAGGCACAGAGGGAGACAGAGCAGGTACAGGTAAGGGATCCCCAGGCCCTTTAACCTCCATCCTCATCGACTGCACAACACTCCCTGTAGGAAAGACTGAACCTGATCAGACACACATATCAGGATCCACTGCACAACAGTGCTCAGTGCATGTAAAGAGGATAGTTCAGCAGAAAACCATGTTGCGCTTCCTCAGTCTGGGCTAACAGCAATCATTTCCTCTCATCCAAAACCACACAGAATGCCCGTTCTCTATCCACCACTGCCTCCAGTATCATCCCGGAAACATTCACATTCAAAGAAACTGCCACCGCAGGATGCTGCAAGGAAATCTTCTGAGCGGGGGACAAAATGACCTCAGTCAGCAGTGCATCCAAGACAGAGGTCCGTACCTTGGATGCTGGAGTCCCAGTTTCAGCTGCTCCATCCAAATTGCAAGTGACCATCTTGCAAGGATGGCCAAGGGATCCCACTGCTGGCAGAGTTGGGGAATTTCCCCGGTGTCCTGGCCAAACATTCCCCATTCTCTGAAAAAACATCACCAACAGCTTAATTTGGTTCCGCTTCAGTTGTTTATCATCTGTATCTCACCCCACCCCCACCCACCGGGACAAGGCTAAAAATAGGTAGAATTGTCTAGCCCTCCTTTCCCGGTCAACAATAAATAAATATGTAAATATATGTCGAGTTTGTGTGCAATACTCTCTCCTGAAATCCACCTTGTACTGGCCATCCACCAGTCTACCCCCAAACACTGCTTCCAGACACATTCTTCTAAAGAATTTTTGAAAGTCACTTATAAATTCAAAACTATTTAATTGTGTGACTGGTGAGAAACAGAGGCCTTTATTCAAGAATTTAATCTCAACATTTGTCAAATTTCTACTAATCAAATTAAACACCACCAAATCTTGGCTTTCTTTCAGCCCCTCCATGCTCTGTCTCTGTTAGGGATATCGCTTCTTCCTGACCCTCCTACTACTCCTCCTGGTTCGCAGTTTGACTTAAGTCTAACTTTGGTCTTTTAAGAAAGAGAGGTTGCACTCCCCCAATACATCTTGTGCCATGAAGTTTAGCAGACAGGTGGCAGCATACCAGTATAAAACTGTATGGTGCAGCTACGTGTTGACTTTGTCTGTCTGCCTCAGTAGTGCCTGGAAAGCTGGGTGCTTAGAAGAAGAAGAACAAGGCCTCCAAAGCACTTTTTCTACACTGTCTGAGGATACAGTGCACCTGTGGAACCAGCCTAATCTTCCAGCCCCTGAAGACGGTAAAGATCAGGGTACTCATCCCCAATCCTCCTCCTCCATTTCCAGGACATCCAAATTGTACTCCTCCTCCTCCTCCTTCACAAGGTGAACAAAGGGTTCCTGTAGGAGTTACTATAAGAGGAAAAAAAATAATGTTGGTGAATTGATGATGGTGAAAGCTTCCACAGGACCAATATTCACTCTCTCAATTCCAGGAAAAAAGGACTGAAGTGTTTGGATTTTACCAGTGTTACATAGGTTATGCCATGCACCGATGTTGTGAATAAACATGTTGATGTGGGTGGCTCCATCTTGCCAAACTTTCCATGAAGTTCTGATGTGGATGGCGTATACTCCAACGTATTCCACTCAATTAATTTTTATTCAAGATAAAAAACACGGTGTCCTGTTAAAACAACATTTCTAATGACAAGCAATCCTGTTACCGATATATATAATGCTAGATACAGTGTACAATTTACAATGCATTGTAGTTTATATATAGGCATAACAAAGTTTCAGGTGCAAGGGAGGGCCAATGCAGGTGACATAGGGATGAAAACTTACAGTTGTTGTTGCTTTTGTTATGCTCCTCGAATAATGTTAGCAAGGTTTATGCTCAGATGAGATTGAAAAGTCTGTGACTTTTGTACTGGAGGGTAAAGGGCAGTTTACCAGGCATACAGATTCTAGCAGGGAGTTCAGTGCAGTCAGGCATCTGTGACTGAAGTCATGGGATCTGCAAGTTGTTTTTATGTGTGAGACTATGAGCTGGAATGATCAATGGGAGCACAAGAATCTAGGATAGGACTTGTAGGTAAGCACTGAGTGCAAATAAGAGGAGACGAAGAAAAGGATGAAGTGCAATTCCTCCTATCACCCAAGGATAACCAGTTTAATGCACTGTAACAATGGTGAGTGTTGTAAGAGCAGTCGAGTATCAGACTGGCTTGTTTGTTGTAAAGCACATCTAATTTTGCCAATCTAGACTTGGAGGCACCACAGGGAAAGATGCCCACATAGCAAAAAAAGGGGAGTACTACAGACTGAATGTTTCTCTGTCTGTAGTCCTGGAGTATCACAAATTTGTTTCTGAACAGGAAGACCATCTTTGGGCTTAGATTTTTTTTTAACATTTATTCATGTCCCATCTCTGCCAGCCCCCTTTGACTTCCCCCTCACCCTGCCCACCACCCCAGAGATTGTACTCCACAGCGGGACCAGGAAATGGAGATGTGTCATCCCCGGTGTAAACATCCAGAAGGAGCCATGGCTCATTCTGTTGTGCAGCTTCTGTGGTCAGCAGGAGCTTAATTCTGCCAGCTGGGTTCTGTTTTTACTTTTTCTTCAAACCCTGTCTACCTCCCCTGATGTCAGACAGTGCTCCATCAAGCCTTACACACGCCAACCTATCTCTACATAAAAGTCAAGCTTACTTGCCAACTGCAAGGGTTGTGGGTGCGGCAGAACCTGATGCCATCCCACCCCTGGCTGGAATGCTTTTATGTGGCTGCACCTCCTCATTCCTTGGGCTGTCCAACTGGCTTCCCAAGATACTTCCAAATTTGGGTTACCAGCATGGAAGCACACAGCACTAACCACTGGGCCATTGGGTGGCCCTGGGCCTAGTCTTTTGATGAGTTTATCACTGTGGGTTTTCCTTGTGAGGAGTGAGTCAACCCAGAAACCCACATATTGATGATCAGAAGAGCAGAGGTATCATAGCTTTTCAGTCATGGAGCAGACCCAAATTCCATAGCTTTGGTCTTTTCCACATGTAAAGAGAGTTTTGAGTCGAAGAGAAAGGCTTGCAAGTCATGACATTTCTTTTAGAGAGCAGTTTGTACAACAAGGATTTGGGCTCCATAGGCATAGTGTATGTCAAGAAATTAGGATGAACTCCACTGATATTTTAAGTTTCAATACTCTTTATTCATTCCATGGGGCAACAGCTTTGTGGCATTGTCACTTCATCAGGCCCAAAACTGAGTTGTTGTGTTTAAAAATATTCACATTGTACTTCAGACACATATCTTAATATTTTTTTACATCACTAGCACTATAGTGCACTCCATCACCAAGTACCATAATCTTTACTTTTTACTGAATAATCTCCGACGTCATCGTGGCTATGGCTTCAGTTCTTGTTCTTACAATTCTTTTACACACAGCAGACTGAGTATTCTAATTCCTCTAACAACACAATTTACAAGACAATGTTGCCCAAAACATTTATAATCTACTATTACACACCACATAGAAACTGCTTCATGACTTTTCTATACCTTATTTATTCCCTCTGATATATTGCCATTGAAGTCCTCTCTTTTGTTTCAATTCTGAAAAAAATTAATGTATCCCAACCTTATTTATAACATTATAATGTATAGTAGAACATTGTTATGGGTAGAAATCTACCTTTTTATAACAATGTTTTAACATTAATGCAATGTCATGATGTTGTTAACCCATCGATGGTATGTCACATTGATGGGTTAACAACCAGGAACAGTTTGCACATTCATGTAACTTGATTGGACAGCCTTGAAACGGCCGTGGCGGTGACAGCATGACCAAGAGCAGAGCGGTGGTGACATACAGAACTTTAGCAAGGTCCTGTTTCTGGTTTTTTATAACATTAGTGGTACCATACACTATAAAATATAATGCATGGTACATCGATCGTCAACCGGTTTTTAAAACCATCTCGAGGTTGCCATGAGATGTAAACCTCTCAAGCTTTGCTCTCAAGGGTTACATGGTTCTCCTGGCAACCTCTCTATGGTTAACAAACCAGTTAATGATCGATGATCATACATTATCCTCTATAAAACCCTGTGTTATATCCCATTCATCAATTTGGTTTATATAAACACCCTTACCATCTATTAGTATAATGTGTCTCACCTATTCAGTAAATCTTTGACATAATCCTCTATCACCACATTGATTCCTATTTATAGAACCTGAGGGAAAAAGTGACCACATTTAACATTTGCCCCTTTGATTATGGCCTTTAATGCATAATGAACCACTTAGATTTTGATAACTTTACCAGATCCTTAAACTTTTATCAACAGTTCAATGATCATCGGGAGGTGCTGACATCATGTGTGACCTGTGATATAACCCCCACTGTCCTGGGAAACCATTCAGGCCTGTAAGAGTGTAGGCTAACTGGAGTGTTCCTGTTTCAGGTGGATAATGCTGATTCTGGGCTTCCTAGCCAAGAGAACACCTCCCATGTGATGGTTCTGTTCCCTCCATTTACATGTTACTTATTTTTCAATTCATTTGCTACACAGAGTATGTAAATGTTTAAAATGGTCTGAATTACTTAAAGTTTCAAACATAGTGGCTTTACCCAGCTTATAGTACACAGCTTACAGTATACAACCTTCGTCATTTTATCATAATACCTTACTGTTTAAAATGTGTCTCACCTCACACGAGTTGTCTTATATTAGCACTTCTGACTCCACAGAATGTTTTCTGCTTTTCTACCTGTGAAAAAGATTATTCCGGTTTTAGTCTTTCTTTCATATAAGTTCATTTTAAACACTGCTTAAAGGTTCTATGTCATAACGGCAAAAGCCTAAAGATGATCACCGTTATGCAGAAGTCAAGAGTGCTGAAAATTTATTTTGGCACTCTGACACCCTGGCGCACAGCAAAAGGGCACCAGGGACTTAATTTTTTAATGTTTTCTGAGAGGGACTGTGCCCCCCGCACCCCCACTACTAAATGATTCTCAAGTCCAGGAGAGGGTGCATGTTGGGGGGTGAAAACTTAATAAAAGGTTTGGGCTGGGCACAACAAAAATGCACCAGTGCCCAGACCTGAACCCAGTACCCTGCTGACCAACACTGGCAACCCACCCACCATACCACGGGGTCAGCTTGGCAACCCACCACAGCACCACCTCTCACATCCCTCACTGTGTGTGCCAGCTCCCACCTCCCCGCATGTGTATGTATAGTGATGTCCTGTCACTATAGTGGCCCACCCCCCCATCCGGACACCTTACCCTCCCGTAGCCATCCCTGAAATGCGTTGGGGAGTGGGTCACCGTTACTGTAAGTGCCTATTCCCCAGTGCTCTTATCACAGGATACCCTGCTTAAAGTATAATTTTGATGAGGAAAAAGCACTCAATCTGCTGACAAAGATGCATGGCTGCCAGATAACTCCTGCTGAAACAAGGAATGGCCATAGCTCATGCAGTCACAGTTTAAATACGACAAAGGTGGGTGGAAGTATAATGAGTGACATGTAAAACTGCCTCTGCTGCACAGTCTGGCCACTAGAGCCTGAAAATGATCCAGCATGAGGAAGTAAACCATAGCACAGTGGACTAGATCTGCAGTGGAGCTCCTTGCCATGGAAATGACACCCCAGTGGCGGTTCACTCCCCACCCAGTGCAAGAAGCCCTATAATATTTTACTACCAAGTATAACTAGTTAGATAATTGCTGACAAAGAATAAATCTAAATCACATAATTTTGAACTCTGTCATCGATGCAATTATATAGTGTACTGGATGGGTGAGGCATACTGGGTCTGGCCCCAACAACCATGTCCCAACCTGCTGAGAAAAGAGATCCTATTTCCACATTCTAATATACTAGTAAACTCCAGTATAGCTATTGTGCAAAAGTAATTCACATTATGAACATTAATCCATGGAGAAAACCCCAGTTGGATCTTATCAGTATAAATCCCAGTCACACTCTTCAGTTAATCCACATTAGGGTTCAAACTGTCCATTATGAACATCAAGTACCTCCCTTCTAAGCAGAAGGGTGTCCCAGCTGACTCTGCTTATAGTGGGCCTTTGGACTTGTTCCAGGCCCCAAAACCTGAATGATGATACAGAACGTCCAACCTATAGTAGTGCCTTGCCACTGAAGAGTTTCTGTCTTTAAGGTGGATGTCACTCTTATGTTCACTTATTCTTGTAAGCAGTTCCCTTTTTGTCTTACTGATGTAAAGTTTGGTGCAAGGGCATTGAAATAAATAGACCACATGCTCTGATTTGCAGTTTGTATATTGTTTGATACAGAATTTCCTATCGGTATATAGGTGTTCAAAAAAGGTTTTCTTTTGCTGGTGTTGCCACGCTGAAACAGTGTTCACATGAGAAATTTCCATCTGCTAGTGGTCCCAGTAACAGCTGTTTTTGTCCAAGCCTGGGTGTGTGATGTACTGTGCGTATTAGTTTATCTTTAATAGTGAAGTTCTTTTTTAACATAACAAATGGTGTATTTTTAACATGTTGTTTCTGAGAACCTCCTAACTGTAGAATATGCCAGTTATTCCTGACAATATTGTTTATGTCCCCACACAAATGGCTGTAAGCCATAGAGAATATAATCCTAGCCCCCACTTCCTTTTGGGGTCTAGGTTTCAAGTATTCATCCCTTGGTGTTTGTGATACTTCCTGTGCTATTCTTCTCACACGTGCAGCACTATACCCTCTTGCAATAAACCTGTCTTTCATTTCTCCTGAAACCTTTGCATATTCACCCCCCACATTGCAGTTTGCCCTAATCATCTGGGCCTTCAGTATACTTTTCTTCAGGTTTGGACTGTGATAACTACTAAAATGTAAAGTCATATTCCTATCAGTCTCCTTTCTGAACAATGTGGTTTTGAGCCTATTTAGTCATTTATATATTAACATATATATTAACAAATCCAGAAATGGAATCCTCTCTTGTTCCACTGTCATGACGAATGCCAAACTTTGGTTACATCTATTCAGATAGTCAAAAAAATTATCTAAATCCATTCTTGTACCTTTCTAGATCATAACTATATCATCTATATAATGTTTCCATTCCAGAATGTATAGAAAACATGGATTGACCTCTGGTTCGAGTATAAGTCTGTTTGAAATCCCACATAAAGAGATTAGCATGAGATGCAGCCATTGTGCTCCCCATAGCCGTCCTCTTATCCTTTAAGTAACTGCAATCCTCAAAGCTGAAGTAGTTTTTGGATAAACCTATTTCAGCCATTTGATGTAGAAGCTCACTAGGGGAAGGTATCTTCTCTACCCCTTAATGATTTCAGAAGTGCATGTAATTCTTCCTCATGTCTGATGCTTGAACATAGATCTTTAACATGAAAGCTAATCAGCCAAACTTCTTCCCAATCTATATCCATCCTATTGATGTCCCTTATTAGCTCAGTCACAAAGCCAGAATATCTGATAAACGTATCCATTTTATTGACTTCTGATTGTATGTGAAAGTCAACATATTTAGAGAGAGATTCCAGTAGCCATAGACATAGTGCCCAGTATCATCCATGTACAGCTGGTAGTTAACCCCTCTGACATGCTGATCCAGGTCTTTTATGTATCTAGAGAATAATAATGGGAAAGTGCTGAGCCTTGTGGTACACATTTAATGATTTGGAGGAGGATGGGCCTGTGCCATGTATCCCAATGCTCTGTTTGTGCTTAGCTAGATAACTGGTAAGTCAGGCAGCTCAGCTAGGCTGGCCACTAGTTTTCTGTGGTCCCCTCTGTTGAAGGCCTTAAATAGGTTGAAGAAGATGAAAATGTATTTTCCTCCATCTGTGGCCAAAGTGTTATTAGTGTGTACCCTGGCTGCAGCGGTGACTATACTAGGGCCTGTTCTAAAATCTGGTATTCATCAAACAGCAAGGTTTTCTTCAGGAATTTGACAATTTGGTTGTGCAGTATGTGCTCTAGTACTTTGAAGACCACTGGCAGGATTGAGATAGGTCTGATGTTGCCTAGGTTGTCCATGTCACCACCTTTATGGAAGGGCACCATGCTGGCATTTTTCCAGAAAGAAGGAAAATAGACAGCTCTAAGGTGTGACTGAAGAGGTGGGTCAAAGACCTGAATGTTTCTGGGCTTGCAGTTTCAGCAATTTGGTGTCCAGACCAAATGGACCCATACTTTTCCTGTCTTTTAAATTTAGTAGTTTGTCCAGGACTGCTGAGGGCTCAACTTTAGAGAGCTAAAAAGGGGGTCCTCTTGTTGCTGGGGTAGGTTAGGCAAAGGTAGTTGGTTAGGTGGTGTGGGTGTTCAAGTAATCAGGTAGCACTCCTTTGGAATTTAGGATTTCTGAATTAAAAGCATTGGCAGCACTGATGAAGTGGATGTAAAGCGATTGTTCATGACATATGGAGAATGGTAGCCAAGTGAACCAAATGATAGATTCTAAGAAATCCTGCACATTTCTGCACACATTTCATCATCCAGGTCAGATACTGTATAAGCTCTAGCCTACTGCAAGGGATGGCTACCAGATAACACATAAAGCTAAGGAGTTCTTGTAATATTACAAGAACTTTTAATTCCTCAGCTTACCCAAGAAGCTGGTGGGAGTATCTACAGTGGAAGAGTTCAAGAGGGGCTGGGACAGGTTCAGGTGTGGGGGGGAAGCAGGGCAATGCTTATCCATGAGGGAGGGGACTTTGAGGAAGACAGAGAACGTACTCATTCAGCGTACTGTCTCCCGAGCAGACTCAATAGACCGTGTGGCCTACTTTGCTGGCATGTTACTATGTTAGTACTGTATGTGTGCTCTAGAGTTGCAATTCCTTGTAGCAGGCTATAGTTATACCTGCCTGGGAAAATACTTGTTCTTTCTTTGTCAATGAGTTCCTGGAGTTTTGCAACAAGCACGACCCTTCCCTCCTTTTCCCACCTGGATATCATTGTCAGTAACAGAAGCCAGGAGTTCTCACTGGCCGGTATACTACCTGACCTTGAAAGTGATCATGCTGCCAAATACTGCATAAGACAGAAGCTACATAATCAGGGTTTTCTAAACTGATCAAATACAGGTGCACACCAGCAGTTGATCAGCATGGGGGGGGGTACATGGTTATGCAGCTTCCCTGTTATGCTGTAAAGGGCAACATGATCACTTGCATGGATTTGTTGACAACTCCTGGCTTCTATCTGTAAAAATGAGACCTAGAAGTGAAAAGGCATTTGGGGTTTCTAGATTGTTTCCAGTTGTCTGGGAGATGAGTTAAGGAAGCAATAACACACGATGAGGTGTGGGTTACGTGCTGATAAGAGCATGCCCAGGGGTGTACTAAGGCACAAGGAGCTTGCACCAAGTGCCTTATGCCCCTCAGTGTGCTCTTATCAGCACGTAACCCACAACTTGGAGTGTGTTATTGTGATTATAAAATGGGCTGTAAGTAATTATAGAAAAAGAAAAGTGAGATGTAGTAAAATACAGATTTCACTAAGACACATACTGTAGTAAAAGAATAGTAAAAACAATAGTCCCTTGAAAAGGTCTTCCTATGTATTCATAGGGTAGAAAACTATAAAAATATTATACAGTGTATGTAAGCTTGTTCTGCCCCCCCCCACCTTGTTCATCTTAAGGTTTTCTTCTTTTGTTTGTTTGTTTTTTGTCGCTTTGCTGCTTCGTTGGTAGCAAACGTGTCCTTTTGCAGCCACCATCTGGAGCGGTTACAATTTTTTACAGTTTTAAAACTGCGAGTACCAGTGCATTTCAAGATTTTTTTTTTTATTTTTATGCTTTTGTTTTAGGGTTGTATTTATGGAGAGGGGGCTGGACTTGTTAAACAGAAATGGGTAACTGTTACCGAGCGGCTCTTGAAGAAAGGAGATTGCACTCGTGTCATGAGTTGGAGGTTCATTTCATTTTTAAATATTTATACTTCTGCTATTATGTGGTTTTGGTAGAAGATGGTAAGTTTGATTGAGTCTGTCGGGAGCGGGGATTTTCGGATCAAGCACATCACTTATGATTTCTGTGTCTGTTCCACAGCTTTCTGACTGATGGTGCTGTCTTGCCATGATTGTTAGCTGAGAACTTTTAGTGGAACAGCAGTGGCACGTAGTGATTTGGACCTGTATTGCATCTTTCTTGGCACAAGTAGTACCCGTTGAAGAAATACATGCTGATTAGGACACTGCTGGAAATGCTTTCCAAGCAATCAGCATTTAAGATTTCTTGTACCCATTTCATAATCAAGATTATGGTCTATGGATAAATCCATGAAGGAGATTTACCCATGTTTTTAAATTAAAGCAAGTGCCTAGAGAAAATAGGAATGAAAGACCATGCCCACTGAACTAACAGGGGAAAGAACTCAATTGCACAAGTATAACATTTTTTTTCCTATTTGCATATGTTCACATTTATAGTATGTTAAGTTCATTGGGTCAGCAGGTTAATGTGTGACAGTGCTTTTTCAAACTTTGGAACTTTTGGCCTTGACCATGTGCTCTTGAAGGAGGCTCTTCACCATCTAGTGAGGTGTCAAAGGGAGCACGGAGCTAAGGAGCTAGAGCTTGATAGTAGACTGCCAATATGCATGGTCATTTAGTATTAAGGAGAATCAAATAAAATTGGTTTTCAGACAAATATTGCTTTATGGTAGAGTGAAGGAATTTTTTTATTTCTTTGTCAAATGATTTGAGGCTAGGAACTTATCTGTTTAACAATTGGTTTGATTAAGGTTTTTCTGGATTCTGAATAGTTTGAATTTGTTCTATACTGTTATGTGGGAGGATACCCTGGTTGGAGCCAAAGTGTCGGGGAGAGTTTGGTGAGATTTAGTTAGGTAGAAATTTACATCATTTGCAGACCTTGGAACTGAAGAATCATGGTCTTGACTGATATACTGTGCAAATAATTGACAGGATCAGCATGATTTTCAAAAGCCCTGAAAATGCTGCAAGCTCCTGGTATGCTGATCATATGGCGCAGGGGGCTTGTGGCACGCTCTTGATGCCAATCATGATTTTCAGTCCTGTGCACCAAATGCCACAAGTTAGACCAACTCCCCCCTTGTCTAACTTGTACCATTTGGGGGACCCTTTTTACTGGGCTTGCATCAAATATTTTGGTGCTAGCTGCTGTAAAGAGTGGAAACTGTCTCAACTACGCCCGATGTACTAAAATTCAGCACAGTTGCATCAAAGGAGTTTAGTGCAGCTGCACCAAACAGCTGGATTGATACAGGGCTTGATGCAAGCCCTGTGTTAACATTTGAAAATTGGACAGAAATAAAAAAGAGAAAGGTTATTACCTACAGAATGTGATGTTCTTGATATATTGATGGCTCAAATAGTATACTATGGGTGTGGGAAGGGAGAAGTAGATAATTTTCATTAGGAAATTCACAATGGAAGAGGAGATAGTCTACATTTATTGAGAATTTGCAATGGCTTGGTTGTCACTGTAGAAGGTTGCATGTTTAAAGTGCCAAGATGACCGCCCTTAACTTATACCTGCCATGACTGAAGAAATGTTGAGCAGTGCTGCAGTATGTTTAAAGAGAGTAATACACATCAAATGCTGGGGCCATGGTTCAGCAAACCAGTGTCCATTACAGAAAGAAGAAAAAAAGGAGGGGAATGAATCTGTGAAAAAATTAGGCAATAGCTCTGGGAGATCATCATAAAAGGAATCCAAGTCACCATTCCTATTAGATAAGAAAGGTGGTGGTATCAGTCTTAGCAAGAGTCTATCTCTGCACTACATAGTGACAATTGGGATACGATGCTTTGAATATTTGCTGCTTTTAGTTTAATTGATTTTTGCTGTTTTTTCAATAGAAACCTTTAAAAGGGCTACCAGAAATACAGGGGGCACAAGACGGCTGTGGAGCAGGAACTGATCGATGTTGTCCTGTGCTTTGCGAGAAAAGATTTGTTTCTAAACATGCACAAAGAATCCATCCTATTTTTCTTTGAAATAGACAACAGTTGAGAAGAAGACTGAGAAAAGAAAATATTAGCCACCTTCAGATGAAAAAATTACCTTTACTGATATCTCTCAATGGGTGCCCTTGTCTGGAAGTTTGGAAATAAGAAGTGGCTCCAGCATCTCAAACTCCCCTGACAGTTGTGCCTAACAAACTGCTCACCTCAAACAGAAATGAAATCAGCCTAAAAAATATATGCCCTAACAACAGCTGTTCAAATTGATTTTTGAGCTAAAATCTACTGTCTCAACAAGATCCAGAAGCTTGTTTTTCTTATTGCCCTAATAGACAAAAATGAGGTGGATATCTCTTGCTATAGCGGGAAAGTAAATATCTTTAAATTGCGTATATTGAAGGCATAATGGCTACAGCATGGGCTTTGTCCATTACCAATAAAATAAACTTTGTAGCTATTAAC
Organism: Neoceratodus forsteri; assembly: GCA_016271365.2. Classification (NCBI taxonomy): domain Eukaryota; kingdom Metazoa; phylum Chordata; order Ceratodontiformes; family Ceratodontidae; genus Neoceratodus; species Neoceratodus forsteri. The sequence goes on from CM057458.1 coordinate 1,091,851,203, forward strand.
AGTAACAGCAAATCCATGGACTGTAGTATAAATATGTAAGTTTTTTTGGGCTTACCAGAAATGTTTAATGAATATGGAAGTTTGAGTCTTTAAAAGATAGAATGCAAAATACATGTTTTCTTCCACACAAAAGTTTGCCTTTCCTCTGTGAGGTCCCCCATTTAAATCCCCCCTCGCTCCATGAGACGATCAAGAACTGTCCAAAACATAGTTTGGAGTCATGCAAATTCCAGGACATACAGGATGACAGCTTATGCTCAGAGGCCTGAGTTACAAAGGGGAATATTATAATTCAGTTCTCATGGCTGCCTTGGATTCCCTGTTACCTTACGAAGACTATCCTTTGATCTTTGGTGATTTCTCACGGGCCAGTCATTGTTAGCCAACAAGGGACACTGATGATCTGCCAACCTGGGTGGAGTTTTGCCCAGCTGTTGAAGTGAAGGTATTTTAGGTGATCTCTGGTCTGGACCCTACCTGCTGTATGTTGTATCCTGGGTTCATCTGGTTGCTTTTTGGCTGCCTGGAATGCCTTGAGCTGATTTTCACAGAGATTGACAGCTGTTCCCTGATAGAGGATGTTTTTTCTTGCTTCCCTAAGAAGAGCAGTGGCTATACCCCACCTGGAAAAACATGTTTGGACCCTGACAGTCTGGTGAATTACAGGCCAGTCTGAAACCTTCCTTTAGGAAAGGCCTACTAAGTAGAAGTGCCTGTTTTCACGGGTGCCTAAGGAGCATTGTGGTGTGTAAGTGACTTCCTCAGAGTCACACAATATGCAAGTGCAGGTCATGGGAATTACATCTGGTCTGGTGGCTGTACCAAGCTCATTCACAACTTTTAACTCTAACTTCTCTAGGTTATACTGTCAGCCCAAATTTACTTCAAAGCAATTATAATGAACACAATGCATCTCATTTTCTTTTGAATTGGACAGGGATATGCTTTTGAGGCTGGCTTGAATGAGAGGATTGATTGAACATTGGGACAGTAAATTTAAAATATTCCCAGATGTTTTTTTTTAAGTCAGATGATGAATATGAGATTTTTGGATTACAGATATGAAGTAACGAAATAAAGGAAGCTCCTTGACAGTAATGAAGCTTACTAGAGCTTACTAGGCTGGATATCAATACAATAATTGCAGATATGTTGAAATCTGCAGAATGAGGCAGAGCAAAAGTATCCATTAAAATTATTACTGATCCTGCACCCTGATGATAAGACTACTTGCCATCCACACTTAATCATTTTGTTTTCCGTATAAGATTTTGTCCCCCTGATCTGCCCCAGCTACCTCACTCTGATTGCCACCCCAGCCCCATTAACTAGCTTCTATGTGACTTATCTTCCCTCCATTGTCTTCTGCCACAGGACTGTGTGTGTGTGTGTTGGGGGGGGGATGCCCAGTCATTAGTGCAGGCTGTGTGAGGGGGTCAGTAGTGAGTCTGCAGTTCGGGTAGTTTTCCACTGAGTTTTTGACCCAGGCCCACAGGGCATGCATTCCGTATGATGTATGAGCTCCACATCTACAGAGACACCCTTGGTGCCCTGAACATGCAGTCCTTTCCCTCTACATGCAGTACACTTGTGCTGCCACCCGGACAGTTACATGTGGCAGTCAAGTAGCAAGCCACAGCAACTCCCCCCCTTCCCAAGGGAGGAGAGCAGTCTTATGGAAGCTCAGTACTTCCTATCTGGCCAGCCCCCTGAATGACCCCCATCGGTTTCTGAACCCAGGTCTCCAGCATGGGAGTAGGTGAGGTGCACAGTGGCTCAGCCCTCCATGCCACTGGGCTGGCTTATGAATCAGGTTTTGAGAAGTAGAGAGCATGGGTAATTTAGGCTCTAGAAATTATAGTAAAGGTTCTTGCATCATGGGGCACAATAACAACTGTCAGAGAATGATACATAGATGCGCAGATACATAGATACATAGACAGTGTCGGCAGATAAGGGCCTATGGCCCACCCAGTCTGCCCATTTGAACTTGTAAGTTCAGTTTGTTTTCCTAGAAGTCTGTTGCCCCTTACCCCTGACCTCCATAATTCCTTTATGTCTATCCCATGCATTCTTAAATCCCGTGATTGTTTCAGCCCCCACCACTTCCTCTGGCAGGGTGTTCCCTTGTCCACACCCATTCTGTGAAGAAATTCTTTCTCATGTTTCCTCTGAATCATCCTCCTCCAACTTCATCCCATGCCTCTAGTCCAGGAACATCTTTTTGCTTAAAATAGTGTTTTCCTGCACCCTGTTCCTCCCTGTAAGATACTTGTATGTCTCTATCATATCCCCTCTCTCCCTCCTCTCCTCCAGGGAGTACATGTTCAGTTCCTTCAACCTGTCTTCATAGGACTTGTGATGCAATCCATGCACCATCTTTGCTGCCCTCCTCTGAACCTTCTCTACCCTGTCTATGTCCTTACGTAGGTATGGTCTCCAGAACTGTACACTGTACTCCAGGTGGGGCCTCACTAGTGTCTTGTATAGCGGAATTATGACCTCCCTTTTCCTGCTGGTGATGCCCCTGCCTATACATCCCAGCATCCTATTTGCTTTACCTGCTGCCTTGTCACACTGTTACCCTACATGAGGTCATCAGAGATGACAACCCCAAGATCCCTTTTCCTGCTTGGTGCATGCTATATCCTCACCCCCAACTGATATATTGTGCCACGGTTTTTGTGCCCCATATGCATTATCTTGCGCTACTTTGCATTGAATTTCAACTGCCAAACCCCTGACCATTCTTCAAGTTTCTGCAGGTCTCTCATTCTGTCTACACCCTCTGGGGTGTCTACTCTGTTACAGAGCTTTGTGTCATCAGCGAACAGTGAAATTCTGCCTTCTAGGTCCTGCGCAATGTCACTGATGAAGATGTTGAATAGGACCGGTCCCAGCACTGATCCCTGTGGTACCCCACTGGTCACTCTTCCCTCTGTGGAGTGACAGCCATTTACCACCACCCTCTGTGTCCTGCCACCCAGCCAGTTACCTACCCCCACACTACTGTCCTGCCCACACCCATATTCCCCAGTTTGTGTAATAGTCTTCTATGTGGCACAGTGTCAAAGGCCTTGCTGAAGTCCAGATAGGCCATGTCCACTGCCCTCCCCTGATCCACCTCCCTAGTCACCCAATCAAAAAATTCAACGAGGTTGGTCTGACATGACCTCCCCCTGGTGAAACCATGCTGCCTTGGGTCCTGTAGTCCATTGACAACCAGATGTTCCACCAATCTCTCCTTCAGTAGTGCTTCCATGATCTTCCCCACTACCGAGGTGAGGCTGACTGGTCTGTAGTTCCCTGCTTCCTCTTTGTTCCCACTTTTGTATAAGGGGACTACATCTGCTGTCCTCCAGGCTTTGGGTACCTCCCCTGTTTCCAGTGATCGGCTAAACAGGATAGCCAGAGGTTCAGCCACCACCTCTCTTAGTTCTTTAAGGACCCTTGGGTGCACCCCATCTGGCCCCATTGCTTTATCAACTCTTATTACTTCCAGTTCCTTCAGGACCCTTTCGTGTAAAGGGACTTGTGTCCATTTGCACCATTCTCACCCCTTGTACTCCCTTCAGACCCATTGCCCTCCTCTTCCTCAGTAAAGACTGAGCAGAAATACCTGTTCAATATGTCAGCTTTACTGTTGTCATCCTCCACGCGCTGCCCCCATCCTCCCCTTCAGTCTCACTATCCCTCCTTTGTCTTTCTTTTTCACTTATGTACCTGTAAAGGTTTTGTCCCCTCTACCCACTGATTTTGCAATGTGTTCTTCTGTCTGAGCTTTGGCTTCCCTTACTGACCTCTCTGCCTCCCTTTGCTTCTCCTGGTACTTCTCCCTATCCCCTTCTGCCTGTGTCGATGCGGAATGCTCCACAAGTGGTACAAAATATTGCTCTTTGACCATCAAAGAGTTAGCAAAATAAAATATTATCTGGTCATGCACAATTCAATTGGACATTACATCTTTGCAAAAGGATGGCAGTCTTAGTAGAGAAGCCTGGTGGTCAACACAAAATTAAGTTTCTCCATGTGAAATCACAAGGTCAGCAATTAAGGACTGTATAAGTAAGAATCCAATTCTTCACAGCAGGCTAGGACAACTTTGCATAGGACATCCTAGTATTCATTTTTTTTTTTTTTTATGACCAGGAAAAGTTCAAGCTGCAGCTTGTTTTCAGATGTAACCTGGACGAAAAAGGACATGGAACACAAATTACAGAAATACAAGTTTGTCAAATGTACAGAAATATAAATTTGACAATGTATACATACCAAATAGGTAATACACAGAAATACAATTTGATAAATATACAGATACACAAATAAGCACATAAGTGAACATTAGGACACATAGGAGATGAAGAGGAAAAAAAAGGTACACAATTACAATACACAAGTAGTGGCAGAGTTGAACACTCTAAAAAGCCTATAATGAGTCCACGATTGGGTGCAAGTGACAAAAGAGGCAGACAGGCAAGAATTCAGGGGTAGATATAAGGGGAAATAACAAGAGCATGTGAGTAAGATATTCCAGTTAATGTTACACTAGGCCAGATCTGATCTACATTTACTGTATGTTGAAAGTCAACTATATTGGGGGAGGCTACCTTATTTTTTTATAGTAGCCCAATAAGCAGTGTCAGCGGCTCAAAGCAGAGTGTCTGTGGCACAGTAGGTAGCATGGTTGCATCTGAGACCAGAAGATCAGATAGTTGTGGATTGTATTCCAACACTAGGTACTTGGGGGTAAAACCCATAACTGACACTGTAGTGCAGTACAAAGAGGAATGCTGCAAAATCGATGTGTCATCCTTTGGATGGAACATTAAACCAATGTCCCCTTCTACCATCTCTGGTCAATGTCCAGATGGAAGTAAAAGACACCATGGCACTTATTGATCCCAGTGTCATGGCTCACATTCCACCATCAACTCCCCCCCCCCCAAAAAAAAGGATACCCCTGGAAACAAGCTTTCACAGCTTAGTGTTACTTTTCTAATCAAAAAGTAGTAAAACAAAAAAGCAGAAGAGACTATTATTAATCCTAGTTTAGGAGATCTCACATATGTCTTAACAGTCTTGACTGTTTAGTACAAGACAAAACAGAAAAACAGTTGCTGCTATACTGCACACTGAAAACTAAAATTCAATTCATGTACATTTATTTAAGCAGTACAGGCAGAATACTGTACAAGACATTGAATTCACATCAGGTAAAAGTTGCATTCATAATCCTGCTGATGTATTCGTGTCCAAATGAATTAGCGCAATGCCAAAAATGGACCCTTTGACCCGCTAAGTTTGAATAAAAGACTCATTTGTCCTCAATTCTTTTGGGCTGATATTTTTCTGTTAGGTGTTTATCGCCATACCTGACACAATGTCTTTGCTATCCTGGTTGAAACCTAAGGCCATGAAGAGTAAGTACCCACTCAAGGTGTCCAATGTTAACCCCGAGATGCTCGTACAGACCTCAGGTGTAGAACCACAAGTTGCTGCTGTGATTGCTAAGGAGCTGTCCAATCCTACACCAGACAAAAAGAAGAGGCCTAATACATATGCACATTACACTCCAGAGCTGAGGTTTGAATTGGGGCAATATGCTACTCAGCACGGTGTAATGTCTGCCAACAGAAAAGTCAAAATGAAATTAATGAGAGCACTTTTAGGAAATTTAGAAAGGATTAAATGGAACAACTTAAGAAAAATCCTGACCCCTCTCTGCTGTCCCCTGCCTTTCCATATAATGCTCGAGGCAGACCTACCCTTCTGAGGTCAGATGTTATAGCCAAACTTCAGAAGATTGTGGTGACACTGAGAAATGAAGGTGCTGTTGTTAATGCCTGCGTGTGTCTCACTGTTGCCCAAGGGATTGTTAAGTCTGATGCCCTACACCTTCTGAAAGAAAATGTTGACACTGTTGAACTGTCCATGAAATGGGCATGGCAGTTTCTTATTTGCATGGGCTATAGTAAAAGAAAAGGCACTAAACAGCCCATAAGACACCCTCTGATTTTTCACATTTAAAGATATCATTTTTGACATGTATAACAAATTGTGCAGCCCAGGAACTGATCCCGGGGGAGCTAGTTATAAACCTAGAAAAGACCAGTGTCAGCATGGTGCCTGTGTCTGAGTTTACCATGGCTGCTACCGACTCAAAACAGATGTCTGTAGCTGGCCTTGGAGACAACAGGTAAGTCTCCATGGTGTTGGCATGTACATTGGCAGGTCATTATTTACCCCCACAGGTAATCTACAAGGGTAACACCCATGAGTGCAACCCAGCATACAGATTCCCTCAGGACTGGGATATCACACAGTAATCAAATCACTGAGATAATGAGGTGACCACCCTGCATTACATTTCAAGTGTTATTGTCCCTTACTTTGTGTCTATCAAAGAGACACTTGAACTGACCAGTGAACAAAAAGTTCTCCAGCTCCTGGATCTTTTTAGAGCCCATACTACCCCTGAAGTGCTGAAGTCACTAGAGTTAATCAATATTGTGCCTATATTCATCCCAGCATCTTGAACTGACCCATTGCAGCCCTTGGATATTGCTGTAAATAAACTTTTTAAGGATAGTCTGCGAAACCAGTTTACTACTTGGTATGCTGGGCTAATAGTTGAAACTCTGGCAAAGGGCAGTCAAGAGTACAACGATGACTTCAAGCAGCATCACTTGAAGGAGCGTCATGCTGCTTGGCTAGAGGTGAGCTTTGCAGAGCTACCATTGAAAAAGATCACTGTATCCATGGGTTTTAAGAAACTGGGATATTAAATGCCCACATTAACAGCCTGAACTGGGTATGTTGTTTTTCCTTTACTTACATAAAAACACATTTGGTAGCCCGTTCTCATGTTTTTTGTTTTGTTTCCACAACGTAGGTGCATGGTGCTTCTGGTGTCTCCATGCCGACAGCCACTTCCATGAAGACAGATGATGACAGCAACCACATGTCTGATGAGGAATGAGGAACGTCAAGAATGCCAAACAAGATGCGAGTGGTGAGAAGCGAAGGGACTAACAATAACTGTCCTTCTTTTTCTGGAATTTATGGATTATAAAGATTAACGCTTTTGTGCAGCAAATCCAGTCTGTGTCTATTGATTGCTATCAAATGGTACGGAAGTGGAAAGCTGGGGAAAGATGGAGATGGGGAAAGATGGAGAAAGCAGACTAGTGGGACAGAAAAAGTGCAGCGTGAGAATGAGCTACAAGTAAGAAGCAAAACGAACCACAGAGCACTGCTAAGAAAAACTTTTTAAATCAATGGTGAATACTGTACATTGGTTTGTGATGGTACCAATAGATACAGTACATCATATTCATTAATAAAGAATGTTTTGTTTTATAATGTAGGGAAGGTAATGTCCCTCATATAAATTTCACTGGCATTTAATTTTCACTGAACTACTTAATTAGTGAATATAGCAAAAATAAAGTGACAGTGAAATTTATGTCTTATACAGTAGATGTCCTATAGTCAACTTAAAAGTAATTGGCACAAATCTTGTCCACATACAGTGGAGTCCACGAGGATGCAACACAATTCTGCAGCAGTGATACTGCAAGAAGCTAAGCAATTTCAATGGCATTTAAACCCTTTTGTCATGCAGTAACCAGAGATACTGCATGCATCCTGGTGGGCTCCACTGTATATTAGAAGACAAAGAACCTCGCTGCAAAAGCACTGAAGCAAGCACTACCCAAAGCAGCGCTGGCAACAAATGCAAGTTTCAAAGAAATGCAAAATCACACATACCCCCATAAAGTACAGCATCATGGGATGTACATGCAAATCACCATGAATATTTAGGCTGGTTCTACTTTAAGCAGGAATGCATGGTGCCAAAGGGCCTCTCACACAATCTGCAAAGTGTACAACCAGAAGACGCAGACATGAGTTTCATCCTACACAGAACTCATCAGTGTGCCTTGTCTGTATGACACCCCAGGGGAAATGAACCAGCCCTAAGTTGGTCTTACAGGTTTTGGTCATGGTGAGCCCAAAGTAAGAAAGCAAGCTAAAAGACAAAAGAACCTCAGTGCAAAAGCACTGAGGCAAGTATCACCCAAGGATTATTGCAGGGTCACACACTGGAAAAAAGTCAAGCACTCACAACCTTAAAAGAATGTCAAGGGCACCGGTCTTCCAGTAGAAAAAAACATTATTTAATGCATAAATATAAGCAATAAAACACACCTGATGCATTTCTGATAACATAATATCCTTTCTCAAAGGCGAAATCACACAATAAATCATGGCAGTTAAATACATCATTCAGAAATCTTCATAATGATGTCATGAAAAATTCAGGCCTCTGATTAGTTAAAAACAAGCAAGTAGCTCAGATTTACCAGATACATATTAAACTCATTTAATAATATCCCCTAAGGAGGATCTACCACAAAAAAAGTGCATATAGATAAAAAAAAATCCCTGTTAAGGTACAATATAGGTGGGAGAGCAGGAAGGAAGGAGAGGAGGGAAGAGCGAGGAGGGAGGGAGAGAAGAAATAGCAAGGAACAGAGTCATATGACATAAAAATACTAGATATAAGTAAGACACCAAAGACATATCAGCAATTCAAAACGGCTATTTATAAATGCATTATAACAGTGAAAGAGAGAAAAAAGGGGATGACATAGACACCAAACCCCATACAATAAACTATTTACATTAACTAGAGATTGAAAAAATTAATAAAGGACTAGAAACAGTAGACACATCATCATAATGCTAATTTTACTGGACTATTATTCCTTTTTTAGAAAAGGTTTAAGTTCAAATCCACAGTTCAGGACCACATTTTTATTGACATCCAAAGTAATGATCCAAAATGCTTCCCTGGACAGTAAAATATCATTGAAGTTACCACCCCAATAGCAGGGTCTATGTCAGAAGCCTTATGAGGGGAGATTAAAGGGCCTAAATATGACACCTGGGAGGTGGGGGGTATGACAGAGAACTTTAAATACCTCCTGGAGGTAAACAAGAGGGAAGTAGTTATCAGAAAAAAAGTGCTCAAGTACTAGGGAGCACAATAAGGAACTGAAGGGGGTAGATTCAGGAAATATGTGAGGAAGGTACTTCTTCACAGAATGGTGGATTCCTGGAACAGTCTTCCAGTGGAGTTATAGGGCAAAAGCAGTGCTGGGGTTCAAGGATGCATGGGATAGGCATAAGGGATTTTAAGGAAGGGGGGGGGGAATGGGCCAGAGATCAAGTATACTCTGCGGTGATACTATAGGTAGGAAAAAGGGGTGCACTAGGTGGGCCAAGCAGTCCTTATCTGCCAGCAAATTCTATCTTTCTAGGAAGGCTATTCAAACATGGGGAATTATGAATGAAAGGCGGGCCTGTCAAATGGAGGCTTCTGAAAAGCAAAATTTTGGAGAAGCAGAAGTCAGTGATTACAAATAAGTTGATAGAACAGAGGTGAGCAAGAGGAGGGAGTAGACGAGCAGAGGAAGGCAGATAACCAGAATTTAGATTGGGGGGGGTTGGGGTGCATGGAAAACACATCTGCCTTCAATGCAGAGGAGAGATACATCAGAGAACTTTGAAGAGTGATGTGTGCAGGGATGACAGTTGATGACAGAATACTTACCATTAATTAGTAGGGAATTTATCATATGGTATACATGCATCTAGCATGAATCAAACAACTCAGAATGGTATGAGTACACTTAACCTGCATTTCTAATAAGTTTCCTTTTGTAGTAAGTTCTGTATTTTATCTTTGTTAAGTGTTTGTTTAAAAACTGCTAAAAACTGTTGTTAATTGAAATATGATTATTTTTCACACAGTCACTAGACTTGAGAATCAGTATGTAAAGAAAATTTAATATAACAAATTTAAAAATGTAAATGTGAAGTCAAGAGGTTTGAAACCCCTCAGAGCCACTTGCATGAATAGAATGCACTTATAACTTTAAACAATAGGGGATACCCCATGTGTCTTGATTAAAAAGTGACTATTTAAGGGAGGTCAGGCAAGACACAGTCCACCCCCTGAGGATGACCAGCTGATTGGTAGAAGCGCTGAGGAGTATCTTTTGTGGAGATACAGGAGAGACACTGTATGGAATTCAGTGCTAAGGTTAAATGAACAGCTTTTGAAATCAATCTATTTCATTTGTGGTGATTGCACTAAAGGAGTGCAGAGTCCTTTTGGACCATGGTAGAGCAGAGTAAGGGCCTGCACTGTAAACAGCATTACTGTAATCAAATGTCAGAAGAATCATTTTGAGAACAATCTCTTGAAAAACGGGTAGGGGGGGGGCTAGGATTTATTCCTCTACAGTGTTTGCCTTGTCTTGAGAGGACTTTTGAGTGTGAAGTGTCTATAGTGCCTGGAGAAGTTAAGGTGTCAATCTAGCCAAACTACCAAGGTATTTGAAGGAGTTCACTTCCTCCAATATGGAGCCATTGAGGGCCCTGAATACTGTGTAAAGGGGGGGAAGTTCTGGAATCACAGACAGCCTCTGCCTACTAACATAGGTAATGGAGACCATTTTCTTAGCATTAAGGGTGAGTTGTTTTAAGCAGAACTGGTTTGGGATGTTGTTGAAATCCTGCTAGAAATCTGCTTTAAATTCAGAGGCTGAGGGTACAAAGTGGAAGACCACTGTGTCTTCCACATACAGTACACGTGTATGTGCAAAAATAATCAGACTTTTGGAACATCAGCAGGAAGATAGAAAACAAGGTGGACCCATTGGGACTCCTGAGCTAATTAAGCGGAGTGGGGATAGGAATCCATGGTGTGATCAAGTGAGACGTAGGTAGGTAAAGACAGAGATGAAAAGGCAGGTGAGAAAGAGAAAGGAGGAGGAGGAGGAGGAGGAGCAGGAGGAAGAAGGGTTTTGGGCAGTTGTAGATGGGACGAAGGAAAAGTCTTGTGAGAAGAGAAGAGAGAGAGAGGGAAGAATATTTAAGAATTCATTGAAAGCAGCAGTAACCTCAAGGGGTCAGAGATGATAGACATGAGATGAGAGAACAGTCTGTGTGTGTTGGTCAACCAACAGCCCCCAGCACTTGTCTCTTCTCTAGGGATTTGTCAAGAGGTGATGTCTTTTATGTGAAAGCCAGCATGAATTCTTTATTTGAAGGTGCATGGTTCTTTTCAGGTGTGACAATGCAGCCTTTGTTTCCTATATTAGATTGTATAACTCTTAGATTAAACCAACTTAATAAATTAACAGTCTCATTTAGAATCAGGCTACTTATTGAACATCACTCAGTTCAATGACTAATTCTACATTTTGCATAACTATTACAGTGCATGAAGTGTAATGATAAAGTATTTATATTAACTCCATCCTTCACTAGTTCAGTATTGCAGATTTCATACCCCAGAGTGTACAGTATCTGGCCATAACTGTATTACACTGCTTGGAAGTACTTTCAAATAATTGTAAAATTGAGGAATTTGGATAGTGAAGTCCAGTTAAATGCTCAAAAAAGAAAAGAAACAGCTTAGTTGTGTCATGGCAGATTACTGTTCTCAGGATAGACCCCCTTAGATGCTTGTAATATGACAAGCACAGCATGAACATAGATACATGCCTTCTGGAGCTGGAGAGATAAACATGATTAGTGTAAGTGGTTATTAGTGTCACTGGCTCAGTAAAGAGCACACTCATGTCTGGGGCAGGAAGATTGGAGGCTTGATGGTTGTAGTCCCAAGACTGGCACGTGTGGTAATACCCAGTACTGACACTGTAGCGTTGCATGAGTGGAGGAGGGGGTGCCATCCCAGAGGGTATATGGTCAAAGGGGAAAATGTACCTGTTCTACATTATAAATGCTGTCCATACAAAGCAAATTATACACCACAGTTAGCAGTTTAAACTTTCTCTCAGGTACAGTAAAATATGGATCCTTTGCTGGTATAAATATCATTTCTGAAAATATGATCAATACAAGCAGCTGCACATTAGAAATAATTTCCCCTGCCCTTAAAGAGCAGCTATGATTCGATATGTCCTTTCACCCTGCATTGCAGAAATAACCATTTATAACTGGGGACAAACCAACAAAATCAAAATTGAAACACTTATCAGGAAACATACTCTTTTTTTTTTCTTTAACCTTAATTGTTAAAAAAGAGTACTCCATGTTTCAAAGCATGTTTCAAGGCAGCAGCCAAGTAAGAATTATAAGAAAAGGAATAGCATTACTCAGACACTGATATATTAGTCAAACAGATGCCATCTAGTAAGTGTACCAAAATACCTTTGATCTCCAATCAGATAAATGAAGGTAATTGTTCAGGCAGAGTTCTTTGGTTCTACGTTTGAAATATAGACATCCTATGTTGTAAGCAACTATTCTGTTTGCAGAACTGTCACTCATAAAACCATATAATATAATTCAAGAGCTTTGGTTGCCATAAGGAAGGCTTTGAAAAATATAACATGTAGACACAAGCTTATAGATAATAAATATTCTGTCATTCACCTCACCCCCTCTTTGTATTACCAAGGCAATTCACATGAAACAGGGTGTCTGTTTCTTAAAATAGTACATCTGATGCTACATCTTGTCTATATCTGAAGTCATAATCCACTGCCTTTTGACATCAAATGCAGTATGATACTGAGAAAGAATTATGATGTCTTATCTAGATGAATATGAACTACAAGAATCATGATTTCCATGTAAATTACTAATAAAGACAGGAGGATATAACTAACCAAATAATTATAATCTGAATACCATTGTAATACTACATTTATCAAAGCCTTCCACGCTGTGCCTGAGGTGGTTCAATAATACATTATGGTTGCATTTTGATTAGTAGATAGTGCTGTACTTAAACTGGATTTCTCCATTGCAATGGATTTTACTCACAGTGTGAGACTTTTTTTTTTTTATTTAGTTGTTTAACCAGGTATAGCACACTAAGCTGGAAGCTTTTTTTTACAGGAGCAACCTGAGAATACAAGGAGGTTAATTGACTTGCTCAGGGTCACACAGTATGCAAGTGGAAGCTGTGGAATTCAAACCCAGGTCTGGTTTGCTGGATGTCACCAAATTTGTAGCTCAGAGCCTTAGGCCACTGCACTATACTGCCTCCGATTTGGCATTTGACATCTGATATATAACAGATTCATGTTGACCCAAGAAGTCATTAATTTAAACAATAAGACATGACAGGGTGTGCATTGTGGTAGAATAATCACACACCTCAGGTTTGTTGTGAGGTATGAGGTATTGCCAAGTGTCTTCAACCACAAGAGAAGAGCCATTATCCCACCGCAAAGCACACCCTAGGGTGTCTTATTGTGATTATAAAATGGGCCCAATATATTTTTGGGGTGGGGGTATGGAAAAGTGCACAAATATAAAATAATGGTAAAGATTTGAATGATTTTTTTTTGTAAATGTTTATTCACCTCTACAAAATAGTCTCAGTACATCCTAGCATTGGCGTGCCATTGCTGTTTCAAACAGTGTGCACAGCAAAATCATTTTTTTTAATTAGCCCTTAAACCCTCTATTTTCCCCAGGCTACCCCAATTTACCTGTTTCTTGCCACTCCTCCTCCTCCTTCTTTATATTATTTCTTCCCTTACTCCCACCTTGTTTCTTTTCTATCATTCTTATATTCAATAGAAGGAATGTTTACTATGAATGGTATACAAGAACTCAAATCTCTGCTCAGTTCTGCTGGTAGTATACTCACTACCACACTCACACAACAGAAGGCCTCAGATGGAACTAGGGCTTCTATTGTATCTGTAGGAGATTAAACAGCAGAGATGTCCCTGATAAATGGGTGAGGGTTAGAAGGGGTCTTTTAATGCTCAGCAAAGAAACACCAGAAACTAAAACTGTAATTATTGATGTACTTCATTTTTTAATTATTTTATGTATGTGTGTGTAAGAACAGGATTATGAGAGGAAATAACGGTTATTTTTTTAAGCAGTATTATTTTTAGGACCTAGTTGAAAGTTTACAGTGAGTAAAGTTTTCTGCCATGTTTGTGATGGAAAACTGTGGCTAGCTGAATGTTTACAGTGAGTAAAGGTGGCAGCCATGTTTGTGATGGAAAACTGTGGCAGACTATGCTCATTGATTTTTTGGGAGGGTGAAAGGCTGATGGCCGGGGACTTTTATGAAGTGTAATGTCTACTGTTATAACAGCACTGTTTAGAATAGTCTTAAACCAATCTGAAGTCTGAAATATTCCCTGCCATGTTATAAAATGTATTAGTGAATGTGCTTCACAATGACTACAATGTTTTCTGTTCACTTTAATGTAAACACATTGTAAACAAAAAAAACTGTTGGCATTCAGCAAACTGCAATAGGTTATTTATAATTGTTTGAATTAGTTATCTGCAAGTGATTATCACATAAATGTATCATCTTTTTTTATTCTTTGGTAACCAGGTAAGGTCCACTAAGTACAAGTGCCTATTTTCAGGGGTGACCTGGAAGCCCTTGGGAGGTTAAGTGACTTGCTCAGAGTCACACAGTATGCAAATGGAGGTTGCAGGAATCAACCTTAGGTTTACTGGATGTAACAAGTTCATTCACAGCTTGTTACTCTACCCTCCAGGCTATACTGTCAGCCCCATGTCAATAAACTATTCATAACATCTTCCTTAGAATTACCTTTGGAATAGCCAGCCTGGTGGTGCTGAGGGCTGAGGTGCTGGATACTTTACCTCACATTACGCCAGTGATCTGGGCTCGGGAATGACCTTGGGTCATCGGGGAGCCAGCATGGGGGAAGGGAGGGAAGGAGCAGGATTGAGCAATTGAAAGGCAGCTCTCCTTTCCCAAGGGAGGTTTCTTGTCCCCCTCCCCGTAGTTCTGCTCCCATTGGGTGGAGATCTGATGGGAAGCATAGGCAGAGGGGGTGGCAGCTAATTACCAGGGGTGGAGCAGAAGGGGCCAAGCTGGTACCTGGCATGTGTGCACCTCCATGCACATTCACATGCATGTCTGCTCGGGGTCCTGGGTGAGGGAGAAAACTGGGGAGAGAACACAAAAATTGTAAAATAAAAAAAAAATTACCTTTGAAATCATTTTTATTAATATTAATATTACCAGGCAAGGCAATGAATGCAAGGCAATTTTATTTATATGCACCCAGTCCCAGGGCTCTGGGCACCTGGCAGTCAGCAAAGATGATAAAACATGCAATAAAACAACAAAATAAAAAGTTATAAAACTTTAAGAAACAGCACTGCAGCTGGCCCGGTGGTACAGAGGTCTGAGGTGCTGGTGCCTTACCTCACGCTATGCCAGTGGCCTGGGTTCAGGAATGACCTTGGGTCGCCGGGGTGCCGGCTTGGGGGGTGGGTTGGAGCAGGATTGAGCCGAAGCTCTCTGCTCCAAATGGGTGGATGCCCACCCGTCCATAGTTCCACTCCCACCTGGTGGAGGTCCAGTAGGTGCATAGGTGGCACTGTGTGGATCATCGCAAGTCAGGGACAGAGAAGACCACTGGATATATATATATATATATATATATATATATATATATATATATATATATATATATATATATATATATATATATAAAAGAAACAACACTACAACCAAAACTTGAAGAAAATAAGTGAATTTTAAGACAGGAATTAAAAATATTGAGTGAAGGGGCTGTTCTCACTTCCAGGGAGAGGGCATTACATAAAGTGAGGGCAGCCACACTGAAAGTCTAATCACCTTGAGCTTGACTTGACTTGAGCAGAGACCTGCATATCAAGAAGAAGCTCACCTCTACTGACCAATGTGGGCAGCTAAGAGCATATGGAATCAGGAAGTCTTTTAGGTAGGCCAGACCCAATCCATGCAGAACCTTGTAAGTTAACAAGCAAACCCTGAAACTGATGCACCACTACACAGCCAACCAGTGTAGAGCCCAAAGAACTGATATGATATGCCCAAACTGAGCTGTCCTAGCAACAAGCCAGGCTGTCTTATTTTAGACCAACTGCAAGCAATGCACCAACCTCATGGATAACCCCATGTATTAAGCATTGCAGTAATCCAATCCAAATGCAGCAATGGCATGCACCAAGTGCATGCACCAAGGTTACCAAGCTGGCAGGTTCAAGAAAGGGCTTAATCTGGGACATGTTCCAAAAGATGGACAAAGCCACTGTGGAATACAGATAACACCTGATGTTCTAAGATCATCTTGAAATCCACAATGCCCCTCAGATCCCTCACCCTTTCCATAGTTCTGAGCATCATGTCATCTAAAGATGGATGGGCAGTGTCCCTGCCCTTCATCAGTGAGCCATACAAACCAGGTTCCACTAACAACACCTCTACCTTCAATGGGTAAGGGCTAAGCCAACTGGCAGTCATCCAGGCTTAAATTTCCTTATGACACTCACTCTACCTCGAGACTACAAATCCCCCCTCCAGGCAAACAAGACACATAAAGGTGAGTATCATCAGCATAACAATAAAAACCCAAGCTGTAGCATCTAATTATCTCATGCAATGGTAGCATGTACATGGTAAATAACAGGGGGGCTAAACTCAAACCTTAAGGCACACCACACAGCAGAGTGCAGTGCTTGCAAGTGCTGAGTGCCACCTGCTATACCCTGCTGGATAAGCAGGACTCAAATCACCAGAGCTCCAACCCTGATAGTCCTACATAATGCCTCAACCAGATCAATAGCACCCCATGTTCCACCATGTTAAACATCAAGGAAAGGTCAAGGAAGCCAAGGATACACCCTCACCAGGAGGAGATCATGGTGCATCATGACTAACACAGTCTTAGTGCTGCAGCGAGGCCGAAAAACAGACTGAAAAGGCTTATAGATGTCATATTTATCCAGATGTTGCTCAAACAGCACTGCTACCATCTGCTTGATTACTCTCCCTAAGAAGTAAAGGTTGAAACAGGCCAATAATTTGAGAAAATGTCTGGGTCCACGGCTGATTTTTTGAGAAGGGAGTTACCACCATCCTTTTCAGAGCATAAGGAAAAAACTCCCTGAGTTAACACCCAACAGTCTTCACCAAAAAGCAGACCCAAGGGCTCCCAGTGCCCCAAAAGAAGCTGGCTGACCCCAGATCCAAAATATAGCAAGTGGGGTGCAGTCCCAAGACCACCTGAAAAATATCATCCACCAATACTGGCCCAAACTCTTCCCACAGAAATGGAGTGCCTCTGCACACCATTGAATGGGCACTGCCATCCAATGACAGACTGCGTGAGGCCATCCTGGCCTGAATTGAGGACACTTTGTCAAGGAAGAACCTATCAAATTCATCACACATTTCTGTGGAAAAAAACCTCTGCAGGACTGTAGGTAGATAGATTGGGTTAAATAATCTGTCCACAGTGTTCAAGAGTTGAGCTGGTTGGTTCTTTCAAGCCGCAATCACCCGTAACAGGAATACAGAATTTTTCAGAGTGATTGCCCAGTGATACTCATTGTAATGAGCCCTCAGCACCAATTTATCCTCCCAGACTTCGACCTCCACCAGTAATGCTCCAACCTTTTCCTCTTAGTCTTCAGCCTCCTTAGGCCATCATCAAACAGAGGTGATCTGTGCCAGAAATCAAGGGGCAAACATGGAAAGGTACCCGGGAGTCAAAAGCAGCTGTAATAGCCATATTATAGCCCTCCACAGCCCTCTCAGCTTCTTCAGCACAAACCGTTTCCATGTTTAATTCCATCAGGAGACGTTACGGCTCGAAGTTCTAAACTGAGTGGAAACTGATCAATTACTGAAGGTGGTATTAGAGCAGGGGGCCTGCAGAGGAGCTGCATTTCATAATGATCTGATCAGATGACTGGATCAACCTTGGCATTGCTAATGTAATAATAACAATAAAATTAGTAATAATATTTGTAAGAAGGGATTCACACAGGGAGGCCCAATTCTCAGTTAAATGTCCTACTCTGGGAAATGGGGCAAAACAAGCACCTTGTTCTGCCACAATAAACAATACTATACTTAGAACAAAACATCTGTGCCATGTGGCACAAATCTCTTAGAACAGACCGTAATATTTGAATTAAGGCACACAGATCTTACTACCACACATATATGTGCATGGCACATTACCATGCACATACAGTACATGTGTGTGTAGTACACCATTGACAACTATCTCCCTGGCCCCCCTGCCCATACTTTTTTGCCCCTTCTGCCCTGGCAGTGATGCAGCTGGTAATGTTCCCTGAGGATCTGGCTGGTAGTCAAGTGAGTCTCCAAACATTATGAAATATTTTTAATGTTCTTGGTAGTCTAGTGATTACCCTACCATAGTCCCATATAGAGATGTTGCAAAGTTTTAATTCATCAATGAAGTTAAGGCAACATTGCTAAATTTGTCTCCATGGATAATTTCATGATGTTTTTCTATTTAACAGGAAAATCACCATTGGTATTGCCTGGCAACTTTGACTGTAACTTATCCTTAGTGTACACCAACTCAAAGTTTGCCTGGCAACGTTGCCTGCAACTTCTCCTTAGGACACACCAAGGTGAGGTTGGGTCAGAATGAAGCTACTGATACACAAAAGTCTCAATGTCAGCAGTTCCCTGTCTCCAACCTTCCACAGCCTGAAGACCCTGTGCCACCCCCACCCACTGGTGGGCGCTCCACCACAGGCTACATCCACTCATCAATCTCAGTCAGGAGCAACTTTAACATTTTCTGACCTGTGTCTGTAATTCAGTTACACTTTTCACTGCCAGAGAGACATGCTGGCAAATGCCCAGAGTGCTGCTACCACTGCAATTGGGCTTAGTACAATATTTTCTGTCAGCCAGAGTCAAATACTACCTCAGGTACCTGTGACAGTGTGACGTAATGCACAGAAAAGTCAGGCTCAGTGCCACCACCACCATCAGTCAAGAGAACAACAGCAACTCCCTCCTTGACCAATATTCCTGAGACAGAGATTTTACTACCTCTTGGACTGATCCTCTTATTGCTGCCACCCCAGGTACCAACAAGCATGGATGCCGCAGATGTGTCAAAGAATAATTTGGCAGCATGAATGCCACCACCCTACTTCCACCAACTATTTCTTTAGGGTTTTTTAGGCCTAACCCAGTCATTTTTTTGGCCAAATGTCTCTGAAACTTGGAATAGTTGTTGTTGAAGAGGAGATACACATTTGATGCATTATAGATGACTATCAGACTTAAATTGTGGATTTGGCACCATGGTGAAGTTGGGAGGTAATTTGGGGGTTCTTGTGTGTACCCCATTAATTTTTCTTGGGCTTTCTGTGTTAGTCTTGTAGTACTCATTGGGATTTTTTTATACATATATATATATATATATATATATATATACATTGTCCCCTAAAACATAGGGAAGTAGCAAGTGGGGGTGGGGAGGTGGTGGCCCATTTGTGCCAACAGCAGCTTGTACAGGGCATAAGAAAAGTTACACATCATGGTGGGGTGGTGGACACACCCTGTGGAAGTGGCAGGGCCTTCTGTCAAGGTTCTAGCTCCTCCTGAACCAGCAGCACCAACAACATCCACACCACTAACATTTTGTTTTCTTTTTTTTTACAGAAACAATCCATGACAGGGATTTTAGGGACTAAGGGGACACATACAAGATGCAACTAATCTGATAATTTTAATGGCACCAGTAGTCCTTGGATTACACCAGACCTCATAGATCTCATGAAATCTTGCGATCATCTATGGTATTGGGCATGGGCCACAGACAGACAAGCAGATATTTAGACTTACAAAAAAGATAGGAATGCCTGTACCAGAGAAATCCATTCTAAAAAAACAGTACTACAGAGATGGTCTAGCCAACACTTGGAATGATGGCAGGAAATTCTGGCGTAACCTTGAGGAAGTTACAGGGAAGAACCCCAAAGTGGCACCTTCTACGCTTAACATTGATGGCACCTCCACACTTGACCCCTTAACCATCGCTAAAGCATTTAATTCTGCCTTCACAGACCTTAGTCAAGTACTCTCCTCCAATGTCCTTGATGTTCCCTCAGACACTGATCATGATGCGACACTGGCACAGCAACAGGCTCTTCCATCTTTCTACTTTAAAGCGGTAACTGAAGGTGAAGCTAAAAAGGACATACTTAAGGTGTGTGGGAAAACAAGATTCAGTGGGGATACACATGACCTTAAACTCATAGCCATAACTCTGGATGAAGTTCTGTCTCACCTGACCAAGATTATTAACTGCTCCCTCATGCTATCTCAATTCCCCTAAAACTGGAAATCAACCTTGGTGACCCCAGTCCATAAAAGCAGTGGCAGGGTGCAACATGGTAGCTACAGGCCAATCCCCATCCTTCCCCCTCTCTCCAAAGCTCTTGAACACAGTGTGGCTAACCAACTAGTAGATTATCTGGAGAAATACCAGTTGCAATGTCCCCAGCAACATGGATTCAGGAAAGGGCACAGTACCACCATCTCCCTGCTTGAATTCATGAGCTACATCCACAATGCACTAGACCAAGGCCAAATTGCTGGAGTAATTTATATTGACCTTACCAAAGCCTTTGATACAGTCAACCACTCATTGTTGGTTGATCAGCTAACCAACATAGGGCTATCAAAGGACACCAAGGATTGGTTTAAAAGTTACCTCTGTGATGGGTCACAAGAGGTGAAGGATGGAGATGTCCTCTCAGACAAGCAATCTGTCCATTCAGGTGTTCCCCAAGGATCCATCCTGGGTCCCCTTCTCTTCAGCATCTTTCTAAACAAGCTCCCTGACTCCTACCATGACCAAATCCTTCTCTATGCAGATGACATTGTTATCTATACCAGCAACCCTGACACCTTACTACCTGAGAATCAGCTACAGAACAGCTTCACGAATGTTGAGGCCTGGTTCAATAGACATAAGCTCATTCTAAACTATAAGAAAACAAATATAATGCTATTCAATAGCACGCACAGCAAACATAAATCCTACTAACTAACAATCAGGAACTGCTCGGGGCACTGCTCTGGAACAGACACAACAGTTCAAATACCTTGGGGTGACCTTAGACAGAACTCTATCCTATACCCATTACATACACAATGTCGCCAATGCTGTGAACACTCGTATCAGGCTGCTGTACAGACATAAGCGTTGTGTAACAACTGAAGCTCTCAATCTGGCATTCCAAAGCACTGTAGTCTCCAACATTGACTACAGGCTTGTGATCTAAGGATCTGCTACTGACACAGCTCTGCATCATATCTCTATAGCACTAAACAAGGCCTGATGACTCCTTACTGGAGCAGCGGTACCTCTCACATACCTGTGACATCTATGTAGAAACAAATTGGCTCCAGCTAAAGGGCAGAGTCACTTATCAAACCTGTCTGTTAGCTAAGAAAGTCTCCTTTGGTCTTGTGCCCCTGTGGGTTCAGAAGACCCTCAATCCATACTGCATCCCCGACGGACAAGAAGCTCTGAAAAACACACCTTCCAAGTGCCCCAATGTCACACTTCACAAAGGTCAGCGATTGTTCACCATCAGAGCCTCCATATAGTTTAACTCACTTCATTGTGATGTCTCTGTACTGCCATACTAGGCTTCTTCATATGTAAGCTTCAGCAACACCTTGTGGCAAACACCACTTGTGACTACTTCAATTAAAGCTGTCACATGCCTCCTCCCCCTCAGCCTCCATCCCGCACCTAATTTTCCTCCCCTTACCTTCCCAATACCCCATAGTTACTACATTCACCCCCCTATTTTCCTATATGTACCCCAGCCTTACTGATACACCATGCCGATATAGTCAACCTACTTCCCAAGTTTCTCCCCTCCCCTCTCCTCACCCACCCACACTTGCTTCCTCACTCAAACTCCTACTCTGATTCCCCCCTACTAATTTTCTAACTCCTCCTCCCCCCTCCCCACTCATGCACTCCTTACTCACTCCCTCCTCGCCCAAATCTCACTACCCTGTATCTCCCTTTCTTTCCTGGACAAGGCCCCCAGGCTGCTCTACTCTTAATGTACAATAATGGTAAGTTGTTCTAGTACTAGTAAGTTTCTTTTTTAGTTCTAGTTTTTTGTTAGACCACAGCCCAGGCATACATTGTACAATGCCTGTCAGTTTATTGATCATGTTATTTACTATACTGCCTTTTGTACTGATACTCATTTATCTTCCTACTGTACTTTTGTTTTGTACTCTGTCTATGCATTACAATGTGGAACCTATGTACAGTAAAAGAGCTCCTAGCTCATAAGTGTTAATTCAAGATTTAAATAAATAAATAAATAAAATGTATACCAAAAAAGCTAACTTCTATCAACCAACAGAAATGAAATCAAGATACTCAAACTACAGTGACAAATATAATTTAGTAAATCACACCTAACTTGTTCTACAGAACTAAAATAACAAGCCACAGAAATAACTAAAAAAATTCAACACAAAACATTGATTACAACAGTGCTGCCTGCTAAGACAGAAAAGGCTGACTAGCATGCCTTTTGTTGCAGAAGTCGCTTCAGCTAAGCTCCCTTCCCCCACTGTCTCACTACACAGAACACAGAAAACAAAACTACAACTTCAAACTAACTAAATCAAAACTAATAGCAGAGCTAATTGGTGATCTAGAGGCACAAGGCACAGTAGACACTTAATGGAGTGATTTGTTGGAAAAAAACGGTGTTTTAAATGCATTCTAAAGCATTTCAACATAAAGATACAGAGCACACTTAACACAGCTCTCACTTCCTCACACTGTACTGAATTCAGCCTACAGTATGCATGGAAGTACAGCTCATTGCAGTACCATGTGACCTCTATTCCCATGAATCCTTGCAAGCTTCACTTTAGAGTCATAATTTGTAGGTAAAGTTTGCATTTTTGCCATTCATGAAGTTCTCTGAAGTAGAAATGTGCCTTAAAGGAGAACTTTGTGAATTCTATAAAATTTGTAAAGATCTCCACAAAGTGAAGTTTTTGGACTTCGCCAACCACTATTTTCAAATGCCCAATATCATCTTTTACCAATCCAGTCCCATGCCAGTTTTGCCCCCCTTCCCCACTGAGAGTGGGCACTGGGCACAGCAGTCCAATGACCCCCACCACCATTTTTTTCTGCTGGTGTTTGGAGGTAATCACAAACATACAGCAATGAGTGTGTCAGCAGTAGATCACAATAGGAATGGCACTGTATGCCATTTAAATGTCAACTACAAAGTCCCACAAAAGCACAGCACATACAGACAAACCTCTAACTGTGGATGTAGAAAGAAATAGCAAAATAGAAATGTTTCTATGAAAAATAGAAATGTTTTCAATAATACCACAGGAAAAAAATAAGAACTGCACAGAGGACACACAGAAAGACGGTGTCCCAACACTTTGCTCGTGTAGCCAATCCAATCAAATCTATCTTTATTTTTATAGCGCCTTTCAAAACCAAGGCACTGTACAAACCATAAATACAATAAAATACCATAAAACTGATTTACAGATATATAAAACCAAATCATTGTCATCCAACTCTAATTTGGGAAGGCCAATGAAAACAAATAGCTTTTCAACATTGTTTGAAAACTACTGTAGAACTTTGACAGTGGGCAGGCTCCTCTTAGTAAAGCCCCTCCACTTGCTTGGCCACCATTTGAAAACCAAGTGGTCGGCGGTTTATAAACTGCAAGTAGCCATTGCTAGTGTTTTTTTTTTATTTATTTTTATTTTGTTAGTGGTTGTCAGGAGGAAAGGAGCCCAAACACTATATAGGAAAAAACACCAAAAGTGTAGTATAAATTCTTCGGTGATACAAAATGGTGCTCAGAGGTATAATGCAAAGAGCTGGGTTTCTGTCCCTCTGTGTGTCCTCTGCATATTTCTCATTTTTTACTGTGGCACTAATAAAAAGTTTTTTTATTTTGTAGAGAAGCTTCTCTATTTTGTCATTTTTTCAACATCCAAAGTTAGAGGTTTGTATGTGTGTGTGTGCCATACCTTTATAGGACTTTGTTTGACATTCTGGGGTTAGCCACCCCACAGCAGCACTGATTACTGGCACTGCAATAGCACGGGCCCGCCCTGTATGGTCTGTTTAAATGTCAACTACACCCTGTTTCACACACCAGCACATCATGATGTGCACTGGCATGGAAGGGCTGCCCAAACTCTCTGTGCAGATCTTGAGGGGTTTGCAAGCAAGGGACAGTTCACACTAATTTGTTCAGTCTCATTGTGATTGAGAATTGGTTCTTCTGTTTTTGCAGTTGTAATTATTTTGAATAATTTATTTTAAGAGCATGTGAAAACAAACCAGTTTTTTTCTGACTTTTTATCTACAGTATATGACTTTGTTTATAAGTAATCTATCATAACCCTGTATGCTATATAAGTGACTATAGGAATAGGTTGCTACTACAAAAAAAAGAAAAAGAAAAAAGAAAGCCAGTGGAGTCTTGTACTGTATTTAGAGTGCAAAATAGTGATCCATGGGATCCAGGTTAAAATCCTGCCATAAGTCTTTGACTCAGTGTATGATCTTAAGCATGGCACTCGTCTTACAATACCAGTGCTTCAGTCCATGCAGCTTTACAATGGGTAGAGGCAAGATCCCATTGATTTATAGCATCTTATTTGGGCTGCCCAAGGAAAATGAAATGGAAACCATTACTGCTCTGATTCATGCAATTACTATATTTTTAATTTTTGCTAAGGACAAAAGAAGAATATCATATAAATTCCTTAAGTAATAAATAATGGAATTTCTTGAAATTCAAGTTTTTTTAGAATATTAAAAATAAGAATACTATATCAGTATGTGTGCTGCAGATAAAACAAAAGGCTTAGGTGCATAGGTTCATAGGTTCATAGGTATGGTTTCAAGTCTGTTTAGCTGAATAAGCCAATAAGCAACTTTCCGCTAACAGTGGATGTATTCTAATTTCCTTTCCCCATGCATGAGTCCAGTTGATATTTAAAGGATGTCATACTAGAGGCTCCAACCACTGACTCGGGTAACGTGTTCCATATGCCTACCACCCTCTGGCTGAATCAGTTCCCTCTCCATGAAGTCCTGTATAACTCTCTCTTCAGTTGGTAGGGATGCCTTTGTGTATCCATATTATACATTTATTTTCTGGAGACACCAGATGTTTCCCAAATGATTCCATCATTAAAGGCCCTATATACATAGCATAAGTTCCCTCTAGCTTTATGGTATGACATTGAATACATACTCAATTCCTTCAGTCTCTCCCTATAGGACAACTCCTTCACTCTTCTTACATTTCTTGTTAATCTCCTTTGTACTCTCTCTACTGCTACTAAACATCCTAAACTTTGTGGAGAGCTACATGGGGCTCCGTATTCAAGCACCGGCCTCACCAAGGAACAGTAGAGGGAGACCAGTACCTCCTCGCTTCTACTCCTTATGTTCCTGAGTATATTTCCCAGGATTCTGTTGGTCTTACTTACACATTCTTTGTTGTGTTTATCAAAACTCAAGGTATCTGTCATCCATACCCCCAAATCTTTTTCTGTGTTTGCTAATACCGTGTCATTTAACTAGTATATTGCCATTCTGTTATTACTCCCAAGATGCATAACTTTATATTTTATATTGTTAAAGGCCAATTTGTGTTCAGCTTCCCATGTTTCCAACCTTTTGAGTTGTATCTGAAATTTTTTACTGATTCATCATTGTTTACTACTGTTCCACTTTCGCATTATCTGCATATTTACATAACCATGCCCCATCCTGAATCTGCATTGTTGAAACAAATATTTTAAATAAGACTAGTCCCAGAATCGATCCCTTGGGGACCCCACTAACCACTTCTGCCCAGTCAGACCAGTGTCCCCAGATGCCTACCCTTCACTCTCTCTTGCTCTCTCTGTTAACCAGGCTTCTATCCAGGTTACCAGACTTTTTTCCAGATCTATCCCCTGTAAAGTGTCCAACAGCTTTTTATGAGAAACTGAATCAAATGCTTTGGAAAAGTCAGGTATACTACATCAACTGGCATTCCATTGTCAAGCGCTTGACTCACGGATTCAAAAAAATGTAAGAGATTTGTCACACATGATCTACCTTCAGCAATCCCATGCTGTGTTATGTCCACAAAACCAAGCTGATACCGATTGTCCTCTATAGGCTCTTTTATAAAACCTTCCATAAGTTTTCCTAATACTGAAGTGATACTTATGGGGCAGTAATTGTCCACTTTAGTTTTGTTACCATTTTTTTTTAAATTGGGTTGATGTGTGCTAGTTTCCATTCATTCAGTACTTCCCCAGAGGTCAGTGATAGGTTGAATAATAATGTAAGGGGGCCTGCCAGCTCTTCAGCCATTTCATTTTGGAAGTGCAGGTGAATACCACCTGGTCCACAGGACTTGAATTTTTTTTTTAATTTATCATAAACTTCTGATTCCATGATACTGTTTGGGGGTAGGGTCCATGTTATGGACAGTATCATTCCTATAATCATGTTGAAAACATTCAGAAAATATTTGTTAAATTTATTGGCCATCTTCTTATCATCTTCTATTATTTTATTCCCATCTCTTAGCTTAACCACATGCTTCTGTCCTTGCCTTAGGCTGCCCACATAACTATAAAACTGCTTACAGTTATGTTTTGTTGCAGTTGCAAGTTTTAATTCTGCTTTAGCCTTTGCTTTCCTAATAGCTGCTTTACTCTGTCTTAACCTTTTTTGTATGTTTCCTTGTTATTTTGTGTCAGGTTTCTTCTGAATTTCTTGTATGCCCTATCCTTTCTTTTAACTTTCTTTTGAACCTTACTAGCAAACTATTTTGGTATCCTTCCCATTCCATTGTACTTTTTAACTTCAGGGACATACTTCCTAATACAGTCATTCAACTTCTTTTTAATAATTGTCCATGTTTCTGATAAAGTTTTACCCTTAAGTTTCTCTTCCCATTTCCAGTCCTTTAAAACCTGTTTTATCCTAGCTACATCTGCCTTTCTGTAATTCCTTATATATGTATTACCAACCTGCTTTCTCACATTCCTTGATATCTCGAGGGTGTTCATATTATGGTCACTTGCCCCTAGCGGTTGAATCACTTTAACATTTTCCAAATTTTCTTCCATATTACTGAGAAACAAATCTAAAATATTACTAGCCAGGTGCTTTCTTTTACATATTGCTCCAAATTATTGCCTACACAGAATTCAAGAAATCTGTTTTCCCAATATCCAGTCCCCCTTTCTATATTTCAGTTAATTTTGGGAAAGTTAAAATCCCCTGTTAATATACTGTCCCCTATAATCTCTTCTTTCTTTAGTGATTCAAGGAAAATACTGTTTTCTACTTCTCCCAAATTGGGGAAGCGGTAACAGGAGACATAAGGTTATTTCCCTACACTTACCATTAATTTTGATCCAAATTTGTTCAGCTTCCGCTCTGCTATCTCTATCCCTTTTTATTTCTTGAGCTTTTAGGTGTGTAGCCTCATATAAAGACACCCCCCCACCTTTTTTGTCTGTCCTTATTTTCTGAAAGTAGTCATACCATTGTATCTGGTCCATCCAATCATCTGCAAGTAACCATGTTTCTATTATTCCACATATATCTATCTTTTCCTTCAAAATCTCAAATTTCAGCGAATCTATTTTATGTTTCAGACTTCTAGCATTCACCAGTAATACACTAATATTACCCTTACCCATATTATTCTTTTGCACCCTTAATTTATTATGTGTCAGCTGTTTTACCCCTCTCTCCTCAGTTCCTAGTTGAAATACTCCATTATATGTTTCTTAAACATCATTCCCAGCTCCCTACTTTCTTTCTTTGCTAAATGCAGGCCACCCTTACTATATAAATTGTGATTATGGTTAAACATCTCCCAATGTTTAACACACTGCAAACCCAACATAAGGCACCACCTTCTCATCCAGTTATTGATTTTCTTGATTTTTTGATTTATTTCAGTACTGGCCCTAGGGATAGGTAGTATTTCTGAAAACACTGTAATTCAATTTCAGTCCCTGATTTCACTTTCTATTTGCATGAATTCCAGTATCATTTGATCTTCTCTACCAAACAGCTGGCCTGCTGGTGCAGGGGCCGGGTGCCTACTTGCGATGCCGGTGACCTGGGTTTGGGAATGGACCTGGGTCATCGGAGGGCTAGCCGGGCGAGAAGGATTGAGCATCTGATGACTGCTCTCCTTCTCCAGGAGGGAGGGGGTAGAGTATTCAGTCCAATACAGACACCTAGCAGAAGCTGGGTGTACCAATTGCGTGCTGATGCCAAGTAGCTTGGGGGGGCGGGGTGGATGCAGAACATCACTGCATGTCACCACCCTCACTCATCAGGGAAAAACACTGCTGCCAGCCACCCTGGATGAAGCCTGCCTCAGCTTCAATTAGCTTCCAGGCTGGCCCTCTGACCTATCCCATCATCTGTGGCACTGCGTGGGTATAGTGCCACAGCCCTGCACTGGGGGGTAAGCCAGGGGGTATTGAAGGGTTGCGGCCAGTCTGGAGATGGAAGTCAGAGGTCTGTGACCTGGCGGAGGTACCAGGCAGCTGGCAGCAGAGCAAAAAGTGTAATAAATAAACAAAAAAAAGATCTTCTCTACCATGAACAATATCATTAGTCCCTGCATGAATCAACACCAATGACTTATCACTTTCTTTCTTTATTATTTCAGATACCAATGTCTTTATATCGGCTAACCAAGCCCCTGAGAAATAAGAGCTTGTCACCCATTCTTTATCAATTCTGGTGGTAAAAGCATCTGTATACTTGTTGATGGAATCACCCAATATAAATAGTCTGCCTTTCATTTCATTATTTACACTCGGCTCCCCACTAGTATTCATGGCCTCATTATTACACTGTTGCTCGACAAACTCCTGCAATAATAACTCAACCATTCCAGTACTAAGGTCTGCTCTAGTTGTTTCACTATGGGAAACATTACTACTTCCTGTCCCTCTTTATCCACGTTATTTCTCATGATTTACAACAGCAGCATAAATTCCTATTTTCAAACAGGTTGGGCCTGCACCTGGGATGCCGTGCCCAGAAAATAATACAAGTAAAGTGCAAAGTAAAGAAACAAACTGCCGGCACTGGCTACTCACAGCTTATGTTTGCTTTAAAGGTAGTCCATATGCAATTCTTTTGCTCCTACAGTTTGGAAAATAAAGCAAGTCCACTATATCTTCATCAGGTGCTTAATTTTATTTTAAAGTGCACACAGTGGTACTCCAGCTTCCAAACAAAGCAAACCCCCTCCTCATCTCATCATCAATGGCTGCCTTAAGCATTTCATGCCCTCTAGAGCTTAATCATAGGATAGCAGCCTGACTTCATTACACCACATTAAATAAAGTGCCTATTAAAGTGACAGTGCTAAAATTGTTAAAATCAGTACTTGATTAAAAATACTAAATAGCAGCACATAAAGTTATTAATCTGTATATGTTGTCTGTCAATGAAGTAATAAAAAGACAGCATTGGTCATTTATTCACATTCAGTGGGTTTCAACACATAATCCTGTTGGTATTTTTTTTTTATTTAAAATATTATTCATAGATACTTGTAAATTGGCTGCACTTCTACTTTTACCCACAACTGGAATGTCTCCATAATAGTGTCCTCCTCTTTTTTATAACATGGTTTCCCCCAAGGATCCACTAGAGTGACATGACTCCAGAATCAAGACCTAAAAAATGAAACAAAGAAGATTTTTAAAATTTTTATGAATATGTTCATCAACCACTATGCAAAAACATAGTCATCTCCTGGATGGCGCCATACATGTGACATAGTTTTAATATGTGGAACCAGGTGAATAAAGTAGTGAATTATTTTCTGTTTGTTTACTGCACCATGCATGTTGCACTTTTCCTCAGCGAGAGTGAGTCTAATGGCCAGTGGCATAAGCAGATATGATAGTGGGAGAGCAGAAGGTGCTCATCGGTCAGACACATGGGAGCCCCCCCTCAGACTTTGTTCTCACAAGTATAGCACCAGAACATGGTACATTTATGGAATTGTTAAATAAGGAACTGAACACAAATGTGGGTTCAGTGAACATTAAACAAGCATTTAACCAATTTGAAAGGGTTGCTTTTCAAGCAAAATGGCTCCACTGGGAAAGAATTTCACTCCGAGCATATTTGGAGGGAGAAAGAATCCTGAGGGGCCTGAGAATACTTAAAAAGCCCACTTTTGGATAACAAAGAAAAGGCTTCCTAGACAACTGTCAAAAGATAAGTCATAGTGCCAGTAAACAAAACCTTTTTAGGTCTTGATTCTGAAATCATGTCACTCTAGTGGATCCTCAAGGAAACCATGTCATAAAAAAGAAGAGAACACTATTATGGGGACATTCAAGTTGTGAGTAAAAGTAGAAGTGTAACCAATTTACAAGTATCTATGAATAATATTTTTTAAAAATTTTAAAAAATGCTAACACGTTTATGTGCTGAAACCCATTGAATGTGAATAATTGATCAATGCTGTCTTTTTATTACTTCATTGTTAGACAACATATCCAGATTAATACCCTTATTTGCTGCTATTTAGTATTTTTAATCAAGTATTGATTTTAACAGTTTTAGCACTGTCACTTTAACAGGCACTTTATTTAATGTGGTGTATTGAAGTCAGGCTGCTATCCTATGATAAAGCGCCAGAGGGGTAGGAAGCACATAAAACAGCCATTGATGATGAGATGAGGAGGGGGTTTGCTTTGTTTGGAAGTTGGAGTACCACTGTGTGCACTTTAAAATAAAATTAAGCACTTGATGAAGATATAGTGGACTTCCTTTATTTTCCAAACTGTAAAAGCAAAAGGATTGCGTATGGACTACGTTTAAAGCAAACATAAGCTGTGAGTAGCCAGTGCCGGTAGTTTGTTTCTTGACTTTGCACATAATTTCCTATTTCCTTCTTCCTATTTGCTCTTGTATTTTCATTTTGGGTAATTGTACTTTCAGTTCCTCCTTCGTCATCATTTATTTTACTATTGTTAGTCTGTTCTCCTAGTAGAACCCTATTTACCTGCTCCTTGTTTTAAGTTTGGTCCATTATTAGTGATAAGCGTTCATATTTATTTAATATTGGGATTTGGAAATCCATCGCCCTTCTTCCCTTTTTCTTTTTACTTGTCTCTTCATGCACTTCCAAAAATCCTTCATTCTCTGCACTTCCTCTATCTCTCTTTTGACTTAGCTCCATATTTGTAGCCACATTACCTTTACCTTCCTTACTTGACTTTTGCTTCAAGCACTTCAATTCCATCTCTAGGCCTACAATTTTGGATTTCCATGTCTTTAATTCACTGCATTGTTGCAAATAAATTCAGTTAACCCAGTACTGTCCCCAGTACTAAACTTACTACAATCTCTGAATTTCACACTAAGTTCTCTGCTCTTCAATGTGACAAAGTAGGTTTCAACATTAGCTTCCATTTGAACTGCTACCCTTCCTGCTCTGTATAATATTTGGGATAATAACTCTTACCTGTGTACTAAACCGATCTCTACCATCTGTACAGTACTTACTTCACCTGCTTAAATGAACAACGAAGATTGAAAATAAAAGTAGAATTAACATTTAGACTATAGGTCTTCTCCAGGCATTGTCACAAAAGAAAAAAGTAAGCATATTTAGGAACATAGGAATGTAGAAACATATGGGGGAAAGTAAATGAGTATGATTTATTTAGTTTGTCCATCACTGTTCTGCCATTATTCCCATTGATTCCCATATCATCCATGTATTTATCAAAGTTACTTTTAAAAGAATATAATGTTTGGCACAAAACCACATATTGTTGTACTGTACATTGTTCCATGTTATTATTCTCTTGCTGTTCCATGTTATTATTCACCTGCTAACTGGTAATTATTGCCCCTGGTGGAGGATATTGGATCCATCAGATTCAAATGCAAATGATCTTGTGTGTCAAAAATATAGAAACCCCCTCTGCCTTCCTGATTCATGTATTGAGTGGAACTGCTGTGTCTATCCAATTTTTTCCAGCTTTTTATTTTTGACCATATTTTGGTTAGTCTTTTGTAGGAACATTATTTACCCCAGTTCCTTTTCATTTTCTGACATAATTTTGTACCATTTGATAGGGTTATGTAACCTACTGATGTTGAAGGACAAGGTCATAGTTCCTTTGTTAATCTTCTTTACATCTATGCAATTGTTTCCACTTTGCCTTAACTTCAGTGGTTGGCTGTGCCTTCTCTCAACAACTTTTCTTAGGATTCTCCCTCCAGGCAGGCATAGTGGTGTACAGGGCCCACATATAATTTTGTCCCAGTCCCAGTACCATGATATTGTATCCACTTACTTATTGGAGTTTGGAATAGAACACTAACCAAAAAATGAATATTTAAACAACATTTAGCCATATGCATATTGTAAATCTCAAGATAGCAACTCTTGTGGTAGTGGGCTCTTAGCCCACTGACAAACTTGTGCTTCATAGGGAACACACTGCTGGGGTCTCAAGGATACTGACAACGCTAATGGGCTAGAGTCCCTTTTGCACCACACGTGGTGTCTCTGTTCTCTTTTGACAGTGGGAAATGGTAAAGAATCACCCACCACAAAAAAACATGCAATCATTCCATCAGTGTGGAGTGTTCTGCCCCCTTCTGAATTTCTCATTACCCACATGATCATATGGGAGTCATACTGGCAGAGTGCAACTAAAACTTCTGTTACCTGGGAGATAAACAGCCCTTTACAGAAGGAAACAGCTGAGTTGCCCCCTCCCTAACCCTTGCTTGCATGGGGGTATAGCCACCATCATGTGATGTCAGTCCCATTATCTAGATGATGCCCCCTCCCTCCATCTCTAGGACAAATTAAGCAACATACAGGTAGAGACTTGCATTCTTAATTACAAAATCAGACAAATTCTACAATCACAAGTAGTCAGTTGAGTGGGATAAAATAAGCATCCTATAATACAGTGACAATAATGTCTGGTTTAAAGTCCACAGCCATGTATCTGGCCCAGAAGGCCCAGAGTGCCAAGAATACCACATTGGGTGTATTGTCTCATTGCTGGTCTTCTCTGAGATTTACAAATGGGGGATCCTTGATCACCATATATAGCCAACCTGTAAGAAGACCATACTTAGGCAGCAAAAAGTTCACTTTAGCCCCATGTGTCCTTATCACCCCACCAAGCTAAAGTCTACATCCAATATATGTATTGTAGTTCACCATACAGGCTGCTTTTTGTACAGACTCAACACTTCACCAGTACTCCACCTAGGCCACCCTGAATTATACAATGGGATATTGTTATAGGGTGAGCCCTGTTTAAGCAATATAACTTCTGTGCAGTGTCAGAGATCTCTGACCCACCACCATTTCTATTCACTTTTCGCCTTTATATTTATTTAACTATCTATAATTGTTTCACTTTTGCTTTCTCTCTCTCTCGTTTTCACTGCCAGGGTGGCCACCTGAGAGTACCCTCTTCATACCCAGTGCTATCCCTTTCGTTTGTTCCCCAAACCTGGGTGCCTTTGCCCACTGCTTTGCCAAAACCTAGAGAAAAGTGATTTGGAAAAAAAAAACGTTCTTGTGGTGTGGAAAGTGCGAGTTACGCTCAAGTAACACAAGTACAAGTATCACAGAGCTAAAATGGTAGCTATGGGGTACAGAATAAATGATAGAAATATTTCCTGGTAGCGGCCTATACCGTAATGCTCCTGACTGAGCTGACTGTTGGAGCTACACAAAGCATCCCTTTAGTTAGGTGCGGAACTTCAGAAGAAAAAGTGCTCTATTTAAGAAATAGAACTGGAGCAAAGCACACTCCAAAGTGAAAGTGAGCATTACGCATGGTGCGGCTCGGGATATCTGGAGCCGAAGTAGGTAGTACAGTAATCACATCTGTATAGTACACCCTGTAGTTACCTGCTCCAAGAAAGCGGCATGAACAAGTTCAAATGAGCGGCTGAAAAGAAACAAGTTGTTCGGCTGACAAGAAAATGAAAATAAATAAACTGGCTGAAATGATAAGTTTCTCGACAGCTGAAATGTGCAGCCGTCGGATAGCTGAGAGAGTTCTGAAACTGAGTATTTGGTGGAAAACATCTATGTTCCTTTAGGGTTACCACCTGTCCCTGTTTTTGCAGGACAGTCCTGATTTGGGCAGCTGTGTCCTGCAGAAAAACATGAAAAATACTACATGTCCTGACATTATACTAAGAAAAAAATATCTTTGATTTTCCTCTAAATGTTGCAAAGAACTATAATATCTTAACTAAAACACCTTAAAATAATAAGAAACAGTAGAAACAACCAAAAAACTACAACACTTAGTCTTAATTCTGATTATTTAGAGAAAACAAGTCTGCTGTATTGGTCAAGGTTACATATTGTCCTGTAAAAAATCACATTTCAGTAGGAAATGTCCCACTTCAGGCTCCTTAAAAGGTGGTAACCCTATGTCCCTTATGCCAAAGCTGTTAAGGGAATATGGGAAATGCATCGAAGCATATAAGGAAGAAATGCTGACAGCAACTCTATGTTATAAAACTATTGGTGTTGCAATAAATACATAATCTGCTGGTAAGATTTATTGAGCTGGCAGGAGAAGAGAGAAGAGGAGCATGCCCTCATTCTCCAGTTCCCCTTGCCAACCCAGATAATTCTCAGTTTATATGAAAGCATATAGGGGTAAAGAAAATTAAATAACAAGGCCACTGTACCTGTAGAGAAGAGGGTTTCTGACTGTCTATAGGGTTGGCTGCCTCGGAATAGCATTATGTATGTCACTCCCATGTGGTGATGTCACTGCCAAAGGGAGAAGCTTAGCCCCATTAAGGCTTATTAACTATGCAGAGGTGGTTTTATGCCTTTAAACCAAGGCAATGTTACTGCATGGCACATTTCCTGATAAAAACGTATATACTTTGTAACTGTGGACGTTGAGCCAGAGAAAAAGGAGAAACTAGGGCATGTTATATATATTTTAATAACAAGGGGCTGATCACCTGAAGGTGATGTCATCCCTAGGTGGGTATTTATTTACTGAGGATTCGGAAATACCTTTGTGTCAAAGGCTCATTTGCAAAGGTTCTATGTCACAGAAATTAGGTGCAGATCAAACTTTACATAACGATTCAATAAGGACACAGTTCAGTATTGTTACAAAGAAACAGTGAAGGCTAACAATCAGAAACTAGGGATAATTAGTACATGTATAAAAGACCCACCACTAGCGGCATTATTTAGATAGGGAGGTTAATTGAATGCTGACCCTTGGAGGTAAAATACCTCAGTAGTGAGCCAGATTCCAGCTATTGTATTGAATTGTATGTCTGGCTGAAGCTGAGCCTCAGAGGAGCTGTTGAAAAGAAGCAGTGACTGATTCTGAATAACTTTCTTTTGCTTTCTGTACATAAGCATTTTTAATTTTGTTTTCTGGTTTTGAATAAAATGATAAATGCACTTGTGCATTTTTATGCACCTTACTCTGATTGCTGTGTCTAACTATCCCACCACATTTACAGATATATTAGTCCAAGTCTTAGAGTAAAGGAAATGTATAAAATATATAGACAATGTAAAAGACTGTGAGGAAAGTCTGGCTAAAATCTACTGGTGACTGGATTTTTTAAGTAGCCAGCACTCTCCTGAGGAACTCCCTGCCTGAGGGACTGAGTGAGGCCCCTCAGTTGAGACCTTTAAATGGGGATCAAAAATGTTTTTATTTAACCTGGCTTTTGGGAATGATGATTCCTTTGCTATCCTTTTGCTCCTAAGTACACATTTTGTTATCTGGTTCTCCGATAAATAAGGAAGCGCCCCAAGTGAGTGGGGCAAATGGGGTGAGTGTGCACATCTGCATGTAGGGATGCGTCCGGAGACAAACGTGTCTGTGCAAGTCTGCTGGGGATGACAGGGACCAGGGCACTCTAGAATGATTAAGGCAAGGTACCCCATTTGAGAACATATCCCTTATATAAGCTAGGATAAGTCCTATTGATTGGGCAAAATCACATAGATTGAATAGTAGTTTACTATAGTATTCAATATTGTTTGCTAAGACAAAGAGCTGTGGTTTTGCAAGACTTATAGTAAGGGTATGATACATCAGTGAACCAAGGTTAGAATATCTGAGAGTACGAATTAGAGGTATTTGCATCAATATATACAACTAGGAGGCAGTATAGCGCAGTGGGTTAAGGCTGTTAGCTGCAGATCTGGAGACCTGGGTTTGAATCTCACAGCCACCTAGGTGCATACTGTGTGATCCTGAGCAAGTCCTTTACCCTTGTGCTCCCAGGTCACATCTGGAAACAAGTTTTGGCTTAGTGTGCTACTTCTGGTTAAACAATGTTCCCCTTCCCTATATACAACTAGATTTAGGAGTGCAGGGCACACTGTAACTACTGAGGAGCTTGCTGGGTATCTAGCACTCTAGATAGCCAAGTGTGAATATATTTAGTATAAAACTACATAACAAAACAAAAAAGGTTTTGGGTTTACTGTTTGTATTCTCAAATGGTACACATTACACATAGAATCGTTGCCTGTAAGAGTCCAAGAGAAGAAACAATGTTTAATGTCATCAAAACCTTAGAGGGAGACATTAAACTCCATTGTGGGGGTTGTGCCATGTACTGGCTGACTGATGTGTGCACCCCCACTGATGAATATATTTGCAAGAAGTGTGATCATATTAAGGAATTGGAACATTTGTTAGAACTGTTCCATACAGAATTAATTTATGTGCAAAATCAAATAGATATTGCCTCCCATATGAAGGCTATACATGATATTTATTTATTTAGTTATTTACGTGTTTTACCAGGAAAGCATACTGAGCAACATGCTCGATTCCAGATGCGACCTGGGGGACAAGACCCAAATACATAGCTTGAAATTAATACTTAGACAGTACAAAATGATACACAAAGGCTTGCACCTTAAACAATTTGGGAGAAAAATTACAGACAGGGGTAGAATTCATACAGTGTAACGAATCAGAGGGTAGAGTACTTTGCAATACATTTAGGTTATAACAGCATGACATTAAAATTGTTAATTGAAGCAGGAGCAGCTGGAGGAGAAGTGCGCTCTGAGTAATCGGTTGCGAAGGTAGGGGTTTGGTGTGTGTCTTATGGGGGCAGGTAGGGCGTTCTAGGTCTGTGGGATTCGGTAGTTAAAAGTGGCCTGGCCTTTGGATGTGCACATAAATGGGACGTGTAGTAGTCTTGGGTCCGCACTTCTAAGGGAGTATGCAGGTGAAGGTTGTTGGGAGAGGGCAGAAGACAGGTAGGGGGGAAGGGAGAGGGGACAATATTTGGCTGTAAACCTAGCACAGTTAGTTTGCCTGTGGTCATAGAGGGACGGCAGGGTTAAAGAGCTGTATAGGTTGCAATGGTGTGTTGATTGTGGGCAGTCGAGGACGAAACGACAGAAGGAGTGGAACAGGGTGTCTAGGCTGGCCAGGGTGGACACGGGGGTGATGGAGTATACTATATCGCCGTAGTCGAGTAAGAATAATACTACGGGAAGAATAACTTTTGGGACATTGGTGTGCCTTGCCTGTGTGGGGAGGCAGCTTTTGTTAAGGTATAGTGCGCCAAGTTTGGGGAGCAGCCTCTTGTGTAAAGAGTTAATGTGAGATGTGAAATCTAGGTGTTGGTCTAGCCAGACCCCTAGATATCTGAAGCTAGTGCAATTCTCCAGGGGGGTCCCATCCAAGGTTTTGAAAGGGGGGCAGAGGGCTTGGCGGGAGAGTCTTTGTTGGGAGCCAAATGTTAGTGATATGGTTTTTTTAGAGTTTAGAAATAACTAGTTTGACCTAAACCAGTTCTGGATGGCATTGAAATCTTCCTGGAGGAGGGTTGCTACGCTGCACGTTATGGGACCAGAGGCATAAAGGACAGTGTCATCCACGTACATCTGGATGGATGAGCGGGAGCACACTACTGGGAGGTTGTTTAGAAAGATGGAAAAGAGTAGAGGACCTAGAACTGAACCTTGGGGGACTCCTGCAGAGACTGGCAAAGGGTGAGAGGTGTGAGAGGCTAGTTTGACTGCTTGTTTCCTGTCCACTAGGTAGTCATGGAACCATTCAGTGGCTGGTATAGAGAGCCTTGCATCAGTGAGTTTGGAGAGGAGTAGGGAGTGGGAGACAGTATCAAAGGCCTTTGCTAGGTCAATGAAGATGGCAGAGGTGATACTTCCTTTGTCCATGCTCGTGAGAATGTCACCAGTGACACGAAGCAGGGAGGTGATGGTTGAGTGGGATTTTCAGAAGCCTGATTGGAAAGGTGTGAAAAAGGAAGAGGCGTCTAGGTATGGAGTGAGTTGGGACAGGACCAGTCATTCCTGTAATTTGGCCAGGATAGGGAGTAGGGAGGTGGGTCAATAATTTCCTGGAGAGGAAAGGTCTCCACCTTTTGGTAGAGGTATAATGGTGGCCAGCTTCCAGGCCATAGGTAGCTTGCCCATAGAGAAGTATAGATTGAAAAGGTCGGCTAGAGGGGTGGCTATGGCTGGGGTGGAGAGGAAAAGCGTCTTAGCATCCAGGGATCTTGGGCATTTACCTTTGTTTGGGTTTAGGGCCTGTAGGAAGCAGAAGACTTCTGCTTGGGATACTGGGCAGAAGGAGAATGGCAGGGCTGGAGGGGCAGATTGAGGGGCATGTACAGTGGGGGAACTAGTTGGTGAGTATACAGGAGGAGGAGGACAGGACCTTTTCTGCACAGCTGGAGAAGTGGGTGTTAAAAGCTTCAGCTACGCTGATGGGGTCAGAGATGAGGGTGCCCTGGGAGAGCAGGGATTTGAGAGATTTCCAGAAATCAGTTTGGTGATTTATGTTTTTGCTGAAAGCCAATAGGAAGTAACTCTTTTTGGCTTGGCGGATGCTGTTTGTGCATCCATTTCAGAGGGATCTATATGTAGTGAGGGAAGCCTGTGTGCCCATTTTCTTGTAGGCTTTCCAGGCGTGGTCCCTGGAGTGGCATTTTCTGATTATGGCTGCCGAGATCCAGGGGAGATGTGCTCCTCTGACTCTTTTTGCACATAGTGGGGCATGTTTGTCCCAGACTTTAAGGAAACTGATTCTAAAAGCCTCGAAAGCTATGTCAATGGATGGTGCCTCGGGGATAAAAGACCAGTTTATCTGACCTAAGTCTGACAGGAGAGAAGCTAAATTGAGGGAGTTATAGGACCTGGTGCTCAGTGTTTTTGGGGCAGTGGGGCTGTGCACCTTCCTGATCATGAAGATCATATAATGATCGCTTATGGAATTGGGTAGGAGGCCTGCGCTTAGAATCCTGTGGGGGTGGGAGGTGAGAGCCCAGTCCAGTAAGGTGTGGTTTAGAGTTTTATGATTTAGCCTGGTGGGATCGGTAATGAGTTGAGGTTCTGGGCCTTAATTTTGGTTTTCAGGTGGGCTTTTTCTGGACCTAGCCAGATTATGTTAGAATCACCGGTGACGTGGAGCTCACTCCCAGCTGCTAGAGACTGTAAGGTGACCAGGTGGGAAAGGATGTCCTCGGGGTGTGTGCAGGGGGTGCAGTACGAGCCCACCACGTATATGGGGGTGGAACTAGGGAGTGAGAGTTTGATGAGTAAAGAGTCTATGTTTCCAGGGAATGATGGGATGTCCACTATTGTGAACTGATGACTATTGGCGATGTACATAGCTGTGCCTCCGCCTCTCTTTTTTCCTGGGTGGTCACACCTGATTATTGTGTATCCTGGTAAGGATACTTCCTCATCGGTGTGATGAGGTTTTAGCCAGGTTTCAGAGATGACTAGGATGTCAGGGCACTGTGTTAAGGCAATTGGTTGCAGCAGAGAAAATTTTGATAATAAGCTGCAGGTGTTTAGGTGCAGGATACGGAGGCCTTTGGAGAAAGAGAAGGGGGAGTGGGTATTTGAATTTACAGGGTTGGAGCCGGGGTTTGCCTCTATGTCCCCGGACAGGAGAAGGAGAAGTGTGATGAGATGCTTTAATTTTACCCAAGGAGGGTTTGGGCAAGATGTGGTGGTACGAGAGGTAGTGAAAATTGGGGGTAGCAGTGGGCTGGGGTGTGTAAAACCGAGAGCCCCATGTGAAAGGAAGGTGGTAGGATAGTGGCACTAATGTGACCATAATGGTCATGGGTCATGTCTTGTGCAGGAGTGTGTGAGTGGGCAGTGCAGCAAGGCTGTGGGGTTAGCCATGGGGGCAAAGATGGCGGGGGTTCTCTGTTTGGGAGGACGGCTGGGGGCAGGGAGGATAGACTTGCCAGTTGGTTGAGAATAAAGGATGTGGGCAGCAGCATCCTGGACTGAGTTTTAAATAGGCGGACGAAGATTTTGGTTTGGTGCCCTCTGGTGGTAGCAGCTGAAAAGCTGCAAATGGAGAAATAGGCTGATAGGTTTTGGAGAGTCATGTGACACAGCCTATAAACGGAGGAGCTTACCAAGGGCGGTGGTGGGGGTGGTGGGTAGCCAGCATGCAGCGCCGGTGGGGCAGAAACACACAGCCACTGGGAAGCACTGTGCTTGCTTGTGAGGCAGCAGCCGGTTCAAAAATGGTGCCAGTAGCTTCCAATGTGCTTCAGAAATTCATCTGCGTACCTGTGTGCTTTGTGGGGGGGGCCTTTCCTAATGTACCTCTAGGTGATAATAAGCACAAAAGTAATAAAAATCAACCAGTTGGAGCCACTTTTGGTTTACACATTAACCCTGTAATCCTGCAAAACAATGCAGATTCTAACACACATAACAACCTGTCAAAAACAAAAAATGAGACAGAGATGATGATACCGCTGAAGAAATAGTGGAGCATAATGACTGGGTAACAGTAGAAACCAAGAAAAAAAACAAAAAGGGAAGGAGAGCTATGAATTTCATTATGCCACTGAATAATAGGTACAGTGCCCCCACCTACCTCCTACTAGTAGTAATGCTAGGGGACAAGAGAATCATGAACAAAATGCCTATAACTCCACACAGCCTGCACCCAAGCAAATCCCAAGTGACAAACAAACAAATACTACCTGAAAGTGAATCCACAAATAATGCAGGAAGTAGTGACATGGAAATAATTACAGAGGCAAGTCCCACAGTACATAATACTAATGAGGAGATGTTGGATAATACAAGCTTGTCCTCACCTGATCACGACAATATAGACAGAGTCTCTGCAGATGTAAATATTGAGGAAAATGCAGAAAACACTAAACCCAAACAGGTATACTTACTGGGAGATTCCATGGTCAAATATCTAGATATGACCATTTGTGGGATGGATAAGGCAAATAGGACCTATAGTTCTTTTAGAGGGGCCTTAATTATTGACATTCATAATATGCTGCAAAACTTCCTTAGTGACTCAGGAACCAGCCCTTTAGCAATCATTCACATGGGTACCAATAACATAAATAAAAAAGGCATAGAAGAAATAATAAAACAATACAATGGGATATGTGAAAAAATAAAAGAGGTTGGAGGAGAAGTCTATTTGTCAGAAATACTACCAGTACCCAGATATGGTTATACCACAAATAAAAAAATTAAACAGGTGAACGAATGGTTATGAAAGTGGATGGTAATGAATGGTATTGAATGTCCTAGACATTGGTAGATCTTTGAGAATAACCACAGCTATTACAACTGGAACAGTTTGCACCTAAACAGAAGGGGAAACCAAATCCTTGGCAAATCAATAAAAGTCTTCGTAACAAAGTATTTAAACTGACAACTATGGCATCCAGGGAACATCAATCTTACCCTAGCAACAAGGTTACTAACAACAACATTGCTGAATTAAACTGTAAGGTGACGTTTTCTAATGTAAGAAGCCTTAATATGGCTAAATTATCAGAACTTGAAATGCTAATTCATAAGAACAACCTCAACATTATAGCAGTATCTGAAACATGGTGGGATAACGACAGTGATTGGTTTAAAGAGTTTCCTGGCTATCATCTCTTCCATAACAACAGGTAGGATAAGAGAGGGGGGGAGGTGTCTGTATATACACTAACAAGAACATTATATGCCAGCAACTCAAGGTTAAAACCAATAATGCTTGGACAGAGACAATTGGATCCAGATACTGTACAAATAAACAACAATCATAAAATAATCATGGGTAACTGCTATAGACTGTCTAGTTCAACATGAGAGCATACAGAAAACATAATAAAGGAAATAACAGTTGCATCAGAAATGGGGGATTCAATCATACTAGGTGACTTTAATTTCCCAGGAACTGCCTGGGAAATATTAACTGGAAACAGCACCCCTGAAAGTACTTTTCTTAACAACATGATATCACTGGGCCTTAAACAATTAGTCACATACCCTACTAGTGATAACAATATCCTGGAATTATTGTTAACCAACATGGAATCACAAATAACAGAACCTGAAATCATATGCCCCATTAGTGGCAGTGACCACAATGCTGTGTTATTTGATGTAAAAACCAATATAACTAAAAAAATACCACAAACAGTACATAACTGATTATAACAGGGCACATTTTACTAAATTTAGGGAACTTGTTAAGAATAAGAACTTGAATGAGGGAGCCGGCCTGGTGGCGCTGAGGGTTGAGGCTCTGGACGCCACACCTCGCACCATGCTGGCGACCCGGGTTCAGGAATGAGCTTGGGTTGCTGGGGGTCGGCCGGGGTGGAGAAGGATAGAGCGCCTGATGGCAGCTCTCCTTCTCCGGGGGAGGTCTGCAGGCTCCCGCTGCATTGCTACCACCTATGGGAGCCTGGGTGGATAGCGCAGTAGGTGGAGCAGCTGCAAGGGGATTGGTTAGATGTCAGCAGAGGGGCGGAGCGGGGAGGTACATCTCAGCATGTCTCCTGGCTCATAGCCCCTCATTGCATGCTGACATCGGGGGAAAGAAACCAGGAAAAACCACCTCGGCTTCTCCTAGGCAAAGGCACCTCGCTGCGAGGTCTCCGGGCTCGTCGAACAGACTCCGCTGCACCAACCCCACAAATTCAGAGTGCTGGTTTGGGGAGGTAATGGGTGTTCCTCCTCACCCCTACCCGGGGGGTATATCAGGGGTAAGATGGTGTGTGGGGTCGGGTGTTCATGGGGCAGGTCTTGATGGGGAGAGAGGCCTGCGGAGAGTAGGTTGCCAGAAAGAGTGGAGAAGGGAGGTAAGTAGGAGTATAAATACATAGTTAAAAAAAAAAAAAAAAAAAGAAATTGAATGAGGAAATGATAGCCTGCCCCACAAAAACCTGCTGGTACAATATTAAGGCTACAATAAAGGAAGGAGTACAGAAACATGTGCCAACAAAGGTGGTTAAAAAACAACAAAGGCAAGATACCTGCCTGGTTGACAAAAACTGTGAAAAAACAAATAGCTGAAAAAGGCATACTCAAACTTAATAAATGTAATACACCACAATCAAACACTAAATAAAAAGGTGAAGTATCAAAATTAAAGAAATTAATCAAGAGGGAAAAAAACAATATCGAAATAAGAATTGCCCACACTAAAGATAACATAAAATCCTTTTACTCCTACATTAATACTCATAAAAATGCTCCAAAAGAACCTGAAACCATATCTCACATCAGCAAAATGATAACTAATGACAGTGAGTTAACTGAAGTTTACAGTGAATTTTTTTGTTCGGTCTTTAATAAAAACCACAATATACAAGAACCAATAATCAGTAATCAAACAGAACATATCAAATTCACCATAGTTGAAAGTAAAAGCTCCATTAAACTACTAAAACCTAACTCCTCTGCTGAACTGGACAACATCAGCACTAGACTGTTATTGGAAACTATTGACGAGATCCCCCCTACAACTATCTTGCTCAACAAATCTATGGAAACTGGTGTTATACAGGAGGAATGGAACACATCCATTGTTATTTCTATTCACAAAAAAGGTCTCAAAAGCCAGGTTCCCAACTATAGGCTGATCAGTCTTACTTCAGTTTGTTGCAAAGTGTTAGACAGACTCATTAACAGGAAAATAGTAACAGAAATCATGTACCAAGGAAGGGTAGACAATCTACAAAATGTATTTACCACTAACCGCTCCTGTACAACTAATCAAATTTCATTTTACAACTTTGTGAGTTCCAGCATGGATAAAAAAAAATAAATGTTATATTTCTCGACTTTGGCAAGGCATTTGACAAAGTACCACACAAAGAACTAATTGAGAAATTAATCAAAACTGGAAGTGAGTCCTTTGATTGTTAACTGGATTAAAAACTGGCTATAGTCTAGAACCCAGAGAGTGAGGATCAGGGGGAACACTTCTGAATCAAGGGAGGTCTCTAGTGGAGAGCCCCAGGGCTCTGTCCTGGGACTCACTCTGTTCAATGTGTTTATAAGTGATATCAATATTTAAATCAAAAATATAATTACAAAATTTGCAGATGACAAAATTAGGGGGAGAAGTCAACACTATTGACAAATATCAAACATTATGAAGCAATCTACAAATAATTGAACACTGGTGCATGGAAAATAAAATGATACAGTACTTAACCAGGATAAATGTGTTGTGCTACACTTCAGTACTAAAAATCCCAAATACTCCTACTACCTAAACAACCAAATACTTAAAGCCTGAGTCAAAGAGTGTGACCTGGGAATCATAGTTAACAACAGTCTCACATCCAGGAATCATTGCAAACGTGTAGCACAGGCAGCTAACTCAATTTTAAATAGAATTAAGCCTACATTCATTAACAGAAATGAATCCTTTATAATTCCCCTATACAGAGCCTATATTAGGCCTTATCTGGATTTTGGTACACCTTTATAGAGCCTCCATTACAACAAGGACAGAAAATTGCTGGAATATGTGCAACGAAGAACAACAAAAATGATCCCCAACTTGAGGGATTTATCTTATGAATGTAGATTACAAAAAACAGGCCTAGTCACAATCGAGGAAAGAAGAACTAGGGGTGAAGCTGCAGCTTTACAAATTATT
This sequence comes from Neoceratodus forsteri, assembly GCA_016271365.2. Classification (NCBI taxonomy): domain Eukaryota; kingdom Metazoa; phylum Chordata; order Ceratodontiformes; family Ceratodontidae; genus Neoceratodus; species Neoceratodus forsteri. The sequence continues at coordinate 1,091,896,114 of CM057458.1, forward strand.
AAATAACAGGGACTTAACTGCCCAATGTGGATTCAGGTACATGTCTAGAAATGCCAATCTTAGAAGTCACAACAAACAGATACATATATACAGTGGCGTGAAAAAGTATTTGCCCCCTTCCTGATTTTCTCTATTATTGCATATTTGTCACACTGGATGTTTTCAGGTCTTTAGAGAAAATGTAATATTAGATAAAGGGAACCTGAGTGAACAAATAACACTTGTTTTTTTTTTTTATTTCACTTATTTAATGAAAAAAGTTAACCAACACCAACTGGCACTGTGTGAAAAGTAATTGCCCTCACACTTAATAACTGGTTATGCCACATTTAGCTGCAATGACTGCAACCAAACACTTCCTATAATTCAATATCAGTCTTTCACATCTCTGTGGAGAATTTTAACCCACTCTTCCCTCATAGAACTGCTTTAATTCAGTAACATTCGGTAGGTTTCGAGCATGACCTGCTCATTTCAGGTCCTGCCACAGCATCTCTATTGGGTTTAAGTCTGGACTTTGACTAGGCCACTCCAAAACTTTAATTTTACTTTTTTAGCCATTCTGATGTGGACTTGCTTTTGTGTTTTGGATCATTGTCTTGCTGCATGGCCCAACTACGCTTCAGCTTCAGCTGACGGAAGGATGACGGACATTCTCCTTAAGAATTTTCTGGTACAGAGCAGAATTCATGGTTCCTTTAATTATGGCAAGTCATCCAGGTCCTTAGGCAGCAAAGCATCCCCACACCATCACACTACCACCACCATGTTTGACTGTTGGTATGGTGTTCTTACTGTGGAATGCTGTGTTTGCTTCTGTGAGACATTATGGGATCCATGTCATCCAAAAGTTCCACTTTGGACTCATCTGTCCATAGAACATTTTCCCAAAAGGCTTGTGGATCATCCAGGTGCTTCTTGGCAAATGAGAGACGAGCATTTATGTTCTTCTTGGTTAGCAGTGGTTTCCGCCTTGCTACTCTCACATGAAGCCCATTTTTGCCCAGTCTCTTTCTGATTGTGGAGTCGTGAACACTGACCTTAGCTGAGGCAAGAGAAGCCTGCAGTTCTTTGGATGTTGTTTTAGGATCCTTTGAGACTTCCTGAATGATTTTACGCTGCGCCCTTGGAGTAATTTTGGCAGGCCGCCCACTCCTGGGAAGATTCACTACTGTTCCAAGTGTTCTCCATTTGGAGATTATGGCTCTCACTGTGGTTTGATGGAGTCCCAGAGCCTTAGAAATAGCTTTGTAACCCTTTACAGACTGATAGAGGGCAACAAATTGTTTTCTGATCTTTTCAGGAACTTCCTTTGACCATGGCATAATGTGCTTGTTGAATCTTTGTGCTGGCAACGTGACTCTGATGGTAAGGGTCAAAATAAGTGAGATTTATATTGAGCAGGGCTGGCTGTAATCAAGCCTGGCTGTGTTCAATCAGCTGACTCTAATTATCCCTTTAATTGGGTTGATTTAACTAGGGGGCAATTACTTTTTCACACAGTGCCCGTTGGTGTTGGTTAACTTTTTTCATTAAATAAATGAAATAAGTAAAAAAAAAAAAGTGTTATTTGTTCACTCAGGTTCCCTCTATCTAATATTATATTTTGTCTAAAGACCTGAAAACATCCAGTGTGACAAATATGCAATAATAGAGAAAATCAGGAAGGGGGCAAATACTTTTTCACGCCACTGTATATATATATATATATATATATATATATGTACCAAGGACTAACAGAAGTAAAAGATAGAACTTTTTCACAATTGGAGCTGCAAAATTAAGGAACTTGCTTCCATGAGAAGTGGTTGATTCAAGAAGGTTTACAGAATTTAAAAACAAATTAGACAAGCACCTCAATTGGAATGGGACCAACACAAACTGAGATACACACTAGGAGTGAGAGACACACAAATTGGGTTAATGCTTTCTAGTGTCTTAACTGAGTAAACTGAGTAAACCTAATATTTTTGATTTTTTATGTATTTTATTTTGTGTATTCTGTACAGCGCCCTAAGTCAATTTAAAAAAGGGCACATACTAAATTATTTATTTATTTTGCTTTTGTTTACCAGGTAAGCACACTAGACAGTCAAGTGCCTATTTTCAGGTGCGACCCGGGAGAATTACAAAGGCACAGGCAATAACAATTCAGAGACAGGGTAATAGCAATCAACAAGGTTCAGTCAGGTACAGGCAGATAACTCAGGCAATATACAGATACAGAGACAAGGTCAGCAATCAACAAGTTACAGACAGGTATGGGCAAAGAGCTACAGTCAGGTACCCGACAGAGAACGAATATAATGCAAATACAGTGTTAAGGCATGGCAATCTCAGGAGGCAGTCAAGGAAGTAAACCAAAGAATCAGCAGATTAAAGAATAAAGCTACTGTTACTACTAACAAGGTCAAATGGAAGGTCAAATGACTGAAATGTTAATCTGTGACATGGGTACCTGAGAGGGTTCTTTGACATCTTTTGCTCATCCTAAGATCCCTGAATAGTGATTTGAGAAAGGGTGAGGTACAGATGTTTGTTTAAGATAACAGTAACTCTTACTGCAAGATGAATGAGTTCTGTAATAAGCACTGAAATAGCAATTTAAAAGAGGAGTCCCATGCATCATGTGGTGTACTGGTTCTGTGAGTCTGGACTGGGAGGGCTGGAGAGGCTGTAAAGGAAATGTATAGAGTATGCAGAGGTGCTCCACTTTTCCAATCCCCTCAAGCCTAGAAAAGCAACTGCATGTACCCATGACTAGTAGCTCAGCTAGAAGAACTTCCCTGCATGTCCCACTCAAGGCTCTGATTCCTTTTGTGCCAGTGCTCCACTTATGCCTTTTTAAACAATTGCAGGATTGCCTAATGCTCTCTCTGACTGTGCCTGCATGCTGTTTCCATTCTTCCCAGCAGTTGCATTGCTGCTGCCATCTTTTCAGGGCTTCTCCATCCATGCATGCTGCTCCTATTCTTTTGTTCAGCTCTTCCCTTCAAATCCTCATGTTTTTAATATCCATTGTGGCCTGCACAAGGATATGTATTTATTTAGTTTTTGTTAACCAGCTAAGCACACTAGGCATGTGATGCCTATTTTTGGGTATGACCCAGGAGATTACATCCGAGCTCATATACAATAGAATGCATTGTAATACATTATAAAATGGGTAAGCTAAATGAAGCAATATGATTGACTAGTTACCCATCCATGAAATATGTTCCATGCATGGGTAAAAAAACGGTCTGGCAGTAAAAAGGCCAATATCCATAATAAGTCATGGAACGCTGGCATTTTTACTGTCTGCCATCTTTGTATTTTACAAGCACGAGGAAAACATAGTTGAATTATTCAGCCTATCTGTTTTATAAAACTTAACAATGTTTAGAGCAAACAAAGTCAATTTTAATATTAGCAGGTAGGATAAGGAGATGGAGAGGATTTTAACACTGCCACTTTGTCTGAATGTAAAGAAGTGTTTTGCTGTTGACAAAAGTGTCAAAATGAGCCCTGCTGTAGTAGTTTGCTTGGAATTACGGGACACACTTACAATTCATGTATCCTCACTGCTGAATCAGAGTGCTGCTTCTGCTCTCTCTAGTAAAAACCAAGCTCATACCTTGCTGCAGCTGTTTAAATGAAATGCTCTGTCAATAGCGCTCGTGTCTCAAAAATGTTACTGGCTTGTGCTGCGATCCTCGTCCACTACGTTTAAAAAAAATGTTGCTTTCTTGTCTTGCCATCCTCGCCCGTCCCCAGACCTAACTTCAGTTCTCCCCACTCCATACTTCTGCTGCTATCAGTTGCAGCTTAAGTTAATCAGAAAAAAAGTCTTGCCCACTTCCTTATCTTACCATAACTACAGATCCCAATGGATGACAAATGTACTACAGCAATTACCGAACACAAAGGCGGAAGGACTGTTTTACTATAAATACACTAACTTATGTCAGTGTATTCATATCTAAATGTGTCTTTAACATAAAATCATTTTTTTAGTAAAATAGCCCATTCTATAAGCGCAATAAGACACTTCAGGTGTGTGCATGGAACATATTTTACCACATGCAAGGGGCTAAAGGCACTTGTCCAAGACCTCTTGCCTTATTATGCCCCTGGCCATGCAGTAAAATATGTTCCATGCACACCCTGTCATGTCTTATTGCTTACATATACAGTGAAGGGGAGGAGGGGAATACATATCAGGTGAAACATTCAGTTTGATACACTGTAATGCAGTATGCAAAGTAAGGAAGAAGTAAGCTTACTAAACAAATACATCATAGAAATGGAAATATTTAGGAACAGTGTCTGTTCATAAAGAGCTACGTATAGGGGGCCAGACTCACAAAGTCCCTGAAAATCTTGCAGTTGTGGGTAAAACCTGGAGTAAGGGGGTTGCCACTTGCAGAGCTCTAGTCTTTCCTGCAGCTATGGTATTCACCAAGGTGGAGCTGGTTTACAATCGGCTTCATGATTTGTGGCAGCTTCCAGGTGTCTTTTTCCCCATAGCTGCAGAAAAATGTTATGCCAGGTGGAACCAGGCATAACATCTCTCATAGCTGCAGAGGACTATGAACACAAATCTCCACAGCTGCAGAGATTTTGGACTGCAACTGGACTTGCAGAGTGGGACTTAGTCTCACAGCGTCTTTTGAATCTGGCCCAGGATGTATAAGTGCCATGATAGTAGGTCAATACTGATCATACAAGATGAGTGCCTTACAGAGGTTGCTCAGGTTCCATGGAAGGAGAAGCATGCTAAGCTAAGGAGATATTTATGGTATCTAAGTTGGAAAGTTGGCACAGAGGGACAGAGATGACTTTCTAGTGGTATGGTGTTCCATAGCCTTGGGGCTGCATAAACGTAGGATGATTCACCAGTGCAAGTTTTAGTCTTTGGGACAGTCACTGGAGCACTATCACCTGACTTCAAGGGGTAGTCACTGTTCAGATGTTTGAGAAGTGAAGCAAGGGATGAAGGATCTCCATTGTGCATAATTTTGAAGATCACACCCCAAAAACTCTGATCTTGTAGGAAGGACAAAGGAGTCAAACCAGCCTGTCATAAAAAGGACAGTGGTGAGTGAGCCGAAGAGACACCAGTGCAAAACAAAAAATACTGTTGCATATAACATCCCACCTGAGGAAAGAAGAAACATAGAAACATATAAGGTGATAGAAACATAGAATTTAATGGCAGATAAGGACCGCTTGGCCCACCTAGTCTGCCCATTTCCCTACCTAATGGATAAGATACAGATCCTAGTTAACCAACAGCCTACTTCCTCCTACCCCCCCACTAGAATTGCCTTATGTCTGTCCCATGCATTTTTGAATCCCCCCACTGTTTTTGACTCTATGACCTCCTCAGAAAGGCTGTTCCATGCATCTACAACCCAATCTGTGAAGAAACACTTCCTCACATTACCTCTGAGCCGTCCCCCCTCTATCTTCAAATTGTTCCCCCTTGATGGCGGATAAGGACTGTATGGCCCACCTAGTCTGCTCCTTTTCCCTACCTAATACAATACCACAGACCCTAGTTTATCTGTGACCTACACTCTCTTCCTTACTGTGAGAGTACTCATGTCTATCCCATGCATTCTTGAATTCCCCTATTATGTTTGCCTCCACCACCTCCACAGGGAGGCTGTTCCAAGCATCCACTACTCTTTCTGTGAAAATGTACTTCCTAGCATTGCCCCTGAGCCTACCCCCATCCTCATATCATGCCCCTTGTTCTTATACACCTGCTTTTCAGAAAGATGCTACCCTCCTGTACCTTGTTTATACACCTGAGGTACTTGAACGTCTTTATCATATCCCCCTCTCTCTCTTGTCCTCTCCTCTAGTGAATACATATTGAGGTCCTCTAGTCTTTCCTCATATAACTTTTGGTGAAGTCTGTGCACCATTGTTGCTGCCCTTCTCTGGACTGCCTCTATTTTGTTTATGTCCTTCTGGAGATGAGGCCTTCTGAACTGGATACAGTACTCCAGTTGAGGTCTCACTAGTGATCTGTACAGTGGCATAACCACCTCCTTTTATTTTGCTCTTGATACCTCTCGCTATGCACCCTAGAATCACACTGGCTCTCCCCATAGCCTTCTCTCATTGGTTACCTATAGGTCATCAGATATGATTACCCCCCGATCAGTTTCTTGATTGGTGGCCATCAGTACCTCTCCCCCATCTTGTACTCCTCCCCTGGATTTCTGTGCCCCAAATGCATGGTTTTGCACTTCTTTGCATTGAATCTTAGCTGCCACACTCTCAACCACTCCTCAAGCATGTTTAGGTCCTTTCTCATCCCCCCCGGAGTGTTAACCCTGCTGCAGATCTTAGTATCATCTGCAAAGAGGCATACCTTCCCCTCCAGCCACTCTACAATGTCACTTATGAAGATATTAAAGAGGACTGGCCCCAACATGGATCCCTGTGGCACCCCGCTGGTCATCCCCTCTCCTCAAATTGAATGCAATTTATCACCACTCTCTTTGTCCTGTCACTCAATCAGTTTCTGTCCCAGTTTACTACCATGGGGCCCACTCCCAAGCTGCCCAACTTGTTTACCAACCTACTATGTTGGACAGTGTTGATGGCCTTGCTGAAATCTAGGCAGGCCACATCCAATGCCCCTTCCCGATCTACTTTCCTGTCACTCAGTCAAAGAATTCTATCAAATTTGTTTGACAAGACCTTCTCTTTGTGAATTCATGTTGCCTCAAATCCTGTGCTCTGCTGTATTCAAGAAATATCACAATCCTTTCCTTTAGCAGTGACTCCATTAATTTCCCCACCACCAAAGTCAGGCTGACTGGCCTATAGTTGCCAGCCTCTTCCCTGTTCCCACTTTTGTGGAGAGGGACTACAGCAGATTTAGAGGCAGTCAAGTGCACAGGGGCACCATAAAGAAGCTTTGGGAGCAGCACCTTATGGGTGAGGGAAAGGGGAGCTTGTGGAGTCAGGTTACAGCCCACTTTATAGGAGACAACCAGTATGGAGTTCACAGACTTGCAGACAGCTATGACATGATATGAGTAATCAAGTAAGGGGTCAAGCGTGACTCCAAAGTAGGTGAAGAAAGAGGCAGAGAGGACTAAGGTACCAACATGGTAAGCTACAGATAGGGGAGAAAGGCATGTTGTTATCTGGGAGATGTATCAAACAGCATGGATTGAATTTTAGTCATCTTTAGAATCCGTTTGTTTGCAAACAACCAAGTGTGTACTAACTGAAAGTCAGCTGATAAGTATTGGTTTATTCGATCAGTACTTTTGGAGGTGGTATAAAGAACCAGGTCATCAGCATAGAGAAATGCAGAACAGTGGGACAAGCTTTGTTTTAAGGCATTAATGTAGAGCAAACAGAAGTGGACCTAAGCTAGAGCCTTGGGGAACACCCACCAGGGTTGGGGCAGGGTCAAAGAGGGAGGACTCATACCAGACTTTCTGAGGTCTGCCAAGTAGTAGGGAAAGGGAGGTAAGGTGCCTGCCCGGAGCTAAGGCTTGAAGGGACAGGAAATGAATCCTTAGGATCATGGGAGCAGTGGCAAGGGGGAGGGAGCTGGATGTCATTATCCACCTAGGGACGAATGACCTGGCTGAGAATGGGATCAGAGTAGTGCAACAGGAGTTTGTGGAGTTGGGGAGGGGCCTTAGACAAGTAGCACACACAGTAACTTTCTCAGAAGTGCTACCTGTCTATGGCATAGATGAGGCTAGGGCACTCTGCACCATGGGATTCAATGACTGGTCGAAAAGCTGGTGCAGAGCTCAGGGATTTTGCTTCATTGGGGACTGGGGCTCCACCTGGAGGGATGCAGGCCTATACAGGCACAATGGCCTGCATCTATCCTGGAGGGGGGAACCAGGATCCTAGGTGATAGGTTTAAATGCTTCAGTGGCAAGCATTTAAACTAGCCAAGGGGGGAGACACTGAAGAGGAGAAGGGAAATCCTAGCACCCCCAAAAAATTGGGGTAATTAGCAAGGTAAACACCAAAATAGAGCAGTCAATAGGGAGAAGGGCTGGGGTAAATGGAGAAAAAGACAAAGGCAGTAGGGACAGGGATAGGTAAAAAAGAAATAAAACCATAAAAAATGGAGGGTAATGAGTACCAATGCCCGTAGTCTAGGTAAAAAAGCTCCCTGAAATGGTGGCCTTGATGGAAAGGGGATGCCTGGATATTGTGGCAGTCACAGAAACATAGTACACAGAGAACCATGACTGGGATGTCAGCATACCAGGGTATACAATCTACAGGAGGGACAAGGAGGGAAGAATAGGAGGAGGAGTAGCACTCTCTATGTAAGGGAAGGGATAAAAGCAACAGAACTAAAGAGTAAACAGGGAGGAGATGAGGCACTGTGGGTCACCCTGGAGACTGGAAATGGCTCCACAATCTGCACAGGGGTTGTATACAGACCCCTGTCTCAGAGGGAGGAAATGGACAAGAAAATCATAGAAGGCATCCTTGGGATGGCAGAGAAAGGGGAGACATTGCTGATGGGGGACCTGAATATGCCAGATGTTGACTGGAGCACCTTTGCTGCAGCCACATACAAGAGCAGGGCCATTCTCGATGCTTTACAGGGGACATGCCTCAGACAGCTAGTTTTGGAACCCACTTGGGAGAGAGCAATCTTAGACCTGGTACTCTCAAATGGGGATGGAGAGAGGATCTCTGATCTTGAAGTGGTTAGCCATCTGGGAACAAGCAACCACCAAACAGTGTGGCTCATGATAAACTTAGCTGTAGAGTCAAGCCACACAAAAGTGAAGGTACTGGACTTCAGGAGGGCTGATTTTGTCAAAATGGGAGAGTACCTCAGAAAAGCACTAGCAAACAGGCAAGAAGGTGGGGTGGAGCAACAATGTGGAAACATCAAAACTGCCATCACAGAGGCAACATGCCTTTGTGTGCAGCAAATAAATAAATCAAAACGAAAGAAAAGAACACTATGGTTCTCAAAAGAAGTGGCGGGGAAGGTAAGGGAAAAAAGATAGCATTCAGGAAGTATAAGAAAACACAGAAGGAGCAGGACAAAGAACTGTACCAGTTAAAGCAGAAGGAGGCGGGTACGGCAGTCAGAATTGCAAAGGCCCAAATGGAGGAAAAGATAGCCAACTTGGTTAAGAAGGAGAATGAAACCTTTTATAGGTACATTAGGGGGCAAGGAAAGACTAAGGCAGGGATACTGAGGCTGAACAAAGAGGAAGGTGGATGGGCAGAGAGCGACAGTGAAAAAGCAGGGATACTGAATGAAAACTTCTGCTCGGTATTCACAATGGAAAAGCAGGGGGAAATATCTAATCCAGTCACTAGAAGCACTCTGGATAGGGGGGTTGATATTAGTCCATTCACAGAAGAAAGGGTTCTGAAAGAACTCTTAAAACTGAAGGTGGATAAAGCAATGGGGCCTGATGGGATTCACCCCAGAATTCTAAAAGAACTAAGGGAAGAACTAGTAACACCATTGACTAACCTTTTTAATAAATCATGGGAGGATGGAGTGGTACCTGAGGACTGGAGGAGGAGGGCAGAAGTGATTCCTCTTCACAAAAGTGGGAGCAAGACAGAGGCAAGGAAACTACAGAACTGTCAGTTTGACCTCAGTGGTAGGGAAAATGATGGAATCACTTCTGAAGAAAAAAATGTTGAGTACCTAGAGGCCAGTGGGGCACAGGACCCAAGGCAGCATGGATTCATAGTGGGAAGGTCATGTCAGACAAATCTAATTGATTTGTTTGACTGGGTGACCAAAGCAGTAGACCAGGGAGGGGCTGTGGACATGGCCTACCTAGACTTTAGCAAGGCATTTGACACAGTCCCGCACAAAAGATTAATAAACAAATTAGACAGCCTGGTAGTGGGTCCCAGAGTGGTAGCCTGGGTAAAACACTGGTTGGACAACAGGACACAGTAGGTAATAGTAAATGAAGTCCAGTGAAGAAAGGTGGGTTACTAGTGGGGTACCGTAGGGTACAGTACTGGGGCCAGTCCTTTTTAATGTCTTTATAAGTGACATTGCAGAGGGACTGGAAGGGAAAGGATGTCTCTTTGCAGATGACACAAAGATCTGCAACAGGGTTGATACACAAGGTGGGATGGAAAGGGTGAACGGGGACTTGGCAAGGTTGGAGGAATGGTCAAATGTATGGCAGCTTAGATTCAATACAAAGAAGTGCAAAGTAATGCACCTGGGAAACAAAAACCCAAGGGTATAGTACACAATGTGGGGTGAGATACTGACAATAACAAAAATGGAAAGGGACCTGGGGGTAGTCATATCAGATGACCTAAAGGTGAGCCAGCAATGTGAGGAGGCAGTAAGGAAGGCTGGGGGGATACTAGGATGCATAGGGAGAGGCATCACCAGTAGAAAACAGGAAGTTGTTGGCCCTCTGTACAAACAGTTGGTAAGACCACATCTGGAGTACTGTGTACAGTTCTGAAGACCCCATCTCCATAAAGACATAGAACAGGGTGGAGGCTATCCAGAGGTGCAACCAAAATGATGCAGGGTCTGCATCAGAAGACATATGAAGAAAGACTAAAAGAACTAAAGATGTATAGCCTCAAGGAAAGGAGGGAGAGAGGGGGACATGATAGAAACTTTCAAATACCTCAAGGGAATCAACAAAGTCCAAGAGGGTAGCATCTTTCAGAAAAAGAGATGTGCAAAAACAAGGGGGCACAATTTGAAGATTGAGGGGGGATGGCTCAGAGGTAATGTGAGGAAGTATTTCTTCACAGAGACGGTTATGGATACACAGAACAGCCTTCCTGAGGAGGTTGTAGAGTCAAAAACAGTGGGGAAATTCAGGAATGCATTGGACAGACATAAGGCAATTCTAGTGGGGAGTAGGAGGAAGTAGACATTTGGTTAACTAGGATCTGTAGCTTATCCGTTAGGTAGGGAAATGGGCAGACTAGGCGGGCCAAGTGGTCCTTATCTGCCATCAAATTCTATGTTTCTATGTTTCTAAAACCAGGGGAGAGCAGTTGATGAGATTTCCAAATTGGCAAGTTTGTCACGGAGTAAGGAATGATTATCAAGATCAAAACTAAGGTAATACTGTTGGTTATGGTAAGGAGGGCAGTGGTGGTGCTGTGTTCTTTCTGAAAATGATGTTGTATAGAGGATAGAAAATCATAAGTAGAGAGTTAATTAGTGAGTTGTGAGGCCACCACCTTTTCAAATATTTTGTTCAAAGCAGGAAGAATAGTAATGGGCCTGTAATGTTCTGAGCCCACAGCACCATTATAAAGTCCCCATAATCTTGATTCTTTGATAATTTTTCAAGTGGTTAATTGTGGTCCTCAGAAAACATTTACCTTTAAACTGCATATCCCTGCTTTTCCATGCTCAGACTGTAACTTCTTGCATGACTTTTACGCTCAGTAACTGAAGCATTATTGATTGTTACCTCACTGTATTGCAGAGTGGCTTGGGCACCTTAGCCCTATGTGCTCTCCTGATTAGATTCGATAGTCAGCAGTGAGTTCCAGCATCTCCACAAAATTTATATTTCTTGGTCCTGTCTCTCCCTCTGGAAAACCATAAATCCTAATATTTTTCCTCATATACTTCACTTGCAGATTGATAATTTAGCATTTAGCTAAGCTTGCATGTCTAAGAGTCTCACAATAATCTGCCCTTAATGAAGGTCAGCCTCCTCAGTGTCCACTATGGGCAGCTCCAACTCTTAAACTCAATGCTCCAATTTGAATGTATCCTCCCTAATTGTGTGGAGTGCCTTTTAATTTCTTCTAGGAACTCCTACATATCTTTCAGGAGGATGCACCAATAATCTGGTGCAGTAGTCGTGTTATTGGCTTGGGTTGCTCACCTCTAGCTGTTCCTTCCTGTTGATGCTGCTCTAATCAGTGATCACTCTTGCCCCATCCTCTTTTACCCTATACACTCTGACTATGGTGCTGGCATCCATTGATCTCTCCCTTCTGTAGAAAATAGTTTCCAGAAAAATTAGGAAGGCAAAATAGCTAAAACGGGATTGTTAGGAAAAAATTACAGGAAGAGTCCATATATTGGCTGGCTTTCATGTTGATGTCATCACTAGAAGTCTGGGCATTTACCACTCTTATTATATTTTAAACCACCAAAATATATTTGTTCTTGAGGATTAATAGTGTATTCTTGTCCTTATTCCATTTATCTTGCAGACTTAAATCCATGCACTCCTTTAACCAAGGCCATACAGAAAGTTGTTCTCTTAGGCTATTAAAATTCACCCTTTTAACATTTCTACATTGAGTTATGCTGTGTTCAGTAATAAAGTATCTTTTTAACATGAACTGTAACATTTTATGCTCACTGCTACCCAGTGGTTCTCTTATAGCACTATCATCTACAATAACCTCTATATGTGTTATATCGAGATCCAGTGTGGCAAACTTCCTTATAGGTTTGTTGATCTTCTGTTCTATAGTATTCTTGCTACACATCTGTAAAATATATAGTTCATTTATGTGTGGTTAGTGAAGAGAGATGGAGAAAGCAAGGATATATATGGGGAAAGGATAGATAGGTGGATTTCAGAAAAAAAGTGATAATAAGCCAGTTCAAAATAAAAACACGTAACCAAAATGGTGGTTAGAGGGAGTTCATTAGTAATGAAATAGGAGAGAAAGCTGATGAGTCATAAAGCAAGTAAGATCTAATCAATGTATTACTTTGGAAGCTTGAAAGGTGAAAAATATGTGTGTGTGTGTGTGTGTGTGTGTGTGTGTGTTAGAAAAAAATAAGAAAATACTTGTGCACAGTCTATAAGCACATAGCACAAATGCACATATAAATATATCTGCATAATACTTTGAATAGATACATGTGCAGGCATATACACACACCTTGTACATATGCCCACATATTCATGGAGTGAAGAGAAAGAAATCACTACAGTGAAAAACCATAGGTGGGTGTGGGGGGGGGGTCTAAAAGGCACTTTAGTAGAAAATAAGGCTGTCATTTAAACAAGAGGCTTACTTGGAATCTAAGCAGATTTAGAGGGCTTTTTTTCCTCTGGACAGCATCTTGGCAGCCCTGTAGAAAGACACAAATAGAAATACTATTAACATTGCAGTTGTTAGATGTGAAATTGGAAACAATGGATTTATTGGGGTCTCCATTTCTGACTGCTCTGCTGTGTTCGCAGAACCAGTTGGTCAGATGTCTGCCAGTCTCACTACTGTAAGTAGTTGGATATCTTCTGCAAAAAATACAGTGTACTTCATGTCTGGAAATGCATGACACATCCTTGATGATGTAAAAAATGTATGTGGAACATTAGATAACCCTGGCCCCTTATGTTGCTCAGAGCAGTGGCATTATGCTGCCAGGCAGTCAGGGTGCCAAATGCAGGATTTGCCACCCCATCCCCAAAGTCCACCCCCCCCCCCCAGAGTAGGAATCTTTAAGTGTGGGAAGGGTCTGGGGGGCACAGCCCCCCCACAAAAAAAGTGATCAGTGACATTGCCAATCTGTGCCTTAATCACCGAGTACTGGAATGCTGGCATGTTCACAGGAGAGATAAATTTGCAAGTGTCAGAGCACATTCTGTTGCATACCTTGGTACCTTGTAGGAAGGAACTGTTAGGCAGCTACAGTATGTACAAAGAAATTCTGCAGGTTGGTGATCTGCTGTTGTATGCAGAAATTGATTGCTAGAATTAGTTTGCAGAATGGGAAAGTTTCTAATGAGCATTCTGTGGAGTGGAGCTATAGAGGAGCAAACTATGTAACATTTTTTTTGTCAACTGGCCAGTAAAGTTGCCATGAGCACCAGTATGGGCCCTAACTTTGCCAACTTGTTTGCTGTTTTGAGTCAAGGAACAGTTTTATTTAATCTTTCTAATGGAATGTGTCTGGTCTTTGCAAATGTTACATTTGTAATGGGGGGGGGCACTTCTTCTCTGGAGAAACCCTCAGAATATTTCTGGACAGGTTTACCAGATGCTGCAGTTATCTTCATTAAACTGTTATGTTATCCCTCTGCATAATGCCATTTCTAGATATCAGAGCATCTGTACATTAAACTATTCAGAAGGCATCTTTTGTTATAAACCCACTGAGTTACATAGAATCCTTCCGCACAGCTCATTCCACTTCAAGCACGTTAAGAATGCTTTACCATAGTCACAGCTTTTAAGACTGCAGATTATGCAGTGAAGACACCAATTTTGCTGAGCAGGCTCAAATATTTTATATTTTGTGTTTTTATTTGCAGTTGATTTGCAGAAAGTACAACTGACAATGCACTCTCCCAGTAAGAAGGTAGTCCATGACTTGCACCCTCCCAAAAGAGATAATCAAGCAAAAATGACATATAGGATTGCACTTGTGCTTCCATTCCATTTTTATAGTAGTTCTTTTCATTGGATGATCACGGTTCTGTGACACTGGTTTGACAACGTCCTTGTCTACAGACTTTACAGCGACGGCTTTATGCTGACCGCAATTGCGGTTGGCATAGAACCATTCACTACAAAATGTGTTTTCTTCAGGGGGCTTCACACCCCCATAACTTAACTAATCAACTCTGAGTTGGAGTTGATTCGAGAAGGGGTTGCAAGACCCAAAGAAAGCAGTGCCAGGTCTGCGGTGACAGTACAGCGACCTGTCGACGTTGTCGTTGTACTGTCGTTCATTATGCAGATTTCACTGTGTAATCGGCATACAGATGAAGCCCATCACAAGAAACTTTTTTCAATTCTGGAAATTGACTCTGACCTCCAAGCTTTTTTTAAAGAAGTAAAGTACCTATTCTGTCATACTACATACCGCCAACCATTGAAGTTTCCTAGTATGTAGCTGCTTCTGCACTCCTAACCTTTTCATCTGACTAGTTTCCAAGGCATGTAAGAAATCTCACTGTTAAACCTGCAGATTCATCTCTCCTGTTGCTGAGATACAGTGTCTCACAGAGGAGTTTTGCCCATCACCAGAGATGTCTCTTACCTAGTCTGTGGATATTAGTTTGAAAGAAAATATGGTACAATAAACATAAGATGTGGTAAAACTTGAAGAAATGGTCAACCTTGTTGACAGAACACACCTATCTCTTTAATTTAGACTCCTGAATCCTAATACTGGATAACTGAGTTTGTTGAAATATAATTTTGTTTCATACCAAGCATGTAGTTGATGTGAATGGCAGACTGAAAGGACTGTGTGTGTGTTCCATAAAGGATTCAAGGAGAGAACAGAGTTCCAGTTGTTTGGTTTCTTTATCACTGAACCACACACATACAGTCTAAAGAATCATATTCCATAGTCAATAAAAAGTCTATTCGAATATTTTACTTTAAAAAGCAGTTCTCCTTCTAGTTTAAAAAGAGTAATGTGTTTTGCAAACAGAGGTTATAACACAGTTACACATTCAAACAGCAATACTGCCAAAGTAGGGTAGTGGCAGACAACTGAATTACAAGCATGTTTTGGGTTCTGCAAATTAGTTCAACTTCTGTGGAGAAACATTGTTTGGTAATGTTAAAAATGTAGCAATTTCAATTCGGGAAAGGAAGTATTGAACACTGAACTATAAAACAGGTGATTACAGGTCTCTAATCCTAATTTAGCGCAGCCACTGGCTCAGTCTGTAACTGAGAGCAAATTACTTGACTAAGCTTTAGCCCTCCCTGTTGTAAAACTAGGTAGACTTGTGGCCCCAATTAAAGCATTACTTTTGCCATTTGTGTACATTTTACTATCATTTACTCTGCCCCATGGCACCTGGAAATGAAATCCAGCTCAGTGTACCTTGTAAAGGATGACTGCGCTGAACCTATCTTTTCCCCAAGTAGAAGCCATTTATAAATACTAAATGCAATTCCTTTATTGTTCCATCAGTACCAGCTTTTTAGCAATCTTGGTGGGTGCTTTAGATTTACACTTCGCTGGTAAGTACCATTTTAGAACTGTATAATGTAGTTTATGTATTTCTCAACCACATATCTTAATGGTAGAACACTAATGAATGGTGACAACAATGTAAAAGCTTTACAAGGAACACACCCATTGATGCTTACTTTGCCTATACTCCCTTTGTGCTAGTAGTTTTTATTTATTTATTTGTTTCATAAATAGAAAAATAACATTATCCAAAGCTATATTTAAATACAGCTGTCATGGGGTAATTACTCACAGGTTTAGTACAGTTCTCATTTAAATCACTCAATCAATAAATAAAAACTGCTAATCTTTATTAGCAACCCAAGGTAAATAAGTTATCTCCAAATAACAAAATGCCTTCTGGTGACATAGGGCAAGGATGTACAGGAATGGAACAACAGTATGTCACGCTGATGTTGATGGGCCCTCTGATCACAGCAGTCTCTATTTTTTTTTATTTCACCAAGAGAACCTATCCGGGATGAACATATCAGGTTGTCAAGAATACCTTACTCAATGATTAGCTAATAGTCCCAAAACTTTAAGTTGCTCCATTTTTAGGCAATAGATAATAGATGCGATTGAAGAAAATGAGCTACACATATATCCCTACACTTCTTGTACCCTTCATTTGGTAAGAAGTAACATTTATCCCAAAGATTTGGTATTTAGATTATGTGGGAATACCAGTTCCCTGTATTGTTCTTTACTTAGTTTTCAGCAATTTGCATTAACCTCCTGGTTTATCGTCGTGTGACCTGTTGGATTGACAATGCTGCACATACTATGTACTTTCTAAATTATAGGTAACATAAACTGATGGTTGGAAAGTAGAGACAGTCATTAGCACATAACTCATCGACATTATAACAGTAACTTTAGCAATCATCTAAGAGTACTAACTAAAACCTTCACTTTGTACACAGCAGATCGTGTTCATCTCGATAACTTCATCGAATAGTTGTTTTAGAGGTTAAACATAAAAGTGTGCAGAGAGGATCTAATAAAAACCAGTGGTTGCATTATTTGAAGATATACAGGAGATTGAAAGACTCAGAACATCTATAAAATAGGAAAATTAAGGTTTAATAACAATATTCTATTATTTACAGAAAGTAGGAGAAACAGTGGAGAGTACTGTATAAAATCCCCAGGTATATGTGGACACCCATAACCAGTAGTGAACGTGCTCTTCTCAGATGGTAATATAAGTGGTGTTTGACTAGAATCACTTGAGGGAAAGCAGATTACATTTGAGAGAAGAATAGATCTCGATGGTCTATGAATGCTGCATCTGTAAGTACCAGTATGCAGATAGGACTGTGAATGGATGTGATCTGTGATGTTTCGGACTAAAGGCATACGTCATTCAGATCGGTGGCGATTGGATGCTCGCACCCAGCTTCCTGAACTGCATTTTCAGTATTTTGCTACTTCAGCTCCTTCTTGTCATTGAAACTGCAGGGACTCGAAAAAGATCTAAGGTAAGATTCACGAATCTCGGCTATTTTGCAAAAAAAAAAAAAAAAACATAATATGATGGAGAACACATACTGTATCAGTGACTAATCCTTTGACAACAACTAGAACGTTTTTAACTGTACAGCATTTTCTAATCTGCCCTGATGGAATCAACTTCTAGTTATTAAATCACAAAGGCTAGGTATAGTTCAGTCTCGCTACAGCTGCCTATAAATTCTGGTAAAAATAAAATGCTTGCCATGCTATCTTGTGCCCCTAGACTCTGGCTGTGTTTCTTGTATTAGTTAGATATGGGATGGCATAGCCTGAGTTAAGTGCGAAGGAAAGCTGTAGTCTGTATTATAACTTGATCTTTCTCGGCTGTTCAAGCTTGCAGGGGTAAGCATGACAAGTGGGAAACAGCTTTTACTTAACAAATAGCCAACTGGGTTACCATTCCGACTCACAGCTTCTTTATCATAATGATAGTCCTTTAATGCAAACACAGAGAAACAAGCTAATTAGAGACTGTTTGCCAAAATGTTAAGTATTTGGAGCATGACTGGTGTGCTAGTATAAATATAGTCATTTGATAGAACAATGCCCCTTGTTTGACTTTTAAATGCACATTAAATGTTATTATTTAGGGAATGTATGTCACTGTATATAACAACATAATCGCAATTTTATTTTATCTTTAGGTTACTAACCATAAGGAGAACTGAGATAATTTTGTGGAGTTTCTCAAGAAAATCAGATTATTTCAGCTGGAGATACAGATATCGACTCCCGCGCTTCAACTCGAGTAAACCCCCGCATTTCCTGTAATTCTGTACAAGGGAAGTGGCCGTCTACAAAAGTCGTTCAATGAGTGCCAGGATACCCAAGGATGTGGCACTTTCTCTACCGCCTTGTTTCTTGAACAGGACATCTTTCTTCTATAATGGTACGTGCATTAATGAAATCGAGCAATTATTCCAGTATTTTTCTTCTACGCTTGTCCTGATCATTTTGGTCACCGTGATATTTTGCTTGATAGTCCTTTCTCTCACTACATTTCACTTCCATAAGAGTAAAATGAGGAAAAGAAAAATGGAAAAGGCTCAAGAGGAATATGAACGGGATCATTCCAGCCCTAAACCAACAGCTGTTATCTCAAGTGGGAGAGAAAATGTGGCTGTAAAATATGACCATAAAGACACAGGCTTATGTGCTTCTCTTGGCGCCCCCCAAAATAAACAGATAGAACCAACAGCTGACTTCAGGATGAAATCAGGTGCGGGTAGATCTCAAACAGACATTTCATGTTTGGACAAAAACATTGATGACGTGCTCCAGACAGTGGTAATGTCCTGATTAAAGAAGCTGGTCAAAGATTGAGTTGTAAATATTTGATCATCATAATATAATCCGGAGGGGGTAGAAGCAAAGCGCATGACAAATCACATTATGTCTCATCTCCTGTAAAAGGAAGCGCACAATACTGCCACGTTTTTCAGTCATCTATCCTGGGAGTTCAGTTGCGTCTGTACATAGTCTAAACATGGATCAATGGGTTGCCTATGGACTAATATAAATTATATAATATAAATCAATCATTAAGATAGTAAATGGACAAGAAATGGTGACTGATGTGCAATATGGACTTTGGGAAATATACCCGCTGGAACTGGTAGTAAGAGGTGAGGTGATGTACATAATATATAACTTTGTGCAAATAAACCTGAGATACAGTTTCCAATTTTACCAGTTTTGTCAAATTGCACTTCTAATAATAAGATCTGCACAATAAATGCCAAGACTGCTTATTTATTTGTATCAGGTAAACGCTGTTTGAGCTATGATCTAATTTTGAGTTACCCCCTCCCCCAACACACACACACACGCACACACAGGGGCAAACGCGCGCGCGCGCGCGCAGACCGACAGACACACACACACACACACGCACTCAGTTCTGCAAAAGGGAGCTGTTCTTCTTTCAAGTGCTGAAAAAGGCACTTGCCTATAGACGTTCACCATAAATCAGGTTTTTACTTGTTTTCAATCTGCAGTTTTAATCTTAAGTAATTTTGAAGTTTGCACCTCAGTTCCCAGGAGTCTCAAAAATATATTAGATATATGTATGCGAAGATGATATTGGGAGTACAGCAGGGATGAGTCACAGCCGCTGAACAATCTGATAAAAGTGAGAACGAGCGCAAGCTACTGAAACAAAGCACAATACCGTATACTGTGCACCTTGGTAAGCTCGCCTTTGTGCGACTGATAAAGTACTCACGCCCAAAATTCTGAGTTAAATGACAACAATGTCAGTTTTCATTATAGTTGCAGTTGCTTCAATATAAAATGAATGTGATTTCTACAGTTCAATAACACAAATGTGTTTTAAGCAGATCGTTTGTGGTGAACAGGAATGTCGCTTATTTGTCTTAAGAAACCCGGGACACATCGCTGCGAACGCTATGAACATATGCAGCATGGAACATTTGTTGCAAAGACATGCCTATACATACAAATCAAATATGTATTATCAACTGACGACTCTCACTTTACTTGGTTAACTGGCACTGGAAGATACGATTGCGTTATCCATCTTAAATTAAGTACTGTAAGACGTTCGGTACGAATGCACTCAGCTTGGGTTACATCTGCAGTGGCCTGTATGTAAATACCAGAATTTTTTTTTCGAAAGATTAGGGAAGCTGATTATGCCCACTTGGTTACATCAAATGAGCATTTTTTGAATATTCAATACACGGTATATGTATTATATAAATATATAGCTATATATTTGATATGTATTTACTGAGCTATAAAGTAACTTCTTTTTAGTCTTAAGCCCCCGTATTGAAGAAGAGCTATAAACAACTGTAACATGTACGTTGTATACTATAGTATGATGGATGAATTGAATTGTACACGAGTAAAATGTCCAGTAGATAATTTCAAATACAAATTTCCAGCCAGTGTAAGTTGTGCAGGTTCTTGATAAGCCCTCTGCTTTGCTTAATGCTGTGTATCATGGATACTTAATATGGTTACTAATGACTGAATTAAAGAGCACGGCAGACGATGAGCCATTGCCAGAATGGTAAAATCCGTGGTACTACTTCTTTTCTATCTCAAGGGGCGAATTTGTATCTGTCTTTAACAAGAAACAGTGAAGATAGCCTTGGTTTTGGGATGTGATAGTTACCCTATTCAGTTTATCTTCAGATAATGTCGACCTGACAATTGTCTCAAAATACTTTTTTTTGTTATTGACTTTGTGCTTAAAAGCACCCCTACCAATCTTTACTGGAGATGACTCTACATAGAAGAGTCTGGATGATGGGTTAGGTTTCAAATGAAGCATGCAACAACGCTATTGCATTATGGTGTGCCATTTCACCCGGACCACTAGGTACTTTAGTTAGTGTTGCACTCTTACATACCTTCAGAAGAAAACTTCTGTTTACACTGCTTTTGTCGAATTTTGATTTACTGAATTCCTAAAGTGACATATCCGAAAAAATACATTAATCAGGTCAAAAATACTAACATGTATTTACATTACCTTAACAAGCACATATTCTCAAGACAGAAATCCGAATGATCCAAGGGTGATGGAATGTCAGTTTATAGGGAGACTCATAAAAACTAAGGAAGTGATGTTTTGAGACTCATACGTCATTAGAACTAAAATTGACTATTTTCTTCTCCTTAATGGTGAGCTAATCAGGAAAGGAACAGATGAGCATAAAGTACCAACATAGGAAGTAGGGCTGAATGAAGTGTGTTCCCTTCACTTGACATATTATTGGGGAGTACGAAACCTGTATTTTTCTTATAGTCTTCACCACTAAGATGAGACATATAGAACTTTTGCATAGTATCAGGGTTGAAGTGCACTATACTTCCTGAAGTGTCTCAGAGAGCAGGTTACATGATTGATTTCCTGCACAAAAGGATGATCACATGGTACAATGCAGCAGAAAGTGTGACTCATGACCCTATACACAGAGTACAATTCTACAGTGCTGAAGAAAGGAGCAGGAAGTGTTCTCTGTGCTGCAAAGAAAATAATTCATAATAGGCAAATAGTAGATAATATAGAAAATTCTACTCAGAGTGCTAAGACTTTATAGCAGGGACATGAAAATCTGTTATTAGAGATAGGTTTTTAGTCAATATTTTGATAACACACTTTTTTGCTTATTCTGAGAGTGCATATCAGGTGAATCTTTTGGGATGGAGGAGGGGTAGTTCACAGTTTCAGTGCTGTTTTACTCAACATTTACAACTCATTTGTTCCCATAGATGCCATATGGCGTCGGAACCATCCATTGCTGGAATGGACCCAAAATGGCCACCGGGAACAAATAAGTTTTAAAAACATTTAATGTTTTAGTAGTGAAACAGTTTTTTTAATGGTCTCTAAATGTGGTGACCACTGATTTTGAGTGGCCATATCTACAATTAGGAACATGAGCAAATTTTGCCAAACAGAAATAAGTATAATAGAAAAATTATTTTTCTTGACTGTGAGGCAGTCTGTTATAGGGATGTGGAGCAAAAGTCTTCTTGTGCAGATGAGTGGTCAGGCAGTGCATATTTTTTTCAAGCTAAGAAATATTAAAAAAAATTGATTGTCAGTTATTTGTGTATGTCTGAGATGAAACAGTCCTCTTGTGCAGCTGAAAAAGTTAGGTAGTGCACCTTTTTACAATTAAGAGATATTGAGAGTGAAGTTAGAAAAATGTTTGTATGAAAACAGTTTTCAGCCTTTTGCATACCATTGACCCTTGTCCATCTATTCACCCTTTGCAAAGCTGAACCATCTTGGCTAGTGAAGCACCTCACATAGTTTCACAAAGTGCCCAATGCCCTAAATTTGGCAAAGTGGAGTCATTTCACAAGGTCTCCATGAAGGGCAAAGTTTGTGACTTTACCACGTTTTTGCCAGTGAAGGAAAACTTTGAAAAATGTCTAGAAAACAGACATTTGAACCACCAGCTCCCCTAACAGAATTACAGTGATAATAGCCAACTAAAACCTTTTTCTTCATATGTATATGAACCACCATTCTGAAAAAGCTTTACACATTTTAAGGAAAAATGTTAAAATATTTGTTCTGAAAAAGCTTTACACATTTTAAGGAACAATGTCAACATAGTTTTAGTATAGCAATATACAGTAATGATAATGGGTAAAATGTGTATTAGTATATAGTGATGTATGTTAATAAATGGAAACTGTATCAACAGGACTCACACATATTGACATGACACCAAGCTTTCATTTAGAAACAAATTTGTTCCTAGCCCTATGGTTTCAATGTTATCCCTTTCTGAACACATCTTTGAAAAAGAGCTAACTTTGGAGTTTGTAGAGATAGGAATATATTTTTTTCTAATGAAATGCTTTGATCAGTTCAACACAGTGTAACCATCTTAATACACATGATGCATTAATACTGTACTTGCCAGAATACATCAATATACTTTTATTATAAAAATATGGTTAAATATGCATTTATGTATTCCAGCGGGCATCGAATCAAGGAAAGTGTAAGTTGATCATGTTGACGTGATACTAAGCTTTAATTTAAAAAAAGTTCCTAGCATTAATGGTACTTAAGTTATTCCTTACTAAGAAAATTATTTTTAGAAAGAGAAAACATTGGTACCTTTAGAACTAGGAATGTAGTAGCAGTAGTAGTAGTAGTGGCAGCAGCAGTAGTGTAGTGAAAGTTTTTATTCATTCAAACATGAATAAGGCATTTTCTATTGAGCCAAAATTAATTTACAAGGAATATCAGGAGTTTAACCTGGTTACAAAAATAGAACAAGTAGTTATAAAATAACATTTCCCAGAATAACACTCCAAATATGTATCCTGTAGACATCATACACATATACATAGTAGTATTATAGTTAATGCAGGCTTCATTCTAGGTACCTTGCAACAGCTGTTCCTTGAATAAGATTACAAAATGAATAACAGCCATATATAAAGTAATATTTGTTAATAACCAATGGTTAATTTTTGTTAAAACTAAAGTTTTGAATCAAAGCAACATGGACAATTGAGGTGCATATCAATGCAAAGATAGTATAATGATATTACTCAAACATTTTAATGTGATCCTATAATATCATGTACAGAAATACTTTTTGCTAGCCTTTAAAGTTCTAATCTTTTTTTCCCTTAGACTGGGATAACAGGTACCTGTAGAATATTTTTTACATGAATGCTTAAGATAAGATCAATATGGTTAAGTCTTTCTATACACGTTTAATGCATTCATTCACATTTTAAACATTTTACATCAATATATTTAAATTTTTGTTACAGTTTACATTTTATCCCCTTCCTCTCAACATCCGTGTCTTTTCCTGTTCAGACTCTTGTTGTCCTGACTTGTCCCTCATGTACTGTACTGACTCGGAAGCACCATGTCTAGATCCCTGCCACTCTTCCCTTGGGCTTCATTCTTCCTCATGATAGAGTCACAATGACTAGTATGTACACAGAGCTTCCAGAAAGAACTCCTATGATGTACTGAGTGGGCAAGGAGGGTTGTTGTGGTATTTCATGGCTTCTTAAGTGGACAGTACAAAACATTATCATCCACTTGGGTGGCAATTTGTCCTGTATTTTGTTCCTGCATCTACTCCAGTTTCTCTCTATGTCCTCCTGTGACACCAGTCTCTTGGCAGGGGCAGTTGACATAACATTTTCACATGCAATGTCATGGTTGCCACAAATCCTTTAAAACAGGCATCCAAGCTGCAGGAGAAAAAAAGCTCCCTCTCCATTGGATCTGCATACATTTCCTCTGCATCATACACTAGTCCCCAACTGGCCAAGGGTGGGGTAAGTCAGAACTGGATCTCTGTGTGAGGTCTTCTGTGTGGTGGTGGTACAGTGCAGAAACAACTTGCACCACAAAGCCTGGTATCACTATACTTTCAATATAATATTGATTTATTTTGACATGTATCAATGCATGTAATGTCTCAACACCACTTAAATCATTTGTATCTAATACTCCGCTTTCAATTTAAACAGTAGGCTTGTAGCCCTAATGGTGTGAAAGATGTCCCCCAAAAAGAAGTTTAGGGTGCTGTGGAACATTCTGCTAGCCTTCCACAAAGGAGAGGCACACTTTTTTTCTCATTTGCTGGAGCTCTGTGCTATGATCCCACTAGTAGCTTATTGCTGACCATGATTCACAAGTAGTTTTCTTGATTGCTAGTTGTAATATTTATGCCTTTTTTAATACTAATGTGAAAATACTATAGTTTTCTTTCCAATATGCATTGTTTTACTTTTTAAAATATTAAAACCCATGTGTCATTTATTTTTCCATTATCCTACTTAGAGTATGTCATTTTAAATTTTATTTATATCCTCTTGTGGACGTACTTGTCTTTCAGTTGTGGTACTGTACCATCAGAAAATTTAGAAGCCAAGTTACTCCCCCTAAGTTTATTTTACTTAACTTATGAATACATTCAAAACAATGGGTTCTAACTGTAATCCCTGTGGCACATCACTCATTATCTGATATAATTCAAAAAGGCCACACTTCTTCCTTGTTTCTTTTTTCTTCTTTTTTTTTACCATCTAACCATTTGCTAACAAAGGGTAGTACATTTCTTATGGTACCATGACATTTCAGTTTATGAATTAGCCTCTTGCAGTATGATACATCAATTCAAGTGTTCTAAATAATTAAGATGTGACAGCATATACAGTTTTTCCTACACTAAGTTGTAGTTATATTCTTGAAGAATGAAAATAAATTTGTTTGCAATAGTAATGGTTCCCCTTTAATAAATACATATGATAATACCAAATCTATGTTGTCTTTGTTTAGATGGTCAACAGTCCTAATACTGATCATTGTTTCAATTAATTTTCCTGGTACTGGGGCGTAAGCTGCTGGTCATTGATGTCCTGATATATATGTATATATATATGTGTGTGTGTGTGTGTGTGAGTTTTTCATTTTGCTACTATTTGTCAGTCTGTCTTCCAGTTCTCTGAGGTCAATCCAGTGCTGTACAGTGGTTTGTCTGGCATCACATTGCCTATGTTGCCTATCTTAAGTTTAGACTTATTTACATATACTAAAATATAACTTAAGAGGTAAAAACAACATGTACAAATTAAATATAACCAGCTAAACAATGGTAATACTGCTAAATAAGCAGATCGAGGAAAATAATGATGAATAGCTTTATACCAGGTTGAGTACATGATTCAAAATATTTTTTGTTCTTCAACTTTATTATAAAGTTCCTATCCACTCAAGAAGCCAGATTTCTTCCAGTTATTAGCAATTGGTTTCTTTGGTTAGTCCAGTTTGGTGTTCTTTTCAGCTGTGGTGTGAGTTGATGGGGTACTCAGGACAATAACAAACATGGCTTTGCTGTCTGCGTATGAGTTGCACTATAGTTAATACACTTGGATGTGTCCCTGCTATCAAATATAATCATTGTTGTTTGGCAGATGTGGTGGACAAGATGGACTTTAGGTCACTTTATTTGACCACAGTTCTATGTTACTTTGTTTAAGTGCTTAATAAAAGTCATAAAGTCCAGTACATACAGACATATATAAATCATATGAGGAGAAGTTGAGGAGTCTGACCATGTACTCCCTGGAGGACAGGAGGGAGATAGCTGACATGATTGAAACTTATAATTTTCTGAGGGAAGATAGCCAGATTGATGCCTCACAGCTGTTCACTGTAAATGAGAGCTTGAACACCAAGGCACACAACTTCAAGTTTGTGGGAGGTAGTTTCAAGCAGGATTTACATAAATATAATTTTACAGACATGGTGGTGGACAAATGGAACATCTTGCTTAACATGGTGAATACTAATTATTTTGTGGAGCTGAAATCAGGTTAAGCATTTTCAAAGGGTTAATAGGAACATATCTCTCAACTGTCTCACATTATGAGGGACATCCCTCATTTTACCCCTCAAAAGTGCTCTGTCCCACGTAGAAAGGTTGCTACTATCACAAAGAAAGGTCTTGTAAACTCAGACTTTAAAGCAGAAATTCATAAAACTATTCATAAAACACTGTAATGCTAAATAAAAATTATACTTACAGTAGCACAAAGCCACTATTTTCCACAGGGCTATGGACATTTATCTTTGTGTTTTATGATGTGTCCCACATCTTCCCACTCTTACAGTGCCGTGTCAGTGTAACACATTTAAGTGAGAAAAGGTTAAGAGATATTGGTGGGGAAAATGAGGGTGGGGTGGCATAGTCCCAGTGAAGAAGTGTTCACAGGATGCTTTCCACTGAATGGGTAATAGGGCCATGATTTTAATTAGGGACTTGCAGGAAAATGACTGGACTTCACATATTTTTCTGCCTGCATCTCTGATGTTTCTACCTATTATATTAACTCTATTTTTCTTAAAGAGGTGCAGACATTTACAGTACAGTATGCTGGAAAGACCGTTCATTGCAATTACAACATTTGTTTAGCAAGAATTTGTTTTCTATATCCAGGTTCAGTCTATATATAGATAAATTCCAGCCCTTATCAGGATTACAAAAATGTGGATATTGAAGTATGATATAAGGCATTATGAAATATAATTTCAGCATGTAATTGGGTTATAATAACTGGCCAGCAATTTTTTGAATGGACTGACCGAGTTATAATTTACCGTTATAACCCACGGGTTATAATGGCAAACACAAGCCAAGTCACTCAGACATAGCCACTCCCTCATTGGCTGTTCATGTCCTGTGGGTGGGCTAAACTGTTTTTTTCAAACATGGCGGCTCCTCAGTAGCTTAGCGAGCAGCTGCCAGAACTAATTCTCCGTGTGTTGTCTTTTAAAAAAAAAAAAAACACACATACAGTATTAGGAGTAAAAGCATGTATGCAGTTGATCCTTCAATTTGGAAAATATAGCACACAACATTTCCAACACTCACTCTGTAGTTCGCTCGCTTGTTCGGCGGTCACACAGAAAAGGAAGTGAAAAATGCAGGTAAGCTGCATTCTCAAAATAAATCAAACTAAAAAAATTGCTAACCAGCAATTATAAATAATAAAGGATGGGGACTTGTTCTTAACTTGGATTTAATGATTGCCCTCAGTTTGGGATGCTGTAATAAACCCCTCAGGGTTTATGTAGCATCCCACACTTCGGCAATCATTAAATCCTCATTAAGAACACATCCCCATCCATTATTGTATATATTATGCTAGTATTTTTGACTATGGGGAAAATAATTTGTAAATAAAAAAAAAATATATATATATATATATCTTTTATGTGCATTTTCATTAATTGGAAGGTGGAGATATAACCACTCTAATTTGTTGTTATGTTACTACTGTATATGGTGATGGGCTGATTTCTTTTACAACATATAAATAATAAACTTGTTGATAGTCTCTTTATGCTAAAGAAGACTTGCCTGTATGATACAACTCAACCATAAAGAAAGTTCTTTGCACCACTTTAATAAACATTTATTGAATATATTTCTCTGTGTCCTAGATCTTGTAATCCTATTCAGGGACCAGCTGTTTCAGTAACAATACACTCTCAATGACCGTATGCAAATAAAGAATGATAAAACTTACGTTTACAACTTTCATAATAAAAAAATGACACAAAAATACTTTGAGAGAGAAACTATCTTAAGTGATTTTTTGTTTTGTTTTAATGAAACTGTAGCCTTGCATTTAGAGGGCAGTCCTTTGATCCTGCAGAACCAGCAGACCTAGGTTTGAAAGCCACAACCACTATTTACTTACTTTGTGACCCTGAACAAGGTATTTAACATCTGGGTGCTTAATTCTCTCTCTCTCTCTCTCTCTCTCTCTCTCTCTCTCTTTCTCTCCATCTCTGTCTGTCTCTGTTTCTCAACCACTGTACTCTGCTCAATCTTTCTATACATGTCTAGTGGCTGGTGCCAGTTTTTGGTCAATTGCAAAGAGTTTGTACATACAATACTATATAAAACCAAATTACTTTCCCTAAAAGAAAATATTATTTGTTAACATTTTCTGTAATTGCAAGTGCATTGCAGATGGTAAAGCATCTTATTTAATATGGTAATTTTTTTTTAGTATTTATCACCTTCCATGGACTCCACGAGGCAATGACCCCCTCCCTCGGAGGGGGTACATCCTCCTGCCCAACCCCCCAGTTCATCTGTCCCCCGAGGTTCCCCCACAGATTCCTACTCCATGGCAGGGCCAAGTGGAGGGGCGCTGGCAGTCCCCTGCCACCTGGTACAGCAAATCTGGTGGTGGGGGGCAGACTTTGCCAGAGTGTTTGGGCCATCAAGGGTCCATGGAACCCCAGCCTTTTTCTGTTTTTCTCCCTCCCTCCCTCCCTCCCCTCTGATGTAAGCACATCAGCTTCTGAGCCTCCCAACCCACACTGCTAGAGGGCAGTCAGCAGATGGGATGACTAGTCTCCTTCCCCAGAGAGAGGAGAGCAGTCCTCCAAATGCTCAATCCTCTCTCGCCCCCCGACCCCCAGTGGCCCAGACTCATTCCCAAACCTAGGTCTTCCGCGTAGCTCAAGTTGTGGTGTCCAGCTCCTCAAACCTCAGTACCACCAGGCACGCTTTTATATGGTAATTTTATGTTGGATCTATCATTTGATCTTCCTTGCCTTGCTATAGAACTGTATTAAATGTAAATATGTACTGTAAAATACATTAAAACAAAACCTAAAATACATTTTATTTGACTTATTACTTAAATGATATTTATGTGATCATCTTTTATTGCATCGATACATCATTCATAATTTTTGTAATATTGAGCTAATAGACTATTGATACAAGATTGCAGAAAGATGGAGAGGTGTCAAGTATGAAAGTATGGGATCTGAAGGGCATATTAAACAATTCAGTAGGTTTTCCAAAGAGATTTAAGACCTGCCCATCATTCTTTTCAAAAGGGAAATCACTCCACATGGTAAATCATACGTTAAATGGTATAAATGTGTTCAAAATTCATGTCCAAAAAAGACAAAATTGCTGCCAAAAATAACGCAAATAAGATTTCTTTCAGTTTCTTTTACCTGAAATCATGACTTTACATGAAAACAGTCACACATTTTGAAAATACTGTAGCTGCAGGGCTGCTTATACACATCAAGCAGATGCAGATGCACACCCAGCATGCATTTGCATCCATAAAAATTCAGCTATCTCCATAAATTAGAACAGAACAAAGGCTTCTGTATCTTAACTGTTAAGTGCCACAGTACCATAGTCTGACCTGTACTATCTGATAGTAGTAGTGCCTGACTGAACTTCCTCTGAACTGTTGGGCATGGGCCAACATTGCTCCACTTGTTGCTGGTCTTCTCCCATTACTCTATGTGGTTGCCTTTCTAACTGTGTTCAAGTCTCATTTTCTAGTGTTCTGAAGCATTCAAGTTTCCTTCACTTGTAACATAAATAATAGAAGAATTAATATTAACCAGATTTGATCATACTTGGTTACATTGCTGTTCCACAGCTGAATACACCTAGGTCTTCAGTAATGCAAATGATAAAATCAATCAACTGAAGTAAACTTTCTTGCTGAAAGTAACTAATGAGTCAGAGTTACAGCATAGTCTCTCCTTTGAACTTTAAATCACAGAGAAGCAATAATTCAAACAGCTGTAAACATAAATATCATTATTATTTTTTTTAAATGTTGCTCATTGACAAAGCCCCATGAGATGCAGCATCTTCTTTTTATTTGGTCTCAATGGATGGCATGTAGCCATATGGCAGAAAGTTGCATACAAACTCTGTGGCAGTCTGACAAAATGACTTTTGAGACAGCACTAGTTTCTGTCGACCATTGTTAGATCCATTTCTGATCTCCTCCCCTTCTTGGTTCTCCCTTATAGTACTCTCACCCTGATCCTTTAGTCAAGTCTTAGCATCCAATCCCTAACCTTAATGAGCACAATTAGGTGTCTTCTCTGTGGCTCTGCAGTCATGATTGCAGGTTTACTGCACAAGTATGATTTTGAGAAATTCACTCTGTATCTCTCAACAGAGACCCAGGACATTACAACCATGGCACAGTAAACTCATTCTCTGGCAAAAGAGGGAGAAAGATGCTAGTAATTGTTCTATAACCCAGATCTCCTGCATATTAACACAGTGTGATGTTGCTTAGTCACTGGTGCACTTCCACATCCATTGTGTTTGTATTACAAACTGACTCTTCAGTATGGTCAGTTAGAGTGCTCTAAATGTCCTATTACATTAATAAATGGTATTGCCAAACCAACTTTTGTATCCCTTATTTTGATACAGTACTATTTTAAACAAATATGTTGATATATATTGAAAATATTGGTCAGCTTATATATTCTGCATGTAGTGGACAGATGTGTTACCAACAAGAAATACAGGTTGACATAATTTCTTGTTGGTACTTTGTGTCAGCATAGTGCAGAACAATATAATTTATACCCGAATTATTCATGCTACATTGATACTTTATATTATATTATGCAGAACATACTATTATTGAAGTATTTATATAGAAAGAATAAATTAATTCCAGACCTAGCCAAACTAGTAAAGTATATACACATAAACTTACAAATTAATATAGTCAATATCATTTTTATTATGCCTTGGTTAACAATTGTGCCTGTGATTGACCAAAACATGGTCATATACCATAAATAGCTAAGGCTAGAGCCCTAGAAAAGCCCTAGCAACTCAAAATAGTCTATAACAATGGATAATATTAAAATAAAAAAATAATTGCCCACCATCATTACAGTCACAGTTGCATACTTATGATTTCTGTCCATACACAAGAGCACACGTACATCAGTGACTTCATCACTCTTGATACCACTGTCATAACAACCAGAGTTAACAGGTATGTTACAATTGTTGTCTTGATTTTTTTGGCCCTGATTTTTTCAACTTTTTTAAAAACTTTTCTGCAATATGTGAGGCAGGGTGAGTGCATACAGTAAATGCTGCAATATCACAGTGAGCCCACAGTGTACAGCCACTTTCTCCACAACAGACTAAGCATTGAGTTCCTACCCCCCCATCCTTTCTGTAACTCATATCATAATCATATCATGTCCCCACTCCCCCACCCTTTTTGTAATTCATATCATAATCATTTCATATATTCAATTTATATATGTGGTCTAGTCTATGTTACCACTCTCCTAATGTATGCTGCTGCTGACAGGGACAATTTACAGTTATTCAAAACGGAGGCACTAAGGTAAGTACCAAGCACCACCACTACTCTAAACATCACAGTTTGACTGTAAGCCATAGTGAGGTCAGGGCACAGGCCCACAGCAGATGGCTTCCTTAATCTCCTTCAGCATCACCATTACCCTTGTAATAGAGAAAGCAGATCTACTGCAGTGGCAATGTAATATTTAGCAACTTATTGGAATTAGGCTTTTAAATCAGCCCTGCCAGAGGGTACCCTGCACTGGAGCAAGCAGAGCCACTGTCTGCACTCCCACAAGCCCTGCTGGAGGGTACGCTGCCCTGGAGCAAGCTGAGCCACTGTCCACACTCCCACAAGCCCTGCTGGAGAGTACCCTGCCCTAGAGCAAGCTGAGCCACTGTCTGCACTCCCACAAGCCCTGCTGGATGGTACCCTGCCCTAGAGCAAGCTGAGCCACTATCTGCACTCCCACAAGCCCTGCTGGAGGGTACCCTGCCCTGGCGTAAGCCGAGCCACTGTCTGCACTCCCACAAGGTAATCTTTCCATCAGCTGTTAGCTCCGTTGAGTCTGTGCCACACCAAGCTTTGTCAGCCTTTGTCCATTTAAATCTTGGCACCTTTTTGGTGAAAATCTTTTGACTAACCAAATCTGAGTTATTCAGGTGCCAGTTTTAAAACTCTGCTTGTCTACTGTACTGTAAAGTGCCCATTCCAGCTCACCAAACGTGCGTGGAGCTCTCATTTTATTTTAAACTGTTCCCAACTTCAGTGCAGAAAAGCTAATCCAGGCTACATGTGTAGCAGCACTCACAACAGAGCTGCAGGGTTCTTGATGACTCGAATCTTTACTCCTAGCTGCTAAGCGCTCTGCCCCACAGCCACTATGTGGCTGCTCCCACCAGCCCACCACCCCACCCTTTCTTTGCATTTGTTATATAGCTGTCCCTGCCCTGCCTACTGTTATGCCCAGAATGTGAAGATTTTAACTATTTCCTCACTTTCTCATTTGCAGCCTATACCATTTCACCACTAGAGGGCTCTCTGAAACCTCTTCAATCTTATCAGTATCTCATTTCTTGGTCTGCATTTCTGTTGTGCAGTCAGTGTTTTCTGCCCGGATTCTCTGATCTGTGCAGCATTTGGTTCCTCTTCAAACTGCTATCTAGCTGTCACATATCTTATCCTGACTATGGCATACTCCTCTTTTAATTATATGACCCCAAATCCCTGCGCTATCTCTCTATTACTCTCCTTTATGGCTCTTCTCCTAGTGATGCCCCTGTCCTGGGAGGGTATCTCTTCACATCCTAATGTGCCTTCCAACATGCGTTCACTTGCCCCTTCCCACCTTCCCCCTTTTTGTCTCAAATGGGATCATCTACCATGTTGTTTTTATGCTTCTTAACTCCTCTCCTCTAAAATCCTCCCTGCCCTCACCTTTCTTTCATCGTAAACTGTGGTACCTGCTCCTCCTATCGTTAATGTTAGTGGGAGATGTTGAACTCAATCCAGGTCCTGCCATTAACATTCCCCATTATGACACAGCTTGGAAGGACTTAAAAGGGCTGTGTATTGTTCACCTTAATATTCAGAGTCTTCTCAACAACTTAACTGAACTTGACGCCTGGACCACTCAATATAACCCTGACATTTTGTGTCTCTCTGAAACCTGGCTAAAACCCTCCACACCTGATCACCTGTGTATGTTACCTAACTACAAAATACTCCGGCAAGATAGGTCCACATCTAAACGTGGTGGTGGTGTTGCTATCCTCTTTAAAACTCACCTATCTATACACCATAATGTCTCTCTCAACCTCTCTCACTGTGAAGCCATTCATGCTACCCTACAATTAGGCTCTAAGAAACTGCACATAGTGTGTGCCTATAAACCCCCTATTGGTGGCATTGCTGGACTCAAGGAACTATTATTCCAGGTGAGTGCAGCCACTGGTCATAATGAGGTCCTTATTTTGGGGGATCTGAATCTAAACTGGACTAGCAAAGTAAATCAGTCCTTTCACACCATGGTACATGGCCATAACCTCCACCAATTAATCACTGACACAACTAGGGTCATGCCCCCCCATTCTAGTTCACTAATTGACTGGGATCTCTCTAACTGTCTCGACAGTATAGTCTCTGCCGGCACCCTGGCAGATGCTATAAGTGATCACTCCCCAATCTTCTGCATCTGGCATTCCACTAGACAACCATCTCCTCCTCATAGACTCATCACCTTCCATAGTCTGGCAAATCTTAATCATGCACATTTTTTGCTTGACCTCTCAGTTATTGATTAGTCTCCCATCTTTGCCTCCTTGATGCTCAATTAGCCCTCGACTACTTCCTGACAAGGTTTGGATACCTACAGGACATCCATGCTCCCAGAGTCACAGGTTGCATACAGGGAACACAAACAAAGTGGCTCACTAAAGACCTTCTTACTCAACTCAGGACAAGGGATAAAAGCTGGTGGCATTTCAAGGCCTCAGGGCTACAAGCAGATTTTAATGACTATAGAGCCAAGAGAAATTCCTGTAAAAGGAATATACACCTAGCTAAAAGCTCCTTCGGTAAGGACCTGTTAATGAAATCTGCTGGTGACTCCAAGAAATTCTGGTCCATCATAAAAACTCTCCATGGAGCAAACAATATATCTACCACTAATGACATGTTGATAAACAACATACATTGTAATAATCCAGTGACCATAGCTAATGTACTAAACTACCATTTCTCAGACCTATCGAGCTACTCTGCCTCCTTCCCCCTTGTCCCCCCACTTCGAGCTCCATTGACACAGAACCGTCTCTCTCTCATCCACCTTTCCAGCTTCGAACCATCACCAGACAAGAAGTTCTAAAGCTGTTACTATCTATCTCTGACAGCACTCGTACTGGTTCAGATATATTGGAACCCAGGCTACTGAAAATCTCTACCCAGCCAGAATCACTCCTATCCTTAATAAAGGTGATCCTCAAGTCATGTCTAACTATTGACCTATTGCCGTTCTCCCAGTGCTCAGTAAAATCCTGGAAAAATTAGTAGCAACCCAAACCACAGCATACCTCCAGAAGCATAACCTCCTTGCAGGTTCCCAGCATGGCTTCCGCAAAGGCCATAGTACTACCACTGCCATCCTAAAACTTACAAATGACATCTACGGTGCAATGGAGTCTGGCTTTTTGACAGGTGCTATCTTCATTGACTTAACTAAGGCATTTGACCTGGTAAACCACACCCTTCTCCTTGCTAACCTCCGCTCATTCGGTTTCGCTACTGAAACAGTTGCCTGGTTCAAGTGCTCCCTATCCAACCAGATGCAAGCTGTCACCTTTAATTCAGCTCTGTCCAATATTTCTCCCATACATGTGGGAGTTCCTCAAGGCTCCATACTTGGCCTGCTACTTTTCTCTATTTTTGTAAATCACCTCCCATTGTTTGCACCTGACTGCTCTTCCCTGCTGTATGTGGACGACCTTGTCATTTACCATAGTGGAAGTAATATCATGGATATCAACCGCTGTCTTACTAATGACTTCTTAAGTATTCAGTCCTGTCTAATAGAAAACAATCTTGTTCTTAATACAAGTAAAACTCACTCCATGCTTTTCAGCTCTCCAGCTAGACTCAAATCAAATCGCAACTCCATTCAAATTTTGTGTGCCGATGGTTCCCCGGTCGTTAGCACTAGTTCCTTCAAATACCTGGGTATCCTCCTAGATGAATCCCAGGACTTTGGCCTCCATATCATCGCACATCGGTCAATGCAAAAATTGGAGGTGTCTACCATACTAGCTATGCCCTTACACCATCTGCTCAGCTTTCAGTGGCTCAAGCCTACTGCTCTGGGCCCTTGCTTATGGCTTGGTCACATACCTAGGAGCATCAAAGACCTCTCTACATAAATGGGACACCACCTATAATAACATCTGCCACTATGCCTCTGGATCGCCACATTTCAAACATCACTGTCAGCTTTATGCTGACCTAAAATGGCCCAACCATTCTGCCCACTGGCTACTGGCCCTTGGCCTCCTACTTGATGGTATAACTAGATCAGGTCTCCCCAAATCCCTCGCCTCCTTGCTACACTCCCAAACCTCCTCCTATGGTCTCCGATCTAGTGACAATGCCCCTTTCTTCATCCCCAGATCAAAACCTCCATGGGTGCATGGGCTTTCTCCTACTCAGCCCTTAAGTATTGGAATTCTATCCCTCAAGCTATTCGCTTTGCTACTACCCATGCTGGTTTCAAGAAACTCCACCGTGAACATCTACTGGCCTCTAATCCTTGCACATGCTTCCATCCACCTTAGCCCTTTCAATCTTTCCACTTTTCACCTTTGTTCTTTCCTCACTCTCCCTCTTTTCCTCTCACCCCTTCTCCAGTTCTTCCATCTCCCCCTCCTCCTTCCCCCTTCCTTCCCTCTCTCTATATTGAGCCTTGCAATGGCACTTACCATTTCTAATGTACTTTCCAGCCAGCTCCAGTACCAATTTGTTAGCACTTGTTTTGTTTTTTCATAACAGTACTGTTTGTATTTTTGACATTATCTTACCCTATTTCATCCAGTTGTCAATTGTTTGTATTGCACTCAATAAATTGTTTATCTCTTCCTTGTGCTGCGTCACATTGTACAGGTCATGTATTTTTTTCCACTTGTATTCTCCTGGGTCATGCCTGAAAATAGGCATCTCTATGTCTAGTGCACCCACCCGGTTGCCAAAAGCAAATAAATAAATAAAGTTGTGGCAAAGTTTAATCAAACAGATATTGACTATTTATTTGGCACATAGTGGGAAACCTACTGACCTTTTAGAATAAACTATTGACTTCCAAAAAACATATTGCCATCAGCCTTTGGCTTGGGCAATATAACCATTGTCAGTAAATAGTTCATCCCACGTGGTCACTATTTTCCTACAATATCCCTCAACTCAAGTCAATATTTGTACATTATAGCAGACATCCTGCAGAGTCAAAAGGAATCCTAAGTGGCTCAATGACAATTTACAGCAAACATGTTAGGAAAAAAAAACCTTTGTCTATGATGTTGCAGCAATTACAAAAATAATAACACCACAATAATCAGTTAACCTATTATCTTCAGGCAACCACCTTAACCCTTTGTTCAAACTGCTTCTAATATTCCTAGCATTAACAGATAATCAAAAATGAAGAAATAAAAAAAATACATAAATGGGAAATCAAAATTGTAATGTGGACAGCTTGGGTCAAATACTGGCTAAGGCACTTATTTCTTTTTCTTTTCAGTTTGTTTGGGTTCCATATACAGTATGTGCCCACCACCCTTGTGAATAAATAATTTTATTATCTGTGCATCACCAGGTTGTGCATTAAAGAAAGAGTAGGGTGCTTCTAGGAGTCACTTGTTTCTAGTAGCCTTAATGAAATGGCTGGTAGTGAAACTAGAATTTTATTCTGGGTGGCCTGGGTTCAAATCCCAGCGAAGGCACTTACTTCATTCTCTCTTCTGTTTGTTTGGGTTCTGCACCTATATGCACCTCACCCTTGTAAACAAATAATGTAGTTATCTGTACAGCATCAGTTTGTACTCTACAAAAAGGTGCTTCTGGGGTCCCAGGTTTCCAGTTGCCTTGCTAACACAGCTAGTAGCTGGCTTCTTTCTTTCTTTCTTTCTTTCTTTCTTTCTTTCTTTCTTTCTTTCTTTCTTTCTTTCTTTCTTTTGGGTTCCATATACACACATACCACACCATTGTGAATAAATGATGTAATTAACTATGCAGTACCAGTTTGTCCATCACAGGAAAAATTAGGTGCATCTGTGAGTCCCAGGTCTCTGGTTGCCTTGGTTGTGCACCTGGTAGTGCAACCAGAATGGTATTCTGGGTGGTTTGGGTTAAATCCCAGCTAAGGCACATATTACTTTGTTTGTTTGGGTTCCAGATACATGCGTAAATTTCTTACCACAGTAATTCGGTTTTGGCAGTCAGTATAAAAATACAGAAATATTTGTTGGCCACCATTTTTTAGCAAGACTTTACTGCAAAGTAATAGAAAATTTATTAATATCAATGAAAGTAAACTCCAGATTCCAACGCTCACAGCGGGTAGTGCAAGTAAAAGTAGCAGAGACAACAAATGCCACAATTGAACTGCAGTCAGTCAAGAAATAAAAACCATGATGGCATGCCGGTACAAAGCTAAGCTTTAATTCCATATAGCAATGGTAACACAAAAGTACCCAATGTTTCGGGTCATGGCATGACCCTTCTTTAGGGGGAGTGAAGAAAGGTATCATCATAACCCGAAGTGCCAGGGTACTTTTGAGCTCCCACTGCTATGTAGAATTAAAGTTTAGCTTTGCTGCTGTATACTATCATGATTTTTATTTCTTGACAGAGTGTGGTTCAACTACATCATTTAATATAACTGAATACCTTGTGACCCCTAAGGTACAGCAGGCCCTAAAATAAATTTTAATAGTCAAAATCAGTTGTTAATTTATGTTCCAAGTGTTTTCCGCAATTCTGTTTGAGTTCACAATAAGACTGAACAGCCTTATTCATGGCTGCATCAGTCATGTCTGAACAAGAAGAGTTCAGTAAGCATCAATTTCTGAGGGTTTGGATTTTAAAGCCATTTTAACTTTGTTCAGTGAACAAAAGGAATCTGCTTCTTAGGGTTTGGATCATAAAGCTATTTTAACTTTGATGAGATTCTTAAGTTGAGCAACATTAGCAAAAAAAAAATCTGACAGAAAGGTTACCTTGTAGTGATAGGAGTATTTTATCAACATATTGGCACCTAATTCAATCATATCTGATCTAGACAGCAGAAGTCATTTTCTGCAAGTTGTGTCAAGGGGCAAGTAAATTGAAACCCTACTACTTTAAAACCAAAACCCACAATAGGCCTTGACATTGCTAAAATATTTTCTGTATCACTGAGAATAAAAATCATAACTATGATTGTATTGACATTTACATGAACCCAATCTGATTAGGGGCCATGATAGCTTCTGTCTTTCCAGCATGTTGAACACACAAAGGGTCATGAAAAGCTTTCATGACTGGGGAGAATTTTCAGCAGGAAACGTTGAAGTCTCATTGCAAAGGTTTCTTATTACTGTAGATCAGTTGCATTAGAGAATAAATGGTCAAGTTTTAGTTCAAATGGCAACAAAATGTCTTTTATTTATGTAGTGCTCTGTTGTCATGTTTACTCAAATATGTCCTGGCCTTCAGGACCATACAGTACAGTAGTAGACAACTGAACTGAGTCTGATGACATTTTGCAGATTTACAGCTTCACACATAAGAAAGAAATTTGTCTCTGGTCATCGAAAAGGTTGAATCCTTTAAAGTAGCAATTTTGTTTTACTTATGGCCATACCTCTCAGTATTAAAATGAGCAGCATTGATCTTAATAAATCAGAACAAATGATCAGAACATGCAGCACACTCCTAACTGAAAGAATAATGGGGCCAATGTGCATGTAATGCACACGTATGGGCCATACTGCCAGGTAACCCATATGCACCACAGAGACAGAGGTCCATACATGCCATGCACCAACAAGTGCACAGTACAGGCAGTGGCATAACTGAAGTTTGCTCACATGTACAGTCCCAAAATAAACAGACACAGGGTGGACCTCTATTGTGTGGCCATGCCCCATGACTCCACCATATAGAGACATCCGCACCACCCCCTCAGTGCACAGTTCATACCTGTGGAAGTGAATATGATCACCATAGAGGCAGTGTGGTGAGCAGTGGCAGAGGACAGCAGGGGAGGTGCACCACTGGCAGTTCCAAATCGAGGTCTGACCCTGATGAGAAGGACCATGACTGATCACCTACCCATGGCCATGCACAGATATAGGGTACCAGACAGTTATGGTTGATAAGCCCTTCCATGGGTCAGGTGGCTACCCTGATAGCACACATCAGGAAACACTACACCTCTCCAAATGGGAACAGTCCCTGAAGACACAAACAGAGACCAAGGCCAGGCTGTGGCTGGAAATCCTGAAAGCCATGACCACTGGCCAGGTGGCACATAAACTGGTCACCATCAAGCACAAGTGGTGCGACCTTGAGTTGGCCATTGAGTGGATGTAGGTGGCCCTCAACAGCAGATGGCCATGGGTGGTGAGCCATCCACCCAGGTTCAGGCCTGTAACATACAGGGCCCATGGTTGAGGACAACCTAACACAGAAACCCTACAAAGTGCAGAGGAGGGCATGGACACATTGCCGGGTATGCCAATACATGCATGGGCTGCCAGGGGGAGGGGTCTGCACACTCAGGCTTAAAACTCCTGTATTCCATCCCACAGACCCAGGACTGGAATCATTGTTAGACATAGAGGCTGTTGGTTCACACTTAGACAGAAGCAATGGACCCCCATCCAGACCTGCTGGAAAGGGCAGATTGACCAAGGTAGGCTGCCTTGGATGGGGGAGGACACATTTTCAATGGAACATCCACAATAATGCCATGGGCATTAACACATACCATGTCTTCTTCCCCATAGGTGACCTACAGGAGTAGATGGATCCAGTGGAGGAGTATGGCAGACAGAAGGACCAAGGGGAAGACAGGAGCCGGGCAACAGATATGCAGGAGGTACCAGGGGAACTGGATATCTTCTTGCATGGCATGCAGCGGCCCCCTACACACAGGCACACACCCCTCCCACAGGCACCTGAGGAACCCTCATCCGAGGTGAGCAAACAGGGTACCATGACTTCTGGTGGATAATGGGACAATGGTGGGGATATAGGCACAGCTGTTCATCAGCATCAGATGGCCTCTGGGCACATGCTGCCTGGTGGACAGGGCTACTACCCTTAGATAAGACAGCTTGAATGTGATAGGCTACTGGCCCAGGAGGAACACATCAAACATCTGCAGGAGCTCACTGCTGAGGTGAGAGGCATGCATGGTGAAATAGATCACATCAGTGACATCCTTAACCACAGAGCTTAAACCATCCAAGCCAGTGCCCACCCCCTCACATGGCCCCGCAAGGCAGCCAGCACAGAAGCAGGACCAGTCACTCTTACCATCACAGCTGGCTGACACACAGAAACTGAAGTGACCACCAAAACCAGAACAGCTGCCTGACACACAGGAGTAGGACTGACCACACACACTTTCAGAGCCGGCTGACACACAGGAGCAGTGAGGCCCACCAATTGACACTGTTAGAAGGAACATGAACAGATACATGGGGCTTGGCAGGGGGAAAAGTTCCTAGAAAATTTGCCATCATGGCACAAAGTACTCAGCATGCAGAGGGCATCCAAAGGGCAAGGGATGGTAATGCTCATGAACACATCACCCCCCCATTACAACACATGCAAATATTACTGCCCCCATACAGCACAAGAACATATCATCCCCCAATACAGAACAAGCAAATATCAGCCCTCCCCAGTACAGTGCATGTTATGTGGCTGTATGGTGCTCAGAATGGGTAATTTTCACTGTGCCACACCAACTCTCACCACCCAACCCAATACCACAGTGGAAATCCCTAGCCACTGAACATCCCTTGGAGAAGGCTATGGCTCTTTGCCTAGCTAGACAGTGTCTCCACACCTCAGTCATGCAGGGCCTCCTCATCACAGTCACCCTGTGGGCCATCCCCACACCCATCATGCGGTATGGATACATACCTCTTTATAGCTATGTAATATATGGATTTCCAAAATAATAGTATTGAAAACAATCCAAAAAAATCCTTATAATACATCTCACAGAACTCTGCAGATCCAATAATACCACACTTCACTCTCAATATTACTATCGTTCCAACGAACGATAGTATTATCACTGCAGCAGCACAGCGCAAGCGCACCCTTCAACTTTGCGCCCACCATGAGCCACCTTAATCACCACACAGCTCTAATAGTTTGAAAAACTGATTCGCGGGAAAGTAACGCTCACTACTGTTACGATACTGTGGCAGTAAAAATTGCAAATATGGCACTATCAATGCCACAAACAATAACAGAAACAAGGCTCCACTTCCTGATGCAGCTTTCAAGCCATCGCAGTTAAGACTCGCCAACCTCCTTCATCCATATATTACAAAAAATAACAAATGGGTTAGTGTGTATTACTCAGCTGAAATTTCATCTTGAGTTTCTGGGGACATAGAAACTTCTCGAGCTTCACTCTAGAATTTATCCTTCTCAGAAACTCTCGATCAAATACTATACACTTACCCATCTATTATTCTATTTATTATGCAACATGGCAATTTATCTAGAATTGAGGCGGTTTATGCAATTGGCACTGGTGAGGAGGTGGCCACCTATAACAAGATGGTGTCCAAAGCATTGGATGTCTTTGCTCTGGTTCATATACAACCCAGATCCTCTCACTTGAGATCCCTCTGGTTTGATGGGGATCTCAAGGCAATGAAGATCAAGGGTTGGAAGTAGAGGTGGGCGAAGTAGACGAAATTCGCTCCGTGGAGTGATTCGCGGAGTAATGTGGAATCCGTGAAGTGCTCCGCAAAGCAGAGTACTTTGTGTCATAATGGGGAACACAAAGTCCATTGAAACCAATGACTTTACGAAGAGGCAAAACTCAGCACACTGTAAGTTGGTGTTTAAACAGGCATAATTTTATTCACAGGTAGACGCCAAGCCTAACAAACAGTAGGAACAAAGCTAAAAAATCCCAACCGGTTTCATGCACCGCACGTCATCAGGGGGTGGTAACAGATAATACCAAACACCTATTTATAGGTTGACTCTTAAAGACACAGTAACCAAGAGGAAACTTATTGCATCAATTCACAAACAATATAAATACATACACTTATAACATAAATACCATTATTATATCCAATCTAGTGTATCATATTGATGATCCCTATACCTTATCCAAAGGTGTGTGGTATATATGAAAAAACATCTTAAAATGAGCAGCAGAACTAAATAAAAATAAAAGAACCTATTCTATACAGATCTAATCAACCTATCAATACATTTCTTTTGATACTATAAAACAAAAATTATTTAGAAATGATTATATTATACTATACTAGACAGGAAATCAGCTCCCAGCCATCGGGACACACCGAATGTTCCATGTCCAGATATTTTGCCAATCAGCAACATTTATCTGCGAAAAAAAGATATATGTTAGTGTAAGATTGTACAACTACAAACAACTCATCAATTCCATCTTGTCATTTAATCCTGGGGCTATAAGAGCCCCTAATGTGTAAATCCAAAAGGACTCTCTATATTTCAACTTGGCATCCAAGTCTCCTCCCCGAGGTCCTAACTTTACCACTTCAATACCACAAAATTTAAATACATGTGCCAAATTAATATTAGTATTTTGGTCACAATGTATCACAAGTGCACTTCTAGTGTCTCTGTGTAAAATCGATCTTAAGTGTTCACCCATCTGTACCTTTAATGGGCGTGTGGTTTTACCCACATAAAATGCTCCACATTGACAAGTTGCTAGATAAACTACATTCATAGTACTACATGTGATAAAATCTCTTATTTCATAAGTTTTGGCACAGTTGCAGCTGGTAAAAGTCTTACACCTAAGTACGGACTTACAAAATTTACAATTGCCACAATTAAACATACCACATGGAACAGGAGAGGAAACACTGCCAGTACCCATATCTGAAGATGTAGTATAGCTATTCACCAACCTATCTCGTATATTTTGCCCTCTCTTATAAACCATCCTAGGATTATGTCGGGTAACTTCCAACAACCGTGGATCACCCAGCAAAACATTCCAATTGTTCTGTATAATCTGCTCAATAGCTTTAGAGTATCTAGTATAGGTAGTGACAAAATTTACCCTCTGTTCCTTAGGTGTTCGGATTTTTGGTTTAGCAAAGTCCATCCACTCCGTACATGCAGCTGCTTGAAAAGCCAATGACTTTGCATTATTTCGCCTTCCCCAAACCAATTCTCCACCAATTTTAAGGTGAAGTACATTGAAATCAATGTACTTTGCATCACTTCACCTTGTTATTAAGCTCCAAGGTGAATTTGCAGTGCTTCATGAGATTGCAGGTCACATGGGCTTTAGACTGTTCTGCACAGTCTCAGTTCTGTGTAGTGTGTGTGTAGTGGAAGATGGAGATAGTTTCCTTTCAGAGCTCTGCGATTCAAATCCTCTAAAAGCTGTTAAAAAAGTCATTTTGAGCCTTTTTTTTTTTTGCTCAAAATTTTATGCATCAATTGTAGGAAACCCTCCTGTGCTCATGTCATTGAGTGTTTATTGTTTGTGTGTGGATTTTGAATGTTAATTTAGAACAGTCAGTCTGTGTACTGTGAATTGTGCTTTGGGGAAGGGCGTATCTGTGGTGTAGATAGATTAACTGGGAGAAAAAGGCAGTCTTTCTGTTTTGGTTGTATTTTTCTTGTATAACTGTGTTAATGTACACACGGTAATATTTTCAGTAATTATTGACATTTTTTTGCTGATTGTAGTGGTGCAGCAGTGTATCATTTCAGTTTGTTTAAAACATTTGGTTATATTGCTAAAGGTTTTCAATTTGCTACACAATACTTGTAGTGTGTGTGTGTATGCGATGCGTACCATTAAATCAGACAACTTTTATTGTGCCAGAGTAATTGCAGCAGTGTGAACCTGCTATCCACCACACCTGCGTGAATTTTCTATACTGCTTCGTGGTATCTTTACTGGTAGTGGACTGTTACTGCTTTGCATGACCCCCCCACCTTAACTGGCAAAAGGTATTCTTTTCCAGATTTGGATTTGTGACTTGTGAGCACTGGTTAGGTGGTGTTATGACTTTGCACCTGATTCTGCATCTTTTGAGTGCACAGTGCAATCTTAATCTGTCTGTGCATTTGCAGTACACCATTACTTCTGGGAGACTTTGCATTTCTTGTTATGCTCTCATTTCACTTTGTCAGCACTGGGGAATTTTCTGGACTCAAGACAGTAGCATTTTGGAGAGGCACATTAATTCTGGTGATCGTGTGTGGCCACTGCTCGCATGACAGAGTGCACCATTAATTCTGGGAGACTTTGCATTTCTTGTTACACTCTCATTTCACTTCACCAGCACTGGGGAATTTTCTGGACACAAGAGAGTAGCATTTTGGGGATGCACATTAATTCTGGTGATTATGTGTGGCCACTGCTCGCATGACAGAGTGCATCATTAATTCTGGGAGACTTTGCATTTTTTGTTACCCTCTCATTTCACTTTGACAGCTCTGGGGAATTTTATGGACACAAGACAGTAGCATTTTGGGGATGCAAATTAAATTTGGTGACTGTGTGTGAACACTATGCACGTGACTGAGTGTACCATTAATTCTGTGAGACTTCACATTTCTTGTAACGCTC
The DNA here is from genome assembly GCA_016271365.2 of Neoceratodus forsteri. NCBI lineage: Eukaryota > Metazoa > Chordata > Ceratodontiformes > Ceratodontidae > Neoceratodus > Neoceratodus forsteri. The sequence continues at coordinate 1,091,941,077 of CM057458.1, forward strand.
TCATTTCACTTCATCAGCACTGGGGAATTTTCTGAACACAAGACAGTAGTATTTTGGGTATGCACATTAATTCTGGTGTCTGTGTGTGATGTGACCATGTCCACTGTTCACATGACTGAGTGTGTCATTAATTCTGGGAGACTTTGTATTTCTTGTTGTGCTCTCATTTCACTTCATCAGCACTGGGGAGTTTTCTCGACACAAGACAATAGCATTTTGGGATGCACATTAATTCTGGTGACTGTGTGTGTGTGTGGGGGCACTGGGAGGCCACCAGTATTGTTGCCACTCTACCTTACTTCGCATTAAGGTGGAATGACAATGCAAAGTAATAATTACAAGGCAAAGTGAGCCTTTCCTATTGGCCACTCCTCGTAGCGGAGTGACAACGTGAAGTGGCCACTTCATGTTCACTTCACCAGTGGAATTTAATTTTGCTGCATCTCTAGTTGGAAGTTGGAGCATTACTAGCAGAAGACCCACCTGGAGGTTGACAAACTGGTCCTACGTGCCCACTATGGTGAGTACCAGGAGGCAATTTCCTGTAAGAAGGCAGAATTCCTGTCCAGGGAGATTGCCGCAGGGAAGAACAGACTGTCTCAGCTTTTTTGGACTGTGGACATGCTTATCCACCCTGCCTGTCTACAGCCGAGGAAGACTTTTTCATCCACTCTATGTGAAGAGTTTGCTCTGTTCTTCTGTGACAGAGTGTCATCTATCTGGTCAGGGATTCCGGCAGGGAAGCTTACACCTCACAGTGGCTGGACTGGTGTGGGCAGAGGCACTCTGCCTAGTCTGGGAAGAGTTTAAGTCTGTGGAAGTGTCTGAAGTGACTAGGGTGATCTTAGAGTTGAAGCACACATTTTGTGAACTGGACCCTGCCATGACGCATTTCGTAATGGGATGCACTCAGGCTGTTGACCTGGTGTTCACCAGGATTTCCAGGTGCTCAATGGTGGAAGGGGTGTTCACAGTGGCTTTGAAAGAAGCGCTGGTGAGACCCCTTCTTAAGAAACCTTCCCTTGACCCAGACATCCTGGCAAATTACTGTCCAATCTCCAACCTGCCATTTTTGAGCAAGGTTGTTGAGAATTTGGTGGCACAGCAGCTTGAGGATCGCCTCATGTCCTTTGACATCTATGAGCCATTTCAGCCAGGTTTTTGGGCTAGACACAGAACAGAAACAGCTCTAGTTAGGGTACATAATGACCTATTCAGGGCTAGAGATAGAGGAGACGGGTTAGATCTTGTGCTTCTCAATCTCTCATCAACATTTGACACCGTGGACCATGTTGTACTTCTTGATTGGCTCTGTGAGTTTTGTGGACTTGCTGGTGTTGTCATCAAATAGTTTGAGTCCTATCTCTTGGATAGGGTGCAACGGGTAGTGATGGGGAAATTCTCCTCCTCCCCAATGCCCCTGTCATGTGGAGTTCCACAGGGTTTGATCTTGTCACTAATGCTGTTCGTGGTGTACATGTTGCCCCTGGGTGAGATCATTCAGCTATACAGCATCGAGTTTCACTGTTATGCAGATGACACCCAGCTGTATTTCTCATTTGCACCCAGAACATCCAGTGCTGCCAACGTGCTTTACATCTGTCTGGCTAAAATGAGTGACTGGATGGCATTTAGCTGACTGAGACAAAACCTGGATAAGATAAAGGTGCTAGTGATCGAGCCGGGTCATGGGCATGATGGATTGCAACCTGGAGCATACACAGGTATTTTTCTGGAGTCTTCTCCATTGGTGGCTTCACTGAGGGTGCATAATCTAGGTGTGATCCTGGACAACAGGCTGACCATTTTAGATCAGTTCTCATCTGTAGTAAAGAGTGTTTTTTACCACTTCTGGAACATCTCCAGGATCAAGCCCTTCATTCCAACCGAGGATCTGCCGACACTGGTACATGCCTTTGTCACCACTAGGCCTGACTATTGTAAAGCTCTCTACTTTGGGGTCACAGAAGGGACCCTCTGCAGGCTGCAGCTGGTGTAGAATGCGGTGGCCTGGTTGCTGATGGGTCTGTCTAGGTCTTGTCATCTGACCCCAGTCCTGTGTGTTCTGCACTGGTTGCCAGTCAGGTGGAGGGTCCTTTTCAAGGTGGGCTTGCTCACCAATAAGGCCCTATACAGACTGGGTCCTGGCTACCTGTCCAAGCACCTGATACCTGCAGCCTTTGTTCGCTCCCTCCACTCCTCATTGAGGGGCCTCCTGGATGTTCCCAGGGTTCAGCTCAAGGCATTTGGTGATCGAGCAATTAGTGTCTCTGGGCTGACCCTGTGGAATGCACTTCCATCCGCAGTTCAGGAGGCCCCCTCAGTTGGTATTTTCAAGCAATGGCTAAAAGCTTATCTTTTTAGCCTAGCTTTTATAGAATGATTTTATGTCCTACTGTTTTAATTATTGTAGGTGATTGTTAAACTGGAATTTGAATTTTATTTGTTTTTGTAATTTTCTGACCTTAATTGCTGTTTATTACTTTGTTTGTTAGGTGCCCAGAGCCTCAGGGATTGGGTACCCTAGAAATTAAATTTGCCTTTCCTTGGCTTGCCTCATTGAATTGCAGACCACCTTGCTGCTGATGCTGTGGAACCCTGTGTGGTTGCAGTATGCCTCTTCATCCATAGACAGTACCAGGATTGTGACATGCATAAAGTTTATGGCCCCCAATACATTGGGAATGTCATGCATTGCATAGAATGTCTCCTTCATATACTGAATGTCATTATGTGTGGCCAGTAGTGTGATGTTGTCATGCACAGGCAGGAGCAGGGCCTCTGTGATCTGGTGCAGTGACCTGAACATGGATGACTGAATAACGCCAGTGACATCACTCACCTCTCTCTGGAAAGATCCTGTGGCATCATAGTATGCTAATGCACACAGTGCCATTGTCTCTACCAACACTGTCTGTGACTGATGGGTACATGGGAGGGCACAGGCATAGACCATATCACACAGCCATGTGATCATTGTATGGTCCACAGTTGACCATTCTAGACAGAGTGTGTCCATCTGGACATATGCATCCATCCTGGACCAGAACACACATGGTGATGGCCTGGCCCTCCATGCCTGTCCCTAATTCCCTTTGCCACTCAGCAGGAGGGCATTCATTCATAGTCCTTAAACATCTACTGGTATACTGTGTCCAGCTTGGTGGACACCTAGCATGTAGTGTGTGACCACCATCCTGTCCATTCATGCACTGACCATGCCTGGATGGAGCCACCTCCCTAACATGATTGACCCAAAGCAGGCACTTTAAGGAGTCTCCTGTTCACACTACACCTTGCAATGTGCAATGGCAGCTGCAGCAGCACATGATTACAATGCTGGTCAGTGTATCAGGACCTACAACATAAATTATGACGGATGTTCTTTTCCATATACCAGGGCAATGGTGGTGTTATCTGGGACATGGCAGAGCCTAGAATGTCATATATATATATATATATATATATATATATGCTATGGGCTCAGGGTGTGGCAGTATATGTGGTGTTCATGCAGTGTGTTGTGTGTGCTGTATTACGTATGGTGCCGCATTGCTTCTGTCTCCCCAGTACTACCATGGTAGACTGGATAGAATGGTGCTCCTGAGGGAGGAGCAGCCAGGGAGCCCAGAAGGCCCAGTGCAAACTGAAGACCCCAGACTGGCTATTGCAGATAATAGAGTCCTGTGAAATACTACTATAAAGAGGGAGATTGTTGCTGGTCGATTGGAGGAGGGACATGCTCTGTGTATTGAGGAGGAATACACAGATGCAGGACTGCTAAGCAAGTTTTGTTTTTTTAACATGTATGCCACCACTGCCTGAAATGCAGTCTCTCCAGTAGTTCTTTTACCTGCTTCAGCCATGGTCCTGCCCTGCCCTGCTGTCTTTTTCCTTGTTTCTGTAGGGAGGAACGCTGTTTGTGGTGAGTTTGACCAGTGCCAGGAACAGGGGAGAGGCCATCTGGAAACCTGGGCTGAGAAGCCTGAAGTCAGCTGGTGAACTTGGGTCACTTGAGAGTTTAACCAGTGGACCTTTAGCTACAACATTTTGTGCATAGTGTTTTTGGTAGCATTTTTGTCCTATCCTGCCTGGGGACAGAGTGAGAGAGCTCCAGTTAGAATACAGAACACGGAAGAACCCAGTTGGAATTTCAGTCAGAAAACTGTTTTTTCTGTCCTAAAGGATTTGGACTTTTTGGATTTGGACTGGGACATTCTATCTGGTTTTGATTTTATTTTTTAGTTCTTTTATTTGAGAGATTACATCTGATTTTAAAATTTAGAACCAAAGGGCTATTACACTATTTTAAACAAAAGGCAGGCTTAAAAACCAAAACTTGTGATGAGGAGCATAGTTTTAAGCACGCTTTAAAAAAGCATTGCCACTATAAATTTCTACAGCATATCAACATATATATATATACTATTAAATTTAATTTTGATTTTCACGCCCTTACTCCAATGCCTCTTGATTTAAGTGAGCATGCATGGCGTTCTGAGAAGTGTGATCACCATTTTGCTTAAACAGAGTGCAGAGAGATGAGTGTTGGTCTCTTCTCTGCTTTTATGGTTTTTATGATTTATTTGACAAGCCTGGCACAGAATTTTGAAACTGAATCTGAAAAACTGCCACACTAACTCAAAGGGCTATTGGAAAACCGTAACTTGGAGCCTTGAGAAACTATCAGTGAGACAGCAGAATTTTACACAAAGGTTATAGAAGGGCATAGAGGAAGAAAAGTGCTGCTGACAAGGAAGAAAAAGAATGACTTGGACAACAGTATAGCCAGTTTAATAGAGACCAAGAAAGTGTCTGCAGTCCCTGAACTTTGTGACCTTGCAACTCTGGCAGCTGGATTGATTGTCTCTCTGAACCATTTTCATTTCATTGGGAATATTAAGTATTATAGCTAATAAGAGCTGTTGATTTTGTTGGATTTCAGTTGAACTGTTAACTCCTAAATTTCTAATTTTGTGATTAGGTAGTTTCAGGAGAGAACTGCTAACTGAAATTTAATAAGCTCATCAGTCAATGTTTGCACCTACCAGTGTTTGGCATTTTATACTATAAGTGACAAATTGTTTTCTTAATCTATACAGTACTTACCATAGCTATCTGTAAATTTGAATCAAACCAAATCAAATTAAATATCACTCAGATTTACTGGCTTGAAAAATGGTGCACACAAGAAAGTGGATACTGGAGTTAGTCATGGATTTATTCAATGTTACTAATGCTATTACTTCTTCCCCACACCTCTACTATCCCTGGTACCCTTGGTACTTTGTGTATATTAAATAATACAGATACTGAGCAATAAGTTGATAATAGTTTAAACTCTCTGGCTCAGAGCAAGGTAGGCAAACACTCTACACCTGTTCTACAACCCAGATGTAAGGGTGAAGCTAGGGACCAAAATAAGAATGTGTTAAAACAAGGTAAGAAAGATAAGAAAGGAAAGGTAATAGATATTCAGGACAAATCTAATAAAACTGTATCCTGGGACAAAACTACTAACCTCAGAAAAGCAGGAGCATTTTCATGCAAGGATAAATCTGAGAAGAAATCTAAACAATCAAAAAATAATACATCATTTTAAGTATCCCATATATTCTCCTATGCCCCAGACAATCTCAAGTGGCATCTCAGGAGACATATTGGCTACTACTGTGCCTGGGACTACTTCAGGCAATGGTATTCTGAGGTTACCATTAGAGAGCAGCAAAATCAAACCTGAATATGATGCCTGTGATATATCATAGACTAATAGTAATTATAATGGAAATAGTGGATCTTGGGGATCCTGGGGAAATAATGGAAGCAGTGAATACTCTTCTAAATTGCTGTCTAATAAACAATCTAAACAGCCCATGAAGGTGGAAATTAATTCTGATAGGAATATAGATCCAGAGAACACTCCAATTACTATTGAAGCCTCAGGGAGTTTTACTCATGTTACGTTAAATTATTCTTTTGATTCTCCAGATTTTTCTCCAGAGTATTTTCATGAGTCTAATCCACAATTGACCTAGCAATATGACCTGAATAATATAGCTAGTGAACTGCAGGAGACTACAAGTGGTCTTAAACAATTTATGACTCCAGGAGCTGAAATACCTGTGAAGCAGCAGCAAAGTGAGACAGGGATTATTTCTCCATCTGCTTTTAGTGAGGACTTTAAAAAGTCTGTAAGTAATCCACAGACAGGTCATCTAATATTTTTGGAACATGTAATTAACCTTAAATATGAGTTAGATACTGTCAAAGAGAATATTGCCATTAACGTTCCAGACTGGATGATGTTTTACTAAAATTAAATAGATCAACTCCATGTGAGGACTCTCCATCACTTATTCTGGAAAATTCTATCTCTAATTGTAGATTTCTGTACAATTATTATCCTGACTCTCTTACATATAGGGATGAGACGTAGGTATACAAAATAAAAACTAAGAAAAGTAAAAACCAGAGAAAGCAACAAAAGACCAGAAGGGCTATTGCCACTAATATATCAGATTACTGTCCAATTACACCTGCCAGAACTAAAATGTCAGTCCCAAAACAGTATGTTCCCAAACAGACTGGAGATAGTGCTAAGTGCATTGATGGATAGGCAGTCTTAGTTGAACAGTCTATTGGCACTAAACAATTCAGGGACGAATGAAGTAAATGGAGTAAAAAGAGTACAGTAAATCCAGTCCCAGAAGTCAGCGTAGATGATTTTTGCTCCAGTTCTCTGCACAATGGATCACTGAATGCATCTGTAACTAATGATATGGCAGCTACTGTTGACATTTCAGACTGTGCCATACTATGTTTGCATGGCTATGCTGTAGCCTGTGAATTGTCCTTGTGTAAGATTAGAGACAAGACTGTGCACCTGTTTAGGGCAGCTACTGGTGCTGATATTGTAAATACTGATATAATTCAAATCTGGAATGATAAGGATGCTGATGGGATAGATTGCCTTTTTATTTTCTGCAACGTACCCTGTATTGCTAATCAAGTCTGGCTTAACCATGAAGGCCTGCTAAGATTTGGTTGTACACTTGACTATGTTAACAGAAGATTACTTAACAAAACTAACTCCTCAGTTACAAACCAGACCTCCTAGCTGTGTATCTTTGGGCTGAAAGCATCTCCCAGAAAGATCCCAGGGAAACTGAAGGATGCATTGATAAATCTTTTTACCTATGCACTAAAAATTCCAGTAGATAATTTTGATGTTATGAAAGTCTTTAGATGGGAAAATTATTCAAACTCAGGTCACATAGATGTATTAATTTGGAATCAAGAAAAGCAGATAGTATACTGAATAAAGCTACACTGCTGTATGAGGCTGGGGTATATATAATAGAGAGCTCTATTTTCAAGAAACCTGTCTCTAGGACTGAAAGTAACAGACCAGGACTCATGGAAGACAAAACTAACAAATCATTAGCTTTATATGGTTTGAGTCATTTATCAAATGAGAACAACTTTATGCTTAAGAATACCATTTTTCATCTTTCAGAACAATTGTTAAACATTTCTTTTGAAAACCCTGATGCCATATCTGTCTTTAGACAGGGGTCTGATGTGGATTGTGACCTGGTCATTCTGAGAGTAGGTTTCCTGAGTCTATATAATAAGATTCTGGATAATGTGGCCCTACTGAATAATATGGGGGTACACATAGTCCAATTTACTGAGTCTACTTTTTACACCATCCAAACTAGCTCTGTTCCACAAAATTCAGATATTCAATATGAGGGTAGTCCCCATAGGAAAGATATTGGTCTGACATTAAATAACATATCAGTTTCAAATAAGTTTGATGTTCTAGCTACTCAAGTAGACTGACTGGAGGACTCAGTGCATTTTGTCACTGATAAAAGAAAAATGACGTTAATCTCTTGGATTATCTCAGGGTTGCCAATAGATTTGCAGATAAGGAATGGATTGATTTTATATCTGAATTTGACATAATCTGTCTCCAAGAAACATGGCACCTTCAAGAGTCAGAAATATCATATTAAACGGATATATATATTTTCAGGTACCAGGATTAAAAACAGCTAAAAAGGGAAGACAGACTGGAGGCCTGGTAACCTGGGTTAAGACTGAAAAAGATACCACAGATGATTTATTATATTCAAGTAACAATGCTATTATTCTTTTTCTGAAAATGAAAGGGGAAAAATTATATTTGGCCAATGTTTATATTCCGCCATCCAATTCCAAATCATATAACTTAAACATATGGGAACAGCTTGATGATTTTATACACAAAACTTGGGCCATTACTTCTTGTAAAGAACTAATTTTATGTGGATATTTTAATGCAAGAATGATGGGCATGCAGACAATGATTTTCATAACTGGTGCTATGCGGAGGCCTATAATTTCACTAGATGTTCACAAAATAGTAAGGTAAATGCAATGGGACATAAATTAATAGAAATTCTCTCTATATATAATTTTGCCCCAATAAATGGTAGGGTACAGGGAGATCAGCTTGGTAACTACACCCATTATTCTGCCAGAGGACGATCAATCATAGATAATATTTTTTGGAATGGCGATATGTCACTATGGGACACTTATATGATTCCTTTGAAAGCTGAAAGCGATCATTTGCCTCTAGTGTTGAAATCCATAAATATGGTTAATCCAAAAGTGGCTTTACCCTTTCTGCAATTTGTAGAGATTAGAAATAAGAATATTAGATAGCATTAGACGGCAGTCATCCCAATTAGGGAATTGCTAATAAAGCTTATGCTGGCAGTCCTTGAAGACAATTTAGACCATCTTAAGATAAATCAATGTGTTACTTCTTGTTTAGAGGAAGTTAGATCTCTTTTAATTAATAAAAATAATAATAGCAAAAATGACATGAAAAAAGACAGCTCTACTTGGTTTGATGCTGACTGCCACATGGCCAAAAAGAATTTTAAACATATAGTAAGATGGGTTAATTTTAATGATTCTGATGTTGCACATAAGAACTTAAATAAAGTTAGAGCTGTATATAAGTGATTTCTCTCTAATAAGCAAAAAGAATTTCAGTTGAAGCTATGGAATCATATGCTGAGGATAATAAATAATCAGGATACTCAATCCTACTGGCTACTTGTTGCAAAAGGCACACATAATCTGAAATATCAAATTGACACTTACATATCTCTGGAGACATGGACATGCTTCTACTCTTCCAAAATTTTTTGTGTAGACTATAATGGCCCTAATGTTAGTTTAGAAGTCAATATGGCACAATTTGGTTCATTTACAACTCCTGAAATCTATATTATTATTGCTTCTTTCAAATCTAGAAAGGCAGCCAGTCAGGACCTTATTTTGTCTGAAGTATTTTTGAGCTTTCCCTCTCTATGGGCAGACTTATTGACACTCTTTTTTAACCAGTGCTGTCAAAAGCTCGAATTTCCATCTTTCTGGAAGGGTGCTTTAATAATTTTCATCTATAAAAAGGAGGATAAATCTGATCCAATGATGTACAGGCCTATTTCTTTACTTGACAATTTTGGAAAGATTTTTGCAAAATTAATTTTGGAGAGACTAAGAAAACAACTGGGTCTAGTATGTGACCTTTCAGAAGCCCAGGCAGGTTTTAGGGCAGGCTACTGTACTACAGATAACCATTTTGTTGTCAGACAATTATATGAAAAATATGCAGTTTTGCATAAACAAAAGGTCTATGCAACCTTTATTAATTTTAGCACAGTGTTTGACACCATCTCCAGCAACAAGTTGTGGAACTTAATGAAGGAAAAAGGTTTCACACTTGAGATCATAGCGATTGTTAGGGAACTCTATACCGACACGTGTGCCCAAGTTAAACTGGGTACTTCTGGTCAGCTCTCCTCTATTTTTCCAACTAATACAGGGGTCAGGCAAGGCTGTGTTCTTGCACCAATTCTTTTTTGTATCTACGTAGACAAACTTTTGGAAGACTTAGAACATTCGCAGTCAGATTCTCCTAACATCTTGGATAAACATTGTGCTGTGTTGGCATATGCCGATGACCTAGTACTATTATCTTTATCTCAGTCTGGGATCCAGCTTAAACTGAATATATTGGATGATTATGCTAAGAGATACATTCTGAGAATTAATGATGAAAAAAGCCAGGTGGTGATTTTTGAGTCAAATTCTGTGAGAAAATCATGGATGATAGGGACAAATAAAATTAAGTCAACTAAGCATTATACTTATCTTGGTCTAACTTTAGCCAATGATTGCAAATGGCTCAGACACACTAATATGTTATTAACTAAGCTTAAACTGACAGCTACATCTCTATATATTTTTAACAGAAAATATGGAGGTAACACGATTAAACCGCTATTGACAGTGGCTAGAGCTAAAGACAATGCTCAAACACTGTTTAAAGGAGAAATTTGGTATTCCCGCTATGTAAATAAACTTGAAGTCCCACTAAATAAATTATTAAGGTCCTGTCTGGGTTTAAACAACTCTGTACTCACCTCCTTGATTCATGCAGAGCTAGGTACTTCCTGTATCAAAGCCTTTTTTATGGCTAGGATGGTAAATTACTGGATTAAGGTGTCCCAGCATAATCACTCCAGGTTCACATTTCTATGTCTAAATGAAAAATATTCATGGCTTAGCTTAGTTCACCTAAAATCAGAATGGCTTTCCACAATTTTTCATATACTGTATTATCTGAAACTGGACTGGAATATCTAAGAAACTATAGAGACATAGGTGCTATTATAAGCTTAAAATATCAACAATTTGTCACTAACAAAATTGTAGACTTTTTTAAACTTAAAGACCTGGAAAACAATCTTAGGCTGAAGATCTCACCATGTTCAAGAGTAAATAACGAACATTATTATAGGAATTATCTAGATGTCCTAGTTGATCAAAATCAAAGAATTCAATATGCCAAGTATAAGCTGGAGTTATTTTCCAGTAATATATTAGATGCTATTTACAGAAAAGATCACTCTAGGCAGGCTAGACTGTGTACCTGTTCTACTTTTTCCTCTCCGGAAAACCTAAAGCATGTTATATTCAGGTGTCCCTGGTATAACTTTCCGAGGGGGAAATGGATAACTTCACTCTGCAATACAATTCAAACCACTAATCAAGATCTACTTTTGAGGATACTTTTCATTACTAATGACAAAACAATAATTAGGTCAGTAGCTCAATATTTAGTGTATATCTCTATAATTCATCTCAAAGTCAAAGGTGCTAAAGGCCAATGAATAAGAAATTTCAAAAACAATGCTGTATTTATAACATGTTTAAGATATTATATGTGTAATGTGTTGTACTTTTAATAAATGCAGAGTTTTTGCTTGTATGTGTAATAATACTTATCTGTAATCAAATATTGTTTATATTGTACTGTATTATTATATATTTGCACATAATTGTACTTTTCTTGGTTTCATATAGAAAAGGTTAAAAGACCAATCAAATAAACTTAAAGTTGGCTGGCTCGGTGGTGCTGAGGGTTGAGGTGCTGGATGCCACACCTCGCGCAACACTGGTGACCCGGGTTTGGGAATGGACTCAGGTTGCTCGGGGGTTGGCAGGGGGAGGAAGGATTGAGCATCCCAGAGGATGCTTTCCTCCCTCAGGGGTGGTTACCAGGGATGTGGAAGCATCCAACACTCCCGTAGAGAGAGCCAGTGGAAGCACTGGGCCTCAAGGGATTGGCAGTCTGGCGCCGGAGTTGGGGAGGGGGATGTCGAGGGAGCATGAGAGGATGATGTGCACTGGCATGTTGCCTCTCTGGACGTAAGTCCTAAAGGTGCCGGCATCCTAAGGGGGCTAGGGAAACTAAGCAGAGAAAATTGGGAAAAAAGTATAAACCTTGGCTCTACAGGCAAAAATGATGCTAAGGGGGGATGGGACACCTTGAGGATTGCCCTGGCGGACAGAGTAGGAGGAGGTATGAGGCCTCCTCTGAAAGCCATGGGAACTGGAAAGTGTAAAAAAATAAATAATAAACTTAAAGTAAAAAAAAAAAAAAGTAACCCTTAGGCTGCCAACAGAAATATAACACATAGGAATTTTGGACTGATATATCAGTCCATGCCCTGCAAGGGTTAAACTTACTATAAAGATGACCTTACTGTCTACTGGGCTAAGGTGGAGCCCTCTAGATTAGGTAAGGCCATGCTGGTGGCAGTGAAGAGTCAGAGTGCAGCTCTGTGTACACTGTGTCCTCCCAGTGGGCTGCCACAGCTATGCATGTGCATCCTGCACATACCTATCCTCTGTATTCCTCTCATTCCAGGCCTGTTATGCACTCCTGCTAAGGCTGGTATTGGTGGAGCCAGACTGTATGGCTACCACATCCATAGGATCAAGTGAGGATGCCAGGAGGAGAGGAAGACCTGAGTCTGGGTTTCTGAGGTTATCTGGATGGTGCTTTATATATGCTATGGTGGAAGGAGTGTCCTGTAAAACTATTCCACCCTTCCCAGGGAGGCAGTCACCAGTGGCATGCATTCCTCTTAATGGACATTGGATAGTTTCCTCATTGAACAACTTTTTGTTTACTTGTTTTGTAGAGGTTTAATGCCAAGAAATGTAGAGTTCTCCAGTTGGGGCTTAGGAACCCAGATAATGAGTACTTTGTGGGTGGGGAGAAACTGCAGATTTTGTGGGGAAAGGATCTTGGGGTGGTTGTGGATGCTAAAATGAATAACTCTGAGTAATGTAGGAGGGCTGTGGCTAAAGCAAATAAAATGCTCGGGTGCATTGCTAGGGGATAACCTCAAGGAGATGGGAGGTGCATTTCCCTCTGTGTAACTGCTTGGTTTGACTGAACCCAGATTACTGAGTGCAGTTTTGGTGCCATTACTTAAAAAAGGAGATGCACTTCTGGAGACGGTCCAGAGGAGAGTGACCAGGATGATACAGGGTCTGGGGGGAGAGATCCTATGAGGAGAGACTTGGGGAGCTAAACTTGTACTCCTTGTAGGACAGGAGGGACAGAGGAGATATGAGTGAGGTCTTTAAATATCTAAAGAGAGTGAACAGGGTCAGCCTGAATAGGGTGTTCCTGATGATGGAGGAGGGGGGGCCACCAGAGGGCATTCCATGAGGCTGGTTGGAGGGAGGCTCAGAGGGGGGGATGAGGAGATGCTACTTTCTTGAGAGGGTGGTGGACCCATGGAATGCACTGCCTACGTAGCTGCTGGGTGTGGATACAGTGGAGGGATTCAAGAGGGGCTGGGACAGATATAAGGGGAAGGTAAAACTGAGAAATGCCGGATCTGGGGGGGGTAACTCTGTTCAGGGATGGGGCTAGGGGATTTAAAGGGGAGGAAGAAAGGGCAGCAATGGTGTCCTGACAGGGTGCTAATTTTTGAGCAGACTCAATAGACCTTTAGGCCTACTCCACTGGCATTTTAGTATGTTAGTATGTTAAAAAGACTTTTTGTTTGTATTGCATTTGATCATACATTTAGGTAGAGATTGGGGTGGACAGGGGGGGGATTTGGAGGAGGGGAAGCAAGGGGTGGAGGAGAAGGGTCTGCCAGGTCCTGACCCCTCCAGAATGCTGTGGACCCTGTCTGCACCAGTTGTAGGTCAAGCATGAACAGGAGGGAAGCAGGTTGTAAGCAGTGGGAGTTAGAGCATGTCAGGAAGGAAGAGAGGGAGAAGAGAAGGGTCTGCCAGGACATGACCCCTCCAGTATGCTGTGGACCCTGCCTGCACAAGGCAGAGGTAGAGCATGACAGGAGGGAAGCAGGTTGTAAGCAGCAGAGGTAAAGCACAACAGGTGGGAAGTAGGCAGCAATGGGGGAGTAGGCTTCAGAAGGACCAAGAGAGAGGGAGGTGGGAGAGAAGAAGGACCAAGACCAGCCCTTTCAGGAAAGAATGAGGTGGAAGTAGGAGGTGAGGAAGATGTTTCCCTAGGTTCAGGACCCTCTCCAGGATGCAAAGAACCCTGCCATGGGCATAGGCCCAGCAATGGTGAGTGGGTAATGAGGGTAAGCTAGTGTACAGAGGAGGGAACAGGGGAGTGGGAGTAAGGTAGAAAGGAAGGGGTGCTGGAGGAGGATGTAGGGGGAGGGTTTTGCAGGAAAGAGTTGGGCACGAAGCTGAAGCAGACTCATACAGGAACAAGTTAAGGAGGATTGTAGCAGGAGCAGCTAGCAGAAAGAAAGTTATATAAGGCAGAGGCAAGGGAGAGTGGGAGTAGGAGGAGTGTTGTATTTGAGGTGGGAGGGAGTTCCAGATTTTGGGGAAGTGATAGGAGAAGCCTGATTGGCTGATGAGGGTGGTACAATGGGGGACTAGCAGGGTATGAGTGTCAGAGGATCTCAGAGTGGGAAGAAGGCAGGGCAGGAGGGAGGGAGCATGAGAGGTAGGAAGGAAGTACACCAAACCAAAGTTTGGAAGTTAGCTTAGCACAGTGAGCCAGAAGTCTGTTAGCAAGCTGGGAGAATAACAGGGCATGGCAAAGGTCACAATGATGGGTTTTGAGATGGGATGTCAAGAACGAATCGACAGAAGGAGTTGAAAAGAGAGTCCATTCTATCTGGTAGGAGAAGATATGGGAACGGCACCATAGACTACATCATAGTAGTCAAAATTGGAGAGGATCGTCTTCTGGAAAAGTTCTCACTGGGCTGTAGGAGGGATGCAACTATGGTTCCTGTAAAGGGCTCCAAACTTGGGGTGCAGTTTTTTCAGAGTGGTGTCAATGTGGCCAGAGAAGTTGAGGTGCTGGTCCAGTCAAATCCTTAGGTATTTAAAAGAGGTGGTGTCCTCAAGGATGGTCCCATCAAGGGTGTGAAAATAGGGTAAGAGGTGGAGCCTAGAGAGTCTCTGCCTAGTGCTGAAGGTCATGGAGACTATCTTTTTGGCATTTAGGAATAGATGATGTGAGACAAACCAGAGCTAAACCTGGTGGAAGTCATGCTGTAGAGTGGTTGCTACATTAATGGTGGTTTTGCCAGAGGTGAACAAGATGGTGTCATTGGCATACATATGGATATAAGAGGAGGCAGAGCAGACTAAGGGAAGGTCAGTTAGGAAAATGAAGAAAAGGATGGGGCTTAGCACAGAGCCCTGTTGGACTCCTGTGGAGATTGGGAGTGGTGGAGAGATTGCATTCTGAATCCCAACTGATTGTGTGCTGCCTGTGAGGTAAGCTCTAAACCAGGTAAGAGAAGGAGTAGACAAACCAGCAGCCATAAGGGAGTTGAGAAGGAGGGTATGGGAGACTGTCAAAAGCCTTGGTGAGGTTGACAAAGATGGCAGAGGTGATGGGGCCATTGTCCATCCTGGTAAGGTTGGAGTCAGTGAGCCTAAGGAGGGAGGTGGTAGTGGAGTGGTTCTTCTGAAAACCAGATTGGAACAGGGTGAAGAAGGAGGAGTCAGCAAGAAAAGAGGTCAGTTGAGACAGGACCAGGTGTTCTTGGAGCTTAGCAAGGGTGGGGAGAAGGGTGATTGGACAATAATTGGCAGGGGAGGAAAGATCGCCACCCTTAGGGAGAGGGAGGACCACCACATGTTTCTAGTGCATAGGGATGGAGGAGGATGTAAAGGAGAGATTTACAATTAGAGAGCGATGGTAGGCAATAGCTGGGGATAAGAGGTAGAGAAGTTTAGGGTCAAGGTCATCTGGAAAGGAGCCTTTGGAGGGACTGAGAGAGAGAGGGGCCATTAGTGTCTCCTCTGGGGAGATAGGATATAATGAGAAAAGAGGTGGGTACAGGGGGATTGAATGGTAGGAGAGGCTTGAGGGAAGGGATTTTAGAAGGTTTGAGGCACAGGAGGTACAGTAGGAGTTGAACTCTTGAGCCACTATGCAAGGTTCAGACTCTAGTGTGTTGTTTATATTAAGCACAGGGGGTGGGGGATGTGAGAGGGGGAACAGTGAGTGGACTACTTTCCAACATTTGGAAGGGGAGTTTATGTTATTGAAGAAAGAGGATTTAAAATATTTAGACTTGGCAAGTCTGATTGCTTTAGGACAAGTATTTCTTAGCTTGCAATAGTTAGTAAGGGCTGATGGGAGCTGAGAGGCCTTGTGTTTCCTCCTGAGGCAGGACATTAATTCAGGGGTGATCCAGGGGTGATGGATAACTCAAACTCTAGTGCATTTGAATGGGGCATGGAAGTCCCAGGTAGCTATAAATCTGTCTTTGAAGTGAGTGAGGGCTTGGTCGATGGAAGAGGCAGATGCAATTGGGGACCAATCAGAATTGGATATATCTCTGAGGAAAGAGTTTAAGTCAAGGGAACTGAAAGAGTGAAGTTGTAGGATTTTATGTGGCAGTTTAGGTCTTTGAACCTTCCTGACCACAAAAATAGGATGGTGATCACTGAGGGCATCCGGAAGGTTTGCTTGTAATGTGACCAGTGGGCATGCTGGGGGAGGGGGGCATGGGAATGGTGTGTGCTGGCAAGTCAAGGAGCTTATTATAAGGCCAGTTGGCATGCTGGAAGTGGCACAGGGATGGTGTGTGCTGATGATCTAAGGGGCTTGTAGTGTGGCCAGCAAGCATGCTGGGGAGCACAGGGGTGGTGTGTGCCACCACACCAGGGGGCCTGTAGTGTGACTAATGGCATGCTGGGGGGTGAGCACAGGGATGGTGTGTGCTGCCAAGCCCTTGGGCCTGTTGTGAGGCCAGTGGGCTTGCTTGGATGGGCACAGGGCTGGTGTGTACTGTGGAACCAGGGGGCCTGTAGTGTGGCCTGTAGGCATGGTGTGGGGACATGGGGATGGTGCATGCTACCAAGCCAGGGAGCCTATAGTGTGGTCAGTGAGCATGCTGTGTGGCATAAGCACGGTTTGTGCTGCTTAGCAAAGAGGCCTATAGTATGGCTGCAGCCATGAAGTGGGATCACCACCTTGCTGGGCATGCTCTGTGCCATCAATCATGGCTATATTATGGGTTGTCTTGCAGGCCCTATGTGCATGTGGTTTGTGGCAATTCTCTCCATAGCATAGTGCTGTGCCTGCACACCTATACATCAGGCCTACATGCAACAAGTCATATATGTGCATGTGTGTGCACTAAGATGGCCAGGCAGTGTGACAAGGCAGTAGGAATGGCAAGTGGGGTGCTGTGGTGCATAGGGATGGGTATCACCAGCAGAATGTATAGATCGCTGGTAAGGCTGCACCTAGAGTATTGTGTCCAGTTCAGGAGACCACATCTCCAGAAGGACATAGACGGAGCGGTGGTGATTCAGAGGAGGGCAACTAAAATGGTGCAGGGGCTGTATCAAAAGTCCTATGAAGAAAGATTAAAGGACCTCAATATGTACTGTACACCCTGGAACAGGGGAGGGAAAGGGGTGATATGATAGAGACCTTTAAATACCTCATGGGGGTAAAGAAGGTACAGGAGCGGAGTATTTTTCAGAAGGAAGGGTGCTCAAGAACAAGGGGACATGCTATGAAGCTGGAGGAGTAGATTCAGGAGAGATGTGAGGAAGTATTTCATCACAGAAAGAGTGGAGGATTCCTGAAACAATCTTCCACTGGAGGTGCTGGGGGAAAAAACAGTGGTGGGGTTTAAGAATGCATGGAATAAGCTCAAAGGAATCATAGTGGAAAGGAAGAGGGGAAGGAGAAAGAGCTGTAGATCAGGCACAGTCTGATGTAATAATGTAGGTAGGGAGAAATGGGCAGACTGGATGGGCCAAGCGGTCCTTATCTGGCATCAAATTCAATGTTTCTATATTTTTGTTTATTCAGCCACTCTCCACTAGCGATGCATAGTGTTTTTGTGGTACTGTACACATGTATCTGCTGTGCATGCTTATGTGTCAGCTGTCTGTGCTTATGTGCCACACATGTGCATGCCACACAGCAATGGACAGCACGCTTTAGTTATGTATTCCAGTATGCACTGTGGTTGCTCACCATGTAGGGATAGTTTGCCCATCATACATAAACACCCACATGAATAAGGATAGTGGGCAGGATTCACAAAGAAAGCCAAAAATACTGCAGCTGCGGGAAAAAGGCCAGCAGCACTGTAGAAATGCAGTTGTGCGATATTCATAAAGAAATTTTGAGCAGGTGCAGAATTTCATAAAATCCTGGGAGTGGGTCCCAGGGAGGTAGCCTGGGTAAAACATTGGCTGGATAACAGGACACAGAAAGTAGTTGTAAATGGAGACCACTCTGAAGAAAGACGGGTTGCTAGTGGGGTACCGCAGGGTTCAGTACTGGGTCCAGTCCTTTTTAATGTCTTCATAAGTGACATTGCAGAGTGACTGGAAGGGAAAGTATGTCTCTTTACAGATGACACAAAGATCTGCAACAGGGTTGATACACAAGGAGGCATGGAAAGGATGAGAAGAGACTTGGCAAGGTTGGAGAAATGGTTAGAAGTATGGCAGCTAGGATTCAATGCAAAGAAGTTCAAAATAATGCACCTGGGAAACAAAAACCCAGTGGAAGATTACACAATGGGGGGAGGTAGTAACAACAACAAAAATGGAAAGGGACTTGGGGGTAATCATATCAGATGACCTTAAGGTTGGCAAGCAATGTGAGAAGGTGGTAGGGAGGGCTGGGGGGATACTGGGATGTATAGAGAGAGGGAGAGGCATCACCAGCAGAAAACAGGAAGTTGTTATCCCCCTGTACAGACAGTTGGTGAGACCCTATCTGGAGTACTGCATCCATTTCTGGAGACCCCATCTCCGAAAGGACATAGACAGGATGGAGGCAGTTCAGAGGAGGGTAACTAAATTGGTGCAGGGTCTACAAGAGAAGCCATATGAGGAGAGACTAAAGGAGCTTAATATGTATACCCTTGAGGAAAGGAGGGAGAGGGGTGACATGATAGAAACATTTAAGTACCTCAGTAGAATCAACAAAGTCCAAGAGGGTAGCATCTTTCAGAAAAAGAGATGTGCAAGAACAAGGGGACACAATTTGAAGATAGAGTGGGGACGGCTCGGGGGCAATGTGAGGAAGCTTTTTTCACAGAGAGGGTGGTGGATGCATGGAACAGCCTTCCTGAGGAGGTTGTGGGGTCTAAAAATGTGGGAGAATTCAAGAATGCATGGGACAGACATATGGCAATTTTTGTGGGGGGTAGGAAGAAATAGGCTGTTGGTTAAATAGGATCTGCAGCTTATCCTCTAGGTAGGGAAATGGGCAGACTAGGTGGGCTAAGAGTTCCTTATCTGCCACCAAAGTCTATGTTTCTATGTTTCTATCCCCGCAGCTGCGGAATTTCAGGATCTGTGGAAATTGCACACTTCTGAAAATCCGCAACTGCGGATCCGCAGCTCCAGAAATAGCATAGGAGGCATAGCAACAGGTGAACTTAATTAGCTGGAACAGCAGACTTTAACAGGGCTGCCATAGAATGAAGCTGAAAGATTCCACAAAGAGACCAGCAACCAGTACCTCAACTGGCACTTCTGCGCCAGAAGTACCAGCAATACCATGGTACCACAGTGGTCAACTGTTACTGCTGGTCCCCCCTTCCTGTGGTGTTCCTGTTGCCTGCAGGGGTAGCACTCACTGCAGGCTGGCCAGGCCCTACTGCCTATGGGGCTCTGTCATGGGCTGCACTGTGTCTGGTGGTTGTTGCTTGTTGCCATATCATGGCAATGTGTGCTTTTGTTGCTGTTACAACAGCCACAGTTATACTGTCTGGGATGTTATTACCTGTGCCTCACCTCTGCCTTAATTGATTCCAATTGCTGGGGCACTACTGCAGTTTGCTGAGGGAGAGTTACACCTCATTCTACTTTGTGTAATATTTTTTCCACACCTGTGGAAAAAAAACTGGTTGTGAATAGCCTTTCAAGGGCTGTGCCTTACTTATCTCATACCTTTTTTCCTCAGGGACTTCCACAGCTGCACTTTTTTCCACAGTCCTTAGTGTTCTTTTCTGCAGCTGCAGAAGGTTTTGTGAACAGCACTCAGTGCAAGTTCCCGTTTGTTGTCATAGCTACAGCAGTTTTGGGGACTTAGGGAAGGTTTTGTACCTTCAGAAGGCTTTGTGAATCCAGCCCAGTGTGTATTGTAGGGCTGGTGATAAGGCATATTTCTTCAAAGGTTGTTACATTTTTTGGTTGCCAAAAAATAGCTCTAGTATAATATAAAATATCAGTATATCTTTGTGGAACAATGGCAAATTTGGGTGTGATCATGCATACCGATGAAAAAAAGTGGCCCAATGACCCCTTTAATGGAAAAATAACTCCACAAGGTATTTAGACAATTTCACCTGCACTTGATCTGCTTTAGTGGAGTTTGAGAATTTTCCTTTAATTTAAAATACAGTTAGTTTTCAGGGGAGCTTGAGTTAAGGCTACCTACACATTAGTAACCTCCATGGAATCTGACCTTTCATGCCATTTTTATGGCTGCATAGTGAGAGCTATACCAACATCTTGCTGTGACATAGTAGAAAAAGGGGGAGGGGTAAGCATGTGACCATATTCCAAACAAAGCACAAAATTGTGCAGGTGAAGCACTTCACTCCACTACCTGCAAAATCGCTCCACTGTCTCCATTTAGTACTGCCTCTGTCCTTCACCACACTATTTTCTTGCTGCCAACCCCACTGCCTGCCTCTCCATTTACTAGTTGGTCCAACGTTTAGTCCCGTCGGCTGAAGCTTCCACACATCCCCGATGAGATACAGTACTGATCCACAGTGCGCACTCATTCACGAATGAGTCCACAAAAATGTTCTACTTAGTCGTAAAACACCCTACTCATCCCTATATTGTCTGTTGATGATGGGAAAGTGAAGCTGATTTCAAACTGAGTGCTCTATCCATTGTAATTGTGTGCTTGAAAATTTATGCCATGACTCTGGGCATGCGCAGTAACAGCATGAATTTTCAAACACAAAATTACAATGGATAGAGCACTTAGTTTGAAACAGGCTTCACTGTCCCATTTTCAAAAACAATTTAGAAATGAGGAGGGTGTTTTACTGCCTAGGAGAACATTTTAGCAGACTTGGTAATGAATGAGTGTACCTGTAGACTTTGGCTGGCAGGACTAAAGGTTGGACTGAGTACACTGTACTTTTAGCAAAATTAATGAGTAATTCCTACATGTCTACTAATGTGTGGGCCCCTTCAAGCTCCTTTTCTGTGCTCTTAAAGCAGCATAGCAGTCATGTTGGCTATGACCAGAGTTTGTAAAATGATGTAGCCAAGGGCATGCATAAGACTACTCAAAAGTTAAAGTTGTACTTTATGTGGTCAAGAGTGGAGGAGAGAAAAGTTTTGACCCAATAGTCTTCTTCATTATTTTTTTAATCTTGTTTTAGTGTTTGGTTTATATTTAAACATTTATTGCATTTGACATCACATGTTAATTAGAAGGGGATACCGGAACATAAAAAAAGAAGGGGAGCACAAATAGAGGCGAGGTTAAATGGATGCTTCCCTTGGTCTCAAACTGTCCCTTGTTTAAAAAATACATTTGTTGATTGCTCACATTCTGTAGAATGTGCTGATGTAGCTGGTACTTTGATTCTGATTCCTTGTTTCTTTTTGAATGTGAAAAACAGACTGCCCACCATACTGGTGTTACCATACAAAAATGTGTTTGCTTACATTCTTTGACCGTCTCCCACTGCATCTTTCCTGAACATGGGAAATCCCCAACTCAGTGAAGCCACTCAAGATGCAGTGGGAGGAGAGGAGACTATTGCATCATGAGTGTCTGCACTGTTTGGTGGTGTTCCTAATATTCAGGAAGTATGAAATAATAATAAATCAAGGATTTAAAACAAAACAAGGCTGGGTATACTACATTACACCATTAGCAAGCATTTCAGTTAAACTAAGAAAGAAAACAGATAAAACAACCGGCAACATCCATGAATTATAGATAAGGTAAGCAATCACAAAATGTTGGTTTTCAACTGGAAATAATATAATGTAAATTTGGGCTGATAGTGTCCCTTTAAGGGTGTACATTATGGACAATAGATACAAAAAGGGTATCCATGGCTGCATGTGAATTCTGACTGTTTATATTTCCTACACTATTGGTATCTTACTCATTGACAGAGCCCCGTGTTTTCTTAAATAAGAAATAAGAAAAAAGAAGAAAAACAAGGCATAAAACAAAAACAAAACAAACAAACAAAAAAAAACACACATGAATGTTTTTTTTCCAAAACTAAATTAATGCCTGAAGCTGTTGTTGTCTATGCTCTATTGTTACCATAAAGTAAGGAACTGGCAGCAGAATTGTCTGATTCACTAAACCTTTTAAGACCGTAGCATAATGTTGCTTAATACAATGTAATATACTAGGAATGTGACTTCTAGTGTGTATAAGGTCATTTTGAGTTATTTTAGTAATGTAAATATGCTAAGAAATAAAACTAAATGCTCAATGAATAAATAGAAATAACACAAAATTCCAGAAAAATAAAAATAAAAATTGTAAAAAATTAGAAGAATTTCATGGGGCTCTACTCATTGCTATGTAAAGTGCTTTGGTATATAATATGTATGAACAACACTGACACCAAATTCTGTTCTATTCTATTCTGTGCTATTCTGTTCTAACTAAAACAAGACAGTTTGTCCCATTTTTCCTCAGTATAATAAACACTACCCTACTATTACACTTTGGTATAGCCTCCTTTTCTATGGCTGCATATTGGAGCTATTCATGAAGTCTTGCTGTAACACAGAGAGGGAAGGGAGATCCAGAATCATGTCACTGGATTCAGAATGAAGCACATTTTGGAAGTGAAACACAGTCACTCTGCTACTTGAAACATGCTGTTGTCTCAATTCAGTACTGCCCCCACACTGCTATACCATTTTCTTGCTGCCAATCCTGCTGCCTGCTTCAAACTCCATGGCACAGCTCTGCTTTTATTTGAATACATTACAACACAAGCAGACTTGCATTTCTCTCTGTAGATAACTGTAATCTACTTTGGCGTTTCGTGGAAGAGCCAGTGATGGGGCCACAGCTGTGGTGGTGGCATTCAGAAGCAGTAAAGATGGTTTCTGCCACCAAGGAGACAGAGAGCATGATGTCATTCAGCTTGTGGAGGTTATAAAAGGCTATTTTTAAAAGCAGAATCTGCAAATTAATTTCAGTGTTGAGTAACAAAGCTGTCTGAATTAGTTTCATAAATATATATGCTAAATCAGCCAATATGTTTCTCTGTCCCTAAGTACTGTATCTGTCCTTTCCCAGGGATTTGTTTTCCACATACAAGTTCAACCTAGTATATTTATCTGGTCTCCAAAGAGGTAGTGAAGAGCAGTGACATAAATTCCTTGAACGACTGAGTTCTGCCTAACTAGGTTGTGAATCAGCCTATCGGGGGATTATTGACAGCCTCATTAGAACTGTTACTGTAATTATAGATCAGCTTAGAGTCAATCCATATTCCCTCCACAAAAAGTGATATTAACATTAATTTATTGAGTATTAGTACAGTCTCTTCACTAGTTTCAAAAATTATGAGCCCAACACACTGTCTTTCATTTCACAACTATATAAGCAAAAAGGCAGACAGCAAGGTAATTATTTCTAATACCATACACGGACGAGTCTGTTCTGTGAAGCTTACAACAATTGCAGTACACATATGCTAACACAGCTAAGACATTGATCTGTAACTGCCATAAGAAAAGGCAAACAGTATAATCCTCAGAAAGGTTAAAAAGTTGACAGAAGATACAGGAGTTGTGGATGAGTGGTTCGAATCTCACACGAAGTGAATAAGATCATTTCCTTTTTACTGCTGCATAGTGGAGCTATATATGATGTCTTGCTATTACACAGAGACAGAAGGGAGCTCCAGAAGCACCTCACCAGATTCCAAATGAAGCACAACATATTGGAGTTGAAGAACAATCACTCTGCTACTTGAAGCACTCTGCTGTCTGCATTCAGTACTGTTCCTCCCCAACAGCTACACTATTTTTGTACTGCTAACCCTGTTGCCTGCCTAAAACTCTATGGAACTGCTCTGCTTTTATGTGACTACATTGTAACACATGCAAACTTGATGTTTCTCTCTGTAGATAACTGTAATCTACTGTGGTGGTTCATGGATGAGCTGGTGGTGAAGCCACAGCTGTGGCAGTGGGAATTGTTTTCCAGTTTGCCACTAGATCATGAGGAGGGCCAACAGCAGCTAACTACAACATGACTTCATGGGTGCAGGGACTTTGGGCTTTTGCTCAGCGGTGTGAACAGGGAGTTGAAAAGACAGCTAATTCACAAGTGCTGAGAGAGCACTGAGTGGCTGACTGGCTGGTGGAGCTTCTATGTGAATACTAATGGGCACCAGTAGGGTAGAGGCACTTGCTGCTTATCTCCACAAGCTTACTCTATTTTAAACACACTGCTGTAAACTGATCTATTACTCTTAAATACACTGAACTGATATAAATGAACTGTACCATTTCATAGAATGTAGTCATGAAACACACCAGTGCAGAAATAAAATGGGAGATAACGTCTCCAAATGGGGCAGCAGAGATTGTTGTCTTCTTCCACAAATCTACCTAATTAGTATGCACCTTCAGTGGTATTTTCCTTCACAGGCTCACATCACAACCCACATTTTGAGCTTTTGTGTCTGGTTGTCTGCTAATCTTGTTTGTCCAGTGTTTAAACCTTCATGACTGGTCTGATTGTCAACCTTTATGTCCGGTCTGCATGTCAATGTTTAGGTTCAGTGTTTAGATCAACATAATGATCTCTTCTGTTCTGTTTTGAAGCATTTGCCTCCTGTTTTCTTTCTGGCCTGGTGTGTTTCACAACTAGATTATATTAAATGGTACAGTTGATTTATACACTCTTTCAAATAACATGAACAGTGTCTTAGTTAAATTGTTTGTACTTTTTATGCATTGTAGTTTTATGAGGAAATGCAGATTTTTGCTTCATTAAAATCTGGAAACTTACATACTGTATATTTCCTCATTCATTTAATGTTAACACATGGTAGCTGTATGCAACTGTTAATGGATAAACACAGCAAAGTAAGTATCATGTAGAATTCAGTGTTGAAACTTTCTAATAGAAACTTTGTTGTTTATTACAGAGGTGCTGCACCTGGAAGGATATATGGTATTATTATTATTACATTTTAACCCTTAGTCTGCCAGAAGATTTAGAATGTACAGTAGCAGCGCCAAATTAGTCAAGGGATTTTGTGAGATTCCCCATTAATCCTTCAGGAAATTTAGGGGAAAAAATCACAAAATATTCCTTTGTTATACCTAGAATGGTCACAAGATGGCGAACATGCTTTACTCTTGCTATAAGTGGTATGTTTTTTGTCAGAACAGAGATAGAGTTTAGGTATGCCCACCAGGTGGCACTCTAAAATTCAGGTGGTAATGAAATAAACTATCAAAATTATTGTTCCCCCCAAGTACAGTACACAGTAGCTAAATTAAATTTTGCCTGATGTTTTATACTATGTGTTACTCTAATCTTAATGGCTATAACATTGCATTTTGTGTCCATCTGTCCACATCCAGATAAGATTTTTTGATAATACCATTTGTTCAAATCCAGCTGTGTTTTTTTCCTTCCAAGAATAATATGAATTAATTTTTATATCATTTATAACTGTTTTCCAAAAATGTATTCTGGTTAAATATATTTTTTGTTTGAAACTGTACATAAGATAGTTTTATGAATCTTTCTAGAGGCCAACTTCTGGACTTTTTCAGTGTTGCATCATGCTAAGCATGTGTGCTTGCATATTTTGGTCAGTGATTTGAATCCAGCTGATATTTATATTCCAAGAATAACATATATATTAATTTTTATATAGTTTACAAGAGTGATGTCCCCCCAATAATTATTTCTGGGTAAATATCTGTCTTGTTTGAAACTGTGAAAATGGTAGTTTCATTAACTTTTTTTAGAATGCAATTTGCAGAGTTCTTCTGTGGTGCATCATGATAAGCATGTATTATATATTTTCGTGGTTAGGGGTTCAAATCCAGTTGATTTTTTTTTAAGAATAACATAAATTGATTATTTCTATAGCTTATAACATTGTTTTCCAAAAATTAATTCTGGTTAAATATCTGTTTTGTTTGAAACAGTACATAAGATAGTTTCATTAATCTTTTTAGAGGCCAATTTATGGACTTCTACAGTGCTGCATCATGATAAGTGTGTGTGCTTGCATGTTTTAGTCAGTGATTTGAATCCAGCTGATGTTTTTATTCCAAGAATAACATATATTAATTTTTGTACAGTTTGCAAGAGTGATGTTCCCCAAGAATTATTTCTTGATAAATAACTGTCTTGTTTGAAACTGTGCAAATGGTAGTTTCTTTAACCTTTTTTAGAATGCAAATTGCAGAGTTCTGCTGTGGTGCATCATGATAAGTATGTGTTATATATTTTTGTGGTTAGGGGTTCAAATCCAGCTGATCTTTTTTTTAAGAATATCATAAATTGATTATTTCTATAGCTTATAACAGTGTTTTCCAAACATGAATTCTTGTTAAATATCTGTTTTGTTTGAAACAGCACATAAGATAGTTTCATTAGTATTTTTAGAGGCCAATTTTTGGACTTCTACAGTGCTGCATCATTATAAACATGTGTGCTTGCATGTTTTGGTCAGTGATTTGAATCCTGATGATGTTTTTATTCCAAGAATAACATATATTAATTTTTGTATGGTTTACAAGAGTGATGTTCTCCAAGAATTATTTCTAGGTAAATATCTGTCTTGTTTGAAACTGTGCAAATGGTAGTTTCATTAATCTTTTTTAGAATGTAAATTGCAGTATTCTGCTGTGGTGCATCATGATAAGCACGTGTTAAATATTTTTGTGACCAGGGGTAGGAATTCAGCTGATGTTTTTTTTTCTTTTTCCATGAATAACGTAAATTCATCTTCTATAATTTATAAGACTGATATTTTCCAAATTATTTTTCTGATTAAAGGCGAACTGTCAGCTTTGCCCCTCCATGTTTTTAACATATGTTAGGAGTGTGCCTCTAGGCACATATTTGTGAAGGAGTTACTCTAAAATGCCCCATGTGTAGCATAAAAGTAATTTATATACCTTTTCCTGGCAATATTAGCATATCTTTCTTTTTATTTGGTCCACACTAAACTCCGCTGCCACCAGACACATATCCATCTCTAGGACATGCATCTGCCAGCAAGTGCTGTCCTGAATTGCAACTTCTCACAGGCACCTTGTAAAATGAAGTTAATGCTGTATAGGTTCTTATCCTCCATCACCCCTGGTATCTGTAAATTAAAAATGAGCACTACTTCTGTCACAAAATACCTTTACAACTCAGAGCCAAAATCATATGCCTGTGCAGGAGGGGTACTCTCTTGAGTGTGCACAAGATCTTCACTCCAGCCCCTCTATACTTGAACATTTTATGTTTCAGTCATTGCTATCTTTGGCAATTATATGTCTCAATCATTGTTTCTTGTAACTGGATGCTTGTGTAAATGGGCAGCAATGCTCACATGCCTTTCCAGTATAACCAATAAATGAAATTTATTTTACTTTTGTTAACCGGGTATGGTTTGCTAGGCAGATATTTGCCTATTTTTAGGTATGTCCTGGGAGAAGTACAGCACATCAAAAGGGATACAGTGAGCAAGAAATGGTAACATTTGAACTACAAAAACAATACACAGTAGTAAAATTTAACAGAAAATGGCAACATGAGAACAGCATAGAGATAATGATTCAAAGAAATAATACATTCAGGAGCAGCAGAGGAGAAAGCCACGGAACTGTACTTAGAATGCAAACTGGGGATTGCTAGTTGCTCAAATAACTAAAGTAAAGGACAACTGTAATTATGCTAATACAAGCTGCAAACCTAGGTACTGTTGGGTATGTTGAGAAGTTCAGTCATAATTTATACATTCTTCCACTGAGAAACTTGGAGGTAGGAGCCAAAATGACTAAAACCCACAACCTCCTGGTGCAACACTGTCAGCCAGTCACTGAGTTAATTTGTTAAATATGCCAGGATGGTGAGGAGATGATAAATGTAGCCATAATGTATATCATCATATATATTCCAGACTCATGCAAAGGTGCAGTGAAAGAGGGGGTGCCACAAATCCTGACAAAGCTAGGGTTGTCTGCTGCCACCTCCCCAAATTTGTTATACATCACTGTAAATGGTGCAATATCCTGTGTTTCAGAGTACTAACATCCATAAATAATCTGGCAGAGAGAGGAGACTTACCCTCCCCCCAACAGTTGAGCCTGCAGAAAGAGCAGCCTGCTAGCCAGAAACATTAACAGTGTTTGTGCCAGCCATCTGTCATTGTCAAATAGTACAAATGGTGCATGCTGGCATCTGCAGTATGGACCCTATGCATGAAGTGGGTGCAGGTATGCAAAACAAGCATGTACCCAGCCAGCATAGTGGTGCACCTGCAGACAGGTATGCCCATACTGGCATTCAATAACACTGGCCACCTGTCCCCTGCTCCCCCTGACATGCAGATCTCTGCAGGGCAGCTGGAGGCAGAGTCACAGACCTGGGCAGGCATCCAATCAGATGCCCATCAAGGAGTAGATCCCTTGTGCCTGTAGGTGCAGGTCTGTGTCTTGCATGGTTGGTACTGTTACAGATGCTGAGTTCAGAGTTATCTGAATTTGCATATAAACTCCGTTCCAGAAACCCACCCACTGCACCCCCATTCTAAAATCTTAGATCTGCTACTGATATACTGAACAACTTACCCCTAACCATCGACCCCAAACTTCTTCAGTGAACTCAGTCTAAAGTTAAAGCCTTTTTCTGGGGCACTGGCCCATGCCACATGAGCTGGAAAAACTCATACCCCCAAATGGGAGGCCTTAAACTCCCTGGTTTTCACTATCTCATTATGGCATACACCCTGTTGCAGTTGGCTGCCCTGCTGTACCTTACACTCCCTATGCACCCTCACCACCAGCACTATGTGTCTTTGTGCATTGCATATAGTTCTGGCATGCCCCCAATGCAGTGCAGTCTATGGACCTGTGGGATTGGGTGCATACTGTCTGTGCACCCCCTTTGTGCATCCTACATAGGGGCTGCAATGTGTGTGGAGTGGCCATGCACCCCAGATGTGAGGCGCTTAGCCGCTCCACCCTTACATGCATAGGGGCAATAGTACTGGCAATTGGTTGGGCTGTGTGAACCCCAAAACATTTGACCTTAAAAACTTTACAGCAATAGTACAGTAGAAGCATACATCCATGCTACACATAATCCTTGTAGAGCTTGAAATTCATGGTTCACTACCGACAAGGGCATCAGGAATATGATGGTACTATATGTAACCCCTTACTAAGCTTACTGTATGGAGCTGCTTACTCAGTGGCTGCCCTCTGTGTGTTTGGGGTTGATAGTTACACTGGTGGGAATTGTACCCCTGCAGTCCATGGGAGGTCTTCACAGCTCAGGCCACCTCATTGTGGTGTCTGACCTTTGTTGCAGTGGGACAGGTGCTGCAATAGTGTTTCTGTACCTTTAGGAGGGTGTTTGGGTTGGTGTTCGGTCCCAGTCAGGACTTGAAGTTAGTCCCAAGTTGGAGTTGATTCAGAGAGGGAGTGCAGGATTGGGAGATGGTGTGCCTCTGTTCCAGGTGCAATAACACAGCAACCTATCCATGAACTGTTGATTTTGTCGACAGCAATGTAGGATGCTGTGTTGGTGTCGCAGGCCATGGAACATGCTATCTTTTTAACGGTTCTCATGTGCCTATCCCAAACAGGCTAGAAACCTGGCACTGTCATAGCCCCACAACCTCTCACAGCAATCTGTTCCACATATCCACCACCCTTTTAATGAAATAATGCTTCCTCACCTCCCTTCCTGAATCTCCCTCCCATCAGTTTCATCATATTCCTTCATGCAGTCACTTTAGAGCAATATGTGAAAAGCCCACTCCCCTCAATTCTGCTCACCACACAGAGCTTCATAGAGTGCCACAGGGACATTTTAAGTGCTTCTTATTACAATGCAGAGTTCTAATTAGGACAAAGTGAGGCCACCAATCAACTACTACCCTATGGAATGCACCTCGTGCTCTCCATTTATGAAAAATCAGAAAATGTGAGCGCTCATGGGCATGTCTCACAGTAGAGAAGTATCAGCATTTTAGCTATGGGCTACAAACAGGTAATTGCAATCTCTTTCCTCCATGAATACAGGCAAAATTAGACAAAAATGTATATTGTACTGCAATTCTGCCCTGGTAAGCTTCCTTCTGTGTTTGGGGGCCATCAAAATACAAAGCTGCTCTTTGAATGATCCATGGAGCAGTGCACAAACTATGTGGAGGGGTCATGGAGTGTGGACAAGTTTGCATGTATTTTTGCATTTGGGATTAACCCTTGTGGGTCCCAGTAAACAGACACTTAAAAAGCTAGGTCATTATTAATATTCCGTGCATTACCTGCTGCAACGTATAACTGCAGGCATGTACTGTGAAGCTGTTCAAAAGATTAGACATACAATTATCAACCAATCTTGGTGGAACAAAATCATTTCCAACCTACCATTAGGACTTGTAGGAGGGGTAATAAGCTCTACCTCTACACATAATAATGAAAAAAGAACTTTGCATCAATTGGGGGGTGGAGTGAGGACTAAACTATTAAATGCCTCAGTACTGTTAAGGTGAAAGCCTATGTTCCTTGTTTGCAAAGTGAAGTTCTGCATCAGACTAAATTATTTCCAAAAAGTGCAACCATGAATTCCATTACATTCTATGAACCACATCTCATGAGCTAACCACCAAAGCTGAGACAATGAAGAAGGGGAAAGAAAATAAAAAAGCACCACTCAAGTTAAATATTTACCACTTCAAAGATGTTCTCAGTCAGATACAAAGAAAATATGGAAAAGTGTGCCAAAATGAAAGGTAATTCAGTTTCATAATACAACCAAAAGTATCGCTTTACAGTCATTTAGAGACTGGAACAGTAATTTATATTGACCAACTGTATACTGTAATAACCATATTATTTTTTATATTATGTAACATTTGTTTCGTATTCATTTTTACTTTTCATTCTACTAATCACATTCTTGTTTCCACCATATAAAATTTGTGTGTGTTCTTTTTTTCAACCTTTAAATCCTTATGACATTGCCTGCATGGACTATCTTTGCATGCTATATTCTATATTCTATGTTTGTACCGCCTAGATCATGCTAGACATCAATTATGTTTAGAATACTTAGCAGGTAAACAAAAACTATAATAAGTAAAGTAAACCAGAATACTGGATGGTGTTTACACCACCATAGTACTATGGCACAATGGAATGCTGCTATGATATTATACAGTATAATATTTTGACTGTGGTTGTTACTATATGATGCAGCTGTAGAATTCTATGTGTGGCAAGTAAAGGATTCTCCCTCCATGGTACAGTGTGATGCTGCTACAGTTTATTAAGATTTTTAAATAGGTAGCTATAATGCCTTTAGTGGGCTACTTAAATGCATAAAATTAAGACTTTATAGCTTATTTTCCTTTTACCTGATGATGTTCAGGGATATGTTATACTGTAGCTACTTATCCTGTATTAAAAGTCTTCTGTTCCTAAGAACCTCATGCAACACTTCAGATAAAGTAAAGTGACTCTGGTGTGAAACTCTAATGAAACATCCTTGTACCATTTGTGGTCAGTGCTGTAGCTTTCCACCACATTCCTTAGGAAAAAACCTTTTCAAATGTCAAATTTTTCCCCTGGGGCAGGCAAAGTTAAATCCCCTTTACTATACTGTGTTGCAGTTTTACAAGCTGAATATTGATTTCTAATCATATGATTGCAGTTTTACTGCAGTGTGCTCTCTAGGTTTTACGGGAAAAAAATATAGGGCCACAACTTTGGGTGTTGTGTAAATTATTTGGGAATTTGAAAGGACAGTTTCTCAGTTGTCATTTCCTCTTCCCTGTAAAGACATTTAATAACTAAAAATGAAATAACATTGAACAAAGTTTAAAAAAAAACTGATGTGGTGTTATCTAATAAATGATGTTTCTTATCATGCTCATTTGAATGGACACCACTATTAGTAATAAGAAGAAAGCAATTGTTTAAATAAAGGACATAAAGTACTATTGTTTTGATACATTGCAAACCATACAGCCTAAAATAAAATCCAGTCTACCAAGACCATACTATCTTGTAAGGAACATTAATGATATCTGAACATTACATGGCATTAAAAAAATGATGTGAGTCATGCTAACCCACACAAGACCAGAAAGTAACAGATGTGCTTTACTAGTCCAACCAAATATTTATGTTCCATGCATTTAGAATTTTAATGCTTCCTTAAAAGATAATTGTACATTTTATAATTGATTAGTGTTATTCCTTCAGTCCTCCGGGACCACTCCCATTTCCAGTAAGTGGTTGAATGGGACTGCCAGAGGTGCAGTCAGCACCCCTCTGAGCTCCCTCAAAAACCTTGGATATATCCAGGCTGGCCCCATTGTCTTGTCTACCTCAAGATTAGCAAGTTTTTTCAGGACACTCCTGTCTGTAAATGGACTAGTGTTTACTCCCTTCCTTTGATACCCATGACACAGATCAGCACTCCCTCACCCTTCCATCCATTTGTGAAAACTGAACAAATACAATTGTTCAGGATGTTGGATTTTTCTGTGTCCCCTTCTACACAATCCCCACTCCTCTTCTTAGCCTTAAAATCCCTCCCTTAGTTTTTATCATTTTGCTAACATACCTGAAAAATGTCTTGTCCCCTTTGAAGGAAATAAACAAGACTAATACAGAGAGGATTTTCCAGAGGAGAAAGGGGAGGGACACGAGAGGACACCAACTGTTATTGGAGGGTGGTAGATTCAGGAGAGAGACGAGGAGATATTTTTTCATGGAAAGGGTGGTGGACAAGTGGAACTCCTTGCCGGGTAAGGTAGTGGCCTGCAAGATGGTAGATAGCTTCAAGAGGGGTTAGGATAGGGTGATAGGATGGAGGGGGAGGAGGGGTCATCAGCATTATAAGGTGCTAGCTGCACACTTCAGCAGACTTGATAAACTGTGAGGCCTGTTTCAGCTGGCAGTTTTGTATGTTCATATGTTCTTTACTGCCTGTGCTGTTTTCTCCATTTGTGCCTTTGCACTCCTGACTGTTTTCACTGCCTCCCTATGCATCTCTTGAGTCACATCTCTATTCTCCTCCCTCTGTTTCTCCCTATATCATCTGCATGCTGCCTTTTTTGTCCTTACCTTCCCAGCTAGCTCTTTTGAGAACCATATCAGTCTTCTTTTCATGTTGCTTGCATGTCCAATGCAGAGGTTGGTTGCCTTTATGATGGCCTGTTTTATTCTGTACTCCATCCAAGTTCTCCCACTTTGCCAAGATATCCCTGAGGCATTCTTCCATCATTGTTTAATTGGTCCTCCTGAAATCCAGGACCTTCACCTTTGTATGATTCACTTCTGACACAGTTCTTATATTGAACCACACCAGACAATAAAGTAGAAGGATACAGGTAGTACATATGTACATGCTTTGGATGAACCCTGTTGTATTACAGTACTTATGATTGTGAATGCCATTGTGCTGTTCATAGGCTCTCTATCAAGTCAATTAGCATTAGCCATGTCAGACCAGCACTTATTCATGCTTAAGACATGTAACATAGGGCACCATAATGTCTGTCTATTGCATCTTTAAACTGTTTCATATTACTACAGGATACTACATCTGATGGCAGAGCACTCCACTTTGTTACCACCCTCTGGGAGAACCAATGTTCCCACTGCCTATTTTTATAAGAATTCCCTTTTGATTGGTACTGGTGTCCTTGGCTGAGTGTTGGTGTGGTTCTTGCTTGGAGTCTCAAGCTTTCCCACAGGTCAGGCTCTTGAAAGGCCCTATAGACCAGGAACATGTCTCCCCTGTGATGATGGTACTGCAGGGAATAAATGCTGTTAATCTTTCACCATATGTTTTACCAGACATCTCATCTGCCATTCAGGTGGCCGTTCTCTAAAACTCCCTCCAATTTCCTCAGGTCCCCCTTTAAATATGGGAAGAAAAATTGCCCACAATACTCCAAGTGAGAATGGACCAGTGATACATAAAGTGGGAGCATCACCTCCCTGCTCCTATTCCTTATATTTTTCCTAATACAAGCAAGAATTGCATACCCCTTTTTGGCCACCTTAACACAGTGTTCAGAACAATTAAATGTACATGAGATCTGTACTCCCAGTTCTCTCTCTGAATAGCTGTTTTGCAGATTGATTCCATTTATGTAATAGGGAAATTTCAGATTATTTTCCCCTAGATGCATAATCTTACATTTAATAAGATTTAATCTAAGTTTTTTCTTGGCTGTGACCTGAACCAAATTCATGAATATTTTCCTGGAAAAAATCTGCATCTTGCGTAGTAGTTATCAGTGTTCCCAACTTAGTGTCATCAGCAAATATTTCACCCCTTACAGTGGTGTTTACTGCTAGGGTGGATACCAGGATGTTGAAAAGTACTGGTCCCAGCACTGATCCCTGACGGACCCCACTGCTAACTATGGCACAACTTGATGTATATCCTTTAATTACTACTTTCTGTCTCCTATTTGTCAACCAAGCTGCTATCCATCTAATTGTGCAGTCTTCTAGTTTGATTTCCTGAAGCATATTAATTAAATCAGAATATGAGTCACTGTCAAATGCCTTTTTGAAGTCTACATATAATATGTCCACCGATATTCCTAGATCCAGGGCCTTACTAACAGGATCAAAAATGTAACTAAGTTTGTCATACAGGACCTCACCTTTTGGAATCCATGCTGCTGTATATCCCTAAGCCCATTTTTCTCTATAAATTGCTCAATGTGTTCCTTTAAAAATCCTTCAGTTACTTTTCCCACAATGCTAGTAAAGCTAATTGGTCTATAATTAGCACATGATGCTATGCAAAAACTTTTCTCATAAAAATCACCTCAACTCATAAGCGGATGTCTAAAATGTTCAAGTGCTTATCTCAGGGGAAGCACTGTGACAAAAAAGATGGAATGTATGCCTTAAAAAATTACATTTTTCAAGAATCAGACAAAAAGAATGAAGGATCAAGTTCTGTGAAATGCAGAGGAAGCAAGAAATCAACACATTGTTATATCCATATTGTTCAGTACACTACTGAAAACTGTAATTTTTATACCATCATATGTAGTTACAGTAAATAAGTCTATGAGCATAGCACTAGTACAAACACATGATGACTGGATTTTATTTATTTTTACTTATGTTATTCTTTGGAAAACAATCTTTGAGCAAAATACTCCTTTTCAAAGGTTCCATGTCAAAGGGCTAGGGCTCATGGCAATTATGGCAGAAACAATACAACAGAAGCATCACAAAAATATGAGCAGTACACAGTCAACATATTATGAAGGTTACATTTGGGACAACAAAATTCAGTTATACATGTGGTTATAAAATTCAAGTGCTGGATTAAACAAGTTGGCTGGAGATAAAGGTAGCAGGAGGAATATAAACCAATAAAAGACAATATGATTGGTGATCTTCCATGTGGCCCAGGAGGCATTCAAAAAGTTATTAG
Source organism: Neoceratodus forsteri (assembly GCA_016271365.2). Taxonomy (NCBI): domain Eukaryota; kingdom Metazoa; phylum Chordata; order Ceratodontiformes; family Ceratodontidae; genus Neoceratodus; species Neoceratodus forsteri. The sequence goes on from CM057458.1 coordinate 1,091,976,622, forward strand.
ACAGCAAAGGAGAAACAGGAAAAAATAAAAAGGAAACAGTTTCAGCCAGAGACAGGCATTTGTCAGGTAATGGGGGGATAAGGATTTGATTAGCATAGGGTGTGGGAGTCTAGAGGAGAATGTAGGGGAGAGCACCAGATTGGTTATACTTAGGGAGACCAGGGACCCCACAGAGAGGTTGAGCAGCAGAGTTCAGAGAGGTGGTGAATATGATATATAAGGTGCTAATATGGATGTGGGGGCACAACATCCCTGGCCACTTTATACTAGGTAGAGTGGTCAGCCTGGATTACCTACATGCACAGGTGCCAGCATCAGAGAGGTGTTGCATCAGTAACATTTTAAATGTAGTGAGACTGGTGTTGTTATTCATATGTTCTGGGATCTCATTTAGCCAGAGGGGCACTCTGTAGGCAAATGACCTTTGAACAAGTGAGATTTTCCTGAAAGGGACAGCTAAAGAGTTTCTGGTAGTGCCTCTGGTGTGGTAAGAAGAGTGGCTAGCCTGCAACAGGAGTTTTAGATGGGGGTGGCATTTTCAAGTGGGATTTCTTGCCAAGAAGGCATGTCTGGTACTTTATACTGTTGTTGAGGTTCAGCCAGTCAGTTTGTTCATAGAGTGAACAGGTGTGAGTCCTGTTGTCAGCTCCTTCTGTGGTTGCTGCATTAAACTATGTGCAAGCAATTACTATAGAATGCCTAAAATTGGTAAGCAGCAATGCAAAATATGCATTCACAAATCTAAGCATATATAACTTTTCAGGTTTCTGCAAACCAAATATTTGCACATTATTTTCCCCTCCTCACAATGTAAAACTGATGCTTATTTTGCTGTATATCGTGGTTAGTGTGCCTGATTAATTGCTTTATTCTACCTACAGGCCCAAACAGTGTCTGACTTACTTGAACCAGAGATCTACAAGGCAGAGGAATTGGCTCTTTTAAATGATAATGTATCACCCACCACCACAACTGTAACACAGAAAGAAATTTTAGTAAATGAGATTGCCATTCAAACTGATGCCATGAACAGTGATTCATGTGATTTATGATGTGAACTGGAACATTTGTGACAGGCCCTGGCTTCTCTGCATGGTGTGATAGCTCAGCAAACTAAGATGCTTGAGAATCAAGGGGAAATGCTTGAGGATCAATGCAAAGTCCTACAAGAAACAACTAGAGAAAACGACAGACTTCTTAAACTAGTTGAAGAGCTTACAAGAGATATATACGTCTATATGCAACAACCATTTCAAAATGAGGACTCTGACATGATGATGCCTGACCTGTGTAGTACACCCAGGACATCTGAATCCCATACACCACATTCCCTTACACCACTAAGTGGCATATCCATTTCTACACCAACAACAAACAATGACACCATCATGATTACCCCACCACACCCCATAACACCTTCCTTGAATGCAGGACAGCTGGAAGATATACTGTAGAGTTGAATAACATTACTATGGAAATGGAAAGGGCACTAGTTGCCAAGGCAAAAGAGGATGTGGAAAGATTTGTGTTTTATGTATTCAGATCACTGGTACCCCATGAGGTTTACCGCCAATGGACAAAAATAGTTAATTTTAATGGTGCTAGAGGAAAGCCTGCTATCCCTAAAAATGTCCATACCAAACTCATGGAAATGTTGGTGTGACAGTTTAATGTACAGGTCAGCAATATTGCAAAAATCAGAAATAAATAAATTAAGCCCTCGACAGAAGTGTAAATATTGTATAAAGTTACATTTGTGAACTTCATGATAACTTGTTTATTAAACAGCATTTTCCTGTTCATCAGTAGTGCCTGTTTTCTATAATGGCATTAACTTGTTGTTTGTTACAAAAGTTTAACACATGTTGTATTCAAGAGGTCACCCTGAAATGAAAAAAAAGTATTTTTTTTCTTTTTAACATGTATGCCACTTTTCATAACATTACATTACAGTATGGGTATAATACTTTCCTTGTGTGCCTTTTTCACCAAGGATCACTCTGTAAATAATCTGTTTGAAGCGTTATTGAAATTCGTTGTACTACTCTACTACTTGGGGGGGTATTTTGGAATAAGATTTGGAGTGGTAAGATTTCAGTAATCCACTTCATTGTACATAATTGATAGGTACTGCATCAATGCCACGAGACAATATAATGTAGGACAGCACTCATTCTATAAATTAGGTGCACTGTGTTTTCACATGTGGGGTTTTGACACTGGTGGATCTCAAGTGTTTCTGGAGCACTGTGCTGTAACCATTTCTCATGCATCTACTCACACTGTTGCTCACAGGTAAACTGAATGCCACAATGTTTGATTGGTGGAGGTAATGTATACATAACATATAAAGGATGTAAGTGGTGCTGGGAGGACTTGATCCTGGGTCTAAAAGTATGTAAGTAGTACAACAGGAACTTAAATATGGGTCTAACAGAGTGCAGGTGGTACAGGGAGGAACTTACACATTGTTCTCACAATGTAAGTGATGGTGGTTAGAGCCTAATTTGGGCCCTAATGGATATAAATTATGCTGTAGAGGATTAAACCTTCATCTCAGCTGGGTTTAAGTCATTCTAAAAGGACATGCCTCTGGGTCTGACAGGGTGTAAGTGATGCTGGAGATGTTTGAACCAGGGTCTAACAGGTGGTGTGGCAAGGGCTTGATACTGGGCATCACAGGGAATAAATTATGGTAGTTTGCCTTTAAATGTTCTGTATCATTATCCATTACTCCATCACTGTTTCAGTCCATTCACTACTGTGGAACAGCCTTCCTCTTTAAAAGGTGGACTGGGCCAAGCAGTCCTTATCTTTCATCAAATTCTATGTTTCTATGTTAAGTTCCATATCTGTTACTGAGTTACTGTGCTTTACTTAAGCATGAACACGGGCTTGAGCAAGCAGTGGTAGTCCTCTCCAGAATCTAAGAAAAAGATGGTTTGGTGCTTGCATCAGTTGGTGCTTAGATCCCCCTCAAGAGTTGTGATTACCACCCTCCTTGTGTTTGTCACCTGGTCCCTTGCCCCCCAAACCAATTTGTCCCACAAGTTGACCTACTCAGCTTATGACTGCTCCAGTTTCTCTCTCTCTCCCCCCCCCACTATCTCTTGCAGGGATTGAGGAGAGTATTTTGAAGGAATGTTGCAGGTCCTGCCTATAGAGCCAAAGGTGAAGTGCTGCTTGTGGGAGACTTCAATTTGACAGATATGGATTGGAGCACCCAGGGTGCAGCCTCAGCCAGGAGCAGAGGCATCCTGGATGGCCTATAGGGTGTGTGCCTCAAGCAGCTTATAGCAAAATGCTCCAGAGAAGGAGCAATATTGGACCTGGTACTCAACAATTGGGACAGAGTCACAGATGTAATGGTGGGTAGCCACCTAGTGTCCAGTGATCATTGTATGGTGTGGTACAATGTGAAAACAGTGAAGGAGTCAAACCAAATGAAAGCAAGGGTCCTGGATTTCAGATGGGTCAACATTGCAAAGATGGTAGAATGTTTCAAGGAAGTCATGGCAGGGGAAGAAGAAGGGGAGGGGCATGTAAAGAATCAATGGGCTAACCATAAGGGAGCCATTGCAGAGGCAACAAGCCTTTGTGGTAGGCAACTGAGCAAAACAAAGATAAAGAAAAAAACACCATGGTTCTCTAAGTACATGACTATGAATGTACGAGAAAAAAGTCTTGCTTTCAAGAGATACAAGGAAACATAGAGGGAAGACAATGAACTGTATCTGGGAAAGCAGCAGGAGGTGGGGACATCAGTCAGGAGTTCAAAGACACAAATGAAGTAACAAAATAGCACAGGCAATTAAGAAAAGAGACAATACATTTCTTAGGTACATTACTGAAAGAAAGAAGACCAGGCATGGAATTATGAGGTTAAAAAGTATGGGAGGGGTGTGTGTGGAGGGGGATCTAGAAAAAGCAGCAATTCTGAATAAATATTTTTGCTCACTATTCACAGAAGGGGGGGAGGCCACTATTGGGCTATATGAGCACCAATGAGAAAGAGGTGGACCCCAGCACATTTATGGAGGAAAGAGTTGTAAAGGAGCTCAAGAATCTGAAAGGGGAAAAAGCTATGGGGCTGGATGGGACACATCCAAAAATACTAAAAAAAACTTAGAAAGGTTCAGGCAGTACCACTAACAGCCCTATTCAACAAATCAACAGAGTCAGGGGTGGTTCAGGGGACTGGATAAGGGCAAATGTAATCCCTCCCCACAAAAGTGGGAACAGGGAGGAGGCTGGCAACTATAGGCCAGTCAGTATGACCTTGGTACTGGGGGAGTTAATGGAGTCATTGCTAAAGGAAAGGATTGTGACATTTCTTGAATCCAGTGGAGCACAGGATCCAAGACAGCATGGATTGACTGGGTGACCAGTGAAGTAGATCATGGAGGAGCAGTGGATCTTTCTTACTTAGATTTTAGCAAAGCCTTTGACGCCGTCACACATAGGAGGTTGGTAAATAAGTTGGGCAGCCTGAGAGTGAGCCAAAAGATGGTAAACTGGGTCAGAAACTGGTTGAGTGATAGGACAAAGAGGTTGGTGGTAAATGACATTCAATTTGAGGAAAAGTTGGGTGACCAGCAGGGTGCCACAGGGATCCTTGCTGTGATTAGTCCTCTTTAATGTCTTCATAAGCGACATTGCAGAGAGGATGGTACTCCAGAAGGGGTGGAAAAAATATAAGAAGAGACTTAAACATGCTTGAGGAGTGATTGAAAGTGTGGGAGCTAAGATTCAATGCAAAGAAGTGAAAAATCATGAATTTGGGGCACAGAAACCCAATGGAGGAGTACAAGGTGGGGAGAGAGGTCACCAATCAAGAAAGGCAACTGGGTATAATCATATCTGAAGATCTAAAGGTAGCCAAACAATAAGAGAAGTTTGTGGGGGTAGCTAATGGGATACTAGGGTGCATACTGAAGAGAAAGATATCACCAGCTGAAAAAAGAGATGGCAATGACACTGTACAGATCACTAGTGAGACCTCATCTGAGATACTGTGTCCAGTTTTGGAGGTGGCATCTATGGAAGGGCGTAGACAAAATAGGGGTAGCCAGAGAAGGACAACAAGAATGGTGCAAAGACTGCACCAAAAGTCATATGAAGAAAGACTGGAGGATCCCTCTATGTATTCCCTGGAGGAGAGGAGGGATATGATTAGGGCTGCGTAACCTCTAAAAGTTCTACTTCACAAACTTTGAGTAGAACCCAGAAAAGTTCTACCAGGTTCTATCTGGTTCTACCACATTGAACCAGGTAAAAGTGGGTTCTACCCTAAGTTCTACCAGGTTCTGTCTGGTTCTACCAGGTACACTCAGGGAGAATTGGGTTCTACCAGTGAAAACAAGGTTCTACCAGCTATAACCATGTTCTTCCAAATATAGCCAGGTTCTACCAAGGAAAACCACATATTCTACTTGTATAACCAGGTTCTTCAACATACTGTAAGTTATACCTTCTTATGGTTAGGAAATCTCCATAAGCATTTTTATTTTGCATGTTTGGGATGTTGTACAGTAGTACTATGAAACTAAAAATTGTATGTTTTGCAAAGTTTTGGCATACAGGATTCTGTCTCAGTGCATCAAAACTTTGCAACTTTGCAAAATTCTTAGAATCCTAGTACTGCATGTACTGCACTTTACCAAACATGCAAAAAATGTGGATTTTTTTACTTGAGCAGAACTAGGTAGAACTTAGTTATTGTATTATATTGAAGAACCATACCCAATAGTTATTTATTCTAAAACAGATCACAGCACTCTACCAGCTGTGTCAAGTGGCTGTTCCAAAACAAACAGGGAAATGTACATTTTAGTCTCAAACAAGTCAGTAAACAACTGCTGCTGCTGTATCCAGTCAGGTAGTTAAAGTAGTGAAGACACAGGTAAATATATTCCGAAACAGGTCAGTAAACAACTGTTGGCTGCATCGAGTCAGATAGTTATAAGTAATGAAAACTCAGGGATATTTAAGCATAAACAGGTCAGTACAGCACTGCTGACTGCATTAAGTAGCTGCTCCAAAAATTTTAAACAGGGAGATTTATTTTCAAACAGGTCAGTAAATAACTGCTGGCTGTGTCGACTTAAGTAATTCATTTAGTGAAAATATAGGTAAATTATTTATTCCCAAACAGATCACAGCACTCTACCAGCTGTGTCAAGTAGCTGCACCAAAATGAACAATGAGATTTAAATTTTATTCCCAAGCACATCAGTCAACAAATGCTGGCCACATCGAGGCAGGCAGTTTAAAGGGGCACTGTCAGCTTTGCCCCTTCGTTTTGTTCCATATGTGAAAAGTGTGCCTCCTAGCACACACCTATCACTCATGTACTGCAGAATGCCCCTACATGTATAAAAGTTTAGCTTTTTTCTTTATACTGTGATTTTTCTTAAAATAGTGATTCCTTCAGTTCAATCGTAATGCACCGGCCTCTTGGAAGCAGGTCCAGGTTGGGAATGCGGGTCTGCCACAAGCATGGTCCCAAAGTGTGATTTTTTTCACATGCCACCGAAAACAGCATGTTAATCTTGTCCAGGCTAGTCTAACAAAATGCTGCTGGTATCTACAAAAGCAGACCTAGCACTTTGAGGAACACAATTCTGGCATGGCAGGTGGGGTAAGGCCAAGGCAGATTTTCTTTTTTTTTTTTTGCCATTCACTTTTTGTTAGTTTTAACAAATTAATACAGAGACAGTGAAAAAAATAGATAATCAGGTGTACAGGTACATACAGTACAGCAAATCCGGGGAGAACACCACCATAAGCATCGGTCTCTGTACCCCACCCCCCCCACCCCCAAGCCCCAGCGAAAGCACTGTGCTGTTTTCCATCTTACATGGGAGGAAACGCCTGCTTGGTTATGAGTAAGCTATCATTAATGGGGACCAGATTTTCTCAAAAAGGGGCAACTGATTACGAAGAATAGCAATCATTCTTTCAACCCTGAGACTAGCTAGTAGCTCAGACAACCATTCTGAATAAGAAATAACTATGGAGTCCTTCCAATGTTTAAGAACTAGTCTTTTCACAGTAATAGAAATCAGAGACATATGGTACTTCCTTAATCTAACCAGGAAGTCAGACATTACACCAAGTAGACAAACCTCTGGGACAAACATCTCCTCGACCCCAGTATGGCTAGCTTTATCTTTAATCTCCTTCCATAAAGTGTGCCACTTTTGAGCAGTCCCAAAAATGTGGAGCAGATCCTACCCTGAGCCACATCTGGAACACCTAGGGTCTGACAGGACCCTCAAATCTGCTAACTTTTGAGGGGAATAGTAAATATTATGTAAAATTTTGAACTGGGTCAACTTGAGACAGTTCTGCTTGAGAAATTTATGACAGTTGATCCAAATATGTGACCAATCCAACCTAGCCTCAGGAAGAACCCTGGTCCAGTACAGTGACGAGGCCGACCTTTCAGTGTAAGCCCATTGAAGCAGTACCTGGTATAATTTTGAGACCACATGGGAGGTACCTACCAAAGGTCGTACAGTGTCCCAAAATGGAATACGGGGCGGGGGGACCCCATTAGACCTTACTTTCTGCATAAGCAAATGACGCAACTGATAAGCCCTAAAACAGTCCTTTACAGATAAATTAAACTTATTTAGTGTTTGAGGAGATGAGATAAGTTTGCCCTCCGCGTCCAGAAAATCCCGCATCCTACAATCCTCTAACTTCGATAGCCAACTCTGTTTGATAGTTTGGTGTCCAATTAATAAGTAAGGGTTGCCAACAATTGGCTGAGAACTATCATTAACATGTTCATATTTTAAGAAATTACAGAGTTGGTTATGTATCCTTAAGGAGACTCCTATAGGCGAATCTCTTAAGGAAGAGAGCACACTGGGGGTACTATAGTACAGGGCTTATGGATTGAGGCCCAAACTCTTAATTAAGCTAATCTCTAGATTAACCCATAGTGGAACATAGTCCTTAGCTTGGGAGAAGGCATGCAAACGGGTCCATCTACCATATTTATTTATATGAGCCGCCCAGTAGTAGAGAGAAAAATGAGGTAATTTCAGCCCCCCTTGTTCTTTGGGCGTCACAAGTTTAGCATAGGACATTCTTGCCTTCTTGAAGTTCCAAATGAAATCGGCAATTAGCCTATGTACTCTATTAAACCATACCAAAGGAATCCAGATATTAAGCATGGCCAAGGGATAGAAAAGCCTGGGAAAAATATTCATTTTAACAATGCTTATTCTGCCCCACAATGATAAAGGGAGCTGAGCCCACTCTTCATATCCAGCTCTAAACTACGCTAAGGCATCTAGATTTAATTGGGCGCTACGCTCGGGCTACTAGCCAAATTGAGACCTAAATACTTAAGGACTTGGAGCACCAACCCAAACCTAACCTTGCAATATCATTTTGAAAAACTCTGCCACTTAAAGGGTATACCACTGTCTTCTCTGATTTAATTTGTAGTTGGACAATACACTAAACTCATGCAGTACTTCCAGCAGTGCGGGACCGAGGAAGCAGGATTGGTCACATAAATTAATAAGTCATCCAAAATGCTGTAACCTTTACAACCTGGTCTCTGATTTCTATCCCTTTAACCAACTAGCTCAAACTATCTGCCTAATCAATGGTTCCAAGTACAAGTTGAATAACAGAGGTGATAAAGGACACCCTTGTCTTGTCCCCACATGTAAATTAGCGGTGATGAAATCACACCATTACATGCCACTCTTACCATTGGGCTTGTGTACAAGGCCTTGATCCAATTAACAAATTTGTCTGAAACCCTACCCTTTCCATAACCCGAAACGAAAGACCAGTGGACCCTATCGGTACGCCCTCGGCGTCCAAGAGACAGGCGCCTAATGGGAGGTCCAGCCTCCTCAGACACCGAAGACATGAGATAATGTTCTAAAATGATCAGCTGAGGATCTGCCCTTCATAAAGCCCGCCTGCTCCGGGCCTATTAACTTTGGTAGCGATTTACTAATTCTCTCCGCCAAAATTTTAGATAAGATCTTTATATCGTAATTTAGCAAAGAGATGGGTCGATAACTACCTGGATTCTCAAGGGGCTTATTTGGTTTGGGTATAAGCACTATAAGTGCCTCAAACAAGCTTTGGTCTGTGTCTGCTCCCGAGAGAATGTGTTGGTATAACCTGAACAATAAGGGAATCAGCTGAGAGGAAAAAATTTTATAAAAATTTGGCGAGAACCCATCTGGACCGGGGGTCTTGTCAATGGGCAAGCTCCTAATAGCCGATTCTATTTCACTATAGGTGACGTCAGCTACAAGAAGCCTATGATCTGCCTCCTCTAGTTTAGGCAATGGCGACCGATCCAAATAGTGTTGGATCTCAGATTGGGCGGGTGGAGACTGCATCTCCCCATATAAAGTTTCATAGTAATTCCGAAAAACAAGGGCTATACCCTCCGGGCTAGTCTTTATACACTTATCATGTTCCGACCAAATCCCTTCTATTAACCGAGATGCTTCTAGCTGCGCTATACGCTGAGCCAAGAGCCTTCCTGGCTTCTCCCCCCCCTTGGTCAGCATACTTAGCCCTAGTTTTAATAATAGCCAATTCTGCCTGATCACCCAGCATTTTAAGATACGCATCTCTAACTTTAATTAATTTAATCCCAGTCTCCTCCAACGGGTTAGAAACCAGAGCCATTTGCAAACCCTTGATTTGGTTTAACAGATCTAACATAGTGGCATTTTTCTCTTTCTTAGCTCTGGTGGCCTGACTTATCAATAGGCCTCTCATATATGCCTTGAGTACAGACCATAAGATGTCTGGACGTATGCCCTCCTTATCATTAAACAAAATAAACTCCTCAATTTGGGACGTTAGGTTATTAGCTATATGGGGAACCCTCAGTAACTGGTTATTAACTTTCCATCTATTTCCTTTACCAATAACGGAAGGGAAAGAGATCGTGGCTTCCACTGCCGAGTGATCAGACAGAAGGGCCGCCACTATCTCAGCCCCAATGACACCTTTCAGGAGAGAACAGGAGAGGAGTATATAATCAATCCTCGAACCCGATTTGTGCACTGGTGAATAAAAGGTGTAATCTTTTATTTGGGGATGGAGCACCCTCCAAACATCCGCTAGACCCACGCGGGCCATCAGATCATCAAGAGCCAAAGCAGCTGGCGTTGAATACTCTTGTGTTCTCAATGACCTATCCAAGCGGTGGTCTAGAACCAAATTAAAGTCCCCCCCAATGATCATGGGAAGATGGCTGAATGGCAGCAACATCCTCATTAAACTAGTCATAAAGTCCTGATTGTCAGAGTTAGCCTATATACAACCCAAGTAAAATTTCCACATTATATAATTTCCTTTCACTAAAGGACTCTCCCTTCTCTATCTGGAATAATTTTTATGGGGCAGAAAGGAACCGATCTATGCAATAGGATCAGCACCCCCCTACTCTTTGAATTCCCCTGAGATAAGAATACTGCCCCAAATTGCATTCTTCTCAAACCTCCAACTTCCTCCTGAAGCAAGTGAGTCTCTTGCAAAAAAGCAATTTTAACCTTTGCAGCCTCCAAATATTTCAATATTCTGTATTGCTTTACCTTATGTCTAGCCCCTTTCACATTCCATGTACAAAATTTAACTAGAGTGTCAGTCCCCATATTTAAGGCATGGCCTGACAAACCTAGTAGGCGCTCCCAAACTTCTAGATGCTCTACAGCACCAGTAGCCTTGTGCCCCCCCAAAAAGCCACCCTTCCCAAAAACTGATCCCCAAAAGGCCCCTCCCCCCACAACCCAAAACCACAAAACACAGAGAGACCCCCCAATCCATCTAACCCTCTATACCCCCCTCCCACTCCCAACCTCCACTTCACTCTATGGCCTATGATGTCAAGATACCTAGCCCTTCTCACCTCACTCCTTCCTCACCCAGTAAAACCAGACTTAATAATGAACTCCTTACATTAACCGAATTCCGAACCTAAAAATCAGCTTTTAACAACTAGAGGTTAAACCTATGTAAGATACCCCTATAAATGAGAAAATGTCCCTTCCAATCTCAGTCCAATCCCGAAGTGAAGAAAATAATAAACAGAAAATAATTAAGGCCTTTAGGCCCAGGCAGTCATCCGACAGACCTGATTACAAATATAAATCCCCCTTGATGGAGAAATTCCAAATTGCAATTTCTACAAAGATAAAATGATTCCGACCTGCATAATATACTTCTATCTAACCGTACCACTTGGTACCCAAGCCCAGACTTAGTCAAAATAGCAAAAATAAGGTCAGAAAATACTGAAGATTATGATATCCACTCTACAGTAATATGCATAAAGTTGGAACTATATATCAAATAAAGTCCATGGTAATCAAATGCCCTAAAAACGTAGACACAACTGTGCCCCAGTCCAGAGTCCAGAACGGGTGAAGTATAAACTCTGGCATTCCAACAGGTCATACTCCCGATCCCCACAGCTATCTGCAAGGCTATTTAAACAAAACACAGTGTGAGGCACCATTTGAAAACAGTTCCCAAGTCCAGGCGTAAATAAGCGTACAAATCATATTAACCCATATTGGATATATCGTACAAATTAAACCCTCCATAGAAATAGTTCTATGTTGGTTAAAGACCCTGAGAAACAAGACTCAGTTGCCCTAAACCGATCGCTAGGGCCACTAGCTTATAAAATTAAAGAGTCCAAAAAAGAAAAAGAAGTTCCAGGTCTGGGTCGCCTCCATCAGCCATTGGTTTATAAGGTATATCACATCAAAGGATATCCATAATGTCCAGGGTTATTGCAAGAGATGGTCCCGACCCACCTCATGGGTCTTTAAACAAATCAGGAAAAGCCTCTTTCAGGGCCGTTGAAGCCAGGTCCATTGACTCAAAAGATTTCCAATCGTTGTTTATGGAGACCTGCAGCCTTGCCGGGTATCCCATTCTAAATTTGACCCCTGCGGCTATTAGCCGTTTAACAAGTGGATGGAAAGTGGCACGCTTTTGCCTAACAGACAATGGGAGATCTTGGGCCACTCTGATCCGCGCCCCTTCCCAATATATTTCTTTGTCTTCTTTAGCTTTATCAATCAGAAGTTGTCTTTCCTGATAGTTCAAGAATTTAATGATAAAGGTCCTGGGCCTGGGCGGACGATCTGGGGGTGGCAATGGTCTCAACGCCCTGTGAGCTCGTTCCACGATATATTTAGACCCAAATGGCGAGGGTCCTGCTATTTTTCTGTAATCTTTGTGCAAACAGGAGTGGCTCATTAGCTTCAGCTTTCTCGGGCAAGCCAATAAAAACAACATTATTTCGCCGACTCCGGCCTTCTAAATCTTCCACTTTGGCTTCAGCTTCTGCAGCTTCAAAGAAACCTGGACACCGATGCCTCCGTTGCCTCTTTTACTCCTTTCCAGAATTTTACCTCAACCGTTGTATCGGACGTTCTCCGCGACAGATCCTCCATAGCGCTATTGATATTTTTAATCTCTCCTGCCACTTCCAATATCATTGCTTTCAAAGGCCCAATCTCCTCAAGAAAGCGCGACAGAGTAAGGGGATCCTCAGCGATACTGCCCTCGCTAGCCCCGTGCCCCAACGCTGAGACCGAGGCCCTTGATTTTTTCGCCGCCTGTTCAGGGGTCGCGGGCGGTGTGTGTGTTTGGGAGGCTGCTTTTTCATATCTGCCTCCATGCGACACTTAAGCACAGTCTCCTCAACCACTGCTGCACAACCAGGACTTAGGTTCCGTAGGAAAACGGAGATTTTAATCGAAATAGACGGGCGAGGTATGGAGCTCCGCGGAGACCCAGCTACTCGGCGTCCCGCATCACGTGACTCCCCAAGGCAGATTTTCTTAGCCAGGAGGAGGGTCTGGTAGTCAATCCTTCCTTGAAAATGGAGCCATGACATTTGTTTATAGAGCTCACAGGTATAGGTTATTTTACCAGCACCTGTCACAAGATGATAGGACTTATTAAGAGCTGTTTTGATTCCTTTTAAGTAGTGAAAACACAGGAATATTTTTTCCTAAACAGGTCAGTATAGCACTGTTAGCTAGTTAAGTAGTTTAAATAGTGAAAAAACATGGAGATTGGGCTGCATTGAGTAGCTGCACCAAAAACAGAGACATTTTCCATAACATGTCAATACAGTACAGAACAACACTTCTGTGTCATGTTAAAGGGACACTGTCAGCTTTCCCACAAAGTTTTGAAGCAAATCTCTGCAATCCACCTCTTGGCACACTACTGTCCCACAATGAGTCTAGAGTACTACTGTGTGTCTAAAAACTGATATTTTTTACCTGGTTTTCCATTTTATATATAAGTGGTAGCCAGAGCAGTCCGCATTTAAATCAGCCACCAAACTAGCAATAAGGATTATGAATAAGAGGATCTACAAAAGTAAATGTTTTTACAATGCGTATGTCAAAAGTGGCATTTTGTGACTGCGCTCTTGGGCAGACATGTATTCTCGGCATCACTTTACTTCCAGTCAGCAGGTGATTTAAATGCAGACAGCTCTGGCTACAACTTTTTTATAACATGAAAAACCAGGTAAAAAATATTGGTTTTTAAATGCACAGTAGTATTTTACACTCATTGCGGGACAGGAGAATGCAAAGAGGCAGACATTGGAGATTTGCTTGAAAACGTTGAGGGAAAGCTGGCAGTGCCCCTTTAAGTAAAGGGAGATTTTTTTAATCTCAAGTTCCAATCCAGTCCCAATACAAGGATAAGTCCAAAAAATAAAAAAACTGCCTTGCCCTTACACGGTATATGGTTAGTTGCCTGTAAGCCTCTGTCCCTTGCATGGTATACGGTTAGTTGCCTGTAAGCCTCTGTCCCTCCCAGACACACACACACTTATGGTTTGGAGTCTTGGACTACAGTAGGTAGGATTTTATTTTGGAGGAATTGGAATGGTGAGATATCAGGGTCCACTCCAGAGTCCACTCCACCCTCCCATCCCTGATGCTCCTTTCCCGTTTCCCTCCCCGATATTATTCATTGAAAGAATCCTCCTCCCTAAGTCCCCAACTTTAATTGCCCTGTCTGTCTCCCAGTCCACTCCTCCAACAGAAAGAAATCAGGAGGATTTTGGTATTTTGAATCACCCATCATTTTATTTTATCCGAATTAACTTCTATATTCTGACAATTAGTGCTGCATCAGTCACACATTTTTACTCTAACCATCCCCCTCTCCGAATAGCTACATATACTGCTGTACTCACTGTCTTATCTGGCAGCCCATAAACCCCTTATCTGCATCTTGCACAGCTCCCCCTGCACTCTTCCTAATTCCCATATTCATCTTTTCCCTCCTAGTCATGTTAGTTTGCCTTCCCCATCCCTATACTCCTCCATCCCTTACATCTCCACCTCAGACCAATCCACCTCCCCTGCTCTTAACTCAGCCATCTCTTTCAGGCAACTACCCCACTGCCCTTGGTCAACAGGTTCATCAATACTCCCACCCACTACCCTCCTTGCCTTCCTACCTTAATTAATAATCCTCTCATATCCCCATCCCAACACCTCTTCCTACCCCCCATTCACACAGCTCAATCCCTCTGACAGAGTAATTAACCTCATCAGACTTATCATAACATTGCTACTCCATACAGCTGGGGATGCAGAAATGAACCCAAGGCCAACCCGCTCCCACTCTCATCTCCCCAAAGGACTCAAAATCACTCATCTTAATGTTGCTTCCGTAATGAGCACCCCTGTTCTCCTGCATCACCTATGGGTGAATCTTTTTCTCCTCACCCTGTCTATGACACCCTAGATCATCCTGCTAGGTTTCTTTGCCCTAGCTTTTTTACTTTGGGCCTTGTTCCTGGAATCTGTTGCCTTCACTATCCCTAGCTTAATGAGTTCCCACCTCTGATTTGTGTCCATATCAGGCTGAACTCTGTCCAAGAACCCTTGCACAACTTCACCCATGTTTTTAAAGTCAGCCTTAATACATGCTACCAACCTGTACCATACTGATACCTTTGAAATACTTGAATGTTTACATCATGTCTCCCATTTCCCATCTGAACTCTAGAGTACCTATTTAAGTCCTTGAGTTTTTCCTTGCGGGGCCTCTGATGCAGGCCATAAGCCAATCTGGTTGCCCTCCTCTGTACTGCCACCAATCTTTTTAAGAACTTCTTGTTTTGATGACTGGACAACCTTCTACTGTATCTCCAGAAATTGTTTTTTTAATTAAAAAAATTAGATTTTTGATAAAATGCACTGTTCTTAACACTTCTATGGATTGTTACTAAAGCATATTTGCAACTGAAATAAACTATTTTTAAGTGAATGTTTAAAAAAGGAAAGAAGAACTTTGTCACATCAAGCTTAGAACCAATTAGCTCTTAGATAGAAGTCAGAAACCATGCCAATGGACTGCTTGTCAGTAGAGAAAATGCATGCTGCTCTAGTAAACTAGTGAGTTTCAGTTTTTAGAACACCTGAAATCTGATATACTCTTTAAATACAGGCAGCATTGTATGGATTGAAGAAAATATGGTTCACTATATTCTGCCCTTTTGGGATTGCTGATAACAGTATTTAAGATAATCAATAGTTCTGCGCAGAATACTTGCACTGAATTAGGTAATGGAGAAATAAAGAAGGAAAAAAAGAAAATGTTCACCTCAATAGGATTTGAACTCTGTACCCTGTGGTTAGAGAGCAGAAACGCTGCTTCTGTACTACTAATTAACAGGAATACATACATACAAAGACAGTGTCGGCAGAAAAGGGCATATGGCCCACCCAGTCTGCCCATTTGAGCTTGTAAGTTCACTTTATGTTTTCCTAGAAGTCTGTTGCCCCTTACCTCCGACCTCCAGAATTCCTTTATGTCTATCCCATGCATTCTTAAATCCTGTGATTGTTTCAGCCCCCACCACTTCCTCTGGCAGGGTGTTCCACTTGTCCACCACCCATTCTGTGAAGACATTCTTCCTCATGTTTCCTCTGAATCGTCCTCCCTCCAACTTCATCCCATGCCCTCTAGTCCTGGAACATCTTTTTCACTTAAAAATAATGTATTCCTGCACCCTGTTCCTCCCTGTAAGATACTTATATGTCTCTATCATTTTCCCTCTCTCCCTCCTCTCCTCCAGGGAGTACATATTCAGTTCCTTCAACCTGTCCTCATAGCACTTGTGATGCAATCCATGTACCATCTTTGCTGCCCTCCTCTGAACCTTCTCTACCCTATGTCCTTAAGTAGATAAGGTCTCCAGAACTGTACACTGTACTCCAGGTAGAGCCTCACTAGTGTCTTGTATAGTGGAATTATGACCTCCCTTTTCCTGCTGGTGATGCCCCTGCCTATGCATTCCAGCATCCTATTTGCTTTACCTGCTGCCTTGTCACACTGTTTCCCTACCTTGAGGTCATCAGAGATGATAACCCAAGATCCCTTTCCTGCTTGGTGCATGCTATATCCTCACTCCCCAACTGATATATTGTGCCAGGGTTTTTGTGCCCCATATGCATTATCTTGCACTTCTTTGCATTGAATTTCAACTGCCAAACCCCTGACCATTCTTCAAGTTTCTGCAGGTCCCTTCTCATTCTGTCTACACCCTTTGGTGCGCCTACTCTGTTACAGAGCTTTGTGTCATCAGTGAACAGTAAAATTCTGCCTTCTAGGTCCTGTCACTGATGAAGATGTTGAATAGGACCGGTCCCAGAACTGATCCCTGTGGTACCCCATTGGTCACTGTTCCCTGTGTGGAGTGACAGCCATTTACCACCACTCTCGGTGTCCTGCCTCCCAGCCAGTTACCTACCCACCACACTACTGTCCTACCCACACCCATATTCCCCAGTTTGTGTAATAGTCTTCTATGTGGCACAATGTCAAAGACCTTGCTGAAGTCCAGATAGGCCATGTCCACTGCCCTCCCCTGATCCACCTCCCTAGTCACCCAGTCAAAAAATTCAATGAGGTTGGTCTGACATGACCTCCCCCTGGTGAAACGATGCTGCCTTGGGCCCTGTAGTCCATTGACAACCAGATGTTCCACCAATCTCTCCTTCAGTAGTGCTTCCATGATCTTCCCCACTACTGAGGTGAGGCTGACTGGTCTGTAGTTCCCCGCTTCCTCTTTGTTCCCACTTTTGCATAAGGGGACTACATCTGCTGTCCTCCAGTCTTTGGGTACCTCCCCTGTTTCCAGTGATCGGCTAAACAGGAAAGCCAGAGGTTCAGCCACCAACTCTCATAGTTCTTTAAGGATCCTGGGGTGCATCCCATCTGGCCCCATTGCTTTATGATACAAGCTGCCTAAGAGAACAAGACATTCTTTGGGCACTTTGAAATTTGATCAGCTGTCAAAAGGGTGGTGGCTTTGAGTTAAATGTAAGTTGCTCTCAACTGTATCAGACCTTCTTGGACTGCTTTTGACAATATTTTGATAATGAGCTCAGTTATACTGAATTTAGGAAAACATGTATCAAAACATTTATTTATAATACACACAAAAAAGATCCTTGATCATGATTTGAACCCTTCATGTTCTCATTAAAAAACAAATTCTCTACCAATGTACTACTGATTAGCGGGTAAAACAAAGGCTTCTCTAGTGAACTACATACTCTCAGGATACTTTGAAATCTAATTGACTAGCAGCATCATTTTGATTGAGTTACAATCTTTTAGGCTTTCTGGGGTTGCTGTTGATAATATACATTATAAGATAATCAGCAGTTCACTTGAACTGAATTAGGTAAAATATGTGGTATTAAAACATTTCTTTTTGTAAGCAAAAAACGGTAGAGGCAGGAAGCTGCATATCTGTTAGCTTGACCTCAGTGGTAGAGAAAATGATGGAATCACTTTTGAAATAATTATTGAGTACCTAAAAGCTAGGAAGGCATGGGACCCAAGGCAACATGGATTAATAGCAGGAAGGTCTTGTCAGATGAATCTAATAGATTTCTTTAACTGTGTAACAAAAGTAATAGACCAGGGAGGGGCTGTGAATATGGCATGCCTAGACTTTATCAAGGCATCTGACACAGTCCCACGCAAAAGATTAATAAACAAGTTAGCCAGACTGGGAGTGGGTCCCAGGGTGGTAGCCAGGGGTAACAAACTAGCTGGACAACAGGATCCAGAGGGTAATAGTAAATGGAGTACACTCTGAAGAAAGGGGGTTACTAGTGGGATACCACAGGGTTCAGTATTGGGACCAGTCCTCTTTAATGTCTTTATAGGTGACATTGCAGAGGGGATGGAAGGAAAAGTATCCCTGTTTGCAGATGACACAAAGATCTGCAACAGAGATGATACACAAGAAGGGGTGCAAAGGATGAGAAGAGACTTGGCAAGATTGGAGGAATAGTCAAAGATATGACAGCTTAGATTCAATGAAAAAAAGTGTTAAGTAATGCACCTGGGAAACAAAAACCCAGGGGAAGAGTACGCAATGGGAGGGGGTACTAACAACAACACAAATAGAAAGAAACCTGGGGATTGTCATATCAGATGACCTTAAGGTAGGTAAGCAATATGAGAATGCAGTAAGGAGGGCTGGCGGGGAGACCAAGATGCACATGGAGAAGCATCACCAGTAGAAAACAGGAAGTTGTTATCCCTCTGTACCGACAGTTGGTGAGACCCTATCTGGAGTACTGCATACAGTTCTGGAGACCCTATCTCCATGGGGACATAGACAGGATGGAGGCAACTAAAATGGTACAGGGTCTGCAACAGAAGCCATACAAAGAGAGACTAAAAGTGCTTAATATGTATACCCTTGAGGAAAGGAGGGAGTGGGGGGACATGATAGAAACTTTCAAGTACCTCAAGGGAATCAAGTCTTAGATAGGAACATCTTTAAGATAAATAGATGCACAAGAACAAGGCGGCACAATTTTATGATAGAGAAGGGATGGCTCAGGAACAATGTGAGGAAGTACTTTTTCACAGAGAATGTGGTGAATGCATGGAGCCACCTTCCTGAGGAGGTTGTGGGGTCAAAAACAGTGGGAGAATTCAAGCATGCATGGGACAGACATAAGGCAATTATAGTGAGGGGAAGGAGGAAGTATGGTGTTGGGTAACTGGAATCTGCAGCTTATTCAATCAGTAGGAAATGGGCAGACTAGATGGGCCAAGTGGTCCTTATTTGCCATCAAATTCTATGTTTCTGTGTTTCTATGTTTCTAAAATTGACACATTACCAAGGTTAGAACTCCACATCATTTTGTGGAGCACTTTAAAATTCACACACACACACATTTTCTATCAGTAACTTTATGTCCTAATACTGTTTTGTCCCTACTCAAGTTTGTGATATATTTATTTTACTGTTTGCCACCATGGATCACTACTTAAGTACAAAGTAAAAAAAAAAATATAGCAGCTGTGCCAAAAAACATGTTTCTGCTACCTGTACTTCTTACAGAAATGCTGTTTTAGCATACATATTAAGGGTGCTTTTCTAGGCAGCAAACATCTCATGCACATTTTCTTTCATGAACTTTATGTCATGAAAGGACAACCTCCTATCTACACATATTGTCACAGTTAGCTTTTTTTGCTAGTGTTCTGTTTCTAGATGTCAGAAACCATACCAAAGGACCGCTTGTCAGTAGAGAAAATGCATGCTGCTCTAGAACACTTGAAATCTGATCTGCTGTTTAAACACTGGCAACACTGTATGGATTGGGGAAATATGTTTTAAAATATTCTGCCTTTCTGGGATTGCAGTTGACAATACATAAGCTAATCAGTAGCTCTGTACAGATAACTTGCACTGAATTAGCTAAGGGGAGAAAGAAAGAAAGAAAGAAAGAAAGGAAGAAAGAAAGAAAGAAAGAAAGAAAGAAAGAAAGAAAGAAAATGTTCATCTTCATAGGACTTGAACTCAGCACTCTGGGAAGAAAATGCAGAAACCCTGCTGGTGTACTACTGATTAACAGGAAGGATACATGCTGCCTAAGAGAACAAGACAGTCTTAGCGCATTTTGAAATTTGATCAGCTGTCAAAAGGGTGGTGGCTGTGAGTTAAATGTAAGTTCTCACCCTCTTATCTGTATCAGACCTTTGACTGTTTTTGACAATATTTTGATAATGAACTCACTTATTGTGAATTTAGTAAAGCATGCTGTATCAAAACATTTATTTATAACATAAAAAAAATTAATGCACGGTCAAGATATGAAACCTTTATTATCTTATTAAGAGACAAATACTCTACCAATGTACTATTAATTAACAGGTAACCCAAACACTTCTCTAGTGAACTACATACTCTCAGGATACTTTGAAATCTAATTGATTAGCAACATCATTTTGATTCAGTTACAATTTTTCAGCCCTCCTGGGATTACTGTTGATAATATTTATTATACTCAGTAGCTCACTTGAACTGAATTAGTTAAAAGGTGTGGTATCAAAACACTTCTTTTTGTAAGGAAAAGAAAGAAAAAAATATTGACATATTACCCTAGTTAGAACCCCACACCATTTTGTGGAGCGCTTTAAAATTCACACACACACACACACACACACACACACACACACACATGCACACACACATTTCCTATCAGTAACTCCATGTTCTAATATTATTTTGTCCCTACTGAAGTTTGTGATATATTTAGTTTACTGTTTGCCACCATGGATCACTACTTAAGTGCAAAGTAAAAAAAAAACATTATAGCAGCTGTGCAAAAAACATATTTCTGCTACCTGTACTTCTTACAGAAATACTGTTTTAGCATACATGTTAAGGGTGCTTTTCTAGGCAGCAAACATGTCATGCACATTTTCTTTCATGAACTTTATGTCATAAAAGGACAACCTCCTATCTACACACATTGTCAGAGTTAGTTTTTTTTTTGCTAGTGTTCTGTTTCTAGATGTCAGAAACCATACCAATGGACTGCTTGTCAGTAGAGAAAATGCAAGCTGCTCTAGAACATTTGAAATCAGATCTGCTGTTTAAACACTGGCAACACTGTATGGATTGGGGAAATATGTTTTAAAATATGCTGCCTTTCTGGGATTGTAGTTGACAATATTTAAGCTAATTGGTAACTCTGCACAGATAACTTGCACTGAATTAGGTAAGGGGAGAAAGAAAGAAAGAAAGAAAGAAAGAAAGAAAGAAAGAAAGAAAGAAAGAAAGAAAGAAAGAAAGAAAGAAAGAAAGAAAATGTTCACCTTCATAGGACATGACCTCACTACCCTAGAAAACAAGCTCTGGCAGAGCCACTATGACTGTGAATGCATTAACTAGATAAGGGTGTTTCAGGGGCTTAAACATAAACATTTATTTATTAAAAAAAAATATCAGATTTACAAATATTTTGGTCAGAGACTCATTTATGAAGGCACCCCATCGAAATTAATACAACGCACAGTTAACAAGTCAAAACACAATGGTTCAGGGAGAAAACAGTTATAACAATCATTCACTGGAGATACATGGGTACAGTAGACAAACAGATTACATAGTTTAGGCACAGAGGCACCTCATCAAGAAGACCAAAGCAGTTGAAACAATATACAATAGCTAAAGCAAATAGACATCAGGAGTCAAAGAGAAGCCCAGAGTGTTCACATGAAGGCTGTTGCATACACTAACTGAATTAAAGTACGGTACATTGACAAAGGGCAAATTTAAACAATGAGGTGAGACAGTGTTTGTGTTATCAGGTAATAATGTCACTGCTGGGGTGGGTTGAAGCACAAGGTGAAGCTGAGTGCTTCCCCCACCCCAGGAATGACGTTATTACACGATAACACACACCCTGGAGTGCCTTCTTGCAATTATACAATGGCTTGTTGTTATATACAGAATAAAAAATTAATTTTAAAGGATGTTTTTGTTAGTGTGGAAGAATATTTCTTAAGAGAAAATGCAAGGAATGATCCAAATCCAAAGCTACGGTGATGTTATTGTGGAATAACATCACTGTTTCAATGGGTCACCAGCCAATCAGCTTCTTACATTTTTCCTTGCCATTGTATAATTAAAAATAATGTCACCATCTGTATTACAGTTACCTATATGTTTTACATTTTATTCCATGCACTGTTATAGAAATCAACTCAACAGAACCAGGCCATCATATACATGAAGGTGCTGTACCCTAACTGAAAACACTGCTGAGACAACTGTATGTTGTGACAAGGTGGAAGATAAACACAATGTTGAGACAAGTTTTTGAAGACATTTGATGTGTTTAATTGTTTTTTTAGAGACTAAAATACCAAGACTCACTCTCCCCCCTCCCCATCACAATTAATCCTCTACAAAATTCATGCTTAAATACTGGTGCTTCTATGCCCATACCACTAAGCTTTTAATGCCAACATGCCACATCTGTTGTTATGAGCTCCTCCATCTGTGAAGTCTCATTCTACTTGTGGCAACCCCTCACCCCCAAAACCAGATAATTTTCCAGGGAGCAGCTCTTTATACCATATCAGCTACATTACTGCTAAACTCCTTATTTGTAAAAATTTTGTTGAGAAATTTTTGTTGTAATATATCCATAATCAGGAAAAGTGAATTTGTAAAAGAAACCAAAATCCCCATTTATCAGTTTATTGAATCACAATAAAGCATGTTATGAACTTATTTAATTCCATGTGTAACCTACAGTAAGTCAAACAGAAATTAGACACACAAATGCCTACGTATAGTCACAGATTGCAAGTTAAGAAGAGTCAGTAGAATATAAACAGTAGCCCAGCCCAGAACTGCCTGACTGACTGCTCTTAGGATGGGGATGTCAAATGGCTTAATGAGGTGTTGTGAGGGGCCTAGGGGAATTTTTAATGCAGAAAGTTCTGACTGATAGAAGATAATGAGTTAACTTTCTGTGGGTTCCATTAATTCCTCAAGCCAGAGGAAAAATACTGCTCTAAAACTTCCTATATACACACACACAGGCAGCGTAGTAATGAGGCATCAGTGGAAGAATCTATTTTTAACATACTATTATGTGGTTTGGTAGCAAAGATGGAATCGGCCATTTTCTGAATGCAATACTTTATTGCTGCTCCACTGGATCAGCAATATTTGCACAAGCTGTGCCCAGTGCAGATTTTATAGCACTGGTCCTGGTCTGGTGATCTGGGTTATACCCATACCACACTGCATGTGGTTTAGTGATATACTGTACAGATGGCTGCAGAGTCTAACCCATTGAAGGTTGAAGTTTCAGAAAACCATTATGCTAAAAATATCGAGACTCACTCCCTCCCTCACTCCCCAGTCACAATTAATCATCTACCAAAGTCATGCTTAAATATTGGTGCCTCTACATCCATGCCAGTAAGCTTTTAATGTCAACATGCTTCTTTTGCTGCTGTGAGTTATGTGAAATCCTATTCTGCTTGTGGCAGCCCCACCAACCAGATAACTTTCCAGTGAGCAGCTCTTTACACCTTATCAACTAAATTACTGCTAAACTCTTTATTTAAAAAACATTTTGTTGAGAAATTTTTGTTTTAGTATATTCATGGTCAGGAAAATGAATTTGAAAAAGAAACCAAAATCCCCATTTATCAGTTCATTGAGGAAAGATGACATCAGATTTTTCTGAATGCAATACTCCTATTGGTTTCGCCCACAGACATAAAAACTGGAATAACAGATTCCAAGGAGTATACACTCACCAGGGGAATGTTAGAAAAAACTATCCCATTCATTCACAGGTGTCAATGAATGTATAAACATGCTGGTTCATCTTCTTGCTTCCATCATGGTAAAACTACTAAAAGACAAACTATATATATATATATATATATATATATATATATATATATATATATATATATATATATATATATATATATATATATATATATATATATATATATATATATATATATATATATATAATACATAGAACTTTGTTTTTAGTATATAGAATGTTTAAGAAATACCTGAAAGCTGTCTATTTTCTTGGAAGCTGAATCCTTGGAAGTTTCAGACACTTCTTAGTCTTTCCTTTTGAGACACCAGGTGACTCTGATAATCATTTGTTCCAAGGGTTTTTAAATCAGTTTGAAGGCATTAAGTACTGTATCTTCTGTTCTCCTAGTCCTTAACAAAATACAGGGACTCCACTCCACAGACTTGTTCTGTTCCTTGGTCCAGATCCCAAACAAGTGAGTCATCTTTCAAGATAACAGATGCACCTCATGCCCCTCCCACATGAATAAAAACAAGGTGGGGTGGATATTTATGAGCTTCTTGGGTGGAGGTGGGTTGGATCTTACTTCCCCTGCAAAAACAATGCTGCCTCCCACTACTCAGGTTCCAGTTCCTTGTACCACCCATTTAAGAAAGAAAATAGTACCCTGCAACCATTGACTAACATGAAAGTGTATTTATTTGAGGGTGGAAAACATTTCTTGGAGGAGGGTAAGGCAGAGGAGACTATTTACACCTTCAGTCAGTTCCACGGACAGAAAACATGACATCACTCCTTTTGTACATGCAATATTCCTGTAGGCTCTGCCCACAGTCGTAAAAAAGGCAGAAACCCTGCTAGTGTACTACTGATTAACAAGAAGGATACATGCTGCCTAAGAGAACAAGACAGTCTTAGGGCACTTTGAAATTTGATCAGCTGTCAAAAGGGTGGTGTCTGTGAGTTAAATGTAAGTTCTCATCCTCTCATCTGTATCAGACTTTCTTGGACTGCTTTTGACAATATTTTGATATTCAACTCACTTATTGTGAATTTAGTAAAACATGATGTATCAACATTTTTATTTATAACACATGAAAAAAGGTACACGGTCAAGATTTGAACCCTTTATTGTCTTGTTAAGAGAAAAACACTCTACCAATGTACTATTAAAGGAGAAGTCCACCCAGAATGTGCAAAAACATATGTTATGTAGAGTGTTTTGATATGTATGTTAAATCCTGTGTGTCCTTTCCTCTGTCTGCTATTAGGAATTTTTCCTAAATTAGCCTGCTAGCTGTGTGGTAGTTTTACGACCTCTGGGGATCTCCATCACAAATAGGTTTATTGGCTTTCTTTCTTCTACGATGCAGCTTGGCTCATGTGACAGTGATGTAGCTATGCCCTTAGATTTAGCAGGGTCTGTCTCAACTCAGCCAGAAAGATAATACTTCTTTCAGAGAAGTCACACTGCTAGATTTTGGGTGAGTGTAATCATTATTTTTTGACATTAGTACCTTGTCCTGCTATGTTACAACCTATAAGGTGATGTTCAATTTTTACTACTTAGTACTAGTGCAAAATCTGAAAGTGACTGAGAGGAACAGAGTAAACAGTGACATGATTTGAGCACCCACACACACACACACACACACACACACACAGACACACACACACACACACACAGCAGAACATAGCAGGACAAGGTACTGATATCAAAAAATAATAATGATTACACTCACCCAAAATCTAGTAGTGTGTCTTTTCGGGAAGAAGTATTTTCTCTGTGGCTGAGCTGTGACAGACCCTGTAACAAGACTCTGGCTTCCTGCAGGGGCAATTAGACATCACACTAAAGGGCACTCTGGGAAGACTATAGGCCATAAAATAAACCAGAATGCAACCTCCAAGGGCAATAAAACAGTTAGGGAAATTTAGAAAAAACATCTCTCACAGCCAGAGGAAAAGAAAACACTGGGAACTGGTTAGAACACAGAAAAAAAGACTACTACATATCTTTTTCTGATTTTAACATGGAGTTAAAAATCTTTTGACTAATTTGGCACTACTACTGTATAGGGTTTTAGGATGTGTATACACGTTGGTGGCACAGCAAGGCAAAGGTTAAATACTGATATCAGTGGTGGTATCACCTCTGAGATCGCTTCTTGCTAGTGTTGTTTGGTGGTTAGTCAGGGCAAGTTGGGTATTGCTTTTTTCGCTCAAGGTCTGTCTAAGCATTTGGTACAATTAACTGACAGGGACAGTCACTTGAGATGCAGTACACTAACACTGAAAGTCCTCTTTCCTCTGCTTTTAACCTTCCCAGCACATTCAGAAGGTTGGGGGAAGGGACAGCAGTGACTTGACAGCTCTGTTGTAAAAGAGGCAGCATTATGTAGAAATTTAAGTTCAGAAGGAGTCTAGGCCCTTCATGTCCACCCAAGATTCATACACAACAATGAATAATTTATGCTGTTCAAACATCCTAATTTACAATTATTTCTTAACCACTCTACTACCCAGAATAGCCTGTGATTCCTTTTGTAATGCCATTGTTCAGGACCTGAACAAGCTGGGCAATTAGTCAGGCTCTGTTTGTTTGTGAACACCATTAAGCTCCCTTACAGTGCTCTTAAAGTAGCCATGTTGGCTCTGAACAGAGTTTGTCCAAGTAGCTGTCTTCGTTCAATATAATCTGCTAGTCATTACTCATAGCTGTGGGTGGTCTCACCTCATTGACTCAGAAAGCATGTAGCCAAGAGGCCATCATGGA
The DNA here is from genome assembly GCA_016271365.2 of Neoceratodus forsteri. NCBI lineage: Eukaryota > Metazoa > Chordata > Ceratodontiformes > Ceratodontidae > Neoceratodus > Neoceratodus forsteri. Next base: position 1,092,003,073 of record CM057458.1, read on the forward strand.
ACAGTCTGGCCCTTTTACAGTTAAAAGCCTGTTCCTAAGCTGAGTATATATTGATCATCAATGATCCTGTTACCTAGCCAAATAAAATCAACAATTATAATTTTAGATGCCACGAAGTTATGAAAAATGTACTAAAATCTGTTGATACAAACTAAGATAATAGGCTTTGCCTGTATATACTGCATATGGAAAACCATATCAAAACCAGTTTGGAGTAACCTTAATCTTAAAACAATCATCCAAGTGAAAAACCCTGTGCTCAAACCACTGCCAGTTTTAACATCTTTGATCATGTTATTCTTAGTCACAGTGTTGTGTAACACTATAATATATAGTGATCCCTCACTATAATGAATAGACTAGGGTTCACAAATGAAATTTGTTATATTACCCTGTTTGTTGCAGTGAATGACATCAAAATAGCAAGCCACAAATATGGGTGTTAGCATGAACCTGCTTTAAAGGGTTATTTTATTAGTGTCACTGTGGCAAAAAGCTGGTCTTAAACACTTTCCCAAAGTAAAACAAAGTGAAGCTTCTTCTTAAGATTCATCATTTATTCATGTTTGTTAATTCAAAATTAGAATAATTAATTGTATGCATTGAGCAATTATATGACTAAATGCTAATTTACTGAACTCATACACTCTTGACAAAGAATCAGTGTGGCTTGAAATGTAGAGGAGAGGAGACGGTACTGTGGGTGTACATTTGATGTGTTGTTCTACATACGTTCAGACATGAACAAATGATGAATCTTAAGAAGAAACTTCACTTTGTTTTACTTTGGGAAAGTGTTTGAGACCAACTTTTACCACAGTGACCACTCATTTGCTGAGGATACATTTGTTTTATTATGTGTGGTCTTTTCTTCTTGTACTTATTTTATTAGTGACAGAGGATGACACACATTCTGCATTAAAAAGTTGTACTGCATGATATTTAATATAATTTAATAAACTTTAATACAACAGCTGTAATCCTGACAGTGATGGCAGATCGGAGCAGCACTGCTTGTTCAGATGTAATGTACTGTGTGCAGGATAGCTATGACACAGGTAAGGGTGGCCTAATGTCTCTTTTACTGTTACAGTGAGTTCTTGCCGATAAAGAACAGGTAAGGCAGCCAGGGAAGAGGAGGTTTCCAGAGGAGAAAGGTGCCACAAGGTTAAGCACTGCATATTATTTCAGGCAGTATAGCACAGTGGTTTAAGGCTTTGAGCCGCAAACCTGGAGACCTGGGTTTGAATTCTACAGCCCCCACTCACATACTGTGTGACCTAAGCAAGTCACTTGAAACAGTACATAAACAAGATGAAGAGTTTGCATTTACATCACACTTTTCTTATACAATGTGAATGACAGAACTTTACAAGAAATGAGAGTGACTAATAGTGTGAAATGACTATAAATGTTTAGTGGCTGCCATTTCACTCATCAAAATCCACATACAGCTGCAAACATTTGCCTGAACCAGATCTATATGAAAGGAGATGTTGGCCAGGATACTGGAGAAAGTCCTCAACTCTGGTGAAAAAATACCATGGATTCTTTGACTTCCATATGGATACCTACCAGGACAGCAACAGAGAAGGGCAGAGTGCAAGTATTTGGGATATAAGCCCCAGTCCAGTTGTGGGACTAGAACCCATGAATTTCTGGCCTAGAGGTTAATTAACTTGCAGGTGAACCATGCTGGCACCAATGCAGTAAACAAGAACACAACATGGTCAGTTTAAAGAGCACATCATTGGGAAGCAGGATATACCTGGCTCATATTTTTACCCCAACAAACAGCTGACTGCTACCTGGAGAAAGTCATTTATTCTTTCTATGTTTTAGTGCTTCCAGGTGTAAAATAGGAAAGACGCAGTACCTAGCCATATTAGAAATGTTGCATCTCATTAAGCATGTTCTCAGTACAAAAACAAAAAAAATTCAACATGATTTGAAAATGTAATTGACTTGCATAATATATATAGCTATATATATATTTTTTTTAAATCACAGTTTTCCTCATGCCCCATTTTACCCAATAGCACCCTCCACTTAACTGTCTCATGGACTTACTGGTTATTCATTAGTCACCTAGGTCCACAAAGTGATGGGTGGCCTACTGTGTTGGTCGTGTGTGAGTCTGTGGGTGGTAGGTGCTGGCATAGGACTAGAATGGGATGTTTCCTCCCTCTCCAGTTTTCCTCCCACAGAGTGCTGGTATGCAATGTCACATGTACGGATGCTTGGCATCTGGTGGTTATCTCTCCCTGTTCTTATGCTTTCCAGCTGTGCTCCCATCAAGTCTCCACCATGTGGCAGCCTTGAAGTGGGAGCAGTGCTCCACCCCAAGGAAGGAGGGCAGTCCTTGGGATGTTAAGTCGTTCCCCATCTCCAGCTCCCAGTGGCTCACACTCATTCCCCAATGTGAGTCACTGGTATTTCAAGAAGTAAAACTACTGCTCCATCAGTGGGCCAGTTTGACTTGCATAATATTTAAATATTTAAATATAGAAACATATATCAAAACATTATTACATGCAAAATACGTGCTGTAACCTACACATTTTAAAAGGATATTCTACAATACAGAAACATCAAGTTAGGATGCTCACCTTTTAGACTGCAGGGAGGCATTCATCCTCCATGAAAAAATAGTTTATGATCAGTTGTGTATTACGTGATTAAAATATGGGTGGAACTTCGATATGAGATAGCTTTTATTTGTACTACAACTGTGTTTTGTTTTGAATAACAAAAATTTCAAAAATGTTGCAAGTAATACCTTTCACAGACAAACTAAAATAGTTTTTCAAGACTCGATAAGTTATGATTTCTTCATTATGGTCAGATTATGAAAGTACAACTCTCAAAACAAGTTAAAACAAGTCTTGAAATTCAACTGTTCAAATTACATTACTACAAGGTACTACTTATAACATGTTTAGTTATTTATTTATTCCAGCATCTTTTATCTGGACTAAGGGGTCTTCACATGCTTTGTTCAATTATTTAAAAGAAATTCAATATTTGACACATGGCACTATTGTCTATTCAGGATCCAAATGGATTGAATGTGTATTATTAGGAGAATATTTTCATGTGTCCTTTGAACCCCCAGGGACTCAAAGTTCTACTTAAAGCCTGCACGATCAGACAAAACTTTCCTCTGATCCTCCATGAAGCAGTACATCAGTCATAATTTTCTTCACAAAGGTCCCTGCATGATGCAGGAGATGAGCCATAACTTTCTACACACGGGTCACTGCAGACCCACCATGAAGCAGGAGTTACATCATAACTGTCTTCAAGAAGGAGTCCAGTCATAATTTTCTACATGAGTGGCCCTAGACCTCTAGTTCAAAACAGCAGACTCATGGTTCACTGCCTCAGACCTGCAGCTTGGCTTTGGGTCATGAGGCTAGAGAATTAAGTAGGGGAATGGGAATTAAGGTTTTGTGGAAACTCCTTTTGGAACCCTAAACATATACAGTATTAATATAGTTTTTGCAATGAATTTTCTTACTTTTTGAGAAAGTACTATATAGTTGTTACTTGCTTTGGACAGGGTACTTTAGCACCGCTTGAAGCAGGACATGAACCCTAACATACTTTGCCCTATGCAAAGCAGGATTTGATTTCTAACATTCTTCTCACAGGCAGTACTTCAGACCTAACTCATTTGCACAAGACCTTGTGGGCCCTGTACAAAGTAGGACAATGGTCCTAACACTCTCTGGGCAGGACACTTCAAGAATCTGTATGTGAAGTAGGATGTGAAATAGGATGTGAGTCATAACCGTATACCATTGTAACAGTGATGCTTTCACAGCGACACTGTTATAATGACACCAACCCGTCGACACCAGCAGTGTTGACAGGGTTGCCAGTGCGATGACATCAACTCTGGAGTTTGGCTGCTCTCCCTGACATCTGTCCCCCCCCGGAGTTGGAATCCTTAAGTCTGGGGAGGCTCAGGGGGGCACAGCCCCCCCAATATACATTGAAGAGGTGTTGGTGTGGTTTCTGATCAGTGAACCGGATCGGCAGCGTCAGGGATGTCGGTGACCATTTGTCACCATAGGGGAGGTTGCCAACATCCCTGTCACTGTGGCATAACTCACTTTACACTGGGCCATCCAAGGTCTGCACAAAGCAGGACACCTTGGGCTCTTATGGCTCTGCATGGAGCAAGGTGCAAGTCCTTAGCTGCCTTGTGGTGGAGAGGAATCATACATTTCTTAATAGTTTGTTCATGTATAACTTTAACTGAAGCACAAAATACACACATTCCACATTCAGTTTTGAATGAATGAAAAACGATGTTGTCAACCCTGACCTTAGCACTTGTTGCTAAGTAAAGTGCCCTTGTCCACTTGCAAAAACTGTCTCCAAAATTAGATTTTGCCAAAGAGACATCAAGAAAAGCCCAACTGAGGCAATCAAACACCTTTTCAACATTAATCACAATGGCCCACGGACTGGGTCTGGTATGTTTGGTTCCAGAAATAATGTCAAGTATCTTACTAATATTATTTTGAATATGTCATCTGGGGATAAATGACATCTGATCACTAGGTATCAATGTAGGAATTTTTGTTTTAACTTTATTCACTGAAACTTTTGAGAAGAGCTTCACATCCTTTTTTTGTTAAAGGATGATATCCTTCACACATTGTAGAATCATTTCCAGGCTTAGGGAGGACAGTAAGAAACTGTCTCTCCCCAACAGTCTACCATTTCTCCCATCTCATGACATATATTAAACACTTTTACCCACAAATGAAAACACTCCAGTTTAAAGGGGCTAGGAAGTGAGTTTTTATGTAGTTAACTGCCCCCCTGTCTTCCTTACCAAGTGATTTATGTATTCAAATATGCTTTGACTAATGTTTAGTATATAATACTCCAGCTTTGTGGTGCTCTCTGATCTACATAGAGTTCATTCTGTTCAGCAACTACAGATATTTCTTTTCATATCTTTCAGACATTCCATGACAACAGTTATGCAATTTCATGCTATTCCTCTGAATGGCATGGAATGGTGTTACTGATATTATAGAATGATTACAAGAATGAAACAAGAGATCAGAAACTGCTGAAGAGAGGGACTCAGGGTAGCAACAAAGGCAACAAAAAACAACAAAAAAGGTCAAAAACATCAGAATATTGGATAGACACCAAAAGGAAAACAGGACAGTTAGAGGTTTAAAAAACTGTTTCCTATCACCTGTAAAAGTTTTATAAATTTCTGTCTTGCACCCATCTGGTCCAGGAGCTCTCCCATTTTTAGTCTCCCTTAATGCTTCTGCAAGTTCTTCCACAGTAATATGTCTACCTAAGCCTGCCGCTTCTTCAGACGAGAGCTTTGGCAACTGCAATAGTACCAGGAACTACTCTACATTTCCTGCCTGGCCATATGCAATTCTTTTTTATACAAGGAAGAATAATACTTTTAAAAGAGGCTGGACAATAAAATCAAGGCCTTCTTCTACAAAATCACCAGGGGACTCTTACTAAACAGCATAGTCTCCATTTTCCCACAGTCGGCCTACACAAGCCCACCAGATGGTCTGCCTCCCATTAGAAACATAGAAACATAGAATTTGACGGCAGATAAGGACCACTTGGCCCACCCAGTCTGCCCATTTCCCTACCTACTGGATAAGCTGCAGATCCTAGTTAACCAGCAGCCTACTTCTTCCTGCCCCCACCTCCCAGAATTGCCTTATGACTGTCCCATGCATACTTGAATTCCACCATTGATTTTGATTCCACAACCTCCTCCGGAAGGCCGTTCCATGCATCCACAACCCTCTCTGTGAAAAAATACTTCCTTAAATTACCTCTGAGCCGCCCCCCCCTCTATCTTCAAATTGTGCCCTCTTGTTCTTGCACACCTCTTTTTTTTAAAGATGCTACCCTCTTGGACTTTGTTGATTCCCTTGAGGTATTTGAAAGTTTCTATCATGCCCCCTCTCCCTCCCTCCTTTCCTCGAGGCTATACATATTAAGCTCCTTAAGTCTCTCTTCATATGTCTTCTGGTGCAGACCCTGCACCATTTTAGTTGCCCTCCTCTGGACAGCTTCCATCCTGTCTATGTCTTTGCGGAGATTGGGTCTCCAGAACTGCACACAGCACTCCAGATGGGGTCTCACCAGCTGTCTGTACAGAGGGATAATAACTTCCTGTTTTCTACTGGTGATGCCTCTCCCTATGCATCCCAGTAACCCCCCAGCCCTCCTTGTTAACATATCATTCATTCTCAAACTCAAACTCAAGTCAACTAGTAGGGAAATGAGAAGCCATTATATAATTCTCCTGTCTTGTCGGACTACTCAAGGCCAACACACAGTCTCCTACAAGGGTGTGAAACTATTCCATAGCCTGCCCCCCTTCCCTAGTCCAGTGTACCTTGATGGCCTTTTTCAAGTACAACCTGAAGGTTTACCATGCTATTTCCCTAACCTGTATATGCTCCCATTCCTAATTACTTTAGACATCTTCAGTTTATAGCAACCTACTACTGCCTACTGTGTGTGTTGCTGTATGTTTTTATTTAATCACACTTTCTATACCCTAAACATTATTTATTGACCCAGTCTGTATTGTACAATCTTGTACAACCTTTATGCTTTTATTGTATGTGTACAACTAGACATTTGTGAAAATGGTAAAGTTTGCTCACTTGCCTTTCCAGTATAAAAAATAAACTGAAACTGAAAATTCCTGGAATTGTTGTCTGGCTGATAGGCCCACAAATTTCTGCCCAACCCAGATAACATGTTCATGTTCCTAGCTTCTGACAGTTTCACATTTAAAACTACCACATAGTGGATATACAGTAGGAATAGCTGTGAGGGATAAAAACGCTTCCTTCAAAAGACGTAGGAAGACTCAAGAGAATGACAGAGTGGACTACATGGACAAACTCAAATCAACTAGTAGGGAAATGAGAAAGACCAAAATAGGAGCTAAAATGAGAATTGGGGAGGGAGTAAATGAAGGTGACAAGACCTTTTTTGGTAGATCTGAGAAAAAAAGGACAAAGGAAGGTACTGCCATTCTGAAACAAGGGACGAAGTGGGTGGAGGACAGTTGAGGAAAGGCTGAAGTATAGAGTGACCAGGAGGAGGATGGACCAATACTTTAAGGTAGTATATACCAAGGGAAGGGAGACTAAAGATGTGTGAGGAACCAATCACAGAGGACAGGGACATTAAAGGACAAATAGCCCTTACAGTCAATAAATCCCCAGGGCCAGATGTATGCATCCAAGGGTGCAAAGGGAGCTGGCAGATCTACTGGCAGCTTCTCTGGCTGGTCTGTTGAATTGTTCCCTACACTCAGGCATGGCAATGCAAGAGTGGAGAACTGCAGATGTAGTGCCCTTATGTAACACCCCCTGTCAACGGCTTACCTGTTTAGCTCTGTGGTTGCTCCCCCAATTTTCCCTGTTTGTGCCCTGGTCCTGGCTGTGTCCCTTGTTGGTGCTTGGACCCTCCCTCTGGCACCCGCATACATTTTTTTTTGAAAGCAGGGCCGAGAGAGCTGAAGCCAGAGCTGCTGGTTGGAAATTGCACCTCATGTGCATACCAGAGCTCCGTGCATGCGCATAAGTGTATATTCATTTGGCCATTTCTGAGGCCATTTCAACTGCCTCTCCAGTGATCACGGTCCCTCTTGCAAACAAGATGGGGACCATGAATTTAGCTGGACCGGAAAGGTGGCAGGAGAAGCAGGAGAGTGTTTTTTGCAGGTACCAATTGTGACTGGAATACAGGGAGTCACTTCATGAATATTAATAAGGTGGCTCATACATAATAATGAAGCTGAGCCTATCTAGCGCTGGGGAAAAGTTGCAGCACTAGCGACAGGCCAACAAATAAATAAAATATCTACAGGGTGAAATGGTGTAGTAGGGTAGAGAAGGGGCTACCAAATGCTGGGGCATTTAATTAAATAAATGTTTGTGATGACTGCAGAGACAGCTGCAAGTGGGAACTTGCATGGACCGTAATGGGGCTATGTGTACAGGCTGCCTAGGGATAATTCATAATGGCAGCAGCTACTGAGAAAGGGCTAATTAAATATGTTAAACTATGCAGTCAACTAATAGGGCACATTGGTGGCATCATTGTGAGGGGAAATAAATAAATGCATAATATTTGATTGCAGGAACATTTGGAAGTTAGGACTATGTGGGAACTGAATGTAAACTGTTTTGCCAGCAGCCATGTTCTGCAGCCATGTGATGCCCGCCAACCAAACAAAGTGCCAGGACCTTCCAAGAGGATTCTGAGGCTTCAGTAAAGACTCTTGGGGAAAATACCAAGGATTATTCTGGTGCCATTTTAAGCAGTCAATGAGGCATCGAGTGAACCTCATACCTCTTAATTTTCTTTGAAGACAATGGCTCCAGCCAATGGGGAGCTGCCAGAAAGTTTCTAAAAGACAAGAACTTTTGGTTCTAGAGTCAGTTTGGTGTGAACCCCTCCGCAGGGAGGGAGGCTACAGCCTCCAGTGAGGGAATGGGGCTGCAAGGCTGGTAGAGGGCCTGCCTGGGGGCTGCCAGCAATCTGTCCCCCAGGGCTGGTTGTGCCTTTCCCCATTTGGAGAAAAGAGAAGGATTGTGCAGGCAGCTCTGCAAAGAAAGGGAGCTGCAGGATTCTGATGCTGTGGTAGGAAGCTGCACCACAGCGGTGAAGATGTAGAGACAAGGATGTCTGAGAATGAAAAAAGGATTAGAGAAATGGACTGATCCTGGAAGAGGAGAGAGCCTGCTTAGAATTCACCAGCACTTCAATGGTGAGACATGGATGATATGAGATGTGTGATGGAACAGTGGTTGAAAGCAGGGAAAAGGAAAAAGATTCCATCTGATCCTGGCATAGACAAAGTGTCTAAACAGATGAGGGGAAGACAGGTGATCTGAGGACTGGTTCTAGCACTGGGAAATGGCTACTGGAAATTTGAATGGGAATCCAGATTCTGAGAATTTGAAGAGAGAGAGGCTCTTCTGTGTTCATCTGCCCCTGAGATTGCAAGAAAGGAGACTTTATTGATATATTGCTGAGAGAGGGTTCTGCAAATGTGTGTGAGCCAGTGCAAAAAGGACACTGTGTTACAGCTGAAAGACTATGAAAGCAGAAAGATGAGCAGGTGCTATCTGGGCTGGTACCTGCTATCTGTTCCTGAAATACAGCTGAGAAAAGAGACTGTTATGATGAACCTATTGTTTAGACTCTGCACCCCCTGGAGTTTGGAAGACAGGGAAGAAACAAAGACTGCTTTGGCTACACACCGTAGGTGGTAACTGAGAGGAAAGGAAAAGATGATTTAAAGTTTCCTTCTTAAACCCAGGGCCAGGTGGGGAATTCGCTAACCCCCATCAAGTGGGGCTTGCTGGCTGCGGGGGATCATGGGTTTATTACCAAGTGCTAGGGTACTCTGACCTGTGAAGGAGCCGGGCTGTGGGGCCACTCCTAGGTCTGGATCCCTTGTGGCTGGCAGGCCTTGTCACGTGCTCAGCTATGGGCCTCAATAGGCTTAAGGGGACAAGCTATGAGATTTCCAATCAAGTTGAAGATGCAAGCTGCAGTTTCCTTGCCCCTTAAAGTTCAAACATCGAACCCGGTTCTGCATTTGCTATTCCAACCAACCACAGGATTTCAGTCAGCTGTGCCACCAAAGAACTGATTCTGCAGAACCTTGAGTAAAAGCAGGAATTGCCCTGTGCCTGGGGATGTATACAGTTTAACTACATTCCACTTTAAGTATGTGCTCACTGGCATGGGAAACCAGCATAGTAATCTGGGAAAATGTAAAAAGTTGATTTTAATTCTGTGAGTGTAACCAGCCCTACCAATTTAGGGTTTACCTTAAGTGCCTTCCTGGGCTCCATCTATGCCCACTGCCAGTCAGACGTTCTACCTAGATAGTAAATCCATGGTTATTTGTTTGAACCTGTTGATTTTGTGTGAGACTGCCATGACGTGCCTCCACACCTGTCCCTTTAAGCCATTAGCCAGTGTGTGTATAGTAAATGATTTGGGCTGGGTCAAAGTGTTTTAAAGCTCGTGGCAGCCAGACGCTTCTTTAATTTGCTCCACTCTGCTGTCAATAGTAAAGCAGAGGGAGCTTTAGATATTACTGTAAATACTTACTTCTAACTTGCTGCTATATTTAAATTAGAGTGTTTGTTTTAACCTGCCTTCTTGCATTTTTTTTATCCAAATGGGAGCCACCATGTTTGGACCGGGACTTCCAGAATTTTGACCTTGAGGGGTCCTTAGTTCAAGTGCCTCATGGGAAGGAATACTATAGTTCTTTACAGGTTGCGCATAAACTGACTAATGGGAGCACAACTGTGACTGACAGCTCCCCTAGCCAACCAGAAAGCTAAAAAACCGGACTAGTTCAAAAACTGTTAGAAGACAGTAGTTCAGTTGGAGTTATAGTTTAGAGAGTGAGCAGATCGAGCTTTTGAGAGGCTGCTCTAAGGAAGGAGCCAAGAAGAATCAGCGGGAAAAGGCCTGACTTGCCTGCCTGCTACTGTTTCTCCTGCATTGGACTGCCTTGTAGCAGTACTCAGACTTTTTCTGGGAAACATAACTTTAAACTGCGCAGAAAGCTTCAAGACTTTGAGGAATGCAGTTTGAGTTGTTGGACTGGAAAGAAGCTCCTGTGAAATATTCAGCCCAAGAACTGTGGCAAGAGACTGCCTTGTTGAATTAAGAGGTTTGCTCAGTGAATCGACTGCAATAGCAACTGGCCTGAAACCTAATTGTGAGTTAGAGAAGTTAATGCTGTTTCTGTTAAATGTGCTGAATGTTTATCGTGGGTCGAGGCCTAATTCTGGCAGTGACCAAACCGTTAGCCAGCTGGAGGTCTTCACCAACAAACAGACTGAAATATGCCAGGAGTGTTTATCCAGCCTTGGGCTTATGCCAAACTCAGCCCAAGCCAACTATTTCTGCACCAGAGACAGTTGTCTCTGTGAGAAACCAGCTTGGGGATCCAGCCCTTGTGCAGCAAGAAATTGCAGGTTGTGACCACCTGGAGGGAAAGGCCGTGAAGTGGAGGTGTGTTGTGCTGGCCCAGCTTCCTCATGCTCTTTGGCGATCAGCAGCAGGTCTTCATATTGCCAGGCCAATTCCAACTAACTGGTGTCATGAGTAAACTCAGGGTAGCTCCCTGCAACATTTCTTCTAATCATTTTGTGATACCATCTGATTGCTTCGGTGTATTACAGGGTTACAAGGGACTGGGCCAACCAGCCAGGATTACAAATAACCAAAGGCTTGCTTGTGCATGTTAATTGCCTTTTCTTTCCATCAAGGACCCCACCAACAGCTGCAACACTAGCCAACCCCAGGTACTGTTTCTGGCCAGCCAGCTTAGCATTCTGGGTACCCATTGTTGTCAGACTGTTTATTTTGGGACTAAAGGGCGTGCATAGTAACCTGAATCAAATCAGTAAAGTAATCATTCTTCTAGATTCATGCCCCCATCCTTGTTCATGTCCCCTTAGTAAACCTGATTTGCTGTTTTCATGTTTAAACTGGCTTATGAGCATATTCTTAGTTGGGGTACAGTAATGAAAGTGTATGTTTGCCTTTCTAACCTTGCCTTTACAGGGAGTTCCAAGGGAGTTGCTGAAGATCTGTCCCTGGTGGTAAGTGCAAGGGTCGTGTGCAAATTATTGATGTTTAATGCTGACTGTGTGCCAACTACTGCAAAGTGTTATCTCTCGTTACAAGGTATTGGGTCACTAGGTGGGTTTATGGGTGGTTATAGCTTCCCAGAGGGCTATACCAGGTTAGTTAGAAACCCCACTATTGTTACTCTGGGTGGAGGCACCATAATATCGAATCCAGGCCCCTCAACCTGTGGTCAAAATTCAGGCAGGGGTAGTAACCCTAGAGTTAGTGCTGCCTAGGTGTTACATCATTGGAGGCACTGCTGAGATGAGCACCCCCTAGTGGCCAAAATACAAAGTTGCAGTTAACTGTAAATTTGTCGTCAAAACAAAAAGGTTTTGCCACTAAGACTGTTGAGGGGTGGGTAGCAACCCTAGAGATAGTGCCACCTAGGGGTTACAAAAGCACACCAATGCCAGCCTACCAGCTGCACCTCAGGCCTGCAACTAACATCTGGGTACCCAAGGACAGCATTTGGGCATCATTCTGGACTGGTACCAGTGGGTCTGGGTTTTGGGAATACCTGCAGAAGTCAGATAGCTAGGTAGAAAGATGGTGCTGCATTAAGTAAAATGGTGGATTTGAATAAAAAAGAGAGAATGATTGTTGGAAATGGCAAATCTTTAAATGCAAATTAAAATGCTTCTGCTTGACCTCTATTCCACTTACCCCCTTCTAACCCTGCCCATGTAAATAAATGATGATGTTGCTATTTCAGAAAGAGCTGATTCAATAACCTCATTTTGATGAGCAAGTTATTACCTGAAGTTAATTAAGCCAATGGTTTAAATGTGGGGATGCTGAAGAATGGTAAGTCCGTGGCTGAGGTAACTGTTCAGGGAGGTGGTATGATACGACATCCCAGGGGGTTGTACTAGCAGAGATTAGACCCACTAAATGTACTCCAGGTGGAGGCATCTCCATTTTATTTGTAATCTTGGGAAAGGGCTCCTGGTAATAACAAATATGGGAACCCAGGCCCCTTAACCTTGGTCTGGCCAGCAAGGCTGGGGTAGTGGCCCTCTATAGGATGGCACAAGAGAGGGGTTATACTTACATAAGAATGGTGCTGGGGGGGCCAGGGAACTACAGACAAGCCAGCTTCACATTGATCATTAGCAAGCAGATGGAACCCATTCTTAAGGAAAGGCTTGTCAGGTTTTTTGAGGCAAATGGGCTCCATGACGAAAGGCAACATGGGTTTGTGGCAGAGAGATCATCTTAAATGAACCTGAATTTTCTTTTTTACTGGCCATAAAGGGGGTGGATATGGGACTAGTAGTAAACATATTGTACCTAAATGTTAGCATGGCCTTTGACTCAGTCCCCCATAAAAGACAGATCAAGAAGTTGCCTGACCTAGACATTGGGGGCAATATGAGTAGAGGGGAAGGAAACTGGTAAGGAGGGAGAACCCAGAGGGTAGTTTTTGGTGGAGCACTCAGAGATAAGGGAGGTTACTAGCAGGGTACCACAAGTAAGGTGCATGGACAGGTGTTATCCAATGTGCTCATTAATATTTATTTATTTAATTAATTTATTTATTTATGTATTTGTTGACTGGGCAAGTACTCTGGTCCAGAGGACCATTTTCATGTACCACCTGGGCAACATAGGTGGCACATGATACAAGGACAGGAACAGCAGAACATTGAAAATAGCAGTTACACATACTGTAGGTTAAAGTGAGAATGCTTGAGATGAGTACAGCCTTATACATAGAAACATAGAAACATAGACTTTGATGGCAGATAAGGACCACTTGGCCCATTTAGTCTGCACATTTCCCTACAAACACGTTGGAAATGACAATACAAAAGTGACACCACAAAAGTTTTGCCCAGCAAAACCAAGATACAATGACAGTTATACGTAGGTAACAGGTAATATGTCTGAAAATGGGTTCAGTCCTCGACATTTCACTACACAGTTGGGAATTACCATAAAAATAGAGAACATCAATATAACCAGGCAACACTGAGACAACAAAATACATGACATTGGGGATGGCATTATGGGCAATATTTGCCTATTCACACATGAAAACAAGCTCTGTGGGACAGCGGACACTGAAGAAGGGGTCAGAAACATGAGGGAAGACCTACAAAGGTTGAGTGATGGTGTGGAATTTGGTAAGTGACATTCAACACCAACAAATGCAAAGCAATGCACATGGGTAGAAAGAACCTAGGGGTGGCGTATGAACTAGGGGTAACCATCACAGTGTTCAAAAAGGAGAAGGACCTGGACATTCCAATTGCTAGCACCCTGAAAGCAATGCAGTAAAGCAGTGGTGAGTGAATACAGAGTGTTGGGTTGTATTAGTAGAAGTTTCACTAGCAGAAGAAAGGATGTTACTGTGCAGATCCATGGTGTGCCTGCAACTGGAGTGCTGTGTACAGTTCTGGACCCTTACTACAAAAAGAACATACAGCTGGAGGCAGTGTAGAGAAGAGCCATAAAAAGGATTCAGGGCAGCAGGGACTGGTGGAATTGAGGCTGGAGAACCTAAACATGTGCTCCCTAGAGGAAAAAAGGGAATGAGGGAACATGTTAGACATCTTTAAGTACCTAAAGGGCATCAAACAAGGTAGAATCCAAGAGAGCATTTCATGACTAGTGACAAGAGAAGAACAAGGAAAAACTGCTACAAAATAGCCAGGACAGGTTCCAGAAGAAGGCCAGGAGGCACCTCCTCATGGAGAGGCTGGTGGAGGGGCGAAAACAGCTACCAGAAGAGGTGGAAGCATGAAATCTGTAGATGGCTTCTAGATGGGGTGGGATAAATTTAAGGGGAGGGTAAGGTTGTTTAAGGAAGGGGATCTGAGGAGCATATAATTTAGGAAATATCGGCTTCACGTCAGGCAGACTCTGTAAACCACAAGAAATTTCAAATCTAGCAAGTTTTGCCCTTGTTCAATTAACAAAGTTCAAATCACATTTCTTGTAAGAGATGCTACTGGTTTATGACATGTATAAACAAACAAAGCCCAACACCCCAGTAAATCTTTGAAAAATTAAAATGTCTTTCTGCATAAATTTACTGTTTTTTTTGCACATAAGAAAAGGGGTCTCTTAGTTTTCATATCAGAGCTCTAATAATGTGAATTAAGCCAAACTACTAGATGCCAAGGTGGAGCCCCTCGGTTTGGTCCTAACAATAAGCTGCCTGCAGTGGCTACTCTTATACTCTGCAGAGAACATTGCTTAAATTGACTTCTTTTAAAAAGAGTGCTTTGACCTAGGAAATGCGTAAGACGTAAAGAGGAGCATGCTGCAGGTGTGTTACACACCTCACAAACATGTAATAAATCTCAGATTCTTCAACATCTACCCATGTTCAATTCACAAAGTTCAAATCACATGTCTCATAAGGGGTGCTACTGGTTTATGGTATATAACAACAAAGTCCAGTGCAACCCTAACCCTCCATGGTAAATCTTTGAACATTTTCTGCCTAAATTGGATGTGTTTTTACTTTAAATCGGTGTCAGTGGCTCAGTACATAGCATGCTTACATCCAGGGCCAGAAGATCCAAAGATTGTGGGTTCTAGCTCTGCACCAGGTACAGTTCCAAGGGTAATACACATAATTGAAACTGTAGTGTAGCATAAGGGGGTGATGTTCTTCACATGATACATTAAACTCAGGTATCGTCTGCCCATCTCTGGTCACTGTCCAGGTGGAAGTAAAAGATCCTATGGCACTTATCAAAGAAGAGCAGGGGAATTTCTGGGATGTCATGGCCAGATTCCACAACTTGACAGTGATGGGGATGTCCTTGACATCCCCAACAGTGACAGGAACAATGCTGACTGTGGGCATTGTTCCCATCAGGAGAAAGTCTTTTTCGGTGAGGGGCTTTGCCTCCAACCCCCATGTGGGGAGCTGTGTCTCACACCCCCATCTGTAAATAACCAACTCTGAGTTAGATTTAGTTTGGGTGAGGGCACAACACTAGAAAGCACTGCTTTGGCAGCAGGCGGACCACCACAGCGACTAATCTCGACCGGGCGAGATTTGTCACCATGGTGGTGTTCGATGTTGAAATGTTGCTGTTGTGGGGTGATACCTCATGGCCAACATTCCTCTACCAATAAAACAGTTTCATGCAACCCACTCCAGTATGCACCTAAAACAAGCTATAATAGCTTAGTGTGCCTGTCCTGGCCAAATTGCAAATAAATCAAAACATAAATGAAATACTGCCTTAAACTGTGCTTTATAAAACGAAATGTATTTGGCAATTGACATGAAAATTAGAGCTTTGATCTAGGAGGTATTGGAGTCGGTAAAGAATGGCCCCACCAGTAACTTCTTTGTCCTTCTAGTCCAGCAGCTGTGGTTTGTAAAAATCTGTAAACATATGACATTAAGTGAGCTAATGGGAGGGAGTTAACATAGGGGGTCAGGACAGCTGATAAGGTCTTAGTCCACAATCCAGTGCCAAAAATGTTGCAGTAACAGGTAGGAAATTTGCAAGTATTTGAATATGTGGGTAGAATTCCAATGATAAAGAGTACAGGTCTCCAGGGATATAGCATCAGTTTGTGGTTTCTGACCAACTCATCCACTCTCTCAACTCCCATGTTGGGCCAAAAAAGGTTAGACTTCAGTGGTTTACCCAAGATTAAAAAATTAGGATTATTAAAGAGGGGTTGTGTTACATCTCTATACCCTGTAGCCTTAAGAAAGGTGTTGAATTGGTGTTGTGTAAGCATAAGGGAGTCTAATGGGGAATCTTTCAGCTTTTTAGGGAGGTTCTTTCTAATTAAGAAGGGGAGGACCTTTGGATCTATACCTTGTGTGAGGCATAGAGTCTTCTCAATTTCCAGCCAGAGAGGAGAGTAGAGGGAATCAGAGGGGTAATCTGAAGGGATTAACCAGTGCCTCATCCTAATTAGATGGATAGCCAGATAGTATAAGTAAAAGTTAGGAGCTTGTAGGCCACCATCAATTTTCTGACGGGTGAGCTTACAATAGCTTCTTCCTGATTTTTTCCCAGCCCACAAAAAGGAATTGATGGTTTTATGAACCTGAGTAAACCAGGCACTCGGTAGGGCCTATTTGTACATTTGCAAAGGGTATAGTATACTGGGTAATATGTTCATTTTTACTATACTCATGCAACCCCACAAAGAGAGAAGAAGCAGAGACCAGCGTTTGATATCATCCTTTATAGTACTTACAATGGTATCAAGGTTAAGTTTTTTCATTGTCTTGGGAGAGGAATGAAAAAAGATACCCAGATACTTAAGTTTATCTGATCTCCAATGTAGGCCCATATTAGCTATCTCTGATCTCTGAAAGTATTGATTGAGAGGGAAAACTTCTGTTTCATCAAGGTTCAATTTATAATTAGAGATGCTACTAAATTGGGAAATTATGGTAAGTGCTGCAGGGCGAGATTGAGAAGAGAACAAGATATGCAATAAAATATCATCTGCATATGCGGATAGTTTATACCTTGAGTTCCCTATTGTAATGCCCTAAACTAGCGGAGAGGAGTTTATTTTTCTTATGAGACATTCTAGGAAAAGGTTGAACAAATAGGGTGAGAGGAGGCAGCCCTGATGAGTGCCCTGTCTTAAGGTGAAGGGTGTAGAATGCACCCCATTGCATTGAACACATGCTGAGGGAGAGAAATTGAGTATTAATCCATCTTAGAAATTCCTGAGGGATACCATATTTGGGGAGTAGAGAAAATAAATATTCCCATGACACTCTGTCAAATTTTTTTCTGCATCCAAATAGACTAAAGCAGCTGGGGTGAGAGAATCCTTGGACACAGAAAAAAGATGAGCTAGTTTCCTAAGGTGATCAGATGAGTGATTGCCCCTAATAAATCCTACCCATTCTGCACTAATTAAGGAACCCCAGTCCTGGCCTAGTCTTGAAGCCAAAATCTTAGCCAAAATTTTTAAATCCACATTGATAAGTGAAATGGGTCTATAATTGTTTACGAGTAGTGGATCCTTACCTAGTTTAGGGAGAACTACTATGGTGGCCTGTGTTAGAGAAACATCAGAGATACCATTATCATAGAAGTATTGAAATGTGTTGTAAAAATTAGAGGAAAATACATCTGGACCTGGGGATTTATCCAGTGAAAGTGAGTCAATGGCCTTCATTATTTCTTCTATTTCAATAAGGGTTCTCAAACTAGTAGATTGTAGGGCAGACAGCTTTGGTAAATTAATATCATTAATAAAGGAGTCAAGCATCTGTTGAGAGAAAGATGAGTTGGTGGGAGTATATAGACATTTGTAATAATCCCTGAAGGCTTCCCAAATATCCTTGGGTTGAGGCAAGGAGGGTACCTGTAGATGACTGAAGGGAGGTGATAATCTTGTCAGTTACCTGGGATCTTAGTCTAAGAGCTAGAAGTTTTCCCACTCTTTCACCTTGATCAAAATAGGCTATCCTAGATCTATGCATCAGGAGTTTGGCCTTTTCGGCCAATAGCTGGTTATACTGTGCCCGAAGGGACTTGGCTTTTTCCCAGTCCTCTTCAGGAGATAGAACTGACAGGTTTGCTTCAGATTTGGTGATCTGGTTAAATAGAGAGGAGAGGGCATGTTCCCTCTGTTTTTTGCATTTCTAAGCTAGATGTATTAATTCTCCTCTTAAAGTACATTTTAGTAAGCACCATAAGACATTAATTTCAGACATGGATGGAGAATTATCTGTCATGAAATTAGAAATGAAAGATTGTAAGTGATGTATATGGTCTTCAGATTTTAAAATTTGATAATTAATCATACAGAGTCTATCACATTGAATATTAGGTGTAATGTCTAAAAGTTACTGGACAATGCATTGATCAGAGAAACTTTTTGAGGAGTAGAAGACTGATGTGGTCCCAGGGAGAAGGTCAGCACTCACTAGGAAGTAATCAATATGGGAGAGCAATTGGTGAACAAGATAGTGAAATGAGTATTCTTTCTTATTTGGATAAGTGATTCTCCAGGGGTCAGCCAAACCTACTGAGTGCATTAATTCATGCAAAGCTTTTCGACCTGGGGATAAAGATAATCTAGAATGACCTGATCTATCAAGGCTGTTTGATAGAACTTGATTCCAATCCCTTTCAATAATTATTGAGATAGTGGCCCAGGGGGCCAGTGTGGACATTAGGCCTGCAAATCACTCTGGGTTATCGGAGTTGGATCTATAAATGGAGTCAAGAATAACCTCCAAGTGACCTAAAATCACCCTTACAATAATGTAACAGCCTTTTGAATTAGATATTTCTTGCAGTAGGTGGAATGGGATTCTCTGGGCAATTAATATGGCAGTTCCCCTTTTGTGAGAATTAAAACCTGACCGAAACACCTGACCCACCCAGAGTCTACGGAGGTAGTGTATCTGGATGGGTAGAAGGTGCGTTTCCTGTAAGAAAATCACATAAGCCTGTATACTATGGAGATGTAGTAAAACCTTCATTCTTTTGGCAGGAGTTTGTGCCCCTTTGATGTTCCACATACAGAAATGGTAACTGGACATTTTAGCTATATAGCAGAGAATTGAAATTCAAATATTGAAAGAAGGAGAGACCTAGAAAAAATTAAAAATAAATGTTAACCCTGATACTTATAGTGCCCAGAAGTCATGTTATGATATTAACCCCTTTACTTGTGGCATGGCCCACCCCCCCAGCAACCCATGAATATGATCCCCATCCTCCCAAAAACCCACAATTCCAAAAGAAATCTCTCAAGTAACATATACCCGAACCCCCAATACTAGATTAACAAACATATTAATGTAAGTCCCATACAGGGTAAGCAGTGATGAGGGTTCTAACCCCCTTAACAAAGATGCAACTGCTTCTCCCATGATAACACAGCACTACCCCCCCACCTCAACCAAAGAGCAGAAAACATTAACCATTTAGTAATCACTGTTTAAAGGGAGTATTAATTCCCAACCAATATCCTAAACATTGCCAAAGGGCATAAGCAATTGCATAAACTTATCAAGTCTAACAGTAATATTATTAATTAGCCATAAAGCCACAGCTAGCAATAGCAGGCAGAGCTATTATACAGAGGTAGCAAAGTTCTTTAAGGCAATTACTGGACTTTATAGATGTTGACCCTCCCCCATTAGCCTAAAATGCTAATTTCTCCAAGGGGGAAAAAAATAGGGTAGGCTAATAACACATGAACTCTGTTAATTAGTAGATTAAGTCAAATTATATATGAAATTAGTTATAAATGGGCTAATGAGAAATTCTGGGCCATTGAATGTGAACATGTATCAAGCCCTTGCATGACTGATTTACACTGAAGTATGAAGACGGGAGCAAAAGTCATTAAAAAAATAATAGAAAGGAACAAGGGAAAAAAAAGAAAAGTAATGAGGGCAAGAGAGAGAAAAGATTGATTTGTAGACTGATAGGCAGTAATAATGGAATTGTGAGCTTACTGGATAAGTATCTTAAAAAGAGTAGAAGTCTGATCCAGTCCTAATAAGACATCTTGGATAGTTGGCACTTGCTGCAAGGATAGCATATTCGTACTGAGAGCTCCATGGTCATTCACACATCCGAAGCATCTGATGGGCCACACTTCTTGCTGGAGGATCCAACAAGCAGGCTTGCCTGGTCAACAACCATGAGAACAGTCCAGCCATCATGAATGGTGAGCGAAGTGACAGATCCTAGAAGAGGTGAAAGGCGGATGTGTGATCGCAAGTGAAAAGAAGGCAGATAGATCGAATGGGGGGAGAATGGCAAGCTGTTTATTCTTGTTTCTCTCTAAATATAAGTCACAAGCAGGATAGTTTCACTGGGAGCACAGTCATACTGTATGAAAGGGTAGCGAGGCAGGGAGAAAAGCAGCCTAGCAGTACTTGAGTGGTCAAACAAATGGCTTATCAACTTCTTGAGGCGCATCAAAATCCATAAACATAACTTCCACAGTTCCTTGGCAAGCACTTGTAAGACAACAGAATTAACATAATCAGCGGTGGGCAAACAGGTCAGGAAACATTGCGGAGAGTTCTCCTGTAGCTTGTTCAGCATTTTTGAATGATTTCCAGCTGCCCTGGTGTAACACTGATAGCTTGGCTGGGTAGATCATCTGGAATTTCATTCCAGCAGCAATTAATTTGGTCACAGAAGCGTGATACTCAGCTCTTTTCTGTCAGGTTGTAAAGGGCAAATCTTATGAGATTCGGAGATGTGCATCCTCCCACTTTATCTCCTGCAGCTCCTCGGATTTAGCCAGAAAATGCTGCCTATCTATATAACTCAGGAGATGGATAATAAGTGGTCTGGGCTTAGTGCTGGGAAGAGGTCGAGGCCGTAATAAATGGTGGGCCCTTTCGACATGGTAAATGGTGGAATGTGGTAATGGGCCTGCAATTTTTACCAGGAGCTTTTGTGTAAACAAGATTGGGGAGGAACCTTCGGCTTCTTCAGGTAGGCCAAACATGATGAAGTTGTTCCTCCTATTTCTCCCCTAAAGATCTTCCAGTTTGATTTCCAGTTTATTCAGTTCATGCCTCAATGTTACAATCTCTGGGTCTAAACAGGTCTGCCAGCCTTCCAATGATGTTGTACGAGCTGCAACATCAGACATTTTCTTATTGGTTTCTTTGAGATCAGCTTGTATAATTTTTAAATTGGACGTCAATTCCTGGAAGGCTGCCATAGTCGGTGCCATTCAGCAAGGAATTTATCCTCTGAAAGAGGAATGGCATTGCTAGGTGGTGTAGATTTGCCCATAGCCACGACTTGCGTTTTGGAACGTTTTGCCTTTTTATCTGGAGTCTGAGGTGGTGTGCAGGCCTGGAGGGCCTGACACATGTCGATCTCCATTTTAATATCTTAAACTCAATTATTTCTCCTCAGAAGGTTACCAACACGTTCTCCGTTCTGTAAGTATTTGTGCAGATGTCTCTTTATCTCAAGAAGAGCTGAATTAAAAGTCCTCTCAGGCAGAAGACATCACGTGATCTCCGTATTTCCATTTACTTTTCAACTTATTTTTGTCAACCAAGAACTTTCCTGATGATATATATTTATTGTATATATTTTTCTATCATGAAAAAAATGGCTATTTGAACCAGATACAGCTGTTGAAACAATCTACACCTAGCCTGGCATAAAAAATCCAGGTAATTACTAACCATATAGTGCTTTGGTGATATTTATCCCCTGGAATATAAGGAACTTATAATAATGTCCTTATAAGATAAATTGTTCCAACACCTGTCCTCCCATCTGGCTGACAGCACCTTCCAGAAAGATTATACAAATGGACATTTTAAAAGAAAATGTTCCATAGTTTCAATCTGCCTGGAACATTCCTCTCCAGGGCACATTCTTTTGTTTAAACTTTTATGTTTGTCATTACCCTTCACTGCCAATCGTCCATGGCAGCACAGCCATACTATTTTCAATTCAATTCAATTTTATTTATATAGCGCCTTTCAAAACCAAGGCGCTATACAGAAACATTAAAATTAATAAAATCCAAACATTTAAAAGTCAGCCACAACTAACAAGAGTATGCCAAATCAAAAAGATATGTTTTTAAGGCAACCTTAAAATTATCAACGGTTGGACATTCTCTCAACCAACGAGGTAGAGAATTCCACAGGGTTGGTGCTGAAAAAGCAAAGGCATAAGATACTGATGTCTTTAATCGAACCCTGGGAATCTCCAGCAATCCCTCGTTGGCGGGACGGAGGGGGCAATAGGGAATCAGGAGATCTTTCAGGTAACTGGGTCCCTGATCATGTAGAGCTTTAAAGGTTAGTAAACCAACCTTAAAGGTGATCTGCCAGCAAACAGGCAGCCAGTGCAGTTAGCGGAGCACAGGCGTAATATGACTGGTTCTAGAAGTCCCAGTCAAAAGCCTGGCTGCCGCATTCTGCACCTGCTGGAGGTGGTGAATATCAACCCCTGGTAGCCCTAGGTAGAGGGAATTGCAGTAGTCCAGACGAGTAGCGACAAAGGCGTGGACCAATGTTAGAAGATCCCCCGGGGGAATCAGATGTTTCACCCGAGCGATATTCCTCAGATGGTAAAAAGAGGATTTGACAACAGCTGACACCTGAGATTTCAGGGTCAGACCATCATCAAAAATAACGCCCAGATTTTGCACCTGTTCAGAGGTAGAGAGCGGTACACCACCAAGTGATAAATCTGATGGTTGTCCAGCTCCCATACCCACCCCCGGATGACCTGGATCCACAACCAATACCTCAGTCTTATCCGGATTGAGTCTCAACCAGCTCAAACTCATCCAAAGTCTGATCTCAGAAAGGCAATTATTAAGTACAGAGAGTGCATCACCCTGACTGGGGAAAAAAGACAGATACAGCTGAGTATCATCTGCATAGCAGTGAAAACCCAGACTGTATCACCTGATGATTTCTCCCAATGGCAGCATATACACTGCAAACAGCATGGGAGCTAAAATGGAGCCCTGTGGTACCCCATAAGGCAGGGAGTGAGCGCCAGAGGAATAAATTCCGGTGACAACTCTCCGAGACCTGTCCGTGAGGTAAGAACAAAACCATTTGAGGACTGTATCAGACAGCCCACAAAAGACCCGCAGGTGCTCCAATAGCACTCCATGGTCTACAGTGTCAAATGCAGCAGAGAGATCGAGAGGGACCAGAATGGTATGCGCCTTTCGATCTCTAGCCATAAGGAGGTCGCTCAATACCCGGACAAGGGCAGTCTCTGTACTATGCCTTTTCCTGAAACCACACTGGAGGGTATCATAGACATTGTGAGATATAAGATGATTATCCAATTGCAATGCAACTGCCTTTTCAATAACCTTACCAACAAATGGCAGGTTAGAGATAGGCCTGTAGTTAGCTAGACAATCTGGATCCAAGGAGGATTTTTTAAGGAGTGGTCAAACTACCGCCTCCTTAAGGGGGTCAGGAATGATCCCCCTCTCCAAAGACTTCCAGACAATGTCTGCAAGGATTGGGTAGATAACTTCTACACAACCTTCTAAAAGAGGTGTAGGACCCGGATCCAAACTACAACTAGTTGGTTGCATTGTTTGGATGATCTTCACAATGTCCCCGAATTCTGGCAGGTGAAAATCTAATCAGACGGACCGAGGACAAGCCACTTCTAGTCGACCGCTGCAATCCCCCATAGGAGGGGTCGGACTGATGCTGGACCTGATGCCGGCAACCTTATCCGAAAAAAATCGAGCAAACTCCTCGCATCTTAGCTGAGAAAAAGCTTCTCTGGGCTGAAGACAGACTGGATTGCACAATCTGCCCACAGTCCAGAAAAGCTGAGCCAGTCGATTTTGTGCAGCAGAAATCTCTCTGGACAGGAATTCTGCCTTCTTACGAGTGATTTCTGATTGATAGCTATCATAATGTGCCATCAATATAAGCCTGTCAGCATGAAGGCCCGACTTCCGCCAGGTTCTCTCCAGCCTTCGGCCAACTTGCCTTAACTCCTTCAAGGAGCCATCAAACCACGGACTCCTTGGACGGAGGGTGAGAGGCCAAACACGAACAGGAGCAATTTTGTCCAGAGCATCTCCCACAGCCTTATTATAGGCTAATACAAGATCATCTGGACTCATGCATTCACCCGACAAACTCGATAGATTCAGTACCGCCATTAGGTCATTGGGGTTAACACCCCTTAAAGGGTGGTACTGAACCATCTCCGGAGGGGCAGACCTATTAGAGGGGGCCCTGAAACTGAACCTTATGGTGTAATGGTCAGACCAACTGACAGGTTCCACCCCCAAATCAGCGATCTCCATACCCAAGAGAAAGAGCAGATCCAGTGAATGACCTCCTATATGGGTAGAGGAGCTAACAACCTGTGTCAGGCCGGGCATATTCATCAGCTGGAGGAGATTTTGACCAAAATGAGAGAGTTCATCATTGACCCAGGCATTGAAGTCCCCCAGAACTATCAGTCTGGGAAACCTCAGCACCAGGTCGACGATGAAATCTGCTATCTCCTGCAGGAATTCTCCACCATCACCTGGTGGACGGTAGATGAGGAGAATCCCACAGCCTACACCCTCTCCCAGGATATATTCAAAGGAACTGGTGTTTCCCAATGGCACATCCACAAGGCCCAGCTCAGGTTTAAACATAATGGCCACACCCCCGCCCCTACGATCCAGCCTTGGACGGTGTATCACCGAGAACCCGGCTGGAGTTGCCGAGGCCAATATAGGGCCTGGATTTTCATCCAGCCAAGTCTCGGTGATGAAAATCAGATCAGATGATCCAACAAGATCAGCAATGATAGCTGTCTTGTTCTTAATTGATCTGGCATTGCATAACACCGCCAAGGCAGGATGAGCTGTCGGGGAAGACCTTGGCACCTGTCCAATTACTTCGGAACCCTTGGGTATGGGGACAAGACAAGAGTAACCTCTATCCTGACCCCATTTCACCCCAGGGCATATCCTGGACCCCAAAACCCCAATCCACCATCCCCTTTCCTGTCCCCCACCAGGCCCAGCTCTCCACCTTCGTCCATGCTTCCTGAGGATGCCCAACGTACGACACCTAACATAGGTGTCAGATGACAGTGGTGGGCATTCAAAAGGACGTAATTCCCTGAGCCTAGTGAGGGAATAATGCCCAACCGTCTCTGCGCCTGTCCAACACATTTTGATTAATCAAATCAGCTATAAAGAAAACAAAAAATAAAACAAAAACCTATAAATAAAAACACTCTCCACTCTCTCTCTCACAGAGGGGAGCAAAATAAAACAAACAATATTACAAAAATATAAAATAAAACCCCACCCAAAATACACAAATTAAACCCCAACCCAAAAATAACCCAAATAACAAAAAATATAGTAATAAAATAACATCAAATTGTCCAAAGGACACAATGTCAGTGTTATCATATGCCACTGGATACTGAACCCGGACTAAAACAGGGTCTATATTTTAAAGTTCAATGCAGCACCTCTCACGTGCAGCAATCCAGCAAGTCATCAGTATATAAAAGATATTGTATACTCCCCCAATACCACCTCTCACATGATGGGGGACTATTCATAAAATGAATCCAGACATTAATCCATAACTGTAAAGAAAAATAAATGTGCACCACACTCTCACCACCCCTAAGTCTAGGAACAGGGCAGGGACAAGGAAGTCAGTTCTCCAGCAGATCCAAATACAAACGGGAATCAAGATCAAATCCAAGCAGGGGAGAGGCAAGTCAGTTTCTCAGCAGGTACAGTCACAAAACAGGGATCCAAATCAAATCCAGGCAGGGAAGGCCAAACAACGCTCAACATAGTCCCCCGGCAGATGATCCTCGGAGCTCGATCCAGAAACCGATAAACTCTGGACAAAACAATCAACTCCCGGGAACAGTCACAGGCAGGCAGACAGACAAGCTCCTTCGCTTAACAGAAGCCAAAGACACCCCCAGCCGGTTGACGACCAGTGGCTACAGATGCCTCAGCAGTCAGCCCAACAGCTGAACCCTAAGGCGGCTTAGGAGAAGCCCCAGTTTCCCCCAGCTCCCTAGGGAATAAACGAGGCGACTCCTGCTCGGTCGAAGACTGAAATGGCGGTCTCACATTCTAGGAGGAATTCATCTATCTGATACATTTCTATTTTATTAAACTTCTGCTGAGAAAGTCCTGTATATTCTGATGTTGCTCCATAACCTTGTGTTTGTATATTTTCAAATATTTGTATTCTTGCGGAAATTGCCAGTTGTAGTCTAGTCAGTTTTCATTGTCTTACTTTTTCTAATAAGGGAATAACAAACCCTGGGATATCCTGATTTTTTTTTCACTTTTGTAAGTCCCAAATTTCATTTGGAAATAAAAGGGGAAAACGACATATTTACCCAAGACTGCCAGATTCTATCATTACCATTCAAAAAGGGTGTCAAGTGCCAGTGTATATAAAGACTATATAAAAAGGCTATGGGATTATTCAGGTTTAGATCCCAAATTTAATCGGATGATATAAAATGTTCCTTTTTATAAGATTTAGCTTACTACCCCATATAGTTTGAAAAACTAAACGTAACATTTTTGTTTCCATTTCCTTGGGAGGAAAATATATAACACTTAGATAAGTTATCATAGGTAACAGAAAGGTTTTTATAATAGAAACATTTTTACTGTTTTGCCTGTTGCCAAACCTTCCACTTACTGTATGCATCTTGGCTTCACATTCATCCATTTTGTTTTACCCAGTTTCATCTAGCTGCATCAGAATTACCATAAGGAATACCTAATATATGTAGTATTTCATCTGTAATTTGAATACCTTTAATATTCTTAACTAAGGTGGTAGCCAAACTAATTCTTCTACCATTACTCTTCTGTACATTAATACAAGAGCCAGAAATCCCTTCAAAATTATGTATACATTTTTTTAAATTCTTTGGTAACTGGGCAAGGCACACGTGCCTGTTTTCTGGGACGACTCAGGAGCACTGGGGAGGTTAAGGGACTTGCTCAGAGTCACACAGTATGCAAGTGAAAATTGTAGGAATCAAACTCAGGTTTGTCTGCTGGATGTACTAAGCTCATTCAAGCTCATTACTCTAACCTCCAGGCTATACTGCCAGCCTCCTTAGAAAGGCATTCTTTTCTGACTCCTCATCTTTAACATATCAACAGATATCCTCTGTATATGTATTCTTCATAATGAAATCTGTCCCCTCCAGATTTTGTAGTTGTTCTAGGCGGTGGGTCCTAAAAGAATGCATATAACAATGGACTAAACAGATAACCTTGTCTTATACCTTTTAACAGTTGAAATTCTGTCCCTAAAAAAATTAACTGAGGGAACAATTATAGCTACCTTATATAGCTGCTTTATCCAAGTATAAAATAAAGGAGGTAGGCTAAAAAAATGTTAACACTCTAAACAAGTATGAATACGACCCCTATCACATGCATTTTCCTGGTCAAGAGACAGGGGGCCACATTTTCAAAAGGTCCGTAGATGGGTGCAAGGTGCATCAAAAGATGCCCCTGCATCAAAAGCAGTGTGCCAACACACTTGTAGCATATTCCAGAAACAAGACATCTACTGTATCAAAGTCCCCAGAATTAATGCAAGGACTGGCTTGCATCATAAATTTGATGCATGGTGTGGAAATGACAAAGGTTGTGTCAAGTATATGGTGCAGAGGAGAATGGAGCAAGACAGCAGAGAGGAAAGAAGGATGGGAACACACACCAGGAAACAGAATTTCACTGAGGGGGAGACTGACATCCTGATTGATGAGATGGATGCCAATGTGGACCTGCTGCTGTCAAGGGGAGATAAGGGGCTGTGGAACCAGAGGAAACAGGCCTTAGCTGATGTGGCCAATACACTGAACACTGGGTCCTGTGAGGTGCAGCATAAGAGAACTGCAATAGCGCTATCACGACATCAAGAGGAGGCCCTAGGAAAAGTTGTCCCATAACAGACACTGCTCCAACACCACTGGAGGAGGACCAACCCAGGCTGTAACTCTCACTAGCCTGGGACAGCATGTCACTGCCCATCTGAGCAGCTGCCTATCAAGGTTGACAGCAACCTGGACCTCAGGCTGCAGAACCCTGCAGCAGGTAAGCACCACCTGTACTACAGGCCAAAAGTACCACACAGATGCAGTACAACAGTCACAAAAGCAATACAGGCTACAGCAACACAAATGTGTCACACATGCAGCAGTGGTGGTCCTATGGAGTACACATAACCCATGGTGCTCCAGCTGCCGTATCTATATGTAGTCAAAGCAAAGTCATTTTTTTTTATTGTTTAACTAGGAGTGGCACACTAAGCTGAAAGCTTGTTTACAGGTGTGACCTGGGAGCACAGGGAGGTTAAATGACTTGCTCAGGATCACACAGTATGCAAGTGGGGGCTGTGGGATTCAAACCCAGGTCTCCAGATTTGCAGCTCAGAGCCTTGAACCACTGCACTATACTGCTTCCCTAAGTAATGAGTCTGTGTATGTCCCTGGGAAGATGGCAACAATGGCCTATCCAAACACACCTCCATGGGTGGGTGTCACCTGTTGCCCAGGCAACATGTTCGTCACAGGCTGGTGCCATGTAATGACATGATATATATAAAGCCTGACTCCATGTGGCATCAAGTGGCAACCTGCGATGTTGGTGCTGTACACATGCAGGTGTAAACCCAACACATGCTATATTGACAAAACACACATTGTACAGGGACATATATATGGTATACACACAGCAACTGGCAACCAATGAGCGTATTTTGCTTTCACAGATGTCACTGTAGAAGGCACTGAGCCATCAACATCAGATACCACAACCACCCAGCCCTGAGAGCCACACCGGAGGAGGAGTCAGAGGAATGCACCACACATTCAGACATGGATATATCCTCTGAAGAAGAGGACCAGCAGTACACAGGGGACATGAGCCATACCTAAAGCAATGAAACATCGCAGAGAACCACTGACTGTGAGCGCTCCACCAAAGATGAACAAGACATGTATGTGGAAACAGATAGGAACACCACCAACACAGGGCCAAGAAAAGAAAATGTTCCTCAGGACCCCAACCCAATGCCATCAGAACGGCATGGGACCACACCACAACACCATGTGGAGGGTGCTGCCGCATCACCATTTTGTGACAATGACCATGGACAATACTGCCAGGAAGTGTTGTATGTTGAGGAGTCTGTGGCAGCTGATATCAGGAGAATATGTGGGGCAATGGAGGCACACAGCACTGTCACCTCAGAACATCTTGGCCGCATCGAGGTAGCCATGGCTGGGCTATGGGACACCATGCAGACTGGAGTAATGGGCACACAGGCATACAACACTGACCTCATCAGCATACTGCATGGCATACAGGCCAGTGCACAGTGGCAAATGGACAACCTGGAGTGAGTGACAACATTGATGGAGCAGTAGATAGAACAGCAGAGAGAATACACACATGTTGCCAATACCATGGCCATTGCACTCCAGGTCATTGCACAGCTTCTGTCACACAGGCAGTTAGACTGAGCCACAGTACAGGGTGGCAGTGCCCAAGTAATCCCTGACACATGGAATGCCAGAGGCCAAGCCCCACAGTATAACACTGGCCATGGAGACCTGGCCCACAAATCTACATACCATCAGTACATAAGCTCCGGTGCCTATGTCCATAGTGCTGTGGTTATGCAAGGACACAGGTACACCATTGCCCCAGGGATAGGCTACACAAACAGAGATAGATAGCCTGTCACAGGTGCACATGGCTACAGGGATATCACATTTGTTGGAGTCAGACAGAACATCCGTCACATGATGAACATGGCTGTATACTGATACAACACTCTGGGTGACCAGGGATATGTATATGCACCACCATGCAAAGTGGCAGCTGCGCATCCACCTATAGGGCTAATGTGGACAGTGGACATGATACAGCATTGGGGACAACCTACAATATGCTGGACCCATAGAGATGCACCACAGCAAACAAGGTGCCCAGTCACTCCACTATACCATCACACATACCCCTAGCACATATGTACCACTGGCACCCAGAGCTCCAGAAGGCAACACTGCAAATGAAACAGCAACACAGACCCTAAGGGAGGACACAACCCAATACAACAGCACCACAGCTGACACTGTAACCACTGTACTGGAGGCCCAGGCCTCCTGCAGCACAACACAAGTGGATCAGGGCCAGACACCTACTCAGCCCACTGGAACAACACCAACCTAGGTCCCCAGTGATGTGGTCACCCAGGTGTACATTGCATCATCACCCCAGATCACCAGTGTACAACACCCCCAGGCTTGCAGCGGGGTCACAAAACCTTCCCAGCATGGATCCACTACTGGACAGTCATCTGTGTTAGGAGTAACAACACATTTACATGGAGGCATCACACAGCAGTCCAGGACACCAAGAAGCCCACAGTCCCATGGCACAACCTCAACATCAATCACAGTTATAGCAACAACACAGGCCCCAGTCCCCTTCAGTGCAGGTGAACAGGCCACTGGTGGATGCACAGCCACTACCATCATGGCATCACAGGACACCACAGATGTACATTCAGAATGCAGCAGAGGATGATGTTGCAAAGACAGTAGTGTGCCTGTGGGACAACAGAGAAGTAAAGCAACACACAGGTGCAGTCCACCAGCACAGTACAGGAGGGGTCCACAGTAGGCACCAGGACCAGGGCCATTATAGCAGTGTTAAACAGTGGATCTGCATATATGTCCAAGGGTAGAGGAGGAAAGAGACCCAAAAACAATGGTGATACAGGACAGGCAGCTAAACAGCCCAGTGGGTCCAGCATGATGGCCACGAGTAGGTCACAAAGGATGGCAGCTACAGTGCAACAGCAACAGGTGTCTGCCAAATGAAAGAAAACCATGAATAAGGCCCAGTAGCAACATTCCACCTATCACAGCGAGCGCACCAACATGCATGCTGTGCAGAAACACCACCGCTGCCACAAATTGCATCACTTGTAGTATACTGTATAAAAAAGGCCAGCCTATGTGTGTAATTCCAACTGCTCCGCATGTCATGTTAAGTAGACATGGATAACCCATTAATGCACAATACACAGTATACCCAGCCATATGCATCACTGATGTTGCTTGCCACATGTGCATGCAGACATGGGCAGTGTTTGAATCAACATACTGTTGGGACCTACAGTATGCAGTGTTGGCATGTTGCTTCTATCAGTGTAAATGCAACACAGTGTATGGATGCCATGTACATGATACAATAACCTACATGACACAGTGGTCTATTCAGAGGTGCAAATGCAACACATATGACACTACAGTGGAATGATGACACTACCTTTAGTGAAATTAACTGTGTATAATAAAACCAAGATGCAAACTGGTAGAAAACAACAGCACAAATTCTGGAAAAATGCACCGCTAAAACAACTGTGCACATGGGCAAATGACAGACACAAACACGTCAACAAAACATGATAACAACAAAGAACTATGTACAGTAATGCAAAATGTATATTCTAAAGATATATACAACACTATACAGAGTCACCTATGCACACATAGGTGCCAGCATCCTATTGGCTTTTGAAATTGTTAAGTGTGTGCAATACTGCCTGAATGGATGCCTGTATGCTACAAAGGTTTCTGGCTATATCCTGTAGCTGCTGGAGGACAGTACCCAGCAATCTCTGCACACAGTCCCTCTGCCCAGGCAACTCCTTGTGGTCTGGGGAAATGGCATGACCTTGCCCATTATTCAATGGCTGGGGCTCCTCCACTGCAGGTGTGTCTGGCACTGTGGGGTGCTCCATAGTTATAACTGTTCCCAGTGGCCTGTGGTGTCTGTGACACCGACACACCAACCACCTCCACAGTGTCAGTGACATCCTCCACCTGTTGTGGCACTGATAAAGGCTCCCCATGTGATATTGTTGCCTGTGTTGATGGGTGAATAATCACAACACCTGGGGGACCAGATGGCTGATGATCCACTTGTTCTGCTACCTGTGATGGCCCCTGCACATTCTGCACCTGTCATATGTGCTCAACATATAGATATGCCTCTTAAAGCTTCAGCATCCTCATGGCCCTTTGAAGGATCAGTAGCCTCCCTGATAGCTGAGGTCTTTCTTGGCCTTCATGATGTCCATCACCTGCAACAACATATCGAGAGCAGTATCAGTGATTGTGTTCCACATGACCTATATCTCACGTCAACAATGCATATATATGAAACACTGTCAATGGTTCAACGACCGTATGCCATGTTGTACATTTGCACGGTGGCCATGTGGTCATTGTAGTACATGCATGTGTACCATGTGACTGCCATGTACATGGTGCAGTGTGTGCATGCATGTGTTGTGTGTGCCATAACGTGTCTGTCATGCAGGTGGCCAATAGGTGTGTGGCCCCTCATAAGCCATTATGTCAACATGCTCATATGTTAGCTGTGGGTGTGCATCTGTGTGAACCATGATACACATGTCACTTTGCCACCTGTGGATGGGTGCCATGTGGAAACACACACTATACCCTTGACAGGGCCACTTATGGGTCATAGCAGCAACACACAGGCAACCACAAACCTGTGTTGACCTTATCCATATACACATCCTTTGTGTATGTGGGCGTGTTGATGCCAACACACAAGGCCATGAGGCAGGGCCTGGTATATGTGCATGCACCATACACACCACCCAGCATTGCCATGTAGGCCCCCACATATTCACACATACTAATCCAGAACCCATGTCCTACCCCAACTGTCCACCACATAGCCCCCCCAGTACATGTGTTCAACTGGCAATGTCTCAGTACCACCAACAACAAACCCTACTGATGTCATCCAACCTCCAACTGCAGTGCCATCATGACCTGTAATGTACCTTTACTATACCATACAGCACTTCACTGCTGTACAGCAATGGCAGGGTAGGGTGTCTAACATCAGTGGTCTGTCAGCGTTGGTGAGGAACTGTTACCCAAATGTGAACCATGAAATGTGGGGCAGGGTGTGGGAGGGTGGGTCTGGTAAACAACTGGGGGGGCATTTCTTTCTTTTTTTTTTGTAGGTATTTTAGTTGCTTTTCCATTTTCTCCCCAATCCCAGTCGTCTTGCATCCCCGATGTGATGCATGTGTGTGGAGGCATGGGCACATCACACACTATGGAATGCCCCACTCTACCAGTCATTCTGTTACCATCGACACCTGCCACCAGGCCTCCATCCAGTAATGGCAGGGCTGTGGATGAGTGACCCTCCCTCCCAGGAGAGGAGAGCCAATGCTCAATCCTGCTCCCACCCTCCACCCCTGTGCCAGCACCACAGTGACCCGAGGTAATTCTCAAACCCAGGTCATCAATAGGGCATGAGGTAAGATAGAATGCCTTAGCCCTCGGCACCACTGGGCTGGCTGGGGGAATTTCAATTGGTATGCTGCTTTGGGGGACACAGGAATGTGTGAACCCATATAGGGAGTATGTAGCGCTGACACATGACCCTGGGTCACTGATGTGGACTGCCTTGTCCACATGACCAATGGCACTCCTATCATCTGTGTGTCAAATGTCATGGTTGGTTTGCCTATGCAACAGATTTACCACATATTAACTGCATTGGGAGGGGCCCTGTACATGTGGGCCAGGGGTATCCTGTCCACTATTGATGACTCACACAGCCTGTCTGTGCACTGCCAATGGGGCAATGTGTCTGGCATGCAGATGTGCCTTGTATAGGCTGCAGCAACCCACTGCACAGACACATGTAGCAGGCATAGTTACCCTCTGTACATCACAACCATGCACACCCTTTCCCTTTTAGCTGAGACATGCCATGCTGAATGCGTGCCTTGGATGCCCCTCTTGCAGTACAACTGTATACATGACACATTCCTTGTTGGCCTGTACCAGGGCCTTCTCCATTCCCACTGGGTACCACCTCCTCAGGCTGTGCACGCCCTGGTCCCATGGCAGACTCACCTGGTGGCATATCTGTGGAGACAGTAATGTTGCAGATATTACATATTGCATAGGCCAATATATATAGTGCATTGTATATGTGACATTTGTTGCATGCATATTGACCAACACTGTCCTTTCTGTTAATGATGCCCCCCATGCATGGTGATGTCTGCCTCCTTGTCCTGATCCCTAAGGCACTGTAGGATCTCTGGCTTCCTGAGGGACACATTATTAATTATATGCTTCAGCTTGTCAGATGCTCCTCTTGATATCTAACAGCCAATGCAATCTGTTGGCATTTCAGCACCACACATTGTCCCTTTCCTATAGTGTGTGCCTGGCAGAGCTAGGGGGCATCAACACCCATGCCCATTTCTACACACAGCTGATTAAGAGGTCAGTCTCTGCCTCTGTAAAATTTGGGACTCTGGATCATAACATGGCCATGTTAATATTGCCAGGGCTAACTCCACAGTCACTGTCTGCAGTGACAGTACTACTTGATTAACATGGGTGCTGCCAGCACTCTGACACAGGTTGCATCCCATCATGTGTGTGCCACAGATTGCATCAGCACCAGGATACAGTAGGCTTCAACCTGCATCAGTACGTCATGATATGATGCAAGGCATGTCACACAGGCAAATGTGTTGCAAGCCGCATCAGATATTTTACGTAAGCTGCATCACTTTTCTGCATATGCATGTGGTGTGTCAGATATCTGACACAACCATCATCACATCGTCCACAGGTTGTGTCACATATTATGACACATGCTGCATCACTTCAATATGGAAGCAAGTGCCGCAAGACACATCAGTTGTAGGATAGTGCTGTGGGTTGCGTCGCATATTTTGACACAAGTTGCATAATTGTTGACATGTGCCATCTGCTTTACCAGATATGTGATGCAACCGATGGTACACACTGTGGTGCAGTGTGGGGTGGTGGGACATTTACTTTGCCACCCTATGGACCATGTGCATGTGGGACTAGAACCATTGTGGGGGCCATGTCATGTTAGTCCACTGCACGTTTTGGGTGGTACCCCAAGTGACCATGTTGGGAGGGGACTCCAGGTCTGGGCATTTGGGGGTATACTGTATGACCATGAATGGGTGGTCTATGTGACTAGTTTTGGTGGGGGTTCTGTTATGCCAGTTGGTGGGTCTGTTTGATTCATTGGGGTGGGTGTATGCAATGATGTACAGGGGTGGGCATTTGCAACATGGAGGGGCTATTCTTTATATTCAGTGGTTGCAACATACGCCAGTGGGTTCATATTGCCATATGGACCTAAGGAATGTCCAGGATCCCAACAAGTGGTGGCCCATACTGTTTAGTTAAGGTGTGTAACATGTTGCTCCCCACTGTTGTGGACCGTACTAACGTGTATGTTACAAGGGTGTGTGTATGTGTGTGTGTTACATGGGTTTGGATGTACACAGACTGGTGTACCTATCCATCTGGTGGGCTGTGGACCATGTCCTACTGATTGTACACTGGTGGTCCATTGTGTATGTGGCATCACAGAACTGGGTGTGGAACTGTTCATTATGTTGCAGTTTCCCTGCCATTATGGATGTCATGGCCATGCACTCTGCTTACCCTGCATATTCCCTGGTGTGACTGTGCATGTCATAGCTTCACACATGGGGATGCATTACTGCATTGTTATCACAGTGATGGTCCTTGTACCAACATGTCTTCTGTGTCATCAAATGCTGTGATACCTCAGGCACTGGCCATGATTGATTTCCATTTACTTCCATGTGACATGTTTTGGAGGCTGTGTTTGGCTGCTGCCAGGGGACATCTGTCATGCAACACACATAATTCCAGATACACTGATGGATGATGTGTGACAGGCACCCCAGGAAATAGCGTGATTGTCTTCAGTGTTGGTTGTGCTATACATGTCCCATGGAGTACTGGGGGTGGGTGTGTGCTGATGGGTGGGTGTTAGTATCCTCTCATAATTAAGGTGTTACTAGCCACTTTGTTAGGCTGTGCAGCAGGGGTGATTATAGCTTGATTCTTATATTGACCGCTGTTCATGGTGGTCCTCCATGCTGTACTATGTCAGTTAAAGTGATTTCTGATCAGCAGTGACCTGGTACATTGTCCAGCTGCTGTGGTAACTGTTCTTCTTTGTGCAAATGTTGGTCCTGCTGGGGTGGTGGCATCAGCATCATCACCGTCATCATCATTGTCATCCTGTTGTTCAGCATCCACATCTGGCTTATGTATACTGTGTACGGTGGTGATGTTTTGCAGGATACAGCATGCCAGGAAGATCTTACATGCCATGTTAGATGTGTACTGTATTGCCCCCTCCTGATTAATCAAGGCTTCTGAAACACATCTTCAGTAGTCCAAATGTCCTCTCTATCACTGACCTTGTTGTTGCATGGGCATCACTGTGCTGCCTGTCACCCTCTGTCTGCTGTATGCTTACCGATGTAAGTATCCATGGCTGGGGCGGATATCCACTGTCACCTGTGAACAGGTTGGCATTGGTTTGCAGTTGTGTGGCCATTGAATATTACTTTTGATGCCTTCCCAGTGTCTATCATTTGTCACCCTTCCTTCTGGCACGCTGTGCTGCTCTGATATAATTGTGCCCATACCTCCCACCATAATACATTTCCATACATGGACCCTGCTCTCCACCACATGGTTTAGTTGTTCTGTGTTTGGTGGGCTAGACTCCACTTTGTGCACAACACATGCATGCCTGGCACATTTTGACATCATGAGATATGCTGTATTGGGGTGTAGAATGAGCATGGACCTATTATGTCATACATGTGAAGCCATGGCACTGTCTTTGTCTGCACATGATTGTTACTGTATTGGCGGTGAGTACTGTGCCTTTTCTATGCAACATGTGCAAAGCTGACATTATGTACTAGTTCTATGCAGGGAGCTGTGGGATTGATGGGGCTATCAGACTCAGTGGCCTAACTAGTGGGGTGAGGGTGGTTTGGGTAACATAGAAACAGAATTTGACTGCAGATAAGGACCGCTTGGCCCACCCAGTCTGCCCATTTCCCTACCTGATGGATAAGCTGCAGATCCTAGTTAACCAGCAGCCTACTTCTTCCTACCCCCACCCCCTAGAATTGCCTTATGACTGTCCCATGCATGCTTGAATTCCACCACTGTTTTTGACTCCACAACCTCCTCTGGAAGGCTGTTCCATGCATCCACAACCTCTCTGTGAAAAATACTTCTTAAATTACCTCTGAGCCGCCCTTCCATCTTCAGATTGTGCCCCCTTGTTCTTGCACACCTCTTTTTTTGAAAGATGCTACCCTCTTGGACTTGTTGATTCCCTTGAGGTACTTGAAAGTTTCTATCATGTCCCCCCTTTCCCTCCTTTCCTTGAGGCTATACATATTAAGCTCCTTTAGTCTCTCTTCATATGTCTTTTGGTGCAGACCCTGCACCATTTTAGTTGCCCTCCTCTGGACAGCTTCCATCCTGTCTATGTCTTTGGAGATTGGGTCTCCAGAACTGCACACAGTACTCAGATGTGGTCTCACCAGCTGTCTGTACAGAGGATAATAACTTCTTGTTTTCTGCTGGTGATGCCTCTCCCTATGCATCCCAGTATCCTCCCAGCCCTCCTTGCTGCCTCTCACATTGCTTGCCCACCTTTAGGTCATCTGATATGACTACCCCAGGTCCTTTCCATTTTTGTTGTTGTTAGTAACTCACCCCATTGTGTACTCTTCCCCTGGGTTTTTGTTTCCCAGGTGCATTACCTTGCACTTCTTAGCATTGAATCTAAGCTGCCATACATTTGACCATTCCTCTAACCTTGCCAAGTCCCTTCTCATCCTTTCCACTCCACCTTGTGCATCAACTCTGTTGCAGATCTTTGTGTCATCTGCAAAGAGACATACTTTTCCTTCCAGTCCCTCTGCAATGTCACTTATAAAGACATTGAAGAGGACCGGTCCTAATACTGAACCCTGTGGTACCCCACTACTAACCCCCCTTTTTTCAGAGTGGACTCCATTTACTATTACCTCTGTGTCCTATTCTCCAGCCAATTCTTTACCCAGGCTGTCATCTGGGACCCACTCCCAGGCTGGCTAACTTGTATATTAATCTTTGTGTGGGACTGTGTCAAATGCCTTGCTAAAGTCTAGGTAGGCCATGTCCACAGCCCTCCCTGATCTACTACTTTGGTCACCCAGTCAAAGAAATCTATCAGATTTGTCTGGCATGACCTTCCGCTGAGAATCCATGCTGCCTTGGGTCCTGTGCCCTCTGGCCTCTAGATACGCAACAATTCTTTCCTTCAAAAGTGATTCCATCATTTTCCTACCACTGAGGTTAAACTAACAGGTCTGTAGTTTCCTGCTTCTGCCTTGCTCCCACTTTTGTGAAGGGAATCACATCTGCCCTCCTCCAGTCCTCAGGTACCACCCCATCCTCCCATGATTTGTTAAAGGGTAGTCAGTGGTGTCACTAGTTCTATCCTTAGTTCTTTAGAATTCTGGGATGAACTCCATCAGGTCCCATTGCTTTGTCCACCTTCAGTTTTAAGAGCTCTTTCAGAACTCTTTCTTCTATAAATGGGCTGGTATCAACTTCTGTATCCAGAGTGTTTCTACTGTTTGTTTTAGGTACCTCCCCTCTTCCTTTGTAAATACTGAGCAAAATATTTGTTTAATATCTCTGCCTTTTCACAGTCACCTCTGCCCACCCTCCCTCCCCTTTATTAAGCCTCACTATCCCTCCATTGGTCTTCCTTTGCTCCCTGATGTACCTATAAAAGATTTTATCCCCTTCTTAACTGAGTTGGCTATCTTTTCCTCGGTTTGGGCCTTTGCTGTTCTGACTGCCTTTCCAGCTTCCTTTGATACAGTCCTCTGTCCTGTTCCTTCTGTGATTCCTTGTACTTCCTGAATGCTTTCTTTCTCTTGAACCTTCACTGCCACTTCCTTGAGAACCATAGTGGTTTCTTACCTCGTTTCATTTGTTTATTTGCTTTACACAAAGGCTTGTTACCTCTGTGATGGCAGTTTTATTATTCCCCATTGTTCTTCCAACCCTCCTTCCTGCCCATTTGCTAGTGCATTCCTTAGACACTCACCCATTTTGGCAAAGTCAGCCTCCTAAAATCCAGTACCCTTGTCTTTGTATGGCTTGACTCTATTGCTGTGTTTATTGTGA
Source organism: Neoceratodus forsteri (assembly GCA_016271365.2). Classification (NCBI taxonomy): domain Eukaryota; kingdom Metazoa; phylum Chordata; order Ceratodontiformes; family Ceratodontidae; genus Neoceratodus; species Neoceratodus forsteri. Next base: position 1,092,042,399 of record CM057458.1, read on the forward strand.
ACCATACTGTTTGATGGTCACTAGTTCCCAGATGGCTACCCACTTCACATCTGTGATCTCTCATCTTCACTCGTTTGAGAGAACCAGGTCTAAGGTTGCTCCCTCTCTCGAGTGGGCTCCAATACTAGTTGTCTAAGGCATGCCCCTGTAGGCATCCAGAATAACCCCACTCTTAGAAGTGGCTGCTGCAACTGCACTCCAGTTAACATCTGGCATATTCAGATCACCCATCAGCAATATCTCCCTTTATCTGCCATTCTAAGTATACTTTCTATCATTTCTTGTCCATTTCCTCCCCTGAGAGGGGTCTGTATATAACCCTGTGCGGATTGTGGTGCCATTGCCTGCCTCCAAATTGACCCACAGTGCTTCTTTCCTCCTTGTTTACCCTTTTGTTCTGTTGCTTTGATTTCTTCTCTTATGTGAGAGCTACTCCTCCTCCTCTTTTACCCTCCCTGTCCCTCCTGTAGATAGTGTATCCTGGTATGTTTACATCCCAGTCATGGTTCTCTGTGTACCATGTTTCTGTGACTGCCACAATATCCAGATCTTCCTCCTCCATCAAGGACACTAATTCAGGAAGCTTGTTACCCAGACTACGGGCATTGGTACTCATTGCTCTCCATTTTTTGATGGCTTTACCTTCTGTAGCAGCAACCCCCACTGACCTTTCTACCTTGGTCTTTTTCTCATTTAGTACCCCATTTTGTAGGGAGGCTGGGATTTTCCTTCTGCTTATCAGTGCCCCCTTGACTAGTTTAAAGGCTTGCCAATGAAGTATTTAAACCGATTGCCCAAAGACTTGTTCCTTCCTGGACAGATGTAGACCATCCTGCAGTATAGGCTGGTGTCCCTCCAGGTGGAACCCCAGTCCCCAATGAAGCCAAACCCCTGTGCTCCACACCATTTTTTTAACCATTTGTTAAACTGCATGGTGCAAAGTACCCTCGCCTCACTCATGCCACTGACAGACAGCACCTCTGAGAAGGATACTGTATGTGCTACTTGTCTTAAGCCCCTCCCCAACTCTACAAAGTCCTTTTGCACTGCTCTAATCTCATGATGATCCAAGTCATTTGTCCTTAGGTGGACAATGATGTTCAGCTCAGACTCCCGTGCAACTGTTCTCGTGATCCTAAGGATGCGCTTCCTGTCCCTCCAAGCCATGGCACCAGGCAGGCACCTTACTTCAGTTTTCCCTGCTCCCCCCAGTTCTATCCCCCTAATAATTGAGTCCCCCACCAGGAGCTGCTTTCTTTCCCTGTGGTGCCCTCTGCCTCCTTCCTGAGGGCCTCCCTTGTGACAGTTGTCTGCACCTCCTTAGTCTCCTCTGTGGGTGCATCCATAGGGAGCTATGCTCCCCAGAATGGTGTATGGATTGTGGAGTGTAACAACTGACTGGGTGTGCCTCTGTTCCACCACCCTTACCCTCCTTGAGCCCACTGTGGTCCAACTGCTGTGCTTTCTTTGCAACCTCTGAGGTAGTGGTGGTGGCTGTGGTGCTCCCTGGATGGGGGAGGTTCCCTTGCCACTGTCCAGTGCGGCCTGAAGATGGGCAATTTCCTCCCTCAGGGCAGATAGTTGTCTGCAAACAGGGCAGCATCTCAGCCTCCAGAAAGACTCCCGGAAGACTGCTGCCCCACAGCCATTACATTGTACTACTCCCCACATAACTGTCTACCTTGTTTAGTTTTGTGTGTGTGTGTGTGTGTGTGATTGGTGCGTTATATAGAAATATATGTATTTATATAATGTGTATGCTTATATTGTCAGTGCAGTGTGCTAGACAGGATATGAAAGTGATGTGTACCTTGCCTTCTTGAGGAAATGATGTCAGAACCCCAGGTATAAATGAACTATTTCCAGGGTGGGTGGGGTGAGGGTGGGAAGGGTTGGGCCTAAACTGGGCCTCATGAAACAATCAGCTAACGCCTGACTACCACATGCGATGAGTGCCTTCCTGTCAGCAAGATGCCATACCGACAATTTGTAATACTGCTTCAAACCAATTTGACAGAGAAAATACCCTGCTAATCAAACAGAGAAAAATCCAAACATCCAAGTCAGACACAGGTAAACCTCCCCAGCCCCAAAAGAGCCTGGTGACTTGTGCTCTGAAAAACAGCCAGCCCCAAAACATGTCAGCTGTGCAGAAGGGCAGACACAGAAAACAGTATTTAGCCTATGTGGTTTAAACTCTTCCTGCACTGAAAGCCTTAACACTTGTAACACAAGTAAAGCAAACTCCACCTCCCTCTGTTGATTGAAAGACTGCCTTTTCTGATAATTCTAAGTTGTTTATTTGACCCTTCAGTTAGAAGTATCCTCCACCTGAAGAATATTAACTTTCCTAGGAATCTGCTTCAAACCAAAGACAATTGTAAATTGTAAAGTTCACCTCCTCTGTTGTGAGCACTACTCACTTTCTTGCAAATCTTAAGTCCAGTGTTGCAGCTTGCAGCCAGAGGTAGCTTCACCTGAAGACTATGAGGTTATCTGATGAGCCTGCTAAAATTAGTACTTTATCAAGGTCTGTAAGATTCTTCCAGAGCTATTGGCTGTTAAGTAGCTGTGATGTAAGCACTTCCTGACACAGTCTGGCTTGGCCTTATAAGGCACACTGGAGGTAAACAAAGAAAAACAGTTTCCACCTCTAGGGACTGTCTGGGTCCAATACACAGCCTGTAACCTGCTCTCAATTCAGGGCTTATGACAAATTCTTAGCCCAGTGAATACTCACAGTATTACAAATATTGCAATGCAAACAGTCAATCACTAACTCCAATCAAGTCAGAAGGGCAGAAACACAGAAAACAGTAAAATCTTAACAATTGTAACAAGTAAAGCAAACTCACCTCCCTCTGTTGATTGAAAGACTGCCTTTTATGATAATTCTAAGTTGCTTATTTCACCCTTCAGTTAGAAGTATCCTCCACCTGAAGAATATTAACTTTCCTAAGGAATCTGCTTCAAACCAAAGACAATTGTAAATTGTAAAGTTCACCTCCCTCTGTTGTGAGCACTACTCACTTTCTTGCAAATCTTAAGTCCAGTGTTGCAGCTTGCAGCCAGAGGTAGCTTCACCTGAAGACCATGTAGGGTGTGTAGCCTAATTACTTGCTACACATTACACCCTTCCTGTGTAACATGGAGGATTTCACCATCTGGATACCACAGGCTGGTGATCTATATTACCTGTACATTTGGTTTGGGTGGAGGGGGGTATTGGTGGCATATTTACCACATGATACATATGTGAACATGTATACAGGGATATGTGTGTGTATATATAACCTGTTGGGGGGGCATACCCTTAACATCCCTGGCCATATCACTATGCTTATTATTCTAACAGTTCTGCATGCCTGGCAGTGTTGTGTGCACACCCTATACATGCCCTTTGTCCGTACACATGGCTGCTGCCTGTCCCATGCATCTGGCATTTTGGTGACTATTGCATGTGGTGTCTTAATCATATCTGCAGCATAACATGGCAGTACTATATGGGTACTATATGCATGCACCTACCTATTAACCTTCCCTGTCTAATGTCTTATGTTCAAATGCTTCACACAGTCCACTAGGCCTGAAGATGTAGGCAATATGACAGGAACCTGGTTACATTGCTACAGTAATGACTGTCACATACCACTTGGCATATTCATAGAGTGGTATCTCGTACATTTCACATAGGCATCCTTGTCATGTGTTGGTGCCTTAATTGCAATGTGTGTACAGTCTATTGCACCCAGTACATGTGGTAGATGTGTGATGCTGTAGAACCCCTGCTGCACAGCATGCTGTGATGTGTGTCTCATTGAAATGAGATGCACTTTTGCATCCAGTGGATTAGTGCCTCCAGAAAATGCTTGAAGCACTTCAATACAGAGGACTGTGATATTCCCAGTGTGCCACCAGCTAGTGTCTGGAATGTCCTCATGGCCAGGACATACAGTGCTGCACTAACCTTCATCTCAACTGGTATTTGGTGGCTTCTTCATGTTCTGTTGCTTAGGTCTGCCCAAAGCTCATTGCAGAGCTCCATGATGGCTTCCCTGGTCAAATAGTATCATGCCAGACACTGTTCATAAGTCATGTCTCTGTAGCATGTTCATCTCCAATGGACACCATAACTCATGTTTATTTAAGTATAAAAATGCATGAAACAAAATGTATTTTTTTAAAGGAAACTGACTGAAGAAAGAGGGAATTCAAAAGTAACCTGGAGCACACTGAATTCGGTGATGGGAAGATTAAAAAAATCTGAAACATTTTCAGTTGATTTGGAAGGCTCTCTTATTAATGATCCCACTAACGTTGCTAACACCTTTAATTTACACTTCTCCAATATAGACAAGTATAGACCTACTGTATGTTACAAATTCCCTCTGATGCTTTTAAAGATATGTATGATTCAGAACAGGAAAATCTTCTCTCTAAATCTACAGCTTCCAGAGTACCTAAATTTCACTCCCATGCTCTCACTTACAATGATGTATACCAGTATATCACTTAAATGAATCCTAGACCATATATTGGTCTTGACAATAGTGACTTTAGGATACTTAAAAATCAGTTTCTATACCATTATCAAAATTATTTAACCAATCAATCAATCTTTATTTTACCAGGTGGAACACTACTGAGACAACTCATTTACATGGTGGACCCGGGGAAGGTAGAAAGCAAATACAGCTATATATAAACAATCTGTACACAAGACAGTCTGGAGCAGAGTACAAGGATGCAGGTTATACTTACATCAACGTGATACAATACATTGGAATTATTGTCAGGCAAAAAAAGGAAAAATGTGCGCTGTGGAGAAGACCACATCTATAATAGAATGCAGATATAAACAAAAATTATACACTTATACAAAATATACAACTCATACAAGTATGAATAGATCATGAAGAGATGGGAAATTAGGATGAAGGAGAGGACAGCAATGAACAAGAGGAGAAGGTTAATTAGCGGAGACAGTTGCAAGTCTCCTTGAATGCCCACACAAAAAGATTTTTAAAGAAGGTTAACTTCACAGGGAACATTTAACCCACTCTTTGTTACAGTGTTTTTCCAACAAAGTGGAAATGTGCCATTGTTAGACCAATTTATAAATCAGGTGCAAGGCAAATTTAAATAATTATCAGCACATCTCCCTTTCAGCACCATTATCAAAAATTATGGAGAAAGTGGTATCTGATCAGATTACCAAACATTTTGATAAGTACAATCTCTGGATGGACTCTTAACATGGTTTTAGATCCAAACATAACGCTGAAACTGCCTTGGTGAGGTTCACCAACCAAACATATAAGGTTCTGGATGATGGGAAATATGTTGCCTCGACTTTTGTTGACCTCAATAAGGAATTTCATTTAGTGGGTCATGGGGAGCTACTAAAGACGTTGTCTAAGGTTAATATATCAGATTAAGTCATTACATGGTTTCATCATTATTTACAAAATAGATTTCAAAGAACCTTGATTGATGGTCAATCTTCCAAAGAGTCTTTTTTTGAAATGCAGAGTTCCACAGGGGTCCATGCTTGGACCCATTTTGTTTTTCAATTTTCGTTAAATCTATTTTAAATATTTGTCAGCACAGTGAACTTATATTGTATGCAGATGATGCTCTTTTGTTTTGCTCTGGGAACAATATCTCAAACCTTCAAAAAAAATTACAAAAAGGATTTTAGTTCTTTACATACTTGGTTTGATACACACAAACTGGTTTAGAATTTTCTTAAAGGGGAACTGTCATCTACAGGGTTTCTTAATGTCTGAAAGCCCATAGAAAGCTAATTTGAGTGAGCCATTGTGTTTATCTTTGAGTATTTGCAGTCCAGAGTTATTCATATGTAAATCATCCTGTAAATAAGGGCTGGGGCAGCCATCTGTTTTAGGCTCCTGACAGGAAATGATGTCACTGAGGGTCTTGGCTCTCCTTTGACTGTAGGTTAAATAGGAAATTGTCTGTTTTATTAGGTATGTTTTAAGGTGTTATTACAACACTTTTTAAATTTATAATACTTCTTTTGTATGTGCATTTCAAATTGTTAGTAAAAATAATCCAGTAGAATTCTGAAATTGTTACAGTAGAAAATCCCAGTCAATCCAAAGTATTTCAGTAAGAAACTGTTATACTTTAAACTTCAACAAAAGAAGTAAAATACTCTTTAATTAATGGTGATCATTCTTTACATATAGATAACGGCACTTTTATCTACATAGGGATAATGGTACTTTTATCTCCATGTACAACCTCCTGGTTGATATTTTTGGTTCCAACTAAGAGGTTGCAACCAGCACCTGTCAATCAATCACAACCACAGAAAGCTAACTGGCTTGTAATTTCTCTGCGAGTGGGCTGAACATCTTGCCCAACATGGCAACTCTGTTAATGAGCACTGGTACTGGCAGTCAAGCGTTGCCTCACGATGTTAAGGCAAGTAAGATTTAAAATATTTTTAAATATCTATCTTTTTGTTCCTGCCTGAAAATGAAAAAAATCAATCTGGTTGATCTTGCCACTCAAACCCTTCGAGCGTGTCTTAAACTATACAACTATGCCGATGGCCAGTGACTTTCCAGAATGTCATTTCCACTGTAATGTAAAGAAAGAAAGAAAGAAAGAAAGAAAGAAAGAAAGAAAGAAAGAAAGAAAGACAACACAAAAGAAAGGAGAAAAAAAAGGAGAACCTGTGTGTGTGTGTGTGTGTGTGTGTGTGTATGTATGCTTGAGTGTGTGTGTGTGTGTGCGTGTGTGTGTGTGTGTATGCGTGTGTGTCTAGAGCTCTGACAGAAGTGCTGCATTAACTGAACTGTGCTGAAAGGGAGAAAAAATCATCATTAATTAAATCAAATAATTGTGTGTGTGTGTGTGTGTGTGTGTAAAAAAATAGAATTTTACACACACCCCAAGTGTGGAATGCTTTTATGTAGCATCCAACACCTCATGTATGTGTGCAAAATTCTGGTTACACACACCCGCCCATATATTATTCTATATTTTAATAATGCATTTCAGGTTATGCATGTTTTAACAATGTTGTTTATCTATGCATTTTTGCAATTAATGAACAATCAATTGAGTTCCATTTTTTCTTTTCTAGTCAAATCTGGATAGAAGGAGCATAATATTTTCAGAATCATAACACATGCTCAGATTGTTTTTACTGTCTTTGTCCAGAAAAGGCACACTGAGCTACAGCTTGTTCCCAAGTGTGTTTTGGGGCCAGAGGGAGGTTAAGTGACTTGCTCTGATCATACAATATACAAATAAAGCACGTTGGAATCAAAACCCATTGTGCTGGATGAACAAAACTTGTTTACAGCTCTTAAGGCAGTACTGCCAGATAATAATCAAAAATATACATTTCCAGGCTGGTCCCATGATGCCACGCCAGTAGGTATGGAGCCACATTTGCAACTTGAAGACTTGAGTTCACACGCAAAATTGTAAGAGAAAAGGCTGTTAGAGAAGGAATGGAAAAAGACAGAAGTTAGTGCTGTGACAGCCCCAGAAATTTGTACTGACATGAACACAACCAGAGTTAGATATCCTGATATGGGGCCCCAATACCTGTTGGCAACACAGAGCCAACCTTGAGTTGTGTAATTTTGTGATGATCAGCAGGCAGTATAGCCTTGAGGTTAAAGCAATCCTGAAAATGGATTATTTTTACAAACAGTTTGAATAAATAGAAAGGTGATAACTCACTAGTTCCAATGCAAATACAAAGCAATTCTTATAAATGTAGAAAGTGTTGCAAAAGCACCTTAAAACACATTTAATAAAACAGACAATTTCCTATTTAACCTACAGTCAAAGGAGAGCAAAGACCTGGTGACATAATTTCCTGTCAGGAGCCTAAAACAGATGGCTACGCTAGCCCTTAATTACAGGCTGATTTACATATGAATAAATTTGGACTGCAAATACTCACATATAAACACTATGGGTCACTCAAATTAGGTTTCTATGAGCTTTCAGACATTCAGAAATCCTGTAGATGACAGTTCCCCCTTAAAATTAAAACCTCAAAACTCAATGAATTTCATGGCCATAAAACTTTACAATAGGTTGCCAATTTACATAGTCAATTGTACAAAGATATTAACTTTTAAGAGTTCCCTTAAAAACTATTTACTGACTAATTCTGTATGTAAATGCTTTAAGTGATTTTACTTTATTGTATATTAAATGTTATGTTTGTCATTGATGTTCTTTACATATGTAATTGTAGGTTTTGTTTGGTTATAATGACGCTTGTGAAAATGGGCATTCTTGCTCACAGGCTTTTCAGCATAAAATAAAAATGAAATACAACACCCTTGCTGTGTATGGCCTGTGAGGTATTCACTGTTCCTGGGGTCTAGCCTGTGGTTGTCCCCTACCAGCATCCATATGCTGCTGCCTGGCATATCTATGCCTCCTTGCTGCCTTGGCTGCCATAAGTGCAAGTAGTGATGCTGTTTATGCCATTTTGATCCTCTCCAGCTACTCTGTAGAGACTCCCACTGTGCCTCTGTCAGTGTTCAGATGTTCTTGTGCTTGTGTGCTGTGGGCCACTTTATATGCTCTAACACTGCTTAGACCAGCTCTGGCTGGTCTAAGCAATTGTCAATGTATTTTGCCAAAATGTGCCAATGACAGCTCTGGCTGGTCTAACAGCTGCAGGCACTTATACTCCCACAGGTTGACCTTCAAGGCTTTAAAAATCCAACATATAGGGATGTTTGCAGTATTTCTTTGTTACAAGCATGCTTGCACCTCGTCACAGGCTGTTGTTTTGGTGCAGCCATGACACAAGTACTTTTGACACAGGCCAGCACACATTTGATGCAGCCTGTATTAGAAAATCATGTTTGTCGCACATATTGACACAAGCTATTCCTTGCATCAAACTGATTTAACGCAAGCCTCTTGCGTCATTGTTCCTGCTTTGAAAATCTGACCCAGGATGTAAACCTTTGCCTGTTTAGTATCGCCTTGTTCCATAATCTCTATCATTAATGTTAAATTATCACTAATACTTCTACCTGGAATTGAACAAGACTGAGCAGGATATATACAATGCTTAGCCACAACTGCCATTCTTTTACAGAAGATTTTTGTTAACATTTTTAAGTCATTATTTAACAGGCACAGTTTTTGCCAATTCCAAATATTAAGTAAGAGGCCATTTTTTGTGTAAAAAGAATTTGTAGTGTCACTCTAAATGAGTCCTCATGAGTTCCCTCAAGTGATATCCAGATAAAGACTGTATGTAATATTACCAATACTTTCTGAATAAATGTTTTATAAAATTCTTTCATTAGGCAATTGATCCCTGGGGCAGTACAATTTGACAAACTCTTACTGGCTACATTAATTGCCTCCTGTAAGGTATTCACTTGAACTGGAGGTATCTTGATATCAAGTAATTAATTTAAAAAAAATCTGCTGAGTCTTGCAATTCCTTATCTATTGTATTAAAGAGTAGTAAATCATATTCTTGAGTAATCCTCAAGATCCCATCCTTACTATAAGTTATGTGTCCATTCATATTTTGCAATGATTTTATCTGTTTTTCTGTACTTGTTCTCTACAACTATAAAATCTATTACTAGAACCAGATTTCCCCTGAGTACCACTCCTATGCTCTATAAGCAATAAGGTGTCTGTTGTACTGCTAGTGTAGGAGTATTTTATTAACATATACATATCCCTTTGTAGCATCAAAGGTAAGGAAAAACTAAAAACACAATGCAGAATCTAGCCATTATGCAAAGGAAATGTAAATAAACAGACAGTGTAATATACAAAAACAAGTACATGAAAGCAAAACAAAATAGTAACCAAATTGAGTGAAAATTAAAAGAAAATTATTTCCAAATCCAGGACACTCACAAAATCAGTGGTATGCATTACATGGTCAGGAAAGAAAAAAAAATAAGCCTAAGGAAAAAAAGGATGGAAGCTAGCCCATAATTTTTTGAAACATAACAAAGAAAAAATATTCTTGTCCCACAGGTGAAGATTCTGAAGACTATTATGTACCATGGAAACAACAATGTGTGGTGGAAGTGTCCGATGGTGGAGGTAAAGGCATGGCGAGCTTGCCAAAGGAAATAATTGCAGATAACAAAGCAAACTTGTAGTGTATAGACATTAAAATTATGTCAAGCAGAGGGATATAAACCCCAAATCACAATTTGGTAGGTTATTTGAAAACAGAGGACACTCCCATTTCAAACCCAATTATTCTTAGACTTGATGGTTGAGAGGACCTCCAGAGATTCAAATCAGGGGCACAATCTGTCAGCTAGGGATTTATGCACCACAGAGTCTCATACTACAAGCTTGCCATGAAGGCTAAGCCACAACACATCCCACATGTAATGTGGAGTTGTGCTATTAGTAAGTTGTGACAAAGCAGAGGCACTGTTGACAGGATGACAAAATTTAAGGTCTAAGGGAGAAGAAAAAGTCATATCAAGAATTATATGATACAAGGTTTTTCTTCCAAAAGTGGAGAGGTCAGCAAGTGATAAACGCCAGGCTTGTAGCTTCTGAAATGTTAACATAAGAGGGAACCATGTGGTCATTTTCATTTTTATTTTTTATACTGGAAAGGCATGTGAGTGAAACTGCCCTTTTTCACAAGCATCCAGTGATAATATTTTACAAAATACAAAGCAGGGTCAGGAGTTATACAGACATTTATTCAAGGAGTGACAGAAGACAAAACTGAGAATGACAAGGTCAAGGGTTTTTCAAATGCACAGCCATGGGTAAACTATCTTTTTTATTATTCATTAAGTGCAGTTGAAAACAGAGCTATATAGGAGGTATTGTTTCTGCTTGAGTTTAAATATTTCAAGGGAGGGACATTGGACCAGATAGTAGGGAAGACTCTGAAGAAATTTGCATTCCTGAAGGAGAGAGAGTGCTGGCCTTGAGAAGTGTGGCAGAAAGGAATACTGAAGGAGTCACTGGAGATGATTCTAGTGGAGTGGGCATTGGTGGGCCTCTGGAGAATGGAGACAATGCTATCAGGTATATGGTCATAATGGACTTTACAGAAAAAAATTAGGCCATTACTGCAACCAGGGAGTGTAGTGCATCCAACACCCCAGTAAGCCAAGACAGGAGTAAGCCAATCTTCTATGAGAGGAACCCCAAAATGTGAGATCCCACACATACAGGGGTGATAAAAAAGACACACAAAAAAATAAAATAAATGGGGTTAAAAATATTAGGCTCACCACAGGCTAAAGTATGGTTGATGACATCTCTCTTAATTGGGTTAAGGTGGGAGCTCCAAAGACCTTGAAAAAATAAACAATTTAGTCCCCAGCACTTGTGGATGTGGAAAAATATAACTGAGAAAGGTAAAACAGGGTAGCAATAAAGCTTTAATTAAAGAAATCCTCTTGCATTTGGCAAACTTCTTGGTTTTCTAAATAGCCAAATTATGTTCCACATTAAGCAAACATGGAGACCAATTAAAAAAACAACATCCAGAAGATTAAAATAGATACCTAGCAATTTAACATGTCTGTGGCTGACAGCTGTGCCCAAGATGCTCTGTATTGTGAGGAAAGGGGCAGAGCCAATGAAGATAGCAAAACCTTAGGAAAAATTGATCTGAGAACCAGATAGATGATAAAACCATTGGAGCATGGAGTGAAAAATAGGCCCAAAGGTGTGGTCCTGTAAAATTATGCTGAGATCATCTGCATAAACCAAAACTTTAACCTCAAAGATGTTAGGCAGAAGTTGGACGTCTCTGACATCATCCCTGTTGTGTAGTAACCAGAGTAAGTGATCAACAGAGAAAATATACAATAAAGAACATAAAGGTCATGCTTAACATACCCCTTGCAGAAGAGAAACAGGGTGACCCAAACAGGAATTAATAAAGGGAATTACACTTGCATTGAAATATAGCAACCAAATCCAATTTTAAAAAACAGGGGAGATGACATACCATTTCAAAACCTCAAAGAGGTAGTGCAGATTAACACGGTCATATGCCTGTTCTTGGTCTAAGGAGAGGACATAACCACCAATCTTCCCATGAGCCCCCCCTTTAAATAATTCACTTAAAAAATAAAATATTCATAGATTTTGCATTCTAGAATTGAACAACCTTGGAATGGACAAATGACCAGACTCAATACAACAGCGAGCCATGTAGCTAGTATCTTGGCAAGAATCCTATAATCCTTGTTCAGGAGACACAAAGGCCTCCAATTATCTAACAATGTGCAGTCACCGTTCTTATATAAAAAAAGAATGGCTTCCATTAAAGAAGAGGGCACTTTACCTTGGACCAGTATTTTATTATATAAGATATGTAAGGTCAGGGCAAGATAATCAGAAAGGGTTTTATAAAATTCAGTTGTCAAACCTTCAGAACCTGGGGCAACACTGTTAGGGAAGTTCTTTATAGCCATGACAACTTCAGTAAAGAAATGGGGTGTGTGAGAGCTAGCTGGATGGAGTCTGGCAAGGAGGGACTCTTAAATCAGTGGGAGAAAAAGAATCAAAACCAGGATCATCAGCAGTTCCAAACTTTATGGGAGACATAGTCATGCACAATGGACATACCTGTAATTGAAGCCATATCAGAGTGTGGAAAGTCAGCATCATAATTCCTCAGTGTTGACATACTGTATAGCTACAGTGCAAGCTGTCATGGCATGCCTTAAAATTTTTTAAAGATTCATATTTCCCTTGCATTCCAAATTTGTTTTCCTGTTCCAGAGATTAAGCCTGGTCATACTGGAAGTTAGTCATTTGAGTTTTTATCATCTCAGTGTGTACTGTATGGTCAATACTTGTTTCAAACATTTTAGAAATAAGCTTATGCAGTCTGAAACAAAGACAGAGATACTGAAAATATTTAGAAGTACCAAATCTTCGAGTAAGTCGCTTTAATAAGGATTTAAAACCACATTTAGAATTGACCCACTATGTAAAACAATCATCATGGCACTCAAAACAGAACACCATGCCAAAAAACAGTTACCCAGCAATCAATCAGAGTATTATCTTCTAAAAGGGAGGATTTAAGTTTCCAGGGCCTTGTAGAAGAAATGTCAGATGAAGCCATCCCCAGAGAGCAAGAACAATGAGTAGCCAGATAATCTGATATTTCCACTGGAAATATTTTGAATCAAGGGTCTGGAACAAAAGGGGAAAAAATGAAAAATCTATATGGGTGGGCAAAGCCCCTTTAACAAAAGTGCGTCTAGTGGAGTCATTCAACATGTGATGTCGATCCTGTAAATGTGCTGTAGAGATCATATTGCACAAATAAATGGAACCACAAAAAAGCTAACTGATCTGGCCTCCTGTCTCAGTAAGATGTATACTACAATTAAAGGGACACTATCAACCCCCTTAGCCCTCAAAGTGTCTCTAGTTTAAAAAACACATTTTATGATTGTTCACATTCTATAGAGACTGTTTATGCAGCTGGTAGTTTAATTCAAATTCCTTTTTTCTTTTAAAAAGTGAAAAATTGAGTGCCACCATACTGGTATTACCACACAAAAACATGTTTGCTTAAATTTCTTGACCAACTCTCATTGCATCTTTCTTGGACTTTCTTGGACTCAGGAACACCCCAACATAATCTAGCCACTTATTATGCAGTGGGAGTAGAGGAGACAATTGTATCATGAGTGGTTGCACTGTTTGAGGGTGTTTCTAAAGTTCAGAAAGTATGCAATAAAAGTAGTTTGATAATTTGAAGCAAAACAAGGCTGGGTACAGCTATACATTACCATGCAAAAAGACAAAGAATCTTAGTGCGTAAGCACTGAGGCAAGGGATACCCCAAAGAGCATTGGTTGGGAAGCCAAGTTTCAAAGAAATACAAAATCACACATATCCCCAAAATACCATGCATTTCAGTTCTAATAAATCAGGAAGTAGACAAAACAACCAGTAACATCAAGAAATTTTAGAGAAGGTAAGCAATTGTGAAACATGGGTTTTTACCTAAATATAATATGATGCAGAAAAGGTTGGCAGTGTCTCTTTAAAGTCCCCCCTCAGCAGGACTAATTTACTGATATGTAAATATGGCTAAATGGAAGAAAACAATCCAACCCAGGCTGACTTCATCTGGGGCGCATAGACATTAATGACCTGGAAAAACAAGTTCCCAAAGGATAAATCTAAGAAGAGAGCTCTCCCAGGATGAATTCCAACAAGATTCTGGAGTGTGACATCAAAACCCCTGAAAAGGATTCCCACTGCTTTGCAAAGATCCACTCCCTGGGACCATAAGGACGGCCCCTGAATCCAAACCTTTCAGATTGCAGTTACCATGCATTTGAGTTCCAATAAACAAGGAAGCAAACAAAACAACCAGCAACATTAATACATTTTAGGGAAGATAAGCAATCATAAAATATGGGTTTTTACTTAAAGATAATATGATGCAAAAAAGGTTGACAGTGTCCCTTTAAAGCCCCACTCAGGAGGACTGATTTACTGATATGTAAATATGGCTGAATGGAGGAAAACAATTGAATCCAGGCTGACTTCAGCTTAGGGGGATATAGACATTAATGACCTGGAAAAACAAGTTCCCAAAGGATAAATGTAAAAGAAGAGCTCTCTCAGGATGAATCCCAACAAGATTCAGGAGTAAGAAATCAAAACCCTTGAAAAGGATTCCCACCGCTTCATAAAGATCTACTCCCTGGGACCATAAGGACAGCCCCTGAATCCAAGCCTTTCATATGGCAGTAAATTCATACATGATTTTAATCCTAGTATCCTGTAAAAAAGAATATCGTCAGGGAGAGTATCCAAAATGGAAAATGTTAACAGCCATTTTCTGTAGGATTTCATGCTGATGTTGAACAATCATGGAAGCTCAAGCTGGGACAGATCCACTCTTGCCTGTCTGGGAATGAGTCCTGCCTTTTACCCTTTTGGCTATCTGGTCCCCTTGTTAATCCTCAACATCTGAGGAGACATCTTTCTGATAAAGAGGGGAGGGAAGAATCAGAAAGACCCCATTCATCCTCAGTATCATCTCACTGAAGCTGGGAGGACAAAGCAGCAAATTTGTTTTGCAGAGATGTCATGGCGGTTGACAGACAGATTTCAGTTTAGGCTGGTGACCACTTTTTTAACAAAACCAGCAGATCAAGCCACAGCTACCAGTAAATGGGGAAGAGGGGGTATTTCATTGTCAAGCACTGGAGGATTTGAAGAAGGGAGTGGATTGTCAACATCTGGAACCATAGGGAGAACAACTGAATGGGCGATTGGGGCAAGCGCTGCACTGTCAGGGTAAGGAGGAGGCAGAAGAGAAAGAGGATCCAAAGGAGTTAGAGGGGACTGGGCAGTGCAGTCCAAGGGTGCAGAGAAAGAGTGTGTCTCGATGTCACCTGCCCCCAGTGTTTGTCCACGAGAAATAAGGGCATTATGATTTAACCCATCTCTTCTATTGTGAGAAACCTAGAGACACTGGAGGCAGGAATACCCTTGTTCTTCACATAAACTCCACTTGAAGGGGTTGGGGCAGCCAGAACTCAACTGTCCATATTCCAAGCAGCAGTTGCAATGTACAGCATCACAGGCAGATCTAAAATGTGTGTGGGCTCCACATTTATGTCACATTTTTGGTTGGCCTGGGTAGAAATAAACCTCCCAGTAACCTGTGATATGGCCCACTCAAATTGAGTGACTCAATTTGAGTGACTGGGATAATAGTGAGTGGGTAAGAATAGCGAGTATGTGATATTAGCTAGAGGAGAAAAGAGCAAGTAGTAGAGGAGTAAAGGAATAGCTAGGAGTGTGTGGATGTAGTGCAGTTTGTGTGGACTGCAAGCTGTGCTGCTAGCATAGTATGGTGGTTAGAGGCACCATCTGTGGGAAGCTGGATTGTGCAGTATAGTAGGGTTCAAATCCTATAAGGTACTTTTTTGTTTTGTCATGTTTTGGCTGTTGTTTTTATGGGTCCGGCTTGTCCTTGTGTAGGAGTTATTTTTTTGCCCTGCTCCCCCACTTTTTTCACCCCCCATTGTGATGTTGAGTTTTTGCCCCCCAACATTTTACCCTCCCTGAGTTAGCTCCTCCAGTGACTATCTCTCCTCCCCTGTTTCTCCTAGTCCCTGAGTTTGTTCCCCCTGGAGATGGTTATTTTAGTTAGGGGGTGTGAGGGGTGAAGTCCCCCCCAAGGGAGGTTGTGGGGGGCAGAGCCCCCCCCACAAAAAGTCATGAAAGTACATCACTTTTTAGGATGTAGCTGTAGTTCTGGTCAGCAATATGCTTATCACTATTTTGTATTCATGCTTATGTGTCAGCGCAATTATTTCTTAGCTATTATCACATGGTACCAACCACCCTGTCCCAAACAATGTAAACACTCCACGGCAGATAGCCAGTGCCAGCAGTGGTTAGGGGCAACTTAACATTAACCTTCCAACCCCCTGTACAAACCTACTATGAACCAATGATGGGAACAGGGGTGTTCAAAACCTCATAATGCAGCTTTAACCTGTAGAGAATGTCAGACACATTCAGTACAGTGGGGTTCAAATCCTGTAAGGTACTTTTTTGTTTTGTCATGTTTTGGGTGTTTGTTTTTAAGGGTCCGGTTTATCATGTATAGGAGTTCATTTTTTGCATTGCTCCCCCACTTTTGTCACTCCCCATTGCGATATTGAGTTTTCACCCCTCCTGACATTTTACCCCTCCCTGAGTTGCCTCCTCCGGTGACTATCTCCCCTGACCTCCCCTTCCCTGTTTCTCCCAGTCCCTGAGTTTGTCCTCCCTGGAGATGGTTATTTTAGTTAGGGGGTGTGAGGGGTGAAGCCCCCCCAAGGGGGGGTGCGGGAGGCAGAGCCACCCACAAAATGTAATGAAAGTACATCACTTTTTAGGATGTAGCTGTAGTTCTGGTCAGCAATATGCTTATCACTATTTTGTATCCCTGCTTATGTGTCAGTGCCATTATTTCTTAGCTATTATCATGTGATACCACCCTCTCTGTCCCAAATAATGTAAAAACTCCATAGCAGATGGCCTATGCCAGCAGTGGTTAGGGGCAATGTGATTTTAACCTTCCAATGCCCCGTCAAACCTGTTCTGAATCAATGATGGGAACAGGGGTGTCCAGAACCTCACAATGCAGCTTTAACTAGTAGAGAATGTCAGACACATTAATGCTTTAATTGCAAAACAAGATCGTAATTAATTTGGTAGAAGGCTTGGACAAGGGGATGGCCAAAAAAGGGACCCACAGAGCAGATGCCTTGACTGTATCATATTTAAACAAAAACTATCTAATGACAACTGAGATCAAAAACTAACATCAATGATTTCATCCCCTGAAATGTGAATAACAGCAAAGAGATCCAAGGTTAGAAAACCAGGGGACCCTTTTAACAATTTTTGAATGACATAAGTCTTTTCAGGAGAAAAATCCAGACCTCTGTGATAGTGGAGGTGAACAACATTTTCACTGAGCAAAGAATCTCTATGGGCAGAAAAGTCAGATAACTTAAAAGGTTGGTCCTCAGTAGGAGGTACACTGTGGACTGAAGATGAAACAGGAACCGACTTTCCAGAAGAAGGACACTCAAGCAGGTCAGTTCATGGGCCTTTAACATGCACAGCAGGAGATGGAAAGGAGAACAAATCAGTAATGGCTTTTGCAGATCCTTTAAAGGTAGTCACAAAATGGTCAGGTGTAGGAGCAGGCAAAGCAGTCCCTGGAGCAGTAGAGACCTGACTCTGAGGAGCCAAATAACACTGGGAATAGCTTAGTGTCCAAGAGACATCATCAGCAGCCTTTTTCCAGCCTGCAGCCAGTAAAGCAGCTTCAGCAGACCATTTTTTAAATGCTTGTGTGTATAGACAGGTGTAGAGGGTACAACACGCATTGAGTCCCAACACTGTGTAGTAGATGGCAGAAGCAAAGCAACAGCAACTGAGTAATTGGCAGGCCCCTCTGTTACACCATCACACAGCAAATATGAAGTAGTTGAATAAAGAGGAAGCTGGAATGTCCGAGAGAATAGTCAGTGCTGGTGGAGGAGTTATGGGAACCCCAGAGGAGACAATAGTACATGCAGCAGCAGAAGACAGGGCTGAAAGATTCCCACAAACACTAGCAACATTACCAGCCTGGCTCACCTGCAGAATTGAGCCACAGCCATCTGGAGCAGAAACAAGATCCAACTGATGGCATGGAGCAATGGAGGAAGTTCCAGCCAAATGATTTCAGTTGGGGAAAGAGAAAAGGATGCGGTCACAAGTTATTTTTTCCATAGGGTAAAAGCCTTCTCTTCATCTTCAGTTAACAACAGCAGTTGTCACTTTTGGGAATCAAGATTGCTTTGCAGATGGGTCTTTCAGAAAGGAGTGTTTCCTCCAACACAGGTTCAGTCACCATGGGAGAAGCAGGTAATGGAGTGGGTAGTGCATCTTCAATAAGGTCTGCAACATCCATGTCAGAATCAATAATTCTAGCAGCTCCTTGGGAAAATAAAATGGGGAGGAGGCTTTCTCCCCAACTTCAAACACTTCCATGTGCTCAGCATCCATTGGTGTGGCCATCTTGGCAGAACACCAGATGGCCAATGGACCCCCACTGGAGAGTAGGGGAATTTGTATTATAATATCAACAAACAAATCATGACAAATAGTGTTAACTCACACACAATAATAAATAAATCATAAGCAAAAGAAATCAAATAGAGATTAAATTCATGAACATTCTAGTTTACTGTCAAATAAATAGTTACAGCCCAAAAATAGATCCTAAAAATTAAATAGACACCCCCACTAAACGATTAATGGAATTTTCCCCAGTGTCCTGACCAAACTGCTAAGGGAGGAGGAGGAGGAGGAGGAAGGGTCCAGAAGTCCCACACAATTCAAAAAGGGGAGGTTGGTAGACCTCCTCCCCAACAAAGGCAGCAACAACAAAAGGGGAGGTGGTGGCTAAGGAGTGGGGAGAGAAGAGGTGGGAAGGAAGGCAAGCCAGGACAGTTATTGAAAAAAAAAGCCAAGGTATTACAGGGACAAAGTGGAGGGTGGTGTTGCTGAATGCCTGCAATCTCAGGAACAAGATGGCAGAAATGTATGCCCTCTTAGCGTGGGTAAGGTGGATATAGTGGCAGTTACCAAGACATGGGCTACAGCACACCATGACTGGGATCTCTAAATCCAAGGGTACAATCTATAAAGAAGGGACAGAGAGATAGGCTGGGGGGGGGTTGCAGCATACATCATGGAGGGAATAATTTGCTTGAGGGAGGAGGAAAAGGGAAACACAGAAACACTGTGGCTCCAGTTGCAGGCTAGCAGAAGAAGGAAGATCAGGATGGGGTGGTATACAGGTCACCCAACCAGGGTGAGGACAAGGACAGAGAGCTGTGTTCCCAGCTGAGGATCATAGTTGGAAAAGGGGAGGTGGTAGTGGTTGGGGATTGTCACCTGCCTAAAATGAACTTGGCTACTCTCATCACATCCTGCATCAGAAGTGAGGAGATCCCAAATGCAATCCAGGACAGCTTCATGACTCAATGTGTGACTGATGCCACCAGGGAAGGGGGAAATCCTGGACCTAGAACTCACCAATGGGGATCACATACAGGAGAATGAAGTTAGGGAACCCCTGAGTGGAACCGACCACAATACAGTGTGGTTCAGTTTGGACATGGGCATGGATGGCATCCCCCAAGACCAGAACACTGTATTTCAGAAGGGCACATTTTAAAAAGATGAGAGCAGTGCTAAGGGAAAATCTGGAGAACATGGAGTGGGGGGACCAATTATGGGCCATTATTGGGGGGGAATTCAGAAGGCCACAAGGAGTGAATCAAAATAAGGGGGAAGAAACTGAAAGGCAGACCACCAAGCTGGTTTAGTAGGGAGGTGGCCAGAGTAGTAAGGAAAAAGAGGGAAGAATATAGAAAATTCAAAAGAACAGCAAAGGAAGAGGATGAGGAAGAATACCAGAGGCCAGCTAAGATGGTAAGAAGGGAGGTGCAGCAAGCAAAGGCACAGAAAGAGCTCCAAATAGCTGAAGGAATAAAGAATGCGGAGAAGGTCTTCTTTCACTACATAAGCGAAGGAGGGACAAGAAGGATGGCATTGTTAGGCTGAGGAAAGGGTGACTGGGTAAATGAAGATGAGAACAATGCAGAGGTATTAAATTAATACTTCTGCTCCATCTTTACAAAGGAAAAAGATGGACCAGTGCTATGGGCAGGGAGAAGGAGGGAGGGAATGGGGGAAGCATAGGGGTAATCAGGATTGAAAGAGTGAGGGAGGGGCTGATGTCCCTGAGGGAGGACAAATCCCCAGAGCCAAACAAAATATACCCCAGAGTGCTGAAAGAGTTAGCAGAGCATCTGGTGGGGCCACAGGCTGTTCTTTTCAACAGATCTCTGGAGTCAGGAATGGTGCCACTGGAGTGAAGAACATGTGCAGCCACTCCACAAGGGCAGACCCAAAGATGATTCAAGTAACTATAGTCAGTCAGCCTGACCTCGATAGTATGTAAACTCATGGAGACCATACAAAAGGAAAGGCTGATGAGGTACATAGAGAAGAATGATCTAAAGGACAAAAAACACCATGGGTTTGTGGAAGGCAGATTGTGTCAAACAAACCCAATTGAGTACTCGACTGGGACACAAGGGCAGTGGTTAAAGACCAAATGGTGATGGGCCTCATATTAGCAAGGCCTCTGATTTTGTACCACACAAAAGACTGATAATCAAATTGCGGGATCTGAGGTGGGGGAGAATAGGGTAAGATGGGTTGAAAGCTAGTTGAGTGGTAGAACCCAGACAGTAGTGGTTGGGGTTGAGTTCTCCAACACCAAGGAGCTCACCAGCAGGGTCACACAGAGATCGGTGCTGGGGTCAGTGTTTTTCAGTGTCTTCATAAGTGATATTGGGGAAGACATTAAAGGCAAAATGTGCCTATTTGTGGATAACACCAAACTCTATGGGAGAATGGACACCAAGGAGGGGATACAGGACCCAAAGGAGGACCTCACCAGCCTAGAGAGATGGTCAGGAATCTGGCAACTTGTTTTCAATGTGAAAAAGGGCAAAGTGATGCATATAGGGGCCATGAACCCTAGGACAGGATATTGCATAGGAGGGGTTCAGGTATATGCTTTTGAAGAGGAAAAGGATCTAGGTGTAGTGACTATGAGTGACCTGAAACACATCTCTCATGTAAAATGTCAGTGGCAAAGACTAACAAGATGCTGGGGTGTATTGCAAGGGGATTCAGTAGTAGGGGGAGCAAGGTTATTTTACCATTGTACAGGTCATTGGTGAGACCACATTTAGAATATGGGGTGAGGTACTGGCATCTATACCTTAAGGAAGACATCAGCATGCTGGAGGGGATCCAGAGGAGAGCAACCAAGATGATGGAGGGGCTACAGGACAGGCCCTATGAGGAAAGGCTGGGGATGTACTCCCTGGAAGAGAGGAGGCAGAAGGGTTATATGATAGAGACCTTCAAGTGCATGAAATGAATTAACAGAGTGAAAAGGGAGGGTCTCTTTAAAATGAGTGACAACAGCACCACTAGGGGACATGGTCTAGCATTGATGGGGAGGGATTCAGAAGGGATGTAAGGAAGCATTTCTACACATAGAGAGTATAGTCCACCTGGAATGAGCTGCCAGAGGTGATGGTATCAACAAGGACAGTGAGAGCATTCAAGAGAGCCTGGGCAATCACAAAGGGAACCCTTGGGATTGAGAAAGGGGGGGGGAGAGGGAGGGACAGTTGGAGGGCAGGGTCAGTGGCATAAATTGTAATGCTACACCCTGCATTACTTACCAAGCAGACCCGATAGACCGGGTGATCTTCTTCTGCTGGCTCTTTTTCGTATGTTCGTAAATTTCATCCATTCATTAAAAAAATACCACCTGCAGTACAGCTTAATCTGATTCAATTTCACTTGGTTTCCATCTGTATCTCCCTCCCTAGAATGAGACTGGAAATAGGCAGAATCCTCCAACCCCCTTTTCCTGGTCTACAAAAACTAACTAAATAAGTAAGACTAAGAGCACTTGGTCTGCACAGTTTGGAGAGGAGACGGGACATGGGGACTTGACTCTCCTTTACAAACTCCTAAATGATGATACAATGTGGCTTGTTATAGGACTAGAAATAAATTGTATTAAACATCACACCAGAGGACACACCAAACAACTTAAAGTTGGGCACTATAGAGCAAACAAGAGGGGAAATTGCTATACAGTACATAGAGGGTGGTGAAACAGTGGAGCAACCTACCGCATGATGTGGTTCATGCATCAAATGTACAAATTTTCAAAACCTTATTAAACTCATAAGTTGAAAGGATATATATTCTGACAATGAACACTGGGTAGTGGGGAAGTAGTCCAGATGGGTCATATGGCTTACTTCTACCACTTTCTACCATTGTAATTATAGCATGTGCTTGGTTCATCTCAGGATTGTCCTTTTTGTGCTCTCTGAATGCCCTACTTCTGTCTTTTACTCACAAAGGTACCTGGTTATCAAACCATGTCAGTTTCCTTTATTTTATCCTTATTTGTGTACATTCTTTACTTTAATATGGGTATATAACAACTTGCTATTTAATTTTTGTACTTTTTTCATTTTAACGTTATCTTCTGACGGGACAGAGAGAGGCTAAGGAAATGGGCAGCTGTCACTGAGAAGCAATTACAGTCCATTTGTCCTGTTACAACAGGAATCCCTGGTCAGTTAATGAGGTAGTTTCAAAGATGCCAAAATCTTTCATGGCACAGAACAATGAGATAGATCTGTGATTCTACAAAAACCAAGATTCTAGTTTAGGTCAGTTTTCCAGATAGGTGAGACCCACAGGAGACAAAGAAAGTGTCAAATCCCCAATGTCAACGTGACATACTTGATGATGCAACATGGGAGGCTGCCAGCTGGAAGCTTCTGAACTTTCACCAGACCCAAGATTACCTGTCAGTGTTAGGGCTTCATACATTCACTATTTAAGGATGCAGTCTACTACAGCTCACAAGGTTATCCTTGTGGTAAGAAATCATTCTACTTTACTAAGAGTTAAGAAGTTACAGGTAAAGATGCAGCAAAGTTTAACTCTGCCAGCGAAGTTGGGGTGAAGTCGTCCACTCCATGTCACTAAACACTATGCAAAATCTCAATAGAATTACACTACTTCACCTTATATTGACTTCACCCCATTATGACTTCACATTAAAGTGACTTCGTGTTCACTTCACATTGGTTTCTGTAGAATGTGAAGTGAGTCATAATTGAAACAGCCCACAGATCACACGTGTTACAGTCTGCCAGTCACATGGCTCAAGCAGGAAGTTAATCAGACAAGACAGTGAATGACTTTCACTTTTGCTTTATCTAGTGGGAGAAAGAGGTTTTGTGAGAGGGGAGACATCTGGGGACAGGCGGGCAGGGCATCCACCTTGCAAACCACCACTGTGCACAGTGGGAGGCCAAGGTTGCCGAACAGGGGGATGAAATGTGCCTGCTGTCCCTGCTGGGCAACAGGTGGCAGCATGGCCTCCACCTGCAAGTGGGGTCAAGCAAGACTAGACCATGGAGCAAGTGGCTACTCCAGAACCTGCAGGGGATGCTGGCAACACTGCAAGAATGCCTGTCACACAGGTTGATTTGGGCCTGATGTGGAGCAAGTTGGACCACCTGAAAAAACAGGGTTGCAGACCTAGAGCAGTGGTTGGAGTGCATTAAGGGTCACCAACTCCAGATTATGGCCATGCTCCAACTGCTGTTCTCACATCATAATGTGGAGCATTAGTCTTTTTTTGTCCATGTATCCACCACCCTGTCCTTGAAAAAATATTTCCTGATGTTGCCCTTCATCTGTCCCCCCCCATCTTCAAATTTTGCCCCTTTACATTGTTTCATTGTCACGGGTTGAACTTGGGGCAATACTCATGCCATCAGCAACTTCACTACCACCACCAGTGGGGACAACTGCATTTCCAACCATCATTGAAGCAACTGATTGCCCTGTGTAAAACATAGTCAAAGAAATCCCTTTACTGGCATCAACTGTGCACTTATGCGGTGTGCTATCACACCCATGGCCACGCTTGCCAGTCACAGCAGTGCCATGGCCAGAAACATCTTTGCATCCACGTCTCTTTGCAGGCATTATTTTGCATTACACAGAAAATTTGAGACAAATTTAGATTTCTGAAACTTGGGGTGGATGGGAAGCCAAAAAACAACAACTGTGGCTTACAGATGCAGTTGAACCCTGAAAAGATGCAAATGCACAGACAAATGGACACTGCACACTCAAGAGAAAAAGAAACACAGCACAACAATGCCACCTTAACCAGTGGTCACACAAATCCAAAACTGGAAAAATAATACCTTTTTCGGGGTTGGAAGGAGGCAACTGCAGTACCAATCCACTACCTAAATAGTACAAAGCAGTAAAAAATACCACAGATGGATAACAGATTCAGAGTACTGCGATTACTGTGTGGCACTGTAGCGGGGTTGGGATAGTCAGGATAACAAATCATGCAGACCCACAAACTTAGTGCATAAAAAGTGCTGGAAAGGCACTTATCATTTTATTTCTGTCAGGAAATGTTGACTTCAGGATTCACAGAAATCAGGAAAATAAAGTTAGTTCAGTCATTTTCAAAGTCTCAACAAAATAATGAACAGATGAGCTATACTCAGGATGAGCCACTGCTTTGCCCAGCAGTGCCACCAGACTATCTCCTTGCAAACGTATATACTTCAGAGGTCCATCACCTCTGGCAGTCAGCTCCAACTGACATCCTCTCTTAACTCCTAGTGGTAATCTTTATACATTTCTGAGGAGTGACATCATAATCAGATGATCCACCTCCTTTTGAAAATCAAAATAACATACTACAGGTTCTTTTTTTACTTTACATTTTCATTCCTAAATATCAGGTATATAAGTGTATAACAGTATTTGTTCTAAATAATCCCACAACCTTACTTTGATGTCCTAAAACAATGTTCAAGAGTTAATTAGATTCAATAAGGCTAAGCCCTCCCTTAATAGTGACCTCACTCACTGCAACTTCTATAAAAGCAGACAGACTGTGGGCTGCCAGCCCTATAGAACACCCATGCAGCTCAACAGGTAAGACAAACAAATATATTGCTCACTTTAAATTTACTTTGTCAAAGGGCACACCATGCAATATTTAGGGACTCCCTGGTCTCATTCCTACATGGGTTTTGTTAGTGCAACTTCTTTATTCATTTAGAAGCTAGCATACTTCCACACTTTGCAAAAAACACTGTTTTAGTTTATTTAAATGCTCAATACAGAGAGCTCTGTTTCAGAGGGTTGCTAACAACAAAGGTCATCTTTAGTTTTATTTTATTCAGGTTCTCCCTTCTCTGCAACTATTAATTTGAAAAGTACAACTTTTCTTTTGGCTCATTAGAGCATGAACCAAGCTGCAAATGAAAATCTTTCTTAAGGTTTCTATGTCTGGGGGCGGGGGATTTTAAACTGCAGAACTCCTGCCTGAACCAAACAATAGTTTCCTTCTACTAAAAATAAAGTAGAGCAGATTGATAATTCTTCTATTAACCAAACTAATGCTCCCAAAAATGCAGCATAAGGTAACGAAATGAAAAGGAAAGGGAATGCTAAATTTTGCTTGTTCTTTACATTTCTGTGTAACAGGCTATCTGCTCAACCAAGTCTAACAGATAATGCTAGACAAACTAAGGACCTAATACAGACTATTTTAAAAGGGTCCTGCAAAGCTGTGAAACAGACAACTCTTAACATATTGTGTCTGCCCCACTGAGCACTTAAGGTACTTCCACTTTATGGAAGCAATACTCCTTTAATATATCCATGTGTATATATATTATACGCTTTATGTTTCACAATGCCTTCACTATTCAGCATCCGGGCTTTATACCTAAGCACTTTATGTCTTGGGGGTACTTAGAGGGAATTTTAGGGTTTGTACTCATCACAGGAGCACCCTGTGACATTCCTCCCACCTAAGAGGGCAACCATTTTACTGGTTGTCCGAACATCCATACCTTTTCCAATATAGGAAAGGTGGAGCTCTGGTCCGCCCTCACCTTAGAGCTCCACCCCAGGGTCCCATATGCCTGTTAAACATAACATTAGCTATCATTCCAAGCAGTTGCAATACAACATGCTATACATAACTTTTCCCTGGGGTAACATATTACTAAGTTATGTGACTAAAATAAAATATATATGCCTATAACACTGGCAACCAGTATTGTCTGGGTAATAACTCTCAGCTTTTTCTGACAGGATACCCAGCACATGTTCCAATATGTGCACATTCCGCTATTATCACTATGATTAACCTTTGTAATGCTATTAACCTTAATACTCTTGGACCATTGAGAAGGAAAAACAGATCAGCACTACAAGAAAAGATCAATAGATAAGAAGAAATTGTCTGAAGGTGGCCAGCCTATCAAACTAGAAAAAAATGAAAATAGATAAGAACAGGATAGCAAGACTGTCGCGACAGAAGTTTCTAAAAGATTTATAGAAGAAATGGTCCATACTAATCAGGCAGCATAGCTCCACCTTCCTTTCCCTGGAAGGGGATGGAGTTAGGCCCATTTTTGCTTCAGGGTATACACCCTGTAGTGACCGTTACCTTAACCATTAAGCATACTATATATTACAGTATTTTAGTCTTCCACCATTACCTGGAATTCCTAAAATCTATTCCCAGGCAAGTACAGTCCCCAACAGGTATATCTGCGCGAAATACCCAGCTTATTCTCTTACAGACAGCCTTTGGGATTATATCCTACTTTGCTACTCAACATGGTCTAAAATCTCAATCAGTAATATACCAGTCTACCACCTCCCTTCGAGTGGCCTACATGGGAGTCTCCCTCGCCTCCAAGAGTGCTACTTTGTGGTGGTCCCTTCCCTTTGGTACCTTTTCTTTATAGTACCTGTGTTAGTATTTCTGCTAACCTGATACCTTCCATTCCCAGCAGTAGCAGGAACCTCTGTCTGGTTGCACTCATGGCAATTCTTTAGATAAACTGCTACTTGCTTATACATACCAGGCCAATAATAGAATGGAGTGAGTCTAGCCAACACTCCACCATGGCTCAGGTGCCCACAGGGACTGAAGTGTGCAGCTTCTATTACATGTTGCCTATAGGCCACAGGCACCACAACCTGTGCATCTATACTTTTTGTCGGGGTTGGGCGCATGTGGTAAAGGACACCTCCTTCTGTTCATACCACCACCCTGGCTTACCCCACATCACCATTAACATGGCTACCTTCTTTCTATACCGTTTTGCTTTAACATGGCTACCTCTGGATCCTCAGCCTGCAATTTACCCCAGTCAGTATTATACATGCTATTAAACATTTCATGGGTATTGGAACAAGACAGTGTCCCTTCAGCCTCAATGGCTTCTTCAGTCTTGCTTGTAGACTTCTCCCCCAGTTTACAATGTCCCGATATAGTCTTACCTGGGGTCTCACTGACTTCATCATCTTCCACCCAGTAACAGCCCGGAAATATTGGTAACTCTGGAAGCAACAAATCCCCAGCATGCCATGATAAATTCAACAGAGGGTCCACCTCTTCCAGTACCCTCAAGTCCTGGTCCTCCATCGCTTTCACCATGTCTTCTTTAGCATCTCGCAGTCTGGCCTCCTCCATTAGTACCCTGCAGTGGAACTCTGCCTCACTCCTGCACTGGTCAGCCTCTTTTCGGCGCTGGTTTGCCTCCAGCCATTCACCACTAAGCCAGTGTACCAGCCTCATCAACTCTTCCATCCGATCTCCATCTATCTTCGGTGGAGCTTCTCCCAGGTCACTAGCTCCCTCAGACACTCCAATATCTGGCACCATGCACTTGTCTGCTATTATCCTGCGATGCCAAGTCTGGCACCCCGGACTGAACTCCCCCACTATACCATGGACATTCAGCCGGTATCCCACTTCTGACACCAATTGTAGCGGGGTTGGGATAGTCAGGATAACAAATCATGCAGACCCACAAACTTAGTGCATAAAAAGTGCTGGAAAGGCACTTATCATTTTATTTCTGTCAGGAAATGTTGACTTCAGGATTCACAGAAATCAGGAAAATAAAGTTAGTTCAGTCATTTTCAAAGTCTCAACAAAATAATGAACAGATGAGCTATACTCAGGATGAGCCACTGCTTTGCCCAGCAGTGCCACCAGGCTATCTCCTTGCAAACGTATATACTTCAGAGGTCCATCACCTCTGGCAGTCAGCTCCAACTGACATCCTCTCTTAACTCCCTAGTGGTAATCTTTTATACATTTCTGAGGAGTGACATCATAATCAGATGATCCACCTCCTTTTTGAAAAATCAAAATAACATACTACAGGTTCTTTTTTTACTTTACATTTTCATTCCTAAATATCAGGTATATAAGTGTATAACAGTATTTGTTCTAAATAATCCCACAACCTTACTTTGATGTCCTAAAACAATGTTCAAGAGTTAATTAGATTCAATAAGGCTAAGCCCTCCTTAATAGTGACCTCACTCACTGCAACTTCTATAAAGCAGACAGACTGTGGGCTGCCAGCCCTATAGAACACCCATGCAGCTCAACAGGTAAGACAAACGAATATATTGCTCACTTTAAATTTACTTTTGTCAAAGGGCACACCATGCAATATTTAGGGACTCCTGGTCTCATTTCCTACATGGGTTTTGTTAGTGCAACTTTATTCATTTAGAAGCTAGCATACTTCCACACTTTGCAAAAACACAGTTTTAGTTTATTTAAATGCTCAATACAGAGAGCTCTGTTTCAGAGGGTTACTAACAACAAAGGTCATCTTTAGTTTTTATTTTATTCAGGTTCTCTCCCTTCTCTGCAACTATTAATTTGAAAAGTACAACTCTTTTCTTTTGGCTCATTAGAGGCATGAACCAAGCTGCAAATGAAAATCTTTTCTTAAGGTTTTCTATGTCTGGGGAATTTAAAACTGCAGAACTCCTGCCTGAACCAAACAATAGTTTCCTTCTACTAAAATAAAGTAGAGCAGATTGATAATTCTTCTATTAACCAAACTAATGCTCCCAAAATGCAGCATAAGGTAACGAAATGAAAAGGAAAGGGAATGCTAAAATTTTGCTTGTTCTTTACATTTCTGTGTAACAGGCTATCTGCTCAACCAAGTCTAACAGATAATGCTAGACAAACTAAGGACCTAACAGACTATTTTAAAAGGGTCCTGCAAAGCTGTGAAACAGACAACTCTTAACATATTGTGTCTGCCCCACTGAGCACTTAAGGTACTTCCACTTTTATGGAAGCAATACTCCTTTAATATATCCATGTGTATATATATTATACGTTTCTATGTTTCACAATGCCTTCACTATTCAGCATCCGGTGCTTTATACCTAAGCACTTTATGTCTTGGGGGGTACTTAGAGGGAATTTTAGGGCCTGTACTCATCACAGGGAGCACCCTGTGACAGGCACAATTAAATTTGTCTGGCTTGATGGCATGCACACACTCACACACTACAGGTAATGCGCAGAAAACTTAAGAGATCAGAACACTATATAACCAAATCTTTTAAACAGAATGAAAATATGCACTGCACCACAACAAACAGAAAATAAGTATCAAAAATGACTTCAAATATTACTGTGTGTACATAAACACACAAATACTAACACACACTACTAGTACAAAACAGAAACACTGCCTTTCTCATGTGAATCTCTCTCCACAACAGATACGCCACTCCCCCGAAGCACACTTCAACAGTGTCTGTCAGTACACAGACTGAATGTTCTAAATTAAAATTCAAAATGCACAGAAAAACAATCAGTACTCAGTGATCTAAGTACTGGAAGGTTTTCTACAATCAACGTACTAAATTTGGACCAAAATAATTGTATCAAAAGTGATTTTTTTAAAGCTTTTTCGATGGTTGATTCTCAGAGCTCTGATACCAAACTGTCCTCAGCTTTCCACTACACACACTATGCAGAACTGAGGCTGTGCAAGACAATATGGTGCCCATGTGACCTGTCATCCCATGAATCAATGCAAAATGTGCCTTAAATAGCAATATTAAGGAGAAGTAAAGTGAAGTCCATTACAATGAATGGTACTTCATGTTAAAATTAAGGGAAGGCAATAAAACAAGTCAAAGTAGTGCAAAGTCCATTGGTTTCAATGCACTTCATGATAAAAAATAAAGGTGAAGTAATACGCTTCACATTGCAGAGCATTACGCGAATTGGGGGTTAATACGGGAAGTGCTTTGCGTAGCGAAGTGAGAGCACTTTGCCCACTTCTAGTTACAGGAAGGTTTTTCTATATATTTCTTCTGTTGTGTGCAAATTAATTCTTTTTAATTTCTATAGTAACCCTGTAATTAAAGGTCCCACACAATGCATCTAACTATCCCCCATCATAGCAACATACACTTGCGCTTCCTTCTCCTGTTTTAAAGCGGACTACTCGCTCGCTGTGCTTTCGTTGGTAGAGACAGTCCCTTCTATTAAGTAAAGCATGTTATCGGGAGATAAAAGCCAGGATTTTCTTTACAGTGCAGACACTTATTTTAAAGCTGTGGCACCAGTAATCTGCTCATTTACATACCACTCGGTCATGCTACAGTTCGGGGGGAAAGTGAAAGTATTACAGCATTTTGCCAGTAGCACAGGGGGACAATCAATCAGGTACCTCTTTATATTACTATTTTTAATTACAAATGATGGCAGGATTAACCAGATAGGTTTGAGAGGTGTGTGTGTCTTTTTTTGGGGGGGAATGAAGCAGGAACTAGAGAGAGACTTCTCTGTAAAGAGAGTGAAACATACTTTCACTTTCTTTGCAGTGATGTATAGGAACATAGAGATATCACCATGATGTATAGGAACATGGAGATATCACTATGACGTATAGGAACGTGGAGATATCGATATCTTCACTGCCTATCTGAGATATCACTTTTTATCCCCACATTTATCCCAAAACACATGTCGTATAAATATATTTATACTGTATATATATATATATATATATATATATATATATATATATATATTTATATATACTGCCATGTACATGAGTTTTAAAGATTTTGTATTAAATAAACTAAGGATTTTTTAACTCCAACATCTGGAGCTAATCTGTAAAATTACCTTGTTTCTCCATCAAGGAGCCAATTTCTGAGACTATAGGTCTTTTGGGTGGCTTTTCAAGATTTTTGTGCACTTTTGGCAGTGTGTAGAAGGTGGTCATTATTGGATTTTCATCCCAAATGTACATGAAGTCTTCATTGGTACTAGAACCATAATTTTTATTTATTAATTTATTTATTGAAATCTAGGATTAAAACCTTTGAGCAGAAGCTCTTTACGTAGGTTCCACGTCAGCAGAATAAACGTAGTCAGAAAATAATACAAGCATTGGTTACATTTAAGGTGAGACAGGCGCATAACATTAAGTATTACAAGCAGGCAAGTGATACATAATGGAGAACACATCATTTACTGCTTCCTGTAGCAGTTCTAATAGTTCTTTTTTAATTCAAATAAGGGGTTACTGGCCAGTTTTCTGTAATGATTTTGATCACTTAGCAAGTCATACATCATTTCTAAATACTGTTCCTGACTCTGTAATACAATATTACCCCCTTTGTCTGTGGGCTTAATTACCATGGAGTCCATGGTAGGTAGTGTTTTTAAAGCCTGTCTCCCAAGTTGAGAAGCATTTTGTCTAAATATACTGTTGTCTTTGTCTAGTATTTCTTTAATTTGTGTAAGGCCTGTCTTTTCAAAGGCACACATGGAACTTTTATATAAATTATAGCAAAACTCAGATTCACCTCTAAAAGTTGCTTTCTAGTTTTGTTGAATTTATTCTCACCCATACAGTTCTCTTACATTTTATTAATACCAATTAGCTCCATTAGTGCTTCTAAGTCCATGGGATCTACATCTTGCTATGGGTGCTAAGCCACTGTTAGCTTGTTCCCGTCTATCTGGTTCTAAGCCACCCAATGTGTAATTCAAATCTTCCTGGACTTTAGTTCACTGTGTTTCTGAGAAGCCCATGGTGCAGTTTGTTCAGTCTTCTGTGTTCTTACTTGGAAAAAAACTATTCAAGCTTGATTTTGTGAAAAAACTTAAAATAAAATAAGTCAATTTGTATCTGAAAGTCGTTCCTTGTAGGGGTAGGGACAAAACTAAGACCTCTTTTCAGCAATGATTCTTGTTCAGTCATTAGTTCTATATTTGAGAAATTCATGATCTGTAGTTGATCTGTTTTTTGTCTCCCAATGTCCTTTTCAGACCTTGATTGTCTCCTGCTTCTTTTCCCCATCTTGTCTTTTTTCATTTTCTTCCTCTTGTCTCAGAGTATTGATTTGAATCCTTGTATCTCTGTTTTAAAAAATGTACCCATTTGCATGCCCCTGCTGAATCCACCCTTTAACTTCTATTGAATTTGTTTCTGCTTCTTTGCCTCTGCTATTGGAATGTTTTCTTATGTCCTCATTAGGCGGCCAGCTGAAGATATTGCTACTGTTATAGTTATTCTGGTGCCAAATTAATTTGGTTTGTTTTTGGTCTGTCAGCTCTCTTTCATATTTTGTTATCTTGTTCTTTAGGTTTTTATCTAAATTATCAAATTCAGGGACATCTTTTAATTGTTCTATGATTTTTTAGCTTCAACTATCTCTTTTGTGAAGTTTACATATTTCTCTGTGTCTTTTTTAATTAATAGTTTAATGAATCCAATTACACTCTCTTCAGCTAATTTATACCAAGCATCTCAGTTTTTGAAATTTTCCAGTCCACAAGATGGTGCTTTAAGAATTCTGAGACCTCACGGGATACTTTCTTTCTCCATATAGGTCTCTAGTGTGATTATGTTGTATGAAACATTAAGCTCTTGGATTAACAGTTTCTCCAAATTAAAGGATGCTTTTTTAATGCTCACCTCTTCAGTATTAGTATCTTCTCCATCAGCTATGCTCATTCCTGCATTGGATCCAATTAGATGCTTATGTGCCTGTTGTCTCCTTTTGTGTAACGTTAGTGATGTCTCCAAACGGAAGCTCTAGAACTTTGTACTTGTACTTGGAGCTGGTTCTTTTCTTCCCATTGTATCCCCTCCTGCTCTTGTAGTTTCTCAGTGAAGTAGTCTCCCTCTGGCTCTTTGGTATGAAGTTTAGAACTGCTGCTTCAGTGTCAATTTCACTCTCTATGGTGTGCTGGCAAATTACTTAACTGGGAACAGGTGCAGCTGCTCTTGCTGCACTCACTATGGCTAGACAGCTCCTGTAGACTCTTCCAAAAGAGTCAATGTACTTAAGTAGAACCCAGTGGTACAAACATGGGATGGCTAACCCCAAAGATCAAGGCAGCCCAAGTTTGTTGAGCTGATTTCACCTGGTGACTGGATGTACCCACATAGCACTACATTTGGAAATATAAAACTTTGAAAGTTACTTACTTGTCTTTGCTGTGGTTTGTACCTGTTTCTTGGAGTGCAACAAACTTGGACTTTGTCTTGATCTTTGAGGTTTGCCACCCCATGTTTGCACCCCTGGGTTCTACTTGAGTGCACGGACCCTTATAGGAGAGTCTGCCAATC
This sequence comes from Neoceratodus forsteri, assembly GCA_016271365.2. Classification (NCBI taxonomy): domain Eukaryota; kingdom Metazoa; phylum Chordata; order Ceratodontiformes; family Ceratodontidae; genus Neoceratodus; species Neoceratodus forsteri. The sequence goes on from CM057458.1 coordinate 1,092,076,073, forward strand.
CTGAACCAGATCTCCAACCCATCCAGATCCTCTCTTACTTCTCTTCTCCCTTCCTTCATGTTTAACCTTACACAGATTTTTGTGTCATCTGTAAAGAGGCAGAATTTACTCTTGATACCTTTACCTATGTCACAGATGAAAATAATGGAAAGAGTCAGTCCTTATACCAAATCCTGAGGTGTCCTATTGGTCACTTCCCTCATCTCTGAAAACTCTTCATTAACTAACACTCTCTGTGTTCTACTCCTCAGCCAGCTGTCTACTCAGTTATCCATCTTTTTAGTGGTGGAGGTGAAAACAATGGGGGGGCTTCAAGTATGCATGGGATAGATATATGGGTGTACTAGAAAACAGGCAGGGAGGAGTGAGGGTTGCCAGAGACCAGTTAGGGTCTACAGAAACAGATTAGGCAGGGAACATTTGGAAAGACCGTTTGGGCCAAGTGGTCATTTTCTGCCAACAAATTATATGTTTAGTCACAAACAAGAAAAGCTCATTGTAAAGATCTCCTAGGGTAAGGCTAGCACCATGGCATCGTGTGTAGCAGATTGAAAATTAAAGTGCAAATATTGTTTTGTCTCAGACATATATAAAGCTGGCAGAGGCATATGCAGGTAAATAGATAATAAATATACTGGTTGTTTTTTGTTCAATAAATGATGTAATTACTTGGAATGTCACCATATGACACCAAAATAAACTGACTGATTCAATTTATGTTCACTCTTAAAATTTTCCATATTTATAGAACATTTCAATGTTGGTCACCAATACCATCAAAATGTAATTGCACAGATTTTTCCACAAAAAGTTATGACTCCAAAGAGTTAATGTTTAAATAGTCAGGGATTTAGGCAAATAAGTACTCCATTCATATGTAAGCAGTGAATTTCATAGTGTGCAAACGCAGCAAGTAAAAAGCAGCACTACAAAATCAAGCATCAAACATGCATGGTTGTCCAAAGAAAGGATGTACCAATATCTTGCAAAAGTACTTCATCAAGAACTTGTTGCTTTACTGAATACATGTACAACCAGCAGAAAATTGCATCCAAGTATAAATCAGCAATGGTTCTTATCTTGTGCAAAAAGAGCATGTGTGGAGCTTAAACAAATAAATCAAAGAAGTTCAAAATCGGTAGGCATAGGGTTTGGATGGGTAATCTGGTGTATAGAAACCATGAAAGACAGCTGTAAATGGTCATAGCACCATTACTGTAGCTAGCTGGGGGGGGGGGATATACCTCCCTTCCACTTAAATATATCAAGCTCAGTGTTATACCACCAGACATCAGTAGTGCAAACATTGTTCATCAGTAGTTTGGTAACCGCACGTAGCTATCAGTAACAGCAGAGAGAAATTTAAGGAGAACAAATGGTCAAGTGTAGTAGCTCCAGGAATCAAACTACTGTATATATTCAGTAAGCATTTGGTGAATGACAGTTCTAGGGGGAATAAACTTCCATCCTGCTTGAATTTAGCAAGCTAATAAACATAACTATAGGACCATTTTGGTGAAATTAACTGCATATATTTCAAATGTCTTTATAGAGCTGTTTGGTAGAGCTAGCCTTCTTAGGTATAATGACTAAAGCTCCAAAAGGAGAAAGTGCAATAGTACTTTTTTACCATGTTTTTATTTTATTTTTAATTAACTGTGTATTACATAGTACAACATACATTAAACAAAGTGTCTATATATGTTCAACTCATTCTACCACCCACCTTATTGCAGAATATTTAGTAACCACTCCAGAATTCATACAGTATATTAAATATTATGTTGACTGTTTTGCCACCAGGGTAGCTTCTTCCTATGTGCATCTGAAAGCTGTAATGAAGGATGGAGCATGTTTAATATAGAGTTCCACATGGTATCTAAGATATCAGCATTATAACTTATATGGTCCATCAACCTTTCAGGTATCAAAATGGATTTAAGGTTTTGAAACCACATTATCATTTTAAATTCTGATAGTTTAGTAGAGTTCCAGTTTTCTGGAATTTATTTATTTATTTAGCTTTTGTTGACCGGGTAAGTGCACTAGACAAATCCTGCCTATTTTCAGGCACGACCCGGGGGAGGTGGGATACAGATGAATGCCAACTGACCTTGAACCAGATTAAGCTGTTGGTGGTATTTTTAGTGAATGAGGGAAATTTGGCCAGGACACCGGGGAAATTCCCCTACTCTTTTCGATAAGTGCCATGGGATCTTTAACATCCACCTGAACTACCACCAGTCCAGGCAGATGGGACCTCGGTTTAACGTCTCATCCGAAAGACGGATTCTTTTAGTAGGCATAGAAGATAACACAAGAATTTTCTGTTCTTTCAGTTGTAACTCCAGCCCTTTAAAGTCATTTAATATAAAGATTTTAGACAATAATGGAATATATTTGCTTACAGCTTTGTTTAGTTCTATATGCATACATTGCCACCATTGAAAGATTTCTTTACAGCCCCCAGTAAAGGAAAGTGATCAATTTTTTTTTCTACTTTGACAGTTATGCCAACATTCTATTTTATTTGTTGATAACATATGTTTTAGTTTATTTGGGGTGGTATAGGCACAATCTATTATCTTATAATGAATAGATTTATTTTTTGCATAAGTGTATACTTTATTAGTATTTATCATATGTGTTTCCATTTATTTATATCCAATTTTGTTTCTAAATCCTGCTCCCAGTTATTTTGTGATTTTGCAAAAATGTTGCCCACTTTCTTTAGGGTAGCCTTAAAGAAGATCTAATAAAAGTATGACATTATGCTAAACTTGGGATTTGGAAATAGGGCCCAATTCTCAAAACCCTTAGACTAATGCAAGAGACTTGCGTCAGAAGAGTTTGACACAAGTGGTGACTTGCATCACCACTTGCATCAAATACAATTCCATAAAGCAGCCTGCATCTGATCTAATGCAGCTGCTCCAAAGCCCCCATGCACCAAGGTTGTGGCAAAGGTGTGCCAGGTCACAAGGGTGCTTGCACCATGGCAAACTACAACATCCCCTTTTTTGGGATTCTGCAAGCCCTACTGTGGACCCAGCAAGAGGTATCACTTAGAACAGCCAGAAAGTGGTCTAAGTATCTTACACCAGTGGGAGGGGATCTGTCAATGGGTGGCCCAGGGAATAAGAGCTCGGGAGTTAGCACGGAGGAGTCGGGGTCAGCTGGGTATCACAGTGAGTGATTTGGCATACAGCAGGGTGTATTTGCTGTGTACTGTACTACAGTATACATCCCTGGTGGTATAATGGTCCCACACCCCCACCCGATCATCCCTTATTGTTTGTAATAATGTTTCCCTGGTGGTCTAGCAGTCTCACTCCTGCGCTTACCATCTCTTGTTGTTTGTAGTAATATTTCCCTGGTGGCTAGTGATCTCAACTCCCGCCCAATCATCCCCCGAAGTATGTCTGAATAATGCCCTGGTGGCTACTGGTCCCACTCCCACCAGATAATCCCCCAATGTATGGATGAATATTTCCCTGGTGGCTAGCTGTTTCTCCCCTCACATGATCACCCCTTATTGTTTGTAGTAATATTTCCCTGATGGGTAGCAATCCCACCCCCCCATCATCCTCTGAGGTATGTCTTAATATTTTCCTGATGGCTAGCAGTCCAACCCCACACCCTGTCATCCCTGATGTACGTCTTAATATTTCCCTAGTATCTGGTGGTCCCACTCCCCACCTAATCATCCCCTGAAGTATGTATTACTATTTCTCTGGTGGCTTGTGGTCCCTCTCCTCTTTGCACCATCCCCCATGGTTTGTAGTAATATTTCCCCTATTGGCTAAAGGTCCCAACCCCCACTCGATCATCACCCGAGGTATGTCTTAATATTTCCATGGTGACTAGTAGTCCCATCCCCCCCAAATCATCCCCTGATGTATGTCTGAATATTTCTCTGGTTGCTAGTGGTTCCACCCACCACCCGATCATCTCTCATTGTTTGTAGTAATATTTCCCTGGTAGCCAGGGACCTCAACCCCACCTGATCCTCCTCCGAAGTATGTCTGAATATTTTCCTGGTGACTACTGGTCCCACTCCCAACCGATAATCACCTGATGTATATCTGAATATTTCCCTGGTGGCTAGCTGTTCCTCCCCTCACCTGATCATCCCTCATTGTTTGTAGCAATATTTCCCTGATGGGTAGTGGTCCTACCCAATCTAATCATCCTCTAAGGTATGTCTTAATATTTTTCTGATGGCTAGTGGTCCATCCCCACACCCTATCATCCCCCAATATATGTCTTAATCTTTCCCTGGTGGCTAGCGATCCCACCTCCCCATGCACTATCCCTCATTGTTTGTGGTAATATTTCCCTGTTGGCTAGAGGTTCCAACCCCCACCCGATCATCCCCCGATGTACGTCTGAATATTTCCCTGGTGATTAGAGATCCCACCCACCACTCAATCATCCTTCATTGTAGTAATATTTCCCTAGTCGCTAGAGGTTTCAACCCCCACCCAATCATCCCCGATGTATATCTGAATATTTCCCTGGTGGCTAGTTTTCCCACCCACCCCTCTGATCATCCTCCAAGGTATGTCTTAACATTCCTCTGATGGCTAGCAGTCCAACCACCCCACCTGATCATCACCAATGTGTGTCTAAATTTTAGCCTGGTGGCTAGCAGTCCCACCCCCTCCTGATCATCCCTCATTGTTTGTAATAATATTTCCCTGTCTCACTAAATCCATCTGTTTTACAGAAAACTCCCCTTTACTCATTTTATTTTGTAATTCTTGAATCTCTTAATTTAATTTCTTCTGTTTTTCTTTCTGTATTTTATTTTTTGCAGTTTTATATGAAATTATTCTCCACCTAATTGTGGCTTTGAAAACATCCCATGTTGAACTTACTTTTCTATTCTTGGCATGATTGTATTGCCAACATTCTTTTATATGTTTTTTAACTAACTGAATAAATGTTTTATCCTGTATTATGAACTGGCGATTGTAAATACACAAACCTGATTGGCTGAGGGCTCTTTGAAGCCGTGATGATATCGAGCTACATCATCACGGCTTCAAAAAAGCTCCAGTGCCACCAGCCTCCTTACTGACCCATACTACCAAACTCCTCTGACCTAAACCCTCACCACATTGCCCGCTGTAGATTTTTCAAATGAGTTAGCAATGGTAAACTTCTGGTTTACACAGGAGCAGGTAAGTAATTGCTTGAAAGTCTCACTAAATGTCCAGCTATGTTAAAAGTAAGCCTTATCTGAACTCGAGTTCAGTTCCTTACACAGTGCCCAGCGAACATGTTTCTCACCCGCTGAAGCATGCGCTCATTTCAAAACAGCAGTGCTTGCTACTCTTACTGAACTCTTCCTCAGTTCTGTTGCTTCCAAATCCTCCCTTACCGATCAACTGCTTAATTTTTTTCTTTTACTAAACCTTACCTTTTCTGAGTCCATCGCTCAGTACCACATTTATGGGGAGACCGGGACCACAGACAACACACAGAGACTGCACATACCATGTCAGAGTGGCAGCTTCACAGACAAACAGAGCTGTCACCATGTAGCAGCAGCACCATCTGCAGGAGAAAGCTGAAACTGCACACTTTTTAATTAAAATGTATACTTCCACTTGACAAATACAATAAAAAAAAGTATTTTAACACAGCTTTTTTTTTAAATAAATGAACTGAAACTTTAAGCCAGTTCATAATAGCAATAAGGCACTCCAGGGTGTGGTATATCATGGGATATCATCACTTCTTGGACGGTTGGATGCACTTGGCCTGCGGGCTCATGCCCAACCACCCGAGGCATGAAGATATCCCATGGTATACCACACCCTGTCATGCCTTATTGCTTAATTATACAATTGCAAGAAAATTTCCTGGACTCTAATTGGTCAGTGTGTGCCTGAGACAGTGATGTTATTACACAATAACATCACTGTGGTGATTTTATGGATGAGCATTTGGAGCTACTTTTTTTTTCAGAAATGAAGATACACTGCCTCACTAAAAATCTACTAAAAACATTTTTATTTTTATCTTTTGTTTTCTATAACATCGAGCCATTGTATAATTGCAATAAGGCACTCCAAGGTGTGTGTTATCGTGTAATAATGTCAATCCTGGGGTGGTGGAAGCACTCGGCTTGGCTTCGTGCTTCAACCCACCCCAGGAGTGACGTTATTACACGATAACACACACCTTATCATGCTTTATTGCTTAAATAATGAATTCTCAAATCTCCATTGTGGGATTATTTTCCTGTCTAATGTAGGGATAAAGATAATTGTTATCACTGTATAATCTGAGATGCATGTTTCCTTAATAACTGTTTCTATTATACCATTAAGCAGTTCTTTATTGGTTAATATGTAATCTGTTCTAGAAAGATATATATATATATATATATATATATATATATATATATATATGTGTGTGTGTGTGTGTCTGGCTCTGTAAGTGTATTTAATTTGTTCTGCACATTCTGAATATGATACAAAAGGACCATATACCGAGCCTAGAATTAGTGCACTCCCATAAAGGATTCCCTTTACAAGAATAATTCCCCATCATTTTCTTCCATTGATGAGAAAACTTAAAGTCTACATTTTTTTCAGCAATATTTGTACATTTTTTTCCTTGGCATATAATAAAACTGCTTCTCTTTCCTTAAGTTGTTTTAGCCATTGATAATTCCAGGAGAAGTGATCTTATTTAAATGGTGCATATGTTATTTAAGTTTTTCCACTGTTTCCTCCTAAGCATTTTATGGTGTCGTACATTTTTCCTTATCCATTAATTATAGAACAACACAAACATGATGTAGTCAAAAGGTTTTTAAATAGCATCTCTTTATCTTCTGTTCCCAGGTGGCTAAAAAAGGAAAAAAAATCTTTATATATAGGAGAATTTTGAGTATATTCCCTCTTTCCTTCCCTCTAATTAATTGTACTAAATGAACTTTAAGTACCAGTACTGGATAGTTTTACACTGACGTGTACTAATGGTCAGAGTTCCCTACTCCCAGCACCGAAGCAGTGAAAGCTGAGTAAGAAAGAAGAAAAATAAATCTAGCTCTTGTTTCTGCTTCCACTAATTTTTTTGTAGTTGTTTTGTTTTCAATTCTTGATGAGTGATTTGTCTTTTTAATCAAACATTTTTATCTTTAATGAGTTGATTATTTTTTCTGCTTCATTTATTTTACCAGTTGTTTGTTTTGCAGTAGTTTCAATATCATTTTTATGTATGTGTTTATATTATCAATTTCATTTACTAACTTCTCAACTAACCAATTTAGTTTTTGTAAAATGGTTTTTGCCCAAGGGGGAGGGTCTTGTTCTGTGTTTTAGCATTTGATTCATCATTCCAAATTTAGTTTTGCTAGTGGTAGTTGCAGTTCTTTCTGAGTCTCCTGGCCAGAGAGTTGTTACTTCTTGTTCCTGTATTTGGTCAGAAACGTTACTATCCTCAATGCCCTTGATTAAAGGACAAGTATACAGGAAATTTTTGACTGGAAGCCTTTTAATGATTGGTTAATACATTTGGTATGTTTCAAGCATGTCTAGTTGTTCACATACTTTTTTGTTGCTTCATGTTTTCAAAATTATTCTATTTTCTCCCTTTCTGTAGGATCTTCTCTGAGCCCTGATCAGTGACAAACAGCCAAAACAGTACATGCTGATGAAACTTGAGCATATCAGCGTGATGTCAATGGAGCACGTGACATCCATTGCCATCATTCACTGAGTGCTAGTATGGTACATTTGAAAGCTAGATGCCAGTTTTGAAATGGCAGATAGTGCTGTTTAAATTTCCGCAATGTGGCTGAGGCTAACTGTAATGAAACTAATGAAATAATCTGTAAACAACCCTGTGCTGTCTTGTTACTTCTGGGCACATTTTTTACATGAGCAACTAAGCGAGAGCATTAGTTTATTAGACACTGACAGCTCCTCATTCAAGATACAGAGGTGGCAGCTTGCTATGAGGCATAGTGTCAAATAAAGGCATATGAATATTAATTTCTGCATAAATCTAATACTGACTGTTTTTTAAAAGAAAAACAGATAGAGACTGTAATACAAACATATAAATGCAGAATCTGTAGGCAGATAAAGACCATATGGCCCACCTAGTCTGTCCATTTCCCTACTCACTGCTGTAGCCCCAGATCCTATTTCATCTGCAGCTCTTCTGATGTGCACATCTCCAGCGTACCCTTATGTCTATCCAATGCACTCTTGAATCCTCATATTGTTTTTGCACCTACCACTTTTGCTGGAAGGCTGCTCCATGGCTCCACCACCCTCTCAGTGAAAATGTACTTGCTAACATTACCCCTGAGCCTTCCACCCTTCAGCCTCATATCATGCCCCCTTGTTCTTGTGCAGAGTTTTCTCTGAAATATGCTCTCCACTAGTACCCTGTTTATTCCCCTAAGGTACTTGAAAGTCTCTATCATATTTCCCCTCTCCCTTCTTTCCTCCAGTGAATAGATATAAAGGTCCTTAAGTCTTTCCTTATATGGCTTCTGGTGCAGTCCATGTACCATCTTCATTGCCCTTCTCTGGACTGCCTCTATCTTGTCAATAATACTGTAATATAATTTTAATAATAATTTCTAACGATAGAGTCTGTGTCTGAGTGAGTCAGTCACTCCCATATTCATCGTGATTTGACCAGAACAAAGATAAGTACTCAGTGTCAGGACTGTGGCTGTGCAACTGACTGCTTTTAAAAAAACAACAGACATAAATTTTAATGATATATTTTGTGTCTTGATTTTCTACTCTGTTCAGTTACTGTTCTTTTTTATGACACTACAAATGTAAAGAGTACAAAACCTACCATGTTTTTAATATAGATCATCATGCCTTTTACTTGCAATGCATTCCAAGCATTCAGTGGATGTGCAGAAAGTGAATACCTTATATCAGTTTTTTTTAAAGTTTGTATCAGGTTTATGCAGAAATTAATGTAAATATTATAAACCCCCATTTTTATGATAGTAAGTAAGTAATATTTTATTTGGTAGGTGCTGAATCCTGGAGGCTCTGGGCGCTGTACAGTAGAACATTTTAACAGGGTTATAAAACATTCAAATGATATAAACAACCAACAACAGATACAATTATTTAAAAGATTTTGTATGAATTTAAAAAACATTTGCAGGAAAGATTAGGCTACAAAGGTAAGTTTTTAGGCCTCTCCTAAACACCTCCACTGTAGGGGCATCCCTCAAACATCTTGGCAGTGAGTTCCAGAGGACTGGTCACCCACCCTGAATGAACGATCACCCAAGGTTTTCAGCCTGATCCTCAGAACCCCCAGGAGGCCCTTGGTGGAGGAATGAAGGGAGCAGGCCAGGACAGCAGTAATAAGGAGGCCTGACAGGTAGCCAGGGCCTGATCCATATAATGCATTATAGGTGAGCACGCCCACCTTGAAGAGAATCCTCCACCTGACCAACAGCCAGTGCAGACCCTGCAGGACTGAGGTCACATGACAGGACCTTGACAACCCCATCAGCAACCTGACCACTGCATTCTTCACTAGCTGCAGCCTAGTGCATGCCTTTGCAGTGACTGACACTGTGCTTTAAGTATTCCATTGAAGTCATGAAAGTGAAAGTATCTCATTCAGACACAGTCCCAATATGAAGCCATTCTTATCTTTGTAATGGTCAGTGCAACCAGCATTCATTTCACTCAGAAATAATACAAGAATTAAAATCCCTATTTAATATTTATATTCATATACCTTTTTTAGCACTGCACATCATAGCAAGCTGCTCTATTTGTACCCCAGATGAGGAACTGTCAGTGTCTAACTAACTAATGCTCTCACTTAGTAACATGGAAACATATAGAAACATAGAAGCTGATGGCAGATAAAGGCTGCATGGCCCATCCAGTCTGTGCTTTACTGTTGCATTGCTTACACTGTAGAACCCTCTAAGTCTACAGCACTTTCTCTGCCACCCCATTCTCCATCCCTTATGATTCTCTTGTGCTCATCCCAGGCTTTTTTGAATACCAGTACTGTTTTTGCCCCACTACCTCCACTGAAAGACTGTTCAAGGCATCCACCACCCCTTCTGTGAAGAATTTGCTTAATTACATCACGTAAAAAACATACCCAGAAGTAACAAGAAAACACAAGTTTTTTTACAGATTATTGTTTTTGAAAGAACTGGAAGGGGACAGGATCATTTGTGTTCCAGGACAGTAGCTGCTGCTGTTGTTTTCACAGGGTTCTTGTGGATTTTACTTGGTAGGTTAGTTCTTTTCTTTCTTACTTCTAAGGGGCTAGCAGGGTATTGTTTTGGGTGCTGTTGGATGTTTGTAAACTGATTTGGTGGCTGTAAGTGGGGCTCATTTTGTGGATGTTTCACTGTGTAACAGGCTGCGCTGGTAGAGGCCTATTTCTTCTGATTTAAAACCTATTGGGTGGGATTTGCTTGGGCCTAGTTCTTTGGCTGCTGGGCTTGGAGGGGAGACACAGGGCTGATACACTCTCTCTTGAGTCAGGCGTCTGCCCAAGACCTTCCCTCCCCAGAAGTCTGCGAAGTTATAGGGGAACACCTGCCCTGCAATTGGAGGAAAAGGCTGCAGGTGCAGCTCATGTAGTTCTAGCCACTGGGGGTAGGATTTAAAGGCTGGGAGAGAGGAGCTTTGGGAGTTGTTCATTTCCCTTATAAGTTTAATGTGTTGTACTGCACCTAGTAACAGGGTTACTGGTGTACAGCAGGACTGTCTGTAAGATTAGTGGGTGATCTGATTAGGCAGTAGGGGTATCTTGGACTAGAGAACCTGGTGGCTCACCCAGGAAACCTATTTGGAAGGTGATGGAACCACACATCATTAGGGCCGGCATCTTTGGGAGGGTGGTGGGGTGCACAGGGTGTGGAGCAGCCATGATACTGACTGGGCTTGGAGTTCGTGGTTTGCCCAGTGTGCTACCAGCTAGCACAGCTTAGGGAAGAGGTTGCGGGGATTAGGAGAAAGCTGGGGGAAGGGGGGTGGTATGGTTGAGGAAGGGGGCTGGGAATCTCCCACAGGGTTGCACCAAGCACTGTGGGTGGGGGCATAGGTAAAGGGGTGCAGGAGAATACTCAAGGGTCACATAGGGAACCTGGCAGAGGGAGTCCAAAAGGACACTACCAAGGAAGCAGGCAGGTAACTGGGGGCCCTCACAAAGGGGGGACAGAGGGACAACATTCTCAGGGAAGTAGGCAGATGGCCAGGGCTGGACAGAAGGAAGCAAGGTGGGGTGGATCGACCTACCACTCAAGTAACGCTTCAATTCTCTTCTTCTGCTCAAGGATGAGGGGGTGATGTAGCCGACAGGGGTAGTTAGAGATGGAAAGGGAGTGGGAGGCAGGAGGCAGGGGCCAGATAGCAGGAAGAACAGGGGGACCTGGAATGCAGGAGAATGGGGGGAGCAGTGAATCAGAGCAGGAGGGGCAGGGGGAAGAGGGAGGAAAGCACAAGGAGAAGGACCAGTTGGGAGGAAAGGTAAAGGAGAAGGACCAGAAGTACAAGGAGGATTCAGTAAAGAGAGCTGAGGGTTTAGGCCAGGGGAGCACGACTAGCAAGGAGTAACTAAATGGAGACAGGAAGGAAGGGAGGATGAGCCAGGCTAGTTTAGCAGATGGGGGAGAAGGACCAGTTGTGAGCAGCGAGGGGGGAATTAGCAAGGAACAGAAGGATACTCAGGAGGAGGAGAGGCATAGGATTGGAGAGGAGGGGGTGGCTATGGTAAATAAGGAGGGGGTGGCATGTGGCACCCAGAAAGGGAGGAACACGGAGCCAGCTGGGTGGAGGGGCCTGTAGAAAGGATGAGGGACATGGAAGGGGGGGATGGAGGAAAAGGAGTGGTCAGAGTGCTCCTGCTGGGGGATTCTATGATCAGGGGTATCAAATGGGATAGGGAGGGAGAAGCCTGGCCAGTTAGAACAAGATGCTTCCCTGGAGTAACGGTGCACAGGGCTAAGCACGAGGTATATCAGCTGGCAAAGGATTGTGGGGATTCCCCAGACATACTGGTCCACCTGGGTACAAATGACATTGAGGGAAATAGCGAGCTAGAGATACAGGCAAGATTCAGGGAGCTCGCCATGGTCTGTCATGACATAGGATGCACAGTTTCCTTCTCAGAACTCCTGCCAGTGCCAAGGGCTAGTGGGGAACACAAAAGGAAAATTAGGGAGATAAACCAGTGGCTCAGGGAGTGGTGTGAGGCCAGAGGGTATGGGTTAATGGGGGATTGGGGGGAGACCTGGGAGGATAAGGAGCTGTATGCTAGAGATAGACTACGTCTCAATTTGGAGGGGAAGGGAATCCTTAAGTTGAAAATAGAGGGGTTCATTGGTGAAAAGTGGGGTTTAAACTTGTGAAGGGGGGTGGGATGGGAGAAAAGGCTGTCAAGAGGGTGCCGATAAAGGAGGGACTCTGTCTCCACCCCCCTGGGGACCAGGAGGATTGCAGGAAAAGGCCAACTGGCAAAGTGCAGACCAGGGGAAAACAGAATCCCCATGGGAACATGAGCAGGGGAAATGGAACTATAGGGAAAGGGTGGAAGGTAGTCCTGCTAAATGCCAGGAGCTTGGGCAATAAAATGCCTGAGCTCCAGGCGATGCTAACTAAGGGAGCAGTGGATGTGGCAGCGGTCACTGAGACTTGGGCCACTGCAAGACATGACTGGGACCTGAACCTGGAGGGATACACTATGTTCAGGAAGGACAGGGGGGAGGGAAGGGGAGGAGGGGTTGCAATGATAGTCAAAAACTGCATTGGCATAGGGGGAGTAGAGGAGGCGGAGGGAACCGTGGAGGTGATTTGGGTCACCTTGATAACAAAGGGGGGCAAGAGAGTAAAAATAGGAGTGGTGTATAGACCCCCTGCCCTGGTGGAGGAGCTGGAGGACAGTCTGGTGGCAGATGTTAGGAGACACTGCAGACTGGGCAGAGGGTGGTGGTGTTGGGGGACTTAAACATGCCAGGACCAGACTGGGAGACTATGACATCCTCTGTGACCAGGGAACAGAGGTTGTTGGATGTCTTTCAAGACGCGTTCCTAACTCAGCAGGTGAGGGAACCGACCAGGGAGGCACGGGTACTGGATGTGGTCCTGGCAGACAGTGACCAGATTGGGGCCTGGAGGTAAGGGACCCATTGGCGGGGAGTGACCATGCCATGGTCTGGTTCTGCCTGGACCGAGGAGGGGTAGAAGGCTGCACAAAGACGGAAGTAACCGACTTCAGGGGGGCCGATTTTAAGGAAATGGGAAGGATCCTTAAGGAGCATTTGGATGGGATTGGATCAGACATGGACGCTGATATTAGGTGGGAAATCATCAGGAGAGGGGTGCAGGATGCTACCAGCACCTGTGCAAGAGTAAGACGAAAATGCGGTAGGGCCCAAAAACCCTGTTGGTGGACCAGGGAGGTCCAGGAGGTGGTGCGGGGAAAGAAAGCAGCCTATAAGCAATTCAAGTGCTCAAGGAATGAAAGGGATCGAGGGGAGTATGAGCTGATGGCTAGAAGGGCCACTAGGGTGGTGGGGGACGGCTAAGGCAAGGAAGGAGCAGAACCTGGCCAGGGAAATTAGGAGGGAACAAGGGGTTCTTTAGATACATTGGGGAAAAACGAAGGGTGAAGGGGCAGATTAGCAGGATTAAATCAGGGGAGAGATGGGCACAAGACCCGGGGGAGCAGGCTGAGGTACTAAATGAGTACTTCACCTCAGTTTTCACCAGGAAAATGGGAGTGCTGCATCATACATGGGAGGAGACAGAGATACTGAGGAGGGGGGACTCTTACCGATCGGCAGGTCTGGGGAGAGGGGAGGCATCACTGGCAGGTGGGGGAGGGCTAACAGGAGAAGGTGTACCGGAAGTGGAAATCACAGCTGAGAGAGAGTGAGGAACCTCAGCCCCTTAAGATGGAGAAAGCACTGGGCCAGATAAATTACATCCCAGAGTGCTGAAGGAACTTGCAGATGTCCTGGAAAACCCCTGGCAGAGCTTTTCACCATCTCTCTGAGGACAGGGTGGGTGCCCCAAGACTGGAAGGTGGCGATATAGTGCCTATCCAAGGGGGATCAAGGGAGGTGGCAGGGGACTACAGGCCTGTCAGTCTGACCTCGGTGGTGGGCAAGGTGATGGAGGGCATTGTCAAGGGAGGCTAGGGGGACCTGGATAAGTCAGGGTGCCTGGACGATAGACAGCATGGATTCATCCTGGGAAATCGTGTCAGACAAACCTGGTGGAGTTCTATGACTGGGTGACAAGTGCCTTGGACCTGTAGACCAGTAGATGTCCTCTTTCTGGACTTCAGCAAGGCATTTGACTCTGTTCCTCACGTGGGCCTGTTGGATAAGCTGGGAGAAATGGGTGGGGAACCAGATGATCAGATGGATAGGCAATTGGCTCCAGGACCAGACCCAGAGGGTCGTAGTTGGTGGGATAGTCTCATCCCCAAGGAGGGTCATTAGTGGGGTCCCACAGGATCAGTCCTTGGGCCCCTTCTGTTCAACGCCACGATCTGGACACATAAGGACAGGAATCAGAAGGGAGATGAGTCTCTTGCAGATGACTCGAAACTGGGGGCGTGTGGTGGATGGGGAGGAGGGGAGGGTGGCTCACAGGGGACCTGGAGGCTCTGGAAAGATGGTCTAGAAAGTGGAAGCTGAGGTTCAATGCAGGAAATGCAAGGTACTCCACCTAGGTCAGAAACCCAGGTCAAGTGTACACCCTGGGGGAAATGCTACAAGTCTCGATGGTTGAGAGGGACCTGGGGGTGGTGGTGGATGTCAAGATGAACAACTCTGAGACTTGTAGGAGGGCAGCAGCCAAGGCCAACAGGATGCTGGGATGCATCGCTAGGGGGATCACCTCCAGAAGGAGGAAAGTGATACTCCCTCTGTATAACTGCTTGGTGAGGCCACACCTTGAGTACTGCATGCAGTTTTGGAGGCCACACTTAAAGTGGGACATTAACCTCCTGGAGAGGGTCCAGAGGAGGGCAACAAAAATGATTTGGGGCTTGGGGGACAGGACCTATGAGAAGAGGCTCGAAGAGCTAAATATGTACACATTGGAAGAGAGAAGGGACCGGGGGGACCTGATAGAGGTCTTTAGGTACATGAAGAGGGTAAATAGGGGAGGAACAGTTGGGGTGCTTCGAAGGAAGGAGGAAGGGGCCACTAGAGGGCATGGCTGGAAGCTGGAGGGGGGAAGATTCAGGGGAGAAAGGAGGAGGTGCTACTTCACTGAGAGGGTGGTGGAGCCATGGAATGCACTGCCTAGGGGGCTGGTGGAGGCAGAGACAGTGGAGGGGTTCAAGAGGGGGTGGGACAGATACAGGGGAAGGGTTCTGGAAGCAAAATCCAATGCAGCAAGAATATCCGGAACTGGGAAGGGAGAAGCCAGAGAAGGCGAGGGGGACAGCAAGGTCAGCACCCAGGTTGGGGACTGACCAAACGAGCAGACACGAAAGACCGTTAGACCTATTCTGCTGGCATTTTAGTATGTTAGTTTCATTACAATAAGCATCTGCCACATTGGGGAAATTTAAACAGCACTGTTTGCCATTTTAAAACTGGCACCTAGCTGTCAGATGTACTGTGCCAGCAGTCAATGAATGATGGCAATGTATGTCTCTTGCTCAATTGACATCACACTGATCTGCTTGAGCTTCGTCAGAGCATCCTGTCTTAGTTGCCTATTGGTGATCGGGGGAGGGTCAGTGAAGATCCCACAAAAAAGGGAGAAAAACAGAATACTTCTGAACACATGATGTAAAAAAAGTATGTGAATCACTAAAAATGCTTGACATGTGCCAAGCTTCTTATCCAGTCACTAAAAGGCTTCCAGTTAAAAATACCCTGATTAGTTGCCTTTAAATTAGTAGGGTCTTTCAGCTTTGACAACTCATTGTTGGCTGCTTGTTTGAGGGATCCATCATTTGTTTAAGTTGTTTAGACATTTTGGGCAGGATTTTCAAACCATCTGGGATGCCGCAAGTCCCCTGGTGTGCAGAATATATGGGGCACAGGGTTTGTGTCATTCACCAGATGCATGTGGGATTTTTGAACCCTTTGCACTGCCTACAGGTCCTTAGACCACAGTATTGTCGTCTAGCCTACATGACACCTGTGAATCCAAGATACAGGGCTTGCACCAAATATTTGGTGTAAACTGCCATAAATCAGGGAATCTGTCTCAACTGCACCCAAAATTGGAAATGCAGGTGCAGTTGCGGAGAAGGGGTTCAGAGCACTACCAATTTCAAAGACTCCGGGAGCAGGGCATGTTGCAAGCCCTGCACCATCATTTGAAAATCCTGCCCTTTGTTTTGTTTAGTCATTTCTTGCTCTGAATAGGGTGTATAAGGTAATTCTTCCCCTTATAAATTGTCTTCTTTTTTTAAATGTACAGAAGTTCTTGATGCTCTTGAGGCAAACCTAGCTTTATTCCTCTGTGGGGTGGTGATTAGCTAGGAAAAATTGGTGCTGTAATGTTCAGTTGGGGGGAGAAAAAATAATTGAATTTTTGAGTTGTTTGTTTTACCGTCTGCAGTTTGAGAAGATTGTTTTTCTTTCAATAGTCTTCCTTTCTCCCTCTGACTAGTGGATTTAGAAGATTTGATTCTTCTAGGTTTAAGAATCAACCCTTTCAGGGCTTGCTTCATCCTTTTTTTCTTGAGTTTTCCTCCTTATCTTGACTTCTAGTAAACATCAAAAGAGCAGCTGAACATAAAGGCACAAGACTTCACTTAAGCTATTAACACTTAGACAATAGTTATTAAAATTCAAATGAACCCATTTAATTGTTCTGTGCATCCCACAGTATTAACTAATGTTTCTCCTGGATCCTTCTTAAGTGGCAGAA
Organism: Neoceratodus forsteri; assembly: GCA_016271365.2. Taxonomy (NCBI): domain Eukaryota; kingdom Metazoa; phylum Chordata; order Ceratodontiformes; family Ceratodontidae; genus Neoceratodus; species Neoceratodus forsteri. Next base: position 1,092,092,956 of record CM057458.1, read on the forward strand.
GTACCTGGCACCACGATGGTTCCTGAGAAATCAGATTTACTAGTTAGTGTCTAAGTATTGCTTGTTTAACTTGATTCAGACAGAATCCCCTCCATTAACTCTTAGTGAAAAAAATCAGTCCTGATTCGTAAAAAACTTCAGGGGCTCACATTAGCATACCCTTGCTTGTATTAGATTTTTGTTCTGTGCTTCTTACTCTTACTTCCAACATGTTGCCATACAGTAATTTAAAGTGTTGATTTCCAGACAAAGCAAAGTAATGAAGCATAAAGCGGAGTTCTTAAAGATGCGTACTATTACCAAAACCACTCTCAGTTAGATTGTCTTAGAGCAGAGAAACAGTAATTTTTCAGTTATAATACATAGGGCTCCTTTATTTAATTGTAAGGCTATGCCTGTGGTTAAATGAGACAGAGTAACTAACCATGCCCCCAATCAGGCCTTAAAAGTCCTCTCCTCCTGGTTGCTCCAGGATTGCTTTCTTGTTGCAGCAGGAGACTTTGTCGGCCACTCCCTCACCTGCTTCCCTTGTTCCTCATTGCCTCTCCTTTCTCTGCTGGTTTTGCTGCTTGGCTGATTCTGCTGGGCCCCTTCTTGCTCCTACCATGGTCATCCCCTCATTTAGTCCCCTTCCCACTCCTCCTCTCATCATCCTCCTTCCCTGTACCTCCTTCATCTGCTGCTCATCCTCATCCTGTTTTTGGGGGGCTTTTCTCTTGCATCCAGTCACCGCTCCATATTTAGTGCCTGCACCTGGGGGTGACATCACCTACCAACTTGACTTCACTCCTCTTTTCTCACCTTTCCATCACAGCTGCCACTTGGCTGCCTCATCTGCTATGTTGTTCATGCCCTGAATTCCACCATCACTCGGACTCCTCGTTCCTTCCTCCCGTTCTTTCTTTTGGGGCTTCCTCACTCCTCAGAACTGCTGCTCCATTCATTCCACTGCTTCTGGATCTGTCTCACCTGTAGTGTTGCAGCACTTGCATGGACCATCCTTGGCTAGCCAGTCCATGGTCTTTCCCTTTGCCTGGCTGGACTCCTCGTTCCTTCCTCATGCATGCACCAGTATGAATCTGCTCTGCAAGCACTTCATCTGTAGCTCAGCATGATTTTTTCTCCTGTATGACCTGTAGGATGGCAGAAGCCTATGTGATGCCTGTTAATCTGTACTATCGGACTTTGCTCATGTGAGGTAGTGTCCAGTTTTTGGGCTTTCTTTTGTTGCTAGGCATTCTCTAGTGTTACTGAAGGCCATTACCCACTGTGCTTGCTCTACCTGTGTTTCCTCATTTTGGCTGCCTGCCTCCATATTCAATCATTTGTAGGTCAGCCAGCTTGCAGTCCCTGGCATTACTCTCTCTATCCTCCTTTCCACTTGTAAGCCCAGCATTGCTTCTGGTCTTTAATTATTTAATTTTACCTTGCTGTTTTCCTACTGCCTCACTTTCTTTATGTTAAGGTTTAGTTAGACCCACTGCAAGTCAGCACCTGCTTTCTTCTGCTGCTCCATACCAGCCTTCATGGCTTTCACCCTATCAGCATATCTTGTCTTTTCCTTCTCAAACCTCTTCTTTCCCCATATCATCTTCGCAGTTCCTACCTCACCACTCCTGGTACTTCATACCTCATCAGTTGGCTATGTGCTTTGCCCAGCAGTTCTTGTCTGTCTCATTCATACAATTCCTTCCACTCCTAATTTGGCTTCTTAATGGACCCAGTTGGCATGCTCTCCTGTGGTTAGTAAATGCATTCTTCCTCCTCTGGACCCATGCCAGGGTCTCCTTCACTCAGTCCGACCTCTGTGTTGGTCTCCTCATACCCATTGGCTATTCCAGCATCTCTTTCATATGTTTCTCATGCTACCTTGGCTCGACCTGCTCTCCACTCAGAGATGTGCCTTCATACTGGGTTTCATACTGGGTGCTGCAAGCAGAAGAAGGCTATATTCCCATTTGTACTACCTACCCACATCAGCGGGAACCATCAAACCCTTACTTTATTTCTATTTAACAATTCATTGTCTAGCCTCTTCTTAAAGGCCTTTAGTGTAGTGCGATACACAACCTCACTTGGAGGTTTATTCCAAATTCTACCAGTTCAGTGAATGAAAAAATTAAATCTGTTATTAATGGCAGTGTTCAATTTAACTTGAAGCTTATGGGCACTCAAGTGATTGGATTTGTCATATAATTCAATTCCCATCTCTAACTTCAATTCTGCATCACTCAAAAATGTATACATGTTTAATAGATCCTCCCCCAGTTCTTCTTTTTCCAGGGTATAGAAATCCAATTTGCATAATCTGTTCTCATACTCTATATCTTTTAGGGCTGGTATTAGTTTTGTAAATTTCCACTGTATGCGTTCCACTCTATTTCCCCTTTTTGGTATGGGCTTCACTAAGAGGAACTGTAATCCAAGTGATGTCTAATGTAGGACTGATATAGTGACAACATGCAGCCTGCTGATCTATTAACAAAGGTAGGTAGGTAGGTAAAATTTATTTTTATACAGGTAATACGTGTCATTTGGACATAATCCAGTTTACAAGACAGACCTGTGTAAATTCCTAACTAGTTACATACAAATAAGTTCCATGTTAAATACATATAATACAAACACCACAATATACAAACAACACGGTATTCCTAAAAGACTTACAATAGCTGGATTATAAAATCTCAAAATCCCAAGAAACCTTAGAGAAAAAAAAAACATTTAACACTCACAAATGTGAGCATGTACTGTAGCTCCTTTATAGTGTGAGTAAACAATGAATAATTCGGAATTTCTCTTACCTCATCAGGAAGAGAATTTCAAAAACTAGCAGCCTGATATAGCAAAGACCTGTCCCAATATCTATTATAATGTTTACCTACAACTCTCTTATTTAAGTGAACTGGTCTTGTCAATATCCATTTTTGATAGTTATTCACTGTAAATAATATTAAAGAAATTGGATGATTTACAGATGAATATTTCATTTTGTGTATTAAAGATAACCAATGACACTTATGATTTATGTCTAAAGGTGACCAGTTCACTTTCTTCACCAATAAACAATGATGAATCCAATAGTTTCCTTGTAATACATATCTTGCTACGCGATAATAAGTTCTATCTATTCTAGACAATAGGGTTTTATTTGCATTTCTATATATTAATTCTCCATATCTTAGCACTGGAATAATTAACTGATCTGCCAGTTTTTTCATCTAAAAGATAAACAATCAGTACTTCTTCTTAACGCCTTACCCTTCTATTTATTTTTAATCAATGCAATAATATGATTTGAAAAGGACAGATGTTCATCAAATACAATCCCTAAATAACTATATTCTTTAACTTGTTCTAATTTAGTTTGATTTCCTGTATAAATGGATAAATCATAAACAAGTTCACCACTTTTTTCAATGGGAAATTCATACACTTTGTTTTTTTTGTGTTCATTATCAGCCCTGACCTGGTGAACCACCCCTCAATTCTTCGAAAATCAGACTGCAAGTTAGTTTGTAATATTTCTTCCATTTTTCCAGATGCAATTATAACTGTATCATCGGCATAAAGTCGAATCTCTGATTTTTCTATAGTCGATGGCAAGTTATTTATGAATATTAGGAACAAAAGAGGTCCTAAAATTGATCCCTGGGGAACTCCTCTATTTACTTTCCTCTTTCTTGATAAACATCCCTGTACCTCGACTCTCTGGGAACGATAATCCAAATAAGATTTTAACCAATTTATGGGATCTTCTCTCATGCCTATTTCATGAAGTCTTCCAATTAGTAAGGGGTGGTCCACCAGGTCAAAAGTCTTTGAAAGATCTACAAAAATAACAGCTGTGTCCCTATTTTCCCCCAATGACCTATTTATTTGGTCATAAAATTCCAAAAGGGCTGTTGTAGTAGAATAGTTTTTTGAAAAGCAGATTGTTTAGTTGTCAAACCAACTGTATCTGTCCAAATATTCCATTATCTGACTAGAGACAAGTTTTTCAAAACATTTCCACAAAAGAAGTAATAAGGCTATGGACCTATAATTATTAACTTCTACTGCACCCCCCTTGAAAATAGGTTTTACTCTACTCTCTTTCCAAGATAAGGGAAAATATCCAATTTTAAGACTCCAATTAAATAAAATAGAGGATAATGTATGGGCATCGGTGGTTAACCACACTATGTTAATGCCCAGTGGTTACCTTGGCAACTTTAGCTAACCTCAAGAGCGCAGCTCGAGAGGTAAAACTAAAGTTACCAAGGTAACCATGAGGCACTAGCATAGTGTGGTTGACCACGATGCCCATACATTGTCTTTTATAGTGTATGGGCATTGGTATTTTGTCACCTTTTTTAAGCATAAGCAGGACTCTGTTTAAAAAAACATTCTTACCTTAGCAGTATCAGAACCATGTAGTCAATTTCGTTTGCGAATAAATTTTTTTTTATTTTGGATGAAAACATTGACAGTTTACTATATATCAATGGAAGAAAAACACACACGCTCATTCAAACTAAATGCTATGGGGGGGTCAGTTCTGTTATTTTTACGACAAGTGAACAAGTGATTGGGTGCGACCAAGCAGAGTTGCCGTACAGTATTTGCTGGACTGCGTCATCACTGTGTGGATGTTTTGCCTCACGGAGATTGCCTGTGATAAAGGGGGACAGAAGAGGAGAAAAACAATGGAAAATGGCATTAAGAAATCAGGTAGCTTGCTCAATTACAATTAAACAGGCAGCTAACAGTTTGTACACTATGAGAAGGTGAGAGGTTCACATTTACTACTTGTCTACTGACCTTTCAGGAGTCGCTGTCAGTGGAGTTTGTGATTGTGGATATTCGCTTCCGTTTCTGTGGTCCAAAGTAATTACTGACATTTACTGTGATGGTACCATTCTGTAATATCGAGTTGTCTCCAAATAGGTTAAAATTTGTGAGCTCTGAGGCAAATCTGGGTAACTTCTGTGTGTTTGATGGTTGGATTTCTTGGTGGACTTTTGGCTTTATTGCTGTTTGACAGGGTTTTTTTTGAGTGCTTTTGACAGCACGCGGGCTGCCGTGGGAATGACAATGCCTGTGAATTCCAAATTGTTATGCCATCGATGTGACGTTACATCGATGGGTTAACAACACAGCAACATCACATCGATGGTATAACAACACTAGTAAAAGATAGATTTCTGGTATTAACAGCATTCTACCATACATCATTAAGTGATAATTGGTGCTATATGAAAAGCAGCTAGCTTTAAGAATTTACCTTCCAGACAATAACTACCAAAAGCATTATGGGCATTTATATTTTGAAGAATTTTCTATACTTTAGTGACTGTTAAAATTTTAAATCTAAATGGAGGAAATTTATTTTGTATAAACTCTACATTAGTTTGTTCTAAGTCTAAATTAGAAGGAATTTCACAATTTGGGAGATCTACAAAAACATTATTTAAGACATTACAAATTTCCTTCAGATTTTCAATAATGATATCCCCAATTTTTAATCTTAATATCTCCTCTGAGGAATCGCATCCTAGTTTAGTTAATTTCTTGACCACTCTCCAAAACTGTCTTGGATCTATACTTGAGTCTATTTTATTTTTGTAAAATAAAATTTTTGAAGCCTTAATTAACCTTTTACATTTATTTCTAGCAACCTTAAAAGAAATCCAATCCTTTTCTAGTTTTGATCTCAATGCTTTTTTCCAAATTCTATTTTTGATTCGAATTTGTTTCAAGAGTCTATCATTTATCCACGGTAATTTATTTAATTTCTTCTTTGCTTTAACTCTTGGTGCGTGAAAATCACATACTTCTTCAAAAGCTTGGCTAAAATATTTAATTGAAGTGTCAATATCTGAAATTAATTTACATCTATCCCATTTTATTTTACTAACACTATCTAAAAACCTAGATTCTGAAAATCTTCTGAAGTCCCTAGTCCAATTTTTATTTTCATATACCCAATTTTGATTAAACTGAGACCTGGGCAAAGTAGCCCAGATCAAATTATGGTCTCCAAGACATGGTGATAAAACACCCAATGCTTCAATTTCAATTTGAGTAGATACCAAAATCAAATCTAATATGGATCCAGTTGTCATATTTGATGTGTACCTGGTAGGTTTTTTATGAGTTGTTTTAATCCTGGGTTAGTTACTATACCTTTGAATTGTCTCCCTCTAATATTTTTCCAATCACAATTTAGATCTCCCATCAAAATTAATGGTCTACTTCTTACTTTATCTGCTATCTTAGTTAGAATTATCTCCAGGTCAGTTATTTTTACCCTTGGGGGGTGAATAAATGATCAAAATTACCAATCCTAGGTGTCCCAGGTATACAGCTAAAAATTCTATATTATTTTCACTACCCTGTATTATAATTTCTGAAAAACCTAATGTTTGCTTTAAAAGAAGCATCACACACCCCCTCTAGTTTTTCTATCTATTCTCCATACTTTATAATCCTGAGTGCCAAATTCTTCATCTCGATGTTTGTTTGAGAGCCATGTTTCACTTAACCCTAATATACATGGATCTTTATCTTTCAGTAAAGTTGCTAAAAGATCAGATTTAGAACTAATGCTACGTGCATTATCATGAAAGATTTTAAGTTCTAAATTTGAAAGCCCTGGATTCACTTCAATATCTCCCCCCAGTATTAGTAAAAAATAACTTGCCTCAGATAAATTTGATATAGCATTATTAGGCCTAAAAAGATTTAGAGGCCTATAACATCCTCCCAAAATTTGATTTCTTAATATTCTCTGAAAAGTATTCCTTCTTGGTTTGTTACAATTGTTTTTTTGTGATTGATTAAATAACAATAACCAATTTACCAAATATTTTTTGTTTGCAGACTTTTTGCTGTGATGAATTCTTTCTGAGTTACAACACTCAAAAGACAGCAAAGAAATAAACATCCTAAAAAATTAAACATCAACATTTTTCAAAGAAAATTCCACAACTAAAATATGTCTAAAAATTTTTTCACAACTAAAATATATCTAAAAAATGTTTAAAATTAGAACCCCTATTCTAATTTACAAAGAAATTATCCTAATATCACCTAGACTTTAACATAAAATACTTCTAACCAAACAGTTTAAAGCAAAAACATTTCCAAATTACCAAACTAATGTGAGCCTAAAAGTCTCCCAGTTTAGAAGCAGCCTTTTTCGCTACGGAGTGGGGCTCGTGCTGTGAGCAGCGCAAGTTTTTATAGCACTCTGCCCCTGCTCTTGTCTGATGCAGGACCCTGGTTCTCCTCCCACTCACTGCCCCAGGTGTAAAAGTCACAATTCTCCAGTTTACCGGAGCTTTAACAGGCAGGTTACAAGGCTGTCCCACAGAGAGTGGAGCACTGGCACAAATTAAGCACACAGCAAAAGGTGAAACAAAGTACACAGTTCAAAGGCAGATGATCTTTTTGTTCCCAAACTGCAGACTTTAAACTTCTGATGAAAAGGGAGATAGAAAACAGCTGAAGCAGATGTAAATTTGTAGCATACCTGGCTGTGAGCAGAGCAAGTTTTATAGCACTCTGCCCCTCCTCTTGTCTGATGCAGGACTGTGGTTCTCCTCCCACTCACTGCCCCAGGAGTAAAAGTCACAATTCTCCAGTTTACCGGAGCTTTAACAGGCAGGTTACAAGGCTGTCCCACAGAGAGTGGAGCACTGGCACAAATTAAGCACACAGCAAAAGGTGAAACGAAGTACACAGTTCAAAGGCAGATGATCTTTTTGTTACCAAACTGCAGGCTTTAAACTTCTGATGAAAAGGGAGATAGAAAACAGCTGAAGCAGATGTAAATTTGCAGCATACCTGGCTGTGAGCAGCGTAAGTTTTTATAGCACTCTGCCCCTCCTCTTGTCTGATGCAGGACCCTGGTTCTCCTCCCACTCACTGCCCCAGGTGTAAAAGTCACAATTCTCCGGTTTACTGGAGCTTTAACAGGCAGGTTACAAGGCTGTCCCACAGAGAGTGGAGCACTGGCACAAATTAAGCACACAGCAAAAGGTGAAACAAAGTATACAGTTCAAAGGCAGATAATCTTTTTGTTCCCAAACTGCAGGCTTTAAACTTCTGATGAAAAGGGAGACAGAAAACAGCTGAAGCAGATCATGTAAGTTGATCTCTGCATAATTTTTGTACAGTGCGTTCTTAAAGTTAGATTTTTGTCTATAAATGTTCCCAAATCTTTTTCTATTTCAGCTGTTTTTATTGGAATTTTGTTTAGGGTATAGATATGTTGAAAATTCTGCTTACCCATATGCATTACAGAGCACTTATCTATGCTGAAGGGCATGTGGTTCTCTTTAGACCATTTCTCAATTTTTTCTAAGTCATGTTCTAGACTAATTATATTTTCTGCTGTACTGGCAGGGCCTCTAAGCTTCAGATCATCTGCAAACTTAATGATCCAGTTTTCCATTTCATTCCATTCTTTTTTTTTCTGAACTTGTTTTTTCCCGTCCCTACTGAAGCCCCACCAAACTCTTTCCAGTGACCGCCCAGACTAAGATTCTACCTCCATATGTGACTCCAACTTATCTCCTCTTCTCCAGCTCCGGGAATCTCCCAGGTCTACCCTCCGGGGAGGGGCCACCCCCACCCAGGACGCTCCTCCTCATAGGGTTGAAACTGGGCCAGGAAGGATGGCCAGTGAGGAGACAGCATGTCTGACTAGTGGGCATGTGGTCCTTGGGTGGGAGGTGCCATCATCTATCGCAGGAAGGAAGGAGGGAGGTGTTTTCTTTGTTTATGCCCCTGTGGAGCCTGTCTGCCAAGGCAATGCATGCCTCAGCTCCACCCCCTGGCATGCACCATGACGCTCGACCAGCTACCCCCCAGCCTCCACCAGAGGTCGCTTGTTGAGCGTTCTCCACCCTAGCCCTCCCCAGGAAGAGAGAGCAGTAGTCCAGATACTCAATCTCTTTCCATCCCTGCTGACCCCCAGCTGCCCAGGTCCATTCCCAAACCTGGGTCACCGGTGTGGCATGAGATGTGGCATCCAGTGCCTCAACCCTCTGTGCCACTGGGCCAGCTTTCTATTCCATTTTGTAAGTCACTTATGTGCAATAAAAAGAGAACTGGCCCCAACACGGAGCCCTGGGGTACCCCATTGGTATCACTTTCCCAATTTGAGCAGGAACCACTTATTCTGATGCACTGCTTCTTATCAATAAGCCAGTTACTTATCCATTTAATTAGATGAAGATCCACTTCTATGGTATAAAGTTTTTTTTTTATTAAGTTGGAATGTGACACTTTATGGAAGGCCTTTTGAAAATCAAAAAAACAAAACATCCACCAGTGTTTTCTCATTCAATCTTTTATTCTACTATGTTTAAACGCATGTTGCTTTGCATCACTAAAATTGACATTCTCCAAGTGCACCTGTAGTTTAACTTTCAAGAGGGTCTCTGCAATTTTGCTCTAAATAGGTGTTAAGATAATAGGTCTGAAGTTAGCTACCATGGTATTGTTCCCCTTTTTATGTAAGGGCACCATGGTTGCCAACCTCTAGTCATATGGAACCTCGCCAGTTTCAAAAGACTTATTAAACAGTATTGTTAATGATTTAGATATTTGGTTGCTTATTTTTCTTAAAAATCTAGGATGCAGATTGTCAGGTCTCGCTGATTAGTTGTCTGTAGTTTATCTAATAAATTCTTCATTTCTTATTCATTAACCACTAATTTCAAACTATCAAAGTTTATTCCTTTCCCATAATCTATGGTGCTGCTATTTGAACTGTACACTCTACTAAAATAATCACTGAAGGCATCAGCAGTTTCTTTGTCAGTTTTTAGAGCTTTATCTAACGTCTTGATAGGTCCAATGTGCGTTTTTCTTTTATTTTGATTGTTTATATACACATAGAAACTTTTACAGTTATAATTTCTGCATGCTATATTGAACTCCATTGTTTTCCTTTCTGAGCTAATTATCTTTTTTAAGGTTTTAAGCTCTTGTTTATACCTATCAACCGACTCTTTGGTGTTAAGTTTCTTCATGCTGTCAAATATATATTTTTTCCTATTACATTGTTTCAATATCCATTTGGTATGCCACATTGGAAGTTTACCTCTCTTGTTATAAATATTGTTTTTTGGCACGAATGTTTCTATAATCCATAGAAGTTTTTTTATTATTATTATTTACCACTTTCTTCAACATTTTTGTTCTCAAGGAGTGTTTCCCAGTTCCAGTATTTCATTTCTTTCTTGATTCTACAAAAGTCTGCTTTGTTGTAATCATGTATAGATGATATTCCATGTCCATTATTCCATGGCTCAGGGCTAGCCAGTATCCAATGGTCTCACTTTCCACCAACAAAGTCTGCATCTGGAGCATGCAAAGGTTGGAGCAGTATCCAACTCCCTGAACCATAGTAAGAATATCTTCACTCCAGGTCGACCTTCAGTTGTCACTCATTGCAATGACACTTCTGGATGTAAAATGTATTACTTCAGATGTGAGGGTTGGGGCTCTCTTTGGCAAGGCATCTTTAGCTGTCTGAGTGGGTTCAGAGACACCCTTTATGCTATTCTCCCTCCAATTACCTCTGGTTCAAAAAGGACAGAGTGAGAGCTTCTTCCAAATTAGAATATTTTCTACTTTCCTCAATCTTGATTCTAAATTGCAGTAGCTAAGCCATCACTAATCAAAACGTCCTTCAGCCTGGAGGGAAGGTGACCTAGGCCTTGGATCCCCAGAGGTTTCCTCCTCAAAGGGGTTTTTTCCCCTCCTCCCTGCCAGTGGTCAGTATACTTAGGGTTAGTACTTCCATAGATTCCCTAGTCAGGTTCTGCTGTTGGATGGAGTCAGATGGTGACCGTGTGGATGTTCCCTCTCTCCTTAGGAAGTCTTGCCATCATGCCTCATGTCAGTCTCCAAACCAGTAGCTATTCCTCTGTTGTCTCCTGTTCCTCTCCAGTCTTACCAGCTACACCTGTCAACCTCCATTCATGTCCTCTATACTGTTTTGAATCTCTCACCTCCTTCACACTGCTCAACACCCTTTTGGGTACTCTTTTGGACTTCTACCTAAGCTAACTTTAGCCAAGGGAATCATTCCCTTGGCACCTCTGGGGTAGAACCCTCCTCTAGGATTCCTTGCCATTGTACCCCTGCAGGGTGGTATATCCTATGGATAGAGAGGCAAACAGCCACAATGTATCCAAGTTGAGCAAGCATAACATCATACCACATTGCATAGGCTCACTGAATTGTAAGGCTATGCCTGTGGTTCAATGAGGTGGAGCAACTAACTACGCCCCTGATCAGGCCTTAAAAGACCACTCCTCCTGGTCATTCCAGGATAATTTTCTTATTGCCCCACTATCTTCCCCTCCTCCTCCTCCAGTGGCTCATCTCTCTCTCTCTCTCTCTCTCTCTCTCTCTTCCATGGGCTTCCTCCTAAGATACCATTAACCAAGGGAATGATTCCCATGGCATCTCTAGGAGTGGAAACCTCCTCTAGGATTCCTTGCCATCATACCCCTACAGGGTGGTGTATATCCTACAGACAAAGAAGTGAACAGCCACAATGTATCCAAGTCATACAAGCATACCATCATATCAAGTTGCGTAGGCACATTGAAATGTAAAGCAAATGCAATGAAACAATGAAAAAACAGTCCTTGGTGTAAAACTCATGCTTTCCAATAAACTTTTAAAATGGTGTCAGCTACCATTTTCTACAAAAATTGGAGCCACTTATTTGCAAAACCAAAGCCACGAGCTAAAATTACAATAATACTTCATAGCGGTATATGTAGACTGGATAAATTAAAGTGCCATTATTTGTGCAGAGAAGGTTTAGTGCAAATCTGGCAAAGTGCAAAACAGCAATAAATATGAAGTGCAAAGACATGGTTTCAGTAAAGCAAATTTAGTTCTTGTGTGACCTGTATTCCAAAATTAGCAAGTCCCAATACACTAGATATATAAGAAAGGATTTAGTGCCTAAAAGGCCAAACCTACTTCGTTTGGATGTTTAGGTATACAGTGTCCACATGGAATTTGCTGAAGAGCTACAGAGTCTAGGACCACTAAAAGAAACTCCTGAAAAATCCACCATCTGCTGTGCATGTTCTTGTCAGATGTGCCTGATACAGCGTGGTGAAGCATGGTTATGTTTTGGGGTGGAACCCTTCCTCAGACGTGCTGTATGTTTCTATGCTTCTAAAGGCAACAAAAGACAAATGGCAAGTTCATTTGGGTAACCACGTTGTCTGCTATGGACCTTGAGTCACTTTGCAGGTGACATTGTAACCAACATACCCAGGATAACCTTCTTAAGATGCAGCATCTTGTTTCCAGTGGGGTCTTGCTTTAACCTATATTTTGCAACTGGGTGGGCTGATGACCTGAGAGGTTAAGTAACTTGTTCAAGGTCACACAGAGAGCATTTGGCTCTTGTGTAGTTTAAACCAATGATCTCCTAGATGCCAAGCCAGTGCTCAAACCATTGGATCTCACAGCCACTCCAACAAACTGCAAGGAGGAAGGTTGCAAACTCGTATTAAGCATATTAATATATTTTATGATTCAAGTGTTTTAAAAACATCTGAAAATAATCTAGAAAGCACATAGGACTCTATTTTTAATCCCATTTAAGGGTGGCACAAGATGGGAACCTTGTGATGACTCATTTGTGCCACCACCCTATTGTGCTATACACAAAGACACACTTGCACTACAGTGGGAGGTACACCCTTAGCCAAGTCAGCACAATGTACTGTAAATTACCTATCCAGACATTAGCAGGTGAAGTTTGGGATAACACCCATTAAAGGGCACTTAAGCCATCAAAAATGGTAATCACTAACTACCAAGACAGATCTCAGGGTTCTGTTGCATGTAGAAAGCCCTACTGAGTAAGACAGCTGTTCAACTTGAACCTGAAAGTAATTTTTCCCATTAGAAGCATTTTTCAAAACACTGATTCCAGTTCTGTTATTATTCCATCTATACAGGCCTGTTAGTAACCTCAGTGGGCATTTTGATTTACACTGTGATGCTAAGTACCATTTTGGAATGGTATAAAGCAGTTTGTGTCCCTCTTGAAACCACAGAATTCTATAGTAGAACACAGTTGCATTGTGCCAACAATGGAAGAGCCAAGCAAAGATATAAACTTCATCACTGAGTTCTAAAATGGCACTTTTACTTTCTACCTGTGTGTAAACCTCAAACATCCATTAGTATAATCAAAAACACATAGAGACGGAATAGTAACAAAATTGAAACTAGTATTTAATAATTGGGTTTTATATGGAAAAATGACCTACAGGTTCAGTGCTCCTTAAAAATAACCCTGATTCATCCTTACATTCTGCTTGCTGCTGGGACCCCAGCTTGCACTGTCACTAGCATTAATTCAGCTCTACTAGAGCTATCAGTGTCTAAAATCACTGGTTTGACACATTAGTGGTGACTTGCTTCCATCTCCCTGCTGTACTGTTTACTGGGATGAGGCTTGTACCTTGTTTTTATTGCTATATATTGTATTACTATGCCCATTTGTGCTGTATGTTCTATTGTGCTGCTGTATTATTTATTCTGTACATGCCATGCCCTCCTTGAAAATGAGCTTGCTCAATGGAGTTTTAACTGGCTACATAAAGATTGATTGATTGATTGATAGAAATTTGTCACAAAAGAGTGTATAGTCCACATGTCAATACATATCACATTGTTATTATTTTTTTAATAACAAAAATTCTACTTCAAAACATTTTAGTGAGTTGATCTAGTAACTTAACATTTACCATCTACTGCAGTTTTGTCGCTGCTTAAAAAGTTAACAAACTGTGGCTTGGTTTAAAACTCACCCTGATCTGCTCCTAAAATAGTTGTATGTTATAAAGGATGACATCAGCAGAGCTCAAGATCTAAATCTGTATTCATACAGTCCCATGTTTGTGTTTTATCATATTTGCCTTGTTCCCAGAATTCATAAGACTAATTGACAGTTACAGAACCATAGGAACCAGCCCTGGTGAGATAACTCCTTTAATTTTACTGAGTATTCCACCAGCAGTCAGCACTCCTCAGGACCTGACTTTATGATTTTTTAGCAGTGAGAACATCTATTACCAGTCTGTGGTATATCCCACAGATCCCTACACTGGAAGGGAGGCATACAATGTTTGCTAGAGATCTATGCCTTAGAAAGATTAACCTACACCCTCACGGATAAAACTAGTTTATTCAATACCAGCTGGCATAAATAAGTGCTACAATAGACACAGATCCAGTATTTGTATCACAAGGACACCCCCCCCCCCATATCTCTCTCTCTCATTCTCCTTTTTTGTCCTTTACTTCTTTCTTCCTTCATGTCTTTTCTATACAGCCCTTTCACCTAGATGATTTCATTATTGTTTTCTTTACAGGAGCAAATGGTATTCCAGACAATCTGGTTGTGATGGGTCCACCATCAATTGTAAATCACATCATTCTTTTTCTTAACCTTCCAACTATTTCCTCACAGGTTCTTGGACAGGCATTAATAGCTTCAGCACAAAGGACAGACAATTCTCCCTCCACTAAAATGTGGTTATCACAGATTGGCATGTATAATCCCTGCTTGTTTTGGTGTCAGATTCCTGTAGTTTATGTACATGAGTTGAAGAACTAGATAGACAAGAGTGAAATATTTACATTTCAAATTGTACTTCCTATTTGCACCATTAACTCTTCCTATTACATTGTATCAATTCTTGGCATTAGATACACCTCAGCCCTAGCTGTTGTAATCTAGAAAATGGCTGTACTCCTGTCTTTACTGATAAAAGTCTTCTTAATAAAAACAAATAATAAAACACATAGAAACATAGAATTTGTTGGCAGATAGGGACCACTTGGCCCATCCAGTCTGTCTCTCTTTTCCCTGCCTGTTCTGCAACTGCAGATCCTACCTGGCCTCCAGTCACCTATCCCCCCATTTTGATACCAATTTTCCTTTATACCTTTCCATGCATGCTTGAAACCCATCACAGTTTTGCCCCCACTATAACTACTAGAAGATTGTTCCATGCATCTATCACCCTCTCAATGAAGAAACACTTCCTCACATTCTCCTAACCCCCGCTTCTCATTTTGTAACTTCTACTTTTGTGCACCTTTTCTGGAAAATGCTGTCTTACTGTACCCTATTCATCCCTGGGAAATATTTAAAGGTCTCTACCATGTCCTCACTCTTCCTCCTTTCTTCCAGTGTGTACATGTTCAGATCCCTCAGACTATCCTTATAGGACATTTGGTGTTGTCCCTACACCATTACTTTTGTTGGACAGTATCTACCCTGTCTGCATCCTTTCTAAGGTGCAGTCTCCAGAACTGGATGCAGTACTCCAGATGTGGTCTCACTAATGACTGGTAAAGGGGCAAAACTAACTCCCATCTTCTGATGGTGATACCCCTCCCAATACGCCCCAACATCCCACTGGCATTCCTTGCATCTTTGTCACACTGTCTTGCCATTTTGAGGTCATCTATTGTGATCATACCAAGGTCCCTTTCCTGTTTGGTAATCTCCAATATTACCTAATCCCACTATTCTATACTTTGCCTCTAGGTTCCTGTGCCTAAAGAGCATGATTTTGCACTTCAGTTTCATTGAAACTCAGCTGCCATGTCCCTGACCATTTCTGAAGCTTTTCCAGGTCTCTTCATTCTTTCCACCCTCTCCAGGGTGTCTACCCTATTGCATATCTTGGAATCATATGCAAAGAGGCATGCCTTACCTTCCAGTTCCACTGGCTGCAATGTCACTTATAAATAGAATAATGAGGACTGGGCCCAGGCCAATACTGATCCCTAAGGAACCCTCTGGTCACTCTCCTTCCTCTGAGTAAGTGCCATTTACCATCACCACCTGCCACCTATCTGTTCACCAATTATGTATCCAGTGTATCACCTTGGTTGCTGCCACTAAGCTGCCCAGCTTTTCTTTTTTTATTCCTTCCTTTTGGATCTGGCAGGAGGCTCTGGCCCCTCCCTCAGAGGGGACTCATCTCTCTGGCAGACTTTCCCCGCACTCACACCCACCCCTCACTGGCCATCACCAATGGGTTGCTCCCCCCCACCATGACAGGGCTGGTGGTGAGGGGTGCCAGCCTCTCCCCAACCCGGGAAGTCAACATCTAGTCCACCAGGGAGGAGGAGGTGCAGGAGCAGTCCACCATCATAGAGCCTGCCAGCTCTGAAGCCCTTTTTCTGTTTTCTCCCCCCCAACTCCCTTCAGACATGAGGACATTTGCTTCAATCCTTGCAATCCATACTGCCCTCCGGCTACTGCCAGAGGGCAGTCAGTGAGTGGGATGACTAGTCCTCTTCCCCAAGAGAGGAGAACAATCCTCCAGATACTCAATCCTCTCTCCCCCCCCTGCTGACCCCTGGTGGCCCAGGCTTGTTCCTGAACCCAGGTCACCAGCGTGGCATGAGGTGTGGCTTCCAGCACCTCAACCCTCAGTGCCACTGGGTCGGCCAAGCTGCTCAGCTTTTTTATGTGCCTTTTATGTGGCATGCCTTGCTGAAGTCTAAATAAGCCATGTCACCACTCCCCACTGACCTATTTCTCTGGACACCTATCCAAAGAAATCTGTCTGGTTTGTCTGACATGCACTCCCCCACCCCACCCCCATGAACCTGTGCTGCCTTAGATCTTGTAACCCACTGGAAGGAAAGTATTCTAGAGCTCTTTCCTTTAGCAGTGACTCCATTAAAACACTACATTTGGGGTGCTGAACTTGCACCTCATGCCAGTCTAAAGAACTCCCAGATGTCTGGTACCCAGCCCCTCACCAGATGCAGTCCTCAATCACCCAATGCAGTCCCATATTACCTGATGTAGCCTCCATGATCTGTTACAAGTTTAGCATCTCTTTTTAGCATGCTTTATATCCAATATGACATAAACCCTACAGATAGTACCCAGAAAATAGCTATACAGTCCACTTTGGAGGTATCTGTTTTTAACAAAGTAATTAAAGATTAAATTGTAAGACACTGGATTTTTTGCCAAAATGGATTCTCCTCAGAAGCTCAGTCTGTAATACTAACACACACCATCTGCTGTTTATTTCCTTGTTTAGGAGAAGAAAAGGAGTGTAAATGGTTTTACTATAAAACTGAATGTGTGGAGCAATTGAATGATTAGTCTAAGTATTCAGTGATAAGCCTCATCGTCGTGTTGTGACATAGTCCATGATAACAGCAAAATATTATGCAGACCTATTTATGTCATCTCTTCATGTTTATTTTTATTTTATTTATCCAGGGAAAAGATCATATACAGTAGTATTTAAAAGAACTGAGTGCCTTAGGGCTATAGCGGCATTAAATACCCTCAACAGACTAGCACAGACACAAAATATAGCAAGAATTACTGATAAAAACATTTGCACACCTTTTGCAGGGAGGTTAATGGGGTTTGGTTTAACTTTGCTGGCAAGATTGTAAGCATCTGGCTAAAAAAGGTAGCGCAGTCCACGTGTAAGGTGACACTAAAGAAAATACAATATTTGTGACCTATTCTACCCTTGAATAACTATCTTCATAATAGTGCAGCTGGGCTTTTTTAATTGCCGTTATAGTAAGCATCACTGTAACGTGCTGTATAGACTAACTTGGAATGGTTAAGCTTAAACCATAAAATATTGTTGCATTTCCTTTGTTTCATCTACAAGGATCAAACTGGTAAGACTTTTATCTATATGAAACAGCCTGCTATACTCTATTCACTCTGCTAGCTATTTATTCTCTTTAAGCCTTTGCTCTATGGCTTTACAGATCTTTACTGTTTCTGCCCCAGACCCCCTCCCCGCACACAGTGTTCAGTTCCAGAACTGTACTACACTAGGTATATGGCTTTTGGCCTTGTCATCATGCTATGCTTTGTTGATGAGTTAACTGCTGTGCAACTGTTTTACTCTAACATTTATTTACATTTATATTTTATGTATTATAATCCAGACTGCAAATGATTTCTTTTGTCATTAAAGGGACTCTTGGGTGGCTTAATTCATTCATTCATAAGGTTATTGAATTGTTCACAATCAAGGGCGCTCCTGTACCCAGCATGTGCACATTCTCTTTCTACCATATTTTACACCTTGCATTAATTGTAACTCAGTCTACATATAATGCTCTCATCTGGTTTATTGTACCTTTATAGCTGTAGTTTTTTTAATCTGCTTGAGGTATGTGTGCTGTTCTTCTTTGCGTTTCTTTGGACTTTATATGCTTCTCTTCCCCAGGTCATACCTATATCAAGCTTAGGCTCTGTGGTTTAATTTGTACATAACAATCTGCCTGGCAGACATTATTGTACACATATACACATAGTTAACATGTTGATTTAAAGCAGCAGTGGAACAAAACATATTTTACCAAAAAACTAGTTTTGACTACAAGTAATACAAATATTAACATACCTGTCATATCTACTTTTGTAGGTTCATCATATGCTGTACACCATGAGTTTGTTTTTTTTCTTGATCCTGGCCCTTGCCAGATTTACAATGGAATTTCTAAGCCAGGTGTGGTAACCATCTTCTTTTATTAAGAAAAGACTAAATTAAAATATTTATAAAATACATTTTTGTGGAACTAGAAAATGCTATCACCAAATATATCTGGAAGATGCCCGGAATGTTTTATAGTAAAAAAAGACATACAGTAATCACATTTTCTGGTATCCAGTGAACACAGTGACTGCGATTGAGCACTTACAAAAAGGGCAACTCAGTCATGGCACCTGTGTTCTGGGCTACCTAGCAGGGTAGTGACTGGATATCACAGTAGGAGACTACAGCAATGGAATGTCTCTATATATGCATGCACGTGGGTGGGGGGATGATGCCACACAATGGGCAGAAGGGGAGGAAGGGTATGTGGGATGTAGTGCAGCAGTTGGCTGCCAAGCTGGCTGTGTGTCATGATGGGTAGGAAACGGGCTGGGGTTGGGACACCGGGAGAGTGCCAGGTTCGGTTCTGGGGAGCGATCATTTTTTGTGTCGAGTCGGGGTTTTCATTTTTTTTTTAAGTTTTACACCCCCCCAACATGCACCCCCCTGGAGCTGAGAATCCTTAAATAAGGGATGGGAAGGTGCACAGCCACCCATATAACATAGAAAATAGGTCGCCGGTTTTCTAGTCACTGTGAGTGTACATCACCGTAATTAATTTTCGGCAATGTAGGCTTGCCCAAATGGCAATCATCCTTCTGCGATTGCTGTTTTCCATAGAACCCATTTTTTTGGCCCAATTTCACTGCCTGCTGCTTCACATGTACTATTTATTCTTCAGGTTCAAGTTTATTTCCAGGAAAACTCCATTAAGCAAGCGCATTTTAAAGGTGATCCTGTAAGGCTCAAAACAATACAAAACAGTATGTTTAACAAATGTGAGCAGTGCGACACATAAGTAATAAACAAGGATGAACAAAATGTATTCAGTTTCCCACTATGCTCCCCCTTCCCCCAGATCACACCTGGAAATGAGCCTATGCTTAGTGTATCTTTTTGATAAAGCCTTTTAAATAAAAATAATTCAATTACGTATTTGTCATGCAATGTATTTTGTGGGCTTAATTATGGTCTCAACTATAGTGATACTACCATACTACTAAAAAGCTCTGCATTGAGAACTAAATGTGGCAATTTGCATTTACATAAGAGGCTGCTCTGCTTTTGGAATTCCATATCCACAAGCATTAGAATAACATTATTGTATGACTACAAATGGATCTGTTCATAAAGCACTGCAGATATGCACAGCTAACACACCCTCACCCTCATATGGCAGTGCATATGCCAGGATTCACAACCCCTAGTTCCCCGGATTCATGCCATGAGTGCAGTGCAGAGGGGAAAGGGGGAGTCAGGGGTGGAACTGCACCAGAAAAGGGGCATCCAATTAGATGCCTAGATCAGTTAAATAACGCATCCCTTGCTACTCATGGAGCAGAGGTTGGTGGCATATGACAATCCTCCAAGGACTGCCATATCCTATTTGTTATATTAAAATAAACATTGAGATATATCCACCTACCCTCAGTGCCTGCAAGGAAGATTGCCAATAACAGAACCAACTGGAGCCCAGTGTAAGTGGATGGGTACTAAGGAGAAGCTGCACAGCTGGACAGTCATCTGTATGGAGCCCAGTTGGTTTGCATACTGAAGATGGTCTCTGTGTGCCACTGGAAGTGTGTGCACACATGTATAAATTACATGTATGCATGGTTCCACCCTCGTGCATACAATTTCTAAGCCACCCATGATGATGAGCAGACAGCTCAGAATCAGGTGCAGGAGGGTCCACAATGTTGGTTGTGGCTGCAATTGAGTACCCTATGGGAATACTCCCTGCATAGCTTGGATACTCTGTGGGTTTTCCCAGAAATCCACAAGAGTAGAGGGGCTGGGAAACCCTTTGAGGATTGGGCCATTAGTATTCAATGGTAAAAGCATGGCACTTTTAATATCATTTTTTTAATCCTATAATTAATTGGTATTACTTGTTCAGTGTTGTTCTGATATAATTGACTGGGGATGAGCCAATTCCTGAGAGCATAAACCATGCCAATCTGAACTCATTTAGCTCAGTGTTGTGCTGGACAAGCTGAACTCTGCTTGTTCACTCAGATTTGCCTTGGTATTATACTTTCTTTTTTAATTTTATCCTCACGTTCTATGTGTGCTGCCCCTACATTGCTTGTTATGTGATTACATGAGCAAGTAATATCAGAGGGGACATCAGAGTAGTCCACGTGTACCAGTGCGTACTACAGTTTGCCAGTTTGTATGTATGCAAGCCAGAATATAAAGCAAGACCACACAGCTGCTCTGCACCATGTTGGGAAGAAGATGGATGTGGTGGGACTTTACAGTGGCAGGAGGAGCAGGAAGGATCACGTGGCTGGCAGAAGTAGGGTCAGGGCTCAGCCATGGGTCAATGTCACTTGGGAATGGATAGGAATAGAGCCAAAAGGGAAAAAAGTAAAGAACTACAAAGTGATATTTACTTTGCTCACAGACATTATTTTCAGTTTCAGTCACTTTAAGAAAAATAAAGAAGTATGTGTGTGGGAAGGAGGTGGCATTGGTCTGAGGCCAGGAAGGCTCAGGCACTATTAGGTTGAGAATTAAAAATAAATATACCTAAAGTAAAAGAAAAAAATAAGACGATTCCTTTTAAAGGTTATCTTGGTAAGACTGTGTGTTGTTTCTGTGTGTGTTGTGTTTTTTAATGTGTGTGTGAGTAGTTGGCATGTGCAATTAATACCAGACAGAAGGCAAAGAAGAGGCCCCTTGGCTAGTATGCCATAACTCGGCTGCCTAGTCACCCACTATTACCCAAAGGTTTTATTTTGAACTTAAAGAGTCTTGTGTGTTTCAAAATCATCCTGCTGTTTAAAAATTCTATCTTAACCAGCCCAAAAGCCCTCTGTGCTAACCAGCCACTTTTGCTAAAAAAACAACAACAAATCTTTTACTTGGGGCAAAACATTCAAAGGGCATTAACAACTCCTAGCAAGGTTAACAACTTGCCAACATTACTTTCCACCCCCAAAGCAGTGAAGGATTGTAAAATCCCATATTGAATGGCATGATTAGCAAGTCATTAACATGTTAGGGATTGCTCCTAAAACATGCTGGTGCACCTATGCAAAGCAGCTGTTAGTGCCTTTCATATAGGTGCACCAGCATACTGGTAGGTTCAAAGTGGTGATAATTAGTCCTTTGTGTGGTGCTACAGTAATTACTACCACCCTGAACTACATCTTATGACCTGTGAGTGCGATCTGCTACCTCCTACCCACCAGCAATCTGCTGGTAAAGAAAGTTCCATTCCTTGGTGTTCAGTGGTCCCCCCCCCCAAAACATCTGAACCCGTGGCCATGCATTTCTTAAAATACTCTGATGCCCAGTGGTTTCTTCATCCCAAACCCTGGCTATGCATTCTTTAACAATACACTGGTGTCCAGTGGTCCCCCCACCCACACTCTCTATAGGTTCAAAACCCAACCATGATCCACCTTCCCTGTAACTAGTGCCCACCCCAGTTTGTGGATTCATGTTACTGCAATTACTACAGTGTTCCCTGATTGGTGTTGTCACAGAGAGGTTCATATGCATCACCCCACCCTATCCTCAGTGCCCCCCATAGGTTCAACACTCCCCCAGCAAGCTAGCCTGACTCCTGTGTACCACTACCCTTTGGCAACTGGCAGAGACCCTCCACTCAACTACACAGCTGGCTGCCAACTGATAGTTCATGACTGCACACCTACTGTAAATAACTGTTTACAGTAGTGTGGGCAATATAGAGCCACCTGTTTCAGGTCAGTTTTGAACTTGGATTATGGTCCTGGTTAACTATTTTCTACAAAAGCCAGCCTGTCATTTCTGTAGGTTGGAAATGCCTGTTTAGTTTTTGTGCAAGCTTTTTCACATAATTTATACTGTTAAAGGATATAGAGATATGCTTGTTTTTTTCAAAGTCCAGTGTAAGGATACACTGCCATCCAGAAGTTTTCTTAGAAACAGACAAGATAAGCAGCACTGACTATGCATAAACAAGTCCATCATACTGTATGTACAGTACTATCAATTTTGCTCAGTGGAGGTTTTTGAAACATTAGTGCCCCCTAGCATTTCCTGTTACAAAACCAATTTGTATTAAAATGTAATGATTTACGACAGAGTTCAAACTAGTTTGTTAACTTAGGTGAAAACGTGTTTATCAAATGTTCCTAGCAGAAATGCAAGCAAAATTCAACTTAGCTGTCTTGATGTCTGATGACATGAGATGAAAAAAGTTTGCTATGTAAAATGCAGTTTATTAAAATAAGACTATTGAGAGAGAGAGAGAGAGAGAGAGAAATTATGATATTGCTTAACATCCAACAATGCATCAACAATGGTATTCAGAACATCTCATGCCATCAAGAGATGTGGTGTGTCTGAACAATAATACGGTCAAGATGGTATTTCAACATCTAATGCCATCAGCTAGGTTGTTTTGAACATCCAACGCCATCAAAATAGTATTCTGAACATCTGATATCATCATCATATCTTCTACAGCACAAATCCGTCTTTAGCAACTCAAAGTTCTGGTACCTCATGAGAAAGACAATAGCATGCAGAATCATATACCATCTACTATGCATCAAAATCATGATGTGACAAGTTGTTCAGGAACAAGACTCTCACTGGCTACAATCATTTACACTGAATCAGAACATAAGGGGACATAATGCTAGCAAGCATCACTCCCCCCACCATGAAGCATATAAAAGCAACTGTATGTCAATGACTGTACACCCTTGCCAAATAAGCTCCTTAGCTAATGTCTCATCTTTGACAACAGACTAAAAGGGGTGGGAGTGAGATTTTATCTGGGGGGGGATGCAGGTTCATCGAGTAGCTATTGTGTGTGCATGTTGCTTAGAATTGTGTAAATTGTCATCATCTGAACTGGTTATATGCCAAGCTGAAACTGGGACCATTGTATGGTGGGAAAGGTATCAGCTAAAGAAGAACTGTTTCCAGCAACCCTCTCCCCTTCCAGGGGGAAGGCAATGACTGTTAGCAATGTTATGTTCTTTTAACAAGAATGCACTGGTATGAATGTATTTGGAAGAGTCTGTTGCTTAATTACTTGCTAAATGTTTATATGCCATATTTTTCTTTTCAAGTCTGTTACTTAAAATAAAACCTACTGAATGGTATATAAACTGGGAATAGTATATGCCAAGTGGTCAGTTAGCTCACTTGGTTAGAGTGTGGTGCTAATAGCACCAAGATTGTAGGTTTGATCCCTATATTGGCCAGATCTTGATTTAAATCAAAGCACAGAATCAAGGATCCACCGAGGGTCCTGCCTGCCAGCCGCTGAGGTCGTGAGGGCCAGTGAAGCTGCCCTCCCCCAACCCCACAACAGCAACCAAGGTAATCTGCTGAACAAACATGCACCAGGGTGAGGAAATCAGGCCTCCTACTGCTCGCCTGCTCATGGAAGCAAATTCAAATTTTGGGCTTTGCACCATTTTTATCTGAATGCTGGCATACCACAAGAACACTTGCAAACCACAGCATGATTAAAAATCGGTGTGGAAGTAGAGATAGTTTTTTTCAGTACATTTATAGCTACCTAACTGCATTTCCATGAGTGTAGATGGGGTACCTTAATTAATTTGTGGCAAAAGCAGCATTTCTGTTACTCAATGTATGTTACCTTAATTGTCTCACTAGAATTCCAGTATGTTATGCATGCGTGATACGTCTCAGTTAACCGAAGGCTATTTTAAAGCTAAATATCAATTAATTCTGTACTGCCTTGACTGACTTTAAGATGGGGAGCTAGCTGCATTAACTGTACGAGTTTCTAGCTCTGTTCTAAAGCATGCCTTTGCATCTTAATAAGAATAAGTTCTTTTCTGTGCTCCTCTTACTAGCACTGTTAGAGTTTTCACACTTTTCCTCTTACCAACTCAGGTCTCACACTGCATTTGTAAGCTGTCTTCTCCCCTTCATAGCAGGAGATAAAAGACTTACCTGCCTTTCTGTTCCCCCACAGAATCAAAGATCCACTGAGGGTCCTGCCTGCCAGCCACTGAGGTCGTGAGGGCCTGTGAAGCTGCTCTCCCCCACGAGAGCAACCAAGGTAATCTGCTGAACAAACACACACCAGGGCAAGGAAATCAGGCCTCCTACCGCTCACCTGCCCCTGGAAACAAATTCAAATTTTTTTGCCCCACCGACGCATTGTGTCGGCTCCCCACCTCTCCCACCACCACCTTTGTGCAACTTGTCCTTATATAGGCGGCCTGCTGAACGGCTGAACCAATCAGCCCACTTTTCCATCTGCATCCTATACCCAGTCACCACTAGAGGCTGCTCCACTCTTTTTACAATTTAAGCTCTTTATTGATTTCAACACCAATATACAATACCAACAGCAATATCAGTCAGACATATACATTTGAAAATATCGATCAGACATATACATTTGAGAATATTAGGTGCTTCTTTTACATCAGAAATGAAAGAAAAGAGGGAGACTGCTCTACTCTGTTATTGCTTCCTGTTCCTTTTCTCTCCCCCCACTGCCTATCACCCACCCTACAAACCCCCTCCTCCTCAACATGCTTCTCTTTCTCCTGTCTCTCATTTCTACTCTGTCCCTTGTGCTCTTCCCCCCTTCCTCAAACTCCCCTACAAGTGAAGCATCTCGACCCAAGGACTACCCCTACATCCACACAGCCTGGCATTCATAGGCTCCTGCAAAGCACACCAAGGAGAACCCATCCTGCACCGTGTCTACCCTCCACCCAGGCTATGGGATCTTCCCCCTACCCACATATACCACATACAACTAAGATCACTGCCATAAATGGACTACCCTTGCAAGGACACTCCTGCATTGGGTGCTGCTCCCTATGAAGCCTACGAACCCTCCGCCTCTTATCTCATTCCACCCTCTCCTACTGTCAGCCCCTTGCACATTACCCCTCCCTATCCCCCTCACTTTCCAACTCACTGGGGACCGCAGCTCATATAGATCATTGTCTCCGAAAATCAGCCTGGGAAACTGTGCTCAGGTCCCTCCTCTTACTGCTCCTCCTAATATCCAATAATATCCACCCTAATCCTGGCCCAATTGCAGCCTCAACACCTAATCATACCCCCAATAGCGGGCTTCGTATTGCCAGCCTCAATGTCTGTAGTCTGCTAAAAAAGTGGGACTCATACTGGGGATGGGTTGTCCAACACCAGCTTGATGTCATTGCCCTAAATGAAACCTGCCTCTCCCACTTGATCCAGGACTCGATGGCAGCCTTGCTCAGTTCCAACCTCTTCAGAGCTGATCAACAAGGGAAACATGGAAGGGGTTGTGCCATCTATGTTAAAGGCACAATACACTGCCAGCTACTTCCCCTCCACTCTTAAACTCAAAATGGGCCACTCCCAAACCCCCCTTCTTATCATGGCAGCCTACATTCCCCTTAGAGACCAGAAAATGGCCTTCCACTCAATCTTGTCATATCTTGCCTCCCTCCCACAACAAAATGAACAAATTATACTTGGGGACTTCAACACCAACTGGCTAGCTAAGTCTACCACACCACTTGTAGATGCAGCTACAGCCTAAAACCTCACTCAAGTAGTCACCTCTCCTACATGTCTGGACCCCCGCACTGGATCCTCCTCCCTCCCTACTGGACCTGGTCCTCATCAACTGTCCCCATAAAATCACTAGCACCACGGTGCTAGCAAATACTATCAGTGACCATTCCCCAGTTCTCTGCACATGGTCCTGCAAAATGACCAAGACCCCCCCAAGGTAATTGTCCATTGCAACCTAGGCCCAGGTAAACTTGCTCACCTATGATCCCATCTCAGGTCACTAGACTGGTCCTTCATAGCTAACACCCTCAACCCTGACCTAGCCCTTGACCTATTCATTTGCACTTTCAATACCATCTGTGACCAATTTGCCCCACTTTCAAAAAGGATGGCCAAAGGCAACCTTGCTCCTTGGATCTCCAACCAGCTCCATGCCTTGATGTGTACATGAAACTCTCTCTGGCACCTCTCAAATGAGACTGGCCATACATCAGATAGGCAGAAGTATAGAGAGGCATGGAACAAATGTATGTAGACATTACGCAAAGTCAAGGCGGAACACTATAAAGCTACACTCACCAATACCTGGAGCTCTGGGCACAAATTCTCAAACAATGTCAAGGAAATAGGAAGCAAAAATCCTAACATCCCCCCAACCAGATAGTGGTGGATGGGCACCTGACTTCAGACCCCTCTAGTATTGCCTTGGCTTTTAAACAAATTTTTACTAACCTCAGCCATGTCCTCTCTCCTAACTTCTTTGACCCACCCCCTGCCAGCCCCATCCAACCCAGCTAAACCCTCCCTTCCACCTATGGTGCATCACCCTCAAGACCGTGGAACCCTATCTCAGAAATGCTCTTAGCCATGCCCACTATAGTAGTGACTCCCTGGATCTGAGTCTTCTCCAGCTCACCCTCCAAGACGTGCTCTACCCACTTAACCATATTCTGAACCTTTCCCTCTGCCAAAGTAAAATCCCCTCCATATAGAAATCTGCCTCCAGTACCTCTATATTTAAAGGTGGGGACCGTACTGACACAAATAACTACTGGCCCATATCTATCCTCCCCCCATCCAGAGCCCTTGAATGCATTGTCTATGACCAGCTTACTGACCACCTTAATAAACACAATCTTCTCTGTAGACAGCAGCATGGCTTCTGCAAAGGGCATAGTACAACTACTGCCCTCCTAGAATTCACCACGCACATCCACTCTGAATTAGACAAAGTCCATAACACTGGTGCAGTTTTTGTTGACCTCACTAAGGCATTCAACACCATCAATCACTCCCCCTTGCTAGTCACACTCTCCAACATTGGCTTTTCACAGGATGCACCACACTGATTCACTGACTACTTAACAGGCAGGTGCCAACAGGTAAAAATCGTCACTACCCGAGCCAATAGTCTACCAATTCTCTCAGGGGTCTCACAGGGGTCCATCCTTGTTCAAGCAGTCTTCTGCTATATGCGGATGATGCTGTCCTTTATGCCTCCGGCCATGACCCTTTGCAACTCCATCAAACCTTCCAGTCCTCCTTTAATGAAGTTGAACAGTGGTTCACTAAACAACGCCTTATATTAAACTAAAAGAAGACCAAATTCATGGTTTTCACCCACCCCCAAAAAACTAAGCAGTCACTTTGCCCCCAGATCCTAACTGCTGACCTAACCCCTCTTGAACAAGTAAACTCCTTCAAATATTTAGGCATCACACTGGACCGGCTCTCAATTTCTACCAACACATACACCAACTGTCCATGGCCCTCAATGTCTGCCTAGGACTGCTATACCATCTCAAACACTGCCTTACCCAAGATGCTCTCCGACTCGCAGTCTCATCTTCTATCCTCTCCCTCCTAGACTACGGTATACTCATCTACAGCACTGCCACCACTTCAGCCCTAAATAGGCTCCGTCTCTCCCTAAACAAAACATGTCACCTTGTCCAGGACTGTCACCACCTTACACATAACTGCTCACTATATAACTCCACTAACTGGCTTAACCTCAACAATAGGATCAAATTCCACACCTCTCTTATGGCCAAAAAAATCACCCTAGGTCTCTCCTCTCTGAGTCTCACCTCCTTAATTTACCTGTACACTACACCAAAAGTAACTTGTACTGTAGCTCCAGCAAGCAACATCTCACAGTTCCCCAATGTCATACCTCCCAATTTCAAAGGTCCTTTAGCTACAAGACCCCCTCCTGGATGAATGACCTACCCAGCTTCATCACAGCCCAAAACTCCATCAGTCTCTTCAAAATCCACCTCAAGGGTCACCTCCAATCCTCAAACTGTTGTGACTGCTACTGACACTGTCACACGTTCTTCTCACCACAATGACAATGGCCTCTGGCTGGCTTTCCACCACATTTTTTTTCTTTTCTTCTTCTTATTTTTCCTTTTCTCCTTTCTTTCTTTCTTTTTTTATATTATTTCTCCTACTTTTTACCATGTATCAAGAGTACTCTAATTGTTACCGTAACTTGGTATTGTTCAATATATGTGATATGGAACCTTTGTAAATGAGTCTCTGACTCAAAGGTACTTTCCAATTTCTGAATAAATAAATAAATAAAATAAAAATGTCTACATATTTTGGGGCTGGCAGTATAGCCTAGTGGTTAGAGTAATGAGGTGTGAATGAGCTTGGTAAATTCAGCATACCTGAGTTTGAGCCCCACAACCTCCACTTGCATTCTGTGTGACACTGAATAAGGCTCTTAACCTCCCCAGTGCTCCTGGGTCACCCCTGAAAACAGTCACTTGTGTATAGTGGGCCTTACCTGGTTACCAAAGAATTAAAAAAAATTGCTTGGGTTTCTATTCTGCTGGTCCTGTGAAATTCACATCACTGTGGGATATATGTGAGGTCCAAACACTGGGATTAAGATTTGCTTTTGGGCTAGTATAAAATAAATGTGCCTTCCACACATTTGGCTTCAAAGTTTGGGTTTGGTTAACTAAAACCAGGTCATAATACTCACATATTTGGACACCCCAAATTTGGTGCCAAATCATGTGAGTGGAGTGATACAGTTTTAGTTAACCTAACCCAAACTTGGTAGTCAAATGTATGGGAGGCAACCTGGTTTACTTTATTTTATACTAGCTCAAGTGCAAACCTTAACCTCAGTTTTTGGGATCTCACATGAATCCCACAATGTTGTGAATTTCACAGGTCAAGAAAAGTTTACAATTAATGGTGGTATATCCCTCAATAGAAAAGAATGTTCAGTTATTTATTTGGCATTTTATTTACGCAACATAAGTTTGAAAAGGAAAAAAAAATAATATACAGTTCTTCTTTTATTCACTAACCTCCATTCATCCTAAATTTTTGTGGACAAAAGAGAGTGGCAGATAATAGAGGGTGGTGGTTAAAGGGAAAGATAACATTTCTGGGAAACAGGACAGAAGCTTACACTGGTGGTAGGTTAGACTGGTAAATAAGAGGGGGCAGATAAAGGATAACCATTGTATATGCAATTAACAAGTAAATATGCAAGAAGAATGGTACCCTTCTGTACATACTAGTATAATATTGGTAGTAGGAGTCTTTGGGGGAGAGTCTGCTGAATTTGTCTTTTTGCAGCTTGCAACATTGTGTAAACAGTTTGCACAGCTATTCCTGAGAATCACAACATCAATCAAAGTTAGTATAAGGTGGTATGTTAGTGATAAGCTGGCCTCTATAATGGATGAGACTTAGCAACAAACAGAATCCAGATAGTAACAGTCTAACAGTTCTTACCAACAGCTATGTGCACACCTCTTTGCCTTTCATAGCCATCTGTCCTCCAGGAAAGATTTATTTTCAGTCCCTTTCATGTGCCAAATACCAAGAAATTACACAGGCTATTAGCTTTAGGGAGTATTGTTTGACAAGAGCTCACAACCTTAAAGCAGTTGTGCTATCGGGTTTAAGCTCTGGACTCAGGCATCTTCAGGCAAACTTGAGGTGAACTCCTGGTGGTACTTCACTAAAGGTGACCTCCTGCTTTTAGGTGTGTGGGAAGACGTATGAAGACCAGATGTTGTTTTCCTTCCTTCCTTCTGTCAGCTGCAGTTTGGTGTTAGGATGTTATGGTATTGTCAGATGTAAAAAAATCCACTTCATGAGATGGCAGTAAGATATTCAGAAATGCCACACATGCATGCACATACTATTGTGTCCTGGTACTAATTGTTTGAGAAAATGTTCATATCGTATACACTACAACATCCATGAAGCAGCATCCCTCTCTGTACATCACCAGAGCGAGGGATGACCCCATGTAGTTTGCTGACATTCCACCAAGAAACATTTGATAAAGATGTTTTTGACAAAGTCCACTCAATGGAGTTTGAACTTTGCGCTAGTTTCTTAGAACCTTCAGCAATTTCAATTAGGCAACTAATCATCACTTTCAAATAGGCAACTAATGATATATATATATATATATATATATATATATATATATATATATAAGAAAAAGTGTCATACCAATAAAATATTAATAGAGCTTTGATGTCACACAATTGTTACAAAAACACATCTCAGTTATTTCACAAGTTGGTAATTTCATAATATAAAATAAATGATTTGACATTTTAGCACATTGACTTCATAAGTCAGCGCTTGACAGGACATGAAACCATGCAGTTATTCTCAAAACTTTCTCCTGTCCTTACCTTCTGTATCTATATCCTTTTTCCCCTACTCTCATTAGCCCTCGCCCCCCCTTACCACTCATTAGCTCCATCTTCTTCTACTACTTCCTCCTGTTATTTTTAACCCCTCCTTCTTACTTAACTACTCTCTCCTGTCTCGGTACAGTCCCCACATTTTCTACTTAACTACTCTTATCTAACTACTCTCTCCTGTCTCGGTACAGTCCCCACATTTTCTACCAACCTCTATCTTATGCTAATAATTCCCACCATGCACTGTCATAATTGAGCACCTGGTAATATATGAACCTTACTATACCTCTTTTTGGTATGATATACTTACATGAATTGATGCATTTTAATCTTATGTGTATTTTGTTTCACGTTTGCTGTTTATATGTTGCCTCTTTTATGCTAAGTCTCCTGTCTGTGCACATGATTTAGGACCTCCTTGTGAATGAGCTTGCTCAATGGAGTTTTCCTGCAATAAACTTGAAACTTGAACTTGAAAATGACCACAAGAGGGTACTCATGTGTTGCATTATTGATGCACATGTTTACACACAATACAGTGTTGTTTATCAGTTTATTCACAATGAACAAGGACTGCAGATTACGTAACATTGTAGACACTGGCCTAACCAATGTAAATCAAGCCTCAGTTGACCTACAATGAAAATTAACAAATCAGGCTTTGTATTGGGCCAACCTGCACCTATAGGTTCCACAGGGAAGTACCACTGGAGGTCGACAGTAAATTTGCCGACCTCCCACACAGGTATGGCACAATACAGACACCAATATTGTGCCGGCCCAAATGGAAGTATTTTTTGTGGGGTGCTACACCCCCCACACACACCTTGTACTTTTATATAATCAACTCCAGGTCAGAGTTGTTCCAGAGATGGGGGCAGAACACCAGAAAGAAAGCATCACCCAAAAAAAGACCATTACAGGGACTGTCACTGTAATGGTCTATTTTCAGGTTTTGCTGTTGGGGTGTGAGAAGGTAACCAGTCCCACAGTAGGCACACAGTCATGAACTGTCAGTCAGTGGCCAGCTGTGGAGGTGAGCAGAGGGTCTGTGTCAGTCACTGAGGGGGTGGCATTCTATGATTGATTTGGCTTGTTGGGGGATGTTGGACCTATGAGGGACATTGGGGACAGGGCAGAAGGTTGCAAAAGAGCCTATCTAGGGTAACATCAATCATGGAACATTGTAATATTTGTAATAACATTTATGCACAAAGTGGAAAAAGGGGCACCTGGGGCATGGTGGGTGGGTGGGTCAGGGCTGGAGTTCATACCTAGTGGGGTGGGGGACCACTGGATACCAGGATATCATTAAGGAATGCACAGCTAGAGGTTCAGGGTGGGGGGACTATTGAACATGAGGGTATTGTTAAGGAATGCATGGCTGAGGTTCGGATGGTACACCACTGGGGGGTTGGGAAAGGGAAAGGGAGCATTGTTTAACCAGGAGTAGCACACTAAGCCAAAACTTGTTTCCAGATGTGACCTGGGAGCACAAGGAACTTAAGTGACTTGCTCAGGATCACACAGTATGTACTAGGGTTGGAGGCAGGGGGTACCACTAGCCACTAGTGGTGGGTGAAGTTAAAAAACTTTGCTCTGCAGATAAATTAGCAAATTCACCCAAATTTGTGAATTTAATATGTGATGCAAAGTTCAGCTTTGCATTAGAGTTAGAATTTCATGAATGGTGGATTTGATAACTTTGCCTGTGAATTGTGCCTCTAGGTGAAGTTTGCAATGATCATTAGGATTATAGGTCACATGGTGCTGCAATGAGCTGTACTGCCATGCACAGGCTGAATTCTGTGAGGTTTTATGAAGTGAGAGTTGGTCTTAAGTCTGCTCTGAATCTCTGTGTCCAAAAGTGTCTAGTATGCCTTGTGCGTCTACATTATCAATTATTTTTGGTATCTTTAATGATCAGTTAACCCCAATAGTGAATCCACTCTGTCCTTATTTCCATTCCAGAGGGGTGCTATCTTGGGGCAGTTCCAAAAAATGTGAAGAAGGGTACCTTCATCCTGTGAACACCATATACATTGATTGGATGGTATTAAACCCCAAGCAGCCAATTTTTGTGGAGAGTATTATAAGTTGTTCAAAATATTAAATTGCATGAGACATAATCGATCCTGTGTTACTAAACAGTGACAGTTACATCAGAGGGCGGACCAGTCTTTATTCCAGTGGGGAAAGAGGTCTGACCAGTATGTTGTGGGACCAAAGGTTTCTGAAAAATGCCATTCATAAAGAGTACCATATAATTTAGAAATTGCTTTAGGAATATTGGCTAGGGGACTCAATTCTGAGTAGAATGAGAATTTGGGTGACAAGGGAGGTATCTTGCCAATCTCTTTAATAAGGAGATGTCTTAATTGAAAAACCTTGAAATAATCAGACAGTTGAATTCTAAATTTATTTGTAAGTTCCACCGTCGAGAACCATGAACCATCATTTCCCACAAACAAGGACAGCTTTCCATCTCCCAATTGGAGTAGCCACTTTGGTGTTAGCCTCTTGTTATCAATTTTAAAAGCTGGGGAGTTCCAAATTGATTGAGAGGTATCCATATAGTGCTTTTATTGTAAGAAGACACATAATTGGGAATGGGCTGTTATGGAAGTTTCTATTACGGTTACTTTTAAGTTTTTTGGTAAAGAAGATATTTTTAAGAATAACAACGTGAAGGGTTCCAAGTTACATGAATGAATCAACTCTAATTCTATTTTGAGCTGAGGAGGGAGGGAGGGAGGAAGCTGGGGGGTTTGGATCTAACCATCTGAGGTATTTGGAGACATGACTGGCCCAGTGATACAAATTAAGATATGGTAGACGTAAACCTACTTTTAGTTTGGAGGCAGCTAATTTGTGGTATGCTATTCTTGGTTGTTTCTTGGACCAGATGAATTTCATTATTAATCTTTGAACCTTCTTAAACCAGGTACCCGGTAAACAAATATTGAGTAATTGGAGGGGATAGAGTAGATGGAAAAAAATATTAATTTTGATTAAGTTTATCCTTCCCCACAATGAAACAGGGAGAATCAACCATTGGTCTAAGTCCTGAGTCAAAATTTGTAGCAGGGAATCCAAATTTTTCTTAATGATAAGCTGTGCATTCCTGGTAAGTTCAAAACCAAGATATCTTATGGATTCTTGGGACCATGAGAGACCTAGGGACATGATGCCATTTTTAAATACTTTGTGATTTAAGGGTAATACTATAGACTTACCAACATTTAGTTTATAATTTGATAATCTACTGTATTCCTCAATGATCTCTAGCATTGCTGGAATAGATGTCTCTGGGTAGGAGAGATGTAAAAGAAGATCATCCGCATATGCAGATACCTTAACCTCAGTACCTTGGAGTGTTAAACCCTGTACCTCCTAACATATAGACAGTTTACAGATTAGAGGCTCCAGGTATATGTTGAAAAGTAGGGGAGAAAGGGGGCAACCCTGTCTGGTGCAAGAGTATAAGGAGAATGGCTCTGAAATCACTCCATTCCCTGAGAGTCTGGTGGATGGATTCTGATAGAGGGCTTTCACCCATTCCTGGAATTTTTGTGGAAAACCAAGGGCATTCAAGGTTTGAAGTAGAAAATTCCAGTTAACTTGGTCAAAAGACTTCTTGGCATCAAGGGACACCAAAGCTACAGGAAAGGGGGCATCTCTTGACACTGAAAAGATGTGCAAGAGGGTGCGAAGGTGATCTACCAATGATCTCTCCTTCATGAAGCCCACCTGTTGTATTCCTATTAAGTCTGGAAGTATTAAGCTGAGCCTGTCCACTAATAATTTAGTTAAAATCTTTATATCTTGATTAAGCAGGGAAATGGGCCTGTAGTTTTTCACAGAATCTAAATTCCTGTCTGGTTTCGGTAAAAGAACAATGAGAGCTTCAAATAAAGTGGGATCTACTTGTGCACCTGATAAAATTTGTTGATATAAAGGTAGACGATATGGGATAATTTGATCTTTAAATTTCTTGTAGAAATCGGGCGAGAATCTATCTGATCCTGGGGTTTTATCAGTGGGGAGATTTTGTATCACCTCAGCTATTTCTAGGATGGAAAAAGGTGCTACTATTACCCTTTCTTTTCTGTATTGTGTGCAGTGAGGTAGTGCTTTGGGGGAAGGGAGCTATATTACCTAGGTAGCAGCAAATAAAAGGCAGCCTTTTCTGTGTGGGCAGCACTAGTGCTGTTTTAGTCAGCGTTCTGTGTGAATGATTTTCCCCATTTTCTGTGGTTTGTAATTTTAGTTCTGTAGAAACTTTAGATGTGTCTTATTGAATTATTTTTGTCAGTGTGATTTGACTATATTGATGTCATTTTTGGTTGGTGATTGAAGTTAGCAGTTTTCATGCAGATAGGAATGTCATTATAATTACTTGAGTTGTTGTATGTCTTCCCTTAATTTTGTATAATTTAGTCTAATGTTGTTCTTTTATCTGTGTCTTGTGTGTTTCCTCCTTTTTTCCACATTTAATTTTCCATGTGTGGGGGCACACTGCTGCCAGTATCTCCTCCCCTACCACCATCAGCCTTGTGTGTCTCCCACACCTCCTGGTACTGAATACTGAGACGGGCCTGGCTGGCACCCCATAAGAAGTTACTAACCCCCCAGCTGTGTACCCAGACCATACAGATCTTACAAGTGAGCAGACAAAATAAAGAATAAAATCACAGAAAGTTTTTTTTTTCTCCTTTTTTAAGAAACATGCAGGGAAATTCAAAACATTTATGAATGAAAGAAAGATCAAAAAAGATAAGACAGTAAGAGAAATGCTTCAGAAAGCTGTAGAGAAAAATGGAAATAACTGTAATAAAAGAAAGCACTACAGACAGAAAGGTGTTATAAGAAAAGAGTTAAAAAAAGAAAAATAGTATTTGAAAGTACATTTGATCACAAACTCCTACAAAACTCCTAAAGCATCTCATCTTTCCACTAGCTTTCACAACTGCAACATAGGCCCTGTCCACACTAGCACATTTTCCTTGTTTTAAACTGTCTTAAAGATCAGTGGCAACCCTTTTATATATTGCTAATAAAAGCTTGAATTCAAGTCCTTGTGTCATGATTAGTTTTTACTGAAAATTTCATGCTATTTGGGTTTGTGTTTTTTTTTTAAATCAGCATTTGTTAATTTACTCTGCAGTAACTGAAAACAGTCAGTCTGTTTCCGTTCCTCTCAGTGGGGCTCTGAGTGAGCCTTGGAGAGTGGTGACATCATATTGGAGCAGCTGTTAACAGAGTTAACTCTGTTAAGACAGTTTGAAAGTACTGTATCCAGATTGTAGCATGTTAAAACCATTCTACAATCTGCATTCAAAACTCATGTTAAAACCCTGCTGAGAATTCCCATATGGTAACATTGCAAATTTAACAAGTCATAACTCCATCAGTCATTGCAGGTAATGGACAATTTATATATAAAAACAAAGATCCCAGTGAGCACTGCAATACTGAGACATAATACACCCTGACAAATTCATGGGGTATGCACAGCACCCAAAATTACCTTCCAACTTAACTATGGTGTCAAATCCACAGTTCAGGTCTGATTATCACCAAAAATTCAGAAAATGTGTCTTGTATTTTGGACTACAACCTTACCAGGATGCCGACAAATACAATAATAAGTGACCAAGGTATGCCTAAAAAAAACACACATATTTGCTTATATAAAGTCAACCACTGGGAGTTCAGATGAACACTTAATATATTTTTTCTTTGAAACCAGCACAACAAAAGAAAATTAGAATGAAGCAGGAAAATTGCTTTCCAGATTGCCTTAATGTCCCTTAACCCTTATCCAGTAAAACATTTCTAACTCTAAGCCACAGTCATCTTTCTTACCCTAACCTGATAACATATTACTAATACTAAGTCAGGAACATATTTCTAGCCCT
The DNA here is from genome assembly GCA_016271365.2 of Neoceratodus forsteri. Classification (NCBI taxonomy): domain Eukaryota; kingdom Metazoa; phylum Chordata; order Ceratodontiformes; family Ceratodontidae; genus Neoceratodus; species Neoceratodus forsteri. The sequence continues at coordinate 1,092,129,733 of CM057458.1, forward strand.
AACCCAGAAACTTATTTAAAACCCTAAATCAGAAACATATTTCTAACACTTACTCACACATTATTTCAATCCGTCAGCAATCAATGTCTCTGTATGCCACAAAACACTTACAGAAACAAAACAGAACTTTTTCTTAAACCGATAATATAAACATGCATGCACACTGAAAATTTCATGCTATTTGTTTTTGTGTTTTTTTTTAAAAATCAGCATTTATTAATTTACTCTGCAGTAACTGAAAACAATCAGGCTGTATCCATCCCTCTCAGTGACACAGCTCTCACCTTCCATACCCACTTCAATGCCTTATCCTCCGCCATAAATTCTTGGATAGGCCTTCTTTACCATCATAGAGATTGCCTCCCCAAGCTGCCCTCTGACTGGCCATCACCTCCTCCATCCTGTCATTAGTGGACTATGGCCTACCCATTTACGTTCTGGCCGACAATACCACCTTGACTAAAATCCAGTTCTCAATCAATAAGGCCTGCAGGCTCCTGACTGGAGCCCCTAGCTGCACACACACTTGCCTGCTCTACTCCACCAGCCTGTTCAGCTTTGAGGAGCATCTGTGCTACCAGACCTGCCTACTCACCAAAACATCTGTCCTACGGCTCTCCCCGTTGGGGGTCTCTGCATCCCTATTGCATGCGTCCCCATCTATTGCCACCCATAGCTCAGTCAAGGCCACTTTTCTGGTACCCAGAACCAAGACCTCTCTAGCATAGAGGTCCTTCTATTACTGAGCCCCTGCTTGGTTCTACTCCCTCCCACCAGGCATCACAGACATTGCCAAAATTGGTCCCTTCAAAATTGCCCTCCAGAACCATCTCTTTGGCACTCACTGCTGTAGATGCACCTAATTAATCCTACTGTGGGACCCTCCTATCAGGCCCCCAGACTTGACAACGTCCTCCGGACAGCCTATCCTTTCCCCCCCTCCTTCCCACCCCACTCCCCTTCCAAACTCCTCCCTTCCTAGGTATTCTCCCCTGCACATCCAGGGCTGTGCCTTGTATATGATTGTAAAATTGTATAAATTATATTGAGCAACCTATGTGTTCTCTATAGTTAATGTACTGCACCTGTACTGTTCTCATTGTTGTAACCTCACTATGTAACTCTGTCTACCCTCCCTGCAACGAGATGTCTTTGTAAATGAGTCCATGACTCAAAGATTGTAAATCTGACTTTCCTAATAAACAAATAAATACAGAAAAAGAAATACCAACTGAAAATAGACATAGAAACACCATAAAAATTAAAAAATTAAAATCACCATAAAATGACCTTGTGATATTAACAAGCCATAAGTCCATCAATCTTTTGTGTTAAGGGGCAATCTATATGTCAAAAACAAAGCCTTAATCAGTACTACAAGATGAAAACATAATACTCCCAACAAATTCATGGGCTATGCATAGCATCCTAAAATTACCTTGCAAATCCACCATGGTGCCCAATCCACAATTCAAGTATGATAATCGTCAACAATGCAACAAATGTGCATCTCTTCTTGGACTATAACCATACCAAATTTCAGACAAATCCAACACAAATTGATTGAAATATGCCTTAGCAATTAAAAAAAAAAACATTTTTGCCTATATAAAATCAACCACCAGGAATTAAGATGAACATTTAGTATACATTTTTATGGCTGTCAGTGGAGCCTACAGCCATTTGGGGATTGATCATAGCGTACTGTACAAAAATGGTTGCTCGTGGAACCTTCTGTTGCACTTTTGGAAGCATCCTTCCACAAGTCCAATGGAGCTTGAAACCCTCTGCCACGATCAGTCACTACAGAATAACAGCCGCACTACTTTGGCTGTTACTTCCGCATTCTGGGCAAGAACTGCACATGCATGAGTTGCATGCATGCATGCACAGTTCCACTGGTGCCACCATGTTGTGAATGGCAAAAATGCTAGTCACAACAGCTATGGATGTGCAAGTGCTTCACATGTGCAGATCTGTTGCCACTGCCATCTTTTGGATGGCACTCCTCCCACACCCTCTCACTGCTCCTGTCCTCCCCACTCCCTTCCAGCACCATCAGGAAAGAAAACCCTCCTGTACCCTCCCACTGCTGCTGTCCTCCTGACTCCCTCAATTCTCTGTCCCTGGCTCAGCAACAGTGGTCATGGAGGAGGTTGCTGGTGTCCCTTTCACTGCTAGTGGTGATGGCACTGAGCCTGGTCTTGATAGTAGGTCCCCAGTATGGATATGTGGACCAGTGGACAAACAGCTGATAGCTCCTTTCTGTGTATAGCAACACATTGGGCACTGGTACCCAATTGGTCTGATAGCAACACTCTGGGTATTTGCTAGCAGGTAACTCTGGCAGTGAAGAGTGTTACTGGATCACACACAGGTCAAAAAAATTTAATATTTGCTTCTGACTGAGATTGATGAGTGGATGCAGCCTGTGGTGGTAGTAACTCAGAGGGTAGGAGTGGCACAGGGTCTTCAGGCTGCTATGGAATGGGAGAGACAGAAGACTGCTGACCTTGATACATTTGTATATCAGTAGCTTAATTTTTACTCAACTTCACCTTGGGGTATCCCAAGGGTGAAGTTACAGGCAAAGATGCCAATGGTGAATTTTGTATTAAATAGAAAAAATATACAAAATTGTTCATGAAGGCGGATTTTGCAAATCCGCCTTAACTTTGCTGGCACATTAAAACTTTGTAACATCTCTACTAGCCACCAGTCAAATGACACAGCCATATTGGCTGGGTGTTTGGGGTGCAGGAAGGATCACTAGGCACCATAGAATATTTATTACAGACTAGCAGGGGTGTTTTGTGGGTGAGGGGGGCACTAGACCATTAGTGAAGTAACTCTGACAGGTCCTGGGGGGTTGCAAACACTTTTTGCTCCAGGCCTTTAATGAGGTCATAATGAGATGCAAATGACCCCACAGAACCATGCTAGTGCTATGGGATCATTCACATATTAATGTACAAATAAGGCTGTTTGCACCAGAGGAGCAATTACTTCAAGTGGGCCATAACAGCACAATTGTCATCCCAATCCCCATAGCACCCTGTTGGCCACATACCACCTGTGGCCAGTAGAGGGCTGTAGTTTGCACTTGCAGTCAGGATACTGCATGCCTAGTATATTGGAACATGTCTTTTGCACTCACAAAGTGACCAGACATGTTTCAATATACCACCTGTTTGCTGCAGACACTAATTTGCTCTTGGAGGAAACATTAAGTGGGCCCAAATCTGGACCTATGCATATCCTGGCCCAAGAGTCTTGTGTGTACTGTTTTCAGAATCATCATGCTGTTTAAAACAAGCATTTGTCAATGCCAAATGTTGTCTCACTGGCATTGGTACTGGTAGTGCAGGAGTTAGAGATGCATAATAGGAATGGCAGTGAAGTATTGAACTGATGCCAATCCCACCCCCACCCTGCAGAGAGTGACAGGCGTTGGGGTGTGCCTTTGGGTCATCAGCTATAACGCTTGTGCCATTGTACCTTATCCTACCCTGTAGGCACTGACAAGTGTCATGGTGTACTTTGGGATCTTTGAGCCTCATACTTATCCCATTCCATCAGGAAATATGCTGAGATGGGTGCAGCACAGGAGAATGGGGTGAACTTTAGGCCCAACACTCCAAGGAACACCTCAGTGCCTGTCACTGGCTGCAGGGTGGGGGTGGGGGTTGGGGTGGAATGGTGTGAGCATTGCAGCCAATGATCCCAAGTCACACCCCTGATGCCTGTCAGCCTTGACAGGGTGGAGTGTTACAGTTGGAAACCCTAACGTCATAAATGCTTGTTGGTATTTTCACTCCAAATTTTCAACATAGGAATTTTTTGATCCCACCTCATGAAGAGCAGCACAATCAGTTTGTTAGCTGAAAGATGGTTTTGCACAGCGGTTATGCCATTTGGCGACACAGGGATGAAAACACATTTTGGGCAAGATGTGAAAAATGACAACCATATTGTTCATGAGGAGGTGTAAAAAATGGCAATGTTTAAAATCTGGGGTAAAAATATGAAAAATTGGTGAAGTCATGAGCATGCATAGGAACTGCGCAACACACGTCCATATACCAATTATTTGGGGGAATTTTTTAGCCACATTTTCAACATAGGAATTTTGGGACCTCCCCTCATGAACAGTGGCACTGTGATTTTGTTACTCTGTCCCAAAAGTTGATTTTCCACAGCGACCACACCATTGTGTGCCACAAGTGCAGAAACACATTGTGGGCAGGCTGTGAAAAATGACAGCTGTACTGTTCATAAGCAGGTGTGAAAAAATGCCAGCGTTGAAAATCTGGCATGTAAATATTGCAAATTTGAGAAGTTACAAGGGTGCGTGGAAACTGCACAACGCACTCTTGTAATACAGTCATTTTATGGACTTTCGTCACCAAATTTTCAACATAGGCATTTTAGGACCTCTGCTCATGAACAGTGTCACCGTCATTTTCTGAAACTGTTCCAAAAACTGATTTTGCACAGCAACCGCGCAATTCTGCGCCAGACACGTGAAAACACATTTTGGCCAGGATATGTAAAATGACAACTGTACTGTTTATAAGGAGGTGTAGAAAAATGGCAGTTTTGAAAATCTGGAGTGTCTTGACTAACCAACAGTACTCCCTCCACCAGTGTCTACTGTGAGGGGTCACTGCCTCCTTCGCACTTTGCCTACACCTGGCCCCTTTTTACGCACTTATCCCCTGACAACTTCACATTGGCTGCAATTACCCTTCATCCCTCCCCCCCTCACCCTTCTACTTCTTCCCTCATTACCCCCAGACCTCATGCTACCCCTTTCCCCTTTCTTCCTCCTTCCAATCACTAGTTCCTTACTTAGTTTATTTGTTGATTATGTACTGTCTTTGAACCAATCTTAATATTTATACTAGCCATTTATGTTGTCTATTGTAACTTGTGATGTGGAACCTTTGTAAAAGAGCCTTGGCTCAAAGGTATTTGTAATCCTAGACCAAATAAAATAAATAAATAAAGTATTACAAATTCACGAAGTTACGAGTGTACGTGGAAACTGCGCAATGCACGCTCATGAAACAGTCATTTTTTTGATTTTTTTCACCAAATTTGCAACATAGGCTTTTTGAGAGCCCAGCTCATGAACAGTGGCACTGTCATTTTGTTAATTGATCCTGAAAGGTGATTCCATGCAGTGACTGCAAAATCACCTTTCGGGACAGAATGACGCCATGACAGTGACTGAACTCTTAAGAAGGGGTCCCAAGAACCCCATGTTGAAAATTTGGTGCCAAAATTCCCAAAAATGCCTGAGATACGCACCAAAGTTGAAAAAACCTATTTATGTCATTATACAGCTTACCGGCATTTCTTCAGTTTGCGGTCGGCTTTGAAGAGTGCAGACATGCTCCTGGTCCAACAAAGATCATTGCGCCAGACTCCGGAGGTTAGTATGGGGTGAGGGCATATGGGAAGGCAGGGTGCACAGAGGTTGGGTGCGGGTTGGGTGCGGATTGGGGAGGGAACAGGACAGACTGTGAGGTACAGTTTTCTTCTTTTACAGAGGTAAAAAAAACATCATGGGACTTTTTTTTACATGGGCATTTGGCACATTGGGGTGGGTTCCCAGCAAGCCACCTGACTGTTGGGGGGGCTAGCCGATGGAGGATTTGGCACCCCTGTCTGCACATAGCGAGGGGGGGCAAGAGCCGAGGGGGACTGGGCACCCGCCATGGCACAGAACGAATGGGGGGTCATTATGCCAATGGGGAGTGGGCTTCCCCATCAGCACATGAACTGACTGATGGCATGCTGACAGGGGGATTGGGCACCCCTGAAGTCAGCTCCCCATGGGGCAGCAGTCAGTGCCACCATGTTTCTTGAAGGGCTTCAGGAAGGGCATGTAGGGTGGGTGTGTTTTGGTGCTACTGTTTGACGCCCATGGCTGTCATTGCAGCGGACCTTTTGTTTGATCATCTTGCCACATTATGTATTCCTGGTGAGGCACCTGCATTCTGGCTTATTGGGGAATGAGGGACGCATCTACTGATGCATGCCCTGCATTCACCTAACAGTGACCATGCCTCCAAATCTACCACTAATACAATATGTTGGCTGGCGTGCAAGTGCAAGCCAATATAAAAATTGTCTTTGCCATCCAGAAAAGCAGAAGTCCCTTTGCTAGCATGCCTTAAGCCTGCTGGGTTAATCAGCCACTTTCGTCCAAAAATTTCATTTTAAACTCGGTCTTGTGTGTTTTCAGAATTATACTGCTTCTTAAAAAATGTTGTCTCCATTCATTTACTGAAACCCCTTGTTTATGACACACACACTTACATGCTATGCTGCTGTCCCATGAACAAATTAGTTCTGCTTCAATATGTAAGTGTCTGTGATTTGATAGTGTGCATTGACTGTTTTTTAAAAGAAAACAATATTTCTGGAATATTTTGGATACTGAATATATTGTTTGTGTACAGTCCAATTCCAGTATATATTGTCTAGGTTTATAAAATAATATATTGCCAGCACTGTATATGATGCACTTTTTAATAGGATGTTACACCTTATTAGACCTCACCATTATGCTATCCAGTTTTACAATACCATTAAGAGGCATTATATTTTGAGAGATGTCTTTCTCTACATCAGCAATTTTTAATGGTATCACAGCTGTGCAGGGCCCTTTAAGGAAGTAATCTGTAACACAAACCCTGTCCCATGACAAAGCTCTGGAGTGAGCAAAGTTGTGGGGCATTTGGACCATAGAGATATGAATATTTATCTCTTGGAAATTTACTTCCACACTGTAATTGTTTCCATGTTCTTTATTTTGCATGCCCTTATTAGTATTCAGCTGCTCACAACTTTATACATTTGTAAGTTATGTATCCTTATGTTGGAGGCATTGAAGTTAATTGACTGGTACGTCACCATTTATTAAACTTGTGCTGACTTTGAATTAATTTCGCCTGATTGCACTAAATCTTTTAGGCTGGAGATTCAAAAGTTTGTGCAGGTGCTAACTGTTATTTGCCCAAGCACACCGGGTTTTGTGCTGATTCCCTATATTGAAAAAGCTCCGTTGTGCCAGCAATCAAGGGTAGCGCCCTTGCAAACCAAAAAGGAAGGGGTATGAAAATGATGGGGCAGAGACAGGAATATCAGCACAAGCTAATATTCGACCGATTTGCATTGCACAAAAGGGTTTTGGGTGCTCCCTTTACACCATGCAAATATCAACAAAGAAAACCTCATTTTACTCCATGCAACCCTAGTGATTGCCAGAGGTAATGCAGCCAATTGGCAGGCCATTGGGGAGCATACCTGCCCCTGTGGTCTGTGGCACTCCCCATTACCAGCCCATATTGAATGTAAACTCCCTGGTGCTAGTAGTACCCCCCCCATTGCCAGCCCCTAATGTAAAACAAGAATCCATGGTGCTAGTGATCCTCCTTCCCTCCAATCACCAGCACCTCACTGAAAGAAACAATCCCTGGTGCTAGTGTTCCCCCCCTCTTATCACCAGCCCTTAATGTAAAAGAAAGAATCCTTGGTGCTTTTGGTCCCCCCTCCCACCAATCGACATCCCCTCATTGAACTAAACAATCTCTGGTACTAGTGGTCCCCCTCCCTCCAACTGTCAGCCTCTCATTGAAAGAAACAGTTCCTGGTACTAGTGGTCCCCCCTCCTTCCAATCACCAGCCCCTTATAAAAAAAAAGAATCCCTGGTGCTAGTGGTACCCCTCCCTTCAGTTGCCAGCCTCTCACTTGAAAGAAACAGTCCTTGGTACTAGTGGTCCCCCCTCCTTCCAATCACCAGCCCATTATGTAAAAAAAAAGAATCCCTGGTGCTAGTGGTACCCCCTCCACTTACCATCCCCTCATTGAAAAAACAATCCCTGGTGCTAGCAGTCCCCCTCCCTCCAGTTGCCAGCCTCTCACTTGAAAGAAACAATCCCTGGTACTAGTGATCCCCCCTCCTTCCAATCACCAGCCCCTTATGTAAAAAAAATTCCTGGTGCTAGTGGTACCCCCTCCAATTACCCGCCCCTCATTGAAAGAAACAATCCCTGATGCTAGCATTCCCCCTCACTCTGATCGCCAGCCCAAAATGTAAAAAAAAATAGAATCTCTGGTGGTAGCAGTCCCTCCTCCCTCAAATTGCCAGCCCCTTACTGAAAAAACCCTGGTGCTAGTGTTGTCCCCCCCTTCCACCAATCACCAGCCGAGAATTAAAAAAAAACTCCTTTGCACCCTGTCCTATAAATAAGAGGCATGTTCTCTGCCTTGACATATAACAGCCATCTGAGGAGGTGAGAGAAGGGCTGTGCTGGTATGCACCTGTGACACTCAGGATACTGGTAAGAGAAATGGAGGGGAGCTAAGTGCCATGATAGGGGAGTGCTAGATGCCAGAGAGAAGGGCATTGTGACCTGCGGTACCATGGATTGGTGCCTGGGAGGACCACTGGATGCCAGGGAGTTTTTTTTTAAATGCAGGACTGGCAATCATCAGGAGGGGGGACCACTAGCACCAGGGATTGTTTTTTTCAATGGGGGTCTGGCTATCCAGGGATACGGGGGGGATCACTAGCACCAGTGATCCTTTTTTTTTTTACAGTAGGAGCTGATGATCAGAGGGAGGGGGGAACCACTAGCTCCAGGGATTGTTTCTTTTAACGATGGACTGGAAATCAAAGGGAGGGGGGATCACTACCACCAGGGATTCTTTTTTTTACATGGGGCTGGCAATTGGAGGGAAGAGGGGCCACTAGCACCAGGGATTTCTTTTGGACATGACAAGCTTGCAATGGGGGGACTACATATATGTCATGGATGGGGGTGGTACCATATCTTCCTCTGCTACCCATGCAAATGGGCCCATAATGAACATGCAAATGGCCCCTTAATGTCTTCCATGTCCAGTGGGCTCATTGCATGGAAACCTCTGAAAATTGCAGATAGCACTCTGGTGCTATCAATTTTTTGGGATCCATGTTGGGGCGGTCTTAGCTGACTTAGCACTGCATCTACATGGCTCTATATTCAGTCAGATAATGCCTGACTAAATATACCATCCTGAGACCCCTGGGCACATTGCACCATAAACATTTGCACTATGTTTTGCACCTTACTGAATATCAGACTCCTTGTTTGCTTTCAAAACCAAAACAGCAAATTCTGCAAGAGTCATGTCCAAGGGCACATACAGTAGCCATGATCAGTCATCAAGTTGCCCAGAAATTAAGAAAAAAAAGCAATAGCAGAAATTACAGCTCTTGATCTGTGTCCCATCTCCTTTAATGAGTCTGTTGGTTTAAACAAGTAATGCAGATTGCAGTTCCACAATATCAAGCACCATGCAGAAAATATTTTGCATGTGAAAGCAGTACAATATGTCTATTGTGAATTGTATGACAAAGTGGCACAGCCACAAAAACATATGTCAACTGATATGGGGACAATGGGCCAAACTGTAGACTACATGAGTCACTAGCCACTGGGTATCCTTTCATGATTCCTCTGCCTCATCCTCTGTCTCAGTCAAATCAAGACATTTAAGAAGCAGGCTGCCTTGTGTATTACTACCACAGTAGATGTTAATCTGGCAAATTATTTTACAAAACCTGTGGAGATCTCTGAAGAGATTTTCATGAGATTTCATGCAGAGCAGGGAGCAAAATCTTTTACTCAAGGCATCTTCACAGAATCTCAGGAGATATCTTACTGAATCAACTGCTACTTCTGGAGATTTGAGTCCAAAGATCACATTTCAGTGGGCCTCTTGCTGGTACTAAGGAGTCAATTTGCTGAATGGTTTAACTAAATATCTCTTACAAATATGTGGATATTTTAGCCATTGCTCTAAAACACGTAAACTAGTGTAACAGCTACAAAAGAAAAATAACTCTCCACAACAACTAAAGCACGAAATAGTCACCTGGTGGAATACTACCTTTTACAGATATCACTAGATATTAAAACCTGCTCATTGAAAAGTGTCAGATGTCATGATGGATACTGTTCCACAACATGTTCAGCATGCACATTCCCAAGTCTCATTGTCAACAGGGGAAAGATCCAATGAACCTGACAGATTTCTTTGATTGGGTGACCAGGAAATAGATCGGGGAGGGCAGTGGACATGGTCCTTTTGGATTGTACACACCATAGGCTAGTTCAGTGATAGACACCCACAGCAATGTCCAATATTTTTGGTTTCCTTTGGTTTAACATATTACAATAATCATAGCCTTACTAGCCTGCTTTGTCTAATTGATTTCTGCCATTCCTGCTGTTGCTAATTAATTGTTGGGTATTGCATCTCACTTCCTGGTCACCATGCACCTGGTCTTCCTCTGCCTTCTCCTTCACTCTTTCCTTACTCCTGCTCCCCACTCTCTCTCCCTCTCCCACCCCCCCCACTTCTCCACCCACTGTCTCTCTCTCTCTCTCTGTCTCTCTCTCTCCCTCTCCTCCTTGCACTTGTTGGTCTCCCAGCCTCCCCGTCTCCCCTCTTCCCATAACACATATCAAAAAGAGAAGGGGAAATTTTTATTAAGAATACAAAAACAAATACAACAAAATAAGATGCACAGATAAAATTAACAGAACATAAAGCAAGGAAAATTAATTACAAACGATATATAGAAACAATCAGATAATGAAAGAGTAGGAAGTGTTAACCTACCCAGTCCACATTCCTTCAAAGAAAAGTACCTACAGCTGGCCCCATGGTGTGGAATTCATAAGCATAGAGAGCATCCAATTCTTCCTGTATATGAAAAAAAAAAACTCCTTCAACTGTAAAGGTTTGTTCTGTAACACTCTCAAGCCCCAAGCCTGCCAAATGTGCCATTTAAGCCAGGCTAATAAAACAAACACTGTACTTTTGTTCCATTTGTGCCATCCTGCTGGAATCTGTCATAACACCAAGATGTTATAGGTAATAGAACCAAAAGTGGTTCTCCCAACCAATGTGCCAGAGCTTACTAAAAGGATTTAGTAAGAGAACATTCAAAAAATAAATGCTGCATTGTCTCAAACTGCCCCTGACAGGAGGGCTCCTGACAGACTCTGTCACATAATTGCTTGTGTTTATGATTTGCCCTCACATTAAGCTTTTGATGTGCACACAACCAGACCACATCCCACATCTTTTGCAGAATTCTGGGTTCTATCACACTTGCTAATAAAGAAATCATATTCACACAAGTGGGGACTGAAAAAAGCGGTTCCTCAAAATAACAAGTAGAAACAATATTGGTATAAAAAGACTTCCACTCATGCAAAACAAACCAACTAAGCTCTATTTTCCACAATCTGATATATTTCAACATGTGTTGAACATACAAGGGTAACAGTTTATCCACAGGATGCCATTTCCCCCATCCCCATGCTGTTAAAAAAGGCCATCCCCCACAGGGACATACACATACAACCCATAACATTTTGCTCCAACAACAAAGACCTAATAGAACTATAAAAAAAAATTACCAAAAAATTGAACAATGAGATGTATCATACCCAGGCCACCTTCTTTCCAGGGTCTGTAGGTGTGTGTTCTCTTCACTGGTTTCAAACGGCTACCCCACAGCAACTAAGAAAAAGACTCAATATTTTGGAATGCATATCAAATGGTAAAGGAAAAATATGAGAAATAAATAAAAAAAGAAGAGCAATATAGGATTTTAACAAAAACACACATTTGTTTCGTGTCATTTTCCAAGATTGCCATTTTTTTACCTTATGAAGTGCTTTATCATAAATCTCATCCCAATTATACTGTACTGAGTCTGGTGGACCAAAATACACACCAAGGAGTTTCAATTTTTTATCAACAACCGGAATATCAAAAAATTGAATACTAAGAGCCTGACCTAAAGGCACTAAAGAATACTTAGAGGTATTAATTTTAATGCCTGTGCTAAGTTGCACTGAATGTAAAAAAACAAGAACACGTCTCCCAGAGTCTATATCAGCAATAGAACAAATACAGTTGTCCACATAAGATAAAATTTTAGAGAAATGATAGCCCTCAGAAGAAACAATAGCAAGGACATCTTTATCCAGCTCAATAAACCACAGCAAGGGGTCCAAACCAAAAACAAACAATAGCGGACTCAGTGGACAGCCCTGCCATACTCCAACTTGGTAAGGAACTGAGACACCCAAATGACCATTAACCATAGGTGTTACTTTAACTGAACTATAAAGGGTTTGGACTAAATCTAAAAAAATGTATAGGAATACCATAATATTCTAGAATAGCCCAAAGATAATCATGGCATATAGCGTCTAAAGCTTTTTCCTGATCTAAACCTAACAAATAACCAGATAGTTTGTTCTGAAGACCCTGATCTATCAATTCCCTGACATAAATTAAATTTTGGGAAATATTTCTGCCAGGAACTGCACAAGTTTGTGTAGAAATCAACAGCTTATTAGCAATCTTTTAGAGACGGTGATTTAGTATATTGGCCAAAATTTTGTAATCTGAGGTCAACAAACTCAATGGTCTCCAGTTTTTCAGAATAGCAGGATTTCCTTTTTTATGTATAAAAATCATTACCCCATTTTCCATGCTAGAGGCTAATCTTTTTTCTACCCAAACAGCTTGAAAAACAACAAGCAGCCAAGGTGCAAGAACATTCGCATACGTTTTATAAAATTCATTTGGTAGGCCATCTTTCCCTGGTTTAGTATGTGCGGACAAATGATCTATAGCCTGATTAATTTCATCTATAGAAATAGGGGATTCTAGTACTTCAATGTCAAGTTCTGAAAGTGACGGGATTTTAAAGTGGTGATAAAAGGGAAAAAAGGAATCAGAATCAGGCTTTTTAAAACTCTGTGTAACATATGTTTGAACTATAGTCTGAATATCTCTAGTATAATGAACTAATAATCCATCTGAAGACTGTAAGGCTGTCATACATAAGTGTGTCAATTCCTGGTCAGAAATATCAAAAGGGTTCACCTGCTCTCGGGTACCAGTAACAACATACTTTTGCTAATGTCTATATCTTCTTTCTCGTGTTTGAAGAAAATCAAGCATTTTTGCCTTAATATATAAAAACTGCTGGCACTTCATACCCTGTGAAGAACACGCCTGTGACAACAAAACCATATACTTAGCTCTATAACCCAGACAGGTAAGATAAGAATTCTGGGCTTTAGTCCGAGAAACCTGAAGAAAAAGAAACTTGAGGTCCTGTTTTGTGTCTTCCCACCAATCCAGAGGACTATCATATAAAAAAAATATATACGACCGCAATGAAAAAAAGGAATGTAGCTGAGAGGAAAAATCCATATCCTGCAATAGAGATGTATTTAATTTCCAATAGACACGTCCCATCAAAAGGTTTTGATAAAACCCAATAGTCAGTTTTAGAATTAGATGGTCAGACGTCTCTAATGGTAATGTGGAAATAGCAAAACAGAAAAGTCTCCTGGACAAAAAACAGAAATGTATCCTAGAAGAGATAGTCCCTTTATAAAAGGTATGCTCTGGCTGCTGTTGTAATAAATCATGGGAATCCATCAAGTTATTAGTTTGTAAGACTTGCAATAAGGCATTGGTGTCACAAAACATTTTTTGAGTCTTACGTCCCCAATCTCGACCAGCTAATCCACAATTAAAATCACCACCCCATAAGACTAACTTGGAAGTATGTAAATATGGAGAAATATGGTGAAACAGAGCTGATCTATCGGCCTTTGACTGAGGAGCATAGTTATTTATAAGACGATATGTACAATGATAAACAACAATGTCCATAAGCATAGCTCTACCAGGTAGAATATCTAAGAGTTATAAAACCTGACTAGTAATGCTAGAAAAAAAACAAAATACCCAAGTCATCACACACATCTTCTCCTGGTAACCAAAAGAAAGCACCCCATCGCCAATCCTTTCCTGCTTCTATTATACTTTCTAGGGAGCCCGGTCTGGTATCTTGTAAGAGTATAACAGAACCAGAATATGCACTAAGACTGACAAAAGTAAGATGCCGCTTTGATTGAGATTTGATACTGTTTACGTTAACAGTAATAAAGGAAATGACTTTTGCCAGAGGAAAAGAAGGGAAAAACCAAGAACTAAAAACATGTCATTTCCTTTTTTTCCTTTTTTTCGGTTTAGGCTTTTCCTTAACCGCTGCATCTAGGGAGTGATCAGGAAGAGAGGAGGCAACTGAGGAGAAATCAGAATCCACCCCATCATCATCTCCCTCATGCTCCAATAAAGGGGCAAAAGGATTAGCAGCAATAGCTAAATCATGCTGAAGACCAGTGGAAGGGACCTCATAACCAGTTTTGGTGGACCTAGATTGGGTAACTCTTTGGAAGGGAATATCAGTCTGCACTCCTGGCGGGGGCATACAAGGGGTCTCCTAGTATCTAAAGGCACATCAGCCCAGGTAGGAACAGCAGCAACCACAGAAGGTGCTCCTTGCGCAGCAGACATAGGAGAGGAAGGGGGAATAAGATCAGGGCCTACATCCACACCAGTAATGGAAGGGGACAGTGGAGACGGGACACTAGTATCCATATCATCTAAGTCTGGAATCTGAATCATCTCTCCCTCAGCATGAACAGAAGAAGGGTGAGAAACAGGGGCAAGTACAGCAGGACACAAGAGTAAATCTTGCATCTTTTGATGCTCTTTTTGTGCATTTACAGCACAGAAGTCTTGTTCAGCCTGAAGGGCAGGATCAGCCTGATTATGAGAAGCCCAAGAGCAAGAGCAGAAAGTGTGTCCCTGCTCATCACATAAATTACACCTCATTGGACGTCTACAATGACCCCATATGTGACCTAAATCCCCACATCTGTTGTTCACATACATTGCTTAAGTCTCCCGAAGCCCCACATTTATAACAGGCCCTTGGTTGTCCCGGATAAAAGAGAACACCCCTATCCCGGCCCAGAAAAAAACAATTAGGCAAATATTTAGTTAACCCATTCTCTAAACGTAAATCAATTAAGTATCGCCAACCCCCTGTCCAGAGATGTTCATTATCAAGAATAGGCTCAGGGGGACCATTGACAGTACAGTGCTGCTGTAACCAGTAGGTTATATCAGCAACATTAACCCCTTTATTCCAAAATAGGATCGTAATTTTCTTAGAAACTGGTTTTGTCAAAGGACTAGCCAAAAGAGGTTTCCACAAAGGTGCATTTTTTAAAGCCTGATATTGTTTCCAAAATATGTCCAGTCCTGCTGGATGCTTAAAGCTGATGTCAAAAATGGTGTTCCCAGGCATATGAATTAATGCATATATTTCATATTCATAAAATCACATACTGTTTTTCAACAATTCTCGACCAATAAAAAGTCTATTGGGAACATCATCCAGAGACCCTCAAAATTTCAAATGCACTGCATTATGTCAAGCAGCAGGCTCATTTAAGAGACCAAAAGTAGCAGGAGACAGTTTTTCACTTATTTTATTATGCCACACAGATGAGGCTTTTTCCGTTCCAGGCTCAGATGCAGAAATAGATGGCTGAGCTGCAAAACCTTCAGATAAAGCCTTGGGGAGTCAGAGGGGAGTAACAGGCCACCATCATCAAATTGCCTAATGTTTTCCATGAGATCCAGACTGGGAATAAGGGGGGCAGGGGCAGAAACATCATTAGGCACTTGTCCTGAGGGAAGTCCCAAGCCCACATCAGAAGAGAAAAGCACAATATCTCCTTCAGATGCCACATTAGCATCCCATGACTTCCTATCTGGGGGTCTCACCCACCCCACAGCCTCAAGGGCTGTAGCTACCCATGTGGCAGACGTCTCAGTCCCTTTACTCATCAAAAGCATTTTTTCAGAAGAGGGGGAGGCTTCTGTAACAGGCAGAGGGATTTTCTGCACTGTAAAAGTGTGAATTGAATTAACAGGGCCCCCAACAAGTCCCTCTTTAACTTTAGGTACTAAGCCTATGGTAAAGGGCCCCACATTCGGGCCATGAAGCAATTCAGGGATGTCTGCTAAAGCAGAAGAAGAAGCTATAGTCCCTGCAAGTGGTTGCTGGGTTGCAGAAGCAGTGAAATTGGTAGACTCACCCAGTTCAGAGGAAAATTCAGAAGTAGAACAGGAGGGCATTGAAAAAGAAAATCCACACTCCGAAACATCTCCCGATGGTGTTCCAACAACAGGGGTCTGCACAGTACTAGTCCATACCACTTCCTGTTCCTGTCCATTAGGCAATACATCACAGTGCTGCTAAAACTCTGGCAGCAATAGGTTCCTAGAGCAAACTGTCGCTCTACAGCATGAAGCTGCCTATTGATTTTAGCCACATCATGAACTGGAAGCACTTCACCTGTCTCCGAGGAGATATCACAGGGAGATTCCACATCAAGTACACAATCCGCTGCCATTGCAGCATTCAAAGCCCAAATCAGGTCCAAATTCATTGTTGATCACATAGTCCATTGGAAGCTGAGGAGGTGATCAGCCCCTCAGCCTCCCACACATCTTACCTCTCAGCCATCTGCTAGCACACTGATGAATCTCCACAGGCTAGCAGCACCCTCTCATGACAAGAGTAGGGGAATTTCCCCAGTGTCCTGGCAAAATTTCCCTCATTCACTAAAAATACCACCAAGAGCTTAATATGGTTCAGGGTCAGTTGGCATTCAACTGTATCTCCCTCCCCTGGGTCATGCCTGGAAATAGGCAGGATTTATCTAGTGCACTTACCTGGTCAACAAAAACTAAATAAATAAATAAATACATTAAAAAAATAAAGAGGAGCAGGCATATGCCATTTATATATGCCAAAAGTGTATAGACAATAAAGAACTTAAAAATCAACTTGGTATTTTTAATAAATAGCTTGAGGCACTTGAAAAGAATCAAAATGAACTCACATCAAAATTAAAGACCTATCCAAAGTTAGCCAAAATAAACTATGATGGTGCAACAACTGAGACTAGCATTACAAATAACAAAATGAAAGCTATACAGGACACAACTGAGGCAGATAATGAATGGTTTAAAGTATAGCCTGTTAAGAGGAAAAAATGAGTGGGAGAGCAGTTCCTCCCTTTTGATTTGAAGGCAGGTTCATCCCAGGAAACTGGTGCTCCCATAGTGCACAAAACCATCATAAACCAAGGTACTCAAGGCATGGTAAACACAGGTACAAAGGATACTGCAATCCTTTTAACTAATAGATATGCCCAATTGGACAGTGAACATACAGAAAGCATTATCCAGTTAATGAAGAAGTACCTATGGAAGCCAAAAAAAAAAAACAATAAAAAGAGAGGGTCCCTGAGACAACTGATAATGGTAGGAGATTCTGTTATTAAATATATTGACAGTTACATCTATAAGCACGATGAAGAAAATATAATGGTGTGCAGCTATTCAGGTGCAGGGACAAGAGGTATAACATACATGGCTAATAATATACTCCACAGGTCAGGAGAAAATCCACTGGCAGTAATACATGTGGGAGTCAATGATACTGGCAGAAAAAGGGAGAGAGATTTAACAAGGGACTTCATAGACTTGGAAAATAAAATAGAAAGTAAAGGATGTGAAATTGTATTTTCTGAAGTACTTCCTGTACCCAGGGCAACTTACAGAAGGCAGCAATAGATAAGGCAGTTTAATCAATGGCTAAGGAACTGAACACAGGAGAGGCAATTTAAGTTTGTGTGACATTGGGACAAATTCTGGGAGAAACCTGATTTATGCTGTAAAAATAGACTACATTTAAGCAAGAAAGGAAGTAGAACATTGGGTCTAAGCTTGGTTACAACAGTAACATCTAATCTAAACTAGAGGGCCCAGGGGCAAAGGCAGTGCAGCCAACATCAAAACAGGTACAGAAAGTTTGCAATAAATGTCGAGAAACAAAAATGGCTAACATTATGACCCTTAATGCTTACAGTCAAAATAGTGACAACCTGGAGTAATATACAACAGATTTTGTTTGTATAACGGAAACATGGTGGGATGAGATAGCAATTGGAACAAAGATATACAAGGCTACCAACTTTTCAGCAGACAGAGAACTGGCCACAGAGGAGGGGGTGTAGCAATATACTCTAGGGATGACATTGAGTGCCAAGTGCTGGAAACAAATAACATAGTAGATACAGAAGTTGAATCTATTTTGGTATGAGTAGCAGGGTTTAAAGGAATATTATTTACCCTTGGTACATTCAATAGACCCCTAAAAACAACATACAGTTGACAGACTTATTATTGGAGCAATTTGTCATAGTCAGTGATTTAAATTTACCAAATGTAAAGTAGCCAGAATATTAGGCAAATAATGCACAGCACCAGAAAATTCTAGATACTCTAGACACTCTAGGTCTACACCAACTGGTAACAGAACTGACTAGAAGAAATAATATACTAGACATTATATAATGGTCAATGCCCCACTTACCAACAGTGATTATAATACTATATTATTTACATTAAAAAAATACAATAAAAAGCACCAGGGGATCAACAGTTGTCTATAACTATCATAAAGCCAACTGGGTGGCCATAAAAAGTATATTTCAAAAAATGGATCTGTAACAAAATTTAGAGAAAAAAACAACAAATATGTTAGAGATAACATCTTTAATTGGACTAACTTTAATTGGACTATTATTTCTAAGACTAGCTTTCAAGAGATAAAACCCTTTTCCTCATGTCAAAGTGGAAACAGCTGAGCAGAATGACAGATATAAAGGTTGGCTGTGGATTCAAAATATAGACTAGCAGTTTACAGATCAAAGCATTGCAGTCAATTTCCACCCCTTACAAACAGGAATACTCTAATTTTCACTGGAGTGTGCCTGTTGGAGAGATCAACTTGTAAGGTTATAGAGCTGCTTAAGTGTACTCTGACTCTGGACCATCAATTAATATTTCTAAAAAGTCAAGACAGAAAAAAATACATACAGTACCATTGTCTTAAGAAGGTACCTGTTAAAAGAGCCAGAGGGTGCTGATGTGAGAGTTTAAAAAGAAACTCTGAAGCACTGCTTTAAGCATAATCACTGGTAGTGTATTAAAAAACCAACATCTTTAAGTCCTTTTTCTTTAGTGTCAAAATATTGTATCATTTATAGTTCAAATGTTTGCCATTCCTGGCTGTTTTTGAAGTTACCTTTTAACACTCTGACAATAAAATCACTGGTGGAGTGATCAGGTCTTGAAAAATGTTCCCCTACATATTTTTTTTTTTTCTCTACATTGTTGATTGGACTAATATAGCTACCTCATTTCTTTTTTTTTCAACAAAATTTAGAAATCCTAGACACTGAAACTGCATAGACATTATCAGTACAAACTATAACTGCACTTGAAGATAAATTCATTCCAAAAAGGAGAAAATATAACAATAGGGGAAATAAACTCTTATGGTTTAGTAATAAAATAAAAAGACTAACAAAAACAAGGGATTATTTACTGTTATAAAAAAAAATCTCATACAATAACAAATATAAAGGAATACAAAAAATAATTAAAGCAATTAAAATTAGCTATTAAAAAGCACATAATGACATAGAGTTCTGATTGACCCCTTCAAATGATAATATGAAAGGTTTTTACACCTATGTAAATGGTAAATGAGGATCAAGTGTTATAGGTCCCCTCATATCAAATGGCACTAAATATAGCAAACCAGAAGATATGGCATGCCTATTTAATGACTATTTTTGCTCAGTATATACAAAAAGCAATGATACACCAAATAATCTGAGTATAAATATATCTAATCATAGCCAGGAACATACAAATATTATTAGATCTCACATCATAAAACACAAACTCTCTCAACTTGATTGTAGCAAATCACACTGGCCCGATAATCTATACTCAAGTCTTCTGAAAGAACTACTTGAGGAATTATCAGTATCAATTACAATAATAGAAAACAAAACTTTATCAGATGGTACAGTACCTAAGAATTGGAGGAAAGCAGTTGTGATTCCTATATTCAAGAAAGGGAATCAAAAATCATCAAATTACCATCCCATAAGCTTGACATCATTAGTTAGCAAAATTATAGAAGGAATTATAAAAGATGAAATCCTGGCAGACCTAAGAAACAGGGGATGTACAGATAAAACCCAACATGGGTTTACCAAAATCAGGAGTTGTAACACAAATTTAATACGTTTTTATAACTTGATTACCAAACAACTTGATCTAAATAAACCAGTGGATGTGATTGTTTTTGATTTCCAAAAGGCATTTGACACTCTGCTGCATAGGATCATAATAGATAAATTGTCTGAGCCGAAAATAAATAGTGAAATAACTCAGTGGATTAATGCATGACTCTCTGGCAGAACACAAAGAGTCAGGATGAATGGAATTCTATCTAGAGAGGGGGACGATACTAGTGGAGACCCTCAGGGATTGGTCCTTGGACCCCTATCATTTAACCTCCTTGTTCAGGACCTCCAAATAAAAGGTGAAAATATGCTAGTTAAATTCACTGATGACTTAAAATTGGGAGGGGTAGTAAGCACAAAGGAGGATCTTGATAATATGAAAAATAACATAAACCACACAGTATAGTGGGCAGATAATAATAAAATGAACTTTTGTCTGGAAAAATGCTTGGTTTTGCACTTTGGCATAAATAACATAAAACAAAGTTACCATATGGAAGAGAACTAAAATAAGTTGAAGAATTTAAGAATCTAGGAGTAACTATTTCCAATAACATAACAAATGGTACCCAATGTAAGCAAGCTGCTAGAAAGGTTAATCACTTAATAAACTGTATTACAAGATCATTTGCCAACAAATCCCAGTCTGTGATGTTACCACTTTATAAAGCTTACATAAGACCCCATCTAGACTATTGTTCCCAAGTGTGGAGTCCTGGATTAAAAAAAAAGATATTGACATATTAGAAAAAGCACAACGTAATTGAATGAAGCAAATTGGAAACGTTAGGAACATTCATCATACGCTTAGGCATAGAAAATTAAAACTATGGCCACTTGTAAAAGGAAGGCAAAAAGAGGACTTGCTAACACTATGCAAACTACTTCAAGATACAATGCTAACCAGAGAGTTAGAAATAAATTATAGAGAAAATGCTTATCATTTACGATCTCATAATATACAAATCCAAGACTTAATATCCAGGACAAATATGAGGAATAGCACCTTTCTACCCAGAACAATCAGATTATGGAACCAACTTCCAGATAACATTGTAAGAGGAAGAACATTTAGCAGTTTTAAATCAAAACTAGATGTCTACTTTAATGAGAGCAACTTTCATAGTTGCAACCACCGAGAAGTGGGGATAGCTACAAATGGGCATTTCTGCCTTCTTGCTATCCTACAACCATAGTATAAACCATAGTATTAAAACTCCCTTCTGCCACCACCTGCTCTTGCCCGCTCCTTCCTTGATTCTCCCCTGTTGGAGTCCCTACTATCCCTTATGTTGGTCCTCTTCCTGGGTTGTACCTTAGCCTGTATCAGGCTCCTCCTTATTGCACATCTCCACTGCTTTATTCCACCTGCTTTAGCCTTTTGGTTTGCACATCAGAACTGCTCATTGTACCTTTACTGAGCTCTGTTTACTTTTTATTTGCACCTGTACCATGTTAAATTGTACTTTGTTTGCACTTCATTTTGTACCAATCATCAATATTGTGCATGCTGTTATACAGTACGTCTTATTCCCTCTCCTCTGTGTTGTACCTGGAAATGAGCCTTGGCCCAGTATGCTTTTCTCAGTTACCAATTTTCTCATAAAAAAAAATCATTCTTGAAAAATGTTTGGTAAATTCATTATAAAGCAACTATTTCTACCACATGGTTCAGAAAGATTCCCAATGCCTCACTTCAAAGTAACTATTTCTACCACATGGCTCAGAAAGATTCACAATGTTTCACTTCAAAACTTGAATCTTCTTCAAGGGCTGTGGTCCTAAAAATGTAAACAAAAGTAATTAAGTCAAATGACCTCAAAGTGAACTTGATTATTAAAATGTATAAAGCGTTCCTACTATTGACCCACTATTTAGGTAGTTTTAGCAGTTCATTAAGCACAACCTTTAAAAAGGTATCACCTCAAACAAGATTCAAATCAGTCACCAGAAGTGCTAGTAAGTGTTCTCAGACTGGAGCTGTGCTCCTTGCAGGTGTGCATGTGAAAGAGCTGCAGACATTGAAACAGTCTCCTTTTGTGCTTAGTGCTGGCAGCCACTCCATCACTGTTACTGCATGTGTGTGCACATGATGCCAAATGCCTGAGAGGCAGAAATTGCATACTGGCTCATGGGTAAAGCTGTGTGAAAAAAAAAAATCCTACAAGTGAAATTCACATGAAAGTAGGGCTTTCACTTCCACAAAAGTTGGGTAATCATTTTGGCAACTTTGCAAAAATTCCAACATAGAATGATGGAATAAATGTATGAACTACGGATTAATGTATTAAACTGTGAAACAAAATTATGCAGATCTGATAACTGTTAGAGGTCAGTTCTGTGAAATTTCTTTTGGCATTTTAATACATTAATCTGAAATATATACATTCATTGAGTCACTGAACTGCAGAATGAATGTGTGAAATCTGTGGTATGCATCGCTGCCCCCCCCCCCCCATTTATGCATGTTTCCAGTCCCTGGTGTTTAGTGGCACACTCACCCTCTAATCGTTGGTCCCATCATAATTTAATGGTTCCTTGGTGTCTAATGACACCCCCCCACGCACTTTCCAGTCACCAGCCTCATAAGAATTCAATGTTTCCATGGTGTCTAGTGGCACACCCTACCCATCATTGCCATCCCCATAATAATTTAACATTTAATCCACAGTTTTGTTTCCATTTTTGTATATTCTAAGTCTACATATAATAATTTTCTGTTTGAAAAATCCTACGTAAATTTAAGGTTGGAATTGTAGCTATTCAGAAAACTATAAAAATCCCTGAAGGCCTTTCAGTGCCCCTCTACAAGAAAAAAAACAAATAATGTATGTAACACTTATAGGTTATTATGTTATCAAACCAAGCATTCGCAGCTGAATCTATAGTGTGCACCAAATCAAAATTATACATCTATATGTTGGCGTAAGATGAGGCCATAATTAACTCCTTCACTGTACCTCTGACTTGTTGGTAGAAAGTTTCTTCAAACTGAAAATAGTGAATTGTTGGGTTTTTTTGTACTCTTTATTAATGTGCCTACCCTTACTATCCTTGGACTCTCTCCAGTGTGGCCACTCAATCTCCTGCTTTGTACCACTCTGTCTGAAGTCTCATTTCTCCTTTCTCTGGTAGGAGGCCCTTGCCGCCTGGACCACTTGATCCCTGGCTCTGAGTCCCCCAAGGTGGGACCACTGACTCCTTTCTGGTGCTCTATCTATAATCTGATAGAGCATCCAGATGGCAAGGCACCAGAGGAGGAGAGAGACCCCACGGTGTCCATGGGTGCAGAGTCCTGGGACCCACCTTTGCCTACCGGGGATAGGGCCTTTTTCCATTTTTCTCCCCTCGAGATGTGAGGTGCAATGGCTCCTGTGTGACAGACACCTCTAGAGCCTGCAGAAATCCTGCCCGCTTCTGCGGCCTGACATCTGTGCCACCCCAGATCTCCATCAGAGGCCCCTACTGTACCAGGCGCCCCCAGTAACCCACTCTGGGAGAGGAGAGGAAAGCAGTCCTCCAAATGCTCACTTCTGTTACTCCTCTGCCAACCCCAGATGGTGCAGATCCATTCCTGAACCTGGGTTGCCGATGTGGCATGAGGTGTGGAGTCCAGTGCCTCATCCCTCAGTGCCACCAGGCCTGCCAAATAGTTAATTGTTAATAACAATGTTACTGACTCAGTCAGGAAGGATATTGGCAAAAGTTTATGTTGACTCTGTAGGTTCAGGACAGACTACAGAACTGCTATACCTTCAGAATGTGGAATTAAAGTGTCAAGATCTGTGCTGTCCATACTTATTAGAAGTTGGTCAGAGAGTTCTAACACAGAAACATAGAAACTAGAATTTCTTGACAGAGGACTTCTGATGACTCACCAGCTGGTGTGTAGTGAGGAGGGGTAGTTCTGTGTGTTCCTAACCAACAAAAATGCTAAAAGTTTATTTTTATCTTTAGATTTTGTTCTTCAGTTATTGGCTAGCACTACCTGCACATTATGGGATGCTCAGGGAAGAAAAACAAAGTGGAAGGCCTCAATAAAGTATGTTTCATTGAAAAAACAATGTGGAAGGCTGTTCAAATCCAGGTTGTCTTCACCAGCAGCCTGTGCAATCTGATTCCTCCATGCCTGCATCAAGTACAAGTTCTCCTCATGGAACTGATTGCCCTGCTGCTTCTGAGATCAACAATGTCCGCCTCCTGACTGAATTGAAAACATTTTGGGCAGAAATTTCTAGCTCACAACAAACACTAATGATGGAGGTGGACACTCTAAAAGTGGAGAATACAGAACATAGGGCACACTGACTGATCTGTCTGAGAAATCACATGCAGTGGCTGATTTACTATCGCATCTTCATCATAAACAGGCATGCTTAATGCAAATGTGTACATACCTGGAAGGAAGGAAGGATAAGGAAGAAAGAAGGGGTAGAGGGGTGGACCAAATGAATTTTATTGAATGCCTCGGCTCAGGCTTAAAATCTCAGGGGATTGGATCTTAGAGGTTGCAGATCTCGTCATTTGGAATTCTCTCACAAGAGCCCTGAGGGAGCTCCCTGCAGTGGAGGCCTCTAAAAGCAGTTTTAAACCCCATCTTTTTGCATTGACTTATGGTGAGTGAGAGTCCCTAAATGCCATCCCATTATGATTTTAGATAGCTACTGAAATTTTAAAGTTTAGTATACTGAGAATGTATTTAAAATGATGATGGTATTTATTTAATTCAGATGTAGTGTTTTATGTTTTATATTTGCTGCTGTCTCTGTTGTAATTGTGCCTGGAGCCTAAGGAGAAGGGTGCCATAAAGAAAGAAAGAAAATCTACTACCACTACTCCTCTTCCTCTTCCTCCTCCTCTTCCTCCTCCTCCTCAAGATAGTAACCTGAGAGTTGATATCACTAAACCTATACCATGGAGCCTCCTATGAATACTACCACATTGCCTCTTTATCCAGCCTTTACCTTCCCCTACAATGGCAACTCACATGTATGATTGGACAAAACATATTGGACATGGCTTCAAAAAAAGGATCACAGAATTCCACAATTTTGCAAAAGCTCATGAAAATCAACTTTAATTACTAATGTTATTTTGGAATCTTTGGCTGCTTATAAGTTTGTCTGACTTTGAACAAGAGATTAGAGTTGACACACACAGCCTATTTTTTTCCATGTTGGTTTCTCTTCTGGCCACCAACTCATCACTTAGAGATATACCCTGTCCACGGGGATAGACTGTGATGAGGCCAAACCTAGCCATAATTCAGTTGGCAATTGGGTTTTTCCTCACAGATTTTGCCCTCCCACTTTTCCTGCTGGTGGTGGTGCCTCTGTCAGCCTCCCACAACCACAGCTTCTTCTGCAGAAAGAGCATGTTATATTGTTGGAGTTATATAGCTGGAGAGTCATATAGCTGATTTGTACTGCCGGTCCCTTGTTCTTGTTCTGCTTGTTGTCCACTTGTTCTTTTTTTCCTGTTCTTTCTCTTTTTCTTTTCTTTTTTTGTGCCTTTTGTTATAATTTTTCCTTGTGGTTGTTGTTAATAAAGCCTGTCTCCACTGCCCCCCTTCTTCACCATGCTGATCCTCCCTGCCAATATTGTCCACACTGTCTCTAGTCACACTGGTGTCTCCTGTCTGTTCATTGTGTACAGAGGGCCTCCTCTGAAACCTGCCTAAAAAAAATATTTTATGCAGATCTACCTCTTTCTGAGTCTTCTGAGCTTTTTGCACTTGAAAGGACAGTTTTCTTAGTATTTCTCAGTGGAAATTTCTTACTCCAATTATATATGTCATTATCTCTATAGTCCAGAGTATCCCATCTGTATTTTCATAATTTTCTGGCTTTTGGGTCTTGTTCAAATCTTTCAAGCTGCTGCTAAGTTTTTTTCCCTAAGAATTCAGAAAATGCTTGTTCTTCAATTAGTAATTTTAGTTGGTTTTCTAAAGTATATATCTCACCCAGCACTCTTGTTCTTTTCTCTGCAATTGCCTTTATAATGGACAACATAAAATCAATATTGCAGTTAGCATGAATGAGATCCCATCAATCTCTGAGCTTCTGTGAAAAGAAACCAGCATTCTGAACTTTAGAAAGGCCTTCTGCACTGTGCCACACAGGAGGCTAATAAAGAAACTGATCAGCCTAGGAGTGGAATCCAAAATGGTGAATTGGTTTAGGAACTGGTTAATGGATATTAGACAGATGGTGGTCATTAAAGAAACTCACTCTAAGGATGGGAGCATGCCTAGTAGGGTACCACAGGGCTCAATACTGGGATCACTCCTCTTCCATGTATTCATTGGGGCATTGCAGAAGAAAATGAAGGGAAGTTATGCCTTTTTTAAGCAATAAGGCATGACAGGGTGTGTGTTATTGTATAGTAACATTATGCCTGAGGTGGCTGAAGCATGAGGTTGAAGGCTGAGTGCATTCAACACCCAAGAAGTGACATTATTATACAATAACACATACTCTGAAGTGCCTTATTGCTATTATACAATGACTCGTTATATTTAGAATAAAAAATACAAGGATTACACATTTATGTATTTTATTTTTACTGATTTATTAGTGTGGAAGAGTATTTAAAGAAAAAGGAGTTCCTTTTTGTGGTTGTCCAGCAGGTAGCACAGTTTACACAATGCTGTCTGTCTCTGCCAACCCCCGCTGTGCTGTAAGTGGTTGTTGGTCACCATTTTGGGGGGGGATCTGAGTGATAGTGTTGAACATTTACACTGACAGACTTTGAAAAGTGTGTGACTGAACAGAACCAAATATGGGATTGGTGAGTACCTCAGGGGGAGAGATGTGCTGAAAGTGACTGACAGAGAGCAGAACAGGATTGGTCTTCTGTTTCTTTACTTTTCTCTGGGACTTTAATGTATTATATATGACAACATGGTTTTAATTGAATAAATGGATCAGTGTAAGGAGGCAGTTTTAAAAAGGGGACGTGTCTGTGTTGGGACTGAGTGAGCTGTATGCCAAGCAGCATAGGACACAGAGCTGTGTGCTGGGCTTTTTACTAATTGCTCAGAATGGGTTTGTTCTTCTGTTTCTCTGCTGTTGTCAAGGGCATTAATGTATTTAGTATAGTAGCAGAATTTTCATGTAATAAATGGAACAATGTGGGAAGCTAAATTTAACATGGAGTCTTATCTGCCTGCTTTTTTTCTGCCACATCAAGCGGGTCACTGAAGCACAGAACCGGCTGTTATGGTCTGTGTGATTCAGTGAAGCTGCTCACTTCAGAGTAAAAAATAGGCATGAAAATTACATTCCTTTTATATCCTGCAGTGTTGTATGTGTTGTGAGTCCCTGACTTATCGATGGAATTGGTGTTTGGAGTTTGTAACATTCTTGGGGGGGGCAGCTGAAGTTGTTTGCAGCGTTGGCCCTAAGCAGCCTTAGGTTGTGGACAGGGCCATGATTTCATACTGTGTCATGTGGTCATGTATGTACATGGACTTGATACAGTGATGTTATACTCAGATAACATCACTGTCCGAGGCACACATTGACCAATCAGAACACAGGAAATTTTCTTGCCATTGTATATTTAAGTTATGCCATAGTCTGCAATAGAGTGGACACTTAAGAAGGGGTGGAAAAATGTGCAAGGATCTTGGAAAATTTAATTAGAGGTCTAAATATGACATTTGGGGTTCAATGTCAAAAAGTGCAAAATCGTGCACCTAGGGCATAGGAACCCCATCACTGAGTATAGGATAGGGGAAGTTCTGACAGTCATGGGACAGGAAAGGGACCATGGAGCTATCTTATTGAAAAACCACAATGTGACAAGGCAATGTGACAAGGCAGTGGCTAGCCTAGTGGGACTGGGATGTATAGGGATGGCATCTCCAGCAGAAGGAAGGTACAGATGTTGCTGCTGTATCACTCACTGGTGTGACCCCACTTGAAGTGATGTGTCCAGTTTTGGAGACTGCATCTCAAGAAATAACATATACAGGGTGAAGGTGGTCCAGAGGAGGGTAAATAAAATGGTGCAAGGTTTGTATGAGAAGCCCTATCAGGAGAAACTGAGGGATCTCAACATGTACACCCTGGAAGATGGGAGAGTGGGGACATGATCAAGACCTACAAGTACCTTACAGGAGAGAACAAGGTAAAGATGGTGACTGTCTTACAAATTAGAATAAACATGAGGACTAGATGGCATTTAATGAAGCTGGAGGTGGGGGAGTTCAAGAGAGAGGTAACAAAAGATGTATTCATTGAAAGGGTGCTAGTTGTCTAGAACAGACTGCAAGTGGAAGTGGTGGATGCTAGAACAGTGGAAGCCTTCAGTCATGCATGGGATAAAGCAAAACTAAGAGATTGCTCAGGTGCTGTGAACTGGAGCCATTGCATCTATGCCAACAGGTGGTGGAGGCTATAACATTGGGGGGCTTCAAGCATGCATTGGATAAGCATAAGGGAATATTAGAAAATATTCAGGAATACAGGAGGGTCACTGGAGAGCAGATAGGGTATGCAGAAGCAGTATAGGCAGGGAACATCTGGGCAGACTGGTTGGGCCAAGCAGTCCTTTTCTGAGAACACCTGTCAATTCAACCCAAGTCAGTTGAGCCTGGTGAATTCAGCCCCATGGCAAATCAGCCCAAGTCAATTCAGCTCCTATGTCAATTCAGCTCCAGTCAATTCAGCCTGAGTCAGTTCAATTCCACATCAATTCAGCTCCTAGGTCAATTCAGCTCCAGTCAATTCAGCCCAACTCAATTCAGCTCCTTTGTCAGTTCAGCTCCTATGTCAATTCAGCCCCACATCAATTCAGACACACGTCAGTTCAGCCTCTATGTCAATTCAGCTCTTATGTAAATATGAACATATGCACATATGAAGAAGCCATCAGAATAAGGCCATTTGGTATAGCAAGTCTGCTCATATTGCGGAGTCCACAGCTTGAGCTAATGTTCTTTCCTTCCCTCCCCACTCTTCCCGTCCTCCATACCCATGATCCTTACTTCCCCATAGCCTATCCCAGACTCTCTTAAAGCTGTCCATTGTATTCAATGAGATGTCCTCTTCCAGCAGTGCATTCCAAGTGTCCACCACCCTCTCTGTGAAGAAGTTCTTCCTGACCTCCCTCCTAAACCTCCCACTCTCCAGCTTATGACTGTGCCTCCTAGTGTTATGGTTGCCACACAGCTTAAAGAGACTCTCCTCTTCAACCTTATTTATCCCTTTCAAGTACTTGAAGGTCCCAATCATATCCTCTCTCTCTCTCTCTCTCCTGTCTTCCAGGGAGTACATGTTCAGTGCCCTCAACTTCTCCTCATATGCCCTACCATGCTGACCCACTATCATCTTTGTAGCCCTCCTCTGAACTTTCTCCAGCAGGCTAATGTCCTTTTTGAGGTGTGGGCATCAGTACTGAACTCCATACTCTAGATGCAGCCTTACCAGTGACCTGTACAAGGGCAGTATAATCTCCTGTCTCCTACTACTGATCCCCCTTAGATATGTATCACAGCATCTTGTTTGCCTTTGCTGCTGCTTTCTTGCACTGCATGGAGTGCTTCAGGTCACTAGTAATCATCACTCCCTAGTCCTTCTCCTGTTCTGCTGCAAATACTCAGACTCCACCCAGGTAGTACTCTGTCCAGGGATTCTTGCTCCAATATGCATAACTTTGCATTTCTTGGTATTGAAGCCAAGCTGCCAGATCCTGGACCACCTCCCCAGCTTTTCTAGATCTTCTTGTAGGTCCTATATCCCTTCAGCTGTGTTCATTCTTCCGTAGAGCTTGGTGTCATCTGTGAATAGGCACATTTTACCCTTATTGCCATCCCCAATGTCATTAATGAAGACATTGAACAACATCAGCCCCAGCACAGAGCCCTGTGGGACCCCACTGATTACCTCTTTGGTACCATGTGCCATCAATGTAAGTGCAGTACTGACCATAACCATGCACCTGATGCTGCTGCCAATGCTGTCAGGAGTGTTATTGACAAAATGAAGTCCACTGAGGCCACAACACGAGACAACACATACTATAATTTATGGGGACACTCAGAGGATTTCAAATGCAGTTCTAGCATGGCTGTGTGAGGAGCAGAGGATGAAAAGGATGGTACAGAGACACAGAACAGCCTTATTAGATGCAATACATAATCCATCAAGTCTGCAGGAGTGAGAAATCTCTACTACACACCATGCAACAAGTGCAGGTGATGCTTTCCTCTTGTTTGACAGTGGACCAAGAAATGACAGAATCCTGCTATTTAGCACCAGTGTTAATTTATGCTTCCTCCACATGTCACCCCACTGATAAGCTGACAGCACCTTCAAGGCTTCCCCACCACTCTTTGAGCAGCTATATACCATTTATGGGGTTCATCACAACAAAGTGCTTCCTGCTATATATGCGCTGCCACCAAATAAGACCAAGCAAACTAACTTGTGATCATTGCAAGAGCTGAAGAAGCTGCAGCCAGACCATAGCCCACAATCAATAATGACAAACTTTGAGAGCAGTGCTGTGTTACCATTTCAAGACCCTTTTCCAGGGACAATAATGCATGGCTGTTTTTTTTAATTTCAGCTAAAGTATCTGGCAGCAGGTACAGAACTCTGGACTTCAACAACAATATGGAGCTGATTCAGAGTTATCACTGAATGTAAGAATGTTGGCTGCACTGGCATTCATGCCTGTACACAGTGCTGTGAAAGTGTTCAATGCTTTAATGGACAGTGTGTATTACAGTGAGCATGATGATTTGCTACATCCTATGACTAACTATTTTGAAGAAGTTTGGTTGGGGAGGATGAACAGAAGACAAAGGCAATGACAGTCTAGATTTCTTCACAGCCAGTGGAACTGCTGTTATGCAACTAACCAAGGCATCCCAAGGACAAACAATGCCATTGAAGGATGACACAACAGTTTTGTGAGCCTCCTAAGTGCTGATCACCCCACAATATGGAAAATAATAGATGCTATGAAAAAAGAACAGAGCCTGACAGAGACAATAATGAAGCATTACATTGCTGGCCACCCACCATAAGAACCTAAGAAAGTGTACAAGAACTCTGCTGAAAGAATTCAGTGCATTGTCACAGAATACCATGCAAGGGAAATAGTGGAGTACCTGAGAGGACTTGCACGCAATTTCATGTTTTAACTTAATGGATGCTTACAATTCTCAATATGTTGTAATGCTCCACTCTTCAGCCTTTCCTCCTTTTTTTACAGAGGACATTTATCTGTTGGGAGAATACTCCACTCTTTCCACCATTAAGCAAAAAAAAAAAAAAAACAAATGTCAGTAATAGCCTTAGTCACTGTCTATTCTAGAATTAACACCTGGATCTGTTGGAATGTGTACATGAGGGTCAGGGTGGGTTAGTTAGGGTGGGTTGGGTGTTGTGTGGGTTAGATGGTCATGTTTAGGCTTATTTGTGTTCTAGTCTTTTGTTTTTCTGTCTGGTGTATGTGATTAGTATTTGCTGTGTGTACTGTATGTGCAAATTACCATTTTAAATAAAGTGTACTTAATTACAAGAAATATGTTTTAAAGCTTCCAATAAAGCTTAAACATGTGTACATATGTTGTTAGTTAGGTTTATTCTAGTCCAGAACAAAAAGGAGCTGAATTGACAAAGGCTGAATTGACATAGAGGCTGAACTGATGTGGGGCTGAAATGACGTGGAGCAGAACTGACATCGGTGCTAAATTGACATAGGAGCTGAATTGACTGGGGCTGAATTGATATAGGAGCCGAATTGACATGGAGCAGAAGAGACTGATGCTGAATTGACTGGGGCTGAATTGATATAGGAGCTGAATTGACGTGGAGCAGAAGTGACTGATGCTGAATTGACTGGGGCTGAATTGACATAGGAGTGAATTGACTCAGGCTGAATTGCCATGGGTCTGAATTTATTGGGCTGAATTGACTCAGGCTGAATTTGCTGGGTTGAATTGACTGGGCACCCTTTTCTGATGATGAGCTCTGTGTTCAGTGGAAAAGATCATAGAAACATAGAAACATAGAAACATAGAAGTTGACGGCAGATAAGGACCGCAAGGCCCATCCAGTCTGCCCATTTCTTTTTCTACCTTATAAATGTGCCATCGGCCTTTGCTCTGTCAGTGACCTATCTATTCATAGTCATTTGTATTGCTCCCTTATGCCTATCCCATGCCTGTTTGAAGCTCTGCACTGTATTCATAGCCACCACTTCTTGTGGTAAGCCATTCCATGCATCTACCACCCTTTCTGTGAAAAGAATTTCCTCACATTCCCCTTAATCGGCCCCTCTAATCTCATGCTGTGTCCTCTTGTCCTGCTATTTTTCTTATATTTAAACATGTTAGACTCTTTCACCTTGTTTATGCCCTTAAGGTGTTTAAATGTCTCGATCATATCACCTCTCTCCTCCTTTGCTCAAGGGTATACATATTGAGCTCCGTTAATCTGTCCTCATATGTCTTCTGATGCAGTCCCTGCACCATTTTGGTTGCCCTTCTCTGGACTGCCTCAATTTGGTTAATGTCCTTGTGAAGGGTGTGGCCTCAATACTGCCGCAGTACCCAGATGGGGCCTAACCAATGTCTTGTACAGAGGATTATTACTCCCTCTTACGACTTGTGATACCTCTACTAATACACCCTAACATCCCCTAGCCTTACTCTACTGCTTTAGAGGTCTGCTTGGATGATTTTAGGTCATCAGTGATGATGATGCCCAAGTCTCTTTCTTCCTTTGTGACTGCTAGCAACTCCCTCCCAGCCTATAAGTGGCTTCAGGGTTTCTCTTCCCTATGTGCATGATTTTGCACTTCTTTGCATTAAATCCCAGTTGCCACTCTTCTGACCATTCTGCTAGTTTATCCAGATCTCTTCTCATTCTGCCCACCCCATCTGGATCATCTACTCTGTTGCAGATCTTGGTGTCATCTGCAAACAGACAAGCCTTACCCTCTAGTCCATCTGCGAGGTCACTAATGAAGATGTTGAATAGGACTGGCCCCAGGACTGATCCCTGAGGTACCCCACTTGTGACTTGCATCTCTTCTGACTGTATATCATTTACCACCACTCTCTGTTTTCTGACAGTCAACCAGTTTGCCACCCAGTTGACCAACTTCTGACCCACCCCGAGCCTACCTAGCTTATTTATCAATCTTCTATGTGGAACAGTGTCAAAAGCTTTGCTGAAGTCAAGGTAGGCGACATCAACTGCTCCCCCTTGGTCCACCACTCTGGTTACCCAGTCAAAGAAATCTATGAGATTAGTTTGACAGGACCTTCCTTTTGTAAACCCATGCTGTCTTGGATCCTGTGCCCCTATGGATTCCAGGTGAAGCACTATCCTTTCCTTAAGGAGTGCCTCCATAATCTTGCCCACTACTGAGGTAAGGCTGACCGGTCTGTAGTTCCCAGCCTCCTCCCTGCTACCACTCTTGTGGAGTGGGATCACATGAGCCCTTCTCCAGTCTTCTGGGACCTCTCCTGTGCTCAGAGACTCACTAAACAATTCTGCTAATGGCTCTGCTAGTTCCTCCTTTAGCTCCTTAAGTACCCTGGGATGTATGCCATCATGTCCCATTGCCTTATCCACCCTGAGCTTAGCAAGCTTTTGTAGGACCCTTTCTTTTGTGAAGGGAGTAGTGCTCACCTCCCTCCCCCTGTGTCCATGATGCTGAGCTGTGGGCCCTGCCCTACCTTCTCTTCAGTAAATACTGAGCAAAAGTATCTATTTAGGATAGATGCTTTTACATGGTCCTCCTCCTCACATGCTCCCTTTTCTCCATTAAGCTTAGCAATACCCCTCTGGACTTTCTCCTTTCACTAATGCATCTATAGAAAGTCTTGTCACCTTCTTTACTGTTCGTGCTAGTGTTTCCTCAGTTTGGGACTTTGCCTGCCTTACTGCCTTACCTGCTTCCCTTAGGGCAGTTTGGTATGCCTCCCTATCTTCATCCGCTGTGTTCCTTATATTTTATGAAGGCCAGCCTTTGGCTCTGACCTTTTCTGCTACTGTGATTTGAGAACCAAAGTGGTTTCCTTCTTCTTTTGCACTTCCTTTTCTGTCTAACACAATGGATGTTGCTTCAAGTATTGCATCCTTAATGCTTGCCCACTTTGCCTGTACCTCCTCACCTGTGTTTCTTTTTGCCAGGGCTAGCTTAACTCTGTTGGCCATCTTATCAAAGTCAGCTCCTCTGAAGTCCCATATTTTTGCCTTGGAATGGGATGATTTAGATGTAGTAGCCAAATTGAACCATACCATGTGATGGTCACTGGCCCCAGGTGACCTTCTACCTGGAGATCTGTGATCCCTTCTTTGTTAGTCAGTACTAGATCTAGGATAGCCCTGTCTCTTGTGGGTTGCTGTACCAGTTGTTTGAGGCCTCTGCAGGGAATCCACTATGAGTCTAGTTCTGGCAGATGTTCCTGCTGGTATTGACCAATCTGTATCTGGCATGTTGAAGTCTCCCATTATCAGAACCTCCCTTTAGCTGTCATGTTTTGTATATCTTCTAACAGTAATGTGTCTATGTCCTCCCTCTGGTCTGGGGGCCTGTAGACAACCCCAGTTCTTATGGCTGTCCCATTTCCTGTTTCCAGGGTGACCCACAGTTCTTCTGGCTCCTTATGTGTATTCTGAATTTCTGTAGCTTTGATATTTTCATTAACATACAGGGCCACCCCCTTTTGCACCTCGGTCTCTTCTGAACAATACATAGCCAGGTACTGAAGTCTCCCAAGTGTGGTTACTGGTAAACCACGTCTCACTAATTGCTACTATGTCCAGTTTAGCCTCTGACATTATTGCCTGCAGGTCTGGGATCTTATTTCCCAGGCTGTGAGCATTTGTACATGATTTTCCATTGGCCAGATTTTGGTGTGTTAGTTGTTGGGTGAAGTTTGGCATTACCCCTGTGCATCGTATGGGGAGACAAACCTTTTTTCTTACCTGGTGATGCAAATGAACGGCAAACACACTGAATTCCTGTTTGACCACTAGCTGAGGGGGGAGGGGTGTTCTTCCCATTCGACGGTGGGGTGCTGCACCTCTCCCATTTGCTAGTTTAAATATTCTGCAAAGACGTCAAACTTCTGCCCCAATGCACTGACTCCCTCTTTAGTCAGATGCAGTCCATCAAATTTAAAGAACTTTCGCTCCCAGAACTGTTGCCAGTTCCCTACAAATCTGTGTCCTTTTTCCTGGCACCAGTCCTTGAGCCACGTGTTTAGCTCCCCTATCTCCCCTTCTCTGACCTTCCGTCCATCTGCTCCCTTCTCCCAGACTGGCAGGATCTCAGAGAAGGAGATGCTGGACGAAATAGATAATAGTTTGTCACCCAGCCTAGTCAGGTGTTCCTTGGTCTCCACAACTGATCGGCTGGTGAGATCATTAGTCCCTATGTGTACTAGGACATCAATGTTTTCTCCTACTTTGTGAACAATTTTAGCAATGCGGTCAGTGTCTCTCCATGCTGATGTACCTGGGAGATATCTGACCATCACCCCTGGCTGGAGATGGGTATCAACTCCCGAATCATGGAGTCTCCTATGATCAGAAGTTTTTGGATTTCCTTTGTGCTTGTTTAGTTTTGGTTCCTGATTTGGGTGAGTATTGTTGTGCTAGCTCCTGTGCGCAGTGTTCTGCTCTGCAGTGTCTTCTGCCTCTTTATTTGATTTCAGAGACAGAGGCAGATACCTGTTGTAGTGTTTATATGGTTTTGGAGGTAATGTGTTGGAGAGCAGAGAGTGATGGGGCACCTGATTTGCTCCTCCTAACCACCTGCCAACCTCCTGGACCAACTACCTCTCTTGGTCGGGTTTTCTGTTGGATGCTGGGGAAATGGCGGGTGGTTCTTATAATGTATTTCCTCTTCAATATGAAATTTGAGGCGTGCAATCTCTGCCCATGCTGCCCGGAGCTGAGACCTAAGATCTCCAAAGGCTCAGCATGTAGACAGTGTCCCAAATCTGTAAGACTGTCCTTCTGAAAATTGTTCCACAGTACCTGCAGTTAATGAAATCCATTCCAAATAAGTTGCTGGGTTTGTAACCCTAGTCAGATAATTAGAAGGAAAAAATGCAAGTAATGGTTTAATTGTGCTTTGTTTAACTTGTTATAACAAGTTAAATTACTAATGCCCTGTAAATGAGATCATCTGTGGAGGCCCCACTGATCCGCCCTTCCTGCTCTGCCACAGGAAATGTCACAACTGTGGTACCCTATAAAAGGAGGGTGCGTGGGGTGGTTGGGGATGGGTGGGTGGCTGGGCCCTTCCCTGCCTAAAAAGAAGAACCACGGATGAAAGAACAAGGAGGTAAGAGCAGAAACAATCAGTCAACAACAAATGCAGTAACCCTGAAAGCTTATCCTAATGTTAGATAAAACTGTAAAACCTGTAGAGCACCACCTGTAATAATTTCAGAGAAGATATACCCTGTAAGAAACACTTTTCTCCAGAGAAAAATAAAGCAGTAACAGAAGATATACCTTGCAAAAGACAATTTGAATCAGAAGATTACAGCAGTAATCTGTTAGCACACCTGTAGGCACACCTTGTAATAATGCAGAAGAAGGTATACCAGCAACAACAATTTGAATCAGAGAAAAAATCAAGCAATGAAATGTTAGCAACAAACAGTAGCAATCCCTGTGAGTAAAAAATAAAAACACCACCACACAGTAAATCTGCTTAGCCAAACTAAGTCTTAATCCTTCTCCCTTGCTCTGGTAAGTTTCTCTACTCTGCCTTTCAAGCAGTCTTAGAAGGAAAGAGCTCAGGTGAAGCTAGGTGCCTTGGCCAGCAAACCAAGTCTTCTACCTCAAGATGGTGACATTTGGTCTGGGCTACACAATATTGCTAAATTTAATTTTTTGAGTTTTAGGCAAGGTCACACTGCTGCCACTGTTGTTTAAAATTATCTAAAGACTGTAAAATAGTTAAAATACATGATGACCCTTTGAAATATCAGCAAGGTAAGAGAAAACTCTAGACAGTGTTATGTAAAATTGTCATTTTATACTTACATATGGCCATTTGGAATCAGGTTTGGGTGTTAGCTGCTTTGTCTTCTCAGAAAGAACTGGAAGGGGACAGGATCAGTTGTGTTCCAGGACAGTAGCTGCTGCTTGCTGTTTTCACAGGGTTATTGTGGATTTTACTTGGTAGAAGGTTAGTTCTTTTCTTTCTTACTTCTAAGGGGCTAGCAGGGTATTGTTTTGGGGGCTGCTGGAAGTTTGCAAACTGCTTTGGTGGCTGTAAGTGGGCTCATTTTGTGGATGTTTCACTGTGTAACAGGCTGCGCTGGTGGAGGCCTATTTCTTCTGATTTAAAACCTATTTGGTGGGATTTGCTTGGAGATGGTTATTTGAATTGGAGACCTATATCCGTTAATTTCAAGCCTATTTTGATGTGTTGTTAGTGAAGCTGATTAAATTGGAGACCTGTTTCCTTTGGCAGCAAACATATTTTGGGGGCTTTGAGTTGAACTTTGATTCCTTTTTGCTGACTCCACTAGCTGCAAAGGTTAGTGCATAGTGGGGGAAGGGTGTTAATGGTCTTGCCAGGTCTCACTCAGCCAACCGACTGGAGGCAAAGTTGAATCAGGTTTGAGGTGTTAGCTGCTTTGTCTTCTCAGAAAGAACTGGAAGGGGACAGGATCAGTTGTGTTCCAGGACAGTAGCTGCTGCTTGTTGTTTTCACAGGGTTCTTGTGGATTTTACTTGGTAGAAGGTTAGTTCTTTTCTTTCTTACTTCTAAGGGGCTAGCAGGGTATTGTTTTGGGAGATGCTGGAAGTTTGAAAACTGCTTTGGTGGCTGTAAGTGGGTTCATTTTGTGGATGTTTCACTGTGTAACAGTGGAGGCCTATTTCTTCTGATTTAAAACCAATTTGGTGGGATTTGCTTGGGCCTGGTTCTTTGGCTGCTGAGCTTGTAGGGGAGACACAGGGTTGATACACTGTCTCTCTTGAGTCAGGTGTCTGCCCAAGACCCGCCTTCCCCCACCCCTCCCTCCCCAGAATTCTGCTAATTTATAGGGGAACTCCTGCCCTGCAATTTGAGGAAAAGGCTGCAGGTGCAGCTCATGTAGTTCTAGCCACTGGGGGTTGGATTTAAAGGCTGGGAGAGAGGAGCTTAGGGAGTTGTTCATTTCCCTTATAAGTTTAATGTGTTGTACTACACCTAGTAACAGGGTTACTGGTGTACAGTGGGACTGTTTCTAAGATTAGTAGGTGACCTGATTAGGCAGTAGGGTGTATCTTGGACTAGGGGGGAACCTGGTGGCTCATCCAAGGAAACCTATTTGGAAGAGGATGGAACCACACGTCATTAGGGCCGGCATCTTTGGGAGGGTGGTGCGGTGCACAAGGTGTGGAGCAGCCATGATACTGGACTGGGCTTGGAAGTTCGGTGGTTGCCCAGTGTGCTACCAGCTGGCACAGCTTAGGGAGGAGGTTGCGGCGATTAGGAGACTGCTGGGGGAAGGGGGGAGACATGGTTGGGGAAGGGGCTGGGGATCTCCCAAGGGTTGCACCAAGCACTGGGGGCGGGGGCATAGGAAAGGAGTGCAGGAGAATACTCAGGGTCACTAGGGACCCTGGCAGAGGGTCCAAAGACACTACCAAGGAAGCAGGCAGGTAACTGGGGACCCTCACAAAGAGGGACGGAGGGACAACATTCTCAGGAAGTAGGCAAATGGCCAGGGCTGGACAGAAGGAAGCAAGTCAGGAGGTGGATCAGACCTTACACTAAGTAACTGCTTCAAATCTCTTCTTCTGCTCGAGGATGAGGGGTGATGTAGCCATGACAGGGGTGGTTAGAGACGGAAAGGAGTGGGGGCAGTAGGCAGGGGCCAGATAGCAGGAAGAACGGGGGGGACCTGGAATGCAGGAAAATTGGGGAGCAGTGAATCAGAGCAGGTGGGGCAGGGGGAAGAGGGAAGAAAGTGCAAGGAGAAGGACCAGTTGGAAGGAAAGGTAAAGGAGAAGGACCAGAAGTACAAGGAGGATTCAGTAAAGGGAGCTGAGGAATTAGGCCAGGGGAGCACGATGAGCAAGGAGGAACTAAATGGAGACAGGAAGGAAGGGAGGACGAGCCAGGCTAGTTTAGCAGATGGGGGAGAAGGACCAGTCGTGAGCAGTGAGAGGGGAATTAGCAAGGTACAGAAGGATACTCAGGAGGAGGAGAGACATAGGATTGAAGGGGAAGGGATGGGGTGGCCATGGTAAATAAGGAGGGGGTGACATGTGACACCCAGATAGGGGGAGGAACAAGGAGCCGACTGGGTGGAGGGGCCGGTAGAAAGGATGAGGGACATGGAAGGGGGGGAATGGAGGAAAAGGAGCGGTCAGAGTGTCCTGTTGGGGATTCTATGATCAGGGTATCAAATGGGATAGGGAGGGAGAGCTGGCCAGTTAGAACAAGATGCTTCCTGGACTAACGGCACAGGGCTAAGCACGAGGTATATCAGCTGGCAAGGATTGTGGGGGTTCCCCGGATATACTGGTCCACCTGGGTGCAAATGACATTGAGGGAAATAGTGAGCTAGAGATACAGGCAAGATTCAGGGAGCTTGCCAGGGTCTGTCATGACATAGGATGCACAGTTTCCTTCTCAGAAATCCTGCCGGTGCCAAGGGCTAGTGGGGAACACAAAAGGAAGATTAGGGAGATAAACCAGTGGCTCAGGGAGTGGTGTGAGGCCAGAGGGTATGGGTTGATGGGGGATTGGGGGAAGACCTGGGAGGATAAGAGCTGTATGCTGAGATAGACTCCATCTCAATTTGGAGGGAGGGAATCCTTAAGTTGAAAATAGAGGGGTTCATTGGTGAAAAGTGGGATTTAAACTTGTGAAGGGGGGAAGGATGGGAGAAAAGGCTGTCAAGGGGGTGCCGATAAAGGAGGGACTCTGTCTCCACCCCCCTGGGGAGCTGGAGGATTGTGGGAAAAGGCCGACTGGCAAAGTGCAGACCAGAGGAAAACAGAATCCCCATGGGAACATGAGCAGGGGAAATGGAACTATAGGGAAAGGGTGGAAGGTAGTCCTGCTAAATGCCAGGAGCTTGGGCAATAAAATGCCTGAGCTCCAGGTGATGCTAACTGAGGGACCAGTGGATGTGGCAGTGGTCACTGAGACTTGGGCCACTGCAGGACATGACTGGGACCTGAACCTGGAGGGTTACACTATGTTCAGGAAGGACAGGGGGGAGGAAAGGGGAGGAGGGGTAGCAATGATAGTCAAAAACTGCATTGGCATAGGGGGAGTAGAGGAAGCAGAGGGAACCGTGGAGGCAATTTGGGTCACCTTGATAACAAGGGGGGGCAAGAGAGTAAAATAGGAGTGGTGTATGGACCCCTGCCCTGGTGGAGGAGCTGAGGAGGTCTGGTGGCAGATGTTGGGAGACACTGCAGACTGGGCAGAGGAACAGGTGGTGGTGTTGGGGACTTAAACATGCCAGGAACAGACTGGGAGACTATGACATCCTCTGTGACCAGGGAACAGAGGTTGTTGGATGTCTTTCAAGATGCGTTCCTAACTCAGCAGGTGAGGGAACTGACTAGGGAGGTGTGGGTACTGGATGTTGTCCTGGCAGACAGTGACCAGATTGGGGGCCTGGAGGTAAGGGACCCATTGGCGGGGAGTGACCATGCCACGGTGTGGTTCTGCCTGGACCTAGGAGGGGTAGAAGGCTGCACAAAGACAGAAGTTAACCGACTTCAGGGGTGGATTTTAAGGAAATGGAAGGATCCTTAAGGAGCTTTTGGATGGGATGGGTCAGACATGGGCGCTGATAGTAGGTGGGAAATCATCAGGAGAGGGGTGCAGGATGCCACCAGCACCTGTGCAAGAGTAAAACTAAAATGCGGTAGCCCAAAATCCTGCTGGTGGACCAAGGAGGTCCAGGAGGTGGTGCGGGGAAAGAAGGCAGCATATAAGCAATTCAAGTGCTCAAGGAGTGAAAGGGATCGAGGGGAGTACGAGCTGATGGCTAGAAGGGCCACTAGGGTGGTGAGGGCGGCTAAGGCAAGGAAGGAGCAGAACCTGGCCAGGGAAATTAGGAGAGGGAACAAGGGGTTCTTTAGATACATTGGGGAAAAATGAAGGGTGAAGGGGCAAATTAGCAGGATTAAATCAGGGGAGAGATAGGCACAAGACCCGGGGGAGCAGGCTGAGGTACTAAATGAGTACTTCACCTCAGTTTTCACCAAGGAAAATGGGGGTGTGGCATCATACATGGGAGGAGACAAAGATACTGAGGAGGGGGGACCTTTACTGATTGGCGGGTCTGGGGAGAGGGGGTGGCATCACTGGCAGGAGGAAGGAGGGCTAAGCAGGGAGAAGAGGTACCGGAAGGGGAAATCACAGCAGAGAGAGTGAGGGAAGCCCTCAGCTCCCTTAAGATGGAGAAAGCACCGGGGCCAGATAAATTACATCCCAGAGTGCTGAAGGAACTTGCAGATGTCCTGGCAAACCCCTGACGGAGCTTTTCACCATATCTCTGAGGACAGGGTGGGTGCCCCAGGACTGGAAGGTGGCGCATATAGTGCCTATCCACAAGGGGAGATCAAGGAAGGTGGCAGGGAACTACAGGCCTGTCAGCCTGACATCAGTGGTGGGCAAGGTGTTGGAGGGCATTGTCAAGGAGAGGCTGGGGGGGACCTGGATAAGTCAGAGTGCCTGGTTGATAGACAGCATGGATTCATCCTGGGGAAATCGTGTCAGACAAACCTTGTGGAGTTCTATGACTGGGTGACGAGTGCCTTGGACCTGGGTAGATCAGTGGACATCCTCTTTCTAGACTTCAGCAAGGCATTTGACTCTGTTCCTCACATGGCCTGTTGGATAAGCTGGGAGAAATGGGGGTGGGGAACCAGATGATCAGATGGATAGGCAATTGGCTCCAGGACCAGATCCAGAGGGTCGTAGTTGGTGGGATAGTCTCATCCCCAAGGAGGGTCATTAGTGGGGTCCCACAGGGATCAGTCCTTGGACCCCTTCTGTTCAACGCCTACATCTCTGACATAAGGACAGGAATCAGGATTGAGATGAGTCTCTTTGCAGATGACTCGAAACTGGGGGTGGTGGTGGATGGAGAGGAGGGGAAGGTGGCCCTACAGGGGGACCTGGAGGCTCTAGAAAGATGGTCTAGAAAGTGGAAGCTGAGGTTCAATGCAGGGAAATGCAAGGTACTCCATCTGGGGGCCAGAAACCCGGGCCAAGTGTCCACCCTGGAGGGGGAAATGCCACAAGTCTTGATGGCTGAGAGGGACCTGGGGATGGTGGTGGATGTTCACATTAAAAGTTTGGGGCCAAAATATACAAAAATGATAAAGTTATGCATCAAAGTTCAAAACCCCATTTGAAATACATTGGACCACACTTACCTTATTTTCTCATATTGCAGTTGAGAGTTCCAGCAGCAGCAAGACATTTCTTCAACTGGAGAGTGGATCCTTACTGTGGGACCTGTTCAGGTGAGTGAGAGGTGTGAGGATGTGTGTGGGAAGGTGTGGGTTGGTGATTGGAAGAGGGGTTGCACCTGCGAGGAGCATATTTTCTGACATCATTCAAGATGGCCAGGTGAATTGCACTTGGAGCACAATTGGCTTGGCATTCTCTACAGCTTTTGCTGGGAAGAAAGCCTACCCTTTTTAGTTGAAATTAATGTATTGTTGCTAAATTTCAGTACTTCTGTGGATAAATTAACAGTAACAGCACGTTGAAGAGGTTCCTGCATGTTTACGAGTTTAAGGTTAACCATTTTACCAACAAACACTTTACCTGGAGCCAAAAACTGCACACCAAAAACAACCTGACTTACCAAGCCCCTCACAATCTCCCAACTTACCAGACCAGAGGATGTTGCAGGAACCTACAAATTCATTCTTGCCTGACACACCAAAACTCATGGATGCAGATAAAATTTTACCTCTTCTGCTTAAAGACAGAGCACAGATCAGGGTTGTAAAAGGGGCAGTATCCCAAAGATGGACAGCTGTAGTCAAGTCAGTGGGAGGCAGAGGGGACAAACAAATGCTGACATGTCATTATTGCAGTGGTCAACACAGAGGGCTATACCAAATCCAGAAGTGTTAATTTCAGACAACATGGATCCAGGGGATATATATGTGAGGCAGAGTAATTTGGAGCCAAATAAAGAAACTATTGGTGCAACTGAGACATCAGATATACTAGCATTTAAAAGGGAAATACTCACTGAGATGACACATTCTAAAACTGAGGTGATACATATGCTGCATGAAATCAAAACTTCCATAACTACTGTGACCAGTACTTTAGATGAAATAAATATTAAAATGGAAACTCTAACACTTCAGACAGTTGAAGTTGAAAATAGAATTTCACAATTAGAAGACACCAGCAACCCTATGCTGCATAAATAAAATGTATTTGAGAAACAGCTTCAAGCACTCCAGGAAAAGATAGCAGAGTAGGAAGACAGGGCAAGGAGGGGCAATCTCCACATTAGCAGATTGCCTGAAGGTCTAGAAGGTGCTGGGGACCTTCTGCCCTTTTTTGAAAAAAATGCTCACACTTGCAATAGTTAAGCAATATCCTGAGGAGAAAATATAATTAGATCATGCACATCGAGCAGGCAATAGATTTTCTAACACTAATTACCATAGGACCATTTTTGTAAAGTCACACAAATATACAGACAAAGAGGCAATATTGAAGAAGGCTCATAGAGAGAGAAAGGATTGAAATATGGTGAAGTTAAATTCAATGTGTACTCTGACATGTCAGTAGAAACTAGTGAAATAAAAAATCTATTTAACCCTGTAAAATTAAAACTGTACCAGAAAGGTATACGTTCATCCATGATTTACCTTGCAAAATTAAGATTCATGGTCAAGGGTAAATTACAGATTTTTGAAGACGCAGATGAAGTTATGGAGGTTTTTATAGAAGAATATGGATCTAGACCTACAAATTTTATGGCAACATGAAACCAGAACTGACCCAAACCTTATGAAACAAATAGGAGTGAATTGACTTCAACATTAGACGCATAAACAAGAACTTTTTCAATAAAATGCAGGGGAACTGGGCTCTCTTATAATATTTGATCATTTTGTTTCAGCAAGGGAATGCCACAGCCAGTGTGTCCGTGCATTATGATGACAGTACTTGTCATCATTTCTTCTGGGGTGGGCAGGCTTCTCTTTGGCCTCAGGGCTAAGAAGCTTGCCACAGAGGGAGGGGGACATGAGTTGTAGTATAAATAAAGTTAATCAAAATGCAAAACAAATATATGAAAGAGGGACCAGTTTTTACCTCTTTATTCTAATACAATCAACACATATTAAACTGATAAAACTCATTGATTTC
The DNA here is from genome assembly GCA_016271365.2 of Neoceratodus forsteri. NCBI lineage: Eukaryota > Metazoa > Chordata > Ceratodontiformes > Ceratodontidae > Neoceratodus > Neoceratodus forsteri. Next base: position 1,092,174,226 of record CM057458.1, read on the forward strand.
AGGGGTCCAGACAAAATTAAGATAAAAATATATAGGACTAACAATGGATGAGGAGTTGAGTTTAATATCCTGGGATGTAACAGGCATTAAGAACAGAAACAAGACTTTAAAAATAATAAAATATATGCGGAAAAAGAAGATACAGGTGGCTATGATTCAGGAAACACACTTTACTCAAAAGGAATCATTGTGGTTTAAAAATAGATGGGGAGGTGGTATAACTATAAGTAATTCATGAGGCATAGCTATTACTTTTAATGAACAATATCCTTTACCAAAAATCAGTTAAAAAAACAGATGCATATGACAGATGGGCTATAATAACAGTTAGCATCTCAAACTTCAAAGCCACTGTGGCCACATATTATATGCCCCAAACTTTAATAACTCATATTTTCTTTTTTATAGTTTAAAAAAATCATTGAGGGATGGTTTTCTCTTTTACAGGTGACATTGGCACAATACAGGGATGGCAATATGAGGGCAATGGGCCACTAGAGACCAGGGAAACAATACCTAATGGGGAAAGTGATTGAAAGGTGGGGGGTGCCACTAGACACCAGGGAAACAATGCATCATTATGGAGATGGTGATCAGAGGATGGGGTGCCACTAGACACCAGGGAAAACAGTACAACATTATGGGGACAGTGATCAGAGGGAAGGGTGCCACTAGACACTGTGAAAACAATATAACTTTGCGGTGATGGTGATGAGGGTCTGCCACTAGATAACAGGGAAACATTATTATATATATGGAGGGGGAAGAAGTGCTCAGTCCAACCCCTGGAAGTGAACTAGAAGAGAGTGCAGAACAGGAAAATAGTGCAGGGGGAGAGAAACAGCATTATAGCAAATGGATAGGACCACATGTGCTTCAACTCCACTGTGGAAGGACACAGTCGAGGTATCTGGTTACATGCTTAAAGAGTCCCCACTCTTCTATGTCATAGCAATACAGTATATCATCATAGCTCTGCTATGCAGCAGTAAAAATGAAGAAATCATGTGGTCTCTTAAAATGTGACTAAGAAAAACAAAGAGGCAATCCCTCTGTAAAAAAATGAAAATAAATTAGGATGGGGTGATAATCCTTGAGGAGACCCCACTTTTTTTTTGTTGGTTTTTTGTTTTGTGCACAGTAACTTTTTGACAGCAAAGGTTGATTGGGTAACTTTAAGCAATGCATCAGTACTTACTGCATGAGGAATCACTCACAGTGAAAAACAATGTAGTGCTATCTTAGTTAATCCCTGTATTACTATAACATAATTATCCTGGACTTACTGCATACAGTGAACACCTGTGAGAACTGCTCAAATTGTTTGCAAGAAAAGGAAAAACACTCTGGGCTGGATTATTTTCAGTCCATCTGAAATTGGCACAGGTGCAGAGAAAAACTGCTGTAAGTGGGGCTTGACTTGCAGAGCTGCAGTTTTCCCCACATGCACCAATTTACCAAGGCGTAACATCCTCTGCAGCTGCACCAGCTGAAAATACAAATCTCTGCAGGTGGTTCTGCAGAAGTAGCTGTGGTGGGGGAATTAGTCCCCCAACATTTGAAAATCTAGCCCTCTGTTAATAAATCCTGTCTAATGTTTATGAACAAATTAGCTGGTTCTAATAGTGGCTAGCAAATGACTTTGTTTTGTTTTCTTTTTAGAGCAGCTGTTATTAATAGTATTAATAATCTACTTAAGAAATCCACTTGTGAAATAAATGTTAACAATACCGGTCTGATTCAAATAATCTAAACAATATGGGCTCAATTTTCAAAGAGCCCTTATAGCGATGCAAGTTATGTCACTCTACAGCTGCAGTGAGCTCTAGGTGCATCAGGGACCCTGTGCCCAATTTTATAAAGGGGGGTTCCCTGCAGGCTAGTGCCAAACATTTGGTGCACCTGCAGGAATTGCCACAGGGATCTGGTCCTCCTGTCTGGTGCAATACTAGAAGGGGGCTGCAAAGGTTTGGGTGGGTATCTGCATGCCAGGAGGGGTCTGGAGGCAGAAGGGGCATGGAGGTGCCCTATGAATGTTGTGGAGACACCAGGCATGATGGGGAGTGATGTGGCACCTATTGGGGGTGCCCCTTGTAGAATCCTACAGCTGATCAGTTGGGACTGTTTTGTGCAAGGTTGCCAGGGCCGAACAGTGTCATGGCCTTAGGTGGGCAGAGCCCTGGCAGCTGCCTCAAAGGGCACCCTCACTGAGTGTCACATCACTTCCCATCATGCCTGCTGTCTCCACAATGCCCCCAGGGCACCGCTGAGCCCCTTCTGCCCCAGACCCCCACTTTCACATCCCTACACCCAATTTACCACAGTATGTAGTCCTGGTGCAAGTCCCTTTGACAACCCCCTGGCTGGTCTAAGGTGAGTATCTTGCTGCATCCTTGGTGGGGCTTCCAAAATTGCAAAATGGGGGATGTTGCAGTCCCACTATGGCACAAGCCCCCTTGCAACTTGGCACATGGGTGCATCTGTCACAAGGGTGGTGCAGTGTGGCTTGGGCACAAGGCATCACAATTTCAATGCAGCCTGCATTTGAAAAGCAGGATTGTTGCAGTGTTTCATGCAAAATGCCACTTGCATCATATAACTTTGACGCAGGCACTTTGCATCAAGCAGACCCTTTTGAAAATTAGGCCCTATGTGTTTTCACTCTCCTTATATGTTCAGGGGAACTGAAACAAAGATTAGAGTATCCATGATGTTAGTTTGCAGTTGAATAAAACAGGAGTAATTCACTGCTTGTCTACATATTTGATTGGCCCTAAATCTAAGTTCTGCATAAGGGTGGAGGGGTAATCTTAAGTAAGTTATGTTTCATCTCACACACTGCTGCTTGGATTTATTCTTTGCAGGTTGAGTAAAACAAATACATCTTAAACAGCGGGATGCAGAGGATCCCACAAGCTTTCACCAGGGGCACAGATGCTGCTGCTAGCTAGAAATAACTGGAAAGAGGTAGCAGACTACCTAGGGAAGTAAACCATTTTACTTGCTTTGTTTTACATTTTTCTGATCACATGAGTGAAGGCTCTTCACATTTACAATCATTTTGCACCCACTTCTAACAGGAATATGGTATTACTTTGAGAATTGTTCCATGTACTACAATTATCTAATCCCAACATATGAAAAATGACTGAAGCAAGACTCCCAGAAAATATAATTCTTCTGTAAATGGTAAGAGATTTTCCCAAATATTAAGACCTCATTTCCATTTCCACATCTCAAGTAGTAAGAGCCGTTTTACCTTCCAGTCATACAGTAGGTTATACTTATTTTTTCCTACCTTGACAGTAGATACATAATGTAGGCAATCAGGAAACTGGCACATGATTAGATATATCTGCAGGTTTACCAAGAAATTGGCATAGCTATATTTCCATAGCCTGTAGATTTTCATACATCCCTATGTCTTCCTGTGTCTTACATCAGGGACATATCAGTAATATATCTGGATACAACTGATACAGTCAATCAATTGCATTGTGAATTCTATATGTAAAGTTAAACTGTATCAGTTTGTACACCACAGATTGAGGCTTTATATGTGCAAAGCAAAAGACCAAAAACATTATCCAATTGTTCCTATGTACAGTAAAAGAAGTTCCTCTCTTAAAGACACCTGCCATGCTGGTAATGGTGACACATTGATTGACTGACTGATGATCAGTTCTACTTTCATTCCATCTGGTAATTTAGTAATTTTGTAAAGTACTGGGGAGCTAGAAGTCCAAGAAAATTATTTCTGAATTTATTAGGAAGAACTGAGGAAATATTTTATGTTGACAAGGTAGGAATTAAAGCAGTAGCTCCAACAGAAAAGGGACCTATGCCTTAGTTGGAAAAAATGGATCTGGGAATATCATATTATTGATGAAAATGGATACATGAAGCAGGGTGCTATTTTGAAAAAAAAATCAATACATTTTTATTTAAACTAACATTTCTTTACTTAATATTTCTATATTTTGAAATATTTGTATTTCAATCAATGTAATTTTATTGTGTCCAGTGTACTATGCCAACCAAAACATTTTTAAGCAATCCAGTCCTTATTTGTTGCAACTAATGTATTATCTAAACCAATGTACATTCACTGAAACAATACATTTTTATAAGCCAGCACATTATTTTGAACAAATATATGTTTCTATGAACCAATACATATACTGTACTTTCAAACCCCTATATTCCTGCTCTTTCATTTAAATGTAAACTGTACATATTTTTTTAAAACAACATGTTTCTACTCACATCAATAAAACTTTATTTACATAATTAAATACATCATATTTTAGCCTGGCAGTATAGCCTCAAGATTAGAGTAACATACTGTGAATGAGTGCCATACACTCAGCAGATGTGAGATTGATTCCCACAACCTCCACTTGTTTACTGTGCGACCCTCAGCAAGTTCTTAAAGATCAAATGCCAGTGTCTTACAGATTTACAATACATGCCAGAAGTCCGTGTATCATGATTAGTATTTCCTGAAAACATCATACTGTTGGTTTTGTGGTTTTCTTTAAACCAATGTCTGTTAATGTGCTCTGCAGTAACTGAAAACTGAAGATTTTTCTGTCCCAATGAATGAGTGATGACATCAGTCCTGCCCAGCCTGTTGCTGCAGTAATTAAGTCCTTAATTGCCCGTAGTAGGTGGTGCACTTCCCAGTCAGAGTAATCTGTAGGGCTTATTGTTTTTTACTCCAAGTGTGCTACTAACCTCACCTGGTTTATGTGTAGATAGAGTAGATTGCAATCTATCATTCTGTTCTCATAAAGAGTTGGTCAGTTGTGTTTCAGTGTGTAGCTGAAGTGGTATAAATGAATGTCTGTGAGAAATCTCCTGTCTGTATCACAGCTGAGTTCTGTCACATAAAAATTCTGCACTGATTTTTGGCTATATAAATCCAGGGTTGTTTAATGGATATAAAATAAATCTAAAGTTTAAGCCATAGAAGCAGTGTGTCTTTGATGTAGCCTCCATACATATGTTCATGTGAGAACAATATTGCTGTTATGACAGATTGACAACCAGGGCTCAGATATTCAAAAGGGTTGCACATGGCGCAACAGTGTTGTGCCATGCACAACCCACTGATGCGCCCCGGTGAGATATTTAAAAGGGAAAAGTGCACCTGCACAAATCCTGATGCGCTGGGGTACATCAGTAATGTATGCAGGCACAGGTGGGAGGGGCATGCCCATGCATAAACTGCACAGCCTGACATTCAGCCGGGCCATGCAGAGTTATGCAGGTGCAAACCCTACCTGTGCCTGCACGACTTTACACTGTAAAAAAAAAAAAGGATCAAGTCAAGGGCCACCCACAGGTGAGCTGCTGCATTGCAGGGTGCAACACAGCAGCTGCCACCTGTGGGTAGCCTTCCACTTGTTCCTGCCACACCTGGCGGCGCCCCCTATGCCCCGATCATGGGCTGAAGTGCCCCCCAGTAGCCTGATCATGGCATTAAGTTATTCTCCCCCCAGTAGCCTGATCGCGGGCATTAAGTTATACTCCCCCCCCCAAAGTCCAAGATCCTGGTGGTCCAGTGGACCGTGAGAAGCCAGATCGCGGGTGGCATCCTCAACCCCACCACGTCCACAAACCCTGGTGATCTAGTGACCCCCACCCCACCACCCATGGAGCCCCACCACCCCTCCCCCGTCAGCTGGCAGGTGGCAGCACCCCACCCTCCTGCCACCCTGCCGCCCACCAACTGACAGCTCGGTAGGGCTGCATGCCAATTGGTTCAGAGCAAGAGTCAATGGGCATGCAGCACATACCCTACAAGTCAGTCCAGATATGCTAATGAATTCATGCACCTTGTCTCAGTCAGGGCTGCAGTACCCTGATGCCCCACTATGTACTGTCCCACAGTCAAAACTTCTGCACCAAGCTGTTCTCTGCCCCCTGCCACAACTGTGCCCTGCTTCATCATAGACCCTCTTTATTCCACAATTAGGGTTGTTGCTCCATGCTGCTCCCTGCCACCAGAGTCAGGTTCTTTGTTACGCTATCCAAGTTGCTCGAGAAAAAAAAAACACTTTCATCTTGTATTATTGGGTTGGTACAGAGGGTAGCAGGGTTCAGCAGCCCTTCCTTTGGAGGCATGGGACTCTAGGGCACAGCAGGCCACAGCAGCCTTGAATGTGTCAATATGGTTACAGGGTACAGTAGCCTTGGACGTGGTTAGCAGAGACAGAGAACAGCATGGTGCAGATGCCACCACCATGTGGCAGGATGAAGGGTGGCATCAGGGTACTGTGCACATAATGCTGCAGGCCTGTCCATTTGGGTGCAGTGGAAGTGGGTAGAAGGGGGCAGCAAAAGCTCCACCTTTGGTGGCCTCGGACAGCATGATGCAGCAGAACCACCAACTGTGGAGACAGAGTCCCTGGGGCTCTAGGGCTTAGCAGAGCACAGCAGTCTTGTATGTGGAAACTGGAACAGAGGGCAACAGGTGACATTGTCCCTGACTTTAGAGGGGCAGTAGGAAGCAGAGTGCAGTAGCCTCAACTGAAGGGCAAGAGACAGGGGCATCAGGATTACATACAGTATGTCTAGTCACACATAGGGTGATTTATTTCCACACAGAATCCCTCAGATAACTGAATTTTGTAAATTCATTTTTTTTTTATTTAGTTGTTTAACCAGGTATAGCACACTAAGCTGAAAGCTTTTTTACAGGAGCGACCTGGGAGCACAAGAAGGTTAAGTGACTTGCTCAGGGTCACACAGTATGCAAGTGGAAGCTGTGGGATTCAAACCCAGGTCTGGTCTGCTGGATGTCACCAGATTAGCAGCTCAGAGCCTTAGACCACTGCGCTATACTGCCTCCTGTATGTTGGTTTCATACAGTACGTGTTCCTGAGATGGCAAAGTGTGGTAGACACCTGGTTGTCAATCTGACATATCAACAATATTATTCTCACATGAACATATGTATGGAGGCTACATCAAGGACACACTACTTCTATGGCTTAAACTTTAGATTTATTTTATATCCATTAAACAACTCTGGGTTTATATAGCCAAAAATCAATGCAGAGTTTTTATTTGACATTACTCAGCTGTGATACAGACAGGAAATTTCTCACAAACATTCATCGATACCACTTCAACTACCCACTAAAACACAATTGACAAACTCTTTATGAGAGCAGAATGATAGATTGTAGTCTTCTCTATCTAAACACAAACTAGGTGGGGTTAGTAGCGCACTTGGAGTAAAGACAATTAGCCCTACAGATTGCTCTGACTGGGAGGTGCACCAGCTACTACAGGCAATTAAGGACTTCATTGCTGCAGCAACAGGCTGGGCAGGAATGATGTCATCACTCATTAATTGGGACAGAAAAGTCTTCACAGTTTTCAGTTACCACAGAGCACATTAACAAATATTGGTTTAAATAAAACCACAAAACCAAACAGCATGATATTTTCAGGAAACACTAATCATGACACAGGGCTTGAATTCCTGTGTCTATTGTAAATTTGTAAGACACTAGCATTTGATCTTTAACCTCCCCAGTGCTCTTGGGTCACCCCTGAAACCAGGCATTGGGCCTAGTGGGCCTTGCCTAGTTATCAAAGAACAAAAGTAAAACAAAAATACTTTTAAAAAATTGAACCATTTTTGAATCATAATAAATACTTCAATGTAATGTAATGCGTAGTCAAACAAAGCATCACAGCTGTGTGATATTATTGGAATTTTTCCTGCACTGTACCTAATATACTGTTGTACAGTAGTATACATATTTTACAATATGTGTTTTCATTTTTATGAACAGAATTGTATCAGTAAATGAAGGGACTTCAGCATCAGCTAAGTGCTGGTGGGGGTGCTTGGACTGATGTTTGCAGTTAGCTGGATCAGGAGGATAGCTGTGAATTGGGGGGAGTGGCTTAGGTAAAAGTGAAGCAGGTGTCTGCATTAAGACTTCCCTGTAGTTACCTTTTGTTCACAGAGCAATAAAATAAAAAAGGGAATTGAACAAAAAATTATTATCTAGGGCAAAGAGGTTGAACACAAACTTGGAAGAGGTAAGGTAAAGAGAAGTCAAGAGGGGAGTTAGTGATAAGGGAAGCATACTAATCATCAGGAATTGGAGTGGTGCAGTGTAATGGGTGCAGGGTTGCAATCTTCAGAGACACATTCTGGAGACTGAGGTGTTGCCTCCTATGCAAGCACCTCTCTGGGCTGAGAGCAGAGGTCGGTGGACTCCGGGCTGAACTGGCATGAGTACAGGGCAGCATCTGCTTCACCCAGGTGCCATCTAGTTTGCCTTCACTCCCTCAAAGGATGTCAGCAAGGAGGCAGAGTAGCTGGACCTTGGTGGCCATCGGGAGGTGGGAGGAGGAAAGAGGGAGAGTACCGCTCAGACCTTACCATTGCACAATTCTTTTGCCATTCTGGTGGAATGGGGAAGCCAAGAGGAGACACCCAAGGCAGAAGTAAGAGAGGAGGAGGTGGGGGTTCTCAAGACAGCAGGCCCCATGGAGGGTCGGAGAGTCTCCCAGCAAATGAAGAGGCAGTTTCTGGTGAAAGACTCCATAGTCAGGAGGATTGAGTTGGGCGGGGAAGGGAAGGGAAGGACAGGATAGCACAGTGCATTGCAAAACAGATTTGGGGTTGCACTTGGAACGGTGGTGCTCAAAAGTAAAGAAAATGTAAACCAAACAAAACTCAAGCACTCACCAGACCTCTTATAAGCCAGGGCACAGATCTACAAAAACATGGAAAAAGTGTTTGTTAGTAAAAAAAAATGCCTGATGTGTTTCCTTTGAGAAAGGCTGGTGAGCCATCTAAAGATGCTTCAGGCATTTATTTTACTAATAAACAATTTTTCCATGTTATTGTAGACCTGTGCCCTTGCTTACAAGAGGTCTGGTGAGTGCTTGAGTTTTGTTTGTAGTACAGTACATTCCAGGTGCTTCGGCAGGGAGGTCTGGAGGTCAGATCTTGAAGATCACGAGGGAAAAGGGGGTAGAGGGGAGCTGGATGTTATTGCCCACCTGGGGCTGAATGACCTGGCAAGGAAGCTGTAAGGGTATTGCAGGATAGGTTTAGTGAGCTGGGGATGGGCCTGAAGCAAGTAGCTCACACAGTGGCCTTCACTGAGGTGCTACCCATGCACCATCGGAGAAGGCTATGGAACTCTACACTAGTTCCTTCAACAAGTGGTTGATGCATGGTGCAGAGAGGTTGGACTTTGGCTACACTGCAGACTAGGGTCACACCTGGGGGGGATGGAGGCCTGTACAAGGGAGATGGCCTCCATCCATCAATCCATCCAGGAGGGAATGGCAGTCCTGGGAGGAAGGTTTAAATACTACTTTGGTGAGCATTTAAACTAACCAAAGGGGGAGGCAGAAAGACTGAGGGAGGCAGAGGTCCCCCTCCCCCAGAGACTAGTGCAAGAGGGAAGGTTAACCCAGTGAGAAGAAATTCCCTGGAGGTTGATGAAAGCAAAGAGAAGGGCTGGGCTAGCAAGTCTGAAAAAGGAACTTTAGTTTGAGGAGAGGGGAAGGAGGGAAGGCAAGAAGACAACATAACAGGGGGGCAGGACTGGAATAACAGAGGGGGAAGGGGAGGAAGCAGGAAGGGGAAGCAGATTAGAGGGAGAGAAGAACAAAGAGAATAGAGAGCCATGTATGCCAATGCAAGGAGTCTGGAAAACCAAATTCCTGACCATTGAGGAAACCATTGCAGATGCAGACCTGGATCTGGTGGCCATAAAGGAATCATGGTGGATGTACAGCCACAGCTGGGAATTGGCCATCCCATGCTATCCCCATGCTCTAGAAGAATGGGTCTAGGAGGAAAGGCAGAGGGGTCATTTTATATGTGAAGGAGGTTATAAGGACCACTAAGGTACAGGGGCAACGGGGGATAGTGAATGGCTGGAGGTACTGTAGGTCAGCCTAGAGATGGGGTATGGGGCCATTTTCCACATGGGGTGGTGTACTAATCTCTGAGAAAGGGGGAGGATTTAGACAGAGTCTTGGGGGAAACCATTACCAAAATGGCCAGCAAGGGGAAAATTTGATGATGGGGGACTTTAATCTGCTGGATATAGATAAGGGCATTTTCACCAAAGCTACATCAAGAGGCAGGACCATCCTCAACTCCAAACAAGGGGCATTTCTCAGGCAGCTGGTTTTGAAACCCACTAGGGATGGGGCAGTGTGCTGGTGGTACTTACAAACTGAGATAGCATTACTGACATCACAGTTGGTAGTCAGCTGGATACAAGTGATCGCTCTACTGTGCGGTTTTCCGTACAGATAGGACAGGAAAAAAAACACTAAAACAAGGATCTTGGACATCAGATGTGCATATTTTAAAGAAATAAGAAACTGCCTTAGAGAATGCCTCGAAGGGAGGGAGGCAGAGAGGGAGTGGAGGCTCAATGGAGAAAAATTAAGGTGGATATAGCCCAGGCAACAGCATGCTGTTTGAAGGAAGTAAGCAAGTGACAGAAGAGGAAGAAGCTGCTATGGTTCTCTAAGGGAGGTGGCAAAGGCAGTGAAGGAAAAGAAAACAGCATTTAGAAAGTACAAGGAGACCCAGCAGGATGAAGACAGGGAGGCATATATAGTATGGAAAAACAAAGAGAAGCAGGAAGGAGGAAGGAGAGTGAGGGCAGCTAAAGCACTAACAGAGGAGAGGAGAAGATAGCTAAGGAGGTCAAAAAAGGGGACAAGACCTTCAGGTATGGGGGGAAGGGAAAGATAAGGGGAGGGATAGTGAGAATAAGGAGGGTGGGGGGACTGCACAGAGGAAGATGAAGAGAAAGCTGAAATATTAAATAATTACTTCTCAGTCTTCATGGTAGAAAGTGGGGGGGTGGAACAGCATGCTACAGTAGGCAACAGGGAGGGGGGAAATGGACACAACTCCATTCACAGTGAGTTAGGGAAGGGATTGGAAGCCTTAAAGGAAAATAAGACGATGGGACTGGATTGGATTCATCCAAGGGTCCAAAAAGGAACTGAGCACAATGCTGGCTATGCCTCTGTCAGCACTTTTTAGCACCTCAAATGGAGATGAGGGACATTCTGAAGGACTGGTAGAGGGCCAATATGGCTCCTCTGTACAAAAGCAGCAGTAGGGAGGATGCAAACAACTACAGGCAAGTCAGTCTCACATTAGTGGTGTGGAAGTTAATGGAGACACTACTGAAGGAGAGGCTTATGGAGCACCTGGAAGCAAAAAGGCTACAGGACTACCAGCACATCCAGCTACATGGTTTCACAGGGGGGAAGTCATGTCAAACCAGTCTTTTTTTTTTTTTTTTGCAATTCAAAGTTTATTAATATTTTTGCCATACATAGGACAAATCAACCTAATATATGTACAGCACAAAATCAGTACATGACAATATGATGGATCAGTCCTCCCCCCTCCCCCTTCCCCCAAAGCTTGCATGGTATAGGTATATGAATACCAATAGAGTTTCCATTCAAGATCTTAGTATTAGGCAGGTTGTAAGGAATAAAAGGTTTATAAGGAACCTCAAATTTTAGTAAACCTAGCAGTGTTGTTACGGAGGCTTGCAATTGCTCTTTTTGTTCTGAGGTAAGCTAATAGCTCCCTCAGCCATTCAGTATAGGAAATGTTCTCATTATCCTTCCAGTGTCTCAATACTAATTTTAACCATCATTGAGATTAAGGCCATATGGAACTTATGGGCAAGGACCAGAATCTCAGAGAAATCCCCTAGTAGACAGACTTTTGCAGAGAACAAATCATTAAGGCCTAAGAGAGGGTCTACTCTATGTTTAATAAGTGTCCATAGAGGGGCTATCTTTGGGCAGGTCCAGAAAATATAAAGCAGGTTGCCTTCATCCTGTGTACATCTTATACAAGTGGAGGAAGGAGCAATGCCGTAGTTGGCCAACTTTTGTGGTGTGTAGTATAAATTATGTAATATATGGAACTGCATAAGACAGAGTCTATCTTAAGTAATAAACTTATGGCAACCTTGCCATGAGCTGGGCCAGTTTATGATCGTCTCTGGGAAAAGAGAGGACCAGTAAATGGATGGACCAAAATGCTCTGGATAAATCCAGTCACACAAGGAACTAAACATCTTGGACACAGCATGTGGGAGGTCAGCCAGAGGAACCATCTCAGCTTGAAATGCTGGTCCCTTAGACTGCGGAGGAACTTCCCCCAAAGTTTTCACCAATAGATGATGTAACTGGAAAATTTTAAAAAATATTGGATTTCAGGATGCCTGATTTTGCAATAATCTCAGGTGAAGATAACCAGGACTCTTCTACTTCATTTATACAATATGAGGGAGAACAATATTTAGCTGTGGGAGCCAAAGGAAAGAAAGAACTTTACCATCTATCATGAGGTTGGGGTTACCCATTCATGGTTGTGCCAAATCTTTAAAATGATTATATTTCATGAACGTGCACAGTTGAGAGTGCACTGTGATAGAGATAGTCATCGGGGTAGTATAAGGTTGCATGAGGAGACATTTTATCTTTGTGTGTAAAAGCACAGATGGGGAGAGACAGTGGCATTTAATTTGAGCTAATTCTATTTTAAGCCAGATTGGTATACAAAGGGATGGATTTTGAGGATCCTCTGGAACACGCCAGCTGAGATATTTACTAGCATGAATGGTCCAGTAATAGAAACCAATATGTGGGAGACAAAGGCCTTCCTTAAGTTTGGGGGCTGCTAATTTGTAAAAGTCCAGACGTGGTCTTTTGCTGGCCCAAATAAAATCGATAATGAGACTGTGCGCTTTCTTAAACCACAAAAAAGGAAGCCATAAATTTAAAAGATGTAGATAGAAAAAGTGGATAGAAAAGACAGGGAAAAACATTGACCTTAATCAGACTAATTTTGCCACATGCGGAGAGTGGGAGAAGGGACCATCTTTTTAGTTCTTGAGTAAGAGTGAGCAGCACGGAGTCCAAGTTTGTCTTTTGTAAAAGGATTGTGCTTCCTGAGAGATCAATTTCCAGGTATCTCAGAGATTCCTTTTCCCAGGACAATCCCAAGGTCATGACTTCTTGTTTCAATACTATATGATTGAGAGAAAATACAACTGTCTTTTCAACATTCAACTTATATTTGTAAAGGGCACTGTACTCTTTGATGATCTCCAGCATAGGAGGGATAGATAAAGCAGGATGGGATAACTGAATTAAAAGATCATCAGCATAAGCTGATGCTTTGATTTCGTAGTTTTGTATAGTGGTACCTTCAATCCTGGAACAGTTAACAAGCCTACATATGAGAGGCTCCAGGTATAGGTTAAAAAGAAGAGGGGACAAGGGCCAGCCCTGTCTCATACCGGAGTTTAGAGGAAATAAATCAGAGATAACTCTGTTACTCGACACCCAGGCTGACAGAGGTTTGTAAAGTGCTAAAACCCATTTAAGAGGGGATGGGAGAGGTACAGGGGGAGGATAAATCTGACCAGGCCCAATACAGGTGGAACATCTGGGACTGGGGACAGTATAACCCAAGGGGAAGGAGGATACAAAAATTGGCCCTCAGTGCAGGTGCTGAAAATCGAGCAGACTTGAGAGACCATTAGGCTTATTCTGCTGGCACTTTAGTATGTTAGTATTTCTGAAATTCTAAGGGGAAGCCAAATGCATGTAAGGTATGGAATATAAAGTTCCAGTTGACCCTATCAAATGCCTTCTCGGCATCTAGGGAAACGAGAGCAGCTGGAAATTCTGCATCCCTGGACACCGCGAAGACATGGGCCAAAGTGCGTAGGTGGTCAACTGAGGACCTGCCCTTCATGACAAGGATCACACTTATATGGTCAGCCAGTAATTTGGTTAGGATTTTTATATCTTGATTGAGAAGAGAAATTGGTCTGTAATTTGTTACTAGGTCAGGGGACTTACTGGGTTTAGATAGGAGAATGAGCAGGGCCTTGAATAATGAATTATCTGTTTCAGAGCCAGACAGAATTTGCTGGTATGGGGTAGAAGCAAAGGAACCAGTTGTTTGGCAAAAACCTTATAAACATTAGGAGAGAAGCCATCCGGCCCCGTGGTCTTCTCTTTGGGGAGTTTTTTTTTTATTCTGAAAAGTTCAGTATGAGAAATCAGAGCACATAACAGCTGTTGTGTTTCTAAGAGGGAAGGCAGATGAGATTCTGCAAGATATTTGTCCAGATTATCTAGGGAAGGTGGGTTTGGCATAGGACCGTATATCTGCTTGTAATATATATTAAACTCGGCTGTGATATCAGCTGGGGCAATTTTCAAGGAACCATCTTTGGATGATCAAATAGCAGTAATGAGCTTTGAAGACTCTTGTTGTTTAATTCTTAATGCAAGATGGTGCCCTGCTGTCTCTTCTTGATCGGTATACAAGGCATTGGTTTTTAGAATAATGAATTCTGCCTTCTCCCTCAAAAGATCTAAATAAGTATCATTCAGCTTTATGAGCTCCTGCTTAATCTGTTGTGGAGTATGCAGGGACAACTTGGCTCTATGTTTCTAATTTGAGAAAGAATATTTAACAGTTGACTCCCTCTCTTCTTCTTCCACTTGGAGGCCAGGCCAATCAGTAAACCCCTTAAATAAGCATTTAATGCACACCATTCTATATCAGGTTTACCTGTGGAGTTGTGATTAACAAACACAAACCGTGTGATATGTTCTGCAAAATACTGTATTGCTCCCAGGTCTTTTAAGAGCTGATTATTAAGTTTCCAACACCCCCCAACACACACATTTTTGGGAAGAGAAGAAAATGAGATTTGACTTGTGACCACAGAGTGATCAGAAGGAGGACCTGGATGGATGGACGAGTCCAATACCCCTGGGAATAAACTATGAGAGATCATGATGTAGTCAAGTCTTGAGGAGGTCCCATGGACCAGAGCGGTAAATGTGTACCTTCTATCAGATGGGTGAAGGATTCACCAAACATCATATAGACCCACCTGGTCCACCATATACCTTAATGCTCTTTGAGCCAGAGAGAGACCTTTAAACTTGCAACCCGTACAATCTATGTTCAGATCACATGTTACACTTAAATCACCTCCAGTAATCTTTGGGATTGAGAGGAAGGGAACTAATGTGTTAACCAGCTGCATGAAAAACCCAGGAGAGTCACTGTTCGGACCATAAATGCTGCTCAGCAAAATATCAGTAGTATGCAGTTTCCCATGAACAAATAAAAATCTACCATGGGGGTCACTAATAACATTCACTGGAAATAATGGGTCAGACTGTGCTACCAGTATCATTACCTCATAGATTTGAGAACTTTCTTCAGCAGCAAAGACTTGACTTATTTGTTGTCTTCTCAGCTTTATTGCTTCTGGAACCAATAAGTGGGATTCCTGTATGAATGTAACATCTACCTTTAATAAATTCAGATGCTTTAGAATTTTATATTGCTTCAGCTTATGCCTCGCTCCTTTAACATTCCATGTGGCAAATACTAAGTCTCTAGTCATTGGTCCACATCGTTTGGGATTGTACACCCCTTGATGGAATGAAATAAGCTCCTGCCCAAATTACCTTACAAATGGTGCTTACCGTGCAAGATCCCCCTCTTTACCCCACCCTTCTCTTATCCCCTAATCCCATCCCAAACCCATCCCCTCCCACCACCCTAATCCCTCAAACCTGTAATCACAAAGACTAACCTCATACCTTCTACATAATTCCCAGTTCTTCCCTCCCCCTTTACTGTTTTGAACTTTGCTCTGCAGCACACCTTATTACTCCTTCCCCTCCCTCCAGCCACCCAATGTTAACCCCTCTTCAACTATGACCAAATAATTTTAACAGTTTTGCTTACAGGAACTAGTAACTTGTGTCTTCCTATGTAACCATATGCATCTTTACCAACCTATTAACTTTTTAATATGCAGTGAAACAATTAAAACTCCAGCATAAACATTTTGTAACAAGTCTCCTACTGCTAAAATACTCCTTACTATTATACCTACAAACCAAGAACTCACGGTAACTTATTATGTCCATCCTATCGGTGAAGGGCTGAAGCAGTCCAGTCTTCTGTTAATAAAAATAAGGAGTCTTTGGTTGTAACTAAAGAAGACCAAATAAAACTATGCCCCTGTATTTGTAAGAGCTAGAGGTCTAATTAAGTGTCAGGATGAGCCCCCATCATGTTTATATATAGAAACATAGAATTTGACGGCAGATAAGGACCGCTTGGCCCACCCAGTCTGCCCATTTCCCTACCTGATGGATAAGCTGCAGATCCTAGTTAACCAGCAGCCTACTTCTTCCTACCCCCAACCCCTAGAATTGCCTTATGACTGTCCTATGCATGCTTGAATTCCACCACTGATTGACAATGGGCATATACTCTTTTTTGAGCAGTGATCTTTATAATTTCCCAGTAAAAGACCACCTTCAACTGTTTTTAGGCTTCAAGTGTCGCAGTCGAGGAGTTTTATAAATTGTTGGCAGGCTACAAAGTCACGAACTGAAAGACTGACACCCCTAAACGAAATAAATCTTCATTCTGGATGGTCCGTAGCCAGCTGACCTGAAGCCAGAAATAATTATCCTGGGCTTCCCCTAGGTAAAATCATTTAGAAGGTTGTTGGGGTTGTCTCAGTAATAAAAAAACAAACAAACTCATATAGTCATTCTGAGACAACAGGCCCTGTACCCCAGAAACATCCATTCAAAAAGGCATTTTGCAAGGTGGAATCACCAGGATAGCACCTGAAAAGGTTCCATGTCTTTTTATCTCAAAAATTTTGTCATGGTTATTTACCGTGCGCCACTTTACATCGCAGTACAGTTCTGTGCAGTTACTCTTCCGTGCCTGACAGTTTACTCACATAAATTAGCCTGTGTTTATTGCGCATCCACCTACTGTGCTTTTGTGCTACAGACATGCCGCTGAATTATGTCAAGAGTATCCGAGGCAAACCAATGCTGTTGCAAAATGAATATTTGTATAGGCTTGAGCAAACATATGGAGAAACGCAGTATTGGAAATGCCGGCAGTATGATACCTATAAGTGCCCAGCAAGAGTTCACACGAGTGCAGATGACATAATTAAATACATACAGGAACATAATCATGTTCCTGATGCAGGCACAACTCTTGCCCTGCAGTCAGTGAATGATATGAAAGACAAAGCCAGCTGCTCTCAGGACAGTACCCAGCAGCTTGTAGCAAGTGCTACTGGTGGACTCAGCCAAGCAGTCTGTGCAAAAATGCCATCTGTTGGTAGCCTTAAGTGCACTGCTCAGAGAGCGTGACAAGCAGCAGTGGTAGTACCATCACAGCCTGCATCCTTGTCTGAGTTATACATTCCAGCTGAGTACTGGAAAACTGAGAGAGGGGAGCTATTTCTACAGTACAATTCAGGCAATGATGACAACTATAGATTTTTAATTTTTGCAACCACACGCAACATGCAGTACATGTGTTCAACCCCTCACTGGTATGCAGACGGCACCTTCAAATGTACACCAACAATATTCACTCAACTGTATACAATCCATGGTGTTAGGCACTCAGCAGTAATCCCATCTGTTTACATCTGTTTACATTCTAATGTCTAACCAAACAACTGAAAGCAATGCAAGGGTACTGCAAGAAATAAAAAGGCTATGTCCTGAACTAGCACCCCAGTCAATCATGACAGATTATAAACTGGCAGCTGTAAAGGCATTTCCAACAGAGTTTCCAACAGCTTGTACTAGAGGTTGTTTTTTTCACCTGTGCCAAGCCATATGGAGGAAAGTACAGGAAAGCACAGTAATACACAAAAATTACACTGTTGATGCTGAATATGCACTGCAAATCCGAATGCTTCCAGCACTTGCATACGTTCCACCCACTGATGTTATTGAAGCATTTGAACAACTCAGACTAACCACATTTTATATGACTAATGATGACCAACTAGCTCCCTTGGTAGATTATTTCAAGACACCTGGATAGGGAGGCTAGTTAGTCGTCGTGGAATGTGAGACCACCACATTTTTCAATCGAATTTGGAACTGCAACTTAGCGGTGACTGCAGGACTACCACGCACTATAAACTCAGTTGAAAGGTGGCACAGAAGCTTTAATAGCCTTCTCGGTCCTGCCACCCAACAATCTGGAAATTTGTTAATGCACTGAAGGTTGAACAGAACCTAAATGAACTGCGATGGAGCAATGCCTTGCTGGCATCGAACCTCCTGCTCCCAGAAAAATACAGGGACACCGCCAAAGGATTGTGAAGGTAGTTGATTCATACAGTAAACAGAACGGATGGATTATTTACGGCAATTGCTCATAACTTCCAATTGCAAGTATAAGATACAAGAATTTCCCTGAACTGCTTTTAAATGAGAACCCAATGAAGATTCACCTTTTAAATTTGGATCTTTGGAATATGGTGGATAAATGAGATGATTTCATTGGTCTACAGCAACATGAACTGATTGGTGGGTACTGTACTGACAAATCAAATTTGGCTGAGAATATGTCAATCTGGCTAGCAAGATTATATTTGTGCTGTAGCTGAGCTGTATACCCTATCTCTCTCTCGCTGTTGAATTGAGTTGCAGTCCCGTAGTCTAATTGAGCTGTTGCAGTCCCGCAGTCTAATTGAGCTGTCTACCCTTTCTGAATTGTATGTTGAATTGAGTCCCTTTCTCTGTCTGAGGCTGAGTCTCTCGTGCGATGAATTGTCGCATGCGATTATATGTATCATACGATTACATTAATTGCGATCTAATGTTTACGAAGAATTGTTAGCGATGTAAAGTTTACGATGAAATGACGTGATACCCCAGGAAAACCAGGCCACAAATGTTCTCGCTCCACGGACATTGAGTTATGCAAAGATTCCTCTAACTAGAACTTTGAACAAGCAAACTGATAACATACTTAAAAAGGTTGACAGTCCTCTTTGGCACTTGGTAGGGAACGTCCATGCTTCGCTTCAGTTTGAGACATGTGAGTTATGTATTAATTAATCATTAATCTAGCCGAAACAGTCCACAAAAAATGTGCCATGCACCCCCTCTAGTGACTCTAATTTCATGCTGCGAATGTGAAATCTCTTGTAATGGCAGCTGCTCGTCGATGCGCACTATCGTGAAGGGAGGCAGTGTCCATCAGGAGTCTCGGATGCTGCATAAAAAGGAAATCCTTTCCAGCTAACATGTCCTGGAGATCTCATGGATCATCTAGCATGTGCAAATCCTGTCCCTTACACCACGAATAACATTGGTTCCATTCAAAGCATGGAGAAATCAATGATGACTGGGCAAATAGTAACTTAATTAGAGATGCATGTTGCCAATGGGGAGTTATTGAGAGAGAAAAATCTGTTTTTGTGCTTATTTTACCAATGTTAGGTCATTTTCTTTTCTTCAACTGATACCCCATACACTTTTTCACCAGTTCAGGGATCACAGAAAAGGTCAGGAAGTGCAGTTTTGAGCCTGGCTGCTGCTAACTCTGGGTCTTCATAAGATAACCAGTTCCCAGCCACCAGTACTTGTAGTTTGGCTGGGTAAGCCGGAAGGTCCTGTGCAATTCGAATTTTATTGCCTACCATCTCTCTTCCTGCAATTCTTTGATTTTTAGTAAGAAGTGCTGGCATTCTAGGAAATTTAGAAACCTGAAGATCAGAGGATGTGGTGGGGCCTCTGCCGGAGGTTTTGGGCGGAGCGCTTAATGAGTCCTTTAGATAATATATCTAGGCCTGAATGGAGAGGGGTTGGCAATTTTCTCCACCATTTTGTTGTATAAATACTATGGTGTCATGACCTTCCTCTCCTTCTGGGAGACCTATGAGGCCTGCGTTGTTTATGTGGCTGTGGCCCTCTAGGTCTTCCACCTTCAGTTTGAGTCGGGACATTTTCTGTCCATTGGCCACCAGCTCTGGGTCAACTTTGTCAGCTCATTTCTCTAAGGAGCAAGTTCTGGCTGTATTGTCCGAGGCCCATTGTGCTACATCTTCTATTGCTTGGGTGAGTGATTTAAGCTCATTTGTGATTATGTGCAGGTCATCTCCTGAAGGACTTAAACTCCTCCAGGAACCAAATGAGTGTGAGTGGTTCCTGCAGTGCTGCTGAGGGTACAGTGGCGGCCCTACTGCCGAACTGGAGGCCCGTGGTTTCTTTGGGGCCTTCTCCTGAGTTACAGAAGGAGTATGCCTTGGCGGGGCCTTCCTCATCTTGGCATTCATGGTTCTTTCTGGTTGCAGTAAAGTGATTCCAAGGGTTAGCTCTTCTATTTGAGGTAAAGAATAAACCAAATCTTGATGTTTATCCATGAAAAATGAAGTAAAATGTGAGCCAGGTGGCTGGAGAGATGTGCAGGAGCTGTTAGCTGGCATTCTGCATCATGTGGTCTCCCATGTCAAACCAGTCTTAACATAGAAACGTAGAATGTGATGGCAGATTAGGGCACTTGGCCCACCTCATCTGTCCATTTTGTTTCTTTTTTTTAACTTCAGTTTTTCCTGCACACACTACTTGATCTCCAGCACAATCTCTTCCCCCTTTTCCATACCCCTTCATTTCTCTTGTGCCTGTCCCAGGCATTTTTGAACCCCACCACTTTTTTCAGCCCCACTACCTCTGCTGGAAAGCTGCTGCAGGTATCCACCATCCTTTTTGTGGAGAAGTACTTTGTCACATCCTTCCTGAAGTTACCACCCTCCATCTTCCTATCATGTCCCCTTGTTCTAGAGCACCTTTTTCTCTGAAAAATACCATTCTGTACCTTGTTTACCCTGTGCGGTATTTAAAGGTCTCTCCCATATCCCCCATCTCCTTAATCTCCTCCAGGATGTATATATTTAGCTCCTTTAGCCTCTACTCATAGGCTTCTGATGTAGACCCAGTACCATTTTAATAGCCCTCCTCTGGACTGCCTCCACTCTGGCAATGTCCTTCCTGAGATGTTATATGCAGAACTGGAGACAGTATTCAAGGTGGGGTCTTATCAGTGATCTGTATAGGGTCAGCACCACCTCCTTCTTCCTGCCTGTGATACTGTTTTCTATGCACTCAGTATCCCACTAGTCTTTCCTACTGCCTAGTCACACTACCTGGTCGCAATCAGGTCATCTGGTTTTTACCCCTAGGTCTCTTTCCTGCTTTGTCTTTGTCAGCATCACTCCATCCGTTTTGTACTCTGCTCCTGGGTTTCTAAGACCCAAGTGCATTATTTTGTACTTTGCATTAAAACTCAGCTGCCATACCTTTGACCATTCTTTCAGTCTTTTTGGATCACTATCCACCTCCCCCCCTCCATGTCCACTCTGTTGCAGATCTTAGTATCATCTGTAAACAGGCATACCTTCCCTTCCATTTCCTCCGCTATTTCATTTATACAGACATTGAAGAGGACCAGTCTCAGCACTGATCCTGAGGTGACCAGCAACTCCTCCTGTCCCCATCCCTTCTTAGAAGTGAGCATCATTTACCACTACCCTCTGGGCCCTATCCACTAACTAGTTTCTTATCCAGGTTACCACTTTATTACTCACCCCCAGGTTACTCAACTTACTTATTAGTCTCCTATGTGGAACAGTGTTAATAGCCCTGCTGAAATCCAGGTAGGTCACATCCACCACTCTTCCCTGATCTAACTTCATTGTCACCCAGTCAAAGAAGTCTATCAGATTTGTTTGGCCTGACCTTCCCCCTGTGAAACCATGCTGCCTTGGGTCCTGTAATCCACTGGATACAATATATTCCACAATCCTTTCCTTTAATAGTGTTTCCGTTAACTTACCCATAGTGATGTGCAGAATTTTCAAATTCCAACAGAATGAAATTTTGCAGAATTTTTTAAATTCTGCCAAAATTCCACCGAAGTTTGCCAGAAATAGAATGATGGAATTCCACAGCAGACAACTGCAGAATATGTTTTTCTGCAACATTTCCACAGAATTGTATTCCACAGCTCTCAATATTTTTGGTAGAAATGGCTGCAGAATGATTTTCCATGGAAAAATGCTGTTCTGCAGAATATTATTCTGTGATCTCAATATTTTCCAAAGCAATGGCTTTGTTGTTCCATAAAATATTATTCCTCAGATCACAGCAGGCAGAATTCTACAGACGAACCAGCAAAATTCCAGCAGAAATTCTGTTGTCAGAATGGTCATTCTGAGCTAATTTTGCCAGTTGAATTCTGCATTCTGCACAGCACTACTTACCACCAATATCAGGCTGACAGACCTATAATTGCCAGCATTTCCTTTGCTACTACAGGACTACATCTGCCCTTCTCCAGTCCTCCAGGACCATGCTAGTCTCTAGTGACCAGTTAAACAGGTCTGCCAAAGGTGCAACCAGTACCTTCTGAGCTCCCTCAGCACCCTTGGAGGTTCCCATTCTGGCCTCATAACTTTGTCCACCCTCAGGTTTGCGAGTGCATTCTGGAATCTTGTCACAGAAAACAGGCTATTTCACTCCCATCAAAACTCCTGGCGCTGGGAAGGCAATATGGCTGCCAAGCCAGCAGCAGTGTTTTGAGGGAGCTCTCATTTCAAGTTGACTGAAATATTCAAATTTCACTTTGGTACAACATGGATAAATGGAAAAACAGATCTTGGTCGACTTCGAGTGAGGAGTTCACTTCACCTTGTAAACATCCATTGGAAAATAAATTTCTTTGGCCAGGACACAGCCCAGGTAGTGGAGTTCCTGCCAGTGTGGATGCTACCCTGGTATTCTACCAGACAGAAACATCAAAGGAGCCAGCTTCACAGGTATCAGAACAGGTGCTGGCCGCAGCATTTGTGAGTGAGATACAGCACCAGGCTCTCCAAACACAAACATTGGCAGCTACAGAACATAACTTAACTAAGGAAAGTAAATCAGGAATACAGGAATGGATTATGGAAGATATGGCAACTTTCTTAAGCCCACAGTCTGATTTTTGACCTTCAGGACCCTCGGGACAATATATGTTGGAAACTCTGGGACTCACAGTAGATAAAGTCCTGCAAGTATTAGAAAAACAGGAAAGAAAGCAGCATGCTATTAATGCAAAAATAGATTTTTTACAGAAGCCTATAAAGGTGACAAAACAACAAACGGAAATGAATACAAAGCAAATAGAAAAAAACTCTGAAAAAAATAACTGAAATTGAAAATAAAGTGACTGCACTCAAAGCTACAAATGCCACAGTGATTAAAGAGAACTACAACATGTTAAGGAAGACTGAAAGTTTGGAAAATCAAATTTGATATAAGAATCTGAGGATTGTTGGTCTCCCAAATAGTTTGGATGCAGAGTTTGAAACTGTAAGAGACTTGATTAAAGACATTTTTGTGGAGGCATTTGACCTTCCTCCAGAAAATTTGTCATTTATTATGAAAGCTTATAGGCTACACAAACGACTGCAATGTCTGGGTGCACATGGATTATCAATTTCATCAAGACTGGATTCAGAAGCTAAAAGTTCAATATTTGTGAATTTTGCATTTGAATCTGACAGAGATTTGTTGATTTAGCTCCCCAGAATTAAGGGAACTATAACATACAAAGTCAACAGTTTTTTTATTTACCTGCATTTCTCTTACCAAACACAACAACAATGATGCAACTTTCTGGCATACAGGCAGGGAGTTTTGGAACTGGGAGCTACCTTTCAATTGCTAGCACCTGCAAAAGCTCAGATCTCTTACAAGAATAACACATATATCTTCTTTGAGATTGACCAATTACTTGCTTTTTTGCATACACAATATGACCCTGGTTCCTCTAAAGAGGGAGAATCATCTGAAATTTCTGACAAGGATCTTTCAGCAGCTGCTTTGGAAATAGAAGAAGCCATGATCTGAATATTGAATATATAAATTATAACCTAGGAGTTAAGGAATCAAGGAGATTTGTGACTTAATATTTAGGCTCTGAATTTCAGTTATGGAGAGCATTTAATTTTGTAACATTATTTTGTAGGCCTGAATTATAAGGATTATGAACACTGTCTGCATAGGATTATTTGTTTAAGTTTGTATTAAATTAGTTCCTTGTTGCTTTCCTCCTGTTATGGACTGGATACCATCCTATATGTAAAAATGTTGCCTATTAAAATGTTAAATTGTGAATAAAAAAAATTAGAAAATAAACTCCTGGAGCCCTTTCATGGGCGCTTCACACCCCCTTCCTTTGTGAACACTGAGCAGAAGTATTTGTTCAAGATGTTTGCTTTTTCTTTATTCCCCTTTGTACAGCCCCCCCCCAACCAAACAATCTTTCCCTTTGTCTTCCTTTTTTCACTAACATACCTAAAACATGGTGTGTCCCCTTTTGCAGAAGCAAATGGTTTGATATCTTTTATTAGACCAACATAGATTTTACAACAAATATACAAAGTGCTCTAGCTTTTGGACCAACCAAGTCCTTTGTCAGATATTTAGAAAATCCCATACTATTAACACCCAGATTATGCATAAAATAATTCTCATTGGTTTAACATACTCATTCAAAACATAACAGAAGATTATGTCAGAGAAGCTAATTAACACCAGTATGCTTTTAGCTAAAAAGCCCCTAAAGGTCAAAGGTTATCAGAAGATAGCAACAAGAGGAGTGCTGAGAAGTGCCCTCCCCCCCCCCGTAGGGAGTCCAGGATGTCCCTGCTCTTAGCTGAAGCTGCAGTAGGGAGGTGCCAATCTACCTCCGGCATATTGAAGTCCCCCACCAGCAACACCTCCCCCTTTTCTGCCATCTTCCCAGTTGCTTCTAGCATTGACTTATCTATGTCCTCCCCCTTTGCTGAAGGCATGTAGATCACACCTGTCAAAACAGTGGATCTGTTTCCTGACGCGAGGGTGACCCACAGTACCTCTGCCCCCTCAATTCCCTGTATTTCTGTTGTATTTCTGTTGCTTTTATGCTTTCCTTCACATAAAGCATCACTTCCCCTCCTTTCCTTCCTACCCTGTCCCTTCTAAACAATGTGTAGCCTGGTATGACCATGTCCCACTCCCCACATTCTGTGTTCATGCTCTCTCTGTGCCTCCTGTCCTCCTGTCCCAGAACTCAGTAATACTAAGCTGTACACAGTACAAATTACTAAAGTTCACTTTTTGTATTCTAGTATGTCCCTAACTAGCTATCAGTGCAACAGCAAGCCCCTAAAGCTACAGCCACAGAATTTCCCAGAACCAGTGTAGCAACAAGCCCCCAAACCCCAAGACAGTTTAGCAACATGAACCAAAGCACACAATACTGCCCTTAAACAGTTCAGCAGTATACCCCCAAACACACAACCACAATATTTCCCAGAAACAGTTTTATCAGCAGGCCCCCAAAGTCACAGTCACAAAACCACCCTGAAGCAGTTTAGCAGCAATCTCCAAGCTCTAAATCACAAAACCACCCTGAAACAGGTTAGCAGTAAACCCCCAAACACACAATCCCAATACCACCATGAAACAGTTTAGAAGCACACCCCCAAACACACACTCACAATATTACCCAGAACCAGTTAGCAGCAAACTCCCAATCTCAGAACTACCCAGAATCAGTTTAGCAGCAAGCCTCCAACCACAGTATATCCAAGAACAATACAGGTGTACCTGGGATCCAACGAGCAGGGGTCCTGGCTGATTGCTGTTTCCTTGGCTGACTCCTGGCAGACTTCAATGATTGCTGTCCTTTGTGCATGTCCTTGTGTGAGGGCCACAAGCAGGAGGGACATTTGGCACTAAGGACGTAAATGGTGAAAGAAGGGCTCTTCTAGTTCCACCCCCTCCTGTACTGCCATGTGCCTGACTGGTGCAAATCCCTTGGGCTGTGTGAAAATGGAGCCCATTCTGCAGGCTGCCAACCACCAACTTCTCTGGTGGATGAGAGGTAATGGACCCAGTTCAGAAAAATGCTTCCCTCCCTGTTGATCTCTCCCATGGCTCCTTGTAGAGTTCTTTGTCTGAGTTACCAGGGAGGTGGATCAAGGGAGAGCAGTGCATGTGGTCTATCTGGATTTCAGTAAAGCTTTCAATACTGTGCCACACAGGAGGCTAGGTAAGAAACTAAGCAGCCTTGGGTTGGAGGAGAAAGTGACAAGTTGGGTATCAAACTGTTTAAAGTTTTTTCTGAGATTTTGAAGATACCTTTATCACATAGTATGCCATTGCAACCCATGCTTCAGATGTTGAAGCTGCAATTTGTTTTGTAAAAAAAACTGCCATAGTCTTTTTATTTATGTTTTATCAGAACTTTGTTTCTGCCCACCCTCCAATTTGTTGTTTGTGACCACACACCCAAATTGATGTAATGCAAGGAATAGTTTACACACAGCAACAAGGAATTCTGGTAAATTGTACAGTTGACTTAAATGTTCATTACCCAGCAGTGCAGTCCTTTATTTTGATAGTGGTAACTGCAGTACAGCACCTGATATGTAGACTTATTTATTTATTTAGAAGAAGAATCAGCATTTATATAGCGCGTTCCATACACAGTATCCCAAAGCATTTTACAAGCAATGCTAGACTGGTAGTGAAGTGACTGAATGTGTGGTGGTGGCCATATCGCACATCATCACCCACACACAGCCTGGGTAATTGCATGAACTTGTTTATGCGAAGGGGAATGTTGGCCAGGACACCGGAAATGTTCCCTGCTCTTTACGAAGAGTACCCTGGGTTCTTTTACTTCCACCTGGACACCCACCAGGACAACACCAGGATGGGCAGAAGGGACATCGGTTTAATGTCTCATCTGAAGGATGGCATATCCCAGCAGTACAGCACCCCCCCAATACTGCACTCAGATGCCAGTGATTTTTAGGTGCAAGTCCATCCTGGTGTGGGAAGATAACCCACAACCTTCTGGTCCAGAGGTGGATGTGCTACCAACTGAGCCACGCTGACACCTTTATGGTAAAGGTTTCATCAGGAAAGACATACTGAGCAGACAAGCTAGTTTCCAGATTCATCCTGGGGTAGATGGGAAAGGGATACACAGTGGATTCATATGTAGCAATGCATTGTGGGTACAGTACATAAGCTGATTTTTCTGTTTTCCTACTCCTATTTTGCTAGTGTAGATGTCTGAAATACCAAGGCTGACCAATAAAGGTCTCTAAGGGTTACCACCTTTTAAGAAGCCCAGAGTGGGACATTTCTTACTGAAATATGTTTTTTTACAGGACAATATGTAACACTGACCAATGCAACATACCCATTTTCTTAAAATAATCAGAACTGGGGTGGGGGTGGCCTGACTAGGCAGAAGATGGCAGCATAGTCCTGATTCTCTGCAAGGAAACCAGAAATCAAACCTCATCCTTCCTAAACCAGATCATCTTCTTGTGTCAACCATGGGGATTTATCTTCAATAAATCTGTTTTCAATGAAATGTAAGTTATTTTGTGCCTATCTAATCACAATTACCCATATTGCAACTGCACTGAACTAGGCCATTACTAGGCCATTACTTTGATTATCATGGCTGACCCCCAGCTACAGTCCAACTCACTTGCTAGAGTGGAGGCTATGTTCACAAAACTGGTGGCAGATATTAATGACCTTAAAATCTTCACACAACAGAATGCAGCAACACTTAAGCCCTTTGATCAGAGAATTACTACTAATGAATCTACATCTACTAAAAACACAGCCTCCATTCACAAACTTCAGGCCACCAAATGGAGCCAAGATCATGCTATAAAGTCTCTTCAAGCTAAAATAGATGATATTGAAAATTGCAACCGAAGGAATAACTTACAATTTTTGGGTTTCCCTGAAGGATCCGAGTTGAGGGACACAACTGTGTTCTTAATGCATGTACTTCCAGCAATGTTAAAGCTACCTCCAGAGCAGCAACTAACCATTGAACACTCTCATCATACTCTAGGTCCCAGGCCAAATCAAGAGCAACGGCCCAGACCTATTATAGCCAGATTCCTGAACCATTCCCATACAGAACTTATCTTACAGCTTGCCAAAGAAATAGGTACCTTGATGTGGCAAGAATATAGGATCTCTATATACAGGGACTTTTCAAAAGAGCTCACAATGAAGCAGAAAGCGTACAACCCTTTAAAGTTAGCTTTACACCAGAGAGGCAACAAGTTCACTTTACAAAAACAAGGGCTGCATCAGCATGTGGTCTAAAAGCAAAGCAAAATGGTTATATGAAATGCACGCTGAAAATAGAAAATAGAGTTAAAAATCTACGTTTCGACCTTAGGTCTTCTTCAGGAAATATCTAAAAGAGAAAAAAAAAACACATTTGTGTAGAGGAGAGGTAAAATGAGAGAGATATACAGTATATGTGGAGAAAGAAGAAGAAAGGGGAGGCTCAAGGAGAAGAAGTTCTCTTTACGTTACCCTTCCATAATGCGCCTTTTTTTTTTATTCATCTTTCAAAGATTTTAGAATGCCTGAAGCCCTAGCTAGCTTTCTGGATGCTGCTTCAAACAATCTTACCTTAGCAAGTCCCATCACAGGTGATAAAATGACCAGCATTCTGGATCCTACTCAGATGGAGGACTCAGTGGCACAGATCATCAGAGGAAGCTCCACAGAGCCTGTGGCCCCGCATACCACCACCACTGATGTTCCTCCACCAAGACAATCCAGCTGACTACAAGGAAAACTCTCTTCAGGTCCTCATACACCTAATTTTTCTTGCTGTTCCACTGTAGATCCTCCAGGTCCCTCTCAGAAACTGATCTACCAAAAGCAAGTGAATGCTTCTATTCCACTAAGTAACAAATACTCCCTCTTAGCCGAAGATATACACTCCTCGCTTGAAGATCTAGCCCCACAAAGTATAGTGGATCAACCCACTAATGAAAGCACTGTGAATCAAGCCAATATTTCAGTTAATTCATCTTGGTCTGAAGTGGTGGAAAGCTCTCCTCTTAAGTCATAAGAACCTCCAAAAAAAAGCGCAAAGCTAAATGAAGGGCAAAAATCTCAAAGTTACAGATAATGTCCACAAAGCGATGGCGACCTGAATGTATATGTTTAACTCAGGGTCACTTATTTCTCCTGGCATAATAGGTCCAGGACACTGTGATGCAGAGAAGCAATATTTTTAATGTTTTGCCGCGCAAAGTGCAGCCTTCACAACCATGACAACATCGCTCCCAGCAGGTTGTGAAACTGAAAGGCTGTACATTGTGGTCAGCATTGCTCATCACCAACCTTCACACTGTACACTTGGCAGACTCATACAGTCAGCGGAACTCTATCTACTGTTTTACTAATTAATCTCAATACATGGTGGGTAGTGTATACACCTGACTCTATTGCTGTTATGTTAACCTCATTTATTTTCCAAGCCACTATCATCACACTTACAGCATCAGGAAGTAAGGATACTCCCTTATCATTTTTATCCAGTTCATTACCCTAGCCCTTGATAATTCTACAGTAATATACAATTCTTGTAATATATGGATATTTAAAATAATACTATTAAAAAGCATATAAAAAATTTCTGGTACTACACCGGAGCCAAAGTGGTAATAGTATCGTTGGCAAGTGATAATACTGTTGTTCAGAGCTCATAATACTATCGTTCGAGCTCTGAACAGTAGTATTATCACAAAACCCTAAGAGTGCAAACTCAGCACCGTAGGCTTCTTCCTGACATCGCCAAAGCTGTGCGTGGTGACGTTCCTAAACTGTACCTCCTGATTGGATACGGTTTCGTTGTGGGTGGGC
This sequence comes from Neoceratodus forsteri, assembly GCA_016271365.2. Lineage (NCBI taxonomy): Eukaryota > Metazoa > Chordata > Ceratodontiformes > Ceratodontidae > Neoceratodus > Neoceratodus forsteri. The sequence continues at coordinate 1,092,203,893 of CM057458.1, forward strand.
CAATTATTTAAACAAACATGGCGGGCGTCTCTCGCTTAGCGAGAAAAAATCATTCCTGCAGTTCAGTACACATGCCGTTTTCCTACCTATCCTTTATAGCCCTCAAAGCCTTCAACAAGAAAATAATTAAAGGTAAGACAGCCTACCAAAGAAAAGAGACGAGACAAACCGAGCTAGCGGGTGGGCAAGCGAGCGAGTGTGGTGTACATGGTGAGAGTGAGCCCCTACTGTGGTGGGAACCTAGCCTCACAGCACCACATAAATGGCTAACAAAAAACCCTCGCATCCATGTAGTACAAAAAATTAAAAATAGGCGAGTGTCTATTACAAGGGAGTAATACCATCTCGAGGTTCTGGGGACAAGGGAACCTCTTGATGGTATTACTCCCTTGTAATAGACACTCACCTATCTATTATTCTATTTATAATATATTATATCCTGAGACAAGTGGTCAATGTGAGCCAATTTTGAACACTTCTGTTGTGAACTCCCTCCCCGCTTCTCTATTATACTTCATAATGCCAGTATAAATAGAACCTAATCCCAATATATATACTTATATGACAGTTGCTGGCAATTTTCAGTGTATGGGCACAATGAGCTTCTTATCTCTAGCTTACACATGTACCCTATATACTTGAAGTCTATAACACACAGGGGTTGCCTGTTACATTTCTGCTCCTTGATTTGGGGCTCACTGGGCCTATTACGTAGACCTAGTTACCCCATTCATTATTTAAGCAGGCAATTCTTGAGTAGAGGGAAAATATTTTTTCTTGTTTTTATAGCCTCCCCATTGTAATCTTCTATCACTGAAGCTGACTATCCTCCTTTCTAATTCATTTATATCTGGATTATGAAGTGGGCAAAAAACAATACACTATTCATTAGCTTTCTACCTGCAAGTATCCACCCTGATGCCTTTTTTTTATCTATTCAATTACAGTATTCTGTCCAGAATTTCATCACAGAGTCTGACCAGGGGTTGTAATTAGCCACCTCTTTTTATTTTTTTTGTATATATAACTATACCTATTTAAGTTTCTTGTTCCCTTGACACCCTCGCTTTGAGGAAATACTGATCCTCCACATATTTTTATAGCCCTTTGTTGTAATAAGTTGACATTCTTACCAATTTAGATTTATTAGTTTATCAGTATGATCTTGTGACTTTTTTACCTTTGTCATAAATTGTTATAAACATTTAATCAAGGTTTTTTTCTTTTTTTGTTCCCTTGCTATGTATGGTATAGCTGAACTTCTGTCAAGCTTTATCAACATAATTGCTCTATTACTAATATAATAATTGTTGGTTCAGACTCTAGAACTTGACCGAAGTTGAAAAAATATTTTCCCTCTACTCAAGAATTGCCTGCTTAAATAATGAATGGGGTAACTAGGTCTAAGTAATAGCCCCAGTGAGCCCCAAATCAAGGAGAAGAAATGTAACAGGCAACCTCTGTGTGTTATCCTTTGGTTGGTCCTTCTAAGTGGTTCCTATTGTTCTCACACCCTGGTGTGTGGAGAGAGAGTCTCTTAGCATTGTTTTGCTGACTCCTATCTCTCCTCACTCTCCAGAATTTTCTTGTTATTGTTACACAGTTAGAAACTTTTTTATATAGCTTATGATGCTACATGTTTTGTAAGATCTAATTTATTAATTAACATAGCGATACTGCTGTTATTAATTACTTCTTACCTCTCTTTCTCTATTCTGTTCTTAGAAAGATATCTGTGCCTCCCATGCCTTAAATATTTTACCCCCTTTAGCTTAAGGTTTCCTGCCACCTCCCCCATATACATATTTTTTTCTTACACTTGACCATCCTCTTTCCGATTTTTATATGTCACTTCCCACTCCTGTAACTATTCCTTTTTTTATTACTTACAGTATGAGTGATATACTTTTATACACATGGAATGTGAAGGAACTTAACTTTCCTTGTAAGCGAAAGCAAATTCTTTCACATCTTCAAAAATATAAAGCACAAATTGCTTTCTTTCAAGAAACAAAATTACTAGCAGAGGATGTTCATAGGCTTAAGAAATATTGGGTCGGACAAATTTAAGATTCATCCTATACTTCAAAAAAAAGAGGAGTGGCCATTCTTATACATTAGAGTCTTAAATGGTCCCTTATAAACTCCCTGTCTGATAATGAAGGCAGATGGGTGATGGTCAAATTAAATACCAATTCTGGCTCTCTCTCCTGCTTATCATTGTCTAGGCTCCTAATTCTGACTCCCCAGAATATTTTCATAATTTAGCTCAACAGATCTTATCCTTCAACACAGATAATACACCAGTTATTTTCTGCTGGGACCTCAACTTAGCTTTAGAAGCCAGTATTGACAGAAGTAACCCTACTACAGATGCCCATCCCAGAAGTATTAAAGCCCTCTCACTACTCATGCAAGATATGGGTTTATCTGATGTATGGCACCTTCATCACCCCCGGGACCGAGATTTAACTTTTTACTCTTCTTTACATAAAACTTATAGTAGAACTGACTATTGGCTAGCATCTCCCACCATAATGGAAAAGATCATTGACTCTCCCATCTTACCCATCAATAATTTTGGACCATTCCCCTGTCAGATTTTATCTCTTGTGGGGCCCATCAGTACCCAAATCCACTTTCTGGTGACTAGACCCTCTCCTTCTTAAAGATCCTGATTTCTTATCCATGACTAAAGTGCAAATTCAGGACTTCTTTACTCACAACTCTACCGATTTTTCTATGTCCACTAGATGGGAAACTTTTAAAGCTATGATCCAAGGGAAAATTATCAGCTTGCTGCCTACAGGAAAAGATCAAGAGGGCAACAACAGGCCAATATGGAAAAATCTTTTAAATCTAAAGAAAGCCTATATTTCTCCTCTAATAACCATTGTCCTGATCCTCCTCTGCATCTTGAAATTCTTCAACTCAGAATCAAAATTAATGAATTAATCTCCTGTAAAACTGAATTGGCACTTTTTAAATTTAAGCATACGTTTTGGGAGTAAGGCGATAAAAATGGAAAACTCCTCTCTTATCAGCTCAAAGCACAACAAATGGAATGACATATTCTAAGTCTTAAAGATAAGCAAGGTTCACCTCATTTGGATAACCCATCTATAAACAGTATTATGAGGACCTTTTACCAAAAATTATACTCTAATACAAATCCTCCATCTACTGAACAAATTCCACAATTCCTTAAAACCTTGCATCTCCCCCCCCCCTTGAAGCAGCCCCTTTAGATGAACCCTTCACACTACAAGGAATTCAGGAAGCCCTGTCTTCCCTAAAATCTTGCAAATTTCATGGCGGTGATGGTTTCTCTGTTGACTTTTATAAAATGTTTTCTGATACATTATGCCTCCTACTTCTCAATGTTTATCAAGAAGCGTCCATCACTGGCAAACTTACCCCATCTTGTACTGAAGCAATTATAACCCTAATCCCTAAGAAAGATAAAAAACCCCACACACCCAGCTAATTGCAGACCAATTTCTCTGTTAAATATGAACAGAAAGATATTTGATAAAATACTTACCTCTCGATTTGAACGTCTGATTCCCAAGCTTACCCATTGTTCACAAGCTGGTTTTATTAAACATAGATCCAGATCTGACCACTTACATTCCCTGTTTAACCTAGTTTGCAAAGCCAAATCTCTTAAATCACCAGCCACTGTTATAGCTATCGATTTCAAGAAAGCTTTTGTCTCCTTAAACTGGGACTACCTCTATCAAGTGCTAACCCATTTCAGTATCCCTCATACCTCCTGTTCCTGGATCAAACTATTATATAACTCCCCTGTATCTGGGGTACTTATCAATTCTACTATCTCTTCCCACTTTGAACTAGCTAAGGGAACTAGGCAAGGTTGTCCCCTATCACCTTCCTTGTTTATCTTAGCCATGGAACCCCTGACTGCTTGCTTACACCAATCGGCAGACATTAACGGCATCCCTGTGGGTAACTCGCGATGCATTTCTCTCTCTCTCCTCCACCGATGACCTCTTAATTTTACTTGAAAATTTGAACAAGGTAGGATCCCTGCTAATTGATCTGCTTAACAAATTCACAATTATCTCCAGACTTGCTTTAACTTATGGCAAATCAGAAATTCTACCCCTCAACAACCATTGTAAACCCTTTATGAACATACCTCTTGGATTTTGTTGGTCACTACAAGGTATAACATATCTAGGAATTAAAATATCCAGCAACTTAGCAAAAATATGGGATATTAACCTGAACCCCTTATTAGATAATATTAAAACAATTCTGGATAGATAGAAACTTCTTAACCTTTCTTTCTTTCTTGGGGAAAATTGCATCCATTAAGATGTCCATATCCCCTAAAATTCTTTACCACTTCACCAATATCCCCTTAATTTTACCATCCTTCTTTCTTGTTAGAATTGATAAATTAATAGGCAATTTCATATGGGAAGGGAAACCACTGAGATTTAACCATAACAAACTTTGATCACACTAGAAAAGAGGTGGATTCAGACTTCCCTGGTCCAAAGGCTACCTTTGGGCTTTTTGGGCAGCCCAAACCATTAAATGGTGTCAGAAGCCCTCATCCCACTCTTCATTTTGGATTACAATGGAATCCACATTGTGCCCTGGAGGAGTTTCTACTTCCCTTATCTTTAACCCCCTCACTTCCAAACTAAAATCTTATCCAACTATATCATCCTTCATTTTTTATTGTAAACTAATCCACAAATTCCTGAAATCTAACCACAAACCCTGGTGTTATTCCCCTTTATGGGGCAATTCACTATTCACCCTAGAAAACCACCCAATTTTCTGTCATTCGTGGAAAAATAATGGCATTTTTTTCTTGGAGATATTTTGGATCAGAACTCACTCACTCTTAGAACATTTTTGGATTTACAGATCACATGGAAACTCCCTAAACAGGACTTTTTTAAGTTTTTACAAATTCGATCAGCTTATAATTCTATCGCTAATTTGGTGTATACGCATACCCTTCTAGACCCACGTATTTTGCACTTGGTAAAATTAACCACAAAGCTAAATAGCTCCATTTATAAAGACATTATTGACAATCACCCTGATCAATCACTATCAGCGAAAAATAAATTGAGCACTCTCCTTAATTACAATATTTCAGATATACAGTGGAGCAAATGTTGATGTCTTGCTCATCATTTATTTAAAGATACCCGCGATTCGTTAATACAAATTAAGATCCTAAATTTCTGGTACAGAACTTCCTCTGTTCTTCAATGAATAGGCCTACTTAATAATAATAACTGCTGGTGCTGTTACCAGACCAGTGGGGATTTGCTCCATATCTTATGGCCAAATTCTCCTATTAATAAACTATGGCATAACATTTACTCATTTGCCTCTAAAGTTACAGGACAAAGACTACCTTTTGATCCCAAATTATTCCTTCTAGGCATCTTTCTTTCAAATAATGTTTCCCTTTCACATGCACATTTTAGATGGCTAACACCTGATTCTTATGAAATGGAAATCTACTTCTGTTCCCTTCCTTTCAGATGTTCTTCAAAGCCTTTCTCAGTATGCCTTGCTAGATCGTTTATCCCATGTTATTCATGACAGACTCACTGTATATGATCGTTGTTGGCAGGATTACTTCAAATACATTGAATCTTCCAGATCCATAAACCCTGATCCTTAAGACTTATCTAGTCCTTGTCTTTTTTTGCCCTCAGATTAGGGTTTCTTTAATAACCTTCATGCACAGATATCTTTCCTTTTCTTCTTCTACCTTTCTCTTTCTTTCCCTCTATCCTTTCTTATTTGTAGTCTTTCTTCTTCTCCTGTTTCACCACTAGTGTATACTGTCTGTATAGCTATAGGTATCACTTTATATAAATTATTGAATGCCTTACTATAGCTGGTTTCAGCATCCATTTTGCATTTGCTTACCCTCATGAACTCACTATACCTAATGATTGTAAATCTTCTGTTCATCTCTCAGACATAATTAAGGCTAACTTATGTAATTTTTATGTTGTCTTGCTTGTGCAGCACAGACAACATATTCTGGTAGCTTGAGTGGAGAAGCAGGTTTTGGAGGTGCAGTCCTGCTGCAGCCAATAGTGCCACTGCTTTTTCTGGTGGGGCCCTGTGGCACCAATGGCAGCGTCAGCTGTCTATGACAGCAGTTGAGAAGTGTGCCACCAACTTAAAAGGAATCAGCCTCTGCAATCAGGGAGTACCCCAGGGTGGTCCCAGATTGCAGCAGCAAATTTCTGCTTGCCTTGCCTGGTTATCCCTTACAAGAAACATGATGGCAGCTTTCCCATCACTTCTCACAGTCCTCATGGAAGCCAATGGACAGCCGTCGCCTCTCAGAGTGCCCCTGAAAGCCAATGGGGGTGCCCAATCCTCCTGTTGGCATGTTCCCTCCAAAATTAATTTGCATATGGGGTGCCCAATCCCTGTCAGCATAATGCCCCCCATTTCTTGTGTGCCAGGGGGCCCAATTCCCCCTTGGCTCATGTGCCCCCACACTCTTTATGTGCCAACAGGGGTGCCCAATCCCCATCGGCTTTGGCCCCCCCAAAAAAACACTCAGGTGTCACACTGGGAGCCCACCCCAGCATGCAAATGTGCCTGCAAAAATAGAAACCCTTCCCGCATTCTTGTTGTTTTTTTTTTAAACCTGTAAAATTAAAAACAGTCCCACATTGAGTTTGGTGCCCCCCCAATCCGCAGGCACCCTCTGCACACCCACCTTCCCACAGACCCCCACCCCATACTTACCTCTGGTGCCCAGCGCGATGATCTTCAGTGAAGCGGGAACACGTCTGCACTCTTCAAAGTCGACGGTGAACTGAAGAAATGCCGGTAAGCTGTATAATGGTATAAATGCATTTTCTTTCAACCTGTGGGGATAGCTTAGCCATTTTCATGAATTTTTACACCACATTTTCAACATGGAGTCCTTTTGACCCCACCTCATGAACTCAGTCACTGTCATTTCATAAATCAGTCCTGAAAGGTGATTTTGCGGTCACTGTGCAGAATCATCTTTTTGGACTGATTTACAAAATGACAGTGCCACAGTTCATGAGGCAGGTTCCCAAAACAGCTATGTTGCAAATTCAGTGAAAAAATTCCCAAAAATGACTGTATTATAGGTGTGCATAGCGCAGTTCCCACACATGCTCATAACTTCAAGAATATTTAATATTTTCACTCCAGGCTTTCAACATTGTCATTTTTCCACACCTCCTTATGAACAGTACAGTTGTCATTTTTCACATCTGGTCTGAAATGTGTTTTGGTACATGTGGCGTGCAATGGCGCTGTCGCAGTGCGAAATCAATATTCAGGACAGATTAAGAAAATCACACTGACACCGTTCATAAGGAGAGGTCCAAAAAAGTGCCTGTTGCAAATTTTGTGAAAAAAATTCCCCAAAATGACTGTGTTACCAGCATGCATTGTGCAGTTTCTACATACGCTTGTAACTTCACCAATTTCTTGTATTTTTACTCCAGATTCTCAAAATTGTCATTTTTGCACACTGCCTGAAGTAAGGTACAGCTGTCATTTTTCACATGCTGCCCAAAACATGTTTTCACACCTGTGGCACACAATGGGTGCAGTCACTGTGTGAAATGAACATTTGGGACAGTTTAAGAAAATCACAGTGCCACTGTTCATGAGCGGAGATCCCAAAATTCCTATGTTGGTAATCTGGTGTAAGAAATCCCCCAAATAATTACAGTGCAGGTGTACATTGTGCAGTTTCTATGCACGCTCATGACTTCACCAATTTTGTTATATTTTCTCTCCACATTTTCATTATTACCATTTTTTACACCTCCTCATGAATAGTGCAGATGTCATTTTTCACATCCTGTTCGAAGCGTGTTTTTGGACCTGTGGTGCCAAATGGCATAGTCATTGTGCCAAATCACCTTTCAGCTAATGAACTGATAGTGTCACTGTTCATGCTCTAGGGTCACAAAAAGCCCATGTTGAAAACTTGGAGTGAAAATACTAAGAAATGCCCAGAGTGTTAGGCCTTCCCACCATAACACCCTACTCTGTAGAGACTGGCAGGTGTCAAGTATATGACTTGGGATTGTCGACAGTAATGCTCACATCATTCCACGCTCACACTGCAGCCAGTGACAGGCATTGAGGTGTGCCTTGGACTCTTCAGCCCAAAATTCACCCTATTTTGCTATACTGCACCCATTTCAGAGTATTTCCTTATGGAATGGGGTGAGTGTAAAGCGCAAACACTCCAAGGCACACCTCTACACTTGTCAATATCTGCAGGGTAAGGTGAGGTGAAATGGCATGAGCGTTATTGGCAACAACCCAAAGGCACACCTCAATGCCTGTCAGTCTCTGTAGGGTGGCATGGGGTTGATGTCGGTTCCATACTTCACTGCCATTCTTAGTATGCATCTCTCTAATTCCTGCACTACCAATGTCAACATGAGCAAGAAAACATTCAGCACTGACAAATGCTTGTTTTGGTTGTTTCTGTTGTTTCTTATTATTTTAAGGCATTTTAGTTAAGGTATTATAGTTTCTGCAAACATTTAGAAGAAAGTTAGACTTTTTTTTCTACTATAAGTTCAGGACATGCAGAATGTTTCATGTTTTTTTTTTTTGCAGGACACAGCTGCCCAAATCATGGTTGTCCTGTAACAATCAGCGGAAGTGATAACCCTAAGGTCTCTGTTTCATAACGGTGCTTAGAAACTTTGGGTAGCACCCATGTAGAGTGCTGATTATTGAATGCTGCACTTTTGAGCGACACAATAATAGCGCTCTACAAGACAGTGAGTGATGCAATTCATTGCTATATCCTGTATAGAAAGGAGTTGTACTCACTACTACAAGATACAGGATCTTTTGTGGCCAATTCCTGGCAAGCTGCTTGTATAGCATAGTGATGTACACCACTGCTTGTGATGTAAGCAGACCTGGGTTCAGGCCTGGCTACAGGCAGAATAATTTTCTTTTTTTTTAAATCCAGTAACTTGCCATGTGATCCACACCCCCTTGGAGTTGGTTACTTAAGTTTGGGGGTGCAGGGGGCTTGCCTCCACAAGGCAGGCATGGGGGGGCTTAGCCTCCCACATAAAAAAATGTTTTTTGTGTGCTTTGGTAAAGTATTGTAGTGACCATGGCTATTTGCTATGGTCAGTACAATACCCATTGTCCTTTTGACCATGGACTCATATTTATTCACTTTATGTGATAGGTGGTCTTTCAGACTCACCTTTATCACATTAAACTGAAACTTTGTTTCCCTTGCATGATGTTACAGTTGGGGGTTGTAGCACTGAGAGAAAAAAGGTGTGGATTATGCAAATGAAGCAGAGCACAGAAATAAAAGCATTTTTTTCTCATGGAAAACAGCACTTTTAGGCAGTTTGACTGGTAAGAAATTGAATTACAACTTCTACAGATTACTAATCCCATTTGCTATGGCAAAACTCAGAAACTTACTTTAAGAGATAGTAGGCAAAGGATGGTGGTAAACAGTAGCCACTCAGGTGATAGGAAAGTGACTTGTGGGGTGCACCAGGGTTCAGTGCTGGGACTAGTCCTCTTTAATATCTTCATAAGTGTCACTGCAGAGGAGCTTGAGGGTAAGGTGGGCCTCTTTGTGGATGATGCAAAGTTCTGCAACAAGATTGCAAGTCAGGAAGGGATGGAGAGAATGCAAATGGATCTGAGGAAACTAGAGGAATGGTCTAGGGGTGACAGCTGGGTTTCGGGGTCAGAAAGTGCAAGGTTATGCATTTAGGGCTGCAGAACCCAGGGGCTGTGTATAAGATTAGGGGAGTGGAACTTACAGTCAACAGGCAAGAAAGAGACCTAACTGATGACCTTAAAGAGGGACTGACGCCAAAATATTTGGCATCAGTAAATTCAGAATTTGGATCAGCATATCCTCAATCAGCCTCATGCCAAAAATCAGATCTGTAAGTTACTTCACTTATAAGTTACAAGTTATTTTGTAATCCTTAATTCACTGTCTGTTAAATAAAGCCAGTTTCAGTGAAGAGCTGATGATGATATCATCTCCTGAACTCACAATCTAGTCCTCCCTGCAAGCTACATTACATGACTTATTTGTCCTATGTTACGTAAAACTGCAGGTGTAGTAAATATCTAACAAAAGAAAAACTAACATGGGGGGCAGCATGTGCACTTCCATAATGTGTAGATGCAAGGTATAGTACTTCAGAATGTGATGGGGGGATGGAATGGAGTGGCAAACATGGCTTTGCAATGAAAAAGTTGTGTGCAATTTTTAAAAAACTGCAGGTAGGAGATTTTGAAATGTCACCAGGTTGCAATTGTGGACTGCAGCAATGACACAGTCTCAGAAAGTAGCTGGAACACATAATTTCAGAATGCGGCAGTGACGCACAATTTTGTAATGTGGCAGTGACACTCAATTTCAGAATGTGGTGGTGATGCACAATTTTGGAATTTGGCTGTCATGCACAATTTAGGAATGCAGCATTGGCACACAGTTTCAGAATGTGGCGGTGATATACAGTTTCAGAATGCAGTGGTGATACACAGTTTCGGAATGTGGCGGTGACGCTTAATTTCAGAATGCGGCAGTGACACACAGGTTTAGAATGTGGCAGTGACACATAATTTCAGAATGTGGTGGTGATGCACAATTTTGGAATATGGTAGTGATGCACAGTTTTAGAATGTGGCAGTGACGCACAGTTTTGGAATGTGTTGGTGACGTACAATTTCTGAATGTGGCAGTGATGCATAATTTTGGAATGTGGCAGTGATGCACAATTTTTAATGTGGTGGTGTCATGTAATTTTGGAATGTGGTGGTGGTGCACAATTTCATAATGTGGTAGTGAGGCATATTTTCGGAATGTGGCAGTGCCACTCTGTTTCAGAATGTGGTGGTGATGCTTAATTTCGGAATGTGACGGTGACACATAATTTCAGAATGTAGTGGTGATGCTCAATTTCAGAATGTGGCAGTGATGCTCAAATTTGAAATGTGGTGGTGATGCATAATTTTGGAATATGTCATGACACACAGTTTGGGAATGTGGCAGTGACAATTTTGGAATGTGGCATTGAAACACAACTTGGCAGGATGTGCAATTATGGAATTTGGCAGGGATGTGCCATTTCAGAATGGCAGAGATGTGCAATTTGTGAATGGGGAAGGGATGTGCAATTTCAGAATGTAGCAGGAATGCAAAATTTTAGAATGTGGCTGGGATACATAATGTTGGAGTATGGTGTGGATGTGATGCACAATTTTGAAATATGGTGGGTTCGTTCAATTCTGGAATGTGGCAGGGACAAGCAATTTCAGAATAAATGATGTGTCCTTTTACATTCCGATAGCATGCATCCCCACTATATTCTGAAATTGGCAGTCCCCACCAGATTCCTCGATGTGTGTCCTTGTCGCATTCTGAGACTGATTGCCCCCCCCCCACATTTTGAGATGGCTCATCCCTGTCACATTCTGAGATTGCATCCCTCCCCAACATTTTAAAATTGTACACCCTCTTGTCATTGTATACCTTGGTTCAGTGCCACATTCCAAAATCACCTCCTGACATGTTCTAAAGTATTATTATGCATCTGAACATTCTGGAAATGCAAGCAGTGCAGCCATCCATATGCCATTTATTTTTAAAAGGATTACTACAACTACAACTTCATACACTTTGGAGAAGCAGGTCCTGTAAGGTCGCTGACAGAGAGGACTAGAGTGTGAGTTCAGGAGATGACATCATCAGTGGCTCTTCGCTGAAACTGGCTTTTTTGAATAGGTAGTGAAATCAGGGTTACAAAATAGCTCATAACTTTAAAATGAAGAAAGACAGAAACCTAATTTTTGGTATGAGATTTATTGGGGGTATACTTTTTCTAAATCTGCAATGCAGCACTTTTGGTAGGATTCCCTCTTTAAGGTAGCTGGGCAGTGTGACAAAGCAGCGAAAAAGGCTAGGAGATGCTGACATGCACTGGGGGAGGGATTTCTAGCAGGAGGAGGGAGTTTGTTTTGCTGTTGTATCGCTCACTGGCAAGGTCCCACCTGGAGTACTGTGTCCAGTTCTGGAGAGCTCACCTCCACAAGGATATTGAACGGGTGGAGGCAGTACAAGAGGAGGGCATGCAAAATGTTGAAGGGGTTGCACAAGAAGCCGTATGAGAAAAGGCTGCAGGAACACAACATTTACTCCCTGGTAAGCAGATAATGCCCACTAGGCACAAGTGGCTGACTTTGGGGATAAGACAGGAGCACTGGGAAGGTTAAGTGATTTGCTCAGGATCACACAGTATGCAAGTGGAGGCTATGGGAATCAAACCCCATTCTGTTGGATGTAGCAAGCTTATTTATAGCTTGTTACGCTATCCTCCAGGATATACTGCCAGCCTGTGATTGAAACCTTCAGGTATCTCTCAAGAGTGAACAAGGTACAAGTGGAGGGCTTATTTCAGAGAAAGGAAGGCAATGAAACTAAGAAGGGTAAAGGTTAAGAGAGATGTGTGGAAATACTTCTTCATGGAAAGGGTGATGGATGACTGAAACCTCCTGCCAGAGAAGGCTGTGCGAGCAAAGACTGTGGGGAACTTGAAGCATGTGTGGGATTGGCACTGGGGCATATTATGCAGAGGAATGGGGGGGGAGGGACATCTATGACTGATAAGGGTCAGTAGTGATGGAAGAGACAGGGACAAGGGGCAGACTGGATGGACCTAAAGGTCCTTTTCTGCTGAAAAAAGTCTCTGTTTCTATGTATGGAGGAGTAATTTTCAAATATGGAATTTATGCAGGGTTATACAAACTATACTACAGATGAAGTTTTATTTACTGCTGTGTTTGTAGTGCTTAGCAGTAGTGCTCTTACTACAGTCACAACACTGATCTGCATCCAGTATAATATTTCTGATCACATTTCCAATTTTTCAGCACCAGTCTTCCTCATCTGACAAGAAAGGTCACATCAGCATTCGTTTATATATGAGCTAGATATAAACTTCATTGACTAAAACATATTTCTGTCACCTGAACATTAGTATTCCATAAGGTCTTCTATGCCTGCTGCATTTAAGTAAAACATAAATGGAGATGATATCTTCTTGAAAGAACCCCAGCACACAATACGTACAGTTGATAATACGGCTTAGACAAAATCATCAACCTGATTGATTACAAACTGGTCACATGACCATACATTAATTTCATATTACCAAATGTTTGTATGCTTGCTTTCTTTCATTCTTTTTTTATAACCGTTTTTATGCTGCAGGTATATTAACAACCTCCAGGGAGTGCTGTCATGCTATAAATTAGTGCACTTCCAGTGTGATTGACAGCACTGCACCTAATGCTTTACAACCCTCCCAGAACATATGGAGATTGAACATTACTTTACACCTTGTCAAGAGTTATTGCTTACATGCATAACAGATACCAACCAGTGATTCTGTCAAACAGATTCTATGCAGATTTTTCAGGCTACTTCTCTGTGAGTGAGACCCACACATTTTCATGGTAGGCATTAAAAGAGAGCACCAAAGCTTTTCTAATTCAGTGTCTATCTGTCTAACACCCCCCCCCCCAAAGAAAACCAAAAAGAAAACAAATTGGCATAGCAGACAGAGGAAACCAAACAGAAATCTAATGTTTTTAGATCTAAGGGTAAAACACAAGAACCCCAATGTTATTATTTTCCAATGTTTCTCATTAAAGGAAACATTGAATATTTTAGTATGTAATAAGTAGGCAGTGCAAGACATGATGAGGGTGGTTACCAAAAGGTAATACTACTCCCTTGCACACCAAACAGCATGATCCACAAGCAAGTGCTGTTTACCAGATGATACGATTACTGTTTGGTTATGGTACTGGGTCATAATAGTGCACCAGGAAGAGTGCTGAAAAGTACCATGCTGTGTAAAGCATGAGAGGGTTTAGAGCAACAGGGGTTAGAATAGTGGTAGAAAATTACCGCTAAGCCAGTCACTCTGAGAGACCCTCTGGGGGAATCAACTGCTGCATGTAGAGGTGCTGGTCAAGCCACTCCAGTGGTGGAGTGGCTAGAGTACCAGCAAATGGCAGAGCAGGAGACCTGGGACCACAGTTCAGTTCCTGCCAGGTCTGCTCCTGCTGCAACATTTTGTAATGATTTTAAAAATGTAATTTACCCCCTTCTGATTTTCTCTCCATCCCTAAAGTCCACAACCACCCAGAGTTGGTCATTCTATATCTATAGCCCCCCACATAAAATAAAAAGTCCCATTGTTTTCAATGGGGTTCACTGTCATTGTCGGGTCAATATTGTCCCTGACCTTGTATGTGTGTGCCATTGTTTTCCGTGCAGCATGTATTGCCACGTGGTTATTGTCTGTGGTGAGATGACCCCATGCCATTGGTTACCAACCCTCCAGAGTACCTCACCACAATTACAAAATACTAACATACTAATTGCCAGTAGATTAGGCCTTACAGTCTATCGAGTCTGCTTGAACTTCAGATCCCTAGTTGGATACCGAGGTCCTCCCCTCCCCCCTGTGCTCCAGAAACCCCTATCATCTATCCCCACCCCCTGGGCCAGGCCATCATCTGATACATCTGCTTTTTGTATCTGCCCCACCCTCTCTTGAAGCCCTCCACCATGGATATCTGAACCAGCTTGCCAGGCAGTGCATTCTAAGGATCCACCACCCTCTCAGTGTAAAACCTCCTCCTCTATTCCCCCCTCATCCTTCCACCTTCCAACTTCAAACCATGCCCTCTGGTGATATCTTCCTGCTTTAGTCTAAAGAGCCCCTCTGTGTTTACCCTATTTATTCCCTTGAAGTATTTGAAGACCTCAATCATGTCCCCCCGTCTCTCTTCTCCTCTAATGAGAACAGGCCAAGCTCAAGTCTGTCCTCATATGTCAAATCCCCTAGTCCTCATATCATCTCAGTAGCCCTCCTCTGTACCCTCTCCAGGAGATGTATGTCCCCATTCAAGTGTGGTCTCCAGTACTGAACACAGTACTCAAGGTGTGATCTAATCAGTTCATTGTACAGCGGCAGAATTACTTCCCTGCTCCTAGTGGTGATCCCCCTTATGATGCATCCCAACATCCTGTTTACTTTTCTAGCCACTCTTCTGCACTGCTCAGAGTTATTCATACTTGCATCCACCATGACTCCTAGGTCTTTTTCCCCTGTTGAGGCCTCCAGTGCCTCCTCTCCCAGGGTTTACCTGTGTTTAGGGTTTCCCCACCCAAGATGTAACACCTTGCACTTGGTGGTATTGAAACTGAATTTTCAGGTGTGAGACCACCTTTCCAGGGTGTCCAGATCCCCTTGCAGAGCCAACCTCCCTTCTTCCCCCTCAACTACTGCTCCCATCTTGGAGTCGCCAGTGAAGAGACTCATTTCACACCGTATACCCTCCCTGAAGTGAGATATGTATGGATTAAACCAGATTGGACCCAGGACCAAGCCCTGTGGTACCCCCTACCAACCTCGTTAGGGTTCGAGAGCTCCCCACCGACCACTACTCTCTGAGTGCAGCCAGCTAGCCCATTTTTTTATCCATCTGACAATCAAAGGGCCCACTCCCAAACCCGTCAGTTTCTCCACCAGACCATTGTAGGAGACTGAATCAAATGCCTTGCTGAAGTCCAAAAATAGTACATCCACAGGCTTTCCCCTGTCGAGTTCTGATGTTAACTACACACTGAAACTCCAGCACCACTCACAGCTGTAAAGGACAAATAAGACCCAAAAGAGAAAATAAACCACTCTACAAGCAAATTGCATGTTGACAAATAATTTAAGTTTTATTCAGTACTTACACACATAGAAAATAATCAGAAACACAATTCATGCCTTCTAAAAAAAGGGGCTCAGATGAGACCCACAAGCCTCCTACCAGTTTTGCTTTAGAGCATCATCAGGGAGTGTTCAAACAGGTGATGCACTCTACTTTGAAATACAGAATTTTAAAGTGACAGTGTACCTTAAACAAATCGATCTCACTTTAGAGTGGCATATAACCCTAATAAAATATCTACTACAATGTACAAAAATACTTATATAAAATAGCGCACTACAAATACAGATGAAACAAACAATTCCTATACTGACAACAACATTTTAGTACAACATGTAAAAGACACCTGAAAATATACATTCATAAATATCACATAAATTCCCTCAGTCGATTATGGCAAAATCAAAATCAGAAACAAGAATGTGACTAGTCTTAATATACAAATATATATATATATATATATATATATATACACACTATGGAATAATTACAACCATCTATAACAGTCAAATCGTATTAAGGAAGCATAATATCAAAAGATAATAATAATTCTTACATAGTGTAAAAAAATACACATATTTTAATATGTATCATATGTGTATATAATCATAAATTTATCTGTGTTTTCTAATTTAATGACTTCTTAATTACTCAAAAATTTCTTTAGAGTCCTCAGATCATCTGCCCTTAATAATAAAATATTTCTGAAAAGACTCATATATTTGCTGACAGCATACCTTTTGAAAAAAACAAATCAATTATACGTATATATTGAAATGTGATTAAACAGCAAACATACAAACATAAGGAGAAATAGCTATGCAATCCTAAGCATGACCCACCAAATGCATCTTATTAATAAACAGACCAAACAATATAAAAATATCAAGTTCATCTATAAATCATTTCTCCATATAATTATTTCATTGTTTCAAAAACTGTGTCAATTCAAAAACATCATAAGTTCCAATGTTACCCATTCGTAGAACTCCACAAGGTTGGTTTGACATGATCTACCTGGCACAAACCCATGTTGCCGACTATCCAGACCTCCCACCTCCTCCAAGTACACCCCCAATCATTTCTTTAGTATACTCTCCATTATTTATCCCACCACCGAGGTCAAACTGATGGGTCTATAGTTACCTGATACTTCCCTCGACCCCCCTTTATGGATTGGCACCACATGTGCCTCTCACCAATCCCTAGGTACCCTCCCTGTCTCAAGTGACCTGTTGAAGAGCTCTGCCAGGGGTGCAGCCAGTACATCCACCAATTCCCATAGTACTCTAGGATGAATGCCATCTGGCCCAGGAGACTGATCTTTCTTTAGGGCCTTAAGGGCTTGCCACACCCATTCAGTGGGGATAGCATCATTCATCCCCCCCCACCTTACTGGCCTTTTAGTCCTTTTCTGATGTGTCACCCCTGGGGTACCTCTCCCTCCCTGATGCTCCATTTCTGTTGCTCCCCTGATACCATGTGGCAAGGAGTTTTGTATTTTTTTTTCAAAGTTAAAATAAAATCAATACACATACTATACTGCAACATCCCAATGCATGCACCCCAGCTTTACATAAATGCAGGGCACAGCTGTGACTCATGCAAGCTTTCATGAACTCTTGAGATATCAATGGATATCATGATTGGGGAAACTGCATGCCTGAAAATGCAAAATTCCCAGCCACATCACTTACTCTCTCAAGATTCCATAAAACAGGCACAGACTTGAACCAGTACTGGGCAGAATTATTAATAGCTATCTCCTGACTGCTGGCACTCACAGGTAAACCCTATATCTTGTTTAAAGGGGCTTTTCATGCAATTTGTCATTATCATGGTTACTGTTCATGAACCTTCTCCAGTTACAGTTAAAGTAGTGGTGATGCCCATCCCTTGTTTTAAAATCACATATTACTGAGTGCTTCATAGAAGTGCAACTGCTGGAGTTACACTGACAGAGTCAAAGCACTTATTTTTCTAAGATCAGTAACCTAATCAGTCACAAGGATGGGTAAAGTTGGTGGATTTGGATTTGGTTTTGGATTGGCCGAATCCAGGATGAGTTTGGATTGGATTTTGGTTTGCGAAATCTAGAGGAGTTTGGATTTGGTTTTGCAAAGAATTTAGATTTGCCTGGCCTGGGTATTAGTAATGGAAGAGTGGGAGCTGGGATGAACTGGGGTTCTATAGAATAATCAGTCTGATATCTGTAGGTGATAAATTACTTGAGGCCATATATAAGGAGAAGATGACTGGTTTTCTGAATGTCACTGGATTCCAGGACAAAAATCAGCATGTATTTACCATAAGGAGTTCATGTCAGACAAATCTGACAAATTCTTTGACTGTGTCACTAAAGTGTAGGGGTAAGACGTAGGCAGTGGATGTACTGTATCTCAGCTTTAGCAAAGCCTTCACCTCTGCCTTACATAGGAGATGGTTAAGAAAGTGAAGGATCTGGGGGGGGGGCAGATTACAGGCTGGATCAGGAGGGTAGTCTTAAATGTGAACTTTTTGGAGGTAAAAAAAGTAACCAGTAGGGACCCCCAGGGATCAATCTTATTCCCAGTGGACTGGATTCACAAAGCTTTCTTAAGGTGCAAAACCTTCCCTAAGTCCCCAAAACTGCTGTAGCTATGGAAACAAAGGGGAATTTGCACTGAGTGCTATTCACAAAACCCTCTGCAGCTGCGGAAAAAAACCACTATGGATTGTGGAAAAAAGTACAGCTGCAGAAGTCCCTGAGGAAAAAAAGGTGAGAGATAAGTAAGGCACATCCCCTGAAAGGCTAGTCACAACCAGTTTTTTTCTAGTTGCGGAAAAAAATGTTACACACAGTGGAATGAGGTGTAACTCTCCCTCAGCAAACTGCAGTAGTGCCCCAACAATTGGAATCAGATAAGGTGGAGATGAGGCACAGGTAGTAACATCCCAGATAGTAGAACTGTGGCTGCTGTAACAGCAACAAAAGCACACATTGCCATGCTATGGCAACAGGCAACAACCTCCAGACCCAGTGCAGACCATGACAGAGCCCCACAGGCAGTAGAGCCTGGCCAACCTGCAATGAGTGCTACCCTTGCAGACAACAGAAACACCCCAGGGAGGGAGGACCAGCAGTGACAGTCAGCAACTGTGGTGCCATGGTATTGCTGTTACCTGTGGTGCTGCAGTGGTCCCAGTTGAGGGACTGGTTGCTGGTCTCTGTGGGTGCTTTCAGCTTCATCCTATGGCAGCAATGTTAAAGTCTGCTGATCCAGCTAATTAAGTTTACTGTTGCTGTGCCTCCTAAGCTATTTCTCCAGCTGCTGATCCTCAGTTGTGGATTTTCAGCACTTGCTCAATTTCTGCAGCTGTAAGGATTTTACGGAATTCTGTACCTGCTCAAAATTTCTTTATGAATATCACGCAACTGCATTTCCACAGTGCTGCAGGCCTTTTTTCCACAGCTACGGGATTTTTGGCTTTGTTTGTGAACCCTGCCCAGTGTTTCTTAACATTTTTTTTGCAACACCAGTGAAGGGATCCAAAGGAAGAGGTATTTGTTTGCAGCTGATACAAACATCTGTTGTAGATTGGACAGTGATGAAATTATGACATTGTGGAAAGATCTGAAGATAATGGAGAAATGGTCACGGGTTTGGCAACTAAAATTAAAAAGTACAAAGTTAGGCTCCAAGGGGTCAGAAACTCACAGAGAGAATGTGAACATACAAAAAGCCAGCAGAAGAAGGCCTATTGGTCTATCACATCAATTTGGTAGCTGATGATGATCCTGCTCCATCCCCCCCCGCCTTCTTCCCCTCCTCAGTCCCATGGGTTCCCTCCGTGTTTGTCCCAGGCCCTCTTAAAGGCTCCCATCATCTTTAATGAGACAACCTCTTCTTGCAGCTCATTCTTGCAGCCACCAACTTCTCTGTGAAAAAAATGCTTCCTGGCATCCCTCCTAACTCCCCGCCCCCCATCAACATTAAACTATGGCCCCTTGTGGTTCTGATGCCTTTCATTTTAAAGAGACCTTCTCTTTCCACTCTGTTAATGCCCCTCAAGTATTTGAAGATCCCTATCATGTCATCCCTCTCTCTCTCCTTTCTTCCAGGGAGTACATTTTTAGGGCTCTCAGACCCTCTTTGTAGGAACCTAGTCAGTTGACCCTATCATCCTGTTGCTCTCCTTTGAGCCCTCTCCAGCATGCTGATGCTTTCATAAGGTATGGATTCCAATACCTGACCTCAGATTTCAAATGTGGTCTTACTATTGACTTGTACAATGGCAAAATAACCTCACTCCTCCTCCTACTGAATTCCTTGGCTGTACACCAAGCGTCCTGTTAGCCTTTGCTGCTGCCTTTTTGCATTGTGTGGTGTGTTTTTGGTCTCTAGCAATCACAACTCTCTGATCCTTTTCTTTCTCTGAAGCAGCTACCCGAAACCCTACCAGGTAGTACTCCATCCTAGGATTCCTGGCCCTAATGTGCATCACTTTGCACTTTTTGGCACTGAAGCCTGGTTGCAAGATTCCTGACCATCTTTTGAGTTTACCAAAGTCCTACTGCATGTCCTGTATCCCTTCCTTAGTGACCACCCGTGCACAGAGTTTTGTGTAACCCACAAACCGGCACATCTTGTCTTTAATGCCTTTCCTGATGTCACTGATGAAGACATTGAAAAACACTGGACGCAGCACTGATCCCTGTGAAACCCCTTTGGTGGTCTCCTTGGTGCTGGATAACTCTCCCCCCACCACTAATCTGTTGGTTCTGCCCCTTAGCCAGTTATCTACCTATCTTACCAGTTTCTCCCCCACCCCTAGATCTGAGAGTTTCCTGATCAGCCTTCTGTGTGGTACAGAATCAAAGGCTTTGCTGAAGTCCAGGAAAATTACATCTATCACCTGGCTGCTGTCCACCACCCTTGTGACCCAATCAAAGAATTCAATCAGGTTTGCTTGACATAATCGGCCTGCCACAGACCCATGCTGCCTTTCATGCTATAGATCATTCTTTTCAATGTATCTCACCAGCCTTTCCTTAAGAATTGTGTCCATGAGTTTACATTCTATTGAGGTCAGACTGACCAGCCTATAGTTCCCCAGGTCATCCTTGGGTCTGCTCTTGTGGAGGGGCACCATATGTGCTATTCTCAAGTCCAGCAGCACCACACCTGACTCCAAGGATAGGATTTTCAAAACCTGGTGCAGGGCTTGCATCCAGCCCTGCACCACCACATTTTGGTTCTGGCTGTGTGCCAAACCCTTCCTCTGCAGCTGCACCCAATTTTACAATCGCAGGTGCAGTTGCAACAGTTTTCAAAAATTATGGGAGCTTGAGTAAAATATTTGGCACAAGCTCAGTAAAACAGGCCCCCAGGATTTCCATAAGTTAGACCAGAAAAAGTTGAGCTAACTTACAGCAATTGCCACACAGGATTAAAAAAGCCTGTTAGGCCACCACAGCCCCTGATGTGCAATATCATCAGCGCACCAGGGCTTGCAGCGATCTAGGGCATTAGAAATTCCTGCCCCAGGGATATATTGAAGAGAACAGCCAGTGGTCCTGCTAGCTCCTCTGCTAGTTCCTTCAGCACTCTAGGGTCTTTGCCATCTGCCTGGTGATTTTTTCACCTTCAGTGACAGCAGCCCCTCCCTCACCCTTTCAAATTCTATTACAATTTCATCCCTCCTATCCCCTCCCTCCTTCTCCCCAGTGTTTGTGGAAGGGTTGTGGGATAACAGATGGACCAGACATGGAACTTCAGGTTCAACATGCAATCTCTGTGTGATGTTTAAAACACAGGGGATAACCATAGGCAATGACATATCCCTTCTTCAATACATCAGTTTGCAGCAACAGACTATGCATGTCCTTCCTCTACACTTAGTCAGCACCTACTGACCCACTGATCTACTGATCTATCTCTTTAGTAAAAATTATTTCATTCCTTATGTTGGTCTTGTGTGTTTGGGTGATGGGGATCTCAAAAAAGAAAAACCCCAAAGCAAGCTAAAGACAAAGAACCTCAGTGCAGAACCACTGAAGCAATGGTTACCCCAAAGGGCATGGTAATAAAGCCAAGTCAAGGTATTTTATGACATAGTGCTATTGCATACTAAACCCAACAACGAGGAACACAGCCGTTGTTTTACATCAGCTCAGAGGTCACCATAATAACCTCCCTGTACAAGGACCTGAGAGAGAAAAGGAAAATTAAAGAGGACACTATAGCATAGTCAAGAAAGGGGAGGGGACACCCATAGGTGGCCAACCTTATGGACTAGAAATTGTAAAGGCTAGATTAGGTTAAGAAATAGAAGACCTGTTGCAACAGATTTAAGAAAAGGTCGGTCCTCAAGAGTGGCAGGATCTCCCTGTCACAGTGTGGAACTGGCTCTTCCTTTTCCCTTGTGCAGACAGAGCAGAAGTATTCATTTAATACTTCTGCTTTGCTCACTTCTTCATCTACCCATCCATCCCCTTTTCTTAGACTAAGTATACCATCCTTTTTGTCACGCTTTTCTCTTATGTAGTGAAAGAAGCCCCCCCCTTATCCCTTCAGCTATTTGGAGCTCTTTCTGCACCTTAACATGCTTCACCTCCCTCTGACAGGATATGAGATGTGGTGTTAGGAAAACTAACAGAGGAGAGGGAATTCAGGGTATTTATAGCAGTCAACTAAAAGCAGTCAGCTCAGTGCAACAGAGCAATAGAGAAGGCAACTAGGACACTGGGGTGCATAGGCAGAAGATTAAATGCAGAAGGATTGAAGTGGTCCTGCCCCTGTACAGATCCCTGGTGCAGTTACATTTGGAGTATTGCATACAGTTCTGGAGTCTGCTTTGAAAAAATGCTGGGATAGGGTTGATGCAGGTGGGGGAAGGGGCAAAACAAATGATTCAGGGGCAGCAAGAGAAGTCCTACATGCTGAGGGTCAAGGACCTCAACATGTATACACTGGAGACCAGAAGGGAGGAGGAAACATGGCTGAAACTCTCAAGTATCTTAACTGGATGAACATAGTGGACACCGGAGAACTGTTCACAATGAGAGGAAGCATGAGCACAAGGAGGAACTCAAGGAAGCTGGTAGAAGGGGGAGTCAGGAAGGACATCAGATGGTGTTTCTTTAGAGAGGGAGTGAAGGATAAGTGGAACAGACTGCTGGCAGGTGATCTGCACTTCATCAGTGCTGGGATTCAAGAAAGTGTGGGACAGATATGGTACTTGTGAGGATAGCAGGAGGGAGGATGACATGGAGGAGTGGGAATAAGTGACCACTAGGGTATTTGCATCATACTATAGGTGAGGCTGAGCAGGTTGGATGGGTCACTGTACCTTAAAGGGGCAGTGGCATAACAATACAGAGTATACTGTCTGGGATCCCACAGTTTAAAGGTCACAGAATGTAGCTATACACCCCTGTGTTTCCATTTTTTAATTAGAATGAGAACTCATGCCATCTACCATTTTACATTGAGCCCCCCCCCCCACCGACACACACACACATACAGTAGTAACTATAAAACATAGAATTTGTCAGCAGAAAAAGACTGCTTGGCCCACCCAGTCTGCCCAGATGGTCCCTGCTTATTCTACCTCCATATAACCTATCTGGTCTCTGGCAGCACTCCTTCCTCTCTACTTATTGAGTAATATTACCTTACGTGTATCAAACACATGCTTGAAGTTCCCTACTGTTTCTGTCTCCACTGCTTCCACTGCCAGTCTATTCCAGGCATCTACAATACCACTTTTTCAGTGAAGTAGTACTTCATCACATCCCTCTTTAACTCCGCCATCTTCATCGCATGCCCTCTGCCTCCTTTAACAGAAACTCTCCTCCTGCACATGCACACACACCAGACTCTCCTCTAACACAACATTTTCTATTATTTCTTCATTTGAAAAAGCAGAGGCCTACCCTGTGTGGGTTTTCAGCAGCTGGGTGAGGGAGAGGTTTAGTGTTTTTTTTGTTTGTTTGTTTGGTTTGTTAACTAACTGGCAGTATAGCCTAGTGGTTAGAGTAACAAGCTCTGAATGAGTGTGGTACATATGGCAGATCTGGGTTTGATTCTCACAGCCTCTACTTGTATACTGTATGACTCTGAGCAAGTCACTTAATCACCCCTGTGCTCCCAGGTCATCTCCTGAAAACATGCACTTGTGCCTAATGGGCCTTACCCAGTTACCAAAACAATAATAAAAAACATTAAACTGGAGACTTTTTCTTTGGAAGAACCAAATCTTTTTTTTTTTATTTTACACTATGTTTAAAACCATATGCTATACAAAATAAGACATGGACAGCCATAAACAACTCAGTTGCTTTTTCATCTCAAGGTTCTGATGATATCAGAACCCCTCAATGGAAGCATAGCTTTGTAGTGCATGGTGTCCCATGTGTTATTCTCTGTGTTCTAACCAGCTTACCCTGAATACCAAAGAAATGTCTCCATGACCTTTTGTTCAAGACAGCATTTGGCCAGAATCTGTACCATGCTAGCCTAACTACTCTGGATGGCCCCCAACTAGAGCAAGTCCCAACATTTAAATGCCTTGGTGTTTGGTTAGATCTGCATCTCAGCTTCTCTAGTCCCATTGATGTCATTCACAGCAAACTCCTTCCCAGACTAGGCACACTAAATTATTTTCCTCACCTATTGGGAGTTTTTTTTCTAAACAGTGCTCCCAACCTTTGACTACAGCAGTGTGGCTTACTGTGCTGCATCCAATTCCACCTTTGCAGGACGTGAGTGTCCCATCTTCCTTACTGTGTGTTGCTTAATCCTGAACTGCCCCTTCATACTTACCATTGCAAGTTTTAATCCCAGCTCTCCTGGCCTTTTCTTGATGACAGGTGAAGCACCTCTTGCACTGTGTCTCATTCTAAATTCTAGTTTGGTGCCTTTTCCTGCTACCCTATTTCCCTACTCTTCCCCTTCCCTTCCTCCTGTTCCCAGAAATGCTCTGATCCTTATCTTTTCCTCGCCCATTGTTGAAAAAGCTCACGCTCCAGTGGTCAAGTAAACTTTTACTACAGGATTCCTCTTCATGGAACAGCCTCTTCCTTTCTTCACCTTCCCTATTTATGTTGGCTCGCGCTTGCGCATCAGCCACCATCTTGAGGTAATGGCAGATTTGGAGGTGCGGTCACTGTGGTCAAATGCAGGGCACGCATCAGTAGGTGTGTCCTTCATTCCCCAATAAGCCAATAAGCCAGCATGCAGGTGCTGACTCCTGCAATGTGTAAAGTGGTCATCACATCTAAGAAAGTGCCACTGCAATGAGAGGCAAACTCGTCATGCCACGGCACAAAATCAAGCCTCCCGACGTACCTTTCCTGGTGAAGAATTTCAATAAACATGGTGGAAGTGACTGCTGCTGCCTGCCGAACAATGCCGACTTCAGGGGTGCCTAATCCCCCTGTCGGCATGCTCCAACCCACTTCATTTGCTGACGGGGGAGCCCACTCCCTGTTGGCATAATGCCCCCCTCCCATTTCAATTGTGTGCCAAGGGGGTGCCCAATCCCTCTCAGCATCATGTGCCCCCCCACGTTTCTGTGCCAATGGGGGGTCTAGTCCCTGTTGGCTTCGGTCCCCTCCCCACAAATGCAGGTGGTACACTGGGAGCCTACCCCAGTGTACCAAACACACCTGCAAAAAAAGGAAACCGACCCGCATTGTCCATTTGTTTTTCTGTAAAATGAGAAACTGGTCCCTCAAAGTGTTCTGGTGCCTCTCTCCCAACCTGCGCCCACCCTCTGCATACTCTACCTCCCCACACACACCCTCACCTCACACTTACCTCTGGAGCCTGGTGCAATGATCTTCAGTGGACCAGGAACACGTCAGCACTCTTCAAAGCCGACTGCAAACTGAAAAAAATGCTGGTAAGCTGTATAATGGCATAAATAGGGTTTTTTCAACTTTGGTGCATATCTCGGGTATTTTGGGGAATTTTGGCACCAAACTTTCAACATGGGGTTATTGAGACGCCTCCTCATGAATTCAGTCACTGTCATGGTGATATTCAGTCCCAAAAGGTGATTTTTGTTGTCACTGCGTGGAATCACCTTTCAAGACTGATTAATGAAATGACAGTGCCACTGTTCATGAGGTGGGCTCTCAAAAGGCCTATGTTGCAAATTTGGTGAAAAAAATCCAAAAAGTGACTGTTTTACGAGCATGTGTTGCGCAGTTTCCATGCACACTCGTAACTTTGCGAATTTGTAATATTTTCACTCCAGATTTTCAACATTGGCATTTTCCCACATCTCCTTATGAACAGTACAGCTGTCATTTTACACATCCTGGCCAAAATGTGATTCTGTGCATGTGGCACACAATGAAGTGGTCACTGTGCAAAATAAGTGTTCTGGAAACATTAACAAAATCACAGTGAGACTGTTCATGAGTGGAGACACTAAAATGCCTATGTTGAAAATTTGGTAAAACAAATACCCAAAATAATTGCATTACAGGCGTGCATTGTGTAGTTTCTATGCACGCTCATGACATCACCAATTTTTCATATTTTCACTCCAGATTTTCACCACTGTCATTTTTGTACACCTCCTTATGAACAGAAAAGCTGTCATGTTTCACATCCTGCTTGAAATATGTTTTCGCACGTGTCACACAGTGGCGTGCTTGCTGTGGAAAATCAATGTTCAGGCCAGATTAACAAAATCACAGTGACACTTTCACTCTTCATGGCCAGAGTTCCAAAAATGCCTATGTTGAAAATTTGGTTAAACAAATCCCCCAAATAATTGCATTATGGACGTGCATTGTGCAGTTTCTATGCACACTCGTGATGTCACCAATTTTCCATATTTTCACTCCATATTTTCAACAATGCCATTTTTTTACACCTCCTCACGAACAGTGCAGCTGTCATTTTTCACATCCTGCCCAAACTGTGTTTTCCGCACCTGTGCCACCAAAATGCACAGTCGCTGTACAAAATCATCTTTCAGCAAACAAACTCATTGTGTCACTGTTCATGAGGTGGGGTCATAAATGGCCCATGTTGAAAATTTAGAGTAAAAATACCAACAAATGCCCATTAGGGTTTTCATCTGCAGTGTCCCACCCTGTACAGACTGACAGGCATCAGGGGTGTAAGTTAGCATTGTCGGCTGAAATGCTTACGCCATTCCACTGCCCCACTTCCTGCCATGCAAGTGCCACCTGGGGCACCACAGGTAGGATAGTTGTGGGAGACATGTCCAGCTCCCTCTGCACACACATTGAATGTGAAGGAGTGTACATTCACACCAGCTATTCAAAGGGGTTACTGGAAAAAAATCCACTCCCCCACCCTGCAGCCAGTGACAGGTGTTGAGATGTGCCTTAGACTCTTCAGCCCCAGTGTTCACCCCATTCTCCTACACTGTGCCCATATCAGTATATTCCCTTATGGACTGGGACGAGCATTAGGCCTGAATACCCCAAGGCACATCGTGGCACTTGTCGGTCTCTGCAGGGTAGGGTGAGGTGAAATGGCATGAGTGTTATGGTCAGTGACCCAAAGGCACACCCCAGTGCTGTCACTCTCTGCATGGTGGGGCTGGGGTCAGCATCAGTTCATTACTTCACTGCCAATCCGATTATGCATCTCTCTAACTCCTGCACTACCAATGCCTGTGCCAGCAAGCCAACATTCGGCATTGGCAAATGCTTATTATGTTTGTTTGTGTGTGGCAGTGTTGTGGCCAATGCAGGGGACACTTTAATGGGTGCATCCCTCAGCCACCAATCAACAGGGAAGCTGCCAATGACAGCAGTTTCAGAGCGAGCGCCAGACTTGAAAGAAATCTGCTGCTCCAATCAGAGACAATTTCTTCACTGCAGAGGCAGATTCCCCCCCCCCCTCCTGGTAACCAGGCACATTCCAGCCATGTGCATTACAGTGCACAGTAATGCATGTGGCTGTAGTTATAAGCAACTCATTTGTTCAGCGTGCCTTTCCCAGTGAAACATAATAATAAATAAATAGATGAGCCACAGCTTTGCATAATTGGTGGCTCCTACCACCCTCCACACACTCCCCCCAAAGCCAACATCAAGGTGCCCAATCCCCATGCCAGCATGTATCCCCCACTCCCCCCCATTAATGTGGCACACTGGGAGCCCACCCCAATGTGGCAAACTAATTATACTTCCGACACCAGAATGCCCAATCCCAGTGCTGGATGACTCCCCCCAAGCCAGAACATATCTTTTGCCAACAATGGGGTTCCCAATCCCTGTGTCAGCATGTCCCCCCAACCCCACTATAGTGGCACACTGGGAGCCCACCCCAGTGTGCCAAAGTAATTCTTTATCTTTTTCTGACACCGGGATGCCCACTCCCAGTGTTGGATGTGCCTCATGCCCCCTTTTTTCAGCTGACCTTGGGGTGCCCAATCTCCAGATCGGCATTGATCCTAGCCCCCTCCAGTAGTCTGGCACATGGGGAGCCCACCCCAGAGTGCTGAAATTTATTTTTCATACTTTTTCACCTGAAAAAAAGGAAACAGTCCTCCTTGGTCTTTTTTTTTTTAAACCTAAAGAAAACGGTCCCTTGTCATCCTCACTGCCCCTCCTTCTTCTGTGGACCGGGAACATGTCTGCACTCTTCCAAAGCCAACCGCAAACTGAAGAAAATCATGGTAAGACCTATGATGGCAATCAATAGTGGTTTCAACTTAGGTTGATATCTCAGCCATTTTTGGGAGTTTTGGTCCCAGACTTTCAACATGGGGTTCCTGAGATCTCATCTCATGAACATTGGCACTGTCATTTTGTTTCTCAGTCTGAAAATGTGATTTTGCGGTTGCTGCACGGAATCACATTTTGGGACTTATTAATGAAACGGCAGTGCCACTGTTCAGGAGGTGGGGTCCCAAAAAGCCCAAGTTGCAAGTTTGATGAAAAACTCCAAGAAATGACTGTGTTTCATGCGTGTATTACGCAGTTTGTATGCACGCTCATAACTTAGCCAATTTTTAATATTTTCACTCCAAAGTTCCAGCAATGCCATTTTTTCACACCTCCTTATGAACAGTACAGCTGTCATTTTTTGCATCCTGCCTGAAATGTGTTTTTGCACCTGTGGTTCAGAATGATGCACTTGCTGTGTGAAATCAACTTTTGGGACAGATTAATGAAATCACAGTGCCACTGTTCATGAGGAGAGGTCCCAAAAAGGCCATGTTGAAAATTTGGTGAAGAAATCCCAAACAATGACTGCATTATGAGCATGCGTTACACAATTTCTGTGCTTGCTCATAACTTCACCAATGTTTCATATTTTCACTCCAGATTTTCAACATTGCCATTTTTTCACAGCTTTGTATGAACAGTAGAGATGTCATTTTTCACATCCTGCCCTAAATGTCTTTTTGCATTTGTTGCACCGAAAGGCACATTTCGGGCCTGAGTAACCAAATGATAGTGCCACTGTTCATGAGGTGGGGTTCCAAAAAGCCTATGTTGAAAATTTGGAGTGAAAATATCAACAAACGCCAGGGGTGTTAGGGTTTCCAACTGTAATGCCCCAACCTGTACAGACTGACAGGTGTCGGGGGTGTGGCTTAGGGTCGTCGGCCATAATGCTCACACCATTTCACCCCACCCCCACCCTGCAGTCACTGACTGGCATTGAGGTGTGCCTTGGGGTCTTCAGCCCTAATGTTCACCCCATTCTCCTATATTGCATCCATCTCAGCTTACAGTATTTTCTTACGGAATGGAGTGAGCATAATGGCCGAAGACCCCAAGGCCCACAGTGACACCTGTCAGTGTCTGCTGGGTGGGGTGAGGTGGAATGGTGTGAGCATTATGACCGATGACCCAAAGGCACACCCCAACACCTGTCAGTCTCTGCGGGGTGGGGGGGGGTTGGCATTAGTTCAATACTTCACTGCCATTCCTATTATGCATCTCTCTAACTCCTGCAGTACCAATGCCAATACCAGAAAGCAAACATGTGGCATTGACAAATGCTTGTTGTTCTTAATTCCTTGCCCTGTCACTAACCCAAGCTGTCTCTGCTCCTAGTTGTCTGGATCCTTCCTATTTACCTCACCCACCTGTTCTTCTCCCTATCCTCAATACAGGCCTGCTACCTTGGTTTACTCATCTTCTTTACACACACACACACACACACACACAGATGTTTTGTACTTTGATGCTTGCAAATCGTCTTACATTTCTATCTGGTTTCTGTCTTGTGGCCAGTGGTGCATTCTTCTGTACAGGATAATGTTATCTGACCAGTAATTTGTTTACCAGTAATGTGTCACTTGTACAGTATCTTATAAACCTTGGTCTTACTTGGGGCTAACATTATTTTGTGAAAACTGAAAGACAATAAAGAATGGAATGGTTCACATCTGAGACAATGTTATTTAAGCATTTTCAGTTATTACACTATATTTGCATATTTTGACAATTTATAGGAGAAAAGTCCCACTTTTACTCACCTGTCAATATCTGTAAATCAGTAACAGTAAATGAATCAATCAATAAATAAATAAATATAAAATCACTCTCAGAAGCACAGGTGTGCTCCCTATTACTTTCACAGATAGTATTGTACTAACCCACCAAACACTGTATTTTTTTAAATGGGTAGCGAATTTCCTGGCTTCTGATAGTGGTAGGTGAAGCTAGAAATCCTCGTTCTGCAGAAAAATTCATGAATTCACCCAAATTCATGAATTTAACAGTGATGCAAAGTTCAACTTTGCATTGCAGTTAAAACTTCACAAATGGCAAACTTATCGTCACCTGAGAATTGTGCCCCCAAGGCAAAGTTTGTAATGTTATATGGGACTGGAGGTAACATTGTGCTGCAATGAGTGGTATTACTGTGCATAGGCTGAACTCGATACAATCTTATGAAGAGGAGAGTTGGTGTTAAGTCTGCTCTGAATCTCTGTGCCCAAAACTTTTTAAGTGTTTTAAATATACAACCAAATCACTCTCAAAAGCATCTAGTGTGCCTTGTGTCTCTAGATGACCAATTATTGTTGGTACTTGTTCAAATGTAGTTACATTAAAGTTCTAGCTTCATTTTGTGTATTGTGTGTAGTGATGCAGTGCTGTGGGGGAGAGGAGCTGTGTTAGCTAACAAGCAGCAAACAAAAGGTAGCCCTTTCTGTGTGAGCAGCACTACAGCTGTTTTACTCAGTGCTTTGTCTGAATTATTTTTCCTATTTTTTTTTGTGTGGTGTGTATTTTAGTTCTGTAGAACAGTTTGGTGAGTCTTACTGAATTGTTTTTGTCAGTGTGGTTTCAATATATTGATTTAATTTATTTTGTTTAGTTATTGAAGTTAGAATTTTTTTGTAGACGGTAATATCTTTATAATGACCTTAGTTGTTATGTGTCTCCTTTTAGTCCCTGAATTCCCTGTCATGTATTGTTTGTGTAAAAAAAATATGTACAGTATATATATGTATATACATATATTGTTGGTGTTTTTGTCATTTACCGTCTGTGTAACTACTGTTAGTTAGCTCAGTAAAGTGTTGCATTGTGTTCCCAAATCCAAACATTTAAAAAATTGCCCATAAACAAATGCTCTGGGAAAGTAGGAGTTGCTCACAGCGGTGATGATGCTAAGAAGACCATACTTTCTGTGGTTCAGAAGGGTACCTATGTAAACAAGATCTAACTAGATCCAAAACAGCTATAGTGAGCTTGAAAAACTCCAAAGAGTGAGTACCGCTGAGTCCCATCTCCAAGATGGTGGCAGCAATGCAACTGCACAAGCGTGGCATTTGCACATGTGTAGTTGCGGTGAATGGCATTACGCCATTCGCAAGATGGCAGCACCAGTGGAACTGTGCATGTGCGCAAGGTGTGCATGCAAAGTTTTTGTCCCAGAATGTGGAAGTAACAGCCAAAATAGTGTGGTTGTTACACCGTATCGGCAAATCATAGTGGAGTGTTATAAGCTCTGTTGGACTTTCGGAAGGATACTTCCAAAAGTCCAATGGAAGGTGCCACAATCGGTTATTTTAAGCAACAGAATGCAAAACAACTGTAGACTCTGCCCACAGCCATAAAAACTACTTCTGATGCAGGTTCATTGGGGACAGTACTGTTGGTACTACTCAAAAAGGAGTAGTTGGTACAAGTGGTGGGGGCACTAGTGTGGCCAAGTTTTTCTAAGCAACATCTGTGGCACCATACGAACATAGGGAATTGCCAGAAGAAAAAGGCCCACACAGGTCTATTAATTCTGCCAGATTGTGCAGCTCTTAGTTTCATATTACTACAATTGCCTCAGCCCACCCAAACCCCCCTTCCCCCCCAAATGCTGGAGGGTGCTGGTGCTAAACCTGCAGGCGGTGGAGGCAGTGAAAACAGGAGCAGTCCAAGAACCCATAAAATGTCTTGGTCTCGGAATGTGGTTGTGGATGGTGAGTTGGTAAATATTCCCAAAATTGGTGTTGATGAGCTTGAGCATGAGTCACAGTCTGATGTGGCAGGCCTCACTGTTTCATCATGTAGGGAATCAGACATTGAGAAGGAAACACAGGGTAGAGAAAATGAGAATGATGAGCAGGACATATTTCAGGAGGTGATTAGCCTAGGTGGGGATGAAGATGATGGTCTGGTCCAGTGGGCGGCAACCCACAGCCTGAGAGCCACATGCAGCCTCCAGTGGTCAACCTGTGGACCTGTGGCCCCCCTCATCCATCCAAAAATACACCAGGAGGCTCTCTGTGCAAAGCTAGACAAAGGAAATAGGCTGAAGGCTGTAATGGACATGTTATATAGCCCTATTTTAA
The DNA here is from genome assembly GCA_016271365.2 of Neoceratodus forsteri. NCBI lineage: Eukaryota > Metazoa > Chordata > Ceratodontiformes > Ceratodontidae > Neoceratodus > Neoceratodus forsteri. The sequence goes on from CM057458.1 coordinate 1,092,236,506, forward strand.
TTAAAATGTATAAATTTGGCTTGTGACTCTGGTGAATGGGGGTCTTGTGGCCCCTGGGGATGCTTGAGGGCCATGTCTAGGGTCCACTTATTATCTTAGTTTGCCCACCCCTGGTCTAGACCCTCTATGGGAACTTGAGAAAAAAAAGTAAGGGCTAGGAAATTACCAAAGCGCCCCCCTCCCCAGTCCTCCGGCTGTTGCCAGTGTTGTTGGGCCAATAATAATATCAACAACACTATATGAGCCACTTACTGTTGCAACAGTGTGTAAATCATGCCTCAAAACACCCATTTCCACCCCTCCAATGTCCAGTGTCCGGTCTTCCACCAAGAAAAAATAAGGTCTACAAAATTCCTAGTTTGAGCTTGTTATATTCCAGACCTAGCTGATGAAACAGTTGCTATCTGCCAACTATGCTGAGTGCATGTGAGCTATGTGTAGCCACACAGATACTGATGGGCAACACACACATCTCAAGTCCAAGCACCTGTTACAATGGACTCAGCACCAAAGGGGAAACTGATGCAGAGGGGCATTCTCCCTTATTGACCTCATTGTGAAAAGCATCCTGAAGCGACATGGATACAGTCCCGGTGGAGTCAGAAGTGACTGTGGAGGACTACTACACATATGAGGAGGAGGAGGAGGAGTCAGTAGGCTTGCCTAGTAGTGGGCAAGGTAGCTGTGGTGGTTTCAGTATTAGCAGCCAGAGACAGCAAAGCACATCAACCACAGTGCCTAAAACATCAAAAATCACGTCATTTATTTGTTCAATATCTGTGACCCCCCTGAGTCAAAACCTACCCTCCAGCCATACCGCATGTGGGCAGAGCCTAGCTGTTTGGTCTCCCAAGCCCAATACCTCAAAAAGTGCAGCCAACATTGCATTACATGTTTGAGCATCATACCAAATATCCACCCAGTCATGCTGTTGCATGTGAACTTAATGTAACAACTGCTGAAATGCTGACAATTGATCTATTGCCATTCTCTTTTGTGGAGAATTTAGGATTCCACAGCTTGATGGTGTCTGCTTGCTCAAAATGGCAGATTCCATTGCAAACCTATTTTTCCACCTTTACCATTCTGGAACTTTATAGGACTGTGACACATAGAGTAATACATACTCTACTGCATTTAGCATCACCGTACATACATCTTAGTATGGATATGTGGACCAGTGGGCAAACAGTTGGTAGCTCTTGTCTATGTATTACAGCCCACTGGGCACAGGTACCTAGGGTAGTATTTGAAGCTGGAATGGGAAAAAACTATACAACGCCCAACTGTGCAGGTAACAACATTCTGGGTATTCACTAGCATGCCGTGTTGGCAATGAGGAGTTTAACAGGCTCACGCATTGGTCAAGAAATTTTAAAAGTGCTCCTAACTAAAACTGATGAGTGACTGCACCCACATTATCTGAAACTGCATTTAATTGCAAGTGATAATGGCTCTAATATGGTGAAATACATCAGTAATGGTGTTTTTTTTCTGGGTTCCATGCATGACACATTGTCTTAACCTAGTAGTGCAAGAGTTTATATCATATCCTGAAATTAGGTCAATGTTGACTGTGGCCTGTCACATCTGTGCCTACTTACTCATCCTGGAAAAAGTCCCAAGACCAACTTAGGCAGCTGCACATCCAAAACAAGCTGCCTCAGCACCGTCTAAAGTTGGAAGTTGTCACATGATAAAACTCAGCACTCTGCATGATCGAGCACTTGTATGAGCAGTACTAAGCAATCTCTGAATACCTGTTGCTGCACACAAGCCATGACTATTCTGGAGCTTCAACGTCCCTCACAATAGAACAATGGTGACTAATGGATGGCTTAATCATGATTATGAGGCCATTTGAACATGCCACGTAGGCAGTGAGTGGGGACACTGCCTGTATGAATTAGGCCATCCAACTTCTAAGGGTTCTGAGACAGATGTTGATAAATGCACAGCAGGTTGCTAGAGGAGGGCAAAGGTAGGGGAAACTGTTCCTTAAGGAAATGCATGCTGCAAATATTAGACTGCAATACCCATATTTCCAGCATTCTGCTTCTCCCAATTTTGTTATTGCTACCATACTGGACTCAATATATAATGGGGCCTGTCATGTGGGTATGATCAGGTATAAAATCTAACCGATCAACTAGTAAGACGGGTTCATGGGGCACAGATGTCACGGTCACAGTTATGTGAGGTACAGCCTGACAGTAATGACAGACTGGGAGTTACTACCACCGCAGTTAAGTGGGCTGAAAAAACAGGGTTGTTTACAGGACAAAAGGCAATAAATCTACGTTGGGATGCTTTGATAAAATAAAAAAGTAATAAATGGACTCAGAATATGTGATATTTAAAAGATGAAACATATTGTCAGAGAGAAGAAAGAAAAAATTTAAAGTTTTAGATTTACCCTGTGCAGCTGGCTGTAGGAGAGTGACAAGGAGAGGTCATTATAACTATTTACCAGCACAGACATTATTGTCTTCATGGGTAGGTAATATTTGTATAAAAGACTGATGATAAGTTACCGGATAGTTGATTCTAGATATTATACTCTATTGGTGTGACCTCGCCACCTAGTGGTATGAGTGACATGTAACAATATTTTTTTTTTAAATGTATATATCACTTTGAAATTCATGTAAAACGTGTACCAAATATGCTATTTAACTATGTTTAAAATTAGAACCATGACCCTGAAGAAGCCTTAACTGGTGAAACGTTGGTTTAGGAAAATCTATTTGAAAACAGAAAAAAAGAAAAATAAACAAAAACTTTGTTCAAAGTATTATGGGATTGAGATAGTGCTGGTGGTGGTGGCAGAACCACAGTGGCAGAGCACAACTGGTTCTTGCCCCTCCATCCAATGACTAGAAACATAGGGCTGCTGTTTCTCAATATTCATTTCTGCCTGCTGCTGATGCTCCTGATGGTCTGGGGCAACACTAATCTCTTCCTGCTGTGGGAGTGGCCCAGTTGGAGGATTAGGTTGGGCTGCCACTGCTGCTACTGCATGATTACTGTCTACATGGCTACTTAGCAGTCTAAGTGTATTCCAGAACCCACTGGGCAGACCTATGCCTGTTCCTTGTATAAATTGCACATATTTTTTATGTACAAATTGCCTACTGTAAATTGCTTAATTCTAGCACTGTATGTTTTATTGTTCTAATTGCTCTTGTACTCCTCCTCCCCCTTCCCCCAGAATGCATCTGAAAATGAACTGTTACCAGCTCAGTATGTCTTTCCTGGTGAAACATTTTTTTTTTTAAAAAGGTTGGTTGGAGAAGGAGGCAAGATGTTAGTGGGAGAGGTGCTCCCCCAAAAATATAGGATGGCACTGCCATAGGTGTGAACACCATGATGACAACTCTCCATCAGTAAATTACTATCAAAACAAGGAAAAAGAGAGTGGGAGATATAAAGAAAAGAGTCAAGACAATAAGAAAAATAAAAGTAACAAATCGGTATAAAAAACAGATTTAAAATAAAGATTAGCTATTTAAGCAGTGTTCACTAACTAAAGTATAGTAAAGAAAAGACAAAAAGATAAAGAAAGTCCTGTTCGTGTCTGAAATGTTATTTATTTTTTCTGGTACAGGAAAGGCTCTTTTCACTATTTCTGTCTGATTAGAAATGAGAAACAGGAAAGAAGTCAGGCAGTCACTGCACAGAGAATGTACTGTCAGATCTGCAGAAGCTCTTCCATGTAACCAAATACCTCATTTTCACAAAACTGCACCTTGGCAATACAATAAGCAAAGTTACAAGGTGAAGTTGAAATTTGTGAATTTTTAACATGGGGGCAAAAATGTGTGAATTTATCTGTGAAAGTGGAGTTTGCCAATTTGCCTGATGTTTTTTGGTTGCATTATAACTTCCCAACATCTCTATTGACCAAGACTGTTTTTTAAACATATGTATTTGTCAGTACTGCAAATGGGTATGAAAAAGTCACAGTGTCAGCCTTACCATTTTACTAAACATAGCTCTAAATTATATATAATTTTCAATGTAAAACTGTCAGCCATTTTTCCCCACTAAAACAAACACTGGCCAGAGCCAATAGGGCTGCAGCTGACGAATTTGGGGTACAACTATTGAAAATGTGTTTTTTTAATATTTTTACACCACATTTGCAAAACAGCCTTATAAAGACACTGCCTCATGAAGAAGGGCAGAGAAAATGTTCAAGCCCTGGCCTGAAGGGGATTTTGCACAGAGACTGTAAAATAGACTTGCACGACACAAAAACACATTTTGGGCCAGAGTTGAAAAATGACTGCTGCTATGTTCATAAGGTGCTGTGAAAAAATGGCTCTGTTGTAAATATGGGGTAAAAACATTAAAATTACCAAAGTTAAGAGAGTTCATAAAATGCATTACTTTATTGTTTCTTAATATTCCTACACCACATTTTCAGCATAGCCTTCCTTTTAACCCACCTCATGAACAAGGGCAGAAAAAATTTCAACTTCTGCCCAAAAGGTGATTTCGTGCAGGTGCTGTGAAATCACCTTTCAGGATGTAAAAAAACAAAACATTTTGGCCAGGAGTTGAAAAATGAGAGCTGTCACATTCATGATGTACTGTAATGATATGGCTATGTTGTAACTTTGGGGCACAAATATTGAAAATTACTAAAGTTATGAGCCTGCATTCACAAAATTCAATGTAGGCTCATAACTTTATTGTTTTTTAATATTTTTACACCAAATGTGCAACATAGCCTTCTCATTTCCCCACCTCATGAACAAGGGCAGAGACAATTTTTATCTCCTGCCCAAAAGGTGATTTTGCACAGGGACCACGAAATCACCTTTCCAGATGCAAAAAAAAACACATTTTCACCAGGATTTGTAAAATGACAACTGTCCCACTCATGAACTGCTGTAAATATATGGCTATGTTATGAATTTAGGAGAAGAATATTGAAAATTACCAAAGTTACGAGCCTGCATTTGCAAAATTCAATGTAGACTCATAACTTTGTTGTGTTTTAATATTTTTACACCACATTTTTTAACGTAGCCTTCTTATTACCCTTCCTCATGAACAAGGACAGAGAAAATGTTCACTTTTCACCTGAAAGGTGATTTCATGCAGTTGCTACAAAATCACCATTCAGGATGTAAAAAACATTTTGGCCAAGAATTGAAAAATGACAGCTGTCACATTCATGAGGTGCTGTAAAGATATGGCTATGTTGTAAAGTTGGGGTACAAATATTGAAAATTACCAAAGTTATGAGCCTATGTTCACTAAATTCTATGTAGGCTCATAACTTTATTTTTTTTTATATTTTTACTCCAAATTTTCAACATAGCTTTCTAAGTACCCCACCTCATGAACAAATGCAGAGAAAATTTTCATCTCCTGCCTGAAAGGCGATTTTGTGCAGGGACTGTAAAATCATCTTTCAGGATGTAAAAAAACACACATTTTGGCCAGGATTTGAAAAATGACAGCTGTCACATTCATAAGCTGCTTTAAAGATATGGCTATGCTGTGAATTTGGGAGAAAAATATTGAACATTGCCAATGTTATGAGCCTGCATTCACAAAATTCAATGAAGGCTCATGACTTTGTTGTTTTTTTAGTATTTTTACATCAAAATTTCAACATAGCCTTCTTATGATCCCACCTCATGAACAAGGACAGATAAAGTTTTTTAACTCCTGCTTGAACGGTGATTTCTTGCATGAACCATTAAATCACATTTCCAGATAGCTCTGCCTCATGACTGTTCATTTATTAATGAGGTAGGGTCCCAAAAAAAGGCATGTTGAAAATTAGGGCCAAAAATATGCAAAAATGCCCAAGTTATGCCACTAAGTTCAAAACCCCATCAAAATACATTGAACTGTTTCTTCAGTTTGTGGTCTAGCTTTGAAGAGTGAAGATGTGTCTGTGGTCCAGAGAGGATTATGGTGTTGGACCCCTAATGAATAAGTAAAGGCTTGGGGGGCAGTGGTGGGTGTTGAGTAGGAGGGCTATGTGGGGGACCTTAACAGTGCAAAAGACATTGATGGACATTTTTTTTTCAGGTTCAAGGAAAAAAAATGAGGACTCCCAATTATGACACTGAGCGACAGGGCACCCCCAGTGTCACTCTTACATTTCTGGGGGGGGCATGTTCAGAGGGAAGATTGGGTGGGGGGTTAATTTAAAAAAGAAAGACAAGGAAACACTGAGGAAGCCAGAGCACAGCACTGGGGGATTGGGCACCTCCAGCGTCACTCTTATGTTTCTGGGGGGGGGATGCTGAGAGGGAAGGTTGGGTTGGGGGATATCAAGAATTAAAAACAAGACAGACAGGGTGGAACATGGCAGACTCTGCCATGCCCAAGATGGCCACCTACTGAACTGTGCATGCACTAAAAGTCATGCAGATGCAATACAGTTTGGCTGCCATCTTGGACACAGCGGAGTGTGCCATGTTCCGCCATGACCACTGATACTAAAAATAGTGCAGTGCTACTTCCAATTCAGACAATCAGCAGACTGCTTTAGGGTAATGGAGGCAACTGTGGTGCAAGTCCAACAGGTTGTTTCGATCAGAAGGAATGCAAGAAATGTAGAGTTTTTTTCTCACAACAAGAGGTCTGCAGGGCTCCATCCACTGCAGCCCTAAAAAGAAAACTGTCATACCTCTTACCTGCATGAAACACTGACACATCACCATCCTGAAGACATGGCTTCCAAAAAGTATTTCTAAGTAGATTTTTTAAATTTTCTTAAACACTAGTTCTGCTTTCTGTCATTTTGTTTTTAATTGGAATCTTCAATTCTCACCTGCCCCCCCACCCTCTGTCACCCACAACCAAACCTGCTCCATCACTCCCTCCATAAGTCAGAAAAGTAATTCATTTACAACCTCAGAAACTAACACTGCCATTTGCCATTTATTAAACAATTACTTCCTTCATTTCTGCATACTGACCTTTATTGTCAATAACTCTCTCCCTCCTCAGATACGAAAAATGCCTAACTGTTGAAAGATTTAAAAAACAACTAAAGACTTTCCTTTTTGCCCTAGCATTTGCTGGAACATAATAAGTAAGTGTATTGTATGATTGTTTAATTTATTGTTCTGAAATTTGATTTTAAGTGATTTGAATTATTGTAAAAGTGCCCTGAGCTTGGGAAGGGTGCTTAATATAAATAAAATTTTACATACTTACTCCTTCCCTGCAAATGCTCTGAATGACATATCATTTTTTTTTAAATAATACATGCTCTACTCAAAGTCAAAACAGCTGCTAATGCATTATTCTGGTAAGGAAAATACAATTACTTTGTGACTTGGATTGTTAGTAACAGTCGGAGTACACTGGATATTAGAAAGTGTTTTATGTGTGTGAAAGTATTATGCATGGATGTTTGTACTGACATGTTGAAGTTTATTTCTGTAGATGGTACAAGTCAAAGGCATTTAGTACAGAACTTGTGTTAGAGATTCAAGCTCAACAAATTCAGATTTTACAATGTTGTAACAGTCCAGTTTTTACCAGCAGTTCTGCCATTCACTTGCACTCACACACATACTCCCACCTCTCACCTATACCTACATGTACACGCCAACCAACCCCTACAATGCACCACAAATGTATTTCTCTGTCACCAGGACTATTGTGCTGAGTTAAAGACAGCTTATTTCCGCAGACATCCAGGGGGAAGGGATACAGGGAAAAATAATAGTAAAAATAACAATACAATCAAGTGAGCAATACAATGGGTGCAGTGGGTCTTTTGTTAAATAAGCATACATGTCTGGTATCATTGCTACCTCCAGTGGCAGTCCTGCTACTCCCAATGAGCCAATACAAACAGTGCTAGCCTGTAACTAGGCTCCATACACCATAACATCACCCCCGCTAACACTGATACAGTAGTTTTCCATTTGGAAAATGTTGAAACTTTTTAATGTGAGTTCAGTGTCAGTGGGGAAGGGCTTTGTTGTGGCAACATTGCTGTTCAAACAACTTCCCCATGCCCATACTCCTATCCCATCATATGCCCCCACAGCCAACCTCCTACAGCATCTCTACCGTATCACTATGCATCCACACTCATAATACAGTGGAGTCAGCTAGGATGCAGCACAATACCAATTCAATGGTAATTAAGCTTTTTTATCTGCAGTATTTTGTAACATGTCATTTACTGCACTGCTTCATTACTGACTCCACTGTACTTCTGAAGCACTCCTAACCATTCATTTGCACACTCTTGCCACTCAACTGCATCTGCAGACAATCATAAGTCTCTCACCCATACTCCTGCCCCATATCTGCACTTACACTCCTGACCCTCACCTGCACCCACATTACTGCCCCTCACTAGTATGCTCACTCCCACTTCTCACAAACCCCCACACTCATGCCCCTCACTAGCACCAGCACCAGCACTCCTGCACTGATCAAAACCCTGCTCTTGCCCCTAACCTGTAGCGATGCATATAATCCTACCACTCATTTGCTCCCATACATGCTCCTACCCATCATCCATATATATATATATATATATATACACACACACACACACACTCCAAACCCTACCCATTGCCTATACCTGATGATTACAGTCAGCACAATGCACAAATGAAGTGATATATCCTACATGAAACCACACATACTTTTTTCTTTAAATAAACCATTCTTTATTGCACAATATTCCTGTTTCCCCTTACAATCTTTGAAATAAGATCTCTACACATATTTTTATGTCCAAGCAAGATCAGAAAGCCACACCAAGAGTGGTCTGGTGCTATAACAAACTTAAGTAGCAGCAAACAGGAGTAAGCACCCAGACCAAGGATTATTATAAAAGCATTTTTTTTAAAAACAAGTGCAAAGTGCAATTTCATCTGGCTTACATACCATTCTGGTAGCAGGTTTGACAAAAAACACTCTTATGTTTTGTCTAGCTGGATGCCAGGTTTCATCAAAGATGGCTAGTAACTACAAACACAGTGAATATATACACAGACATACTCATGCTTATGTGCAAATGCTCATGGAAATTCATTAATCACACAATTAAAAACAGTTGTTTTACTACTTCATTCCAAGCAGCGACCACTTAGTTTTTTTGGTTTGCTGCACTCTGATTGGTCCAAATGCATTAAAAAATAGTGGTGGGCGAAGTGGCCTCAATTTGCTCCGTGGAGCGATTCCCGGAGTGAAGGTGGATTCGTGAAGTGCTCCGCAGTGCAAAGCGGAGTACTTCGCATCATAATAGGTAACGCAAGGTCCATTGAAAACAATGACTTTGCATTACTCCACCTTCCCCAAACCACTACTCCACAAATTTTAAGATGAAGTGCATTGAAAACAATGTACTTCACCTCACTTCACTTCGTTTTAAGCTTCAAATGTGAATTTTGCAGTGATTCATGGGATTTCAGGTCACTTGGGCTCCAGATTGTTCTGCACAGCCTCTGTTCGGGGTAGTGTGTGTAGGAAACTGTTGGAGACAGTCTGCTCTGAGAGCTGTCTGTGATTCAATCTTTCTAAAAACTGTTAAAAAAGCCTTTTTGAGTTATTTTATTTTGCTGAAACTTTAGTTCGTCGATTGTAGGAAACCCTCCTGTGCTCATATCATCGAGCATTTATTGTTTGTGTGTGGATTTTGAATGTTAATGTACAACATTCAGTCTGTACTGAGAGACAGTGGAAGAGTGCTTTGGGGGAGGGGAGTATCTGTGGTGTATGTAGACTTAAGTTGGAGAAATAGGGAGTTCTTTGTTTTTTGGTTATATTTGTCTTGTATAACTGACTGTGTTAATGTACACACAGTAATATTTTCAGCAATTGTTGAAATTTTTTTTGCTGATTGTGTGTGTGTTGTATGGACCTGGTGCAGCAGTGCATAATTTTAGGTTGTTTAAAATATGTTGTATATTACTGAAGTTTTCAATTTGCTAAGTATTACCTGTAGACAAATTGTGTGTGTGTGTGTGTGTGTGTATACGTGTGTGTGTGTGTGCACGCGTGGTGCATGACATCAAATAATACACCTTTTATTGTGCCACAGTGGAATTGCAGGCACAGCAGTGTGAACCTGCTATCCACCGCACCTCCGTGATTTTGTACTGCCATTGTGGTATCTTTTCTTAGTCTTGCACTGCTGTAATCTGCAGTCAGTGCCCTCCTCCCTTCCCCCCAATGGCAAAAGGTATTCTTTTCCAGATTGAATTGTTTGTGACTTGAGAGCACTACTTGTTAGTTAAGGTGTTGTTGAACTTGTTGTGGTTTTGAATCTGTATCTCTTGTTGAAGCCACAGTTGTTTTTTTCGCTTCACATCCAGCATCCCCCCCCCGGCCCCCACTCAGAGTGAGTGTTCCAAAATCTAAATTTGTTTAGAATATTCTTGTTAATCCCCCAAAATACCCACAAAGAGACATTCAAGCAAAGCTGTTTTTGACCATGGCACTGCTGCCAGTGGTAAGATTGTCTGTGGGCATGGTAGTATGCAGTCACAGAAGTGCATTGCTGATGTGAGGAAAGGTATTTCTCCTTCAGTGTTTTTTACAGTGCAATCAGTAGCTTCACTCATAGTTGAAGAAGGTGATGTTGTCCCAGTTGGTGGTGTTAGTGTAGTTGCTGGTGGTGGTATGAGTATTGCTGCCTCAAGTTCCGCTTCTGACCAGTTTGCTGGGTCCAAAAATATAGTGGATTGTGAAGCAGAGCCAGTGAGTGACAGTGTAAATGATGTCATACTCCCCAGTAATATCCCAGTAACTGAACATGAGGATTCTGATCATCATGTCAACGATAACACACAATGTGACATTTCTTCCACTGTGGTTCAGGTCACACATTTGCCATGCAGTGATTCACAGTGTGGTGAAAAGATTTCGGGTGATGGTAGTGCTGATGATGATGAATCTGATGATGATGATGTTGCTGTGGTTGCAACATGCAGCCTACATGCCAACATCCAAGCAGAAGATGTGGATGATGTTGATGAATATGATGATGATGTCAGTAACCTCTGCTGGGAACCGGAGAAAAAGAAATTAAAGTTGGCTGTGCCTGGGTCTGTTTGCATTACACCCCCTCTGTAAAAAATTGTGATTTACCAGTTTCAGTTGATGATGATGACCCAGTAATAATGATATGTAGTCATGGTGGTCAGTTGCAGTCCAGCTGTGTCCTGCTTGAAAAATCATGTAGCATACCCCCCACTTCATGGCTTAAAAAAACGTAGTCCAACAAGCAGCATCAGGGACATGTTAAAATTAGAGCATCAAAATCCCTTGCTTGGGATTTTTTTGTGCAAGATGCAAATGACAAGTCAGTTGCAGTCTACCAGGTTTGTCAGGTGCATGTGAGTTGAGGTAAAAAATGGAGCCATCTGGGCACTGGGGGGCAGCATACACATCTTTAGAACAGGCACATGGCACTGTGGACCCAGCACAAGATGGCAGTTAATACCTGTACCACAGTGGGGCATTCACCCTCGTCATCAACCATAATGAGTACGTAATCCCCTTCCATGACTGTAACATCAAGTAGAAAATTAAATGGGTGCAGTAGTGATGAAATAACAGCAGAGGATTACTACAGGCATGATGAGATGGGGGAGCAGAATGATTTTGAAATCTTGTCCAGGGGTGGTGAGAGTAGCAGTTTTGGTGGTAGTGGTGGTCAATGCAGTATGTCTCATACAAGTGGTACATCAACCCCTGTTGGTAAATCTGGGAACATAACTGCATTTCTGGGGTTGTCATCACCTGTGCAACCATCTTCATCACACATCCACACTTCACCCCATGTGATTTGTAGAGCAGAACCATTTGTCATCACACCCCATGTAAAATGTTTAAGTCAGCCCAAGTTACAGTGTTTTTGTGCATGAGCTGAAGTACCCACCCAGTCATAAAATGTCACATGAACTTAATGCTGCTGTAGCTGAAATGCTGGCAATTGATCTTTTGCCCTTCTGCTTTGTGGAGAATTCTGGGTTCTGGCCGTTTCCTGCATGTGCCTGTCCAAAATAGAAAGTCCCATCCAGGGCATACTTTTCGACCTGTGCTGTCCCCAAGTTGTACCGTACTGTGTCTGACTCAGTAAGACATTCCCTTCAACATTTCTCATCTCCATTTATCCATTTAAGTATGGATGTGTGTACACACAAAGGGCACCCTTCCATCCCGTTGAGGTGATCGCATCGCATTCACAGGAATTGCACTACACTTTGGACAAACAACAGTTCTCTCACAGTCATCATTTCTGATGGAACACTGAATGGATTCATGTCATGTTGTTATCCCTCCTTCACACGGTTTGGCAAGACACTGTGCATCATGACATCATCATCACAGTATGTTAATTTACTGAACACAAGACAGTTGCATTTTGGGGATGCAGAAAAATTCTGCGGACTCTGTGTGACCACTCCACACATGAGTGACTGTGCAATACATTCTGGGGGACTTTGCATGTGGTGTATCACTCCCATTTCATTTCATCAGCACTTGGGAATTTTCTAGACACAAGACAGTTGCATTTTGTGTGGTGTGAGCACATAATTTCATAATTAAATTATAAATTAAAGCAGCAGTGCAACAATCTGGTGAAAATGTTGACCAATACTTTTTTATGCTAGTTTAGATTGCCAGCCACTTACCTCCTGACTTGTATGATACCCTTCTTTTCACTATTTTTGTCTGCTTTAGTACTTTTTCTCATGTCTGAAAAAATAAAAGGAGCACTCCTTTTAACATGGCTTTGACCAGGTTTTCATCAGTATTTGCAGTTGTTCTGTGAGGTCAGAAAACATGGCCTGCTGCATAATTGTTAATTTTACTCACAACAGAAGTGATACTGTACAGTAGTATATATTAGCGTTCCATTTATTTTCGCTATTTTAGCTGAAACTGAAAAAGCGCTAAAATAAACCGAACGCTAATAATTTCCGGAGCGAAATTAGAAAACTGATGGAGCATGATTTAATTTGTAAGTATTTTATTTCTGAGTACACATCATCTTAAATAAAATAAAGAAAAGACTGCCTGTTCCAAAAATACTGCACTCTTAATACAGTAGTCACTGTCCATTGTAAATAAAAATTTTTTTTTGTTCTGTTGAAGAAAAAAATGAAAAGACTCAGTAGTTTTCATGAAGTGCTATTCATTCGTTGTTTGGTCATCTCCACACAAATCTCCTGCAGGGCTACACCTGCAAAAAATAAAACATTGCTCAGGACCGGGACATAATGAGGAGGGATTTTTGTTCTTGCGGAAGACCCAGCGATTCACCTGTGCGGGCACAATAGGGTGCAATAACATTGTCTATGTAGTGCAGCATAGTGGTTTCAGTAGCCCAACGGTTGTCGCTGTGTGTGATATCCCAATCAGCAGGAAAGGTGTACTGTGGGTGGCAAGCAGGAGTTTGACCTTTGTAGATAGCCTGGCAGGGTAGGAAATCACCGGATAAGGTGCATATAAGCACCAGCGAGATTTGATGCTTGTCACCCAGTCCGAGAACAGCTACTTGTTTGGAACCACAAGCTGCCATTGTCCACTGTGAAACTGGCACCATATTAATGCCAGTTTCATCCAGGTTCAGTACTAACTCAGGCGGTATTAGCTCCTGTGCTGTTGCAGTGCTGATTCTTTTTAAAAAAGCAGCTTTTAATGTAGGAAAATCAGTAGGAACTTTTCGTGCTGCTTTGGTGCCCTTACGCTTACTGTACCCCATATGATGGAGGAATGACCAGGCCCACTTAGTGCTGAGATTCACATAGCCACAATTTTCAACCAATATTTGTGGTGATTTGGCTTTTAGTAGCCCAAGGGCTACTACGTGAACAATTCGGACATTTACTACAGCCCCTTGTTCCCGCAAGCAGCAAATGACTTTCCGAAGTTGCTCCTCCAGCTAGTACATTAGAAGGGCAGGATGCCCATGCTGTTTTCTGAGCAATGAAGGGGTAAGATAGGTGGGGTCAGGTGTTTCCCGCAGCTTCTTCATGTAGTCTGCTTTAAACCCTCTTACTGTGCTCTCGTTTATGTGCTTGGCGTACTTTGCATTGTAAAAACGCACAGCTATCATCACACTGTTCTCCACAGCATGCTTGCCTATCTCAAAGCATGTCTCAGGGCAATAGTTGGCATATGCAGTTGGACATACTTTTTTGGGAGAAGGTGAAGTGGGTCCTATAAGTTCACGGAGCATTGCCTTAGCGACACCTGGCTCAACACCAGCTGGTTCAGCAAGATCCTCTGGCTCCATTCCTTCACTCTCGAATGGATACTTTCTTTTGCCATCCTGTGACTGTGAAATCCACCTAAGGATAGACATTGTTCCATTCTTCAGTAATCGCAACAGAGTGCTAATGATCATGATCACCATTAAGTGCCTTTAAGTACCTGCAATTCGCAGGTAATTCTTGAATCTTGAATCTGCTGTAACTTCATGCAAGGCGCTCGCGCAGATTCATTCGGGTGCTAATATGTACGGTACAGCCCGCAGTGCTAAATAAAGAGGGCACGGATATAAACTACTGTACAATATACAAACAACTGATGGACAAAAACAGAGGAAAATACTGATGAAGACCTGGTCCACACCGTATTAAAAGGAGTGCTCCTTTTATTATTTCAGACATGAAAAAAAGTACTAAAGCAGACTCAAATACTGGAAAGAATGGTATCATATGATACAAGTCAAGAGATAAGTCACGTGGCAATGTAAAATAGCATAAAAAGTGTAGGTCAAAATTTTCACCAAATTGTTGCACTGCTGCTTTAATGTCTATTTCAAAAAAGAAATATTTCTGGAGCCTCAGTAATGTTTACTTTCTGTCAGGACTCATGAAGTGTTTGTCATTGCAGGACTTTGAGCAGTGCAAGTATGCTGTGCTAAACTGCATGTGTGCCGTCAGTGTTCTTTCCAGTGTGGTCATACATTGTCTAGCTTCGTGCAAACATATATATGGTGTGACTTGTTGCAGTATCTGAAGAATAAAGATAAAAAAGAATATATGATGTATATTTTATTTGTACCATCAGCACCAGCAGAGTAAGTGATATTATATTTTTTCAGAGGTCTTAGGCCACTGTGCACCTCAGTCACTCACAGTGAACACATGACTCTGCGGAGATAATAGCACAAAAAACAGATGCTCTCTTAAAAGTCATGTGTGCAGTATGTGACTAAGGTGCACTCTGGCCAGACAACTCTGAAAAAATATCATATCACTTAGTCCGCTGATGATGATAGTGATAATAAAATATACGTTATATATTCTTATCTCTATTCTTTATACCATAAACACTACAACAGGTCAACATATATGTTTGCAAGAAGCTGGGTAATGTCTGATGTCACATAGACACAGGAAACAACACTGACTGCACACATGCAATTTAGCACATTATACTTGCACTGCTCAGTCCTGCTTGTCCACAACCACTCAACAACAGAAAGTAAACATTACTGAGGCACCAGATTATAACAACAGAGCAATAAGGAGCATGTATGTATGTATGTATGAATGTGTATGTATATATTTAAACTACTACTGTGGCCTTCCCGCTCTCTGTTATTAAACGAAAGAAAAAACAGTACAGCGGGGGGGAGTGTGCTGCAAAAAAAAAGTTAATGAGGGATCCCGTGCTGGTCCAGCAACAGATGGAGCATCGACACAATATGTAACTTGTGTCACTCTGTCTGTTCCAACTGCTGCTGGACAGCACCCACCCTCTCATTGTTTTCTTCCACTGTGGCCTACAAAAGTGTTATGTCTGCCTGAGTTGCAGGCATTGTGAGGTCCACTGGTGGTGGTACATCAGGTAGAGGTGGTGGTGAGGATGGTGCTGGTGGTTGTGGTGGTGCAGCTGCTGCTGTGGTCCTCCTCCTGCTGTGGCAACACACAACAGCAGCACCCTCTGCCACTGCCACAGAGGGGCCAGCAGGTGGAGGTCTGGCCCGTTCTGTGGAAGCCTGCCACTCCACCTTGTGGTGGTTCAACATATGGGTGCTCTGGCCCCCGGTCTCCAGATGTGTCCCATGGGGGCCATGGTGCACATCCATCCACCAAAGTATACATACCACAAGGCTGCTGTCCTCCCAACACAGTTGAAAAACTGCCCAATTGGGGAGCTGCAGGGCACCAGGCACAGGAAGGGCAGATGCAGTGCCAGCAGCATGGTCACAGCGGGGCTCGACCTGCTGTTGTGGAGGTGGTGCTGCTGGAGCTCCTGCAACTGCCACTGGTGGTGGTGGACTTAGTGGACGAGTTGGTGCTGCTCCTTCCGGGGGGGGACCAAAGACTTTAGAGTGGTCCAACACCACCACCAGGCCAAGCCCCCCAAGTGTGTGCACTACTCCCCGTCCCCTCCTGCCAGCAATGCTGCCACACAGCTCCACTTCCTTAGGCACAGTCCCACGCAATCCCTCCGAGTCCTGACTTGAACAGTCCTGTCCCTGCTCCATTTCAAAAAAATACCTCCTTCCCTCTCTGACTAGCAACGCCGTCACCAACGACTTACACAACACAGAACACACACTCACACAACACAAGCAGACACACAGTGTCTCACACACACACACACGCAACTTATAAAACAAAGAAATCAGTCACTACAAAAAAATGTACTGACAAAACAGTAAAAAAAAAACTAAATAATCAGCTTTTAAAAAAGTGTTTGGGTTTGATCACTTTTAAGAACAACAACAATCCTCTCCTCTCCTCTCCTACACAAAATGCCTCCTCTCTGTTACTCAGCCAAGGAGAAAGTGAAAGTCTCTGCTTGTGTGACTCACTTCCTTCCTGCCTGGCTAAAGCATGTGACTTACAGTATTGTAAGCCATGTGATGTGTGGGGGCTGCCTATATTGTTGTTACTTCACCTTACTTCACGTTAAGAAGGAATGATAACGCTAAGTCATAATTACAAGGTGAAGTGAGCACTTTGCAATGGTCACTTCACATAGTGCCAGGACAACGAGAAGTGGCCACTTCACGTTCACTTCGCCAGCGGAATTTAATTTAGCTGCATCCCTAATTACCAATCAAATAGTCCTCCATAATTGCTCTATAAACAATTTCTAACTCCATATGTATGTCTGGTTGCAATCTAATTGTTATTGTGGGTACAACTAAAGTTATTTGTAAGTCAGTTTTCAGTCATTATTTAAAAGGATGATTACACCTTAGTTTTTACTATTCAATGTTATTTATATAGCTCCAGTGCTTTGAAAGTTAACTCAATATTATCAATAGTACAACCCAAGTATCATAAGAATGCTCATAGGTCTATGTCGTCCGTTAAAGCTTTGCCTTCCCAAGCTTTCAAAACAAAGATCCAGAAACTAGCCTGGCATTCAGCTAGGGGAAACGTAAGAGTTTTTTTGGCCAAACCTGCTACCACAATGTTATGTGAGCCAGATGAAATTGCACTTTGCACCTGCATTTTGTTTTGAATAAAATGTTTTTTTAATAGCCCTTAGTATGGGTACTGACTCCTGTTTTCAGATATTTTTATGTACAGTAAGTGCTAAGTTATGAAATGTATTATAGAGACAGACCGGAACAAATAACAGTTAGCCTCATCATTATTTGAAGTCTTATTTACACAACATAATGTTGGTTCCAGTTACAACCTCACCACACACACACCCACATACATAGAAATGCATCAGCAGCTTTTTCTCTGCTTTATCTCCTGGATTGTAATGTGTTTTTGAGACACAGCGTTGGTCCTAGTTTGCGTCCCCCTCCCACACACACAGACATATGCCGGCAGCATTCTCTCCACTCCAGCTGGACTTTAGCATATTTTGGGATGCAGTGCTGATCCCAGTCAGCACCCTCCAATACAAACATAAAGCAGCAGCATTGTCTTCCTGCCATCTCCTGAACTGTAGCACATTTTGGAACACAGTGCTTTGCTCAGACACCCATTCCCTCAACACACACATACTGTAGACTCCCACACTATAACCTGAACTTATGGTCACAGTCATCTGCATTGCATTCATACTCTTACTCCTTACATGTACCCAAGAAGCTCATCCAGCCCCTTACCTGCACCTTCGGTCCTACTCATTCCCCCGACCAGCACCCACAATCACACTCCCTCCCACCCCTACCATGTGCCAAGGTATCCTCACTCCTCATACTTCTCATACGCTCTTACCCCCTCACTTGCACACTCCTGCAACCCAACTGCACCTAAATTTATTTATTTTTTTATTCTGTTTATCCCCTCCTACATACAGCACCCTCATCAGCACTACTCCAATTCCCAGCCCCATTCTCTCCACCTCTGTCTCTTACCCTGCCCCCCCATCGGCAGACTTTCCCCTCTGAGGTGGGGCAGTGGGGAGTTGCCCAGATTCCTCAACGAGTACTCAGTTCTGGAAGAGCAGGTGAGCAGTTGAAGAGTTGGGGACCAGGAAACTGGTGGTGCTTCAGCCTGCAATGCTGTAGGCTGGTTCTGTTTTCTGTCCCTGCCACCTGGAAGACACCAGGTATTGCAGGTGTGGACATAAACAGAGCATGCTGCCACCAGCGAATTGGCATCTCCCACCACTCAACATGGTGCTCCTGCCTGCAGCACCACCACCTGAGAAGAAGCAGGTGGTGGTTGCACAGCAGAAGCCAGATCGCTCCTTCCCCAGAGGAAGAGCACATCCTTTGGGATGCTTAATCCTCCTCCCACTGGCCAGCCCCTGATGGCCCATTTCACCAGCAACAAAACTCCTTACCCTTTCATGCCACTATGCATATAATCCTACCCCTCATTTGCCTCTACAAATACTCCTATCCACCTACTGTGCTTGCATCACACACATACACACACACACACACACACACACTCTGAGTCCTCCTCCTCATTTGTACACACACACACTCTCTCAGCACCAAGCACAGCTAGCTGACATAGACAGACAGACAGACAGATGGATAGACAGACAGATAGATAGATAGAAAGATAGATAGATAGATAGATAGATAGATAGATAGATAGATAGATAGATAGATAGACAGATAGATAGATAGATGGATGGATGGGCAGGCAGACAGATAGACAGCTAGGTAGACAGATGGATGGATGTATGGATGGATAAATAGATGGCTAGATAGGCAGACAGACAGACGGGCATAGATAGACAGTCAGACAGACAATAGATAGCTACATAGACAGATGACCATATTAATATTGTTTATTATTGAATGAATTAGTAGAGACATGCAGAACATGGCAGACCACTGGCAGAATTCATACTGAATGCCAATTCTTCTTCCAAAACATCTTTTGGAGTCTCTTTTTAATTCCACAGAATTCTGAAATGCATTTCTATGTTAACCACAGAATAATATTCTGCAGCTCATAATCTAATCCGCAGAATATTATTTCATAATTTGCAGAAAATAAATCTGAAGGTTATATAAACTGCTGCACACTATTCCAAACGTCAGGTAAACTACAAATTGCTAATCTGCATTTCTGCAGAATTAGACAGAATTTCCAAAATTCTATAGAATTCTGGTAAGGCCATATAGGGTCACAGTTTTGTTTTCAAATTTGAAAACTGGAGTATATCTCAAATTCAGATTGTATTTACAACTGTTCTACCTGTCATTCACGTATTGTCTTTGCTATTCAAGCCTATCCATGCAGAGACATATGTTTCACCAAACTGCTTGTTTTTCCAAGTTAAGAATCAGTATTAGCTTGAACTTTGTTATAAAACACATATGATAAGTAACAGTGACTACTGTATGCATAAACAGGAGCATCATATATATTATCAGTTTTGGTCAATGGAAATTCTTTAGACACAAGCCCTCTCTGGGGAGCTTACAAAATCAATGTTTGTTCAAATGTTAAAACATTTATTTTACATAATGTATTTTTTTCTCAAATTGTGAAATACCTAAACTGTTTCATTGTCACAACAGGGTGACATTGAAGCATCTATTAAATTGCAATGGGATTAATGTTGTTATATGTAGATGTGTTACCTAATTAAAAGTATTGTTTCTAATGAATATGAACAACTATGCTGCTACTAGGTAAAGCAAAGCGATGGTGCTCAATCGCTAAAGCAAACAATGATCTGAAAGAAAAGCAATAGCATGTACCTTCTGTTGCCACAAGACATAAAAACAGTTCAGTTGCTCCCAATCGATACAACAAGCAATTCTTTATTGGAACATCAAATAGAATATCATAATGTACTAAGACAAGGTGCTCAGGGGTGAGTGGTGCCTGCTACCCCAACACGTCATGCATGTGTTTGGCACTTTTTCAAGGGGACACACCCACTCACTAACCAAAAGACATACCTTACATACACAGTCAGATATCATGAGCCTACTTGATTGGCTCAGGAGGTTCAAAATGGTTTGTGAGGTGTAAAGTGACAAAGTGCCCTGATAGTAATCAGCAGGGCCACTGGAAAATTGCACCAACCACTTTTTTGCAGAATCAGCAATTTTCACCATTCTCCGCAAAAACTGACATATTCTGCAATTTATTGCAATTTTTGAGTTTTTACATTGAACTGTGTAAAAAGTATTAACATTTTTTAATGAAATACTCTAAAATATATTAGGCTGGACATTCAAAAGGGTTGCGCCATGCGCAATAGGGTTGCGCCTGCGCAAGTCCAAAATTGTGCCATTCTGCCATATTCAGCAGGAGGCAGTTGCGCACCCCAAGTCAAGCTAAGCAACAGCGCAATGCTAATGAAGGCATGCTCAACCGGAGGGGGAGGAACCATGCATAAACTGCACAGCCTGATATTCAGCGGGCTGTGCAGAGTTGTGCAGGCGCAACCCCCAACCTGCGCCTGCACAACTTTGAGCAAAAAAAAAAGGAGTAAGTCGAGGGCCACCCACAGGTGAGCTGCCACATTGCAGGGTGCAACACAGCAGCTGCCACCTGTGTGGCTGACAACTGCAGCCCAATGGGGGCATAATAGTAAGCCCCCATCCCCCACTGGTCCATTCGTGGGCATATGTGAAAAAAAACCTCCCCCAGACTGGCCCGATCATGGGCATAAGTGAAAAATCCCCCCATCCCCCGACTGGCTCGATCGCGGGCATAAGTGAAAAAAATCCCCACCCTCCTACTAGCCTGATTGCGGGCAGAACAGAGTTCAACCCCCCCCAAGAACATATCCCTGGTGGTCCAGTGGACCGCAAAGCCTGATCGTGGGCATTAGAGTCCACCACCCCCAAGGTCCACCTACCCTGGTGATCTAGTGGCCCCCACCCACCCACCCCATGGAGCCCCACCATCCCTCTCCCCCATCAGCCGTGCGGGTGGCAGCATCCCACCCACCTGCCACCCGCACTGCTCGACTGACTGCTCAGGTCAGGGCTGCATGCCAGTTGTTCAGAGCAAGAGCCACGGGCATGCAGCCATACTGAGGCAGTCCAGATATGTGGAATGAATTCATTCACATATCTGGACTCATCTGGGCTGGCCATGCCCATTGGCTCTGCTCTGAACCAATGGGCATGCAGCCCTACCGAGAGTCAGTCAGTCAGCGCGGCGGGGTGGCAGGAGGGTGGATGCTGCTCCGCCAGCTGACTGGGGACCGGGTGGTGGGGATCCAAGGGTGGGTGAGGTGGGGGCCACTAGATCACCAGGGTAGATGGATCTGGGGGTGGTGGACTCTAATGCCTGCGATCGGGCTTCACGTCCACTGACCACCAGGGATATGTTCTTGGGGGGAACTCGTTCTGCCCGCGATCAGACTAGTGGGGTGGGTTTTTTTTCACTATGCCCGTGATTGGGCCAGTCGGTGGGGGATTTTTTCACTTATGCCCGTGATCGGCCAGTCGGGGAGGGGAGTTTATTCACTTATGCCCGCGATTGGGCCAGTCGGGTGAGGGGGGTTTATTCAATTATGCACATGATTGGGCCAGTCAGGGGGAAGGGGGATTATGACAGTTATGCCCACGATCGGGCTGCAGGGGGCATTGGTCCCTGACGGCCGCTGCCTGGCAGGGCGCCAGGCACAAGTCCTCGGGGATCAGCGCACCTGCATGCTAATGGCATGCAAATGGGGCCATAAATAGATGCGAATGCCCCCCCATGACTTGCATGAACTATGGCCCCATTTGCATGTCACCTTTTGAATATTGGAAATTTGCGCATGGCGCAATGGAACTTGCGCCACCGCATCTTGAATGCTCCACTCTGACCACTTGCAGTGGTGCAAGTTCCACTGCACCATGCACAGTGGCTGTGGCTAGAGGGTGATATTCAAAGGAGTTGCTCAATAGCGCAACTCCGTTGAATATCGCCCCGGCCACACCCCAGCGCAACTATTTTGTGCAGCGCAAGGGCTTGCACCACAGAATGGCGCAGTTTGAATATCCAGCCCATTGACAATTTTGCATGCAGACTTGGATTTGGCTGAAACAATGCAGTGCAAAGTAGGGCAAGAGTTTTATCTGACACTGCTTTCTTTTGAATCCTTATCTTGTTTGGTTTCAAAATCCACTGGCCAAGCATAAATACACTCAATTGTTTTGTGTTGAAGCAGTCTATCAGAAAACGTTTTGTTGCCACGGAGACTGAAACAAAAGATGGGAGAAAGAGTGCAAATTATCCCAATCACCTAACTGGGGTGCTAACAACAGTATGAAGCCTTTTTGCAAGTGGTAGGACAGGTTTTTCCTTGTGAGCATATTTTGATTCAGACTAGTTTTGATTCAAACAGCTGAGGATTCTTGGACTGCCCTGCTGATTTTAACCTTGAATAAGATAGGTGCTAACAGTGATCTTGCTCTTAGCAATCTACCACCTAGATGCCCACATGCAAAGACTATGATACAAACCTGACTAAAGTCTGAAAACAAGCTTATAAAACACATAAAATGTATCTGAACATTTATATTTAACTAAACAAAATTACTGTAGCCAGAGTAAAATACAGGTAAATTACAGGGTACCCTGACTACTGTGTGATGCAGTAAAAGTATATTGGTATTTTGTTTAACTTTTTTGGTAACCGGGTAAGGCCCACTAGGCACAAGTGCCTGTTTTCAGGGGCAACCCAGGAACACTGAGAAGATTAGGTGACTTGCTCAGTGTCACACAGTATGCAAGTGGAGGTTGTGGAAATCAAACCTGGGTCTGCTAGATGTTCCCATGTCATTCACAGTTTGCTACTCTAGTCTCAATCTAGTCTATACTGCCAGCCCCAATAACCCCCAGATTTAATGTTTAAATATGTGATTTCAAAAATAGCATACAGTACCTACAGTGCAAATTATGAACATTAAACACTTTAACAACATTTTACTAAAACTCAGTTATTCACCACTCTATCTGTTTATTTTTTCTTGTACCAAAGTAGGCGACTTGCTGGCAGATCACTGTAAACAGCTGCTGATTAGGCTTCATTATTCTACATCCAGAAACAGAAACATTTATTTCTTCTGGATTTATTTAATATTGATTTGCTGTGGCTCACTTTATAGAATCTATTTAGCACTGTATGAGGCAAATGTTTTTAAATTTTGGAAAATAGGCAATGCTTACGATAGCTTATCAGTTTAATATTCATTTTAGGAACATAAACTTTTCTTTATGTTTTAAACATATTCAAGTGGCAGTGTATTCATTTAGCAGTTTATACTGACCAAAACATGCTGCAGAAAACATTAAACAATTTATTATGAAGCACACAGGGTCTGTAATAGAACTCCAGCAATTTCCTCACAATTTTTGCAAAATGCTCTGCAATTTTGGGTAACTTTTTCCACAATTTTCCAGTGGCCCTAGTAATCAGTGAATAAATTCAAACATACATAATTTGAAAACAATTGATTCTGATGCGTTCGGTGTATTACTTATTCACGTTAACCCCACATTGATAAATAACTATATCTGTACATCTATAATGCACTATAAAACTACTACAGATACAGAAATGCAAGAGAAATGCAAAAATAATGAAGTTGTAAGGCATTTTTAAATCCTACAAAATACTGTAAATCAGAATAATATTGTAGTGCTGCACATACTATATATGCAATATTCATATAACATCCCTTTATAATAAAGTTAGTCCAGATAAACACTGTCAGTGCTTAGATCCTCAGTTGCATCTGTAAGGGATCCACACTGTAGCTCCAGGGTCAGATATATCTGTGGAGGCTGCATTGAAAGGGATAAGAAGTCATCCATGCCTTCAGGATCCTCCATGAACAGAACAGATCATTTGTTTCATCAAAGTCGGACATACTATGAGAACAAAAAATACTTACATTATAAAGCCATCCTCTCTGATAATGTGTTACAATGTATTACTGCAGATTATACAATGGCAAGAAAAATTCTATGAACCTGACTGGCTGCTGACCCGTAGAGACAGTGATATTATTAGACAATAACATCACTGAATCTAGGGTAGACACAAAGAGGACCATAGTACAGAGAAAAATATTCCTCCTCCATGATCCAGAATCCTGAAGCCCACACAGCTTTACATTACCCCACTCATAAGCTTGCCAGGAAAATTCACAGCCATATACACAATTTTGAACTTACTCAACCAAAGCCATGAGGAGCTGACCCTCCGCAAACAAACCACAGAAAGAGTTTTTTTTTGTGGCAGTTAAAAAAACTGCCACAGCTATCAGCAGCTTCCAGTAATTGTAAATGCCACACCCAGACATCTTCCACTCCCCAGTTGCCTTAACACACACACAGGCTGATTACTTTCATGGCACTCCTCTGCTGTTCTCCCAAAGATAAAAAAAAAATAATACACTTTGCAGCCTTTTTCACAGTTAAACAAAGCTGCATACCGAGCACCTTCTTGGTGTACAGAGTGCACCCACACATTCGCCTCTCCCCGACCTGCCTAAGACCCAGACTGCAACCTGTCTAAAGTCACCAGTAATGGCACCACCCAGCATTTTCAATGGAGTCCTGAGGTGTTTTCCTGGTACAAAATCATAAATACTTCAAACTGTACTGGGGGAACTTAGAAAACCAAGAATAAACATGATCAGCCCAATACAGGTTAGCATGGCAGCTCGAACCGTAGCACATATGAAGTTCAAAAGTGCTGCACTCTCCTCTCAGCCACAGCGCTCAATTGAAAATTAGTGGGTACTGGGTAATACTTTCAAAACCTAAAATACACAATACAACTTACAGTAACAGAAGGACACAGCATCAAGAAGATCAGTAAACCCAAACCAACAATGAGAAATGGGGGGGCTGTCAAGATAGTTCAGACATGTAGACAGCATACAAACTACGGTGCCACCTGCTGAGCAACCACAGAAAGCAACTTATTTTTCTTTAAGTAGCCTTCCACACTAAGAAAGCACTAAAAAAAGAAAATATAAAATTTTATTTATTGTATTTTTTTTATTCTAAATATAAGGAGCCATTGTATAACAGCAATAAGGCACTCCAGGGTGTTTGTTATTGTGCAATAATGTCACTTCTCAGGTGCTGAACGCCACCCGAGGTGTGACGTTATTACACAATAACACACACTCTGTCATGCCTTATTGCTTAAATGAACCCTTCAGGGATTTAAGAAGAATTTTTATAGAAGTATTTGATTTACACATATGCTAGTATGAGTTGAGTAAAGAGGGGTAGGGAAAGAACATAGGCAGGGGCCAATTCATTAAAACCAACATGTGATTAAAAATACTTTATAAGATGATGGTGGAATAAACATCTTATTGATTATAAACCTTGAACTATGAGGATATTTTAATCCTTATAGAAACAGTCCAAAGGCTTAGCATGCTGAGGACGGAGGGTGAGGTTTTTTGTGGAATGATTATAGACTTCTATCTCTGTCTATGTTCACCTGTAAATATCACAGGGTTAACAGAACTGACAAAAAATACATAACAGGTGGGCTAAAATACCTAACACAGTGACTCACTTTCATCTATTGAGCCTTCAGAATACTGAATACAGAAAAGAGGAGCCCAGTGCCTATGGAGATCCATTTTAAGGTTCTACAAGAAAAATATTATATCATAGTAAACATTTAGCCCTTCAAAAATTCTAACCACTAGCCTAATAATCCAAAAACCCTCCCACTGTAGCAGCCTATTACCATACGAACCTGTTACTTTCTCGATCCCACAAATTTTACCACAAGTGCAACACAGTTCCTTTAGTTTTTCGTATGTTCAGTTAAAACATATTTCTCATTTCCCCGCTCAGTAACTCTCATATGCTCCCCACTTGTACTCTGAATATTCTTTTCTTTTTACTCATGTAGTACACCCCATAACAGCAAGTAGTGAGGTATATTACATGGGTTGTGTTGCAGTTAATAAACATTCATATTTCCTTGACCCAACCATCAATCAGACTCAAAAAAGTATTGTGTTATGGATTACCTGACAAATACTAACAGTTATCACAATAAAAACACCTATTCAGCAAGGGCAGTAGCCAGTTACCTTTCCCAGTCACAAGCATTTCTTAAGGTTGCAAATTGTACTAATTGGTCTATCAAGGTGTGACTATGTACTCCATTTTTGGCAACCTGCCACAAAATTCGGTCATTCAGGGGTCAAGACCCAATATGAACCAATTATTCCTGATGATGGACTCCAGATCTTTTGTATCTTTTGAGAAAGAAGTGACACAATTAGCATGCTTATTAAGGTATTAGGTCTAAAGCTATCACATTTAATCTATACCTGTTCCTGTGGAATGTCTGCGGCTCTGTTCTGCCCATTTTGAATAGATGCATCAATATACTCCCACTCTTTGAACCTGTTAACTATGACATCCTCTTGTAGCCAATAGCTCGTATCAGTGTTACAATTTTCTTGATATGCAAATATTGAATACTGTTAATGGTATGATGGGGATGGTAGCTGCTTGTCAAAAGAGTGGAATTCCAGTCTGTGGATTTCCTGAACAGGTCAGTGTCTATCACAAAAGTATCCTTTTTAGAATTTGTTAGATCCACACAATGAACACACTTTTCAGTTCTGTGGACATTGAACTTCGGGTTCATATTAATTGAATGAAGATAGTTGGCCTCCCCACCGAACTATGATTACATCATTGATAAACAATTTGTAAAAATCTATCTTAGTATAAAATGGGTTCTGATTTTGATCATATACAAAATGGTTTCCCCATATTCCCATATATAGATTGATGATACTGATGGAGACGATCACCCCTATTGCTGTTGTTTTTACATTGAAAGAAAATGTTTTTCATGTTCACATTTGTATCTTTATTAGTAATACAATTTTCCAGCCCCAATGTGTCACTCCAGTGTTGATCTATATTACTGTGGTGTACCTCAGATGAAAGAAAATGTGCTGCTGCCTCTAGTGCCCTCTCATGTGGAATATTAGAATATAATGATTGAACATGGCAGCTGGCAGTGAATCCATATCAACCTCTAAGTTTTCCAGCAATCACAAAACATCTTCTGTATCCTGTAAATAGTATATCAGTTATGCCACATGGGGTCTAAGAAAAGAATCAAAGTACTGTGATAAAGTTTCTGTTAACAAATCTGTGCTAGAAATGATTGGTCTACCCAGAGATGCCATAAGAGATTTATGCACCTTTGAGAGCATGTAAATAATGCTCCAAATTGGGTGATCAACAGTCAGAAAATCCAAATCCTTTTCACCTCTGTAAATTATATTTTCACATAAGGCTGTCTCAATTAATTAATTGATTTTCTTCTTGTACCTCAAGGTCAGGTCACTGTTTAAGGTAGTGTAGAAAGTATCATTTTTAGACTTGTCTTTCAAGTTTTGTGTTATAATTATCGCTGTCCATTATAACTATATCACCCCCCCCCCCAACCTTGTCAGCTAGTTTTATTGTAATTGCATGATTCTTCTTTAGTTTGTTCCAACTCATGGCTCAGACAGAGTACAGACTATAACAGATTTACAGAAACTTGCCCAAAATTTGAGACTCAAGTTACATTTCCAGTCCAGTGAATTGAGAGGTGGTACTATTGATTGTGTGTCATCCAAAGAGGTAATTCGGACATCGCTACCAGAAGTAATGAATGTCAGTACATTTGTCTGAGGTAAACAGTACTAATATAGATCAAGACTAGAGTGACACATTGGGATTGGAAAATGGTGTTACTAATAAAGAGGATAGAAATGTGACAGTGAGATGTGTTGATTTCATCTTAGAGGTCACAAGGAAGGGCTTACAGTATAATACTTTTACATTACAGGGCCAATTTTTCTTATAGCATAAAGGAATGGCAATGGGGACAAAATTCTCTCCTAGTATCACTCATAGAGGATAATGTATGGTCTACAATCAATAACAAGCATATGTATGCATCGAGAGGTTGCTGTGATGACAGTTTGAACCTCAAGAGTGAGGCTTGAGAGGTCCATCGCCATGGCAACCTCAAGATGCCTACATATGCTTGTTATTGATTGTAGCCCATACATTGTCTTTTATAGTGTATGATACACTATCTGATGTAAAAAAAAATGATGTTTTGCTGCTTACTTTTGTATTTTTTCAGTGTGAGCAGCTTGCTCTTCCAGCTGTGGCCGCTTCCTGTTCAGGAGGTGGGTAGTGTGATGAGCATGCATAAAGGCATTCGTTGTTGCTATGCTGCAGTAGCTACATAGCCAGTGCAGCATAACAGCTATGATGACGTAACAACTGCAGCATAACAATGCTATTCTAGGGATGGATTTCCATCCCTAATAGCATTCCACCATACACTATATCTATATATAGGGTTATGGGAAAATTATTTTGTATGTGTTCAGAATCAGAACCCATTTTACTCTAAGATAGCCCTTTACATATGGTTTCTCAACAATGTAATCATGGTATGACAGGGTTCAGAATCAGAGCTTCAAGATTTTGTCAACTATCTCCACTCAACTAATGTGAATCTGAGACTCAATCTCCACAGCACTGAAAGGAGTAATACATTTTGGGAGCTAACAGTATCTAATAAACTGTACTAAGAGCCAATATGGCTGCAAAATAATGGTATTGTGGGCAGTGAGAAATGTGTAAACTAGCAATATTTGCACTAACCACTGAGCCAAATAACTGCTCTTTCTAATTGTTGTAATACACTCACACTGACTAATACATATGCACATATATGCATATTCACTGGTAAAGCCCACCAGGATGAAGCACTGTGTCCTAGGTTTCCTGCATGACAAAAGGATTAACTCCCATTGAAACTGCATTGTTTGCTGCAGTAACTCTACTGCAGAATTCTGCAGAGTTGGTCTTCATCCTGGTGGGCTTCACTGTATATTCCAGTGTAACACAGCGGTGCAGCAGAGGAAACTGGATTGCGCTCCAGAATCAGGTGCTGGGTGCTTGGAAATAGTAGCAAGTTAGTTAAATAAAAAGAAAAAGCCAGCACTCCAGGAGCAATCAATTTATTAAAGTTCAAAGGAAGGGTCAGACATGGCATAACATGCCAGAATGCAGCCCCAGTGCTTCAACCATTACGTCTTCCTCCTGCTGGCTTTTTCTTTTTCCTTGTAACATAGCTGTGCACTGTCTACACTCATTTTTATAGAATTAAAAATGACATCAAGGGACCTTTTTCTTTTTTTTTTTGTTGGTCATATTTCTCCCTAGGCTCCCCGTGGTCTGCCTTACCTCTGTCACATCCTGGCATCCCTTCAGGTCTTCCGGCCACCATCCCTGAGGACCCCCCCCGGCTCCCACTTGGGTCCCGCAGCTGTACTCCTGTGGCTTATCCCCCGTGGCGGGGCAGTGGAGAGCCCCCCAAGGCCTCCGCCATGACTGGATCCAGTATTCACCATGTACCCTCAGAGCCGAGCACTCCCCCATGGAGATGGCCATCATGCCACCTCAACTGGTGCCTTTTTCCCTTTTTCAGTTCCCCCTTGATGTGTGTGGCATGCAATGATGCCAAGGGACAGGAGCACGCACACTACCATATGCGCGCCTTCCCGGTGTCAGCCCCAGCACGTCCTCTCAGACTGCGTCTGTCACTGCATCTCCCCCAGCCATCGCTACAGGCCACCAGTGCACCAATGGCAGCACACACACCCTTCCCAGGGAAGGAGAGCAGTCCAATGGATGCTAAATAATTCTCACCCCCGCTGACCTCCGACTACCCGGGCTCATTCCCGAACCCAGGTTGCCAGTGTGGCTCGAGGTGTGGTGTCCAGAGCCTGAACCCTCAGCGCCACTGGGCAGGTCATGGGATCTTTTTCTTTTTTTCAGTCTCTGAGGCACATCAGAGGGTGGGGGGGGTTGCCACTAGACACCTCATTTCAATCTGCAATGACATGCATAAGGCTGAACCCGATCTAGATAGTGGAGGGTATAGACAAAGCATTTTTGCACTAACCACTGAGCCACCTAGCTGCACTTTTTAATTGTTGTGATACAAACACACTAACTAATACATATACACATACTGTATATGCATATATGTTCCAATATACTGTAGCATTGAAGTGTACCGTCTACACACACACAGAGCATTGCCACACACACACTAACACACCTACACTGCCTTATATGGCATTTACTTATAAATCTAACCCTAACCTTTAATGTATCAATGATAAACACTGTGTTTTGCACTAACTCATTGTCTAATTTACGACATGACAGGGTAAGAAAGGTAAAGTGCAAGGGAGGTGCAGTGCATGTGGCCTATCTGGACTTTATCGGGGACATTGCAGAGGAACTGGAGGGGAAGGTACTATATGCCTCTTCACAGATAATACAAAGGTATGCAATAGTATGGACATGCCAGGGGTTCAAAAGAATGAAGAAAGACCTTTAAAAACTGGAAAACTGGTCTGAAGAATGGCAGTTGGGATTCAATGCAAAGAAGTGCAGGATAAGTGCAGGTGTCATAATAGAATAATTTTTGTGTAGACTGTGTTTTGATGGTAATATGAAAGAAATACATAAAAAACCCATAGAAACATAGACAATGATGGCAGAAAAAGACCAGAGGTCCATCCAGTCTGCCCAAGTTCCCTATAATCCCTGGAGCCTACTGTTCCTCCAGGGTACTAACTTTTCCTGTCCTCACTCTCTATTCTCCTCCCTGGTCCTGTCACGCAGGTAACCACTATTCCCTTCACTATGGCCCAGCTCTGCTTGAACCCCTTGACTGTTTTTGCACCAACCACTTCAACCAACAGACGGTTCCAAGGTTCCACCACCCTTTCTGTAAAGTAGTACTTCCTCACATCTCTCCTGAACCTACCTCCTGTTAATTTCCATTCATGTCCATGTGACCATGAATGGGTATTCAGGCTAAATAGCTCCCTGCAATTCACTTTGTTAATTCATTTAAGGAACATGAAGGTCTCTAATCATGTCTCCTCTCTCCCCTCTGGTCTCCAGTGAGTACATATTTTGTGCCTCGAGGCGCTCCTTATAGGATCTTCCCTGCTGGTCCTGAATAATTTTTGTTACTCTGCATTGCACTGTCTCCAACTTATCCTTATCCTTTCTGAGGTGAGGACTCCAGAACTGGGTGCAGTACTCTACATGAGGCCTCACCAGGGATATGTAGAGGGGAAGTATTACCTCTTTTCTTCTGCTAGCAATACTTCTCCTAATACATCCCAGCATCCTGTTAGCCTTGCTATAGGCCTTGGTGCACTGACTCAATTGCTTAAGAGAGCTGCTAATGATAACTCCTAGATCCCATTCCTTAGCTGTAGTGCTAAGTCTCTCACCAACCATCCAATACTCTGTCTTGGGATTCTTTTTTCCTAGGTGCATTATCTTGCACTATTTAGCATTGAATTTTAACTGCCAGACCTTTGGCTACCCATCTAGCTTTTGTAGGTCTCTCTGCATTTCCCTTATTCCCTCATCACTATCGACCCTCCAACATAGTTTTGTGTCATCTGTGAAGAGACACAATCTGCCCTGGATTCCTTCTCCAGTGTCACTAATGAACATGTTAAAGAAGACCAGAGTCAGGACAGATCCCAGTGGAACCCCACTCATAACCTCCTTCTCCACTGATTTAACCCCATTGACCACCACCCTCTGCTGCCTCACCTCTAGCCCGTTATCCACCCAGTTCACTATGGGTTTAGCTGCACCCAGGTTTTCCATCTCTTGAGCAATTGTTTGTGAGGTACTGAGTCAAAAGCCTTGTTGAAGATAAAGTAGTGCAGATCCACAGCATGACCCTTGTCTAATTCCTTTGTCACCCAAAGAAAACTATCAGGTTAGTCTGACAAGATCTTCCTGCCATGAAACCATGCTGTTTACTATCCTGGAGCCTGTTGCTCTCCAGGTAGTCTATGAGGTCCTCTTTGATCAGTGACTCCATCAGCTTCCCTACTATTAAGGTTAGACTGACAGGCCTGTAATTGCCTGGTGGCTCCTTATCCCCCTTTATGAAGCATACGTCTGCTAGCTTCCAATCCTTTGGAACTTCCCCAATCCTAAATGAGCTGTTGAACAGACATACCTGTGGTTCAGCCAGCTCTGCTGCTAATTCCCTGAGTATCCTTGGATGCAAACTGTCTGGTCCTGTGGCCTTATCTATCTTAAGGGCAACCAGCCCTTTCAGAACTCTTTCACTAGTAAACAATGGCTATCTCATTTCTGGGATTCCCTTAGTGGCCTCTTTGATGCCAGTCTCTTAGTCTTAAATCTTAGTCTTAGTCTTAAGTCTTAGTCTTAGTCTCCTCCTTAGCGAAAATTGAGGAAAGATAGTCATTTAGTATGGTGGCTTTTGCCCATCCTCCTCTATCACCCTACCCCCCTCAACTAGCCTTACAATTCCCCCACCCTTTTTCCTTTTTTCACTGGTATATCTGAAAAACTGTTTTATTCTGTTCCTGACCCCCTACACAATACGCAATTCTGTGTCTGCTTTGGCCTTTCTGATGGCTCTCTTTGCCTCCCTATCTTCCCATAGCTAATCCTCCCCTTCTACCCCCGCTTTTCTTGTATTTATAGAAGGCCTTCCTTTTGGACTTACCTTCCCTGACCCTTGCTGAGAACCATAGTGGTCTCTTAAACCTGTTTTTCTTTGTTACTGTTCTTATGCATACTTTAGATGCCTTGAGGATAGCCACCATAATTACCCACATCTCTCCTCCACCCCACCTATGTCCTTCACCCCTACTAACTTATTCCTGACCAGTTCCCTTATCCTAGGACTTCAGTTCTCAATTGTGGATTGCCAGCCCCAAGGGCAAATTCAAACCAAACAAAGTTAAGGTCACTGTTCCCCAGAGGCTCCCTACTCCCATCACTCCCACCATCTCTGAGGTGTTGAGCAGCACATCAAGGACTGCGGTCTGCCTGGTGGGTTCCTTAACTAGCTGCACTAGTAGACAGTCTGGGAAGGCATCCAGCAATGCCTGACTCCTGGTACTTCTGGCCACTGGGACCTCCAAATCAATGCCTGGCAGGTTCAGGTCTCCTAACACCACTACTTCCCCCTTTGCTAACCCTCTTTCAAGTTCCTCTATGAGTTTTCTGTTCCTTTCCTCCCTTTGACCTGGAGACCTGTATACCATCCCCAAATGTACTTTCTAGCCTGAGTCTGCCATGAGTTGCACCCATACTGACTCAGCCTCACCATCACTACCCATAATGCAGCCATCTTCTACTACCTCAATGTCTACTTTGACATAAAGGGCAACTCCTCCCCCTCTACCAGTTACTCTATCCCTTCTGAACAGTGAATACCCAGGGATCATCATCTCCCAGTCATTATTATTTGTGGCCCATGTTTCTGTGACGGCCATAAGGTCCACCTCCAGTGTCTGCTATCAGAGCCTGGAACTCACTGATTTTGTTACCTAGACTCCTGGCATTAAGGCACACCCCCTTCCATCTGACTCTTGCTTTTACTTTGCTACTGTGCATCTGTTTTCCATATTTTCTCTCACCCTTAAAAGGGCTATTGCCTTTTTTTATCTGTCACTACTGCCCATTCCCATGGTCCTATAAACGCTACTTCTATCTTTGTATCCTCTTTGCTACTATAGCCTCCTTAATGTGGGGGAGTACTATCTAGGATCCCCTTCTGCTCATCATCCACCATGGTTACCCTAGACCTATACTACCCCAAAGTCAGTTTAACTGTCTGATATAGATGTCAAACTTCTGCTCTAATGTGCTGGCCCCCTCTCTTCAGGTGAAGACTGTCACCTTTGAAGAGTCTTCTGTCCCTGAAGTCCCCCCAGTCTCCTACAAATTGGTACCCCATGTCACAGCACCAACCCTTATACCAACTAAAAAACTCCTCTATTTCAGCACTCCTTATCCTATCCTGCCTCCCTTCCCTTCCCCACACAAAGAAGACTTTGGAAAAGGCCAGGGAGTCTGCGTGTGCCACCAATATGTACCCCAGTCTACAAGAAGTGCTGCTTCATTGTTTCCACTGACTGGTCTGCTAGATCATTGGTACCCAGGTGTACCAGCTCCCCCACTCCCTCGCCACTATCTTCCCTATTCTGTCTAAATCCTAGATTGCTGACACTCCAAACAGGTATCAGATCATCCCCATCTCATACAACCCCTCCTCTTTCACCATTTCTATCCCTCTAATCATAGAGTCCCCAACAACTAGAACCTTCCTGGCAGCCTTTCCCACATTGGGTGCCATCAGTTTGTCTTGTCCTTTCCCTTCATCTGACCCAGAGTCCCCCCTGGTGAAGTCAGGTGCCTGAACTTCCTCCAGGGGTATGAAGTGATTTGCTGTCTGAAAGGTACTGGGATGGAAAACCTCCTTATGGCTACCTCTCTTCCCATGCCCCACCACTCTCCATCTCTCTGGACCATTGGGCCTCTGGGGGAGTGGAGGCATGGGGGTTGAACTCCTGCTGAGCCAAGTGCACGGCTGAAATATCTTCAATGCTTTATGACCTTTTTATATCTGCATAGCATTCCTTTTGTGGCTTTTGACCTTAACACTGCTACATCTTATCTGTAGTGCTGTACTTCCCAGCTAATTATTTCGCTAAAACTGTGGCATCCATGTATAGAATGAAATTGTTATTTTTGTTTTTGTTTTTAAGAAGGCCTGCTATGAAATCATCCATTTTGTGCATCTCAGTGCAACACAGGCAAGAGGAAAAAGTTAGAAAGAGAAGGAGATATCAATCTCAATTACAGTTGAAAGGCTGATTAAGTTGACTGTTTATGAGCTATAACTCTTTCCTGAAAGATAAGTCTACCTACACTGAACAAAATAGTGCATTCAAGACTGCTTACTTCAAATAGCACAGAGATTTTACAAAACCTCTAATTTTATCTAGTCCATTTGGTATCTGGAGAGCTCCCTTTCTATACTGTCATAGCAAGATGTCTGCAAGGTTATGCCCACTGCAGCTATATAAATGACACTTCTGGGCTTGAAACTGGCCTCTTTATGAAATCTACAGACTGGAATTCCATTCTTTTGGTAAGCAGCTGCAATATCTGTTATACCATTACCTGTATTCCCATATTCCAGTTTTGTGAATCAAAAGAAATTATAACACTGAAACAATTTATTGACTGCAAGAAGTAGTGGTAAAAATGTTCGAGGAGTGGGGGTATATTGATGTATTCATTCAGAGTGGGTGGGTCAGAGAAGCAAACATAAAAAGGGAACAGTCACTGATCAAACATGATAGACCTAGCCCTAATACACTCAACAAGCATGTTCATTTTATCACTTTTTTTCTCAAAAGATGCATGAGGTCTGGAATCCTTCATTAGGAATAATTGACTCATATTAAGACCAGACCCTTTGGTGGTTGAATTTTGTGGTAGGTTGCCTAAAATGGTGTACAGATATGGTCATACCTTGAAGGAACAACTTGTACACAGTTTGCAACCTCAGGAAATGCCTAGGACTGGGAAAAGTAACTGGCTACTGTCCTTGCTTGAAGGGCTATTTTCTTTTATTGTGATAACTGTAAGTACTGTCAGGTGACCCACAACACCAAGATTTTTTTTGAATCCAAGTAATGGTTGGGTCATGGAACTAAGACAGTTTATTAACTGCAACAGTACCCACATAGTACACCTTGCTATTTGTTACAGGGTATCCTGTGTGGGTAAATCAGAAAGAATATTCCAAGTACAGTACAAGTGGGAGAACATATGAAGGCAATTGAGCAGGGAAATGAGGAATATGCATTAGCTGAATATGTTAACAACTCAAGGAACCCTGCTGAGCACGACTGAGAAAGTAGCACCACTAGTTTGGGTGCTTCCCTTTTTTGGGGGGGGATGATTATTAAGCTTGAGGCTGGATATTTTTCAAGGCTAAAGAATTGCCTTGATATAGCACCCTTCTTGTAGTTCGTTAAAATGGATCTCCACTGGCACTGTGCTCCTGTTTTTGTATTCTAAATTCTGATGGCTCAATGCGTGTGAGCTGCTCTATTATGTGGTTTAGCCCAGCTGTTATGTATATTTGTCATCTTTGTTACCCCTGTGATGTTTACAGGTAAATGTGGATAGAGACAGAAATCCATGTCCTTCTTACAAAAAGTTACACCCCCCCCACACACACACACTGCATGCTGATCCACTGAACTGTTTCTATAAGGATTAAAATATCCTCATAGTTTGAGGTTTCTAATTCATGAGGTGTTTATTCCTGCATCACAGTATAACATATTTTTAATCACCTGTTTGTGTTACTGAATTGCCCCCAACTGTCTTCATTCCTGTCCTCATCCTCAACTCATACCAGCATAAGTCATGTGTAAATCACAATACTTACTTAACTTTTTTTTATGTAAGTATTGTGATTCACATATATGCTGGCATGATCTACCTCACTCTGTATATTATAAAAGGAAATAATTTGATGGAATCCATGCAACTCTCTGGGAAAAAGGAATTCCACACTCCTTACTACATCCTGCCCACTTGAAAGTCTTTGTGAATGGAAGACAACAGATCTTTAATAACTTTAGAGAATCAGACCAGTATTTCAAAGCTTACTTTTTTCATGCTAAAGGCCATAGTCCAGATTCAGGGTGGCCACCCCCAGTGGAGATAATGGGGGTTATAGGACCACCAATGGGCCTACACGATTAGCATGGGGCCAAGTTACGCTACTTTCTCAAATCAGTCTTTGGCTTATTTTTTTAGTAGTTTATTTGAGTTGGTGGGCTTCACCCCAACACCCCCCATAAAAAAAACACAAAGGGATGTGGGGGGTGAAGCCCTCCAACTCAAACAAACTGATACAACCAACATTAACAGAAAGCACAAGTATGCGCCGTATTCACAAAAGAGTTACGCTCCACTATCAGCCCCCCCAGCTGCAGGCCTATCCTCTGTATCCTAAATGGAAAGCTATATTCATTTGAAACATAGTGCCTAATATTGGGAAAAATAATAATAAAAAAGGGATTTATTTATTCTCTGATTCAATATTGTTTTAAAAAACACTTACTAATAAAAATATCTTTATCTGGGGGCAGCCGAATAACTAGGGAACTAGCTAAATAAACTATGTTACATTGCTTGTCACCACAAAGTGTCAGTATGTGCCAAGTAGGTGCATACTCGGTATTCTGACCATCTTTGTAGACTGTCTGGGGGAGGGTAAAGTCATGAACGAGTATGGGTCAGGGCATCATGGGGTTAGACAAGGTAGAGGGCATGGGGAAAATATACAAAGTGCAGAAAAATGTCTTTTTCTGGTATCAGTGTCAGAAAAAATTAGATAGTTTTAGGATAAGAACATGTATGACTCACTTTAACATTATGTTAGAACAGTATAGAATGGCTACACAACTAAACTGTCTAAGTTGAAACATTAAGGGAGCCAGAGATAGAGTGACAATAAGGAAAGTTATCCATATGCCAATCAGATAAAGGCTAACTGCCTATTACTACAGAAGATCCATTTCTAGGAGTGGGATTTTAAATATATGTGCAGTTTATTCAGGGGCACGGTCTTCATGTTTCATTCATGACTAATGCCGGGGGGGTTGCCATTATGTTTAAGAACAGCCTAAACATAGACATTTTACCTGAACAGATTGATAAGAATGAACATTATGTGATGACTAGCTTACAAACAGATGAAGAGATGTTTACAATAAGCAGTATTTATGCCCCTAATGAGGAGGATAGAGATTTTTTATTGATGTCTTTATTTTATTAACCAACCTTCCTAAACCATATATTATTGAAGGTGATTACAATTTAACATTTGAATCACAAAATACATCAGGCAACATCCAAGAAAATAGAAGAAACTCAGTAAAAACGGTAAGGGGATTTATGGAAGATCTAAAACTCCTAGACTTGTTCAGATATATTTATCCTACGTGGAAAACGTTTTCTTACTTTTCTCGAATATAGAAAACAACCTCCAGAATCAATTTCTTCCTGATTTCAGAGCTTGCACATACCATCAAAAAGATAAAATATGGAGCTATATAATTATCCTATCATGCACCAATATATATCATAAAGAACTTGCAGGTAGAAGACGTAATTAATCACTACCAATGGAAATTTAATAATACTCTATTACAAGAGGTAGACATTAAATGTACATTAAGAAAAGCAACAAAATATTTTCTGAATATTAATAATATAGAAGGAATCTCAAGTTTAATTTTATGGGAGACACTAAAAGTATATTTAACCCTTACTGTGCCGCTGGCATGTACACATGTCCTAAAAACCTATACGTTCCAAATCTTCTGGCAGCTGAAGGGTTAAGAGGTTGGATAATCTCGTACATATCATATAGTAAAAAGAGATAAAAAAAAAAGTGAATAAATTAGAGCATGAGCTATTGGTAGCTGAAGCGGCTTTTAAGAACTCTGGAACAGAGCCAGATTTGATTAATATGTCACATGTAGGAAAAAATTATAATAAAATAATAGATTATAGAGCAGAAAGGGCATTTGAGAGAGCTAGATCTAACTATTATTTTTCTCTGACAAACTGGATAAATTGTTCGCTTATCAGTTACAATATGACAAAATAGAAGCTCTATTAATAATATCATGCTAGAATCTGGCCATGTCATAAACTCTCATTCTCAGATAAATCATAAATTTCAAGATTTCTACACTAAGTTATATTCAGCAGATATGCAACCTGAACAGAAAGAGGTGGATGGCTTTTTAGATGACTTATCAAGAAAAGCACTGATGAGAATAAAATTATTTTAGATAATCCTATAGACATATAGGAAATTACAACAACTATAGCACAGTTCAAAAATGGTAACTCTCCTGGACCAGTGGATTATACAGCAGAATTTTACAACACTTTTGGTGACATCTTAGCACCTGTACTTCTGAATCTATATGAAGAAATAGAAAAAAGCAAAGAATTTCCACATTCTAAAACAGAAGCCACAATCATTTTAATATTAAAGAAGGATAAAAACCCATTATCCTGTGGGTTATATATGAGAACAAATTTGGCATCAAATCAGTTGTTGAAGAATGTTATGGTCAGAAATGAGATAAAATACTTGGGGTAATTATTTCTTTGGATATTGACAAGATCTATTAAAATAATTATACAACATTAATGGTTAAAATATAAAAAGATCTTGATAAATGGGTGAATTTGCCCCAACAATGTTGAGCAGAATTAATATACTAAAAATGAATGTCCTCCCCAGATTTCTTTTTGGTTTTTAAACTTTACCTATTACATTGGATAAAAGGGTGTTTCTAAAAATAGACAAAATCTTTAGACATTTTATTTGGCAAGGGAAGAGACTGAAAGCCAAATTAGAAAAATTGTGTCCCCCATGTCTCAAGGTGGTTTGGGTCTCCTGAAGTTACAGCTATATTATTTAGCTGCACAACTTGAACAAACAAAAGGCTGGTTTCCAGGACAAGAAAATGAGATCCCTTGATTGAACTGTGTGTGTGTGTGTGTGTGTATATATATATATATATATATCGAGAGAGAGAGAGGGAAAGAAAGAGAGAGAGAGTGAAAAACATTGTACTCCATTCAAAGCCCAGGCACACACTTTATATGTGGATAGCAACAACACTAAATTATACTTTAATATGCTGTTCTTTACCAGAAATACCTCCAAAATACAGAAAAATGCACATGCATTGTTGGATTATAAAACAGTTTTATCAATTTACTCTCCCCTACAAGAGAATAGCTACTTTAAATTCATACATAAAAATAACATTTTCAGACTTGGAGATCAAAAGGGTTAGTTTCCTTGTTGCAATGTTTGCAGGAGGACTCTTTGAAAACATTTGAGTGTTTGAAAATGGAATACAATCTTCCTACAGGAAGCTTTTTTGCCTAGCTAAAATTGAAAGG
The DNA here is from genome assembly GCA_016271365.2 of Neoceratodus forsteri. Classification (NCBI taxonomy): domain Eukaryota; kingdom Metazoa; phylum Chordata; order Ceratodontiformes; family Ceratodontidae; genus Neoceratodus; species Neoceratodus forsteri. Next base: position 1,092,276,774 of record CM057458.1, read on the forward strand.
TTACATTGACAAACATAAATCAGTAAGCAATTGAGTCCTGGCAACCCCCTTGAGTTGGTATTGTACAATAAAGATGATGCAACAAAGGTACTATCCAAAATCTTGTTAGAAGCAAAAAAAAAACTACTACAATTAAAAAAACGCTTGGAATAAGGAACTAGGAAAAAATTGGCAACAGAGGAATGGAGTGAAAGGTTGTCTACACCAGAAACAATTTCTAAAAATAATAAATTAAGACAAGTACAGTTTAATGTACTTCATAGAAAATATTTTACACTGTGCAAACAGAATAAATGCAACCTGAACAGTTCTGATTTATACCTATGATGTAAAGTGGAAAAAGACTTATTACTACAAAACTTTGTTGCATGTCAAAGTTTGGAAACAACTGGGAAAAGATTCAGAAAATGATTGCAGAAATCTTGCTGGAAAATATATAATTTGCCATCAAGCTTCTATGATTCTACATCAGCCGGGTGACTCAGGATCAGTAATGGAAATGGGGTCAGGGGGCAATATGTAGTATTCTAAACCTCTGATGCCATCAATATAAGGTGGTGAACAGTACCTATTTATGTTTGCTTGCACGCATGCACAAGAAACATTATGTGGCAGCTTAGGAGAGAAGCAGACTTTGGAGTTGCAGCACTGTGGTGGCCAATGCCACCACTGCATTATCGGGCAAAACTTTCATTTACCAATGTGGTGGAATGCTGCTGCTGGCACTAGTTCAGCCAGCATGCCACCAACCTGAAATGAATTGGCCACTTCAATGAGGGAGCAACCCGTCATTGCAGGGTGGTGCCTTGCCTGGTGTAACATTTCAAAAGAACATGGCGGTGGCTGTCGCTGTCCACTCACAGTCCACATAAAAGCTAAGGGTGCCCATTCCCCCTGTTGGCATGCCCCCACCCCAGTTAATTTGCCAATGGGAGAGCCCAATCCCCATCATTATAATGTCCCCCCCATTTGCTATGTGCCAAGAGGGGTGCCCAATTCCCCTCGACATCATGCCCCCCAAACAGGCTTTCTTTGCTGACGGGGGCCCATTCCCCATCGGTTTAAGCCTTCCCTCCCCAAAAATGCAGGTGGCACACTGGGAGCCCACCCCAGTGTGCAAACAGCAAACCTGCAAAAGAAAAACCTTCCTGCAACATCCTTTTTTCCCCCCATGAAACAAAGAAAATGGTCCCTCACAGTCAGGTCACACTCCCACAGCCCACAACCACCCTCTGTGTACCCCACCTCTCCACACACAACCCCACCCCACACTTACCTCTGGAGCCCAGTGCAATGATTTTTGGTGGACCAGGAACACGTCTGCACTCTTCAAAGCTGACACAAACTGAAGAAATACTGGTAAGATGTATAATGGCATAAATGTTTTTTTTTTTCAGCTTACAGGTATGTGGATATCTTGGCCATTTTTTTGACTTTTGGCACCCAATTTTCAGCATGGGATTCTTGGGACCCCTCCTCATGAATTCAGTCACTGTCATTGCATTATTTGGACCCGAAAGGTGATTTCGTGGTCACTGCGCAGAATCACCTTTCAGAACCAGTTAATGAAATGACAGTGCCACTGTTCATGAGGTGGGCTCATAAAAAGTGCATTTTGCAAAGTTGGTGAAAAAAGACCAAAAAATGACTGTGTTACAAGCGTGCATTGTGCAGTTTCCAGGCTCGCTCCTAACTTTAAGAATTCTTTATATTTTCACTCCAGATTTTCAACATTGCCATTTTTACATGCCTCCTTATGAACAGTACAGTTGTCATTTTTCACATCCTGCCTGAAATGTGTTTTTGCACATCTGGCACACAATTGGTCGGTTACTGTGGGAAATCAACGTTCAGGACAGATTAAGAAAATCATAGTGACACTGTTCATGAGCAGAGGTCCCAAAATGCCTATGTTGACAATTTGGTGAAAGAACTAACAAAAAATGACTATGTTACAAGCGTGCAGTGTGCCATTTTCACGCATGCTCGTAACTTTGAGAATTTTTTATATTTTCACTCCAGATTTCCAACATTGCCATCTCTTCACACCTCCATATGTATGGTGCTGCTGTCATTTTTCACATCCTGCCCTGAACAGTGGTTTTCACACATCCGATGAAATTAGGCGCGGTCACTGTAAATCACCGTTCAGAACAGAGTAACAAAATCACAGTGCCACTGTTCATGAGCAGAGGTCCCAAATGCTTTCAGCAGGTGGGGGGTCACAAAAAGGCCATGTTGAAAATCCGTAGTGCAAATACCAACAAATGCCAGGGGTGTTAGGAGTTTTTAACCATAACGTCCCACCATGTGCAGATTGACTGTCATCAGGGGTGTGCCTTTGGATTACTGGCTGTAATGCTCATGCCATTTCACCTCCACCCTGCAGCCAGTGACAGGCATCGAGGTTTGCCTTGGACTCTTCGGGCCCCAGAGTTCACCCCATTCTCCTATACTGCACCCATTTCAGCGTATGTCCTCATGGAATGGGGTGACTGTAAAGCTGAACACTCCAAGGCACACCTCAACACATGTCAGTGTCTGCAGGATAGAGTGAGGTGAATTGGTGTGAGCATTATGGTGACGACCCAAAGGCATACCCCAATGTCTGTCATTCTCTGCAGGGTGGAGGTGGGGTTGGTGTGAAGTTCAATACTTCACTGCCATTCCTATTCTGAATCTGTCTAACTCCTGCACTTCCAATGCTAATACCAGCAAGCAAACATTCAGCATATTCTGAGAAAAATGCATGCAATAGAACTGGCCCTAGCTGTCCTTGGACCCTGTGTGAACCTCCTTACTAGGGCCCCATATCAGAGGTTGAGGATTCCCCAAGGAACATCTTCATCCCTACAATGGCCTAACCCATATTTTCATTTTTAGGTAGTATTGATTAATTTTTGCACTTTCCTTGAATTTGAGTGTAATGTCTAAGCAACAGGGAGATGCACATAGCAATACATTTAGGAGAAATTCAGAGAGAGACACAGGGGAACCAGAAGAAAGAAGGTCAATTGGACAGCTGAGGCTTTGGGGGAGGGCTTCTGCGCTTGGTGCCCTGTGAAAATGCATAGTTTGCACCATGCTAAGGCCAATTCTGTATAAACTTTTAGTATTATGTTTTTGAATTGAAAGTTAATACATCAATCAACAATTTCTGTGAGCCACATTAAGTCAGAAGATATGTTTATTTTATCACTAACATGTCAAACTGCTCTTGGAAGCAACTCAAAGGTTTAAAAATTAGATTTAAAACTATAAAATAGATGAACATTAGAAGTTTAGATAACTTTACGGAGAATGTTAACACATTACAATAATAGAATGACTCCTTAGTTGATTTTTTATCAAAGCAATTGAGGTTTTGCACAATCAGAAAATAATAGACTATAAGAGGATTAGAAAATGTATATCCAAGTATCAATTGAAAGGTGCTCATCATCTCTCTTTCGGACAGCAGATCACTATCTTATAAACGTTATCAACATTGTAGAAGGAATTGGAAATGTGTCAGGTTTTGTGTTGTGTGTGGTCTCATGAATCATCCCAGCTCTCTGAGACTTTTTTTGAGGGTACCTATCACATAAGCAACCATTCTAAACTCCTACAATTTGCTTGACAGGCAGCAGTGGTGGAGGGATAGCAGGAAACTCAATTGAAACAAAGGATGAGAGAACACACAGCAAAAGGGGAGCAGGGATAGTTAAGGACACAAAAAAAAGGGAATTTCTTATATAAAAAAAGCATGCTGGGTGAGGACATTAGAAAGGGAGCTTGCAGGCCATCATAATAACTCCTGTGGTTTTCATATTTTGTCCCCACTTAGTTTCTCACAGAATGGTGCCATAGAATATTCCAGGCCCCACATCCAGCACCCAGCTGAGGGAGGAAGCGGCAGCACTGATGGGGAAAATGACAGAACTCACTGACATTGTCCTGAGGAGGGAGGAAGAGGAGGAGGTGACTAGGAAGAGGAAGGCACCACTGGGGCCAGCTGGAGAAAGAACAGGAAATTGCATATTACAGTCAGTACCTGAACAGGCTATGGAGGCCCCTGTTGAGCCCCTTCCCATGCCAGAGGAGCTGGATACAAGGATTGCTAAGGGGAAAGTAGATCTATCAGATGAGGGCAGCCTTAAGGATTATTTAGAAGGAATCATAGGTGACATGGGTGAGAAGGGTTCGGAGAAGATTGAGAAGGTGCTGAAGGAGTTGAATGGTGATAAAGGGGTTGGAAATGGGGATGTATCAGGATCAGGAACAAAAGGAGAACAGGGAGGGGCAGAAAGGGTGCCCAATTTCACCCTGGGGAACCACGTTTCCCTTTCCATCAAAGAAAAATATAGAAAGGGGAATATGTGGATATCTTTGCATTAGTAGATAAAGAGTCTGCTAAAAAATATGAGCAGAATGAGACATAGGGGAAATCTGAGATGGCTGTAGTGATGGCAGTAGTTGGTAAAACCGCGGAGGAAACAGCATACAAGGGGAAGACCATTGAAGCATGGCAGGAAGGTTTCACAGCATTCAGTGCCATAGTACTAGAGAAGTGGCCTGAATTGGCAATCCTGCTGTTACCATACTCGGCCATAATTCGGTATGCACACAAAGTCAGGATGGGGTACAGATGGCAGTAAGGAGGGATTTAAGGTGAGCCTGCACACACTTTAAGCTTTGGGTATGGACTTTGTCAGGGCCAATCAGGAGCAGCAGGTGATCGGAAAGGAGGTATTAGCCCAGTGTTCAAGACATGTTGGGGTTATAATAAAGCATCATGCACATAGGCGAACTGCATGTTTCGGCATGTGTGTTCCAAGTGTGTGGGGCAGCATCCAGTTTCATGTTGCAAGGACCTGGGGGACCAGGGTGGCACTCAACAATTGCTGGAACAGCTCTTTTGTGGGGATACACAAGAGCTCGAGTGGCAAGGGCACAGCAAGGTGGGAGGGATCGAGGGACAGATAACAGGATGGTACAGCTCCAGCTATGGAGGTAATTAAGGGCAAGGGGGATGAGAGATGGGGTTTTGCCCTGGCAAAAACACCAGTAAGATTGGAAATAATTATGGACTGGACCATGGGTTATCCAGATAAGAAAGTGAGACAACTGTCGAGGCAGAGTTTTTTGCAAGGCTTTAGGCTAGGGTATCAAGGGGTAAGGAAAGGCATCATGGCCAAAATGTGGGATCAGTAAGGGCAAGGAGGATATAGTGAAATGGATGTTACAGAAGGTGTTGAAGGCAAGGAGAATAGAAGGGCCTTTCTAAGGACCTCCATGTAAGGACTTCCTGGTGTCCCCTTTGGGGATGGTACCAAAGAAGCAGGTGGGGGAATTCCTCCTGATACACCACCTGTCATACCTGGATGGGGCATTAGTGAATGACAGCATCCCTGAAGAGCTCAGTGTGGTGTCATACACATCATTTGACTAGGCGGTCATGGTGGTCAGGGCTGTGGGAGAGGCATGGCTAGGAAAAACTGATATAGAGTCAGCTTTCTGGCTGTTACCAGTCAGGCCAGTGGACTGGGACCTCCTAGGTTTCAAACTCAAAGGAGGGTATTACTTTGATAAGGCCATGCCTATGGGCTGCTCAATTGCATGTGCCACATTTGAGATGTTTAGCTCTTGGGTCCAATGGGTGTTCAGAGAGAGATACAGGCACAAAACAGTGGTACACAACCTAGAATATTTCCTTCTGATTGGGTACAGCATGCAGGAAACCATTTCTATGTTGAGGGATTTCCAGGAGGTGTGCAGAACAATAGGAACACCTTTGGCAGAGGGGAAGATGGAGGGACTGGCCAGGAGGTTGGAATTCCTTGGGATAGAATTGGATATGGTACTTGAATGGTTCCGTCTGCCACAGAACAAGGTCACCAAGCTAATGGGACTGTTAAAGCATGTGCATGCCAGGTGGCAGGTGCCACTGGCAACAGTGCAGCAATTGTTAGGGCACCTAAATTTCACATACAAGGCCATAGCACCTTGGAGGGCCTTCATGAGATGGTTCACATGAGACACTGGGAAGGTGAAGCTTCCCCATCTTTGGGTGGACATTTCGAAAGTGGTTCATCAGGTCTTGGAGGTGTGGAAACATTTCATGTATGAGTACAATGCAGTGACATTCTGGCAGGTGGAGTGGGTATTTTACATGGATTTAGAACTATACACCAATGCAGCGGGGACATGGGGTATGGGTGCCTATTTCAAAGAGGAGTGGAAATCCGAGGCATAGCTGGATGAGTGGAAATGGAGGGGGTCAGTGAGAGACATTACCTTTCTGGAGATATTTCCCATATGGGTTGAGATGGTAGTATGGGGGATGTGGATGAGGGACAAGCGGATAGTTTTTTGGTGTGATAACAAGGGTGTAGTAGAGGTTACAGTATTAACAAACAGAGAGGGTCTACTGAGACAAAGACCAGGGTGCTATGTCAACTTGTGCTAGTGGGCTTAAAACTCAACTTATCCTTCAAGGCAAGACACATTGAAGGAATAACAACAACATTGCTAACAGTCTTTCCCATCTTCAGTTGGGCAGGTTCGGGTCTTTGGTTCCCCTAGCCACTTTCCAGAGAACACCAGTGCCAGACCAGTTGTGGGAAATTGGTTGGAAAGAGCCCAATTGCTATACCTGAGCTCCTGGTCAGTGAACACGTTGAGAACTTACGAGGGGGCGTGGAGAGCCTTTCAGGAGTTCTGGCAGCAGGAGGGGTTCAAGATAAGCAAGCCAGTAACAGAGGAACAGCTGGTAAAATATATGGTGAAGAGGTGGGAAGAAGGCATGGCCCACACCACTATGGGGGTACAGGTGGCGGGCATTGGATGGGCATGCAGCACTAGAGGCTGGTCAGAACCAAACAAATCTAAGGTGAACTAGTGGGTGTTGCCAAGGTGGCAGAGGCAACAAGGAAGGCCAGGGGACATCAAGAAGCCTATGGAAGGGCAGAGGCTTGTGAGGTTCTTGGAAGCACTGAGGTGGGTGTGCTCATCAGGGTAAGATACATGCCTGTTTCGGGCAATTTTTGCAGCCCTGGTGGGGGGGGCCTTTAGAGTAGGGGAAGTGGTGGCAAAGAACAAGACAGATCAGGATGGGGGGATCTGCATAGAAGAAATTCAGTGGGGGACTGAGAGTTTAATAATTTGGTTCAAGAGGTCCAAAACTGATCAGGTGGGCATCAGGGTGCAAGTGACACTCAGTAGACAGACCGGTGAAGGGTGGTGCCCAGTAGCAGCAGTGATGGAATAGAGGGACATGCACCTGAGAAGTAAAGGGACATTCTTTAGACATGGGGATGGATCCCAAGTCTTGAGCTATCAGGTGGGGGTGTCCTCAAGAAAAGAGTAACATTGCTGGGTGAGGACCCCAGCCAATTTTCCCCACATTCATTTAGGATAGATGCAGCATCTCAGATGGTGGCGCAGGGTGGTTCCGAAGAGGAGGTAAAGCAAGTGGGCAGATGGTGGTCAGACTGCTTTAGGAGGTATGTCAGAGACATGGTGTAAACATTGTTTTGTTTTCCTATTGGCTAGTACAAGGAAAGTGAGACAAGTCTGGATTCTGGGCCACTCTTTCGTGTACTGGGCATAGAGATATGCAGCAACAATGCTGGGAGGGAGACAGCTACAGAGGGAATCCAACAACATTTATATTTGCTGGAAAGGGATCCCGGGCATGAGGTGGGCACAGTTACTACCAGTTCTGGAGGAAATGAAACTAAAATGTCCCAAGCCCGATTTGTTGATTATTCATGCAGGGGGAAATGACCTAGGGGAGAGACCATGGGGGGCACTTTCCCAGGAGATAAAAGCAGACATTGAGGTTGTGAGAGGATGGTGGCCTTGGGTTAAGGTGGGGTGGTCCGACATTACCTCCAGAAGGGTTTGAAGATATGCCAGAGATGTAAAATTGGTTCAAAAGGTAAGAAAACAACTCAACAGGAGAGTAGCAGGGGTGATAGTGGAAATTGTGGGGTATGCATTCCACATAAAGACACCTCTTATCAGGTCCCAGGATATTATAGGGGGATGGAGTCCACCTGTCCAAAGTGGGCATGTCCTATTTCTTACTGCCAATAATTGGGACAATAGAATGGTGGAAAGAGGCTAGATTTAGATAAGATATTGTGGGGGAGCCCGTCATCCGTAGCAGGCTGGAGATGGGCTGGTGGGGGAGAGGAATTAAAGGGGGGTAGAGCAGAGACACAGATGCAGGGGCAGGTCCAGGGGAGGGGAATAGGGCAGCATGGGCCAGAGTCAGTAGCACCAGCCATAGATTCAGAGTGGGGGAGGTGGGGGTGGGGAGGAGGGAACAAAGAGGGACTAGGGTCAAGTTATGGGCATCTTACCCTAGGAAATAAGCAGGTTTCTGGAGGTGGATAAAGGGGTTGCGTTCTAAGCATCTGACCTTAGGACATGAAGCTGGTTCCCGGAGGTGGAATGGGGGGTGTCAGCTCATGCATCAGGGCCCGAGGCTTAGACAGTGCAAACCTGGAGGAGGAAGGAAGAGGTGATGGAAAGGATGGACTATGGAACACAATATGGACTTGAATTGGTTGATATGTGGATGCTTTTATGTTCTCATTCAGCAAAAGAGTAGAATTATCAAGTAATGGATTGTAGAGAGTGAAGTGGTATTCAATAAACCATGCCAGTCAAGAACTCAGGCAGGTGTCTGTGTATAGTCATTTCTTGGAGAAATCCCTCTGACTAATGGGTTGCCATTTACAGGCAACCTTGATTGTTAGGAGTTTCCTGCAAGAAATGGCAGGGATGGGATAGAGAGATTGGGGGAGGAGGAAGACAGGCTGGAGGGGTTGGGGGAGGAGCACGGCGACATCAGAGGTGAATCATATGACATAAAGGAAATATAGGAGCTAAGGGGTTGGTCAAGCAGTGGAGAGAAGCAGGGGTCCTGAAGGGTTTTTTAAGGCAGTACAAAGGAGAGATCTTCCTCTTTCTGCTGAACTGTTCACTTGAATCCCACCACCCTCCCCTTTACCAAGGGATCGAGAGAGGAGCAGAGGTGCATGCAAGGTGCAAAAATAGAGGGTGAATAGGAAAGCAGGTTGTGGGTGGTCGAGGGGAGCCATCAGGTGGGGGATGGCAGCTCGATTGGCGGGAAGATGGGTTGTTGGATAAGGCAACAGGGTTTGACTTTTTGACCTCTGCAATCCCACACAGCCTACCTGTCTGACTCCTCCCAAGTCTTGTACCCTATGTTAGACCATGACTTAGCATGCACCTTGACTCTGCAGGGTATGTCCTTTCATGTCTACTGCACTACAGTCTATGTTCCCTGCTATCTGTGTATGGTGGTCTGTCTGTGGACCATGCTCTGTTTACCACAGTGCTTTCTCAGGCTAGCCTGATCTTCTTCCACAGCACATGCTTTGTTGCCTAGACTATATGTTTACAATATGTTATGTTTTAACTGCTCACTTGTTGAATTGTGCAAACGTACTATATCTTCCTTTCACTAATGCCTGTATCCTTACTATAATGTAATTTTAGAAGCTATGCCTGTATACTGTTTGTAGAGTGTGAAGTTGTTGTGTTGCCATCTCGCCACTTTGTGGCCCAGGTCATGACTGACAATAGTCCACTAGATCAGTACACTTACCTGGTTACCAAAAACATACTTACAGAAATAAATAAATAAATAAATAAATAAAATAAAATAAAGATGTGGTAAAAAGTTTCTGATAGAGGGCAGCAAGGAAGGATCTTGGGGCTGTGGGTTTGCTGAGTGAGGGCAACAGTGGCCGACCATAGGCGGGACTACAGAAACGAGAGGAGAGGGGAGGAGAGGGATTAATAGGGGGGTAGAGCAGAGGGACACAGATAGGGGCAGGTTTTAGGGGAAGGGGAATAGGACAGCATGGGCCCAGGTCAGTAGCACCCGGCCATGGAGTCAGAGTTTGGGGTGGTGGAAACAAAAGAGTGACTAGGGGTTGGGTTATGGGCATCTGACCCTAGGAAATAAGCAGGTATCCAGAGGTGGATATAGGGGTCAGGTTCTAAGCATCTGACCCTAGGACATGAAGCTCGTTTCTGGAGGTGGAATGGGGGTGTCAGTTCATGCATCCGGGCCCCAAGGCTTAGGCAGCGTGAACCTGGAGGAGGAAGGAAGAGGTGATGGAAAGGATGGACTATGGAACACAATATGGACTTGAATTGGCTGATATGTGGATGTTTTAATGTTGTCATTCAGCAAAAGAGTAGAATTATCAAGTAATGGATTGTAAAGAGTGAAGTGGTATTCAATAAACCATGCTAGTCAAGAATCCATGTGTCGGTGTATAATCATTTCTTGGGGAAATCTCTCTTACAAATATTTTCCTCTGTATTATGCAATTAAGTGATTGCTTTTGCAATGTATTCTGTCTCTCCCCATCCTTCTATTTGTAATGCTGTATAGCCTTTTTATTGATGTGTAACTGACAATGCCTACTAGCTGCTTCTGTTTTTCTCTACTGTCCACGTACTTGATGTTCCTCCACCCTCTGTTTGATGAGGATCCTTTGTAAATGAGCTTTTAGCTCAAAGGTTGTAATTCCGAATTTACAATAAATAAAAAAAAAAATGGGGTTGCCATTTACAGGAACCTTGATTTTCAGGGGTTCCCTGCAAGAAATATTAGGGATGGGATAGAGAGACGGGGAGAGGAGGGGGAAGGCAGGCGGTTGGGGTTGGGGGGGAGCAAGGTGACATCAGGGGTGAGTCGTATGACATAAAGGGAATACAGGAGCTAAGGGAATGGTCAAGGAGTGGAGAGAAGCAGAGGCCCTTCAGGGGTTTTTAAGGCAGTGCAAGTAAGAGTTCTTCCTCTTTCTGCTAAATTGTTCACTTGAATCCCACCCACATTCCCCTTCACCAAGGGATTGAGAGAGGAGCAGAGGTCCAGCATGGTGGGTGCAGGAATAGAGGGTGAACAAGAATGCAGGATGCGGGTTGTTGGGGGGAGCCATCAGCTGAGGGAGTGGCAGCTCAACTGATGGGAAGATGGGTTGCCAGATGAGGGCAACAGGTGTTAAGATGTGGTAAAAGGGCAGCTGATAGAGGGCAGCAAGGAAGAATCTTGAGGTCGTGGAGTTGCTGACTGAGGGCAACAGTGGCCTGCCATAGGCAGAACTACAGAAATGAGAGAGTAGGGGAAGAGTGGGTTTAAAAGGGTGGATAGAGCAAAGGGGCACAGATGAGGGGCAGGTTTTGGGGGAGCGGGGAATAGGGCAGCAAGGGCCAGGGTCAGTAGCACCCTGCCGTGGAGTCAGAGTGGGGGGGGGTGGGTGGGGTGGAGGGGGACAAAAGTGACTACGGGTCAGGTTGTGGCATCTGACCCTAGGAAATAGGCAGATTTCTGAAGGTGGATATAGGGGACGGGTTCTGGGCATCTGACCCTTGGACTTGAAGCTGGTTTCTGGAGGAGGAATGGGCTTGTCAGTACATGCTTCTGGGCCCTGAGGCAGAGACAGCGCTAACCTGGAGAAGGAAGGAAGAGGTGATGGAAAGGATGGACTATGGAACACAATATGGACTTGAATTGGCTAATATGTGGATGTTTTAATTTTGTCATTCAGCAAAAGAAAAATTATCAAGTAATGGATTGTAAAGAGTGAAGTGGTATTCGATAAACCATGCCAGTTGAAAACCCAAGCAACTGTTGGTGTATAGTCATTTCTTTGGATAATCCCTCTGACAATTATTGTATTCTAGGTCAATTTTGCAGCTTGTCATTCAATTTCCAGCCCCTAATGGCAGTGAGGCCATCTTGAGATCTTAGTTGGAATGGGCAGAAGGAAGAGGGGACCACTAGGTACTGATAGACTGCACGACTGGTACAGAAACATTCAAAAAAAGCAGAATCAGGGCTAACAGCCAGTGGGTTACCTCTACTCCAACCTGCCAAAATAAATTACTGTGAGTGAGTTGTTGTCATCCTCTTTAACCTAAACTCCACTAAAGTAGCAGATAAAATGAGAGGAACAGGGAGCAACCTACTTAATGAAATCATATGGAGTCCTATGTGATTTATAGGGTAACATTCACATTTGTACTGTACTGTGGTTGGCACTTCATTAACTTTTGCCTTTTACTGTTTTGGTCATACCCAGCTCTCTGCTAGTAAGCATCTCTCTTTAGCTTCACTAAGCTGCCTTAAAAACAAATACTGGCAATCTTCAGCTCCCACACACTCCTACCAAAAGAATAGACCCAAACCTCTGAATTAAACCTAGGATTTCATCAGACATCATCTGTCTACAAGCATGGATGAACTGACTGTCAATACCATTGCAGCCAAATCAAAGATTTATTTTGAAAATTAAAATCCCATTTTATACGTACAATACTATCATAAGTCCATTTCCAGGGACTGAAGGCCCACTGCCTGTGACCTCATATCTTACTACTCTCCTGGGTGTGCATTTATGTCTGTACTATCAATGCCTTGTCATATCTTATTGCTTACATATTGTTGTACAGTGTATCATCATTAGGGCACAGCAAGGTGGGTGTTTATTAAGGGATATAGCAGTGCTGTTGGTGGTGTGACATTTTCTCAGTACAGCCAATGCACTATTGTGCTTTAATGCTTACATATTGATGTATGTAAGCATTAAGGTAAGGCAGTGTTTGTTTTTACTGCTGCAGAAGGTATAGCCCTGCAGATGTCTTGTGAGCACAGTAGAGAAAGGGGAGCTTTGCGGATACTGAAAGGATTTGTTTTAGTGGAGGTGAGCAACAATCACTGTGCTTTCACTGCACTATTTTGTCTGTTAGTATGGTCAGAACATGGCACTGTACACCATTAGTTTAGTTGTTATGTGCACCCTATCCCCCAATCCTGAGACCAGTATCTTAAGTGTTAATTTATACCAGCCCGATTTTCCTCAAAATTTGAGAGGTGGGCTCAAGGTTAACAGAACATCAGCAGCTCAGATACAATTAAGAAAGAAAAACTTACTATATGGAAACACACATAAATGATATTGAAATAAATAACACAAATACCACCTCCTGTGAATTCAGAGTGTGCTTCTTGGGAGGGGGGGGTTGAGGGATTGAAATGGAAATACTGCTGGCACAGCGGTTGAACTTTCACTTGTGAAGCCAGCGAACCAGGTTCTGGAATGGACTCGGGACGCTGGAGGGCCAGCCGGGGTGAGAAGGCTGGAGCATCTGGAGACTGCTCACCTTCTCTTGAGGGGAGGGTTGATCAGGAACCTGGCGCTTGCCAACTCCTGGTGGAGGCTGGGAGTATGGCAACACGCTGGGGTCCCACTGACTAAGGGTGGCACAGGAAACGTCGGCTTATGCCTTGACGTTGTGGCACACCCTGCCCCCAAGGAGCAAAGTGGAAAAGTGCTCCATGGCCGACCAGATAACGGTCGCAAGCCCCTGATGCAGCCCAGATCCACCTCAGCAGTACCCGGGCCAAGTAGTGTGTGATGGCCAGCCCCTACAAATGCTGGCAACCTTCAGCTCCCACACACTCTTACCAAAAGAATAGACCCAAACCTCTGAATTAAACATAGGAGTTCGTCAGACATCATCTGCCTACAAGCATGGATCAACTGACTGTCAATATCATTGCAGCCAGATCAAAGATTTGGAGAACAGGGACCCACCTGGCAAAGGGTTACATCTGGGTTACCCAAGGGGCTGCAAATATGATGTGGTAGTGGCTGGCATCGGGGCAGGGGTGCCAGCGGGAACATAGGTGGCCCGAAGGAGTAGCCAACCTGCAGCAAGGGAAGGTGAAAAAAAAAAGAAGAAATGGAAATACTGACCCTGGTGGTCCCAGACACTGTCATTTCACTTAATTTTTTCTTTTTTTTTCCCATGCTGTCAAACCAGGAACTGTACTTACATGTGCTTAATAGCACAGCTAATTTTGGTTCTAACAGTTGAAGTTATGTTAGCATCATGACTGCTGTGATGTCATAGCACAAGGTGATATTGGTACTCAGCAGAGAGGTGTTCAGATGGAGTGGTCTGAAAACCCTTGTAAATTCACATAAAAATGTGATACATCAAATATTATTCACACAGACACTATTTCTAATAGAAATATTTATTAAACTAGGTCTATAAAATTAATATCTAAACTCCTACCACATCACTGGAAACATGGCGTTTGCCATTAATCTTTAAGGTTCCGCACCTGAGAGTAGTCACCAAAGATGGCTAAAATAAAATGTGATTTAGCTGATATTAACACTTTACACAAAAGTGAAAAAAAACAATAAACAGGAAAATTAATGGTGATCCTTGGTGGTGGTGTTTGAAGAGGGCAACAAAGTTGAAAGACAGCATCTGATGTAAATACTCATAAATGCAATCTGTCTGTGATTGCATACCAGTCAATCAAATCACTTATTTGTGTGATCTATTGAGACAAAATGAGCTTTTTTTTATCAGGATGCACGATCAAGGTGTAAGCAGCAGGCTAGTGCAGCTCAGGCTAGCATGGGACAGGGGACCCTACTCTTGGTTCTTCATGGTTCCCAAGAAGACAGGTGGTTTCTGCCCCACACTAGATCTAAAATTCCTCAACTAGTTTGTGGCCTACAAAAAATTCAAGATGGTGACACTCAAGTCAACATTATTGGCCATCCAAATAGGCAATTTCTTTACATCAATAGGCTTGAAGGCAGCTTATCTCCACATTCCAATTCTTCCTAGTCACCAAAGGTTCCTCAGATTCAATGTCCACAGCCAATATTTTCAAAACACATGTCTTCTGTTCTGACTGCCCTTGGCCCTAAGGGTATTCACAAAGGCTCTAGTGGTGATTGCTGCAACCATCTGAAAGACGGGGATTCATGTCATTTCATAACTGGATGATTGGTTTATATGAGCACGGTCCCCTACTCAGGCACAGAAGGACACAGACGCAGAGATTCTTTGCCTATGACCACAAAGCTGGGTCATAAACTGAGACAAGGGCCAATTAACCCCCACTCATCACATAACACATCTGGGCACACAAATTAACATGGAATTGGGCCTGGTAACAACAATGGAAGAAAATGTCAGCAACATAATACAGCTCCTTGGGTCAATACAGGAGTATCCCAGCAGACCAGTGCACATGTACCTGTAGCTGCTAGGGCTCATGGCATCGATGACAACCATAGTGCTATGGGTGAGGTTTCACATGCGCCTGCTCCAAAGATATGTACTGCATGCATGGGACCAGTCAAGCTCAGAATTTCGAGTTTCGAATCAGCCCAGGTGCCAATACTCTGTGCAGCCTCAGTTGGTGGGGGAACATGCACAATCTAATGAGAGGCAGCCACTGACCACAGAGCCATTTGCAACACTTACAACAGATGCAGGTCTCCTAGGATGAGGGGATATGTTAGGCTGACATTTCACCCAGAGCAGATGGTCTCTGTCAGAAACTCGTCTACCCATCAATGTGCTGGAGATGAGAGCATTGCACAGTAGCACTGTTATTCTTTGCCCTGAAGATTGCAGGCCAAGTGGTACTGATCAGAACCGACAACCAGGATACCATTGTGTACATAAACAAGCAAGGAGGGACCTGAAGCTGAGCAATGCTAAGGGAAGCACTGAAAACCTTAAGATGGGCAGAACAGAACCTGTTGGCCATCTCGACTACCTACCTGGTGGGCAAGCTGATCTCACAGGTGGACAGGCTGAGTTGAGTGAGACTAGACCTGGTGTAATGGCACTTACACCCCCAAGATGTTTCAGTCCCTCAAAAACAGATTGGGACCTTTTCAAGTGGTCTTGATGGTGTCCTACCACAACACTCAACTATCCTACTTTCAGTCATTTCCAAGACAATCAGGCCGAGGAAATCGACACAATGGCGGTACAGTGGAATTTCGACAAAGCCTAGATTTTTCCGCCCCTTCCAATGATTGCAAAGGTACTTCAAAAACTCAGGTCCCTGAATGTCACAATGTTGATGATAACTACCAATTGGCAAAAAAGATCCAAAGATCATGGTACTCACTGTTCTAAGCAATGTTGATAGACACCCTGTGAAGTCTTCCCCATCTCCCAGAACTCCTCAGCCAGGGACCAATTCTGCACTACAGCACCGAAGCCCTCAGACAAAAGGCATGGATGTTGAAAGACACAGACTATTGAGTGAGGGGTATCCCCCCAGAGTGGTCAAGTGACTCTTGCAATCCAGAAGACAATCAACAAATAAAACCTGTTAAGAGACATTGGCAGATCTTCTGTATGTGATACACAGCTAAGGGCCTGTCTGCCTCAGTGGTAGGCCTTCCACAAATCTTAGACTTCCTCAATGATGGGGCAGACGAAGGTCTTGCTTACTCTTCACTGAGAGTACAGGTTTCGGCTATCTCTGCAATATGAGGTTACCTTCCTGGGGTGGGGCAGATAGGTGCCCATCCAGATGCAGTCAGACTGCTGCGGATGGTACAGATTGCATCTCCCTGTACTAGACTTACATGCCCTCCACGACAACTTAATTTGGTTCTGGATGGCATTCATAAGCATCCTTTCCTTCCAGGCTCCCCCTATTGGATCACCCTTAGAACAGTTTTTCATTCAGCTTAGTGCTCAGTCAGGCGAGTGAGTGAGTTGTAGGCACTTTCATGCCATGAGCCGTTCCTTATTTTCCATAATGACAGGGTGTCTCTTAGAACAGTCCCATCTTTCATTCCTAAAATGTTGACACCATTCCACATGGAGCAGGAAATCCACCTGCTGGCCATGCTAGTGGATCCAGGGAGCCCTGATGTGGTTCCACACCCGCTGGACATGGTTTCCCTGATAAAAGCTTATCTAGCTATGTCAGAAAGTTTCTGTGTCCGCCGTAACTGCAGTGCACAACCAGATTTTGAACTTGAGAGTAGGGAACTCTGTCTTTGAGTTCAAGATTGTGGGTACAGATTGGATATTCTAGATGAGGCCCTAAATCAAATAAAAGGTATGGACAGGGTAGAACTATTGGATCTGAGAACATCTGGTACAAGGAGTCAACATCCCCAATTCAATTTTGTGTCCACCTACTGTAACCAGAGCAAGAAAGTGAGAGAAATTGTGCAAAAGAATTGGTTTGTTCTTAGGTCTGACCCCGTCCTATAGAACTATACTTCAGATCTACATGCATTGTATATAGGAGGGGCAGAAACCTAAAAGACAGGCTGGTGCACAGTCTGCAACCAGCACAGAGGACCACCCCTGGTAACTTGGAGTGGTTTCCCCTCTCCCTAATGGCACACATCTATGCAGAAGGTGTAAATTCTGCCAAAGTATTTCTAAGACCATAAGTTTCACTAGTGTAAATGCAACAAAATCTTTTGATGTAAGATCATTTATCAACTGTGACACTGAAAACATTATTTATTTAGCCACCTGCTGCTGTGGTGCCTTTTACGTGAGAATGCCATCACATGCATTTAAGGTACGGATAGGCGAACACCTTGGGAAGATAGAGAGAAAAGACTGCTCCAATGCCCTGGCCAACCATGTCTGTACCCAAAGAGATGGCAGTCCCCATTTCTTTCAGTTTACTGGGATTGAGTGTGTCAGGCTAGGTAAGAGGAGGAAACCTGAAGGACCTCACTCTGAATAAAGAAGCACTGTGGATTGTTCAGTTGGGGGTCCTTTTTCCACCGGGACTAAATGACAGAATAGAGTCCACAACTGAATAAAAATAGGGGTAGGAAATAATGGAAACTGTGTTTTTGCCACCCTTGGTTAATAATAATGGCTTATCTTTCTTTCTTTTTTTAGATTTGTAACATTCAACTTACATCTGGACCTGGATTTGCAGAAAGATCATAAAAAATATAATGGAGTCTAACTTTTGAAGTCCCTTGGGAGCTTCATTTTATTCTTCATTCATCTTGTCTTCCATTTCCAGTTGAGCTCCAATTAAGATGGAATATTGTGCATTAATTAATGGGCTGATTTTTTTCCCATTGAAAAAGCCATGTATTAAATGCCGTAATACACATATGTGTAGTACAACATTTTTTAATACATGGCACCTTTCAATGTAAAAATGCATGAGCCATACTGTGACTCATGACCGCCACAAAGCACTTTCCCTCATCTTCTCCCACAAAAGCACTCACCTCAGGAGTGAGTTAACCGGAAGAGATTGTTGAGTGATAGTCTCGGCGGTTCTGAGAACAGCGAACGTCAGAATCCGTGCTGTTGCCATAACATTGTCCCGTTTTTTTTTTTCCTTTTTAAAATACTTTCCAACTCTCATCTGCAGCATCCACAAGCGGAGCCGCATACTCACACTCACACCAGCTGAGAGAGGAGCGTCGAGAGCAGCAAGGCTCCAAGTCATCCCTCCTACTGCCTGTCTCCAGTGCCTGTCACCAGGCAACATCTCTTGCCTCCTCCTCCTCCTCTAACTTCACCCCGGGTTGGGGTGGTAAGTAAGCGGTAGCACCACTGTCCAGGTGCTGACTGCTTGAATTGAATTGCAGTTGCTACTAGCTGTGACTTTGTAAATTTTATTTAACTCTCTTGGACTTCTACTTAATTTTGCCCTAATTTCATGCTGTTTTTCTTCTCTTTTTATTGTTTTTTGTTTTATATGTCAGGAGCCGTTTTGTGTCGGTCCTCTCTCCGTGAATAAGCTGTTTTGCCTTGGTCGCTTCAGACGAACTGCATTGGTCACTACGGATGAATTAAAGGAACTGTAAGAACAAGTTTTTGTGGGCTTTCTGCATTACTTTTCCCTGGATTTATCTGGTGCTACTTTCCTCCTTTTTGCTATTTGACTTTGGCGGACCAGGAACGGAGAAGACGTGAGGAGAAAGGCCGTGGAGAGGAGGCATTTTGTTATGGGAAAGAACCAGGGATATAATTGCTAGTGAGGACTTTGGATCTAATCATCGGTGAGGATTATATGAGGATTATATGAGAGTTTGGTTGATGCAGGATCCTAGACTGACTGGTGACATTTCTACCGGTGGTCCTTTTTTTGTGGGGTGCCTAGCAGCTGAGGCTTGGGGCTACACAGGGGGACTGGGCTGCGGTTTGGTCAGGTAGCCAGCAGACTAGGCAGACAGTCTTCTTAGGTTTCTCTGGGGGTCAATTGGCATGCTGATACTGGCGGGGATCCGGGGTGGTAGCCGCTAGCATTTTCAGCCATGGTCCCCTCCCTCTCCTTGAAGCTCCAGATTTTGAGAAAAGGATTTGTGCTTGATTTTATCTTGCCTGACTTTGCGAAGAGGATTTCTTTTAAATCACGGTTTATACTACCCTGCCTAAACCTTGAGAAGAGGACTCCATCTCCTAAATTGATCCTGTTGGTCACGGTCAGACCTTGAATTTTATTTATTTACTTGGCTGATATATCTGTTCCGTTGGAAGGCAGTGAGAGTGCCTATGATAGGTTTCCCTTGCAGTCAGAGTGCTTGGGGGCTGAAAGATAAAAAAACAAAAACAACAAAGTAGTTTCTGACAATAACTTTAATTTGGCTCAGGTAGTGAGAGTACCTGTGTTTTGTTGGCCTCCCTAGGCTGTGACAGAGCCTTTGGGGGCTGAAGACTTATTTTTTTTTTGCTTTATTTGTCTTACACTCCTGGACCTATGTTACATTCATAACTTTAAAGAACTATATTATTCATTTTATGACTGATTTCTTTTTTGGTTGACCTTTTATTATTTTGATTTCTGAGTTTAGTTATTTATATTCTTTTCTTTTTATGGGAGTAGGTGATTGAGGGTATTTATTTTGTGGTTTGATTAAAGATTTGTTTATAGTGGTTTTAGTGTTTTTATATTGTTGTTATGTTCATGTTTTTTAGTAGGGGTTATGAGTTTTGAAATATTGTTTAGGTGTGAATAGTGTGATCTGGGTGGGTTTTTTAGTAGGGTTATTGGGTAAATGTGTTAATTAGGGCTGTCTGGAGGGTTGGTTTTGGAGGGTGTCTATTTGCATTAAAGAAGATTTTGTTTATTCCTTGAGTTGTGTGGAATGTGTTGGGTGCCTGCCCCCACAGTTGTGCGCTCTTCACCCTCTACTCTTTGTGCCCTCTGCCCTTTTTTCCCTACTCCTCTGCAGTTTACAACCTACCAGCGATGTAGGGCGCTAGGTATTATGCGTAGGAGATGGAAGGGGGGGCACGAACAGTGGAGGGTGAATAAGGGGGGTCACCGTATCAGAGTAGCAGGATCTAGGAGATGCCCTGGGGTGAAATAGAACCCAGAATGTGGTCCCTCACGTCTGGTTTCCATACCCAAGGGCACCACCGATTGTGGTGGGCAGGTGGCTCGGACGGCTCGGGAGGTTCGTCCAACTCGGGCGGTGTTGTGCAATGCCAGGTCCACCAGGAACAAGACTGCAGTTATTGCAGATTTTGTTGAAACGGTGGATCTGGCATGCATCACCGAGACCTGGCTGGATGAGAATTCTGGCCCCATTTTGGAGGCTTTCACTCTGGCTGGGTACTCGGTGATACACCGCCTGAGATTGGACCGCAAGGGGGGGGTTGAGGTCTGTTTCAAGACTGAAATGGCCCTCATGAATGTACTAGTTGAGGAGGATGAGTCATGCGAGTGTGTCGTAGTGGCAGGTGTAGGCTATCGGATCGCCCTCATTTATCGTCCACCCAGTGATGAGAATCGATTCCTCCAGGAAGTGATGGACTTTGTCGTCGACATGGCTTTTGAGTCACCCAGACTGATGGTTCTGGGTGACTTTAACGCCTGGGTCGACAAGGAACTCTCGCAATTTGGTCAGCACTTCCTCCAGTTGATGACATCACTGGGCCTTACACAGGTGGTTACCACTGCCACGCATAAACACGGACACTCCCTTGACTTAGTCTTTCTCCTAGGGATCAAAACATCTGACTTGGGGGTGGAACCAGTGGGGTGGTCCGATCACTACATCGTGGGGTTCAGCTTTAGCAACCCCCTTTGTAGGCCTACCCCTGTGGAGATGATTAGGTACCGTTCTTTATGAGATATAAGTTCTCATAGCCTGGCGGCAGTGTTTGACCTATCGTCCCTCTCGTTGGCAAGCAGTGATCCAGAGACCCTTGTAATGGCCTATAATTTGGCCATCTCAGCGGCTCTAGATTCCATTGGTCCAGCCCGTGTTCATCCTCTCTCCCTTCACCCTCGATCCCCTTGGTTTGATGGGACTCTGAAGGAGATGCAGAGACTTGGACGAAGGTTGAAGCGCTGCTGGTGGAAGTCCACCCTTGATACCAACCGCCTTAGATTGATGGACCATTATCAAGTCTATCAATCTGCAATCACCCGTAAGAAGACAGAATTCCTGTCTGGAGAGATTACAGCCACTCAGAATCAACCAGCTCAGCTTTTCCGTACTGTAGACAGACTGTGCAACCCAGCTTGTCTACATGTCCAGAAAGCTTTTTCGCAATTAGAGTGCGATGAACTTGCTCGATTCTTTGCTAATAAGGTGGCTGATATCAGGACAGTACTTCAACTCGCACACTCTATGGGCATTGCTTTTGATCAGTGCATGGTCGCTATGCCTCGGCCGCCTGGAGTACCTTCAGCTGACCAGAGTTCATGGATGTCATGTGGATCATCCAGGGTGTATGCCTTACATGCTGTAGTTTGGATCCTGTACCAACTTCCCTAATTTTGGGTTGTATTGATGTCATCGATCCAGTCTTGGTGGATAGTCTGGTGCTCTCTGGAATCTGGAGAGTTTCCTAGCTCCCTGAAAGAGGCAGTGGTCACACCGCTTTTGAAGAAAGCTACCTTGGACCCAGACTGCCATGCAAACTACAGACCTATCTCTAACCTCCCCTTTTTAGGGAAGGTGATTGAGAAAGTAGTGGCAGCACAACTGGAGGACCATTTAACCATCCAAGACATCTATGAAACGCTCCAGTCCAGTTTTCAAAAGAGAAATAGTACTGAGACAGCACTGGTTCGGTTGCTCAATGATCTCCTGATGGCTAGAGATTGGAAGAACTGCTCCATCTTGGTTCTTCTAGATCTGTCTTCAGCATTTGACACTGTGGACCATGGGGTATTGCTTGGTCACCTGAGGTACATCTGTGGACTGTCTGGTACAATCCTCAGGTGGTTTACATCTTTCCTCATGGGTAGAACTCAGAGAGTGGTGTCTGGATTTTTTTCCTCAGACCCCATCTCTCTGTCATATAGGGGTCCCTCAGGGGTCAGTGCTATCACCCAGGTTGTTCGCGGTGTACATGCTACCCCTTTGGAGACATTGTAAGATGGTATGGGCTGAGGTTTCACTGCTATGCTGATGATACCCAGCTTTACCTTTCTTTTGCACCCGACCAGGATGGAGCTCTCTCTGTCTTTAATAACTATCTGAAAGAAATCCAGGAGTGGATGGATTCCAGCTGGCTGAAGTTGAACTCGGAAAAGACTGAGGTGTTGATTGTGGACAAGGTCACAGGATAGGGAGGTTGGGGGTTGGTTCGCCCTCGGGATTATTTCTCTGTAGCATTTCACTCCTGACCTCTGAACAGGTGTGTAGCCTGGGGGTAATTTTTGACGAAGGGCTGACCCTGCATTGCAGGTGTCAGCTGTCATCAAATCTTCCTTTTACCATCTTAGGAATATCACCAGGATTATGCACCTGGTTCCGTACGGTGACCTGCCTACTTTGGTCCATGCCTTTGTGTCTTCACACTTGGATTATTGCAACTTCCTTTACCTAGGGCTTCCTGGGGTGGAAATCCACCGCTTGAAGCTGGTGCAGAATGCTGCAGCTCGGCTTTTGACAGGAACTGCTCGGTCGTGTCATATTTCACCAGTGCTGTACGAACTGCACTGGCTACCAGTACAGTGGTGGATCACCTTCAAAGTCAGTTTACTGACTGTTAAAGCCCTACACGGACTGGGCCCGGACTACCTGAAAGAGCTCCTCCATCCTAACTGCCCTGGATGATCCCTCTGCTCGGCCGACGAGGGGTTGCTAGAGATTCCAAGGGTAGGCCTGAAATCATTGGGGGTGAAAGCATTTATGTATGCTGCCCCTACCCTTTGGAATTCTCTACCCCATCAGTTAAGGGAGTGCACAACTGTGGAAAGATTTAAACAAGCTTTAAAAACTTTTTTGTGGCGCCAAGCATTTAACTGAATGATCTTCCTTTCTGATGAATATTTTACTGTTGTTTTATTGATAATATATTATTGCTTGATGTTGTTTTAAACTGTTAGGCACCTTGGTCTTGGATAAGGCGCCATATAAATAAAATTTATTATTATTATTATTATTATTAAATAAAAAAAACGTTATTTCTGCACCATAGAGCATACTCAGGGGCAGATGGGAGTCAGCAAAAAAACGCAACCCCTTAAATTAATCAAAACAAAATATAGGGTGCAATGTGTTAAACTTGAATTTAACACACACTCTCATTGTTGAATGGCTACCATAAACCTCTCAGGCTTTGCCCTCGGGGTTTATGTGCCATCCAACTACTCGGGTGAGTGTTAAATTCTCATAACACATTGCACCCCATGCTTTATCTTATATATAATAGAATAATGCTTGTTGCCTAGGATACTATTTTGACATAATGAATCGATTGTGAAAATTTTAAAACTATACCTCCAGTTTCCATTCTTTCTTTTTCCTTTTTCATTTCTTATTTTTTCTTGATCCCTCCCTCTTCCTATCCGCTAACCTCTCCCTCCCTTTCCCCATTATTCCCTTCCCCCCTTCCTGCTCCTCCCTTCTCCCTTTCCTCCCCTTCCTACTCTTCAACATGACTCTATTTCTTTGTATCTACTTGTCTAGGCTTTATTCGCATTTCCTTTTCCGTTTTTCAATTTTTCTTTTCCTCCTTTCTATTCATCTTCCCCCTCTTCTAATTTTACTATTTCTATCTATCTTGCTTATTGTTATTTCTTCTGTCTCTATACACTTGACATTGGTGTGAGTTTTACACTTTAAAAATTGTTTAAGTATTTGAAGGTGCACTTTCACTTTAATTGTTGGATGTATTTAAATGGTATCTTAGCAGCTAGCAGCCCCCCCCCCAAGGAAACCCTTTGGTGAAACTGGTTAGGGGATTCAGTTCCCTGCCACACCTGTTGCTGCTGCTTTTACAACTGTGAGTTGTGTCTTGTGAGTAAAATCCTGTATGTTAGAATAAATATATACTTTCTGGAAGCTGGACTGGTGCTTGGACTTTGCTGCTTCATACAAAAAGTGGGTCAGGCTGCATCTAAAGAAGCAATTGCTAGGTGGATAAAAGCAGCAATAATGGCACCTACCATGGGGCAGGTCTGGAGCCTCCCATGGGCCTTCAAGCACATTCTACTAGGGCAAGGTCCACATCTTGGGCAGAGAGATGGGGAGCCTCAGTTCAGAATATCTGCACTGTGGTGATCTGGTCCTCTGTGCATACATTTGTTCACCATTACAGGTTAGATGTAGCTTCAGCAAGCAGAGATACAGTACATTTGGCAAAGCTGTGCTTCAGGTTCACTGTAATGTGCTGTTTTTCCTCCCACCTGGGGTTTTTCCTGGTACTGCAACAAAAGTCCCATTTGTGAGGAATGTCTGAGCACCAGAAAGGTTGCAGGGGATAATGGTATTTACTCACCTGGTATAAGTGATTATACCTGCAACCTTTATAGTGCTCATAGTCCCTCCCACTTATGGACAAACATGGACTTCTGTCAGCCAGAACCATAAGGGCATATTTTCCAGCTAATGTAGTTACAGCTCTGGCTTACAATTGCATTTTGTTATTATTTCATGACATTATCTAGGTAGTTGCTGTTATCAACATTATCTCTTGATAGCAATTTTGTTATTCTGTTATTTACTTGGTATTGCAAGCTTTTGTGATCTTCCAGTAAATAACCTTTACAGTGACTGCTGTCATTGTGGTCAGTCATTTTTGGGTTTTTTTTTCTTGTGTCTGTTATCTTTTCTCTCTGCTGGGGAGGTTTTCTCACCGGTGACTGCTTGTCATGGCTGGAGGCTTGGCCTCTGGCAACAAAACGACTCGGATTGGTGTCTTTTTAAGAGAGCATGTAACAAGTGCACCAAGTTGGTCAGAGCAGGCAAGGCCACCTACTATCGTTTGGAGCTAGCCTCTGCCTCAAGAAATCCTACAAAGCTCTGGAAAACATTAAAAGACATGTCTGGACATGCACCTGGTAATTCCATTCCAGCAAAAATTAAGTCCGGTGGCAGCGTTATCGCTAACCAATCAGAGATATTGGAAGCCCTCAATAACCATTTTGCAATGGCAGGGCCAGCATTTGATACTTCTCCTGCCAATGACCTCCACACAGCTCAGGGCCCACCAAACCACAAGTCCCCTTCTACCGAGGAGACCTTCTCCCTCCGGTCTGTCTCTCTAAAAGAGGTGGAAGACTTACTGCTGCAACTGGACACCAGGAAGGGAGCAGTCTCCAACTTCATAGAGCCATACTATCTGAAATGTGACTACCATGTGCTTGCGGTGCTAATCACCCACCTATTCAACATGTCACTCTCCCAGGGTAGCCTCCCCCCTCAATGGAAAATAGCCCATGTCATCTCTCTATTAAAAGCAGGTGACCCCTGCTATCTAAATAATTACAGACCGATCTCCCTCCTCCCCATCCTGTCTAAATTACTAGAAAAAATAGTGTGTGGCCAGCTAGGGGTATACTTAGAATCCAGAAGCCTATTAAACCTGGTTCAGTCTGGATTCAGAGCAAAGCACAGCACCATAACAACCCTCGCTAAGGTGACCAATGATTGGCTCCTAGACCTTGACAAGAAGAAGCATGTCTGTGCTGTTTTCTTGGATCTTAGTAAGGCATTCGACACAGTCGACCACAGCCTGCTTCTTTCCTCCCTAAGCACCCTAGACCTGGACCATAAATCTATGTGCTGGTTTGCAGACTACCTCGGAGAACAGAGACAGCAGGTTAAAGCTGAAGGTGATCTTTCTCCATAAAAACCTATGCTGAGGGGCGTGCCCCAGGGCTCTATCCTTGGTCCTCCTCTTTGCAGTCTACATTACAACATCAATGACCCCATCAAAAGCCAACATCCACTTATTTGCAGGCGACACTGTTCTGTACTTGAGTCGTCCCACGCCGGAAGCAGCCTGTGAAGACCTTCAAGCTGAATTTAACCTCCTACAATACCAGCTCATAAACAAAAAGTTTTTGCTCAATGCAAAAAAGACAAAAGCCATGCTCTTCTCCCCCTCCTTGCATGCAGCAATTCCTGCTGGGGGGGATGCTATCCCACAAATTACCACTGTTCTTGGAGAAACACTAGAGTATGTAGCTAAATTCAAATATATAGGAGTTTGGCTCGATCATAAACTTTCCTTTGCCGACCATCTCGAAGAACTACAGAAGAAACTAAGACAAAGATTAGGACTATTCTACAGAATTAACCACCTGCTCACAAAGGGAGGCCAAGATTCAACTGGTTCAAGCTACCTTCCTATCTTTAATAGATTACGCGGACCTGCTCTACAGCCACTGCACTGCCTCTGCACTGGTTAAGTTGGACACCCTCTACCACAGAGCAATCAGGTTCATAACTGGCCTTCCACTTTCCACACACCACTGCTCCCTGTACTCATCGTTAGGCTGGACTTCCCTTCACTATAGAAGGAATACAATCACCACCCTATGGGCCTTCAGAGCGGTGACCAATAAGCTCCCCTCATATGTCTCAGATTGTATTCCCTGGAGTGTGTTAGGCACCTACGCTCTAAGGAGCTATTCCCTAATTGCCCTCCAAGTTCCAAAGGGTCAAAACTCATTTCGGCAAAGCTGCTCTAAGCTTCTCTTTACCCACATTGTGGAACAGTTTACAAAGGAACTTAGAAACATAGACATAGAAACATAGACTTTGACAGCAGATAAGGACCGCTTGGCCCACCTAGTCTGCCCATTTCCCTACATACAGAATAGGCCGCAGATCCTAGTTAACCAACAACCTATTTCTTCCTACCCCCCACAAGAACTGCCTTATGTCTGTCCCATGCATTCTTGAATTCTCCCACAGTTTTAGACCCCACAACCTCCTCAGGAAGGCTGTTCCATGTATCCTCTACCCTTTCTGTGAAAAAATACTTCCTCACATTGTCCCGGAACCGCCCCCCCATCTTTAAATTGTGTCCCCTTGTTCTTGCATGTCTCTTTTTCTGAAAGATGCTACCCTCTTGGACTTTGTTGATTCCACTGAGGTACTTAAAAGTTTCTATCATGTCCCCCCTCTCCGTTCTTTCCTCAAGGGTATACATATTAAGCTCCTTTAGTCTCTCCTCATATGGCTTCTCTTGCAGACCCTGCACCATTTTAGTTGCCCTTCTCTGGACTGCCTCTATCCTATGTCTTTGTGGAGATGGGGTCTCCAGAACTGGATGCAGTACTCCAGATGGGGTCTCACCAACTGTCTGTACAGAGGGATAACAACTTCCTGTTTTCTGCTGGTGATGCCTCTCCCTGTGCATCCCAGTATCCCCCCAGCCCTCCCTACTGCCTTCTCACATTGCTTGCTAACCTTAAGGTCATGTGATATGATACCCCCAGGTCCCTTTCCTTTTTTGTTGTTGTTACTACCTCCCCCCCATTGAATAATCTTCTCCTGGGTTCTTGTTTTCCAGGTGCATTATTTTGCACTTCTTTGCATTGAATCCTAGCTGCCCTACTTCTGACCATTCCGCCAACCTTGCCAAGTCCCTTCTCATCCTTTCCACACCTCCTTGTGTATCAACCCTGTTGCAGATCTTTGTGTCATCTGCAAAGAGGCATACTTTTCCTTCTAGTCCCTCTGCAATGACACTTATAAAGACATTAAAAAGGACTGGACCCAGTACTGAACCCTGCAATACCCCACTAGTAACCCCTCTTTCTTCAGAGTGGACTCCATTTATAATTACCTTCCGTTTCCTGTCATCTAGCCAATGTTTTACCCAGGCTACCACCCTGGGATCCACTCCCAGGCTGGTTAATTTGACTTAATCTTTTGTGCGGGACTGTGTCAAATGCCTTGCTAAAGTCTTGGTAGGCCATGTCCACAGCCCCTCCCTGGTCTACAACTTTGGTCACCCAGTCAAAGAAATCTACTAGATTTGTCTGACATGACCTTCCCACTGTGAACCCATGCTGCATTGGGTCCTGTGCCCCACTGGCCTCAAGGTACTCAGCAATTCTTTCCTTCAGAAGTGACTCCATCACTTTCCCTACCCCAGAGGTGTAATGCCCCAAAGTTGGAGCATTCCAGAGAAATAAAATAAAATTAATTAATTAAGGGTCCACAGGTGCTCAGGGTACCTGCTGCAGGTGTAGGCAGCAGGATACTATGCTAAGAGACCCCTGAGCAATACAGATTCACCTCCTTGTAAAGAGGAAACACTGTAAATAATAGAAAAATGCCCTGTGCACTTACAGCTTGGTCAAAAGACAGAATTTAAAAGCAATAGATGTCATAATGGCCTGGATGGAATGTTGTGCTGAGTGGCTCATGCACAGCATTCCACTCCAGCCAATCTAGAACCCAGGGAAGTTCAAGCTTAAAAAATGTCTGTTCTTTTGGTCAGCTGATCCTGGGCAGTGGTAGAGGAGACAGGACACAGAAGTCAAGGGACAAGTTTAGGGCTTACTGTGTTGTAGCCATCCCTCTGGGCTTGCTGTGGTCCTGTGCTGCCTCCCCTGCCTGAAGACTTCCCGCTCTGCTCCAGTTCTGCAGTCGGTGGTGCCATCAGGGCACCACGAAGACGAAAACGCCCATTTCCCCCGTGTTTTGGGCTGAATAGCCCCTCCGGTTATTTGTTTTAGTCCCCCTGAGTATTTTTAGTTAAATTCTCGGTCCCAGGTCGGCAGCTTTGCCAGCCGCATTGCGCCCGCATCTCTGTTGGCCGTTGGAGGCCCCTGAGTCATCCCCACAGCTGCCTGCTCGGTTTTCCCTCCCTCTGCCAGCATCCCTCCCACCTCCCTGCAGCACAGCCAGACCCAGAAGACCGCAGAGCGGTGAGTCGGCGGCAGCACACGCAGTGCTGACCGCCTGTTTAGTAAGGAGACTGTTCTTGTTGTGAAAAGCACGTTAGGTGCTTAGAAAAGTGGCCGAGTGCAGCAGGGGCATCGGGTCGCTAGGACCCTTCATTTTAATATTAAATAGGAGGCAGAGTTAGCGACGCCCTCAGAGAGGGGTTAGAAACACAAGGCCTTTATCGCGGCCTATAAATATGCATTAGGGGTGGGATTTAAGGTGGCACCCTGTGGGATAAATGACAGCAGGCTCTGGGAGCCTGCAAATTTAAAGGGGCAATACAGTTAAAAGGGCGATCCAGGCCCACAAGTAAAGTAGGGCATTAGGCCCATTATAAAGTGGGGCACCAGGCCCATTATAAAGTAGGGCACCAGGTCCAGTCTTTAGTGGGGCACCAGGCCCAAAGCAATGTGGGGCACCAGGCCCAGTATTTAGTGGGGCACCAGGCCCAATGCAACGTGGGGCACCAGGACCATTGTGAAGTGGGGCACCAGGCCCAATCTAAAGTGGGGCACCAGGCCCAAGCTAACGTAGGGCATCAGGCCCGAGGTAAAGGTAGGGCATTAGGCCCGAGGTAAAGCCTGGTACTAAAGGGAGGCCCCGGCCTAGCAGAATAGGGCAAGCCAGCCTAGTGCTACTAAAGGGAGGCCCCGGCCTAGCGTAATAGGGCAAGCCAGCCTAGTGGTACTAAAGGGAGGTCCTGGTGTAGCATAATAGGGCAAGCCAGCCTAGTGGTACTAAAGGATTCCTTAGCCACGACGTCCAGAAAGGGATCCTATTCCAGAAGACCCTACCTTTAGAAACAGGGGTTTATTTGAGAGTGTTCGATTTGCCTATACTGTGAAACTACTGTGATTACTGTACTGCTTATCCTGAACTATTATCCTAAGTACCTAAACTATTGCCCTAAGTACCTGAACTATTGTCCTAAGTACCTGAACTATTGTCCTAAGTACCTGAACTATTGCTCTAAGCACCTGGACATTGGCCCTTATCAGTAAGAATTACTCCTGAAGTTATAATTTGCCCTTCCACTGAAGTCGAGTCCGTCACCAGTCGTGCAAGTCGTACCTGCCATTTTCTTGTTTTCACAGCTTGAAAGTACGTCCGCCGAAACGCATCACGACTGCCGTGCCAGTGTCGTTCCATATGGTTCCTGTTCCAGATGTCCCGAAGTTGGTTGCCCTCTACAGAAGAGTGAGCTCATCCTAGAGAACCTAGTCTGCGCCCCACCTGGTCGTTCGCTGAAAGTCGAGTCCGTCGATGCCCAGTCCGGGACGCGTCCACCGTTTCTTTGTTTTGTGTTAGTTCCTGATCCTAGGATTGCAGAGTCAACCATCATCTCTTCAGATTCTTATGGTTCCTGGTCCTGTCAGGGTTCCTTCCGAGTTCAGCTGGCCCTTGGAGTGCCGCAGCATCAGTCAGGTCATAGTAGTCCTCCATTGGATTCATCGCCACGCAGATCTTGATCTGTCTTCATCCTTGGCAACCCTGGAAGTGGGTTTTGGCAGAAGAACCCTTTGTTTTCATTGTGTTATTTCAGGAACCAGTTGCTTTGGTTCTACATTCCAGCAGCCTTGGAGAGAGTGGGCTTTTGCTGAAGATGTATGGTCTGTTTACCAAACCTCTCACCACCCCAGTGGCCTTAACTAGGTCCTTGCTGGGAATTGAGATTAGGGTTCTACAGTTCTGTTTTACTTTCCTTGTAGCTACCAACGAAGAACGACGGTGTACACGAAGATGCTGGATCTCTGGACTCTTGTAATACCTGGACTCTTATGGACATGTGTGATGCTAATTACCCTAATGCAGTGCTGAGTAGCTTATGTAACCTGATTCTCATTTAGAGTATTGAAGTATAGAATAGTGCCAGAATAAAAGTGGCATTAGGCCTAAAGTTTATCCTTGTAGTAACAACCTTAGTTGTGGTAGATAAAAGTATTTCCCTGTTTTGTTGCCCTATTGTTTTTGGGCAACCCCTCTTCCTTCTTGTGGCTGTGTCTCTCTACCCTTGGTACAGAATAAACGCCCTGTGGGCATCAAAGCACTAAGCTGACTCCTGCCTCTCCTTGTCTGGATAACAGTTATCCTATCCACATAATTCGGACCTTGGTGCCTCGCTCATCTCTTTTCACCACCTTTAGAGTAGAGGATCTAACAGAGCACCTCCTGCTCATCACATTTAGAGCATCACATGACTAAAATATTTTTGGTGTAGTCGGCAGAATAGAGATAATTATTTATCCGAGGAGTCCAAAGTTGGAGTGGCTTAGTAAGAAGCACAGATGGAGCCAGGGTGTAGAAGTGGATTGTCTGGGGGAGATAGAGAGTTGGCTGGAGGAGACCGAGATGGACTTAGAGGGAATATCCCACCATCTCCACTAACCATGCCATACTACTTTGGAGCGCCATGGCTTCCACAGTTTTCCAGAGAGAAAGATGGGGACGGAACCAGCAACCTGGGAGAATTCCATTCGAAGATGCAAGCCATGTTTCAGCTGTATCAAATCCCCGAGCAACAGAAGGTTGAAATTTTAATTGGGCAACTAAAAGGAGCTGCCCACCGTGAAGTCCAATCATGGCCAAGTGGAGCAAAAGCCACAGCGGACCAGATACTCCAGAGGCTACAGCAGATTTTCTATGCTAGGACCATGTCTGACCTCAAAATGAAGTTCTTTTTGCATACCCAGAAGTCTCAAGAGACCCTGAGAGAGCACTGAGTTTGCAAGAGCTGTTATGAGCGATAGAGAGAGCAGACGCAGCAGAGGTCCGACATGCAGATCGAGTACTAGTCAAAAAACTCGTTGAAGGAGTGCAAAGTGAGGCCCTGAAGAGAGAACTACGCATGCTGCATTTACAGAACCCTGAAGTTGACTTTCTGGATTTTAAAGAGAAAGCCATTCGAATATTTGGTTCAGGACATTCTAGAGAGGAAGCTCCAGCATATCCCCAAATCTCTATGGGGACTCAATGGCTGACCTACACTACCAAAGGATGGAAAGAAGACCATTCTTGGCAATTAGGGCTCCAGCCAGAGGAAATGTCCTTACAAAGACGAGAACCGGGAAGAGAAGCTGTTGCCTACCCGAGCCGGCGTTCAGAACATGAGCAGCTACATGACCCAAGGATACAGGCACCGACATGTTCTATGCAGACTGATGCTCAACAACATTCGGAGCTGACTGAGCAGATTGCTACACTGCCCAACCAGATGGCAGAGATGTATAAGGAGATGCAGAGTTGGAAAGCTGGGTGGAAGAATGAGAAAAGCTTCATTCCATCAGGAAAAGAAAGGAAGCATGAC
Organism: Neoceratodus forsteri; assembly: GCA_016271365.2. Lineage (NCBI taxonomy): Eukaryota > Metazoa > Chordata > Ceratodontiformes > Ceratodontidae > Neoceratodus > Neoceratodus forsteri. The sequence continues at coordinate 1,092,309,039 of CM057458.1, forward strand.
CAAATGAAACACTAGAGAAGGAGTGAAGGGAGATGCTCCACAAATCAATTTGATAGCCAAGGAAGGCCCATATGTCACCAGTGCGGTGTTAGAGGCCATATAGAAAGGAGATGTGGTCAGCTAGTAAATAACACCTTAAATTTAAACAGGAATTCTTCGGGGATAAGGACCGACCCTCGAAGAGCAGCCAATCAGGTCCAGCAGTCCCACTAGAGCAGTCGTGTTTTGTTGGTAAAAGCTCCATGATACCAGTCAAGGTCGATGGCATCGAGCTTCTGGCACTATTGGACACCGGATCGCAGGTCACCACCTTGCAAGGATGAGAGTTCCGAAGATACTGGACACCTAATGATCTGAAGCTACCTCCTAGATCTTGGGTAAAGTTAATCATGAGCAACGGTGATGAAGTGCCATATTTAGGCTACCTAGAAGCCGATGTACAGCTAGGAAAGAATGTTCAATACAACACAGGCATCACTGTGAGCGACATTGAGAGTGATCAGCTGCCACCACTCATTCTAGGGATGAACGTTCTACAGAATTGCTTCAGTGAATTAGTGAGTATCCTCCAGCAGCAAGCCAAACACGTACCTCGAGTGGAGAAACATGCCCTGCAACAAACTATCTACAACTTGCAATGCCATCAATGATTCGCTAATGCCGAGGGTGAAATCGGTAAAGTAAGAGTGACAGATGCTAGACCAGTAACCTTGAAGCCAGGCACCAAAACCACTTTGTGGTGCAAAGCAAAAAGTGGGCCCAAGGGGTCAAGATTATGATGCCCTAATAGAATCTTACCCAATGAACAAGGAAGAACCAATAATAGTAGCTAGGAGTGTAGCTATGGTGATCAGAGGTAGGATACCAGTCTGAGTGCTAAATTACGGGACTCATGATGTACAGCTGTACCGGAACCAGCCGGTTGCTCAGATCCACACGGTGTGTTTACAGGACATTGTCGAAAGCTGGGGAAGAAATAGAGAAAGTGCCTGAAGATGGGATGGAAAGCGACCAGAGACCAGAATGGACCAAGGAGATTAAAATCGGCAATACGAAGACCAGCATGAAGCAAAGAGCTGATGTTTTGAACGTGGTTTTACACTGAAAGGAAGCTTTCAGCCAATACCCCTTAGATTTTGGGTTAGCTCACGGGGTACAACATCACATCAGTACCCATGGACATCCACTTATCAGAGAGAGATTTAGGCCGATTCCACCAGCCATGTACCAGCAAGTCAAAGAAATGATTAAGGAGATGAAAGAGGCTAATGTGATAAAAGAAAGTCACGGCCCTTGGGCAGCGCCAATTGTTCTGGTAAAGAAGGATGGTAAGATCCGATTCTGTGTGGATTACCGCAGACTAAATGCCATCACTCATAAGGATGCGTATCCTTTGCCTAGGATAGAAGATTCCCTCATGGCTCTTCAATCAGCAGCCGTGTTCTCCACTCTAGATTTGACCAGCGGATACTGGCAAGTTCCTATGGTGCCCCAGGATCAAGAGAAAACAGCTTTTATTACCCCCATGGGTCTATTTGAATTCACCAGGATGCCTTTTGGATTGTGTAATGCACCGGGAACTTTTCAAAGGCTAGTGGAACATTGTCTTGGGAGCCGAAATTTTGATACCCTGTTGTTGTACTTAGATGATATTATTGTATATTCAAAAACTCACGAAGATCATTTGCGTCACCTGGACGAAGTGTTCCAAAAATTGATCCAATACGGTCTGAAAATAAAACCCTCCAAATGTCACCTGTTGCAAACTAAAGTGAGTTATCTGGGACATATAGTCTCCACAGATGGAGTGACGCCAGACCCAAAGAAGATCGAAGCAGTAAAGAAATGGCCTGTTCCTACTACCATTAGAGAGGTCCGGAAATTCTTAGGATTTGTTGGATATTACCGTAGATTTATTAAGAATTTCTCAAAAATTGCTGTGCCTTTACACGAACTCTTGAGATGATCAGCAGAGGGTAGAGTCCCAAAGAATCACCTGGTTACATGGGGTACTGAATAAGAAGAGGCCTTCGACCACTTGAAAAAGATACTAACTGAGGCTCCTATATTGACGTATCCAGATTATGAAAAACCTTTTCTGCTGTATACCGATGCCAGCAACAAAGGATTGGGTGCGGTACTCACACAAGAACAGAATGGCGTGAAAAGAGTAATAGCCTACGTAAGCAGAGGATTAAGAGGCTCCGAGCGGAACGACGCCCACTATAGCTCTTTCAAACTAGAATTTTTAGCGCTAGTCTGGGCTATCACTGAGAAATTTCGCCAATATTTAGCTGCCACCCCTTTCACAGTCTTCACGGACAATAATCCTTTACTTTACTTGAATACGCAAAGCTGGAAGCCGTCGAGCAAAGGTGGGCCTCTCGACTTGCAGTCTAGGATTTTCCAAAAGTATTGCTCTGGTAAAGCTAATGGAACTGGTGCCTTGTCCCGGATGCCCGAACACAGAGAATCAGAAATAGATGATACCCCACTGGAAAATACAGAAATGCCACCTTTTCTGCAGGTACCAGCCGAGATTGTACAGGCATGCTGTCAACTTGCTCCCGAGTTTAAAGTGGAAGATAAACCGGAAGTGGATGACATGATTGCGAATCAAAAGAATCTATGGGTAAAACTACAAAGCCAAGACCCTGTAGTTCACCAAGTAAGAGATCTAGTTGCTCAACAGAAGCGCATGACCAAAAGAGAAAGAAAGAAGTTGAACACAGAAGTGATGAAACTTTGGAGGCACAGAACTCGTTTGACCATAGAAGATTATCGTCTGGTTAAGAAAAGTAGAGATCCTACCACGCACACAGAGGTAACTCAAATCGTGGTTCCAAAGACCAGTGCTTCCGTAGTGTTGGAGGCATACCATGACAATTCAGGACATTTCGATCACAAGAAAATGGAAGCTATCATCAGAAGGAGATTTTATTGGGTAGGAATGCGAAACGATATAATAAAATGGTGTGAGGAATGTCCAGCATGTAACTTAAAGCGCAAGGAAAAGGTGAATCAGAGAGCCCTTCTCCATCCAATAGTCAGTAACGCACCGTTGGAACTAGTTGCTCTTGAACATTTGAAGTTGGACCCTAGCTCAAATGGACACATTTATATCCTCACTATGGTGGATCACTTTTCAAAGTTTGTGGTTGCAAGTGCAGTAAAAGACCTATCTGCTCAAACTACTGCCGAAACCTTTATGAGATGTTTTGTATGACCTTACGGATATCCCACAAAAATCCTAACAGATCAAGGAATGTCTTTCGAATCTCAACTCTTTCATGAACTTTGTGCTCTGTATGGAACCCATAAGTTAAAGACTACTGCTTACCACCCCCAAGTTAATGGACTTTGCGAAAGAACAAACCAGATTCTCCTAGAAATGTTGCGAGCTCTACCAGAATATAAATGTCCCTTCTGGCCAGCTTTACTTACCGAACTCATGTATCTTTATAATAATACGATTCATTGCTCCACAGGTTATACACCTCATTATTTAATGTTTGGATGACACGGAAGACTTCCGATGGACTTAGTGCTGGAAGTACCACAAGAAGAAACTAAAATAAAGAAGCCAGTGACAAATGGGGTCCAAGAACATAATCAACATTTACAGGAAGCTGGAAAAATTGTTGGTAGACACATGGAGCAAGCAAGGCAAAAGCAGAAGGCAAACTATGATATCAAAGCCAAAGCTACACCTCTACTTGTCGGAGAAAGAGTAATGTTGAAGAAGACCCAAAAATGCAGCAAACTGTCCTCAAAGTGGGAACCAGAACCTTATTATATTATCGAGATGCCTTATCCTGAACTACCGGTATACAAGATCCAACAGGAATTTGGACATGGTACCAAGATTGTCCATCGCAACCTACTAAAAGCTTGCACTTTCAGAGACACTGTGATCGTTAAAGAACAGGACAGTCCTACGCCAAAAGAGAGGCAGGAGTCCACAAAAAACAAAATGTGGGAACCAGAATTACCAACCAATTGGTGTACAGAACCTTGGACTCGTACTTCTTATATGCATTCCCTTGACCGTTCAAACGGTGTACCAGTAATAGCTCCAGAAATACCGGATTTCCTGGAAAGAGAACGTATTGTTCAAGAACCTGTTGATTTCCAACCCCGCAGATCTCAAAGATCGAACGCAGGTATCCCTCCTAGAAGGTATATCACAGAAGCTTTTCAACTTGTACCTTGGTACAACAGGTAGATCTAATCCAAGTAATTTCCCAGACACAGTCACATTAGGGTAAATCTTTAAAACAAAAATTTACAGTACAGTAGATGTTTTAAGAATATTTTAGAGATTTTAAGAATGTTTTATTAACGTAAGACTTCATAGAGTGTTAAGTAAGATTTTAGAGGTCGTTAAGATGACAGATTTTATAAAATGTTAACGGAATACATGGGGACATGTATTTTTAGGTGGGCCCGAATCTGTAATGCCCCAAAGTTGGAGTATTCCAGAGAAATAAAATTAAATAAATTAATTAAGGGTCCACAGGTGCTCAGGGTACCTGCTGCAGGTGTAGGCAGCAGGATACTATGCTAAGAGGCCCCTGAGCAATAAAGATTCACCTCTTTGTAAAGAGGAAACACTGTAAATAATAGAAAAGTGCCCTGTGCACTTACAGCTTGGTCAAAAGACAGAATTTAAAAGCAATAGATGTCATAATGGCCTGGATGGAATGTTGTGCTGAGTGGCTCATGCGTAGCATTCCACTCCAGCCAATCTAGAACCCAGGGAAGTTCAAGTTTAAAAAATATCTGTTCTTTTGGTCAGTTGATCCTGGGCAGTGGTAGAGGAGACAGGACACAGAAGTCAAGGGACAAGTTTAGGGCTTTCCGTGTTGTAGCCATCCCTCTGGGCTTGCTGTGGTCCTCTGCTGCCTCCCCTGCCTGAAGACTTCCTGCTCTGCTCCAGTTCTGCAGTCGGTGGTGCCATCAGGGCACCACGAAGACGAAAATGCCCGTTTCCCCTGCGTTTTGAGCTGAATAGCCCCTCCGGTTATTTGTTTTAGCCCCCCCCAAGTATTTTTAGTTAAATTCTCGGTCCCACGTCGGCAGCTTTGCCAGCCGCATTGCGCCCGCATCTGTGTTGGCCGTCGGAGGCCCCCGAGTCATCCCCCAGCTGCCTGCTCGGTTTTCTCTCCCTCTGCCAGCATCCCTCCCACCTCCCTGCAGCACAGCCAGACCCAGAAGACCGCAGAGCGGTGAGTCAGTGGCAGAGCACGGAGTGCTGACCGCCTGTTTAGTAAGGAAACTGTTCTTGTTGTGAAAAGCACGTTAGGCGCTTAGAAAAGTGGCCGAGTGCCTCAGGGGAACTGGGTCACTAAGACCCTTCATTTTAATATTAAATAGGAGGCGGGGTTAGTGACGCCTTCAGGGAGGGGCTAGAAACACAAGACCTTTATCGCGGCCTATAAATATGCATTGGGGGCGGGATTTAAGGCGGCAACCTGTGGGATAAATGACAGCAGGCTCTGGGCGCCTGCAAATTTAAAGGGGTGATACAGTTAAAAGGGCGATCCAGACCCACAAGTAAAGTAGGGCATTAGGCCCATTATAAAGTGGGGCACCAGGCCCATTATAAAGTGGGGCACCAGGCCCAGTATTTAGTGGGGCACCAGGCCCAATGCAACGTGGGGCACCAGGCCCATTGTGAAGTGGGGCACCAGGCCCAAGCTAACGTAGGGCATCAGGCCCGAGGTAAAGGTAGGGCATTAGGCCCGAGGTAAAGCCTGGTACTAAAGGGAGGCCACGGCCTAGCGGAATAGTGCAAGCCAGCCTAGTGGTACTATAGGGAGGCCCCGGCCTAGCGTAATAGGGCAAGCCAGCCTAGTGGTACTATAGGGAGGCCCCGGCCTAGTGGAATAGGGCAAGCCAGCCTAGTGGTACTAAAGGATTCCTTAGCCAGGATGTCCAGAAAGGGATCCTATCCCTGAAGACCCTACCTTTAGAAACAGGGGTTTATTTGAGAGTGTTCGATTTGCCTATACTGTGAAACTACTGTGATTACTGTACTGCTTATCCTGAACTATTGTCCTAAGTACCTGAACTAATGCCCTAAGTACCTGAACTAGTGTCCTAAGTACCTGAACTGTTGTCCTAAGTACCTGAACTATTGCCCTAAGTACCTGAACTATTGCTCTAAGCACCTGGACATTGGCCCTTATCAGTAAGAATTACTCCTGAAGTTATAATTTGCCCTCCCGCTGAAGTCGAGTCCATCACCAGTCATACAAGTTGTACCCACCGTTTTCTTGTTTTCACAGCTTGAAAGTATGTCAGCCAAAATGCATCACGACTGCCGTGCCAGTGTCATTCCATATGGTTCCTGTTCCAGATGTCCCGAAGTTGGTCACCCTCTACAGAAGAGTGAGCTCATCCTGGAGAACCTAGTCTATGCCCCACCTGGTCGTTCGCCGAAAGTCGAGTCCGTCGAAGCCCAGTCCGGGACGCATCCGCCATTTCTTTGTTTTGTGTTAGTTCCTGATCCTAGGATTGCAGAGTCAACCATCATCTCTTCAGATTCTTATGGTTCCTGGTCCTGTCAGGGTTCCTTCCGAGTTCAGCTGGCCCTTGGAGTGCCGCAGCATCAGTCAGGTCGTGGTAGTCCTCCATTGGATTCATCGCCACGCAGATCTTGATCTATCTTCATCCCTGGCAACCCTGGAAGTGGGTTTTGGCTGAGTAACCCTTTGTTTTCAGTGTGCTATTTCAGGAACCAGTTGCTTTGGTTCTACATTCCAGCAGCCTTGGAGAGAGTGGGCTTTTGCTGAAGATATATGGTCTGTTTACCAAACCTCTCACCACCCCAGCGGCTTTAACTAGGTCCTTGCTGGGAATTGAGATTAGGGTTCTACAGTTCTGTTTTACTTCCCTTGTAGCTACCAATGAAGAACGATGGTGTACACGAAGACGCCGGATCTCTGGACTCTTGTAATATCTGGACTCTTATGGACATGTGTGATGCTAATTACCCTAATGCAGTGCTGAGTAGCTTATGTAACCGGATTCTCATTTAGAGTATTGAAGTATAGAATAGTGCCAGAATAAGAGTGGCATTTGGCCTAAAGTTTATCCTTGTAGTAATAACCTTAGTAGTGGTAGATAAAAGTATTTCCCTGTTTTGTTGCCCTATTGTTTTCGGGCAACCCCTCTTCCTTCTTGTGACTGTCTCTCTACTCTTGGTACAGAATAAACGCCCTGCGGGCATCAAAGCACTAAGCTGACTCCTGCCTCTCCTTGTCTGGATAACAGTTATCCTATCCACATAATTCGGACCTTGGTGCCTCGCTCATCTCTTTTCACCACCTTTAGAGTAGAGCACCTAACAGAGCACCTCCTGCTCATCACATCTTGAGCATCACAGAGGTCAAACTGACAGGTCTGTAGTTTCCTGCCTCTCTCTTGGTCCCACTTTGTGAAGGGGAATCACATCCGCCTTCCTCCAGTCCTTGGGTACCACACCATCCTCCCATGATTTATTAAAAAGTGTAGTCAGTGTTTTCACTAGTTCCCTCCTTAATTCTTTTAGAATTCTGGGGTGAATTCCATCAGGCCCCACTGCTTTGTCCATCTTCAGTTTTAGGAGTTCTTGCAGAACCCTTTCTTCTGTGAAGGGACAGGGATCGACCCCCCTATCAAGAGTGCTTCTGTTAATTGGATTAGGCACTTCCCCCTCCTCTTTTGTGAATACTGAGCAGAAATATTCATTCAGTATCCCTGCTTTTTCACTGTCCCCCTCTGCCACCCAGCTGAGCTGCCCTGTTAGCCTGAATATCTTCAAGGCGATCTACGATCGCTACATGAAAGCACCTTGCAAATGTTTTGCTCACCGCTAGCCCACTAATTCCACAACTCCCCCTTTCCATCCTGATGCTCGCCATGTTTCTACCCCTGGATCTCACTCTTTCCCTATTAACTCTTCCTACTGCACTCACCCTTCCCTGTCCACTCCAGCCTGGATAACGTCCCACCCCACCCATAGTAGTGTCCCAATTATCTACCCCTCCTCCATCATTATCACAATAAACAAGTACATGACAGCCATCGTCACTTTCTGTGGTTTTAACTAAATTTTTCCCTCAGTCATCGGTAATATATCCCTCCTCTTCTTTATCTCTCTAACCTGCCACCCCATACACGGCATCTTTCCCCTATATGTGTATTTGCTGGCTGCCTCACTCAAAAGATCTCTACTTATAATCCCTATATGCCTATGGTTGATTGTACATCTGCTGACTTCTTCAATTGTAAAATAATGCTGTTTTTTTTAATTTATTTCAACCTTGTACTGTACTGTATACTCTGTATATACTTTTTCTTCCTTGTATATTATTGCTTTTTGTATACCTGCTTCTGTACTGTACTTTGATGTAGTCATGACCAGGTCCACCTTGCAAATGAGCCTTGCTCAATGGTGCCCACCTGGATAAAGATTTTGATTGATTGATTGATTGAAAAGATTTATGATCATGCGACAGTCAGTAGGATGGATGGAGGATGACCCCACTTGTGAAACATGTCTGAGCACTATAAAGTTTGCAAGTATAAAGAAGCAAGAAGCCACAATGATGTGTGGGCTATGGCCTGATAAGAACATGTCCCAGATGTGTTATGAGACATGAAGTGCTTGCGCCGAGTCCCTTTAGCAATTGGGAAGTGCTCTTATCAGGCCATAACCCATGCCTCGGGGTGTCTTATTGTGCTTATAAAATGGACCCATCAAGTAAGTATTTATGGAAAAAAAAAGAATAATAAAAAATTTGATAAGAAAATGTTAAGCCTGAGGTTTTAATACCTGAAGAAGAAAAAATAATCCCCTTATTGAGACAATTTCTGAACTGTTTGATGGGCAGCAATGCCCCCCACAGAGACACTGCTATACTGTATTAAATTAGATTTCTCACTGCCACACACCCATTCTCATAAACGGTGTCTGTATTAATGAGGAACATGGAGAGTGGCCATTTGAGAGCCAAACTGTTTAATTGGCAGTACAGGTCCCTCCCCCCGAAATGCAAGTAATAAGACATGACAAGGTGTGGATTATGGCCTGATAAGAGCATGGCTCACGTGCATTATGAGGCATAAGGCGCTTGCACCAAGTGCCTTTAGCACCTGGAAAGTGCTCTTATCAGGCCATAGCCCACACCTCAGAGTGTCTTATTGCACTTACAAAATGGGTCCCCCAAGTTACTATTTAAGAAAAAGAAAAATTAATGGAAATATGCCAAAACAATTGAAAACCCTAAGGTTTTAATACCAGAAGGAGTGAAATAGTCCCTCCATTGAGGTAAAGTTTCTGAAGTGTTTGATGGGCTGTATAGCCCCCCCCCACACACACACAGATACTACTTAGGTTGTCTTCCACACCAGCACACACTGTATTAAATTGGATTCACCACTGCTCACAGTGAGAACTGTTTGATGGCCAGTACAGGGTGGTCTCCTCTCCCTTCCAACACTCAGACAGACAGATACCGATGAGGTTGTCCTTCTGTTCCACTGCACAACTGTATTAAATCATAATTTGCACTTCCACCCCCCTTCCTCCCTCCCAACACTCAAACAGACAGATACTGGTGAGGTTGCCCTTCTGTTCCCTGCACAACTGCGTTAAATTACAATTTGCACTACCACACACCCATTTTCATGAATGGTGTCTCTGGTAGCGAGGAATGAGCAGTTGAGCCATTTTGAAAGTGAGTGGCTGCTTTCAATTAAGAGCAAGTGTGTCATTTGCTAGTCACCATACATACTGCTTCTGCAATCGTGGTTTCTAACGTCGGAATGCTCACTTTGCTGTACTGAAGAAAACTTGTACGTTTGACATACTTTTTTCACCTTATTACTACTGTATATTAGAGGCAGTGTAGGAGTACATCTCTGGTTTTATTTTGAGGATGCATTCTGGCAGCACATGTATCGTCAATAGGTTTAAAACTGAGTTGAAAACTTATTTATTTGATTTAGCCTTCCCAAAATATGGATAAATTGTCTGATTTTTGTTTTAACTCTATTTTATCCATTGTAACTGGTTTTATGTACAGTGCCTTGGTTTGGAAAGGCGCTATAAAAATAAAGTTTGATTTAATTTGATTTGATTTGTTAGCTTTGTTGCGGTCAACTTTTTTACGGGAGCAGAACAGAGGGTACAGTTTGATTTTCTAAAGTTTTGCTATGACATGAGTTTGGAGTACTGTTTTATTTTATAACCGTTTCCCATGAGATGATTTTCCTTACATAAATGTGTGCATTTCTATGTCTGTGTTGGGGAAAGGGGGGATTGTTCACCTGGAGCTTTTCCTACTTTGAAAATATGTTGGTTAGGCTCAGTGATGTCCTTCTGTTGTTGGGATCACATTGGCACAAGTAGTGCCAGTTGTAAAGTTATGTTCTGATAAGGACACAGCTGGAAAAGGCTTTCAGCCAGTCAGGGTTCTGGATTTTGTTTGCCCATTTTATAATCACCTTTACCAGATGAGTAAATACCATTCTTTAGTTTATGGGCATCTCTCCAAACCATACAAATACTGTAAAATCCTCAGTCCCAGAGCAAGGACTTTCAGTATGCAAATCATTGTATAAAGCAGGCAAAGGTGGCTTTCTATGCCATATGCTGCCATGAAAACTGGAAGGCACTTCTATGATAAACTTAGAGACTGTTTGCCTTTAACAGTATTGAGCATACCAGCCAATGTTTTTTTTGGTTTTTTAACTAGGAGAGACATACCAAGCTGAAGCTTGTTTACAGGTGTGACCTGGGAGCACAAGGAAGTTAAGTGCCTTGCTCAGGGTCACACAGTATGCAAGTGGGGGCTGAGGGATTCAAACCCAGGTCTCCAGGTTTGCAGCTCAGAGCCTTAAACCATTGCACTATACTGCCTCCTGAAAAGTTGGCATTGGCATGATAAATATAACAACAGGCATTCAATATGGATCACCCCAGGACTCTGTTGCGGAAAGTAGTTGTATATGGTTTTGGTATTGTGCACATCACCATTTCAGGAATCACTGATGTGCAATTCACCCATTTGGAGTTTGTTGATAAATTTTCACTCATATGACGTGGAACTCAATATTGTGAGCAACTGTTGTTACAAAGGTTTCTTTCTTAAAACATAAGGAAATGAATTTCTAAAAGTTAGGTTAACGCATCAGTTAAGTTGGGAAATGTGAGGTTCGGGTAAAATGTCCTCTGAATGTTGATGATGCTGTGGTGTAGTGTTCCTTGCGGTTTTAACAATCATACCGCACAGCATTTGTATTAGAAAAGGAGAAAACATTAACATTCAATCATTTAAAGGTCTCAAATAGTGCTTATAGCAGTCTGATGTCCAACGCTCTAATTCTTGTAAATCAATGTTGGACCCCCCATTTACTGCAGCCTGTGTGGCTGCCCCAATTCTGAATGAAAGGGAAGAGAACCTTTTCGGGTCCTCCCCCACAAATTCCACTCCTTCTTTTTTAAATGGCCATCACCTGATAGCTTGTCACAGGTTTTTCATCCCCGTATGCGAACAGCTGGCCCATTCTGGTGCTTTGCACTGCGACGTATGCTCACAGTGCTCGAACAGGGCATACATCTCTATTTTGGTTTTGCATGAGCTTTACCCTGGCCCTGGTGCCCATCTGATCTGTCTTTGATTGTCTGATAAATAAAGTTATTTCACCCGAGTCCCAAGCCATGTCCTCCCATCTCAAACCCCTGCCCCTCCCCTTTTTCATGCCCTACTACCTCGCTTACTCTAAATGCACCATGAAGCATCACCGAGTATATAGCTGCAAACAGTGTGGCCTCATCTGCTGACTGGCAGATCCTAGGCAGTGCTCCCATAAGCCCCTGCAATAGCATTTCTGATACTGGTCACCTGTTGTCTTCTGTTCTACCCCTAATGCGTCCCCACCCTTGCGTCATTCTCCTAACATAGTTTTTGTCGGGTCACCCCATCCTCTTAAGCTAGGAATGCTACTTGATCACTGCCAAATGTACAACAATGGTTCCATGAGCCACCCCTCTTCCCAATTTTATACTACATACTTTTTGACTTATTTGTCAGTGACTGGCTCACTTACCTCCATGTGCTGACCCTCTCTGAAAGTTTGGAACATCCACCAGGACCCTTTGTATGCCTTCAGGGTCCTGGGAGGCCAGGACTTATGAAACAGCAATTTGGCTCCTTCCAGCCAATCTCCCAAATGCCTGGCAGTACTGGTGTTTTATTGCACCTCTGCCCTCAGTGCAACAGCCCGGAACCTGTCCAACTGCAGACAGGAGAGGCTATCAACTATTGTATTCTGTACCCTGTCAATATGTCTAGCCCTAAAAGACATGTTCAGCTTAGGGCCTTGTAAGACTAACTGTCATAACATCCGCATGACTGATTCAGACATTGCCCCTCTTTTGTTGAGCACTTTAACTACTGCCCTGTGGTTACACCAAAAAAAAGTGACTTTTTGGTTGCATAGTTCTTCCACACAGATTAAAGTGCTCACCCAAATGGGTAAGATCTCCAATAGTGTGATGCCCCTTGTCAATCCTCCCTCTCTCCATTCTTTGGGCCATGCCTCTGAAACCCATATTACCCTGAAATGAGCCCTCATGCCTAAGCCACCTGATGTGTTGGAATACAATTTTAGGTCCGTATTGAAAACCCAGTCATCCTGCCAAAAGGATTTCCCATTGAAATCCCTTAGGAAAATTTCCCATATCTGTAGGTCGTCTTTCATGCCCTTTGAGATGTTTACCCAGTGTTACGGCCTGGTAGCCCCTTTTGTGGCTCTTGCCAAATGTTGTGTTAACGCCTGGCCAGGGCTGATCACTCTGCAGGCAAAATTTAAATGTCCAATCAGCTGCTGCACCTGGCGCAACTGCACCCTCCTCCTTTTTCTATGTTCCACCAAGAGCTCTTTGAGCCTCTGTACTTTTTTGTCTGGTAACATAGAAACATAGAAACATAGACTTTGATGGCAGATAAGGACCACTTGGCCCATCTAGTCTGCCCATTTCCCTACCTACAGGATAGGCCGCAGATCCTAGTTAACCAACAGCCGATTTCTTCCTACCCCCCACAAGAATTGCCTTATGTCTGTTCCATGCATTCTTGAATTCTCCCACAGTTTTAGACCCCACAACCTCCTCAGGAAGGCTGTTCCATGCATCCACTACCCTCTCTGTGAAATAATACTTCCTCACATTGCCCTGAACCGCTCCCTCCTCTATCTTTAAATTGTGTCCCTTGTTCTTGCAAGTCTCTTTTCTGAAAGATGCTACCTCTTGGACTTTGTTGATTCCACTGAGGTACTTAAAAGTTTCTATCATGTCCCCTCTCCCTTCTTTCCTCAAGGGATACATATTAAGCTCCTTTAGTCTCTCCTCATACGGCTTCTCTTGCAGACCCTGCACCATTTTAGTTGCCCTCCTCTGGACTGCCTCTATCCTGTCTATGTCCTTGCGGAGATGGGGTATCCAGAACTGGATGCAGTACTCCAGATGGGGTCTCACCAACTGTCTGCACAGAGGCATAACAACTTCCTGTTTTCTGCTGCTGATGCCTCTCCCTATGCATCCCAGTATACCCCCAGCCCTCCCTACTGCCTTCTCATATTGCTTGCTAACCGTAAGGTCATCTGATATGATTACCCCCAGGTCCCTTTTCTTTTTTGTTGTTGTTACTACCTCCCCCCATTGCGTATTCTTCCCCTGGGTTCTTGTTTCCCAGGTGCATTATTTTGCACTTCTTTGCATTGAATCCTAGTTGCCATAATTCTGACCATTCCTCCAACCTTGCCAAGTCCCTTCTCATCCTTTCCACGCCTCCTTGTGTATCAACCCTGTTGCAGATCTTTGTGTCATCTGCAAAGAGGCATACTTTTCCTTCCAGTCCTTCTGCAATGTCACTTATAGACATTAAAAAGGACTGGACCCAGTACTGAACCTGGTGTACCCCACTAGTAACCCCTCTTTCTTCAGAGTGGACTCCATTTACAATTACCTTCTGTGTCCTGTTGTCCAGTCCATGTTTTACCCAGGCTACCACCCTGGGACCCACTCCCAGGCTGGTTAATTTGACTATTAATCTTTGTGTGGAACTGTGTCAAATGCCTTGCTAAAGTCTAGTAGGCCATGTCCACAGCCCCTCCCTCGCTCACTACTTTGGTCACCCAGTCAAAGAAATCTATTAAATCTGGCCTGACATGACCTTCCCGCCAGAACCCATGCTGCCTTGGGTCCTGTACCCCACTGGCCTCTAGGTACTCAACTATTCTTTCCTTCAGAAGTGACTCCATCACTTTCCCTACCACAGAGGTCAAACTGACAGGTCTGTAGTTTCCTGCCTCTGTCTTGGTCCCACTTTTGTGAAAGGGAATCACATCCGCCTTCCTCCAGTCCTTGGGTACCACACCATCCTCCCATGATTTATTAAAAAGAGTAGCCAGTGGTTTCATTAGTTTTCCCTTAATTCTTTTAGAATTCTGGGGTGAATTCCATCAGGACCCATTGCTTTGTCCACCTTCAGTTTTAGGAGTTCTTGCAGAACCCTTTCTTCTGTGAAAGGACAGGGATCGACCCCCCTATCAAGAGTGCTTCTGTTAATTGGATTAGGCACTTCCCCCTCCTCTTTTGTGAATACTGAGCAGAAATATTCATTCAGTGTCCCTGCTTTTTCACTGTCCCCCTCTGCCCACCCACCGTTCATTCTATTCAGCCTCACTATCCCTCCCTTTGTCTTTCGGTAGGTGAAAGCCTCCATCTCTACATCTATCTCAATGCTGAGAAACTCTATTTTTTGGCTGGGACCTTCTGTTTTCTCTGGCGCTAAAGGTACTCCTAGTTCCTGGCAAATTTCCTGAAAACAGGCCAGCAAGTGCACTGTTTCCTCTTTCCCACTGCTGACTAGCAGAAAATTGTCTAGGTAATGAATGACAGCCCTGTATCCCGACCTCTGCTGAAAAAAACATTGTAGACAGTTGCTAAAGAGTTCAAAAGTAGCACAAGCCATGAAGCACCCCACGGGCATGGCCTTGTCAAAGTAATACTGGTTTCCCACCTTGAAGCACAGTAGGTTCCAGTCCTCTGACCATACCAGTAATAATCTGAAAGCTGCTTCAATACCTATCTTTGTCAACCATGCCCCAAGGGTGGCCCTAATAATCTGCACCACTTCCTCTAAGGTGGCATATTTTACATTGCTGTCTTCCTGTCCATATAATAATTTACAGAGTCCCCATCCGAAAAAAACAGGTGATGTATCACCCAAAATTCTCACGGTTGTTTTTTGGGTACTAGGCCTAAGGGAGATACCTTCAAATTATGAAAGGGCAGCTTATCAAATGGTCCTTCAACCCTCCCGGCCTTTTTTTCTTTGTTTATTTTCTGAAGTAGTAACTCCTCTTTTTCTCATATTGAACCTAATTTTTTTGCTTCACTAGCTGCCATTTAAATTGTAAGTTAAACCCCCTTTTAAAACTCTCTACTAGTTTTTTGGCAGCATCCTTGTACAGGTATTCTTGAATTTAGTGTTCTAATATGCTCACCTTAATGTCTTGTTTTGGGAGCCACCTTCCCCCACCTCATTACTGACTCTACCCCTGCCCTCCATTGTAACTCCTCCCTCTGTACACCCTCCTGCACTGTTGTGCTCTGTTTCCCAAGTGCCCACCCTGAAAGGGCTGATTAGGCTGGCTGTGGGTGGAGCCCACCTATCCTCCATTAACCCAATTTGTTCTGCATTTTGAGGCTGATTGGCTGCCCCCAAACTTAGAGCATGCATGCCTAAATCTGAATTGGGGCCATGAGCAAAAGGTTCTATTGTATCCCCAACAACATTTCTGTATCAGAGTGAGTTTCTTCCCACATTCCTCTTCATCACTGGCTGTGTCTGTCATGCAGTCCAGCCATAGATCTAATTGTTTCTTGTCCCATCTCACTTCCCAAAATGTTGCCATTCTTTGACGAAACATCTCATCGTACTGGAGCCAGTTATTACTTGCACTCATCTTGGCCATTTGTATTATTAAAGAGTATGTGAGGAGGGGTATCGCCAGTTCTGGCTTTTTCTCTATTACTATGGTTGAATAGGTGATGAAACCGATGGACCATGCATCCCATGTCTTCCCTTTTGTGGACTTGTCCTCTTCTCCATTTCCCAATAAGACAATGGCTGCTGCCATATTTTGTTTGCCTATGCTCTCCTCATCATACTTCATCACTGATTCCTTGCTGACCAGTGTGAAAACATCTACAAAATCTCCTTTTCAAATCTTCTATTTTGTTGCCAGGAGGATGTGTTCCCCTATCCTCATCCCTGGTGTTCCCACATCCCTTGTTCCCATACCCTCCCCCAAACCCATGGACTTGTCTGTGGTAGCTCCCTCGCCTTTACCCTCCTTTGTATCTGCTAATGATTTTTTGACTTGCCCCAGACCATCGTTATCTAAGGAGCCAATCATTTGTTCCACATATTCTTTTATACTACTACCAATGTTCAAACCTTCATTACCTGGCTTGGGGACTGGTTCCAGTGTGGGGCTTAGTTTCAGGCTTGGAAGCCAGCTGTTGTCTGGTGCTGGTGAGTTCACAGGCAGGGGTAGTGGAGGTAGAGTGGGCTAAAGGGCCAGGTGTGGGAGATGAGTAAGGGAGAGGTGGTAGTATTGAAGAGGACTCTGGAACAGGCTGGGGGCAAGGTGCTGGCTGTGGGGAAAGAGGCAAGGGCATCTCCAGCTCTAGTGGTGTTGGGCTGGCCGGCCTTGCTGGAGGCCTTTTTCCACTCTTGCCCCCTTTTCCTTTGTCACCCTTCAACTTCTCACCCCTCCCAGGCTCCTTGCCCTCTGCCAGCTCCCAAATCTTATTTGCCTTGTCTGCCAATTCCATGATGGCTTTATAGGCATCTTCCTTCATCATCCGGTTTTTCCTGGGTGCCATTGTTAATGTCTTCCAAAGTACAGGAGAAGGAAAAAGCTGAAAATAGAATAGCAACATTAGTATCCGAACTTAATGTAAATCTTCCTCCTTATTTGTCCTTTTAGCACACCAGCCATCACTGTTGGTTATATACAGTATACCTATTATAAATAATTCAGACTTTTGTTATTATCCCCCTTTTGGTTTATATTTCTTTTTTATAAAGCAAACAGCCCTCCTTCAGCTGAGACCTTCTGTGGCCTACATTCCTGTATCTCTTTCGCTCCTGTTTTTTTTTTTATTCACTTTCAGCTACTTTCAAATCACATTCAAGGCCCCTTTGTCTTCTAATTTGACTTGTCTCATTTGTCATGCAAGTAAATGTTCTTGTTGTATGTATAGTATGTTGAAATATGTGATGTGATTGATGCTGAGACATGTCCCATAAAATGCATTGCTTCAAATGACAAAACGTCCCCTGCTTTGCAATTACAGACTTGCAGTGAAAAGGAACATTATTGATAAGTAGAGTCTTTTCATGTACATTATAATTTCCTTACATATTCCAGACTGTGCTGAATAAGATCAAGTGTTTAGCTGGAGCAAATGTCCCATCAATATTTTAAAATGGTGGACACCCACCCTGTTGTGCTAAAAATGGCATCCACATCCCTCCGCCTCTTTTGGCGTCTGCAATAGCCTGACCCCTTTTAAGATGGCTGCCACCCATGTGCAGTATCTTAAGATGGTGGAAGTCAACTTGTAGCCTCTTAAAAGGGCAGTCGCTCTAGCTGTTCAATGATGGGATCCACCCTCATCACAATATCGTCTGGCTCCCATTCCTCTTTTTTTATTTTGATAAATATGTTTTCAGATTTGACCCCTTTTTTTATTAGTTGCCCTTCTGTAGACCGTCACCTCCCCCCCTCCCGTGGTTTTTGTTTTTTGGTGGAATTAAAACCCGTATCTGCCTCTGTTATTATTCTTTTTAACCCTTGTGCTGAACAATAACTCCTTCTTTGACCCCCCAGAAAGTCCCATTGTACATCCAAAACCCCCATTCTTCTATGAATCCTCTGGGCCTGGTGATTCTTCTTGCACACTTTGCCTTTTTTTAAACAACTTATCCCGAGTTGAGAGTCCACCGACTCATACTCAGTCTAGGTACCCAACCATGCACCTTTCTGAAATGAAGCAAGCTGGGTCATAATAATATGGCTGGCACTCTCCCTGGCTAATGCCACGTGGTGGGCCCCCAAACTTGTTATGGCCATTAAAGCTTTGTAATGCTTGGCAACCCCTTTTAACCCCTAGCCCCACACTCTCTCTCACTCTCTGTTTTCTGCTCCAAATGGATACCTGGCTATTCTTTAGAAGCCCCCCCCCCATTTTGTGAGGTTGTGCTTACCTCACTGTACCTCTGTCCTTCCCACCTCTGAGTCATCTTGGTCCCCCAACCCCCTCCCCTTTTTCCCCTCACCCTCTTAATACTTCTGAGCTATCCCCATTGACCGGAGGACTGGGACAATAGCGTTTTCCCCTGAAAACAGGCAAACCTCATTAGACAAATTAAAATGTAATTTGTGATCATTACAGCCATAATGTTAGTGTTAGACAAATTAAAATGTAATCTGTGGACATTACAGTGCTCTGCAAAGAGATTCAATTTATGTTAAAGTCCAATCTTGGACAATGGAAGAAATATCATATCATCTGCAAGTATTGAACATGTCTGTCCAAGGATACTAGGAAAAAGAAAGGAGGGATGTTCGAGTTTAACAATAATAGAAACATAGAAACATAGACTTTGATGGCAGATAAGGACCACTAGGCCCATCTAGTCTGCCCATTTCCCTACCTACAGGATAGGCCGCAGATCCTAGTTAACCAACAGCCGATTTCTTCCTACCCCCCACAAGAATTGCCTTATGTCTGTCCCATACATTCTTGAATTCTCCCACAGTTTTAGACCCCACAACCTCCTCAGGAAGGCTGTTCCATGCATCCACTACCCTCTCTGTGAAATAATACTTCCTCACATTGCCCCTGAACCGCCCTCCCTCTATCTTTAAATTGTGTCCCCTTGTTCTTGCAAGTCTCTTTTTCTGAAAGATGCTACCCTCTTGGACTTTGTTGATTCCACTGAGGTACTTAAAAGTTTCTATCATGTCCCCCTCTCCCTTCTTTCCTCAAGGGTATACATATTAAGCTCCTTTAGTCTCTCCTCATACGGCTTCTCTTGCAGACCCTGCACCATTTTAGTTGCCCTCCTCTGGACTGCCTCTATCCTGTCTATGTCCTTGCAGAGATGGGGTCTCCAGAACTGGACACAGTACTCCAGATGGGGTCTCACCAATTGTCTGTACAGAGGCATAGCAACTTCCTGTTTTCTGCTGCTGATGCCTCTCCCTATACATCCCAGTATATCCCCAGCCCTCCCTACTGCCTTCTCACATTGCTTGCTAACCGTAAGGTCATCTGATATGATTACCCCCAGGTCCCTTTCCTTTTTTGTTGTTGTTACTACCTCCCCACCCATTGTGTATTCTTTCCCTGGGTTCTTGTTTCCCAGGTGCATTATTTTGCACTTCTTTGCATTGAATCCTAGCTGTCATACTTCTGACCATTCCTCCAACCTTGCCAAGTCCCTTTCATCCTTTCCACGCCTCCTTGTGTATCAACCCTGTTGCAGATTTTGTGTCATCTGCAAAAGGCATACTTTTCCTTCCAGTCCCTCTGCAATGTCACTGATGAAGACATTAAAAGGACTGGACCCAATACTGAACCCTGCGCACCCACTAGTAACCCCCTTTCTTCAGAATGGACTCCATTTACAATTACCTTCTGTGTCCTGTTGTCCAGCCAATGTTTTACCCAGGCTACCACCCTGGGACCCACTCCCAGGCTGGTTAATTTGACTATTAATCTTTTGTGTGGGACTGTGTCAAATGCCTTGCTAAAGTCTAGGGAGGCCATGTCCACAGCCCCTCCCTGGTCTACTACTTTGGTCACCCAGTCAAAGAAATCTATTAGATTCGTCTGACATGACCTTCCCGCTGTGAACCCATGCTGCCTTGGGTCCTGTGCCCCACTGGCCTCTAGGTACTCGACTATTCTTTCCTTCAGAAGTGACTCCATCACTTTCCCTACCACAGAGGTCAGACTGACAGGTCTGTAGTTTCCTGCCTCTGTCTTGGTCCCACTTTTGTGAAGGGGAATCACATCCACCTTCCTCCAGTCCTCGGGTACCACACCATCCTCCCATGATTTATTAAAAAGAGTAGCCAGTGGTTTAACTAGTTCCTCCCTTAATTCTTTTAGAATTCTGGGGTGAATTCCATCAGGACCCATTGCTTTGTCCACCTTCAGTTTTAGGAGTTCTTGCAGAACCCTTTCTTCTGTGAAAGGACTGGGATCGACCCCCCTATCAAGAGTGCTTCTGTTAATTGGATTAGGCACTTCCCCCTCCTCTTTTGTGAATACTGAGCAGAAATATTCATTCAGTATTCCTGCTTTTTCACTGTCCCCCTCTGCCCACCCACTGTTCATTCTATTCAGCCTCACTATCCTCCCTTTGTCTTTCTACGCTGATGTACCTATAAAAGGTTTTATCCCCTTCTTAACTGAGTTGGCTATCTTTCCTCAGTTTGGGCCTTTGCTATTCTGACTTCCCTCCCTGCTTCCTTCTGCCTTAACTGGTACAGCTCTCTGTCCTGCTCCTTCTGTGTTTTCTATACTTCGAATGCTATCTTTTTCTTCCTGACTTTCACAGCCACCTCTTTTGAGAACCATAGTGGCTTTTTCTTTCATTTTGATTTGTTCATTTGCTTCACACAAAGGCTTGTTGCCTCTGTGATGGCAGTTTTGATAATTCCCATTGTTGCTCCACACCTCCTTCTATCCTGTTTGCTAGTGCTTTTCTGAGGCACTCTCCATCTTACAAAGTCAGCCCTCCTAAAGTCCAGTACCCTCACTTTTGTATGGCTTGACTCTGTAGCTGAGTTTAACGTGAACCACACTGTTTGATGGTCACTTGTCCCCAGATGGGAACCCACTTCTAGATCTGAGATCCTCTCACTGCCCCGCTTGAGAGTACGATGTCTAAGATTGCTCCTCACGAGTGGGTTCCAACTAGCTGTCTAATGCCGCCACCTGTAGGGCATCAAGAATGGCCCTGCTCTGATGTGGCTGCAGCAAATGTGCTCCAGTTAACATCTGGCATATTCAGGTCTCCCATCAACAGTATCTCCCCTTTCTCTGCCATTCTAAGAATGCCTTCTATCATATCCTTGTCCATTCCTTCCCCTGACATGGGGGTCTGTACACAACCCCTGTGCGGATTGTGGTGCCCTTTCCAGTCTCCAATGTGACCCACAGTGCCTCCTCTCCTCCCTGTTTACTCTTTTGTTCAGTTGCTTTTATCCCTTCCTTTACATAGAGAGCTACTCCTCCCCCTCTTCTCCCCTGCCTGTCTCTCCTGTAGGTTATGTACCCTGGTATGTTAACATCCCAGTCATGGTTCTCTGTGTACCATGTTTCTGTGACTGCTACGATATCCAGGCATCCCTCTTCCATTAAGGCCATCAGCTCAGGGAGCTTGTTGCCCAGACTGTGGGCATTGGTACTCATTACCCTTCATTTCCTGATGGCCTTGCTCCCTTTTGCCCCATCCCTGTCCTTCTTGCCTTTGTCACTTTCTCCATTTACCCCTGCCCTTCTCCCTATCGACACCTCTATGTTGGTGTTTGCCGCACTTACTACCGTGATTATTTGGGGGGGCTAGGATTTTCCTGCTCCTTTCAGTGCCTCCCCCATTGGCTAGTTTAAAAGCTTGCCAATGAAGCATTTAAACCTATCACCTAGGATCCTGGTTCCCCTCCCGGACAGATGCAGCCCATCATGCCAGTATAGGCTTGCATCACTCCAGGTGGACCCCAGTCCCCAATGAAGCCAAATCCCTGAGCTCCACACCAGTTTTTCAACCACTGATTGAATCCCATGGTGCGGAACACCCTAGCCTCTCCTATGCCATAGATGGGTAGCACCTCCGAGAAGGTTACCATGCGTGCTACTTGACTAAGGCCCCTCCCCAATTCCACAAACTCTTCCTGCACTTCTCTAATCCCTTTCTTAGCCAGGTCATTTGTCCCTAGGTGGACAATGACATCCAGCTCCCTCCCCTGTGCAGCTGCTCTGGCAATCCTGAGGATTCACTCCCTGTCCCTCCAAGCCATGGCGCCAGGCAGGCACCTTACCTCCCTCTCCCCTTCCTCCCCAGTTCTACCTTCCTAACAATGGAGTCCCCCACCAGGAGTTGTTTCCTTCCCTGCAGGGTCCCCTGCCACCCTCCTGTGGGTCTCCTTTGTGGAGGTTCCCAGCATCCTCCTTGGTCTCCACTGTGGGTGCCTCCATAGAGGAACCACACTTTGCCAGAATGGCATAGGAATTGTGGAGAGGTACAATGGGAAGGATGCGCCTCTGTTCTGATAATATCATTTACATATAAATTAAATAGTAGTGGAGCCAGCAAACAGCTGTTTACTGCTCTGCTAGTACCTTACAAACATAGACAAATTCCCTTCTATGTCAAATCGGATGCAAGAATCATTATCAGTATATTACTGTATAATAGGATGGAAAAGGTTGTGTTCAATGTTTAGCAACATTAATTTCTCACAGAGAATATTTCTGTCACTAGAATCAAAAATTGATGAAAAATCAATAAATGTTGCATACAGTTTAGTTAATAGTATATGGTTAGGGCTTATTATGTATTGCAAAGGCAAGGCAAGGCAATATTTATTTATAAAGTGCCCTATCCCAGGGGCTCAGGGCATTGTGCATGCAACACATCAAAATAATTCAGTGGCTCTCAAAAAGTAGTTTTGCACAGTTGAAAAGTTGTTGTGCACATTATAAAGATATTGTTGTTGCACATTCTTTCATGAAGTGCACCTGTGTCCCTGCTTGCACTGACTCCTGTCTGGCAACCAGCTTTCATTTTCAGTGAGTACCCTGGGTGCATGCTTCAGCTCCCACTTGTACTGACTTGTGTGAGCAGTAGTCTGTCTTTGCAACCACACTAGCAATCATTTTTGGAAATATTACCATTATAAAATATATTTGAAAAAAATGTATCTTCAGGAATATGGGCCAATAAGGAGGCTTGATAGTTACTTGAACCATTGGCTACAAGAAACCAAATCCTTTTTGTGTTCTGATCAATGGTTACCTATAATAGTTCTTCCCAGAGGGTATTCTGGAATATTCTTTTCTAAGCAGAGCTTTATAAAGTTTCTGATTTGCATTTGTTATGTTGCAATTTTCTCTGGATCAATTATTTTGGTCTGTTTAACAAAATGTGTTAAATGTATTAAGAGAGTCTGCATATCTGATTAGACCATGAGTTTACATTATAACCATCTTTTTCTCTATATACAGTAATACTGGTAGTCAAATAGTAAATACTGTACAGATTCCTCCCTGTATAGTTCTTCAAATTTTGACCTATTATTACGTTTGTATAATTCCTTAATCAGACTATCTTTCATATCTAAAGTTACTTTTAACCCTTTCTTTGAATAATACTCACAGTTAGTTTAACTGGATGAGATGATCTAGTACTATAAAATTTCCTCTCGTGTATCTTTATCATGGTTTCTAAGGGGACATGATCACTTTTTGCATGCATATCAATTTGCATTGAATAAAATGTATCAACCTCATTGCTGAGACACAGCAAATAATTACTGTTCTGACTGAATCACCAGAGTATGTAGATTTACCTTCTCTATTTATCTGGCTGGGACCTCTGAAAACTATTAAATTATTATATTTTATGAGTTTATTAAAATGTTCTCTGTTTTCATTTTTCATTGCATTTACTGCCTATATAAAAACACAGTAGGCATTTTTAGCAATACTGTAAGGTGCTCTACTTGATTTTTAATGGCTATCCATATTATCTCAACACCCCACAAATGTTGTTTGCCTTAACTTCAGTTCATCAGTTACTGTACAAAAGCATTATGGTGCACAAAGCAAAAAGTGCACTCAAGAGTCAAAGAATTAACAGGACAAAGTGCTATGAAGGAAAAAAATAACAGCTTTATTAGTTAGATTGCAGGAGGCTAGGCAGTCAGCAAGCAAAGTTTTTAGACAACTAAGAACATATTTAAACTAGAATGTTGGGGAAACAGTGGTAGTACCAGTACCAGAAAATGAGATGTTAAAAATTTTAAAATTAAATGCAACACCAAACTACGCAGAGCCTAACAGAAACCCCAGTAAATATAATAAAACATTTTCTATGAAAGAAATTTGTTGGAATGGCCTGTTAATTCACACCAGAAGTTTGAACAATAAAATGGATGAGCTGCTAAATGGTCGACTAAGCCCCAATATACTGTAATTGGGATATCGGAAACGTGGTGGGATGACAAAGTCAGCTAGAACACTTCCCTTGAAAATTATAACATCTTCTGGAAGGAAAGATTTGGGAAAAAAGGAGGTGGAATTGTCATAAACATACAAAAATACCCTTAATGACATTGATATTTCATAAAACATTTAAGAACACTAATATTAAACCAGAGACCATTTTGGTAAAGGTAACAGCTAATGTAAGGGAAGAGCTCTTGTTTGACTCAACTATATCCCCCAGACTCTAAAGACACTATTAAACAAACCATACAGGAGGAATTTAACAATACCCATGATAAATACAATACAGTAATTATACTGTAGGAGACTTTAATTTACCAGTGAATGGACACTACCTCTGTTTTTTTCAGCTTAAAACCTGCCCCTCTAGCGAGCGGTGTGAGCGTGCACAGGGCCGCACACAGAGATGCGTGCAAAGACAAGAGCATTTGTTCATGTCTGCTGTGTCCGCTGGGCACGCTGAAACTGCTGGCACTAGACAAACTTGGATAAGATAATTTTAGCATATCCTCTACTTAGTAAATATACACCTTTAATAATGGAAAAAGAACTTAGTAAGTGTATGCAATGTTTGATGTATAGTGAGGGAAAGTATGGGAGTGAGTATGCATGTGCTAATTGCCATCTGATTACTACTCTTGAAGCAGAGATAGCATTTCTGCTTAATATTAAACCAGTTTCTACTGATATTAGGATATTGGAAAGTTACATTGATCTTATGGATAAACAACTTCAGTCTAATGAAGAATTTTCTCCACATTTAGGAAGCATTTCTATGCCTCCTGATGAGGAGACAATTGTAATGACTAGTACTAGTATACCTGTTGCCTCTGCCCCCTCTTATAAGGTGGATGATTATCCACCCTCTTCTCATGATAATGATGACTTGACCATTGTCACAAAGCCTCTTAAAAAAAGGAGGGGTGGTCAAATACACAATAGTGCCCCTATTGAAACTTGTAATAGGTTTGAGCAATTGACTGTATCAAAATAATGAAGTGCTACATGATTTATCCTGTGCATCACCCTCTGTTGATAATAATGGTTTAAAAACACTTTTTAATCAGGAGTTAATGCCCATGAATATTTGTCCTAGTAAGTCTCAGGCTACCAAATCAATACCTATTAAGTTAATCACTCCAGAGTGTGTTAAACAATCACCTGTTTCTGATTCTTGTACCCTCTGTCTCAAAACAAGTGTTAGTCCTGGGAGAGTCAATCATTGCAAATTGACAGGGTGGTATGTACACAGCAACAAGAGCAACTGCACTTGTTCTAGCTTCTGTGGGGCCAGGGTATCTGACATTACCTCCATGATGCCTAAAATTTTACAAAATGTGGGGGAAAATCCACTGGTTAGCATACATGCCAGTGTTAATGATATAAACAACACCCCATTTAATCAGTTACAACAGGACTATGTGGCATTATGTAACCTGTTACTTGATAGGGGATGCTGTGTATGTATATCTGAAATTCGACCTGTCCCGAGAGCAACATCTACTATGATGCAGAAAATCAAAGCCCTAAATTAATGGCTGAGAAAGTGGTGTTTTAAGCAGGATATACCCTGTATTACCCACTGGGAATCATTTTCAGATCATTTTTCCTTGTTTTGCTGGGACGGTTTACATCTCAGTCGTAGGGGTAGTACACTTATGGGAAAAGTATCACTAAAATCATAAATCATTGTTTAAACTAAAAACAATGGGTGAGAATGGGTCTATTCCCAAGTCTCTGAATACTTACCAAAATATTATTACAACTAAATGTAAATTCCTAGCTTTGAATGCAAGATCTTTAAACTAACTCAAATTAGCAGAACTCGAAGCCATATGTAAAACTTTAAATATAGGTGTGGTGGGAGTAACTGAAACTTGGTGGGACGCATCCTCAATTGGGTCCACAGAAATTCCAGGTTATAAGTTATATCATAAAAACAGATTAGATAAGCAAGGCGGTGGAGTTTGTATGTACATACAAAATGATATTCCTTCTTTTGAAGAGTGTTATCCCTTTCCTTTGGAAAGTATATGGGTTAAAATCTTATTGAAGGAGCAGTCTTATATAACCATTGGTAACATCTATCGACCTCCATCTGAAAATTCAGATTACACAACTGATATTGTTTAAAGAAATTACACATTTTTCAGAATCTCAAGATACTGTAATATTTGGTGACTTTAACCTCCCTCATATTAACTGGGACTCATTCTCAGGACAGTTCTATGCCGAGAAAGGACTAATAGATGTGGTAGTTAGTACTGGATTGCAACAACTTGTTACTGAACCCACTCGAGGTCCTAATATTTTGGATCTATTATTTACTAACATAGAACAACAAATTAGCAATTTACAAATTTGGGATCCACTTGGGACCATTGATCATTCATCTATTCTTTTTGAAATTCAACAATTTAAAACTACACAAAGGAAGTTATACTGTACAAAAAATTATAATAAAGCACATTTTTCTAAAATCAAGGAATACTTACAAAACATAAACTGGGAATCTAATCTTCTTAATTGTACAACACAACAAGCTTGGGACTTTTTTAAAAACATTGTACATTATTTGGACAATACCTTTATTCCATCTAAGAGGAAATTTAATAATAAAGGAAAAATTCTCCCATGGTTCAACAAGACAATTAAAAATCAGATTAAAATAAAAATTTAACTTTTTAGGAAACTTTTGAATAGTTCTGTTCCATTTAAAACTGCTCTATTACATAAATACAGACTATCTGTGAACAACTTAAAAAATTCTATTAAATTGGCAAAAAATAAGCTAGAATTTAAACTAGCTCACACAAAAGACTGTCACAAATCTCTTTTCTCCTATATAAATAGTAAAAAAGGTGTATCAAGGACCATTGGTCCCATTATAACCCATGGCTCTTCTCTATCTGATATAGAAACCTCAACTCTCTTTAATAAGTACCTTTGTTCTGTCTTCTCTCAAAAATCACCTATTAGTACATTTAAAGTTCACCATGTAGATTATCATAGGTTCTATCCAACTGACATTATACAGGCTATCAAAAAACTAAAAAAAAAATACTAGTCCAGGCCCAGACGGTATTCATCCATGGTTTCTGATCGAAACCTTTATAAATATTTCTATACCTTTGTCAATTATCTTCAACAAATCCTTACAAGAAAGCATTGTACCAAATGATTGGCATTCAGCAATAGTTACTCCCATATTTAAAAAAGGCAATAGAGGTTCTGTGCAAAATTATCATCCAATTAGCCTGACCTCAGTGGCTGGTAAATTAATGGAATGAGTGATGAAGTCTCTAATAGATCAAGATTGTAAAAAATTAGGAATTTATGATTCAAATCAGCATGGGTTTACTCCCAAGTATTCCTGCACCACCAATCTGATATATTTTTACAATAATATAAGTATTCTACTAGATGTGGGTATTCCTACTGATGTAATTCTTTTGGACTTTAGTAGAGCTTTCGATAAAGTCTCACATGAAAAACCCATTACTAAAATGCACAATCTAGGTTTGTCACCTGATATTGTCAACTGGACTTTAAACTGGTTGACAAATCAATCTCAGAGAGTCAGAATTAATGATATCTTGTCTGATTCGGGTAGTGTGACAAGTGGCATACCACAGGGGACGGTCTTGGGACCAACATTGTTTAATCTCTTTATCAGTGATTTACAAACAGGGCCAAATAACTTCATGGTTAAGTTTGCAGACGATACTAAATTGGGGGGGGCAAGGTTAATAATCTAGAAAATATTTCTGCATTAAAGAAGGATTTGGAAAAACTAACACTTTGGGCAAATGAAAATCATATGCAGTTCAATCAAGACAAATGTTTAGTAGTGCATTTCGGAGTAAATAATCCAAAAACGATATATTATATAAACGGACTACCACTTCACTCATCAAACTGTGAAAAAGATTTAGGGATATATGTTAATAATAAACTTATGTCAAATGATCACTGTGTTAGAACTGCTTGCATGACCAACAGACTTTTGAAGCAAATAAAACACACTTTTGTTAATTGCACTGAACAATGCCTTATTCCATTGTATAGGCATACATTAGACCTGATCTAGACTATGGCCCCTTTCTGGAATCCAAACCAAAAAGACATAGCAATTCTTGAACAGGTTCAAAGGAGAGTAACTAGAATGATTCCAAGATTAACAAACTTGGATTATCAGAACAGATTAAAAGCTACTGGCCCTTTTCTCTTCAAACTAGAAGATTAAGAGGTGATATGCTTATGGTTTTTAATTTAATAAATTCACCAGATCTAATGGAAAAATGTGGTCTAACACTCTCCAAAAGGAGACATTTTCTGAGACTGCATAATAAACAGTTTGAAGTAAAAACTTATAAAACCAGCAAAAGGGGAAACTTTTTTTCCAATAAGAGCATCCGTTGTATGGAACATCTTGCCACAAGAATTGGTAGAGGCAACTAGTGTCACTGTCTTTAAAAACAAATTAGATGTTAGGTTGAGGGATAATAGATAAATAATGTCCCACATAGTGTGGGAAACAGTCTTGATGGGCTCTGGCCTTCTTCTGTTCTTTCATACCAAGTAATACCAAGTAATCATTTGGTTAGACACAGTGGGGACTCTAGACTGTCTTAGTCCTTTCTGGACACGATAACTGAGTGTAATCTGAAACAAAATGTCACTAAAGCTACCAGAGGAGATACTATTCTGGATTTAGTTCTTAGTTCACATAAAGTACAGTACAGTAAGCATTAAAATTTAATTGAAATGAGTTGCTAGCTAGATTGAGTACGAGACAATTTTCAGTTAGTTGGTGGCTTTTAATACAAGTTCTCAAATAAATAAAGTTTAATCAGTTGTTAACCTGTTGTTAACCAGTTTTCTGTGTTTCTAATATTAATGACCACATCACAGGGTTGACAACCGGTTTGCACTTCATTGTGTATTGGATAAGAAATGTCAACATTTAGAGTTAGCAGCTCATTGAGAATGGGTTTAGAAAATCGAATGATGACACAGTATCAGTGAGCTCATTTTAAAGTTTAATGCTGACTGTAATGTACTAATTAAGACCTGTAAAGTAACTGAACACCTGGCAAGTAGTAACCATTGAATGGTCACTTTTCACATAGAGCACTAAAACCCTAGGAACCTTGAATTTACTGAAACTTGCTTATACCATAAAGCAAATATAGAATCTATTATAAGACAGTTTGCAGGAAGTGACAACAATGTGGAGGATTTATTGAATTTATTTAAAGGTATAGTTCTGGGATCTCGGACCATCACATCCCTAAAATATTTTTATTTTACAGTTTTTTTGGCCAGGAAAAACATACTGTGTCAAATATTTATTTCCATGTGTGCCCTGAAAGCACAGGGAAGTTAAATGATTTGCTCAAGATCACACCGTATGCAAGTGGTGGCTGTGGGACTCAAACCCAGTTCTCCAAATTTGTAACTCAGCGCTCATAACCACTATGCTATACTGCTTCCTCAGAATAAAAATGTACAATAAAAAAGCCTGTAAGCCAAAATGGTTGACTAGAAAAATACAACAAGCCATTAAAGACAGAAACATGCCTGTGAAAAATATAAGGATTTAGGAGCCTTAGTTATGGACAAGATAGAAACACCAGCTAAAAAAAACTAAATGGTTGATTAATAAAGAAAAATGGAAGATGGAGCATAACCTAGTGGCAAATGCAAACAAAACTAATGCCCAAAAAATTGTATGGGTGCAGTATATTAATTCGCTCAAACAAATGAACACCATTATTGGTCCACAACAGAAAGGTGACTCTATAATCAGTTCATTATGGGCCATGGCACAAGAATTCAACAATTACTTTTTTTTTCAGCTTTCTTCATGTATAGTAACCCCATTGGTGATCAAGAGACATTCCAGTTACAGAATACTCCTATTTTCAAATTATTCAAATTACTATACACATTGCTATACAAATTACTGAATCCCAGCTAACACAAAACAAATTAACTCCTTAAACTGCATTTATGTCCTGAACCAGATAAAATCTAGACCAGAATGTTGAAATTAATCAAAAACCAGTATTACCACCCCCCCCCCGAATAATCTTTAACAAATCCATTCAAGAGAACTCAATCCTCTCAGACTGGAAAACTGGAAAGCAGCATATGTAGTGCCCATATACAAGAAAGGAAATAGATCAGTCACCTCAAACTATAGACCCATAACTTTTACTTCAATAATTAGAAAAAAAATCATGTAGAAACATTATTAAACATAACATGTTAGCACGTGTGGCAAGGGGAAATATGGACCCCAACCAACTTGGTTTGGTATATAATAGATCTTGTCTGATCAACCCCCTTTGATTTTATGAGAAGGTTAGTAATGAACTAAATAGAGAAACACTGGTTGATGTGGACTTCCAAAAGGCCTTTGATATTGTGCCACACTGGGCTATCAGTAAAAAACTAAGATACCTGAAATTCTCCAAATATCTGACTCAGTGGATAGTGTTGTGCGAGGTCCTTACACCCTAATTGGCATGTCATATCTACACCTTAGACAAACTATAATATGCATATGCTATATTAACTAATAGGGCATAGGCACTTGCCATACAAGTGTAAGTGTCAGGGTACATTATGACTTGTACTATCATACTTTCTCTATGTATGGAAACTTCACATAGTAAGCCAAGACACTTGTGTCTCTGTAATCTAATATACTATTATGTAGTCAGCACTGCCATCTTTTGGATTTATGTATAATTGCACCACATCCTGTGTTTTCCATGTACCATGTATGCCTTCATTGTTCTATGATGTAGCTGACTTAGCATATATGGTATAGGACTAGATAATGCTGTGGAGCCACCTAACTTTTGGCTAATAGGGCTTACTTTCTGTATCTAGCACTGCTTCTTATGAATGGTAACCATGGTAATAGTCTTAGTATATAATGTAATGTATTGTGTATTCCCCCTGGAGACCTCCTACACTCCTTGGGATATTGGGGAATGGCTCCCAGCATCTTATGGTAAGAACTGCTTAGGGCAACTGTGATTTCCTTTTGTAGTAATAAACTAGATTTTTTACTGATTTGCAACGTGTCTGTGACTCATTTGCACATCTATTACTGCAAAGAATCTGATCAGGGTTAGGCACCCTAACATATTGGTGACTGCGAGCAGGCAGTTCGGATGGTGCAAAGTTTCACTTGTTGCTTAAAACTTTCTCTTTCCTATGGGCACAGTAGGTGTGCACACCCGCATCACCTCTCCCATTACTTTTAGACTCTATAGCAACTTGCAAAGTTTGGCTGCTTACTGGGCTTGGTCGATGCAGGCTCACCATGCCCAATGGCAGTTTTGAATTGTAGGACTACGTGAGTACAGTAGCCCACCCATCTGCTGGTTTTGCCTGTTGTGGATCGATACAAAGCACAGCAGCCTATTACGGGTTAATGATTTTGTGTTCCTCCAATAACTTTTACTGGTACCATGATGTCTATGACATCAAACATACAGTATGTGCAGACTTGAGACTAGATGTCTCTAATTTCCTTGCCTCCCATGGAGAGTGGACTAATTTCACGCTGGACATGATTCAATCCAAAAACCCCATGCTAGGGATTTCAAACCAGTACTCCAAGATGAGACAAACAGCCAAAAAGCCTGAGGCTAAAGGGCTGTTGGTCACAGCTCTATCTGCTACTTTAGAAGCCTCTGAATCAAGGTTTCATTCCCTCAAACTGCAACTGTCATCCCTTAAGAAACAGATGGGATTGTAGGCATCTGAAAGTTTGATAAAGGAGCAACAGCTGTATACTGAAATTCAGTTGTTGTGAAATGAGAAAGATACTCTTTTACTCTACTCTGGTGAAGGTAATCAGAAAGACATATGTATGCTGAGAGAGTTATGTGAAAATCTGAGACAGGATAAGAGACAGGTATTACAAATGACTGGCTTATTGAGTAAAACAAATGACCAAATGTGTTAGGAGATGGAGGAGTTCGAGATTACACGAAATGGGTAAGTGATGAGTTGGATAGGGAACTTGGGGGCAACTGTGAATTGAGCTCCACATAAAGAGTGTTACAGAAAGATGTTGCTGAAGGTGTGGAACAGAGTGTTGCAAAAGTTGGTCACATAGAATGTAAAAACAAGATGGTGAAACTGCGCCATCAGCAAGGGGATTTGTCTGGGCACGTTAAGGTGATGGCAGATGTCACTACACACCCATTGACCTCTCGTCATCAGGGGATGATGACGCTAATGACTACATCTCCTGATACAATGCCCAATCATGCCCTTACTGTGATTCAGTATCCTCCTGCTATTCAAAAGATGGCAGATCTCCTCGCTATGACAGCACGTCCCTATGTCATCAATGTGATGATGATTATCATGTGCAACACCAAGATGGTGACCCCCCATGATGGGGGGAGGGCTAGGCTTACTACTGGTCTCTCTTACCCTACCACTAGACCCTATTAGCCTACCAAGAGCTGCTCCAATAGCTGCCTTGACATAGGATGACAGGGAGGAGATTGAGAGAATGGTCAAGAGAGCCCTCAGTAATTCTGACTTGCCTGAGAGAAGCAAGCTGGCCTTCAAAGTACATATGAAACAAATGCTGAAACAGGCCACTTCCCAGGATTCTGTGGTCTGAACTGTGGCTGATGCAGCAGCACGAGATCCCGACCTTGCCCCCAGTAATCCCCTTCACATTGTTCATTCTGTACAGCAGATCACTGACAGAATAGGCAATATGGGCCCCATTGACAATCTCAGCTGTCGTTTGGAAAAAATACATTCCAAATGTGAGATGCTCAGCATAGAGGAGGACTACCAGGTACAGATCCTCTGACAGACCACTGACCGAGGCCTATGGGAAAAACTCCCAGATGTAGCCTGATGGGACAACAGGGCAACTTCTGATCAGATCACAGTGGAACTCATTGTGGTGCACAACCCAGGCATGGTTGGGGTGATGTTGGCCCACCCCATAAAACAAAATGTCAAAGAAAGCCCTGCAATGTTTCATCAGAGGTTGTGGATGGCCTATAATGCTGGAAAACATCTTGGAGGTGAGACTGCAGATGCCGTCCTCATTAAATACAAAAATGAGTTTCTCCAGAACATGCTTGCAGCAGTCTGTGAAAAGGTGGAATCAACAATATTCCCTACCAAGGACAACTTTGCAGATGTCCTTTGGAAAAGGGAGCGGGTTTACCAGCTCTACATCCGAGACCTTAGCTTCAGTTCAAAGAAGATGGCTGCGGTATAGTCTATTTGTGAGTCCATAACCCATTACATAGTGGATGACAAGGTCCAAGACAAAAAGTCTGCATCTTCAGACAACCAACAGCACCCCTAGTCTAGAGGCGAGAACTGGAACCACAACAAGAACAAATGGAATTGGAATTCTGATTCCAATCGGTGCAATCGAAATAATCGATCAAGCCTTTCCTACAGAGAGATAGCAGAGGAGAGGAAAACCAAAATCACCGGACTCTTCTTGGTCAGGTCCAATCCATAGTGGATGCGTTCCAGTTGCACATAATTGCAGCAATAGCCCTGGAACAGCAGGCCTCTATATGCCATGGGAACTCAAGAACCACAGGGAACTAGACCAGATCAGGCCTAAATCCTGATGTTACTCCCTTTGTAGCAGCTGTCCAGGACCAGGATAAGGCCTGACAGGGGTAGGCCCACTCATTTTTTCAAGAACTCCCAGGTACTGGCAGCATGGATTGACAACTACAGGCCCCAGTCCGTTTTGTGAACAAGCTTGCTTTGGACATAAATGGAAGGCCTTGCACAAGGGTGTGGTCGGGGGCTGCCAACTAACAATGCTACTTGATACAGGCATGGCTGTGTCTGTATTACATGATGATGACCCAGCAAACTCTCCTTAGTCCACCATATGGAGGACCAATACATCAGGTGTAGATGGTGTGATGCTGTCTACATGCTGATCAATTGTACTATCAGTGGTTATAGGCAATATGAATACACATCATACCTTCGACCTTATGGTGTTATGTGATCATCCAAGCATCATGGGGATTAATTTTCTGGTGCCACATGGATATGTGGTGGATCTGGCCAACATGCTCCTGATCCAAATCAGAGGGCAATACCACACTATCAAGATTTCTGATTCACACGTGGTTGCAGCTATATCCACTAATGACAAGAAATATGACATCATAACTCTATTCCAAAACCACAAGTTTTTCAAGAGACTCCTACCTATCCTGCAGAAACTTCTTGATGCTTTTGCCACACACAAGCATGATTATGGGAATACAAACAGTCATTGAAATCCCAGGCCCAGCACATGAGAGGCAAAGACAATATCCTTTTCCTACTGAGACCGTACCATCATTTAGAGAAACCATTCGGTCATTCCTCAAACAAGGGGTAATTAGGCCTTGTGTCTCGACCACCAATTCACCTATCTGGCCAGTGAAGAAGCCCATGGGAGCTTGAAGACTCACATTTGATTATAGCAGGCTTAACCAAGTCACTTCTAGCTGCTCACCAGCAGTAGTATCAGCACCTGATGTGCTCAAACTGCTAACCCCTGATCACCAGTAGTTCAGTGCTCTTGACATCTCCAATGGCTTTTGGTCACTGTCTCTGGCCCTAAAAAAACAGCAAAAATTTCTCTTCACTTTTGAGTGTCAACAGTACACATGGACCTGTTTATCCCAGGGGGTTCACAATAGCCCCTCCCTCTTCCATCTACACATGATACATGCCATGGAGGGTTTCTCTGCCCCACAGTGTATTCTGCAGTATGTGGACAATTTATTGTTGGCATCTGCCACCAAGAAACAACACTTTGACCTCTTGGATAAACTGCTGACCTTCCTACAGAGGGCATGCCTCAACTGTAACCCTGCAGAGGCACAGCTTTGCCAGAAAGAGGTAATCTTTCTTGGCCTATGCATAACAGAACAAAGCTGAAGCCCAGCTTGGAAGACAATTCAAGACCTACAAGACTTGCCACTACTTGTAAGGTTCCAACTATGGTTCAATGGACAAGCAGCCAGCCACTCCCACTTCCTGAGCTATATAAGCAGTTCCCCTCAGCCTCCTTCTGAAGCACTTTTTCTTTGCCAACCAGAGGCTCTGTCCATTTGCTCTTTCCAGCTAGTTGCCCCCCCCCCGCCTTGCTGCTTCTTTCTGCTGGAGTCTGCATTTTGTTCTTCTGCTTCTGGTTTGTATTTTGCCTCTGGCTGTATGCTTCCTTTTGTCCCTTCCCTGTTTTTTCTGTTTGTCTCTTAGTTATGTTTTATTTTTGTTTTCTTTTTTGGAGGGATTTGTTTTCTCAGCTCCTACCATTTGCTTGCTCCTGCCATTTGGCTCTTACAGCTTCAGCTACTTGCTTTTAGTTACTCCCATTGCTATTGTGACAGTACCTGTGTTTTTACACAAACCAGAGCTCCTTCCCATGTTACAGGCCTAATTGTTCCCCATGCCATCAAGCCTAATTGTTTCTACCTGAGTCAAGCTCCCTCTGAACCCAGGCTCCTTCTGAACCCTTGATATGCAGCTTAATCATGTTTTTCCTGCTTAATCTACCTCTCCTGTGGACATAGCTGTTTTCACAGCATTGTGCTTCCTTCCTTCCATGCTTATAGAATACTACCACTAGAGATGTAGCGAATTTAAAATCCACACGAGAAGTGAACACGAAGTGGCCACTTCGCATTAGTGCAATGCCACACGAAGTGGCCGTTGAGGAGTACTCACTTCACTTTGTGATTATGACTTGACTTCGTGTTGTTATTCTGCCTTAATGCGAAGTAAGGTGGAATGACAACAATAGGCACTTTAGGCAGCCCGTACACACACATCACATGGCTTAAAGTACTGTAAGTCACATGCTTTAGTCAGGCAGAAAGGAAGTGAGTCATACCAGCAGATACTTTCACTTTTTCCTTTGCAGAGGTAGAAGGAGGAAGGATAGTGTAGGAGAGGAGTGTGTATTTGTTGCTTAACTTGTTTTTTTCAATGCCATAAAAAACAACTTTTTAAAAGCTAATTCTTTAGTTTTTGTTGTACTGTTTTGTGAGTTCTTCTTTTGTGGCTGATTTATTTGTTTTATAAGTTTTGTTTTGTGTAAGTGTGTGTGTGTGTGTGTCTGTGTGTGACTGTGTGTGTACATGTGTTAGTCATCGTCGCATGACATGTCAGAGTGGAGACAGAAGGAGAGTTATGGACCAGGGACAGTCTGTGGCCTATGTTGGCCAGAGGGGAGTGCGGACACATGGGGGTCAGTGTGGGCTGGTGTCGCTGGACTGCTCCAGATTATTTGGTCCAGCCCACCCTCCAGAAGCAGCAGCACCACCAGTGCCACCGCCACATCCAGCAAGTCTGCTGCCACCACCACCACCATCTGTACTAGCTGCAGGAGCTCCAGCAGCACCACCTCCCACTCCACAGCAGCAGGTGGAGCCCTCCCAGGTGCGTGACAGTGCTGCTGGCAATACATCTGCCCCTGCTATTCCTGGTCCTTCCCACAGCTCGATAGTCTGGCAGTTTTTCAACTGTATCGGGGGGGACAGGAGTATTGTGGTGTGCCTGCTATGTGGTGTGCAGGTGAACCATGGCCCCTGTGGGGACACATCTGGGGATGGGGGGCCAGAAGACACACATGCTTAACCACCACAAGGTGGAGTGGCAGGCTGCCACAGAATGGGCCAGGCCTCCACCTGCTGGCCCTTCTGTGGCAGTGGCAGTGGGTGCTGCTGCTGTGCATCACCAGAGCAGGAGGAGGGCCACAGCAGCAGCTGCTGCTCCACCACTACTCCCACCACTGCCACCAGCACCACCCTCACCACCACCACTACCTGCTTTTCCTCCTGCAACAGTGGACCCCGCTACGATGCCTGCAACACAGTCAGAAATAGCACTGCTGTGGGCTGTGATGGAGGAAAGTAATCAGAGAATGGGTGCTGTCCAGCAGCAGATGGAGCAGATCGAGCAAGAGCAGTTGCAAATAGTGTTGATGCTTCATCTGCAGCTGTAACATCATGGGATCGAGCATTAGGTTTTGTTTTCTGCACACCTCCTCCCCCACTGCTGTACTGTTTTGTGTTTTATTTGTTTAATAACAGACAGAGGGAAGGCCACAGTATAAGTTTAAAGGGAAGCAGTCAGCAACAGGAGCGGCTGCATCCTGCCCCCTGCAAGGCTTACCCTCCGGTTAAGCCTTTTAAGTATGTTGCTGCATTTTTCTCACGCTGCAACATACTTTATTGTACTAAAGAAACGTCAGCAACCTGGAAGTATGGCAGATGCTATGGGGGCTCCATTATGTGTAAAGGTGCAACATTGACGCACCATGCGCTTCAATACAAAAGTATTTGAAGCGCATGGTGTGTCTTTGCTGCACCTTTCCTTTACACATAATGGGGCCCCCATAGCATCCACTATCCTTCTGGGTCACTAACCTTTCTTTCTTAAAATAAAGTATGTTGCGACATGAGAAAAATGCTGCAACATACTTAAAAGGCTTAACCGGAGGGTAAGCCTTGCACTGGGCAGGATGCAGGAGCTCCTGTTTCTGACTGCTTCCCTTTAAATATATACATGCACATACAGTCATACATGCTCCTTATATGGGTGCCTTACCTCCAGGGAAATCTTTCTTGCTCCACATGTCCTTACATTCCATAGTGCAATACTTTTCTGGCAAAAACGCTCGTAATTTCGGTAAACAGGGGCCCAGAGGACTTCCCGTTCTGAAGATCTGCCCAAGTTCCACCACCTTGCTCAGTAATGTTATGACGTGATGCCAGGGAGAGCACGGGGGTATGCTTTATTATAGTGAATGGCCGGCAGCTTTCCGAATGTTTCTTTATGTTATAATGGTCAGTTTGTTTTGAAACATGGGCACATTTCCACTAACAAGGCTCTTATTAGTTGAAACATGCCCATGTTTCACCACAATGTTGCTGAGCACGGGGGCAGAACTTGGGCATCTCTTCAGAACGGGAAGTCCTCTGGGACCCGTCTTACCGAAATTACAAATGTTTTTGCCAGACAAGTATTGCACTATTTAAGGACATGTGGAGCAAGAAAGATTCCCCTTGAGGTTAGGCACCAATATATTGGGTGCAATATCATCCATAACTATGTAACTTGGCTAATCTCTTTAAAACAGCAGTGCAACAATCTGTTGAAAATTTTGACCTATACTTTTTTATGCTATTTTACATTGCCACTTTACTTACATCCTGACTTGTATGATACTGTTCTTTCCAGTATTTGAGTCTGCTTTAGTACTTTTTCTAATGTGTGAGATAATAAAAGGAACACTCCTTTTAATATGGTGCAGACCATGCCTTTGTCAGTATTTTGCGCCGTTTTTCTCCATCAGTTGTTATATATTACTTCTGTTGTCAAATGAACAATTATGCAGCAGGCAGTGTTTTATGACATTGCAGAACAATAGTTGTTCAAAAACAGCTGCAAATAGTGATGAGAACCTGGTCAGAACAATATTAAATGGCGTGCTCCTTTTTTATTTTCAGACATGAGAAAAAGTAGTAAAGCAGACACAAATTGTGAAAAGAAGGGTATCATACAAGTCATTAGGTAACTAGTGGCCGGCAACAGCGGCAATGTAAAATAGCATAAAAAACTATAGGTCAAAATTGTCAGCACATTGTTGCAATGCTGCTTTAATTTATAATTTAAGTATGACATTATGTGCTCACAATCACAACACACAAAATGCATCTGTCTTCTGTCCAGAAAATTGAGAAGTGCTAAGGAAGTGAAATGGGATCATCACACCACATGCAAAGTCCCCTAGAATTAATGGCACACTCAGTCATGCGGGCAGTGGTGGCACAGAGTCCCCAGATTTTTTCTGCATGCCCAAAATGCATCTGCCTTGTGTCCAGAAAATTGACAAGTGTTAACACAGTGAAATGAGACTGTTTCAGCACATACAAAGTTCCCCAGAATTTATTGCGGTCACTCATGTGCGCAGTGCCCCAGAATAAAATGATGACCGTGAGCGAACTGTTGCTGATCCAATGTGTGCTGCGATTCGAGCAAATGCAATGTGATCATCTCAACTGGATGGAAGGGTGCCCTTTGTCTGTACACTAATAGTAGCCTTGGTGAGTTGATATATATAGATATATATTTCTGTATTTTGTATGTGAGGGGGGTTGGCATGGACATGTACTCATGGTATTCTTCTGTATCACAGGTCACAGATACTGTTGGTGTGCACATTCCAGTGCTCGATGAGAACTTTTTGCATAGAAATTTGCAATGGATAACTCTCAAGCACATGAAGGTAAGTTTTTTTTTTTTGGGTGGGGGAAAGCATATTTGCAAGTTTGTCTGTAATGGTTTCTTATTTTGTTACTTCTTCACAGATTTCATCTGCATCCTTCTCGAGTCTGGTTGTTAATGATGGTCATGGTCATCTAATGAAACGACTTCTACATGTTGCATGTGCGCCCCAGCCCAGGGGGGGAGCCTGATGTTGAAGAACTTGTTTGGATAAGGCCACTTTATCAGAACAACAAAGCATCTGGAAGTTTCCTAAAAAAAGAAATGAATGACTTCTTACAACTTAATTGTTATGTGTCTCTCCCTGGTTCTCAAATCTCAATCCCTAAAGTCAAGTTACATTTGAAACCCACATCTTTTCAACTAACACAACCTGTGTGCAATATTTGCTGCAGTCTTTACAATACAATGAAATAGATGAAACAAAATCTTCATACTTACCAGAATGGATTTCACATGGATGTTACATCGCATCCTCTCTGTACGGTACAGCTGCAGCACCATTCCCTATGAGTTTTAGCGATGGGGCCTTTTTTTGTTACCCTGTAAAAGAAACAAAAGAAGTGTACTGTACGTGTTTTACCATTGTAGCTCTGAAAAGCTACAGAAAACAAAACATACAACTAAAGGAAGTGAAGCAGCATAACAAACATGAGTACACATACTCACTTTATGGTTTAAATATTTAGAAGCTTTGTGTCTCTGGCAGATGGATGTGGTGGTCCAAACAGACTCATGGTGGCAGTGGTGGCAGTGGCTAACATCAGTCCCGGTGGTGGTGGTGGGTCCAGGGGGCAGACAGACTCATGGTGGCAGTGGCTAACATCAGTCCCAGTGGTGGTGGTGGTTTGGGGGGCAGACAGACTCATGGTGGCAGTGGCTAACATCAGTCCCACTGGTGGTGGTGGTTCAGGGGCAGACAGACTCATGGTGGCAGTGGCTAACATCAGTCCTGGTGGTGGTGGTGGTTCAGGGGGCAGACAGACTCATGGTGGCAGTGGCTAACATCAGTCCCAGTGGTGGTGGTTCGGGGCAGACAGACTCATGGTGGCAGTGGTGGCAGTGGCTAATATCAGTCCCAGTGGTGGTGGTGGTCTGGGGGGGCACACCACCTTTTAAAAACTTCAGTTAAAACCTGCCAACATTAACCACATCATCATCCTCATAAAGAAAGCTGCCCTCACAGTCATCGATGTCTGAAGCCTGACCACTGGGAAATTCTTTCTTCATTGTGTCATCATCTACGTCAGTGGTGGACCGTTTCAGGTAGCCACTGTTAGTGCCACCAGGATGCTCCATTTCCACATCAACAAGACCACCATGACTAGGCCGGGGTACGAATACCGAGGTTGCAGTCTCTGCCGATATATGCCTTTCATTCATTTTAATGAATGTTAGCAAACTAAAATTTGCAGGAGACATGTTTGTCTGAAGATCCCTGATTATTGCACCTGCTGAGCTGAATACCCTCTCAACACTTACATTGGAGGGTGGGCATGTGAGGTGCTTCAGTGCCACTGCAGTCAGCTCTGGCCATTCACTGACCTTTCCACTCCAGTACAAAAGAGGATCTTCAGTTATTGTCAGATGCCTGTTTTTGGACAAATAAGACTCAACCATTCTCTGTGCTGCACTAAGTCCAATTGTTGATGCATCATCCTGTTCTACCGAATCATTGATTTCACAAATACCCATTTGGGACAAAGCCTCCCAAAGCGGGTTGATGCCAGCCACTTTGGATGACAGACCACCTGGAACTGCAGTCCCCTTCCCCTTGCAGGATATGCTTGATGGTCCTCCAGGTACACCTTCAGCCGGATTATGCTGCTGAGGTTTGCTGACCTTGGCACGTGACTTTTGTGCCTCATGAACCAAGCGCACCAGTTGACCACTGATATTTTTTACCTGTTCAGGCCCTCCCTCCAGTACTGATGCAATTCCATGTTTGTATCGTGGGTCCAGCATTGTTGCTATGGCAAAGTTGTTACTACGCTGAATGCTCACAACGTGACGATTCTGGTCGAATACTGTCAGCATGTGTTGCAGCAACATACTGCTACCACCATCTCCGGCAACATCAAGACTATGCTCTACGTTCACCAGTGTCTGCCTCAGCACCCGCAATAGTGGAACTGATTGGCTAATGGAGGCAGACTCACCACTCACTGCCTGTGTGGCATGTTCAAAAGGCCACAAAATTGTTATTACAGAGTCCATGAGGCGCCACTGTTCAGTCATCATAGACATGGAGGCCTCCGAACTGTCACAGCTAGTGTGCATAACAACATATTCTGAGATGGCTTTGTATTGATCATACAACCACTCTGCCATGTATAAAATGGAGTTCCATCGGGTGACAACTTCCTGCTTCAAGCGGTGCTGAGGCAGGCTGTTTTGTATCTGCAACTGCCACAGTTGGTCATGGGCCTTTCCAGATCTTGAAAAGTGAGAGCAGATACATTGTGCAACGGTCAGCATTTCCTTTATACTAGGGTGCTGCAGAAACTCCTGAACCACAAGATTTAAACAGTGGGCCATGCATGGAACATGAATAAAACCACCATTCGTGATGCATTTCACCACATTTGACCCATTGTTACTTGCTATGAACCCAGCTTTCAGGGACAGAGGGTTTAGCCATCTGTCAATTTCAGTCAGTACCATGTCCAACATGTTCTCACCAGTGTGGCCCCAAGGATGAACCGGGAAACTACAGACCAGTGAGCCTCACATCCATCGTGGGTAAGCTAATGGAGACTATCTTGAAGGAGAGGCTGGTGGCCCTCCTAGAGGCCAAAGGACTACAGGACAGCAGACAGCATGGCTTCATACATG
This sequence comes from Neoceratodus forsteri, assembly GCA_016271365.2. NCBI lineage: Eukaryota > Metazoa > Chordata > Ceratodontiformes > Ceratodontidae > Neoceratodus > Neoceratodus forsteri. The sequence goes on from CM057458.1 coordinate 1,092,351,565, forward strand.
GCAGATCCTGCCAAACCAACCTGGTGGAGTTCTATGACTGGGTAACTAGGCAACTGGACAGGGGCCATGCAGTGGATGTCCTGTATCTGGACTTCAGTAAGGCATTCAACTCGGTGCCGCATGGAAGGCTGGGAAGGAAGTTAGTAGGCACAGGGGCGGGTGAAAAGCTGGTGAGCTGGGTAGGGAACTGGCTTCAGGGAAGGCAACAGAGGGTGGTGGTGGGTGGGGAGCTCTCACACCCAAGGGCAGTGAAGAGCGGTATTCCACAGGGCTCGGTGTTGGGACCAGTGTTGTTTGGGATATTCATTGCAGACATATCATGGGACATCAAGAGCAAGATCAGTCTGTTTGCTGATGATACCAAGGTAGGCGCGGTGGTGGATGACCTAGGGGAATGGCAGGGGTTGCAGGATGATCTGGCAAAGCCTGAAACCTGGTCAGACACCTGGCAACTGGGCTTTAATGCCAAAAAGTGCAAGGTGCTGCATTTTGGGATGAAGAACCCAAGGAGGAGTTACCAGCTGGGGAGTGCAGCTAGCCCAGACAGAGGAGGAGAAGGATCTGGGTGTGCTCATTACAGGGTCAATGAACAACTCAGCACAATGTAGGAAGGCAGCTGCAAAGGCCAACAAAATGCTGGGTTGTATTGCAAGGGTATATCCTCAAGGAGGGAGGAGGTGATTCTGCCGCTATATAGGTCATTAGTTAGACCACACCTGGAGTACTGCGTGCAGTACTGGTGCCCGTATCTGAAGAGAGACATTAAGTTACTGGAGGGGGTACAGCGCAGGGTGACAAAAATGATCAAGGGGCTGGGGGACTTATCATACGAGAGGAGGTTGAAGGAGTTGAACATGTACTCACTGGAGGAGAGGAGGGACAGGGGTGACATGATTGAAACCTTTAAATACATGAAAGGAATAAACAAGATGGGTACAGAGGGGCTGTTGAAAGTAAGGGAGGGAAGGGCCACCAGGGGCCATGATATGAGACTGGAGGGAGGAAGGTTCAGGAGGGAGATGGAGACACTTTTTTACAGAGAGGGTGGTGGCTGGGTGGAATGAGTTACCTGCAGAAGTGGTATGCAGTAGAACAGTGGACTGCTTCAAAAGGGGATGGGACAGGACAAGGGGGAGGGTTAATGAAGGGGAAGGGTGGAAGGGAGGGACAGCTGCAGAATAAGGGGTGCTAGCTGCACATTCAAGCAGACTTGATAGACCTCTAGGCCTTTATCTGCTGGCAAATTTCATATGTTCATATGCTTGTAGTAATCCTCTGTTCTTATTACCGCACTACTGCACACGTTTAATTTCCTACTGAGCTTAACAGTCATGGAAGGGGATAACATGCTGGCTATGGTTGCCGGTGACATGGGTGAACGCCCCACTGTGGTATTAGCTGCCAGCTTGTACAGGGTCAGCAGTGCCAAGTTCCTATTCTTAAGATGCGAATGCTGTCCTCCTGTGCCCAGATGACTCCCCTTTTTACCTTGATTCACACGTACATGGCAAATCTGGCAGATTGCAACTGAATTATCATTTGCATCTTGAAAACAAAAATCTCAAACAAAGGATTGTGATGCTCTGCTTTTAATATGTCCATGATGTGGCTTATTTAAGTCCATTATTTTAAGCACTGAAGTGGGGGGGGCACGTGATGTTTTGGGCACTGCACACCTGGACTGCAACTGACCACCACGACTACCTATCATATTGATTACTGAGTCATCATCATCAACTAAAACTGGTAGATCACAAGTTTTTACGGGGGGGGGTTTCTGCAAACAGACTCAGACACAGCCACTTTTAATTTCTTTTACTCCGGTTCTCAACTGGGGTCAATTACATCATCATCATATTCATCAACCTCACACACATCCACATCTTTTGCTTGGATGCTAGCATGTGGACTGCATATTGCAACAACAGCAACATCATCATCATCATCATCATCACATTCATCATCAGCATCTATACCACCATCACCTGATATTTTTTCATCACACTGTGAATCACCGCATGGAAAATGCGTGACGTTAAGTGCCACGGTGGACGGAATATCACATTGTATGCTATCGTTGGCATGATCATCAGAATCCTCAGGTTCAGTTACTGGGATGTTACTGGGAAGTATGACATCATCTGTGCTGTCACTCACTTGCACTGCTTCACACTGAATATGTTTGGATACGGTACACTGGTAGGAATTAGAACTTGATGCAACAATACTAATACTACCTCCACCACCACTAACACCAGTAACACTAACACCACTAGCTGGGAAAACATCATCTCCTCCAACTATGAGTGAAGCTACTGACTGGGCTGTAAAAAAACATTGCAGGAGAAATACCTTTCCTCACATCAGCAATACACTTCCGCATCTGAGTACTACTACCACGCCCACAAACTATCTTACTGCCAACATTGCCGTGGCCAGAAACAGCTTTGCTTGCATGTCTCTTTGCAGGCATTTTGGGGGATCAACCACAAGTATTATAACCAAATTCAGATTTTGATACATTCACTCTCTGATTGGAGGGACACTGGATGTGAAGCCAAATAAACAACTGTGGCTTCAGCAACAGATAAGAGACTACTCTGAGACTGTCATGAAATTAAAACAACTTCAGTAACCAGTGGTGCTGATGAGGTTACAAAAACAATCCAATCTGGTAAAAAATACCTTTTGAACGTGGGGGTGGGGGAGCACTAAATACAGACAGTGCTGATTTTTATGGCACTACAAGCAGCAAAACTAAGAATAGATACCATGATTGCAGTACAAAATCAGGCAGCTGCAGTGGATAGCAGGTTCACACTGCTGCGCTTGCAATTACACTAGTCTGTGGCACAATAAAAGGTGTATTATTTGATGCACACAACACTGCACACACACAGAACAGTTTGTGTACAATGCTGAACGAGGAATGCGACGCAAATGCAAAAGTTCAGTACTATGCCACATTACGTATTGTAAATTTGTAATGTAAACAACCTGAACTTATGAACTGCTGCACCACATCCACGCAACAAACTGCAAGAAAACTTCTACTATTACTGACAATGTTACTGCGTATACATTAACACAGTCAGCTATATAACAAAAATATAACCAAAAAACAAAGAAATCAGTATTTCTCCAACTTAAATCTACCTACACCACAGATACGCCCCTCCCCCAAATCACACTTTCACTGTCTTTCACCACACACACTCAATGTTTTAAATTAACATTCAAAAGCCACACAAAAACAAGACGCTCGATGATATGCGCACAGGAGGGTTTCCTACAATCGATGAAATAAAGTTGGATCCCCCTCAAAAAAGCAAAAATGCTTTTTGAACAACTTTTACAAGATTCCTATCACTGACAGCTATCAGAGCACACTGTCACCTACTCCTTCCTACTCATACTACTCCAAACTGAGGCTGTGCAGATCAATATAGAGCCCATGTGACCTGAAATCCCATGAATCACTGCAAAATTCACCTTTGGAGCTCAAAAACAAAGGCGAAGTGAGGTGAAGTGCACTGTTCAATGCACTTCACCTTAAAATTGGCAGAGTAGTGGCCTGGGAGGAGGAGTAACGTAAAGTTTGCTTTAATGGACTCTCGCTCCTCATTATAACGCAGCACTCTGCTTCGCATTGTGAGCACTCCACGACTCTGCCTTTGCTCCGCAAATCACTTCGCAGAGCGGATTGAGCCCACTAAGCCCACCACTAACTACCACTCATAGCTGATGCTATTCCCTGTTTTGTACACTGCTGTTCTACTCTGAGGTAAGCTAAGCTACTGCTGATGCTGTAACCTAGTTTTAATATTTGCATGTGGTTCTTGACCCTTCCATCACTTTCTTGTTTTTCCTACAACAGGGACTGGGAAGTGTTTGGGGGGGTCATGCCCCACGTGGTTAATTACTTCTGTTCTAAATCCTACCTCCACTGCTGAAAATCCTCAGAGTATTTGTCAACTTAATTTGGCTTTTTGAATGCCTGGCTGGCTTGCCCCACTATCATTCTGTTTCCCCCACTTACATTCATGTCCCATCATTGCTAATATGTTTTGCAGACCTACTTGCCAGTCTGACTACTCCTACTGCTTGCTGACCTACGTGCTGGTCCAACTATTGTTACTCTGCCCCACTGCATTATCCTGCCTTACTGAACTACTTCCAGATCCACTTTTGCTCATGCCACCTTTGTGGAATGCTCTGTGCCATTTGCCCTGCAAGTTCTTATTCCCATTCAGCCTCATCAGTCCCTGGGGCATGCCAGCCATTCCATTCTGGTGCAGGTTTTCCCCTACAGCCAATGGTCTTGCTCTGCACCTGAGTCTGCAGCTTGAGCATGTGAAGCTTGGGGTGGGGTCCTTCTCACCAGGCCCATAGCTGAGAATGTCCTCACTCTGGGTGGACCTTCAATCATCAACCATGCCAATGGTACCTCAAGTTGTAGAAGTTAAAACTCAGTTATGAAGGGCTGGGGTTGCTTACGGGGCCCCTTTAGCACCCAGCGAGGAGTCACCCTTCAAGCTATTTTCCCCGTGACTGCCTCTGGTTCACCTGGTTTGAGGGTAGATTGGTAGGCCAGGTGAATGCCTCAGCAGTCCTTGCTCTCCTCCTCCTGCCTTGGTCATCAATTGCAGTAGAGTGGCACTCGCAACCTTCCATGGCATTCCCATTAGAGGGACTGAGTGACAGCTTTCCTCCAAATTGGAATATTTTCTGTCTCCCTTTATTTGGGTTTCCAAATTGCAGCAGCAGAGCCATCACTAAATAAAATATCCCAAGCCTGGAGGAAAGGCGACCTAGGCCTTGGATCCCAAGAGATTTCCTCCTCAAATGTTTTTTTTTTTCCTCTCCTCTGTGTCTCAGGTCACAACTATTATCATAGTGTTCCCTAGTTCTGTAGGCAGGATCCACTGTTGGATGCAAGGGGATGGTGTCCCTTTTGCTGTTCCTTCTCTCCTTGGAGGTCCCCTCACTCTCTCTCTTTCAACCCATCAATTCCATGCCACTGTTAACCTGCACATCCCATTACATTATCAAACTGCCTGATGCTTTATCCAGTACTAGTCTCACAGCTACTGATTGCTTATATGCTTCATACTACTACTTTCTTTTTGGGAGATCCTTCCTAAGGTACCTTTAGCCAAGGGAATCATCCATTGGCACCTATAGGGATGGAACCTTCTAGAGGGTTCCTTGCCTTTGGTACCCCTACAGGGTGTTAATTCCTCTGGAATAGAGAGTGCAAATGGCCAAAACCTAAGTAACGCAGTTGCACAAGTATAACACTATACTGGTTGCATAGGTCATTGAATTGGAAGGCTCCACCTATGGTTCAATGGACAAGCAGTCAGCCAATCCCACTTCCTGAGCTATATAAGCAGTTCTCCTCAACCTCCTTCTGTAGCATTTTTTCTTTGCCCCGGCATCCTCCCCTTCTCCTCCAGTAACAGCGCCTCTCTCCTTGGGATGCTTCCTAAGGTACCTTTAGCCCAGGGAATCATCTGACGGTGCCTCTAGGGGTGGAACCCTCTAGAGGGCTCCTTGCCTTTGGTACCCCTACAAGGTGGTAATTCCTCTGGAATAGAGAGTGCGAATGGCCAAAACCTAAGTAACACAGTTGCACAAGCAAAACACTATACTGGTTGTGTAGGTCATTGAACCACCAGGGTGGCAACACTAAGATGTTTCCTGGGAATGGTCAACTATTCCAGAGACTTCATTTGTGACTTTGCACAGAAGGCTGCACCTCTGTATGAATTTCTGAAAAAGGACATTCCTGGACTTAGGGTCCCATACACACTCAGGCTGTAACACTTCTGAAACAGGCTTTGGCCTCTGCTCCAGCCTTGGTGAACCATAATCCCACACTGCCCTTCCATCTGGAATCAGCCACCTCAGACAGTGCCATGTCTGCAGTCCTTGCCCAGAAAGTAAATGATACTCTGTGACCTATTGTATATGCATCCCAAATGCTGTCACCAGTGGAACAGAAATACAGTCTTTGTGAAAGAAACCTTCTGTCTACCTACTGGGCTGTCAAACAATTTCTGTATATCATTGGGTACTCACCTGTCATTATCAACACAAACCATACACCCACCACATTTCTGCTATCAGACAGAGTAAAGGATGGATCAGTATCCAGCACCATACTGACTCACTGGTCTCTTCTTCACCAGGACTGAGATATACAGGTTCACTCTGCCAAGATGTCATCTATTTTGGCACATGGACTCCTATACCAAGGAGAACCACATGATTGCACACTACATCCCCCCTGATTTGCCTGAACCAGGCCCTTTTCTTCCTGCTACTCCAAAACTCCTTGCAGATGCTTCCTTGTGTCACGTATTCACAGATGATTCAGCCTCATACTATCAAGAAGAACAGGTAGCTGGATTTTGAGTGCTCATTGTGCATCCCAATGGCAACACTGTTAAAGTCTCCAAACATTGCAGTGTTGCATCATCACAGTATGCAGACCTGGCAGCAGTGGCCTGTGCCCTGAAATTGATACAACATGGTACTAAAGTCACCATCATCTTTACAGACTCTAACTAGTTCTGTTGCTCCTTTACTGAGTTTTTTACCCTTCTGGCAGAACTCCTTTGCATCTTCTGATGGCTCCCCAATGAAATACAAATCACTTGTGGTTTATATCCACAAACTCGCACAACACTTCCACCACAAAATTTTCATCCGCAAGGTTAAAGCTCATTCTAAGACTGACCCTTACCATTCTTCCAACGATTGAGCTGACACTCTTGCAAAAGAGGGTGCCCGAGGTGGGGGAGACATGGCAATGGATCACCCCGATGCCCTAGCAGCTGTGCAAATTGCTGCTCTCAAGAAGAAACCAGAACCTTTTGTGCCATTGGACTTGTCCACCACAAAACACTCAGACCCCCAACTGAAGGATGTGTTCTGTCTCCTTGACAAAGGAACTGAACAAGATTTACCCACTCACAGTCCCTACAAGAAACATATGAGTAGAATACATTTGTCACAGGATGGCAAATTGATCTGGTACCAGCTGAAGGACTTGCCATACAAATTATGGGTAGTCCCTCAATCCTTGAGATCTGAGTTGCTCCACCAGGTCCATGATGCTCTCACTGGTGGACACCAAGGAGTTGAAAATATACTCCAGAGACTCAAAATCATTGGTTGGTGGCCTGGCATTACCAAAGATGTCAGGCATTACATTGACAACTGTCTAATTTGTGCTCAGAATAACCCCATACCAACCGAAAGAAATGCCAAACTCTTACCACAAAGACATTCTGGCCCGTAGCATACCGTACAGATTGACTTTATTGGTCCTTTGACCAATACAAGCAGAAACAACAAGTACACACTTACGGTTACTGATCTGTTCTCTAAATGGGTTGAAGCCTTCCCCACCAAGAATTGTACAGCCAAGACAACTGCAAAAGTCCTGGTAGAACAGATTTTCTCCAGGTGGGGTCTACCTCTGAAGGTAGACTCTGACAAAGGAACCAGTTTTATAAGTGAGTTAGTGCAAGAAGCACTTGAACTTCTAGAAGTACACCAGAAGTTCCACATACCTTACCACCCTCAGTCTTCAGGTCAGGTAGAGACAGCCAACAGACGGATTAAGAAAATGCTTTCAAAATTCATTGAGGACAATCCCAAGGATTGGAATTCCCTGTTGCCTTTACACCTTCAACCACCACCCAGCTGATACCCTTTTAAGTAATGACTGGTAGAACTATGTGACTACCCAAACATCTGTTGTTTGACCTGAACACTCCCACCACAGACAGTGTGGCCAAAGTCAAAGATGATATTGTAAAAACACATCTGTATGCTGCACACCGTATGGGCAAGACCCAGAAACAGTCCAAATTCCAGTTTGACAAGCATGCTCAAGAAGTGGATTGGCAAGTCAGAGATCAGGTAAGGGTACTCAGATTTGCTCACCCTACACTCTCCCCTCTAATAAGTGAGAAGAACCCTACCCCATTGTTAACAAACTCAGTCCCACAGTCCATCAAGTTAGACTTCTGCAAAATAAGAAACTTACTGAGAAATGGTTGCATGCTAACCAACTAAAGCTTTACAAATGAGTATAATTACTTTTCCTAACCCCATTGGGAGGAATTGCACTGACTGACCTTTTTTTTCCTTACAGGTAACCCTGCAAGATGGCTATCTTGCAACTGTTTCTCCTCATCTAAGGAGCTTTTCCCTGCATCCAAGGCATGGTGGGTCACCTCATTCCACATGTAGACCATCCTCCTCCTCCTATGATTCCAGAAGTTAGTATTATAATCCCAAACAAATTGATCTCTGTTCCAGAAGACAGGGACACCTATCTCACTGCTTCAATAGGCCCCTGATAAATCTTCCCTTCAAATTGAATGGCAAACAGATTTATATGGACAAACTCTCTGTGGCCTGCCTATCCAAAGGAACATTCCATGTTTGTACCAATGACCTAAAATTGCCCCTAAATGGTACTGTCCATCACGCAAGTTAATCATAGACATTCTGGTTTATATAACAGTCTGACTTTGATTTGTCTGTGGAAGCTGAGAACCTTGCCACACTGGAAAGAACAAACTATAACCCATTTAGGGCCTGGAAACCTCGTGAGGCATAATACTTGTAAAGAAAGGGAGCTACGCTTTCTACAAAAAGTTTCATTTTTTTCCTTATTGGCATTAAGCAAAGAATTGCAGAATTCCATTAAAAGTGTAGTAATTTTATAACCAGAGGGAGTGAGATACAACTGAATTTGCTTGATTGTTGGGGTTGAGACCTAGGATTTGGAAGGATATTTTTGCAACATTTTAAAAGTGTCCTGCTGGCTGAGAAGTTAAGTTTTCATCCCTGGTTTCACTGAAAGATTTTGTGTATTGAAATCAGACATAGCAGACTGCCTACATTTAAAGGCCTGCTTATATCACAGGTGTCACTAGTCAATCAATTGGCTCTGGGTGGGGTTTCATCACTGCTGTCTTAGGCATCCTTCACAGCTAGAAGTCAGTCAGTCTGACTTGATTTGTCTGTGAAGCTGAGAACATTGCTACACTGCAAAGAACAAACTATAACTCCATTTAGGACCTGGAAACCTGGTGAGGCATAATACTTGTAAAGAAAGGAAGCTATGCTTTGTACAAAAAGTTTCATTTTTTTTTCCTTATTGGCATTAAGCAGAGAATTGAAGGATTCCATTAAAAGTGTAGTAATTTTATAACCAGAGGGAGTGAGATACAACTGAATTTGCTTGATTGTTGGGGTTGAGACCTAGGATTTGGAAGGATATTTTTGCAACATTTTAAGTGTCCTGCTGGCTGAGGAGCGAGTTAATTTTTATCCCTGGACTCAGTAGAGTGATTTGTGCAGGAGATGTGGTCTAGTAAATTGTGGTGTTAGTTGAAGTACTATAAAGGGCAATACTCACCAGGGTGGTGGAGCAGTTGTGTATTTGATTGTTTCTAATAGTCACCAGTGGCTGTGGACTACCCACCCATCCTACCCCACACCCCCCAGGCATGGAATTTCCTTTATAGCCACAGTTCTGACATCACTCCTCAACAGGTCTTGGGGCAGAACTGTCATATCCTTAATAACCCAGCACAGTGCAAAAGGGTAGGACACACAAATAATAATAAAAAGATATATATATATTTATATAGTATATTATAAGGGAGAGGACATGTGGGGGTGGTGCAATGCATTGGCTGTGGGCAGCAGTTTCTCGGGAGACATTCTGGAAACTGCATTGCTGTCCTATTTGCAGGCAACTGCCAGCTCTGAGGAGGAGGTGCACTAGCAAGGACTAAGGAGGCCTCCCCCTTCCGAAGAGCACCACTGCCACAACCACTGCCTCAGAGGTTGCCAAGTATGAAGAGCAGTTGTACCACAGTGGGTTCTGGGAGGGTGCGGGTGGTGGACCAGAGGTGAAGCCCCCTAGTTGTACCTCTACACAAATCATATGCCATTCTGGCAGAGCAAGGTTCCTCTATGATGGCACCCTCAGTTGAGACCCAGAAGAAAGCTGAGAACATCCACAAGGGAGACCCACAAAAGGGTGGCAAGGGACACCACATGGGAAGGAAACAGCTTCTGATAGGGGACTCTATTGCTAGGGAGGTAAAACTGGGAAAGGGAGAGGAGAAGTAAGTAAGGTGCCTGCCTGGTGCCATGGCTTGGAGGGACAGGAAGCGAATCCTCAGGATTGCAGAAGAGGCATCACAGGAGAGGGAACTAGATATCATAGTCCACCTTGGGACAAATGACCTAGCTAGGCATGGGATCAGTGCAGTGCAGAATGAATTTGTGGAGTTGGGGAGGGGCCTCAGACATGTAGCAAGCATGGTAACCTTCTCAGAGGTGCTACCAGTCCATGGCAGGAGTGAGGCTAGGGTACTGCACACCATGCAATTTAATGAATGGTTGCAAACTGGTGAGAGCACAGGGCTTTGCTTCATTGGGACTGGGGCCATGGAGAGATAAAGGTCTATTCTGGCATGATGGCCTGCATCTGTCCACAAAGGAACCAAGCTCCTAGGTGATAGGTTTAAATGCTTCCTTGGCAAACTTTTAAACTAGCCAAGGGGGGAGGCGCTGATAAAAGGCAGGAAATTTCAAGCCTCCCCCCACAAAACATGGCAGGTAGTAAGGTAAACACTGAGGTACAGAGCTCAACACAGGGCAGGACAGTGGTAAATGGAAAAATAGACAAGGACAGTAAGAGCAGGGATGGGGAAAAAGGATAAAGCCAACATTAAATGGAGGGCAATGAGTAGCAATGCCTGTAGTCTGGGAAACAAGCTTCCTGAGCTAGTAGCCCTGATGGAAGATGAACAGTTGGATATTGTGGCAGTCATGGAAACATGGTACACCTGAGAACCATGACTGGATGTCAACATACCAGGGTACACAATCTACAGAAGGGACAGGGAAGGTAAAGAGGAGGTGGAGTAGCTCTATACATAAGGGAAGGATTAAAGCTACAGAACTAAAAAGTAAAGGGGAAGACAAGAGGCACCTGGGTCACCTTGGAGACAGGGAATGGCATCAGCTAACCGCACAGGGGTTGTATACAGACCCCTGTCTCAAGGGAGGAAATGGACAACAAAATGATAGAGGACATTCTCAAAATGGCTAAAAAGGGACATACTGTTGATGGGGGCCTGAATATGCCAGATGTTAACTGATAACAGGTACTGCAGCCACATCCAAGAGCAGGGTCATTCTCGATGCCCTGCAGGGGGCAGGCCTTAGACAGCTTGTGTTGGAACCCACTCGGGAGGGAGCAATATTAGACCTGGTACTCTCAAATGGAGAGAGGATCACAAATTTAGAAGTCAGTAGACATCTGGGAACAAGTGATCACTGCACAGTGTGCTTCACAATGAGCACAACCATGGAGATAAGCCATACAAAAACAAGGACACTGGACTTTAGAAGAGTTGACTTTGGCAAAATGGGTGAATACCTGAAAAATGCACTAGCAAATGACCAAAAAGGAGGGGTGGAAGAACAATGGAGAAAAATCAAAACTGCCATCATAGAGGCAACAAGCCTTTGTGTGAAGCAAATAAAGAAAACAAAGCGGAGTAAAAAACCACTATGGTTTTCAAACGAGGTGGCAGGGAAGGTTAAGGAGAAAAAGGCTGTATTCAAAAAGTATAAGGAATCACAGAAGAAGCATGACAGGGAACTGTATCAATTAAAGCAGAAAGAGGTGGGGAAGGTAGTCAGACTAGCAAAGGCCCAAGCCGAAGAAAAAATAGTCAACTCAGTTAAGAAGGGGGATAAAACCTTTCATAGGTACATTAGGGAGCATAGAAAGGTTAAGGGAGGGATAGTGAAGATTAATAAAGGAGAGGGGAGGTGGACAGAGGGAGACAGTGAAAAGGCAGAGATACTGAATGAATACTTTTGCTCAGTATTCACAAAAGAAGATGAGGAGGAGTTACCAAACCAGACATAGAAGCACTCTGGGTAGGGGGTTGACACCAGTCCATTCACAGAAGAAAGAGTCCTGAAAGAACTCCTAAAACTCAAGGTGGACAAAGCAAATGGGGCCTGATGATTCACCCAGAATCTTAAAAGAACTAAGGGAGGACCTAGTGACACCACTGACCACGCTTTTAACAGATCATGGCAGGATGGGGAGGTACCTGAGGACTGAGGAGGGCAGATGTGATTCCCTTCACAAAAGTGGAGCAAGGCAGAAGTGGGAAACTACAGACCTGTAAGTTTGACCTCAGTGGTAGGGAAATGATGGAATCACTAGAAAGAAAGAATTGTTGAGTACCTGGAGGCCAGCGGGCACAGGACCCAAAGCAGCATGGACTTACAGCAGGAAGGTCATGTCAGACGAATCTAATTGATTTCTTCGACTGGGTGACCAAAGTAATAGACCAGGGAGGGGCTGTGGATATGGCCTACCTAGACTTTAGCAAGGCATTTGACACAGTCCCGCACAAAAGATTAATAATCAAGTTAGCCAGCCTGGAAGTGGGTCCCAGGGTGGTAGCCTGGGTAGCAAACTGGCTGCACAACAGGACACAGAAGGTAATAGTGAATGGAACACATTCCAAAGGAAGGGGGGTTACTAGTGGAGTACCTTAGGGCTCAGTACTGCGTCCAGTCCTCTTTAACATCATTATAGGTGACATTGCAGAGGGTCTTGAGGGAAAGGTATGCCTCTTTGCAGATGACACAAGATCTGTAACAGGGTTGATACACAAGGGGTTAGAAAAGATGAGAAGGACTTGGCAAGGTTGGAGGAATGGTCAGACATGTGGCAACTTAGATTCAATACAAAGAAGTGCAAAGTAATGCACCTGGGAAACAAAACCCAGGAGAAGAGCACAATAGCAGGGGAGGTACTAACAACAAAAAAAATGGAAAGAGACTCAGTGATAGTCATATCAGATGACCTAAAGGTGGGTAAGCAATGAAAAGTCAGTAAGGAGAGCAGGGGGATACTGGGATGCATAGGAAGGGCATCACAAGTAGAAAAGGGAAGTGGTTATCCCTCTGTACAGACAGTTGGTGAGACCCCATCTGGAGTATCATGCGGCAGTTTTGGAGACCTCATCTACGCAAGGACATAGACAGAATGGAAGCAGTCCAGAGGAGGGCAACTAAATGGTGCAGGGTCTGCAGCAGAAGCCATATGAAGAGAGACTGAGAGAGCTTAATATGTATACTCTGATGAAAGGAGGGACATGGGGACATGATAGAAATGTTCAAGTACCTCAAGGAATCAACAAAGTCCAGAGGGTGGCATCTTTCAGAAAAGAGATGTGTAAGAACAAGGGCACAATTTAAAGATAGAGGGGGACGGCTCAGGGTAATGTGAGGAAATTTTTTTCATGGAGAGAGTGGTGGATACGTGAACAGCCTTCCTGAGGAGGTCACTGGGTCTAAAACAGTGGGAATTCAAACATGCATGGGACAGACACAAGGCAATTATAGTTGGGGTTGCAGGAAGTAGGCTGTTGGTTAACTAGAATCTGCAGCTTATTCAGTAGGTAGGGAAATGGGTAGACTGGTGGGCTGGCGGTCCTTATCTGCTGTCAAAATCTATGTTTCTATGTTTCTAACTCACTGCTTTAATTGACCCTGTCTTTTGCGAGAGATTCCCCAAAGACTCCACAGAAGATGTCTGTACACACAACTATTTGGCTACAGCTGCAATGTTTTTGTCTGTTTTACCTCCTACTGAAGCAGATCTAACTGAATGTCCCCAAAAGGAACCTGGTCCACTGAGTAGCCTTACTTCAATCTCTATTCCAGGTACCCTTTTTAATAACTTACAGTACATGCATGTCCCTGTCATTTTCAACCTCACACATTGGAACGTGGCAGAATTTGGTATGTGTTACACAACGAACACTTCTAAGTTTTTCAGCACTATGTTACTTGATAGTCTAGTAGCCTATCAAACATGCACTCAAGATCCTGTAGCTGGTATACATACTATTGAACATTTAGGTTTCTTTAGACATAGACCAAACCCCACAGGTAAAAAGAACCCTACATCATGCAAGAAACGTGCAGATGCTGCCGATGTTACTGGCACCACTGGCACTATCTCCACTCTTCGAATCCGACATGTCCATCTGGAACAGGGCAGACATTGCTGCCATCAAAAGTCACACATTAAAATTCAAGTAAGCCATGAAAAATAATATCTTAGCCTCTTTGTAACATGGTGTGAATGACACTAGTCAGGAAGAATGTTTTACAGTATACAATATGAGAGATATTACTAAAACTTTTAATGATACCAAAGATAAACTAAACAAGCTTATTTTCCAGAATAACAAGGAGGCAGACAAGCAATATATTGCCAGGGAACCACTTTGCTCTGCTTATGGCTCTTATGTCATAACCACCATCAATAATCTCTTCCGTGATTTGGAATCTGGACGTATTCCAGATATCACGCATGACAAAATAATTTCTAAATGGTATTGCCCCCATTGTAAATCTACTTCCTGTATTACAATGTGTATGTATCACTCAATTTCTATTCCTATTTCTACTGCTAGAAATTTAGGAAACATTACACAGCATCATAATAGAGGACCTTGTTACACTGCTAAACGTTGTACTGTCTGGGATACTATGTTCATCACCTTTACTGTATCCTTATCACGTCTTGATCCTCAAACTGCAATGTTTGATAAGCTTGCCTGTGTTCACTCTATCGGCATCTCGATAAGAACATCTACAGAGAACGCATCAAACTAACACCTCTTCTGGTATACCATCCAATCCTGGAAGCAGGGGTCTCACCACGCACAGACTGCTGTGCATGTAAGGGTTATCATTACTTTTGTCATTGTAATGTTTTCAACATCATCAAGCCGGTATGTGGATACTCACATGACAGCATTAATTGGTCCTTTACCTTGGAACAGGACATTTCTTCTAATGACACAGATACCCCTGATGCATCATTAGCACCATCGCCAGTAGAGAACATTGGACAGCTCTACAATACTTATTCAGAAGAGGTTCATCAGCTAACTACAAGACGTATGAATCAGTCTTACACCTGCCCAGTTCAACTACAGAAATGGAGACTACCAACTGTTAAAATTACTTATAATTCTGACAGAGAGTACTGCATTTTAACTAATCATAAATCTTTTTCCTTTTGTGATAAGGTTTGTCAGATAAAACAACCTAACTTTTGTTTTATTTCTCATCAGACTACTGTAATTGGTCATACTGTGATTACTCCTGTTTCCATTGCGGAACCAGATGTTGTTGACGGTGACCCTGAATATTTGCTTGCTCTGTTTCAGTATTTACCCATATTCAATGTTCACAGCAATCATTTGACTTAAGTTCCTGTTAGAGAGAAAGGATACACACCTCATCCACATCAGTAACAATATCTCTGCAGCTGGAGATGATCTCAATACCCTCGTACATGATGGTGATTTAAGTAATGCTCTTTCTAATACTTGGTTAGAAATGACTTTTAAAGGTTCTGCTATCATACAAGCATTTCTAATAATATTTTTGATACTAACACTTTACTGTCTAAGACATACTCTCAAACAATACTGAGAACAGCTTGAATTCCTTTACAAGGCTCACGTGTCAGGTCTGTAAACAACAGTTCATTCCAACCACTTTCCCATAGTGTTGTTGCCTTTTCAGTAAGGCAAAAAGGGGAGAATGTTATGCGGGGTCTTTACACCCTAATTGGCATTCCATCTGTACACCTTAGACAAACTATATTGGACACTATGCACGAATGTGTGAGAAAGGTGCACAAATGGGAGCCATACCTGGTGTGTAGCTGTGCGCTGCACAGGGCCAGGCAATACACGGCATGCACCAACTGACACATGATGCGTACAGGTCCCACGTGTGGTTCCATGGACAGAGTGGTGTGTGCTGTGCAGGCTGCGTAGACTGCCTCCAGCAACCCGACCCCACTTCTGACCCCACCATATAAGGATAAACACCCCACACACTGCACAGACATGGAAGTGAATGCGGACTGCAGAGTCGACAGAGAAACGATGGTGGAGCAAGAGAGGGATGCAGAGATGGGCATGCAGGCACAAGCAGCGCCAGGGATCACCAGCCAGCTGGCAGGGCAGGTGATCAGAGGTGCATGCGGCAGCGGCACTGCAAGAACAAGGGCCTCAAACTTCACGGGGGCACAGGCGGCAGCCATGGTGGCGGAGATAAGAGCCAACCAAGACTGTCTCTATGGTGCACTGGCCCTATCCACCCCCATGGACGTGAAGGTGTGCCTATGGCTAGACATGCATGCACCAGTGAATGTCACAGTACAGGATGCATGTACTATCACCGCCATCAAACACAAAAGGTGGGACATGCACATGTCCGTGAAGTGCAAGGTGGCAGAGGGTGCATAGGCACAAAGGGAGACTGGTGGTGGCTCACCCATACCAAACATCCAGCTGACACCTGTGGAGAGGATGGTGGAGGACACCCTCATTTCTGTCAACATCCATGGTGTGGCCAAGGGCATTGACACACAGGCCAGTGAGTATTGCATGAAATGGCACACCACCACCAGTGGCACAAGCGCTTGGCTGCCCTGCCCACTAATGGCAATGCATTGTGCCAACAGAGTATGCCAGGGAGAGTGGACATGCTGGGAGAACACTGGCAGAGAGCCAGCACACAGCAGGCCCTGACAGACAGCATGGCAGGCAATGGAGTATGATGATGCAGGTGAGTATGGGGAGCCACACACCACACACACCAGCAGAACCAAGTGGCAGCACAATAAACACCCCCATTCATTTCCCCCCACAGGGCCGGCACAGCCAGCGGAGGAAGACCAGCATGTGTCCGAGGACGACACTACCCAGGCTGGGGAGACCAATGATGGGGACACACTGGTGGGAGAGGCAGCCAACAATGTCCCCGGTGATGCATGGCCCCACACACACAAAGGGCAACAGCCACCTGAAGATGAGGTCCGCAGCAGTGGTGACATGTGCATCAGCAATGTCCTACATCCAAACGGAACAGTGCAGCATGCCACATGCACAGGGATGGACAGCGGAAACAAGGATCCAACAAGCAGACCCACTGGACAGAGTCATCCAACATGGGCAAGCATTATACCTGGCCCAACAACTAACACACTGAAATCTGATCAATGGAAAATCATGTACACAAATGCTCACAGTCTGGGAAACAAGATCCCAGACCTGCAGGCAATATGACAGAGGCTAAACTGGACATAGTAGCCATTAGTGAGACATGGTTTACCAGTAACCACACTTGGGAGACTTCAGTACCTGGCTATGTACTGTTCAGAAGAGTCCAAGGTGCAAAAAGGGAGGGTGGAGTGGCCCTTTATGTCAATGGAAATATCAAAGCTACAGAAATTTGGAATACACATAAGGAGCCAGAAGAACTGTGGGTCACCCTGGAAACAGGAAATTGGACAGCCATACGAACTGGGGTTGTGTACAGGCCTCCAGACCAGGAGGAGGACACAGACATGTTACTGTTAGAAGATATGCAAAACATGACAGCTAAAGGGGAGCTTCTGATGATGGGCGATTTCAACATGCCAGATACAGATTGGTCAATACCAGCAGGGACATCTGCCAGAACTAGACACATGGTGGATTCTCTGCAGGAGGAGGGCCTCAAACAACTGGTACAACAACCCACAAGAGACAGGGCTATCCTAGATCTAGTACTGACTAACAGGGAAAGGATCACAGATCTCCAGATAGAAGGTCACCTGGGGGCCAGTGACCATCACATGTTATGGTTCAATTTGGCCACTAGAACAAAATCATCCCATTCCAAGGCAAAAATATGGGACTTCAGAGGAGCTGACTTTGATAAGATAGCCAACAGAGTTAAGCTAGCCCTGGCAAAAAGAAATACAGATGAGGGGTACAGGAAAAGTGGGCAAGCATTAAAGATACAATACTTGAAGCAACATCCCATTGTATTAGTGAGAAAAGAAAGTGCAAAAGAAGAAGGAAACCACTTTGGTTCTCAAACACAGTAGTAGAAAAGGTCAGAGCCAAAAGGCTGGCCTTCAGGAAATATAAGAGAACACAGCAGGATGAAGATAGGGAGGCACACCAAACTTCCCTAAGGTAAGCAGGGAAGGCAGTAAGGCAGGCAAAGGCCCAAACCGAGGAAACACTAACACGAACAGTAACAGAAGGTGACAAGACTTTCTATAGATACATTAGTGAAAAGAGAAAGTCCAGAGGGGGTATTGCTAAGATCAAAGGGGATAAAGGGGTGTGCAAAGAGGAGGACCATGTAAAAGCATCTATCCTAAATAGATACTTCTGCTCAGTATTTACTGAAGAGAAGGTAGGGCAGGGCCCACAGCTCTGCACCATGGACACAGGAGGGAAGGAGGTGTGCACTAGTCCCTTCACAACAGAAAGGGTCCTACAAGAGCTCAATAAGCTCAGGGTGGACAAGGCAATGGGACCTGATGGCATACATCCCAGGGTACTAAAGAAGCTAAGGGTGGAACTAGCAGAGCCATTATCAGAACTGTTTAGTGAGTCTTTGAGCACAGGAGAGGTTCCAGAAGACTGGAGAAGGGCACATGTGATCCCGCTCCACAAGAGTGGTAGTAGGAAGGAGGCAAGGAACTACAGACCAGTCAGTCTTACCTCAGTAGTGGGAAAGATTATAGAGACACTCCTTAAGGAAAGGATAGTGCAACACCTGGAATCCATAGGAGCACAGGATCCAAGACAGCATGGGTTTATAAAAGGAAGGCCCTGTCAAACTAATCTCATAGATTTCTTTGACTAGGTAACCAGAGTGGTGGACCAAGGGGGAGCAGTTGATGTTGCCTACCTTGACTTCAGCAAAGATTTCGATACTGTTCCACATAGAAGATTGATTAATAAGCTAGGTAGGCTCGGGTGGGTCAGACATTGGTCAACTGGGTGGCAAACTGGATGACAGGCAGAAAACAGAGAGTGGTGGTAAACGGTATACAGTCAGAAGAGATGCAAGTCAGAAGTGGGGTACCTCAGTGATCAGTCCTGGGGCCAGTCCTCTTCAATATCTTCATCAGTGACATTGCAGATGGACTGGAAGGAAAGGTTTGCCTGTTTGCAGATGACACCAAGATCTGCAACAGAGTAGATGATCCAGATGGTGTGGGCAGAATGAGAAGAGATCTGGATAAACTAGCAAAATGGTCAGAAGAGTGGCAACTGGGGTTTAATGCAAAAAAGTGCAAGATCATGCACATAGGGAAAAGAAACCCTGAAGCCACCTATAGACTGGGAGGGGAGTTGCTGGCAGGTACAAGGGAAGAAAGAGACTTGGGCGTCATCATCACCGATGACCTGAAACCATCCAAGCAGAACTCTAAAGCAGTAGGTAAGGCTAGAGGGATGTTAGGGTGTATTAGTAGGGGGTATCACAAGTTGGAAGAGGGAGGTAATAATCCCTCTTTACAAGGCACTGGTTAGGCCCCATCTGGAGTACTGCATGCAGTACTGGAGGCCTCACCTTCACAAGGACATTAACCAAATTGAGGCAGTCCAGAGAAGGGCAACCAAAATGGTGCAGGGACTGCATCAGAAAACATATGGGGACAGATTAACTGAACTCAATATGTATACCCTAGAGCAAAGGAGGGAGAGAGGTGATATGGTTGAAACATTCAAACACCTTAAGGGCATTAACAAGATGAAAGAGTCTAACATGTTTCAATATAAGAAAAATAGCAAGACAAGAGGACACAGCATGAGATTAGAGGGAGGCCAACTAAGGGGAAACATGAGGAAGTTCTTTTTCACAGAAAGGGTGGTGGATGCATGGAACGGCCTACCTCAGGAAGTGGTGGATATGAATACAGCGCAAGGCTTCAAACAGGCATGGGATAGGCATAAGGGAGGAATACAGATGAGTATGAATATACAGACCATTGACAGAGCAAATGCCTATGGCACATTCAAAAGGTAGAAAAAGAAATGGGCAGACTGGATGGGCCTTGCGGTCCTTATCTGCTGTCAGCTTCTATGTTTCTGTTTCTATACCTGACTCACAGTACATGGAGCTGAGGTAGCTGGAGCATGACAGGCTGGAGGCACGGTGCAGGCACATGGAGGCCATTGTGGAGTTAACCAGCACAGTCCATGCCATGGGATTTGATGTAACAAGTATGGCACATGAACAGGAGTGCACCATGGAGCTGCTGACAGAATGGGGTCCCCCGTCATGTCCACGCAGCATGACATCTGCGTCCTCAGAGCTGGGGGCACAGTGCCAAGATGCTGGCATGGCATCACCCACTGTCACATATGCAAATGGAGGGGGAAGCACAGACAGAGACTGCACAATGCTGGGCCTGTGCGATGATGGGGACCCTTTGGAGGAAACCACTGCACAAAGCAACCAGGAGACCATTGCAGAAGGCACCACACCCCAGGACAAGCAGATCTGGGATGCAACAGCCAGTGAGGGGCCTGTAGACAGATTGGTGGGGGTGACCCAAATGCAGGCTCCACCACAGTGCAGGAGCAGGGGTGGTAGGGCACTGAGTTCAGCACGCATTCGAGACATGTGGTCCAGGCTACGCAAGTAAGCTGCTCCCTAAGTGTTGCTACAAAGGTAAGGGACACAGGGGTGGCACATAGCAGGAGTACACAGCACCAGAACATGTGTAGGCATGCACAAACACACACACACACATATACACCCTCACACACACACATACCATGCTGCAGACACAGGGATGCACGGTACCACACACGAGGGCACACTGTGGTGGTGGGCACACTCCATGGGCATGGGTCGGAATGCACATGCAGTGGTGGGGAGGGCAGTTCCCTGTTCGGCTGGCTACCTTACCATGGCACAGGGGCTTAGCACAGTGGAACAGGTGCTCTGTCACCAAATACCAGCCAGGGTTGGCAGCACAGCACAGCACTGCAACTGCTGACCTACACCCTCAGTACCATGTCATCATGGGGCACAGTGCCAGCCGTGCCTGAATAAACCATGCTGTGGCACGGAATGGTCGATGATCAACGTCCCATGTATACCTCATGATCACATATGCTGGGTGATAGTGTGCATGAAACTCTGATGCTACCTTTTGAAAGTGTCGTTCACAACCCCTGCATGTGCTGCACGACCCACAGCCATCTCCTACCTGCAACAGTAGTCATCCACCTGTTGTCCCAGCTGCCCATCTGGAGGGTTGTACTGTGGTATTGGAAGACCCCACCGCACCGCGATGTTGTGGAGCATCAGGCACATGGCAAACACCCAGCAGACACGTGGTGGCACAATCATGATGGTGCCCCCTGTGTGGGTCAGGCATTGGTACTGCATCTTCAGTAGCCCAATGCTCTTTTCAATAATAGACCATGTACGGCAGCATGCTGAATTGATGGACTCCTCCGCCACATCCGCTGGTGCCAGGAAGGGCATCAACAGGTATGGCTGTAGTGGGTATCTGCTGTCACCTGTGGGGAGAAGAGAACATGTCAGTGTGCTGTCGGCAGGGGGGTGTACCACCCACCCATGTGTGCATGATACATACTCAATAGCCATCCATCCTTGTGTCCAGAATGGAGCAGTGTACTGAGGCCCGAAGCATCCAGGATGTAGGTGTCATGGCACAACCCAGGGAACTGGGCACAAATGTCCATGAAGACGCCCATCACATCGCATACCAACTGGCAATTGAGGCTGTGAAATCCCTTTGTGTTCTGATACACCTCCTCAGACACCGACAGCATTAGGATGGCGATATGGGTACCATCAACAGCACTGACCACATTTGGCATCCCGTGCATGGCACAGAAGGCCTGTTTCTGGCCCATATCTCACCATCCATTACTGGCAGGTGTATATGATCATGCGTGTGGTCAAGCAGAGCATCCATGACCTGCACCAGGGCACAGGACACGGATGACTGGCTGACCATAATGCTGTTGCCCGCCATGCAATGGAATGATCCCGTGGCATAGTAGGTGAGGGCACACATTACCTTCATCTCCACGGACATGGCACGAGGGGGCTGCATCCTTGGGGACACCCTATCACAGACAAGGTTGCACAACTGTGTTACCATGTGCCATGGCATTAGAAAGCGCTTGATGCAGAGAGTGTCTTGGAGCTCATCGCTGGCTATGTGGGGCTGGAACACGCGCTTCCGTGGCTGCTGCCTCACACCACCTGTACAGCCAGCATGCTGTAGGTACATGTTCAGGAGTAGTCCAGGACACATCACTGCAATGTACTGTACACCGTGTCGCCATTGGACGGTGCTGTGACACAGCAGTGCCCCTCTTATTCGTCATAGAAACATAGAAACATAGAAACATAGAAGTTGACGGCAGATAAGGACCGCAAGGCCCATCCAGTCTGCCCATTTCTTTTTCTACCTTATAAATGTGACATCGGCCTTTGCTCTGTCAGTGGCCTATCTATTCATAGTCATTTGTATTGCTCCCTTATGCCTATCCCATGCCTGTTTGAAGCCCTGCACTGTATTCATAGCCACCACTTCTTGTGGTAAGCCATTCCATGCATCCACCACCCTTTCTGTGAAAAAGAATTTCCTCACATTCCCCCTTAATCGGCCTCCCTCTAATCTCAAGCTGTGTCCTCTTGTCCTGCTATTTTTCTTATATTTAAACATGTTAGACTCTTTCACCTTTCACCTTGTTTATGCCCTTAAGGTGTTTGAATGCCTCGATCATATCACCTCTCTCCCTCCTTTGCTCAAGGGTATACATATTGAGCTCCGTTAATCTGTCCTCATATGTCTTCTGATGCAGTCCCTGCACCATTTTGGTTGCCCTTCTCTGGACTGCCTCAATTTGATTAATGTCCTTGTGAAGGTGTGGCCTCCAATACTGCCGCAGTACTCAGATGGGGCCCTAACCAGTGTCTTGTACAGAGGGATTATTACCTCCCCACGACTTCAGATACTCCCTACTAACACACCCTAACACCCCTAGCCTTACCTACTGCTTTAGGGTCTGCTTGATGATTTTAGGTCATCAGTGATGATGATGCCCAAGTCTCTTTCTTCCTTTGTGACTGCTAGCAACTCCCCTCCCAGCCTATAGGTGGCTTCAGGGTTTCTCTTCCCTATGTGCATGATTTTGCACTTCTTTGCATTAAATCCCAGTTGCCACTCTTCTGACCATTCTGTTAGTTTATCCAGATCTCTTCTCATTCTGCCCACCCCATCTGGATCATCTACTCTGTTGCAGATCTTGGTGTCATCTGCAAACAGACAAGCCTTACCCTCTAGTCCATCTGCAAGGTCACTAATGAAGATGTTGAAGAGGACTGGCCCCAGGACTGATCACTGAGGTACCCCACTTCTGACTTGCATCTCTTCTGACTGTATACCATTTACCACCACTCTCTGTTTTCTGCCCGTCAACCAGTTTGCCACCCAGTTGACCAACTTCTGACCCACCCCGAGCCTACCCAGCTTATTTATCAATCTTCTATTGGAACAGTGTCAAAAGCTTTGCTGAAGTCAAGGTAGGCTACATCAACTGCTCCCCGTGTCCACCACTCTGGTTACCCAGTCAAAGAAATCTATGAGATTAGTTTGACCGGACCTTCCTTTTGTAAACCCATGCTGTCTTGGATCCTGTGCCCCTATGGATTCCAGGTGTTGCACTATCCTTTCCTTAAGGAGTGCCTCCATAATCTTGCCCACTACTGAGGTAAGACTGACTTGTCTGTAGTTCCCCGCCTCCTCCCTGCTACCACTCTTGTGGAGCGGGATCACATGAGCCCTTCTCCAGTCTTCTGGGACCTCTCCTGTGCTCAGAGACTCACTAAACAATTCTGCTAATGGCTCTGCTAGTTCTCCTTTAGCTCCTAAGTACCCTGGGATGTATGCCATCAGGTCCCATTGCCTTATCCACCCTGAGCTTAGCAAGCTCTTGTAGGACCCTTTTTTTGTGAAGGGAGTAGTGCTCACCTCCCTCCCCTGTGTCCATGATGTTGAGCTGCCCTGCCTACCTTCTCTTCAGTAAATACTGAGCAAAGTATCTATTTAGGATAGATGCCTTTACAGGGTCCTCCTCCTCACATGCTCCTTTTCTCCATTAAGCTTAGCAATACCCCTCTGGACTTTCTCCTTTCACTAATGTATCTATAGAAAGTCTTGTCACCTTCTTTTACTGTTCATGCTAGTGTTTCCTCAGTTTGGGACTTTGCCTGCCTTACTGCCTTACCTGCTTCCCTTAGGGCAGTTTGTATGCCTCCCTATCTTCATCCCGCTGTGTTCCTTATATTTCCTGAAGGCCAGCCTTTTGGCTCTGACCTTTTCTGCTACTGTATTTGAGAACCAAAGTGGTTTCCTTCTTCTTTTGCACTTCCTTTTCTGTCTAACACAATGGGATGTTGCTTCAAGTATTGCATCCTTAATGCTTGCCCACTTTGCCTGTACCCCCTCACCTGTGTTTCTTTTTGCCAGGGCTAGCTTAACTCTGTTGGCCATCTTATCAAAGTCAGCTCCTCTGAAGTCCCATATTTTTGCCTTGGAATGGGATGATTTAGATGTAGTAGCCAAATTGAACCATACCATGTGATGGTCACTGGCCCCCAGGTGACCTTCTACCTGGAGATCTGTGATCCCTTCTTTGTTAGTCAGTGTGCCACCCACTGTGTGCATTGCCACTTACAAGGTGCCATCGGCCATGCCAATGGCACATGCCAATGTGCATGCCTTCATCTGGACTATGGGCAGATCTTGCACCCAAGCACCCTGCATGTCCATGGTGTCCGAGGCATGTCTGTGTCTGTGTACATATCATGTATGGCACATGTCGCATGGCTGTGAGGGTGCACATGCTACACAGGTACGGGCAGTCTGTACTGGGTCTGTGGCTTACATGTATGCAGGTTGCAGCACTGTGTGTGTCCAGTGTCATGGGCAGCCCCAAAACACACAACAGTGGTGCACTACTGCACATACCAGGCCTGCACATCATGACCAGTGAGGCACGGTACATTGCATCAGTACGGGCTGTGCCATGGGTACAGCACCTTGCCCATCATATGTAATGCCACCCCTGCCTCATGGGCATAGCTGCACACATACACATACTTGCCATCTAGCCTCCACTCCACCTGTAGTTTGCATGGACGGTGTCCATGGCCATGCTATGTGACTTGGCCACACACACATGCATGTGGGCCATCCATGCTGTCATTCAACAGTGGCAATGCTGTCGGTTAGCTACTTGCCACTATGGTGGGCAGGCCCATGGTGCACATGTGCTAGCACACCTGGGCAGCTGGCATGTGTTGCATTGTGTGGCATGTACACAGGCTATGGCCCAGGGAGGGTATTTATAGGCACAGCCCCACACGTGCAGTGACTGGCGTCAGTATAGATCACCTACCACAGCAGCTCTGGAGGGTTGCTGAGTGGGTCTACAGCAATAGCGGAGGATACGGGTTCCTGTGGGAGGCACAGAGCAGTTGGCCAATGAGTACAACAGTATGCTGCTCGTACATGTGTGTGTGTGTGTGTGTGTGTGTATATATACGTGCCTGTGCATAGTATTGGGATGTGAGTCATTGCTTGTCACTGTGTACTGATGTTTCTGTCCCTCTTGTGTCTCCCTAGCCCACCCCATGCAGGAAGTCTTGGGTATGCCCCATGTGCTGGAACTGGTAAGACAGGTGCAGGTTGATGGTGCAGACGTGATGGTGGTGCACCCTCGGGGGCTCAATCGCCAGTGCTGACAGAGGAGGTGGCCGTGTTACCTGTGGCAGCCTGCCGCTGGGAGCCAGCTGCATTACGAGGGTGAGACAGAGCCAGTGGAGGAGGTGATGCTGTGGTGGGTCACGGTGCCAGCAAGGGTAAGTGTCTTGCCTGTATTGCATGTAGCGTGTCGTGTGGTATGAGGAGGGTTGGGGACCTGGGGCTTACCAGTGTGCCAGGGTCCTCCAGTGTGCCGTAGTGGGTACAGCGACAGCTATAGCCTTGGCATTGCCCCCTCACCACACATTCAGCCCCAGCAGCTTTTCAGTTCACATTGGCATGGGGTTTGACCACTGTGGAGTCACTGGTGCATATGCACTGGGTGGTGTTGGCCCGGGGTGGGGCTTTGGATGTCGTATAGCATGTCCAGTGCAGGCCAGCGGGGGTAGCCTGCCAGTCTCTCTGCACTAACAGTCTCCTTTGTCTCCACAGTGCTACAGAGGTCCGTTGTGGAGGATGCTATTGCTCTGGTTGTCATGACCCAGAAGGATGGTGGAGGATGTGGGGAGCACCAGCAGCAAGGAGACCCTGGATGGTGGGCCGTGCGGGAGGTGTCCGGGGACTGGAATGGAGCCAGTGGCTGTCATGCTCTCACAGGCAGATGCCCCATGGGGGCTCCTGCAGGCTGAGGGTGGGTAGTGGCCCTGCTGTTGTTGGTGATGTGGGGGCACTGTTGGGGGGGGGTTGTTGAGGGCAGCTTGCAGATGTTTGCATTGCTTGGCCTTGTACATCATCTTGCTGTGCTCCGCACTGGTTCAGTAAACATTCTTGTTTCTTATACCCATGTGTGGTCATTGTCTTGCATGAATGGTCCTGTAAGTGTGCAGCCTTGTGGCTGTGTGTGGTGGGGTGAGTGCGTTGCAGGTGGCTTCCAGCGAGGTTGATGTCTGTTCCTTCCAATGTTGTGGTGAGCATAGCTGGGGGTGGGCTATGCCTGTGTCTGCCTGTGTGCTTCCAGGCATTGGCTGTCTGTGCCAGCACAGGGTGGGAGCCCACTGTCAGATGGTACTGGCCTGTGTCCCCTTGTCACGCTGCCATGGGTCTCTGGCCGGGCATGACCATTGCAGGGACATGCTGGTGCTCTGTGTGTGGGCCCACTGTGGTGGCCTGTGTGCAGCGGGTTGCCCATGATTCCCCTGTCTTGGCACAGTTGGACAGCCCTTGGGGATGTGTACCTGCCATGTTATGTTTTGGATGGGTGCCAGTTGTGCCTTGCACAGCCACTATGTGCCCCTCATATGCTGCCGTGTGTCTTTCCCATTGGCATGGTGTTGTACCACAGGTGGTATCTTACGGCTGCCCCCAGCCATGCAATCTGTGCATGGCCTATGCGTGGCATGTGGTGTACCTCTGCGTGTTCATGCATGCGCTACTCCTGTGCAGACATGCCTGTTACGTGGCCATGCCCCCACTCACACAATGCGCTACCGCCCGGCGTTGGTGCATGCTGAAGCCGTGTGCAGTGGCTTGTGTGTACGTTGTGCAAGCCACTGCTGGGTTTACAGATGCATACATGGCACATTTATGCATCGGTGCATTACGCATGCTTCCTACACATGCCACAAGGGCATTGTGCATAGTACCCATTATGCATATGCTATACTAATAGGGCATAGGCACTTACTGTACAAGAGTAAGTGTCAGCGTAATGACTTGTACTATCATACTTTCTCTATGCATGGAAACTGCACATAGTAAGCCAAGGCACTTGTGTCTCTGTAATCTAATATACTGTTATGTAGACAGCACTGCCATCTTTTGGATTTATGTATAATTGCACCACATCCTTTGTTTTCCATGTACCATATATGCCTTCATTGCTCTACAATGTAGCTGACTTAGCATATATTGTATAGGACTAGATAACGCTGTGGAGCCACCTAACTTTTGGCTAATAGGGCTTACTTTATGTATCTAGCACTGCTTTTTACGAATGGTAACCATGGTAAAAATCTTAGTATATAATGTAATGTATTGCGTATTCCCCCTGGAGACCTTCTACACTCCTTGGAGTATTGGGGAATGTTAGGCACAGCTCCCAGCATCTTATGGTAAGAACTGCTTAGGGCAACTGTGATTTCCTTTTGTAGTAATAAACTAGAATAATAACTGGCTCTCGTTTTTCCCCATAGGGAAACCAGATTGTAATTTTATCAATATAACAAACAAGCACCCAGTTTCCCTAGCTCGGCACATGCACTAGCTACACTCTTCCTCTACTCTGTGCATCCCCTGCCATACCACTCCTCAATACTCTGCAGTTTGCCGACACCGACCATAGAAGTCGGCGGTAAGTTCTTCTTTAAACAAATATATGACTGATGGGCACATCAATTTTTTTTTCAGTCAGAAATAAATTTAAAAAAAAGTAAACGGTGCTGTACATCAGGAGCCAAGCCAATACAGACCATGTTGAAACCCCAGCAGTCCATGGCTTGGCTCCATAGAGATATACATTTATTTTGTGTAATTGCTGTGGTGAAAAATGACCCCAGCAAATATACAATACTCTGAGATGAGTAGATGTGTAAAACTTGGATTTTACACACCCCATCAGGGTGGGCTGCCTTAACAAACCCCTCGAGCTTTGCTCTCGGGGTTTATGTGGCATCCCACCCCTCGGGGGGTGTAAAATCCTCATTATAACCATCCATTATTTTCTATTTTATTACTGATATGCAAAATGCCTGTGACTCATATGCACCTCTGTTACTGCAAAGAACCTGATCAGGGTTAGGAACCCTAACACTATCCAGCTCATTCCAGGGGAGAACACAACAGGTCATAATAAATGGCTACTTAGCAACAAAAGCATAAGTCATTAGTAGTGTCCAACAAGGGTCAGTACTGGGCCCAGCACTTTTCAATGATTTATTTTTGACCTTGACAGTGACTTGGAGGCGTGATGCGAGAAGTACACTGATGATACCAAGCTTGGTGGACCATGTACTTGTATAACACACTGTAACACTATTTGGTCAGACTTAGCTAAAATTGGGACGTTATCACTAGAATGGGGAATGAAATTTAATCATGACAAACGTGCACCTATTCATATGGGGAGTCAGAAAAAAAAAACATATACACACTTCACAGGGAAGTCAAATAAGGGAAGTACTCCAAGAAAGAGATTTAGGGATATCGGTAGGACAAGATTTTAATACACAATCTCAGACCTCAGAAGCTGTTACTACAGCTAACAGGGTCCTCTGGTCTTTAAAAAAATGAATTAAAAGTTTTAGTCTGCAGATAATTACTCTCCTGTGCAGAGCATATGTACACCCTTTACTGGACTATGGCACAGAGTTTTGGGCACTGCATAAACAGTGGGAAATATCTATTCTAGAATGAGTACAGAGGAGAACTACCAGCTGATCCATGGGTATTCAGAACTTGCCCACTACACCATTTTGCCTGAACTGCATCTTGTTCCCTTGTCTAATAAGAGAATCCATGAAGATCTGCTATGTCTATTTGAGTTAGAAAATGATCTGCATTGATGATACAGCTACAGATTTTAAATCTGATAACTGTGGGACAGGATGCCATCTGCTGCAGATCAAAGGAGGCACATTTAGGATGGAAGAAAGGAAAATTTTGTAGCACAGTGGGTTATCAGGTTGTGAAACAGTTTACCACTTGAAAAAGTCATAAGTAAAACCAAGGCAGAGTTCTAAAAACTATTGAATAAGTATATATGGGACATCATGACATAGCTTACTATCACTGAAATAGTGGAAGAACAGCACTCATGGGCATTATAGCCTTTTTCTGCTCCTAACAAACCATAGCATGAACAATAGTATGAAGACCAGTCTTACAGAACACCTTTCTTGTCTTACCAGGTATGATGCAAATCCACCCTGAATATGCTGTGTACCATGCAGACTGACATTTTAGCTGGTGCTCAAAGTGCTCTAACGTAATGCAGTTTCTTGATAAAAGCAAAGGGCTCCTAGATATACTGGAATTCCTGTATTTTACAGGGAAAGAGAAACTACTGCGACTCTCATTGGTCACATGGGGAAACAGAGCAATTCGTGTTTCATTGTAAAAGTATTTATTGGAGAAAGAGCAGTCTAAGATACTAATGTTCCAAAATGGTGAAGCCCACTTGTGTTAAACCCAGCTGAGTAATGGTAATAATAACTATATTAATTTTATATTATTATAATAATATTCATAGAAAAAATATGACTGCAAGACCAAATTGAGGAAAATGCTATACTGTGCATAAAGTGTGCTGCTACAAAAACTAAAGGCATAGAACATCCCCTTTAAAACTAAAGGAACGTTTTATTTTAGGCGTGCCACTGCTTTAAATTGGAATCCGCTCATTAACGATAGAAGGGAATGCTACTCAGCATGAGTTCACGTTTCTGCACCTGGAATTTGCACAATATTTTATTTTGTGCCTACTCAAAATGTCATTTTTCTACCCTGGGCCTATTCAAAATCCAAACGCCAGAGTGAACTAACACATTTAGAAATGCAAGTTTAGACAAACTTGCAGAAGGTTCCCCAGTTATTTTTTTATGCCTACGAGGCCAACAGCTGAACGCGTTATTAATTATTGTTTAAATGCATGACAGACAGAAGTGACATTTTCTCATAACACTCTGCTTTGCAGGTATTCTCAGGTATGCTATCATTTAAAGTAAATGATATTTTAATATATTTTATGGAATTCTTAGCCTAAGGGCAGACGCTCATTTTTTTTTTTTTTTTGAGAAACTGCAATGAGCCACTTAATGACCTGAAGCGACAGCCAGTTTCAACAAATGAAATGTTGAGGCTCTGCGTCCCTTCGGCCCTTCGGAACCTATAAATTGAGAGGCTCGGCCGGGGCAGCGTCTACTGCAGGATCACAGTGGCTGTCTAAGCTTGCACCTTGCGCCTCAGAGAGATGGACAACAAGATACGGGTGAATGGTAGGGCCGTGCGCTTCGGTGCCACCTACCAAGGGGGCTCACTGTTCGGGGGCAGCCGTGGCCTGCGAGGGCCGGTCGGTGGCGGCGGCATGGGGCTCAGTAGGGCCATGGGCGCCGGGGCCGCATTGGCTCTCGGAAGTGGCGCGGCGGGGGCTCTGGGGTTAGGGCTGGGGAGTGGCGGAGGGCTAGGGCTAGGGCTAGGGCTGGGGGGTGGCGGAGGGCTAGGGCTGGGGAGTGGCGGAGGGCTGGGCCTGGGGCTTGGCCTTGGCCTTGGCCTGGGTGCTGGCGCTGCGTCAGGGGTACTCGGCGGCAGGGCAGCATCCCTCCGGAGTGGCTCCTCCTCACTCAAGGCACGCATCGGGGGACGGGGCTTTAAAATCGGGGGCTACGGTGTGAACCCTTCCTTCCTTTACAGTTTGAAGGCGGTGGATCAAGGGGCTTTTCAGTTTCCCACCCTCGACCCCTCATTACCGTCTGTTGACACTGTCCAACTAACGCGACTGAAAGAAAAAGAAGAGCTCCAGGTCCTGAACGACAAGTTCGCGACATTCATCGACAAGGTATGATTAATTTGGAACAACAAAAGGTCAGGAGCATTCATATAGTACTCTTTCATCAGTTGTCGCTCCCTTTTCCTTGATATACATTTAGTATTTCAAAGGTCTGCTCTTACTACTTTCACTCAAAACTGAATATTTCTGTTCATGCACGGCTGGAGTGCAAAGAAAGCAATTGTAGAACAGAACCAGTGATCTGACAACAGAGCAGACAAGTATTTTCAATCTAAGTGGGCAGTGCTGCTCTGTGCAGCTGGAAACATTCTGCCACCTCTCTCCTTCACTCTCTGGTATGGGTGCCAGAACATGGGGAAAAGAGGAGGTACAGAAGTTCAAAAGGGTAAACGGTAAAAAGGAAATTTTGTAAGCAAAGGGGCACTTTGAATGCTCATGGGCAAGTGTGTGTGTGTGTGTGTGGGGGCGGGGCAGCACCTGCACCCATGGGTTCTGGCAACTATGTTCTCTGGCTGTTAGTGCAACCTGGTAGGAGAACTGTGCAGTGTTACCATTCCAGGTCACGTAGACCTATCTGAGACTTAATTTGTGCCCCAAGGTCTGTTCCTGAGTTTCTAATGGTGGAAGGCAGCGCAGAGGTTTTATCCCCTCTGCCATCCAGCCCCAGGGCGTTTTGAACTTATTTCGTCATTCATTGCCTGCACTTCTTACATTAGGTTACATTTTATTTAGTCGATGATTTGTTTTATTTACATTAAACAATTTCATAGCATAGGTAAACGTCATGTAATGTACATAACAAATCAGCCTCAAGTATTATCAGGATGACTACAAACTGTATCGGCCAAATATTACAGATTTATAGAATATATTTTTTATTTTGCTACTGTAGTTTAAATAAATTTTTCGGATTAAAAAAAAATCACAGCAATACTCAGTTACACAAATGTCCTTGACATTTGAATGTCAGGACCTTCCTTTGTGTTACTACATAGATTTTTTTAAATAGCTTTTTCACTTAGATTTCATCTGTTCTCTCTTCCTGTTCCTTTCCTGAAGTCATAATCAATTTGCTTGTAACATCACAATCTGTTTCCAAGGAAATTGTTTGGGGGTCATAGGCAGAGAATTATGACTTCAAGCCAGGCAAATCAGTAGGAAAAGATCTAAGGGGTAAAGTGTCTATTTTCATGTAAATGTTTGAGTAATACAAATGGAATATTCTGTAATTTAGATTTTGGAGGGAAGGAATGTCATGAGATTTAATTTCTTTTTGGAGGGAAGGATTGTCATGAGATTTGAATTTTTTTGATGCCATTTGCATTTTTATTCCAGAAAACAGCAAAATCACTCTGAGTACCTTTCGGGTGGCTTATAAGGGGTTATTTTATATATTAATATGTCCGATGGAAGCACTCATTGCAGTATAACAGTGGTATCATGTGCATTCTGCCCAGAAGAGAACTGCAAAGCTGAGCTGTTCTGACTTGAGCAGAATGCAAGTAAACCCACTCTTATACCACAAGGAGCGGCAAAGTGGGACATATTGATATATTATAGAATGATGGATTGATGTTACTATTTTTTTGTTTTTAAACTGTCCCTGAAAGCGCCCATTTGCAGGGTATCTGCACGTGAGACGCTGTCACAGAATAAGAGTGTCTCATGCACAGGAGAAAAGAGCACTCCAATTGATCAGGAGTGCTCCCTCGATCTAAAATACTTTTTCTTCTAGTGTCCTGTTTTCTCACAAAATCATTAATGAGAGGTACCCCATGCATTTGTAAAACCACAAGGTTTTGCTCTGCTATGTGAAGTGCAGAGCTTTGATCAGTACCTTTCCCTACAGCCAAAAGGCCAAAGAAGTTGTTGTGTTCACAACCAGTGTAAATTCTGCTCTGCAGCATGCCATCCAGCAGAAGGTGTGCAAGTGTCTCTAGACCAACAAGAGAGTTATTTGTTGGATCCTCAACTTCTGTGCTCAATGAAGCCTTTTCTTTGCATGTCCAATTTACAGATCAGTCTTTGTGCTAAGCTTCCCTAGACACATGTCCTGTATTTAATCATTAAGCATCTCCATACCGCTCAAGCTTTTGCCTCATAAATTAGGGATAAGGCTTAAAAAAATCAGGGACAAAGACCCAAAATCAGGGACACATTTAAAAAAATTGGTAATATTCACTCATAAAATTGATAGAATAAGAGGATTAGTGTTAAGATGCATTTTCTGAATAAGTCTGTAACTTTAATGTTTGACATTATTTTGTGCTTACAGTCCCCACTGTTTAGTCATAAAAACACAAATTTTATGAGAGACAGGGGAAATTTTGAGGCAAAATCTGGGACATCTCTGAAAATCAGAGACAGTTGAGAGGTTTGAGCATCTCAACTCCATGATGTGACTACCGTCTAACACCTTCAGCCTCAGGACCACTACATCCGAGTCAGAAGGTAATCTCATCACTGGACTATCCTAGATATCCCCCATAACAGCCCTGCTAGAAATAGCATTTGCAATGTGTGGAGGTTTCTTACATAACTCATTTGTAAGAAAGTTCTGAGCAAATCTGCAGTGAAAAAATTTCAGCTTCAACACAAGATATGTTATTTAATAAATAATATACATGTGCTGATTTGGTAAGTAACTACTGTTTTTCACAGGTTCGTTTTTTGGAACAACAAAATGCCATTCTAAAAGCTCAGATCAACATGTTTAGTAACACTGACCCATCTGGTCCAGCCAGTACAACAGTGGTTGCAACCACAGCTGTAGCTGCATATAAAGCTCAGGTAGAGACATTGACCAACTCCAGGGAAGCAATAATGGCAGAAATAGAGCATTACAAAGGCATCATTGAGGAAATCCAAGGAAAGTAAGTCTTGTCTTTTTCAGATACTATTTTTATAGAAAAACAGTAATTAAAATAAATTGGGAGTAGCCATGAAACATAAATCAATTATGCAAACCATTTTATAAGAATTGTATATACTTACAGTATTTGAATTGACCTCTAAATTTTAAGTTATATTATGCAATTTGCATTTTATCATAACTGTCAACTGTAGGCTGGCCCGGTGGTGCTGAGGACAAAGGTGCTGGACACCTAACCTCACACCACGCCAGCGACCCTGGTCTGGGAACGAGCACAGACCATCAGATGTCGGCAGGGGGAGGGCATGGAGCTGGATGGAGCTGCCACAAGGCAGCTCTCCTCTCCGGGGTGGTATCCCTCAGCTGTTGACTGCCCAGTGGTGGAGGCTGGGGGGCAGCGCAGGCCAGAGGGAGCACCAGGCACTAGGCTGATGGGTGGATGGATGGGGCTATCACTGGGATGTAGTCATGCCTGAAAATAGGCATTTCTATGCCTAGTGCACCCACCCAATTACCAAAAGCAAATAAATAGTATGCATGCACACCTCCACTCGCATGTGTCTCTACTCCTGGGGCCCTGGGGTAAAAATGGGACCTCAGAAAAATGGAAAGTCATGATGCCAGCAGCAGGATGATGCCCGACCTTCCACAGGCTCTTCTCCCAGGCCGGGCTTAAGGTAAAGCCCCAGTAATTCTGGGATGTCGGGGCTGGGCAGACCAATCGGGCTGATGGGGGCTGCCGGTGCAGGAGACAAATAATCTAAAAAAAACAAAAATAACTGTCGACTGTGTCAGTACTATATACTTTGCAGCCCCTGTTTCTGTCCCCTGGTTAAACCTCGAAACAAGACTTGGCTCAGTGTGCCTTTACTAGTCATCACTTTTCAGATAGATAGATAGATAATTAGATAGATAGCTAGACAGACAGATAGAGGCATGGGGTCATAATGCTGAACACCAAAATAGTGCAGCAATATACTGCACTGTCAATACAGCATGATATATTACTCAGCAGCAGTTCAGTATGTTTTGTGGGGGGCTCTGTGCCCCACACCCCCATTACAGGGGTTGCACCCCAACCTCCCCAACTTAAATAATCAACTCCGGGGGGGGGGGTGAAATTAGATATTGCACAAAGTGTGAAATAAAAAAATGTCCATGCATGTTGGACCGGGAATCAAAACCTGGTCCACAGATGCACTACTTCCATTGCTGCCTGCAGCTCATCCTATCAAGCCACAATAGCTGCTCAGTTGTCCTTCCTCCCAGCAGAGGTCTTAACCTCTTCCAGGCAGCAGCAACAGGATGCACAACTGCACTTACACAATTTTGCAGTTTTGCACCCCTGTTGCTATATGTTACCACACTGTCTGCTTTGCCCGGTGTTGACCTGTGCCATATTGTATATGGCATATTGACCTGGTACGGATGGGTGGGTAGATAGACAGACAGACAGATAGACAGACAGACAGATAGATAGACAGACAGACATACAGACACCTGCTTCTTGTATAACAATGACTGTTACTAATGTTTTTGCGATTAAAGCATATATAGTCGATGCTGTTTTATGCTGCATTCTGAAATGCATTTATTTTTTTAACTTTTTATTGTTCCTTCCATCCCATTTGGTGCCTGCTTTTATTGTGTACACTCCTTCTCCAGTCTGGAGGAGCTGTTCTGCCTAGATCTGCAACTCCACTCTGGCTCCTTCAGCATGCCCCTCAACTTACTCCCTAAGGTTTATAAATAAATAAACAAATAAGATAGTGGAAGCTCAGTATCCAGCATCAAAAAGAGGAGTATAAAGATATGTTACAGGTGGCATTATCACCTGGATTATCCTGTTTGGGCATGGGGTGGGTCCAACTTTATTTGCGTAATTGGTCATGTCTCCCTCTTTGTCCTAGTCACAACCAAGTAAAAGTGCTGGCATGTCAGGAACATCCCCACCTTATTTAACCTCAATTATGTGTCCATCTGTTTATCCATGCTACCTTAGGCCACCAGGTGTGACTGTGTCATATGGCAAAGATCTCTTCCACCCTGAATGAAGAAAGTATCCTGTGGGCAGCTTCTTCTGCATCCTGTTGATCTAATGCATCTGCTGATATCAAAGAGGGACCTAGCTATGGTGATCATCTAAGCACTGCATCTTCTTGTTCACTATAATATAAGGTTGTCAAAGCATATTTTAGCAGTTACACTGCCAGTACAGTACAGATCTCTTGCCTCAAGCCCTGGGATGAGGGGGTTAATTGGTAAGGGAAGTGTCAGCACTGAAATATGCTCCAAAACATGTTACAGTTAACAAGAAACAGCACTGAAATATGATCCAATACCTTTATTACAGTTAACAAGAAACAGCACTGAAATATGCTCCAAAACATGTTACAGTTAACAAGAAACAGCACTGAAATATGATCCAATATCTTTATTACAGTTAACAAGAAACAGCACTGAAATATGCTCCAAAACATGTTACAGTTAACAAGAAACAGCACTGAAATATGATCCAATACCTTTATTACAGTTAACAAGAAACAGCACTGAAATATGCTCCAAAACATGTTACAGTTAACAAGAAACGGCACTGAAATATGATCCAATACCTTTATTGCAGTTTACAAGAAGATAGCAGCAGCAGCACTTAGATGACCCACTGGCTGAGTTTCTTACTGATGTCAGCAGAGACTCTGCTGCAGGGGTCAGTAGGGTGTTTATTATTCAACTGGGATGGAATGTGGGAGTTCTGGAATCAGTCAGATAAGGATGTTAGTTACAGCAAATGCAAGTTGTCAAAAATTCTTACTGTGATTTTCTTAATTGGGGCATCAGGGTCCCATCACAGTAATTTTGGGAGCAGGAACATGCCCATTTAAGCATTTCTTACCTGTGCTGTTGTGCTGAAATAACACATTCATGGGAACACATTTGACCAGTCACATTTCTTGTTTGTCTTACACATTTTATGGTTTGTGTTGCATTCTTACCATCACAAAATCAAGACTAACTTACAACAGTAAGCAAAAAAGAAAGCCTGTTGCTAAAACAGAACATTTTATCCCAAGACAAGGGATCATTATTAAGTTTATGGACTACAGATTGTGGATTAAAATGAATATGGATTAAAATGAATATGGACTTAGCCCAGTTATAATGCTATAGTAAAACAATCATTAAAATGCTTTGCTGCTGACAGATGTGTTCTATGCATGTAATGCAGTTTTGTGAATTGAATTTACAGATATGATGAAGAAACTGCATCTACAAAAGGACTAGAGGTTGAGTGGACCACACTAAAACAGGTAATGTGAACATGTTTAGCATACTTATTGGTAATCTCACAAAGTAAACAAGCATGCAGGAGGGCTTCATAATGTATGTAGAATTGCCCATGCAGTCAAGTGCTTTATAATATACACAGCCAGTTGCTACCAGTACCTATTGTTGTGTTTTAAGTACTGTACACAGTATAGCGAATAATTACCATGAACCTGCTGGTTTGCACACCTAGTTGGTCTTGTGACATAGTTTGGTGTGAGAGTGAAGCTTGAGTGCCTCAGTGATGTAACAACACCAATGAGATGTATAAACCAGAAAGTTCGTAACACATTTTTTTGTAATACTAATGCTGAACAGTTTTAAAACTAAAACAGCAGTTTTACCAAGAGCACCGCTCTGACTGACACAGGTGAAACTGCATCTGAGCTTGTGCTCTAGTGAGCTTTAATGCTGCAGAGAGCACACAGCCCTGATTACAGAAGCTGTGCTAAGTTGTTAATGTTCTGAAAAAACTGCTTTCAACATGTTCACAGTTCAAGTCACAGTAAAACATGCTATTGTAAGACATGTATTATAAGACACTACGTGACGTTGGGTGTAGTGGGTCAGCTGATAACCCCTACATATGCAGTTATCCCAGCACAACCAAACCCTTGATTGTCTTATTGCACTTATAAAATGAGTTACGTGAGAATTTTAGAAAAATATATTTAAAACAAAAATCAACAAGTTTTTAAAATAATTATGCACAAAATGGTTACTGAAGGGGCTGAAACCAGATGGTGCTAGTATGAGTGGTACCGAAGTGAAAGTAATTGATGCATTGTATGGATAATTGATCATTTGTTTTCTTTATTTTTGAAGTATTAGTAGTAGCAATTGTTTTATTTATATTTAGTTATATTATTAGGTGCCCCCCAGTTGGAACCCAGAGTAACTTAAGTGAGTTGTTGATTGTCACACACATGTGTAGTTATAATGTAGTATGGATTATAATCCAGAGCAGGAAACACTGTAGTTTTGAAGAAAACCACTAGTTTGCGTGTGCTTGGTGTCTCCATATTTTAAGGATCTGAAAGGAAACACTTTCTTAGGAAAACTGACTTGGCATTAAGATCGTGCAAGAGAGGCAGTGAGTGAGCATGTAAGTGAGTGGACAGACATGTAGCTGGGATTGTGATGTTTACTGTTTTACTATGGAAACTGACATTTTAGCGGTGATGGTTGTTGATGCTGAAATTTTGATTTTTTTAAACTGGTGGTTTTGGTGGTGATTTACTGATTGAGTAGATGTGTGGGTAAAAGGGCATGGAAATGGGAAGGCACATTGGGATGGAAGATTTTAGAAATAATCATCCAGAAGTCGGAGGACCAGCTGGGGGAGAAGGATTGAGCATCCCAGTGATGGCTCGCCTTCTCCTGGGGGAGGTGGATGAGTGTCCAGCACATTAGCAGCCCCTGACAGAGGCTAGGGGATCAACGTTGACTGGTGCCAAGTAATGTGGGAGGCAGGACAGACTTCATGCATGCCCCATGGATGTCATTGCATATCCCACCTCCAGGGAACAGTATCAACAAAATCTGGACCCCATCTATGAGGCCCTGCCCCAGCCACTGTTCCCACTGCCTCCAGTGTCCATTGGGGGGGTCCCGCTCTGATGGCCCAGCCCTGGGGAGTAAGCCAGGGCTCAACATCATTGTCTATTGGGGAGCCCACCTAGTGGCCCCAACCAGGGGGGTAAGCCTGGGCATGGTGGGCAGCATGTAGGGCAGGGACTGAGCCTCAGGCTGGAATGGGCGAAAGGGGTTTGGGACAAAAAATATAAATAAATAAAAAGGAACATGAAAAAGTAAGAAGAAAACTGTGAAGAAAAACATTAAAGCAGTTTCTTAGGTTGTGGTAAGTGTTAGAGACATGAAGAATGGCATTATTCTTTTTTTCCCTTACTGACAAAAAATTGCACTTATTTTTAAAATAAAAATTTCTAAACTGGCACCAGGATATTTTGGGTGATGAGGCAAGTTTGTCACTTGGACTTTTTCTTACCCATTGGTTGTGCTGACACAATCATGTGTAAGAATGTGTATCATCCAGTCAGGATACAGGAGTTTTTCTATTCATGTTATAAAGATAATTTCAGCTCCCCTGTTCTTTTCCTGAAATTGTTGTTAATTGTTTAATCCCTTTAAATACTGTACTGATGGCATAATGATATACTGTGACTTGAAAATCTTCTTGCAAACTTTTGACTAAAAACAATAAATTTTTTGGAAAATATAGAAGTGGATATTGAGCAATAAATTGGTCTTGAATGTAAAAGAAATTATTGCTTTTTGTTATGAAACCAGAACTGTGATTTAAATCTGGTAACCCTAGGAAACTGCCTCTTGAATCATCCCCTTTCTGCAAATAATTAGGTATTTGGCTGGCCCAAACTCTTCCCTTTCATTAGTCACCTCAAATCTGAACTTCAGAATTCCATCGCCCCACCTATACACTACCACTGCTCTAACTAACCCCCAGGGCATTACCTGTGTACCCTACTAAACTATATCCTTACATACTCTGCTGAATCGGCCTCCCCACTCTCTTACTGTACCTGTTGCCTGCTACGCATTCTCTGAGATGTTTCTACCTTGGCATCCTCTTGCCTACGATAAAGCTTCTTAACTGCTATTTGCGAATACCTAATGGAACTGTTCCTTATGTACTCTGTGTTAAGACTGCACTTTGCAATTTACTTATGTTTTTAATACTCAATTTCTTGTACTATAGTAGTTTGTTAATGTGTTACTAATATGTTTATGACAATGCCTGTTAGCTGCATTTGCTAGTCCCAACTCATATAATTGTTCCCCTCCTTAGATTGATAAGGACCATCTGTAAATGAGCTGTTAGCTCAAAGGATTGTCATTCTAATTCTTTAATAAATAAATAAAAATTAAAAATAAATAAAAATGTAATAAAATCAACTCATTGTAAACTTGGTAACTTTTTAAAAACTGATGTGGTCTGCATGAGGTTGTAACAACCAGTTTGTATGTCAGTCTCTCCTGCCAGCCATTGAGTTTACAGATGTAAAATGGATATTTAAACCTCTTTGAAAATTGGATAATTTATATTTAAAAATAGTTGCAAAAATGCTCATTAAGGTAATAGTTTAGATTGCAGCACAAAGCCTCAAAAGAAGGGAATGCAAAGTTAGGGTAAATAT
This sequence comes from Neoceratodus forsteri, assembly GCA_016271365.2. Classification (NCBI taxonomy): domain Eukaryota; kingdom Metazoa; phylum Chordata; order Ceratodontiformes; family Ceratodontidae; genus Neoceratodus; species Neoceratodus forsteri. Next base: position 1,092,392,151 of record CM057458.1, read on the forward strand.
TCTCCCTAATCTAGTGATTGTGTGGTGTGGTCTCTCTAGGCTTTAAACAATTATTTGAAGAAGCATAGATGTTACCCAGACTTTAACACAATGATTTAAGTTGAGAAATTAAGCATGATGGGGTGAGGTGGGCTGGGATAACCTCATGCCAGGAGTGGTTGAACACAAGACCAAATACATCCAACACCCTAGAAGGGAGATTATCCCAGCACAACACACAATTTGGAGTGCATTATTGCTGTTATACAATGACTCTTATTTATACTGTGGGGACCAAAATGAGCACATGTAGATGGCTGTTAGGCAGAGCACAAGTGTTGAAAATCCCTTTTATGTGTAGGGACATTGATTTTATAGTATCAGTTGTGCAGTTTTATTTTGAGGATACAATCCCCATGTGCAAGCACTGCATCATGGGTATACAAATAATCAATTGTCTGATATCACTGTAGTGTGCTATGCAATACCAGGCAATTATGTATTTGCATACCCATGATGCAGTGCATTCATATGCGGTGTGTTTTCTCATAAAAAATAAAACTGTAAAACTGATACTATAAAAGAGATGTTCCCACACTATAAAGATGTTCTGACACTTGTTCTCTGCCTAATTATGAACTATTTCAGCCATGACAAAAATGCTGTCCCTCCCCCCATATACATAAATAAGGTTTTTATATGAAACTAAGCTTTTGCATCTGTACTTCAGTTGCAAAGTATCAAACTCTCTTGGTATGAGTGGTGTTGCTAGTTATTCAGTCTGCCATGCAATCATCTGTATGGTTGGACTTGATGCTATAAGGTTGTGCTCAGCTAATCTCACTGCAAGATGTGCACACTGCCCAATCAGAGACCAGAAATTTTTTTTGCCATTGTGTAAGAAAACAATAACCTACAACAGGGTGTAGGGTTATAGGCATTTAATCCATGCCTGGGGTGCATTGTGAGGCACGGGGCTGCAGGTCGAGTGTCCTTACAGTACCCCAGGTGTGGATTAAATGTCTATAACCCCACACTCTGGAGTGGGTAATTGCGCTTACAACATGGGTTACCGCGGGGTAGGGTACAAGTGCTGAAAATTAGCTGGCACCCCTCTTGTCATGTGAAAAATGAATTTTATCCTTCCGCTTGAAAAGTAGTCCCTTTGAAAAAGGTGCCTTCTCTGGCTTTTTATGGATGTAAAATGTTTACGATGACAGCTAACACTTGCTGTCTTACGTTTGTGAAGTGATGGGTTACGAAGTAGCACGGTGGATGTCAATCCTACAGGGTTGTACAGGAGTATTATATCCCACTGCGGATGGCTGTGCCTCACTGTGTGGGGGCTACTGCCAACTGTGGATTAAACTCAAAGTTTAATGCATGGACAGATGTACCACTATTGTGGGTGAAACACCGGTAGCTGAGCAGATGGTGAAAAAATGTGGAGAGCAAAATAGGCGGTGACAACCACAAGAGGTGTATACATAAATATCTTTTCAATGTTTAGATAGCAAGGTGCAGCGCTCTCTATATTGTTTGCATTACATATCTCTGGTATCGTTGTTGGTCGTACAACAATGGTTTGTACTTCTGCCGTACTTGTTCTTGCACATACTTGGAGGAAGACACTTATATTTCCTGAGTGTAGGCCAGTTGTGTATCTGGTTACCTGCTCATAAGTAATATCAAACTTGCCACATCACTGAAATAACAGCCCTGGTGCTTTGCACATATTGGGAGGGGGTTATACTAGCATTACATCTAAATACTATATCACCCCCGCCTGCACCCTGGCTGTGTCACTGCTATATCAGCAGATTTGCCACTACCCAGTGCTGCACTTGTCTTTTTTTGAATGAAGACTACCAAATTCAGCTAAGGATCGCTGCTGACAGGGAACTAGAGTGTTTCTTTTTACTTACGCTGCCTGCTTGCTGTCAGCAATGCTACATTCCATGCCTCGCTGTGTCTCTTCCTCGCTTTCTGTGGCGTGCGCGCTGTCATAGTACCAGTGGCCTGTTTGTGGTCTCTTTCTCTTTGTCTCCCCACTGCTACTAGATCAGGGAAAACAATTAGTATCTCCAGATCTGCAGGACTCTGTGGTACTGACTGTGGAATGAGAGAGAGAGAGAGAGAGTGAGAGACAGAGGGAGAGACCGCTCACAGCTCTGCCATTCAGCTGCTCCCTGTCAGTGTCACAGTCACTTGGTGGGGGGGCTGTGCTCCAACTGCAATGTCACCGGAACCATGCCACACACACTTGCACGCTCCCTGTCACTGTTGCTCATGGGACAGCTGTCAGAGAGAAAGCAAGTCTGTGCTCCGGTAACTGCAGTTTAACATCCCACTCTCTCACTCGCTGTCACTCTGTCATGGTTCGCTTTACTACCACATTAGCATTACAAAACAAGGACTGGAGAGACACAGACAGAGGAAACTGCATAGACTTTGGGTAGGTGGCAGCATGCTTGAGGGGAAAATGAGAGAACAGTGCAGCACTTCAGCATATATATCTCTATCCTGTGTACTGCTCTGTTTTGGTGTGTGTGTGTGTGTGTGTGTACACACAAATTGCTATGTGGGAGTCTGAGTGTCTGGCAGGAGTGCTCCCAGCCCTTTCTCTCTATTGACTGCATGGATTTCAGATTTCCCTCTCTGCATGTGTGAAATGCTAACATGCAGAGAGTTATGGCTCTTTCTCTTCCCCACAAAATATGTCAGTCTCCTCCGCTCACTAAGTACAAAAACAAATGGCTACTTTTGAAAACTAACTGAGAAGACAGTCCAGATCCCTCCACTTTGTTAGCAGGTTTTCCCAAAACTGACAAAAATGATCTAGCAGGTTAATCATGGATTAATAGGGAATTTAATCCATGGCCACCTGACACGTTCTGCCCAATGACAGGTCTTGGCTAAGGTAACCCATGTTATAATGTTGTTTAAACACTAGCACATTATGTTGATTTACCCCATTCTCCCTATCTGAACCCAAGGATTCTCTTGTGCCAGTGGCACCTTTTTCCTCTCTCCATTCCAACCCTCTCTGGTGTTCAGTTGCACGCCTTTCTCATCACATCCCATGTTCCCAGTGGTACCTTACCACTGTTCTGAATCAAGTATTCCCTGGTGTCCAGTGACATCACTTCTCTCCTCTCTCCCTTTGCCTTGCTCTGACTCCCCAAAAGTCACAAGTAGTCAATGGCGTCCAGTGACATCCCATTGCACCCCCACCCCTACCCTGACAGCAACCAAGGCAGACCTCTACTTACCCTTTGATCAACTGCATTATAGCCTAGACGCTAGAGTAATGAGCTGTAAATGAGCTTGGTGCATCTAGCAGGTCTAGGTTTGATTACCTCAACCTCCACTCGCATACTGTGTGACCATGAACAAGTCATGTAACTGCCCTATACTCCCAGGGTTCACTTGGAAATTATCCATTGGAAACCATTGTAAGTAAGTCACTGTCTCAATAGTGTTATCAATTTCTCAAGGATAAAAAAAAATAAATTTAAATACCGCTGTCCAACTGCAAATATCACACATCCACATCTGCTAATGTTAAATAAAGGCTTGGTTTACAATACAAGTCTTTTCTAACATTAGCAATTGTGATGTAAGAGGTAAGTGAAAGGCAGTGTCAGTTGCTGTTGTTAAGGAATTGGGGAGGAAGGTGCAATGGGGTGGGGTTCCCATGGATATTAAGGAGTACTTGGGACCTTTGGGTACCAAAGGCTGGATGGCGAGGTGAGAAGGGATGGGGACACAGGGTTCTCTTGCAGTTATGGGTTGCTGAGAAACTGGGTGAGGGAGCAGAGTGTGATAGGGATATAATGGGAACAGGTGGGTTCATTTTTATTATGAGGGGGTCCTGGAACTGGGCAGGGGGAGGGGATTGGGCTAAGAATACAGCGTGAATGGTCCTTCATTCATTACCAGGGGTCTGAAATCAGGGGGATAGCAAGATGGGATGGGAACACAATAATGAGATGTTATTTTATCATTACTGAGTGTTCAGACCAGGACCAGGTAGGGGAAAAGGGTGAGATGAAGACACCACAGAAGGGATTGGTTCTTTCTGGGGACTGGAAAGTGGAGTGGACTGGGATGGGAACACAGTGGAGTAGGATAGAGACATAGTGGGAAGGGGTTCATTTTTCGTTACTGGAGATCTGGGGATCAGACAGAGAAGTAGGGTGGGATAAGGACACAGCAGGAAGGGGAAGTCCTTTCTCATTACCAAGGAGTTTGGGATTAGTTGGGGGGGGGCTGGGAACACAGCCGTTAGAGGGAGGAGCTCTTTTTTCACTACCCATCTCCAGGGACAGAATTGGAGGAGTGTGGTGTGGTATGTGACAATGAGGGAAGGGGAGTGGTCCTCTTTTCATTTTGAAGGTATGACAACTGGGCAGTTAAAGCACAGTCTAAAGGAAACACAGCAGGAAGAGGTTCTTATTCATGACCAGGGGTCTAGAGACTGCTCTGGGAGAGCAGTTTGGAGGGACACAGTGGTAATGTATTTGTTTTTCATTATTAAGGTGTCTGGTAATTAGGCAGGGGAGTGGTGGTAGAATAAGAACACAGTGGGAGTCCAGGGGCCAGGTGGTACAGTGGGATGGTATGGTGGCACAGCAGAAATTGTTCTTTTTGCATTACTGGGGTCTGAGGACTGGAGTGGGAAAAGGGATGGGATGGGACACAACAGAAAGGGGAACATTTTTTTCATTACCTGGAGTCTGTGGCCCTGGTGGTGGATGCCAAGTGGGATGGAAACACTGCAGGAATGGAGGGGGAATAAGGTGGGAGGGGACGCATTGGGAAGGAGAGGGAGATTGAACTATTTGTTTTAAATAGCAGCAAGGCAAGCTTTTAACCAATAATTTTATAATATGTAACTGAATATATTTCATGCAATTATAGAACAAGGGTCAAGGCACTGGTCTTGTGCCATGTGATTATGGTGTCTTGAAACACCTTCAGAAAAAATTCAGTGAAAATGTTAGTTTGCATACTTGACCTGCTATTATTAAAATGGTTGTAATTATTTTGTGCATAAGGCTCTGAAGATCCTTCAAGAAAGGCCCACATTTTTCTGTGGCACTTTGGGACCAAGTTCTGCGGCAAGATTACCATTTGCTGCACAGCTTCTGTGGTAGTGGCTTGTAATTTCTGTGGAAGTTCTGCGGCATCAATGAACTGCCATGTCATAGCATCAGCTTGTCATCCTGACACCACGTCCATGGCAATGGCTATGGAAAATGGGATAGGGGAACACATAGTATCACTAGTTCAAAAAATAAACCCACAGACTTTTAGAAACATTATATATTTTTTAAAAAGTTAAAACAAATCTATCACTTAAAGTCCTATCCTATTGCATAAATGAACTTCACAGAGGGGACCTTATGTGATGAATGATATATCTGTACTTATGCTGTTTAAACCACTCATGAGGTCCCGCTGTGTATCACTTATATATTTATATGCAATCTGTAATATAGTTTAAAAAAAATTTACTTTTCTTTTTGTGATAGTGAAATTGTATCCTCATTTGTACACGTCCCTTTAGAAATGGAATGAACAATCTGGCTCCATGGCGTTGAGTAGTGGGGGATTTCCTGGTACACTGGCAACCCAGGTTTGCACCGCTAGCCAGGGATGACAGGAGTGGAGGTCAGCAGAGGAGGGTTCAGAGCATCCTTGGGACACTCTCCTCCTCGGGGGGGGGTAGGTTTCAGCCTGCACTGCTCTAGTGCGACTTCTGGCTGCCCATTGTGGTGGCACATGTTTGCACTGTAGGTGACCACATGCCACAGGTGTGCTTAGCCAGGATGCATGAGCATGTGGCTGTACTGGGAGAGCAGGGTAAAAAGAAGAAAAATGGCCACCCTGGCCGACAGAATGATAGTAGCTGGCCTCCCTATGTGCTGCAAAGCCTGGAGGAGGTCCAAGCTGATCCCTGCCAAGCCACATGAGGAATGGAGTGCCTGTAGACAAGTCTCTCCTCCCGGTCATGACTACAGGAGGGAGGCCACCCAATGAAGGGATACGTCAGGTCAATGGGTTGATGGCAGATGCGGGGACAGTGGAACGGTGATGGGGAGGAGATCAGTGGTGATGGGGGCCTAGGCTGCCCAGGAGGGCTGAGGGGTAAAAAGAATATGCAAAAAAAGAAATAGAATAAACAAAATAGTGGAGCTATTTCAAGACTAATTTTTCATGCCAACTAACTTCTGATGCACTACATCACATGCACGTAAACCCCTTGTGAGGGAAGGCTCCCTGGCCTGTCTCAAGATGTCACCTGTAAGACAGCACACTGTGCCATGCCTTCCCAAGCTCAAAGCAGTGGTGTGCGACAGTGGTGATATGCAGTAGTGCTGGGCCCCATCCTTGTGCTGCCAAGACAGCTTCCCAAGCTCATTCCTGAACCTCAGTCACTAGCACAGGAACACAACATACTACTTGCTGGCCCAGTGGCTGGCCCTGCACACAATGTTTCACCATAACTTTTAGCTAATTCTTTCAACCCATAATAACATAATCAATAACCTCGGCAAATATATGTACAGCACAATTATTCATTTAACAGGTCTGTTATTTTAGCAGGTCTGCACATCATTTTATTCTACCTTTCTAGGCATGATTCTTTTATTTTTAATTTTCTTAAGACAGGTTAATTCATTTTACCAGTTATTCTTTTCAGAGAGCTTTCCTACACCTTAAGGCACAAATAAATATGTACAAAGTAAGGGATTCAGTTAATAGAAACATAGAAACATAGACTTTGATGGCAGATAAGGACTGCTTGGCCCACCCAGTCTGCCCATTTCCCTACCTACTGGATAAGCTGCAGATTCTAGTGTACCAACAGCTTACTTCCTCCTACCTCCCACTAAACTTGCCTTATTTGTGTCTCATGCATTCTTAAATGTCCCCACTGTTTTTGATCCCATGACCTCCTCAGGAAGGCCATTCCATGCGTCCACCACCATCTTCATGAAAAAATACTACCTACCATTGCCCCTGAGCCACCCCTCCTCTGTCTTCAAATTGTGCCCGCTTGTTCTTGCACATCTCTTTTTCTGAAAGATGCTACCCTGTTGGACTTTGTTGATTCCCTTGAGGTACTTGAAAGTTTCTATCATGTCTCCCATCTCCCTCCTTTACTTGAGGGTATACATATTAAACTCTTTTAGTCTCTCTTCGTATGGCTTCTGGTGTAAATCCTACACCATTTTAGTTGCTGTCCTCTGGACTGCTTCCATCCTGTCAATGTCCTTGCAGAGATGGGTTCTCCAGGACTGCACACAGTACTCCAGATGGGGTCTCACCAACTGTCTGCACAGAGGGATAACAACTTCTTGTTTTCTACTGGTGATGCCTCTCCTTATGCATTATATTATTTCCCCAGCCCTCCTTACAACCATCTCACATTGCTTGCCTACTTTTAGGTCATTTGATATGACTACTCATAGGTCCCTTTCCATTTTTGTTGTCCTTAATACCTCCCCCCCCAATTGTGTACTCTTCCCTTGGGTTTTTGTTTCCCAGGTGCATTACTTTGCACTTCTTTGCATTGAATCTAAGCTGTGATACATTTGACCATTCCTCTAACCTTGCCAAGTTCCTTCTCATCCTTTCTGCTCCCCCGTGTATCAGTCTTGTTGCAGATCTTTGTGTCATCTGCAATGAGGCATATTTTTACTTCCAGTCCCTCCACAATGTCACCTATAAAGACATTTAAGAGGACCGGTTACAGTACAGAACTCTGTGGTTCCCTGCTAGTAACCACCCCTTTCTTCAGAGTGGACTCCGTTTACTATTACCCTCTGTGTCCTGTTGTCCAACCAGTGTTTTACCCAGGTTATCACTCTGGGGCCCACTCCCAGGCTTGCTAACTTGTTTATTAATCTTTTGTGTGGGACTTTGTCAGATACCTTGCTAAAGTCTAGGTAGGCCATGTCCATAGCCCCTCCCTGGTCTACTACTTTGGTCACCCAGTCAAAGAAATATATTGGATTTGTCTGACATGACCTTCCCACTGTGAATCCATGCTGTCTTGGGTCCTGTGCCCCGCTGACCTCTAGGTACTCAACAAATTTTTCTTTCAGAAGTGATTCCATCATTTTCCCTACCACTGAGGTCAAACTAACAAGTCTGTAGTTTCCTGCCTCTGCCTTGCTCCCACTTTTGTGAGTCATTTATCAACCACTGAAGTGAGGTAAGACCGCTGGTATGAAGTAAATGATGTGCTTGTGATGGGTGGGGTGAGGAGAAGGGTGGGTGGGACTAAGCCTGTGCCCTCCAGAAATAATCAGCTACAGCTCTGGAGCACCACCCCAGTGAGTGTTTTCCTTCCTTTCAGCAAAACAACCTGCACAACAATTTAAAAGAAAATATACCCTGCAAAAAACAATTTCAATCAGAGAAGACTAAAGCTGTAGACTGTAAAACCTGTAAACATAAAACAGTAATGAAACCTGTAAGCACAAAGCAAAATAGTAACACAACAGTAACTCTGCTTAGCCAAAAGAAACCTTGATGTTTTTTCATGCTCTGTTAATGTTGCTCCTTGCTCTGTCCTTTCAAGAAAACCCTAGAAGAAACGAGCTCAGGTGATGCTAGGTGCTTTATACCAGCAAACCTAGTTCTCCACCTTCTCTTAACAGGTCTATGCTATTTTCAAGTATTTATTTAAATTGGCCCCAGTGTAGTGACTTCAGACTGAAAATTTTAACAGGTTGTAGTACAGGTTGAACAAATATCACAGTACCTGATGTGCTGTGCCACTTTCTCAGAGAGTGGGGTCAGTGGTTGATAAATGACTATTCATTTCTGTGGCAAATTGCAGTCCTGTCATTAGCTAATGTATGATGTGATGTGATCGGTAACATCATATCCTGAGCATAGAGTGGTTTGGGATATAAAAGTAGGAGAAGGGAATCGGGTGCTATGGAAAAACTGTAAATACAGTATTAATAAAGAATCACAGAGAACAGTGAATTCTGCAACACTGCAGATAACCTGCGGTAGGTTGCAAGTTCTCTGCAAAATTCTGTGGCCACAGAATTCTAGGGACCTTGCCTTCAGGTTTCAGGTTTAAATCTTAACTGCTTTTTAGCTGTCCCTTCATCAGAAATGTATCTTATAAATGGACTATTTAGGCAATAAAGCATTACAGGGTGTGCATGTTATTATGGTGGGATAACATCACACTTAAGTTATGAAATCATCAGGCCAAATGCTGAGTGACTTTAATCACCCATGAAGTGACATTAGCACACTAGAACACGATACCCCTTTTCCTCATTGCCGTTATAAAATAGCTTGTTTTTGTAGACATAAAAATGTTTGAAAAAAGTGTTTTTCAACAATTTTTAAATTAATATTTTAATGTGGACTAATACTATGCACGTCAGGACAAACATTCTTTGTCCGTTGGCTATATACACTAAGTGGCACTGTTGCAGATCTTTGAAGTTACTACAACAGACTGTCTTTTAAAGTTACTATGGCAGAGTGTCCACCACCCCAAGCTTCGTGAAGTATAATGTGTCACATAGAGAAATAACGTGCAGTTAAATTAAATAAATTGAAAAGTTATTGTCTTTCTGTGAAGTGAAATACTGTTTACAGTTCAACTGCCAGTGTGTTTGTTAGTGGGTGAATATCAAAGCCATCATGACTGTGAATCCAGAGAGAGAGAGAGGTGAAGCTATGTGGAGAAGCTACATGCAGCATCTATTTATTTGTAAGAGATGTAAAAAATATGAATGAAGTGAAGAATTAGTTTGTGTGGTAGTTAAAGGAGAGTGGAAAACATTGAGGGGGGGTTCAGTGAGCAGGACTGCTGCTGCAGGCAAGAGTATTTATGATGTACAGTAGTATGGTGTGATGTGGTTTTCAGAAGGGGCCAGAGTAGCTGTGGGTCGAAAAAACAAACAGACCCTCATAAAATTCAAAGAAAAGCAGGAGGAAGAAGAATGGGGGAGAATGCCAGCTGAGAAAAAAAGGAAGCTTGGAGGGCAATAATAGAAGCTACAGCAACACTGAGCTACATGTTGTTGCAGAGGTTAAGAGCAGCAGAGAGATTAAATTATTCAGGTATATTAGGAAAAAAAAGGGTGGGGTAAAGGAGGAGGTCGGGCAAAAGATAGCCATCCTAAATGACTATTTTTGCTCTGTCTTCACAAAGAATGACAGCGGACCCTTACCAGATAGTGGCATCAAGGCAACAGCTAAAGGGGTCCCAGAGTTGAGGCTGCCAGTTTTTACCAATGAAAGCATCTGGAATGGGTTAGCAGCACTTAAAGGATATAGGAAATGATTTTTACATAGTTAACTGCCCTTCTGTCTTCTTTCTTATACCTGTTTTATATTCTGATATGCTTTGATGATTTTTTATAAATACATAACCTAGCTTTGGGGTGCTCTCTGATCTACATAGAGTTCCACTCTCCTCACCAGTTACTGCACTTGATTTTCATATCTCTGAGACATTCTATGACATCAGTAACTCCCATTCTATGCTATTTATCTGAATGGGCTGGAGTGGGAGTTTGTGATGTCATAGAATGTTCATGCAGTATGAAAAGAGAGATCAGCAACTGCAGAGGAGAGAGGGATTCAGGATAGTTAAAAAGGCAACAAAATTAGATTACTAATTTACAAAAAAGGCCAAAAACATATTAGAATATGGGCAACCAAGAAATGAACAACTCGAAGGCATCTAGAAGTGTAAAAACTGTTTCCTATCACCTTTAAGATAGATAAGGCCTGGGGACTGGATGGAATGCATCCAAATGTGCTCAGAGAGCTGGTGATGGAACTAACTGAACCACTAGTAGGGCTATTCAATGGCTTGCTACAGTCAGGGGCGTTATGAAGGACTGGAGGGTGGTGGACATGGCTCTGCTCTACAAGGAGGGACAGGGAGCAGGTGGAGAACTACAGACCCATCAGTCTTAACTCAGTGGTAGGGAAACTGATGGAGTTACTAGTCAAGAAGGACCTTATGGACCACCTAGAGAGCAGTGATCTCCAGGATAGTAAACAGCATGGGTTCATGGCATGGAGGCCTTGTCAGATGAATCTAATAGATTTCTTCAACTGGATGATGAGGACACTGTATGGGGACATGACACAGATCTACTCTGTTTTGATTTCAGCAAGGTATTTGACTCAGTGCCTTACAGGTGATTGATGAAAATGATGGAGGATCTTGGGTGGCTAGGTACATAGTAAGATGGGATTGACTGGGAGGGAGGCAGCAAAGGGTAGTGGTAAATGGGGTAATAATAAAGAGTTAGTGGTCACAAGTGGGGTGCCACAGGGATCTGTCCTAGGCCAAGACCTATTCAGTATGTTCATTAGTGACACTGGAGAAGAATCCAGAGCAAGTTGTGTCTCATTGCAGATGACACAAAACACTGCGGGAGGGTGGACAGTGACAAGGGAATTAGGGAAATGCAAACCAATCTGCATAGACTGGAGAGGTGGTCTATGGTGTGGCAGTTAGAATTCAACACCAAGAAGTGAAACATGGTGCACCTAGTGATCAAAAACCCCAGGACAGAGTACTGGATGGGAGGGGTTAAGCATACATGTGATATCTCTCTCTTTTTGCAGGATACTTCTGGTTTTTTGACTGAACTCCCTCCCTCCCAGAAAACAAAATCTCCTGCTTAAGTAAAATTCTGTCCAAAATATCCATTCATGTTTTTTTCTGACAGATAAAGACACATATAAGTAAATTAGTGATGAACAATGTAAGTGATAACTTTGTGCAACTAGTTTTTGATTCTTTTTAGTGCTTATTCTTGACAAAATGAAACATTAAATGTTTTTAAATGCTTTTTTTCTTATTTTTTAATGCCATTTAAGGACAAACTCATGATGATACGGCATCTCCCTAATAGCAGGTTAATCTCTCTACTAATTGGATCCAAGTCTCTCTCTTAAGCAAGTTGGACATATCACATGCATGGTTAAACTGAGTGTTACAACTGAGGAAAGGGACCTTGGAGTCATCATTAGCAACACCCTCAAACAATCAGGTCAACACAACAAGGCCATTGTAAGGCAAATAGGATGTTGGGTGGTAGCAGCTGGGTTGTAGACAGTAGAAAGAAAGAGGTAATATTACCTCTTTATAGGCAAATGGTAAGGCTGCAGCTAGAGTACTGTGCCCAGTTCTGGAGTCCTCACCTCAGCAAGCATAAGGACAAGCTGGAGGTGATGCAATGAAGGGTGACTAGGATGATACAGTGGTCCCTTACTTTAGCAACCCTGCTATAATAAACTCCCAAATATAATGAATGTGGTTCTTGACTCTCAACTGACAGATTGAAATTGATGTGAAACAGCTGAGTGTCAGTGCGTGCCTGTACCTGTCATTCCTGCCAATTTCAATCTGACAGAGTTCTACCTCCTGGCACCATTACAGTTGCAGTAAATTAACATAGTTAGTAATTAAAATTAATAAACTTATGGGTACAGGTATTTTAAGTAATAAATACTGTTCCACCCACTGTTTTGGGGTTATACAGTACTTGTCCACTGGTTAGTCACTGCTTGCTCACCAATATAAAGCATTCAGGAGGTGCCTCCCTGACAATATGCTTGCAAGCAAGAGTTAAGAGACTGCATCTAAGGAATTCAAGGTAAGTAAAGATAGAGTACCTTTACTTTTCTGCACTAATGTCACAGGTTCCCACAAAATGCAACACCTGTGCATCAGCAAATTTGAAACACCATTGCTTGTAAGCTATGACAATAGCTGCAATGCATGGATGGTGGCAGAAATCTTCAGCTGCTAGTTCTTGGAAAGTTTCATCCCATTAGTGAGAGCACACCTAAGGCTAAAGAAACTGACAAATTGAACACTGCTTCTCCTAGATCAATGCCCTGCCCTCCCTCCAGAAACGGACCTGAAATCTCAGGATGGGCAAATCCATAAATTGTTTCTGCCTGAGAACACAGCATTGAGGATATAGCCCCTGAATGGAGGAAACATTGTGACATTTTAGAAGCACTATCACAAGTGATTGTTTAGTATTGTAGTCACATCTGATAGCACACAAGTCATGGGGTTCCTTAAAAAAACTTAATTTGAAAGATGTGGTCACTCTAGTTGGGGTATCCTGTGAAGATAGCGCTTCAAAAACAGCGCAGGAAAAACCATGTTGTGTGACGGGCGAACATTGTTATAGCAACAGAGGTATAAGAGTGGAAAGCAAGTACCGCTACCCCTGTCACTGACATCCACATTCGGAAGCAGTCAGGAAGGCTGAGCTGCAGTGCCTGGCTGAACCGCTCCTGTGGTGGAGTGGCTAGGGCACCAGGACACAATAGCAGTGGTGACCTGGGACTGTGGTTCGGTTCCACCCTAGGTCTCTTGGTGTTGCGTTTCTGGAGGGGGGGGTTATTAAAAAATGTATTGTGTCACGTGACCACTTCATGGAGTAAGGACGCGTCTCTGCAGAGCTCTGCTCCTTGGTTTGGCTTTTTTTTGGTAATCCATGGAATCCACTCACTTTAGGAAAGTTAAATCCCAGTAGCAGCCGAGGATAGCGTGATGGACGAGTATGTGGTCTCAGTAACCGGCAAATTGCAGTGCGCGGGCTCTAAAAATGATATAAAAAAGCAACCTCCAGCCTCCCAGGTATGCACATTAGGGCCTGTCTCCTTCTCGGCTGCCGAAATGACTGCAATTGGCCAAGAACTGAAAGATCAACTATTAGAGGCTCTCACCCCCAAGTTAGACAGCCTAGAAGCAATGCTCGATCGTGCCTAACTAAACTAGATGCGTAAGTGTCACAGCATCAAGAGTGGCTTGAAGAGGTGGAGGGCCACATTCCATCTGTAGAGGATGCATTGGCCCCCCCCCCAAGCAGATAGCCACAGTGGAGAAGGAAGAATCTAGACCTCAGGTAGGCCCTGGATTATCAGGAGAACTATCACCGTTGGTCTAATCTATGTATCTGGGGCCTCCCTGAGGGGAAAGAGGGGCCTAACATACTGGAGTTCTGCACAGTTAAACTACCTGTCTTGTCGGGCCTCTCTCCAAAGGGGGGGCCACCACAAGACTGAGCGAGCACATCAGGCAATCCAGCCCAGACCACCGGAGGGCCAGCCGTCGCTCCAAATCATAATTCGGTACCACACCTTCCAGGACCGACAGGTGATGTGATCGGCCTATAGAAATGCACCGAAGTTGAAATATGAAGGGTCACGTTTGCAAATCAGCCAGGACCATTCACCACATATTGGAAAGAAGCAGAGAGCATTCAGTGAGGTGACTGCAGAGTGCCAACGGCTCAGGATAGAGTGGTTCATGCTTTTTCCAGGCCATGCTGCGGATCCGACATGAGGGAGCCTCCTACAGTTTTTGGGAACCTGACAAGGCAGCCACCTTCATTAGTGAACTGAGGAAGAAAATTGGATGAAGCTGCAACTGGGGTATGTGCGCTGCCCTTTCCTTTAGGGTATTTTACTTTCTCCCATGGATGCCTGATTGTCTGATGAATGGAGTGGGGGGGTTCCGGGCACCTCGGCCCTCTGCTGAACTCTCACAGCCCCTCTTGACTGTTTGCTCTAACTGGCACTCCCATTGACTGCCCTCTTCTTTGGCACCGTCACCCCAAGAGACACACCTGGGGAGTCGGTACTGTGGTTTTGGACGATGGGCACTGCTTTGTAGTGCTGAAGCAGACTGTTCAGAACAGATTGAACAAAACAAGCATCTCTGGACATGGTGGGGACTCCTGGGGCTGAGGTCCAAAATGAAGAGGAGCTTTCACTGCACTTTTTGCCCCGCATCGGCCTTGAAACGCAGTGTGAGGCCTGTACCGGTTGAAGGACTTGGAGATGCAAGGCAGCTTGTGAGGGGAGCCTGGTGCTTTGCATATGAGTCGCACGGCCCTCCTTGCAAGCACCAAGGTATAGTGCACCTAAGGACCAACAAAATAGGGACTTTGGCATTTGCCTCCTCATGGGGGCCGGGGGGGGTTGGTGGAGGCAAACGGGTCCTGAAACAATGCGTGAGTCCCAAAAGAGGGGGGCTGAAGGGAGGGGCTGATTGGGTCTGGGAATGGTGAGAGGATGGCTGAGACATGTCGGGGGAATTAGAACAAATGTAGAGCTTTAAATTAAGGGTGACCCCCTCTTTTATACCTCTCTCCCACTGCCTCACTTAACCGGACAGGTCGAACCGTGGGAGAGAATGAAGTTCTAGTGAGTGGTCCGTGGAAACAAATGTTATAATGTTTGCTAACCGGGAGAGAGGGGGGTGTTGGTAGCACACGAAAAGAGCCAGTGTGTAATTTTTTTAGGAGTGGTACATTCTAATTCCAACAGAGAATGTTGTATGGTAGTGGGGACATTAAGGGGGGAAGGGAATGTGTATAGTTATACAACAGTTATGTTCATCTTGATTGTTATGAATGTTTGCTTGTTTATGCTTACAGGGACCAATGCACTTGACAGGGCAACATACTGTATGCAGTCATGAGGTTTCTGAAGAGTGAAAATGCTGGGCACCCTCAGGGGGGAGAACCAGTAAGAGTTGCGCGCACATATAGAAATGGCTAATAAAGAAAGAATTAATATTATATCTTGGAATGTGAGAGGCTTCTTCTCTCCAGTTTAAAAGAGCATGTGTTCTCATCGCTTTGCAGAGGTCACAGGCTCAAGTGGCCCTAATTCAAGAGACACACTTGACTCCATCTGAGCACCAGAAGCTCATCCGGAACTGAGTGGGAGTGTGCTACTCTTCCTCATATTCATCGCATAGTTGAGGGGTGGCTATATTGCTGCACAAACACCTGCCCTTTAAACTGACTAGAGTTGTAAGTGACACTAAGGAGGGGAGGTATATTTTTGTAGAAGGGACGCTGCATGGCACACATATCATGTCTGGGAGTATTTATGCTCTGGCTGTCTTTGACCCAGCCTCCTATCTTTTAGTCAAAGAGCAGTTTAAGGGCCAGGTGGTGGACAGGGACTTCAACTGTACAACAGACCCATCCCTAGATCATTTGGAGGGCAAAGGTAGAGGAGGGCAGTGCATGAGAAGGTGGTGGGAGGGCGTCCTGGACCTTAACCTCATGGATGCCTTGTGATCGGCCAACCCCATGGCCAGAGCATATGCCTTCTTCTCCAACCCTCATAAGACGTGGTCCAGACTGGACCATATTTACATAGACGATGGCTGGTATTCAAAACTAACCAATATTTCACATGGCACTATCCATATATCAGACCATGCAATGGTTGTGGCTATGATAGAACTGGATATGGGACAGGCAAGAAGCACCTCTTGGCTCATCCCTACATATCTATTGGGATCCTAGGAGTTCAGGATGTACCTTAAGGACCAGCTAACACAATACACTGAACTTAGCAAAAACACTGCCCCATCCAGTTGGGTGTTTTGGGATGTGGGGAAGGCCTTCCTGCATGGGGCCATCATCAGCTATGTGGCGAGATACAAAAAAGAAAAGCTAAAACAACAGTATGAGCTCCAGCTGAGTATTAGAGAGTTAGAGTGCAGAGCTGCTTGAGGCGAGTGGGGAAAGGTACTATGTCTGCTGGCGGTGACGAGAGAAACCCTTAATAATACATTAACGGAGGAGGCCCGACAGCAGTTCTTCTTTGTTAAACATAAGTTTTACGAATGGGGCAATAAATCAGGGCCCTTATTGGTAAACCTGATAAAAGGCAGAAGGGGAGCAACGCAAATACTTGAGGTGAGGGATGGAAAGGGGTCCCTGCTCAAGGACCCCAAAGCTATTAGGGATAGGTTCAGCCAGTTTTACCAGGCCCTATATCAGTCAGAATGTGGGGGTACCCTAGAAAAGGTGAAAGAGTTCCTAGATGGTGTCAAAATCCCCAGGCTGACCACCTCCCAGAGGACAGCTATGGGCAAGGAGATCTCCAGGGTGAAGATTAGGTCAGCAATCCAGCACATGAAGGCTGGTAAGGTGAGAGGACCTGACAGATTGCCCGCAGAGTTCTATAAAGTGTCAGGAGTCAGAGTGGTGGATCATCTATGGGAGGTCTTCCGGAAGGTCGGGGAGGGGAACCCTCTGCCGAAAACTATGGGAGAAGAGGCCATTTGTGTGATACCAAAGCCTGGACGGGACCCTAGAGATTGTGCCTCATATCATCCAGTTTCACTGCTCAATTGTAATGCCAAGATATACTCTAAAATCTTGGCATCCCGCCTAGACAGAGTACTCCTGTGTCTTATACACCCAGACCAAACTGGCTTTTTTCAGGGAAGACACTCCTACCACAATGTCAGGAAGGTCCTCAATGTGATACGATGCTCTTCTCGGTGGCCTGAATTAACAGCAGTACTGTCTCTGGACACCAAGAAGGTATTTGATTGGATTGGATGAAGACACCTCTTTGAGGTCTTGGATAGATTTGGGATGAGAAAGGAATTCTTGGGATTGGTTAAAGCTCTGTATGCCTCCCCCAGGCTTCGATGCCAATAAATGGTTCACTATATGTGCATTTCCCACTCTTCAGAGGCACAAGGCAGGGGTGTCCCCTATCCCCACTTCTCTTTGCCCTAGTGATTGAGCCACTGGTAATAGCCATTAGACACAGTCCTGATATAAAGAGAGTCCGGGGAGTAGTTGGGTCCAGCAGAAGATGTCCCTCTATGTGGATGACATAATATTATACATAAGAGGCCTTGTGCTCTCTATCCCCCCTCTCTTGTCCCTGATAGTATGATTTGCTAGCGTTTCAGGTTACAAGATAAACCTGGATAAATTGGAGATCATGTACCTGGGCCATAGGGGTACTATGCGGGGGGAAATGGGGTTTACGAGTGGTAGACACCTCCTTTAAATACCTAGGGATATATGTAGGTAGAGACATTGCTGACTTCTACCACCTAAATTATACCCCTATGGTTAAGAGCCTAATTGAGGAACTCAGGAGATGGCAGGCCCTTTCCTATCCTGGCTGGGCTGGATTAATTTAATTAAAATGAATGTTCTTCCACAGGGACTCTATCTGTTGCAGATGCTCATGTGGTAATATATGTGCAGAATGGCAGGCTACTGATCAAAAAAAATACTCAGAGGGGAGAAGGAGGAGACACTCCTATGGCCCATAGCCAAAAAAACCCTTTTCAGATCCAGTCTGGATGACCCTGCATTTGGGAAGTGGGAGAGAGGAGGAATACAATGCTTGGGGGACTTGCATAGGGGAAAGAGCTTATGCTCCTTCCAGGACCTCAGGGAAGGCTTGGGAGTCCTGAGTAGTCACTTGTTCAGGTTCTTTCAAGCAAGAGATCACAGCAGATCAATAGAGAGACAGGGGGAGAGGGATTTGCCCCTAGAACAGGTCAAATCTCTGATATGCAGGGCTAGGAAGGACCCCGGGGGATCACTCGGGTGGCCACACACCTTCTCCAAGCCAGTATGCAGGAGATGACCCTTAACATGCGCAGATTGTGGGAGAAGGACGTAGGAGTGTAGCTTTCAGAACAGAACTTGAGTATTGTTCTAGAGTCACATATGGGATTGCTCTCCTGTAATAGGTACAAGGAAACTGCTTATAAATTTATACGTAGGCTGTATTGCCTACCAGTGGTCACACATTGCTTTAGACCAGAGGTGCCGGAAACCTGTGGCAGATGTCCACTGCTTCTGGGCCTGCCCAGAGTTGTGGATCTTCTTGTAGGGGGTGAGGCATGAATTGAGTACCCTTTTGGGCTTTGAGTTCCCATTCCCCCCCCCTTGGGCTGGTGGAATCCTAGGATGAAGGTTGGTCCCTACAGAAGAGGTGGGTTAGGGTTCTTCTCTTGCTGGCTAGGTAGGGTGTCCCAAGCACCTGGGTCTCGGGGTAGACCTCCACAATATCACAATGGCGTACCCTGACACTGAAAGTTCTAGCCCTGGAGAGACGTTCGTACCAGGTGAAGGGGAGACTGCATAGTTTCTTGAACCTCTGGGGAGCATACCTAAGCATATTAAGCATGGGTGAAATGCAGGTGGTGAATTCAGGTGCTTAATATATAGGCACTGTGGGATACATAATGCAACATGCCTGATGGGTTTGAGTAAAAATCCTGGTGGTACTGGGCTAGCGCCTACCCGCTTGGAGGGATGGGCGCCTGCTCTAGGTGAGCCTTCTCAGGAGGAAGGATATAAAGTGCAGGGTGAGGAGAGAAGACCACTAGGGATGAATTTGAAGAGGGGTTAATTTCCACAGAATAATATATGGAACAGCCGAATGTATTGGGTAGGGAACTGGCTGCAGATTATGAAGTCTCATACTGTCTAACTGAATGTATCTATATAAATTGCCTTGATTATGAATGGTATCTATGTGGACCCTTGTATATAGTTTAATCAATTGTATGTAAATGTGTGTTTATTGTCTAAAAAATTTAATAAAAACAGTTAAACAAAAAAATGAATTTCCCCCTTCCCAAGGTTCATTCCATCCCCAAGTCCACCCCCGGAGTTGATTATTTAAAGTCCAGGGATGTGAGTGAACACTACATCAGGGTTGCGGTGGGCAAAGGCCCCTGCTTAAAATAAAATCCCCATTGATTTCAGTGGGGTGTGCACTGTTCTTTGTTGCTGCTGTTGTGCCCGATGTTATGTCAGAGCATGACATTTTGTCTGTGGCATTGTTTGCTGTGCTGTTTTGGGGTTTGGCAGCATGACCCCTTGCCCTTGTTGGAAAGGCATGGTCCAATGTTTCAGAGGCTACTGTGGTACATTGTTGGACTGCTTCACTGGGGCCAGCATTTGTTAATTTCCTGTCCTATGCCACTGATGATAATGAGCCATGTGACGTAGAGGAGATAGCTGCCATTGCCACAGAGCAAGACATAACTGATGCAAAGGAACCTGCAAAAACAATTGATGAATGGCTGTCAGTGGATGATGCAGTCCAAGCTACTGATCAAATGATTGACAGCAAGACTGTATGTGCTGTATCCTAAAGGAGGAATCTGGTTAGGGGTTGAACAAAACTGAAAAAGGGGGAACTATGGCACCTACATACTGTACAATCCAGCCATTAATGGTTTACAGCAAGGCTTGGAGTGGCTGCAAGCACAAGAGGCAGATCCAATTGATGTCCTTCAGCTTCAGAACCTAATCTCATACTGAATTAACCTTACTGCAAAACCATCTAAACAGTTCAGGATTACCTCCTACTTCAAACTGCAAAGTGATCAGTAAGGGTGAGCAGCGAGTACAGTGTAAAGCTCAAGCAACCCAGAGTACAGTTCAACTGCATTTTTAAAATCAGTTTTTTTTAAAAAAAAACATGGTACTGAAGGGAGCATTCAGACATACAAGAGTGGGCATGTTACAGTTTCTCCTTACATCCTGCCCCTCATATCACTAAATCACAGGGTGAACTGACAATGCTTCAGGAAGGAATTGTTCACTTGGGAGCTTAAGCAGCAGCCAGGTAGGAAAGAGGGCTGGAGTTATATTCTGTTTTAACTGAAATATTTGAATAGTTTGTAAGTGAAATTAGTTTTATGTGTTAAAAAATATTACCTTGAATTAGAACTGTTACATTGTAACTTTGGTGGCTTGTGGATAGTTGTTTGGCAGGGATACTTAGAGGGAAATTTAAATGTGTTGTTTGCCTGGTGTTTGGGGATGGACATTAGCTGCAGTTACCTTGTCTCTAAACAGGAATTAACTTGGCTTTCATTGTTCACTTGGGAGCTTAAGCAGCAGCCAGGTAGGAAAGAGGCTGGAGTTATATTCTGTTTTAACTGAAATATTTGAATAGTTTGTAAGTGAAATTAGTTTTATGTGTTAAAATTATTACCTTGAATTAGAACTGTTACATTGTAACTTTGGTGGCTTGTGGATAGTTGTTTGGCAGGATACTAGAGGAAATTTAAATGTGTTGTTTATGGATGGGACATTAGCTGCAGTTACCTTGTCTCTAAACAGGAATTAACTTGGTTTTCATTGTTCACTTGGGAGCTTAAGCAGCAGCCAGGTAGGAAGAGGGCTGGAGTTATATTCTGTTTTAACTGAAATATTTGAATAGTTTGTAAGTGAAATTAGTTTTATGTGTTAAAATTATTACCTTGAATTAGAACTGTTACATTGTAACTTTGGTGGCTTGTGGATAGTTGTTTGCAGGGATACTTAGAGGAAATTTAAATGTGTTGTTTGCCTGGTGTTTGGGGATGGGACATTAGCTGCAGTTACCTTGTCTCTAAACAGGAATTAACTTGGCTTCATTGTTCACTTGGGAGCTTGCAAGCAGCCAGGTAGGAAAGAGGGCTGGAGTTATATTCTGTTTTAACTGAAATATTTGAATAGTTTGTAAGTGAAATTAGTTTTATGTGTTAAAATTATTACCTTGAATTAGAACTGTTACATTGTAACTTTGGTGGCTTGTGGATAGTTGTTTGGCAGGGATACTTAGAGAAATTTAAATGTGTTGATTGCCTGGTGTTTGGTAAGAGCTCTCCACCACCCACCCACCCTGTTTTGTATGCCTTCTTAAATACTGAAAAGCCACTGGGGTTGGGATTGAAGGGCTGAGTATTTCTGTTTGGGACTGAAATTCGAAAACAGCAGGAGCTAATTGGGCCTGTGACATCATATGGTACCTGATGTCTGCTTATACACTGTTAGTGGGACCGAACACACTGGACTGTATGTGTTTGTGAGACTTGGGAACGTTATTGGTGGGGTTGAAATTGGGTTTGTAAATAACTACTGTCAGTATAGAGAGAAACTGTAATCTGGGAAAGGGACTGAGAAAAGGGGTGTACTATTATAAACAGAGGGGAAAATCAGGGTGGCCATATTCCACCATGGCAGGCATCTTGGAAGGGTTGTAGGCTGCACAGGCTGTGGGATGGCAATAATTCTAAATTGGGCCTGGAGAGAGGGAGGCTGCCCACTCTGTAGACAGCTATCTTGTATCAGGAGTGAGGTATATTGGTTAAGGAGTAAGCTGTGGGAGCTGGGGGGGTGTCCAAGGATAAGGGGTGTGGATATGGGCAGCAGAAGGGTGGGGCTGAGGGGAGGCTGGGGCAACGCTCTGAAATTACAGAACGTTATGTTACAGCAAGCAGGAGGGGGGATATTTGGGACAGAGAACCTTAGATAGGGAAGTTGATGCTAAGGGAAAGCGTACAGGGTGAACATTCTGAATACAAAGAGACTGGAGGGGAAGAGTCAGGAGGGGCTGTTGTGCGGAAGCCTAAAACAGCAGACTGTGGAAGGAGCTCTAAGGTGAACAGTGCAAGAGAGAAGAAGAGGTCAGTTTAGAGATGCAGTCAGGGAAACTCGGTTACTTGATGGAGGCTGATATAGAGTGTCACAATAAATTTGAGCTACTAACAACCTAGAGGGGAGGAAGGTTGGTGAAATGAGGAAACTTATACAGAGGCTGGGGAGGAGTCGGATACCCATAGCGCATCACAGACCAGCTATGGAAAGGATAGACATAGTCCCAGAGGGAGAAGGGAAATATATGTTAAGCAAATGGGGAGATGCAACATATTCCAGACATGAGGGAGGAGAGCATGATTGAGAGAAACTGGGAGACAAGGAGGTGGGAGAGGCGCCCCTTCAGCTGGGAGGTCAGTACCAGGATGGGGCCCTAGCTAAGAGGGACCACAGAGAACCTCTGGAAGCAGGGTACTATTACAAGGGGAGGATGGTGGTGGGGAAGGAAACCATCAGGGCCAGGATAAATGGTTCAGATAAGAGAGGGTTAAAGGGGACACCTATTCAGAGGGGGTTTGAGTTAAGTGGGCAAAATAGCAAGGGAGGCAGAAAGGGGAGGGTGACAAGGGGGTCTCTAATAAGGCAGGAAGACTCCCATGAAATTGAGATCATGAATAAAGGGGGGAAGGGGGGCTGAGAGGGCATAGTGGAGGTAACCATAAGGATGATGCCGGTGTTAAGGTTCTGTTACTGGGAGACTCGATGATTAGGGGTATCCATTGGGAGGGACAGGGGGGTGGATGCCATAGCCAGGTGAAGGTAGTGAGTATCTCTGGGCTGACAGTGCACAGAGCAAAGTTCATGGTGTATGAAATGGTTAGGGATTGTGGAGGGAAACCGGATTTCCTGGTGCATTTGGGAACTAATGATCTAGAGGAAATAGCATTTGGAACCAAGCAAGGTTCCAAGAACTTGCCAGAGTCTGTCGGGATAATGGATGCAACATTTCCTTTCGAGATATTGCCAGTACCAAAGGCCTCAGTGGAGAAAAAAGAGCCTCACAGAGGTTAATGACTGGCTCAGGAAGTGGGTGAAGAGAATGGGTAGGGGGTGTTAGGGAACTGGAATGGAGTTTGGGAGGATAAGGACTATATGCCAAGGACAGGTTTCATCTTGCCCCATTAGGAAGGAAGTCTAAACAGGGATGGCTGACTACATACAAGAAAGGTGGGGTTTAAACTTGTAAGGGGGGAAGGGATGAGGGAGGGGGTTGACCAGAGCCCTCTCCTCAGATGAGGGAGTAGTCAGTGCCCAAGAGGGAGGGGAAACAGACTGGAGGTGGAGGTTTCAGGAGGAGCAGGGAGGATGGAAGTATAAGGAATCTGGGTGGGGTTGACAAGAGGATCAGGGATAGGGGTGAGGTTGGTGTTGGTAATGCCAGGAGCTTGAAACAAGTTGCAGAGTTCCAGGCCATGCTGTTCGAGGGGGTGGATGTGGCGGCGTCACGGGAGACGGGCCAACAAAAACCACGACTGGGACCTAAATGTTCAGGGTATACTATGCTTAGGAAGGATAGAAAGGAGGTCAGAGGTGGGGTGGCTATGTTCATTAGATGATATAGAAATTGCTGTGGTAGAAGAGGAGGGAAACGTGAGGCCTTATGGGTCACCTTACAATCCCCAGCAGGAGATAAGGTCAAGCTGGGAGTAGCATATAGGCCCCCGGATGAGGATGTTCTAGAGGATGGTTTGCTGGACAACATCATTGCCCAGTGTGGTCCAAAAGGGAAGGAGGGTGTTGATGGGGACCTTAATATGCCAGGTACAAACTGGGGAACCATGTCTCTAAGGTGGCCAAGGAGCAGAGGCTGCTGGATGGCTTCCAGGATGTGTTCTTACACAGCATGTGATGGAGCCCACAAGGGAGGGGCATGTCCTGGATGTGGTTCTGGCAGATGGGGATCTGGTAGGGACATACTTGCACAGGACCCCTGACTGGGAGTGACCACAACACTGTCTGGTTTCAAATAAGCATGGGGGGAGTGGGGTGAGATCTAGGACACTGGCAGTGGACTTCAGGGGGCAGACTTTATGGGCATGGGAAATATTCTCAAGGATCACTTGAAGGGATTACCTCAATGACAAGTGTGGAAAGGAGATGGGAGGTCATAAAAGGGGACTTCATGAAGCAGTCGGATCTGCGCTTAGTTTGAAGCGAATGGGGCAAGGTCATGTAAACCATGCTGGTGGTCCAGTGAGGTACAGGTAGCAGTCAGAGAAAAGAAGGGGCCTACAAAAATATAAAACAACAAGAGGGGATAGGATAAGGAAATGTACCAGCTTGCATCTAGAAAAGTCACCGTAGGTGAGGGGAGCAAAGTCCAGTAAGAGCAGCGGCTGGCACAGGGATACATGGAGGAAAAGGGTTCTTCCGTACATTGGGGAGCCGGAGAAAACTAAGGGCCATCTCAGCAGATTGAGATCAGAAGGAGGGTGGGTGGAAGAGGCGAGGACCAGGCAGAGGTATTTGCAGTACTTTGCCTCTGTGTTCACTAGGGAGGGATGGGATATCTACAAAACAAGGCATGAAGGGATGGGCGCAGGGGTAGGATCAGGAGCAACAGAAATGGAGCAAGAGGGAGGGAAAGGTACCCCAGGGGGTCACATCTGGATAAGATAAAAAAGACCAGTAAGGGGAGGGGCGGATGCTATCTCCACCAAAAGGTGTGGTTAGCCCTCAAGGCCCTAAAGAAAAACAAATCTCCTGGGCCGGATGGCATTCATCCGAGAGTACTATGGGAATTGGCGGACATACTGGCTGCACCCCTGGCGGAGCTTTTCAGCAGGTCACTTGAGACAGGGAGGGTACCTAGGGATTGGCGAGAGGCACATGTGGTACCAATCCATAAAGGGGGGTCGAGGGAAGTACCAGGTAATTATAGACCCATCAGTTTGACCTCGGTGGTGGGAAAATTAATGGAGAGTATTCTAAAGGAATGATTGGGGGTGTACTTGGAGGAGGTGGGAGGTCTGGATAGTCGGGCATGGGTTTGTGCCAGGTAGATCACAGTCAAAACCAACCTTGTGGAGTTCTATGAATGGGTAACATCAGAACTGGACAGGGGTAAGCCTGTGGATGTATTATTCTTGGACTTCAGCAAGGCGTTTGACTCTGTTCCCCACAATGGTCTGGTGGAGAAACTGATGGGGTTAGGGTAGGCCCTTTGATGGTCAGATGGATTGAAAATTGGCTAGCTGGACGCACTCAGAGAGTAGTGGTCTGTGTGGAGCTCTTAACCCTAGAGAGGTTGGTAGGGTTACCACAGGGCTCGGTCCTGGGTCCGATCCTGTTTAATGCAGCTACATATCGGACATCAGGGAGGGTATAGGGGTGAAATGAGTCTCTTCGTGGATGACTCCAAGATGGGAGCAGTAGTTGAGGAGAAGAGGAGGGTGGCCCTGCAAAGGGACCTGGACACCCTGGAAAGCTGGGCCACACATGGAAATTAATTTAATATCACCAAGTGCAAGGTGTTGCATCTTGGTCGGGGAAACCCTAAACACAGGTACACCCTGGGAGGAGGGCTGGAGGCCTCAATAGGGAAAAAGACTCTAGGGGTCATGGTGGATACATGTATGAATAACTCTGAGCAGTGCAGGAGAGCAGCTAGCAAGGCAAACAGATTGTTGGGATGCATCGTAGGGGGATCACCTCTAGGAGCAGGGAAGTGATTCTGCCGCTGTACAATGGACTGGTTAGACCACACCTTGAGTACTGTGTACAGTACTGGAGACCACATTTGAAGAGGGCATACAGCTCCTGGAGAGGGTACAGAGGAGGGCAACAAAGATGATACGAGGGCTGGGGATTTGACTTATGAGGACAGACTTGAGGAGCTCTGCCTGTTTTTCATTGGAGGAGAGGAGAGACAGGGGGGACATGATTGAGGTCTCAAGCACCTCAAGGGAATAAATAGGGTAAACATGGAGGGGATCTTTAGACTAAAGCAGGGAGGTATCACCAGAGGGCATGGTTTGAAGTTGGAAGGTGGAAGGGTGAGGGGGAAAGAGGAGGAGGTTTTCACCGAGAGGGTGGTGGACCCTTGGAATGCACTGCCTGGTGAGCTGGTTCAGAGATCCACAGTGGAGGGCTTCAAGAGAGGGTGGGACAGACACAGAAAGTGGATGTATCAGATGATGGCCTGTCCCGGGGGGTTGGGGATGGATGATAGGGGTTTCTAGAGAACCAGGAATGGGAGGATCTCGGCACCCAACTAAGGATCTAGGTTCGAGCAGACTCGATAGACCGTAAGGCCTAATCTGCTGGCAAATAGTATGTTAGTATGTTAGTAAGTCAGAAGTTTAGATGCACATTTAATGTGCTTGAGTCACTGTTGGATACAGAGTAAGCCTAAACACTACACATCTGATGCTGTGAATCATGGAACACTTCCCAAAAATGTATTAAACATTGGACTATCAAATAAGACAGCCTAGTAGCTAAATTTATATTTAATAGATACTATAGATTGCAGAGTTTACATCAGTGGATCTCTGTCAGAGACAAGGGCAGTTAACATGGGTGTGACACAAGGCTCCATCATTGGATGCATTGTTTTTCTTTGTCATTTTAATGGCTCACTGTACCAAATGTATGTACCTTCACCAAAGTTTTATTGTATGAAGAGATGACACTGCCCTATTATGTGTGGATAATGATGTGAAAGTGATTGAAAAGAGCCTAAGCCATGACATGGCAAATATTTCTCAGTGGCTGATTAAAACAACTCTAAATACTAAATAAACAAAACTCTGCTTATTGGGTCTAACCAATGTCTGTCTAGAATTGAGAGTTTTACGATGCATACTAATGGGATCATTCTTAGCTCTGTGAACACAATTAAAAATGGGAGTTCACTTGATAACTCTGTTGCATATCTATCTAAACGTTCTTTCAAAATATCTGCACAGTTGTCTATAGGAGAAATATACATTGCCTTTTACTGAACACAGCACACACAATCTATGGTGCAAATTCTCCCATACCGTACTGTACTTTGATAATACAGATCTAGTTTTAGGGTGATGTAGAAACTAAACACTCCTAGAGAGACTGTGGGCCCCATTTTTTTGGTCCAGACAGCAGCCAACTTATACTTAACCTCATGATATGAGAGGTACGTATTAAAAAATTACACACATGAAGGAAATTATTTTATGTTTTTATTAATGGCTACAAATAGAATGTAAATGAGATCCAAACAAGATGAAGAAAATTACTGAAGTTTAGAATGGGGCAAAAGTGTCATGTAGTTAGGGCAACCCTAGGAGGCATAAGCCAAGAGCAGTCCACACAAAGGGCAACCATAGGGAAGCATACGCCAAGAGTGGTCCAGCCCCTAGCCTTACTGTCTGCTTTGCTTCACTGATCTTCACCAACTAGGAGAGAGACCAATCACGGAGGGAAGACAGACTCTGACAGGCACAGAAGCAGGGATTCCTTGACAGCAGCTCTGCTTGGGAGAATCTCCCTTGGAGTGCACAGTCCAGGCTCCTTTCTCCACTGAGGGGACATCTCCTCGCTCTCTCTGCTCAGACCTAGCCAGTGGCTGCTCTTTCAGCATACAGAGCAGTTGGAACACTTACCCAGAATTCCTAGCTGCTGTATGTAAATCAGCATTTGTACTACTGTACCCACTACTGAAATAGTGGTCAGCTGATAGAAAATTCAGAGCTGGAAGCAACAGCTCAGATACAAAGGGCAACCCTAGGAGACATGCGCCAAGAGCGATCCAGCCCCTAGCCTTACTGTCTGCAGAACTCCATTTTGCTTCAGTTTTTAGAAGCAGCAGCTAGAAGCTGAAAGGGAGCTAGCATTTACTTTTAAAAGCACCTCATCTTGTTGAGAGAAGCTAGCAACTTAAAGGCAGCTAGCAGAATACCTCATTTTGGAAAGGAAGAGGGGACTATCTTCTCTTTTTGCGTGTGACTGATTGTTTATGGCAGCAGTGGGTTGCGAGCACTTTGGGAGAATTTCAGACAGGGAGGAAGGAGACATGTGAATACTGCTACACACTGGAACAAACGATCTGGCTGACCAGATGTTGTAGGATGCAAAACGGAGTATCAAGAAGCTGGGACATAGGCTTCCAACAACTGAGACCACAGTATACTTCTTAGAAGTCTTGCCTGTATGGAAGAAAAATGGCAGCATGGAAAGAATTAGACTGGAGGAACTAGATGAATTCAACAACTGGTTGAAGAGCTGGTGCCAGACAAGAGGCTTCCATTTTATCAGATCCTGGGGGAATTTCTGGGATAGAACACTCTTCAAACGGGATGGACTTCACATCACACAAGAGGGAACAAGAGCACTAGCCTAGAAGATGGAAATATACTTGGACCATTTAAACTAATCAGAGGGGAGGTTAAGGTAGGAAACAGGTAGTGCGCCATGCCAAACCCTCCCCCAACAGGAAACCTGAGAGCAAAAGTAAGTGCACCAATCACATTAGGACAACAAACCATACAACAAAGGACCAGCATCAGAAAAATGACACAAGGAACAACCAGCAGGAGAAGGGAAATAAAATTGTCCCTCAAGAATCATGATGCATCTGCTTCAATGCTAGGAGCCTGGGCAACAAGATCAGTGACCTCCAGGCTCTAGTGGCAGACACAAAGGTTGATCTGGTAGCTATTACCCAAAGCTGGGCCACAGACAACAACAAATGGGACCTGGCCATCCCAACTTACACACTGTTTAGAAGGAACAGACAGGTGGGGAGAGGCAGGGGGTTTCCTCTATGTGCGGGGGGTATTGATGCAACGGAGGATGAAAGCACCAAGGCTGGCTGGGGGGGGGGCTTGGAGTCACTCTGGGTCCACTTAGCCACCAATGCAGGAAAGAAATTATGCAGGGGTGTGATATACAGACCCCCAGACAGGGAGAGGGGAAAGATGAGCAATTAGCTGAGGAGTTACAAAAGATGGCTGATTAAGGTGACATAGTGGTGGTTAGGGACCTTAACCTGCCAGATGTGGACTAAAATATCCCAGCAGCCAAGAGCACCAGAAGTCAGGCTTTACTTGACATGTTTCAGGACTGCCTGCTGTCTTAACTAGTGAAGGACCCGAAAAGGGAGGGATGCCATCTTGGATATGATCCTCACAAACTCTACAGAAATTAGATCAGTGATGGTGGAAGAACCCTTGGCAAATAACGATCACAATATAGTCTGGTTTTAAATAACCACGAACACTAGTAAAACCACCTCAAGCACAGAGGTGCTGTGCTTTCAGAAGGCTGACTTTGGTAGATTGAGGCAGATACTGTAGTGAGGGAAAAATTAACAAATATCAGAGACAAGTCAGAGCTGGAGGAAATACGGAAATATATTAGGGATACCATTCTAGAGGCAACAAAACTCTGCATCAGGACTACGACAAAGAAAAATAGGTTTAAAAGACCAATGTGGTTCTCCCATCCAGTAAAAGAGGCAATCAGGGCCACATGGAATGCATACAAATGGTTCAGGCAACATAAAGGGGACATGGTGTTGGAGGATTACACTAAGAAAAGTAAGGAGGCCAGGAAAATAGTGAGAGAGGACAAGGCAGCAAAAGAGCTGCAAATTGCTCCTGAAGTCAAATCAGGAGAAAACCTTTTTCCACTATATCAGTGAAAAAAGAAAGAAAGGGGGAGAAATTGTAAGGTTGAAAGTGGGGAACAAGGGTCTGGAGGATAGTGAACAAAAAGCTGAGGCCCTAAATGAATACTTCTGCTCAGTATTCATGAGGGAGAAGTTAGGGTACACTGCCAGACAGCGGTATCAGAGCCAAGACCATAGGGAGTTAGAAAATGTGAACACAGGAGTTCACCACTGACAGTGTCAGCAAGGGACTTTCAGAGATCAGACCCTACAAGGTCCCTGGCCCTGATGGTTTTCAACCTAGAGTGCTCAGGGAGCTTACAGAAGAGATGGCAGTGCCTCTCACACACCTATTCAACAGATCACTGGAGTCAGGGCTAGTTTCAGGTGACTGGAAGGTGGCTGACGTGGTGCCACTGCACAATAGTGAAGACAGGGAATGCAAAGGTAACTATAGGCCAGTCAGCCTCACATCAGTAGTGGGTAAACCTATGGAGGCCCTTATCAAGCAAGATCTAATGGAATGCCTCGAAGTAAATCACCTCCAGAACTACAAACAACATGGGTTTGTGATGAGTAGGTCATGTCAAATTAACTTTATTACATTCTTTGATGAAGTGACCAAGGAGTTGGACAGGGGTCATGTGGTGGACGTGCTTTACTTTGACTTCAGTAAGGCATTTGACACAGTCCTGCACAGATGCCTCTTAAAGAAGCTAGATGACCTTGGGTTAGCAGAACAGATGGTAAAGTGGGTACGGAGTTGGCTGAGGGACAGAAAACAAAGGGTGGTAGTAAATGGGGTGAAATCTAATAAGAGGCAGGCCACCAGTGGGGTACCTTGGAGGTCGATCCTGGGGCCAGTTCTCTTCCATGTATTTATTAGTGACATCAGCGAGGGCATAAATGGCAACATCACCCTGTTTGAGGATGACAAGAAGCTCAGCGGAAGAGTGGATAGTACTGAGGGAGTCACACAACTGCAGGAGGACCTTAAAAAGTTGGAAAGGTGGTCACAAATATGCCAATTAAATTTCAATGCTAACAAGTGTAAGATGATGCACCTGGGTAGGGCCAACCCCAAGGAAGAATACTGTCTAAAAGGAAGTCCAGCTGAGCTCCTCTGCTGAGTAACGTGATCTGGGAGTCATCATTAAGGACGATCACAAACAGCAAAGTCAATACAATAAGGCTTACAGCATGGCTAGCAGGGTGTTAGGATGCATTGGCAGGGGAATAGACAGAAGAAGAAGAAGAAGAAGAAGAAAAAGAATCAGCATTTATATAGTGCTTTTCATACACAGTGTATCCCAAAGTGCTTTACAAGCAAATCTAGACTGATAGTGAAGTGACTGAATGTGTAGTGGCGGCCATATCGCACATCAGCACCTACACACAGCCTGGACAACTGCATTAACCAGTTTATGGGAAGGGGAATATTGGCCAGTACACTGGGAATGTCCCCTACTCTTTTGCAAAGAGTGTCCTGGGTTCTTTTACTTCCACCTGGACACCACCAGGATGGGTAGAAGGAACCTCAGTTTAATGTCTCATTCGAAGGATGGCACACCCTAGCAGTACAGCTCGCCCCTAATACTGCACTTAGGTGCCAGCATTTTAGGTGCAAGTCCAATCCCAGTGTGGGACGAGAACTCCTGGTCCAGAGGCGGATGTGCTACCAACTGAGCCATGCTGACAGCAGAGACGGGGTGGTGATACCACCACTTTACCAGTCATTGGTGAGGCCTCATCTGGAGTCCTGTGTACAATTCTGGCAGCCTCACCTATGAAAGGACATTGATAGATTGCAAGTGGTCCAGAAAAGAGCAACAAAAATGATACATGGACTTCAGGAAATCACGTATGACGAGAGGCTTGGGGCTCTGAAATTGCAGTCACTAGAGACTAGGAGGGAGAGGGGGGATATGACTGAGACCTTCAAGCTCCTTAAAGGCATCAACAAGGTGCCAGAAGTATAGCTTTTTTTCAGGAATATCAATTCTACTACAAGAGGGCATGAGTGGAAATTGAAGAGTGGCATGTTCAAGAGGGACATCAGTGAGTATTACATCTCAGAGAGGGTGGTGGAACCTTGGAATAGATCACCTCCCAAGGTGGTGGCTGCAAAGTCATTATCAAGCTTTAAGCACGGGTGGGACAAGTAATGGGAACAAACACATGGCACTGGCAAGGGCTAGGCTGGGGGGGCCAATTTTGGAAGGTGGGTGCAAGGCATGCCACAAGCTCTGTGTCCACCGCAAAGTCAGACACAGTTGCGCCAAAGGCCCTTGGATGCAACCAGGTCTGATTCTGAAAGGACTGGTGCAGCTGTAACAGTTGACCCGATTTTCAGCACCTTGCACCAAAGGATTGGCGCAAGTGCTGCGATCCAGGGCACAAAGCTAGACCAGGGAGTAGGTGGTCTAACTCCCTGCATCCTGCTTTCTGTACTTGCGTTAGGGTGTTTGCAGCAAGCACCTTCTGGAATCAAGCTCGCCGCAATGTTTGATGCAACTGGCAAGTTGTGTCAAACACCTTGCCACAAGCCCATGATGACATGGCACCTCCTTCCAGAATCAACCCCTGGGTGTCTAGGATAACAGACACTGGTGCACAGTCCTACCAGGTCAATATGTCGTACGCTTAATAGCATATGACAAAATCCCGTAACTGCAACAGCGCAGTACAACTGAGCAAGAGGGTACAATACCGCAAATGGGTCTGTGCATGGTATTGCACCCTCCCACTGTCCCAGGAAGAAGAGGATAAGACTTCAGCTGGGAGGGGGTTCCACTGAGCAGCTGCCATGGCTCAGTGCAATGAGCCACTGACAGCAAAGAAATGAAGCAACGCATTTGGGACCGGGTTTGATTCCTGGTCCCAGACATGTGAAAATGTTCTTTTTTTTTTCACGCTTTGTGCAATATTTGTGTTAACCCCCCCCCCAGGAGTTAGTTATATTATTTGGGGGGTGTTTGGGGGTGCAGCCCCCACTTAACAGTGTGTGTGGTTGGCAGCACCTCCCACAAAAAAAAAGACATGCCACATGGCATATATCATGCTGTTTTGGCAGCATGATATATGCATGCAGCATAATGTCTTGCAACATTATGACCCCGTCCTGTGCACAGTAGGTCCTGGGATACCTCACTTGGGCAGACTTGATGGACCATAGGTCCCCTTCTGCCATCATCTTCTATGTTTCTATGTTAAGGAAAGGGACTCCTGTTTTTTTTTTTTGCTGTTAGATTGTTTATTAGCATTTTCCTTTTTACAATAATCAACACCAACACAAAAAACAAGAGACGGGAAGGAGTTGTTGGTTACAGTGACAACTCAGACATCAAAACAAGAGAAAGAGAACTGTTACCAGTTAACAGGTATTTACCCCTGTACATGAGGTGTCTAACTTAAGGTGTCGGAGGGGCAAGGCTTCCATGCTCCATAAAATAACATTGCAGTTCTCTTTACGGATTCAGGTGCTATCTAGGCTTCTGACACCCTAAGTAAGAGCAAACACAAAGAATCACTATTCTATATACTATGCAACAAAACTATTTACACATGGAAATAACAGTGCAGCACATCACAGGTACATAGTCTCAGAAAAGTGAGTAGGGAGAAAAACCATAACTATATTTCAGATACCAGGCAGTAATCTTAAATATTGAATTCTCAACCCAAACCTGTCTTGGGGGTGGCATATCTGGTAAAGGGGGTCCAACATTTCTCATAAGTTTCCAGGGAGTTGTTGGCCAGATGGGAGAGTTTGTCCATAGTGGCTATTTGCACCATAGAGGACAGGAGCTCTTGAATACTAGGAATTTCAGCAGTTCTCCATCTACAAATTGGGAGTCGCTAGGCCTGCATAGCCCCTAGGGCCAGCCAACGATGTTCTAGGTCTTGGAGGTGGGGGGCTTCTGATCTCATACCTAGGAGAAGGAGGGGAAGGGACTGGGGAGCATATTTCTGTAATACTTTAGCCCCTGTCTCACAGACCTGATCGCAAGTGACTCTTGTTTTAAACTGCACTAATAATATAAATATTTCGGTTCTGCTTCTTAGCATTTGTGAAAACATTGGGCACAATTCCAGAATCACTTAGACTGACACAAGGTGCTTGCATCAAACAACAATGATGTAATCTGCACCTTGCGCCATAACATGAGGCAATCCCCATTCCGAAAAGTGGCTTGCATCAGAATGGGAAGTAGCTGTGGCAAACCGGCACTGTGCCACCCTTGTGACCTGCATCAGGGTACACTAGGTAGCAACAGGGCTAGCACCACAGTGGGGCTGCAGCATCCCCTTTTTCAGGATTTCACAAGACCCACCATGGCTGTAGCAAGGGACAAATATTAGACCAGCCAGGAGGTGATCTACACCCCTTGCATCATTGCACCACAAGGTGGGGAACTGGTGGGGGAGCTCTGTTTGTGGGGTCTGAGGGCAGAGGTGACAAGGGGGTGCTGTAGCGGTGTTGAGGAGCAAGTGGACATGGGGGGGTGATGCCATTTTATGAACACATTGGAAGCAATAACTACAATGGCTGTATGTATGGCATCCCCAACGGGTGCCCAATCATCCTCCCAGCATGCCCACTTGCTCCCCTACACCCCTATAGCCTCTTCCATGCCCCTTCTGCCCTTCGACACCTCCTGTCTTTGTTGTTTGTGTTGCAACAGACTGGGGGGATCCGGATCTCTGCTGCATATCCTGCAGGTGTGCTTGTTTGGTGCTAGCCTGTGAGTGCAGTGACTCCCAGATTTTTGGGGCAGGAACCCCTGATTTTACAGAATCAAGCACAGTATCCCTGATGCACCCAGAATGCACTGCAGCCCAAGATCACTGCAATTTGAGTCAATCTAAGGATTGTTTTGGAATTGGGCCCACTGAGTGCAATCCAGGGCAAAACAGAACATTTGATTGTGAGCCGAATATTACCAATGATAACATAAGCATATTCCATAAAACTGAAAACTTCAAAATTTGGACCAAGCAAGGTCTTTGTGACATAACAGAGTTTTAAGAAACATAGCTAATTGAAACAGTTGAGGGTAAAAGGAGTAGCTACTGAGGGTTCCAACTGGTGAGACAAGACAGCTCGAAAAGAAAACAAGAACTGAGACATTTTGAAAAAGTATTAACTAAGAAAATAGAAGGGATTGATTGTTTAATTATGAAGATGGCAAAATTAAATCTGTATGTGGGTATGGTTTAATCACCACAAAAATATAGAGTAGTTTTGATAACAGTGAAGTTATTTCTCATTGGTGACATGAATACAGACTGATCAGAAGATGGGGCATAACAACAAGGATAGTTTTGGAACTTTAGGGTTAACACAGTGGGCCCAATTCTCAAAGGTTGACCCTGGACCTGCACAAGTCCTGCATCAAACCCAGCACTGTGCTGTATAAATTGGTGCACCTAGCACCCGATTCTCAAACGTCACGCGCATTGGTGGCACTTTATCCCCTTTGCAGTGTCTTGCACCAAATACCTGATGCAAACCCTGTAAAAAGATCTGCCAAGTTAGACCAGCAAAAGTAGGTCTAACTCGCACCATGCAGTGCATGGGATCGAAAATCTGGATTGCCAACCAAAGAATGCCACAAGCCTCATGCACCATCTGTTCGGCACAACTGGGGCTTGAGGCAGTCCAACACGTTTGAGAATCGGGCCCAGTATATTATGCCCTGCTCTGGTTCCATTAGTATGACAACATAACACTCCTCTCCCTGGTCCACACCTTCACTGCCAACCACCCTCTGCCCCCAATCTGGCATCCTATGTACCCTAAAAAGTGGAATGGCGTCTGTTGACAAGATGATGACTTTAATGAATTACTGGTTAAGAGAAAAGTGGGTCAAGCTGCATTTGAGATTTCAGGTACAATTACATGGAATTCTCTGCCAGATGAAGTTAAGAACTTTTCCACTATGGGGAAAATGGTAGAAATGAATAATAAACAAAATGTCTGTTTGTTAGAAAGTTAATTTGTACTAATGTGTCACATTTTATTTAGTTTTCTTTCTTCTGAAAGGTAATTTCCTGAAAATTAAAAGGGAAATAGTGCTTTTTAAGAATTTTCCTTCATTGCAGGATGTGATATTAAAAATAAGTCATAATTGTGTGTGGGAAGGAGTGGGCCCTGAGGGGGAAGGATACAGTTTGTTGTTATATAATTCTTCATTCAAAGAGTGATAGTTATGTGAAAGACATGACTGAAGTGGCGGTAGAAACAGAAAGAGGAGCAGGGTTTGAACAGGAATTAGATGAGTACCTAGGGAGAAAAGACATAAGTGGATATACTGTAACTGTTAAATTAGCAGCTGAAAGACCTAATTGACAATTGCTCTTGTGCCTCAACCCTATTATGTGCAGTAAGTTACTACAGTATGTTGCTTTTTGCTGGGGGTTGGGGCAATGTCAAAGGAGATAGACTAATATATAAGGAATAATCCACAGTTGGGTGTGTGGTAATATTGCAATAACCAAACAACTTGGGTGAACTTTGACGCCCAGTGCAGCTGATAGCCTACCACCACCCAGGAACTGAGGTTATTGCAACATTTACACATACTCTGAGTGGAGTATTACACTTATAACATTCATAAAATGTCTGAAAGTGTTATAAATGACACACAATATTTACTGATCTTTGTGCCCATTATTTTCTTTCTCACAGGAAGTGGATAGTTTGTATCTGACCATGTTTGACCTTCAAACAAAGATATCTGGTGTTGAAGATCAGATCATCCTGTCTAAGCAAATTTATGAGGCGGTGAGTACACTCATGTGGGGAATGTTTGTTTATGCAGTATATAAACCACACAAGGATGAGGGTCCTGGTCTTCTTTAGGGTCAATTTTAAGAAAATGGGAGAATGCCTCAGGGATGCCTTAGCAGGGATAGGGAAACTGGGGGGAGTAAAGGAACAGTGGGCAACAAAAAAGGAGGGCATTGAAAAAGCTTCAAATCCCTGTATCAGGTGGGTCAGCAATGGTTAAGAAAAAAAGAGACCACTTAGGAGGAAGACAGGGCAAGTTACCAGGAGAAACAAAGGGAGGTAGGGAAGGCACTTAGGAGAGCAAAAGTGCAAACAGAGGAGAATATTGCCCAATCAGTAAAAAAGGGGATAAAACATTCTTTAGATATATAAGCAAAAGGAGAAAGACAAAAGAAGGGATAGTAAGGCTGAACAGGAAAGGATGGGTTTGTGTGGAAGAGGACCACAGAAAAGTCGTCATATTGAATAAATACTTCTGTCCAGTATTTATGGAGGAAGCAGTAGGTAAAGGGCCAAAGATAAAGGACGAGGGCATTAAGGGATGGGAGGTGAAGTCCTTATACAAAGGAGATGGTCCTCAAGGAACTAGCACAGTTAAAAGTAGACGAGGCAATGGGACCAGACAGGGTTACTGAGGGAACTCAACGAGTTGCTGACTGCACCTCTGACAGCATTGTTCAACCTGTCACTAGAAACAGGAAAGGTTCTGGGGTACTGGAGGAGGGCACACGTGGTTCCACTCCACAAAAGTGGAAATAGGAAGGAGACAGGAAATGACAAACCTGTCAGCCTGACTTCAGTAGTGGGCAAAGTAATGGAATCGTTGCTGAAGGAAAGGATTGAGAATACCTTGTTACCAGTGGTCAACAGGATCCGAGACAACATGATTTCACAGAGAGGAGGTCTTGCCAGACAAACCTGATTGAGTTCTTTGACTAGGTGACCAGGGAAGTGGATTGGGGAAGAGTGATAGATGTGGCCTACCTGGATTTTAGTAAAGCCTTTGACACCATTCCACATAGAAGACTGGTGAGCAAGCTGGGAAGCCTAGGAGTGGGTCCTAAAGTAGAAGAGTGGTTAGAGAGTTGGCTAAGCAACAGTAGCCAGAAGGTGGTGGCTAATGGTATCCAATCTAGAGAAGGCAAGATGACCAGTGGGGTACCACGAGGGTCAGTACTAGGCCCGATCCTCTCTAATTTCTTTATTAGTGACATTGCAGAAGGTCTGGAAGGGAAAGTATGCCTGTTTGAGGATGACGCAAAAATCTGCAACAGAGTAGACACACGAGGAGGGGTTGGAAAGAATGAGGAATCATTTTAAAAAGTTGGAAGGGTCTGGCAGCAGGGCTTCAATGCAGAGCAGTGCAAAATCATGCACTTTGGGCACAGAAACCATGGGGCAATGTACCAACTAGGTGGGGAGGTATTAACAGCCACAAAACAGGAAAGGGACCGGGGGGTAACCATTTCTGATGACCTGAAGGTAGCTAAACAGTGTGACAAGGCAGTGGGGAAGGCTAGAGAGATACTCATGTGCATAGGGAGGGGTATCACCAGCAGAAACAGGGAGGTAATAACACCCCTGTATAGATCACTGGTGAGACCACACCTTGAGTACTATGTCCTGTTCTGAAGGCCCATTTCCAGAAGAAGAGAGATAGATAGGGTTGAGGTGGTACAAAGGAGGGCAACCAAAATGGTGCAGGGCCTGCATCAGAAGCCCTATGAAGAAAGTCTTAAATAATTAAATATATACTCCTTCGAGGAAAGGCGGGAAAGGGGAGATGTGATAGAGACATTCAAATACCTTACAGGTATAAACAAAGTACAAGAAGGTAGAATTTTCCAAAGAAAAAGTTGCTCGAGGATAAGGGGTCACACTATGAAGCTGGAGGGATGGAGCCTCAGAGGAAATGTGAGGAAGTATTTCTTCCGGAGTGGGTGGTGGACACCTGGAATAGCCTCCCAACATAGGTGGTGGGTGCTAAAATGGTAACAAGATTCAAGAATACATGGCATAGACACCAGGGGATCTTAGACGTAAGGCAAGGGGGGCGAAGACCGGAAACTGAGTAGAGTCTGCAGTAGCATAGTAGATAGGGAAAATGGGGCAGACTAGGTGGACCAAGAGGTCCTTATCTGCTGACAACTTCTATGTTTGTATAAGAAATTGTATAATAAATGACATTGAGGGAAATAGCGAGCTAGAGATACAGGCAAGATTCAGGGAGCTCGCCAAGGTCTGTCATGACATAGGATGCACAGTTTCCTTCTCAGAAATCCTGCCAGTGCCAAGGGCTAGTGGGGAACACAAAAGGAAAATTAGGGAGATAAACCAGTGGCTCAGGGAGTGGTGTGAGGCCAGAGGGTATGGGTTGATGGGGGATTGGGGAGACCTGGGAGGATATGGAGCTGTATGCTAGAGATAGACTACATCTCAATTTGGAGGGAGGGAATCCTTGTTGAAAATAGAGGGGTTCATTGGTGAAAAGTGGGTTTAAACTTGTGAAGGGGGTGGGATGGGAGAAAAGGCTGTCAAGGGGTGCCGATAAAGGAGGGACTCTGTCTCCACCCCCCTGAGGACCAGGAGGATTGCAGGAAAAGGCCAACTGCAAAGTGCAGACCAGGGAAAACAGAATCCCCATGGGAACACGAGCAGGGAAATGGAACTATAGGGAAAGGGTGGAAGGTAGTCCTGCTAAATGCCAGGAGCTTGGGACAAAATGCCTGAGCTCCAGGCGATGCTAACTGAGGGAGCAGTGGATGGCAGTGGTCACTGAGATTTGGGCCACTGCAAGACATGACTGGGACCTGAACCTGGAGGATACACTATGTTCAGGAAGGACAGGGGAGGGAAGGGAGGAGGGGTAGCAATGATAGTCAAAACTGCATTGGCATAGGGGAGTAGAGGAGGCGGAGGGAACCGTGGAGGTGATTTGGGTCACCTTGATAACAAGGGGGGCAAGAGAGAAAAATAGGAGTGGTGTATAGACCCCTGCCCTGGCGGAGGAGCTGGAGGACAGTCTGGTGGCAGATGTTAGGAGACACTGCAGACTGGGCAGAGGAACGTGGTGGTGTTGGGGGACTTAAACATGCCAGGAACAGACTGGGAGACTATGACATCCTCTGTGACCAGGGAACAGAGGTTGTTGGATGTCTTTCAAGATGCGTTCCTAACTCAGCAGGTGAGGGAACCGACCAGGGAGGCACAGGTACTGGATGTGGTCCTGGCAGACAGTGACCAGATTGGGGGCCTGGAGGTAAGGGACCCATTGGCGGGGAGTGACCATGCCACGGTCTGGTTCTGCCTGGACCGAGGAGGGGTAGAAGGCTGCACAAAGACGGAAGTAACCGACTTCAGGGGGGCAGATTTTAAGGAAATGGGAAGGATCCTTAAGGAGCATTTGGATGGGATTGGGTCAGACATGGACGCTGATAGTAGGTGGGAAATCATCAGGAGAGGGGTGCAGGATGCTACCAGCACCTGTGCAAGAGTAAGACGAAAATGCGATAGGGCCCAAAAACCCTGTTGGTGGACCAGGGAGGTCCAGGAGGTGGTGCGGGGAAAGAAAACAGCCTATAAGCAATTCAAGTGCTCAAGGAGTGAAAGGGATCGAGGGGAGTACGAGCTGATGGCTAGAAGGGCCACTAGAGTGGTGGAGGGCGGCTAAGGCAAGGAAGGAGCAGAACCTGGCCAGGAAATTAGGAGATGGAACAAGGGTTCTTTAGATACATTGGGGAAAAACGAAGGGTGAAGGGCAGATTAGCAGGATTAAATCAGGATGAGGCACAAGACCGGGGGAGCAGGCTGAGGTACTAAATGAGTACTTCACCTCAGTTTCACCAGGGAAAATGGAGGTTCTGCATCATACATGGAGGAGACAGAGATACTGAGGAGGGGGGACCCTACCGATCGGCAGGTCTGGGGAGAGGGGGGATCACTGGAAGGTGGGGGGAGGCTAAGGAGGGAGAAGGGTACTGAAGTGGAAATCACAGCAGAGAGAGTGAGGAAGCCCCTCAGCTCTTAAGACGGAGAAAGCACCGGGGCTGGATAAATTACATCCCAGAGTGCTGAAGGAACTTGCAGATGTCCTGGCAAAACACCTGGCAGAGCTTTTCACCATCTCTCTGAGGACGGGGTGGGTGCCCCAAGACTGGAAGGTGGCGCATATAGTGCCTATCCACAAGGGGGGATCAAGGGAGGTGGCAGGGAACTACAGACCTGTCAGCCTGACCTCGGTGGTGGGCAAGGTGATGGAGGGCATTGTCAAGGAGAGGCTAGGGGGGGACCTGGATAAGTTAGGGTGCCTGGACGATAGACAGCATGGATTCATCCCAGGAAATCGTGTCAGACAAACCTGGTGGAGTTCTATGACTGGGTGACAAGTGCCTTGGACCTGGGTAGACCAGTGGATGTCCTCTTCTAGACTTCAGCAAGGCATTTGACTCTGTTCCTCACATGGGCCTGTTGGATAAGCTGGGAGAAATGGGGTGGGAACCAGATGATCAGATGGATAGGCAATTGGCTCCAGGACCGGACCCAGAGGGTCGTGAGTTGGTGGGATAGTCTCATCCCAAGGAGGGTCATTAGTGGGTCCCACAGGATCAGTCCTCTGGCCCCTTCTGTTCAATGCCTACGATCTGACATAAGGACAGGAATCAGAAGTGAGATGAGTCTCTTTGCAGATGACTCAAAACTGGGAGCGGTGGTGATGGAGGAGGAGGGTGGCCATACAGGGGACCTGGAGGCTCTGGAAAGATGGTCTAGAAAGTGGAAGCTGAGGTTCAATGCAGGA
This sequence comes from Neoceratodus forsteri, assembly GCA_016271365.2. Lineage (NCBI taxonomy): Eukaryota > Metazoa > Chordata > Ceratodontiformes > Ceratodontidae > Neoceratodus > Neoceratodus forsteri. The sequence continues at coordinate 1,092,433,565 of CM057458.1, forward strand.
AATGCAAGGTACTCCACCTGGGGCCAGAAACCCAGGCCAAGTGTACACCCTGGGGGAAATGCTACAAGTCTCAATGGCTGAGAGGGACCTGGGGTGGTGGTGGATGTCAAGATGAACAACTCTGAGACTTGTAGGAGGGCAGCAGCCAAGGCCAACAGGATGCTGGGATGCATCGTTAGGGGATCACCTCCAGAAGGAGGAAGTGATACTCCTCTGTATAACTGCTTGGTGAGGCTGCACTTGAGTACTGCGTGCAGTTTTGGAGGCCACACTTAAAGCGGGACATTAACCTCCTGGAGAGGGTCCAGAGGAGGGCAACCAAAATGATTTGGGGCTTGGGGGACAGGACCTATGAGGAGAGGCTCGAAGAGCTAAATATGTACACATTGGAAGAGAGAAGGGACCGGGGGGACATGATAGAGGTCTTTAGGTACATGAAGAGGGTAAATAGGGTAGGAACAGTCGGGGTGCTTCGAAGGAAGGAGGAAGGGGCCACTAGAGGGCATGGCTGGAAGCTGGAGGGGGGAAGATTCAGGGGAGAAAGGAGGAGGTGCTACTTCACTGAGAGGGTGGTGGAGCCATGGAATGCACTGCCTAGGGGGCTGGTGGAGGCAGAGACAGTGGAGGGGTTCAAGAGGGGGTTGGACAGGTACAGGGGAAGGGTTCTGGAAGCAAAATCCAATGCAGCAAGAATATCCAGAACTGGGAAGGGAGAAGCCAGAGAAGGCGAGGGGGACAGCAAGGTCAGCATCCAGGTTGGGGACTGACCAAACGAGCAGACACGAAAGACCGTTAGGCCTATTCTGCTGGCATTTTAGTATGTTAGTATGTTAGTAAATTACCTTGGCCTCAATCTTACAACACTTCCTATTTTCTTCATGTACTTCTGTTCTTACTTTCTACAGGTAAACAAGCAGTTTCAGGTTGCATCAAGGTCTGCTGGTTAGAGCAGCTCTTTATATTTCAGAATTGTAATGTACATAGAAGGTAAATACAGGTTAGATCACTAGGATTCTTATCCTGTGTTTACTATCTTGAGCCCATTACCTGCAGGTTGTCCAGCTTACCTGGATGCATCATTCTGCAGTTCTGCCGTCCTGGTCAGGTCACTGGGACATACATTGTGCTAATACTAACATACTAACATACTATTTGCCAGCAGATTAGGCCTTACGGTCTATCGAGTCTGCTCGAACCTCAGATCCCTAGTTGGGTGCCGAGGCCCTCCCCCCGTTGTGTTCCAGAAACCCCTATCATCCATCCCCACCCCCCTTGGACAGGCCATCATCTGATACATCCACTTTCAGTGTCTGTTCCACCCTCTCTTGAAGCCCTCAACTGTGGATCTCTGAACTAGCTCTCCAGGCAGTGCATTCCAAGGGTCCACCACCCTCTCAGTGAAAAACCTCCTCCTCTTTTCCCCCTTCACCCTTCCACCTTCCAACTTCAAACCATGCCCTCTGGTGATAGCTCCCTGCTTTAGTCTAAAGATCCCTCCATGTTTACTCCTATTTGTTCCCTTGAGGTACTTGAAGACCTCAATCATGTCCCCTCTCTCTCTCCTCCAATGAAAACAGGCAGAGCTCCTCAAGTCTGTCCTCACAACTCCTCAGCCCTCAGACGCTCCTTAGTTGCCCTTCTCTGTACCCTCTCCAGGAGCTGTATGACCCTCTTCAAGTGTGGTCTCCAGTACTGTACACAGTACTCAAGGTGTGGTCTAACCAGTCCATTGTACAGTGGCAGAATCACTTCCTTGCTCCTAGAGGTGATCCCCCTTACGATGCATCCCAACATCCTGTTTGCCTTGCTAGCCGCTCTCCTGCACTGCTCAGAGTTATTCATACATGCATCCACCATGACCCCTAAGTCTTTTTCCCCTATTGAGGCCTCCAGTGCCTCCCCTCCCAGGGTGTACCTGTGTTTAGGGTTTCCCCGCCCAAGATGTAACACCTTGCACTTGGTGATATTGAAATTTAATTTCCATGTGTGAGCCCAGCTTTCCAGGGTGTCCAGGTCCCCTTGCAGGCCAACCTCCCCTCTTCTCCCTCAACTACTGCCCATCTTGGAGTCATCAGCAAAGAGACTCATTTCACACCTATACCCTCCTGATGTCCGATATGTATGCATTAAACAGGATCGGACCCAGGACCGACGCTACCCGGCAATTCAACTACCAAACTCTCTAGGTTCGAGAGCTCCCCACAGACCACTACTCTGGGTGCGTCCAGCTAACCAGTTTTCAATCCATCTGACCATCAAAGGCCTACCCCAACCCCATCAGTTTCTCCACCAGACCATTGTGGGGACAGAGTCAACGCCTTGCTGAAGTCCAAGAATACACATCCACAGGCTTTCCGTCCAGTCCATTCTGATGTTACCCATTCTGAGAACTCCACAAGATTGGTTTGACATGATCTACCTGGCACAAACCCATGTTGCCGACTATCCAGACCTCCCACCTCCTCCAAGTACACCCCCAATCATTCCTTTAGTATACTCTCCATTAATTTTTCCACCACTGAGATCAAACTGATGGGTCTATAGTTACCTGGTACTTCCCTCGACCCCCCTTTATGGATTGGCACCACATGTGCCTCTCGCCAATCCCTAGATACCCTCCCTGTCTCAAGTGACCTGTTGAAGAGCTCCACCAGGGGTGCAGCCAGTATGTCCACCAATTCCCATAGTACTCTCAGATGAATGCCATCCGGCCCAGGAGATTTGTCTTTCTTTAGGGCCTTGAGGGCTAACCACACCCTTTTGGCGGAGATAGCATCATCCGTCCCCTCCACCTTACTGGCCTTTTTATCCTTATCCTGATGTGACACCCCTGGGGTACCTCTCCCTCCCTCTTGCTCCATTTCTGTTGCTCCTCTGATCCCACTCACTGCCGCTTCTATCCCCATCATGCCTTGCTTTGTAGAGATCCCATCCCCCTCCCTAGTGAACACAGAGGCAAGGTACTCGTTAAATACCTCTGCCTGGTCCCTCACTTCTTCCACCCACCCCCCTTCTGATCTCAATCTGCTGAGATGGCCCTTAGTTTTCTTTGCTCCCAATGTACCAGAAGAACCCTTTTTCCCTCCATGTATCCCCTGTGCCAGCCGCTGCTCTTTACTGGACTTTGCCCTCTCACCATCCGGGTGATTTTTCTAGATGCAAGATGGTACATTTCCTTATCCCTATCCCCTCTTGTTGTTTTATATTTTTTGTAGGTCGCCTTCTTTTCTCTGACCGCTACCTGAACCTCACTGGACCACCAGCATGGTTTATGTGACCTTGCTCCCTTACATTTCACCTTAGCGCAGGTCCTGACTGCCTCATGAAGTCCCCATTTTATGGCCTCCCATCTCCTTTCCACATTTGTCATTGATGTAATCTCCTTCAAGTGATCCTTGAGAATATTTCCCATGCCCACAAAGTCTGCCCCCTGAAGTCCACTGCCAGTGTCCTAGATCTCACCCCCTCCCCATGCTTATTTGAAACCAGACAGTATTGTGGTCGCTCCCAGTCAGGGGATCCTCTACAACCAGGTCCCTTACCAGATCCCCATCTGCCAGAACCACGTCCAGGACATGCCCCTCCCTTGTGGGCTCCATCACATGCTGTGTTAAGAACACATCCTGGAAGATGTCCAGCAGCCTCTGCTCCTTGGCCACTTTAGAGGACATGGTTCCCCAGTTTGTACCTGGCATATTAAGGTCCCCCATCAACACCACTCCTTCCCTTTTTGGTCCACACTGGGCAATGATGTTGTCCAGCAAACCATCCTCCAGAACATCACCCATCCCGGGGGGACTATATACACCCAGCTTGACCTTATCTCCTGCTGGGGAGCGTAGGTGACCCATAAGGCCTCACGTTTCCCTCTGCCTCTTCTACCCTAGCAATTTCTATGTCATCTCTAATGAACATAGCCACTCCACCCTCTGCCCTCCTTTATTTCCTTCCCTAAGCATAGTGTACCCCCTTGCGTTTAGGTCCCAGTCATGGTTTTGTTGCTACGTCTCCGTGACCGCCGCCACATCCACCCCACCCCTCGACAGCATGGCCTGGAACCTGGCAACTTGTTTCCCAAGCTCCTGGCATTTACTAACACCAACCCCCACCACTTATCCCTGATCCCCTTTGTCGAACCCCACCCAGGTTCCTTATACTTCCATCCTCACTCTGCTCCTCCTGAAACCTCCACCCCCAGACTGTTTCCTCCTCCCCCCTTGGGTTTGAAGGCTACTCCCCTCAACTGGAGGAGAGGGCTTCTGGTCAGCCCCTCCCTTATCCCTTCCCCCCTCACAAGTTTAAACCCCACTTTTCTTGAATGTAGTCAGCCATCCCCTGTCCTCCTAATAAAATAAATTATTATTTTTATGTTTTCCTGGGTGGCAGCAGGGTAAGCAGTCCTGATACCTGGTATGCCCTCCCACCTCCAGAAATATACACTTCGAATACAAACTGCTGATGAAACATGGTGAATGGTTAGGGTAATTTATTCTCATTACCTATTGTACGTGACATCATAATCTGCTACAGTTTCACAGTCACAAATTAAGGATGTAATAAAATAAATGAATAACAGCCTCATCTCTACTCTGCTTTTCAATACTGCTTAGTATTTGTTTGTTTTCCAAAGAAAAACAGCTTTACTGAGCAATGCTAATTTACAAGGCAATCCTAGTTAGGATAGCCAAAAAGTTCAAAATACACAGAATACATAAAAGACAATAGCATGATACATAGTATAACATGAGGCAACAGCATTACAACACAATGGAAATACAAGCAAAAAATTGAGAAAATGCATTCTAGGAATAAAAAAAAGAAGTACATGCAGAAAATAGCATCAAAAACCTAGCATGGCAGCTACAGTATATTAAAGCAGGGATACATAACATGGTGAATATATACAGTACAAGCCATTTAAACAGAACGATGCAGTGGATTGAGAGTTTTCCTGTGTAAGAGGCCGTCTCTTTTTTTTCTTCCATCTAGTGTTTATCCTCTGTGGTAGGTGGCGGTCCTGTCTCGGTCAGCCGTACCAGACTCTGTGGTCATTCAAGGCACCCACCCTTCCATGTCCTGGTGGACCACTGGAGCTGGCCTAGGGGCTTCATCCAGCCGAGACCCCTGATTTTTGCCTATTTTCTCCCGTTACCCTGAGGCCCCAGAATGCAGTTGCACATGCGCGTGGAAGCATGCATGTTCACTGTGACTCCAGTAATGGCCCACTTCACCCTCCTGGCCTATTGCCAGTTTCCCCCTCTGGTGTGCACTGCCACCTAGCCTCCACTAGGTGTCAGACAAGCACTGGCGAAACCCCACATCCCTCCCAAGTAGCAGAGCTACCTGCCAGCTGCTGAATCTGCTCCTTGCCCTCCCCGGCATCCTTAGCTCATACTCAAACCTGGGTCACCGGCGTGGCATAAGGTGTGGCATCCAGTGCCTCAACCCTCAGCACCACCGGGCTGGCCTTAGCGGCCATCTCTCTTACATGGAGCTGTATGTTCTGTATTGCTGATCTTGTTGACTGAAAGTGGTAGTGCTGATTTAGGATTGTGAGGTTAGGGAAGGGTAATGTAGGGTAGTGTAGGGTCTGTTATTTCATTTTATGTGCTTTCATGTGCTTCATTTTTTTTATTTGCAGCTTTATTCTTTTTGTGCTCTTATGCATATTGTGATTTAAAGTAGTTCAGGAGAGTGAAAGGCGTCTTAGACTTACAGGGGATTTCAGAGTAACAGGATTGCACACACTGACAGGCGTTATCAGGGTGACAGGCTCCTGCCTCACTCCTCTGTCCTCCGGCAGCAACGACGAAGTCAGAGGCAGTATAGTACAGTGGTTTAAGGCTCTGGGATGCAAATCTGGAAACCTGGGTTTAAATCCCACATCCCTCACTTGCATATACTGTGTGACCCTAAGCAAATCACTTAACTTCCCTGTGCTCCCAGGCTGCAGCTGTAAACAAGCTTTCAACTTAGTGTGTCTCACCTGGTTAAACAATTGAAAAAAAAAAAAGAAGTGATCTCTCTTCTGCTTGCTTTCAAACAGTGTATGTTTTTTGACTACTTCCTCAGTATCTAAGAGTCACTCCCAGCTGGCAACATCTTCTGTTTTCTTGCACCATTTCATGGCACATTATACAATGGCAAGGAACATTCCTATATTCTGATTGGTCAGTGTGTGCCTGGCACAGTGATGATATTACACAATAACATCACTGTACTAAGACCAGGCACACGACTGACCACATCACAGTAAAATTCCTCCCTCCCAACACAAGTCATCGTGAAGTCGACGATGCCAAGAAACTGACACGGCTTACCCCCACACACACACACACCCAAAGTTCAGTGCCTGGGTGTCTCGGGAATTCAGATAAAAGCTTTTGGCTTCACCAAAAATACAGCTGCCGTCTCTTTCACTTCACAGATGCTGCCCCACGCTAGTAAAATGCACGCGTTCGGCCATTTCCACAAAAACCAAATATGTAACACACTTTCTTTTGAAGCCCATGGCAGTCTCTCACCAAAACCACATACACTAGCCATTCAAATCAACCACTTTAACAATAACAACCAGAACAGTTCCATAACTCACACATTCCGATGATGTCCAGTTATGGAGCGAACACGAGAAACTGGAAGTCTCCAGGCAGCTCCGCTATTTTGTCATTTTTACTTTGTTAGTTTTCACAGGGGAGACAAAAAAAAAAGACATTTTCGCCAGATCCCAAGACAAGCGGAGGAACCACACAGATTATATCTCATGTTAGAGCAAAGGTCACCACATAACAACAAATGTGTGTGTGTGTGTTGCTGGGAGAGGAACACACCTACATGAAACCCACAATATAAGCAACAGCATCACCTACTGGACTACTTTTTCTCATATTACTAAAATATGGCTCCAGTTCAAAAAAGAAAAAAAATGAAAATGTTACAATTTTTTTTAAAGCTTTTCTTTATTATTTTTTAAAACGGGCCATTGTATAATAGCAATAAGGCACTCCAGGGAGTGTGTTATTATCGAATAACATCACTCCTTGGGGGGGTGGAAGCACTCAGCTGTGCCTCTTGCTTCAACCCACCCCTGGAGTGATGTTATTAGACAATAAGACACACCGTGTCATGCCTTATTGCTTAATTGTATACCAGCAAGGGGATCAGTTGTGGATATAGCAGGGTTCTCCTGGCTATCCTCATCTCCATTGGATTCCTCTGCTTCAGTAGCTCTGTGAGCCACGGCCACTACCTCCTTGTTGGTTAAGTCACTATCAGTTGCCAAGTCTTTGTCCATTTCAATGAAATTTGAGAAGGTCACAGGGTCCGTAAACAAGGGGACTGGGACATCATCAAGTTCTTCTAATGTTGGTGCTGTACTGGTCATGCTTGTAAATCCAGCCTTTTGAAAACAGTGAAGTACGGTTGCTGCTTAACACTGTTCCAGGATCAGTTCAGCATATATATTGCTTCAAGTATTTATATGTATGTAATATGTATATATTGCAATTAGTTCATGCTGGAAGTACTGTGCATCTAGTGCTCAAACACTCACCTGCTGCTTCTTGGGCATTGTGTATATGTTGTAAATAGTGTATGTTGGGAGCCCCCTGTAATACTGCGCTAACACTCTCTCGGTAACCCTTGCCCTTGTCATTATTTTGATGCTATTTAAATTTCTATTGTATTGCTCTTGATCCTTTAATGCATGGCCACAATCTTGGTAGCCATGGTAAAATGGACGGTCTCATTCATGATGAAAACATCCTTTCTGTGGAAACTGGCTAGCAGACCAGGAAGCACATAGGAGATCCAGGACTCAGCAGCAGACAAGTCTGCGTCCTGCTTCTCACCATGCTCCCTCTTGAAGACAGTCTGGTGTCTTATCTTCCAGTGAAAGTTGGCTCAAATTTTGAATGCTCCAGCCAAACAGCAGGATCGGCAGCCTTCTGCTTTAAAATGGCCCCTGAGGCACGAGCTCCCTTGGCCAGTGCATTTTGGAACCAGACTATAAGTGGAATTTGAATGCCACTCAGCAAGAATGGCTTCATGATTCTTGCCTATGCACCCTGCCTGATTTTTGGAGATCTTAAAGTGGGCTACTACCTGTGATAAGGAACACGTAGGGTTTTTGTGGGCTTCCAGCAACTTGACTCTGTCAGCAAGGGACAGCTCATTCCTAAGGAGTGCAATTTTTCTGTGTCAATGAGCAGGTCAGGGCTGGGTTTTATTCTGCAGAGCTGACAGTGGTGTTGATTGTGACCTTTAAGCAGAAGGAGATTGTCCCTCTAAAGTGGAATTACAAATTAGCACCATCCCGCCTATGCAGATTTCACTGTCATTGACATAAAGGGGTGATAATCGGTTCCTGGGTGGGCGTCCCACTTAGCTGCATACCATTTAGCTGGAGTGTACTGTACATGACATAGTTTCATGTTAAGGATGAGGTACAAGGGGGATTTATCAGCAGTTTATTTTCTCCATTAGCTATAGTAGCATTAGCCAAGCATCCAAATGTTGAAACCTGCACTAAATCACATCCATTTCAAATCCACCTTCATCACCAACATAAATTCCCCTTCAAAGTTCTGGAAGGTGATCCATGCCTTATTTACCCCCTCAACCCCCTCATCTCGCCCTCCCCCCGGTACTTAAATTAAATACAATGCTCCCTCACCATACTGAACCCCGGTATAATGAATCTCCGGCTATTACAAATGGTGAGCATGGCTCCTAACACCAATCAGCTGTTCCAGCTTCTGGATCACTGTACTCTCTACTCTTCTGAGTGTTCAGTCTCAAAACTGTATGACAGCTTTAGTGTTTGTTATTTAGCTTTTTTAAATTTTCTTTAATGTTACAATACTGTCTGTATACAGTGATCACACATTACGTACTGAAGTGCAAATCTTTTCCCTTCACCTGCCTGCCCACCTCCCTGCAACAGCGGCTATCTGTGTCTGCGACTTTTATAATACCTCTCTGCACCCCGACTGCACATCCCCCTCACTGGCAGTTAGTTAAATTGCTTATTTTTTGTTTGCTTTCGTTGTTCTCATTTTTACTTTCTGTACTGTCACACCATTATGGAATCGTGGTAAACCTGAAGTGACTCGAAGTCAATTGATCAGCCAGAAAAGATGAACAGAAACACTGCGCATGCCGAGTGCAACAAAAGCAAAGAAATAACTAATGGAAGACTTTGGAACTTAGGTAAATACTGTAAATAAACTACTGCTAAGGATAGAGATGTGCAGTGTTGGGGGGAGTAAATACAATACTGCATTTCTGCCAGAGAGTCGGGGTGGGGTCAGGCAAACGGAAGACGGCAAAATGGAAAGACGTCTGTAGGCTAAACTTCAGTTATGTACAGTATCTAACCAATCTTTTAACATTAAAATACATGTATATATATAATCAAAGACCTGGGACAAGGGTGACTGCCAATACATCCAATGGACACCAAGCACCGGACTGCTTTTCAGCGTCCCTCAGTATAACGAACAGGGAGCTATAACAAACACATGTCATGGCTCCTCTTCTGTTCATTATAGCGAGAAGTACTGTAGCTCACTAGTGTCTGAATCAGCAGCCATAGCTATGGAATTTAACTCATACTATACCTCCTGTGCCACACTGCTTCTGAAATCCCTCCCCTCCTACCTTCCCCCCTCCCCTTCCTCGATCAGTGTGCCCTCTCCACCACCACCCTCCCACCTGCCCTTCTTTTTCGCTACTGTAACCCAAACTATTCCATAAGTGCCCTCCTCACTATCAACCCCTCTAAAGGTACCTCAACTGATGGCCTTGACCCTAAACTCCTCTCCCTCTCTTCCATGGCCATTGCCTATGCCCTCTCAATAATCCTCAATCTCTCATTCTCTACTGCCTCTGTTCCCTCCTCATGGAAACATGCAGTGGTCTTCCTTCTACCTAAAGGGGGTGATCATCCAACTTTTCTCCTCCCTACCCTTGCCAAGCTTGAAGAGCACATTGTCCTCTCCCAACTCTCCTCTTTTCTATCTGACACCTCCTTTTTCACCCTTTTCCAGTCTGGCTTCAGAAAAAAACACTCAACTACCACCGCTCTCCTATGGCTCACTGACTCTATCCTCACCGGGATGGACCATGGTCAAATCACCTCTGCCATTTTTGTCAACCTGGCAAAGGCTTTCGACACTGTATCTCACTACGTTCTTCTAGACTCACTCCCGGCAGCTGGCCTATCTCCCTCAGCCACAAACTGGTTCAAGGTCTACCTTATTGGCAGAACCCAATCAGTAAGGATGTTGGACGCCACCTCCCCTTCCCTCCCAATTAGCACTTATGTCCCCCAGGGCACTGTATTAGGGCCCCTCCTATTCTTCATCTTCTTAAACAACCTTCCCTTTGTTTGCTCCCTCTCCTCTCCAATTCATATATAGGCCAATGATGCAGTCCTGTATGCATCTGGCTTACGTCCTGTTGAGGTTACAACCAACTTACAGCACGACTTAGACAAGGTCCAGCTCTAGTTTGCTAACCATCAACTTTTCCTCAATGCCAAGAAGACTGTCTCCATGACCACAAGGCAGAGACTCTCCAGGTTTCCCTCCCTACCCACTTTCCACACCCTTGATGGGACTTTACTTGAGGATGCATCCTCCTTCAGGTACTTAGGTGTTTGGTTGGACAAACACCTAAACTTCTCTGGACATATTGACACCATCCAGAAAAAACTGTGCCCCAAGCTTGGTGACCTGTTCAGGAACTGTAGCTGCATCCCTCCTACAGCTAAGCGTAAACTTGTTCAGAAGATGATACTGCCCATTTCTGACTACTGTGATGTAATCTATAGTGCTGCCCCTAAGTCCTCCTTGGCCAGACTGGACACTCTCTCTTCAATTCCTTCTGCCGCTTTGCCCTTGACACCTCTCCTAGCACCCATCACTGTGATCTTTATCATGCTCTATCCTTCTCCTCTCTCACAAATAGGTGACTCTCCCACTGTGCCAAATTCACCTCCAAGCACCGGTTGGCTAAGCTCCCTTCCTACCTCACCTCCTCCTTTAAAACACCCCACCACCACCACCCATTCCCTTAGATCTACCAACTCCCGCACCCTGGTAGTCCCCCACAGAAACATCCAAGTTGGCCAATCTGGGTACTCTCACTGCCTCCCCAAAATTTGGAATTCCCTCCCCCCTCAAATCTGGCACTCATTCTTCACCTACTCTATCAGCTCTGCCCTTAAAAATTACCTTGCACCTAGCTGCTCCTGCCATGTCCCTCCCTAATACCCTCCTCCAATCCCTGCACATTCCCTACCCCTCTACCGTCACCTTCTCCTTACCCCTTCCCCAAAAATTTATTTCTCTCCTCTCCAAAGTTGCTTACTAGCCTCCATTGCTCTCTCACAGAATGTAAGGGACCCCATATGCTCTCCATGAATTTATGACATATTGGGAGCATTATAATGACACATACCTCAATATATGATGTGTGCATCATTATTGTACCGTAAAGCAAGTACAGGTGTCATATATGTAGCAAAACATTTGAAAACAGCAGTCAAATTTTTCATTGTATTTTGGATGCTGCAAGTGTGGCCCAAAGTTGGGAAATGAACATGAGGCATACACACTGAAAATCCAGTCCAGAGAGTGCTGCCAGTCAAGGACAGGGGGAAGACATAGCACTCCACACCATGAGATGCAATGCACGGTTGAATGACTGGTGCAGAGCAGAGGGCTTTGGCTTCATTGGGGACTGGGGTCCCACCTGGAGGGATGCAGGTCTGTACAAGTGGGATGAACTGCATCTATCTGGGGTGGGACCAAGGTTCTTAGTAAGTGGTTTAAATGCTTTATTGTCAAGCATTTAAACTAGCCAAGGGGGGAGGTGATAGTAGGCAGGAAGAAGTTAATTGCCCCCCCAAAAGGTTGAAGCAGTCAGTAGGGAGGACCCTAGGGTTGGGAAAATGACATTAAAACCTAAAACTGAGATAGGTAGAATGACAGAGATAAGGAAGAATGGGAGTAAAAACAAGACAGGAAGGGAGGGAACACATGGGGATAGGAGGGCAGCTACTAGAAGTGGAGGTTGCAAAACTTGGAAGGCCATGTGCTTGAATGCCCCCAGCCTGGGAAATAAAATCCCAAACCTAGAGGCCTTCGTAGCAGAAGCAGACCCAGATATTGTCGCTGTTACCAAGACATGGTACATGGGAAACTATGAATGGGATATAGCCATACCAGGCTACATTCTATTTAGTAAATACAGGGTGGGAAAAAATGTGGAGGGGTGGCTATCTATGTCAGGGAAGGAATTAAAGCAACTGAAGTTCAAGGACTACAGGAGGGAGTGGAAGCACTATGGGTCACCCTGGACACAAGAGATGGCACTGTCATTCACACAGGTGTGATCTGTAGACTCCCAGCACAAAGGGAGGAGATGGATGGTGTACTAGTGGAAGTCATCCACAAAATGACAGCCAAAAGGGAAGTGCTGCCTGGGGGGAGACTTCAGTTTGCCTGATGTGGATTGGATGCCCTGCAGGGGGTGTGCCTCATGCAGCTTGTGGTGGAACCCACCAGAGAAGGAGCAGCAATGGACCTGGTACTCACCAATGGAGACAAGAGTCACCGAAGTAATGGGGGGTAGCCACCTGAGGTTCAGTGATCATTGTATGGTGTGGTTCAATGTGAGAACAGTGGAGGAGTCCAACCACACAAAAGCAAGAGTCCTGGATTTCAGATTGGTTTACTTTTCAAAAATTGGGGAGTGTCTCAAGGAAGCCCTGGCAGGGGTACAAGAAGGGGGGATGTACAGAAACAATGGGCTAACCTTAACGGAGCCATAGCAGAGGCAACAAGCCTTTGTGGTAGGCAAGGAAGCAAACCAAATAGAAAGAAATAACACAATGGTTCTCAAAGGACATGGACAGGATGGTAAGAGAGAAAAGGTTAATTATCAGGAGTACAATGAAACACAGAGGGAGGAAGACAGGTAACTGTATCTGGAAAAGCAGAGGGAGGTAGGGAAAGCAGTCAGGAGTGCAAAGACACAAACTGAGGAAAAAATAGCCCAAGCAATTAAGAAAGGAGACAAGACCTTTTTCAGGTACGTTAGTGATAGAAAGAAGACCAGGGGTGTGATTGTGAGGTTAAAAAGGGAGGAAGGTGGGTGTGCAGAGGGAGGCCTAGAAAAAGCAACACTCCTGAATCCTGAACAAATATTTTTGTTCAGTATTCACAAAAGAAGGAGAAAGAGAAGGAGCAATATTGGGGGATAGCAGCACCAGTCGGAGAGAGGTGGCACCAGCCCATTTACAGAGGAAAGAGTTCTAATGGAACTCAAGAATCTGAAAGGGGACAAGGCTATGGGGCCAGATGAGATACATCCCAGAATATTAAAAGTACTTAGAGAGGTGCTGGCAGCACCACTAACAGCCTTATTCAACAAATCAATAGAGACAGGAGTGGTTCCAAGTGACTGAAGGAGGGCAAATGTAGTCCCTCTTCACAAAAGTGGGAACAGGGAGGAGGTTGGCAACTCCAGGCCAGTCATCCTGACCTCAGTGGTAAGGAAATTAATGGAGTCATTGCTGAAGGAAAGCGTGATATTTCTTGAATCCAGCAGAGCACAGGATCCAAGGCAGCATGGATTCACAGTGGGAAGATCTTGTCAAACAAATCTGATAGACTTCTTTAACTGGGTGACCAGGGAGGTAGATAAGGGAGAGGCGGTGGATGTGGCCAACCTAGATTTCAGCAAGGCCTTCAAACCGTCCTACATAGGAAGTTGATAAATAAGTTGGGCAGCCTGGAAGTGGGCTTCAAGGTGATAAATTGGGTAAGAAACTGGTTGAGTGATGGGACACAGAGGTGGTGGTAAATAGCATTCAATCTGAGGAGAGGGGGTGACCAGCAGGGTGCCACAGGGATCCGTGCTGGCTAGATTACATTGCAGAGGGGCTGGAGGGGAAGGTATGCCTTTGTGCAGGTGACACTAAGATCTATAACAGGGTCAACACTCCAGGGGAAGGGGGTGGAAAAAATGAGAAAGGACCTAAACATGCTTGAGGAGTGGTCAAGAGTGTGGCAGCTAATATTCAATACAAAGAAGTGCAAAATCATGCACTTGGGGCACAAACATTCAAGAGAGGAGTACAAGATGGGTGGAGGTACTGATGGCCACCAGTCAAGAAAGGGAACTGCGGTAATCATTTCTGAGGACCTAAAGGTAACCAAACAATGCGAGAAGGCTGTGGAGAGATCCAGTGTGATGCTAGGGTGCATAGGGAGAGGTATCACCAACAGAAAAAAGGAGGTGATTATGCCATTGTACAGATCACAAGTGAGACCTCATCTGGACAACTGTATCTAGTCCTGGAGGCCACATCTCTATAAGGACACAGACAAAATAGAGGCAGTCCAGAGAAGGGCAACAAAAATGGTGCAAGGATTGCACCAAAAGTCATATCAGGAAAGACTAGAGGACCTCAATATGTATTTCATGCGGGGGGGGGATATGATAGAGACATTCAAGTACATTAGGGGTATATACAAGGTACAGGAGGGTAGCATCCTTCAAAAAAGAAGGTGTACAAGAGCAATGGGCATGCTATGAGGCTAGAGGAGGGTAGGCTCAGGGGCAATGTGAGGAAGTAATTTTTCACAGAAAGACTAGTGGATGTTTGGAACAGCTTCCCTGAGGAGGTAGGTGGGGGAAAAAACAGTAGGGGAATTCAAGAATGCATGGGATAGACATGAGCGTACTGCAGGAAAAGGTTGAGCACTCATCACCTCATTAAATAACCACTCCAGGCAGTCACTAGTATAGCTTAAGTGACTACATTTATTTAAAATAATAAAAGCAAAATGCAGGCAACATCAGCCTGATGCGTTTCGGAACTCAAGGTCCCTTAATCAAAGGCCTTTGATTTTTTAATGAGGTGGTGAGTGCTCAACCTTTTCCTGTGGTATTGCTTTTCTGGTGTAGAAGCACCATCTTCACTGTGCGATCCTTTTCAGTAATCTAGACAAAAGAGTACTCTAGCAATAGGGAAGAGAGGGTAAGCCACAGATCAACTAGGGTCTGCGATAATGCATTAGGCAGGAAAAGGGGCAGACTAGGTGGGCCACACGGTCATTATCTGCCATCACCTTCTGTGTGTATCTGTGTCTGTGTATCTATGCAGACAGGTTTCTTGTGTACACCATGTTCAAGTCTTCACTTTTAGCCATTGGGCTTTTTGACTCCATGGAGGCATCAGATTAGAGCAACTATTCACCTCCCATATCCACTACATGCAGCAACATTCTGAATTACAGTAATATTAGGAGTCTCCTAATGATAGAAACAATGCTGTATGAATCACATCCAAGATTATTCTGTGAACTGATTTCCTACATTTCTGCAGTTTTACATATCTGATTCTGCAGAATGTTTACTGAAATTCTGCAGAGATTCTGCAACAGTTTTCTTTAAAAACCAGCATGAGAAGAGATTTGCAAGCATATCTGCACCCCAGCAATTTACTGAGTGAGCACTTCCCTAAAGTTCAGCTCTGATATGCTGCAGTAATTCTCAGTTAATATAGAATGGTGATACTTCAGCAACAGTTTTCAAGTAGGGTTTTTGCAGAGACTGCATCTGGTTTACTATTTTGGGATTTTCTCCCTTTCTATAGGGAACAATGGATGACCCTACTAACCAAAGAGGGCTTTTGATGTAACCAAATCTCTACTTCATATGTTTTCCTACATCCTCCTGCTTTTTACATGGTAACATTGTAGCTGACAGCAGATAAGGACCACTAGACCCACTTAGTCTGCCTGTATTCCCTGCCTGCATCAGCGGCTGATGAACCTACTTGGTCATTGGCTTTTGCCTCTCTTCCCCACATCTAGGGTTCCCTTATGTCTGTCCCATGCATGTTTGAATCCTCCCACTGTGTTAGCACCCATCACTTCCTGGGGTAGGGTATTCCAAGCATCTAACACCCTTTTCATGAAGAAAAACGTATTCATATTTCTCGTTATCATGCCACCCTCCATTCTCATATTGTGTTCCCTCATTCTTGTACAGCTCTTGTACTGAAAGATGTCACCCACCTGCACTTTCCTCAAGCCTTTAAGATAGGTGAAGGTCTCTATCATATCCCCCTATTCCCTCCTCTCTTCAAGAATATACATATTGAGATCTTTTAATCTGTTCTCATATGTTTTCTGATGCAAGCCCTGCAGAATGTTGGTTGCCTTCTCTGGACCCCCTCCACCCTGTTTATGTCCTTGCGAAGATTCGGCCTCTGAAACTGAACACCATATTCTAGATGAAGCCTGACCAGCGTTTTGTACAATGGCATCACCATCTCCCTTCTTCTGCTAGTGATACCCCTTCCTGTGCTCCCCCAACATCCCACTGGCCCTCCCAACAGCCTTGGTACACTGTTGGACCACCTTCAGGTCATCCGGGATGATTAGCCCTAAATCCTTCTCTTCCCTGGTGACTGTCAACAATTCCCTCCATCCTGTAGTTCTCCAAAGAATCATATTCGAGATGCCAGTACAGCCTAAACATAGAGCACAGAATTCAGGGAGCCAGGTGGAATGCAAATGATCAAATATAAAAGGAAAAGTAGATCATTACCACATTAGAGTGACTCTGAGTATACTTTGCAGTGCAACAGAATAAGTACATAATAAATACAATATTTAGGGGGAAAGAAGAAAGGGGAGGTCAATTTAAGCCCTTACGCCCTGAGCAAAATGCAAATCGGGATTATGTGGAGAGGTATAGGCTTCGGTGCTAACTGTAGACAGAAGAGATAGTCATAGTAAAGATCAACTCTGATTACTTGAAAATCTCCTAAATAGGTGTTACATGGGGTGACTAGGTCTAGTAGACTAGGCCCAGTGAGCCCCAAAACAGGAGGGACCACACAGCAGTGGATTTCTATAATATCTGTAGGCTTTGAGTAAAATAAGGAGCTTAAGGAAGACGTAGATTGACAATCCTTTGCAACAGTACACTAAACATAGCCCACCTCTTTGAGTGCTAATGATAGTTCCATATTGTAAACAGGAGGTAGTAAGAAAAACGGAGCGTAGGGAAGGAGATAGATTAAATGTAGTTGCCAATAACACTTAAGAACCTGTCATCAAGAGAGGGAAGGGATAAACTGCCTTGTAATATACTGTATAATAATTCACATATGAAAAAAGAAAAGGCAATAATCAGGATGCATACCGACTGAAGATATGCAACTGAACAGCCAAAAGACTATTAGCCTGATGCACTGCTAAACTGGAGAGTAAAAGGCTAGTTACAGAGATCCTGTTTAGTGAGGTAATGTATAAGATCTAACACTAAAATAATGGATTAGAAAAGCATTGCTGATATACCAAAGTTCCTTTGAAGACCTGTAAGCTGCTCATTTAAACACTGCAACAAAAAGTAAATTGATCATGCCGCGATGTACAGCCTTTGCTTTCTGCACCCACTGGGAGCGAAAACAACCAGGTAGCATAGACTGTAGAGCAGGCGGCTAGGCAGAAAAGTGTACTGGCACTCTCTTTAAGTATCCTGAAAGCAAAACCTACCAAGATATAGCAACTATGACCATATACTGACCATATAAGCTCATGACACCTTAGATTTCTTAGCAGGATTGTGACTATTGATGTTCTTGCTTTTGGTCTTTGCCCTACGTTTCTTTTTGGGCAGCTCTAAAGATTTGAAGGGGGGAACTTGCAACAACTTCTGCCCATCAAGTATTGGCAGAAATACATCCATGAGGCACAGAGCCCAAATTAGAGGGATGTTCGTCTGAAATTTGCTGGGAAAGATCCTCCTGCGAGGAGTGCATGTCATCCTCCAAGAAAGCAAACTTATTGCTCAAGGGAATAGAGGGGTTGATTTGAAGGTGAGAGGCTGTAGCTTGGGGTGTTTGGGGTGAAAGCTTGCTAGAACAGGATGAAAGTCTTGAAGAATAATGCCCCAACAGAAGCTTCTCTTGCAGCCGTGTTGATTGCCTTGGGGAAAATCAGTTGCAGCATTGCTGCTTGGGGCTGCGAGTTCTGCAACACTTTCCCCCACATTCTTGTACCTCATTGTCCACCCTCCGTGCAGATACCAAAGCTGTGTTCGGGTTGTCAATTACTGCTGAACCTCCCAGGGTAAGATTGCAGAGAGAGACCTCCAGATAGTTGGCTAAGGCATCAGGGGTTTCAAAATCCTTGAAGGAAGAGCCTGAGAAAAGGCATAGTGTCGTGGGGTAATGTAGAGCTAATTTAATGCTTCTTTGGTGGAGGATTTGTTTAAGTGGATTGTAGGCCTTCCTTCTGATGGTTAAATCTTTTGAAAAGTCTCTGTAGATGGAAATATTAAACTCTTGCCACTGAAGTTTCACCATTTCTCTGGCTCATTTCAGTATTAATTCTGTGTGGGAATAGTTCAAGAAGCGAGCAATGATAGGCCTTGGTCACTGGTCTGATGTTGGCCTGGGACCCAGAGTGCGGTGAGACCGCTTAATGATTAATGTTAGGTCAGGAGGCAGTTTAAGCATTGCAGGCAGCACATGTAATAAAAGCGCAGTAGTGTCACCTAATTCTACACCTGCAGGGAAGCCAAAGAATCGTAAATTGTTGCGACGATTACGATTTTCAATATCGTCAATTTTGGCTTGTAGGGATTTAATAGTCCGATCTTGATTGCGGACAGTAGCCTGGAGGTCTTGAATAGTAGTGGTATTACAGGCCGTTGCTTTCTCATTAAATGCAATTTTCTGGCTAAAAGGTTCAAGAGTGGTCGCATTCTGTTGGGTGGAGGATTTTAGTTCATTAATCTCAGCCATCAGTTTAGAAACATTACTTCCACTCTAGCAAGTAAGCTTTGCTGTACTTGGAGATCTGCCATAATGCTGAAGGATGAGGCCTAATATGCTGCAGTACAGTGTAGAATAATTGAATATAAATAGATGCTGGATCAAAAATGACTTACAAACTGTGTCAGGCAGTAAGATTACCGGATGGTCACAGGAGTTGGTACCAAAGAAAGGTTTGGTGAAGGCTGGATGAGGTTAGATTGCAGTCATTCCTGCAGAGATTCTGAACTATGCTGCCATCTTCTGCCTGGTCAGGCCATGCCCCCGAACCTGCCATTTTAAAGAGCCAATTACAAGTTGATGATGTCATTATGATTTTTGTATAAAATCTGGTTGTCTGTTCATGGTAGCCACCCCCTGACGAAGCCTTACGTGGCTGTCCAACAAATCTGTACTCGATTATATGCACCATTATATATTGCATAAAACATACATTACTGCAAAGGTACAGTGGGAGGTGGAAGCTCAGTGTGTTATCACTGACACACAATGGGCAGATTGCTGGCATAAGATACACCAGTCCTGTAGGGATGGATGGTAGGATGAGGTTGATAATGAACAAGATGATGCTGAGGTGGTATTACACTCCAGCAAATCTAAAGAAGCCGGGGCTTCTGAAGGAGGATAACTGCTGGAGATATGGGCAGGAGCGGGCTCACCTGTATCACATTATGTGGGAATGCCACAGGATACCCCTTTCTGGGGTGAGATTCTCAGCATCTGCCGAACAGTGGCACCCCAGGTTCAGATTACACCCATGTTAATGCTCCTGGGTTGTACCCCCGTAAATCATCCTTGACATGACCCTGCCACGCAGTGGGTCACAGTGGCTGGGGCCCTAGCAAAACCACTTCTGCTAACCAAGTAGCACATACAGTGGCTGAGTGCCCATCCCCAGTGGACTTTATCTTCTCCCTGAGCCTAGTGGCCAACTACGAAAAATTGTCAAGCATAACGATGGGTGCGAAGAAGAAATACACTATACGATGGCAGCCCTTCATTGACTCCTGCCTTTGCTACAGCTCACCCACTTGACATGGCGACTTTTTGCAGCCCTCTGTCTCACATGAGCCACTACTTGCTCTTGCTATACTCCTCCATCCTAAGGTTACCAACGTTTTATTTGTTGTATGTGTACATAGTTGCATTTACCCATATATATGGAGCAATCCTTTGTTGCTGGGCAAGATCCAGCGTTCCCCGGGACCTGTTAGTTTGGTCCTGGGTCAAGGCATGCTTAGAATCGAGAGGCAAATACCCCCTGCTGGGAAGAAACCAGTGTGGCAAGGTCCCTCCAACATACCTGACATCCACACATTGAACAAGTTTTTTTATACTGTTACACTTCTTGCCGAAAGTATGGCCGATAAAGCTGGATTTATGGTTGTATTACATCGTTTCATTTTTACCTAAGGATTGCTGTTTAGAGCACCTTCATGCATTCTCCTATGTTGCCATCCAGTCCTATGTTATTCCTAATAAAACAAGCATTTGTCAATGCCAAATGTTGCTTGCTTCTATGTGCTGTTTAGGTATTTGGAAGTCATTGGAATGCAAATATTGAAAATTTGCGAACTTACGAGCGTGCGTAGGAACTGCGCAATGCACGCTCGTAAAACAGTCATTTTTAGGAATTTTTTCACCAAATTTTCAACATAGCCATTTTAAGACCTCTGCTCATCAACAGTGTCACTGTGATTTTGTTAATGTGTCCCATACATTGAGTTTGCACACCGACTGCGCCATTGTGCGCTACATGGGCGGAAACACGCTTTGGGCAGGATGTGAAAATGACAGCTGCACTGCTCATAAGGAGGTGTGGTAAAATGGCAATGTTGAATATTTGGTGGAAATATTGAAAATTGCGAAAACCCACGAGGCTGCAGCGTGGAACAGTGCACCACACTGTGAAACAGTCATTTTTAGGAATTTTTCACCAAATTTTCAACACAGGCATTTTAAGACCTCTGCTCCTGATCAGTGTCACTGTGATTTTCTTAATGTGTCCCATACATTGAGTTCAAGCACACCGACTGCGCCATTATGCGCTACATGGGTGGAAACATGTTTTGGGCAGGATGTGAAAATGACAGCTGTACTGCTCATGAGGAGGTGTGATAAAATGCCAATGTTAGAAATCTGGAGTGAAAATATTGAAGGTCATGACTACGAGCGTGCGTAGGAACTGCGCATGCGCTAAATAAAACAGTCATTTAGTTTTAATTTTCACCAAATTTTCAACATAGCCATTTTAAGACCTCTGCTCATGAACAGTGTCACTGTGATTTTCTTAATTTGTCCCGTACATTGATTTCGCACACCAACTGCGCCATTCTGCGCTACATGGGCGGAAATACATTTTGGGTGAGATGTGAAAAATGACAGCTATACTACTCATAAGAAGGTCTGGTAAAATGGCAATGTTGAAAATCTGGAGTGAAAATATTGAAATTTTGTGAACTTACGAGGCTTGTAGGAACTGCGAGCGACGCTCAAAAACAGTCATTGTTTGGAATTTGGCACCAAATTTTTCAACATGGGTTTTGGGACCCTTCTCATGAGTGTTGTCACTGTCATGGTGGTATTCAGGCCCAAAGGGTGATTTCGCAGTCACTGGCACGCGAATCACTCCTTCGGCCGAATAACGCCATGACAGTGACATCATTCATGAGAAGGGGTCCCAAAACCCATGTTGAAAATTTGGTACAAAAATTCCCAAAATGCCTGAGATATGCAACAAATGAAACCCCTCTGTAGCCCATTATACAGCTTACCGGCATTTCCTCAGTTCAAGGGTCGGCTTTGAAGAGTGCAGACGTGTTCCCGTCCACTCAAGATCATCGCGCCAGAGTCCGGAGGTAAGTATGGGGTGGAGGGTGTGGGAGGCTGGGTGCGCAGTGGGTGGGTGCGGGTTGTGGGAGGGGTTGGGAGACGCCCGCGGGACCGTTTCGGTTTTCGGTGTTTATAAAAAAAAAAAAAAAAAAAAGATGCGGGGATCTTTGCCACACTGGGGTGGGCTCCAGCGTGGCACGAGGACATTGGGCGCTCAGCCGACGGGGATTGGGCACCCCTGGCCATATAGCTGCTGCCACGCTGGGGTGGGCTCCCAGCGAGCAAAAGGAGGGGGTGTTCAGCTGACGGGGATTGGGCACCCCTATTGGCCGTGGAATTTGTGGAGGGGCGCTCAGCCGACGGGGATTGGGCACCCCCGGGCCGGCAAAGTGACACTTGCCACGCCAGTGGGCCCCAGCGTGGCAACTACTACTTGGGGAGGGGGATGCTCAGCCGACGGGATTGGGCACCCTGTCGGCTATACAGTGTGTGGGGAGGCGACGCTCTGCAGGTGGGGGGAGCTGCAAGTGAGCAGCCTCATCGGTGCTCACTCAACCGTAGCTCCCTTTCAATCAGGGGTGTCACTCATTTTGGCCATGCTGCAGGTCATAGACAGCTCCAAAATGCATTGGCTTACAGGGGCCGCACCTGCCAGCACACTGACTGAATTGGAGGAGGAGGTGACACACCTCCGAAATCTCCATGATGGCACTATGTTTCTTGCACATGCGTGCAAGCAACATAAAAATGATTAACAAAAAAAAAAAAAAAAACAAACACATACAAATGTAATAAACATTGTTTAGGGTCTAATACTAAAAAACATTGAAACATGTAATATCTGACAAGTGACTGATCCACTGAGTTGTAGCAGGACCGGGTACTCTATACTACTGCTTCATCCAGAGCACAGATGATGAGTTTTGCCACCGTCTTCCTTCTTGCCATAATGTTTGGCAGATGACATTTATACTATTCAAGCTAAAAATACACAGAATCAGACTAGTACAAAAATATTTTCTTTTTCTTCAAGGTTCACAGTTTTTTTCTGCTCTGGCACTGGCCCTCTCTCACCTTTTTGGTTCTAATTCATGCTATAGCTATAGCACCCCTTAAACACCCCTGTCCCCCTCATAGTAGGGCACATACTTCCAACTCACTTGGATCCAGCATTGTAGAGGCACAAATTTCTGGGGTCATTGAGAGGATCACTGAAGCGGGGTAGAGAGGAAGGTCAGGCCATGGTCATCCTGCTACACATCCACTGTTGCCCTCTCTCATACCAGTGCTGGGACTGTCCTCATCACACCTGTCCTGCAGGTGTGTAAAGCGGAACTTCATGTGGTCACACATGAGGTACCAGCCAGCTTATGAGGCAGCAACACAAGTCTATCACTGTGTTCCACAGAGATGGAGAGAGCTTCCTCCACAGACCTAGACTCATTTGGCCTGGGGATGTAAGTCAGGCACTTGTTTGCCATTGATTTTATCCTTCATTTCTTTATTCCCCTCTCTCATGATCAGAGCCATTGCAGCTGCACTGTTCCTCCAGGCAGGATAGTGGGAGTGAGCAACTGCCTTCTTAGCTGACGCCAACGCCACTTTTTGATCAGCAGCAGTATGCCACCACTACAGCAACACCTGCATAGCGAACCATCCGCAGCAAAACCCCCACTGCATCTAAATCAGCAGTGATGGGGGTTTTGCATTGAGACACTTTAGGGTGATGAGGGGTAACTATATAACTCCACTGTCTGTATGACGTGCAGTTAGATATCTATACTGGGGGGTGTGGTGGGATGCAGCCCCCCCCCCCACGCATTGTGCATCACAATGTTGCTGGTTGGTTCAGGGTCCCATCGCAGTCAGGGGTGTGGACAGGTTCCCATCGCTGTAGCAGATGTCACGGTTGGGGTTGTCACGCCGGTGTCATAGATCCATCAGCAGCCACGGACTCTGTGAATGCCAGGTGGCAATAAACATTTCCTGATGTTTTGCCAGTCTGAAGTTCGTTTGAATATTTATTTATTTTATTTATTTATGTATTTGTTTACTGGGTAGATGCATTGATCCAACAGATCGTTTTCAGGCATGAGCTGGGCCATGAAGATGGCACAAGGATAACTACAAGTACAAAAGTACAAAAATGCAGTACAGGAAAAACCTTACAGGATTTATAAATGCAGTATAGGGTAAACAACAGTAAAGTTATTGTACAGCATATTTCATCAGAACTGCACAAAAATACAAAGCACAGCAGTGGTAGATAAGCATAGCTACTCAATAATTTCAAAGACCATGTTATCCACTGAAGGATAATATCCAATAGGATGTACATAAATGTAGGGTGTCTAAATTTCTGGATCACCTCAGCCTGTGAGCTTGTTTCAGTGGCACAGGGAGTGATCACCCAGGCAGGCAGGTGAAAGTGGCAGCAGCCATTAAGGCTGCTTTGTATTGGTATTTGAATAAGAGGTGAGAATCAAGAGCATGAAGTGAGGTGGTCAAACGGTTCCACAGTTTAGAGGCAGCTGAGGTGAAGGCTTTACTTACCCAGGCAGGTGGGGATTTGAGGAGCATCCAACAGATGGCTGAAGGAGTATTTTCAGAGATGTGGCTAAAATTTGCAGTTAGAGGGAATTTCATTATAATGGGTAGTAAAGCAATGGAATCATTTTTTTCTGACCTGTTGATAGCTGGAAAAAAATGTGCTTAACAGCAGCACAGTGTTCCACCTGTGACACTGGTCACACCATTCAATTTATTACTCACTTGCTTGTGTAGCCCTCTGGCTTGTATCCCCTGAGGCAATGCTGCCTTCAGCTCCACAATTCTCCTGTACGATTAATCAGTACCCAGCAAGTGGAGGTGAAGACTTAAGGGATGATGGGACCCAGGAGGGCTGGCTCTGGTAGTGGATGTGGTGGCAGGGAGCAGTGTCATCTGCCCAGCCAGCAGGGTTTTTCCACTTTGCTGTTCCCTTGAGAAGAGGACATGCAGTGATGTCCTGGTGACATCAGATGTGCTCCCATGCCTGATGCACCAACATCTACCTTCCCACCAATCCCCTTGCATTATGTGGTCTCTCACTCATCGACCCCCAGCCATTGCTAGGGGTCAGACTACCAAGCACTGTGTCCCACCCACCCACCCAAGAGGAGAGCAGTCCCTGGGATATTCAATCCTCCTTCCCATCAATTGAGTTGTTGTTGCTCTGGTCTCATTCCCAAAACTGGGTCATTGACATCACAAGTGGTAGCACTACTGCTTGTACCAGTGGGCTGGCTTTGCTTGTTAATGTTGACGATGCATTGGTAACTCACATTGTATTGTTTTTCAGCACTTAACTAGTTCATTATCAACTTTTATAATATGTTTTGGTAACTGAATTGAAATGCATCTGCTGTTCTGTCACAACAGAATGCAAAACTGTGTTATAACTTTTAGGCACAGTCCTTCCAAGGCTCTGGGTTGTATCCAGCAACATTTTGGCAACTTATAAATGCTAAAGTGATCAGTTGTTGAGGCAGTTTAATGTGGACTGCACTGTGTAAAGATTATCTTTCTTCATCCTGGCCATGTTCACGGATGGGTTTCATCCCTCTGCCCATGCAGTGTGACCACTAACACATGGGAAGGATTTCCCCTATTTTTTGTCTTTCTGTCGTTTTTCTTGTGTGTCAACGTAGTGTTGTGCCAAAATATAAATGTATGCAATATCTGTGAGAATAAATATATTTTATTCATAAACATTATCTCCAGCATTAACACCACTTTAGTTGCTGGATTTAATAATTTAAGGCAAATCATACAAACTTTAGCCAGGCTGTGGAGAACTGCCAGATGACCAAAGTTGCGCTTGTGTGTACAAAAATTTGGAACGACCGGATGTAACTTAGCCATTGTTTGCAGTTGTTTCACCAGATATTCAACATAGCCTGTTTGGGACCCCACCTCATGAAAAGTGCCACTGTCATTTCGTTCACTTGTCCTGAAAGGTGATTTCGCAGAGCGACCATGACATTCTGCACCACAGGTGTGAAAACACATTTTGGGCAGGATGTGAAAAATGACAGCTGTACTGTTAATAAGGAGGTGTGCAAAAATAGCAATGTGGAAAATCTGGAGTGAAAATATAAAAAACTGGCGAAGTTAGGAGCGTGCGTAGAAACTGCACAACGCACGTTCATAACACAGTCATTTTTTAGAATTTTTTCACCAAATTTGCAATATGGGCTTTTTGGGACCCCGCCTCATGAAAAGTGGCACTGTTGTTTCGTTAATCAGTTCTGAAAGGTGATTACACACAGCAACTGTGAAATCACCTTTCGGGACCCAGTAATTAAACAACAGTGCTCACAATGTGGGGTCCCCCAAGAACCCCCTTGTTGACAATCTGGGGCCAAAATTCCTAAAAATGGCTGATATATCAAGATAAGTTGAAAACCCCATTGAGTGCCATTATATGGCGCTTACCTTTGAATCTTCAGTTTGTGGTTCAGCTTTGAAGAGTGCAGATGTGTCCTGGTCCAGAGAAGATAACAGCGCCGACCTCCAGAGGTAAGTATGGTGTAAGGGGGTAGGGAGATGGGTGCTCACTGGGAGGGCGGGGATGGGGAAGGGGGAGTGGGGTGACGATGAAGGACCATTTTCTTATTTTACAGGTAAAAAAAAGATGTTGGGGAACTGTTTTCTTTATTCACAGGGGGAAATAAATTTGGGCACACTGAGGTGGGCTCCCAGTGTGCCATATGTGTGGGGGGATGGACATGATGCCAAAACAGGGATTGGGCACCCCAATGTCGGCAGGGGGGAGGATGAATTTAAAAAAATTAGGCACACTGTGGTGGGCTCCCAGTGTGCCACATGAGTTGGGGGAGTATGTGTTGTGAACATGGGGATTGGGCACCTCGATGTTGGTGCAGGAATGGGAAACAGAGGGAGTGGGGAGGACTGCAGCAGTGGGAGGGAGCAGGAGGGTTTAATTACCCACCAGTGCTGGGAGGGAACGGAGGGAGCGGGGAGGACAGGAGCAGTGGGAGGGTGCAGAAGGAGTGCCATCTGTAAGATGGTAGAGGCAATGGTAGTTGCAGTACATAAGATGGTGGCACCAGAAATACGGAAGTAACAGCCAAAATAGTGCAGCTGTTACTCCATAGCGGCCAATAGTGGCAGAGTATTACAAGCTCCATTGGACATTCAGAAGGATTCTTCCAAATGTCCAACAGAAGGTGCCATGATCGGCCATTTTAGGAGCAATAGATCAATTGCAAAATGGCTATAGGCTCTGCCCACAGCTGAAAAAATGGGTAGGAAAAGTAAAGATAATATTATTAACTATTTTGTTAAAAATCAGTCACCAGACAATTGTTTAATGCGTTAGTAAACACAAGTTGCTACAAAACAGAGCTATTCTACTCAAAAATAACCTTAGTACAAGTAATAACATCTATCAACCACTTCGTTTCTTAAAAAGCTGTGGCAGCCATGTTCTTTTTTAGTTTGTTGACTCAACATGTATTTTCAAATGCAATCCTCTATTGCCTGTATCCCTCACCTTCACTCATGGCAGATCACATGTGTCCTGCTTCAGCTAATTACATAGTATTAAAATCCCAAAGATATATTTTCTCCCACAACAGTATTTGCCAAGTACATACCACAGCACTTGCTTACTGGGAAAAACATGCTGAGTTGCATGATCAGTATCCTCTAAAAATAGTGTATTTCCCAGTGCAGCATGCTGAGTTGCATGCCCTGCATCCTCCCATGACCGCAGCTGTGGTCCATAGAGAGTAAAGCAGCTGGGTGGGGGACACAGCAAATTTTCAAGTAGAACATAACTCTAGGGTGTGCGGGGGCACATAAAGCACAACTGCTTTCAAGCATGTGGGAGCAAACAAACACTGCATAGATCTCTTGCATTATTACACATTTGAAAATGTTTCTATGTATACTTTTAGTTCATTTCTGTTTACCCGTTTTATAAGTGCAATAATCCATTCCAGGGCATGGATGTTTTGGGCATTAATGCACTTCTCAGATAGATGGAGGGCACTCAGCCTTTAGCCATGTACTTCACAATACACCCATTGTGTGCATTAATTCCCACTACACCCATGCCCTGTCATGGGTTATAGCGTATCTAAAGTGGTATTAATGTTGGGGATAATGATCCTGAATATATAGCCCAATGTGTTACATTTGGACTTTAACATATCTAACATGAAAATAAATTGTGAGACAGCATTAAAATATGAAATAAAATGTTTATTTTCACATTTGCTTCACTTATTTTAACTTTGAATGTGTTGTGGGGTAATTTATTTTGTTGTCAATCAGTTTGAATGACAGCAGTACAGACCAGTCAGCTCCTCAAAAAGTTTTAGAAGGTGTTCTATCAACACCAGTATGGAAACTAAACTAGGAGCTAGCAGTACCATATTTGCTCCACCACTCTCGGAAACTTTAAAAATGCTAGCTTAGGCTGTCATGCCCAATGTTCAGTCCCTTCAAAAACCATGCTATGGCAAGAATTGATGAAAAGCCCCCCTCCCCACCAAATACACACACACACACACACACACACACACACACACACACACACACACACACACAGATACACACACAAACATATTGGCCCAGATATTCAAAAGGGTTGCTCCATGCGCAACAGGGTTGCGCATGCGCAAGTCCTACATTGCGCCATTCTGCGATATTCAGCAGGAGGCAGTTGCTCCACTGACAACAGGTTGCGCAAAAGAGCAATGCAAATGAATGCATGCTCAACAGGAGGGGGAGGAACCATGCATAACCTGCGCAACCCGATATTCAGTCGGGTTGTGCAGAGTTGTGCATGCGCAACCCCCAACCTGCGCCTGCACAACCTTGAGCCAAAAAAAAAAGGATCAAGTTGAGGGCCACCCACAGGTGAGCTGCTATATTGCAGGGCGCAACACAGCAGCCTGCCTGGCTGTCGCCCCAACTCGGTCCCTGTGCCTCCCCACCAGCCCGATCGTGGGCATAAAGTAACATGAACCCCCCACCCATCATCTCCCGAAGCCCGATCGCGGGCATTACAGTTCCCCATGAACTCCCCACGCCCACACACATCCTCCCGGAAGCCCAATGCTTGGGCATTACAGTTACATGAACCCCCACCACACACATCTCCGAAGCCCAGTCGCGGGCAGAAAGTGTATGAACTCCCCAGTTGCCGATCGCGGGCAGAGATGTAACCCCAAGCCGAATATCTCCCTGGTGGTCCAGTGGACCGTAGAAGCCCGATCGCGGGCAGAATGTCACGTTACAACCCCCCAAACATCTCCCTGGTGGTCTAGTGTCCCCCACCCACCAAAGCCTCTCACCCGGTCCCCCGCAGCTGGCGGGCGGCAGCATCCACCGCCTGCCGCGCTGCAGCCCACAGCTGATTGTCCGGTAGGGCTGCCGCCCATTGGTGCAGAGCTACAGCCAATGGGCATGCAGCCTACCGACAGTCAGTCGGCAGGCGCGCGGGCCGGCAGGCGGGTGGATGCTGCCGCCGCGCCGCCGCGGGGAGCGGGTGGAGGGCTTCGTGGTGTGGGTGGGGGGACACTGGACACCAGGAGATGTTTGTGGGGGTTGTAACATGACATTCTGCCCGCGATCGGGCTTTACGGTCCACTGACCACCAGGGAGATATTCGGGTTGGGGGTTACATTCTGCCCGCGATCAGGCACTGGGGGTTCATACACATTTTGCCCACGATCGGGCTTCGGGAGATGTGGGTGGGGGAGGTTCATGTAACTGTAATGCCCGCGATCGGGCTTCGGAGATGTGGGCGGGGGTCTATGTAACTGTAATGCCCGCGATCAGCTTTTGAGATGTGTGGGCAGGGGGTCATGGAACTGTAATGCCCGCGATCGGGCTTCGGAGATGTGTGGGCGGGGGTTCATGTAACTGTAATGCCCGCGATCGGGCTTGAGATGTGTGGCGGGGGATTCATGTAACTGTAATGCCCGCGATCGGGCTTCGGGAGATGTGTGGGCGGGGTTCATGTAATCCGTAATGCCCGCGATCGGCTTCGGAGATGTGTGGGTGGGGGTTCATGAGACTGTAATGCCCGCGATCGGGCTTCAGGAGATGTGTGGGCGGGGGTGTGTAACTGTAATGCCCGCGATCGGGCTGCAGGGTGCATCGGTCCCCGACGGCTGCTGCCTGGCAGGGCGGCCAGGCGCAAGTCCTCGGGGATCGGCGCACCTACATGCTAATGGCATGCAAATGGGGCCATAAATAGATGCAAATGGCCCCCCCTGCGCCTTGCATAAATTATGGCCCCATTTGCATGTCACCTTTTGAATATCAGAAATTTGAGCATGGCGCAATGGTACTTGCACCACCGCAAGTTTAATGCTCAACTCTAGCAACTTGCGGTGGCGCAGTTCCACTAGCATATCTTGTAAGTGCTGTGGCTGGGGGTGATATTCAAGGAGTTGTTCAATAGCGAACTCTTTGAATATCACCCCAGCCACACCCCTGCGTAACTATTTTGAGCAGCGCAGGGGCTTGCGCCTCAGAATGGCGTAGTTTGAATATCTGGGCCATTGTTTTTAGCTATTTGTGTTAATACTTGAAGTTTAAAAAAAATGCCCAACTCCTAGCAGTACAGAATCCATGCAAACATTTCAGATGAATTCAGACTATCAGTACAATAAATTAGTAAAAGAACCTAAGATGAGCATTGCATCCCCATACTCGTGATACTTTGTATATTCTCTAAAATGCTCATAAACTGTTAAGTTCAGTGGTTAGATTAGAAATGTTTAGGATCAAGAGCACTTTATTCATGCAAGCTGCATGACAGAGAAATATCCTTATGCAGCTTGTGGAAAGCTGTATGACAATCTTATTTTCATGCAGGCTGAATGATTTTCTGTTGTTTTGCCAATTTTCTGAAAGGACAGGTTCAGGAAACAGGGCTTGCGACTCATGAAAACTGGTTCTTGAGTGACTAAAGTAGGACCTGTTTTGTGACTCACAACAGCTATTTTCATTAATATTCAATTTTAAAAACTATTCCTTAAAACAAACTCTTGAAGACTCAACATTGCACTTTACCCTATGGACCCATATAATATACAGTAAGCTACATCAAGTGGGGGTAAGGGCTAATTGCAGCTGTTCTATGTCATTTATAAGCGATGGCACAGAGTAGAGCAATAGATGCAGAATGGGTTACAGTGAGGGGTAATAGGTTGCTTGTTTTGGGACGACTGCTCTATTGGTTGTCTTTTGTGGTGGGTGGATTTATGTGTATGTAATGTATTCATGAGTCATGTTATTCTGTACAGCTTTCTAAATGTTACATTACAGATATTAACCTATTTATAAATTGTATGAATTTCAGAAAATGAAGGAGGTGCAGAACATAGTAACAGGTGGTATGAAAGCTGCAGTCTCCATCTCTGTTGACAATTCAGCTCAGGTGGTTGATGTGACAACAGCTATCGGTGACGTTAAGGCACAATATGAAACATTGGCAGCCAGAAGCAAAGAAGATGCTTTTGCTATTGTGCAAAACAGGGTATGTACTTTGCTTTGCTTACATGACTTCTCCATTCTCTCCTGATCTTCTTTGGGGATGGGGGGATATGTAGCATAGTTTACATGTGAACACCATGCAGGAATTTTAAACAGACTATTTAAGCAGGACTGTAAGGTGCCAAAAGGCTTTGTAATCAATCTGCAAAGACTAAAAATAGCAAACCACAGACACATTTCATCCAATTAAGAATCTGTGTGATTTAGTCACAGCACAGGACAATGGTTCAGTCATCCAGATTTTGTCATTGGGTCACTGACAGCCCAAAACAGGAAAGTAATTTAAAAGGCAAGGACTTCAGTGCAAAACATTAAAGCAATAGGCATAAAAAAATCACACTGGAAATAAAGCCATGTTTTAAAGAAACACAAAATCATACAGGCTCCCCTAATGCAATGTATCATGGTTAATACAGCATATGTAAATCATTATGGGATATAGGGTGGCTATGGTTTAAGTAGGAATGCAAGGTATCAAAAGGCATTACAAATAATCTGAAAAGGCAGAAAACAGGAAACAGACATGTGTTTGTTCCTTATTAAACTTCATCATTGTGATATAGTCATTGTCTTAGGCCAAGATAATAGATTACTTAGTCCAGTGTTGACAGTTTTTTTGGGGGGGGAATGATGAGCCCAATGTAGGAATTTAACAACATCCTTCAAAACTGTCAACTTCTAGCTTGTTGGGAATGTATACCATTGAAACAGCAACTGAAATACCATGAAGACCACTACAGCAACAAAATTGGCAGTTCACTGTAATGGTCTGTGGTATATCTAGCACTGCTTTCTATTGACAGCACAATGCCAACTGTCGGCATTGTGCCATCGCTGTAATGCTGATCAACAAATTTCCTGTCAGTGCGGCTAGGTGGAACCGCTGGAAGAACTGTCAGGGAAAATATGAGGAGCAATGCACCTCTACCGATTTTGATTTACCTGACCAAAAGGTAAGGTACATTTATTTTTCTATGGAGAAAACTATTTCACCTGACACTGGCAGTCTCCCTCTGCATAGGAATCTAGCCTATAAGAGCAAAGTGTAAATGAAAATGCAGAAAACGTGTGTCTTGTTAAAACAGCGAGTAGCAATTTCCCCATGCCTCTCATAGACAAGAATGTCTGCAGCATTCATGTTATCTGAAATTGTTCAACATGCCTGGGACCTGTGGGCACTTTAACATTAAAAACTAAAAAACTAAAATCATTCTTTCTCTTGAGTGGAAAACCTTGCATATTCCAAAGCAACACAGTCCCACATTTCAGTCTTAAATTATAATAAAGTGCAGTTCTAGTAAAAGGATATAAATTAGAGTTTAGAAAAGTTTATGTTTTGAATTTCCTGTTGTTTTATTTGTGTAAATCTAATAAAATAGCAGAAAAAAGGTTGAGGTTCTCATTGGCAAAACACCACTAGTACTGTAGCTTCTATATAGTTTACACCAGCTATTTAAGAAATTCTAATTACTGGTTAGGTTGTTTAGTAACTGGGTTGGCAGCACTTTCAAATGCTGTAACAACCAGCTTTTGCCATAATGTATGGCTAGTTATTACAGCATAGCTGTCAGTCAAATCAGGTCAGATAAGAAGAACACATTTTCCTAATATGCTTCTAAGTCACATAAACAAGACATTAGTTCTTGCAGTACATAGCCTCCATTCTCAGTATAAAAAATATTTGAGCACACAATTATCACAAAGTTTGAGAAGTACTGTACTATGCTACAAAGTAAAAGTATCTTTTAGTAGGCTTGATTTTCTCTGTGTTTCTTAGCCCTCTTTGCATTTTCAGTAAACCTTTCAAAATCCCCCCAAAAAGTTGTAAATTTACCTTTTTTCCTCGACTAGACTTTTTACCCAATGTTTAAATGTTGGTGTTTATGCAATTGTTTGCCATTAAATACAATAAATGGCAACGCATATACATTCCTCTTACTTTCACAATGCTTTTCCAAAAAAAACCACAACAAGTATATAAACTAAATTATGGGGTGCTTACAATATTCAGTTCTAGGAGCTTGGATATGTTGTTCATCCACACTCTTTGGCATGTCCGTTTCCCTTTAAATCTCGCTGGAAAGTCTTCAAGCTGGCTCCTCCCACCCACCCGGGTGGTAAATACCTCGGCTCCGCCCCATGACACCAAATCTTCCTTTCCGCTGGAAGATTCAGGTTCCCTCGTGCTAACTCTAACCATCGTAGGCCCTGGATTCGTATCATCGGTTTTTACCGAATTTAACTCTCAAACTCGTCAGAGTTTTCGATTCCGATAATAGCGCATCGGATATGGAGGACAAGTCGTCCCTCAGTTTTCGCCGGTGTATGTGTGGCCAGAAAATGTTGCTCACTGATTCCTACCTTACCTGCATATACTGCCTAGGTGTTGGTCATGACACCACCACCTGTACCTTTTGCTTGGCTTTCCATCCCAACGTCCTCGACAACCGCATGGCGCGCCTTAAGCTGGGGAGACTGGAGAAAAGGAACCCACTGGTGAAATCGAAAGAAGCGAGGTGGGCGGTTTTCACTGCCGTGGGATCCACCAAGCAGCTCAAGCAGATGAAGGCCTTCGAGGAAGAAGCTGCCCAAGCTTCGGCCAGCTGAAGTTTCTTTGTGCCTCTCAACCTCGGTTCTTCCTTCACAGGTTCCTTCAGCTAGATGTGCCAGTCTCTCCCCACCAGGGGTGAGGCACCTTCAGGCTCACACTCCTCCCACCCTCAGAAGAGGGACAAGGATCCAACATCTTCAAAAAGGAGATGTTCCTGGGACCGAGAGAGGTCCGAGTCCCAGGACACTGCGACCTTGACTTCGGTCGAGATCGCTTCCTTGGCCGGCGGCTTCACGGAGCTTCCATCTGGCCAGACGGAGACCGAGGGATCAGCTGATCTGGCCGAGATTGTTCTTGAGCCAATTGAGCCAATTTCGCCGACTCCGGTTGACGATTCTCTAGAGAGGACCCCAGTCCTTTCTTTCTCCGATGACGAGACACTTCCTTCGGGTGTCCCCATCAATGGGAATTGATCCAGAGCATTGATTTTCACTGAGCCCGGTTTTGCCTGATCCTGGTTGACCCCATCGGTCTCGATTGAGGACTTGGTCTCCTTCTTCAGTGGGAAAACTGAAGAAAGGACACCAACATTCAAAAAACAGGAACCACCACAGGTCCTCATCCTCCTCGGACAAGGAGAGGCTCCGACGGAAGCTCCGTCGACACAATGAGGAGCTTATGTGGCAACAGCTGATTTTGGCCGGACAGAAGCCGGCTATGCTGTCCACCCCGGCCATTACTTGGCCTGTGCCTCAAGGGCTGACGCCGACCCCTTCAGGCCTGAAATCTTCAGTTCCTCCACCTGTGGGGCCAGCCGTTATTCCTAAGCCCATACCGGTCTCACCACCGATTAGGGTGGAACCACCGCCTAAACAGCCTATCTCGGGGGCTCCCTCAAAAGGGGACTGTCCAGACACCGGGCTTCCCCGACGCCTGTCCATCACGGTTACCCCTGACTGCCCTCGGCGTATAGAGGGGGACATAGGCGGGAGACCACTGTACCCCGACTCTTTGGATTCGGATGCCACCGGTTTGCACTCCCTTCCGGGTGATGCGGAGTCACTCTCGGCGGGCCTGGAGGAAGGTCCTTCTTCCTTTCAGGGCATCCTCTGCCTCATTTCTGATTCCACCAGAATGCTCCTGGAGTCTATCCAGAAAAAGGGGGAGTACCCCCTTATGGATATCCTTAAGAAGGGGGATACCCCGACGGAGGCCTTCCCAGTGGCTGAAGCCATTACTGGTCCAGCCCTTGAGCTTTGGCAGTGTCCAGCATCCTGCCCATCTCCATCTTCCCATATGGCCCATAAGTATGCGGTGCCTATAGGATCCCTACCGGGATTCATGGAACATCCCTCAGCTGAGAGCCTGGTAACTGCTTCTGTCTTTAGACGTACTGGTAGCTCGGCTGACCCCGACAAACCTCCGGACAAGGAGTCCAAGAACATGGACCACTCTGCCTGTAAGGTCTACGCGGCCTCTTCCTTGGGCCTTCGTCAGGCCAGTTCGGCTATAATCATGGCACACTTCTCCCATGCCCTCCTAGGGTCATTAGATGAAGTACTTCCTCACCTCCCCGCGGACATGTAGACCACGGTCAAGCAAGTCCGTGATCAGGGCCATGCTGTTGCCAAACAGAAGCTCCAGATGGCCCTGGACATAGGGGATTCTTGTGCCCACTCTTTAGCAGCCGCAGTGGCCACCCACCACAGGGCTTGGCTGCGGTTATCCTCCTTTCCGCTGGATACCCAGCACAAGTTAGCTGATGTGCCCTTCCTTGGTACCGACTTGTTCAGCCCAGGAATGGCAGGCAACCTTCAGCATATTGAACAGTCCAATGCCACTTCTGCTAAGGGTTCCTCTGGCAAGAATCAGCAGAAGAGGAAGAGGAAGCCTTTTCGGCAGTCCTCCCCTGCGGTCAGGTAGCCCTCCTATCAAGGAGGTCAGCAGCACCAACAGCAGCAGCAGGTTCAAGCTTGGCACTCTAGGCCCAAGCAGGGCCCTCAACAGCCCCGTAAAGGAGGCCGAGGTGCTGGTCCAGGAGCTTCCTCCTCCTCCTCCTCCTCCTCTAAGCCTGCTCAGTGATGGGTTGGGAGTTGCCACCCCTACTCCCGTCATGCCTGCCTTGGGTCCTCCTGTGGGGAGTCAGCTCTGCCACTTTCTTTCCGCCTGGTCTGAGATCACTTCAGATAGTTGGGTTCTAGAAGTGGTTGGGCAGGGACTGCCTCTGTAATTCAAGCAGTACCTGCCCAGCCGAGCCCACGCCCCTCGGGAGGAAAGGATCTCAGCTTGTATGCAGTCAGCCCTTCGGGACGACATAGCTCAGCTCCTCCACAAGGAGGCAGTAGCTCCAGTCCCAGATCCACCTGTAGACCCGGGCTTCGTATACAGGTACTTTCTGGTGCCCAAGCGGAGGTGGGGTTGGTACCCCATCCTAGAGCTCCATGACCTGAATCAGTATATCAGGTCTCGCACCTTCCGGATGGTAACTCTGAACCAGATCATACCATCCCTGGAGCGAAACATGTGGTTTTGTTCTCTGGATCTGCAGGATGTGTTCTTTCATGTCCCAATCCATCCATCCTACCAGTGGTTCCTCCGCTTCAGGGTCGAGGGGAACCTGTACGATTTCTGAGCCATGCCGTTCGGCCAGTCATTGGCCCATAGGTCTTCACCAAGTGCATTGCAGTGGTGGCAGCCCATCTTCAGTGTCGAGGAGTCCGAATATACCCTTATCTTGATGACTGGCTTCAGGCAGGTTCCTCCCTTCAGGAGGTGGAGAGATCCAGGGATCTGGCTCTCAAAACCATCTCTCAGCTTAGCCTCCTGATCAACGAGGCCAAGTCGGAACTCATGCCATCTCAGGTGATGGGCTTCATCATGGCAGAGCTCGACTCTTGTCAAGCCAGAGCCCAGCTCCCGGCGGACAGGGTGGAGGTTCTTTCCTCCTTTGCCCAATCATTTCTGGTTGGGCTCTTGCGCCCTGCCCGGGACTTTCTGCGCCTTCTGGGTTACATGGCGGCGTGCACCTCAGTGGTCCATTGGGCCAGGTGGCACATGCGCCCCCTCCAATGGGAGATGGCCGCCCAGTAGACTCAGTGCCATGGTCAATTCAACCAGCAGATCACAGTAACCCAGAAGATATGGGATGCTCTCCAGTGGTGGACCGTCCCAGAATGGTTGCAGGAAGGGATCCTGTTTGTCAGCCCTGAGCCGATGGTCATCCTCACGACCAATGCCTCTCTCTCATGGGTTGGGGAGCCCACACGGGGACAACAGGGCCCATGGGTTCTGGACCCCTGAGGAGTCCCAATGCCACATCAACCTGTTGGAGTTCAGAGTAGTCAGACTGGCACTGTCAGCATTTGCTCCTCAACTCCGGGGTCAAGTGGTTCAAGTCCAGATGGACAATACCATGACCATGTACTACCTCAACAAACAGGGCAGCACGCACTCCTGTCTGGACCCTCGTCAGCCGGTTGGAGGTGGATCTCCTAGCCATCCATGTGGCAGGAGTCTCGAACCAACTGGCGGATGCTCTCAGCCGCCTAGGCCAGACATCCCATGAGTGGTCCCTCCATCCAGAGATAGCTTACAGTCTCTTCTTCCATTGGGGCAAACTGTTGGTGGACCTGTTTGCCTCCAAGGAGAATGCCTAGCTGAGTTTGTACCATGCCCACCCCCCTCAGCAGGGCTTGCTGCAGGGGGATGCCTTTTCGAGCCCGTGGACCCCAGGTCTCCTCTATGCCTTTCTTCCATTTCCCTTGATCCACAAGGTGAGGAGGGACAAGGCAAAGGTGATTCTGTTAGCTCTGGATTGGCCGTGCCAATTCTGGTACCCAGATCTCCTCAGCCTCAGCTGCAGGCCCCCAAAGTGGCTTTGCACACGCCCGGACCTGATATCATTAAACCAGGGGAAGATCTTCCATCCAGACCATCAATCCTTGCACCTCACAGCCTGGTACCTGAGCGGCTAGAGTTCCAGGCTCTGGGTCTTTCTGAGGATGTCTACACTGTGGTGGAGGCATCTCACAAGAAGTTGACCAGGAAATGTTATGCCTTCAAATGGAAGAGATTTTCCATTTGATGTCAGGGTAAGAGTCTGTACACCTTATCCTGCTCTGTGGCTAACATTCTAAACTACCTTTCATCTCTCCAAAGGAGGTCTGCGGTCCTCGACCCTTAGGGTGCAACTGGCAGCCATTTCTGCTTACCGGGCATGGGCCGGTCAGCCAACATTGGCGCAGGCGACAGTGGTTGGGTGCTTCTTCAAAGGCCTGGATCACATATCCCCTCCAGTGCGTGAACCTCTACCTCCATGGGATCTCTTGCTGGTTTTGGCAAAGCTCATGGGCAAGCCATTCGAACACATGCACAAGTGCAAGCTCTCACACTTGTCGTGGAAGACGGCCTTCCTGGTGGCTATCACATCAGCCAGAAGGACTAGGGAGCTCCAGGCGCTTTCGGTGGACTCCCCTTATCTGGTCTTTCACAGGGACAAAGTTGTCCTGCTCCCCCACCCGAAATTCCTTCCGAAGGTGGTCTCAGAGTTTCACCTTAATCAGGTGTTGACTCTGCTGGTATACTACCCTAACTGCACCTCGGATGCTGAGTACAGGCTCCATACTCTGGACCTGAAACGTGCCCTCTCCTACTATAAGGAAAGAATGGCAGAAATTTGTAGAGAGGTTCGCCAGCTGTTTGTCACCTATGCTGAAGCTGCTTCTGGCAGACCTGCAGCCAAATGAACCATTGCAAGATGGATCACATCATGCATTGGTCTGTGCTATGAGTTGGCAGGCAAGGAGCCTCCCAGAGGGTTAAGAGCTTATTCTACCCGCAGTACTGCTGCATCGGTGGCTGCTTCCAGGGACATCCCTATCCAAGAAATCTGTCGGGCTGCTACCTGGAATTCAGCAAACACCTTTATTTCCCACTACCACATCGACCTTGAGTCATGCTGGGATGCTGGTTTTGGGGCCTCGGTTCTCCAATCTCTGTTTCCTAAGTAGAGGGTGTGCACCTTACCTCCCTCCTCCCAGAGAACTGCTAGGAGTCTGCCAAAGAGTGTGGATGAACAACATATCCACGCTCCTAGAAGAACAGGTTACTCACCTGTAACATTAGTTCTAGGAGTGGTATATGTTGTTCATCCGCACACACCCACCTGACCTCCCCGGCTTTAGGCATATCACCTTGCTTCCAGAGGGCTAAGATCTGGCGTCATGGGGTGGAACCGAGGTATTTACCACCTGGGTGGGTGGGAGGAGCCAGCTTGAAGACTTTCCGGTGAGATTTAAAGGGAAAGGGACATGCCAAAGAGTGTGGATGAACAACATATACCACTCCTAGAACTACTGTTACAGGTGAGTAACCTGTTCTTTTTTCACACCCTCAGTATGTGATACCATCACAACTCACTCATGCTTTGCACTTGTGATTTATGTGGTATCCCACTCCTTGAATATGTAAAAAAAGGTAATGCACAACACCACTACATTATTCTGTCAGATAGAAACATAGAATTTGATGGCATATAAGGACC
Source organism: Neoceratodus forsteri (assembly GCA_016271365.2). Lineage (NCBI taxonomy): Eukaryota > Metazoa > Chordata > Ceratodontiformes > Ceratodontidae > Neoceratodus > Neoceratodus forsteri. The sequence goes on from CM057458.1 coordinate 1,092,472,934, forward strand.
ACCTGTCCCAAGTCTGCCCATTTCCTACCTACTGTATAAGCTCCAGAACCTATTTGATCTGCGGCCCACCTCCTTCTTCCTACTACTAGTTTTTCCTTCTGCTTGTCCCATGCATTCTTGAATTCAACAACTGTTTTTGCCCCACAGCCTCCTCTGGAAAACTGTTCTGTGCATCCACCACCCTTTCTGTGAAAAAATACTTCCTCACATTGGCCCTGCATCTTCCCCCCACCAGCCTCAAATTGTGACTCCTTGTTCTTGCACATCTCCTTTTCTGAAAGATACTGCCCTCTTGAACTCTGTAGATCCCCTTGAGGTACTTGAATGTCTCTATCATATCCCCCCCTCTCCCTCCTGTCCTCTAGAGTATACACACTGAATTCTCTCAGTCTCTCCTCATATGATTTCTGGTGTACCCCCTGCACCATTTTCATTGCCCTTCTCTGGACTGCCTCCACCCTGTCGATTTCCTTTCAAAGATGAGGTCTCCAGAACTGCATGCGGTACTCTAGATGAGGCCTCACCAAGTGCATGTACAGTGGCATCACCACTTTCTGTTTTGTACAGGTGATACCTCTCCCTATGCACCCCAGCATTTCACTGGCTTTCCTCACTGCCTTCTCACATTGTTTGGTTACTTTTAGATTATCTGTTATGGCTACCCTCAGGTCCCTTTCCATTTTGGTTGTTGTTAGTATTTCCTCACCCATTGTGTATTCCTCCCCTGGGTTTTTGTTCCCCAAGTGCATGATTTTGCACTTCTTGCCATTGAATCTGAGCTGCCATACTCTTGACCACTCCTTTATCTTGCCTAAGTCTCTCATTTGCTCCACCTCCCCGGAGTGTATACCCTATTGCAGATCTTGGTGTCATCTGCAAAGAGTTATACTTTTCCTTCAAGTCCATCTGCAATGTCACTTATAAAGACATTAAATAGGACCAGCCCCAGCACTTAACCCTGTGGCACCCCACTGGTTACCCCCTTTCTTCAGATTGAACTCTGTTTACCACCGCTCTCTGAGTCCTGTTGCTAAGCCAATTTCTGACCCAGTTTACCACCTTGGGACCTACTCCCATATTGCCCAACTTATATACTAACCTCTTGTGTGGGACTGTGTCAAATGCCTTGCTAAAATCTAGATAGGCCATGTCCACCGCCCCTACCTGTTCTACTACCCTTGTCACACAATCAAAGAAATCTATCAGATTCATTTGACACAATCTTCCTGTTGTGAATCCATGTTGCCTTAGGTCCTGTGATCTGCTGGCTTCTAGAAATTCTACAATTCTTTCTTTTAATAGCGATTCCATCATCTTTCCCACCACTGAGGTCAAACTGACCAGTCTATAGTAACCTGTTTCTACCTTGCTCCCACTCTTGTGAAAGGATATCACGTTCACCCTCCTCCAGTCCTCCAGTACTACTTCCACCTCCAATGATTTGTTGAATAGAGCTGTCAGTGTTCACAGTACACTTCTCTGAGCTCTTTTAGTATTCTGGGAAGTATCCCGTCCGGCTCCATTGCCTTATCCACCTTCAGTTTCAAGAGTTCCTTTAGTAATCTCTCCTCTGTGAATGGCCTGGTCTCCACCACCTCTTTCCTGTGTGTGTGTCTAGTTGCTAATATCAGTCCATCACCTTCCCTTTCTTTTGTGAATATGAGCAAAAGTTTTCGTTCAGTATCTCAGTCTTCTCCAGGTCCCTTCTGCCCCATTACTAAGCCTCACTATCCCTTCCTTTGCCTTTTTTCTTTCCCTTATGTACCTGAAGAAGGTTTTGTCCCCCTCCTTCACTGTCTGGGCTATCCTTTCCTCTGTTTCTGCCTTTGCAATTCTGACTGCTTTACCTGCCTCCCTCTGTTTTTCACTCTTCCACTGTATCAACATTATTTTAATATACTGATACATGAACTGTATTGCTAGAACATTTCTATGTAAGCCTTACTCCAAACTTTCATTTCACAGTAAAGTTACTGTTTTAGCCCTTAATGCTGCAGTGTTAGCCATTGTTAAGGTAATATGCTGTATTTTCAGAAGTCTTGATACAGGCACAATTCCTAGTTTGTGGTTATACCTGCATTAAAATAAATGCCCCAAAATATTACATTGCCATTTTCAAATGTTTTAGCATATTTGCAACAGTTTACCTACTTTACTGCAAATAAATGATGCGTGGGTCATTATTTTGATGCATGCATCATTTTTTGAGTGCAACTTGAGGCACATGCATCAAGAAGCAGGACCACATTTTAGGTGATCTGTATTTTTACACAAGTAGCACAATTGCACTAATATCAATAATCAAGTCATGACATGCATCTGGAGGGCCTTTGATGATCCAGCCCAATATATTTGTAAAGGGTTAACTCTTGAAATGTTATGACAGAACACTTAATATTTTTTTAACTAAAATAATCGAGTGAGGCTGACACAGATAAGTTCTATTGATACAGTTTTCATGTAGCGGTTTATTAAAATAATATCAGTACAGTTTAAAAGACAGAGATATATTCATGTAATAAATTAGAAGATAAATATATTGCTTCACATTAAAAAAATACAACTTTTCTAACTTTTTTCAGATTTTTTGGCTCACAGTCAAACCCCCCAAATTACATTTAGCTAGTTCCTATAACCCTAACTTGCTTGTTACAGGCAGATCACACAAACTGCAAAATTCTTCACTTATTGTTTAGGAATTCAGTATCTAGTGAAGCTTTCACAGGCATGTGAGTCTTGGAAATTGATGAAATATATTACTATAGGTTTAAAAATGTGTAATTTGACAGTTTGTTAATTAAAACTGATTTTCAATGAGAGTATGCTCTTTTTTGAACTGTTTATCATTTGGTTTAACCTTTTCTGACTGTTCACCAGTTGCCTGTTTTTCTTGTAAAGAAGGGTATAGTTCGTGAGAAACTCTAGTATATTCTCTGAAACTGTTAAGTGCAGCGATTAAATTGGAAATGTTTAGGATGAAGGGAACTTAGGAGGGAAAATTGTTATCGTTAAGGAAGTGGCACTGTTGTAGAAGCCAATGAAAAAGATGCTTGATTAGAAGGAAATCTCATAGTTTTGTAAGAGGATATAGAAACATAGACTTTGACGGCAGATAAGGACTGCTTGGCCCATCTAGTCTGCCCATTTCCCTACCTACAGGATAGGCCACAGATCCTAGTTAACCAACAGCCTATTTCTTCCTACCCCCCCCCACAAGAATTGCCTTATGTCTATCCCATGCATTCTTGAATTCTCCCACAGTTTTAGACCCCACAACCTCCTCAGGAAGGCTGTTCCATGCATCCACTAGCCTCTCTGTGAAATAATACTTCTCACATTGCCCTGAACTGCCCCTTCTATCATTAAATTGTGTCCCTTGTTCTTGCATGACTCTTTTCTGAAAGATGCTACCCTCTTGGACTTTGTTGATTCCACTGAGGTACTTAAAAGTTTCTATCATGTCCCTCTCCTTCTTTCCTCAAGGGTATACATATTAAGCTCCTTTAGTCTCTCCTTATACTGCTTCTCTTGCAGACCCTGCACCATTTTAGTTGCCCTCCTCTGACTGCCTCTATCCTGTCTATGTCCTTGCAGGAGATGGGGTCTCCAGAACTGGACGCAGTACTCCAGATGGGGTCTCACCAACTGTCTGTACAGAGGGATAACAACTTCCTGTTTTCTGCTGCTGATGCCTCTCCCTATACATCCCAGTATACCCCCAGCCCTCCCTACTGCCTTCTCACATTGCTTGCTAACCTTAAGGTCATCTGATATGATTACCCCCAGGTCCCTTTCCTTTTTTGTTTTTGTTACTACCTCCCCACCCATTGTGTATTCTTCCCCATGGTTCTTGTTTCCCAGGTGCATTATTTTGCACTTCTTTGCATTGAATCCTAGGTGCCATACTTCTGACCATTCCTCCAACCTTGCCAAGTCCCTTTTCATCCTTTCCACGCCTCCTTGTGTATCAACCCTGTTGCAGATCTTTGTGTCATCTGCAAAAAGGCATACCTTTCCTTCCAATCCCTCTGCAATGTCACTGATGAAGACATTAAAAGGACTGGACCCAATACTGAACCTCAGGTGCCCTACTAGTAACCCCTCTTCTTCAGAGTGGACTCCATTTACAATTACCTTCTGTGTCCTGTTGTGCAGCCAATGTTTTACCCAGGCCACCACCCTGGGACCCACTCCCAGGCTGGTTAATTTGACTATTAATCTTTTGTGTGGGACTGTGTCAAATGCCTTGCTAAAGTCTAGGTAGGCCATGTCCACAGCCCCTCCCTGGTCTACTACTTTGGTCACCCAGTCAAAGAAATCTATTAGATTCATCTGACATGACCTTCCCACTGTGAACCCATGCTGCCTTGGGTCCTGTGCCCCACTGGCCTCTAGATACTCAACTATTCTTTCCTTCAGAAGTGACTCCATCACTTTCCCTGCCACAGAGGTCAGACTGACAGGTCTGTAGTTTCCTGCCTCTGTCTTGGTCCCACTTTTGTGAAGGGGAATCACATCTGCCTTCCTCCAGTCCTCGGGTACCACACCATCCTCCCATGATTTATTAAAAAGAGTAGCCAGTGGTTTCACTAGTTCCTCCCTTAATTTTTTAGGATTCTGGGGCGAATTCCATCAGGACCCGTTTCTTTGTCCACCTTCAGTTTTAGGAGTTCTTGCAGAACCCTTTTTTCTGTGAAAGGACTGGGATCGACCCCCCTATCAAGAGTGCTTCTGTTAATTGGATTAGGCACTTCCACCTCCTCTTTTGTGAATACTGAGCAGAAATATTCATTCAGTATCCCTGCTTTTTCACTGTCCCCCTCTGCCCACCCACCGTTCATTCTATTCAGCCTCACTATCCCTCCCTTTGTCTTTCTACGCTTGCTGATGTACCTATAAAAGGTTTTATCCCCCTTCTTAACTGAGTTGGCTATCTTTTCCTCAGTTTGGGCCTTTGCTATTCTGACTTCTCTCCCTGCTTCCTTCTGCCTTAACTGGTACAGCTCTCTGTCCTGCTCCTTCTGTGTTTCCTTATACTTCTGGAATGCTATCTTTTTCTTCCTGACTTTCACAGCCACCTCTTTTGAGAACCATAGTGGCTTTTTCTTTCATTTTGATTTGTTTATTTGCTTCACACAAAGGCTTGTTGCCTCTGTGATGGCAGTTTTGATGATTCCCCATTGTTGCTCCACACCTCCTTCTAGCCTGTTTGCTACTGCTGTTCTGAGGCACTCTCCCATCTTGCCCTCCTTTATTTATTTTAATGCAGGTATAACCACAAACTAGGAATTGTGCCTGTATCAAGGATCTGCGTAGGGACAGTCACCACATAGCCTTTACATACACTACTGCAGGGATTCTCTTAGGCTATGGTTGAGAACCTGTTTTTCATATACTACAGTCATACAGAAAGCAGCAGAAGCTGTCAGCCCCAAGGACATTGTTTTAAGTTGTATTAAAATGTTACAGCATTTAAAGAGCTATTACTATTGCTTCAGTGGGCATACACAACCAACGTGTGGAGTTATGCTTGTGCAGCATTGTTGATAGTTGGGAGGTTAAGTATATGTTTAAGCTGTTTGACTGTTACACAGTATGTGGTGCTTTTGCCATTCACACTCTTTGCCCCCTATGGGACTACTCCCCCCAATCAGGGTACCATGAAGGCAAAGGAACCCTCATGAGTGGGGTTCCACCCCTAGAGGTGCCACAGGAACACAACTCCTTTAGGCTAAAGGTACCTTAGGAAGAAGCTCAAGGAGAGATGCATGTCTGATTTCAAAACTATCCAGAAGGTGGGGTGTGTAATTGATTTCTCATGCCTGTTGAACCACAAGCATAACCTTTTAAAGGAAAATGTTAACCTTTTTTGCATCATATTATTTCTAGCTGAAAACCCATATTTTATGATTGCTTACCTTCTCTAAAATGTGTTGATATTACTGGTTGTTTCATGTGCCTCCTTTCTTAGCAAAACTGAAATGCATGTTAATGGTGTATGAGTCCAGTCTTGTTTTGTTTCAAATCCATGATCTACTCTTATTGTATACTTTCTGAACATTACAAACACCAACAAACAGTGCTGCCACTCATGATGCAGCAGTCACCTCTTCTTCCACTGCATCATGAGGGGCTAAATTGTGCTGGGGGTATTCCCAAGCCCAGGAAAGATGCAGTGGGAGTTAATATAGTCCATGTACATAAGAGCAGCAGCAGAAAGGGGCTGACAACTATTGGGAGTCAGTTTTACTTCAGTGGTGGGTAGGTAAATTAATGGAAACCTTGCTAAATCTTGAATCCAATGGGGTACAAGACCACAGGCAACATGGGTTCATGGGGGGGGGGGGTCATACCAAACAAATCTTACAGATTTCTTTGACTAGGTGACCAGGGAAACAGATCAAGGGAGGGCAGTAGATGTGGCTTATCTGGACTTCAGCAACACCTTCAACACTGTGCCACACAGGAGGCTGATAAAGAAATTGATCAGCCTGGAGGTGGGATCCAGTGTGATGAATTTGGTTGGGAAACTGGTTAAGAGGTAGGTGACAGAGTGCAGTGTTAATGGTACTTATGCTGATGAGAGAGAGTAACCAGCAGGAGCCACAGGGCTCAGTTCTGGGACCTGTCCTCTTCAGTGTCTTCATAAGTGACATTGCAAAAGAACTGTCAGGGAAGGTATGCCTTTTTACAGATGAAACCAAAATCTGCAATATGGTGGACACTGAGGAGGGGATGGACAGAATGTGCAGGGATCCTGAAAAACTCCAGGAGTGGTCAAGAGCACGGTAGTTGGGGTATAATGCCAAAAAGTGCAAAATCATGCACCAAGGGCATAGAAACCCAGTAGCTGAGTATAGGATGGGGTGAGGTAATCACAGTCACTAAACAGGAATGGGACCTTGGGTTATCATATCTGATGACCTCAAAGTGGCAGGGCAGTGTGACGAAGAAATGGTTTGGTCTAGTGGGATGATGCGGTGCATAGGAATGGGTATGTCCAGCAGCAGGAGGGAAGAGATCTGGGGGTAATCATATCAGATGACTTAAAGGTGGCTAGCCAGTGTGATGAGGCAGTTGGGAGGGCTACTGGGTAGTGTTGCTCAGACAGTATCCTAGAAATCAGGATACCTACAGATAACATCAATTTGGCCAGATAGTTGCTATGGTAGGATAGTAGTGCTATCTGACCATGGATCCTACCAGCTAGGATACCTGGATCCTAACCAGGATCCATCCGTATCTGGCCCTGTATCCTAACTATCTACCCTAGGATCTGTGGATCCTAACTAGGGTACCTGGATCCTAACCAGGATCCATCACTATCTGGCCCCAGATCTTAACTATCTGCCCTAAGATTCATGGATCCTAACCAGGATACCCGGATCCTAACTAGGATCCATCACTATCTGATCCTGGATCCTGCATCTGTCTTCGGCAGGATATCTGGTAGGATCCAAGTCAAGATGCCAGCACTATCTGACAGATAGTGGTAGGATCCACAAAAGCACTATCTGAGCAACACTACTACTGGGATACAGGGCAGCATACCATCGAAACATCGAACACATTACAGCGACAAATTCAGTATGGTCCCTGTAATGGTCGCTTTGTTCACCAATGCTGCTTCACCCAGTGTTTTGCCCCCTTTCTGAATCAACTCTAACTCGGAGTTGATTATTTTAAAATCAGGTGGTGCAGGGCACAGATCCCTCTGCATGCGAGTGTGGTGGGCGCAGCCCACTGCAAAAAAAAACAACAGTGTTTTTCTGATGGGTACAATGCTGACTGTCAGCATTGTGCCTGTCACTGTAATGGATTTTGACAACTTCATTATCGAAGCAGCTTAGTGGAAGCATACTGGGGTGCCCAGGGAAGGGTATCACCAGCAGAAAGATGGAGATGATATTGCCTCTGTATAGAGTGCTAATAGAATCCCCACCTAGAGAATTGTGTCTAGTTCCAAAGAGATGACATTGCCAGAAGGACATGGACAGATTGAAGGCAGTTCAGAGTAGGACAACTAAAATGATACAGGGTCTGTATCAGAAGCCCTATGAGGAGAGACTGAAGGACCCTAATATGTACACCCTGGAGAGAGGAGGGAGAGGCGAGATATGGTAGAGACCTTTAAATGCCTTTTGGGGGTAAATAAGGTACAGGAGGGAAGTATTTTTCAGAAAAAGGTGCTCAAGGACAAGGACAGTAAGAAGCTGGAGGGGGCAAGATTCAGGAGAGATGTGAGGGATTATTTCTTCACAGAAGGAGTGGTGTAATCCTGGAAAAGTCTTCCAGGGCAGGTGAGGTGGTAGGGGTGAAAACAGTAGTGGAGTTCAACAAAGCATGGGATATACAGGAGGGAATCTTAGAGAAAGGGAAAGGGGTGAGTGAATGGGCCAAAGGTCAAGCAGGATGTGCAGTGATACTATTGGCAAGAAAAATGAACAGACAAAGCAGGTCAAGCAGTCCTTATCTGCTGGCAAATTCTTTGTTTCTATTTATGAGAAATAATCTCACCAGGATAGTTACAGCCAAGCATTTTACTTGTAGAGCTTCTAGACAGTTTTCTTTGGTGAAGGGGAGTCTGGGTTGGATTCCCCAGTCATTGCTTTTTGAGCATTTATGGCAGATGACAAAAGTGATATTTAAATTAATCAGATCTCATGCCCTGATGACAGTTTTAGATGGATGACTATTTCTTCATTATTTTTTTTTGCAAATTATGTTTCTATAAACTATGTTTTGTTAATGTTGGACTTGTGTTCAACATTTTGAAGCAATATAAAATTACTGGATAAAATTATCTTAGTAGCATTGCTGAAACCTTTTGCTTTCACTGTTTAATTTATTATTGTTAAGGTATCACAATGGTCACAGATTAAAGCAATACTGTTTCTTTAGTCTGGACTAAGAGTGATGATGTTAGAAATAATGAGATGTATCGATCGGAGTCCTATGTCAAATCAGTCACCAAACTAATCTACTGAAGTTACTTGTTTATTTGGGGGTTTCTATTTATATTTTGCATATGTTGTTCCAAGATTATCCCCAGTTTCCATCCATTTTGTTAGTTCTTTCTCAATTGAACTCATTTATTACAGCCACTAAAACATTATATGTCAATGCAGACTCCCTATGATTGAGCAGTATGCACTATCTCAATAGTATTAGGTTTCATGGAGTCCTTATCATTGCTTTTTCTCCATGGCTGAGCAACTGCAATACAGAATGTCCTATTTACATATACTTTGTATACTTTTTTCTATTACACCACTCAACATAGAAACATAGAATTTGACGGCAGATAAGGACCGCTTGGCCCACCTAGTCTGACCATTTTCCTACCTAACGGATTAGCTGCAGATCCTAGTTAACCAACAGCTTACTTCCTCCTACCCCCCCCCCCACTAGGACTGCCTTATGTCTGTCCCATGCATTCTTGAATTCAACCACAGTTCTTGACTCCATGACCTCCTCAGGGAGGCTGTTTCATGCATCCACAACCCTCTCCATGAAAAAATACTTCCTCACATTGGCTCTGAGCCGTCCCCCCATTATTTTCAAATAGTGCCTTCCTTGGCTCAGGAAGTGGGGTGAAGAGAGTGGGTTGGGGATGTTAGGGAATGAGAAAGGAGTTTGGGAGGATAAGGGACTGTATGCCAAGGACAGGCTTCATCTTGCCCTGTTAGGGAAGGAAGTTCTTAAACAGGGGGGACTACATTAAAAAAAAGGTGGGGTTTAAACTTGTGAGGGGGGAGGGATAAGGGAGGGGCTGACAAGAAACCTTCCTCTAGATGAGGGAGTAGCCTTCAAACCCAAGGAGGGAGGGGTAAACAGACTGGGGAGGAGGTTTCAGGAGGAGCAGAGAGAGGATGGAAGTATCAGAACCAGGGTGGTGTTGAACAAAGGGGATCAGGGATAAGGGGTGGGGGTGGTGTTAGTAAATGCCAGGAGCTTGGGAAACAAGTTGCCAGAGTTCCAGGCCATGCTGCTCGGGGGTGGGGGCTGGATGTGGCAGCGGTCACGGAAACGTGGGACAACAAAAACCATGGCTGGGACCTAAACGTGCGGGTGTACACTATGCTTAGGAAGGATTGAAAGGAGGGCAGAGGGGGTGGAGTGGCTATGTTCATTAGAGATGACATAGAAATTGCTAGGGTAGAAGAGGCAGAGAGAAACATGGAGGCCTTATGGGTCACCTTACGAATCCCAGCAGGAGGTAAGGTCAAGCTGGGTGTAGTATATAGGGCCCCCCCGGGATGGGTGATGTTCTGGAGGATGGTTAGCTGGACAACATTATTGCCCAATGTGGAACCAAAAGGGGAAGGAATGGTGTTGATGGGGGACCGTAATATTCCAGGTACAAACTGGGGAACCATGTTCTCTAAGGTGGCCAAGGAGCAGAGGCTGCTGTATGGCTTCCAGGATGTGTTCTTAACACAGCATGTGATGGAGCCCACAAGGGAGGGGCATGTCCTGGACGTGGTTCTGGCAGATTGGGATCTGGTAAGGGACCTGGTTGTAAAGGATCCCCTGACTGGGAGCGACCACAATACTGTCTGGTTTCAAATAAGCATGGGGGGAGGGGGGAGAGATCTAGGACACTGGCAGCGGACTTCAGGGGGGCAGACTTTGTGGGCATGGGAAATATTCTCAAGGATCACTTGATGGGGATTACATCAATGACAAATGTGGAAAAGAGATGGGGGGTCATAAAATGGGGACTTCATGAGGCAGTCAGGACCTGAGCTAAGGTGAAATGTAAGGGAGCAAGGTCACATAAACTATGCTGGTGGTCCAGTGAGATTCAGGTAGCAGTCAGAGAAAAGAAGGTGGCCTACAAAAAATATAAAACAACAAGAGGGGATAGGGAAAAGGAAATGTACTATCTTGCATCTAGAAAAGTCACCCGGATGGTGAGGGGGCAAAGTCCAGTAAAGAGCAGCGGCTGGCACAGGGGCTACATGGAGGGAAAAAGGTGTTCTTCTGGTACATTGGGGAGTGGAGAAAAACTAAGGGCCATCTCGGCAGATTGAGATCAGAAGGAGGGTGGGTGGAAGAGGCGAGGGACCAGGCAGAAGTATTAAACAAGTACTTATGCTCTGTGTTCACTAGGGAAGGGGATGGGATATCTACAAAGCAAGGCACAATGGGGATAGAAGCGGTAGTGAGTGAGATGAAGGGAGCAACTGAAATGGAACAAGAGGTGGGGGAGAGGTACCCCAAGGGTTTCACATCAGAATAAGGATAAAAAGGCCAGTAAGGTGGAGGGGATGGATGATGCTATCTCCACCAAAAGGGTGTGGTTAGCCCTCAAGGCCCTAAAGAAAGATAAATCTCCTGAGCCGGATGGCATTCATCCGAGAGTACTATGGGAATTGGCAGACATACTGGCTGCACCCCTGACATAGCTCTTCAACAGGTCACTTGAGACAGGGAGGGTACCTAGGGATTGGCGAGAGGCACGTGTGGTGCCAATCCATAAAGGGGGGTCGAGGGAAGTACCAGGTAACTACAGACCCATCAGTTTGACCTCGGTGGTTAGAAAATTAATGGAGAGTATGCTAAAGGAATGATTGGGGGTGTACTTGGAGGAGGTGGGAGGTCTGGATAGTAGGCAACATGGGTTTGTGCCAGGTAGATCATGTCAAACCAATCTTGTGGAGTTCTACAAATGGGTAACATCAGACCTGGACAGGGGAAAGCCTGTGGATGTACTATTCTTGGACTTCAGCAAGGTGTTTGACTCTGTCCCCCACAATGGTCTGGTGGAGAAACTGATGGGGTTGAGAGTAGGCCCTTTGAGGGTCAGATGGATTGAAAACTGGCTAGCTGGATGCACCCAGAGAGCAGTGGTCAGTGGGGAGCTCTCGAACCCTAGAGAGGTCGGTAGTGGGGTACCACAGGTTCGGTCCTGGGTCCGATCCTGTTTAATGCATACATATCAGATATCAGGGAGGGTATAGGGTGTGAAATGAGTCTCTTTGCTGATGACTCCAAGATGGGAGCAGTAGTTGAGGGGGAAGAGGGGAGGTTGGCCCTGCAAGGGGACCTGGATACCCTGGAAAGCTGGGCTCACACATGGAAATTACATTTCAATAACACCAAGTGCAAGGTGTTACATCTTGGGTGGGGAAACCCTAAACACAGGTACACCCTGGGAGGGGAGGCGCTGGAGGCCTCAACAGGGGAAAAAGACCTAGGGGATATGGTGGATGTATATATGAATAACTCTGAGCAGTGCAGGAGAGCAGCTAGCAAAGCAAACAGGATGTTGGGATGCATCGTAAGGGGATTCATCTCTAGGAGCAGGGGAAGTGATTCTGCCGCTGTACAATGGACTGGTTAGACCACACCTTGAGTACTGTGTACAGTACTGGAGACCACACTTGAAGAGGGACATACAGCTCCTGGAGAGGGTACAGAGGAGGGCAACTAATATGATACAAGGACTAGGGGATTTGACGTATGAGGACAGACTTGAGGAGCTCTGCCAGTTTTCATTGGAGGAGAGGAGAGACGGGGGGGACATGATTGAGGTCTTCAAGTACCTCAATAGAATAAATAGGGTAAACATGGAGGGGATCTCCAGATTAAAGCAGGGAGGTATCACCAGAGGGCATGGTTTGAAGTTGGAAGGTGGAAGGTTGAGGGAGGAAAGAGGAGGAGGTTTTTCACTGAGAGGGTGGTGGACCCTTGGAATGCACTGCCTGGCGAGCTGGTTCAGAGATCTACAGTGGAGGGCTTCAAGAGAGGGTGGGACAGACACAGAAAGCGGATGCATCAGATGATGGCCTGGCCCAGGGGGGTTGGGATGGATGATAGGGGTTTCTGGAACACAAGGGGGGAGGGCCTTGGCACCCAACTAGGGAGCTGAGGTTTGAGCAGACTTGATAGTCCATAAGGCCTAATGTGATGGCAATTAGTATGTTGTTCTTGTACATCTCTTTTTCTGAAAGATGCTACCCTCTTGGACTTTGTTGATTCCCTTGAGGTACTTGAAAGTTTCTATCATGTCCCCTCTCTCCCTTCTTTCCTCAAGGGTATACATATTAAGCTCCTTTAGCCTTTCTTCGTATGCCTTCTGGTGCAGACCCTGCACTATTTTGGTTGCCCTCAACTGGACAGCCTCCACTGTCTATGTGTTTGCGGAGATGGGGTCTCCAGAACTGCTCACAGTACTCCAGTTGGGGTCTCACCAACTGTCTGTACAGAGGGATAACAACTTCTTGTTTTCTACTATTGATGCCTCTCCCTGAGGCATCCTCTCCTCATTGACACCTGCTGAGAAAATCAAGGATGTTGCAACTGCAGTTGACTATAGGACTATGGACCATCAGTATCTGCTCCATGGCCAACAGCATTTGTTCAGCTTGATCTGCATCCCTTCCACTGCAGTTATATTTTTTTAAATTAAAGTATTAAGTTGTTATAAAAATTATGCTAAATTTAATGCTCAGAAGGAGTTGGAATAATGACACTGAAAATTGAATACACTGTGTTGGATTTTCAAACATGATGACAAAGTCATAACTCCCAATTTTGAGCTTTAAATGCATCTTCCAAAATGTGTCAAAATGTCATTCAACAGTTTACCAGCTTTACAGCTGCACACACTAAAAAAGTGACAATGCATCTTTTATTTTTAGGTGTGCAGCATTATTTTTTCAGCATTTTGGGTAACTACATTTTTACGTTGTCTAGCTGCAATATTATTTTTGTTGCAGTTGTTTAAAATTGTATTAGAAATATGCTGCAACTGACTAAGAGTCCAGCCCCTGGTGTGTGTACATAGAAACAAACTTTCCCCTTCTGATTAACCAATGCAGCTTAACTGTGACACAGAAGGCTGGATATTCAAAATATAACTGCTGGGTGAAGGGGGGAGTTTCATGGTTATCATGTGTTAGTCAATTCTTTTAATTTTTGGAAGGCTTAGACAAAAGCTAACTTTTTATCTACTCTCTATGCCACTTCCCAGTCTCTTGTGGGACAGTGTGGTTAAAATCGTAGCAGTTTAACTCAATTTGCCAAAACTGCCACATTTAGAGTAAACAAATCTTGGACTGAAAAAGAACACACAAATCGTTTCACTTTAGCTAGATACGGCAGTATTTTTGTAGCCAGGTAAAACTCCAGCCCTCAGGGTGACCTGACAACTTAATCACTGTGGGCAGCATATTCAAAAGTGGAGCACTGTACTGTGCAAAGTCTCTTCCAATAGCGCTGAAGTGGGCTATGTGCAGACGGTGGTATAATTTGTACAATTGCAAAGCACAGAGTGAGTGTGCAAAGCTTATTCAAACATACACCATATAGTGCAGTACAAAGCAAGCCGGTAACAGGTGTGCACAATAACAAAGCTCACCTCCCAGGTGCCCAAATAACTTGTATGACTCTGGATATACATATTAGGCAGGCAATAAGCAAAGTATAATTTAGGGCAGGAGCTCTCAACCCTTCTGACACTGACGACCCACTGATCTTGACTAGACATGCCCAAGGATTCATTGACCATGCCTAGACATGCACAAGGATCCATTGACCATGCCTAGACATGCCCAAGAACCCCCTGCTGGAGAAAAGACATTTTCTAAGGAGTCACCTGCCAAATATCCAAGGGGATATCGGGATGGACCAAAGGTGGTCCATCATCAAGAAGGGAATAATGATTGCCACAGAAGAGTGCATTAAGCTCAAAGGGAAAACCACCAGGGCCAAAGAACCCAGCTGGCTTAGTGTTGAGGTCACCCACTCAATAAGGGACAAGAGGCTAGCCTACAAGAAATTCAGGAGGGCCAACAGAGTGGAAGACAGGGAAGGATTACCTGAATATACCTGAAGGTACTACAGGAGGTGTAAGATGGCAGTCAGGCTGTGCTGCTTCTACAATTAAGGGAGCTTGCAATCTTCCCCAAACTCTTCCAATTCTTCCCCTATTTCTTCTATATCCTAATCTGCAGTATTTGTAATTAGTATAAGGAGAATTCATTTTACTCTGGAACAAAATACTTTAGTGTCCAGAAAAGAGATGAAGTTATTTTAACATGTTATCTACAAGCAAGCTATTAGCTAGAATTGAGCAGTAGGGCACAAGGTTGGACATGGTGGGGCAGTGAGGTAGCATAGCAGCTATTTTTTTTTTTTGTTTTTAAGGAGGATTGCTAGTGTGCTGCTGAAATGCCTTTGTTTGTATTACTAGACGCAGTTTGTGTCAAGATGTGTTTTTATAAATTACCACTGTTTTGTTGTGACATCTTTCAGCTGTCAAGAGACCTGGCAGTTGGAGAGCCTACCAAGAGTAAGCAGCTATTTTTATGGGCTGGGTATGCAAGTCCTGCACTGACACTATTTGGTCCAGTGCTGGTGTGAATCTTTTGCCTTTTCTGGATGTGACAGGGAGCAAAGCTGGTGTAGAGGCCGTTATCAGTGGATAGTTTCTAGGAGGTCCACAGCTGTGACTGGTGGTGACTGGTGGCTGTGATCTGGAGTTGGACAGTAGGCATTTTGAGTGCCTGGAAACCAGTGATCCTGCATAGCAGGACAGAAAGTAATTGCTGTAATTTCACTTGATTGCGGCTGGGACAAATGGAGTGAACCCATTCTAGTGTGCTCGAGCAGGTCGACAAAACACCTGCACCTCTAAATTTTATAGCCCACAGGATTCATGTGGTGAGAGCACCATTTTTTTACAATAGTCCCTGCTTCATCAGATTTTCCTTTCTTCAGCCACTGTCCCAGCATTGGTGAGAAAATTGTTGGAGGGCATCTCTCAGTGAAGGCTCCATGTCAAATAGTGAGGCAATGTAAGTAAAAGTCAAAATAGCGAATCAATAATAGCGACCACATTTTGAGTGACTACCAATAACTGCACATCACAAAACAGCTATTATATTGCTCTGACCAAATGACAATAGTCATTATCTCCCACTGCATCATCCCATCGGAAGATGAATTCTCCATAGAGTGCAAGGGGGAGTCCCTTCTGGCTATGAAGGAACTCAACCGCTATCCTCTCAGCAAATGGAACAGGTAGGCAGAGCACCCCATCACACGGCCACTGTTATTCCCCATTGCCAGGTGTTGTGAATTGTTTCTTACATGAGGGGGCTCTGCCCCCACCCCCTCCCCCCTATCTTTAGGATTACACAGTGCCGCCCATTGATGGTGGGGGTATCGGCAACATCCATTCGCTCATCTTTGTTACTTGATTATATGTGACATTCGTTCTTATGTGCTGGTCACTATAATGTGCATCGCTATTATTGATTCACTCTTATTGTTTCTCTATTGTGTACTTGCTGTTATGATGTGATACCCTTTGGGCTCTGTTTTCGGATTCCTGTTTCTGGTTATAGTTTTTATTTCTAGTTGCTGCAGCTAGATATTTGGGACATTGCTCCTCAGCAGTATATTGTTTTGATTCTCCTGTTTTATTATTTTAGATTTGTGTAATAATTTTCATTGGAAGTGGGGGTTAAGATAGTGGATGAATGGATGACTGATGATTTGCGTGTGTTAGGGTTTTACTTGTATTATAACTGGTTGACTAGTTAGCTGTCTGTGTAAGAATAGGATGAATAAGGGGTTTGTACATGTTATTTGTGTTATCTTTTTAATATTGCTGATTTTAGGGGAGGGTGGGGTAATTTAATTTATTTAGTGATTTTTATCTTTCCTGACTGATTTTTTTTCTTTACCTGCTTATGCATTAGTGGAAGAGGATGTGTGTAGGGTTCCAATCCCATAGAATCACATACTCAGGATCCCTGCTGTTAGACTACTACCCTTTCACCAATCTCTCGCTGTCATTCATGGCAATCAGGCACTGTAGGGAGGTCAGGATTGAGAGAAAGCAGGATGGCAGATAGCAGGGAAACTGCTACAGTAGGGAATAGTCATATTGGGGTGGTCAGGGCCAGGAGGCACCCTGAAATTAAATTGGGTCTTTGGCGAGGCCAGATGTGTTTGGTACCCATACCCAAGGTTCCTGCTGGACTGAGCTGGCAAGCACCCATTGGACTGTCAGTCACTGCTGGTCCACTTCAGGCAGTGCTGTGCAATGTGAGATCAATCAGGAACAAGACTACAATCTTAGTGGACTTGATTTCCCCAGTTGATCTGACTTGCATTATGTAGGCCAGGAAGGGAGATGATGCTGGTTCAGTTTTGGAAACATCTATCCCAGCCAGGCTCTCATAGTGTACTGCCCTAGGAGGGAACACTGGGGTGAGGGTGGGGCCATCTGTTTTGGATCCAACCTGAAATTCTCTGTACACCCAGTGGGATCTACTTTGTCAGTTGAATGCATGTCCATGCACACTGGTCCAGGTGCAGGTTGCAGAATCCTTTGTGTACCGGCCTCTGGAACATGAGAAGGAGTTCCTGCAGGAAGCTGCAGACTTTGTCGATGAAAGAGTGCCAGAGTCACCTAAGTGGTTGGTCCTGGGTGACTCCAGTGCTTGGATTGATGACAAACTGTCGCAGTTTGGACAAGACTTCCTCCAGCTGATGACCCCACTGGGCATTGCACAAGCAGTTGCTTCTATAACCCACAACCTCAGTCATGCCTTGGACCTAGTATTCTCCTTGGGTCTTGAAATAGCTGACCTCAAAATTGATCCAGTTGTATGCTTAGATCATTGCAGAGTACACTTCTTGTTTGGGGCCCCACCCTGTGAGCCCTTTATCTGTGGAGTTGGTCTGCTACTGTCATTTAAGGGGACTGTCCCCAGAGGGACAATTGGCAGTAATGGACCTCTCAGGAGTGAGTACTGCCTGGGCAGTTGGCTTGAGTGAGGCAGTGGCAGCCTATAATAGGACTGTTGCCTCAGCACTCAATTCTGTTGTGCTGGTCCATATATGGTCCTGTTCCTCTCACAAGATCCCACTGGTTTGATGAAGAATGCAAGAAGATGAAGAATAGAGGTGAAAAGTTGGAGTCTTATTGGTGTAGATCATGGTCCTAGGAGGACTGGCTAGCTCTGAGAACTCAATATGGTGAGTATCGGAGAGCAATCTCATAAGAAGGCAACTTACCTGTCCAAGATGATTGCTGAAGGGAAGAACAGACCGGCTCAACAGAAGGTCAGAGCAGTTTCAGCAGCTGCATGTGAGAAGTTTGCTGTGTTCTTCTCTAACAGAGTGTTCCCCATCAGGACCATGATCTCCCCAACTGGGCTGTCTCAGCCCTGTGGTGGTGTGTTGGTTGTCTCTGAGAGCACTCCCCTTGCCTGGAGTGAGTTCAGACCAGTGTGGGTGGAAGAGGTCTGTGTGATGACTTTAAAGCTGCAGCCGCATACTGTAAGCTGGACCCAGGCCCAACCTGTTTTCTGGTGGGATGCATGCGCCAAGTCCATTGGCACAGTGTTCACCAAGATAGTCTGGCATTCACTTTCACAGGGGCTATTCTCAAGTACCTTGGAAGAGGCACTGGTGAAGCCCCTTTTAAAAAACATCTCTTGACCCTGACATCTTGGCAAATTATAGGCTGGTCTTTAACCTTCCCCTTCTTGGGAAAGGTTATAAAGAAAATAGTGACTCTGCAGCTCAAAGCTCACCTCATGGCCTTTGACATCTATGAGTCCCTCCAGTTGGGATTTAAGTCAGGCCACAGTACTGAGACTGCATTGGTCAAGGTGCACAATTATCTCCTCAGGGCTAGAGATCAAGGGGAGTGGCTAGTACTTGTCCTCCTCAATCTGTCATCAGCATTTGACACTGTGGACCATACCATGTTGTTGGATCACGTGAGGGGGCTCTGTGGACTCACAGGCACTGTCATCAACTCATTCGAATCCTTTCTTACAGACAAGACACAAAGAGTGGTGATGGGGAGTTTCTCCTCCCACCTGAAGCCCCTGCTCTGTGGAGCTCCCCAAGTCTTGATCCTCTCACCCATGTTGTTCGTAGTGTACATGCTGCCCCTGGGTGAGATCAGATGTTAGTGTGAAGTTTCAGTGCTATGCAGATAATACCCAACTGCATATGTCCTTTGCTCCTGGGACATGTGATGCAGTGGTGGTGCTAAATAAATGTCTGGCTGAGATCCAGGACTGGATGTCTTCTAACAGTTTGAGGCTCAGTCAAGAGAAAATGAAAGTGCTGCTGATTGAGCCTGGTCGCTGGGGGAGGCAGAGGCTGTGAGGGCCCGAAGAGGCATGATGCTAGGTATGGCCCCTCTTTTAGTGTCTGCAAAGGTGAAAAATATGGGCGTGATCCTGGATGGTGGATTGTCATTTGAAGCTCAGGTGTCATCCATTGTCCAGACTGGTTGTTACTATCTTAGTAACATCACCTGGATTAAAGCCTTAAGCCCCTCTGACAATCTACCCTCACTAGTTCACCCTTTTGTAACATCCAGACTTGACTACTGCAATGCTCTGTATCTTGGGGTCAGTGGAAAGATCCTGCATTGCCTCCAGCTGGTGCAGAATACAGTGGCCAGGTTACTGACAGGCCTTCTAAGGTCCTGTCATGTGACCCCCAGTCCTGCACAATCTGTACTGGCTGCCGGTAAGGTGGAGAATCTCCTCAAAGTGGGCTTATTCACCTATATGGCCCACTATGGAATGGGTTTGGGCTACCTGCATTACCTACTGACTCCTACCCTCTCCCTGCACTCTCTAGCAGTTCCCAGGGCCTGGCTTAATACCTCAGGAGATTGTGCCTTTGAGGTGGCAGTGCCAGTTTTGTGGAACTCACTCCCAAGGTCCTTGAGGGAGGTGCCTTTGGTGGAAGCTTTTAAATGGGGTCTGAAAGTGTATCTATACAGAGAAGCATTTGGGATTGTGTGATCTTCTTACTCTTATTAACTCAGTTACTATATTTTGTTGCTGTTGTATTTTATATGTTTTTTATTCTATTTATAATTCCATTTCATTTTGCCTGGATCCTGTACAGCATCCTGAGCCTCAGGGAAAGGTGCTTAAGAAATAAAGCCTTACTTACTTACTGAGATGACTAGTGTAGCAAGTAAGGTAGTCTGCGGGCTAAGGCTCAGAAGGAACTGCAGCTAGCTGATGGAATTAAGAAGGGGGAGAAAGCCTTTTTTCACTATACTAGCAAGAACAGGGCCAAGAAAGATGGGATTGTTATGCTAAGAAAAGAGGACAGGTGAACAGAGGAGAATGGGGGCAAAGCAGAGGTACTGAATGAGTATGTCTGTTCCATCTTCACCAGGCAGAAAATGGACTGGTGCCAATAGAGGGAAGAAGAGAAGCACTGGGGGGGGGGGGGCGAAGGGAACAGATGTAGTGATGGAGGTGGATAGGGTGAGGACAGAGCTGCTAGCATTGAAGGTGGACAAATCCTGAGGCCTGGATGGATACACCCCAAGGGTGCTGAGGGAACTGTCGGAGGAGCTTGCAGAACCATTTGCTGGCTTTTTCAGTAGTTCTCTGGAGTCAGGCATGGTAATGCTGGACTGGAGAATGGCACATGCAGTACCCCTCCTTAAGAGTGGTCTCAAGGACAACCCAGGAAATTACAGACCAGTCAGTCTGAACTCAGTCATGAGCAAACGCATGATGACCATACTGAATGAAAGTTGGTAGAGTATCTAGATGAGCATTGTCTCCAAGATGGGAAGCAGCATGGGTTTATGGAAATGGAGGTTGTGTCAGATGAATCTGATTAACTTCATTGACTGGGTCACTAAAACACTGGACAGGGGCCAAGCAGTGGACATGCTTTACCTGGACTTCAGCAAGGTCTTTGACTCTGTACCCCACAAGAGGTTGATCAGGAAGTTGGCAGATCTTGGGGATAAAGAAGTTGACCAGGTGGGTGGGAAACTGGCTGAGTGGCAGGACCCAGAGAGTGGTGGTGGGAATAAGTTATTTAGCACCAGGAGGTCAACAGTGGGGTCTAGCAGGGCTTGGTGCTAGGACTGGTGCTGTTCAGTGTCTTCATAAATGATACTCGGGATGGCATTAAGGGGAAATGTGTCTATTTGTCAATGACACTAAGCTCGGTGGGAGGGTGAACACAGCAGAAGGGATACAATACCTAAAGGAGGATATGGAAAAACTAGAGAGGTATTCCTGGATTTGACAGCTTGGCTTCAATGCAAAGAAGTTCAGTTATGCACACTGGAGCAAGAATCCCAGGATGTAGTACAGCCTGGGATGGGTCTGGGTATCTACATCAGAGCAGTAGAAAGATCTGGGAGTGATGATCACTAGTGGCCTGAAGCACTCCACACAGTGTAGGAAAGCAGCAGCAAAGGCAAATAAAATGTTGGGCTGCACTGCCTGAGGGAGAAAATACTGCCTTTGTACAGGTTATTCGTAGGTCACATCTGGAGTACAGTGTACAGTACTGGTGCTCATACCTCAAAAACGATATTAGCCTGCTGAAGACAATGCAAGCGATGGCAGTAAATGTCCAGCATGGTAGAACATACAAGGAGAGGCTGGAGGCCCTAAACATGTACTCTCTGGAGGAGAGAGGAGAGAGAGAGAGAGAGAGAAAGAGAGAGAGAGCGAGAGAGAGAAGGGAGACATAACTGAGATTTCAAGTATTTGAAAGAAATGAATAGGGTGGATAGGTAACATCTCTCTACACTTTGTGGAAACCGAAACACGAAGGGACACAGTCTCAAATTGGAGGGGGGGTTAGGAGGCAGGATAGGAGGGCACTTCTTCATACAAAGGGTGGTGGCAAGTTGGATCATGCTTTCAGAGGAGGTGCTTTTTTTGAAGTTGGTGGGCAGCTTCAAGAGAGGTTGGGATAGAGTTAGGAGAAAAGTAAAGGTCAAGGGAGCAGTGGACGGAGGAGGAGGGCAGATTGGGGAGTGGGGCAGGGTCACTAGCATAAGCTGAGGACCCTGCAATATGAGCAGATTAGATAGACCAAATGGCCTTTTTCTGCTGGCTTCTTCATATGTTCGTGTGGGTACTGGGTCAATATGACACACAAAGAATTGCATAGGAAAAACGGGGTCATAAAAATAGCCTGTAGAAATATAGCTACAGGGATATGTATATATATATATATACAGTATATCTTTTTTTTTAAGTCTTTGGTAACCAGGTAAGGCCCACTAGGCACAAGTGCCTGTTTTCAGGGGCAACCTGGGAGCACTGGGCAGTTAAGTGACTTGCTCAGAGTCACACAGTGTGCAAGTGGAGGTTGTGAGAATCAAACTCAGGTCTGGTCTGCTGGATGTATCAAGCTCGTTCACACCTCGTTCCTCTAACCTCTAGGCTATACTGCCAACTGTGAATATTATAGCGCAGGTACTGTTTAGCACTACCCCTGTAACTATAACCAGACAGAAAGAGCTGTATGGTGTCAGGACACAGGAAAGCAGGGGACATAGGCTCTGCTGGGAGGCACTATGCTGAGCAGCTGTTGTGGCTCTGTGGGTAGAGCCACAGGCAGTGGCAGCAGACCAGGGTTTGGTTCTCGGTCCTGTAACAGTTGTTGTTTTCCTTATTTGTTTACTGTTTTGTTCTCTGTCCCTTCTCAAACAGTCCCCCCGAGGTTTCTCTCCATCCCAGAGTTGCCTCTCCCCTGGAGGTAGTTATTTTAAGTTGGGGGGGGGTTGGAGCGCAGACCCCTGTAACAGGGGATGCAGTGGGAAGAGCCCCCTGCAAAAAGTAGTTTGTTTTTTGAATGTTGAGTG
This sequence comes from Neoceratodus forsteri, assembly GCA_016271365.2. Classification (NCBI taxonomy): domain Eukaryota; kingdom Metazoa; phylum Chordata; order Ceratodontiformes; family Ceratodontidae; genus Neoceratodus; species Neoceratodus forsteri. The sequence goes on from CM057458.1 coordinate 1,092,495,564, forward strand.
TGGTGATAGCGCTCGCTGTTTTCCTGAGCACTATTATTCACCACCTTAGTTTTACTTGCAGTGATTTATATGCGCGGTAGTTGACCGTGCTGTTATTGCTTGTGGTGTTTTGACCTCATGCCATTTGTATGTTCATAAAGATATCTGTCCCAAAGCAGATTTTAATTAATTTGCAGTGTTTCAATTTATTTAGTATGACAAATGAATAATGTAAAAAACAGACAATACTCATGCATGCTAAAGTGTTATTAAGTAGGAAGGCTGTGCTTGCTTTTAGTGCCTTACCTGTTGAGGATCGTTGAGTGAAGGTTCATGAACCCCAAGAGAGCCACAGACCCCAGGCTGAGAAATTCTGATTAAGGGCACACCATACATGTTTTTGCATGTGGTTCAAAGTAGCTTTATTCAAACATCTACATGCAAATTACCACATTTCTTATTCAAGGCCATAAGGAATTATTACAAGCTCATTATGTGGCCATTTACATGTCATTATCAAGAACTGCTCCTTGGATTGCATACATTAAAATGTGCACTCCGACCATTGCTGAAGGTGCCATGGCAAAGGTAAAGAAAAACTCAAAACATAAGGGAAAACTAGAGTGACACACAGCATGCTGGCAGTATATTAAAAATAGTTTATTGCAGCTTAAACCTCCACAATGACACACACTGGGGTGTTTGTCACTGTGATGATTTAAGCTGCAATACACTTTATTAATACACTTTCAGCATGGTGTACACACCAATTTAGGTTTCTTCTTGGATTGCATACAGGCTGGGCACTCACTCACTCAGAGCCCACTGTAAAGTGATGCCTTTTAGAGAACAGTACAACATGTGCTAAGTAGCACTGGAGCATAAGCACTGTTGTGCTGTTGTCAAAGTGCAGTTCAGGTATTTGTGTAACTTTTGGAGGTGCTTTTATTGTGGAATGTATGTATCATATTGAAGGCAGTCCCAAGAAATATTCACATCATGTTATGTGAACAAAGATTCAGACTGATGTTCTCCCAATCTGGCTACGTGCAATAAGAACTGTCACATAGCAATATACTTTTGTGCAGTTACATAAATTCTGAGCCTCAGTTAATTTTTGGATTTTATAAAAGTGTCCACCATACCTACTGTAGCACTAAATGAGAACATACCTTTCAAAAGTGGGAATTTGTACAGTGAAAACTCCCCATAGTGCCTTCACAGTGCTTAGAATATAGCTGTGTGCTTAATACAGTATATGCAGTAGGTCTCCATCACTCGTTTGCATGTGTACAATGCCTAACATTGTGCTGTTGCACAGGCTACGTTTAGTCACATAAACTGAAGTTTTAAAAATAGTAAGTATTGTGCTAAGTTAGCATCAGGGAACAAACCTCAGTTTGTACAGTATGTGGTCTGTGAGATGTTAAACCTTTGAATGTGATGCCCTATGAACACAAATGTACTATTTGTACCTGTTCAAAATGTGTGCCCTTTTTTTCTCACAAAAAATAAGACTATCAGAATGGGATGACTGATGTATTTTTTATGTTTGATCGTGTATATTTGACTTGTGAGTCTTGTTTACACAAAAATTTTAAAATAAAGGAAAGTTAAAAAAAATAAGGTCAGAAAACTGTTAGAAACAGGCCAGAACATTAATCTAAGAGTTATTGCATTCTACTATACTTAGTAGTTGCTATCTAGATCTGCAAAAACTGATGACGTTTATTTTTTTTTAATTTTTTTATGAGAGGCTTGTGCAAAGCTTTTGAGTCATACCCTGTGCTTCACTAACCATCAGACTCATACCAGTGTGTGTGTGTGTGTGTGTTTGTGTGTGTGTGTGTGGCGATCTACTGTTCAGTAAGCAATTAGCTTCAAATAAAACAAACTCACTTGTCATCTGGACTTCCCCCAAAATCAGCCACACCCACACCAAAACTTGGTTTGTAGTTTGAAACTTTATTGGGTAGATACACAGTTACAAAACATTTTACATATTATACCATCATGAACATATCTTATTTATAACCATTTCTTCTGGGGCTGCCCCTTTATTTACATATCCACAAACTTCACAACATTTTGCTGTTAAGTTCTTTGGCGTGGGAGTACAAGACCCAATACCCCTTTCACCATCTTTTAGTTTTGCCTGGGTTCAGGTGTCCCCACCTGATCTCCCCAGCCCTGCCTCCCCTGAACTGACAACCCCATGGGGAGCCCTCCCCTGCCCTGCTGTACCTGTATCTGTCCAGGCCCCTTTATTCCCCATTAGCCTATGGAATCCTATCAAATGTTGCTCTCACCTAGCAATCCAAAAACCTAGGCACCTTGTGCCGCCATTGCCCTCACTCAGCAACCCAAAACTTTGACACCCTGTGTGTCACCATTGCCCTCACCTGGCAACCCAATACTGCCCCTCTGCTATGTTGTACTCTGCAAGTTGGGTGGCTGGATGGGTGGAAAGTTAAAGGAAACAACTGAAGGAGACAGGGGGATTTCTCTCTGCAGCCCCTTTTCTACCCCCTTCAGGCCCTCTCCCAGGCCCCTCTTTGCCCTATCATCTTGCACCTTCGATCCTACTGTCCTTCCACTCCCTAGACCTCCACCCCTTCCCCTGTGATGTTATACTCCCTCCACCTGTGTGACATCATCTCTCACCCCGCCTCCTCCGTCCCTCCTCTTCTCATGATCCTACCCCTACTTTCTTCCAGCTAATCTCAGGTGGGGCCAATGACAATCTGGGCTGCCCTTTTAATAGGACAGCCTCTTTTGTCATCTGGACTCTCCCAAAATAAGCCATACCCACACCAAAACTTGATTCACAGTTTGAAACTTTATTGGGTAGATACTTAATTACAAAACATTTTACATATTATACCATGACCAACATATCTTATTTGCATCCATTTCTTTTGGGGTTGTCCCTTTATTCACATATCCACAAACTTCACAATATTTTGCTATTTCGTTTTTCTTTGGCTCGGGTGTACAAGACCTGATGCCCCTTCACCATCTTTTAGCTCTGCCTGGGTTCAGGTGTCCCCATGTGATCTCCCCAGCTCTGCCCCTCCTGAGGTGACTTCCCCATGGAGAGCCCTCCCTTGCCCTGCTGAACCTATATCCAGCCATGCCCCCTTTTTCCCATTAACCCATAGGCTGACCAATCAGTCTAGCCTCTGGGCTTCCCCCAATTAAAAGCTAGAAAATATCCCCACCTATGACCTTGACATTTTTCAATAGTTTCTCTGATTGCCCCATTTAATGCAGTGTTGCCCACCCTGGACATATGGACCCCATCTGAGTAGCACATCCCCAGTGTGTCACATGTAATAAGGCTCATGTTTTATGTATAGCCCCCAGCCCTTCTTAGCCCAATTTGCCATTTTCCTGTTTACCCATTTTCTGGCTTTGTGTACCACCACCAAAACCCTAGAGTGTTTCCAGCACCTCTATGGTATAATTTCTGACCATAATATGGTCCCGTGTGGCCACCGGGCTTTTATCACCTTAAAGTCCCTCAAGATCATGTGGACCAGAACCACCCATGGTATGTTTCCCAAATCATTCCCCCCTGCGTGCACCATGATCATATGTGGAGATGGGAAAACCTGCTGAAATTGTCCATTAACAGCAGGAGTTGTCTCCATCTCAGTCCCTTTTGCCCATACCATTTGACTGTGGTCCTTTCTGGATCCTCTCTCAGCCATTGACCCCCTGCCATGGACACAGCCCACCACTCTGCCCAATGGATAAACGAATCGCCGATAATCCAAACCACTCGACGCCATCCAAAGCCTGAAAAACGCAAATAATAGATGTTATTTTCACTTCCTCACATACTTCCTGTAAACCTGGAAGGAACACCTGCCCACTCTCTGCACTTCTGCATCAGTGCCTCCAAGACTAGCCACCTCTGATGCCACCCCTATCCTGAGTGAGTGAGTTGCAAACCTCTTGGAGTCCTCCCCAACAAATTTCATTCCATTCTTTAGGATGGTTGAGACCTGGACTGCGGTGGCCAGATCCCCATTGCCGTGCTTGAGAAAACAGCTCCCTCCCTGGGGCTTGATTGCAAAATATTCCTCCAAGGCTTCAGCCACCTTCCCTCCTTTATTCCCATCCCACTGTAACTCAACTTTGACCCCCTTTCCAGCCTGGTCCGTCTTCGACCATCTGAGCCATACCATTATGGCCCCCCTACCCAAGAGATGTCCTGCTCTTGGAGACCCCCCTTGTATCCCACTTGCCCTTTGCCACCACCTCACTGACCCTAAATGCCCCTTTTTGCATCACTGTAAATATGGCCACAAATTATCTGGCCTCATATGCCAAGGAGCATACATGTGTTAAGCTGTCATTCAACCTGCCCAGCAGGTCCCTGCAGATAGGTCTGCACCTGTCCACCTGCTGGCCTTGCAGCCTGATCCAAACTTGCAGTATCTGCTAGATTGCCAGGCTCCTGGTTGGGGTCCTCATCCCTGGAGTTGGCAAACCATGCCTATACTAGAGAGGTGAATGCCAGTGGTGGATCCTGACATCCCCCCTCTCACCACCATGTACCTAATGATCTGGGCTTCTGATATTGGGCCACTTACCTCCAAACCAGCCCTCTCCGGGAACTCCTGGAAACTCCTCCATGCTGTCTCATAGGCCCTCAGCATGTTAGGAGCCCATGCACTCTGAAAGAGTAGCTGGGCTCGGTCTATCCAGTCTCCCAGAGGCATGGAGGCACCTGAGTTCTCTGGACGGCTGCCCTCATGGCTATTGACTGGAACCCATCCAACTATAAACATGAGAGGCTGTCAGCTATGTCGTTCCTGACCCCTTCCACGTGCTTCACCTTAAAAGACAAATTCAACCTCAGGCCTTCCCATACCAGCATGCGTGCCACCCTTAGTACAACTTCCATAGAACCCGATTTCCAATTTATCACTGACACCACTGCCACATTATCACAACGGAAAATGACTTTCTTGTTTCTAAAGTGTTCTCTCAAAACCACCATGGCCACCCATATGGGAAAATTTTGAAAATGTTATGTCCTTGTTGAGGCCCAACTCCACCCACCAGGCTGGCCATTTTTTGATATCCATTCACCCTGGCAGTATGCCCCCATGCCTAAACCCCCATCAGCGTCCATGTAGAGCTCCAGTTCCTCACCCGACTCTCAATTATCCTGCCAGAAAGTCACCCCACTGTATCTTGCTAAAAAATCTTCTCATGCTAACAGATCCTCTTTCATCCCTTTGTTGATGTCTACCCAGTGATGGAGCAGCTTGGCCTTGGCTGATGCCCTAGCTAATTGCTTGGTAAACATCCTGCCTGGGGCCATGGCCTTGCAGGCAAAATTCATATGCCATAGTACCTGCTGCACCATTCTAAGCTGTACTCTCCATTTTATCTTAATCTCCTGAAATAGCCTTTTGAGTTTCTCCACCTTGCCCAATAGCAGGTGGAACACTGCTGTCCAGGTCTAGCTCAATGCCCAAGAATTCTAGCTGCCTGCTCAGGCTTTCGGTCTTATCCTCGGTCAGCGGTACCCTTATCTCCTTGCATATCCTCTTGAAACCTTGCAACATGGCCTGCATGTTCTCTCTCCCCTTCCCAATGAATAGGAAATCATCCAAGTAGTGGATGATAGCCCCCTGCCTGTGGTGGACCAAGAAAACCCATTGCAGCCAAATACTGAAAACCTTGAATGTAGCGCATGCCACAGAACAACCCAGGGGCATTGCTTTGTCAAAGTAATACAGTCCAACCCCGTTTATCTGAACTGCCTGGGGGACATACTATCGGTTCGGATAAATGGGAGTTTGGATAAGCAAGATTGCTTATATACAGTAGTGTACTGCATCATTTCCAGATTAGTTGAAGTACTGTATTGTACCTGCTTACAGAAATAGACTCCCTTATCGAGTCACCAACACACATGACCTGCCTATGCCCAACTACCGTTTACTATCTGCAACCACTGGGCAACAATTGCGTTACTGACACACATGACCTCAGGACATCAGCTGAGCCAGTTGGACTCATTTTGAATTGGGAGCTACCGTATTTGTTCAGCTTCCATTTGGCTCCCTAGGGCTTTTGTTCACTGACCTGCTCCTGTCAGTAGGAGGAATCATTCTGGTGGTCAGAGTTCACCTGCTGCTGTGTGGCTTTTGGAAACCACTCCGGATTCTGTCCCTTTAACAGATTGAACGAAAAAAGGTATGTGACTTCAGGTACTGGACACTGCTAAAACTGTAACTACACTCCCCCAGTCTACAAACTACTACTTGTTCCTGCTTGTCCCTCAGTGTTTATATTGAATTTCATGGTGGTATTCTCACCTTGTTAAGCTGTTGATCGTTCCCATTGTGATTTTACATAGCTGCAATCGAATTTGTTAATGGCTACCTGCAATCACAATGGGAAAGATCAACAGCTTTAACAAAGTAAGAATACCACTGTGCATTTCAATAGAAACACTGGGGGACAAGCAGTCAGTTCATTAGATAGGGAGGTTTGGTTTATGAGGTGTCGGATAAACGGGGTTGGACTGTACTTCCCTTGGAATTGGAAACCTGAATTGGAAACCTAACAACTCCCGGTCCTGCTTCTGGACTGGTAGTAGCCTGAAGGCTGACTCTGTGTTGGTCTTTGCTACCCATACCCCGTTTCTGGCTTTTATCCGTTTGACTGTGTTGTCCAAAGTGATGCAGGATACTGTGCTCCTTTCAGGTGCGCTGACATCATTCTCAGAGTCCCCCTCAGGGTATGATAGATGATGGATCAGTCTGAATTCTCCTGGTGCTTTCTTGGGCATGATGCCCAATGGAGAAACCCTGAAGTGGGGGAATGGAGGGGTCAGGAAAGGGCCTGCCACCCTTCCTGCTGCTACCTCCTTTTTAATCTTGCCTTCCCCTACTTCCTCCCTTCCTTTTATGGATCCAGGTTTTTTGCCCTCATATTCTTCCTTAACCCCAATTAATATACTGTAAATTAAACCCCTCCATCAGAATTTCCCCCACTCTTTTGTCTGGGTAGTCCTCAGTCCATGTGATTACCACCTCTGCCTTAAACCGGGGTCCCTGCCAGAGGGGAAAAACTCTGCCAGGTGCCTGCCATCTGAGGCTGCTCATCGCCCCCCTGTAGCCTCCCCTCCCGCTCTTCCATCTGAAATTTCCCCCTTGTCCATTAAATCCCACCTCCCCCCCATATCTACTCTGAAAAGGGGTGCCCTTGTGTTGAAACTGTGCTCCAGTCCCCCTGGGTCCGACATCTGGATACTGGGTGAGAGGCTCCGCATCCCGAACATGCATGACTGTATTTACAGCTATGCCACATGCAGTTAGCCTTATTAAATGCCCAGCAGGTCTTTGTACCCATTGTTCCACTGGCCCTCTTCCCTTCACTGCCTGTACCCCCTTGGGCTGACAATGTCCTAATCCATAATTCTGACAGAGTCATGTCCCACCTGATGTCCCCATGTGATGCCACCCTTTGCCGGAACTTCTCATCATATATCAGCCAGCCATACCCACTCTTGACCTTAAAAGCATCCCTGATGATGGCCGGATATGTGAGTAATGGTATAGATAACTCAGGTTTTGTCTGCAACATAATTGCACTGAAACGAGTGAAACCCTCCATCCATGCACCGAAGGTTTTTCCCTTATAACTAGTATCTTCACTGTTTTTTACCAATATTGCCAGAGCTACCGCTATTTCTGAATTTCCTACTGACTCCTTTTGCTCATACTTTTCTGCTGTGTCCTTGTCAGTCAGGGCAAACATATCCACATACTCACCCTTCCATATTTTCTCTTTGAGAGCCTGCGATATGTGGTCCCCCAGGGTCATCCCCGGGGGCCATCTGTAGCTGCCCTTGCTCACCCCTTCCCCCACCCCGTACTCTGCCCCCTTTCTCTGTTTTCTTCACCTCCTTCAGATCCTTCCACACTTTATCCACCACCTCCCAACCTTTTTCACCCTGCTTATCCATGACACCTTCCAGGTAGTCCTTAAGACTGCCATCTACTGTTAGGTCTACCACCAGTTCCTTACCCATATCCAGTTGAGGCTTACCACCCTCATCTGGGTTGCTCCTGGTCAGTCTTTTGTTGGGTCATCCTTTCCGGGCTAGAGGGTCCTTCCTTTTGTCTGTCTTCTTCTCTCTTTCCTCCTCTGCCCTCCTGGACTCCTTTATAATGGCCTGCACTTGGTCCATCAGCTCTGCTGTGTTTTGCGCCAGGAGCTCACTGGTCTTTTGTTTAGGAGCCTTCTTAGGTGCCATCCTGTATTCTGTAACTTAATAATAGAAAGAATATAAGACCCAAAACACGACAACTAACTCCACCCCATTGGGGATCCTACAATGGAGACAAAACTTGGCCACCCGCCCCTGTTCCCCCATCATGTGGCGCGAGCACTGCGAGGAGATATGATAGGGCCTACTACTGCTCCACGGTGCTCTAGCAGGCTGTTCAACCTTGAGGGGGCTCAAATGCACCCCCCACCTGCCCTGCTTCTCCTGAGCCATGGCTGATATTAAAATCTTTTCCTTTTGCCAATGCTGTGCTTGAATTCACATGCCGCTCCTAGTCAAGTAATACGTCTTTTATTATTATTATTGAAAAATATTATTTTTGTACTCATCAATTAATGCTGTTTGGGCCCTATCTATGCGGGGCCCTCAATGAAACCCCACGTTTTTTATTTGGCTGTGTCTCCCCCATCCACTTAGTCTGCCACCCCGATGGCACCACATTGCCAAGCTCTGCTCACCACCACCACCCCCACTGTAAAGCCCAAAACCCTGTGGCTGCTGATTTGGTTTTCCATTCTAAACTGAACAAAGGAAAGAAACACAATTTTTTTTTTTTTCGCTTCTTATGAAAAAAAACCTCCTTAAGGTCATCCTGGCTCCAATGCACTTGCAATGTGGCACAACTGTGAGGCTTGTGAAGTTCTCCTTTATTGCTGATTTAGGTCCCATGTGGCTGTTCCCTGCTGGGACCAGAGCAAAATTATTTACTATAGTTCTCTGCCCTGTATTGCCCAAAACAGCTCAATATTTATGCACCTCGACTGGGGGAGGCACACCAAAAACATGCTGCTTGTCCCCAAAAATAGTATATTTGTATGGAACCCCCCACCACTCCCTGTGTGGCCTTGTCCAACATGTTAGGCCCAACTGGCATCCGCTTCCATTCGAGGCTGGCCTGCCCCAAAACGCTACCCCACGTGGCATCCTCGCCAATGCTGGTAATTGAGCCACACCATGTGGCCGGTGCTCCAGTTAGCCAACTGCAGAGCCTGGCATTGGAAAATTTTTGGAGCCGAGAAAAAGGAAAACAAAAATCCTCTGGTGGCCCGAGGACTGTGCCTGGCAGACAAGATATCACAGTGACTCCCTCTAGTGGCTCCTACAGAGGGAGCCATACTGTTCATGGCACCCCCAAACTTTATCTCATCCTCTCCTGCGGCCCTCATTGCTGGAAACACACCATGTGTACCTAATGCCCTCTGTACCCATCTGACTGTAGGTTGAGCCCACTGCTGGGCTATCTGTAAGTCAGTGGCTGCCTAGAACTATTCTGCATCCTCTCTTCTGCACCTGCCTACCAATTCCAACATTCCCCACCCTTTTTTTGTTATACTTGGGCCCAACTCACACACTCTGTGGTGCATGCCATGTGGCTTGACATGCTGGAGCCCCAAATCACAAATGTCCAGTTTGTTTTCCTCCTTCCATGGACTGCAACAACAAAACCCTACAATATCTAGCCAAGGACCAAAAACCTGAAGATACTTTACCCGAATGGTACCTCACGACCTTCCAGCAAATGGGATGCTCTGTAGGGCTGTCCCTAGTACATTACTTGCAAACATTTCAGAGCAACAAAACAGGCCACTAGTAAGAAAGTATTAAAAACATTGTTATCTTGCTAGGCAAACAGAATAAAAAAACTCATCTGAGCACACCAAACCATACTCCGAGTATAGTATAAATCCTTTAAGAAGTGGTAGCAGCCAGCAGTGGGCCTGGCTTACCCTACCCTACCTCACCTGAAGTATCTACCCGGTTTCCAAAATTGCCTGTGCAGCTGTAGTTGAATCAAATAAGTTGAAGGAAATAGCTGCAGGAGAGAGGGGGGATTTCTCTCCCTGTGGCCCCTTTTCTACCCCTCCAGACCTCTCCCCTAGGCCCCCCTTTGTCCTATTATTTTGCTCTTTCGATCCTACTATCCCTTTCCTCCCTAGCCCTCCACCCCTCCCCCTGTGATGTCATACTTCCTCCTCCTTTGTGACATCATCTCACCCCGCCCCTCCCATCCCTCCTTTTCTCATGTTCCTACCCTACCTTCTTCCTCCTAATCTCAGGTGGGGCCAATGACAATCTGGGCTGCCCTTTTAATAGGGCAACCTCTTTTCTCTGCAAGGTGTTTGGTAGTTAGCTGACCACTAGAACAAACATTTTAGTAGCCAAAGTTCCTGTAATGGCAGACTTTTCATACAATTGTACAAATGAGACATTCAAAATCTGGTGGCCATATGGCCACTTAAGCATCAATTTTAATCACCACTGATGAATGTTAGGTTGCCTAGGCCACTTGCCCATTGGATATCTTATGGCCTGTTCTCTCTCAAATTAACCCATAAACCCAGGATTTAAGTATAGGTCTTTAGCAGTGGAAGCCTCATGTATTAACTACTGTACCTTTGTATTGGTCAATTCATTTGTCTTTTTTTGTTGTATTTCCATGAAGTAATGTGATTTTATTTTGTCTTAATGGAAGATCTCCCATGCATCAACCTCCTCACAACCCACTATCCATGCCTTGACTGCATCTAAGGAAGAATTTAGGGACTTGAAGCTCCAGCTTGACTCCTTACGACGAGAAATAGACCGTGTTAGAGGACTGGTAAGATTATGATTTAACAACAAAACCATACCATGATTCTCACTTTCCCTACAGGCAATCCTGGGTTCATTTTCTGATTTTGCTCTGGACAATTACCTTAAAAATGTCACTTAATGTTTGGAGGAATTGTGGTTGCATAGTGTGTAGAGTACATAACTGTAAACTTGGAAACCCAGGTTTGAATCTTACTACTGTCACTTACTGACTGAATGATCTTGAACAACTCATAACCTCCTGATGCTAAATCTCCTCCCTTTCATTCTCAGTGCTTGCCCTCCCTCAAAGTTGCTCATCCTTCCTGTGTGCCTAATGGTTACTGGAGTTCATGGCCTGTAAAGTGATGTAGTTGTTCATGAAATAATACAAAGCTTTAGTATCCAGCATGTTTGAAAATCATCCATTTTAAACCAGCTTAGTTTCTATTTGAATTCTAGTGTATTACATTAATTTATCAAATTTGTCTGGCAAGTTCTGCCTCCTCATTAGTCAAGACCTGGTCACATAGGGGTATGATACCCAACATGTACCATGCCAGGTAAGGCATGTTATTTGAAGTGCGGTATAATGAAAAGGTCACAGATCGATGTACAGATATCATAGCCATGTACTTTTCATGCAGACCTCTGCCTGTGAGCACTGATAAAGGTTTATGCCATCATTTATTCATGTACTTATTATTAAAGGTATAAATAGAATGACTTATGTTGACATTTTGTGATTAAATAACTGGCTTCTTAAACAAAATACACATTACCGCAAAAGGGGCTTGCCTTTTCTCCTATCCCTCTCTTACCAGGATATGTTCCACAAGTGCCGTATGTATCTCTATACAGTATAAGCAATGACTATGGAAAACACATAATTCATAAGAAATAATTAATAGTTCAAATAAGCAACTTACAGCAGTAGTATTTGTTAGTCTGCAAAAAAAATCATAATATAGATTTTTAGCAATACTGTATTTTTTGGCATTTTAGGTTCATCATCAATATATTTTTAATTATCTCATCTATTTTTGAAACAGCATTCAATGGGCCCTATACACTAATGGGTGGGTAATATACACTGGAGGAATGTAACCTACCCATGGAGCTCTGCACCTGCAGAGAGGTGCGCACCAGCTGGTATTCATTACCAGACACCACCTGTCCATGGCCTCTGCTCCCCCCATGCACAGGACTCCACAAGGTGGGCAGGGGCAGAGTTGTGGACCTGGCTGGGCATACAGTTGGATGCCCTAACTGGGTCCCTCAGTGGATCCCCTGTGCTGCAGGGCATGCATTGGCAGTGCACCCCATGAAAGACCAGTGGCCGGTGGCAGTGGAGGTGAGAGGAAGGCAGTCACTGGCCCTTCCACGATGTGGCACTGGAGTAGTGTGCGGGGATGGGGTGGGGGGTCTGCTGGTGGTGCTGGGTGGCATTCTACCCCACTATATGCCTGGAGGGACTGGTGGTGGGTGTGGGCCAGCAGTGCCATTCTGGGGAGGGGGTAGAATCCTTGGGCCAGTGCCCCTGTGTGGTGTGTGTGTGTGTGTGTTGGGTGGGGGGGCACCTGGTAGGGGGCCATGCACCATTGTGTGCTGGAATGGGTGGTGCCGGGGAGGCCATAGAGGGTACCTCCACAGTGGTCCCAATGGTCATGCGGGCTACCTGCCCCATCCGGGTGGAGTCCCAATGTGTGCACAGGGTGCATAGGGGGCTTACAGCAGGGCTCTCTCTGATGTACCTGCATCCCCCTCTGCACCCCCGTGACTAGCACTACATGCCTTTGTGTATGGCCCATAGTAGACAAGCCTCTACCCACCCCCCCCCCTGCATGTTGTGGTACACGCTGGTGTGGGATTGGGCATAGGGCTGTGTGCCCCCCTTCATGCATCCCATGTGGGGGGCACAGTGGGTGAAGAGTGTCTCCATGCCTCACATACACAGCACGGAGGCACTTCGTGCATAGGGCTCATTGTTAGTGTTTCATTAACAAGTCAAGGCAAATAATATTATACAAACAGAGGTGAGAGAGAAGTAAGTGCCTTAACTGGGACAATTAATATGTGCATTCTTGGCAATTTAAAAAAAAATCTCAGCCTCTGACTTTACTTCCTGACTGCACAAACAATATTCATACAGTAGCTGTATCATGATGGTGCTATTACAGGATTCTGATGGAAATAGCATAGTACCACACAATGTTTTGCTTTTGTGGTGGTTGTGAAACTAGAGCAGGACCTTTTATAATCCCAGGAATTTATAAGAGAAAATGTATATACCTGTGCTATTGTTTTTGTACCAGAAATACATCATTACTAAAAATCATTATGATGAAATGTGTTTGCCAAACAATAAATGCTGCTGCTTTTAACAATTACATTTAACTTGTAGTTTCTTAATAGGAATGTCTGCTGAATCAAGACCTTATAATTTATTCAACAAATATCTTACAATAGGAATTCAATTCACTTCAATATCATAGAATCCAATTTCTATTTTACATACATAATTTCAGAAATGTCAGGATAAATAGGCTGTTTAAACTGAACACTTGTTATTGTTGCAATAAACATTTTGTTTAAAGCAGCAAGACTAGTCATTTCTTTCTGTTGTATTTCATTATCTTAGCAAGATGAATAATGCTATAGCTTTGAATAGTTACTGCTCTCTTAACAGGCAAGTCATCACAGAAGTAAATAGTGCAGGGTAATGCTATACACAAGGTAATCAGAAGCGTGCCAGCAACATACTGATATGTCCCTATTATGAATAAATATGCACACGTGAAGAATAACACCCAGGAACAGAGCTGCTGAATATTGTTTAAGTTCAAGCTTATTGTTACAATCATATGTATCCAACACACAGTTGTTACGTAGAATACAAATTGCTAAATATTGTTGGGATATTCCACCTGTACTGTATAGAATACTAGTTACACATATAATAATAAACTACTGACCTTAAAATGGCTAAATGAATTACAGATATTGTACCCCAATGAAGAATTTAAAAATGCCCATATTCATTGTGGTTAAAAAATAAAAATAGGATGGATAGACCAAAAAGATTTTGCTGGAGAATCTATTTTAGTAGTTATTATTTTCCAATGCTTTAAAGCAAGGTAGATTAGTGATTTCCAGAAGGGAGAGTGAAATGTTTACCATAGGTCATAAGATTAACAAATACTGGGGTGCATACTTCACAGTTCTTAATGAAATACATTGTAATATTACCAGAATTCAGAAAAAGTTTTTTTTTTTTACTTTTTTCCTAAAAAAGTGTTTTTGTTTTTCAGAACAACACCTCACTTTTCATATTGATACATAAAAGTTGTTGTGATATTAATGAGATATAAACATTTATATACTCTATCAATATATATAAATTGCCTAAATTTCACAGTCTATTTGCAAATACTTGTACTGATAAATTTGAAAATTAGAAATATGTATCAATATACTTTTTTTACAATTAACATATTATATTGACATGCATAGACACATCCATACATGAACACTATATCAATGTGCTCTATTCATACTGAACTGACTCCAGGCTTTTATTTTAAAAAAAGTAAGCTTCAGGGCCTAATGGTTCAAATGTTATGCCTTTTGAAGTATATATTTTTTGAATGGGCTAACTTTGGAACCATTATGGCTAGGAACTTAAATTGTTTTAAATGGAAGCTTTGAGTCAGCTATGCTGATGAATTAAGCTTCCATGTATCGATATGAATATGTAAAATTGTGTAAAACATTTTTAAATCCTGTTGATAATCTTTGAAAGACTCTGTTCTGCAACAGAATAAGCATTTTTTTTCTCATTTCAAGAACTAATTATGTGTGTTGTTTATACTTTTAGAACCTACAGCTAGAGAACCAGATTTCTGAGACAGAAACCAGCAATGGATCTCAATCAGACCAATACCAGGAGCAAATCAATACACTAAGGTCTCAGCTAGATGATATTAGAAAGGTAGTGTTTTTTTTCCTTTGTTTGTTCAATATAGCTTAGATTATTTCAGTAAAATAAAATACCCCTAAAGCAGAAATGAATTCAGTCTCCAGGAAATTTATAACCATAAAACCTAGTTCTTCATACAGTATGCTGTGCATACTTCTTAAGTTGCATGGCTCAGATGATGAAATTGACCCAAAGGCACTATTCTGCTGCTTCCATTTGTTATTGTTTATTTCATTAAACAGAGTAACATGAAAAAAAAAAAAAAATGTAGGCATTTATGTGGGAACGCGGAAAATAAATTTAAATTCATGCTACATGTTAAACATTCTTTTCATGCAGTTTGTGACAGTGTCTAATGAAAAGGGATAGGCAAAATAAATATGATTGCCAAAAGCTTATGCAGTTCATTGATTCTCCTTGTTTAATGAGTCATTATGAATGCTTCCCACAGCCTCCACTTGAAAGTACTGATCCCATCACATAGAGAACTGGGGCTTTGAAAGTAGCTCTTGGAAAATCTTATAACCTCTTATGTAAATAATTATATTTTTTCTTTCTTATAGCAAATAGCTCAATATGGCCAAGAATATCAAGAGTTGTTGGCTAGCAAGATGTCACTGGATATTGAAATTACTGCTTATAAGAAGCTTTTGGACAGTGAAGAAAGCAGGTAAAACATTACAAGTACTGTGTAGTACCTTATGAAAATTCAAGTGTGTCTGTTACTTTGCAGATCAGCAGAGACTTACAGTAACTTTCTAAAATGCTCACCAGACCCCGCCAGTGGCTGCTTTTCAAATTAGTTCACAGTGAACCCACACTGAGGCACTCTTATGCTATCATGGCAGAAACCCTATCCCAGGATTTGCCTTTGTCACTGCCATATCCTGTATCTTTTGGTTAATTCTTTTGACAGTGCACTTTAATTTAATTTGCTGCATATCCTAATATTTGTTGCATTTTTGAAAACTGTTTTCCTGTTCACTTGTCTACCTACTTGTATCGCCAGTAGTGAGTGTACTTTCTTCTGTTTACTATGCTTGTTTCCTTTTTGTATACTGAACTTCCTCTATAGCACACATGAAAATTAATTATTTGAGACTCAGCATGTTCACTCCCAGTCAAATATCTAAACTAAATAAAGATTATTTAATGACATAAGATATGCTCACCTGTATGCCAAATTACGGAAAGTGAGTTTGGGCTGCTGGTGACAAATGAAAGGCTTTTATAATACTAGCATCTATTATACATGGAATGTGGAATGTCAGATTGAGCAGAACATTATAGCATTATTACATCATAGATGCAATGCATTGTAGTAGTAATAATAATATCAATTATAATAATATAGAGAATAATGTAGAGGCAGTGGTTATTATGAGAATTTTACACACACCCGAGGTGTGGGATGCCCCATAAACCCCAAGGGCGAAGCCTGAGGGGCTTATATAGGCATCCCACACTGAGGGTTTGTGTAAAATTCTCATAAATAACCACCTGCCTATTACTTTATTTTTTATAATTGCTGGTCAGCAATTTTTTCCCAGATTGATGCTGCTTGTCTGTGATTCACTCACACACACACACACACACACACACACACACAATCTTTATTAGAGAAAGAGATTTTTGTTTGTTAGGCATCTTTTTGTTTCTTACAAGTGTTTCTTCGTGCTGTGGTTGAATTTTGTTTAAGTTGCTGCAACAGCGCTTACCTCTGTTAAGCGCTTCGGAGCCGTTCCAGTGCGGTGCTGTGTTTCGGAGGCATTTCTCGGGCTGTACGGGTTCACGGACGCAGGATCAACCAGATAAGAAATTTTGAAGAAAAAAAAGATCTCCGTGTGAGGGGAAGTTATTCGTGGTGCTCCTCGTAAGCGGGATTTAGAGCCATGTTTGTTGAGTGTTTAGCCTACCATGAGAGGAGAGAAGAGCCAATCAGGATGTGGCTCTAGTTTGATTGAAGTGGCGCGTGTTTGAAATTATAACTGGTTCAGCCTATGGAAAGAATTGCTGACCAGTCTAGACAGAGGTGGCGCGTGTTTGCCGTTATAACTAGCTGAGGTAGTTATAACGGCAAATTACAACTCGATTTTACAATGTAAAAAAATTGTGACCAGTAATTATAATGTCATTATACTCAACACCATGAGCAAAGCCTTTGTTTAATTGATCAACATGCAAAATACCTAATCAACACATTATAAGAATACAGGAAATGAGCCTCGGCTCAGTGTGCCTTTCCTGTTACCATACTTTAAATAAATAAATAACTAAATGATTAAATATTAAAAAACAACTAACAATTATGATAATACTGATATGAAATGAAGGGGTCACTTATAATTCATGTTGTAAAACTAGCTATTCTAAGTTCCATTGTGCAAGTGTTTTTATTGTACTGCTTATTATGAAGTTGCCCCCAGGTCCAATTAAAGCATTTCCTTTAATGTGTGCATACTATCTCTTATGGTGGGCAAGAAATGCAAGAGTTTGTGATCTGAAGCTTACATTTCAGTGAACAATTTCTTACACATTAAGTTCTATTGTCTTTATAGTAACAATGCATTTTACCTTTGCTTGTTCATGCCTTTGGTTTTTGCTCCATTTTGCACTGCCTGTTTTATTGTAACTCTATCCTGC
Source organism: Neoceratodus forsteri (assembly GCA_016271365.2). Lineage (NCBI taxonomy): Eukaryota > Metazoa > Chordata > Ceratodontiformes > Ceratodontidae > Neoceratodus > Neoceratodus forsteri. The sequence goes on from CM057458.1 coordinate 1,092,513,056, forward strand.
TATAACACCTTCAGGTCGCACCTGGAAATGAGCCTTGTCTCAGCGTACTTTCTCTGGTCAAGAATGCAAATAAGCTCCAACTATATGGGCTGCTACTGGAAATAAGATTGCCATTATAGCTGTTACCACACCTTAAATTATCTGAAGGGCTGTTTGTTATTTGTTTTGCAAATTCTCTATCTGCTTGGCCAGGAGCATCACAGGACAAAGCATTACAGCACAAAACAAAGCTGGCAAAACATCACAGCCTGCAATGTCGGCAAACAAATCCATCACCAGACAGAACCACGCAGGCAGGTGGCAGGCAGTATGCTGTAAATGCCCCCTTGTGTCCAGTGGGTCCCCCATCCCATCTACCGATTCCCAACTCCAGCAATAGTATGTGCATCACATCCTCTTGTGATCGCCAGTGCTGCCTCCCACCAATATGCCATAATGTTATTAATTATAGGATCATCAGTCCCTGGTGAACTAGCAGCTGCCCCAATCACTGATTTTCCCCTGATGTGCAATCATGGTATTGAAATGCCACATGTCGGTCCTTGGTTTCCGTCCCCCGCTTCGCTAGTGCCCATAAGCACACAGCAGTGCAGCAGTCACGACAAACTGGGGTCCCCATCCCATCCCTTTCTGGTAGTCTGGTGGCCCCCCCATGTAGTGCCCACCACCCTGCTCCCTCCCCCATCCTGTACCCTGATCAGGTGACCAGCACAACCCTCCTTATACCACCAAGTCTGCCCAATGAACTGTCAGAGCAGGTACGGAACAGTTCAGTCTGTGCACTGGCAGTTCATTGGGTGGCTGGCCATGGTGGTGTGAGGAGGGTTGTACCAGTCCCTCGATTGGGGTATGGGATGAGGGAGGGAGGGAGTGAGGTGTTGGGCACTACCTGCCAGGTAGGGGGGTTGGGGCCACTAGACCACCCAGAAGGGATGGGCAGAGACCCTGGTTGGCTGGTGACTGCCATGGTGTTGTGTGCTTATGGGCATACTGGGGTCTGGGGGGATGGAAACCAGAGACTGACATGTACAGTATTTCAATACCATAATTGCACATCAGGGGCATATCGGGGATTGGGGGGCAGCTGCTAGTTCACCAGTGACTGACAGTCCTATACTTAAAAACATTACGGCATATCGAGTAGGGGGTGGCACTGGTGATCACAACAGGGTGTGATGCACCTACTGTTGCTGGAGCCAGGAATCGGTAGGAGGGATGGGGGACACATTGGACACCAGGGAGTCTTTACAGTATACTGCCTGCGTGGTTCTGCCTGGCAATGAATTTGTTTGCCAACATTTCAGACTGTGATGCTTTGCCAGCTTTGTTTTGTGCCGCAGTGTTTTGTCCCATGATGTTCCTTGCCAGTTCCCCTTCAGCCATTGTAATTTTACTAAGCCACACCTGGCATGCATACTCCAATACCAACCTCACTGCCAACTGATAATAAAGATCTATAATAGGATTTTTTTTTCCTTTTTCCTTTCACAAGGCATAACACAGGCACAATTTTCAATTTCAGATGCAGCCAGCATCATGCCAGATGAGTCGAAACATTTGGGTGCTGCCCACTTACAGCATGTTCTATGCCACCTTGGTCTGTTGGTTATATTTTATTCATTTATTTGAGCTGGGGGGCCACACTTCCCACACCCCATATTAAAAAGAAACAATGGGGGTTGGGGAAAGAGACCCCCAATGCAAATACACTGACAAAACCTAAATCAACAGCAAGCACATGATGAAAGTAGGCTAGCACTGCTACAGTACAGCGCAGTAAGCATGCAACAGAATTATGCTATATTCTCTGTAGCTTTGTGCTGCACTAATAGCAGTGGTCCAATATTCTACATAATCACCATTTAAGGCACCACATGCTTCACTGGAGTCCTGGGTTCAGATATGGACCAGGTTCACTTAGAGGCCTGCTGGGGGAAGGAAAACTGAGCATCCACAGGCAACTCTCCTCGTTCAGGGTGGGGGAACAGTGTGCACTGCTTCCTGGTTGCCACCTAGAGGAGGTTAAGTGGCACAGCATGGGACTGACTCTTGGTGGACCAGGTGCAGGCATTCAAATAAATGCAGCATTTGTAAATCACACACTCACTCCACTGCACATGCACTAACCTTGAGGAAGGTGAAAAAATCAGGCAGAACTGTCCCCCAACAACAAAATGATTCCAGTCACATACACTGGCCCTGCACCTGATGACCCAGGTGTCACCACTGACCAGATGCATGCATCAGTGATATTAAGGACCCCCACAGATCCCACCAGGTGGGGTAGCCCTAAGGGGAACCAAGTGATTTATGCGTCCTGGAAGAAGTCAGGGTGATGAGGCTGGGGTGGCTGGCATGATAGGAGTCAGCCAGGAGAAAAGGAGTAGAAGCAAAGGATAAAAATAATCAACACAAAAGCATTTGGATGCTATTTTCACATGTGTTGATGCATTTGCAATAGTGTCCTCAATTTATGGCAAAAATATAGGGCATGCATTGCTTATTTGATGTATGCATCATTTTTTTGAGTGCAGTTTGGGGCACATATATCAGAAGGTTAGACCACCTTGTAACTTTCAAATGCAAATTGTGGGACTGCATTAGAATTGTAATAGAAAGCTATAAAATTCCTGTGGCCAATATTTGATGGCATATCCTACCATTTTAATTAATGACAAAAATAAAGCATAATATGATTGGCCTTCTGCAAATCGTGTTGGAATTAATTAACCACCTAAGGTCAGCCTGAATAATCAAATTCAAAAGTTTCAAATTGGTGGTGATGAGGATGCCAGTTTTTTACCAGTCTAAAAATGTATTTCATTTCTGTGTTTTTTTTAATTGACTTTTTTTTTTGCTGGAATCTGAGATTCAGTACACTCAAGATCCTTCAGCAAAATGTTCTGTAAGTGCTCTTTAAAACTACAGTATCAATATGTTGTGTCATCAAACATTTTAAACATTGATCCTTGATTGTAAAATCATTAATCATTACCAAGAACAAAAGGGGACCACATTTCATCCCTTGATGCACCCCCAACAACCTCTCACTCTAATGAAGCACTTTATCCAATGTCACAAGACCTGGGTAAGCCCAATTCCCTCTAGTGTTTACAAAAGAACAAAGTAGCTAATATGGTCAAAAACCTTTTTATAAGCCCCAAGCAACACCCTTTGATATATTAAACAATTTCAGTGGTGCCTGAAGTGTTACCTCATCCCATCATATTGATCCAAACCAGTTCAGGTCAACTTGTGCACTAATCATCTTCATTAACCAGTGACGCACAAAGCTCTAAAACAGTTCACTTTCAGTGAAAATCAATTCAATAGGTCTAAAATGATTGACTGGGTCATTAGAAATTGTTATTTTAAGAATAGGCACCATGTTTTAATGTTGACTCTGGAGTCCAAAAATGAATTAGCCATTTGGCTGAATGCCCAACTTTATTTAGTCACCACTTCTTTTGTGTTTGAAACTTAGTCATTTTGGTCACTTTTTCCAATGGACACCTGCTAACATGACTGGATGTGCAGGGTTATTCACACATTCTTAAATTCTGATTTGGACCTAAATGTGGGGTCCTAAGGTCAAGATCCTTACACACTGCACTCTCTTTCTCAGTTACTGCTAAGTACAAACAAAATCTATCAAGACCCAATACAGCTGCAAAACAATGGTATTGTGGGCAGTGAGAACTATGCAAACTAGCAATTTTTACACTAACCACTGAGCCACCTAACTGCACTTTCTAGTTGTAATGCACACACACACACACACACACACACACACACGCTGACTAATACATATACACATAGATGCATATATACAGTCTTCAGGATTTCTCCTATCCAGTTTATAATTAGATTTTACACACTGCCATTTATATAAAAATGTACCTCAAAACACTCACTTTTCTAAGCAATGCATTAATACTGGTGGGTCAGGGAGTTTTTGGAGACAAATGCAAAAGCCTTTATGCAGTCAGCAACATACACATAGTCACAGACATTAAAACATCATTACTTTACTGACACTGAATGATGATCAGGGCCAGCGGGATCCAGAATTTTTAAGGAGGTAGCACTTTCCACTATAAATATAAAAACAAGACGTTCCTAAACTCTCATTAGCTCCATTTTGCTGGCCTAATGGGTTACCAATTTCTACTTCAGTACATAGCTGGATGTGCTAGTGGCCAGGACACCAGTGATATCCTGTACTCTTCTGAAAATCACCACAGCATTTTAAACTTCTACTAGTTAACCTCCACAGGTGGACAGAAGAGACCTTGGTTTAATGATAAGAAAGGGGGCAACAGGGCATCCACAGTGAGTTGGTAGGATGGAGGAACTTGATGGACCAATGTTCTTCTTTTCTTTCTAAAACTGTATGTACTGTATGCGACAGGCCTTCTAAAGGAAGACATCTCCAACAGTGCAGTGCCCCACTAGCAGTGCACTGCAATGTCCAAACTAGGTATGAACCCACGTCCTCAATGCATGGCATGAACCCACACCACTGCAGCTTATTTGCCATAACACTACTAATAAAATTACAGTGACAAGTTCTATAATGACCACTGTTATACTTTAATATTGATTTATGAATATTGTGATATGGTAATTGCCCCCCCCAAAAAAAAAATTGGTGTAAACATAACTCATAAAATTAAAAATGTACTTATTGAAGCACTTTCTGGGAGTGGTTGTAATCACAAAATGCTCTGGTTTAAGAATTCAACAGACTTGTTAGCCACTCTCAGTACTGTCTTGGGTCACATCCTTCATGACTCTATGTATTATCTAATAGCTATATCCAAACTGTATGTGGCTAGGTTTTATTTTTTTATGTAAAACACCCCTGTAAGCTACTCAATGAACCTTTTGCACAGTTGCACTGAACACAAGCCCCTGATCAAGCAGTGCATTATATAGATACAAAAACTTGATTGCATTCCTTGTTATTTCTTGAAACAGTGTTCTTATTGTTAATTTTATTTGATGGGACTTAGGTTCAGTATGAAAGGGCTAATATCATTCGTACGTTACCTGACTATAAAGCTAAATTAGTCAGGAAAACAAAAAACACCCACTGTTATATTCTACCAATTAATTAAAAAAACAATTATAATCATGTAAGAATCTCAAGATATCTGTCAAGGAAAACTGGCAGGAACAAACACCTACCCAAAATATGCACACAAAAAAATATATAATTGCTCCAGGCACCTAATGTATCTCTACATTCAGTACTGCCAGGATGCTCTATGACTCAGTGTACAATATGACTTTATGTTGTAGGAAATATGTTACTCTGCATCATCACTGGGAAGACAAAAGATTTTCTTTGCCAGTTTAAGTGACAATAGTTTCTATGTAGCAGTGGGCTGCTCAGAGAGTACTGGTAAATAGCTAGCAGACCCTGAAGTGCTTCCCATCGATTTAGACTCCTTGCCACACTTATTCATCACAGACACAAGGCAAAGCCATACACCAGTGTAAACTCCTGAACAGCAGAGAACGGTAATACTTAGTGGCTTCAGATAGTAGGCAGAAACTTGACAGCGGGAACATCAGAGTGGAAATAGAGGTGTGTTTTCTGTCTGAACACTCAGCGTGGTAATAAACTTCTTTCTTGCACTGACTAAAATTATTCAAAAATCATGTAACTATAGGCACATTTGTTACTGCCTACCAAGTGTAAACCTTATGTAAGCACTCACTGAAAATGGATGGAAATGCACCAGAATGCTGTTCAGCAGCACAACTGTATGACGCAGTTTTAGGAGAAAGTGGTAGGGGATGCAGCTGTCTGGGGAAACAGTTAAAAAAAAAAAAGAAAGAAAAACATGACCTAATTTTATAAGAAGTGTACTCCAGCCCCAATGTGCATGAAAATGAACCAAATCAGGTACAAAATAGAAACCTGTAATATTGAGTACACTGAATCTAGTGAGAGCCCAGTTATTTATCCATGTTCAGAGAGGGACCTTCTGCAGGTTGCAGCTGGTGCAGAATGCAGAGGCCCAGTTATTGGTGGGACTATCTCGGTCATGCCATGTGACTCCAGTTCTGTGTGTCTTGCACTGGCTGCCAGTCAGGTGGAGGGTCCTTTTCAAGGTGGGTTTGCTCACCTATAAGGCCCTATACGAGCTGGGTCTTGGCTACATGTCTGAGCTCCTGTCACCTGTGATCTCTGCCCGCTGCCTCTGCTCCATTTCAAGGGGCCTCCTGGATGTTCCTAGGGTTCAGCTCAAGACCTCTGGTGATCGAGTATTTAGTGTCTCTGGGCTGACCCTATGGAACACGCTTCCAGCTGCAGTCCGGGAGGCTCCTTCGATTGATGTCTTTCAGCAGAGGCTTAAGGCCCATCTCTTCTGCCATGCTTTTGGGGACTAAGCCATAACCTCCTCCCCACCACCTTTTCTTCAGCTATTTTATATTTATGTTTTTAAGAATGTTGCTTTTAAGATTTCTTTACTGTTCTTATATAAGTGCTATTTCTGAATTTTGTATTCTGTTTTTATTGTGTACGGTGCCCAGAGCCTCCAGGATTGGGCACCTTAGAAATAAAATTGCCTTGCTTTGCCTTGTTAGCCAAAAATAATATGTAAATCAGTGAATTCAGTCAGGATAGGTTTACTGTGCAGGGTTCTCAGTTTCAAGAGCTGTACATGCACAATTTATTTTTGAGGAATCATAGTCCAGAGCCAAGGTCAGCGGCAGTGACAGGATGGTTCAATGGGTTTACTAATTTGTGTTTTTTACTAACAAGGTAGTTTACCTTGTAGCGAGACCATAAATCAATAACACAGCAATACGTCAAACTGGACTTTGCTATTCTGTCTCTTGTATTTAATACATTATATGTTCCTGACTCGTGGAAGATGAATACATTTCAAAGTCAAATAGCAGAACCACCATCTGTGTGAACACTCTGCTATGTGTATACCTGGGGTGCTGCTACTACCTGCCGGACATAGCATTATTGGTCAGTTTCGGGAGCGGTATGATTAAGATAGCAGTCTTCCCGCAGAACTCAAAAATATCCCTCAAGTTCTGTGGATCTTTCCCTTCAGTTGTTGACTGAAAACTGCTCAGGGCAACACATGAAACTGCAGCATTTGGGCAATATGCAGATAACACATGAATTAAATTCAGAAGGGTAAAAAAAAAAGAAGTGCTAAACGAGTGCTTTTTTTTGTAGGAATGCAATTTATAATGCACCCTATAAATCTTGGAGTGGGAACCAACCATAGCTGTAAAATAGACGTTGAGATGCATTGCTTTCCAGGCTGAAATGTGTAAGGTAACTGGCTGGGTGGCAGGACACAGAGGGTGGTGGTAAATGGCTATCACTCCACAGAGGGAAGAGTGACAAGTGGGGTACCACAGGGATCAGTGCTGGGACCGGTTCTATTCAACATCTTCATCAGTGACATTGCACAGGACCTAGAAGGCAGAATTTCACTGTTCGCTGATGACACAAAGCTCTGTAACAGAGTAGACACACCAGAGGGTGTAGACAGAATGAGAAGGGACCTGCAGAAACTTAAAGAATGGACAGGGGTTTGGCAGTTGAAATTCAATGCAAAGAAGTGCAAGATAATGCATATGGGGCACAAAAACCCTGGCACTATATATCAGTTGGGGAGTGAGGATATAGCATGCATCAAGCAGGAAAGGGATCTTGGGGTTATCATCTCTGATGACTTCAAGGTAGGGAAACAGTGTGACAAGGCAGCAGGTAAAGCAAATAGGATGCTGGGATGCATAGGCAGGGGCATTATCAGCAGGAAATGGGAGGTCATGATTCCACTATACAAGACACTAGTGAGGCCCCACCTGGAGGACAGTGTACAGTTCTGGATACCTTACATATGTAAGGACATAGACAGGGTAGAGAAGGTTCAGAGGAGGGCAACACAGATGGTACATGGATTGCATCACAAGTCCTATGAGGACAGGTTGAAGGAATTGAAAATGTACTCCCTGGAGGAGAGGAGGGAGAGAAGGGATATGATAGAGACATACAAGTATCTTACAGGGAGGAACAGGGTGCAAGAATACACTATTTTAAGTGAAAAGATGTTCCAGGACTAGAGGGCATGGGATGAAGTTGGAGGGAGGACGATTCAGAGGAAATGTGAGGAAGAATTTCTTCACAGAACAGGTGGTGGACAAGTGGAACACCCTGCCTGAGGAAGTGGTGGGGGCTGAAACAATCATGGGATTTAAGAATGCATGGGATAGACATAAAGGAATTCTGGAGGTCAGGGGTAAGGGGCAATAGAGTTCTAGGAAAACATAAACTGAAGTTACAAACTCAAATGGGCAGACTAGGTGGGCCATAGGCCCTTATCTGCCGACACTGTCTATGAATCTATGTATCTATGAAAAAACAACAGAGATATTTCAATTAATAGTAACTAGACCTGATGGTAATATGAATGGCATAAAAAAGTGGATAGTCATGTATGTGGGAACTGTATAAACAGAAATTATCTCCACCCGACACAAGCCATCATTAAACTAGGTCATGGCAGAACACAGCACTATCTACCATGTCCAAGATGGCCACCGGACTTCAGTACCCATGTGCGAATTGCCATGCAAGTGCAGAGAACTTCAGCAGCCATCTTGGACATGGGGACAGTGTCATGTTCCACTGGTTCCGACAGACAAAATAGTGCGGTGATTGCACAGTGATTGCCATTCACCCCTACTATTTAAAAAATCTGTTTGGTATCTGGTAAGCTCCCTTTTCTCTACTGTGATCTCAAGACAGCTGCAGAGCTATGTCCACTGCAGCCGTAAAAAGGAACTGATTAATGTTTTTTTTCCAGTTCTGAACCAACTTCCTGTTTTTAGCAATTAGATTGTGGTCAGCGCAGCGCTCAGTAAACTGTGGCAGGGTTTTCAGTCGGCGCTCAAGTGCTCAACAAGTTATTTTCCAATAGAAGACATTAAAATCAGTTTAAATGTGATCATGGGATGCTGACAACAGGGAGTAGAGGGTGAATGTGAGATGATATGTGTGTGAGTAGGGGGCCGCGTGACTGACTGGATTTAGTGAATATTGAAGTCTGTGGTTTACAGGCCAAGTAAAATAAAACAAAGAAAAACAGCTTGATCTGTAGATTTATAGATGTTTGCTTTATCTGGTAAATCATTTTGTGGTGTGAGGTGGGTATGGGTACTTGCAAGAATGTATACAAATGTTTGTGAGTTTTTTAGGTTAATGGTGAGTATAGGTGTTATAAGTCTCTACTTTACTACGATGTCTACCAGAAAGTTTTGTGTCAAACATTTATGACAGGCATGAATATGCAAGATGTGTTGCATACTGCTTGACATTGAAAGTGCCAGTCACAGGGTTGTTGTCCTATAAGGACATGGGTCCTGGTCAGTCAGGATGCAGGATTTCTTTTACACATTTTATAAATGTCTGTATAGCATATTTACATTTGTATTTATTTATATTTTCTACAAGCTATGCAACTTTATCTCTAATGTTTACATTTTTTAATGCAGTTACAGTATGCCCCTCCCCAGCAAGATCCTCTTAGAAAATAGGTGCTGCAGGTAAATGAGGATGGAGTACAACGATAATCAATCAATCAATATAATATTGATGAATAAATAAATATGAATATAAAATGTATAAAATGAAGCTAGTTTTTAAAGCTTTTCTATAAACTGCTTGTACCTTTTGTGAAAATTATCAGTTTTATGTAAACTCCATACAGTAGCATGATGATAAATAGAGTAGTGTTACCTACACATATGGAACTGTAGTACAGTAATACTGGCTGTGGAACTGGTTGATGGATAGGTGACAGAGGGTGGTGGTAAATGGCACTCACTCTACTGAATGGGGAGTGACCAGTAGGGTACCTCAGGGCTCAGTGCTAGGACCAGTCTTTTTCAATGTATTCATAAGTGACATTGCAGAAAGGCTAGAAGGGACTGTCTGCCTCTTTGTGGATGACACCAAAATGTGCAATAGGATAGATACGGTGGTGGAGAAAATGAGTAAATACCTAAGAAAACTCAGAGTGGTTGAGGATATGGCAACTGGGTTGCAATGCAAAAAAGTGCAAAATCATGCACCTAGAGCACAGGAACCCAGGGGATATATAAAATGGAGAGGTACCGATGGTCAGAAAGTGGGAAGAGACCTTGGGGTTATCATATCTGATGACCTCAAGGTGGTGGGGCACTACAACAAGCAGTAGGCAGGGATGGTGGGATGCTAGAGTGCATAGGGAGGAAAATCACCAACAGAAGGAGAGAGAGGTGGTGTTGCCACTCTATTGGTCATTGGTGAGACCCCGCCCACTGTACTGCATCCAGTTCTGGAGACCACATCTCAAAAAGGACATAGACAGGGTAGAGGCTGTCCAGAGGAGGGGAAACTAAAATTGTGCAGGATTTGCATCAAAAGTCCTAGGAAGAGAGACTGAGGGATCTTAATATGTATCCCCTGGAAGAGATTAAGGAGAGAGGGGACATGATAGAGACCTGTAGTACCTTGAGGGGGACAACAAGGTACAGGAAGGAAATATTTTTCAGAAGAGATGGTGCTCCAGGACAAGAGGGCATGCAATGAAGCTGGAATGGAGAAGTTTAGGAGGGCTCTGAGGAAGTACTTCTTCACTGAAAGAGTGGTGGACTCCAGAACAGTCAATCAACTGAGGTGATGGGAGCAAAAAAAAAACAGTGGCGGGGTTCAAGCATGCATGGGATAGGCACAAAAAAATCCTAGAAGAAAAGCAGAAAGTAGGGTGAGTAGCCAGAGATCAGCTAGGTTCTGTTGTGACAATATAGCAGGGGCAAACTAGGCAGACTAGGTGGGTCAAGCAGTCCTTCTTTGCCGACAAATTCTGCTTAGTACTTGTAATTGCTCTCTCTGTTTTAGTGGAATTGACAATAATTGATTCTTTGATTACTGTTATAGTACTGTATATTTTTAAATAACATGTGCCCCATACAGTAATATAATCTGCTCGCTACTTTTGCTGTTCACGTCTGCCAAGATACTCTTAGGAATGGGAGGGTTTTAGTCCATACAGCATTTCCAGGCCAAAAGTTTATATAATAAAAATAAGTTAATGATATCCAGTTTCTTGTACTGTGCTTGAATATTTCAATGTTTAACATTCATCCACATGTTTAGGGTTAGTGGAAATTATTAAGCTCGCTGAACTCGCTGAACTGTGGAATGAATGTCTGAATTTGAATTAATGTATTAAACTGAAAAAAGAAGTTCCACAGAACTGACCATTGACAGCAATCAGTTTTGCAGAATTTCTTTCCGCAGTTTAATACATGAAAGTGATTTTCTTAGTTTTATTTTAATAAAGATATTGTAGTAACATACCCTTTCTTGGAAGTGTCTGTGTGTGTTTTTTTAATTCCATGTAGTTGAAGTCTGTTTTTTCACAGCATTTGTTTCTTGAATAGTGCTTCTATTTCCATGCCTCCTGTGATGTCATGCAAGGCAAACAAACAAGGCTGTCAGCGTGTATGATAGCAAAGATCATACCAGTTATTCTGATGAATCATCATTGCTGTTTGTCACTTTGCTTTGCTGTGCATTAAGGTACATGTGATCACAATCTGCATGTACAAATACTCAGTTATTTCTGCTGGTGTGAGTGTCAGTGTATCAGTGTTACTCACCCCCCCCAATTCAATGGAAAGTCATCACCCATCTTAGGGGGGAGGCAGTATAGTGCAGTGGTTTAAGGCTCTGAGTTGTAAATCGGGAGACCTGGGTTTGAATCCCATAGCTCCCACTTGCATACTGTGTGATCCTGAGCAAATCACTTAACTTCCCTGTGCTCCCAGGTTGCACCTGTAAACAAGCTTTTAGCTTAGTGTGTCTCACCTGGTTAAACAATTGGGGAAAAAAACTCTTTGTGTTCAGTTTTGCAGATACTCAAAGATGAAATGTAAGGTATTTTTCAGTAAAACTCCTCCACCATTTAATGTCCTGTTTTTTATTATTCATCTCAGTATGTGTTTCTGTCATCGTATTCCTTGTTAATTTGCCATTATTGTTATCCTGCTTTGAGGAGGTGGCTGAATTCCAATGGACACCAGCCTGCTCGAAGCAGGATAACAATAATGGCAAATTAACAAGACATACAACGACAGAAACACATACTGAGAAGCACAGTAAAAAACAGGACATTAAATGCCGAAGGAGGTTTACTAAAAAATTCTGGTCCCACATCAAGTTCTTTCTTGGTTCAAATCCAGCCCCCACCCTTACTGACATGTCACTAAATGGGGTCCACTGTATCAATCCCCAAACCATCGCTAACTTCTTTAATGCTCAATTTTCGGACCTAACTAATTACACCTCTTCTTTCCCTGTCCAGGCTAATATAACCACCCGCTTGCTACTTCAGGGCCAAATTTCTTTTTCAAATCAGTCTGTAAACACAAGGTGCTTAGACTACTAAACAGCATCTCTGAATTAACTGCTGCTGGGTATGACAATTTAGAATCTAAGCTCCTAAAACGTGCTGCCCCTTATGTTGCTGCTCCTCTAGCCAGGATTTTTACTGTCTCCCTGTATCAAAATTATGTCCTGGATATATGGAAGATAGCTAGGATTACCCCAGTTTTCAAAAAGGGTGACTGTAAATATCCATTAAATTACAGGCCCATAGCTGTCTTACTGTATCAGTTCTCAGTAACATTCTTGAGAAGCTTGTAGCCATGCAAACCATTGACTTTCTCCTGATATATGACCTTCTAACATCAGCACAACAAGGTTTCCATAAGGGTCATAGTACCACTACTGCCCTACTCAAATTTTCGTCGAATGCCCTAATGGGCATGGACACTGGTCTTCTCACTGCGGCCATTTTCATTGACATGACAAAGGCATTTGACCTAATTAACCACCCCATCCTCTTAGCCACCCTTACATCACTAGGCTTTTCGCCCAATGTTGTCAGGTGGTTTGGCAGCCACCTATTGGACAGGACTCAAATTGTTAAATTTAACATTACCCTCTTGGATAAGGCTACTATAAACATTGATGTGCCACAAGGGTCCATCCTTGGACCTCTGCTTTTCACTATATTTATAAACAATATCACCTCTAACCTCCTGCAGACTACCTCCCTGTTATATGCTAATTACATTGTTCTGCACAATAGTGGGAAAACTGTTGAGGACATCAATCAATGACTCTCCCATGATTTTTCAACTAATACAACAGTGGCTGTCGAGCCATAAACTTGTATTAAATGAATCTAAAACCCAAGTGATGCTATTTGGGTCAAATATCAAACTCAAACACTCCCAACCAAAATGTAAAGTCTCAAGTGACACATCTGTAGGGGTGGTAAACTTGTTTAAATATCTGGGCATTACACTTGACCCGTCACTAAACTTTGATCTCCATATCCAACAGACCTGCAAGTTGGTCAACATGAAACTTGGTATTGCCTACCATACCAGCTATGTGCTCACCCCTTCGGCTAGGCTTGCTATAGTGCATGGTATACTCCTTCCATCCCTCACCTATGGTGTTGCAACCTACTGTATGCCTCTGGTGTAAATTGAACCTTAAAAAGTGGGATGTTGCCTACAACAACATCTGTTACTATGCATCCTCCTTTCATCGACTGAAGCACCACTGCCTCCTTTACTCTGATCTGGGATGGTTTCCTCCTCATGAGTCCAGGTTCTATGTATATGGCTCTGTCATAGACAACATTATCAGATCACAAATACCAAAGCCCTTGGCGGGTCTCTTTCTAAACCTGACATCCAGCTATGGCCTACGCTTGGTGGACAATGCCCCTGTATGCATCCCTAGACACAGTACCTCCAAAGGTGCAAGCACTTTTGCCTGTCATGCCCCCCAATACTGGAACTCCCTCCCACTAACTCTATGCCAAGCCTCATCCCATTTCTCTTTTAAGAAAGTGCTGCATAACCATCTCGCCACATCCTGCTCTTGTTCCTGTTTCAAACCCGCCTAGTTTCCACACTCTTCTCCAAACTTCAGCACCTCCTTGCCAGTTTCTAAACAGCCTCACTTAACGTCCGGCACTTTCCAGCTACTAACTTGGCCTACTTGTGCAACTTATCTAACTCTTACCTCTTACCTTATTTCCAGTTTTCAGCTACCAACTTGTCCTATTCTTACAACTCACTCTAACTCGTACCTCTTACCTTATTCCAATTTCTACTCTATCCAATCATCGTCTCCATCTTCCCTTTTCCCTAAAAATTAATATATCCTTTATTGACAACCATAGTGTTACTGTCATTATTGTACTATCCTCTCCTGTTTCTGCTATTGTGATCCAAGCTGTTGACTTAATGCATCACTTCTTGTATATTGTTTTACTATATTTTTACACTATGTGTTTACCTTGCTTGTTGTTACTCATGTTGGCACTGTATTCATGTATGTGTTTATTGTATATCATGTACTGTAATTGTTTTCCTGATGTTTTGTTCTGTACCCTCCCAGGTCATGCCTGAAAATAGTCATTGCTATGGCTTGAGCACCTACCCGGTTAACAAAAACTAACTAAATAAATAAATAAAAATACTTTACATTTCACCTTTGCATGTCTGCAACACTGAACACAAAGATGTGTAATGACCTTCTGTTCAAGGGGGGGATGAAGAACACTGACATACACGCTAGCAAAAATAACTGTAAGAGTATTTGTGCATGCAGATTGCGATCACATGCACCTTAATGCACAACAAAGCAAAGTGACAAACAGCACTTGTGATTCATCAGAATTAGAATCACTGATATAATCTCTGCTATCACAGATGCTGACAGCCATGATTTTTCCCTTGCCTGACATCACAGTGTCACAGTTCAGCAGCACAAAGAATTGAAAGGGGGCATGGAAATAGGAGGACTATTCAGGAAACAAATGCTGTGAAAAAACAGACTTCTACTACATGGAATAGAAAAAAACACACAGACGCACAGCCGCTTCCTAGAAAGGGTATGTAACTACAATGTCTCTATTAAAACAAAACTAAGAAAATCACTTTAAACCACAATTCTTGCATTCATTCTACCATTCTATGTTGGAATTGCCACAAAAATTGCTAAAGTGTATTCTAAAATTTTATGAAAGCAAAATTCTGACTTTTGCCAGAATTCCGCCATTGGATGTTTAACTTAACGCAGCGCTACTCCTCTACCACATATAGCTCCATCATTTTTATCTATGAGAAACCCGAGTTCACTGTGAGTTTAGACTATTGACACTTACCTCAAATCCCCACCCTAAACTTGGAAATTGTAAATAGAAAGGGGTCTGTTCACAGTTGCAGAGGGTGGAGACAAAAGCAGGGGTAAACAGTTGCCACAGTGTGCCACCACCATTTGAAGCCACATAGAAATAAAAGTGCATATAGTCGAAGGAGAAGGATTCCCCCCCTACAACTATGGTTCAATGCAAATAAATTAGAAATATATTGATGGATACATGGTAGCATGCTACTTTCATGTCGTAGCATAGCAGAGCATCTGTTATATGATAACATGCAATGCTGCAAGGCTGTGGCTGAAAGTGTTGTCACCAGTAAGTATCCCCTCTTGCTTTGGGGTCAGCAGATGGTTATTTCTCAGTACCACATGGTCTTCTTCTGGTGATCCAGTGTCCCACAGCCACTCATCTTCCCCTGGTAACTCCTGACTTCCAGTGGAATCCCCTAGCTAACCTATATCTCATAGCACAGCATTCTGATGGGTCACATGCATAGGTAAGCCCTTCCCTCTGTTGGCTGAAATTCATGTCACAGGTTTGCACCCCTCACCACTGTCTGCCTGTAGTGAAGAGAGCTGGGATGTGAGTTGATAGGAGGGGTGGTATTTTGGGGAATGAGAATCACATAATACTATGACGCCAGATGAAGTGAGCCAAAGATAATGAATGTCGGGCTCTTCCAATACACCCACCCAGGTGGTAAGGCAATTATTTTCCTATTTGGCTATGTGATGTAATTCTTCACCAAAATGGAGAGGTAGGAAGCAAAGTTAAAGAAAAGGAACTAGTTTATTAGCAACTGATCA
This sequence comes from Neoceratodus forsteri, assembly GCA_016271365.2. Classification (NCBI taxonomy): domain Eukaryota; kingdom Metazoa; phylum Chordata; order Ceratodontiformes; family Ceratodontidae; genus Neoceratodus; species Neoceratodus forsteri. The sequence goes on from CM057458.1 coordinate 1,092,529,137, forward strand.
TACAGTAGGGACACAATAGAGGGACAATCATACATACCCAAACTACTACTTTAATGTGTGCTTATATTTCACTATATGCAAGATTGTATTTCATTATATGCAAGACTATATTTCACTACATGCAAGAGGAACAGTAGAATAATCAGCTGTAAAAGCTACACTGTAAGAGCGTCCTATCTCTATTTCCCTATAAGAGGGGAACTCTGTATTACAGGAGGTCAGACTGAATTCATCAGCTGTAACAGCTATGCTGTAAGAGCATCTTCCCTATACCAGACGTCTGTTTCAACCTTGAGGTGCATCTCCCCCTAACCTTAGGTTTGAAAATACAGCTATTCTAGTAACATTAGAAAAGTCTATGCAGTAGATGGTTGGCAGTTGGTGCACGTAGGTTTTCTCTGTCATTGAAAGAAATGAAGCGCTACTGGAAAGAAATACAAGATCCGGCTACGGTCCGCTTCTGGACTGCCCGGAAGGAAGAAGCAATGCAAACCACCTGGCCACAATCCACTTCTTGATTGCCAAGTGAAGAAATGAAGAAGTGAAAAAGAAGAACCAACAGTCCTCTTCTGGACAGAAGATGCACTCTGGACTGATGAACACATTGGGTCGGGAGAATCGGAACCTCTGGACCACTCTTGGACTCCAGGCAAGCACTCCCTCTGGACAGAAGACACACACTGGCTGATGCTCCCACTAGATCAGGACTTCTGGACCACTCTTGGACTCCAGGCAAGCACTCCCTCTGGACTGAAGACACACATCGGCTGACCCTCCCACTGGATCAGGACCTCAGGATCACGCTTGGACTCTAGGCAACCACTTTCTCTGGGCATTGAAGTGCATCAATCTTCTGAGTCCCAAGGCCGGATGAGCAAAGGCACTCGCTAAAACAATAAATCGTATGTCGAACTGTGACCAGAATTGGAGTCCATGGCTGGAGGAGCCAAGACACACTAAAAACAACAAACCGAACGTCAGTCAGAAAACTGACACTGATGAGTCGAACGGTAGTCCGCTACGGATGTGAAAACAAGAAACAGACAGCAGACTTCTGCACTGGGCCAAGCTGTACTGGGTAACTGTAAGAGGAAAATAACAAATGGAACGATGCAACTTCAAAAAGACTGCGGTACGGCTCTTCGTGGATTGGCTGTCGTCTGCTTCTGGATGCACTGGAGGATGATTCTAGAAGGATAGGTGAAGACTGACAAGGCTGTACCTGGGTGAAGTGACTCTGAAGACAGTTGAAGACTGATTCAGATGGTTGTCCAGCACCGAAATGCTGGCCTACAGCAATGCAAGACAGTTCTGACACTCAATAATGTTCGTAGGAGGAATAATAATTAAGGCAAATGCAAACAAAGTCTCAATTGGTCAATAAATATACAGTCTCAGTGTCCAGACCACAACAAATATACAGGCATTTTATTATACTGATTCAACCCTAGCTCTGGTGGACTTAAGTCTAATGGGGTCCCTTCTAGCTAAATTGGGTTCTTCCTGTTACTGTGGAAACACTATAGTGGGGAACAGGCTCTCTGGAAGGCTATACAAAAGATGGGTGATCGGGTCCCTTTAATACTAGAGGGCTTACATGGCTAGCTAGGCTCCTATCATATCTGGGGGTCGCTTCTATTGCTGGGCCCCTAACACAGCTGTGAGCCTAAATAGCTAGCTATGGGTCCAGAGCTTTGTGTTGCCCCACTAGATATCAGTGGCCTTTCCCTTGAACTGGCCCCTTTTAGCACAGGTGGGCCTAAGCTTACCTTTGCTTTATTACTATTGGGCCTGGTGCCCTTACTTTACTGGGTCTGGTGCCCTTAGTACCACTGGGCCTGGTGCCCTTTGCTTCGTTGGGCCTGGTGCCCTACTTACTGCTGGGCTGGCTTGCCCTAACTTGCTAGGCTGGGGCTGCCCAAACTACTGTTAGGCAGGCTTGCCCTAACTCGCTAGGCCTGGGCTGCAATTTACTGCTGCTGGACTGGCTTGCACTAACTCGCTAGGCCTGCCCATTACTACCACGGGCCTGGTGCTCTTTAGTCTACTGGTCCTGGTGCTCTCGTAGTAGTGAGCCTGGCACCGTCTCTTAAATCTGGGCCTGGTGCCCTTTTTAAATGTGGGCCTGGTGCCCAGAAATAGGCCTGGTGCCCCTCTTAACTGTGGGACTGGTGCCCCTGAAATGGGCCTGGTACCCTTCTTAACTGGTATGGTCAAAATGTGGTTGGGCCCCTTTAATTGGTTGGCTCTGGGAGCCTGCTGTCACTCCCATCCCAAGACAACTCCCCTAGTCCCGCCCCTCATGCATATGCACCAGGCCTGTGCTATGGCCTTGCTTCCTTGGCTCCTCCCCATAGACTTCACTACCTCACTCCTTTTAAATATTTAAATTCAGGGTACTAGCAGTTGACCCTCTCGCGTGCTCAGCCGCTACTTGTGCACGTAGGGCAAACAATTTATTTTAAATAAATACAGTCGCTCCTGCAGGGCAATCAGCACGTTTCAGCATGTTGCCACCGACTCACCCAAACCACTGGGAAATCAAGGAGGTAAACGGGAGGCGGGAGGTGTTCTGGCAGTGGGAGGGAACCGATTAGGCAGCAGGGAGGACGGCAGGGGGCCTTGGATGGCCAACAGCTTACGGGCATGATGCGGCTCTTCTCTGTCACCGACGTGGGACCGGAATTACTTTTTAACACAAAATAAGGGACTAAAATGAAAATATGATGGGGCTTACAGCCCCAAGCAGCCAAACTGTATGTTTTTTTTCTTTGTGGTGCCCAATGTCACCACCAACCGCACCACACAACAGCAGGAGAGATCTTTGGGCACTTCAGGCAGAGCAGGCACACAGGCAAGTCCTATGGGACGGCTTCAACCCAAGGTAAGCCCTTTACCTGTCCCCTTGACTTGCTGCATCCTCTCTCCTCAACAGGTACCCAGGAACTGCGCCTAACTGAACAAAAATTTTAAAACTCAGTCCTTCCAGTTCTGGAATGTTTGGATTGGAATGCTGTGCATGAGTAGCTCAGCACAGCATTCCAGCCAAGCCATTATTACATGAGCTGCATTAAATCTATTTTTTTTATGTGTGCACAGGACACCCTGCTGTGTAACTGGGGGGAATCTGGGGACTACTGGGGATTACTGGGGAACCTCTGACTTTGGCATATGATATTACAGTAGCAGTTCTATAGGTAAGGGGAGCACAAAAGTCAGCAACAGGAATATTGAGGGTCCCCATACTTTGTGAGTGGCCCTGTGGATTATCCCCACATGACTGCAATGTGTTTAACAACTACAGGGGAGGTCCTGGTTGTACATGGCACAATGAGGTTGCCAAGTCACACCTGTTGCTAAGTGGTCATTGTGATCACTTAGTAACAGCCCTGTGTGACTGTGTATTGGACCCTATGTGTCCTATTATTATTATTATTATTATTATGTATCCCATGACCTTATGTCCCAGCTATAGCTGGATTTTGACACTGTCCAGCACTGGTTCTAATCCAGCCAACTGTCCCTCAATGCCAAAACAAAAGCAGTTTCTATTACTTTTGACACCCAACAGAGGCTTACCAGACTCACCTCCATCCTATTGTTCCATACCCTGGATGGTGCTGAAATGAAGGATGTATCCATCTTCAAGTACCTCGGCACCTGACTGGAATGTTATCTTGATTTCTTGGTGCAAATTAATGCCATATACCATAAGCTCCACCCCACGTTTGGTTTATTATACAGGAACAAAGTGAGTATTTCACTTCCCACCACCAAAAGATTGTTTTAAGAATGTTTCTCCCTATTTTTGACTATGGTGACATAGTTTACAATAGAGCTCCAAAATCCTCCTTGCCATACAGCAGCGTCTCTATCACTATTTTTTGTTTTGCCGTAGACTGTCCCCCTCTAATCTGCCATCTCCCCACACTCTCTTGATGCCAGGCACCTTTCCCATCGTGCTTCCTTTATATCCAAATTCTGATTTGGTTCCCTTTCCTCCTACATTACCTCTTTACCATCTGTCCCTCTTCATTCTTTCACCCTCACTGCAGCACTGTTTCCTATTCCCTTTCTAGTCCATCTAGGACATCTACTGCTGATCAAGCTGCCTTCTCATATCGCTCTCATAAACTCTGGTCCACCCTTCCCCCATTAATCCACACTGCCTTTTCTTCCTTCTCCCTTAAGTCCCTTATTTGTAACTTTTCTACTCCCACCTTCAACTGTCTTTGACCCACTACTTATTGAATTCCTTCCCCTTACCACACACCCTTACTGCTGTGGCCATTTTGCTCCCCTCTATGCCTATATGAGTAATTTCCCCCCTTGTCTATTAAAGCTCAATTTTATTTACTACAGGTACTTGCTGTACTGATATGTCTGGCAGTGTTTCATTATGCTTCTTTGATAACTGTATTGCTGTTTATAAAATGGGGTAAACAAATCAAGCATCCTGATTGGCTGTTTGAGCTTCCCAGCTGAGTCCTTAATCCATGATATTGTAGCCAACTGGCACTAATGTCTGCCACTCTGCCCCTTTACAACAACAAATCACTGAGCTATGCCAAACAGAAACAAAAACACAGCCTGGCACAGCTCAGCGAGCGGCAGCGGGAAATCAGTAGTCCGTGCTGACAGCTGCACATACAACACATAGCCTCTCTGTGCCAGTCAAGGGCTTACCTCAGAAATACGAAAGTGACTTGTTCATTGACCGCTGAAACAGAATGTCCTCTTTTGCAAATTTTAATGCCTTTCCAAGTTTCCATTACTTACTACTTGTTGGTCTGAGCCCCTACCCTGACGAGCACCTTCTCAAACTCTCGAGTCCCAGCTGTCACACCAGTACCACGACAAAAGGTTTCAAATCACTGCAGAGACCCACATCACCGATATTTGGCAAAGCACAGCACAAAAGCACTTTGTTGCTATTAAAAGCACCAGTTCAATGGCCGTTTCTTAGCACAAACGAAAAACTGGACGCACTCCATATGTTGGCTCATGAGGGTCATGCTCGCTGCCAAAAAAGGCGGCGAAAGTGACAGAATAATACTGAATGCTGTCACTCTTTGTTAAAACAGTAGAAATAACAAAAAAAAGGCAAAGGGAAATAAAATATTTGTAGGTGCTTGAGGTGCACAGCGGGGGGGGGGGGTGACAGGTTCCTGAGGGACATGCTCTCTGCCAAAAAAGCCTGTGTCAGTTTCCTGTTATTTATAAACGTTCCTGGTTCCAATCTTCCTAAAACCACAAAATACAGTATAAAGTTAAACAAAAAGACATTAATACGAAATAAAATTGTCTATCTCTGCCATTTCTGGTGGGAGTAGGGAGCCTGAAACACTTATCAAAGGAAACTATTTTTCACCATTTCATTTATTAAATTTTTTATATATATTTTACACTTTTTTTATCTTTTTTTCTTACAATAATTACTTTGCAGGGCCCATTTTATAAGCACAATAACACACTCTGAGGTGTAGTTTATCGCCTGATAAGAGCATGTCCAGTGGCATAAGGCACCCGGCACGAGTGCCTCATGCCTTAGTACACCCTTGGGCGTGCTCTTATCAGGCGATAAACCACACTTCATCGTGTGTTATTGCTTGCATATGGATACTCGTTTTGTAACGCCATTAATTACTATTCATTTTTTCTCCTCCTGAACTCTTTCATACCCCTAACCCCAGGATGCATCTGGAAATGAGCTGTTATCAGCGAACTATGTCTTTCCTGGTAAACCATTTAAAATCAGTCAATCAATGCATTTTACCTTGGCCAAGTAGTCAAATACACTATAGTAGTACTATTTATATCATGTTTCTTGCCATTCATGGAAAAATCCTGAATTATGGAATATTTTTCACAAATGAGTCATTTTACCTGTTATAGTTTGCAGAGTACCAGACTATGGTCTAACTTTCCCAGACATGATTCCCCTTCCTATTATAAGCTTTTTCAAAGGTATGAATAGTAACCCACCTATCTGAAAGCAAAAGGACATGGACTGAGACAAACCTTTATTTTCTCCTCTAAATGAGTTCATACTCATAATTGAAAGGACAAAAGTCAAGCAATATTAGACCACAGGGTGGTGTAAGCCCTGAAAAATCTATTGACAAACATCCTTTTATTTCTTTCACTTTACCACATGAAACAGTATTGCTACTGTGACCATACCTGGCTTTCTAAATGTTGTGAGATCTGGTATCCTCATTACTTAAAAAAATGTGACTAAGGTTCCAAGAGAATGCAATGAAATTACTATTATTCTATTTGGTGTTTCACAGTTTTTTTTTTTTATTTAGCATTTCAGAAAGACCTTTGAGCATAAGCTCTTTTACAAAGGTTCCATGTCAGGGTGGACAATAAGGCAATACACAAATTCAGTGATTACAGAGGCCTGATCATTAGGCATCAAGAGCAGTTACATGAGAATTAAACAGGAAAAAACTGAGCAAATTTTAATTAGAATACAAAGCTGCTGCTAATTGGCAGCACACCCATGGAAAACTCCAAGTCAAGTGATAGACTATGGCAGAGTAATTGCATTGGGTTTGATTCTACCCCAGAGAGCGAAAGGTGGGGTAACAGTGAATCAAGGGGGGGTGGTGATGGGAGGGGAAGGGGGAGCAGCTCCAGAGGGCTTTGTCAAGTAGGGAGTGGATGTAAGGGGGGGTTAGGGATGGGCTGTACCAAGAACATTTAAGAGGACTGATTGCTTACTTAGGCCCTTGGCAAGGCTGGAATGGAGGCAGGGGTCTCTATATAGTCCTGCTGGGTGGTACCTTGAGGGTAGGCCAGTTGGGCAGTGGGGGCCTGAGAAGCAGGTACAGTTTGAGCTAGGCATTAAGTGCTGTTTGAGGCCAGTTTTGAATTGAGCCAGGCTGTTGTTTGTTTTGAGTTTCATCAGGAGTTCATTCATCCAGAGGGGGGCCAATAGGAGAAGTTGCGCTGTCCTAGTGAGGTTCTGCAGAATGGGATGGACATTGCCCTATTCATCCTCCCACTGGTGATGTGTGATGAAAGAGATGCCTTGAGCAGATCTTCTACACAGGGTGGGGTTTTGCTCAGGAGTGCCTTCTTCCCCAGGAGGCAAGTTTGGTATTTGATCCTGTCTTTTAGTGTATGCCAGTTTGTACGCTCATACAGGGTACAGGTATAAGTGTAATGATCTGTGCTCAGGGTGAGGTGGCATGCCTTATTAAGTGCAATTTGGACCCTTTTGAGCATTGTATCAGTAGCAGCTCCATAGACCACCAGCCTGTAGTCTATTGTGGAGAGTATGGAGCTGGAGACTGAGATGCGGAGTGCTTCTGGGGTGAGAGATTTTTTATGTCTATGGAGAACCCCAATCTTTATGTTTATCACCCTGACAAGGGAGTTGATGTGGTGCATGAAAGTGAGAGTCATCAATGGTGACTCCAAGGTACCTGAACAATTGCACCTGTTCAATCAGCTCACCAGCTGTACTGGAGATTACAAGGGGAGTGGAAGAGGAATTGTAGTCTGATAGGCTTTAATCGTTGGGATGGCAGAAAATTAAAAGATTTTTGTTAGTAGTCTGTGACCATTCTCAGTCTGACCTGGATCCAGAATATCACACAACTGAGCATTTACTAATTGTTACAGTGCACTAAATATACAGTATCATAAGCAGAGAAATCAGGGTACAGTATGTTCTTTCATAGTAACTGTGTCTGGCAGTTAGTGTGCTACATACTTCACTACTTCATTTATGTTTCATTATATGTTCTTTTAATAAGAAGACTGATATTAGCAATTATACATCCAGAGACCTGGCAAATGCTTTTGACAAATAGTTAAGGACATTATTTAATAGTTTTTTTTATGGCATGGATAAACTTTTTTTTAATAGTAGGGATTACACTGCAAGATGTTCCATCTCAAACTATACGGTCTGTTTGATCTTGCCCAATTTTGACTGCATTTACAAAGAATTTTAATTGATGTATAAAAAGGCTGATAGGGTTTATATAATTAATTCAGTTTTATGTTGTCGGGTCAAAGAGTCAATGCCCTTAAAAATGTAATTAATTCCAGTTCTGCTGCACATACCCACTGTAGTTAAAACATGCATTTAGCCATGCACATTAGACTGTCAATTGAGAAAATGACACTAGCTATTTTTTCATGTTTTCATTGAAATGCTAATCTGCAAAAAGCCTACTGGATTTTTGTGAACTGTCTTTGTTTTAGTCTCTTCATAAGAACATAAGACATGCTAGACAAACAAGGAACAGCAGTGCCACAGTGTGTGGGATTGCCTCTGGATCCTAGTCGTCGTTACCATCTACTTCGCTGACATGCATACTGACATCTTGCTGTCTATTGACTACATTTGCATGGCCACTATTGGTTGTTGGGGCTTATTCTGTTCTTTGTGGTGCTGGGCTCGCCGTCTGTACAAGTGTTTAGCTTCAGGTGGTTCATGCAAAATCTCAGCACCAGTGAGAGTGGCTCTAGCCCCAGTGCTGCCAGCACTACTGTGGACGCCAAGCTGTTGAGCAGCAACACTGCGGCGGCAGCTGAGATGGATGCTCCTTGCCCTTCAACACCACAAAGGCAAGCCACTACCACCAGCAAGAGTAACATTACCACAGGCACTACCAACAATAGTAGCAGCAGTGTGATGAAGGTCAGCAAGAGTAACCTTACCACATGCACTACCAACAGTAGTAGCAGCAGTGCGATGAAGGACAGCAAGGGTAACATTACCACAGGCACTACCAACAGTAGTAGCAGCAGTGCGATGAAGGACAGCAAGAGTAACATTACCACATGCACTACCAACAGTAGTAGCAGCAGTGCGATGAAGGACAGCAAGAGTAACATTACCACAGGCACTACCAACAGTAGTAGCAGCAGTGCGATGAAGGACAGCAAGAGTAACATTACCACAGGCACTACCAACAGTAGTAGCAGCAGTGCGATGAAGGACAGCAAGAGTAACATTACCACATGCACTACCAACAGTAGCAGCAGTGCGATGAAGGACAGCAAGAGTAACATTACCACATGCACTACCAACAGTAGTAGCAGCAGTGCGATGAAGGACAGCAAGAGTAACCTTACCACATGCACTACCAACAGTAGTAGCAGCAGTGCGATGAAGGACAGCAAGAGTAACATTACCACAGGCACTACCAACAGTAGTAGCAGCAGGCATGAAGGACAGCAAGAGTAACATTACCACATGCACTACCAACAGTAGTAGCAGCAGTGTGGATGAAGGACAGCAAGAGTAACATTACCACAGGCACTACCAACAGTAGTAGCAGCAGTGCGATGAAGGACAGCAAGAGTAACATTACCACAGGCACTACCAACAGTAGTAGGCAGACAAAGGTATGAAGGACAGCAAGAGTAACATTACCACATGCACTACCAACAGTAGTAGCAGCAGTGCGATGAAGGACAGCAAGAGTAACCTTACCACAGGCACTACCAACAGTAGTAGCAGCAGTGCGATGAAGGCCAGCAAGAGTAACATTACCACAGGCACTACCAACAGTAGTAGCAGCAGTGCAATGAAGGCCAGCAAGAACAGGTCAGCATACTGCTCCTTCTGCGTCTGGCTCCTGCAGTCAGTCATCCACATTCTTCAGCTTGGGCAAATTTGGAGGTATGATGGGTTGTTTTGTTTCCTTTCCTTCTGCTTTTAATGTGGCAGACTGCACAGGCTCATCATCTGACCCTGTTGCTGGCAATATTTAGCCTCTGTGATGTGGTCTCAGTATTGTTATTGGAGTTAGTAGCAGATGAAAAATGTAGGCAATTTGTTTTGGTAATAGGGATGGACTTAGCGGCAGGCGGGAGGGAGAGAGAATGTGTGTGTGTGTGTGTGTGTGTGTGTGTGTGATCACATCCTTGAAATTTGATGTTAGTAAGTGGGAATATGAGCAAGAACAGTGTGCAGAATAGTTACCATTCTCACAGGCTATTGTTGGGGAAATCAGACGTCAAAAGCATTTAACTGCAGCTTTGCTAGTATGACTTAAATATTTCAATCTACCGGTGACCGGCGGACAAAATAGTGCAGTGAATATGCAGTGATTGCCGTTCACCTCCACTATTTACGGGTCCATCCAGTATCCAGTAAGATCCTTTTATTCAACTGTTCTCACAAGATGTCTTCTGGGCTATGGTCACTGCAGCAATAAAAAGAAAGGTTTTTTTCATATTTCATTTTACATTTCAGTAAAAATTACATCTCAAAAGTTGAAGTTTTGAAAAATTCTGTACAGGAGACATTAAAACAGACTGTGCAACATTAAATGCCGTTTATATGAACTGTATACCAAATCCCTTAACAATTCCTGGGAGGGAATGTTGCTGCCATTTGATGCATAGGGAAATTCAAACAACACAGAGAAAAATTAGAGAGGCAGCCGTTATAAAATTAAAAGTGTGGTTAAGCACAGGAAGGCTAAGTAACATGCTCAGGGTCCCATAGTTAGTGTCAGTTGTGGGATTTAAACCTTGGCTTCTGGTTTCAAGTCTTGGTTCTATTCATTAGACTCAGTAGCATTTTACTAGCCCCTTCTATCAATTTGGTTTCAGAAAAACAAGAATTAGAATTTATATTACGCTTTTCATACACATTGTATCCCAAAGCACTTTACAAGCAATGAGAGTCATGTAGTGGTGGCCATTTTACACAAAAGGAACCATAAACAGTCTTGAATGGTTGAACTGGTTCCATGAAAAGGAGAATGCTTGCCTAGATATGGGAGAAAATCCCCATCTCTTGTGAAAAGTGTCTTGGTTTCTTCTACTTACACTTGAACACCCATTAGGACAGCACCAGAGATAAGCAGAAGGGACCTCAGTTTAACATTTAATTTGAAGGATAGCACACCACAACAGTATACCCTCCTCCTATTACTAAACTCAGGTGTCAGCATTTATGGCCTGAGGCCATGTCTTGGTGTGAGACTAGAACCCATGACCTGCTGAACCACAGATATATATGCTAGCAACTACAAATGCTCAGAATCATAATTTTCTGGTCCAATTTTCAGATTTTGGAATTTAGGAATTTACAAATCCTAATCTGATTTTGATTCAAATCCTAAAAGGACCTCTAACAATCAGATTTGGATTTGAAATCCTAAATCTTAACTTCCTATGTAAAAATAGGTTTTAGGATTCAGTTAAAGAATTAGGACTTTTGTACTAAAATTTTAAAAATCCTAAATCCATAAATTGGTTCAGAATCTAACAAATCTGATTCTGTTTGGTGGAACCTGGGTAACCCTACTGCGCAGTGTTATATAATCTTTCATGCAAAATATCCAAAGGACTTTATTCTCCAGGGAAGGTAGAGAGAATGCTTCTGCCATTCCAGGAGTGCAGGGAGAGTCTGGCAGCAGAGATAGTCAGAGACATGGAAATTAATGGTCACACCGTGAGTAAGTAGTTGTGGTTTTGGGATTCAAACCTTGACCTTCACAGGTTCACATTTTTGTGCTCTATCAACTAGTAGCCCAAACTGCCTCAGTCAACCACCCCACCTTAAACTTCTGCCTAAATATAAAGTAAGACATTTAGACCTCTAATCTTTGGGGAAATTGCTGGTTATATGCTGAGCCACTGCCAAAGTCTTGTGCCCCCCCACCCAGTGGCTTATTTGTTCAGCAAACTGCTGGTAGATAGGAATATAAACCAAAACATCTCACAGATGCAGGCTGGAGGCAGGCTGCTCAGGACATGTGGCAGGGTTTACCAAAGGATGTATAATGGCAAAGGACATCTTCAGTAAACATCATCACATGTCACAATTGACCTACCTCCTCCCTGCACAGTGGGACTCTTGTCTTCCTAGCTCCCTGCAGGATGCTAGACACATGGGGCCTGATTTTCAAGTCATTAGATCACCACAAGGGACTTGCAGCTGGGAGTTTGATGCAAGTGGCGAACTGAGTCAACTAATTTGCCAAGTCTGATTTTACAAAAATTTCAGCTGCAACTTCCTGGCGCAAGTTTCTTGCGCTGAATTCTGGACTTAGACCAGCTCTCCCCATGTCTACATTTGCACCATGGGGAGAGCTATTTTATGGGGCTTGCACCAAACCTTTGGTGCAAGCTGCTATAAAGTGAATAAATTGTCACAACAGTGCGAAAGGTACTAAAATTTAGCGTAAGTTGTGACAAACTGTTAGGTGCAGCTGTGTCAAACTTTGCAGTGGAGACTTGGTGCAAGCTCTGCATTCACCTTCTAAAATTGGGCCCATGGTATTGTTGGGTAGCACCAGCCAATGGTAGCAACTCAGCACATAGGCAGTAAATATGGGGTACATATTGGTGTGGCCAGAAGATAAGAGGTATTATTTTGTATTTGGGCAGGAGTTTGCATGGGGTGTGGCTACTAGTCGACATCTGGTGCTTCCTCCTCTGGTGGCTTAGCACTCCCAAAGTAAGAAAAAAAACAAAAAACAAAAAAACTCCTGGCTGCACCCCTAGTTCATGCCTCCTTTGATATGAATGACAGCCACTTAAAAATATTACAAATGATGTCAGATGTATTTATTTGTTTGTTAGCAAATTGCTTTATTTTTAAGCCAAATGATGAAACAGCAAGTACTGTACATAGTGCCAACACTGTCATGTCTGCATACCTCCACATACTTGACAAGGCACCCTTTATCATGATTAAAAGAGGATAGGGACAAGAATATCCACCCTTTTTTCTCACCCAATTGGGTACTTTGTCAACACCACAAGTCTTGGTAATTTTGATTTTCTTAAGCTCTTTTTCTGACTTCTTCCATCCCCAGAATACATTTATCAGGTACATCACATATAATAACTTCCTTCTGTTTCTCAGTCAAATGAGTTAGATCTCTACCTCCTCACAAAAAAACGTCATTTCTTGCAGGCAAAGTCAGTACTAGCTGGTTGTGTATAGAGCCCTTCACAAAAAAATCCCTAGTCTTTTTTCACTATTGACTGGAACCAGTTTTCACAGGTTCTCTGTCTTGACCTGTAGTATATCTTCCATGCTCATTAACACTCCCTATTTACTTCATTGCTAAGTAAGTTTAACAGGAAACCATTTCTCTCCTCCTATGCCTTCTGCCTTTCCCATGCCAATTGCATATGTTTTTATTCACCCATTGCCTCTCACTAACTACAGTGGTGCCCAATCCCACTGTCAGGTCCCCTCATATCTTGTCAAGTTAATCAGCATTTTGTGTGAAGAACCATTGAGAATTGTCAGGGTCATTACTTTGCACTTACCTGTCTTCTTGCAATTTGCCAGCTGACTACTAGAACCCACAGACCAAAGGCCTTGTTGAGGTACAACATGTGCAGCAGTGTTTCTGTACGATGCCACCTGATGACTCTTTAAAGACACAGATGGAGACACAAGGGAGATTTTGAACTCACCTTTTGTTTGAGGGAAACTGCTAATGCAGTCCAAATAGTCTTGAAATTATATTTTTGTGATGAACATCCACAGCAAAAATCATCAAAATGTCAGCAACAATACAACATGAGGTACTCAACACACAGATAAACTGTTACAACACCAATGGAAATCTAATACTCAACCAAGGAAAATTTCAGACAACAGTGGTCCAATGGCACTAGTGCTTCAAGGCTGCTCTGCTCTTCATCAGGGAGTGCCCTGTATTGCAACCAGTTCTACCAGAGTTGTATACCTCATGTTGTATTGCTGATGACATTTGTTGATTTCTGCTATGGACATTCGCCACAAATAATTTCAATACCACCTGGACTTGTGTCGCCAGTTTCCCTCAACCAACTGTTAAGTGCTGCTACTTCTTTGTGTCTCTCTATGTGCTTTTTGGCTGACCCCTTGTGCCAGCACACCAGATTCCTTAACCACCTCCCAGCCTGGCACCATCTGTGTGTTTGACTTTTTAACAACCCTGTAGACAATGATGTACATCAGCCGTGTGCTGCAGCCATGTACCACTGCTACCTTTTGCATATTTTTACATATATTGCACATTTTACATATATTTATATTTATTACTGTATGTATATATGTACAAAATGTTCTGATTCTACTAATGGTTGTGACATTTGTTTTTTTCATATAGCTTTTTTCATGGCTAGTTGGGCATGGACAGGCTTCTCAGTCCTATCCCTGCTCCCTCTGTCTGGTAACCACCTCAGCCTAGCCCAACCAGACCCAGAGAACCCCACAGATTGCCCCCAGTGGTGGGGTGAGGGAGGGTAATGCTTTCCCCACCTGGGAATTCAAATCCAGTGAAGAGTCTGATTGGTCTAGATGGTGGCGTGGTATGGTGAGCCAATGGGTACATTTTCATAAAGCCTGTGCAGACCAGTTTGTGGTTTCTCCCTAGTTCCACAGCCATGGCAGCACGTGGTGCATATGTGCATGGAGGTGCACTCATATCACAGAACCGTGGCACCCCCCTGCCTTTTACATTTTGTTGCTAGTGCATGGTGCCATGAAGCCAAGAGCTGAGTTGACATGCCACTCTACCTCAAGAGAAGAGAGCAGTTGGTCATATACTTGATCATTATACTCCCCCAGCTGACCCCCAACAACCCATGCTCATTCCCAAACATGGGTCACCAGCATGGCAGGAAGTGAGGCATTCAATGCTTCAGCCCATCAAGCCACTGGGCTGGCCCCTGACATGTTTATTGTTAATTGATGTGGCCACATCTCATGTCCCCTCCCAGGTCACACCTGAAAATGGATCAGTGTGATTTTTCCTTGTCAGAAATGTTTAAATTAAAAATAGTCAGAAATTTTAGATTAAAAAATAAAATATATATATTCATAGCATTTAAAAATAGTAGCACAAAGTGACAGCAAGCATTACAACTATTTTTTTCTCCAATTCTTGGCCATGAAAGACACATTAAACTGAGATTTGTTTCCAGGTGTATCCTGGGAGCACAGGGAAGTTAGGTGAATTGCTCATGTCCATACAGTTCGCAAGTGGTTGCTATGAGATTCAAATCCAGTTCTCCAGGTTTGCAGCTCAGTTCTGTTAACCACTATGCTATTCTGCGTATTTGCAACTAAATACATTGTGACAGTAATATTAGAATATTTTTAGTTATGATGAAACCTAAGTCCTAAGTTGTATTTATCCTTCATCACTCTGTGAATAACCCTCTGCCATGTTTGCACCTTATTTTGTTTGTTTTGTTTATTTAGGCCAGATTACTTAAATCAGTCAATTATTTATAGTTTACACTGTATTACAATATGTTACCCCAAATATTGTTGTTGCACAACTGTTAAAGTATTTTCTGGTCAACTAAAACTAAATAAAATAAAGTTTTACCTCTGCAACTTATTTTATTGCTTACTCTACCTCCTCCCCCCCCCACCCCGGACACATCTGCAAATGAGCTGTTACCAGTTCAGTAGGTCTGTCCTAGTAAAACTTTTGAAATAAATAAATAAATATTACAATTCTTGGTGGCATACACATTTTGTTTCCATATTTCCAGCAGGGTCTCAATAACCTGTGCTCTCCCATTTTCTGATTTTACTCTAACATGAATGAATGCTTAACCTGCTTTTCCATACCCCCCAACCCATTTGTTCCATTACTTCTCACATAACACCACTCTATGAATGGATGCCCCTACTGAAGGAGGGATTTTTAAGTCAGTGTACAGTACCAAACATAAAGATTGAGCGAAGAAAACATCCAATGCTGCATTGTTCCTTGTCCCTTTCTTCACCATCTGATTCAACTCACTACTGTTAGGGAAGTCAGTGGGATGTGATCTAGATTACTCATTATCATAATCCCACACAGCTAGTGCTTAACACTAATTACATTCAGGTAAAGGCACTTTTCTAAATAATTGATTATCCTCTAAGGGTGGGTGATACATGCTGCTCCAACAATCAAAAGTCTATGGGGTCTTGGCATCCTTTTGAACAATAGCCGTAGGGCTACACAATTTCCCCCTCTAAAAATGCTAGTCTGTCATATGGGATATTGTTATGGTTATAACATGCCTCTCATCCCTTCCCCTTTTCTGTCAGTCTTTCCTTTCAGTCTGGAAATTATCAACAGAGATCACCTTGGCAACAGTGTGAGACTTACATCATATTTCAGTAATAATATTATGTTCATAACAGCCCCCAAAGTCATTGACTTTCAGTGCCAAAGCCCATACATTAGTATTTAAACATATTGATACCATGCTGTTACAAATAGCCACATATACTGTATGCAGCAAACTGTCTTTGTCCCCCCCCCCTTGGCTTATTACACACTGCAGTACCCTCCTTGGCACCCCATGCTATACTGCACCTTAACTGTCCTGGAGCACACACCTTCTCCCATCACCCCCTTTTTATTTCTCTTGCTACCACTCCTACAACCCCTCCATGCCCCTGGTAAACTAGTCAATTATTACACCTGATACTGTATTCAGATGGTTACATTAGCACTAACTACCCTCCCACCCCATTAAAATGACTCTATTACAGCATATGTAAACATTACAAGCGCATACACTAACACTTCTCAACAAAAGGTCAGAACTTTAAAATCTTGAAACAGGAAAAATAAATAAAATCCTAAAAATTGTCACTTGAGCACTCAGCTCACATCAGTCAAGCCCAAGAAACACCCTCAGCTGTCAGCCTGTAGGCGGTGATTTATGAGTCCATGGGGACCAGTTATGTACCCATGAATCAGGCAAATAAGTAAGCCCATTAGGGCCACTTACTAATCAGTCCAGTCTGAACAGTGCTGTACCCATGCTATAAGCCAGTGTATATAGACTCTTCCCCAGCCAATGGTGCACCCACATTGTAAGAAAAGGGATTTCCATTTTGGAGCTGGTAATTAAAATGTTCACTTTAGCTTGTGCTGCACTCATGTTGTAATGAAACAAAAAAGTCTGCACTGGGAGCATGGTGCTCTCAGTCAAAGCCATAACCATATTTATACAAAATTTGGCACTCACCATCTCCTATCAAAGGTGACATAAAGACTTTAGGCTTATATCTAAAAGGTGTTAGGTTATTTTTTATTTTTATTTAGAAACATAATTAAAACAGCTAAGGTAAAAGCATGCCTGATGTGTTTTGATTACAAGATCCTTCCTCAAAGGCTACTTCAGCATTAGTAGCCTTGATCATGATCTTTGATCCAAGATGCATCAGGCGTGCATTTTTGGAGCCTGCAGTTTTTAATAATGATTGACTAAATGAAATAAACAGACAAATCAGCACCTTTTTTGGACAAAGAACCTCTGTGCGCAAGCACTGAGGCAATGGTTACCCCAAAGGGCGTTGGCTGGGAAGCCAAGTTTCAAAGAAAGTACAAAGTCACACATGCCTCCATAATGCAAAGCATCATGGGCTGCATATTCAAATCACCACAGAATATTATGCTGGTTCAACTTTAAGTAGAATTGCATGGTGCCGAAAGGCCTCTCACACAGTTTGCAAAGGGTGCTAACAGATGACATAGACACATGGTTCGTCCTCCCAGGACTCATCAGTATGCCTCATCTGTTTGACACCCCAGTGGAATGAACCAGCTACCCTAAGATGGTATATCTGGGTTATGTTGTGGTGAACCCAATTAAAACAAAAAAAGTCTGACGTCTTTGTGTCATCTTTGATAGGATGTGGTGAGTGCCCAGTTGTGTTTTAATACCCATGTTGTGAGCAAATTGAAATGCTGGATTGAACCCAGTTACTAATGAGTCCACCACTAACACTGTTGCATCCATGCTGCAGGCAAATTGCATTGCCCATTGGGGCAATATGACTGAAAGTCCACCCTGGCAGTGATGCATGCATACTGCAGGCATATCAAACATACCACATATGGGGTCTGGCCCTGGATCTGCCATTGGGGAGCACCCCCTCCTTTCTTAAACTGCTTTCAGTGCCACTTAGGATTTACCCTTCCTTATCAGGTGTCTCCTCTGTCTACTACCCCAACCCCCCCCTCACAAAACCAGCTGAAAACACACTGAGAAGCAAACAGTAACCTAGCAAAGAATGTGTCAGGGTATTTTCTGTCTTTATTGTCTGGATTATTAAAAATAGCTGATGTGATTTAAGTTGCTACTGTTGAAGCCCAGATATTGCAGACTCAGAATCCAAGATCCATTTCCAACATCAATGGAATGGAGCCTCGGTCATTATGAAAGGATGGTAAGGGTGGAGCATCAACTAGGACACTAGTGTGTTTTTTTTTTTCAAAACTGTGGGAGATATATAATATTGAGTTACCTGCTAGCCTTCTCTACTGCTGCAACTTTTTCAAAAATACTGTCCCACATACCAGTTTCACCATTTAAGCACCTGCTTTTAATATTATGCTGGTGTAGTAGCACCAGTATGTTAGAGCTGAGTTAGCATTTATTTCAAAACCCCTATTTTTGACAGAACCTAACTCAGCTGTCTTAGGATCGATAGGTTTTCAAAATTGGCAAGCACTTCCCTGTCCTAACAGTTATGTGCTTGTCAATGTTCAAATCAATTATTCTAGGGTTTTTTATGTGACAGATTGTACCAGTTATGTACAACCCTCCATTTTAAGACTTTTTTGTGCTTAGACAGTGTACAAAATACACTGATTTTAAGATATAAAACTATCAGATTCATTAGTTAGTGGCCAAGAATCGGGCCTGTCATTTGATTCACAATGAAAAACATCCTCATTTAAAAGTAAAATTGTTTAAAAACTGCCAAACCCATGCATGTACTGATGCTGAAAATAAATATGTGAAAATACACATTATTTTACATTTCTGGCTGACTTTCAATCAAACATGAATAAAAAAAAATCTTGTTTTCCCCCACCTACTGTACCATGAGAAACTTGTGCTGACTGAAATGTTTCTTTTTCATTCATGATTGACTCATAAGTTAATCACAAATGAAAACAAAAAACATCACTTTTTTGATCTGTTTCTAACACCTGGTACCCAACCCAGTGTCGATACCCCTTCCTAACACTGGGTGTCCAACTCCAGTATAAGGTGTTTTTTGATTTAAAAAAATAACTTTACAGTTGCAGCCACTAGAAGCCCAACCTTGGTGTCTCACTTTCACTGACACTTCTTCCAAGTTTAAACAATACTCCACCCTTTTGCACACATACTACCCTCCTACCCCTAATCTCAGTACTTGCTTTTTGTGTGGTCCCATGGTAGGTGACTGTCACAACCTTCTCTCTACTTTGGCAAGTTGTTGTCTCAATGTCCATTGTCCACTGGAAACTGGGAACCATAAAAATAAACTGTAACAAGATATAAACCTCACCATCACCTGCCCTCAAGCAGCCATGTTTCCCTCCCTCACCTGTGTGCATGTTTAATGAATCCACCACCTTCTAGTACCAGTGCTACCCTCCTTATACCCTCGGCCAGCCTGGTACCTACTTGTTCTCCCTGTTTTGTATTGCATTAAGCCAGTAGTTGACACTGTGAGGCTCCGTTCTATTCTCTAGTTCCTTGTTTTTTTAGCTTTCTTTTTATTGTTACATTTGGACTGGTTTGGAATACTGAGGTGCTTAGCACAGTATTAGCAGAAGGAAGCTGTTTGGGGAAACAGAGGGAGTCAGCATTTGAGGCTCTTTCTATAGGGTCTCTGTGGTAGTGTTGAATATGAAAAATCAGTCATTTGTGGTATACAGGTGGCAGCGTGCCAGTAGCCACAATGCAATAGCATTTTTTTATGCTTAGTCCCTCTCATGTGCTGCTAGCCCTCCACAGGACCAGCCTATCAGAGCTTAAAGTTACACAGAGGCCAAGGAGCTGATTTAGTGTAGCACTTACCAGGGATGGAGGTCACTGGAAACACACTTTTCCTTGTTGCCACCTTCCTTCACCCAACAGCATGATAGGACTCCTGTGGAAATGTTATCATTCGCTTTCCAGGTTCTGCAATAGAACTGCATCTTAAGTTGTACTCCTGTGACCCCCCCCCCCCACAACAAGATCAGACTCCTGTAGAAACATTATCACTCATTCTCCAGGTTTAGAGCAACATCTTAAATCAAACTCCTGTGATAATCCCCCCCCCCCAACAGGGGACCACATTGGACTTTAAGATAAGGGCTAGGGGGCACAATAAAGCAGGGCAAATGTTTCTGTCACCAGTGAGAGCACACTGTCAACAGTGGTGCAAGATCACTTGCTCTTCTGGCCCCTAGAAGCTCAAAAGCCACATTAGCACTGATTCAACAGTCCCTGTTTCAGGACCACCCACCAACACCAGTGGGACTGAGAATCTAAAGAGGATAGAAAAAAACACAGGCTGGTGTGAACGTAATGTAAATAGTTTTGTTCATTCTTGAAAGAAGAAACTTATTTTTTGCAGAGAGGTGTGTTCTGGGAGTGCCCTGTATTTTCTGAGTTACCGAGGAAACAAAGTAAAAATAGTGCCCTTTTGTGTTGAAGCCATACAAATAAGTTTAAGCACTCAAGAGGTTAAATCGTTTATTTAAAATATAGAATATGTTTTTTAATGTGTTGTGAGTCTGGGAGTGTAGTTTGTTGGTAAAGACTGTGAATGGGTATTGAACAATAAAATGTAACTATCATGGTAGTAAGCGTAAGATTTTCAATATGTCATCTCCTTTTTTTTACTTTCTGTTTGGAGGAAGGCTTAGTGATATTCAGTAAGCAGGGTTTTTGAGGTAGGAAAATGAGATTCAACAGCTGATCATGTCTTTATAGAGTTTTAATGTATGGTCAGCTGACGTCTGTCGGCCAATAAATTGCTAGATTTTTTCTGATATATTATAGGGGTGCGGTAGTGCCCCTATAGTTAGGACTGTACTAAGACTTCTATGTTAAACTCCAATTTTTGCACCTTAATAACTTTGGCATTCTTTAATGAAATAGCTCAAAAGATGGCATGCACTGTCATTCTGCCAATATCTCAAAAAGTGGAAAGTTTGTAACAGCATCTTGTATGGTTTTTGAGATATGGAGTGGTAAAAAAAGTGAAAGGTTGCCACTTTTTTCCTATACTTAACACGGGATGTTTTTCTCTCATCTACAGCCCAGACAAAATTAAATTTATTTCTGAAATTTTCTGGGATGATGGGGTCTGTGGCAAGGGTGTGCCTTTGGATAGTTTGGTGAAAAGATATCTCATCATTTTTTTTATTTTAACATTTTTTGTGATAGTGGCTAGACAGGCAGGTAAATAAAAACAGTTTGAACTGTTAATTGTTAAGGATTTAGTGTTTGTGCTCAGAGAAATACTGTTTGTGCTGTCTGCCATCTTGGTTTTTTTTCTGTTTTACAAACTAAATTCTAAAGACATGCTACTTGCTAAGGAATGGCCAAGACCCGTATTTAGGTTTATATCACATTTTTAGTTCATTTATTGTAATATTTAAACATTTTGAGGGAAAGTATGTGTTTTGGGGGTGAGAATCATATCGTCCGTCATTCGCTTGGTTAAGGATCAGTCAATCCAAAAATAACAATTTCAGTTCTTTACAGTTCAAACTTTACAGTTTGAACTGAAATGTCTGTGAACAGCATACCTCTCAACTGTACCACATTATGAGGAACGTTCCTCATTTTACTTCACAAAAGCTCCCTGTTCCACATTATGAGGACTTGCCCCACATTCAGTGTTAACATTTTAAAGCACAAATCTATAGTAAATGATGCAACAAATATATTATTCAATTAATAACAGACTTTCTGAACATAAATGCAAACATTTTAACAGTGTTCTGAGTTTCTTGGGTAAAGATTGTAGTAAGTGTTCCACAT
This sequence comes from Neoceratodus forsteri, assembly GCA_016271365.2. Taxonomy (NCBI): domain Eukaryota; kingdom Metazoa; phylum Chordata; order Ceratodontiformes; family Ceratodontidae; genus Neoceratodus; species Neoceratodus forsteri. The sequence goes on from CM057458.1 coordinate 1,092,550,899, forward strand.
TTTACTCATTTGTCCCACATTTTGAGAGCCAATGTTCCATATTTGGGGGACAAAAGGTTGAGAGGTATGGTGAACAGTAAAGGTCCATGACAGTGCAAACTGTTATAGCTCCCTGGTGTCTAGTGGCACCCCCTACCTGCCAATTTCTGATCCCTGAATAGAATAGTATATAAGCTTGATTGGACCACTACAGCCTTACACTAAGATGCCACAGAACAGCTTGTCTGGTCTCATAGTGAAACTTTACATTTTAAAGTTGCACCAAGATCATGGTTGGATGTTACATGTAATTAACAAACCACTGACAGCAGGATCCCTTCATACTGTATGTTATTGTACTGCACCATAGTTAAAAATTGAAAGATGGCATGGAGAACAACTGATCACTGATTGTTGTGATGCAGTATCTCATTCAGGGGCTCTGACAATATGTGTATGAAGGATGGCTTGACATTTAAAACTTGCACCAAGATTCTACAGAACAGCTCATTTCATCTCATAGTGCAGCTTTTCATTTTATACTTGCACCAAGATCACAGTTGGAATTACCGGAAGCATGAAATTACATTTACGCATAGAGTTTCACAGAGCCAGACCAGCGAAATTTACTTTGTGTTACAATAAGCAGTTTTATAGTAACTTGAATCAAATGGAGTAAGTAACAGCCAAAGATGTGACATATTTATTGCAGTTTTGTGCTAATGAGAGAGGCACTGACTGTTGGAAGTTGTCAGCAAATCAGCTGAAACAATGATGGCCGTATTTGAAACCAAGATGCTAAATTTAAGAGTATGAATAGAACTGGAAACGTTGCAAGACTGAGACTGGATGTTTTTGCAAAGGGCGCTGCTGGAACATAAATGTATGGCATTTGAACTCCATCAGCTAGTCAGTTTTTAGGATTTTCATAACCCAGTTTCTAAGAATGGCTTAGCTATCAACAGAATCCTAACAAGGGCAGAACAATAACCTACAGCATTTCTAGTGAAACATTTTCCTACACAACAGACGTAGTAATAGTCATAGAGTGAAAAACAGAAAAAGCAATTTGTATATATTTTGTGTCACAGCATTGAACAGTAGACACACCTGTCTCTTGTTCTCAAGTTCACTTAGACTACAAAAAGATTGTCTAAGCAGACTTAATACCCTGCCTCAGTCCTAGCCTCAGATATCCACTGCTAGACACACAGCTGATTACTGCTGCACTTCTTGTATGGCTGCATCCAGGAACATGGGCCAACACAGCCCATTTGAAAACTGCCCTGGAGGCAAAGTGGGTTTAGGGGCTTTGAAAATCTGGCCTTAGCACTCACTGAGTATATTCCCTGGTAGTTCAGAGGTCCCTCCACCCTCCCCCATTCTCCTATCCTTTTCCCCATGTAAAAAAAGAAATGTATTGGTAGTCCAGTGGTCCCTCCACCCTTCCCCATTCTCCGAATGCCATCCCTGTATAAAAAAAATGTATCGGTAGTCCAGTTGTCCCTCCCTCTCCCCATTTCTCTGTTATTGTCCCCATATAAAAAAAGTATTGGTAGTCCAGTGGTCCCTCTATCCTCCCCCATTCTTCAATCACCATCCCCATGCTGCCTTATGTCCCTGGTGTCTAGTGGGCCCCACCTCACCATTGGTGTCCATCCCTGAAATAAAGAAAACCATCCCTTGTGTTTTTTTTTCTTCTTTTCTGGAAAGAAAAAGGCCCCTCGCCGATCAGCCCTGTACCCACCCCTACCTCCCACTCAGCACCCATCACCCCAAACCTCCCAGTACACCACCACTCACCCTCACTTGAACAGGTTACAGGATTGAGATCCAATCCGATCAAAGACACGTCTTGCTGCTGGAACCAGTGAATGCAATATGAGAAAACTAAGGTAAATGTGGTTCAATGTATTTCAATGAGGTTCTCCACTTTGATGCATAACTATAACTCAGCCATTTCTTGACATTGTGGTGCCAAATTTTCAACATGACCTTCTGGGGACCCCACCTCATGAACAACATGACTATCATTATATGCAACTCCTGCCTGAATGGTGATTTCATGGTCATTGGTGAATTCACCTTTCAGGCAGGATTTGAACATATTTCTTGCCCTTGTTCATGAGGTGGGGTTATAAGAAGGCTATGTTGAAAATTTGGGATCAAAATATGTAAAAATGGCAAAATTATGTCCATTCATTGCAATTTTGCTACGCACACTCATAACACTGGAAACGTTTAATATTTTGACCCCAAATTTTCAACATAGCCTTCTCATTACCACAACTCATGTACAGTATGTCACAGCTCAAATCCTGGCCAAAATGTGCTTTCACACCTGTGGCATGGAATGGTGTTGCAGTTATGCGGAATTACATTTTGGCGGGGATTAATTGAACAACATCTGATTAGTAATGGATTAGTGGATGTAACACAACACGGATTTGTATCAGGTAGATCTTGTCTGTAATTTGTTACAGTTTTTTGAACCAATAAGTAATGCCCTGGATAATGGTCTTCCAGTGGACATTGTCTACTTGGATTACAGCAAGGCCTTTGATATGGTTCTCCATAGGGAGTTGATTGAAAGGATGGTTGAGCTCAAATTGCAGCCATCATTGATTAAATGGGTAATGTCGTGGCTTGAAGGCAGACAGCAACATGTGTGTGTATATATATATATATATATATATATATATATATATATATAGGTGTCTTGCACAGACTGGGGCCCAGTGACAAGTGGAGTGCCACAGGGCTCTGTACTGGGGCCAACATTATTCAATTTATTTGTCTCTTCTATGCCAACTTCTGCATGCACTTGGTTAATTAAATATGCGGATGACACAAAACTGGGGGCAACTGTTAACAATGAAGAAGCTGCATTTCATTTTTATCAAGATTTAAATAAATTAGAATTATGAGCAAAACAACATCCCCTGAAGCTGCTGGCCCACTTGCACTGTGACAAGGCATCTGCTTGCTGCACCAACATCCCAGGTTTGGTGATGGAATTGGGAGTCAGAGGGCTGGCCAGGGGGAGAAGGACTGAGCATACCCGGGACTCCTGTCTTTCTCTGGGGGAGGGGGAAGAGTGTCCAGCACTATGCGGACCTTTGGCAGAGGCTGGGGATATTGTCGTAGCTGGCACCACATGTTAGGGGGGCAGAACAGACACTAGCATCATTGCACATCCCTTCCCCCAGAAAAAACTTGCACAAAAAATGACAACCCATTAATGACAGCCCTAATCTCAGCCGCTGCTCCTGCTGCAGACTAAGGACTGTGGGGGGTCCTGCTCCCATGGCCCTGCCCTGGGGGCAAGCTAGGCTATGCAACTGAGTTGCTTGGGGAGGGGCACTCACCTGGCAGCCCTGCCCAGGGGGGCAAGCCTGGGGATGAGGGCATGGCGAGCGGTCTGGGGAGTCCAGATCCTATGGTGCCAGGAGGGAAATGGAGCAGAAAAAAAAAAGAGAACACCCCTTGAAATTTAATGAAGATAAGTGTCAGATAATGCATTTCAGCCACAGTAATATAATGGCCAATTATATGCTCAATGGTAAAATTCTAAAGCAACAGATACAGAAAAAGAAATTGGTGTGCTTGTTAACAATAAATTAACATTTGTAAATCAATACCAGAGAGACAGTCAAAAAATGCAACAGGATAATTGGATGCATTTTGAGGCATATTAAAAGTAGAAATGCAGATGTATTAATTCCACTCTACTTTGCATTGGTCAGACCACACCTTGAGTACTGTTCCCCCATTAGTGCACCACAAGACCTGGGTAGCATTAGACTTATGGAGAGGGTTCAGAGGAGAGTTACAAACAAAAATCAAAGATTTAAGGAATAAAACATATGGGGAAAGGTTGTCAGATCTGGGCCAGTACTCCCTGGAGTACAGGAGACTAAGAGGAGACTTATGTTTTTTATACCATGCCTTTAATAATGAAGGTTTGTGGGAATGAGCAGGACTCTGCAAAAATACCTGTGTTATATCAACAAGATACCATAAACTTCAGCTCAGAGGAGAGATTTATAGAACAAATAGGAGATTTCACTGATACAACCAGAGAATTGTATCTGTATGGAATGGACTGCCAGAATCTGTGCTACTAAGTACTAGCATGGCTACTTTTAAGAGATCTTTGGATGATTTTTTTGGAGTAGGTTATACTAAATGTTAACCACTGATATGTGGCAGTCTATATTGGCTAATACCAACAGACCCATATTCTTCTATGAAACTATGGATTCGGAAATTTTCTTTATTTGTTACCATCTAGCAGCACCCCTTATAAGAAATGTGAATTCCAGTGTGTAGTAATTTAAAGGTTTGAGCAGCTATTTTTTGTTTTTATGGTTTTACTTGAATTTGGGGAGTTTATGGTGCTCCTCTATAGCATGCTCCCTTTAAAATGTCTGTGTTATATCCCTTCTGGGAGCACAGTGGCCATTTAGGCATTTGAAAGTTAAATCACCTGTGTAAAATCCCTGTTGGGAGCACAGTATAAAAGCAGTTTGCTAGTAGCCATTGAGGCATTGTAAAGTTAGGGACTAAATCGAAGGGTCCCACCTTGACGTTTGGTGATTTAGCTTACTCAAATTGGAATTCCAATCTGAAACTAAGAGGACCCTATTTATGAAGTTGCTGTCAACCCAGTGAAATACTGAACCAATCAGAGAGCAGTTTTCACAATGCTAATAATACCACAATGCATAGTGCAACATTGAAGAATGTTATTAAAATAAAAAAAGCAAAACAATCTTCAAACAAACTGCAGATTTAAAAGCTTTAACTTGTAAAGTACTTTTGTGTAGATATCAAATACACAATAGACTGGTTCAAAATTGGCAATTTTACATCACTTATGAGTGGGCAGGACTTTCATAACTCACTTGTGGCTCTGCCATGAATGAGTTATGGTCCTGCCCCCTCAGAGTTGTAGATAAATTGTAGATTTTGAGTCAGCCCATTGCATATCCCTTATATATAAATATGAAATATGACATGGCCTGACTGAAGATATTATATTCATCTTCATGAGAGGCAAATAATATCAACATATTTAGCCAGATATTGAAAAGTTACCTGGGCACTAAGGGGTGTCTGCCCATGCTAACCTGGTTTTGCACCTGATTTGTAGATGTGGTCTATATTCAGAGACCCACACAGAGAGGGCAAAACCTGTTAGCCTCGAGCACTAACTAACTGCTGTGCCCATGCAAATAAATGGGTCGCCCCCTGCATACAGGCTCAGCAGTAAATTCAAAGGTTTGCACTGGTGATAAATGCCACCCAAATGGGTGCAAGTTACAGTCTTGACAAACTCAAACTTAATGGGGTGCAATGCACTGGTGGTGGGCAGTGTTAATGCAGCCTCCCACCCCCCTCACCCCTAACCCCAGCCCACTGATCTGATGTATACCCTGGTGTCTAATGGCTACCCCGCCCTCAGATCAACCATTCCTGTATGAATAGTGTTGTCCCTGGTATCCAGTGGCATTCCCTGTCCTTTGATCCCCTAACCATGTACTGTATATATTGTCCATGGTGTCTAGTGGCACCCCCACCCTCCAATCACCCAGTGCTGTAATATTAATAATTGTTCTGTTGTCTAGTGGTACCCTCACCCTCTGAACACCCATCCCTGTAATCTATATATTGTCCCTGGTGTCCAGTGTCACTCACTATCCTCTGATCACCCATTGCCATAATATTAGTGATGTCCCTGGTATCTAGTGGTACCCCCACCTGCCAAGCTCTTGTCCTGGTGTCACACTGCTCCCTGGTGGCTAGTACCCCCCACCACCCACACTAAGTACACCACCCTGCTACTCCTCTTACCTATGTAGTGGGTGCTGTGTGGGAGATCCGATATGGAGACCAGCACAGCCGTCTTATCACTACTTTGGCTGGCCACTTTGTGGACTGACAGGGAGTGCGCACATGGTCTGCAGCATACTGTAGACAGCATGCATGCTCCCTTGTAGTCCGTATGGCAGCCAGCTGCAGTGGTGAGAGGAGGGCTGTGCCTGTTGCCATATTGGATAGCCCATACGGTGCCAGCTGTATAGATTGGGGGTGGCAAGGTGGTGTGCTTGTGTGGGTGGTGCAAGGGAGTGCTAGCCACTGGGGAGCAGGGTGGCACTGGGTTGAGTGCTCAGTGGGTGAGGGTACCACTAGACAACAGGGGCATCACTAGTATTACAGCAACAGTTGATCAGAGGGTCAGGGTGCACTAGACACCAGGGAAATCATTAATATTATGGCAATGGGCAATCAGATAGTGGAGGGTGCCACTGGATATCAGGGAAAATATATAAATTACAGGGACAGGTGTTTGGAGGGTGGGGGTGAAACTAGACATTAGGGATAATACATACATCATGGGGGCAGGTGTCTGGAGGGTAGGGGTGCCATTAGACACCAAGGCAATCATTAATATTATGGTGCTGGGTGAGCAGTGGGTGGGGGGGGGTGCCACTAGACAACAGGAAAGTCGCTGCTATTATGATGACAAGAAACTAGAGGGTGAGGGTGCCATTGGACACCAGGGAAAATACTGCATGTACTGGCATGGGTGATCAGTCATTTGTGGCATCCCAAAGGGTTCTATACTCTCCCCATTGTTATTGTTGTGAGAAGTGATCTGAAGGTATGGCTGGAGCTTCCGCAGATGACACATAGAAACATAGAAACATAGAATTTGACGGCAGATAAGGACCGCTTGGCCCACCCAGTCTGCCCATTTCCCTACCTACTGGATAAGCTGCAGATCCTAGTTAACCAGCAGCCTACTTCTTCTTACCCCCAACCCCCAGAATTACCTTATGACTGTCCCATGCATGCTTGAATTCCACCACTGATTTTGACTCCACAACCTCCTCCGGAAGGCCGTTCCATGCATCCACAACCCTCTCTGTGAAAAAATACTTCCTTAAATTACCTCTGAGCCACCCTCATCTTCAAATTGTGCCCTCTTGTTCTTGCACACCTCTTTTTGAAAGATGCTACCCTCTTGACTTTGTTGATTCCCTTGAGGTACTTGGAAAGTTTCTATCATGTCCCCCTCTCCCTCCTTTCCTCGAGGCTATACATATTAAGCTCCTTAAGTCTCTCTTCATATGTCTTCCGTTGCAGACCCTGCACCATTTTATGCCCTCCTCTGGACAGCTTCCATCCTGTCTATGTCTTCATGAGATTGGGTCTCCAGAACTGCACACAGTACTCAGATGGGGTCTCACCAGCTGTCTGTACAGAGGGATAATAACTTCCTGTTTTCTACTGGTGATGCCTCTCCTATGCATCCCAGTATCCCCCAGCCCTCTTTGCTGCCCTCTCACATTGCTTGCTCACCTTTAGGTCATCTGATATGACTACCCCCAGGTCCCTTTCCATTTTGTTGTTGTTAGTATCTCACCTCCCATTGTGTACTCTTCCCTGGGTTTTGTTTCCCAAGTGCATTACCTTGCACTTCTTAGCGATGAATCTAAGCTGCCATACATTTGACCATTCCTCTAACCTTGCCAAGTCCCTTCTCATCCTTTCCACCCCACCCGTGCATCAACTCTGTTGCAGATCTTAGTGTCATCTGCAAAGAGACATACTTTTCCTTCCAGTCCTTCCGCAATGTAAACTATAAAGACATTGAAGAGGACCGTCCTAATACTGAACCCTGCGGTGCCCCACTAGTAACCCTCCTTTCTTCTGAGTGGGACTCCATTTACTATTACCTCTGTGTCCTATTCTCCAGCCAATTCTTTACCCAGGCTGTTATCTTGGGACCCACTCCCAGGCTGGCTAACTTGTATATTAATCTTTTGTGTGGGACTGTGTCAAATGCCTCTGCTAAAGTCTAGGTAGGCCATGTCCATAGCCCTCCTGATCTACTACTTTGGTCACCCAGTCAAAGAAATCTATCAGATTTGTCTGGCATGACCTTCCACTGTGAATCCATGCTGCCTAGGGTCCTGTGCCCCTCTGGCCTCTAGATACTGAACAATTCTTTCCTTCAGAAGCATTCCATCATTTTCCTATCACTGAGGTTAAACTAACAGGTCTGTAGTTTCCTGCTTCTGCCTTGCTCCCACTTTTGTGAAGGGGAATCACATCTGCCCTCCTCCAGTCCTCGGTACTACCCCATCCTCCCATGATTTGTTAAAAGGGTAGTCAGTGGTGTCACTAGTTCTACCCTTAGCTCTTTTAGAATTCTGGGATGAATCCATCAGGCCCCATTGCTTTGTCCACCTTCAGTTTTAAGAGTTCTTTCAGAACCCTTTCTTCTGTAAATGGGCTGGTATCAACTTCTGTATCCAGAGTGTTACTACTGTTTGTTTTATGTACCTCCCTCTTCATTTGTAAATACTGAGCAAAAATATTTGTTTAGTATCTCTGCTTTTCACAATCTCCTCTGCCCACCCTCCTCCCTTTATTAAGCCTCACTATCCCTCCTTGGACTTCCTTTGCTCCCTGATGTACCTATAAAAGGTTTTATCCCCTTCTTAACTGAGTTGGCTATCTTTTCCTCGGTTTGGGCCTTTGCTGTTCTGACTGCCTTCCCAGCCTCCTTTTTGCTTTAACTGATACAGTTCTCTGTCCTGCTCCTTCTGCGATTCCTTGTACTTCCTGAGATGCTTTTCTTCTCTTGAACCTTCACTGCCACTTCCTTTGAGAACCATGGTGGTTTCTTACATCGCCTTGTTTTGTTTATTTGCTTCACACAAAGGCTCGTTACCTCTGTGATGGCAGTTTTATTATTCCCATTGTTCTTCCACCCTCCTTCCTGCCCATTTGCTAGTGCATTCCTTAGGCACTCACCCATTTTGGCAAAGTCAGCCTCCTAAAGTCCATACTTTTGTCTTTGTATGGCTTGACTCTATTGCTGTGTTTATTGTGAACCATACTGTTCGATGGTCGCTAGTTCCTAGATGGCTACCCACTTCTACATCTGTGATCCCTCTCCATCTCCATTTGAGAGAATCAAGTCTAATATTGCTCCTCTCAAGTGGGCTCCAGTACTAGTTGTCTAAGGTATGCCCCTGTAGGGCATCTAGAATAACTGCACTCTTAAGTGGCAGCTGCAACTGCACTCCAGTTAACATCTGGCATATTCAGATCACCCATCAGCAATATCTCCTTTTCTGCCATTCTAAGTATACTTTCTATCATTTCCTGTCCATTTCCTCCCCTGAAGAAGTCTGTATCTAACCCTGTGCGTGTTGGTGCCATTGCCTGTCTCCAAATTTACCCACAGTGCTTCTCTCCTCCCTGTTTACCTTTTGTTCTGTTGTTTTTATTTCTTCCTTATGTAAAGAACTACTCCTCCTCCTTTTACCCTCCCTGTCCCTCCTGTAGACAGTGTATCCTGGTATGTTTATGTCCCAGTCATGGTTTTGTGTGTACCATGTTTCTGTGACTGCCACGATATCCAGATGTTCCTCCTCCATCAAGGCCACTAATTCAGGAAGCTTGTTACCCAGACTCGGGCATTGGTACTCATTACTCTCCATTTTTGATGGCTTTACCTTCTGTTGCAGCATCCCCACTGACCGTTCTACCTCGGTCTTTTCTCATTTAGTACCCTGTTTTATAGGGAGAGGCTGGGATTTTCCTGCTGCTTGTCAGTGCCTCCCCCTTTGACTAGTTTAAAAGCTTGCAAATGAAGCATTTAAACCGATTGCTCAAAAGACTTGTTCTCTTCCTGGTCAGATGCAGACCATCCTGCCAGTATAGGCTCACTCAGACCCACTCAGCTCACTCAGCTCAGCACTCAGCTTTACCTTTTGTTTAGACCCAGTCAGGGGAATCCAGTGCATGGGTTGAGAGGACCATCATGGAGATCAAGTACTGGATGAGTGTGAGCTGGTTGAAACTCAATCCCAGCAAAACTGAGTTGTGTCTGGTTGGCTCAGGCCGATGTGTCTGCAGTAAAGGAAAATCTTGTCCCTATGGTTTGTGATGGTCAGTAACTGCAGATCAGGGAGGAGGTTGGCAAGCTAGGGCTAATATTTGACAGTAAATTGGATTTGACATCTCATATTACTGCTGTCATTAAAAGTGATTTTTACCACTTGAAAAAAATTAACCAGATAGCATCCTTTCCTTAACCATGGTGATCTGCCTCACATGGTAACTGGCCACAAGAGGGCCACTTCCTATTTCAAGCTTTTGTTATTTTGTGTATTGACTACTGCAACACACTCTATTGTGACCTCACAGCTACTCTGTTATTGCAGAATTAGACTGTCAGATTACTGACCAGTGTATCTGCATTTAGTCATATTACTCACACTTTGAGGGAGTTGCACTGCCTCCCAATTAGATGGCACTCTAAATTAAAGTTTTTTTGCTGATGTATAAGGCCATAAATGGACAGGGACCCCTCTACATTCGAGAATTATGGCAACCCATCAGGAGGATTATCAGGGTACCAGAGTTCTCTGCTCAGATACCCAAGGGCTTTCACTAGTCCCAGTATCAGATTAAAGTCCACTGGGGACTGAGCATTTTCTGTAGCTGCACCAAGACCTGGAATGTTGTCATGAAAACCATCTGTTCTTCCCCCTCAGCAGAAAGTTTTAGGTTTCAGTTAAAGATGTGGCTGTTTAGACAGGCCTTCTCAGGAGATTGATAAACTTTAGTAATATTATGGGGTATATACATGTTTAATGTATAGTTTAAGATTTATTGCTACTGTGCTTTATTATCTGTAATTTAAATTTACTTGTATTGTAAAGCACCTTGAACCCTGGAAAAGCACTATATAAATAAAGTTCCTATCCTATCCTAGCCTGTCCTATCCTATCCTAGTGGAAGGTATGGGGTGCCACAGGACACCAGAGAAACATGAATATTGTGGGGACAGACAATCGGGGTGGGGGGGCAGGTCACCACCATGCCTCACATGGTAACCAGCCCCAAGAGGGCCACTTCCTATAAAAAATGAACCCATAATGGACATGCATATGGCACCTTAGCATCATGCATGCCCAATGGTCTGTTTTGCATTTTTCTACTGAATATCACGCTGTGGGCTCCTAGCACTATAAGGTCTGGGGCACATTTCCCTGTGGTTCCCCATGGACTGCATACAGCCCAGGCCCATGTCAGGGCAACACTACTTGCCTTAGTGCTGCACTGTCATGGCTCTATATTTAGTCAGATAGTGCCAGTGTGCTACCTGATTACTGAATATAGCAACCTCTGGGTCAGTTGCAAGGGCAAATGCAGCACAAACCTTTGTGCTCTGCCTTTGCCCATAATTGAATATCTAGCCTATGATGTATAAATATGTACACACATGCACACACACACACACACACACACACACACACACACGCAAACACACATTATGCTTAGTTAGGGTTGAGCAGAGTGTTTAATGTTAAACCCAGAAAGCAGCAGGAGCAGTGGGCTCCAGCACCCAGATGGACCTCAGCAGCACATCTGTGAGGCAGAAGGAGGTGGGAGGGAGTGATGAAAAGCCACTGACCAGATAGGGTCAGAGGCTGCATACAAATATAGGGCAGACTGGATGGGCTTGGCGGTCCTTATCTGCCAACATTTTCTATGTTTCAGAAAAACCTGTGGCCAGACTAGATATCCAGGAAAATAATAATTTAAAAGACCAAGAAAGAGTAGATTACTGCTGGGGCTGGCAGTATAGTCTAGAGGTTAGAGCAACAAGCTGTGAATGAGCTTGGTACATCTACAGTAGCAGACATGGGTTTGATTACCACAACCTCCACTTGCACACTGTGTGACTCTGAGCAAGTCACTGAACCTCCCCAGTGCTCTCAGATCACCCCTAAAAGCAGGCACTTGTGCCTAGCGGGCCTTACCCAATTACCAAAGAATAAACAAATGAATACATAATTACTAAGGAAATATGCAGGACATAGAAAAAAGGGTGTAACTTTCAATAGTACAGGCATAAAGATACGCCTACTACCCCAATGTTTTTTTTTTTTTGGCACCCTGAAAGTTTGGTGGAGTTAGGTGACTTGATTGCTTGTTGCACTATTAAACCCATGTTTAACATTACACACATTAGGAGAGTGTTCTCCTGTGTCTTCATAGACTAGGAAGCCTTCTAGACAGAGGTGCAACAGACCAAACCTCTGTGGATCCCTACTCTTTGTGGCAGCTTAGAATCTCCACTCTAAGGCAGCATGTAAGTGCTAATCCCCTCCCCCCATCTCTGGCAAAATTCTATTAATTTCTGAACGACTGCCATCTGCAGCATGTGACTCTGCAGTGGAGTCCTCTCGTGCCCAACTTGAATGTTGGCTTGCCCAGATGGCCCCCACCTCTATGTGCATGATGGTCTCTGGATCTGGAACCAGGCTGCCCCTGGGTACAGTAAGAGTGCACAATGTGGACACAGTGCTCCAGCTAGGTAGGCTCTGCAGGTCATAAAACATGAACCAGATCCACTGATCCAGAGTGGACCAGGGTTAAGTGTCCCAGACACAAGTAATATTTATTTTCCATTCCCAAAAAGGGAAAATGTTGTGTGTGTGTGTGTGTGTGTGTGTGTGTGTGTGTGTGTCTCTGATGAATGAAGTGACCTGTGTTTTACTTTTATAAAGTCTCCCTATGTACTGTGTATTTCTGGTTTAAAATCTGGATCAGTATCTGGTAGTTACATCATCATGCTTTGTTCACAGATGTGCAGCAGGTCTACTAGCTGAAACTGGTACCGAGTCATTTCTGCTGTGATGCAGATCCATACACTGAAGGGTTCTAGCAATTTGCTGTAAAGGTTTATAAATACCATTTTAGTAATACCAGGAAACACAGCAAGCAGGTGGCAGAGTTGCAAGGTTGTGTTATATGCAGTGCTGGCACTGACTCAAATCAATGATTTTTTTTGTCCTATCCGGTCAATTTCTTTCGTACCCCTTTACTTTTGTGCTTCTAAAGGGTCTGTATATTCAGAGTAAAATTAGTGCATACATAATAATCATATATAATTCCCAGCCAAAAAGTGTAAAATGAAATAGAGTTGTCATAGGGCAATTAGTATGTAAGTGGAATTCTACTTCCCGGAATTCTACTTCCCCAGTATTATCATTAGTGACAAGGCTAAGATGCATTTGTCCTAAGAAGCAGTTTCACCATGCTTCTTTTAACCTCCAGCAGCAGACACCCTTCCATTCCATGTCCTGTCATAGTCGCTGCTGGCTCAAGTAAATATTATTGCTGAACTGGAACAGGAATTCAAATCCTTATGCTTCCTTCTTCTGTGGGTTCCCTTCCACTAACCCCCTCTTCCTAGCCCAGCAATGGTAGCCATCCATGACCTACGTCATCCTTTTGGCTGATCTTCCAGTCCCTCTTGCTAAACATCCCTTCCCATCCCAGATCCAGCTATTCAGCCACTCACTGCCTCACTAGTCCCTCAGCATGCCTTCCCTCTACCCATCCAGCCCTCCCTTCCAGGCCCAACTGACAGTGTCAGTGAACCTAAAGTCCTGTCAGACATTCACTGAGCACTTGACTGCAGGTCTGCACTGCCTGGGGAACTCTGGGAGCGAAGCTGGGAGCTAAGGGACTTAGCTTATTATTTTTTTTTCAGTATTGCATGGGGAGTGGCATAGGCCTGAGGGAGGGAGCCTGGGGCTGTATTGATTTTTTTTATATCTGATAGAAACATGTAGATTGTTTGGGACTTTATGATCATAGAATCACAGATATAAAAAGCAGCAATGCAAAAACAAATAAGAAAACAGCAGGCAAACTGTAAAAGTATAGCATTAAGGTTTTTCTATGAAGGAAATTAGTTAACCTTGCAGAGCTGGGGCACAGATGATGCTTACAACAGTTTAGCTTCATGGGGAGTTTGAGCCATACCCAGCTTACTTGCAATAAATCTGCCTAGGTGTGAGCTCACACATAGTCTGAGAATCCCAGTTGAGAAGTCTTGATTTGATTTTTTGTTGTTGGCTTACCTTTTGTTGGCTTGTCTTGTTCCACTGTAGTAGATTTTTTTTTCCTTTTTCTGACCAGTACCCAGGGACTGGGCTGGTTCATTAGCCCTAAGCCCCTCCCCCCTCAAGCACAGTCCCATTATGAGCTGCTGTATTTATATTTTGTATATGTGGTTGTGTCTGTGTAGGAATTTTAAATTTGCTGGTGTCAGTGCCTTAGCTTTCTTTCTTTTTTTCTGACTGGATCCTGGGGATGGGGTTGTTTCATTAGCCCTAAGCTCCTCCCCCCAGGTTTCCAACTGGAACCAAAACAGTAGACCACAGCTACAGAAGTAAGTTTAATAGATTTGTACCAGGGACCTACACTTCTGCAGCCACAAGTGGTTGTGTATGTCTTGCAGTATCAATGAGTATCTCTGCCTACAGAAATGCTGGCCCAGCAGATGCCAGCACATCTGCAACCAAAAATATTGTTTCTAAGGGGACTGCAGTCACACATGGTTATGTATTTCTTACACTGTGAATGTGTATTTGTGACTAGAGAGTCACTGGTCCCTCAGAGGCCAGCACTTCTGCAGCTAGATGTACTGTTGTAATTTCAGTTTATTGATTTTCTCAAAAAGAAGGGAAATTCATTGCAAAAAACTACATTAATGCACCAGTTAGGTTTCCATGTAATGCCACAAAAGTAGGAAAATGTGATGTTGTGGTTCCGAATCCTAACTCCCCTCACCCCTTAGTCAGAACAAGGACAAGACCACACAATCAACTACAATCAGCCATCATCAGGTGAAACAAGCAACATATAAATGTTTCCAAATGAAATAAATGCAGTAGCACTAATATGCTACATTTGTACATTTGTATCTGCAGCTGAAGAAGTGAGCATGCATGTCTTATAGTGTGCATGTGTACCTGAGGCTGCAGAAGCACTGGTACCACAGTTCCAGAAGTACGGTTGTAATTTGGATAGCTTGGATTTGTATCTGAGGCTGCAGGGTCCTCTGCTTCTGCAGACAGAAGTTGTCTTCTGATTTGAGTATCTTGGATTTCTGTCTGTAGTCAGAAGTGACTGCATATGTCTTGCAGTGTGCATGTCACAGATACAAATCCACAAAGGTAGCACATCATTGTTACTGCATTTGTGTTATCTGAAAACAGTTGTATGTCGTTTGTCTTACCTGATGATCGCTGAATGTTCTTGCTTGTGTGGCCTTGTCATTTATTTCTCCTGGGAGTTGGGGTTGAGAACACTGGGGGTGGGGAGCTAGGATTGGGAACCCTAACACCACATTTCCCTTCTTTTGTGGGACTAAGTACTAACTACTCTCACCCCATTCTCCTATACTGTGCCATGATTGGTTCCTTACAGATGGAATGGGGTGAGCATTAGGGCCCACAACCCTAAGGTAGTCCCGACACTCATAGGTGTGTGGAGGGTGGGGGTGATATTGTGATGGTAAGGTTGTGTGGGGTGGGACCCACCATAACCCTAAGTCACGCCCCAATGTGTGTTGATATTTGGAGGCTAGGGGTGCAGTTCCAATGGTAGGGTTGGGTGGGGAGGGTATAACAATTGTAAACTTAACATCCAATTTCCTGACCTGTATCACTTTGGTTGACGAGCTATGTGTAATAATAATAATAATAATAATTTTTATTTATATGGCGCCTTTCAATTATCAAGGCACTGTACATGAATAACAGTTAGAACAGTTAAAAATCATTAGAAAAAATTCAGCCAAACCAAGACAGTTAAACCAATCAATCTTCTGAAAATGCATTTTCCCAAAGAAAGGTCTTCAAACCCCTCTTAAAACCCTCCACAGAGGTGCACTCCCACAACCAACAGGGTAGAGAGTTCCAAAGGGTGGGGACAACATACGAAAAAGCCCGAGCACCAGAAGATTTCAAATTCACCCTTGGAACCTCTAGCAACCCCTTGTCGGCTGAGCGGAGTGATAGTTCGGGTGGTAGAGAACCAGAAGTTCTTTCAGATAGAACCCTAACTTCATTTTAAACAAAGTTTTTTGTTAATTCCCTTACTTTTTGACATAGTATAACAGTATCCCAGTTTTGTGAGATTTTGTTTTGGTATTTATGCACCAAATTTTCAACATGACCTTTTTGGGACCCCACCTAATGAACAGTGGCACTGTGATTTCATTAGTACTTCCCCAAAAGTTGATTTCACACAACGACTGCGCAATTCTGTGCCAGAGCTGCAAAAAACATTTTGGGCAAGATGTGAAAAATGACAGCTGCACTGTTAATGAGAAGGTGTGAAAAAATCTCAGTGCTGAAAATCTGGAGTGAAAATATTAAAATTTGGCAACATTACGAATATGCGTAGAAACCAATGCACACTCGTAGTGCAGTCAATTTGGGGAATTTTTGCACCAGATTTTCAACATTGCCTTTTTGGGGCCTCATCGAATGAACAGTGGCACTGTGATTTCATTAGTACATCACAAAAGTTGATTTCGCACAGCAATTGCACCATTGTGTGTCAGAGCTGCAAAATCACATTTCCTGCATGTTGTGAAAAATGACAGCTGCACTGTTCATGAGGAGGTATGAAAAAATCTCAATGTTCAAAATCTGGAGTGAAAATATTAAAAATTGTCAAAGTTACAAATCTGCATAGAAACTGCGCAACACACACTTGTAACACAGTCATTTTGGGAATTTTTGCACCGGGTTTTCAACATTTGTTTTTTGGAACCTCCCCTCATGAACACTGGCACTGTCATTTCATTAATCAGTCCAGAAAGGTGATTCCGTGTAGCATCCATGTAATCACCTATTGGGACTGAATACCAAAATGACAGTGACAGTGTTCATGAGGTGGAGTCCCAAGAATCCTGTGTTGAAAATTTGGGGTTAAAATAACCAAAATTGGCTGAGATGGCAACCTAAGTTGAAAAACCCATTTAGAGCCATAATACAAGCAAGCAGACTTGGGTGCAGCAGCGGAGCAGAACTTACAGACAGCAGCTGTTCTCTGAAGGGCAGGGAAGTGGTTCATCTGTTTGTTTCCTTTACAGGGTTGTGTTTTTGATTCTGTGGGAGTAGAACGCTAATGTCATGGACTGTTTCTTTGTTTTAAGCCATGCGCTAATCATATTCTGTGGGGGTAGGATGTTACTTTAAACTGAATGCTTCTGTATTTATGATTCTGCACTGATTAACTTGTTGGGAAGCAGAATGCTGTTAAGGGTGCATAGAGGTGGTGGCTCATTGTTTTTTGAGGGCCGGGGCCAAACTGTAGCACCCACCCATCCACCCCAGGCTACGCTACCTTTATTAGGGCCTGATCACATACTATTTCCAGCTACATCACAGGAAGGGGGTACTCACAAAGCTACAAGACAGCTTCTGCCTAACAGCTAGTCAAAGCCCTTTACAGCAGAAACATACAAAACAGCTATAGTAAAAGAAGAGGGGACAAAATAAAAAAAAATGATGCAGGGAGTGGTGCAGTGCACTGAGTGTGGAGCAGCAGTCTTCAGAAAAATTTTCTGGGTACTGCAGCGCTGCCACATTGGTAGGCACCTCTTTGGGCTAAGGACAGAGACTGCCAGTCTCCATGCCGAGCTGGCAGGAGTACTGGAAACCTTCACCCCACCCAGAGGCCACCATGTTACCAGACACTGCCACAATGGCTGCCAGGCAGAGGGCAGAACAAATGCAAAGTCAGTTGCACACGAGGAAATAAAGCAATGTCCACAATAGCCATTTAGAGTTAATTCGAGGGTCTATTAATCCAGGTACACTCTCTAGCATTTACAATTCACTGAGCAAGTATATAGCCCAGTGCTTCACCTCCCACTGAGGCTTCCAAGGAACTAATGAACACAAACTGCTACTGCATTTAAATGCAGCTCCTTCCTGACATCATGATAGTTCACTGACTTCCTAATTGGCTAAAACTTAATTCTTATATTAATACAAAAACAGAGAATCAAAAGTAAAATATGAAAAAAGGAGTTAACTTCAGCGGTGCTGTTAGCTATCCAGACTTACTTTAACTTGTATTTAATTAATACATACAGATGCTGATTTATAGGCATGGGCCCAAAAATGCAGGTTATACATAGATTACTGCAGTAGTACACCGGCTCAAGTTCATTCCAAATTGACCGATGTCTATTTATTCTCAAATGCCTGTCTATTGTCATTAAGTCAATTTTAAGATAACAAAAAATATTATGCCTGCAGAATCTATTGATATCTCAGACTTTTATTTTTATAATTCATCTCTTTGTCATATTATAATTCAGAAACCTTTCTTAATGAAGATTAAACTAGAGGGTAGGATGGACTACAGTGGGCTCAGGGAGGTTAAGGGCAGGTAGTCAGATCAGAGGCAAATCCCCCATCCAGTCCAGCTTAAAAACTCCTATTATGTTCTGAAGGAGCAGGAGAGTCCTACAAGGGAACCCGAGGCCACGACCAAGGAGAAGGTGAGGGTCCTCCAAGAGGGAGACCCAGTGGCGGGTGGAAGAGGACCCCAAAGGAAGAAGAAGTTACTTCTGCTGGGGGAATCAATTGTCTGGGCGATGGTTCTGTGCAGAAACAGCAGAGAGGAGAGGGAGGCTAAGTGACTTCCAGGAGGCACCACTCGGAGAGAGGGGGAGCAGATCTTGAGGATCGCTAAAGCGATGGCAAGGAGAGGGTGGCTGGATGTTGCTATCCACCTGGAAATGAATGACCTATCCAAGGACAGGGCAAGCACAGAGCAGGTGCAGGAGGACTTCAGGGAGCTTGGAGGGGGCCTGGAGCAGGTAGCAAGCTCTGTGACTTTTTCAGAGGTGTTCCCAGTCCACAGTATGAGGACGGATAGGAATCTCCATATCAGCACCTACAACAAGTGGTTGAATGGCTGGTGCAGTGATAAGGGGTATGGCTTCATTGGGAACTAGGGACCCATCTATAACAATGCAACCCTGTTCAAGGGGGATAGACTGCATCCTTCCAAGAGGGGGATGGCAGTTCTCAGTGAATGGTTTAAATGCATCCTGGATGAGCATTTAAACTAGCCAGGGGGGTCAACAAGAGCAGACAGACTCAAGTAGCCCACCCCCACAAGTTAGAGAGGCCAGAAATGAGGAACATGAATGTAGGTTGCAGTCAGGGACACCAGTACCAGATACAAAGGAGAAGGCAGTGGTAGAAAAGTGGTAGAAAAGCAGCATAAAAAGAGGCAGGAGGGCAGACACAGGATTGGAGGGAGGACTGGCAGCAACACATGGGAGGCCATGGTTACAAATCCCACAGCCTGGGAAATAAAATCTCAGACCTGGAGGCCTTGTTAGTTGAGGTAAACCTGGACATAGTGGCAATAACGGAGACCTGGTACATCGAAAATCATGACTGGGATGCAAATGTTCCAGGTTATGTTCTATTCAGGAGAGATAAGGAGAGTAATGGGGGGGGGGAGTGGCCCTGTATGTAAGAGAAGGCATAAATACAAGAGAGTTGCAGGGCAGCCAGGGGGAGGCTGAAATACTGTGGATCACTCTTGAGCTAGGCAGTGGCACAGCAATCCACACAGGGTGATCTACAGACCTCCAGCGTGGGGGGGGGGGAGGAGGAGGATATGGATGTAGTGGATCAAATTCATGAGATGGCGACAAAGAGTGAGGTATTGCTGCTGGGTGATTTTAGTATCCCAGACGTGGATTGGACCATCCCAGCAACTGTTTCAACCAGGAGCTGTGACATCCTGGATTCCCTACAGAGGCAGGCCTCAGACTGCTAGTAATTGAGCCCACAAGAGACAGGGTGATTCTGGACCTCGTACTGACCAATGGGGACAGACTCACAGATGTCCAGGTGGAAGGTAAACTAGGATCCAGTGACCACCACATAGTGTGGTTTAACATGGGGACAGAGACACAAGCTAGTCACACAAAGGCAAATGTCTTAGATTCTAGGAGGGCAGATTTTGCTAATATGGGAAGGTGTATCAAAGAGGCCCTAATGAGAAGGGAGATAGGAGGGGGAGTCTAGGAGTAGTGGGAACACCTGAAGAGAAGCATTGAGGAGGTGACACAACAAGGCATCAAGATGGTAAACAAAGGCAAGAGAAGGA
Organism: Neoceratodus forsteri; assembly: GCA_016271365.2. Classification (NCBI taxonomy): domain Eukaryota; kingdom Metazoa; phylum Chordata; order Ceratodontiformes; family Ceratodontidae; genus Neoceratodus; species Neoceratodus forsteri. The sequence goes on from CM057458.1 coordinate 1,092,570,918, forward strand.
GGAAACTGCTATGGTTCTCAAGAGAGATGGCAGAAAAAGTAGGGGCCAAAAGGGCTAGTTTCAGGAAATATAAGGAGACTCAAAGGAAGGAAGTCAGAGAGGTGTACCTGAAGAATCTAAAAGAAGTGGAGAAGGCTGTAAGGAGTGCAAAGGTACAGACCAAAGGAAAATGAGCACAGATGGTGAAAAAAGGGGACAAGACATTCTACAGGTAAATTAGCGACAGAAGGAAAACCAGGGGAAGGATTGTAAGGCTCAGAGAGAATACAGGGGAATGTAAGGAGGGAGACCTGGAGAAGGTGGAAATACTGAACAAATACTTCTGTTCAGTATTCATTAAAGAGAGGGAAGGACAGGGACCACAGCTGGGTAACAGACACAAAGGCGGGGGTAAACACAAGTCCATTCACAGTGGAGAGAGTCCTGGAGGAGCTCACAAAACTGAAGGTGGATAAAGCAATGGGACCGGATGGCATACACCTGAGGATTTTAAAGCAGCTGCGGAGGGAGCTAGCAGCACATCTGGCAGCCATGTTCACTGAGTCACTCAACACAGAAGTGGTTCCAGATGGCTGGAAGAGGGCACATGTAGTCCCTCTACACAAAAGTGGGAGTTGGGAGGAGGCAGGGAACTATAGGCTTGTCAGCCTCACCTCAGTAGTGGTTAAACTCAAGGAGGCACTGCTTAAAGAAAGAATAGTGGCACGCTTGAAATCCAACAGTGTCCAGTATCTGAGGCAACATGGATTCACAGCAGGAAGGTTGTGTCAGACAAATCTGTTCGATTTTTTTGACTTGGTGACAAAGGAAGTAAATCAGGTGGGGACGGTGGACATCGCCTACCTTGATTTCAATAAGGCCTTCAACACCATACCACATAAAAGGCTGGTCAACAAGATGGATAGCCTGGGCATGGGTCACAAGGTGGTAAACTGGGTTAGGAACTGGCTAACAGACAAGAAGCAGAGGGTGGTGGTAATCCGGGGAGAGGGGGATGACCAGCAGGGTGCCTCAGTGATCAGTCCTTGGACCAGTCCTGTTTAATGTCTTCATTAGTGGCATTGCGGAAGGACTGGAGGGAAAGGTCTGCCTGTTTGCAGATGACACCAAGATGTGCAACAGGGTGGATACTCCCGAAGGTGTGGAGAAATTGAGGAGGGTCCTTGGGAAGCTGGAAAAATGGTCTGAGCTGTGGCAATTGAGGTTCAGTTCAAAGAAATGCAAAATAATGCACCTGGAATGAAGGAAACTTGGGATGAGCTACAGGATTGGTGGTGGGGGGGATATTTATGTAACAGGTGTGGACCAAAAGCCACTATATTAATGCTGCTATTCATTTATGTACACAGTAGATTCATCATCAGCATTCAGGCTCATAGTAGCTATGTTGTGTAGCATTTAAGCACATGGTAGACACGCCATCATGACATGTCTCTTCCCCGCCCAACCGACTGCCACTTCTTCCACCCAAAAGTAAAAGTACAGTCTACAGCTCCACTATGCTTTCCCATACCTTGAAATCAACAACTCCGTGAAATCAACAACTATAATCATTTTAAACAAACTGTACCTTTACTCTTATAAAATCTACTTCCAAACTCCTGGGAATTCACTTCTCCTGCAGTTTGTTAACCCCCCCACCCCCTCCATGCTCAGCCGACTCACTCACTCACTCACTGAAAACTCATTGGCATCCACTACTACATATTTCTATTTTAAAACTGTGCACTGCTTTTTGATTCAGTTATAAACCATGGATCAAGCTACTGGTTTCTTTCCAGCCCAATCATTTCACCTCTGCAAATACAAAAAAAACAGTACCTTATTTTAAATGTAATGTAGTTGACTCCAGAACAGCAGAGACTCGTATCACTGAACAGCAGTGCTTCATCTGTTTCAATGTTTGCCTCTTGTGGCACCAGCATATGCATTAAATCATTTGCCCACATTTTGGAATACATAAAAAAAACAAAAACAGTTTCTTCACCCTCCTCACTTTCTCTTTTACCCAAATTGCTCATTCAGTCTCTAAGAGATGGCTCACTCACTAAGGGCTGCTGCCATATTTGAACATTTTCAGAAACCCACAAGATTAACCAATCACCTGCAATGCCACAACCACATGAGTGCCAGCAGGACATGGCATCCACAGCAACGGCCATGGCAGTGGAGCTCCACTGAATCAGAGGAGCATTCTGTTACAAAAAAAAACCCTGAAACTGTCACATTTAAAATAAAAACAACAAAACCTGAAGGAAAAAAAACAAAACAAAAGGCACCTGTCTATTGCATAATTGAAATATGCAACATGGACCTTCTGGAATAAATGCTTTATTTTCACTTGAGCTGCTTGACCTTGGACACATCACTACATCACTCATGGCTTACGGCACTCATGAGGTTACCCAAAGTCAGACAGCACTAGTGAAAATAAATCACTTATTCCACTGGTCCCTCTTGTGATACATACACACACACACACGTACTTGCCAGACAGCACTGGAAATACTGGAACCTATTGAATGAAAGATAAGGTATCTACTAAAGTAAAATAGTTATAGCCAGTGGGTGGGATATTCAAAGGAGTTGCGCATGGCACAACAGGGTTGTGTCATGCACAACCTACCAATGTGCCTTGGCGTGATATTCAAAGGGGAGGGTTGTGCTGCGCAACCCTGATGTGCCAGAGTGCACCAGTAAAGTATGTGGCGCAAGTGCGGGGGGCGTACCCATGCATATGTGGCACGCCCAATATTCAGCCTAGGTTGTGTGGCGCATATGCAGGCACAATCCTGCCTTGCGCCGCCCCAGGGGGATGCAGAGTTGTGCCCGTTTAAGCAAGGAACAAGTCAGGGACACCCACAGGTGGGCTGCCATATTGCAGGGTGCAGCACAGCAGCCGCCTCCCGTGGGTGGCCACCTAGCCTCCCAAATCACTGTCCCAAGCCCCCTGCCCAGGGAGCATTGTGCCCCCCCACCCCATAGCCCGATCGCAGGCATAAGTGAAATATCTCCCTGGTGGTCCAGTGGACCACTCCCTAGCACCTGATTATGGGCATATGTTGTAAATATCCCTGGTGGTCCAGTGGACTGCATTCCATCGCCCGATCATGGGCATAGCACTACTTATCCCTGGTGGTCCAGTGGACGCGATTCCATTGCCTGATCGTGGGGGTATGTATCGTTAACCCTGGTGGTCAGTGGTCCCCCTCCCCACCCACCCACTGAGGCCCCACCACCCAGCAACCCCCGTCAGCAGTGGACAGTAGCATCCGCCAGCAAGCCACCTGGTGGCCCACTGACTGACAGTGTACAGTAGGGCTGTACACCTATTGGTCCACTGCATGGGCCAATGGGCATGCAAACCATACTGTACTACACAGTCCCGGAATGTGAATGAGCGTTCTTTCACATTTTGGGACTGTGTATTACAGCATGGTCTGCACACCCATTGGCCCACACAGTGGACTAATAGACGTACAGCCGTACTGTACGCTGTCAGTTGGCAGGTGGCTGGGTGGCTTATGGGTGGGAGCTGCCACCACCACCCACTGACTGGGGTGAGGCAGGTGGGGCTTAGTGAGCTGGTGGGGAGGGGGTACCGCTGGACCACCAGGGATAATTCTTAATATGCCCACTATCAGACAAGGGATCGGGTCCACTGGACTACCAGGGATATTCATTTCTTATGCCTGTGATCGGGCAGGGGATCGGGTCCACTGGACCATGAGGGATATTGTATACATATGCCCACAATTGGGCAGGGGATAGGGTCCACTGGACCACCAGGGATGTTGTATACATATGCCCGTGATCAGGCAATGGGGTGCGTTGCCAACCGAGGGGCAGGGGGCGTCGGTCCCCGATGGCTGCTGCCTGGCAGGGTGCCAGGTGCAAGCCACTGGGGATTGGTGCACCACATGCAAATGGGGCCATAATGACATGCAAACAGCCCCATTTGTGCCTTGCATACATAATGGACTCATTTGCATGCTCACAGCTGAATATCGCTTTTTACAACAGCCTGGCGCAGCCACTTGCGCTAAGCGCAACCCCATTTGAGCTGGGCGCAGCCCCTGCTCCCTGCTGCCACTTCAGGCTGGTGCAGTGCCACTGCACCATGTGCAGTGCATGCACCCTCAGTGCAATATTCAATGGTGCTGAGCCATAGCACAGCACCATTGAATATTGCCCAGACCGTGCCCTGGCTCATCCCTGTTGCACTGTGCCCAGGCTTGCGACCCTGCCTAGCACAGTCTGAATATCCCACCCAGTATGTTTGCAGCAATTGTATTTAATGTTTTCTGGGGTCTGGGCTTTGTCACATTAACAGTCATTTAAATATTTCTCTTTACAATACTGTTCTCAGTTCCCTATTTGTTTAGAAAAAAATATTACTGTCCTCAACTGACCTCACAATTACTGTGTCTATGGCATCACAGTCTGTACTACTGGTGAATGCAGTAATGTTATAATAAGTGCACTGGGAACTCAGAACATCCTGAAGAAAGCTTCTTGTACAGACCTCATGGAAAATTATGCCAGATGTGCTGCAAAACCTTGGAAGGACAAGTGGCATTTTCAAAAGGTGTTCTCCAGTTAGTTGTCATAGGCAAACAGAGTACATTTTTGATATTATATCCAGAATTTAATTGGACACCTGCTCTTTATTAATGCATACATGGCAGCTTAAGTGATTTCTCTATGCCCAGTATCATTCTCTGGAATTTCGGACATAGTATTGCACTTTTCCTGTTTGTATTGTACTGTGTAATTCAGTGTGTTACTTATGTTTTGATCTCATTTGTAACCTTTGTAATCTCTCAGGTTGTGTTCTAAAATAGGTAGTACTTTTCCTGGAGTACTTACCTGGTAAACAAAAACAAGATAAATCTGCAGACACTGGACCTTTTACCCAGTCGCTGTGCAAATAAGCTGGTCAGGATAACATTCTTTAATTTTTGCATTGCAGGCTGAGTTCAGGAAGTGGAATTATCATTCAGATGTCCAAAAGTATGATGGGAGGAGGTGGATCTGGAGCAGGCATCGGAGCTGGAGGTGGAGCAGGGGGAGCTTTTGCCTTTGGAGCTGGAGCTGGAGCTGGAGCCGGAATAGGAGGTGGCACAAGCCTTGGATTTGGCCTAGGGAGTGGTCTAAGTCTTGGAGGACTTAGTGGTAGCCTAAGTCTTGGAGGACTCGGTGGTGGCCTAGGAAGCTCCAGCAGTCTAGGCAGTGGTGTTGGAGGCAGCTTTCTTTATGGAGACAGACTTTCTACGAGCCTTAATTCCAGCTCATGTAAGTAAACTATCAGTTAAGTTTTATTTATTCAAAGAGTTGACCATGAATGAACTATACTGTATTTTGGTATGGTTACAAATATTACATAACAATGCAGTGGGCAATGGAGTGGGTAGGGAATTCCTATATATTTGCACACATTAGCGTGGCATATTTTCTCATCCTTGTTTATTGAGCATGGTAGCATGGTGGGTCTAGAGTCCCTTCTAACCTTAAATTACTATGCTACTATATAAGGCACGTACCGTGTTTACAAGCAATCTATGGTTAACAAAGGTAAAGTGTATTTTTCCATGGTTTATCCATGGTTATAAGACTAGGCTGCAATTATTACAGAAAGCACAACACACCTAAATATTTGCCAGGAAACCCTTTAAAACTAACAGATAGAAAATATCTATTAAATGATTTCCATCAGCACAAAAGCTAACTATGTAGGAAAGCGCCATGGTCCAGTGGTTTGAACACTGAAGAGAACAGACATTGGCATATATTCCTGAACATTTGGTATTCATGAAACTCTTAGTATATTAATTTTAGTTTATGCATAAAACACACTTTACTTTTGTTTTACTTGGGTTTAAATTACTCTTGTAGTCTCACTGCACTCCAAAAAGGCAGTGCTGAACAGGAGGTGAATAAAGCCACAAGAAGAATGCAAAAAAAAAAAAAATGATGAAATGGTTCCTGGAAAGCAGAGTAAGAATAGAAATCTTAATGCCCTGGAAAACTGCTTCATGAATGCAGTTCAATATATTGTATTTAATGTAATTTCCATACAATTGCTTATATTTATGAAACATTTGCATTCATGAAACACATGCCATTTTCCATTTTATACTGGAATTCATGGAAATGTGTTACCATTTGGTTCTGGCTGTATTTCACTTCTTATTACCTTTTGTCATCTCTATTTGTTTCTAATGATTTAACAGGCATTTTATTTTTCACTGAGCAAAAAAACATTCTCAAGGAAGCCCTGGGGTAAATAAAGCAAGACTGTATGAGCAAAACTGTTTTTGCTGCAATCCTAAAGCATAGTACTAAATCAGGAATACAGTAAAACAAGAAGCACAAAAACAATCAAAGCTTATAATGAAAAAAGTGCTTAATGAATATTGAGATAAAAATATTGTCTTACACTGCTGAAAAAGTGTTTTCTGAAAATAAGTAATACTTCTCCATAGTGTCTTGCAAACACACTATAATCACTGGGTTAGATACTGGTAGTGTATTGACTATATTTAGACAAATGAAACAACTAATTTGTAGTCAGAAACATCCCACACACAGTCATGAGAATCCACTGGAGCCTCAGATCCCAGGATTACAGTATTTCTCAGGTGCCAAGAACCAAAACTAATAGGGGCAAGTGAGCATTTTCCTACCAGGCACCTTACATGTGGAATGTGCTACCTGCAGTAATGCCACTAGGTATCTGAAAAATTCACCATTAAAGTTCAAACAAGTTGTATTTACCTCCATGCTGAAGACATGTAATTATTATTATTAGATGTTGTGTATTTGTAGGTCTATAATGTCTGCAGTGCTAAAATAAACTAAATAAAACTTTACTGAGAGAGAATGATGTTAGCCAGGACCCCAGGGGAATCATCTGCTCTTGTTGAAAAGTTCCATGGGTTCTTTAACTAGGGGAAGATTTTTGACTGGTGATCTAAATAAATTGCATTTATGGCATCGGCACAATCACTGATATGTTCAATAAAATTTAGCAGGTGAGGTAGTATCATTTCTGCCATAGGATAAAATGCTGTAGAAAATGATAACTTAGCAGTTGTTGTACTGCTGTTTCTCAATACTGTAAGCCAGACGTGCAAGCATCTTACAAAGTGTTTATATACCATTTGAACAATTTATTTCAGTTACACTTACTCACAGACAAGTGGTGTCCATGTTTGGACAAATGAATTGTTCATCCCCCACCCCACCCCACCCCCCACACACACTAAAATTTAAAACCTTAAAATGAGTTGGTAATGTGCTGTTAATTTTCATTGAACCTAACAGAGGCAATGGGCTACTTTTATACAGACTTGACTTGTGCTTTTTCAAACAGGTCTTTTCCTTCACTGCAATGGAATCGGGTTAATCTCTAACCTACTTCCTTCACAATTCAGGAAAAAAACACTGCTTAAAATTGAGTTGACTATGCAGTGAAGGCAGCTTATTAGCTTCATTCACTTGAGTGATGTCTGGCAATGCACTCATATTTTATGAATGAAAGATCGCACATTTCTCAAGGATAATTGAGGGTAACTTTTCATTTTTTGGACATTGTAGTCATTTTCTTGCTGCTATTGCTGTAGTCAAATGGATTTGACAGGCATTCAACCAAAAATACCCCCAGTTGTCCATGTGTAGAAAAAGTAAAAACATTTTGGGGTACACTCATTTTAGTTCTGAAATTGGAAAAAAAAAGAATAATCATATGAACTGCATAGTCATTTTCAGAGTTTCTTAGTTCTTATAAAATATAAATGGCATGTAAACATTCTATATCTATTGGCCTTCCTCCTTTGGTTTGTGAACCATGGTTCTGTAGAACAGCAGTATCCAAATCAGCATTTTTTGAAATATGTTAATGTTTGCCGTAAAACGGGACGAAAAAAACATTTATTAAAAAGGAAAGGTCTGCTGCAAAATATATGAATCACAGTGGGTTCATCAGTAACCAAGGCAGAGCTAGCAATGCATAGTTCTACAGGAAATAGAGCTTGTGGTTTCAATAATGCTGTTATATGGAACTTTGTTTCAATTTTAGTATCTGTTTCAACTGCTATTTGAAGAAGATTCGTAAGGAATGATCTCCAACCTTCAACATCTTAAGGAAATGAAATTGTATCACCTGTAGCTGTTGGTGGTGAAGAATTATTTGAAGCTTAAGGAAGAAAAGGCTCCATGTGGAATAAGCATGATTGTCTGGCGAGGGGTTTCTTAATGAATACATCTCTATTTTTTTTTTTTTTCAACCAAGGAGAATTATATGCTTTGGTCTCCTTGTTCCCAAGTTTTTGCTTTTTTGTTAATCTTTTAAGCCTTGGTGTTCTTGAGCATACATTGCTTATGCCTTTTTAGGCATCTTTGCAAATGTCCATGAGGACCACCCGTGCAGGGCATTCCAGTATTTCAGAGATCTGCCATGTAGAAATGGATTGAAAACTCTTCATCGACTTCCAAAATTCCTGACAAAGGGTAACTAGTCAACTTATAGAGTGCTGTCAGGTTATGATGCCACACAGAACCTGGATGTCTGCTGAATTGCTTTGATTTTGATTTGTGGCTTTACATGCAGTGTCAGGAATCAAATGCATGGCTGCTGGATGCCACTGGACATTCCACTATTGGCTCCTTGGTAAAACGAAATGCCATACTGTACCCAGACTTATTACAAATATATTTTAATCACGATTGCTGCTATATGTCACTCCTGCACATATTACTGAGCCCTGCTGCTCTGCTCTATTGTTATTGCCACTTGCTGTAGCACTGAGAAAAACCTCATGGCAAGCCAGTACTGTAATGTTCAGCAAAACCTGGGCAATCTGCCACATAGCACTTCATTAAGATTTAGGCATTTGTATATACAATAATGATGCTTTATTCAACCCATTCCATGCTTAAAAACAACTGCTTGAATGCTGTCCATAATATTAACAGAAATCGCTGTGTGCAATATTTTGAGGCTCAGCTCTATGTTATTTCTATGTTATGCCTTTTGTCTTTTTTCTCTGTGGTAGGTGTGCTTTTCCTGACTGTTCTATACAAATGGAAACAATAAATAAAGATACATTGTATGCTAGGGTTAAGTGTTCCATGTCTAATCATTTTCAAAGTTACAAAAAGTGGCAACTGAAACACAGTCAAATAAATTAGCTGTACTTGGACCATGGGCAGAAAATAGGTATTGTGACTCATAATTTCAGTAAATTGCAGGGGAGACAAAGAAGGATGAACAGTGTACTCACAAAGCAGAAGTGTATCTGGCTCTGCAGTAGCATGTTCCTCCCTTAGGATAAAGCATTTACATGGGAGCAAAACAACACAATATCCATCACGAGCTGCACAACATTTTTATGCCTTAGATTCCTTAATTGTGTTTACCTACTTAATTTGAAAAACAAGTGGAGATTTTGCTTTTAAGATGAGCCATTGGCAGTCCTGTTTGTAACGCATGAACTTTCCTTGTATGATAAATATAATCTATTTTCTTTCATTCTATTAAAATTATAATTGGAGAATTACTGCTGTCAGTTGTACATTCACTGTTATTATAAGCACAGCATTTCCATTAACAATGACAGTGGAAGTGCCAAAAATGATTGCCCCATTTCCACTTCTGTGCCCTTCCACAAACATTTTCACTTTTGTTTACAAGTTGGGATTTTGTATCAACCTGACTTTTGAAAAGCAAAATAATGTATTGCAGAAGCATCCTTCAGCAGTGACATACTGATGAAGGGTCCAATACTCAGAAAGAAAAAAAAACCTTCAGAGTAGTGGAAGATCAACAGTGGCTACAGAGGGACTCATCTGGACATGTGGAGCACTCCACATCAGCCACTCAGTCAGTTACACTGACCCTTCATTCCCAATCCCACTGCACCCATATGCGGAAGGCAAAAGAGCTGGGACACTATCCATGCAACATAATAACATTTTCCATTTTCCATGGTGTGGAGGCCTAGGTGACAGGTTTAAAGGCTTCCTTGGCAAGCTTTTAAACTAGCCAAGGGGGAGGTGCTGATAGGAAACAGGAAAGTTCAAGCCTCCCCCCGCAAAGCATGGCAGGTAGTAGGGTAAACACTGAGGTACAGAGCTTGACAGAGGGCAGGACAGGAGTAAATGGAAAAATGGACAAGGGCAATAAGAGCAGGGATGGGGTAAAAAAGGATAAAGCCAACATTAAATGGAGGGCAATGAGTACCAATGCCCGTAGTCTGGGAAACAAGCTTCCAGAGCTAGTAGCCCTGATGGAAGTGGAGCACTTGGATATTGTGGCAGTCACAGAAACATGGTACACGGAGAACCATGACTGGGATGTCAACATACCAGGGTACACAATCTACAGAAGGGACAGGGAGGGTAAAAGAGGAGGTGGAGTAGCTCTCTACATAAGGGAAGGGATCAAAGTAACAGAACTAAAAGGTAAAGGGGAGGACAAGAGGAACTCTGTGTCACATTGGAGACAGGGAATGGCATCACAATCCGCACAGGGGTTGTATACAGACCCCCATCTCAAGGGGAGGAAATGGACAAGAAAATGATAGAGGGCATTCTCAAAATGGCTGAAAAAGGGGAGATACTGTTGATGGGGGACCTGAATATGCCAGATGTTAACTGGGCAACATGGACTGCAGCCACATCCAAGAGCAGGGTCATTCTCGATGCCCTACAGGGAGCATGCCTTAGACAGCTAGTGGTGGAACCCACTTGGGAGGGAGCAATATTAGACCTGGTACTCTCAAATGGAGAGAGAATCACAAACTTAGAAGTCAGTAGACACCTGGGAACAAGCGACCACTGCACAGTGTGCTTCACAATAAACACAACCATGGAGACAAGCCATACAAATACAAGGATACTGGACTTTAGAAGGGCTGACTTTGGCAAAATGGGTGAATACCTGAGGAATGCATTAGCAAATGGCCAGAAAGGAAGGGTGGAAGAACAATGGAGAAAAATCAAAACTGCCATCATGGAGGCAACAAGCCTTTGTGTGAAACAAATAAAGAAAACAAAGCGGACTAAAAAAACACTATGGCTCTCAAAAGAAGTGTCAGGTAAGGTTAAGGAGAAAAAGGCTGCATTCAAAAAGTATAAGGAATCACAGACAGAACACGACAGGGAACTGTATCAATTAAAGCAGAAAGAAGTGGGGAAGGCAGTCAGAAAAGCAAAGGCCCAAACCGAGGAAAGGATAGCCAACTCAGTTAAGAAGGGGATAAACCTTTATAGGTACATTAGGGAACATAGAAAGGTTAAGGAGGATAGGGAAGATTAATAAAGGAGAGGGAAGGTGGGCAGGAGACAGTGAAAAGGCAGAGATAATGAATGAATACTTTTGCTCAGTATTCACAAAAGAAGAAGAGGAGGAGTTACCTAAACCAAACAGTAGAAGCACTCTGGATAGTGGGGTTGATACCATCCATTTAAAGAAGAAAGATTACTGAAAGAACTTCTAAAACTCAAGGTGGACAAAGCAATGGGGCCTGACGGATTCATCCTAGAATCCTAAAAGAGCTAAGGAGGACCTAGTGACACCACTAACCACACTTTTAACAAATCATGGGAAGATGGGGTGGTACCTGAGGACTGGAGGAGGGCAGATGTATTCCCTTCACAAAAGTGGGAGCAAGGCAGAAGCAGGAAACTACAGACCTGTTAGTTTGACCTCAGTGGTGGGGAAGATGATGAATCACTTCTGAAAGAAAGAATTGTTGAGTACCTAGAGGCCAGCGGGCACTGGACCCAAAGCAGCATGGATTCACAGCAGGAAGGTCATGTCAGACGAATCTAATCAATTTCTTTGACAGGGTGACCAAAGTAATAGACCAGGGAGGGGCTGTGGATATGGCCTACCTAGACTTTAGCAAGGCATTTGACACAGTCCCGCACAAAAGATTAATAATCAAGTTAGCCAGCCTGGGAGTGAGTCCCAGGTGGTAGCCTGGTAGAAAACTGGCTGCACAACAGGACACAGAAAGTAATAGTGAATGGAACACATTCTGAAGAAAGGGGGTTACTAGTGGAGTACCCCACAGGGCTCAGTACTGGGTCCAGTCCTCTTTAACGCCTTTATAGGTGACATTGCAGAGGGTCTGAAGGAAGGTATGCCTCTTTGATGACACAAAAGATTCAAAAATAGAGTTGATACACAAGGGGGGTAGAAAGGATGAGAAGGGACTTGGCAAGGTTGGAGGAATGGTCAGACATATGGCAACTTAGATTCAATGTAAAAGAAGTGCAAGTAATGCACCTGGGAAATAAAAATCCAGGAGAAGAGTACACAATAGCAGGGGAGGTACTAACAACAACAATAATGGAAAGGGATCTGGGTGTAGTCATATCAGATGACCTAAAGGTGGGTATGCAATGTGAGAAGTCAGTAGGAAAGCTAGGGGATACTGGGATGCATAGGGAGGGGCATCACAAGTAGAAAAGGGAAGTGGTTAACCCTCTATACAGACAGTTGGTGAGACCCCATCTGGAGTACTGCGTAGGCAGTTTAGGAGACCTCATCTACGCAAGGACATAGACGGGATCAAGCAGTCCAGAGGAGGGCAACTAAATGGTGCAGGGTCTACATCAGAAACCATATGAAGAGAGACTGAGAGAGCTTAATATGTATACCCTTGATGAAAGGAGGGACCGGGGGACATGATAGAAACTTTTAAGTACCTCAAGGGAATCAACAAAGTCCAGGAGGGTAGCATCTTTCAGAAAAAGAGATGTGTAAGAACAAGGGGCCACAATTTAAAGTTGGAGGGGGGACGGCTCAGGGGTAATGTGAGGAAATTCTTTTTCACAGAGAGAGTGGTGGACACATGGAACCGGCTTCCTGGAGAGGTTGTGGGGTCTAAAACAGTGGAGGAATTCAAACATGCATGGGACAGACATAAGGCAATTATAGTGGGGGGTTGCAGAAAATAGACTGTTGGTTAACTAGAATCTGCAGCTTATCCAGTAGGTAGGGAAATGGGCAGACTGGGTGGGCCAAGTGGTCCTTATCTGCCGTCAAAGTCTATGTTTCTATGTTTCTATGAGTGCATTGACACTACAAAAGGGGGGAACACTGTCATTGCATCTGCATGCCCTCTCAGCACAGTGGCCTTGGCATCTGATTGGATACCCAGTATCTGGCTCTGCTTTATTCCCCATAATGCCGATGACACCCTCACAGACCTCTGCACATGTGTATCAGGTGTGGACAGAGGCTATGGAGTCAGTCATGTGTGACCAAGTCCTGTGGTGCTGAACTCCTGGATATGCTCAAATCATTCATATCAGGGCCTTTTTGTGGATTGGGCCAATAGTCCAACAATTAGTTATTTTTATATTTACTAGTAACCACTCACCATGGAGCAGTCAGGTCTTACTTTGCTGCCCATGTACAGCAACCAAGCCCTAAGCTTCAGTGACTGATTTCATATCACTGGATGAGCAGCCTACTCAAAACTGTCTTGCTCCAATTCAGTGTTGGGGAGGCTGGCAATCAAGGCATTCCATTTTCCACTGGAGACAACAAACTACAGCAGGCAATCATGTCAGATATGATAGGCATGCATCCTTGACACCTCTTCCTCCATCACACCATCACAGGTGCATTGTTGCTGGGGTATAGGCAACCGTGGGAAAGCTGAACCATAATGTATAGCAAACCACTCTCACTGGAGGAGGAGAGTGTCCAGTGGGACACTCTTGCCTTTTCCTACTGGCCTCACTAATGTCCTGGCTTCAGGGTGCAAAGCTAGGCCAACAGCAGACAGAGTGGTACCCCTACTGCTTGTGACCAACAGCAAATTATTTTGCTGCTTATTGTTTGTTATTATTATCAATGGCTCAGTCAGTTGCATGCTTGCTTCTGGGGTAGAAGGTCCAATGGTCTCTAGTCATACACCTAGAACATGAGATAATACCCACTACCAACTATGTAGTGAAGTACTAGAGGGTTCTGCACTGTTGAAGTGCCATTGTTTTGCTGAGACATTAAAGAGCTGCTGACACCTGAAAGAACACTTTGAAAAACATAATAATTAGGTGCAATTCAGCCTGCATTCCAAATATAATCTATAGATTTCTCCTCCCCATCATTTATTACAGAGGAAATTTGCAGGAAAATATGATCTTTATCTGTTAGAGTTCACCTGCCTCTATAGCTTACTCCCTACGTCATGTCATAATCCTCTGTTGTGGCATCACAATCTGTTGCCATGGGAGTAACTGTGATACCACAAGCAGTGCATTATGACCTGAGGTGGGGAAAATTTACTTTATTTTTATTTGTTTGAAAAGGTTTCACCAGGAGAGCCAATATGAGCTGTGAACAGCTCATTTCCAGAAGTGTCCTGTGGGGAGGGGTTACATAATGAGGGGGATCAAGCAAAAACATAGCACAGTACAATATGTACAGTGCAAAACATGACAAAATACCACATATACAGTATAAATTAGATACAAAATGAGAGGAACTAATATAGTGCATATCAAACCTAGACAACAGACAGTAACATAACAGATAGTGCAGGTATGACATAATGATCAGGAACAAAGGGTGAGCTATAGCAGGGTAAATAGTACTATATGCAGATATAGTATATATAGTAGCAATCCAGGAAAAGGTGACCTGTAAGGTATAGGCCAGATGGAGAGCAAGGAGTAGCAGGCTGAGCGTAGGGATTAATTAGTGCTATTTAGCTCAAAAAGGGGTACAAAGTGCTATATAGATCTAGAGGAAAGGAAGAATGTAGCACAAGTGGTAGATGGAACAGGGGAAGGAGGGAGTAAGGGTAGGAGGAAGAGAGGAGGGGCATGCCAGGAACTATTCACCTTCAGGATGCTGAAACCCTGCAAGGAGGCAGGACTTGGCAGAAAAGGAAAGAGAGAGAGAAGAGAGTGAGGGGAAGGGTAGGAGGGGGAGTGGAGGGGCAAGCCAAGATGAAACCCCATCAGGATACAGAGGACCCTGCAAGGGGACAGGACTCAGCAGATAAGGAGTAGAGAGAGGAGGGGGAAGCAAGGGGAGTAGGGAGATGAGGGATGAGCCAAGAACTATACACCTTCAGGATGCTGAGGACACTGCAAGGGGTCAGGTCCCAGTAGAGAAGGAGAAGGGGCAAGACAAAGGGGAGGGTGAGAAGAGGGCCAGCCAAGAACTATGCCTTCAGGATGCTGAGAACCTCAAGGGAAGAAGAGAGAGGGGAGGGGTAGGAGGGGAGAGGGACAAGCCAAGAACTGTGCACCTTCAGCATGCTGAGAACACTGCAAAGGGTCAGGACCCAGTAGAAAGAAGGAGGGGCAAGCCAAGGGGAGGGTGAGAAGAGGGCAGCCAAGAACTATACCCTTCAGGATGCTGAGAACACTGCAAGGGGATAGGACCCAGCAAGGGGAAGAAGAGAGGTGGAGAGGAGGGGAAACTCAGGAGCTAGTCCCCTCATGGGTGCTGAGAACCCCGGAAGGGGACAGGACCCAGCTAGGAAAGATGGAGTGAAAGGGGGAGTGGAAGGGGTAAGCAAAGAACTGCTCCCCTTCAGGATACCGAGAACCCTGCAAGCAGACAGGACATGGCAGCAAAGAAGAAAGGAAGAAGGGGAGTGGAGGGGGAGTAGAGGGGACAGGGGAGTAGTGGGGGGCAGGAGGCCCCAGCTAGAGGTATCCTAGAGATGGAGAACGTGGGCATTTGGGGGGAAGTGGTGGTGAGGAGGGAGTGAGAGGGTGGAAGGGGGAGGCAATGGGAGTTGATTAGTAGAGAAGGATATTTAGGTGCAGTTGCAGACATGAGCAGTGTGCTTACAGAGGAGGAGTGAGAGTGAGTGGCAGGATTGTGCAGAGCAAATTTCAAGTGGGAGGGAGTTCCAGATATTGGGAAATTTATATAAGAAGGCAGAGCAGCCCAATGAGGTGTGCCAGGGTGGGAGAGTGAGGGTTCTGTGGGTGGAGGTGTGGAGGATATAGCTGGACAGGAGGGATGTTGATAAGAGGGAGGGAGGACAAGTAGGGCGGCAGAGAACAGAGCAAGAATTTTCCAACAAAATTAGTGATGTATGACATGTGTCTGGCTTGAAGGAAGGGAAAGCAGAGTGAGGAATAAAGTTCACAGTGATGAGTACATGGGGGCAACCGAGAATGTAGTAGCAGAAGGAATTGAAGAGAGTGTCCAATCCGGATAGGGTGGCTTGAGGGGCAGAGCTATAGATTATGTCCCTGAAATCCAGGACAGGGAGAATTATCTTTTGGATGATTTCTCTTCTGGCATGCTGTGGGAGGCAGCTGCAGTGTCTGTACAGAGCACCGAGTCTAGGGAGTAATTTTTTGTGTGTGGTGTCAATGTGTACCCCAAAGTCTAGATTCTTGTCTAGCCATATTCTAGGGTACTTAAATGAGGCTACACTGCCAAACGTTGAACCAGACAGGGTGTGGAATGTGGGAATGGAATCAGGTCTGGCCAGTTTCTGTGTGGAGTCGAAGGTCATAGATACTGTTTTTTTGACATTCTTGGAGAATTGGCTTGCATTAAACCAGCATTGGACATTATTAACATCCAGCTGAAGGCTGGTTACCACCTCAGAAGGGGAGTTCCCAGAGGATAATAACACAGTATTATCTGCGTACATGTGTATACATGAAGATGTGCAGACATTAGGGAGGTCATTCAGAAATATAGAAAATAGTATGGGACCAAGTACTAAGCCTTGGGGAACACCGGTGTTGATTGGGAGAGTAGGGGAGAGGGAGCTGCCTACTCTGACAGACTGAGACCGGCCTGCAAGTTAGGACCAGAACCAGATGATGACTGAATTAGAGAGGCTGGCTGCAGATAGCTTGCTGAGGAAAATGGAGTGGGAGACAGTGTCGAAGGCTTTGGCCAAGTCAACAAAGATGGCAGAGGTCCCTGATCCATGCCTAAGAGAATGGAGTCAGTGAGTCAAAGGAAGGAGGTGGTGAGGTGGTGGTGGAGTGGTCTTTGCAAAACCCAGACTGGAAAGAGGTGAGAAAGGAGTATAAGTCAATGAAAGAGGAGAGTTGTTCCAGGGCCAGATGCTCCTGAAGTTTAGCCAGAGTGAGGAGAAGAGATGGGTTGGCAGTTGTAAGGGCTGGAGGTATCACTACCTTTTAGGAGTGGGCTCATGGTAGAAAACTTCCAAGCATCAGGTACTGTGGCATGAAAAAAGGAAAGGTTCAGAAGAATAGTCAGGTGAGAAGCAATAGAGTATGCAGAAAGGTGGAGTAACTTAGGGTCAAGGCCATCAGGGCTTTTTCCCTTGAGTGGGTTGAGGGCAAGTAACACACATAGGGTGTCTTCAGGAATAACAGGTTTGAAGGAGAAGCATGGTGTAGACTTGGGGGGAAGTGGGGCATAAGGGGAACTGAGGACTCCCCAGAAGCAATGCTGGGAAGAGATGCAAGAAGGGATGAGGCACAAGTAGTGAAGTATTTGTTGAATTCAGTGGCCACAGAGGGAGGGTCTTCAACTGTGCAGGTGCTGATTTTTATGACAGGACATGTGGAGTTGGTGGGGGGGGGGAATAGGGCATGGATACTCTTCCAGAATTTGGAGGGATTATTGATGTTGTTCTGGAAGGAGTCTTGGAAGTACTTTGCCATAGTGAGGCGGATGGCCTTGGTGCGTGTGTTGCAGAGTGAGCTATAGCACTGCAGGTTGAGGGGAGTGCCAGAGATTTTATATGCAGCCCATACTTGGTCTTTTGCACATTCTCATGCTATGAGTTCGGTGGTGACACAGGGGAGGTGACTCCCGTGGACCCTTGCTTTTCTAAACAGTGCATGATGGTCCCAGACATTCAGGAACTGTTTACTAAAAAAGAGCAGGGCAGAGTTAATGGAGGAGGCAGTGGTAACTGGAGTCCAATCAATACTGGACAAGTAAGTCTGAAACAAGGATACATCCAGGGACCAGAAGGAGCAGAAGTTGAGAATGACTGGAGGGGACTTTGCACAATGAATTTTTCACACACAGTAGACCATATGATGGTTGCTAAGGGCATCGGGGAGAATACCAGAGCATATGACATGGTGTGGGTGAGAGGTCAGCACCCAGATGATTAGGATATGCTTCCCCAATTTGTGGTTGAGATGTGTCGGGTCAGAAATAAGTTGAGATAGGTTTAGTGTGGAGACATGGTTGCAGATTTTTGACTGAGAGCTGGACAGCCAGTTTATGTTGAAGTCCCCTAAGATGAATAATTTGCTAGGGTTTGCAAGGGAGGAGATGGAGGACCGAAGATCTGTGAGGGAGGAAAGGGAGG
Organism: Neoceratodus forsteri; assembly: GCA_016271365.2. NCBI lineage: Eukaryota > Metazoa > Chordata > Ceratodontiformes > Ceratodontidae > Neoceratodus > Neoceratodus forsteri. The sequence goes on from CM057458.1 coordinate 1,092,589,220, forward strand.
AAGCGGGGAGGTTTGGGCGGCAATATACTCCACCATGAAAGATGGGAAGGGAGAAGAGGGGCATAACTTCACTAAAATCATTTTGAAGGCAGAGGGAGATGATACAGAGAGACAGATTATTTGATAGATGTGGATATATATATAGCAACACCACCACCTCTAGACTTACGATCCTGGCGGTTGAGGGAATACCTAGGGATGGAGATGTCTGAGTCAGTGATTTTGGAGCTGAGCCATGACTCTGACAAAGTGAGAACTGAGGGTTTAAGTTGAGTCATGAGCAGCTGCAATAGACGAATATAAAAGGAATAAATTAATAGATGAATTCTTCAGGAACAGAGATCTTGTATTCATACAGATGGCCTCAGTGATAAATAATAGGGAGGAAAAAATACAGAACTAATATGAAATATAAACTGAACTGTGTCTAAATATTGTGGTTTGTTTAGGTTATCCTGAAGCTGCTCTTTAAACTGAGGTCCCTTCTGCCATCCTAAGAGGTGAGGCTTTTCCCCAGAGTTCTGGCAAATACTCCCAAGTCAGTAACACACATCCATGTAATCCACCGCCAGGATGCAGCTAGGTATGAGCATTCACAGCTCAATGTGCCTTTCCTGGTCAGCAGTTAAATAAACAGTTCTAAGCTTGATTCAGCATCATATGATACATTCTCCCCATTGTGATTCCTTCCTTCATTACCAACTGTAGTTTGACGTGCCAAGCACTCTCACTCTGTGCCGCAGATGGTAAAGGAACAACCCTCCATATTGCTTCTCCCAGCACACCTTGGGAATGGGAGCAGACATGACTGCTATTAGCGTGCCTCAAATATGGTGGGGGTATTAAAAGTTAAATTCCAACTTTAGCATATTAGAACTATCAGGACTCTTAGACTCTCTAGATCAGGCACTGCAGGTAATTAGAACTTGTGAGACCTTGTGCACAGACTGTGCTTGGCTTTAGCAACAGTACACTAATGATTTCTTCAAGGGTGTAGGCTTTGGCATTAGACCACTAGGTTGAAAACTAAAGCTAAAAGCAGTTCACAAGTACATGGAACCACTCAAACATCAGGCTGAACATTTTAACTGCAGTTTGGCCTTTCACGCTGTAAAATATAATCATATGCTCACTAACCACTCCACTATGATTTAATAACATCTCATTTAGGCAGTTGTATCCCTTACATATCAGGAGCTGAAGAGAATGAATCACATTTGGAGAAGCTTAAGTCGGGCTGTTAAAGGAGTATTTACATTTTATTCTGTTTTGGAAGAACAATTTTCAATCTTGTCTGCAATGTTTGCTAAGCTGGACATGTGCTGTAGTTTAGGAGAGTAGTGTTCAGTCAGTCTGGGGGTTTTCAATCCAGTTCAGATTATTTGTTTATCAGGTAAGTACACTAGACCAAGAGGTCTAACTAATCATCTGTTACATAGAATATCACACATCACGTATAAAAACATGCAGTAAAGTGAAAAATATATAAAAAAAGCAAAATCGTATGATGTTGTTCAAACACATAGGATAACTATCACTATACAAACAGTCAATAACATTTACATACAAACATGAGTGACAAGTGGCTGAGCAGCTTATTTATAACAATTTCTAGAAATGGTGCTAATTGAATGTTTATGCCCTAACACAGGTAATTTCATCTCCCCACTGGCATTAGATTAAGATGGAATTTGGTTTGGTAAAGTACCTTATATACACACACTGTATCTCAAAGTACTTTACGTGCCAGTGAAATGGATGTTGGCAGTGCATGGAGCAGGACTGTATGTGTGCAAGCATTACAGCACCTATTAACCACACACAGCTTCTACACACAAATCTAGATGACACAAAGGATTGAAAATGTGTTTGACTGAGGTGTGATATTTACCAGAACACTGAGGTTACCCCCTCTGTTTCGAAATATGTTAGGGGATCTTTAGTAGAAAAGGGCAAAACAAAAATCCTTTTGACTGCATTATCTGATAGAAGCTACCTTCAGTAGTGCAGCACCTCCTGGTACCACACTGAAATGCCAGCTTCTGGATATATGCCCAAGTCTGTTGAACCCTCAGTGTTTCTCATCCAGAGTTTTAGTGTGGTGGGCCTATGCTGTCTTACTACAACCTGTTTTTTTTACCACATCCTTGTGTGTTTTACCATCACCTTATATTTGTACCATACCATATTTTTGAAACCTCCAAAATGTTCTTTTATTGCCACCTTTTACACTACTACCAGTTTTAACACCACTACTCTAACACTCAGTCATGCACATATGAAATGCATGTAGAAGCACAGAATTTTCCCTTTTATTTTATAACTTATTTACCCATTAAAGCCTAGCTGAGATGCAACATATTGTTTTTATTTGAGTCCTGCTTTTATCCATTCCCACAACTGGTTGGACTGGAGCATTTGAAGGCTAAGCAACATACCCAAACCTGTGAGTATTTTGCTTGGTCGGGGTTTGAACCTGTAATCTCCCAGTTCCCAACCTGGTACTCTGACCATTATACTACACTGAGCCATAAGAAATGGTTTGTTCCTGGTCACGTACACTACCACCAGTTAGTGAGAGTTCAGATCCTTAGTCTTTTCCCGAAAGGCAAATGTGCTACTAACTGAGCCACATTAACACAGTACTACATCTGTCTTTGCTTATTGCTCACTGGTTGGTATACTGTTTCTAAGGGATTGCTTCTTCCCCCTTTATTGGTTGCTTTTTAGGAATTTTTGTTTTCCATGGGGCAAATCAGTCTACATAGTGCAATTACCAATTAAAGGGGAAAATGTTTGCCCTGCAGCAATTTTCTATGAACAGCAGGTCCTAAGAAAAACACATAGGAATAAAAATGGACAAGTGGAATATGCTGCCAAAGGAAGTGGTAGAGGTCAAATCCATCAGCAGCTTCAAGCAGGGATGAGGATTTAGTTAACAAAGGGGGAACAGTAACAGAGAGGGGATATTTTTTTTTACCAGGAGAGACACAATAAGCTGAAAGCTTGTTTACAGGTGCAATCTGGGAGCTCAAGGAAGTGAAGTGACTTGCTGAGGGTCGCACAGTATGCAAGTGGGGGCTGTGGGATTCAAACCCAGATCTCTAAGCTCACAACTCAGAGCCTTAAACTACTGCACTATACTGCCTCCTCCACTAGGGCAAGGCAGAATCATAGGCAGACTGGATGGGCCAAGAGCCTCCTTTTTCTGCCATTATTGTCTGTGTACCTATGGTTCTGGTTATTTGTTTAAATTTGTTTACCTGGTAGGAGCACTGGACCGAAGTCCCCTTTCAGGCTCAACCTGGGCTGAAGGCACAATAAATAGAACAATATAAAATAATAAAATGCAAATACAAATACAAAATACATCAACTATGAGTGTACTTAGACAAGTCCAAAAGGTAATTATGAAAATGCAATTTAATGGCCGACTAGGAGCCAACATTTCAAATAGCATCAGGCAAATTATTCTAGAAAGTAGATGCAGCAATTGAAAAAGCTCTGCAAATCATCTTTGATTTCCATAATAAATGCAGTGTAGGTTTACATCTCTTACACTTTCTGTGCCGTGACTCAAGTATTGCATTGCTGAAGCCAGCCTGCAGGGACAGCAGCAGAGGTACTGATTGCAGTGCAGATGGCCCTGATTTTGGAATGAAACCAGAGCACTGCAGGTTCAACAGAGATGAGGACTGAGCATCCAGCATACTGCTCTCTTCTGGGTAGGGGTGGACACAGCTCCCAGCAACAGTCCCAGTCCTAACAATGGCTAGGAGATGGTAAGCCAAGGACCACTGCAGCTGCAGGGATTGGTGGAACAGCTGGCATCAGTAAGTCAGGCAAAGGAGCATGCCTGGTATCACTCAGATGCCATGGCATGTGTGCTCCATTGGTGGAACACATTAAGCCAGAGAATCCCCTTGGCCATACTGCAGGATGCATGGGACTTTTACATCCCCAAGCCCACACCATGAGGGCAGCTTCTCTGATCTCTGGATTAGCATCTCACCCCCCGGGGGGAGGGGTAAGCAACAGTCTCCCAGTTGGCTGAGTTAGGACCTTGAGAGTCAACAGAGTGGTATGGGTAGGGAGGAGGCTTCAGTTAGGGCATGTAAATATTATATCCCCAGCTGAGCAAGGGTGCATAAAGAGATTAAAAAAAACTGTTGCATTGCCCAACAGTATTCCTTTATTTCATTTTTCTTTTATTAGTTTTTATATATCTTATACACCAAAGTACAGGACATTCATAAACAGTGATGATGAGATGGTATGTAGCTAACATTTAAATGTATCAGTGAACTATAACAAGACATTTCAGATAGGTAAATGAAATGTACTGTACATAACTTAGCTACAGCAGGCAGAGTAAGCAATAAGGATGACCTGCTGGGCCTTTTTTTAAACCTGTGCTGTGCGAACCTCACTGTCTGAATATCCAGTGGTACATAAACTTCAAGATACACTTGCGATATACTGGGCCTCACATGATATGAGACTTGGTTACCTGAAAGATCTCTAGACTACACACCTTTGTCTGCCCTCTCCACTCCACTGAGGCTGGCCTATTGTCTTTGCCCTGATCAAGGCTGAAGTTATTCAGACAGAGCATTACTGATGACTGCACCCATGTTGTGGAACTGTCTACCTTTCCACATTCAATCTGCCAGCATGGTAGAGGCCTTTAAAGGAGCATTTAAGACCCATCTTTTAAATTAGTTTACTGCTTGACTGATTTTTTTTTTACTGAACTGGGGCTAGCTGATATGTTTTTGCTCTTCAGAGCTATATATTTATTTAAGTTGATTATTTATTTATAATGAATTTTGCATTTAATTTTGGTGTTTATTTTTTTCTCTTTGTAGGGCATCCTGAGCATCAGGGAAGGGGCACCTAAAAATAAAATTGCCTCCCTTGTGGGTTTTTTTATGCTGTCATATTGTGTGTTTCTGTGTTACCTACAATGGAGCCAGGTTGGGAAGAAAACCATTTCTTAAAAGAACAGAAAAATGAAGGAGACTGTCAGAGTTCAGCAGATGCTGCTGCAACAAGCCATATTGAACAGCAGACCCCCCCAGTGCTCCAAATTCATACCATATCTGAGATAGCTAGACAGACAGACAGACAGACAGACAGATAGATAGATAGATAGATAGATAGATAGATAGATAGATAGATAGATAGAACCCATCCTAAAAGCCTCAGACTTAACAGTCCCAAGGAATAAGTACTATGGCTGTGGAAACAGCCACGAAAGGAAAACCACAAGTGACAAAATAAAAATAAAAAAATCAAACCTCACAAGCAGTATAATACAATTATAGAAATAGCAGGAGTCTGTCCTCAAGGTAGTGAAAGGGTCAATACCTAAGCAAACACAGTGCTACTCCAACAAGCTATGCCAGACTGTAACAGTGACAATGGAAAAACAGTAGATTCAGAAAATAAATATTCAGATAGAGTTATTAAAAGGATGGCAAGTAGCAGTTGGTCTGTAGGAGAGGAGGAATGAAAGGAGAAGAAAGAGGGAGAGACAGAACAGAAGTCAAAAAAGAGAAACCTTGGAATAAGCCAGACTAAAAGAAATGTGCAGTCTTGGGCCTAGGGCAAGATTTCTTTACTGAAACTTCTTTTGCAACCTTAAATGGAATGAGGTGCTAGTGGCTTTAGTGATTAAGCAGTCAAGCCAAAAGGCAAGGCAAATTCTATAAAATCTGCTTTATGGGGTTTTCTTGTCATCGATCCACAGCCTAAATTGGACAGGAGCCCACAGGAACTCAGTTCCACCTCCTCCTCTTACAAAATTGTATGACATTTCCACCACCTCTGTAATCTTTCTCCATTGACTACTATAGGACAGTTCTACCACCTAGAAATGACAGTTACACCACCTGGAAATCTTGATCTGAGAGTTTCCCCAGCTAAACACTGCCAGTTTAACCACTGCATCGACCCTTACCCCAGTCACACTATGTGCACTTTATGAAAGGACAAATTAAGCAGAGGTTTGTCCTTTGCATGAATTCACAAGGGTTAAGGCATGTTGTAATTACTTGCAGCATTTAATGATGGTAGGCACAGGGAGGAAAGATCTTAGGTTCAAGTCAAATGATTGTCTCTTAAATGTATGCCTACATCTCATGCATAAGGAGCCCTCTATTCATCTGATTCAGCTTGTACAAGTCTTTCAAGCATTTGGCATGTTGCTCGTAGGCTGCAGCATGGATTCCAGGCAGCATGCATTTATTTCTGTGTGACATGCTCCATCAGAGCTGCAGAACTGTGGTAGTTCCCTTTGTAGCTTAGACACAAGAAAAGAATGTTGCTCATCTTCTCTTGTTCTGTATGGGCCGGGAGTGAGCAACAGCACTACTAATAACCACAGTTAGGAAACTGCTTTGCTTTGTTGACAGGTGTACTGCTCTCTCACTCTCTATAGCCACGTCCAGTATGGATACTACTACTTAGATTCTATAGCTCTGTGGATGAAGAACATGCATCCTGCATCAGAACTTGTTATCAAGGTCCGGCTCAGTGGTGTGGAGGGCTGAGGCATCTATGCCTTTCCTCCTGCTATGCCAGTGACCCATGTTAGCAGTGTGAGCGGGACGCTAGGGTTGGCCAGGGAAGAGGAGGATCCAGCATCCCAAGGACAGCTCTCCTCCTCCAGGAAGGGGGGGGGAGTGGTCGGTGTTAGCCTTGCTCCTAGAGGAGGCTAGGGGCAGGCACACTGATGCTGCAAGTAAAATTGGCAGATGTGGGGCAGATGCTTAGTGTGCATGTACGGGAGCATGTGTGGCACTACCATTAGCATCCTTGTATGTCCCCCTCTGTGGGGAGAAAAGAGGAAACTGCCTGGTGGTTAGATGAATGGGCCCTGCCCCTGGCCATTCAGACTTGGCCAGAACTGGATCCTGTGTGTGACGGGGGTGAGTGATCCCCCCACTGACTCCACCGGGGGGAAAGCCCTGGGAGCAGAAGGCCAAGGACTGGTGGATGTCAGGGGATAGGGCTGGAGTATCCACTCAAACGTGAGCCACCAGGTGAGGAAGAAACAGATTAAAAAAAACAAACTTGTTATCAAAGAATTTGAAACCAAGGAAAGTGTTGGGGATTCATGTAACTGTTTAAATAAAAACAGAAACAAATTATTTCTGGGAGAGGTGCTGCCCTGATGGCACAATACAAAATAAGGAAAGTAGGATGCTGTCTGTCCTGGGAAGTTTTGAATTTCTTTATTAAGGCATATATAGAGCAGCACCTCTGAAATTAATCTTGCAAACCATTTGACTGATGTAGAACACATCAATATTTACTTGCAATTGATAGAAGGTATCAGCCCTGAGTACTCAAAAGAACTCCAGATCAGTGGATTTCATTTGTTAAGCAATAAGGCATGACCTGTGGTTAGACTAAGTCTGTTAGTCACCCCCAAGGGTGTAATGTGGCAGGGATATGTGCACAACTGAGTGCCATATTAACCCTAGGGGGTGATTCGCTGACTTAATCTAACTCCTGGGAGTGCCTTATTGCTATCATAAAAAAATTCCCCAAATGAAGAATTAGATGTGTACATTCTGAATATCTTCCTGATTGAAAAGGAGATTTTTAAAAAAAAGAGTTCACCAACCAGTTAAGAATGTTATTTCAAAATCAGAATGCATCATTCCAGTCATTCAGCAGTGCTAGAGGACAGAATGCTGACAGGAAGAATTCGTGCACATGGTGATCAAGTTGTACATGACAGTGTAATTAAGCAATAAGGCATGACAAGGGGTTATGTTAATGGATTGTTAGTCACCCTCTAGGGGTGTAATGTGACATGAGGCATAGCTGAGTGCCACATAATCCTAGAGGGTGATTAACTTATCATTAACATAACCCCTGGTAGTGCCTTCCTGCTATTATAATAAAAATGTTTTTTTAAAGTGTTAAACCTTGTTCAGCATATGATTAAGCTCTATATGTCTGTTAATAAAAGATTAACATAAGGCTGTCAAAATGTTTACAATCAATCAGAAAGCTCCATTTCTCAGGCCTTTTTATGGCTGTGTGGGAGGAGCTGCACAGATGTTTTTCGATCACTGTCGGAGAACAAAGGGACTGTGAGCAGAATGCGTCCCTGTATTCTCCTACAGTGATGCTGTCAGTTCTGTACAGCGCTGACTCCGTTGCTACTGGTCTTCGCGGCACAGTCCCCGTGCACTACTCAACTGCAGCACTTCTGGCACAACTGCGCATGCACGACACAACTGCGCATGCACAATCCATCATTGCCACCATCTTGTGAATGGCATACTGCCACCACTCTGATAGCTGTGCCATCTGCTCCTAAACCACCACTCCGATAGCTGTGCATCATCACAGGTAAAAACTCTATGCAGCCATATTGGCTCTGACCAGAATTTGTTTAAAATAGAGATTATTGTAAGGCTGTTGGAATGCTGACAGACAGATTGCAGCATTCCTGAGACCATTTGTATAAGTAAAATCAAGTGGATTGCTAAGTGTGTCCACATAAAGGAACACAGCTTGAAAAAGTTACAATTAAGCATCATGAAATGGTGATTATGATAGCCTGGGTAATGATTTAATAAAGAACTTCAAAACTTCATGGGTGAGAAAGCCTCCAATGTTCCTTGTTGAGTTATCAAACAATTAACATTTTTGATGAATAATATTTACAAGTATATTGTTTTTTCCCAGTTATTAGCTCTCAGCAACACTTAATCCTAAAACCATCGCCCATGGTCAATATCTCATGTCATTAATGTGTTTAATTAGTGCAGTGTCATACAAAGGTGCAAAAGCAATGCCCATAGGAAATGCTTCTACCCCACCTACTATTTACACTGCTATGGCATTTTCTTCAGGGGTAAAATGAAGAATAAAATAGTTGATATGTAAAGAGTAAGACCTTACAGAATGGAGATTACATTACTCTAACATTGGCCATGTACACACTGTGGATAGTAAAATGGTTTAAGTGCCTTGAAACATTTTAAATCCCCTGTAGCACTGTTTGCATCCAGACTACAAGCCCTTTCAGACATTTTAACAAAAACATTCTCATCCCATGCTAGGTTCCTAGCCTTAAAACCATTTTTAATAACATTTTTGAGTTAGCGTGGTTCCATTCACATATCTGGACAGGAGTCAAAATGGTTTAAGCTGTAAGGGTTTCACAAAACAGTTCTAGCTGCAGTGTGGACAGGCAAGCAAAGGCAAGCATAGTTTTGTATGTTGAAAACAATATGAAATGGTAACAAGGACAACAGTTAACACCAGCAGTGTGGACATACTAAACCATCATCAAGAATGGCTACTGCATAGACTACTTTTCCAGTAACTTCCAGACAAATATAAACAGCCCTTCTAAATTCTGGAAGGTGGTCAAATGCCCTTTTCTCTACTCCTAACAATCCCCCTGCACCTGTCCTCAGAGTGTCGAATGCCACCTTGTTGGCCCCCCAATCTATTGCCATAGAGTTTAATACCTTCTTTATCTCCTGTGTCTCCTCCCTCCTCTCCTCTCTCTCCTTCTTCCCCCCCACACACCTCCTCCACAATCTGTGGCTCCTGCTCCTCCTTTCTCCTTCTCCCCTATATCACCCTCCTCTGCTCTCAAGGCACTCCTAGCCTTAAACCCTACCAAAGGCAAAAGCCCTGATGACCTTGATCCCAGACTCCTCTACCTTTCTTCCCAATATCCCATAGCAGCCCTCCTAAACCTTTCATTCACACTAGCTTCTCTCCCAACTGCATGAAACATGCTACCAACATTCCTCTCCCCAAGGGTGGTGATCTCTCTGTGGTTGGCAATTACCACCCTATCTCCTTCTCTCCTTCTCATCCTTGTCAAGTTACAGGAACATATAGTGCTCTCCCATCTCTCTCTCCTAACCTAGACTCTACCTCCTTCTTCACCCCCTTCCAATCTGGCTTCCACAATAACCACTCCACTGTCACCTTCCTACTCAAGCTCACTGATTCCATTCACTCCGGTATGGACCAGGGCTTCATCACTTCTGATATCTTTGTCGACCTAGCCAAGGCATTAAACACTGTCTCACATTCCCTCCTACTGGATAAACTCTTAGCTGCAGGTCTGTCAACTACTGCCACCAACTGGTTCAGATCCTACCTATCAGGCAGGTCACAATCAGTCAGAATTGGGGTCTCTCTCTGTCCCTTCCTGTCCACACTGGGGTACCACAAGGCTCTGTCCTTGGTCTGATTCTTTCCTCCATCTTCTGTAATGATCTCCCTTTGGTCTGCTCATCCACATCTATCCACATGTATACAGATGACACTGTCCTTTATGCATCCGGTCCTTCCTCCCCGGAGGTAGCACGCACTCTACAGCAAGACTTTGACAATGTCCAACGCTGGCTATGCTCCACCCAACTATTTCTAAATGCCAAGAGGACAGTCTCCATGACCTCTGGCACAAGGCAGAGACTCTTCAGGCTTCCCTCTCTCCCCAAACTAAAAACAAACTATGCTTGGTGCTCACAAAGAGTAGCTGCTGCATGAGAAAAAAGGAGTCAATGATACAAACAAGTATGGTGCACAAACAAAAGCAAGTAAAACCAGTTAATGCTCAGTGGTTTATTAGTACTCAAGGTGGCTGCTGAAGAAACACCCCAGCACTTTGGAGGCAGGCCTCCCCCTGATGAAGAACCTGTGAGAGGTTCAAAGCTCTGGGGTGTTTGTTCAACAGCCGCCTTGAGCACTAATAAACCACTTAGCATCAGCTGGTTCTACTTGCTTTTGTTTGCACACCATTCTCATTTGTATCATCCCCTCCCTCCCCTCCTTCCTCAATCCTGATGGGACCGTGTTGGAGGATGCGACCTCATTCAGGTATCTAGGAGTCTACCTTGACAAGCACCTTGATTTGTCTGGTCATGTGGATGCTATTCATAAGAAATTGCTCGCCAAAATAGGAGCCTTATACTGGAACCGTGAATGCATCTCCATGCCGGCCGGAAATTCTACAGAGAATGATCCTTCCAATGTTTGACTATGCTGACTTAGTCTATAGTGCCACCCCGAAATTCTGCCAAACCAGATTGGACACCCTTTTCCACTCTTTCTGCTGCTTTGCTCTCAACTATCCTAGCCACACTTGCCATTGGTCCTTATACCAATCGTTGTCTCTTCCTTCCCTCCATGATCATCGACTGGCTCATTGTGCCAACCTCCTTGGCAAGTTATGGTACCCTTCTTCAGGGCCGCAGTAATGGAGGGAAAAGTGGGGAAGTTGTCTGGGGCCCCGAGCTCAGGAGGGGCCCACCTGAGGAGCTGGCATTACCCCTGGCATTAGCTGGTTTGTGAAACAGGGGCCCATTTCAACTGATTTGTCCTGGGCCCCAAAATTCATAGCTGCAGCCCTGCCCTTCTTACCTGCTGTCCTTCCTCTCACCCCCCATCTAATCTCGCTCTCTCAGGAATACTGATGCCCATTCCCTCATCATTCCCTTCAGGTCCTCTTCTGCTTGCCAGGCCTCCTTCTTCTATTACTTCCACAAGCTCTGGATCTCACAGCCCTCCACCATTTGTAATGCTCCCTCACTCTACACGTTCTCCTCACTGTTGCGCTCCTACACCTCCCCCACCTGCAGCCGACCCTATTCTACCCTTCATCTCCCTACTATTGGAAACATAGAAACATTGTTTCCATGCTAATTTTCCTATGCACTCCATGCTTCCTTCCCTCTCACCCATCACTGCCTTGCTTTTTCTCAGTGCATATCCTGTCCTCAAACTCAAAGCACTTATCCTCAAATCTCCTATTAGTTCCTCCCCCCTTAGTGCCTAACATGGGATGACAACAGACTATGTCCTCTGCACTTATCTGTCAACTGCTAGCTAACATGAATTATGCTTTAATCTCAAAATTGTTGTTCCTGCATGTCTGTCTGCACTGATCTGCTCACTTTTCCCAGTGCTACATATTGTATTGCATTGTATTGTTTTGAAGCATCTTTTAGCTTATTTGTGTATAGTTTCTGCCTATTGTTACTGTGTATTAATAACTGTACATCCCATTACCCTTTCCCCCAGGACACATCTGAAAATGAGCAAATTGCTCAGTTTGTCTTCTTGGTGAAACTCTTAAATAAATAAAAAATAAGGGAAATGGCATCACCATTTGCACTGGTGTGATATACAGCCTCCATCACAGGGGGAAGAGTTAGATAGGGAACTGGTGGAAGCCGTTGATAAAACTGGCAGAAAATGGGAAATTGCTGCTTGTGGGGGTCTTCAATATGCCAGATGTGGATTGGAGTCTCCCCACTGCAGTTTCAACTAGAAGCAGGGACATCTTGGAATACCTACAGTGGTCCTCCCTCAAACAACTAATCAGTGAACCCACTTGTAATGGGGTTATACTGGATTTAGTCCTTACAAATACAGACAGTGTGGCAGATGTCAGGGTGGGAAGTCACCTTGGGACCAGTGATCACTATACAGTATGGGTCAATATAATGACCAGGACAGATTCCAACCAAACTAGGGTGAGAGTCCTGGACTTTAGGAGCAGAGATTTTGTAAAAATGGGTGAATGCTTAAAGGATGAACTGGTCAGGGTAGATAACCTAGGTGAAGTGGAGGAGATTCCACCAACTCGCAGTGACAGAAATAACAATGACATCCAACACAGCAACAGCAGCACATCGCTATCCAATACAAGGACATGTTGCAATACCGATGACTGCTACAGCAAACTACACCACAGCACCATACTGTAATGGGGGGGAAGCTGTCATTGTTCCCAACATCATTTTACAACTTTATTTTCATATAGGGGACTATGCCCTCTGCACCACCATAACTAAAATATCTAAGTATGAAAGGGGGCAGATCTCAGAAAAAAGGAAAAGTAGTGGGGCCATGGAATCACTGTTTTCTCAGCTGTCACTGTTTTCATATCTGTCAGTAAAAAAAATGTATGCTAGAGCGGAGAGGAAAAATAAATATCAGGATCAGAACCCTGGTCTCCTGCTCTGTGCTAGCAAAGCTGCTTCTGTTTTAATCCACTCTGCCATGGGAGCAACTCAGCAAGTGCTTGCTCTTTTCTGTTTCTTGTGCTGTTTCACAGCTGTGCTCTTTTAACTCTGTACCTCATTTGATACACCTGCCTGTCGACATTAACTACCTCTCACTAAGAGTGCCGTCGTTGTGTAGTGGTCTCTCTTCTTGTGTCACTGTAATGGTGTCATTATACTAATGGTATACCAGTGGAGGAACAGTGGTCAAATTTTTTTTTTTAATTTAAGTTTATTAGTTTCAAAGACAATACAATCAAACACAAAGCAGACAAGATACAAACCAGTAAGTCATAACCACATCAAACCCCCTCCCCCCCCATAAAACGAATGCATAGGATATCAGGGAACCTTGAAGATAAAAAAACAAAAACATGAAAGGTATATCCACCAGCCAGAGTGTCAAAGAAAACATATCCTTCCCCATCCCTCCCTTCCCCCTCCCCAGGGTGCACCCAAATAACCTTCAACACAGAACCTCTAGAGTCTGGATATCATCTTCTCATTACATAATGATTGGTATCCTTACCAACAGCTAGATTTGTTGTAACGAGAAGATAACAAGTCCAACATCCACTATGATACAAAAGAACCATAGAGTTAGCATATACTGTACTATATGGTATGAGGGTCAAGGGATCAGGTCGCCAGGCCTTATCATTTAGGGTAAACAAAGGGATTGGAGTTTACCCCATCTTTTATGAAATAGGTCCAAACGATTCTTATAGCTGGCAATCAGGTTTTCAGATTGGAGATATAACATCAACTCCTTTAACCAGTCAGCATATGATAAGACCAACTGGTCCCTCCAGTGTCTTAAAACCAGCTTCTTGACTGCCATAGATACCAGGGCCATATAATATCTACGCTCCACGCTATCTACATGAGAGAATTCCCACAACACACAAATTTCAGGGCAAAAGAACCTACTCAGACCCAGAAGGGGATTCAAGTTGTCCCGAATCAAGGACCACAGAGGGGCAACTTTAGAACATTCCCAAAAAATGTGAATTAAATTACCTTCACCTTGCAAACACCTGAAACAATCTGGGACGGAGATTAATTTACGCTGAAAAAGTTTAACAGGAGTATAATACAGGTTATTGACAATGTTGTACTGCACTAACCGAAACCTATCTTGAGTGTAATATTTATGTAAGTTGAGCCAGAAACCTCCAAAGCGGGACGCCCTCCGGAAGGAGATGCGCCCAGACCCGGGACCCCAACCTCCTCCCGCAAGTTAAAGGTCAAGAGATAGGAATAAATCTACGAGATTGAATGGGGCTGAGAGGCCAGCGTAATAATATTAGAGAAAGGGTGAACCACCGATTGCCTAAACGTAACACCGAACTTGCTACCCACCAGGTGCCGGAGCTGGAACACCTTAAAAATATCTCTGCTTGATATACCAAACCTAACTAAAATATCACCAGAATCAAGGAGCGAGGTATGACCGAACAAGTGCTCAACCATGGAATCTTTAAGTTGTGGGAGCCAGCTTGGCCCTATCCAAGAATCTCCTAATTTAATATTGGGATTAAGAGTTATCGGCTGCCCTAAATCCATGTGGTTGGAAATCCGAAAAGACTTGAGACATTGAGGCCACACTCTAAGGGAGACTGCCACCGCATCATCTGGGATCAGTTGTGAAAGTGTTTTCGGGGTCTGGTAAAATAAAGCCGACATATCAACTTTAAGTTTGGAGAGAAAGGCCTTTTCCAGCTGAAGCCAGCTTGGGTAAGAGCATTCAGTGTTCGTAGAAAACCATCTTCCTAACTTGGAAAGATGGGCTGCCCAGTAGTACAGCAGGAAGTTAGGGAGTCTCAAGCCACCCCTTTCTTTAGGAAGTGATAGGGTACCATAAGAACAACGTGCCCCCTTCCCCTGCCAGATAAAAGTAGAAACCAGACTATGAAGCTGCTGAAAAAAGGAAAGGGGGATCCAAAGATTAGTAAGATTCAATGGATAGAAGATCCGGGGAAGGACATTCATCTTAATAATATTGATTCTGCCCCACAAGAAAACAGGGAGCACTGTCCAACGTTGTAAGTCTTGGCTGATTGAATCTCTGACTTTGGTTAAGTTTAATTTTTTGAGAAGAGAGAGATCGGTAGAGAAATAAATCCCCAGATACTTGATTGAACTGGAGGTCCACCTCATCCCAAAGGAGTGAAAATCTCACTTGAAAGTATAGTTATTTAAAGGAAAGATCTCACATTTAAAGATATTTAATTTATAACCAGAAAAGGAACTAAACTGCCTAATGATACCCAAAGCTGCCTCTAGGGATGCTACTGGTTCCACTAAATGCAGCAAGACATCATCTGCATATGCGATAAGACTAGTTCCCGATTTTGGAGCCTGACACCTCTCACCTGAGGGGAAGACTTAAGGTTAATCAATAAGGGTTCCAAATATAAATTAAACAACAGGGGAGACAGGGGACAGCCTTGTCTAGTACCGGCCAAAAGACGGAAAGAGGGGGACAAGACCCCATTACAATAAATTTTGGCAGAGGGGCACTTATAAAATACCTGTATCAAATTCAAAAAAGAAATCAGAAAACCCATTTGCTCCATTACCGTCCATAAAAAGGACCAGTCAACCCGATCAAATGCTTTCTCCGCATCAAGAGAAACTAGGGCGACTGGGCCTGAGGTAGTCTGGGCATACTGCGAGATATGGGACAAGGTCCTCAGATGGTCAGCCGCCGACCTCCCAGGGACAAAACTGGCCTGCTCAAGGCTCAGAAGACCCGACCAAATCTTTTTGATCCTTTCGGCTAGTATTTTGGCCAGTATTTTAACATCATAGTTCTGGAGAGAAATAGGGCAGTAACTAGCCGGATCAGAGGGTTCCTTGTCTGCCTTGGGAATTAGAACTATGGTGGCCTTGAATAAAGCAGGATCAAGCTCAGATGAGACCAAAAAATAGTTATATAACTCAAGAAGGATAGGAGTGAGCTCCTTGACAAAGACTATATAGAAGTTTGCTGGGAATCCATCTGGGCCCGGTGCCTTGTCTGAAACCAGAGAAGCAATAACATTCTTTATTTCCTCGGCTGAGATAGGGGCCAATAGGCTCGCTTGCTGAGACTCCAATATGCACGGAACACTGATTCCTCTTATGTATTCCCTGATGTCTGCTATCGGATAGGATGTCGGGGAACAACAATAGAGGCTCGAATAGTATTCCTTAAAAACCTGAGCAATATCTCTGGGCGAGGAAACAGTGTTACCAGATGGGGAAACCAAAGAGGGAATAATCCTCGAACTCTCAAGTGCACGCAGGTGCAAAGCTAGTAGTTTACCGGATTTTTCACAAAGATCCAGATATCTAGCCCGGGTTTTCACCAGACAGTACTCTGTTTTTTCCTTCAGAAGATCCGAATATTCATTCTTAGCCAAGAGAAGTTCCTTAAGATCTGAAACCGAGGAAGATAATGAATACCTATCTTCTAACTCCCTAATCCTACCAACCAACTCCAGTGACCTAGCTAACCGTGCCTTCTTCCTAAGGGAAGCCATTTTGATAAGGTCACCTCTGAGATAACACTTTAAGGCTCCCATATCATATCCACCTAGGGGTAGAGCTCATATTATCGCCAGAAAGAGAGATATTCTAGAGCTAATTTCTGAGACACATTACGGTCCTTTAATAGTTGAGTATTTAAACACCACATGGAGTCGCGAGAGTAGTCAGGATCTAGGGACAGTTGTATCCAAACCATAGCATGATCCGACACAATGATCGGTTCCAAGCCAGACAAAGGGATCTTCGGGAGGAAAGAGAGACTAACTAATATCATATCTAATCTTGACTTAGTACCATGTGACTGGAACTGGAAAGTGAAAGCACGGCAGGAAGGGTTAGCCAGATGCCACGGATCACCCAAACCCAACAATGAAACCATTTCACAGAAGGCTTTCTGGGCCGAAGTAGGCGTACACCTGTCTTGGGGTTCCTTATCCAACTTCAGGGAAAAGGGTACGTTCCAATCCCCACCTAACACAAATTGAGTGGGCAAAAAGCTGACCAGCTTATCCACCAGTGTCATAAAAACTCAGGATTCCTCCCACCGTCCATAAACTGAACCAAGAACCACGTTTTCTCCATTTAAATTACCTTTAACTAAAACATATCTCCTTCTGGGTCTGAGAGAGCTAATCTTTAATAAATAAAACATGTCTTTTAAAAGAATCGCCACCCCTTGCTGAAACAGGAATTCTCGCAAGATAAAATTGAGAGAACCCAAATCGAGAAAGCAGTCTAACTTCATCATGACATAAATGTGTTTCCTGCAGAAAAAGGATGTCAGTGTGGAGTAATGAGCAGTGATTAAAGACCTGTAGGTGCTTGACCCGATCCCTAAGCCCTCTAACATTCCAGGATGCTATTTTAACTGTATTTCTAGCCATCTTATGAATGTATCAAAACAATTAGATATCCAGACAAAGTACATATTACCTACAGTAGCAAGATGCACCTCATATATAACAACCAGAAACCCTTTCATAACTCCCCCTCCCTCCCCTCCTCCCTGCAGAGAACCCCCACCCAGAAAATTGAAATAGACCAATTCATGAGAAACCCTCCCCCCCACTCCCCATTACCCCAAAGACCGTATCAACCCAAGAAAATCTCTAAAAAAATAGTCCAAAGTACCCAGTAGTTGAGTGGAGTAATCCGTCCGTAACCCCCACCCACCCCCCATCAAGACTCTAAGCTTCGCAAAACACCAGACAAATCCAGAAAAGACCCCTATCCCCACTAATGAGACCAGAGAAATCGATACCATAACCTGCCATATTCCATCCCCCCCCCAAAAAAAGTCCCAAACCACAAACCCACCAGAAACTATATACAAGTGGGGGTTCATATGAAGGTAGTCCCAGATGCAGTTTGTTACCCCGAGTCACGAATCTCCCTAATCCCCACGTGAATCTCCAACCCCCCAGAACTGGAAACAGATACCCATGTGTCAGAAAAAACAGGTACATCCTCAGTACAAGTACAGCCTCTGCTGCAATGAAACTATTCTTACCCTGGACCAGCCCCAGGCAGGGGTTAGCTACCCCCCCAACACACGGCTCGCAATCCCGCATCCAGCGAGCAGGCCCACTAAGTCCTCCTCCCCTATAGCCGCCCCCGCCCACAACATATAAAACAAGCCAAGACCAGAACAGGAGAAACAGAAGAAGGGCATGAGGGGAAAGGAACAAAAAACAAAGCATAAAAGGAGCTTACATCTCGAGTTGGGGATACCTCTTAAACCCTGTCATCCCAAGTGCACCAGCCAAGCCCCTTTCACCTCCCCATCCCTGCAATATACATAGAACACCTACCCGAGTCCGCGCCGATTGTGGGCAACGAAAACCCAATCCTCATATGCCATTCCAGACTGAAAATGGGGAGAAAAACGCCAGAGGACCCAAACCGTGGTTGCCATTTCTGGGGGGACCATTTAAACCACAGAACACCAAGTGGTCCGTCCCCCAGGAAGTTCCCCTCGGAAACCGCAACCCTCAAATAAAAGTTCCACCGTCAGGATGCCCCTGTAACCGCGGAGCTGGGAAACCGAACCAGAACCCAAACCTAGCGCTCTTTCACCCTCCTACCCCGACGGCCACCCCACGAAGAGGACCCCGAAGGGAAGAGCCGAGACAGCCAGACCGAGACGAAGAGGATGGCCCAAAAGGACAAAGACAGAGGTAGGTGACAGGGAGGGTAAACAAATGCCAGACAGAGGACCGGGGAGAAAAACAAACAGCCAGAAAGGGAAAAAACACAAACGAGACCACAAACAAGAAATTTAGCTCAAGCGAGCATTAGAGCCCTTAATCAAAGTCCACAGCACGGTCTTCATCCAAGTCCCTTGAACAGATCAGGCAGTCGGATTGCGAGGTCCTTATGCGCCACTTCAGGGGTGCCAAAACTCGTAGCTGATCCACTGACAGTCACTTTTAGGGTAGCAGGGTACACCATCCTGAATGGGATTGCTGCCGCTATTAATTTTTGCACTATCTGATGATACGCTGCCCTCTTCTCCCCGATTTCCTTGGGAAGGTCCTGGGTTATACGGATCCTTGAATCACCCCACAGAATCTCCTTCAATTCCCGGGCCTTCAGGTAGATGTGCTGCCTTTCTAAATAACTAAGGAATTTTATGATGATCGGACGTGGGGGGGATCCAGCTGCAGGTTGAGGGTGCAATGAGCGATGTGCCCTTTCAAGGTGGTAGGAGGTATTTATGGGAGACGGGCCCACTATTTTGACGAAGAATTTCTGTAGAAAGGCCATGAGGTCTGGGCCTTCTTCCAACTCAGGAAGGCCAATTATTAGTAAATTATTTTTACGGTTTCGCCTCCAGATCCTCAGTCTTTAATTACAGCTTCTTAACTTGCTGCCTAAGCTCAGTTATTTCTGTTTCAGCCCTGGCTCTCCACTGCTCCGAAGGCGACCCTGGCCTCCACATCGAGAACCTTTTTAGACACAGTGGAGGGTCGCTACATAAAGATTTAAGTTCTCCACTCAGCTCTACCAGGAGCTCCTCAAAGGATTGATTTCCTGGAGGAATTTATCCTCTGACAGTGGCATAGGTTGTGGAGTTTTATCTCCTCCGCAGTCCGGCCTAGCAGGGGCCTGGTTCCTTTGCTTTTTTGCGGCCTTCTCAGGAGATGCAGGAGGGGTATGCTTTGTGAGGGCCTGCTTTCCATCCACATCCATCTCGACCCAACAGGGGTTCGGTTTCCCAGAATAAGATCCTCAATCGATGCCAGGCTATCAGCACACTTGGTTTTTGATTGAATTTCTGGAGAAAACCCACAGAAAACACTATAAAATTCTCAATTCAGGCAGCCAGAGGGGGGAGCTCAGTATCCCAGCTGCTGCTTAGATGGATGCCATCACGTGACCCCCTCGAACAGTGGTCAAAATTAAAGTGGGCAATAGTGAAGTCTACAAAAATCTGCATCAGGCAAGTGAGTAAAAGTAAGAGGAAAAACAGACCACAGTGGTTCTCTGGGGAGGTGGCTGAGAAGGTAAAGGCTAAAAGGGTGGCATTCAGAAGGTGTACACAGAGGGAGAAAGATAGGAAAGTGTATCTGCAGAAGTAGAGAGAATCAGGAAAACAGTAAGGAGAGCAAAGACAATAACTGAAGAGAGGATAGCCAAAGAAGTAATGAAAGGGGACAAGACATTTTTTAGGTATATTAATGAAAAAAGAAGGAACAGAGGAGGAACTGTAAGATTAAAAAGGACGGGGGACTCCATGGAGGGAGATCAGCAAAAAGCAGGCATACTAAAGAAATACTTTTGTTCGGAGTTCAAGGTGGAGGAAGATGGGACCGGGATCCAAAATGCAGTATATGATCTGTAAAAAGGGAAATGGATACCACTCCCTTCTCTGAGCAGAGAGTACTAGAGGTACTAGCTAATCTGAAAATAGGTAAGGCAATGGAACCAAACGGGGTACATCCTAATGTATTGAAAGCACTCAGTGAAATACTAGCTGCACCTCTGAGAGTTCTTTTTTAACAACTCACTAGAAATAGGAGTGGTTCCAGGGGAACTGGAGGAGGGCAAATGCGGTAGCAGGGAGGAGGCTGTAAATTATAGGCCAGTCAGTCTGATCTTGGCAGTGGGAAAGTTAATGGAATCTTTGTTGAAGGAGAGGATGTTGGATTATTTTGAATCAAATGGATTACAAGATCAGACACAGCATGAGTTCATAGAAGGGAGGTCATGTCAAATGACTCTGATAGACTTTTTTGATTGGGTGACAAAGGAAGTTGATCATGGTGGTGCAGTGGATTTAGTAAGGTGTTTGACACCATTCAACACAGAAGACTATTAAACGAGCTTGGAAACTTAGGAGTGGGTCCAAAGGTGTTAACTTGGTTAAGAAACTGGTTAGGGGTTAGGAGACAGAGGGTAGTAGTAAATGGGGTTTACTCAGAGGAGGGGAGGGGTGACCAATGGGGTGCCACAGTGGTCAGTGCTGGGACTGTTCCTCTTTAATGTACTTATTAGAGACATTGCAGAGGATCTAGAGGGGAAGGTCTGCCCATTTGCAGATGAAACAAAAATTTGCAAAAGGGTGAACATTCC
The DNA here is from genome assembly GCA_016271365.2 of Neoceratodus forsteri. Classification (NCBI taxonomy): domain Eukaryota; kingdom Metazoa; phylum Chordata; order Ceratodontiformes; family Ceratodontidae; genus Neoceratodus; species Neoceratodus forsteri. The sequence goes on from CM057458.1 coordinate 1,092,610,387, forward strand.
AGGGGGGTGGAAAGGATGAAGAGAGACCTGAGAAAATTAAATGAGTGGACAAGGTATGGCAATTTAATTTCAATGTGAAAAAGTGCAAAATAATGTACTTTGGGTACAAGAACCCAACAGCTGAATACAAAATGGGAGGAGTGATACTGACAACAACTAAACAGGAGTGAGACCTCAGGGTAATTGTTTCAAATTACCTTAATGTAGCCAGGCAATGTGACAAGGCAGTTGGGAAGCTAATGGGATGCTGAGTTGCATAGGGAGGGGTATTAACAGCGGAAGTGGGGAGGTTGTGTTACCTCTGTATTGGTCACTGGTGAGACCTCACCTGGAGTACTGTGTACAATTCTGGAGATCACATCTACGGAATGACACAGACAGAGTGGAGGCAGTCCAGAGGAGGTCACTCTAAAATGGTGAGGGGCCTGCAACATAAGACCTATGAGGAGAGACTGAGAGAACTCAATATGTAAACACTGGAGGAAAGGAATGACAGATGGGATATGACAGAGACATTTAAATGCATAAATGGTGTGAATAAAGTGACAGAGGGGAGTATTTCTCAGAAGATGTGCTTGAGAATGAGGGAGCATGGTGTGAAGTTGGAGGAGGGTAAATTCAGGAGGGATATAAGAAAGTTCTTCACAGAAAAAGCGGTGGATCCCTAGAACACATTGCCAGCTGAGGTAGTTAGGGCTAAAATAGTGGAAGGATTCAAAAAAGCATAGGATAGGCATAAGAAAATCTTAGGGGAAAAGAAACAAGGTGTGGGTGGAACAACCTGAGATAATGTAATGTCTGTGGGGATACTGTTGGCAGGGTTAAATGAACAGACTGGGTGGACCATGCAATCCTTACCTACCAAAAAAATCTGTTTCTATGTTTAACCTAAGTGAAGAATTATACTTGTGCAGCATTTTTCATAGTCTGGAAATAGTTAAATGAGTAAGTTGCTTGTTATACATGGATACTTTGGCCATTCACACTCTCTGTCCCATTAGGGACTTTCACGTCAGGGTACTGTGAAGGCAAAGGAACCCTCTTGAGGAGGGTTCAGCCCCTAGAGGTGCTGCAGGAACATAATTCCTTTAAGCTAAAGGTACCTTAGGATGGAGCCCCAAGTTGAGAGGCATGCCACTGGTGGAGGAGTGGAGGACAGTGGGATGAAGAAACAGTGCTTCCAAATGAGGGTGGAGTAAGCTGGTTTAAATAGCTCATGGAAGGAGGTGTGGCTGGTAACTCCCACCCATTGAACTGCAGGCATAGCCTTTTAATTCAATGGGTGTTCACAACCTAAGTGAGGAGTTATGCTTGTGCAGCGTTGTTCATAGTCTGGAGGTAGTTGAATGAGTGAGTTGTTTGACTGTTGTACATGGATACTTTGGCCATTTGCACTCTCTGTCCCATAAGGGACTACCTCCCTGTCAGGGTACTGAGAAAGCAAAGGAACCCTCTTAAGGAGGGTTCCACCCCTATAGGTGCCACTGGAATATAATTACAATAGACTAAAGGTACTGTACCTTAGTAAGGAGCTCAAAAGAACTGTGAGCAGGTACAGTACAAGTCACATTAAACTGTTCCTCCAATGAGTTGTTCTGGCATTTCCAACTGAGTTGCATAAGTGTTGTTGAATCCAGCACAAAGCCCTGAACAAACTGTTTCTTTAGATTTAAAACTCAGTTTTCCATTGCATTGTGCCTGGACTGCTGATGTATTCCAATTGAGTGGCAAAACCATTTTATACACATTGCTCTTAAGCTGGTTAAATATTGAAAAAAAATGCAATATGAGTTGCCAATGCACTGCCAGCTGTAAAAAACAATGCTAGAACAACTCATTGAGGGAACAGTTTAATGCGACTTGTACTGTAGCGAACATAGAGACTGACTGGAGTAATGACGGACAACTGAAACTGGTGATGACTGATAGCAGACAGAGGAATGACTTCCAGAAGGAGAGAGGGAACTGTAAGATTGTAGGATGTGAGCCATCATTGAATCTCAACTCACAGTGGAAATCCTACTACTGAGGTATACATTCCAGTTTAATATATACACTATGTTATGGCCTTTGGCAATCAGGAGAGAAGACAAACCCTGTGGAGGAAATCTCTGGAGATCCATGGCTTCAGCTACCATCTCTCCTGGCATGGATACTTCTTATTGGGTCAGCTCAGCTTTAGTAATTTGGAGTTCGAATTCAAGGAAAGCTTTTTAGAGGGATAACACTTTCTCTCTATCCCTTTAATGGGATAACACTGTGGGGTACCATGAGTCAATCTCTGCAGCTGAAGGAAGCTCCCCATGAAGGAGGCCCACCCCTCAAAGCATGGATGAGGAGAGTAGCAACTGCTGAAAGGCTATCATTGAACCTCAAGACTGTGAGGAGGCCTAACCTGGCTCGGAAACAAAGGAAGGGGATACAGAGGATCTTATGCAGGGAGAATAGCTTTCAGAGGTGCTGCCAACATGGTCTGCACAGCTAAAGGATCCCCTGTGGTCTTAGCAATCCACCCTCTTGCAGCTGAAGTCTTACAGTTGCAGCCATAAATACATCCAGAGAGTTCCAGATATTTTGCAATATATCTAAAGAGATTGTAAGCAGGCACTCCTGAGGTACCGTCTTTCAGATGAGATGTTAAACTGAGGTCCCATCTGCCTGTTTAGGTGGATGTCAAAGATCCCATGGCACTTCTTGAAAAAGAGTAGGGGAATTTTCCCTGGTACCCTGTCCAAATTTTCCTCCATTCACTAAAAATACCACCAACAGTTTAATCTGGTTCAAGGTCAGTTGGCATTCATCTGTATCCCTCTTCCCTCCGGTTCGTGCCTGAAAATAGGCAAGAATCTGTCTAGTGCACTTACCCGGTCAACAAAAACGAAATAAAATGAACCAATAAGCCACTTTTGGCACATCATTACCACTTAATCGCAGCTGAAGACAGGGGAGTAATTAACTCTTTATGTGCTATTGGTGTCCAGTACCATAGATAATGCTAAACCATTATGGCCAGCTGACTTATAATGGAGCCCCTATGAAAATGGTTTGGAAATCCTATTTTTGTCTGTTGCAAGTGTCTTTCTAGCTTATGTGTGTAGGTGTAAATGGTACACACTGCATACTAAGAAGCATAACAAATTGTGGGTACTATGGGGAGGACAGTAGGGCTGGGCTGCTAATAGAGGGTGGAGCATACCACTCAACTTTCCATGATTATGAGGGATGTCCCTAATTTTAGCCCTCAAAATTGCTCTTTCCCTCATTTGTCCCTCATGGAAAAGGTGCTGTCACACAGACAATTGCTGTAAATTCTGACTATAAAGCAAAAATTCATAATATTCTAAGATGCCGAATCAAATATAAGCTGTTTACAAGTAAACACAATGATTTCCACTGTGTTCAGAGCTTGTATCTCCATGTTTGAAGATGTGTCCCTCACTATGAAGGTCAGTGTCCCTCATTGTCCCTCATTTTGAGTGTCTGTGACACTCATTTCAGTGACAAAAGGTTGAGAAGAATGGAGCAGGGGATTGGGTTACATTTTACTGGGCTTTGGGATGGGGAGGAGGGTGAAGGGCTCTTTTTTAGGGCTGTGGGCAGAGCCTATAGGCCTTTTAGGATTGGATCATAGCTGGAAAAATGGCCAATCATGGAACCTTCCATTGTACGTTTGGAAGTATCCTTCCGGATGTTCTCGGAGCTTAAAACCCTCCGCCACGATCGGCCACTACGGAATAACAGCCGCACTATTTTGGCTGTTACATTCACATTCCGGTGCATGAACTGTGCATGTGAGACTCATGCACATGAGAAGTTCTGCCAGTGCTGCCATGTTGTGAATGGAAAATGCCATTCATCGCAACTGCGCATGCGCAAGTTCCACACAGGCACAGTTGCATCATTGCTGCCAGCACTGTAAATCTAAATTTTTGTATTTATTTTATTTTTATTTAAAAAAAACCTCCTTTAGCCTCCCACTGTTGCTGTCCTCCTTCTTCCTCAGTTCCTACCTACATGCCAACATCGGGGTCCCCAATCCCCATGTCGGCATTACAAGGCACCCCCCAAGTCATGTGGCACACTGGGAGCCCATCACAATGTGCCCAAACATTTATCAGTATCCTCCCTGCTGGCATTGGGGTGCCCAATCCCTATGTTACCATGATGTACCCACCCCCCTACACTCATGCAGTGCACTGGGAGCACACCACAGTGTGCCCTTTCCCCCCCTTTCCTCCCACCTCCACCAACATCAGGGTGCCCAATCCCCATGTTGCCATGATGTACCCACCCCCCCAAACTCATATGGCACACTGGGAGCCCACCCCAGTGTGCCCAAATGTGTCTTGTTTCTTTTTTCCTGTTAATAAAGAAAACTGTCCCCTGTGGTATTTGTTTTTTTTCCCTGCAAAAAAGAAAACGGTCCCTCATCATCTCTCCAGTCCCCCTTCCCCATTCACATCCTCTCACTGAGCACCCACCTCCCCCACCTGATACTTACCTCCGGAGGTCAGCACCATCTTCTTCTCTGGACTGGGACACATCTGCACTCTTCAAAGCCGAACCGAAAACTGAAGAATCAAAGGTAAGCGTGCTATAATGGCATTCAATGTGGTTTTCAACTTATGCCAATAAATCAGCCATTTCTTTGAATTGTGGCTACAAATTTTCAACATTGGGTTCTTGGGACCCCACCACATATAAACTGTCACTGTTATTTTGTTACTCAGTCCCAAAAGGTGATTTTGCGGTCTCTGCACCAAATCACCTTTTGGGACCAGTTCACAAAATGACAGCACCACTGTTCATGTAGTGGGGTCCCAAAAAGGCTATGTTGCAAATCTGGTGAAAAAATTCCAAAAGATGAGTGTGTTATGAGCATGCGCTGTACAGTTTCTATGCATCCTCCTAACTTCACCAATTTTTAATATTTTCACTCCACATTTTCAACACTGCCATTTTTGCACACTTCTTTCAAAACAGTACAGCTGTCATTTTCCACATCCTGCCCAAAATGTGTTTTTGCACCTCTGGCTCAGAATAGCACATTCGCTCTGTGAAATTACCTTTCAGGACAAGTGAACAAAATGACACTACCACTCTTCATGAGGAGGGGTCCCAAAAAGGGCATGTTGAAAATCTGGTGCAAAACCTCCAAAAAATGGCCCAGTTACACCCAGGTGTTGAATGATTTCTACGCATTTGTGTAACTTTGGTCACTTGGCAGCTCTTCACAGCCCTATCGGCACTGGCTAGACTTTGTTTTTTTTAAATTGGCATCAATACTGAATATCCAAATATTTGGCTGCCAAGTACTGAACACGGAAAAAGATTTCATATATCCCTGTCACCAATGGCATTATTTGGTGGTGCTCAGTTCAACAGAAGACTGACACATCATTAGATGTGTTACTGGCAAACATTTCTGAGCAGCACAGGGCTATCCTACACTAACAGTGGGTGCACACTGTTACCTTATTGGGCCGGGGTTGGGGTTTGCAACACGGCGGTAGAACCATAGTCTGAAAGGTAACATTTCCTACATGGATTTAGTTTCCTGACAGCTAAAGTTGGCAGAACCATGGCCTAAGAGTATTGTGTAACCCCTACCTCAGGGTGCATTACATTCATTCAGCATGTATTAGTCAAAACAGTTAGCACCAGTGCATACAAACAAAATCCTTGTAAAATTTTGCAGGCAATAATTTTTTTTAAATTTCAGGCAAACCAAGTATGCAGGTTGCTAGGTGTCCCAGTGCTTTGTGGTACTCAACATAAATCACCCAGCAGATGATGTTTTCCTGTAATACTCTAATGCGTACTGCAACACTAAAGAATATATATTATTTTGTAGTACTGTATATTCCATAGGCCCTGGGTTACTCAACGAGAGAAAGAGTGGTAGCAGTCAACATTAGCAGTGGCAGATATCTGCAACAGCAATTATATAACACTGAAAGACTCTTGTGAGAATAAGTAGAGAAAAGCAGTGGCAGTAGTAAGATAACAAAAGCCGGCAGGCATCATAGCAAGGGTGGCATTAAAAGGAGACTTTATTAATGATGACAGTTTAGCAGCAAAGGTCTGGAAGCATCCGCAGCAGCGCAGACCAATGCAGCATCTGAGGAGACTACTTATTGAAAAGTAGTTGAAGAGTGGCAGTGTATCAGCAGCAGAGATTCAAGGTGAACTCAAAGGAGATTATATCATCATGACATAATCAAAGAACTGCGGTGTGTCAGCAGCATCAGCAACAGCAGCCAAGACTCTTGCGTGATGATGGATGCAGTGACTCAGTGGAACAAGACCAGGTAACAGTATGAGACCTTGTTGGCAAGTGGTAGCAGTTCTGTGAAATCTCTATATGCTGCACAGGTCCATCCTATCCTCCCATTGGTGCTTGATGTTTCTGTGAGGATTGAAGTAGGGGAACCACAGTCTTAGAGGTAACCCTGCTGCCTAGGTCTTAATTTCTTGCCTCCTAAAGTTGCATGGACCATGCTACCAGAGTGTTGTGTAAGCTATACTGCAGGATCCACTGCAATTATTCTGCATGCATCATCTGTCAGCTGTTTTCTGGTAATGCACCACTGAATACTGCACTCCAGACAGATGTCATTAATAGTACAAACCCTGTGTTGTATACTGTGAGAAAGCACTGCACTGTACTGCATTTCTTGTGCAGTTGTGGTACTAAGTGCTTTTGGATTATTCAAATATTGGCTGACTTTCTCCTGAATAGTTAAGCTTGTACTTGTAATGTTGCACATTGCCTTTGAAGAATGTGAGCGTCTTCACATTCTTTGAAGCTCAGTCAGTTTTGCATTCTGTACAGACAAAACCAGTGGCACTAAGAATCCTTGTGTAGTAAATGCTAGTGAGTGGAAAGGACAGACATTTGCAAGAAAGCTGCAAGTGCTTACTCCAAATGGGCTTCTTGTTTACCAATACACAAAATGATCCTCATTGTACTCAGCAGTTGGTTCCACAAGACATACATGAAACACTGGATTGGCAGACTGCTCTGGATCTGCTATGTCATCAGATGGTCACCACCTGACCGTGAGGTATTCTCTCCCAGGTGCCGAGGGCAGATTTCTCACCTGCTGCATGCTCATGGGATTTTTGTGGCTGTTGTTTCCGAAGAGGATCAACAGCAGGCACAGTATGGAATTTCTTTATTAGCAATCTTTTTGCATTGTGACATGTATTCTCAAATAACTGACCTACTTTTAGTCAGGGACATGGATGTTGTTCTTATATTTCAGCATATCATTAAATGGCACATCATTATCTAGCCCAGCAGTCATACTGTCTGCTAGTGCCTTTGCTGTCTTGTCTGCATCTAACTCACTTAACATAGTATTAAAGAGATACTGTCACCCTCCTTAGGCCTCAAACTGTATCTGGTTTAAAAAAACTCATGTTATGTTTGTCATGTTCTGTGGAGATGGATGCTGCAGCTGGTAGTTTGATTCTGATTACTTTTTTCTTTTCAAAATGGAAAAAAGGCTGCCCACCATGCTGGTATTATCACATAAAAATGTGTTTGCTTACATTCCTTGTTCAACTCCCACTGCACCTTTCCTGGACTTGGGAGAACCCCCCCCCCCAACAGTCTAGTCCCTCATTACACAGTGGGAGGAGAGGAGAAGAGATTACTACATCATGGTAGCACAGCAACTGAGCAAAGCAAAAGCAGCGACTAGCAATTTCAGCAATGGTATTACAGTAACTGCAATTACAGCACCTGTACATATGGGTGAGCACCAAAATGGAGACAAATGCATACCACCCCCTCACCTGAGGTGCCCCAGCCTCGGAGGTGGTTATTTTAGTAAGGGGGTTCGGGGGCCAAGCCCGCCTCCATAGAGGGTTGGAGGCCGAAGCCCCCCACAAACAAGCATTTACCACATTGTCGCTATTACAGTCCTCGCCCATAAGTACGCCGACATGTCATCGCTGTAATTGCTCTTGCTGTTTTTACTTCACTGAATTGACATGGAGTCTTACATCATGAGTTTCTGAACAGTTTGGGGGTGTTCCTAATGTTTGGGAAGCAAGCAGTTAGAGTATTTCAAGGATCTGATACAAAATAAAGTTGGATATAATTATACCATTATCATGCATTTCAGTGATAAGCAATGCAAAAGGGTTGAAGTGTCCCTTTGAGCTGAATCATTTTTAGGCACAGAAAGTACATTTGTGGGATCACCTGCTGAAGCTTGATCTTTTGGCACATATGTCTAGTGGCAGCCTCTGAGGGTTTCAAGATGGCCCAGACATAGCCTATGAGAAACCAGTAGAGACTATGTAGTGCCAAACCATCTGACAGCACATTGCCCCACATGTAATCACTGACTGCCACCCTTCAGAATCTACTCCAGCACATAAAAAGTAGAGCTACAGTGGGGGGTGACATCCTTAATGAATTGGTGTTGGGAAGTGGTACATTGCCTATGACTGAGAGGAAAAGAAACTGTGTCTTCATCTCTACATCCAGGACAACAGCCAAACCAATGCTAAGTCATGATAAAAAGTGTTTTTATTGCTACAAAAAATCAGTAAAAGACCATACAGAGACACTGAATATGACAAAGGTAGCACCCACCCCCAAAAGTCGTTCAATATTTCACACTCTTCACTGACACTTTTTCAAGATCTTGAAAAAGCTTCAGTGAAGGATGTGAAACAGTCAGCTTTTGGGGTGCTAACTTTATGATATTTGGTGACCCTGTATGGTCTTTTAGTGATTTTTTTGAAACAATAAAAACACTTTTTATTTTAATCTAGCATTGGTTTGGTGGTTATCCTGGATGTAGAGCTGCACACACAGTTTCTTTTCCTCTCGGTTTTTATTTTGTTTTGGCTCCACCACTGCAGTGTCTTGAGCCACCTTCTCCCCCCTTCGTATTTGCCTATGACTCATATAACAGGCCACAAGCCTTCGCTGAGTAACTGAAGTAGCACATGATGATGACCACTGCCCACTGACATAAAGGTTACCCATGTTTTTGAGTAGCAGCATGTGGTCGTGGCATTTCACCACATCCATTGCAACAGCAATGACAATGCATGCATTCACTATTGTACCATCGGATTAAAAGATTTTAATTAGTATTATTTCTTTAATCCATTCTTGACAGCCTGCATCAGGCATACATTTATGAAGCTTCGTTGACAGCGCTGGGTTAAGTTGTGCTGGGTCTGGTACAGTTTTATGTGAACTGACATTGTCAGACTTGAATTTCCTGACTGTCATTCTGTGGCCCCATGTTTTCTATTGTAACAATTTATACCACAGAAACATAGAAACATAGACTTTGATGGCAGATAAGGACCACTTGGCCCACCCAGTCTGCCCATTTCCCTACCTATTGGATAAGCTGCAGATTCTAGTTAACTAACAGCCTACTTCCTGCAACCCCCCACTATAATTGCCTTATGTCTGTCCCATGCATGTTTGAATTCCTCCACTGTTTTAGACCCCACAACCTCTCCAGGAAGGCGGCTCCATGCGTCCACCATTCTCTCCGTGAAAAAAATTTCCTCACACCTATCCCTGAGCCACCCCCTCCAACTTTAAATTGTGCCCCTTGTTCTTTCACATCTCTTTTTCTGAAAGATGCTACCCTCCTGGACTTTGTTGATTCCCTTGAGGTACTTAAAAGTTTCTATCATGTCCCCCCGTCCCTCCTTTCATCAAGGGTACACATATTAAGCTCACTCAGTCTCTCTTCATATGGTTTCTGATGTAGACCCTGCACCATTTTAGTTGCCCTCCTCTGGACTGCTTCCATCCTGTCTATGTCCTTGCGTAGATGAGGTCTCCAAAACTGCACGCAGTACTCAGATGGGGTCTCACCAACTGTCTGTATAGAGGGATAACTACTTCCTTTTTCTACTTGTGATGCCCTCCTATGCATCCCAGTATCCCCTGGCTCTTCTTACTGACTTCTCACATTGCTTACCCACTTTAGGTCATCTGATATGACTACACCCAGATCCCTTTCCATTATTGTTGTCGTTAGTACCTCCCTGTTATTGTGTACTCTTCTCCTGGATTTTTTATTTCCCAGGTGCATTACTTTGCATTTCTTTGGATTGAATCTAAGTTTGCCATATGTCTGACCATTCCTCCAACCTTGCCAAGTCTCTTCTCATCCTTTCTACCCCCCCTTGTGTATCAACTCTGTTACAGATCTTTGTGTCATCTGCAAAGAGGCATACCTTTCCTTCCAGACCCTCTGCAATGTCACCTATAAAGACGTTAAAGAGGACTGGACCCAGTACTGAGCCCTGAGGTACTCCACTAGTAACCCCCCTTTCTTCAGAATGTGTTCTATTCACTATTACCTTCTGTGTCCTGTTGTGCAGCCAGTTTGCTACCCAGGCCTGGGACCCATTCCCAGGCTGGCTAACTTGATTATTAATCTTTTGTGCAGGACTGTGTCAAATGCCTTGCTAAAGTCTAGGTAGGCCATATCCACAGTCCCTCCCTGGTCTATTACTTTGGTCACCCAGTCAAAGAAATCGATTAGATTCATCTGACATGACCTTCCTGTTGTGAATCCATGCTGCTTTGGGTCCTGTGCCCCACTGGCCTCTAGGTACTCAACAATTCTTTCTTTCAGAAGTGATACCATTCATTACTGTGTTCTCTGAAGCATACTTTAAAACTTCAAAATGTGTCCTGCAGAGTAGGAACTGTATTCACGCTTTAATTTTCTCGATAGTGGGCTGCACTGTAACTGGTTCTCAGAATACTCTTCTACATGCACAGAAATGTCACACTTGCTTAGTGAATTAGCACTGACACTCTCAGAGAGAAGGATCACGTTGTTGTTTTAAGATGCTGAAGCCACTGAAGAGGTGACATTGCTTGAACCAACTTTCTGCTATATAAAGCATGAAATACACTATATGGGATCATTTCCCATTTTACAACATCACATTGTATTTGTAGTTAGATCCACATTTTATGAACTTTTACAGTGCTTGCATCCAAAATAGCACAGATAAAATGCAAAATCTCATTTTCAGTGGGGGCCCTGCTTTTTGTTTAGACCGCCATTTCTTCTTATAAGCCTCTATCATGCACACCCTTCTTTCCATCAGGCCACCAGTGTGCACATGTTGTGGCTCACCAGCCTTTCCTTATACAACTTTCCCTGTTGCCCTTGGATCATTTTTTTGGCCCAGCTCTGGATAGACTCCAGGCTGTCCCAGCCCTTCTTTTTTGGTGTGGGTTCCAGAACTTGGCAGAGTATTCCGGGCATGGTCTTACCAAAGATCTGCAAGTAATATTTTATTTTTACTCATCCTTTACCCACTTTAACAATATATTTACTCAGAATAACCTCATAGAGATGCAACATCTTGTTTGCAGTGGGGTTCTGCATCTACACATTTTTACAATTCATTTACCTAGGACAGTCAAGTTGAGAAGTAACATCTCATTTAAAATGGGGTCCTGGCCAGCTCAGTGGTGCTGAGGTTGAAGCACTGGACAACACACCTCACACTACACCAGTGACCCATGTTCGGGAATGAGTGCGGGCCACTGGGGGTCATCAGGGGAGGAGAATGATTGAGCATCCCAGGGACTGCTCTCCTTCTCCAGGGAGGGGGGACTCCAGTGGTCAGCAAATGCCTGGCCCCTAGCAGAAGCTGGGGGTGGCACGCCAATGCTGCCGATGTGGGAAGAGATGAGACAGATGCCTGGCGGAGAGCACACGGGAGCATGTGTGCTGCCACCGCTGGCATCATTACATGCTCTACCTCTAGGGAAGTACACCGGAGGAGAAATTAGATTGCTTGGTGGATGACAAAGGGTGCCTCACAGGTCTCACCCCCAAATAGCCATGGAGTAGGTCACACTGGATATGATCTTCGGCTGGTGTTGGAGAGCTCTTCTGGCCCCACCGGGGGGAGAGCCCTGGGGGTACTGGCCAGCGCTGGCTAGTAGACATCAGGGGACAGGTCTGGGAGCTCCCTCCAGAGACAGGGCCAAGCAATGGGTGAATAAACTGATAGCTGAAAAAATTTAAAAAATATGAGCTCCTGCTTGTACTAATTTTTTCCACTGTTTACCAAGGATAGCCCAGTATGACTTTGCTACTATATCTACAGTGGAGGTATAATTTCTGACCTCAAATGGTTGTGAAAGAAAAATGACAGCTGCATAACTGCAGACATTGTTTACTCAGAATGTAAACTGTAATTTTTTTTTTTGGCCTTTCACATTCCAGACAACCCCTGTCTGCTGCATCCCACCCCAGTCCTGGCATCCCCTGGGACTTACCTGACCTCCCATGTTCCTCCAGAGCTTTCCCACTTTGGCAGGGATGGTGGTGCCCCCATACCCCCACCACACATGTATCTACAGTAGTTTGGGAGGTAGGGCTTGAGTAGTCTGGTCTAGAGCCTGTGGGTAGGGTTGGCTTCATCAAGCAAATGGGGATCTTTTCTGGTTTCCTTCCCTTCCCTCAAGACATTCACATAAGGGTGCAGCAAGCAACCATGCACATGTGGCATGCATGGTGCAGCACCCATCAACATCCTCCCAACCCCTAGCTGCTACAGCTAAACTTCCACTTGTGATCACCCAGGTGGTAATAACACCACAGAGCTGGCTACCCTCTCTCCCCAGAGAAGGAGAGTGTCCTCTGGGATACTCCAGCCTCTTCCCCACTGCCTACACCCAACAAGCCACACTTGTTTCCAAACATAGGTCACCAGCATCATGAATGGTACCACTACCATTCTGTCAATAAGCCGGCTTATAAACTGTGATTTAAATTTTTAGAGTTCCTCATGAATGAAAATTATACTGAGATTATGCATACTGGCACAGATGACAAAAAATGATGTCTTACAAACTTAATTATACACCTTTGTACATTCCATCGGGACAAAATACTTGTAACCTTTACATTCACATGCCCACTACTAGTCTGCTCACTTTATACAACACACAGTGCATAATTTTAGGATTGCCAAGTACAGGCATAGTGAGTTTTTACCTTTTAATAGTTACTGACAAGTACCTTTGCAATTCAGCTCAACCTTATTGTCTCAAAATCATTCTGACCATTGGCATCACAGAACTTTGCCCTTCCAGGTATTTATTATCATCATCACAATATCAGTTCTGCACACCTCAAATAGATAATGTCCATGTGGGAGTACAAGATTAAGTTATTAACATACATTTACTTCATAGAACACACTACATGCCTTTGCCTCACGGGTAAGGGGCTGAAGATATCAACATTCTCGTTACCATTTGGCATTACAGCCCACTCTGTTACTTAATACTGCTATCTAGAAAGGTTCAGTAGTCACAACCTGAACAAGTAAGGGTTTTTCAATTTGTCCGCTGGGTCAGTTTTCTCGCTGTGCCTTTCCATTTAATACCTTCAGACCATCATTAAAGGGAAAAGAAAAAAAATAATTCACAATTTTACTCTTTAGGATTGGGCAAAATGTATCTTCTGCTGGTGAAATTTTTGCAAAATGATGATTTTGCTTCTATGCAATTTTTTGAAATTTCCACAACAATTTTGTAAAATTTGACCAAAATTGTGATTTTAGTTATTTCCACCTAGTTTAAAAAGTATTTATCTAAATCACACCAGATGTGGTATGAAGACTCTGCCACAGTCCATACAGACATGTACCAAGCTGTAAATTACTGTCTGTAAAGGTGACTGAGCTATAAGCATCCAAACGTTCACAAATTTTAAAATTGCATTTTGCAATTATGTCAACTGCAGAATTGTAATCCCCTATAACTTTAAAATTAGAGAACAGAATATCACCAATTTTGTTAGGTTCATTTATCCTAAATATTAGGCTTTGAAGCTAGCCCCATGGCCCAGCAGAAGAGCATTGATCAGCCGGCTGAGGATATTTTATTTTGGGAGCACCGTGTCACCCATTTTATATGCTGCTGCTGCAATGTTGACACTTGCTGAAGAGAGAGACAGAGTGTAACATTTGCATATTTGAATTGTACTGTGTGTACCTCTTTTGTTAAATGTTTCCAGTTCATTTAGATTTATGATTTATTTTTATTAAAAATAAAAGAAAGTTGATTACTCCAACATATATCAAGTTGCAACTTCATCACACTGCTATACCATAAATGAGGTGTGTGAATTGCTGTCTAAAGCAGAGCTGCCAAAAGCCACCGTTCTACATTTGAACCCATAATAAAGTAACCTTTTCAGTCATGGGTCTACATAACATGAGCTACTCAAATAAGTTTTTTACATAAGAATAAATATTCACTCTATTTGGGAGAGTACCCACAAGTGATGTCTCACAACATGAGTGTTCATAATTTATGCAATTGTCATTTCTCATCAAATACATAAATATACACCTTGGCCATGACAATAAATTCTGTTAGCACAGACCATAGTTAAATGAAATAATTTCCATTGACCCTGATAATAACTGTAACTTGTTTTATTTTCTTATAAAAATACTAGTTCAACATACAATCTTGCATATAGTGGGCCCTATGCACTATGCCAATTCACTGTATAACTCAGGCGCATTGGCATAATGAAGTCCAAATGATGCATATCAGGGTCCCATGGACCCTGCACGGCAATCACTGGGGGAGGTGCAGGAAGGTGCATGCTGATCCTCTGGTCACATGGACAGCAGCACACCAGGGGCGTGTAGGGGGCATGCCCACATATCACACCATTCACAAAGGTGTAGCATGCTGGGTGCAGGGGGCACATCATACACCAGGCAGACCCCAGCCATATGGGTTATGTGCCCCCCCAGGATGCTGCCACGGTTTGCGGAGAGAATGTCAAGGTACTCCAGCCCCCTGCAACATGCCACCCCAGCCAATGGGGGCTGCAGGGAGATCCAGAGGCTGCCAAACAGGCTCCCACCACACCTGTGCCACTGGCACTTAACACACTGTTGACTGACATCCATGCCCTGTGGGCACAGGGGATCCACTCACACATAGGGTCCAGGCATCCCATTGGATGTGTGCCTGGTCTGCAGAAAACTCCGTGCACACCTGCGTGCCAGGGGGAGGAGCCGTGGACAGGTGGGAACTGGTTGTGCATACTGGCATGTGCACACCTGTCTGTGGGTGTGCAGGTATGTGGGTGGGGTACATGCGTTTTTCATGTACCCCCACCTGCATAGTGCACAAGGTCCAGTGATTGTGCTCCTGTTAACAAAGGAAAAAACTGTATATTTCTTACCACATAAAAAAATACAACATTCAGTGTGTACTGAGTCAACATTTTTTTTTCTCTCAGAGATCACGACAGAAGTGGATATCATTACTTTGGGTGACAGCCGAATTCCTCTCACACTTGTGACTTCTGTCAGCTGTTCACGAAATCAGGCTTGCTGCACTAATAAGGGAGAGTGAAGTGGGATGCAAATATTATTGTAACATTTTTTAAAGCAGTATTTAATCCTGGTGCTGTGCGCTGTATCGTAATCAAAACAGAAACCTCCTGAAAATGCATACAAGCTGGGATACATCTTGCATATCTTCCTTCCTCTATGATTCTATGGTTCTAGAAATATAAAGCCAGAAGCTTGTCACACTCTTTTGAAAGATTATTAGCATTTCAAAATATGTTATGGCTAAATGGAAACTTAATTTTCATGTGCAGAGCTACAGTATGTCCCTTTCCCAATAACTCAACTGTAGTAATTTGAACTGCAGCAATCACCAAGTAAGTTAAAGCCAAAAGTAATGGCAACTTTGATGAGACGTGTGGGGTTCAAAGTAGTTCAGGGGTTGGCAGAATTATTAAAAAAAGCCTGACTGGAGTAGGTCAAGCTGAGGACAACCTCCTATTACTTTTTATCTGCCCAGTAACTGGGGGTCAAAGCCCAAAATAAGAAGACTGCTGCGAGCAAGACATCAATGTGTGTGTGTGTGTATATGTGTGTGTGTGTGTGTGTGTGCGTGTTTTGTGGAGAGTCTGCTTTCATTGCCAAGCCTACTCCAAGCGGTGGTCTACCAGTGATAGGCCATTATTTTTAATTTTACACTTCCACACATAGCAAGGCTCAGCCCAGGAAGGGCACTCTGTCAGGAAGCAATGAAGGGGACAGAATGTATCTATCTATATGCACAAATCAGGGACTTCTGTAATTAAGCATCATGATTCACTTGCTGGTTTGATGCTGGCTCAGCTCCTTGAATAGTTGATAGACATAGGACACTTTTCAATGTCAAACAAAACAGATACAGTGTTTACAAACTCTGTTCAGAGCCTACACAATTGCACCGAGCCCTTACCTGTCCAGGTAGGAGAGCACCGGCAGCATGGCTCTCACAGCCACTAAATCACTAAAAATATCACCAACAGCTTAATCTGGTTCAAGGTCAGTCGGCATTCATCTGTGGGGGTAATTGGGGAGGGGCATAGGGGCTGGGCAGCTGCAGAAAGTGAGGTGCTAGCTGCACACTCGAGCAGACATGGTAGATGGTGTGGCCTGCTTCTGATGGCAAGTAGTAAGTAAGGGTGGTGGCGATGGTGATATTGGTGCAGCAGCAAGGGTCACAGATCTGCAGTTTCAGAGCAGTAGCAGTTTGCCATTTGAAAGACAGAGGTGGTGAAATTGTGCATGTGTGATACTCACGCATCCGCAGTTGTAGGGGAAGTGCTGCAGAGGGGTGTTCCATCATGGAGGACAGCGTCTATGGATTAAGCACTGTCATGATGTTGCCGCATCACTGTAGGAGAACACAGGGTTGCATTCTGGAGGTGACCCACTGTTCTCCTACAGTGATAGCAAAACAACTGTGGAGCTCCGCCCACGCAGCCATAAAAAGGGATCAAAAATGCTGGTGGAAACTGATATCAAGTACATGGTAACACTTGTGAGTATTAGATTAACAAGATCTAGCCACAACCAATACAGCTGTGGCGAGCTGCCAGATGACCAAAGTTACACGTGTGCATAGAAAATTTTGAACAACCTGGTGTAACTCGGACATTTATTGGAGTTGTTTCATCAGATTTTCAACATGGCCTTTTTGGGACCCCATCACATGAAGAGTGCCACTGTCATTTCATTCACTTGTCTTGAAAGGTGATTTTGCAGAATGACAACACCATTCTGTCCCACAGGTGTAAAAACATGTATAGGGCAGGATATGAAAAATGACAGCTGTACTGTTAATAAGGAGGTGAGCAAAAATGGCAATATTGAAAATCTGGAGTGAAAATATTAAAAATTGGCGAAGTTAGGAGTGTGCATGGAAACTGTGCATGCTTGTAACACAGTCATTTTTGGGAACTTTTTCATCAAATTTGCAACATGGGCTTTTTGAGACCACATCTCATGAACAGTGGCACTATCATATCATTAATCAGTCCCAAAAGGTGATTCTGTGCAGCAACAGTGAAATCACCTTTCAGGACTGAGTAACAAAATGACAGTGACAGTGTTCATGAGGTGGGGTCCCAGGAATCCCATGTTGAAAATCTGGGGCCAAAATTCCTAAAAATGGCTGATATGTCAACATAAGTTGAAAACCTCATTGACTGCCATTATGAGGAGCTTACCTTTGACTCTTCAGTTTGTGGTTCAGCTTTGAAGAGTGCAGACATGTCCCAGCCCAGAGAAGATGACAGTGCCAACCTCCGGAGGTAAGTATAGGGTAAGGGGGTTGCGGGAGGTGGGTGCTCAGTGGGAGGGTGGGGATGGGTAAGGGGGACTGGGGTGACAATGGGGACTGTTTTCTTTTGTACAGGTAAAAAAAAGTCTTTGAGGGACTGTTTCATTTATTTACTGGACAAAAACATAAATGTGGGCACATGGGGGTGGCATCCCGGTGTGCCACATGAGTTGGGGGGGTACATGATGCCAACATGGGGACTGGGCACCCTGATGTCAGTGTGGGTAATAAAAACATATAAATTTGGGTACACTGGGGTGTGCTTCCTGTGTGCCACATTAGTTTGTGGGAGGTTACATGATGCCAACATGGGGATAGGGCCCCTGATGTCAGTGCGGGGATGGGAAATGGAGGAAGCAGGGGGACAGCAGCAGTGGGAGGGAGTGGGAGGGTTTTATTAGCCACTGGTGCTGGGAGAGAATGGAGGGAGTGGGGAGGACAGGAGCACTGGGAGTGTGCAGGAGGAGTGCTATCTGCAAGATGATGGTAGCAGCACAGCTGCCCACGCACAGAATTCACCCATGCATAGTTGCGGTGAATGGCATTCTGCCATTCACAAGATGCTGGCACCAGCAGAACTGTGCATGCATACAAGGCACACATGTGCAGTTCTTCTCCTGCAATATGGAAGTAACAGCTGAAATAGTGTGGCTGATACTCCATAGCAGCTGATTGTGGTGGAGTGTTACAAGCTCCATTGGACTTTCGGAAGGATACTTCCAAAAGTCCAACAGAAGGTGCCACGATTGGCCATTTTAAGGGAAAAGATAGATCCCAAAATGGCTGTAGGCTACTCCCACAGCTGTAAAAGAAGAAATAAAAATAATGATCAGAGAAAGGTCAGCTATACTGGTTGCAGCAGTCATTCAGAATAACAGCAGTTGTCATTGCGATTAGTTGTTCAGACACATTCTTTAGTTACCTGTAACCACCCAGCAATTAAGAAGTAGGTTCTTAAGTTTAATTCATGGTACTACTAAGTGATTTAATGTTTTCTTTAAATCATAAGTGTATAAAGGCACATAATAACAAGCTCAACATCTCTGTGCAAGAAAATATTATTGAACCTGTCTGCTATTGTATGAGAGAGATATATATTTGTTTTGCTTGTAATGTAAAATGGCACCAAACAACAACAAAGTTACACATTAATGAGCAAGAGTTGTGATTTATACTCACAATTGTGTTAGATGTCAAGAACAGCTACACTTGCACTAGAAACAATCCCAAGAGTAAAGACATAAAACGGGAGCAGCATTGAAGTTACAGCATGAGCAGCTGTCCACCACAAAAGTCGGTTTCCATTGTGATCATCTGTGGGGAGGTCTTATCACACTTTGAGTACAACTGAAGAGAAAATAGGTATTTTTTTATTCATCTTTGTTGTCCCATTGATCAATGGCAACATACTGTGTGTTTTTAAAGCAGGTATTAATGATGGTGATAGACAACAAGGACAATTAATTTGTGATGGATCCTATCTCTGATTATGATGGACAGGGTATTATCCATTCTTTCTTACAAGCATGCAGGATCTCTTTCAGAGCTGTCATCACACAGCTTGACTCTTGAACAAACAGCATCTAGATAAAGAAATTTAAAAAAATGCTGCATATAGTAGCTGTCATTCAGTATAAATGTGGTTTCCTTTGTGATCAGTTGTACGTATGTCTTTTACAGAAGCGCTACAGCTGATCAGACAATCAGTGTGTTCTTGTATAATTTTGTAGTGTTTAATTTAGTTCTGTGGCATAACTCAGATTTTTTATACTTGTAAGGAAATATCAAGGAAAGCAATAAGATATAGCAATTATCAATGGCCTGTCACTTATAATATCTAGGCTCTTATTTACAGAGCTGTCACACACAGCTCAATTCTCAATTTGGCAGCAAATATACAAATACAAAAAAAAAGAATCGACAATGCTGCATATAGTATATAAATAGCATATAGATCACAACAGAGAATGTATACAGTGAGTAGGGAAAGGGTTGTTGCTAACTGTAGCTTTTTCTTTATGCTATTCCTAGGTTTTTATGTTCACTGTGTGCAGACGTGTGGTAAACATTTTGTTAGGAGAGTGGCTTTTGAGAGGTACAACACCGTCAGTCCAATGTAGAGTGGTCTGCAAGGGGCTCATCAGTGTCATACCAATCATCAGCCAGGCTGGTCATGAAAGTGTTCTGGCTTGCTGGATGAAAATGTTGTATATTTCAAAGGAAAGAGCTGGCCTAATCATAGGTTGTCTCTTTCCTTTGATCTACACAGCCCAGCAAGCACAGCACAGCCTGCTGAGGTTGAATTATACCAGGTAACAAAAAAAAAACATCCATTGATGTCTGTTGCTTCTGCAGCCCTTACTGTTTCCCTAGCCAACCTTCCCACTCAGCACCCACCTCCTGACACACACACACACCCACAAACATAACACCGACACTGGATGTGCCCAATCTCGAGTGTCGCCACTTGAAAGAAAGAAAACTATCCCTCATAGTTTCTTTTCATATATACCTTGTAACAAAGAAAAACATCCACTGATGTCTTTTGCTGCCTCCACTGTAACTGTCCACCACCCAACCCTCCCTCTCAGTAACCCCCTACAAACATAACACTGACACTGGGGTACCCAATCCCCCAGTGTCACCACCTGAAATAAATAAAACCATTCCTAGTAGTTTGTTTTGCTTTATTAAATATACCCAGTAAAAAAGAAAACCATCCATCGATGTCTGTGGCTGTTGGTGCCATTAGTCCCCCCACCTGACCCTCCCTCTTAGCACCAACCACCCCACACACTCACTACAAACATAAGGCTGACACTGGGGGCACTCAATCCCCCATTGTTGCCACCTGAAATAAAAAAAAAGCCCCTAGTAGTTTTTGTCACATACCTGTAAAAATGAAACCATCCATCGATGTCTGTTGCTGATGCTGCCATTAGTCCTCAACTCACCCTCCCAACTCAGCACCTACCACCCCACACCCACAAACCCTTACCAGAGGTCTAATGCTATAATCCTCTCTGGACTGCAGGCATGTCTTCATTCTTCAACACTGGACCACAAACTGAGGAAACTGGGTATGCGGTTCAAAGTATTTCAATGGTGTTTTGAACTTAGTGGTATAACGTGGTCATTTTTGAATATTTTCAATCCAAATTCTCAACATGCCTTTTTTTGGGACCCCACCTCATGAACAATGGCCGTGAAATTAGACAAATCAGTCCCAAAAGAAGATTTTGTGGTCACTGCATGAAATCACCTTTTGGGCAGGAGCTGAAATTTTTTCTGCCCTGTTCATGAGGTGGGGTCATAAGAAGGGCATGTTGAAAATTTGGTTTAAAAAAATAAAAAAAAAGTTATAAACCTACATTGAAATTTGGGGATGCAGGCTAATAACTTTGGTAATTTTCAATATTTTGACCCCATATTTTCAACATAGCCATTTCTTCACAGCACCTCATCAATGTGACAGCTGTAATTTTTCAAATCCTGGCCAAACATGTGGTTTTGCATCCCAAAAGGTGATTTCACAGTTGCTGTGCAAAATCACTTTTTGGGCAGGAGTTGAACATTTTCTCACACTTGCTCATGACGTAGGGTCATAGGAAGGCTATGTTGAAAATTTAGTGTAAACATATGAAAAAAGGAAGTTATGAGCCTGCGTTGAAATTTACAAACACAGGCTTGTAACTTTGATAATTTTCAGTATTTTGACCCCAAATTTTCAACATAGTCATTTCTTCACATCACCTCGTGAATTTGACAGCTGTCATTTTTCAGATCCTGGCCAAAATGTGTTTTCTCCTTTGTGATCCAAACTCACCTTTGGGGCAGGAGTTTAAAATGTTCTCCACCCTTTTTCATGAAGTGGTCTCATAAGAAGGCTATGTGAGGTCATAGGAAGGCTATGTTGAAAATGTGGGGTAAAAATATGAGAAAACAACAGTTATGAGTCTATGTTGCAATTTTTCAATGCACGCTCTTAACTGTGGTAATTTTCAATATTTTGACCCCAACTTTTCAACATAGCCATTTTTTCACACCACCTCATGAATGTGACAGCTGTCATTTCTCAGATTCTACCCAAACTATGTTTTAACACTTGTGGTGCAAAATTATGTTTCAGCCATTGTTTTATAAATGACACCTGTCATGCTCTAATGGAGTGATCATAAAAAGATTATGTTGAAAATCTGGGATAAAAATGTGAAAAAACAGCTAAGTTATGAGGGAACGAACTGTTCCAACATTTAGTCAGAAATTCATTTTTTGCAGATTTTGGCCCCCTAATGTTCAACGTATCCCTTGTGTAATCACACCTCCTGAACATGGCAGGTGTCATTTTTTAAATCCCCTCCAAAACTTATTTCCATAGTAGCATAGCAAAATCATCTTTCAGATGGGATTTATAAAGTTCCATCTGTCTTGATCATAACGTCTGGTCATAAAAATAATTTTGGACATTTGGGGTCAAAATGTGGGAGCCCACTTAAAAGAAGATATTGGCCTCTCAGCTGCCCAATCCTGGGTAATTACAATCTAAAAATGTGTCAAAGCAGGGCACCACTGAAAATTAGATATTGCATCTCATCTGCTCTGTCCTGGGTAAATTTATAGTAAAAATGTGTACAAGCAATGCCTGGTACAACAGCAATACCAGCAGCAAACATTCAGCATTGACAAATGCTTGTTAGTTCAAGTAGTTCTTTCAGCTTTATACACATCTCTGTCTGTTCTATGGAGTATATGTGGGCTTTTCATAGCATGTGGAACACTCGAGTCCATGAGGAAAATGTACATTTTCTACTTCCTTTCTGCCCATTCTCATTGTGACCTCACTAAACCTGCTGACTATTTGAAGCAGCTTTAAAACGAGTAAACTACTCAGGTGGGGTAGTCGGTGCAGAGGAGGGTCTGATCTCCATGTGAAACAACTGACAAGAAGACTAAGAACTGCAGTGTCAAAATTAAACAGGGCAACCTGTTTGGGGGTGGGGCCTGCATGTGAAATAATTAATTAGAAGAATAGGAGCAGTGGTGTCAACAACAAACAAAAAAAATGTTTGGAGGGGAACTGCGTGTGAAACAGTTAATGAGAATATGAACTGTAGTGGCAAAATAAAATACAGGCTTCAAGGTTTCCTGTACATAAGCAGAACCCCACTGAAAAAGAGATATGGCATCTTAACTTGGCTATCACATGCAAATAAATTGTTTGTACATCACTTTAAGGTAGAATGAATTGAGACGCTACATAAATTACAATTATTTACTTTCCTCCACTTCAGGGGACCACAAGAAATGACATGTCATTTGCCCTACAATGGCCCAGCTAAGTGCCATATACAGAGAAATGCTTATTTAATCACTGCCAGCCCCTAGAGGGCCAAGACAAAGATGTGCACAATCCACTCACTCATTCAGCAAAATGGTCAGCTCACTTCAGGTCATTGATACCCAACAGATCTGGTCAGAGCCAATACAGCTGCAAATTGATGGTATTGATTTGTGTATGTGCAATATGTTGAAGCATTTTACATGAAATGTCTGTAAATAAAGTCATTTAAAGAGCTGTGTCAATGTTGTGTATTCTGTTTTATAATAATTTGTTTTATTAAGTTTTCAAGCATTACAAACATTATAACAGGAATAGGGAGCTGCATTGGTTACATCTAGCAGAGCCCCATCCAAATTAGTAGCAGGTTATAACAGGATATAGTAGCATTAACAAAAGATCAGCATGTACCAGATCCTTTCACCTTGTGATAAACATTTCAGAATTGCTAACATACCCTAGGTCCCCAGCCTTATTCTGTGTCTGTGGGAGGAAGGTTAGTGCAACATGAAGATGTGATATTCAGCTGTATTCCTGGCTTTCGGAGCTATGACTAACCAGTTATTTTCTCACAGCAGATTGCAACCTAATAGGTTCAGAATATTTCTTTCCCTTTACTATTCCATTTCCTGCTCCATTTGTCCCCTCCTACTGCTATGAAGGGAGGGGGGAGAGTCCCCTCCATCTGACCTAATCCCTTGGGCAAACCTGGAGGCAAGGGCAAGATGGAGTGGGGATTCCCAGTACTGAAACCTTGGGGGGGGGGTATCTGTTAGGGACCTAGTTGATGAATTGTATTTAATGTACAAGAAACCTTGTGTTTGGGTACTTACTCCAGGAGCTTGTTAGGCCTTGTGATATCCTTCCCTGTCAGGATCCTTTAGGGGTAAGCTTCATGGCGCCCTATAGGATCTTGGTTCAAGTGCACACTACTCTGACCTCTACTAGGGAGGGACTCTGCAATACAAACAAAACATACACACAAAGTATACCAGGCTTATAGGAGTAAATGACCATACAGGTATTACTGTATATTGCAAATAACTGGTACAGTGTCCTGTATTTGAAGGACTCCCTTTTGTCTGACTATCCTACTAATCAGTTTCCTGTGGAGATTTATGTGGGTACCATGGGTCCTCTGATGTGTAGACGAACTACTCAGTAGGGAATTACTCAGTAGGGGTGGATAGTCCCCTCCCCTTAAAGGGGGTGGGGTCCTAACTCTACAAGGACTGGAGGGCATTGTGGAGTTTTGTGTGTTTTTATTTACAGTACATTAATTTTTCCTGCTGCCTCTGTAAGACTGTTCACAGCTGAAACTCATCTGTTGCCTTCTCAGACAGACTTTGTTCACTGTTCAGGCATCATACTGGTCATAATGTTACAGTGGTGCCCCTCTTTTTTTATTCAGTAATTCGAGAACCAGCTGACAGCAAGAGCATGCCCATGCCGAGCTGTCAACAGCACTTTGCCCGAAGTACTTTCTTTTAGTGGTGTTTCATTTACAGTTGACTGAAAAGTGTGTTTTTACCTTGCATGCAAAGCTTTAAAACCACCAACAGTGCTTAAAAGAAAGCACTTCAGGCAAAATGCTGTTGACAACACAGCATGGGCATGCACTTGCAGTCAGCCTGTTCTCAGATGAATGAATAAAATAAAAGGAACCACTGTAATGTCATGACCAGTATGATATCCGTACAGTGAACAAAGTCTGTCTGAGCAGGCAGTGAATGCGCTGAGTTTCAGCTGTGAACGGATTTACAGAGAAAGCTTCAAAATGAATATAATGCAAATGAAAACACAATACTGACACAGTTGTATAAATTACTTTATTTACAGATGTTTCATTTAATATGCTTAAACATATCTCATATACACAAAATCACATTGCCATTGATTTTAAAGTGGTGAGTGTGTTTGTATTTTGATAACCTGAAGCAGATCTTGGAGTCCATGCATTGTAGTGCACTGTACCATCTGAGTTAAGAGGATTCGCTGACAAACTACAACTTCTGTGTTAATGTAAACTTTCATGGTTTGCATAAACTGCATTTTGTTGCTAGCAGCATCTTTGCAAAACTTAAAAATCATCCTGCAGGAGGCATAAGGAACTACTCAAAACTGAAAGGAATAACCACACGGGGTCAGCAGCAAGAAAATAGCGCAACATTGGGGAGGAGCAGTACTGAATGGAGTCAGCAGATTGCTTCAAGTAGTCGAGTAACTGAGCGTCAGCTCCAAAGTGCTGTGCTTCAGAATCTGGTGAAGCTCCCTTCTCTCTCGGTGTAATAGCAAGATGTCATCCATAGCTCCACTATGCAGCTGTAAACGATTTTAACAGATTAACCTGGTGAAATGATAATCTGTTTTCTAAAAACAGTATCTTATTCCTAACCCTCCTTTCCCAGTTCACAAAACAGAGAAAAGGAAAAAAAAACTGAAGTTAGGACAAAAACTAAGAACTTACTGTGGCAGCCGCATTTATGCTGGCAATCGGAGATAAGTGAAACGTCCATGAATCTGACAGTAGATCCCAATCTGGTAACAAGTTCAAACACTTTTTTAGCTTATGTACAGTAGCTGTATTATGAAACCATAAGGGTAGGTATAGCCATTGACCTACCAGATCATTGATTTTTTTCTTACTTATTTTATAAAGCCATTTGATTACTACCCATATGTACAATTCCTAAGGTGGTATATAACATTAGTTAAAATAAAATAAATATTAGGGGGATGACATACATACCAATGACATAGTGAAAGGGTTGTAAAGGAGCGCACAAGGGCAGCTAAGGTGACGCTGAGAGGGGCTGCCAGCCCTAAAGTATATACTAAAAAGCAAGGTAATCAGCACTCAAAGAACAATACAGAACTATGGCTAAGGTGCAAAACCCAAAATTTATTGTGGCTGAGTTGCCCACAACACATCCTACTTCCCCAGTCCTTCAACCCCACACAGGGCCTTCCTCGGGGGTGGATCTTAGGCAAGACAGGTATCACCATATTTAAATTTGTGATTTAAAGTCATCTACATTCCAATAAAGTGAAAAGTAAAAAAAAACAGTGATACTGTAAACCAATGATAAAACATTTTATTATGACTATAGTTTATGGTCGAATGTGGTTGTGTGTGGAAAGCCATACACTGTAAAAAGTGATTCTGCTTCAGTAGTGATGTAGCTACTAACACAGAATGACTTTTCGGTCTGTGTTAGCAGCTATGTCATAATGCAACCAGCCCCATTAGTGTGGATCATAGCACAGGGCCAGTTGAAGTATTGTCAGTATGAGTTGGACTGTGATTTTAATGGTGGCGGAATGTGGGTCATGGACAACAAAGGC
Organism: Neoceratodus forsteri; assembly: GCA_016271365.2. Classification (NCBI taxonomy): domain Eukaryota; kingdom Metazoa; phylum Chordata; order Ceratodontiformes; family Ceratodontidae; genus Neoceratodus; species Neoceratodus forsteri. Next base: position 1,092,636,756 of record CM057458.1, read on the forward strand.
TGGCCCCCAAAAACTAAATGAATGAGTTTTTGGGACCATACACTATAAAGAATAGTATATAGCATCCAGAACACAACTCGGCTATTCTTCTCTCTTGTGTTTTCAATGATAGCAGAGTGACCTCTCGAGCTTTGCTCTCGAGGTCATTAGCTATCATTGAAAACACTCAGAGAATTAGTAGCCTTGTTGAGTATGGGACACCATACACTATCCTATATGTAGGTATGTTGTTGTAAGATGAATTTAAGAAATGTTGGTCTGTTATTGACTGACATGTTGCGGAGCTGTGCAGCAGTACCTTACACACCACCACATGTGTAAGCAAACTTCGGTATCATAGCAATTCAAACAACAATAGCCTAAAAGTTCGAAAGAGCTCAGGAGCAACAATGCACTCCTGTTTTAAAAAATGTTATTTCTGCATCATTAAAACAAAGAATATCTACAATGCACATTCATTCAAAACTAATTTGTAAAAGGGTGTGCTTTTCTCTTCAATTTTCAGATAAAGACTGAACCACTTCTTAATGGGCAGCACCACACTAATTCTATAATATTTTGGTGTCAGTTGTTTTACTTCTAAGACTTTTTCTTAAATATGTTTGGAACTGTTTAACTAAGATTAATATTACAGGAGTGTGGTAGCACCCCTACAGTTAAGGTGGCTGGCAAGTTCTATGTTAAACTTGATTTTATGTTTGCTGCTTGCAGAGAGATTTGCTTTATAGATTTACCTGAAACTTTGAGGATGTCTACATATCACAATCCACAATCCTTGAAAGTCTCATGTTTTTTTTTTTAACCAGGAGAGACACACTAAGCTGAAAGCTTGTTTACAGGTGCAACCTGGGAGCACAAGGAAGTTAAGTGACTTGATCAGGGTCACACAGTATGCAAGTGGGGGCTGTGGGATTCAAACCCAGGTCTCCAGGTTTGCAGCTCAGAGACTTAAACCACTGCACTATATTGCCTCCTATAAAATGCATCCCTGGGTAAATCAGTTCAGCATATTTAGAGATATTAAAGTGTGAAAAAACTTTCTTTCCCCACTGATTTCAATGGTGTTTTTATTTTTTTTAGAATGTTTGCTCTTGTCTAGCTAAAAGAGTATAATTCTTTAAATTGTGAAATTGTGTATGGTTGGGTAGGTTGGTAGGGAAGGATTTCCTGGGGGGATGCATGGGAGTTTTTAATTTTTTAAGATATTTAGATTTGAAAAATCGTGTTTTTTGTATTACGAGTCTGGTCCATCACTTGAGGTTAGAGTAAATGTACCGCATGTGCAGAAGGGCCTCAATACATTTGACTGGCAATTGTATTGGTGTAAGTATTTTGAAGGTCATAAAGGTTTGCTCCACTGTAGAGAGAAAAGTATAAAAGCTGAAATTATGAAAGTTGGTGTGTATATATATATATATATATGTACAGTATATATATACATATATGGGTTGGTGTGAAATTATTTCCCAGGGCAGTTAGAACTTGATATCTTGTTTTGTGTTTTAGCTATATATGTGTTAAAATTGAGTTTGAAGCATTTGAGTGAAAGGGAAGAGCATGGCTTCTCTTTCACTCTCACTTGTGCTCCTCAGTGCAATTGCTCCATTTCAAGACCATTAATAGTGCCGATTATAGTCTGATCCTCAAGCTGAAATCTCTTTTCACTTGCGCTGTCTGTTTAAATTAGAGAACAAACCATGATCCTTATTTCAAATGTTATAAAATTCTTGTCTAATTCTGTGAACCTGTCTTTTTGCTAACATTGCTGCATTCTCATAAACCATTTGGAGCAGAATGAACTGTTTAATAAGAGACAATTGACAGTTATTACTTATAATTGTTACATTTAGTGATTTAAATAATGTGTCTATCTTTCCATTTTTTTCTCCTTTGCAATAAGGTTTGCTGTGTGTGGAGGCAGGAGGTAGCTTAAATATGGGACCCAAAATTATTGTAATCTGATTTAAAGTAAATTATTTTCAGAAAAAAAAACTATGTTAATACACCAGTTAGGGTGCAAGTTAATGCCACAAAAGTAGGCAAATGTGTCATTAGCGTTTCCAACCCTAACTCCCCACCACCACCCCCAAGCTGTAAAATGAAAAATAATTAGGGTTTTGGGTCTCCAGAGTCTTGGCAAATCAGTGGTGGGGTTTTCCCTGTGTGAAGAAAGGAAATCACATCTGATATTGTTTCGTCAGGCAATGGGGTGGGTATTAGGGTTGACAGCCCCAAGGAGGACTCCACCACTGATTTGCCAAGACTCCAGAGACCCAAAACCCTAATTTGTTTTCTTTTTGCTGCATGGGGGTGGGAGTGGGTCTTACCTGGGACTTTCTGGAGGCAACCTCCATCATCTGCAGTTGGTGCAGAACACAGTGGCAAGGCTTTAAATGGGTGTTCCTAGGTTTGAACATATCACGTCAGTTTTCTATGGGTTGCACTGGCTGCTGGTAAGGCAGAGGATTGCCTTCAAGATCAGTCTGCTGATCTATAAAGCCCTACATGGTTGGGGACCTTGCTACCTGTAAAATCTCCTGGTTCTTCACTGTCCATCCTGTGCTCTTTGTTCCTCTGAGGGCAGCCTCCAGACAGTTCCCAGGACAAGGTTGCGGCTGTCAGGTGACCGGACTTTTTTGGAGGCCACACATGTCCTATGGAATTCATTACTGCTATCTTAGAGAGGCCCCCTCAGTGGAAACCTTTACGAGGGGGCTCAAGACATTCCTGTTGAACAGGCATGTAACCTTATATAATTTTATATGGTAGGCCTAGTAGTTGCTACTAATAATATGATTATCGAATTTTAACTGATGATTTGTTGGGGGTGGGGGCAGGGGTGGAGATATGTCAGCTAACAAAATGCTCCACTAGTGAAATTCTGTGCTCCAGTAAATAAACATCAGTGCAGAACAAAAAACTGGGCACCAGAAATCAGCTGTATAAACTTTTCTATTTTGTAACAAGTATTCACAAAATCATGAAAGACAGCAGCAGAAACACAGCAGCAGTGAGGGTGAAAGCACCCCAACCAGTTTCACTCTAGGCTTCTTTAGAGGAGGTGTGTCTGCCAACTGCCTGGTGCTCCATTTAAATAGTGAAATCAAATAAAGTGACAATACACTATAAAGTGCTTAAGTATATACAATAAATAGCAAATATATGATATGATATAACTATAACTAGCACCACAAAAGTGACTAAAAACACAAATGCATTACAAATAGCATAACTAAATTGCAATCAACACTAGGAAATTTAATTGGAAATAGCAGAAAATCTATACAGAAGGAAACGGAGAATTAATTTTTTCCCCAAGCTTCAACTTCAGTTTTGTAAGGGTTATTTCTGCAAATCCGTAAGTCTTCCTGGTGTGGGTGTGATGCCCATACAAGCTAAGGATAAAAGGAAAATAGGAAGATACTGTTAGTTACATGGTACTGGACGAATCACATATCTCCAAATTCTGTTTTGATTTATAGTTGTAGATTCTATTCTATCAGTCAAGTCTGGTTTAAACGGGTTCCATGTCAAAATAGTGAATATAAAATAGCGAACGTCAAAATAGCAAATGCCAACGCACATAACAGCTACTACTACCCAGTTCTCTCAATGATTGTTCTTGGCATGATCACTTGTGACATATGTGGGGGGCTGTGCCCCCCGTACCCCCCCATTTTAAATTTTCTAACACCATGCCACTCATTGATGATGGAGAGGATGACATATGCAGAACAATGTAAATATGAGTCACTACTTTGTGTTATTCCCTATTTTGACTTTCACTATTTTGTATTTGCTATTTTGACTGGCTACCAAACAAGGCCCCCAGCTGGATAATATAAAGAGCCTCTCTGTCAAGAGTCGAGATATTCAAATTACCACCTCTTCTACCTAATTTGACTTTCTCAACACCACAGAAGGTAAAAACATGTGAACCACAATTTTCTTGTTGGCAGATATGCTGGGCCATTGCATTAGAACAATCCTTCTTTTCAATCCTAGGTGGATATTCCCCCCACCTGCACTTTAAAATTGTGTGATGTCATACCTACATTAAATGCTGAACATGAGCAGGTAGCCAAAATACACTATGTTCTCAGTGTCACGGTTCATGAAGGACCTTATTTCAAAGGTTTTCGTAGCATTGACACTTGTTAAAAATGATGTCTTAGTAATATGTTGGCAACATTTGCACCGGACACATTTGAAAGTGCCCTGTGGGTGGGGGGCTAACCAACCAGAAGGTGGGGGATCCAGATTGCATATGTGCTGGAGGCTATGGATTAATCTGTCCCTCAGATTTCTGCCCCTTTTGTACACCATTATTGGTGTATTTTCCTTGTACAGTAGTTCCTAAGGATGGGATCAGATCTGAGGACAGACCAGTTTTTCAGAATAATCTCTCTTACTTTATTACTTTGTCTACAGTATGTAGTAATACAGTTAAACTGATGTGACTGACTACCCACTGTGTCTGGTGGTTCTCTTGGCTGTAGCAATGTGGTCCTATATGTGTTCTTGGCATAATTCTATGCTTTGTCTAGGACCTCTGCCTTGTATGGTCGATCTATAAATCTGTCATACAACTCCCTGCTCTTTATTTCAAAATCAGAGTTGTTACTACAGTAATGCCTAATCCTAAGGAATTGGGATTTAGGTATATTATCAATGGTGTGTCTGGGATGACAGCTGAACAAATGGAGCAGCATTTTTTGGTTAGTTTCTTTCCGGTACAAATTTGTAACTAAGGTACCATCCAAATTTTTGGTGATTACCAGAGCCAAAAAAGTCACACTTTTTCACAAGCTTGAACAGAAAGACATAACTTTGAGTTACTTTGTTCTAAGTAATTAGCAAACTTCTCCAATTCATCCCTGTCACCTCTCCACATCAAAAAAATGTTGTCTATATAAAATCTCCATTGGTCAACCGTATTGTTAAAAGGGTTGACCTTGGAGACATAGACATTTTCTTTTTCCTGTTTACCCAGATAGAGGTTTGCATAGTTGGGAGCAAATGTTGCACCCATCGCTGTCCCCTTAATATGTAGCCAGTTGTCATTCTGGAAAAGAAAGACATTAGACTCAAGTACATACTGTGCGCACTTAACAAGGAAATCTTGAAAATACTCATCAAAATCAGTAACACCATTTGTTTAGAACTAAAGGGACTGCAACCCCTCAGTGTGAGGAATATTGGTGTACAGTCAACGTCTGGTGACACCAGCTAGCATTCCTGTTCAATCTGCATTTCTTCAAGTATATTCAAATTGTGTCTTGTGTTCTGGATATAGGATGGGAGGGAAGTAACTAAATCCTTGATGTGCCTGTCAAAAATTTTGACAAAGCCTCTGTCACAGAACCTATCCCCGATACTATGGGGTGCCCAGGTGGCTTCTGCATGTTTTTATGCACCTTGGAGAGACTATAAATTGTTGCATGGACTGGGTGTTCTACAGTTAAATACTTCGATTATCTGTTATAATCCCATTTTCTTTACTTTCCTGCAAGAATTTGTCTATATGCCTTTTAAACCTTAAGGTGGGGTCCGATGTTAGTCTCTGATAAAAATGAGTGTTATGCAACTGTCTCATTACTTCCTCTATAAAAGCTAAAGTATCCATGACTACCACTAACCCCCCCTTATCAGCAGATTTGATAGTGACTGATTTATCTGTTTCTAGCTTCTTAAGTGCCTCTGATTCACTATCATTGATATTTATAAAGTTAGCATCATCTTTTACTGATTTCAAGTGCTTAAAGTCTAATTCATACATTTGTTCAAACACTGCCATAGTCTGATTATATGGTGGATTAAATTTTGATACTGATTTGAAAATAGTCTAGTGTGCTGTGCCTCCTGTTCCATTCCACTGTCAACACATAATCTCTGCAGGGCTTGATGTTTGCAATGATCTGCAATGCTAGAAGTGTTCTCTGTTTGTCCTCCCCATGTTGCCTCTATGATAAACAAATTCAGATTCAGGTTTCTTGTAAATCTGTACAAATCCAGATATACTGTAAGTCATATGGCTGTATGTCTTGGATTGATATATATGAAAGTCCCCGATGTAGCAAAACAGTTTCCTCAGCAGCCAATACCTTAGAAGAAATGTTGATTACATTGACTTCTTCATTGGCACTGTTTTCTTCCCAATGGGTTGTTTCTTCTTCATGCTGATGCAATTTGCTGGGACAGCTGCAGCCCCTTTCACCACACCTGCTATGCTTCCTTCATCCTGGAAGATTACAGTCCTTGGGCTCCTGCGTAGCAATCTCTGTTCTTCCTGGTGTTCACTCTCTAAAAAAAGATTTTCACTTTCAGAATCACTAGTGGAGTAGTAGCTGGTGGAAGGAGATTGATTATTTTTGTTTCTCAAAATTGATTTCCTGTTGTTCCTGCTCTGGTTCTACCCTCTGTTCTCCATTTTGTTCCAGGTAAACACTATGTTTTTCTCATAGTTGCCCCAATCGCTCTCAAATTTTTTAAGCTTTGGAGATATGTTCTGAAAATATGTTTGTGAATAATGTCTTGTGAAAAGTGTATTATGTATGATGTTTTTGTGCATTATTTTGCACAGCGCTCTAAGCCCCAGGGAAAGGGCACAATATAAATAAAATTTTGATTGGTTGAGTGGAAAGTTAGAGTTGGAAACCCTAACAACATATTTCTCTACTTTTGTGTTATTAACATGCACCCTAAATGGTGCATTAACATAGTTTTTTTTTTTTTTGCAAAGAATTCCCTTTCTTTTTGAGATAGTGGAATCGTATCCACATTGGGAACTACATGTACAGATTCAAACATTCAGGAACCTTTGAGTCTTGCACCAAGGGAACACTCTGTCCACCTACAGAAATGCAAGGTCATTGCAGGCCGTGCACTTTCATACAGTGATGGATATGAAGAATTCATGGGATTGTCTGTTGGTCTGCAGAACCACATGGCCCTCTTGTCCCTGCACTTCCATGTGGCTGGAGATACAGATGCATGGAAAGGAGACATGATAGAAACTGTCAAGTGCATCATGGGTATCAATAAGGTACAAAAGGGTGGCATCTTTCAGAGAAGAAGAGATTCAAAAACAAGTGGACATGACATGAGACTAGAGGGGGTAGACTCTGGGGTAATGTGAGGAAGTATTTCTGCACAGAAAGTGTGGTGGATACATGGAACAGCCTTCCGAGGTGGCAGTGGGGGCAAAAACGGTGGGGGAATTCAAAAATGTATTGGACAAACATAAAGGAATACTAACAATTGGGAAGAAAGGGGAAGTCACAGGTCAGGTAGGGAATGGGGTTTAAGTGCTGGGTAGGAAGAAAGGGCAGACAAGAAGGGCCAAGCAGTCCTTATCTGCCATCAAATTCTATGTTTCTATGTTTCTATGCACAGGACAAAAGGTCCATCTGTCAGTCAGTGTACAGGCCCTCTGCCACACACAGGTGGAAAGGTGCAGAGCCCTATGCCAAGAGAAGAGCTGGCTTCACTATATGGTACCTGGGCTATGCAAGCAACCCTGCAGCTTTCTTTCCCATGCTGGGAGGGAGGTGTCACATAACAGCACCATCCCAGCACCTTCACCCCCAAAATCTGTTCTGTTGAGGATACCTGATGAATATACATGGCATATTCATACATTGTGAATGTATTAGGATGCTGTTACCACATGTTTCTGATGGTAAACAGCACCACGCTATATCAAAATATGTAATTCTTTCATGATGGCCATGGCCTGAGAGTGGTAACTTTTAAAAACTTAAAAATCCTGTATCTTGGTTCAAGAATGAAAGAAAAGGTAAAGAAAAATGGATATCATGTTAGTTTTGCCAGAAGAAAAATAATTCCTAAAGACAACTATATGGCAACTAAGAAATACTGCAAACATAGCATCACTTTCACTGATAGATGACAGCCCAGCATTTTGCTCAAGAAATCACAGAGGGAGTGATGTCAGAGTAGCATAAGACAAGATTCCTAAGCAAACTTGCTGGAGAAATGACCACCGGAAGAACTAAATTAAAATCAATGTAAACAGTAACAACATTGAGAAGGAGCTACATAGTGAGATAATCTCTATTACCAGACTTTTTTTCACTAAATGAAAAGTTGTGAAGTGCAGGAATAAAAGCAAAACTGACAACATTAATAATTCTCAAAAACTTTATTACAGTTCACCTTTAAAGTAAATACTTTTTTGACAACTATGTAAGTCTCATTGTTTTTAATACCCAATTGACCCACATAAATATAGATCTAGTTCATGCAATTAGACAGATGCTGTAGATACAATGTCACATGCAATATCAACTGATATCAGATAAGATTTCAGACATCAGGAGTAGTTCTCAGACACAGGTCTCTGTAATATAGAGGACTGTTTCTGCTAACTGTTCCCAATGTAAGAAATTGTGTCTGATATCTGTGAAAGTTAATTGCCTTTTCTCGCTACAAGAGGCAGAAAATAATAATCTTGTAGCTCTTCCATTCCAAACTATTCTACCTCTAACACCCTCCAAAAATCCTACTGATAAAATATTTCTGTATGCATTTAATGTTCTTAATATACTGCTAGCAACATAAGACATTTTTACACTCCTGTCTGAATGAAATGCTTAATCAGCCAAAAAAGCTAAACCAAAAATATAGAACAAACATCCTAAGCATTAGATACTGCACCAGAAAGAAAATAATGTGCTTCATTTTTGCAGGACATTCTGTAAAGAAAAATATTGTTTCAGTGATCAATTTAATAACACATTTTAGTATATGTACATGCTACAAGCCATTTAACAAAGACTAGTGACAGGCAAGAAATGTATAAGACAAGACCTGCAAAGAAAAAGTATTACACCAGAGGGAGAGAACCAGGTAAAGAACGAGCATTTGCCAATGCTGAATTTTTGCTTGCTGATATTAGCATTGGAAGTGCAGGAGTTAGACAGATGCAGAATAAGAATGGCAGTGAAGTATTGAACTCACACCAACCACACCTCCATGCTGCAGAGATGGATAGGCATTGGGGTGTGCCTTTGGGTCATACCCCATAATGTTCATGCCATTTCACTTCACCCTATCCTGCAGACACTGACATGTGTTGAGGTGTGCCTTGGGGTGTTCAGCTTTACAGTTACCCCATTCCATAAGGGCATACACTGAAATGGGTGCAGTATAGGACAATGGCATGAATCTGGGGCCAAAGACTCCAAGGCACATCTCAATGTCTGTCACTGGCTTCGCAATGGGGGTGGGGGCAGAATGGCATGAGCATTATAGCCGGCAATCCAAAGGCACACCCCTGATGCCTGTCAGTGTGTACAGGGTGGGATGTTATGGTTAGAAACTCTAATGCCCCAGGCATTTGTTGGTATTTGCACTACAAATTTTCAACATGGTCTTTTTGTGACCCCATCTCATAAAAGCATTTGGGACCTCTGCTCATGAACAGTGGCACTGTGATTTTGTGAATCTGTCCCAAACACTGATTTCCCACAGTGACCATGTCATTCTGTGCCAGATGTGCAAAAACACAGTTCTGGCAGGATGTGAAAAATAGCAGCTGTACCATTCATAGGGAGGTGTGAAGAGATGGCAATGTTGAAAATCTGGAATGAAAATATTGAAAGTGCTCAAACCTACAAGCGTACGTGGAAACTGTGCAATGCATGCTCGTAACAGAGTCATTTAGTGGAATTATTTCATCAAATTTTCAACATAGGCATTTTGTGACCTCTGCTCATGAACAGTGTCACTATGATTTTCTTAATCTGTCCCAAATGTTGATTTCCCACAGCGACCTTGCCATTGTGCACCAGATGTGCAAAACCACATTTTGGACAGGATGTGAAAAATTACAGCTGTACTGTTCATAAAGAGGTATGCAAAAATGACAATGTTGAAAATCTTGAGTGTAAATATTACAAATTCTTGAAGTCACTGTACGCATGTGCATGGAAACTGCATAATGCACACTCATAACATAGCCATTTTATGGACATTTATTTATTTATTTGTACATCAGTTTACAACCTTTGAGCCAGAGGCTTATTTCCGAAGGTACCGCATCACATAGAGGACAAATACATTACAACTTTTTGTTACATCATTGAGGTTACAGGTTTGGCAATCACATGCTGTTACTTTTTGTTACATCATTGAGGTTACAGGTTTGGTAATCACATGCTGTTACACCACATTTTCAACATAGGCATTTTGGACCTCCACTTATGAACAGTGTCACTGTGATTTTCTTAATCTGTCCCAAACACTGATTTCCCTCAGTGACCATGCTATTATGTGTGGTTCATAGCTCAGTGCTTATGTAACATATAGTGGAATGATATAGATGGTTGTTGGACACAGAGGCCAGCATATAATGATGTGCTTAGGTACTTGGATGCTTGAATTGAGTCGTTTGATAATGTTTGATGGTTTTGGCCTTTTTCTGTATCCCACCTGTAGGAAGGAGGCTTGGATTAGAATTATGGAGCCCCCGCAGTGGGATAAGAGTGCCGCAGAAGGAGGAGGTGTTGGGGAGGATGGTGGATGAATGCAACTCGCTCTAAGCAGAGTGGGAGACAGCTGCTTGTTTAAATAGGCTGTGGGGGAGGAGCTCTTCCCCCACATAATTACAGGCAAGCCTTTCAATTATGTGTTGTTCATAGCTCAGTGCTTATGTAACATAAGTGGAATGATGTAGATGGTTGTTGGATACAGTGGCCAGCATATAATGATGTGCTTAGGTACTTGGATGCTTGAATTGAGTCATTTGATATTATTTGATGGTTTTGGCCTACAGGAAGGAGGCTTGGATTAGAATTATGGAGCCCCAAAAAGAATAAATATCAACAATTGTTCAGTAACTGAATGCTGAAGAAGTCGTGCATAACACCTTAATGATAAGAATAGATGATCACCTCCTCCAACTCCGGAGAGTGTGACCAGTAGCACTCAGGAGAGGAAACCCCCCCTTGGGGGGAAACCTCTGAGGAGCCATGGCTACTGACCTGCCCATCCTTCTGGGCATACTAAAGGAGAGAGATCCTAATTAAACTAAATTAATCAGCTAAATCTGAATTAAAATTAGTAGAATTCAATCCAGATGAATGGAGCTTAAGAAAGCTGAATTGCAAATGTCCAGTGAAATAATTTCCTCCCAATAAAGTCCAAGTCTGAGAATCCATGTATAATTCAGAATGATGGAGTGTAGATATATTGAAGAACCATCTTCCATACTTCAGTTGATAGAGGGCATAATCCAAGGATTTGAATGATGGTTTGATGAAGTTGATGACTGACGAAATCAATACAAGAGACCGGAAGATAATTGCATCCAAGCTTGATGTCTATGAGGCAGGACAAATTAGAAGTAGTACAATTTCCAGGTTTATAATAGGGCTTGTATAGTACAACAATGAGAGAAGGCTTGAGGCCAGGTTATCGAGTGACTAATACAGTTCTGATAAGAAATATAATCTTTTAGGATTTGATATGAAGCAATGGCTGTAGAGTTGAGCTGGAATGTCACGCTATATGATAATCGAAGACACTGGTGTGATTTATGAAGCATCCAAGTAGTAGAATGAGGTGAGCTCAAATGAATGAAGTCAGTCGAACTGAATCCAAAGCGATAGGTAGTAGGAGCAGGATTGTACCAACATAGGCAAAGGAGAAGGAACAGGACATGTTAACCAGCTTTTGAAGAAAATGTAGCTAATAGACAGCTGGCAGGATAGGAGAGAGGCGGCTGAGTACAGCATGGAAAGCTCCGCTAGATCCAGGAAAGTTCACTGGCAGAAATCAAGCGATGTAGTCCTTTGATGATGTGCAGGAATCCATCAGCTGGATGGTACAAATTCACCTTGAGAGACGGAGATTGAGACATGCCAACTGTATGAGAGGAATAACATGAAGAATTGAGGGCAGGCAAATTCGAGGCATGAAGCAGACGAGACCCTAAAGTCTGAGAAGGAGATAACTGAAGAAGCAGAGTCCTATGAAGTAGCAGTGCCACAGGTCTGAAGCTGGTAGAGCACAAGCAGGAGAATAAAAGTCTGCAGGAGATGCCAACCATGTCCTGGAAAGAAGCAGCTGTAATTCCATGGCTGAGGTGACAGGGCAAAACATCCAAGATAGCAGCCCCAGAAGCCTCTGAAGGAGCACTGAGGCAAGCTGAAGCAGTGGAGCATGAGGACCATCCACTGAGTTGGAGAAGTAAGAGTCACCAGGCATGGAGGGAAGCAAGGTGAGATGGTAACAAATGTCCCAAAGGTGAAGCATCAGGGAGTACAGGGCTGAGGCAGCAGAAGCAGGTATGCATAAGCAGAATTAAATCCCAGGACCCGAGCTGGGAGAAGCCGAAGGAAAACAGAAGTAGATGAACCTCCCAGCCCGAAGGGCGAAGGCAGGTCAGTGAAGCAAGCGAGTAGGTGGGTATACCTCCCAGCTCAATGGGTGAAGGCAGGTCAGAGAAGCAGGAATTAGTAAGTAACCTCCTATCCCGAAGGGCGAAGGCAGGTCAAAGCAAGCGGTAGCAGGTAAACCTTCCAGCCCAATGGGCGAAGGCAGGAAGTAGAAGCAAATGAGTGTGGTGCAATAAATATATAGAAACAAATGACTGCCAGGCCTAAAGGTACGGGTCTGATTAAATGTGATGGCTAACGTCCGGCCCTGTGGGTGAGGCAGAGTGCAGAGCAGAGGTACTGTAGAAATGCAATGGAAATGTCTAAATGCATGCAATGCATCGGATCACGTCCTGGGATGAGATATCGCAATAAATACATAAACAGAGGTTTGAAGGATGCCAGTTCATGAGGAAAGCAGTAGATTGTAATGGCAGATTAGCCGTAATGACCCTTAAGCCTTGGATGGCAAGCAGGTAACATGAGCAAATAAGGTAAAGAATTGAACCTGCATAAATCATAGTAGTAAGCAAGCTGCATGATGCAGACAAGTAGCAGGGAAGCAGGCAAAGGCGTCCAATAGATGACAATGTCGAACTTCAAAATGAGCATCCATAGTAGGGGCTCTCGGGCTGGTTGAACGGCAGCAGGTAGGCACATAAGCGAATTATTAGGCTCCAAACTGATGAGGCGGGTGGAATAGAAGTAGTGAACTTTGTGCCCGAAGGACAAAGCAAGTCGTAGAAGTAGGCAAATGAGGTGCAGCTGAACCCCACAATTGACAACATGTAATGGGAGCAAGACAACAGCTAGACCCATGGCAGCCAATATGCACAGCTGGACCTCTCATAGGTCGTAGGTAAGGTAAGTTGAGTAGCAGCTAGCCCCATAAAGCCAGCAGTCACAGCAGGACCATATGCAGTTCAGCTGGTAAGGTAGGAAATGGTAGCCAAGCATCCCCAAAAGGAGCCAGTACTGCTGGACAAGATGTAGGCCAGACAAAGGGGGAAACAGTAAATTAAAGCCACATGGCAACAGGATAGCAACAAGGACAAGAAGAAATCCTGAGAGGCAACATAAGTAGGAAGGCAGGGCAATGGTGCAATAACACAGATGTAGAGCTGAGGAAGCTGAGAACCGTTGCCAAATTGCCAGCAGCTGGTGCAGTAGGGAAGCGTAGGAGGAGCAGGAATGAAGGATAAAACAGGGCAGAATCAGCTGTAAGTCATATAGGTGCCCAAAGTCCACATAGTTCTTCGGGGAAGGCTGGCTGCTTCATACCATTTGCCTTGCAATGGTCTGAGAGAGCCGAAACGGGTGGCTGCCAGGAAATGAAAAATACTACACAAAATGGAATGGGACAGGCAGCGAAGCAGTATCCAAATGGAAAGAATAAGAAAACGAGTAAAAGCTGAAGGAGAACCCCAGCAGGGGGCACTGAACAGACACTGCGATGCGTCTGCAAGCCAGACACTCTCACCGACCTTCCTCATGCTGCCTTCCATGGACAAATGGCTCCAGTGATGGGACAGTAGGAAGCCAATGCAGCCAGCCAGGGGAAGCGAGGCAGAAGACATAGTAAGCTGGACCAAGTTGAAACTTGCCGCAAGGCGAAAAGCTGTTCGGCGCCGAACGTGCAGGTGAAACCAGGCGAATCCTCCGGGACCTAAACAGTAGGTCCGAAATGTAGATCAGCACAGGGCAAGTCCAAGGAACACCAGGAGAGCTGAGCAGCTAACATGTCAGGAAGCAAGACAGGAGTCAGGCAGAGTAGTGCAGCTGAAACAGGGAGATGCAGAGTAAAGCAGTGGAAGCAGCTGCAACGTGTGCTAGGGAGAAGCAGGAGCCAGCAGACAAACTGAGCGAGGCTGCGGCATGGGGCCAGAAGAACCTCCCCCCCCAAGAAAAAGACAAGGAAGGAAAGGCAAGGGAAGGGGGGGGAAGAAGGTAGGAACAACGAAACAAGAGGAAAAATGGAGGAAGGGGGGGGTCCAACCTGAGGCACAGGGAGACAAAGGGAAGGGAGGAGGAATCCAGCCCCCAGCACGCTATGGAGGGAATGCGACTCACTCTAAGCAGAGTGGGAGACAGCTGCTTGTTTAAATTGGCTGTGGGAGAGGAGCTCTTCCCCCACATAATTACAGGCAAGCCTTTCAATTGTGCACAGGATGTGAAAATGACAGCTGTACTGTTCATAAGGAGGTGTGAAAAAATGCCAATGTTGAAAATCTGGAGTTTAAAAAAGCTTTGAAATCCTTTCTGTGGAGAAATGCATTTGGGGAGGATATTGTACCGATCTGATTTTATTATTTATTATGTGGATGATATTATTTATTTTATTGATTTTTACGATGTTATTTTGATGTATTTTACAGCCTGTTCTGCGCCTTGATTTTTTGAAAAGGCGCAATAAAAAAAAAGATTATTATTATTATTATAAAATATTACAAATTAGCATTTTTTGGAATTTTTTCACCAAATTTTCAACATAGGTTTTTTGAGAGGCCACCTCATGAACAGTGACACTGTCATTTCTTTAATCAGTCCTGAAAGATGATTCTGTGCAGTGACTGTGAAATCACCTTTCAGGACCGAATAACCAGAAGGCAGTGACTGAATTCATGAGGTGGGGCCCCAAGAACCTCATATTGAAATTTGGTGCCAAAATTCACAAAAATGGCCGAGCTATCCACCTAAGTTGACAAAACCCTATTTATGCCATTAAACAGCTTACTGGCATTTCTTCAGTTCGTGGTCGGCTTTGAAGAATGCAGACATGTTCCCGGTCCACCGAAGATAGTCACATTGGACTCCAGAGGTAAGTATGGGGTGAGGGGGGTATGGGGAAGTTGAGCGCACACACGGTGGGTGCAGGTTGGGTGAGGGAGCACTGGAGACGACAAGGAACAGTTTTTTCTTTTACAAGTTAAAAAAAAAAAAATATTGTAGGAAGGTTTTTCCTTTACATGTTTGTTTTTGGTACACTGGGGTGGGCTCCCAGTGTGCCACCTGCATTTCTTGGGGAGAGGGACTGAAGCTGATGGGGATTGGGCCCCCCATCATCACAGAAAATGGGTCTGTGTTTGGGGGGGTGCATGATGCCGAGGGGGATTTGGCACCCCCTTTGCATACAAAACTATTATATGGACATTATGCAGATGGAGATTGGGCTCCCCCATCGGCAAATGAACTGGAGAGGGGGCATGCTGACAGGAGGATTCGGCACCCCCATCAGCTTTCGTGGGGACTGTGAGAGGTGGATGGCGACAACTGCTGCCACGTTTATTGAAATGGGACACCAGACAAGGCAAGCTGTGATTCATCGCTGGAATCAGGGACTGCCCCAGCAGCAACAAAAGCCGATTGCTAAATGACAGAGCACTCCCTGATTGCAGCAGCAAATTTCTTTCAAGTTGGTGGCACGCTGCAATACTGCTGTCA
The DNA here is from genome assembly GCA_016271365.2 of Neoceratodus forsteri. NCBI lineage: Eukaryota > Metazoa > Chordata > Ceratodontiformes > Ceratodontidae > Neoceratodus > Neoceratodus forsteri. Next base: position 1,092,652,598 of record CM057458.1, read on the forward strand.
TTGACAACATGCTCCTCTATTGGCGCCACAGAGACCAGCCCCAAAAAGCACTGCCAGCACTGGCCACAACAATGTCGCACCTCCACAACCCTCTACTCCAGCAAGCTGCCATAACATGTTTCTTGCACATGTGCACAAACAAACATAAAAATGGGTGCAGTGAATTCAACTAAGGAGCCATTCAAAAGTTATACTGTTTGAGTTAAGTCAGTTCACAAAGGTTCATTCTGGCAGAGTTACTTGCAGTTGCAGTACCAGGTTGGCAATTTCTTCATCTCAGCTGGATTTCAGCTCATCAACCTCAGACTCTCCCTTATCCGAGGAAGACTCAGAGTCCTTCTTCTGAGCTGATTTCTGAAATGTGATAAACTGTTCAGCTGGTCTGGTTCATAAAAATACATTTCTTTTAGAGTTCAAGCTGATACTAGTTTTATAAGGGTAAAGCAGAGAATACTTCCCTCCTATGGCACTCACTTCTGTATGGGAGTGCAGAAACTGGCATCTTCTTACCTGTGTTTGTGGGCTCACATCAAGGTAAAGATAAACTTTATTCTGCCAAAAATGTAGTGCACCTTTCAATCTTGCCTTTTTGATGATGTAATTGTGATCAATTTTAAGTGCAAACTGAATCAATATGGTAACTGGTTTAGATGAAATTACAGTGGGAATCATTGAAGAATTTAAAGCATGCAGATGGTAAATGAGTCTGATTTTGATAGAATTGGAAGTCTGAACACTTTAGCCAGAGGAGTTGTTATCTTTATTAAAATGAATACATTCTATGAATAAGTCTCTTACCAGATCTCAAGTAATTATATTGGGAATTTCAAAATTAGGCATACCAACAAGCCTTAAGTTGTTACATCTGGCCAAGTTGTCCAGACCCTCTATCTTTTGAGCTTACTGTATGTTATCCTGCAGGGCAACAGATAATAGACCTGCACTGGAGTCAACTTTTATTTCAGTGGCAATTTGTTTTTATGTTGGCTTGCCGCAGGCGCAAGCCAACATATAGGGAGAATGCAGATTTGGGGGCACGGCCGCTGTTGGGTGAATGCAGGGCGCGCATCAATAGGTGCGTCCCTCATTCCCCAATCAGCCTGCAAGCCGGCACCACACCATGCATACATAATGGGGCGAGCACATCTAAGCAAAGGTCTGCTGCAATCCGAGTAAAGCTCGTCATACACAGTGGACCTTTTGCTCATGCTCCACCGCCATTGCGAGCATGGTCAGTAGCGGCTTACGGTTGTCTACATCGGGGTGCCCAATCCTGTTGGTAACCCCCCGCCATTTTACTGTGCCGATGGGGAGCCCACTCCCATTGGCATACCCCCTCAATGTAATGCTGAGAGGTGCCCAATCCTCGGCTGGTGCCCCCCACTGTCTTTGTATGCCAATGGGGAGCCCTCCCCATCTGCATCACCTCTCCCTCCCAATTGTTGGAATGCCGAGGGGTGCCCAATCCCCTCGGCTCATGCCCCCACCGCTGTCTTTGTTTGCTGATGGGGTGCCCAATCCCGTCAGCATTATCCCCATGTTGTAAGCCGACAAGGGTGCAATCCCCATCGGCTACTGACACCCCCAAAAAAAAAGTTAGGTGGCACGCTGGGAGCCCACCCCAGCGTGCAAATGCCCTGCAACACAAAACTGTCCCGCTGATGGTTTCTTTTTTTTCCCCAGTAAAACTAAAACCATCCCTCGTAGTCTCGATGCCCTCCCCACACCACTCCCACCTACTGCGACCTGCATCCTCACCTCCCACCCCATACTTACCTCCAGAGTCTGGCGCGACAATATTCAGTGGACCGGGAACATGTCTGCACTCTTCAAAGCCGACCGCGAACTGAGGAAATGCCGGTAAGCTGTATAATGGAGTGAATAGGGTTTTTTCAACTTTGCTGCATATCTCAGGCATTTCTTGGAATTTTGGCACCAAATTTTCAACATGGGGTTTTTGGAGCCCTTTCTCATGAATTCTATCACTGTCATGGCGTTAATCAGCTTTAAAGGTGATTTCGCAGTCACTGCATGAAATCACCTTTGGGGCCCATTAATGAAATGACAGTGGCAGTGTTCATGGGTGGCCTCTTAAAAAGCCTATGTTCCAAATTTGGTGGAGAAAATCCAACAAATGCCTGTATTACGGAAGTGGCTATGCAGTTGCCACGCAGGCTTGGTAACTTTCGATTCACAATATTTATCGCCGGATTTTCAGCATTGTCATTTTGTACACCTCCTTGTGAACAGTACAGCTGTCATTTCCATATCCTGCCTGAAAATGTGTTTCCGCACTTCCGGTAGCACAATAACACAGTCGCTGTGGGAAATCAGTGTTTGGGCAGATTATGAAAATGACAGTGACACAGTTCATGAGCAGAGGACCTAAAATGGTGTTGAAAATTTGGTGATGATACCTATAAAATGACTGTGTTACGAGCGTGTATTGGCAGATTGCACGCAAAGCTCGATCATCGTGCAGTTGTGATATTTTCAGTCTGGATTTTCACCATTGCCATTTTTCCACACCTCTTGATGAACAGTGCAGCTGTCATTTCACATATCCTGCCCAAAATGTGTTTTCGCACTTCCGCCGCAGAATAGCTTGGTCGCTGTGCGAAATCACTTCTTGGGACACTTTGAGGAAATAACAGTGACACTGTACATGAGCAGAGGTGCTAAAATGCCTATGTTGAAAATTTGGTGCCGAACGCCCATAAAATGGCAGCGTTGCAAGTGTGCATTGCATATTTCCCACGCACCCTAGTAGCTTCCCAAATTTGGTATATTTACATGCCACATTTTCAACACTGGCATTTTTTTACACCTCCTTATGAACTGTACAGCTATCATTTTTCACATCCTGCCCGACATGTTTTTCCCCACTGCACTACCAAACACCCAAAGGGACACCCTAATGCCTGTCACTCTCTGCAGGGTGGGGGTGGGTTGGCATCAGTTCAATACTTCACTGCCATTCCTATGATGCATCTGTCTAACTCCTGCACTACCAATGGCAATACCAGCAAGCCAACATTCGGCATTAACAAATGCTTGTTTATGTCCAAGACAGCTTTGTCAGCTTCATGTGATTTGAATTCTGTTGCCTCACACTTGGCCGCCATAGCCTCCCATTTTAAATCTAACTTTGCAATAGCAGTAAGTAATGTGATGTAGGATTTATTGCTGGTGTTCAAGTCTTTTTTTTTTTGGCGGGGGTGCTTTTTTGATTCAGGGGATGATTGGTTGATGTTGCATACAATGTGGCTTTTGGTATGGGTCTGGAGCCAGTAAGTTCAGTAGCAGCTGAAAGACTCGCACCCCTGGAGCCATCCAAGTGCATAACACCTAGGAATTATCAAGCAGTCCTGCACACTCATGTTTCTCAGGCTGGCAAGGTTCAGAAGGGGAGATGCTTGTTTCATTCCTTTTCTTCTCTCTCTGTCTTTTGAGGAGCATTTTCCTTTTTTTTTTTTTTGGAGAGGATTGCAAATTCCAATGATGAGAGATCCATATAGTAACAACATTGAGAGAGATCTACATACAGTAAAACATCTCTGTTATCAGACTTTTTTTTCACTAAATGAAATGTGGTGAAGTGTGGGAATAAAAACAAAACTGATACCATTAATAATTCTCAAAAACCTTTATTACATTTCTCATTTAAAGTAAATACGACAACTGTGTCTCATTGTTTTTCACATCCAGTTGACCCACATAAATATAGATCTATTTCATGAAATTGGACAGATACTGTAGATACAGTGTCACATATGATATCAACTGATATCAGATATGATTTCAGACATCAGGAATAGTTCTCAGAAACAGTTCTCTGTAATATAGGGAACTGTTTCTGAGAACTATTCCCAATGTTAGAAATTGTATCTGATATCTTTGATATTGTAAACCGACAAAACAGAGCTAGCTCACTGAAAAAGTCACATTTTTTAGCATTCACACTGACACAGATCAATACTATGTATGGATCTGTGACTTTTACATATGAACATGCCAGCAGAGACAGGCTATTATGATCTATCAAGTCTGCTCGAGTGTACAGCACACAGATTATTCTGCTGTAGCTTCCCCCCACCCATTTTCTCCCTTGATTTAGCTTCCCCCTCCATCCTTTCCCCCTCCACTACCCACCCACAGAATTGACCTTCCCTTTGATCCGATCCCACCCCCTCTTGAAACTGCCCACAGTTTTCAGTGAAATTACTTCCTCTGGCAATTTGTTCCACTTTGTCACTACCCTTTCTGAGAAATAGTTCCTCCTCATTTCCCTTTTAAATCCTCCCCCTTCCAGTTTCAGATTGTGCCCTCTTGAAAACCCTTCCCCCTTTAATTTGAAAATGCCCTCTATTCCAACCTTATTCATACCTTTTTAAGTATTTTAAGGTTTCTATCATGTCCTCCCTCTCCCTCCTGTCTTCCAGGGAGTTCGTGTTTAGCTCCCTCAATCTCTCATCATAGGGTTTGTCCCCTATGCCCTGGATTATTTTGGTTGCCCTTTGCTGCTCCCCCTTCAACAGTTTGACATCCTTCCTCAAATATGGGCACCAGAACTGTATATAGTACTCTAAGTGTTGTCTAACCAGGGACCTGTAGAATGGCATGATGATTTCCTTATTCCTTGAGGTGAGTCATCTGGTGATGTATTCCAGTATTTTGTTTGCTTTGGCAGCTGCTTTATGGCACTATGCAGAGTATTTCATGTTCCCATGACAATCACCAAAGATCTTTTCCTTCCTCCGTCTTTGCTACCTGCACTCCCCCTAATCAGTAGCTAGTCCCAGGATTCCTGGCTACCAGGTACATGACCTTACATTTTTTAGCATTGAACCCCAGCTGCCAGAAGCCTCACCAATGCTTAAGGTTAGCCAGGTCCTCCCTGAGCTCCTGCCTCCTCTCCTCACTGTCCACTGTCACACAGATCTTAGTGTCATCTGCAAATAGGCAGATTTAACTGTTGATCCCATCTGCTATGACCCCAATAAAGATGTTCAATAACACTGGACTGAGTACCAAGCCCTGTGGCACCCAGCTTGTTATAGGCTGGGGTTTTGATAGTTCCCTCCTATGGTTACCATCTGCATCCAGTACTGCAGCCAGATCCTGACCTTCCCCACCAATGTCTCCCAGACAACCAGGTTTGCTAGTTTACTGAGCAACCTGCCATGAGGCACCAAGTCAAAGTCCTTGCTGTCACAATACAGGTCATCTACAACATGGCCCCTGTCAAGTGCCCCTGTAATCTGATCAAAAATGTCTGTTAGACTTGTCTGACAGGATCTCCCCAAGACAAACCCATGCTGCCTTTCATCCTGGAGACAACTGGTTTCCAGAAAGTTCACCAGTCTCTCCTTCAGAATGGTCTGCATTAACTTCCTTATGATGGAGGTAGGGCTGGACAGTCTGTAGGGTATCCTGTGAACAAGGCATCTGCAATTGAGCACCTACAAAATGGTGACTCAGTTATGGTGCCTGTGTTCAGGGCTACCTGGCAGGGTAGTGCCTGGATACCTGTGTGGGTGAGGTAGGGAAACCGGAAGCTGTGTGCACACAAGTGTGGGGGAAGAGGAAGGGGAGGGAAGGTATGTGATAGAGGGTGTGGTGGGTAAATGCCAAGCTGGTCCGCTAGCATGGTGGGGAGGGTGGTCAGTTGGGAGGTGCAGGATGCAGGGTTCAGGTCCGGTGTGGCACATTTTTCTTTTTTCCAGCTGGCAGCATTTTCTTTTCCAAGTATTTCACCCCCAACACACTCCCCCTGGAGTTCAGAATCCATTAGTAGGGGGGTGAGGGGGCACAGCCCCACACATTAAGGAAAAATCCCATAGATCTCGGGCACCCTCTTGCTATTCACCGTGAGTGTGCTTCACTGAAATTCATTTTTGGCAATGTACACTCCCTATAATGGCTATTCCATGATCGCCATTATGACATCGAACTGGTCTGTAGTTGCCCAGTTCATCCCTGGGTCTGTTCTTGTAGAGAGGCACCACATGCACCATTCTCCAGTCCAGAGGCATGTGACCCGACTTCAATGAGGTGTTGAACCAGTCAGCCAGAAGTCCAGCAAGGACCTTCTCCAATTCCCTCAGGACTTTTTTGCTTGAATAATTATTTTTCTCATGCCAGCTGTTAACATTTTTAGTGCTGTGTGACTATATGATCTGAGGAAAGACTTAATGTTAATTTTCAAATACTCTCCCCTGTATGGCTCAGTTACCTTATTAGTTATTTTTTTCTGTACACCTGAGCAAACCTTTCAACCTTCAATATACTGATGCCAAAATACAATTTCTAATCAAGTTCACTGAAGCCCTTCTGCCCATGTCGTACATTAACATCCACCCAACTCCATTCACTTTCCTGCTCCCCATTCAACAGCATTGAAACTGTTCTGTTTATTAGCACTGTTGAAAACCAGTCTGTATGTTGCAGTTACTACTGAGAGTCTCCCTTTTAAAATTCAGCTAGTTACATTGCTTTTTCTCAGCACATATATTGTCTTGTGCTTAAATATAACAATAGCTTACTTTGAAATAAATAGTTTGTCATGCTAACCCCATTTTAATATTTCATCACGGTAGCCCGTTATTCCTAATTACAGCTGCTCAAAAACTTGCTTCCAGATACAGTTCTATTATGCTGCACACGCTGTATCCATGTGTTTAGTTTTAGCTCTTTCTGCATGTTGAATAACATCTATCTCTTCCAGCAAATATGAATGCCTGATGTGCTTGCATTTAAATATTCTGATGAGTTTCAGAATGTCTAAATGCAAGTACATCATGAGAATTATTGAACTGTATCTGAAAGTAAGTTTTGAGCAGCTCTAATTTGAATAATTGGCTACCATGATGAAATATTAAAATGAGGTTAGAATGACAAAATGTTTAATGCAAAGTAAGCTACTGTTATAAGTAAAGCCAAAACTCACTTCATCCACTGTCAGCAGAATCCAGCAACTAGATGTGTACTAGTTTTCAGTCAGAAATATGCATTTACCAGACTAGTCAAAGTAGCATTCAGAAACAAATTCACTTTTTCAAAACTTTATTCCATAAAAGAGCCTAAAGGGTTCAAAACTCAATAATAGTTTGCTGAACAAATCTGCTCTGCCAATAAAACTCTTCAGTCAAGGACTGCATTGAATCAAATGAATCAAGAAAGTTTGTGTAACAACACCATCAATGAACCAATGTCCTGTAGTATGTCATATCTGATTGAGTCCTTCACCATAAGACTAAAAACATTCAAATGCTGTGCAAAAAGATGTGTAAATTCAGTGCAAGCAGTGCAACAAAATTTGCTGGTGTAAAAAGAAAGGGAATATGTGCTGCATCCAGCCCTAGAAGGAAGTATAGGTTTTGATTCATATGCTCCAGAATAGAAGGGGGATATTTTAAATCATCAAAAGGTTGAAAAAGAGTTGTATTGCAACAGACTCAAAGTGCAGCACCGGCTTAAAATAATGATGGAAATGTCTCTTCTGGTATATGAGTCTGTAAACACTAAACTAGGAGCCAGCCCACTTTCCAAACTTCACAGTCTATCATTCAATGTTTGTGTCACATAATGCTCCTTATGTGAAATAAAGAGTGCTTCAACATTGGCTGCTGTAGCCATACATATATCTGCATGTTAGTTTTAATGCTCAGGTCATATACAATCCTTTTCCTAGCTGCTAGCTTTTGGAAGACAAAAATCTTGCTTGTAGAGCAGAAAGCAGCTAACTAAAAATGCTACAATTTTTATTACTAATTTAACACTTCTATTTCAGCAGGAGTCAGTGCCTGTTGGGATTAAGCAAACAGATACTTTATTAGAAGTAGAGGGGGTCTCATTTAGGGTTAAAAAAAGAAAGTCAGTGTGTGTTTCTGTGTTGGGAAGGGTACTGTATCAACTTACTTTGCTAAATCAGTAGGAGGGGAGAGAGGTTAATTGGGGGTGTGGCTTAGGCAGTAGAAAAGCAGGTGACTCCAATTACAACTTCCTGCTGCTAGCTTTTGGAAGACAGAAATCTTGTTTGTAGAGCAGAAAGCAGCTAACTAAAAAAGCTACCATTTTCTTACTAATTGCCCTATATCCCACCCTAAGCCAGTTCTACTTTTATAGCCACTGGATTTGTCTGACAACAGGAACTTCCTGTTTGGCAGTAGGAAGGGAAGGATCATAGAGAAACATTTGTTTTGTCAACCCTGAAGGAAAAAAATAGCTTCCCCCAGCTGCTGGTGGTATGACTCTGAGCAAGGAAGAAGGAGACTACTGAAGAATACAGGAAGTTGCTGTCCCAGAACAGGAAGGATGAGAGCTGTAAGGAAAGGAGAGAGTAAGCATACAGAGAAACAGGAGAGGGGACACAAAATAAGACATGATGGGAGTGGTGCAGTGCAATAGCTGTGGGGTGGCAGTGTTACAGGAAACATTCTGGAGGCTGAATGCTGCCCTATTTGCAGGCACCTCTCTGGTCTGAGGGAGGAGATTGCATGCTTCCAGGCTGACCTGGCTTGGATTCATGAAACCTCCCCCACCAAGGGACCACCAGGGCCACTGCCACTACCTCAAAGGTTGGCAGGAAAGAGGAGCGGCTGGACCAAGGTGGGCTCAGGGAGGGAGAGGTTGGTGGAACAGAGGTGCATCCCTCCAGCTGTACCTCTCCACAATTCATACACTGTTCTGATGGGTAGTGGTTCCTCTGTGGAGGCACCTGCAGTGGAGACCAAGGAGGATGCTGGGAGCCTCCACAAGGGAAATCCACAAGAGGGTGGCACAGGACCATACAGGGGAAGGAAACAACTCCTGGTGGGGGACTCAGTCATTGGGGGGGTAGAAGTGGGAGAGGAGGAAGAGGAAAGGGAGGTAAGGTGCCTGTCTGGCACCATAGCTTGGAGGGACAGGAAGCGAATCCTCAGGATTGTGGGACCAGCTGCATGAGGGAGGGAGCTTGATGTCATTGTCCACCTAGGAACAAATGGTCTGGTTAGGAATGGGATCAGAGCAGTGCAAGAGGAGTTTGTAGAGTTGGGGAGGGGCTTTAGACAAGTAGTGCATAAGGTAACCTTCTCAGAGGTGCTGCCTGTTTATGGCAAGGGTGATGCTCGGGTACTCCACAGCATGGAATTCAGTGAATGGTTGAAAAACTGGTGTGGAGCTCAGGGTTTTAGCTTCATTGTGTACTGGGAAGCCACCTGGAGGGCTGCAGGTCTATACTGATGCGATGGTCTGCATCTGTCCGGGGGGGGGGGAACCAGGATCCTAGGTGATAGATTTAAATGCCAGCAGCAGTAAGGCTTCTGTCAACATCACAGCACTACCACAGCACTTCTCGAGTTCACGGATTACATTCCCAGTGCCTTCAATCAGGGGCACTTGGTGGGGCAACCTTTATTAACCTCACCAAGGCCTTTGATACAGTCAACCATGACCTCCTCCTGGCCTAATTAGAGGTAATTGGGCTCTCTTCTGACTCACTGTGCTGGTTCTGGAGCAACCTCTCTGGACATGTTCAGCAGGTAAAAATATGCAATGTACTCTCTGACCCCCTTCAAGTGTCCATTGGAGTCCCCCACGGATCCATCCTTGGCCCCCTCCTCTTAGCCTCTTTCTAAACAACCTACCACTAGTCTGTCAACACAAAATCCTTCTCTACGCTGATGATGCGGTGATTTACTCCAGTCAATCTGACCCTATCACATTGGAGGAGCATCTTCAACAGGACTTCTACAATGCTGAAGACTGGTTTAACAAAGCTAAACTCCTAGTCAACCACAAAAAGACGAAGACCATGATCTTTGCCCCTGTGCACAGCTGCCACCAGGCCGCAACCGTGAACATACAGAATTTACATAAGATCACCATTGAAATGGTCCCCAAATTCAAATACTTGGGCCTCACCCTTGACAGCTCCCTCTCATATGCCACACATATCGACCATGTGGCCACTACAGCTAACAGGAAGCTTGGCCTGCTATATAAGCACCAATGCTGCCTCCCTGCCAAAGCCCTTCAGCTTTCCATAACCAGTTTGGTCTTCTCAACCATTGATTATGGCCTTGCTATCTACAGTGCAGCCTCTGACAGCACCCTCAGGTGACTCATCTCCATGCTCAATAAAGCCTGTGGACTTGCACTGGTAGCACCACTCCTGACCCATACCTGCCACCTCTAACAGCAAACCGGTTGGCTAAATATGTTTGATAGGGCCCACTATCAAACCTGTCTTCTTGCCAAAAAAGCAACTCTGGGCCTACTGCCTCCATGGTTCAGTTCCCTCATACACCAGATCACACCAATTAGGACTACAAGGACCTCCAATAAGATTTCAAGTCAACATCCCCTATCGATACACCACTCAAGGTCAGCAATCCTTTGAATACCAGGCCCCGCTATGGCTTACCTCACTCCCAACAGAACTAGCCACTATTAACAAAACCGTCTTATTCAAATCTGCACTTAGATCTCACCTTTCCATTCAAGGGAAATGCACCTACCCTACCGGACCAACCTACCTGGTTAAAAACTCTGACTACCCCACCAATGTGCACTTAGCAAGCACCAAATCTGCTACTTCCCTCTCCTACCCTCCTCCACCAGCCCCTCCCCCTGACCTCATCCCAGTCACGCACCCCACCTCTTTTCCCCCAGGGCTCCATGCCCTTACCTAGCTCACAACCCCCTGCCCTTCCTCCCCCACCCCTTTTTCTGACAAGGTGACCCCTAACCTGTAGTTAACGCAAGCTGAACACCTCAATTTCCTCTTCACTCTTACACCCCCTCCCTCCTCTTCCCCGCCTCTCGTGTTATTGCTGCTGCTGTTCTGTCTTTGCCTGTTTGTTAAGGCACTATCCCTATCCCATGTACCACATCAGTCATTTTTACCATCATCAATCATTTTATGTTCATTGTTACCCTGTGTTTTACAGTTGTATGTTCACATTATCTTCCTGACGTGGGACCTTTGTAAATGAGCTTGTAGCTCAAAGGTTGTAATCCGAGAATTCAATAAATAAATAAATAAATAAAATGCTTCATTGGCAAGCATTTAAACTAGCCAAGGGAGAGGCACTGAAAAGGACCAGGGAAATCCCAGTCTCCCCCCACAAAACACTGCAATTAGTGAGGTAAACACCAAGGTAAATAAGTCATTAGGGAGCAGGACAGAGGTAAATGCAAAAAAAAGGCAGAGTCAGTAAGGACAGGGATGGGGTTAAAAGGTGTAAGGCCATCAAAAATTGGAGGGTGATGAGTACCAATGCCCGTAGTCTGTGTAACAAGCTCCGTGAACTAGTGGCTTTGATGTAAGAGGGATGCCTGGATATTGTGGAATCACAGAAACATGGTACACAGAGAACCATGACTGGGATGTCAACATACCAAGATACACAATCTACAGGAGGGACAGGGAGGGTAAAAGCAGAGGAGTATCTCTCTATGTAAGGGAAGGAATCAAAGCAACAGAACTAAAGAGTAAACAGGGAGCAGATGAGGCACTCTGGGCCTCCCTGGAGACAGAAAATGGCACCACAATCTGCATGGGGTTTGTATACAGACCCCCATCTCAGGGGGAAGGAATGGACAAGGAAATGATAGAAGGCATCCTTTGAATGGCAGAAAAAGGGGAGATATTGTTGATGGAGGACCTGAATATGCCAGATGTTAACTGGAGCACCTTTGCTGCAGGCACATCCAAGAGCAGGGTCATTCTTGATGCCCTACAAGGGTCATGCCTCAGACAGCTAGTATTGGAACCCACTCAGGAGGGAGGGAGGGAGAAAGCTTTGACCTGGTACTCTTAAATGGGGATGGAGAAAGAATCTCAGATTTAGAAGTGGGTAGCCATCTGGAAACAAGTGACCACCAAACAGTGTGGTTCACGATAAACACAGCCATAGAGTCAAGCCATACAAAAGCAAGACTACTGGACTTTAGGAAGGCTGACTTTGGGAAAATGAGAAAGTGCCTCAGAAAAGCAGTAGCAAACAGGCAAGAAGGAGGGGTGGAGGAACAATGGGGAGTAATCAAAACAGCCATTGCAGAGGCAACAAGCCTTTGTGTGAAGCAAATTAACAAAACCCAATGAAGGAAAAAAATGCTATGGTTCTCAAAAGAAGTGGCAGGGAAGGTTAAGGAGAAAAGGATAGCATTCAGGAATGTAAGGAAACAGAGAAGGAGCAGGACAGAGAACTTTATCAGTTAAAGCAGAAAGAGGCAGGGAAGGCAGTCAGAATAGCAAAGGCCCAAACTGAGGAAAGGATAGCCAACTCTGTTAAGAAGGGGGATATAACCTTTTATAGGTACATTAGGGAGCAAAGAAAGACCAAAGGAGGGATACTGAGGCTTAATAAAGGGGAGGGAATGTGGGCAGAGGATGACAGTGAAAAAGCAGGGATACTGAATGAATATTTCTGCTCGGTATTCACAAAGGAAGATATGGGGGAGGTACCTAAACTAAACAAGAGAAACACTCTGGAGACAGGGGTCGATACCTACCAGTCCATTTAGAGAAGAAAGGGTTCTGAAAGAACTAGTAAATTTGAAGGTGGACAAAGCAACGGGGCATGATGGGATTCACTTAAGAATTCTAAAAGAACTAAGGGTAGAACTAGTGACACTGCTGACTACTCTCTTTAACAAATCATGGGAGGATTGGGTGGTACCTGAGGACTGGAGGAGGGTGGATGTGATTTCTCTTCACAAAAGTGGGAGCAGGGCACAGGCAGTAAACTACAGACCAGTTAGTTTGACCTTAGTGGTAGGGAAAATGATGGAATCACTTCTGAAGGAAAGAATTGTTGAGTACCTAGAGGCCAGTGGGGCACAGGACCCAAGGCAGCATGGATTCACAGCAGAACGGTCATGTCAGACAAATCTAATAGTTTTCTTTGACTGGGTGACCAAAGTAGTAGACCGGACAGGGGCTGTGGACATATCCTACCTAGAATTTAGCAAGGCATTTGATACAGTCCCACACAAAAAAGATTAATAGACAAGTTAGCCAGCCTTGGAGTGGGTCCCAAGCTGGTAACCTAGATCAAAAATTGGCTGGACAACAGGATGCAAAGGGAAGTAGTAAACAGAGTCCACAGTGAAGAAAGGAGGGTTACTAGCAGGGTACCGCAGGGTTCAGTACTGGGACCAGTCCTTTTTAATGTCTTTATAAGTGACATTGCAGAGGAACTGGAAGGAAAAGTATGTCTCTTTGCAGATGACACAAAGATCTGCAACAGGGTTGATACACAAGATGGAATGGAAAGGATGAGAAGGGACTTGGCAAGTTTGGAGCAATGGTCAAATGTATGGCAGCTTAGATTCAACGCAAAGAAATGCAAGGTAATGCACCTGGGAAGCAAAAACCCAGGGGAAGAGTACACAATGGGGGTGAGATACTGACAACAATAAATATGGAAAGGGACCTAGGGGTAATTATATCAGATGACCTAATGCTGGGCAAGCAATGTGAGAAGGCAATAAGGAAGGCTGGGGGGATACTGGGATGCATAGGGAGAGGCATCAACAGTAGAAAACAGGAAGTTGTTATCCCTCTGTACAGACAGTTGGTGAGACCCCATCTGGAGTACTGTGTGCAGTTCTGGAGACCCCATCTCCGAAAAGACATAGGCAGAATGGAGGCTGTCCAGAGGAGGGCAACCAAAATGGTGCAGGGTCTGCACCAGAAGACATACGAAGAGAGACTAAAGGAGCTTAATATGTATACCCTTGAGGAAAGAAGGAAGAGGGGAGACACTATAGAAACTTTCAAGTACCTTAAGGGAATCAACAAAGTCCAAGAGGGTAGAATCTTTCAGAAAAAGAGATGAGCAAGAACAAGTGGGCACAATTTGAAGAAAGAGGGAAGACAGCTCAGAGGTAATGTGAGGAAGACTTTTTTCATGGAGAGGGTTGTGGATGCATGGAACAGCCTTCCTGAGGAGGTAGTGGAGTCAAGAACAGTGGGGGGATCAAGAATGCATGGGACAGACATAAGGCAGTCCTAGTGGGGGGGGTAGGAGGAAGTAGGCTGTTGGTTACCTAGGATCTACAGCTTATTCATTAGATAGGAAAATGGGCAGACTAGGTGGGCCAAGCATTCCTTATCTGCCATCAAATTCTATGTTTCTATGTTTAAATATCCCACCCCCCTTCTATTCTGGAGTATATGGATAGGTGACTATTTATTCTTCATTCTGGAGCTGAATGCACCACATGTTCCCTTTCTTTTTACACAGTAAGTTTTCTTGCACTGCTTGCACTGAATTTACACATTTTTTTGCACAGTATATGAATGTGTTCAGCCTTAGGGTGAAGTATTTGATGGGATATGACATACTACAGGACGTTGGTTCATTGATGGTTTTATTACACTAACTTTGGTGATTCATATGATTCAGTGCAGCTCTTGACTGCAGAATTTTATTGGCAGAGCAGATTTTCTCAACAAAGTATTACTGAGTTTTCAAATCAAAACTTGCACAGTTCACTTTTAACTAAATAAAGAGAAGTCAAACCATCCAGTGTAAAGTAATTCAGACTGAACCCATGGCACTAACCCTAGCTCTTCACATCTTTCCATAATTCTTCGTCATGGCTATTGTGCGTTGTCATCCCCTTTATTGCAGACATTTTAAGTTACATAGCACATTTACAGACAACATGCACCATAACATTTTATGATGTCTGTCATCTTTCTGTGCTTGCAGTAAGCTATTTTTGAGGGTACAGCAGTCATTTGTTGATTTTCTTGAGCTAGTGCCTGCACCAAAGTTTTATGGTGCATGTTGTCTGCAAGTGTGCTATGTAACTTTAAATGTCTGCAATAGAGGGAATGACAGTGTACCATAGCCACAACCCCTGATGAAGAATCACGGAAGACTTGAAGCACTGGGGTTAGTGCCATGAGTTCAATCTGAATTACTTTGCACCGGATGTTTTGACTTCTCTTTATTTATTTAAAAGAGAGCAATGCAAGATTTGATTTCAGTGCTGCCTTCATGTTGTTTTTTTGTTTGTTTTCAGGTAAGCACCCACTTGGTCTCCAGGGTGCAGTTCCACTTGTGTTTCTTCTCTATTATTGAGTTTTGAAGCGTTTAGACTCTTTTATGGAACAAAGCTTTTTACTGTAACATACAGACTGGTTTTCAATAGCACTAATAAACTGAAGAGGCTGTACAGTCACAGTAAATCCAAGAGTGAGGGAGGGCTAAGGTGGGGTGGGCCATATTGGTTGTGCATTACCCAACACTGGTTGAAAAGTTCTACACCGTGGAACTGCCTATACAGTGATTTTTGACTTGGATCCTGGTGATCGTGTTATGTAGAAGGTCTAATCTATTTTTGTTGTACTGATACCATCTCACTCCAGTCTTTGACTTTGCGGCTGGTGATATCTTGCTCCTGATGTGCAGTAGGGGTGTGTGAAAAAAAATTCCTCCAGCGGAATTTCAGCGAAAGTTAGATTTTCACTTCCGTGAAAGTTCAGAAATCATTTCGCCAACTTTTGTATAAATTCCACCAAAAACTGCAGAATAGATTGTAAGAAATACAGGTTAATGTGTTAAACTGCAGGAAAAAAATGCAGACCTGATAACTGTCAGTGTTCAGTTCTGCGGTTTATGTATTAAACTGAGGGGAAAAATAATGTAAGAGACTTTTTTTCCGCATGTCATGTAAAAAGTCTGCAGTTCATAATTAAATGCTGCAGTACTGGGTGGAAGCCTGCAGTTATTTGGCGAATGTTCAGAATTCTGCCACAGGCGAAAGAGTGGAAAATTCCACAAGATTTTCAAAATTTCGCGGAACTTCCACAACTGCAGAAATCCGCACTTTTGTCCACCCCTAATGTACAGCTGCCTCTGTGTTCTCTGGTGGCTAAGTGTTTGGCTGCACCTGTTAATGCTGCAACATGATGTTTTGTGTTGCTTTCCTTTTCAGTTCAAAGGTATGATCAGAATCAATATTAAAGCTGGCCCAAGATGCTGCTGGGGAGGTGGGAGTGGGACAGCTGAGAGGTAAAGGAGCCAACTGGATGGATATCTTCGTGTAGATAAATGGATAGATAGGCAGACTGACAGACAGACAGACAGATAGATAGATAGACAGACGGATACACAGACAGACAGATAGGATATCAGATGTGATATTGTACAGTATCAGATATGATTTCAGACATCAGGAACAGTTATCGGAAACAGTTCTCTGTATTTCTGTGAACTGTTCCTGATGTCTGAAATCATATCTGATATTGTAGGATACTGTATCTGGTATCATGCCTGCCTGTTTGTCTATCTGTCTGTCTATATGCATGATGGTATCGATCCATTTGGCTCCTTTGAATACTTCTCAGCACCCCACCCCCGGAAGCATCTCTGACCAGCATTAAGCCATAGCTTTCACTGTTATTTCTGGTGAGCATAGCATTAGATTAATTAAAAAAGGACAGTTTGTAAAAAAGGATCAGTTGTAGTTTTTATATTAAGATCGTTTTTTATCTTTTTTATTTGTATTCTGTCTAGGAATTACAACCCTTTCAGTCAGGGACTCATTTACAAAGGCTCCGTGTCAGTTTCATTAGTGAGGACATAAACAGAGTAAGAATACTGTACAGAGACAACCATAGGTTAAACATTACAGGGCACCACCAAGGGTGCGAAAACGATCTATGACACTATTATTTACAGACTTTTGATTGCAACAGAGAAACTTAAACTATATAGAGTAGTTTAATTAGCAGTCACAGTAGCGGCTTAACAAGATATGGGTACGCAGCACTGGCTTAAACAGCCCTAGCCTTGGGATTTCGAGGGCAGCAGCAGGGAGGGAGTTCAAATTGTGAGATTGTGAGATTGTGCCTGTATTTAATTGTCTTTTATTACACCATTCAGACCTTCTGCAATAAGAGTACTGGAGTGCCCTGCACCAGTGTATACATTTCCACTTTTCTGGTTTGTAAAAGCTGAGAGAATCACATGAGGAGGGATAGGGTTTACCACTTCTGCATTGCAAATACCTTTTTTCTTAGGATAGGATGGTATAGAATAGGCCCCCAATAAGTATATGGGGCATGTTAACACCCTCACAGCAACGTCACTCCCCACAACATTTCGTGAACAGTGCCTGTCACTTGAAAGTGCATGGTATTTTAGACTTGCAATAATGTTTCACATGAGAGAAGGTCTATTACCAAAGTGACATACTATTCTAATGTATTTTATACCTCAGATGACAGCCTAAAATGGCATCATGGTAAAGAGCTCAACCCTAACAGGATATAGGAATATAGGAACATAGGAAAGTGATGGCAGAAATGGACCACCAGGCCCACCCAGTCTGCCCATTTGCTTAGCTTCCTCTAGGCTTGCTCTGATTTCCCTCCCCCTCTATGTCTGTCCCAAGCCCTCTTGAACACCCACCTACTGTATTCTTGCCCACCACTTCTTTAGGCAGCCCATTCTAGGTGTTCACCACCCTCTCAGTAAAGAAGTATTTCCAGATGTTGCCCCTAACCTTACTCCCCTCAAGTTGGAGATCATGACCCCTTTTCCTGAGACATATTTTCATTTGGAATAGGTTCTCTGTAGGCACTTTGTTGATCCCTTTTAGGTACTTAAAAGTCTCTATCATGTCCCCTCTCTCCCTCCTCTGTTCCAGAGAGCACGTGTCAAGGACTCCCAGTCTCTCCTTATACGGCAAGTGGTCGAGCGCCTTTACCATCTTGGTTGCCCTCCTTTGTACCCACTCCACCTTCTCCACATCCTTTTTTTGGTAAGGCCTCCAGAACTGGACCCCATATTCCAGATAAGGCCTGACCAGCTGGGTGTACAAGGGTTTCAGGACCTCTTTCTTCCTGCTGGTGATCCCCCTCACAATACAACCCAACAAGTTTCTGGCTTTTGCCACTGCCCTACCGCACTGTCCAGCCACCTTCAAGTCTTGTGAGATGATGTTGCCCAGGTCTCTCTCCTCCTTGGTTACTGCCAGAAGCTTGTCCCCAAATCTGTATTCTGCTCTCCCATTTTTTCTGCCTAGGTGCATGATTTTGCATTTTGCCATGTTGAGTGGTAACTTCCACTTTCTGGCCCACTCCTCTAATTTCCCCAGGTCCCTCTGCATCCTCTCAGCTCCATCCTGCATGTCCACTTTATTGCAAATTTTTACATCATCTGCAAATAGGGTCACTCTCCCTTCCAACCCCCCCTTCGCTATGTCTCTTATAAAGATGTTGAACAGCAGGGGTCCCAGTACTGACCCCTGGGGAACACCGCTGGTGACCCCTGACACTTCCGAGGGAACCCCATTGACTAACATCATCTGTATTCTGCCCTCCAACCAGTTTCACACCCACCTTATAACCACCTCCCCTGAGCCCCAGGTACTCCATTTTGTACAATAGCCATCTGTGCAGTAACATATCAAAAGCCTTCCTGAAATCCAGGTAAGTTATGTCCACTGACCCACCCTGATCCACCGTCCTGGTGACCCAGTCAAAAAACTCGACCAAATTTGTTTGACAAGATCTGCCCTTGGTAAAGCCATGCTGCCTTGGGTCAAGGAGGCCGTTTGCCTCCAGGTAGCTAGTGATTCTGTCCTTGAGCAGTTTTTCCATGAGCTTACTGACCACAGAAGTTAGGTTTATTGGCCTGTAATTGCTTATGTCTTGCCTCCCCCCTCTCTTATGTAGGGTCAGTACATCCCTGCTCTTCCAGTCCTTCAGGATTTCCCCTGAGTGTAAGGACCCATTGAACAGAGTGGTCAATGGGGCCGCTAACACCTCCCTCAGCTCCTTCAACACTTATGGGTGAACTCCATCTGGCCCCATGGCCTCGTCCACCTTCAGGCCCTTAAGTTCTTTCAGTATCTCCTCTTCCCGGAAAGGACTCACGTCCACCCCTATCCCTTCCATAACAGCTAGTCTGGTGTTGCTTACCATCCATATCTCCTCCCTAGTAAATACTGCACTGGAATAATTGTTCAGCATTTCAGCCTTCTCCCGGTTCCTTCCATCCTCTCCCCTGTTTCTGCTAACAGACTAGGTATCCCATTTTCCCCTTTTCTCCACTCATCTGACCACCCTTCCTGCCTCCTTTTGCTTTTCCTGGTATTCCACCCAGTCTAGTTCACTCTGTGTTGTTTTAATTTATCTGAAAGCTCACCTCTTAGCTCTGATACTGGCTCCCACTTTCCTACTGAACCACAGTGGCTTCCTTTTCTTCCTATTCTTGCTTACCCTCTTTATGCAGTGGTCAGTGGCCCCCATGATGGCTCCTTTTATCATGGCCCATATGTTTTCCCAACCCCCTAAGCTCCCCCATCCCTTTAATTGCCTGGTGAGCATAATCCCTTATCTTGTCGAAATTTGTGTGTCTGAAATCAAGAACCTTCACCTTGGTCCAGTTGCATGAGGCCGATGTGCGTACCATAAACCACACAGTGCTGTGGTCACTTGTGCCTAGGTTATCCCCCACCAATACCTCCCTCACCCTGTCTCCATTTGTAAGCACCAGATCTAACACCACTCCTTCCCTGGTTGGTTCTTTGACCAGCTGCCTGAAATGGGCAATCTGGAGAGAGTCGATAATCGCTCTGCTTCTAGATGAGGCTGCAGACATTGATTCCCACTCTACATCCGGCAGGTTGAGATCTCACATCAGTAGCACCTCACTCTTAGCCACCATCCCAAGCATCTCCTCAACCATCTGGTTGTCCACCCCTTCTGGTTGCCCTGGTGGCCTGTATACCATTCCAGTGCACACCACCTCACCCCTCTCTGTAGTCAATGAGACCCATAGTGCCTGTGTGTCCCCCAACCTACCCTGCTTTTCTGACACTGGGATCCCCTCCCTCACGTATAGTGCTACACTGCCCCCTATCCTGTCAACCCTGTCCTTCCTGTATAGTGTATACCCCAGAATGTTCATGTCCCAGTCCTGTCCTTCATGAAACTAAGACTCCTTAATTCCCACAAATCCTAAATCCTCCTCTGCCATGACTGTTGCCAGGCTCCTGGTGTTTGTGCAAATGGCCTTCCAGTATACAGTTGCCCTAACCCCATCCCTGTCTTGATGATCTTGTCTTTTTGTGTGATATCATTCCTAGCCCCAACTGGCTGGCTTGTTTTCTGGGGGGACAACTGTCCTCCTTGTCGTGTGCACTGTTTGGTTGTGCTAGCAGCTCCCCGGTTCAGTTTAAATTAAAGTGTGTACTAATGAACTCCTCCAGTTTCCATTTAAGCACCTCCTTACCTTCTCTATTTAGGTGTAGCCTATCTGGGGCAAAGAGGCTGTCATCCTTGCCAGATGGTCCCCAATGGCCCACCAACCCATAGCCCTTCTGAGCACACCATTTGGAGAACCAGCAAATTATCTCTGCTATCCTCTGCTTCCTATCCATGCTAGCTCTTGGGACTGGAAGCACCTCTGAGATTGCCACTGAACGAAAGCACAGGCTATTACAGAACTGCAATAGGGCCTCAAACCTTGCTTGTATTTCCATCAGATTATGTTCAGCAAGGTTATTAGTTCCCAAATGGAACACTAGGTGGGTTCTCATATCCTGTTGCTTCCCCCAGAAAGGGATGTATTGAATGACCTCCACTGCTGTCATTCCAGGCAGGCAACTGATCCAAACCTTGCTACCCCTTCCACCCTTCCCTCCCTCCCCTTCCCAGCTAATACCCCTAACCATGGAGTCTCCAACAATCATGACCTTATCCTCCACCTTGCCTACATTGGAACCACTCCCTGCCTGTTCCCTGCATCCTCCCTCTCTTGCAACATGCTTTCTCAGTCCCTGGAACCTCCTTTCTAACAATTGACTCATTCTTCTTAGTACTTCCAATTTGACTCCTCCTGTGGTGGCCTCCTGGACCCCTGCATTAGACCCTGTGTCCCCAGCAGCCCTCATCTCCTAGCTCCCTTTGGCCCCTGTCAGTGCCGAGCACCTTATCCTGGTCCCATGTTGACAACTCCTGCATTGTGGCTGTTTCCATGTCCTTGTTCCACCGTGGTCCAGCTACCTCCCTTATCATGGTCTTTGTGCTCTGGACATCTCCCCTTCTCTCTTCCCCCCATTTTTTGCATATGTACTGGTGATGGTTGTTATCATCAGGCCACCTGCATCCCTACCCGCCCTTGCTGGTGTCTGCTCCCTATCTCTGCCTAAGGCACCTTCAGTCTTCATAGTACCATATTTTTCCCTGGTGTCCTTCCTGGAATTCAACAAACCTGGATTCTGTGTATCACCCCTCCTGTCCTCCATGCTCTCTTATCCCCAGAGTGTTCCTGAGTTCCTGTATGCCCTGCTTGCCTTGCCCCAACCAGAGGTGACTCCTTTTTTTGGTCCCCCTCTTTGCATTCCCCGACCTCTGAGGCCCCTGTGTGGTTGGATCCGATCTGAGGTGTCCCCACCCTCCACCCTCAGCCCCTGAACCCCCTTGCCAACTCCTATTAACCCTATCCAGAGGAGGTCCTGCTGCCCCTTGACCCCTGCCCACTGTGCTTTTCTGGCATCCCCCATTTCGAACCCTCCCTTCACCCCCTTATCCACCTCCAATCTGGTTTCATCCTTCTCCCCATCCTTCCTTAATAGTAGAGGTACAAATCTGTTTTTAAGCTCTATGCCTAATTCCTTGCTTCCCCCTGATGGTACACCCCCCCCCCCAACTTGCTCCTGTCCATGCCTCCCCAGTTCCTCTGCCCACAACCATCTGCCAGCATCTTTGGCCCTTTTTGCAATTTGCTCCCCCTGCTGGGGCCCTCTTTTGCCCTTGCACTCCATCCCCTCCACCCTCTATTCTGCTAGTGTCTTTGATCCCGGGGCAGCTACTGGACCCATTTGGCCTGCCACATTTCTCCCTCCCAGCCCCATCCACATCTCCCTGCCTGGACAGCCTACGTATTCTCCATCTACTTTCCTGCTCTTGTCTATGATCCCAGGTGCAGCTACTGGACCCATCAAGCCTGCCCATTTCTCCCCCGGCCCCCATCACCTCCTCCCCGCCAGACTGCCTCTGTCCTCCCACCCTCCCACCTAAGTTCCTCCTTAATGACCATAGTTCCTCCCTTAATTTAGCCAACTGGCAACAAACCATACATCCCCCCATCCTCCAAGCCCAGTCCAGAACCATGGGAGACCCACACCCAGTACACCCCACCACCTTACCAAAAATGCTGGCCATAGTGACGTGTGGCCCCTACCTTATCCTTGTCCCCATCCTGTGTTGATGGCCCTACAGGAATTCAGTTCCCAGTATAGCCCCCCCCCAGAACCTCTCTTTTCCCTGCTCACAGTTCAAAACATTTATTCATTACTTAACTATATAGGTAACAATTCTACCACTCTGCAACTAAGAGTATCGCAGCTTCAAGTCACATTCAAACAAGATTTAAAGTACAAGTTAAAACATCCCCATAAAGTCCCTCCCCACAAGAACTACTCTCCTGTGTAAAGTCAATGTAAGGTAGCTACTTCCCTTGCTTTTAGTCACACAGCCCCCATGGCCCTCTCTGATAGGTGTAGTCCCCCACTGGGTGGAGCCCAGTAAGTCAGTTTAATAATGGAGGTGGTGCAGGGTAGGTGGGTGGAGAAAAACAAAGAAGCAGTCACAGCTCCCTAGTGGTGAAGTCCTAAGCACAGCTGGGCTCTCAGCTTTTAAGCCACTTTTTCAAGGTGTGCCTATAATAGCAAGAAATATATTTATTTTTTTAATTCATTTTATTCTTTTGGTAACCAGGTAAGGCCCATTAGGCACAAGTGGCAGTTTTCAGGGGCAACCCAGGAGCACTGGGGTGGTTAAGTGACTTGCTTAGAGTCACACAGTATGCAAGTGAAAGTTTTGGGAATCAAACCCAGGTTTGCTGGATGTACCCAAGCTCATTCACAGCTCAAAACTCTAAGCTCTAAGCTCTAGGCTATACTGTCAGTCCAAGCTGCCATACTTAGTGAATAACTTAAATACAACAAAGGCAGATGGTGTCTGGTACCAGAGGTGAGAGGGGCTCAACTCCTTAACACGGACCCATGTTTGACTGTTATCCAAGCTGTAAAATACATTAGAATAGTATGCCACTTTGCCAATAGGCCTTCTCTCATGTGTTGCATCCAACAATGTATGAGCACAGCAGGTTTTCACTCATCACACCATGGGGTCGGGTCAGGTGTCAAGTGACAGGTATCATTCACTAATTGTGGTGGAGTGCAGTGTTTGCTTAGGTGGGGCACTCATCATTTTAAAAACAATCACAGTAATTAACTGTCATGGGAAATGTCAAGGGGTGATTTGTGCTACATTTATGCATGTTTCAACAACAAAATTATTACTAAAACGTTGAAAAGTGATGTGGGGAATAAGGTGGAGGAGATCACAAACCCATTACCTGCTATTCATCAAGATGCTGCCTGTCTGATGCGTCTGTCTTTAATGGTGCCACTGCCAGAGGTAACAGCATTTGCTTCTGAGCTACCAGACTGAGGTTAAACTGCTAATGATTGGAAAGCACAGGGCTCAACAGAAATAAGTGTGATGCAGGACAAAACTGCATGATTTTCATCCTCAGATAAAAACATTTTTATTTGCTGTTCTTAAATGGTAACAAACACAGAGCTACTGTGGGGAGTGGGGAGTGGTGCAATGCACTGGCTGTGGAGCAGCAGTCTTGTGGGAGACATTCTGGAAACTGTGTTGCTGCCCTATTTTCAGGCACCTCTCTGGTCTGATGGAGGAGGTTATTCATCTCCATGCTGACCTGGCAAGGATTCAGAAAACCTGCTCCCCCACCCAGGGACCACCCAGGCCACTGCCACTACCTCAGAGGTTGTCAAGAAAGAGAGTGGTTGGACCACAGTGGGCTCAGGGAGGGTGAGGTGGTGGAACAGAGGCACATCCCTCCAGTTGTGCCTCTCCACAATCCATTCACCACTCTGGTGAAGCATGGTTCCTCTATGGAGGCACCAGCAGTGGAGACCAAGGAGGATGCTGGGAACTTCCACAATGGAGACCCACAGAGGGGTGACCCAGGACCCCACAGGGAAGGAAGCAACTCCTAGTGGGGGACTCAATTGTTAGGGGGTAAAACTGTGGGAGGGATGGGAAAGGGAGGTAAGATGCCTGCCCAGCGTCAAGGCTTGGATGGACAGGAAATGAATCCTCAGGATTGTGGGAGCAGTGGCAAGGAGGAGGGAGCTGGGTGTCATTATCCACCTAGGGACAAATGACCTGGCTGAGAATGGGATCAGAGCAGTGCAACAGGAGTTTGTGGATTTGGGGAGGGGTCTTAAACAAGTAGCACACATGATAACTTTCTCGGAAGTGCTACCTGTCTATGGCATGGATGAGGCTAGGGCACTCCACACTATGGGATTCAATGACTGGTTAAAAATCTGGTGCAGAGCTCAGGGATTTGGCTACATTGGGGACTGGGGTTCCACCTGGAGGGATGCAGGCCTATACAGGCGTGATGGTCTGCATCTATCCTGGAGAGGAACCAGGATCCTAGGTGATAGGTTTAAATGCTTCAGTTGCAAGCATTTAAAATAGCTAAGGGGGAAGGCACTGAAGAGGAGAAGAGAAATCCTAGCCCCCCCAAATCAGGGTAATTAGTGAGGTAAACACCAAAATAGAGCAGTCAATAGGGAGAAAGGCTGGGGTAAATGGAGAAAAAGACAAAGGCAGTAGGGACAGGGATGGGGCAAAAAGAAATAAAGCCTTAAAAGAATGGGAGGTAATGAGTACCAATGCCCATAGTCTAGGTAAAAAGATCCCTGAATTGGTTGCCTTGATGGAAGAGGGATGCCAGGATATTGTGGCAGTCACAGAAACATGGTACATAGAGAACCATGACTGGGATGTCAACATACCAGGATACACAATCTACAGGAGGGACAGGGAGGGAAGAAGAGGAGGAGGAGTAGCTCTCTATGTAAGGGAAGGGATCAAAGCCTCAGAACTAAAGGGTAAACAGGGAGGAGAGGAGGCACTGTGGGTCACTCTGAGACTGGAAAGGGCCCACAATCTGCACAGAGGTGTGGTATACAGACCCCATCTCAGGGGAGGAAATGGACAGAGAAATGATAGAAGGCATTCTGGGATGGCAGAGAAAGGGGAGATATTGCTGATGGGGAGCTGGATATGCCAGATGTTGACTGAGTACCTTTGCTGCAGCCACATCCAAGAGTGAGCCATTCTCAATGCCTTGACGGGGCATGCCCTGTCATTAGTTTGGAACCCACTCAGGAGAGAGCAATTTCCAGACCTGGTACCTCAAATGGGGATGGAGAGATGATCTCTGATCTTGAAGTGGGTAGCAATCTGGGAACAAGCGACCACCAAATAATGTGGTTCACGATGAACTTAGCTGTGAGTCAAACCCACACAAAAGTGAAGGTACACTGACTTCAGGGGGCTGATTTGTCAAATGGGAGAGGCCTTAGAAAAGCACTCAAACAGGTAAGAAGGTGGGGTGGAACAACAATGGGGAAACATCAAAACCGCCATCACAGAGGCAACAAGTTTTTGTGTGAAGCAAATAAATCAAAATGAAAGAAAAAACCACTATGGTTCTCAAAAGAAGTGACAGAGAAGGTAAGGGACAAAAAGATAGTATTCAGGAAGTATAAGGAAACACAGAAGGAGCAGGATAGAGAACTGTACCAGTTAAAGCAGAAGGAAGCGGGTAAGGCAGTCTGAATAGCAAAGGCCCAAACTGAGGAAAAGATAGCCAACTCAGCTAAGAAGAGGGATAAAACCTTTTATAGGTACATTAGGGAGCAAAGAAAGACTAAGGCAGGGATACTGAGGCTGAACAAAGAGGAAGGTGGTTGGGCAGAGAGCGACAGTGAAAAAGCAGGGATACTGAATCAGTATTCACAATGGAAAAGCAGGGGGAAATACCAAATCCAGTCAATAGAAGCACTCTAGATAGGGGGGTTGATATTAGTCCTTTCACAGAAGAAAGGGTTCTGAAAGAACTCTTAAAACTGAAGGTGGATAAAGCAATGGGGCCTGATGGGATTCACCCCAGGATTTTAAACAAACTAAGGGAAGAACTAGTAACACCAATGACTACCCTTTTAATAAATCATGGAGGATGGGGTAACTGAGGACTGGAGGAAGGTGGATGTGATTCCCTGCCACAAAAGTGGGAGCAAGACAGAGGCAAGAAACTACAGACCTGTCAGTTTGACCTCAGTGGTAGGGAAAATAATGAATCACTTCTGAAGGAAAGAATTGTTGAGTACCCTAGAGGCCAGTGGGGCACAGGACCCAAGGCAGCATGGATTCACAGTGGGAAGGTCATGTCAGACACATCTAATTGATTTCTTTGACTGGGTGACCAAAGCAGTAGACCAGGGAGGGACTGTGGACATGGCCTACCTAGACTTTAGCAAGACATTTGACACAGTCCCACACAAAAGATCAATAAATAAATTAGCCAGCCTGGGAGTGGATCCTTGGGTAGTAGCCTGGGTAAAACACTGGTTAGACAACAGGACACAGTGGGTAATAGTAAATGGAGTCCACAGTGAAGAAAGGAGGGTTACTAGTGGGGTACTGCAGGGTTCAGTACTGGGGCTGGTCCTTTTTAATGTCTTTATAAGTGACATTGCAGAGGGACTGGAAGGGAAAGTATGTCTCTTTGCAGATGACACAAAGATCTGCAACAGGGTTGATACACAAGGAGGCGTGGAAAGGATGAGAAGGGACTTGGCAAGGTTGGATGAATGATCAAATGTATGGCAGCTTAGATTCAATGCTAAGAAGTGCAAAGTAATGCACCTGGGAAGCAAAAACCCAGGGGAGGAGTACAGAATGAGGGATGAGATACTGACAACAACAACAATGGAAAGGGACCTGGGGGTAGTCATATCAGATGACCTAAAGATGGGCCAGCAATGTGAGAAGGCAGTAAGAAGGGTTGAGTGGATACTGGGATGCATAGGGAGAGGCATCACCAGTAGAAAACAGGAAGTTGTTGGCCCTCTGTACAGACAGTTGGTAAGACCACATCTGGAGTACTATGTACAGTTCTGAGTCCCCATCTCCGCAAAGACATAGACAGGGTGGAGGCTGTCCAGAGGAGAGTAACCAAAATGATGCAGGGTCTACATCAGAAGACATATGAAGAAAGACTAAAGGAACTAAAGATGTATAGCCTCAAGGAAAGGAGGGAGAGGGGGGACATGATAGAAACTTTCAAGTACCTCAAGGGAATCAACAAAGTCCAAGAGGGTAGCATCTTTCAGAAAAAGAGATGTGCAAAAACAAGGGGGCACAATTTGAAGATAGAGGGGGGATGCTCAGAGGTAATGTGAGGAAGTATTTATTTGCAAAGAGGGTTGTGGATACATGGAACAGCCTTCCTGAGGAGGTTGTAGAGTCAAAAACAGTGGGGGAATTCAAGAATGCATGGGACAGACATAAGGCAATTCTAGTGGGGGGTAGGAGGAAGTAGGCTGTTGGTTAACTAGGATCTGCAGCTTATCCATTAGGTTGGGAAATGGGCAAACTGGGGGGCCAAGCAGTCCTTATCTGCCGTCAGATTCTATGTTTCTATGTTTATGTTTCTACTGCACAAAAACTGTATATGCAATGTATCTGGAGCACAACAGAAACAAACTGACACCATACAGGGTGTTTGACATAAAGGCACTCAAAGTGCTGGCAGTGCTAAATTGCAAAAATACACAGTATAAACAGTAGTGGTTTGTGGGCACCCTGGACTCACTGGCCCAACAGCAGGAGGAGTACTATTCTGGACTCCAGTGTCTGAGCTGAGAAAGTGGCACATTGAAGGAGAAGCTGTGGAGGAGGGCTGGTTGTGCCGGTCAGGGCTGTTTCTTTTTCTTTTTTTTTTTTTAATCACCAGCCCTTTCAGTCCAGACAAAGGAGACAGTGCAGTGGTGGGGAGAGAAAGAAACTAGTGCAGTGGGGAGGGGGAGATGAAGAAAACATTGTAATGAATGGGAGTATGCAGAGAGGTTTTCAGGAAGTAGTGCTTCGATTCCACTCCCTTGTAACAACATACGCTGAGCTGCCTTAACAATTCTAGTCACAGAACCCTTCTTTGGATAATAACAAGTCAACATAGTGTCATGATGCAATGCAGCCATAAAAAACAGCACAATAGAGGGGGAGGTTTTTTTATTATTGTTTATTGATTTATCTGTTGACAACAAGCATAACTACCAAAGCAGAGATGTACGTAGGATGCAAAAGCAACACATAAACACAGATAATTTTTAATTTTTTTTTTTTTGTATTTCTAAATCTCTCCAAGCCATGAGTATTCATTCTAAAGCATAAAACCCAGTGTAAAGCATCATAGGTATGCACATGTGTGGTGGTGGGGGGTACATTTATAAAGAAATACTCAGATCTCATTACAACCAACTCATTGGGGAGGGCTCAATGTCAAACAATTAACAATAAGAAGTGGAACAGCAGTGTCAAAATAAATGATCCTAAAACTACTAAATATGTATGAAAACATTTACATAGCATCATCCACTGTTTGTGAGGGAATAATATTAAATTGCTATAATTAGAACATTGTTTATAGGGTGCTATCCTCATGCATATTTAGTGGTTTTAAGATAAGCCACAGTGCTGATAGTGAATTGATATTTTGTGCATGAAACTGGACTTTCTCTTCCCATTTACTGGCTGACTGTGTTTCTGCACTTTGTCTCTAGCACGGTATTATACAGCAGTGTTCACATTTTGCTGCCTGCCTGCACACCTGTTCTGAAATGCCCACAAGATGTCTGCTGGCTACCTTAAAAATGGAAGGTTCTGAAATTTTAATTTTTGTTGGAATTTTGTGCAGCTGCATTCTACTGCTGCCAACTGCAAATGTTTTGCTGATTATTGGAAAATATCTTTAATATACAATCCTAGTAACTCAACAAAATAGCCATCTAGCAGAAAAGTGTAGGACATGGAACTTGCAACCCACACAGTAATAACCTGCATGTCCCTCTGCTGTAATGCATGTAATACTTGGAAAGCTGCAAAAAAATGTCTGCTGGCACTGCAGCACAGGATGAATCACCCAGACCAGCTATGATAACCTTAATGAACTACATTAGTAGTTCAACAAAATAGCCTTATAGCACAAAAATACAGAGCAAGGATTGTGCCTCATACCCAGCAGTAGCCTGCCCATCTCCTACTGTACCACATATAACACTTGATAAACTATACAAACATGATCCCTCCAACATCACATCATTGGGTGCTGTATCCACAGCTGGTCTGAGTGACCCTTAATTTACTGCACTTGACTAGTTGATCAAAATATTAGCCCTCTGGCACAAAAGTGCAAGGCAAGGTGACCTCTAAAATAGTAGTAATAGGGTTAGTGCAAGAGGGTGGCAAGGTGGGGGCATCATTTTAAAAATCTAGGAGGTGGGAGGGTGATAGGATTCATTTGAACTTTCCATGCTGTTGCATCTTTGCTTAGCCAGTTAGAAGGCTCAGAAATGTTATCTCTTCAGATATCTACTGTTGATCGACAACCACAATTTTCACAACCTTAGTTAAAAATGGCAGGTGGAAATGGGCCTGTAGTTGGCAAAGTGATTGAGATCTAATGAATGCTTTTTAAGCAAGGGTCTCACCACAGCCTTCTTTAAGGTAGCAGGAAAAATTACACTCAGAAAAGCATTGACATTACCTGTTATGGCTGGGGGAGCCAGGACCTTTGACTCGGTTCTTATAAGCAGGATTGGGACAGGATGCAGTCTTGAGCTGGTGCAGCCCAATTTGTAAGCACTTTGTTAGCATCACTAACATCCAGCTGGCCAAACCATGTCTACAACACTGGAATGTGGGGCATCCTTTTCCTGTCCTCCTCCAACAGATATCATAAAATGTTGGATACATCCAGTCCCAGACACTGACAATGTTGTCCTGGAAGAACTGATTTAGCTGATCACACTTTTCCAAATAGATCTTATCTCTCACTTATGGATAGTAAGAATGTATGGTTTGCAAAAGTGTAACTGGCCACTTCTTCTTAGCTGCTATAACATCAGAAAATAAATTTGCCCTGGCCAACCTTAAAGCCTCATGGCAATGAATTAATGTTAGTGAGCCACCAGGACAAGTTTTCAACCTCTACCCAAGATTTCCTCCACTTGCACTCATGCAAGGTCTAGCCATGTGACCCTGGCCCTGCATGGACTGCATTGTCTTCCTGTGAAGTGGCATGTTACCGTCAAGGTTGGGCTAGTAACCTAAAAAGCCCTACAGGGGTTGGGTCCTGGCTATCTGTTGGATCTTTTGATTCCTCTTTATTCTTCTCACCCCCTTCACTCCTCCTAGGAAGGTCTCCTTTTAGTCCTGAGAGCTCAACTTAAGTCCACCGGGGACTGCACATTTGAGATCACTGGCCCTTGGCTATGGTGCACTCTGCCTAGGGAACTGAAAGAGAGAGAGACACACCCTTGGTGGAGGCTTATAAATGGGGGTTGAAGGCTTCCCTATTTAGACAGGCTTTTGGGGATGAATTTAGCTAATCCCCAGGTATTGCCTATGGTACAGTTGCTGTTTCAACTGTTTTAAATGTTATGGCTAAATTATTTTACCTGCATTGTTAATGTACTGATTTATTGATTTTGTTTTTCATTGTTTTTATTGGCCTGTCTTTACCAGTATGGAACCCTGAGCCTCAGTGGAAGGGTACCTTATAAATAACATTAGTACAACTAATATTACTGACCCTGTTCCTTCAGCAAGTGAAACTGAGAATTGAACCATGGTGCAAGATCACAGAGTATACATGGACTGTCACCAGGGAGCTGACTCACCATCATCATGACCTGAGTAATGTCATCAACCATGGCAGAGGAGCCAAAGTACCAATTGTCCGGATCTAGGTCCCACAGTAGGGGGACTTGTATCACCACGAGTCAGACATGGCATAAGGTGGGCCCTCTGGTTGAATCCCCTGGTGTAGTGGTCAGAACAACTAATAGGATTCTTTAAGATATTTTCAATCTCCAAAACACCGAGAGTACCAGGGCCAGTGTATATGTGGCCAAGACAAAAAACTGTTTGAGCCCCAGAGGGTTTCCAATCTAGAGGAATTTGAATGCAAAACTATTGGTTGGGTCGTCCACCCACATTATAAAATCCCTGGGCAACAAACATCTTGGGGATTTCAGTGTGATGGCAAACAACCTTTCCACAAACTCATGCAGAAAGTACAACTAATTCCATAGAGGGCAGTACAGCAGTACTATTCTGTAGTCTTGACTGGTCAAGCATGAAAAAGCCATAACTCAAAGGACCCCAAAACTCCACAACCAACAACATGTAGACCATCCCAGATCCAAAAAGGAGGACTACCCTGCCACTCCTACACTCCAGTCATTGGTGCTGTATCACATCGCTATTTGTTTACATGGCTTCTCTAAAACTAGCCTAGCATTTATGTCTAATCACTGATACACACCAGATTGGCACCAGAGCCAGAGAAAGCATCCCAGATTACCACTATTTTATTCACCTCCAGACTGGCATTGCAAAGTATTACCCGGACTATTGGAGTCAGTGTACATCACCATTTCACCTCTTCAAATCTATGCATTATACCAAGACAGGACAAGTTTCTAACTTTATGTGTGGGATAACCACCAGCTGGGAGGGGGCAGGACCTAGGGACTACCCCTTTTCCTAGTCAAGGTCCAATGGGTTCTGATTCAATCCTTATTCTATATATAAATAAGTATTCTACTTCTATTGGATAATAGAAACTGATATGAGAATGGGACTCCTGCACGTCAAGAAAAGTAGAAATAAGTTTTGTGCACCAAAATTCATCAAGACAGAGACACTGTCTGGGAAGTCAGAGTTTAGGATATCATAGTAACCAGCCACTACAACTTAGTGTAATGTAGTACAGTACTGGAAACCCATTGAGCCAACTATAAAGCAATGGTCTTGGGCTTCAGAAGGGTTGATTTGGGAAGACTGGGGTAATGCTTAGTGAAACATTAGATGGGTTAGGAGATGCAGTAGGGGCAAATGTCAAATAGGGCATCACCAAGAAATGGTTGTCTGAAGTAATCCATTTTTGGTATGAGACAGGTGAAAACAATGCAAAAATATAAAAAAAATATAGTTCTCCAGGGATTTGGGCAAGGTAAAAAGGTGAAAAAGACAGCATTTAGAAAGTAAGATAGAGGAACAACAAGAGAAAGACAGAGAAGTCTATACAGAGAAATTGAAAGAGGTCAATAAAGTGCTGATGACAGCTAAGTTGGATGCAGAGCTATATATAGCAGAGGGAGTCAAGAAAGGGGGTGAAACCTTCTTTTGTTATATAAAGGAAAAAGGAAGGCAAAGACAGGAATAGTTAGATTGAGAAAAGGAGGGTGTGGGAGAAGGATGGATAGGTGTCAGATATACTGAAAGAGTACTTCTGTTCCATCTTCACTGTAGAGGAGGGATGACCACCCCAGAATATGAGATGCACCCCAAAGGTTATGGGACAGAAGAACTTAAAATGGGGTTGATCACAGTAGAGAGTGTTTAAACACTAAGATCCCTGAAAGTATTCAAATCACTGAGTCCAGATGGATTGTACCATAGAATGCTCAAGGAAGTTATACAGTCTGTAGTGGAACCACTGGCTGACCTCTTTTACTGGTTTATAGAAAGAGAGGTGGTAACAGAGGACTGGGAAATGGCCAATGTGGTGCCTCTGCACAAGAACCTAGATAGGAATGACCCCAGGCTATTAAAAACCAGTCAGCCTGACCTCAATCACTGGGCAACTGGTGACCATTAATAAAGAGCATATAGTGGAATTCTTGGAGACCAGTGGGCTTCAGGATATGAGACAACAGGAGCTTGTGGTGGACAAATTATACCAGAATGACCTAATTTCCTCTTCTGATTGGGTTGTAAAAGCAGTGGATTGTGGCCAGGCACTAGATATAGTATGCAAAAAAAAAAAATAAAAAGAAAAGAAAATGGCTTACAGAGGTATTCCAATGGTGGAAGTACATGGGAAGTAGTCAGGGAAATGGGAAGAAACAAGTGAGGTACCACAAGGATCAGTTTTAAGACCACTACTATTTAACATGTTCATCTGTGACATAGGGGAGGGAATCCCAGAATAAAATAGGTTTCTCTGCAGATAACACTATGATCTGTGACAGAGTATGTACTGAGGAAGGGCTAAATACTATGAAAAGGAACCTGTAAAGGTTAGAGGGGTGGTCCAGAATTTGGTAACTCATGTTTAACACTTAAAAGTGCAAAGTTGTGCATATTGACAATAAAAAAGCCAAAATGAGGTTTTCTATGTGTGGGGTATAGGTGGATCAGACCTCTGTGCAAAGAGATCTTGGAGCAGTCACCAGTGTCAGCATCCAAACTACTGCCTAATGCTACAAAGCAATTGAGAAGGCCACTAAGATGCTGAAGTGGAAAGGAAGAGTGGGTTTCCACAGAAAGAGGGAGGTGATATTCCCCTTGTACAGATCCCTGTTGAGACTACACCTTGAATACTCTGCAATATTCTGTAATCCACACATTAAGAAGGACAAGGAAAGCCTATAGTCTGTACAGAGGAGGGCCACAAGAAAGAACCAGGGGGAAAAGGGAAAGTCGAATGGAAAATGAAATGAGGAGAGGCTGTCAAACTTCAACATGCAAAGGAGCAAAGAGAGCTCCACGCACTTCAGGACAAATTCCTGACTCAGTTTGTTGAAGAGCCAACTAGGGAGGTAAACATCCTGGACCTGGTCCTGGCTGATGGGGAGCAGGTCAGGGATCTGGCAGTGGAAGCCACATTGGTTGGTAGTGACCACATCATAGTGTGTTTTACCTTGGATTAAGGGGAGGAGAGGGACCAAATGAAGATCACAATAGTGTACTTCAGGAGGGCAAACTTCAGGGAGACGGCAGATATACTCAGTGAGCATAGAAGTAAGATCAGGACCGGGATGGACAAGGAGGGGCAGTGGGAAATCCTGAAGGGGGGCATCTTGGAGGTCACAAAAGCCTGATCCAGGTTACAAAGCAAAATGGCCAGAGCCAGGAAACCTTGCTGGTGGACAAGGGAAGTAGAGGAGGAAGTGAGAAAAAGAGGTTGGCCTTTAGAAGGTACAAATGCTCCTATAGTGAGGCAGACCTTGAGGAGTATCATAGGATTTCCAGGTAGGTTAGCAGAAAGGTTAGAAGGGCCAAGGCTGATAAAGAGCTTAGATTAGCAAGAGAGAGATCAGGGAGAGGGAGAAGGAATTCTTCAGATATGTTAGGGAGTGGAGGAAGGGTGGTGGCAGATAAGAAAGCTGAAGAAGGGGGGATTGGTAGGGCAGATGGAGCAGGCTGAAGTGTTAATTGATTATTTAAGCACAGTCTTCGCTAGGGAAAGGGATGGGCCACTGCCTCAGGAAGGGGCAGAAAGGGGGGGCATGGGGGCCCTCACAGCTGGGGAGATCCAGGTAGGGAGGGTGAGGGAGGCTCTCAAGTCCTTAAGGATGGATAAAGCTCCAGAGCCAGACGGCATCCACCCGAGGGTTCTGAAGGAACTGGCAGATATCCTGGTGGCTTCAATTATAGAACTATTCAATCCCTCCCCCTAATCAAGATGGTTTCTCTAGACTGGAGGTTGGACCATGGTGTGCCCCTCCACAAAAGTGGACCTCAGGATGATCTGGGGAACTTCAGACTGGTCAGCCTGACATCCATAATTGGGAAAATGTTAGAGGCCATCTTGAAAGAATGGATGGTGGAGTTCCTGTAGGTAAATGGTTTTCAGGATGAAACCTAACATGGGTTTGTTCAGGGGAAGTCGTGTCAAATAAATCTGGCTGAATTTTTTTGAAATTCAAAATTTTATTGTGACAGAAATACATAAGAAATGCATTACACATATTCAACAACCAACATATTTTGCTCAACCCAGCAAATGACAAAATGAATTCAAGTCACCAATTTTCTCTCCCCTAACCTCTACAATAATAACCCTACTCCCCCCATACCCTAACCCTCCCCCCACCTCACCGCGTATTCTTGAAGAAGATCTGCTCACCCACCGTCATCCCTCCTCATCGTTACTCAATCCAGCTACACCTGGGGAAGGTATAGCGCATAAAAACCACTCCAAGTCTTTTCAAATATATGAAACCTATTGTCCCTACCGCCTCCCCATTTTTCCATGTTTAAATTAAACAGCATCTCCTGCAGCCATTCCGTACAAAATTGGGGAGTCAGTCATCCAATGCTCCAAGACTACCTTTAAGCGAGCCTGAAATCAGAGCATGTAAAACCTGCGCACTTATACTTAATGCCAGAGTAATCCCTATCAAACAGATATCAGGGTAAAATACTGATCTATACCCAACAACGGGTCTGCTCTCTGCTTAATCTCAAGTCCACAATTGCTTTATCAGCGGACATTCCCAGAAAATATGATATAAGTCTCCACCACTTGACAGCCCCGAAACAATTTTGATCCGCCTACCACCCACCTTAAATAACTTAGAGGGGGTCCAGAATAAATTATTAAAAATGGAACTGCATCACCCTTAGCCTGTCCTGTCTGACATACTTGTATCAGATGTGCCCAGATCAGCCCCAATCTCGCCTTGCTCGCCCAAGCAGTTAGTCCAATATCTCGGTATGTAATCCAAATCCTAAGACTTTGGTCGAGAAGTTTCTATATACCCCTGAGACCGCATGTGGCTCCCTACACAACTTGGCGCCTAATGATTCAACCAGGTCCCATCTAATACCCCCTCGAGATTAGTCCCAACTTCCGCGCCAATAAATGAGTAAGCTGGTATAATTTAAAACCTGCTTGGCCTCTATATGTTGTACTTCACCAAGATCTCCCTAATTGGGAGTACTCAGTTCTCCTCCATTAAGTCCGCACACAGCCCTCCAATTGGGGAATCCACTTACCCGAAATCATTTTCCCTCCAACTCAAGTTCGAATTTGGCATACGGTTGATGCTTCTCCTATCCGGGCATACCCAAGCTTACCTAAAATCTGCCTATGAATACGCAAAAAGTTTACAATTGGGTTATTAACCAACCTGGAAGGCAGTCTCTTGGGAGTGGAATAAAGAAAAGCAATCGGATCCAATCCTGCCTCCCTGATCACCTTGATCTCCAATAATCTGGCTGAATTTTTTGACTGGGTGACAAGGTCCCTGGTTGATGTCCTGTACCTGGACTTCAGCAAGGTTTCTGATTCAGTCCCACATGGAAGACTAATTTGGAAATTGTGGGAACTGGGGGTGGGAACTAAGTTGATGGGGTGAGTAGCAAATTGGCTTAGGAATAGACAGCAGAAGGTGGTGGTAGGAGGTGAAGTCTCGATGCCCAGTGAGGTCATCAGCAGGGTCCCACAAGGTTAAGTTTTGGGCCCTATCATTTTTAATGTGTTCATTGTAGACATTGGGGAAGGGGTTGGTAGTAAAATGAGTTTGTTCACTGATGATACTAAATTGGGGGCAGTTGTAGATACTGAGGGGGGTAGGAGGGCACTATAGGATGACCTAGAAAGACTGGAAAACTGGGCCCACACGTGGCAGTTGGGGTTTAAAGCACACAAATGTAGCATTCTGCACCTAAGTGTTAGGAACCCTGGGTATACCTACCACTTGGGGGGGTACAACTGACTGTCGGGATCTGGGGGTGATGATTGATACAACGGGAACCACTCAGAGCAGTGGTAGGAGGTGAAGTCTCGACACCCAGTGAGGTCATCAGCAGGGTCCCACAAGGTTCAGTTTTGGGCCCTATCATTTTTAATGTGTTTAACAGAGGTAACAAGAAGGGTCTGCTCATGTTGGGGGAGGAGGGGATTATGAGAGGCCATAGTCTATAGTTAGCAGGGGGGTGGTACAGAGGGGAGGCGAGAGGGCATTATTTCATGGAGAGGGTGGTGGCACCCTGAATGCACTGTTGGATGTTCCGGTAAAATTGGGAACTGTGGGAGGTTTCAATTAGGGTTGGGACAGGCACAGAGGCATGGTGAGCATCAGAAGTGTACAGGATGGGGAAGTAGGTGGGAGGTGGGAAATAATGGGGGAGGTAGAACAGCTACTGTGCACTATCCATGAGCTGCAT
Source organism: Neoceratodus forsteri (assembly GCA_016271365.2). NCBI lineage: Eukaryota > Metazoa > Chordata > Ceratodontiformes > Ceratodontidae > Neoceratodus > Neoceratodus forsteri. The sequence continues at coordinate 1,092,689,691 of CM057458.1, forward strand.
CGGGCAGACAAGATAGACTGTTAAGCCTAATCTGCTGGCACTATGTAAGTATGTATGAATAGCTTGGTGGCTAGAATGGAGCAGGAGGCCATGATAGAAAAATGCAATATAAGTATCTGCAGGTCATCAACTGAGTGGAATGCAGTAAACTACTGCAATTACTAGGAATGAGGATATAGTGGCAAGAAGTCATCTGTTGAAATTACTGTAATTGGGGGATGGCCTAAGAAGGATGACAGGAAGTTCTTCTTTATTGTCAGGGTGGAACAGATTGCCAATGCAATGTTTGTGATTGGATTCAAACGGGGGTAGAACAGACACAAGGGATTAGTATATAACAAATAAAAAGGAGACATGGTTGTTCAAGGGAAGGTGGACAAAAACCTTGTGAGCTATCAGCTAATAATTCCAGCCCAGTGCAGGTTGGGATTAGCTTTGGGTAGGCATACGGACAGACTTGATAAGCCATTGAGTCTTGTTCTGCTAGCAGATTCTATGTACTGTATCTATTGAAGGTTTGAGTGTTTGTGCATATATGCGTGCATGCTAATCTGCCTGCCTGACTATCTGTTTCTGTCTGTGAGAATGGGGGAAGGGCAGTCTTATAGACAGCCTGGCATTTTCACAGCTGGCTCCATGCTTTTTTCAGTTCACTGAGAGGGACTGTTTGATTAATTTCTTTGTTTGGTAAGCTGCATTGTTGTTCACAACTTTGCTGTGTTTTAAAATGCTGACTTGGAGTGTTCAGTATTGTCATAGACATAAAAATCATAGATTTTCTATATGTGAGTGTGTAAGTGTGTGTTTTGACCCACATTTTGTTAAACCTTTTTAGGGCTGCAGTGGGCAGAGCTCTTGCTTTCAAAAAAGGACTTCACATTCCTTGCATTCTTTGCAACTGAACAACATGTTGGAGTTGCACCACAATCACCTCCATGTCTGAGGAGCACTCCACTCACACTGCACTATTTTTAACTTAAAAAAAATATTGGGAGCATCCTGATCATGACACTGGGGGATTGGGCACCCTCAGTGTCACTCTTATGTTTGTGGGGTGGGGTGGTGGGTGCTGAGGGGAGGGTCTTCTGAGGGGGTAACTCTAATTTTAAAGAAAAAAACAAACCGCGGTCAAGGCAGAACACAACACACTCTGCCATGTGCAAGATGGCCACTGTATTCTACTGCACATGTGCAAATAGGGCTTGGAGGGACAGGAAGCGCATCCTTAGGATCACGAGAACAGTTTCACAGGAGTCTGAACTGGACATCATTGTCCACCTAGGGACAAATGACTTGGCTCATCATGAGATTAGAGCAGTACAGAAGGACTTTTTAGAGTTGGGGAGGGGCTTAAGACAAGTAGCACACACAGTATCCTTCTCAGAGGTGCTGCCTGTCAGTGGCATGGGTGAGGCAAGGGTACTTTGCACCATGCAGTTTAATGAATGGTTGGAAAAATGTTGTGGAGCACTGGGGTTTGGCTTCATTGGGGACTGGGGTTCCACCTGGAGGGATACCAGCCTATACTGGCAGGATGGTCTGCATCTGTCCAGGAAGGGAACAAGTCTTTTGGGCAATCGGTTTAAATGCTTCATTGGCAAGCTTTAAACTAGTCAAGGGGGGAGGCACTGATAAGCAGCAGGAAAATCCCAGCCTCCCCCTACAAAACAGGGTACTAAATGAGAAAAAGACCAAGGTAGAAAGGTCAGTGGGGGATGCTGCTACAGAAGGTAAAGCCATCAAAAAATAGAGAGCAATGAGTACCAATGCCCGTAGTCTGGGTAACAAGCTTCCTGAATTAGTGGCCTTGATGGAGGAGGAACATCTGGATATCATGGCAGTCACAGAAACATGGTACACACAGAACCATGACTGGGATATAAACATACCAGGATACACTATCTACAGGAGGGACAGGGAGGGTAAAAGAGGAGGAGGAGTAGCTCTCTACATAAGAGAAGGAATCAAAACAATAGAACAAATGGGTAAACAGGGAGGAGAAGAAGCACTGTGGGTCAATTTGGAGGCAGGCAATGGCACCACAATCTGCACAGGGGTTTTATACAGACCCCCCTCTCAGGGGGAGGAAATGGACAAGGAAATGATAGAAAGTATACTTAGAATGGCAGATAAAGGGGAGATATTGCTGATGGGTGATCTGAATATGCCAGATGTTAACTGGAGTGCAGTTGCAGCAGCCACTTCTAAGAGTGGGGTTATTCTAGATACCCTACAGGGGGCAGGCCTTAGACAACTAGTATTGGAACCCACTCAAGAGGGAGCAATCTTAGACCTGGTCCTCTCAAGGCTCATACTAAGGTTCATACTAAGGTTAGAAGAAAGAGCTAGTAGGCCAAAGCCCATAATGCTCCTATGCTAGGCCATAGAGTAGAATGTTAAGTCATACCCTGACATAATTAGCGTGTCGAGACGATGTTTAAAAATCTCTTTAGTATTACTTGTTACTACATCAGATGGAAGTCTATTCCAAGGCCCAATAGTTCTTACAGAAAATAAAACTTACGATTATTGTGTTTAAAAGATTTACCAGTTAACTGGAGGACATGACCTCTAGTATTATGTATTGATGACTTAAAAGAAAATCCTAACTCAGTCATGATATAAGGGTCATGAATAATTCCATATAGGAGGAGAAGGTCACCTCTAATGTGTCTGATAGTAAGAGGCATTAGTTTCAATGTATCCAACCTAAACTCATAAGATGAGGATTCGGGACCAGATATTTTTTTAGTGCATTTTCGCTGAATCCTTTCAAGAGAGTGACTATCTGATTTTTTAAAAGGACACCACAACTGTGAAGCATATTCAAGATGGGAGACATAGGACCTGAATAGGGTAACAACAACCCTGATCTCTAAGATCTAATATTATGCAAAATAGACCAAATAATTTTATTAGATGTACTAATAACTGATTGCATATGCTTGGAATATGTTAAGTCATCTGAAATGTTTATACCCAAATCCTTCTCATCATTAGTAGCACTATAATGGTAAATTGTCCAGAATATACGAAATTTAAATTATTAGAACCCAAATGCATTACTTTTGCATTTTGTGGAGTTTAACTTCATACCCCATTTATTAACTTAGGTACTAATAATATCAAGATCATGCTGAATACAAGATATTTGGTCTAAATTAGAACATGGTCCTCCGATCTTCACATCATCTGAATATTTAATTGTAAATGAAGGCAGGAATTAGTTAAATCAGATATAAAAGCCTAAAAAGACAGGGGCCGAGAACTGAGCCTTGTGAACACCACTTAAAACTTTACCAGAGTTAGAAAATGCCCCATTAATCATCACCTTTTGAGTTCTGTTTGAAAAGCCAGTTAGAATCCATGTAATTATATGACTATTAATACCAAGACCTGTGAGTTTTTGAATTAGAGCCCAGTGTGGCATGGTGTCAAAAGCTTTACTAAAATCAATAAAGACAATGTCACAGGCTAACCAGTTATCCAAACAAGAACTAAAATGATCATAAAAGCAGAGCAAATTTGTCAGACAGCTTCTACCCTTCTTAAAGCCATGTTGTTCCAAATCAGATGCATCAACAATAGGGTCAATAATATCCTTTAGTAGACTTTCTAACACCTTACATATGGATGAAGTCAAACTAATCGGCCGATAATTTTTCCATAGATGTTTTGATCCCTTCTTATGTATTGGTACCACAAACGCCTCTTTCCATTCACAAGGGATAAAATTATATTGTAAAAAAATGTCGAATAAAAGTTTGAGTGGAAAGGCAATATGTTTAGATAATAGGTAAAGTAAATGCCCTGCTATATTGTCTGGGCCTGAACAAAATTTACCTTTTAGTAAGTGTAGTTTTTTACTAATAGACTCAACAGAGAATGTGATAAAAGTATCTGATGGTGAAATCATAGGTACAGGTGATTGAACTTCTGATGCAGAGAAAACTTTACAAAATTCATTATTAAATACATCAGCCATGGCTTTCGGCTCATGGATAAATATGTTTTCTGTTGTAAGAGTCCCCACCACACTTGGACTTTTCCTGAGGGAGTTTATATAAGAGTAAAATTGTTTGGAATTAGACTTTCTAGCTGTTGTTGCCAATTTCATTGCCCATCTAGATTTGGCCCTACGGATGACTAATTTACACTTCCTACTTGATTTTAAATAGGATTCCCAATTAGAAGTTGACCTGTTCTTTAGGTAGTTACAATGTTTTTTATTTTTTATATTTATTAAACGTTTTGTTTTTATTCATCCATCTAGGAGTCTGTTTCCCATTAGAATTCTTATTTTTTGATGGAATATAAGTATCACAAAGAGTCGAAATAAGTGTTTTGAAAAGTACCCAACTTTGATATAAGGACTGGTTATCAAAAAAAGATAACCAGTTTATTTTTTCAAGGTACAGATTGATACTGTGAAGATCAGCTTTGTCGTACAGGTATATAATCGAAGAATTAGTATTAAAGACAATATGTCTCTGCAAGTTAAATAAAATAGAATTATGATCACTACTGCCAATTGGTGATGAAATATGCACATCCCTAATATCTAAGGCGGTACTACTCAGAACAAGATCTAATATATTATTACCTCAGGTTGCAGAAGTTATCCATTGCTGTAAGTCCAATTCCAAATAAGTGGACAAAAATGTATTACTAATACTGCTAGATGTTGTGAATGACTGCCAAATTATATCTGGGAGATTGAAATCCCCTGTAATAATTACATAACCCATTTGAGTAGCTATTTCAAATTCGGAAAGAATGGCATCCATAATTAAACTAGATGAATTTGGGGGAACATAACATGTCCCAAGGATAATAAAATCCTGTTTGGATAGCAAAATTTTAAGCCAAAGACTCTCAGTTGGGAGATTATGAATTTTTATAGAACTAGAAATATTGACTGAGTTGATTTTATTGTTAATAAATGAGGCAACACCTCCACCCTTTCTTTCACTCCGATTTAGATAATAAGAGATATATCCAGGGAGTTGCTTGATCCAGTGGGAGTTATAATCACCCCATGTTTCACAAACCGTAATAATATCAAAATCCTTATTTGAAATCACAGTTTGTAACTCATCGAATTTATGTGTCAAACTTCTCACATTAAAACTATGAAACTGTAATTGTTTACTGGAGACTTTATAAGAGTGAGACGAAGAGTGTGTACCTTTGCATTCTCCCCCCCCACCATTATTTAGTGTAAATTTATGTTAATTGTAGATAGGAATTGTTGACTCAGCAATGCATTCCCTAGTTTGTTAAGATGCAAGCCATCAGGACAGTAAAGCTCAGATCTATCAGAGAACTCTTCCCAATGGGTCATGCACTGAATATTCTGTTGTAAACACCATTGCCTAAGCCAGTTGTTAATAATTGTAATTTTATGATTAAGAAACCAGGAGTATCGTGGTATGGGTAGAATCTCCAAAAAAATAATATCACACCCGAGATCAATCATTTTATTAGTCATATAAACATAGGCTAGTTTGGTATTCTGAACAGAGTCCCTGTAGATGTTGTTGGCTCCAACATGGATAATACACAGTGGATTTATGTCTTGAGAGCTAATAATATTATTGACCATATATGTTAGATCTGAGATCTTAGCACCACTGAAACTAGAACAAGTTCTATTATGTTTGTCAGGCTCGCATAAAACCCTATCCAAATGTTTAACTAAGGAATCACCCAGAACAAATATTTGTCTGGTATGTGAATCATCAGTATTAGGAACACACATAGAGGGTGCCTCTTCACCAGTTTGAATAGTAGCAAAATCAATCAAAGGAATATCAGTCGTGGAATTAGGAGGTGGAGTTGAAGAATTTGGCACATCAGCCATGACTTGGGAAGTGTTTTTAGAATTTAATCCTTCATTAGGGGACTCAATAGGAATACAATTAGAATTGACAGGGGCAGTGGACAATGGGTCAACGCTATTATGTAGTGGAATGTTAAAATACTCAGCCTTTCTCCTTCTTTTTTTTAGTAGCTTTAGACCCTTGCACATTATACCAAGTTGTATCTTCTATGCTGTTTACCAAACTGTGCCCATCTTCTCTAGCTCTTTTTTTTTTAGAGACATCAGATGGACAAATCACTGAACTACTCATAGTAGCGTGATTATTCTCACTAGATATTATTTTGTCAGAAGGGATGCTGTAAGTAGAGGTAGAGGAAGTCTCATTTAAAGGGATATTTGTTACATGTAAAGCATCTTGAACTGTTATAGGTTCGGAATCATTTCTTGATTCGAATGCCAATATCTGTTTATAGTATAAACTATTCTCACATTGTAATACAATATTGTCAGTACATTTTGCACATTGAAAGGGGGAGATGTTCAGCAATGTCAGCTGATAGGCTAAACATATAGCAAGATGTGCATTGTATACCTGTTTCTCCTTTAGTAGTGGTTACAAACACATTAATATTGCTTGGTAGATTTAAGGAGGATGCCATTACTACGCGTTAGAGGTGAAACAACAGAACCACGTAATGTAATAGTACTCACAAGTATAAGTGAAGGTGACAACACGGCCGTAATTGTTCCCCCTAATAGCGCCTAACATGCTTAACACACGCTGAATGCGCGTGTCTTAGCGCACGTCTTCGGGCATGGAGTCGCATACGCCTGCTCCCTTGCTTGCCCTGCTCACATGAGAAGTGCAACAAATGGAAGAGTGACCTGGAAGTACTCAAACAGGTCCTGGAGCCCTCGAGATTTAATGTTTTTAATGCCTTTTAAAACTCCACGAAAACCACTATGCGTGGAGCTGGTGGAGTATAAGTGTATACTAGTCCCCAAATTAAAAATAAAAGTTCCTTTTGAACTGTAGTTTCGAGTCTGGTCAAAGAACTACAGTCCCTCTTCCTGCTTCCTGACAAAACGTCAGCAGGGCTCAGTCACACACTCGTAGTATGCACAAACACAAACACAGAACAGAATCACAGTATTTTTTAAAATAGCTTGTAGTTTTAAAGCAAAGAACCTGCAGAGAGATCCACACACTGCTTAGGTTTCAAATGGAGATGGAGAGAGGATCACAGATGTAGAAGTGGGTAGCCATCTGGGAACTAGCGACCATCGAACAGTATGGTTCACAATAAACACAGCAATAGAGTCAAGCCATACAAAGGCAAAAGTACTGGACTTCAGGAGGGCTGACTTTGCCAAATGGGTGAGTGCCTAAGGAATGCACTAGCAAATGGGCAGGAAGGAGGGTGGAAGAACAATGGGGAATAATAAAACTGCCATCACAGAGGTAACAAGCCTTTGTGTGAAGCAAATAAACAAAACAAAGCGATGTAAGAAACCACTATGGTTCTCAAAGGAGGTGGCGTGAAGGTTCAAGAGAAAAGAAAGCATTCAGAAAGTACTAGGAATCACAGAAGGAGCAGGACAGAGGAATTGTATCAGTTAAAGCAAAGGAAGCTGGGAAGGCAGTCAGAATAGCAAAGGCCCAAACCAAGGAAAAGATAAGCCAACTCAGTTAAGAAGGGGATAAAACTTTTTGAGGTACATCAGGAGTGAAGGAAGACTAAAGGAGGGATAGTGAGGCTTAATAAAGGGAGGGTGGGAAGAGGTGACTGTGAAAAGGCAGAGATACTAAACAAATATTTTTGCTCAGTATTTACAAATGAAGAGGGGGAGGTACCTAAAACAAACAATAGTAACAATCTGGATACAGAAGTTGATACCAGCCCATTTACAGAAGAAAGGGTTCTGAAAGAACTCTTAAAACTGAAGGTGGACAAAGCAATGGGGCCTGATGGGATTCGTCCCAAAATTCTAAAAGAACTAAGGGTAGAACTAGTGACACCACTGACTACAATCTTTAACAAATCATGGGAGGATGGGGTGGTACCTGAGGACTGGAGGAGGGCAGATGTGATTCCCCTTCACAAAAGTGGGAGCAGGGCAGAAGCAGGAAACTACAGACCTGTTAGTTTAACCTCAGTGATAGGGAAAATGATGGAATCACTTCTGAAGGAAAGAACTGTCGAGTACCTAGAGGCCAGAGGGGCACAGGGCCCAAGGCAGCATGGCTTCACAGCAGGAAGGTCATGCCAGACAAATCTAATAGATTTCTTTGACTGGGTTACCAAAGTAGTAGATCAGGGAGGGGCTGTGGACATGGCCTACCTAGACTTTAGCAAGGCATTTGACTCAGTCCCACACAAAAGATTAATATACAAGTTAGCCAGCCTGGGAGTTGGTCCCAAGATGATAGCATGGGTAAAGAATTGGTGGGAGACTAGGACACAAAGAGTAATAGTAAATGGAGTCCACTCTGAAGAAAGGGGGGTTACTAGTGGGGTGCCGCAGGGTTCAGTATTGGGACCAGTCCTCTTCAATGTCTTTGTAAGCGACATTGCAGAGGGACTGGAAGGAAAAGTATGTCTCTTTGCAGATGACACAAAGATCTGCAACAGAGTTGATGCACAAGGTGGGGTGAAAAGGATGAGAAGGGACTTGGCATGGTTAGAGGAATGATCAAATGTATGGCAGCTTAGATTTAATGCTAAGAAGTGCAAGGTAGTGCACCTGGAAAACAAAAACCCAGGGGAAGAGTACACAATGGGGGGTGAGATACTAACAACAACAAAAATGGAAAGGGAGCTGGGGGTAGTCATATCAGATGACTTAAAGGTGGGCAAACAATGTCAGAGGGCAGTAAGGAGGGCTGGGGGTACTACTGGGATGCATAGGGAGGACATCACCAGTGAAAACAGGAAGTTGTTATCCCTCTGTACAGACAGCTGGTGAGACCCCATCTGGAGTACTGTGTGCAGTTCTGGAGACCCAATCTCCATAAGGACATAGACAAGATGGAAGCTGTTGAGAGGAGGGAAACTAAAATGGTGCAGGGTTTGCACTGGAAGACATATGAAGAGAGTCTAAAGGAGCCTAATATGTATAGCCTTGAGGAAAGGAGGGAGAGGGGGGACATGATAGAAACTTTCAAGTACCTCAAGGGAGTCAACAAAGTCCAGAGGTAGCATCTTTCAAAAAGAGGTGTGCAAGAACAAGGGGCACAATTTGAAGACAGGGCAGCTCAGAGGTAATGTAAGTATTTTTTCACAGAGAGGGTTGTGGATGCATGGAGCGGCCTTCTGGAGGAGGTTGTGGAGTCAAAAACAGTGGTTGAATTCAAGCATGCATGGGACAGCCATAAGGCAATTCTAGGGGTGGGGGTAGAAAGAAGTAGGCTGCTGGTTAACTAGGATCTGCAGCTTATCCATTAGATAGGGAAATGGGCAGACTGGGTGGGCCAAGCGGTCCTTATCTGCCATCAAATTCTATGTTTCTATGTTAGTCGCACATGCACAGTAGGACGGTGGTCATCTTGCACACGGCAGAGTGTGCCATGTTCTGCCATGACCGCTGTTTGTTTTTTTCTTCTTTAAAATTAGAGTTATCCCCACCCAACCCTCCTCTTAGCACCACCACCCCACCCCACCCCAAAACATAAGAGTGACATTGGGGTTCCCAATCCCCAGTGTCCAGATGAGGAATGCTCTGTGTGTTGCTGGGTTTTTTTAACACTGCAAAAAGAAAATCATTTATCATTGTCTTTTGCAGTTGTAATTACTCCCATCCGACCCTCCCACTCAGCACCCAACTCTGCACCCCCCAAACCCTTACTTACCCATCAGGGTCCAAATTCGTAATCCTCTCTGGACCACTGGCACATCTTCACTCTTCAAAGCCAGACTGCGAACTGAAGAAAGAGGTATGGGGTTTAATGGATTTCAATGGGGTTTTGAACTTAGTGACATAACTTGGACATTTTTGAATATTTTTGGCCCAAATTATCAATATGCCTTCTTTGGGACCCTACCTCATGAACAATTGCACTGTCATTAGGAAAATCTATATTGAAAGGTGATTTTGCTGTCCCTGCATGAAATCACATTTCAGGCAGGAGTTGAAAATTGTATCTACTCTTATTCATGAGGTGGGGTCATAAGAAGGCTATATTGAACATTTGGTGTAAAAACATTAAACAAATAATGAAGTTATAAACCTACATTGAATTTTGAAAATGCAGGCTCGTAACTTTGGTAATTTTCAATATTTTTACCCCAACTTTACAAAATAGCCATATCCTTACAGCACCGCATCAACGTGACAGCTGTCATTTTTCAAATCCTGGCCAAAATGCTTTTTTACATTCCGAAAGGTGATTTTATGACCCCTGCATTAAATCACCTTTTAGGCAGAACATTTTCTCTGCCTTTGTTTGTCAGGTGGGGGTAATAAGAAGGCTATGCTGAAAATTTGGTGTAAAAATATTAAAAAACAAAGTTATGAGCCTATGTTAAATTTTGCGAGTGCAGGCTTCTAACTTTGGTAATTTTCAATATTTTTAACCCAGATTTACAACATAGCCATATCTTTACAGCACCCTATGAATGTGACAGCTGTCATTTTTCAAATCCTGGCCAAAATGTTTCTTTACATCCCAAAAGGTGATTTCATGGTCCCTGCATGAAATCACGTCTCGGACAGGAGCTGAACATTTTCTCTGACCTTATTTAAGAGGCAGGGTCATAAGAAGGCTATGTTTTAAATCTGGTGTAAAAATATTTTTTTTTTAAAGAAAATAAAGTTATTAGGCTATGTTGAATTTTGCAAATGCAGGCTTACAACTTTGGTCATATTCAATACTTTTAACCCAGCATTTCAACATAGGCATTTCTTTTCAGTACCTCATCAATGTGACAGCTGTCATAATTCAACTCTTGCCCAAAATGTGCTTCTGCATCCTGAAAGTTGATTTCACACTCCCTGTGCAAAATCACCTTTAGGCCAGGAGTTAAGCATTTTCTCTGCCATTCTTCATGAGGCAGGGTCATAACAAGGCTATGTTGAAAATTTGGTGTAAAAATATTAAAAAACACATTTTCAATATTTTTACACCAACTTCCTCAGCTGTGGCCCTATCAGCTCTGGCTAGAGTTTGTTTTATGAATGTTCTGGCACTGAGTTTTAAGGTAGAAACATAGAAACACAGACAATGTTGGGAAAAATGCTTCCATTCAGTCAGCCCTGAACATGTAAGAAAGTTGTGTTGTGATCTTTTTAAACGGTATGATTATCCAGTGTAACAGGTGTTGCATCAGTAATGTAATTAGTGTGAAGTAGTTGGTAATTAGTTGTAATTGCTGGTATGTCTAATACTAATTAGGACGGCATAGTTGATTGTTGATGTCATGATTAATTAAAGTGGTTTATTGATTGAATTAGAAAGCTGTTATTGAGTGATAGTATCATATTACTTAATGGTGATAATGGATTACCAGGGCTGTGCTGAATTAGCAAATTCTTATTTTGCAGAATTTTTGGTGAAACTTTGTGACATTCTGTGGAATTTCATCAGATTTCACAGATTTGTTTATTTAACTGTAACTTAGCCATGTATTTAGATAAAGGTATCAGAACTGGCATGTTTATTTGCTTCTTGGGGTCAGAAAGGTATGCTGAGTATTGTAGAATTTGGATGAATAGTAACAAACCAATAGGTGCACAAAGTCTGGCATTTCATGTTTTTTGTGAAAATATTTCTCTTCTTATACAGTAACTCAGCCACTCATGGAGTTAGCTTGATACAAGCAATGTAGCCAACATAACCTTCTTAGAAGGGTCATAGAAACTGCAAATGGTCATAGAAACTGCTAAATATTGAGATTTTATTATTTTTTCCTTCTCTGGCTGGTAGCACATCTCAGGGATATACTGTGTTCACAGGGATATACCCTGATCAGGCTAAATCAGACATTACTGTATAGCAGTTAATATTAGCGCCTGATATAGTTAGTGCTCAGTGCTTACTGCTGCAGTACAGTTAGCTTGGCAGATTATATTAGCGGTTTGTTTATATTAACGGTTCTTTGCTTTCAGCTAATATAGCTAATATAAACAGAAAGCTAATATAATCTGCTGTACAGTATTTAGATGGCTACTGTTTTTTTCCCCTCTGTTTCTTTTCCTCGTTCCTCCTCACCTGGCAGGTGCAGTGTCATTGTTAGCTTCACACAACCACAGCCCACTATCTAGAAGGAGTAAGCTCAGGGGTGTTGTAGTGGTGGAGCCCACCACCAACACCCTCCAGCTGAGAAGCACTGCCGAGCAACAGCAGTTTAAATCTTGGCCTGCCTCCTGATACTATTTCCTGGACTCTCTTCTGAACCTGGGCCAGCAGCACATCAGCACAATCCGCAGCCACCAGCAGATCAAGGAGGCCTTGGTTGAGTAATTTTTAAGTTACAGGGGTTCATAATTTCAGTATTTATTTAGTTGTGAACTTTTGTAAAATGAAAATTCAAAACATGTAGATGTTTGTAACTTTCCTACCTATGCAGGTATAGACCTGAAATTTCTCATGCCTACCCAGTGTCAATGGATCCTAGAATCTAATAAAGAAGGAGAAATTTGGCTCAGTAATTTTCAATTTAAAGTGGAAGGTCTGCAAATTACTACTTGGCAAACTTTTCTCAAAAATTCATGGTAGCATAATATGAAATGCACCAGAATTCTGATTGTGATGTTATGATTGTGGGCTATAGCTATCACAAAGTAGTTATTATTACAGCATATGATAACCTAAGTTGAGGTGTTTGCAGTCCTGTAGTTCCTTTTTGCTGACTATTTTGTAGAGCTTTGCAGAATGCGGAATTCATATGAAATGGCAGTTCCTCTTCCAAAATGTTTTTTGGAATTAATTTTTGAATTCTGCAGAATTCTGAAAAGCTTTTCTATGTAAACCATGTAATAAAATTCTGTAGGATAAGTACAGTAGAATAAGTTTCCACCGATTGCAGAAAGGGAGTCCATGGTTTATGTAAACCATGGATTATGAATCTTTGAAAACCCTTCTAATTTTAGAATTTCAGAATTCAGCAATCAATGAAATGTCATGGTATTAGGTGGAATTGATCTAATTCCACATAATTTCATACTGAGAGAATTTAAAAATTTCCACTTAGCATTACTATTTTACTCCTCCATCTTCCAACTTGACCAGAGGAACTCAGAGGAATTACTTGTCCCCAATAACCCCTTGTTCTTCACAGTGACACACACCCTTGAAAAAAAAAACGTACTCCATTTTCTGTTAGACCTATCTCATTGAAATAGCCAGAATGGATCCTTCATGGTGCCATAGTCATTTTCTTCACCCCACTAGTCTTTCTGAGAGTTTTTAAGTCCTGGACTTCCAAGTATATCAGGCTTTCTGGCTTATCACTTATTCTGGGTGTTATTCTTATATGACCTGCCCTCAAGTCAGAATTGTTTTCCCTGTATACTTTCTTGCTTCAACTGGGAATCCACTGTTGCTGTCCTACTCAGCACAGCAGTCCTTCCCTTGGTAAGCCTATACATCTACCTACAGTCACTGGTGACCCCCTGAATGACTGTATGAGAGGGTTAGGGCCCTATCCAACTTTACATTTTTCCCCTTTGTTTTCTTATTGATCATGTCCTATCCTTTGGCACATACGGTATATACTATAAGCCTACTGCACAGTTGATTACATTCTTTACTATCTGGGAACTGATTACTCCCAACCTATACAGAACCCAACCCTTTCTTGTAAACTGTCAAAAAAACTCTATATCTTCCCTCTAAACTTCTTCTTTTACTTTTGTATTTCTACTACACTTTTCCACTTGTTTTTTTTTCTTGTTCTTCTTTAACAGATCCCCTCAAAACAACAGAAACAAGCATGCTCCTGTCTGGAATAGTGTTTATTAGAGCTCTGTGGCTCTAATATGAAACAAAGTCTGGTCAGAGGCAACACAGCTGCAATGCTGCTTTAAAGGGACACTGTTCACTTAAAATGACCAAAGTTATGAGTGTATGTTGCACAATTTCAATGTACGCTCATAACTTTGTTGTTTTGTAATATTTTTACTCTAAATTTTCAACATAGCCTTCTTATGACCCCACCTCATGAACAAGGATGGAGAAAGTTTTCCAAAACTTCCCAAAAGATGATTTTGCACAGCGAAAATGTCATTACATGCTACAGATGTGAAAATGCATTTTGTCCAAGATTTGAAAAATGACAGTTGGCACGTTCATGAGGAGATGTGAAAAAATGGCTTTGTTGAAAATTTGTGTTAAAATTGTGAAAATTATCAAAGTTATGTGCATTGCAAAATTGCAGCATATGCTCATAACTTTGCCACTTTTAAATATGTGTACCCCAGATTTTCAACCTAGCCTTCTTCTGACCCCACCTCAAGAACAAGGGTGGATAAAATTTTCAAAACCTGCCCAAAAAGTGATTTTGTGCAGTGACAACATCATTTCATGCCACAGGCACGAAAACACATTCTGTCCAGGATAGGATCTGAAAAATGAAAGTTGTCACATTTGTGGTCAAAATAGCAAAAAGTACCAAAGTGATGAGTGCATTGCAAAATTTCAATGTATGCTCATAATTTGCCATTGTTAAATATTTTGACCTTAAATTTTTTTAACATAGCCATCTTATAACTCCACCTGATGAACAAGGTTAGCGAAAATTTTCAAATCCCACCCAAAATGTGATTTTGCCAAGCAACTGTGAAAATGCCTTTCGGATCTGTTTGCATAATTCCACCACCATTGTTCACGAGATGTTGTTCCACAAAGGCCATGTTGATCCTCCAGTCTAGTCCCAGAGTGACTGACAGTTACATGGACCAATCAGAGCTGATGTTACCAAAGAACTACAGGGGCTGTGCCAGAACTTAGTCAGGCTATGTGTGTCTGCAGTGAGAATCCTGTGTGCTCTGCTTCAGAGAAGAAAGGGAGATGCAAAACTCATGTTACTACTAAAAGGAGGTAACCATGCACTAGCTCAGCATGAACTGGTCCCAGGTTGCATCTGGAAATGAGCGGTCCCTGCTCAGTATGCTTATCTGGTAAATCTCTTAAATAAATAAATTAACTGGAGTTAAAGGCTGCAACTGGACTTTTCTGTGACATAGCCCATCATGGCTGAATCATGACCCTAGAAGCTGCCCAACCAGCACCAGAGATATGTATATATACACAGTGTTTGTGAGTGTTTCTCAGTATATATATATATATATATATATATATATATATATATATATATATATATATATATATATATACATACATACATACATATATATATATTGCTTCTGACAGATCCAGGTAAAAATAAATATTTACTTTGCACTTGGATTCATCATTTTACGCTATTGCAAACTTGGGTACATCAGAGATTGTGATACTGCTATACCTAAATCAAAATCCTGCCTGACATGCAATCAGTGACTTGTAACAATTCAGAGCTGTTGCCTCTTGCAGGATGAAGGTGCTGACTGAAACTGACAAGTACAGATGTTATGCATTTTTTCCATACTGCTAGTAGAAGCTGCAAAAGGGAAAGTATCAATCACAGTAAAATGGTAAAAGACATACTGATTAATCAGAAGCATGTTTTAAAATGAATACTGATTCCAGCTTTAATATCAAAATTAATTACCTCTTCACCCAACAATACCAAACCTCTTGAAAAACTGGTTTTGGCACATGGACTACAAGAAGTCCCAGCACCTCTACAGTCCACATCTTCTGCCAGTAATGTAAAACTCCTATTGGATGAAGAAACAGCTTTGCTTATGAAGCAGAAGGAATATGTCAAAACTAACTGTAAAACAAAGGCTGTTATAGGCATAAGGCATAGGGTATCGCATGATAAGAGTGAAGGAATTTGAGCGAAGTAATAATAGCGAGTACAAAACAATGACTGTGTTTTTGTCAAGATGGGTTTAATAGCACACGATGTAGTCAGTGAAGTAGTGACATAGTGCAATGTAAACTGGCTAAAATTGAAGTTGGCTGCTTTGTGCTGGAAATCTGTGGTGCTGTGTAGCCTAGTGGTTAGAGTCACTGCTTGTATGTCTACATTCTAACTGCTGCAGATCTAGGTTTGATACCCATGATTAGTAGTGTTTTTTTATTTGCATTTTTCTTTCTTTCTTTCCCTTTTTTTACATGTTGTGCTGTATTTTGCAGCTTCCCCCGGTTCTGTTCTTTTCCCCCTTCCAAATTTGTCTCCCTCCCTGAGTTGCATCCCCCCCCCAGAGCAGGAATACACAAATCTGCCCCCTGAGTTTCTCCCCTCCTTGAGTTGCATCCTCCTGACTTAGTTACTTTGGGTTGGGGGCATGGGGAGAGGATGGAGGTATAGCCCCATAGAAAAAAGTTATACACACTTCACTGTTTTTTGAGCATGTTGTAGTGCCCGTCATTGTTTTGGTCATCACTTTTATGAATTTCCTGTTTTTCTCTGCACCGTTTTGCAGGTGCTCTTTTCACATGGAACCATGCGTAGATATGTAAATAAAAATTTTATAGAGAAAACATTTTAAAAGAAGCCTGCCACTGACCATGGTGGATTAAAGCCATTAGGGTTTTTTATTTTTTAATTTTAAAGTGTAAATGGCCACAGCAGAGTCAAGTCCTGGAGGGCTCTTTATAAAAGTTCCACTGTCCATGGAAGATCCAAGCCCTGGAGGGTTCTTAGCAAAAGGAAGGCTCTTTACAAAGCTATGACTGGCTGTTGCAAATCCACATCCTGGAAAGTTCTTTAAAAAGCTGCTGGTCATGGCAGATTCAAGCACGAGAGGGCTGTTAACAAACTGGCCACCAGCCTTGCCAAATCCCAGCCCTAGATGGCTTTTTACAAAGTGGTCACTGCCATGGTGGGTCCAAGCCCCATAAAGCTTTTTATAAACTGACTTCAAACCACAGTGGATCCAAGCCCTGGAGGGATATTTAAATATTTGTCACTGACTGCACCAGATCTGAGCCCTGTAGGCTTTTTATAAGCTGATTGTTGGCCATAACAGATCTGAGTCCTACAGGGCTCTTTACCATGCTGCTGCCAATGACCACAAGTGATTCAAGCCCTATAGGGCTCTATATATACTGGCCACCAGCTGTAGTGAATCCAAGTCTGATTGGGCTCTTTATAAACTAGCCACTAGCTGTGGAGTATCTGTGCCCTGGAGGGCACTTTACAAACTGTCTACCAGCTGCAACAGGTCTTGGGCCAAGCAGGGTCATTACAAACTGGCCTTTGTTTGCAGCCAGTCAAAGGACTTTTTACAGACTTGCCACCTATCATGGTGGGTATGAGCCCTGATGGGCTCTTTTCAAACATTAACTCTTGAGAGCTCTTTACATGCATGACATCAACCACGTCAGATTCAATGCCCCGAGGTTGGATGCAAGCCCCAGCTGGTTCTTTACAAACACTAGCCACAAAAAACATCAGTACTCACTTCCCCATTGCAAAGAGATCCACTTGATAGTTTAAAGCTGAAATGAGCTAATTGCCACAATAGACACTGTGCAAAAAAAAAAAACACTGATTTAATGTACAACTCAGAATATTGCCATAGGTCTGGAAATGCAGAAACAATGTACAGCAGTCAAGCACTGCATCTATGAAACAGCATCAGGAGCTGTTGTCTCTGCATTTTCAGACCTATTGCGTATCGTGAGTTGTAGGGTGTCTATTGTGTCAATCAGCTCATTTTACTCTTAAACTACCAAGTGGGTCTTTTTGCAAAGGGGAAGTGAGTGCTGATGCATTTTGTGGGTGGACTTTGATTTTAAAATTGCAGCACCACTGTTTTGGGGTGCACTTTGTTTGTTCTTCTTCTCTTATTTACAGGATCAGCAGATCCTAATCCCAGAGGCAGTTGGTGGTGATGGTTGTGGTGGGAGCTACTGCAGAGATCTACTGCATACTAATTTTTAGGGTGAGAGTACACTTGTGGATGCCAATAGTAGTATGCAACAGTTACGCTTATGCTTCTCCCTTTTTTACCACTCAGACTACTGTACATCCTACATACTGTAGCTATGCTACATTGTTGAAAAACTAAAAACAGCAGCCACCTCTCCTCCTTCTCACCCTCAGACAGAGAAAGCATAAATTTTCCAAAAGTTTGCTGTCATTTTTTGCTTTATGTGGATTTCATTTTATGTTTGCTGTGTGCATAAGCACCGCAAACATTTTGTTAGGAAAGTGAATTTTGAGGGATGTGATAGTTTCAGTCCAATGCATAACAGTCTAGAAGGGGCTCATCAGTGTCATACCAATCATCAGCCATGCTGGTCATGACAGTGTTCTGGCTTGCTGGGTGGAAACTTTGTGCATTTCAAAGGAAAGAGCTAACCCAGTCATAGGTTGTTTTTTTTTAATTTGATCTACACTGCCCAGGAAGCACAGCTGATCTATATTGATTAGCCTGCAAACCCAGCACTACAGTGGTTAAAAATCATGTGCAAAGTCTTTAAAAATATTTTTTCCCTATAGTAATAAAGTTTCAAATGTATGAAAAGAAACCAGCACTGACACCAAAACCGGACTTTAATTTAAAACTTTAGTCTGTGTGCATTCTTGGTTTCCAACACCATAACAGGGAGTCAAACAACGCTCACTAAACACCCCCACCAATTTCATGCATGCATGCATGCATGCTTCCTCAGTGAGGCCAGTTGTGCACACCCACTACCAAATGTATTTAATTCCTACATACAAGTGTCTATAATAAAATATTGATACAACATACAAACTGTTAAAAAAATAACAGTTAGTTTATCAGCAGCACACAATTAATAGTTGCCAACCGGTGTACATAATATCTTAAATCATGCTAGTAATTTTCTTCAGAACCTAATATGCAGGCTCAAGTTAAATGACATAGTCATGGATTATTCCCAATTATAAAATGCTATTAATAAATTTATATCAGCATCAGTCACAAGCCGGGAGTCCTCAGTGGTCAAAAGGAGTCAAAATAAAAAATCAGTTTGATATCCAATTTTTTAACTGTTTGTGTGTTCTATCAATATTTTATTAGACACCTGTATATAGGAATGAAATAAATTTGGAGGTGGGCACACACGACCGGCCTTCTTGAAGAAGCGTGCATGCACAAAACTGGTGGGGGATGTTAGCGAGCATTGTTTGACTCCCTGTTGTGGTGTTGGAAATTGTAAATGCACATGGAATAAAGTTTTACAGTGCAGTCCAGTTTTGGTGTCAGTGCTGGTTTCTTTGCATAAGTTTGAAGCAATTACTGAAACTGTGCAAGACAGTGAGTGGAGCAACTTTCTTCCTTGTTGGTTGTAGTAATAAAGTTACCATTTTAAAGACATGCTGTGTGTTTTTTGTGTCCACATGTGCCACTTTTCTTGATTTGTTTTGTTTGTATGGTGTCCCCCCATGTTGCTCCATTTGGACTCTCCAAGTGTCTCTCACTAGCCATGCTACAGCAGGGACTTCTGAGTTCAGGTGACATAATTTGGTGGTAGTCGTAGTTTGACAGCTTGATCTAGTACTGTTCCTGCATGTCAGTTCATGCTTTCTGATTGTTGTTTGTTGCAGAATAGTTAGATTTTCCTACTGCCAATAATATATTAGTTACACCATTCTTTCTCCAGTTTTTGCAATATAACAACACTGATACTGGTAACTAACTAATTAAATAAATGTTGTTTAGTCTGATTGTCCAATCATAATTGTCATCGAGGTTTACACTGTGCTCCATTTTGTGGTTTGACACAGTAGACTCGAAAAAATTCATTTAATCTTTGAAATTCCTATTTCAAGTTGTAAATAGTGCCATCCTTATTTTCTTTTCTTTTTCATTCAAAGTTTATTAGTTTTTTAACACTTACAAAGCACTGAACCATCTTAAATATGAGTCATACATAATTAGTTAGAGAAATCAGAGGAACAGCACTACCCTCCCCCTACCTCCCCCCTTACCCCTTCCCTTTACCCCACACAGAACCCTGTCAAAGAGCCAGATCATACTATGGAAAAAGATTGTTGTACAACAATTAAGGTGAGTATAAAGTATACGGGGGCTCCATATCTTGTTAAATCTTTTGAGTCTCTGGTTAAGACTTGCTATGTTTTTTTCAGTTCTAAGATTAGCCAGAAACTCATTTAACCATTCCGTGTATATAAGTTCAGCAGTGTCCTTCCAATGTTTCAAAACCAGCTTCTTGACTGACATTGACATTTAAGTTATTTGATATTTGTGATTAAGTACCTGAACCTCTGAGAGGTCCCCAAGTAGACAGATACCAGGAGTAAACAAATCATTCAGACCTAGAAGGGGATCTGCCTTCTGTTTAATGAGGGTCCATAATTTGACCACTTTTGGACATGTCCCAAAAATATGGAGCAGCTTACCTTCTCCTTGTGAGCACCGCACCCAAGTAGAAGAGTCAGAATAGCCAAAGTTAGCTAACTTTTGAGGGTAGTAATATATGTTATGTAATATCTGGAACTGCATTAGTTGCAGCATATCTTGGGTAACAAAACAATGGCAATTCTGCCAAAGAAGAGGCCAGTTAATAGTCTTTCCTGGGAAAAGGATGAACCAGAAAGTTATAGGACCAAAATATCCAGGATATTTCAAAGTATATAGGGTCTCATACATTTTGGAGACTGCATGTGGAAGTCCCACTAGTGGTCACAGTTCTGTCCAGAAAGGTGGATTAGAGGGGTTAGAATGGACTTGTCCAAATGTTTTAACCAGAAGGTGGTGAAGCTGATAGGTTTTGAAAATATTAAACACTGGAATACTGGCTTTAGCCAGTATTTCAGAGAAGGTGAGTCATATCCCATTATCCTTAGTAAAATAACTGATTGAACATTCTCCTATTTGTGATAGCCAACCAGATAAAAGAGTTTTACCACCTATCTTAATATTGGGGTTGACCCATACTGGTTGAGACGTCACAGGTATGAGCATATTCAAAGAAGTTACCTAACTGGGAGTGAATTCTAATGGAGACAGCAATGGAAGAAGTCTTTAATGACGATGGGAGAGATTTCAAATCACTATACATGAGAGAGGCTGGGGAAGGTCCTTGCATTTTCAGGATATCTTTTTCGATCTTGAGCCAAATTGGGGTAAATAGTGAAGAGGCTAACCGATCTCAAGAATCTATTCATTTGAGATATTTATTGGCCCGACTGGCCCAGTAATACAAGTCAAGATGTGATTGTCGTAGACCTCCTTTAGCTTAAGAAGCAGCAAGATTGTAGAACTCCAGTCTGGATCTTTTCCCAGGCCAGATAAAATCTGTAAAAAAGTCTGTGTACCTTTTTAAACCAAGTTAAAGGGAGCCAGATATTTTGCAAACTGAGGGGATAAAAGAGGTAAGGAAAAACATTCATTTTTAACAGGTTGATTTTGCCCCAAAGTGATAGTGGAAGAAAAGACCATCTTTGCAGGTCTTGTTTAATTGTATGTATAAGGGAGTCTAAATTAAGTTTCAAAAGCTGGATTGAGTTCCTCGTTAATTCAATACCTAGGTAATGCAGAGAATTTGTTTTCCAAGAGAATTCTAGATTGGAAATATCATGCTTCACAACCTTATGGTTAAGGGGAAAAACTACTGTCATTTCAATGTTTAACTTGTAGTTGGACATTTTGCTAAATTCTTCAATAATTTCTAACATGTGGAGTATTGAAGTGGTTGGATGCACTACCTGAAGGAGCAGGTCATCTGCATACGCTGATACTTTCACTATGTGGTCCTGAATGATGATACTTTGAACCTCTGATGCTGCAACCAATCTATGATAAGGGGCTCCAAATATAGATTAAAAAGCAGGGGTGATGGGGGAAACCCTGTCTTGTGCCAGATTGCAGTGGGAATGCTTCTGACAAAGCTCCGTTGTTGGAAATACAGGCTTTGGGAAATCTATAAAGGGTACCTATCCATTTTTTGGAAGGTCTGGGGGAAGTGGAAAGCTTCCAGGGTTTGTAAAAGGTAGGTCCAGTTGACCCGGTTGAATGCCTTTTTCGGTATCCAGGGACACCAAAGCAGCGGGAAGTTGTCATCCCTGGATACCAAAAAAAACATGTTTCAAGGTGAATAAATGGTCTGATGAGGATCTCCCCTTCATGAAGCCTACCTGTTCTGGTCCTATCAAGTCCGGAAGAATCATGTTGATACGGTTGGCTAAGAGTTTAGATAGGATTTTAATATCTTGATTGAGGAGAGAAATTGGCCTATAATTAGTTAATAAATCAGGGTTCTTATTGGGTTTGGGCAAGAGGACTATAAGGGCTTCGAACAGTGACTTATCAACCTCAGCCCCGGAACAGATATAGTGGAAAAATGGAACCAATAAAGGTGTAAGCTTGTTTGCAAATGTTTTGTAAAAATTAGGGGAAAACCCATCTGGTCTGGGTTTTTTTTCCGTAGGGAGGCTCTTAATTACTTCCTCAATCTCTGCTTGTGAAATAGATGTTATCAAGGTAGATTGTTGTATATCAGATAGGTGGGTAGGTGAGAGTTTAACAAGTATTGATCAGTTTGTGGAATGGAGAGGGGGTTACCATAGGACCATATAATTTTTTAAAATAAGTGCAGAATTCAGCTACTGTCTCCGAAGGAGAAGCTAGTAAGGAGCCATCATTCATGGAACATATTGCTGCAATTAATCTGGAGAATTTTTGTTGTTTAATACGTAACGGCAATAGGCATCCTGCCTTCTCCCCTTGATCAGTGTAAGAGGCTTTGGCTTTAAGAACTGCATATTCTGCCCATTTGCTTAATAGTTCCAAATAGGAATTCTTCAGTTTAATCAATTCTTGCCTATATTGTTCTGGAGAATGAGGGGAGAGGCTGATCTCTTTTGCTCAGATTTGGAACAACAGAGACTGTAATTGACTTTCTCTATCTTTTTTCCTTTAAGAAGCCAAACCAATTACTATCCCTCTCATACAGGCTTTAAATGCACACCACTCCACAACTGGTTTTCCAGTGGAGTTGAGGTTACTGGAGATAAACTGATCAATTTGGTCAGAAAAATATTTGTCTACTCCTGGATCTTTCACCAATTGATTTATTTATTTGCTTTTGTTAACCAGGTTAGCACACTAGACAACAAGTGCCTATTTTCAGGTGTGACCCGAGAGGTTACAGAGTACATAAGAAATACAATACATAGTCAGGGTACATACAGGCCCATGAATAAGTGGGTGGAACAGCAACATGGTACAACTGTCATTTCATGGTAAGGTAGGCAGTAAGCAACAGGATACAAAACAGCAGTTGAGAGGTAGGTTAGCAACAGGTAACACCATGACAGAGAATACAACAAAATTACACGACAGTACGTGAGCACCTAACATTAGAGAGAATGCGCTTCACACATTGTGCAGCTGGATGCGGGAAGTGCTAAGACAGGAGTGCCTCCCCACCAGGAGGGCTGAAATGTGTTATGCAGGTAAACAGCAGAGATTAGCAGTGGTCAGTGTATCAACCCACAGTCTCCCAAGTGTATCCAGGGGGAAGGAGAGACTATTCTAGAACTATGTAGCACAAAGACAGGCAGAGGCAGTTTTGAGGAAGTTCCAGAGGGATGTTTTGAAGCAGGGGTTGGAGGGAGATGTACGTACAAGGGCGGGAAGGGAGTTCCACAGCCTAGGCGCATAGACGGAGAAGGCCCGGTCACCTGTGAGGGTGCGGGTCTTAGGAACCAGACGGATCTGAGTAGCACTAGAACATAGGTGGGAGGCAGGGGTATCATATTTGAGGGGGAGGGCAAGTGCAGAAGGAGTGGCTGTTCTAACTATGTTATCAACAAAGTTGCCAAGGACAAATGTGCAGTGTTTTTCAGGGAGGAGCCACTCCAGCTGGAAGTAGAGCTCACAGTGATGCGTAAGGCGAGGTGTGGAGAGTGCAAAGCAGAAGATGTTGTTGTAAGCAGTATCCCACTTTGCTAGGCTAGAATTCAGGACTGGAGCAAAATCTACAAGTCCATAGCAAAGTGTGGGAAGGAGTATCCCCCTGGTTATGGTGAGGTGAGCAGCCGGGGTGAGGCAATCTTTTGCCCTGTAGGCAAGTCCAAGCTTCCGGTTTGTGGCTTTACAGACATTCCAAAGGTGCATGGTAAGATCCAGTTGTGGATCGAGGGTAACATATAGGTACTTAACAGTGTCAGTGACCAGCAGGAGGGAGCAATTAGCTCCATATATCATTAGAGGAGTAGGGCCGGAAGTGGTTTTGGCCACTGAACCAAACAGCATGGCCTGGGTCCTATCCAGGTTGATGGTGAGTTTGTGTCCCTCCAGCCAATTCTGGATATGATCGAAGTCTGAGTTAAGTCAGGAGCTGGTGCTAGAAATGTTCTGAGAACTGTACAGTACAATGAGGTCATCCGCGTATAGAGTTGGGTGCCCGTAGGTAGCAACAGAGGGCAGCTCATTTATGAAAAGGGAAAACAGAATGGGTCCAAGGATGGATCCCTGGGGGACTCCGAAGTTAACGGGGGAAAGGGCAGAGAGGGTTCAGTTGAAGCAGGATTATTGCTGCCTTCCCCCAAGGTAGTCAGAGAACCAGACTAGGGCTTGGTGGGAGAATCTGAGGGACTGAAGAATGGTATGGAGGAGGGAATGGTCAACCCAATCGAAGGCCTTAGAGAGGTTGATGAAGATGGCTCTGGTCAGTTTGCCTTGGTCGGTGGCTGACCAGATCTCAGAGGTAACCACGGCAAGCACAGTTGATGTGCTATGCCCCTTTCTAAAGCCATGCTGGGCTGAGGAGAGAACTGCATAACCCTGAAGGTAGTGGGAGAGTTGAGAGGCAACTGCCTTTTCTAGGAGCTTACAGGTTGCCGAGAGTATGGCGATGAGGCGATAGCTTTTCATATCCTTGGGGTCTCCTTGTTTGTAAACAGGGACAATCTTGCCCACTTTCCAAGCATCAGGTATGATCCCTGAGATAAGTGAAGAGTTAAATATATGAGTGACTGGCCTGGCGAGGAGGGGAGCCCCCAGGCTCAGCAACTTTGATTCGAGGCTGTCATGACCTGCACCTGTGTGGTGGGAGAGCCCAGCTAGGAGTTCCTGGGTCTCCCCAACTGAGATCCGTTTGAGGTAGAATGGCAGCCGAGGGGGTGCCCATCATGCCATATGGGGCAGAGAGTTGGGAAGACAGAGGAGTGGGCAGGTCAGTGAACATGCAGTTAAATGCAGTGGCATAGTATGAGGGTTATTGCAGTTGAACCCCCCGATATTCATGTCAGCGGTCATTTCCTTGGCAGACCCACTGACCAGGTTTCTGATGTTTTGCCAAAAACACCTGGGGTTGTAGGCCGAGGCTAGCAGGGCAGATTTGCAGTACTTGCTCTTTGCGGTGCGTATGGCTCTCTCGGAGGAGTTTCTCAGCCGCCGGTATTCGAGGATGTCATTGTTGTTGCGGGAGATCTTGTGTTTCACCCAGCATTTGTCTCTCTGCTTCATGGGGGAGAATAGTCCATCATGAAGCCACTTTGTGACCGTGCCCCTCACCTTCCTTTTAGTGAGGGGAGCATGCCTATTTTGCAAGGGGGCAAATACGGCTAGGAACTTATCAAGGGCTGCAACGGGGTCATTTGTAGCCGTGACCCTAGACCAGTCAGCACATCGTAGGTCATTGAGGTAATCGTTTAGGATGAGATTGGAATAGTCCCTCATCTGGATCACTCTGCAGGGGACTTTGGGTGAGGAGGTGCCCCATATGCAGTAGGTTGGAGAGTGATCTGAGAAGACGTCAGGGAGAGTTCCCGAGTGGACAATTCTGTCCAATCTGTTGCTTAGAACCCAGTCAATAAGTGAGCCTTTGTCCCCCCGAGAGGAGATCCTAGTGGGCCCCGTGATGATCTGGCTGAGAGCAAGGCCTGGCAGAAGAGGCTCAATTAGCTTGGTATTAGGCCCCAGCCAGTTGAGGTTGAGGTCCTCCAGGATAAGCAACTCATTAGAGCCAACCTTTTCTTTTAGGTGGTCAAGTAGAGAGGAGAGTCCTTGAACACCACCCTTCAGAGGGTTGTAGGCACAGACTAAGTGCACCTTTTTAGTGTTTCCAAGTAGGAGGAGTGAGTGGAGGAACTCATAGGCTGGGGGTTCAAGAGGTGAATGAAACACTGTAGACACGTTAAGGTGCACCCTAAAATATAGGAGCACGCCTCCCCCACGCTTACTGCCTGCCTTGTCACGCCAGATGAGGCTGTATCCAGGGAGGGTGCACGCGGAGTCGGGGATGCGAGGCTTCAGCCAAGTTTCTGTGATACCCATAATGTCCAGCTTGTAGTGGGCTGCCCAGGTCGTGAGTTCTGCTAGGTTTTGTAGGATACTGCGGATATTGAGGTGCACTATTTTTAGGCCTTGAGCAGATATCCAGGCTGTGGGGGGCTTCAAGGAGTACAGGGTACGTGGAGAACCTTGGCAGCTGGTTAAATTTCCAGCCTGTGCAAGTGGAGCCATGGCCCCTGTCATGTTTGGCAGCAGGAATGCGTGAGGTACCCAGCAGAGGAGATATCCCAAGTGAAGTGGCAATGCAGCTGGCATCAGCAGGTGTTGGCGCAGTGTGGTCGTCTTAGCCAGGTGCTGGCTAACAGGAAGACAAGGCAATTTCACTTTAGTGAGAAAATTGGGGTCCCACCCTAGGCGTCTGGTCTGGGGTGGACTTTCCAGAGGGAACCCTGGAGATAGGCAGTTAGGAGTTGCAGAGACCAGGGGACAGGGCTAACTCATAGAAACTAGGAGACAATGTAAATTAGAGAAAACAAGCTCAATTCATATGTTTTAGACTAACAGGATTGAGCTAACAGGCAGATTACTACAGAGGGACTTCTGGTGGTGAAAATGTATAGCCTGCTAATGGCAAAGTGGGCTGATTGGTTTTCGCACAACACGTGGCATCAGCTATAAAACACAGTGACAACCATGGGTGGTGGTGGGGGCGGTGGGGCAGCCGGCGAAGCCAGTGGGGCCAATCCTGCATGCAGCTCCTAGGCAACGGAGCACCCCACATGGCATGGCAGTTTGCAAGGCCCTTCCAGAAGTCCTCTTAAGGCACTTTCAGCAGTGCTTATTTGCAAGGTATTTCAGTTTTTCTTTTGCCATCCAGCTTGCTTTAATGTGCGGCTTGCAGTGGAGCTCAGAAGGAGATTTACCTGAAAGCGTGGTCTGGAGGGTGGGGGAGGGCTGGATTCATTAGCCCTCGTGACCTCCGGGTCAGAACCCTCACAGGATCCAGGAGTCCAATCTGTGGGAAAGAAGAGTTCAGGTAAGAATCATTTATAGAATGGCAGGAGGGCGTGGGGTAGGGAAGGAGTGCAAATGGGGGGGAGACCTGAGTTGAACAGAGAAAGGACAGCGAGGAGCTGAAATCAAATATCTCTACAAAGTAGCTCTAATGGTAAGGCTGTTACACCAGGAACTGAGTCCGCACACTCCCCAAAACACCTTAAATCTCCGTAGTAGCGTATTTAAAGGCAATTTGCAGGGTTGAAAAATGCTGTGATGAAATTAACTAGCCCCCGGTTAAACCGAATTGGGAGAGAGACTGCAAAAGGTTGCCACTCCGCTAGCACTCTCGAGTACAAATTCAGCAGGCAGAGTTACCAGCTACTGGAGTTAAGTGTAATACACTGCCGAATAACTAGCAGGCTATGGTAGTGATTCAGCCAGGGTTATATTAAAGCAGCATATAATAAAAGGGGGAGGTCTGGCACCCAGATAAAATCAAAACTTTGAGCAACCACAGTAAAATAGCTTTACAGGCGTTTCTTTGAGCAGACAATGGAACTTTTGCACTGAGATTTGGTGCCAATCTGCAAACACTATTTGTAATGAGAAATGGCATCAGAGGATAAACAGACAGAGATTGCAGTTTTCACTAAATATTTAGCCTACAAAAACTATCGGCACATGTGGGGGACAAAAAAGAATTAAGCCCCTTTAAATACGCCAATCCCAACCCTGCACGCAGCTCCTAGGCAGCGAAGCACCCCGCGTGGTGTGGCAGTTTGCAAGGCCCTTCCAGAAGTCCTCTTAAGGCGCATTCAGCAGCGCTTATTTGCAAGGTATTTCAGTTTTTCTTTTGCCATCCGACTTGTTTTAATGCACATCTTGCAGTGGAGCTCAGACAGAGATTTACCTGAAAGCATGGTCTGGGGGGGTGGGGGAAGGCTGGATTCGTTAGCCCTCGCGACCTCCGGGTCGGGACTCTCACAGGATCCAGGTGTCCAATCTGAAAGCATGGTCTGGGGGTGGGGGAGGGCTGGATTCGTTAGCCCTCGCAACCTCCAGGTCGGAACCCTCACAGGATCCAGGTGCCCAATCTGAAAGCGTGGTCTGTTGGGTGGGAGAGGGCTGAATTTGTTAGCCCTCACGACCTCCAGATCGGAACCCTCACAGGATCCAGGTGTCCAATCTGAAAGCATGGTCTGGTGGTGGGGGAGGGCTGGATTCATTAGCCCTTGGTACCTCCGGGTCGGGACCCTCACAGGATCCAGGTATCCAATCTGAAAGTGTGACCTGGGGGTGGGGGAGGTCTGGATTCATTAGCCCTCGCTACCTCCAGGTCGGGACCCTCACCGGATCCAGGTGTCCAATCTGAAAGCATGGTCTGGGGAGTGAGGAAGGGCTGGATTCATTAGCCCTCACGACCTCCGCGTCGGAACCCTCACAGGATCCACCGTGTTCTTTGTTTAGGAAGGGAAGCAAAGGAAAACTGACATTTAACTGGGGGTCCTGGGTGGATGGATGAGTCTAATACTCCGGGGAGGAGCGATTGTGTAATTAAGAGGTAATTGATATGGGAAGAGGTCTGATATACTTAAGAAGTGAAGGTATATTGCTTCTCGATAGGGTGTAAGACTCATTAAAATGTCACATAGACCTAACTGGTCCACAAGGTCCCACACTGCTCTTTGGGCCAGAGAAAGGCCTTTACAGGAAGTTCCAGAGTGATCTAAGCAAGGGTCAAATGTTATGTTTAGATCACCCCCAATAATGATTGGGATGGATAAAAAGAGGGTTAGTATATTAATTAAATGCATGAAAAATCCAGGAGAGTCAACATTAAGACCATATATGCTGCCAAGTAGGATATCTTCTGTGTGTATAGTACCTGTAACAAACAGGAATCTGCCCTGGGGGCCTTTAATAATTTGAGATGGAGAAAAGGAAACGGACCTGGCAATTAAGATCATTACCCCACAGCTTTGAGTGGAGCCTCCTGTTGAGAACACTTGCCCAATTTGCTGTCTTCTTAATTTAGGGGCTTCTGAGTCCAGTAGGTGAGACTCTTGTAGACCAAGTACATCTACTTTCAATACAGATAGATGTTTTAAAATGTTGTATTGTTTAAGTTTCCATCAAGCCCCTTAACATTCCAGGAAGCCCATGTTAAAGATCTAGCCATTTTATCCCTGAAATAGTGCCATCCTTATTTTCAACTGTTGGGAATAAGCATACTACATTAAATAATAGCAGTTTAATTCATGAAAACTGTTCTAGATTTAATTTTCTATTACTATAGAAACATAGAACCATTAGAAGATGTCAGCAGAAAAGGACATCTTGGCCCACCTAGTCTGCCATAAAGTTCCCACTGACTATGCTACCCTAGACCCTAATTGATCTCCAGCCTTACCACTCCCCAGCCCTGTTACTAAGGTTCCCCTGTGTCTACCCCATGCATGTTTGAAACCTGCTACTGTTTTGGTACCCACCACCTTTGTTGGGTGGGTGTTCCAGGCATACACCACCCTTTCTGTGAAGAAATATTTCCTCACATCCCCTCTAAATCTCTTCCCTTCCAGCTTCATATTATGCCCCCTTGTCCTTGAGCATCTCTTTCTGTGCACTGTGCCTCCCTCCTATACCTTATTGCTCTAGTTAGTACTGTTTAATTTCTGTTCTGTACTGTCTAATTTGTTTTACGCCTATTGCCAGTATCTCTCTTGGATCTGTAAAAAATTAGAACAGACTTAAAATACTCACTTAGGACTACATCTGGGATCACTATTTGTGTTCCTAGATGTAATTCTGGATATGGTGAAAAAACATTGACATCATCAGTCTCTAAGACATGGAATTGTAAAGCAAAGAAATTAAAGATATGTGAGTTGATATCCTTGGCTCGTTTTAAAAAGTATTTTGCTGGGCTTTATAATAAACATTGTAAATGTTATGGATAATTGAAGAGCTATCCGGGCATTTGTTAAATAATACATTTTTTGTAACGTTTGACCTGTTGAGTTATGGTTTGTTTTATATGTACTGTTTCTTGATATGTTTGGATGCAATTGAAAAGGAGATAGTGTTATCTCAATTTGTTATCCAATAAAAAGTTGAAGTTGAAGTACTGACTCTCCAGTGTAAACATATTGAATCTTACTTCATTGACTGGACTAGTAAGTAACATTTTATTGTTTTTTTTTTAATATCCCATTTAAGGGTTATTTTATTTCATATCTGATGTAAATGTTCATGTATACTTGAC
Source organism: Neoceratodus forsteri (assembly GCA_016271365.2). Lineage (NCBI taxonomy): Eukaryota > Metazoa > Chordata > Ceratodontiformes > Ceratodontidae > Neoceratodus > Neoceratodus forsteri. The sequence goes on from CM057458.1 coordinate 1,092,720,065, forward strand.
ATTTTTGTCATTTTATGATGTCAGAATGGACTAAAGTACAGTACCTTCATGCTGCCTCAGCTTATATTACTGCATATCAGACTTGAACTCCCACTCAACTACCATGGGTTATAAACTGACTGCTTTACTTGTGTGGAGTGGGTGCACAGACAGAGCTATTTCATGGCATTTTATTTTTTTTTAACTGTTACCACATTACAACTGTCAGTGCTACAGTAAATGAGCTTCGCTACGTGAAATAAGTAATTTTTCACCAGGAACTGTCAGTGTTAATGAACTTAGTAATTTTTTTGCACCAGTCTTGAGACAGCTATTTCTGCAGGAAAGACAAAGGATCTGTAGCTGGCATGCTGGGCTGACGCTGAACTGGAAATGAACTGGAAGTGATGGACAGCAGTAAAATAGTGTGCCACAGAGGGGAGGGTGGTGGGGAAACAAAGAAACGGTACTAACTGCATGTGCTTCAACTCCACTGGTGGAAGGACACACTCTAAGTATCTGGCCATGTGTTCCACAGTCCCATTTTCCTATGTCATAGGACTCTACAACATCAGTTGAACAACTTCATTGTCAACCGACATTACAATGATGGCTCTATGTTGACTGCAGTTGCAACTGGCATAGAACCAGTCACTGTAGACTTTTTTTCTTTGGGGGGCTTCAACCCCTGAACCCCCCATGCAGGCAGCTCTGCCCCCTCACACCCCCATAATTAAACTAATCAACTGTGAGTCAGAGTTGATTCAGGGAGGGGTGTGAGACCCCCAGAAAGCAGTGCTGGATCTTGTGGGGACAGTACAGCAACCTGTCGATGTTGACGCTGTACTATCATTTGCAGTGTGGGTGTCGATGTGTGATTGCATACAACATCATAGCACTATGTCATGCATAGCTTTTGCTGTGCAGTCATTAAAAAACATGTGGAAGGAGACAGAGAATGAGAGACAGAGGAAGCTGCATCAGGATACTGCCTGGTTGCTGCAGGTTCCACGTGCTTATTTTGTACTGAACTTCACAAAGGGAGGCATTTTAAAAAGGGAGCTACTTGTTAAAACAAGTGCTTAAAAGAATGAAAACAAATGGTTTCCCTTCACAGTCAGTGTGTCAGGCAGCCAGAGAGAGGGAGAGGGAGAGGGAGAAAGAGACAGAGTGAGAGAGAGAAATGGAGAGAGATGAGGGAGAAAGACAAAAAGGAAACCAGAGAAAGAGAGAGAAAGAGAGAGAGAGAGAGAGAGAGAGAGAGATGAAAAAGGAGAAAAAAGAGAGAAAGAGAGAGAAAAACAGTGTTCTACTTGCCGGCAGACACATTCTGTAAGCATGCTAGCTGATTCCTTATACAGACACAAAGCCTACCTTACACAGACATTTTATTTTTTTGTGAAGCCAGACTACCACAGATTTTTATCTGTACATATACAAAAAAACTGTGTTAATGCACCAGTCAGGATTCAGATTAAAGTGACAAAAGCAGGGAAATGTGGCATTAGGGTTTCCAACCCTAACTACCACCCCACCCCCAACCCAAGCAGGAAAACAAAAAAAATATGGTTTTTGCTATCCTGACTGTTGGCAAATTAGGGGTGGGGTCTTTCTTAGGGTTCTCAACCCTAACACTAACCCCATTTTGATATAGTGTTGAAATGTACAGAACTGTGTCTCCCCACATGTTGCCAACAACCTCTGGGCCCTACCTGAAGATAACATATCACTTGTCATCTTATTTGGTCATGGAATGGGGTAAGAGGGTTGAGAACTCCAAGGAAGACCTCACCCCTGATTCACCAACAGTCAGGACAGCAAAAACTGCAATGTTTTTCCTTTTCCTGCTTGGGGGTGGGGGTGAGGAGTTAGGGTTGGAAACTAGGGATGGGCAGATACTAAGATACCTAACCCTAAAGACTACCTATGGGTACTTTTAAAGTACCCTAAAAATACTGGATGAAAACCGAATAGTTGGGTTGCTTCTGGTAGTTACTGTCTGACCAGTTCTACTACCCAATTACCCATTACTGACCATAACAAAAAAATCACGTGAAAGACTGAATTTTTTTTATTACACTGTTTGTTAGGTGCCCTAAACCATTACTGCCATGGTGGGCATTGCTGAGGCAGGTACAAGAGACACAGCTGCTCTTAGTGAGATGGCTGCTGTTTCTAAAAATTATACCCATGGCATGCATTGCTCAGGCAGGTTCAAGAGGCACAACTGCTCTTAGTGAAACTGCTGCAGTGTCCAAAAATTATACCCATGGTGGGTATTGCTGATGCAGGTACAAGAGGCTCAGCAGCTCTTAGCGAGACTGCTGCTGTATCTAAAACATATACCCATGGTGGGAATTGCTGAGGCAGGTATGAGAGGCACAGCTGCTGTAAGTGAGCCTGTTGCTATTTCAAAAATTATATCCATGGTGGGCATTGCTGAGGCAGGTACGAGAGGCACAACTGCTGTGAGTAAGTCTGCTGCTGTTTCAGAAAATTATACTGTGACAAGCTGGTCTATGGTAGATGGAGAGGCAACACGCTGGGTTTAATGTTCACAGAAGAAAATGTACTTTTATTGCTCCAAATGTAAGTTATTGCTCCAGAAAAGCATAATCAGGCAGTTCAACTTCTCTAGCCTGGTCAGGTAACATAAAGGTTAACACAAAACAGTTCTTTCAGGCTGACTTGACAAAAGGAATCTTTGAACTACCTATGTGGGCCAGCAGTTTTCCAATATACAGTCTCAAAAAAAAACATCAACGGTTTGTGGGCCAGCAGTTTTGAATGCACAGTCTCAAATCAAACATAAACGGTTTGTGGGCCAGCAGTTTTGAATGCACAGTCTCAAATCAAACACAAACAGTTTTCCATTTTAGCCTTATTCATAGGCTATTATTGGCAGTACATTCTACTCACTGTTTTTGGCCCAGCTGGCTAGGCTGATCTTTTACCTCAGGACTCTCTGCTCTAGAAATGGTCTCTTTCTCCACAGCAGGTTTCAACTTCTACCCAAAGGCTCTGTCCAATAATTAACCATTCTCCTTGGCTTTTTGCACTGGTTCCTGTCTTACATTCCACCCTCCATCTTGCAGGGTTCTCTGCCTAGGAGTGTCTCCTCCCTGCAGCAGTTTCCAGCTTCTAACTGACTCCTTGCTGGATTCTCTCTGCCTTTTAGCAATCCCTCTAATCAGCAACACCTGGGGAGGCACCCCTCTTGCCTGTTCATGTTCCATTTCCTGCATTTCCTCAGCCTCAAACAAGATGTTAAACTCTTGTTTCCAGTGTAGTATTTACACTGTCACATACCTCCCCCCTCTGTGCAAAGGCACAGTTGGTCAGACCCTGACCATTCCCCTCCCAGGACAGGAAGTCCGTGTTTCCATTCTGGGTCCCGGCCCAGTGGTGCACCATAAAGGAAAATGGCTGGATGGCCAAGTACCACCTGGTGATGTGGGGGTTGTCATCCTTCATCACCTGTAGCCACCTCAGAGGGGCATGATCTGTGACCAGGATAAACTGCCGGCCATGCAGGTAGTGGCAGAGGGTGTCCACAGCCCACTTGACTGTGAGACACTCTTCCTCATACCGCATAATTTTTCTCCTGGGGAAAGAGTTTCCAACTGAGGTAGAGGATAGGATGTTCCTCCCCCTCAAACTCCTGGGAAAGCAAGGCTCCTAGCCCAACTTCAGAGGCATCCGTCTGCAAGATAAAGGTCCTGGTGAAATCAGGACTGTGTAACACTGGCTCTCTGCACAGTGTCACTTTGAGTTGTGTGAAGGCCTAGTCACACTCCTCTGACCATTGGACCTTACTGGGGCAGATTTCCAGGTGAGGTCTGTAAGGGGGCTGGCAAGGGTGGAAAAGTGCAGTATAAACCTGTGGTAATACCCTGCCAATCCTATGAAGGCCTCACCTGGGTTTTTGTGGTGGGTATAGGGCACTCAGCTATGGCTTGGACCTTACTGACCAAGGATCTCACCTGTCCATTGCCTATACAGTATCCTATGTACTTTGTTTCAGCTTTGGCCAAAGCACACTTCACTGGATTGTCTGTCAGCCCTGCTTCTCGTAAGGACTGTAGTACTGCTGCCACCTTGGATACATGGGACTCCCAATCAGTGCTGTGGATCACCACGTCATCTAGGTAAGCCGCTGCATAGCGGCATGGGGTTGCAGCAAGTGATTCATGAGTCTTTGAAAGGCTGAAGGTGCCCCATGTAAGCCGAAAGGTATGACATGGAACTGGTATAGCCCAAAGGTGGTAGCAAATGCTGTCTTTTCCCAAGACTCTGGGGTCAAAGGGATTTGCCAGTACCCTTTCATTAGGTCCAAAGTCATGATGTACTTGGCTTCCCCTAGTCTATCCAAAAGTTCATCTACCTGAGGCATGGAGCAGGCATCAAACTTCAAGATGGCATTGACCCTGCGGAAATCAATACAGAAGCAGGTAACCTCACTTTCTTTTGGTACTAACACTATGGGGCTACACCAATCACTGCTGGATTCCTCAATCACCTCCAACTCTAGCATGTCCTGTAACTCCTTCTTAACAGTGTCTTGTACAGCTTCTGGCAAGTGATATGGTCACTGCCGCACCTTCTCCCCTGGCTCTGTTTCTATGTGATGAGCTATCATATGGGTTGTCCCCAGGAGGAAGGAGAAAACATCCAAAAACTGGCTTACCAACTCTCCTAGTTGCTGCTTCTGTTTGTGAGACAGCTGTTCTCCCATGGGACATGTATCCCCAGATTCTCATCCGGCACTTGGGGTCCAGATCCACTAAGTCTGGTTCATGGGAAATCACTAGGCTATCCCTCTGGCTCCAGAATTTCAGCAAATTGACATGGTAGATCTGGGTCTCTTTTTGCCTCTCTGGCTGGCAAACTTCATAGTCAACTGGACCCACCCTCTGGGTAACTTTGTAAGGCCCCTTCCATTTGGCTAGAAGCTTATTTTGGCTGCTCGGCAACAAAACTAGTACCTGATCCCCTGGTTTATATTCCCTCAATCGGGCTCCCTGATTATAATAGTACTCTTGTCTTTATTGAGCCTTCACCAGATTTTCTAGGGCAAATTTCCCCACCCGATCTAATCTTTCCTTCAATTGCAGGACATATTACACCACATTTTCAGTCTTGGGGTCAGATTTCTCCCACATCTCCTTTACTACATCAAGAACACCTCATGGATGGTGCCCATAGAGGAGTTCAAAAGGAGCAAATCCTGTAGAAGCTTGTGGGACCTCCCGCATTGTGAACATCAGTAAGGGAAGTAACTTGCCCCAGTCCCAGACCTCAGTGGTTATGAACTTTTGAAGCATTGTTTCAAGGGTTTTGTTGAATCGCTCCACGAGGCCATCTGTCTGGGGATGGTAGATCGAGGTCCTTATGGAGCTGATTCACAATAAAGTACAAACCTCCTGAGTCAGGCGGGACATGAAGTTAGTTCCCTAGTCAGTCAACATTTCCTTCAGTATTCCCATATGACTAAAGACCTTTAATAGTTCCCTGGCTACAATTGTGGCCAAAATGCTTCATAACGGGATAGCCTCAGGGTACCGGGTAGCATAGTCTACAGTCACCAGAATGTACAGGTACCCCCCTGCACTCTTTTCAAGGGGTCCCACTATATCAACCCCAATCCGGTCAAAAGGTGCCTCCATAATAGGTAAGGGCACTAAAGGGACCCTTGGACTGTTCTTCGGAACTACTAACTGGCACTTGGGACAAGATGCACAATAATCTTTAACATGTTGATAGATGCCCAGCCAAAAGAATTGGAGCAACAGTCGGGCTAATGTATTCTCCACCCCACAGTGCCCTGCCACAGGAATAGAGTGGGCGAGGCGTAGTAATTCCCCCTGAAAGACTTGAGGGATTAGCAACTGATGCTGGGTATCCTCCATCTGGGCCTCCTTACTAACTTGATACAGGATACCCCCTTGTAACTCAAAATGAGGATAATGTGCTGCTTGATTCTCATCTACCACTTCCTCTTCCCTGACAGCCAACTGGGTGTGTACTCGGCTGAGTATACCATCAGCCCGTTGTTCTTTGGCAATGTCCAGGCAGTGCTTTAACACATCTTGCTCTGATAGGGATGGCCCTCTGGGACTTTGGTTAGGTGGGTCAGTGTTAGGGTTGGGCTGTAGGACTGGACCCACTTTTGCCTTTTCTTCACCTCCGTCCTGTGCACCTGCCCCTACAGGACCCCTTTCCTTTGCTGCTCTACATTCTCACTTAGATTTGTGGGTTCTTGTCTGGGCATTAAAAATCCCTGGGTCCAGGAAAGGAAAAACTTCCCCAAGCTGCAGTTGGCTGGCCCCCCTTCCTTCACGACCCTGAGACTGGGTAATTACCAAAGGTAAGTCTGCTTTCCATAAGTCATCAAACCATTTCCAATCTCTCCCCAGTAACACCGGATACAGAAACCCCAGGGCAACCCCCACCTTTATAGTCTCTGTTTGGCCCCCCAGAGCAAGTGTAACCATAGCACCAGGGTAAGCCTTTACATCCGCATGCACACATCGGATAGGGATGGGGTTCTGGTCCTGCCAGTGTTGGGGGTTCACATGAGCCACCCTGACTAGGGTCTGGTGGCTTCCTGAGTCCACCACAGCCTCCATCTGTATCCCTTCTACCTCAATAGGGATCACAAAATCTCGGGATTCAGAGCCCCCACCCCCACTGTACAGTGAATACACATCTGTAAACGTGCAGTCTATGAATGTACAGTCCATGTCGGGGCAGTTCTTCACAAAGTGACCCTTCTGTCCACATGGGAAACATGCCCCTGTGTCTCGGCTATGGGGTGAACCTCCAGGTTTAGGTAGTGGACCCTCAGGAAATGATTTCCTGGGCTGATGGGTTGTCACCTTTCCCAAAGTCTGACCCTTATTTGGCCCATAACCCCCCTTCCTACATGCCCAAGGTCCATTCACAGTTCCAGCCAATATTCCTTCAGTCTGGCTCCTGGGACAATTCCCCATCTTCCCAGGTGGCCTTGTAAGCTGGGTCACAGGGCTGGAGGAGAGTTCAGCATCCAACACTTGTTCTGAGATCTGCATGGCCTCTGCTAGTGTGGTGATCTTCTGTTTGTGGATCCAGCTCTGAATTCCCGGGGACAAGATGTTCAGAAATTGTTCCAAGATGATTAACTCGGCCACCTCGGGCCACTACATCCTTTGGGTTTTAGCCAACACCAACACAGGTCTTGCAATTGTTGTCCCACTGCTCTAGGTCATGCACCTGCTGGAAATCTGAAGCTCCAGAACCTCCATTGATAACTTTCTGCATTGATGCCTAGGTGGTCCAGGATTGCTGCTTTCACCTCTGTGTACTCCCCGGCTGTGGTACTGTCCATACAGTAGTAGCTACAGACATTGCCAGCTATTTCCACATATTTCGCAAAATTTCTAAAGAGTTTCTCTCTGCTGTCCCTACTGTGGAAATGCAGAAAGCAGGAGATTTATCAAGAAATATAACAGAAATTTTGGGAAATAGCTGGCAATGTCTGTGGCTGCCACTGTAGCTCAGTAGGCTGCTTGGGCTTCCCCAGTCAGACAGTGGGCAAGGTGGGCAGCCCACTGGGGTCTGGGCCATCCAGCAGCTTCCGCCACTCACTCAAACTTTACCAGAAAGGCCTCAGGATCACCCTCAGATGTCATTTTGGTCAGCATGGCATTCATCCTAGGAACCCCTGACCCCACGATAGCCAGACCAGCCTCACCAGTAGGATCTTATTGTAGCTGTTGCACCAGGGACTGCAGGAGCTGCTGTTGTTGTTGCCCTAGCTGTATAAGAAACAGCTGTTGTGCCTCCTGTTGCACTTGTGCTTGTTGGGCTTGTTGTTGTGCCTCCTGCTGCTGCTGAGCCAGCTGGGTGAGAACCTGTTGTTGCTGAGCCTGTTGTGCCCATTGTTGCACCTCCTGTTGGGCTTGCTGTGCTTGTTGGGCCTGTTGTGGTACCTCCTGCTGCTGCTGAGCCCATTGTTGCACCTGCTGCTGCTGCTGAGCCAGCAGCCTGAAAGAACTGTTTTGTGTTCAGTGACATCTTCAGCAATTTATCCATATCCATTTTTCCAGAATGTAACTAGTCCTGTGCACTACAGCAGGGGTTCAAATCCCACTTCTAACACCATGTGTGACAAGCTGGCCTATGGTAGATGGAGAGGCAACATGCTGGGTTTAAAGTTCACAGAAGAAAATGTACTTTTATTGCTCCAAATGTAAGTTATTGCTCCAGAAAAGCATAATCAGGCAGTTCAACTTCTCCAGCCTGGTCAGGTAACATAAAGGTTAACACAAAACAGTTTTTTCAGGCTGACTTGATAAAAAGAATCTTTGAACCACCTTTGTGGGCCAGCAGTTTTCCGATATACAGTCTCAAACAAAACATCAATGGTTTGTGGGCTAGCTGTTTTGAATGCACAGTTTCAAATTCAACATAAACGGTTTGTGGGCCAGCAGTTTTGAATGCACGGTCTCAAATCAAACACAAACAGTTTTCCATTTTAGCCTTATTCACAGGCTGTTATTGGCAGTACATTCTACTCACTGTTTTTGGCTCAGCTGGCTAGGCTGATCTTTTATCTCAGGACTCTCTGCTCTAGAAATGGTCTCTTTCTCCACAACAGGTTTCAACATCTCCCCAAAGGCTCTCTCCAATAATTAGCCATTCTTCTTGGCTTTATGCTCTGTTTCCTGTCCTACATTCCACCCTCTATCTTGCAGGGCTCTCTTTCTGGGAGTATCTCCTCCCTGCAGCAGTTTCCAGCTTCTAACTGACTCCTTGCTGGATTCTTTCTGCCTTTTAGCAATCCCTCTAATCAGCAACACCTGGGGAGGCACCCCTCCCATTGCCTGTTCATGTTGCATTCCTTGCATTTCCTCACTCTCAAACAAGATGCTAACCTCTTTTTTCCCAGTGTAGTATTTACACTGTCACACATGCCCATGGCAGGAAGTGCTGAGGAAGGTACGAAAGATGCAGCTGCTCTGATTGAGCCTGCTGCTGTTTCCAGAAATTATACCCATGGTGGGCAAAAATAAAACTAAGAGTAGTATAGCACATGTGGCTGGCATGGTGGCAGTGGTGATGGTTCTATTTGTTTCATACACAGCTTAGTGATCATATTCAGTATCACTGTTTTTAGGCTGTTGTTCATGTTCAGAGTCAGAATCACATAATTCAGTGTTTGGGACAATTGGGATATTGTCAGCATTCATTTTGAGAAATATAAGCTGTTCTACAATTGCAGGACTTAGCAGTGTTCTGTGGCCAATGAATATACATCCATTTGCACTAAATATGCGTTCAAAATATATGCTTGATATAAATAAATATTATAGTAAGCTCTAAGAAATAGATAAATGTTGTGTTATTTTCTTTTAACCTCCCTTAAAAATGTAAAAAAAATCCTTTATGCTTTAAGTTTATTGTTTATACAGAAATCTCTCAATGTTTTCTGAGTGATTGAATAGTGTAGTGATTTATTTTTTTTCTCTTAAGGAATAAAAAATAAAGAATAAAAAAAGGAATATACACTTCAGGGTGGACTACTGAGATACATTATTGCAAGATTTGCTAGATCTGGCCATGTTGTCTTTTGTTTCCAATAGCGTAATGGATCTTCTTCGAGGCCAATCACAATATGGTCTGCAAAATACTTTTTTTTTTAATTTAATAAACTTTATTGAGAATAAGAATAACACAGCAGAACCAAATATCTGAACATGTATTTATTTATTTATTTTAAAGTTTTTCCAGGAAGGCATACTGAGCAGAGTACTGCTTGATTCCAGATGTGTCCTGGGGGTGGAAGACAATGGAGAAATACATCAATACAGAATTACAGAGAAAAAGAGCAATCATGTAACTATTAAGATAAGAACATAACAATACAGCGATAGGTAATTAATACATATAACTACAGGGTAAAATGGACATTACAAGTATACATCCCAACCCAAGCTCTCACCCACTCAACCCACCATGGTGGAGTGGTCTGCAAAATACTTCAGGATCATTGTGCTGCATGAGACAGTTACCAGTCTGGCAGATGAGCCAGCTGCATTTTCTTTACAGGATACTAGTCCATGTTGTTGCTGGTGACTCAGAAGTGATTTGCTTTTCTGATCCTGAACATAAATACCTGAGAAGTAGCTGTATATGTCCTTTCCCTCACTGATGACACTGGTGTTTGTGAAGAATAGTTAGATGTGCTATTATCTGCACCAAAAATGCACTATGACAGTTCGTCAGGGTTTGACTGCTGTACATTAGTTAATGGTGTTGGTGGGGCAATATCATATTTGGTTAGCAGAAGATCTCTCCAATGCTCAATGTCTTACCCTGCAGGAAGGACGGCTTCAATGTTCCACTTAAAGTGTGGATCTATCAACGTAGCCAACACATAGGTGTGATTCTTAAACATGGTATTTTGTCTCTGATTAGTCAACAGTCTGAGACTTAAGCCATTTGCCAGCATAACAGTGGTGGTGTCTTCTGACTGAAAGTCTCTCTTTATGTCATTAAAGAAAATGTGAAAAAATCTTATTTGAGGAAGAATTTGACTCAGAGTTGCACTGTCCACACTGACATCACATGTGGCAGCCTCAAATGGCTCCAATAAAGTGACCAAAGATTCAAGTTGAGTCCAGCTTCTGGAACTGAGCATGATGTCTGCATTACCTATTTGATTCTGTATGGCGTAGAGATGGGCATCCAGTGAACACAGCGACCGCGATGGAGCACTTTCAAAAAGGGCAGCTCAGTCACAGTGCCTGTGTTCAGAGCTAACTGGCAGGGTAGTGACTGGATACCTGGGTGCGTGAGGTAGGGCAATGGGAAGTGTATGCATATGTACATGCATGCACATGTGAGGGGGAAAGGAAGGGGAAGGGAGGTATGTGGGAGGGGGTGTAGTAGGCAGCTTTCGAGTTGGTTGGCTAGCATGGTGGGGAGAGTGGTCAGTTGGGTGTGCGGGGTGCAGGGTTCGGGTTCAGAGTGATGCATTTTTATTGTGCTGGCAGGCTGCTTTTATTTTTCTAAGAATTTCACCCCCCCGATATGCACCCCCCCGGGAGTTGAGAATCCTTAATTAGGAGGGGTGCAAAGCCCCCTGTGGGGGAGGTACAAGGGGCACAGCCCCTTTCATAAATGTAACTCCCATTGCTGCCTTGCAGTTTTTCATGAGTGTACATCACCGTAATTCATTTTGCGATGTACACTCATAAATGCTCACGATTGCTAGTCGCGATCGCCTCTATCACATAGAACCATAGTGATGCACAGTTTTTTCCTGTTCAATAAGCATTTCCAATACGTAAAATATTGCATTCTACCTGGTTGGAACTTTCTGCTTTAATGTATGCAATGGTAAGTTGTTTGACCACTGCAGCCCCTTCAGGATTTTTTGTGCTTTCACAGAATGGCTGAAATGCCCACATTTTTTCTTAGCAAGACCTAATAGGTTTTCAACATTTCTGTTTGCATTTAAGAAACTATGGATGAGAGGATTTAAACAATGTGCAAAGCAAGGTATGTGTTGGTAGTTGCCATCTCTAACAGCTTTGACTTTGTTGGTGCCATTTTCTGACACAATAAACCCTGAAGATAAGGAATATGGAGTAAGCCATTTCTGGAATTGATTTTGCAGTTACTGCAAAATATTCACAGAAGTGTGGTTTTCCACAAAGATTGTGACACATAATTCAGCTTGCATCCTATTGTTTATGGTAGAGCAAGGATTATTACTTTATGACTGAAAACTTTGCCCAATGATACCAGTCATGTAGTCAACCGTTTGGTTTCTTGTCCATATATCTGAGGTTATGTGAACCTGCTTCAACCCAGAGAGTTTCAACTGCTTAATGACTGCAATACACACCAAGTCATACAACCGTGGAACAGCCTTTTAGAGAAATATGTTCAACAGGGAATGATGTGCCATAGTTCAATCCAGTCCATGAACTTGAGGAAACGTTTTTGGGCAATAAAAGCAAAAGGGAGTTGACAATCAGCCAACAGCTCTGCAATGGCTCTATTTAACAGCTGGCATGTTGGATGCTTACGAATAAATTTTCATGTCCTTGCAACACTTTCTTTTAATGTTAGTTGATGAGAATCACAAGATATTTTTTTATTTTGGAGGGACTGTATTTTTCATGCCTTTTTCACTAGGAGTACTACTTTGGGTTTTTGCAGTATGTGGTGTCAGAAGAAAACAATCTGTCTGGGAAGACTGCAAGGACCCATCAAGTGAGTCAATGTCACTTCCTGCTTCCAGCTCATTGTCACTATGGTCACCACTGCCACTGCAACCTCCACTACCACCCATACCAAACACACTGTCCCCTGCCCTGCCCCACTCATTTGGGTGTTTTACCTTTTCATGTCATATCAATACTGATGTTCCAAACTTTCCTGCTTTGCCACCACAACTGATGCTTTTTTTGCACAGACTGCATACAGTTCAAGAGTTGTCTTCGGGGTCTATATAACAAAAATTCTGCACTAAAGATTTACCTTTTGTGCTTCGTAGCATGGTGCCTGGCATTATTTCTTCTACAGTCAAGGGACCTGGGGAAACCTAATGCTGCCATTTCCTCATTGACATGAATTGTTCTCATTCATGCTCATCTCCTTATTATTATGTTTAGCATATATTTTTTCTGCACTTGCCTCTCATGCCTTACAGTGGCATCCTCCCCTACCCCCTCATAGAAACTACAGATCTCATCACCACAAGATTTAGAAGAATTGGATGTGCTGTCATCATCAGGCGAGACATAGCCTGGGTTATCCCATTCGTAGTCCCCACTATCTCTATCATCTTTATCAGCATACACTGCCTCATCATCTGAGCTTATATTTGAGGAAGGATGCCTCCTTGTACTTGCATACTGCTTCAGCAGCTGGAAGTATCCAGGCACATGTGAAAAACATTCAGTTCCTCTACGAGTCACTCCAGTCAGTTATTTCTGAAACTCTACTATCATGTCATTGCTAACATGCTTTTTGGTTCAGGAGGACATTTAATGCCAGTCCTGGTAATGTTATTATCATTGTCACTATGTTCTTCATTAGTGCATTAATTCATATTGTCTACATCATTTTCAGTTGCACATGCAGTAGCACTGTGTTTCCTTTTGGTAGACTTAAACTGGGAAATATGAGACAGTAGACACAGCCATGAAAGGAATGGATATTGTTTCACTAACTGTTGCAGAGACAGACTGTAGCTGACTATGTCACAGACAGTAATAAATGACAGGACATCTAACAGGCAGTGTAATACAGCCTAAATGGCTTTTGCTAAGGTGCAGAGAGATGTCATACACAGTGTAGCTATTTCACAACAGTAATTAATGGCAGGGCTCAGAGCACCTAATAGATAGTGTAATACAGCCTAAATGGCTTTTGCTGTGCTGCAGAAAGATATCACACACAGTGTAGCTATGTCACCACAATAATAAATGACAGGGCTCAGGGCACCTAACAGACAACATAATACAGCCTAAATGGCTTTCACTATACTGCAAAGACACATGCATCTACCAGCCAGTGCCTTTCGTTCCCCACCCCCTTGCTACTTCTCTCTCTCCAGCACTGTACTGGATGATCCCCCAATTCCCCCTTCAGTCACCAACTGCTCCTTCATGGACTTTTTTTTAGTAGGTTAACTTTTCACCACAATTTAGGCAAAAACATTGAGATTGAGTGCCAGATTCCTTCCTCTCTCTCAACACTGTCCTGCTATCTACCCAATGGGCCCACAGCATATGGAACACAGACACCAGCACTGACCAATTAGATTGTCAGTCCAGTGTCATGTGCTTTTCTCGGCTGTGAGCACTAATGAAGGACCCCACAGGCTGCCCTTTCATGCCTGTTCCCAGCCTGGGAAGAGTCCCAGGACCCTATAGACTGCCTGCAATGCCTGTTTTACAAATAATTACATGTTACCTGACCAGTTACCCATGTCAAAACAACTCAAACCATGAAAGACACTATTTTGTTGGGTAGAGTAGTAAATTACCTGAACTACCCTATCTGGCAAAAAATCGCCAACACCCTAACACCCAGCCAATCCGGCTACCCAATGGGTAGCCTATACCTATTGGAAATCCTAATGTCACATTTCCCTACTATTGTTGCTTTAATCTGAACCCTAACTGGTGCATTAATGCAGTTTTCCACAAAGAATGTTCTTACCTTTTGAGACAGTAGAATTGTGTCCTCATTCATGCAGATCCCTTTGGGACTTTCGTGAACACATTCATCTGGCTACAAATGCACAGGGAACAGAGGGCCCTGCACATCAATCCCTCCATAGATGCACACATCCATCTGGCTGTGGAAGCACAGGGCCCTCCGGGTTGTATGATTCCATGCCTCCAGAAAAGCAATTTATGCGCTTAGTTGTAATTGTTTTTTGTGGGGCTCACTTCAAAGGAAAACATATATTAAACGTCACTCAACTGCCAGTAGTTGATTGTATATGGGCAAAAATATGTTTTTCATTTTTCTTTACTGATATGTCAGTATTGTTTTGTCAGTTTGCTCTGAAATCTGCTATGGTTGCAGTGGAAGACAAGACACACCTTTGGTGCATTTCTAATGATAATCAAACTTTCATTGTGGATTTGGCACTCTGATGAAGACTGGAGGGAAATTTGGCATGTAACATGAACCCCATAACTGTTTTGAGGGGTTATGTGTTAGTGCTGTAGTACTCATTGACAACTTTCTTTTTATATATAGTGCCCCTTACTCCAATTATTGACAAATGTATGGCTTGTTAAAGTTGCAGTGCTATCCTATTGGAATTTCATTTTTAAATGTTTATGTTTTTTTTAATATGGCCCCCTAAATTTTTTTGGAGGGCGTATTACATGTTAGTGTTGTAGAACTCATTGAGACTTTTGTCCCTTAACTCCAAATATTGGCCAAGTTACTAGTTTCAATTTCAGTTTTATTGGCCAATCATGATAGATGAGTACCATGATTTTTACAAATAACACTTACACATATCATATTTAAAATCAAGTTAAAACAAATGAACTGCTTTGTGCCGAGTGGGACATACAATAGTTACATATATACATTAACACACAATAGCAATCAATGCAGTATCCAGATTAAATCCTGCACTTTCAAAACAGATTGATTTAGTTACCTGTTCGAATTCCTATAAGCCTTTTTTGTTATACCTGACTACTGATGCAAACAAATTAGCCATGACCAAGGCTTCTTCATAGGTTCTGGGGTGTAATATTATAAAAAACCACATCATAAATTATATTTGCATAGATCATACAGGTAAGTGTCTAAGCAAGGTACAGGTTTACAACAGCATATAAGTCCTGCACTCACTATCCAAAGATAACACGCTGCTCAAAATATTGCCAAGTGAAGATCATTTATTAAAGTGCCAGTGCTAAAATACACAGTGCCCTAAAGTGTTTTGGAAACAAACTTTCCTTTCTCAAAGGATCCTTTGAGAAAGGAAAGTTTGTTCCTGAAACACATATGTATATGTATGCATTTTTCAATTAAACGGGCTAGACAAAATGTGTTATCAATTGTAGAAAAATGTTCTCTGAATCCAGCTTGAAATGGTGATAATATTGAATGAATTTGTATCCATTGTGTAAGTTTATCCAGTATGATCCTTGAAAAGATTTGAAAGGATATATTCAATAAACTAATAGGCCTAAAATTGCTGGGATTATATACAGATCCCTTCTTGTGTATTGGTACAATAATGTTGTTAGTCCAAACTTTTGGTATATATTTATGGCACAAACATAAATTTAAAAAAGCATGTGAGTATTGGTATCCAAAAATCACAGTATTTTTTATAAATTTCAGGGGTAATGAGGACATGACCTGGGGTTTTGTTATTTTTTAATTTAGTAATTGTTGTTTCAAGGTCTTGCTCAGATACAACCAATGATTCATAAGCACTATTCATAATTCCATTGATAGAGACAGAAACCTCTAAAACATCCTTCCAATTAAATATTTTTCTAAAATATGCAATACAAGCATCCTTCAGGACATGCACTGTGGAAGAGGGGGAGGTACAGTATAAGTTACAGCCCTTTGACACCAGATTCCAGAATCCGATATTATCATTTGTCTGAATTACCCTGACCATTTCATTCCATTGGTCATTTAAAGCTTCTATTCTCTTAGACTGGAGAAATTTAGTATATGATTTTCTGACTTTATTAAGTTTAGAGAAATTTACCTTAGCCAGATTTTTTTTTTGGTCCATCTTATCAATTTATTGAGTTTCTTTTTGGCTGCATGACATGAATTATCAAACCACAAATTCTTTATGGCTCTATCTGTGCTTTGTTCTTTATATATTAAATTAATTATATTAGCATTCACTTGACATAGCCATTGCTCAAATATGTCTCAATGGTTTGCATTCTGATTATTATTTACCACATTACATTTTTTCTTCCTAGTCTGTAAAACCTCCGTGCATTGTATCATTTTTTATTTTTGAATGGAAGAGTACTTTCTTCCAGATATGGTCAATTGTAGCTGTAAACTTTCAGCTTTGTTAGAAGTATCTTCTCCCTCATTTAGCTCAACTGTAAGTTTCAGAGAGGCATAGTCACTTTCAGCTCTAGTTGTAATAGATTTTGAAAAGATATGTAGTTTTCAGGGCTACAGAGGATATAATCAGTTAGACTCTGACAATTATGGGAGAAAAAACTTATTTTTCCATCTGGATCTCCAGGCAGTCTTCCATTTAGTATTAATAAAGCATTATCTTCAGCCAAGTTATGTTATTCCAGTCCATTGGCATTTTTACACATATCCATGCTTTTTCTTACTTTACATTCCATTAAATTCATTTCAGTTTCCAAAATATTTAGGTTATCATAGTTAGCTATTCGAGAATTGCAATCTCCTGCTGCAATAATAATTCCTTGTGGGAATTTTTTAAAGTAAAAACTATAACTAAAACTATGTCTTTAGATAGATTAGTCCAAATCCTTTTACTATCACTTTTTTCATTAGATAGAGGGATGAATACATTTATTGTATTATACAGATCTTTACCCCATTTCAAAATTAGTATCATATAATTTGGGTCAATTTTAAAGACTTTAATCAATGTAATATTTTTACCAATCTTGATGTAAGTTGTTAGGCCTCCAGAGAACCTCCCAAATTTCTTGATCGTATTTATTTATTTAGCTTTTGTTAACAAGGTAAGCTGCAGGGTCATGAAATGCATGGCAGCCATTTATGTTAACAGGCTCTTTAATCCAGGTTTTCTGAACTAGGATAATACCAAATTTGTTTATAAACTGTAACCATTCATTATCAGCCATCTTTCCAGATATCCCAGCAATATTCCATGAAAGTAAATTAGCATGATCCTTGAGAAGTATGTGGCTATCAGTCAAACTTGAATGCTGTGTACTACTTCTTTCAAGTCATATATTTTGAGACATTTGCTCTGATGCTGTCACTTGCCTTTTCAATGCATTCATGTCAGTTAACAAAAGGTCTACTTTATCCAGTTTTTCTTCCTCCTGTAGTAATATATTTGCTACTTTTTAGAACTGCATGTTAAATTGATTTGAGCATCAATCCCTTTAGGAAATGCCCTCACAACTTTCTGTCTATAATAATCCTCTATTTCAATACTCAGAATGCTGGCTAATAAGGCTGTAACAAATGGCTTTAGCATATCATTATTTTCTCCATATACTGTATTTCATTAATTCCAAAAAGTGATAGGGTACAAGTGTCATTCACTGTCCTCTCTATTTTGTTTTGGGTAAACTCCCATGTTAATTGTACCTGTATTGTAGAGAACATTTCTTGAGATATCTCCCTCATCAGATTTCCCTCTGTTCTGTTTTTACCTTGATTTGTTTGCCAGGTTATAGGTGGTTGCACCTGTAGCCCCAGTGTATGTAAACTTTGTTGTTTAAACCATACTTTTTTTTGCCAGTTCCATTTCACTTATTAGAACATAGATGGGAGCTTCCTCATCTTGTACATCTCTATATACTAAGATTATATCATCAGTGCTGATTTTAAGATTTCTGGGATTTTGCAACTTTTTTGATAAATTCCTTTTATTCTTAATGTTACTTCATTTGTACTTAACTTCCTTATAGATTGTGCATTATCAAATGTCATACTCTCTTTGTGTTTGTCAGTGCTTCCTTTCATGAGATTTTGTCCTGTCTTATTTTTATTCTTCTCCCTAGCATTGCTATTATTCTCAGTGTTTTTATTTTCAGAGAGACCAGGTATTTTTTCATTTCCTAACACAATTAGGGGTTCCAAGGGATCTCAAAGCATGACTTAGTTATTGTTTCCTTCCTTCCTTTTTTTATCCAGATATTTAGTTTTGATCGTTTCCTTTTTTCCTTTTGTTATACATTTTTATTCTTTCCTTTACCCTTTGATTTTTTTTTCCTTTTTTGTATATTTAATCTTGTTTTTGGGGTATTTGGAATAAGCACTGAAAAGAAAGATGCCCACTGTCTGCTTAACTGGTACTCTAGGTCATTTACTTTATTCTTAAGTTTATCCAAATGATCAAGAATCAAGTTAGTAAATCCAGAGAATTTTCCCTTAATATCAGTCAGTGCCTCTAAAAGGACTATTTTTGCCGTCACTGGGTGGGCTAATGCTTTTATTGCATATTTTGACAATGTATCTGGGCATTGTGCTAGAAATTCAGATTCCAAGTTTATTTGTCCAACTTCAGTATCCAGATTCTGAAAAACAGTGTTTGGTGACCCAGCTAATATGAAAAACATTTTAATAAATTTTCCTGATATATCTAATATAACCGAATTCCCTGGTAAATCCAGTGGGCTGAATGGGTCCATTCCTGTAGCTTCCCTGTTTGATTTTTCTGCCCTATCTTGATCACTTTCCACTTGTAAAATTTGACAACTTTCTCTTTTGTTCATTTTTACTTTTTCTATTGTTTCCTTAGTAACTGTATTTATTTGTTTTGTTTTTTGGTTTTGTGGTCTTGATTTGTTCTTTCTTGGGGAAGAAATCAGATATTACTTTTTGGGTAGTTCTATGATTAGGACCATTTATCAGCTTCTTTGCTTTTTCTTCTCTGCTCTTACCACTATCTTCCCCATGCTCCTTTGCCAAAATGTTAGGGGCTCCCATCTCTTCTATTGCTGAAGGTTGTAAAATACATTGATTCTGGTCCATTCCCCCTATCTTACTGTCCTTTCTATAATATTTTCCGGGGACTTCTTTTACTCCATCATTCCCTATTTCTGTAGTCTGAATTTTGGGACTTCCTATATTCTTTTTGATTATGTTTTGTCCCATTTCTGCTATGGGTTTTAATGTGTGTGTTTGAGTCCTTTGTTGGATCCTTAAGAATCATTTTTTTTCTATTGGAGTAGATGTAGCAATCTCTAGTTCTCCCTTAAACACGCAGCCCTTCCTAGATTTTTCCCCTTTCTGTGGAGCCTTCTGTGGTATATTTACTATTAGAAAATGGGCTAAACACCATTGGCTGTCTGATTGGCTGAGAGCTATAGCAGGGGGTACATTAACTTACAATAGATGCCCACTTTGAAAGAAGTGCCAATTCAAGGTGCCCCATTACCTAAGACTATCTTTGGGCACCCCGAATTGGCATCCTGATGAGCTGCCATTTTTTTGCCCTCACTAACTAACCAAGATCTCTTAAATCCATAGTATGCCATGTGCCACCTTCCTCACCTACTGTGCCAGTCTGCAGGTTCAAAAATGAGTGTAATCATGTCTTACTTCAAACTTCTGTTCCTCGCTCTCTCCTGCAGTTTTTTTCTCTCTCTGACACCCGCAACATTCACCCTCACTCACTCATTTGCAGACTCTTATCTTCCATGACCATTCTTCTAAACTTCCGGTCACCTCACCAACTGCCCGCTACCACCTTTCCACTACCCACAAACACACAAACCCAAAAAAATTCAAGAAAAAAACATTTTAAAATTGCCAATAGCCCTTGTGTGTCCGAGTGTGTGGAGGGGCAGCAAGTGTAACCATGACAACCTGTAACCTCGCTGACTGCCCACTACCACCTCTCCACTGCCCACAAACAAACAAAGCTAAAAAGTATTAAATAAAAAAATGAAAAATACTCCGTGAGTGTGTGTGCATGGGTGTGGGGGGGCGAGTGTAACCATGACAACCTGCTCAAAACAGGACGTGCTAAAGGCCACAAAAAAAACAGGCAGAGGGACTACTTTAACATACAAGTAAATAAAACAACAATTTCACCATGAAAACTTAAACATAAATATATTTTAAATACATTTGACACAGTACCCATTTTCTAAGCACAATAATACCTTCCAGGGTGGGTGGTATGGGCAATACTGAACCTTCCAGGGGCTATAAGGCCCTCCACCTGTGGCTTCAGGCCTCATTACGCCCCTGGGTGGTCCAGTATTCCCCAATACCGCCCACCCTGTCAGGTATTACTGCTTGCATTTACCACTTCTGGTATTCATTTTAACTCCTTGGAACTCAAATGGTGCAAGTAGACAGGTCAAAATGAACAAAACATAAAGGTAATGACCAGGAGAGATGGAGACAATACAACAATAAATCCATCAAGTCTTAATCTCCTTGTCCTGTTTCTTTCTTACTTCTTCTTCTTGCAGAAGGAGTTTGTCTTTTCTTCTCTAGTGCTTACTATTTTCTTTTCAGGGCAACTTTATGTTTTCAGTCATAAGCTGTCTCTAAATTACACAGTGAACTCTCTGATTCTGAATAAGGAGATTAGCACACACAACCAGTTATTGGTATTCTTCCCTTGACTAGGCACACACGGCCAGTACTAGGAGACTTTCTCATATTTCATGAGGAATACTGGTGGCACACATGACCACCAAAGAGCATATCTATGTTCACAGAAAATCCAACCCATGTCTGGGTAACTATTTCCATCAGGTCCTGACCAAATGCACTGAATGAAAATTGAATTGGTGTCCAAACTGAACCCGGAAAGGTAAACTGGTTACTTCAGATGGGGGGTCTCCCACCTTTTGCTTCCAAGTTTATACTCAACCATTCATCTGGTTAATAACACCCTCACAGAAAACTTTTAGATGCTATCTTGAAATATTTTTCAAACTTAACATACTACATGACTAAAAGTTCTGTACTTGGACAGTCTTTCTCTAGACTCCAACATAGGCAGACACTTTTAAAAACAAAAACAGTCTGGGTGACAGGGTCTCTTTGTCAGAGAAAATTCACCAAGGAATGCAGGTGCCCCTCCTGGGATGAACACAAAAGTACTCACAGATTCTAAAGTTGTTATAGGCAGCTTCACTAGACAGACTGGGTGAGGGGATTGCCCCTGAACCCTGAAGGTCACCCTCATTCCTCCTGGGATGAGGCAAAGGAAAACCCACTTGGAATGGTTTCCATAACTTCAGTCTCTGTCTTCTATGTTCTTCTTATAGGGTGAGAACAAACTACTCAAAACACAGTGGTAGCTCTCTGTCAGAGCTAAAACTGAGGAGCTGCTGCAAGCTGCAGCCTCCTCCTGGAACTCCACTCTACACACTCCATGAACATTCCAAAGCTATCTCTCTTGCAGCTAGACAAGTGTGGCATTATGCAGCTGTGAGAGTTCCAAAGTGATATCATCACTCCAGCTCAGCTGAGACTCAAAAACAGAGTGTGACACTGTTAAATCCATTTACCTGGCATTTCACAAACTGCCTATCCCTGCCTGCCACTGGTTCTAACTGAGATTCTAGTAACCCCTAGGAATGAGGGGGTTACACTCACCCTCAGCCAGGAAAATGACTGTCCCCAGTCATTACCTACCCGCACCGGGCCATCCTACTCTATGTGTTGACTGCGGGGAAGTAGCACTACCTTCTTCCCAACCTTGTGCCAAGCACAGGCAGACAACACTAAGGGCCTAGAGGCCATTGGCTGATGTATCCGCCCATACACTACGATCTTACTATGGATAACCAGTGGCTCTGGAAAAACTGTCCAGAGCATAGCCCTATTAGACCAGCACTGTGGCACCTATTGCAGGTCAGGACCACAACCTGTCTATCCCTCTAGCCCTCAAGGGAAAACCTATCTAACCAAAACAAACCTACTTAAAAACAGGAGACCTCCTCCCAACCCAGGACACCTGCAAACCAAACACAGAGTTAACACTATGCATAAGCCTTACACTCCCACACTCCCACAAAAATACATCTGTGGAAGGAAAAAAGGTTAACACATGTTAACAACTACACAGTACTTTAAAAAACACTTTAAAGCACAGAGGAACTCCGATAAGTCCCTCCAATTCTCTTCTTGTCTTCTCTTCTTTCTTCACCAGGATCCACCTGAAAGAGAAAAAGAGAAAAAACACACACCCCAAATCTGCAAACACAGTACAACAACAATAACCCTTACCATAAAAACACTGGAGAATCAAAAAAAAATATTGTTTTTAGAAAAAGTAGAAAAGTAGAAAACAGTAGAAAACATCAACATTATGTACAATACACCTCTTGGGGATGGAAGGCCCTAAATGTCCACACTAGTGACAACAATGGTGCCCGAAGGCAAAGTCCATGAAAGAGTCTCTGTGTATTTCAATGTCAATAAAGTAAGAAAAGTCTGGACTTACCAGTCCCTTGAAGAACAAAAAATGGACATCACCTGGATCTCCAGCCGAAGACTCTCCCTGGCAGAATTTTTTTGATACAGCTGGGCAGAAATCTTCCAGAAAACAGGATGATGAACTGGAAACTGATGGGATGATGTCATCTCTGGCTGATGTCATCTAGGAGATGGAACCTTGGAACAGGAAAGGAACAGCTGGGTTGATGTCATCCAAAATCCTACGCGATGAATCAGGAAAACAGCTGGGTGGATGTCATCTCTGGCTGATGTCATCTAGGAAGGCCAGTTGATGAAATTGGAAAGGCACACTACAAAGCTGATGAAACTAGACACACCTTGGATTCTGGAACACCAGACTGGTGGAACAACATGGGTACGGCAACTGCTGGATGGCAGCACTGGCTACCACTGCTCTGCTTCCCTGAAGATATGCATGGGCACATTCACAAGACTATGGTAACATTGAGGGTAGTACCACAATGGGTCAGGTGCAAGAATTATTGCCCCATCTGGGCTCTCATAATTCACATTATGGAAAGTCTTGTTTCCTTTATTGTCCACAAATCGTACATTATCTATGAACAGTGTCCTGCCCATCAGCCCCTACACTACGATCTTACTATGGATAACCAGTGGCTCTGGAAGAACTGTCCAGAGCATAGCCCTAATAGATCAGCACTGTGGCACCTATTGCAGGTCAGGTCATTCCAAAACTTTAATTTGTCTCGTATCACTTTGTCTCTGACATATCGAGTTGCACCTGGATGCAGGTCTTTGGTTGCATCTTCCACTAGCCAGGCTCTCCTGTTTTTCTCAATCTCCTCCCAAACTCTCCAAGGAAAGGTAGGAAAGGACATTCCATAAATCTCATTTGCCTTTCTACGCACCAGTCTTTCCTCCTTAATACTCTTCATCAGTCTGCAACCCCTGACCTGGCTTGGAGGTGGCCAGTCCTGGTTCTGCTATTGTCGCATTCTCAAAGCTATGTAGAACTTGTCCCTGACCCCTTCTGAGGGCAGGGCTGTGGCATCACCGTCTTCTCCTGGTTCCCCTGAGGCAAGATCCTGAGGCTGTGGACTAGGACCTTCAATGTAAAGGTACATAGCTTCCTCCTCCTCCTCCTTTTCCTCACTTAGTATCTGGGCCCAGGAATGAGCAGTCATCCTCACTCCCGAGACAGTCCACTCTTCACTGGGCACAGATGTAGACACCTCCCAATCAAAGGTTTCTCGAACCTCATCCTCTCCCATGAGGCTAGGACTAGGATCCTCTCTCCATGGATCTACTGATTCTCCCTCCACACTGTCCATCTGTGGCACAGGCATGGAGACATCTCGAGGACTCTGCTCCGGTAGTACATCTACACACTCTTCCTTTGTGCCACACTCTGCTGGGCCTCCCCAAACAGGTTCAACCTGGTGCTGTGTGCTACTACTTGCAGGATCTTGAAGCTTTGTCCACATGGGATCCAAATGAATCTTAGGTGCCTTGGACAGACCTTGCTTCTCTAAACACCCTGAACAGTAAGAAATCATGAACACGTCCCTTCCAGCCTTGAGGCACATTATGTATACTCTCACAGGGTATCCAGAAATCGCAACATGAGGAGGTAAACTTCCACCATAGAAACATTGCTCTATTTCTTTAAGCTTGGTATCCTCTTCAGCTATCATAGCCCAGGCATGATCTGGGTAGCGGGATGGTCCCAAAGCCGTGACTGTAAACACACTAAAATTCACTGTTATAACTGAGTTCACTTTACTTGGAACAATGTCACAAAATGGCTCCCTGCTGCTGTGTTTACATTAGTGCCCCACCTTGCAATGGCGGCGGCAGCACTCCTGGTGCATCAACAATCTGCATCTGACTCAAGCCCATGTGCATCCGATTTACTGCATACTAATAAATTTTACTCAAACTGCACTGCTTTTCTTCTTCAGCACATCTAAATGATTTTCTAGGACTTTACCATTAGCTTTCAATCAGTTTTACTTGCTTAAAGTCACTAAAGCCACAGTATTTCTTGAACAGGACTGCCTGTTTGTTGCAGCCTCTCATACAACTCACAGTCTCTCTATTTGCTCAGAAAATGATACTGTTGCTGAATCCATAATACATGCTCACAGTCCATTGCTCAGAATTCTTGCTTGGGTTTGATTACTTCACACAGTCCTTCTTTACAAAACAATCACACTGTTTACACACAGATCCAGCTGGCTTTTGAAATATCATACACAGTTTGAGCTCAGTTTTGCTGAATGGTACTCACTGAATCAGTAGCTGGCTTTCTCCGATGAAAAATTCTCTGCCTAAAGCAGATCCTGGCAGTCCTCTGGGTTGAAACGGGCTGGCGATCCCACCATTTGTCCCTATGAACACCATGCTTTCTCCCCATCAGAATATGGGTTGAGCCAGATGTAGCACAGAAAAGTCTGTTGTTTTAACTTTTAAAATGTTCACAGTCACTGCGATGATCCTCCTGGCTAGCTAGCTCGCACACCACTCATTCTCTCCCTCTCAAACACTGGGCAGAACTCTGAAGCTGGTTGGGGGGGTGGGACTGACTGCAGTGTCACCAATCACTCAACGCCATGCAAATGAGCCTCTGTCTCTTCTCGTGCTCTTCTCCTTTATGGCGATCATCGAGCAAGCAAAATTTAAACTGCAAAACAACTTTTTTTCTTTCAACTGTAACTTCATGGTGGGAGCACCATTTTGAACCATTTTTCTTGGCTATTTCTCTAACGACTCCCCCAGTTCACACACCAAGCATTTGAAACTTTCAGGGCACAATTGTCTCTTTGTTTCCCACAGTTCACAATACTTTTTCCTGTCCCAAGCTGAAAATTAAAGCTGGTAAACTTTTTTAATGCAGAACAAGGGGCACACACAATCTGGCTTTACAGCTCCTTGGTAAACGTTGGCACAATCACAGCAGCACATGAACAGCAGGCACACAGCGGCACATACGGATTGCACTACTCTGAGCAAATCTCTTATGCACAAAGCTTCCGATTTTGGGTTACCAACTGCCAGACAGACAAAACACTAGCCACAACCTGAGCAAACATCTCTTGTTTTCTCCCAAATTCAAACACATCCACAACAGTGCCTCCATTTTGTAACTACCTCCCACAGGCCCCCCTTGTTTAACTAGCAAGGCTGCTCCTCTCACCACATGGCACCCAAAAGAGGGATAGGGTGTACACAAACAGTTTACAGTACATCTATTTCTGACCCTGCCATACAAAGACTTGCATGCTAACCAAGTGTGGCAACTACCCGGCTCACACCTGGTGGGACCATTTACCATGGCCATCAACCTAGGTCTCTGGGAGAAAATGTTTGCACACAATTATGCTAGGTTTGCACTTCTGCACAGGGGTACCCAAGTAAATCCAGACACAGTGGAAGCAATAACAGTACTGTCCAAACCAGGTTGGGGTTCTAGAGTATGGCTTTTATTCACATACACAGAGAATAATCACAAAGCGAAGATGGACCCCTACATGGCTACTCCTACTGCTAATACAGATTACTGTGGTACAGAGGACACACACAGTGAACCCTCACATTCTGACTTGAACAGCAAACACTCTGGTTCTGAATTACACAGCAAACTCTCTGGTTCTGAATTAGGATATTGGCACACACAGCCAGTTACTGGTACACTTCCTTTGACTAGGTACACACAGCCAGTATTAGGAGACTTTCCCATATTTCATTAGGAATACTGGTGGTGCACACGACCACTAAAGAGCACATCTATGCTCACAGAAAATCCAACCCACGTCTGGGTAACTATTTCCATCAGGCACTGGTCAAATGCACTGAATGAAAATTGAACTGGTGGCCAAACTGAACCTGGAGAGGTAAACTGGTTACTCCAGATGGGGGTCTCCCACCTTTTGCTTCCAAGTTTATACTCGGCCATTCATCTGGTTAACAACACCCTCACAGAAAACTTGTAGATGCTATCTTGAAATGTTTTTCACACTTAACTTACTACATGACTAAACGTTCTGTACTTGGACAGTCTCTCGCTAGACTCCAACGTAGGCAGACACTTTTAAAAACAGAAACAGTCTAGGTAACAGGGTCTTTTTGTCAGAGAAAATTCACCAAGGAATGCAGCTGCCCCTCCTGGGCTGAACACAAAAGTACTCACAGATTCTAAAGTTGTTACCGGCAACTTCACTAGACAGACTGGGTGAGGGGATTGCACCTGAACCCTGAAGATCACCCTCATCCCTCCTGGGATGGGAAAAAGGAAACCCACTTGGAACGGTTTCCACCACTTCAATCTCTGTCTTCTATGATCTTCTTCCAGGGTGAGAACAAACTACCCAAAACACAGTGGTAACTCTCTGTCAGAGCTAAAACTGAGGAGCTGCTGCAGACTGCAGCCTTCTCCTGGAACTCCAGTCTACAGACTCCATGAACATTCCAATGTTATCTCCTTTGCAGTTAGACAAGTGTGGCTTATGCAGCTGCGAGAATTCCAAAGTGACATCATCACTCCAGCTCAGCTGAGACTGAAAAACAGAGTGTGACACTGTGAAATCTAATTATCTGGCATTTCACAAGCTGCCTATCCCTGCCTGCCACTAGTTCTAACTGGAATTCTAGTAACCTCTTAGAATGAGGGGTTTATATCCAGATTCTGAAATACAGTGTTGGGGGGGTGGAGCCTGGCAGCCAAAATGGCAGCACACTAATTTCTGCTGGAGAGACCCTGTGAACCTCTAAGCACCCATCCCATGGGTCCAGCCGTTAATCCTTCTTGAAAAAACTAAGCACCACTAACCAGAATATTGGAGCTTCAAAACGAGCCGTTTCCCCATAAAAATCAGCCGAGATATCATGATCCTGCGTCGTATTAAGAGGGACTGCCATCTCCATGTGGTGCTCAGATTCTAGGCCATGATTACAGAGCCACACAGTCTTCACAGCACCCACCCTGAAGCACAAGAGATGGGCAATACTTGGGAGAAGGCAGAGATGGCTGCATCAAGCTCCTCCACCAGCATGGCTTAAGATATCACTAAAATGATGGTGATGCTGAGCAAAGTCCTGCAGGATACTGCTGAATTAAACCTGTCCTCCTTGAAAATAAATGAGGACTTGCTGCTGTTAGCTCTTCGAGTGGAGGGCTCTGAAACATTAATGAAGCAGCAGTCTGAGCAACTCTCCCAGCATGATGGATACCTGAGAGAACACCATGGGCAGATCCAGTACTTACTATCCAAAGTGAACAACATGGAAAATAGGGCTTGGAGGCAGACTATCAGAATTCTGGGCATCTCTGAAGGCATGGAGGGAAAAGACATGATCTCCTTTCTTGAAGATGCATTGCCAGCGATGCTAAAATTGGAAGATGAGGCACTCCCAGAATTTGAGTGGACCCATCACTCACTTGCCCCCAAACCTAAACAAGGTGAGCACCCTCGCCCTATACTGTGCAAATTTTTAAGATAGCCGGTGAAGGAGCGATATCTTTGGCTGGCCAGAGAACTAAAAAATGTGACTTGGCAGGGATGCTTAATTCAGCTCTACCAGGATTACTCACAGGAGCTTGCCAGGTAGAGAAGAGCATATGCGGGAGTGAAACAACAGGTCTACAAAATGGGCACTGCTACTTAGCTGAGGTACCTGGCTTTGTTAAGAGTCCAGTACAGTGGTGTTTTTCATATGTTCAGTAACCCTGGGGAGGTGGAGCAATTTCTGCTAGCAATCCAGCCAAATGGCTGAGACCTGAGTCAATCCCTGCAACCGCCATGTGGCACCACATAGCAGAATATTGAGGTCTCCCCTGCACCCATGGAGCTAATGTCTGGTGCAGTGCAGAAGAAAGCCGAGCCAGGAGAGGAATGGCATAAAATCCAGAGGGGCCACCCAAGAAAGCCTGGGACACTCCAAGTAAAAAGCATATGCTCAAGAGGAATAGATCCAGGAGCCACCAGAGGCTGCAAACCCTTTCAGATGACAGCACGATTTCTCCATCAGTTACACCAGTCAAGGTCTCTAACAGATATGAGCCCTTTAGAGATCTTGTTCCAATTGCCCTGGATCTATCGGGGAACCCTGAAAGACCAACACCAGAAGATCTCACAGACCAGAGCTTGCTCATAGACTGGGACCCCTCTGCAAGGACTGGGCTGAATGTGGAGGGGAGCTGCAGGAAAAAACATATTCACCAGTTTAAATGGTAGGGCTTGACTGTTCTTAGCCCCAGCTCAGTTATCAGGTCCTCTAGTGCCTGGGGGGGTATTTTCCTCCCCCTCTGGGAACATAGGCTCACACCATTTGAGACTCACTGGCATTAGAGAACTCACATGGGCTCAGTTCTCCACAACAAGATACAGCTCAGAAGCCCTGTCTTGGGCACACCCTGATTTTCTCCACCAAGCGGCCAGTTGTAGTTTGCGGTATATCTGATATTCTACAACAGCTGTTTATTATGTTTAAAATATGAGTGCACCTGTTAATGTTGTTCCCTGCCTAACATGTTTTTGTTACAGGTCTTCATCACCTCTGCCTAGATGAGGTTGCTTGCAGGTAGTGCTGCTGTGCCCGGCTCGGCAGCTGTCGCAGTGTTGTAACATGCAGCGGGGCAAACTGAAGACAGTGCCTTACTCGCATGTGCCTCAGGGGACAGCCATTAATGTTTTTATAATAATTTGGGTTTCTTCACAATGGCCAGTCTCCCCTGCAAGGAATAAGGTAGCCAATAGGGTATCTCTGCAGTCCCCTGCCAGAAGGCTGCTGCCTAGCTACTATCCATGGCTGAGCGAGTGGGGGATAGTGCGAGACTTTCAAGCACTTCAAGGGATTGTTTTGAGTTATGGATGGACTCCCCACTATGTTTTCAGTGGGGATTGCTTATGCCATGAAGTATTTACTGTTTTATCCAGTCATATGTTTTGTCAATACATGGGAAATAGTTTGGCTTAATAAATGTTACTATGCAAATTGCACGTTCCTGTAATAACAAATTAAATAGGGGATCACAGGGTCCTGTTCAATATTAAATAAATGTGTTTGTTAGAGTCCCAGACAGAGGAAAGGTTGACGGTTCATGGTAAGGTATCAAGTTCAATATCCCAAAGAGGTTCTTTTGACCATGGGCTACTTAAATCGTTAGTGGCCTGTTGTTCTGGGGGACCCTCTTAGGCCAAGGTATGGCACAGGTGGTAAGGTTTTGTGAGGTAGGAAAAGGCATTATAGAGGTTAGAATGTTTGATCAGGGAATAATTAGTGGGTCATATACAGTTTGTTGGTGGGGGGGAGGCAGATTGGTTGGGTATTCAGGGAAGGATTCTAGTGACTGTTTTCCTGCACACAGGATACATTTTTTGCTCTGGCTAGGGGCTTAGGAGTTATTAGAAAAACTGAGTTATGGTGGGTAATGATATGGTGGTGACCACCTCCTGGAATGTGAGGGATCTGAATTTGCCTATTAAAAGAAAGAAAGTCCTAGCCAGACTAAAATCCCTGAGATCCCAAATTGCCTTTTTGCAGGAAACTAAACTGATTCACACTGAGGCTCAAATACTGGTACAAAAATGGGTGGGTTGGGAGGTCCAGAGTGCAGCCAGTAAAACCAGAGGCGGGGTATCTATATTATGCCACAAGAACCTAAAATGGAAGATGCGGGAACAAAGAGCAGACAAGGAAGGGAGATGGGTCCTAGCCAGGGTTAATACCCCCATGGGAGACATTCTACTAGCAAATCTATATGTCCTGAATGAAGACTCTCCAGAGTTCTTTCATAAACTCTCACAAGAACTAGTGGAGTTGGCAGCAGGGGAGGTGGACATCATGCCGGGAGGGGAACTTCAACCTGACAATGGACTCCCTTATGGATAGGTCAAACTCTAAGCTTGATACACATACCCAATCCATCAGGGCTCTAAAGGACATGCTCACTCTGCTCAAATTGCAGGATATTTGGAGGGTAACCCACCCATATGGGAGGGACTACACATACTTCTCCAAAGCCAAAAAAGTTGCCAGCAGGATTGACTATTGGTTCACTTCCCCAAACAATTTGAGGAAGATCCTGGATGTCACAATAGCCCCCCTGTTTATGTCAGACCATGCCCTTCTGACAATCTCCCTTGTGCCTTCCACCCCCTGTTCTAGGTCAGTAAGTTGGAGGCTAGATCTCCTATTGTTACAGGAGACAGAATTTAAGGAATGGCTTAAGGGGGAGGTAAAAACCTACTACTCTGACAACCCACAAGGGTCTGCCTCGGCGGCTGCCATATGGGAGGCTTTCAAAGCAATGATGAGAGGCCGCATTATAAGCTATGGCTCCACAGCAAGAAACAGAGGGAAAAAGACACCAGGGGGTTGGAAAAGACACTGGGGGATAAGGAAAATCTATATAAGAGAGACCCAAAAGACTTCACAATCCAGAGTTGTTGTATGACCTTCTGGCCCTGAGAATGAAGCTGAATATGCTAGCTTCACATAAGGCAGAACTTCAAATCGACTGAAAAATAAATAATGGGCAGGAGGGGAAAAGGCTGGGAAGTTGCTAGCTTACAGACTTAAAACACAACAGGCTGACAGGCATATAGCCCAACTGCAGAACAACAAGGGGGAAAAGCACAGTAAACCTGAAGCCATAAACAAAATCATGCTATCCTTCTATGACTCCCTGTACAGCTCTCACTTTACCTGGGACAAGACCAAATTTGATAAATTTATGGAAGGCATGAAGCTTCCCAAGCTTACAACTTCCCAGTATGAACAGTTGGAGGGTCCTATAGAGGTGCATGAAATCAGGGAGGCAATTAGTAAGATGGCTTCTAGGAAAGCCCAGGGGGGGATGGCTACTCAGCTGACTTTTACAAGGTAATACAAGAGACTGTTTTCCACCCCATTAGGGATATGTTACAGGAGGTTCTACAAAAGGAGGTGTTCCCTGCCACCCTTAGATATTCAATTATCACAGTCCTACCGAAAAAGGGAAAAGACCCCACTCTTTAAGCAAGCTATAAGCCCATTTCACTCATTAATGTGGACACCAAAATCCTTGCAAAAGTGTTAGCAGCCCATTTGGAAGAAGTCCTCCTTTGCTTGATCCACACCTCCCAAGTAGGCTTCATGAAAGGCCGGACCAGTGCTGACCACCTTAGATCTCTGGTTTCCCTTATACAAAGAACAGGGCAAGTCCCCACTCCTGCTGCAACCATCTCGGTAGATTTCAAGAAGGCCTTTGATTCGGCAGATTGGGACTTCCTTCATGCAATACTTCAGCACTACAACTTTGGTAGTGTCTTCAGGGGCTGGATTAAAACTCTCTACACTTCCCCCACAGCCAGACTGTTGACCAACAACATTCTCTCAGACCCAATCGAACTTCACAGAGGTACTAGACAGGGATTCCCATTGTCCCCAATGCTGTTTGTGCTAGTCATAGAAGCCCTAGCTAGTGCAGTGAAGGAGCAACCAGAAATGAGGGAGTATAGGTATAAGGAATGATTCGTACCATGCCATGCTGTATGCGGATGATTGCTTCATTTTAACTGACAACTTCCTTGCCAGTGCGAAGCACATTGTGGAATTATTGCAATCTTTCTCAGACATCTCAGGCTTAAGGGTCAACCAAGGTAAGACAGAGGTCCTCCCCTTAAATACACGACTTACCTCTGAAGATATTTCGAAAGTGGGCTTAGCAAGTGCTAAGGCGGGTATTAAATATTTGGGCATCAGGGTCAATGCTGATGTGTTCTCCCTGCCAGAGGTTAATTTCTCTCCACTAGTCACTAGCCTTAAGAAGGAATCTCAAAGATGGAAACAGTTGAACCTTTCCCTGCCTGGAAAGGTGGTGACAATCAAAATGATGATTGCCCCATGGGTTTTCTATGTGCTTTCCCACCTACCAATTGAAATCCCGAAGAAATGGTTCCAAATATTGGACAACCTAATGAGGGCCTTTCTGTGGGAGAATAAAATTCCTCGCTGCAGTAGAGCCAAACTTTGAGCTCCATGGAAATGGGGGGATGGGTGCCTTCCACATTTCCAACACTATGCATATGTTCTCTTGGTGGCCACCACCTGTAAATTGTTTCAGGGGAACAATGAAAACTTAGAAGCCTGGGAAGCCATTGAAAGAAATGCCTTTCATGGGAATCATCTTACAGGGTACCTGGCCAGCCCCCTTCCACCCAAATTTCAACACTGGTTGACAATTAAAGCAGCCCACAGCACCTGGCACCAAATAGGGGCCATTAGCAAGACATGCCTGAATCCACGGAAGTACCTTAACCTCTGGAATAATCCTAGCTGGACAATTAACCAGAAACCCTTTTTGTAGGAGGGCTGGAAGGGGAACTGGATTAATAGGCTGAAAGAAATCCTAATTGGGATGGATTCACCCTAGACAGCTTCACTTCTTTGCAAGGAAGATACAAGCTAGAGAAAAAGGACTTTTGGAGATATTTACTGATGAGACACATTTATTCATGCTGGGTTAAAAGAGAGCGTCTTTGTGTTATATGTCAACATAATATAAGGGCTTCTAATAATAAACTGCCGTTAGATTGCTGGTTACAATTACAGAAGGGCCTTGCAGGACAGATTTATAGGTTTATGAGGAAGGACCTGCCAGACC
Source organism: Neoceratodus forsteri (assembly GCA_016271365.2). NCBI lineage: Eukaryota > Metazoa > Chordata > Ceratodontiformes > Ceratodontidae > Neoceratodus > Neoceratodus forsteri. Next base: position 1,092,753,333 of record CM057458.1, read on the forward strand.
CCTCTTTGCCTGCCAAAGGGAAATTGAAAAGCATGCTGGGCTCTTCTATAACAGTGGGCGAGTGGAAAAGTAGCTGGATTACAGCAAAAGAAGCCTGTGGAGATCCCCGGAGCTTCCTTATCCAAAATAAAATACGACACCTCTGGTACTACACTCCAGCAGTCCTAAAAATACAGACTTAATATCAGATGACATATATTGGAGATGTGAAGCTAAAGGAGCAGACCTACTACATGTGATTTGGCAATGTGGCCCCATTCGTTCCTTTTGGTCTGAAGTACTTAAGTGCTGCTCCATTATTCTTGGGTACCAGGTCCCTAATTTGCCAATGTTCTAGATCCTGGGGATCCCCTCTAATGGGAACAGGCTATTGGGCCCACATCTCACATGGTTTTTGCAGGCCTCTGTGGAAGCCAAATGGCTATTACTATGTAGGTGGTGAATCAAGGAGGTCCCCTCCCTTACGGCTTGGCTGGTGGCCATGGCTAATCTGGCTAGCTATTCCAGGCTTATGCATCTAGCCAATGGCACCCAGCAAACCTTCTCAGATAGATGGACTCCATTTATGCACTACATCCAGTGCTCATCTCCCACTTCCATTACCCCCCAAGCAAGGACATACTAAAGCTCCCTTGATGGCCACAGCCCACTCTACCCCCACCCCTCGCCACTAATAGCATATGTGTTTGTGGTGACTCTCCCCCCACAGTGCCACTCTTCCCTAGAAGTCCTTTTGTTTTCTTAATATTTATCCAGACTTGTCACACATCCATACTGTTGGTTTTGTGTATTATGAATTATATGTTACTATCTAACTGTGCTTCAATATGTAATGTATGAATTGTTGTTTGTACTTCCATTTCTGTTGAGATGTATGTTTTGTCTCTATAATTCAATAACAAATTTAACTGCAAAAAGAAATACAGTGTTTGGTGACCCAGCTATTATGGAAAATGTTTTAATAGATGTTCCTGATATATTTAATATAACTGAATTCCCTGATAAAAAACAATGGTCTTGAATGGGTCCATTCCTGTAGCTTCCCTGTTTGATTTTACTGCTCCATCTTGATCACCTTCCACTTGTTAAATCTGACAATTTTCTCTTTTGTTCATGTTTACTTTTTTAATTGTTTCTTTAGTAACTGTATGTATTTGTTTTGTTTTTGTTTTTGTGGGCTTGATTAGTTCTTTCTTTGGAAAGAAATCAGATAATACTTTTTGGGTAGTTCTATGATTATGCCATCTATCAGCTTCTTTGCTTTTTCTTCTCCCCTCTTGTTACTATCTTCCCCATGTTCCTTTGCCAAAATGTAAGGGGCTCCCATCTCTTCTATTGCTGAAGGTTGTAAAATGCATTGATTCTGGTCTGTTCCCCCATCTTACTGTCCTTTCTCTTATCTTTTCCAGGGACTTCTTTTACTCCATCATTACCTATTTCTGTAGTCTGAATTTTAGGACTGCCTATATTCTTTTTGATTATTTTTTGTCATATTTCTGCTAGGGGTTTTAATGTTTGTGTTGGGTCCTTGTCTGGATCCTTAAGAATCTGTTTTTTTTTCTATTGGAGTAGATATAGTAATCTCTAGTTCTCCCTTAAACATGCTGCCTTTCCAAGATTTTTCCCCTTTCTGTGACGCCTTCTCTGGTATATTTAATATGTTATCACTTCTTATATTCATTTGAACTTCTTGGAACTCAAACAGTGCAAGCAGACAGGTCAAAATGAACAAAACATAAAGGTAATGACCAGGAGAGATCGAGATAATACAACAATAAATCCATCAAGTCTTAATCCCGTTGCCCTGTTTCTTTCTTAGTTCTTGTGGAAGGAGTTCATCTTTTCTTCTCTAATTCTTACTATTTTCTTTTCAGGGCAACTTTATGTTTTCAGTCATAAGCTGACTCTTTTTTTAAGGAAGTCTTTAAAGTTATTATGTTGTTAAATCAGAACCTTGTCAGTAAAACAGAAGTCAAGTACATGGAGTATAAATACCAGTTTCAGTGTAGACCCCAGATCAATGGCTCAATCCCAACTCCAAGGGCTTTAGGCAGGCAAATCAGAGCAAACACAGATCCAAAGGCAAAATTAGCAGTTCTTTGAAGCTCTAGCCATTCCAGCTGTTTTTGAATGGTCTGAGAGAGAGAAGATTTTCTATTGGAGTTCTCCATTCTGTTGGTTCTCCCAGGGATTATCCATGACAGCTGCATCTGTAAATCTTTTGAGCACTCTTCCACTGTACCGCTTATAGGTGCCCAACTAAATTGCATTGAGTTTTCAGATTCTAAAGGACTCACAACTCACATGTCTAATACATTTTACTTAGTATAGTGTAGCCACTTTTATAGCAGCGCCTTTATCGCACTCAGGGCACTTTGACAATTTATTTATATTTCATTGTGTAACTGGCAAAACTTTTCAAGCCCTTTCATGTTTTTAGGTTAGTTGTAAAACAAAACCAATGTTAAATTAAGGTTTCAGTTATAGCTTTGATGAACTATAAGGTTTTAATTTGAAATATGCCATTTTAACTCTGCAGCATGTCAGTGGGGAGAGCAAAATAGAAACAGCTTCTTTCAGTGTGTAAAGTCAAAAGGTACAAATTGTTAAAGTTGCAGTGTTATCCTATGGGAATTATAATTTTAAAGTTTTTATGTTCTTTTTATTATGGCCCCTGAATTCATTTGTGAGATATTATGTGATAGTGTTGTAGTACACATTAAGACATTTCTTTTGATATATAGATTGTCCCTTAACTGCAAAGACTAACAGAGGCATATATTGTTAAATTTGAAATGTGGAAATAAAATTAAGTCCAAATCCTTTTTTGTATGAAGGAATCCTTTCTCGTGAGATTGTTTCTTTCTCACTAAACAGGATTCGTTCATATGAAAAAAGAATGCAAAAGAAGAAAAACTAAGTCCAACTTCTTTTTTTCTTATGAAGGCAATCTTGTTTCAATTGACCTTATTCCTGTTTCATACAGCCATATAAAAAAAGAAAATTGTGTCACAAAAAAAAATATATTTTTAAAATGTGTTGAAAATACATTTGTGGGTAATTTTTTCCAAAATCTAACTGCATCATCCAGCTAAGGGGGTCCCAATTAGCAAGATACATGTGTTGGTGTCTTTACATGATATGATTTGTATGGGTTTTCAAAAAAAAAAATACAGAAACAAGATGGCTGCCTTACAAAAAATACATTTTCCTCATGAAACAGTATTAACCCCCATGTAAAACAGAATCCTTTTCATATGACCAGATTCTTTTCTCATATGAAAAAGCTGTCCCCAAGAGCATACTGAGCATACTCAGAATGAAGATTTCAAATCCTTATAACTAGGGGTGGGCAGATCTCTATAATCGGCTAGATATCGAATTTGGATAAGCATAGCATACTATCCGACCAGAGTAGGATACTTCTCAGATTGGACATTGCAATCACAGAGCAGCCATGGCTTTGTTTTAGTATTAGTTTTGGACAAGTTTGTATGAAGTGCATACTATGCACAGATTCAATAGATTCAACAGCACTACAAAGATCTGCACCATCCTGCTCTCATATTGTCATATAAAATATAGAATAGGGTCATTGACTTTTATTAATATTTTGCACAAAAGTAGAAATAAGTCTTAATTTAAATTGGGCAATAAAAAAAAAAAACATAAGGTGACCACTAATCATTAAAAAAAAAATGTCTTTGTACACTAAATAGGGTAAATGAACTATTAGTGCCCATCACTTGAAAAACAACCAAAACACACTAGACAATATCAGTACAGCATCATTCTAAAAGTTATTCAAGTTTTGTTTTAAAAACAACATCATGTTAGCATTTTCAAGTGAGAGATGAGACTGCCAATCAATTATGTCACCTGCCACACTACACACCCCATCTCTGGGTACGCTAGTTGGTGGTGGTGCTAAATATCTTTTAGCCATGTTTTCCACTGGTAGGAAACAGGGTCCATGTGAATTCCAGAAAAGGAGTGTATCGGGAGTCATCTTTTTAGAAACAATGCTCTCAGCAAGATATGTATCCAGCTCAGTATTCCATTGAGAAATTCCATCAATTGCAGATCCTGAAAAATCAAATAAGAGGTTATGAGTTTATAATAAAATCAAATTGTAATACTCAGTTAAAAATTGTGAATAAACTTACAGTCTTGTGGTAGCGAGTTAGTCTGAGAGAACACCTCCCACGGATCCTCAACTTCTAATTCTGCTTCAATAGCAGTGCTGTCCTGTGGTGGCTTCATTATTTGCTGGACCACAGATTGCTCTTTAACCAGTTGTTTTAGGACAGCCCTTGCAAAAGTTTTGCCATATTCACTGGAAAAAAATGTAATTTATATCTGGTATCTAGTACTGTGACTACCACCACCTCTTTGGCTGATTCATAGTGTAGCAATCATTTGTCCATGGAAGCAAGCATAGCATTTTTCATTGCATGGAACCCAGGGCACGTTTATGTTTTCAACTGCATGATAAGGCACAATGCAGATGGTAATTATATCTGAAATACAGGCGCTGTCTGCACTGGGTCACCCTGTTTCATTTTCAAAGGGCTGTAGGATGGTGCAAACATTTTTGGCTAATGACCACTGTGAGGAACTGAAAGTACAGGTCTCAGTTTCTGCAGTGTATACTGTCAAGACCATGTGCTGTTCTAACAGTCACTTTAACATATAAAAATAACTGTTCCATCTTGTAGACACTTCTTGTATTAAACAGTACAATGGCACCTGCAGTATTTTTTAAATTTTTTCAGCTCTTCTGTGGCAGATACAGAGTACATACGGACATATGAATGTGCCAGCAGAAACAGACCACCTGGTCTGTCTATGTCTGCTTGAGTGTAAAGCTAGCACCCCAGTTTGCAGCTGCCCCACCCCCTCCCCTTTGTAATCCCACTGCCGCCCCCAACTCCCCCACTCTCACTCTCCCCTGCTCCCTGTCCCATGCCCTTTTAAAGCTGTTCACAGACTTACATGATACCACCCATTCTGGTAGTGAATTCCATTTTGCTACCACCCTCTCCATGAAATAGAGTCTCCTCATTTCCCTCCTAACTCTTCCCCCCTCTATTCTCAGCCCATGCTCCCTGGTGTCCCTCCCCCTCCTTAGCTTAAAGATCCCATCAGCCACATCCTTATTGATTCCCCTCAGATACCTGAATGTCTCTATCATGTCCCACCTGTTCCTTCTATCCTCCAGGGTGTACATATTCAGATCTCCCAGCCTGATTTCATAGTCTCTCCCCTCCATTCCATGTATCATCTTCATTGTCCTCCTCTGTACCCCCTCCAGTAGCCTGATATCATGCTTCAGGTATGGCCTCCAAAACTGCACACAATATTCCAAGTGCAGCCTTACCAGAGACCTTTAGAGGGGCAAGATCTTCTTTCTTTGTCTGGATGAAAACCCCCTCACTATGCACCCCAGCATTTTGTTCACTCTTGCAGCTGCTCTCCTGCACTGGGCAATATTATTCATGGTCCCTGTTACCATTACCCCTAGATCCTTCTCCTCCTCCTCAGTGATCCCCAGCTTAACCTCCCCCCAGCCAGTATTCTCTCCTTGGGTTCTTCACCCTGAAGTGCATAACTTTACACTTCTTTGCATTGAACCCCAGCTGCCACCTCTCTGACCACTCCTCTAGCTTGCTTAGGTCCCCCTGCAGCTGCTTCCATCCCTCCTCTCCATCTACCACTGCTCCCATTTTGGTGTCATCTGTGAACAGACTTACCTTGCTCACCACCCCATGTGCAATGTCTGATATGAAGAGCCCAAATAATACTGGTCCTAGCACAGAGCCCAATGGCACCCCACTCATCACCGGCTTCAGAGTTGAGAGCTCCCCTCCCACCACCACTTATTGCAGTGTCCCACTCCACCAGCTTGTAATCTAGTTCATCATTTTTGCCCCTACCCCTACACCAGTTAGCTTCCCCCCAAGCTGCCCATGTTGCACCAAATCGAAGGCCTTGCTGAAGTCCAAGTAAAGAACATCCACCCCATGACCCTTATCCAGCTCACCTGTCACCCAGTCATAATATTGTATCAGGTTGGTTTGACAGGACTTCCCTGAAATGAACTCATACTGCCTCGCATCCTGGAGCCCATTGTCCTCCAGGTACAGCACCAGTCTTTCCTTTAGTATCATTTCCATAAGTTTGCACACTATGGAAGGAGACTTACCTGAAGATAATTACCCCATTTGTCCCTTGGTCTGCTGTTGTGCAACGGCACTACATGTGCCATCCTCCAGTCCAGTGGTACACATCCTGACTCAAGTGAGGTGCTGTACAGATCTGCCAGTGGCTCTGCCAACACCTCCACCATCTCCCTCAGCACCCTGGGGTGGATAACATCTGGCCCTGATGCCTTGTCTGCCCTCATTCCTTTAGGACTCTACCTCCTCAATACTTCCATCTGTCACCTCCTCTTCTCCACCTCCCAGCCCATGGTGGTAGCAGTCCCCTTTTCTTCCACAAATACTGAGCAAAAGTATTCTTTCAGCGCTTCCGCCTGTTCCTCCCCCTTTTCCATCCACTCCCCACCCTTTTATATCCTCATTATTGTCTCCTTGCACTTCCTTTTCTCCATGATGTATCTGAAAAAGTCCCCCCCTTAATTCCCTGTGCTAATCTCAGCTCCCTCTGGGCCTTGGCTTCTCTTACTTTTCTGGTCACCTCGCTGGACCATCTTGCATACTCCTCCCTGTCCGCTCCCTTCTCCATCCTCTTATACCTCTGGTGCACCTCTTGTTTTGCCCTCACCACCTCCACTACCTAGCTGTTCAACCAGCATGATTTCCTTGCTCTGCTCTTCTTACTCTGTGTCTTGGTGCAGGCTTCTGTTGCCTCTGTAATCCCCCATTTAATAATATCCCATTTCTGCTCCACATCCATCTCCTGCCTTATGCCCTCCAGTTTCCCTTTCAGTACTTCTCGCATCCTCCCAAAGTCTGCCTCCCTGAAGTTTACCACCTGGGTTACTGAGTTCTCTGGCTCCCTGCACATTGTGGTATTAAACCACACCATTTGGCGATCGCTGTCAGCTAGTGAATCCTCCACCCTTATTTCCCTTACTGCATCCCCATTCTACAATACCAGATCTAAAGTGTTCTTTAGCCTAGTAGATCCACTGACCAAATGTGTCAGGAGACCCTCCTGGATCGTGTCACTTGCTCCCTAGCACTGGAGGTGACTGGAATGCTCCTGTCAACCCCCTGCAAGCTGAAATTCCCCATGATGACCACCTTCCCTTTTCTACATACCTTTCTGATTTGCCCCACTAATTCCCTGTCAAGCTCCTCAAACTGGGACGGTGGTCTGTATACCACCCCAAACCTCAGTTTCCTACCCCATGAGTCTAGGAGCTGTAGCCAGATTGGCTCTTTTGTCCTTTCCTCCCCCTTGTCCCTTGTGCATTTGATCCCGTCTCTCACATAGACTGCCACCCCACAACCCCTTCCCTCTTCATGATCATTCCTGTATAATTTGTACCCTGGGATTTCCAGATCCCAGTCCCAGTGCTCAGTTGCCCACATTTCCATGACAGCTGCAATATCCACCCTCAACACTGCCAAGAGTGCCTGTAGCTCAGCTGATTTGTTGCCTATGCTTCTCGCATTCAGCAAGACCACCCTCCATCCTGCCCCTTTCCTTCATCGCCCTCCATCTCTTCCCTACTACTTCCTCCCTTTTCTGACCCCCTTAATCCTTCCCTCCTAGCCTGGGGGGGTTAAGCTGTGAATCTGCTCTATCGGATCCCTGCCTACCTGCTGTTCACTTGCCACCCCCAACTAGTTTAAATCCACCTTTGCTGCAATATACCTCCCCAGTCTTTGCTTTATTACCTCCTTCTCCTCCCCACTCAGGTGCAGCCTATCCCTTCCAAACAGGTTGTTATTATCCCAGGTACTGCCCCAGCTGGCCACAATCCCGTACCCCTTAGTTTGACACCATTCTACCAACCATGGGTTCAACTTCCCAATCCTCTCATTTCTCACTGTGCTTGCATAGGGTACTGGGAGCAACTCTGAGAAGACCACAGACTCCCCAGTCTCCTTGCACAACCTTCCCACTTCCTCAAACCTCTCCCTTCTTACCTCCACCATTTCCCCCGCTAGGTCATTTGTCCCCATATGTACCACAATGTGGGGTTTCCTCCTACCCCTCCTTGTGCACCTTAGAATTGTCTGTCCTGCCTTGTCTGCCTTTAATCCTGGTATGGACTCCACCCATATATGACTGTGCCTCTTCCCCATGCTGCCCGATCTGATCCCCTTGAGTATGGAGTCCCCCAACACCAGTACAACCACCTCCTCTTTCCTTGTGCCCATCGCCACCCCCCACCTAGGTTCTCATTTCCAGGGCCACTCAAGATGGTGCATTTATCATTTGCCCCAGTGTCTTCCCCCCTGCCTCTCTCAACTGAGATCCCTCCTCCTGTTTGATTGCCAACTTCCCTCTCCCTCCTCACCTCTTTAAGTATTATCCCTCTCCCTGCCATGCCATGCTCAATCTCTCCACTAGTAATGCCCCTCACTCCCTCCTCTTCATGAGTACTATGCCTTGTGCAATCTCCTCCTGCATCCTCCTCTTCCCCATGTGTCACTACTACAGCAAACATGTTCCCTGCCCTCTTTGCATTACTGTGTGTTTTCTCCTCCTTCCTGCCTACTGCTGCTCCTCTTTTGCTAGGTCCTACTATAGTCCACCCTTCATCAGCTGGCTTTCTGTCTAGTTTGTCCCCTCTCCTGACCCCTCCCTTGACCCACTGTTCCTTCTCTGTGTTTGAAATGTGCTACCATGGCCTGCCCTGTGACTAATAATTCCTCAATGGTCCACTTGCAATGCCAGTGACCCGGGTTCAGGAGCGGACTCGGGTCACTGGAGGGCCAGCCAGGAGAGAATAGCTTGAGCATCCCATGACAACCTGCCATCTCCAGGGGGTTGGGGTATGACCGATGCCCATGCCACTTGTGCGTGATCTTGGGCGGATGCTCAGGGGGACCACAAGCCCTGTTTGGAGAGGATGAGCAGCCAGAAGCTCAGTGGATGTTGACACATCGCACCTTGACATGAGGGGGGCCCTCACTGCATCAGGAGAAAATGGGAAACTCACCTGCCAGCTCTGGGATGATGGGCTTCCTGGGGCATGCCACCAATTTGCCCCACTCACCGGCCACCTCCAAGTTTGGATGAAATGAAGGATTATGGGGGTTGGCACCCCACCTTGTCCCCACTCAGGGGGAAAACTGAAGTGGATGGCAGAAGGATGACCCCTTGGATGCCCTGAAGGAGTCGGAGTTGGCAGGCAGTAGGGGAGAATAACGCATAATTTCAAAAAAAATAAATAAATAATTCCTCAATGGATCATTGTTTCAAAATTGTATCCTATATAATTAGCTGCAGTGTATGAGCAACACATCCAGCACTAGGCACAGAATTAAGTTTCATCCCTTTTGTTATGTTAGGTCTGTTGTCTCTAATTACAAGGTGCCTCTGAATAGCTTTAATTCCCAGGTGTCAAGGACATGCAGGAAATCCTTTGAAAGATTTTCCCCCATGTGTCTGTCTGTAAGTTGCTTTAAATAAAGCAGGACTGCATGTCTACTAAAAGAATCATCAATCCAGTGTGCCGTTATAGGTAAATAAAATATGGCTGAACACTCTGTGGTCCAGGTATCAGTTGTAAAACCAAAAGAATTAACATGAGATAGTTCGATCTGCATCTTGGATCTCAATTTATTGTACATTTTGGGGTAATGATTTTAGAAAAGTGACCCTGTGGAGGTATAGTGTATCTGTGTTCTAACACTGCAAGCAACCTTTTAAACCCCACATTCTCCACTATGGAAAATGGCTGTTCATCTAGTGCATCATCTCAGCCACTGCATTAGTAATTTCAACTGCTTGAAGGTGGCCACTGGGGAAGGTGTGTGTGCGAGCGATGCATGATTCAATGGTTTGAAATTCCTTCTCAGGTTTTTTTGCTGGTGGCTCAAATAAAGACACTACTTGCCTTTACATTTCAACTTTGGATTTTTCAGTTTGCAGCTCTGCATATTCAGATTGATGCTTGTTAAGCAAGTGATTAAGCAAACCTGTAGTCCCAAAACTTTTGACACAAGACCCTCTAATAATGAAAGTGGGTGTGCAGCACAGACTACATTTAGCCTTAGAGTCTGTATCAGTGTCCACAGTAAAATAATCAATCAATCAATCAATCAATCAAAATCTTTATTTATTCAGGCGAACATCATTGAGCAAAGCTCATTTACAAGATGGACCTGAGTGGTCATACAAATGAGGATACAAGTATTATTACATAGACAAGAATAGAATAAATAGCAATACAATGGCATGAAATGATTATATACAACAATTTACATATATACAAGTAACAATAGAACCATTTAGCCTGTAGGAAAAAAAGAGGACAAAGGGTATAGCAGTCCTAAAATATAAGTTATATGGTCTAAACTAGTTTTAAGTGAATATAATAGGTGATTCGGAAGAAAGAAATTGAGTTAATATAATGGATAGAAAAAGGGAGGTTTATTCGAGTCAGATTGGTGGGGATTATGCTTTATAAAAGCAATTGCAGAGCTCTGGAAAAAGGGCGGAGAACAATCTTTTGAAGGATGCCAGAGGTAGTAGGCTATCTAGCTTCATGGATTTTTGGAGAGAGTTCCATGCAGCTACTAAGGAATAGCTGAAAGCAGCCCTCCCATACCGGGTGCCAGGCATTGGGACCTTTAATGTGATGAGTTTACTGATCCTTAAGGTGTATGGCCTGGTTGTAATTTGGGTAAAGCAATCAGTGATATAGGTCAGTAGTTTGCCTGTTAACGCTTTGAGTATCCAGATAACAGCATTCCTATTTCTTCTGTGTTGCAATGATGTCCAGTTGACTGCCATATAAAGGGAGCAATGATGGGTGTTGGAGGGAAGGTCAGTAATAAATCTTATGGACCTGTGATACAGGGTGTCCAGCTTATGTAAGAGATGACTTGAACAATGGCAGTAGAAAATCAGCATAATCAATGAGGGATAGGAATGAGGCCTGAATTAACCTTTTTGGAATCACTGTTCAGGTAATGTTTTATTCTAAAAATAGTCCGAGCCTCTGTCTTAGCTTTTTAAGTAACTCTTCAATATGGACAGAATAGTCAAGCCTGTTATCTATCAGACTCCAAGGTATTTGAAGTTATCAACAAATTCAAGTTTCTCTCCAAGTAAGGTGGATATATGTAGGGTGTTGGATGCTGGGGTAGTGGTAGTACAACTCTTTGTGGTAAAGAACATAGCTTTTGTTTTTTGCATTTAGAAGTAGTTTTTGTCAAGTAGATTGTGCTGCAGAATGGAGAATTCGGATTGTAGAAGTTCACAGGCTTTGGAAGGTGAGGATTGCTGACATACAATACAGTATCATCAAGCAAACAGATGAATGTTAGATTGAGTGAGGTTGGCATCAATATTGTTTATATAAATAGCAAAGAGGATAGGGCCAAGAATAGAGCCTTGTGGTACACCCCTTAGCAGAGGGTTTGAGGTGGATAGGTAATTTCCATTTCTAACCAGTTGCGACCTATCTGAAAGGTAATCCTTAAACCAGTTGAGTGATAGGGAATCCAGGCCTAATGAGTTAAAGGAGGGTGAGTAATAAGTCATGATCCACTGTGTCAAAGGCTTTACTCAAATCCAGAAACACAACACAGGTAAAATTTTTTTGTCAAATTAGTCTGCCAATCGTTGGTTACCTTGGCTAAGGCAGTAATGGTGCTATGCTTTGATCTAAATCCAGATTGTGCAGAATTTAGAAGGTTATTGTTATCCAGATAGTCCCTTAACTGAGAGTTTACTAGTTTTCGAGCATCTTAGATAGTACTGGTAGGATGGAGATAGGTCTGTAATTGTTGAGATCCCTAGTATCACCAGATTTGAGTAATGGAACTACTTGAGCTGTTTTCCAAGTAGATGGAATGGATCCAGTAGTTAGGAAAGATTGAAGAGATGAGTAAGGGGCAGATAAGACATGTGAAGCAATTTTCAGGAAATAGGGATCCAGGAGTCTGCACCTGCACTTTTAGTTGTGTCTAAATTAGAGAGGAGATCTTCCACTTCTTTCACGGATATTGGGATGAAGAAAAAGTTGAAGTGGCCATTTGTCCCACAGTAGTTTGCAGGTTCAAGGAAGATCTCAGGATATTTGCAGGTGATGAGTCAAATGCTAGGCCAGCAGTGGTGAAGTGAACATTGAAGGTATTTAAGATTTCTTGTTTACCTGTAATTTCTGTGTCATTTAGTAGCAATTTGGTGGTTAAGGCAGGAGTAGAATTCTGGCCCAGAAGTCCTTTTATTGTACCCCAGAGTCTGGATGGGTTATTGTAGGAGGCATCCAATTCAGCTGTATAGTAGGCAGTTTTGGCAGTTCTTATTTTTTTGTACATGAATTCCTTGCTTTTCTGAAATTTAGCCAATCACTGGTGTCCTTTGTTTTTCTTGCCTTTTTCCACAGCTTGTCTCTGGTTCTCAAGGCTGCTTTAAGCTCAGAGGTGAACCAAGGGCAGGATTTTACCTTAGTTCTGATACTGGTGATAGGTGCATGAATATTGAGAACATTGGTGATAATATCCTTTAAGTTTAAATAAGTTCATACCAAACATTTTTGAGACATTTTCTCACCGATCTGCACCACTGGTCTCACTCTCCATTTTCACAGTTAATGAACATGGCTCTCTCTCACAGTTTTGCACCACTGGTCTCTCTCTCTCTCTCTGTCTCTCTGCTTTGACAGTTAATGAACGCAGCTCTCTCTCATTACTTATCAACCCGCTTTACAGGTGCTTACTCAATTAGTCCTGACAGACAATTACCTATGTGTGTGTGAAGCACTAATATGACCATTTCATAGAGAAATATCCAAAACAGCCCAGTTTCCCTTAAATAGGTAGATATCAGACCAGCTTGTGACATCAGATTAGATACCCACCCATTCCTACTTAAAACTCTGGAAAGGATTAATATTTTTTCACTAAACCAATGAAAGGCACCACTGTGGGATAAGCCCTTTCTACCCTGAACATTTCAGACCAAAATTCCAAATCATCTGGGCACTAGGCAATGACAAAAAAATAGCAAAAAAAAAGAAACATTTTTTCCCCTTTTTCACTGTCTGGATCTTAGATTCTGCACATCTGACTGGAATGATACTTGGCATGTCAAGAGACATTTCCTCCTAGACCAAGCATGCAAAATTTTGTGCAAATCTGTTGAACGTGGGAAAAGCTATTTAAGTGCAAATTTAGTGGTTTAGCATTAAACAGTCTACTCAACCCTAACTACAGTGGTTCTACTGTGCCATTATAATACAGTAGCACTAAGCACCTCCAAACATCCAAACATCCCCCCTCTCCTTGCAAAAACACAGACAAATTGTTTTTATAAAACATTTTTCTGTCTTAAAAGGTGCAGCTGCAAAAAAACTGTAAAAAAACAAAGACAGCAAAAAAACGTTACTAACACAAAAGAACATTGGTTAACTCGAATAAGCAACCATAGAAATGTTATCTTAGCATACTTGTGCATACATACTGTACTGTATGTGTTGACTGCTATGTTTTAAAGAACAGCCAGGCTCAGACTGCCTGCTTACAGAGTGCTGCAAGCCAGGTGTCAAGTCCAGAGGCGGTACTAGATAGAAAAAATTTTGTTCATTAGAATGATTTCTGTGTTATACAGTAAAAATGTTTTGCAATACACTACATGGCTTATCCATTTACTTACCTTTACAGAATGTTATAGTCCTCGTCTTTATGTTTAAGTATAAAAAAAGATATTACAGATAACTATGGTTTAGTCCATGTGACAAACAAATTATGCAAGGTTGGAAGAGATATGAAAGAGGGACTTTTTTTGGTTGTAGTCAGTTGAGTTCTGACCTAAAGGGAGCAAGATCCAGTTCCTGTGCCCTGAAAGGAGAGTAGCCTCGGTACACTTGTGAAATCCCTTCTTAAAGCCAGAGAAGTGATAGTTTTGTTTACAGTACAACTGAATTAGCTCTGGTCAGATAAAATTAAAGATTCTTCCACAAGCTTGACACCTGCTGCCTTGGTCCTGGTCTACCTGACACCATTTTTCACTTTCTCAAACTGACAGTATCATACTCTTGTTTATTATTTTTCTGCACTGTATATAAGCATGCACTAAGCCAACATCATTTAGCTCTGTCTCTCGTGTCTGTCTGTGATTTGCACTTTTGCTACATTTGGTGTAGATTCAGAGGTAGAATACAGAGGCTCTGGACATGCTGGCATAGTGTGTCAGGACATTGCTAGAGGCTCTGGTACTACACTACAGGGGAATGTGACAGTGTATACAGTGGAAAAATATGGGATGCTAGACATTAATATTTTTCCTTTCCAGACCAGTTCAGTGAGCCAGCAGAAGCTGAGTGCATGAAGAAAAGGGTCCTGACCAGAACAAAAGCTCAGAAGCTGAGAGAGTCCCTGGTGTTCAGCTTGGAGGATCCAGTGGTCAGGCCAAGGACCAGTTTAAATGAAAAAAGAGAAGGTGTTACTGCAAGCATCAGGCCTAGATGAAATGAATGAAGGAATGTCTAATGTGCCGCTAGAAAACATTTCAGAACTGTTTCAGTGGCTAGCAGTTGGCGGAGGCAGACAAACAATAAGTTGGAAAACAACATGCTCAAGAGATGTTAAGGAAGGAGGCCAGGTTTGCTGAAGCCCTGAGTGCCCTGCACAGAGGAGGTATGGACATACTGTAAGAGAGGAAGAGTCAGATGTAGCCAGTCCAAGCCTGCAAGACATTAAACTGACAAGGTTTGGCCTCTGTCCTGACATTCTTATCTCATGATATTGGAGAGGGTGGAAAAAGCATGCCAGTGGCCTGTGAGCCAGAAGAAAATTCATCTTGTACCTAACCTTACTGGCAAGGCCCAGTTGGCCTACAGCCACATGAACTCAGACTTGTCAGAGAACTATGATATTGTGAAAAAGGAGCTCCTAAATAGACATCTATCTATCTATCTCCTATCTATCTATCCATCTAATATTTTTGACCAGGATAGACTCACTAAACTGTGATAGCTTGCTTCCCGGAGTGTTCTGTGGGGTGGGTTACATGGACCTATTTATTGATGGGGATGTTGGACATGATGCAAGTGAACCCTGCTATGCTACATCCATAAGTGTCATGGAATTTTTAACTGCCATCTAGACTGTGACCAGATGTGGATAGAAGGAACCTCAGTTTAATGTCTCATCTGAAGGATTACTCCTCAACAGTGTAGCATCACCTCACACTGCACTACAGTGTCAGTTATGGATATTACCCTAAGTACCTGGGGTGGGTCTATCATCCTTCTGATCTTCCAGCCCAATAGGTAAGCATGCTACCTACTGACCACTGACACTAATAAAGAGATATGACATGTAATTGATAATCCACTACAGGGCATGTGATCATGCTCTCATATATGCATGCCTTGGGTGAGTTGTGAGATATAAGGCCACAGGCTGAGTCTGTCCAACCACCAAAGACATGTGTACATCAGAGCTTGACTGCACACCCTGTAGTGGATTATCTGTCTTATGAAATGTCCAGAAGTTTCTGAGAGATTAAAATAAATGCAGGTGTGTGGTTGTTGTGTAATAATGAACAGTCATGTGATGTGTTTCATCCACTCAGAAGACTGGAGTTTCACAAATTGTTCTTACCCATTTTATAAATCTGATTATACATCTCTCCAGATATGACATATTTATGTATGTACGTATTTATTTATTTTAAAACTTTTACCAGAAAGACATACTGAGCTGGCAGCAGCTCATTTCCAGATGTGTCCTGGGTGGGGGTGGGAGGGAAGAGTACAGTGCAATTACAAAATACAATGTTCAAAAAATGCAATAATGTGTAAATAAGTATGACAAAATGAATAATTCACAGGCAATGCTTCTGAGCAGGAAATATGCAATACAATAGAAGTGCAGAAGAAAAGCAATATGAACAAAATGCAGTGTGCAACAATGCAATGCTAAGTAGGGATGGGGAAAATGGAAGAAAACTGGGGGAGGAAGATCTATCCTAATGACAGTGCAGATGACAGTGGCTAAGACCAGGACAGAGGTCAGGGGCCACTTCAGGAGTGAGTAGTGAAATCAGGGAGGAGAGACTTCAGAGCATGAAAGGAAGGAAAAGAATGAATGGAAGGGGGAAGAGAGCCCAGAGTTTAGGGAAGCAGAAAAAGAATGCAGCTTCACCGGCAGACAATTTCATAGGTGGGAGAGCCAGCGGGCAAGAGCCAGAGTTGCAAAGAGAGAAGGGGGGGGACGGGAGATGAGAGGAGAGAAGTAAGGTAAGAGGGGAAGGAGCCAAGCTCTAATTTGGAAATAAAGGAAGTGCAGTGGCAAGGCACCTGGCATCAAGGGAGGAGAGGGAGAGGAAGGTGTACAAAGAACAGTGGTGTGTGCATGGGGAACTGTCAAGGGCAAATTGGCAGATGAGTGAAAAAGTGGGTCCAGTCTGGTTATGAAACACTTGGAAGCAGCACTGTAAATGATACCACCTTGTAGAAAATGGGGAGCATTATTTTCAAGAAGGTCTTTCTGTGGGCAGGAAAAGAGTTGCTCCTCTTATTCCTGTGAAGTGCACCAAGTTTGGGGGGGGGCTTCTGGTGGATTGCATTCACATGAACATAGTAAATGAGGTGATGGTCCAGCCAGACACTGAAGTACTTGAAGTAGGAGACATCTTCAATTGCTGCACCATCAAGGATGTAGAAGGAGGGATGAGAGATGTGTCTAGCAAGCCTCTGCCTAGTGCCAAAAGTCATAGCAAAAGTTTTCTTGGCATTGAGGGACAGCTGGTTTCATGTAACCAGTACTGGACTTTGTAAAAGTCCAGTTAAAACTGGGCCTTAAGGTCAGGGGCAGAGAAGCCAGAGGTAAAGAATATGGTGTCTTCTGCATACATGTGAATGGATGCAGAGGGGCAGGCAGTGGTGAGGATGTTTAGAACAATGGAGAAAAGAATTGGATCAATGATGGACCCTTGAGGATGAGTTCCAATTCAGACAGCTTGAGAATCCCCCTCAAGGTAGGAGTGGAACCATCCAACTGAAGAGGCTGGGAGTCCTGCTGCCTTAAGCTTGTCCAGAAAAATGGAATGGACAACAGTATCAAAGGCTTGGGCCAAGTTGACAAAAATGGGGGAAGTGACTAGGCCCTTATCCATGCCAGAGAGGATAGTTGCAGTGAGATGAAGGAGGAAGGTGGAGTGGGACTATCTGAAATCAGACAGGAAAGGATGAAAAAGGAGGATGAGTCAAGGAATTTGGAAAAATGGTAGAGAGAACAAAGTGGTCTTGTAGTTTAACCAAAGTAGGAAGGAGGGAGATGTGGTGATAGTTTTCAGGGGAAAGGGGTCACCCCATTGGGAAGGGAGATTACTGTAGCCAGCTTCCATGAGTTAGGAACCACAGCTAAGGAGAAGGAGAAATTGAGGAGGTAGGTGATGGGAACAGCAGTGGCATTAGCAGTGAGATAAAGGAGTCTGAGGTCCATACCATCAGGGCTCCCATCCTTATGGTGGTTTAGAGCCAAGAGGGCCTTAAGAGAAGCAGATGAATAGTGAAAGAGAAGAAAGGGATAAGGGTGCAGAGAGAGGGTACAGGGGAAGAGTGAAAAGAGTGAGGGGAGAAAGGAGGAGAAAGAGAGGAGGGAGCAGGCACAAGAGGTGAAAGAATAGTTGGGCGAGGAGGTGACTCCAGTTGGATCAGAGATAGGAGAGTCACTCTCCTTAAGAACAGAAGCAGGGGACTGGATCATGGTGAGAAGAGGGCATGGATTACCTTCCAGAGCATGGGGGGGGTTAGGTTGTTCTGGAGTATGGATGTGAAGTATTCAGACTTTACAAGCCTGGTAACTCTAGTACAGGCATTACAATGGGCCTGATAAGGCCAGTAAAGTCAGAAGAGGAGCCAGTGGACCTTTAGGCCCACCAGGCAAGGTCACAGATGCAGTGACATGCCAGCTACTCTGCTGAGATCAATGGGAGGTGAGATCCTCAGGCACTGCTTTTTTAAGGGGCATAAAAATCCCTGACAGACATAAATTTGGAGGTGAAAAATCGAATGCCATTTTTAATGTTGCCAGTTGTAGAGATGTGGAACCTGTCAGTAGCTACCATGTCGGCATGGAGTGGGACAAGTCTAGTGACTGGAAGGACTGGATGAGATGAATTTGAGGAGAGCTTTGGAGTGATGAATCTTGAGAACACAGTAGGGAGGTCTCTGAGGACATCAGGGAGGGTACCAGCGTCTACAATACAACTGGAATAGGAAGGGATGCCCCAGTCCAAGAGCGCGTGATTAAGAGATGTGAGATTGTTACAACTCGGTTCAGAAATTATTTGGAATAGCAGAAGGGATTTAACATTGAGGAAAAAAATACGTAGGGACAGGAAAAGACAACTGAAGCTGAAATCACCTAGGATGAGTAATTCACCAGAGGAGGCATGGGAGGAGATGATGGTCTGTAGCTTAATAACTGATACTGGGGATATGCCAGGTCAGCAGTAGACTCCAGAAACAGAATAGAGAAGGGGAGCCTTTGAGAGTGACTAGAGAAGGCGAGAGTTTGAGAAGAAGAATCTCATAGGCAGAGGGGGTGGAGGTAGAGAGCACAGGCTCATACCAGATGTTGGTGGAAAGGTAGATAGCTACTCCACCACCCCTCTTCATGCAATCCTGTTGAACAAAGGTGAAATCAGGGATGGCAACAGAAGCATCAGGGTTCCTGGGGGAGAGCCAAGACTCCAAGATCACCAACATATCAGGCTTGAAATTAACCATGAGTTGTTGCAACTGGTCAAGATTAAGGAGGGGGTTGCAGATATTGACATGGGCCACTCTCAGACCTTTGTGGAGAATGGATGACAGGATAGGGCTGGGGTTGAGCTTGATATCACCTGCAACAATAAGCAACAATGAGATGAGAAGCTTTAGAGAGCCTACAAGACTCTTGTGGAGAGTTAAGAGAGGAGAGGAGAAGGAAGGAGGATAAGGGAGGTAGGAGGTACTAAGGCATCGGAGGGCTTCAAAGTGAAACCAAAGAGATGAGAGGAGACTGCAGAATGATGGGGGAGTAGGCTAGAACTTGGAGGTGGGAGGAGGGAAGGGTGGGTGAGGGTGAAGGGAGGAAGAGAGATGGAAGGAGAAAGGTAGGGATAGTTGGTAGGGAAAGAGAGAGGGGAGGGTAAGCAAGAAGGGAATGAGGGAATAGATTGGAAGCAGCACAATGGGAAAGTAGTGAAGCAAAAGTCACCTTACAGTTTACACTAAATAAAATAGTGGAGGATACAAGTTTCATCCAAATGGAGTGGGAGTTGAATAAGGTGGATGGTGTTTCACCCAGAAGGGATGACACCTGAATGAAATGGAGGAATGTGGGCTTCACCCAGATAGGAAGGAGTCCAGAATTAAAAATTCAGAAATGAGATGGAACATCAGATTTACTCTTGTAGGGAGGAAGCTAGAATTAAAACAAAATGGGGGGATATTTTTTTTTTATTCTTTGGTAAGCAGGCAAGTTCCACTAGGCACAATACACGTTTTCAGGGGTGCCTGAGAACACTGAGAAGGTTAAGTGAAATATGGGCTTTACCCAGATTGGGAGGAGGCCAGAATTTCAAATTTACAAAAGGGAGGAAATATAGGCTACACCCTGGTGAGGAGGAAGCAAGAATTAAAACAAAATGAGGGGAAACACAGGCTTCACCAGACAGGGAGGAGGCCAGAATTTAAAATGTAGACATGGGAGGGAATATAGGCTTCATACTGATAGGGAGCAAGCTAGGATTAAATATGGGAAAAGAATATAGGCTTCTCCCTGACAGGAAGATAACAATAACAGAGTTAAGGCAGGTAACTAGATGTGGAAAATCCACAGCAAAACAATTCAGACAATTAGGCAGTACTAGTAAATGCAGGGAGCAAATGGGTACACTTAGTTAAACACAAATACTAAGCAAAAATACAAGCAGGTGTAGGTAGCAACAGGGCAGCACCTTGTTTGAACAGGTTAAATAGCAATGGAATCAACACAAGATTAGGAATATAGCAGCTGCAGCAACACAGTCTAGTTAAAATAATAGTTATTGCAACATAGATATAAAAAGTGTCTGGGGTGCAATATTACAAGTAGAACCAACAGAGTACTTTATTGAAGACTGGAGAGAGCACACACTGAACAGTCACAGTGTCCTGCCATGTGCTGACTGTGCAGCAGACCCCACCTCCCAATCCTTCTACCTCTGCCCAGTTACTCCACTTGAGGTGTACAATGCCCTCCTTGCCCTCAACCCCTCCAAGGGCAGATGCCCCATGGGCCTCGATGCTAAGATATTAGACCTATCAGCCCCTGCCATTACCACCCCCCGGCTGCGATTTTCAACCTGTCCTTCTTGCAAGCCTCGATACGAGCAGAATGGAAACATACCATGGTCATCCCTCTACCAAAGGGTGGTGACCCATCTACCCCCAGAAACTATAGACCCATTTCCCTCCTACCTATCCTAGCTAAGCTCCAAGAAAAACTTGTTCTCTCTCTCTCAACTCTTTGCCTTCCTCAACTCATCTTCCTTTTAAACCCCTTTCCAGTCTGGATTCAGAAAATCGCACTCCATCACCACCTCCCTTCTGCGGCTCATGGATTCAATCCTCACAGCTATGGCTAAAGGGCACATCAACTCAGCTATCTTTGTGGATCTAGCAAAGGCGTTCAAAACAGTTTTCCACTCCCTCCTCCTGACCAAAGTTGCCAGCACAGGTCTCATTTGGCCACCACCTGGTTACACTCCTACCTGGTTGGCTGGATGCAATCAGTCAGGATTGGCTACTCCACCTCTGACCCCCTCCCCATCACCTCAGGTGTGCCACAGGGCTCTGTTCTTTGGCTTCTGTCTTTCTAAACAACCTTCCCTCTGCCTGCCCACACACTTACATCCAAATGTATGCAGATGACATTGTGCTGTATACATCCAGCCCATCTGCTGTGGATGTAGTGGCCAGACTTCAGCAGGACTTCAACAATGTCCAGCACTGGTTTTGCTCAATACAGCTTCACCTCAATGCCAAGAAGATGGTCTCCATGACCTCCAGCACAAGGCAGAGACTCTCGTGGCTCCCCTTCCTCCAGACTTTCCACACCCTGAATGGAACTGTACTGGAGGCCTGCCCTTCCTTCAGATACCTGGGGGTCTGGCTTGACCAGCACCTGGATTTTCCTGTACACATCAAGGATATCCATAAAAAGCTCCATCCAAGGCTGGGTTCCCTCTACCACAATCGTGGCTGTATCCCGTTGCCGACTTGTCGAGCCATAGTACAGAAATTGATAATGCTGATTTTGACTATGGTAAGCGTAGTCTGATGCCCAAGTCCTCCCCTGTCCAGACTGGACCCCTTTTCCACTCCTTTTGTCACTTCGTTCTTGACTGTTCCTACTCCACCCATCACTGTACCCTCCACCAAACACTAGGTGTACCCTCCCTTCAGGACCACAGATCTTCACACTGTGCATGCCTCACTGCCAAATACTGGGCCCACATTCTGCCATCCCACCTGTCCTCAGCCCTGACCACTCACCCATCCCTAGTATATAAGCTCAGGACAAATGACTCTAGACTCCTTTACATCCCATATAGGTCTTCATTGTCAGGTCAGGCAGCTTTCAGCTACTGCATGCCCAAGCTATGGAACTCCCTTCCACCTGATATCCGTCACTCCTCGCCCTCCCAGCACCTAAATAGTCTGCTAGCCTAACATTTCACCACCAACTGTTCTTGTGCCTAACTCATTCTCAACTCTGAAACAGCTACTCCCCACATGGTTACTTTGCACCACTTCTGAACCTCCTTACTCAGTTAAGTGATTCCCCATACTTACTTTCCTTGCAGAGCCTCTGGCATGGCTGTATAGGCTGCACTACTGTACTCCCATATTCCTTATCTTACCTTGCTTTGCACTCAGCTGTCACAACTCTCCCTGTAATATGCACATGTACACTTGTACCCTTTACCGTGTTATACCCTGTATAGTGTTGCAACCTTGCTGTAATATTGCTTGCATCTATTATCTTATCTGTCATATTGTATGCCTCATATTGTTATATTGTATTTGTCCCCAGGACGCATCCAGAATAGAGCGGTGCTCGGCTCAGTATGCCTTCCTGGTAAAACTCTTAAATAAATAAATGATGCCCTCATGCTCTGTCCCTTTGCCTTGGATCACAGAAGAGAACCACTTGAATGCAGAGTATTTATGCAGAAAGCAGACACACTCTGTTAGCTGCACAAATTCCAACTGGATCACCACAAGCAAACTGCAGCACAGGGACCAAATACCACTTCTTAGGCAAATGTTAGCACACAAGTAGTCCCAGAAGTCATCCAATATCAGTGGCTTGACTAGTCTGACAGACCCTGCAAAAAGGATCAGCAGATGTGAGACAGCTATCTGGAGAAATGTATAATCAGATATTTCAGTTCTTGATGTTCTATGTATCCAATCTGCCAGAGACATCAACACTGTACATCCTGGATATGTTCCTCAGTGAACAACACCTGCATATCCTTCCCAGTGTGACACAGATATGGGTATGTGAACACTGACCTGAGAATAACAAGACAGCCATCACCTTAGCAAGACTTCCAGACAGGCAGCAGTTGATCCCATCCAGAGACACCTGAAGGAAAGGGCAAGAAAACCATGTCATTCTGTCTTTCTGCCTCTGTTTAACCAAGAACCTAAGACTCATAGGGAAGGAAAAGAGACTTAACTGATTTGCTACAACTGCCAAAAAACACACCATATTGCTTTGAAGTGCCTGAAACCCAAGTGGCAAGGTCCCCTTTGAAACTGGCACTTGCTAACATGAACCAATATGCAATCAAAGTGAAGAATAGGTGAAGGAAAATTCAGGGTCTCATTGACTCCAGAAGTCACCACACACACTAGTCCCTTAAGACCTTATAGGGCAATGGAGAATGGTCATTTGGATACAAAATTTTATCCCACAGCAAAAACGACAATGTCCATAAAGGGGATCTAACACTGCACCTGTGGGGGTGGTGCTTGTGCGTATGGCCATTGGACATGACTAACCTGGGTTTAAAGACTTACAATGGGAAAGATGCATAGAGACCATAACAGCAGCTGTGACAACCAAGCCACAAGCTAAGAAGTAAACAAGTTTAGAAAACATCTATCCTTTTGAGGACTCATACATTTGAAGTAATGAGGGAAAATAAAGAAGACCCAAAGAGAAAGAAAAGCAAGAAGATTTTGATCTGAAAACAAAGAGAAGAAAATATCACTTAAAATGTCTGACTTGTTTGTGAAATGTGATATTGTGTGTGAACAGAAAAATGATCCTAGCATGAATGGTGAAAATTGTGGATTTTGCAATAAAACAGTCACTGTGTAAGGGCTGCAGATTGTAAGCTTGTAAATCAAGCCTGTAACTGTGTTCTTTAAAATCACAGTGCTTGTTTTTGTGCACTATCTGTGTTTATTTTAATGAAGCTGTCAGCTTTAGCTAGATAAAGAACATCCACTTTATCTGTACTCCTTACCTTTTACTAAAGTGCCTGCTGGGAGAGTGAGGATCTTACTGCCTCCTTCTCTTCAAATCTAAATTAAATTGGAAAAGTCTGGATACAACAGCAGTTTCCAGATGTAGCAGTCATCCGCTACAAAAAGGGCACTGGAGTGGCTTTTAAAAGTTCAAATGAGTACTTATTTGCCCCTGAGTGAAACAAGTAAACTGGTCTGAACACCACTCAACTTCCAGTCCCCAGACTGCATCTCAGTACAAGCATTGGAGAGCACCAAAAGAGCTGACATGGCAAATGCACTGGCCATGTCTGTCGTGTCTGCCATGGCAGACTGGGAGACTGATCCACCCCTTTTACAGCCAAGGATCAATAATCATGCAGGACAGTTACTGTGAGTATTCCACAAAGTAGTACTCTATTCTCTAGACACTATAGAGGAACAATAGGATAAGTC
This sequence comes from Neoceratodus forsteri, assembly GCA_016271365.2. Taxonomy (NCBI): domain Eukaryota; kingdom Metazoa; phylum Chordata; order Ceratodontiformes; family Ceratodontidae; genus Neoceratodus; species Neoceratodus forsteri. The sequence goes on from CM057458.1 coordinate 1,092,777,442, forward strand.
TGAGGGCAAACTAGCTATCAGTAACCACAGGGAGCACATTTGTTAAATCAAACTTAGTACACTACTACAGTCTCCAGTATATTGATAGATTTTATTACTGCAAATTATATTTTGGCAGCTATTACAAACCTGAACTGGCTGATTTAATCCTACACCCCCCACACACCCAAAAAAAACCCACTGATACTTGTTTTGTGAGGGGTTAATCATTCCAGACAAAACAAGCACCATGGAGCACATTAGCACAGGAGTCCTAAAATTAAGCAATAGGAAATATTGTATGTAGACAAATATATATCTTGTAACATGTGTTACATAAAACCAGAAACATCTGTCCCTAACCCTTTCATTTCTGAAAAGTTTAATACAAATGAGAAACTCCTGAGGGAGAGTCATGATCTTAAGGAAGATCTGAACAGGACAAACAAGATCACTAAACTAAATATATTTAAGGAAGTTATGAAAGGTTGAAAAACAAACTGTTATGGGCAGTATTTCTAGAGGCAAAAACAAGACAAAATAAGGAAACAGTCCAGGGATGATGATAGCCCAATAAACCTCCAAGACTATGGTAACAGAAGAAATAAACAGGGTAGGGCAAATGAAAATGATAGTGACCTCACAACTGAAAATGAATGGTGCACTGTAAAATGAAAACACAATAGAAAGAATGGGAGGAGAGCTAAAATCTTCAGTAGCAACCCAATTCAGTTGCAGGACAGATATGAAATACTGGGTGCCGATCGTTCAACATAGTTGGGTGAACCAGATACTGTACCCCCCCACACACAAGCAAGTTGAAATAAATACTGAAAACCTGTTAACAGAGGAACAAGAGAGGCAAATACCATACCCCAAAAGTAGTAATTGGGGATTCTATAATTCACTGTGCAGACACATTGATATGTAAAGATGACAAATAGCACTCAGTAATTATTTCTGCAGGATATATGTGGCCAAGAATAAGAGCACTCATACACTAGATGTAAATGTCCAAACAGGAATCTCTAAAACTGGTATAAGTAACAAAATCCTGAAACTTGAAGTTAATTCATGTCCAGAACCTGACCATATATCAGGACATATGATCAAAATAATTGCAACACATATTCTCCATCTACTAAAAGTATTGTTCAAAAATCATTTAAATCAGGTGAAGTTCCACAAGACCGGAGAACTGCTCATGTAGTACCAATCTTTAAAAAAGGCTCAAAACACTTGCCCAGTAATTACAGACACATTAGTCTAAGTTCAATATGATGTAAATGTTTTAAAAGTTTAACAAAGGATATAATACTCTCAAATTCAGAAGTTCATGAGTCAGAACAACATGATTTTACAAAAAGAAGTTATTCATCCAATCTTATATGTCTATATGAGAAAATAAGTAGTAACTTGGATCAAAACATATCATGTGATGTTATATATCTTGACCTTAGCAGGACTTTTGATTTGGTACCACATTGGGCGATAATCAAAAAAAGTTAGAAACTGCAAAAATAATTTGAAAGTTACTCACTGGATATCAGTATGGGTAAACAAAAGAACTCACAGGTGGTAATTAAGGAGCACCTGTCTACAGTGGATGAGATCACCAGTGGTGGGTCACAGGGTTTGGTATTGGGCCCATAATATTTCAAATATTTATATCTGATTGAACATGACACAAACCTTTGGGTGGCAAAATATGCAAATGACTCAAAACTGGAGAACCATGTGAAACAGCTGAGCAAGAAAACAATATCCAAAGTGACATAGATAGTGTTGGAAACTGGACAGTTGCATGAGGAATGAGTTTTAACCTGGATAAATGCAAGGTTATGCACTTATGAAATAAAAATCACACTAAGCTCTATGAGGACATACTCTAACAACTACGACTAATGAAAAAGATCTACAAGTTCAAATTACAAATTATGTAAGCTGCACTACTCGGACAGACAAGGCAATGGTGAAAACTAATTAGATCATCTGGGCTAGTAAAAGAAACATTAAACCATGGGATAGATATGTCCTGCCTCCTCTCTACAGGACATATGCTAGACCACATCTAGATTATGTATCCGAACTGTGGTGCACATATAAAAAGAGTGATACAGCCCAGTTAGAAAGAGTCCAAAGAAAATTTACCAAACACATTTCTCAACTTAAGGATATGACTTATCAGGAACATTAAGATAAGTTAAACTTAATGCCACTAGAACCAGGAGATTGAGAGGGGACCTGCTGCATATGTTTGACACAATCCATGACCCATTTTTATTGTCAGAATTAGGTATCATATTTCAATATGATGTATTATCTACCAGACAGTAACAGTTACAAATTGCTGGTAAAACATTTAAGATATTAAACAAGGAAACTCTTTCTTACAACGCATACTGTAAACCCATGAAATGCTGTCCCACTTGAAACAGCAATTAGTAACACCAAGACAGAATTTAAAAATTGATTAGAGAAGTATATCTTGAACAGTGGAAAAACAAATTATCACAATCAATACTTTATGTAGGAGCAACAGTGGACATTACTGCCTTCTGGCTCCTACTCCTTCCTTAGTACGAAATACAAAACTATGGTTATCTGCTTTCCTGTAGCTTAAACCAAGGACTTAGTGTAAAGGATGGACTATATCTTCATAGAAACAGGCACAAAACCTACAATGGCAATTCATGTAGACACCAATAGTGCTGGTAAAAAGCCAGAGGACCAGATTTTCTGAGATTTCAAAAATTTGGGGGAAAAGCTGAAAAATAAGGGTGATGGTATAATTCTCTCAGAAATAATACCAGTGCCATGTGCCTCAAAACATAAACAACAGCAGATTTTGAGGATACATAGGTAGTTGAGGGAGTGGTGTTGAAGAGAAAATCTTTACTTTTTAAGAAATTAAAGGAACTTTTCAGGGAAAACCAACCTGTATCTACAAGACAATCTCCATCTGATAGAAAAGGTGTGTGTTTTCTGGGTAATAAAATTGTCAATGCGCTTGAGTATAAATTTAAACTAATTAAGAAAGGGACAATTATTGGTGCTGAAACAAAGGAATTCCCCATTACCACAATGGGGATAGTCAGTGCTTAATTTGTAAAGAAAGAGGTGCCAGGGCTCTGAGTACAAACACCAAATTCCGGGGGTCTGGGGACCACCAGACCCCCAGAAGCTGTGGGTTTTTAGATGTTCTGTGGTGAGTTTTGGGGGGAAGGGGTTATATTGCAGATAAAACACATTTCTGTGTCAGGTTCCCTACCCCTGAATTCAGGGGAAGAATTTATACTTTTTTGGGGTGGAGTCAGGGTATTGGAGAGTCTCACTGACTGCTGGGCTGGTAAAGGATCGTGGGCATGCATAATACAATGGCAAGATGCTATGGATTGACCCAAAGGCCCAAGATCTGGGGGCTGGTAGACTCCCAGAAGTTCTTTGGTTTTAGATGCTCTGTGGTGAGTTTTTGGAGTCATATTGCAGATAAAAATCATTTCTGTGTCAGATTCACTGCTCCTGAATCCAGGGGAAGAATTTTTTGGGGGGAGTTACGGTATTGGAGACTCTGGCTGACCTTACTAAGCAACAAAATGTACTACATAGCATCTAGCATGGTACAAGTAGTAGACGAACTAATTAAAATTGAAGCATGAAAAGTTTTATAGGCAAAGGATCATGGGTATGTAGAGTCACTAGCAAGGTGCTGTGATCCAAAGGCCAGGGGAGTGGGGCCGGTAAGCCCCCAGAAGCTCTTGGGTTTTAGATGCTCTGTGGTGAGTTTTGGAGTTCTTGTTGAAGATAAACACACTTCTGTTACAGGTTCCCTTACTTAAGATAATGCACACTTCTGTTACAGGAAACCTGTAACAGAAGTGTGCTTTATCTTCAATAAAAGTCCCAAAACTCACCACAGAGCATCTAACCCAAGAGCTTCTGGTCTACCCCTGAATCCAGGGAAAGATTTATTTTCCCCCTGGAGTCAGGGTATTTGAGACTCTGGCTAACCTTACTAAGCAACAAAATGTACCACAGTGCATCTAGCAGGGTCCCATTTTTAGTTGGTGGCCGTAAAAGCCATTCAAACTGAGGCATGAAAAGCTTTCTATAGGTAAAGGATTGTGGGCATGTAGAATATGATGAGAAGGTGCTGGGCCCAGAGGATTCTGTAGCATCGGTGTGTGTTGCCCTACAATGGAACCCTACTGTGAGCTTGCAGTTTATAAACTGATCAGTAATTATCAAAATGAATTTAAGGCAGCAGCAATAAATGACCAATAAAAAAGAAAATGGAACATAATGTCAAATTAAACTGATGAAAAAAACTGCAGATGGTAATGTAACAAAGATTTTATTTTATAGTTTATCCAGGTTCTGAATAAACAATCCAGTTAATACAGCAGGTATGCAACTGGACTGGAATATTACAGCATTTTGACTATAACATTATAACTATGCTCCTACAATTGTTACAACGGGAGGTCAGCTGCTCAAGTAAGAACAACATTTCATCATATGACAGGGTCTAAGACTTATCAAACCCCAGGCCACCATGCACCATACAATACCAGGTAAAGCTGTACCCTGCTAGATGCTATGTGGTACATATTGTTATTGTTTAATAAGGTGAGCAAGAGTTGTCAATATCCTGACTCCATCCAGGTGAAAAAAAAATGTTTTCCCCAGGAGTCAGGAGTAGGGAACCTGTAGCAGAAGTGTGGTTTATCTTCAATAAAAGCCACAATATTCAAAACAGATCATCTAAAACCCAAGAGTTTCTGGGGGCCATCAGAACAGGTTACCAAAATGTCTAGCACTGCACCATCTGCCTTTTTTTAAAAACATATATTTTCTAGAAGGTTTCATTTAGTTACCTGTCATTTATATTACAGGTCTTGACATGTCTTATAGTTGCTCTATCAGATAAGTATATACATTTTTTAATCTGATGATTTACATGTGGTTTAAATCCAACCCTTGTTCCTTTGTGTCCTGTTTAAATTTACTGTTTTCCTTTTTCAGGCATTCCTCAGGAACAGTTTTGATGAACAGCTACCCCCAACTTGGACTGGCCAGGTAAGAGACACTACTGTTTCTTAACAAAAGTTAGCATAACATTTTGTATAAGCATCCATCATAATGTAATGGATGGTGGTGATGGGCCATCATTACTTTATGATAGATGCTTACACAGTGACAAAATGCTACAGTAATTTGGTGTGTGAGTGTGCATGCATGCGTGCGTGTGTGTGTGTGTGTGTGTGTGTGTGTGTGTGTCTTGGGGGGTTAATGTATGATGACAAAGAGGAGAGTATGTGAAGCAGCGATTAAGCTGATGCTAGCCAAAATACAGTTTCCTGTATTAAACTACAAATAATATTAAGTAAGCATCCAGATTGCTACAGCAGGTTTATAGTTTGCAGAAAGAAATGTTGAGTTTGGTTTGATTTGTTCTCTACTTATCAAGAAAAGACCACAGAATTTCCATATTTCTCTGGTTTTCCTCGTGTTTTCTTTCCTTACTTTGTGTGTCATTGGCTGCTCTGTGCCCTTTGGGAAGCCATGACTGAACATTAGAGATAAGATTGAATTTCTTCAATGGGGGGCTGATTAGATTGAGGAATAATTGTGATGAAATAGTTTCAATAAGCACTGATGCTCATGTTGTGCATATGAGATTCATTTGGGAAAAGCCTCACTCACACTCGGCACTGGAGATAGCAATAATGCTCACGGCTGTCAACAGGTCCTTATACTGCTCCTGAATTTCTTTACCACCTGTCTCCTTGTACACCCTGTATGACCGAATGGTTTCATGAGTGTTACCAATATCAAATCTTTCGCAAACAGACTCAATCTCATTTTCTCCATACAGTGTAGGTAGCTCATTGGGCCAGTACTGCTTATATAACACTTTAATTTTGGTGATCAGATTCTCATATTCAGTCTTGTCACAAGCGGTGCCTCCAATAGATAGCACATGTTTTCGTAAATTGTCCGCCAAGCTGTGGAAATATTGTCCCGGGTGAATCTTCTTGTCACACACATTTCCTTCATGGAAGAGAACACCCTGAAACATCCTTTCTTCTATGGCTTTCTTACACTATGCCAAAAATTTCCCTTGCTTTTCTATCATTGCGTCGAACACCACTATTTGGCAGCAGATAGCTCAGTGTGTATCAACAATTGTACAATCGCGATGTTGCAATTCAAGAGATAACTCTGACAACTTCTGTAGAGCAACATACATACTTCCTAGATTGCTGACAAACTGAACAGATGACGACCACTTGCTTAGACCAGAGTAAGTTTTGCATGTTGCGTTGTCATGAGAAATGTCATCAGCTGCAGATGTGAAGTGCTTATAGAGAGCAGGGTAAGCATTCCTAATAGCCTCTATTGTTCTAAAGCTTGATGTGTTCCACCAGGTGTCTAATACACTACCTATCTTGTAAAGCTGAATGTCAGGAGCTTCAGCGCACTCTTTCAGCTCTGATCTATTTTTCCAAGATGTGCTATAAAGAGAATATAGCTTGTCTAGCAGACTTTTAAAGTGATTCATAGCTCCAACATGTTTCATAACATCACCGACTACAAGCTCTAGGCTATGAGCAGAGCAGTGCCATGCCATTTGGAAACATGTCTTGCAACCACTTCACAATACCTGCATTGCGTCCAAGCATCACTGAAGCTTCACCGCATGCAACCGCTACCAGGCACTTAGCAAGACAGTTTTCAGTTATGTTAATCTTTTTGAGCGCAGACAATAAACTGTTCACTATTCCCTCAGCAGTCAGATCATGTAGCTCCACAAGGTCCACAAATAAATTAGCAGGAGTCTCCATGCCAGGTAACATCAATCGCATGTGCACAATTAAAGCACTCTTCTTGTTTAAAGCAGTAGCTTCATCAAGTAAAAGACTCACTTTAGGAGCAATTACTATGATTTGGGCAAACAACTTTTTCTTCATTTCAGAAGAAATGTGATGTTGAATGTTAGACAATGCCACATTGGAATGCAAAATCCGCCCCATGTCCAGTCCATTCAACTGCTGACAGTCGATTTCTACTTCAAAACCATATAACGGTCTGTTATGCTTCACTTCTTTATAAGCAGTTCTGAAGATTCTGGTCATAGTAGCAATTTGAGCAGACTGTGCATTTGCAGCTAATTGCAGCAATGTGTCTTTCATTGACTGCTCAAGAATGCAAGAAGCCATGACACGTGACTTAGTTTGTGAATGTTCTATCTTTTTCCATAGTGATTTTTGTTGCTTTGTTTTATTGGTACCATATGAAGTAACAGTAGATTCTATCCATTCTTTAGCCAACTTCATTCCAACAGAATTTTCAGGACTCAAGTTACTGACCTGTTGACACAAACTGCAACCAAGATTTGATCCGTTGATGACTAACCAGCGATATTTGCTTTGGAAACATTTTTTTGGTTCACACTTCCATCCTCTGCAGGAAGTAAATCTTTGTTGTGAACCATGACATGTTCAGGTAATTTGTCTTCATTACCCGAGCTCTGCGATTCAGAATCACTGTCAGCAGAAATGCTTTCTGCACAACTCTTCCCTTCATAAATGTTAACTTGCTTTTCTTTTGTAGGGCTGAGGCTGCTGACACATGTAACAGTGGCACCCGGTACATCTTCTGATTCTTTTCCGTGATTTTCATCTGTCTCCTTTTTCTTCTGCTTAGTGACTGTCTCAGCCTCATTCGCACTACCTCCTGACTTAGAAAAATACAACCATGTTTTCTTTTGACCTTGGGATATTTTTTCTGATTTAATTATGTCTCAACTGTCACTGAAATTAATACAAAACTAAGCTGCTTCCTCTGCTGTTTTAGTTATCCTTATTTTATTTTTTGATTTTTTTTAGTTACAGCCCCTTCAGAGATGGTTGCTGGAACACAGTAATGTGCTGTATGTAGGTGGAACTTGTGGGAATCAAACCAAAGCTCACATACTTGCTCCTCTCCCTGTCTTCATTAGCCTTATTTTATTTTTTTACAGCCCCTGCCCCTTCAGAGACAGTCACTAGAACACACAGTAATGTGCTGTATGTAGGTGGAATTTGTGGGAATCAAATCGAAGCTCACACATTTGCTCCTCTGCCTGTCTTCATTAGCCTTATTTTTAGTTATAAGAATTAATGAACCCCAGACAGTCTGCTGTATGTACCAAGCTCACACACTGCTGCTCCTCTGCCTTTCTTATTTAGCCTTTTTTTATTGGTCAACTTATTTAATTTTAAAATGATACCCAGTCAGTCTGCTGGAATTACCAACAACCAAACTCTAAGAGACACAGCTCGAGCCACTTATGAATTTTTTTCTTGAGGTGGGGAACTACTGGTTAGGGGTTTACTTTTTATTTCAGTTTATGAAGTGAGAACTTTAATGAAACCCACACAGTCTGCTGGCTAAATGTGAAGTTCTGATCACACACAACTGAACTAAGCTGATGAGCTCTTAGCTCCTCCAGCTACAAAACCTGTCAGCACTCAGCCTCAATGCAGTCTAGGTAGTGCTTACTTGGTTTTGTTTAAAAAGCCAACAAACACCAAAGTTTTTTTTAATTTTTTGGGTGGTGGTTCCAACTGTTCCATGTCTGGACTAGTCTCTGACTGACTGATCCTGACCCTGGTGAAAGAAAGACAAGCTTGAGCTTCCCTCAATCAGCCCTGCCCTGGCTGGCCTAGGCTGAAGCAGGCTTTTGTTCTGCCTTGCTGTACTTTTTCACTTAGAGGGAGGCTCCCTGAAAATGTTGCCTTGCCTAAATCTGTGAGTCCTCCCCCAGGCAGGTATGGTAGGATATACTCCCCAGTCCACAGTCCCTCAGCCCCAGCTACCAAGATTTAGTAGTTCTTTCTTTCCCAGCATGCCACACCCCACCTTTCTTTTCTCAAACCTTCACTGGGCCTGTACCCCCTAGTTGGTCCCACACTCCCTGCCTTGACCAACAGACTAACCACGGGCTTCACAATGACAAAATAACCTCCAACAACTCTACAATCCCAGAGTGAATTCAGCGTAATATTTTTTCACCACTGTTGTTTTAATTAAATATTCATTTAAATGCAGTCTCTCTCCTCCTCACAATGAGAGACTAGAGAGCGGACCGTAAGATGCATCCACATAGTCTCAGGTTGGCGAGACTGCTAAGTCCTGCCCCCAATGTTACATGTGGCAACAAGGCAACAAGATGATCACCTGACCACAGAACAGATGATCAGGTGATCCTTCACATAGTGGAGCATGCGCAATTGCACAGCAAAAAAAGGCCTTGCATTGTGCGTGCGTGGCGCACCACAGGAAAACAAATTTGACTCCCCCTCCCAGCAAGCAGCATGTTCAGCTCAGGTCCCAGGAGCACAAGCATGTGCTGAGAGAGGACTAGGAGGATGAACAAGTCATTGAGGAGGACTGGACTTGGAGGCAGAGCCGGGAGCCAACAGCGATCTTCACTGCTGCAGCTGTGACAGGTAGCAGACAGCTTTTGCAGTTATACTTTGCACAGTGAGTAGAAAATACCCTCCTGGCTCCCACTCCATATTCAAATTAAACATCAAAGTGCAGTCTCAGTAACTCTGTCAGGGAGAAAAACTTAGAGAGAAGACAAAAGAGGTGCCAAGGCTGAGACCTGGCATGGAAAGAGGTGCCGAGGCTGAGACCTGACATGGAAAGAGGTGCTGAGGCTGAGACCTGACATGGAAAGAGGTGCTGAGGCTGAGCTCTGGCATGGAAAGAGGTGCCGAGGCTGAGACCTGACATGGAAAGGGTGCTGAGGCTGAGTCCTGGCATGGAAAGAGGTGCTGAGGCTGAGCTCTGGCATGGAAAGAGGTGCTGAGGCTGAGCCTGGCATGGAAGAGGTGCTGAGGCTGAGCCTGGCATGGAAAGAGGTGCTGAGGCTGAGCCTGGCATGGAAAGAGGTGCTGAGGCTGAGCTCTGACATGGAAAGAGGTGCTGAGGCTGAGCTCTGGCATGGAAAGAGGTGCTGAGGCTGAGCTCTGGCATGGAAAGAGGTGCTGAGGCTGAGCCTGCATGAAAGAGGTGCTGAGGCTGAGCTCTGGCATGGAAAGAGGTGTGAGGCTGAGACCTGGCATGGAAAGAGGTGCTGAGGCTGAGCTCTGGCATGGAAAGAGGTGCCGAGGCTGAGACCTGGCATGGAAAGAGGTGCTGAGGCTGAGCCTGACATGGAAAGAGGTGCTGAGGCTGAGCTCTGGCATGGAAAGAGGTGCTGAGGCTGAGACCTGACATGGAAAGAGGTGCTGAGGCTGAGCCTGGCATGGAAAGAGGTGCTGAGGCTGAGCTCTGGCATGGAAAGAGGTGCTGAGGCTGAGCTCTGGCATGGAAAGAGGTGCTGAGGCTGAGCCTGCATGGAAAGAGGTGCTGAGGCTGAGCTCTGGCATGGAAAGAGGTGCTGAGGCTGAGCCTGACATGGAAAGAGGTGCCGAGGCTGAGCCTGCATGGAAAGAGGTGCTGAGGCTGAGCTCTGGCATGGAAAGAGGTGCTGAGGCTGAGCCCTGGCATGGAAAGAGGTGCTGAGGCTGAGCCTGACATGGAAAGAGGTGCTGAGGCTGAGCCTGACATGGAAAGAGGTGCTGAGGCTGAGCTCTGGCATGGAAAGAGGTGCTGAGGCTGAGCTCTGACATGGAAAGAGGTGCCGAGGCTGAGCCCTGACATGGAAAGAGGTGCCGAGGCTGAGACCTGGCATGGAAAGAGGTGCCGAGGCTGAGCCCTGGCATGTAAAGAGGTGCTGAGGCTGAACCTGACATGGAAAGAGATGCTGAGGCTGAGGTCTGGCATGGAAAGAGGTGCCAAGGCTGAGCCCTGGCATGGAAAGAGGTGCCGAGGCTGAGACCTGGCATGGAAAGAGGTGCTGAGGCTGAGACCTGGCATGGAAAGAGGTGCTGAGGCTGAGACCTGACATGGAAAGAGGTGCCGAGGCTGAGCCCTGGCATGTAAAGAGGTGCTGAGGCTGAGACCTGGCATGGACAGAGGTGCCGAGGCTGAGCTCTGGCATGGAAAGAGGTGCTGAGGCTGAGCTCTGGCATGGAAAGAGGTGCTGAGGCTGAGCTCTGGCATGGAAAGAGGTGCTGAGGCTGAGCCTGGCATGGAAAGAGGTGCTGAGGCTGAGCTCTGGCATGGAAAGAGGTGCTGAGGCTGAGCCCTGGCATGGAAAGAGGTGCCGAGGCTGAGACCTGGCATGGAAAGAGGTGCTGAGGCTGAGCCTGACATGGAAAGAGGTGCTGAGGCTGAGCTCTGGCATGGAAAGAGGTGCTGAGGCTGAGCTCTGGCATGGAAAGAGGTGCCGAGGCTGAGCCCTGACATGGAAAGAGGTGCCGAGGCTGAGACCTGGCATGGAAAGAGGTGCCGAGGCTGAGCCTGGCATGGAAAGAGGTGCTGAGGCTGAGCCTGGCATGGAAAGAGGTGCTGAGGCTGAGCCTGGCATGGAAAGAGGTGCTGAGGCTGAGACCTGGCATGGAAAGAGGTGCTGAGGCTGAGCCTGACATGGAAAGAGGTGCCGAGGCTGAGCTCTGGCATGGAAAGAGGTGCTGAGGCTGAGCTCTGGCATGGAAGAGGTGCCAGGCTGACCTGGCATGGAAAGAGGTGCTGAGGCTGAGACCTGGCATGGAAAGAGGTGCTGAGGCTGAGCTCTGGCATGGAAAGAGGTGCTGAGGCTGAGACCTGGCATGGAAAGAGGTGCGAGGCTGAGCTGCGAGTGCTGAGGCTGAGCCTGGCATGGAAAGAGGTGCTGAGGCTGAGACCTGGCATGGAAAGAGGTGCTGAGGCTGAGCTCTGGCATGAAAGAGGTGCTGAGGCTGAGCTCTGGCATGAAAGAGGTGCTGAGGCTGAGCTCTGGCATGGAAAGAGGTGCTGAGGCTGAGCCTGGCATGGAAAGAGGTGCTGAGGCTGAGCTCTGGCATGGAAAGAGGTGCTGAGGCTGAGCTCTGGCATGGAAAGAGGTGCTGAGGCTGAGCTCTGGCATGGAAAGAGGTGCTGAGGCTGAGCTCTGGCATGGAAAGAGGTGCCGAGGCTGAGCTCTGACATGGAAAGAGGTGCTGAGGCTGAGCTCTGGCATGGAAAGAGGTGCTGAGGCTGAGCTCTGGCATGGAAAGAGGTGCTGAGGCTGAGCTCTGGCATGGAAAGAGGTGCTGAGGCTGAGCTCTGGCATGGAAAGAGGTGCTGAGGCTGAGCCTGGCATGGAAAGAGGTGCCGAGGCTGAGACCTGGCATGGAAAGAGGTGCTGAGGCTGAGCCTGGCATGGAAAGAGGTGCTGAGGCTGAGCTCTGGCATGGAAAGAGGTGCTGAGGCTGAGCCTGGCATGGAAAGAGGTGCCGAGGCTGAGCCCTGGCATGGAAAGAGGTGCCGAGGCTGAGACCTGGCATGGAAAGAGGTGCCGAGGCTGAGCCCTGGCATGGAAAGAGGTGCTGAGGCTGAGCCTGGCATGGAAAGAGATGCTGAGGCTGAGCTCTGGCATGGAAAGAGGTGCCGAGGCTGAGACCTGGCATGGAAAGAGGTGCTGAGGCTGAGACCTGACATGGAAAGAGGTGCTGAGGCTGAGACCTGGCATGGAAAGAGGTGCTGAGGCTGAGACCTGACATGGAAAGAGGTGCGAGGCTGAGCCTGGCATGGAAAGAGGTGCTGAGGCTGAGGCTCTGGCATGGAAAGAGGTGCTGAGGCTGAGCCTGGCATGGAAGAGGTGCGAGGCTGAGCTCTGGCATGGAAAGAGGTGCTGAGGCTGAGCTCTGGCATGGAAGAGAGGTGCCGAGGCTGAGACCTGGCATGGAAAGAGGTGCTGAGGCTGAGCTCTGGCATGGAAAGAGGTGCTGAGGCTGAGATCTGGCATGGAAAGAGGTGCTGAGGCTGAGACCTGGCATGGAAAGAGGTGCTGAGGCTGAGCCCTGGCATGAAAAGAGGTGCTGAGGCTGAGCCTGGCATGGAAAGAGGTGCTGAGGCTGAGCTCTGGCATGGACAGAGGTGCCGAGGCTGAGCTCCATGAGAAAGAGGTGCTGAGGCTGAGCTCTGGCATGGAAAGAGGTGCTGAGGCTGAGCTCTGGCATGGAAAGAGGTGCTGAGGCTGAGCTCTGGCATGGAAAGAGGTGCCGAGGCTGAGCTCTGGCATGGAAAGAGGTGCTGAGGCTGAGCCTGACATGGAAAGAGGTGCTGAGGCTGAGCTCTGGCATGGAAAGAGGTGCTGAGGCTGAGACCTGACATGGAAAGAGGTGCTGAGGCTGAGACCTGGCATGGAAAGAGGTGCTGAGGCTGAGACCTGACATGGAAAGAGGTGCTGAGGCTGAGACCTGGCATGGAAAGAGGTGCTGAGGCTGAGCTCTGGCATGGAAAGAGGTGCCGAGGCTGAGCTCTGGCATGGAAAGATGTGCTGAGGCTGACTTCTAGCATGGAAAGAGGTGCCGAGGCTGAGCTCTGGCATGGAAAGAGGTGCTGAGGCTGATACCTGGCATGGACAGAGGTGCCGAGGCTGAGCTCTGGCATGGAAAGAGGTGCTGAGGCTGAGCCTGGCATGGAAAGGAGGAGGCAGCTGATGGCGAGGTGCGAGGCTGAGACCTGGCATGGAAAGAGGTGCTGAGGCTGAGCCTGACATGGAAAGAGGTGCCGAGGCTGAGCTCTGGCATGGAAAGAGGTGCTGAGGCTGAGCTCTGGCATGGAAAGAGGTGCCGAGGCTGAGCCCTGGCATGGAAAGAGGTGCTGAGGCTGAGCTCTGGCATGGAAAGAGGTGCTGAGGCTGAGCTCTGGCATGGAAAGAGGTGCTGAGGCTGAGCTCTGGCATGGAAAGAGGTGCCGAGGCTGAGCTCTGGCATGGAAAGGGTGCTGAGGCTGAGCTCTGGCATGGAAAGAGGTGCTGAGGCTGAGCCTGGCATGGAAAGAGGTGTGAGGCTGAGCTCTGGCATGAAAGAGGGTGCTGAGGCTGAGTCTGGCATGGAAAGAGGTGCCGAGGCTGAGCCTGGCATGGAAAGAGGTGCTGAGGCTGAGCTCTGACATGGAAAGAGGTGCTGAGGCTGAGCCTGCATGGAGAAGAGGTGCTGAGGCTGAGACCTGGCATGGAAAGAGGTGCTGAGGCTGAGCTCTGGCATGGAAAGAGGTGCTGAGGCTGAGCTCTGGCATGGAAAGAGGTGCTGAGGCTGAGACCTGACATGGAAAGAGGTGCTGAGGCTGAGCTCTGACATGGAAAGAGGTGCTGAGGCTGAGCTCTGGCATGGAAAGAGGTGCTGAGGCTGAGCTCTGGCATGGAAAGAGGTGCTGAGGCTGAGCCTGACATGGAAAGAGGTGCTGAGGCTGAGCTCTGACATGGAAAGAGGTGCTGAGGCTGAGCCTGCATGGAAAGAGGTGCTGAGGCTGAGCCCTGGCATGGAAAGAGGTGCTGAGGCTGAGCCTGACATGGAAGAGGTGCAGGCTGAGCCTGCATGAAAGGTGCTGAGGCTGAGCTCTGACATGGAAAGAGGTGCTGAGGCTGAGCCTGACATGGAAAGAGGTGCTGAGGCTGAGCTCTGGCATGGAAAGAGGTGCTGAGGCTGAGCTCTGGCATGGAAAGAGGTGCTGAGGCTGAGCCTGACATGGAAAGAGCGAGGCTGAGCTGCATGGAAAGAGGTGCTGAGCTAGCTGGCATGGAAAGAGGTGCTGAGGCTGAGCCCTGGCATGGAAAGAGGTGCGAGGCTGAACCTGCATGGAAAGAGATGCTGAGGCTGAGGCCTGGCATGGAAAGAGGTGGCTAGGCTGAGCCCTGGCATGGAAGAGGTGCTGAGGCTGAGACCTGGCATGGAAAGAGGTGCTGAGGCTGAGCCTGGCATGGAAAGAGGTGCTGAGGCTGAGACCTGACATGGAAAGAGGTGCTGAGGCTGAGCCTGGCATGGAAAGAGGTGCTGAGGCTGAGACCTGGCATGGAAAGAGGTGCTGAGGCTGAGCTCTGGCATGGAAAGAGGTGCTGAGGCTGAGCTCTGGCATGGAAAGAGGTGCTGAGGCTGAGCTCTGGCATGGAAAGAGGCTGAGGCTGAGCTCTGAGGCTGGAGCCTGGCATGGAAGAGGTGCTGAGGCTGAGCTCTGGCATGGAAAGGGTGCTGAGGCTAGACCTGGCATGGAAGAGGCTGAGGTGAGCTCTGGCATGGAAAGAGGTGCTGAGGCTGAGCTCTGGCATGGAAAGAGGTGCTGAGGCTGAGCCTGACATGGAAAGAGGTGCTGAGGCTGAGCTCTGGCATGGAAAGAGGTGCTGAGGCTGAGACTCTGGCATGGAAAGAGGTGCCGAGGCTGAGACCTGGCATGGAAAGAGGTGCTGAGGCTGAGACCTGGCATGGAAAGAGGTGCTGAGGCTGAGCTCTGGCATGGAAAGAGGTGCTGAGGCTGAGCCCTGGCATGGAAAGAGGTGCTGAGGCTGAGCCTGGCATGGAAAGAGGTGCCGAGGCTGAGACCTGGCATGGAAAGAGGTGCCGAGGCTGAGCCCTGGCATGGAAGAGGTGCTGAGGCTGAGCCTGGCATGGAAAGAGGTGCTGAGGCTGAGCTCTGGCATGGAAAGAGGTGCTGAGGCTGAGCTCTGGCATGGAAAGAGGTGCTGAGGCTGAGCTCTGGCATGGAAAGAGGTGCTGAGGCTGAGCCTGACATGGAAAGAGGTGCTGAGGCTGAGACCTGACATGGAAAGAGGTGCTGAGGCTGAGCTCTGGCATGGAAAGAGGTGCTGAGGCTGAGACCTGACATGGAAAGAGGTGCGAGGCTGAGCTCTGGCATGGAAAGGGTGCTGAGGCTGGAGCCTGGCATGGAAAGAGGTGCTGAGGCTGAGCCCTGGCATGGAAAGAGGTGCTGAGGCTGAGCTCTGGCATGAAAGAGGTGCTGAGGCTGAGCTCTGGCATGGAAAGAGGTGCTGAGGCTGAGCTCTGGCATGGAAAGAGGTGCCGAGGCTGAGACCTGGCATGGAAAGAGGTGCTGAGGCTGAGCTCTGGCATGGAAAGAGGTGCTGAGGCTGAGCTCTGGCATGGAAGAGGTGCTGAGGCTGAGCTCTGGCATGGAAAGAGGTGCTGAGGCTGAGCTCTGGCATGGAAAGGTGCTGAGGCTGAGCTCTGGCATGGAAAGAGGTGCCGAGGCTGAGCTCTGGCATGGAAAGAGGTGCTGAGGCTGAGCTCTGGCATGGAAAGAGGTGCTGAGGCTGAGACCTGGCATGGAAAGAGGTGCTGAGGCTGAGCCCTGACATGGAAAGAGGTGCTGAGGCTGAGCTCTGGCATGGAAAGAGGTGCTGAGGCTGAGCCTGGCATGGAAAGAGGTGCTGAGGCTGAGCCCTGACATGGAAAGAGGTGCGAGGCTGAGACCTGGCATGGAAAGAGGTGCAGAGGCTGAGCCTGGCATGGAAAGAGGTGCCGAGGCTGAGCTCTGGCATGGAAAGAGGTGCTGAGGCTGAGCTCTGCATGGAAAGAGGTGCTGAGGCTGAGACCTGGCATGGAAAGAGGTGCTGAGGCTGAGCTCTGGCATGGAAAGAGGTGCTGAGGCTGAGCCTGGCATGGAAAGAGGTGCTGAGGCTGAGCTCTGGCATGGAAAGAGGTGCCGAGGCTGAGCTCTGGCATGGAAAGAGGTGCTGAGGGAGCCTGACATGGAAAGAGGTGCGGAGGCTCTGGCATGGAGAAAGAGGTGCTGAGGCTGAGACCTGGCATGGAAAGAGGTGCTGAGGCTGAGACCTGGCATGGAAGGGTGCTGAGGCTGAGACCTGCATGGAAGAGGTGCTGAGGCTGGAGCCTGGCATGGAAAGAGGTGCTGAGGCTGAGCTCTGGCATGGAAAGAGGTGGAGGCTGAGCTCTGCATGGTGAGCTCTGGCATGGAAAGAGGTGCTGAGGCTGAGCTCTGGCATGAAAGAGGTGCTGAGGCTGAGACCTGGCATGGAAAGAGGTGCTGAGGCTGAGCTCTGGCATGGAAAGAGGTGCTGAGGCTGAGCTCTGACATGGAAAGAGGTGCCGAGGCTGAGCCCTGGCATGGAAAGAGGTGCCGAGGCTAAGACCTGGCATGGAAAGAGGTGCCGAGGCTGAGCCCTGCCATGTAAAGAGGTGCCGAGGCTGAGCTCTGGCATGAAAAGAGATGCTGAGGCTGAGCTCTGGAATGGAAGAGGTGCGAGGCTGAGCTCTGGCATGGAAAGAGGTGCTAAGGCTGAGCTCTGGCATGGAAGAGGTGCGAGGCTGGCTGGCATGAAAGAGGTGCTGAGGCTGAGCCTGACATGGAAAGAGGTGCTGAGGCTGAGCTCTGGCATGAAAAGAGGTGCTGAGGCTGAGACCTGGCATGGAAAGAGGTGCCGAGGCTGAGACCTGGCATGGAAAGTGGTGTTGAGGCTGAGACCTGACATGGATAGAGGTGCTGAGGCTGAGTCTGGCATGGAAAGAGGTGCTGAGGCTGAGACCTGGCATGGAAAGAGGTGCTGAGGCTGAGCTCTGGCATGGAAAGAGGTGCTGAGGCTGAGACCTGGCATGGAAAGAGGTGCTGAGGCTGAGCTCTGGCATGGAAAGAGGTGCTGAGGCTGAGCTCTGGCATGGAAAGAGGTGCTGAGGCTGAGCCTGGCATGGAAAGAGGTGCTGAGGCTGAGCTCTGGCATGGAAAGAGGTGCTGAGGCTGAGCCTGACATGGAAAGAGGTGCCGAGGCTGAGCTGGCATGGAAAGAGGTGCTGAGGCTGAGCCTGGCATGGAAAGAGGTGCTGAGGCTGGACCTGGCATGGAAGGGTGAGGCTGAGTCCTGGCATGGAAAGAGGTGCGGGGCTGAGACCTGGCATGGAAAGAGGTGCTGAGGCTGAGATCTGGCATGGAGGTGCCGAGGCTGAGCCTGGCATGGAAAGAGGTGCTGAGGCTGAGACTCTGGCATGGAAAGAGGTGCTGAGGCTGAGCTCTGGCATGGAAAGAGGTGCTGAGGCTGAGCTCTGGCATGGAAAGAGGTGCCGAGGCTGAGCCTTGCATGTGAAAAGAGGTGCTGAGGCTGAGACCTGGCATGGAAAGAGGTGCCGAGGCTGAGCCCTGGCATGGAAAGAGGTGCTGAGGCTGAGACCTGGCATGGAAAGAGGTGCTGAGGCTGAGCTCTGACATGGAAAGAGGTGCTGAGGCTGAGCTCTGACATAGAAAGAGGTGCTGAGGCTGAGCTCTGGCATGGAAAGAGGTGCTGAGGCTGAGCTCTGGCATGGAAAGAGGTGCCGAGGCTGAGACCTGACATGGAAAGAGGTGCTGAGGCTGAGACCTGCATGAAGAGGTGCTGAGGCTGAGACCTGGCATGGAAAGAGGTGCTGAGGCTGAGACCTGGCATGGAAAGAGGTGCTGAGGCTGGGACCTGACATGGAAAGAGGGTGGAGGCTGAGCCCTGGCATGGAAAGAGGTGCTGAGCTGAGACCTGGCATGGACAGAGGTGCCGAGGCTGAGCCTGGCATGGAAAGGGTGCTGAGGCTGAGCTCTGGCATGGAAAGAGGTGCTGAGGCTGAGCTCTGGCATGGAAAGAGGTGCTGAGGCTGAGCTCTGGCATGGACAGAGGTGCAGGCTGAGCTCTGCATGGAAAGAGGTGCTGAGGCTGAGCTCTGGCATGGACAGAGGTGCGAGGCTGAGCCTGGCATGGAAGAGTGCGAGGCTGAGCTCTGGCATGGAAAGAGGTGCTGAGGCTGAGCTCTGGCATGGAAAGAGGTGCTGAGGCTGAGCTCTGCATGGAAAGAGGTGCTGAGGCTGAGCCTGACATGGAAAGAGGTGCGAGGCTGAGCCTGACATGGAAAGAGGTGCCGAGGCTGAGACCTGACATGGAAAGAGGTGCCGAGGCTGAGCCCTGGCATGTAAAGAGGTGCTGAGGCTGAACCTGACATGGAAAGAGATGCTGAGGCTGAGGTCTGGCATGGAAAGAGGTGCCAAGGCTGAGTCCTGGCATGGAAAGAGGTGCCGAGGCTGAGATGGCATGGAAAGAGGTGCTGAGGCTGAGCCCTGACATGGAAAGAGGTGCCGAGGCTGAGCTCTGGCATGGAAAGAGGTGCTGAGGCTGAGACCTGACATGGAAAGAGGTGCTGAGGCTGAGCTCTGGCATGGAAAGAGGTGCTGAGGCTGAGCTCTGGCATGGAAAGAGGTGCTGAGGCTGAGCTCTGGCATGGAAAGAGGTGCCGAGGCTGAGCCCCGGACATGGAAAGAGGTGCCGAGGCTGAGCCTGACAAGGAAAGAGGTGCTGAGGCTGAGCCTAGCATGGAAAGAGGTGCAGGCTGAGCCTGGCATGGAAAGAGTGCTGAGGCTGAGCCTGGCATGGAAAGAGGTGCTGAGGCTGAGACCTGGCATGGAAAGAGGTGCTGAGGCTGAGCCTGACATGGAAAGAGGTGCTGAGGCTGAGACTGCATGGAAAGAGGTGCGAGGCTGAGCCTGACATGGAAAGAGTGCGAGGCTGAGACCTGGCATGGAAAGAGGTGCGAGGCTGAGCCCTGGCATGGAAAGAGGTGCTGAGGCTGAACCTGACATGGAAAGAGATGCTGAGGCTGAGGTCTGGCATGGAAAGAGTGCGGCTGAGCCTGGCATGGAAAGAGCGAGGCTGAGACCCGGCATGGAAAGAGGTGCTGAGGCTGAGACCTGGCATGGAAAGAGGTGCTGAGGCTGAGACCTGACATGGAAAGAGGTGCCGAGGCTGAGCCCTGGCATGGAAAGAGGTGCTGAGGCTGAGACCTGGCATGGAAAGAGGTGCCGAGGCTGAGCTCTGGCATGGAAAGAGGTGCTGAGGCTGAGCTCTGGCATGGAAAGAGGTGCCGAGGCTGAGCCTGACAGGAAAGAGGTGCTGAGGCTGAGCTCTGGCATGGAAGAGGTGCGAGGCTGAGCTCTGGCATGGAAAGAGGTGCTGAGGCTGAGCCTGGCATGGAAAGAGGTGCTGAGGCTGAGCTCTGGCATGGAAAGAGGTGCTAGGCTGAACCTGACATGGAAAGAGAGTGCTGAGGCTGAGGTCTGGCATGGAAAGAGGTGCCAAGGCTGAGTCCTGGCATGGAAAGAGGTGCGAGGCTGAGACCTGGCATGGAAAGAGGTGCTGAGGCTGAGCCTGAGCATGGAAAGAGGTGCGAGGCTGAGCCTGGCATGGAAGAGGTGCTGAGGCTGAGACCTGACATGAAAGAGGTGCTGAGGCTGAGCTCTGGCATGAAAGAGGTGCTGAGGCTGAGCCTGGCATGGAAAGAGGTGCTGAGGCTAGCCTGGCATGGAAAGAGGTGCTGGGCTGAGCTCCGCATGGAAAGAGGTGCTGAGGCTGGCGCCTGGCATGGAAAGAGGTGCCGAGGCTGAGACCTGGCATGGAAAGAGGTGCTGAGGCTGAGCCTGACATGGAAAGAGGTGCTGAGGCTGAGCCTGACATGGAAAGAGGTGCAGGCTGAGCCTGCATGGAAAGAGGTGCCGAGGCTAGACCTGGCATGGAAAGAGGTGCTGAGGCTGAGCCTGCATGAAAGAGGTGCTGAGGCTGAGACCCTGGCATGGAAAGAGGTGCTGAGGCTGAGGTCTGCATGGAAAGAGGTGCCAGGCTGAGGTGCTGAAGAGGCTGAGACTGACATGGAAAGAGGTGCTGAGGCTGAGACCTGGCATGGAAAGAGGTGCTGAGGCTGAGACCTGACATGGAAGAGTGCAGGCTGGCCCTGCATGAAAGAGGTGCTGAGGCTGAGACCTGGCATGGAAAGAGGTGCTGAGGCTGAGCTCTGGCATGGAAAGAGGTGCTGAGGCTGAGCTCTGGCAGAAAGAGGTGCTGAGGCTGAGCTCTGGCATGGAAAGAGGTGCTGAGGCTGAGCTCTGGCATGGAAAGAGGTGCTGAGGCTGAGCTCTGGCATGGAAAGAGTGCTGAGGCTGAGCTCTGGCATGGAAAGAGGTGCAGGCTGAGCTGGCATGGAAGAGGTGCTGAGGCTGAGCTCTGGCATGGAAAGAGGTGCTGAGGCTGAGCTCTGGCATGGAAAGAGGTGCTGAGGCTGAGCTCTGGCATGGAAAGAGGTGCTGAGGCTGAGCCTGACATGGAAAAGAGGTGCTGAGGCTGAGCTCTGGCATGGAAAGAGGTGCTGAGGCTGAGCCTGGCATGGAAAGAGGTGCCGAGGCTGAGCCTGGCATGGAAAGAGGTGCTGAGGCTGAGCCTGCATGGAAAGAGGTGCTGAGGCTGAGCCTGGCATGGAAAGAGGTGCTGAGGCTGAGCTCTGGCATGGAAAGAGGTGCCGAGGCTGAGGCCTGACATGGAAAGGGGTGCTGAGGCTGAGACCTGGCATGGAAAGGGTGCCAGGCGGGCCTGGCATGGAAAGGGTGCTGAGGCTGAGACCTGGCATGGAAAGAGGTGCTGAGGCTGAGCCTGGCATGGAAAGAGGTGCTGAGGCTGAGCCTGGCATGGAAAGAGGTGCTGAGGCTGAGACCTGGCATGAAAGAGGTGCCGAGGCTGAGCTCTGGCACGGAAAGAGGTGCTGAGGCTGAGACCTGACATGGAAAGAGGTGCTGAGGTTGAACTCTGACATGGAAAGAGGTGCTGAGGCTGAGCTCTGGCATGGAAAGAGGTGCTGAGGCTGAGCTCTGGCATGGAAAGAGGTGCTGAGGCTGAGCCTGACATGGAAAGAGGTGCTGAGGCTGAGACCTGGCATGGAAAGAGGTGCTGAGGCTGAGACCTGACATGGAAAGAGGTGCGAGGCTGAGCCCTGGCATGTAAAGAGGTGCTGAGGCTGAGACCTGGCATGGACAGAGGTGCCAAGGCTGAGCTCTGGCATGGAAAGAGGTGCTGAGGCTGAGCTCTGGCATGGAAAGAGGTGCCGAGGCTGAGCTCTTGCATGGAAAGAGGTGCTGAGGCTGAGCTCTGGCATGGAAAGAGGTGCCGAGGCTGAGCTCTGGCATGAAAAGAGGTGCTGAGGCTGAGCTCTGGCATGGACAGAGGTGCCGAGGCTGAGCTCTGGCATGGAAAGAGGTGCTAAGGCTGAACCTGACATGGAAAGAGATGCTGAGGCTGAGGTCTGGCATGGAAATAGGTGCCAAGGCTGAGTCCTGGCATGGAAAGAGGTGCCGAGGCTCAGACCTGGCATGGAAAGAGGTGCTGAGGCTGAGCCCTGACATGGAAAGAGGTGCCGAGGTTGAGCTCTGGCATAGAAAGAGGTGCTGAGGCTGAGACCTGACATGGAAAGAGGTGCTGAGGCTGAGCTCTGGCATGGAAAGAGGTGCTGAGGCTGAGCTCTGGCATGGAAAGAGGTGCTGAGGCTGAGCTCTGGCAAGGAAAGAGGTGCCGAGGCTGAGCCCTGACATGGAAAGAGGTGCTGAGGCTGAGCTCTGGCATGGAAAGAGGTGCCGAGGCTGAGACCTGATGGAAAGAGGTGCTGAGGCTGAGCCTGACATGGAAAGAGGTGCTGAGGCTGAGCCTGACATGGAAAGAGGTGCCGAGGCTGAGCCCTGACATGGAAAGAGGTGCCGAGGCTAAGACCTGGCATGGAAAGAGGTGCCGAGGCTGAGCCCTGGCATGAAAGAGGTGCTGAGGCTGAACCTGACATGGAAAGAGATGCTGAGGCTGAGGTCTGGCATGGAAAGAGGTGCCAAGGCTGAGGCCTGGCATGGAAAGAGGTGCCGAGGCTGAGACCTGGCATGGAAAGAGGTGCTGAGGCTGAGACCTGGCATGGAAAGAGGTGCTGAGGCTGAGACCTGACATGGAAAGAGGTGCCGAGGCTGAGCCCTGGCATGTAAAGAGGTGCTGAGGCTGAGACCTGGCATGGACAGAGGTGCCGAGGCTGAGCTCTGGCATGGAAAGAGGTGCTGAGGCTGAGCTCTGGCATGGAAAGAGGTGCTGAGGCTGAGCTCTGGCATGGAAAGAGGTGCGAGGCTGAGCTCTGGCATGGAAAGAGGTGCTGAGGCTGAGCTCTGGCATGGAAGAGGTGCCGAGGCTGAGCTCTGGCATGGAAAGAGGTGCTGAGGCTGAGCTCTGGCATGGAAAGAGGTGCTGAGGCTGAGCTCTGGCATGGAAGAGGTGCGAGCTGAGCTCTGGCATGGAAAGAGGTGCTGAGGCTGAGCCTGGCATGGAAAGAGGTGCTGAGGCTGAGCTCTGGCATGGAAAGAGGTGCCGAGGCTGAGCCTGGCATGGAAAGAGGTGCTGAGGCTGAGACCTGGCATGGAAAGAGGTGCCGAGGCTGAGACCTGGCATGGAAAGAGGTGCTGAGGCTGAGACCTGACATGGAAAGAGGTGCTGAGGCTGAGCTCTGGCATGGAAAGAGGTGCTGAGGCTGAGCTCTGGCATGGAAAGAGGTGCCGAGGCTGAGCCCTGACATGGAAAGAGGTGCCGAGGCTGAGACCTGGCATGGAAAGAGGTGCCGAGGCTGAGCCCTGGCATGGAAAGAGGTGCTGAGGCTGAGACCTGGCATGGAAAGAGGTGCTGAGGCTGAGCTCTGGCATGGAAAGAGGTGCCGAGGCTGAGACCTGACATGGAAAGAGGTGCTGAGGCTGAGACCTGACATGGAAAGAGGTGCCGAGGCTGAGCTCTGGCATGGAAAGAGGTGCTGAGGCTGAGACCTGGCATGGAAAGAGGTGCTGAGGCTGAGCTCTGGCATGGAAAGAGGTGCTGAGGCTGAGCTCTGGCATGGAAAGAGGTGCTGAGGCTGAGCTCTGGCATGGAAAGAGGTGCCGAGGCTGAGACCTGACATGGAAAGAGGTGCTGAGGCTGAGACCTGACATGGAAAGAGGTGCTGAGGCTGAGCTCTGGCATGGAAAGAGGTGCTGAGGCTGAGACCTGACATGGAAAGAGGTGCTGAGGCTGAGCTCTGGCATGGAAAGAGGTGCTGAGGCTGAGCCCTGGCATGGAAAGAGGTGCTGAGGCTGAGCCTGGCATGGAAAGAGGTGCTGAGGCTGAGCTCTGGCATGGAAAGAGGTGCTGAGGCTGAGCTCTGGCATGGAAAGAGGTGCTGAGGCTGAGCCTGGCATGGAAAAGAGGTGCGAGGCTGGACTGGCATGGAAAGAGGTGCTGAGGCTGAGCCTGGCATGGAAAGAGGTGCTGAGGCTGAGCCTGGCATGGAAAGAGGTGCTGAGGCTGAGCTCTGGCATGGAAAGAGGTGCTGAGGCTGAGCTCTGGCATGGAAAGAGGTGCTGAGGCTGAGCTCTGGCATGGAAAGAGGTGCTGAGGCTGAGCTCTGGCATGGAAAGAGGTGCTGAGGCTGAGCTCTGGCATGGAAAGAGGTGCCGAGGCTGAGCCTGCATGGAAAGAGGTCTGAGGCTGAGCCTGCATGGAAAGAGGTGCTGAGGCTGAGCTCTGGCATGGAAAGAGGTGCCGAGGCTGAGCCTGACATGGAAGAGGTGCCGAGGCTGAGACCTGGCATGGAAAGAGGTGCCGAGGCTGAGCCTGGCATGAAAGGTGCTGAGGCTGAACCTGACATGGAAAGAGATGCTGAGGCTGAGGTCTGCATGGAAAGAGGTGCCAAGGCTGAGTCCTGGCATGGAAAGAGGTGCCGAGGCTGAGCCCTGGCATGGAAAGAGGTGCTGAGGCTGAGACCTGGCATGGAAAGAGGTGCTGAGGCTGAGACCTGGCATGGAAAGTGGTGGCGGAGGCTGAGCCTGGCATGGAAAAGGTGCTGAGGCTGAGCTCTGGCATGGAAAGAGGTGCTGAGGCTGAGCCCTGGCATGGAAGAGGTGCCGAGGCTGAGATCTGGCATGAAAGAGGTGCTGAGGCTGAGCTCTGGCATGGAAGAGGTGCCGAGGCTGACTCTGGCATGGAAAGAGGTGCCGAGGCTGAGCTCTGGCATGGAAAGAGGTGCTGAGGCTGAGCTCTGGCATGGAAAGAGGTGCTGAGGCTGAGACCTGGCATGGAAAGAGGTGCTGAGGCTGAGACCTGGCATGGAAAGAGGTGCTGAGGCTGAGCCTGGCATGGAAAGAGGTGCTGAGGCTGAGCTCTGGCATGGAAAGAGGTGCGAGGCTGAGCCCTGGCATGGAAAGAGGTGCTGAGGCTGAGCCTGGCATGGAAAGAGGTGCTGAGGCTGAGCTCTGGCATGGAAAGAGGTGCTGAGGCTGAGCTCTGGCATGGAAAGAGGTGCTGAGGCTGAGCTCTGGCATGGACAGAGGTGCCGAGGCTGAGCTCTGGCATGAAAAGAGGTGCTGAGGCTGAGCTCTGGCATGGACAGAGGTGCCGAGGCTGAGCTCTGGCATGGAAAGAGGTGCTGAGGCTGAGCTCTGGCATGGAAAGAGGTGCTGAGGCTGAGCTCTGGCATGGAAAGAGGTGCTGAGGCTGAGCCTGACATGGAAAGAGGTGCTGAGGCTGAGCTCTGGCATGGAAAGAGGTGCTGAGGCTGAGACCTGGCATGGAAAGAGGTGCCGAGGCTGAGACCTGGACATGGAAAGGGAGTGCAGGCTGAGACCTGACATGGAAAGAGGTGCTGAGGCTGAGACCTGGCATGGAAAGAGGTGCTGAGGCTGAGACCTGGCATGGAAAGAGGTGCGAGGCTGAGCTCTGGCATGGAAAAGAGGTGCTGAGGCTGAGCTCTGGCATGGAAAGAGGTGCTGACGATGGCATAAGGGTGCGAGGCTGAGCTCTGGCATGAAAAGAGGTGCTGAGGCTGAGCTCTGGCATGGAAAGAGGTGCGAGGCTGAGCTCTGGCATGGAAAGAGGTGCTGAGGCTGAGCTCTGGCATGGAAAGAGGTGCGAGGCTGAGCTTGGCATGGAAAGAGGTGCCGAGGCTGAGCCTGGCATGGAAAGAGGTGCTGAGGCTGAGCCCTGGCATGGAAAGAGGTGCTGAGGCTGAGCCTGGCATGGAAAGAGGTGCTGAGGCTGAGCTCTGGCATGAAGAGGTGCGAGGCGGATGACAGAGGTGCTGAGGCTGAGACCTGGCATGGAAAGAGGTGCCGAGGCTGAGCTCTGGCATGGAAAGAGGTGCTGAGGCTGAGCTCTGGCATGGAAAGAGGTGCTGAGGCTGAGCCTGGCATGGAAAGAGGTGCTGAGGCTGAGCCCTGGCATGGAAAGAGGTGCTGAGGCTGAGACCTGGCATGGAAAGAGGTGCCGAGGCTGAGACCTGGCATGGAAAGAGGTGCTGAGGCTGAGCTCTGGCATGGAAAGAGGTGCGAGGCTGAGACCTGGCATGGAAAGAGGTGCTGAGGCTGAGACCTGGCATGGAAAGAGGTGCTGAGGCTGAGCTCTGGCATGGAAAGAGGTGCTGAGGCTGAGACCTGACATGGAAAGAGGTGCTGAGGCTGAGCTCTGGCATGGAAAGAGGTGCTGAGGCTGAGACCTGGCATGGAAAGAGGTGCCGAGGCTGAGCCTGGCATGGAAAGAGGTGCTGAGGCTGAGCTCTGGCATGGAAAGAGGTGCTGAGGCTGAGCTCTGGCATGGAAAGAGGTGCTGAGGCTGAGCCTGGCATGGAAAGAGGTGCTGAGGCTGAGCCTGGCATGGAAAGAGGTGCGAGGCTGAGCCCTGGCATGGAAAGAGGTGCCGAGGCTGAGCCTGGCATGGAAAGAGGTGCTGAGGCTGAGCCTGGCATGGAAAGAGGTGCGAGGCTGAGCTCTGGCATGGAAAGAGGTGCTGAGGCTGAGCTCTGGCATGGAAAGAGGTGCTGAGGCTGAGCCTGCATGGAAAGAGGTGGCTGACTGCATGGAAAGAGGTGCTGAGGCTGGACCTGACATGGAAAGAGGTGCTGAGGCTGAGCTCTGGCATGGAAAGAGGTGCTGAGGCTGAGCCTGGCATGGAAAGAGGTGCTGAGGCTGAGACCTGGCATGGAAAGAGGTGCTGAGGCTGAGACCTGGCATGGAAAGAGGTGCTGAGGCTGAGACCTGGCATGGAAAGAGGTGCTGAGGCTGAGCCCTGGCATGGAAAGAGGTGCTGAGGCTGAGCCTGGCATGGAAAGAGGTGCTGAGGCTGAGCTCTGGCATGGAAAGAGGTGCTGAGGCTGAGCTCTGGCATGGAAAGAGGTGCTGAGGCTGAGCTCTGGCATGGAAAGAGGTGCTGAGGCTGAGCTCTGGCATGGAAAGAGGTGCTGAGGCTGAGCTCTGGCATGGAAAGAGGTGCTGAGGCTGAGCCTGGCATGGAAAGAGGTGCCGAGGCTGAGCTCTGGCATGGAAAGAGGTGCTGAGGCTGAGCTCTGGCATGGAAAGAGGTGCTGAGGCTGAGCTCTGGCATGGAAAGAGGTGCCGAGGCTGAGCCCTGGCATGGAAAGAGGTGCTGAGGCTGAGCTCTGGCATGAAAGAGGTGCTGAGGCTGAGCCTGGCATGGAAAGAGGTGCTGAGGCTGAGACCTGGCATGGAAAGAGGTGCTGAGGCTGAGCCTGGCATGGAAAGAGGTGCTGAGGCTGAGCCTGGCATGGAAAGAGGTGCCGAGGCTGAGCTCTGGCATGGAAAGAGGTGCTGAGGCTGAGCTCTGGCATGGAAAGAGGTGCCGAGGCTGAGCTCTGGCATGGAAAGAGGTGCTGAGGCTGAGCTCTGGCATGGAAAGAGGTGCTGAGGCTGAGCTCTGGCATGGAAAGAGGTGCTGAGGCTGAGCCTGACATGGAAAGAGGTGCTGAGGCTGAGCCTGGCATGGAAAGAGGTGCTGAGGCTGAGACCTGACATGGAAAGAGGTGCTGAGGCTGAGACCTGGCATGGAAAGAGGTGCTGAGGCTGAGACCTGACATGGAAAGAGGTGCTGAGGCTGAGCTCTGGCATGGAAAGAGGTGCTGAGGCTGAGCTCTGGCATGGAAAGAGGTGCGAGGCTGAGCTCTGGCATGGAAAGATGTGCTGAGGCTGAGTTCTAGCATGGAAAGAGGTGCCGAGGCTGAGCCCTGGCATGGAAAGAGGTGCCGAGGCTGAGCTCTGGCATGGAAAGACGAGCTGAGGCTGAGCTCTGGCATGGAAAGAGGTGCCGAGGCTGAGCTCTGGCAGGGAAAGAGGTGCTGAGGCTGAGCTCTGGCATGGACAGAGGTGCCGAGGCTGAGCTCTGGCATGAAAAGAGGTGCTGAGGCTGAGCTCTGGCATGGACAGAGGTGCCGAGGCTGAGCTCTTGCATGGAAAGAGGTGCTAAGGCTGAGCTCTGGCATGGAAAGAGGTGCTGAGGCTGAGCTCTGGCATGGAAAGAGGTGCTGAGGCTGAGCCTGACATGGAAAGAGGTGCTGAGGCTGAGCTCTGGCATGAAAAGAGGTGCTGAGGCTGAGACCTGGCATGGAAAGAGGTGCCGAGGCTGAGACCTGGCATGGAAAGTGGTGTTGAGGCTGAGACCTGACATGGATAGAGGTGCTGAGGCTGAGACCTGGCATGGAAAGAGGTGCTGAGGCTGAGACCTGGCATGGAAAGAGGTGCCGAGGCTGAGCTCTGGCATGGAAAGAGGTGCTGAGGCTGAGCTCTGGCATGGAAAGAGGTGCTGAGGCTGAGCTCTGGCATGGAAAGAGGTGCCGAGGCTGAGCTCTGGCATGGAAAGAGGTGCTGAGGCTGACCTCTGGCATGAAAGAGTGCGAGGCTGAGCTCTGGCATGGAAAGAGGTGCTGAGGCTGAGCTCTGGCATGGAAAGAGGTGCTGAGGCTGAGCCTTGGCATGGAAAGAGGTGCCGAGGCTGAGACCTGGCATGGAAAGAGGTGCCGAGGCAGAGCCCTGGCATGGAAAGAGGTGCTGAGGCTGAGACCTGGCATGGAAAGAGGTGCTGAGGCTGAGCTCTGGCATGGAAAGAGGTGCTGAGGCTGAGACCTGGCATGGAAAGAGGTGCTGAGGCTGAGACCTGACATGGAAAGAGGTGCTGAGGCTGAGCTCTGGCATGGAAAGAGGTGCTGAGGCTGAGACCTGACATGGAAAGAGGTGCTGAGGCTGAGCCCTGACATGGAAAGAGGTGCTGAGGCTGAGCTCTGGCATGGAAAGAGGTGCTGAGGCTGAGACCTGACATGGAAAGAGGTGCGAGGCTGAGACCTGGCATGGAAAGAGGTGCTGAGGCTGAGCCTGCATGGAAAGAGGTGCTGAGGCTGAGACCTGGCATGGAAAGATGCTGAGGCTGAGCTCTGCATGGAAGGGTGCAGAGGCTGAGACCTGACATGGAAAGAGGTGCTGAGGCTGAGACCTGACATGGAAAGAGGTGCCGAGGCTGAGCTCTGGCATGGAAAGAGGTGCTGAGGCTGAGACCTGACATGGAAAAAGGTGCTGAGGCTGAGCTCTGGCATGGAAAGAGGTGCTGAGGCTGAGCTCTGGCATGGAAAGAGGTGCTGAGGCTGAGCTCTGGCATGGAAAGAGGTGCCGAGGCTGAGCCCTGACATGGAAAGAGGTGCTGAGGCTGAGCTCTGGCATGGAAAGAGGTGCCGAGGCTGAGACCTGACATGGAAAGAGGTGCTGAGGCTGAGACCTGGCATGGAAAGAGGTGCTGAGGCTGAGACCTGGCATGGAAAGAGGTGCTGAGGCTGAGACCTGGCATGGAAAGAGGTGCTGAGGCTGAGACCTGACATGGAAAGAGGTGCTGAGGCTGAGCCCTGGCATGAAAAGAGGTGCTGAGGCTGAGACCTGGCATGGAAAGAGGTGCCGAGGCTGAGCTCTGGCATGGAAAGAGGTGCTGAGGCTGAGCTCTGGCATGGAAAGAGGTGCTGAGGCTGAGCTCTGGCATGGAAAGAGGTGCTGAGGCTGAACTCTGGCATGGAAAGAGGTGCTGAGGCTGAGCTCTGGCATGGAAAGAGGTGCTGAGGCTGAGCTCTGGCATGGAAAGAGGTGCTGAGGCTGAGCTCTGGCATGGAAAGAGGTGCCGAGGCTGAGCTCTGGCATGGAAAGAGGTGCTGAGGCTGAGCTCTGGCATGGAAAGAGGTGCTGAGGCTGAGCCTGGCAAGGAAAGAGGTGCTGAGGCTGAGCCTGACATGGAAAGAGGTGCCGAGGCTGAGCCCTGACATGGAAAGAGGTGCCGAGGCTGAGACCTGACATGGAAAGAGGTGCCGAGGCTGAGCCCTGGCATGTAAAGAGGTGCTGAGGCTGAACCTGACATGGAAAGAGATGCTGAGGCTGAGGTCTGGCATGGAAAGAGGTGCCAAGGCTGAGTCCTGGCATGGAAAGAGGTGCCGAGGCTGAGACTGGCATGGAAAGAGGTGCTGAGGCTGAGACCTGGCATGGAAAGAGGTGCTGAGGCTGAGACCTGGCATGGAAAGAGGTGCGGAGGCTGAGCCCTGGCATGAAAAGAGGTGCTGAGGCTGAGCTCTGGCATGGACAGAGGTGCCGAGGCTGAGCTCTGGCATGGAAAGAGGTGCTGAGGCTGAGCTCTGGCATGGAAAGAGGTGCTGAGGCTGAGCTCTGGCATGGAAAGAGGTGCTGAGGCTGAGCTCTGGCATGGACAGAGGTGCCGAGGCTGAGTCTGGCATGAAAGAGGTGCTGAGGCTGAGCTCTGGCATGGAAGAGGTGCATGAGGCTGAGCTCTGGCATGGAAAGAGGTGCTGAGGCTGAGCTCTGGCATGGAAAGAGGTGCCGAGGCTGAGCTCTGGCATGGAAAGAGGTGCTGAGGCTGAGCCTGACATGGAAAGAGGTGCTGAGGCTGAGCTCTGGCATGGAAAGAGGTGCTGAGGCTGAGACCTGACATGGAAAGAGGTGCTGAGGCTGAGACCTGGCATGGAAAGTGGTGTTGAGGCTGAGACCTGACATGGAAAGAGGTGCTGAGGCTGAGACCTGGCATGGAAAGAGGTGCTGAGGCTGAGCTCTGGCATGGAAAGAGGTGCCGAGGCTGAGCTCTGGCATGGAAAGATGTGCTGAGGCTGAGCTCTGGCATGGAAAGAGGTGCTGAGGCTGAGACCTGGCATGGAAAGAGGTGCTGAGGCTGAGCTCTGGCATGGAAAGAGGTGCTGAGGCTGAGCTCTGGCATGGAAAGGTGCCGAGGCTGAGCTCTGGCATGGATAGAGGTGCTGAGGCTGAGCTCTGGCATGGAAAGAGGTGCTGAGGCTGAGCTCTGGCATGGAAAGAGGTGCCGAGGCTGAGCTCTGGCATGGAAAGAGGTGCTGAGGCTGAGCCTGGCATGGAAAGAGGTGCTGAGGCTGAGACCTGGCATGGAAAGAGGTGCTGAGGCTGAGCTCTGGCATGGAAAGAGGTGCTGAGGCTGAACTCTGACATGGAAAGAGGTGCCGAGGCTGAGACCTGGCACGGAAAGAGGTACTGAGGCTGAGCTCTGGCATGGAAAGAGGTGCCGAGGCTGAGCTCTGGCATGGAAAGAGGTGCTGAGGCTGAACTCTGGCATGGAAAGAGGTGCCGAGGCTGAGACCTGGCACGGAAAGAGGTGCTGAGGCTGAGCTCTGGCATGGAAAGAGGTGCCGAGGCTGAGCTCTGGCATGGAAAGAGGTGCTGAGGCTGAGCTCTGGCATGGAAAGAGGTGCCGAGGCTGAGACCTGGCATGGAAAGAGGTGCTGAGGCTGAGCTCTGGCATGGAAAGAGGTGCCGAGGCTGAGCTCTGGCATGGAAAGAGGTGCTGAGGCTGAGCCTGGCATGGAAAGAGGTGCTGAGGCTGAGCTCTGGCATGGAAAGAGGTGCTGAGGCTGAGCCCTGGCACGGAAAGAGGTGCCGATTCTGAGACCTGACATGGAAAGAGGTGCCAGGGCTAAGCACTGGCACAAGTTAAGCACTTGGGATAGTGCGACAACAAACTCCCCTAATAGATTAGAATATATTTCAGATACAAGGAAAACCCACAAAACCAAATGCTCATAACAAAAAGCATGGAAGGGTATTTTGATAAACTCACAGAGCCTGAATAACTAGAAGGAAGAACTAAATATTGTCTTCACAAACAGAATCCCAGATATAGTAGACAGAACTGAGACATGGTGGGATGAATTAAATACATGGAACAAGGCAACTGAAGGATACACTCTTTACAGAGTAGATAAAAAAACATACGGATGTGTTTCTGGCCCTATATACTCACAAAAACACTAAGTTAGTTGATATCGCCAGTAAAATTAAAAGGCAGGGTATAGAAAAAGAATCAATCTGGGTAACTTAAAAACTTGATGCAGTGACATTGTGACATTGAGTTTATGCTACAGGCCATCAGACTCATCAGATAGCTTAAATTTAGCAATACTTGAAGAAAAAAAAAACTATGCCTATACCAGTGATATCCTTTTAATGGGTGACTTTAACCTACCAAATATTCCATGGAATGATTTAGAGAAAATTCAGACCTTAAAAACTATTTATTGACACCTTACCTCAGTGTAACCTACAACAACATGTTAAATGCATAACAAGGGGAGAAAACATCCTAAATCTCATCTTGAGCTCTGTAGTTATACCACTAAAAGACTGTGTACTAGATGAATCCCTAGCAAAAAGTGATCACTGTATGGAGAAATTCATTATTAAAAATGACAAACTCAAGACCTCTGGAGCAAATTAAATTTTTCAATATCATCGGACAGATGTATAATCTTTAGTCACTGCACTCAGTAATTATAACTGGAATGATCTATTAACTTATAAAAGTATTGAAGAAGCATGAAGTAGCAACAAAAACATATCTATGAAAGAACCCCAGAGCAAATGTAATGAAGCATGGGTTACCCCGGAGGGTATTGGCCTTACAGCCAGATTTTAAAGAAAACACAAATTGCACATACCCCAAAAATGCAAAGCATCATGTGAAGCATATGCAAATGTCCATTAAATGATTTGGACTGGCTCACCTTTAAGCAGAATTGCACAGTGCCAGAAGGCTTCACAATGCAATCAGCAAAGGCTGAGAACAGCGGACACAGACATGTGTTTCATCCTCATTTGGACTCATCAGTGTGCTGTATTTGAAACTCATCTCAGGGAGAGGAAGCCAGCAACCCTTAAGGGGATCTAATTGCCTTGATGGAAGAGGGATGCTTGGATATCATGGCAGTCACAGAAACATGGTACACAGAGAACCATGACTGGGATGTCAACATACCTAGGTACACAATCTACAGGAGGGACTAGGAGGGAAGAAGAGGAGGAGGAATAGCTCTCTATGTAAGGGAAGGGATCAAAGCAACAGAACTAAAGGGTAAACAGGGAGGAGAGGAGGCACTGTGGGTCACCCTGGAGACTGGAAATGGCTCCACAATCCACAAGGGGGTTGTACACAGACCCCCATCTCAGGGGGAGGAAATGGACAAGGAAATGATAGAAGGCATCATTGGGATGGCAGAGAAAGGGGAGATATTGCTGATGGGGGACCTAAATATGCTAGATGTTAACTGGAGCACCTTTGCTGCAGCCAAATCCAAGAGCAGGGCCATTCTTGATGCCCTACAGGGGGCATGCCTCAGACAGCTAGTTCTGGAACCCACTCAGGAGGGAGCAACCTTAGACCTGGTACTCTCAAATGGGGATGGAGAGAGGATCTGTGATCTTAAGTGGGTAGCCATCTGGGAACAAGCAACCACCAAACAGTGTGGTTCACAATAAACTTATCTGTAGAGTCAAGCCACACAAAAGTGAAGGTACTGGACTTCAGGAGTGCTGATCTTGTCAAAATGGGAAAGTGCCTCAGAAAAGCACTAACAAACAGGCAAGAAGGTGGGGTGGAGCAACAATGGGAAAGTATGAAAACTGCCATTACAGAGGCAACAAGCCTTTGTGTGAAGCAAATAAACAAATCAAAATGAAAGAAAAAACCACTATGGTTCTCAAAAGAAGAGGCTGGGAAGGTAAGGGAGACAAAAGATAGTATTCAGGAAGTAGAAGGAAACACAGAAGAAGCAGGACAGAGAACTGTACCAGTTAAAGCAGAAGGAAGTGGGGAAGACAGTCAGATTACCAAAGACCCAAACCAAGGAAAAGATAGCCAACTTGGTTAAGAAGGGGGATAAAACCTTTTATAGATACATTAGGGAGCAAAGAAAGACGAAGGCAGGGAACTGAAACTGAATAAAGAGAAAGGTGTTTGGGCAGACAGCGACAGTGAAAAAGCAGGGATACTGAATGAATATTTCTACTCAGTATTCACAATGGAAAAGCAGGGGGAGATACCTAATCCAGTCAATAGAAGCACTCTGGATGGGGGGGGGGTTGATATTAGTCCTTTCACAGAAGAAAGGGTTCTGAAAGAACTCTTAAAACTGAAGGTGGATAAAGTAATGGGGCCTGAAGGAATTCACCTCAGAATTCTAAAAGAACTAAGGGAAGAACTAGTAACATCACTGACTACCCTTTTTAATAAATCATGGGAGCATGGTGTGGTACCCGAGGACTGGAGAAGGGCGGATGTGATTCCTCTTCACAAAAGTGGGAGCAAGAAAGAGGCAGGAAACTACAGACCTGTCAGTTTGACCTCAGTGGTAGGGAAAATGATGGAATCACTTCTGAAGGAAAGAATTGTTGAGTACCTAGAGGCCAGTGGAGCACAGGACCCAAGGCAGCATGGATTCACAGCAGGAATGTCATGTCAAACAAATCTAATTGATTTATTTGACTGGGTGACCAAAGTAGTAGACCAGGGAGGGGCTGTGGACATGGCCTACATAGACTTTAGCGAGGCATTTGACACAGTCCCACACAAAAGGTTAATACACAAATTAGCCAGCCTGGGATTGGGTCCCAGGGTGGTAACCTGGGTAAAACACTGGCTGGACAACAGGACACAGTGGGTAGAAGTAAATGGAGTCCACAGTGAAGAAAGGAGGGTTATTAGTGGGGTACCACAGGGTTCAGTACTGGGGCCAGTCCTTTTTAATGTCTTTATAAGTGACATTGCAGAGGGACTGGAAGGGAAAGTATGTCTCTTTGCAGATGACACAAAGATCTGCAACAGGTTTGATACGCAAGGTGGGGTGGAAAGGATGAAAAGGGACTTGGCAAGGTTGGAGGAATGGTCAAATGTATGGCAGCTTAGACTCAACACAAAGAGGTGCAAAGTAATGCACCTGGGAAACAAAAACCCATGGCATGAGTACACAATGGGGTGTGAGATACTGACAATGACAAAAATGGAAAGGGACCTAGGGTTAGTCATATCAGATGACCTAAAGGTGGGCCAGCAATGTGAGAAGGCAGTAAGGAAGGCTGGGGGGATACTGGGATGCATAGGGAGAGGCATCACCAGTAGAAAACAAGAAGTTGTTGGCCCTCTGTACAGACAGTTGGTAAGAACACATCTGGAGTACTGTGTACAGTTCTGGAGACCCCATCTCTGCAAAGACACAGACAGGGTGGAGGCTGTCCAGAGGAAGTCAACCAAAATGGTGCAGGGTCTGCACCAGAAGACATATGAAGAAAGACTAAAGGAGCTTAAGATGTATAGCCTTGAGGAAAGGAAAGAGAAGGGGGACATGAATCAACAAAGTCCAAGAGGGCAGCATCTTTCAGAAAAAGGGATGTGCAAGAACAAGGGGACACAATTTGAAGATAGAGGGGGGGACGGCTCAGAGGTAATGTGAGGAAGTATTTCTTCACAGAGAGGGTTGTAGATGCATGGAACAACCTTCCTGAGGAGGTCATAGAGTCAAAAACAGTGGGGGAATTCAAGAATGCATGAGACAGGCATAAGGCAATTCCAGTGGGGGGTAAGAGGAAGTAGGCTGTTGGTTAACTAGGATCTGCTGCTTATCCGTTAGGTAGGGAAATGGGCAGACTAGGTGGGCAAAGTGGTCCTTATCTGCCATCAGATTCTATGTTTCTATGTTTCTAATTTACATACAAACATAATATTTAAATACTTGTAACAAATTCATAACCAGTCTGCCTGCATTTGACACAGGAGGGACAAAAAGGGCTTGTGTGTTTTGGAGACCTCAGAGGTAAGGTAAGCTGTGGTGAAACATGTTTGAATAAGTATATTTATTACTTCAGTGAAGGGTAAATCTGAGACCATCCATAGTAGTCCACATTTAGGGACCATATTATAAGAACTGTGTCTCGCCCTGCAGTTTGGGGGACGGGTGCTAATTGTCTGGCCTGCGTCCTCTACTACTTGATAGTTGACCTCCCACAGTCAATAACACAACACCAGGAAGGGAGCAGGTTCTGCATAAAAGCAGCCACTGCCAACATGTCTCACACATTCATGCCCAGCAAGTGAGCGTAACAGTGAAGGAGTGGAAGTGGTGACTGGTGTAGCCATCAGCAGGCATCAGCAGAAGGAAGCAGTGAGGTGGGGGACTCTGCCAATTGACTAAGGGCACCTGTTCACTACCGTGTAACAGTCATTGCTGGGAAGGGCTGAAGATCAAAGGTAGGCCAAAACTGGAATTGCAGCTATATCAATCTAGGGTAGGAGTATAAAAAGATTTAAACAAGGCACAGGAGAACACAAACTGAAATAAACAAAAAAAGGGGAAACTGGAAACACCCTATCAGGGTAAGGGTACAAAAGTATTTCCAGGTAACACAGATAGAACAGAACTTGAGGATGATGGGAATAGTGCAGTTCAGTGGTTGAGGGGCAGCAGTTTTCAGAGAGATCTTCTGATGACTGCAGTGCTGCCCATCTGTACACAGCCCTCTGGGTTGAGGGAGGAGGTCGCTAGACTCCAGGCTGAGTTGGCTAGGATTCTAGGGACTTCTTTCAACATATCTCTGATGATGCTGGGGGCCAGACTATGGTGGGCTCTGGAAAGGAAGGGAAGGGGTGGTGGGATAGCACCACATTCCTCAGCCAGTACCACTACATAATTCCTATGCCACTCTGGTGGGCCAGGATTGCCATGTGAAGGCACCCTCAGTAGTGACCAAGGGGGATGTGGGGGCCCTCCATAGCAGAGAACCCAAAGAGGGTGGCAGAGGACCCCGGGGGAGGAGGAACCAACTTCCAGCAGGTGATTCGATTCTGAGGGGGCTAGATTTGGGAATAGAAAAGGGGGTGCAGGTTAAGTACCTACCTGGCATCATGGCCCAGAGAGGTGGCAAGCAGATCCTGAGGAATCCTAGGGCAGCAGTCCAGGAGGGAGAGCTAGATGTCATTGTCCACCTGGGGTCTAATGACCTGGTTAGGGATAGGGCTGGGATAGTGCAGGGAGAGTTTAGGGAGTTGGGTATGGGCCTTAGATAGGTAATTTGCTCAGTGGCTTTTGCTGAGGTGCTGCCTGTCTATGACAGTGGACAGAGAAGGGATCTCCACACCAGAAGCTTCAATTCATGACTGAAGTAATGGTGCAGATAGGAAGGGTTCTACAATTTTGGGGACTGGGGACCCACCTGGGAGGACAAAGGCCTAAACAGGGGGTGATGGCCTGAATCCAGGAGGAGAATAACACAGTCCTCAGTGGATGGTTTAAATGTTATTTTTATGAACATTTAAACTAGCCAAGAGGGATTGCAGAAGGAATCTGGTTGTTAGAAACTACCCCCCCCCCCACAGGCTTAAGAACAGAATAAGTAGAATCAAATGGTAGAGAAATCCATTGGGTGCAAATTAATAAAGAAAGCAGGGTGGTAGTGATAAGGGGGGAGGGACATGAGCATCAAAAAAGAGGGGGAAGGAGGGAGGGTTAAAAGGAAAAAAGGGGGGTGACAAGCAGAGTGGAAACAAAATCTGTAAGGCCATGTGTGGGAATGCTAGATGTCTAGGAAATAAGATTCTGGACCTAGAGGCCATAATGGCAGAGGCTAACCTGGAAATTGTGGCCATTGCCAAGTCATGGTGCACTGAAAACCATGACTGAGACATGTCTATACCAGGCTATATTCTGCATAGGAAGGAGTGGGTGGGAAAGAAAAGAGAGGGTGCTTTATGTGAGAGGAAAACATAAAAATGACGAAGATACAGGGGATTCGGGGGGGAGGCAGCAGTACTGTGGGTCATCCTAGAGATGGGAAATGGAGCAACTGTTCACACTTGAGTGATATACAGACCTCCAGCACAGGGGGAGAAATTAGATAAGATACTGGAAGAAGCTGATGGCAAGATGGCAGAAAATGGGGAGGTGTTGCTGGTGGGGAAATTCAACCTGCCAGATGTAGATTGGAACATCCCAGCTGCAGCTTCAGCTAGAAGCAGGGACATTCTAGACTTTCTCTACTGGACATTCCTCAGGCAACCAGTCAGTGAACCTACTCATGATGAGGCAATACTGGACCTAGTACTCACTAACAGGGACAGTGTTGCAGACGTCAAGGTAGGAGGCTACCTGGGGACCAGTGATCACCATACAGTGTGGTTCAACATAAGAACGGCTGTGGAATCAAACCACACAAGGGTGAGTCTCCTAGACTTCAGAAGGGAAGATTTTATAAAGCTAGGTAAATGCCTTAGGGATGACCTCACAGTCAGGATGACCTGGATGGGGTGGAGGAACAGTGGGCAAAGGTAAAAAGCAGCATAATAAAGGCAACAAACTTCTGTGTCAAACTAGTGAGCAAAAGCAAGAGGAAAAAGAGACCGCTATGGTCCTTGAAAGAGGTGGCTGAAAAGGTAAAGGTTAAAAGGGTAGCATTCAGAAGGTAAAAGGAGATGCAGAGAGAGAAAGATAGGAAGGTGTATCAGTGGAAAGAGAGGGAAGCAGAGAAAGCAGTAAGGAGTGCAAAGGTGTAAACTGAAGAGAGAACAGCTGAGGAAGTAACAAAAGGGGATAAGAATTGTTTTTAGATACTGAAAAGAGGAAGACCAAGGAGGGGGACTGTATTGTTAAAAAGGGAAGGAGTGTAGATGGGGAACAGGAAACGGCAGACATCCTGAACAAATACTTTTGTTCAGTGTTCACAGAGGGAGGAGCAGGGGAGGGGTCACAAAGTAACAGAAGCTTTGAAGGGAGGTGCATACTAGTCCTTTTTTGGAGGAGAAAGTCCTGATGGGGCTTGCTAGTCTTAAGGTGGACAAAGCAATGGGTCCAGACAGGGTGCATCAAAGGGTATTGAAAGAACTCAGGAAAATAATGTCTACACATCTGATTGTCTTATTTAACAGCTCACTGGAAACAGGAATGGGTCTGGAGAACTGGAGGAGGGCAGATGTAGTCCCACTACACAAAAGTGGTAGAAGGGAGGAGGTTGGCAATTATAGGCCAGTCAACCTAGCATCAGTGGTGGGAAAGCTAATGGAATCACTGCTGTAGAAAATGTATGAACCCAGTCGGTTACAAGACCCGAGGTAGCATGGGTGCACAGAGGGGATGTCATGTTAAACAAACCTGATAGATTTCTTTGATTGGGTGACCAAGGAACTAGATCAGGGTGGAGCAGTGGACATGGCCTACTTAGATTCCAGTAAGGCTTTTGACACTGTTCCACATAGAAGACTAGTAAGCAAGCTAAGTAGCTTAGGAGTAGTGAAGCCAATCCACTGTGCAAAATCCAAATTTGCAGATAACTGAAAACTCCACAAACAGTGAAATTGTCAACTCTACCCACCGAATTTGGCACAGAGGTAAAGTTTGGCAATGTTCATTCTCTGGTGCCTAGTGGTCCTTCCCCCTGCCGATTGCCATACCATTGTATAAAATAAACTTTCCCTGGTGTCTAGTGGCCCCCCCCCACACTGATTGCCAGCCTACTGTATACAAAAAATGTCCTTGGTGTCTAGCAGTCCCTCTCCCCATGGATTGCTAGCCATTGAATAAAATTGATGGGAGGCATTATAATGCAGTGGTTTAAGGCTCTGAGCTGCAAATCTGGTGACATCTAACAGATCAGACCTGGGCTTGAATCCCACAGCTTGCACTTGCATACTATGTGACCCTGAGCAAGTCACTTAACTTCCCTGTGCTCCCAGGTCACTCCTGTAAAAAAGTTTTCAGCTTAGTGTGCAACTCCTGGTTAAACAAAAAACAATTTCCCAAGTGTCTAATGCCCCCCCCCCCATTGATCACTGGCCCATTAAATACAATAAAGTTTTCTTGGTGTCTAGTGCCCCTCTCCTGATTGCCAGCCCATTGTATAAAATAAACTTTCTCTGGTGTCTAGTGGTCCCTCCCACTGATCACCAGCCTGTTGTATACAATAACATTTCCCTGGTGTTTAGTGGTCCCGCTCCCTGCTGATTGCAGACCCATTGTGAAATGTATGCTTTCCCTACTGCTAGTGGTCCCTTCCCCTACCTGTACTCATGCCCGATGTTCCCATAATATTCTCTGGTGTCCAGTGGTCCCTTCATCCCAATCCACTGTAAAATAAAGGTACATCATTCCCTGATGTCTAGTGGACCCCCTCCCTATCCCCAATCCAATGCAACACAGAGTTAAACCATTCCCTAGTGTCTAGTGGCCCTCTCCCTATCCTCAATCCCCTGTAAAAGACAGTTACACCATTTCCTAGTGTCTAGCTAACCCCCCACCCCAGCAGGTAATGCCCCACCACCTCGCTCCCCCCATCCTGACTCTGAGCTGAGAACTGGCACAGCCCTCCGCTATCCACCACAGCTGGCCACCAACTGAGCTGTCAATGAGAGTGTACTGTTGCAGTGTGTGCCTATTGACAGCTCAGTCAGCAGCTGGTCATGATGGAAAGCGGAGGGCTGTGCCAGTGCTGGTTGCCAGCTTGGGATTGGGATGGGAGGGAAGTGAAATGGTGCAGCACTACCTGCCAGGGTGGAGAGGCAAGGGATCTGCTAGACACCAAGGAATGGTGTAATTGTATTTTACAGGGGATAGGGAGGGGGTCCACTAGACACTAGGGGATGGTTTAACTCTGTGTTACAGGGGATTGGGGATAGGGGGGTGCAAGCCACCAGGGAATGGTGTACCTTTATTTTACAGGGGATC
The DNA here is from genome assembly GCA_016271365.2 of Neoceratodus forsteri. Classification (NCBI taxonomy): domain Eukaryota; kingdom Metazoa; phylum Chordata; order Ceratodontiformes; family Ceratodontidae; genus Neoceratodus; species Neoceratodus forsteri. Next base: position 1,092,817,941 of record CM057458.1, read on the forward strand.
GGGATGGGGGACCACTAGATGGGAATATTATTGGAACATCAGGCATGGGTGTGTGTGTGGTTGGGGAGGGACCAATAGCACTAGGGAAAGTGTACTTTTCACAACAGGCTAGCGATTGGTGGGGGGGGACCACTAGACACTATGGAAAGATATTTTTTACAATGAAAAGGTGATCGGTGGAGGAGGGACCACTAGACACCAGGGAAATTTTATTGTATACAAATGGCTGGCGATTAGTGTGGGAAGGGACACTAGACACCAGAGAAAGGATATTTTTTACAACAGACCAGCGATTAGTGGGGGGGACCACAAGACACTATGGACATTTTATTGTAAACAACAGGTTGCTGATCAGTGAAGGAGGATGACCAGACACCATCGAAAATGTATTTTATACAACAGGCCGGTGATCAGTGGAGGGGCCGACCACTAGACACCAGGGAAACATTATTGTATACAACAGGCCAGTGATTACTAGACACCAGGGAAAGTTTATTTTATACAATAGGCCAGCGATTGGTGGGGGGAGGGACCACTAGACACCTGGGAAATGTTACTGCATACAATGGGCTGGTGATCGGTGGGGGGGAATACTAGGCACCAGGGGAAATTTATTTTATACAATGGGCCAGCGATTGGCAGGGGAAGGGACAACTAGACAGCAGGGACAATTTTATTTTGCAAAGGAATAGTTGGTGGAAGTCAGTTTGATCCAACTTGGCCTTTGTGTTCCCCATTAAGGAGACGTTATAGGCAAAGTTGCAAGGTGAAGTCACAAATGGCGAATTTCCTTTTAAGTAGAAAAACTTTGTGAAATGATCTGCAGAGGCAGATTTTTTGACTTTGCTGCAACTTCACCAGGGAATTAAAATGTTGCATTATCTCTACTTAGGAGTGGATCCAATGGTGGTAAACTAGATAAGAAACTGGTTATGGGATAAGCAACAAAGGGTGGTGGTAAAAGGAGTTGACTCCAAGGAAGGAAGGGTGACCAGCGGGTTGCCTCATGGATCTGTGTTGGGACCAGTCCTCTTTAATGTGTTTTTAAGTTTATTGCAGAAAGGGAAGGTCTCCTTCTTTGCAGATGATACCAAAATCTAAATTTGGGTGGAAACTCGGGGCGGGGGTGCAATAGAAAGATGAGCAGATGCCTGAGAAAACTAGAGGAGAGGTCAAGGGTGTGGCAGTTGGGTTTCAATGTGAAAAAGTACAAAATAATGAACTGAGGGCACAGAAACCCAGGGGCAAAGTACAAAATGGGTAGAGTGGTATTCATGATCACCCAGTAGGAAAGAGATCCAGGGGTAATCGTATCTGATGACCTAAAGGTGGCCAGGCAGTGCAACAAGCAGGTAGTGGGGCTAGTGGGATGTGGGGTGCATAGGGAGGGATATCACCAGCAGAAAGAGGGAGGTGGTGTTGCATCTGTATAGATCACTGGTAAGACCCTACCTAGAGTATTATGTCCAGTTCTGGAGACCACATCTCTGGAAGGACATAGACAGAATTGAGGCAGTCCAGATGAGGGCAACTAAAAGAGTTCAGGGTGTGCAGAAAAAGCATTATAAGGAGAGACTAAAGGACCTCAATATGTATACCCTGGAAGAGAGGGGGAAGGGAGAATATGATAGAGACCTTTAAATACCTCATGGGGGTAAATAAGGTTCTGGAGAGAAGTATTTTTTTTTCAGAAGAAAAGGTGCTCAAGAACAAGGGGACATGCTATGAAGCTGGAGGGGAGTAAATTCAGGAGGTATGTGAGAGGGTACTTCTTCACAGAAAGAGTGGTGGAATCCTGGAAAAGTCTTCCAGCAAATTTTGTGGGGGCAAAACCAGTGGTGGGGTTCAAGAACGCATGGGATAAGCACAAGAGAATCATAGTGGAAAGGAAGGAGGGAGGGAGAAAAAGCTGTACATCAGACATGGTCTGCAGTAATAGTGTAGGTAGGGAGAAATGAGCAGACTGGAAGTGACAAGCAGTCCTAATGTGCAGTCAAATTCTATATTTAGATTTAAAAAATATACATATAAATATATATATATATATATATATATATATATATATATATATATGACAAGAAAGATCAAGTTGTCATATAACATAAAGGAAAAGGAGTATAAAAAGTTTAAAAGTGATGGTACACCAGAAAACTGGGCAAAGTGTAAACAGAGACTAAAAACATGCAAGAGTATGATAAGGCAAGAAAAGTGAAAAATGAAACACAAACTGGCGCAAAAAGCAATTAAAACGAACTGCAGAGAGTTCCATGGGTGTGTTATCTCCTTGAGGAAAAGAAAATGTAGTGTTGGCGTACTGCACATCAGCAGTAAAATTGTGAATACACTGGATGAAATGGCAGATAAGTTTAACACTTATTTCTTTTCAGTATTCTCTAAAGATGTAAAGAAACCAGACATACTCATAAATAAACTACAGACAGAACAAGGGTATGTTTTCAAAATCACTGGAGAACAAATTGAGGGTAAAATCAAATTATTAAGAAATCACTGTTCACCAGACCCAGACAACACATCCAGTAAAATGTTAAAAATAATGGGGAAAGAAATCATCCCATCTCTTGAAATCATATTCAATAAATCACTGAATAAAAGTGAATTGAAAAAGGCAACTGACGTGCCAGTCTTCAAAATTTGAATCAAACCAGACATGTCCAACTGCAGACCAATTAGTCTCACATCCATTCCATGCAAAATTCAGGAGGGTATTATCAATGATCTATTCCTGCATCATCTAAATAAAATACTAACAGAGATAGTCATTAGCATGGTTTCCTTCCAGGTAGGTCTTGTCTGACCAATCTCCTGTGTTTTTATGAAAAAGTGAGTAGTAAGCTATTTATTTTATTTAGTTTTTGTTGACCGGCTAAGTGCACTAGACAAATCCTGCCTATTTTCAGACATGACCCAGGGAAGGGGATACAGATGAATGCCAACTGACCTTCAACCAGATTAAGTTGTTGGTAGTATTTTGAGTGAATGAGGGAAATTTGTCCAGGACACCGAGGAAATTCCCCTACTTTTTTCGATAAGTGCCATGGGATCTTTAACATCCACCTGAACTACCACCAATCCAGGCAGATGGGACCTCGGTTTAACGTCTCATCCGAAAAAAGGCACTTCAGAAGTGCAGCACCCCTCTCATGCTGCACTACAGTGTCAGTACTGGGATATTAACCCAAGTGCCAGACGTGGGAACTGAACCCACAGCCCTCTGATCTCCTGGCCTTTGAGGTGAATGTGCTACCTACTGAGCCACTGACACTGTCAAGAGAGAGTGCCCCGTGTTTCCACCCGGTTAAGTTAGCTAGACAGGAATACACCAGGGGATGTAATTTTTCTTGATTTCAAAAAAGGATTTGACTCGGTCCCACATAAGGCAGTCATCCAAAAACTACAGACACATGATCTGCACACAGAAACATAGAAACATAAAAATTGTTGGCAGATAAGGATGCCCTGGCCCATCTTGACTGCCTGTAAGCCCTTGTACTGGACAGCACTCAAACTGGATCATATCCTATTTATAAACTATAACTCATAGAGTGCAACTGAATGGCCATCTATCCAGAGAGGGATCAGTCACCAGCAGTGTCCAATAGGACTCTGTACTGGGACCAATGCTGTTTGATATCTTTATATCAGCTCTAGACAGCAATTTGGCAGGCTGCTGTGAGAAGTACGCATACTACTTGTCATTGGAAGGTCCCTGCAGAAATCTGGCATGACTAAATTCCATCTAATCAGACCTAGACAAAGCAGGACAATGGGCAAGTAAATGGGCACTCAATTATAATTACAAAAAATGTGCAGTTATGCACATTGTTACAAACAACAAACTATATTCTTCAAAGGATACATCCCTCCCAGAGTGTATATGTGAGTCAAAACATTCTATACCTAACCTTATTCAAAATGGCTGCCTTGAGTTAAATGAGTTGAAATTAGTTAACCAGGAAAAAGAGTTAGATATATTTGTAACTCACAAATTTGACTTTGAGTATTATTGTCCATAAAGAAAATCATATGAAGTCAAAGTCTATTGGTTATTGCCCCTCTATGCAGAGCCTACGTATGCCCCTTTACTAGGCTATGTTACCCAGTTTTTGGTTCCTTACAAATGAGTTGGAAATGATGAGTTGGAGAAAATACAGAGTAGGGCAACCTAATCAATAAATGTATTTAGGGACCTGTTTTATCAAGAAATACTGGCGAGACTAAATCTGATGCCATTGCAAAAAATTTATAAAGGTGACATATTAATATTTGATATTATAAAATACCCTTATATAAGCATACCAGTGATATCTCCTATTTTTGCCTATACACTCCTGTTTTTGTGTCTGAACTCTAGCCCTCCCTCCCAGGAAACAAATTCTCCAGCTTAAGTAAAATTCTGTAAAAAATATCTATTTGTGCTTTTTGGCAGGTAAAGATACATAAAAAATAAATTAGTGATGAACAATGTAACTGATAACTGTATAACTAGTTGTTGATTGTTTTTAGTGATTATTCTTGACAAAATGAAACATATTAAATGTTTTTTAATGCTTTTTTATTGTTTTTGATGCCATTTAAGGATAAACTCATGACATTACGAAATTTCCCTACTAGCAGGCCAATCTCCCTACTAATTTGACCCAAACCTCCCTCTTAAGCAAATTGGAAATATCACACGTATGTATGTATAAGGTCAGAATTAAATATGGATTTCAAACTAGATATGACTGGCACCTGAGGATACCCATTGCAAATGTAAAAAAATAAAACTCTTTCAGAAGTGAAAAAAAGCCTTTTTTCACCCAGATGGTGACTGGTCTGTGACATCCCCTCCCAGTACACATAATCAACAGTAAAAATAAGTCTGAATTAAACAAACTTGAATAGCTACCAGATTGAGGTACCACAACTTGACTACTACCACTGAACTAAGGGGAGAATAGTATATATGGGCATCTAAGCTTGTTTCTGTTCTAACTCACCATAGTATGAATGCATTATAAAGGAGAACAGTGGAATCTCCAATAGATAATGCAGAGTGAGTATTGAGAAATGACATATCGTGTTGTGTTTGGACCAAACCCACAATGAAAGAGAAGGTGAGAAAGATGGTAGTGGCTGAAACTTTATGTGAGGAACTGATAAAGAGGCAGGGTATGATCTTACCATAACCAGTGTGATTCCATTGGCCAACAATTGATAAACAGGTGAGAGAATTTTGTAAAGTGTGTCCCATCTGCCAAATGTTTGCCCCTATAACCAATAAGGATCCTGTTCCCCTGGTGTCCATTCAAATTGCAAACACTCCATTTGAAAGTGTGCTGTTGACAGTATGGATCTGCTTAACAAGGTACTAAAGGTGATCGATTCATGCTGGTATTATGTGACTATGCTACACAGTACCCAAAAGCTGTACATACTGTAACTGACACTAAGGTTGCTATAGAGCTGAGTAAAATCCATAACCATTTGAAATATACGAAGAAATCTTATCAGATCAGGGAAGCAACTTTGTGACTCAGCACTGTTAAAGGAGCTGTATCAATTACTGTACTTGAAATTGCAGCAGTAAGAACATCTCCATACTGTACCATCCATAGACAATTGGATTTGTTGAAAGATTTTATGAGACCCTTAAACAGGGCCTCTGGAAAACTGCACCCACAATTGTTTTGCAAAATCCACTGTTTTCACCATTCTCTACAAACAATCCACAATTGCTTGCAATTTGTTGAGTTTTTGACTGAAATTACTTTAAAATATTAACAGTTTCAAGAAAAGATAATCTAACATGTTGACAATTTGGTATGCAGACTTTGGTTTGCCAAAAACAATACAGTGTGAGTGATGAGGTGTTCTGGCAGGACGGGACTGCTGGGAGGAAGGGGAGGAGTCACCTCTAGTAGTGGCAAGGGAAGATGTGGAGGTCCTCCTTAGGAGAGGCACCAAGGTGGGAGGCAGAGGACCCCAACAGAGGAGGAAACAGCTTCTGGAGGGAGACTCAATTGTAAGAGGGTGGATTTTGGAACAGGAACTGGAGAGAGAGAGAGACGTAAGGTGCCTACTTGGTGGCATGACTCAGAGATGGACAATGGTTCCTAAGGATCACTAAGGCAAGGGGAGCTGGATGTCATTGTCCACCTGGGGACTAATGACCTAGTGAGGAACAGGGCTGGGGAGTGAAGGGAACTGGAGAGGGGTATTAGCAAGTAGCATCCATGGTGGTTGTTGCCTGTCTATGAATGGAGGTAGATAGGGTACTCTACACTAGAAGCTTCAACTCATGTTTGAAGTAATAGTGCAGAGAAGACAGGTTAGGCTACACTGGGGACTGGGAACCAACCTGGAGATACTGCCTAATACAGAGGTGATGGCCTGCATCTATCTGGGAGGGGTACTGCAGTCCTCAGTGGATCATTTAAATGTTACTTTGATGAACATTTAAACAGGTGAGGGGGATGGCAGAATGAAAAAGGGAGGCATAAACTCCCCACATACATGGATTTCAGTTGGAAGGCAGGACCCGAGGAGAGGAAGGTATCCCTTCCCCAGTACGACGGCATTAGGGTGATGGCCATCTGTGCACCACAACCAGTTCAACACTCACAGTGGTGAACTGGTAGTCAGAGCACTGCACCAATGTTGCCCTCCCTCCCTGATAACTCCCCCCGCAAACAGCCTTGATGTGCCTCAATGCTTTGGGCATTATGGCGGTCGGGTGGCACAATTGCCAGGCGACATGGTTGCCATCAGCATTTTGGTGTTGCCCTAGGGATTTCACACTGACATGGGTAAACTGGAGGGGAGTATCCACCAGGGAGCAGGGTTATTGGAACAGATGAAAAGTATGTGATTAGGAGGATGGGAACAAAAGTTGCAAAAAGAGAGGGAAAAAGGAAGTGAGGCACAAGGGGAGGGAGGGGGTTGCAGGTAGAGTGGAAGCAGGGTGTGGAGGGCCATATTTGCAAATGCAAGAAGACTTGGTAATTAATTTCCAGACCAAGAGACCATAATGGCAGAGGCAGATCTGGATATTGTGACCATTACTGAGTCGAGGTGTACAGGCAACCACAACTGGAACATGGCCATACCAGGCTACAGTCAGTTCAGAAAGGACAGTGTGGGGAGGAAGGAAGGAGGGGTTATACTGTCGGACCACACATGGTCAACGATCTTTTGCCTATCGTGCCCCCAACTGGCTAAATACTCTCAGCACCTCTATTACCTCCTCTTACTCATTAGGTGCTTTTAAATCCAGACTATTCTCTCACCTAGCCACTTCAAACTCCTGTGACTGCCTTGTTTAATCTCCTATTTCTAATCTCAACTCCTCCTCCCTTGCCCTCTTACTTGACAATGGCCTGCTAATGGATCCTCATCTCCTACACATGGTCTGCTCTTTCCTTCTACCCCCCCCTTTTTTTCCTCTTTTATTACTTACACTGCCTACTTACCTCCCTTACATATCTTCCCTCCTCATTTGTTTTCTATACTATGAAAGTGCTTAAGTGATTTATCTACTGTACATTAATGTCATTAGATTTTAGCTATTTGTGCAACCCTGTACCTCTATTTGTCTGTAAATGATTTTGACACGGAACCTTTGTAAAAGAGCCTTGGCTCAAAGGTATTAATTCCTAGATTTTACAATAAACAATGTAGATTTTACAATAAACAATACTCTATGTAAGGGAGGGGGATCAAAGTGACAGAAATACAAGGAAGTCGGGGGGCAAACAAGGGGTTGGAGGTACTCAGGGTCACACTGGAGACAGGAGCCAGAGCCACTATTTATACTGGGGTGATACACAAACCTCCAACACAGGGGGATGAACTAGATAAAACAGTGGGAGAAACCATCAGCACAATAGCAGAAAAAGGAGAGGTGCTGCTGGTGGGGGACTTCAGTCTGCCAGGTGAAGTTTGGAGCCCTCCAACCATGGCCTCAGCTAGAAGCAGGAACATCCTAGACTCCCTGCAGGGGGCATTTCTCAGGTAAAAAGTCAGACAGCCCACTCATGATAAGGCAATACTCAATGTGGTGCTCACAACCAGAAACAGTAGTTTGTTTATTTGAAAACTGATAACCGGGAATGGCACACTGAGCCAGGGTTTGATTCCTGGTGCAGCCAGAGAAAAGGGAAAGGGGATATAATAAATCAAAAACAGCAGCAGAGAAGCATTCCAAAGATAAAGTGCAAACAGTTTACAGTTCAACAAGATGCAAGTACAAAGAACAGTAAATGTTGTACAGAAATTGTTTCTATGAGCAGCACCAATATGCAATGAAAATGAAAAAAGTAGGTTGATACAAATAAATGCAGCAGATGTACTGACAGGAAATTACTCTGGGGGGACCATGGTGAGGGTAAAAAGGGCACAAGGGGCAGGTCAGATAGGAAGCAAGCAGGAGGGGGAGGAGCTTTAGCTGGTGCCTAAGGGAAATAGGGGAGGTGAGAGATGGAGAAATTAGGATAGCTGGTTTCAGAGGGAGGGAAGGCAACAGGAGAAAGCTGACTGCCAAGTAGAGTAGTGAGGGTGGGGGAAGGGAGAAGGTGTCAGGATCCCTGGAGTGGAAGGAGTGTGAGGTAGAGGGAATGGGTGAGAGGAGTTTGGCTATGGAAGATGATAGAGACCCAAACCAGTATTTGGAGATGAAGGCGGTACAGTGGGACTGATGACATGATGGTAGGGGGAGGAGTAAAGGGAGCAGCGATGAGTATGGGGGGGTGGTAGTAAAGAGACAGAAGGCATTACAGAGGGTGTCCAATCTGGCAAGAGAAGAGGAGAGGGCAGTACTGTAGACCACATCCATGTAGTCCAAGACCAGGAGCACAATTTTGGTAACCAACTCCCAGGAGACCTGCAGAGACAGACTGTCTTTGTTATGGTACAAGGCTCTCAAGATTCGGGCAGAGCTTGAAGTGGATAACATTGATGTAGGCACAGAAGTCAAGCCTACTATCAAGCCATATACCAAGACACTTGAAAGAGGGAACCCACTTCAAGAAGGGTGCCATCCATGGTGGAGAAAGCAGGGAGGGGAGGGGAGTCTGGCCAGCTTTTGGCTGGTGCCAAAGGCCATGGGCACTATTTTTTTGCTGTTGACCCCGAGTTAGCTGGGCTGGAACCAGCACAGGACATTGTGGAAATCTTGCTGGAGTGAGACTTCCACTGCTGTGATTAAGGGGCCTAAAGTGTAGAGAATTGCGTCATCCTTATACATGTGAATATGTGATTTGGCACAGGCAAAGGGGAGGTCTTTGAGGAAAATGGAGAAGAGGACTGGACCCAGGATGGAGCACTGTGGGACCCAGCCTGAATTGGTTAGGGAGGGAACAGGATGCCTCCTACCTGTACCGACTACTGATGGGCCAAAAGATAGAATTAGAACCAGTCAACAGTAGGGGCTGAGAGACTGTCAGAGCTCATCTTTTCCAGAAGGAGTGGCTAGGCCACTGAATCAAAGGTTTCAACTAGATCACTGAAAATGGCCACTGTAATGTGCCCCTGATCCACCCCAATGTGGATGGACTCAGTGACATGTAGCAGGGAGGAGACGGTGGACTTATGCCTTGAAAAACAAGACTGGAAGGGGGAGAGGAAGTTGGGAAATTGGAGGAAGTCAGCAAGCTTGGAGTAAACAAGTTTCAGTGCAAGTGAGGTGAGGAGAGAGCTAAGCCAGAAATTGCCAGGAGTGGAGGGATTGACCCCTTTGTGGATTGTAAGAACTTTAGAAATCTTCCACGACTGAGGAACAGTTCAGAGGGTGAAGGAGAAGTTGAGGAGGTGAATGGGAAGGAGGGAGGCAGCAGCCAGAGTTGAGAAATGGAGAAGTTTAGAGTCCAGGCCATCAGGGCTAGATTTGGACAGGTTGAATAAGGGAAGGGCAGGAAGGGTTTCCGGGGTAGTGATGGGGGAAAGGAAACTCTTGGGAGGGATGGGGTGGAGAGGAGGGTGGAGGTGAGGGGGGGAGAGAAGAGGAGCTGGGTGGAGAAGGGAGAGCACAAGTAGTGATAAACTTGTTTAAGTGAGTAGTAACAAAGGGAGGGCCAAAGACAGGTGAACCATTAACCATGAGGAGCGGGAAGCGGTCTGGTCATGGATCAAAAGGAGTGAATCACCTTCCAGAATTTAACTGGAGAGTTTAGATTGTTTTGGAGGCTGTTCTTATAATAGAGGGATTTGGCAGTGTGAACAGCCTTTGTGCAAGTATTTCTGAGTGTCTTATAAAAGAGAAGGTCAGAGAAGGAGCAGGTTAATTGGTACCAGGCCCAGGCTTTGTCACAGGATTTGCACATATCATTGAGGTCATAGGTGATTCGGGGTGGTGGGAAGACCCAACTCTAGACTTCCTGATGTGGGCATGCTTATCACAGATGGAAGGAAATTTTAAATTGAAAAGGGAAAGGGCCACATCAATGTCTGGAACAGGGAGGATGGGGGAGAAGTCAGTTGCAGTCAGGTCGCTCAGTAGAGAATTTTTGTTTAGCAACCAGAGGGAGCTGGACCAGACATATTTGGAGGAGTAGGGAGGGTGCCAGACTTTCCTGAAACAACATGTCATGCAGTGGTCACTAAAGGCATCTGGCAGAATACCCACTGCAGTATTGCAGACGTCAAGGTAGGAAGCCACCTGGGGATCAGTGATCATCGTACTGTGTTGTTCAACATAAAGATGGCAGCAGAAGTAAACCACAGAAGGCTGAAGGTCCTGGACATCACGAGGGCAGATTTTTTATAAAAGTGCAAATGCCTCAGAGACAACCTAGCTGGGAAGGGGGGATGGCCTGGGTGGGTGGAGAAATAGTGTGATAAATTAAGGGAGAGCATAGTGAAGGCAACAAACCTCTGCACAAAAGAAGTGAACAAAAACAGGAGAAAAAAGAGACCCCTTTGTTTCTCAAGGAAAGTGGCTGCTAAGGGTAAGTCTATCAAGGTAGCAATCCAGAAGTACAAAGAGATGAAGAGGGAGGAGGATAAGGATCTATATCAGGAGAAGCAGAGAGAAGCAGGGAAAGTGGTGCGGGGTGCAAAGGTGCAAACTGAGAAAAGGATTGCCAAAGGGGTATCTAAGGGGATCAAGGCCTTTTTTAGGTGCATAAGTGACAAAAGGATGACAAGGGGAGGGATTGTGGGGCTAAGAAGGGTGGGGGGGGTAGTGCAGAGGAGAAGCAGGAAAAAGCAGATATTCTGAACAGATACTTCTGTTCAGTTTTCACAGTGGAAGGGGAAGGGATGAACCAAATAAAAGAAGCAGGAACACTGGAGGAAAGGGAGGTAGGCACAAGTCCATACACAAAGGAATGGGTCCTGAAAGGCATTGCAAATCTGAAAGTGGACAAAGCTATGGGGCTGGATGGGGTACACTCAAGGGTGCTGAGGGAGTTCAGGATGGTACTAGTGGCACCTCTGACAGCCCTGTTCAACAACTCACTGGAAACAGGAATGATGCCGGAGGATTGAAGGGCAGATGTAGTCCTTTACAAGGCAGCTGGGAGCAGGCTGGCAACTACAGGCCTGTCAGCCTGACGTCAGCAGTGGGGAAGTTAATGGAGTTGATTTTAAAGGAAAGACTTGTGGAATATCTTAAATACCACTGCTTACAAGACTCAAGGCAACACAGATTCATGGGGGGAGGTCATGACAGATGGATCTGATTTCTTCAACTGGGTGATCACAGAAATAGATCAGTGTGGGGTGGTGGACGTGGCCTACTTAGGCTTCAGCAAGGCCATGAACACCATACTGCTTAGGAAGCTCATTAGTAAACTGTGCAGTTTGCGGCTGGGTCCTAAGGTGGTAAACTGGGTGTGGAATGGTTGATGGATAGGAGACATAGGGTAGTGGTAAATGGCACTCACTTGGGGAGGGGAGACTGACCAGTGGGGTACCTCAAGGCTTGTAAGTGAGACCAGTCCTCTTCAATGTCTTTATGAATGACATTGCAGAAGAGCTAGAAGGAAAGGTATGTCTCTTTGCAGATGCCACCAAAATCTGCAACAGGATAGACACTCCAGAGGGGGTGAATGGAATGAGCAGAAACCTGAGAAAACTTGAGGAGTGGTCACAGGTACTGTATGGTAGCTGGGTTTTAATGCAATCAAATGCAAAATCATGCATCTATGGTGCAGAAACCCTGGGATGGAGTATATAATGGAGGAAGAGGTTCTGATGGTCACCAAACAGAAAAAAGACCTTGCAGTAATCTTATTGGATGGCCTCAAGGTGGTGAGGCAGTGCAACAAGGCAGTGGGTATGGTCGGCAGGATGCTGGGTTGCATAGGAAGGGGTATGATCAACAGGAGAGAAATGGTGTTACTGCTGTGAAGATCATTGGTGAGACCCGACCTGGAGTACTGTGTCCAGTTCTAGAGAACACCTCTCAGGAAGTATAGAGACAGGGTGGAGGCTGTCCAGAGGAGGGCAACTAAAATGGTGCAGGGCTGCATCAGAAGCCTATGAGGGGAAGTTGAGGGATCTCAATATGTACATGATGGAAGAGAGGAGAGGATGGACATGACAGAGACCTATAAATATCTAATGGAGGTGAATAAGGTACAGTAGGGGAGTTTATTTTTAGAGGAGAAGGTGTTTAATAACTAGGGGGCATGCAATGAAACCAGAAGGGGTGAATTTAGGAGGAATGTGAGGAAGTACTTCTTAAAGAGTGGAGGATGCCTGGAACAGTCTTTCAGTGGAAGATGTGGTGGCGAAAACAGTGGTGCCTTCAAGCATGCATGGGATAGGCACACGGGAATCTTGCTAGGGAATCGGGGGAGGTAGCCGGAGATTAGATAGTATCTACAGTGACAGTATAGGCAGGGGGAAAAAGGGGCAGACTAGGTGGGCAAAGCAGTCCTTATCTGACAACAAATTCTAGGTTTCTATGCTTCTGTGTCAAGTGACTCTGCTGTCATCTGAATTACTGTACTGTACTTCTCTGGTTTGGTTTCAAAATTCTCTGGCTATGCATAAGTATACTTCAACACTTAGCATCTGTGTTGAAGCAGACTATCAGAAATGATTTTTTTGCTCCTACAGACACTAAAACAAGAATTGGTACTAATGGTGCAAAGTGTCCCTTTCATCTAAATGGAGTGCTACTTACAATGCTTTATTTTGAGTGCCAGGGTAAGTTTTTTCTTGTATGCATACTTTCTCCCTGAATGGATTTTGTTTCACACATCTGAGGATTTCAGATGACCTTGCTGATTTTAAACTTGAATGTGGATCTCAGGGAACTGGTGACAGTGATCTCTTTCTTGGTAACATACCACCCACATGGTCTCATGCAAAGACTACAGAAGAACTTGATTAACACTCCTGAAAACAAGCTGATAACACATGAGAAATAAATAGTAACAGTTACAGTAACTTGATTAACACTCCTGAAAACAAGCTGATACCACATGAGAAATAAATAGTAACAGTTACAGTACCCTCAAATAAGCAAAAATAATTACAGCAAGAGTAAAATAAGGGTGCAGTACATTAAGCCAATTATATTATGTAGTGAAAATATAGGGGTATGATGTGATGCTTTTAATATGTAATTTCTGAATTTTGTAACTACTGTGTAAATTAAAAACAACAATCATTTTAACAAAATAAACAGTTTGCTTTTTTCTAGAACATGACTAGGCACCCAGTTTGTTGCTTTGTTTTTTTTAATTTTTGCACCAACATAGGCAGATAACAAAGGGAGCACTTTACATAGTTGTTGATCTGGCTTCATAATTTTCTGTCTAAAAAAATGGCAATATGTCAGGATCAGTTTATCAATTCCACACCCCTGGATACATTTCTTAAAATGTTTTCTCCATTGGTCTACTCCTGCAATAAAATCCCAGGGCAGGCAACCAGCCCATCATACTTGCAATTGCGTCTCCCTAAACATTTAAGTATTTGGCCATTTAAGACATATAGAATAATACATGGGGTGGTGTGTATAGCGAGAATTTCACTCACACCCAAGGTGATGGATACCACATAAACCCCAAGAATGAAGCTCAAAGGGTTTATTTAAGCATCCAGCACTGAGGGTGTTTGTAAAATTTGATTTTTACACACCACTCCTTGTTTTATTTTATATAATTGCTGGAGAGTGCTTTTTTCACTTGCAGTACTTCAATAAAATAGTAACAGTTTGGCCAAAACATTGAGCAGGCCTTTAGTATTAAAGCAGTTTGCTGTTTACCCCCCCCCCCCCATTTGAGAGGTTGTGTTTTGTTGTTAAGAGTTACTGCCCCAATACATATAAATACAATAGGTTGCAGTCCCTGAGGTCGATACCTGAGCAGCAGCTGCGAGGATCGAAGGATAGAGTCTGCTACAGCAGCTATCACCACCTATTCATGGTCCATGGTATTTTAATCATGACAGTGGGAAGGACAATGTCTGGAAAAGAATAAGTGTTGTATGTAAAGAAAAAATATTAAAATATTGTTAACAATTCTCCATCACTGCTGTGTGTTGGGTAGATGGCAGTTACTGGGTATTTCCAGTGGCACTTACTTTCGGAACATTCTGTGAGGGGAAGCAGTTGGAGTATGCACACAGGGAGCGAAATCCAGTGCATGTTTGCCATTATAACCAGCTGGTTATAATGGTGAATTATAACTGGGTTTCCCTATGGGAGAAAAGACTCCCCAGTTATTATAAATCAATACTCCGTTCTTCAATAAAAATCACAGGCAGCCATCCCCAGCTTGCCAATTCCATCTCTCTCCCCCACCACCGGAATGTAGTTTTAAATAAGATCCACACAGACAGTTCTTTACCAGTACACACTGGTACTGGTACAGGCTGCTTGCTTTCCTGGTGTCACTGGGGTGTCTAGTTATTGTAACACTGCTCTTAGGCATCCATTGGAGTTGATATCCCACAGGAGAGTTTCTCCTCTATAGAGATGCTTGCAGGGTACTATCCCAATACCTTCTCTCTCTCTCTCTTGAGAAGGCTCCTAACTAGTTGGGGGCTCTTTTCCAAGACTATAGGGTATACAATCATATGTGCCCCCCATATGGAAGTTCACCTTTATTGTATTATAGTTTTGAATAGTTCTCACTTGTTAATTCTTTGTTCTCAGAATGTTCTTACTTGGGAATCATTGTTTGTTTTGCTAGTTATGGTTACTACACAATCCAGACAGTACCACCAGCTTTTTCTTTTTTCTAGCACTGGTAGTGGATTAGATATTATACGATGTGTAGCATCAGAGCTAATACTGAATGTTCAAATGGAGGACAACAGGTTACTTGTTGAGCTATGACTATTCACCCACTTCACCAGATATGATGTCAGAACTTAAAATTATATCACAAAATGTTAATGGGCTAACACACCCTGTAAAGAGAGCCAAGGTACTGTCTTATCTTAGAGAAACAAAGCCGGGAGTGATCATGATGCAAGAAGCCCACCTTTCTGCATCGGACCACAAAAAATTACACAAATTTGGTTTCAAAAAAGTTTACTATTCCTCTCATTAGTCTGGAAGATAGAGGGGAGTAGTTACCATCACAACATATAATTCCCCCTTTGAACCTGAAATCACCCACAAGGTCACATGCTGGTCACATGGTGATAGAGGTGGGACAATTATTAGGAGTATACTATACCATAGTGAACCTTTACCTACCCACGGGGTCTGATTCCTCTTCCATATGTTTACTTTTTAACCATATTCTCCAACTCCCAAACGGGATCCTACTGCTAGGGGAAGATATCAATATGGCTTTTAATCCCAGTTTAGGTATGTCCTCCACATGGGCTACCTCAGTTTCTGCAGTGCACAAATACTTCAAAAAATTATCACTAAAATCTGGCCTCACTGATGTATGGCAACACCAGAACACCCACCAAAGAAGATATACGTTCACTTCTCATACCCATAAAATGTATTCCATGTTGGCTTATTCTTTTTGTAGCTTCTGAGCATCTTTCAGCCATACAGCAATGCCAGGTTGGTCCAATATTGCTCTCAGATCATGCCCCTTTGACTTTAAACTTAGACACACATCAAGAACCAAGACAAACCAACTGGAGAATCAACTTAGCATTGTTAAATGATCTTCATATTCTGGATCTTGTAAAAGGAAAGATTCCCACTATTCTACCACAGAATTCTTCTCCGGACATAACTCCTACCATCAACTTATGTGATTGGACTTTGTCATTACCTCACAGAGCTGTCTGCTATTGGAATAACCCTTCCTCCCAAGTTTTGATGTTTTATTTAAATAGTCACCAAGTCAATTTACATCAGCTGTTGGTTTAATATTGATTAATTGATTAATTTACTCTGCTTAGTACTATTGTTTCAATTGTTAGTCTCTTTTAACAATTTCTGGTCCCATCTACTTCCCTTCCTCTATTTTGTCCTGATCTTATTTCTCTTCCCTTACATATCAAACTGCTCACGTATGTTCATGTATACCCACCCAAGTATTGAAGGGACTCTAGCTGGCCTGACATTATGAAATTATAATGGGTGTGAGTAGTTGGGTGCTCAGGAAGTGACATAACTGTTGTGAAAAAAATGCAGCCTATTTTTCTTTTCATTTTAAATACTTTTCTTAGTCATACTATTTAGCCTTAGTTCACAGATTTGGCTCTCTTTTTGGTTATGAGAGTCCAAAGTACACTCCTATAACCTATACAGAGTTTACAATGTATTAATGGTATTGGTTACTGTACAACTATATTCTGATGTAGCCTTTATGTAGGCTTATATACTGTTATTACATTTTGAGATTTAGAGATTTCACTTAGGAATATATTAGCATATCAGTATATAATAGTATATTAGTACAAATGTTTATCAGTATACTATAAGGGTTATGGTATTTCTGTACGCTTATATTCTGTTATTGCATTTAGAGTTATATAGATTTTACTTAGGCTTATACATTATTAGTACTGATATAGCATTGCAGTTTTGGTAAAAATTGGCAGGAGGGAATGTGGGACCCTAACCAGTACACTCAGTGGAGGGGCAGAGAGGGTGGGGAAGGGAGGTATGAAGGGGGATATGGGGGAAGGGAATGAAGGGGGAGGATAGTCAACTGTAATGGATGTGGGGTGGCAGTATTCTTGGATGTAATGTGGAGGGTAGGGGGCTGCCTGGTGTGCAGGTACGTGGTGCAGCTGAAAGCAAACATTAACTGGCTAAGGTGGATAGTAGAATGGGAGGGAGGTTGATGGGGGTTTAGCAATGGGAGAAAGGTGCAGTTTGGGGATACTGCTGACTTAGGGGGAGTCATGTACAGGGTCAAGGCAGGGGAGGCACAAAGGCTTCCAGAGGAGGAGGCAGATCCACATTTATTTATTTATTTATTTAAAGGATTTACCAGGAAGGCATGCTGGGCAGAGTACTACTTGATTCCAGCTGCATCCTGGGGGTAGGGGGGGAAGGAGTGCATACCTATTAGACAGTGTCCAGAAAACTTTACAACTCATCTTACAAGGTGAAGTGCAGTACAGCAGGCAGTTGTAAAAGGCATATGACAATAAAATATAGTAACAGTTTGTGGCTTATGACAATAAAATACGGAAACAGTTACATAGTATATATGCAACGTTATTCATAGATTGCCAGTTTTCAGAAGCTAGAGCTAACGTTGGGTGCATGTGCAGATGGAGGAGAAATGTGCTTTGAGAAGGGAGTTAAGATGCTGACTGGGGGAGGCATGCTGAATATCCGGAGGAGTGAGTTCCATAGTTTAGGCATGCGATATGTGAATGCTGACTGGCCTGCAAGTGGACCTGAGTGGGACGGACAGGAGATGTGAGCCATTTTTCCAGAGTGCGTAACCCGGGAAGGTAGGGGCTGAGAGGAAAGAGGCGAGATATGGAGGGAGGGACTGTGCCCAATATTTGGCCATGATGCTCTGCACAGTGGGAGTGTTGCCAGTCCTGAAGTGAGGAGAGGTCCAGGGTCCAGTATAGGACACAGTGATGAGTGGTAGGAGGACAGTCAAGGGCAAAATGGCAGATGGAGTGGAAGAGTGGGTCCAATCTGGCTAGGGTAGACTTTGGAGTGGCACTGTATACTATGTAACTGTAGTCAAAGATAGGGAGAATCATTTTCTGCACAGTTGCACAGCGAGCCGGCAGTGGAGTGCAGCCACGACTGCGGTACAAAACTTCCAACTTGGAGTGAAACTTTTTGTGGATGGCATCAATATGTGCAGAGAAGTCTAGGTGCTAGTCAAGCCAGACCTCGAGATATCTGCAGGAGGTGCAAGTCTCAAGAGAAGTCCCATCCAGGGTATGGAAGGAGGAGGTGGAGGGAAGCCTTGAAGGTCTCTGCCCAGTGCCGAAGGTCATGGAGACAGTTTTCCTGGCATTGAGAAAGAGCTGATTTGAGAGAAACCAGCTCTGAACTTCATTGAAGTCCTGCTGGAGTCTGGTCGCCACATCAGAGGATGTGGGACTGGATGTGTACAATACCATACAGTATTTTCTGCATACATGTGAATGGATGTGTGGGGGCAGACAGAGGCCAAGTCGTTGAGGAAGATGGAGAACAAAAGCAGGCCAAGGACTGAGCCTTGGGGCACATCAGAGGTAACAGGGAGGGAAGCAGAGGTGGTGTTACCAATTCTGATGGATTGGGATCTGCCTATCATGTAGGAATGAAATCAGCTGGTGGCCATGCTTGAGAACCCTGCTAGAGAGAGCTTGGATAGAAGAAGGAAGTGGAAGACAGTGTCGAAGGCTTTAGCCAGGTCGACAAAAATGGCTGAGGTAATGTGGCCTCTATCCATACCAATGAGTATGGAATCAGTGAGCCTTAGGAGGGAGGTGTTGGTGGAGTGGGACTTCCTAAAACCAGACTGGTAGGGTGTGAAAAAAGAAGAGGAATCAAGATAGGAAGAGAGTTGTGAGAGGAATAGGTGTTCCTGGATTTTAGCCAGGATAGGTAGGAGGGAAATCGGGCAGTAATTCCCAAGAGCAGAGGGGTCACCACCTTTAGTAATGGGGATGACTGTGGTGTGCTTCCACTCGGTTGGGATAGCAGCTAGAGAGAATGAGAGGTTATAGAGTGAAGCCAGGGGAATGGCGATGGCTGGAGCCAACAAGTACAGCAATTTGAAGTCCAGGCCAGTGGGGCATTTGCCCTTGGAGGGATTAAGGGTAAGCAGGGCTTTGTAAACTTTGACCAGGGTATTCAGATGGAAGGTGAAGGAGGGGTCCAACTGAAGGAGCTTGTTTGGGGGAAGGGGGGGAGAGGGGGTTTGTGGGTCGGGAGTGAGAGTGACCAAAAGTGATGAGGTGCATTCTGTAAAGAAGGAATTGAACTGAGAGGCCACTTTGAGAGGGTCTGTGATCGTGG
This sequence comes from Neoceratodus forsteri, assembly GCA_016271365.2. NCBI lineage: Eukaryota > Metazoa > Chordata > Ceratodontiformes > Ceratodontidae > Neoceratodus > Neoceratodus forsteri. The sequence continues at coordinate 1,092,837,298 of CM057458.1, forward strand.
AGCCACCTATGTTTAGAGCACGAGTGGGGGGCTGTGAGGGAGGAGAGAATAGTGATTTATTCACCTTCCAAAATTTAGATGGCTGGCTTACATTGGCGTGGAAGGTGTCTCTGAACTAGTTGGCTTTTGCCCTATGGATTTGTCTTGTACAGGCATTTCGTAAGACACTATACTTTTGTTGGTGCACGGGTGATCCAGATACTTTGACATCCTCCCAAGGCAATCCTTCTCATTCCAGTTGTACCCCTTCCCCCCTGGGTTGCACCAAGAGATGAGCAACTTGTTGCTCAGTGTGCCTTCCTGGTGGAATATTTCAATACATAAACCTGATCCCTGGCCCTGAGGAGGGCCATGATGTCCTCAGAAATCCATGGCAAGTGGGCACCCCTCACCCGAGCTCATCTGAGAGGGGTATGAAATTTCCAGACTGTGATGAACCTGGACTTGAAGTACTCCAAGGTGGAGTCAACAGAGGTGGCCCAAGGGATGTAGGACCAAACTGTGTTTGTCAGGTCATTTAGGAGAGATGCAAGGCCCAAGGATTTAAAGAATCTTGACAGGATGGTTTGAGGGGGGGGATTTGGGCCTGTGTATTTTCCTAACTGAGTAGATCATGTGATGGTCACTTAAGGAGTCCAATAACAGTCCTGAAGTGAGTATCCGATGTGGGTGGGAGGTAAGGGACCAGTCCAGGAGACAGTGGTTCGGTGAATTGGGGTTATAACGTGTGGGCTCAGTGATACATTGAGATAGGTTTAATGCTTCCACCTGGTTATGCAGCTTGGAGCTACTGCCTGACAGCCAGTTCTGGTTTAAATCTCTGAGGATATGTAACTCACCTCCAGAAGCCAATGGCATTAGGATGTTCAGGTGTTCCGAGACGGAGGGGGTAGTGGAGTCAGGGGTGCAATAGGATCCAGCAATAAAAATGCGGCTGGTGTGGGGGAGGGAGAGTTTAATTAATAAAGCATCGATGGTGTGTGTGGGCATTGGCGGTGGGACTGGGTTAAACTGCAGCAAAGAGTCGATGTACATTGCAATGCCGCTGCCTCTTTTGTTGCCAGGTTGGTTGTGATGAATAAGAGTGTAGCCAGAAATAGTGAATTCAGCATCCTGATTGTATGTCAGTATGTCACGTCTTAAGGAGAGAACAATTGGTTGCAGCAGGGTTAGTTTGTTTAGAAGGCTGCAGATATTTAGGAGAGTGAATTTTATGCCTTGGGGAAGTTGGGGGGGCAAGGTTTGGACCAGGGGGGTTAGACTAGGGTTAGGTTTGATGTCCCTGGATAGAAGGAGTAAAAGGGTTGTCAGACGTTTGGTTTTGGGCACGGCCCATAGAAGCTTGCGAAAAGAATTTGGTGGCTGGGAGGGAGCCACTGAGGAGACCGGAGTGTGGAATTTCAGGGCCACTAACCCGGCATTAAAGGTTGGTGGGAGGACAGAAGGACCAACCAACAGATTGAGTAGTAGAGCATCAAGGAACAACATGTCAATTGAGGTTGGGGAGGGGGGAGGGGGAGCTGGAGCGACTAAAGTGTGAAGTGCTGACTGGCCAGACTGCACCTCAGGGTAAGAGGAGGATGGTAGTGAAACCAGAGAAGCTAGTAGGAAAACTGTTACCAGGCATTGAAGCATCATTGTGGGCCTCTAGGAAGCATGGTGAGGGTTTAGGGTTGGTAGTGGCCATTAGTGGTGGGTGCTGATAACCAGCAAATGGAAAAGTTGGCTGACTGTTTTTTCAGCAGCATGTGACTGTAGCTATAAAATAAATGGACGACCAAGGGTGGTAGTGGGGGCAGTGGGGCAGCCAATGCAAAGCGTCAGTGGGGATAGCCACACATCATTTTGAATTTCGTCTGTTGTGTGCATCAGACCACGCTGCGTACCTGATGCAGTATTATTTCCAGGTGGGGAGTAGGCATTCAGCTTCAGGGAGAGCCGTAGTACACCTGGCCTTCACGACCGCTCTCGGGGAGCTGTGGAGTGGAAGCAGAGAGACAGAGATTACATGCAGATAAGATGGAGGAGGGGCTGTGCAGATAGAGGGGCAGAAGGGCTGCTTTTGGAACTGCCTGGGCAGAGCAGAATCAGGACCTGGGCGAGGTAATCCCAACAAAAAATTACAATCTGTAGTGCACTGCTATAGTGGGGAAATCCCAGAGGCTAACAGAGGGAATTTAGACAAGTTTAAAAATAGATCAAATTGTAGTGCTCTGTTATTGGGGAGAATCCCAGAGGCTAGCAGAGTGAGTTAAAATATTTCAATTTGCAGTGCTCTGCTAACGTGGAGAATCCCAGAGGCTAACAGAGGGAATTTAGACAAGTTTAAAATAGGTAAAATTGTAGTGCTTTGCTATTGTGGAGATCCCAGAGGCTAACAGAGGGAATTAAACACGTTTTAAAACACATCAACTGAGCAGTGCTCTACTATCGAGGAGAATCACAGAGGCTAATAGAGGGAATTTAGACAAGTTTAAAAATAGATCAAATTGTAGTGCTCTGTTATCGGGGACAATCCCAGAGGCTAACAGAGGGAATTTAGACAAGTTTAAAAATAGTTCAAATTGTAGTGCTTTGCTATCGGGGAGTATCCCAGAGGCTAGCAGAGTAAGTTAAAATATTACAATTTGCAGGGCTCTGCTATCTTGGAGAATCCCAGAGGCTAGCAGAAGGAATTTAGACAAGTTTAAAAATAGATAAAATTATAGTGCTCTGCTATTGTGGAGATCCCAGAGGCTAACAGAGGGAATTAAACAAGTTTCAAAGTAAATCAACTGAGCAGTGCTCTGCTATCGGGGAGAAATCACAGATGCTAACAGAGTGAATTGAAACAGCAGTAAATCCTGTGCATTAACACTGCAATTCATGCAAGATTTTTAAAATTCAAGAATGAGATAATATTAACAGTATATCTAACAGTATGAGGTTAGCTTAAGACAACTGGAACAATTAAATGTGGTTGGTGTACTTATAACCAATATAAAGAACAGTGCCACAAGCTGCCTAAGCTACCAAATTGTTGTAACAATTGATTTGTGGAGGTGCATGAAAGTCAATTAAAGTGCCCAGTAGAGTGATGCAAAACAACCTGAGCAAGCTTAAAAATAATAGAACAAAAACTATCTGTATTGGTCTGCTGAATTAAATTAAATTAAAGGCAGAGACCAGTTGGAAACAGTCCAATTTAAACTTTGGTGCCAAAACAGTCTTCCACACAGCGTTCTGAATTTTGTCCATTGCGCACCTCAGACCACACCGTGAACCTGATGCAGTGTTATTTCCAGGTGGGGAGTTGGCTTTCAGCTTCAGGGGAGGGCCATAGTACACCTGTCACTTATGGCTGCTCTCGGGGAGCTGATACTAACATACTAATTGCCAGCAGATTAGGCCTTACAGTCTATTGAGTCTGCTCAAACCTCAGATCCCTAGTTGGGTACCGAGGCCCCCCCCCTTGTGTTCCAGAAACCCCTATCATCGAGCCCCACTCCCCCCGGGCCAAGCCATCATCTGATACATCTGCTTTCTGTGTCTGTCCCACCCTCTCTTGAAGCCCTCCACTGTGGATCTCTGAACCAGCTCACCAGGCAGCACATTCCAAGGATCCACCACCCTCTCAGTGAAAAACCTCCTCCTCTTTTCCCCCCTCACCCTTCCACCTTCCAACTTCAAACCATACCCTCTGGTGATACCTCCCTGCTTTAGTCTAAAGATCCCCTCTGTGTTTACCATATTTATTCCCTTGAGGTACTTGAAGACCTCAATCATGTCCCCCCTGTCTCTCCTCTTCTCCAATGAAAACAGGCAGAGCTCCTCAAGTCTGTCCTCATACGTCAAATCCCCTAGTCCTCATATCATCTTAGTTGCCCTCCTCTGTACCCTCTCCAGGAGCTGTATGTCCCTCTTCAAGTGTGTTCTCCAGTACTGTACACAGTACTCAAGGTGTGGTCTAACCAGTCCATTGTACAGCGGCAGAATCACTTCCCTGCTCCTAGAGGTGATCCCCCTTAAGATGCATCCCAACATCCTGTTTGCTTTGCTAGCCACTCTCCTGCACTGCTTAGAGTTATTCATACATGCATCCACCATGACCCCTAGGTCTTTTTCCCCTGTTGAGGCCTCCAGTGCCTCCCCTCCCAGGGTGTACCTGTGTTTGAGGTTTCCCCGCCCAAGATGTAACACCTTGCACTTGGTGATATTGAAATTTAATTTCCATGTGTGAGCCCACCTTTCCAGGGTGTCCAGGTCCCCTTGCAGGGCCAACCTCCCCTCTTCCCCCTCAACTACTGCTCCCATCTTGGAGTCATCAGCGAAGAGACTCCTTTCACACCCTATACCCTCCCTGATGTCTGATATGTATGCATTAAACAGGATCAGACCCAGGACTGAGCCCTGCGGTACCCCACTACTGACCTTTCTAGGGTTCAAGAGCTCCCCACCGACCACTACTCTCTGAGTGCATCCAGCTGAGCCAGTTTTCAATCCATCTGACCATCAAAGGGCCTACTCCCAACCCCGTCAGTTTCTCCACCAGACCATTGTGGGGGACAGAGTCAAATGCATTGCTGAAGTACAAGAATAATACATGCACAGGCTTTCCCCTGTCCAGTTTTGATGTTACCCATTCATAGAACTCCACAAGATTGGTTTGATATGATCTACCTGGCACAAACCCATGTTGCCGACTATCCAGACCTCCCACCTCCTCCAAGTACACCCCCAATCGTTCCTTTAGTACACTCTCCATTAATTTTCCCACCACCGAGGTCAAACTGATGGGTCTATAGTTACCTGGTACTTCCCTCGACCCCCCTTTATGGATTGGCACCACATATGCCTCTTGCCAATCCCTAGGTACCCTCCCTGTCTCAAGCGACCTGTTGAACAGCTCCACCAGGGGTGCAGCCAGTATGTCAGCCAATTCCCATAGTACTCTTGGATGAATGCCATCCGGCCCAGGAGATTTATCTTTCTTTAGGGTCTTAAGGGCTAACCACACCCTTTTGGTGGAGATAGCATCATCCGTCCCTTCCACCTTACTTGCCTTTTTATCCTTATCCTGATGTGACACCCCTGGGGTACCTCTCCCTCCCTCTTGCTCCATTTCTTTAGTTCCCCTGATCCCACTCACTACTGCTTCTATCCCCATCGTGCCTTGCTTTGTAGATATCCCATCCCCCTCCCTAGTGAACACAGAGGTGGAGTACTCATTTAATACCTCTGCCTGGTACCTCGCCTCTTCCACCCACCCTCCTTCTGATCTCAATCTGCCAAGATGGCCCTTAGTTTTTCTCCACTCGCCAATGTTCTGGAAGAACCCCTTTTCCCCTCCCCAGATCCCCTGTGCCAGCCACTGCTCTTTACTGGACTTTGCCCCCCCCCGCACCATCCGGGTGACTTTTCTAGATGCAAGATGGTACATTTCCTTTTCCCTATCCCCTTTCATTGTTCTGTATTTTTTGTAGGCAGCCTTCTTTACTCTGACCGCTACCTGAACCCCACTGGACCACCAGCATGGTTTATGTGACCTTGCTCCCTTATGCTTCACCTTAGCGCAGGTTCTGACTGCCTCATGAAGTCCCCATTTTATGACCTTCCATCTCTTTTCCACATGTGTCATTGTTGTAATCCCCTTCAAGTGATCGTTGAGAATATTTCCCATGCCCACAAAGTCTGCTGCCCTGAAGTCCACTGCCAGTGTCCTAGATCTCTCCCCCCTCCCCCCATGCTTATTTGAAACCAGACAGTATTGTGGTCGCTCCCAGTCAGGGGATCCTCTACAATCATGCGGTGTTATTTCCAGGCGGTGAGTCAGCTTACAGCTTTGGGGGAGGGCCATAGACCAGTTGACATGGGAACTGGACAATGGAAGGAGATAAGGAGAAATCAGAATGGAGGAGGAAACCTGTATATGGAAACTGCAAAAGGGCAAGGGTAAGGGATGAGGGAGCTTCCACTGGGGTAAAGGGACCTGCATCGAAAATATTTGTGGCACTGTCAGGTTTGGTGGACCGGGAGTGCATGAGGTAGTTGGAACTCAAAAGAATACCTGAGGTAAACACCAACTATGAAGGTACAGTGGAGGTAAGTAGAGCAGGGGGAGAGGGAAGAAATAAGGACAGTAAGAGGGCACAGATGGAAGGATAATTGGGGCTGAGGGAGAAACCAGGGAATGGAGCACAGCAATGGACAGCAGGGGACAGGATGAAAAATGTGAAATATGGGGGAGTCACATATGCAGCTCACTGAGTAGGACACGCTCCGACTGAGCTCTGCATACCTGACTGCTTATTCCTATAAATTTCATCATTAATCACCGACTTACTACCGGATTCCAAGACTTTTGACTAGATTAAAGTGTAATACTTCCTTTTTACGGCTATTCGGACAAACAATGGAAGCAGAAATGCGGCTAGCAGGTCCCCGTAATATGCCTGTAATTACTCCAGAGAAACAGCTTAAGAAACAAAGCACTAACCCTCCTATTGCGAGCCAATCACAAGTTGCTTCTAATATTCCTCCAACTTCTACAGAAACAGCTCTGCTCACTTTAGAGCATTTTTTGTCCGAATTTCAATCCTTCAAGGAAGAAATCCACACCCTGGTTAAAGAAGTTAAAACTATCTTGGAGGTCCTTGAGGATACTAACAGGCATATCTTAGACAATGAGGCCCGCATAGAGTCTGCTGAAAAAAGGCTCGATAAAACGGAATCAGTGGGCACTGCCAATCGCCAGATGATCAAGCGACTAGAAAATAAGATTGAAGACCTAGAAGGCAGAAGCCACCATAACAATCTGGTAATAATAGGAATACCAGAAAAGGAGGAGAGCCTGGACAGTATACTATCTACTCAGAAGCTGCTAAGTAAACTAGCTGGCCCATCTCCTTTTGGGCCTGCCTATACTCTTGAGAGGGCACACCGAGCACTGAGACCCATGCCTGCCCCAAGTGCTCAGCCCAGACCCATTCTCTGTCACTTTCTAAATTTCCAGGAAAAGCAGCATGTGCTTATTAAGTTGAAAGAGGTGCAGGAAGTGTTATGGGAAGGCAGAAAGTTACAGATAACACAAGATTTGCCAGCGTCTGTTCGCCAACGCTGAGCCCAATTACATCCCATTGTGTCCAAATGTATTGCGGCAAGAATTAAATTACATATGATTTACCCTGCAAAACTGTAAATTCACCTAGATGTAGTCTGGACATCATTTGAGGAGGTAGATCTAGCTCTGGAGTTTTGTAAGCAAAAAAGACCAGCTTTATTTGGAGATTGCTGAAGAGCCCTGGTGGAGAAATACTCAGCAAGTATGCTAGAACTGTGAAGTTAATAATGTAATTTCACTTCGATCATCTGAGAGCTGTACAGTTCTTTATCCCCAGGCTTATTTATCTATCTATTTTATCTGGTACTCTGAGTTGAAAATTCGCTATTTTGTTATGTCTACCGAAGATCAGAAAATAGATGGTGTTAGACTGGCTGAGCTACACACTGTCCCAAAGACTTACTAAACTCTTTTTCCCATGGTAAAGGAACTCGCCACTTTGCTGCTATGTTGTACAAAATCATTCAGTTCCTAGTTGTTAAACATCTGGGCACGACTACTCTGGGTTCCTTTGAATTGTCAATACTTGAAACTCTCATTCAAAGACCATTGCTAAACATCTAGTGAGCTTTGTGTTATTTTTTTATATTTATGTTTTTATAGGATGTTCACAAAGTCCCTAGTTCCCTATTCCTATACGGTGATGAGCTGAGGGAGAAATGCCATTATTAGGCGTTGGTTTGGTTTTTTCCTTTGTTGTTTACGTCTTAGAGCCTGAATGGAAACAGTGGGCAATAGTGATACTGCTGAGCAGAACATAATTCGCAAATTACTCATTTTTTCAAGGCAAGTAAATCTATTAGATTTATGTGAATTGTGTAGTAATAACCAATCTTTTGTGCAGAGATATATATAAATAATGCTTTCCTACCCTGTCTTCCTGATTTAGGGTATATCCAGGGAGTGAGACAAAGGCGTCAGGAGTAGATTTGGAGAGCCAGGTCTCCACTAGGGCAATGATGTCTGGTTGGTGAAAGGTTGCCCAACATTAAAGCACTGCAGATTTCTTTGGCAGGCTGCGTATATTCAGCGAGGCAATGCGGAGTCCATAGGATCTGGCAGGTGGAGTGGTGGGGGCAGGGCCAGGATTAGGGTGGATATTACCAGAGAGGAGTAGAAGGATGACTATGGCTCTAATCATAGGGCGGCAGGTTGTTAGAGTTTTGAGGGAATGTTTAGAGGGAGGGGAGGATGTAGTGGGGCAGGGGATGGGCAAGGTTTGGAGGGATTGGTGGATGCAGAAGGAGTGGTGCCAGGGAGGGCCTGGGTGGGTGCTGGGGTAGGGGCTGCCAGTGGTAGGTGGATGCAGGGGTCCAGTGTGTGATGACAAGGTGGGGGGGATGGCCAGACATGGAGAGCTGCAAAGGTGCAGTCCACAAGAGGCATAGGGTGAGGTAGGCAGGTGGGAGGTGAAACCCAGGGTGGTAAAGAGGATGAAGCGCATAAGGTGGAATTGAGCAGACATGGTGCCTAGATAGCTTTGGAGGAAGAACAAAGAGGTTGTGGGGGGAGCCAGAAAAAGCTGTAGGGGCTTTGATATATGTCACGATACAGTAGTTTAAAAAGATAGCCAGATATGATGGCTGAATGGCAGTGCTGTTGACTTTGGCAGCAGGGTGCAGGGTTTAAAGCTTGCAGTAGCACCCAGAAAATATTTTAGCAGACTATGGGGGTTAGAGGCTTTTAGAGTCTTAAAACCTATCACAAACAATAGTCTGGTGTGATAGCTGAGTGGTGGAGCTGCTAAGTGAAAAAGCAAGGATGCAGGGTTCAATGCCTACAGTGGCACCAAGAGTGAAATGGTGAAATATTTTAGCAGACTAGGGGGGTCAGAGACTATGAGAGTCTTAGAAAGTAAGACTAAGATAGCCAGATACAATGGTTAAATGGTAGAGCTGCCGACTCTGATAGTAAGGGTACTGGGTTTGAGAACAGCAGCAGCACAAAGGATAGGTATCTTTGTTTCTAAGAAGGAAGGGTTAAAACCTTGAAATTAGAGGTAGATATTAGCCTGGTTCGCTTGGGGGTGGGCTGCAGACCTTGGAGTAAGGGGTACAAGGTTTGAGGCTTGCAAGGCGGCCTAGTGGTGGGCTGAACAGAAGGAGGGAGGAAAGTAGACAGCAGAAAGGATTAGGAGGGAGCTGCACAGACCTCTAGTGGACAGGGATTGCAATAGTTGCTAGAAAGGAGTGGAGAGTGGTGCCAGAGTGTAAAGTGCAGCAACCCCTAGTGGTTGGAGTGTATAAGCTGCAAATGGGAAAGTGAGAAGGTTATGACATGTGACCTGCCAGCAGCAATAAGTGGAGTGACTTGGGTGGGAAGAGCCACTCTGCAGGCTGGAGGGAAGGAGGCTTTACCTCTTAAAGGCTCTCAGCAATCCCCAAGTTCAAGCTCCTCAGCTGGGCAGTGTTGTGGTAATGTCATAGTATTTACCCATTATGGCTTCTCATTAAAAATAAAGCGGTCCCCCATTAGGTATACACAATTATGTCACACCTGCTGGGTGGCTTTACAGGTTTTCCATTAATGGTCAGAAACTTTCACATTACAATGATAGCCATGTCAGTTGAGAAACTAGTTTTAAAACATTGGAGAGATTCTATGCAACCTTCATATCAGGAAGGACTCCAAGAGCTCTTTCACAACCTGAGGGTCGTAAAAATGATAGTGAGCTTACTTAATCACCAGGGTGTCTATAAAAAGAGGTGGGAGAGTCTACGCATGTTATACACACTGTAATATGTCTGAACAAGTTAGGCCTAATAACAAAGATAATGATGAGATAACTCTCAGTAATTTAAGATTCCTACTTTTAGATGCACCAAGGGGGTTGGGGGTAGGTGGCTTGGGAGGGAGGAGGTGGGAGGGGGGATTATTTTTTTTGTAAGTTTGTTTTGTGTTGTTTTGTTTTATTTTAGATTTACAGGGTTTATTTTGGATACATATTAAATTCTACCGGATTATAGCTTAGATTATTTCCTCTAATGTAATCTTTCTCTTTTTACATTCAATGTTGAATATTATACTGTTAATACCGATGCATATATCTATGTTGATATGTATGTATTTAAAAAAAACAAAACAATAAACTTTAAATTTGAAAAATGTGAAATATGGGAGGCAGTGGAGGAAATAGAGCACTGTGGGAGTTTGCTCAGTTGAGATAATAGGAGGAAAGAGGCTGGGGGGAGGAAACTCACATAAAGCAGTCATGGGGCAAAAAACAAGTTAAAGAGGGAGGAAAAAGTGGAGGTCTTTGGAGAGTCCATAATAAAGGGCATACTCTGGGTAAAGAAATGAGGCCAAACCACAGACGATCAGTCATCTGTGAACCAGGGATGGAAGTGGGAAGGGAAGGGTCTGGGATTATGAAAGTGGCAAAACAGGTGTTGGGTAAACCTCACTTGATTATACACCTGGGAACAAATGATTTGGTGCAGAATGTGGCGAGAGTTGTCCAACAGAGGTTCAAGGAGTTGGCAGAGTGTTGTAGGATACTAGCAAGCTCTATAGCATTCTCTGAAGTTATTCAGTACCCTGCACCAGCACAAGGAGGAAAAGGAGGATAGAGGACTTTAACAAATGGCTGAGGGACTGGTGCAAGGTAGAGGGGTTTGTTTGTCTTGGAAGATTGGGAAATGGATGGTTGGATGATGGACATTTTGCTAAGGACAGACTGCACATAAGTGAGGAGGGGTCAAGAGTCTTTAGGGGGAAACTAAAAGGGTATATATGGATGAGGTCCTGAAGTTAAACAGTTAAGGGGGGAGTATGAGGCTAGAAAGAAAGAAAGCATCATCAAAGAAAGTGGGAGCCTAGCTGGTGCTCTCCCAATAGTGGAGGATGAGAGTAAACTGGGGGATGGTACCAGTGGAGGGAAAAATATAGATGGCCATGTGTGAGAATCCCCGGAGCTTGGGAAAAAAAATAGCATACCTACAGGCCGTCATGGTGGAGGAGGACCTGGATCTAGTGGCAATTATGAAAACCTGGTGCAAGGAGCATCAGGACTGGGAATTGGTCATACCTGATTTTACTCTATTTAGGAGGGATGGGGAAGGGAGAAGAGGGAGGGGTAGCTCTTTATGTAAGGGAATGCATAAAGGTTACATAAATTCAAGGGGGACAGATGGCAGTGGAGGAAGTGGGTCAGTTATACGTATGGGGGTGGTATACAGACCTCAAGCACAGGGAGAAGAAGAGGACAGAGAACTGCTTTAAGCAATACAAATGATGGCTAGCAAGGGAGAGTTGTTGTTGGTAGGGGACTTCAACCTTCTTAATGTGGAGTGGAGTCCCCCAGCAGCAGTGACCTCAAGGAGCAGGGAAATCAGAGGCTCTCTGCATGAGGCCAGACTCAGGCAACTTGTAATGGAACCCACTCAGGACAGTGCAATGCTAGACCTGATACTAGCAAATGGAGACTGTGTCGATAACGTAGCGGTATCGGACCACCTGGAGCCTGGAGACCAGTGACCATTAGTTGATAAGGTTTAATGTAAGAACTGAGCCGGAACCATACCACACCAAAACAAGGGTCCTGGACTTCAGGAGGGCAGATTTAGAAACAATTAGGGTATGCCTGAAAGGAGCCCTGGCGGAATTGGGGATGAACAAAGGGATGTAGGAACAGTGGGCTGCAATAAGACATAGTATTGATAGAGTAACCAAACTATGTGTTTATTTATTTATTTAAGAATTTTGATGACCAGGTGAAAAAAAAAAGCACTGGACCACATGGTCCTTTTACAGGCTTGACCTGATGAGAGTCAGTGACACTCAGACAAGTATCACAATGAATAAAACAGTCACAGATATTACAAAAAGCCAAAAATACATAAATCTAGACATAAAACATAATTCAGACTAATACCAAGAGTTAGAACACACATAAACATAAATGGATTAATGGAGGTCGCGTGATGCGTCGAGAGGGCTAGACGCGTTTTCTTGGGTCTCCACCTCACCGAACAAAATTTGCAGTTTTAGACCCCCTTCTAAGCGAAATCGGCAGTGCAGGGAGAACAAAAGGTGCCGTGACTGCAAACTGAACCTAATTTTGGTCTATGTGCTACGGGGAGAAATGGAAAATTCCGAACAAGAGTCGGACGCAAAGCGGCCCTGTCGGAGCTCCTCACTGATGACGCCACAGGAAGAAATCCAACCGGGTAAAATCTACGACGATTTAGCTACAATTAAGGAAGCACTATTTAAACTAGTGGAAGATGTAGCTGAATTTAAGTCTGCCTTGACACAGCTAGCAAGGAGAGTGACAGATGCAGAAGCCAGGGTTTCTTCACTTGAGAGGAAACAGGAGAAACTAGGTCTGGCAACCACGGAAAGTAAGAGAGCCATATCCAAGCTAGAGGATCGTTTAGACGATCTGGAAGGAAGGAGCAGGCATAATAATCTTGTGTTATTGGGGCTCCCTGAGGGCGAGGAAGGCTCCAACACAATTCTCTTTATGCAGAAATTACTAAGGAAATCAGTGGGTCCTTCGCCTAATGGTCCTGAATACGTGATAGAAAGGGCCCATCGTGCCTTAAGAGCTAAGCCCCTTGCATCCCAGCCACCAAGGCCAGTAATCTTCAAGTTGTTAAATTATCTGGATCGTGAATTCATTCTAAGAGAATCACGGAAACTATCTGCATTTCAATGGGAAGGCAAGAGACTCTGGCTCGTTCCCGACCTGACATGGAAAGTGCGTCAAGCCCGAGCAAGTTTTAGACCTGTTACTTCGAAGCTGTGGGCTGCAGGTATTCATCATCGTATGTTATATCCTGCCAAATTGGAAATTTCTTTGAAAGAGGGGACTAAACTCTTAGAATCAGTAGATGAAGCACTGCAGTTCCTAACAACCTCTTTACCGGATCTATTCAAGAAGGGATGAAAACCTCGGAACCCTCCAGTCTACTAGGCATAGAGTCTGTTAAGAAAAATGTCGTGGACTATAATATGTTCAAGATATGTGGTATGGAGTGGACACTGGAATGTGTTTAACCCACAGGACTCGCTTTACTTTCTCTGCGGTTAATTTTTTACAGTCTTGTAACTTAGACTGTCAGGGGGTGATTCATTGTTTATCTGGAGAGTTAATTAATGAATATCTTGAGTTGGAAGGGAGACACTAGGTTAAACGATCACTTGGAAATAAGGGTTATGGGAACCGAACATTATTGTAAGATAGATTTTACTTTCCCTTATAGAAGTTGGTTCAGAGGGCTGATGCGGGTGGGCTGCTCTAACCTGTACTGGGCCTCTATAGGCACCGGCTTTTTTTATGAGGCTACTCTCAGGTAATAAAGCCATTGAGGCCTAGCAATTGGTCAACAGAGGTTTTAACCTCTTGATTCTAGTCCTCAGTTCGTTTACTGAGCTAGTGCAGCCCTTAAGGCTGAGATTATTTTGCAGTTGGGCCTGGTTTTTTAAGCCCTAATCTTTTTTTCTAGTCAACTCCCCTCTGAGTGGCAACTGTTCGTGTTAGATAAGTAGACATTCATTGTAGAGGTCCCAACGAGGGGATCGAGAACTGTAAATATACATTCTAAAGTTCATATTTGTGGTATTCGGGAGGGGATACCCAACCTCTATGGCGCGCCATGGACCCTAGACTGTGGAGTTGGCTTAGGGCCAGAGGGCCTGCCCTGTGGCGGACCATGAGGAAGGTTTTTTTGTTTGGGAGGGGAGAGGGGAGGTCTGTATATTTTGGTTATTGAGGGGGGGGGATGACGCTATCCGCACCTTTACAATTAAGGAAGGACTCCCAGCTGGCTAGTCAATTAAACATTATCTCGTGGAATGTGAAAGGGGTGGGATGCCCGGAAAAGGAACATTTTACTTTGTCACCTGGCTAATTTAGATCCGCTCCATAGTTTTCCTTCAAGAAACCCATGTTCCTTCTGACCGGCTCCACTGTTTTAAAAAAAAGTGGGTTAGTCAGGTTTTTGGTGCAGGGTTTTCCACAAGCAGTCGGGGAGTAGTGGTATTAGTAGCAAAAGGGGTTCCCTTTATATCTTCTGAGATTATTTCTGACCCGGAAGGTAGGTTTATTGTAGTTTCAGGTAAATTAGGAGGGATGAACTTAGTTTTGGGATCAGTATATGGCCTCAACACCGAGTCTCCTTCCTTTTTTGTACAATTAACCACAATTTTAGCACCCTTTAAAGACACTCTTATTATCCTAGGGGGAGATTGGAATTTAGTTCAATCCAACAGCTTAGACCGTTCTTGGTGTAGGACTTTGACATTTTCTCCTGCCCAGCGGGCCTTGATGGAGTTTAAAACATCCATTGGGTTAACTGACCCCTGGAGATTATTTAATCCAGCTGTTAAGGATTTTACTTTTTTTTCCTCTGTGCATAGATCTTATTCTAGAATTGATTACTTTTAGTCAGTCAACACCATTTAGCCAAAGTAGATGAGATAATATTTTCAACTCGGGTTATCTCAGACCATTCCCTAATTAAACTCAGATTCTCCCCTCTATCCATTCCACCTAGGTCTTATTCATGGTCATTAAACAACAGTTTGCTGAGAGATCCTCACATATTACCTCGTTTTCGAACATTTGTGGCTAATACCATAACAGAGAATTGGGGGTCACTCAGTGCAGTAGACGTGGTTTGGGCTGCCTTAAAAGTGACATGGAGAGGGGAACTTCTTAGAATTGCAACAGTGCGTAAGGCAAAAACTAGACACTTACTCAATAATTGTCTAAAAAAAATCTCAATGTTAGAAGCTATTGATGAGACCTCTAGAACCAAAGATCAGGATCAAGAGCTAATTAGCTTACAGAGCTGGTATATAAATACCCTAAATGAGAAGATAGAGAATTCCACCTCTAAATTAAAAGCGGCATACATAGGATGGGGTAGTAAATCTGGCAACCTTCTGGCTTGGCAGTTAAAGAGAAGATCAGAGGAAAAGTGGGTAGCGGCTCTGAAGCATCCTATTACCAGTAACTTGATTGCCAACCCCAAGGTCATCTTGGATATCTTTTATAATTATTACAAAGTGTTATACTCTAGTCAACCGCTCTCTGGTCAAAGTGAGATCAAAATGAAAGAGTTTTTGGATAAGATATCCTTCCCGCAGATACCCATGGAATCCATACAACTTCTAGTAGCCCCCTTTTCGAAGGATGAAATTGCAAGTGCCATTGACTCACTAAAACTAGATAAAGCCCCTGGTCCGGACGGCTTCACCCCTTTATTTTATAAGACCTTTAAGAGTAAGTTGATTCCCCTCCTTCACCAACTCTATGCTTACTGGCATAGCAATGGAGTGAAGGAGAGATCCCTTTTTGAAGCTAGGATAATTTTGCTACCCAAGCCAGGCAAATCTCTAGACTCAGCAAGTAACTATAGACCTATCTCTCTACTGAATGTTGATATAAAGATATATGCTAAGATTCTAGCTAACAGATTGAAATCAACGTGGTGTGGATTGTTGAGTCCAGAGCAAGCTGGTTTTGTTGCAGGCCATTCCTCGGCAGATCATTTCAGAAAACTGTTCTATTTGATTTCTGTGTCTGAGGATCCGGATAATGAGGCCTCCTTTGTTTCGTTAGATGCAGAGAAGGCCTTCGACAGGGTGGAGTGGGGTTTTATGTTTGCAACATTGGCTAAATTTGGTATTCCAAAGGAATTTATCCACTATATTCAAATTTTGTATGACAGTCCATCTGCAAGAGTTCAGTGTAATAATTTGATTTCGGGTACTCTCCCCCTCCTGAGAGGCATTCGTCAGGGCTGTCCCCTGTCGCCATACTTATTTAATTTATATCTTGAGCCCCTGATAAGAGCCATTCAGATGGACCCATTAATACAAGGAATTTGTTTAGGTAACTGGGAATTTAAGATATCAGCATTCGCAGATGATTTGTTGCTGCATATCAGGAATAGCACTGTTTCATTCCCTCGTCTGCTTTCGCTAATCTCGTGTTTCAGCGAGTTTTCCGGTTACAAGCTTAACAGAAGTAAAACATTAGTTTATTCATTATCCTCACACCTTTACAAAACCTGGTGCTCTTCTTTAGGTCTGCAATGGCAGCCAAACTCATTATCTTATCTGGGCATCCAGATCTCAAAGGACCTAGAGAAATTGGTCAGCTTAAACTTTAAACCCCTAATTAAAGAAATTGGGGAAGACCTGGAGAGGTGGATGAAACTCCCTTTGACTTTTTCGGGTAGGGTTAGCATGTTAAAGATGATGGTTTTACCTAGGATTTTCTATCCTCTTCGTAATCTGAATATCTACCTCCCCAGCTCCTTCTTCAATCCGCTCTATAAGTCCTGCTCAGACTTTTTATGGAAGGGCAAACTTCCTCGCAGGGCTTATGCCAAGTTAACTTCCCATCGGAAGGTTGGTGGCCTTCAGGTCCCAGATTTTTATTCCTACTTCTTAGCTAATCATGCGGCCAGTTTTGCTTTGTGGTCACAAGAAGAAGATTCTTCTTCACTTGGCCTTACTTTAGACCAGAGGGTCTCCAAACTTGCGAACCTAGATCTGGAATCCTGTCTATACTTATCGTGGTCAAAAGTCCCTAGACACCTTAGGAATACCCCTTTGAGCTGGGACGTAAGGGCCTTACACCAGTTGTATTCAAAGCTACATATTTCTTATGCTAACGACCTATCTCAACCCCTTTTAAGAAATCCCAACTTTCTTGTGGGAAACAAGCCTATAACAAGGTTTATACGGGACTACCCTGTAAAACCCCGCATGTCGATTTTTTTCTCCGGCAAAATTCTTTCTCCTCTGCCTAGGTTGGTTGATAAGTTTAAGGTTCAATCAACGGACCTTTTGTGATTTTTCCAGATTCACAAAAGTATTTTCTCTCATGTATGTAAGAGCAAGGTTTCAGGGGAAGCTGCCCAATTAATCAGGACATTGAGTGAAATGGCTGTATCGGGTAAAGCAGTTTCCAAAATATACAGGCATATTATCTATAATCCAGACTCAAAAAGATCATCGATTCCTCTTTATTGGGAAACTAATCTGGCCCTGGGATGGTCTGAGGAAACCTGGGAGGAAATATGGGGGAATATATATTCTTGTATTAAACAAGACAGATTGAGGGAGGTTCAGTTTAAGTTGCTGCATAACTTATATTTCTCGCCAGCTAAATTATACAGGTTGAAAAAACAAGTGTCTCCAGCCTGTACTGATTGTGGTGATCAGCTGGCTACTACTTTTCACAAATTCTGGGCTTGTCCCAAAATAGTTAAGTTTTGGCAAGATGTCAGAGGCTGGATACAACCGTATTATGACTTATCGCCCTTCTTCAATGTTGAGATTTGTCTGTTTGGGAAATATCCCCATTCTTTATCTGGAACCCAGAAATGCCAAATTACTCTGGTAGCCTTGGTGACAAAGTTGCTAATCCTACGTCATTGCAAAGGAAATTGGATCCCTTCCTTCAAAGAGTGGTGGGAGGAATTCCTAAATGCATTGAATGCTGAAAGGTCAGTCTCTAATTTTTACAATGCTTCAGCCAGATTTTTTAAATGCTGGGGTAACCTGTTTCATTCTTTGAAAGGAAAATATGGTTATTAGCTTCTTAGAATCCTAAGATTTCTTTTTCAAGCTTAACTTTGTTACCCAGGCTTTTTGAGACTTCATAGTCCTCCCTTCCTCTTTTAATCCAGTTCTACTGTAAATTGTCTCTTCCCACAGAACACGCTCATTCATTTACTAGCCAATGAGCAATTTTCGCTGTAAGATCTTATCTTTCCTCAACCAATTTCATTGAAGATGTGGATAGCTGTCAGAATGGGGAGGGGAGGGAGGGGGAGGTTGGGAATTGGGGTGATGGGAGAGAGGTTGAGGGTGGGGTATTTTCCTTATTTCTGTAAGATTTGTTTGTATTGAATGCGTTTAGTATATGTTATAAATGTTTACAAAATAAAGTGATTTGCCAAAAAAAAACCATAAATGGATTAATTGAATATATAATATTAAAAAGGTGTTAGGTGGGTCAGCAAGAACAGGAGGAGGAGGAAGCTGATCTGATTCACTAGGGAGTTGGTGGAAGTAGTAAAGGTGAACAGACTAGCCTTCATTAACTACAAAAGAATGCAGAAGGAGAAGGAATGTTACCAAGAGAAGCAAACGGCAGCTGGGAGGGCAGTTAGGAGAGAAACGGCATTAATGGAAGAGACTATAGCCAAGACAATTAAGAAAGGGAACAAGACATTCTATAGGTACATTGAAGAAAGGAGGAAAACAAAGGGAGGGATAATTTGCTGAAGGGGGGGGTTCACATAGAGGAGGACCGACAAAAAGTGGACATACTGAATAGGTATTTCTGCTCAGTATTTACGGAGGGGGGGAGGGGGAAGGGCCAGAGATGCAAGACAGGGGCATAACCAGCAGAAAGGTGTACACCAGCCTCTTTATGGAGGAAAGAGTCCTGAGTGAGCTAAAGAAGCTAAGGCTGGACAAGGCGATGGACCTGGATGCAGTGCAGCACAGGGTGATAAAGGAACTCCAGGAAGAGTTGGCTGCACCCCTCATGGAGTTATGCAACCTATCACTAGTGACAGGGGAAGTGCCAGGGGACTGGAAAATAGCAGATGTGGTCCCAAGGTGGTGATAGGGATGAGGTTGGAAATTACAGGCCTGCCAGCCTGACTTTAGTAGTGGGCAAGATAATGGAATCTTTGCTGAAGGAAAGGTTAGTTGGATACCTTTATACGAATGGCCTACTAGATCCAGGATAATGTGGTTTTACCAAGAGGAGGTCCTGCCAGACAAACCTAGCAGAGTTTTTTACTGTGTGACTAAGGTGGTGAACCAGGGTGGGGTGGTGGATGTGGCCTATCTGGACTTCAGAAAGGTCTTCAATGCCATCCCTTATAAAAGACTGATAAATTATGCAACCTATAAGTGGATCCTAAAATAGTAGTATGGGTAGAGAACTGGCTTACTGACAAGAGTCAGAGGGTGGTGATAAATGAGGAACACTCTGGGGAAGGAGAGGCAGCAAGTGGGGAGCCGCAGGGGTCAGTGTTGGGGCCGGTCCTCTTCAATGTCTATATTGGGTACATTGTAGAGGGCCTGGAGGGGAAAGTATTCCTATTTGCAGAAGTCACAAAGCTATTTAATGGGGTGGATATGCTGGGGGATATGTGGAAAAGATGAAGGAGGAACTTAAAAACTGGAGGAATGGTCTGGAGCATGAAAACTGGGATTCAATGCAAAAAAGTGCAGGATCCTGCACATAGGGCACAAGAACCCAAGGACAACTTACAAATTAGGAGGGCAGGTACTAACAGTCGCAAAGCAGGAAACAGACCTGGGAGTTATCATTTTAGATGACTTAAAAGAGGCTAGGCAGTGTGACAAGGTTGTGTGGAAGGTTAGCCAGATGCTTGGATGCATAGGGAGCGGTATCACAAGTAGCAGGAGGGAAGTCATTTTGCCCTTGTATATGACACTGGTGAGACCACACCTGGAGTACTGCATCCAGTTCTGCAGGCCCCATCTGAGAAAGGACATAGACAGGGTGGAGGTAGTGCAGAGATGGACAACTAAAATGGTGCAGTGCCTGTAGAAGACCTATAAGGAATGACTAAAATAATTAAATAAGTATTGTCTGGAGGCAAGGAGGGAGAGGGGGGACATTGTAGAGACATACAAATACCTCACTGACATAAACAGAGCACAGGAGGGGGCATCTTCCAAAATACGAGATGTTCCAATACAAGGGGGCACAGAATGAAGTTGGGGGGGACAGCTCAGGGGTAATATGAAAAAATATTTTTTCACGGAGAGGGTGGTGGATGATTGGAATGGCCTACCAGAGGAGATAGTAGGGGCTAAAATGGTCACAGAATTCAAAAAGGAGTGGGACAGACACAAGGGTATCCTGGAGGTAGGGGGGGTGCTCTGGAGTTCAGTTTTGTGCATCAGACCTCATACTAGGTAGGGATAAATATGATAGACTGGGTGGGCCAAGAGGTCTTTATCTGCCATCATCTTCTATGTATTTCTGTATCTATGTACGTATCATCATGTGGGATATGCTTAAAGCAGTTTTCCGTAGTGAAATAATTGCCTATGCCTCACAAGCTAAGAAATTAAGGAAAGAAATATTATGTCTAATGAAGGACCTCCAATTTCATCAACTAACAAACCAACAAGGGGATAACTCCATGCCCCCACTCACTAAACTAACAAAACAAAATTCAAGATATTATACTGCAAAAACATAAATGGCGTTGCAGTTATTTAAAACAAAAATATTAGTATGGAGGCCCCAAAGCCACGAAACTACTAGCATTTTGTTTGCAACAACAGCGAGTGGGAGCCATTATCATCAAATTAAGGGACCCACAATTGCAAAAAGAGGTCCGCACGACATTACAGATCCTACATGTAAGCCACCACCTCACTGAACATCTAGGGGATGATTGAAATTGCTGATGAACCGGGGAATAAAGCATAGACAACTTCCAAAACTGTACACCATGAAATGCAAGAAAAAGTTTATCTCCTCCCTTAAGGCATCTCCAAATTGCTGAATCCCTGAGTTGCTTCTTTAAATTGCTGGGAGCAATCCACAGAACCCCCACAGAAGGACCAGGACTCTCGTTGCCTTGTGGCCCTTGGTTCCCCAGGCCCCGAACCCCCAGAAGGTGCAGGATCTTACGTCAGCCAGTCCCCTGGAAATATAAACTCATGGATTGATTAAAACCTTTGGATTTTATATTTCATTTTCCCCTATTTACAAATGGATCAGACTCACAATTTCTTCTCAAACGAGATCAGTTTATTTCTTTTGGGCCCAAAAGATTTAGAGGACCACAGGGGTTCATCACTCCTTATACAAACATTCCTGCCCATGCAGCTAAACTTTTATACAGTTAAAATGGCAGCAAAGTTTTAGCAGAGCAAGGTCTTTAACAGCTCTCAAACAGCAGAACTGATTTTTCTCCGGAACCTAACGACCCTCTACCTGGACCATGAAGCTCCCTGATTCCACTGGCACTGGGTAAGTACCTAACAGAGCTTCCAGCTGATTTCCCGGGGGGGTTCCTCATTTCTTCCTCTAACCAGGGAAGCGTATAGCTTCTCCCACCATTCCCTGACTCTCAGTGAAAGTGTCCCTTAATCTTTGCTTTCATCCACCACTACCATGGCTATGTATAAGGGGTAAATGAGATGAGTGGATTGATATGGTAGCTCAGGTAGAAAGGGTTTTGTTTTTAGGGCCATGTTTTTCGATTGCAAGTAGTTCACTACTACTACTACACCACACACACATAAACACACACACACCTTTTCCTATTACTATAGTGGCTAAAAAATCAAAACTGATTCTGGAAATATTCAGAAGAGGGGGTGGTTAGAACAGGGACCTATGAACCCAGATCCCAAGTTTGAATCCCATCAGTGCCACCCACTCAGCAGACGTAGTCTCATGCAAATAACTCAAGCTGTTCATGCTGTTTAATTGGACAGAAACAGAGGGGTGAAACCATGGTGAAATAAAATGTTTACATGGTTGTGTCAGTCATTCACACCAGCCTTTACCTTTAATACAGACTCAGTAGCCTCACCAGCGTTGTTCTCAAACACTCTGCACTGACTCTTCATGCTATGCAGCAAACACAGAAATGGTCCAGGACCATCCCTTTCTATCTCCTTCTTCCATGATATAGAGAACTGTTTGTAGCTGTATTGGTCATCATGCAAAAAGATGAACAAAGTGTGTGATTTGATACCGTTTACTGTAACAAGAACAGTAAAACTGTGAACTCAGATATAAATTCTGACTGCTTTGAACTGAGGAGTTAAGTAGACAGCCTACAAGTGCTGGAGACCAGAGACTGTACATGATATCCAGGAGGAGAAACCTTGACTCATCAGACCTCTATCTAATGGTAACTCACAGTCCCAGCTGCAAGGAGTCTGCCCCTCACACTTGAATAGATATGGTGCAGGGCAAAGGGGTAGGATCCAGACTATAATGCTTTGTGTGTGAAATGCAATGTGATGATTTGAATGCTCTGCTGTTATTCTGAATAAATTATCATTTGATTGAGTTGCATGTCTCCATTGTCACATCTGTATCCAGCGGTGTAATGAGCTGCCTGTTGTTTGTCACTGAGGTAGTCAACAATGGCGAAAGATCCATGAAAAAGGACCTGTAGGGGGTCTATCTCAATATCTGCTCTACCAAACTTAATATGCTAGCAGGCCTATATCTTGTTGATCCCATAAAAGGTATCTAATCATCCACTTTGTTCATCTTTCTGCCAGTCAGTCCTGCGGCCTGGTTCATCTAGTGCAGTTCCCATGACTCCAACATGCATGCACTGGCTCTGTCCTGCAGTAAACACCTAATTGGGGCCATGAAGTAAAACAATGTGGCTGCTTGAGCTTTCCATGAGCAGCACAGTGTACTTGTGCCCTGCAGCCTTTTGAAAAGGAACATTATTTCTGTAGCTAAAGATATGAAATGTAGCATTTTTTAACTACAGTATGCAAGTCCCAGAGCTTCTTCCTGTTCAGTCCCTAGTTTATTTATCATTACCAACTTTTCTAATCCATTTCAACCCTCAGCAAACTTTTCCTTAATAAGGAACATGGATATGCAAAAGAGGATTCACTTAGAGCTAAGAAACAGAACCCCATCAGATGTACTGTAAGAGCTTTTAGAAACCTCACAGTTTTTTATTTAGTTACTTTTGACAGTTTCCACATTATTTGCACTTGATCCAGTTCTTTATCAGGATTAAGGTGTGAATGAGATGAGTGGATTGATCTGGTAGCACATGTAGAAGGGGTTTTGTATTTAGGGCCATCTTTTTTTGATCGCAAGTAGTTTTCTTCCCTCTGTGAGTTATGTTTTCCTTCAGTATCAGCTGCACATTTCTGCAATCAGTGCCATGCTCTCAACAGGCTGCAGTGCACAGTTTTTAGGGCTGTTTTTTTGTATAGCCAATAAAAGTGCCAGAGCTGAAAGGTGATAGCACTAACAACCAATTGAAAGCACTGCCACTCACTCATTGACTATCATAAAGGTAGCATGCACTGCCTCCCGGTGCAGTGGTACGGTAAAACCCCACTCCAAATCATTTCCTGACTTTGATCGCAATAGGAACTGTTCTGCTATACAGACCAGCCCTAGCACACAGTTTCTCTTCACATTCAATGTGTTAGGGACAGAGAGAGAGAGAGAGAGAGAGAGAGAGACAAGGGATCAAAGTCAGAAAGAGAGGGACTTGGACTGGGTTACTGGGGGGACAGGACTTGGTGATGAATGATGGAGGTCAAGTTACGAGGGAGGGGTCATCTTTTGTGGCATCATTCTCATGGCGTCAGTCTGGAACACTTTGCTGTCAAAATTACCGGACAATAACTATTTTTCTAAACCAGAATCAGTGCACAGTTTATAGATCTGTTTTTTGTATAGCCAATGAAAGTGCCAGAAATGAAAGCGACAACACTAACAACAAATTGAAAGTACCACCACTCACTTATTGACCATTCAAATTTATTACCAGCTCAAACATTTAAAAATAGGTTGGAATCAAAGAAAAACCATTAAATCTTCACGCAAATAGCAGCTTTATGTAACCCCTTCCTTCCTGACCCGTCTAGGGGTATCCTTTAAACATCGCAGATGGCCCGGGCAGGAAGAAAAGGGCACTCCAAAGAACTAACATAGGAGACATTACATATACTGGACCAGGACAAACTGATGGTCCTTAACTTCTGCTGTCTTCAAGGTTTCTGGTTTACCTCCTCATTCTCAGGAATGGATTCACCTCCTGAACTGACCAAATGGACCTGAACCTCCCCTTTCTGTCTTGGAGGTCCAACGGAGCCTCTGCAGCCCCCAGAGGCTGAAGCTCTGCCCCTGGAATACAACTTGTGACAAAAATTAGTCTGACCTCATATAGGAGAGGGAACAAAAGATGTAATTTCATTAAATCCTCTCTACAATCAAATAAAGAACAAACCATGGTTTCTCCCCAACTGACTTTATTTTCACCTACATGCAAATGATTTCAGCTATACAGGAGTCACCATTCCTTCATAGAAGATAATTAATCAGCTCCATGGGGCTACAACTTTATATACATTGGCTGGACATATACAAAAAGCAGAATCATTTATCAGTAGACACCAGAAGGACTCTCGTTTTCTACCCTCTCAGTCTCAGGTGTTCTACCCAAGGACATGGATCCCTCCAATCTCTTGGCATATAAAGATCCGATAAGCCAACTCTTTCCTTTACTTTCCCCTATGGGTCCCTTTTCCTCTGTGGCACTGGTCATCCCCCCTTTTCTCCTGTTACACGAGGTTCCTGCACCCTAATTGATACCCTTAGGGGTACACCGTAGACAGCTAATGTTTAGGCATAGGCTATACTAATACGTAGGGCTAAGGGCATCTACCGTATAAGAGTAGATGTCAGGATATGAATACATATTATTGTAACTCACTTTGCTTGCTAATGCACACACATTATACCATGTATTTTCTGTCTCTTACTTGTCAGATGCCAAGACACCTGTCCTTGAAGTAATTATAATGTGTAAGGCAACATTGCCATCTTTTGGTGATGGACACCACTTCACCTTGTTATGTAAGACTTTGTATAAGAACGTCTTTGTTCTAAAACTGATGACTTTACAGAATTATATAATGTTATCTTGGACCGTGGAGCCACCTCTAATTTAGCCAATAGGGCTCATCTCTGTAACTAGAAATGTTTCTATCTTTCAGTAACCATAGTAATTATCATAGGTATATGCACAGGCTTTACACCTTGGAGACCCGAGAAATCCCAAGAGACTACAAAGAAACCTCGAGGTGTAGGGAATGCTTAGCACTGGCTCCCGGTTTGTATTGGTAAGAACTGCTTAGGGCAACTGTGATTTATCCCTGTTTGTAGTAATAAATTTGTTTATTACTTGAATGCAACTTGTTTGTGATTATTTGCATCTCCAACATTGCCAAGAACCTGAAAGTGAGGTATAGACCTCTTACAATTGGCGACCACGTGCAGGCGATATTGGGTGTTGTAAATTTTCACTTGTTGCTATAAATTTCCCTTTTCCCACAGGGACTGCAGGTGTACATTTCCGTATCACCTCTCCCGTCTTTTCTACCAGTTTGTGGATACTTGCAAGGTCTGGCTGACTTTTCGGGTGTGGTCGATGCCGTCTCGACCCACTCCATAGCAGCTTTGAATTGCAAGCCTACAACTTATACAGTAGCCCGGCTGTGTTTAAAGTACCCGTGTTGTGGATCGATACGCAACGCATGGTCTTTTTCACAGTTTGAATTTTTCGTTCCCTCCCACATAAATGGCCACCGTATCAGATATCTGCGCAGAACTGAGACTCGATGTCTCGAACTTTCTTACCTCCCATGGAGGATGGGCTGACTTCGTGCGGGACGCAAGTCAATCCGAAAACCCTGTACTGGGGATTTCAACCCAGTACACAGAGGCGCGACAGTCAACCAATAGGCGCAGTTAAAGGGTTGATGGTCGCTGCTCTCTATGCTGCCTTGAAGCCTCCGAAGCGAGGTTTCGACCTTTGATCTGCAGATCGCATCTCTTAAGCAGGAGATGGGTCTGCAGAAACAGAATGTGTCCGATACAGCAGAACTTGAGTCAGAACTCCAATCTCGCGTAATGAAAAGGATTCACTATTGCATCATTCTGCACAGGCTGATGAACAAGAAATGTACTCTGAAGACTGAGTGTGAAAGTTTAAGACAGGATAAGAGTCAGGTGGTACAGATGAATGATTTGTTGAGTGCCGCGAATGCACACTTGAGTGATGAGATGGGTGAGCTGCAGGATGAGATCAACCAGGTACGTAATGATTTAGAAATAGCTTATAGGGACAATCGCGAATTGAGCGCCGCGTAACGTGTTTTGCAGAAACAGAAACAGGATCAGGTTGATATGGATGTTGCAAGTGTGAGTCATGATGAATGTAGAGCTAAGATGGATAAACTGCACCATCAGCGAGAGGTTTTGACTGGCCATGTTAAGGCGATGGGTGGCGTAGCCCCTGCCTTTCATTCGTCGTCGGAGGGGGAGCCATCCGACGATGAAATCTCGCAGTACAATGCCCAGTCACGCCCCTACTATGGCCCGGATTCCCCACCCAGCCATCCACAGCATGGCGGGTCCCCACCCAGTACTCCCCAGGTCACACGTAGACGACGTCGTGACACTCATCATGGGAAACGCCATCATGGTGGCGCCCATGATAGGGGGGGAGCAGGCCCAAGCCTGGTCCTGACAGCGCCTCCAGTAGCCGTTATTAGTGTGGAAGACAGGCAAGAGATTGAAACCATGATTGATAGGGCACTAGAAAGTGTTCCTCTTCCTGAAAGAAGTATGAAAGCCATTAAAAGTCAGATTCGACAAATTTTTCAGAAGCTGGCACTCAGGAAGGTGTTGTTTGGAATGCGGCTGAAGCTGCAGCCCGCGCAGCATTGGATGGTGCGCAAGACGCGTTGTCCTTGCCTGATCGACCACCAACTAATCCTCTGCAAGTGGCCTACTCTGTTCAGCAAATTGCTGACATCGGTCGGATGAACCCGTCCGACAATCTCAGCTGCCATTTGGAAAAGGTGCGCTCCAAGTGCGAGATGCTTAGTCTCACCGCAGAATACCAGGTCCAAATACTATGCCAGACCATCGATCCTGGTTTATGGGCAAAACTCCCCGAGGTAGTTCGCCAAGATGGGAATGCTACCTTTGATGAAGTCGCAGCTGAGCTCATTTCCGCCCACAGCCCTGGTGTGGTTGGAATAATGCTAGCATACCCCATGAAGCAAAATGCTAAAGAAAGTCCAGCGACTTACCACCAGAGACTCTGGATGGCCTATCGAGCAGGGAAACATCTGGCACAAGAAGCCGCGGATGTAGATCTTATTGAATATAAGACCCTGTTCCTTAGAAACATGATCCCAGCCGTGAGAGAGAAAGTAGAGCCAACCACATACCCGAATACGGATAGGTTTGCCGATATTCTTCGGAAAACCGAGAGAGTGTACCAGTTGTACATCCAGATTTGGGTTCCGGTTCCAAAAAGGTTGCCGCTGTGGAACCCGCTTCTGGGACCATGACACACTACACGGTGGAAGGACAGGCCCAGCAACAACAGCCCAAACCTCCATCGGCCCCTCCAGCTAGCAACCAACAAAACCCCCAACAACAACAGCAGTGGGGTGGGAACTGGAATTGGCATAAGAACAAAAAGTACAAAGGCAAAGGAAAGCCATTACAAAGATCGGGTCCCTCATATAAAGAGATAGCTGAAGAAAACCGAAAATTTCAGGAGCTCCTGGGGCAAGTGCATTCTGTAGCGGATGCCGTTCCCACACAAACACTTGCAGCAGTACAACCGGTGACCCATGACATTACTGGCCATGGAGACACTGGAGGTATGGGTGCGCAGACCCATACCAGCCTGAACCCGGAAGCCCTGCCTTACATTGCATCAGTGCAACACGGTGAAGTCATCCATGCAAGCCAAGCCCAACCTCTGCATGCCTCCAACAATACGGATTGACAATTACAG
Organism: Neoceratodus forsteri; assembly: GCA_016271365.2. Taxonomy (NCBI): domain Eukaryota; kingdom Metazoa; phylum Chordata; order Ceratodontiformes; family Ceratodontidae; genus Neoceratodus; species Neoceratodus forsteri. Next base: position 1,092,864,961 of record CM057458.1, read on the forward strand.
GCCCCAGTCCGCATTGTAAACAAGCTGGTCTTGGATACAAACGGAAGGCCCTGCACCGAGGCCAAGGTTGGGGGCAGCCAATTAATTGTCTTGTTAAATACAGGTGCAGCTGTATCTGTGTTACACGACGACCACCCTGAAACGTCTCCATGGTCTACCGGACGGAAGACCAATATGTCAGGAGTTGATGGTGCTAGGTTACCTGCATACCGCTCTCTGCCTTTACTGGTAGAATTAGGCCATTTGAAGGCCTCACATGCTTTCCAACTGATGGTGTTGCATGATCACCCTAGCATCATTGGGATTGACTTTCTTGCACCACACGGCTGTGTGATGGATCTAGCAAACATGCTGTTGATACAGATACAGGGTCAATACCATACTGTCTTAATTCCTGACTCACATGCTGTGGCAACAATATCCATTAACAACAAAGAGTATGACGTCATAGATTTATTCAAGAATCATGAACTTTTCCCAAAACTTCTACCCATTCTGCAATGACATTTGGAAGTGTTTGCAGTTAACAAACATGATTGTGGCAGAATGCATACCGTTATTGAGGTGCCAGGCCCGGCACATGAGAGACAAAGGCAATATCTATTTCCCTCTGAAGCCTTACCCTCTCTTCGAGAAACAATCAAGTCACCCTAAACAAGGAGTAATCAGAACCTGTGTCTCCACTGCCAACTCTCCTGTTTGGCCTGTGAAGAAACCCACAGGTGCCTGGAGACTTACTATTGACTACAGGAAACTGAATCAGGTCACTCCCAGTTGCTCCCCAACTGTGGCGTCGGCACCGGATGTGCTTCAACTTTTAACACCAGATCAGAAATGGTTCAGTGCTCTGGATATCTCCAATGGTTTCTGGTCATTACCATTGGCCCTCAAGAGTCAATATAAATTTGCCTTCACCTTTGAAGGGCGACAATATATGTGGACTTGCTTGCCACAGGGGTTCCATAACAGCCCATCCCTCTTCCATCTCCATATGATGGATGCCTTACAAGGTTTCTCAACCCCCAATGTCTCTTACAGTATGTAGATGACCTGTTGTTGGCCACTGCCACACAGGAGCAACATCTGGATCTCTTGGATGAACTATTGACTCTTATTCAAAGAGCAGGCTTGAAGTGTAATCCTGCAAAAGGACAACTATGTCAGAAAGAAGTGCTCTTTCTGGGTTTGAAGATAACAGATCAAGGTCGGAGTCCTACTTGGAAGAAGATTCAAGGGTTGCAAGACTTGCCCTTACCGACCAGTGTGGCAACTCTTAGGAGGTTTCTAGGTATGGTAAATTACTCCAGAGATTTCATTTGTGATTTTGCACAGAAAGCCGCTCCACTGTATGATTTACTCAAAAAGGACGTTCCATGGAGTTGGGGCCCTGTACATACCCAGGCTGTGACATCACTAAAGCAGGCCTTGGCATCCGCCCCAGCACTGGTAAACCCCAATCCAACATTACCGTTCCACCTAGAGTGTGCCACCTCTGACATTGCTATGTCAGCAGTGTTGGCCCAAAAGGTACATGGCTCTTTGAGACCTATTGCATATGCATCGCAGCTCTTGACCCCAGTAGAACAGAAGTACGGCCTTTGTGAAAGGAATCTTCTGGCCACCTATTGGCAGTCAAGCACTTCCTGTATATCATTGGGTACTCTCCGCTGATTCTTAACACCAATCATACTCCTACTACCTTTTTGCTCTCAGACAGAGTGAAAGATGGGTCAGTTTCTAACACCAGGCTGACACATTGGTCACTCTCCTCCAGGATAGGGATATTCAGGTCCACCAAACCAAAGATCCATCTCTACTAGCACATGGCCTCCTCTCTGGGAGCCCCACGACTGTGCTTTGCAGTCACCTGATCTTCTGGATCCAGGTCCATTCTTCCTGCCACCCTGAGGTATTAGAAAACACCTCCTTGTGCCGCTTTCACCGATGGATCAGCGCCATATTATCAAGGTGAACAAACTGCAGGGATGGGTATCATGGTGGTGTATCCTTCATGGAACACTGTCAGGATATCTAACGCTGTACTGTAGCTTCATCACAGTATGCAGAGCTGGCAGCAGTGGCCTGTGCATTAGAGTTTATCCAACATGGAACTCAAGACACCATCATTTTTGTTGACTCTAATTGGGTTTGTTGTTCCCTTACAGAATTTCTCCCTTTCTGGCAGAAGAACTCCTTCCTCTCTTCTGATGACAGCTCAGTGAAATACAAAGAATTGGTGATTTACATACACGCATTAGGTCAGAAATACCCACACAAACTCTATGTACACAAGGTTAAAGCTCACTCCTTACATGATCCCTATCACGCATTCAATGACACAGCAGACACCCTTGCCAAGGAAGGGGCCCGAGGGGGGATGTCTGGGCGATGGAACATCCAGAGGCCAATGAGGCTGTACAGGTTGCAGATCTTAAAAAGAAATCTGAATCTTTTTCCCCCTTGGACCTCTCTGCAGCCCAGCCCAGCATCTGGACACTGAACTCAAAGAAGTGTTCAGATTCTTGGACAAGGGTCCTGAAGAAAGACTTCCCACACACAACCCTTACCATAGGCATGAAAGTAAATTACACTTATCCCCTGATGATAAACTCATTTGGTTCCAGCCAGAGGATACTACCACCAAATTGTGGGTGGTTCCCAGACATTTGAGATCTGAATTTTTGCACCAGGTACATGACACCCCCACTGGTGGACACCAGGGGGCTGAAAATACCCTCCAACGCCTCAAAACCACCGCCTGGTGGCCTGGGATCACCAAAGATGTTAAACAGTACATTGATAATTGCCTTGTTTGTGCAAAAAACAATCCGATACCTACAAAATGGAATGACAAACTTTTACCACAGAGACATACTGGCCCTTGGCATGCCATCCAAATTGATTTTATTGGTCCTTTGACCAATACCAGTAGAAACAACAAGTATGCCCTTGTAGTAACCAATCTATTCTCTAAGTGGGTAGAAGCTTTCCCACCAAGACTTGCACTGCAAAGACAACTGCCAAAATCCTGGTAGAACAGATTTTCGCCAGGTGGGGCCTGCCTCTCAAGGTAGACTCCGATAAAGGAACCAGTTTTACAGGTAAGTTGATGAAAGAGTCCCTTGAACTCCTAGGGTTCAGCAAAGTTCCACATACCTTATCATCCTCAATCCTCAGGTCAAGTAGAAAGAGCTAACAGACGGATTAAGCAAATGCTTTCCAAATTCATTGAGGACAATCCCAAGACCTGGGATTCCCTACTGCCTTTACTCCTTATGGCAATTAGGGGTACGCCCTCAGCCACTACCCAGCTTACACCCTTTGAGGTAATGACTGGCAGACAAATGAGACTACCTGAACACTTGCTCTTTGACCTGCACACCCCCACTGCGGACCGAGTGTCTGTAGATCAGTATGTGGAAAAACTCAGAAAAGACCTCATACACACACACTTGTATGCTGCAAATTGCATGGGCAAGGCCCAGCAACAGTCCAAAATACAATTTGACAAACATGCACAAGAAGTGGATTGGCAAGTTGGAGATCAGGTCACTCCGATTTGCACATCCCACCCACTCCTTCTCCAACAAGTGGGAAGGCCCTTACCCCATTGTCAACAAGCTCAGTCCAGCAGTCTATCAATTTAGACTCCTCCACAATAAACTGACTGACAAATGGTTACATGCAAACCAATTGAAACTGTACAAAGGAGCTTAAAACTTACTCTTCCTAACCCCATTGGGCGGAACTGTACTAATATACTAATCTTTCATCTTCCTTTTCAGATACATTGACAAGATGGCAATCTTGTTCCTATCTTTACTCCTTGCAGGAGTACTCCCTTTCACCCAAGGCACGGTACCGGACCTCCTTCGCCACCTTGATCCTCCAGCACCTCCTACAGAGGGAGTTCCCATCAAAATTCCAGACACTATGATTACTGTCCAGGAAGGTTCCGATGCATACCTCACTGCCTCGGTCGATGCTCCTGATAAATATACCCTTCAGATTATGGCAACCACATCACAAGGACAAGTTCTCCTGTGGCCAAACTTCTAAGGGAACTTTCCAGGGTTTGCCCAATGCTAAATTGTCCCCGAATGGTACACTGTCCTTGTTACAAACTGCATTAAGACACTCTGGTTTGTATAACATTACTGCCTTAATTGACCCTTCCTACTGTAACTTCTTTCTCAGGATGCTGCCCAAATTTTGTGTTATACACCACATGGCCTCTGCTGCCATGTATCTATCTGTGCTACCTCCACTGAGAAACAGCTTTGGAATGTCCAAAACATACCCTGGTTCCCGTAATGGTCTCACAGCCACTGCCTCCCAGGTTCTTTGATTAACAATTTACAGTTTATGCATGTACCTTTTTATTTAACCTTACTTATTGAACATGAAAGAATTTGGTATGTGTCACAATACCAATACATCTGCATTTTATAGTACTTTATTGCTTGACAGCTTAGCTGCATTTCAAATACGTACTAAAGATCCCTTTACTGGGGTTTATTCTACTGAACACAGAGGTAATTTTAGAGGAACCTCCTCCTAGTACTCTTACTCATAAACGCATTAATGTGAAGTTGACAGTTCTGATGTCACGGGTGCCACGGAACTGTCACAGGTCTTTTGGTACTGCTATGTCCATTTGGAACAAAGCAGATATTGCTGCTATCAAAAGTCATTCTGCAAAGTTCTCCACTGGTTTGGTTAATGATGTTTTACCACCTTTATTGCATCGTGTGGATGGTCTTAATCAGGAAGAAAGATACACTGTATACAACATGCACGACATTGCGAAAGCCTTCACTGATTCTAAAGATAAGATTAACGCACTCATACAACAGAATAATAGAGAAGCTGATAGACAATACATTGGTAGGGAAATACTTTGTTCTGCATATGGTTCATACATACTCACTACCATTAATAACCTTTTCAGAGACCTAGAAACTGGTAGAATTCCTGATATTATACATGACAGACATCTATCTAAATGGTATTGTCCTAAATGTAAATCTCCATCTTGTATTTCCCTATGTATGCAACAGACTCTGTCCATTCCTCTCTCCACAGCTCGAAATTTGGGGTTTGTGACCAGACATCCAAACACTGGTCCTTGTTTTTCTGCCAAGAAATGTTCTATAACAGATACCATGTTTGTTTCTTTTACTGTCTCCTTACCACGCTTTGATCCCACTACAGCTTTGTTCAAAAAGCTGGCACTGGCGCATTCCATAGGGCATTTGGACGAAGACATCTACCGAGAACGCCTGGATCTACCTCCTCTACTGGTCTACCATTCCTTCCTGGATGCCTGGGTGGCACCGCACACAGACTGTTGTGCGAAAAAGCAATACATCTACCTGTGCCGATGCGATGTGTTTGATGTTATACACCCTGTTTGTGGCTACTCTCCAGACAGCATTGACTGGGCTTTCACTATGGATGCTGACATCACTGAGAATGGCACCAATGCTTTTGAATCAATGCAGTCACCCGATCAGCTCTACCAGCCCTATCGTGAGGAAGCTCATCGCCTGTCAACACGGATCTCCAAGACGACCTACACATGCCCTGTCCAGTTGCAAAAATGGAGACTGCCTACTGTACGATCACAGTACAACTCTGACGGTGAATATTGTATAGTCACTAATGTCAAAATGTATTCTTATGGTTCTGTTACTTGTGCAATTGATTACCCCAACTTCTGTTTTGTTCCCCATCAGAAAACTGTTATTGGACACACTGTCATAACCCCCGCTCCCTTATGGAAGCAGATATTATTGATGGTAATCCAGACTATTTACTTACACTTGAGGAATACCTACCTTACTTTAATGTACACATAGATCCACTGACACTTACACTGAAATCACTTTTAGATAGAAAGGACACACACCTCATCCACATCAGCAATAATATAACCAAAGCCAATGAAGCCATTCTTGACCTGATGAATGATGGAGACATGAATAACGCTTTGACTAACACTTGGTTAGAAATTACTTTTAAAGGTTTTGTTATAATACAAGCATTTTTGATATTTACTTTGATTATTATGCTTTGCTGCCTACGACGCATCTTTCGCCAACACCGTGAGCAGCTTGAGTTTCTTTACAAGGCTCGTGCCTCCGGATTGTAAAGACCCACTGCTCCTGCCCACTCCTTAGGTTTGCCTGTGTTGCCCTTTTTAGGCAACAAGGGGGGGAATTGTTACACGAGGTCCCTGCACCCTAATTGATACCCTTAGGGGTACACTGTAGACAGCTAATGTTTAGGCATAGGCTATACTAATATGTAGGGCTAAGGGCATCTACCGTATAAGAGTAGATGTCAGGATATGAATACATATTATTGTAACTCACTTTGCTTGCTAATGCACACACATTATACCATGTATTTTCTGTCTATTTCTTACTTGTCAGATGCCAAGACACCTGTCCTTGAAGTAATTATAATGTGTAAGGCAACATTGCCATCTTTTGGTGATGGACACCACTTCACCTTGTTATGTAAGACTTTGTATAAGAACGTCTTTGTTCTAAAACTGATGACTTTACAGAATTATATAATGTTATCTTGGACCGTGGAGCTACCTCTAATTTAGCCAATAGGGCTCATCTCTGTAACTAGAAATGTTTCTATCTTTCAGTAACCATAGTAATTATCATAGGTATATAATGTTATGCACAGGCTTTACACCTTGGAGACCCGAGAAAATCCCAAGAGACTACAAAGAAACCTCGAGGTGTATGGAACGCTTAGCACTGGCTCCCGGTTCGTATTGGTAAGAACTGCTTAGGGCAACTGTGATTTATCCCTGTTTGTAGTAATAAACTTGTTTATTACTCGAATGCAACTTGTTTGTGATTATTTGCATCTCCAATATTGCCAAGAACCTGAAAGTGAGGTATAGACCTCTTACACTCCGGTGTGGGAAAGTGAGCTGCCTCCCCCACCCAGACCCCTGTGAAAATGACCTAGACCACAGGGCATCCAGGAATTTTCCTGATAACCCAGGCCCTGACCCTTCTTCCAATGGCTGGCTGTAAACATACAGGCTGAGGCCACTTCTCTGATCACGTGCCTCCGCCTCAGCCCTCCATGGCTCCCCCATCTCCTTCAGGGTGTTCTGCTGATGCCTTCTTCCTATTGGGAAATCCCTGCCAGGTCCACAGCCCTACAATGGTTCCCAGGCTTGAATTAAGCACCAGCACGGGAATCACCCTTCAAGTTCTACCATTTCTTTGGGTCCTCAAAGCACCGGCACCTTAAATGTATCGCGCCCTGAGACCTGTCCCTCCAAACAAGCCCCATATATGGGTGAAAGGCTCTTCAGCTCCTTTGACCCCCCAGGCCACCCTGCCACACCAGTAATGAGAGTAACCTCTGCCACCATTTCCCCTCCTGAGAGGGCTCTGCCACAACCCTCCCATCCTTGGCACATTGGGAAAACACCTTTTGGGCTACCTAGGGGCTCCTACATCTATCATCTGGGCTTGCTAAAGCATCCCTAACATCCTAGCCCCCCATGATGCAGAGCCTGGCTACCTGTATCCTCACCGGAGCTCCATACCCCCACTCCTCATCTGCCATGGTGCATGAAACCATCCTGACTGCACTTTACTTGGGGGGTTTCCCGACTGGCCCTCCTGGACCACCGAGCTCCCTCACTTGCCCACCTATCCTGGTCCTGGTTCTACTCTCCAGCCTCACCCCTCCAGCCTCAGGCCTAAAGCCTGGGCTGGAAAAAACCCACAATACTTCCTGTCATCTCCCTTATATACCCTATTTCTGTCCTCTGCTGCCACCTTGAGGCATCCAGAGCACTAAACCTCAGAGCACTAAACCCATTTCCTAGCTCTGGAGGTGAGGGTAGGAGGGGGAAGGGATGCCTAAAAGTGAGAATATAAGCCCACTTTTGCAGGGGACTTACCTTTAGGTATAACTAGTAAACAGATGTATAAATCAAACCAGAAAAAGTCCACTTCCAGGGTTATATGTGGTACTCTTCATCCAAAAAATAAATAAAAGGCTACATATTAGAAGCATTCACAAACACTAACACAAACTGGAGTTCATGCTCACTATGTAGTGAGCGGCAGGTAAAGCAGGTATATTTAAACAGCTAGAAAGGCACTACTGCAAACACAAAAACACTTTGAATATACTGTACCTCCTGGTGCAAGAGGGAAAAGCACAGCCCAAACAGCAGGTCCACTCACAAAGCAAGTATGTGACCACACTAAGAAATGGCCTGACATCAGCACTTTTCTGTGAGCAACAACATGCAGAGGATAAAAACACTCCATCTGAACACCTCCAAAGGAGCAACCCCCCCCCACCATCACCACAAGTTGAAGCATACCTGCAAAAGAAAATGCCCTTGTGAGTGAGTTTTTGCAGTGATACAAGAATGATTTAAAAAGCACAATCATCTAACAAAGTAACACCCACTCAAACCAACCAAGCATGGCTGCAAGGCAGGGCTGTGCAAATACCTTTTTCTGAATACTCAGTCTGAATATTCATATTTGACAGCCACATATTTGGGTATTGGAGTATTCGTGTTTGGAAACCATTAAAAATTAAAATAAATCCTCCCCTTTCATAGCCCAAAAAAACAGTGAAATGTAACCCATATCCCCCCTCCTTCTATCAGCAGTCCAATCCCAACCTCTGCCCCCCGCAGCATCCACAACTTGTTGTATTTATTAATAAAATGTTAAATAAATCCCTTGATGGATGACCGGCACAGCCCACCCACCTCCACAGCGAGCCGCCATCTTTCTGATTGTATAGCTCGTTTTGTAAGAAAAAAATCAGTTATCAAAAATCAGCTGACACAAACCTATGCATCTTCATGGCCAGTCACCTCTCATGAATGGAAGTGCTTGAGCGCGTGCTCTCTGTATAGAACGTGAGCACAATTGTTCTGATTCAAGAGAGGCATCCAGGCACGAGAGAGAGCTAGTTTGTGCTGGTCACCTTCTCCCATCAAGAATTAGGCATTGGGGGAGTGAAGGGTAGGAGTAGGGTGCTACCAGGGTGGGAGTGGGGGACATAATTGATTTTTTACAAAACAAGCACGAGTGCTTTCATTCATGAGAGGTGGTCTGCCATGGAGAAGGGCAGGTTTGTGCTAGTCACCTTCTTCTTTCAAGAATTGGGTGCTGATGTTGGAGGATGGGAGTAGGGTGCTGCAAGGGTGTCGGGGTGGGGGACATAACTGATTTTTTTTTCAAAACAAGCTATACAATAAAAAAGATGCCATCCAGCCGTGGAGGTGAGAGGGTTGTGCTGGTCATCCATTGAGGGATTTATTTAACAGTTTGTAATTAAATATAACAAATTGTTGGTGCTGGTGGGGAGGATGGTGGGATGGGACTGCTAATAGAGGGCGAGGGATGGGTTACATCTGCTCAACTACATTCCCTTTGTTAATGGAGGTTTCTGTCCCTGGGGGATATGAATTCAAAAGAACAAATTACGGTCACACACTAAACTGCAGAAATAATCTTCTATCAGAAAATAAGCTATGTACAAATATGTTTATATGTACAGATATGCTGTTTCTTAAAAATGATTTTCTTGGCTGTATAAGTTTTATTTAGGATCGCCCCTCACCTGCAGAGCATTCCAGACTGGAAATCTAGTACAGGAATCAGGACAGGAATCAGGAATAAGATGAGTCTCTTTGCGGACGACTCAAAACTGGGGGCAGTGGTGGATGGGGAGGAGGGAAGGTGGCCCTACAGGGGGACCTGGAGGCTCTGGAAAGATGGTCTAGAAAGTGGAAGCTGAGGTTCAATGCAGGGAAATGCAAGGTACTCCACCTGGGGGCCAGAAACCCAGGCCAAGTGTACACCCTGGGGGGGAAATGCTACAAGTCTCGATGGCTGAGAGGGACCTGGGGGTGGTGGTGGATGTCAAAATGAACAACTTGGAGACTTGTAGGAGGCCAGCAGCCAAGGCCAACAGGATGCTGGGATGCATCGCTAGGGGGATCACCTCCAGAAGGAGGGAAGTGATGCTCCCTCTGTATAACTGCATGGTGAGGCCACACCTTGAGTACTGCGTGCAGTTTTGGAGGCCACACTTAAAGAGGGACATTAAACTCCTGGAGAGGGTCCAGAGGAGGGCAACCAAAATGATTTGGGGCTTGGGGGACAGGATCTATGAGGAGAGGCTTGAAGAACTGAATATGTACACATTGGAAGAGAGAAGGGACCGGGGGGACATGATAGAGGTCTTCAAGTACATGAAGAGGGTAAATAGGGGAGGAACAGTCAGGGTGCTTCGAAGGAAGGAGGAGAGGGTCACTAGAGGGCATGGGTGGAAGCTGGAGGGGGGAAGATTCAGGGGAGAAAGGAGGAGGTTCTACTTCACTGAGAGGGTGGTGGAGCCATGGAATGCACTGCCTAGGGGGCTGGTGGAGGCAGAGATGGTGGAGGGGTTCAAGAAGGGCTGGGACAGGTACAGGGGAAGGGTTCTGGAAGCAAAATCCAATGCAGCAAGAATATCTGGAACTGGGAAGGGAGAAGCCAGAGAAGGTGAGGGGGGCAGCAAGGTCAGCACCCAGGGTGGGGGCTGACCAATCGAGCAGACTCGAAAGACTGTTAGGCCTATTCTGCTGGCATTTTAGTATGTTAGTAGCCACCATGACTGTAATGAGCCAGAAGAGTGGGTGTGATGTTTGCTGGTAGCAAGAGGACAGGAGATGCTGAGGCAAGACCCACAGTTACTGCTACCTTCCTTTACATTGTCAGAGCTGCAAGGAGCTGAGCTGTTCATTTGTGCCATATGTCTTCATCATTCACTTTGCTAAGCAGTCTTGAAGTTGTGATTAATTGGAAAAACCAAGCAGCAATGTATGAATGCTCCAAGCAGACTGTCTGCAGCATCTGCTGCTGCACCACCATCCACAGGGTCCTGATGGTCATCTACATTATTCTCCTGGTTGTGGTAATCTTGTTCAGAAACTCAGTGACTTGGGCCATTTTCTTGGGGAGCAAACAGTTTTGCACCCCCTGCACTACCCGAAGATGTCACTGGCCATGACCGACCTGACTGTGGGTGTTTCTGGGGTACACTTTTCAGTGTAAGTGGAGACCTCGGTCCTTTTGAATGACTTCTCCACAGAGAGGACCCAGGAAAACACATTGTCTTATAGCTTCTTCCATCCCTGTTAAGTAATTGGCTCCAGATTTGCTGGCTGCACTCTGATCTCCATCACCACCATCAGTGGTGCCACAAGATGTGTCTACGTGCGTGTGTGTTGGGGGGGGGAGAGACATGGATGTTGAGTTGGAAGGATGAGCAGCAAGCTGATGATGATGCCACTCAACTGATTGCTGGGTAGCATCATGCAGGATCGAGGTGCTCTGTAATAAGAGTGGCACACTTCTTTCAACCACATGCATTTTCTGCCCGCAAGCAGCAGAATACTACTCATGATCAGCCTCTTTGATGATAGGCCTGTCACTGTTGCACTCCCTGCAGCCTGCGCTGCATTGATTCCAACACTGGCATGCCTCTGAAACCCCTTATTATAACAATATGTTCCCTTCCCATAGGCACATGAAAGCAAACATAAAAATGTGTAATTCCAACAAGTTTATTCATGATGAAACCTGGCATCTGCATCTGATGATAGGGCACACTTCTGTGCATGCTAATGGTTTGCATTATTTCTTCTTTCATATGAGATAGTAAATCAAGATTTTGTCTCTCTGTTCTGGTGGTTATTCAGGTGGACATTAAAGATCCCATGGCACTTCTAGAAAAGAGTAGGGGAATTCTTTATTATACAATGGCAAACTAATTTACCTGGCTCTGATTGGCTAATGTCACTTTTATGAGTAATGTTACCTGAGCATAACATCACTGTATGAAGGTCAAGTACACATGACCACACCAAACCTTAAAAAATATCACTGTGTGCCCACCCTTTAGCACTGTACAAAAAACAAGATTAAGCAAGTCTATTAAGCAGCACATAAACCAGCATTTTAAACTACAGTTCACCGTTACACTGCCAGTGGCTTTACTGTTCTGCTGTCGCTTTGAGAGAACTACAACGGAGTGCTGTATCCAACAGAGCAATCCTACCATCTCCTCCCCACCTTCCAGTTTCCAGATTCTGGACAGACGTTTAAAACAGCTTTTCTGTGTACCTTCAAAAACTAACTGAAAACCATGAGCTTCACTTACCAGTCACTTGGTTTTTAAATACAGATCCACAGCCAAGCCATCAGCTTCATTTATCAATCACTATGAACACCTATAGAGAAACAGTAGAACAGGGATCTAGCAAGGAATGGTAGGGGACACAGCAAGCAGGAGCAAGCCAGAAGTGGAATGAGGGACCCGACTAGTGGCAGTGACGGTGGGGTTGGAGGAGTGATGGAGAAAGAGAGAGAGAGAGAGAGAGAGAGAGAAAGAGAGAAATAGAGAGCAAGAAGCTGTGGGAGTGCTGAGAGACAGACATATGCATAAGCAGTCCAAATTCTTTCATGGGGATTTGCATATGTTTCCCAAGATACTTTGCATTATTGGGGTATGTGCAATTGTGTTTCCTTTAAAACTTGGCTGTATGGCCAATATCCTTCGGGATATCCCATGCATCAGGGAATTTGCTCTGGGGCTGTTTAGTAGTTATATGCATAAACAGTGTTACATACAGTCCTAAAAGGAAACAAGGACATTTCTTCTTTTTGTATCCCTACACAACCAAAAAACAACAAAAACTCATTTTTTTTTAAATTGTATTTGTTTTCTTTCTACATTCCCATAAGCCATTCTATAATAGCAGTAATACACTCCATGGTGTGTGTTGTGCTTGAATAACATCACTTTACAGGTGTTAGATGCACTCACCTGTGCCCTGCTGCCCAACCACTCCAATGTGTTGCATTATCTAAGCACAACACACACTCTATTGTGCATTATTCTTTAATTAAAACATGGAGTATCAAAATAAATCAAATCAAATACAGCAGAGGGTCAAAAGGAAGAAGAAAAACAGACCAAATTCAAAACAATCTACAAACTGAATACTATATCTGTACATTAATTTGAAGGTCAAATATTAAAAACATCAGTTAGTCACTCAAAATAATGAATCACACAAAATGGCAGCAGTTTCTTTACTTGTATTCCCATAATGCTAGTGTTACTCCACCCCTGATATACCAAACTATAAGTCTAGAAATTGACCTCTTGGTATAGTTCTATATTCCAAATATTGTAGCTTGTTTAATTCATCATAAACATTTTCACATAGTACCTGCAGTGGTTCTGCCTTCTGCAGCAGGACATACTGACATTGAACTTGGCAAATTAACTATTTCAGGCAAGCCAATATAAGCCAGAGAGTGCTCTCATGCCATCTGACTCCCCATGGGCTGTAATTGCCCAAGGATCAGGGCATCATACTTCATGTTTTCAAGAAAGGGTTCACCCCATCTAGTTCCTAATCGGCCCTAACCTCCTGAAATATAGAAGCAGGAAAAGAAAAGGTTAGACATTGATTCTTCCTGTCCCGTACAGTCAGAGCAGGAACACTCTTGGGTGGTCTGGCTTTTGTGTTTCAAGTATCCTTTTACATACAGATGGCCATGAGTACACAGCCACACAACATCCCACATTTTACTGATATTCTTTTGTCTAAAAGTTGTACAAATGGCTGGAGACAGAACAAAAGACTGTCCAGCAAATCACTGAAGAATTGGTGATGGAGCAGTTTCTGCAAATCCTTTTCGAGGACATTCAAGTCTGGGTGAGGGAGCACCGCCCAGAAAATAGAGACAGATTGATTGCCCTTGCAGAAAATTACCTTGAGAAAGGCCATTGTGAGGAAGGATCAGTGGAACAGACGTGATTTCTCCAAATTGGTAGGATCCTTCTAATTTAATAATTCAGTACAACAGAGAGCAGAGTAGAAGCCAGAAATATCTTTAAGTCCAAGATCATGAACAGGATTTATGAAGAACAGGAACACTCCCTCTTCTAACATTGTATGTCATTAATGTGGTGAGAAAGGATGCATAAAATGGAAGTGTTTCAACAAGAAGAACTCCCCTGGCACTCAAGCATTATTGAACTGGGGTCAGTTTTTAACTGATGTAAAAATGGGAGGTAAGACTGTGAGAGACCTACTAGATTTGGACAGTAGACAGATTTTCTTATGCCCTGATGTAGTGCCTAAAATTACCACGGGTAAAGTGGGTAAATGAACAAAGGTGACATGGGCATGGGGATACTACAACTTACTATACAGTTTCCATGCCAATCACTGTAAAAGGGAATAGCTACCAAGTGGAAGCAGGGATAGTCCCAGCTCTACCAGTCCCTGTACTTTTGGGAAATCATCTGCCTTGTTTCAGTGACTTGGTAAGAGACTATTGTGTGGTACCCCCTACTGATGCTTTATGTCTGTATTCAAAACCAGGGCCCAGGAAAAGAAAGAAGATGAAAAGAAATGGTCTGAACAGAGACTTTGTGACATTTTCCCTTTCTCAGACCCTGAACTATATAATGAAAGATGCAGAATTAGGAAAACTAAAGGTCAAGTGAGGCAGGAAAAAGGAACTCACAAGATTGCACATGATTCCTGTGTGCAATCTCAGAAAAAAAAAACAGAAAAACTATTATGGTTCTGGTACTAGAGAAAAGAGTTTTGCCCAGGGAGAAAAAGTTTTGTTTCTGCTTCCCTATAGCAGCAACAAAATGGTGGGCAAATGGCAAGGCTCTTTTGATGTTGTGCAGCAAATTAGTCCAATCCTGTATGAAATTGATCTGCCTGGTAAAGCAAACCCTGCCAGAGTGTATCACATAAATCCATTAAAGGTATGAGTGGAAAGGGAGACAGACAGCGGCCCATGGGTGCAGCATTAAAGCTACCCCTTGCAACACTGGCTACCCAAATTCATTAACAAGCTCAGGCACCGTAGGTCAGGCCTGTGGGAAGATGAATGAGCATCCAGAGGACTGCTCTCTTCCTCGAGGGGGGAGAGATTGCAGTGCTCTGTGTCCACCTGGCCCATAGTGGGAAGGGCAGACAGATGCTGATGTGCAGCACATGCTCATCATGACATCATTTCACGCCATGGTCTTCAGGGGGAGAAAATGGAAAAACACTCACCAGTGGCAGGATGGCACTTGAACCCTCACAGCCCTGCACTCAGTTAGCTGGGTTCGCCCATCCAACTACTGGATCCAGTTCACAGTGGAGGGCTGGGGGGACCCCACTGATCCCACGAGGGGGGGCAAGCCCTGAGGGAACTGGCTAGTGGTAAGTCCAGGTGGACATCAGGGTGAGGGGCTAGAGGGCCTGAGCAGAAGGGGGCCGACTGATGGAGCAGGGGATATACAGAAAAAAAAGAAAGGGAGACAAATTCTATAAAAGATCCAATTCTAGTAGTGTTACCTGAGTGAGATGAGGAAATGGAAAATGCCTATATTCATCTAAACCCAATCTCAGTAGTGTTACAGTAGGGTCTGAACTATCTGTACCACAGAAACATGAATTGCTGAATGTTCTAAAGGAAAATAGCCATGCTCTTTCCTCAATCCCTGGGAAGGTTCAAGGTATACTACACCAAATAGATAGTTGCTAACCCCATTAAACACCAGAAGCTTGACAGATAGGTTGAAAAATTGTAAAATGAAGTAGAAGAAGATGGGAGGTTTGATATCTTTTATTGGGCCAAAAAGTGTCTTGTACAAAGATGGAATTATACACAAGCTTTCGGGGCCACACAGGTCCCTTTTTCAGGTGAATAGCAAAACTGAGCAACAAGCAGTATTTATATCCACTGTGGAGCAATTAAAAATCAGGAAGTGAAGTAGAAAGGTGATGAAGTGGAGTAGAGATGAAAGTCTACGATACAAAAAATAAAAATATGAGAAGAAATGGGGAGGAGGGCATAGTAGGAGCAGGTCAGTATGAGATCAAAGGAAGCTAAAGGGAGGACAAAAGTATGCAGATAGGATCTGAGATCAGAGGCTGGCTGAAAGAGTAGAATGGACAGGAGATGCCTAATAGATGCAAGGAAATCAAGAAATTAGTAGAAATAAAAGAACAAAGGCCTAGATAAACAGAGGTGTGAAAACAAGAGGTAGTAGGTGGGACTGAGCTCAGGAGTTAATAGGAGAGGCAGGGAGGATGTGAGGCATAGGTAAAAAAACAGAACAGGCAGAACTCAGAGGAAAAAATATAATAGTCAGAAAGATACAGAACCAAGGTGTGATGAATAGAGATATGATTTAGTACACAATAAAAAAGAATTACAGTTTACCATAGTGGATCATGAAACCGATGCCCTGATTCAGTCCAGAAATGTAAGATTTAAATTGTCTTATATATTCCAATTCCCATGTCCTTTTGTCTCGTGTGTTTCTGAAGTTGCCTCTTAGTATCAAGACAGATAAATTCAGGAGAGAGTGATCTGCTTGAGAAAAATGATTTCCTATTGGAGTGCTGATAATCTGGTTTACTATAGTGTGACGGTGGTGATTCATCCTTTTTTTCAGTGCTTGACTAGTTTCGCCAATATAGCAACCATTTGTGCACTTCTTGCATTGAATAAGGTAAACCACATTGCTGGAGTGACATGTGAAGGATCCATTAATTTGTATTATGTTGTTCTAGCTTGTCTTAATGGTGGCCTGTGCGCATATGTGGGTGCAGGTCTTACATCTTGCCATGTTGCATGGTGTTGTCCCTCTTGTTTTCTGGTTATTTTGGTCTGCTGGGAGTTTGTTATGAATCATTATGTTAAAGAGGCTGGGGGGCTGCTTATAGGCAATGACAGGTGGTTCAGGGAAGCTGTCTTTCAGTGTTTCATCTTCTCTCAGCATGGGTTGTAGCTCTTTGAAAATTTCCTGAAGGGGTTTTAGCATGGGGCTATAAGTGACCACTAGGGGTGTGCAGTCAGTTTGATGTCTTTGCCTGTATTCCAGCAGATTGTCTCGTGGTATTTGTATGGCCCATTCAAATTCTCTGCCAATTTGTCTTGGAGAGTGGCCCTGCTGAATTAGGGAATTCCGAAGTGTAGAGAGCTGTCTGTCTCTTGTTCTCTCATCAGAGCAGATTCTATTGTATCAAATCGCCTGACTGTAGATTACAGATTTTTTTTGCATGATTAGGGTGGAAGCTGGAATTTTGCAGATAGCGATGTCTGTCAGTGGGTTTTCTGTAAAGAGCAGTTTGTATATGTCCATTTTTAGTGATACTGACTGTGGTGTCAAGAAAATGTATGCTGGTGGTGGAGTATTCAATATTGAGATTTATAGAATGATGAAAGTTGTTAAAATCATGATGGAATTTTTTGAGAGAATCTTCACCTTCTGTCCAAATCAGGAATATGTCATTAATAAAACAGAGGTAGACAGATGGATTATAAGGGTGGTGTTTAAAAAAATCCTCCTCTAAGCAGGCCATGAAAAGATTGGCATATTGTGGTGCCATTTTAGTGCCCATGGCTGTCCCCATGACCGGTAAAAAGTGCACTCCATTAAAAGTGAAGTTGTTGTGTGTCAAAATTAATTTTATTAGGGTGCTAATGGTGGTTTCTGGAATGTCTCCTGTGGATGTGTTTTTCTTTAAAAATTTCTGACATGCTGCTATGCCATCTTCATGTGGGATGCTGGTGTACAGGGCAGTGACATCCATTGTGGCTAGCATAGTGTTTGGTGGCAGTTGTCCAATTTGTTTCAGTTTCCTGAGAAAATCGGTGGTGTCCTGAATAAAACTATTAGTAGCTCTTACTAGTGGTTTTAAAATGGATTCAATAAGTCCTGACATGTTTTCAGTGAGTGTGCCAATGCCAGAGATGATGGGTCGTCCTGGATTCCCTGGTTTGTGTATCTTGGGTAGCATATAGAATGTCCCTGGAGTAGGTTTGTTTGGAATTAGTATTTTTAACTGTTCGTGGATGTTGTTTGGTAGAGACATGATGATTTGTTTAAGTTCTTCTGTATATTGTATAGTAGGGCCTTCGGTGAGTTCTCTATAGAAGCTGTATCTGACAGCTGTCTGTGTGCCTCTTTAATGTAATCCTCTGTGTTCATCACAACCACAGCTCCACCCTGTCAGCTTGTTTTTTTACTATGTTATGGTTTTTATTCAGAGTTTGTATTGCCCTCTTTTCTAGTGGTGTAATACTGTACAGGAGTTTCTGCTGTTTGCTAAGGATTTGGGAGTTTATTCTTCCATGGAAGCAGTTGATGCAGGCATCCAACTTGGGGTTGCGTCCACTCCGAGGGGTCCAGTCTGATGTTTTCTTTGTGCTGTCATAATGTGTTGTTTGAGTGTCTTTTTACCAAAGAAATATTCTTTTAGACGAAGCCATCTAAAAAATTCTTCTATCTCCCCACAGAATCTAATGTTATCAAATTCCTGTGTAGGGCAGAAAGTTAAGCCCTTGGATAGTACAGATGTTTCAGCCCGTGTAAGTTCTTTATTAGATAGGTTGACCACTGGTGGTTGTTACAGTGTATTATCTTGTTCACCAGTGTTAGTGCTGTAGTTTACTTCCCCTGGATGAGTCAAGATGTTGTTGTAGCTGCTGTCTTGTAGTTCTCTGAGTTTCCTCCTCTTCTGTGATAGGGCTGCCTGGACAGCTTTTTGATGCTGTGTTTGGAGATCACAAGTAAATCCTGGTAATGCATTGCTGTTGTTTCCTTGAAGGGTGTGTGAAAGTTCAGAAAATCTATTTTTAAGGTGAGATTTTCTAGCATAAATCTGATGAATAAGGTGATTCCTGAGTTTCTCAGATGTCTTGCGACAAAGTTGTTCTGCATACCTTAAATTGTATGTAGTTTGCAGGGGGTTCTAGATCCAAAGTCCTTTAGGAAGAATGTTCTGTTTTTTGCATGTAGTTAGGAAGCAGATGTCACTGTTAAATTTGGCTTCCTTTTTCTTCATGTTGCAGAGTTGCCATTTCAGATGGCGATTTGCTGTATCTTCCATTGTTTTGTAAAAAAGAGATTTCAGCCATATTGGTCCTTGCAAAACAGTAGAAGATGGGAGGTTTGATACCTTTTATTGGACCAACAAGTGTCTTCTACAAAGATGGAATTATACACAAGCTTTTGGGGCCACACAGGTCCCTTCTTCAGGCGAATAGCAAAACTGAGCAACAAGCAGTATTTATATCCACTGTTGAGCAATTAAAAATCAGGAAGTGAAGTAGGAAGGTAAAATGAGGTAGCAAAGGAAGTATGAAATGTGTTGGATCCAAGCATAATTGAGCATTCTAAAAGTCCTTGGTATTCTTCAGTTGTCATGGTTCTGAAAAAAGAAGGCAGACTTAGGCTCTGCATAGATTTCAGAAAGGTTAATAGTTTGTCTATGTTTGATAGCTACTTGATGCCCCTGATAGATGACTGGGTGGATCAGCTAGGGGAAGCACAATATCTGTCTACCATAGACCTTACTAAAGGCTATGGCAGATCCCTAGATCCCTCTTGCTGAGCCTACCAAAGAGAAAATAGCTTACTCTATGCCCATGGAACTATTTCAGTTTACAACCATGCCGTTTGGGCTTCATGGGGCTTCGGTGACATTTCAGCACCTTATGGACAGGTTGCTATCAGATCATGTGGGGTACACTGTTGCATATCTTGATGATATCATAATATATAGTCCCACTTGGGAAATGCACATGGAACACCTGGACAATGTGTTAAGTACTATCCAACATGCTGCACTCATTATCAATTTCACAAAGTGTGCTCTGGGGATGAAAGAGACCCACTACCTGGGATTTGTACTTGCAAGGTGAAGGTTTGCCCTGAGATTAGTAAAGTAGATGCTATGGTCTGTAGTGATGTCCCTTGTACAAAAAACACAAGTTAGTGCTTTTTCAAGACTAGCAGGGTACTACAGGAGATTCATTAAGGATTTATCCAGCAAACCTGCCCCTCTGACTGAATTAATCAGAAAAAAAACAGACCAAACACAGTAAAATGGACCCCTTAGGGTCAAGATGTCTTTTTGTCTATTAAGGCCTGCCTATGTTCAGATCATGTCCTAGATAACCCCTAATTTTCAGAAGCCATTCTTTATTGACATCTATACATTTGGTGTAGGACTGGGTGCGGTACTCATCCAACAGATAGAACTGGGTGACCTGCCTGTTATAGATCATTTAAAAGTTGAATTATTATGAAAAATTGTATTTGACAATTGAAAAAGAATGTTTGGGAATGAAACTGGGTGAGTAAAGCCCTTCGGTATTACCTGACAGAGACAGAGTTCATGGTCTACACAGATTATAACCCATTAAAGTGGTTACTTGAAATGAAAGATACCAACTTTCATATTACCAGATGGTATCTGGAGTTGCAGCCTTACCATTTCAAGACCAAACACAAACTAAGCAAGGCAAATACTGTTGTTAATTTATTATTGTGATATGGGTATGCATACAGTAGAGAATGATTACTGCACATTGATTTTCTGTATGTTGTGATACATTTGGGAAGTGTACAATGCTGTTGATATGAAATAAATGTTGTTAAAAGAATTGTGAATTACTTTTATGTACCCTCAGGGAAATGTATTGCGTATTGCTTTGAATGAAATATGTTCAAGCTTGTGATTTTTGCTCACTTAGGGTCCCTGGGGGTTGGGTTCTGGAAGGGGATGTGCTAGAATCTCATCCTTGCTTGTTCCTGATTGCAACAGAAACCAGTGTCCCTTTTTAAAAGGGGAAAGAATGCAATGAGGTGACCCTCATCCCCTAGGTTTAAGGGGTAGTATCAGTTTCCCTTGAAGTCATGAAAATGGCAACTGCCCCTTTGAGAAATATGGTACCATGAGATATAGTGCTGCAAGGACTAGTAGTAAAAAGAATAAAAACTAAAATTCTGATTTTTGAGTTTATGGTAGCCAGGTGATGAGACATAAATGAAAAGGAAGAAAAATAGTTTGCTTCACTCCAAAAGCTCTGTTTAGCTTATGAGGTATCTCTCTCTTCTACTATTTCCTCTATCTTTGTTTCTTTAAGCTATTCTGTTCCACTCAGGGGTTAAATTGGGCAGTAACTCACATGAACTCAGTTCAACCTCCTCTGACACCTTTCTCCATTCTATACTGTTAGGAAGTTCCACCTCCTAGGGATGATAGTTCCACCTCCTACAAATATAGGGATTACAGTGCCGCCTGCTAAATATTTCCAGTTTAACCACTGGTCCCACTATCCTGTATTTTATTGTCTTTCCATTTTTATTTCTCCTTTGCTTTCTTTGGCCTATTTGGCCTGTGGAGATGTGGAGGTTTTAAATGGGTGTTATGCCTTGGAAAGCTTCTGTAACTTTCACCAGCCATGACTTTTGAAACTGATTGCTTCCTAAAACAAGATGAAAAGCAAGGATTGGAAGCAAAGTTCTTGCTATGTGACTCCTGTGGAATAGAGTTTGGAGAGCACACCAGTATTTAGGTTTGCAGTTTTAGCGCATTATGTGCTTGCAAGTCTGTCAACTCTAATTATTCCTTTTGGGGGCATGAATGCTGTGAAAACTACCTTGCCTCCTCTTTAGACTTCTGACCTCTCCATTGCTTTAGTAAACTGTTAGTTCTAGATCAGCTGTTCTGATAGCATAGGTGCTGGAATTAGGGGCGTGGGGGGGTGCTGCAGCACCCCTTTGCTTGAAGTATAAGAGATGCTGTGTGCCTGCTGGTGCTGTCAGGTTCAGAGGCTGGTGGTGTGATGAGAAATCCTGCCTGCTAGTTTTGTGAATGTTCTGAGCACTGTGTACTGCACTTCTTTCTATTATATTTACAAATAAATCTCTGATCGGGCCAGTTGCCAGCTGGGGTTTGTCAAGTGCGAATGAACCCCCCCCCCCCAGCTTGAACCCACCTATTTTTCTTTATTTTTCCTTTGAGTTTGTCTGTGTCCATTTAAATCTCCTCCGGCTACCAGCAACTGTTTGTTTGGTGTTTACATTACATTTGCCTTGCACCTTCCTGTAATGTACCCCTCCACATCAGTCATTCCAATTTGCCAATTGGCATGAGGCTGACATCCTTGATTCACGCTTATTGACCCCTACTTATTGACCCCCTACAGCATGAGAACAGTACATGCAGCCATGAACCAACAGAACACTACAGACTATGTTGATTCAGCAGTGGACAACCAACCATGATGAAACTGACTGACAGCCATGGAGATGAGGTGCAGAGAGGAAAAATGGATGTAAGTTTAACTATTTTCAGGGGCTGGCATCACCTGATAAGCTGATGAATTGATTTGGGCTGTGCAGTTCCTCACTTTGTCCCTGCCCTCAGTAAACTCAGTTGGTTAGCATTCTGTCCCCGCCTGGGGTAGATTCACCCACTTTGCTGTCCCTGCCCACAGTAGGCTCACCCACACTGTGGCCACACTCAGAGCATGGCTGCATGTGCAAAATTAAAAAATACTCTTTGCAACAGCCTGCCTCTCACTAAGCACCTAAGCACCTGCCAGAATGGTCCAAGTCCCCTGCAGGTGCAGCATGTAGCCTGACCCTGAGCCAAACTGACTTGACTAATCCACTGACAAGCCTTGGGAACATGATTGTGAGCTGCTGTGCTTGGTCATCCTCCCCAGTCTCCAGTTCCTGTCACCAGAACAGTGACTGACCTCATGAGATGGGTCTTATTAACCTGGCAAGGGATTGAATGTTCTGAATCTGTCTCACTTTGTCATGAGAACAGTTTTGTGCCTTGCTGCCATTGTATTGTTTGAGGTACATGCAGATGGCTTTATTTTTAGAAAGATGGGCCTTGTTAAAAAAATATTTCACAGGACATGACAGTAATTTCGTGGGGTTGGTGGTGGCATTATTGGTCAGGAATGCTGTAAATGTACTGTGTGCATATGAAGCCAAGGTATCTACTGTCTTCTCCTCCTGGACATGTCAGTTACCAAAATTGTCCTCTCTCAATATGAGAGGCATTAAATAACTGACAAATGCAAGAGGTGATGAAAGACTGGGAGACATCTGAGCCTCTTAGGTGGTGACAGTGTGTGAAAAATAAAACTTGGACATTAGGGAAGTCATGGAGGAGCACGTTGCATTATTGGGAACACTGCATCTGGGACTTGGGGTGGAGCATGGAGGGTTTTGTTTTCTAGATATAGTGAGTTGGGCCTCTAGAAAAAGGGTGGGGTGGACATGTGTTCACCAGCAGAATACAATATACACCAAAAAGCCAGCAGGCATTGCATTTAGCTAGGTACCCCTGCAACTACAGACTCTAGGTAGCTGAAGCCAGCCAGAGAATTACATTTGTTAACATGCATTAGGAGTGAGGGGAATTTAACAAAAATGTATTTTATCTTCAATGGAAGACCCAAAATTCACCACCGAACATCTAATACCCCAGAGCGTCTGGGGGCCTGGTGGCTCCCAGACCCCCAACCTTTACAGAATTTTTTTTGCTGCACTTTCTACATGAAAAAGTACCCTCATCTACAAGAAGAACACCCTCTACAAAAGTCCTGCCGATGGCCTTACTGATATTCTTCTTTTTTGTGACATTTGCGATAAGTTCCATAAAACTTCCTATATAGGATTTACAGATTTGTTCAACGACATTCAACACCCCCACTATGAAACTGTTTTAACACCACTGTCTGACAATAGTGGGTGAACACTGACTCAGCTGTGTGCTGTGAGCTACAGACTGATCTCTCTCTCTCTCCCCCCCACCTCTCTGGTTAACTCTGTCTCTCCTGCTTTCTTCCATTAGCTACTGCTCTGTTTCTGTTTATTTATTTATTATTTATTTTATCACGAAAGTTGGAAGTACATAATTTGAGCTAAAAGCTCCTTTATGAAGGATCCTCGTCATAAAAAAAAAAGGAGGGGGAAACAAGACAGGTGGGAACATATGCAGCTGTGAGGCATTGTCAAAATAAATAGTATTAAATACACAGGCCGTGATATTCAGATTGCACCAGGCAGTGGCGCAAGCCTGGGCGCAACGCAACTGTGATGCACCAGGGCCAGGTCCAGGTGATATTAAACGGGGATGCGCCATGGTGCAGCACTGTTGAATATAGCATGGTCAGCCACAAACTGCACATGGTGCAGTGGCACTCTGCTGGCACAAGCCACAGATAGGGAGCATGGGGATGAGCCAGTGCAAGTGCAGTTGCGCTAGGTACATCACCCGTGATATTCAGCAGGGGACATGCAAATGAGGCCATAATATATTCAAGCTGCAAATGGGGCCATTTGCATGTCATTATGGCCCCATTTGTATTGCCTTGTGCAGGGCAGCCCAGTGACTTGTGCCTGGTGCCCTGCACAGCATTATGTGTGGTGTGGGGATCCAAGGGCATCCCCAGCCCCGGAGACACAACTGCATGGTTTATGTTTATAAATAAATCCCTGGTAGTCTAGTGGCCCCCCCAGTCCCTGATTCCCTGATAAGTATGAAACATGACCATCCCTGGTGGTTTAGTGGTCCCCCCACCTAAGTCCCCAGTTCCCCGATAAATGACAATATGACATCCCTGGTAGTCTAGTGAACCCCCTTGCCCGTTGCCATGATCATGGTAAAATCCTGTAATGAAATGCCCTGGTGATCCAGTGGCACCCCCACCCCTTCCACCCACACAGAACCTCTTGCCCACCTTGTTCCTCCCTGTCATTAAAGGGCAGCTGCATCCCACCCACACACTGCCCAGCCACCTGCCAAATAACAGGTACAGCATGGGCTATAAGTCCATTGGTTTCCAATATGGACCAATGGGCTTACAGGGTATACTGTACTAGACAGTCCCAAATATGTGAATGACTCCAGGTTGGAGAGACACTGGCAGCAAACTCACCTGGAGGCAGACAGACTTATGTTGTTGGACCATTACAAGGTCTACCAATCAGCAATTTCCAATAAGAAGGCAGAATTCCTGTCCAAAGAAATTGCTGTAGCGAGGAACAGACCAGCCCAGCACTTCCAGACCGTGGACAGACTGTGCAATCCAGTCTGCCTACAGTCTTCACTGATAAGGTGTCCACCATTAGGACAGAAATCAGCCAATGCCTCCCCATTGGTCCTTGCCATGGCCAACCGAGTGGTACTAATACCCAGTTACCCTAGTTTACCTTCAGCCAGCCGGTAGTCATGGATATAGTGAGGATCATCCAGACTTTGCGACCAACTTGCTGTAGTTTGGATCCGGGCCCAACACACCTTCTTGTAGGATGTGTTTAAGTCATTGGCCCCGTCCTAGTTCGGATAATCTGGGCTTCATTGGATAAAGGGATATTTCCAGATACCTTAAAGTAGGCAATGGTTAGGCCACTGCTGAGAAAGTCCTCCCTTGACCCAGACTGCCTTGCTAACTACAGACCAAGTCTTTAACCTACCTTTTACAGGAAAGGTTATCAAGAAGGTGGTCACTCTGTAGCTGGAGGATCATTTATCCATCCACAATGCGTATGACCCTCCCCAGTCTGGCTTCAGGAAAAGGCATAGCACCAAGACTGCCCTGATTTGAGTACTTAATGACCTTCTGGTGGTGAGAGATAGGAGATCCTGTTCCATCTTGGTTCTCCTGGATCTCTCAGCAGCATTCAACATTGTGGACCGTGGGGTGTTGCTGGAATGCCTGTGGTTCTTTTGTGGACTGGAGGGGGCAGTCCTCAATTGATTTCAGTCATTCCTGGAGGACAAGTCACAGAGGGTTGTATCAGGAATGTATTTCTTGTCCCCTCGGGGCCTGCCCTGTGGGGTACCACAGGCTTCTGTGCTTTCCTACATGTTGTCTGCAGTGTATATGCTACCACTGGGGGATATTATAAGGTGGTACAGGTTGAGTTTTCACAGTTATGCAGATGATTCGAGTATCTCAAGGGAATTAACAAAGTACAAGAGGGTAGTATCTTTCAGAAAAAGAGATGTGCAAGAACAAGGGGGCACAATTTGAAGATAGAGGGAGACGGCTCAGAGGTAATGTTAGAAAGTATTTTTTCACAGAGAGGATAGTGGATGCATGGAACAGACTTCCTGAGGAGGTTGTGGAGTCAGGAACAGTGGGAGAATTCAAGAATGCATGGGACAGACATAAGGCAGTTCTAGTGGGGGTAGGAGGAAGTAAGCTGTTGATTAACTAGAATCTGCAGCTTATCCATCAAGTAGGGAAATGGGCAGACTGGGTGGGCCAAGCGGTCCTTATCTTCTGTCAAATTCTATGTTTCTATGATTCTGAACTGTACATGTCCTTTGTGCCCGGAGAGGAGTTTGATACAGTCTTGATGTTCAACAATTGCCTGCTTGAGATACAGAACTGGATGCATGCCAGCTGGCTGAGGTTAAACCCAGAGAAAACAGACATGTTGGTTGTGGACCCCGATCTTAGGATGACTGGATCATGGGCGGGAAAACCCTCTGGCTTACAACTTGAAGGAAACCTGCTCAATGCCTTGAGCCAGGTGCAGAACCTTGGGGTGGTATTTGACGAAGGCCTGACCCTGAAGGTTCAGTTGTTGGCCATTGTCAAATCTGCCTTTTACCATCTAAGAAACATCACTAGGGTGAAGCATCTGGTTCCATTCAAGGATCTTTCTACCTTGGTCCATGCCTTTGTCACCACTCATCTTGACTACTGTAATGTCCTTTACTAGTGCTTCTGGGAGTGGATATTCTCAGATTGCAGCTAGTGCAGAATGCGATGGCCAGGTTGTTGACTGGAACCCCTAGATCCAGTCACATAACACCTGTGCTGAGCAAACTGCACTGGCTACCTGTACAGTGGCAAATCCCTTTCAAGGTCACATTGCTGCCCTACAAAGCCTTACACGATCAGGGACCCCTATACCTGCAAGACCTCCTATCTCCCTACTGTCTGTCCCACTCACTCCAATCCTCCAATGAGGGCTTGCTAGAGGTTCCCAGGGTACGTTTGAAAATATTTGGGGGAAGATCTTTTGCCTTTATGGCTCCAACCCTGTAGAACTCTCTACCTCGTTGGATACAAGAGAGCCTGACTCCCTTAAAACATTTTTTTTTTTTCAAAAATTTTGAAGGAACTTAAGATTTTATGTGCTGATTTATAAGTGGATTGCACTCGTATAATTTTAATGAGTTTGTATTTTTATTGTCTGTAAGTATGGTGTAAGGGAGCCCAGATCTATGGAAGGGTGACTTGTATAAATAAAATTTTACTTACCTACTTACTAGAAAGGTAGAAGAAGAGGAAAGTGCAAGGCAGAAAGACTATATGTTCTTAGCTGGGCCTAAAGAGGAGGAGGAGGAAAAGGGGGAGCCAATCTATAACCCCTCAGATAATATGAGGAAATATATGAAATGGTTTTCAAAACAGTAGCTAGAAATGGAAAGGAAAAGGGGAAAAGAGATGAAGAAACAAAAGGAAAAGTGGCAGGTGGTGATATAGGCGCTCAAGGAAGCTGCTCCTAGTACACCCCAAATTCCTAGAGGTAATGGAGACCCAGTTGTCCCTCTTAATGTAAATCCCTTTTATGTCAATCCCAATTCTGCTCCAAAAGACAATAAATTCTCTTGTTTAACAAATAAAGAAGATATTAATGCATATATAATGACTTTTGAAAGGGTAGCCATGAAGCATGTGAATGTTCAAGAATCCAATGAGTGATCAGACTTGAGACCTATTTAAAAAGAAAAGCACAAGCAGCCATCAAAGTTTCACAGTCGATGAACTATGATCATGTTAAACAAGCCATATTAACCAGATGGAACATTAATTGTGAGACCAATCAACAATGGTTTAGAGCAATGAAATACTAGGCTGGAAAATCCCTCTGGGAAGTTTCTTCAAAGCGTGAGGGCATGTTCTGCAACTGGCGACAGTCATAACAAAAGACTGTCCAGCAAATTATTGATGAACTAGTCACAAGGCAGTTCCTACAAATCCTTCTTGAGGACATTCAAGTTTGTGTGAGGGAGCACCACCCAGAAAATGGAGACAAAATGATTGCCCTGGCAGAGGATTACCTCCTGGAGGGAAAGACCTTTACGAGGACGGATCAGAGGGACAGTCATTATTTCTCCAAATCAGTAAATGCCTTACAGTTTAATAAATCAGTACAACATAGAGCAGAGCAGAAGCCAGAAAAATCTTTTAGTCTGAGATCAGGAGCAGGATTTATAAAGAACAGTAACACTCACCTTTCTGACATTGTTTGTCATCAAGGTGAGAAAGGACTCATAAAATGGAAGTTTCCCAACAAGAAAAACTCAACTGTCACTCTTGCATTACTGAACTGTGTTCAGTTTTTAATTGATATAAATATTGGAGATAAGACTGTGAGAGGAGTACTAGATTCAGGCAGTAGACATACTTTGTTATACCCTGATGTAGTGTCTGAAAATGCCATGGATAGAGTGGGTAAAGGAACAAAACTGGCATGTGTGCATGGGGATATTAAATCTTACCATACAGTTTCTTTCCCAATCACTTTAAAAGGGAACAGTCACAAAGTGGTAGCAGGGATAGTCCCAGCTGTACAAGTCCCTTACAGTACTTTTGGGAATTGATATGCCTTGCTTCAGTGACTTGGTAAGAGACTTTTGTGTGGTACCCCCTTCTGATACTCTATGTCTATGGTCAAAACCAGTGCCCAAAAAAAGAAAGAAGAGGAAAAGAAATGGTCTGAAGACAGACTGACATCTTCCCTTGCTCAGACCCTGAACTATATAATGAAAGATGCAGACTTAAGACAACTAAAAGTCAAGTGAGGAAGGAAAAAGCAGCTTGCAGGATGAAAGATATGGACAGGGGAATATACTTTATGGGACAATATTGAATTTATTGTCAAAAGAAAGATAATGCACTTGTTCTCCTGTTTTTTCAAGTAGGGTCTAAAATGGAAGACAATTCTGAGTTCCTTTTGCAGACTGGGTTGTTGTATAGAAGATGCAGTAATCCCAAAATCCAGGAAGTCTGTATCCAATTGGTTGTCCCAAAGCCTTTTAAAATCAAATTGTTGGAACTGGCACATTATACTTTACTGGTAGGTCACACGAGTCAAAACACTACTATCAATAGGTTGCTGAAAAGGTTTTATTGGCCTAATGTTTATAAAGAGGAGGTCACCTACTATCAGTCTTGTGCCAATTACAAGAAGGTCTCATCTAAATCCAAGAAAGATCAGGCTCCTCTGCATCCCATACCAATTGTGGATATCCTGTTTCCCATTTAGATATGGACATCATTGGGCCCTTGGATAAAAGCAGAAAAGGGAATAGATTTGCCCCGGAGATAGTTGACTATGCCACCCATTACCTTCACGCAATACTGTTAAGAACAATCACTGCCCACAAAATAGTAGAAGAATTAGTCAAAGTGTTCAATAGAACAGGAATCCCTACTACCATTCTAACTGACCAGGGTAGCAATGTCTGTTCAAATATGCTAAAAGAACTGTTTGGTTTGTTGGATGCCACCAGTAAGTAGTATAGAGTTCATATAACTCATCAAAAGTTAAATTTCAGCCAATCAGTGAGCGCCAAGTCATTTGACAGGTTGGCGTGGCATAAAATGATCCAATCAGAATCATACCTACATTGCATAGGAAGTCCTGCCCTCTGCGCAGGAAGTCCCGCCTTAAACACAGGATGTCCCACCTTAGACGCAGGAAGAGATGTATGAAAAGCAGGAAATGACATGTGCTTAAACCCTGGAAATGATGCATCATCCCCTTCCTACACCCCTATGTCCTTCCTCCTCCATCCCCAGTCTCCTCAAACCTCTGCAACACCATCCTAGCTTGAGTCTGAGTCCATCCTCGGTCCAATTGAACCTCAACCACCCCATCCTAGCTCGAGCCTGAGTCCATCTTCCATCCCCTTGACCCCCTGCCACAACATCTTAGCATGAACCTGAGTCCCTCCCATCTTCCCACCTTGTCCCACCACCTACCTTGCACCCCATCACCTACCTCAAATCTGAGTCTCTCCTCTCCTCTCTCCTTGCCCCACTATTACCTACCTTGCACCCATCACTCACCTGGCACTCCCTCAACCTCCCCCTGTCGATCTGTGGGATGACTGCAGAGTGCCTTTTTACTTGGGGATTTTTTTTTGTAAAATACGCTTTGATGCTCAGAGGACTGTAAGAATATTTATCTCTACTGTGAAAGGAAGTTCTTTTAACACAATGTATTTTAAGTATTTATGAAAACACAGAGATTTCTTTTTTAACGTGAAAAAGAAAATGAGTTCTAACTTTAAAAACTGAGACAGTGTGTGTGTCCAGCGCTGAAGCTGATTTTACAATGGGTGCTTATTCTAAGTAGAATGTTTCAAATCCTAAAGTCTGATTAAAAAACAGACATATTCTCTGCAAACCTTTTCTTTTTAGCATAAAACAGAATGCATCAGAATTCTGGTATTTTGATGTCAGAAACTAAATATATTTTTCTATTTCCTTTAAAAAAGATCATTTACAAGATCACTGCTTATCAAAAGCATATATTTCTATTAAATATATACTTATGGTACTGGTGAAAGCATTTAAGAGGGTTCTAACCTCCAGAAAGTAACGAAACACGCTCTGCAGTACCTATTTAAAACTGAAAAACCAGTAGATTGCTTCATGGAGACTTTTATACTCTTTGAGAAACTTAAGAAAATGCATTAAAAGTTTCTATTAAAAATGCCCTGCCAGACATTACAGTCTAAAAATCACATGCTAGTCACTCTATGTATCATCAGACATGATATAATTACAGTATATTCATCAATGAGGGGCTCTCGTCTATGTATCATAAGACATGACATAACTATATTCATCAATGGGGCTCTCTTCTATGTATCATAAGACATGACATAACTATCTTAATAATAATAATAATCTTTATTTCTATAGCGCAATTCAAAGAATATAAAAGTGCTGTACAGAATGTAACAATAAAACACATTAAAAAGATAAAACCATAAAACACAGTTCTATCCAGATTTGGAACCAATATACATTAAAACAATGTATTACACAAAATCCCCAAAAGCAAGATAAAACAGATGAGTCTTTAAGGCCTTCTTAAAGCTCTCCACAGTCTGGAACTCTTGAATACAATGAGATAGAGTGCTCCACAGGGTGGGAGCCACGTACATGAAAATGTTGTGGTCGTGAGCTTTTAATCATACCCTGAGAACCTCCAGCAGCTCCTCATTGGCTGAGCAGAGAGGTCAGAAGGGGCAGTAAGGAATCAGGAGCTCTTGCAGGTAGTCTTGACCCTGACCATGTAGGGCTCTATAGGTCAGTAAACTGACCTTAATGGTGATCCGCCACTACACAGGCAGCCAATGCAATTCGTGCAGCACAGGCATAATATGACTCGCATGAGAGGCCCCCATCAACAACCTGGCCACTGCATTCTGCACAAGCTGCAAGTGGCAGATATCAACCCCAAGAAGCCCTATGTAGAGGGAATTGCAGTAGTCAAGGTGCAAGGTCACAAAGGCATGGATCAGCATTGGAAGGATGTGAGACGGAACAAGATGCTTAACCTGGGTGATGTTCCTCAGATGATAAAATGAGGACTTGACTACCACCAACACCTGTGAATGCAGTGTCAGACCATTGGCAAGAGCCACCCCCAGATTCTGCACCTGTTCAGAGGACAGCAGCTGGCTACCTCCAAGCCAAAGCCCAGAGGGAAACCCTGACACCGACCCCTCTATCCAGTGACCTGGATCCACCACCAACACTTCAGCCTTATCAGAATTCAACTTCAACCAGCTGGCCTTCATCCTGTCCTGGATTTCTGTGAGGCAGCTATTAAAGACTGAGGCCACACTAGCCTGGTCAGACACAAAAGACAGGTAGAGCTGGGTGTCATCTGCATAACAGTGAAATCTCAGTCAATACCATCTCACAATGTCTCCCAATGGCAGCATATACACCACAAACAACATTGGGGACAGCACAGAACCTTGGGGAACCCCACATAGCAAAGAGAATGTGTCCGAGGAATACATCCTAGACACCACTCACTGAGACCTGCCAGTGAAGAAAGACTGAAACCATCTGAGGACCATCCCTGACAGACCACAGATATCGCTCAGACACTCCAGCAATCCCCCATGGTCCACAGTGTCAAAGGCTGAAGAGACATCAAGAAGAATCAGGATGGAGCGGCACTTCTGATCTCTTGCGATCAGGAGATCATTAAGCACCCGAACAAAAGTGGTCTCAGTACTATGCCTCTTCCGAAAAACAGATTGGAGAGGATCATAGATGTCATGGATGGCCAAATGGTTCTCTAGCTACTGCACAACTGCTTTCTCAATCACCTTCCCTACAAAAGGAAGGTTAGAGACTGGCTTGTAGTTTGAGTCAAGAGAAGATTTTTTTAAGGAGTGGTGTCACCACCTCCTCCTTCAGGGAGTTTGGAAACTCACCTGACTCTAAAGAGCACCAAACTGTCTCTGCAAAGACAGGGCCAATGGTATCAACACATTCCAATATGAAGCGTGTAGGGGCCCAGGTGCAAACTACAGCAAGTCGGCTGCATGCTGTGGACAATCTGCACGACATCCATGATCTCTGACCAGTTGAAGTGTACCCAAGAAAACAGGAGCACTAACCACACACCGACCACTAGCAGCCCCCATAGAATGAGCTGATCGGATCTCTGTCGTGATGTCGGCAACTTTATCAGCAAAGAATTGAGCAAACTCATCACATACATCCTGTGAAAATGCTCTTCAAACTCTGCCTTCTAATTGGAGATTGCTGATTGATAGAACCGATAAGGTTCCATCAATCTAAGGCAATCGGCATCCAGGCCAGATTTCTGCCAGCACCATTCTAGCTTTCGTCCAACTAGTCTGAGCTCCTTCAAGGTCCCATCAAACCACGCAGATCGAGGGTGGACAGTGAGAGGACAAACTCAGACAGGAACGATAGAATCCAGAGCTACCACCACAGCCTTATTATATACTTGGACCAGATCCTCTGGAACCTCGCTTGCACCCGGTAATCCCGATAGTTCTAATACTGCCAGAAGACCATCAGGGATTACATCCCTTAAAGGCCAGCATCTGATCATCTCCACAGGGGAAGGCCTATTGGGGGGAGCCTGGAAATTGAACCTTATAGTGTGATGGTCAAACCATCCAACTGGTTCCACCACCAAATCAGAGGTCTCCATCCCCAGGAGGAAAACCAGGTTGAGTGAGTGACCCTAATTATGGTTTGCAGAGGCAACTACCTGTGTAAAGCCCAATGAATTCATAAGTTGGAGGAAGCCCTGACCAAATTGCAAGAGTTCGTCATCAACCCAGGCATTGAAGTCGCGCAGCACCATCAACCTAGATGACTCCAACACCATGTCGGCAACAAAATTCGTGACCTTTTGCAGGAACAATTTCTCGCCCCCAGGTGGATGGTAGATAAGAATGATCCTACACCCCACACCTGCAGCCACAGTACACTCAAATGATCCAGGTTCCTCAGCTGGCACCTCTACAAGGCCCAATTCCATTTTAAAACAAATGTCTACACCCCCGCCCCTGCAGTCTGATCTCTAGCAATGTATCACCAAGAACCTGGCAGGAATAGCTGCCTCCAAAATTGGACCGGCACTCTCATCCAGCCAGATCTTGGTGATGCAGGCCAGGTCTGCTGTCCCAACAAGATCAGCTACAATAGCCATCTTGTTCTTTATGGACCTGGTATTGCACAACATCACTCGAGTCAGATGAGATTCCAGAGCCGATCAGACTACCGGCCCTATAACATTGGAGCCCTTGGGTATGAGGACCAGATATGGAAACCCATGGTCTGAACCCATTTCACCCCAGCGCATCTCCTAGACCTAACTACCCCAATCTGACCACCCAGTTCACCCTTCCCCCAAGGTTCAGGGCACCCGGCCCTCCTTCACCTCCATCTTCATCAATGGGGGCTCTTTTTTATGTATCATAACACAGGACATAACTATATTCATCAGTGAAGGGCTCTCTTTTATGTATCATAAGACATGAGATAACTATAGTCATCAATGAGGGGCTCTCGTCTATGTATCATAAGACATGACATCAGCAATATTTATCAGTGGGGCTCTCTTCTGTGTATCACAAGACATAACATAACTATATTCATCAATGAGGCTCTCTTCTATGTATCATAAGACAAGACATCAGCAATATTTATCAGTGAGGCTCTCTTCTATGTATCATAAGACATGACATAACTATCTTCATCAATGGAGGCTCACTTCTATGTATCACAAGAAATGATTTAACTATCTTCATCAATGGGGGCCCCTCTTCTATGTATCATAAGACATGACATAACTATCTTCATCAGTGGGGGCTCTCTTCTATGTATCATAAGACAGAATATAACTATCTTCATTAATGGGGGCTGTCTTCTATATATCAAAAGACAGGACATCAGCGATATTTATCAATGAGGCTCTCTTCAATGTATTATAAGGCATGACATAACTATCTTCATCAATGGGGGGCTCTCTTCTATGTATCATAAGACAGGACATCAGCAATATTTATCAATTGGGCTCTTTTCTAGAAACCTTGAGCTCATCCCATGTGATAGTCATATAGTGTGAGTTCATCTGGCAGAGTCTTGTATATAGTTAAGATCCCAAAGACCAGAGGTTCAGAGTTTTGAAAACTTTATGATCATGAACAGCTGGTCTGATTCAGAAGATCTATCTGATAGTGACATGATGGAAGCTGCTGTATCAATACCACATCCACAAGGTATTTATTCTAGCTGAAAATGTTTAAAATGTACTTACTTGTATGCTTTTTTAGTATAACTAAATGCCAGTCTGTTTTTTTTGTCTGTTTGGTAAGGGATTTGACAGATAAAATACAATGTTATAAATCTATTAGGGGCCATCTGTATTACTACATTTGTTTGATTAAAAAAGACGGGGGGCAATCTTTGTTTAGCACATCTTTGTAGCCTGTGGTGGTTAGCTTGTGTTGGGGGTAATTTAAATGTTTGCAGGAAATATTTAGCATGTACTGTATTTATATTGACTTGAATGCTTTTTAGTATAACTCAATGCTAAGTAGCCTCTGACTAGTGTGTGTGTGTGTCAGATAAAATGCAATGTTATAAATATATTAGGGGTTATTGTTACTACTACATATGTTTGAGTAAAATGTTGGGGTGATCTTTGTTTAGCACATCTTTGTAGCTTGTGGAGGTGGGGGGGTTAGCATTTGTTGGGGGGTAATTTAAATGTTTGCTGACAATAAACAAATGTATTTATATTGTCTTAAATGCTTCTAAGTGTAAGTTTGAGAAAATAGCATGCATTTACATTGTTTTAAATGCTTTTTAGTGTAAATTTGTGAAATTATTTAACATGAATGTATATTGGCTTAATTGCTTTTAGTGTAAGTTTGAGAAAATAGCATGCATTTTGTATTTGCTTAATTGCTTTTTAGTGTAAGTTTGAGAAAATATTTAACATGCATTTATATTGTCTTAAATGTCTTTTAGTGTAAGTGTGTGAATGATCTTTGGAAGATGTATTCATAACAGTGTAAATGAAAACTGGACAGCTTCTGATTGGTAGTTTTTAAGGGGGCAGACATGATGGACCTAGAGACCCTTTAGACCTTACAATGTTACTCTATAGATACTTCAGTAATGTTTAAAATACTGAAGTGATAGGTTGTTTCTCTGCTTTTTTGTCAACAGTTCAAATGTTTGCTTCAGGAAACAGACAACATAAAAAGAGACATTCAGAAGTTTGAGAAAAAAACAAAGGCCTACTAAAATTGTCACTACTAGCACTGAATGTTTAAATGCAATAAATGACATTTGTTTAAATTTGAACCAGAGTGTACAGCCTTCCACCAGCTCAGGGGTTGCAGACAGAGCTGTGTCTCACCCCAGGATTGAGGAAAGGGATATTCTTGCACTGAAGTCATTGCTGACATTTTTTCCATCAATAGCTGGTGCCTTGTTTAAAGGGCTTGTGGATAATAGCAAGTTACAGGGGACAGCATCTTTTAAAAATGACCTTTCAAATGGTATTGTGATAAAACCTTTATTTTCTTTGATATGTGTAGCTAAGGAAGTTAACTCAAAGCTGTAACATGCTCTGCAGGTAGCAGAAATGTATCAATCAAAGTGCTGGAACTGAAACTGTCTCAAAAACAGTGACAAGGCAGAAAATCTCACAGGCTGAATAAAAAGGGGGTCAGCACTAAAAGCATGAAAAAAATAGTAGACAAGTGAGAAGAATCACATGGGAAAAAAATAAAAGAACCCTAGAACATTTGAGAGAGAAAATAAGGCATGCCAAAATCATATTACACCACAGGGAATAACAGCAGCTTGTTGAAAATCAGCCAAATATTGAATTAGAAAACCAGCAGCCCCCTCCAGTTTTTTTTAGAAAGAATTCAGCATTATGAACACGTTACAAAACTTTAGAGCAATAAATATTATGAGACATTTAGGTTTGTAAATCTGGATAGACTAGAATCATTCAGCCAGGCCATTCAAGCTGTGCAATCATCAATTCAAGAACTTTTAGACTGTGTTATCCCTCAATAAGTGGTACATGACTTTCTACAATTGCACTTGAACGCTAGCTCTTTAAATCACCCCTGTTCTCAAGGAGAACATGCCCTGAAGAGTTAAATGCTGATACATTCCTAGATCACATAGCTGACATGTTACAAAGCAATGATGAAGTCATTTCTGATGATTCTTTATAGTTGGTAGTAACAACCATCAGAAACTGGGAGGGTGGTGGGGTGGGGAGTAGACGTACACTGAGTTATATCCTCTATAGCAAAAATAATTGAGAAAAAGAGACGTTACTTGATTGATTTAAACAATAGAGATAAGGAGCAGGATTCACAAAGGAGAGAGAAGCTGAAAAATTCCCGCAAGTACCCAAAAATGCTGCAGCTGTGGGAAAAACAAGGAAGTTGCACTGCGGAAAATGCACAAAACTCCCACAGCTGCAGCAAAAAATACCTGGGGATTGCATAAAAACCACAGCTGCGGGAATTCTGCAGGGAGCTGCAATGCACAAAATGCTATACTCAGACATGGAAATCCCGCAGCTAAGGAAAAATGTTGCACAACTGCTACTCCACAGAGACAGTGGAGTAGGACTCCCTGAGGAAAAAAGAAGTGAACCACCAAACAACAATGTGTGCAGACAACAGCAACCATGAGGGGTAAGGCAATATAAGGACATCTGAGCAGAGCACACACAGAACACCACACAGAACAAACCTAGAAGACTAAAGACAACACCAGGAGCAGCCCAGTGAAGAAAGAAGGCAACTGGCAGTGCAGCCACAGGTACAGTGTACCACCTAACAGTGTGTGACACAGGAGCAGGCCAAAGAAAAATGCACAACAGTGACAACGTGCCACTGGGTGCATGTTACCACCACATGCAGAGACAAAGGTGCAGGCAACAGGAAGTGGAACTCCAGCAGCCACATACAGGAAGGGAGGAACGTGAACATGGGATACAACATAGGCAACCTGCCAGATGACAGTACTGGCACAGGCAGGCATACAAAGACCTAACAGAGAAGCAGTGTGTAGCCAGATATAGGCTAAACAAGGCTGCCATAAATGACCTGTGCAACACAGTGTGTGAAGAACTGCAGAGCAAGACACACAGGAGCCATGCACTCACAGTGGAGGCAAAGGTGACAGCTGCCCTGTGTGTGCTGGCAACAGGCACATTCCAGACACCAACAGGGGACACCACAGGCATGAGCCAAGCTGCAGTGTCACGGTGCCTAGAACAGTTCCTGAATGCCATAGTACCAAAGGCACATCAGTACATCAGATACCCACTACAGGCACAACAGCAGCAGGTGGTGATGGAAAACTTCTACGACATGGCAGGATTCCCAAGAACACTGGGTGCAATAGACTGCACTAAAAATGAGGCAGCATACGTAAATCGCAAAGGGTACCACTCCATCAATATACAGGTAGTGTGAGACAGTGAATGACGGATCTTGGCTGTGTGTGCATGGTTCCCTGGGTCATGCCTTGATGCCTACATCCTGAGGCAAACTATGTTGTGTAACCTCTCTTAACAGGGAGATATACAGCATGGATGGCTGATTGGTAAGTACACACCTGGGCCATGGTGCCCACAGGAACATGGCACAGGCAAGGAACAGGGAGCACAACAACCCATGCTATGTGTAGGGAAGTACTGAGACCGACTGAGCAGGGGGCAAATGCCAGTGCAGAACATGTCTATAAACACAGTAAACGTGTGTGACATGTCACGAGACACAGGTTGCCAATGACAAACCATAGTTGGCAGCTGGAGCAACCATCTACACAGTAATGGTCATGGAAAATGGTGGTGTTGTGACCAGTGGCAGGAGACACACAAAAGCAATACACAAGTGCATGTTTGTGTGTGACATATGCAGGATACACCACCAATACTGGCAGACAGCCACAGTGTGCGAAGACAGTGTCACTGATGGACAGACCCCACAGGTGCACAGTAGGAGACAGAGACTGAACCAGGCCAATGACAGCCTGCAAACAGACAACAGGAGCAAAGCTGGCAAGTAGCACCACAGGGAGATCAAGATCCAGTGTATCCCAGGAATGCGTGAGAAAGGAGGTGGCAAGGGAGGACAATGGACAATGGCCACCTGGAATATAGAAAGATACAAGACAATGTGCAAGATTGATGGGCAAAAAAGGACAAGGGGAATATGTGGATGGGCAGGACAGCAATGTGGTGTGTAGAACAGTGGCTGCGTGACAGGAGGCAGATGATGGTGCACGGTGTCCAGCACACCACAGTGGGAAGAGTGTCATATGTCACCCCCAGGGATCAGTGCTGTGACTGCAGCAGTGCAACATCACCAGCAGTGACAGTGTGAAACTGTGAGACTGCAGGCTGAAATTGGAGCCATATGGCACAAAGGCCTGTAACAGTGTGAACATTCCACACAGTGTAGGACGAAGGGGCAGGGACATGCCAAACTGGCAGCAATGGTGAAGAATATGGCATTGGGAAATATATGCCAACCAGTGCTGGAGAATGCATGTGGCCCATACACATCATGCAACACCTTAGCAGCACAGAGATAGGGAAATAAAGGCAGCACAAACCAGGAAAGGGACCATGGGGTCAGGAATAATGCTGAGCAGAAGGAAGTGACACAGTGCAACACGCCACTTGGCCAGGTATGTAGGATACTGGCATGCATATACTGGGCAACACCAGATGGAGAATCATGTGCAACATAGCACCATATAAGAAACATGAGAGGACACACATGGACATCACTGAACAGACATGGGGACAATAACCATGCAAGGACAGGGACAGAGTACAGGATGTGCATGGTAGCCTGTCACAGATGGCACAGGGTGGCCAGCACATGTCCAATGATGACAGGAACATGGACCTGTACATGCACCCCCATGAGGAATGGAGGGAGAGACAGGATATGATACAGGGTCAAATACCCAATATGGAGGTATGGGGCACAGGAACACAGTCCATCACAGTGACCGACACATACCAGGAGACCAGAGCATAGGATGAGGTGTGAGGGATGATGTAACAGAGGAAGTGGGAGCATGAGTAGCTGCACAAAAAGGGATGTGGATTACCAATACACCCTGTTAGAGGACATAGTGTGGCTCCAAATAGCCACAGGTGACATGACACCATGTGCTAGACATGAGGAGTGTCATGATAACCAGTCCAAGGGTGGACAGAACAGAAGAACACTAGACATGGTACACACAACACAACTTGGCCACACTCTGATGGCCCGAGGGCCATAACTGCAGGGAGTGTCCATGTATCATTGTAGTATTGCTATGCATAACACTGTGTAACCACTGTACTGGACAGTTGACTAT
Source organism: Neoceratodus forsteri (assembly GCA_016271365.2). NCBI lineage: Eukaryota > Metazoa > Chordata > Ceratodontiformes > Ceratodontidae > Neoceratodus > Neoceratodus forsteri. The sequence goes on from CM057458.1 coordinate 1,092,904,836, forward strand.
GACAGTGCATGTGCAGACCACACAATGGTAAACAGGCAACAGCAGCAATGAAGTGCCAGCATGGTGAGACACAGAGACATGTGCACAACCACCATCCCACATGTACATGGTGCACACAAACCTGTGAGCTGAAGGCAGCGGTACAGCCAATGTTGCCCTGATGCATAGGATGCATGGACCACACTAGTAGTGCACAGGCACATACCAGCCACAAAGGTAACACATGGCTGAAACCCACCACTTGTCCACAGACAGACTGAGCATGAGCAACCCAGTCACAGTGACCCAATAGCAACACAAGTAACACACAGCAGTACACAAAGCAAATGAGACAACAGCACAGGCCTGGCAGTGAATATATGCACATGCCTGCACACGATGCCCATGTGCCAACACATATTGTCAGATAACAACACATGCCTTCACGTGTCACCTAAGCATGGCTCAGTAATGGCTGGAATGTGGATATCAGGAATGCAGTACACACCATGTGAGAAAACACAGCAACATCACAGCGTACTGATCACAGCCATGCCTGTGACTGTAGAAAGCCATGTGAAATATGAACAAGCCAGGCACACATGCAATAATGTCACAGTTATGTTGTGGAGAGGCCAGATGCATGTACCCTGGCAACGTGAGACAATGCAATCCCACAATGACATGCACAAATACAGTATGAAGACACCGCCCCCCCATACAGTCAAACAGTACCACACCATTGAATACCTGCCATGCTGCAGACCCAGACAGAACATACAGTGTACTGTGCTAGTGGCACGAACAACACAGGCTAGAGCACCAGTGGTACACGTGTGCCATGGATGTGGTACCCATGTCACAATGTCACACAGTCTCCTAATGGTGCAGGTATGCAACATGGCACAGGACAGTGTGTGCACAAAGAGCAGTAGCCATGTCATGTGTGGTGTGACACAGGCATAGGTGAGTGAAGGAGGTACACAGATGTTGAAATGCCACTGAAGAAGCACACCCTGGACTGCCACAGTATGAGAAGAAAACTGTAGCATATGGAAAGCACGTCAAAGTGTGCAGTTATGTGAGCTGGCATGGTGGCACTGAGGGTTGAGGTGGTGGATGCCACACACACTGCAATGTGGCAGCTCATGTATGAATGTGGGCATGGGTTCCCAGGGATAGGCATGACAGGGTAAAGATTGAATGACTGCAGACAACCCTCCACACTCAGGGGGAGGGCAGTGGCAGTGTTCGGGATCCTGGTGTGCCCCAATGGAGATCGGGGAAAGTACAGAACAAGTCTGCAAACTGTGGTGGGTGGAGTGTTGCAGCCACCAGCAGGGTTGCATTGTGCAAATGCGTCATTGCACGCTGCAACCCCAGGGGGGACACACGCATGGCAAAAAGCCAAGATGCCTGCCATGGCTGTATGGTGCACAAGGGGGCACTAGTATCAGACCCACACCCCAGGGCAGGCACAGCGCAATTGACAATGCTGAAGGCACCATCCTGACATCAAGGTAGTGCCCTGAGTCAGTAGGTGTGCCATGGGATGGTGAGACACACTGGGATTAACCCAGATGTTGGGTGACTGAACTGGCAGTGAAGTTGGGTGGAGGGAATGCTGGCAGCATGTGAGCAGGCTGGGAGTGAGAAGCCATGGTAAGAGTCCCCTGGGAGAATGCACGGGATAGTGGAGTGATAAATAGATGTGAAAATAACTAAAACATACAGGTGTGCAGGGATGTATGGTGCAAATGCCACATGACAGGTGGGTATCATGCTGGAGTGACACACATGCACTATAATCTGTACATGAAGGGCAGGGGATCAGAGGACAGCAATGTCCAATGTACAATGGGTAGGTACAACACAAGATGATGTTTGCATGGTGAAAATATCACACTGAGGGAACGAATGTCGGCCTGGTGAAGCACACGGCACACCCCAATGGCTGATCACGTGACAAATACCGCCCATCAGGAATGACACACTGCTGATATGCATGTGTGGGCCTGTACACAGTCAGAGGCAGTAAGTGCCAGAACAAGGACATGGCACAGACATATGTGTGCTGCACACAACACAGAGCATGGCAATAACACTGTAGGAATGAGGCACAACATGCTGTCAGTGATAGGTAGATATATAGAACCTGTGTGCTGCCTGATGTGGAGCAGAACAGCATGTACACCACACATGGCGTGTGTAAAGGACATATTACCAACAATATGGAATGGACTACTAGTTGCACACAATTGACACACGTCGATGGCACATCCACAGTGTATAATAGCCACATAAGAATGGCAATCCACATCAGTATGGTACTACAGGAAATAAACAATGTTATAAGACGTGCCATGCACAATGAGGTATCAAGTGTGTGACACACCATAACCCACAATGGAGTAGGATACAGCAATGTAGTGTGATCCAACAAAACAACAGTATGTGTGCAGTGCAACATGCAGGGGCACACAACTAACACGGATGCACAGATGTGAAACCACCCCAGTAAGACATAATGGAGGACACCATGCAACAAGCACAGACACAACATAAGGAATGTAAGTTTAGTCACTATAATAACACTAACAATGAGTAATGTACATAAAACACTATTTATTTATTTAGTTTTTGTTGACCGGGTAAGTGCACTAGACAAATTCTGCCTATTTTCAGGCACAACCCAGGGGAGGGGGATACAGATGAAAGCCAACTGACCTTGAACCAGATTAAGCTGTTGGTGGTATTTTTAGCGAATGGGGGAAATTTGGCCAGGGCACTGGGGATATTCCCCTACTCTTTTCGAGAAGTGCCATGGGATCTTTAACATCCACCTGAACTACCACTAGAACAGGAAGATGGGACCTTAGTTTAACATCTCATCCAAAAGACGGCACCTCAGGAGTGCAACACCCCCCTCATGCTGCACTACAGAGTCAGTATTGGGATTTTAAACCACGTGTCTGGTATGGGGATAGAACCCACAGTCTTCTGATCTCCCAGCCTCAGAGGTGAGTGTGCTACCTGCTAAGCTACTGACACTGACAATAACTATACAATAGTAACAACATCATAAATAATAAGGAATGCAACAGGAACCAACACAATCTGTAAAAACAGTATGAAAACATTATTACTGTGAATGGTACAGCCATCATACAAACAAGTCTGAGAAATGGAGGTGTATACTAATGTCCATGTGTGTCCTGAGGGGCCAGAACATCACTGAGTGCACACAACTGTGCAGTAAGCATCTCACAGGTGGACGCGATACCCTGTACATGCTGACACATCACTGCCCAATGGCGACTGCAGTCACAGCTGCCACCCAGTGACCCTTCTCCCTCCACCATGGCACTGCCCACCACCACTGGCACCATGGATGCACCATCTTGTGACACCACTGGGTCTGGAACATCAGGGACAGGGTCCACATTGACGACGTCCTCCACAATGCCACCCACATCCTTATCAAATGTGGCTGATCCAGATCTACCCTGTACTGTGGACACATACTGCCATGTCTCCTGTGATGCCTCCAGAGTGCTTGACATGGTGTCCTCTGCATGGTGGACTGCAGGCACTTGTTGATGATGGTGAGCAAGGACATTTCTTGCATGCCTGGTAGACAGCATCCTCCTAGCTGCAAGGACACACCTCAGCTTCTCCTGCTCCCGGTGGATAATCAGGCATCCTGCAATGTCAAACAAAATACAAGGTGAGCATGGCCAGCACAACAATAGGCCAACACACAAACAGGCATAGTATGGAATGTAGAACAGTAACACACAGGCCTGGAATGTCAGGATTATCAACACAGTACATATAGTGAGATACATGTCCCCTCAGGAACATGGGTAACACCATACAGACACACCTGAGAAATCCAGCTGACATATGCAGCAGTATCCAGTGCATTTGTCAAGTTGGGCCAGTACAACCAGCAAATGGCACCCATGAAGCACAGTGCTCACAATGTCCGGGACAGTATGTGAGCCTGCACTAGCACAGGACATAGTAAGGCCTACTGGTCAAACAACTGCTGCATGACACAGGTGCACTGCCAGCCAACCAACATTCCACCCATCCAGTTTACAATTAGTGCTGCCAGAGCAGCAAGCATGAAGCAGCCAAACAAACAGTACACCCCAATAACACAGCCTACACATGTCGGTGAGGTATGCCCCACAGTCACAGTCCAGCAGTGCCTAACGTACCGCATATGCAGGCCATGTTGGAGTGCACAGCATGCACAACAGATGAGATGCTGTATCGACACTGGTACCCAACCAGAATGTGCAGAAAATGCACAACCAAACAGAAAGACAATCATGCCAGCAGTGCACAAAGCACAGGCCACGTGTATGCCTTCATGTCAGCCAGCACAGTGGGCGTCCCCTGTGTAAGCATAGAGTGTGGTGTGACAAGTAAGCCCACACAGATAGTGCCATGTGCACTGATGGTGTGACTGATGTTGTGGTCTGATGTTAACACACTGCATCCGCTGGAAAGGTAACGGTCTGGACAGTGCATGTACCTGCTGGTGAGTGCTGTGTGTCCCCATCCTACCCTCAGTACACAATATATTAATGGAAGGCACCCCCAGCCATGTGCCACACCGTCAGGACAACACATAATGTAGTACATGTATTGCACAGGCATTGCTCAACGAGAGACACAGTGTGACAGGTGCTATGGGCCACATGACAGGGCAGGTGTATGATACACAATCACAGTCTGGAAACAGATTTCTACCTATGACAGATGGTTACAGATGCAACACCATGCAACACAATGTCATGATTACACAGACTGCAGGACCCTGGCCCTGGCACTGCCACACTTCCATAGTGGACCAGCAATGGACAGTGAACCAACAGCAGTGAACACCATCGCATGTACACTACTGTGATGCCTAGCTAGTGGGCACAGGTGACAGTTGGAGGAGGATGTACTGCACATGCAACATGAACCAAGAGGCACACAACCACAGTATATATAGAGTGCTACAATATAACACACACAATGCAACATGGTGAGTAACACACTGTAGAAGGAACACAGGAAGGTATAACACGTGGTGCAGCAGGACAAAGGTATGTGGGGACAGGCATCGTGCACACTACAACTACACCCTAGAACATGGTGGGGAGCCTGGACATGAGTGGGGACAAGATGTACATGAAAGGTACACAAATGACTGATGTGGAGGTGTGCCATATGCTGAGTGCACAAAAAGTGACAATACGTCATGCTAATACAACGGATGGTGTACCATCCAGTAGGAGGATGGCATGCACATCCCAAGGAGACAATGCTGGACACTGTGACTGTGATACTGGAGGATGTCATGATGGTGCACAGAGTGGCCACTAATCAGAGGCTCGGATGATCATTGTGTATGGTAGGGGGCATGGTAGTTGGGAGTCTCAGAGTGTGGAGTGAATGTTGCTGGAAGATGCCAAGGTGGTGGTCTTGTGCTGGCCTGGGGTGGATGCGATTCTGGGTCATGGTACAGTTGCATGTGTACAGTGTTGAGTCCACAATGGGCTGTGTATTCACCATATGCAATGATCATGGCCCCCCCACCTGCAACACCCTGTAGTATGATATCCCATTGTGGAGGTGTGCATAGTGCTAAGCCCTCCAGGGGGGCATCCCCTGGCATGGATGTATGTTGCCAAGGCCAGAGCAATGTATTGTGTAGCATGGGGTGGAGGGACCCATACAAAAAGTATGTTGGCAATGTACACCCACCATAGGAACAGATGCATTCCTGGAATCACCCGTGTGCCACAGAACCATGTGACACAGTACGAAGGCACACCACTCCTCCTCCACACAGAACACAACACCATCCTACCATGCACACCACAGCAACATGTGGCAAGTGTCCAAGAGGCAAGGACATTGCTATCCAACCATGTATGTGATCGCTGTTGTCATGGTGCATCATCACTAATTACACATAACGGTGTATGCGTGGAGCTAAGGCTATACACAGCCATGGTCTGTGTCCCCATCAGGGTGGCATGGACACATGCACAGCCCTGTACACACAACAGTCCCCACACAATGCCCAAAGTATGTCTTTTACCACATCCCGGCAGCGGTCAGCAATGCATAACAGTTCATCAAATGTATTTGATGGTGTCAGCTATACACAGTCACAGACCATGGCCAATGCCAGACAGTGGTGACATTGCACCCTGTGATGTGTCCAATGTGCACAAATAGCACCCCTGCAGGTGTGTCACATGACATGTATAACACGTGGCAGCAGACCACAGTATAACCACCACAGGTGTGACCCATGACCATGCAGAGTACATGTGGAGGGACACCAAAAGCAAAATGACAGCCCTGTAATGGGAGGATGAGTAAGACAAACAAGGAAAGCCATGTCATGTGACATGGCTGTGCATACGGCAGTGGTGCAGTGCTATGGGGCACTGTGGAACACGGGTACAAGATGAGACATCATGCCACAATGGACACATGGTACAGGCCTGGGTAGCACACACACAGCAATGTCACCTGTAACATGACACAGGTGCACATGACAGACAATACAGCCTCAGCAGCTGACACAGCTCACAGACAGTGCTATGGCTATGCAAGGTCATTGTAGCCACAGAACGTGGACTGACAAGCGCTGTGTGCCCCTGTCATGGGCTGCACAGAGGGAACAAACTCCATGGTGACATGCTACAGAGTGTGCCCAGCCATGCCTGCATGATGGACCCAATAGCAAAGGGCCACACAGTGAAAGGAAAAGACGACAATGCCACCAGACACAACAGCCATGGGACAAGGGCTGTGACTGTGTGTACAGTGATCCCCCAACATGCAGCTGACCCACCATCCTGCAACCATGATAGCCCCCCCACCATACCACAACACCTGCAAAGAGTGCTATGTTGCACAGTATACCAGCCTGTTGGGGAGAGGCATCCAGTCCCCCACCATACATGCAGTGAGGCGATCACCACAGCCGTATACCCTGGACAGGTGCTGTACGACCACCTGTGAGACATACGGTTAACCTCACTCTTGTGACACCCATCCATATGTACACATTGCACAACCCTACAGGATACTAACAAATCCTACCACATCACCCATATCCATCCTGTAACACATGGCATACATGGCATGGATGTAACGGGGTCCCACGTAGGAAGGGAAATGCATACCAGTACCATCAGTCTGTTGGCCAGTGTTAGAACACACCCACCCTGCAACTGTCCAATGTCATGTCTGGTAGCCAGTATTGTGCAAGGTATTCCTAAGACGGCCTGCTCATTGCCCTGTACAGGGTGATAGGAACCCACACCCATCCAAAGATATATACCATGCCATGAAGGCCAGCACGATGGTGCCCTGTGATGCATAAATCCTGCACTGAGCACAGATGTCCATCAGCAGGGAGGAGCGGTCATCAGCAAGGGATGCACTGTTGGTGGGTGAACATGCACAGATCATTGGCAGTGGACCTGCTCTTGGAGACAGCAATTGCGGCAGGGGAGGTGGGCCGCAAAGGCGTCAATGGAATATTGGAAGGGTCCATGCCATGGGCTGCATTGGCAGCAGAGGGCCAGGGGAGTGTTATGTGGCAGCAGGGAGTGCAGAGGGGTGGGAGGAACAGCTGCAGGTGGATGTGGATCTCATGGCACACAGGATGCAGTGTCCACACCTGTGGATAGCCTATATGAAGGGATCTGCACAGCCAACATTCAGGACAGCCACAGGAAAGAGCTGTAATTGCCTCCCTGCTTCCCGGGTCATCCCTGACTGATATGTAGTAGTCAGAAGTGGAGGGGGTGAGGTGATAGGAATGGACTGGTCCTGGGGACCTTTGAGCCCTATGGTAATTGATGGACATGCTGGATAGGGGTCTGTATACTGTAGCCTTTGGAAATGTGACAGCCATCTGCTTGGTGGATTGGGGTATTCATGCAGCATTGGGATAGCAATTAACATAGCTACCTGCTGGATTGGGGTCTGTTCATGTAATACCAGGGGAGCAAACTACACCGTGAGGGTTGGCAGTGGTCCAGGGAACCTTTGGCATATGATGATACTGAGATGGGAGCACATATGACAACAACAGGCATCATTGGTAGTGTGATGTGGTGTATGGGGGTGTGTGGCAGCACCAGTACATGACTGGGCTAGGATGTCCGGGGATGCCCATGGTGCCATTGGATGGCACAGCATGGGGAGGGTTGAGGGCATCTGGAGTCAGCTGGGAGAAAAGAGGGGGTTAGAATGGGAAGGATGGAGAGGTGGTGGACAAAGTGGTGCCCCACATGCAACAGCACCGGGTGCTGATGGCATGACCACAGGGAAAGGGGCCAATGTGGGCACACAAGGTGCACACGGGGACCCTGGAACACCAGCAAACAGCCAGGTGTCTGGGGATGGCCCAAGGGAACCATGATGAGGGATGGTGGTGAGGGGGGACATTAGGCATAGTAAATGCCTGTACCCTCTACGCCAGTATGTATATGAAGGGAGGATAGAGGGGGAGGAGGCAGGCAGAGGGGGTTCGGATATGGGGTGCAAGGATGGAAGAAGAGGGCCTATCTCCTAGGTAGAAAGCTGGTAGAGGACACAGTCCACAACATGGGAAAGGGGAATGTAGGAGGATATGAAGTGACAGGGGTGCTGCTAGAGGGGATGAAGATGGAAACTCTGGTCCAAGGATGGCAGTTGAGCATGCGATCCATAGTGAATGTGAAACATTGTGCAAGTATGGAGACGACATGGAAAGTGCTGCTGAGGAGGAAAGGAAGGATGGTGGATGTAGGGATGTGGCAGACAAGGTGAGGCTTGGCTCCAGAAACAAACATCACAGAGCTAGCGGGGGTGAGGGATTCAGTAACTCATGTAAGTGTAGTGGCACTGTTGGGCAGAACAAAATCACAAACGTGGAGAGCTAAAACAGGCAGAAGCAGAGAAAGGGTGTTGGGGATAAGAGCACCCACAGAGGTTCTGGCTGTGTTCCCCAACTAGCCAGTGATGGACCCAATGAGGGACACCCATATCCTGTGTGTGGCCTACGTGGATGGGGACTATGTGCAGATCATGGTAGTGACGGAGGCCCTGGCTGCAGGGGACCATGACACAGTGTGGTCTTGAATGATGGAGGGTGGGCCTGGATGTGCAGGGACGATGTTACTTGGCAGTAGGGGAGCCAATAGGAGAAGCATGTGGGACAACCCTAAGGGTCACCTGAGGGGGCCAGGCCTAGGACTGGATGAGGAAGGCAGATGGGACATCACAAAACAGGGAATACAGGCTGCCACAAGGCCATGTGCTAGGGTGTGGGACAAGGGAGGGAGGACTCGCAAGGCATGCAGGTGGCATATTGAGGGCCATGAGGCACTAAGGGAGCAGTGGGCTGCCTACAGTTGTGACACACACACGAGAGGAAATGAGGATTCGGGAATCCAACACTGCACAGCTATGCAGCTCACCAGAGTAGTATGAGGGGAGAAGGGCTGGACAGAGATGAGGCTGGTGCAGGGGATATGGGGCATGGAACCGGGCTACATGAGGTATATTGGGGTGTGGATAAAGGTGAAGCACTTGCTCAGTAGGTGCAAGTCAGCTGGGGTGTGGGTGGAAGAGGCTGGAGAGCAGGCAGAGATGCTGAATGGGTACATCACCTCGGTGTCCACTAGGAAGGAGGCTGGTGGATCCACAATGAAGGGGGAACAGGATATGACAGGGGAAGCTGAACTGCCCAGTGAGCACCTAATGTAGATCACGGTGCTGTGGATGCGCTCACTAACGAGGGGAAATGGCCCATAAGGCCGGGGGGGATGGTGTAGATATCCCTATTGGATGGGTGGGGAAGGCCCCAGGTCCATTAGCAGGGACTCCACTCAGTTGTCCGCCGCTATTCAAACCAAGTTGCTGTGGGAGATGGTGGAAATCATGGCTTCACCACTGATGGATGCCTGTCACAAGTTGCTGCAGATGGGGAAGGTGCCAATGATTGGAGGCAAGCACATGTTGTGCCACTCCATTGTGGGTGACTGAGGGGTGTGACAGATAACTATGTGGCCAACAGGTAGATGGTGTTGGTGAAGACGATGGAGGGCATGCTACAGGTGAGGATGGAGGTTGACATGGAGGGCAAGGGGTACCTGGATGATCGACAGCATGTGCGTGTTCAAGATAGATTGTGTCACACCAGCCTTGTACAATGTCATGGGTGGGCGACGTCAGCACTCAATGGGGGGACACCCATGGGTGTCCTGTTCTAGGACTGCAGACAGGCATCTGCTCCAGTCTCTCACAATGGCATGCTGAAGGATCTGGGGTGGATGGGGTTAGGCCTGCTAATGGTAACATATATTGGACAATGGCATCCTGGGTGCACATACAGAGTAGTGGAGGGGGGAAGCCACAGCTCCCAGAGAATTCATAGGTGTGGTGCCTGCCCCTGTACAATGCCTTCATGTACAAGATCAGAGTAGGTATCGGAAGCACACTGAGTCTCATTGCAGATGACCCACAGCTGGAGGCAGTGGTGGAGGGGGAAGAGGGATGACTGGCCCTGCAAAAGGGGCTGGATAACCTGGACAGGTTGTCCCACACCTGTTTAGTGACATGCAACCCCTCCAGGTGCAGGGTGCTACACCTAGGCATGGATGCCCTAACCATGTATACACCCTGGGGTTGAGAGGGTTGCAGGTCACTAAAAGGGACAGGAACATGTGAGTCCTGGTGGATACTAACATGACTAGGTTGGAGCAGAGGTTGGGGCTGGGATGAGGGTAGATGGGATGCCTGCCTGCCTCACTAGGGGTAGTACTGTTAGGGGCAGGAGGTGTATCCGCTGCTGTACACCAGCCTGATTAGACCACACATGGGGTACAGTGAGCAGTGTTGGATGCCTTACCCATATAGGGACATCCAGCCTCTTGCACAGGTCCAAGGGAGTACACACCAAATGATCCAGGGCCTGGAGATCTGACATGTGAGGAGCGACTAGGGGAGCACATCCTGTCTTCGCTTGAGGGGAGGAGGGCCCGGGGGACATGATATGAGTATACGAGGACCCCAATGGAGTGAATATGGTAAGCCGGGATGTGTACCTGGGGCGGAAGGAGGGGATCCACACCAGAGGACATAGCAGGATGTAGGAACGGGGGGACTAAGGGAGAAGGAGGGTGGAGGTGCATCACAGAGAGAGTGGTGGATCCATGGAATGCGCTGCCCAGGGTGCTGATATAGGCAGCTACTGTGGCTGTGTTCGAGTGAGGATGGGATAGGGATAGGCAAAGGGTTGTGATGTGGATGGTTACCTGGGGGCTGGGAGATGGGGACTGTGGAATAGTGGCAGGTGGCAGCTAGATAGCTATTGTACCCATTCAGGGTGGTGAAGAAATGGCAGACATGTTAGACCAAGGGGCCTACACTACTGCCGTATAGTATGTTACTTGGTTAGTATGTTGACACCACCGTGTCTTGTCTCGACAGTGTGCACTGCAACCGTACATCACCTAACTGCTAGCAGATATACTGGGTACATTCTATGAGTAGTAACATTATGCATCTACTGACAGTGACACACACTTGGAAAGGAGTGACACATACCAGCACCCTACGTTGACTATACTGGGGACACCTGCAACACTCCATGTCAACCACCAGAGCCGACATGCAGTATTCATCTGCAAACAGACTGCAACCACTCTGTGCCCCATGTGAGGCCACCACATTTAACAGCACAAGTGATACACAGACCATCCACATACCGTGTAGCGCCACACAAGTATATGCCATGGGGATGTACTAATCCTCACACTGGCAGCCTGTGCTGCATGGCCTGCAGCCCATCACTGTGTCAAAGGACCAACCTAGCTTCCAACAATACACATACCAGCAACACACTGGGAACACATGGCGCACAGGGCCACTGCGTCCATCAATCACTAAGTACTGGATTTGCACTGCATGGCCATCCCCCATGTGCCTTTTGGCCACAGCATAGTACACTCTCCTGTCTGACTGTGAACATCCGTCATGGACTGACATATGTTGCTACTTGTCCAGGGGCCCACCAACACATACACAGTGCAACTGCATCACTGTACAGGATGCTGTCCATGTGTCACCACTGGGATCACATGTGTCTCAGTGGTCTGTATACACCTGCAGCATCAGTCGTCCTTCCATGTGAATAGCCACCACGTGGTATAACAGCATGTACCAGGACACACACTGTGTGCAGGATGTATTGCACATAACAGACACTGGTCCTAACAGGCATACTGACAGTGAACTGGGCAACCACAGAGGACTACAACCATCACCCAGACGTGTTCACACACAGTGCCTGTGACATGTCATTGCCCTGTCCTCTGTAGGCCATCCAACCATCCCGCCAGCACCAACCCAGGCCAAACCATGCAACATATGCACCATCTGTGAGTCCCACACAGTCATGGGTATAGGACTGTTGGAAACATAATGTGCATGCTGTTGATCCCCCAACATTCATGCACACACCCCTATGTATGTCTACATACCTGTGTTCATGTGTATCCATCCTACTCTGACATATAACTAGATGTCCCATAGACCCCCCACAATGCCCAGTCCCAGCCACAGCTATCTGGATGACAGTGTGTCAGTCATGACCCCTGTAGCACCATGGCCACCATCATGGTCCACCCCATGGCCTCACCCACATACCACATCCCCGGATGCACTGAACACCCCACCACCTGCCCACGTCCCCCGTGAACCCCTAGCCTGGACAACTGGCCATCTGTGGCTATCACATCACACAACGTTCCCAGGTACATGTCCCTGTGGCACATGCCTTCATGGGTATTCTGTTCAGCTACATATGCAGCCATCCCTGGGTGGTCAGACCGATATCAGCGGAACCATCTGTCCATCACCCATCATGGTGATTTATGGCCCCCTAGATAGGCTACCAGGGACATGGGTCAGAAGTGAGAAGCACCCTTGTTCAGTGTGACACATACAGTATATAGTGATGCTCACACCCAGTAGGTGACCCAGACACAGGTATGTCCCTTACACCATCACACAAGTGGGGAATGTGTACCATTACGTCCAAATCTAGTTGCCTCACAGCACAGTGGCACCAGGTACCATACCAAAATGTCCTCAACATGGCCTGCTGACATGCCTATGTGTTGTATGCCATGACACAGTCCAAGACAGCTAGGTCTACCTCACCCACAGTCACTGTGGCCACAGTCTAGCAACCCCTCCCACTGTGACCTGTCACACCTTTCACCAGGCCTGTCCTACTGTGTCTGTGCCCAAGGGATGGCCACAGGCACTGTACCTTACACCCAGAATCATGGCAATGTATCCATAAGGCCAACATCCCAGCATCCCACACGCCTATGATGACCATGTATCAGCACCTAGGTTGTCATCTCCCCCACTGTACCTGCTTACTATGTTCCTGGTGACAGGCCACACTATACATCACATCACACATCCGGTGGTGTGTGTGTATAGTTTGCACTATGACCAGAATATCCTGCTGCACACCTCCACAGAAGGTCTGTGGCTTGGCTGCACATTGTCATGCAGCCCCCTGAGCAGTTGCAACAATATTGATCCCCTCCAAGTCCTGTCCACCCCACACCCATCCTCACCATTGTTCCCACCCTGGTGCACTCACCAATTGGGGGTGGGAGGCATGTGGCTACCGACTGTGGAACCCCTGCCTACCAGCTGTACCCGTGCCTACCATCCTAGGTATACAGACATGTGTCCCTCTGGAGTACACTACCCATGCAGGAAAAGCCCTCCCATGTCTGACCCAACATAGCAAGACCCCTGTGTTTATGGTGAAGTGCCTGACCACTGTGGACCCCCAACAGCCATACAGTGACTGGTACCGCATGCATGAGACCCTCCCAACAATGATATTGCAAAGTAACTGTTACTCATGGTGTTGGTGTACAGCAGTTGCCAGCTGTAGTCTCTGTGCAGCACCTGCAGCTTCCACCTGCCTCTGGCTGAAGCGTGTCACCCTGACACCGGACACACCTGTGTAGGGGATGCATAACACTTGTCACAATATGTCAACAATGGCTCATGCTGAACATCATCCCTACACCACAACAGTGACTGATGCTGGTATGTTACAGTTAGTGTTTTGATACATAGCTGTCTTTGTTGGGTATAGACTGTTGACAACACAGCACACAGGTATGTGTACAGGACATGGCTGGGTAACACACCATTGTGCAAACACAACCCATGTGGTGACAGCACAGGCTACATTTGGATGACAGATGAATGCCACCATGACCCTTATGTTCAATGGAAGTGGTACTGCATGATTACCGCACAGCTGGTACAGTATGTAGGTATGTGCATACATGACTCATACAGCTATGCATGCCTACAGTGTTGATGGTTGTCAGCTGTGGCTTTGCAGTTGCAGCACATGTACTGGACCATATGACCACTGTTGACCAATGCACCATACTGTACTGCATCAAGGCATTTGGTGGTTTTATACTACATGCCAACAGCCCGTGCATAACATGACAGGCCACAGCCATGACACAGCAGTATGGAGCCAGCCAACCCTGTGTCTGACTGTGACAATGATAGGCAGTACACCATTCAGTCATGCTCTATTACCTGTCACACCTCACGTGTGACCTTGTCTCATGCACTGTTGGGTGAGATATAACACAGTGACATACCTGTGCCAGCTGTCCTGTATGTACAGAGTACTACAGTGTCTGTGAGCAATGTTGATGACACAGGCCTGGTGACATGCTTGTACTGTCAATGAGCGGCCTGGTGATTGCATATCTGCACATCACCTACACCATGGCACAACCCAGGGTGTGGGGGTTGACCAAAATGTGTATTACTAGCACGGCCTGTATGTGGACCACTGTGACAGTCACATGATGTACTCAGTACCATCCAAGACATCCGATGACAAAGCACAGCACCGCTGCATGTAGCACACACCACAGTAATGGCGTGAACCTCCCCTGCCCATGACACCGGTGATTTGCAACACCATACATGCAGTACTGTGTCTGTCAGTGGGAGTGTCACATCCCCATGGCCAGGACCTGGATGTAACAGTACCGTATCACACAGTGGGTGTGGGGAGTCGAACACTGGACAGGGGGTCATGCAGACATATGGTGCTGTGCCATCCAGGACATGGCCACACGCACCATGCACAACATCCAGGGACACAGATACCCAACTTGCATGGCTGTGATCTGCAGTGTGGTACACTGTACTGTTGACAATAACCATGATGTGTGTACTTGACACATGCTAGCACCATGCATATATGACGTTACACATTACACAGCCTTGTACTCACCTGCTGCTGTCCTCTGTGCCTCCTGCTGTTCCGGTGCCACCAGCCGGAACAAATGTGGCTCCCTCAACTCCACATCATTCCACTTGTGTTTTAACTGGGTCACGGTCCTGTGCACACCACTTGTGAGGTATAGGTTCCTGGCAATTGCTCACCGGACCTTGCCCCTCTTTTTGGGTGAGTGTAATGTCCTCCTTGGTGGCAGCAGTATGGCTGCACACTTCTTGATAAGGTCCAGCAATGCTGCTGTCTCAGCATCGCTGAAGTTGGGAGACTTGACCCTTTCTGCCATCATCAGCTGCCTGTAACTGTGTCTGTCTGAAGCTTGTTGTGGCACAGACTGACACACCCATCCAGCAGTACAGGCATCAAACTACTCAGAAGACCACTGTGCAGCACATGCATCTGTTCCTGCATGTGTGTGACATGTAACTGTACATTCCACGCACATGCACGGATTCCACGGTGAAATCACACATGTGCGCGAACATAGCAGTCATTTACACACACATGCGGTTATTCCATGGAAATGTCTCACACAGGATGTGAATCATTGTTTCCTCATAATTATCATATGCATGTGCCAGCAATGGCCTGTGTTGTTGCAATGTCCTGCAGGCATACCCATGACAGCCACCCCATCCCCATCCTGTGGCCACCTGTGTTGGGTATCTGCATGACTGACATGGACACATGTGCATGCAGTGGTGCACATGTTGTTGTTACACCCTGGGTGACAACTGTCACAGCTACTGTGTGGCTGTTGTGCAAGTCTGCCACTCTCACACCATGGCAGGCTAGGCCACAGTCCCCAGGGCCCGCAACCCCCAGCAGGGTATGACAATGTGCATGTGTAACAATGGTAGTTAACAGTACCCCACCACACCACTGTACATGGATAGCACATGTGGACATGCCCCGCAGTGGGCTGACACCAGGCAATGTTATGTCCCTCACCCATAATGCTGCTGCGACACATGCCGCAGGGTACAATGTATTATACACTGTCATGCGTGGATCCTGGCGTATGATGGGGGGGACCATTGCATCCCTCAGTGGGGGGTGCAGCAACTGGTCAGAGGGTCTGTGGGGGTGGGGCCAGGGGCTGAAACACAATACAAACATCAATGGCCTGCAATGTGGGTTGGGATGACTGCCCCCGCCCCCCCACCTGGCGTCATTATGTACAGGTCATCGGTTGGGCAGCACAGCAGGGCCACCATCCTGGCATGTCACCCATCCTGAGGCACATCGGTCATCCAGTACTGCATTATGGATAGGTGTGTACTGTGTTTTACCCATATCTGGGCTATGTCGCTTGAAGGGTCACTCAGTGTTTATGGCATCAGGGACGTGTGTGCCACTGCCATGGCATATGCACATCGCATGAGTCTTGGGGCCACCTAGTGTTGTGATGCATGTCTGTCACCATCCCATTGCTGTCACAGTGGAGATGTGAATGTACATACATCAGAGTATTGTATTTGTGCATGAGTACACAGCCTATTACCCATGTCATGTGATATGTGTCCATCTCTTTTGCAGGTGACAGTGGATACCCACTCAGGCCCTGGCTCATGACACCAGTGATAGCACCACAGATACAGCTGGAGGAGAGGTACAATGCTGCACATACGTGGACACGATCTGTGACAGAACGTACATTCAGTCTACTGAAGAAGCAGTTCCGGTGTCTGTCGACCTTGGGGGGGCACTGCAGTATACCCCAGAAAAGGCATGCAGGATATTCGTAGCATGTTGCATACTGCACAATATCACCCTGTCCCACTGTATGCCACCACCAGAGGTACTGCAACAGGACGACGATGATGATGATGCACAAGAGATGCCAGCACCACCATCACCAGCAAGGGACCAGTCCAGTCAAGCAGCATTGGCCAGCCAGGCATGAGATAGGCTCATCAGACACTGCTTCTAGCACAGTAACATGTGCCTCAGCCATCAGTGCCTCATCCAGTTGTGTCATCACTATATACCCCTTATATGCCGAGGTGTGCTACTTACATGACTGCCATGTTCTCATTGTGTGTATTATTGTTCATCACCTGTGCTGTTTCATTTGTCCTGTTGCTGGGGGGCCTGTCAATGGATGCCTATTGTGAATGATAAGACTAACTGTTGTACAAGATCATTTCTTGGGGTGAGGAAACCCAATTTACTACATATTCCTTGGTCTGTAACAGGTTACAGGGTTCTACTCAAGTATAAGGATACAGCACATTCATACACAGTATGTCATGTACATGTATTGTATGAATGCAACCGAACATCATTCATCCGTGTACAGTACTAAATACAGTAAACACATCTACAACATTGGCATTGAGCTGTCATTCATTTGTGTAACATGTAGCTATACCTGTGCAGCTCGGTAGTCACAGTTCATTCATTATGTCATTCATGCCAACCTCTAGCCAGACCATTCTGGACTGTCATGACATGCTGTTGCACACATTAACAACAGTGGGCTGAAGCTGTATAATGGATATGGCATGTGGACTGGGCACTGTCAGGTAGCATGGGGTCTATGTATGCAATCAGTACATTATTGCCACTGTGTCATGGTCAGTGTTACTGTTAGGTCAATGCACGTCATGTCTGCGCTCCTGACATATGTCCTGTGGACAGGTGCACCTCACAGGGCAACATATCGAATCCTGTTCCCTAATGGGATATGGTACATATCCACACATTTACATCAACATGAACACGCACAACTACCTGTGCATGTCAGATGGTCCACTCATTGTGCTGTACATGGAGGGATGGTCAACATGTCCCATGGGGCATTTAGACAGCTGGTGGGGTAAAACAGCACCACTGGAGTGAAGGCACACTGACCACTGTCATTTGAAATGAGGCTGGGTCCAAGTGCATTGCATCCACACAGCTCCTTGGGTATCCACGGTAACAATAGTGATGTCCATGTCCAGACAATTGTCATGTGGAGACATACTTCATGGGCCTACATGAACACGCCTCCACATGTACATGATGGAGTTGATGGGCAGGCACACAGCACGCAGTGTGCACAACTCCACAATGCTGTGTAGCATGCGGCATCATCGACACATCATGCACAATAGATGGCGGCAGTCCCACTGTCTGTGCCGCCACTTACACAGGGCCACTGTCAGTGACCACAACAGCATGGGTGTCAGTGTCCTTGGTCATGTGCACATGTGGCATGTGTATGTCACATGCAGCCATGCATCCAGGACACTGTCCTCCCTGTGGGGGGAATGGAGTGCATGCTTGGATGTGTACATTACATGAGACACCTGGTTAGTGCAGCATGGTGCTCATGGCTGTATTGAGAGGCATTGCATGTCCCTGTCTTTCTGGTACACATACAAGGTATGTGTCTTGCATATGTCAGGTATGTTCCATCAACCAGCCTAGGGGACAGCATGTGGTCCATTACACTGTACACCATAAGGTGATTCACAGAGTGGTCACAACAGCCATGGTGCATAACCATCATGTACATCATGCACTATGTGCTGCCACATCCAGATGTTTGTGTGGAATGTGGCCCATGCTGCCAACACCTTAGGTGCTCCAGAGCCACATCTGACTGGTGTTTGTTTATCACACAAATCATGGTAGGCTGCTAGTGTAACACCACACATGTATGTAGGTGGGTAGGGCATGTGTACAGGCTACCTAGCAGTATCAGGCAACAGACACACGTTAATGTGGTCACTGTACTAAGGCCGACTACATCACATACTGCTTCTGTGTCACATGTCAGCATTACGATGTTACACATTCATGGCATGGCACACGCACAAATAAGGACATGCTACAGATGTCTGCGTGAGTGGGACACATACAGTGTTGAATGGCTACAGGTACAATGCCACTAGGTATCATCCAAGACATGGTTCTGGTGTCCCCTTACACCTGTGAATCATCATACTGCTGCCATCTGGTCTGCCACATGTGCAACATGTGCGTGTGGCACTGCAGTCAGCATGCATGGCATGCACACCTTCTGTGGGTCATGCCATGACAGTGCAACACTCACATTATGCATGCTGCTGCGTTTGAGGCATGTTTGTCTACCTCTATGATGTTGCAGTACTGCGGCACATCGGTCACATGTGACACAGCCCTGTGATATCAGGTCAAGAGTCCTATACCAGCCCATTTACAGAAGAGTATACCAGCCCATTTACAGAAGAAAAGGTTCTGAAAGAACTCTTAAAACTGAAGGTGGACAAAGCAATGGGGCCTGATGGGATTCATCCCAGAATTCTAAAAGAACTAAGGGTGGAATTAGTGACACCACTGACTACCCTGTTTAACAAATCATGGGAGGATGGGGTGATACCCGAGGACTGGAGGAGGGCAGATGTGATTCCCTTCACAAAAGTGGGAGCAAGGCAGAAGCAGGAAACTACAGACCTGTTAGTTTAACCTCAGTGGTAGGGAAAATGATGGAATCACTTGAAGGAAAGAATTGTCGAGTTTCTAGAGGCCAGAGGGGCACAGGACCCAAGGCAGCATGGATTCACAGGCGGAAGGTCATGCCAGACAAATCTGATAGATTTCTTTGACTGGGTGACCAAAGTAGTAGATCAGGATGGGCTGTGACATGGCCTACCTAGACTTTAGCAAGGCATTTGACACAGTCCCACACAAAAGATTAATATACAAGTTAGTAGCCTGGGAGTGGGTCCCAAGATGACAGCCTGGGTAAAAATTGGCTGGAGAATAGGACACAGAGAGTAATAGTAAATAGAGTCCACCTAAAGAAAGGGGTTACTAGTGGGGTACCACAGGGTTCAGTATTAGACTGTCCTCTCAATGTCTTTATAGTTACATTGCAGAGGGACTGGAAGGAAAGTATGTCTCTTTGCAGATGACACAAAGATCTGCAACAGAGTTGATGCACAAGGTGGGGTGGAAAGGATGAGAAGGACTTGGCAAGGTTAGAGGAATGGTCAAATGTATGGCAGCTTAGATTCAATGCTAAGAAGTGCAGGTAATGCACCTGGGAAACAAAACCCAGGGAAGAGTACACAATGGGGGTGAGATACTAACAACAACAAAATGGAAAGGGACCTGGGGTAGTCATATCAGATGACCTAAAGGTGGGCAAGCAATGTGAGAGGGCAGCAAGGAGGGTTGGGGGATACTGGGATGCATAGGAGAGGCATCACCAGTAGAAAACAGGAAGTTATTATCCTCTGTACAGACAGCTGGTCAGACCCATCTGGAGTACTGTGTGCAGTTCTGAGACCCAGTCTGCAAAGACATAGACAGGATGGAAGCTGTCCAGAGGAGGGCAACTAAATGGTGCAGGATCTGCACCGGAAGACATATGAAGAGAGACTTAAGGAGCTTAATATGTATAGCCTCGAGGAAAGGAGGGAGAGGGGGGACATGATAGAAACTTTCAAGTACCTCAAGGGAATCAACAAAGTCCAAGAGGGTAGCATCGTTCAAAAAGAGTGTGCAAGAACAAGGGGCACAATTTGAAGATAGAGGGGGCTGCTCAGAGGTAATTTAAGGAAGTATTTTTCACAGAGGGTTGTGGATGCATGGAATGGCCTTCCGGAGGAAGTCGTGAAGTCAAAAACAGTAGTGGAATTCAAGCATGCATGGGACAGTCATAAGGCAATTCTAGGGGGTTGGGGTAGAAAGAAGTAGGCTGCTGGTTAACTAGGATCTGCAGCTTATCCAGTAGGCGGGGAAATGGGCAGACTGGGTGGGCCAAGCGGTCCTTATCTGCCGTCAAATTCTATGTTTCTATGTCTTGTGTTGTGCTGTATGCTTTCCCTGTAGTGTTATCAGTGGTCACAGATAGATGCCCTTACACATCCGTGGGCATCACCATGTACCCTGGGTGGCTACCTGGCTGCCATATGCCTCTCATAACACTCCCAGTCACACAGCCCTGGGTCACCTTGACTACAGGCCACGTCCACATGAGTCATGGCCATTGCACATGTTGGTCACACACCAATGGTCTGAATGCATCATGTGTCCCATGCCAAGGCACCGTGGGACCCTTGATGTACTAGGCTAGTCTGTGCTACACAGTCCCGATAGTGGTCCCCACCCTTGAACGCACACCTGTGGGCTGTCACCAGGCACTGGGTGGTGGATGCCTGTTACCCTGTACTACATTGCACATGTGGTACACAGGTGCCTCCATGTGATGCACAGGTTTTCCTGTCACTCTGTGCATCAGTGTTGTGCCAATATCCTCGTCCCTGGACTGTCAGGTGTCACAACATTACATCACATGCCCCCCATAGCCCTTGTATCATACAATATACGTCCAGCCCTACAGTGTCCAGCGCTATTATATGGGCAGCACATCCATGTGTGACATGTGGTGCAGAACAGACCTAGTCTGACATTGATCACAATGTTCACACTGCACAGTCTACCATGTGGTATAGAATGATACCCAACTGCAGGTATGACAGTTCCATGCATTTTTAGGGTCAGCATGGTATGACAGGGATAGCACTGCACTGGCTAGGGCTACCCTGCTGATGACACAGCTGAGACAATGGGGGTGTAACTGTGTGGCAGTCATATCGGCCATGATGGCATTACAGGTGCAGTCATGTCACATGCACTGGACGGCACTACTGTGTGTCCCCTGGTCATTCAGTGCAGGGCACTGTAATGCTATAGGCATTATGCATTACAACACTCATCATTGCCTATGCAACACATGTACTGGAGGATTACCATTGATGGACACTGCGACCAATTCAACTGCTGTGTCCACCAATGTATGGTGTTTCTTTACTGTGCCATGCGTATTGGTTGTTAACAGGCACATGGATCGGTGATGTCATTGGCACATGGGTGTGACATCATTGGACTTGCTGGGTGACACATCTGTGGTTCAGGACTGCTTGCATACATCTCGATGATAGCTCATTGGCTACACACTCTGTGCAGGACTGTGGCATGTGTTTGGGAAATGGGTCACTGCACACACTGTCACTATTACCATATCTACACCATGTACCTAGGTTGTGTGGTACTCAGGTATCCATTGGTCACACTGCTGTTGTCAATGTGGACGACAGCATAACATTGTCATGTACTAATATCACCACCGCAGACAATGGTGTTGCAGAGTGTCAATGTGTATGTGTGTGGCATTCAGAGTTACACTGGCAGACCTGGTACATACTGCACATGGCACACACATACCCATCCAGACAATGCTTGGTTATGTTTCATGTCCTTGTGGCATGTGCCACATTAGTCATATGCACGCATTTGGATGTTCATGGGATGTAGTGCTGGTGGCCTGGATGGCACAGACATGCAGGCTGTACCACATTTGTCAACCCATACTGCTGGTCAGACACATGTCCGGGATGTGCACATTGGGACAGGTGCTGTGCATGCCATACATGTATGTGGCATCACACAGTATTGAGGCCGAGAACACAACACATGACATGTGAGTGTATGTGCAACTGTTTGTCAGCAGTGTGCCAGGGGATGACACACCCTGTGCGTCAACACACAGGCAGGCCACCCTTTGGGGACAACAGAGAGTTTTACACACACACATTCAGAACTGGAACATCTTTATTGACAGTACCAGTGCATAACACTGTCCACCAGTCAATGACTATACAATGTCATTCAATGTTGTACAGACAAACATAAACTGTATGACCTCTCCATCAGGCTACTTGCCATCTGCAACATAATTAACGCATGATGCATTCTGTGGCATTGTCATACTGTATAACATATTCAATATATCCAATGTCACAATATAATACTTCACTAGTCATGGTGTCACGCACTACTGGATTGTCCAGGTTTACATCACTATCTATAGCTCCCATGTTATGGTGAGCAACATATGGAAGACATTCAGAGCTTTGGACTGATAACTGATGTAACTCCAACATGATACGAGTGCTCCACTAAGCCTGTTCATGTGGGTTCATGTGATGTTGCAACGGTCACATATGAGTGACCCGTGACATGTAACACTTGCCTGTCCCTATCTTTGCAGCATGTCACTCAGGTGCCTGGTGACCTACACCATATGCCAATGTCTACCATTTCTTAGGTGTAAGTCCTCTGCCAACATGTTTCACTGTGTCTTTCCCTTCCTTTTTCCTCGACTCTGTCTGTGTCTGTGCAGTGTCGGCTATGGTTTGTGTTACTGTTGCTGTTGTCTGTTCAGCTGTGGTCACACTCTGTGTGTCCTGGGTGTTGTGTCTGTTGTCTGCTCATGCAGCCCTCTGTGCCTAACAGGCACTTATTTGTCACTTCTTTCCCTGCTGTTGTGTGCCTCTGTCTCATCACTGTCTACATGCTCCTGGCCACTGTTGTGCATCTTTCTTTTCTGTTTGATAAGTGCACTGTCAGTTGCTGACATGTCTGTTCCCCTCTCTGCACATACTTCACCTGAGCTTGCATCTCTCTGTGTGCTGCCACTGTCACTGGTTTGTTGCATCTCTGTCACAGCCTCTGTATGTGCGCTGCTGCTGTCCCCTACCTGCAGTGTCTGTGGCATGGCCACCATGGGTGCCACAACACTTGTGTGGTGTGTGCTTTGTGATTGCGCGGTGGCCTCCTGGGTCTCTCCATGTTGCTCCCTTACTGTGTGTGCACTGTGTTTCACACTGCTGTCTGTGTCCCCACCTGCAGCTGTTTCACAGTGGGTTGTCACATCGTGTGACTGCACAGGGTGACCTGCTGTCTGTGGTTGTACATGCCTAGGACTACATGCATGTAGTGGGCTATGTGTGATGACAACGGCAGACACCTGGCCCCTGGTGGTGGACTTGTCAGGCATGGTTATGTGCATGACCACTGGGTCAGCCATGCTCATGTGGAGACCACCAATTGTTGTCATTGTATTTGTCAACTGATCCATTGCGCCTGTTTGTCTGTCAAGTGCTGCCACATGTTCTATATGTGCTGCATGCTACACTGAAAGCATCTGACATACCACTCTCATGACAGACATATGTGTGTCATGTGTGGCATGCAACAAATCAGTGTGCTGCTGCATGATGATATTCTGCCTTGCAGTGGCACCTGAGATGGCATATAGTGCACCCACTATGTCAGCGCTCAGTTGGAACTGTGTCTGATTCTTATGCTGCTTAGCTGTTGCTACAGATTGCACAGCATCTATCAGCTGATGAGTGTGCTCTGAGCTACTCTCATGGTGTTGTGAGAGGGTGTCCAGCAGGTTTTCAATGGCCACAGTGATCTGTTGCTCCACATTGAGTATGATATCACCATAGTGACTACAGTCGCTCTGTACTTCATCAGCATCACCAGCAGAATGTTGCTGGCTGTGCAGTGATGTGGGTGTTCCCATCCCAAACTCACCTAATGACAGTCCTAAGATGCGACCACTCTCAGGGACCTGTCTGGGGTGGACCGCACAATGTCCTGTGCAATGTTCTCAGTGGGTACTCTGTCCTCATGCTCTTCTACATGCAGCTGTCTGTCTTGTTCCACCATGCCATTGTCATCAGGCATCTGTGACTATGTTGCACACCCTACTGCACTCTGTTGGTCAGATGCTGTACTGTGGTGGGTGTCCACATGCTGCTGGGACTACATCTCACATGGTATTGGTGGGTGTTGTTGTTGCACTGGTCTCCCGATGTCACCTGTGGATGCACAACAACATATACATTATGACTGGTGTCTGTGCTGTGTCCATCCCTTAGTAGTGCATACATCCCATGTATTGTGACATCGTACAGTTTCATTGGTTCCACAACAGGGTCACCATAGCACACTACAGTGGCACATGGCACAGTGTATATCATACCACAGTACAGTACAGCCACCACTGCTGTCACTCATGCACAGCTGTACCGGGGCTCTGTCTGTTACTCCATTTACATTTACATCTGTAGTCCTGTCTTCACATGTGATGTGATGTGTATGTGGCCACTGATTGCATGCGCATCACTACTACCATTGCTGTCAGGCGCAGACACACATAAAGCACTAGCACTGCGCATCTGTCATTACTGGGATCACGCATTGCATGTGTGTGGCTCTGTGTATAGCCCAGTGGCATCTATTCACAGTGGTGTGCCCCAGTACACATTCCATACATACAGACCTTGAGGTATGTATAGTGTTGTTGTAATGGACAAGTACTGAGAGACATGTGTTCAGTACACATCACAACCACTGTGCATTATGGTTCCAGGTCCTGTTCCACAGGATTGACATGTCTGAGGGTGTTATTAATGCATACACATGACACATTACACACCCCTCAGGCCAGCGTGGTCATGACTATTTCATGATCTATCTTTCTATCCATCACATCTGGACAGTGTGATTGTGTGTTATGGGTACACATCACCTGCTATGTGTCCATTGGTTTGTACACATGTTCAGTTCCATTGTGTTACCATTGTGGCATTGGCATGGAACATCACAGACATGTGCCCACAGGTCAGTAGGTGCCACACATGTTTAGTCATGGTGGTTTGTGTGGCCACTTACACTACAACCATGTGTATGATCCTATTGTCAGCATCCACCCATCCTGCTATGTGGCATTGTTTCACATGTGCATGTTACACAGTGCAATACAGGTAGTCACCATCCCCGTTTCACAGGTGCTTGTCATGGTGACGTGTACATGGTACACTGTACATCCATCACCGTTGCCCTACTGTGTGTGTAACTTCCGATATGCATGGTGTTCCATGTCTGCATGTGCTGTGTGTTTCCCATACTGACATTGACTATGATGTTGATGGCAGTTTAGGACCGCATGGACCATCCAGTCTGCCCATTGCTTTCCTACCGTTTGTGTGTGCCATGGTCCTGTAGTCTGTCAATGGCCTATCTATTCATGCTCCTCTGTATTGCTCCCTTATGCCTATCCCATGCCTGTTTGTTGGTCTGCACTATTGTCATGACCACCACTTCCTGAGGTGGGCTATTCCATGCCTCCACCACCCTTTCTGTGACATGTACCTTCATCACAGTCCCCCATACATGGCCTCCCTATAAAGTCATGCTGTGTCCTCTAGTCCTACTATTATTCTTATGTTGTGACATGTTAGACTCTTTTACCTTGTTAATGCCCTTATGATGTCTGAATGCTTCGATCATATCACCTCTCTGACTCCTTTGTTCTAGGGTATACAAATTGTGCTCCATTGATCTGTGCTCATATGTTTCTGCTGCAGTCTCTGCACCATTAGGTTTCCCTTTCTCTGGACTGCCTCTCCATTACTGCTGTCCTTGTGCATGTGTGGTCTCCAGTACTGCACACAGTACACCAGATGGGGCCTAACCAGTGTCTTGTCATGAAGGTATACTACCTCCCCTCATGCAACTTGCGATACCCTTACTGATACATCCCAACAGCCCTCTTGCCTTACCTAATGCACACATAAACATTGTCTGACACTGTGCTACTGCAGGCAGTTCTGTGGCATGGGTACAGTGTTGGCAACACATTGCTTGTATACCCCAGCTATGTTGTGTGCGTGCACTGGTTGCTGCCACTTGTCTGTACTGATTTGGTTGCACATTCTGTCAGTTGCTGGTGCCAACAGGTGGCTCCCATGCTTTACAATGTGCAACATGTGTTCTGAGGGACAGGTCAGCAGCCTACAGGTGCTTCAAGAGCTCAGGGAGTGGGAGGGGTCAGGGGGAGTGTGAGGGGACAGCCAAAAGGTCACCAGGGGTGAATGCAGCTATGGTGAACACAGGGCAGACCTTGGGCAGGGGGATCTGGGGGGTCATGGGGTTCTTTAGATGCATAGGGGAATGGTGGAATGGGCAGAGGTCCTAGATTAGGACCTGGCTTTCATTTGTACCAGGGGGGTTGGAGGGGCTATGTCTTGCATGGGGAGTGGAAGCACACCAGGGAATGGAATGGGAATTGTACTGATCAGGAGCCCAGACAGGTGTAGGGATAGGGAGTGGCCACCATGGACAGATGGGGGGCCAACAGTATAGGGTGGTCTGAGGAAGGGGGTGGAGGCTGATATTCCAGTTGAGAGAGTGTACAGGGGGACCTCAGGTCCCTTCAGACAGAGTACACACCTGGGCCACATGAAATGCATCCCAGGGTGCTGAGAGAACTGGTGGACTTCCTGGCAATCCCTTGGGTGGTGCTCTTCAACATCTCCCTGAGTACTGGGTGAGTGCCCCTTGACTGGAGGGTGGCCCATGTTATGACGATCCACATGGTGGGGTCAAGGGATGGGGCAGGGACTTACAGGCCCATTAGCTTGCCATTGGTGGTATGCATGGTAATGGCAGGTATCATCACAGATGGGCTAGGGGGTGTCCTAGAGCACACTGGGTATTTGGATGATTGGCAGCATG
This sequence comes from Neoceratodus forsteri, assembly GCA_016271365.2. Taxonomy (NCBI): domain Eukaryota; kingdom Metazoa; phylum Chordata; order Ceratodontiformes; family Ceratodontidae; genus Neoceratodus; species Neoceratodus forsteri. The sequence goes on from CM057458.1 coordinate 1,092,932,551, forward strand.
GTTTTGTCCCAGTATGAATGTGTCATACAAACCTTGTGGAGTTCTATGACTGGGTGCTGAGGGCCCAGGACCGGGGTGGCCGGAGGATGTACTCTGTCTGTACTTCAGAAAAGCATTTGATTCTGTGTGCAGCAATGGCCTGCTGGCTACACTGATGGATATGGGGGTTGGGAGACAGTTGTTTAGTGGATTGGATATAGACACTCTGAGCGTACGCAGGGTGTGGTGTTTGGGGGGGCTAGCCTCATCCCCAAGGTGGGTTATTAGTGGGTTGCCGCAAAGGGGAAGTGCTGGGGTGATTCCAGTTCACTTCCTCTGTCTCAGTCATGGGATGGGTATTCAGGCGTGGATGGGATCCCTTTGTAGATGTCTCAGGGCTGGGTGCAGTGGTGGATTTGGGGATGGGAGAGTGGCCTTGTGGGCTGATCTGGAGGCTGTGAATGAGTGGTCCAGTAACTGGACACTAGGGTACATGCAGAGAACTGCATGGATCTGCTGGGAGACAGTTATCGAGCCAGGGGTATGCCCTGGGTGGGGATGTTATTCTAGTCATGGATGGTGAGAGGGACATGGGAATAGTGGTAGATGTCACGCTACACTACTCATACTTGTAGGTGGGCAGCAGTAAGGGCACTTGGGATGGTGGTATGCATCGCCATGGGGATCACTTCCAGAGGGGTAGCAGTGATCCTACCCTTGTGCAACTGTTTGATAATGCCAAACCTTGAGTATTGTGTGCAGTTATGGAGCCAACATTTGTAGATGGATGTTACAATCCTAGTGAGGGTCCAGGGGAGGGCAACATGCATGGTCCGGGGACTGGGGAGTGGACCGATGTGGTGAGGCTCAGGGGGCTCGAGATGTACATCCGGGAAGGGATGGACAGGGGGGACATGTCAGAAGGCCTCTAGTATGTGAGAGGGATCACTGGAGGGCACAGTCAGGGTGCCCCAAGGGGGGAAGGAGGCGGCAGGTGCACACGTGTGTCAGCTGGCTGGGGCAGGCTCAGATGGGAGTGGGTGAGGTGTGTTGTCACAGAACGAGTGGTTGTGCCATGGAATTCGCTGGCCAGGGAGCTGGTAGATGTGAAGACTGTGGCCGGGTTGAGAGGGGTTGGGACAGGTGGGGGCGTCATCAGACATAGTCTACTGCAGCTGCTACATCTGCAACTGGGGACATTATAACACAAGTGGGAGGGGTGGTGACATATTGTATCTGCCCTCAGTGCATGTGCTAGTATCCAAGTTGACTAGATTAGAAACATAGAAACATAGAAACATAGAATTTGACGGCAGATAAGGACCGCTTGGCCCACCTAGTCTGCCCATTTTCCTACCTAACAGATAAGCTGCAGATCCTAGTTAACCAACAGCTTACTTCCTCCTACCCCCCACTAGGACTGCCTTATGTGTGTCCCATGCATTCTTGAAGTCCCCCACTGTTCTTGACCCCACGACCTCCTCAGGGAGGCTGTTCCATGCATCCACAACCCTCTCAGTGAAAAAATACTTCCTCACATTACCTCTGAGCCGTCCCCCTTCTATCTTCAAATTGTGCCCCCTTGTTCTTGCACATCTCTTTTTCTGGAAGATGCTACCCTTGGACTTTGTTAATTCCTTGAGGTACTTGAAAGTTTCTATCATGTCCTCTCTCCTTCTTTCCTCAAGGGTATACATATTAAGCTCCTTTAGTCTTTCTTCATATGTCTTCTGGTGCAGACCCTGCACCATTTTGGTTGCCCTCCTCTGGACAGCCTCCACTCTGTCTATGTCTTTGCGGAGATGGGGTCTCCAGAACTGCACACAGTACTCCAGATGGGGTCTCACCAACTGTCTGTACAGAGGAATAACAACTTCCTGTTTTCTATTATTGATGCCTCTTCCTATGCATCCCAGTATCCCCCCAGCCTTCCTTACTGCCTTCTCACATTGCTTGCCCACCTTTAGGTCATCTGATATAATTACTCCCAGGTCCCTTTCTATTTTTACTGTTGTCAGTATCTCACCCCCATTGTGTACGCTTCCCTGGGTTTTGTTCCCATGTGCATTACCTTGCACTTCTTTGCATTGAATCTGAGCTGCCATACATTTGACCATTCCTCCAACCTTGCCAAGTCCCTTCTCATCCTTTCCACTCCATCTTGTGTATCAACCCTGTTGCAGATCTTTGTGTCATCTGCAAAGAGACATACTTTCCTTCCAGTTCCTCTGCAATGTCACTTATAAAGACATTAAAAGGACTGGTCCCAGTACTGAATCCTGTGGTACCCCACTAGTAACCCTCCTTTCGTCACTGTGTACCCATTTACTACTACCCTTTGAGTCCTGTTGTCTAGCCAATTTTTATCCAGGCTACCACCTTGGGACCCACCCAAGGCTGGCTATCTTGTATAAATCTTTTGTGTGGGACTGTATCAAATGCCTTGCTAAAATCTAGGTAGGCCATGTCCACAGCCCTCCCTGGTCTACTACTTTGGTAACCCAGTCAAAGAAATCTATTAGATCTGGCCTGACATGACCTTCCCATCGTGAATTCATGCTGCCTTGGGTCCTCAGCCCCACTGGCCTCTAGGTACTCAACAATTCTTTTCCTTCAGAAGTGATTCCATCATTTTCCTACCACTGAGGTCAAACTAACTGGTCTGTAGTTTCTGCCTCTGTCCTGCTCCCACTTTTGTGAAGAGGAATCACATCTGCCCTCCTCCAGTCCTCGGTACCACCCCATCCTCCCATGATTTGTTAAACAGAGTAGTCAGCGTGTCACTAGTTCTACCCTTAGTTCTTTTAGAATTCTTGAGTGAACCCCATCAGGCCCCATTGCTTTGTCCACCTTCAATTTTATTAGTTCTTTCAGAACCTTTCTTCTGTAAATGGACTGTTATCGACCCCGCCTTCAGAGTGTTTCTCTTGTTTGGTTTAGGTAACTCCTCCTCTTCCTTTGTGAATACTGAGCAGAAATATTCGTTCAGTATCCCTGTTTTTCACTGTCACTCTCTACCCACATTCCTCCTCTTTATTAAGCTTCAGTATCCCTCCTTTGGTCTTTCTTCGCTCCCTAATGTACCTATAAAAGGTCTTATCCCCCTTCTTAACAGAACTGGCTATCCTTTCCTCGGTTTGGGCCTTTTCTATTCTGACTGCCTTCCCAGCCTCTTTCTGCTTTAACTGATAAAGTTCTCGGTCCTGCTCCTTCTGATTGACCATTATGCCTATGCTGCTGGCATTGCTGTCTCTTAGAATGTCTGTTAGTCTGTGCACACAGTGCAATGTGCAGTATATGCATAGCTGACCATGCCCAGACGGTGTCTGTGTTGACCTTCACACACACCTCCCCCACCCCCCACGGTGTGTTTGGTGCTCCTGTGTTAGCATTCCCCTTGCAGCTATACATAGCTGGGGGCAGGATGCCAGGCACATGAGTAGCTGCAGGGCTCACCTTGCTGTTGGGTATTGACATGTGTTACTGTGTGTTGTTTATTGTTGTGGTTTGCCGTGTGTTTCTACACCTCATTCTGTTTCTACATGTTTCAAACACATACATTCACAGCCTATTACATCGCCATATATACTCCATTATGTCTGGTTGTTATCTACAGTTAACTCCTTGTTGCTGGGTTTGCACAGTGGGGCAGAGGATCATGGCACGCGTGTCACTATATGCACCATCCCTGTGTGCAAGCTGCCATCTATATGCACAGTATTGTCCATACATCCCTATGCACGACTGGACACCATGACAGGGCTCCATGTCACATCCTCTGCTGTGCACATTGTGGACTTGTTGTTATCATTCCAGTATCTGCTGTCCCTATGGACATGTTGTGCCCGATACTGTGTGTGTTTAGTTGCCTTCCTTGTCACCTGCCCCTGCTGGACACATGCCAGCAACAGACATGTACTGCTGGGTCCTGGTGTCCATCACATCAGGCCAGTATCTATGTCCCCAGTACACTCTCATTTGGATTATCATGTTTACATACCTGTGCGGTTCCACCATAGCCAGTCCCATGTATGTGTACTGTGTTGACATGCATGTTGTGACACATTGCTGTACAGTTGTATAGTGCTGTTTGTCCAGCGCACACTGCACTGCACATTCTGCTGTCACTACTGGCATTGCTCCATTCACATGTGACGGTGCAGCTCATGCTGCCACATTGCACTGTACTGTGCATTACAGTGCATTCACTGAACAGACCCATGTGTGGTGGTGACACATGCATCCACAGTATGTGCTTGCACAATTGCTCACATCCCCTCACCACACTGTTGTGTACTGCACACCTGTGCTTGCACCATGTGTGCTGTTCTTTATATGTGCTTTGACACTTGTCACTGTTGTACAGGTACAGTGTTTTCCACTCTACATACCCACCTCCTGCAAGTACAGTGCACATTGCCATTCCCTGTTCTACATGGCAACATACCACTTGCTGCTGGGGAGGGCCACTTTGACCACCTGGCCCTTCCATCCCCCTACCTAATGGATGTGCTGCAGATCCTACTTTGCCAACAGCCTTGTTTCTCCTACCCCTCACTATCATTGCCTTATGTCTCACACATAGATTCTTGGCTTTACCCACTATCTTTGACTCCACACCCACCCCAATACAGCTGTTACATGTATCCACCACCATCCCCATGGCATTAAACTTGCTCACATCACCTCTGTTCAGTCCCCTCTTTATCTTCCAATTGTGCCCCCTTGTTTGTGCACATACCGTGATCAGGCAAATGCTTCACTCTTGGACATTGTTGTTTCCCTTGCTGTACGTGAGGGTTACTATCATGTCCAGCTGCATTGTGTGTGTGTTTGTGCCCCTGTACTGTAACAGTATCTGAACTGTGAGCCACATGCATCCCATTGATGCAGTCTCTCTCATGTGCAGCCCACAGGGCTTTACACAGAGCTCCATGTTTTGCTGGGCCATGTGTTGTTATTGGCACATCCCTGATGTGCGCCTTGTGCCCATGGTGTGTTTGTGGTGGTTGTGGTGGTTGTGGTGTTGTTGGTGGTATGGGCTAGGCTCCATATGCCATTGTGATGCATAGTGGTTAACATGGTAGCAGTACTAACCCTTGCACAGTGCTGTGTCATTTATAGTTCACCTTTCTGTCTGCTCCCTGTCATGCATTTCCTGAGTGTGTGGTCATACCAGCAACCGCATACATCCATATCCACAGGCATTAGATGGTTCATATTTGTTGTTAACATTTGTGGCTTCCTGTGTTCTGTCTCTGTTGCCACCTCTTGGTCTGTGTGTTCCGCTTTCAATATCTATCCCTCCTGTTATACCCCACCTTGTCAGTATCCACCACCCTGGGACAGCACGTTGTCAGCTGTTGCTTGCCCTACATTACTGTGCATCACCGCTACAGTGTGGCTATTGTTGGCACTGCAGGGCACACACTACTGACCTTCTCCCTACTGCAGTCAGTTGTGCACCTCACATTGCCCGTGCTGTGGCACATTTGCACAGACACCCTACCTCCTTCCCTGTGGCAGATCCCTACATGAGTGCTACCGTTGATCTCCTGGGGCAGATTAACAGGCGATGTTGCCTGGCCTTCCATGTGGGACAGTATTGCAGCCTTGCAATATTCATGTTTGTACCTCCTTGTGCCATTCCCTACCTTCTGCATTGTGTACCCTGTCATCCTGTCCAGTCATGGGCTCATGACACATCATGGACAGTGTGACATTGTGTGCCTAGTGTGTTGTGTGTTCTGGTCTACCTGTGTCTGTGACATACATCCATGCCATACCTCCTTGCTGCTTCCAGTACAGGGGTTGGACTTGTATGTCAATGGTTCACCCTCAACACCATACTGACATATGTGTGTGTGTATGGCACATGTACCCTTCACATGTGCACTGTTTCCACCCATGAGTTTGTTGTGTCTGTGACAATGTATGGTGATATGTTTCTGACAGTACTGTTCATATATTCTGTTATCTGTTATGTGGACATATCCCTGCAGACACCATCATGGCAGTGTTCTCATGCTGGACAGTCTGCTGTGTTGCTGCTTCCTGCACCCACTGCTTCCTGTGTCCTACTTGTGTTCCTGCCCCCCAACAGTTATGTATGTTACAGTACAGGTATGTGTAACATGTTCCTTACAGATCATTGACACCCTCCAATCACCATACGACATTTCCCACAATCTATGTGTTGTGTTGCTGTTGCTTTACTATGTCATTCCCAGTTCATTAGCTCTTTGCACCAGTACTTCCCTGGTCCATGGTCATGCTCACTTTGCTGCCCTTTGCTATCTTTGTTGGTCATTGTTTGCAGCATCACATTGTTTCACCTTTTTTCTCTTTATACATTGCTTTTACCCCTCGTCATGCGTTCACACTTTGTTATTCACATATGGCATGTGTCATGTTCATGTCAGCAATCTCAGGCCATACATCCATGTATATTCCATGTTTGCATCTCCTTGCATATGTACAGTATGTATGGTCTGTACAGCTTCCCTCACACACAGCATGACACATCCCACTCACATGCATGTGCCACCATCCTTATAACGCTATGTATGTCATGTGTATGTTGCATATGTGTGTACATACCTCCCACCTGTAGTTGCATGCATAGGGTGTCCATCTGACTGACACCACTGATGTTCACCTCCTGCAGGTGTGGCACTACCCAGTCTTCAGCATCGATGAGAGTGGGGACATCCCGGGCCCCTCCACCTGTGAGAATAGACACATCTTTACTATCTTGACTCATGTGTGTCCAATGCTTGTTCACTGTATTCAGCCAGCACCCATACATATGTGGACACACAATGCCACAGTGTGGCAGGGCATATCTCCAGGCACATTCATGTTATGTTGGGTTATATGGTCATACGGTGTACACATTGACTGACTGTTCTTGGGTAAATATTGGTGAACACTGTTCTCAGCTGGGGCACCATGCAACATAACTTTATCTGTGTTGTGCACATCACACAGATGCTATGTACAGGTGTCACCGGCCTGTCTTTCTGTGGTGTTTGGGACAGTGACATGTTTGTGTACTGCCTTGTCTGTACTCTTGTTACCAGCCATTATCAATGTGGTGTGTGTCACGTTTTGTTAGGTGACACTGGTCTCACTGCCACAGCTCTCTATTACAGTTTGCATTGGTTTTGATACACACATATGCCTATGAATGCCAGGTCTGCCTGTCTGTGGCCATGTCCAGCTCTCCCTACCCATGCCTGACCATGTGCTGTGTACCTGATACTGGCTGCTGTTTGCTTGCGTTGTGCAGTGTGTATGTGTGTGTGGGCCAGGATCACACACTTTTCCTGCTATTGTGCATCTGATACTGTGTTCTGCACTACATTCTATGGCTGGGTTATTTTGCATGTCAGTTGCCTGTTCCCAGTCATGGGCACATTGTACTGGGCAGGTTATTACTTGTCTTTCCTGTACATGATTGTGTTGACACCTGGTCTGGGTTACGCTGCGTTACTCCCACATGCATATTGGTGGACATGTGTTTGTGGATGTTACCAGTGGGATTTGGTTGCATGTTCTGGACCGCTCATGTTCATGCAATCTGTGCGAGTGGTCCACTGTCATTGTTTGTGCTGCTGCATGTTTCCCTTTGGTACATACATATGTTGTGGGTATAGTGTATGTGTCACCCATTACCAGGCACACATTCGGGATGTAGTGCTGAGTGGGGCATTGTGTGTTGTTCATCTGTACTGTTTGAACACAGTGATGCTCTACCATGGTGGGTGTCCTCTTTCAGATGTCCTACTGCTGTGATGCAGCATATGCCTTACAGTGGCTTGGGGGGCACTTTTACTGGGCATGCCATCTGCACTACCAGCACCTCCTATTCTCCTGATGTCCAGTTTGCTGGTCATATGCTTCTGCTTACTGAACCACTTGATGCTGTTTGTTCTTCCTGGCTGCTGGTTGGCCCTGCCTGCTGGCCTGCTTCTGTGGTGCCACTGACTATAGCGGTGTACTGTGTTGCTGCTGTGTCTGCTGGGGCTGTCATTGTGGCTGGGGCAGATTCTGCTGGTATGGCCCCTGCTGTGCATACAGTGCTGCCTGTTGTGTATAGGCTAGTTGCTGTGTTGGCACCTGTGTCTGTGGGATGTATGGCAGTTGGTATTGTGCCTGTTGCATTCTGTACACACCTGTCTGTTGTTACTGTGCATGCCTCTACTGCCACTACTGCCATATCTCTGCTGTGGGCTGTCCTATATTCCCCATTCCTGAGTACTATTGCATGTGCTGCTATTGTGCTGGCACTGCAAGCTGTTGCATGTACTGGTATGCATGCTACTGCTGCTCCTCATCTCCCTGCTGTGTGGCATGCTGTTGGCTTCTCTGTGGCTGTTGGTTTGGGTTAATGCTTGTTATTCTCCTGCCTGTTCTCCTTTGATCCTCAGAGTGTGAACTGTGTTATTTCTGAGGCTCTTTTTAATTGCTCCCATAGCTACGGACCTGCATGTGTGCATTTTACACACATGTGGAATGCTGCAACTGTGTGTTTTTCTGGAATACCACATGTGCACCATGTTTCTTTGTGAATATCCCGCAGCTGCGTTTCTGTAGTGCTGCAGGCTTTTTTCCTGCAGCTGCGGGATTTTTGCTGCTCTTTGTGAATCCTGCCCAATGTTTTTTGTTTTGTTGGAAGTGTCCTTGCACTCCTAAACAGACACCTGACATACAATCAATTGATCAACAAGGCTAAAATATTGCATGCTGAGATAGGTTTGTCAGAACACACACACCTGTCAGTTTCAGTGATGTGCCACAATCTGAACAGTTTTTAGGAGTCACAATTAAGGTTCTATATCATAAGGAAGAAAATTGGCAAACATTTTCGATGGAATCTGGTAGCTATCCTAAAACACTGTTTGTATTACATCATAACAATCACTTTTACGGTGTCACAAATGTCAATAAATTGACAGGGGCCAGATACCTCTGTGAATACTGTCAATCAGCCTTTAGCCACAAAAACCATCACTCAAGCACTCTTTTTTGCAATGTGTGCTGTGATCCAATCTGTGCAGAACAGATTGCCAGAGTAGTGAAAATCCCCCAAATGTAACAAAATTTGTAGTTCCTTAGTTTGTCTGGAGAGGCACAGGACCAAAGCTGATTAAGGCATGGTCCCCTGTGAATCAAGCAAACTATGTGAAGAATGTTTTGCTGTATACAAAGGAAATCATAAATGTAAAATGGTCAGATGTCTTAGATGTGTTTCTCTTATGACTGCTGACAAACATTTATGTTACATGTCTCCACTAAAAGAAATGAAGACCTCTGAGAAATATGTAGTGTTTGATTTTGAGGCCAGACAAGAAACAGGAACACACACCAAATTATGTTGATACTAAGCAATTGGATGATAGCAGATGGAGGGCATTTGAAGGAGATGATTGTTTAAAAGATTTTGTCAGGCACTTTACAGATACACTGTTCAAATACTACACATTTATAGCTCACAATACCAAGGGTTATGACAGCTATTTTATCGTTAGTCAGCTAGTCAAGGAAAAAATTTGAATCAAATTGCTCACACAAGGGGGGAAATTGCTCTCAGTGACAGTATCTGCACTACAGATTAGATTTATAGATTCACTGTGCTTTATACCTATGCATTTTTCTAAAACTCCGGGGCTTTTGGTTTTAAGAATGAGAAAGCTAAAGGGTACTTTCTACATTTTTTTAACACCAAGGCCAATGAAAACTATGTAGGTCCCCTGCCTGATGCCAGATTTTATGGGGTATATTATGTGAGGCCTACAGAAAAAACAGACTTCATGCGGTGGTACCTAGTCAACCAACATACATAATTTGATCTGAAAAAAGAGCTTCACTACTATTGTCAGTTAGACGTTGAAATTCTTAGAAAAGCCTGTGACAGATTTAGGCAAGAAGTGATGAACATGACAGCCATGCAGGTTTTAAAACAGTCAGATGGTGACACATTAGAGTATGAAATTGTTTAGATCCCTTTCAATATACGGCCATAGCACCTGTCTGCATGGCCACATACAGATTCATGTTTTTGAAAGAACACACATTCGCAGTTCTCCTCCCAGATAATTACCATGGCCTACAAAAGAGGTTCTCCACACCTGTGATACAGTAGTTAATGTACATAGCAGAGAAAGAAAAAATTGCAATTCAGTATGCACTACGAGGTGGGGAATTTAAAGTGGGGCCATATTTTCTCGATGGTTACATGATAATTAATGGGGTTCCCACTGTCTTTGAATTCAACAGGTGTTTTTTTTTCATGGTTGCAACATCTGTTACTGTGAAAAAGATTGAAATCATATGACAGGTACGACTTTTGGGCAGTCATTCAATCGGACCATGCACAAGGTTCATTTTTTAAAAAGTCAGGGGTTTGCCATTAGAGTCCTGTGTGAACATGAGTGGAGGGAAATGTTGGCCACAGATTGGGGGCTGACTGATTTTTTGAGGGACAGAGAACTACCCCAACCTCTCAAACCTAGAGAGTCATTGTTTTGGGGGAAGAACAAGTTTGTATTCACATTATGTCATTTGTGCACTGAAGAAAAAGTTCAGGCACTGTGCACACACAATGATGAACAAAGGACACTGACTGGTACCTACTGTACCATGAAACTAAACATGGACTATGTTTATATGAACATGGTACTGGAAAAAGGGTACAAGATCTTAAAAATTTATGATGTGTAGCATTTTAGAGAGTCATCAACAGAACTGTTTGCATCTGAAAGGCAAGCAAGAGGCATCTGGTTTCCCTTAATGGGTAAAAAATGAAGCAGATAATGTCAGGTACTTACAGCAGTATTTTGAAAGAGAAAATATGCATTTGAACCCAGCTGACATTGCAGTTAACCCCGCAAGGAGACAGCTATCTAAACTGTTTTAAATTCTCATTGGGGTAAATTTGAAGAGAGAGTTAATTTGCCCCCCACCTTCTTAGTATTAAACCCGATGAGCTTTTCCAGTATGAGTTTGCCCCCATTATGGCATGGCCTCATGCTGTTTCATCAATGAAGAAACAGTGTGTTTATGTTGAAAATATACCAAAGACCACTACCCAAATTCTAACAACATCAACATATTCATAGATAGTTTCACCACTACATATGCCAGACTAGAACGCTACAAACTGCTAGATAAGTTACAGAACAGGTGCCTAAATCATGATACAAACTCTGTCATTTTTGTGGCTAGACTGGGTGACTGGAACCTCCCCCTAGATGACTATATAGGGGAATTGACTAGCGAGCTTCCTCCAGATGAGCACATTACTGAGTTTGTGTCTGCAGGTCCCAAGACATATGGGTATATGCAGTCCAGAGGACAAATCATCATTAAAGTGAAAGGCTTTACCCTTAATGTAGGTAACTGTGAACACATTAATTGTAACAGCTTAAAATATCTAGTTTTTGATTACTCAGGGTCACATACCTCTAAAGAAATCACAGTGTGGCAACCCACCATCATTAGACACAAAAAGCAGCGGTCCCTTGAAACAAGAATGCTGTCTGAGACCCAAAGAGTAGTTTATGATAAACAAGTTTTACAATCAGACTCCAGAACACTCCTTTACAGATAATGAGGACTGAAAATGGATATCAGGTTGTAGCATCCCTTTACTTGTCTGTTGGCTTGCCCATCTAACAGTGGGAAAAGCTTCTTCATAAAGCAGTGGTTGGAAAATTATGATACTACTTCATCAAATAAACCTGAAAATATTGTCTGATTTTATACAGTAGCTGTTGGCAACCTTTGTACAATGAACTGATGTTAAAGTTTCCACAGATTAAATCTGTGGAGGGGCTACCAGTGTCATTCGCTGATGATGATCTCTTACCCCAGGGGAAGGTGAATTTTGTTGTTATGGATGATTTAATGGACTCTGCCTGTTAAAATAGTGAAGTCAAGTATGGGTTTACCAAGAACAGTCATTTTAAATGGTTAACTATATTTCTAATTCCCCCTCTCCTCCTCTCCCCTGCTTTCTCCTTTTAACCACCTATGTTACTTAGTAAACATGTACATTTCTAGAACCAATTTCATTATAAACTATCTTTGGTGCATTAATGCACACTATGTACTGATTATATGATTTTTGCTTCCTCCTTTTAACCATGTCATTTTGTAAATATGTAAATTGCTAGAACTACTTCTGCTTTCACTATTTTTGGTGCATTAATGTACACCATGTACAGAATGTTTGATACTTTGTTGTCTGTACAAAATTCCCCCTGCATAATCTCAGTGATCTCCAGCCTCCACCACAGTGGTCCCAAGCCCTATCAAAGACTTATCAACCTTGGACCTTGAAAAAGACTTACCAACCTGACCCCTGGACCCTGGGGTCACCAGACTGCAATCAAGGATTCTATTGGCCAACCCATTAATCACGCCTGCAGCTTAATTTACTAATCATACTATTGTACTCATTCCATGTATTGTTTTTACCAAATGTATAATGTGCCTAGCTGTGGAATAGTTTTATTCCCCTGGTCATCCCTGAAAAGGGACATGCTTGTCTCAGTGGGCTCACCCGGTTATCAAAATTCGAATAAATAAAAATAAATAAAATTGTACAGAATATGTTTTGTCAAGACAAGAACAATTGAGCCATCATGCTTAATGCCAAATACATGATCCTGTTTAAAAACCCATGTGACAAGCTGCAGATACAAATACTGGCCAGACAGATGTGCCCCAGTCAGACCAAGTTTTTTTTTAGAAGATTTTGAAGATACCACAAAAAAACTTTACGGCTATTTGTTGGTTGATTTAAGAGCCAGTACACCAGATGAATACAGGCTGCACAGTGGGTTGTCTCCCCCGACTGGTTGGTGGTGTATGGCTTGAAAAAAAACATTCTGGTTTTAGAAATACATGATTCTGTATTGTCATCATGTCTAAAAGACTGCAGAGAAACCTGTCTGTTTTAAAGTTACTTGTCAGAGGACCTCCCCATTTAAGAAAAGCTATTTTGTGCTTCTCATAGTGTACTGTGATGACCCCATTATGGTCCTTTCTTTTCCTCCAAGTCTGCTGCAGTAGCATTCTCCATTAATCTATCTGTCTTTCTCTTTCTGTCTTTGTTGTTTCCCCTTGTTCAAGAAGGCCACCCAAATGAGGTTCTCACTCTCCCTTTACCTTGAGGGGCCATATTGGAGCCATTGCTAGTATGCCCCCCTTCTAGGAATCTAGTAGAAATTCCTGTAGAAACCCAAATGTGCAAATCTACAAAAGCACATTGCTTGTGTTTATATACACCCTTCCCATGTCTAGGAGAGGGGAAATTAAGAAAGACTGAGGAGTGGTCACTGTTATGTACTTTAAATCCATTGGGGCAGTCTTGAAGCTACTAAATAAAAAAAACCCTCTTACCTTTTTTATCTGTAGTAAGCCTTGTAAAGGAAGCATCATTTAGATGCTCTGAGTGAAATGCTGCCAGACGATGCGCAAGTTCGAGCACTACTACTGGTAGCAATTGAATGTATCGCTTTTGTGTTTTTTTTCTTTCTCCCTGTATTTACCAGCCAATGCTGTTGCAGATTAGTGCAAGGTTCTGGTGACTAGGGGAAAACGGTATCCAGAAAAGAAGTAAACAGTCCCTGAAATAAAATGCCATGGAATAGAAGCAAACAGACAAGGTATGTTCTTGATTTCTAGATCCTGGTCTGCTGAAGTGCTTTAGCTACTAGAAGCTCTGTTCTGAATTATTATTTTAAAATATGTTCAGCATGCTGTACCCTGTAGAGTCTGTTCAGGTATGAGCAGTAGAAATGATAAACGGTACAAGCGATGCAAGAAAAAGATGAGATTGTAGAAAGTAGCATGCAACATTGCAATAGCCCTTGAAATAGCAGCATTGCCTTTAGCCAAGTTTAAACCTGGGGATTTTTATTTTTGAATATTTATTTCCCTTAGGCAAGTTTCTGTGCTGCTATTACTTGAAAATTAGGCCTCAGGCTCCAGTAAGGGATAAACAGGCAGGGAATCCTGTGTTTATAAACGCAATAACAATGTTACAGGGATGCGCCATTTAGCCCTATTCTTTTACTGTTATTTACTGCATTACCTATATATTTTATTCACAAAACACACAACAGAGTTTGACTGAGAAACACATACAATTATTACAAAATACATGAGGCTGCTAGGATGTCTTAAAACAATACTGCTTGTTTTGTTTCATTTGTTTCCCTGCTGTGTATGAAATTAAATACTGTACATTGCATTTGTCAGGGGAACCAAGGCTGTTGCTGCTTACCCAAGCTGAGGACTCTCCTCCTTGAACTCTCTAGTGCTTCTAAGTGTCAGCTGGCCCTTTCTCTTCTATAGTTATACCAGCCAGCTCAAGGTGAGGAGCCTACAGCTACAGCTAGACAATAACACCTTAATATCTGTGTTATTTGTATATCTTTGACTAGTGTTAATGTTGTTTGCAAAAAGAAAGCACTCTCATTGTTTCATGTATTAAAAAGATGTTGTATAAAACATAATAAATGTTCTGAATAATTATGGGTGGGGCTTCAGGCAATCACCTGACCCTACTAGTACAGTATAAATGAAGTGCTCTTAAACTCAGTAGATCAGATGTGTAGTGGAGTCAGAGACCTGCTGGCCTACTATTCTCTAACTTTTACTAGAGGGATGTTTCCATTTGTTTTGTTTTTTGTTCTGCTATACTGATGTTTATTGTTTTGTCAAAACCAGTTAATTTTTCTTTTATTTAACATTCTGCTGCTATAAATCAACTACTGGGCTTTTGCCTTGCTTTTCAACCTACATCCTATTTTGTTGTCCATAATTTCCCACAAATCCATGACAGTGCTCAGCCTCTGATGCCTTGATATCAGCCATCGCAGAGGTGGCTTTAAACACCCTGAAAGGAAATATCCCATTGTTGGCTAAACAGCTAGCTTTTCTGAAAAAAAGGAGTAGAATCATTATAAATTTAAGCAACAGAAAAGAACCTTTAAAAAGATAAAAACAGACAGTAAACCAGACAGGCAGATTCATGGGGACGTTGTTGGGAATTGCTATTCCTGTGATTACTGGACTGCTGTCTAACAGATAATGGATTTTACTAAGAAAATGTATCAGGTACCTGAACAGCAATTGGACTGTATGAAAACAAACTATCCAGATGAGGATATGAGAAAAGTCACTACCTACAGCTTGAATACTGAAATGAGATCTATACTATCATGGACTGATTTATCAGATCATGACAAAGCCAAGCTGTACTCTGCAATGTTGCAACATTACCTCACTCTAGTACGTCAAGGAGAACAGGCTAAAATCAGTTTGACCTTACTCATTCCCAAGAGTGAGGCAGTTTCTGAGCAACCCTCCACTGAGACTCTTTCTGTCATGAGTTCTATGGAAAAAGACATTTTGAATAGTGTTTCTCAAATGTCTAAAAAACGGTACTGAGATAGAATTAAAACAAATGGCAAAGAACAAGGATATTCTTTTTTGGAATGATATGGGGGAATTGATGTATAAAGGTAGTGTTGTTTCTGGGTCTTATATGGTCAATTTGGTAAGGGCTGCTACAGCCACTCATGCTATCCCTGACCACAAAAAGACAAAGGGGTGGGATGTGTTTGTCAAAGTGGTGTCAGAGGCTAGCATACCCACATTTATCTTTGGTCATTCAGCAAACAGGAGATATGTTGAAAGTCAAAAAACAGCCAATGTAAAAGCCCCTGAGCCCTCTCCACTCAGCAAATGGTCAGTGACATCCAAAAGGCGAAAGACATTTAAGAAACCTGCCTGACCCTCTGTATAAATGTGAATATTATATACCTTAGTGACTGATGTGTACTAACTATTTTGGCATTTTTTTACAAAAAAGGTATTTACACTGATGTATGTTTTAATCCTACCTCATACTGAATATGTTAGCAATTTTTTACAAAGGGTGTGTATACTGATGCATGTTAGCCTACCTCATCTTTAGTATGTAATCATGTTTTTTGAAAAAGGTGCATATCATAATCCTAGCTCAGTGGTATGTCATATGAAATGTACATTTTTAACAAGAGAGGCTTTCAGTTTTCTGTGTCTTATCCATGATTTTACAGTACCAGTCATGCTTTTACAATAAATACCTTTTAATATTTTATATATTGTGCCATTATTGAAGACATTACATATCTGAAAATTTAAAACACGTCACCCAGAAAAACTGACAAAAGACACAGAGATCAAGAGGGTATATATGATTTTAGAAAATGATGGTTTTGAGTTACAAGTGATTGCATATTTTACATTCATTACAAGACAAACAAGTCTGAATATGTTGCCATCCCACTGAAACTCATCTTGACATGTTTATATGTCTGAAAGGGTGACGTACAAAACTAGTTACCATGGCATCATTTTTGAGCAAATCATTAGAGTACATTTGTGATGTAAGAAAAAGATGCAGTGAAATCCATCGGTGGTAGAGAAGGTATCTTGCAACTGAGTGTTTTGGTATAGAATGGTCTTTCCATTTCTGTTTAAAAAGTTCCCTGTCATTTGTGCATAATTGTCAGGATGAAAACCGTAGCTGTCAAAGAACTCCCCATACCCATTTTCTGAGATGTATACAGCTAACCAGTGCTGTCCAGGGAGGTCATGGGGGTCAGTATTGTTGACTAGTGCTGTGGGAAGGTTTCTCAGTCTCTCCTTGAGTAGCAGAACATGGGGCAACACACCCAGAAAGCAGTCATGGATGTGGGAGTCATTGGTTAACATTTTTTCCAGCTGCTTTGTGTCCATTTTTATGTTTTATCACATATAATCAAAAATGACATTTCTTCTCTGGTATATTTCAATGGCATTACCAAAAACAGTGAAGACAATGAGATTAACTGTATGAGGAAAGGCTTCTGCAAATCTGATTTCTGCTCTGAGGTTCACAGTTTTAATCAGAGAGTAATGATCAGCACATTCTTGGTCCGAGTCAGATCAAAGACAAACAGTGTGTACCCTTGATTGAATTTCTGACAGTTGACAACTAGTGGGCCATCTTTTGTATTTTTTTCTGCTGTCAGTACTAGATTAAAATATTCTCTCACAGCATTCCCATTTCTAAAATCAGGCTGCAGAGATTTAGTGGAGATTTGTTCACCATCCAGATACAGAGACACAAAATTAATGTTATAATGTTTAAAGTTGAAGGGGTTTTTAGTATAGGAACCACTAAAAGCATCATTGTTGACAAATCCCATGACCGTCATTTTTGGTAGCTGTCCCAAAAACAAATTATCTTGGTTGCAGAACCTTCTTCCTACAGGGATGCTAAACACTTTCATCAGCACTCTGTCTGTAGGGTATTTAGCACTGGAGGTCAGCAAGGCTTCTGAGTGTCCCAGATGAACACCAGGGGTCACTTTTACTCTTTTGACAAACAGAGAGCTGTCCATGATTTTTAGCTTATAAGGCTCAGCATCTCTGTTCATCAGAGAAAAGCTGCCCTGTTACATGTCAGTTTAATTTTAATATCCAAGCTATTCAGCATCAGTTTCTCTTGGAAAAACAAGTCCATGTGCAAGTGTCCCAGCAGCTCTACCTCTCTACTGAGTTAAGTGAAAGAGCTTCTTTTATTAAACCCTACATTGTCATCGGCTCTATCTGTGATTTTGTGTTTTCCTGGGGTGTCTTTGTGAAATAAACCTGCCGTGAATTATGTAGAAAGGTCCTCTTCACTAAAGTTCAGCACAGATTCTATGATAGCCTTGTAGAAGTAAAAGTTATTACTCTGACTGATGACCTCATCCCTGACAGTCATATCCAACTGGCTGAAAATGGTGGCCACTGGGTAGTTTATGAAACCCACCTTGGCCGCTGTAGATATATCTCCACCACCCGCTTCAATGATTTTGCAAACCAGGTAAAGAAGCATGTTGTTTAGATCCAAATAGTCTTCACCATTCCCTGCTATATAAAATTCAATAGGCAAGGTTTCTGAAAGGGCAGCCAGAGGGGGTATCTCTACATAAATGTTTTTGCAATGCTTGTCTGTGTGGGAGTGATGGCAAACAAATCCCGTTCTGAATTTGTGCATTCTTCTGAACCACAGTGCATGAAGGCCATGTTTATCTTTTTGTTTTTTATGACTCCTCAAAGGTTCTTTGGATTTTGACCTCTTTCTTTTACATGACATATTAAATTTTGAGACATGCCTTTTTGAAGTAGGGGAGAGGCCTGTTGAGAAGTGAAGGGGGTACTCTATGCATTCTCTTTCTCCCTCTCTTGACCACAATCAGCCCTGAACCACCCAGAGTGATCATATCACCTCCTGACATCCTCTGAGTGAGAGCACTAGTCACATGCCCCACAACATCCTTTGCAACATTTTTAGTGGCTGTTTGTAGAAGTGATTTGGCAATTTCGAACCCCCTTCTTAAAAATGGAACTGCTTTTCTAAACAGACTATGAAATAACCCCTCTATACCAGAACCATACATGGTAGGAAGTCCATGACAGCCCAGAAGGCTGTATCCTGCCTGTGCCTTGTAATAGCTTCTGTACAAGGCAGGGTCCCTGTAATGTTGAACAATCACTGTCCTGGCTTAAGTTTTAAAGTACTGTCTGGAGGTGGAAATGCAACTTCACAATCACCTTTCCAAAATGAAATGGCACAGGTTCATTTTGATCATTCTTTATTTCAATAGTGACTGCCTCAATCTGATGTTTATTGACTGTTTGGTAGTGAGGTTTATCGTAAGTCATAGTCACAATCTCATTGTCTTGGCCCCTCATGGGTATGCATCTCAGCAAAGGCACTAGACTGTTGCTCACTATTTCAGTGTAATAATGTCAGTGTAGATATATAATGTGTAAAAACCCCTATTAATATCTGAAGAGTTCTTTTTTATAGCCTTTCCTACACCTACCTTGAGTCTGCTAAAACCCAAAAGGTGCCGTAATTGTCCCAGCATGAACAGAATGCATTTGATGTCACTGTCAACGCTTATTTCTCTCCCAACAGCTAGTTGTTCCAAAGCCACAGGCAGTTCATTTGCTTCAAATATACTTTTATTGATTTGACTGATAACACTTGCCATGTTACGATAATAGCCTGCAGGAGTTTTAAATGCTTCTGACTTGGTATAGGGGCTAGTCAGTGGTGTTTTACTGTGGGCTATGCTTAGCGGTTGATAGAGCATACTGAACCTGTTTTTGTGTGCAGACACATTGTCCCAGGTATGGGGGTACTGAATTTCTGCTAGCCCCACTTCCCATTCACCAGGTACTTCAAGCATTTGTGGTAACTTTACTGTAAAAGAGGATATAGTATTACTGGGGAAAACGTTGTATGAGGCGTTGCTGGGCAAGGTGATATAAAAACCATTTCTGAACATTTTGAATCTTATCTACTTCTAATGTCCTGAACCTGTGTTGCCTCGATCCAGCTATTGAATTTATCGGCACACCCCCGCCACTTTACCAGATACCAAGTTTTTCTTCCACGCCTTTTCTCTTCCAGGATTTTCTGTACCCTATACACTTTGTCCTCATCTGGTTCAATTTTCTGCAATTGCTCTGCATAGAAAGTACATCTGATGTCTTCCCCGATAGTCTTTTAGCTTCTAGGTGGGTTTCAGTGTTTTTAAGACCTCTGTCACCATAAATATCTCATCTGTGTTTGTCTGTTCATATCCCTTTTTAAACACCCCTTTCAGCTTAGATATGTTCACGTGATCACTTTTCTAAAGGGTACCCTTTTGTTTTTTGTCAAGAACTGTTTTGCCATAGATGATTTTCCATACGCCTAGGGCATTGGAAGGATTAACATCCACCGGCCTTCATTTAATGCTTCTGTGATAAGTATGATTATAGCTGTGCACCAGGTCAGGCAACACATCAATATATTTCCATGCATTTTGGGCTGTAAAGTAACACCACATGTGTGTCTTTAAAGTTCTGTTAAACTGTTCTACAATGCTAGCCTTAGCTTTATTACTTGTTGCAAAATGGTGTATTTTATTTTGTTTTAATAATGTCCTTAAGGAGGCATTTAGAAATTCTTTACCCTGATCAGTCTGCAACTTCTCAGGTGTGCGTCCACTTTTAAAAATTGTTTTAAAAGCCTGCATCACTGCCTTGCCTGATTTTTCTTTTAAAGCCACTACCCAGGCATGCTTGGACAGCACACTGATGCACGTCAGTATGTATTTAAACCCATTATTGTACTTTGCATATTGACTCATATCCACTAAATTGGCTTGCCATTGTCTATCTATGTCAGAAACGATGACAGGATTTCTCATAAATTGAATTCTTGCAGGTTTGTGTAACGTATGGGGTTCTGCTTGACCAGCCATTCTGCAACACCTTTCCTTGTCACACCTGTATCAATTTCTTTTGCAGCTTTATATAGCTAAGTAACCCCAGTAAAACTGCCCACTTTTCTTGAATTCAAATATATATTCTGAAGCAGTTGATCAGTCATCTTCTTTCATCAGTACCCTAATACATCTGTTAACTAGCCAACCTCTTGTCACCTGTAAAATGATGTATATGTATATGTGTGCTTTTTTCTTAAAAATTTGATGACAACCATAAACCGCAATATGTGATTATATTTTATTCATACATACAAAACATAAGCTAATACATATATTAATTACATACAAAAGCCATAGCAGTACTTTAAAGAGCATACAGTATATATATACCCCGTAACACATAGTAGGCTTGCAATGATTACATAATATCCTGTTTCTACACTACCAGATTCTTTCTCTTTCTACCATACCCAGAGACAGTAACTTTTGGGCTCTATGTTTCACACAAGCAAGGGCTTCATCCACTTTCTCCCTGGTGACAAGGTAGGGCACAAAACATACACACATGTGCTATGCACCACTCAAAATAATCAGGGTGATCTTTGAGGGGTACTGTTGCAGAATCAAAAATGTTTTTCACCTTACATCTGTGTGTTTTTTTTTTAATTGCATTGATATACATATGCCACAAAATTGGGGGCATACTTTTAATCACAGTCATTGTCCTCTCTGCCAGTGAAGGTGCTGCACTTTCACAGCATACATTTAATGCATGGCACTTTCCAAAGTATACAGGGTCCTTTAAAATGTCCTTTATCACACAGCACATTGTAGACATCAACAGTGACTGGAATATTGGGAGCATGCCATTACGTTCCATCTGAAAGCACATAATACATGTTATACAGATTAGCGTGTCACTTTTGTATTCAGGAAAAATGACTGCTAAATCACATTTATTAAATACAACATAAGTGAAACATTCTGCAAAAAATCTGATGATGTACTAGCTCTACAGACTAAACAGTATAATATCAACAACTGTACAGATAAAACCAGAAAAGTGTAGTGCATTCTAAGGACTATGGATATACTGTATAACAATAGCATACATTCCTTCCTTCCTGAAGGTTAGCACCCACTTTCATAAAATAGTCATACTCTAAAAAAAACATACGTGTGATGCTTAGTGCTCTTTCACTTCATGGAGCATCATAACAATTGAAGAAGCCACTTTCACAGTATGAGGGATATCAGATTCTTTTCTCCACTTTAAAGCAGACACACACATTGCTGCTACCACCAATAAATACAGGTTACAAAGAAATTCAGGATCTTCTAGGAATCTAGGCACAATCACTGTAATGTTTTCTAAAAGTGTCAACTCAGATTCTTTCATATAGTTATCTATATTCTCCCACATGTCTGAGGGGGACCCCAACATCAGTTCTATGGCAGAAGGTAAGTCAGAAAAGGGATACTTCAAACTCAGGCAGACCGAACACATAAGGATCACAGTAATGGCTTATGATCAGATAAATATGTCTTTGGACACTCTCTTTGTTGCATTTTGCATGGTTCTCTGTAAAATAAAATAAGAAGATTTGGGTTCTAAAACATTTATACATAACCTGTAACAGATCAGCAGTTAAATGAATTTTCACAACAAAAACAGAGTCCCTAAATTTCTTTTTAGAAATTTAACAGAATCCCTGAATTTCTTTTGAGAAATTTTTTAAAGGAATATTTACTGACTAGACGTCTGGCCTCTTTTCTAATCTAACTGTCTGTCTGTTGTAACATATGTATAAGTAATCACATGGGGTCATCAGCTCTTTTTATGTCATTTAAAACATGACTTACAGATTCTATAGTTTCATTGCTCATGCTTAAGCCCTGTTATTTCATAGCAATTGCTAAGATCACAGGCATGAGATGTCTTATATGTATGGCTTCAGAAACAACTTTGTATACTTCTCTAGCCGTCAAGTCATCAAAGAGACAAGTATGTTTTTTCTGACTAGGGTCATCTATCTCACACCCGAGACAGGCATCAACCATTTCACTATGTATCACCCTCTCTATTACCCTGGCAATTACATCATGAATAGTATGGTACATAACATGCTTGCAATACATATTGTGGTCAGTTTTGGGGTCTTAATACTGAGGCCTGTTTTTTCACCTAAGGAAACCTGTCTAATCTTAGTAGAAGAAGATGGTTCTGGTTGAGTAGAGATTACAGTTTTTTCTGTTTTTTCCACATTCTGTTGCTCTCTAAATTTCTAACATATTGACCTTCACACATCTCATTAATAAACACATCTGTATCTTTCACACAGCAAACAGTCAAGCAGTAGATTTGTGGAGACTTGAGTATCCATGCTCACCGAATAAGACTGCTGCTCCATCACATATCCATCATTCTAATAAAGCAAAAAGAAAACAACGTTGGTCCTGTTACTTGATAAGTTCTAGTTAATCTGCTAAATCATCTGTTCAATTACACTTTACATGCATGTCTCCACTCACACATTTTGTAATGTTTAAAAACAAAACATAAATTTGCCTCTTCAGTGCAAGATGTTTTGCCATCTTTTTCTTCTTCTTTAGCCTGTTACTTTTTCTTATCTTTTCTTTTCTTAGCCTGCTGCTTGCTGGTCATGGCAGTGTCATCACCATCTTCCTCTTGGTTGGCTGCTGCTTCTGTCTGTGTCTTGGCACTCTTATCTGGCTCTCCCTCTATGTCACTCTCTGTTTTGGGCTTCATTTTTACATCTTTCTCCGCACCAGATTCACACACTAGCTCTTCTTCAAGGTCTTGCAGTTGTGCTTCTTCAGTACGTACGTATATCAGGATCAACTTTTTCTTATTCCAATTCTCCAAACTGTGCAGCAAGATTTCTTTTTATGTCACAAATCTTTCCACTGGCCAATATTTGAATTGGACATTCTTTTCCACACTTTATGTAGTGCACATATGTGGGTTTGAGCCTGATAGGCATGTTCTCTTCTGGCTTTTTGTTTCCTGGCTGTTCATTTGGTGGCATGACAGTCTGTTCCATGACTGGAATGCTAATTTGAGATGCATTGTTCTGGGCCATCTTCTTGAATCTCTTGGATAATCAGTTCAAATTCTATAAAGTAGAGTCAATGAGGCTCTGAAAGCTATTCTAGCACATATCCAACCAGGGGTTTATACAAGACCCTACCAGATGAACTCACACTATGTGACTATCACATGGGATGAGCGCAAGGTTTCTAGATGAGAGCCCCTTTGATAAATATTGCTGTTGTCATGTCTTATGATACATAGAAGAGAGCCCCCCATTGATGAAGATAGTTATAGCATGTCTTATGATACATAGAAGAGAGCCCCATTGATGAAGATAGGTATGTCATGTCTTATGATACATAGAATGACTAGCATGTGATTTTTATAATGTAATGTTCGACAGAGCATTTTTAATAGGAACATTAATGGATTTTCCTAAGTTTCTCAAAGAGTATAAAAGTCTCCATGAAGAAATCTACAGTTTTTTCAGTTTTAAATAGGTACTGCAGAGCATGTTTCTTTGCTTTCTGGAGGTTAGAACCCTCTTAAATACTTTCACCAGTACCATAAGTATATATTTAATAGAAATATGTGCTTTTGATAAGCAGTGATCTTGTAAATGATCTTTTTCAAAAGAAATAGAAAAATATATTTAGTTTCTGACATCAAAACACCAGAAATCTGATGCTTTCTGTTTTAAGCTTAAAAGAAAAATTATGTAGCGAATATGTCTGTTTTTTAATCATACTTTAGGATTTGAAACATTCTACTTAGAATAAGCACCCCTTGTAAAATCAGCTTCAGCAATGGACACACACACACACATACACACACACACACATACATGCTGTCTCTGCTTTTAAAGTTAGAACTCATTTTCTTTTTCAGATTAAAAAAGAAATCTCTGTTTTTCATAAATACTTAAATTGCATTGTGTTAAAAGAACTTTGTTACACAGTAGAGATAAATGTTCTTACAGTCCTCTGAGCTTCAAAGCACATTTCACAAAAAAAAATTCCCCAAGTAAAAAGGCACTCTGCAGTCATCCCACAGATCAACAGGAGGAGGTTGAGGGAGTGCCAGGTAGGTGATGGGTGCAAGGTAGGAAATGGTGGGGCAAGGAGAGAGGAGAGGAGAGACTTGGGTTTGAGGTAGGTGATGGGGTGCAAGGTAGGTGATGGTGGGGCAAGGTGGGAGGAGGGGAGAGACTCAGTTTCAAGGTAGGTGATGGGGTGCAAGGTAGGCAGTGGGACAAGGTGGGAAGATGGGAGGAACTCGGGTTTGGGCTAAGATGTTGTGGCAGGGGGTCGAGGGGATGGAGGTTGGACTCAGGTTCAAGCTAGGATGGGGTGGTTGAGGTTCGATTGGACAGAGGATTGACTCAAGTTTGAGCTAGGATGGTATTGCAGAGGTTCATGGGGACTGGGGATGGAGGAGGAAGGATGTAGGGGCGTAGCAAGGGGATGGTTCATCATTTCCCGGGTTCAAGTGCATGTAATTTCTCGGATTTCGTACATCACTTCCTGCATTTAAGGCAGGATGTCCAGCATTTAAGGTGGGACTTACTGTGCAATGCAGAAACAATTCTGATTTGTCCATTTTAGGCCATGTCCACCTGTCAAATAATGTGGTGCATGCTGATTGGCTGCAATTTAACATTTGACAAGTTATATGAACTCTATACTACTCCAGTATATGGACCTCTCCTTATCATCCCCATTGTGACGGTTTATAGGAGTGATTCAATGAAACCTTGAGGACCACTCTTAGAAAAATGTATACCTCAGGAAGGCAAGGACTTCAATTATTACATACCTTTCATGCTTTTTGCCTACAGGGAGGTCCTGCAATCCTGAATAGGATATTCCCCATTTGAACTTCTATATGGATGGAATCCCAGGGGTCCCTCAGACATAGTCAAGGAGTCATGAGAAAGGGAAAAAGTAAAGCCTGGGAGGGTTGCCTATTTACAATATTTCTGTGAATTGAAAAAAAAATTGGTCAGCTTTGCACAGATTGCAAATGATTCCTGTGTGCAAGCTCAGAAGAAACAGAAACACTATTACAATTCTGGTAATAGAGAGAAAACGTTTGGCTCAGGGGAAAAAGTTATGCTGCATCTTCCCTCTAGCAACAACAAAATGGTGGCCAAATGGCAAGGTCCTTTTGATGTTGTGCAGCAAATTAGTCCAGTTATGAAGGAATCTGATTTGCCTGGCAAAGCAAACTGTGCCAGAGTGTATCACATAAACCCATTAAAGAAATGGATTGAAAGAAAGACAGACAATTCTATAAAATGTCCATTTCTAGTAATGTTACCTGAGAAAGATGAGGAAACGCAAAATACCTACAGTCATCTAAACCTTAGTCTCAGGGATGAGTCAGAAATTGAAAGTGTAAGTTTGGGTCTAAACTGTAGTGTATCTGTACCACAGAAACACAAATTGCTGAATGCTCTAAAGGAACATAGTCATGCTTTCTCCTCACTCCCAGCCAAGGTTCAAGGTATAGAATATCCAATAGATAATGGAACTAACCCCCCTACATGCAAGAATCCCTATAGACTGGCTGAAAAATTGAAAAGTGAGGTAGCAAATTGAAAAGTGAGGTAGGAAAGGAGAAACATAGAAACATAGACTTTGACAGCAGATAAGGACTGCTTGGCCCATCTAGTCTGCCCATTTCCCTTCCTACAGGATAGGCCGCAGATCCTAGTTAACCAACAGCCTATTCTTCCTACCACCCACAAGAATTGCCTTACGTCTGTCCCATGCATTCTTGAATTCTCTCACAGTTTTAGACCCCACAACCTCCTCAGGAAGGCTGTTCCACGGATCTACTACCCTCTCTGTGAAAAATACTTCCTCACAGTGCCCCTGAACCGCCCCCCATCTTTAAATTGTGTCCCCTTGTTCTTGCATGTCTCTTTTTCTGAAAGATGCTACCCTCTTGGACTTCGTTGATTCCACTGAGGTACTTAAAAGTTTCTATCATGTCCCCCCCCTCCCTTCTCTCCTCAAGGGTATACATATTAAGCTCCTTTAGCCTCTCCTTGTACATCTTCTCTTGCAGACCCTGCACCATTTTAGTTGCCCTCCTCTGGACTGCCTCTATCCTGTCTGTGTCCTTGCAGAGATGGGGTCTCCAGAACTGGATGCAGTACTCCAGATGGAGTCTCACCAACTGTCTGTACAGAGGGATAACAACTTCCTGTTTTCTGCTGCTGGTGCCTCTCCCTATGCATCCTAGTATACCCCCAGCCCTTCCTACTGCCTTCTCACATTGCTTGCTAACTTTAAGGTCATCTGTTATGATTACCCCCAGGTCCCTTTCCTTCTTTTTTGTTGTTGTTATTACCTCCCCTCTCATTGTGTAATCTTCACCTGGGTTCTTGTTTCACAGGTGCATTATTTTGCACTTCTTTGCATTGAATCCTAGCTGCCATACTTCTGACCATTCCTCCAGCCTTGCCAAGTCCCTTCTCATCCTTTCCAAGCCTCCTTGTGTATCAACCCTGTGGCAGATCTTTGTGTCATCTTCAAAGAGGCATACTTTTCCTTCCAGTCCCTCTGCAATGTCACTTATAAAGACATTAAAAAGGACTGGACCCAGTACTGAACCCTGCGGTACCCCACTAGTAACCCCTCTTTCTTCAGAGTGGACTCCATTTACAATTATCTTTTGTGTCCTGTTGTCAGCTCATGTTTTACCCAGGCTACCACCCTGGGACCCACTCCCAGGCTGGTTAATTTGACTATTAATCTTTTGTGTGGGACTGTGTCAAATGCCTTGCTAAAGTCTAGGTAGGCCATGTCCACATCCCCTTCCTGGCCTACTACTTTGGTCACCCAGTCAAATAAATCTATTTGATTCATTTGACATGACCTTCCCACTGTGAACCCATGCTGCCTTGGGTCCTGTGCCCCACTGGCCTCAAGGTACTCAACAATTCTTTCCTTCAGAAGTGACTCCATCACTTTCCCTACCACAGAGGTCAAACTGACAGGTCTGTAGTTTTCTGCCTCTGTCTTGGTCCCTTTTGTGAAGGGGAATCACATCCACCTTCCTCCAGTCTTCGGGTACCACACTATCCTCCCATGATTTATTAAAAAGAGTAGCCAGTGGTTTCACTAGTTCTCCCCTTAATTCTTTTAGAATTCTGGGGTGAATTCCATCAGGCCCCATTGCTTTGTCCACCTTCAGTTTTCGGAGTTCTTGCAGAACCCTTTCTTCTGTGAAAGAACTGGGATCGATCCCCCTAACAAGAGTGCTTCTGTTAATTGGATTAGGTACTTCCCTCTCCTCTTTTGTGAATACTGAGCAGAAATATTCATTCAGTATCCCTGCTTTTTCACTGTCCCCCTCTGCCCACCCACCGTTCATTCTATTCAGCCTCACTATCCCTCCCTTTGTCTTTCTATGCTCTGTGATGTACCTATAAAAGGTTTTATCCCCCCTTCTTAACCGAGTTGGCTATCTTTTCCTCAGTTTGGGCCTTTGCTATTCTGCTTCCCTTCCTCCCTGCTTCCTTCTGCCTTAACTGGTACAGCTCTTTGTCCTGCTCCTTCTGTGTTTCCTTATACTTCTGGAATGCTATCTTTTTCTCCCTGACTTTCCCAGCCACCTCTTTTAAGAACCATGGTGGCTTTTTCTTTCATTTTGACTTGTTTATTTGCTTCACACAAAGGCTTGTTGCCTCTGTGATGGCAGTTTTGAAGATTCCCCATTGTCGCCTCCACCCCTCCTTCAAGTCTGTTTGCTAGTGCTTTTCTGAGGCACTCTCCCATCTTGTCGAAGTCAGCCCTCCTAAAGTCCAGTACCCTCACTTTTATATGGCTTGACTCTATAGCTGAGTTTAACATGAACCACACTGTTTGATGGTCACTTGTTCCCAGATGGCAACCCACTTCTAGATCTGAGATCCTCTCACTTCTCCCATTTGAGAGTATGAGGTCTAAGATTGCTCCCTCAAGAAGTGGGTTCCAAAACTAGCTGTCTGAGGCCTGCCACCTGTAGGGCATTGAGAATGGCCCTGCTGTTGGATGTGGCTGCAGCAAATGTGCTCCAGTTAACATCTGGCATATTCAGGTCTCTCATCAACAGTATCTCCACTTTCTCTGCCATCCTAAGAATGCCTTCTATCATATCCTTGTCCATTCCCTTCCCCTGACATGGGGACCTGTACACAACCCCTGTGCAGATTGTGGTGCCCTTTCCAGTCTCCAAGGTGACCCACAGTGCCTCCTCTCCTCCCTGTTTACTCTTTTGTTCAGTTGCTTTTATCCCTTCCTTTATATAGAGAGCTACTCCTCCCCCTCTCCTACCCTGCCTGTCTCTCCTGTAGGTTATGTACCCTGGTATGTTAACATCCCAGTCATGGTTCTCTGTGTACCATGTTTCTGTGACTGCTACAATATCCAGGCATCCCTCTTCCATCACAGCCACCAGCTCAGGGAGCTTGTTGCCCAGACTAAGGGCATTGGTACTCATTACCCTCTATTTCCTGATGGCCTTACTCATTTTTGACCCATCCCTGTCCTTCTTGCCTTTGTCACTTTCCCCATTTACCCCTGCCCTTCTCCCTATTGACACCTCTATGTTGGTGTTTACCGCACTTACTACCACGATTTTTTTGGGGGGACTAGGATTTCCTTGCTCCTTTCCAGTGCCTCCCCCCTTGGCTAGTTTAAATGCTTGACAATGAAGCATTTAAACCTATCACCTAGGATCCTGGTTCCCCTCCTGGACAGATGCAGCCCATTATGCCAGTATAGGCTTGCATCACTCCAGGTGGACCCCCAGTCCCCAATGAAGCCAAATCCTTGAGCTCTGCACCATTTATTCAACCACTGATTGAATCCCATGGTGCGGAACACCCTAGCCTCTCCTACGCCATAGATGGGCAGCACCTCTGAGAAGGTTACCGTGCGTGCTACTTGTCTAAGGCCCCTCACCAATTCCACAAACTCTTCCTGCACTTCTCTAATCCCTTTCTTAGCCAGGTCATTTGTCCCTAGGTGGACAATGACATCCAGCTTCCTCCCCTGTGCAGCTGCTCCAGCAATCCTGAGGATTCGCTCCCTTTCCCTCCAAGCCATGGCGCCAGGCAGGCATCTTACCTCCCTCTCCCCTTTCTCCCCCATTCTACCTTCCTAACAATGGAGTCCCCCACCAGGAGTTGTTTTCTTCCCCTGTGGGGTCCCATGCCACCCTCCTGTGGATCTCCTTTGTGGAGGTTCCTAGCATCCTCCTTGGTCTCCACTGCGGGTGCCTCCATAGAGGAACCATACTTTGCCAGAATGGCATAGGAATTGTGGAGAGGTACAGCTGGAGGGATGCACCTCTGTTCCACCACCCTCACCCTCCCTGAGCCCACTGTGGTCCAACTGCTCCTCTTCTTGGCAACCTCTGAGGCAATGGCAGTGGCACTGGTGGTCCCTGGATGGAAGAGGAGGTCCCACAAATCCTGGCCAACTCAGCTGGAGATGAGCAGCCTCCTCCCTCAGCCCAGAGAGGTGCCTGCAGATGGGACAACACCGCATCCCCCAGAATGTCTCCCGGAAGACTGCTGCTCCCCCACTATGTGGGATTTGTACTGGGAGGGAAGTTCACCCTGAGAATAGTAATGCAGAAGCTGTGGCCTGTAGTGCCATCCCTCATGCAAAAATGAAAAAAGGTAGAGCATTTTTAAGACTAGCAGGGTACTACAAGAGATTCATTCAGGATTTCTCCAGCAAACCTGCCCCCTGACTAATTTAATTAAAAAAAATACAGTAAAATGGACCTCTGAGTGTCAAGATGCCTTTTTGTCTGTTAAGCACTGTGTATGTTCAGATCCTAGTCTGATTAGCCCCAATTTTCAGAAGCTATTATTTTTTCAAGTCAATGCATCTGATGTAGGGCTGAGTGCAATACTCTGCAAAAAGACAGAACATGGTGATCTGTCTCTGTTATACTTCAGTAAAAAGCTGCATGATCATGAAACTATATTCGATGATTGAAAAAGAAAGTTTGGGAAGTAAATGGGTGATTGAAGCCCTTCGGTATTACCTGACAGGAACAAAGTTCATGGTCTACACTGACCATAACCCTTAAAGTGGTTACTTGAACTAAAATATACCAACTCACATATTACCAGGTGGTAACTGACATTGCAGCCATACCATTTCAAGACTGAATACAAACCAGGCAAAACAAATACAGTTGCTGATTATATATCGTGATATGGATAAACACAGTATACAGTGATTACTGTACATTGATTTTCTCTATATTGTAATGCATTTGGAAAGTATGCAATACTGTTGATATGAAAGAAATGTTAAAGTATTGTGGATTACTTTTCTGTACCTCCAAGCAAATGTATTGTGTATTGCTTTTGTACGAAATATGCTAGAGCTTGTGATTTTTGCTCACTTAGGATCCCAGGGGGTGGGATTCTGGAAGATAGTTGACTAGAATTCATTCCTTCCTTCCTTGCTCTTGATTGCAACAGGAACTAGTTTCACTTTTTAAAAGGGGAAAGGAATGTGATGAGGTGGCTCTTTGCCCTAGGTTTAAGGAGAAGTATCATTTTCCCTTGAAGGCATGACAATGGCAGCTGCCCCTTTAAGAAATTTGGTACCATGAGATATAGTGCTGCAAGGACTAGTAGTAAAAAGAACAGAAACTAAAATCCTGCTTTTCATGTTTATGGTAACCAGGTGCTGAGACATAAATGAAAAGGAAGAAAAATAGTTTGCTTCACTCCAAAAGCTTTGTTTGTTATGAGGTATCTCTATCTTCTGCTTCTAGCATTTCCTCTCTCTTTGTTTAAGCTATTCTGTTCCACTCAGGGGTTAAATTGGACAGGAACTCAGTTCAACCCCCTCTGACACCTTTCTCTATTCTTTACTATTAGAAAGTTCCACCTCCTAGGTATGATAGTTCCACCTCCTACAAATATAAGGATTACAGTTCCACCTGCTAAACATTTCCAGTTTAACCACTGGTTCCACTATCCTGTCTTTTATTGTCTTTCCATTTTTATTTCTCCTTTGCTTTCTTTGGCCTATTTGGCCTGTGGAGATGTGGAGGTTTTAAATGGGTGTTATGCCTTGGAAAACTTCTGTAACTTTCACCAGCCATGACTTTTGAAACTGTTTGCTTCCTAAAACAAGATGAAAAGCAAGGACTGGAAGCAAAGTTCTTGTTATGTGACTCCTGTGGAATAGAGTTTGGAGAGCACTTCAGTATTCAGGTTTGCAGTTTTAGCACATTGTTTATGTGCTTGCAAGTCTCACAACTGTAATTATTCCTTTTGGGGCATGAATGCTGTGAAAAATACATTAGCTGCTCTTTAGACTCTTGGGGCCAGATATTTAAAACTTTGCGCTGGGCACAAACTGTTTGTACAGGGTTAGCGCCTGGTTTGCATGGGTCTGATATATTCAAATGATCAAATAGTGCAGGCAAACTGCATTAGCACTAGGCAAAAGTATAATGTATGCAAGGGGCAAACCGAGGGTGTGTGTACATGAATACAGACGCAATGCTATATTCAGTGCATTAGTGCCATGCAAAGTGTTTTTGCGTGACTCAGCACAACACTTTGCATGGTGAAAACTACCACCCAGGAAAAGGTAGTCTTAACTCTGGACAAACCAGCTTTGTGTGACTTTGTGGCTCTGTGTGGCTTTGCACTACTGTTGTATGGCTTTGTGTGGCCCTAACCAGTAAATATTAAACAGAGAAAGAAACCAGACATGGAAGTAACATGCTATACATGGATGGCACCTCCTATGATGCCATCATCTGGCACCTGTTCCAGCCATACCAGGCAGTAAGTGGTGACCCAGTGCCCAGTAGACACCATGGCAGTGTGTCCATACAGCACACACCTGCAGACCAGCCTTCATTGGACACCAGCAGAATCCAGCACACACATGCAGCACTGTGGGCATGGAGAGTGTTGAGGAAAGGGTTTGTACCGGTGGCCAGTCTGCACCACATACTGGGTGCTGCCACAAGACTGGGACAAGCCATGCAATGCAAATGGTCCAGTGTTGGGAATACCCCAACACCAGTGTGCCTGTCTGATAGTATGTGCCCCCCAGCCACATTCTGCACATCTGTACAGACGCCACAGCACACACAGCCACCATGTATTTGTCACTGTGAGTATCCCATGCCAGTAGTGCAACATCTGTGGGTTGCACAACAGCATAACAGTAATGTCCACTGTCAGTACACACCTGCAAGATGGGCCTGTCACTGTGTAAAGTGTAGCAGTCATTGATGCCCTACACACCATAGGCATTGTTGTGTCCCTCACACTACTGGCCCCCTTGTTACTGTAGTGTCTGCTGTGCACTGTAGCAAGAACTATAGTTTGACAATCGCTTGCAGCACCACCACCTGTGCCTGTGCTGTGTAGACCCCTGGAGCACAATATTTTATGCAGTTCTGTAAAAATGTAGCCTGTAGCTACCACCATGCATTCCACACTGACCTACAGGTGGAGCTGTGGACAGACCCAGCCAGCCCCTATACTTCCAGACTGACATGCAGGTGGAGCTGTGGGACCCTGCAATAGTGTGGGAAAAACTGCATGCAAATCAGGACATAATGACATGATAATTTGGATGTTTGCCCACAGACTGCCTAAGTAGGCTCATTTGCAAGTCATGTTTGAATATAGCAAATTTTTGCCATGGACAAATGTGATAGCGCCGGGCATACCTCTCAACTGTCCCTGATTTTCAGGGATGTCCCTGATTTTGCTTCAAAATTTCCCTCTGTCCCTTGTAAAATTTGTGTTTTTGTGACAGAAGAGTGGGGATTAAAATCACAAAATAATGTCAAACATTAAAGATTCAGACTTGTTCTTCAGAAAATGTATCTTAACACAAATCCTCTTATTCTATCAACATTCTGAATGAATAGTATCAATTCTTAAGATGTGTCCCTGATTTTGGGTCTTTGTCTCTGATTTTTTTAAGCCTTGTCCCTGATTCATGAGATAAGAGGTTGAGAGGTATGACGCTGGGCAAATGGCTTAGCTCCATGCAAAACCTGCACAAAACCTGCAAAATGTGTCTGCACCATGAAAATGTTTTGGAAACATGGTACATTTCTGCAGAATTTCACATGCACTGGTGCTTGCAGCTTTAATGATTTCACTCCTTTGCTAACACACACATTGGCCACACAGTTCACCTTTACCTTCCTGCACATCACTGTGCACTGGGCTGCTGTTGTGGTTTGCACTTCCCGGTTGCTCTTACCAGTGGGCTTTAGTTTGCGCCATTATATTATAACTGTCTCTGCCTGATGGTGGTCGTGGAAGTGGTTGTTCCCAGGAAGCTAGCCGGGTGGCTGGAAGTGAGTCAGGTCGCCTCTCTGGTGGGGTGCCGGGCTGTGGCTGGAAAGTAGCTGGGCCTTGGTTCCATAAGGTGCCCCTCAACTGAAGATGATGGGTTCCTTTTGGGGAGCCCAACAATCCTGATGGGGCTGCCCTGCCCTGCCTTTTCCATTTGGTAAGGCTTGATTCTGGGTGATCTTTTTGTGGACTGGGCTTCTATTGGGTTCCTACTTGTCTTAGACTGTATATGAAGAATTTCTCCTGAGTGCTGGGGGTTTGCTTGCTTTATCTCAGCTATTGGATTTCGACTGGAGGTTGTGAGAGAGCCTCCTTTAAGCATTGTTGCACAAAATACTGTTGATTGAAGGACTGCCAGAGTGAGAGTCCAGTGTTTTTCATTAGACACTTTAATTATCTGCTTGTTGGGGGTGACAGCCTCAGTATTGCATATTAGCAGCTGGACTAGTGACTGAATTTACCTCCTCATTTATGGTTGCTGTCTTCATCCTGATTTGAGGGGGATTTTATTGTATTTATTTGAGGGGTTATTTTGGGGGGTTGGGGTACATGGGTCTTTTTGTTTATTTTTTAGTTTATTTTATGTGGGTGGGGTGGGGTCTTATTAAGTAATTTTAGTGGTACGGGGTTATTTTGTTTTACTTATTTTGTTTTGGTAATTAAGTTAGAGTCATTTGATAAAGTACTGCCAGAATGTGTTGGAGGCCTGCCCTCTTGGCCGTGCGCTATTTGCCCTCTGCTCTCCATGTCCTCTGTCCCTTTTTCCCTCCCCCATTGCGGGTTACAACATACCAGCACTATAGGGTGCTGAGTATTGCTCGCAAGGGGAGGAGGAGGACTGGGGGGCATGAACAGTGGAGGGTTAATGAGGTGGGGCCATCACATTGGGGTTGTAAGATCCAGGAGATGCCCTGGGGCAAAATGGAACCAAGAACGTGGTTCACCATGTTTGGTTTCCATACCCAAGGGCACTACCAATATTGGTTCAAGCGGCTCTGGAGGTTGATCCAACTCGGGTGGTGTTATGCAATGCCAGGTCCATTAAAAACAAGACTGCAATTATTGCAGATCTTGTAGGAGCGGTTGACCTGGCTTGCATCACCAAGACCTGGCTGAATGAGAACTCTGGCCCCATTTTGGAGGCTTTAACTCTAGCCAGGTACTCGGTGATTCACCGCCCGAGATTGGATTGTGGGGGTGGGGGGTGGCAGTCTGTTTTAAGACCAAACTTAACCTTACAAGTGTACCAATACAGGAGGCTGAGTCATTTGAGTGTACCATGGTAGCAGGTGTAGGTTGTAGGATCGCCCTCCTCTACTGTCCACCAGGAGATGAGAAGTGTTTCCTTCAGGAAGTGGCAGACTTTGTCATCGACATGGTGTTTGAGTCACCCAGATTGATGGTTCTGGGCGACTGCAATGCCTGGGTCAATGACAAACTCTCACCATTTGGACAACACTTCCTCCAGTTAATGTCTTCTCTGGGCCTTACACAGATAGTTACCACTGCTACCCATAAACATGGTCACTCCCTTGACTTAGTCTTCCTCCTGGGGATCGAGGCCTCTGACCTTGTTTTTTCAGCACTGTGACCCCCTCTTTGTAGGCCTACCCCTGTGGAGATAGTCAGATACCACCCTTTACAAGATATCAGCTCTGAAGACCTGGTGATGGTGCTTGACCTATCGTCCCTTACAGTAGCAAACAATGACCCAGAGGCCCTCATGATAGCCTATAACACAGCTATATCAGTGGCCCTGGATGTTGTTGTTCTGGTCCATGTTCATCCTTTCTCTCTTCGCCCTCGGTCACCATGGTTTGATGGAACCTTGAGAGAGATGCGGTCACTAGGAAGAAGGTTATAGCATTGCTGGGGGAGATCCTCCCTTGATGCCAACCACCTTAAATTGATGGTGCATTATCAAGCCTATCAATCTGAAATCTCCCATAAGAAGGCAGAATTCCTGTCCAGGGAGCTTGCTGCTGCTCAGAATCAACCAGCTCAGCTTTTTTGCACTGTGGATAGACTGTGCAACCCAGCCTGCCTACAAGTGTGAAAAGCCTTTTCGCAAGCTGAATGTGATGATCTTTCTTGATTCTTTGCTAATAAGTTGGCCGACATCAGGGCAGCACTCCATCCAGCTCACTGTATGGGTATTGCTCTGGACCAGCATGTGGCCACTGAACCTCAGCTGTCCTGGAGTACCTTCGACCAACCGGAGTTCATGGATGTCATGCGGATTGTCCAGGGTATGCGCCCTAAGTGCTGTAGTTTGGATCCTGGACTGACTTCCCTGATCTTGGGTTGTATTGATTCCATCAGTCTGGTCTTTGCACAGATAGTCAGATGCTCCTTGAAAACAGGTGAGTTCCCTAGCTCCCTGAAGGAGGCGGTGGTAACACCTCTCTTGAAGAAAGCTTCTTTGGACCCTGACTGCCATGCCAACTATAGACCAATCTCAAACCTTCCCTTTTTAAGGAAGATGACTGAGAAAGTAGTGGCCATACAGCTGGAGAACCATTTGACCATCCATGACATCTATGAACCCCTCCAGTCCAGTTTTCAAAAGAGGCATAGTACTGAGACAGCGCTGGTTCGGGTGCTTAGTGATCTCCTGATGGCTAGAGATGGGAAGAGCAAGTCCATCTTGGTTCTCCTGGATCTCTCATCAGTGTTTGACACTGTGGACCAGGGGGTATTGCTTAACCATCAGAGGTTCATCTGTGGATTATCTGGCATAGTCCTCAGGTGGTTTACATCTTACCTCACTGGGAGAACACAGAGAGTGGTGTTTGGGGTTCATTCCTCAGATCCAGTTTCTCTGTCTTGTGGGGTCCCTCAGGGTTTGGTATTGTCCCCCCATGTTATTCGCAGTGTACGTGCTGCCCTTCAGAGGCAATGTAAGAAGGGACGGGCTGAGGTTTCACTGCTATGCTGATGATACCCAGCTCTACCTTTCTTTTGCTTCTGACCAGGATGGAGCTCTCTCGGCCTTTAACAACTGCCTCACAGAAATCCAGGAGTGAATGGATTCAAGTTGGCTGAAGATGAACTCGGATAAGACTGAGGTGCTGGTTGTGGATCCGGCAAGCTGGATAGGGAGTCTGGGAGTTGGTTTGCCCTCGGGGTTATACCTTGGGGGCTTATCACTCCCAACCTTTGAACAGGTGTGGAACCTGGGGGTAATTTTTGATGAAGGGCTTACTCTACATTCGCAGGTGTCTGCTGTCATCAAATCCTCTTTTTACCATCTGAGGATCATCTCCAGGATTAAGCACCTTGTTCTCTCCAGTGATGTTCCTACACTGGTCCATGCCTTTGTGTCCTCATGCTTGGACTATTGCAATTCGCTTTACCTAGGGCTACCTGGGGTGGAAATCCGCTGCCTGCAGCTGGTGTAGAATGCAGCAGCCAGGCTTTTGACAGGAACTTTGCGGTCCAGCCATATTTCATCGGTGCTACATGGACTACATTGGCTGCCAGTACAGTGGTTGATCACCTTTAAAGTCAGTTTTCTGACTTTCAAATCCCTACACGGTCTGGACCCACACTACTTGAAAGAGCTCCTGGTTCCTTACCGCCCTGGGTGATTGCCCCGCTCAGCTGGCGAGGGGTTGCTAGAGACACTGAGGGTATGTTTAAATTCTTCAGGGGCCCAGGTATTTATGTTTGCAGCCCCTACCCTCTGGAATTCTCTACCCCATTGGTTATGGGAGTGCACGACCGTGGAGGGATTTAAACAGGTCCTGAAAACCTATCTGTGGATGCAAGCTTTTGGTAGTTAATCTTCTCTTGACTACATTAATTGTTTTATTGTTGCTTTATACTCTTAAGACACTGAGCTGTATAATGCATTTTAAATTTTGTTTGATGCCTTGGTATTTGAAAAGCACCATAAAAATAAAGTTTTATTATTATTATTATATTCAGAGCTTTCTTATTTCCCGGGCTATTTTTGCACTACACTCCCAGCCCAGTTAGCCCAGCTTCCTTAGCACACTATATTCAGCAGGTTTAGCACCAGGACTATCCCTTTTGAATACAGTGGGCTATTGAGTTCAGGCTAATTTAGCATGCTGGACAGTGCTAATTTAGCCTGGGGTAAAAATATCAGGTCTCTGACCTCTCCATTACTTATGTGAACTGTTAGTTCCAGATCAGCTGTTCTGATAGTAGTGGGTGAATACTGACTCAACTGTGTGCTGTGAGCTACAGACTATTCTTTCTCCCCCCCACACCTCTTTGTTTAACCCTGTCTCTCCTGCTTTCTTAAAAATGGAAAGAGACCTGGGGGTAGTCATATCAGATGATCTAAAGGTGGGCCAGCAATGTGAGAAGGCAGTAAGGAGGGCTGTGGGGATACTGGGATGCATAGGGAGAGGCATCACCAGTAGAAAACAAGAAGTTGTTGGCCCTTTGTACAGACAGTTGGTAAGACCACATCTGGAGTACTGTGTATAGTTCTGGAGACCCCATCTCTGCAAAAACATAGACAGGGTGGAGGCTGTCCAGAGGAGGGCAACCAAAATGATGCAGGGTCTGCATCGAAGACATGTGAAGAAAGACTAAATGAACTAAAGATGTATAGCCTCTAGGAAAGGAGGTAGATGGGGGACATGATAGAAACTTTCAAATACCTCAATCCAAGAATCCAAAAATCCAAGAGGGTAGCATCTTTCAGAAAAAGAGATGTGCAAAAACAAGGGGGAACAATTTGAAGATAGAGGGGGGTGGCTCAGAGGTAATGTAAGGAAGTATTTCTTCACAAAGAGGGTTGTAGATACATGGAACAGCCTTCCTGAAGAGGTCATAGAGTCAAAAACAGTGGGGGAATTCAAGAATGCATGGGACAGATATAAGGCAATTCTAGTAGGGGGTAGGAGGAAGTAGGCTGTTGGTTAACTAGGATTTGCAGCTTATCCATTAGGTAGGGAAATGGGCAGACTAGGTGGGCCAAGCGGTCCTTATCTGCCATCAAATTCTATGTTTCTATGTTTCTTTCATTAGCTACTGATCTATTTCTGTTTCAGGCCTCATAACTCAGTTTTTGAGTTTCAAAGGAGTTAAACATTCAAATAAAGACATGTCAAGTGAGAAATTTATGAGTAGATAAAGTACCTGAACACTGAGACACAAGTGCATGTTTGTCCTTAAAGCTGAACACCCCATTTATTTTGTCTGCTGCTGGTGACTCTCTCTGCTTCATCACCACTGGGACTTCATAAGAACTAACTGGCCATTACTCCCATCCTTTTGTGTGGTTAGCAGGAAGTAGGCTTAGCAAAGGACAGTAAGATTCCCTCAGAAATAAGCTGACTGATTGTCATCTATATAAAAGGCTGAATGTCAGTTCAGTGATGATATTATAGCAGCAGTATTTACAGCAATGGCATTTCAGCAACTGCAATTATGGTGCCTGTAGAATCTGGCTGAGCATTGTAATAGTGACATTTTGGCACATGCTTGTTTTGTGAGGGGCTTTGCCTCCCACGCCCCCTTACTAAAATAAAAACTTTGAGGTCGCAGCACCTCAGGGAGGGTGGAATGAATTTGTTGCCATTTTGGTGCTTGCCCATATGTACAGCGCCATAAATGCAGTCACTGAGATTGCTTGTTGCTGTAATATCTTCACTCAATTGATATGCTACTATATAAAATTGTATGTTTTTCCATTTAATATATTTTTCAGCTGCTAAGATGATCTGTTATCCTGTAAATAAAAAGGTATATTTGTGTGATGATGTCAGTAATAAACATCCAAGAGAGCCAATCATGATCCAGATAAGCCGATAAAGAGGGAAGCTTTGTGATGTGAAATTTGTCTAATTTAGGACTCTGAAGAGGGCAGTGCTCTGCATCAGTATTTCCTGTCTGTTCATTGGATGTTCCAAATGGAGAAGTACTTGAATGGTTGCATGTGTGGCAGGCTCATTTTGGAAAGAAGAATACTCAGGGTGGTGAAAATTTATAAATTTCTTTTGAATTCCCCTTCAAAATTGGATCGCAGAAGTAATTTGAATTGATTGGATAGTTTCCTGGCAAGAACTACTTGAAAGTTCATTAAAGTTGGACTGTAAATATTTTAAATAAACACACCTGAGCACTTCCAG
This sequence comes from Neoceratodus forsteri, assembly GCA_016271365.2. NCBI lineage: Eukaryota > Metazoa > Chordata > Ceratodontiformes > Ceratodontidae > Neoceratodus > Neoceratodus forsteri. The sequence goes on from CM057458.1 coordinate 1,092,972,370, forward strand.
TTCTTGTGTGACATCCTTTCTTACCTACTAGGCACTACATGTTGATGTTTGCAGTGGGATTCTTGTAGCCTCCCCATAGTGATATGGTAGATGCTTGGTAGAGAAAGAGGGGTGAACAATAAAAGCACTTCAGTTTATGGCCCAACAGTCACAATTGGAAGCATGTCCCTTATGAAGAAGAGGAGGAAGGCGTAATGCAGAAAGACTGTACGTTCTTAGCTGGCCATAAAGAGGAGGAGGAGGAAAAAGAGGAGCCAATCTATAACCCTTCTCTCCAGAATAATATGAGGAAATTTATGAAGCAGTTTTTAAAACAGCAGTTGGAAATGGAAAGGAAAAGGGGGAAAAGATGAAGAAACAAGAGGAAAAATGGCAGGAGATGATATAGGCTTTCAAAGAAGCTGTTCCTAGTTCACACCAAAGCCCTATAGGTAATGGAGACCCAGTTGTCCCTATCAATGTCAGCCCTCTTAATGTCAATCCCAGTTCTTCTCCAAAAGATATTAAATTCTCTTGTTTAACAAATGAAGAAGATATGACTTTTGAAAGGGTAGCCAAGCATGTGAATGGTCAGGAACCCAATGGGTGATCAGACGTGCACCATAATTAAAAACAAAAGCACAAACAGCCATCAAGGTTTCACAGTCGATAAACTATGATCTTGTTAAACAAGCCATATTAACCAGATGGGACATTAATTGTGAGATCGTTCAACAATGGTTTAGAGCATTGAAATACTGGGCAGGAGAACCCCTCTGGGAAGTTTCTTCAGAGCTCGAGGGCTTGTTCTGCAAATGGCAGCATCCAGAACAAAATACTGCCCAGCAAATCATTGATGAACTGGTTACAAGGCAGTTCCTACAAATCCTTGCTGAGGATGTTCAAGTCTGAGTGAGAGAATACCGTCCAGAAAATGGAGACAAAGTGATTGCCCTGGCAAAGGATTACCTCCTGGAGGGAAAGAAAGACCATTGCGAGGATGGATCAGAGGGACAGTCATGATTTCTCCAAACCAGTAAACTCCTGCCAGTTTAAATCAATACAACATAGAGCAGAGCAGAAGCCAGAAAAATATTTTAGTCTGAGATCAGGAATAGGATTTCTAAAGAACAGTAACACTCACCCTTCTGACTTTGTATGTCATCAATGTGGTGATTAAGGACAAATAAAATGGAAGTTTCCCAACAAGAAAAACTCGCCTGTCACTCTTGCATTACTAAACTGGGTTCAGTTTTTAACTGATGTCAATTATGGAGATAAGACTGTGAGAGGAGTAATGGATTCAGGCAGTAGACAGACTTTGTTACACTCTGATGTAGTGTCTGAAAATGCCATGGACAGAGTGGGTAAAGGAACAAAGGTGGCATGTGTCCACAGGGATTTTAAATCTGACCATACAGTTTCCATCGCAATCACTTTAAAAAGGAATAGTCACCAAGTGGTAGCAGGGATAGTCCCAGCTCTGCCAGTCCCTGTACATTTGGGAAATGATCTTCCTTGCTTCAGTGACTTGGTAAGAGACTTTTGTGTGGTGCCCCCTTCTGATATGTCTGTAGTCAAAACCAGAGCCCAGAATAAGACAGAAGAGGAAAAGAAATGGTATGAAGACAGACTATGTGACATCTTCCCTTTCTCAGACCCCGAACTATATAAAGAAAGATGCAGAATTAAGAAAACTAAAGGTTAAGTAAGGAAGGATAAAGCAGCTTGCAGGATGAAATATATGGATGGGGGAAGACTTTGTGGGACAATATTAAATTTTTTGATTGTCAAAAGAAAGATGATACACTTGTTCTCCTGTTTTCTCAAGTAGGGTCTAAAATATAAGATGGTGCTGAGTTCCTTTTGTAGAATGGGTTGTTGTATAGAAGGCGTAGTAATCCCAAAACCCAGGAAGTCTGCATCCAATTGGTTGTCCCATAGCCTTTTAGGACCAATCTTTTGGAACTGGCACATTATGCTTCACTGGCAAGTCTCATGGGCCAAAACAATACTATAGGTTATTGAAAGGATTTTATTGGCCTAATGTTTATAAAGAGGTGGTCACCTACTGCTAGTCTTGTGCCAATTACTAGAAGGTCTCATCTAATTCCAAGACAGACCAGGCTGCTTTGCATCCCACACCAATTGTGGATATCCTGTTTTCCCGTTTAGACATGGACATCATTGGGCCCTTGCATAAAAGCAGAAAAGGGAATAGATTTGTCCTGGTGATTTGTGACTATGCCACCCATTACCCGCAGGCACTACCATTAAGAACAGTCACTGCCTGCAAAATACCAGAAGCACTGGTCAAAGTGTTCAGTAGAACAGGAATCCCTACTACCATTCTAAATGACCAGGGTAGCAATTTCTGTTCAAATATGTTAAAAGAACTGCATGGTTTGTTGGATGCCACCAATATATGGACCTCTCCTTACCATCCCCATTGTGATGGCTTAGTGGAGCAATTCAACAAAACCTTGAAGACCATGATTAGAAAGTGTATAGTTCAGGAAGTCAAGAACTGGAATTATTACATACCTTTCGTGATTTTTGCCTACAGGGAGGTCCTGCAGTCCTCTACATGATATTCCCCATTTGAACTTCTATACGGACAGAATCCCTGGGGTCCCTTAGACATAGTCAAGGAGTCCTGGAAAGGGAAAAAAGTAAAACTTGAGAGAGTTGACTGTTTGCAATATTTCTATGAATTGAAAAAGAAATCAGCCAAGTTTGTAAAGATTGCAAATGATTCCTGTGTGCAAGCTCAGAAGAAACAGAAACACTATTATGATTCTGGTAGTAGAGAAAAAAAGTTTGGCCCAGGGGAAAATATTTTGCTGTGTCTTCCTTCTAGCAACAACAAAATAGTGGCAAAATGGCAAAGTCCTTTTGGTGTTGTGCAGCAAGTTAGTCCAGTTCTGTATGAAACTGATTTGCCTATCCAGGCAAACTGTGCCAGAGTGTATTACATAAACCCATTAAAGAAATGGGTTGAAAGGGAGACAGACAAATCTATAAAATGTCCATCTCTAGTAGTGATACCTGAGAAAGATGATGAAATGGAAAATGCCTATAGTCATCTAAACCCCAGTTTCAGGGATGAGTCAGAAATTGAAAATGTAAGTTTGGGTATGTACTAGTGTATCTGTACCACAGAAACACGAACTGTTGAATGTTCTAAAGGAACATAGTCATGGTTTCTCTTCACTCCCAGCCAAGGTTCAAGGTAGATAATATCAAATAAATAATGGAACTAACCCCCCACTTGCCAGAAGTCATATAGACTGGCTGAAAAATTGAAAAGTGAGTTAGCAAAGAAGAGAGAAATGTGTTGGATCCAGGCATAATTGAGCATTGTAAAAGTCCTTGGTGCTCTCAGATTGTCATGGTGCCAAAAAACAAAACCGCCTTACACTGCACAGATTTCAGGAAGGTTAATACTGCAGTTTGTCTAAGTTTGATAGCTACTCGATGCCCCAGGTAGATTACCTGGTGGATCAGTGAGAGAGAGAGCACAGTCTACCATACATGTTACTAAAGGCTATTGGCAGACACATTTTGCTGAGTCTGCCAAAAAAGAAGATGGCTTTTCTATGCCCCATCACTATTTCAGTTTACAGTCATGCTGTTTGGGCTTTATGGGGCTCCTGTGACATTTCAGCACCTTATGGACTGGTTGCTATCAGATCATGTGGGTATGCTGTGGGCATGCTGCTGCATATCTTCCTGATATCATAATATATAGTCCTACTTGGGAAATGCACATGGAACACCTGGGAAAATTGTTAAGCACCATCCAACATGCTTAACTCACTATCAATCCTACAAAGTGTGCTGTGGGGATGAAAGAGACCCCCTACCTATTTTTTGTACTGGGAGAATAGTAAAGCAGATGCTGTGGCCTGCAGTGCCATTCCTCCAACAAAATACAAATGTTAGAGCATTTTTAAGTCTAGCAAGGTGCTACAGCAGATTCATTTAGAATTTCTCCAGCAAACATGCCCCTCTGATTAATTTAATCAGATAAAAAACAAACACAGTAAAATGGACCCTTCAGTGTCATAATGCTGTTTTGTTTGTTTAGGCCTGTGTATGTTCAGATCCTGGCCTGATTAACCTTGATTTTCAAAAGCCATTCTTTATTCATGTCAATGCACCTGATGTAGGACTGGATGTGATACTCAGCCAGCAGACAGAACATGATGACCTGTTTGTGTTATACTGTACTTCAGTCAAAAGCTGTATGATCATGAAACTATATTCAATTATTAAAAAAGAATGTTTGGGAATGAAATGGGCAATTGAAGCCCTTCAGTATTACCTGATAGTAACAAAGTTCATGGTCTACACTTACCATAACCCTTACAGTGGTTACTTGAAATAAAAGATACTAACTCACATATTATCAGGTGGTATTTGGTGTTGCAGCCATACCATTTCAAGATTGAACACAAACCAGGCAAAATAAATATGGTTGCTGATTTTTTATAGTGATATGGATATACACATAGTATAAAATGGTTACTGTTCATTGATTTTTTCTGTATTGTAATGCATCTAGAAAGTATGCAATGCTGTTTATATGAAAGAAATGAGTATTGTGGATTACTTTTCTGTACCTCCAAGGAAATGTATTGTGTGTTGCTTTTGTATGAAATATGTTAGAGCATGTGATTTTTGCTCACTTAGGTTCCCAGGGGGTGGGATTCTGGAAGATAGTTGGCTGGAATCCATTCCTTTCTTTCTCCTGATTGCAAGAGGAACTAGTTTATCTTTTTAAAAGAGGGAAGGAATGTTAAGAGGTGACCCTTATGCTTTAGGTTTAAGGAGTAGTATTGTTTTCCCTTGAAGGCATGACAATGGCAGCTGCCCCTTTAAGTAATATAGTACCATGAGATATAGTGCTGCAAGGACTACTTGTAAAAAGAACAGAAACTAAAATCCTGCATTTTATGTTTATGGTAACCAGGTGCATATACATAAATGAAAAGAAAGAAAAATAGTTTGCTTCACTCCATAAGCTCTGTTTAAGTTCTGAGGTCTCTCTCTCTCTCTCTCTCTCTCTCTCTCTTTCTTTTACTTCTAGCATTTCCTCTCTTTGTTTAAGTTTTTGTGTTCCATTTAGGGGTTCAATTGGGCAGGAACTCAGTTCAACCTCCTCTGACACCTTTCTCCATTCTATACTGTTAGAAAGTTCCACCTCCTAGGGATGATAGTTCCACCTCCTACAAATATAGAGATTACAGTTCAACCTCCTAAACATTTCCAGTTTAAACACTGGTTTCACTATCCTCTCCTTTATTGTCTTTCCATTTGTACTTCTTCTTTGCTTTCTTTGGCCTATTTGGCCTGTGGAGTTGTGGAGGTTTTAAATGGGTGTTATGCCTTGGAGCACTTCTATAACTTTCACCATCCATGACTTTTGAAACTGTTTGCTTCCTTAAATAAGATGAAAGGCAATGATTGGAAGCAAAGCTCTTGTTATGTGTCTCCTGTGGAACAAAAGTTTAGAGAGTATGTCAGTATTCAGGTTTGCAGTTTTATCACATTGTTTATGTGCTTGCAAGTCTCACAAATCTAATTATTCCTTTTGGGGCATGAATGCTGTGAAAAATACCTTACCTCCTCTTTTTTCAGATGAGATGTTAAACCAGGGTCCCATCTGCTTGTTCTGGTGGTAGTTCAGGTGGATGTTAAAGATCCCATGGCACTTCTAGAAAAGAGTAGGGGAATTTTTTATTCAAAACTCAAAAGGACAATCAAACAAAATTGTATTACATCATACAAAGTCATAATATATGAAAAGAAAAAACATACACTATCAGTACAACATACCAGAAACCCCCAACCGAAAGGAAAAACAAACCCCTTCCCCTTTCTACCAAAAGAGTAGGGTATTACTTTATTATAACAGCAAACACAAATAATGTACAGACAGTGTTAAGTCACACTAAACAATTTACACAAGGAATGAGAAATCAAAATAAGGACAAAATAGTGTTAAGTCACACTAAAAATATAGGCACCAGAAAAGAAATCAAAAGAGTAGTATAGTCATGCTTACGTAAATGAAACTTTTTAAGAAAACATTTAGAAACCGAAATTAAATCATAATATGAAAAAGGATCACCTCCCTCCACTAAGAGTAGGGGAAAAACCTGAAAGTAAAACATACAAAACCGAAGTGCTGCATACAAAAGCATATTGAAAGAAGAAAATAACAGAAAAACAGATTACATCATATGCGAATGTCAAACCAAAAAACGTTATGTACACATAACCCCTGTCTCCATCCCACTTAAAGAGCTGGGGAAAAAAAAAGTCACAGTACTGCAAAAAGCAAGCAAATACAAATAGTATAAATTCACACCAAAGAAAGGTACAAATGTAAAACAAACAGATAATAAAGTCATACAGTATCTGAAAAATAAATGAAACTATCAGGAAAAAGGAGCTGGGCAGTAAAATATGGTATTCAGTACTACAACCCCCCCCAAAAATAACAGAAAGGCCCAAAACTCTATATTAGCAAAAGGAAAGCACCAGGAAAAGGGAAAAGTGTCCAAAATAAACCTCTAACCTGTATCAAGCCAATTCATCTTCTGCCACCAAAGTTTATAAAGATCTGGGTGCACTTTCCCCTTTTCCAGCATCCTCCATCTGAGTACTTCCTTTCTAATGTTAAATAAAACCTGATTTTCAGTTTTCAGCTGTTTCCGAAGCGTACAGCTGCAACGAGCCTGCCAAAGCTGAAAGCCAATGTGTCCCATTAAAAGATGAATCTTGACTGAGTCATAAACTATCCATGAGCCAGGAAGTACCCCCTCTGTCCAGATCTCAGATGACTGACCTTGGAAAGGGTTCAGTGGCCAGGTAGCATGGAATTGAGACCAGAAGGACATAACAAAGGGACAGTCAAAAAAGAAATGCTACAAAGTTTCAATTACTCTTGTACAAGTCTCCTCCCTGAGGCAAAATCTCTCCAAGAGTTCCTTATGTTTCATATTGCCCTTCACCCCAACCGTTTATGCAGACAAAGTCATAAAAAGTCCCACATATACTTAGGGACTCTCTTACTAACTAATAACTGCAGTTTGGAATGTTGATCAGCAATGGGCAAGTCCCGAAACCATGGGTTTGCATAAAAGAAATCCTGCAGCACACAATTATAAAATTGTTTATGAGATTGAGTATAAAGAGACTATTTGACAATGTTCCAGGACTTTAATTTCCTAAACATCACCTGAAAGTGACTAGCATAAGTAGACAGCCTGGCTTGATGTGGTAAAGAGGAAGTAGAGTCCCATTGCTCCGGAAGGAGACCAATACCATCAGCCACCCACGGGATCCATATCTTACTATTCCCCTTTAAGCAACGGAATTAAATTATGAAAAATAAAAGTACCATGAAGAAATACCACCAGATTCAACATCCCCAAACCACCCTCACTAACAGGTAAATATGTTATACCCCTTCTTCATTGGATTCAGCCTACTTCCCCATAAACAAAGAAAAAACACACTATAAAGTGATGTCTCCAAAGAAAGGGGGGGTTAACTGCCACCAAAAACAAAAAATATGGTAATAAAAAGGTCTTAATTCGATAAATTTGTTTAGCTTTTGTCATCTGTCCCTTATTCCAGACAGCCACCCTGTTACTTGCCACCAACACTGCCTTTCCCAATTATAAATATGGGCATCAGCACCCCCAAAATAAACACCAAGAATCCTCCGATAGCCTAACTCTATAGGCATGTTCCAAATTAAGGCTGCATCAGTGGCATCATAGCCTAATGGTAGGATCCCACTTTTAAATTTATTAATGGAGGAGCCAGAAATATCAGAGAAGGTCTGTTATAATAACTGAGCTGCTGCAGCAGAAGATCTATCTGCCAAACCAAGACGAAATCATCTGCATAGGCTACGGAAACAATCTGCGGATCTGTACAGCCTACTGACAGCCCTATAATGTCATCTGACATGTTCAAGGCATGCAATAAGGGGCCTAAGGAAAGCACATAAAGCAAAGGTCTGAGTGGACACCCCTGCCTAACACCCCTATATACCCTAACCTGCTGCCCTAACCAACCATTCACACTTGGCAACAAACTAATACCATTATAGCATGTTTGCAACCAACCTATGAATTGTAAAGGAAAGCCATAACTCCTCAAGGTCTCCCAGATTTATATATATTCTACCTGATCAAAAGCTTTCATTTGATCAACACAGACCAGATGACCAAAGATTTTCCTTGAAGCCCCTTATGTAAAATCTCCCTGAGAAGAATCAGGGCATCCTGAACCCTCCTATTTGGAATTCCTCTAAATTGTGAGGGCTGTAACAAGGAATCCATGATCCCCCGTAAACGATTACATAACACCTTCATCAAGATTTTATCATCAGTATTTAGCAGAGACAAAGGCCTCCAACTATCCAAATTTCCCCGATCACCTTTGTTCTTAAAAATTAATAACAAAATGCCCTGCAACATACACTCAGGGAGATTGCGAGCTTGTAAGCTGACATTCAAGACCTCACAAAATTCCACCCCCAACACTTCCCAAAGCACATTGTAGACCTCATTAGGGTTACCACCTGTCCCTATTTTCGCAGGACAGTCCTGATTTTGGCAGCTGTGTCCTGCAAAAAAACATGAAAAATACTACATGTCCTGACATTATAGTAGGAAAAACTGTAACACTTAGTCTTAATTCTGATTATTTAGTGAAAAACAAGTCTGTTGCATTGGTCAAGATTACATATTGTCCTGTGAAAAAATCATGTTTCCGTAAGAAATGTCCCACTTTGGGCTTCTTAAAAGGTGGTAACCCTAGACTTCATGAGGGAGCCCATCAGAACCAGGAGTAGTCCCTGCTTTCAAGGACCAAATCACAGATTTTAATTTGTCCAATGTAATGGGTTTAAGCAAAGTATTCTGTAAGTCAGGAGCCAAAGTAGGTAATGTCCTACAAGATAACCAATCACAAATAGAGGCCTTCAAAAGAGATTTACTCCTAAAAGAGTCAGAAGCATAAGCATGAATAGTATCCAAAATACCTTCAGTAGACAATACTCCCACTCCCCCTTCAGTATTCAAATACATTATACCACGGGATTCCATAAAAAGCTGTATAGATTCAAATGGTAAGGTGTCCCTTTTTTTCCGAAAATCCCATACTTATGCTTCCGTTCCATATCCAGCAAAACCTGTGACTGTAACCATGCCAGTTCCACTTTCAACTCTTTAATCCTGTCAATACAGTCAGACCCTAGATGCTGACAGAAGGTGGACTAGAAATGAAGTCGGCCCCTTAAATAACAAAGCTCATCATGCCGAAGCCTCCCATTAATTCTACCTATCATCTTAAAATATGTCCTGACTTCATTTTTGGTATCCCCCCACCAGTCATTTAAATCATCATACTAAAAAAACACAGACTGACGTGCCATCAAAAGAGAATGGAGCCCTTCAACTACACAAGGGATATCCAGTAAGGAGGTATACAACTTCCAAAGGCCTGGTCCCCTCTGGGCTGCTGGCACATCACACAAGGTTAATTTAAGTAATTTATGGCCAGATGTGGCCACCTCTTGCAAGTATTTGGACTGCACAGCAACCCCTGAGGAAAGAAAAAAATAATCAATCCGGGATGCCCTGGGGCCACAAAAATATGTATTACCAGACCCTCCAACAGTAGGTCCAAAAGCGTCTACTAAACCAACATCTGCAATTAATTGAGCCAAACAAGCCACATCATAGTAAACCTTCATACTGCAGGTTGGAGATACCTGGGAGGGTAAAGAACAATGAAAATCACCTCCCAAAATAACCATAGAAGAAGTGCACAAAAAGGGGTAAAGTGATTTAAAAAGGTTCACCCTATCAAATTTAGTTTGTGGTGCATAGACATTCAATAAATGCAAAGGCAATGAACCCCATTTAATACCCAGAACCAAGGCCCTACCTTTCATAACTTCTACATGATGAACCACCTGAATGTGTGAAAGAAAAAACATATCCCAACCCCGCTACATAAATCCTTCCCTTGGGACCAAAAACAGTCCCCCCATATCCAACCAGTGGCAGCTGCCAGTAATTCCTCAGGTGAATGTAAACGAACATCCTGAAATAAAAACACAATCTAAATTCTCGTGTACAAACTGAGAAAATGTGTGTTTACACTTAGCAGGAGTTTTAATGCTGTTCGCATTCAAGAATGCCACCCCAAAATGAAATGGAGCCATAAGTCACAGAAAGAAAATATCACTTCATTTTACTAGAGGCCCGAGTCACCCTCTCGCTTTTACAATCCTGAGGCCTAGGTTCCATGTGGTCTCCTGAAGGTTCCAGAGGCTCAGGCTGAGAAGGGATCACAGAAGGCTGAACCAACTCAGACACCACCTCTGAATCCCCCATCAAAATGTCATAAATATTAGGGTCAGCCAGAGGAGGAACCGAGACAGAGATAGTGGATTTCTTAGACAGTTTACTTTTCCCTTTAAGCGCTTTCCCTTTCTTACCACTAACTGTGGTAAAACCCTCATCGGGGGGCTAGATAAGAGGGCAGGGGGGGCAAGGACCAGCAGCACCCACAACACCCAGCTCAGGTTCAATGGGTGCCACAACTCCATTTAAAGGAACAGCAGCAGAAACAAAAACAGAATCATCAGGCAGGGTCTTCCCGCCCAGCCACAGAAGCTGTATGATCCACTCCCCCCACAGAAGAAAGGCCTTGCTGAACAGCCAACCATATGTAATGGTCTTGAACCCCAAAATCCACTTTAGTCGTGTTCTTAGCAGCCAGAGGACAAGTCTCAAAAGCATGTCCTATCTCATCACAGAGATTACATCTGGACGTCTGAAAGCAGTGAGCACTGGGGTGATCAGTTTCCCCACAGTGGGTACACTTAAGCACATCACACGAGGTGCTAATATGAGTCTTAGACCCACATTTGAAACAGACTGTGGGTTGGCCTGGGTAGAAGAGGAAACCCTTATCCCTACCCAGAAAAAAACAATTAGGCAGATGTATTAGGTCAGTATCCATAGAATGCAATTTCACTCGAAATTTCCATCCCCCATTCCTGAATCCCTCAGTGTCCAAGATAGGAACAGGATTACCCTGAATGCCAAACCTCTTGATTAACCAGTTCACAATATCTACCACATTAACCCCTTCGTTCCTAAAAAGGATGGTGATATCCCAAAAGGGCTGTTTAGATAAAGGTGAAACAATAAAGCCAGACCATAAAGGATTCGTTTTCAAATTTAAATAACGGCACCAAAAGGTCTCTAATAAAGCAGGGGTATGAAAGCTAATATCAAAGACAAACTCCCCAGGAACATTGTATCAGTGCATAAACTTCAGAGGGTGAGAATCCCATGCTTCGTTTCAAAAGCGTTTTACCAACATAAAAACAATCAGGGGGATTATCTCTGGGACCCACATAGCGAAGATGAATGGCATTATGCCACTTAGCTAGTTCCACGGTTGACGAAAATGACTAACATAAGTAGGCCTGTCAGAAAGGTCAGGAGCTGGCTGCTGCACTGCATCTGTAGAAGGAGCAGAATCCTCAGCCACCAAACCTGTCGGAACAGCTTGTGGAAGGGCAGACTCAGGAGGAGGGGAACCATCACACAGTACAGGGTTAGATATGGAAGGAGTACCAGCAACAGAGCTAACAGTACTTATCTGCGTATTGGGACCAACATGCACAGTTGTAGTAACCCCAGCCAGCTTCCAAGCAGCTTCCAACAAAGAGATCCATCCAGCATTCCACAAAGCTCATTCTGGAGACCAAGTAGCTTCAACAAGATCCCCCCAAGCCTGTGGTGCTGTACAAATAGCAGAAACTGGCCGCTCAACAACTGTATGTATCTAACTTGGGCCTGCTGCTTCCAGAGCTTCCTGTGATGTCTCAGAGTGCTTCCTCTTCCTGTTGTCCTCCAGGTCTTCCTTCTGATTCCCCTGCACAATCAATTCACTCACCCTGAGGAGTTCCTCCTCTAAACAATGCCTCTTCTCATCCAAACTTAAAGGCTGTACTTCTTGTACTTCCAAGGGACCGCTGACTCAGGCGATATGCTGGCCACCCATTGGGTGCATCCCTGCCACCACCTCAGCGGATCCCTCATTCGACATAATTACCTGTACTCCAGTACCCTGGGCCATCGTAGCCCTCTGCTGCAAACCTTCCTCCTCCAAGGTCAGGGTCAGAATGACCACCATGCACAGCAATAGGGTCCCCCTACTGGCAAGAGTAGGGGAATCTCCCCGGTGTCCTGGCCAAATTTCCCCCCATTCACTAAAATACCACCAACAGCTTAATCTGGTTCAAAGTCAGTTGGCATTCATCTGTATCCCCCTCCCCGGGTCATGGCTGAAAATAGGCAGAATTTGTCTAGTGCACTAACCCGGTCAACAAAAACAAAATAAAAATAATAAATAGACTCCTGACCTCTTCATTGCTTTAGTGAATTGTTAGTTCCAGATCAGCTGTTCTGATAGTAGTGGATGAAAACTGACTTAGCTGTGTGCTGTGAGGTATAGACTACTCTCCCCTGCCCTATTTAACCCTGTCTCACCTGCTTTCTTTCATTAGCTGCTGCTCTGTTTCTCTTTCAGACCTCATACCCCTTTTTGAGCTACAAAGGTGTTAAATTATTAAAATAAAGATATGTAATGTACTTAAGGCTGAACACCCCTTTTGCTGTGCTTGCTGCTGGTAGCTCTCTCCAGCTTCCTCACCACTGGGACATCAAAGGGACAGGCCAGTCATTACTCCCATCCTTTTGTGTGGTTAGTTGGCGGAGATCTTAGCAAAGGGCAGTAAGATTCCCTCAGAAATAAACGTACTTATTGCCATGTATATAAAATGGTTTATTTTCCTGTTTAATACTGGCATTTATTTTTCAGTAGTTAAGATAAATAAAAAGTTATATTTTTATGTGATGATGTCAGTAATAGATATCCCAGGAGGCTAATCACAATCCAGATAGGGCTGTAAAGAGGGAAGGTTTGTGATGTGAAACCAGTCTAATACAGGGTGCTGTAGAGGGCAGAGCTCTTCATCAGTATCACCTGCCAGTTAATTGGATGATCATCTGGAGAAGTTCTGGGATAGTTACAGGCATGTTAGTCTCATTCTGGGAAAAAGAATATCTAGGCTGGTGAGAATTTACACATTTCTTTTGAATTCCCCCTTGAGATTAGCTCACAGAAGTAATTTTAATTGATTGGATAATTTCCAGACATGAACTACTTGAACGTTTATTAAAGCTGGACTGTAAATATTCTAAATAATCTCATGTGAGTACTTCCAATCCTTGTGTGTCATCATTTCTTACCTTCTAGGCACTACACCAACCAGTTTTTACCTCCAAGTGCATAACTTTGTACTTTTTAGCATTGAACCTCAGCTGTCAAATGCCAGACCACTTTTCTAGCCTAGCCAGCTCCTCCCTGAGTTACTGCCTTCCCTCCTTCATGTGCACCCTCCCACAGATCATGGCGTCATCCATGAACAGGCAGATTTTACTTATGATCCCATCCGTGATGTCATTTAAGAAGATGTTAAACACCAGACCAAGCACCAAGTCCTGCTGGACCAATGAGCCACATGCCTAGCTTCTGAGAATGCTCCCCTAACTACCCCCCTTGGTTTATTTCCTGCAGACAGCTTCTGACTCATCCTGTGAGTTTAGCCCCCTCTAGCTTCATGACCAGTCTTCTATAAGGCACCAAGTTGAAGGTCTTGCTGAAGTCCAGATACAGGACATCAACCAAGGACCTCTTCAAAACAAACCCATGCTGCCTCCCATCCTGGAGCCCATTTTCCTCCAAAAAGCAAACCCATCTGTATTCCAGGATGGTCTCCATCAGATTACCCATTACTGAGGTCTGTGTTTGATTGTGAAAAGCACATTGGATACAATTGGCACAGTATTGTGTGACCTCATCTTTAACACCTGGCCACCACACATAAGAAAGCAAATGTTGCAGTGTCGAGGGAGCGTCACCATGACCTCTGGTGTCATTGGCTATGTGTAGTATTTCTTTTCAAACTCCATGTAGGTGACCAACAATGAGTGTGGAGTTTTATTTATTTATTTATTTAAATGTTTCACCAGGAAAGCAAACTAAACAGCAAGCTGCTCATCTACCTGTGTGATCTGGGGGGAAGGGTACAATGGAGTAACCAACAATAATACATTTAAGGCACTATTTTCAAAATGATACATACATTGAAACAAAACATTTTGCAGCAATACTTGGAAATAAGAAACAAGGACTGAGAACATGAGAATGACAAGGGGAGGGACCTAATACAAAATTAAGACTGGAATTTGGGGTAACTAAGGGAGAAGAATTGCAAAATATGGGTAGGGGTACCAGGGAGGCAAGGAAGTATATTTGTAAGTGCATAAGTAAGAGAGGTCTATAAAGTGCCAGGTAGGGCAAAAGGGAGAGAGGAATGGGATGGGTGGGGGAGGGAGGGAGGCAGCCACTGGGACCTCTACAGGATGTTGGGAACCCTGCAAGTGGAGGAGGGAAGAAAGAGGATGGGAAAGGCTGCAAGGAGGTGACAGGGGGAGGGAGGAAGGAGGAAATAGGAGTGGGGGGAGCAGAGCTCCCATGGACTCCCTCAGGATGTAGATGAACCCTGCAGGGGGCTAGGGGTAACTGCAAAGGATGGGGTAGAAAAAGGTAACTACAAGAGTGAGGAGGGTGGGTCAATAGATGGGGTTAGTTCGGGTAAGGGATGAATGACTAGTGCATAGGTGAGAGGCACGAGGGTAGTGTTGAGGTGGCTGCAAGGGATGGGGTGGAGAAAATTGTAGCTACATGAGAGTGGGGGAAGGATAAATAGGCAGGGGAGATTTAGGAAGGCTAGATGATTATGCATTAGGTGAGTGCATAGTTAGGGAGGGTCATGACAGGTGCAGTTCAGACCCTGCCATATCTGAAGAGTTGTAAGTTCCTGAATAGTACCCAGTCCACAGTACAGTTTCGTAAAGCATGCAGTGTGGTATCAGATTTCTGCAGCTTAGTTAAATCAGGCTCTTCCTTTGCATGCTTAACTTCTGCTTTGTTCCTAAAATGAGAATGGAGGGCTGGAAGTTTTCACAATGAAGCACCATCCTTGGCTGCCTGTTTAGCTAGAAAATCTGCCATAGCATTGTGTTCTGCAACAGGATCCCCTTTTCTATGTATTTTATCCTTAATCATTTCAATTTTAACATTTTCAGAGTTCATTGTAATCCCTGTCATCCGCAGAGCAGCTGAAACAGCAGCATAGTTCAAAGGCTTACCATCTGATGTAACAAACCCATGAGTCCTCCACACTGGAAGGTATGCAGTAAGGGCTAGACAGACCCAATGTGAATCTGTGCACACAACTCTTAATGACATGCCTGTTGAAATTAGCAAGGCACAACTAACTGCTGCTAGCTCATCAAATTGAGCTGATTGAATTTTACAAGAGTAAACCAGTGGAGGCATAGCATTGATAGGATCAAATACTGTGAAAGCAGTTCTGGGCTTACCTTCCATATACATGGATGAACCAGCCACATAAATGATAAGAGATGAGGGCATCATGCCCTGCTCATCAAGGCTAGTAAAGGAGCCTTCCAGGAAAGAGGGGGAGGAGGGACACAGAACCGAGGCTGGATATGGACTTGCATGAGAAAGCTCGTCTAGCAGCAAATCATCAGCTAGTAGTGAATCCTCCTTTACTTGCTGGACCTGAATGTCCATGCTCTGCAAAAGCAGAGTCCATCAGGCTAATCTTGTGCTGGATAATGTTCCATCCTTGATGTGGGAAGACAGCAAGAACTCGAGTGGTGTATGTGCTGAAAACAAAACAATTTTGCTTCCTCCCACAATGTATCTGAATGCTTTAACTGCCCAAAGCACAGCAAACAGATATTTTTTCACACAGGGGAAATTTCTTCTCCACCTCAGTCAGCATCTTAGAAATGGAAGCAGTATGTAAATGGAATGGTTTGCTATAATCTGGAGTGGGTAGCACAGGTGTCCTAGCTAAAGCACTTTTCAAAGCAGCATCCGTTTGTGTGTGGATTTCTGTCCAGACCCAAGCTGTGTTTTTCTTGAGCAGCTGAAACAATGGAGCTGCAATTTCTGCATAATCAGAGATAAAATCTCTACAGAAACCTGTCATGCCCAGTAAGGAACAAAGGGGTCCCTCACTAGTGGGGAGAACCAATACAGAATAGTTTGAACCTTTGCCTGGTCAGGGGATTTTCCTTCCAGACTCAAAGTAACACCTAAGGATTTCACAGAATCTTGACAAAACTGAATTTTAGCTGGGTTTATTTTATTTATTTATTTAAAGTTTTACCAGGAAGAACATACTGAGCAGTAAAGATCATTTCCAGATGCATCCTGTGGAAGGGGGAACAAAATGGGAGTACAGACAAATATAATGAGTACATTAAAGGATTGAGAATACATAAATATAAATTATCTTAAAACCAACTTGTAACCATTTTTGCAACAGTAACAAAAGTAAATGTAAATGTTCCTCTCTCTCTCAGTTGTGTGCAGTAGTATATTGTCCACATATTGGACAATGTTTTGTTGAAAAGGCAAATCTGGCAAAGCCTGCTTCATGTGTGCATGACAAATAGCAGGTGAGTTGTGGTACCCTTGGGGTAATCTAGTAAATGTGAATTGTGTCCCCAGAAACATAAAAGCAAACAAATACTGAGTCTTGAAATGTAATGCCAGTGACAAAAACCATATGAAATTTGCATCATCATTTCTGGGTATGATTCAACTACTGGAGCCATAGGTGGAATTACATTTATTTAACTGTCTGTAATCTATAGTCAACCACCACAAACCATCTGACTTTTGAAAAGGCCATATGGGAGCATTAGTAACAGAAGAACATTGTCTAAGAATGTCCTGCTCTTCTAGGCTGGCTATAACTTTTGCAACTGGTTGTATGACTTCCCTGGGAAAACGGTATTGCTGCTGTGGCATGGGCTCTGGTCCTGTAATGATAATCTGAGTTTGCATATGTCCTCTGTCACATTTGTCTGTAGTGAAAACACTAGCTACTTGCTTGCATATTGCCTGTACATCTGTGGATAAATACAACTCTTCCCATGAGATATGCTCTATTCACTTGATGGTATGCATTGAGTGGTCTATCAATACCACTGATACCATACCATCAATATTCACCCCTGCTTGCAAAAGTTTTTAGACTATTCTTAGAATCAAGCTGCTGGCCACTTACCCTTGACTCCCCTATTAGTCCTCTGGGTAATTCTTCCCACCCTCTGTTTCATGGTGCCCTCTGTACTTACATGTGTTATTTTTTTTCCTTACAGTGATGATTGCCTGTTGAACTCCTTGTACACTCTGTGTACTAATTATTCATTGTATACCATGTGTTTATCTTGTACCCCACTGTTTTCTGTGCTGTATGCTGTCTGGAACACCCCTGTTATAATATGCTGATTTTGTCTGTAACTCTTCCAGGTCGTGCCTAAAAATAGACAATGTTGTTGTTTAGTGCACTTACCCAGTCAACAAAAACTAAATTAATAAGTAAGTACAGGATGATGCCATTCGGAACCATCATGTCACTGCCAACAAGAGTTTCTGGTCTGTCTAAATGCACAAATGTAATCTGGCCCTGCCAGGTACCAATTGTAACATGGATAGGTTTTGTCAGTGGTGCAGAAACCTGTGCACCATGGATTCCTTGAATATTCACTGTGGGATTTGAATGCTCTGCCTTGAACCATGTTCCCAATACAGAAATAGATGCCCCGGTATCCAAAGTAACTGTTGTATGTCAAACACCCTCAATATGAGCCATAACTTGGGGGTGCCTCCACTTGTCTAGTGTAATTGGGCAGACTGCTGCTACAGGTGGGACAAGGGCTCAGTGTTCCTAGTGTGTATGTAGGACCACAGGACCCTCAACTGCAGCATGCAGCCTGTTGTTTTCTTCCTTCAATCTCTATATTTCTGTCTGTAGCTCATAGTTAGTGGGCGTGGGTTCTCTACCCATTTCACCAGATTGTTGGTCCCTTGCTTGCCAATCCTGGTTATCCTGAATTATTACCACTGTTTTGCCAGTTTCTGTCCTGCCAATCTCTCTTGTCTCACTGGTATCCCCTCTTTCCTCTATAGTATCTGTTCTTTTTGCCTTTGTAACCACCTCTACTAGGACTTCTCTCCTGCTGCCCAGAGTTGTAAGGGGGAGGATGATCCCTGTTCTGTATACCTTCAACTTGAAAGGTTTTATTTTTGTTAACTGGCTTCGACCTCCTATTACCATCAATGTTGTCCTACACTCTATAAGCTGTATGTGCCTTTTCAATTACATTGGCAATGGGAATATCTGGTGTTATAGATAGTTTGAAGAGTACCCTTGTCCTCGGCAACAGCTCTTCAACAATTAGTGACCTATAATTGGGAGTTCCCCTGTCTCCATTGGAAACCAGAGCTGAATACACCATGAATTCAAGTTCCTCATATTGTCTGGGGGACTCACCTTGCAATTGCCTTAGCCTGCCCAAAATGTTACTGGCATACGAGGTTTGGCACACTACATGCAGGACAGCTGCCATAATATCAGAGACTGTAAATACTGGCCCATTGGTCTGAACTGGCAGTGCAAGATGTCTCCACAACTCTTCCCCTAATACATGTCTAACAATTTGTAACATCTCTAATTGTGAGCATTGCTCAGCTGCCATGGTGTTCACCAAACATTACCACCATCAACTATGTGTATTAATGTCTGTACCCTTAGGGAGGGGCCCAAGGTCTTTAACATACACTGCTATCATTTCAGGAGTGATAGGGATATGCTTTGTTGGGTCCCCTATATTTGATTATCCTGCCCCATAGTATAGATGGTAGTTATAGGGTCTATCGGTCTTGCTGATCATAAGGGATATAATCTCTACATTTTTTGTTTCTCTATAGTCCGGATAGAGAAGAGGGGGTTCAATGGGTAGTGGAGATGCCCTTGGAGTGCCCATAGTATATTCCATAATCTCATGTATTGCCCCTTATCTTGAAATAATTGTTCATTTAATTGGCTACATCATTCAGCCTGTGCCTGTGTTTCTGAATGTAACCACTATTCAGGCTGAGTTGGCATACCTGGAAGTCATCCGCATTGCCATGCCACCAAGGGTGATCAAGATTCCTACGCTAATGCTGAAGATATGAACTTTGTTGAGCCAAAAGGCTGAAGAATTGCTTCCTCTACAAATGGACAATGCTGTCATTTGCAAAAACATTTATACTTTGCCCACGTTGGACTGGTGGCCTTTTATACAGACTTATGTTCAGCATCCTGCTACACTGGTTATTTTCTGCCTATTTCTGTGTTTGCAATTTACATTAACTTTTTTCAGTTGTTGTATGTACGGAAAGTTTAAGTATGTCCTGTCGTAAGTTAAAAAACAAGCACAGATGTACTGTATGACACCACTCACTTAAGGTGAGACACCTAAAGTAAAATCTAAGGTGTCTCAAATACCAAAATGTTGCAATGCATGTCACTGTGTGCATATTATTAGTTGGATTCCATGAACACTGTACAACCATGAGTACTGTGACAGGCATGTTATTAGTTAGATCCTATGAACACAGTGTATCTTCTTAGGCACTGTGACAGGAGAGCTTTCACATTTTTAACTTCAAATATATAAATGCTTGTATGAGCATAATAGTCTAATACATAATTATTAGCACAATAGATACCTCTATATAGCAATAGAACCTAGACAGACAGACACACACACACACACACACACCACACACACACAGAGCATGCTTGTGTAACCCTCACATCACTTTTGGCAAATTGGAAACCCCCCATTAACAGAACTAGCACCCACATATGGCATACCATTTTCTTTTGGCAGACTTACACAGATTGGCACCAATCCTAGCTGTAGAGTGTATACCAGGCTCGTTGTCTAAAGGAAGGGGGTGGGGGTACAATTACCAAAAATGAACCTTTGTAAAAACAAGCAGGTCAAGGGGGAGAAGTTTCTAGGCAAATGCTAGTCATCACTGCTAAGGGGGGGCCCATTAATTCCACACTGAAGCAATGATCAGATTGTCCAAAGCAGCAGTTGGGATTGTGCAGTATGGCTTTATTCACAGATGTTACTAAAGCATCAATGGACCCCAAGGATCAGTCATGGAGCACATGTACACACATTTTCCAGAATTCTCCTTGCTAGGAATTGCAGTTCTCCACAGAAGCAATTCCTTTATCTTCTCCATGATGTATGCTCATGGACTGTTACCACACACCTAATCACATTTCCATTTTCCATGACTGTACACCTGTGGACTGTGCCACACACTCAGAACATCTTCTTTCCCATAGGTGTACATTTGTGAATTTTTTACCAACCTCATCCTGCAGCAAAGACCTGTGCTCAGGGTAAACTGGTGCCCATCAATGAATCAGTTAGCTCTACCTTGTAAACTCCATATGCCGTTCCTCCCACCCTTTGCCCAACCAACAGTCTCTGCCATTCCTTCAGGGTTACACCACAGAAGCCTTCATTCCCCACTGAAATGCTAAGGACTCCCAACTTTACTTCAAATTACCACACTTGGTGAATAGGGGTCCTGACAGGTGTGATCTAGCCTTATCTTTGGGCACACACACCCCAGACAATCTCCCAAATAGAGAACTTGTCTCCCAAATTAATACTTACAGAATAGATGCTCCTTCCTCTAGGCATGGAAACAACCCATGAAGTACAATTTTTCAGAGTAGTTGCCCCTTCCTTTAGGCATGGGAGCAACCCAGAAAGCTCCATGTTCTCTATGTACTCACAGATTTGTTTCTCCTTCCTTTAGGCATGGAAACAACACAGAAAACACCCTTTTCCATGGTAGTGTGTCAGAAATTTCACACAAAGTCCTCCTCAAAGGCAGCTGTACACACATAAGGACCTTCAGAGGATTGTCCCTTGGATCCACTGAACTAGCAGTCCCTTTCACTTCTCCTGGAGTGAAACATCAAGGAATCATCCTGAAGAAAGGTCTCCACCACTTCACTGGGAGATGGAGATTGTAATCCAAACTAGGGTGAGAAACATGGGGCTTTCTGACACACAGCCCCACTGGCAGAGCTCCTGCCACTCTAGCTGTCACTGTTGAACTAAATGAACATTCTAAAACTTCCCCTGAGCAGCTGACTCAGAAATGGTTATCCTGCTGTGAGAGTTCTAAATGACATAATCATCCTCCCTCAGGCTAGCTGAGTAAACAATGATATCATTATGTAAGAAACCCCTAATGAGCTCCTTACCAGCTGCTTTTTCTACCTGCTCAATGCTAATACTAATGGGATTCTAGTAACTCCCGGGGACTGGGTGGTTACACTAGTTCATTAAGCACACACATTATTTTATATCAGGCACATCTTAGTTTTCACCACTAAGGGGTTAAACACAGATAGTTAGGAATTAGTAAAAATACATCTAATTGAGAGACT
Source organism: Neoceratodus forsteri (assembly GCA_016271365.2). NCBI lineage: Eukaryota > Metazoa > Chordata > Ceratodontiformes > Ceratodontidae > Neoceratodus > Neoceratodus forsteri. The sequence goes on from CM057458.1 coordinate 1,092,993,884, forward strand.
TTTTGATAGTTCTGGTGAAAGCTGTGAAAGTTATTATGGGAACCAATGCCTGTGTTTATGTCTTGGTATCTATCGTTATGACTGGATCATAACTTTAAGCTGAGAAAGTGTCTTTTTCATATAAATTCCAGGTGCCATACATTTCTGAGAAAGACTTTGTTATTTTGTGCTAGAAGGAGATGGCACTATTAAGACACTTATGCTAACATTAGGTCATTTTGACCCACATAGCAATATTCTTGGAGTATGTGAAATCAACTAAACTTATGAACCAGCCTATTTTCAAGAACTAGTATATACAGTATAAGAGGTAACCCTCTTAGTTTTTATTATGGAGTTGGACCAATGGCTCGAACCTTGATCTGCATAGTCCTGTTGCATATGTAAGTATAACTTTTTATACTCTGCAACAATTAGCCAGGGTGGTGGGGTATCGCATAATACAAATCTGAAATGTATTACATATTCTGTGTTTGAGTGTGTTTATTGTAGAATGGCTTAGTGACACTAAGAGTGTTATGCTGATATTTGTGTCTGGTCTGTTTGAACCTTGTTTAATAAACTTGGATTTTAATCCAACAGTCTGGGTGACTGGTCTGTTGCTCCTTGGTTCATACCTTAGCCCATGTTTATGGAGAGGCACCGCATGAACTATTCTCTAATTCTGGGGCATTTTTCATGGACTCCAGAGAGGTGTTAAACAGGTCTTCCTGGGGACCCCCAGGGCCACCACCACGGCTCTAAGGTCCCTTGAGTGTATGGCATCTGGTCCTGGTGATTTGTCCTTTAGGACACTTATGCTCGTGAGTATCCTGTTAGCTTTTATTTCATTATCTTCTACTTCTAACCTCCCAGTCCCCACCCCCACCTCCTTGTGGTTCTTTTCCATCCCTTTCTCAAGTGATGACTGAATAGAAGTACCCATAAACCACCTCCTCCTTCTCTCCACTACCCTCTGCCCAACCCCTTCCCTTTAGTTAGCCTTCCAGTGTTGTATTTTATGTTCTTTTCTCCCGTATGTATCTGAAAAAGTCTTTCTCACCTGCTTTTACCCTCTGGGCTAGTTGTATCTCTCTTGTGGCTTTTGCCTCCCTCACTGCCCTTCACCACTCTCTTGACTTAGAGGCATGGTCCACCCTATCCTCCTCCTGCTTTTGATACATTTGTACTTTCTAAAGGCTACCCTGTTGTCCCCCACTGCTTTTGCCACCTCCTTGCCAAACTAGCTGTTTTATTTTTAATTTTGTTTTGGTCTTAGCTTTCTTACTTTTGATTGTGGCACTCTCCCAAGGGGCCTCCATAAATCCCTTCTTTCTTATCAGGTGCTAAGTTACATTTAACTTACCACCTAATACTTTCAAAAACTCCTTAAAATTGAAATGGCTGTTTTTCTGTCTGCAGCATCCTAAACCAAAATGCTAACATCACCAGCATAAGCCAGAACCATAGCGAGAACCATCCTTCAGAAATTTGAATCAGAGTCACTGAATTTTCAACATTTAATTTACGAAGGACCTGGTCTAAAAAAAATAGGTACAAGACAGGGATCAGAGGACAGCCCTGCCCTAGCCCCTCCCCTCATGAATGTGGTATAATTGTCCTCTCCATCCATTAATTAGTAGTGTTACAAATGTTGATTTATAAGGCATTCTATCCAAGAAACAAAGGAATTTGGCAATGACAACCCATATCTTTTCAGTACTGTGAACAAAAAGGCACATGAAACTTTGTCAAAGACCTTTGCCTGATCCAGAGTAAAGAGAAGGCCTTGGACATTTCTAGAATTTCCACATTCTACTATTTCTTTTAATAGCAGTAAGTTGCCTTGTATTTTCCTATCTGGAAGGGAACAAGCCTGAGAGGGAGCTATTCATTTGGATGCAACCTGTACCAGTCTGGATGTTAGAATCTTTGCTAGAATTTTGATATCCATATTTAAAAGCTGATTGGCCTCCAGTTGCCAATATCTGATTTCACCCCTTTTTAAACATGTAAATTAAAAATACCCTGGTATACCTTTTCCCTTATTTCCTTGTGTGTCAACATATATTGAAAGATGTTCCCTCAGTGCCTCACTTACAGTATGTCATGTTTTAGAAGCTTATTTACCTCACTTGGCAGACCATCCTTCCCTCGGGGTAGTGTCCAAATTTAAAGAGAATATGGCTTCTACCACTTCATCTTTCTGAACTAGATCCTGAAGTAATGTTCTGTTAGCATCTGGTAAATCAGGGATTTCTGTATCAGGTAGGAAATCCATCTCTTTCTTGTTTTGTGGTACCAAAATCCTGAACATGTTAGCTACTTATGTGGAGACATAAGACAGAATCTCTTTAGTGTCCTTAAGTTTCTGTCTGTCATCCCTGTGCAACACTTTTATTGAGTGTTGTTCAATTTGGTCACTACAATCAGAGAAAGGGTTGGCTTGAGCCTTTTTCCCTAGGTACCAAATGCTTGCTCCTGTATCAAGCTAGACATGCTATTGTGTTGGTACCAGACCATTTCATTTTTCACTGCTGCAATCTGGGCCAAGAAATTCTCCTTGGTTTCCTCAGACAGAGATACAGTCTTAGAAACTGGTATCTTAAGTCAAGGTACTTGAGGTATTTAGTATTTTTCAGCTTTTTCACTTGGGCTTGTAGGAACACTCTGAGTTCTAGCTTAACATTTTCCCACCATTTGACTAGTGTCTCAAGCATACCAGTTAGTGATTTCTGGGCCTCTACAAAGTCCTTTAGTCACACTGGAAGCATTTAGTCTACATAGTCCAGATCCCACTGGGGCAGATGATGTCCCTATAGTGACTGAGACCAGTTTATAGTTGGAGGTTTAATTGAAGACAGTCTGGGATGGAACAGTGTAAACCTATGAGAAAGAAACCAAACATTAATGTGGGTAGAGAAAGGTCCTGCTTATAAAAGGTATGCCCCCCCCCCCTATTTTTGGTAAAGACTGCATCCTGAAGGTATGCCTATATTACTACTTGATTTGTCAGGACATGACCAAATACTTTTCCTGTTCTTGCTACCCTATTATCCTGAGTCACAGTTAAAATTCCTTCATTATAGTACACCTCTAGTTCTAAATAGAAAAGGCTGGATAATCTTAAATAAGTCTGATCAGACTGCTTTGGTGTGGGGGCCATAAATGTTAATTACAGTAATCAAAGGTGCAGATGTTTTACCTTAATATCTAGGAACAATGCTAACTAAGATACTATATCTAATAGGGTTTCTATTTAGTGCTCATAAGATGAGGAAAATATTCCTACTGCAGAGCATCTGTCCTGTCTGATGAACTGAAAGGTGAGGCCTTTATTTATTTATGACTTTGGTAACTGGGCCTTCAGGTTGGGCTTGATGTGTCTTTTTAACATCCAAATGTAACTGTAATCTGGTATCTTGTAAAAAGCAGATGCCATGAGCCAGCTTTAGTAGGACTGAAAAGGCAGTCAAATGTCTGGCTGGGTTTAGGATGCTGTTAACAATCAAGCCAGAATATTAGAAAATGTGACCTGACTCACTACCCATCACATAAAGTAGAAAAAACAGAAAAAAAAACAGTCCATCATGTTTTCTTTCTTTCCAACCCTTATAGACTTCAGTCTAGTTTTCCTTTTCTTAGTAACTATTTTAGGGCTGCAGTGGGAGGAGCCCTGAAGATTTCTTGCTATGAGAAAATGGCTTCTGCATTCATTGTGAACCAACAACATGATAAAGTGACAATAGACGTCTCTGCATCTGTGAACTTCTGAAGCTCTCCACACTGCACTATTTAACTGTTGGCAGTCAATTTATTATTAAACATATCCCCCGCTCACCCTTCCTATCAACACCACCCCAGAAACATAACAGTGACACTGGGGGTACCCAATCCCCCGGTGTCTCAGTAAGGAATCCTCAGTGTTTTGCCTTTTTTGTTGTTGTTTTCTTCGATCCCCCACTACCATGCATGTGCAGTTATTTCTTTTCATTTTTTTTACTTTGTAAATTAAATAACCCCCCCCCCGCCCCCTATCTCTCAGCACTCTGGACATTTAATAGATGGTGGAAGTGGGGGTAAGAAGGTGGGCAAAAAATGTTCAACAGCTCTCCAGTGCTCCCTTGCAGGAGCTGGTCTCCCATGCCTTTTGCTTGTCCCCTCTGGGATTGTCCATTGTGGGGGAGGGCTGATTTGGCTTTGACTGCCCTCAGACCCTAGACTGATATCCACCTCTATGAGCTCCAGTGAGCTAGAGTGTCATGGCAAGTGTCGCAAAACCAAAAGATCAGTCTGCTCTTTTAAATGCTGCAACTGCCATTTGAAAGTGCTGCCTTTTCTGTCCCCTCAGTTGACTGGCTCTCCAATTTTCAAACAAAAGAAAATGTTCAACAGCTCTCTGGTGCTGCCTTGTGGGAGCAGGTCTCCCGTATCACTTACTATTGCAGAGATTCCTGAGATGTTTGTTTTTGATTTGGCTCATGTCTGTTATGTTGCAATAACAAATCTTACCCCCCTGGTAATATCAGCATTAGGGTATAATGTATGCAAGTCTGCAACCATTAATCCAAAATGTAAAGGCAGCTCCCAAATGTTTGTGGTGCAAACCCCAAAGCCAGATCACTGTAAATGCTTAAATTGGGCACTCCACATGCTCCAAAATAATTTATGCTGGTTAATATGTATCAAAGCCTTAATGAAGAAAATGCTAAAATTCAGTAAGTGACAGCAAGACAGACCTCTCCCATGAAATAATCAACAGCACACTCAGAGCACTTTATGAAAGGGGGACTCTCAGCAGGGTTTCTTAATGTCTGAAAGACCATAAAATTCTAATTTGAGTGAGCCATTGTGTTTATCTGTGAGTCCTAGCAGTACAGAGTTATTCATATGTAAATCAGTCTACAATTAAGGGCTGGAGGCAGCCATATGTTTTAGGCTTCTGACAGGAAATGATCTCACCGAGGATCTTGGCCCTCAATTGACTGTTGGTTAAATAGGAAATCATTTGTTTTATTAAGTGGGTTTTAAGGTGTTATTACAACACTTTCTACATTTATAACAATTGTTTTGTATGTGCATCGAAACTAGTGAGTTATCACCCTAACGTTTCAAATCTTTAGGATTGCTTTAACCTCTAGGCTATACTGCCAGCTGATCGTGAAAAACTACACATCTTAAGGCTGGCTCCGTGGTCCCAAAAGGTATTGGGACCTCATACTGTATCAGGATTTCTAAACCCTGGCTGTGTTCATGTCCATGCAGATTTCTGGGGCTGCCACAGCATTAACTTCTGTCTTATTCCGTTCCCTCTCTTACAGCCTTTTTTCTTACAATTTTGGGTGTAAACTCAGGTTTACAAGACACAAATGTGGCTATGTTCCTACTGGCCTGGCATCATGGGGCCAGCCTTGCAATATGTAGTTTTTGATTAACAGCTGGCATACAACCTAGAGGTTAAAGCAAAGAGCTGTGAGCAAGCTTCATTCATCCAGCAGAATAGGGTTTGATTCCAACATGCTTTATTTGTATTTTGTGTGACCAGATCAAGTCACTTAACCGTGTAAAAAATAAATAAATAAATAAATAAACCTACACACACTTATTAGGAGGCATTGACTAAAAAGTAAACAAGGGCATTTAAATGGCTACCTACCTATCTGCATTTTATTCTTCCACCCCCCACCCCCCTTCCTTGTTTGTTTGTTTTTTCTAGGTTTTAGATGTGGCTGGTTTTAGGTTGCTCACACAAGCACCATTAATGTTATTCACCTGTGGATGGTCAATTAGTGTGTACTGGGTGCTTGGGTGAATTTAGTCTTGATAAAGTGCTCGGAGCACAAAACTATTGACTATTTCATTGGAGAGGTCTGTTTGCTGTCACTGGTTGAATTTTAACATTATCTTCACTAAAGATTTGATAAATTTTAACTAGTGTGGATTATTTCAGAGTGTGTGGAGTGCTCCATTTAAACAGCAACTCTCATTATAATAAAAATCTTAAAAACACTACAACTACACCAATTATGATTTTACTTAATCATTTTACAGGTTTTTTTTCCTTTTACTTTCTCCTGCTGTTGGTCTACTAAATATTGTAGCTAGTGTAGCAATTATTCCACTGTGTCTTTCAAAATATGTCTGACTCTCTCCTGCTAACCACACAGTTACTGTTTGTGACATCACAGTCTGTTGTCAAGGTGAGCACTATGATGTCATAAACAAAGGCACTGTGATGTTAACAGGGGAGAGGTGAATACTTTTAAAGCAGCAGTGCAATGAAAAAAGTTATTCCAAACAGCTAATTTTCTGCTACAGTTATGAAAATATTAGCAGAACTGTTGATTTTGGTTTTCTGGATGCTTGCTATGCTGTGTAATGTACATCTGCAGTTTTGTCTGGTTTCTTACCCTCCTCAGGTCTTCAATATTATTTCTATGCAAAAATTAGGCAGTCATCTTTTTTTCTTGAGAAATAATTACTTTCAAACTTTCATAAAATTCTTAAATGATAATCAAAACTGAAAATTTTACCACCACAATAAAGTGGAAGCCATCTGGCATCAATTAGGAAGAAAAAAGGGTGGGGTTAGATTTTAGCCCATTTTCGTTGCACTACTGCTTTAAGTGTTTTATATATAGACTTTTTAGATGGCTTACCAAGATGTGCTGTAAATCTTGGAAAGGAACCCTGAAAATGAAAAAAAATATATATTCTCTAATAAACTGTAACAGCTCAAACTTCGTATTTGTGAAAGAACATGCTGAAGTGCAAAATATCTCTTTAATCAGTAACAGTGATTCTGCAACCATTGTCTGTAATTCTACGTTTTTATTTGGTGGGGGGTTGAGGAGAGTGTTAGATGAGAGCAAGAGTGTTTTTTTATTGCAATTCTCCAGAAAAACATAGGCCCAGATATTCAAAAGGGTTGCGCCCCAGCGTGATATTCAAAAGGGAAAAGTGTGCGGCACAAATCCCGATGTGCTGGAGCGCATCAGTAATGTATGCAGGCACAGGTGGGGGAGGTGTGCCCATACATAACCTGCACAGCCCGATATTCAGCCTGGGATGTGCAGAGCCATGCATGCACAACCCCTACCTGCGCCAGCACAAAGTTAAGCCAAAAAAAAAAGGAACAACTGATGGCCGCCCACAGGTGAGCTGCCGCATTGCAGGGCTCAACATGGCAGCTGCCACCTGTGGGTGGCCACCTGAGTTCCGGCTGCACCTGGTGGCACCTCCCATGCCCGATTGTGGGCATTTGTAAAAAAATACCCCATCCAATATCCCTAGTGGTCCAGTGGACTGCTTTCTGCTCGATCGCGGGCATCTGTATGAATAAAAGACCCCATCCAATATCCCTGGTGGTCCAGTAGACCACTTTCTGCCCAATCGTGGGCATCTGTGTAAAACTAAAAAATGCCATCCAGTATCCCTGGTGGTCCAGTGGACCGCTTTCTGCCCGATCATGGGCATCTGTATGAATAAAAGACCCGTCCAATCTCCCTTGTGGTCCAGTGGTACCCCCCCTCACCCGCCCACTGGGCCCCACCACCTCGCTCCCCAGTCAGCCAGTGGGTGGCAGCACCCCACCACCTGCCACCCCTCCACCTGCCGACTGACACCTCAGTAGGGCTGCATGCCTATTGGTTCACAGCATGAGCCAATGGGTGTGCAGCCCATACCATACACATTCCAGATGTGATTCATTCACATATCTGGAATGTGTAGTATGGTATGGGCTACATGCCATTAGCTCACACTGCAGACCAACACAGCAGACCTACCGGTAAGCTAGTCGGCAGGCAGCATGGTGGCAGGTGGGTGGTGTGCTGCCCGGCTGACTGGGGGAGTGGGGTGGTGGGGCCCAGTGGGCAGGTTGGGAGGGAGTACCACTGGACCACCAGGGATATTGGACGTGGTCTTTTAGTTTTACACAGATGCCCATGATTGGGCAGAAAGCATCCACTGGATCACCAGGGATATTGGATGGGGTCTTTTAGTTTTACACAGATGCCCGCGATCAGGCAGAAAGCAGTCCACTGGACAAAAGGGATATTGGATGGGGTCTTTTAGCTTTACACAGATGCCCACAATTGAGCAGAAAGCAGTCCACTGGACCACCAGGGATATTGGACGGGCTCTTTTATTTTTACACAGATGCCGGCAATCGGGCTGCAGGGGGCATCAGTCCCTGAGGGCTGTTGCCTGGCAGGGTGCCAGGCACAAGTCGTCGGAGTTTGGCGCACCTGCATGCAAATGGGGCCATAATGACATGCAAATGGCCCCATGTGCACCTTGCATACATTATGGCCCCATTTACATGTTCAGTTTTGAATATTGCGGTTGCTGTGCATGGCGCAATGGTACTTGCGCTAGCGCATCTCCATGCTCCACTCTGGCCACTTGCCCTGGCACAGTACCACTGCGCCATGCACACTGTGGGTGGCTAGGGTGAGATATTTAATGCTGCTGAGCCGATGGCACAGCTCCTTTGAATATCACTTAGTCCACACCCCTGCGCAGCCAAGTTGAGCTGCGCCCAAACTTGCGCCACAGCCTGGAGCAGTTTGAATATCGGGGCCATAGTGTATTAGGATGTCATGCATTCTCTCAATAATTGAGGATTTGCATCAGATACTCACATATTTTCTATTCACTTGGCTATCATTTGACCTTGTAACTATTTGTCGTGGGGAACTGAGTAAGGTAACTTGTTATTATTGTAAGATGAAATAAACAGATGCATCATGCAGAGCCTTTGGGATACTGAAAATGTGATTCTTTTTTTTTTTTGCAATCAGTACTAAAGGTTTTGATATCTGTACTGTGATGTATAATTCATCATGGCAATTCCTCTGTTCACCAGTTCTCAGCATTTGGATTTACCTTTCAAGTGTTTTATTACAGAGTTCCAAAGTATCTCCATGGCATGCAACTCAGTCAGCTTCTAGTGCAGTGCAGACAGAGGACTATAATGTTTGCAGTCATATTGCCCCCCACCACCCCATCAATGCATCTCCTTCCTCCAGCTGTCAAAGCTAAGGATACTCCTTATTACCTAGAAAAATCAGATATAATATGATCACTGGTGCTTAGCAGCAGCATGCATGGCTCATGGTGATATGGTCGTATTCTGACATTAACACTTGCCACTTGTCTCTGTGGGCTTGGATAGGAAGCCAACATTCTTCTTCCTTCCACATATTTCCTTCATATGGCCGCTGTCCACATTCCAAATCATGCAACTCTGTGGAATGAGGCAGGGAGATCCTGCCTTTGCCCAGTTTTACACTTGGGTGGACTTAAGCATTACTTTATGATGAAAATACTATCAGAAAAAAGTAACTGGCTGATTACAAAATTAAGGATAGCTTTACTCAGATGTCTTTCACTTCAGCAGTGACATCCGTGGAGTCTAAATCACAGATTTAGTGATGAGTGCAGTCAACTCTTACAGTAATTCAAGTAAAGTACTGCAGAAAAAGCTGGTGCAACAAGCCCTTTTTTACTCTTACTTGATATTTAGGCAACGCTTTCTAAATGTTAACTGTTAAAATACTATCTGTTGTGTAAAGCTTTATTAGAAATATTACTCTGATTGAGATATACAGCCAAGAAATGCTAATTGGCCTCATAATTATGTGATTTTTGAGATCCCAGTGTGGTTCCCAGCAACTTACAGTAACTCTGATTATAAATGACATTCCTGAAAGGGGGGGGGCAGAAACAGTCTATGTGAGTTTAGATATATTGTTCAGCAGAACACAAAATAACGTTGTAATACAATTAACTGCCACATGGATAGTTTTTTTTGTTGTTTTTTTACAGAAGAAGTTACTGATCATAATTGTACATTTCATAATGCAAAAATATTGGTACATGTTGATCTTACCAGTGTGGATCATATGTGTGTGTGTGTGTGTGTGTGTGTGTGTGTGTGTGTGTGTGTGTGTGTGTGTGGTGGGGCTAGATGGCAGGAATTTTACCCTGGATAATCCAGATGTGATGCAATATTTATCATTTTTAGTAGGGTCCTGCCTTTACCCAGTTTTACACTTGGGTGGACTGAAACACTGAGAAGTTAAAGTTGTTTTCAAGTGCTTAGGAGAACTTCAAAAAACATGATAACTAGACACAAAGTTAACTTACTTATTTAATGTTTTACATACATCTCTTGTCATTCTGTACTACTGAGGGCATTTCTGTGAGAACAAGATCACTGTCCCCTATCTTCATCTGTTCCTCCTGCTTCAGCCTCCAATGAGGTTGCAGTCCTGTTTATGACATCACAATGTATTACAGTGGAAATAATGATGTCATAAACTGAGAACTGTGATTTCATTGGAAGCTTTTCAATCCAATACTAGTTAAAAACTTAGCTTCAGAATTAAGCCAAGGGTTCAGAATTCTGGGCATTTATTTGTTAGACCTAGATTCTGGCAGGCACTTAAAGTCTAAGCCTCATGTTAAACCTACACCACTTGGATTAAGTATGGACAGTACTGCTCTGTATCCTATTTGCTGTTAATTTCTTCACTTAGATTGACTGTGTTTATGACAATGTCGGAACCTCGTCTGCTTGAACCTTGGCAAATTCAAAACTCATTAGCCTGGTCTAGTCAGCTACGTAATTGTATAGGCCATACACTCCTACTCATTATATATTTTCTGTATGTACTCCTATACCATGTAATAAGCATATGTATTGTACTAAGCTGTCAACCTGTCTTCTGTTGTGTTATTGACGTGGAGCCTTTGTAAATGAGTCTCTGACTCAAAGGTTGTAAATCTGATTTTCAATAAATAAATAAATGTCTGCTTTTATCTCTGTTCCCATACTTTAACAAAATATACTTTATAGTGCCTTCTAGCTAGCAGGAACCATGCAGGTTATGAAGCTATGTTGAATTTTGCAAACACAGGCTCGTAACTTAGGTAATATTCAATATTTTTACCCCAATTTTCAACTTAGACATTTCATTACAGCACCTCATGAATGTGACTGCCATAATTTTTCATCTCCTGCCCAACATGTGATTTTGCATTCCGAAAGCTGATTTTGCAGTCCCTGTGTAACATCACCTTTAGGCCATGAGTTGAACATTGTATCTGCCCTTCTTCAGCAGGCAGGGCCATAACAAGGCTACGTTGAAAATTTGGTGTAAAAATATTAAAAAGACACCTTTCAATATTTTTATTCCAAATTCCTTACCTGTAGCCCTATCGGCTCTGACCAGATTTAGTTTTTTCTGGTGCTACCCCTTCTGTGCCAGAGAAATGGGTCCAGCTGAAAGGAGAAAATTACGGAGGTGTCTGACTCATCTCCTATAAGTATATAAGTAAGTTCTTTGTTCAACCATGAAAAATAAAATCATTACAGTCATTACAAAATATGTTGAACATTATTACAATAAATACTTAAAAAAAGCATAGTACACTTGCATATTTCATTTAACAGCAACTCAAGTTTATCTCACATAAATACCAATATAAGTAATGTGCTAATGATGTGAAGGATGAAGTTTGATGCAGAACATTAGCTAACATAAACCCCCAAATTGGCTTACCTCTTAGGAGCTACAGCCCTCTGCTCCCTCACGGCACCAGTCAGTGGTTCCTGGCAGGATTTGGACCCACATCCTCGGTTTCTCTGCAGTTTTGGCTGCAAGGAATTCCTGGTGTCTCACACTTTTGTGGGTAGGCCAAGTGCCAGGGTAGTGTTTCCGCACCTTTGGGTGCATTGCAGGACCTGGGCTCGGTTTTCTGGGTCAGCTGGGCTTGGGATTGCAGGGGAGAGTGGAAGGGGAATTTTTGTAAATAGTTAATGGTGGTCAGCACTTTAGGTGCATGCGGGGCCACACAGGATCAAAGATTTTAAAAGAGTGGCTGCTACACATCAAAGGGGGTTGTTTCAGTGCCAGCTGATGCCAATTTGGGTGCACTATAAATAGTTTATTTTAAGACTATATATTGCTTAAAACTTTGGGGCCGGTGTGGTTTTGGCCCAGGGGATCTGTTTGCTAGGGACAGTGGGAGGAGCCAGGGAAGGAGATTTAAGGGCAGAGCAGTACTGGAAAGTGAGAGATCTGTGTGGTGAGAGGATCAGACAGGGACAATATGGCTAATTGGTCAGCAGGGCTCCATTGCTATTTGTTTTTTTTTTCAGAAGGGCCACATAGTTGGGAGGTGGGAGGATGTGGTGGCAGCTGCCTAGTTTGGAGCCACATTGCCGGGGGCTGTTTGGAGGATCCATTCCTCCCCACTGAAGATAGAGGACCACTTCTTGCCTAGAGAAAGAAGAGGGATGGCTGTGGGACCTGCTGCATGGGGATGGGCTGAGTTGCTGTTAGCCCAGAAGACCATTGCTGAGTGCCCCCCCAGGAGGAATTGTTGCCTGGAAGAGACAAAGGAGTAGAACAGAGGAATAGCATTAAGTCTCTAAGGGGACTAAGAGGTACAGGGAAGAGAATGGAGAGACTCAGGTGATGGGTACTGTGGAATCCAGGGGTTAGGATGTGGCCCCCGGGCCCAGGTTGCCCCCATTTGAAACTGCACAGTTTGGGTGTGGGACCAGCCAGGGACATTCAATTTCACAGTCACAGGTGAAGTCACTTGCCTGGGCCTTGCAATGAGAGGCATTAACTAGGAGGGTAGCCGTGGGCTGGGTTGGCCATCCCTCTAGAGGTCTGTGCTCCTGACCATTAAGAATGAGTAGGACAGACAGGAAGAAAGGAGAACCATTGCTGCCTATAGTGAAATGCATGATTTGGCCCTAACTTACTCTGCTTGTGCTTGGGCTGTGGCTGCCTTGCCTACTGGGTAGATGCCTAGACTCTGTGCTTAAATGTGACCTACTCAGTCCTGAGTGAACTTTAGCTTCTGATGTGACCTTCCCAGTCCAGAGGAAGCCAGTTGGATTGTCACTGCTCCATGGAGTGACTGTTTCTGTTTGCAATTAACTATTCATTAAATGGGATCCCCTGTTTCTGCATTTTGGAGTGTTGTGCCTCATTCATTTCAGATGAGCCTTTGCTGCTATCAAGATTTTGCCTCCTCAGTATGGCACCCAGAAGTTAGAGGGCACCCTAGTTCCAGCAAAGCCTGGGAAATGAGGCCAACTAGATATGTGGATTCTTCTGCAGTATATGCCCCTCCCTCCAGACTTCTACCATCATTCTCCTAGACATAGGGAGTGGAGCCTACATAAGTGACATTGCATAGGATTGGAAGGGAAGGTCTACCTCTTCTGGGTAACATCAAAATCTGCAATAGGATAGACATTCTGGGGAGGGTAGTGGAAAGGATTAGCAGACACCTGAGAAAACTAGAGGAGTGGACAACAGCATAGCAGCTGGGTTTCAATGCAAAAAAGTGCAAAATAATGCACTTCGGGCACAGAAACCCAAGGGCAGAGTACAAAATGGATGAAGTGGTGCTGACTACTATCAACCAGGAAAGAGAGTGAGGAATAATCATATCTGAAGACCTAAAGGTGGCCAGGCAGTGCAACAAGACAGTTAGGAGAGCTAGAAGGAAGGTGGAGTGTACAGGGCATGGAATCACCAACAGAAAGAGGGAGATGGTGTTGCCTCTTTATAGATCACTGGTAAGACCATACTTAGGGCACTGTGTCCAGTTCTGGAGGCCACATCCCTGGAAGTACATAGACAGTGTGAAGGTAGTCCAGAGGAGAGCAACTGAAATGGTGCAGTGTCTGCATAAAAAGTCCTTTGAGAAGAGACTAAAGGACTTTACTATGCACTCCCTGGAAGACAGGAAGAGGATGGGGATATGATAGAAACCTTTAAATACCTCACAGGGGTACATAAGGTACAGAAGGGAAGTATTTTTCAGAAAAAAAGGAGCTCAAGAACAAGGGACATGCTGTGAAGTTAGAGAGTGCTGATTCAGGAGAGATGTGAGGAGGTACTTCTTCACAGAAAGAGTGGTGTATTCCTGGAACAGCTTTCCAGCAGAGGTGGTGAGGGTGAGAACAGTGGTGGGATTTAAGAATGTATGTGACAGGCACAAAGGAATCATAGTGGTACTGTCTGTGGTAATAATGTAAGCAGGGAAAAATGTGCTGAATAGGTGGACAAAGTGGTCCTTATCTACCGTCAAATTATATATATGTTTCTACAGTGGTGCCGGAACATTTTGAAAAGTGGTAGGGCCAAGGATGTATGGGGTAAATTTTCCCCTATTAAATACATTAACATTATTACAAAAACTGATAGGGCCACTTATGAAAGTGGTAGGGCCATGGCCCTAGTGGCCCCCCCTGTTCCGGCACCTATGTGTTTCTATGTTTCTGTCATGGCTGTCAGTACACTATGACTCCATTATGGCCACCAGATTCATGCTAGCCTTCTCTATGATTGACATTAGGTACAGAATTTGATTTCCCAGACTCCTTACACTGGCACACATGGCTCTCCAAACCTTCCTTTCCCCCAACTGCTTCCCTTCCTTCTCCCCCCTTCTGCCTCTGATCTTTTCTGAAGCTCCCCTGTCCCCTCTCTTCCCTTGTTTACCTATTATGTGTTAGATATTATATAAGTGATGTATGTCATTATTCAGCACCTAGAGTTTTCAGGGATGGATGAATTATGAATAAAGCGTGTTTGCTTGCCTTGTTACCATCTCTGTTACCTGTCTCATTTACTCCTCTCTTCTTGCTTTCCTGATTTGTGCCCTTCTTGTCCTCCACCTTGTCCCCACCTTCCCTCCCTTCCTTTCTTTCTTTCTTTCTTTCTTTCTTTCTTTCTTTCTTTCTTTCTTTCTTTCTTTCTTTCTTTCTTTTCCCCCTGCCCAACTTCGTCCCCTCTGACCCTCCCTCCTTGTTGCATCATCATTTGGGGAGGCAATCTTTGCCTCTGTTAGTAATGCAGCCTCCCCCCTTCCCTCCCCCATTGAAATGCTCAGCCAAGTAGCATTTAAACCTCCCACTAAGGACTGTGGTACCCCTCTTGGGAAAATGTGGGCCATCTCCCCTGTAGAGGCCCATATCTTACCAAGCTAGTCCCCCGTCCCCAATTTAGTCAAGTCAAGTAAAACTTTATTTGCTGGGCGCCCAATCCCAGAGCCTTTGGGTGCCATACAGTTAAATACATAAAACAGAAATACTAAAACATGAAAAAAGCATATTAAATCCAAAATTAAACTCTAAAATATGTTAATATAACAAGGGTACAGTAATGGCAGCAGGTCTAAAAAGGAATTCAGCAAAATATGCTTAAAACAATTGACAGTATAACCCAGCTAGTATTAGCAGGCCAGGTTGGGGAATGCTTGTTTGAAAAAATGAGTCTTTAGGTGGGCCTTCAATACCTCTAATGAAGGGGCTTCTCTAACAGCTGGAGGAAGTGAATTCCACAGGATGGGGTCAGCAACACTAAAAGATATGTCACCAGCAGTTTTTAACCTCATCCTGGGTATTGCAAGGAGGCCCCAAAAGGAGGAATGGAGGAAGCAGACCTGGGTGGCAGGTGTGAGAAGATCAGCCAGGTAGCCAGGGCCAAGTCCATGTAAGGTCTTAAAGGTGAGCAAGCCCACCTTAAAAATAACCCTCCACCTGACCAGCAGCCAGTGCAGCTTGCGCACTTCCTGGGTGATATGGCTGTATTTTGACTGTCCAGTCAACAGCATGGCAGCAGCATTGTGCACTAGCTGCAGCCGGTGAAGGGCTGCCCCAAGACTCTGAAGTAGAGCGCATTACAGTAATCCAGCCTGGACATCACAAAGGCATGTACTAAGGCAGGGAGGTCCTCAGGTGGAACTAGGGGTTTGATTCTGGTGATATTCCTCAGATGGTAAAAACTGGATCAGACAACAGATGACACCCGAGAATCAAATGTCAGCCCATCATTGAGAATAATGCCTAGACTGCGCACCCTCTAGAGGAGGCCTTCAATGGAGACAGCCCCAGGACCAGTCCTGTTGCCACCCCTGAGGACAACCTATTACGCCTTCTGTTCAACTTCACCACCAGTACCTCCATCTCATCAGGGTTTAGCCGCAACCAGCTGGAGGCCATCCAGTCATTGATCTTGGCAAGGCACTTATTTAGCACTTCCACTATGTTGGATGTCCCGGGGTAAAGGAAAGATACAACTGGGTGTCATTGGCATAACAATGAAAGCCAATGTTGTACTTCCTAATGAGCTCCCCCAGAGGCAGCATGTACACAACAAAAAACATCGAACCCTGAGGCACCCCACATAACAGGAAGCTTGGGAAGGAAGTGAAATTCCCCATCACCACCTGTTGCTTCCTGTTAGCAAGGAATGACTCAAACCAGCAGATAACAGTGCCAGCGAGTCTGCAATATTCTCTCAGGTGATTGAGTAACACACAATGGTCCACCACGTCAAATGCTGAGGAGAGATCAAGGAGAATGATAATTGATCCTTCCCCTTAATCTCTTGCCCTGATGAGGTCATTATGCACCTGAACTAATACAGTTTCCACGCTATGCCTCAAACAAAATACAGACTGGAGTGGCTCGTATAGATCGAAGGTCACAAGGTGCTCCTCAAGCTGCTGCACCACAATCTTCTCAACAGCCTTTCCTAGAAAAGGAAGGTTGGAGATAGGAAGGTAATTAGCTTTTATGTTAGGGTCTAATGATGGTTACTTCAGAAGGGGGTCTCACCAGTGCCTCTTTTAAAGCATCCAGACCCCCTCCGACAAAGAGCATCATACAATTAAGGTGAATACCAGGCCAATTATGTCAACGCATCCCATCAAGAACCATTTCAGCACTGGGTCCAGTTCATAATATGTGTGCTTTAGCTTAGAAGCCACCCCAATGACCTCAGCTACCTCCACCAGTTTAAACTCACCCCAAACAGGTGGAGTACACCTCTGATGCCCAAAGCGATCACTGTTGGCCCAAGCCCTCCTCCATGCCAATAACTTCAACCAATTTGTTAAAAGCCATGGTGCAGCATTCCCTTTCATCTCCTTGGCTGTACACAGTTAACAGCTCGACAAACACCACTGAGAGTGCTACCTGTTTCAGGCTCCTATACAGTTCCCTGAAGTTACCATGCGTTATTCCATCCTATCCTTAGGAAGATCATTTGTCTGTAGGTAGAGAATGACATTTAGTTCCCTTCCATCTCCTGCCACCCTAGTGACCTTCTGGATCTTATCTCCATCCCTCCAAGCTGAAGTACCAGGTAGGCATTTCACCTCCCTAGCCCTTCCTCTCCTCACTCCCAAATCTGTCTCCCTAATAATAGAATACCCCACTAGCAGCTGCTTTCTCCTCAGCTAAGAGTCTCTTCCTCCTTTCTTGGGGCCTCCTCCTTTGAAGACTCCCACTTCCTCCTTTCACACTGCTATGTGTGCCTCTTCCCATATGCCCAGTTCCACCAGTATAGTGAAGGAATTGTGCAGTGGTACAGGTTGAGGAGTATTTTCCCTTCCCTTTTTGCCACTCCCACGCTACCAGGGCCCACCAAATTTCAAATAATTTGTCTCTGCCTAGGCATCCTCCAGGGGAATGATGGCAGACGTGGTGGCCCCTAGGTGGGGCAGAAAATTCTCTGCACCCTTGCCAGTTCAGCCAGAAGTTTAGCACTCTCTGCCCTCAAGCCAGAGAGGTAAGTGCAAATGGGGAAGCACCTCAGCCTCCAAATGGTGTCCCAAGAGACAGAGGCTCCACACCTGTTGCACTGCACCAATCCTATGCTAATTCCTTTCTTAACCTTTTTGTCTATCGTCTGTTTTGTCTGAAATTTGGACCCTGTACTGTCAAGTTCTCCCCTATAACATAGCCTGACCACATTCTGTCTTCTGGCTGGTTTGCCACACGTTTAAAAAAGTCTGCATAACTCTTAGCTACAGTAGTTCCTCATCTTGTCACTTTTCCTCAGGAGATTGTGTAATTGCATGTTCTGTAATCTAGGCTGTCAGATGCTCTAGGCTCTATGCATTCTTGTCCACTTCCATCAATGCTTCAGGAACAATTTCAGGTACAGGGATTCCTATAACCACCATGGAGAACCCCATAGGTCTGGACTCCTCCGAGACCCTATCTCTTGGTTCTCCACCACCATCAGAACTCACCTCCATTGCATCCTCATTACACTGAGTGGAGAGGGGATTAGTCTTCTCCACATGGGCTGCCATATCAGCCTCCTTCACTCTGGACTCTTTCATCCTCCAAACAGGAACTGAAAAGGCCCCCAGTAGAAAGAGTAGGGAAATTTCTCCGCTGTCCTATCTAAATTTTCCCCACTCACTAATTCAGCAACAGATTAACAGAGTTACTAGACACAGGAAACATTTCTAGCCCTCTTTTCCCAGTCAATAGAAACAAAAAACTACATTGTGGCTCTGCCATTTATGAGTTACAATTTTGCGCTGCTATGTCATAAGGGCGACTGCAGGATGGTGACCCGAAGAAGGACGCAAAACCACCAGGGTGACTGAAAAACAGTTTGTTGTTTAATGCGGGGGCTCCCCCCTACACACACCCTCATGGGGGCTTCACCTCCAACACCCCCCCTTACTTAGGATTCCTACTCTGGGGGTGCAACTCAGGGAAAGAGGGAAAATCCAATGTTGCTCACATTGTCGGCGCTGTTGTGCAGTCACCCTTCCGACCAGTCACCGACATTCAGTCGCTCTCATCACAGGCTACCATCTTGCCCCATCAAACTTGAAGATAAATTGCATATTTTGAGTAAGGCAACTGCATATCCTCCTATTTGTCTATCTAATTGTATGTGTGTGTGTGTGTATTATATGTATATATATATATATATATATATATATATATATATATATATATTTATAAAAAGGGTAGGGAAATTGCTGCTCTTTTATTTGATAATGAGCATCACATGACCATGCATATATCAGAGCATGACTGCATACCTGCACTTGTAACACCCTCCAAAACAATTTTGCCATTTTATAAGATAGATAACCCACTCTGAGGTGTGTGGTCGTGTTCTGTTAAACGCACACCTTGGGTGGTTGATGCACTTGGCCTGCAGCCTCATGCATAACAATGCACACCAAGGCATGCATATATCAGAGCATGACCGCACACCTCAGAGTGGGTTATCTATTACATATATATATTATAGTGGCACGGTAGTGCCACTATAGTTAGGGTTGAGGAGCCATTTACGTTAAACCCAAAATTTTGCACCTTAATAACATTCCAACTGTTTGATGTATTTGCCTGAACTTTAGAATACACAATTAGGAGTCATACACCTTGGGATCTGCCAAGTTTTGTACCAGTCGCATATATGGCTGTGGAGTTATTAAGCATGATCTGCGCGTGCATTTATGCTTTTCTGGAATTTTACTGTTGTCTCTATAGGTCGCACAGTTTGTGCAACCAGTCTGAAATCTTCAGGGAACATGTGGCCGGGGTCCCCGATGTGCCTTTTGAAGATTTCGTGAAAAAATATTAAACGGTCCAAAAGTTATTCGAAAAACAAGTTCCCATTGTAAGTCAATCGGAAAAGATGCAGTTTTTACTTTCGCAAATGGCCCTTTTACTGTTGCAAATCTGCCATTTTGTTTTTAGTTAGCAATCAGAAAAATGTTTGGCATTTAAAATTGGGACCCTCTAGCAACCTAATAAGTTTTGTATTCACCTAGTCGGACCCTGAGAATGCTAGCCATGTTTTTATTTTGGGGTAAAACACCCCAGAAATATGTTTTTCAAATTTCTGGAAAAAGTACTTTAGCAAAGTACTGTTGCACTTGCGACACTGTCGAATGAATTTGCGAAAGGTTTCGTAAACTTCGACATTACTTTTCTAGGCTGTGGGAAAATGACAGCAATTATTTGGCACCTTGCTGCAAAAGAATGGTTTGGTGTTTTGGCCTGAAATTTGGAGAGAACACAACTGACATCTCACAGATGTGCCTTTCAGTGCTTTGTTGAAAAAATATTACATGGCGGCAAAGTTACGGCACTCCAAAGTTGACGCTTTTTTCCATAGGATAGCATTACGGAGTCTGACGCATTACAGGAATCCTTTGGCGCCCTGCTGCAAAATAACGGTTTGGTATTTTGGGCTGCAATTTGGAAGGAACATAGCCAACATCCCACAGATGTGCTTTCATGTGGTTTGGTGAAAAAATATTACAGGGAGCCAAAGTTATGGCACTCCACACTTCTCTTTATTTCCCATAGGATAACATTATGGCGTTCACCGCGCCTTTCAGGGCCTGTATCTCGGAAACGGTGCGAGATAGGGACTTTTCATCAGAAGGATGCTTAGTCCCATCTAGCCAGGAAAGTCATAAATCATATGACTTTTAAATTTGTTTTCTACGTCGTATGGTTCCTGAGATATAAGCAATTTAGTATTCCAACTCCTCATTTTCTGCTCCGAGAACCATTATTATGCATACATTCTTTGTACTCACTGTCTTTCTTTATGCAGCTTTTGGGGAAAACCAGCCCGTGCACTTACATTACTGTTACTGTTACCATTTTTGCTTGCAGTTCCGTTCCCGTTTCACTTACCGTTCATGTCTACGTCACCATGTGCGTTACTCTTTGTGTTTTCATTTGCATTTGCTTTTGCATTGTTTTTAACATTTCTGTCTACACTACTGTTTCTCTTTCTGTTTTGCTGTGTATCACCATGCGCATTACTGTTTGTGTTTGCGGGCACAATGTTACTATGTGACAAGACATCATGTGGCAGGAGCGTGGGGCCCAACGGGCCTCACACTCCAGCTGCCGCATTACATTCACTATTTCTCATTATCATTCTCAAAAAGAAGAGAAATTAGTGGCAAAAAACTCCATTTAATGCATTAGTTAGGGTTGTTTCACACCAACAAAAGCGAGGAAATTTGGTGTTAGGGATGAAAGCCCCCCTTGGCCCCCCACTGCCCACACCCACAACCGGCATCGGGGTGCGCAGTAGGGTTGTCAGTCCTAACTCTCATTCCATTCTCCTACATTTCTGCTTCTTTACACATGTGATGGGGTGAGAGTTATGGCCGACAACCCTAATGTGCACCCGATGCTGGTTGGGGGTGTGGGTAGGGGAACAGGGGGCTTTCAACCCAACACCAAATTTCCCTACTTTTGGCAGTGTGGAACAACCCTAACTAATGCATTAAATGGAGTTTTTTGCCTCTAAAATAAATATATATATATATATATATATATATATATATATATATATATTAGGTACTGAGTATGGGAGGCAGGCTGATAGGCTCCAGAACTATGAGGGACAAGTGTTTTTTAATGTGTCCTATTGAGCCATATAGTGCATTGAAGGCCAATCCCCCAACTCCCCATCCTTCCTATCCATATGGACCATACCAGAGAATCAGGGCTGAATAGCCCAGCCCCCGCATTGAAAATTACAGTACACATGTGATCCTGCCTTCTGCACCTTCAAATATACTTGCACATTAATTTGCTAGAGATGACTGAAGCATCAGTGACAGCAGGCTAGTAGGAGGATAATTAAATCTGCAGGGAGAAAGAATCAGATTGCAAGATACATAACAGATTAGTATTAGTCAGTTTCAGACTGAAGAAGTCATCTAGACTTTTAGAAAGGAGGCTTTACAGGCTTGTGACAGGAGTGCTGTAATGGAGTACATGGTTGCTGGCACTGAAAACATGAGCTTGGGGCCTGGGGGGGTTGCTGCTGAATATGTGTTGCAATAGGGAGGGGGGGGATTCACGGAAGGAAAGAATTTGGATTGATAATGTCAGCAACTGACTATCCCATCAATGGTATGTTGCAGTCTTGGTAATCTTTGGGGTGGGGGGTTAGTACCATTTAGATGCACAGAGATGAACTACATAGATACAGATAAAAGGGTTAAACAAAGTGTGGTTGTAAGGCAAATGACCAGCTCAGGGTCACACAGTGAGTAAGTGACTATTGTGGGATTTACACTTGGGTGCCTAGGTTCACAGTTCTGCACATTTATTAATTTATTTATTCATTTGATAACCGGGTAAGTGACACTGGACCAAAGGGCCCCTTTTCAGGTCCAACCTGGGACAAAAATACAAAATTACAAAACATACAAAGAAATGGTAACAAAACACATTAAATATTACAAACACATTGAGATTTGACCAACAATTCCCTTATTTTTTTCTTAAAGCTATCAATTGAGGAAGCCTGATGAATAGGCAAGGGAAGAGTATTCCAATAAATAGGCACAGAGATAGAAAAGGCATGTGAAGTTAGTTTCAATTTAGACAATTCAATAACTAAGGTAGTACCAACAGAGGAACACAGGCTGGACAGGACATTCCTAACATTAATCAAACCATTTAAAGGAAATGTTGATGCTAAAAACACACTTTTAAAAATCATACAACAAAAAAATAAATTCTATATAAGGGGGATAACCAACCTAATTTTGCATAAACAATGATGTAACCAAGGAGATTCCAACAAAACAAAATGACAGATATTATTATAGGACACCTTCAAGAGTTGCAATTCTCCACAACCCAACCCCAAATAAATATGAGCAACATAATCAAAAAGTGGTAACAAGGAGCCAACCGCAATAGACTTTCTAAACTCAAATGAAAAATAATCCATACATTTACATAACAAACCCAATCTCTGATTTATGGTATGAGTAACAGATCTAATATGAGGGGAAAATGACAAGCTAGGATCTAACAAAACACCAAGATATTTAAAAAGGAAAACCTGTTCAATAGACTGTCCATTTTGATCAACTAAATTTAACATTGGATCTGAACTTAGCATTCCCTTAGTCCAAAAACCATAGATTTCATTTTAACTGAATTTAAAACCAAAGAATTCACCAAAAAATAAGAACAACCCACCCCAAATCAGAACTTAAACCCATACATATTTCTTCACTAGAACTACCCTGACAATAAATTATCAGATCTTCAGCATACAAAATAGATTGACATTTTAAACTGATAGAAGAGAGTTCATTTACAAACAAAGAAAACAACAAGGGGCCCAAAATGGATCCTTGGGGAACACCACAATCAAGTATAGACAACTTAGAAAAATGAGAACCAACACTAACAAATTGAACATGATTAACCAAATAATCCCTTAACCAAGCCACTGCAGAGCCAGAAAAAAACCAAAAACCCTAACCTCTGACAAATTAAATCATGTTCTAATAAATCAAAAGCCTTGGTAAGATCCACAAACACCACCCAGTCACATGGCCTTTATTAAAGCCCCTAAGGGCAGTGTTTGTGAACCAGCCAAGGCAGTACCAGTTCCATAATTTTTTCTAAAACCATGCTGATATGGTGAAAGTAACCGATACAAATTAAGATAATCAATAATCTGACCAGCCACAACTCACTCCAACATCTTGCTCAAAGGGTTTAAAACTGAAATTGGCCTAAAATCATCCAGTGAGGATGCAAGATTTTTTTTAAGAACTGGAACCACTCTTACCAGCTTCCACTTTCCACTCTGAAGGAAATTGACAAAAGTGTTGAGAAAATTTAAAAAGAAAATAAAGAGGATTAACCAAAAAAAGTACAGACAAACTCAAAAATCTCCCATCCAACCCCCCAGTCATTATATTTGTCAGGAAGACCAGTTAATAAATGCAACATATCTTCCTCAGTTGTCTTCTTAAAATTAAAAAAGGCTTACCAGTCAAATTGAAATCCCTCTGAAATTCCCCCAACCCATATGATTTCCCACCCTTCTAAATTTGGATAAATCAGAGAATTTCTGATTAAATAGATTAGCTGTATCCAATGGATTAGTAACCTTAACATCATAAACTAACAAACTACCAACAGTAGAACCAGATTTAGGGTAACACAAAGCATGCATATTTTCCCAGAATTTTTTTGAATCTGCCTAATTAATCAAAATTTTATTTAGAAAAAAATCCTTTTTAGCTTTATGCACAAGTTCCGAGACCTCATTCCTAGAACAACGATATTGATTTAACAAATGAACTGAGGGGTCCTTCTTATAAAGTTCCCACAAAGCATTTCACTTTTTAATCATGGACTTAACTGAAGTAGTAAACCACTGACTAGGGGCACCTCTAACTCTCAATTTCCTCAAAGGGAATAAACATTCTTGAATGGTAAGCAATTGATTATAAAAATAATCTAAAGCAAGATCAATATCTGGGATGATGTCTAAATAAGACCAATCAATCTGGGAAAACTGGGAATAGAGATCATCAAAATTAACATTTTTAAAGGAACGGGTCTGTATTACACGAAGTGGTACTTTTTTATGACAAAAATTTAAAACAGCAAAAATAGCCATATAATCACTAACACATCTGGTAAAACCCCAGATGTGGATAAATGACCCTTGCCATTAGTTACTATCCAATTTAACACTAAATGATTCAGTGACAGAGAATTTAGCTGGGTGGGTTCCTCAACATGCTGACATAAGCCATGAGAAGCTAACAAGGATTCAAACCCTAAATCTAACTTTAGATGCCAATTAAGGTTCATATCTCCCACTAAAATAAAATCATGTTGCTGAAAATTAGTAACATTTAAATCCAAAAATTCCTTCAACCCAGACTGATCACAGTTTGGTGGATTATACAAATATCCAACATGTAAATGCTTAACACCTCCCAACAAAACACAAATTAATAACCACTCAGTTTCAAAGGAACTACTAATACATGAATTAACAACAGCTACATGCAAGTAATCACTATAATAAAATGCAACACCCCCACCCTTGTTCTTTCCTTTCCTATCAGCTCTCAACATATGATACCCGGAAACAGCACAAGAATTAACAGGAGTCTCAGGTTTAAGCCATGTCTCCATCACAGCTAACAGATGAGGTTGGTAAATAGAAACAATGTATTCCAAGTCAGATAATTTGGGAAAAAGACTTCTTGTATTAATATGCAAAATCCTGAACCTATGAGAATTAGCACACACATAAGCCGGATCTGGCCCAGGAACAGGAACAGAAATATTAACATTATCAGATCCAGGATTGCTCTCTACATCCCCAGCTTATAACAGCAACATGGCCAGCCCAAATCCCTGTAAATACTTCTTAACTAAATTTACCCCATAACTATGCAGACCAAGTACCAATTGCCCCCTACAAACACAAATTGCATGACTTTGATTAATAAGTAATAATCCAGTGTCATTTACTTTAAGATTATACAATAAATAATATGACATATTAAAATCCTTAGGACTGTAACTACCAGCATCATCATCAGGTGTGCACACTAATAACTTTACCCCATCACAAGCACACAACATCCCCATTAACAATAGGACCCATCCCATACCCACATACTTAACCTCCATCCCTGTGATCTATCATACTTCACATGCTCTAGGACTCTCAGCCACTAACTCACAGAACTCCACCAACTCCCTTTACAGGAGCACTTTCCCACACTTCCCCGCCACAAGCCACCACGTAGATGCCACCACATCTAAGCAGTGCTAGCTTTAAACTTCCCTCTGCAGCCAATCAGGCTGCCACCACCAATTGGGAGGGAGGGGGTGTGGCAAGAAATATTGGGGAAGCGGGGCAAATTGCACACAGGCAGACCAGGCTCAGGAGAGACTTGTGAGCTGTAAATACACAAAGAGTGCTTAGGGCAAGTAGTAGGCAGCAACACAGAATGGAAACAGCAGTATTCCCACTTTAGCCCCACAGCCCAGATACGAAGCAGCACACAGTAATGAGCACTCCAGATTAAAACTGGGCCAATAGTCCAGCATGACTAAAATCAGTTCCAAGAGAGTCATTCAGCAGAGCTCGGTGCTCACAGTCACAAAGTGCATTTCAATTCAGGCACTCAAACACATAATGCAGCATAGCTCTAATAATTGCAGTATACTCAGCTGGAGCCAACAGTTTCCTCACAGTCTGATGGAACGACAGTTACTCCAACTCTCAGCAGCCACACAATGGAAATATTAGTGCAGTTATGATCTTCTTCCTTTGGGGAAGCACAGAGGGGTCTGTCACCCTCTCACTGACTCCTTTTACAGGAGCACTTTCCTGCACTTCCCTACCACAAGCCACCATGTAGACTGTAGACCTGTAAGTCAAACTGCCTTGAGATGGGGGAGAGGAATGGCATCTTGGTGTGGTCTCCGAAGTGAGAGGGCAGACTATGTTTACTATGAAGGGTGTCCATAGATGGGATTTCTTTTTCAGTACAAAATTACAAATGTTTTAGTGAGATTTGCCAGCAGAGGCCACAGATATATTTATACAGAAGTGTGTGTGTGGGGGGGGGGAGGGCTAAGGAACTAGTAGAAGAATAGAGATATCTCAGCTTATTTTTATAGGGTTGGATGATGTTGTGCATCTTGATAGGAGGGGTATTTTGAAGGTTACATTTACTTGAAGTTGAAATCTTAAGAATTGTTAAGTGTAGGAATGCATTCACTGGGGTCTGGGTGTGAGCTCTCCAGAAGGGACCTTTGTCTTCATAGGCCCCATACCCCTTCCTCCTGAACAAAACACCAGCTGGGACTTCCATTGGTTGCTCCTTCACTTTGGGGGCTGATTCACTGAATTTCTGCCACTGCAAGTAAGAAAGAGCATTAGCCACACAATTTTTGACCCCAGGCACATGCAGTTTCAAACTTGCTATTTAGGAGCAGGTATCTAAGAATAAAGATCCCATGAGGCCCCCAAGTCAGCCCTTTGCCCCCAATTGGTCATTAATGGTGTGGACCTCCCCTGTGTTAACCATCCTGAATAGGACTTTTCTGTCTCAGAGGTGATTACCCCACACCAACAGAGTGACCACAATGGGAAAGAGTTCAAGCAGGGTGACCTGCTTCATCAACCCAGCCACCATCAAAGTGGTTGGCCACTGTTCAGCAAACCATGCTTCCTGAAAGTATTCCATGAAGCCAGAACATCCAGATGCATCCATGCAGAGCTTCAGTTCATGGCTAATGGTCACAGCTGGCTGTAAGGACACTCTGTTAAAACAGTTCAAGAAAGCTTGCCTCACACCAAGTCCTCCCTTTATGCTTGTGACATGGTTGAATAATACCCTGTCCCATTTGCTATGTAGAAGGATTTGTTATGTAGAAAGAGTTAAATGCAAGGACCTGTTTTGTCCTCTTCTGTTCTATTGTCTGTTTGACTTCGCAGTCAAAGTTTCTTGTGAGACCTAGGAACTGGCCACTATGACAGTCTCGCTATCCCCCCCCACTATCTCTCTGCCTTCACTTGCTGATTCTATCTTTTCTTCCCCCTTGCATGTTTGAAGTTGTAAAATATGCATGAATCTTTATGTGAACTGGGATCCTTTGGTTTGAAAATGTATATGGTTGTATTGTTGAAATGATTGCAAAAAGCTATTTGGAGCTCATGGGGTTAACCTGAAATGCTGATTTGCAAACTCTTTGCAGAGCTGTAAACAGGAGGTCAGTTCTGGGACACCATGTACTGTTTTGTTGCACCTGCAAGGAAGAAAACTGACAAGAACATTTTCTGAAAAACACGATTTCTTTTTAATGAGTTCCCAGATAAAGACTTATAAAAAGAGCAGCAATACTTTTGCTAGAGAGAGAGAGGGACTGAGAGACTAAAACTTGGAATTAAACATACCCTCAGATGAAGAACTTTGTTTTCTCTGTTTGTACTGCCTTAGTAAATAGTTATACTGAACACATTTTTATTTTTAATTTTGCTGTTATTAATAAAAATAAAACACTTATTGTGAATTTTACAACTGCTACTGGTCATCCTGTGCTTCCTGACCTTTGCCTCAATGACAGATGGTGTCAGCCTAAGATGGATTTACACCATGCATACTGTAAGCCAGGAGTTTTGTGTGTGGATACTAGATATGGTACCAGGGAAGCATAGCAGAAAGGTATGAATTCTGCAGCAGCAAGCTCAGAGGTCATTACCAGAAAGATGGCAGCCAGACTAGCAGAAACAGAAGTCCAAGCTGAGACTGTACAGCCAACACCAGTGATGGAAAAAAAGAGCAGGCAATGCCAGAATCTGAAAGCTTGTCTGCCTTCTTCAAATGGTGGGCTATACAACAAAGAGAAATAGAGATGCAGAGAAAAGAAGAGGAGCAGTGGAGAAAAGAAGAGATGCAGCAAGAGGAGCAGTAGAGAAAAGAAGTGATGCAGTGACAGCAGCAGCAGCAGAGAAGAGAAGAGATGCAGCAAATGAAACAGTGATGGCTGGATGCCTTGCAAGCTATCAAAGCTGGAAGATCTGTCACAGTTGCACCAGAGCAAAAAAACACTAACAACTTGAAAGACCTTAAACTTACAAAGCTTTATCCCTCAGATGATATTGAAGCATACCTGACAACTTTTGAAAGGGTTGCCACAACCTGCCAGTTGCCAAAGCAGCAATGGGCAATCAGGCTTGTACCTCACCTGACAGGTAAAGCCCAACTTGCCTACAGCAATGTGGACACTGCACAGTTGGAAAATTATGACCTGGTGAAAAGAGAAATCTTGAAAAGATACAACATATCAGGAGAGACCTACAGGCAAAGATTCTGGTCCCTGAAGTATAACTCAGTTAACAATCCTCAAGAAGCCTTCACCTGACTTGAGAACTCTTTATTAAATGGCTCCAGACAGAGGGCAAAACAGTCCCACAGATTACTGACACATTTGCTTGCCCTATTACACAAAAAGACATACAGATCACCAGAGTGGTTATGAGCAGACGTGGTTGAGGAAATACACAACATGAAAGAGTTGGGTATCATAGAAGAGTCAAGAAGTGTCTGGTCATCATCAATGGTGATTGAAAATAAAAAAGGGGGGTATAAGAATTGGCCTTGATCTTAAGAAACTTAATCAAGTATCCAGATTTGACAGTTATCCTGTGATCTCACCAAGGGTTACTGCCAGATTCCCCTAGCTAAAGAATCCAGAGACAAAACTGCATTTGCCACTCCTGTTGGATTCTATCAGTTTACCACCATGCTGTTTGGTTTACATGGTGCACCCACTACATTCCAGTGATACATGGATATCATTTTAACTACTCACACTGGTTAGTGTGCTGCTTACTTGGATGATGTTGTGGTGTACAGTACAGACTGGAAAAGCCACCTGGAACAGCTACGAGCAGTTATCCAAACTATCCCAACTGCAGGTCTGATCATTAATCCTACCAAATGTGCATTGGGCATGCAGGAAACCAGATATTTGGGCTATGTTTTGGGAAATGGAGAAGTAAAGCAAGAGATTTCTAAGAAGCTGTAGCTAACAGTCCAATCCCTAAAACAAAAAAAAAAACATGTCAGGTCATTTTTAGGGCTGGCTGGTTATTATTGGATATTTGTTGCCAACTTTGCCCAGCTAGCTACTCCCCTAACTGAACTCATGAAGAAACAGTTCTTGAATAATGTGAAGTGGACTCCAGAGAGTAATGAAGCTTTTTGGGCCATAAAGGCTGCATTATGTTCAGCCCCTGTTTTAGGAAGCCCAGACATTGAGAAACCATTTTTGTTGCAGACAGATACATCAGAGGTAAGCTTAGGTGCAGTTTTGAGTCAAAATATAGATAGGAAGGAACATCCCATTCTACATATCAGTAGGAAGTTACACGACAAAGAGAAAAAAGGTACTCCACCATTGAAAAGGAATACCTTGCAGCAAGGTGGGCCATGGAGTCCCTTACATTTTTATTTGCTAGAAGCTGACTTTGTACTTCCAACTGATCATTATCCAGTCTGTTGGCTTAACCAAATGAAGGATAAAAATTACAGAATCACAAGGTAGTACCTGGCACCACAGCCATTTAAATTCAGAGTGTTGCACAAATCTGGAAAACAGAATATCAATGCTGATTTTCTGTCAAGATATGGATCAGGAATTCTGAAGGTTGAAAAAAAATGTGTGAGTTTAAATGTCACTGTTTCCTGTGCTGGATGATATAGAGAAAAAGGATTCTGCATAGGCTGAGAATTATAAAGCTTATAAGCTAATGTTAAAGGAGAATTTAAAGAGGGTTTTGGAAACCTGTTTTTTTTTTAACAGATTCCCTCTTAAAGGGGGGGTATGTGACAGGGTTGAATAAGACCCTGTCCCATTTGTTATGTAGAAAGATTTGTTATGTAGAAAGAGTTAAATACAAGCATCTGTTTTATCCTCTTCTTTTCTGTCTCTTGTCTGTCTGACTGCACAGGCAAAGTTTCTTGTGAGACCTAGGAACTGGCCACTTTGATGGTCTTGCTACCCCCCCTCCCACCACTATCTCTCTGCCTTTCTTGCTGTTTCTATCTTTTCTTCCCCCTTGTGTACCTGAAGTTATAAAATATGTGTGAATCTTTATGTGGAACTTGGATCCCTTGGCTTGAAAATGTATATGGTTATATTGATGAAATGATTGCAAAAAGCTATTTGGAGCTCAAGTGGTTAACTTGAGATGCTGGTTTGCAAACTCTTTGCAGAGCTATAAACAGGAGACCAGTTCTGGGATACAATGTACTTTTTTGTTGCACCTGCAAGGAAGGAAACTGACAAGAAAATTTTTCTGAAAAACAGGATGTCTTCTTAACGAGTTCCCAAAGACTTACAAAAAGAGCAGCATTACTTTTGATAGACAGAGAGAGAGAGAGCAAAAGAGGGAGACTGAGAGACTGAAACTTGGAATTAGAGATGTTCTCAGATACAGGACTTTGTTTTCTCTGTTTGCACTGCCTTTGTAAATAGTTATACCAAACACATTTTTTAATTTTTAATTTTTCTGTTTATAATAAAAATAAAACACTCACTGTGAATTTCACAACTGCTCCTGGTCATCCTGTGCTTCCTGACCCATGTCTTGATGACAATGCTCTCAGTTATCTATAGCCTGTTCTAGCACCCTGAACTGGCCTGTTACGGTGTGGGTTCTACAGATGGATACAAAGAGACAGAAAGTAAGGTGCAACCCACTTTTGCTTTGTGGGATGTTTAATTCTTCATAAACAATTTCCAAGCACCATAAACAAAATAACATAAAGAAAAAACAAGTTCTTCAAATAAACAGTGAAAACAAGAAGATTCTGAAGCTTAGAAAATGGGCGTTTTATTTCCTAGGCTCTGATTGGCTGGTACCCCTGCCAGGGGGGTACTTTAACTTTCAATAGATGCCCAGGAAATAAAAAGTACCAGCCCAAGTGCCCCTTTACCCACTTAGTATCCCTGTGCCCACCCTGCTTCCTCATTGGCCCAAAACAGCCAAATTAATTTTAAATCACCGCCATTTTTTTCTGTCACTTAGCGTAGAGATATTGTCCCCCAATACTTAAGTACCAACTGCCTGACCACACTGCACACAACTTCAGCTGGGCTCATTTCTAGCTACATTTCTTTCCTTTTTGTATTCAGTTACAGTACCTTTTGTTCAGTGTCCCTGATTCTGACTCCATGACTGTCAACAGCAATCTTTCTTTTTCCTATTCCAGCTGCATACCCGCCCTGAAAATGAAGCTGCTTCACATAGAAACTGGTGAATCGAGCAAGGCAGCCCCCCCAACAGAAGATCCCCACCCACACTAGGCTGCTTTAGTTTTATGAGAATAAAGTTGCCACACATAAAAAAAGAAAATTAGGAAAACAAAAGGGAAGCTGTGCAAAGCAATCAGCTTCACGAAACTCCCCATTCTCACTGTGGGCTTTCAAAAGTGCAGCACGCAACTCCTTACGGCAGCTAAAGCCAGAAGTGCTGTTTGCCTGAGCTTTCTTACATACATGACTGTCAATGCCTACCTCCCACAGAAACATAAAAAGTAACAACACCTATATATGTAAAGGGCCTTGCTACAGCATGCCCGACTGCTATCTTCTGAGAGCCTAACTTTAGCACCTTGCATAGCTTATCGTGATCGGGCACAGGAAATGTGACAGTACACATTTTCATCTGTCTGCAGCAACAGTATCTTTCCTTAGTTCTTCATTCCCCACTCATTCCACTGACAGGACATTACTCAAATAAACTAGATCAATGGGGTGCAGAAACAAAGTAGGGGGCAGACTAATGGTGGTGGAGGGCTCTGAAAATAAATGCCTATAATCAGCCTGCTACTCATCATCCATCTTCCTTCCCGATCCGTATTCTCGGCCATTTCTCATGACCCTTACCTTGCGCTATTACCACCTATTTTGTACCACTTTACCTGCTCGCAAATAAATAGAAAGTGGGAAAAACATACCAGCTTCACTTTTTTTATTCACTATTATTATTGCTTGTTAGCAATACAGAGAAGCACAAGGGGGTGGTGGCAGGGTTGGAACGGACCAATACCAGTAAGAAAGAAAATCAAATGGATCACAGCCTGTAGGTCTCAGTGTGTTGTGCTTGGGGGGGGGGGTTGAGACATTCAACTCTTTAAAACTCTTCCAAACAAAGCAAGTGTGACACAGGATTTCTGCTTGTATGTGTGCCTCTGTGTGGAAGAAGGTGACCATGACATCATTATAATACAGGCAGAGGAACTATTTCATTCTAAAAGTCATTTGAAATTAATTTTTTATTACCTTTTTTGTATTAAACTTTTTTTTTTACAGTGCCCATTTTCTAAGTGCAATAATTCCCTCCAGGGTGGGCGGTATTGGGCTATACCGGACCGCCCAGGGGCTATAAGGCCCTCTGCCTGAGGCATCGGGCCTCATTACGCCTCTGGGTGGTTCAGATAGCCAATACCGCCCACCCTGTGGTATTATTGCTTACTTAGAATCTCTCTCTCCTCTGGCCAGGAGAAACTGATCCTATCTATGTGGTGCCTGCTCAGGTACTGCTTAAGTACATGTCTACCTGAGTCAGGTGACATAGCATCATCACTACAAAAACATTTCTTTATAGCCTTTAAAACAATTTTATGAACACCCAACAAAGTAATGCATGACAAGCACAAACTGTATTATGGTCAAAGAGTAGCAAATAACCATTGCTAAAGATTTTGTATTCACCAGAATGTTCCCCTGACAATGATTGACAGGCAGGTGCTATAAGAATAGGCCACAAGGGGCCGCTATCTCTCTATAGCAGCCCACAGTACACTGTGAGGCTTCCCAGGAAACAGAACTCTTATGGCTGCAAGGGGCTCCAACACCAACTAAACAGAGAAACAGAGCCACATAAGGTATTGTTATGCCTCTTTGTGTAATGTTTTTAAGTGCCAGTCCTGCTTGTCACCCTAGGTAGAAAAACTAACAAACAAACTAAGTTTGCAGGGCTACTCTGAACACAGCCTCTTTCATTTAGTATTATATGCTAGCACTATTATTTAATGAGAAATGCAAGGGTATAAATGTTCTTAGAGACTTCTTTAATAACAAAAAGGTTTCCAGAGCTGCACAGCTGCAAGAAAACAGAGTCCCCGAAGCAATGTCAAGCCGTCGACTGATATTTTCACTCTCAGACTGTGGAAACTTGAGCAGCTGCCCAATGAAGAACAGGACTGCACAGTTTAGTGATTTCCAGCTCTAAACATGCCACCTCAGATGAGGTTTCCAATAAAAAAAACATTTTATGGCATAAGTGAGCACTTAGCACTACACGATGCTGCGCACAGTTGCGTAGACCTTGTGATCATGCAAACAGTCATATAGCACCACAGAAGCGCCATGAGAAGGATCCTATAAAGCATTCAAAACCCAGGACTATTACTTATTTTAGCAGGGCTCTCTCTTTTACCACAGCGGGGGGTGGGGGATGAGGAAAACAACCTCATCACTTAATAACTCTAGGCATGATAAACATATCAATGTATTTATACCCAAGGCACGTAATATCTCATAAGCCTTCTTTCTTTTATTCAGGCAAGGACAGCAAAGGATACAAAATGAAAAGGGGTTGCTGCTTGCAGACATCTCATTATTAAGGCAGTTAGTCTGCCATACTACTGTATCCATTTTTAAAATAAGGACCCAGAGGAATATAGTGGAAAACCAAAGAGGGAATAAGAAATGGGGAGGGGGGATTGTAAGGAGGTGGCCTGCCTCCATACAGAAAATCAGGGATAGCCATAGTAGACAGAAATATAGTGGTTGCAACCAAGGAGAGAAAGTAAACGGGTCAATAACTAAAGTGGCAGGGACTGACCCTGTCACATTCCCCCTTTTTAAGAGGGAAGGCGATTAACATACTCCCACCTCCAGATACCCCGGAGGGGGTGGAACTCACACCCACCCACTCTCAGGAGTTCCATCCCAGGGTCCCACAACTAAACACTCTGACATTTTACATGCCAGATCCTGACATACCCTGGGATGTCATGTACCAATACAATTCATGCATAAGTTATAACAAGCAAATTCATGAAAACATTTCTAGCCTAAATGGCTGTAACCTAAAATCCAACCCCCTGACATACGATGGTTGGAGGAGCTCTGGCCCACCCACTCTGTGAAGCTCCATTCCAGGTTCCAGGGTCCCATATCATCAAGCACCGTAGTGCCTACATAATGAATATCTTTCATACTGCATTACCCTGGGATCTAAAAAAATTTGCTTTTTGTAATGACCATTTGATTCAAGGTCAAGTAGTTAAAACAGTTACTCAACTTTTGTTTCACCATCAGCGTGTGATTCCTCAAGTCCTGCCCCATATCGCAACAGAAAATCTGCATTTGCATGTTCACTCCTTTTTTTATGAGAGACAGTGAATCGGTACGGCTGTAATGCCAAATACCATCTCATTATACACGGGTTCTTCTCTCGCATCTGATGCAACCAACAGAGGGGATTATGGTCTGTCACTGCTTTAAACTCTGACCCCCAAAGGTAGTATTTAAATTATTCAATTGCCCATTTAAGGGCAAGACATTCTTTTTCTATTGTCGCATACCTGCGTACTCTCTCATGTAGCTCCCTGCAAATGTAGATGATGGGATGCTCTTCATTCTCAATATCCTGAGTCAATACTGCCCCAACCCAACCCCTGATGCATCCGTCTGCACAATAAAAGGTTTGGTAAAATCAGGGCTTCTCAAGACAGGATATGCGCAAAGACAGTCCTTAATCTGTCTAAAGGCTGCATCACATCCAGGGGACCACTCCACCCTGTTTGCATACCTCTTCTTGGTTAGCTCTGTAAGGGGGCCTGCTATCGCTGAAAATCTATGAATGAAGCATCTATAGTACCCAGCCAGCACCAAGAAAGCACGGACCTGTTTCTTGGTCTTGGGTATGCCACATGCAGAGACCACTTCTACCTTGTTCATTTCTGGGCAAATAATCCCATTACCTATAATGAAGCCAATATATTTGGTTTCAGTCTGTCCCAAACAACATTTTGTAGGGTTTATGGAGACTCCTGCCTGCTTGATTGCTGCAAGGACTTGCTCTAAATGATGCAGATGGGTTTCCCAGTCAGGGCTAAACACCACTACATCATCTAGATACGCAGCACAGAACTCAGAATAAGGTTGGAGCATTTGGTCCATGAAGCGCTGGAAGGTGGCAGGTGCTCCATGAAGGCCAAAGGGCATGGTGACAAACTCAAATAACCCCACTGGCATACTAAACGCAGTTTTCTCCCTAGACTGAGGGGTAAGGGGTATCTGCCAGTATCATTTTGTGAGGTCAAGTGTAGAAATGAAAGCAGCATGACCGAGTCAATCAATAATATCATCAATCCTTGGCATGGTGTATCTATCCAGAAGGGAGGCAGCATTCACCCTCCAAAAGTCCAGGCAAAGGCGAATACCTCCTTATTTCTTATTGACTACTACAAGAGGTGAAGACCATGCACTATGAGATGGCTTGATTATTCCTAACTGTTCCATTTTTCTTACTACTTTTATTATCTCATCCCTGACATGTACAGGTAATCGGTAAGGTTTCTGATGTATTGGGGTACTCTGTGTAACTCGAATGTCGTGCTCTATGCCTATTGCTCGGCCTGATACATTTGTAAAGGTTTCTGAAAATGTACCCAACAGCTGTTGAATTTGAGTGTGTTGGTGAGGAGTTAAGGCAGGGTTAACTTGGACCTCTTTTGTCTGACCAGCCTGTTCTAATGTCCTGTAGGCTACATCAGGCTCAGTGTCCTGAGACACTGTCCGGACGTAACAGGTTATGTTGGGGGGTTCTGGTCTTTCCTGCCACAATTTCAACAAGTTTGCATGGTATATCTGTTTGCTACCCCTCTTATTAGGCATGTGGACTTTGTAGGTTACAGATCCCACCTGTCTAATAATACTGTAAGGGTCTTGCCATCTCATAAGGAGCTTGTTCTCACTGGCAGACAAGAGGAGTAGTACCTGATTTCCTATAGAAAACTGTTTATGCCCCACTCCTTTATCATATTCTGCCTTCTGTTGTGCCTGTTTTCCCACTAATGATTGGTGGGCCAATGTGACATACTTCCTTAGGCGTTTCCTTAATGCCATCATATACTCCAACACTCCTTGCTTCCCTATCTGGGTATTTTCTTCCCAGTGTTCTTTGATAACATCTAACAGCTCTCGGGGGTTTCGGCCATACAAGAGGGAGAAGGGGGAGAATCCTGTTGAAGTTTGAGGCACCTCTCTATAGGAGAACAGGAGGTATGGCAGAAAGGTGTCCCAGTTTCTTCCTTCCTCACTGACAAACTTCTGGAGCATCTTTTTAAGTATCTGATTGAACCGTTCCACCAACCCATCCATTTGAAGATGGTATGGGAAGGTTCTTACAGCTTGAATCGCCAGCAGTCTACATAGTTCTGTTAACATTACTGAAGTAAAATTTGTACCTCTATCCATCAATATAACCTTCGGAGTGCCCATTCTACTAAATACCTTGGCCAGTTCCTCCGCTACCCTTTGAGCTGTTACCATCCTCATAGGGATCACCTCGGGGTATCTGGTAGCATAGTCGCAAATGACTAAAATGAATCTATTACCCCTAGAACTGGTTTCAAGGGGGCCAACCACATCCATGGCAATACGATCAAAAGGCTGGCTGACTAGGGGTATATTCTGGAGGGGCATCATATCCTTTTTTCCTGTTTGAGCTACTTTCTGACATACAGGGCAGCTTTGAACATACTCTGATACCTGATCATGAATGACTGGCCAATGAAATCGACCCAGGATCCTGTTTAAAGTTGTGTCTCTCCCAGAATGACCCACCAGGGGTATATCATGGGCCACGTGTATTATTTAATTCCGATATTTCTGGGGAACAACCAACTGTGTTACTTTATTCCCATTTTTGGGGTTTGTGCACTCCCTGTTCAGAATATTATTTAACATAAGATACCTGGGGGACCCATCATCAGTATGTTTTTCCACCTGTGAAAAGGAAAAGGTTAAAGACACATCTTGCTTTTGTTCATGTGCTATAGTCTCTGGTTTAATATTCAAATGTCCCATAACATTATTTTTCTGCAAGTCTTTTTTTTTTTCTCTCTTCATTTCATTATTTTCCCCTTCCGAGTTTTACCTGGGGACTCAAACAGTTCTTTTGTATGTGGAAACAGCTTCCCCAGTTCGTCTTAGTGTTTTGTTTGTGACTGAGTCGTCACTGCAACCACAGGAGGAAAATCATGTTTTACCAACAGTGCAGAAAAGTCAGGATGATTCTGTCCAATGATTACGGGGACTGGTAAATGGGGAACAATCCCAACAGACAACTGCTGTGTTTGTCCATTTATAGTCAAATCCAGAGAAGTGGTAGAATAAAAATGAGTGTCCCCATGTATGCAAGTAACCATTGTCCCTCCTCCTGTTCTTTCTACACCCTCTACCAGATTGGCTTGAACCAGCGTCTGACGGCTTCCAGAGTCTAAGAGGCCTAGTACATTATGGGGTCCCATTTTTACTGTGGCTATATAAGGTGCCCAGTTGTCTAATGACAAATGTCCAAAGTATCTTTTCACTGATGGACAGTTCCTTATTATATGCCCCTTCTTCTGGCAACCATGGTAAAGTATTTCCGATAAGGGTAATCTCTCCCTCCTTTCTCTCTTAACCTCAGAATTGGTTTTAAAGTTATTATTAGAAAAGGAAGCTCTTACTAGGCTAGTAGAAAGAGTGGATGTAGGTCCTCCTTGGTTTCTCCCCCCTCATTGGTCTTGCAGCCATGAAGTCTTCTGCCAGGGCAATAGCTTTCTCTGCTCCTTCAGGCTTATGTTCCTGAACCCACAATTGCACATCCTCCAGTATTATTTTGATAAATTGCTACTTAATTGTGATGGCCTCAATGATTTGCTGAACCATTTTACTACTTGGCTGCAACCACTTATCACTCAAGTCCTTCAGACAGGCATAGACCTCCCTTGGGGTATCAGTGGACTGCATTTTTAGAAAATGGAAACATTGCCGGTAGGTCTTTGTATTGATGTTGTATCGTCTCAGTATCTGTCTTTTCACATGATCGTAATTTTCCGCAACCTGTACATCCAAATGACTATACTCAGCTTGCGATGTTCTTGTTAATTGGGGGGCAAGACATACTACCCATTGTTCTTTTGGCCACCCACACGTCTGTGCCACCCTCTCACTCATCATGAGGCATGCTTCAATATCATCTTGTGTCCTGTAGCCTCATCAGTTTAATATCCCTTGGGCCCTGTGGTTGTTCAGCATGCTCTGTCTGAATGGTCTGCAGCACCCACATGGTGTCTGCCCACTTGGCATCCTGTCTCCTTTGGTCACTCTCCCTCTCCCAATCCAGCTGCACTTGCCTGATGCATAACCATTTTAGTAGTTCACCAACATCTTCCACCAGAGCATGCTCAAGGTAGGAGGCATCTACTTCTTTCTCCAGGCCTTCAGTTTCCAGGGATTGGTCCATGGGTATCTCTTCCCCATGCTCCCTGTACTCCTCCTCTGTCCTCTCAGATGGTTGCCTCTTGACCTTTGGGCATGTATCGAGCAAACTGGTCATCAGCTGAGCCCCAGTCTGGGCCTCCATATGTCTTGTGATGGTGCCTTGGGCCTGGCCACCCTCCACCATGTCCACCTCGGGTACCAGGAAATACCCACCACAATGTCTCCCTTCGCTGGCAAGATGAAGCAGGCAGTAGATATCCCACTTGTGATACCACTTGTTACAGTGTGGGTTCTACAGATGGATGCAATGAGACAGAAAGTAAGGTGCAACCCACTTTTGATTTGTGGGATGTATATTTCTTCATAAACACTTTCCAAGCACCATAAACAAAATAACATAAAGAAAAAACAAGTTCTTCAAATAAACAGTGAAAACAAGAAGATTCTGAAGCTTAGAACCTCTCTCTCTCTCTCTCTCTCTCTCTCTCTCTCTCTCTCTCTCCTCCTCCTCCTCCTTCTCTTCTCTCCTCTCTTCTCTTCTCTTCTCTTCTCTCTCTTCTTCTCTTCTCTTCTCTTCTCTCTCTCTCTCTCTCTCTCTCTCTCTCTCTCTCTCTCTCTCACATCAGGAGAAACTGAGCCTATCTGTCTGGTGCCTGCTCAGGTACTGCTTAAGTACATGCCTACCTGAGTCAGGTGACATAGCATCATCACTACAAAAGCATTTCTTTATAGCCTTTAAAATAATTTTAAGAACACCCAACAAAGTAATGCATGACAAGCACAAACTGTATTATGGTAAAAGAGTAGCAAATAACCGTTGCTAAAGAGTCTGTATTCACCAGAATGTTCCCCTGACAATGATTGACAGGCAGGTGCTATAAGAATAGGCCACAAGGGGCCGCTATCTCCCTATAGCAGCCCTCAGTACACTGTGAGGCTTCCCAGGAAACAGAACTCTTATGGCTGCAAGGGGCTCCAACACCAACTAAACAGAGAAACAGAGCCACATAAGGTATTGTTATGCCTCTTTGTGTAATGTTTTTAAGTGCCAGTCCTGCTTGTCACCCTAGGTAGAAAAACTAACAAACAGACTAAGTTTGCAGGGCTACTTCTCTGGATGTTTTTAAGGGCCAGTCCTGCTTGTCACCCTAGGTAGAAAAACTAACAAACAAACTAAATTTGCAGGGCTACTCTCTGAACACAGCCTCTTTCAGTTAGTATTATGTGCTAGCACTATTATTTCATGAGAAATGCAGGGGGTTAAATGTTATTAGAGGCTTCTCTAATAACAAAAAGTTTTCCAGAGCTGCAGAGCTGCAAGAAAAAAGAGTTCCCGGAGCAATGTCAAGCCGTCGGCTGATATTTTCACTCTCAGACTGTGGAAACTTGAGCAGCTGCCCAATGAAGAACAGGACTGCACAATTCAGTGATTTCCTGCTCTAAATGTGCCACCTCAGATGAGGTTTCCAATAAAAAAAACATTTTGTGGCATAAGCGAGCGCTTAGCGCTACACAATGATGCGCACTGTCATGTAGACCTTGCGATCGTGCGAACAGTCATGCGGCACCACAGAAGCACCATGAGAAGGATCCTACACAGGATTCAAAACCCAGGACTATAACTTATTTTAGCAGGGCTCTCTCTTTTACCACAGCGGGGGGGGGGGATGAGGAAAACAACCTCATTACTTAATAACTCTAGGCATGATAAACATATCAATGTATTTATACCTAAGGCACTTAATATCTCATAAGCCTTCTTTCTTTTATTCAGGCAAGGACAGCACAGGATACAAAAAGAAAAGGTGTTGCTGCTTGCCAACATCTCATTATTAAGGCAGTTAGTCTGACATGCTACTGTATCCATTTTTAAATAAGAACCCGGAGGAATATAGTGGAAAACCAAAGAGGGAATAAGAAATGGGGAGAGGGGAATTGTAAGGAGGTGGCCTGCCTCCATACAGAAAAACAGGGATAGCCATAGTAGACAGAAATATAGTGGTTGCAACCAAGGAGAGAAAGTAAACGGGTCCATAACTAAAGTGGCAGGGACTGACCCTGTCACATGGCCTTAGCCAGGAGTTGCAGGAAAGGTCCTGCCCATAGGAATAACTTTGCTTGTAACCAAGCAGCTGCTGAAGCCCATACAGGGTAGTCTTGGTTGCCCCTGCTGCCCTGGCCAACATATTCCAAAGGGCAAGGACCTTCTCATGTGGCAGGTGAAACTTTGTGTCCTGTATATCAATTTCAATACCCAGGGAGGCACAGGGCCTTTCCATCATGTTTTGAGCTAGTGGTACACCACGGCAAGCACATGAACCCTGGAATGTCTTCAAGATGTGCCTGCATTCTCCTGTCCCTGGCCTGCCTACTAACAGGAGATTGTCCAGATAATGAATTGCCTCTGTCCTGCTCACCTTCTCTACCACCACACAATGCAGGCAATTGCTAAACTGTTTAAACACTGCTCATGCCACTGCACACCCCATTGACATGCAGTTGTCAACATAAATCTCACCCTCGAATTTCATCACTAGCAGATCCCTGTCTTCCAGGGTGACCAGCAAGAGATGAAAGGCAGATTGTACTTCTGCCTTCACCAATAGTGCTCCCTTTCTGGCTGCCCTCATCAGGTCAGCTGCTCTGTCAAATAATGTATAAGACACTGCCATTTAGTGTGGGTTAACATTGTCATTGACATAGTCCCCCTGTGGGTAAGACAGGAAGTTGGTCATCCTGTACTCACCCAGGGCCTTCTGGGGACCAGTCTGATGACAGACATGAACAGCCATGACAAGGGTGGGGCAGAGAAAGGCCTGTTAATCCTCCCAAGTGCCACCTCATTATGGAGCTTTGCCTGGACCAACTCCAGTCTTTCCCTGGCAGACTTCAAGCTATCAGCTTTGTAAATTCTACATGTTCCCTCTTATGGCAATCTGAAGCCGGTGGTGAAGCCATCTGCTAACAAATGAGTGGCTACCTGGTCTGGGGGAATGTCCAGTCATGCTTAATTTGCTTTACCTTTATTGGCTTTTAGGGGCTTGTTAAACCACTGACAAAAAGGCAGGATGGGTATTCCACCCCCCCCAGGCTTCCATTGGGTAAATGGATGAGGCCAACGTCAAGCCATGCATTCATATTGATAGTGGCAATGCTCAACCTTGCAGCCCTCTAATTGAAATGGTAGCAGTGCACAGGGGTCATAAGCCCCCTTTCTGACTTGTACCCTTTACCACTGAGCTGTCTATGTACTGGACTTTGCCACTGTGTTCTGTGGCCCACAAAAGTGGCATGTCTAACACATCCCACTGTCATGCTGAGCCACTTTGCTTCTGATGACAAAACTCATACCCTGGCTTGCTCATGTACAAAGCAAAGGCCTATTATAATACTCCATAATCCCTTGCCTTTTTCAGGGTTGGTCCACAGGCCACTGGCTGCAAGAGCTGACAGCACAGAACATGCTGACACTATATGGTCTGGTGTCCCTGCCTTCACACTACTGACTGGATTGTACACCACCTCCAAACAGCATTCATGCCCAGATCTAAGTAAACCTCATTAGAAATTATTCCATCATTCCATCTAACACAGGAAGAGGTATCTGTGCAATCATCTTTGACACTAAAATTATTGCATTTAACCTGCAGTACCCTCCCAAGCAACCCCAGGCATTATTTTTAATTATACAATGGCAAGAAAATTTCTTGTTTCCTGATTGGTCAGTGTGTGCCTGGTACAGTGATGTTATTGAACAACAACATCGCTGTATGAAGTCCAGGCACACAGATGACCAGACAGCACTAAGAAATCCCTCCCCCCCATGCAAGGCACCGCACAGCTGACACTGCCTTGTGCAAACAGAACAAAACGTTACCGGACAGTGAAGCTGTGATGGCAGCCTCCCCTCCCCCCCAAGTAATTTCTTACTCCTCTCCATCACTCAAGACTAATACAAAATTTAGTTCTCACCCTCCATTCCCTAGGGGAAAAAACATGGCACCATTTCTTATTCAATTTTAAAGAAAGCGCTGCAAACTGGCACTCCACTGTATGTTTCACTTTCACTTCCTCACACTTTCCCTACAACTTTTCTGCCTGCCCTTCTGTGTCTCATTTAATTTAATACTATTTATTTACTGGCAGTAGAAATAAAAGCTGGCCATGGAAGCAAGCGGCATCAGTGAACTGCCAGTCACGCAGTTCACTGAAGCCACTCAGTTTAAACAGCTGTATCTGACATTCCCTTCAGCATCAGTGCTAAAATGCAGCTTGTCCCTACTCTTTCCCTCCTCAATATTTCTTCGGAAAGCCACATATAATGACATATTTAAAGTTCCACCCCCTCACCCCTGCCAAAAACTTCTCCAGTCAGCTTTCTGACTTGACCTGCAATCGTGACCCAAAAGGCAGAATTCTCTGCTCAACTTCCTACAGCTCTATTGGCAGTTTGCAATTCCACAACAGAGAGCAGTTAAACGAAGAGACTTAAAGAAATAAAGAAATGCACTGAGATGTGTGTGTGTGTGTGTGAATGTGTGGATGTGTGGGAGAAGGGGAGGGGGAGACAATAAGCCCACACAGTAACTACAATTATACAATGGCTTGTTAGGGAGTATTTTATGTCTAAGTTGTGAAACACAGGTTTTAAAAGCAAAAATAATTCCAGACAAAGCAATTTGTGTGTGTCTGTCTATTCTACAACTACCCCACTAAACATTATACACCGAGCCATTGTATAATAGCAGTAAAGCACTCCAGGGTGTGTGTTATTGTCTAGAAACATCACTCCTGGGGTGGTGGAAGCACTCGGCTACGCATCTTGCTTCAACCCACCCCAGGAGTGATGTTATTAGACAATAACACACACCCTGTCACGCCTTATTGCTTAAATAAAATTGGGTACATCTTCTCCTCTCTACTTGATGACGAAGAGAGCACAGAAGAAGTTAGACCAACCATAAATAATGACTTCAAAGTATCATTTGCCAAGTCAGTTTTGTAATAAGCCACAAATCTTTAAATATATGTAACCTGCAACATAAGGCTTGTCCTCCTCTTTAGATAGAAAGATAGATAGATAGATAGATAGGCAGACAGACAGAGAAGGATGGATGGATAGACGCCTTCATATGCCCTTGTTTACTATCTTTATGTACTTAAGAAAGTTACTTTTCGGGGTTGTTTATGTTGTAACCTTTTACTTGACTGGGAAAACTAAATATATTAAATCCACACAGACAATGCTAATGGGCTACCTACTAAGAAACTTATCAAATTCCCTTCTTAAATGTAGCAAAAAATTAATTGGCACACTTTCATTCCAAAAGTCTTATGTGCTCTTTGCAGATCCTCTGCTTGGCCCTCTATGCAAAGGCATGCACAGAGCTGAGAACTAAAACCTCAGGCCACCAAAAACATGGGGAAAACCTTCCGCACAGACAATGCAGCTAAACTAGTTACTGAGAAGCATTTTGTCAATTTCTTAATTGATAAAAAAAAAAAAAACCTGGACCTGGATTCAGTGAAACTGAGTTGCTAAACAAAATTAATTACTACTAACAGTCAGACCACATGGCCTAACAAAGGCATTCACATAGTAGGCAGACTTGGAAGGGGGGTTGGCTTACAATCCAGCAAAGCCCTAAGCAAAATTTACCAGTTACAGATCCTATAGTTCCAGCAAGCAGTCACATGGCCATAAAATAGTAACACTGCACATACTGTAACTTTAAATGGATTGTAAGTCCAACTGATATCGGGAACGGGCCCAGGAATCAGAGGGCCTGCCAGGTGGAGAAGGATAGAGTGCCCAAGGGGCAGCTCTCCTTCTCTGGGTGGGAGTGTCCAGCCTGCTGGCAACCTATGGCAGAGACCAGGGGAATCACCGGAAAAGCCACCGCGGCTTGCGTGGAAGGTGGGACAGACACTGGCATCATTGC
This sequence comes from Neoceratodus forsteri, assembly GCA_016271365.2. Classification (NCBI taxonomy): domain Eukaryota; kingdom Metazoa; phylum Chordata; order Ceratodontiformes; family Ceratodontidae; genus Neoceratodus; species Neoceratodus forsteri. The sequence continues at coordinate 1,093,038,503 of CM057458.1, forward strand.
ATGCCTCCCACTGGAACACAGCCACAAAATCTCCTGTCCCCTGGCCATGACACCCTGCCACTCTGCCGCCGCTCCCACTGCCACCAGTGTCAGCTGGGGGGGTTTCAATCCCGTCATCCCACCCTGGCAGTAAGCCTGGGCATGGTGGGTCTGTTTGCAGGGCAGGGGCCAAGCTCCATTAGGGGCATTAATGGGGAGACCAGACCCAAAAGGAATTTAAAAAAAGTCCAGCTGATACAAATTTACATGAAACCTCAGGCTTTCTACTGCAAGGGCTTTAAGGGTGAGATAGCATGGCCAAGAACAAAAAGCAGCTTCAGAGCTAGTTGAGAGGGAAGCCTGCTCAACAGCCACAATTAGCAGACAATAGGCAGTAAATAAAGGTTACATTTTCCAAAGGCCAAAATGCAAGCCAGTGCTAAATGAGGAAAGAAAACAGACATGGTGTTGGAACAAGGAAAACAAAACAGAAGGGAGAGCTTACTCGGGTTTCTTTTTTCAATCAAGATGGTTTCCATTTGTAGCTGAGGCAGGGGGCCCATTGACCACGCCCCCACGGCCTCCACCATCTCCCATCTCCTAGGACTTACCAGTCAGCCATCACTCCAATATGGGGAGGACTGTAATCCCTCCCCCCAGAAAACTCACATACATATTAGCTGTCTGGGGTCTCTGGCAGAAGAGCAAGTGGGGGTCAGCATGCAGGGCATCATATACACCTACCCCATTATTTTTCCTCCTAGTTTTTTTCCCCGATTCACATTCTGCGGCATGCAAATACGTGAGCGCATGTGTAGGCACTTGTGCACCTTAGATATCCTATAGCTCCCTCCATTCTTGTGTTAACAGTCATTTGGTGGGAAGAGCATGCCTCCCTCCTTCCTCAAGACAGGAAAGCATTCCATCAGACATTCATCCTTCCCCCCCTCCAGGAAGCCTCAAGCAACCTGAGATTGTTACCGATCCTGGCTCACTGCCATGATGTGTGGTAGTGCTACCACAGTGCCACAGGGTCAGCTTTTTACTCATGTTTCTTGAAGTCCCAGTGCTGAAGCTGGGTAAAGTTCCAATTCCAATTCTGACCAGAAAGGAGGAAACAAAGATACTGGACCCAGGCTGTGCAGCCATGTAAAGGCCCCTTTCTCCACCTCTCCAGTAGAAGCCTCCTGCCCCCAGGGTGGCCCCACATGCAAACCTCTCCCTCCCCTGCAGAAAGCCCTTTCTTTCTACCTCACTTAACCAGTTCAGATATCCAGGAGAGTAGCCACTGCATGTTCCTTTGTAGGTTGTCTATTCTCGAGGGAGGAGGGTGGTTAAAAGAGCACTTGACAGACTGTAAATAAGGAAGGTGGATGATAAATGCATATAATATACTGTATGTAATAATGAGCTGTGGCTGTACTAGTATGACAATCAATTATACATATGCAGAATATGCATCCTTAATATATTATGTAACAAATATGCCAACAGGCTCAAGAGCTAGCCAGAAGGTAGAACTGAGAAACCTTTGGATAGCTCTCCTCCCTTGGGGGAGGAGGAAATTTGAGTCCCACTAGTCTGCTGCCTCCTGGAGTAATCCAGGTGGCTGCACAGCAGGACAACAGATACAGGGAATGTATTCTTGATGCCGGGGATGTCTCCACAGAGGTGCAGTACAAGCATCACATTATTGATGCATGTATACCCAAGGGAGAAAAATCGAGGAAAACCTCTTATGGCTGAAGCTGGGTGATGGCCTGGTCCCCAACTCCCCCACTGGCTCCTTACCAATGTCTGAGCCCTTCCAGATACTGTCCCATGGCAGAGGGCATGCTAAATCAGGTGAGTGCCAAATAAATTGGATAACAGGGCTGGGGGAACTGGCCCAGATAGGGGTCTGGCCAGGGGCAAATAGAAGATAAATTCAAGATGAAAAAAGAAAATTAGTACAGTAGTGCATGTTATCAGTGGAATTCTTTATCTTATGACAGCAGAAATTAATTTTATTGTCTGAGGTCAAACCAGTTGTATTTCCCTTTTTTAGATTTGATTCAAGGCTGTAATCACCGTGTTTACATCTGAAACTGCTTTATTATTGCTGTACTTCAATATTTGTATGGTTGTTCAATATGTAGTAACCTGTAACTCGCTGATGTCATCTTGCTTGTCATGATCACCTTGTAAATGAGATGTTTACTTCATGGGTCTTTTATCCCACTTAAAGTAAATTGAATTGAATGGAATTAAACTGAAATATTTTACAGAAGGCTTAATCAATTCTTATTCCACTGAAGCCAATACTATACATTTGTAGACTACTGGAAAGCATCCCAGAATAAGAATGATTAAATTTGATCCCATCCTGTTCCTGCCAAGAGATACAAATTTACTTAAATCTAAATTCCTAGTTCAGTATTTCATAACTTAAAGTGATGGATAGAATGGCCATAGTTGTATTAACCCATGGAGAAAACTGACTGACTAGAAAATGTGATACACTTTATTTGGCCAACATATAGTATATGTTCTACATAGAGAATAATGCATATACAAGTGTGGTTTATGATTTTGTTTTATACATCTGAGGTGCATGATAACCCATAAACCTTGAAAGCAAAGCTTGAGAGGTTTATGAGGTTACTATGCACTGAGGATGAGCTAAGAAAAACTTCATAAGTATACAACTGTATGTGTTTTAGTTTTAGAGCTGTGGTAGGTGGAGTCCTACAGACCTCTTGCTGTCAAAAAAGTGACTCAGCATATTCTTTCTGACTCAACAACATGTTGGAGTTGCATCACTGTCCCCTCCAAGGTAGCAGTATGCGAATAATTCCACTGTCTCGGGCCACTACGTTTACTCCCATCTCTTGCCAGGTGCAACATATTTACTGATCTGTTTGCTTTTGTTTTAATCCCAGAATTGCTGTTAAAGAAGTTGTTGAGAAAGCTAGAGAAATGGAAAAAGAAAGAGTGAGATCAAAACAGAGAACAACTTCACCTTAACAAATGCCTGTGAGTAAGACATTTGTTACTGCAAGACTGTTGGCTGTTTTGATATTGCTTACTCTGTGTCTTTCATTCTTTCACCCTTTCTTTTTTCCATTTCATAGCTTGTTTCAGACTTGACTTGTCTTTTTTATATCAAGTGAACTGCTGAGCTGCAAACTGTGGCTCAAAAGAGCAGGAAATTGTGCTGACCTAATGAAAAACAATAGTTTTTTAGTTGACAAGAATCACCACAGTTTACTTACTCACCAGAAAGTATTGGTGGTGTGCCGAATGAAACACAACAGAACTTTCTTCAAGAACCAATTGACTTGATGTTCTTTCCTTCTATAAATGCAGTTTTCGAGATGCAAATGCTAGAAGAAACAAGCATTTGTCAATGCCGAATGTTTGCGTGCTGGTATTGGCATTGGTAGTGTAGGAGTTAAGAGAGCTGCATAATAGGAATGGCAGTGATGTATTGAACTGAAGCCAACCCCACCACTACCCTGCAGAGAGTGACAGGCATTGGGGTATGCCTTTGGGTCATCAGGCTTAATGGCCATGCCATTTCACCACACCCTACTCTGCAGACACCAAGAAGTGTCATGGTGTGCCTTGGGGTCTTTGGCCCTTATGCTCACCCCATTCCATCAGGAAATATGGTGAGATTGGTGCAGTATAGGAGCATGGGGTGAACTTTGGGGCTGAAGAGTCCAAGGCACACCTCCATGCCTCTCACTGGCTGCAGGGTGTGGACGGGGGTGGAATGGTATGAGCGTTACAGGCAACAATCCCAAGTCACACCCCGATGCCTGTCAGTCTCTACAGGGTGGGGCGTTATGGTTGCAAGCCCTATCGCCTCAGGCGTTTGTTGGTATTTTCACTCTAAATTTTCAACATGGCTTTTTTGTGACCTCCACGTTATGAATAGTGGCAATATCAGTTTGTTAGCTGAAAGCTGATTTTGCAGAGCGACTATGGCATTTGGCACCACAGTTGCAAAAACACATTTCAAACAGGATGTGAAAAATGACAGCTGTACTGTTCATGGGGAGGTGTAACAAATGGCAATGTTGAAAATCTGCAGTGAAAATAGTAAAAAAAACTGGTGAAGTCATGAGTGTGCGTAGAAAGTGCGCAACACACACCCATAATGTAATTAGTTTGGGGATTTTTTACAGCAGATTGTCAACATGGCATTTTGGGACCTCTGCTCATGAACAGTGTCACTGTAATTTTCTTAATCTGTCCCAAACAATGATTTCCCACAGAGACCACGCATATCTGTGCTGAAAGTGTGAAAACACATTTCGGCCATGTTGTGAAAAATGACAGCTGTACTGTTCATAAGGAAGTGTGGAAAAATGCCAGTGGTGAAAATTTGGACTGAAAATATTACAATTTCATGAACTTACGAGGGTGCATGGAAACTGAGCAATGCTCGCTCGTAACAGTCATTTTATGGACTTTTGTCACCAAATAGCCAACATAGCCATTTAAAGACCTCTGCTCATGAACAGTGTCACTGTGATTTTCTTAATCTGTCCCAAACATTGATTTCGCACACCGACTGCGCCATTGTACACTACATACGCGGAAACACATTTTGAGTGAGATATGAAAAATGGCAGCTGTACTGCTCATAAGGAGGTGTGGTAAATGGCAATGTTGAAAATCTGGAGTGCAAATATTAAAAGTTCGCGAACTTACAAGCGTGCTTAGAACTGCGCAACGCACACTTGTCAAACAGTCATTTTTAGGAATTTTTTCACCAAATTTTCAACATAGCCATTTAAGACCTCTGCTCATGAACAGTGTCATTGTGATGTTCTTAATCTGTCCCAAACTTTGATTTCGCACACCGACTGCGCCATTGTGCGCTACATGCGCAGAAACACATTTTGGGCAAGATGTGAAAAATGACAGCTGTACTGTTCATAAGGAGGTGTGGTAAAATGGCAATGATGAAAATCTGGAGTGCAAATATTAAAAATTCACGAACTTATGAGCGTGCATAGGAAGTGTGCAAAACACGCTCATAAAACAATCATTTTTAGAAATTTTTTCACCAAATTTTCAACATAGGCTTTTTGAGAGCCCACCTTATGAACACTGGCACTGTCGTTTCATTAATTGGTCCCAAAAGGTGATTTCGCACAGTGACCGAGAAATCACCCTTCGGGCCCGATTAATGCCATGACAGTTCCAGAATTCATGAGGAGGGGTCCCAAAAACCCCATGTTGAAAATTTGGTGCCAAAATTCCAAAAAATGCCTGAGATATGCATCAAAGTTGAAAAAAACTCTATTTATTGCATTATACAGCTTACTGGCATTTCCTCAGTTCGCGGTCAGCTTTAAAAAGTGCAGACGTGTTCCCGGTCCACTGAAGACTGTCATGCCGGACTCTGGAGGTAAGGATAGGGTGAGGGGGGTGTGGGGAGGCAAGGTGCACAGAGGGTGGGCGTGGGTTGTAGGTGGGGGCCAGGGAGACCGCCGAGGGACCGTTGTTTTGTTTACCGGTTTGTTTGTTTTTTCTGGAAGACGACGCGGGACTTTTGCCATGCTGGGGTGGGCTCGCAGCATGGCAGCTGGAAGGCTGTTGGGGGGGCTGTGGAGCCGACAGGGGATTGAGCACCCCCATCAGCCATAAGAATTTTGCCACGCTGGGGTGGGCTCCCAGCATGGCAACTGGAAGGCTGTTGGGAGGGGTTGGGAGAGAGCGCTTCAGTTATCTGATCATGCTCACTGAAGCAGCTCTCTCCCTTTCAACTGCATGGCACTGCATTTTCAACTGCTGTCATAGACAGCTGCAGCATTCATTGGCAAACTGAGGCCACGCCTGCAAACACAGTGAGGGAATTGGAAGACAGGGTGCCACACCTCCAGAAACTCGGATGATGGCACTATGTTTCTTGCACATGCATGCAAGCAAACATAAAAAGGTGGCAAGGATAAGTGCAAACTATGGCCACAGAAGATATACAACTGCATAAGTCGGACTCAAAAGGGAATAAAGAGAAATAAAACTCATTGCATTTAGCATCATAAAATATCAGAGTTTGATACTACTAATGTGAGAAAATTTAGATAACCACATCTTTTAAAAACGTGACATTTAAAATGATTACCTTCAGTGAATGTGGAGAAAGCGACCTTTACAAGGCTTTTAAAGCTATCTAATATTCTACTGTTTAAAATGGGCTTAGTTGATGTTTCTAAATGTTGCACAAAAACACAATGAATTTGTATTCAAAGTTCAAAAAACAGTTGTCACAGAAGGAGAATAGCAAAGAAAGAACATAAGATCATTTCTAGAAACTTTTCAGCATGCTGAATCCAACCACAGCTCTGCGCCATGGGTATCAAACTCTCAGCAAACTACCACCACAACAAATTACTTTTTCCATTAGACATTTAACAAAACCAAGTGACTGTTTGATCTCTTTTCCTGGTAACAATGGAAGCTGAGAGCAGCAAAACGTCTGCTCTAGTTAGGAACAACAGCACTGGAAACCTGAAAGCTCCAAAACAGATAAGAATCACTGCAGTTTAATTACTCCCCACAAAGTATTCCTGGTGTGCCTGTAAAAAAAAAATGACCATCAGTGTCCTACAGTGACACAGGGGGGTGCCCAGCTCCCCAGTGCAGGACTCCTTACTCCTTAGTCTTTTTTTTTTTAACCTGTAAAAAAAAAAAGCATCCATCAATGTCTTTTGTGGCCATTACAGTACCCCTACATGATCCTTCCACTTAGCACCCACCACCCAGCAACCCCAAACCCTTCCTTAACCATTGGGGGTCCAATGCCATAATTCTCTGTGGACCACAGACACATCTTCACTCTTCAAAGCCGAACTGCAAACTGAAGAAACAGGTATGCAGTTCAATGTATTTCAAAGGTGTTTTGAACTTAGTGGCATAACTTGGCCATTTTTGCATATTTTTGGCCCAAATTTTCAACATGCCTTTTTTGTGACCTCATCTTATAGACACTTGCACAGATATGAAGCAAGTTTGTCCCAAAAGGTGATTTCTCAGTCCCTGCATGAAATCACCTTTCTGTCAGGAGTTGAAAATTTGCTCTGCCCTTGTTCATGACTTGGGGTCATATGAAGGCTATGTTGAAAATTTGGTATAAAAATATTAAAAAACAACAAAGTTATAAGCCTACATTGAATTTTGTGAATGCAGCCTCATAAGTTTGGTAATTTTCAATATTTTTATCCCAGATTTACAACATAACCATTTCTTTACAGCACCTCATGAATATGACAGCTGTCATTTCCCAAATTCTGGCCAAAATGATTTTTTTTTACATCCCAAAAAGTGATTTTGTGGTCCTTGCATGAAATCACCTTTCAGACAGAGTGGAACATTTTCTCTGCCCTTGTTCATGGGGTGGGGTCATAAGAAGTCTAATAAACTGGACCAATATAGAGACCATTGGCAGTCCCTGGAGGCCTTAATATCCAGATAGCTGTTATGGATAGCTTGCATACCTGAGAATATGGATCAGTCCCTTGTGATTTCTTTGGTGAACCTGCTGTGCTCTGAGCGGGTAGAGGGGTGTGTGGTTTTGGAGTTGGTTTTGTTCCTGTTTCAGGTTTTTCCTGTAGCCCTACCTCACTTGTTTGTATGGTATTGTTATTTCTTATATTGTTATGGTTGTATTGTATTGTTTGTTCATCTGTTGAAAATATTAATAAAGCTTATTATCTTGAATAAAAGAAGTCTATGTTGAAAATTTGGTGTAAAACTATTAAACAACAACTAAGTTATGAGCCTATGTTACATTTTGTGAATGCAGGCTCACAACTTTGGTAATTTTCAATATTTTTACCCCAAATGCCTCAGCTGCAGCCCTATCGGCTCTGGCCACAGTTTGTTTTATAGTAACTATTGCTGAATCTGATTCCTGTATCTTCAACTTAAATTTTTTTTAAATGAATAATTTAAAACAATCTTGCTGCCATCATTCTATGTGCCCTGCTCAGAACGTCTGTAACTGAAAGATAGGGGAGGCCATGAGCCCTCCAAATCCCATAATAACTGGGTGTGATGTCATACCTGGCTATTACAGCATTTTTATTGCACACCCCAGGGGTGTAGTAAGGCATGAGGCTGAAGGCCAAGTGTCTTTGCACCCATAGGAAGTGCATTCAAGTCCTATGATATGACTTCCATTTTCACCACCAAACAACATGGCAAACTAGCTGAGAACTATGACCTAATCCAATGTAAATCAATGGTAATCCTACCTCATCAGACAGTATACATTCTAAAAAAACACCAGGAGATGTTTCTTATTATGGAGCAGCCTAAAGGATTGCAACAATTAAGCTCCTCATTGCAAAAACAATGGAAATCTAGGACCCACAGATGGAGCCACAGTAACTCATCTTCTCTGGTGTCTTACTTCTTGGCTGACTCAGACATTGAGGACTATGATACTCATTGCACAGCAGGCTCTTCTATCAGCAAAGGGAGCAACGGCAATGATATTAAAAATACTTTAGAGAATAGATGTCAATGTCTCTGAAATTAAAAGAGACATTAAGAAGTTAGATCAGAGACTGGGCCTAACAGAGGAAGCTGTGGCTGAATTGAGGGACAAAGATGAGTGCTTATACTGAGCAGTGATGTTCCTCTGTAAATGGGAGTGTGAACTAACTGAATGCATGGAAGATGCCAAAGCATGAAGCAAGAGGAAAAATCTCAGATATTGAAGGTTTCCTGAGGATTCAGAGCACCCACATGCCTATTCCTTCCTTGAGACATGGCTGCAGCAGGGCTTGAACTTTTCCGAACGGTTCAAAATAGAGATCAAGAGGTCACATTGTGCTTCGGGGCCTAAACCCAAACCTGACACTCCTCACCTATCCATCCTGGTCAAGTTTTTGAAATTCCATTTAACGTGAGAAATCATGAGGAAGGCCTGGGCTAAAAATGACTTAAATTTCAGTGGAAAGAGAATTTTTGTGGACCAAGACTTCCCACCAAAACAAATGAAAAAGAGAAAACTGGTGTTGGGCTTGATAAAGCAGCTCTGAGAAAAACAAGTTAAAGCACAGATAAGATACCCTGCAAAACTTTTGGTTCACCAGAATTTTGGTGTGAAAGTTTATCTAATGTTGCTACAAGCAGGGAAGCTGCTTGAAACACATCGTATGGCAATGCCAGAGCAACCAGAGGAAGCGTATGAAAGAGAGGTGCAGCAAAATGCATGGGCACTGGAGGAGAAAGGCAAGGGAGGTGAAAAATTGAGACTGCTTTATCCTGGAATATCGACAGAGCTCCAAGCAGACCTGGAAAAAACTGTACAAATCAGAAAAAAAAACTCAAACTGATATCCCTCCTAGCAGTAACTACAGACAGTGAGTACACTTAATCCTATACCTGAAATGCTTTGTGGTGGAGATTTGCCCTGACCTCCCCCCCATGAAGGGATACCCATTTTGACCTGGCTGATGCAAAAGGATAGTGCACAACTAAATGGCACCATTTCTTTTTTTTCAATAGGCTGTATAGCAATCTCAGGGAATGGCATGAGGTTACAGAGGTGTACACTGTCATGGAAGAAGAGGAAACATGTGCTCTGGCCAAAGGTTTAAGACTAACAGGTTCAATGAGCTTTACTTCAAGGAGAAGCTGATTTCTCTCTCTTGCGGAGCTCACAGGGTGAGCCACAGACTCTGAATGGAACCCTGCACATGTATCAATAGGATGTGCTCAGAGCTGGACTGGAGGTGCAGTGTGCAGTTTCTTGGCAGAACCATATGATAAATCTGGCTGCCAGCAGTAACCCCCTCCTCATGAATTAGCTGGCGAGGGATCAGGCTTCCATCAGCTTCCATCACCACTGAGGGTAAATGGTGTTTCATAAAAAATACCATATTACATTTGAGTAACAAATATACACCCAGGATAAAAAATACCAACAAAATAAACACAAATACAAGTGGCTAAACAACAAAATCAAAAAATGACTCAATAGGAAAAACTAACTACTATAGTAGTTTGAAGCCCAAAAGCAGAAGTCCTATACAGTGGCCTTGGACTTCAGGAAGATAGAAGAGAAGCTAATGGAGAGCCTCAGGGGGTCTTGCCAAATTGTTGTGGTGGACTGTGAGCAGGAGTCTATTAAACAAGGGATCATTGAGGTGCTGAAGGCATGTTACAGGAAGGTAGGGAAAGGGAGGAGGTAAAAGAGGCTTATATGGCTTTTCAAGGAGGTTGGGGAAGCTGTGTGAGCTAAAAAGTCAGCCTTAGGCTGGTCCAGTGGAAGAGCAGTTGTGCGTCTAAGCCCCACACCAGCAACCCAGGTTTGAGAAAGGACGAGGGCTGCTCAGTGGGCTGGCTGGGAAAGAGAGGATCAAGTGCCGGATGACAGGTCTCCTTTTTCAGTGAGGGGGACACTAGTTCCCATTGCAAGCACTGCCACCTGGTGGAGGCTGGGCAGCAGCACAGCAGGATTGCAAACAAGCAAGGGGTAAGTCTGGAGTGTGATATGCTGGCACACACGTCATGACACTCCAGTCCAGGGGAGAAAAATCAGAGGAAAAAGATGCTGGGATGCTCCTAGCCAGCACCCCCCACAGGCTCTCACAGGGCCAACACAGCTGGCTACCCACCCAGTGGGTGCTGTGCACATGGTGGATAACTGGTAAGTCTGTGAGAAGGTCCATGACGGGGCTGGTGGGGTGCTTGGGCAGACTCGGGTGGAGGACAAAATACTGTTTGAAGAAAATAAAGGTCAGCCTTCAGAGGGTATAAGGCCAACCCAGCTGACACAGCCTGGGAGCTCTGACACATCAAAGTAAAGGAGGCCAGTAAGACAGTGAGGAGAGCCAAAGCCGAGGTGGGACTCAAAAAAGCAGAAGGGATGAATGAAAACAATGAGGCCATTTTTAGGTATGTCAAAGAAATTAGGAAAAAAAATGAAAAATTGAGAGGTTTACAAATGGGGGCATGGGTGGAAAAGGAGAGGCAAAAAGTTGAGATTCTAAATGAATACTTCTGCTCAGTTTTCACAGTTAAGGAGGGAAGGCCATTGCTGGACTTTTACATTAAAGTCTGTAGCGAAACAAAAATAGAAATACAAATTAACACCAAAAAAAAGGGTACTCTAAAGTCCCCAGGACAAGATGGGTTGCACCTAAAGGTGCTCTGAGAGGTTGGGCAGACTTAAGAAAGCCCATGGTGGACCATTTAACTTCTCAATGTAGACGGGCATCATTCCCAGGGACTAGAAAATGGTGGAATTTGTCCCTTTGCAGATGAGTGGGAAAAGGACTGACCCAGATTTCTACAGACCAATCTGCATATCATTCATTGTGAGGAAGCTCCATGAGACTACTGTAGTGGCCCAAAGTTACAGGGGTCCTACAGAAATGGAGGTACCTTTGCTGAGACCCCCACAGTATCTGTAGTGTGGGTGGCAGAAGGAGCAGTGGGACCCTTCATTCAATTACTCCCCCAAGGTTCCCTCTCTTGTGCATGTACCCCTTTCAACCACTTTGCAGGGCAGTAGCACAATAAAAGTTAGGAAACCTTTTTTTGTTCTGATTTCAGGGCTGCCTGCTCATGCCTGGAACTCTTCCACCCTATGCAGGCACTGCAAGTCAAGGTAGGCCACACATGTGGATCGCTGTCATGGTCTAGCATGTGTTGTTTGTTTTTTGTTCCCTAGCTGCTGTTAGGCTCAGACTCGGAGTTCAAGAGCCAGAACCCTGAGCTTTTTTTTTTTTTGAAAAGGAGATTCTATAAAGTGGTAGTTTTAGCTTGTACTGAGCCAGGAGAAGGAGTGATCAACCAAGGGGAACAATGGGAACCTGGATCTTAGCTGCTGGTTGTTGAAGCCAGTTCCATCTGCTCTGCTGTGGTACCCCCTCTCCGGTCAGTGTTTTCTGATGAATGTTGTCATTCCACAGTGCTGGCGGTCAGTCAGTGTGACGCTGTTTGGCCCCATGTGTTGTTGTTTTTTAAACTTATATTTATTGATTCTATAAATGCAATTAATACAAGCATTTCCCATGGGACAGTACATAGTGTGAATTTTATCCATATTTTGACAGTACAGCATCTTTGCACTCCTTCATTTGTTACTTCACGGGGGGAGATTCCTTGTAAAAACATTATACAACTTTAAAAAGAAAGTACATGGGCTATTGCTGCCATGAGGTTGTTTTTTTTTTTTTAATTCTGTTTATTGGTTTTTAGAAAGCACCAACATACAGACAACAGTTGTCAACATCACATACAAGGCTTTATAATAGGTGTACTCTGCTCTTACATTTGTTCCCCCTTCACCCTCATTTTATCTTGGTTCTATACTATTATTACTGTACTTTGAGGTGTTGGTGGAGGGTTTTAACTTTACAATCCTTCCTCAGATAACATCTGAAGGGACACAACTTTTTGAGCCTCGAAGTACTTTTTCTTTTTTCCTTGTAATCTATCTATTAAAGAAGAAAAATAAAAAACCTCCCCATTGTTACACCAATAATTATTACAACTGTAGGGTAGCTTTAAGACTAAGAGCTAATCAGTGAGTACTAGGCCTTTGACATACACATACAATAAATAACTAAACATAAAACTGTAACAGATAATCTTTGTGTTATATATCTTAACACCCAGCAATATTTGTACATTATTAAGCATACCTCCCCTTATCATACTTATCCCCTCTTGCTTATCAAAGCTAATAGCTAGCAGCAGGCAATAGGATAACCTTGGGCTGTATTTTGTGTCTGGCAGTCTCAATCTCTATTCCCTTCAGGCCCCACTTTTTATCTCTTCACATGTGTCCCACTCTATCATGGCACCCTAATGAAAGCCACTTCCAAGGGAGAGAGTAGCCACGAATGGGCCCCATTGGGTCTCAAATATTTTGGTCCATCCCCTCATTTCATAAGTAAGGTGTTCCAAGGGGAGTAATCTTTTCAGTAAGTCTTGCCACATTCCAATGGTGGGTCAGTCTTGTGAGATCCATGTATTCGGGATGCAATGTCATGTCAGTGAGAGCATTATACACACCACCCTTAGGTAGAGATCCAAGTAGTCTCCTTCTTGAGCCTCCACTCCAAACAACATTGCCACAGGATTTACATTTACCCCAATTCCCTTTGTACTACTAATTGCCTGTGCTATCTCTGTCCAAAAACCTTGTAGTTATGGGCATTCCCAAAAGTAATGGAAGTAAGTTCCTACAGCCCCAGTGCACCTACCACAGATAGGGGAAATTGTTACATGGTACTTACTCACCACATGTGGTGGTATGTACAATCTCTGTATAAACTTGTATTGAGACTCTGAATTTGTTCCAAATCAGTAGCCCCATATGTGATTGGTATATAGTTGCCCAGGCTTTGTCTGGAATGTGGAGGCCCAAATCTGCTTCCTGCTGCTGCTTAATGTTAAGTGACAGATCTGGTGCCTGCTGTCATGCAGTTTTATGTAAGCTTGCCATGGCACCCTTAGGATTTATTCAGTTCTAGAGTACCCCCACCTCAACGTCCAAAAGCGGGAATTTTTCCAGTATTAGTCTGTCAATCTGACATGCCCAGTCCCGGACTTGCATGTACCTGAATCTGTGCTTGTGGGGTATGTCAAGTTGGATTTGAAGTGTCTCAAAGTTCTTGAAACCTCCTCCTTGGTATAGGTCCCCAAGATAGGTAACTCCTCCCTACTCCCACTGCAGATATCCTGGGTCCTCCAACCTTGGCAAGAACTCTAGATTGCTCACTGTTGGTGTCAAGATCATGCTGGCTTCCCCCGCCTTTACCTATTTTTTCACTTTGCCCCATGTTGTCACTAAATAATTAATTAATGGTGCCTTCTCTGCCAACCATCAAACAGTTCTCTCATTATATTGGGTTAACAGTGCCGTGGGCGAGTGTCTGGCCATGCCTTGGTCTAATGCAACCCAGGCCGCACCCCTCCTCCCTTGAACCCATTCTGACAGTAACCTGAGTGGAGCTGCCCAAGAGTACAATGTATAATTTGGGAATCCAAGATCCCCCTTGGCAGTAGGGCAATGAAGGCATGCTGATCTAGCTCGGGGTTTCTTCCTCCCAATTAAATTCTGAACACTATTTGTCCAGGTTTTTTAGATCTCTTTGGCTGAGTCCAAATGGGAGCATCTGCATAGAGTACAGAATCCTGGGGAGGATGTTCATCTGAATAAGATTTATCTAACCCATCCAGGATATTGGTAACCCCTGCCATCTGCTAAAGTCTGACTTTATGGTCCCAAAAACTGGCTTGTAGTTTAGCTCATAAAGGGACGACAGAGACATGCCCACCTGTATGCCCAGATATTTCATATGGGTCATCACTAAGTTGTACCCATGCCCTTCCAGATCTTTTGTAGCTACATCTCTTATACCCATCAACACAGACTTTCCACAGTCAACCTTCTAACCGGAGAATTCCGAAAAGCGATCCATGATGTGGGTCACTTCTAGTATAAACGTTCTGGGGTCTGTGAGGAACAGTAAGATGTCATCCACATACAAGGTGACCTTGTGCACAGATCCCCAAGCACCCTCCATGCCCCTTACTCCCTCACTACTGTATATTGCTTCTGCTAAAGGCTGATTGACCAATGCAAACAGCATCAGGGACAGAGGGCACCCTTGCCAGGTTCCCCTTCCTAGATCAAATACCCAAGAGAGTTCTCTATTCACTAGCATACTAGCTTGGGGCATCTGATACAATAGCTTAACCATGTTGATAAACTGTTCCCCCAAATGAAAAACCTTCAATATTTTAAACATGTATCTCCATTCCATTCAAATGAAGTTTTTTTCAGTGTCTAGAGACAGTACACAGACTCCCCCTGGGCACTTTGCCCTCCACTGGAGGACACTCAGCAAGCCACGCACATTGTGAACTGAGCGGTGGCCCTTGAAAAACCCTGTTTGGTCATTCCAGATCAGTTGTAGGAGGACTTCCTCCAATCTACAGGCCAATGCCTTAGCATAGATTTTTAATGTCACAGTTCAACAAGGAGATCAGTCTATAGGTCACACAGTCTGTGGAGTATTTCCCGGCCTTTGAGATCACCGTAATGGTTGCTAGCCCACAAGATCATGGAGGTGCCCCCTCTTCAACTGTGTCCTGAAATGTGTCATGCATATCTTGCCACATCCCGTCTCCCAGTACTCTGTAGTATTCTATGGAAGCCCATCAGGTCCAGCCACTTTATCAGCTGCTAGTCCTGCTGCCACCCTATGTAGCTCTGCTAAGGGTAGCAGGGCACCAAGCTGATCAACCTGCTCTACGGTGAAGGTTGGGCAGTTCAGGGTGTCTAGGAACTGAGACATCTGCATCTCCCCTTCCGGGCATTCACTGGTGTACAATTTCTGATAAACCTGCACAAATTATTTCCTAATGTCCTCCCCTTTATCTGTGTTCCTACCAGTCTGTGTCCTAATAGGTGTCATGACATTAGATTTCCTCTTGCCCTGTGCCAGCCTAGAGTAGGCTTGGCGTGTTTCCCCACTCATAAAATCTCCACTGGGAGGACATCAGTGAGACTTCAGCTCCTCTCTTAAATTCCTTATTGACCACTTCCCTCTCCCCCGAGTGCATGGAGATTATCCTCCGATTGGTCTTCAAATGTTTGAGTCTCAGGAGTTTCTACCTGTTGTTTCAGTTCTTGGAACTTTTTCCCACACTGCCTTCATTTAGTTGCCAGATAGACAATTATCATCCCCCTCATGAAGGCTTTCCCAGCATCCTAGAAACTGGCTTTGTTAGGGGCAGTGACCTTGTTAATCTCCTTGTATAGGAACCAGTTCTCGTTTAGGTATTCTCTAAATTGCTAATTTTGAAGCATGTAAGCTGAGAATCTCCAACCCCCTGGCCCCTTTCAAGAGGAGGGCATCTGCAATGTCACAATGACCCTAGAGTGATCCAAAATTAGAATGGGGCTGATCTGCATCTCTAGACCCTAGTGTACCAACCGCTGGGAATGTAGATAGAAACAAGGTGAGACCATGTTTTGTGTGGGTTTGAATAAAATGTATACTCCCTTGCTCCAGGGCTAGTCTCCCTCCAGGGATCCAAAAGGTTCATCTCTTTTAGGACCATCCCCCAGCAAGCTACAGCTGGGTCTATTCTCGTGTTCCCCCTGGATCTATCCAGTAAGGGTATCCATGGCACAGTATAAGTCACCTGCTAATATGAGATTTGGGAGATTGTGGGCCTGAAGGATAGACAACATGTGATCAAAAAAGGCAGGGTCATGCACTGCTAATGCATATATATTGCCTATGGTGGTTATTTTACCATCTGTTTTACCTGTAACAAAAACATCATCCCCCATTCTGATCTGGGAAGACCTCTTCTACAATAAAGATTTTTATGGATTAAAATTGCTACTCCTCTCTCATGTCCATTATAGTATGCTGAGTGGCAACAGCCTACCAAGTCCCATACTAGCTTATCATGTTCAGACACAGTCAGATGCATCTCCTGTAACATTGCTATTTGCACTTTGCTCCGATTTAGGGTGGTCAGGATATTCTTACGCTTCATTGGAGATGAGATGCCCTGGATATTACAGGAGCATATTGTGATTTTTTCCAGACATTAAATATACTAAAGGGGTCACGAGGAGGGCAATGCCCTTCCAAGCACAAATCCCAACCCCCCACCCCACTGCTCCTCTCCAATGACCCCTCTCCCCATGAAAAGTACAGTCTCTCATTAGTAAAACACAGAAACATAGAAACAGACTGTGATGGCAGATAAGGACCGCTTATACACTTAAGAAAGGATCTGTGTGTATAAGTAAACATCATATTGGAACTAACAATATAAACATAAACAGGTTAAACCAAACAGGCAACATGTCACAAACATTAGACATTGTAAACAACACCATAAAGATTGATGACTGGAAATACCCTTCCCCTCTTCCCTTTTTAACCCCTGAGCACATCCAGCAAACTCAAAACACCCAGGGTTACCCACCTTCTCCAACAGTTTCCAGTCCAGCGAGTTAAGTAGCCTCACCATTGAGACCCAACTAATCTAACAGGTAATAGATGTTAAAAGTCCCCCCCCACACGCACACACACACACTTCCCACATGCAGTCTTTTTTTAGTGATTGTGTAGTCAGTTGACAGCTCCGAGCATATTATACCTCCTACATGGAAGTTACAGCCTGTATCCCTGTAGACATCCAAGGCATTCCTTTAGTCTCCCCAGCGAAGCAGTACCCCCCACCCCCACCTAGAGCGTATGTTTCCCCACTCTTTTTGTCTAATGCAGTTCCCCTTCCTCTTGGTAGGTCAGCTGCTTAGTATCTGGCCACAGTACAATCTGTTCATGTGCTTAAGGCAGCTATCCTAAATCACTACTTCCCTTGTTTGATCCTGCAGTCAAGTTCATTAGTTCCCCCCAATCACTGTACTGCTTCATGGCGTTACTTTTAATCCCTTCTGGCCCTATCTGACATGTTTACTTCCCCCGATCTCTTGTATATAGCATACAGTTAACAGATCTATATTTTCTTTGTACACCGATTACTAAAAGGGCAGCAATAAACATGGCAGATACTCTGTGAAAACAAAATGTTATAGGTCATTTTTATTTTTATTTATTTTGTGCTTGGAAGGGCATTGCCCTCCTCGTGACCCACTTAGTGTATTTAATGTCTGGAAAAATCACAATATTCTCCTGGAATGTCCAGGGCATCTCATCTCCGGTGAAGTGTAAGAAAATCCTTTTGCAGTTTTAAAATCCAACAGGGTCCAGGCAAAAGCAGCGTCCCATGACTGTAAAATCCAACAGGGGGTCCTGGAGGCTTGTAACCATCTGCAGGGTTGAACTGATCTTTTGACGATGTTCACATCGGGAACTTGGCACCATTTTAAAACCGGGGAGTCCATTATGTCAGCACGGAGGTGGGAATTAGGCAGCCACAGGGAAGACAGTCAGTTTCACAGCTTTAGCATGACAGGTGCCGTAATGTACTAAAGTGAAAGTGACAAGAGAGTTTGACAGCTGTATACATGCTCGAAGGTTAGTTTACATTAATAATCCAGCAGTTAGCTTCATTTAGGCAACAGACTCATTCTCGTACAAGCCTCCTTTGCCTTACCCACTTTGGAAAATTTGTAGGTAATTCCTTCATGCCTGATTCTTAGGGTCACCAGGTATTGAAAACAGAACTACACTTTATTCTGTCTCAAAGCATCCATTAGGAGCCCAAAAACTCTCTGTTTATCCTGAATGCACTTGGAAATGTCCTAAAATATGTACACTTTGTGCTCTTGGTAGCTCAGGTCCCCAATTTTTCTATAAAGCTGTTAGATTCTGCATTTGTCTGGATAATTATGAAGTTTTAAGATAATCTACCTTGGTAGAGATCATCTGGTGGTCGGGGAGGGGCTAATCCTTTGAGCGCCCTGTCGATTTTTAGGTGGGCATTCTCCAAATTTAAGTTCAGTACTTACAGAATCTATTTTGCCATGAACTGTGCCATGTCCACCCCCTCAACCCCCTCTGGGATCCTCCTGATTCTTAGATTGTTTCTCCATTGGAAGTTCTCCTGGACATCAACAGACTCTTTTAGACTCCCCAGACTCGCCAGTTCTTTTTCCAGTGCAGCAATTTCCCCTGGCAGGTTGTACACGGTATCTTCGACACTGGAGACCAAAGATTCCAATTCTGTAATTTCCATTGTTGCCACCAGCTTATCTAAACGAGAGGTAACAGCTTCCAGTTTAGGCAGCAAAACATCCAAAACCCTCTCTGAGATTGTGTAAGCCAGAGCTGCATGGTTTCTGTCAGGTTCCACCACTTCTTCAGTGACCGCATTGCTGGGTCCCGTTGGCTGCTTTTTTTGACTTGCTTTAGAGCCCCGTTGGGCTTTTGATGAATTTGTTGTCAAAAATTCATCCATGTTCCTATTGTCCTTGATATTCCATCGTTTTTTCTCCATTTTCCTTGCAACTGACTTACAGTACATAAATTGACTTATTCAGAACTGTAGATCAGGGACAGGTGCAGACACGTCTATGCAGTTATCTCATGCATGTACGCCCCATTTTTTTTTAATATAAAATTAAAGTGTCATTCCCTCACTGGTGGCATCCTCATTGCATTACATCCTGCCTGGGAGTTGAAATGAGAGAGAGCACCAAAGAAAGCGAGGAGCCCAGTAGTAGTGGCTGTATGTCAGCATTGGGTGGAGTTTCAAGTCCCATCTCCAGCACCTCCATCTATAAAGGTCAGTAGTCCTGACAACTCCACAGGCTAGGGCGGTGAGCTGGTGGTGGCACCAGCAGAAAGGTGCCGATCCACCAGGTCCATTATATTTAGGTTGGAGGGTCTCCAGAAGGTACTCAAGGGTGCAGTGCAGAGATAGGTACCTGGGAAGGGGTGGGTACTCACAAAAAGGATCACACATGGGGTGCATCTAAGGGCTTCAGGCCCAATTTAAATAAATTACTAACCATCACATTAAGTGACTCCCCTTAAGCAGAGTCAGTGGTGGGGTACCGTGCTTAAGAGGGCTATTTCAGGTGACCAAGGATGCATTGCCAGGAGGTGTTATTTGTACTTTCCCACCTCCAGAACACCCATAGAGGTGGCCAAGAGGAAACAGAGCCAGGCAGCCCACTAGTAGTAATAGTAATTTATTGATCGACTTATTCAAGTCATTAGAATTAAAATACATGATTAAAATTCAACTAAATACACATTTTTATAATTTCCATATTAAAACATCCATCATACAATATTGGACCTCGATTTTTCATTCATCTTAATAGTATCCACATTTTTAATATATTTAAATATCAGCATATTGGACAAAATATAAGCAGCTTAACCTACCCCTTGAGTTGAGACATTCCTCCCATGCAATTTTTTCTGCTCAATTATTTTTAAAAAGGAGGCCACAGTGAGTAGTATTTTCAGGTTATGAGATTTTAGCAAGAAATTTAATGTAATTTCTGAATCTAACTCAAGTTTTCTCAAAATCTCCCCCCAAATTTTTCTTCTATCTTTCTCATATAGAGGGCATATTATTAATAAATGTCTAAGTGTATCTTTATCTATTCCACATTTGCTTAGTATATCCCCCACTATTTTCTCTTTACTATATAAATTTAATTTCAGATTTGTTGTTATACTCTCCAATCTTGCTCGGGTTAATAATTTCCTAAACTCAGGATTGATCTTCGCTCTCAAGTAAAATTCTAATTCGTGTGACCTCTTGTTTTTAGCCATCCATTCATTCGCTTTATATTGTTTACACAGTGCCAAATCTAATTGGATATAATAATCTGTAATCCTATCTTTAAGTCTTCATTTAATTATATCTGCTGGGCAAATCATACTTTCCGTGATAATCTCTAACAGCCCCATTGGTTTTATTATTTTCTCCACTATTGCCATACTTGGAAATAACCTGTAATATTTACTATACTCCATTGCCTCCTCCATACATAATCTAGGAAACTTTTGGTTGCTCATGTTATACACCTTTAACCAATAGTTCATTTGTCTTGTTTTTATTTCACATCCCAATTGGTATTGTCCCAATTCTGCCCTAACCATTGCTGATGGCATCCCGATGGAAAGACCAAAAATTTTTTTATAAAATTTATTCAAAATACATTCTAATTTAGAAAAATCACCAAATCACCAAATTTCTGCCCCATAAAGTATTTGAGCTTTAACTTTTGCATTTAAAACCCTCAAATTTCCTTTTATTGACTGCCCTCCATGTTTATACACAAATCTATTCATTACTAACATAAATCTATTTACTTTACTACATGTTTCTTTTATATGTTTGTTCCATAATCCATCCTGAGTGAAAACTATTCCTAAATAGCAAAATTCTTTTACCACTTCCCAATTTATATTCATCTATTTTATATTGGTATTCTTTTTTATTCCCTCCAAAAAACAATACTTTTGTTTTCTCATAATTTAATAATAAATCTGCCTTCTTACATTCTCCAACAAATTTGATTTACATCCTGTTTATGCTAATGAAGCTTGTTGATAATAAAGCTACATCGTCTGCAAATGCCAAATAAGCACAATACTTCTTCCCTATTCTAGGCAAATGAAAATCTGAATCATATAGTTTACTTATTATTGTTTGAAAATATAAATTAAATAACAATGGTGAGAGAGTATATCCTTGCTTTACCCCAATGTTGGTTTGAAACCACTGTGTCAATTGTCCCCTTTGTTGAATATCTTACACTTGTGTAATTATCCTGATATAATCGCTCAATCATTGTCACCATGTCCCTATCCACTCCTAGTCCTTTTAATCTTTCCCACATCATACTGCGATTCACTCGATCAAATGCTGTTTTTAGATCAACAAATATACAATACAGTTTTTTTTTTAATCTTAGTATATTTGTGGATTAAATGCACCAATGTCCAACATTGAGCTAATGTAGATTGGCCATTTCTAAATCCTGCTTGTGCTGTATCAATAATATTGTTTCTTTCAGCCCATGTTGTCAATCTATCATTTAATATTTAAGTAAATATCTTCTCCATACTATCTATTAAACTAATTGGTCGATAACATTCTGGACTTTTTTTTCCCCTTTTTTAAATATTGGAACAATTATATTTAATTTCCAACTAACTGGTATTATTCCTTTATCCCAAATCTTATTAAATAGTATTGTCAAGTAAGGAACCCAGTATCGAGCTGTATGAAAAATAACATCAAAAGGTATCCCATCTGGACCTGGGGCTTTATGTTTTTTGAAAGAATCCAAAACCTTCCATACATCCTCTTCCAAAAAAAGGTTTATTATTAATCAATTCTTGATTTATAATGTCAAATCCATTCTTACCATATTGTTAGTCTATATTTTGATTCTTTTTATTTGTTGTATAAAATAAACCTTTATAATATTGTGCCCATACATCCGGCTCAATTAATGTAGTTATCCTATTATCAAGATTTAATGTACCATTATTGACTATATTCCAAAACTTCTTAGAGTCATTTGATGCTACAGCTTCCTCTAGTTCTGTCCATAATTTAAGTTGGTATCTTTCTTTATTTATTTTCAAAATCCTTTTATACGCTTGTCTTAATTTATTCATTTCTTTATTCTTATTTCCTACCAAACTTCCTTTTAAAACTTTCATTAACCCATTAAGTTTCCTCTTTGCATCCCTACATTCTTTATTATACCATGCCTGTCCTTTCCTTGCTATTACAATTTGTTGTCTAGAGATAGTCTGCCTGACATCCACCATAATGATATTGTATTCCAATAATGTTTCTATATCATTTTTATCATCAGTATAATTATTTATTTTGTCCAGTATACCTCCATCATACATTAACTGGATAAGTTTCCCACCTTCTATAATATCCCACCCTATAACATTCTTTCTTATCAATTTCAAAATTTATCTGATCCTTTTCTAATACTAGTTCTATGGAGGCATGCTGGCTCTCTAAAGTTGTCTTTATCCTCATCTCAACACATTTTGATAACAAATGTTTGGCCATCTTTTTCACATTGAATAGTCTGTGTTACTTCGTGGATGCAGCCCTCGGTGCCCAACAGTATATTTAGTAAGTCAGCCACTTTGCTCTTAAGATTCTTCCTATTTTCTATATAGAATTGCTTTAAACCATATATAATGACCTCTCTTATTTCCCCTCTTTTTTCTAAAACTGCATAATATTCTGGAAATAATTCTCCCAAAGTTATCAATTCTCCAACTTGAATTCCCATTTTGCCTAAATCTTTTGCTTGTTTGTCAGAACATAATACTGGTCTGTAACCACCAGAACCAATTCTAATTCCATAATAGGCCTTACAATACTAATACTGTTCAGCATTTGTCTGCATCCACTCAGTACACTGTCTAATAAGTTCTTAACCATTTTTGACAAACTTTCTTCTGTTTCATTAGGCAAACATACCATTTTGTACAAAGGTAAGACAAAATCTCTTTTTGTTGTTTTTTCTAGAAATTGTTTCAATATTTCCTCATGTTTATTGTCTAACTCTTCACCATCTAACAATGATTTTTCTAAATCATTTCTTCCTAAAATTGCTTTTTCCACCTTCTCCTCACCATTATCATTCACTTTCCCTATATCATCTACAACTTCTCCACATTCCTTTTGTCCTAGTTGTCCTTTGTTATTCTCTACTGTGTTAATCACTTTCCTTCCATCTTCTATTTTCTTACTCGTTACCTTATTTATCCTTCCAACACTCTCTTTCCACTTGTTTTTTTACTTGTCTTCTGTGAATTCTTTTTAACCTTTTTTCCCTTTTTCCCTTTTTCTTTGAACCTTCTATAATTACTCCAGTTGTTACCCTTTCTATCTGTCTTCCTTTAATATTCTTCCTTTGTCCTTTTTTTAAACCCCTTCCTTATATTATTTGGACCTTCTACTACCTGTTCCTCCTCTTTACTAGTTCCTTCATCTTTATTCACATTCTTATCTTCCATCTCTTTATTTTCTTGTTGTTCTTCTTTTTCCCTTATATCAGGAAATCTGTTTTTTAAATCCATACATATACTTTCTTCCCTAAATATCTTATCTGGGAGCATCACATATTCTAATGAATCCTCCCCTTCACTTGCCTCTTTTTCATCATATTTCTTGATTTCATCTACTTTCTCATCTAATTTAGAAACCATCTCTTGTTGAATTCCAAAATTGTAATTGTTTTTATCTTGGTTTTCAACAAGATAATCTAATCTTATCTTGTTTTCAATCATTATTCCTTTTAGGAATGCCAGCTCCTTTTTAATTTCAGTCAACTGTTGATAGATCAAAACATTAGATTGCAATGGGTCTCTGAGTGCTCATCCAACTTCTTTTGTTATTCCCTCTAGATCCAAGTCCATCATAGAGATGCTAATTGAATTATGAGACCACAATAGTTCTTCCTCTGCCCAGATCTGTTAATTATCCAGAGGACTCAATGTCTCATCTATTACTATTGACTTTTTAGATTTAATGTTTTCTTGTATTTCCCTAGCATTCCTAATTAAATCACCTTGATTATTTGTTTTTTTTAATTTTAGATTCCATTAATGAATTCCACACTTCCATATCATCATTGTTTTTTACCTTATCTTTTTGATCCCCCTCATTAGATCTTAAACTTTTCATTTCCTCCATCTTATTCATTCTTAATCCCTCTAACCCTAGATCAATATTAATATTTTTAGTTACCTTCAAAAATGTTGTAATATCTCCATTTGGAGTAGAAGTACAAACTATTTCTTTGTTGTTCATTATCTTTACTATTTCTTCTTTTTTTAGTTTCAGTTTGTCTAGATTTGCTTTATTTCTTCATTTATTTGGCATTTTCCCAGCCAATAATCCTAATAAGGAACTATCTCCCCCTTTCTTCACCTCCTTCTGTTCTCGTTTATTCTTGGATTTGGCCTGTAATAATTTAACCCCTTGTTTGCTTCTGGTCATAACAGGCATTTAATCTAGGCAGTATATATATATAAATAATTTCCAATTTCAAAACTTTCCTAAAAAGAAAAACTGTTACCTCTTGTCTAGCTCAAAATCTTAAATAAAACTAGCAAGATAGGCAAGATTATATTAATGTACACTGAAACCAATCACTTTCCAAAAGTAATAAATTACACTGGTCTTCAGTTGTTCATCAAATAGAGGTCAATATAAAATGGAAGTCTGTTTTGAATTTAATATTCAGTATAAGTCCCGAGCAAAATTCGAGAGTCCCAGATGCTTTTAATCTGTTTTTCCACCGCAAAATGCCTCCTTCCGATCCGTCCAATATGTCTGCAGATACTTTGTTTCTATATAATGGATTCACTATACAATAAAAAAAAAAATAACAGTTTCTAAAAATGTTAAACCTTTATAAATGCTAAATTTAAACTTTTAAAGTCCAACTTATTATAATATATGGAAATATGGAAATTCTCAACTTCCAATTCTATTAACAACTTGCCAAAAATATTCACGAGTTAAACTAAGTTAAATACATTTTGAACCTACTAAAACTATATATTACTATTACACTATTGCACTTATTGTACTACTACACTTCTACACTTGTTGCATTAACAATTTTAAACGGTTGCAGTAGTCAATATCTTTTTAAAATAATAAATTGTTAAACAATTTGCAATTTGCAATTTACAATTCGCAAGTTTTTACACTCTATTTCATTTAACTTACTTTTAAACAAAGTTGACCACCCAATATCCAAATGTACTCTTGACTGGTGTCTAAAATCCCAGTCGGAAGGGTATCTGTCTGGCCAGCAACTGCTAACACTTATTACCAACAGTCGCACAAACTCCACTGGTAACACACGGGTACCACAGAATAAATATAATTCTCTCACTCAGATTCGACTGCACACTTCTCGTGTCTCACTGTGATTATAACGGAAACAGATTTTGTGTTTATATCTTCGTGCATATAAATGCAAATATCTGTGACTGATTTCACTAGCTGTAACCCTTTTAGCAGACAGCATCGTGATTTTTACAACTTTACAACTGAATAAGCATAGGCTGTGCATAAAGTACTTAACACGCTCTCCAACACGCACGCTGCTTCTTCCTCGTCTCCCAGCTCATATCTGAGTGAGGTTTACCAGATCCCTCTTTTATAAAAAAGCAATGGTTAGTCTATTAATTAATTGATTTTAAATAAACGTGAATATTTATAGGAGCAATTAAGACGGCAGTAATTATTTTTACCCACCAAGACACTAACACAAGCAATTGACTATTAGTAACTTAATTAATTATTAAGTTTTGGTTTTAATTGGCATGTAAAAAGCCTGAACATCTAAATTCTTTAATTTAATTCACCAGTATAGTTAAAACTCGTTATTATGCAATTACAATTACAAATCACAAGGGTACATACTATAAGCTAACTGCCTATTTTTTAGACTCAACCTTCTCCCTAATTAAATCAATAATCCGGTAATTACCTAAAATGTGTTTATTGCTTATTACTTATTGCTTTTCGTTTATCTTATTGTATTCTTTTAGAGCTTTATAGTTTGTTTTATGTTTTTAAAACACTAACACCTCCCAATCTGTAACCACTCCAACAGCCACAACCACTATGCTGCTACCATACAGCACAATTTTGAAAATACCTAGCAACAAGTGTACTTTAAAATAAAAATAAAAATAAAGGAACCAAAATAAAAAAAAGTTCAAAACAGCTCTTTCTTGATGCACTTTCCACTGTGTTTCCTCCAAATAACCATGTTTCTCTTTCCACTACTCCACAATTCCACGATTGCAGCTGTCAACAGTTCCACTCGTAGAAAAACATTCTGACGTTTTCCATTAAACCGTACACCAAACTCCACTTCTTCTTTTCTTCTGACCAATCTCCATCCTCCGGTCTCCGATTTTCTGTCCTTTTTACACTTTCTGTGCCCTCTATGCTATACCGGGAAGGGGGTAGAAACCCCTAGCTCTTGTTTCACTCCTACTTTCACCTTCCCTCTCCTGTTATTGTCTTCAACCCTGTAAAAAATATAAACGGAACATCCTTTGGAGAAACTTGATGTAATTCAAAAAGAATGAAGAAAGAGAGCACCAAATTAAGGCAATGGTGGTTTACCTTTTCTAAATAAATACAAGCATAAATCTCTCCGTTTTCTCTCTGGTAAACCACCTCTTCTCCTGCAGTTCAGCTGTGCTAGAGGCAGCCCACTAGAAAAGCGGGTCTGTAGATAGCTGTAGGGGCAATATCACCACAGCCCATGTCTGCCTTGCAGGGTAGCAATAACTGTGCTAATTGCCCCTGAACTGTGTTAATTACCTCCTGAATTGGGCATTAGCCCCCAAACTATGTTAATCACTTCATGAATTTGGCATTTGCTTAGAATTGTGCTAATGGCCTCTTGAGCTTGGTGTTTGCCCCAAACTATGGTAATTGCCTCCTGAGCTGCATATTTTCCCATAACTGTGCTAATTACCTTCTAAGCCTGATATTTTCCCCAAACTGTACTAATTGCCTCCCAAACTGGGTACCTGCTCCTGAACTGTGCTAATTACCTCCTGAACTGAGTATTTGCCCTGAATTGCTCTAATTATCTTCCTGAACTAAACATTTTCCCTAAACTGTGCTAATTGCCACACAGGCCTGGGTATTTGCTCTAAACTGTTGCTAATCATCTGTATTGTACAACTATCCTACAGTTGTTGTTCAAGGGAACCATCAAAGTGTTTTGCCTACTTGCCACTGAATCATCTCACTACTGAACATTCCATCCCACTCCATGTGCCTACAAGTAAATTGGGTGTCACCTCAGATAGAGCCATATCCTGCATGCTCCTGTGGACACCTCATTCCCAAATAATGATGTGGGTGTCCCAAACAGCTAGCAAATGGTCATAGCTAGGAAAGGCCAACCTGCTACCTTGCTTCAGCCATGACCCTACCCTGTTAGGAGTCCAATAAAGGTAGGAGCTACCTTGGCTCATTAGAAATGGAGCTCCCTCTTACAGTAATGTGAGTATTCTCCCCCATTTGTTATTTTACTTTTCTTTCAGGGACACCCTAACATCATCACCCATAGACCTGCATCTTGGACCAGTATCAAAAGACTTTAAGCTTGGATCGAACTCCAAAGACCAACATCCCACTTGTTACATCTTTAGCTCTTCTTGTTGCATTATGGGTTCTTCTCATCCTGGCAGCCCACTGGAGGGCTTGCACTGAAGTATTATCTTCAGTTCTTCTTGTCCCAGATGCCCATTAGAGGGTTTGTGCTGAGGAATCCTATTCTGCTCTTTTCTTTCTGGCAGCCCAGTTGAGGGCTTAGATCAAGGATCCACTTTGCCCTGTATTTTCAGTGTTCCTTGTCCTGGCAGTCTAAGGGAGGGTTTGTGTCAGGGAATCATCTTCTGCTTTTTCTTTTTCCAATAGCCCAAGGGAGGGCTTGTACTGAAGGATCTACCCCATTGTTTCAATTCAGTGTTTTGTGTCCTGGCAATCCAAGAGAGGGGGTTTCTGCTGATGAACCTATGGCCTGTTTACAAATCATCTTTTAAGTCTCAGTGGCTTTCTGTAGGCTCCTCACTGAAGCATCAGTTCATCATTGCAACCAGAATTCCTTGTTCATCCAGGTGCCCCATCTCACCTTAGGTATTTGTGGCAGTCCTACTTACGTCAAGATCTGGATTCAGAAGTGACCGAAGTGACTAGACTGTTGCTCAGATTGATGCACTGCAGCATGCATTGTTGTATATGAGTTCACAGTATTAGTGGTCTACCAGGTAGCTATTTTACCATAGAGTACTTAATTACAGTAGAGAACAATATATGACTAGGTCAAGGTGCACCTTTTAGATTCATGTGTTCAGTGTACACTCATCTATTAATCCTTTTGCATGTTTTCTGTTGTGTTATTACTGCTACTTCTTTCCTCTGTGACTGCATCATCTTTGCTGCTGAATAAAGCCCTTGCTTCATTGAACCTCTGAGTACAACTCCTGCCTTTCCTTGTTGGGTGCCTCCGTCCACCCACCTAGGAACCTACAGTGTTCCTCGCCATAACTCCTGTTTGAGACAACACTCATGGCCAAGAGGAAGATGTGGTTCCCTCTTTACCACACAACTGACTGGAACATGACTGTTCATCATCACCACAGGGAGAAAAAACTTGGCACAGTGAGCCATGTGCTTGCTAAACAAAGAGTCCACAGTCAGAGAAACACAGGACAAGATGTTGTTTGGACTAGAAAACATGAGTGGTTCATCTGGAGGAGTGGGAGAAGGAGCTCATGGCCACATGCATCCTAAACCCTTGACAATGCCGTATTACTTCGGAGTACATGGTAGAACCCAACAGTGGCAGAACTTGCAGTCTGGGGGAATTACAAGCAAAAATTCAAGCAATGTTCTGGTTATATCATATCCCAGAGCACCAGAAAGTTGAGATACTTATTGGACAACTAGAGGGAACAGCCCACCATGAGATTTTCTCTTGGCTGGAGTAAGAGAAGGCCATAGCTGACCAGATCTTACATTAGCTACAGTATACATTAGACACCTGTACAGACTCCAAGTTGAAGAAGAAGTTCTACTCCCACACCCATGGTCCCCATGAGACACTGAGAGAGTATTCACAGAGTCTCCAAGAGGCATTGTAGGCCATAGAGAAGGTGGACCCAAGGGGGGTTTGGGATCCAGACCACATCTTTACAGTCAAGTTTATCAAAGGAGTGAGCAGTGAGGCCCTGATAAGAGAGTTACAGATGCCACACCTGTAAGACCCAGATACCAACTTCCTGGATTTCAAGAAAAGGTCATCAAAATATTGGGATCAAGACTGGCAGAAGAGATGGCAGCCTACCAGCAACTGATGGTGACCCTGAGTGCAACATGGCTAGGATGCCTCATGGCATGCCTGGTGCAGGAAGATTTGTGGTGGCAGGACCCACATTCTGGAAGACTGCATGCAATAGAAAATATGTCTGGAGGGAGGTCATCATTCAGTCACCCTAGTTTCCTCACAGACCCCAACATGGGCTAAAATCAAGTAACCCTGCCTCAAGCACCCCACAGAATGACCAACCAGAGCCTGAACTCAGAGATAACTGAGCAGATTGCAGCGTTCACTCAAAACATTATGAATGTGTGTTGAGAAATGTACAACCTCAAGGAGAGTTGGAGAAGAGAGCAGCCTAGCCATGGGGTTAAGGGATGGAGAGGACATAATGACCCACCTCTCCACCCAGGGGAGGAAACAGGAGACGTCCCACTGATCAGTCTGATTCCCAAGGAAGGCCAATATGTAGAAGGTGTGGCATCAGTGTAAGCAGGCTCCATCCACTGCTGTGGCATTAAACAGGGATTCTCCAGGAATGTGGACTGACCCCTGGGGAGCATCAGCCTAGGTCCACCAAGCCAGATAAAGCAATCCTGCTTTGCTGGCATGTGCCTGACTGTGTTATTAAAAGTAGACGGTACTGAACTTGTGTGCCTCCTTGATACAAGATGGCAGGTCACCACCATACAAGGGTAATACTTCTATAAATATGGGTCACCTAAGAGTCTAAAACCTCCACCCAAGTCTCGAATAAAACTCTTAGTAAGCAATGGAGCCAAGGTTTGATATCTGGGATACATGGAAGGGAATATACAACTGGGAGAGACAACCCATGCATGACAGTGTATTATCATTAGTGATGCCAACAGCAATAACCTGCCACCTATCATCCTGGGAAAGAACTTCCTCCAAAACTGCTTTGAAGACCTTGTTAATGTACTGATAGACAAAGTCCAGCAACTACCTTGTTTTACATTGTTTTTCATGGATTCTACTTGGTAGAATGTTTATTTTCTTTCTTACTACTAAGGGGCTAGCAGGGTATTGTTTGGGGCTGTTGGAATTTTGAAACCTGTTTTGGTAGCTAAAAGTGGGCTCATTTGTTTGGTTTACGGTGTGGCAGGCTGCATTTGTAGAGGCCTATTTCTCTCTTTTAAACATAATTGGTGTAATTTAACTGGTCTGTTTCTTTGAATTGAGACCTATATCTTATAATTCCAAACCTATTTTGATGTATTGTTGGTGAAGCTGTTTGAATTGGTGTCCTGTTTCTTTGGGTAGAATTTATTCATTGTTGCTGGCTTCACTAGCTGCAAAGTTTTGAGTGGGGAAGGTGCTAATTGTCTGACTAGAGGCCTCAGCTACCTGATTGTTTCCAGAGGACTGGGCTGGTCCCACCCACCCAAACTCCTCACCCCACCCACCCTGGTCAATTATTCCCTTTGTACTAGGGGTTCTGACATCACTTCTCAAACAGGCAAAGGATTTGCACCTGTCATAACAGAAGCAGACATCCAGGAAGGAACTGCAGCAAGTGAAGAGGTGACGGCTCTCTCAGTGGAAGGAATAAATGCAAATCTGGTAGCTTTCATTATTACTACTTCACATAGTTATTGCATTGGGTAAGGGGAGTAGGAGCTGAAGAAGGTGTGCAATGGCTACTAAAGTATTTTGAGTGTGGATAGGAATATACAAAGCAGTTGCTCAACATATCTAAACGTGTGCAACAAAGGAGGTAAGGGACATAAAGAATGTTTTGCACTGATAGAGTGGGGACTTGGGGAGTGTTTGGTATCCTGCATCTGGAAGGGTAGGGGGTCGCTGGTGGGCAACGACAGCAATGGGTAGGTGGTAGGTTGCAACAACTGTGGTGCACCAATCTTTCTAAACATTGCCTGGAGAGTAGGAGGATGTTTAGTGTGCAACCACATAGAAAAACTTAGAAAGGAGATTGAGGGTCTGCAGGAGGAACTAAGACAGGCAAGGCAGATTGGGGTGGGTTTAGCCCAATACTGGAGGGAGGAGGAGAGGAGATGAGGAGGGCAATTTAAGCCAACAGTGGTGAGGAGAGGCTCAGAAGAAGGAAGCAGAGACAAAGGGGCCCAGGACAGGAAGAACGATTGCCGGGGAAACCAGGTCAGAGACAAAAGTCAAATGGAAGGAGGCAATAGGG
Organism: Neoceratodus forsteri; assembly: GCA_016271365.2. NCBI lineage: Eukaryota > Metazoa > Chordata > Ceratodontiformes > Ceratodontidae > Neoceratodus > Neoceratodus forsteri. The sequence goes on from CM057458.1 coordinate 1,093,069,990, forward strand.
GCTTGTGAGGGAGAAGAAGTGACAAAAGTCATGGAGTGGAAAGGAGAGAACAGGTTACTATGCAGAGAGGGAGCGGCATTTGTGAAGGACCTTCAGAAAATAGTTTTGCATTGCTAGAGAGGAAGAAGGTGGAGGAGGAAGTGACGAAATTAGAGGAGTAATTGATAAATGCCTGGACCAAACTGGAGCGGGGGGAAGTTCTGCTGGGAGAACTGCAACAGGGGTAAAAGGGCATAATAAGGTACAGGAGGAAGAAGAGGAGCTGGAAATGAGGGAGGGAGATGAAAGGAAGCAACCAGGGGTAAGAGGGGTGGAATCTTAGTGCTGGGGGACTCAATACTTAGAGGAGTTAGGTGGGGTAGCAAGGCGGAGAGGCATAGTCGCATTTGGGTGGAGGCCTTGCCAGGAATGACAGCGGAAAGGGTGGGACAGTCTGTTCTGAAATATGCTAGAAGGGGTAGGGACAAGCCTCATTTAATTATACATCTTGGGACAAACGACCTGGCTGACAAGACAGTGGATATAGTCCAGAGGAGGTTTGAGGAACTAGCACAATTATGTGAGGGGCAGGAAGATCAGTAACTTTTCCGAGATACTCCGGTGCCAAAGGCAAGCACAACAAGAAAGCTGAGAATAGAGGAATTTAACAGATGGCTAAGAACCTGGTGTTGTGCTAAAGGTATGGGCTGTTGGGGGTGGGAGGGACCTGGGAGGACAGTAGTCTCTATGCCAAGGACAGACTACACTTGAGTGAGGAAGGAAAGAAAGTGTTGAAGCAGAGGATGGAAGAATATATAGAGGAAGTTTGGAGTTTAAACTAGGAGTGGGGGGTGGCAGTTGGGGAAGAGATATGCAGGGACCACAGGTTGGGAAATCATATGAGCTTACCCCCCATAACAGTGACAAAGGACAAATGGCAAGTACTATTGGTGATGCTAGGAAAGGAGGGCAGGATGGGAGGAGGGAAAGGGTGGAAGGTGGTTACCCTTAATGCTAGGAGCCTTGGGAGGAAAACTGCAGAGTTGCAGGTTCTCTGGCAGAGGAGAGGGGACATTGCAGCCATCACGGAAACATGGGCCACCCAATATAATGACTGGGACCTGTCTGTACCAGGGTACAGGTTATTTCGAGGGACAGGGTGACTGGGAAAGGAGGGGTGGCACTATATGTGAAGGAAGGACTGAAGTGTGTAAGGAGGAAGGGAGGAGGGCAGTACAGAGTCACTTTGGGTGCAAATCCAGGATTCCAAGAATAGGAGTCTTAGAATGGGGTGTGGTACAGGCCACCATCTCAGATGGAGGAGTTAGACAGGAACTAGCGGGACAGATCAGGAGGACCTATGAGAAGGGTAGTGTGGTGATTGTGGGGGACTTCAACATGCCAGAAGTGGACTGGAGCACCCAACAACCAGGAACAGAAGGGAGCAGGTACTGCTGGATGCCTTCCAGGACAGCTTCCTGCTGCAAATGGTCAGTGAACCAACCAGGTTAGGGAATACCCTTGACCTTGTGCTGGCAAATGGGGACTTTGTGAGAGAACTTACAGTGGAGGAACCGCTGTCAGGGAGTGACCACCACTCAGTATGGCTCACATTGGATATGGGCAAGGAAGGAGTGGAATCTGGCACAAGAGTGCTGGACTTCAGGAGGGCTGACTTTGGGAGGATGGGGGAAGTGGTAAAAGGGTACCTGGTCAGAATTCAATCTAGTATGGATACTAACCAGAGATGGAGCTCATAAAGTTGGGGATAGTGGAGGCAACCAAAACCTGCTGCAAAGCCCAGAGCAAGAAGGCTAGAGCTAAGAAACCGAGCTGGTTGAGCAAGGAGGTCATGCAAAAGGTAAGGAAGAAAAGAGCTGCCTTTAGGAAATACAAGAAAACAGGGAGGGGGAGGACAGAGAGGAGTACTTGACAGAATCAAGGAGGAGACAAGGGCAGTAAGGGAGCCAAAGCATCTACGGAACTCAGGCTGGCACAAGGCATTAAGAAGGGGAGAAGGACTCTTTAAGTACATCAGGAGAAAAGGAGCTGTAAGGACACATAGTAAGGATTAGGAAGGAGGGGGTTGGTGGAGCAGGGTATGATAAGGCGGAAGCACTAAATGAGTACTTCTGCTCAGTATTTACTAAAGAGAAGAGGGGGTGACACCCAAGATGGGGTGAAATGGCAGACAGGGGAAAGTGGTGACAGATGGGAAATCATGGAGGACAGAGTTGGAGAGGGTTTGAAGGCACTGAGGGTGGACAAGGCACCAGGCCCAGATGGCATCCACCCCAGGGTACTGAAGAGCTGGCAGAGGTCCTTGCAGGACCTTTGGCAGACCTATTTAATGCCTCACTACATTCGGTGTGTACCTCAGGACTGAGGATGGCTCATGTGGTGCCCTCCACAAGAGTGGCTCCCAAGGATGAACCAGGAAACTACAGACCAGTGAGCTCCACATCCATCGTGGGTAAGCTAATGGAGACTATCCTGAAGGAGAGGCTGGTGGCCCTCTAGAGGCCAAAGGACTACAGGACAGCAGACAGCATGGCTTCATCACGTGGCCGATCCTGCCAAACCAACCTGGTCGGGTTCTATGACTGGGTAACTAGGCAACTGGACGGGGACATGCAGTGGATGTCCTGTATCTGGACTTCAGTAAGGCATTCACCCAGTGCCACATGGAAGGCTGGGAAGGAAGTTAGTAGGCACAGGGGCAGGTGCAATGCTGGTGAGATGGGTAGGAAACTGGCTGCAGGGAAGGCAACAGAGGGTGGTGGTGGGTGGGAGCTCTCACACCCAAGGGCAGTGACGAGTGGTGTCCCACAGGGCTCGTGTTGGGACCAGTGTTGTTTGGGATATTCATTGCAGACATATCATGGGACATCAAGAGCAAGATCAGTCTGTTTGCTGATGATACCAAGGTTGCGCGGTGGTGGATGACCTAGGGGATGGCAGGGGTTGCAGGATGATCTGGCAAAGCTTGAAACCTGGTCAGACACCTGGCAACTGGCTTTAATGCCAAAAGTGCAAGGTGATGCATTTTGGGATGAAGAACCCAAGGAGGACTTACCAGCTAGGGGAGTGCAGCTAGCCCAGACAGAGGGAGGAGAAGGATCTGGGTGTGCTCATCACAGGGTCAATGAACAACTCGGCACAGTGTAGGAAGGCAGCTGCAAAGGCCAACAAAATGCTGGGTTGTATTGCAAAGGTATATCCTCAAGGAGGGAGGAGGTGATTCTGCCACTGTATAGGTCATTAGTTAGACCACACCTGGAGTACTCGTGCAGTCTCACGTCCGATCTGAAAAGGGACATTAAGTTACTGAGGGAGTGCAGCGAGGGCGACAAAGATGATCAAGGGTCTGGGGACTTATCATATGAGGGGAGGTTGAAGGAGTTGAACATGTACTCACTGGAGGAGAGGAGAGACAGGGGGGACATGATTGAAACCTTTAAATACATGAAAGGAATAAACAAGACAGGTACAGAGGGGCTGTTCAAAGTAAGGGAAGGGAGGGCCACCAGGGGCCATGATATGAGACTGGAGCGAGGAAGGTTCAGGAGGGAGATGAGGAGACACTTTTTTACAGAGAGGGTGGTGGCTGGGTGGAATGCGTTACCTGCAGAAGTGGTATGCAGTAGAACAGTGGACTGCTTCAAACGAGGATGGGACAGGACAAGGGGGAGGGTTAATGAAGGGGAAGGGTGGAAGGGAAGGGCAGCTGCAGAATAAGGGGTGCTAGCTGCACATTCGAGCAGACTTGATAGACCTCTAGGCCTTTATCTGCTGGCAAATTTCGTATGTTCGTATGTTCGTACCTCAACCTGTTAAGAGCACGTTACAACAGACCATAAACCTTTTATGATGCTACTAGTGTTTTGCGAGCCCTGAAGGTGAAATTGGCATGGTCCGAGTAACTGATATTAGGCTCATAGTCTTGAAACCAGGAGCAGAAATTGCCTTGTGGTGCAAGGTGGAAGTAGGTCCCCAAGGTCTGGATTATGATGCCTTGATGGAGCCACACCACAGCGAGAAAGAAGACCCAGTCTTAGTGGCATAGAGTGTAACCACCATAACCAAAGAGCAGATCCCTGTCTGTGTGTTAAACTTTAGGGACTACCCTGTGTAATTACACCACACCCAACCAACTGCCAAACTTCTTAAGGTAAATCTTCAAGATATTGTGGAATCCAGTGATGAAGTGAATATACTAATAGCCCAGTAACCAGTGTTAATGGAGTCAGTTGGAAACCCTGAACAAACTGCTGATCAGTGTTGGACAGACAAAATTGACCTGGGTATGTCTGAAATCATGGAACGACCAAAGAGAGATGTTCTGAAAATGGTAGAAAAGCACCAAGATGCATTCAGTAAACACCCATTAGACTGTGGACAGGCTCTTTCCATGCAGCACCATACTGCCACTGGACACCACCCTCCTGTAAGAGAGTGATTCTGCCCTATTCCTGTAGCCATGTACAACCCTTCAAAAACATACTGTGTGAAATGAATAAGGGGCATTTGATCTGAGAAAGCCACAGCCCATGGGCAGCCTATAGTGCTTATAAGACGAAAGATGGCAAAATTATGTTCTTCTTCTTTGATTATCAAAAACTGAACAATGTCACCCGTAAACATTCATATCCTCTCCCTTGCGCAGAAGATTCCTTAACTGCTTTCAAATCCACCTCCATCTTCTCCACATTTGATCTAACCAGTGGGTGCTGGCAAGTCCCAGTTGCAGCAGGAGACCAAGAAAAGACCACATTTGTCACACCTATGGGCCTGTTTGAATTTACTAGGATGCTTTTTGGGCTCTGTAATGCCCCTGGGACTTTTCAAACAGTAGTGAAATACTGATTGGTGAGCTGAAATTTTGATACCCTACTGTTCTAGCTTGACAATATCATTATCTATTCAAAAACTCACCAAGAATACCTGCAACACTAAGGTTTTTGAATGACTGGCCAAGTATGGCCTTAAAGAGCTGGTGACACGTTCAGGAGAACTTTAACAAAATCAAATATTTAGACACAGTTCAGCTTGTATTTCCCATTAGTGCTGTATTCCTCCTCCCCATTATTTATTATTGAAGTCATCTGTATGAAAACAGGATCTTTGCTCCTGAAGAGTGTGTCTATTCCTGCTGCTTTCTCCCTAAGTCACAGAGCACTGCTTGTGATATCACAGTTACTCCCATGGCAACAAATTATGATGTCACAACAGAGGATTATGACTTGAAGTAGGGAGTATGCTATAGAGGCAGATGGACGCAAAAGAAACTCTAAGGGATAAAGATCAAATATTCATGCAAATTTGCTTAGTAATAAATAACGGGGAGGAGAAAGATATAAAATATAAATGGAATGCAGGTGGAATTACCCAATTATTATTCTTTTTAAACTTTTCTTTGAGGTGTCAGTAGCTCTTTAAGGTCAAACCTTCTAAATGCCTTCTCCTGAAATCATAGGTGAACTGTCTGGGAGATATAATGTCTGCCAAAGGAGTGTCTCATGATCCAGAGGAAGCTGAAGCTGTAAAAGAAAGGTACAATCCAGTGACCATCTGGGATGTCTGAAAGTTGTGGGGTTTTGTGGGGTACCAATGTAGAGTCATAAAAGACTTTGCCTAACTTGCTTCCCTGCTACACTAGCTACTCAGCAGGTCGACACAGAACAGTCCTGTGAAGTGGACTGGGACCCAGCAAGAGGCCTTTGAGAAACTGAAACTGATATTAACAGAAACACCATGTCTAGCATATCGGACTACAAGAAGCCCTTCCAGGTGTATACAGATGCCAGTAACTTGGGCCTTGGAATAGTGCTGGCCCAAGAATAAGATGAAGTTGAACATGTGATAGCTCATGCAAGCCTTGGTCTGAGAAGTTCAGAGCATTAATGATGAACACTACAGCTCCTTCAAATTGGAGTTCCTGGCACTAGCGTGGGCCATAACAGAGAAGCTTTATCATTACTTGGCTGCTACCCCCTTCACGATCTTCACTGCCAATAATCCTTTGGTACATCTAAACACAGCCAGATTTAAAGCTCTGGAACAGAGATGGGCATCAAGATCAGCAAACTATATTTTCTTTATCAAGTACCAATCTAGAAAAACAAATGTAAATGCTGGTGCTCTGTCCAAACTAATCAGACTGAAGTAGAGACTGATGACACATCCAAGGAGAATCTGGAAAAGCCACTCTTTCTTCAGGTTCCCACTGAGGTTGCGCATGCCTGTTGCCAAATCCATCCAGAGACCCATCTTAAGCGTGAACCGGAATTTGCAAACAGACTTGTGGAACAAGGAGATCTGTGGGTGCAAATACAGAATCAAAGCCCGATAGTTCATCAAACAAAAGATTTAATAGAAGAAGGACAGAATCCTGTCCTAGAAGCATGAAAGTAAGCAGACCCAGAAATAGTCAAATTGTGGATACACAAAAAGCACCTGGCGATAGAGAACTCTCAGCTAATCCGTATAAGCAAGACCCAAACACCCACTGTGAGGTAACGCAAATTGTTTTTCCACAAGGTAGTGTGCCTGTAGTTCTTGAGGTTTATCACAATCTATCCAGAAATTTTGGACACAAGAAAATGATAGCCAGCGTCCACAGACATCTTTACTGGATTGGGATGCAGGCAGACATACAGCAATTATGTGAAGAATGCCCAGCCTGCAGTCACAGATGCAATGCTAAATGCAACCAAAAGTCCCCACTTCAGGCCATTGTCAGTAATGCACCTCTTGCAGATTAGTTGCTTTTGATCACCTCAAGTTGGAGCCCAGCATAAATGGCACTACTTATGCCCTCACCATAACTGACCATTACTATAAGTTTATTGTAACAATACCACTCAAAGATCTCACTGCTCAAACAACAGCCGGCATCTTCTTGTGTCACTTTGTCCCCTTTGCAGGAGCCAGAGAATAAAAAACACTGCCTATCGTTCTCAGTCCAATGGACTTTGTGAGAGAGTGAACCAGACATTGACCGGAATGTTGAGAGCCCTACAAGAGCACTGTCATCTGCATTGGCACACAATTCTTCCAGAACTTACCTACTTACATAACAATACAGTCTGCTGTTCCACTGGTTATACCCCATACTACCACATGCTCACCCGCCATGGTTGTCTGCTGATATACTTCATTTTGGACATTCGCTGAGACAAAGCCTCAGTTAAACTTCCAGACGTGGACTGAGTACAAGATCACTACTGTAGAATGCAGGAAGCTGGACAAGTAGTGGGTGAGCACATGAACCAAGTTTAGCAGTTGCAGAAGGCAGCATACAATACCAAAGTTAACACAACACCTGGGTCATAGTTTAGCCCCGATCGAAGGTGGCAGCTTAGGTGCTAAGTTCCTAATACTGCAGGGCAGAATCCTTCATCATCCGACTGCTGGGGACATTTCTAGCACTCTATCTACAGATTAAATTGGTGAAGAACTTACCTGCATCTCACAATTGCCTTCATTTATCTGCTGGCTGCTGAATCCAAACTTAAATCCAGAACATCAGAAATCTCTGAGGCCCACATCATGGCAGCATCTCTGACTGCAAAGCCAGAGCCTACAAGGACAGAACAAATGTTCAATCAGCTGATTTCACAGATGGCTCAGATGACTATAGTGATTAACACTATCAGCCAAACTATGCAAGCTATCGAGGTCAGGCTTTTTCAATCAGAGCGGCATCTCTGGGCCCATAATGTTGCCATCTAAGAAATAACTGTTACAGCAAGAGAACAAGCCCAGGTAATACACTTGCTCCAAGAAAAAGTGGATGACCTAGAAAACCATAGCCGCTGCAATAACTTTCGGTTTATCTGCTTTCCCAAAGTTACGGAACAGCAAGACACTATTGGTTTTCTTAAGAAGGAGCTCCCACAACTGCTGGACCTCCCTCCCGGCACAACACTGCAAATTGAGCAGGTGCATCGCTCCCTTGCCCCCCCCTCCCATGCCTGGGGAACATCACCGTCCTATCCTGGCACACTTTTTGGACTTCAGGCGGAAAGAGCAAATATCTGCAGAGGCCAGGGCTTTGGGGTAACTATCATAGAAAATGGTCAGCAGATCCAAATCTTTTAAGACTATTCCCGTGAGCTATCGGAGAGGCGTAAGGCTTTCATGGATTGCAGAAGAATCCTACACAAAAGAAATCTTACATTTTCCTTACACTATCCCACCACCATGAGGGTCATCCACAATGGTGTCCCTCTTCTCTTCTCCTCCCCAGAAAGCTTAATGGACTTTTTACAGAAAACTTTCCTGGAAGAGTTTAGAAGTCCGGGGATCTCTGTTGTCACTGAACGCTGTCTCCCAACCCCACAAGTGGACACCGAGAGGTTCACCTTCTCGCATAACCCACCAGCCATCTCTTTGGTTCAAGTCTTTGAGGCTTCCCTACCCCCTCGGAACAAGAAGCACCATATTTCCCAGTGACATGAGCACCAAGGACACCCGGCTGATGGGAGGAAGGAGGCAGCTCCCACAGAACAGGATGGCATGGATTTTTAGCCCTTTCATTCCCCCAACAAATTCATTGTGTTGCAGGATCTTGATGAGCACTCTGATCACCCCAGAGAGACAAACACACCACAGCATAACCCTGGCCAGACAAGCCCATCTCAGGGAAAGAAAACATGGGACTTGGTGGCGTCTGGCTCATGGAAAAACACTACCGCTGTCGAGGAACAGGCCTCCCCATGTTCTCCTCCATAAGAACTTGTAACTGGTGGTTGCAGTATGGAGCCGATGGATCTGGAGGGCAGAGAGAATTTAATGTGAGGCTGCCAGATAAGTGCAACTATTCTGATTTTATCCCAGGGGAGTGGGGAGGGGGGGGAGTGAAATTCTCTAAGGGCCCCTCCTTGGCCTTCTCAGGGAGCCCTTGGGGTTTTTCCTCTCTTGTGCGTCCCCGATGCTCTGCTGGGAGCTCTGATGGATCTTAGTGCTGAAAAAGTTTCACTGATCTTAGAATATATTTGGTTTCACTGGTGCTGAGACAGTCGCTTTGCAGTCAGATGCTGGACACTGGCAGGCCTAGCTCACCGCTTCCTGGCTTATCATTCATCTACCCTGAATCTGGACTGCTATTCATGCAGCTCAATGGAACTTGGACTGCCTAATGTTTCCCTTTATTGTAATACTGAGATCTGAGCAATAAAACTAATAGGGTAATATGTTATTAGAGAACAACTGATTACATGCTACATTGGCTTGCTTCTCATTAATGGGAAGCATTACCCTGGTAAGAGCATGATAAGCTGAGAGACCCTCAGTCCTTTTTGCAGCAGAAAGGCTGCCTCAGCACTCTTCTCCCCCCCACTTGTTTCTTCTAGCATAATTAGGGAGATGGCTCGGACATCAATCAGGAGGGCATTTATGGACTCTACTCTTCTTCTGTCTGACACCTCCCTTAGGTACCATGTGGCTGAGAGATAGGTCACAAGGGAGCAACTTGAGGTCTTCTTTCCTCCTCACCACTCTCAAGCCCCCTCTCCTAATAATGGTGCTCTGCTGGATAGCTGGCACATGCGGTTGGTTCAGATGCAGGTACCCCCCATGTCACCTCACAGTGCTGTGGAGTCTCCTGAGCTGTCCTCGAGGCTACACATAGTGGAACCTAGACAGTAGAAGATGTTCCTCTATCTCCCCCACAAGAAAGAAATAGATGGCCTTGGCGACTGGTTTGCCGGCCCAACTATTTCTCTCCTACTAACAGACCTGGCGTCTGGCCAGGATCATGATTATGTAAATAGTTCTAGTAGACAATGGGCTGTTTGCTCCTTACAGTGGTATTTGAAGTTTATTAACTAGCAACATGTTTAAGGATACTTTAGCAGAAATGTTTATGGTTTAAATGTTTCATAAAGGAAAGGTCCCCTGAATATTTCCTGCAGGGAACGCCGGAATAGACCCTAGCCTCATCATTGGTATACTTGAAGCCCACTTTTAGCTTGAACTGTCCTTTACTGGATCATGGATACCTACATAGGTACACCTGGAATGTTCAGGGTCTAAACACCCTGGTAAAGCACAAGCAGGTGTTAGCACACCTAAAGAGGCTGAGGTCCTCTCTGGCATTCTTGCAGGAAACCAAGCTAATGATCATGACAGGGTAGCTAGGGATTGGGTGGGTCAAGTTCTCTCTTCCTCTGCCCCCACCAAAAAGAAGGGTGTAACCATACTCCTTCACAAAACTCTTGAATGGACTCCAACCCAAATTAAAAGAGATACACAAGGGCGGTGGGTTCTGGCGCTTATGAACACACCAGAAGTCCCCCTCATTCTGGGCAACATTTACGGCCCGAATGAAGATGCTCTGACATTCTATCATGAGGTGGCTCAGGCTCTGGGTACCCTGGTTCAAACCTCTGCCCGATGATTCTTGGAGGAGATTTTAACCTTTCCCTAACACCCCAGGTGGACCACTCCTCCTCAACTCAAGAGTATCATCCCAGAGCTAGACTAGCTTTACAGCAGTTGTTTGAAGATGTAGGGTTGATGGACATTTGGTGGATTTTTCACCCCCCCCCGAAAGAAGGACTATACTTTCTTCTCCCCAGTGCATGGCTTCCACAGTTGGATTAATTACTGGCTGGTCTCACCTGAGGTAGCCCAATGCTCGGTGGACTAAAAGATCATCTCAGGCGGTGTCCATCCCAATCCTGGCCCTAGAAGCTCAGGCCACACACAAACTCCAGGTGCCCTTATCCTTGCAACCATTAATATCTACAGCCTACTACCAAAGCTGGATGTACTCCAAGCCTTCATATGCCAACACAACCCTGACATTCTTGCAGTGGTGGAAACTTGGCTGACTCCTAAAGTTCCTGACTCGGCAGTAACAATACAGGGCTACAATGTCCACAGGCTGGACCGGATATCCAAAAAAGGCAGTGGTTGTGCAATCTATATCAAAGACTCCCTGTCATGGCACCCTGTAGCAACTCCATCACTTTCTGCCTCAGCCCAGACTCTGCCAATAAAAATTGTCATAAGTCTCAACCATAAAGCCCTGACTATTGTCTCCGTATACATCCTGCCCAGGGACCCTAAACATGGCTTCAACAACGTCCTAAACTTTATCAACTCTCATCCTCCTGAAGCTGAATTTATTCTACTAGAGGATTTCAACATAAACTGGTTAGCATCAGGTGCCAGTGCCTATAAAGACTCCATCTCAGCTGCTAACCTCACGCAAATGGTAAACTCCCCTACTAGGATTAACTACAAGACTGGCACCAGTACCCTCCTGGATTGGGTCCTCACCACTCACCCCACAAGGATTTCTCATACGACCATTCTCCCAGACTCTCTCAGTGACCACTCCCTAGTCATATGTGCATGATCTAACAAATTCCTTAAGCCCCCTCCCAAAATTATCACTAGCAGAGTCCTTCCTTGTGGAAAACTTCCACATCTCAAACAATACCTGCTTCTACCAGACTGGCTACCCATCTACGAAGCAACAGATGTTAACTTGGCTCTTGATCACTTCATCTCAATTTTCAACAAATCCTGCAACCTCTTTGCCCCTGCTAAAAGATGCAAAACAAAATCTCTCTCTAACCCATGGCTCACTGCGGCTCTTCTCTCACAGCTGAAACTAAGGGACCACCTCTGGGCAGTTGCCAGGACCACTGGAAAACAACTCGACATCCAAAATTACAAGCAAGGACAAAATGCCTGCACAAAAGCCATCCAGCTCACAAAATCCACCTATTACAAAGAAGCTCTCACCAATAAATGGGGAAATGGTCGTGCTTTCTGGGTCAATATCAAGGATGTCATAGGGAAGCAGCCAAAAACCTCTCCAGCCATGTTAATGGTTGATGGATCCTCAACCCTCGACCCCAAGGTGATCACAAACATCTTTAACACGGCTTTTTCAGACCTTAATGCTGTCCTACCCCATGACTTTTTTGAAAACAGGGCCTACTCCCCAAATACCTCAGCCCCACAGTCTAACCATCCCCTCTTCTACTTCAGGGAGGTAAGGCTGAATGAAGCTCGCTGCTATATTACTGCAGCTATCTCTAAATCTAGATCTAGTAGTGACACCCTGTACCTTAAGCTTCTGTTGCTCATGCTTGATGAGGTAATTCATCCATTAACAAAAATCCTAAACCTTTCTCTCAGCTGTGGAAAATTCCCGGACTTATGGAAAACAGCCACCGTGACAACTGTCCATAAAAGTGGGGATAAGATGAATCACTCAAATTATCACCCTATCTCCATACTGCCCCCACTCTCTAAGGCAGTCAAGCACATCGTGGCTGATCAACTTACTGACCACTTGGATAAATACAATACACCTTGTCCACAACAACACAGTTTCCAGAAAGGTCATAGCACCACCACAGCCCTTCTTGAGTTCACTGGAGCTTTGCACAAATCCCTTGACAACAGCCTTCTCACAGGGGCCGTTTTCATCGACCTCTCCAAGGCCTTCGATACAGTACACCATGGACTACTAATTGACCAACTACTGAATGCCAGGCTATCACCTGACTCTTCTCTCTGGTTTAAAAGCTACTTAGAAAACCAGTCGCAGAAAGTAAAAATTGCTGACACTCTTTCTGACACCCTGCCTGTTCGCTCGAATGTCTCACAGGGATCCATACTGGGCCCCCTCCTTTTTAGCCTTTTGTTAAACTCCCTCCTTTACCACTGCTCTGAGCAGATCATACTATATGCCAATGATGCTGTTGTATTCTCCACTTACAAAGATCCTGCAACTCTTCAACACAACCTTCAACTTGGTTTCAGTTCTGTAGAGACATGGTTTCTTAATCTAAACTGGTCCTCAATGACAAGAAAACCAAATCTATGCTTTTCTGCAGCTCTCATAACCCACACAAGCTACACCACTTGGCTATCTCCACCACCCAGGGGAACACTCTAAATCAGGTGGGGTCCTTCAAATACTTAGGGATACGGCTTGACCCTAATCTCTCCTATGGACCTCACATAGATAATGTAGCTAGAGCTGCTAATACATGGTTTGGTCTCCTCTACAAACACAGACAACACCTCACACCAGAAGCTTTGAAGGTTGCAGTCCTGAGCTCTGTGATCTCTGTAATAGACTATGGTCTCATCATTTATGGCTCGGCCACAACCACAACCCTTAGACACCTCTCAACTGCCTTAAATAAGGCATGTCGGCTCATCACTGGTGCTCACCATCTCACCCACACATGTGACCTGTACACCCAGATCGGCTGGCTCCAACTATCAAACCGCATAAAGTTTCTCACCTGCTGCATGGTGAAAAAAATCTACCTTGGCCTTGCACCTTCTGGGGTCTCAACTCTGTTATAACACCGAACCAACAAACGGTGCCTTTGGAAATCCACACTACAGCTACTGAAAGTCCCCCACTGTCACACTTCACAGGGACAACACTCTTTTGCTTATCGAGCGCCACTCTGGTTCAATGGCCTCAACCCTACCATCTCCTCTGCCCCAACAATTGGTATGTTTAAAACTAGGCTCCGGGACTATCTCACTACCAACAGCTCCTGTGACTGCCTAACTTAACCTTGTTTCTCCACTTCCCTGCCTGCTCTAGTAGTCCCCCCCACACTGGATTCTACCTCACATCTTGGTATACCCAATGTTGCACTTTTCACCCTCTCCCCACCCTACCTACATTCCTTCTTCCCCCTTCCCCCTTCCCTCTTCCTTCTCCCTATGACTCTGGCACTTCTTATCTCTTGTCTGTTTTCTCTGACAAATGCCGCTGGCTACCTTGCTTACAGTGTTACCCTTGAATTGTATTAATCTGTAATCTGCTTGCAATGTCCACATTGTTGTAATATCTGTCTTGATGTTCCCCATAATTTTTATTTGATGTGGAACCTTTGTAAAACAACCTTGGCTCAAAGGTATTTGTAATCCTAGTGTAACCCCCCTGTTACCCAGGGTTACTAGAATCCCAGTAAGATCTAGTGGTAGGCAGGGAAGGCAGCTTGTGAAACTCCAGTTAAATGGATTTCACACTGTCTCACTCTGTTCTCAGTCTCAGCTGAGACTGAAGGATGATATCATTTAGAACTGTCGCAGCTGCATAAGCCACATTGAAATGTTGCAGTTGGAGGTTAGAGTAGAACTTTGGGCAATTTGAAGTCAGTCTGTAGTGTTCAGTAGAGTGTGTGCAGTCTGAAAGAGGTGCTCTGCTGTAAGCAGGCCCTCAGAGCTCTAAGCTCTGACAAAGAGCTATTATTTTGGTATAGGTGTGTGTTCTCACCTGAAGAGGAATGCAATAAGAGCATATTGAAGTGGTGGAGACCGCTTTCAATGGTTCAGGGCCCCATCCCTGCGGGGATGGGAGGAAGGAATCAGCCTGCTTCCAAGGGCAAACCACCTTGGTCCAGCTAGGGAAAAGAAGCTGCCTTGTTTAAGTTCATGCTGAGGCACCAGAAGCTCTGGAAGAGAGTTCCTTGAGGAGGAAACGCCTGTGGGGCACCTGCAACCTAAGGGTGAGTTCACTCTGCTAAAGGGCCATGTGTTTTCATCTGCATCAAGATGAAACTAAAGGGACTGTTACTGTGGGGTCAGGAAAAGACAGCCAAGTACAGTTTGAAAGATGTGGGGAGTGGACTGCTTAACTCTGTGGGGCGTCTAGAGTAATGGACAAAGCCACTTATTAAGTATGCTCAAGTCCAGCACAAATGGGATGTAAAGACAGTAGACTGAATGTGAAATACATTTAAAAAGAATCTACACAGCAAAGTGTTTTAAAGGATGAGGTGTTACAGTCCAGAGAAATGGCCCAGTATGAATTATGGGAGTGAGAGGTGGGAGACCCCCCATCAGTAGTAACCAAATTCACCTCTACGGATTTGCTCTGGGACACCTGTTGCTTTCTCTCAGGTACTTGACCAGTGCCTGGGAAAAGTACCCAGACGTGGGATTTATGAGGCATATTCCCTGATGGAGCAGAAGTGCTCATAGATGGTTTAGGGAGCCACCAGTAAATGTTTCCATGGTATATAGAAAGTGTCCAAGTGGCTGGCAAGGGAGCCGAGCCAGGGAAAACCCAGAGCAGCATACAAGTTCGGGCTGTGTGCCCAGTGTGTTTCAGAGCCTGAGGGCTAAAGTGATGAGGATGTGTTCTGGTCTCCTTAAATCTGCATTACCAGGAGTGTAGCCTCGTGGGGGTCCATCTATGCTTTGTTTATTCTGTTGGATGTGAATAAAAGCCACACTTTAGAATCCCACTTTTGGTATTGGACATTACAGTTATTGCTTCCCTTGTCCAGAGTTACTTGGGTGCCCCTGTACAGAGTAGCCAAACCTAGCCAATATGCCAAGTGACATATTCCTCCCCGAACCCTACCCACCAGTTAGAGTTGTCAAGATAGAAATGGCATACCTGGGTGGGGGTTACACTAGACTTGATAAATAAAAAATAAATAAATGCCAATGGTCATATCAGACCACTCCCCAGTCCACCTTCATGTTCTATGGGGTTCTAACACTCCCAAATCCTCCTCCTGGAAGCTTGACCCTTTACTTTTGAGGGATCCAGAGTTTAAGCAGTGGGTAACCACTGAAACAGGTCGTTTTTTGGCAGACCGCCCCCACCACACACCTTACCAGGGATCACCTGGGAAGCCCTTAAAGCCACCCTTCAGGGTGCCATAGAGATTTGCAGCCAGATGTCAGAAAAGTAGAGAACACCTTCTAAGCTCCTAAGAGGCACAATTAAAAACACTAGAAACTACAGCCAAACAAATACCAAACTTTAGTTTACACCCCCCACTGGGTAGGGAAATGATTAAAGTCTGACTGGAGATAAATGACCTACTGGCTTGTAAGGCAGAAGTGGCCATTTTATGGCTGCAACATAAATACTGGGAGGAAGGAGAGTGGAGGGGGTATTCGCATATAGGCTAAGAAAACAACAAGCCAAAAGGCATATCTCCGGACTTAGGGAATACAAAGGGAAGACCCATACAGACTCAAATCACATTAATGCCATTATGAAGCAGTACTATACAGCCCTATACACCTCTACTAGGGTTATGGATCAGGATAAAGTGATGGGCTTTCTCTCTTCCTTTCAGCTCCCCAAGCAGGCAGCCTTGGTGTACTTGCCCATTTCTCCAGCAGAAGTGAGATCTGCCTTAAAAAACATGAATACTGGTAAGGCCCCTTGGGGAGACGGCTTTCCCACTGAGTTCTGGCAATTGCTTTCCCCTCCAATCTCCCCTCTTCTCAGTCTCATGTATAATGAAGCACTTACAGCTGGTATCCCCCCAACCCACTCTTCGAGAAGCAGCCATTACTGTCTTTCCCAAGAAAGGGAAGGACTCTGCCTTGACCTCAAGCTACCAACCTATTTTACTGATTAATGTGAACATTAAGCTTTTTGCAAAAATGTTGGCCTCTAGAGTGAACCCACTCCTCCTAAACCCTTATTCACACTTCCCAAGTGGCCTTTGTTCCTGGATGATACAGCAGAGACCATATTCAATCTATGGTTAACCTTATGCATCGGGCAAGATCCATTCCCACTCCAGCGACAGTGGCAGCCATAGATTTTGAGAAGGCTTTTGATTCTCTGGAGTGGGACTATCTCACACTAGTCCTCCAACACCTGGGATTCGGGGAGCGCATTAGGGGCTGGATTACAGCACTGCATCATCAACCCATGGCCAGAATCTTGACCAATACAGTCCTGTTTGAGCCCTTCCCCTTGGGTAGGGGTACTAGACAGGGCTGCCCGCTATCCCCTTTACCTTTTGTTTTAGCTGTAGAACCATTGGCAGCTGCCAAATGACAACACCCTAACATACATGGTGTCCCCATTGGGAACACATCATATGTCACTTTCATGTATGCAGATGAACTGCTAGCACCCATGACTGAACTAGAGACTCTACTTCCTGCCCTTTTCAGTCGACTATCAGACTTCATGGAAGACTCTGGTCTGAAGATGAATAGATCTAAGACTGAAGTTCTCCCCCTCAATCCCAGATGTACTATGACTCATGTAGCCTCATTCGGATTACATTGGGCTCCTTCCTCACTGGTATATCTCAGTGTTCATATCTCTCCAGATATCTCCAGGATGTGGGACCTTAACCTGAAACCATTAGTAGCGGAGCTTAAAACTGAGTTGGACAGATGGAAAACATTACATCTTACCTTTGCTGGGAAAATCTCAGCCCTTAAAATGATCACAGCCCCTAAGATTTTATACCAACTCTCTCATATACCTTTGGAATTGCACATTAAGTGGTTTCAGATCATAGATACCACTATCAGAAACTTTCTGTGGGAGCAAAAAAAAACTCGATACAGCAGGAATAAACTGAGATCCCATGGGAGGGATGAAGGTTGGGGCCCGCCATGGCTGGAGGGATATAAATAGGCATATTCAACTACCCACACACTTAAATGGTTTGCTAGACTGGCCCCTGATTCTCTACAGTGGCTACACTTGAAGCAATCACTTGCTCAGGTGCATAGCCTCCCTCTTCTGCTCTATAACCCTCTTCCTAAAAACATGGCCGCGTACCCAACCATTGCTCCTTCAGTCAAGATTTGGATTAAGATACATAATTAAATTAAAGTGAACCCCAGACCTCTTTCTTGTACCCTTTTGTACAACAATAGGCAGATTCTAATAGATAATAAGCTCATCCCATGGCCCCATTGGGAGCAAAAAAGGCATCACCACACTAGCAGGTGTATTGGACAAGGATGGGGAAGGGTTGCAGTCCTTTCAAGAATTAGATAAGGGGAAAGGGCTGAGGAAATCAGAATTCTGGAGGTACTTGCAGCTTCACAGCTCCATATCAGCCTACTTAAAAAACAAGCCTGACAATAGCTCCATGCCTGAGAAGGTTACTGGGTGGCTTTCTCACTCAAAGGACAAGCCAGCAGGATTTATGCTGCACTAAGGGACAGTATTCCATCTCAATCCTTGGAATCTAAAACCAAATGGGAATAAGCTCTAAATACTGCCATTGATGATGCTCAATGGAAATTATGTTGGAGGCTGTCACATTTTAATTACCTTGACATGAGGAGTAAACTTATGCAGAACAAAATCCTTCACCATTGATACATAATGCAAGATATATTGTATAAATGTAAACTTATCGATAACAATCTCCATTCGAGGTGTCAAACCAAGGTGGAGGATTTATATCATACTCTGTGGCAATGCTACCTGATAACTCCTTTTTGGATGGCAGTATGCCGGCTGGTCACCCAAATCATCGGCTCCAGGATAAGACTGGACCCTCTCTTTTGGATACTTGTAATCCCCCTACAGGACCTTCGACTCCCTTCTCACCAACAATGCTGGCTTGCCCTGCTTAGCATTCAGTTGAAGTGGCTCATACTGCGTTGCTGAAGAATTACTGACATCCATTCCCTCTCACAACTCTTTAACTCACTTACTCATATGACCTCACTAGATCACCTAACACATGCCATAACTAATAAACTAGCTAAATATTACTCCTGCTGGAAACACCTTCTCTTATACTTAAAACACAGAACAGGGATAGGCTGACCAGCCTCTCCTGGACACACTGTTATTACTTTGTGATGCTTCCCTGGCAGCTACCTGTGAAAGTTCCTGCTACATGTTAAGTTGGTGCTGCCCCTTCTATATCAAGAGAATTTATATCTTAAGAGTTGTTATCTGGTCCATTCTGGTTTATGTTTATCTTACAGGTAAGAGAAGTCACCCCAGGAAATATAGGATTGCTGAAGGCTGACAATGCACACCACTCATTTAGATGATGTATCTACCCCCTCACCCTTTTTTCCCCCTCCCTGGTAGGTGCTGCTCCTTCTGTACCCTTAACTAGCACTCTTATAGTTAGACTATTTACTGTGTTAAACTGCATTGAAATCCAACAGATAGTAGTGTGCAAGGAACCACAGTGCACTGTTGCTTGCTAGTACAAAACAATATTTACTGAATTTTCAAAGTGCACAAGTCATAACAAAAAGCAAGAGATCAGTGTAGCTGCCCCTAGTGCCTCGACTACACGAGTCTTCAAGGGGATAGACTCTAGGGGCAGTTACACTGAACTCCTGCTTTTTGTTATGACTTGAGCACTTTGAAAATTCAGTAAATATTGTTTTGTACTAGCAAGCAACAGTGCACTGTGGTTCCTTGTTCACTATACTATCTGTTGGATTTCATAATTACAGAGGTTTACTGCCTCAGTTCCGTATTGCAGCAACAACTGTTACGTGTTAGCACAGTGAAGCTTTTTTTTTGTCCATTTCTTAAATTGCATTGACCTCTTTACCTGTAACTGTTTGTAACTGTTTAGTGTACTACAAATCCTGTTGTATCTTAGTACTATGTATTATGCTTGAAAAATCAATAAAAATCTATTAACGAGAAACAAAAAAACACAGCACCATTTCTACTCAGTGAGAGAGTCTTGCTGAATCAGACCCGGAGACTGTCACAGGCTATCCTCTGAGTGGGAACCAGAACCTTATCAAATTATTGCCATTCCCTACCCTGAAGTTCCTGTCTGCAAGATACAGATCTAAAGCAGAAAAGCTACTAAGATTGTAAACTGCAAACTTCTCAAACCACGTACATTTAGAGAAGGCTCAGAGGAAACAACTGATTTTGACTCCACGCTGAAGGAGAGGTAGAAACATTTCATGAATGTATCCACCAACATAGGGTCCTCTATGTAGTTCTATGCTAACCCATGGGTTCACCTGCCCAATGTGAACCCTCACTATCCCATTCTCTTGAGTCTGCAGTGAGCCCCTTAGTGACAGACCTTCCTGTAGTAGTGTGTTCTCTTTCTGAGCCTTCAGTTCCTCCAACTTGCAGGTCACAGAGATCCACATTTGGAATTTCCCAAATGCACCTGGGAAACAAAAACCAAGGGGAAGAGTGCACAATGGTGGTGGGGGGGGTACTAACAACAACAAAAATGGAAAGGGACCGGGGAGTAGTCATATCAATCAATCAATCAGTCAATCAAAGTCTTTATTTATTTATAAGATGACCTTAAGGTAGACAAGTAATGTGAGAAGGCAGTAAAGAGGGCTGTGGGGATATTAGGATGCATAGGGAGAGGCATCACCAGTAGAAAACAAGAAGTTGTTATCCCTCTGTAAAGACAGTTGGTGAGACCCCATCTGGAGTACTGCATGCAGTTCTTTAGACCCCATCTCCACAAGGACATAGACATGATGGAGGCAGTCTAGAGGAGGGCAATTAAAATGGTGCAGGGTCTGCAACAGAAGCCACGTGAAAAGAGACTAAAAGAGCTTAATATGTATATCCTTGAGGAAAGGAGGGGGGGGGGACATGATAGAAACTTTCAAATACCTCAAGGAAATAAAGTCCGAGGGGGAAGAATCTTTCAGAAAAAGAGATGTGTAAGAACAAGGGGGCACAATTTGAAGAAGGGGGGACTGCTCAGGGACTTTGTGAGGAAATATTTTTTCATGGAGAGGGTGGTGGACACATGGAACCACCTTCCTGAGGAGGTTGTGGGATCAAAAACAGTGGGGGAATTCAAGAATGTATGGAACAGACATAAGGCAATTATAGTGGGGGGGTAGGAGGAAGTAGGCTGTTGGTTAACTAGAATCTTCAGCTTTTCCAATAGGTAGGGAGTTGGGCAGACTAGGAGGGCCAAGAGGTCCTTATCTGCTGTCAAAGTCTATGTTTCTTTGTTTCCCCTGAAATGACTTGTGATGACAGATTGAGTCCCTTTTTTTAAGTAGCCTGTGAAGCAAAGTAAAAGAGACATGGTCACTTAAGCTGTCATACAAATATAGAGGTGATAGATGTTATGTATATTCCTTGCATAGTAGGTGTTATGCCAAATAACTCTAGCAAGTTTAGAAGTGTTAAGAAAATGTTATGAATAGTACTAGAAGCAATAGTAAAGAGTTATAAAGTGTAAAGAGGGAATACATGGGGACATGTATTTTTAGGTGGGCCCGAATAGTGTCATACACTTTTAGGGGCCCTACGAAATGGAGGTACCTCTGTGAGACTCCCCCTGTATCTGTAGTATGGGTGGCAGAAGAGGCTGTGGGGCCCTTTGTTCAATAAACTCGAGATTCCCTCACTTTTAATTGTGTTACTTTGACCACCTTGCAGGTAGTTTCACAATAATAGTTATGAAAAGTTTTGGTTTTTCCTCTACTTTCAGGGCTGCTTACTGATGCCTGCCCACCCCCCACCCGAGCAGGGAGCATAAATCAGGGTAGGCCAAGTGCTGAGACAGCTGTCCTACTCCAGCATGTGATGTCTGTTTTTGTTCCCTAGCTGTGGTTGGGCTCGGGCTTGAGGTCCTAGAGCCAGAACCCAGGGTATGTTTTTTGGAAAGAAGATTCTGTAAAGTGGCAATTTGAACTTGTACTGAGCTGGGAGAATGTTGTGGATGACTGTGAGGAGTAACAAGAACCTAGGGCTTACGTGTTGGTTGTTGAATCCAGTTCTGTCAGCTCCACTGTGGTGCCTCCTCTATGGTCTGTGTTTTCGGGTGGCAGTCATCCACCATTGACGTCCCATAGTGTTGGCAGTTGGTTGGTGTGGGCACTGTGTGGCCCCATTTGTTATTTACTTTTAGATGTAACATTATAGTAAAATGTTGGTCCCTCATCAGCAGCATCCTGGTTGCACCATGTCTTGCTGGGAGCAGAGAGCGAGAGTGCCAAAGAATGGGAGGAGCCATGCAGTGGAGGCCGCATGTCAGCATCAGGCAGAGCTTCAAGTCCCTCCTGCAGCACATCCATCTGTAGGGGAAAGGGAAAGAGGAAATTGTTTAACCAGGAAAGACATACTAAGCCAGAGCTTGTTTCCAGGTGCTACCTGGGATCACAAGGAAGTTAAGTGACTTGCTCAGGGTCACACAGTATGCAAGTGGGGTTGATGGGATTCAAACCCAGTTCTCCAGGTTTGTACAGTACCCTTAATTACTGCACTATACTGCCTCCTAAAGGTTTATAAAGGTCTATAAAGGTCTTCAGTCTTGACCTAGCTGCTCCTAGCTGCAGTCATCAAATCCGTTAATATTCAGCTGGGACTGGCATATAAGGTCAGACATAGCTTAGCATCTGTGGTGAGGTTGGCCTTTGCACAGGGGATCCTGAGATCCAAATTGGCATATGGGTTACTATCCTTTCCGGCCAAAACTGGAGGGCTCCTTCATAAGTGGGATGTCTGCTACAAAAGCATATGCCGTTTTGCTCTGTCTCTATCTAAACTTACTCACTGATGCACAATATACTCTAGCTTGGGATGGCTTGCCCCTTCTGCTTTCCATCAGTTTACCTCCTCATGCTTTATAAGGAATATAATCTCCTCCCAGACACCTGACAAACTGGCTTTACTGCTCAGACCTGTGACCTCTGCCTATCCACTGAGGTCAGCTGACAAATCCCTACTGGTCCAACTGAGATGTAAACCAAAATGTGGGAGAATGCATTCTGTGTCTGTGCCCCTAAACTATGGAATTCCCTTCTACTGAACCTAAGAAACTCCCCTTCTCCACGTTGCTTCAAACAGGACCTTCCTGAGGCTCTCTTAAGCTTTGAACCTTGCTCCTGTACCCTGTCCACCTACTCCTTTGCTGGTTCCTCCTAGTTGCCTACCAGCACCAACCTCTGCTATATCTTACTATCCCCCTACTAGCACTTATTCATTGGATGTTGATTTAATGACTGCTAGTCTACTTGCACTTGTATTTCTGTTTTGTTACTACATATTGTTTCCTGCAAATGTACTGTCATTGCTGAAATTTTTTGTATAACTGTAACTGTGACTGATCTCTACTTGCTCACCTGATGTTTCTTTGTATTTACTATTGTCTACATGCCCTCTGTTGTAATCTCCCGGGTTGTACCTGTAAATAGGCAGCCAGTGAACAAAAACTAAATAAACAAAAATAAATAAACTGCACACTCCAGGGCAGTAAGCTGCCTGCTGAAAAGTGCCGATCACCAGGTACATTATTTCTGGACTGGAGGGTTTCCAGAAGGTGTCCAAGAATGCAGGGCAGAAACAGGTCCCTGGGAAGCGGAGGAGTCACTCACAAAAATAATTGCCCATGGGGTGAAGCTAAGGACTACAGGCCTGATTTAGATAAATAAATAACCATCACATTAAGTGACTCCCATTAGGCAAAATCCAGGGCCAGGATAGCCCCATTCAGTCTGTCAACAATTTTTTTCTTTCCCGTGCTTGAGTGTTATTTCAGGCAGTCAAGGCTGCATTGGTGGGAGGAGGTATTTGTACTCTCCTGCTTCCAAACCACCCATACGGGTGGCAGAGAAGAAATTGGATCGGCCAGCCACTAGAAAAGAGGGGCTGTGGAGAGCTATAGGGGCCGTAACACCACAATCCATGTCTACCTTGCAGGTAGCTATAACTGTGCTAATTGCCCCTGAACTGCACTAATCACTTCATGAACTTTGCATTTACCCCAAAATGTGCTAATGGCTTTCTGAGCCTGGTATTTGTCCTAAGCTATGATAATTGCCTCCTGAGCCTGGTATTTGCCATGAACTATGCTAATTGCCTCCCACACTGGGCTTCTGCCCCTGAACTGTGCTAATTACCTCCTGAGTTGAGGATTTGCCCCTGAACTGCGCTAATTGCCTCCTGAGCCTGGCATTTGCCCTGAACTGTGCTAATTATATCCTGAATTCAGCATTTGCCCTGAATTGTGCTATTTACCTTCCTGAACTGAGCATTTGCCCCAAACTTTGCTAATTGCCTCCTGATCCTGGCTATTTGCCCTGGACTGTGTTGATTATTTCCTAAGTTTGGTATTTGCCCTGAACTGAACTAATTACCTCCTGGACTGGGCATTTGCCCCAAACTGTGCCATTTGCCTCTTGAAATGGGTATTTGCCCCGAACTGTTGCTATCTGCCTCTGCTGTACAACGATCCTATAGTTCTTCTTCAAGGGAACCACCAAGCTGTCGACTACCTAGCACTGAATCATCTCACTATTTAATATTCCATCCCACTACATTTGCCTACCAGTAACTCAGGTGTCACCTCAGCTAGAACCCTATCCTGCATTCTCCTATGGGCACTTTGTTCCTGAACAACGGCATAGGCTTCCCACCCAGATAGCATAGGGTGATAGCTAGGAAAGACCCACCTGCTGCATTGTTTCAGCTATGTCCCCACCCTGTTAGGAGTCTACTAAGTGCAGGGGCCACTCTAGCTCATTAGAAAGGGATCTCCCTTATACAGTAACATGAAAGTCCCCCTCCCCCTATTTATTATACTTTTCTTTCAGGGACACCCTAGAATCATCACCCTAAGGTCTGCATCTTGGACCAGTATCAAAAGACCTTCAGCTTGGATCTATATCTGAAGTCCAGCATCCCTCTTGCTGCATCTTCAGTTCTTGTTGCATCATCAGTTCTTCTCATCCCAGCAGCCCACTGGAGGGCTTGTGCTGAGGAATCCTCTTCTGCTCTTCTCACAGAAGAGGTCCCAGAAGACTGGAGAAGGGCTCATGTGATCCTGCTAAACAAGAGTGGTAGCAGGGAGGAGGCAGGGTACTACAGACCAGTCAGTCTTACCTCAATAGTGGGCAAGATTATGGAGGCACTCCTTAAGGAAAGGATAGTGCAACACCTGGAATCCATAGGAGCAGAGGATCAAGACAGCATGGGTTTACAACAGGACGGTCCTGTCAAACTAATCTCATAGATTTCTTTAACAGGGTAACCATAGTGGTGGACCTAGGAGGTGCAGTTGATGTCACCTACCTTGACTTCAGCAAAGCTTTTGATACTGTTCCACATAGAAGATTGATTAATAAGCTGTGTAAGCTCGGGGTGGGTTAGAAGTTGGTCAACTGGGTGGCAAACTGGTTGGCGGGCAAAACATAGAGAGTGGTGGAAAATGGTATACAGTCAGAAGAGATGCAAGTCACAAGTGGGGTACCTCAGGGATCAGTCTGGGGGCCAGTCCTCTTCAATATCTTCATCAGTGACATTGCAGATGGACTGGAGGGTAAGGTTTGTCTGTTTGCAGATGACACAAAGATCTGCAACAGAGTAGATGATCCAGATGGGGTGGGCAGAATGAGAAGAGATCTGTATAAACTGGCAAAATGGTCGGAAGAGTGGCAACTGGGGTTTAATGCAAAGAAGTGCAAGATCATGCACATAAGGAAGAGAAACCCTGAAGCCACCTATAGTTGGGAGGGAGTTGCTGGCAATCACAAGGAACAAAGAGAGTTGGGCCATCATCATCATCATCACAGATGACCTGAAATCATCCAAGCAGACCACTAAAGCAGTAGGTAAGACTAGAGGGATGTTGGGGTGTAGTAGCAGGGGTATCATGGGGAGGAGGGGAGGGTGGCCCTACAGGGGGACCTGGAGGCTCCAGAAAGATGGTCTAGAAAGTGGAAGCTGAGGTTCAATGCAGGGAAATGCAAGGTACTGCACCTGGGGGCCAGAAACCCGGGCCAAGTGTACACCCTGGGGGGATGCTACAAGTCTCGATGGCTGAGAGGGACCTGGGTGGTGGTGGATGTCAAGATGAACAACTCTGAGACTTGTGGAGGGCAGCAGCCAAGGCCAACAGGATGCTGGGATGCATCGCTAGGGGGATCACCTCCAGAAGGAGGGAAGTGATACTCCCTCTGTATAACTGCTTGGTGAGGCTGCACCTTGAGTACTGCGTGCAGTTTTGGAGGCCACACTTAAAGAGGGACATTAACTCCTGGAGAGGGTCCAGAGGAGGGCAACCAAAATGATTTGGGGCTTGGGGGACAGGACCTATGAGGAGAGGCTCGAAGAGCTAAATATGTACACATTGGAAGAGAGAAGGGACCGGGGGGACATGATAGAGGTCTTCAGGTACATGAAGAGGGTAAATAGGGGAGGAACAGTCAGGGTGCTTTGAAGGAAGGGAGGAGGGGGCCACTAGAGGGCATGGGTGGAAGCTGGAGGGGAAGATTCAGGGGAAAGGAGGAGGTGCTACTTCACTGAGAGGGTGGTGGAGCCATGGAATGCACTGCCTAGGGGGCTGATGGAGGCAGAGACAGTGGAGGGGTTCAAGAGGGGGTTGGACAGGTACAGGGGAAGGGTTCTGGAAGCAAAATCCAATGCAGCAAGAATATCCGGAACTGGGAAGGGAGAAGCCAGAGAAGGCAAGGGGGGCAGCAAGGTCAGCACCCAGGGTGGGAGCTGAGCAAATGAGCAGACATGAAAGACCGTCAGGCCTATTCTGCTGGCATTTTAGTATGTTAGTAAAAGAGGGAGGTAATAATCCCTGTTTACAAGACACTGGTTAGGCCCCATCTGGAGTACTGCATGCAGTACTGGAGGCCGCACCTGCACAAAGACATTAACAAAATGGAGGCAGTACAGAGAAGGGCAACCAAAATTGTGCAGAAATCAGAAAACATATGTGGACAGATTAACAGAGCTCAATCTGTATACCCTAGAGCAAAGGAGGGAGAGAGGTGATATGATCAAAACATTCAAACATCTTAAGGGCATTAACAAGGTGAAAGAGTCTAATATGTTCAATGTAAAAAAAATAGCAGGACAAGAGGATACAACATGAGATTAGAGGGAGGCCAATTAAGGGGTAATGTGAGAAAGTTCTTTTTCACAGAAAGGGTGGTGGATGCAGGGAACGGCCTACCTCAGGAAGTGGTGTACATGAACACATTGCAAGGCTTCAAACAGGCATGAGATAAGCATAAGGGAGAAATACAGATGAGTATGAAAAGATAGGCCATTGACAGAGTAAAGGACTATGGCACATTCATAAGGTAGAAAAAATGGGCAGACTGGATGGGCCTTGCGGTCCTTCTCTGCCATCAACTGCTATGTTTCTATATTTCATTCCAGCAACCCAAGGGAGGGCTTGTGTTGAGGATCCACTTTATCCTGCCTCTTCAGTGTTCTTTGTCAGGACATCACAAGGGAGGGTTTGTGCCAAAGAATCATTTTCTGTTGTTCTTGTTCTGGTAGCCCAAGTGATATCTCATACCAAAAGATCTACCCCATTGTTTCAATTCAGTGTTTCTTGTCCCACCAACCCAATGGAGGGTTTCTGCTGATGAACCTATGGCCTGTTTACAAATCCTCTCTTATGTCCAGTTGGCCTTCCAAAGGCTCCTCACCAAAGCATCAATTTAACATTGCAACCAGAATTCCTTGTTCATCCAGGTGCCCCTTCCCACTTCAGGTCTTTGTGACAGTCCTATTTACATCAGGACGTGGACTCCAAAATGACAAGATTTTTGCTCAGATTCATGCATGGCAGTATGCATTGTTGCATATGAGTTCATAGTATTAGTGGTCCACCAGGTAGGCATTTTACCATAGTGTACTTCATTACCATAGAGAAGCATAAGTCAATAGGCCAAGGTGCACCATTTAGATTTACGTGTCGAGTGTACACTCATCTATCAGTTGCATAGATAGCTATCCTTTTGCATGTCTCCTATTGTGTTGTTACTGCTAGTACTTGCCTCTGCAGCCACGTCATCTTTGCTACTGAATAAAGTCCATGCTCTGTTGAACCTCTGGGTATGACTCCTGCCTCTTCTTGTCGGGTTCCTCCAACCAGTCATCTCGGAACCTATAACATCCC
Source organism: Neoceratodus forsteri (assembly GCA_016271365.2). Taxonomy (NCBI): domain Eukaryota; kingdom Metazoa; phylum Chordata; order Ceratodontiformes; family Ceratodontidae; genus Neoceratodus; species Neoceratodus forsteri. Next base: position 1,093,097,595 of record CM057458.1, read on the forward strand.
TCACCATAACACCTGCTAGAAGTGGCACTTGTGGCCATGAGGAACACATGGGTCCCTCTTCACAAACCTACTCACAGAAACACAACCCCTCATCATCACCACATGTATACTTGATTGTCTGTGTGTTGCCGATGAGTTTTAAAAATAAAATACTATTGCTGCAATCTCTTCACAGAGGAAAGTCTACTTAAAGGGAAAGTCCCTTCAACCTATTTTCTGTACACCTCTGTAGTTTGTTGGCATGAACAGTGATTCCCTCTCTTGCATCCCCCTAGTTTCATCCTAATTATATAAATGAGGTTGTCACACTCAGTTTTGCCCTGGTGTAAAAACCTGTTTGTCTCCATTACAAAGGTCATGATCCCACTCATGCAGGGCATTATGGGAGTTGATGATGCTTATCTGCACAAACCAGGGGAAGTTGTACTCTCATTTAGTTTTGTTACATGTCTTGTGAAGTCCCTGTATTCTCTAACAAAACAGCATGGAACTTACTATGCCTTGAAAGGTTTCATAGCCAGCATAAAATAAGAACATAGGGACTGCAGAGAACAGCAACAGCACTGACTAATACAGTTTATACCATGGACATAAAAATTCAAGCAAAATCGTGCACTGTGATTGGCTAGCAGGCATATTTCTGCCATGGTAAATCCTACGATATACCCATGGCAGAGGTGCCAGTCAGCCACATCTCCCAAATCCATCCGACCCCCATAGCTGGCATCGCAAAACCGCCATTTTAAATCCCTGCTAAATGGCCGTCCCTGACTACATAACCACTCTGCATTGCCATGCTCCCCAAACGATCACTTCCAGTGATAACTGCCTTTTCAGCAAAAATGAAACGAAGTGGCGGCATTGAAAAAATGACCTGCTGTTACTCCTCCACATTCTGCCAGGTGACACCGTAAGCCGAGCACAGCATCAAGAACATCTGCTCTGGAAAAAGCAAAGTCATTGGGCATCCACAGCCATTCACTCTTCAGAAAACATTTCTCCCATTAAAAAAAAGGATGTTCTAGACAGATGAAGAAAAAGAATTTCTAGATGGACGCCGCAGTTCACACATTTCCGGCATCTGTCTGTGCCCCTGTCAAAACCCAGAAACACATATTGAGCAACAGCACTCCACTAACACTGGCAACACAGAAACTTAGAACTATTTTATCTCATGCAACAATAAAGGAAACAAAAACATTTTAAAATGGAAAAAAAACACTCTTTTTCAGAATTTTTTTTTTTTACAAAAATAAAGGCAGCCAAGGTATAATTGCAATAAACCACTCGAGGTAGTGGGTTATGCTGGTATTTACCAAGGCTGGCCAGGATTTGATCACTCGGCCACCAAACCACGCTAATCGTGATAAATCCCAGCATAACCCACACCCTCTTGTGGTTTATTGCCTAAATAACTACTGCAGTCTTTAGCACAAAAACATCATAAAATTCCAGGATGTCTTACGTAAGTCAGGTCACGGGCTTTGCGATGGCATCAAACAGGCTTTCACACCAGACATACTGCAAATACTTTCATTTACATTTAAATCCTGATGGAATTAGAAGGGTGCAGCACAGGCAATCTCCCCTCCCCGCTCTCCTATCTCTTTACCCTCCCTCCTCTCTTTCCTGTCTCATGTACCATTCCAGTTGCTCCTCCCTGTGGCCCCGTCTTGATTTAATGACCACTTATTAACCATTCCTGTTCCTGACTTATAGCATGCAAGTGCCTGGTACCTCACACACCTTATGTAATCAATCTGTATTGTTATTAATTATGCCTATACAATATTGTGTATTACTGTACATTGCTGTGCTTTATTGTATTATTATAATTCTGTGCTTTCTAATTGTTTTATGTACTTATCCCCTCCTCCCTCCCCCAGGACACATCTGGAAATGAGCTTTATGACTCAGCATGTCTTTCCTGGTAAATCTCTTTTAAATAAATGAATTGTGCATGCCTGCAAACTACACAGGGAAACAGAATAAAAGGTTGAGGGGGACTTTCCTTTTAGCACACAACTATTTAATAGGCTCCTGACTGAACCAAACTTTCCAGATTTCCAGAGGTGTGCCAAAATTGCCCTCACCTTTAAGAGAGGGGAAGTAAACAATCAAACAAACTGCTTTCCAATAGAACTTTTGTCTGTGATTTCAAAAATATTCAAAAGACTGGTGTGCATTCAGCTGTATGACCTCCTGAAAAAGTATGGCCTGCTGAGTCCCCACCAGCCCAAGGCTCAGGGCAGGGAGGAGGTCCATGGGCACTGCACTCACAGAGTTCATACATTTTGCTGCAGGTGGTTCAGACAAGGGGGACTCCATGGGTACAGTATTCGTTGACCTCTCAAAGGCATTTGATGTTATTGATCATAAAAAATTTCATGCAGAGAATTTCCCAAGTAGGGATGTCAGTGGAAGCATTAAGGTGGTTCTGTTCATATCTAACTGGTAGGTCTCCAGAGGTAGGAATGGCAAATGTGTAATTTTACTATATCAGTATGAAACAGCAATACTTAACATCTTTTCCCAAAAGGTATGTTTCCTGTGTAATAAATGCACTATTGAAATATTGTGCCAAGTCCTGTCATGTTTTTTTTTTTATAATCCACTTTATGCCAGGTTTCTCCAGGAGTTGACAGCACTCAGCTATCTTGTGCTCCACCAGTACACCGGACATTTCTCATTTAAAAAAGTAAATAAATAATTGAAGCTTTTTTTGGCATTTGGATTCTGCTTAATGCTTATCTGCAATTTTCAGCTGTGAACTGAAATATAGAATGATCTGTCAATGCATCAGATCATCTGACTTCAGCTTGCACAAACTGTGACCCTCCACACTGTTATGACAAAACAGCAAGGAAGGAGAAGCAAACCAATTGCTGTGCAAACAGTATCAATGATTATAAATTTTTTGCTTGAGAAAGTGTTATACCAAAATTAAATCTATAAGCAACTTTAGAAAAGGGCACATTTTATATGATATGAGTAAGTATGGTAATAGATTTTTTTTGGGGGGTGTACTTTCATGCAGGAGTGTGTAAACTAAATAAATTTGGTAGCAGATAAGGAAGGAATAAAGTGGCTACTGCAGCAATGGTAAAGAATGGCATGAAAATATGGTTCATAATGAAAGGGGGACATTTGCATGGAGAAGTTTGTAAACTTCTATATCATACAAAGAGCAAAATCAGGGGCTTGTGCAAAAACAGTAGTGTAGCCATGGTACTGGGTCAGCATGAGTGAACCCAGCAGACACACTCCTTGTGCACTGGAGATGCTATCACTAAACTCCCAGGAGCACTGTTATCTACTGCACAGGACTTTTAAAATTGTGTGGGTCTTTACAGAATTTCAAGGAAGCCTTGTTCAGACAAAACATTTGGCACTTTTCAATACCAGATTTGAACTCATAAACATGACATAAGGGGATTGCAGACCCCTGCCAGCAGTGAATTCTTGCATTTTATCTACGAGCAGATGTTAGTTGTTATATAGCACCTGAGTCATGGCATTCATCAATATATATATATGGATTTAATCAAATATGTTTCTGTAATTGACTCATTTCATAACATGCATTGCATGTTGCTCTAATGCAGATATTAGAAACATTGTTTCCTTGCATCAGTTGCTGTAGAACTTGAAGTGCAGCAATCTATTACTGAATGAGCAACCCCCAACCCCACCCATCATTTGTCATCCGTTTCTGACATTACAATGCATATAAGTCTCTTTGATCATTTTTAATTTTTTAAATGGTGGGTGACATTTATTACTGCTTTAGAAAAATACATTCTTTTTGTTTAATCTTCTACTAGCTTTGACTTCTGTAATCCATTGCTTGTTTATATACCTGTCACTGTAGTTCACACACAGAAATAAATAGAACTCTGTTATATTGTCGAACACATGATGAGTCAGTTCAATTTGTGGATAACTAGCAAAACATACCATAACTCTGACTTGAGAAAGAATCAACATCATCCTCATCTTCTGAAGTTTACTTTGGATGATGACTCAACAGGGGCAGCAGCAGGAGGGAAGGTTCAAATGAATATGGCATGATTGTCCTGGTACAATTATAAGCCTCGAACCCTCTCCTTTCTCTGAAAACATTTTTTTAATTGTTTTCTCAAGAGAAAATACAGCCAAATGCTAGTACCAAGAACATGCACCTTTGAGACTGTGTGTATGTGTGTGTGTGTTCCCGAGCAGCAGCAATTGGCATCAGATCACCTTTAACATCACTTACCAACCTTGCATTTTCAGTACTTCAAAGCCTGACAATGCAAACTGCACCTTATGCTACATATAGAAACTTTTACCACCCATGTCTGACAGTGGATTACATGCATTATAACACAACTACTTCAAATAAGGGACACAAACCACATGTTTAGCACTGAAAATCTATATTATCATAATACATTTGCCATTGTCAGTACCTCCATTTACATTTGCTGGTAAATCATGGTGAAAATAGGAGGGTGTCATAAAGGCAGTCATTTTAATGCCTACAAACTACACAGCGAAACAGAATAAAAGGCAGAGGGGACCATCCCTTTAAGATGTAACATCTCATTTATAGTGGGGTCCTGTTTCTACCCATTTTCACAGCTGGGTGGACTGGAATAATGAGAAGTTACCTATGTGATTTGCTCAAGATCACATAGTGAGTTTAGGTTGTACTGGGGTTTGAACCTCTGTTCAAAAGCTGATGCTCTAACCAATACAATTTGGGTCCCATTTTCAAAAGGATTGCGAGGCACAAAACTGAAATGCATGGCCCAAAATGGAAATAGTAGGGCTGCACAATATTCAAAAGGGACAAATGCGCCATACATATGGCAGTGCACAAATAATGTATGCCACACAAAAAAAGGAGGGGGCACCTACATATACCGCACATAGGTATATTCAGAGCAATAGTGTGATGCATGCACCGCACAGCACAGAATTGTGCCACGCAAATGAAGGTTTATAAGGGGCAGCCCTTAATCAGGTGGATACACAGAGGCTGGCTGTGGAACTGCAGGCATGGAACACATTGCCTTCCACATGAATGCCATCATGGCTGATGTAAGGTAGGGGAGGCAAGACAGTGCTCTCCAAGGAGGACAACAAATGGCCCATAGGTGGTATGCCCCTCAGAGATGGTATTGTCCACATGTCACATTTTAAAACCTCAGTGACACCAAAATTATGGACTGATACCATCTCAACAGGGCTGTCCTTAAACAGTTGTGTGGGCTCCTCCAGGAGGAGCTCGAGGCACCAACACAGAGAAGTCACACCATGACAGTGGAGACAAAGGTCACAGCAGCACTGTGCCTCCTTGCCATGGGCACCTTTCAGATACCGGTGGGTGACACCACCAGTATCACACAGTCATTCACCTCATGCTTCCTCAGCCAGTTCCTCAACACTCTGCTGCCCCATGCTAGTAAGTTCATATGCTTCCCTAGCACACCAGCAGAGCGTACTTTAACCATGCAGCAGTTCTACAGGCTTGCACATGTACCACCAGTACTAGGTGCCATTGATTGCACCCATGTGGCCATCAGGGCACCACCTGACAGAGATAAGGACATCTATGTGAATCGGAAGGGTTATCACTCTATCAACTGCTAGGTGGTGTGCGACGCCACAGGGGGCATTGCAAACATCCTGGCATGTTACCCTTGAAGTGCACATGATGCATACATCTGGCACCAGTCATCCCTGTGCCAGCGGTGTGGGTCTGGGGAGATGCCCAGTGGTCACTTTGTTGGTGAGTGCAATCCCAGCTACAAACAAGGTGTACACATGTGATAACATTGCAGTAATGGTGAAAGTACTGAAATCACCACCAAAAGAAAGGATGTTGGAATATCAGGAATCCACTGGACACACTGGAGGGCAGGAGGCATTGGGGAGGATGTAAGGCAGACTGAATTACCACAAGAGTATAGAGACAGCAAGAGGGAAGTCACATGACAGAAAAACGGATGCACAAGACCCAGGGGTCATGCAAGGAAGCTGAAGGGTGTAGACTCACAGGAAAGTTAAGGAAATATGTTTACAAAGAAAGGGTAGTACATGTCTGGAACAACCACACTGAGGAGGTGCTCTCAGGCAAAACTAGAATAGTATGTAAGAGGGCAAGGGACTGGAAAATGGAACCATACAAGAAAGGACAGGGGTAGGAAACAGGAGGAAATGTATGTGCCACAGTGTCAGTGTGGGTGGCAAAAATTTGTCAGAAGATATGGCCCACATGGTCCATATCTGCTGAGAGTGTAGAGTGCTGTGTTACTATCATGTGTACTAACATGTCACCTTCCTCTACACAGGAGACAGCACATACCCCCTGTGGCCATGGATGCTCACCCCAATACTCAGGCCCTCATCTGAGGCAGAATAAAGATACAATGAGGCACACATGGCCACACATAACATCATAGAGTGCGTGTTCAGCATGCTGAAAATGCAGTTCAGCTGCTTAGATAGGTCCGGGGTGCCCTACAGTATAGCTCAGAGAAGGCTTGTGGCATATTCCTGGCAAGCTGTATCCTACAACATGGCACTAGACAGTGGAATAGTTGTCCAGGACCAGGAGGGTGATAGTGTGGAGGATGTGGAGACACCAGATGAGGGTGAGCATCAGTGGTTTGACAGGCAGGACACAAGACTGGCCCTGAGGGGATGGCAGCACAGGGAACAGAAAGTGCAGGAAAACTTTGGAACATGAACGCGAGTATAACCAGCATGTGTGACATGGCATGTATGCACACTGTTGGGGAATTCACTGTGTGGTGTACGGTAAGGGTGAGTGGCTACAGGACATGACCCCAGTATGTGCGCATGTGTGTACCAGGGGATGCATCTAGGACTACATCTGAGACAACAGTGGAAAGGATCCACACAGGTATTAGTGGCGTTAGGACATGAGTCAGCGACAGACCATGGCACATACCCACAGTGGTAAGCCACAAGTGCACTCACCACACCCATGCCAATCCCAGACCAGCAGGTACCATATCCATGTTTTAAATGCCAGCCATATAATGTGCCTATGCTACAGGGGCTGTGAGGTGGACTGCTGTTGTTGTGGGGGATGTGGGCACTGCACAACCATAGGCAACACCTGGGTACATGGAGCCCCACCTGCAGCCTGGAGGTGTCTCAGGCATGCTGCATACAACCCAGACCCTTTAGGTGGTGCACGTGTGGCCACCATGGACACACATGGTGCATTGGCTGGCTGATGCAGCCAGACACAGTGTGGACTGCAAGCCCATCTGGGTGGAGTCGCCCACCCTGGAGGGAGTAGGCACACGTGTCCATGAATGGCCACTGGGTGTGGTCATTGTGGAGAAGCGAATGCCATGATCAGGGGTGGGGGGAGGTGCAAGCAGATGGGATGGGGTGCCTGGGATGTGGGGAGTGTGAGGGGTGCAGGGAGTAGTACAACCACCATGCCCAGCATGGGCTGTGGCGCTGTCCCATATGACCGCTGCAATTCCTGTTAACCCTGCACCAATGTCTGCCCATAAGCCACAGAGAAGCTCCACAAGTTCCGCATGGTGTAAAGCAGTCCGTGCCTCCTAGAGATGCTTCTGTGCACACAACCCCTGCACTGCCTCGTGGAGTGACTCCTGGCCCTCTAGAGCAGCTCTCAGAAGCCAGGTATTGTTGGCAAGCTGTGGGTCTTGGGTGTTGTGTTCTGGGCTGGTGTCAGCCTTCCACCTGGGAGGTGGTGGCAGTGTAGCCAGACATGCAGGAGACACAGTGTGTGATGCTCCACATCTGCCTGCTGTGGTGGTGGGGATGAGGTACGAGCAGGTCCAGCATGTGAAGGGGGTGCCTGATCCTGTACAAGGTCAGGCTGTGGCTAGGCCCTTGCACAAATAGTTATTGTTACATGGCACTGTGGCCCTGCCACTGCACCTGTGCAGGCCTCATGATGTTACCCTGTTGCTGCACAATGGCTGCCTGGCAGTGGCGGTCCTGTTGCTGCACAGGGGCCAGCCCTGGCTGGTTGCTGATGGCATGTGCAGTACTGGAAGGTTTACCTGTGGCCCTTGGGAGGAAGTGCTGGGGATGATAGTATTGATGGTGATGCTGTCATCCCTGGAATCCATGGTGAGGACCACTACAGCAGTCAGAAGGACATCACCAAACACGGAGATGATCTCGTCATCATCATCATCATCCATTTCCCTCTGGGTGTGGAGACCTATGTAAAAGGGGTCCACACTGGCACTGGAGGTGGTCACCATTACACTACCATGCTATGCAGCAGGCTGTACCTGGTGACCACCACCTGTCCCTAGGAGTGATGGTGCCATGGAGAGAAAAGGTAGAAAAAGGTCAGAAATGCTTGGTCATTGACAGTACTGTCACATACACAGTTAGGTGTACATGCTTGAACCATCCATGCATGGGACACAACACACAGGCAAGACATAGCAACAGGGTTACAGACCAGGCATACTAGATGAACAAAACATGCTGTAGCACTCACACACATACAGCTGCTGAACAATGTTGTCCTAACAGTTCCATACAACAGTGTGATTGTTAGCACCGCATACACAGGACACAACCTGCACAACAACATATGAAATGTAGCATGTCTACTTATATTGCTGGGACATGCCAAACTGTGTCTCATAACCCCCTCCAGGTACATCCTGCATGGCCACCCGTCTGAACGTTGTGGCCATCAGTGGCTCCTGTGGCATCATCTGCTGTGTCCTGGATGGGCATCCACCTGTAGCCTGGCATTCAGCATGTATCTGTGCCAGCAGTTCTTTAGTTCTGATGAGGAGGCCACTTGCCCACTTCTTGCACTCCTAGGAATGTGATACCTAACCCTGGGCATTCACTACCTCAGCTACCTCCTTCCAGGCCTGGTTCTGCTCCTGGGCTGTACTCCTCAGCCTGTATAGGAACTCTTCCCTAGCACAATAGGCCTCAGTAAGGGCCTTTAGCGCCTCTTGGGAGAACTTTGGCCGTCTCCGTCTCTGCAAAGACATGTCCGGTGCTTGTGAGACAGACAAATGGACACAGGCCCTGTTACATTACAGGAATATTAATAGATGCCAAGATAAAAACAAAATCACACACACACACACATACACATAGACACAAAAACACCTACCTTCAAGGCTGTAGTACCTATTGGTCACCTCCAAGGAGTGGTGGTGCTGTTGTGGATTTATGGTCCTGTTCATGCAAATGAGCTGAATATATTCCAGTAATGAGATGCTAATGTGCTGTTAGGGCACAGACTGTGCAGTTAGACCATTTATATAATCTGGCTAAATATTGCAACATTGCACACAGCACAATCGGCATCCCATTGCACTATTCTGGTTGATCTGCCGAACACAATGGTACACAGTCAAGGATGTCAGCACGATAGACGTCACACATCATAGCACCATGCAGGACATACACAGCGCTATGCCATAATGCCACACACTTTACAATCATGCATGTGCCACCACCTGTAACCCCTGCATGATAGAAGCCTGCTGCACATGACAATTGCATAGTGCGGTATGTGTGGCACGATTTGTTGCCATTGACATCCTTCCCAGTATGGTGGCATGTGAGTGCCGTGCATGCCGGGTAACAAGGAGTGTGATTTCCCCACATTGCTGCATGGGTACATACTATTGCCCATGCACAGTGTCACACTTTCAACACCCTATCGTGCATTTGCATGGCGCAAAGGCATATAGCGCAAACAAAACACATGTGGCACAATCATGCTAAATACGATATTAACACAACTAGAAAAGCGTGGCAGGGTGTTTGAGAAAGCCTTAGGTTGTTCAACATGTCATGGACCAGAAGGGTGCAAGCACATGCCCAAAGGGACCAGAGATAGAGTGAAATAGAGCTTGCCAACCTGATAGACTTAGTGTTTGTCAGGGAGTCCCGTCTGTTTGGGACTGATGACCTGGACAGGCCTAGGTGTCAGGTGTGGGCCACACTTGCCCTCAACCTATCAAGGAGGACAGGGGTGGTACACACTGGTGAACAGTGTTGCCACAGATATGATGACATCCAGAGGAGAGACAGGGACCATCTGCAGCCCCTGAGAAATATGGTCCGTGATGGAAATGTGCCATGCCCAGGTATGTACACCTTTGATGTGTGTTCCATTTCCATTGGCTCAAAATGTTAGGCTTATGTTTGTGTGGTATTGTGACCTGTGTGCCACGTGGCGCATGTGTCTGGTACAACAGGTGTGCAACATGGACCGGCATGTCATGCAAAACAGCATACTGTACAGTCGTGGGTTGTACGGCCATGAGCAACGCACTGAATGATAGCAGAAGAGCTTACCTTTGTATACGCTGTGAAACTGCAACAGTAAAGTAAAGATCACCTTTACATTATGTGACTGGTCCTGGTGCTGTACATCTGGATAACCACGGTTTGATTCCCATAGTCACAACCTGACTGCTGTGTGGTCTGTAGACGTTCACATATTCGCAGCATGTGTGTCCATCCTGCACGTGGTCACATATGTGGTGGACATTACACAGTTGTTACCATATTGTGTTTGCATAATACTTATGTAGCACCCACTGTAACACATGCTGGCATGTTGCCACACCTACAGTTGCTGACAGTCATTTCCGACAAACAATGTATATGTCACCGTATGGTACTGGTTCTGTCATGTGTCATACACCTACGCATTGCACAGGTGCATCTATGTATCACCCCCGGTACAAGTATTACTCATTCTGTTATGTCCAATATCGTCAACTGTGACTGTTGACACCCCTACATTATGTGTAGTGGCCACACCTGTGTTCCATGGCTCATGTATATCTGTGCTGTGACATACAACGTACCCTAACACTGTGCCAGTTTCACTGTGACACATGTCAATGCGCATAAGGTGACACATATCATTGACGCCTGTGTATCAGGGTGCCTATACCTGTGCAACACACTGACATACCCAATGTGCTAGTGCACATCATGTGTCCACATTACAACAAATGGGGTGGGCTGTCAGGGTGTAAATGTTGCTGTGACACAGGCATCACACATTGGCATGTCATCAGTGCCTCATGTGCTGATGGCCAACCCTGGCCTCATGATGTCACCGACAGTGTTGTGCGGTGTCTAACACACCACAATACCTATTGTGGGATTGTGCAATATGCGTGTGTATGTGAGCAAGGATTATAGCTCAGCTATGTGGTTCCTGTCAGGTCACACCATTCAGATGTCATGTACATGTCCAGAAACACACAACACCCACAGAGTTTCATCCATGGTTTGGGTGGTGTCTTGTTTGGGGGGAAGGACTGTATCCATCACTGTGCACGGCATGTGCACATTAGAACTGCTATGTGTGGGCATCTGTCAACACATGGGTATCTGTTGAGCATCAGGCATTATACTGTGTAGTAGTGTGGGTCTTGGGGGAGATGTTCCCTGCTGCATAACTATGACAGTTTCCCTCTCTGTGTTTTCATGTTACAGCCAGAGGGGCCAGGGAAGAGCACAGGGGTGTGTCGAAGAGGAGGAGGAGGCCTGATGGATCAGGGAATGGTGGACCTAGGTGTGCTGGGGGGCCACGGGCGCAACACCACCAGTCCTGTGAGTTTGCCTGTGCCATACACCTTGTCTTATCTCACCCATTGCACTCTTGCACCATGCTGCATTCACTGTGTCATGGTATTCTCTGCATGTGTGTTTGCTGATTGCGTACACACATGTTACATGTCTCACCTGCGAGTCATGGCTTCACCAGTGCATTTTCAGCCAAGTTGGATGGCTGGCAAGCTAACACCCTACCCTATGGTTCCCTGCATGGCAAGGTACCTTCCTCTGGCTGATGTCATGTGCAATGCCCCTGTGTCCTCCCTGTTTATCTTTCATGTACACACCCACTGTATGCACACCCTGCACATATTGCATGCTGGCATATGTTGCAGATAATGCTGACCCTTTGTGTCCATGTCATGCTACATGTGACCAATGGTTGTGCCATCTGCACACTTCCCTGTAGGAGTTGCACATGTGGCGTAGGGTGGCTTCCCCACCTGTCTTCGTTTTTGATGTCCTGCATCAGAGAGGTGTCCTTCTGACAATGTGTGCCAGCCCTTGTGATGGTATGACTGTGCGATCCACAATACTGCAGTGCTGTCTGCTTCAGAGGGTACTGCACAGTCTAGGGTGTCTCACATGCTCCACTGATAGCCACATTTGCTGTGTCCTGTCTGTGTCTGTGTGGTGTTACAACACTCCCATGCACCTGTGCACACCTGTTGGTCGTATCCCATGGAGTGTTGTCTCATGCATATGTATCATTAGACCCCTGTCACAGCACCCTTTGCAGTCAAACATGTGTGCACATCATGGAGCCATTGTCTTGTGCCTTTTGCCATCGTCTCCCTTTGATATCACAATTATACTGTTGCCCATACTGTTCAGCTGATATGCCATTATACTCTGACAGTACAGTGTATGCATTTCATGGTTTATTACTGTGTTGTGGCCATTCCTGCTCTTCATGGCTACTGGGATACCTACCATTGGTGCTTGTGTGTGCCTCACTTCTTGGCCATGCCCCATGCGACATCTGTGCCACCCGTGTCAGGGTTGGGATAAATTGACCTTCCCACATATACCAATGGTTGTTTTGGCAACACAGCACATGACTGTAGGCATGCTCCCTGCATGATGGAGAACATACATGGTGACTGGTGTGTACTGCCTGTTGCCATGTCCTCCTTGCTCACATCCTGTGTGAATGGCATATGTTCACATGGCATGCTGCGACCTGTGTGTAGCACACATGGATGGGCCCATCCACCAACTGCCCATCTGTGACATGCCCCCATGCACACGATGCACTGTATGCAACATCCCACTTTGCGTGGGTCCATGAGGACTTGCAGTGGTGCATGGTGGTCATGGCCAGTGTGGTGTGCTGTGCCCGATACCATGCACACTGTGCCCCAGACATGTTCCGTCAACATCATGTGCCACTTCTGCCCAAAGACTGCTGTCATCACCATGGGGCACTTATGTTGGTGGGACATGAACGTGTGCCACATTCCAGCACATGCTGTTTTGGAATGTGTGGTTTGTGTACATTATCTACCCTGTATTGGCACACCAATGTGTCCTATTGTGTTGTGCATGGCAGACATGCATTTCTGCCTACCAACACATGCTGTACATTAGTTTGTGCTGTTGCAGGGCCCACATGCACACATGCAACCATAACACAGGTTGCTTGGACCATTGTTGGCTGCACATCTGCCAGTTGTGTACCATGCTGTCACACCTTGGACATGTGTGCAGTGCCCCATTGCACACATCTCTTCCACACATACCTGGCCACTGTGTCATGCTGTGGTGTTACACTGCCTGTAGGCTATGTGCACTGTGCAACATGCTACTCCCCCACCTCATATTGTCTTGCTGGTTTGGGGGGGGGGGCCTTCCTTACCTGCACACCACCACAATAGTGCTGCTGCTGTACTGAGTCATTTTCTCCTCTTAGGTATTGTTCCATGTTATATCTTTGGCTCAGACAAGATTCATCCATGAGGTCAGCCAGGATGTCACAGATGATGCAGCAGCAGGACCAGATGATATCCCTCCTGAACAACATCCTTGAGAAGCAACGGTGGATGGCACCTGCAGTGGAGGACATCCACGCAGACATTCACACAATGCGGCAGCAGTAGGCACAACCTCCCCCATCCTCAGCTGCACCATAGATATTGTAGATACTGTTGCTGTTTCTTTTACCTATGTCCCACAACATCTCCACCACCCATACCCATCCCAACATTGTAAATAGTTTATTCCAGTGTTTCCCCTCCTGAACCCACCCCAGTCCCCTATACTGTTCACATTAATAGTGTTGGTCTTGACTTTGTTTTATTGTTGTATTTTGATACATTTTCTACTTAACATAAATATTTTCAGATCTAACATGACCTGTGTCCTGTGTATTTATTTTTTTTCTTAACATCCTGTCCCTGGCAGTTATCACCTGTGCCCACCATCCACAGGTTCACATTGTGGTGGGGTGAGGTGTTGGACATTCACATCTCAATCTGTCTACTTACTGAATACATCCACTGGGTGTTCCTCTGTCTCCCACTTCACAGGTTGCAAGATGTGTCTGTGACACATACCTCTTGCCAGTTCTCTGTGGTGACTGTGCCCACAGACAAAGATTTGGCACTGCTGCCTGTGGCAAGTGCTGTGACATGCCCTAGTCATGGTGTCCAAGGCTTTCTCCAGCCATGACATGCCACTGTGATGCCCCCTATGTGTGTCCTGATGATGTATTGTATTGGTTATGTCCTGGTGGTACTGCTGGACATACCCCACAATGGTTTGCATGATGTTGCCTTCAGTTTATTCCACCATCTGCAGGTATCCATGGTACCAGCCACTATTGTGCTGTACTGTGACACTGTGTCTTGCACCTGGGTGATTCTGCATGGCTATGCGCAGTGATGGGCATGTATGTGCATTGTGCTGCACTGTCCGATGGCAATTCTTGCTTTTCCACCAGATGGCCCCTATGTTGGGCAACTGTGCTACACATTTACAGTGGGATGCATTCAGTAGTGCAGCCACTGCTGTTTCAGCCTCTGGCAGCTGGCCCTGTGTGTGCAGTTCTCCCATATTCAGATGTGGCCATTTGCACCATGCATATGTCCCTGCTCGATTGCGCATTTTCAGGATGTTCAGTCTGGTTTGTGCTGTCTCCATTTCTTGTGCTATTTCTGAATATCCTATTTTTTGTGCCAGTGCTATTCAGTATGTGACACTATCGATTGCATGGCACACACTGCCACTTCTGAATATGGGGCCTTGTTTTCCTGGCTACTAGACTAATAGTAATGAATATAAATGCATTTAGGAAATATACCATAGGGCACATCGAGGGCACAGTGAGAGCACATGGGCTGGGTAGTTCCGCCCAGTACTGCCCAATGCTACGCATACCACCCTACCTCTTTCTTTAGAGAAAAGACTTTGGGTTGAGTCTCTGTCAAAAAGGTATCAATGATCATTTGCAAGCACAGCACCAATAGTCAGTGATAATTTCCCTCTGAATCTGAGGCAAACTGGGTCTTATGGTGTTGTTAAAGATCAATTAACAAACTATTTGTTGATGAGATGCAGTAATTAAATGTAGGCATTGGCATGTTTTTTAGCTAAATAATCTATAAGATGCAGTATATAAGCTGGTCACTATGTGGTGCACTACACCTTTACAAAGCGTCCGAAAGGGGCGAGAAATGTTGGGACTTTTGTGGGAGCCTCCCTGGGCTACATCTCTCCAATTTCTGGATGTTGCTTCACAATAAAGTAAAACCTTTAAAGTACTGTATCTCATGTAAAATATATTTGTTCTAAATAGAAAGAAAAGTTGTTGAATCAATATGGATGACAATCTGTGGATGATGCCATGTTTTTGTATTTTAAAAATACAGTATGCACTGCACTTTCTGTACCTGGGTCATACCTGTAAAAGAGTCCTGTGGCCCAGTGGGTTTACCTGGTAATGAAAAAGAAAGAAAGAAAGAAAGAAAGACTACTGTAGACAGTGGTCACTCACAGTCTGGGTGGTGCTGTGTACAGTAGGGGTGTGTGTGTGTGTGTGTGTGTGTTGGTGGGTTGTAGTATGCAAAGTGTTTGGTATGAATATAGTGCCTACTATACCAGGCCTCTGGCAGACACGAGGGTGTTTTTTTAGCTGGATTAATTGATTTAACTAGCTACTGTAGTTCTGCAACACCCACATTCCTATTGCTAATTTCCATATACTTCAAGTGACACATCTAAGCAAAGAGCCTTGAGGTTGCAACATCTTTCTAGTAGCTTTGTCAAGGGACTCACAGAGTTCAAGTAAAAATATAAGATGACAAAACCAAAAGAGCTGCACACAAGTGAGGGCTGCTCAGTGACAAATAATTGAAAAAGACTGGTTGAAACATTAGAGACTCTCTGTGGACATGCTGTTTCTCTCGGCCATAGGCCACTGCTTTTATTTGAAATAAAGGGCATTGTGGATGATATGGTGAGAAATTGTGCATGGCCTAATTTGTTGAAGCAGGGATGGGAGTGCTGTGACTGTTTTGTGCTAAAATTATAAGATATCAGTGCTCTTATTGCCATCGTATATGCATTGTTCCATTGGGTTCTCCAGATATGGTCTGAAGTTCTTTGTTTAACTTATGTTTATTAGGTTTCAAGTGCATAAGACATACAGCATTCCATGACTTGTCTATTATACAACTAATAAAGTCAAGGCCTTAATGTCTTACAGGGTCATCTAAACACCAGTTAAACAGTCTAAGTTTATTACATAAAAATGGAACTGTATAATCTGAACATAGAAGGAAAATAAAAATCAGTGCTAACTTTGAGCTACAGGTAAAAAAAACAGTAACAAAGTACATGAATGGCACTTCTTGTTAAGTTTGTACAATTTTACTGAACACGTGAAGAGAAATTGTCATGAATGCCATTTCACAGTATTAGTAGTTCATAAAGGTCCTAATAGTAAGCTCCAGTCACTATTTTTTCCCTCTTCAGTTTTCTATCTCTGTCTTTAAGGGACATATAGTATGTTATGCTGAGTATGTCTCTTTTTGCAAGTCCAGGAGACTTCAAGATTCCTCAGGTTATGCCCCCTTCAGCTGCTGTGCCTGACCGTATTGGAAATATAGAGTTTTAGGAACTTTGGAAGTCTATGTTGCAGAGAGGTAGTGATTCTTTCCATGGTTTCTATTTCGGTTACCTTAGCTTTCATAATTCAGTGGATGGGGGGGATAACCAGTTCAATGCAATACATTTCGGGGCTGCCACCCTTCTGGATTAGTCTCCATTTGGATCTGGGGCCCTTTGTGAAAGTTGGAAGCCCCAAGATCATACCTTGGAATGTGTTTGGGATTTCTGCTCCTGACCCTAGTCTCTGTAGTTCAGAGTGTACCTCCTGCCAAAATGTTTTTTTATGGGACAGTCCCAAAAAATATCAAAATGGGTCCCCACTGCCCCAAACTGTCTCCAGCAGGCATCAATATATGTGGTATTAAAAGGTTTTGTGATTGTGAGGTTCCTAAAGTATCCTAGGGAGACTCTCCAATTGAACTCTTTCCACATTGGAGATGTTGCCACTTCCCATCCGGTGAGGCATCTTTTTCCCTATTGCTTGGCTGGGATCGCAATACCACTCTGTCTCCCAACTGGCTCTGATCCTCTCTAGGGAGCAATTATGTGGTTTAAAAGCTTGTACAAATTGAAGACCAGTCTGATTTTGGCCTTTAATATCACCAACCAATAAAAGAACTGCTCTAGATCTGTCTGAGGCCTTTTAATCATTGATAAGTGGTTGTGATCTAGGATTAAGTGTCTAACCTGTAGAAATCAAAAGTGGTCTTCCTGATGTAGCTGAACAGTGTATTTTAGCTCTTGAATGGAGAGGCATATGTTAGTGGAGATACATTGTTCAAAATGGGTTAGGCCTCTATACTCCCAATAACTATACCTAGGGTTTAATTGTGTGTGTGGAGGGGCATCATGATACCTGATCAGGGTCAGGGGACCAGAAAGTTTGATGAGTTCAGCCATTTCCTGATCTTAATTAAAATCATTACAGTGTGTCTTGACCAGGGGATTTGTGTGGTGCATGTTATATTGGTTGGTAGCACTCTAGATTGGGCTGTACATAAGGGCTTGATGGGTGTATCTCCCTCTTCTGTCAAATACTATTATGAATCATGCCTCTGTTTTGCCCAGGTACCAAAGAAGGCCATTTGTACTGCTAGGCAGTAAGCTTTAAACAAGCATTTGTCAATGCCGATTGTTGTCTTGCTGGCATTGGCATTGGTAGTGCAGGAGTTAGAGAGATGCATAATAGGAATGGCAGTGAAGTATTGAAGTGACTCCAACTCCATCCACACTCTGCAGAGACTGTCAGGCATTGGAGTGTGCCTTTGGTTCATCAGCCATAACGCTTATGCCATTTCACCTCACCCTACCCTACAGACACCAACAAGTGTCAGGTTGTGCCTTGGGGTCTTCGGGTCTTACGCTCACCCCATTCCATAAAGAAACACGTTGAGATGGGTGTAGTATAGGAGAATGGGGTGAACTTTGGGGTCGATGAGTCCAAGGCACACCTCGATGCCTGTCACTGGCTGCAGGGTGGTGGGGGGGTTGGGGTGGAATGGCATGAACATTACAGCCGATAATCCCAAGTCACCCCCTGACGCCTGTCAGTCTATACAGGGTGGGGCATTATGGCTGGAAACCCCAATGCCCCAGGTGTTTCTTGGTATTTTCACTCCAAATTTTCAACATGGGCTTTTTGTGACCCAACCTCATGAACAGCTGCACTATCAGTTTGTTAGCTGAAAGGTCAGTTTGCAGAGTGATTGTGCCATTTGGCACCACAGGTGCGAAAACACATTTCAGGCATCAAATGTGAAAAATGACAGCTGTACTGTTCATGAGGAGGTGTAAAAAAATTGCAATGTTGAAAATCTGGAGTGAAAATATGAAAAATTGGTGAAGTCAGAAGCATGCATAGAAACTGTGCAACGCACGCCCGTAGCGCAATCATTTTGGGATTTTTTTTAACCAAATTTTCAACATAGGCATTTTGGGACCTCTGCTCATGAACAGTGTCACTGTTATTTTGTTAATCTGTCCCGAACATTGATTTCCCACAGCGACCGCTCCACTTAGCACCACATGTGTGAAAACACATTTCGGGCAGGATGTGAAAAATGACAGCTGTACTGTTCATAAGGAGGTGGAAAAAATGGCAATATTGAAAATCTGGAGTGAAACTATAAAAAATTGTCGACGCTATGAGCATGCGTGGAAACTGCGCAATGCACGCTCATAACACAGTCATTTTTTTGAATTTTTTTACCAGATTTGCAAGGTAGGCTTTTTGGGACTCCACCTCATGAACAGTGGCACTGTCATTTCATTAATCTGTCTTATTGTACCCCTGCCTCATGTACTGACTGTGTATGTATTTTAAAATGTCTTACTATAACCTGATGTAAAGTGGTTGGTGTACTCAACCCCGGGTCGCCCCTGAAAAAGGGATCTCTGGTCTCAGTGGGCTTACCTGGTCAACAAAATCTAAATAAATAAATAAATAAATTATCCGTCCCAAAAGGTGATTCCACGCAGTGACCGAGAAATGACCTTTTGGGACTGAATAATGAGATGACAGCACATGTGTTCATGAGGTGGGGTTCCCAGAACCCCATGTTGAAAATGTGGAGCCAAAATTCAAAACAATGGCTGAGATATCCACCTAAGTTGAAACACCCATTTATGCCATTATACAGCTCCCGGCATTTCTTCATTTTGCAGTTCGGCTTTGAAGAGTGCAGACATGTTCCCATTCCACTGAAGATTGCAGCACCTGATCTGCGGAGGTAAGTATGGGGTGAGGGGGGTGTGAGGAGGTGGGGTGCACAGAGGGTGGGTGAGGGTTGGGGGAAGGGAGGCGCTGAGGACAACAGACTGTTTTCTTTTTTTCAGGTACACAAAAAAAACAACCAGACCTCGAGGGACCATTTTCTTTCTTTACAGGTGAATTAAAACAAATGTTGGGCACACTGGGGTGAGCTCCCAGAGTGCCCCATGACTTTCGGGAGCCTGATGTTGGCAACACTAGGGTGGGCTCCCAGTGTGCCACATAATGGGGGTGGGCCGGGGGGAGGAACACGCCGTCGCAGTTGGCTTTCTCTTAGAGTCAGCACACTGGGGTGGGGTGGGCTCCCAGTGTGCCACTCAATGTGGGGAGGGGTGCTGGATATGCCGATATGGGAATTGCACCCTCTATGTCAGCCTTCTTTTGGGATTCTGTGGTGGCAGCAGGACCCGCTGCCATGTTTATTGAAAAGTTTCACCAACAAAGGCATGTAGAGAGGTGTGTTATCTGTGCCACTGCATGACAAGCTTGTCTCTGATTGCAGCGGCACGTTTGTTTCAAGTTGGTGGCACTTTGCATAAACTTGTGTCAGGACTAGCATACTGGCTAATTGGTGAGTGAGAGACACACCTACTAAAGCATGCCCTGCATTCACCAACGCTAGCACACCTCTGCATTTCTCATACTACCCCAATATGTTGTTTGCACGTGCATGCAAGCCAACATAAAAAGGGGAGGCCCCATCCACCTTGCTCTTTTGGTAATGTCAGGATATTCTGGGCTATCCAGAGTCTCTCATCCAGCCAAAGGGACTTTGAGATCTCTTTTGCAAAATTGTTCTAGTAAGTATTTAAGACTGGGATGGTGAGGGTCTGGAACAAGAATAAGATTCTCAGCAGGGTGTTTATTTTGATTGCTTATACCCTACCAAAGAGAGTCAGAAGTAATATTTTCCATCCAAGCTATGTTGCTGTAGGACACCAAAAAGTTTCTGGTAGTTATCTTTAAAAGCTCTGCTGTTGTCTGCTGATACTCAAATTCCTAAATATCTAACTGTATTTTGGGGAGCCCTGGCAAATGGATATGTCTGACTGAATACCAGGGGGAGTTCCACTCAGCATTATAGTCTCTGATTCAGAGTTATTTATCTTGTAACTGACCAGGGTTCCAAATTGTTTAAGTGTTTCTGTAAGGTGGGGAAGGAACTGGGTTGGGTTACTTAAAAAGAACAGAGAATTGTCTACATATGCAGCAGTTTTTTCTCTAATTCCCCAGCAGTCATCTCCTTAATTAATTGGTTTGTCCTAATGTCCATTGCCAAGGAATCTTGGCTTAGGTCAAATAATAGTGGTGATGGGGGCACCCCTGTCAGGTACCCAAGCCTAAGGTAAATGTCTGTGAGAGATGTCCATCAACTCTCACTGTTGCCTCTGGGCTTCTCATATAATAAATAAATTGCTCTAGTGATGTGTTCCCCCAGCTTAACTTTGTGCAGCGCCTGCTGCAAAATAACCAGTCAATTCTGACGAAGGCCTTCTCAGCATCCATACCGATTGCTAGCTAGAAGGCTTTCTTTCTCCTCTGTGCTGTTATAATAGTAACAAAATGTCTGATATTGCCTTGCAGAAATCTGCCTTGAATTAAACCTGTCTGGTTGCAGTAAACAATTTTGCATACAGTGGTGCCAGCTAGGATGCATTGCAGTAATGTTGCAGTATGTCACAAAGTGTTACAGTATACTGCAGGGAACAGTGTAATTCAATGCCAATTACACCCTTTTGTCATGCAGTATTTTGTGACATATCATTTATTGCAAGTTACTACATTGCATCATGGCTGACTTGCTGTATATGATGTTGAAGCCTGTCTGTTAAGATACCTGTGAATATTTTTAAATCTATATACAAAAGAGAGATTGGGTGACAAGAGCCACATTCTTCCATGTCTTTATTGGGTTTCAGGATTACTGACATTTGGGCTTGATGCCAGAGTGGTGGGATTGAGAAGTCGACTATTAGTTTTCATGAGATGTGGTGTTAGAATCTCCTGAAAATCCTTATAAAAGTTGTCCAGATAGTCATCCGGGGCCAGGGAATTTTCCATTCTTTAATATTGCAGTTTTATTGTGGACCTCCTGAGCGGTTATGAGGGGCGTTAAGTACATCTCTTTTGTGGTGTCTCAGAATTGGGGGGGGGGCCTGTTTAAGTAATTTGGAATGTGTCTGATGATTTGGCCCTCGCTCTTCCCTATACAGATTAGCAGAATATGTAGCAAATTCTTGCTGAATTTCTACCAGGGTCATGGCTGTGGTCCCATGATTATGTTTTTTTAAGCCTGAGAACTGCACTAGAGGCTGCTTGTTGTTGCAGCTGTTCTGCTAAAAGTTTCCCAGCTGTATTACTCTGTTCATAAAATTGATGCCTGGAGTAGCAGAGCACCCCTGAATCCTACATTCTAGTAGTCTACTTAATTGTCATTTTTTAAGTCTAATTGCTGCTTTACTTTGGTATTGATGGCAATTTTATGTTGGAAATCTAGGTTGGCTATCTGCCTTTCTAGAGAAAGTTGTCAGGATGTTCTCTTCCTCTTGACCAGGGAAGCATAGGATATAATTTGCCCCAGAGGGTAGCTTTCATGGTGTCCTCAGAGTACTGAAACTTCAGTATCCTCTGGAGGATTATTGTTAAAACATTTTCTGGCCTTTTGTGCAATCAGGGTTTGGAAATTCTCAGTATTCAGCAGGCTGACATTAAGCTTCCAAGAGCACTATCTAAGGGTAGAGTTGAAGGAGCATTCTAACATAACTGGGCATGATCCGAAGCAGTGATATGTCCTATAGAATAGTTTTCTACCATGTGTATGCACTGAGTGGTGATAAGTAAGAAATCTATCCTAAAATATTGGGAGTGTCTAGGGGAATAGTCTAAGAGTAGTCTCGCACATCCCAGGATTCATATAACGCCAGACTTCCATAAGGCCAAGTGCTGTGTTTAATCATGCCAGGAGCTTTGCTGCTCTAGAAGGAGGCTGTGAAGTTCACCCAGATTTGTCTAAATGTGGGTTGAAAACAGTATTAAAATAACCCCCTATAATTTTTAAGCTGTGTGCATCAGGGTACCTGAGACTCTCCTAGAATTAATTTGGTAATTTGTTATGCTCTTTAGTGTCTGGCAGTTACTCTGTATTTTTCAAATCTGCCCACCAGCAACGTGAATCGGCTTCCTCCCTCAGACTAGACTACTGTATGTGTCTGTGTGAAGTGGTACCAGATAACTCCCAGTTCATGAAGTGGGGCCCTAGCAGCCAATGTACTTGCTGTGCCCATTGTCCTGAAGACGTGTGTGGATTATGTGAAGCTCAGAACCTGGCCTCCTGCTGAGGTCAAGGCAGGGATCCCCTTCCCCAATCAGCCACACAGGCCATAGTTCAATGTCCTGCACAGCCAGTATAGTGTTATGCTTATGCAACTGTTTTAGTTTGGTTTTGGCCATTCTCACTCTCTATTCCAGAGGAATTACCACCCTGTAGGGGTACCAAAGGCAAGGAACCCTCAGAGAGGGTTCCACCCCTAGAGGTGCCACAGGACAATTCCCATGGCTAAAGGTACCTTAGGAATGATCCTAAGGAGAGAAGTACTGCTGCTGGAGGAGGAGGGCAGGATGGTGGGCAAAGAAAAAGTGCTTCACAATGAGGCTGAGAGGAACTACTTGTATAGCTCAGGAAGTGGGAGCGGTTGGCTGCTTGGCCATTGAACTCCAGGCAAAGCCTTTCCAATTCAATGTCATGTGCAGCCAGTATAGTGTTATGTTTATGCAACTGTGTTAGTTTGGTTTTGGCCATTTGCACTCTCTGTTCCACTTACCACCCTGTAGGGGTACCAAAGGCAAGGAACCCTCAGAGAGGGTTTCACCCATAGAGGTGCCATGGGATGATTCCCGTGGCTAAAGGTACCTTAGGAATCCCCAAAAAGAAATGTAGTACAAGCATATCCCAAAAAGAATGTGGTGACACGAAGCATATAAGCAAGCAGTAACTGTGACATAGTAGCAGTAACTGTGATATAGTAGCAGATGAGCATCAGGCAGTTTGATAATGTAATGAGATGCTCAGGGTGATGACGTAATGAAATGCCCAGGTTTGTGTAGCATGAGTCTGAGGGTTTGTGTTGAGAATGAGGGGACCCTCTAAGGAGAGAGGGAATGGCTGGGACACCATCCGCCTCCATCCAGCAGTGGAACCTACCTAAAGAAACCAGGGAACAACTATGCTAACTAACAGTTATGACCAGAGGCAACGGAGGAGAGAAAAAAACCCCATGAGGAGGAACTCTCTGGAGAACCAAGGCCTAGGTCACCTTCCCTCCAGCTTGGGATAGTTTAGTTAGTGAGGGCTCTGCAGCTGCAATTTGGAAAACCCAATGAAAGGGAGGTGGAAAATATTCCAATTTAGAGGAAGGCTCTCACTCAAACCCTCTAGTGGAAACGCCGTGGAAGGTTGCACAAAAACCCTGCAAAAATATGTGCAACCAAGGTGGGAGGAAGAGAGCAACGACTGCTGAGGCACTCACCTGGCCTACCCACCCTAAACTCAAACCAGGTGAACCACAGGCAGTTGTAGGGAGAATGCGGTGAAGGTGTCTTGCTAGGGAAACCACTAAAGCCAATGGATAACCATTATAGTGGAACACTAGCACCAAAGGAGATCAGAGTAACCACCCTTCACAACTAATCTTAAATTCTACACCAGGAGCTGCTGTCACATAGCAGGCAGCTAAAGCCAAGCCCGGGGCGAGGATGTTCCCAGCTATGGGCCAGGTGAAAAGGATCCCACCCCAAGTTGGACATGCTCAAGATGTGGACTAAATGCAGAGCGAGACCGTCAGCCACAGGAACCCTGCACCAGAATAGAATGGCTGGCATGCCCTCCAAAACTGAATGAGAGCTGAAAAGCTGGTGAGCAGCAGATTGAGCACTGGTGTGCTGAGATCGTAATGAGCAGTGAATGCTGAGACCTTGCAAGGTCAAATGCAGAATTAAGTGCAGCAGAATCCCAGAGGCTGAAGCCAAGAGGATGGCAGTAGGCATGAAGCAATGATTTGCAGAAGCAATGAGCAATGATTGCATAAGCAAGTGTGGATCTGTACGTAGGTCAGTAAACAGAGTAGTAGGAAGTGGACCTGCATGTAGGTCTGCATAACATAACAGCAATGAAACAGCACTGAATAGAGGAGCAAGCTAGCTAGGCAATGAAAAGCCAAATCAAGGTGACAAATACTCTGAGGATTTTTGGCAGCGAAGGCAGGATTCAGAACAGAAATAATTAGCCACATGGGGCCATGACTCCCCACACACTTCCCAGTCCCTGCCGTAGGACAAACAAGAAAGCGATGGAAGGGCTGAGAACCACATGCAGATATTAAAGCTAGTTTAACTGCCACAGCAGTAGCTTGTAGCTGACCTCTGAGTATAACTGGGTGAATAAACATAGAAGCAACATCTGAATGGAGTACACTGAGTTGTTAAAATTTGCAATAAACATAAATAAGGAGACACGATGCTGCTGAAAGCAGGTATAACCAGGAAGGGCAATGAAGCTGCTGCAATGAGGTAAGTAGAATGAGAGCATGATTGAGCTGCATAGCTAGGTTCAGAGTAAACTGAGTTAGGTGAAAACAATTAAGTATGCAACATAGAGCAGATATGGTTGAGCTGAAACACACAGATAACGATTGCAGTTGCATGTAGTAGTTTGAGAGTTGTGAGTAACAGAGCAAACAGTAGGAGCTCTGGAGCAATGTGCTAGGAGCTTAGAAACAAAAGCCCCTCAAAAGACAAAACAAAAGACACACAAACACAGAAAACAGGGAACAATGACAGAAGAAGCATACACAGCCGAAGGCAAAATACAAATCAGAAGCAAGAAATAAACACAGAAATCCAGCAGACAAGCAGGAGCAGCGGGGGGTAGGCCCCAACCAGTTCAGAGGCTCAGAGGACAGACTGACAGAGCCTTCAGCTGCAAAGAAAAAGTGCTTCACAATGAGGCTGAGAGGAACTGCTTATATAGCTCAGGAAGTGGGAGTGGCTGGCTGCTCAGCCATCAAACTCCAGGCAAAGCCTTTCCAATTAGGGATGTTGAATGAGTGCCCCTATGTTTCAGCTTGGTGAGGGGCCAGTAGTTTCAAGCTGTCCCTGCCATGGAATAGCTCCCCTCTCACATACAGGTGGCCATCTACCACATAGGGAATTATTAAGCACGCTTACTGGCCATAATCCTTTGGGCCTCCTTGAGATATTTAAATGGAAGCTGGCTCATGCAAGACAGTCCTGACTTGCAATTTCAATATTATACAAGGCATGTAGTGATTCCCCCCTGGATCCAGGAGCCTGACAGAAGCTGAGAGGACATCTCTGGGCCTCTTTGAGCACCACCACCCCAAACAGGAGCTCATACTCTGTTTAATACTGTGAAATGTTGTTGTGCTCCCTCATCCCCAGGCACCCACCTCCATTCCTCAGCTGTTGCTGGATAATTACATAGTGTTATCAATCCTGTGAAATGTTTTATTCATTTTAGAAAGTCATGTCCATCCAATGGCTCTATTCTAAGAGTGGTTAAGCATCATGTGTGTTGTTATAGTCAAGTACACATTGTCAGCCTAGTATGTCTGCTCAAGGTCCTGATGTGCTTGACTGTGAGGTGTTTGAGGGTGGAGAGGTGTTGGTAGCTTGCAAGGCTGTTTGGGATGGTGCTGCTTTGCTGAAAGTTAACAGCAAGTCCCAGTTGCTTGTCTCAGTTTGGGTAGGGCTCTGTGATTCTGTTTACATTGCTGCCAGGACTTGTTCTGTACCTCCTGGAGTTTAAACCAGTTTTGGACCTCTGCTAGTTGGATGCCTTAGGATTATCGGAAGTCCTTTGCAATGGTGGCTGTCTTTGAACATCTGTTCTTTAAGTCTGGTGGGATAATTGAGGTAGGCTTTAGTATCTTTCTGTTTCAGTGCTTTTTGAACCATCAGCACTTGTCAGTGACTTTGGGCTCTTGAAGGAGCAAAGTCGTGTTCAAGGTACAGATGCTTGTTGCCGAAGAGCACTTCTTTTTTTTTTGCCCATGCTGTTTTCAAGACTTTGTCCTTCATTCTGTAATCTAAAAAGGCCATTATTATGAAGTGGGGGCAGGCAGTGGGGTCTTTAGAGGGAGCACCCAAGGAACTATGCGCTATAATGATGCTCAGGAGTTTGTCTCTAGGTAGTCCCAGAGTCTCGTGTAAAAGCACCTCTGTGAATTTAATCATGTCACTTTACTTCATTATTTCTAGCAGGCCATGTAGCCTGACGTTTCAACTGTATCTGTTTTCATGCTCTTCTACTTTTTGGGCCAAGTCCAGTTCCCATTGATGCAGCACTAGTAAGGCAGAATTATGCACGTTAACTGTGTGGGTGTAGTCTGACAGGCAGGTTTCCATTGCTTCTCTACACTTTTCCACCATATGTAAGTCTCTTCTGTTATCTGTTACCATAGTTTCAAGCCTAAAGAGAGTTTTGCCAATGTTCTTAAGTTGAAATTAGAGTTTATTAATGTTATGGGAACTCCTCATTGTCCTCAAAGTCACTGGTGCAGAGTGAGGATAGGGAGTCATGGGAGAGAGAGCTGCTCCTGCCTTGAGGTTAAAGTTGTTTTGCCTGGTTTAGGGCTAGCAGTAAAGGAAAATGTCTTGGTTCTATGTGATAATGGCAATCACGGAAAGACGATCGCCATTAGGGCGAGTGTACATCAGCAAAAATCAGTTTTGGCGATGTACAGTCACTGCGCAGATCAAAAGGGTGCTGAAAACATATCTTTTTGTTTATGTGTGGGGTTTTCGCACCCTGCACTCCCCTACTAAAGGATTCTCAAGTCCAGGGGGGTGCATGTCGAAGGGGGGGTGAAAACAAGCAAAAAAATTAAATCCCGAACCTGCGCAAAAATACTGATGCTCCCAGTATCGAACCCAGCACTCTCCCAACCCTAGCCTGCCATGAACCCACCATGCCACTCGGCCAGCTTGGCAGCCCACTGCCACGCTACACCTCACAAACCCTCCCCTCCCTTCCCTTCTGCCCATTGCATGGCGTGCTCGCCCCCCCCACGTGCGCGTGCATATAGTGACAGGATGTAGCTATATTCATATTCGCTCCCCTGTCCAGTAGCCCTTTGAACAGGCACCACTATTGAGTAGCCCTTTTTGTAAGCACTCAATAACGGACACCCTTATCACAGGATACCAAATTCCTTTAGTCTCTGTTAGTCATTATGACTTCAGTTATTGATCACTTGTGAGTTGGAGGGAGCATTTCTTTGTCTAACATTGCAGTAGATAAAAAGAGGCGAGCTGGAGCTCTAGGATCAGGCTGCCATAAGCTGGATGATGTCACTGAAAGTCCTACAACCTAAAGTTCTAAATATTATCATGACCCTGTGGGTGATCATACATATCAGCAGTTTCAGAAACAGTTATATAATACACAATGCTTAGTTAATCTAAGGGATATAAAATGGTTTTACTCAGGATAACTCATTTATTTTCAAGTGTCAAGGGGCAGGAAGGACTCACCAATTATTAAGTCACAAGTGAGTTATCAAAGTCCTGTCTTCTCATAAATGATGATTCAACAACCACGGCCAGCCTGCATGTGACAGTGTGTCAGGTCCCAGTTCCCTCACTGTCAGTTGATTATTGCAGGCCCATCTGTCAAGTTAGCAATAACCCACAACAGGGTGTGCAGTTATTGGGAATAAATCAACACCCCGGGTGCATTGTGAGGCACAAGGCTGATCAGTCAAGCTCATTTATCATAGAATTACTTCCTCAGGTGCTGGTGGATGGCACACTGCTCTATATAACTTAGGCAGGAAATTTGTAGTGGACTAAGAAGTAGTATGGTGGGGGGTGGAGTGCCCTAGTGCCTCATAGTGGAACTCACTCAAGCATCGTTATCCATACTTCTTAGTCCCTTGCAAATTAAACAAGGCAATACCTTCCAATTTTTGCCACTGAAATATGAGACATTGTTCTTCAAAAATTGGGATACATCATCAAACATGGAGATGCTGTCTCAGAATACAGGAAATTAGTATTTTTAATTTGAGTGAATCTTTACTGATTATAATTTTTTGCCTAAAAGTCTAAAATTACCATTTGAAGGAATACCTTTTTTTATGTAAGAAAACACCTG
Source organism: Neoceratodus forsteri (assembly GCA_016271365.2). NCBI lineage: Eukaryota > Metazoa > Chordata > Ceratodontiformes > Ceratodontidae > Neoceratodus > Neoceratodus forsteri. The sequence continues at coordinate 1,093,126,271 of CM057458.1, forward strand.
TTCATGTGGGATAGAACAATTAAGTAATTAAATGAGGGGCACATCTCTCAAATGTTGGACAATTGAGAGGTATGATCAATAAGACTCAGAAGCATTAAACCATCAGGGACAAATAAATCAGTGACACCATCTGAAAGAATGGAAATGCTAGTGTAACTCCTGGTTTGCTCTAGCCAACAAGTAGGTTTGCAAACCTCAGAGGGTTAACTCTGGCCAACCTGAAGACTACCTGCTGGTTGGATTTGCTGAGAGTTTTTAAGGGGTGTGGCTTGCTCCTGGTGACTGGTGAATAATTGGATGTGTGGTTGCTTACTCAGCCTGGTTTGAAGAGGAGAGCTTAGAAGAGCTACTGTCTGGAGCTGAAGGCCTTGCTAGAAGTGGAACCCACCTAAGCCTTGGGATCTTGGTGGCAGTCATCTATTATGGAGCCCCTGGTGGAGTGCTACTCTACAATATGCAGATCTTTACGAAAAGTCACTTTAGGGAAAGAGGGGAGGGGGAAAGGGGAAATTGTTTAACCAGGAAAGGCACACTAAGTCGAAACTTGTTTCCAGGTGTGACCTGGGAGCACAAGGAAGTAAAGTGACTTGCTCAGGGTCACACAGTATACAAGTGGGGGCTGTGGAGTTCAAACCCAGGTCTCCAGGTTTGCAGCACAATGCCCTAAACCACAGCACTATACTGTCTGCTTTACATTCAAAGCTAGGTTTGTAGTCTCTGTAGAAGAAAATATGATTGCTCTGGACGTTGAAAAGGAAATGTATAGTATTAAGGTGCCTCACTACCCCTTCCCTCATATTACTGGGTAGCTGGGGATCTCCTTTATGGGAGGAGTGGGTAATTCAGTTATGGTCCCCAAGCACTATGGAGGTCAAGCTTGGGAGAGGCTGAGAGGCAGAAGCTTGGGTAACTGAGACCTTCGGAGGGTGACTGCCTCTCCCAGCCCTTGCAAAGTGTGTGGAAAATCCACAAAGGTGCAGCTGATTTATTGATTTGGACTGGGACCCTCTGCACCATGTGGTTAGAATCTTGGGAGAGGGTGAGAGCCCTGGAGAGGATGAGCAGCCAAGGCTATGGCAACTGTGACCTCAGAGGGTATTGCCTCTCCTGCCACGTGTAAACTGTGGGGTAAATCCCCACTTGCCCATTAATCCATGGGAAAATAGCTTGGACTAGGTGAAGACTATATAGGCTCCAGGACCACTAATCTGGCAGCTGCGCAAGGAAGTGGGTGCACCAGAACCCTCGGGCTAGGATCAATTCTCCTTGGGGGGCAGGGGTAAAGTAGGTGTCGACTCTAGGGAAGATTGAAGCAAGGAATCCCTGGGTAGCCTCTGGGAAGAATGTCCCTTAGTCATATTTATATTTCTGGGTCCTGTAAAGTAATCGCAGTGTAAAACCCACTGTTCAGTTAATGTTCTAAGTGTTCCATAGCTGCCGGGGCACTGACTGGAAGATTGAAGCTGATGCTGTGAGAAAAGGCTTAAAGACAGTAAAGGTAGACAGATCCTCAGAACCAGATAGCATGCATCTGAAGGTGTTGAGGGAGTTGCTGGATGTGCTGGGTGGTCCCCTGGCAGACCTGTTTAAGACTTCACTGGAGACAGAGAAGGTACCCCTGGACTGGAGGACAACACATGCACTATCACTACACAAATGTGGGCTGAGTGACACCCCTGGTAACTACCACCTGGTCAGTTTGACCTTAACAATGGTGAAACTCATCGAAACCATTCTAAAAGAAAGACTGGTAAGCTTTCAGGAAGAAAATGGGGTGCACCAAATGGCAGCACAGGGTTGTGCTAGGGTGGACCTCCAGCCTAACCTGATTGATTTTTTTGACTGGGTAATGACAGTGGACAGGGAACAAGTGGTGGGCATCTTATATCTGGATTTTGGTAAGGTCTTTGACTCCGTACCTTAAAGGAGATTAATCAGGAAGCTGGAGGACCTTGGGATAGGGGCAAAGCTAGTTATGTGGGCTAGAAACAGGGTTGCACAATAGAAGTCAGAGGATGGTGATTGGTCGGAGTTCTCAGAGGCTAGGACAGTCACTAGTGGGGTCCCACAGGGCTCGGTGCTCAGTCTGATGTTGTTTAACATCTTCAACAGTGACACTGCAGATAGGATAAAAGGCAAACTATGTCTGTATGCAAATGATACAAAACTCTGTGGGAGGGAAGACACAGAGGAGGGAGACAAGACCTCAGGGAAGACCTTGCGAAGCTAGAAAAATTGTCAGGTATTTGGTAACTAGGATCAAGGCTCCTGGAATTCTGCGATTCTGCGGTTGCGGAATTTTCCGCGGAATTTACATCATGCCGCAGAATGTATATAGTGCCGCAGAATTCACTGTTTTTGGTGAATTTTTATTCAAATATACTGTTTTTCCATAGTGCCAGGCTTTCTTTCGCATCTTGTTTTTCCTGAAGCCCCTCCTCTATGCTCGGCATATGATGTCATTGATGACATCACATCATAGTTAACCAATGGCAGAACTGTGTTCTGCCAGATAAATTAATAAATGCTGCCGCAGAAATCAGATAATGCCACCGCAGAAACCAAGGAGCCCTGCCGCAGAAATCAGAAAGTTCTGCTGCAGAACACTAGGGGCCCTGACTAGGATTTAATGTCAAAAAGTGTAAGGTAATGCACTTGGGGGTGAAGAATCTGGAGACCAACTATTGACTGGGTAGTGTGCAGGTTACCAAGTCAGAGGAAGAAAAGGACTTGGGACTGATCATCATGGGTGGCCTGAAGTGCTCAGCACATTGCAGGGATGCAGCAGCCAAAGCGAATTGGATGCCGGGCTGCATAGCTAGGGGCATAACCAGCAGGAAAGCGAATGTCTTTCTACCACTGTACCGATCCCTAGTTCAGCCATATCTTAAGCAAAATGTACAGTATTGGTGCCCTTACCTAAAGAAAGACATCAGCCTGCTGGAAATGGTCCACAGAAGGGCAACCAAAATGATCCAGGGACAGCAAAGTAGAACATACGAGTAAAGACTCAGAGAACTCAGCATGTACTCACTGGAGGATAGAAGGAAGAGGTGGACAAGATGAAAACCTTTAATACCTTAAAGTTTTTAGAGTGAATTCTGAGGGTCTCTTCAACCTTAGTGGGAGCAGGACCATTGGGGGCACTGGCTCAAGCTGGTGGGGGGAAGATTCAGGAGGGAAATGAGGAAGTAATTTTTCATTCAGAGGGTGGTGACTAGGTAGAATGAGTTGCTGCAGGATGTAGTCTCCCTGAAGTGGACAGCTTCAAGAGTGGATGGGAGAGAGAAAAGGGGAAAGTTGCATGTAGGGGATGGTGTGTGGGGGAAAAGGGACATCATAGGAAAGGGAGGCGTTGATAACAGGGAGGGGGGGTGGATCCCTCAATAGACACTGAGAGATCTGCAAACTTGAGCAGATTTGATAGGCCACAAGGCATTTTTCTACTGGCTCACTCGTATGTTAGTAGGGTTGTCACAGCCCCAGAAGAAATTAATATGACTAGTAGAGGGCCTGTGCCTTGACAATGTGCCTCCTGGAGTAGGACATTGATGCTCCTGAGATTACAGTTCACACTGTAGGAAGAAGTGCCTGAAACCCTCCTGGCTGGGATTTATGATGTTCTGCTTGTAATAATATGTTCATGAGCATTTACTTTTATTAAAATGAATTATGTTGGATTTTATCAGGGATTTGGATATTCAGGTATTAGTTGCAAAGTGTTTACCTGTCAACCAGTTGATTCACAACCCTCAGCAGCCAAGTAGATGTCCCTGCACCCAGGAGGTCAACTTGGGCCCCAGAGGTCAAGTAAGTCAATTAATTATTTCATGGCCTTCCTCCAAATGGAATGTGTGAGGAAGGATACCCCTGAGACTGGGAGACAGGTTACAGTAGCTTAGAAAGCAGGAGTTAGAATAAGTGGCTTAGTGTAGTCTGAGGTGAACCTGATTCTTTAACCTCATGAAAGCAGTAAAGTGATGCACAAAAACTGCTCTGTTGCTGATCTCTGTGTGTGGACATGTTTGGAACCAATCTGACTTGGCTCCTATGAAATGTTGTGGTAGTACGGAACTGAAATCCTACAGGGTTTTCTGTTCCAGTGTCGACACTCCACACCACCTGCAGCATTGTTGGGACTGAGATTAAGGGCCAGCAGAGGGAGGGAGAGGGTGTTTCGTTTGTAAAACAAATCAGATTTGGATCAGAAGTGGCAAGAGGGTAAAGGTGTTTCTTCTGTAATACAAATTAAACAAAGGTCAAGGTGACAGAAGGGAGGCAGAAGAAAGAGGGAGAGTTGATGGGTTTTTTTTTAAAAATAAATTGAACTAATGGTGGGACTGAAGCGATAGGAGGGAGGAAGCAGGTGTTATTTTTTAAAACAGATCTGACCAGGATCAGGATTGGAGGGAGAGAGTCACCAGAGGCAGAGAGCAGGTGGAATTTGTGTCAAAAAGTGGACAAAATGGGTTCATGTGAAATAAATCTACCATAGTAGTTCACCAAACACAGGAATGTATGATGCTCTTTTACATTTGTGGATGCATGCATATACTTCATTCCCAATATCTTGTCCTATGAGAGCTAATTTCTCTTCCTGTCAAGGATATGGTGTAGGTATTCACTTTTTTATTTGTCAGACTCATTCTTTGATTTCTGGACAAGGATTCCATGATCCTGGGGATATTGAGGTATGCAATTTTATTATTTTTAGTATATCTGAAAGATCTTGGGCATTATGTGGGTGCCTCTCGTTACCACCTGTATGCCGATGACACCATTTTATACTGTTCGGATGAATCAGTTTCAGTAATACAACGTACACTGCAGAAAAGTTTTAACAATATGGAAAAGTACTTTGTCAACTCGAAGTTAAAGCTTAATTCCTCAAAAACTAAATGTATGTTGTTTGGGTCTTCTATTAAACGGAAAGATGACTTGACTTTGGAAATTGTGGAAAATAGAGGGGAGGGGTTTGAGTTAGTTAATCAATATAAATACTTGGGATTTTGGTTAGATAATTATGGATCAGGAAATTTGCATGTAGATAATTTGATCTCCCAGGTTAATAAGTGGGTGGGTTTCCTGTTTCGGAACAAAAAATGCTTCGAATCTGTGACATTGGACCTGATAGTTAAGATGCAGATTTTCTCTTTAATCGATTATGGGGACGTTTTATATGACGGAACCACTAGGGATCGAATAACAAAGTTAGATGTTCTAGTTAATCGTTTTGCCAGACTGATTCTCATGTGTCCAAAACTTACTCATCATTGCGAATTGTATGGAAGATTGGGTTGGTTATCATTAAGTAGGAGAAGAATGATACATAAACAGCTGTTTGCTTATAAATGTGGGCTGGGTTCTGTCCCTGTATATCTAAAGAATAGATTTTCCTTTATAAGTATTGAATTGACATTGAGAAATCAAGTTGTTACGGATATGGTTGTCCCCCCTTGTAAAATCAAAACGTTCCCAATATGTATTTAGTAATTATATTCCGATATGTTGGAATAGCCTTCCTCATGAATATAAGCAAAAGACTGGTAAGCCCTTATCAACATCCCATCTAAGAGGACACCCAATATCTATACAGGAACCTTGTAATTGTTATTGATATTCTTTTTTCTTTTATGTTTTTATATTGATGTTTGTTGTTTGATTGTATTTACTATGTTGAGTGTTGACCTGTATTTTGTATTTTTGTAAAGGTTACCATTGCGAATGAGTTTTTACTCAATTGGTTTTTACTTTGAATAAACAAACAAAAAAAAATTAAGCTACAGCACCTGCTCTTGTTCCGAATTGCTTGACACCAAGAAATCATCAAGGCCCACAACTCTAGAGCAGGGCATTGTGTCAACCTGGTGTTCCCTCATATATTATCAGTTTTATAATGTAAATACTGTATAGATTTAGAAACCCTGTTCAGCACCCAATTATGAGATTTGCATAATTTTTATGTTTGCTTGCACTCATGTGCAAGACACATAGTCCCACCATATGAGTTTTTGTAGGTGTGCCTCCCTCACTTCCAATGCCCTGCTCCTTTTGGCAGGTGTGGCCACACCGCACCAATGAATGTCCAAGCTGTCTATGACAGCTGTTCAGATGCAATGGCGTACAGTTCTGAAAAAAACCTCGCTACAATCAACGGTAGTTACGTGTAGACAATTTGCAAATTGGTGACACGTCAGCACTGTATCTGAACTGTCATAGACAGTTTGTCCCCCGCCTCACCTAACACTCTACGAGCATGCTGGGAGCCCACCCAGCATGCTCATGCACTCCCCTCCACCCCTGCACACTGTATGACTGACTGGGGTGCCCAATCCCCATCGGCTCCACTGCCCCCCCAAAAGCAAACTTCCTGGTGCCACACTGGAAGCCCACTCCAGCATGGCAAAAGTCCCACATCCTGTACATGCTGGGAGCCCACCCCAGCATGCTCATATGCTCCCCTCCACCCCCACACACTGTGTGACTGACGGGGGTGCCCAATCTCCTGTTGGCTCAACTGCCCCCCCAAAAGCAAACTTCCTGATGCCACGCTGGGAGTCCACCCCAGCATGGCTGAAGTCTGTGGCCCATGGTGGTGCCCAATCCCCCATCAGCTCCACTGCCCCCACCCCAACAAACTTGCAGGTGCCACGCCTGGAGCCTACCCCAGCATGGCAAAAGTCCCACATTGTCTTAAGAAAACAAAAAAGCAAACCTAGAACAAAAGAAAATGGTCCCTCATTGACTCTCTTGCCACCTCAATCCAACCTTCATCCACCTTCTGTGTACACCACCTCCCCACACACTCCTCACCCCATACTTACCTCCGGAGTGATGATCTTCGGTGGACCAGGAACACATCTGCACTCTTCAAAGCCTACTGCGAACTAAAGAAATGCCGGTAGCTGTATAATGACATAAATGTGTTTTTTTTTAACTTTGGTGCATCTCTCTGCCATTTTGGGGAATTTTTTCACCAAATTTTCAACATGGAGTTCTTGGGACCCCCACCTCATGAACTCAGCCACTGTCATTTTGTTATTCAGTCCCGAAAGGTGATTTCATGGTCACTGCGCAGAACCACCTTTCAGGACTGAGTAATGAAATGACAGTGTCACAGTTCATGAGATAGGCCCCCCAAAACCCTATGTCTGTTTTACAAGCATGCATTGTGCAGTTCCTACGCACGCTCGTAACTTCGAGAATTTTTATTATTTTCACTCCAGATTTACAACATTGCCATTTTACCACACCCCTTTACGAGCAGTACAGCTGCCATTTTTCACATCTTACCCCAAATGTGTTTTCATGCATGTAGCGCACAATGGTGTGGTCGGTGTGCGAAATCAATGTTTGGGACAGATTAAGAAAATCACAGTGATACCATTCATGAGCAGAGGTCTTAAAATGGCTATGTTGAAACTTTGGTGACAAACGTCCATAAAATGACTGTGTTACGAGCGTGCATTGCGCAGTTTCCACGCACCCTCGTAAGTTCACAAATTTGTAATATTTTCAGTCTAGATTTTCAACACTGGCATTTTTCCACACCTCCTTATGAACAGGACAGCTGTCATTTTTCACACCCTGGCCGAAATGTGTTTTTGCACTTCCGGCTCAGAAATGCGTGGTCGCTGTGGGAAATCATTGTTCAGGACAGATTAAGAAAATCACAATGACACTGTTCATGAGTGGAGGTCCCAAAATACCTGTGTTGATAATCTGCTTCAAAAAATTCCCAAACTAATTACATTATGGGTGTGCATTGCACAGTTTCTACGTACACTCGCAACTTCACCAGTTTTTTCATATTTTCACTCCAGATTTTCAACACTGCCATTTTTTATACCTCCTCATGAACAGTACAGTTGTCATTTTTCACATCCTGTTCAAAATGTGTTTTCCCACCTGTGGTGCAAAATGGTGTAGTCGCTGTCCAAAATCAGCTTTTGGCTAATGAACTGATATTGCCACTCTTCATGAGGTAGAGGTCACAAAAAAAACATGTTGAAAATTTGGAGTGAAATTACCAATGAACACCTGGGGTGTTAGGGTTTCCAACTGTAACGCCCCACCTGTAGAGACTGACAGGCATCAGGGGTGTGACTTGGGATTGTCGCCTATAATGCTCATGCTATTCCATCCCCATCCACACCCTGCAGCCAGTGACAGGCATCGAGGTGTGCCTTGGACTCTTCGGCACCAAAGTTCACCCCATTCTCCTATACCGCACCCATCTCACCATATTTCCTTATGGAATGGGGTGAGCATAAGGCCCAAAGACCGCAAGGTACACATAACACTTGTCGGTGTCTGCAGGGTAGAGTGTGGTGAAATGGCATGGGCGTTATGCCTGATGACCCAAAGACACACCACAATGCCTGTTAGTCTCTGCAGGGTGGTGGTGGGGTTGGCTTCAGTTTAGTACTTCATTGCCATTCCTGTTATGCATCTCTCTCTAACTCCTACACTATCAATGCCAATGCCAGCAAGCAAACATTTAGCATTGACAAATGCTTGTTCAATATGAGATCATGAAAGAATCAAGTGGAACAACAAAGGCATACTGTTGTTAATTGTTTGACCAAAGTCCTTTTCTGTACAACAGAACTAGGCCACCAATAAGACAGTAGTGATACAGCTATTATGCACATGTTAACAATCCTCCAAAAGACAGAAGGCAAAACTGACAATGAATTCAAGATTAATAGCTGCACAAGGGTAACAGAGTTGCCTGGATATTAGAACTGCTCCTTGTAAAACAGACATGAATTCAAGTAAAGAATCGTATGCAGAAGAAGAAAGGCTAATTTCAGGTTTATAATAGTAATACTGAAATAGTGGTCAGGGTTTATGAGGTAATAATATGGACCAGGGTGATAAACACTGAGACCGTACAGCAAGGTGTTTCTTAACACACAGATCCGGCTATTACCAAGTAAATCTCTGACCACTATACCATTATGCTGTAGCTGTTACACTGAAAATAAACAGTAAAACATTTTTAAACAGAGCACCAAGATTATTCTCTCACTAACACGACAGTGTGTGGTGTCTGTAAGAAAACACAAACTGTTTGTCGGTTTCTCACAGACATGCTGTAGTGTTAGTCTGCAAAAGTCCCATTACTGGATCTACCAGCTGATTAAACTGGACAGTACTGTAGCTCTGTGTTGTGATTGGCTGAGTGGAATCTTTTTTAGTATAATAATGTGCAAAATTAAAATAATTGAAAATCATTTGAGGCAAAACAAAGAGAATACTGGTTGGGCAACCATGCATAAAACACTTGTGCTGCCACAGAGGGATTCTGAATACCTCAGACCTTGATAGTGAAGCACCAAGCATGCTGGTGGTTTCAGTTCAGAACTTGAACCGATTGCTATACAGATGGCATCAATGTGAAAACCACCAGCTGCCTTGAGGATTTCCAGTCAGCTGAAACCTTGTATCACAGAAGGGTACAACCTGAGTTCCATAACCTTTAAACTGTGGTACAACAAAGTTTTAGCTGGCATGGAAATCCATGCAGAACAAACCATCAGTATACACTATAATATCTACATGGATAGGGTTCAAATTGCTACAGATCAGGAGAAACTAAAGCAAGTAACAGAAAATGTAATATTTTATAAACTGGACCTTCATCAGTAGGAATAATCCTAATGACAATAATAATGAATAGATGATGTATTTGAGACTCAACCCTTAAAGACAAATGATTTATTTTTAGCCACAGATAAAAAAGGAACCCTTTACTAATGGGAAAGCAGCTTGCAAAATGACCAATTAAGCCACTAAAAACAGAGCAGTAAAATCAAACAGGAACAATTAAATCTTTATGAACAGAGCTAATTTAAAAGTTTTACAATTTAAAAATGTATGATAAAACGTAAACACAATTTCCTGACTTAGACTATATCACTTGTCCTCATTTTTAAATGTAAAGGACTTACATAACTCACTCACTCATGGATCTGCCACTCCTACTGTAAATGATTGTCCTGCCTTTTTACTCATGAAGATAAATGGCATGTTTTGAGTCAGCCCTTTGTGTCACCCATATATAGTGTGTCTATACTGTATATATATATATATATATATATATATATATATATATTCATGGCAAAAACTCATTTAATGCATCAGTTAGGGTTGTTCCACAGTGACAAAAGTGAGAAATTCAATGTTAGAGTTGCCACCACCCTTCCTCCACCCCCACCCCACCCCCAACCGGCATCGGGGTGTGCGCTGAGGTTGTCGGTCCTAACTCTTACCCCATCCCATGTGTAAACAAGCTGAGGTGGTGAGTATGGGAGAATGGGATAAAGTTAGGACCAACAACTCCAACACACACCCGATGACGACAGTTGGTGGGTAAGGATGAAGGTGGTGGCAACCCTAACATCAAATTTCCTCACTTTTGTCACTGTGGAACAACCCTAACTGATGAATTAAATGGATTTTTTTGCCACAAATGTCCCTTCTTTTTGAGAATGAGGACTATAAATAGTGTATGGAATGTGGTGGTGTGATTTTTTGTCACATAGTAATGATAACGGCAATGCAAATGCAACGGCAAATGGTAACACATATGGTGATGCAAATGTAAATGGTAACACAAATGGTAAGAGAAATGCACAGAAGGAAACATTAACACAATCGACAAAGGAAACACGACCGAAAATGCAAACACTAAGGGCAACAGAAATGCAAACAGTAACGAAGTCGCAAACAGTAATGGTAACGCAATTGGAAATGCAAACAGTTACAGTAACAGCAACAATAACACCAAAGTGAACAGTAATGAAAATGGAAACGCAAGCACGTATGGAAACGCAACTGGTAACTCGCACGGTGATGGTACCACAATTGGAAACACAAATGCTAACAGTAACAGCAACAATAATGCCAAAGGAAACAGAAATGGAAACGCAAATGCAAGCACATAAGGAAATGCAAAGCGTAATGCGCATGATCATGGTAACACAACTGGAAATGCAAATGGTAACGGTAACAGCAACTATGATGCCAAACGAAAGAGAAATGCAAACGGAAGGGCAGCGGCAAATGCAAAAGGAAATGCACAAGGTGATGCCAATCATAACGCAAACAGAAACAGTAGGAAATGCAAATGGTAACAGTAATGCAAATGCAAACGCAAACAAAAATGCAAAGGGTAACGACATTGGTAGGCATACTAACGTAACGCAATGGGTAAGGAAACGCACGTGGAAATGCTAACTGTAACAGTAATGGAAGCGCACATCTTGTTTTTCCCTAACAGCTGCATAGAGAAGCACAGTGAATACAAAGAATGTATGCATAATAATGGGCCTTGGAGCAGAAAATGAGCACTTGGAATACTAAATTGCTTATATCTCAGGAACCGTACAACGTAGAAAAAAATTAAAATTTTATATTATTTATGACTTTCCTGGTTAGGTTTGTACTTAGCCCCCTAGTGGAGGGCTAAGCATTTTTATGATGAAAAGTCCGTATCTCGAAGCGTTTCCAAGATACGGGCCCCGAAAGGCACGGCGGATGCTACAATGTTAGTCTATGGGGAAAAGAGTTAACTTCAGAGCACTGTAACTTTGCATCCCTGCAATATTTTGTCACCAAACCACCACAAGGCACATCTGAGAGATGTTGGCTTTCTTCCTTCCAAATTTCAGCCCAAAAGACCAAACCAGTGTTTTGCAGCAGGGTGGCAAAGAATTCCTGTTATTTTAGCCATAGTGTCGCAAAGTAGTGTCACAAAACACGACACTTTCACAAAAAAAATCACGAAAGTGTCACAAGTTCGACACTACTTTGTGACACTACTTTTCCCCAAAATTTCAAAAACATATTTCTGGGGTGTTTAACCCCCCAAAAAAGGCATGCCTAGCATCCTCAGGGTCCGACTAGGTGAACACAAAAATAATAGTGTCCCTAGAGGGTCCCAATTTTAAATGCCAATCATTTCTGTGATCAGTAACTGAAAACAAAATGGCAGATTTGCGACACTACATTGATCATTTGCAACACTAAAAATGGCATTTGCGACACTGTTGAAATTTTTGGTAACTTTTCCCATTGACTATAAAGGGAAACTTGTTTTTTGAATAACTTTTGAATCATTCATTATTTCTTCACGAAATCTTCAAAAGGCACATCGGGGACCCTGGCAGCATGTTCCCTGAAGTTTTCAGACCACTTGCTCAAACTGTGCTACCTGTAGGTGTGAGCAAAGAATGCGCAAAAAAAGCAGAAATGAGCTATGGAATGTAGCTTTATAACTCCGCAACTGTATATCCGACCAGTATGAAACTTGGCAGATCCCAGAATCTATGCTACTGCTCTGTGCCTGTCAAATTTCAGGTAAATCTGTCATATGGTGGCAACATTATTAAAATTTCACACTTTGACCTTAAATAGGGTACTCAACCCTAACTACAGTGGCACTACCGTACCACTATTGTATATGTATGTGTGTGTATATGTATATATATATATATATATAGTGTACTATAAGGTGGAACATTTTATAATTAAGCAATAAGGCACAACATGGTGTGTGTTATTAAAGGAATAATGCACAACAGGGTGTGTGTCGTGCTGGGATAATGTCACGCCTGGAGTGATTAGGCACAAGGCCGCAGGCCGAGTGTGACTAATCACCCCAGAAGTGACGTTATCCCAGCAGGACACACACCCTGGAGTGCATTATTCCTATTATATAATGGCTCATTTGTAAAAAAGTAAATAAAAAATATTAAAAAGGTAATTTAAAATTGTTTTTTATTAATTTTTTCAATGAGTAGGCATACTTACATAAAAAGTAGTGCTGATTTATTTTGACCAGTGGGTGGAGCTGCAGCTGTTGTGGTGTAACTGCAACTCTGCCAGCTTCAGCCCAACAAGCTACCTCTCTGCAATGCTGCTTAATGTGTTTCTGTGGCAAGTTCATTTTCTTTAAGCTACTTTTCTGTCCCCTTCCCCCCTCCCCTCACACACATACACGTAGGTTTATGTGGAGTTTCTTTTATTTATTTGGGTCTACATTATTTGTTTTTATCGAGTTTGGGCAGAAAACCGAGCAACAGGGGAGCTTACCTACAACATGCATCATGCACTCTGTTTTCATGTTTGGTTCTCGGTAAAAACAGTGTGACCATGGAGAAGTTCTTCAAAATTACGTATTGAAGGTGCCATCCAGAGCAGCTGGTGCTGTTTCCATTGTGTAAGTAGAGCGCGGGGTGCTGTTTAAAACCACATGCGCACGTAGTAGGGACTGTACCGGAAGTAAAATCAATCGCTGAGATGGCTTAATTTTCGTTTTGCTTCCTTTGTTTTGGGAGGGTGTTACTTGGAAATGTATTTATTTTTGCTTGTTAGGAAAGTTGAGAGGTTATAGTAGCCAAGCAGGGTTAGTGAAAACGGAGACAGAATTGTGAAATCAGTTGTCCGATATCATGTGAAGCCGATCGCGATGACGGCTTTGTTTCACTTCGCTCCCTTTCATTGAAAAATGTGTACTTATAAGAATTACTGTGTTTTTGCATCATGTGTGACACATTACTTCAGTTCTGGTGGTTTGGGGGTTATTCTGCGAATGTGGGATGGAGGGATTTCTGTTAAAAAAAAAAAACATGAAGTCCTGGCTGACTGCACAGTGGCCATGCCAAGTGAGGGCATCTTGAATATGGCATGTGCAGTGATCTGTTTTATTTTGATGTGGTTTTCTGTGTGCTGGGACTAGACCTGTGATGTTATGCCAGGATAACATCACGGGTCCAGTGCCAGCTTGACCAATCAGAGGCTTACATTTTTCTTTGCCATTGTATAATGTGTAATAACGTCACTCCTGGGGTGGGTTGAAGCCCGATGAAATTACAAATAAACAACAGCCTGTCTCGATTCAAAGTAGGCCTCAAACAGCACCTAATGACTAACTCAAAATGCACCTGCTTCTCAGGCCACACTTGATAGACAGGTCTACCCCCAAGATAACACCCAGCAGGGCTACCTTGAGAACCCTGCCTCCATTCCAGCCTAGCCAAGGGCTTAAGTAAGCTATCAGTCCTCTTTAAATGCACTTGGTACCGCCTCCCAAACCCCCCCCACACGCACACACCATACTCGACAAAGCCCTCTGAAGCTGCTCCCCATCACAGCCCCCGTTTCACTATTCCCCCACCTCTTACTCTCTGCGGTTGTTTTCAAACCCAATCCCCCTTGTTTCACTGTCACCCAGCCTCTCGCCATCTGGGATAGCGTTAAACCCTATGCAGTTACTCTGCCATAGTCTATCAATGGATTTGGAGGTTTCCAGGGGTGTGCTACCTAGGGCAACCGATTAGAAATAGCTTAGTATTCAATTACAACTGCTCATTTTTTTTCTCCTATTTGTCTAATTGTCATGTAATCGCTCTTTAATGCCACTGAATATGTGTATTGTCTTATTGTCCACCCTGACGTGGAACCTTTGTAAAAGAGCTCACACTCAAAGGTCTTTCCGAAATATTAATTAAACAAGGTGAAGCCAAGTGCTTCCACCATCCCAGGAGCGATATTACTGCACAATAAGACACACCCAGGTGTGCCTTATTGCTATTATACAATGTCTCATTTTGTAATTAATAAAAGAAAAAAGAAAATAATTAATTTTAATCCATTTTTTATTTGATTTTTGTGGGCGTAAGTATATGTTTTAAAAAACCAAAAGTCAAAAATATTTTTCCACCACAAGGTGGAGCTGCTGCCACGGTGATTCTGCTCTATGTTGTGTGACTGCCCTCTGCCCTTCCTACTGGCTTCCACCTTGTACTGTAGGGTGAGTAAAGTGGACTGTGTTTTTCCCATTTCTCATTTAAAATTCATTTTTTGGGGGGTGGGTGTCTCACAAGCCATTTGCCGAGTGTACAGTATGAATGTGAAATAAGTGGGCAGGTGCTGATATGATGTCAGCACCGATGGAAAAGATGATGTTGAGCCAAAGAGGTGAGAAAAAAACCCACACTCTTTCTATAGGTTTTCATACTGGCACTGTCTGCGGCTTTTCGGCAAAACAGATGGCCAGGCTCGAGCTGGTATTTGGTCACCAAGATGCTCACTGAAAATGGTGGGTGTGGTTAGCCAAGAAGGACACTGAGAAGCTGTATCCATTGCTGGGTTTGGATTCTTTAGATAGCTTTGCCCATAAGTACAGGGGAAGTTGGGCAATGATTGAGGCTGATTTTTAATGGCAGGAGTTTCTCCCCGAACCGAGCAGCTTCTGTGAATCAAGTGACCGGCAGTTATGGCACTTCACTCAAGTCGCTCCATTTGGGGATAAAAGATCTGCATTTTTTTTTCAGGAGATGGAGGCTGAAATTGAATTATCCCTGAGTGACACAGTGAGGCAAAAACTTATTGTCACGAGGGTGGGAGGATGCCAAGAGCATTTCTGTGTCCGCTGTCCAGTGATGTTTGGGTTCTGTGTGTCCGAGCCATGTCATTTTCATGATGGCTTGTGTGTGGGGAGGGAGGGATTTCTGTCAGTGTTGTGTAGTCATCTGTGTACCTGGACTTAATACAATAATGTTGTAGTTCAAGAACATCACTGTCCCAGGCACACACTGACCAATCAGAGAAGAGATTTTTTTCTTGCCATTGTGTAATAATAATTCAATCACGGCACAGTACTGTTGAGTATGGTGTATAGATATCAATTATCTGTTGTACATGAGAATAGTCTACTCTTGTTGATTGTCATCTTAGTCAATCAGAATAATACAGCAGGTAATTGACTGAACATCAGAACGCCACAGGATAGCCAGCCCGTTGGTGCAGTGGTAACACTACAGTTTGCAACACCAGCGACTCGGGTTCTGAAGTGAGCCCAAGTCATCAGGGGTTGGCTGGGGGGGAAGAGGTCAGAGTGTCCCAGAGGACACTTGTCCCCTCCAGGGGAGGGAGGGTCACTGCCTCCGCTGAAACACTGCCACCTAAGTGAACATAGGTGGCAGAGCAGCAGAGGCAGAGAGGTTAGAGTCTGGGTGATGGCTAACATGCACGCCAATATGCCTCTGTGGGTGCATGGGGTTGGGCACTTGCATGCCATCATCCAGTGGGGGCATAACTAGTTAACCAGAAAAAGGCCCTGGTGTTCATAAGCGATGGAATCCCAGTGCTCCTGGGACCTGAGCAGTGGTCACCATGCCACAAGTTACCTGATGAACCTGTGATTATCAGGGACCTTGGCCACCCCACTGTATGGGGTAAACTGTGGCTCCATGGAGGGGACAAAGCATGCAAGGCATGGAACAGACCTAGGAAGGTGCCTTGGGATCCCCAAGGGAGTTGAACGCTGGAGATGAAGAGGTGTAGAAAAATATGTGTAAAGAAAATGCTACAGGATGGCTGGCCAGGTGGCACTGAGGGCTGAGGTCATGCCAAGTGCCTTATCTCACACCAATCCAGCAACCCAGGTTCGTCTTGAGCCTAGGTTGCTGAGGGCCAGCTGGGGGGGGTGGGAGCAGGATTGAGCAAGCCGTCAGGCAGCTCTCCTCTCCCAGGGAGGGTTTCTAAGTCATTCCTGTCTTTGCTGACACTTAGTGGCAGTTGGGTGTCAGAGCGTGGATGCTCAGAGGCCAAATTAATGTTGGGAAGGTAGAACAGGGAGTGGGCCAGGAATACATGTATGTCTCCATGCACCTGTGCTCTCCATTACCATGACCTTGGGCCAGGGAGAAAACAGGAGGGAAAAAAAAGTGTCAGCATGGCAGGGTCAGATAACGCCTTCTCACCATACCACCACCTGCCACAACACCAGCACCTGCGGCGACTACTGGATTCTGCTTCAGGAAGGGAGAGGACAGCCCTCCCCCTCCTGACCCCTCCATGAGGGGAAGATCCGTGGGAGTACTAAGTAAACAGGTAAGCCAGGCAGATAGTGGACAATGGGTGGGGTTGGTTGAACCAGTGCTATCCTGCTGTTATCAGAGGAGATAAAATGTATATGGAAAGAAGAAAAGAATGCCACAGGATTACACAAATTCTAGAAGTTTTGATTTAATCATTTTCTTTTCCTTATGTGTTTTTATTGCAGGTACCTTTATTTTTATTTATTTATTTAATTAGTGTTTGTTTGCTGGATAAGGTGTACTAGACAAACATTTACATATTTTCAGGCCTGGCACAGGAGAATACAAACCAGTAGATCATTACAGTGTAGACAATGATAACACAAAGTAACAACATAAGAGCCAGAGGGGTACATTATGGTGAATTTTATTTTTTAATGTGTTATGGTTTGGTAACTTTAAAACTTTCATCCCCACACTGATTGATCTATAAACAAAATATTAATTGAATGATGTTTAACATTTGTTTTGCCTTAACAAATGTTCCATCATATTCTATAAATAATATTACTAATATTTATTGTTGTACAGGCTTTGTATATAGGTTTCCTAGGTACACCATCCCCCAAGTCATTTCTGAAAAGGAGATTACTGTCTATATCTGTGTGTTTACCTGGCTACACAATTTCAGTAAATTAAGTAAAAAAATATGAAATTGGTGTGGTCAGCAGTACTAAAGGAGAAGGACCTGGACAATTGGAAAAGCTTGAGAGTTGGCAGTTAACATTTAATTTCCAAAAAATACAAAGTGGTGCACATAGGGGCAAAAAGATCCTGCCACTGAATATGCATAGGATGGAGAGGTAGTGATGGAAACCACTATGAAGATAATACTAAATAGCCTGTAGGCATCACCTCCATGCAATGAGACAGTGAGCAGGTTGAATGGGATGTTGCAGTGCATAGGAAGGAGATCACCAACAGCAGAAATGAGGTGAAGTTTCTCATTGCAGTGGTCAGTGGTATGGCTTCTCCTGGAGTACTGTGTGCAGTTTTGGGGTCCACATCTGAAAAAGGATAGGAATGGGTAGAGGTAGAGCTGAGGATGGTAACTCAAATGATTCAGAGATAGCAAGAAAGGATATACAAGGAGAAGTAACAAATTTGAATTTGTTACATGACTTTGTGTGTGTGTCTCTGTAAAGAAACAAACACATTGGTTAAAACACACCACCTGGCTGGCCATTAGATTAATTCCCAATTAATTCACGGTTGTCCTCTAGAGCAAGTGTCTGTGTTGAGGAATTGGGTGTCCTCGGGAGCACGCCGTACCTAAGGCAAGTAGTAGCGGTCAGCACAGCAGAACAGAAGAGAGAGAGTGACAGAGTCGGCAGACATTCCTGCTTGTGCTTCCAGAGCTCCCCCGCTCACAGTGCTGTACGAAGGAGAGAGTGATATGTTAAATGTTAGCCAAGGTAAATATTAGGTGAGGTATGTTACAGTTAGTTGCGTTAGACCATATCGTCCATTCCACAGACACCGTGCTCATTAACACAAATATATGCATAGCCTGCTTAGTGTGCTGTCCCAGAGTGCATAGCAACCGAATCCCAGTGGTGAAAGGACTATAGCACAGACAACCCTGCAATGTTCCTGTGACGAGGTACATTAATAGTCACAGACATGGCCAGATATTTCCAGATATTTTGCAGAATTTCTAAAGAGTTGCTCTCTGCTGCCCCTATTGTGGAATTGGAGAAAGCAGATTTCTCTTAGAAATATCACAGAAATTTCGGGAAATATCTGGCCATGTCTTTGGCTGTGACTGTACCTAAAAGATAAATATGTTATTAAATAGTAGTAAAAGTCCATCAAACTGAGTGTTTTACCTGTTTTAAATGTTGTACTCAGAACGTTATATTTGAAAGCAGCACGTATGGCGTTGAAATACAGCATGTTCCCTATCAACCTAAATGGCTATGTGTTTGTATTCTTGAACACATCTAGCATACCTGAATGTGCAACTAATATCTTTTTCAACACTTGCCTTGTTACAACTGCATTAAGCCACTCTGCAACATGGTTCTACTGCAGAATTAATCCATGCCTGTGTGGTTGGAGGCTAGGCATGGATTAATATAATTCTCCAGTAAAACCATGCTGTGTCGTAGCTTACTGCTTACATCTACATGCTTAAAGTAAGAAGGGAAAGAGGGAATATGACTGAAACATACAAATAAAGTGGATGGCATGGAATTTTTCAGGCTGTGCGGTAATAGACGTGCCAGGAGTAGATCTATGAAGCTGGCAGGGATAAGCGTAAGACAGATACTGTGGAGTACTTTTTCATGGAGAAGGTGGTGGAAGAGAGGAACAGGCTGCCAGAGGAGGTGATCAGTGGCCTCACCCTGGACCAGGGCCTCACCCTCAAGAGCCATGTGGACCAAGTTACAAAAATCTTACATGGGAAACTGGGCACCCTCTACCGACTGAAAAACCCGTTGATACCGGAAGCCAGGGTCTCCATCGCCACCAGCGTCCCCCTTCTGACAATCACCTATGCAGCCCCAGTACTCCAGGGGACAGCAAGGACTGAGATGAATAGACTACAAGCCCTGTATAATAAGGTGGCGCAGTTCACAGCCCAGTCAAACCCCAGGAATCACCACTGAGACATGCAATCACAGCTAAATTGGCCCTCCCTGGAAGCCCGTCTCCAGTACCCTCAGTTATACCAAACCTTCAAATTAATTAGCCAATCCCCCCCCTCCCAGTCTATCTGGACTCATTGTGTGAAAGACCAGCCCCCGGCCCCTCCGCTCAACAGATCGCACTCTCCTAGCCATCCCCAGAGTAAGAACCAAGGCAGGAGGCAAGTCCTTCGCCCACACTGCACCCACCCTGTGGAATTCCCTCCCTCCTGGGGTGCAGGAAGCACCGACAATTAAAAGTTTCCACACTAGGCTCAAGGCTCACATGATCGTAACCTCCAAATGCCACTGCTAGGCTCCGGGGACCACCTCACGGTCATCTGAATACCATAGTCCAACATTACCCTCTTGAGTAAATAGCACTATGAACATGGCTCTCACCCTCCTCTCACATCCCTTGTGTCTTGTCACTTTTCTGCTAACCCCTGTACCTACCACAATGCAGGCTGATCTCAGCAATGTAACCAGCTGTCTGTATATTACTGTATAATCTGTATCATATTGTATAATTTGTCATTCTTACTGTGTTGTTTACCTTGCCATGTAATCCTGGGTCGCCCCTGAAAAAGAGACCTCCGGGGCCCAGTGGGCCTACCCGGTCACCAAAATTTAATAAATAAATAAATAAAATCAGTGGGGGTGTTCCATACTCCTCACAGGCTTCTGTTACTGCGAGCACTGTTCCCCATCTATCCCCATTTTTCCCGGGCCAGATCACCTGCTCTGTAAACTACCTTAATCACCCACCACTGCTTATTGTGCCTTTCATCCGCTCTCTGCCATTGCCCACCACCTGTACCAAGCCTGCTTTCAGGAAATCGCTACTCAGTCTCAAGTTGTTTAAATATGTACTATTTCAACATGGATTACTTCTATTGCTTCTCTCTGGCAACATTCATCCTAACCCAGGACCCATCTCGCAGTCCCTTCCCTCTACCTGCAATGCAGGAAGCCTCAAGATCGCCTCTGTAAACATCTGTAGCCTTTTGCAGAAAACGGACCTTCTTCAAGTTTGGGCTGTTCAACACAAACATGATGTCCTTGCTGTGCTTGAAACTTGGCTCTCCCCCCAAATACCTGATTCTGCTGTCTCCCTGAATGGCTACATGCTTTATAGGGAAGATAGGCTTGGGAAAAGACAGGGGGAAGGTGTGCCATCCATCTCTTGGACTCACTTCAAGGGAAAGTACTCCCACAATGTATCTCAGAGAATTATGCACAGGCTCTGGCAATCAAAACTGTAATAGGGAATAAGGATAAGACACTCACCATACTGTCAGTATATATCCCACCCCATGACACAAAACCTGGTTTTAATTCCATCCTTGAATTTGTTTCTAATCTTCCAAACCAGTCTGAGGTGGTCTTACTGGGTGATTTTAATGTCAATTGGTTGGCCGCTGATGCTGCTCTATATAGGGATGCAGTAGCAGCTGTAGACCTCTCTCAGGTTGTGTCCCCTCCTACCAGGCTCAATTACCGGATGGGTACAAGTACCCTGATCTATCTCATCCTTTCCAACCACCCTGAGAGCCCATCAAATGTTGTGGTCTTGTCAGATACACTTAGTGACCACTCACCTATTCTTTGCTGTTGGTCCAATTGATCCCCTAAACTCCCAGCTAAGACATTGTTTCAGTGCACCCACAAAACAGGAATGCTCAGGCATTTTCAGGACTACCTTCTCCTGGTGTCAGCATGGCTCAGTTGGTAGCACATCCGCCTCTGGACAAGAAGGTTGTGGGTTCTCGTCCCATACCAGGATTGGACTTGCACCTAAAAATCGCTGGCATCCCAGTGTAGTATTGGGGGGTGCTGTACTGCTGGGGTGTGCCGTCCTTCGGATGAGACGTTAAACTGAGGTCCCTTCTGCCCATCCTGGTGTTGTCCTGGTGGGTGTCCAGGTGGAAGTAAAAGAACCCAGGGAACTCTTCACAAAGAGTAGGGAACATTCCCGGTGTCCTGGCCAACATTCCCCTTCCCATAAACCGGTTCATGCAATTATCCAGGCTATGTGTGGGTGATGATGTGCGATATGGCCGCCACCACACATTCAGTCACTTCACTACCAGTCTAGCATTGCTTGTAAAGCGCTTTGGATGTATGAAAAAGCACTATATAAATGCTGATTCTTCTTCTTCTTCTTCTCACTTGTGACAGGTCCTCTATTGACTCAGCTACCTGTGTAGACAGTGCCCTAGCTTACTTCAACTCTACATTCGCCTCTGCTTGTGATATGTTCGCCTTCTTCTCCAAACATATTCTCAAGGGTACTAGCAACCCTTGGATCACCCCTGCACTCCTAAATCTCATGGTCACATGTGATACCTCTGGCATAAGGCCCTGGTGTCAGGTCTCCCAGAAGATAGGCAAAGGTACAAGGCAGCCAAAAAACATGTGTACCCGGGAAACTCGCCTTGCAAATGCTGCCCACTTTAAAACTAGTCTCTCCTCCTCCTGGAGTAATGGGAAGAAATTCTAGGATAATATAAAGGACCTGACTGGAAAACATAACCCCCCCCCAATGTTAAATATAAATGGAGCCACTATCCAAGATTCACAGCTCATTGCCAACACCTTTAACACCGCTTTTACAGATCTTAGCGGTGTACCCCCCCTGGAATTTTTCAGTAACCCCAGCCCCTCTTCAGCCTCTGTCCCCACAGATACCCTCCTCCCCCTTTCTGCTTCAGGACAGTCACTCTAAGGGAAGCAAAATCCTACCTAGCTTGAGTATTGGGGAAATCCAGATTTAGTGGAGACTCACTGGATCTGAGGTTACTCCACCTGGCCCTAGATGCAGTTCTATCCCCCCCCCTTACTAAAGTATTAAATCTCTCCCTCTGTCTTGCCCAATTCCCAACACAGTGGAAGGCTGCAGTGGTAAGTCTCATACACAAGAGTGGCGACAGAACCTCTCATAGTAACTTCCACCTTATCTCAAGCCTCCCCTCCATCTCCAAAGCCCTTGAATGGATAGTATCCGATCAACTTTCTGACTATCTTTCTAAGTAAAATCTACAATGCAGCCAGCAGCATGGCTTCAGGAAGGGTCACAGTACCACCACTGCCATCCTGGAGTTTACTGATTTTACACACAAAGCTCTGGACCGTGGTCATCTAGTAGGGTCTGTTTACATACACCTTACAAAAGCATTTGACACGGTCAGTCATACTCTCCTCATTACATCCCTCACGGCATTGGGCCTTTCTCAAGAAGCCACCTCATGGTTTTCCAACTACTTTATTGACAGATCTCAGAGACTGGAAATCCTTGACCCTCTCTCTTCCAGCAAACTGGTTCGGTCTGGGGTTCTACAAGGCTCTATACTTGGACCACTCCTCTTCAGTCTCTTCCTCAATACCCTCCCCCTAGTATACTCTGGTAACCTGCTCCTTTACACGGACAATGCCGTTATGTTCTCTAGTCACCTGAACCCTCTGCCCCGGAAAATAATCTTCAAAAGAACTTTGTGGAAATTGAACTGTGGTTAGCCCTCCATAAACTCATTATAAACTACAAAAAGACCAAAGTAATGTTGTTTGCCAACACCCAGAACAAACATAAAGGTCTATCTCTAAGTATTCTCAATAGCAGCCGCCAACCATTGGAACAAGGCAGTAGCTTTAAATACCTCGATATTACGTTTCACTCCTCCCTCTCCTACCATAAGCATGTCAATCTGGTCTGTAAAGTTGTGAATACCAGAATTGGCTTACTCTACAGACACAGGTCATGTTTGACAACTGATGTTACCAGCTTGGTCCTTTCAACTGTTGACTATGGAATAGTTATCTATGGCATTGCGACCGATACCACACTAAATAGAATCAAGATCACTCTTAATAAAGCATGTCATCTTGTAGTTAATGGGCATAGGCTCACCCACACCTGTGACCTCTATAATCAACCAAACTGGTTGAATTTCAAGGGTAGACTCTACTACCACACCTGTTTGCTGGCACGTAAGTTAACCCTTGGTGTCTCTCTCCACCCCATGACTGGCAACTCCTTATTGTGGCCCCACTCCCCAGGCAACTAGAAGCTCCACCAAGGCCTCCTTCCATGTCCTGTTCCATAGGATGGCTCAGGAGTAGTGTGCATTTATGCATAGGGCTCCCATCTGGCTAAATAGTCTGCTTCTGAGGTTCTCTCTGAAAAAAAAGTTAGGCCTCTTTAAATTTAAACTCCGGCAGCACCTCTTAGCAAAAAACAGATGTGACTGTTCCTAACACTACCACCTTTCTTTTTCTTTCCACTTGCACCACCTGTACTTACTCCTAACTATATCTGTATATTCGCCTGTAATTACCCCAACTATATTCTCGCCTATGTTTTCTCTGTCTGCTCCTGCCTTCCTTTTTCACTGCTTATTTACTGCTGTCTCTATCCACTCTTTTCCTGCTTTTTGGACCTCGCCTTTCTCATTTCCTTTTCCTGATCATGCTCTTTACAGGTTCCACTGCCCCCGATACTGCTACTACCTTACTACTTGGCTTGACAAAGTCCCCCGGACTGCCTTCTCTATGTAACCTGTACCTGACCATGATCTAGTATCCACTACCACATTAGTCCACATTTTACCACCCCTATAATTGGGTACTTTAATACATTCATGTTGTAATTGTTTATCGTTACTCTTATCTGTTTTGATAGTACTCTTATCTCTATAACTTGATATTTTTTCTTTCCTCACATCTTGTATTTATTCTTCCTGCACATTGATGTATACTGTAACTTTCCTTGCCATGTATCTTACTTGACTACTGCCTCACTGTACTTTATGCATTACTATGTAACTGCCACTCTTTTTATTTATACTCTGTTTAGCACTATTTACATTGTACATTTTTTACATGGAGCTTTTGTAAATGAGTCTCTGATGCAAAGGTTTGTAATTTTGAGATTTCAATAAATAAATTAATAGAGGGTGGTACAAATACAAGCACTTGGTAAAAAGTCACACCACAAAAGTAGGGGAAGGGGGAGTTAGGAGCCTCTGGATCACTCTCATTCAGCATTAGTTAGGTAGGAAGGAGTAGACACAATTAGAGATGTGCAAAGTTGCCAATATTCACTCAGTCAAAACAAATACACAAATTTTGGCAAATTCACAGAGCCTGGGACTGCAGTTCACATTGTTATTCGGCAGGCAGATTGGCCACAATTCACATTCAAGGTGAATTGACTTTAATAAATGGTTACCCACTCTCCAACACCCCCTTCTGGCACCCTCCTTCCTCCCTCCCCAGCAAACATCACGCTGCTTCTTTTCTATAACAAAATGTAATCCCTTCCTCCCACCCACACATCAAATTCAGTCCCCCACCTCACCCTACCCCAGTCCCACTGTCTTTCATTGTCACTTTCAGTCCCCCACCCAATGACTCTCTAGTCCCACCACCCTCCTCCCCCCACCAGCACCCACAAAATATTACCGTCAAATAAAGAAAATGGCTCCCCGGTGTAGAGCCTCTGCTCTGTTTGGTGCCAACTCCCATCTCATGATGGCTTTAATGAATAAATGGTGATGTCTTAGATCCTAGTAAAACCTGATTGTTTGAGGTTTCAACTAATCAGGTCTTACTAGGAACAAAGTTGTCACCATTCATTTACACAATTACGGCACTGAACAGAGCAGATGCTGTGCACCATTTGACCATTTCATTTATTTGCAGGTTATACCATATTTTGCAGGTACTGGTGGGGGGAGAAGGAACCAAAGGGGAAGGGGGGACTGAGATTACCACAACGACAGTGGGACTTGGATGAGTGGAGGTGGGGGAGGTATTTGGCACATGGGTGGAAAAAGGTGTTAACTTACAGGAAAGGCAGCATGATGTCTGAGAGGGTGGGAAGAGGAGGGTACCAATGTGAGGCTGGTAGTGGGTCAACTTTTCTGTGGGTTTTTTTTGGGGGGAAGGGGTGGTTTCACAGCACAGTGAGTGGGGGGGAGTTTTTTTAAGTTAAAAAAATCCTACAGTGAAGTTGGCAGTTCAACCACAGAATTTGTGAATTTATTTGCAGATATGCAAATATCACAGATTTGCGCCAACTTCAGTATCAAATTAGAAATTTGCAACATTTCTAGACACAATGGGCCAACAGGCCTTTTTCTGCAAACAGATTTTATATTTCTCTTTCTAAGGACTTTATAGAGATCCACAAACACTGCTGCTGCCAAACTAGAAATTCATCCCAGTCCATTGTTAAGAGAGCATAGTGTATTTCATACAATGTCGTATCCCAATATTCTTTGCAAAGCTCTTGATTGAAAGAAGAATGGGCATCAAAAATACAAAACAATAAGTAGATATTTGCAGACCATAAATTTAAAATACAGATCAAATGGAAGAAGTATAAAATACAACATATATTTATGAGATAATTAAAATATTGAAACATGAAGATTTGATGTAGACAATTGTTCTTATTCCATGTAATTATTGATTAAATAAGAGTTGATCCAAGGGCTTGAAAATATCAATTGCCAAATTAAGAAATGACCAAATGCCTCTGAGGTTCTCTATGGCAAGGTCTTGGAATAAACTCAGTCAAGAAATTAGATCTGCATCCATAATAAACCTTTTCAAGGAAAAGTTAGCACTCTATTCACCATTGCAGTTGTATAAATAATTTTTTATTGATGATTTTCTGTAATTTCCATGGTGTTTATGGATTTGTATAATTTGTTTTACATGTGTATTTGTGTGACTCTCTTTAAATTACATGTAAAAATGTTCTTGTTGAAACCATTTGCAGGATGACTTTGAAACTAGGACTCATTATGAGTAGTCTGATCCTGGGTAACTAAAGACTTTTTTTTTTTAGCTTACATACTTACTTAGAAACATAGAAACATATGCCTATCCCATGCATTTTTGAAGTCCCCACTGTTTTCTCTTCAACCACCTTTGCAGGCAGGCAGTTCCAGATGTTCATCACTCTTTCATTAAAGTAGTACTTCCTCACATCTCAGACTTCCACCCTTTCATTTTCATAGCATGCCTCTTGTCCTGGTGCACTTCCTCATTTCAAATAGACTCCCCTCCTGTACCCTGTTCACCTCGTGATCAGGCTCTCTCTCCTTGTGCAGCTTTTTAAGTAATCCCTGTACCATTTTAGTTGTCCTCCTCTGGACTGTCTCCACCCTATGTCATTTCTGAGATGCAGCCCCCAGAACTGGACACTACTCCAGGTGAGGTCTCACCAGTGACTGATAACATCATAGCACCACCTCCTTCCTCCTGCTAGTGATACCTGTCCCTGTACACCCCAACATTCCACTGGACTTGCCTACTGCTTTATCATACTGCCCCACCACTTTGAGTTTATCAGATATGGTAACCCCAAGGTCCCTTTCCTGCACCCTCCCCATCTTATACATGGTTCCTGGGATTCTATGTCCTAGGTACATCATTTTGTATTTTTTGGCATTGAACCCCCAGCTGAAATGCCTTCAGCCACTCCTCTAGCTTTCTAAGGTTCCTACTCATTCTCTCCATTCCCTCCTGAGAATCCACCATATTACAGATTTTGGTATAATCTGCAGAAGGGTATACCTTCCCTTCCAGTTCTTCTGCAATGTCACTTATGAAAACAATGAAAAGGAACGGTCTCAGTATTGACCCTTGTGGCACCCTACTGGTCACTTTCCTCTGATAAAAGTGAGTGCCGTTAACCCTCCCCCCATCACCTCTCCATTAACCAGTTTTCTACCCAGTTTACCACTCTGGATCCCACCAGTAAACTGTCCAATTTACCAGTATCATTGCCTTCATCCTCTTTATCTTTACTCTCATCTGGTTCAGCCTCAGAGGACTCAAATGTTGTCTGTGAGTGACTAGTAATGGCATCATTTTCAATTTTTCTATACTTGGGAGTTCCTCTGTGGGTAGTACCCACCAACCCTTTAGTTTTTACAAAATAACTTTTTTTTTTTAATTGAAACTGAACTGACAGATGCACCCTTTTCTGGATTCAAGCATTCACTTGGAAGATTAAATTTTAGATTATGAGATACACTTTTTGGGGTTTGATGTTTAGGTCTTGATTGCTTAATCTGTCCTCTGGTCCTCCCTTTTGGTTGCCTAAAGCTGCAGTGCCTACCTGAGACTCAGCATTTGCCTGAACACTTTGATCCATTTTTTTTTTTTTGCATTTTTAATTCTCTTCTGTAAAACAATCCCTCCTGAGTCCCTAACATCCAGACTCCCACACCTACAGCCCCAACTAGTGCTGTTCAGTGGTTGACAGTATTCAGAAACTCAAAATGCTATGGTACTACAGCCTTGGAATATAAATTGCAGATGTAAATGTATGGTGCACACTGGTATGGTAGTGATGGTAATGAAGATAAGATATAAACATTTATTTAAATTTTGTTAACCAGGTAAGGACACTGGAAAAAAGGTCCTTTTCAGGTCCAACCCAGATGTACAATAACAAGATACAGACAAACAAACAATACAAAGCAATATCAATTTTAAATAGAACAATTACAAACTTCACAATCCAGCAGAAATTGTTTAAAATTAAATTTAATACTTTGAAAAAAACTGTAGATCAAAGTGCCTCAGGTAAACCATTCCAATATAAAGGTGCTGCAATGGAAAAAAGGTGATAGCCAGCCTTAGACTTATGGGAATTGGTCTTAAGTGCAGCACCTTTTCTGAGCTTAATTTAGGGGAAAAAAAAAAGATCTGATGGATACTAAATCAGCCAATGGAAAAAAAGTACATGGATAAGCAGACATCTGAAAAAATACTCAATTCTAGATCTGGGAGACAGCTAACATAAACGGGAGTAAAGATCGCAGTGATGAGTTTGGATGGGGCAGACAAAACGTAGTGACAAATATTACCGTAGGTGACAAAAAGAATATCATGCTCCTTACAGCCCAAGTTAAAATAAAGATTGGACATATAGTCAAAATGAGGAAGAAGGGAGCCAATAGCAACGGATTTTAGAGTTTCCATAGAAAAATAACTTTTACATTTATATAGAATACTCAATTTCTGAATAATAGTCTGACTTACGGATCTAACCTGCACTGAGGAGGTTAGTCCAGGGTCAGGTACCAACCAAAGATATTTAAATTGGTGCACTTGTTCAATGGCAGCACTTATATTATCACGCAGCAATAGAAATGGATTTTCTCTCATCATGTGGGGAAGTTCAATATACCATAGACTTCGTGTTTTTTAGAATTCAAAACCAGTTACAAACATCAAAAAATTCCTGTTCAAGATTAAGTGTTAACTCAGACAAAATGAGAACAAAATAATCAGATCATCTGCATAAAGAAAAGAATCACAATATTTATATAATGAGGGCAACTGGTTAACAAAAACAGAAAACAACAATGGGCCCAAAATGGACCCCTGAGATACCCCACATCCCATAGAACACACATTTGACTTGGCTAACCCTATATTGACAAATTGTGAATGATCAGTCAGGTAATCATTGACCCAAGAAACAGCATTGCCAGAAAAACCTAAAGAAGTAAGAAGAACAAAGCAGGCCATGTTCTGCTAGGTCAAATGCCTTGGTGAGGTCCACAAACACTGTTCCAGTCATAATGCCATTTTCAAAACCTTTCACAACAGAATCTGTGAACCTGACCAAGGCTGTGCCTGTTCCATGAGGACATGAGTGTTGTTGAGGACAGAGAACATTATGTGATTCAAGATAACTATCTGATTAGCTACGATCTTCTCCAGCATTTTACTTAAAGGATTTAAGACTGAAACAGGTTAAAAGTCCTCCACTGATTCAGCATTTGACTTCTTAGGGAGAGGCACAACCCTTGCACATTTCTAATCAGATGAGAACTGATGAGATATCAATGACAAATTAAAAATAGTGCACAAGGGATCAGCAATATACAGTGCAGGCAATCTGACAAAATGCCCATCCAACCCAGCCCCGCAGTCACTATATTTATTAGGAATAGAAAAAAGGAGTTTTAATACATTCTTTTTAGTAACCTTCCTAATATAGAAGATTGGTCTCCCAACAGAGAAAACATTCTGGTAAGAATCAACAAAGTGCACATGTGATGTATTTGCCTTGAAACTAGACAAATCTAAAAATTTGACATTAAGAGAATTAGCAGTCTCAAAAGGATCAATTAACTCAACACCAGTAACCTTCAATTTTTTAATAACACTCCTAGATTTAGGAGACAAAGAAGAATTAATATTTTTGCAGAAACTCCTTGGATCAGATCAATTTGTTTCAAACTGTGCCCTATAAAGTCTCTTTTTGCATTTCTCACTAACTTACAAACCTTATTTCTAAAACGATAGTTGTTCAATAATGAGATTGATGGCCATTTCTTGTAAGCTTCCCAGGCTACATTTCCTTGCTTTATCTTAATTTTAATGTCCCTAGAAAATAATTTTTAATGGCACCATGGATTCTTAGTATATAATGGAAAGAAATTTGTTCTGTATTGGAATTAACTGACTAAAAAATAAATCAAAAGCCAGATCAATGTAGAAACACATAAACATAGAATGTCAAGGCAGATAAGAACCGCTTGGCCCACCTAGTCTGCCCATTTTACCTACCTGTTTCATATACTGTAGATTCTAAATGATCTGTGGCTTACCCTCTGTTTCATATCCCTAGAGTTACTTTATGTCTGTCCCATTCATTTTTGAATTCACCTACCACTTTTGCCCCTACAATCTCCGCTGGTAGGCTGTTCC
Organism: Neoceratodus forsteri; assembly: GCA_016271365.2. Taxonomy (NCBI): domain Eukaryota; kingdom Metazoa; phylum Chordata; order Ceratodontiformes; family Ceratodontidae; genus Neoceratodus; species Neoceratodus forsteri. The sequence goes on from CM057458.1 coordinate 1,093,156,533, forward strand.
ATGGATCCACACCCTTTCCATAAAAAAACACTTTCTCATGTTACCCCTAAGTCTACCCCCAGCTCTATTTTCATATAATGGCCTCTTGTTCTTGAACATCTTTTTTGTTTTTGAAAGATTCTACCCTTTTGTACCTTATTTCCACATTTGAGGCATTTGGAAGTCTCTATCATACCCCCCCTCCAAGGAATACATATTGAGATCCTCCAGTCTCCCCTCATATGACTTTTGGTGCAGCCCCTGCACCATTTGTGTTGCCCTTCTCTGAACCTCTTCTACTCTGTCCATGTCATTCTGGAAATGTGGCCTCTGGAAGTGGACACAGTACTCTAGATGAGGTCTCACCAGTGCTCTATACAGTAGCATCACCACCTCCTTCTTTCTGCTGGACATACCTCTCTCTATGCACCCCAACATTCCACTGGCTCTCCTCACAGCCTTCTGACATTGTTTGGTAACCTTCAGATCATCAGATATGTTTACCCTTTCCTGTTTGGTGACTGTCAGTACCTCCCCTCCATCATGTACTCCTCCGCTGCATTTCAGTGCCCCAAGTACATGATCTTGCACTTCTTTGCACTGAATCTTAGTTACTACACCCTTAACCTCTCCTCAGGCTTGCTTACATCCCTTATTATTTTCTCTACCCCTCCTGGAGTGTCAACCCTGTTGCAGATCTTTGTGGCATCTGCAAAGAGACATACCTTTCCTTCCAGCCCCTCTGCAATATTGCTTATGAAGACATTAAAGAGGACTGGTCCAAGCATTGATTCCTGTGGGACCCTGCTGGTCACCCCCCTCTCTTCAGATTGAACTCTGTTTATTACCACCCTCTGTGTTCTATTACTCGGCCAATTTTTGACCCAGTTTATCACTCTGGGAATGTAAAGTGTTGAGTCTAGGTAACACCAATCAAGTGAGTATAAGTGTACACTTAGTGCAGCATGATCAACATTTTTAAAACTATGAGTTTGGGTAATTCATGGTGGAATTTTAGGACTTTTGAAATTTAAAACACAAAATGTAGCAAAATGATCACTCACAGAGTCAGCTAAGACATCTGATGCAGAAATCATACATATTCTGTTGGTGATGATACAGTCAAGCACTGAATGGTTCAAAGTGAGTGAATTTAAACAAAGTTGGTTCACTTACTAATTGAGTTAAGTTAAAAGAATGTGAAAAAGACTCCAAACCCATGCTATCACTCTGTAATTAATTCAAATTAATATCTCCAACAAACGGGAAATCATGACATCTAACATGGGGAGCAGCATTTTCCAAGAATTCATTAAAACCTTATAGGCCACATTAAGGAGGGTTACACATACAACCAAGAATAACATGCTTCCTACCACCTAAAATTAAAAAGAGCAACCAATCAGACAGCAACTCATTCTTATTACTGGATCTTAATATATTCAGCTGCAAGTGTTCTCTAAAGTCAACACCGCTTCCCTTTTTTCACCATTATGTCAACCCTAAATATATTATTACCCGGTAATTCACAAGAATTCAAAAAAAGTGTAAATGACCACACCCAGGGTCTGGCAGCGCACAAAGCAGAAGATATTCTTTTACAAGTTGGGAAAGTGAATCAAAGATTGGGGGCACTTAGAAGGGTGGCTGATTGTTTATCTCCTGAATCTAGGGAGAAGCTGGTTAGACAGTTACTTATTCCAGTATTGGAATGTGGTTCTACTCTATATATGCATTCACCAAAAACGTACTAAATAAAATAAACCAAACTTATAACAGATTAGGTAAATGTATTACTAGAAGCAGACATAGGACCCATCACTGTGAAATATATATAACAAACTGAACTGGCTCCACCCAAATGAACAAAAAACTTATATTTGGCTCATAACATGTCATAGGATTTTATTGGGTAAACCTCAATACTCCTTGTTGAACATTGTGTCAACAGAACCTATTAATGGCTCAAGAATTTTCACAAGAGCATCTAGTAGTAGAATACTAATGCATACATAGATCATTTAACACATTGGGTGACATAACTCTACAAAACAGTATTGCATCCTTGTGGAATATGTTGCCCCATAAGCTGAAGATTATCAGTAGCATGACCACTTTTAAGGTGAAGTTACATGAACACTTGAAAAGCAACTGTATTTGTTTTAAATAACCATTTTTATTTGTTAATATTACTTGTTTGTCATATGTGTGATATTTATTTATTATTAGATCATCAGTTTATAGACCTTTGAGCCAAAGACTCATTTACAAAGGCACCTTGGCAAGAGAGCAATACAGCACAGCAAACAAAACAGTACAGTACATAACGCTTAGATTAAAAAAGCAACCAGTGTTACAGACATTCACTGGTGGTACAATCTTGGTAATAGGTAGATCACAGTAGTCATAATATAGGTATACAAGTACCATGTCAGGTAGCAACCAGAGATATTTTATTACATTAGTCTGCAGATGTTGCCTGAGACCCCAGGCATATACAGCAAAAGTAGGCAGGGCAGACCCAGCCTAGGGGTGAGGGTAAGGGGCAGGTGGGGGATTATGTGCAGTTGAAGCAGTGAGTGCTTGTCAGATGGTTTCTGAGGGAGGCCTTGAAAGGACCAAGCTTAGTGGAGTCAGCTATGTTGGCTGGGAGGGAACTGATATGTCTTGTTATTATTGTAATAAAATGTTTTCCTGTTGAAAAATAAATTTTATCAAATCAAAAAGCAACAAATGAAGTTTGCAGGAAAAAGAGCAGCCAGTAGCTGCCTAAAAGTCTAGTGTAATTACACTGTGCCCCTAAAGCCCCTGGGTTTCTGTGTCCTAGGTGCATGATTTTGCACTTTTTTGTACAAGAAAGCACTCACAGCGGCAACAATAGCAACAACAGCAATGAAAGTCCAGATACCTGCAAGTGCTCTTGCCTCACCTGAAAACAGTCAGGATACTGTGGACTTTAATGGACTCTTCAGTATACTGTCTATGTTGCTACTATGAGTGCTTTCATGTGCTTTTTCATTATTGGATACATACATACGAACATACAAAGAAACCAGCAGAAGAAGGTCATTTGGTCTATCTAGTCTGCTCGTACTGCAGGGTAAACAGCATGAGCTACTGTCCCTACCCTCCCTCCCCATGTCTCCCATCCTCCTTACCCATGATCCTTACCTTCCCCCATGCCTGTCTCAGCCTCTCTTAAAGCTTCCCACTGTCTTCAACAAGATCACCTCTTCTGGCAGTGCATTCCAAGTGTCCACCACCCTCTCTGTGAAGAAGTGCTTCCTGACTTTCATCCTAAACCTCCCACCCTCCAGCTTAAGACTATGCCCCTTGTGTTATGGTTGCCACTCAGTTTAAAGAGACTCTCCTTATCCACCTTATTTATCCCTTTCAAGTACTTGAAGGTCTCAATCATGTCACCTCTCTCTCTCTCCTGTCATCCAGGGAGTACATGTTCAGTGCCCTTAATCTCTCCTCATATGCACTACCCTGCTGACCCACTATAATCTTTGCAGCCCTCCTCTGGACCTTCTCCAGCAGGTTAATGTCCTTTTTGATTTGTGGGCACCAGTACTGAACCCCATACTCTAGATGAGGCCTTATCAGTGACCTGCACAAGGGCAGTATAACCTCTTCTCTCCTACTACTACTGATCCCCCTAGATATGCATCCCATCATCTTGTTTGCCTTTGCTGCTACTTTCTTGCACTGCATGGAGTGCTTCAGGTCACTAGTGATCATCACTCCCAGGTCCTTCTCCTCCTCTGATACAGATATTTGGACTCCACCCAGGTAGTACTCTGTCCTGGGATTCTTGGCTCCAATATGTATAACTTTGCATTTCTTAGCATTGAAGCCAAGCTGCCAGATCCTGGATCACCTCCCCAGCTTTTCCAGATCATCCTGTACATCCTGTATCCCTTCAGCTGTGTCCACTCTCCTGCAGAGTTTGGTGTCATCTGCAAATAGGCACATTTTGCCCATAATGCCATCCCCAATGTCATTGATGAAGACACTGAACAACACTGGCCCCAGCACTAAGCAGTGCGGGACCCCACTGCTTACCTATCTGGTGCCAGATAACTCTCCTCCCCAACCACCCTCTGGGTTCTGCCTCTCAGCCAGTTTTCCACCCATTGGGCCATCTTTTCCCCAACCCCGAGATCCACCAACTTCCTGATCAGCTTTTTATGGGCACAGAATCAAAGGCCTTGCTGAAATCAAGATAGACGATGGCTACCGCTTGGCTCCTGTCTACTGTCTTGGCGACAGAGTCAAAGAAGTCAATCAGATTCTTTTGACACAATCTCCCTCCCCCTCCATGAATCCATGCTGCCTCACATCCTGGAGACCATGCACCTCTAGATATTCCACCAACCTTTCCTTTAGTATGGTCTCCATGTGCTTGCCCACAATGGAGGTCAGATTGACTGGTCTGTAATTCCCTGGGTCATCCATGGGACTGCTTTTGTGGAGGGCACTACATGTGCTGTTCTCCAGTCCTGCAGTACCACACCTGACTCTAGTGAACTATTAAATATTTCTGCCAGTGGCCCTGCCAGCTCCTCAGCCAGTTCCTGCAGTATCCTTGGATGTACTCTGTCCGGGCCTGGTGATTTATCTGCCTCCAATGCCAGCAGCCCCTCTCTCACTCTATCCTCCTCTATCACTACATCTGTGTTCCTCTCTCCCCCCTCCCCGCTTCTCTTTTCCTCCTGAAGGAACTGGTCCGTCCTTCTCCCTGTTGAAGACAGAACAGAAGTATTCATTTAGTATCTCTGCTTTTTCCCCATTATCCTCCACACACTCATCCCCTTTCTTAAGCCTAACAATGCCTTCCTTCTTGTCCCACTTCTCACTTACAGACTGAAAGAAAGCCTTCTTCCCCTTTTTAATTCCTTCAGCTATCTACAGCTCCTTCTGTGCCTTTGCTCACCAGACTTCCTTACTTGCCTCACTAGCAAACCTTGGGTAATTTTCCCTATCAACCTGTCTCTTGGTCTTACTGAATTTTCTATAGGCCAACCTCTTTTCCCTTACTGCCTGGGCAACCCCGGAACTGAACCAGCTGGGCACTTTGACCCTGTATTCTTCCCACTGAATCTAACGTACTTGTCTGTGGCAATCAGTAATCCTTCCTTAATGATGGACCATCATTGGTCCACCGCCATATCTGCTCTGATGCCCACCAGGTGGCTCCTTAACACTTCACTCATTTTCCTGAAGTCTGCTCTGCTGAAATCCAAGATTTTGGTCTTAGTCGGGATGCTTGCCCTGCCTATATCCAACTAAAACGAACTTGGATGCATTAAAAGTTTTTAGAGCACTGAACTTTATTGGTCCCATCTACAAATATCTACTTTAGGGGCACAGTGTAATTACACTAGATGTTTTGGCATGTGCCAGCTCCTCTTTTTCCTAATTTACAAGAACCATCGATCAATCAATCAAAATCTTTATTTAAAGAGGACAGGAAATCATTTCTAACTGGGAGATGTTTATGCAGTTATTATTCTCAGAAATGATATGCATTCCCCTAAATTATCCATATTTAACTGTGCCTAAATAAAAAGTGAAAAGAAAAACTGTATTTTGCATTATTTTATTTCAGTTTTTGTATCACTTTTTATTCAGGTACAGTTAAATATGGATAATTTGAGGAATGCATATAATGTTTGAGAATAAGAGCTTTATAAACAGCTGCCAATTAGAATTGATTTCCTGTCCTCTTTAACCAGGCAGACACTGTTGAGCAAGCTCATTTTCGACATGAACCTGGGAAGACTATATAGAGCTACAGAGGGAAACAGCCAATAAGGAAATAGACCCTCTTGGGATTGAAGGTTTCAGCAATGTTTCTGATATAGTTACCATATCAGGCCGATGAGAATTAAATTAATTGTTCAAGTTAACCAAGTTTAGGGATTAAACTTCTGCCATTGAAATGTAAGATTCTAAAACCTAGTGCATTATGCCTAGAACAGGAATTCAAATCAGAAAATCCTGAGGAATCAGATATCCCATAAACTGAAGAAACAGGTCCTAGATTAGTCTCGATATCACCAAATAATAAAGTAGTAAAGCAAACCTATAAATACAAGTAACCCTCCAAATACTTTTCTGAATGATAACAAAAGCCATATTTAATAATATGGATCCACAAACCCTAATAACAAGTTTGGCAGTTAATAAATAATAAAAAAATCTAAAGGAAAATAGGACCTAATCAACATATTAGACAGAAAAGTCAGACAAAGGAGTGTGGAATACTAAACATATCACCCAGTAATGACCACCATATAGCAGCATAGCCCAACCCAATAAAACTTTGACACTGGCCATTTTAAAATTTAACATAAACGCAAAAGAAACAGAAACTTAAATTAGTAAAAGAAAAAACTTGCTAAAACCAAACAACAAATGCAATTAAAAATTTAACAGAATCTCTGACCAAGACTCCCATGGCTTCCACGGACTCCCACTAACCCCTGTTGCACTTAACCACACTTCACTACTAACGAGCCACCACTGTAGATGCTGCTATGTCTAACATAGCTGTAATTTAAACTGCCCAACCTCACCAAACTGGGCTGCCACCACCAACCGGGGGGCTCAGTAATGGGGAAGCGGCTCAGGCAAACTGTGTACCATTGCTACAGCAACACATGGAGCTTAACCACCTGACAACTGAAGCACAACAGGGAAGCAATGGACTACACACAGGTTTGTGAATGGAAATATACAAACCGTAATGTCATTAAATGCTGTTCTCATGAGCCAGCACAAATATCACAAAACAGCAAGGGAATTACAAGGGGTATGGCTGCACACATCAAGGATAGCAGTTCAAGTCATTCAGAGCAGCTGTAACAGTTCCCGTGCTAGAAATGCACTGTGGAACAAGATGCTGGCTGAAACAATTGACAGTTACCACATATCAGTGCAGCTCAATAGACAGAGATGACACTCCAACACAGGTTTCCAGGAGGTTTATAAGTAAACAGTTCAGCTGACTCAGTGCTTAATGGGGACAGCGGAGTCTGCCACACTCCCACTGACTCCTGTTGAACTGAGCTGCACTTCGCTGCTAATGGGTCACCTCTGTAGATGTCGCTATGTCTAGCACAGCTGGAATAATAATGACTGATGATGACACTTCCTATACTTTTATTAGACAGTGTGTTATCTACAGCTGCAGCAGTCTCAGTAAATTAATGAATATCAAAAACACCCTGTATGGCTTTTGTTTCCTCTTTTTGCTGCCAAATCTGTATTTGGTTTTGGTTGTTTATTTTTTTCAGCCTGCTGGCAGGCATAGTCAGGCATCAGAGTCATAGTGCTCCTCTACATTTTTTGAGATGCCAGACACAGGCTTGCTTTGTAGTTTGCTTTTTTTTGTTACCCCTTAGTCCCCCCCAAGCACAATCTTCTCTGTCTCTCTTTCTTTCCTTCTCTCTCTCTCTCTCTGTCTCTCTCTCTCTCTCGCGCTGTTGGTCATACTCCTTAGTAACCAAAAGCATCTGTTATGTTAAGAGATTTTGTTTTGTTTTGTAAAACCAATGAGATAACTTCTGTTTTTATCTTTTCTTTTTGTTTTGTTAAAATTAAAGGGCAATTTTTGTTATAATGACAGCCAGGCAAAACCTCATCATCTGATTTCTTTTCCCCTCACACTAAATCTCTCTGCTTCTTCTTTTTTTTCCTTTAATGACACTCACTTTTCTTTTTGTAGCGCTGCCTTCAGATTCAATCTGATCTGATAGAATGGACTGATTAAAAATGAATAATAAATGTGCAGTGGCACCAGTCAGGCAGCCAGCGATCAGCACCACCAATGAATCTCTCTGTCTCTGTGTACTGTAGTCTCTCTGAGCTGTCTCCATTGTCTAAGTTTTCAACTGTTGCTCTTTCTCTGCTTTTTTAAAATGTAATAAATCTTTGTTTTTTTATTTTTGCAGTAGTAGAACAGTAGATTGTCTGATGCTTGCCTGCTTTGTCCTTCCCTGGGATGTAGGGGTACTACAGCCAGCAGTACTGTTGAAAGTGGCCAATGGCCAAGGTTTAGTGACCAGTGGCTGGGGTTTTGGTGGCCAGTGACAAAACTTTTATCAACAATATGTAGTTGGCTAACCAAAAGATTGAGGAGATAGAAAGGTGTAAAATGGCTAGTGTAGATTGATAAAGGGCTAGTAAAAGGTAAAGGTAGCTAGTAGATGACTACATGATACCAACATGTAGATTGATGTGCCTTGTAAGTGCAGAGGTGTTTGGAGAGTAATTGTTAAAACCATGCAAATAATGATACCACTGTGCAAATTGATGTTTGTGTAGATGCCCAGGTTCAAAAGGTGTTGGGGCCCTTTAAATAACTTTAAAATAAGTGAAGAGCATAAACCGTGTTTAAAAATAAATGTTTTAAAGAAAATAAGCTTTGTTTTGCTCAGCAGATATTTTGTACAAAAACTTCCTTCAACCCAAGGTCATAGCTGCAGCTTAGATACACAGTTCCTCATCTTATAATTTCTTGTGTTTAAAAAGAATATGCAACAGAGAGTTGATAAGAAACACTTATATCCTTGTTTTGGCCACTGTCTAGTCAGCAAGTTATTTAAAGTGAATGTGAAGTCCCCTCGTATGTTTTCTGTATCCTAAAGAGAGTTATTTTTGACAAATAAAAAAACCCTCATTACTTGTTTTTCCATTTAAGAATGACTGCATGTCTCGACAAAGTATCTTATGACCGAGGTATCTTACTGCCAATGTATTTTCGAACCCGAGTCTTATGACTTGTTGAATGACATATTGTCTGTGTTTAAAACTGCTGAGGTAGTTTTTGGGAAATTCCAGCCTTGCATTTTTTTCTAAGCTTGCTACACATAAATATGGGACCTATGGTTGTGTCCAGAGTCCCTTTGAGAAGACGCAGTCTCAGACAAGATGCAGTCTGAGACTATCCATAGATTGCTTGGGGGATCCAGAGACATATGGTTCATGTGTCTCTGAAATGCTGTAGCCCTGTAATGCAAATATTACTAGCTGTCTAGATTGCATGTTAGAAACACCCCATTGGGATTGCCCTTTGGCTGTTTTACAACTAAATTGTAACAGGAACACCTAGGTAGTGGTGGGCTACCTGATGTTTTAAAATAATGTTAGCATGTATTCCCTTTTGTAAACTAGCACAATAGGATTGTTCTGGCTAATCTTATTAATACTGTCATAATAAAGTACCACAAATTTGGCAAAAATATAGCATGTTGGCTTTATTGAATTACTGAGAATTACCAACCAGGAACCTGTATAAACTGTATAATTGGATCCGGTTAACAAAATGGCAAGCCTTAGCCTTGGAGCAGGTTTGGTTGTAATTCTGGTAAATTGGTAAAGTTTTTTTTGTAATCTAGACAGAGTCCGCATAGGCAAGGGTCATAACCTAACTGTGGGGCTGGGAAAAAGAGTCTAAGGAACTCTTGAGTGTTCAAGTGTACTCGAACCTACAGCAAAAAGGTCTATGGATAGCTATAAGCATGGTTAAGGGTAATGTATATTTATGTGGGGGTCTGAGGACCCCAGGTTTAAGGATATTTATGTGGGGGTTTGAGGACCCCAGGTTTAAGAATATGTGGAGAGTTGTATTAAGGAAAAGTCTCTCAAACAAGCAAGGGCAACTACCCTTGTAATTTGTGCTTGCTACAAGTATATACTGCTAGAGCCGATGATGGCTTTCACAGTTCAGGCTGCTTTTAGTAGAAAAGCAGCAGCTGATTAAGTAACGTTAGATAAGCAACATTTAGAGAAAGAAAATAAACTACTGTGGATGTATGCACAGTAGGTGTGACTACAGACGGGATGATTTGAAAATCCTCCCCCCCCCATGTTGCCTATCTGTGTAGTTTCAAGTTTTATTTTGTATCAATTTCAAATTCCCTTGCCTCCTATAGAGGCTGAAACATTTAATCCCAAACCCAGGTACTGGGGATCTCCACCAGTTGGATCTCAACCTAGTACCTACTACTGCTACAGATTTTTAAACTGCAAACCAGAGCTCTGGAAAAAGACTTGGTTTGGCAGGTTACTGAAATGGTCAAAAGAAAACCTTTGAAAGGGTTAATAGCTGCAGCATTTGGAGATTATCAAGAAGGTCCTGTAGTCGGTTTTCTCAATCGGACCAGTGTATCAGAAAAGAAGAAGGAAAAGACCTTGGCACCGGGTAAGTCTGAATTTTTTTTTTATTTAAAGTTTTTTTTATGTCTGTTTTATTTCTGTGATACATATACTAAACAAGGTATTGCTCTGTCTCTCTCGTGCATATTTTCCAGCTTATATCTGTGTTCTGTAATTATGTTCTGTTGTCAAAGTTGCAAGATAGCATTGACTGCCTTTGGTGCACAACATGTTACAGTAAAAAAAAAGAAGCTTCTTTGCCTCATATCTGACTGTTTTAATTAGTTTTATTTTTAATGAAACATTTGTGCTGCCTAGATAGGGTCAGTGAAGAACTTTTGCATGTAGTTGTTGGTTGGAGCAGGTAGTGTTGATGGTGAAGAGATATGACGTCAGAGATTGCAATATGCAGAAAGATTTGTAGTTTGTAAGTATCATGCCAAGCCACTGCTAGGTGAAAATGTAATGTGTTAACAGCTATGAATGGCTTTATCATACTTCTAGTTAAAACCAGAAACGTTTTGCAAAATGGCAGAGTGCTATATTTTGGCTATGCGCCAAAAGGTGTAACCATGTTATACTAGATGTGTTCACTTACAGATGGTATGTTGTGCTGTATTTTAAAGGAGTTGAAAGGCGTTTAAAAAAGTGTTTTGTTCGGAAAAGATTTGGCATGGAGATATGTATAAATTTGTTGGTTTAAAAGGTTATTGGTGTCACAAGACAGGCAGGAGGCAGCACATATATCTAAAACACATACAGTTTTCTAATGAAACTATGGGCATTACCTCAGCAAGCTGGTGTCAAAGAATGTCAGTCTTATTTTGTGCTAAGTATTTCTTTTTGTGTATGTGTATGTGTGTGTACTGTCTTGGGCAGCAGTTTTATTTTGTGCTCTATTATTATTTAAAGATATTTTAATATCAGTAGTGTTCAAGGACACTATGAAAATAGCTGGGTTTGAGTGACCCTTGCATGCACACTGTGTGACCTTTTGCACGTTATTTGACCTTCTTGTGTTTCAACATTTTATGTTACTACCAGTTCAAACTTGATGTGTATTCCCTACCTAAAGCATAACTTTTTACACAAAATGTATGTTTTTATGAAAGAACACCAAGAGTAAACCATGCAATTTAACTTTTTATTACATAACTAGCATTCTAAGTAAAAAGGAACAAACTTTTTTTTTTCTCTTCTCCTTTTTTCTGGGCTTGCAGCCAACACGGGCAATGAACATTTGGTTGTAAGCACAATTTCTTTGTTCCTGAATAATATCACGTGATTCCCATACTAAGCAAGGCACTCCAGCTGGAAGGGGAGAATTATTCATCACCTTCCCATACTTTTTTTTTTACTTTTTTTATATATATATATACAGTACACTTTTGAAAAGGGACTATTACAGCTGTTTTTGAGAGCTTACCATCTACAGTTAGAAAAAAAAAAACAATGGCTTTCGTTTTTATGTGTGACCATGGTGAAATCATTTTTTTTTTCTCCTTTTAAAATGCATTCTAAGAAATACGTACGTGCAGTATTACCATCAATCCGGATCTTTTATAAACTCAGCTGACATTTTGTCATGCTTAGGATACGGGAACCCAGGGACTCTTGGCTTCTTTTATCCTATGAAAATAACCTTGTTTTATTTTTAGACTTGTGTATGTTTGTTTTTGTTGTTTGTGTGTTTCTTCTCTTTCTTCTAGAGAAAAAGAAGTTCCCCATCTTTATAGTAAGGTATGAAACTTACTAAACTAATTGTAATATTGTCTTGTTATAATTTAAAGTGTGGTAGGTGGGGACTGCAATGCGGCCAACCCATTACCTTTTATCCAGTGCACATTTTTTTTAAGGTACTGCACGACTGGCTACTAATATTGCCAGACCATTTCTGGGTTAATATCCATGTCACCATCCACAGCTAACCTTTTTATTGCTACAGTATTCAAGCTGTCTCTTCCACCAGTAGGAGCTGGAAGGGGGGCATACTACCCTTCCTTCCAGTGTAATACCCACAAAGGTTGCAAGGTACATTACTGTCTCCCCATAGGGGTAAACACCAGAAAATGTGTATTTGCTAATAATTGTTTCTTATTTACAGGTTTTAAAAAAGACCCAATGTATTTTAACAGTATAACCCAGCCCAAGTTCTTCTGCTTTTTCTAGTGCAAACAGTTAAACCTCACACCTATTATTAGTACAAGGGCTTCTGCCCTCAACGAGTAATCAGTTAAGCTGGAAGGGGAATTGTGTATGTATTTCCACACATATTCATGTCTTTTGATTGTCTTTTCAGCCTTCTTATCCTGTCAAAACAAATGTAAAACAACTTCTCATAGCCTTACAGCAATGGATGCAATTGTCTGCTTTCTATAAGTGCAAACAAAGTTTTTTTTTATAATTTCAAAGTTCTAAGCATCGCAGACCCTGAAAAAGTCTTACAAGGTAGCAAAAACAGAGTGGTGGATTGCTCCAATAATATTTTTCAACCAAAACTAAGTAATTTTTATCAAGGACTGCAACTTATTCCATGGTTATGTTCAACAAGTAAAGTCACAATGCTCTAAGATTCCTGGACTTTGACTTAACTTTGCAGTTTATATTTGTTCTTTAAAATGTATTTTATGCATTATGCTCAATATTGAAATTGTTCTATTGCAAAAATGCTTATGTTTCATGTTTATGTTATAATATTTTGATATACATCTTCCTATACTTTAGCATTTGTGTATTCAGAAAAGTGCTCCACATGTATAAATGTTTTTAATGCTCATAACCAAACCTAAATACTGGGGCCAGCATTGCTGACCCATCCCTACAATATGTTCCAAAGCAAAATCCCAGACAAATCAATACTCTGTTTATCTCTTTACTCACAGGTACCCCTGAAGAATGAATGCACTCTATGCAGGTTTTGTCATTCTAAATATTAATAATTATAATACGCAGACTTTAGATTGTGCTCCAAACCTATGCGTCAAGCCTTACCTCACTCATTACTTTGGAGTATTTCACTATACAGGGTAAAGAAGGTAGACCCTTTCACTTGTCACAGGTGCAATAGGCACTGTCATTAAATTGGCATAGGCCAACAACAAATATATTTGTCCCACTATTGTATAGTGTAACAGGCATATTGCTATGAACTATATGTTTGAAGCATGTTATTGTAACATTACAAGATTCTATAACTCAGGTCTCAGTTAGGCCTGCTAGCAACAGACAGAGATTATGTTCATCACTGTATAGCCACTTCTGTAATTTGAAAGCAGGGTGTAACCATAACATTGTCACAGATTTACAGATGGTCAAATGGTATAATTGGACCTTGGCCTGCACCCCCAGGTGTGCGGTTGACGTCCCATTTTTATTTTTCTCTTTCCAATTGCCAGAATTTAGGCTCTGTCACACCACTCTTTACAAAAAAAAGTCAGTGGTTTAAAAGATTGTTATTTATGTATTTTTAACTTAGTTTCTAACACACTTTGCAAGTTTGCAGGTTTCCATGGTGTGGTACACATAAGATCTCCACATTCAACAGCAGTAATACTTTCATCTAAGTTGCCAAGACCTTCATATTTTTCCTGAAAAGAAAACAACTGCCACAGCTTTAATGTCATCACTATCTTTGTGCCTGATTGGTTCCACATAAGAACTACTACATGAATCAAGTTATTACCTCTGCAAATGTAATGTTTTCAGCAAAATTACACATATTTGTAGAACTTTAAATTAACTGAAAAAGGTCCAGTTCGTTCAGACTCTGCAATCAAGCTTATTGTTTCTGTTTACTATGAAGTTAAGTCTGGGGTAGGGGCAATCCCCTAACTTCAGCAAGAAGATTCTTCTTCAATTGACCTTCAAGCAAGGCATCCATTTTCTTCACTGCTGCTTGTTCCAAACATGACTGGTACTTTATACAAACCTATTGCTATATTATGGACTGTGTTTTTAATGGTTTATTGTAAGCTGTTACCTTTTTATGTACTGTTAATCTTTGTGCCAGGTTTGTAATCAACTACCACAACACAAATGCCATGCCAGTATGTGTGTGGCTACTCCATTAAAAGGACTCCATGCACAATCTAATGCACCCCTGGCCAGTGTGTCTGCCAATCAGCCATCCAGCATCCAGCAACATGAACACTGACTTTTCTACTATGCTGGTGTTTTGTTTTTAAATTACTGTCTGCATTGCTCCATGTGCCTTGTGGGGTTACCACCATTCTGCAAATGACATTTCACCTATACTGTAATTACACCAACCTGTGGTTACTTATATGAACTTTATGGACTGTTAATTTCATGGACTATTATGTTTTATAATGACCTAACAAGAGACGTTATCAACAGATTCTCCATTCAAGCTCCAAGGATGTGCCACACCTCAACACAAGGTAGCATCTACCTTATCCACTCTCAAAGTGGATTCCATGAACTCTTCTTCAGCAACAAAATTGTTATGTCATATTGTGTTATATGTGGTATCACACGTTAACATCTTTTCACATATTTCAATTGTGGTGTTGACAACCCTGAGTTCTGCACTGTGTTTTACAAACTCACCATTTGTGCTCCATCTGTAACCACCCCTGTACCAACTCCAGAACAGGATGCTTTTTATAAATGCCTTGACTATCTGTATGCTGGCAACCAGTTTTAAATCATATACATATTCAGCTAGTCTAACAGGTTAAGAGTAAAAATGTTTCTTTAGTTTTTTTTAACCTTCAGTTAACTAATCTTTACATTTATGTTCCATTTTTGTGAAGGTTCAAGTCCCTTAGGGGCCTCTTTACCTTCAAGGTGGGGACTGTTGAAAGTGGCCAATGGCCAAGGTTTAGTGACCAGTGGCCGGGGTTTTGGTGGCCAGTGACAAAACTTTCAACAATATGTAGTTGGCTAACCAAAAGGTTGAGGAGATAGAAAGGTGTAAAATGGCTAGTGTAGATTGATAAAGGGCTAGTAAAAGGTAAAGGTAGCTAGTAGATGTCTACATGATACCAACATATAGATTGATGTGCCTTGTAAGTGCAGAGGTGTTTGGAGAGTAATTGTTAAAACCATGCAAATAATGATACCACTGTGCAAATTGATGTTTGTGTAGATGCCCAGGTTCAAAAGGTGTTGGGGCCCTTTAAATAACTTTAAAATAAGTGAAGAGCATAAACTGTGTTTAAAAATAATTTTTTTAAAGAAAATTAGCTTTGCTTTGCTCAGCAGAGATATTTTGTACAAAACCTTCCTTCAACCCAAGGACATAGCTACAGCTTAGATACACAGTTTCTCATTTTATAATTTCTTGTGTTTAAAAAGAATATGTAACAGAGAGTTGATAAGAAACAATTATGTCCTTGTTTTGGCCACTGTCTAGTCAGCAAGTTATTTAAAGTGAATATGAAGTCCCCTCGTATGTTTTCTGTATCCTAAAGAGAGTCATTTTTGACAAATAAAAAAACCCTGATTACTTGTTTTTCCATTTAAGAATGACCGCATGTCTCGACAAAGTATCTTATGACTGAGGTATCTTACCGCCAATGTATTTTTGAACCCGAGTCTTATGACTTGTTGAACGACATATTGTCTGTGTTTAAAACTTCTAAGGTAGTTTTTGGGAAATTCCAGCCTTGCATTTTTTTTCTAAGCTTGCTACTCATAAATATGGGACCTATGGTTGTGTCCGGTGTCCCTTCGAGAAGACGCAGTCTCGGACAAGATGCAGTCTGAGACTATCCATAGATTGCTTGGGGGATCCAGAGACATATGGTTCATGTGACTCTGAAATGCTGTAGCCCTGTAATGCAAATATTACTAGCTGTCTAGATTGCATGTTAGAAACACCCCATTGGGATTGCCCTTTGACAGTTTTACAACTAAATTGTAACAGAAACACCTAGGTAGTGGTGGGCTACCTGATGTTTAAAAATAATGTTAGCATGTATTCCCTTTTGTAAACTAGCACAATAGGATTTTTCTGGCTAATCTTATTAATACTATCATAATAAAGTACCACAAATTTGGCAAAAATATAGCATGTTGGCTTTATTGAATTACTGAGAATTACCAACCAGGAACCTGTATAAACTGTATAATTGGATCCAATTAACAGCACTGCACCACCTATTAGTGGTAACTAATTTTCTTTGGTGTTTTGTTTGTTTTTTCATTGTAGAACAATATTTATTTGTGCTCCACTTCATTATTTTTTTTACTAACTGCTGCTTTGCCCTCCCCTGGGCCTACCCCACATAGCCAGCACTGCACCACTTAAATCAGTGGCAGCACATTTTCTTCAGTGTCTTTTGTTTGTTCATTTTCATTGAACTGTATTTGTCCTTGTCCTCCTTATTTTTTTTAATAAGTTTTGCTTTGCCCTCCTCTGGTCCAACCCTAGTGCCAGCATCACTGCACCATAGTACCTGTCAGAGTAGCATTCACTCAGACAGCCAGAAACAGCCACTTTAGTTTTCTGATATGCTCTGTCCTTGTATAAGACTAGTAAAAGTGCACAGTTGCTCTTAATTGTTTTTTAAACTGCTGGGCTGGCCTGCCAAGTGTTCAGTCTCTCTCTCTCTCTGTCTCTCCCATTCATGCCATCTCATTGTTCACTCATTCTCTCTGCAGCTGCATAGTGCACTTACAAGATTTATATTCCCTGAGTGCCTGGTGTCACATGATATCCATTCTGCTCTGCTTCCCCATTGGATGCCACCAGCCGCCTATGCTGACACTCTATGTGGAGCATGGCATGCTGACAGCTTCTGGGTGGGAGATATGTGCTGCAGGAGATCCAAAGGAAATAGGATCTCAGGCAAAGCTGTGGGGGGGAGGAGACAGAGTGCAACCACAGCTGCAGCAGAGTCACAGTGAAAAAAAACCTGAAATGCTTACCCATGGACCCGGAACTGGATTATTCGGCAAAGTCCATATTTATCTGAGTCAGTGGGTAAGTACTGGATCTAGAGAGAGTTCTGATTAGCAGGGAAACAGTCCACCCAGCTCTTATAGAGTGGAGTTAAGAATGGAGGAAAATTATATCACTGAGCTAGGAAGGGACAGCCCATGGAGATGTCTGAAAATAAGAAAGGACAAACCTGAACTAGATTCTGAAGGGAATGAGAAGCCACCTAAGGATTTTGTAAAAGAGATTGAGCATCAGTAGTTTGGATGAACTGTAATCTAGATTTTTATGATTTAAGAAAACCAAAGAATGGAGACTGGTGGTAAACTGCACTCACTCTAATGAGAGGAGAGTGACCAGAAAGGTACCTCAGGGCACAGGGCTGGAACCAGTTCTCTTCAAAGTCTTCATAAGTGACATTGCAGAACAGCTGGAAGGTTAGGTGTGCTTCTTTGCAGATGACACCAAGATCTGCAATAGGGTAGATACTCTGAGGGTGAAGAGAATGAGTATAGACCTGAGAAAATTTGAGGTGTGATCCTGGGTATGGCAGCTGAGTTTCAGTGCAAAAAAGTATATCATGCACCTATAACACAGAAGCCTAGTGGTGGTGCATAAAATGGGGGGAGAGGTATTGATGGTCATACAGCAGGAAAGAGACCTTGGAATTATCATATCTGATGATCTCAAGGTGGTGTGGTAATGCAACAAGACAGTAGGCAGGACCAGTGTGATGCTGGGGTGCACAGAGAGGGAAATCACCAGCAGGAGTGAGGTGGTGTTACCATTGTATTGATCATTTAGGAGACCCCCTGGAGTATTGTGATCAGTTCCGAAGACCACATCTCAAGAAAAACATATTGTAGACAAGGAAGAGGCTGTCCAGAAGAGGGCCACTAAAACGGTGCAGTGGTTGCATCATAAACACTATGAGGAGGGACTGAAGGATCTCAACAGGTACACCCTGGAAGAGAGGAGGGAGGGAGGACATAATAAAGACCTATAAGTACCTTGTAGGGGTGAGCAAGGTGCAGGAGGGGAGTATTTTTAAGAAGAGATGATGCACTAGGATACGAGGGTATGTAAAGAAGCTGGAAAAGGGGAAATTTAGGAGGGATGTGAGGAAGTACTCCTTCACTGAAAGAGTGGTGAGTGCCTGGAACAGCCTTCCAGTGGTGGAGGAGGCAAAAACAGTAGATAGCTTCAAGCATGCTTGGGATAGGCACAAAGGAATCTTGGCAGGAAAGGGGGGGATAGCTGGAGATCAGGGAGGATCTGTTATGACAGTATAGGTAGGTACAAACTGTGCAGGTGGGTTGGCCAAGTGGTCCTTACCTGCCGACAAGTTCAATGTTTTCTATTTTACAGTAATTGAGAATGAAGGTGATAAATGCATGAATAGGGAAAGGACTGAAGTAATTTCAGATGTAGGTAATATTGCACTGCAGAGACAGTGGAAGGCAATCAAGTTTTTGGTACAGTGTATGATGAGAGAAATAAAATTTAGGATCAAAGAGAATGGCTAGGGTGTGGAAAGAACAGGCAAACCTGAGTTCAGAGTAGAGGTAAGAGAGGAATGGGACAGAGGTTTGATGGAGTGCACTCCTTTTATCCAAAAGGATACCTCCTCCTGGCAACAGCCCCCACCTCCTAATACTTGAGATGAAGCTACTGTAGCATTCATGCAGCCTAGGTGTGACAGTTAATAAAATGGGCTCCAAAATAGTACAAATTATTTTTTTTTGTATTCTTTGGTAACAGAGTAAGACACACTGAGCAAAAGAGCCATTTAAAGGGCTGACCTGGGAACACAGGGAGGTTAAGTGATTTGAGTAGGATCACACAGTATGCAAGTAGAAGTTACAGGACTCAAACACTGATCTGCTGGATGTGTTAGGCTCATTCACAGCTGCTTGCCCAAACCTCAAAGCTATACTGCCATTCATAATTGCCAAGACACGTCTCATGGTGTGTATTTGTTTTCAAATTTATGTTTCTAGTTACATTATAGTCTCTCTTCACTAGCCTAATATACAAAAAAAGAATCTGTCTCCCTTCTCTCAGTCAATAAACCCCTCCTTAAACCAAAATGTAAGTCCCAAAATATTTGCCTGCAAAACTACTGCTGTATTTCATGACAGGTACAGCTGAGATCAACTCCTGATACAAAGTTTTCTTTTATTCAGTTTTTTCCTCCCTTATCCCACCAGCCTCCAACACTACGCCAGATGATGCCCGACAGGGCTTGATAGTATGCGGCATCCTACTTTGGAGGAGGCAAAATCCCTGGCCCACCCCAAGTGTTGCTTCTGCTGCAGAACCCAGAACATGCCCTCCCCAGTTGGAAACAGTGCCACACAGGAGAGACACTCTGCCCCTGGACCACCCAGCCAACTCCTGAGTCTACTCTCAAACAAGAGTTATCTGTATAGGGCCACCAACTGCCCCTTGTACCAGCATTTTTTTATTTAATTTCTGGCTCTCATTTCTTGTGAGGATCTTCCAGCTCCCTGATCTTTTTTTCTTATATGTGTATATATATATTTGCTACCATAGTTAGGTTTGAGGAGCCATTTACATGTTAAACCCAAAATTTTGCACCTTAATAACTTTGCAACCATTTGACGGATTTGCCTGAAATTTGGAATACATGATCAAGACCCATACGCTTTGGGATCTGCCAAGTTTCGTACCAGTTGCATATATGGCTGTGGAGTTTTTAAGCATGATCTGCGCCCGCATTTATGCTTTTTTGGAGTTCTACAGTCATGCCTACAGGTCACACGGTTTGTGCGACTGGTCCAAAATCTTCATGGAATGTGCAGTCAAGGTCCCCAATATGTCTTTTGAAGATTTCGTGAAAAAATATTAAACGGTTCAAAAGTTATTTAAAAAACAAGTTCCCGTTATAAGTCAATGGGAAAAGTTAACAAAAAGTTCGACAGTGTCGCAAATGCAGTTTATACTTTCACAAATGGCCCTTTTACTGTTGCAAATCTGCCATTTTGTTTTCAGTTAGTGATCAGAAAAATGCTTAGCATTTAAATTTGCGACCCTCTAGCAACCTAATTCTTTTTGTATTCACCTAGTCAGACCCTGAGGATGCTAGCCATGTCTTTATTTTGGGGGTAAAATAGCCTAGAAATATGTTTTTAAAATTTCTGGAAAAAGTACTTTTACAAAGTACTTTCACACTTGTGACAGTGTTGAATGCATTTGCAAAAGCTTTCGCAAATTGCAACAGTACTTTTCTAGGCTGTGGGAAAATAACAGCAATTCTTTGGCAACCTACTGCAAAAGAATGGTTTGGTGTTTTGTGCTGAAATTTGGAAGGAATGCAGCGGACATCTCACAGATGTGCCTTTCAGTGTTTTGTTGAAAAAATATTACACGGTGGCAAAGTTACGGCACTCCAAAGTTGACACTTTTTCCCACAGGATAACATTACGGCGTCCAACGCATTACAGGAATCCTTTGGCGCCCTGCTGCAAAATAACGATTTAGTCTTTTGGGCTGAAATTTGGAGGGAAGACAGTCAACATCCCACAGACTTGCTTTTAGTGGTTTGGTGAGAAAATATTACAGAGAGGCAAAGTTATGGCACTCCGAACTTCTCTTTTTTCCCCATAGGATAACATTACGGCGTTCCCCACGCCTTTCAGGGCCCGTATCTTGGAAATGGTGCGAGATACGACTTTTCGTCACAAAAATGCTTAGCCCCCTAACAGGAGCTAAGTACAAAACTAGCCAGGAAAGTGATAATTCATATGACTTTTAATTTTTTTTCCTATGTCGTACGGTTCCTGAGATATACGCAATTTACTATTCCAAGTCCTCATTTTCTGTTTCGAGAGCCATTATTTTACATACATTCTTTGTACTCACTGTCTTTCTATATGCAGCTTTTGGGGAAAACTGTTGTGTGCGTTTCCATAACTCTTACCCTTAATGTTTCTGCTTCTGGTTCTGTACCTGTTTCACTTACTTTTCCTGTCTACGCCACCTTGTGTGTTACCCTTTGCATTCTCATTTGTGCTTCTGTTTCTGTCATTTTAACCATTTCTGTCTACGGTACTGTTTATCTTTGTGTTTCATTTTGTCTCACCATGCGCATTACCATTTGCATTTGTGGGCACTGTGTTAGTATGTGTGAAGACATCACGTGGCGGGAGCACGGGGCCCTTTGTTACATTCACTATTTCTCATTATCATTATCAAAAAGAAGGGAAATTAGAGGCAAAAAACTCTGTTTAATGCATCAGTTAGGGTTGTTCCACAGTGACAAAGTGAGGTGCCTGGTGTTAGGTTGAACCCCCCCCCCAACCAGCTTCGGGTGCGCATTGGGATGAGTTGTCCCAACTCTCACCCCATTCTCCTATACCTCTGCTTCTTTGACATGTGATGGGGTGAGAGTTAAGGCCGATGACCCCAACGCACCCCAATGCCGGTTGGGGGTGGGGCGGAGGTCCAAGGGTTTTCAACCCTAACACCAATTTTTCACTTTTGTCGCTGTGGAACAACCCTAACTGATGCATTAAACAGAGTTTTTTTCCTCCATATATATATATATATATATATATGTATATTATAGTGGTGCGGTCGCGCCGTTATAGTTAGGGTTCAGATGTCACTTCTATGTTAAAGTCAAAATTTTGCACATTAATAACTTTGGATCCATTCAACAGATTTGCCTGCAATTTGGTACATGCAGTGGGGCATGGTAGATCTCTTGATCTGCCAAATTTTGTTTAGGTTGGACTTACGGTCTTTGCATACGAAAACGCTGAAAATGCAAAATTATCAGTTTTTGGAGGCAGTTTTTGGGAGTTTGGACATGGCCCTGTGTGGCTGTTGTGTGATGTGCCACTCTGCAAGATGGCTTTTTTGAAATAGCTTTGGTGGCTGAATATGCTGCTTTTCATTTGGTGAAAAAATATTATGGCATTCAAATGTTATGCCAGTTTGAAGTTCCCATTATAAGTCAATGGGAAAATTTATATGCATGTTTTGCGAACAAAGAATGGGGTTCTGGCCATCTGATCCCACCTGGTGATCAAAGAATTTGTAGCCTCACAGTGCAAGAATCTTTGTCCCCGTGAATTTTTTTCAATTTTTGATCGTGAGGTCCGCCATCTTGTTTTTCGTTTTCCGATCAGAAAAACACAAATATCTTGGCTCAGGGGACACTCCTGAAGTAAAACTTGAATGGGTTTCACTCAGGGGGCTCCAATCTATCAAGCCATGCTTTTGGTTTCATCCAAATCTGTCAAAAAATAGAGTTATAAGCTTTAAAATCTTTGTTCGAGGCTCGCTAACGATCTTTGATCGTGAGCCCGCAAATTCTTTGATCGTGATCTTGCATTGTGACCTAAATATACAAATATCTCGGCACAGGGGTTGGCTAGGAACACAGATGAGGCTGGGTTTTGATCAGTGGGCTTTGTTATATCGAGGCATGCCATTGGTTTGGTTCAAATCAGTGAAAAAGTCGCATTTCAGCATTTTTAAGTCTTTGGTCGCGAGCGTGCAATTTCTTTGATCGCAAGCCTGCAAATTCATCATTCGTGAGATTCTTTGATCTCAATCGTGCATCATGAGTGAGGGACAAGATGGCTGGATTAAAATTTTTCATTTCTCAGCCCAGGGGTGTCCTAGGAAGACAAATGAGGGTGGGTTTTGCTCAGGGGGCTTCGTTCTGACGAACCATGGCGGTGGTTTACCGCAATTCTTTGTATTTTTTTAATTACAGCACTTTTTATTCTTTGATTGTGAGCCTGCAAATTCTTTGATCACAAGATTCTTTGATCGCGATAGTGCATCGCGAGGGACGAGATGACCAGATTAAAAAATCAATTTTCTCAGCCCAGGGGTGCCCTAGGAAGTCAAATGAGGGTTGGTTTTGCTCAGGGGTTTCATTCTGTCAAACCATGGTGGTGGTTTACCACATTTGCATCAAATGTTTGATTTTCAGCATTTTTTATTCTTTGATCGCGAGCCTGCAAATTCTTTGATCATGAGATTTTTTGATCGCGAGCGAGGGACGAGATGGCTGAATTAAAAAATCAAATTTCTCAGCCCAGGGGTGTCCTAGGAAGACAAATGAGGATGGGTTCTGCTCAGGGGACTTCATTCTGTCACTGGTTTTGATCCCCACCCAGCATTCTGCAATCATTTATTTTGATCCCCCAACCCCAGCATCTTGCAGCTGAGTTACTTTTATGTTTAAAGCAAAAGAGAGTGTGATTGTAGTTGCTTCTTTTTATTTTTTAAAGCAGAGCCTGACAGTTTCTATTGTATGCATACAGACTGTGGTGCAAGTAGTGAGGTTGCTTTATGTATTTCTTTGTTTGCTTATAGGTTCTGGTTTGATTTTGTGTTTTGCTTTCTGCAGTCCCCCCCAGCATAAATGCTATCCTGGAAGCTGACATGAGCAGCTGGCAGCTTGACAGTTGGATACTGTTGAGCAAGGGACAGCAAGTTACTAGCCGTGTGGTTCTGGGTTCAGAGTAGCTTTTCCATCGAGAGAAAAGTGATGATCCGCTGTGAATCTTTCCATTTTTGTGTGTGTTTGTTTGAATGAAATCAGGAGATTGTATGGACTTCAGGGTGCAGCTTCCGGTGAGTGGCAGATGGTGTGAACAGCTGTCCATTGGTATGCAGGCCAGGAGAACTGCAGTGTGGTCAGGGGTTACTTTTATGTCAGGTGCACTGGGGAGAGAGCAGCAGTGTAAAGTGCTGTCCCCATTATCGAGTCTTACAGGAACGGAGTAGCGGGGACAAGGAGAAATTATTTCTCTGTGGTATTTTTTATTCATTTTTGTTTTATTTACATTGATGGGGGACTCAGAGAAGTGGACTGCACCATAGAGATACTTGGAGAAAAATGGAGAGACAGCATGAGTAAAGAGTGAGCAAAATGTAGAGCGGGAGTGAAGACCGAGTGAAATGCAAGGTGAGTTGGGTACAATGCTCCCTCCTAATGTCAGAGCAACAGTTTAATTAAAACAAGCATTGTGATTGGTTGGCATCCATGGCACTCCAGACATTACCTCATGGGTTACAGCCCACCTGATAGGCTAATGATGCACATGACCCAGATCAGATTTCCAGTATATCCAGGTCCCAGGAACCCCTGCTCTCCAGTTTTGAATTGTGCATCTGAACAGGCAAGAAGCATACCATGGACCCCTGTCTGCTCTTATACAAGGTAGGAACCAGAAATCTAATTCTTTTTGTGCAGTTAGTTGCTCTTTCTGCTGCTCACTATAATGAAATGACCTAATTAGCGAGCTCTCTTAAGAGCCAGTTATATTGTAAATTCTGAAAGTTTTTATGAAAGTTTTTATTAGCCTGCTAATAAATGCCTGAAAGTTTGGTCTAGCTGGCATATCCTGCCTAAGAATGCTGATTTTTCTGTGCTAAAAAGGCTACTGAGGCTCCTGTGGTCGAGCCCTAATTTGTGTCTCTCCCTGAGGTTCTTCTCCTTAAAAGGGCTCGTTTTTTTTATTTGTTTGGCCTCTCGGCCGTTGCTTTCCCAGCCATGGCTCCTCTGCCACGTGTGGCCTGGCTATCGCAGGGTCGCCCCCAACCGCCGCGCCGTGGCATGTTTGCTGGCTTCCCTGCCCCCAAGGCCACGTGGTGTGCTTTTCTGGCCTAGGGGCTCCCCCGCCCGCCACGCCACCGCGCCCACTCCAGGCCGAGCTCTCCACTCCTCGGTGCCTGCGCAGCGTAGTAGGGCTGAGACTCCCTTCCTCCTCCCTCGCCCCTTGTGGCATCTCCACGGGCCGAGCACGGCCTGCCGTCTCAGGCGCTTGGTCCGGCCACTCTTGGTAGGCCGCCGGCCTACCTCCTCCCGCCACCAACCGCAGGCTTCCTGGGAGGAAGCAGAGCCCAGTCATCTCTTCGGGAGGCCAGAGCTTTCTCGATACCCCGGGCCCTCCACATCCTTCTCTCGCAGGCCGTTTCCTCGGGAGGCAGAGAGGCGTTTTTCTGGTAGCGAGCGGTCTTTGTGGTCCTCTCCTCCGATGTACCAAGGGCAGGCAGCCCTCAGCGCATTCCTCTCAGACCTCCTCCGTCGCTCCATCGCCATTCCTCGGGAGGCAGGGCACTGCAAAAATAATAATAATTTAATAATAAATAGGGGGCACAAAAGGACAGAAAACCAAGGGGTTCTCCGGCCAGCAGTCATTCCTCTCCTCAGGAGCCGGCTGGTGGGCAAGTTAATGCTGGGTCCTACGAGGGAGCAATTCGGGGACCACAGCAATCCTCCAGACCTCTGTTTTTAAACCTACAGCCCCCCTTGGAGGCAGTATAGCGCAGTGGTCTAAGGCTCTGAACTGCAAAAATTGGTGACATCCAGCAGACCAGACCCCCTCCTCTTCTCAGTGGTTTTATGCTTTTTAAAAAAAAAAAAGGGGGAGCGTACCATTCTAACCTGCTCGGGTCCCTCCCATAGTGACCCCAGTAGAGTCTTGCGGAGTGCCTCTCTCCGCATGGTGGCCCCGGCCCCCTCCCACGGCGGGCCTCGGCTCCACCAAGGAAAGAAACATGGCTTCCTCCTACTTGCTGCGATAGGGGTCCTCACATAGCACCCCTACTCTCAGACACTCCCTCAGTCCCCTCCTGCCACCTGTCCCCCTGGTCCAGATGGGGACGAACGAATGGCAGAGTGGATATTCTTACAAAGGAACAAAGAGGGGGAAAAACGGAGTTATCGGCCTCTTCACAAGTCTACCTTTTTTCTCTCTAATTCCAGATGGTAAAGGCAAAGAAGTGCTCCGCATGCAGCGCCAACCTCCTCCCCCAAACCTCGGGGCCCCTGTGCACGGCCTGCCTTTTGGATGACGATCTTTCCTCAATGGAAAGGACACCACCTCTGGCACCTTCCAACCCCGGCCCCAGCAATTCAACGTGGGTGGACCCGGGTTCCCTATTGATCCAGAACCAGCAGGCAGCAGTGGCCATGATGGAGAGCCAACAGAACTTCATGCTCAAGATCATGGAGAAGCTGGAGGCCCTCATCCAACACAAAGCGAGACCACTCAGCCCAGAACACCCCCGGCCGAGGAGTGCACCAGAGGAGCCGTCCATTCCTGAGGACTCCCGACCCATCGCACCACACGACGGCATGCCAGAGGAAGGGGAGAAGGACGACGCGGATGAGGAAGAGGAGGAGGAGGAGGCTGGATTGGATTCGGACACAGAGGACATGGACCTGCAAGCAACTCCGCCATTGACTTCCAAACTGTGCTCCTTCGACACCATTCCTGGGCTCATGAAGATCATCAAAGCCACCATGGGGCTGTCCACTGAGGAGCCGGAAGAGGGCAAGCCGAGTCGGGCTCGATCCCATGATCCAGCTAAGACCCACAACCATAGAGACATTCCCAGTATGCCCGCCATTGAAGAGGTTGTTAACACGGAATGGCAGTCCCCCACCCGGCAGAATGCCGAACCGCAGGAACTTGAACAGAATGTACCCGTACAGGGCGCAAACCGATGTTTGGTGCAAGGCACCCACCATTGATCCACAAGTGGTGGCCCTGAGCAAAAAGACTGTGCTACCATGTGGCACCATAGCCCTCAAGGACCCAACGGACAAGAGAATTGAGGACATGCTCAAGAGGACCTTCGAGATCGAGGGAACCATGGCCAAGGCAATGACCACTGCCATCTACACCTCTCGGGCTCAAATTCGCTGGCTCGAGGAGCTCCAGGAGCAGGCTATCCCAAAGTCTAGAGAGGCAGAACTACTGGAGTGCACCCTAGATGCAGCCAAATACCTGGCTGATATGGCAGTGGACTCTACGCTTCAGGCCAGGGCTGCCGCCATCATCAACCGGGCCCGCAGAGCCTTGTGGTTAAAGCTCTGGGACGCCGATTCAGAATCAAAGACATTATTACAGAACTTACCACTCAAGGGGAACCATGTCTTTGGGGAGGGACTCCAGAACTATCTGAAACAGAGGGAGGAAGGTAGGGACCTCCTTAGGAATAGGTCAAAATCCTCCTATCTGCCCTCCGCAAGACAGAGGTTTCGGGCCGGGATCAAGGGCCAAACCGTAGAGACTCTTTTCCGCAGAGCCACTCCTTCGGGTAGGGCCTCCCTTCCAGCTCCCAGCCACTCTTTCACAGTTACCAGTCTGCCTCCTTCAGACCCCGGGGACAAAAATCCGGAAGTCGAGGTAGAGGCTTCAGAGGAAAACAGTGACTCCCAACTGCCCGACTTTTGCGATCAGGACCCGTACCCCCCAGTAGGTCAAAGACTAGCCCTGTTCGCCCACCACTGGTCGGCCACCACATCGGACAGGTGGGTTCGGGACGTAGTCTCCAAGGGATACGCCATCGAGCTATCCCATTCCTCTGTACCGCACCAGTTCGTCTCATCCCCAGTCTCCAGAAGGAGAGCCTCCCACCAGGTTCAGCGGATTCTAGCAGAGCTAATCCAGAACAGGGCCATCCAGCTCGTCTCCGAGCCAGGAACAAGGAATGGGCATGTACTCCATCTTCTTCCTGGTCCCCAAAAAGTCGGGGAACTAAGGCCCAT
Organism: Neoceratodus forsteri; assembly: GCA_016271365.2. Taxonomy (NCBI): domain Eukaryota; kingdom Metazoa; phylum Chordata; order Ceratodontiformes; family Ceratodontidae; genus Neoceratodus; species Neoceratodus forsteri. Next base: position 1,093,184,129 of record CM057458.1, read on the forward strand.
CCTGACCTAAAACTACTGAACCGACACGTGGTCCCTCACCGTTCAAGATGGAGACCATCCGTCCACCTTACAGGGCATCAGGGTGGGCGACTTCATGACATCCATCGATCTGAAGGCGCCTACCTCCACATCCCCATCATCAGAGGACACAGGCAGTTCCTCCGCTCACATTCTAGGACACCATTTCCAATACAAGGCGCCCCTTCGCCTGTCTTCGGCACCCAGAGTCTTCACCAAGGTCTCTATAACTCTGGTGGCCAGACTCAGTGAACGGGCTGGACATCGTCCCGTACTTGGACGATTGGCTCATCCACGCCCTTTCCGAGGACCAGGCGCGAGCCTATACGGAACTCGCCTTGCAGGCCCTCGAGGATCACGGCTGGGTGGTGAATCGGGAAAAGAGCCACCTCCGCCCCACCCAACAGATAGAGCACCTCGAGGCCATCATCAACTCGGCTGAAGGATGGGCATAACCATCACCGGCCTGAGTCCGCAACTTACGGGAACTGGCGCGTGAGTTGAAGTCGCACACTCACACCACGGTGGGGAAGGTGGTGCGACTTCTGGGCTGCATGGCCTCCTGCATCGACCTCGTGCCCTGGGCCAGGTGGCACATGCGCCCACTCCAGAACTACGTCCTATCCCGCGGGGCGCCAAATGAGAACAATCTCCAGTGCGTGGTGCCACTGCCCATAGCAGTAAGATCATCCCTGGGCTGGTGGACGGCACTGGAGAATATGACCAGGGGAGTCCCCCTTGAGGCCCCTCACCTGATCCCCATAGAGACGGACGCAAGTCTCTCCGGCTGGGGGGCCTGCTTAGGGGACGCGTCAGCACAGGGAACATGGTCTCCCGTGGAGTCTCAACTCTCCATCAATGTTCTGGAAATGAGAGCAGTATTCCACGCCCTGAGGGCGTTCAGTCATCTCATCCTGGGGCGCTCGGTCTTGATCAAGTCCGACAATCGCGTGACGGTGGCCTACATCGCGAAACAGGGGGGAACCAGAAGCAGGATTATGTCAAGGGAAACCACAAGGGTGATGAACTGGGCGCAGACTCACCTATCACACCTGGGAGCGGTGCACTGCAGAAACTGAACATCAGGGCGGATTGGCTCAGCAGGCAGCAGATCCACTCGGAGAGAATGGCGTTGCACCGGGCCCTCTTTCAGACAATCCAGGCAGTGTGGGGACCCGTGTCTCTAGACCTAATGGCATCACGGGACAACGCCCAGGTCGACATGTACTACTCCTGGTTCAGAGACGCCCACTCCCAGGGCACGGACGCCCTGTCACAAGCCTGGGCACGGGAGTACGCATACGTTTTCCTGCCGCTCCCTCTACTCCCACAAGTACTGACCAAGATTCAAGAATCTCGTGTCACCATCATTCTGGTGGCCCTTTACTGGCCACGCAGATCATGGTTCGCAGCGATCAGAGAGATGTCGCTAGCCAGCTTCCGGATTCCCGTCCGACCGGACATGCTGTCACAGGGACCGGTTCTCCACCCGTCCCCTCGGACCCTAAAGCTCACGGCCTGGCTCCTGAAAGGGAACGATTGACAGCGACTGGGTACCACGAGTCGGTCATCGGTACACTTCTCCAGTCTAGACGGGTCTCCACCACGTCCACGTACGAGAGGCAATGGGCCATCTTCTCACAGTGGTGCCGTCTGAGGTGGTCGGTACCAGAACAGGCCGACCTGCCCACCATTCTCCTGTTCCTCCAGCAAGGGGTGGACAAGGAGCTAGCCCCCTCCTCCCTAAGGGTGCAGCTGGTGGCCATTGGGGCGGCCAGAGGGCTCATAGAGGGGCACCCACCGGGAGCTCACCCGGACGCCATACGCTTCATGAGAGCGGTAGAGCTCCTGCGTCCCAGGACCAGACCAACCATCGCACCTTGGGACCTACCTCTGGTGTTGGGCTCTCTAAAAATGTCACCCTATGAGCCGCTCCTGGAGGCAGACCTCTTCTGGGTCAGTCTAAAGACCGCTTTCCTTGTAGCCATCTGTTCAGCCAGAAGAATCGGGGAGCCCGCGCCCTGTCGGCGCAGAGCCATACACCGCCTTCACCCGCAGGGGTCAGGCTGAGAACAGTGCCGCTTTCCAGCCAAAGGTTTCAGCCAAAGTTCACAGGAGCAACCCATCGACCTGCCTACCCTGCCACGTGAAAGTTCTCAGGGTGAGGGCGGGGCCCCCGACTCCCTGGATGTTGGGTCGGCTCTATCGGTCTATCTGGCCAGGACTCGCCCCGTCCGTAAGACGGAGAGGCTGTTCATCGTCTCAAAGGGCCAGAGAAGGGGGCTCGTGGACCCCAAGACCACTATCGCAGGATGGCTCAGATGGGTCGTCCAGCATGCCTACACGGCAAATCAATTGACCCCACCGCAGGGGATCAGGGCACACTCCACCAGGGCGGTCGCCACGTCTTGGGCGGAGAGAGCCTCGTGTCTCGAGGATATATGCAGAGCGCCACCTGGAGCCCTTGCACACCTTCACTAGGCACTACAGGCTGGAACAGCTCTGGGACTTCAGGTCAGCCTTACAACTCAGGTCCTGGCAGCGGCCTCTTGATCCGGACACTCGACTCACCTGCCTCCCACCCAGAGTGCTAACTGCTTCTTATCTCCCATGAGTAGTAATGTCTGAGTGCTATGGATGCCAACCAATCACAATGGGTGTTTACTCACCTGGTAAAGGTGATTGTGTTGGTTGGCATCCATGGCACTCCAAGGCCCATCCCTCGGGAGTGTTCGGAGCGTCCGCCACTAGGGCAAACAGGAGATCCCTACTCACTCCGGTGCCTCAAGGAATTTGCCATTACTGCTAAGTTCAGTCAAACCACTGGTTCGAGTTAGGATGTATATAATAGGAAATAAACACAGGCATCTGGTCTTTCCCTTTGTAACATGTCGTGCTGGACCTCTTTTTGTGCTTGACTATCTATATACGGTTTGTTTTGTGTCTCTTGTACTAACTAACTTCCTTTCAGCTATGGAAGATTCAAACTGGAGAGCAGGAGTTCCTGGGACCTGGATATACTGGAAATCTGATCTGGGTCATGTGCATCATTAGCCTATCAGGTGGGCTGTAACCCATGAGGTAATGTCTGGAGTGCCATGGATGCCAACCAACACAATCACCTTTACCAGGTGAGTAAACACTCCATTAGTCAATGCCGAATGTTTGCTTGCTGGCATTGGCATTGGTAGGTGAAGTTACAGAGCTGCTTAATAGGAATGGCAGTGAGTATTGAACTGAAGCAACCCCACCACCACCCTGCAGAGTGACAGGCATTGGGGTGTGCCTTTGGGTCATCGGGCATAATGGCCCGCGCCATTTCACCACACCCTACCCTGCAGACACTGACAAGTGTCACGGTGTGCCTTGGGGTCTTGGCTCTCTATGCGCACCCCATTCCATCAGGAAATACGGTGAGATGGGTGTGGTATAGGAGAATGGGGTGAACTTTGGGGCCGAAGAGTCCAAGGCATACCTCGATGCCTCTCACTGGCTGCAGGGTGTGGAATGGTATGAGCATTACAGGCAAGAATCCCAAGGCACACCCCTGATGTCTGTCATTCTCTACAGGGTGGGGCGTTACGGTTGGAAACCCTAACACCTCAGGCATTTGTTGGTATTTTCACTCCAAATTTTCAACATGTTTTTTTTGTGACTCCCACCTCATGAGCAGTGGCAATATCAGTTTGTTAGCCGAAAGCTGTTTATGTACAGCGACTACAGCATTTAGCACCACAGGTGCAAAAACACATTTCTAACAGGATGTGAAAAATGACAGCTGTACTGTTCATGGGGAGGTGTAAAAAATGGCAATGTTGCAAACGTGCATAGAAACTGTGCAATGCACACCCGTAATGTAATTAGTTTGGGGATTTTTTACAGAAAATTGTCAACACAGGCATTTTGGGACCTCCGATCATGAACAGTGTCACTGTGATTTTTTTACCTGTCCCGAACAATGATTTCCCACAGCGACCACGCATCTCTGCGCTGAAAGTGTGAAAACACATTTCGGCCATGTTGTGAAAAATGACACCTGTACTGTTCATAGGAAGTGTGGAAAATGCCACTGGTGAAAATCTGGACTGAAAATATTACAAAGTCATGAACTTACGAGGTGCGTGGAAACTGCGCAATGCTCACTCATAACACAATCATTTTATGGACTTTTGTCACCAAATTTTCAACATAGACATTTTAAGACCTCTGCTCATGAACAGTGTAACTGTGATTTTGTTAATCTGTCCCAAACATTGCTTTCACACACCGACTGCGCCATTATGCGCTACATGTGCGGAAACACATTTTGGGCAACATGAAAAATGGCAGCTGTACTGTTCATAAGGAAGTGTAAAAAGTGGCAATATTGAAAATCTGGAGTGAAAATATTGAAAATTCACAAACTTATGAGCGCAAGCGTATGAACTGCACAATGCATGCTCGTGAAACAGTCATTTCTAGGAATTTTTTCACTAATTTTCAACATAGCCATTTTAAGACCTCTGCTCATGAACAGTGTCACTGTGATTTTCCTAATGTGTCCCATACATTGATTTTGCACACCGACTGCGCCATTGTGCGCTACGTGGGCGGAAAAACGTTTTGGGCAAGATGTGAAAAATGACAGCTGTACTGCTGATAAGGAGGAGTGGTTAAATGGCAATGTTGAAAATCTGGAGTGAAAATATTGCAAATTTGTGAACTTACGAAAAGGAGGGAACTGCGCAACGATGCTCATAAAAATACGCCTTTTAGAATTTTGCAGCAAATTTCAACATAGGCTTTTTGAGAGCCCACCTTATGAACAGTGGCAGTGTCATTTTGTTTCTCTGTCCCGAAAGGTGATTTCACGCAGTGACTGCAAAATCACCCTTCGGGCCCGATTAACGCCATGACAGTGAGAGCATTCAAGAGAAGTGGTCCCAAAAACCCCATGTTGAAAATTTGGTGCAAAAATTCCAATGTCTGAGATATGCAGCAAAGTTGAAAAATACCTGTCTATCCCATTATACAGCTTACCGGCATTTCCTCAGTTTGCGGTCTGCTTTGAAGAGTGCAGACGTGTTCCCAGTCCACTGAAGATCATCGCGCCAGAGTCCGGAGGGAAGTATGGGTTGGGGGTGTGTGGGGAGGCAGGGTGCACAGTGGGTGGGTGCGGGTGGGCTGGGTGAACGCGAGGGAACGTTTTCTTGTTTACAGATTTTTTCTGGCAACAAGAAGACGATGCGGGACATTTGCCACGCTGGGGTGGGCTCAGCATGGCAGCTAGAAGGCTGTTTGGGGGCTGGAGCTGACAGGGATTGGCAACCCTGTCAGCTATAATGGACTTGTGCCACGCTGGGGTGGGCCTCAGCGTGGCAGCTGCAGGCTGTTGGAGGGGCTGAGCCGACGGGGATTGGGCACCTACGTCAGCCATATGGACTTGTGCCACACTGGGGTGAGCTCCCAGCGTGGCAGCTTTAAGGCTGTTTGGGGAGGTCTGGAGCCGATGGGGGATTGGGCACCCCCCGTTGCCCATAAGGATGTGTTGCCATGCTGGAGTGGGCACCTAGCGTGGCATCCGGAACTCTGTTTGGGGGGAAGCGCAGCACAGCTGATGGGGGATTGGGCACCCCTGTCGGCTATACAGTGTGTGCATGGGGGGGACGAGTACACAGTATGCCTGCGCGTGTGTGTAAGGGCGGCGCACACATGAGCAGGCGATATCTTATCACTGCTCACTGAAGCGTAGCTCCCTCTTTCAACTGTATGGCACTGCATTTTCAACTGCTGTCATAGACAGCTCCAGCAGTGATTGGAGAACTGCAACCGTGCCTGCAAACACACTGACTGAATTGGAAGACGCTGACAGACCTCCGAAAAACTCGGATGATGACACTATGTTTCTTGCACATGCGTGCAAGCTAACTTAAAAATTACTTTTCATTAAAAAAAACAACTTTGTGGTGATTTCAACAGGAAGGAGTGGGCAGAGTGAAAAATGAAGTCATGTGACAGTGCGAGTGGCATGAAAGCCTCCGACAGTAGCCTTCCTGCCTGCATACCCCCTTCCCTCTCACCTTCAGTGCTTATTTCCAAGATTGCCCTTGGCTGGTTATGTCATGCTACCTAACATTTGGCACATTTTGAATTACTGGAATTTCCTAAGCCTCAGTCTCTTATTTCTTGTTATTGTGTAACTATGTATTCTTATGTTGACCTTTGTATGTATGTATACCCCCCATTGCTTAGACGTGGAACCTTTGTAAATGAGCTGTTCCTGCTCAAAGGTATTTGTAATCCTAGATTTCAATAAAATTAAAAAAAAAAAAAGCATATGGGGTGTCGGGCGATTAGCGGGTGGGGAGAGGAATATAAGTAATAACTGCACCTGGGAAACAAAAACCCAGGGGAAGAGTACACAATGGGGGGTGAGATACTAACAACAACAAAAATGGAAAGGGACCTAGGGGTAGTCATATTAGATGACCTAAAGGTGGGCAAGCAATGTGAGAGGTCAGCAAGGAGGGCTGGGTGATACTGGGATGCATAGGGAGAGGCATCACCAGTAGAAAGCAGGAAGTTATTATCCTCTGTACAGACAGGTGGTGAGACCCCATCTGGAGTACTGTGTACAGTTCTGGAGACCCAATCTCCGCAAAGACATAGACAGGATGGAAGCTGTCCAGAGGAGGGCAACTAAAATGGTGCAGGGTCTGCACCGGAAGACATATGAAGAGAGACTTAAGGAGCTTAATATGTATAGCCTCGAGGAAAGGAGGGAGAGGGGGGACATGATAGAAACTTTCAAGTACCTCAAGGGAATCAACAAAGTCCAAGAGGGTAGCATCTTTCAAAAAAAGAGGTGTGCAAGAACAAGGGGGCACAATTTGACAATAGAGGGGCGGCTCAGAGGTAATTTAAGGAAGTATTTTTTCACACAGAGGGTTGTGGATGCATGGAACGGCCTTCCAGAGGAGGTTGTGGAGTCAAAAACAGTGGTGGAATTCAAGCATGCATGGGACAGTCATAAGGCAATTCTAGGGGGTGGCGGTAGGAAGAAGTAGGCTGCTGGTTAACTAGGATCTGCAGCTTATCCATTAGGTAGGGAAATGGGCAGACTGGGTGGGCCAAGCGGTCCTTATCTGCCATCAAATTCTATGTTTCTATGTTTCTATAACTGTTTGCAGGTAATTTTACTGAAAGTGCACATGTTTCTTGGAACTGCAGTTAATTTTAGAAAATGGGTTAGCAAAATCCTGCAAGCTGATTGGCACAGGCCACCAACCAGCCAGTCCGGTATCAGGCAACAAATACCGGGAAATAACGAGTCCCGTCTCTGCTGCCTGATTCTGTTCCAAATCCTCGTACCAATAGAATGTTAATTTTGAATTTGTCACGTGTTCTCTACAGGTAAATGGGAGACCAACTCAGTTTTTCAAACTATTGCTTGCCTCTGTCAAACGATCCCTCGCACGTTGTCTGCATGATTACCAAGGTGTGTGTCTCCCCTGCCCACCGTGGTATAGTAGCCATCTCTATTTGCAGCTTTCTCACCGAGAGTTGTTCGTAACACTTGTTGCTCCTGACTGATCCCTCCAGTGTTGCCTCCATGCTTACCAAGCTATGACCCCCCCTCAGTCATCTGTCTGCTGCTGAGGATGCCAGTTAACCCCCCCCCAACTCCTGCCAATAAATGTTTCCAACTACCAGTGCGGGTGTGGCCAAGTGAAAGTAAGTAGCACATCCCGCCCACCTCCGTTGGCACCCCATCTGACCGTCAGCTGTCCAACAAGTTTTATAATAACAAAAAAATCTGAAGCAAACTTGCTTGCTTCTAAACTAGTGCTTTCTCTTTTCCATGAGGTGGAGTGGTGAATGATGATTTATAGAGTAGTCGGGTGGAAAGGTTGGAAACATCAGAGCATTAGCTCTGTCCAGGCAGCTCTCTCACTTTCCCAGGTAGGCAGGCTGGAATGACCGCAGCACTTAATCGGACCAGATGTCTCTTTTTTTCCACAAAGTGAAGTGATGAGTGATGATTTTTCAGGTAATCGTGTGTGTGTATGTGTGTGTGTGTGTGTGTGTGTGTGTGTCTTGGAAAGGTGACTCGGAACAGGTTTCAGCATTCAGCACTAAACCAGACCAACTCTCTCTCTCTTTTCTAATCCCTCCTTTGAATGTCAGAAATGATTGGAAGGACATCTGAACTCTGTGTGTGTGTGTGTGTGTGTGTGTGTGTGTGTTTATTTTGGGGGATAACCATGACAACCTAATGCAGGCAGAGGAACTATTTTACTACAAAACTTATTTAAAATTAAGTTTTTATTAACATTTCTTTATTAAACTTATTTTCTCTTACAGTGCCCATTTTCTAAGCACAATAATGCCCTCCATGGCGGTCAGTATTGGGTTATACCAAACCTTCCAGGGGCGATCAGGCCCTCCACCTGCAGCATCAGTCCTCATTATGCTCCTGGGCAGTCCGGTATAGCACAATACTGCCCACCCTGTCAGGTATTATTGCTTACTTAGACTCAGTTGATCTCCGCCCCAGAACTCTTGCTCTCCAGCATTTATCATACCTGTCAAAATTGTAGCGCAGTTTGAATATCAGAATGGGAGCGGAGTAGCAGGCAGTGAAACAGTCATTTAGAATTGCTATGTTAGCCACTAGTGGGTTTGAGATGCTCGGAGTGATTTTGGGGAAGTTACTGATGCGGCTGATTGGCGGCTGACACCTTTTCCCATTGGTATATCGCAGGATTTACCACGGGAAAAAGGTGCCAGTCAGCCAATCAGAATGCATGTTTCTAGGACCCCATTGTATAATTAAAGAAAACTCGCTGCTCTCCTCATTTCTCCGGCATGCGGTTTCACTGAGTTGTAAAGCGGCAAATATAAAACAAAAATATATACCATGGAGCGTGGTTCAGAAGTATGGAGGCACAGGAATCCTCTTCACTTTTGCCGATCCGTGCCACCCTTCACCACTTGCTCCCAGGGGTATTTTCTGACCCTCCTACATAGAAACATAGAAACATAGAAGTTGACTGCATATAAGGACCGCAAGGCCGATCCAGTCTGTCCATTTATTTCTCTACCTTATAAATGTGCCATCGGCCTTTGCTCTGTCAGTGGCCTATCTATTCATACTCATCTGTATTGCTCCCTTATGCTTATCCAATGCATGTTTGAAGCCCTGCACTGTATTCACAGCCACCACTTCCTGAGGTAGACCATTCCATGCATCCACCACCCTTTCTGTGAAAAAGAATTTCCTCACATTCCCCCTTAATCGGCCTCCCTCTAATCTCATTCTGTGTCCTCTTGTCCTGCTATTTTTCTTATATTTAAACATATTAGACTCTTTCACCTTGTTAATGCCCTTAAGGTGTTTGAATGTTTCGATCATATCACCTCTCTCCCTCCTTTGCCCAAGGGTATACATATTGAGCTCCGTTAATCTGTCCTCATATGTCTTCTGATGCAGTCCCTGCACCATTTTGGTAGCCCTTCTCTGGACTGCCTCAATTTGGTTAATGCCCTTGTGAAGGTGTGGCCTCCAGTACTTCATGCAGTACTCTAGATGGGGCCCTAACCAGTGTGTTGTAAAGAGGGATTATTACCTCCCTCTTACAACTTGTGATACCCCTACTAATACACCCTAACATCACCCTAGCCTTACCTACTGCTTTAGAGGTCTGCTTTGATGATTTCAGGTCATCAGTGATGATGATGCCCAAGTCTCTTTCTTCCTTGTGACTGCTAGCAACTCCTCCCAGCCTATAGGTGGCTTCAGGTTTCTCTTCCTATGTGCATGATCTGCACTTCTTTGCATTAAATCCCAGTTGCCACTCTTCTGACCATTTTTCTAGTTTATCCAGATCTCTTCTCATTCTGCCCACCCCATCTGGATCATCTACTATGTTGCAGATCTTGGTGTCATCTGCAAACAGACAAGCCTTACCCTCTAGTCCATCTGCAATGTCACTAATGAAGATACTGAAGAGGACTGGCCCCAGGACTGATCCCTGAGGTACTCTACTTGTGACTTGCACCTCTTCTGACTGTATACCATTTACCACCACTCTCTGTTTTCTGCCCATCAACCAGTTTGCCACCCAGTTGACCAACTTCTGACCCACCCTGAGCCTACCCAGCTTATTTATCAATCTTCTATGTGGAACAGTGTCGAAAGCTTTGCTGAAGTCAAGGTAGGCGACATCAACTGCTCCCCCTTGGTCCACCACTCTGGTTACCCAGTCAAAGAAATCTATGAGATTAGTTTGACAGGTCCTTCCTTTTGTAAACCCATGCTGTCTTGGATCCTGTGCCTCTATGGATTCCAGGTGTTGCACTATCCTTTCCTTAAGGAGTGCCCCCATAATCTTGCCCACTACTGAGGTAAGACTGATCTGTCAGTAGTTCCTTGCCTCCTCCCTGCTACCACTCTTGTGGAGCGGTATCACATGAGCCCTTCTCCAGTCTTCTGGGACATCTCCTGTGCTCAGAGACTCACTAAACAGTTCTGATAATGGCACTGCTAGTTCCACCCTTAGCTCCTTAAGTACCCTGGGATACTTGCCATCAGGTCCCATTGCCTTGTCCACCCTGAGCTTAGCGAGCTCTTGTGGGACCCTTTCTTTTGTGAAGGGTGTAGTGCTCACCTCCCTCCCCCTGTGTCCATGGTGCTGAGCTGTGGGCCCTGCCCTACCTTCTCTTCAGTAAATACTGAGCAAAAGTATCTATTTAGGATAGATGCCTTTATAGGGTCTTCCTCCTCCTCACAGGCCCCCTTTTCTCCTTTGAGCTTAGCGATACCCGCCTCTGGACTTTCTCCTTCCACTAATGTATCTATAGAAAGTCTTATCACCTTCTTTTACTGTTCATGCTAGTGTTTCCTCAGTTTGGGACTTTGCCTGCCTTACTGCCTTCCCTGCTTCCCTTAGGGCAGTTTGGTATGCCTCCCTATCTTCATCCCGCAGTGTTCCCTTATATTTCCTGAAGGCCAGCCTTTTGGCTCTTACCTTTTCTGCTACTGTATTTGAGAACCAAAGTGGTTTCCTTCTTCTTTGCACTTCCTTTTCTGTCTAACCCAATGGGATGTTGCTTCAAGTATTGCATCCTTAATGCTTGCCCACTTTGCCTGTACCCTCACCTATGTTTCTTTTTGCCAGGGCTAGCTTAACTCTGTTGGCCATCTTATCAAAGTCAGCTCCTCTGAAGTCCCATATTTTTGCCTTGGAATGGGATGATTTAGACGTAGTGGCCAAATTGAACCATACCATGTGATGGTCACTGGCCCCCAGGTGACCGTCTACCTGGAGATACTAACATACTAACATACTAAAATGCCAGCAGAATAGGCCTAACGGTCTTTCATGTCTGCTCGTTTGGTCAGCCCCCACCCTGGGAGCTGACCTTGCTGCTCCCCTCGCCTTCTCTGGCTTCTCCCTTCCCAGTTCCGGATATTCTCGCTGCACTAGATTTTGCTTCCAGAACCCTTCCCCTGTACCTGTCCCACCCCTCTTGAACCCCTCCACCGTCTCTGCCTCCACCAGCCCCCTGGGCAGCACATTCCATGGCTCTACCACCCTCTCAGTGAAGTAGCACCTCCTCCTTTCTCCCCTGAATCTTCCCCCTCCAACTTCCACCCATGCCCTGTAGTTGCCCCCCTCCTTCCTTCGAAGCACCCTGACTGCTCTTCCCCTATTTACCACCTTCATGTACCTGAAGACCTCTATCATGTCCCCCCAGTCCCTTCTCTCTTCCAATGTGTACATATTTAGCTCTTCGAGCCTCTCCCCATAGGTCCTGTCCCCCAAGCCCCAAATCATTTTGGTTGCCCAGGATCTGTGATCCCTTCCCTGTTAGTCAGTACTAGATCTAGGATAGCCCTGTCTCTTGTGGGTTGTTGTACCAGTTGTTTGAGGCCCTCCCTCTGCAGGAAATCCACCATGTGTCTAGTTCTGGCAGATGTTCCTGCTGGTATTGACCAATCTGTATCCGGCATGTTGAATCCTCCCATTATCGGAACCTTCTCTTTAGCTGTCATGTTTGTATATCTTCTAACAGTAATGTGTCTATGTCCTCCCCCTGGTCTGGGGCCTGTAGACAACCCCAGTTCTTATGGCTGTCCCATTTCCTGTTTCCAGGGTGACCCACAGTTCTTCTGGCTCCTTATGTGTATTCTGAATTTCTGTAGCTTTGATATTTTCATTGACATACAGGGCCGCTCCACCCCCCCTTTTTGAACCTCGGTCTCTTCTGAAATGTACATAGCCAGGTACTGAAGTCTCTCAAATGTGGTTACTGGTAAACCACTTCTCACTGATTGCTACTATATCCAGTTTAGCCTCTGACATTATTGCCTGCAGGTCTGGGATCTTATTTCCCAGGCTGTGAGCATTTGTGTACATGATTTTCCATTGGCCAGATTTCGGTGTGTTAGTTGTTGGGTGAGGTTTGGCATTTCCCCTGTGTGTCGTATGGGGAGATGGACCTTTTTTCTTACCTGGTGATGCAAATGAACTGCAAACATGCTGAATTCCTGTTTGACCACTAGCTGGGGAGGGGTGTTCTTCCCATTCGACGTATGGGGTGCTGCACCTCTCTCCCCATTTGCTAGTTTAAATATTCTGCAAAGACATCAAACTTCTGCCCCAATGTACTGACTCCCTCCTTTGTCAGATGCAGTCCATCAAATTTAAAGAACTTTCACTCCCAGAACTGTTGCCAGTTCCCTACATATCTGTGTCCTTTTTCCTGGCACCAGCCCTTGAGCCACATGTTTAGCTCCCCTATCTCCCCTTCTCTGATCTTCCATCCATCTGCCCCCTTCTCCCAGACTAGCAGGATCTCAGAGAAGGAGATGTCGGATGAAATGTATGATAGTTTGTCACCCAGCCTGGTCAGGTGTTCCTTGGTCTCCACAACTGACCAGCTGGCGAGATCATTAGTCCCTATGTGTACCAGGATGTCAATGTTTTCTCCTGCTTTCTGAACAATTTTAGCAATGCAGTCAGTGTCTCTCCACGCTAATGTACCTGGGAGACATCTGACCATTACCCCTGGCTGGAGATGGGTATCAACTCCCCGAATCATGGAGTCTCCTGTGATCAGAAGTTTTTGGATTTCCCTTTTGCTTTTTTTGTTTTGATTCCTGATTTGGGAGATTTTTTTTGTGGTAGCTCCTGTGCTGCAGTGTCCTCCTCTGCCCCTTTGTTTGATTTCAGAGATAGAGGCAAATACCTGTTTGTAGTGTTTATATGGTTTTTGGAGGTAATATGTTGGACAGCACAGAGTGATGGGGCACCCGATTTGGCCCTCCTAACCACCTGCCAACCTCCTGGACCGACTACCCTCTGAGGTCGAGGTTCTTCTGTTGGATGTTGGAGAAATGGCGGGTGGTTCTTATAATGTATTTCCTCTTGAATATGAAATTTGAGGTGTGCAATCTCTGCCCATGCTGCCTGGAGCTGAGCCCTAAGATCTCCAATGGCCCAGCATGTAGGACAGTGTCCTAAATCCTGTAAGACTGTCCTTCTGAAAAGTGTTCCACAGTACCTGCAGTTAATGATAACCATTCCAGATACGTTGCTGAGCTTATAACCTGGTCAGAGTAATTGGAAGGAAGAAAATGCAAGTAATGGTTTGATTTTGTGTTTTGTTTTCGTATAACTTGTTATAACAAGTTAAATTACTAGTGCCTGTAAATGAGCTCACCTTGTGGATGCCACTGATCCACCCCTTCCTGCTTTGCCACAGGAAATGTCACAACTGTGGTACCCTATAAAAGGAGTGTAGTGTGGGGTGGTTGGGGATGGGGGTGGGTGGCTGGGCCCTTGCCCTGCTGAAAAAGAAGAACCACGGATGAAACAACAAGAAGGTAAGAGCAGAAACAATCAGTCAACAACAAATGCAGTAACCCTGAAAGCTTATCCTAATGTTAGATAAAACTGTACCTGCACCTCTATGAAGTGAAGTAAGAGTGGGGAAGAGAGAAAGAAAGAATGAGAGGAAGGGAGGTGAAATGCTCCGAGTTATAAGAAATGTAAATTACCGTATAGGGCAGAAGCGAGCAGCTGGCAAGGTGCCATATAATTTCAGCCACCGCTCCTTGGCTTTCTGTTGTTTCCCCCAGTCATCTTTGGTACAATAAAAGACCCTGTGGGGTCTAATTATATAAAGTGACATGAACAGCGGTTCGGGTTGGACTGGGATGTGTCTGCGCTCCGCAAGAGAGAGAGAGAGAGAGACAGAGAGGTTTAGCAGCCATCATCCAGGCTGTTGGTAAGTAAACTGCACTTTTCTTAAAATAAAAAAAGACTACCAAATTGTAATTTAGTGTGTGGGGGGCAAGAAAGGGTGACCCACTGCCATCTGCCATGTAATCATAATTTCTCCTAGAGGGAGGTGAGTCTTTTTGATAGAGAGCGAACATGTTTTTCATTTTATCTCTTGAATGCTGCCCATTATCTCCATTGGCAGGCTGTTTTAAAATGCACTTTTAGCCAAATACACATGTGTTTCTTCTAGAAAATGGGCTTGTTATTTCAGGGGGTGGGGTGGGGATACAAGAGAATGGCTCTGTGGGGAGGGGTGTAATAGGAGATGGAACAGCTCAGGGACTACTTTACTAGAAAACGACTTTCACTTATTTCTTATTCTTTTTTTATTTTATTTATTTATTATTTTCTAAATACTATATAAAAATGCTACAGGTAGCCCATTTTCTAAGTGCAATAATACCCTCCAGGGTGGGTGGTATTGGGTAATACAGGACCTTCCAGGGGCTATAAGGCTCTCCGCCTGTGGCATCGGGCCTCATTATGCCGCTGGACGGTACGGTATTGCCCAATACCGCCCACTCTGTCAGGTATTATTGCTTACTTAGTGTCATGGATATAGTTTTCAGTTGTTGAGTGTGTTAAATGTCAACAGGTGTGGAACTGTGTCACTCTGACGAATTAAAATTTCAAACTTTGACATGTTATATCTCGGACATGGTTTGATCTTTTCACTTGAAATTTGGAGAGTGTTGATGGCATGTCCTGTAGATGTGAATTGCAGTGTTTATGTGTCAGACAATAAATTTTTTGTGGAGATATTGCATGTCGCAGTTTACATTTTGCAGACAGCGTTTTCTATTGTTCTACTAGATTAACATTTGTTTGGTGGCTGGCCGTGCTGTTGTCAATGTACTTTTTAGTCATTAGGCGTGTAATGTGGCCTGACACTTACAAGTTGGTGGGAGCGCGGGGACCAAAGGGCCCCGTGCTCCCACCAACTTGCGTAACTTTCTACTTTTCTATTCTTTCTTTCTTAAAAAGTAAGGAAATTCTTTGCAAAAACTTCACTAATGCATCAGTTAAGGTTGTTCTACAGTGACAAAAGTGAGGAAATTCGATATTAGGGTTGCCACCCCTTGCAACCCACCCCCACCAACAGGCATCGGGGTGTGTGTTGGGGTCGTCGACCTAACTCTCACCCCATTCTTCTACACTGCACCACCTCAGCTTGTTTACACATGGGATGGGGTGAGAGTTAGAGCCGATGACCCCATCGCACACCCAATGCCTGTTGGTGGGGGGTAAAGGTAGCAACCCTAATATCGAATTTTCTCACTTTTGTCACTGTAGAACAACCCTAACTGATGCATTAACAAAGTTTTTTGCATAGAATTATATACATACATATACACACACATATATATTTTATATATGTTGTGTGTGTGTGTGTGTGTGTGTGTGTGTGTGTATATATATATATATATTTTACTTTTGGTAACCAGGAAAAGCACACTGAGCCAGATTATTGATGTGTATACATATATCTTTATCTATATACATCTCACTCTCTCTCTCTCTATATATATATATGTGTATATATATATATATATATATATATATATACTGTATATATAAATACATATATATATGTATATATCAGGTCTAATGCTCCTTGGGAGGCCTTGCTATTGCTCCCCACTTTTTTCTTTGCATCAGACCAGCTCCTGCTGCACTCAGTGGCTCCTCTGAACTTGGGCATCTTGTTGGATAGGTTGACCTATTTGTATCTCTTTTAGCAGCTCCTCTAGATGGCAGAAAATGATCTGGAACAGAGTGTTTGGGTGTGAAGGGATGTGGGAGATATACAAAGCAATAGACTGTTCTCATGAGATTTTTTTTTTAATGGGAGAAGTACTCCGTATACATTTTAACAGAAATATAGTAAACTAAAGGGTGAGGGTTCAGCTTAGTTTTACTTATTTAGCAATTCAGCCATTTTATAAGTGGTGCAACACATTTATGGGCATGCAGTCGGAAGGAATACATACAGTTCTCAGATGGTTGAAGGCACTGGGATATGCCTCATACTTCACGAGCAGAGTGGCATGCATAGAGAGAGAGATGGATAGATAAAGATAGATAGATAGATAGATTAGATAGATAGATAGATAGACAGACAGACAGACACAGACACAGACACAGACAGGCAGGCAGACAGACAGACAGATAGGCAGGCAGGCAGACAGATAGAGAGATAAATAGACAGACAGACAGACATATAGATAGATAGATAGATAGATAGATAGATAGATAGATAGATAGATAGATAGATAGATAGATATAGATAATTCCCTTATGACCACATATGAAGTCACAGGTTAACCCTCACTTATTCTAGAGTTCTGTAGTATTTGCAGTTTGTTAGGAATCAGTAATAAGGGAAATAATTTGGGCAGATGCTTTCAACAAAGAATGCTGAAATGCAAATCATCGTGGGTAACAACACACAAATCATACCACACAAATGTGCATTTGTCTTTATGAGACTCATACTGCAGAGCTGGTGCAAAGTCTGTTATGCTGATAAATATTTATGGTTTATTTCAAAAGCAGGCTACAGTTTTGAAATCACATTTGGCGTATTCCATTATAATTCTCTCTGGCATAATTACACGATTATCTGAATTATTAACATGCCTAATTAATGATTACTTTAAGAAGAAAGATCTGCCTGTAAGGCAAGAAAATAATCCATAAAGAAAAACTGTAAATTAAAATCCAATGCTTACAGCAACTCCACTGGGAATACAGTTTGTGGTGTTTCATAATGAGACATTTGAAGTTCCTAATAAAATCAGTTTTCAGTATTTGCTGCTAGCAACACAAT
The DNA here is from genome assembly GCA_016271365.2 of Neoceratodus forsteri. Taxonomy (NCBI): domain Eukaryota; kingdom Metazoa; phylum Chordata; order Ceratodontiformes; family Ceratodontidae; genus Neoceratodus; species Neoceratodus forsteri. The sequence goes on from CM057458.1 coordinate 1,093,201,307, forward strand.
GTTTGCTGCTCTGTTCTTGTCTTTTATTACAGATACACTGTCAGTACTTGTCAAGCATATGGGGATCTGATTCTGAAGTAACCTCTGTGGGCCCGATTGTCAGTCACAATTTTATCCACTGGAAAATAGGGCAAAAATTGCACCCTCATTGTGCCAGCACATAAAAAGTGTTATACTGAGAAGTGAAGACCTGCTCTGTAGAGGGGAGAGTGGAAGGCCCCAGTGCAGATTATGCAACTCAGATTAAGCAGTCCAACTTTCACCATGCAAAAGTACAGGTTGTACAGTAATTGCACACAATACAATACATGTATGCACATGGTGCAGTGCCATGCACTCAGATGCATGTGGTGGTGTAAACTACACTGGTATCCCCATCCCCCCTGACCCATACCTATAGGTCACTACTGGCCCTCTGATGATCACAGAGAGGTGTACCACAATGTTCTCCTTGTTAGTCCAGTGAGCCACTAACCCCCAGTTAAAAAATTGCCCATGGCAATGCAGTGGCCTCACAACCCTGTTTCCATGGGCATGTCCGATTCTTGTATTGGTCCTATGGCATTCACAGTCCCCTGACATCTGTGCATATCAGGTGCAATAGTCCAACACCCCTACCTCCTACTCCTAATACTTCTTGGTTAAAGTGTAGTGTAAAAGTGCGGTGCCTGGTGCCATGGGGTCACCATTATTTTGTTCATTGTGACCCCATCTCCTTTTATGAACCAGCCCACTTGATGTGCATTAGCATGTAAGATATGCATGTGAGCCCTTTGAGTATGGTTGGTGGGTTGTATCCAAGTGACTGGTAATAAATCATGGTGCCACAATTTATCACCAGTCCCTTCTGACTTGACAGTTTGACCTGTAGCTTTTGTTTAATACAAAAAAGTTTAAACTCTCAGGAAGAAACAACAACAACAACAAAAATAAAGGTGTATGCCATGATTCAAATTTTTCTATGGCGTATTCTGAATATAAGTTCTGGAAATTTTACAATGTTACACATAAAGAACTGCCTGTGAATTCAATCCCAACTTATCGTAGTCCAGCATTCTGATTGGTTAAGATGTTTCAGATAAATCATTGGTTATAAGTGACCTATCTGAGAATACTCAGTAATGCAAGGGGTTGGTTGAACTCCACTCAGACCAAAACTGTTTTCTCATAGTGTTTATTATTGTATAAGATGACCACGGCAACATTTCATGGTTAACATTGCCACTTATTCGGGCCCAATGTGTTTAATATCTTTTACCAGGTTAACCAGTTGTATCATTTTCTCAAAACTATAACATTTCATCCATGGATCATCAGGACTTCTTAATTTACACAGTACTTTCCCCGAATGGGTGGCTACATAACTCTCTGTAGTCTTTCTTAGTGCTTCACATGTTCTTTTGGCTCTTTATAACAATAGGGAAAATGCTGTGCTGCCCAGCCGACTCCAACCAGTGTCAAGGAACTCCTACTGTAGCTTTAGTTGGCCTGAAGAAGTTGCAACATTAGTCGCCAAACAGTGCCCTGGTCGTGTTATGCTACAATAAACCCTATGAGGAAAGAGTTTTTTGGTCTGAGTAGAGTTCATCCAACCCCTTGCATTACTGAGTTTGAACAATCTTTTTATGGATGGCCCAAAACAAAGCTAAATCTTCTATTAGGGGAAAGGACATTCAGGACCCCTTTGGAAACAAGTCAATTGAGAATACTCCAAACAAGGGAACTGGATAGAGGCCATGCTGTGAATTTGCTCTACTTCGACTTCAGCAAAGCTTTCAACTCAATGCCTTACAGATACTTGTTGAAGAAGATGGAGAACTGGGTACAGCAAAGATCATAGTGAACTAGGTAGGTAACTGACTAAAGGGGAGGCAGCAGAGAGTTCTGGTCAACGGAATCAAATCAGAAGAGAGGGAGGTCATGAGCGGGGTACCACAAGGCTCTGTCATAGGTCCGATTGTCTTCAATATGTTCATCAGCAACATTGGTGAGGGAATCCTGGGCAGGTTGTGTCTCTTCATGGATGACACTAAGCTGTGTTGGAGGGTGGATAGCGACAAGGAAATTAGGGAAATGAATAGAGACTTACAAAAGATAGAGGGGTGTCCTAAGGTTTGGTGGTTTAAATTCAGTGCCAAGAAGTGCAAGGTAATGCACCTAGGGAACAAGAATCCAAAGACAAAGTAATGGTTGGGTGGGGTGAGGTTTAGCATTATGTCCGAAGAACAGGACCTTGGAGTTATTATTAGTGACATCCTGAAACAATCGAGTCAGTGCAACAAGGCATATAGCAATGCCAATAGGATGTTTGGTTGTATTGGGATGGATATTGATAACAGAAGGGAAGGGGTAATACCTCCCCTATATAGATCCTTACTGAGGCCACACTTTGAGTTCTGTGCCTTATTCTGGAGTCCTCACCTTAGGAAAGATAGAGATAGGCTGGAGGCCATGCATCTCAGGGTCACAAAAATTATTCAGAGGCAACAGGGTGGATCCCATAAGGAGTGCCTCAAGGCACTGAACATGTACTCACTGGAGACCAGAAAAGAGAGGGGAGATATGATAGAAACCTTCAAGTTACTAAAAAGAATTAACAAAGTGAACTACAGGGAACTACTTAGATTGAATACTACCTTGCAGACACATGGACATAAATGGAAACTAAGAAGAGGGAGGTTCATGAGGATATGAAGAAGTATTATTTTACAGAAAGGGTAGTGGAGCCATGGAACAGTCTACCAGCCAAAGTGGTAGGTGCACAAACCATTGGGGGTTTCAGGCACGGTTGGGACAGAATGAAGGGTATAATCCTTCTTCATGGTAGCAGAAACTGGGAGAAGAATGGGGGGGGGAGGCTGGAAAGGGCTAGGATATCTAAGGGACAGCAGGTCCAAGGGAGCAATAGGGAACTTGGGAAAGACTGGATGGACCATGAGTCTGCCATCGTAGTCAATGTTTCTTTAATACTGTGCTGTCAAAACATACTGCAGTAGTCTGTCATGGAGGCAATAAGAAACTGAAATAATTACAGAATTGTTTTATATTTTCCAAATGACTGCAAGACTGTTTGCAATATACTGTAGAATAGGAAATATTCCCTATAAATATATTTTTGCTATATTCGCTGAAGTGCTCAGAAGGGTAAAAATAAAATCATGTTAATTAGCATTTTTAGTGAATGGAGGACTTTTAGTTCAGCATAAAAATAAATTTACACACATAAGGCCACTTTGTGGCTGGTGCTAAACGTAAGTGACACATTCATTTCCTATTCTACAGTATATGGGATATGCAACAGACTGACTGAAAATATGCAATTTATCTTCAAGTGTGAGGGGGCAGAACCATAAGTCATGAGTGGCAGAGCCAGGAGTGACTTAAAAAGCTATGATAACTTGCATACTTTGAGCTTCGAGTCATGCTATTGCATTATAGAGGCATGGTAGCACCAGTATAGTTAGGGTTGAGTAGGTTACCATAACTTTGCACTTTAATAGCTTCATCCCCATTCAACAGATTTGGATAAAGTTTTGCAGGTGTGATCTGGGGGGCAAATTCTCTTGATGTGCCAAGTTTTGTTCCCATCAGATGTGTGGATTCTGAGATTTGAATAGTGAAAAAGTAAGAAAATCAGGGGGGAGTTGGTTGTTTTTTTGTCATCACCAAGCACCCAGACAGTTTGGAATTATGTTTTGAAATTTTGAGAGTCAAAAGCGATTGCCCAGAATGGTGCCTTTCATCGGTTTAGTGAAAAAATATTAATCTGATCCAGAGGCATAAGGATTTGAACTTTTGGTTCTGAGCAAGCTCACTACAGTCTTTCAGATAGTTGTTTAATATGAAAGAAGAATCTGGCAATACAAAATAGGATTCTCTTTCATGGGTGGTAATCCTCTTTTGTGAGACAAAAATTCTTCTTTCGTATGGCAGCCATCTTGTTAGCATTTCTTTTAAACCAAGAAACTCATATCCTGCAGAGACACCAACACATGTATCTTGCTAAACTGGGCCCCATTAGCGGGATTCTGCAGTTATTTTTTTTGAATAAGGACCCAGAAATGTGTTTTCAAAACATTTTTAAAATCCTCTTTCATGAGATGATTTTCTTCTTTTGTATGGTCTCATGAAGGAGGAATAGGGCTATAACTTTCATACAAAAGAAGAATTTGGATTTTGTTTTCTTCACTTTTTTTATAAGAACCAATCCTCTTCTATGAGAATGACACAATCTCACAAATAAGGATTGGTTCATGTGAAAGAAGAATTTAGACTTATGTTTTTTTGCACATTTGAAATTTAACAAGCCACAACTCCATCAATATTTGGAGTTAAGGGGCAATCTATATATATATATATCAAAAGAAATATCTCAATGAGTACAACAGCACTAACACATAATGAGTCAAAAACTCAAGCCATGCTCTTCGGATCAAATGCCAAACTCAAGCATACCCATCCAAATTTTAAAGTCTCCTCCTCAAATGACTTAACTATTGGGGTGGTGGATTCATTTAAATATCTGGGTGTCACATTTGACCCATCACTAAACTTCAATCTACACATCCAACTGACTTGCAAGCTGGTCAACACCAAGCTTGGCATAGCATACCGTACCAGTTATGTGCTTACTCCCTCGTCAAGGCTTGCCAATGCATGTGGCATCCTCCTACCCTCACTTACTTATGGGGCTGCTACATACACCTCTGCATGCAAAGTAAGTCTTCAGAAGTGAGATGTGATGTACAGCAACATTTGTCGCTATGCGTCCTCCTCTCATAGGCTGCAACACCACTGTCTCCTTTAGTCAGACCTGGGATGGCTTCCTCCACTTGAGTTAAGGCTTTATGCTTATGGCTCTGTCATAGACAATATTGTCCGGCTACAAATACCCAACCCCCTTACGAGCCACTTCCAAATCATGACACCTTCTTACAGATTGTAGTCCACTGACAAAGCCCCCATCTTCATACCCAGACATAATACCTTCAAAGGCGCAAGTGCTTTCACCTGTCATGCCCCCCAATATTGGAACTCCCTCCTTCTAGCCTTGCGCCAAGCACCATCTCTTGCAACATTTAAGAAACAACCGCATACCCATCTCGAGTCCTCCTGCAAGTGCTCCTGTTTCAAACCCCCTTAGCTATCACTTCCTTACTGCCTCGTCTCTCCCTACCTCTTCTGTTTTGCTCTACTAAATAAATAGCACTTCCCACCACCTGTCTGTCCTACCTCCCACTTAGACTCATCCCCAATCCTCTTCCTGCCTCTTCTTCTATCTCCCTCACTCCTATGCCCCCTAGTTTTTTCCCTGCTGTCAACCCCAAGTGAATACTATAGCATTTACAATCTTTCTTGTTTTTCCTCAAAACATAAATGTTATGTAACCTTGCATATTGAACTGTTTCTGTATATTATTTCTCTCACACTGTTATTGCATCTACCTTGTCTGTAGCCACCTCTTTTTGTATATTACTTTCTCACACTGTTACTGCATCTACAGTACCTTGTCTGTAGCCACCTTTTTCTCTACTTACTCTGTATACTATTGTCAACTATATCGAACTTGTATTGAAATGTTCTGTCTGCATTGTTGTACTGTATCCTCCCGGGTCGTGCCTGAAAATAGTCATTGCTATGGCTAGTGCACTTACCCGGTAAACTAAAACTAAATAAAATAAAACTAAATAATACCCTCCCAAAATTCAAAGGCCATATAAAAAACCTTAAAATTTAAACATTAAGTTTCCCATAGGTTAACACTGCAACAAGCTGTAATACCATCAATATTTGGAGTTAAGGGACAATCTATCTATCAAAAGAAAGGTCTTGGTGAGTACAATAATCCTAAGCCTTTAGGAAATGCCAACTGAAAATAGACATATGAAAACCATTAAAATTAAAATATGGAAATTCTTATAGGATAACATTGCAACTTTAACAAGCCATAACTCCATCAATATTTGGCATTAAGGGACAACCTATATCAAAAGAAAGGTCTCAATGAGTACCACAAGAGTAACACATGATATCCCAAAAAAATCAAGGGCCAAATAAAAGCATAAAAATGAAAAAAGTGAAAACTTCCATAGGTTAACATTGCAATGTATGAAAGCTATAACTCCATCAGTCTTTGGAATAAAGGGGCAATATATATATATATATATATATATATATATATATATATATATATATATGTCAAAAGAAAGGTCTCAATGAGTAATACAACAGTAATACATAATATCCCACCCAAATTCATTAAAATTAAAACAAAAAAAATGAATATTGCCATAGAATAAGATTGCCACATTAACAAGCCATGACTTCTTCAATATTAGAAGTTAAGGGACAAAGTACTGTATACATCAAAAAAGGTCTCAGTGACTACTGTCACAAGCTAGCCAACTGCCAATCACTATTTGCAATATATATTTCTGTTATATATTGTTTTATGGTATTTCTGTGTATGTCCATGCCAGTGTTAATTCAAGGCATAGGGAAAAGCCAACTTTTTTTTTAAAGGGGTGACCTTTTGACGCGAAGGCCACTTGCTTACCAGGAAGGAAGATTTTCATTCCCAGGTTCTTTTGACAGAGATGTGCCAAAAGCTATTTACTTGCCATAAGCATGCATTACAGAAGCAGATTACTTGTGATCTCAGGAACTATTATATCACATTTTATGAGGGAGCAGGATAGATTCATTAGGAAAAAACATTCTAGGAGTACTATGTAAAATTCTAACATGACATGGTGAATTAGCTTACAGAATGCTATATTGATACATCAAAGTTTTAACAGTGACTGTCCTGTTACTAGTTAATTATGGAGGAATAATTTTTGCTGAAGCTGGATGACATCACCAGGTGGCCAGGAAATTGTGGGTCACTGGTGGGGAAGTAAACTGGTTTCATTATGACTGGAATATTGCTGACACTGCAGTTCAGAAAAGATTGTTAAACCTTCAGCACAGACACTAAGGGGCCATTATATTTGGAACTTTCTCACTTGACTACATGACTGCAGCTGCCAGCATGAGACTTTAACATTTACAAACCAGTGATTTTCTCTGAACTTTTGAAAGTCTTTATAACAGGTACAACAGGTTAAACAGTTTTAAAGCACTTATACTGTATACTTTCCCATTTGTTTCTAATACTGTGACCTAAATTTGTACATGTTCTCTTTTACTGCATTTATATAATTATTTTAGTAAAGACTTATGTTTTTCTAAAGAATTCTGCCTGCATGAGATTCTTTATATTGTATGTGTGACTGTAGAAGTTTTATTACAAATCTGTGACAACTGTTCATGCTTAGAAGGGTCACCAAATCGCAACCAAATTGAAAAGGGTCAGTAGGGATGGGATCATGTGATGCATCAGAGCAGGTAGACGTTCACTCTCAGCACTCCTCCTCAGCTTCACCAAAAATGGCCAAATCTGCAGTAAAACTCAGACTGAATATGCTCCCTCACACCTCTTGGGACATCGAAATATCTGCTGCTTCTACCGACCCATTTCTACGCAGCTGCGCTTGTTATATTTTCTCCTTCTGTAGACCGGAAAATGGAGGCTGACATGTGGCCTGCGGGGCCTACTCATACCCCGCCTAACATGCCGGAAAAAATGAAGTAGCCTCAAAGCCCAAGACAGAGCTGGGCACCAACCCTAAGAACTCTGCAGCTCACACCCCACTCTCAGAGGAGAGATTTCTGCTGGAGCTAGCACCTCTCAAGGAAACGCTGATGGGGATTACCTCCCAGCTCACCGGTCTCCAGGCTACCACCGAGGCTCTCTCACACAGGATGGGGGATGCCAAAGTTAGGATCAGCTCCCTGGAAGATTGGAGACACAGGCAGGAGCAGGATTGAACAGCCATGCACCATAAGCGGGCCAAACTTAAGGAGAAGGTGGAAGATCTCGAGGGGCACAGTATAAGGAATAACCTTCTCCTCCTAGGGTTACCTGAGGGGGGGAAGAAGGTCAAAACACAGGGCTGTTTGTTCAAAAATTCTGCCAAAAGATTGCTGGGCCCTCTCCCAATGGTCTGAGTTACATTGTGGAGAGAGCACATAGGTCGTTCAGACCGATGCCCCCTTCAAACTCCCCACCTCACACATTAATCTTTAAATTACTATATTTAACTGGATAAGGGGTCCACATTCTGGCAAAACTTCTGGACCTGAAGGAGCTCATCTGGGAAGGACATAAAATCAGAGTTTCACAGGACCTCCCATGCTCAGTCAGGCTCAAGAGGGCTGACTTCAACCCCCACATCTCTAAGCTAATAGCAGTGGGGGTCCAGTTCAAAATGCTCTATCCTGCCAAATTGCAAATCACCCACCAGGGCACCACCAAATCATTTGAATCAGGGGAGCAGGCAAAGATGGAATTGCCAGCCCTATTTCCGGACCTCTTTCAAGCCCCCAAATGATCATGTTTTTGGGGGGATCAGTTATGGCGTTTGGCTATCTTTTGTGCGGTTTTGTCATGCCCTGTTAGTGAGTTTAATTTGTGTCTGTTGGAATTGACTGTTTGGACTACCCATATCACCCCCGCCTCTCAGTTGGATTGTGATCAAGCTCCCCTGGAGTTCAGGTCAGAGATGAACCTCTGGGTGGACTCAGAGGCTGAAACAACTCCGGGACATGTCGATTAGCCCTGACTTTTGCACCTTGCTGGTCCACCAAGAAACAGTCTCAGGCAAAGACCTTCCCTACCTCAAGGACTTACGGTCAGGACATCTTCTTCTGGGACACACTCGGAGACCCCAGCGCAGATGTGAGGTAGGACCCTTGTTTGTGGGCTTACAGGGGCTGGGCTCCTAAGTTGGGCGGTCTGCCTTTTCTGCAGTGGTGGCACACCTAGGCACATGCCTCCTGGTTCTTTGCCTGTTTTTGGAAACCCAGGGATGTTGTGGGGGACATACCTCCCCCCCAGCCTGCTTACATGGGAGCCTTGATGGCGAGCATGGACAAAGGATGAGGTTCCCAGGCCTCTTCCCAAATTGACATTTTGTAATTTAACCTCAGCTGCCCTGGCCCCCTATTGTAGCATGCAAAGGCATGGCTGTTCACAGGGGTGGAGTGGTGGATAATTCCCCTCCTCTGTCCTTGGAACTGGTACCACTACGTTCAATGTTGTACTGGGGCTCTGGCCTGGGGGGGCAATTTGCTGCGTGTGCAAATGGTCATACTCTTTCAATACAATTGCTGTAGCAGCCCCTAAGAAATTCTATCATTGCTGGCTACATCAGGGGGACAGTAGGGCTGCTGGTCCACTACATTGGGGGAGGCCTGGGCCAAGTTATGACCTGAGAGGGGGGCAGTTGTGCTGCAGTGTGCCTGATAGTGGGGGGGGCAGCCTGGCTTGGGGATGCTTAGTCTTTGGTGGGCACCTCGAGGGAACCTGGCGCATCCTCCCAGGGATGGTCTTTGAGAGGCTGAGTAGTCTGGAGGTCCCTGATCCTCGGTCCTGAGGAAGAGGCCCAGCAGCTATTTGAGAGGAGCATGCTGTTTGTTTTTATACCACCTTCATGGAACACGGACTCAGCCATTGGCTTTGTGTGCTCTTGCTCGGTGGGAGGCGTTGGACAATTGGGGGTCCTTCCTTAAATTGTTCATGTTATTTCCTTGCCTTCAATGGTTATGTGTTGTGTTTGCTGTTTCTAGTTAAGATGTGGAGCTGAGGGGTGGAGGGGGGGGCTGGCTCCAAGGATGGAAGACATTGCGTAAGCAAATTTAGTAGTGGTGTGACCTTTGGGGCTGGGGATTGTGATGTGTATATAGTCTGGTGAGAGGGAGGGTTTAAGGCCTACAGTACTGGACAGCATGGCTATTGGGGGTGGGGGTAGTTTGCCGCCACTGTACTTATTTCATCCATTTTCTACAGTGCGGCTGTATAATTGGGGCAGGGCAGTTGGAGGGGGGAGTGGAGAGGGGGTTTTGGGCTGGAGCATCCCTTATGTTATCTTCCCTACGACTGGAGGTTGGGATATCCACACCTTCTCTAGGCTAGTATGGGGACTATATACAAATTTTTGTCTTGGAATATAAAAGGAGCAAATCATAAGGGAAAACACAATATGGTCCTTCGTCACCTCCACAAGTACCAACCTGACATGGTCTTTCTCCAGGAAACACACCTTAAGCAGGAGGACATCCTGTTATCCGCAGGGAGTGGGTTGGTCAAGCCAACGCGGCTGGGGATAGTAACAAAAAAAGGGGACTGGGCATTTTAATAAACAGGAGCTCTCCTTTCCAGCTGATAAACCTGGTTCAGGATCTGGAAGGGTGATTTCTTTTTTTGCAGGGGTGCCTGGGATTAACGACAGTAGTACTGGGCTGCATCTATGGTCCAAATGCGGATTCCCCTGGCTTTTTTACTCAGCTTCGCTCCCAGATCTCTGCCCTTTCTAGTTCCCCAATAATCTTAGGCGGGGATTGGAACCTGGTTTTTCACAATGAATCTGATAAGTCTGGAGGGCGGCACAGAAGTTTCTCCTCGGCGCAACAGGGGTTGAGGGATTTGATGGACAATCTGGGGTTAGAAGACCCTTGGCGAATCCTGCACCCCACAGACAGACAATTCACCTTTCATTTCCTCCCTCATAATTCCTTTTCTTGCATTGATTACTTTCTAGTATCCTTACCTCTTCTCCCAGGATTGGTGGTCTGTGACATTCTCCCAACAGTCCTCTTGGACCATGCAATGGTATACATGGAGCATCTGCTAGGAGAGTTGGACACATGAGACAACACTTGAAGGTTTCATTCCGGACTTTTAAGGGATAAACAGGCAGCCCAAACTCTTTCCCTCTACATTCAGAACTTTTTTAAGGACAATCTGAGTTCAGTTACTTTCTTGGATGTGCTGTGGGGAGTGGCAAAGTGCGCCATCAGGGGCTAATGTATCAGGTTAGCTGCGAAAGCCAAGAAATGTAGGGAGGAAACCACTAGGCAATTGTTACAGCAAATTAGAGTACTGGAACATGACCTCTCTTCTTCTTCAAGCACCAATAGCTGGGCCCAATTAAACTCACTTCGAGCTCAATACTTCGACCTCTAAGCCGAGAAAGCAGATTTAACACTCCAGCGAGTCAAATTCCACTACCTAGAATCTGGGGAGAAGACTGGGAAGCTGCTAGCCTTGTGACTTTGTCAGTTAGGGGCCAGAAGTGTGATCCAAAGCCTGCAACTGGTATTGCCTGGGCCAGTTCTTACCAAACCTAGGGAAATAGCAGCAACTTTTAAGCAATATTATGAGGATCTGTATAGGCCAGAGGCTGAGCAGCCAAGCGAACCTTTCTCTATAAACCGCTTTCTGGATTCTGTATCTCTTCCCACCCTCACCCTCTTCCAACAGGCACTTTTGCAGGCCCCAATATCAGTTTCTGAGGTCAAACAAGTCATAGCCCAACTTCCCAATGAAAAGCCCTGGGTCCGGATGGCTTAGTGCCTTATTCTACACAGCCTTTTAAGATGAACTAGCTCCCTTCCTCACCCAGCTTTTCAACAACTTGCGTTCCTCCAGATTGTCTGACTCTTCCTTTACCCAGGCCTGGTTTTCTGTGCTCCCAAAGCCTGGTAAATCCCCTCTTCTGCCGGGAAATTATCATCTCATATCTCTGTTGAACTCAGATATCAAAATCATGGCAAACATTCTAGCTAACTGCATGCATCAAGTCTGGCAGGGTTTGCTGAGCCACTCTCAAGTGGGCTTTGTAGCAGGTTGGGTCTCCTCTGACCACATGCGCACAATTTTTATTTAGTTATTTATTGGAGAAATCAGTTTTACAACCTTTGAGTCATGGACTCGTTTACAAAGGTACCTCATCGTAAGGGGGGGGGAGACAACAATTAAGTGAGTTTGGGACAGGGGTGAACATACGGGTGAAAGTACATAAACACACTTGGAAATTACAGGCAGCAGCTATACAGGTACAAACAGTGTTAAGGGTACGCATTGTAACAAGGTAATAGATACATCGCATATCTAACAGCTAGTCTCAAGACAAATTATGTGAGTGGGCGGGACGGTTAGGTGGTTATAGGCAGTTACAGCAGCGGCTGTCAATAATATGCTTACGGAGGGTAGTTTTGAAGCGGCCAATCCCCGGAATTTTGGAGATAGATTCAGGAAGGGAGTAGAACCAAAGCGGCGCCAAGTGATGGAAAGACCTTTGGCAGCGAGAGGTCCTGGCCCTGGGAACAATGAAAGTAGCAGTGGAGGACTTGCGGGTGGGCAGGGGCCTGGTAGCCAACTGCAAGGGTCCAGAGACCCCAGGGGGGCCAAGGCCTGACATGGACTTTTTGGCCAGCAGGCAGGTTTGATATTTTAGTCTTTCCTCAAGAGTGAGTATATTTGTGGTGGAGTATAGCAGACAGGTGTGGGTTCTGCTGTGGGCACCGATGAGAGCCTACAGGCTTTATTAATAACAGTCTGGACTTTAGATAAGGCAGTGGTGTCAGCAGCAGCGTAGATTGGGAGCCCGTGGTCAGCCAGTGATAACACCGATGAGGCGTGATAGCTAGTTTTAGGGGCGGTTCAGGGAGGCAGTCTTTGTGGCGGTGAAAGCCCAATCCTGGAGTTCATGGCAGATGACAGGGCTTTGAGGTGGGCATGGAACGTAAGGCCAGAGTCAAAGGTGATGCCCAGGTACTTATAGGATGTTACAAGTTCAATTGGGAGGGCGTGCTGGTGGTGATGTGGAGGGGAAAGTCCTTGGCGCTGTTTTGCCGATGTGAGAATAGCATGGACTTAGTTTTCTTTAGATTAAGGACTAGACGATGGTCATTGAACCATTTTTCGGTTTGAAGGAAGGCGCTTTGTAATGAGACTTGGAGAGGGAGAGGTCAGGTGAGTAGCTAGAATTACAGCGTCGTCTGCATATAGTAGTATTTTGCTGGAACAGGAACTAGGAGGGTGTTCAGGAATAGGCTGAAAAGGGTCGGTCCAAGGATCGAGCCTTGCGGGACCCCAGAGAGCACAGGTAGGTTGGAGGAGAAGGTTCCATTTAGCTTCACTCTTTGGGTCCTGTTGTGAAGATAGCTTGTGAACCACTTCAGGGGGTTGGATGAGAGGCCCAGATTGCTCAGGGAGTGTAATAGCAGGGGGTGGCTCACCGTGTCAAAAGCCTTGGAAAGGTCTATGAAAACCGCCCCTGTGAGCTGGCAATTCTTCACATTATTGCCTCAACAGACACTAGCTCTACCCCCTTGGTCCCAGTCTCTTTAGATGCTGAAAAAGCATTTGACCAGGTTTCCTGGCCCTTCTTGTTTTCAGTCTTGGAGAAGTTTGGTTTTCCCTCGCCCTTCTGTGATTGGCTCCGGGTGCTCTATTCCAACCCAACCGCTAGGGTATGCTGCAACGGAGTTGTCTCTGACCCTTTCCCCCTTGCCCGAGGCACCAGGCAGGGCTGCTCTCTCTTTCTCTCTCTCCCCCTTCCTTTTCAACCTCTATTTGGAACCCCCTCATCCGTTCTTTGCAAGCCTGCAGCGAGGGTCATGGCATTCATGTCAGTCAACTCACCTTTCCTCTATCAGCTTATGCTGATGACCTTCTTCTGCACCTGGAACACCCATTATCCTCTATTTCTGTGGCGCTTAATATTATACGCCATTTTTCGCAACTCTCAGGTTACAAACTTAACCTAGGAAAATCCTGTGTTATGCCTCTTAATAGCCTAGTTCAAAAACATTGGATTATGGACCTGGGCCTGGTTTGGGAGCCTACAGCTCTTACTTACCTTGGTGTCAAGCTTCCCCCTATCTTATCGCACTTAGTCAAGCTTAATCTCTCACCAGTCATAGGCACCATCAAAGTAGATCTACAACATTGGAAGCGCCTCCTTCTTTTTTTATGGGGCTGCATATACTTGATCAAAATGAACATTCTTCCGTGGTTGTTATACCTCCTTTCCATGATCGGTCCCTACCTTACCAAGCATTGGTTTTCTCGGCTGCACTCCCTCCTCTCTGAATTTCTCTGGCAAGGCAAAGCAGTACGCCGTGCGTACCTCAAGCTATCCTTTCCAAAAGAGAGGGGGGGCCCACGTCTCCGCAACTTCTTCTTATACTATTGCGCTATCCACTGTAGCAAGCTCTTCAGATGGTCTGCAGGTCTCAAGAATGATGCTATGTAGGACTATATCCCCCAGTGGCTCAGCCTGGAGCAACAGCTCTGTAGATCTCAAGGCCTTGCCTTGCACTCCCTCCTCTACTCTAAATCATCTGCACTTTCCTCTTCTTTAAAGATATCCCCTATCTGGTGGTCTTTTAAAGCCCTTCATCAAATTAGTACCCTTCTCTCCATCTCCTTTCGCAATGACCTGGACCAACCGTTGCTAGGAATCCCAACTTCAAAATAGCGAACCACATCATTCCGGCAGCCTTTTGTCCCAGCCTGTGGGGAAAACCGGTCTCCTCTGTCCTGGTAAATGGTAGGATGGGCTCAGTGATTGAGCTTCAATTGAGATTCCCACCTTCCGCCCTTAGCCTCTTTAAAGCACTGCAACTGAAGGGGGTACTTACCGCTTCTTTGCGTCCCTCTCCTTGGCTCCCCACTGTCAGCCCGATTAAGCAAGCCCTTCTGGATGCTGCTCAACAACCCCATGCAATTTCATTCTTCTGTAAGACCCTTCAGGCTCTAGAACCCCATCTTCTGAAAGGAGTTTGCTTCTACTGGCAGCATGAGTGCAACCTTTCAGTCGACGATAAGGCTTGGGCAAACGTGTGTCAAGGACTATATAAATACATAAAGCAAGATCACCTACAATTCCTCCAATTTCACCTCCTGCACAACATGTACTTTTCCCCGGCCCGTCTATACCAAATGAGGCGATTTGACTCGCCTCTTTGTCCCGTATGTGGGAAAGAAGATGGGACTATCAAGCACTTCTTGTGGGATTGTGACCAGGCCCTTTCCTTCTGGCAGAGAATCAAAGCCTCCCTGGATCCCATACTAGGGCTGGAGCCCTACTTTACCTCACAGATTTGTCTTCTAGGACTTTTCCCTGTGGACATGCTAGAAGCCTGTAAGGCACATATGTCTCTCATTGCTGCAACAGCGAAACTGGTTATCATTTGCCATTGGATAGACTGAAATAGCTTGCCTCTTCAAGAGTGGCATGCAGAGCTACTCCAGGCTCTGGCATTAGAAAAACATATAGCTCAGTGGAGTAATCAAATGTCAGCCTGCAATGCCCATTGGGGAGCCACTGTTTGCCCTTGCCCCAATCATCCACACTGGCCATGTAGCCCCTGGTGGTTCAGGGGGTTCCTAGCCTGCCACTCAGATAAGCTCCATCTATAAATCTCAAGTCCCCTCATAGCTCTAAGGTGGCCCCTGGCCTCCACCCGACCTTACAACAAGGTTATCACTCACCTACACCCCGTGACTCTTTTGTATATGCTCCAGAGGGAGGGGGGTTAGGGTGGTGGGGAGGAGGGGGGGTAGTCTTATCCTTATTTTAATACTGATAAGTTTCATTTGCTGTTTACCTGAGCCTAGTCTAGTCATTATAGCCTGTTTTGGCCTAATGTAGGCCCGACAGATAGAGATAGACAGCTCATTAACCACAAATGTTGTCATACTTAAATCTGCCCTGTTGGCTTCTCAGGTTAAGAATTGTCTTCCATTGTATGAGTGAGTCTTTGGCTTTTATGTTTCTTGCTTCTGTTTTTTTTTTTTTTTTTTGTGAGTTTACTGTAAATGTTAACACCTAATAAAGTATATTAAATTGCCAAAAAAAAAAGAAAAGGACCAGTAGGGAATCCAGCAGGATTAGGGAGAGTACCAGAGTCTCATACGAGTCTGCAGGGATTGTGAACTGGGCTATTGTATGTCCTGTAGAGCGAAGGCCAAATTAGATTTTTGCACTGCTGCTCCAAGAGAGAGCATACTTACCTGGGTTTTCATCCTTTGAGTAATAAGCAGGAAAAGGCTTCATATTTGGCCACAGGACTCGAGACTGGTATTGGGCTCTGATCCAAAGTATAGAGGGATACTCTGGGACCTCGTGGCAAGTGTTCTGTCGTAAACCCAGCAAACACTCTGGGCAGACACGAGGAGGGTATCTATGTTTTCTCCCTTCCTGTCACGGATTGCACTTAGGGGTGGGCACTGCAAGCTCAGTGATCTGACCCTCACGAGTGGGTTCGTGAGAACTACCGCAAGACTAACACATAATATACTCCCCCCTAAGAAATTCAGGGTCCATATAAAAACATACTGTAAAAATAAAAAAATTAAAATTGCCATAGAATAACTTTGCAACTTTAAGAAGCTGTAACTCCATTAGTCTTTGGAGTTAAGGGACAATCGATATGTCAAGACTAATACATAGCATTTCCCAAAATGTATGAGGTACTTACAGCACCCCAAAATTACCTCCCAACTTCACCATGGTGCCAAATCCACAATCAAACTTCAATCATCATGAAAAATGCACCAAGGGTGTACTACAGACATAACAATGTTGACACAAAGCAAAAAATAAAAAAAGAGTTATGGCTAAAAAACCAAAAACATATTTGTGACCATATACAATTAACCACCAGGAGTTAAGAGCCACAGTTAATAAATTTTTTTTCTTTGAATCGGCCGTAAAAAAAAAAAAATTATGCTAGCAGAAAAATCGGTTTTCTGGAGGAATGGATGTGCAAGACACAGATGGCCCTGTGCTTCCACACCCAGATAAATGTGTGCATCAATGGAAGTATGGAGGGCCCTAAGCTTCTGTAATCACATGTATGTCTTCACGCAGGTCTCAAAGGATATAATTCTACTATCTCAAATAGTAAGGAAATTCGTAGTAAAAAACTGTGTTAATGCACCAGTTAGGATTCTGATTAAAGTGACAAAATTAGGAAAATGTGGCCTTTGGGTTTCCAACCCGAACTCCCCACCACACCCTCCAAGCTGCAAAAGGAAAAAACATCCGGTTTTCACTGTCCTGAATCAGGGGTGGGGTCTTCTTTCATATTCTCAACCCTAATGCTCACCCCATTACATCACCAAATAAGGTTAGATGTGATCTGTGTTCTTCAGCTGGGGCCTACAGGTTCAGTTCCAAGGTGGTTGCACTCCAGAAAGAAAACGATGAACTACAAATTCAAAATTTAAATAGATTTATTGGCAAGTGCCATGACTACTCACCAGTCACACAGCGCAGATAGTCATGGTCCACCCCAGCACTTCACCTGCTAATGTGTCTTCATCAGGCGTTTTTTCCTTTTGCTGCTTGGAACATGGGGTTAGGTATTATGGGTTGGAAACCCTAACGCCACATTTCCTTAATTTTGTCGCTTTAATCAGAACACTAGCTGGAGCACTAACACAGTTTTTTAAAAGAATGTTTGATATACGCAAAGTAGTTTACAAGTTACAGCTTTGAAATCTGCTGTGTTTAAAGATTTTGCTGTTTTTGTTTTGATTTCAACAGTCTACTTTAGTACTGCACTAGCATTGTGATGTCATCAGCATTGTGCAAGCTGCTCGCTGATTGCTTCAGTATTTTCCGCTGTGATGACAGTTACCTTAAAAATATCCATTATGACAACAGTGTCAACATAAAGAATACTGGATGGGCAACTATGCATGACCAGTGTGTTCTGCCACAGAGGGGTTCTGGTTCCCTCTGACCTCGAGAGTGTGACGTTTTGGTATTTGGTCTGCCATGGGACCCCTTACCTTCTCCAGTATTCTGCTTTCCCATCTGGTGCTTCTGCAATAGTCAACTGTTGGTACTGAATGAACTGAGTCAGACACATAAAATAATAAATAAAATAAGGTACAGACTAGACTGACTGGCTAGACAGGAAATTGGGGTTTCCAAAGCCCCTGCTGGAAATAATTAGCATAACATGTGACCATAGAATTAGCTGAAACATTCTGTTCTTAGTTAAAGGGACAGCAGCTAATCTGTAGCCCCATAGCTTAACCCTGTACTCCACAAGAGCGAAGCTCGAGAGGTTCATAGGAATAAGAACCCAGAGGTGGTAAAACATACTGATTGTGCATAAAGCTGCTCATCCTGTATTTTTCATAGTGTATAGCACTACTTGAAATATCTGCATTGTTTTTTTTTCTTTCACAATAAGACTGACTTGTGCAGTCTCTAGAAGTTCTAAAATGCTGTTCTACCACAGAAGGCTACAATCACATTCCATGACCTTTGAACTGTGGCACAACAGCATTTTAAAAAGGATGGATTTCTATACAGAACAATGCTCTAATATACACTATAGCATATTTCTGATATGTTGCTGTTACCAATGCTGCTAGCGAAGATATATTTTTTATCTCATCATTTTTAACTCCCACTCCTGTTATATATATATAAATAGGGGATGTGCCATCGGCTGACTAAACAAGTCACATTTATTTGTATCCGCAGATTTTGACATCTATGATCTCATGGGTGGTCATTTATACAATGTCAGTGCCTCGCTAACAAGGTAGATCATAGTGCTCAAAATATTTTATTTAAAATATTACTTTTAAAACCTTGATTCTAGACTTTTTTCCTGTTTCACCACAGATCAATCCGCTGTTGCCATACATATTCTAATACGCACATTCTAATAAACACATTCAAATGAATGAAACATTCCAAACATTTCATATAAGTCCATCACTCAGGTATTCTAACAGGTGTTCTGAAATCTAATGATGCTCCTGGAGTAAAGTTATCCATTATTACACTCCTGGGTCCAGATATTCAAAACTTCACCCAGTGGGCAAAGTGATTGTGCCTGTTTGCCTGGGGTTTACTCTCATGTGCCATATTCAAAGAGGGCTGTGGTACACTAAAAGTCTTAGTGTACACAAAAAGAATTATGTGTGTGGAGGGCAAAGGGAGGGTCGGGGCCCTGAATACAGGCTCAGTGCAATATTCAGTGCATTTGCACTGTGCAAAAGGGATAGTGCAAGCCACTTTGTGCACTACAAATACCACTGAGAATAAGACCGACATACTCTGAACAACGTTAGTGGCCAGCAGATCAACTGCAGCCAACAACCATGTTGGCAGTGGAGAAGCACACCTGCTCCCAGGTGGCTAGTGGCGCTCCCCACCCTCTGAACCCTGGACCCACTAAAATAAAGTAAGACCCTGATGTCCAGTGGCTCCCTCACCCTCTGATCACTGTCCCATATAATTTTCAAACATACCCTGGTATCCAGTGGTCCTCCCGCACTCTGATCACCATCCTATATAATTTCCAAACCTTCCCTAGTGTCCAGTGGTCCCCCCATCCTCCAATCGCTGGCTCCGGTATACAAAACTAATTCACCGGTGTCCAGTGGTCCCCCTTAACCCGATCGCTGTTCCTGGTATAGAAAATAATTCCCTGGGGCCTACTGGTCACCCCTACACTCTGATTGCCAGCCCTGATATCATAAAGTACATTCCCTGGTGCCAAGAGGTCTTCACCCTCCAATCATCAGCCATGGTATGGTCCCTTTACAATACAGGGGATGCATGCTCCTTGTCATGGCATATGGCAGCTGGCCGAGGTGGTGAGATAAGGGCTTTGCCAGTCACCGTATGAGCTCCCACAGTGCTGACAAGGCAGGTAAGGGGGGAGCCAGGTTGGGTGGTCAGTGCCTGCAGTACAGGAGGGAGCTGCTAGATGCCAGGGAATATGTGATGGTGTACAGGGATGGGGACCGGTGGGTTGGGGTGCCACTAGATGGCAGGGAGTAATTTTGTGATACCAGGGCTGGTGATCAGAGGGCAGAGGGACTACTAGGCACTAGGGAGTATGATTTTTCATACCAGGGCTGGTGATCAGATGGCAGGGGGAACCACTAGATACCAGGAAATTATTTTCTATACCAAAACCAGTGATCAGAGAGTGGGGAGACCACTAGAAACCAGGGACAGTTCTTTAAGTTCATGTGGGCAGTGATCAGAGGGAGGGTGGACCACTAGACACCAGGAAAAGTTTTAGAATGATATGGGATGTTGATCGGAGGCTGGGGGTGCCACTAGACACTAGGGAATACTTGATTTTTGCAGGACCAGGCAATTGCCAAAGCCAGTCGCAAGGGTGCAAACCTGCTGCCACTTTCCATGCAAATGTTCCAATAATAGGTATGTAAATGGCCTTTAGCACGTTGCATGCCCAGTGGGCTCATTTGCATGGTGCTGTCTGAATATAATGTTGGGAGTTACCACCACTATCGGGCCTGGGGGTGCTGTTCCCTCACTGCCAGGATCCATGTTGGGGCAGCACTACTTGGCTTACCACTGGGCCAACATTCTCCTATAATCAATCAGATAGCGCTGGTGTGCTATCCAAGTGAATATAGCATTCTTAGGGTTGCAGGCAGTGGGCAAGCGCAGTGCAAACCTTTGTGTTCCTCTTTTTTTGAATATCTGGCCCCTGGAGTGGAAATAAACTATTTATTTTCACTCCAGCTGCAAAATCAATGCATTTGCTGTAAATTATGGGAGTGGTAGAAAACAGTGTAGAATAAAAAGTGGTGTTTTTGCATGTTTTTCAGCTGTGGTGAAAATAACATGTTATTTACACTACAGCCTTGTCACAATGGTGATACATCAGTCATCCCTCTCCCTAAAGGTGACTCCACCAACCCTGGTAACTATCGCACAATGTCCCTACTTCCCATCCTAGCTAAACTACAGGAGCACATTGTGCTCTCTCAACTCTCCCCCTCCTTGACTCCTACTCCTTTTCACCCCTTTCCAATCTGGCTTCCATAAATCCCACTCTACCACTACCTCTCTCCTTCAGCTTACTGACTCCATACTCACCCATACGGATCAAGGGCGGATCACTTCAGCAATATTTGTTGACCTGGCTAAGGCCTTTGACACAGTATTGCATGCCCTCCTCCTACACAAAATGAATGCCGCCAGACTATCCATTTCAGCCACCACCTGGTTCTGCTCCTACCAAGAAGGTAGATCACAATCTGTCAAGATTGGCGACTCCCTTTCCCCTCCCCTTCCCTCCCCATCAACGCTGGAGTCCCACAGGGCTCAGTACTTAGCACAATCTTACTTTCAGTCTTCCTAAATGATCCTCCTGCTGCCTGCTTTACAACAGCCATACACATGTATGCGGACAACACCATCCTTTTCACCTCTGGTGTTTCCCAAGCAGATGTGGCAGCAAGACTCCAACATGATTTCAACAAGATTCAGCATTGGTTCCACTCCAGCCAGCTTTTCCTAAACACCAAAAAGACTGTCTCTATGACCTTCAGCACTAGGGAAAGACTTTCTTGACGACCCCCAACTATCTTCCACATCCTGGATGGAATGACTTTAGAGAATGTCACCTCCTTCAGGTACCTTGGGGTCTGGCTAGACCAGCACTTGGACTTTTCTTTACCTGTGAATGCAATCCAAAAGAAACTGTACCCCAGGCTTAGTGCTTTATACAGAAACCACGATTGCATTCCACTACCAGTGCACCATGCAATTATGCAGAAAATGATCCTCCCCACATTTGACTATGCTGATATAGTCCACAGTGCCACTCCCAAGTCCACCCTTGTCAGACTGGACACCCTTTTCACTCTTTCTGTCATTTTGCTCTGTCCTGTCCCCCATGAACCCATCATTGTAATCTTTACAAAGCACTCTCACTCCCATCTCTTGAATCCAAATGCCTCATCCATTCTGCTAGCTTTATAGCCAAATTCTGATTTGGGTCACTACCCTCCTGCCTGACCTCTACTCTCTCTACCCCAACCCTCCACACCTACTCCCTCTGCAACTCCAGTCATAAATCCCTGGCCCTCTCCCAAAGGTTCACTAGTGCTTGTCAGTCTGCCTGCTCATATCGAAGCCCAAAACTGTGGAATGTCCTCCTCCCTCCATCCAAGACGCACCCACACCAGCATCCCTTTCCTCCTTTCTCCATGTCTACACCTCCCCAGTCTGTGCCTGCCCATAACTCCCCTACCACCACATTCAGGTCCAGTACACCTCTCATACAAACCTTTTAAATCTTGTCATACCTCAGCTACACCCTTAGCCTAATTCTCACCTCACTTTGGATCAGCCCTGTTCTACCTACTATTGTTCTACCTACTAGTGTTGCCTGCCTCTAACTCATTCTACCTCCAAGGTTAACGTCCAGTCCTCCCATCAGGATGGCAACCTTGATTCCTCTACATACCTTCCGTTATACCTAAGTCTACCCCTCCATGCCATGCCCAGCTCAGTATCTACCCTCTGTATTCCTGGGTCCTCTTACTGCAATTGCTCAGCATCATCTCCAATACTATCATGATGGTGGTAGTTGCTGATATCTGTAATCTGAGTGGCCACCCAGTATAAGATGTTTTTGTATTCTATGGATATTGCTGTTTACTGCTCTCCCTAATCATTATTGAATGCTTACTGTAAATGCCTTCCTCCCTCCCCCAGGATGCATCTGGAAACAAGCAATCCTGCTCAGTATGCCTGCCTGGTGAAACATGTAAATAAATAAATAAAGATGGAACCCATGGTATCAACAAGACATTCCATAGAGCATCCAAAAATATGTGCTTTATTCAGACTGGAATGTTGCCAATAATTCAACCTGGCACTCGTGGCTTCGCTCAGCCACTTGTTGCTATGCAGCATTGTTACCAACATTCCAATTAAAAAAAAAAAACTTACTCCTGCATGATCTACAGAACATCCCCTATTTATCTGGCAGTTTTTTATTCTCATCATCATTGTATAAACTGAAATATAGACTAATGAAACATTCCACTCATTGTTTTACTATCAGCAGTCAAACTCTCCTTTCCAATTAAAGGTTAGAAGTTTAGCACCAAGATGACATTAACACAGTTCCTAGATAAATGTCTGTGTAACCCCCCTGCAAATGGGGGTTCCCAAAAGACTTCCAGGAGCTTGCTTGAATGCTCCAAGCCTGAATGGTGTTTGGCATTTAAGCCATTTATCAGTGAGTGTTTTTAGAACCTCTGGTACTGTCTCTTTAAGAGCTGTCTGCTTGCAGACATAATTAGTTTGTATGGGGACTGTGTGTTTCTTGATTGAGTACCACTCAAGCTGCTGCCAATTCACTCCATTTTTGCAGTCACTAGGAGTGCAAAGGAACCTATCTGAAAGATGTAACTGTTTGCCAGAAATCATTTACAGTAATAATGAAATTACAGTTTGTCTAACCTGCTTTCTTTTGCAGTCAGAACAGTGTCTGCCTAGTTCCCCATTCTGGTTTTGAACTGCTGAACTGGACCAATCAGTGTGGGGTAGCTAGCTCTAAAATGGTCACTTGGACGAATCAGAACTTGGACTCATAATCTGAGCCAGCCACAAGAGGATTGTATGAGCAGTGACTCTGGGAGATGTAGTTTAGACTTCAGCACCTTTTGGACCAACAGCAGCAGTCTATTGTGAGTGACAGCCAATCCAGTCAAGAACTGGGAGGAACTCAAAGGAAGTGCTCAGTTTGTCGGTTGGAGTTTCAGTTGAGCTTTGGCAGTGAAGAAGGAAGGAGCCCTGTGCTTTTCAGTGTGCAGTTTTAGTCAAAAACTGTGTAAGGCCCAGAGTTCCGGTCTGCAGCTTGTGTAACAGCTTGTTAGGACTGAATACGTCCTGTGAAGAGAATCAAAGGATATCTGAAGAGTAGAAACCAGGCTCACCCTGTAGAAGACTGGAGGAATTGCTGAAAATTGCACTCGGTCTGTCAGGAACTGAATCTGCTGTGTGTTCTCCGGTATTGTGCAGTAATTGCGATGGGATACAGATGCAGCCTGCCTGGTATAGTGCTTTCTTTTATATAAATGTGTGAAGAGGTTTGTGTACCTCAAGTGAGCCCTGCTGACATTGAAGGACCCTATCTTATTTGGAGGTCGTGAGTACTAATTCAGGGTCGCCTCCCTGTTGAATTGCCACATTAAATCCAAATGGAATTACTGTACTGCTGACTGTTTAATTCTCCTTTCTCTGTGTGAAAGGGCCCTACCAGCTGCCACGGTTTGGACTAGCCACTAGGGGTTGGGTACCCAGGGACAGTAACTGATAGGGATAGACCTGTGCACAGAGCCATAGGTAGATGAGTGAGTGATAAGCTAATTAACCTGATTTCCCTGTCCTGTTATATCCCCTAAATAAATCAGAGCTGCTTGTTTCAGCAAAGTTATACTGCCTGGAGGTATTTGTTCATGTTAAAGTACTGTACTGTGATTGTTGCACTGTATCTTATTTCACAGGAGGTCCCAGTGCCGAACCAGTCCTGGGGGTAAGTGTATACTGTAAAGGTAATTCTGATGTATTGTGTGGGCCACTAGTGGGAAGAAAGGGGGGTTGCAGTGTCCCAGAGGGCTGTGACCAAGTTAGTTTAACTATTGTAAACCCTGACCTCTGGGTGGAGGCACCCGCCATTGGATCCAGGCCCCTCAACCTGTTAGTGGCAAATCAGGCAGGGGTAGTAGCCCCTGGGATAGCGCCATCTAGGGGTTACATCTGTATTGGGCCAGGCTTCTAATGGGTGGCCACTAGGGCTGTACAGAATGCATAACTCTACCAGCGGAATTCATGCTAAATGACAACTCTGCTTCTGAAATGCCTTTTGGAATTTATTTCCACAAAATTCCCAAAAGCATTTCTGTGTAAACAGCAAAATAATTTTCCATGGATCATGTAAAGCACAGAATAATTTTCCATGGATTGCAAAAAACAAAACAGCAGTTTATGGAAACTGTGGATAGTTCATCCAGTAAAACCATTTTGCCTGTAAAATGTCAGAATTCTGCTACCGACGCTGGCCCAGTGGTGCTGAGGGTTAAGGCGCTGGACGCCACACCTTATGCTATGCCAGCAACCTGGGTTCAGGAATGACCTGGGGTTGTCAGGGTGCCAGCGTCGGGGGGGGCAGAGCAGGATCGAGCATGCCAATGGGCAGCTCTCCTCTCCCTAGGGTGGTTAGGGTGGGTTGGCACCCCCCCATAGTTCCGCTTCCACTGGGTGAAGGTACAGTGGGTAGCGTAGGCAGAGAGGGAACAGCAAACAGTTACAGGAGGTGGAAGGGGCTAAACTGGCACCACGAGATGCATAGCATGCCTTCACATGCTTGCATGGCCATGTGCTGGGGCCTCGGGGGTCAGGGGAGAAAACTTGCAAAATACCTACGTGTCCCCATTGCCAGTTGGTGGGAAGAGGCCATGGGGATCAAATAGCTACTTAAAAAAAAAATTCCACTACTTACAGAATTCTGTGGAATTTTCTGAAATTACATGGAATTCTGCTCTGTCAGAATCTAAACATTCCACACAGCACTGAAGATCACTGATGCAAGGGCCAGTTTTCCATCCTGTGAGCATCCTCATATTTGCATAAAAGCTCAGGTGCTAGATTAATAAAAATAATTGCAAAGTACAGTGCAAAATTTTGCATTGCGTTTTGTGTTTGCCCAGGTGTCCAAAATTGTTATTCACAGTTGGATAGTGCACTGTGCTATCTGACTGAGAATAGGGCTAGGTTGAGACAGTGGTAACCACAGTACCACTAGTGATACCCCACTAGCGGTGCCCCGACATGCATCCCGGAGAATGGCCCCGCAATGAATAGTGCAGGTGTGCTATTCAAAATTCACAAAAGCAGCCATGTAAATAAGCCCATTGGTCATGCAAGGTGCTATGTGGCTATTTGCATGCCCATTATGGGCCCATTTATATGGGCCACAATGGAGTTTAGTGCCCCTCCATCAATCGCCAGCCTGAGTAGAAAAAAAGTATGCTCCTTGGTGCCAGTGGTTCTCCCCCCACCTTGATCGATGATCGCCAGCCCGAAGAAATAAGAATGCTCCCTGGTGCCAAATGGCCCCCCACCTCGTTCTCATTGATCGCCAGCCTGAAGAAGTATGAATGCTCCCTTGTGGCTAGTGGTCCCTCCTCTCACCTGATCACCCACCCTATATAACAGAAAGATGTCCCTGGTGGCTAGTGATACTTCCCCCACCTGATCCTTGTCCATGTGTATAAACATCATTCCCCAGTGTCCAGTGTATTCCCCCATCCCTCCACACCCGATCTCCTGTATAATAACTGGAAATCATTCCCTGGTGGCTAGTGGACCCCCATCCCCAATCCTCTGTAACATAATGGTAATCATTCCCTGCCATCTAGCAGACCCTCCACTTTGGCAGGCACACTGCTCGCCCCGGTCCAGACTTCGAGCAGGTGACCGGCACAGCCCTTCTCTCTCCACCACAGCCAGCCACATACTGAGCTGTCAATGAATGCTTAATGTATTCAGTGGGTGCTCATTGACAACTCAGTCAATGGCCAGCCATGGTGGACAGAGAAGAGCTGTGCCGGTCACCGGCTTGGGGTCTGGATGGGGGAGTGGGGTGCTGGGGCACTACTTTCTGTGTGGGGGTCTGCTAGATGCCAGGGAATGATTACCACTACATTATAGGGGATCGGGGATTGGGGGGGTCCACTAGCCACCAGAGAATGATTTCCAGTAAATATACAGGGATCAGGTGTGGGAGGGGAATACACTGAACACCAGGGAATTATGTTTACACACATGGATGGGGATCTGGAAGGGGGGAGGGACCATTAGCCACCAGGGATACTGTTCTGCAGGTTGATCAAGGGATTCAGTGGGGAAAGGGACCTCTAGCCACCAGGGACACCTTTCTGTTATATTGGGCAGGTGATTGGGTGGGTGGGGGAGGCACCACTAGCCATCAGAGATATCTTTCTGTAATATTGGGTGGGTGGTCATGTGGGAAAGGGACCATTCTTATTTCTTCCAGATGGCAATCGCCAATCAAGAGGGGGCACCACTGGCACCAGGAGCATTTTATTTCTTTGAGCCGGCTTTCATGGGGTGGGGGAACCTTTGGCACAAAGGAGTATTCTTATTTCTTTGGACCAGTGATTGCCGATCATGGGGGAGGGAACCACTGGCACCAGGGAGCATTCTTTTTTCTTTGGGCTGGCAATTATGGAGGTGGGGTGGATCACTAGCCACCAGGGACTACTCTTTTTTCATCAGGCCGGCAATTGGTGATCACGGGTGGTGGGGGGGGGGAGTCACTGACACCAGGGTGCATCTTATTTCTTTGGGCCAGCATTCACAAGGGGGAAAGAAACCATTAGAACCAGGAAGCATTCTTATTTCTTCAGGCTGGCAATCGCTGATCGCTGGCGGGTGAGGGGACCACTAGCCATCAGGGCCTATTCTTTTCTCATCGGGGCAGTGACTGGCGATCACGGTGGGGGTAGGGGAGGAGAACCACTGACACCAGGGAGCATTCTTTTTTTTACTCAGGCCAGTGATCAGTGGGGGGTACTGCAGTACCACCGCTAATCACTAGGGTTGTGCAGTATTAAAGCAAGGTCCTGGCTGGCAGTATTTGCTCCATGCAAGGGAACCCCACAAAAGGTTGTTGCATGGAGCAAATGCTTTCTGTATTGGACTGTGCCGATATGCAGGTCCCCTCCCTCTCATTTGCATTAGGGCCCCAGCACAAACCCGGTTTGAGCCCACAAACTGGGCATTAGTGAATACCAACTTAGTGCAAATCCCAGTTTGCTCGCGCAAAACTGGGTTTGTGCTGGGGCAACGTTTTGTGAATCTAGCTTCAGGAGTCTTATTTTCAAATGCTCCCACATTTTTATGGCTCTTTCTGTGATTTGCTACTGATTGCCTCAAAAAAGTAATGTTACTCTCACTTTATTGATGCAACTGACACCATATTTGTTGCAGATCATGACAACTGCATAGGGGGTCTAACTATCAGGCACTGTTTCTCTCAGTGTGGCAGACTACTGTTGGAAACCAGACAATGGGCTCTGAAAATGTAACTGTTTGTATAGATTATACATGATTCACTCAAACACTGTGACTTAAAGAGCAACTTGTTACTTACATTTTGTGCTCTGCTCCTTGTGCAGCCTATTCCCACTTCCCCGATATACAGCCTTTTGTGTTGCATAACTTATATTCTCCACAGATAATGCACTTTCTGTTCCAGAATGCCTACTGTGGAGCTGAGTCCTGCACAGCTCTCATCGGTGACAAATGTCTTCAGAAAATAAAATTCTGAGTTCTCCCTTGACAACATTGTGGATCATTAGCACCTGCTGCCTATCTGTCTGAACTCCTTCCTGTGTATCTATTTGACAACTGTGTGTGCTATCTAAATAACTGACACCTCTACTGTGACACTGTCTTCTTGTCTGTGGCCAGTTACATATGTGGACAGTCAGGCAATTGCTAACTGTGTTGCTAGCCTGTTATTTCAGAGTTGTATTGCCTTCTTGTGATAAAGTGCATTATTCAGTTGTAATTTACACTAATTGTGCTGTTGATGAGCGTAGCTACACAAATACAGACAACACCAGGCTTCATTATTGGCCTAAGGAGCCTGCTTACATCACCAATGGGATAAATGTGTTAGTTCAACACATTAATTGTTGGTTACTGACCAAAAAATGAGCATTATATTTGGTGTCCACTTTAATGTCCTTGATGACTTGTAATTATGATCAATGGGAAGTGAGTTTTAAGCATAAATAGGACTTAGTTTCAGGTGATGTACCTATGAAAAAACTTCAGGGTTTTAAATGTGTTTCATCTTATGATGTGCCTGTGCACAGTGGAAGGCACAAGCCATTTCCTCTATATAGCAAGGATTTGTAAGTTTGGATTAAGGTGAAGGTTGTTAGTGTGTGTGCATGCGTGTGTGTGTGTGTGATAATGTATGGTTACAGTACGAAACACTGTACAGTTTTTCACTAAACATGATAGTGAGGAGTACATGTAGATGCAAGTGAGTTGTGGGAGTGTGTATGTGTAAGCAATAAGACACAACAAGGTACTGCTAGTTATGTGATGAACATCCCCCCCAGTTGTGTTGTGAAGACATCTCAAAAAATGCCAACATTTTATTAAAAACAGGTATTTTCTTTTGTTAAAATTATCTGGTAAAAAGTAGTCCATCCCACCTGCCTGTTATGTGTCTTCACACACATGCAGTAGATGGAATGTGTGTTTATCATGAGATGAAGAAATTCAAACTTCTGCAGAAGTCTTTTGACAGAACGTTCATCCCTTCCCACACAAAGACACAAAACAAAAGGCATCAATAATGCAGAGATTCGGTTTTATCTAGGCAGGGTGTAAGGACCAGGCATCCCCAGTATCTAGGGGTATAAGGTGGCATTTCACATCCAGCAATCACCCGACATATGCCAGAAATTTGTACCTCTATGATCTCCATGCCAACCTAGGTCTGGCAATACAGGGACCAGAGACAGTTAACCACACACTGGGGTACCATTAAACAAGAAACCATTCACAAAATTAATGTGCATGCCAGCAGTTTGGATCAAGCAGGTTCATATTTATTGTTGTTCAGATGGTACAGCGCATCAAAGAGCAATCCCTTCACCATTCACCCCCCTTAAGATTCAATTAGGGTAACTTCATTACTGCTATTACTACTTAATTTGCCCTCTACATAAGATTGGCACTGCTGCACAGATGGTCATAAATTTATTAAAGAATTATTTCTCATTACAGGGTCCCGTGGGTGCTGTTGCCACAAGAAGGAAGCACAGTGACACTGTCCCCAAGCAGAGTGAGATACTATTCTAGTATACCATACATACTTATGCTTAGCTTCATGCCAGTACATGGCTTCACTGTTATTCCAACAACCAGATAATGATGTGCTTACTAATTTTAGCACCTAGTGGGTTCAGCTGCATACATCTACCTCAGCATCCCATTGATAGGTCCTAGTGACCCCAAACAAAATAGTCTCCTTTTCCCGGCCCAACTTAAGTGGGACTTACTGACATCAGTTCTTACTAGGCCCCTTATCCTGGTGATCCCCTTTACCAGTTACTATTTAGACACTTTACCTAGGAGTTAGTTAGTTATTTACTCAGGTACCTATTCTCCTCTCAGAGTTCTGATGGAGATGAACTCACATGTTGCTCTCTACCTTATGTTCTCTACTGGCAGTGGAGCCACAAGAATCCCTGGTAATCTCCTTTGAGAGGAGGCCCACCTCTACTCCCTGGTGACTGCTGGGTTAGTGGACATTCTATCCCCTTGAGGCAAGGTTTCCCCTTCTGTTGTTGTTCTCTGGAGTGCCCCTCCCAGCTCCTGGTGGGGGTGAGGAGAGACTGGGCACCTTCTTGATATTTCCCTCTTCTGCTTGTCCTTCTGCTGCTGGTTCTGTCTCTGGAGCCCATGCACCCTGTCCAGTCTGGTCTGAGCTCTCAGCTAGCCTCTCCACTTTATTGAGCAAAGGGGGGAAAACATGGCCATGAATATTCATGCCTGGGCTCCTAGCTGGATGGGCCAGGAAGCACTGTGCACAAACATCCAGACATCCTGGGCTGTATTTTCAAAGCACCTTTAGACTGACACAGGGTGCATCAAGCAACCACCTTGCATCATATCCATGTGTACCGAATACTGTGTGCTGCATTTAGCAAGAAAAGCATGCTCTGTGGCAAAGTCCCCCAAAATTATGCAAGAGATCTGCTGCATCAAAAATATGTCACATGTGGAGAGAATGATGCAAGCTAAATTAAAAATGCATATGGCAAGAATTATTCGATCTCAGTTATAAAGATGACGCAAGGAGTGAAAATGGCTCAGGCTGATGCAGGGGATGAGAATGACTCAAGCTGAGTTAAAAAGACAAGTGATGCATGGAGCCAGAATGACACAAGTTGTGTCCAACAGACAATGCATGAGGTGAGAATCTGATTCAAACTGCGCCAAAAACATGCATAGGGCAAGAAATGACTCAAGCTGAGTCAAAACATACTGCAGATGAAATGGACAAGACAATGGCACGTGTAGGCACCAAAATGCTCTAAACTAGTCCCACAGGTGAATATTGCTCTATAACCAACCTGCTACATAAGCTGTCCTCACCTTTATATGCTCCAGTGTCAGTTAGACTAGCTGTAGCTGATGTAACAGCAGTATGCATCCTCAGTGCAGTGTCAACAGCTTCCACCTTTAAAAATAATAAAAAACAGGGGGGGGCATGGTGCATCACTTGTTTTATGCAAGCCCCATTGAGACACGGCACAGCCATTTTTTTATGCAACTCACTTGGCACAAGCAGGTCTGCTTTTGTTGCAAGCAGCATTAGAAAATCAGAATTGATGCAAGTTTTGGCGCAGCTTGCTCCTTGCATCGTTCTTTTCTGGCACAAGCACCTTGAATCATTCTCTGACCTTTGAAAATCAAGTCCTCTGTCTCTTAACTGAGGCACAGTAAGGAGACACTCTTAGGGTCAATCATAACCCTTCGAATGCTCCCCAGTAACATACCTTGAGCTTGGAAGTAGAGAGAAGATGGTTACACTCTGCTCTTCAGAAAACCTTGCAGTACCATGCAAGGGCAATCTGATGCAGATGCCAACTGTTTTTCAGGTGGTACTGCCCTCCTGGCACCCTAAGAGGATGATTTGCATGTATCTCCCCCATCCTGTGTCTGATACATGCTCGGAGCACTAAAAAGGCCTTAGATTGTCCCTAAGTGAGCCTACCCCTTACAGAAACAATTATATGAAATGTTGTCATGCTGCACACATAAAACTACCCAAGTGATATGCGTGCTGCAAGTATGATTTAAATGTTAAATTGGAACCGATTGCATGCATATGGCATGTGTGCAGCAAACAAGTATAGAAACCATGATTTTTATGTTAAATTAGGAAAGACTGTATACATGTGGCATGCGTGCAAAAAGCAAATGGTAACTGATAACTGCACACAGAAAAATTAAGTGACTTGCTCAGGATTACACCATACACAAGTGGGGGTTGATGAGATTCAAACCCAGGTCTTCATGCCTCCAAGTCTTCTGACTTGTAGTTCAGTGCCTTTAACCACTAAGCCATACTGTCTGCACACACAGCTCACTTGTACTTCAATACATACTGTATCTGACTACATCTGCACACATGTGGCATGCTTGTAACGACTTATGGTTTTCAGTTTTGTTCCCTTCTCTGACTCATCTTAGTTTCACAGTTGAACTGTAGCACACATACCAGTGGAAACACATGTGGTTTTTCCCAACCCCAATACACAAACTTATCCACAAAACCACTTAATTACTTCTGTCTTCCCTGTACTCCTACTATTTTCTCTCCATAGTTTTGAATGCTTCCATGCAAACAGACTTTCAGGTGCAAACACAAAAGTAGCAATAACTTGACACACACCCACATGGCCACTCCCCCCCCATGCACACACACACACACACACACACACACACACAACTGTAGCGTATATGGCCATGCTGCTTCAGACAACCCACCAAGTATAGATATAAGTAAAAAGTCTCTTACTTGACTACTAGAGAGCCATAGGCAGGAGTCTTCAAGAGATGATGTCCATAGGTCAGAGTGCTGGGGCGTACCCCCTTGAAATGAATAGAGTTATTTTTTATTACTATTTTATACATTATGATGGTGAGTTGGGAATAATGAAGTCCACTGTTCTACTAACAAGGCCCTTACTAGTCAAGTGGTGGCCTTCATTAATCTCCAACTCTCCATCAATAATGTATAAAATAGTAATAAAAAAATACTACCATTCATTTCAATGGTGCACACTCCTGCAGTCTCCTTTGCCCTTTGTCATAATGCGCCTGAGATGGGGATGTGGAGGTCAACTTCACTGGGGGGGGGCATAAGCCTGACTATAGTGGGGCTCCAATAGTCTGTGCATACCATACCGCTCAACTGTCCATGAATGCAAGGGACACCTCTAGAATGTCTGTGACATCTCTGAAAGGTACAACTTATTTGTTTTGACCGAAAAGTGATATGCAAATCAGGAAAAATTCAAATGTATAAGATTCATCTGTATATACCTCGAGCAGTGCATCAGATTTGGGCTTAAACCCACCAGTTACTAACTAATTTTTTTCCTGGCTGAAGTTCTGCCCCCTTCCCCAAAAAAATAACTTTGCCCCAATTTTTCTCCCCAACTCCATTTCATTCAATACCCATCCCCTAAGGGTTGTGAAGCCACCCAAAGGTGAAGAAACATGAAAAACACATCAATACTAACATACTAACATACTATTTGCCAGCAGATTAGGCCTTACGGTCTATCGAGTCTGCTCGAACCTCAGATCCCTAGTTGGGTGCCAAGGCCCTCCCCTCCCTTGTGTTCCAGAAACCACTATCATCCATCCCCACCCACCTGGGACAGGCCATCATCTGATACATCCACTTTCTGTGTCTGTCCCACCCTCTCTTGAAGCCCTCCACTGTGGATCTCTGAACCAGCTCGCCAGACAGTGCATTCCAAGAGTCCACCACCCTCTCAGTGAAAAACCTCCTCCTCTTTCCCCCCTCACCCTTCCACCTTCCAACTTCAAACCATGCCCTCAGGTGATACCTCCCTGCTTTAGTCTACAGATCCCCTCCATGTTTACCCTATTTATTCCCTTGAGGTACTTGAAGACCTCAATAATGTCCCCCCTGTCTCTCCTCTCCTCCAATGAAAACAGGCAGAGCTCCTCAAGTCTGTCCTCATACGTCAAATCCCCTAGCCCTCATATCTTCTTAGTTGCCCTCCTCTGTACCCTCTCCAGGAGCTGTATGTCCCTCTTTAAGTGTGGTCTCCAGTACTGTACACAGTACTCAAGGTGTGGTCTAACCAGTCCATTGTACAGCGGCAGAATCACTTCCTTGCTCCTAGAGGTGATCCCCCTTACGATGCATCCCAACATCCTGTTTGCCTTGCTAGCCACTCTCCTGCACTGCTCAGAGTTATTCATACATGCATCCACCATGACCCCTAGATCTTTTTCCCCTATTGAGGCCTCCAGCGCCTCCCTCACAGGGTGTACCTGTGTTTAGGGTTTCCCCACCCAAGATGCAACACCTTGCACTTGGTGATATTGAAATTTAATTTCCATGTGTGAGCCCAGCTTTCCAGGGTGTCCAGGTCCCCTTGCAGGGCCAACCTCCCTCTTCTCCCTCAACTTACTGCTCCCATCTTGAGTCATCAGTGAAGAGACTCATTTCACACCCTATACCCTCCTGATGTCTGATATGTGATGCATTAAACAGGATCAGACCCAGGACCGAGCCCTGCGGTACCCCACTACCAACCTCTCTATGGTTCGAGAGCTCTCCACAGACCACTACTCTCTGGGTGCGTCCAGCTAGCCAGTTTTCAATCCATCTGACCATCAAAGGGCCTATTCCTAACCCCTTCAGTTTCTCCACCAGACCATTGTAGGGGACAGAGTCAAACGCCTTGCTGAAGTCCAAGAATAATACATCTACAGGCTTTCCCCTGTCCAGTTCTGATGTTATCCATTCGTAGAACTCCACAAGATTGGTTTGACATGATCTACCTGGCACAAACCCATGTTGCTGACTATCTAGACCTCCCACCTCCTCCAAGTACACCCCAATCGTTCCTTTGGTATACTCTCCATTAATTTTCCACCACTGAGGTCAAACTGATGGGTCTATAGTTACCTGGTACTTCCCTCGACCCCCTTTATGGATTGGCACCACAAGTGCCTCTCGCCAATCCCTAGGTACCCTCCCTGTCTCAAGTGACCTGTTGAAGAGCTCCACCAGGGGTGCAGCCAGTATGTCTGCCAATTCCCATAGTACTCTCAGATGAATGCCATCTGGCCCAGGAGATTTGTCTTTCTTTAGGGCCTTGAGGGCTAATCACACCCTTTTGGTGGAGATAGCATCATCCATCCCTCCACCTTACTGGCCTTTTTATCCTTATCCTGATGTGACACCCCTGGGGTACCTCTCCCTCCCTCTTGCTCCATTTCTGTTGCTCCCTGAGTCCCACTCACTGCCGCTTCTATCCCCATAATGCCTTGCTTTGTAGATATCCCATCCCCCTCCCTAGTGAACACAGAGGCAAAGTACTTGTTAAATACCTCTGCCTGGTCCCTCGCCTCTTCCACCCACCCTCCTTCTGATCTCAATCTGCTGAGATGGCCCTTAGTTTTTCTCCGCTCCCCAATGTACCGGAAGAACCCCTTTTCCCCTCCATGTATCGCCTGTGCCAGCCACTGCTCTTTACTGGACTTTGCTCCCCTCACCATCCGGGTGACTTTTCTAGATGCAAGATGGTACATTTCCTTATCCCTATCCCCTTTTGTTGTTTTATATTTTTTGTAGGCTGCCTTCTTTTCTCTGACCACTACCTGTACCTCACTGGACCACCAGCATGGTTTAAGTGACCTTGCTCCCTTACGTTTCAACTTAGCGCAGATCCTGACTGCCTCATGAAGTCCCCGGTTTATGACCTCCCATCTCCTTTCCACACTTGTCATTGATGTAATCCCCTTCAAGTGATCCTTGAGAATATTTCCCATGCCCACAAAGTCTGCCCCTGAGTCCACTGCCAGTGTCCTAGATCTCACCCCTCCCCCATGCTTATTTGAAACCAGACAGTATTGTGGTCGCTCCCAGTCAGGGTCCTCACAACCAGGTCCCTTACCAGATCCCATCTGCCAGAACCACATCCAGGACATGCCCTCCCTTGTGGACTCCATCACATGCTGTGTTAAGAACACATCCTGGAAGCCATCCAGCAGCCTCTGCTCCTTGGCCACCTTAGAGGACATGGTTCTCCAGTTTGTACCTGGCATATTAAGGTCCCCCATCAACACCACTCCTTCCCCTTTTGGTCCACACTGGGCAATGATGTTGTCCAGCAAACCATCCTCTAGAACATCACTCATCCCGGGGGGCCTATATACTACACCCAGCTAGACCATATCTCCTGCTGGGGATCGTAGGGTGACCCATAAGGCCTCCATGTTTCCCTCTGCCTCTTCTACCCTAGCAATTTCTATGTCATCTCTAATGAACATAGCCACTCCACCCCCTCTGCCCACCTTTCTATCCTTCCTAAGCATAGTTTATCCTCGCACGCTTAGGTCCCAGTCATGGTTTTTGTTGGCCCACGTCTCCGTGACCGCTGCCACATCCACCCCCCCCGAACAGTATGGCCTGGAATTCTGGCAACTTGTTTCCAAAGCTCCTGGCATTTACTAACACCAACCCCCACCCCTTATCCCTGATCCCCTTTGTCAAACCCCACCCAGGTTCCTTATATTCCATCCTCCCTCTGCTCCTCCTGAAACCTCCACCTCCAGTCTGTTTCCCCCCTCCCACCCTTGGGTTTGAAGGCTACTCCCCTCATCTGGAGGAGAGGGCTTCTGGTCAGCCCCCCTCATCCCTTCCCCCCTCACAAGTTTAAATCCCACCTTTCTTGAATGTAGTTAGCCATCCCCTGTTTAAGGACTTCCTTCTCTAATGGGGCAAGATGAAGCCTGTCCTTGGCATACAGCCCCTTATCCTCCCAAACTCCTTTCCAGTTCCCTAATACCCCCAACCCACTCTCTTCAGCCCACTTCCTGAGCCAGTCATTAACCTCTGTGATCTTCATTTTTTTCTCCACTGAGGTCTTTGGTACTGGCAATATCTCTGAAAAGGAAATGTTGCATCCATTATCCCGACAGACTCTGGCAAGTTCTTGGAACCTTGCTTGGATTTCCAAAATGCTATTTCCCTCTAGATCGTTAGTTCCCAAATGCACTAGGAAATCTGGTTTCCCTCCACAGTCCCTTACCAGTTCATACACCATGAACTTTGCTCTGTGCACTGTCAGCCCAGAGATGCTCACTACCTTCACCTGGCTATGGCATCCACCCCCCTGTCCCTCCCACTGGATACCCCTAATCATCGAGTCTCCCAATAACAGAACCTTAACACCGCCATCATCCTTATGGTTACCTCCACATGCCCTCTCAGCCCCCATCCCCCTTTATTCATGATCTCAATTCTATGGGAGTCTTCCTGCCTTATTAGAGATCCCTTGTCACCCTCCCTTTCTGCCTCCTCGTTATTTTGTCCTCTTAACTCAGACCCCCTCTGAATACGTGTCCCCTTTAACCCTCTCTTATCTGAACCATTTATCCTGGCCCTGATGGTTCCCCTTCCCTCACACTGCCATCCTCCCCCCTTGTAATAGTACCCCTGCCTCCAGAGGCTCTCTGTGGGTCCCCTTTAGCTAGGGCCCCATCCTTGGTATTGACCCCCCTGCTGAAGGGGGGCTCCTCTCCCACCTCCTTGTCTCCCAGTTTCTCTCCAGTCATGCTCTCCTTCCTCATGTCTGCAATATGTTGCATCTCCCCATCTGCTTAACATTTATGTTTCCCCTTCTCCCTCTGGGACTATTTCTATCCTTTCCATTGCCGGTCTGTGATGCCCTATGGGTATCCGACTCCCTCCCCCTGGTCTCTATATCAGTTTCCTCATTTTCACCAACCCCTTCCTTCCCCTCTAAGTTGCTTAGTAGCTCAAATGTATTGTGACACTCTGTGTCAGCCTCCATCAAGTAACCCGAGTTTCCATGACTGCACCTCTAAACTGCCCCTCTTCTTCCCCTCTTGCTCTGTTCTCCTTAGGAGCTCCCTTCCCACAGTCTGCTGTTTTAGGCTTCCCCACAACAGCCCCTCCCTTCTCAATGTCTGCTGTACTAGGCTTCCCCACAACAGCCCCTCCTGACTCTTCCCCTCCACTCTCTTTGTATTCAGAATGTTCACCCCGTACACTTTCCCCTTAGCGTCAACATCCCTATCTAAGGGTCCTCTGTCCCTAATATCCCCCCTCCTGCTTGCTGTAACATAACATCCTGTAATTTCAGAGCATTGCTCCAGCCTCCCCTCAGACCCACCCTTCTGCTGCCCATATCCACACCCCTTATCCTTGGACACCCCCCAGCTCCTCCAGCTTACTCCTTAACCAATATACCTCACTCCTGATACAAGACAGCTGTCTACAGAGTGGGCAGCCTCCCACTCTTCAGGCCCAATTGAGAATTATTGCCATCCCACAGCCTGTGCAGCCTACAACCCTTCCGAAGATGCCTGCCATGGTGGAATATGGCCACCCTGTTTGTCCCCCTCTGTTTATAATGGCACACCCCCTTTTCTCAGTCCCTTCCCCCGGAATACAGTTTCTCTCTATACTGACTGCAGTTATTTACAAACCCAAATTTCAACCCCATCAATAAAGTTCCCAAGTCTCACAAACACATACAGTCCAGTGTGTGTCCAGTCCCACTAACAGTGTGTGTATGCAGACACCAGGTACCATATGATGTCACCAGTTCCTGTTGCTTCGAATTTCAGTCCCAAACAGAAATACACAGCCCTTCATTCCCAACCCCCAGTGGCTTTTCAGTATCTAAGAAAGCCTACAAAACAGGGTGGGTGGGAGGGCTCTTACAACACCAGGCAAACATCACATTTAAATTTCACTCTAATTATCACTGCCAAACAAGTGTTCCCAAGCCTCAAAAGTTACAATATCACAGCCCAAGTAACAGTTCTAACTCAAAGTAGTAATTTTTAACACATAGAACTAATTTCACGTACAAAACTATTCAAATATTTCAGTTAAAATAGAATATAACCCCAGACCTCTGTCCTTACCAGCCTCCTGCTTATGTTCCCAAGTGAACAATGAAAGACAAGATGATTCCTGTTAATTTTCCCTCCCCCAACACCAGGCAAACATCACATTTAAATTTCACTCTAATTATCACTGCCAAACAAGTGTTCCCAAGCCTCAAAAGTTACAATATCACAGCCCAAGTAACAGTTCTAACTCAAAGTAGTAATTTTTAACACATATAACTAATTTCACATACAAAACTATTCAAATATTTCAGTTAAAACAGAATATAACCCCAGACGTCTGTCCTTACCAGCCTCCTGCTTATGTTCCCAAGTCCTTCCTTTTTCCCTAATCCCCCTGTAAAAAAAATATTTACTTTTACTTATCCTGCCATGTAACCAGAACCTGTAGCCTGGCACAGTGTGCCACCAGCCCAGTTTTCAGTGTGCTCCCCTCTCTCCTTCCACCAGAAGCTGGATGCCAGAACCGACCATCACAGATCCCCAACATGGTCCATGACCAAGTCACCTCACCAACTGAACCCACCCAACCTGGGTTGCTTGCTTCTTGCTTGATTGCTGCTGTTACACTGCACTGATCAAGGCCTATGAAGGCCACTCACTCCGCTGTCACCACTGCTGCTCAACATAGCTTGGTGCAGTAGGGGTCTGTGCTTTTTTTTTGCATGACGAGCTTAGTAGAGTAAGTAGGTAGCGTAGTCTTGAGTTAGGGTCTAGCTCACCCTCTGCACCTTCAGCCACCAGGGGAGATGGAGACTCACTAAGAGTAGACCAACAACAATATGCTGCCACAACACTGCTATTGAGAGTTCAGCACTCGCTGACTCCTCCAAGCTGTAGTGTGCGGTCTGTCTACTTAGTGGCTGGAAAGACAGTGTTGCACTTGCAAGACTCATGCTCTTTCTTGGCTGGAGTTCATCCACATCACATATGATTGTGCCACCACTAATAGGTGGAGACAGTGGACAATACAATACAGACACAGTCGAAACTGGAGAGTACCTGCAGTGTGAGCATGCACAGGTCAAGTGGGCACTTATTGTGCAAAAGATTAAATCCAAATTTAATGCAATTATTGCCACAACATAAGAAAAACCCTAGGCACAAATATGGAGGGGGTACAACTGCCTCTGCCCTACCTAAATTGCACCGCTGCTTAATGGTACAAATTTATTCTCAGGTGCTAATGCAATGGTTTCCACTGTGTTCTGAGGTACTTTATCTCCATGTTTCATAATGTGTCCTGATCATCATTTGAGTTAGTGTCCCTCATTGTCCCTCATTTTGAGTGTTTATGTCCCTCATTTCAGTGACAAAATGAGAGGTGTGGTGCATGCTTCCAACACCCTACTCATCACAAAGAGTGCTGAGCATGGCCATAGTGTATATACTCAGTACAGCATGACAAAGGGAAAGTAAGTGAGATGAAACAGTCATGGAGAAACACATTTGTAACACTAAATATGCATAAGGTATTTACATGGTCCAAAGCAAAAAGGATAGGCTTCACAACACAGAGGCCCCACTTCGTACATCTGGAATGGGGGATGTTGACTGGCTATATTCTAGGCATTTAATGCAGTAAGCAAACAATATTTTACAAATTAATGGCAGTTTAATGACAAAAATGAGTAGCCATTAAACAGTGTGCATCACGCAAACTATATAATTTTTAGAAGATGTTCACACAAGCTTACTTGCTGCACACATGTCAAGCTTGCAGCATGTGAACCTGATTTGCTTTTTAGCCCTGGTTCACTTAGGATCACTTTGTGTGTGCGAACTGCATGCAAACATTGCACAATTAAGCATGTGGCATGCATTCCACTTGTACATAGCACACCTATATTTCTGTAAGACATGTGTAATGAGTCCTAATCTATAGGCGTAGTGGATACCTACACAGCAACTACTCTACTAACTGTCCTAACCAATACTGACTATAACACACAATTACAACAAAACCATTACATTTTAAAATACTTTAACCAGCTTTAAGAGCCTAAGGGTCAGAATGGCACCCAGGTGTCTTGCAACAGCCTTTACCTTCTTGAAGTCTTTGACCTTTTGCTGCCCTTCCTTCTCTGTCTCCAGCAGTAACACAATGGTGTGACCCAGCTCCACCTGCAAGAGAACAGAGATTAACAGTACTGCTAAATTCCCAAACATATTACTATTATTTTTTCAATAATTAAAACAAGGTAATTAAAGGTAAATATGGAAGTCCACACTTTCAGTCTGTGAGAACAAGCCCTGCTTCCTGATGGGGTGGGTCTCCCAGAGAAGATCCAAAATGCAAACTGAAGAAGTTTGAGATTCTGTCACAGCCGTGCCCTTTGCTGCATAGCTTTTGCTCCCTGGAAATGAGGTCACTAACCACTCCTGATGTGAAGTAGTAGCATCTTTTTCCCCATGGGTAGGGAAAGGCACACAATGTGAAGAAACAATGGCAAACCAGTGCTGTTGAACTGGTGGTGTATCTTAGTGGAAAACTGTGACCCCTTCCAACCCTTTTCCTGCTCTTGCAAAGTTCTGGGCTGCCATCTCATGCATAGTGTTGGGAACGGGGCTTTCAAACATGCTCCTCATCTGGCCTGATGGTCCAAATAAATTAACCAGTCTGTTGACAATCCAAGTTAGTATACATGATCTCATCCATCCAAATGCTTCTGCCTAGTCCCAGGTAGAAATTGTAGTCCTAGAAACTCTTTCAATTTCCTCTTTGTTCTGCTTGTAATATTCATGTTCTCATCTGGCCGGAGCCTTCTTGGCTAACAAAAGTAGGATTCTATAATGAGTTTCTACTCAATGATATATGGCACTGTCTAACTGACAGATTTTATCCAGTTTTCTGACGTATTCTTTTCCCAGCGGCAACCAAAGTCCTCACCACCATCTTTGCACTGTGCCAGCAAGTGTTCGCTGGGTCCCAGTCTTTGTTTCAGCGGAACTGGTCTCTGTGGTCTTTTGCTCATTGGCCTCTGGTATGCTGGCAGGTGTCACAGAAGGGGACTTGGAAACTCAGAATGGAGACTTGTTCATGGCTAGAGTGGATTCATCCTCCATTATTTATTCTACCACCACATCTGCTTCTGTCACCTCTTTTTTGTCATGTGTCCCTATGGTCCCACTGCTCTTTTGGTACTCCGGTAGGGCTGGCTCAGTACTGGCCTCTGTGCAGCCCAAAGAATCAATAGCTACATCAGGAGACAGGATTATGAAGTAACAAGGGGTCATCAGGCAATAAGAGCAGCTGTACCACTCTGGACTGCCAGTAAGACTCACTTTCAACCACATTCCAAACTTACTAACTGGTTTGCCCAACCCTACACTCACCACAGAGTCAGCCAAGGAGGAAGCTTGCCACCACACCTAGGACCTCACCAGGTCTCCAATAGAATAGTCTAGCCTCAATCCCTTCATCTCAGTAGTCACCTCCTGAGACTTAGACATCTGCAATAAGTGGGCACTTCTTCCATAGGTCAGGCTGTCTACTGTGGCCTTTTCTGCTCCCTACGAGCCTTTGGCTAGGGCTTCTGTCTCACACAGGTATAGATCAGTGGCAGTGGCAGGAGCAATGACTTGGCTCTGATTCCTTTCTCCTTCTTCCTCTTGCCTATTCAAACCAGAGGACTGCCAGGGAGGGTTTGGGAGGGTAGCAGTCACAGGCTCTAGGATGGTATTATCATAGCAGTTCTCACATAGCTTTACAGTCAATACCAGGCTAGCATGGTGGAAACAATGACCACAATACCCAGATGGTGAGACAAATGATACCCC
Organism: Neoceratodus forsteri; assembly: GCA_016271365.2. Classification (NCBI taxonomy): domain Eukaryota; kingdom Metazoa; phylum Chordata; order Ceratodontiformes; family Ceratodontidae; genus Neoceratodus; species Neoceratodus forsteri. The sequence goes on from CM057458.1 coordinate 1,093,243,558, forward strand.
CAGGCCAGCGCTTGAACATGCTAGCAGTTTCTCTAGGGCATGGCTCGCCCTTTGGTGCCTCAGAGCTCATATCCACTGGTGAAGCAGCCACTCTTACAGTCACCACCTGAGGCTGGACTTCTGTAGGTCTTGAAGGTGGTCCACACTCCCCGACATGTCTGTTCTGACTTTTTAAAATGTAACCCCTAGGTGGCACTATCCCAAGGGCTACTACCCCTGCCTGCTTGGCTAGTAGAAGGTTAAGGGGCCTGGGTACTGAAAGAGTGCCTCCACCCAGAGGTCAGGGTTGTTAGTGGTCAAGCTAACCTGGGCACAGCCCTCTGGGACACTGTAGCCCCCATCTGTCCCTTCTAGTGGTTGGAACAATATACTGTAAGCACTTTTGCAATGCCCCTTATTCACCATGCAAGTACCCACACGGTTGCCACTTACCACCAGGGCTGGTTCCACCAGTTCGACCCTGGAGACCCCCTGTAAAACAAGGTTATACACAGCAAACAACAACAGTACAGTGCTTTCAATACAAACTGGAACCACAGTCAGGTTAAATGCAAAAATAGTTAGATCTGATTTATTCAGGGGACTTGAACACGGAAGGGACGTGATCAGATTGATTGGCTTAAAGGCTAAATCAATCAGACAGTTATGCATGCACTTCAGAGTCCCTACACAGTCACACACTCTGGGTACCCAGGTAGGAAAACGGTGGGCTAGCCAGGAACGTTGCCCGGGGTAGGCTGGCAGCGCAGCTGGTTGGGGCCCTGTAATGGAAGAAAGCAACATGCACAACACACACTATTTGTAATCCAGAGCCGGAGGGCTCAGTTTGTGAAAGAAAAGACAACAAGGCAATCCGATGACAACACTTTAGATTTAGCTGTTGTTGCAGGGAGCTACCCTGATGTTTACTCACGATACCCAATACAGAACACAGGCAGGACAAAATCAAGACTGCAGGTGGTTGAGCTAGAGTGCCAGGAGAAGCAGGGCCCACATGAATCACCGAGGCGTTGTTCCTGTTCAAGGCGTTGAGCAGGGGGCTGATCCCCAGGCAGGTCTCTCATCGATGACTTCCTCTGTCTAGCAGGTATTCTGGCTGGGCCAGTGTGGCAAAGCCCAGTGCAAATAGAGATGAAAATGGATTTAGTCCGTTGGAGCTGGATGCAGCCTCCAGTGAGCAGAACACAGTTCAGCACACAGTGGGGAACCAAATCACGACCCACTTTCAGCACACGGCACATTTACATGTAAGAAATTCTACTGTACCAGGCAGATTGCTGTCTGGTCACGATTACAGAGTCTCTGCACAAATTGGGAGTTCAGAGGTGACTGGAAATCCTGACAGGCTGATCGCATTCAGCAAATCTTGTCTTCTTCAGGTTAAAGCCTAGTCAGAATCCAGTGACTTAAATCTTCCTCACAACTCGGAGACAGTCCGAATCAACTCTATTATCCCTCTCAGGGACAGCAGGTAGACAGGCAGGCTAAAACTCAGCCCTTTCACCATTCTCACATGCGAACCCACGCAGAATTGCTGCTCGAATATCTCGAGCTGTTACTCCTTCACTTCCCAATTCAGATCTGACTCTAGCTGCAAGCAGCCTGGGACTTTCCCCAGGATCCAAAAGGTTCAGTTGGCTGATATGTCTGTCAGTCACAACAAGGGCTACCCCTCCAGGTCCATTTGGGCGCTAAAGTTCGAAAACTACAATTCCTACAGAATTTTGCTCCCACAAGACCCCTGGGGACAGGCTCCATTTTAGAGTCCCCAAAGGTACTGATTGGCCCATTTCGGCAGTCCAGGACCAAGATGGTGGTGATAAACGAAACTGTCCATGCTGCAAAGAAAGCAGGTTAGACAAACCACAATATCTTTACCACTCTAACAGACAATCAGCAAACAAGTACATCTCCCAACAGAGCTCCCTCTGCGCAAATAGCGATGGCAGAAACGGAGTGATTATCTGGCAGCCCGGGTGGAACTCGAGCATAGAAGCACTCAGCCCCCCTCCCAGGTTAACTATAACTGCAATATAGGCAGCTCTTAAAGAGACAATACACAGAGGCTATACAGGCACTCTCTGGCAATAATGTTTAAACTGCTAAAATGCAGGACACCAGCCTGGCAGTGAGCATTTAGGCAAGCTCAATGAAGACTTTTCATGAACCCCCATTTGTACGGGGTTACATAAATACTTTGCAAAGTTCAGTTTATCAGTCTTTAAAGCAGTGCACACACCACAGGCTGTATGCAGTTTCTGTAAAATTATTGTTACTTTCAATTGTACACTGCCCTCCCCCACAACAAGTGCATCTACACTTCAATAGTCACACCTGGGTACCATCCTCACTGATCTTCCTTCAGCCACAAATTGACCAGATGGGTGGCTTCTTCTGTTCCATGGGTGGGGCTTCACAAAGCCCATGGAATTTAAGCAGACCTGGTACAGTCTCGGTCCTCACTATGCATGCCAACTTTGGGAGCAGATCAGGGGGTTGAGAGGGCAGCCTGTGTTTTCTATAACACTCCCACTACACCAAGCACTTCTACACTTCAGTGGCCACACCTGGGGACCCTTCTCGATGACCTGCCCTTCCTCCATCCATGAAGCTACCAATTGGGCAGCTCCTTCCTTCCTTTCTGTAAGTGGGGCTTCCCCATCTTGTTCAAAGTTCAGTATTCCTCTAGTGGCCTGGAGCGCTAAGGGCTACAGTACCAAGGGTGTCCTGTGAAGTCAGCTGCCGACAACCACACTGCCCCACTAGTGTGTGAATACAAGGGGGGGTGTACCATTTCCATATTGCACTGCAGCACATATACTCCACAAGTTTTGGGGCCCTGGACTCTTCCACTATTCACAGTTGGCTTATGTAACTGCTAGCGCTGCTAGCTGAGGTATGGTTGTTACATATTGAATGTCTGCATATTCTAATGCCTGCCATAGTGTATTGTTATACATATGCATGCTATTTTAACCTAAGATGGCAATTTGCCTAGCTCATACTAGGGACCTGGCTGAACTACCTATCTGGGACTGCCGCCTTGCCAAGTTTAAATGGTCAGTAATCTTATGTCCTACAATTAGTAGGGGCATGTCCTACTCCCTATCAAGAGTCTGCCTTGTTCTCTGATTAGTATTGGTATCTGGTGCTCTCCAACTGCCTGTAGAAATGAACTGTTTTAAATGATTTTTGTTCTTGCTTTATTATCATTTAGTGTTAAAACGTTTTCAGCTAAGGCTAATACTGTATTGCCTACCAGTGCAATTTCATGCTCTTCTATTGTACTGATTATTAGGACCATATATCTCTACTGACTTACAGTTAGGTATGTTATTTCTTGAAGCCAGCTACAGACACTTAGTTACTAGTTTTACATTTTGCCACAGTACCAGTATATCTAAAACTGAACTGGTTCCCTCCAATTTAACTATTAGAAAATGGGGCCTTATTTTGCTACTTTTGCTTCTAGCCAGTAACATTTACTCCAATTCTGGTCCTTTCTCAGGTGTATCAACACTGTGATCCCCAAACATGCATTCGCTATTGTTCATGCAAACATTAGAAGCTTATTATCAAAATTAGATGAACTCAGTACATGGGAGTTCGGGGAGGATTTTGATCCAGCCACAGTGTCTGAGACATGGTTATCAGACAGAATACTGTATCTAATTCAGAAACTGTGATTCCAAACTATTGCTTATTAGGGTGAGACGCTATGAAAACATGGGTTTGGGATCCTAATCTATTACAAGTCTTGTTTTTCTGTGGTGGCTGATGATTTTGCTAATATTTATTCAGTTTAAGATTTTGTTTTCTGTTGTGTTATGATTTTGGGATGGGGGTGCCAAGCACCTATCATTACCTACTTTTCATATTCCTCTGGGTTATTCTGAGAATGGACTTGCTTTTTTGTCTGAGATGAGGCAGTCCAAACACAACACAAAAGAAACCCTTCTCCTGGATGATGCCACTATTAATCGGAATACTAAAGCAAACTGGAGCTGTAGAGACCACCTGGAGAGCTTGAACCTTCAGCAAGTGATTTCCTTAGTTACCAGACAAAATTATAAGGCTGGCACTGAGTCCTTAATAGACCGAATAGTCACTTCTAGACCAGATCATATAATGAGGACAAACAAGGTAGAGTAAACATAATATGATACTCAGATATGACAGGGGCTCAGTTAAGCCACACAAGGGTAAAAGTATTAGATTTCAGGAGGGCAGATTTCAGTGAAAAAGGGTAGAAGTTTAAGAACAGCTCTGGAGAAGGGAGAGGTAATGGAAGGAGCGGAGGAACAGTGGAGGAAATTAAAAGGAGCCATAGTGGAGGTAACTAACCAATGCGTTAGGATAGTGGCCAAAGGAAAAAGAAGGAAACCAATATGGTTCTCTAAAGAGGTAGCAGACAAAGTAAGGACTAAAAGAGCAAGTTTCAGGAAGTATAAGGGAACCCAAAGGGAGGAGGACAGGGAGGTGTACGTTGAATGTCTAAGGGAAGCAGGAAAAGCTGTTAGGAGAGCCAAGGCACAGACAGAGGAGGGTTTTGCACAGACTGTGAAAAAAGGGGACAAGACATTCTATAGGTACATCAGTGATAGAAGAAAAAGTGGGGGGGGGATTGTGAGGCTCAAAGGGGATAAGGGACAGTATAAGGAGGGGCATCTAGACAAAGCAGAAATACTGAACAAATACTTCTGTTCAGTATTCACTAAGGAGGGAGAGGGTCAAGGACCACATTTGGGGAGAAGAGGCAATTGGGGGGGGAGTGAACACCAGTCCATTCACAGTGGAAAGAGTTCTGGAGGAACTCACAAAGCTGAAGGTGGATAAAGCCATGGGGCCAGACCACATACACCCGAGGATATTAAAGGAGCTGAGAAGAGAACTAGCAGTGCCTCTGGCTGCCCTGTTCACAGAGTCACTCAACACAGGCGTGGTTCCAGAGGACTGGAGGAGGGCGCATGTAGTCCCTCTGCACAAAAGTGGCAGTAGGGAAGAAGCGGGGAACTACAGGCCAGTCAACCTCACCTCAGTGGTGGGGAAGATAATGGAGACACTGCTGAAAGAAAGGATAGTGGCACACCTGGATTCCAATGGTACCCAGGATTTGAGGCAACACGGATTCACAGCAGAAAAGTCTTGTCAAACAAATCTAATCGATTTTTTTTGAGTGGGTGACTAGGGGAGTGAATCAGAGAGGAGCGGTAGCCATCACCTACCTTGATTTCAGCAAAGCCTTTGATACTGTCCCACACAGAAAGCTAGTTAACAAGACAAGTAGTCTGGGCATGGGGCATAAGGTGATACATTGGGTTAGAAACTGGCTGATGGACAGAAGACAGAGGGTGGTGGTAAATGGGATCCAACCCAGGGAGACAGAGGTGACCAGCAGAGTACCTCAGGGATCAGTACTGGGACCAGTCCTGTTCAATGTCTTCATTAGTGACATTGCAGAGGGGGCTGAAAGGAAAGGTCTTCCTATTTTCAGATGACACCAAGATCTGCAATAGAGTGGGTACTCCAGAAGGGGTGCAGAAAATGAAGAGGGACCTGGAGAAGCTTGAAAGATGGTCAGAGGTGTGGCAACTGAGGTTCAATTCAAAAAAGTGCAAGATAATGCTTCTGGGTAGGGGGAATCCTAGGGAGAGCTACAGAATGGGGGGGGGGGGGGATCTGACTGTCACCAAAGAGGAAAGGGACCTGGGGTTATCATAGCTGATGACCTTAAGGTATCAAAGCAGTGTGCAAAGGCTGCAGAGAGGGCCAATGGCATGCTGGGGTGCATAGTCAGAAGCATTATTAGCAGGAGACAGGAGGTGTTGATGCCATTGTATAAAACACTGGTAAGGCCTCACCTGGAGTACTGCATGCAGTACTGGAGACCACACATGCATAAGGGCATAGACAAGGTGGAGACTACCCAGAGAAGGGCGACAAAGATGGTGCATGGCTTGCATTACAAAACATATGAGGAAAGACTAAGAGTCCTCAAATATGTACTGACTGGAGGAGAGGAGAGGGAGAGGAGAGAAGAGAAGAGAAAGGGGGCACATGATAGAAACTTTCGAGTACCTCAAGGGCATAAACAATGTGCAGGTGGGGGATCTTTTCTACTGTAGAAAAAATATCCGAACGAGAGGACACAATATGAAATCGGAGGGGGGTTGATTAAGAGATAATGTGAGGAAGTTTTTCTACACAGAGAGTGTGGTGGACACTTAGAACAGTCTGCCACAAGACGTGGTGGGGGCAAGCACAGTGGAGGGGTTTAAACATGCCTGGGACAGGCACAATGGAACACTGGGTGGGGAGGGAGTGATGAAAAGCCATTGATCACTTAGGGTCAGTGACTGCATACAAGTTTAGGGCTTAAGGCAGAATAGATGGGCCTAGCGATCCTTATCTGCTGACAGTTTCTATTTATCTATGTATCTTATCTGATGCACATGGTCAATGTCCAGCTACACCGGGGTCAGTGTCCTGTCACAGCATGGTCGGTGTCTCATCAGACCTGTAGACATAAAGGGGAAAATGGGTTAGAATGAGGAATAAAAATACAAAAGAATTGCAGAGTTTTTTTTTCCTTTAAATAAGTGGGTTGGGTGGGAAGGGAAGGGAACCAGTACTATGCCAGCAACCTGAGTTTAACGATGAACTCAGGTAACTTGGGGGCGAGAACTGGTGGGGAGGGAATTCAATAACCCAGAGACCGCTTCTCCTCTCCTAAGAATATTAAGTTGGTCCACTCATTGGTCATCACCAGGTGGTGGTATGGTGGCAATGCAGCATGAGCAGCTCACAAGGGTTGTCTGCTGTCCACTGTCAGCATGTGCATGCCTCCACGCCGATATGTGTCAGTGTTATGTGTAGCATTCACTAGGAGTGTGGGAGAAAATGTAGGAATAACTGGTGCTCAGGCAGGATGATGCCACCAGCTGTCTGTTGCAAGCCCCATACTAATGATAGGGTGACAGACTGCCAAACTGGATATGAGATGGGGAATCCTGGCAGTGGGATTGAGCTATAAGCAGGAACTTAAGACCTTCCTGTGGAGACAAGCCTTTTATGAACTGTCATGATTTTTTAATGGTCTATTTTTAATTGTAACTTTTTATGGAATTTATTATCAAGATTGTAAAGCACCTTGATACTCGAAAGGCATTCAATAAATAAAGTTTTATTATTATTTTATTTATTATTGTCTGCCACTGATCACAGAATTAGGCAGGAAGGCAGGGACTCAGTTATATATGCACAGACATGCTGATGTAGCCCTGAAGCCTAAGAACAGCCACATGGTATGCTAAACAAAAGCAACAGTGCAACATGCGGCCAAGCTAAACAAAACCATTTTGTTGGGATTTTGCCAAACAAAACCATAACAACATGTTTTTTTTTTAAATACAGCTATCCTTAGGACATTCATTTTTGCTACTGAGCATAAACAAAAGATGGGACAGTTGTTTCCTCATAATTCAAACACAGCTTCTCCTTTAAGCATAAAAATGACAAATTATACACTTTCAGCCAAACTCTATCAAACCTGAAAGTTTTATGTTTCAAATAAAAACCACTTTTGAACTATAGGCAAGTAGAAAAAATGTATGTATTTTTGCTCCTCCATTACTTTGCCCCTGCTGAACCAATTGTCACAAAATCTACACAATCGGGAGATCCTGGCACCGACCCCATGCCTGCCAAGCTTCAGGCAAATTGGTGTGTGTGTGTGTAAGTGTGTATGTATATGTGTCTGACTAATGCACCAACACAGACATTACATCTTAAAGCTAAAGATCCCAGACTTTTAACCCTTAGATTGCTGATAAAATTGGAATGTATAGGAATTTTGGACAGATATATCAGTCCACAGCACAGCAACGGTTAAAGGAACTCACCCTTCTGGAATTCATTGCTACATTTAGCTTGCATTTCAACCTTCTTCGTGAAGGCTACTTTTATCAATGTGAAGAACTGAATGCTTAGCTATATCTAGACACAAAATCATTCACTATATACTTTCAATACCCATATAAACAGCTTCCCTCCACATTTTGTGATATCCAAACAATCTTTCCTCCTCCATATGTACTATAACTATAATTCAGCTCTCCTCTTTATACCCTATGGCTGTATCATAGTCTATTGCAACCTCCCTCAGAACTTCCAAAGAATGGTTAATTATTCATTCAGCCATGTACTAGAAAGTGTCAGAATACACTTGATGTGCCTTGTCCCAGCCCTCTTGTGAACTCTAAGAAAGGAGTCTTGTCTGGGCAGTGTGTCAGTTTGGAAGGGGTGAGATACTATGAAAGGGGTGAAATTAAGAGGAAAAAACAATGTAACACATACAGATGCTGTTACTATCTCCCTCCCCATTTGCAGTACCCAGACCTTTGGGTTCATTACCCCCACCCATCCCAAGTGAGAATGTATCTGTTGTTTCTCCTATTGGCCAGTCATCCCTGTATTGAGGGGTATGTGCTGGACAATATACTGTATGAGGGGACAAGCAGTGGGTATCTGGGGGGGCAGTAGTGAACACTTCAGTAGACGTGGTGTCCTGGGTTTGCAAAAAGGCTGTGGAAGAGTCTGGATGATCTAATAAAGGGGGGAAATAGGTGGTAAAATACATTGTTAATGGGAGCATTATGCTGGCCTGGTGGTGCTGAGGGTTGACATGCTGGACGCCACACCTCATGCTATGCTGATGACCCGGGGTTGGGAGCGACCTCGGGTATTGGACGGTCAGCCAGGGGAGGACTGCTCTCCTCCTCCAGGGAGAGTGGGGAGGGACACCCGCAAATGTTCTGGCTCCTGGTGGTGGCTGGGGGATAGGGCAAGCTGCGGTGCAATGGAGGGTTCAGTGCAGACAGACGTCTGATGCGAGGTGCATGGAAGCATGTACCACAGTGTCGTTGATGTCCTTGCACGCCCATGCTCATGGGGGTAAAACAGCCCAATCCTCTGGCTCTAGTGAAGGTCTGCCTGTGACGCTGCACTGGATACTCCTAGGTGCTCCCTCTGGTCCTGACCCCTCAGTCTTTCGTGCTGTGGGGGTGCGCGATGAGGCCTAAAGAGAGGGCGAATGAGGAGGAGGAGGAGGAGGAGGTCATAGCTTGGGCATGGCACCCGGTGCAGGAGCTGCCAGAGTCAAAAGGAAAAGGACCTGTGGCACTCCACAAAACAGGGTTTCAATGCTGCACCAATTCAAACAAACTGGAAGTGAAACAAAAGCAAAAGGTGCACAAAGACAACCCAAAATAGTCAGCAGCTTAAGTGCAAATGACAATTTATTGTACTAAAGTGCACATAACTTGTGGAGAACGACAAGCGGTAAAAAAAACTATCAACTATATTCTGCTAGTTAAACAAAAAATATATATATATTCATGCAGTTTGTGGAAATAAAGCACACAGAACAAAGATACTAGGCTATCTAGGCGTATAGGTGTACGATTTTCAGGTACCTGTCCAAAGGGATGAACATACATTTAACATTACACAGTGTACTACTGGTAGAAAAAATTGAAAGATTACATAAACAGTCTTATAATATGTGAATAAATTAACTTGCCATGTTTGTCTTGTTTTGCTCAAGGATTTAATCATGTTTTTTGAAAATTGCTGTATAAAAATACAACGATGGATTGACTGATTACAATTGAAAGTTATCAGAATTCCAGATATTCTGCACACAGTAACATTTTACAGGAGGAATCCATTTTAAAAATAGTACAACTCATCAGCCCGGAACACTAATGTTTTAACAGCAAACCTTAAATCCATTTCGGGCATCTCATAGGCATTTTAATTTGCGTATGCATTATGAAGTATTTCTCTTGTGCTTTGACATTTTAACATACAATATGCAGATAGTAGTATTAATACTCTCATCCACTTTATCTTACCTTATTTCAGAGTAACGTTGTATTATGACAGTGGAAGAGAAATAGGGCACGTGTCTGTCCTCCTGCTGCATGGTAGTGATAATACCCAATCTGTGTACAGAGTCACATCACAGACTATAAGCTAGAATGCTGCAACTACTCATGGTGCAAACTCTGAATACGACTCCCTCCCTGTAATCCATCTAGTCCTCCTTTGAATGCTTGAAAAGAAAGTGAGTGAAGAAAGGTACTTTAAAGAAAAATTACAAATAATTGTTGAATAAATAAAGCTAGTGCCCCATTTATTAGTGAGACCAAGGAGAATGCTGACTAGCAGCACAGAGCTTTGACCAGAAGATCTTCATCATGGGGTCTGTCACAGTGGTAGCAGACCATCAATATTGAACTTGGAAATTGAAAGCAACAGCACACAAAGAGTGAAAAAATGCACTTAATATTCGCTCTTTGTGCATTGTTGCTTTAAATTGTTAAGTTCAGTATGATGGTCTGCTACCGATCTGACACACCCCATGACAAAGACCTTCTGGTCGAAGCCCTGGGGCTGCCAGCCGGTGTTGTCCTTGGTCTCATTAATAAATGGAGCACTAACTTTATTTATTCAACGATTGTTTTTTTCTTTTGAGTGCCTTTCCTCGCCCATTGTCCCTCTTATGTTAGCCACCTATGAGGCACTGGAGGCCCAGATTACCATGCATGGTTTGTGTTCTTGCTTCCTGAACTTTCAAAGCCTGAAGAAGTGCTAGTTTCCACAGCCTTACCGAGTAGTCTATTCCACATATTAATCATTTTATGTGTGAAGTAATGCTTTCTAATGTTTCTCCTTGTCTGGCCCCTCAGTTTGAGTGCACATCTTCTAACTCTGCTAGCACTTGCCAGCTCAAACACCTATGTATACCCTGCTGTACTTATCCAATTAACTTTGAACATCAAAGGGGAAGACACTGATAAACTGAGATTGATTGACAAGAGCCAAAATGCAATTGATCACCGTGTATCCATAAGAGGCGGGGAATGAAAACAAGAAAGTGTCCTGTCTGGATGGAAAGGATCACAACAGGAACTGAATGGTAAAAAGAAAGGCATTTAGGAATAGAAGGGGACATACACCATGGACGATATGGGAAGATATAAGCAAGCAAGCAGTAAAAAGTTTATTTGTTGATAAAAAAATAAATTAGAGAGTGGCATGGCAAGATGACAATAAGGCTTTTTAGGTACCAAAGTTTGGAGCCTATTGTCATCAGTGTAACTATTTTGTATCTCAGATTTTCTGCAGTGGAGTGTGTAGGGAACTGTAGATTCACCCTATCCTGCAACCGCCTCACCCACCAATGTCAACTCTCTAGCAATTTAGGTTGACCCTCCTCAACTGCCCTACTCGACGCCTCCCTCATAAAAGTTGTATACACTATCCTTTCCACACAGACGCTGCCTTCGCTAGCCAACCTCCTGTCAGCCAATGTAAACCACTATACCCTTAGGTCATCTGGAGTCGGGCAACTACTCATCCCCAGATCAAAAACCAAATATGGCACCATGATCTGCTCCTCTTCTGCCCCTACTCAGTGGAATAGCCTCCCTCCTGATGTACACTCTTGCACAGACCATAATGCTTTCAAAAGGCAGCTCCGCCCACTCCTGTTGCACCGCTCAATATGCACATGTCCCTAGTCATCTCAACACCCTGCACTTATCCCCATCATTTTTCCTCTCTCTACCCCTTTCCCTGCTCCCCTTCCCCTGTACTCTTCCTGCCCCCTACTCTCTCCCCTAAGAGCTCATCACCTAGGCTTTTCTCCCCTGTTCACAACCTCTGCGATGATAATGGTTTCTCTTTGTAACAGTGTATCTTCCTGACCTGTTAGACAACTCCTCGGTTACATGTAATGCAGTATTATTCCTGTATTGTTGCTTGATGCTTTTTAAATTTGTCTAATATGTTGCACTGTACTCTCCCAGGTTGTTCCAGAAAATAGGCATATGCATGCCTAGTGTACCTTACCTGGTTAACAGAAGCTAAATAAATAATAAGTAAATAAATTCCCCATTGACACCCCAGCAGAGCATCAGTCCTGTGATTCACCCAAGTTTTTTCCACTGAATTTGCATGGAGCTGCATCAGTATATGGCTATGTCATAGGAACCACTGACTAGAACCAGAGCACCTGCTCTCCCTTTGAACAATAAACCAGGAATAAACACAGAGAGACTGTACAGAATATAAAGCCCTATGTACTGTATTGGCTATTAATTGTAGTCTGATTGAATGGTTTTCATAATGAAGCTGGAGATCAGGGCTGGCGTCAGCCCCCAGGTGACCTGGGCAACTGCCTGGGGTCCTGACACCAGAGGGGGGCCCACCAGGGGCTCAGTTTGACAGCTGCTATGCTGATCAGTCTCTGCTCTGCATCCATCCACTAGTGACAATTTAAATCAGTGCTGAGTCGGCCAACTAGAAACTACAGATCTCAAGATTCCCCTGTGCCCCCCCAAAAATAAAGGTTGCGAGCCCTGCTTGACTGGTAGGTATTCGATCCATTTGTGACACTATGGAGCATTCTGTGGGGCAGGATGTGGATGTGCAGGCAGCCAATGGCTGGAGAGTGTGGTGGAGATGTGGGCCTGAGCAGCCTGGCCAGCTTTAACTGTTGCTAAGGTGGGAGTCAGGCAAAGTGGTGGAGTGCACTGGGACTGTCGAACTGAGTAAAATGAGAGAAGAGTGAATCTGCTGTGTGTCGGGGGGAGCTCTGAAGTAGCACAGCACCAACAACAACGTCATCAGTGGAAGGATGAAGCTCCACCCTCGTGTGATGATCCTGAAACTTCATCTGCTCAGACAGGTAGCAGGTGTTCTCATCTGGAGTAGGCAGGTCACGCTCAGCATTCATACCAACTTGTGTTAGTTTTTGAAATGGGTAAACAATGGGGTCATGGTTCTCAAAAATCCCAGATCCTAGCCTGCATAGTATAACACAGAATTCAAGACAAGGGAACCATCCATATCTGGGCAAGACACTCCTTTTGGGTGAGGGGAGCAGCTGGTAAGAAAAATGTCACATTCATGTGTGATGAGCAGCTGTAAATTGGTGGGGATTGGACCCTTTTTCAACTAAAACTGTGCATGCTGAATTGCTCTGGAGGGAGCCTTGTGGTCTGAGAGCTGAGTGGCTCAGGGCTGATGTGGAAGTTGACAGCTGCTGTGAGGAGAAGGCCACAATGTTGTCCTGTTTTCACTTGTCTCACAGTCAGGGCCAGCATCAGCACCCAGGCGAGTGAGTCATTGATACCCAAAATTGTAGAACTGCTTAATTTTATACAGGTTGTATTTTGTGCACTATGAATAGGCTGAAATTGTACAAATGTATTTTTGTGCAGCTTGTGCCACCGCTCAGGTAGGGGGTGCAACGGTGCTTGGGGGGCCTAAATCTCTGCTGCTGTCTCCTGGTTGTACCACATCAGCAAATGAGTGGCACACTGCTGGGTGTGGTGGTTGAGAGATTTATTTCTGACTGGTACTGTCAGACTTTTTGACCAGCGCAGCAAAGAATCTTTTGGAGCCCTTATGAGTGGCACACTGGTTGCTGGGTGTGAGGTGGGGGTGGTTGTTAGATTTTTAATTTGACTGCCACGGCTGTGTGTGAAAAAAAAGGCCTCCAGTCCCCTCTCGGGGTGGGGGGGGCTGTCTGTATCTCTCTGCTAAGCTGAGTCTGGTTTGATTTTTATATGTATATATATATACAGATGGACAGGGCTTGGGGGGCCCACTGAAGGTCCGTTCCCCAGGGCCCACAAAAACCTCATGCCTGCCAGCTGGATATGTTAAGAAAATAAACAGATTACAGTCTCAAGTTTGCCTTCAGCTGAGTCCTGAAAGCTAACTAGTTTGAATCTGAGGTCATTTTTATGGCTGCATGGGTGGAGCCATGCTGATGTATTGCTATGAAGTAGGAGAGAGAAGGGACTGCGGAAACACATGACCAGATATGTAGATGGTCCTCATCCACTGAGTGCTTGGGCTGGACATAAACCACATCTCTCTGCCTCCTCTACTTTTACCATTCCCAGCACACACACACACACACACTATTTTACTCTATGTTCCAGTTCACTTCTGCTTTGGTAGCACAATGCCAGAAATGCTCATTCATGATGAATCTGGTATATTTTTCTGTAGGTAAACAAAACAGTGTGCCAGGTAGTATTCCATTTGTTGCACTTTACAAAGCAAACCCCAGTTCAAATTGAATGCTCTAAGCCATGACTCTGGAAATGCACGTTAGCACCTGCCCAGAGTCACTGCTTCAACTTTTAGTGAAAAAATTAAATAGGTTAGAGCGCTCAGTTTGAACTGGGGTTTGCTATGTAAAGTGCAGCAAATGGAATACTACCTGGTGCACAATTTTTTAATGCTTCACATATTGTTGTGCAGTTTTAATTTGAAATGGTTAGTACCTTTGAGTGTACTGCATATATTCTAAAACTTAGTTTTATGATTTTGTTCCTTGTTTCAGGTCTCAAGATTCCCCTGTGCCTCCAAAAAAATAAAGGTTGTGAGCCCTGCTTGACTGGTAGGTATTTGATCCATTTGTGACACTATGGAACATTCTGTGGGGCAGGGTGTGGATGTGCAGGCACAGGATATTTTGCTTTCTTTCAGTTGTCATTTCTCCATTCCTTTATGGTAACTATTGTCCATCACTTCACAGTAGCAGCAATGGCTGAGACTGGCTGGGTAGGTGTGGGGAGAACTCCGACGGCACTTTGCACCACTGTCAGTTTTTGTCCTGATGCTCTCAGACTGACATTGCTGCCCCTGCTGCTGCACACAGTCCTACTCCCACACACCACCTCCAGCCCTGGGTATCCCCTGCTCTGTGTCCCCATTGCTCCACTCTCCCCCTGCTCACTGATGCTCATTCTCCCTCTCCCTCTCCCTCTCCCTCTCTGCCTGTGGTGGGTGCTAGGCTGCTGCTGGTGGCTCTGTGACTACTGCTGCTTGCCAGGGGAACCGCACTCACTCTTTGCTCCTTGTTGCATGCTAACTGACTGGTTGGTGAGGTATTTCTTCCACATTATTTAGCAGATGAAAGTCCAGTTTTATTCATACAATACAGCAATAGCACCTCCTACAAAAGTAACAAGTCCCAAATTAGCAGCACATCTGCATATAAAATGGAGAATGTTTTAAAGTGCACACAGGAGAAACTCAGCAATGCTGTATAGGCTGTCAGTTGTAGTCAAAATGTTCCAAACATATGCACTCTCAAAGAAAGCACCCTACCCGAGGAAGACCCTGTGTGGGGCTGAAGTGCTGGGGACATAAGGTATTTGGATCAAAGGCATTACTTGCCACAATAAAGTTACACTGCTGTGTATTACTTTTGAATTTGTGCTTTCTTCAAGAGTGCTTGTGTTTGGAACATCTGCACATCAGCCAGGTCATCACTGCCAGTAAACAACCAGTTAGTGTCTGTCCTGATGCTTTGGGACTGCCCCAGCTGCTGTACACAGTCCCACACACCACTTCCAGCCCTGGGGTTCCCCTGCTCCATGGCCCTATTGCCCCACTCTCCCCCATCTCACTGATACTCACTTAAAACTTGACATATAAAAGCTTGCTTCAGATTTCTGGTTACCAAGTGGAAAAAAATATTCACAGCCTCAGCTTTTCAGATGTCATACCGTGCATAACATAACTACCAATCCTACCACACAATAAAGGTTCATGCTAGATATGCACAGTTGAAGCAAAATTGAGGTGAGAAAAATGGTGGGCAGTAAGTTTAGCAATAGCATTGATTTTCATCATTCAAGTGACAGCTGTAAATTATATTCCTTGACATCTGGAAAGAAAGGGAATGGCCTCCTTTAATACATTTTGTGAAACAAGCTGTATTCATGTAGAGCAAAACAAATGCACCAGTCCCACTCCAACACATCACCTTCAGCCCTGGGGCTCCCCCTGCTCTATGCCCCAATTGCCCCACTTTCCCCCTGCTTGGTAATGCTCATTTTCCCTCTCTCTCTGTGTCCATGGTGGGTGCTGGGCTGCTGATTGCAGCTCCACAACCACTGCTGCTTGCCTGTTGAACTGCACTCACTCTTTGCTGCATGTCTTGTGCTGGCTGGCATGTTAGCAAGGTGTTTTTTTTCACTTTATTCAGCAGGTGCAAGTCCAATTTTATGCAAACTTTACAGAATAGCAACCCCTACAATACCTACCCTATGATTGGCAGTTTGCCATTACCCTAACTGATGTTCTGTGTGGCTTGTAATTTTGCTGTTTACTCCTCTGGCTGTTATGTCTTGCACTATTTGCTTGTTCTTTGTTCAAATAATTGTAATATGTTTCCATTCTTTGCCCTGTACGGTATGATACCAAGTTCCTTGAATTTGAAGTATTTTCTTGTCTTGTCGTGTCTTGTCTTTATTGTATTGTATTGTATTATACCCTTTGTGCCATCTTTATGTCCCGGGTCATGCCTGAAAATGGTCCTTGGATCAGTGCACCTACTCAGTAAACAAATAAATAAATAAATGAAACAAGTCCAAGCTAAGCAGCATCCATGTATCAGCCAGGTCATTATAGCCAGTCAACACCCAGCTAGTGTCTGTCCTGATGCTCTGGGACTGATGTCGCTGCCCCTGCTGCCACACACAGTCCTACTCCCACACACCACCTCTGGCCCTGGGGCACCCCTGCTCCATGCCCCCATTGCCCCACTCTCCCCCTGCTGTCTGATGCTAGAGGTGTGCTAAAATTAAATTCCATGGGTGGAATTCAAGAGAAGTCTGACTTTTGTTTCCTTGGAAGTTTGGAAATTGATTTCTGAACTTCCGCAGAAATTCCATCCGAGGCAGCAATCATCTAACCCAAGCCCCTGGTGGTTAGTACTCCCTCCTACCACCCGCCTCACATGTAAAAAATATCCCCGATGGCTAGTGGTCCCTCCCCTCCATCCACTGGCCACTGCCAAAATTGTACAGTACCCCCCCATCTCCATATTGTATTCTAATCCCTGGTGGTCTAGTTGTAATTGACAAAAGTAAGTGACCCCTTGTCCCCTTCCCATCCCTGATCCCCAGTCCCATAATTTATAGCTATCCCTGGTGGTCTATTGCCCCCAACCCCCACCCCAGCAGGTGCCCACTACCCTGCTCCCACCCCCATTGTTAACCCTCCAGAGTGGGCTGACCGGCACAGCCCTTCTCTCTCCTCCATGGCTGGCCTGCCAACTGAGCTTTATGAATGGCGTGTTCCTGTACAGAAGCATTGCTCATTCATTGACAACTCAGTAGGCAGCCAACATAGAACACAGCTGCCTGCCCACTGAGCTGTCAATGAATGAGCACGCCTCGTACAGGAATGCGCTCAATCATTAAGCTCAGTTGGCGGGCCGGTCATGGAGGAGAGAGGAGGGCTGTGGATATTATCTCCAGCAAATCTAAATCAGAATTAAAACAGCACCTCAATAAATATAGTATGGCAGGTTTTGATATTAGTTATTGTAAATAAAGCCACAGGTGCAACTATGGGTGTATAGCCTTCTAGCACCTTACGGTTCTAAGTGAATCTTAGTGACCTGGCTCTAAAACATATAAAATATGGTATTCTTGTTCTTTATTTTCTTACCTTCTCTCTTCCTTGCTTACTGACAAAAAGGTAATATGTGCCGTGCCTTGGGTTTCTTATTTATATTGCTCTGCTGTTTGTCAGTTATAGTTGTTTTCTCATATCTCAGACCTGATACTGGCTGAATAAAAGCAGTAAGCTGGAGCAGTACTATTGGTCTAAAACTTCCTGCAGCAATTCAGTGCAGACTTGAGTCAGTCTCTGCTTAGTTTATTTGCAATAGTAATAAGCAGTAGAAAATATAGACACAACAAACAAAAATAAAATGTTCCAGATATACATACTGCACTTGTATACCACAATAAATCCCACCTCCTGCTCATTGTCTGTTAGGAGGTTGGTTACCTGGTGTTTGACTATGTGGATGTGGTCTGAAATGCTGTCTCTAAATCATCCCTAGCCAGGCTGAAGCCACATTTTAACTCCTTTCATTTCACCCTCAACTGTACTACTTGTACCCACCACTGCTGCCTCAACTCCAGTCCCCCCCTTGATTCCCATTGCCTTTCATGTAGTGCTACCTTTCTCTCCTAATTCTGGTTTAGCTCTCTCCAGTGCTGTCTCTGTCTCCTCACTCCTCCCCTCTTCCTATTCCCTTTACTCCTCTTTCCTGTCTCCGACTTCCTGTGGGCAACTTTTCTTTTCCATTCAATATCCCCTCTTCTGGATCAACCTTCCTTCTGTTCTCCATTTCTCTTCTTCACTCTTTGTGTTCAGAGCCATACTCTGTAACCTCCCCTTTCATACCTGCTCCTTCCAGTCCCCAGTCCCCCTTCTCCCTATACTTTTATGTTCTGTTAAAAAAAATACAGAAGATAGATAGATATATAGATAAATAGACAGACAGATACAGTCAGACAGACAGACAGACAGACAGATAGATAGATCGATAGATAGATAGATAGATAGATAGATAGATAGATAGATAGATAGATAGATAGATAGATAGATAGATAGATAGATAGATAGATAGATGGATGGATGAATGTGTGTGTGTGTGTGTTGTGCTTACTGGTATTTTGAAACTTTGTTTTGGCTCCTAATTTGTATAATTTGCACATTCAAACTTGAATTATTGTAAACATCAACTACATGTCAATTTTGCCACTTTATCCTCATTTTTTGGCACCATTTTAATTGTATTATCTATTTGGGTCTACAGTTTTTCTGCTGTCTCCCAAATTACGCCCCCACCCAATAGGTTGCATCTGGAAAGGAGCCTTGTCTTGGCAGCCGTTTCCTGGCTGACACATTAAATAAATGAAAACAAATGAGAAAAAAAGAAAATTGTATGAATATCATACATTTCAGAAATCATAACCATTAGTAAAATCAATAATGTCATATATTTAATTTAGGAAAGCACAGTTTTAAGCATGCCTCTTAGTTGCTGCCTATAATCAGATCTTTTTAGCTTAGTTTACTTGTTGTCAGCAAACTTTTTTAGATTTCTATCTGCTTGACCTCTGAAGTTACATTTTTTTCAATGTGGAAGCAGACCTGAACCACCATCCATTTCCATAAATTGTATATTTTACTGACTCGAGCTGAGCTGACTATGGAATGGTTGAAAAGATCTTTCTTTAAGATATCTCATCCATTGGTCTACACCTTTGGACCTATGAACTATCAGCATCAGGACACTCAGAAACTTTGGTAGACAGAGGCTGCCAGCAGTAACCTGCAGCGTCACTGCCTATATAACGTGGGTTGTCGCAACACTTCTCAGTTCTTTCTCCTGCCATCGAGCATCCTTGTCAGACCTGCTGAGAAACAACATCAAAATAACCATTGTCATTTGTATTTTGTTTTCTTCTGTATGTATGCATTTTCATTGTTGCTGTTTCCTGCCAAAGAACAAAGATCCTTAGATCCAATATTGTTCTGGCAGCTACAAAATATACAAGGAAGACACTCACAGTATTTGTGTGAGTTGTTTGGGCCTGTTTCACATTGTGAGGGTCTGGAAGATTTAGCAGAGTTTCAACCAGGTTGCAAGGTGACACCAACGGAAGGCCAAAGAAACCTTCCTTGACCCAAAAGCATTAAAAGCCATGGAAAAGGCTGCAAGTTCTGTTCCTTCTTTTCCAATGCTGCTGACCAGGAAATGGCCGTTGAAGTTGAAAGACAAAGAAATGTAGTTGTCAAAACCCTCCTCTTCTTCCAGCCTAAGCACAAGCAGAAACATAAATCTGCTTTGCCAGCGATGCTGAAATCACCATTGATATCAGGCATTTCCTAGTTACCTGCTGTGGTGGCATTGACTACAGTCTCCCCCCCCCATCAGAGAGACACCCAAACTGGGCTTGGCTCATGCACTGTCATGCCTACTGTGGACAGTACACCACCACTGTCATTGGGCTCTGATACTTCAACACAGGTAGTCTCGCCCCCTTTTGGGGTGCCATCAACTCTTAGGCTATGCTGGCATCATTTCTAGATGTGATTCATCACTTTCTACCATTGCTACCACCGGCAGTAGGTCTGCTGTTGACAAGACCACCTGAACAAGGCGTTCGAATTCCAGAAGCATGCTGATTCCTCCATCTCAGCTACTGTCAGTGTTGTCCGCTCCTTCTGTGGCTCACATCATCATTCCTGATGGTGACAACATGGTAGAATATAATCCCGACCTCATGAACATTGAGGAGGAATACATGGATGATGATTAGTTTGAGGAAGGTAACTTGCCTTCTAGTTCTACCCTGTCATCCTATAATGAAGACTCTGTGGTTTATACTCCCAGGTCTCCCTTGATGATCCATCTTTTTAGGCTATGCTTTAGTGAATACAATCTATCACTTTTTTGCTGTTGAGGAGGAAGATTCCACTAAAAGGCATCTCATGGAATTTTTGATAGTTCCTTCCACACCTTCAGTTACTATTCTTTCTGTATATCTTGCACTAGATGATGCCACCTTTTGCTATTTGGCATAGGCCCCATACCATGCCTGCAGTTTCAAGGAAGGTGGATAAACAGTACCCTGCTCCGTCTGTTAAGCCGTATTATGCTGCACAGCCTGACACTTTCTCTGTAATCATTATGGCTGCTTATGGTCATTCTTGGGTCCCTAGACACATGACTACTTTACCTCCAAATAAAGAAACTAGGAGGTTGGATATAATATGAAGATGCATGTCTCAACATCCTTAGGCCTGCAGATTGCTAATTACCAGGCATATATGATAAAATATCAGAATGGCCTACAGAAGTCTGCACATACAGCAGCACAGGCATTACCAGACAGTTCTGCTAAGACTGACTTGCTTAAAGTCATGTCAGCTGATTCTGAAGTTGGCAAACATCTGCTGCCTTCAGCATATGATGTTTTCGATGCCTCTGCTTGGGATGCAGCCCCTGGTATCTGCATTACACATCATGCCTGGCACAAGGTACAAAGGACCAAAAAGAGTACAACTGTGAAGAAACTAAAAGAAAAAACAAATAGTGCCACACTAAAGAATGCAAACCACAACCCACACATTTTCCTATAACACCCTCAGTGGCAGACTTCCAGCACAAGAACTACAGTATTTAGCTAAAAATACACATTTTTGCACATTGTTTTAATCAAACAAAAGTGCACAGTGTCCCTTTTAAAGCAGCATGGCAGCTGTGTTGGCTCTGACCAGAGTTTGCTTCCTCAGCTAACATACCAAAAACAACAAATTGTATTTTTATTACTAAGTAAATACCTTTCAGTCTCTTTAGGTTTCTCTTTTACAGAGACAGCTTGTTGGTTGTTTTATATTTTGGGGGGCTTTTCAACAGAGGGAAAACAGATCAATTTTAATGAATCATTGATGAATGAGTTGCTAGAAATATATATCTGCAGCAGTAAGCCCGGCCTGATCCTGGCATTCAATAGGGATAATACAGCACATCAGGGCAGTAGGAGCAGGACAAAAATGTATTGAATTCAAAACCAGGTCTCACATATGCCTCTAAATTTGGAATGTTAAGACAACAATCCTAAGTGCAAGTGCTTTTTAATGATAACTTTTTTTATTGGAAAACAACTTCATGAATGGTCTGCTCTAAATAACCTGTCAATGCTGGTTAGGGCAGGGGAAGTACCTTGTTTCTCATCTGATCCTGAGTAATAGAAATTAACACATTAAATTACAGTAGATTCAGAGTTCTTCCTCGCTGTCTTCCCCTTGGTTCCTGTATGAGTAGACTTGGAGACATACCTAGCTTCTCTATCCAGGGTGGCAGGGCAGCAGCTGCCTGAAGTAGACCACAGGCCCCAGCAGCAACCACTTCCTCTACTGCATAAGACTGGCTGCCTGGTGGGTCTGGAGTTGCTGTCCTCCAGCATGCAGCCCTCTCTCATCCAGCTTGCTAGCTTGCAGAATTTCTGGTGCTCCTCACCTGAATCCCAATGCTCATATTGGACTGACCCTGTGTTTGGACTGCTTCCTGATAGTACCTTCTGAGTTCTTCTGCAGAGGTGGTAGCAGCCCCAGCACACATCAGCCTGGGCCTTTGGTGACCTCACTTAATGACCACTACCACTATTTATTTATTTAGTTTTTGTTGACCGGGAAAGGAGGACTAGACAATTCTGTCTATTTTTAGCCTCATTCCAGGGGACAAGGAGATGGATGCCAACTGACATTAAACCAGATTAAGCAGCTGGTGGTATTTTTAGTGAATGAGGGAAATTTGGCCAGGACACTGGGGAAATTCCCCTACTTTCCAGTAGGGGAACCTCTGACCATCAGAGGATAGCCAGCTCAGTGTCTGGGCAGATGGAGATGAAGGTGATGTGGATGTTTCGGCAACTGGGGAGCTGGTCTCCTCCCCTGCTGTGGCAGTGCAAGAAACTGAAGTTATTTTGGTAAAAAAATCGAGTGCAAGTGAGGTCTGGCAGACTGAAAACATTAACATGGTAGAGGATGCTTTAATGGATGTCACTACAGTAAAACCAGCAGAAACAGAGAATACATTCACCATGACCACAAAAGTACTGTCGACCACTGAAATTCAAGCACTTTTATTGCAAGAAGAAGAATCCTTCAATCGGAGAAGACGGGAGCTTTCAGATGCTGTGAAAGAAGCTGCAGCAGGTGACAGCGAGGCTCGCTTGGCCTTACCTAGCAATGCAAGCCCTCAGTTTATTTTCTCCAAAGAAACCAGTGGCATACCGACAGAACACTCAGTGGATGGTATGGTGTATCAAACTGCCTCTCACGGCCAATCTATGGTGACAGTATTTTTGTTCGCTGCTCGCTCCAGAGAATCAAATGGTAAAAAAGCAGTGAAGCCCTCAGACAAGCAACAGAGTTCATGGGCTGACAGGTCTGCTTCCACAGAAATCCCTGGTCCATCAAGCAGGATGGGTGCACCTGGCTGAAACAGGTAAATAAATTTCTGGATTTTCTCCCATAAAAATACTGGGGGTGGCTATGTTTGGTCTTATAAACACTAAAATAAAGCAGGACACTATTGGGGGCTGTACTGATAATAATAGTAACTGTAGTACTGGTATAAATCTAGACAGCAACCCGATGCATACGGAAGGGAGTGCTGAGATTCCTGTCTCTGACTCACTGCAGGCATTACCCATGGTGTTAACTTTGACTCAGAATCCTGTTTTACAGATACCGAATGTTACAACCCCCCACTTCCCTCCACTACCACTTCTGAATGAAGGGAAGATCGATGAGTAAGATATCACTCTCTACTGAACATTTATCTGAACCAAGGACCACAGAACAACAAGAGGGCCCTCCACCTATACCTAACCAAGAACAACGAGAAAGTAACTCCAGATCTTATGCCTCATTTTTTCAGACTCCTATGTATGCTGCAAAAAGACATAATAGATAATAGATAAAGACATAAAGATATAATTTCATATAGATTATACAATTAAGAAAGTTAGTAGACGTTTGTGTGCTCTTTATAGAATCAGAAACTGTATGGATGATAGAGTGAGGAAGCAAGTAGCTACAGCTACATTGATTCCTCTGTTGGATTATGGGGATATTATTTATATGGGGGCAACTTTAACCCAGTTAGCTAAAATAGATGTTCTTTTTAATAAGATAGATAGGTTTATTTTGGATGTTCCTAAGAAAACTCATAGAAGAGAGTTATATCAGTCTTTGAACTGGATGAATCCACATGATAGAAGGACATTACATGTTTTGATATATATGGTCAATTCAGTAAGGGGTAAAGTACCAGAATATATTAATGATGAACTCCAGGTTAGGATAATCAGGGGAGGTCTACGCTCTGCGGAGGGTATGGAATATGTTTTGCCTAGAAGAAGGACAGATATGGGTAGAGAACAGTTTTTCTATCTGGGTCCCAATATATGGAATTCATTGCCAATCCATCTTAGGCCACTTAGTTTTAGTCCTAACATAGGAAAAATAAAAAGTTGGTTCAAATCTGAAGCTGGTAAAAGGTTAAATGTTGAGTAATTGTGTATATTATGCTCCAAATATGTTGTAAAGTTGCACTTTATGAATGGGAATGTATGTCATGTATATGTAGTTTATTTGTATGGATGTTAGTGTTACTGTAATTTAAATATTGTGGTGTTGTTCTATATGTAATTTTTGTGGTACTTTTTTATGATGATGTCAACATGAATGTCTGCACTAAGGACCTCACTGGAAATGAGCTTGTCTCAGTTGAGTTTCCTATTCTCTTGCTTGTCAGTTGAATAACATTTTTACTACTACATAATGCAGTACTCTTCTTGTATAAAGGGAGGATGGAGGTGTTTTCAGATTGGAAATTTGTGGACAGGACTTTGTTGAAAGACAGTTTACATTTTTACTCTTCTGAAATTTATGCACTTAAACATGTTTCAGGGATGTCTATTTTTGATGTGAGTTTTAAACTCGAGAGTGGGCTAGAGAAGTTTTGAGAGAGATACAATAGTGTTAAAACTTCTCCTGTATGGTCACCTTTTTAAGTCATTCCTTTATCTAGACCTGCACATAAAATCATAACAGTCCTATTTAAGAATGAGGGAGTCAGCGTCACTGCTCTGACATTTTGGCTCAAGCAGAGATGTACAGTTACAGGCCACCCAGAAGCCATTTTTGATACTGAGGATATTTGGACTGGGGGTTGATGAATAAGGGTAATTTTGAGATCAAATGAAACGGGGTTTCAACATCTGCCCAACTCTTTTTTTCCTAGGCAGAGACAGAGGTGTCATGTTTTATGCAGGACAACTGAAAAACCTGCTACAAATGTGGGATGCCTGGCCACTTTAGTAGTGTTTGTGACAGATTACATTGCACTCTTTGCAGCAGCCTGGGCCATACCAGTGGATAAAGAAGGAATACAGTGATGTGTAATTTGTGTGGGATGAAGGGACACTCTTATGCTACATGTCCCAAAGCTGCACAGAGACAGGCATCTAACACTGACTTCAATGAACAGAGGCTTCTGATAGCAGTGGCACAAAGAGCTCATTCTACAACCGTCCCTCCATGCCCTGCTCCCACCCCTGAGCAAACCCAGACTCTGTGACATGAGCTGGTGGAAGAGGGGATTACTGATATTGCTGACCCCCCTTCCGAAATGAGGACAGTGATGTGAGCACATATGAGGAAATAGTTTCAGAAGTGCCTATCACCAGTCTTTCACACTCTCAGACAGATAAAATGGCTATGCCCCCTCCACTTCCCCCTCCCCCCATCCCCGATGCCACATTGGTAAGACAGCAACAGCAAATGGTAACCAGGAGAAGACAAACATGGAGCCAGCCAGCATCTAAGGTCCCCAAAAGCATTACTACTCTTACACAGAATAGGTTTCAAGTCCTACAAAAGACCACTGACCCCTCTGACACTGAATCAGAAAGTTCCCAGGTGGGCCTAGATGAAGCAGACGGGTACTCTGATATTGAGACAAGTGACACTGAAGAAAGGACACAACCAAAATCTAAGCTGAAAAACAGGGAAAAAAACAAAATCTGCAAAAAGATCCCCCTTCCCGTAAATGCCTTCTCTCTTTTAATTTAATGCTTGCATCTCTAACATGCTGTTCTATAAATATGAATAGTATCAAAAACAAGCAAAACAGCTATCATTTTTTTTACATTTAAAATCTACCAAAAATTATATTTTTCTACAAGACACGAGACTTCATACAGTGACTAAAATAACACATGCAACCAAATGATGGTGTTCTGGGGTCTCTTGTTGGTCCCTAGAGTTGGAATCCTGTTCAGGGATTGCTATACTCTTCAATAATATCACAGTATTAGTTCTGAAATTAATTCATTTAATACCAGGTAGGGCAATGATTCTGGGCATTGTATACCAAAACTCAATTTTTTTTTTTTAGTTAAATATTTTATTGGTTTCCAAATATAATGCATTTGACAAACATGGTACGTACATTATGGAAATGTCTTTTACAAACAAGTATATCATACTTCAGTCTGCTTGGGTAGCTATGGTTACATACTAAGAAGCTTTGATGTTGAAACCTTTAATTTAATGTGAAAGACAGACATATGCTTCCTATACATCATCTCCACACCTATGCCCTGACTTTTACATCTTGTTAAGGATCTTCCCTCTCTAAATATCACATATATAATCTGGGGTCTGACCTGAGGTCTGGATTGCGCACATATCTGCACTTCGCAGTAGCGTAAGAGAGGAACCCACATGTCTAAATCCTGGACACATTTTCGACAAAGGACCAAGTAGGAGGTATCGCTGCTGATGGGTGCCAAGGCATAGATGACCGGAAAGTCGTACCTTCCAGTGGTCTCCTTTGTAACATATACCTAAGATAAAAAAATTAACACAAGAGTAACCAAATAATCATAAACAGTCATTATATCTCCTCTCTCCTTATATAACTGTCCTCATGTACTTGCCTTCCAGTGCGAAAGAGCATCATATCCTTACATGTAAGACACAAAAGAAAAAGTACCATACTGCATAAGTACAGGAAACACTTTAAACAGAACAGAGAACAACAAAAAGAACAGAAATCCTAACTCAAAACTTATTCTACTGCTAACATCACCTTGTCTTACATACTTAATAAAATAGTATGTGTGTCAGATTAGTTTTAAGGTTAGTGGTAAAATACACTGGCCCAGATATTCAAACTGTGCCAGGCTATGGCGCAAGCTTGGGCGCAGCTCAACTTAGCTGCGCAGGGGTGTGGACTGGGCAATATTCAACAGAGCTGCACCATGGCTCAGCAGCGTTGAATATCGCACCCTGGTCACCTGCAGTGTGCATGGCGCAGTGGTACTGTGCCAGCGCAAGTGGCCAGAGTGGAGCATGGGGATGCGCTAGTGCAAGTTCCATTGCACTATGCACAGCAACCGCGATATTCAAAATTTGACATGCAAATGGGGGCATAATGTATGCAAGGAGCAAATGGGGCCATTTGCATGTTATTATGGCCCCATTTGCATGCAGGTGTGCCGATGCCCAACGACTTGCACCTGGCGCCCTGCCAGGCAGCAGCCGTTGGGAACTGATTCCCCCTGCAGCCGGCAATGTGCTCTACTGCCTGATTGCGGGCATTAGTATAAAAAGTATAACTATGTCCAATATTCCTGGTGGTCCAGTGGACTGCTGCCTGCCCAATCATGGGCATTTGTAATAAAACAGATATTCCGTCCAATATCCCTGGTGGTCCAGACCAGGACCGCTGCCTGCCCGATCGTGGGCATTTGTAAAAAAAAATGATAAATGTCCAGTATCCCTGGTGGTCCAGTGGACTGCTATCTGTCCGATCACGGGCATTTGTAGAAAAAGTGATAAATGTCCAATATCCCAGGTGGTCCAGTGGACCGCTATCTGCCCGATCGCAGGCATTTGTAGAGAAAAAAATATGTCCAATATCCCTGGTGGTCTAGTGGTATCCCCTCACCCACCCACTGAGCCCCACCACCCCCTCCCCAGGTCAGCTGGCAGGTGGCAGCACCCCACCCGCCTGCCGCCCGCCCGCCTGCCGACTGACACCGTCAGTAGGGCTGTCGCCGATGGTCCACAGCGTGAGCCAATGGGCATGCACCATGCCGTACCACATTCAGATATGTGAATGGGATCATATCTGAATGTGTAGTGGTATGGGCTGCACTCCATTAACTACGCTGTGGACCAATGGACGTGCAACTACGATGGTGTCGGTCGAGAAAGCAATGGCATGGCGAAAATGCTGCTGCCACCGGCGACCAGGGGAAATGAAACGTGAAACTCAATGAAGCGAGTGAGGAAAATGCTAAACCACCAGGGATAATGTGTTATTATTACACTACCACCGTGCCTGCGTCGGTTTGAAACTAGCGGTCACTGAACCACCAAAATATTGTCGCACAAATATGATCGAGCGAATAACTGATCCACTGAACACCACCAAAAAGAATAATGAACATTTATCACCCTACTACAAATGCCAGCGATCAGCGAATGAAAGTGCGCCAGGTGCAGCTGGAGTTCGGGTGGCTACCCACAGCTGGCAGCTGCCGTGTTCGCCCCTGCAATGTGGCAGCTCACCTGTGGGTGGCCACCAGTTGTTCCTTTTTTTTTGGATCAACTTTGTGCTGGCGCGTATGGGGTTACGCATGCATGGCACTGCATGCCCGGCTGAATATCGGGCTGTGCAGGGTATGCGTAAACGCTCACCTGTGCTCGCATACATTACTGATACACCAAGATCGTGATTTGTGCCGTGCTGCGACTTTTCCCTTTTGAATACCGCGCTGGGACGCATCAGTGGGTTGTGCATGGTGCAACACTGTTGTGCCATGCGCAACCTTCTTGAATATCTGGGCCAGAATATGCAATCAGTGGTACATCATCACCATGGCATCTCAGATTGACTCATTATACCATTCAGCCCACTTCTGCCCTGGCAGCTAAGTAGGCCATATATGGGGGCCAAGACTGCTGAAATCTGGCTTTCTGATCTAGCGTACTATGGGACCTTCTGTCTGGCTCATATAACTGGGGAAGAGATGCAAAAATGTCTCCCGGAGTAGGTATATTTAGAGTTCTCCAGTTTCTCAGTATAATCCTTTTTACTTGCATGCTTAGTAGCATTAGCCACCTGAAATGCCGGCGTAATGGGGGATGGGATTCTGACTTCATGCCCAGCAATAAAAGAGGAGCATTTAGAGGGACCTGTGTCCTCAAAATCTTGGTGGTTTCTACACTTATGACTTTCCACAGTGGGGCTATCAAAGGGCCTTGCCATAGAATGTGAAATAGATTTCCTCCCGGGTTTTGGCACCTTCAACAGTTATCTTACTGGAGAATTTGGCCTTTTTCAGTATCTCTGGAGTTCTGTACCAAGAGTGGAGTATTTTGTTATGAATCAACCTGCTACGAGTGTCCCTATGTGCCCTGTGACCTGTTCACTAGCATTGCCCCCAGCTTTTTTCTGAGATTTGAATTTGCAACATCTTTTCCCACTTAATCCAGGAAGCAGAGGTGGAATTGGGGAGAGTGTCTCTAAGAGATGTATAAATCAATCCAGCCAGGCCCTTAGATACGTGTAATCAATTATCTATATTCGTGTAACCAATTATCAATATTCAAAGAGGGGGGTTCTCAAGTCAGAAATTTGGCAATAATTGGTTTTAATGCTGCTCTTATTTGAAAGTATCTCCAGAGGTCAGATTTGGGTGTGGACCATCTCCCACATATATTAGCATATGTGTCAACCTTTAAGGTATTCAAATCCAGAAGATCTCCCACATACTTGATGCCTGCCATCTGCTATGTTGGCCACATCACTGTTTGGTCATCTATAGTGATATTTGGATTGTGCCAGATTGGGGTGAGTGAAAGGGGGGGTAAGAGAAAAACCCAGTTTGTGTTGGAGTGACTGCCAATAGGTATGGGCAGCATTTACCACAGGGTGAGATTTTAAATATGTGGGGAGCCTAGAGTACAAGAGAGATGACAGAATAGGGGTATTAGCAATATTCTGTTCAATCTCTAGCCATTGCGGGGTTGTCTGCGTTGCCATCTGAAACCATCTCAGGGTTTGGGAGCATTGGTATGCTATTTTATATCCCTCCATCCAGGGCAGCCCCCAACCTCCCTGAGTCCAGTGCACTCTAAGGGTATTTCTACTATAACGAGGTTTGTTTCTACCCCACAGGAAAGAACCTATCATCCGGTCAATGATCTGCAGCCATTTTCGTAAGAGCTTC
Organism: Neoceratodus forsteri; assembly: GCA_016271365.2. Classification (NCBI taxonomy): domain Eukaryota; kingdom Metazoa; phylum Chordata; order Ceratodontiformes; family Ceratodontidae; genus Neoceratodus; species Neoceratodus forsteri. Next base: position 1,093,273,275 of record CM057458.1, read on the forward strand.
AAGGGGATGTGGGAGAACAAATGATAAAATCTAGGGGCCATAGCCATTTTAAAAGCTGCTATCCTACCCACCAATGAGAGATTCATTTTTTGCCAACGCTCTAGTTCTCTTTTACATTCGGATATCAAAGGTAGCAGGTTGTTATCCCACCACTTTTCAATCTGGGTGCTTATTTTAATACCCAAATATGTTATAGTGTTTTTTGCCCATTTAAAACCTACGTTAGGTATGGATTGTTGACCACAAAGATCATTTAGGGAGAATAATTCTGTTTTGGATGTATTAATTTTAAGGCGGAGATTGTTGTAAACTGGTTTAGTAAAGAAAGTAAAGCAGGGGTGGCGTGTTGTACGTTGCTTAGAGTGACCAGTAGGTCATCTGCATATAGTAATGTAGAATATTGTGAGTGGCCAATTCTTATGCCCTCTATCATCGGATGTTGTCGATTTGCAGTTGCAAGAGGTTCCACAGCCATTACAAAAAGAAGAGGGGAGAGGGGAGAGGGGGCAGCCCTGTTTAGTGCTTCTATACAAATTAAAGGGTGCAGACAATCTCGAATTAGTCAGCACTTTGGCTTGAGGTAATGTATAAAGCATTTGAATTGCAGCTTTAAATAGAGGGCCACATCCGAAATGTTCTAGGACAGCAAGCGCATAGTCCCATTCCACCGAATCAAATGCTTTTTTTGAAGTCTATTGCAAGGGCTGCAGCTGGGGTTCATAAATTTTTGGTTTGGTGTATGAGACTGAGTAAGGTGCGAAGATGGTCAGCACTATATCTACCCTGTATAAACCCTAACTGTGAGGGGTGGATCAAGGAAGGAAGCACTGGGGTCAGTCTGTTAGCAAGTGCCTTGGCAAAAACTTTGCTGTCAGCGTTTATTAAGGAAATGGGTTGATAATTGGCCGTGTTTGTTGTATCTTTGCCCTTTTTAGGGAGTACTGTTATTATGGCCTCTCGAAATGTGTCTGCCAATATACCCCCATTTCTAGCTTCCGCGTATACTTCGGTTAGGAGGGGGTAATCAATGGGGATATTGCCTGCTAAAAATCTACTGGAAAACCATCTCCCCCAGGAGCTTTCCCAGCTTTAAGGGCTTTTAAGGCCTCCGCTATTTCCGTTTCCATGAGGGGTCCCTCCAGAGACTCTCTCTGTTCAGGAGTCAGCCTAGGAGTGTTAATTCTGGCAAGGAACTGAGATATATCCGGGGGGGGCCCGTTCTTGAAGTAGCATATAGCTGGGAGTAAAAGTTGTGTGTAATCTCATTTATCTCCTGAGAGTTAGTAGATACAGCCCCCATCCGAGGGTCCTTTAGTCCTGCTATATGCCTATTCATCTGTTGTTTGTGCAGTTGGTATGCCAGTACCTTGCCACTTTTGTCACCCCCTTCCCAGTAGGTGTGTCTAAGCTTAAGAAGTGCCAGATCTACTTTCCTAAATATCATTTCTTTAAGTTGTACCCGAAGGCGATATTGGGACGGATGTGGAGAGGGGGAAGGCATTTGTTTAAGATTCCGTTCTGCTGCTTCCAGGGCATTCTTCAAGCGTATTACCTCTTGTTCTCTTTTCTGCCTCCTATGCTTGTTGTAGCTTATAATTTTACCCCTCATGTTAGCTTTATGTGCTTCCCAAGTGCTCCCTGCAGATGTATCAGAGACAGGGTTTTCTTGCAAGAACAGGGCAGTTCCTTTCTTAGCCCACTCCACAAAATTGGAGTCTTGCACGAGGAGAGGATCCAATCTCCACGTTGAGGAACGGGAGGTATGGATTCCGAGTGTTACTATAAGTTGAACAGGGGCATGGTCGGATATAACAGTAGGAAGAATAATGGAGCCCTGTACAAACTGGGTAAGGGATTAGGATATGAGCCAAAAATCCAATCTACTAAAAGACCCACGTACACCAGATTGAAATGTATAATCTCGATCCTTAGGGTGAATTATGCGCCATATATCCACCAAGTTGAGTTCTTCACTGTGTACCACTTGGGCCCCTTTAAGATGAGGTTCCTTTCCCTGTGAGCTCCTATCCAAAATAGGGATCATCGTGAGGTTGAAATCTCCTCCAAGTATAATGTTAGTATGGGGCCCCATTAGACTTTCAATTTTACATGCTACTTCTAGGAAAAGAGCAGGGTCATCCTTGTTTGGGGCATAGAGATTGAGTAGTAGAACCTGGCCTATCGGTGTACCCATAAGAGCCATCACCCACCTACCCTGTGGATCCATCTTGCTCTGCAATATGGACCATGTGAGATTTTTGTGAAGCAAAATAGCGATCCCTCTCTTTTTTTGTATCTGCACTGGCTTCTACTGCATTCCCTACCCAGTCTTTGACCATGAGCCTCTGATCTTTTTTATTAATTTAGTTTCTTGAAGGAAAGCTACCTGCATTTTCACCCTTTTCAACTGCATAAGTACCTTTTTTCGCTTGGCGGGCGAGTTCAGCCCCCTTACATTCCATGTTACATAAGATATGTCATCCATATTCCTGGGGGTATCCTAAAATATCAGCTTGAGTACCATAAGCATTGGAGTGGGGGGCCATCCACCTATCGTCCAAGGGAGGGAATTACCTGCACAGGAGGGAGACACAGCCAGTGCCTGTCTTTGATCATGCGTCCCATCTGGTGCAACTGATTGCATGTCCAATTCTGAACAAGGTGTGTCAGCAGATTCATTAAAACAAAAATTTAAAGAACTATATACATTTATAGCACCACAGTGCCCTTTGAACAAAGTAGACCATACAGTGATCGAGGACATTGTGTCCTACACGATCTGGACTACCCGCCGAGTTGAAATTGGGGTGGGTGGGTCTCCTCTTCATCACCCTTGGGCAGCGAGCTAAGGATGGAAGGTAGTTGCACTAGTAACCATGGCTTGGTTAGGCCTACCCCACTCGAGATCCTGGGGTATGTCTGAGATAACCTAAGAGAGTACGCTGGGCTAGCCCTCAGGAGCAGGAGTTAGAGTTTTGTTTTTTAAGTTTATTTCAGCTGTTACTTCATTCATTTAATTTGTTTAATTCATTTCTTTAATTCATTTTGTTTTATTTGTTTGTTTGATTTTAGCGCATTTTGGGATCTGGAATTGTGTTTGTCCCCTCTGATTAACGTGTTTAAGGATCGAGAGTGTTAGGAACCTGGAACTGAACCAGGAACTGGAGCAGTGAGCGGAGAAGAGAATGGTATGGAGAGTGGCGCCCCAGAGTCGGATTAAGGAGGCTGACTGAGGTGGACTAAGGAGTAGCGTGTTATAATCTGGATTGTCTGGGTGAGCAGCGAGAAGCAGTGAGGAGTAAGGAGTGCTTTCTTTGCTGCACTGAACTTAGAGGAGATTCGGTGAGCAGCTAGGAGTGTGGAGTGTTTTTTTTGTTGCTGCACTGAATTTGAAAGAGTTTGGAGGACTGAGGACTGAGGGGGAAATCCTTCCCTGACCCTGACCTCGAGCCAATAGTGAGCCGTACAATGCTGCTGCTGTGGAAAGCTGTCTTGACTCTTCGCTCACCACTCGGTAACTGGTGGGCAGCCATTGTGGTGAGCAGATTTGGAAAGAAGGATCAGGTTCAGGGGGGATCTGCTTGAAGCCGTGTAACATCCGAAAGCTACCTGGTACTGGAGGCGTTGGCTGTTATTAACTAGCTAATTGTTTGAAGGAATCGAACTTTCGTCTTCTGACTGCACAAAGGAACTGAACTTTCATCCTCTGGGTATCCTGGACTGATTTCCTCTGCTCCATTGTTTCTGGTCCTTATCATGAGTTTTTTTATTTAATTTCAGTTTGCAGTTAAACTTTTTTATTAATTTTTCATAAGATATACAGACAAACCTCTTACAGTACAGTACAATGTGAGGATTTTTTTAAAGAAATTGAGGCAGCATATAATAAGAACATTGCTACAATAATACAAGGAGCTTTTGGTTTAAAATATAGTAAACAATACAGGTCATGTAATTAGCATATACTTGACATTTGTAGTGAACTTAAAGCGGATAGTATGATTAGATACGGTTTATATTAAAATGTTACATAATTATATATGATGCTGCAAAAGGGAAAAAAGTACATTCGTAAAAGGATTGTGGAGTAATAAAGAATGATTGAGAACAGAGTATAGGAAATAAAAGATATATAAGAAAGTTAAGAAGAGAGAGAGGGAAACTATAAAAAAAGGGGAAAAAAGCTAGACTACAATGATGTATCAGTAAAAGGGGAAAATCCATATATATTAAGTCCATACATTGGTGTTGGAAGATTTAGTTGATTCCAAAAATTAAAAAGCCCTGCCAACAATTGTTATATAACATGAGTCGGTCAGACAAGATATATGTCACTACGGTCCAGAGAGGCATATTGCAATAGTTGGTTAATGATACCGGAAGGTAGGGATTATGTTGGATCTCCAATGCATGAGGATTGTGCGTTTAACTTGAAGGAAGAGTATATTTAACCATCTGCTCTGGGAATATGAAATTTTATAAGAACGGTGATTAAAATACCAAGAATGCAATGTTTAGGGTCTAGTGTAAAAGGTTGACCTACCACTTTCATTGCAAATCTGTGAGTACAGTGCCAAATCTTTTGTATGAGGGACAGTGCCATAAGATATGCAATAAATCCCCATTGGGGAACTGCAGCAACAGCAATTGTTATTGTTCAATAAACCCATTTTTGTAATACAACAGGAGTTCTGTACCACAAATGAAGGATCTTGGTTTGAATGAGGGAACTGCATTTATCATTAAAAGATTTATGACAGGAGAGCCAACATCTGGACCATTGTGCATTGGTGATATTATATTGTAGCAAAGTACTCCATCTGTTTTAGCATTGACAGAGTAGTCAGGAAGGATATCACAAATATCTTTGTAAACAGTGCTATTTAAATTGGATATTGTTTTTATCCATTTAGAGATGTGCTTATCATACAGAGAATTGATAGAGAAGGGTGTGAGGTAAGAGTTGCATGCGGTGAAGCTGTAGATATTTCCAAAAATCCTGATGGGGAAGATTCCATATGCCTCGTAGGTCGGTGTAAGATTTTAACTTTAATGACTTGGGTTCAAGTATATCCTGCAAAAAGAGAATACCCTTATTTTTCCAGGTACGACAAAAAATGGGGTGATTACCAAGAGATATATGGTGGTTACCCCAGATGGGGGTGTAAGCTAAGGGTTTGGGGTTAGATTTAATATGCTTGTGAATGATTTTCCAATAGAATTTAATTTCAGTTTGGATATCTGATTTTTGGATCTTTCCCTGCTCTGTGGGTTTGCACAGTGAACTATAATTACAGACTGCTCCTGTGTACTTCAGAATATGAGACTCCTGTTTGAGGTCTGCTGCTTTTCAAGTGAAAGTGAGAGCTCATTTAAAAACCTGAATTATTGTTGTTATCTCTTGGAGAGACACGTTTTTGACTTATTTTGAGTTCAATAAGAGCGGTCTGCAGTATTGAACTGGTTTTTCACCTGTGAGAGGGGTGAACTGGTTACTGGCCAACCTAGAGCTTGGTGAAACTATGTTGAACATTTGATTTCAGACTTTAGCCCTTTTTAAATGATAGATATTGAGTTTGGATTAAAGAAATTGGTTTGCAATGTTTTTTATTCTTTGGATATTTGGGTGGTGAGAGGACTCTATATCCAGTTATTTATTTGATTATTAGATTTATAGTTTTATGTTATTGTTTGTTTGATATTGGAAGTATTTTCCTCTCTCCCCAGTGGTGAGAGGACTGGGTTGGGAGGGAATTAATTACTTTAATGTATATTGTTTTATCTCTCTTCCCCAGTGGTGAGAGGACTGGGTGAGGAGGGGGAATTTAATTAGTGTTTTGTTGTATTTGATTATATTTCTTTGGGTGGGTTTGGGGGTGAGAGCCCTTAAATCAATAGTTTGAGGTTTGTTTGGTTTTCTTAAATTGTATTTTATTTTTCATTATAAAGGGCTTTGTATTTATTTAAGCTTTAAAAGGTGGGTTAATTTTTTAATTGGGACTGTTTATTTGTTGTGTTAATTATGTGTTGGGATAACACAAGGACAGTTGGGTATTATTCCCCCTCCAGGCTCAGGGACCTTTGTCCTTCTTCTTGTCCTCCCCTACCGCCAGAAGTTCATAGATGGTATAGGGCTCTGGGAATTGTTGGAAGAAGGAGGAGGACGAGGGCTGGGTCTGGAGGGGGTATGGAAAGGAGTGGTCGGATAGGGATAGTGGAGACAAGGAGATGCCCTGGGGCAAAATGGACCCAGGAAAGGGGTCCTCCCTGTCTGGTGCCCATACCCAAGGGTTCTGATTATAGTCAGCATTGTGGCACAGTCATCCTCAGAGGCTCATCCTACTCAGGCAGGGTTGTGCAATACTCAGGCAGGGTTGTGCAACGCCAGGTCAATTAAAAACAAGATGGCTATTATAGCTGATTTTGTTGGGTCATCTGATCTGGCATGCATCACTGAGACCTGGCTGGATGAGAATGCTGGACCAGTTTTGGTGGCAGCAGTTCCAGCCAGGTACTCAGTAATACACCGCCCGTGGGTGGATTGTAGGGGCGGGGGTGTTGCTATCTGTTTTAGATCAGAACTGGGCCTAGTGGAGGTACCAGTGGGAACTACCAAATCCTTTGAATGTATCATAGGCGAGGGTGTGGGGCGCAGGATACTTCTCGTATACCGTCCACCAGGTGATGAGAATGTTTTCCTGCGGGAAGTCGCAGACTTCATTGTCGACCTGACATTGGGGTCCCCCAGATGGTTGGTTGTGGAGGACTTCAATGCCTGGGTCGACGATGAACTCTCGCGTTTTAGTCAAGACTTCCTCCAGTTAATGATTTAACTGGGCTTCACACAGGTTATTTCTTCCTCGACCCATATTGGTGGTCATTCATTGGATTTGGTGTTCCTTCTGGGGATGGAGATATCCGACTCGGTGGTGGAACCAGCCAGATGGTCGGAGCATCACTCCATTGGGTTCAGCTTTGAGGCCACCTCTAGTAGGTCAGTCCCTATGGAATTGGCCCGGTACTGCCCTTTAAGGGGTGTTTCCCCAGATGACCTGATGGTGGTGGTGCTGGACCTATCAGGCTTACCGAGAGAGTGCATGGATCCAGGAGAGCTGGTACTTGCCTATAATAAGGCGGTGGCAGGGGCCCTGGATTCCATTGCTCCTGTTCGTGTTCATCCTCTCACTCTTCACCCCAGGTCTCCTTGGTTCGATGAGACCTTGAGGGAGTTGAGGAGAGTCGAACGAAGGTTGGACAGAGGTCGGGTCTGGATTGTGACAAACTTAGTTTGGTGGACCATTATGTGGTCTATCAATCCACAATCTCTCGTAAGAAGGCAGAATTTCTGTCCAGAGAGATTGCAGCTGCACAGAATAGACCAGTTCAGCTTTTCCGGACTGTGGACAGATTGTGCAATCCAATCTGTCTTCAGCCCAGAAGAGCTTTTTCTCTAGAACGGTGTGAGGAGTTTGCTCTATTCTTTTCAGATAAGGTTGCCAAAGTCAGATCTGATGTCCACTTGACCCTCTCCAGTGGGAGTTGTGACGGTCGGCAGGAGATGTCAGACACCCAGTTTGTGTGATCTGACTTCAGCCTCCGCACAATCAATGACATTGTGGTGATCATTCAATCACTGCGTCCAACCAACTGTGGTTTGGACCCAGGCCCCACACATCTCTTAGTGAGTTGTGTGGATAAAATCGGCCCTGTCCTTGCTGAGATAGTCTGGAGGTCCTTGGAGAGGGGGATTTTTCCAAATCCCCTTAAGGAGGCTGTGGTTCAGCCCCTTCTTAAGAAGTCTTCCTTGGACCCGGACTGTCTGACAAACTACAGGCCTGTCTCTAACTTACCCTTTGTGGTTAAAGTTATTGAGAAGGTGGTCGCATCGCAGTTGGATGAACATTTGACCAGCCACAATGTCTATGATTCTCTCCAGTCTGGATTTAGGAAAAGGCATAGTACAGAGACAGCTCTGGTTCTGGCACTAAATGACCTCCTAATAGCGAGAGATCGAAGGACCTGTTCCATCTTGTTCCTTTCTGATCTCTCTGCAGCGTTTGACACTGTGGACCATGGCGTGCTATTGGAACATTTATGATCTATCTGTGGACTGTCTGGTACAGTCCTCAGCTGGTTTCGATCTTACCTCGAGGGTAGGACTCAGAGGGTGGTGTCCGGGATTTTTTCCTCGGCATCAGTCTCCCTATCCTGCGGGGCACTGCAGGGTTCCATTTTGGCACCCATGTTGTTTGCAGTGTATATGCTGCCATTAGAAGCGATTGTTAGGCGGTACGGTCTGGGTTTTCACTGCTATGCAGATGATACTCAGCTGTACATGTCCTTTGTTCTCGGTCAGGATGCTGCCTTTTTGGTCTTTAACAACTGTCTTGCCGAAATCCAAGACTGGATGAATGTGAGTTGGCTGCGGTTGAACCCGGAAAAAAATGAGGTGTTTGTTGTGGACCAGGGTCACTGGCAGGTGGGTTTGTTAGCTGGATCGCCCTCGGGTTTATGGCTTGGGGGTGTCCAGCTGACTACCTCAAACCGGGTCCGGAACCTGGGCATTGTGTTTGATGACTGTCTGACATTTAAATCTCAGGTGTCAGCGGTTGTCAAAACCTCTTTTTACCATCTGAGGAACATCGCCCGGGTGAAGCACCTGGTTCCTCCGACGATCTTCCTACTTTGGTCCACGATTTCGTTACCTTCTGCCTTGACTACTGCAATGCCCTTTATCTTGGGCTACCAGGGGTTGAGATTCACCGCCTGCAGCTAGTGTAGAATGCGGCAGCCAGGCTGTTGACTGGTTCTTCTAGGTCCAGTCATATAACGCCTGTGCTCCGTGGACTGCACTGGCTTCCAGTTTGCTGGCGAATCACCTTCAAGGTCGGTTTGCTGACCTATAAGGCCCTACACAATCAGTGTCCTGCTTACCTGAAAGATCTCCTTTGTCCCTACCATCCCCCCCCCCCCGTTCTCTCCGATCCACTGACAAGGGATTGCTAGAGATTCCCATGGTTTGCTTAAAAACTTCAGGGGCCAGATCTTTTAGTTTCATGGCCCCAACCCTGTGGAATTCTCTACCTCGTCAGGTCAGAAACTGCCCGACTGTCCAAAGTTTTAAAGGAGCTTTGAAAACCCATCTTTTTAGTAAAGCTTATGATGATTTTTGAATACTTTAATTTTGTTTTAACTATTTATTGTTTTATATTATATTGTACAGGTGCCTGGTTTAAGAAAGGCGCCTTATACAAATAAAGAGTGATTTGATTTGATTTGAGTTGTAAGTACACCCTCCTCTATCCCGTTACCAACATGTACCAGCTAGAGATCAGTCTGGCTCTGACATAAGACTTTATCCTATCCAACATCATTGAGAAAAACCTTCTCAGAGAGAGTTGGATTATAGTCCATAAGGCTACCTCAGTATTAGACCTGTAACTTAACCAGCCCCTCCCACCTGCACATGTTGATACTTAGACAAATAAGGGGGAGGTTTGGAGTGCCCATCCTGCCCCATCACTGGAAGGGGAGGAAGAGGTTGTCCAAACTAATATATAATTTTATACAGTACATATATCTATATGTGACGCCACAAAAAACTTGTCCCTTTAGTACAAAGTCAAGGCAGGGACTGCATGTAAAGTTAAGCTGGGGGGTGGTTCCATATGGAATAACACCCTGTCAATTAAAACTCAATCATGGGCCATAAACCATACTCCGACTTTGGGAAAGAGTAAGTTTAATGTACTTATCTAAGTTGGGTCTTGCACTGGTGTTGATTGATCTGTCGTCTTCGTTTCCTGGGTCTTCAGTGGAGGTTGCAATCGGCTGGAGCCTCTCGTTCAGTATGCAAACATGCTGGAGTGGAGGCTGTGCTTGTGATAAAGGCCTCTGACCCAGAGCATATTTCTTCTTCTATATTAGACACCTCAAGCATCATCTCCAGCTCTGGGTAGGTGGGGAAATCCTGTTTGTCTGGCTGCTTCTCCTCGCTCAGTGACGCATATCGATTGGGTGATGCAAAAATAGTGTTTATTGTGTCCGACATGTTGGTGGTGTACTGCTGTTGCTGATGGCCTGTATCCAGATGGTCCTGAGGGTGGTCTCTTTTGTGATGCTTAGTTGATAACTGTCATTTCCTGGACCTGGCCGGGAGGCCTGATGAGTTACTGGTGGCGTTTACCGCAACGTTCCTGGCCTTATACCAGGAGGATGTTTTTTCTTCTTCTTGGCCCCAATGTACAGTAGCTTCAGGTAGTTTAATCTCTGTTGCTGGCACTGGTGCAGGGCTGGTTTTAGGCCTAGCTGCAGGCCAGTTCCAATTCAGGTAGTCCATAAGGGCTTCAGGGGAAGAGAAGGATACCACAGTGCCATTTACTTCTAGCCTCATCACTGCTGGGTATTGTAGTGAAAAACGTATGCCCAGAGAATACATTACCCATCTGGCCTCAGTATACGCCTTCCGACGGAGCGCCAGCTCATGTGAATAGTTCTGAAAGATCAATATCTTGTTACTTTGCCTGACCAAGGACCCCAATTGCCTCGCTCAGTTTGAAATCCACTCCTGATCAGCAAAGTTGAGTATCCTAGCCAGACTAGGTCTGGGCCTCTCTCCTGGATTGGGCATGGGATTCAGGGTTCTGTGAGCCCATTAAATAATAAAGCCTGGGGGCAGCTCATGTTGAAGAACTTCAGATAGGACATCATACAAAAATTCCAGCACATTCCCCCGCTCTACCTGCTCAGGAAAACCCCAAATCCTTTGGTTGTTCCTGCGGCTCTGATTCTCAATTTCTTCCATTTTAGCTTGCAAGGAATGAATCATTCTCTCCTGTTCCCTGACCTTCACAGACAGAGATTCAATAGTCCCAGTATTCGCCTGTATTTGGATGCATTAGCAGTGATCCGACTATCCATTTGCTATATTGCCAGGGTAGTGTTATTAGAAGAGAGTGTTACTTCCGACATCTGTCGCATTAGTGCAGCAAACATCCCATTGACTTGCTGAGCGTCCAGACCTGTTGGGGCAAACAGGCCTTCACTATACACCATGCTGCTGGTTTGTTCATCGAAAATCATGCAGCCCACTCAAGAATTGCTGTTAAAAAAGGTGACCGTGTTCTTCCCAAAGACATCCCACCACGTATACTCAGTTCTATCATGCTTACCTGATAGAGAAGCAAGTGATATTGTGATTGAAACCACCCCGGGATGCAGATTGTGAGATTCAAGTGGCCATTACGTTGGGAGCCAAGCCACGCTCCACTCAAATTCTCATATTTTTGTTTCATTAATATTTATGCCCCACAGACAAAATCAGACAGAGTACCGTTATTCCAACAGATTCAACCTTATTTACATAATTCACATAATATAATCTGGGCAGGTGATTTTAATTGTGGCCTCTCCATTAAGGACAGAGATTCTGTAGCATCAACAAAAAAAGTGTACTGTGATATGTCTTGTTTAAAAAATATTCTCCAAACAGCTAGTTTAATAGATGCATATGATCAGACAACTTCCAAAATATATCCTACCTTTCAAAAAGGAAGCTTGGCTATAAGAATTGATTTCTTCTTTGCTAACAAAACTTTACCACTACAAAATGCTTTTATAGTACCTGTGGCGTATTCTAATAAAAATGAACTGCATTTACTAATTGGATCTCAGCCTATCCATACACATGACCCTGGCTTATGGAAGTTGAACTCTATCCTTTTAGTACACAAGGAGGTTAAGCAACATCTACAGTATTTCATTATAACCAAAAAATCAGTTTATGATATGTATGATAACCCCATGCAGTGGTGTCTAACACAAAACATGATATCACAAAATTGTTAAAATCCATAGGTAGGGCTTTCAGACATAATGATTATTTTCAATATTGAAAACAGTGTAAGCAATTACAGCATTTGATGTCTTTAGCACAAACCACAAAACATGATTTTTCAGAACAAATTAGATCAGTTAAAGAAACCATGACAGCATTGCATGACAAGCAAACACAAACTTAAAAATGCAGCAAGAATTTGGAACACAAGGGAAGCTTGCAAATATCTGTCCATTTATGAGTTGTAAAGAAAGAGTAAATAAGAAAGTATTTGAAGCAGTGCAGGGGTTAGATAATGCAATAAAAACAACACCTCAAGAAATCTTGACTGAAGTTAGCAATTATACTAAGGATTTATTTAAAGCTGAACAGGTGGATCAGAGGGCACTTTATTTATTTTAGACTCAGCTGAAGACCAATTACAGTCACCATTGTCACAGGCTACCTCATTCATTCATTCATTCAGGATCTGTGACCACATCTGAGTAAAATGCTACCCCACCAGCCATGCTGTCAGCGCACAGAGTCCAGCTGTTTGGTATCCCAAGCCCAACACCCTAATAGGTGCAGCCTACACTGTATAACATATTTGAGTGTAATACCAAATACCTACCCAATAATTATATCGCATGGAAACTTAATGCAGCACCCTCTGAAATGCTTGCAAATTATCTATTGCCATTCTCTTGTATGAAGAATGTGGGATTCTGAAGGTTGATGGTATGTGCCTGTCAAAAATGGCAGATTCTCTCGTGAACCTATTTCTCCACCTGCACCGTTCCAGAACTTTATAGGACTGTCTCACACACACACACACACACACACAAACACACACACACACACACACACACACACACACACACACATACACACACAGACACACACAGTAATACATGCCCTGCAGCATTCAGAATCACCATACATACAATCTAGCATGGATATGTGGACAAGTGGCCAAACAGCTGGTAGCTCTCTTCTATGTATTACAGCCCACTGGGCACAGGTGCCTGGGGTAGTATTTGACACTGAAATGAGAAAAATTGTATGAAGCCCAACTTTGGTGGTAGCAACATTCCAGATATTTGCCGGCATGCCACACTAGCAATGAAGAGTGTAGCAGGCTCACACATGGGTCAGAAAATGTTACCACTGCTCCTGATTAAAACTGATAAGTGACTATACTCTTGTTCCTTGAAACAGGGTTTTATTGTGAGTGATAATGACTCCAATGTCATTAAATGCATTAGTGATGATGGGTTTCTCAGGGTTCCATGTATGGCACACTGTCTTAATCAAGTGGTGCAGGAGTTTCTATCACATTCTGAAATCAAGTCAGTGTTGACTATGGCCCACTGCATCTGTGCCCACTTTACTCATTCCAGAAAGGCCCATGACCATCTAAAGCACCTACAGATCCAGAATAAGCTGCCTCAGCACTGTCTGAAGTTGAAAGCTGTCACCAGATGGAACTTAATCTACATGATCGAGAGCTCATAGGAGCAGTACAAAGCCATCTCAGAATACCTGCTCCTGCATATAAGCTGTGACAGTTCGGGGCATCAGTGTCTCTCACAACTGATCAATGGGGACTAATGGATGGTTTGATTGTGATTCTTAGGCCATTTGAACATGCTACACAGGCAGTGAGTGGGGACACTACCTGTACCAGTCAGACCATCCCATTTTTAAGGGCACTGAGGCAGATGCTGTTAAACAGCAGGTGCTAAGGGAAGGTGGAAATATGGGAAGCTGTGCCTTAATGGATCACATGCTACAAGTATTTGACTGCAATAAGCATATTTCCAGCATTCTACAGTCTGCAGGAGTTTGATATTGCCACCATGCTGGACCCACAATATAAAAAGATCTGTCATCTATACTTAAAGGTGAGTGTGATCAAGTACAAAATTGAACCCATCAGCTAATAAGATGGGTTCATGGGGCACAGATATTACAGTCACAGTTATGTAAGGCACAACATGATAGTAAACTGGGTGTTGCTACCACCTCCATTAAATGGGCTGAAATTAAAACAGGCCTGGTAACAGGAAAAATGATAATAAATCCATTTGTGGATGCTTTATCCCAGGTGGGAACTGCAGATCAGGAGGATAAGGAGGAGGAAGCTGATGATTTGGCAGAATTGTGTGCAGTGCAATGCATGGTTGATTCATATTTGGTGGACCCCAGGCACCTTAACATATTGGAAAAGCCTCTGCTGTATTGCAGTATCAAGGTCACTGACTGGCCAGCACTGACCTCCATAGTAGTGAAGCATCAAAGCTGTTCATCCTAGTTTGTCAGTGTGGAGAGGGCATTCAGTTCAATGGGGGATATTGTGCAGGGAAAGGTGTACAAATCTGTTTCCTAGAAATGTTGACATGCTAACACTTATTAAAATGAATGCAGGGTACATTCCATGTAACAGAATTATGTCTGCATTCATACCACATAACAGCAGTGGTGATGAAGAAGAACCAGAACAGCATGGTGGTATCAGCATGGGCAAACTGCCTTACATTGAGGTAAATCATGCAGTAATGGAGAAAGAATTCCCATGTGGGGACAACTCCTGTCTGGAAGACTGTGAGGGCTAATTCCTTGATGATAACTGTAGTGCATAAACAGAAAAGTGTTAGATCCCTTTATTCTTCCTTATCAGTTTAATCATTTTCTTTATGATTCAGTTTTGTTTTTCTGTGAATGTTTTACACCAAGTTGTGCTTTTATTGTATAAATCCTTCTGATAAACACCATCTGCCTTCTTCTATGTAATGTCTGCAAAGTAGAAAATATTTGAAGACTACATCAGCCATCTAGCCTGCCAGCCCACTTGCCAGCCAGCCCAACAGCCAACCTGCCAGCCAGCCCACCACCTAGTCATCCTGCCAACCAGCCCTACAGCCATCCTGCCAGCCAGCCAGTCTGTCACCTAGCCAGCCTGCCAGTGAGCCCTCCCCCTAGCCAGCCTCCCAGCCAGCATACCAGCCATCTTGCCAATAAGCCTGTCAGCCATCCTGCCAGCCAACCAGCCAGCCCACCAGCCAACAAGCCAGACCTCAAGCCAAGCCTCCTCTCATCCAGCCAAGCCATCAAGACAGCATTATCAGAAGTCCAGCAAAGACCAACATTGTCTGATGTGATGGTAAATTACTTTCATTGTTTTTCACACTACTGTTCCTCACTGTCAGCAGTGATTCTGTCATTGCACAGGAGGGGCTTCCACCTCACTTCCAAGATATAAAATGTGTTTATTTCTTTCCTTTTCTTTCCCTCTCACTTCAGACAGCACACCAGAAGCCACTGACTAAAGATGCATCTTCCTCCACCACCACTTTCTGTGGCACCATCATGCCAGTATACAGCTTGGCTATCACTGATTCGATGCTAAGTATCTGACAGTATTTTTCTGTTTTTATGTTTTAATGTTAACTGTTTCCTTTCACAGATAAACAGTGACACAGTGGCTATGCCAAGTCAGACCAAATAATTTCTCTTTTTTCTTTAATGGTAGGGAAGGGAAGGGGAAATTGTTTAACCAGGAAAGGCACACTAAGCCGAAACCTGTTTCCAAGTGTGACCTGGGTGCACAAGGAAGTTAAGTGACTTGCTCAGGGTCACACAATATGCAAGATGGGGCTGTGGGATTCAAGCCCAGGTCTCCAGACTTGCAGCTCAGTGCCCCAACCACAGTGCTATTCCTGTCAAATGGGGACAGGTATAGAATCAATGAGACTGGACGATACATTTGTTATGCAGCCACAACAGTGGTAAAGTCAAGCTAAATTATTTCTTTCTTCGTGGGTGACAGGTATGGACAGAGTGGGAATGGGCACTGGATCCATCATGCAGCCATAACGGTGGCAAAGCCATGCTAAATGATTTTTTGTCTTCACAGGTGACACACATAGTAAGACTTGAAATGGACAGTGAATATACTGGTCATGTGGTCAGTCATCCACTGTGGCCACTTTAGAAAGGTCTTCATAATTTCCTTTGTCTTCCCAAGTCTCCTCCTGTCCTGTTCTGTTCTGTTCTCACCCAGGAAGTAAGACTTCTTCTCTGTCTGAGGAACTTTCATTCCACTTCGAGGCTGGGGCATCACTAATGTGATGATAGGTATCCCTTTGAAAAGTTCTTTTAATTTTTGTTTTTCTTTCACAGGAGCATATTACAGTTTTAATAAATTCTGTCTTGTATTCAGCATCAGGTCTGTATACATTCTGCCATCAAGATGAATTCCTTGTCTTCGTACAGCAAGTGAGCCATTCCCATCTTTTAATTTCCACCAGATCGTTGATGTGGTCAACCTTGCCAACTGATGCTCAGACCTTCTCCTCCAGCTTCTCCAGAACTGTATGTGGTGTTATTACAGTCAACATATCCTCTTTATCAAGCATATTTAACAGTCCTCCAACTTTTGCCTTAATTTACTAATAGAAATAGAAACAGAAGTTGAAGGTTTCTTGGACCATCCAACTGTTCAATTAATACACAAGTTATGCAGTATGAATATTATTAGATGGTATCAGATCATTAATTCTAAAGGCTTACTCCCACTTGCAGAGATACATAAAATATGCACTCAAGTTAATTTGACATGGTGGGAGTATAAAACCTTGATCACATTGTTTAATAAACTTGAGAATCATTCTAAATACCACAATATATCAAACTGGTATATTAAATTAGCAGATCAAAGACATTAGATTACTTATTATTCTAAGACAATTATAAGGAAACTTTATAAAGAAATTACTTGTAAATCTAAAAAACAGACTTAGAATATACAGAAATGTTTGAGTGAAAAATGGTCCAAGGAAGCAAAAGAAAATGTTGCTAAATGTAATTGGGTACAAACCTGCAGATGGCTAATAAAACATAACAAATTGCAAAAAATAAAACTATATAGTCTAAAATAATAACAAGCGCATATATTTCCCTGACCAGAGTATATAAAATAGGATATAAATCAAATGGAAATTGCTGGCACAATTATAAACAAAGAGAGGACTTTTTATCACTTATTATGTGCATGCCCATATGTTAAGGAGTGGTGGAATGAAACACGACTGGCAGCTCAAAAAATCTTACATGCAAATATCCCATTGGAGTTTGCCATATTTGTTCTAAATGACTACAGCTCCTGGATTAAATAAACAATCACAAAAAATATTGGCTACTATAAATATATGTACCAAAATACTAATATTACAACACTGGAATATGCCTATATGCCCCACCTTTAAACATTAACCATGGCAAAATCTAATTTGTTGAAAATGTTGTCTATTAAGAAGTTGTTAATTAATTTCTATTAACCTACAGACCAAATAGATTCCACATAGAAACACATAAATAGAATACTACCACCTCCTTTCAGAATTTGACATTTCATTCTGCTTATTTATGAAGTCTTTAAGTATGTAATACTGAAGAATGCACGTACCTTATTAAGTGGCGTTAAACGTATTTCTTTTCTGTTTTATTTTTTTCATTGGCTTAAGTTCTTAGTAATTTATTTAGTTATCTAGTTTCTCTAATATAATGAATTATTATTAATAGTATTTGACTGCAAACTTTGTACAGATTAAATTATTACTAAAATAATAACAAAAATGCCCTCCAGCTGCTGCTGCATCATTCTACAATTTGAAATTGTGCTGCATTGGAAAAATACCTGAAACAAGAGAAATAGGAGAAGACAACAGGTATATAGTGACATACAGTATGGCTACCAATATGATTTAAGAAAAAGAAATGAAAAAAATAATACTTACTGTAGCTTACATGGTACAAAACAGTCCAAAATTGTTTATTTATTTATTTTATTTTATTTATGTAAATCTCTGATAACTGGATAAGGTGAACTGATCCTGGGGACCGTTTTCAGGCATGACCCAGGCCAAGATTTTCAGCACAGGCGTAATTACATACAGAGAAAATCAATGGGGAATACAGTGGCATTGCAATCAGAGACAGTTAAAATACAGAAAAAATGATGCGTCAGAGAAAAAAAAAACAAATAGATGTACAGAAACAGTTTACAATGTGTCAGAAGAAAATCAAATTAAATGTACAATAGTTCACAGTGAGTTGAGAAGGGTAACGATAAATTCACCGGAGAAACAAATAAATGCCCAATAGTTCACAAATTAGTCAAGGAAGGGTAACAAAATACAGTAGAAGCCACTTAATAGGGATGCCTTGGTGGTGGGCTTTTCATCCCGATTAAGCTGCAATCACCTTTAACAGAAGTGATTTAAAAAAAAATGCCATTATATCCCTTTCATCAGTTACAAAGGGAGCATGGCAAGTATGGCAAGAAGTGAGGAGCACGGTGGCGCCATAGATACCATCAATTCAGAGTGTGAGAGACAGAAAGAGAGATAGAGCAGGAAAGATTTTACAGTACAGTACATGGGAAGTTATGTTTTTTTATATATATTTTTTCTAATGTCCAGTACAGTTTCTCTCTCTCTCTCTCTCTCTCTCCAGGTTTAATTGGGAAGTGCAGCAAGAAGTGATTCTCTCTCTGCCTGCAGCACTACCAAAGCTGGACCACAAACTGAAAAAAAGAAAGGACAGTTTCGGCAAGTAGAGCAGAAAGTGATTTTAAAACAAAACAAAACTGGAGAGCTTGCAAGCAGTGATTTTCTCTCTCTCTCTCTCTCTCTCTCTCTCTCTCTCTCTCTCTCTGCACGGTGCAGGCAATTTGCATGCATGAGAAAGAATCAGAGAGGTTTCAAAAGAGGGCAAAAAGTTATTAAAAAAAACAGAGAACTACAGTATGTAGGGCAGAAATGAGATTTCTCAAAAAAAACTGGAGAGCTGGCGGCAACATGTGCATGAGAAAGAGATTCAAGCAGGTGTTAACACAGATTAGCACTTAATCTCTGGCTTGTTTAGGTGTTACAGGTTTGAATGAACGGCTATGAATGGGACTGATTAATGGCTGACTCACTGAGGTGCTGGAGAGCTGAATCATCCTATATATATCTGGTGCCCCATCCCAATTAAAAGAAGTGCACCTCCTTTGAAATTAATGGCCACCTAATCAGTTCCTAGAGGAATGTCCCAATAAAGTGGATGTCCTCTTTATCTCTGTCCCGATTAAGTGGCTTCTACTGTATACACAGGAAGACAGGAAACAGAGAGCGGACTCAGAGTGCAATAAGGTACAGGACAGTCATAAGAGCTGAGTTGGTGACAAAGTAGCGGTGACAAGTAGATGGAGATTACCCTGGAGAGCACAGGCATTTGGCCTCATTCAGTAACCAGGTTTTGAAATGGTGCTTGAAAATGCTATAGGTGTCTACGGACTGGAGGGGTATGTGGACACTGTTCCATAGAGAAGGAACAGCAACTGACAGAGCTTTGCCACCCATAACAGTAGCAACTTTGGGGATTTCCATAGGGGGACAGGGGACACACGTAACATCTGGGTGGAGCTCTGGCCTTCAGGAAGGATGCATAAGGTAATGCAATTACCACCTCTAAGGGTATTGTCAATGATGCATCCTAGGGTGTAGTCAAGTTGACTGGAGAGTGGGAGCCAGCCCAGTGACTGGTAAAGGTTACAGTGGTGCACGGAGTAGGGTGCCAGGAGTACGAAACGACAAATGTTGTTGTAGGCTGAGCTGAGGCATGAGTGCAGGGCAGAAGACACATGTGAATGTATGGGGGAGCAGCAGTTGATAATTGGTTGCAGGTTGCCTTGCACAATAGCTAAGTGGGCTTCACTAGTCAGGAACTGCTTTAGCCAGTATGCAGCCCTGAGTTTTTGGTTTACCCGACATATAATGGAGTTGACATGTTCGGTATACGAGATAGAGGGTTCAAGGGTTATGCCCAGGTACTTGAAATTGGGAACATTCTGAAGCTTGGGCCTTTGGATGACAGTACCAAGAGGGAGGGAGGAGCCAGACTTGGCAGTGCTGGCAAGGTATGGTTTGGACCCAAAAAGCATTGATTTAGGTTTTTCTTTTGTTGATCAGAAGCCAATGGGACCAGAATCAGTTGTATGCTGAACTATAGTTTTGTGATAGTACAGAGGATATGTTCACCAGGGATGTGTCACTGTATAAGAGGATAATGTCATCAGCATACAGCAGGGCTTCATAGGTGAGGCAGTCAGAGGGGAAGGAGTATATAAAGAGGGAAAATAGTAGTGGGCCAAGGATGGAGCTCTGAGGGACACCTGTAGAGACTGGAAGGGCTGGAGAAGTGGTAGAGCCAATACACACAGACTGGGATTGCCCAGAAAGATAACTCTTAAACCACATTAAGGCCTCTGATGAGCAGCCCAGCTGGTGGCAAGTGGTGAATAGTAAGGGGTGGCTGAACAGGTCAAAGGCCTTGGTCGGGTCTACCAAAACAGCACCCATGGCTTTTCCCAGGTTCATGTTCTTATGGACATGGTTTATAAACTGGGCCAGGGCAGATGTAGGGCAGTGGAGCTTGTGGAATCCATGTTGCTGGCTACACAGTAGGGTATATTTATCAATGTAGTCAGAAAGCTGGTGGTGGGCAATCCTTTCCAAAAGCTTGCTTAGGTAGGGAAGCAGGGAGTTGGCCTAAAATTGTCCGAGGATTTGGGGTCACCTGCTTTAAAAATAGGCACCACCCTAGCATGCTTCCAGGAGTCTGGCATGGTAGAGTTGGTCAAAGCCAAATTAAAGATGAAGGTGAGGAATTTCAAGATGGGAGGGAAAATTAGCTTAAGCGTTGATGGGAAGAGACCATCACTACCAGGACTGCCACATTTAGGTAGACTCTTGAGGAGTCTCTTTGGCTGTGTTCTTGGTGGAGATAGCCCTGAAGTAGAAAGGAGTGGGGTGAGCTAGTATGAGATGAGGTAGAGGACTGATCAGCATGATTAGGTCCAGGACACATAGGCATTTGGGTAGGTAGCTTGCTTAGGTGGGCTGTATGGTCCGTGAACTTTTTATTGAAGGCTTGGGCAATCTCAACAAGATCAGTTAGAGGGCTAGTGGGAGTGTTTAGATGAATGGTGGAGTTGTGGGTACATGGTGTAAGCAGGGGGCCAACTGCACCCCTGAAGCGGTGTAGGTCCCCAAGGCTGTCCGTTTGTTGATTGTGTAAGAAGTCACGCTTTTGAGCCAGGGCAGTTTGCTTGCACTGGTTTTGCAGGTGCCTGTATTCATTCCATAGAGCATGGGAGGGGGGCCTTTTTGTAGTCAGACCACTTACTGGTCCTATCCCTCATTATGGCCTGGAGTTCTTTTGTGACCCAGCGAGTGCAGCCTCCCCTCACTCTCCATGTAGTGAGGGGGGAAATGTAGATCCTGAATCCAAAGGAGGGATGCAGTGAAGAAACCCACAGCCTCTGTCATGTCTGAAAGGGAGTAAAGAGCTGACCAGTGTACTGTCCTTACATCATCAAAGAGGGTAAAAGTGTTGGAGCAGCTAAAATTATGGAACTATAAGAGTCTGGGGGAGAGGCATGAGGCCTTGGTGACCCAGATGATAAAGGTGGGGGAGTGATCACTGATGGCGTCAGACAGTGTTCCAGACTGGAGCATCTTAACCTCTCTGTTGAAGAACACCCAGTCTAGGAGAGAATGGTTTTGTCTCCAAGTGTGTTGCCTGGTAAGGACACAGATGATTTAAACCTGATTATGCTGCTTTAACAGGTTTGAGTAGTCTAATTCCTGGGCGCTTAACTAATTAAGATTAAAATCACCAAGGAGAATAGTGTCCCTGGTAGGGGTGAGGTTACCCAGGCCTTCCAGGTGGGTAATGAGACCTGGAGTGCCTCCTGCTGGGGAGTAGTAACAGCACCCCACATGTATCTTCTTTGCAGATCAGAGGGTCAGCTCAGCTATGAGCCAATTGCTGGGTGAAGCAGGGTCAGAGTGGAGGATGGTGGAGGCAGAGAGGGGTTCCCTGAAGTAGAGTGCCACACCACCACCCTTCTTTTGCCTGGTCTATCTTGTCTCAGCAAGGAATATCCTGGCAGTCACAGCTTCAATAGTTTCAAATACCCTCCCACCCTGGCAGGTGGTAGGTTGCATCAGGGATATGTGGCTTTAGCCACGTTTCAGAGATACCAAGGACATGGGGCTTGTAGAGGGCTACCCAGGGTTCTAGGTCAGTAAATTTCAGTGGGAAGCTACATAGGTTTATATGGGCAATTTTCAGTCCAAAGGAGCTAGTCCACAAATTATTGTAGTGGTCAACAGTAATATTTGAGGGACCCAGATTACTTTCCACATCTTGGGCCTACAGCAGCAGGGAGAAGATCAGACTATAAGGGCATGGCAGGGTGGAGGGGCACAGTGTGACAGAGAATAGGAAGAGGCCAAGTTAGCGACATTCAAGGTTAGAGAGAAAGGCATAAAATAGGGAGCCCCTTGGATTGAGTTCCCACCTGATTAGAGAAGAGGTGGGGGCATCTGGTCGAAAGGCAAGTGTGAAAAAGGAGAGGTGTTCTTGGTCAATGGCAAGCACTGAAGCATTGAGATCACTAATGAATAGAGTGCAAATCAGAGGGGCTGCCAGCAGAGGGAACACGACTGGTTACATATTGTGTGCTTTGATCATAGATCACCTGTTGCAGCTTGATGTAAAAGCAATAGTGTCCCTCTAGTGGTAGAACTGTATAATGAGCCAAAGGCAAAATGGGTAGATAGTCATGCAGTCAGACAAAAGCAGCTTAACTATAAGAGTAAGCGTCCAGATAGGGTGGGCAGGATGGAGGTGGGTGGGGAGACTCCTCGAAGCAGTGGCGGAGAAAAGCTCTGAGCTATGTTTTAAAATAATAATTAATAATAGTTAAGATAGTATTTTTACTAAAAGGTAATGAATTTAGCTCTAGTGCAATAGTACAGTTAGGAGCCAAATTATTTTCTCAATCAACTGCTAGTAAAACTTAAATGTCCTGTAGGGTAGGGGAAATTCAGAGTCCTGTAGTAGTGGCAGTATTGGATTCAAAAAATGCACCAAGTTGAAAATCTTAAGCAAGCACCACATCAATTGCAAATTTTAGGAGTAGTGCATACCTGTTTCTTGCTGGAAGGTGGGGTCCAATCTTAGTAGATGAGCCCAGAGTGAAGATCCCCAGAGGTGGGTGCTCAGGGGATGTTCTGTAAAGTTAAGAGGGGGAGCAGGATTAAGTAGGGGCTGGCAGGGGGGAGTGCACAAATGGTTAAGTTACAGTGGGAGAAAACGCAATGGTCAGGTTGCAGAGAGAGGGGCAGAAATAGTGAGAGAGATAAAAGGAAAGAGAATCAGGTCCAGATAGATGGGCCAGAAAATCAAACTCAAGTTTCATAGAGGCAGAAAGTAAACTCCAGTTACTAAGAGAAACAGAGGCAAATAAATTAATTGTACTGCTACAGAAAGTAACTGCAAATTATCCTATAAAACAATACAGAAGTTGAATAAAAATACAGGAATTAAGCTGGAACTTTGCACAATGTATTTCAGCTCTGAGCTGTGTTTTAAAATTAAGCTGTGACTGTTAGCCAGTATTTTTACTAAAAGGTAATGAATTTAGCTGTAGTGCAATAGTACAGTTAGTAGCCAAATTATTTCCTCAATTCTCAATTAACTGCTAGTAAAACCTAAATGTCCTGTAGGACAGGGGAAATTCAGAGTCCTGTAGCAGTGGTAGCATCTGATTTAAAATAAAAGGCACCAAGTTCAAAATCTTAAGCAGGAACCATGTCAGTTCCAAATTCTCAGAGCAGCGCATACCTATTTCTTGCTGGCAAGTGGGCTTGCAAGTGGGCTCCGATCTTAGTAGATGAGCCCAGAGTGAAAAGCCAAGGAAGTGGTTGCTCAGCGGAGCTTCTGTTTCTTTTTTTTTTTTTTTATTCTTCATTTTTCCCTGGAGGCCTCCATCCTGTCTCTGCCCTGGTCACGGCCCCCGAGACTTCCACCAACCGCCAAGTGCCGCAACTCCTGGTTACCCCCAGCTTGCCCCCAGAGGGTGGGACCACAGCACCAGTTCCCCTAATTCCAGCCCCGTGGAACTGGTATCTGGTTGGGAGTGCGGTGGTGGTGGTTAATTGAAGCCCCGGGGAAGGCTTCATGTAGACAGAGGCTCTCCCCTCCATTTTCTTTAGTTTTCCTCTGAGGCAGGGATGTGCAGTGATGTCCAGCATCTGCCCTGCCTCCATTGAGTGTGAGCGCCGGTGTTGTGGGACCCCTGGCCTCCGCTAGGGGTCCATCACACACCAGACACTTCCCCACCCTTCCCCCAGAGAAGAAGAGCTGTCCATAGGATGCTCAATCCTTCTCCCCCCGGCCAGCCATCCAGTAACCTGGGTCCGTTCCTGAACCCGGGTCACCAGCATCGCAAGTGGAAATCTAACCGCTGCACCAATGGGCCAGCTGGAGCTTCTGTTTCTTGCTGGTGGGTGGGCTCATGGGTGGTCTCGATCTTAATAGATGAACCCTGAGTGAAGAGCCATGGAGGTGGGTACTCAAGGGAGATAGGCAAGACTCATGCAGAAACAGGATGTAATCACCCTTGTGATAAATATCTGCAAAGAGAGAAACTGTGACAAATGATGGCTAGAAATGCAATAGTTTCAAATACCCTCCCACCCCACAATTCAAAAAAAGACAAACAAAATACTTACCTTTGCTGGTAGGTCACTACAAAACAACGTGAAACTCGAGTTCAAGGTCATCATCTTGATCTGGTTGTTATAGACTACATTCACAAAGTACAATATCAGCATGTAACACTTCTGGAAGTACATTTCATTTCTGGACATCAAGCAAATTTTTACAGTCATGGAAATTCAGTTTTATTTTCCAGGCACTGAAGTGTATCTTGACAGTTGCTTTGGAGTCTCACACAGAATAGAAACAGCTAGCAGCAGCAGCATATAACACTTCTGGGAGCACATCTTATTTCTGGACATCATGCGAATTTTTCCAGCCATGGAAATTCACTTTTATTTTCCAGGCACTAAGGTACATCTTGACAGCTGCTGTGGATTCTCACATAGCACAACACCAGCTAGCAGCAGCAGCAGCACATGACACTTGTGAGAGCACATCTCCTTTCTGGACATCAGAAAATTTCACAGAAGCAATGCATTTAGCATTGCTGGACATTTTTGTCTTACTCACGCCTGAAAATATTGGAATACAGACTTTACGTATTTTGTGCATTTAGAAAAAAATCTTAGATTGTGATTAATGAACAATTAACACAAAGGCTGGATTCATGAAGGATGATGCAGGGCTTGTGTGAAGCCTTGGATCAAACCCAGCAGTCAGTGCAGCTGCACCAAAAACATTGCCACAGAAGAAGATCAGGCGCATTTACAATTTTCCCTATTTGACAGCTTGCACCAAATATTTGGTGCAAGCACCATAAAAAGGGTACCTGTCATTGTCACAAGCTATACCAGAAAAAGTTGTTCTAACTTGCACCAATTGGTGCACTGGATCAAAAATCCCAATTGTCTGCTGGGGAGTGCTGCAAACCCCATGCACCATATGTTCAGCGAAACCAGTGCTTACAGCATTCTCGGCCCTTTTAAGAATCTGGCCCAAAGTGCATTACAAAAAGAGTGTTTGGGGCACTTACTCACTGTGAAGTATCGCGTGGCAGCATGGAGCAGCCTGTCCAATTTTTTGTGGCACTACAGGAGAGTTCTGGAATTCACAGATTTCATGTGAATTGTGGTTAATGCACAATTATTAGAAAGTGCATTACAACAAGATTGTTTGGGGCACTTACAAACTGTGAAGTATAACGTGGCAGCTCACAGCAGCCTTCCCAATTTGTTGTGGCACTACAGGAGAGTTCTGGAATTCACATGAAATTAACAAACAATTGTCATAAAGTGCATTACAACAAGACTGTTTGGGTCACTTATACTCTGTGAAGTACGGTGTGACAGCATGTAGCAACCTGTCCAATTTTTTTGCGCACTTGAAAAAAATTCTAGGAGAAGACAATTTATGAAAATTCTGATTTATGCACAATTAACACTAAGTGAGTTACAACAATAGAGTTGGAGTACTACAAAACACACAGCACAGTACTATGTAGTGGTACTTCAATCAGACCATGACATATTTATTTTGGTAGAGTTAACACTAAGTGAGTTACAACAACAGTGTTGGTGCACTACAAACATGCAGTGCTGTACTATGTAGTGGTACCGGTATCAGACTGTGATATATTTATTCTGGTAGCTAAGAAAAATTAAGGGAAGAGAAAGATACAGAGATTAAAGGTATCAAGAAACTATAGGTAGGAAATATATTTGGGGGGTGAGGGGTTTCTTTTTTTTTTTTAAAGACAGTAGCAAGAGTATGGAAATATATAATGACAAAGAACAATACGTGGAACAATACAATTAGATAGTAAAGATGGATTTAAATTCCTTATATTTTTAAACTTTTGGGGGGTATATTTTGGAAGAACAAATGAGTGGGACAGTTCGAAGGAAAGAATAGAAAGGATAGGAAATGAACAATGACAGGGATTTAACATGCTTTAATGTGACACTCTCACTGAATGCCACTACTACTAGAACCTGCACCATCATTGTGGAGCTCAGCCATCCCTTCCAGCAGCTTCTGCTGATTGGAGAAGATAATTTTTATATCCTGCACCACCTCTGTGAGCCAGCAACAGAAGTCCTCCATTTTCTCCATTAGGCCAACAAGCTCCACTGCTGCTGTTGTTGCTGCTTGAGGTGCGGGTGCTGCTGGTGCTCCTGCTTCAGCAGCTTGACGTGGAACTGAGGTGGCAGCCACTTCAACAGGATTTGTCTGCCACCCCACTGTGTGATGTGAACTTCCCCTACACCTTATTCTGCACATGTCTGCCAGCATAGACAGGCACCACCTTCACCACCACTGCTTCCCTCTGTCATTCCTCTCACTCGGCCTGGCGATTTATTCTTAAATGTGTTCTTTGGCCCCTGTATCCAAGTGAGTATCCTGCTTGCTTCAGCTGATCCATGCCTTGCATAAATTACAAATGACCACACTGTGGTCACTAGGGTCAGTGGTAAAAATACAATCCCACACCAGGCAAGATTTGGGGTACTGGCAGCATGGGCAAGGTGCTGCTGCTGGAGGAACAGAGGAGCCCAAGGATGATGAGCAAGGCTCCTCTGCAGAGATAGAGACAGTGCTGGTGATAGAACCACGATGGGGTAGTACAGGGGGTTCTTGCCCCTCCATCTCAGGACTAGGAACAGAGGACTGCTGTTCCTTACTGATACTTTCTGGCTCCTGCTGCTGCTACTGGTCTTGGAAAACTCTCATTTCCTCCTGCTGTGAGCACATCCCTGCTGGACGCTCAGGTGAGGTGGCTGCTACCAGTGCTGCTACATGGTTGGGAGGAGGTAAGGTGCTATTGCAGGTGTGCTCCCCAAAAAAGACAGGATGGTGAAGAGACATGGCACCACCATAGGCATGAATACAACCATGACAATGATTCTCCATCATAAATTCCAATCCAAACAAAGAGAGAGAGAGAGAGACAGAAAACATTCAAGACAATGAGAAAAATAAAAAAGAAAACAAATAGGTATAAAAAAAGATTAAGAATAAAGATTAACTATTAAAATAGTGTTCACTAGCTAAACTACAGTAAAGGAAAGACAAAAAGATAAAGAAATTGCTGTAAGCAGCATTTGAAATACATATTTCCTTTTTGTGTAGAACAAGATCCTTCTAGTCTCTCTCTGACTAGAAATGAGAAACAGGAAGCAAGTCAGGCAGTCACTGTGCAGAGATGTACCATGTGACCTGCAGAAACTCTACTATGTGATATTTAAACAGGATGCTTACCAGAAGACTCCTTTTCGCAAAAATTCACCTTGGCAACACCAAAGAAGAAGTTGCAAGGCGAAGTTATAAATTCCTGAATTTTTATCATGGGACAAAAATTTGGAATGTATCTGCGAAGGAGGAGTTTGGCGATTTGCCTGAACTTCACATGGAAATTAAAACGTCACAATATCTCTATTTGAATCTCCTTTTGTACTGCAAATTGAAAAAAACATTCTCTCCTCTTCCTCCCCTGGATTGTAAAGTGCTATGGGATATAGTTTGTATGTAAGACACTATAGAAAACCCAATTCCTGTCTAGGATTTTCTTCCAACCTTGTGTTCCTTTCCCTCCTTGTGAAATGGAGGTAGTGAGCAGGGTTGGGTGTTTGGTTCAGGCTGGGGAAGGGGTTGAGCAAACTTCATTGTCCTCTTGCTAACAGCTGGGTAAAGCCAGTCTAGTGGTTGTCCTTGGGGCTGACATTAATACTCTAAGGGTTGCTTAGGGGTCAACCAGCAGACTGGAGAGAGACATGACATGCCAAAAACAAAGGGACAGGAGAAATTCAAAATGGTGCACTCATCAGTGTTAGTTACCCTTTTCTTCACAAACTTATCACTTGCTGTACCTGGCTTTTCATGTACTGTGGTGCCATGCCATGTCACCCCATATGCACATCCATCTCTACAGTCAGAACTCTACTCAGTGTAGAACTCTACAGTGAGCTGATTAGCTGCATGTCTCACCACGTCACTACATAACTCTTGACAAGAGCGGGTGTGTGTCGATAACTCCTTCCCCTCACCCATCATTTTTTCCTTGCCTAACATAATGACTTTTGCCCAGAATGTTATGCAGGCAGACTGTGATTAAAATGTCCTGGTTGTGCACATCGAGAGGTAACCTGTATCCTCCAGCCCCTAGGTATGCCACTGCCTAACATTACTGAATAATCATAAACTTCTGTTTATGAGACCATAGTCAGAAGCACAAGATTGTAATGAAACATGGTAAGTACAGGTAAATGCTATAAATAGATAAAATGAAGCTGGAATGTGTGTACATATTTATTTTTAGTGTCCCCTGAGGTGAAGATGTGAAGAAGTACAACTTCACTGAAAGAGTGGTGAAGGCCTAGAACAGATGGCAAGCAGAAGTGGTGGAGCTAAAACAGTAGGGGACTTCAAGCATGTGTGAGATAGACATAGGGAAATATTAGTAAATAAGTAAGGAAAGCATTTATTAGAGGCCGTATAATGGCTTATGTGGCTGCTCGGGGCAGGAAACAGGAATTTCTTCAGAAACAGCTAGAGACCAAGTTGGCTTCAAAAGAAAAAGAGTTTAATGATTCAAGGCTTGGAAATCAACAAGCTTCCTTACAAAGAGAACTTTGTTCTCTCTGAATGCAACTTCATACTTTAGCTACGAGGAAGGCAGAATTAACTGCACGGCACTTAAAACATACATATTGAGACAGCAGGGAGAAAGCAGGGAATTTGTTCGCTTATAGATTATGAAAGCAACAAACAGGCATATTTATTCATGGCTTATAGGACAGTAGTGGCATGCATCATACCCAGCCCTTACAGATTAACAGCTTGAATGCGGTCATTCTACATGGCATTTTACTCATCTCAGGGACCTTTTGATCATAACAAGTTTGACAGTTTCTTGCCTGGTCCTCCCCTCCCTAACCTTTAATGAGATTCATAGGGCCCACTTAGATGCACCACTTACACTTCAAGAAATTCACTCAGTCATTTCCTCCTTATCCCCCCTTAAGGTGCCTGAAGTGATGGCGTACCAGTAGATCTGTACCAGTCAATTTCAGAAACTGTGTCCCCAGTTCATCATTTGGTTTATTTAGAGTCATTCTCTTCAAACTGTCTTCCCTCAGTGATGCTAGAAGCAGTGATTACCATTTTTCCAAAGGAGGTCAAAAGCCCTACTTTGCCAGGTAGCTACAGGCCTGTTTTACTCTTGAATGCTGATGTCAAAATCCTTTTCCCCCACTCCAACCGCAGTGGTTACTATCGACTTTGAAAAAGTTTTTGACTGAGTGGAGTAGGGATACATGCATGGTTTACTATTAAAAGTTGGGTTTAGTTCTCTCTTTAATTGGATGGGTTCAGACATTATATAAACACTACATTGCTCAGGTATTGATCTACTCCAATCTCTCTGACCCCTTTTTTTAGGAAGAGGAACTTGTGAAGGCTGTCCCCTTTCTCCCATGCTATTTGTTTTGGCCATACCACCGCTTGCTATGGTTATTGGGCAGCATCACCAACTACATGGTGTTCAGATTGGATCACTAGAGGTCCATGTGCTGCTGTACTCTGATGATTGCTTGGTACCATTACAAGATGCACCTCGGTGTATTTTTAGTCTCCCGCTTCTATTAACCTGCTTTCAGGAATTATCTGGTCTTAAAGAGCCCCTGACATCGTTGTTACAACTTTGAGAAAATGTAATGTTTAGCACAAGTCAGCTTATTTTTTAATATTGTTTCTGTATTTCTCATTCTTCTTTATTAGTAAGGACATTTGCATGTAAACAGGATTGCTGCCCTATGTGTTCTGGCTGCTTGCCTACATATGACATCACAGTTCTATTTATGATATCACAATCTGTTGCTGTGGGGATAATTATGATGGCATAAATGGGGTGTAATTTATTTTATTCATTTCTTTATTTAGAAGTTGGTAACCAGGAAAAGCATCATGACCATAAGCTTGTTTCCAGGTGCAACCTGGATTATGATGTCATATGTAGGATAGCAGAAAGAGCAGATAAAGTCTAAGGGACAGTAAGCCTCTTTCGTACAACTGTCCTCTGTAATAAAGAAAAAAGGTAAATAATTATAGAAAATACCTGAAATACGAACTGAACTGTGTAAATCTCATATTTTTTCAAAGTTTTTCTAACAATGTCAGGGGCTCTTTAAAGCCAACCCCTCTAAAATGGAGGTTCTTCCATTAAATGCTCACTATGTCTAACAGAACATTGCTTCCTCTGGTCTGAAATGGTCTCCACAGGGAATAAAATATTTAGGGGTATGGTTCAAGGCCGATTTAAAGGGGATGATTTCTGATAACTTGCTTCCTCTATTAAAAAAAACTTCAAAATGATTGTAATCATTGGAGACTTTTGTATCTCTCACTTGTGGGTAAAATTGTGGCCATTAAAATGATCTTGGCCCCCAGATTGATACATTGCTTAGGTCATTTGGCTGTAAATATACCTCTTAGCTGGTTTTCCAAAATGGACAAGCTCCTCAGAGACTATTCATGGAAGGGCAAGTCACCCCATCTCAGCAGGGCTAAATTCCATGCTACCTGGAAATGAGGTATTTGGGGTTTACCCTAGATTTATGCTAATTATAAGGCTTTTCACTACACTCAAGCCTGTGCCAGCTTAGTGCACATACCACTAAAGATCCCCTGCTATGGTATAAGACTCAAACCACTTAGCATCACATAAAGCACCACTCTCCATTTTCTTTGGGCTGCCGTTAGCAGTTGTGTTTTTGGGTACCACAGTGGTAGCTACTTTGAAACCATAGAAAAAATTGAAATAATGGCTGCAGGAACCCATCACTTCTAAGTCCTCACTCCTGATGTACCAGAACCCAATAAATATGGTGGGGACAGTCAGTAGTGTAGGAGTCCTGGTGCCCCAGGGGAATTCATGTACTAGCAGACCTGTGGCAACCAAACACTACACATTTAATGTTAGAATTTGGTATAATCACCCCAAGACCGATTTTTGGAAATATCTTCAGCTTTGAAGTGCCATTAATGAGGATCAAAAACAACTGTCTTCTCAAATTCCTCTAACCCTCCACCTCACCTAGGGGTCTGGTTAACCCATCACAGGTGTCATGCCCCAAAGTATGGAAACACCACAGAAAAGGGGGATTATTTAAATAAATAGAGTACCCCAGGGTCCCCTCCATTGATGGGCAGTCAGAGGGCAGTGTAAAGGGGCCCACTGTCAGTGTTTCCGCCCAGAAATATGCCAGCCAGGCAGGGCAGTATTTTTAAAATAAAAAAAGGAAAAGTTTTTCTTGTTCCTGTTGCTCTGCTCAATTCCATGACTCCCCGAGCAGGCAGCATGAGGAGTGGGCACCCATGCACTGGGGCGGCTGTCACTGTCATAGAATCATGTTGGCAGAAAAGGAACCACTGGCACATTGAGTCTGCCCCTGCCATTCCCTTACACATAACCCCTGTCATTAACCCTCACCCTCCTGTCCTGCGTGTGGTGCCCCATTTTGAAAATTTACTGGTGGCTTGGTCTCAGGCTTGGGGTTCTAGTACCAGAACCCCGAGCATCCATTTGAAGGGAGAACCATTTCTCCTGGCAATCTGGGCTGGTGTCGAGAGGAGGAGGTTGCCAGAAACTTAGTGGGGAACAGGGAAGGCTTACCTGAGGTTGAAGCCATTCTCTCGGGATATCTGGGTACCTCAGCTCCTAATCCACCAGAGAAGACTCCTGTTCCTGCTCTGGTGTCCTGATCTCTGGTCCGGTGATTGTGCAGCAGTCAGTCCGATGGTTGGAGCCACAGAAGAAGAAGATCACAGTCCCTTGCGGTTGGTGTGGGCTCAGTTTTGCCCTGTTTATTTTATTTTTTTCTTGTTCTGTTTCCCCAAAGAAAACTGTGTGATTCCTCATTGGCTGTAGTGAAGAACTACATCATGACCAAAGTAGGCTGTTGGCCCTCCTGAGACCCCTTGCCATCCACTGCTTTGCCTGTCCTCCCCTTGATGCGGTCCGTTCCTCTGCCAGAAGAACCTCCCTGCAGCATCTTCACCCCGGGCCATGGTGGTGAGTTGGCGGCAGCACATGAAGAGTGCTGACCACCTGAAGCATTTTAAAAGAAAAGTTAAAAGTTTGAAAAATGCCTATTAGCACTTAGAGCACTACCGGAGGGGCGGGCCAGCTCAGAAACAGGGATTTAAATATTTGGGCATGGCGATGCCCAAAGGGAGGGACCCTGCATTAAGGCCCCTTGGAGATAATTTATATTTTCATAGTGGGGTGGAGCCAGGGTCGGGCAAGGAAAGTGACTGACAGGAAGGCCTAGCTCTGGCCCAAGGAGTTAAATGGACAACGTGAGGCCCCGATTATTTAAATGGACAACATCAGGATCAATAGATTTAGAGGGGTAAAGGCAAGCCCCAGGCCACAGAAAAGGGCCAGCAGAGGAGGCCCATTGCTTAGAAAGGCCCCAGTCAGGCCCACAGTGTTAAAAGGGGCAATGACTGGCCCACAGTTTTAAAAGGGGGAACAACTGGTCCACAGTTTTAAAAAGGGGCACATCATAGTAAATTTAGAGGGCTCAGCAATGTTCTGTTACACCCTAGTCCCAGACACCTAGTGGGGTTTTAGCAGCCCAGGGTTTCAGCAATTGTTCCTGGGAACCTCTGGTCTTTTGTTTGTGTATTGGGATAACGACTGTGGTCACAAAGGTGGGGAAAGGGATTTAAAATATTTCCCACCTTTGGACACTCCCATAGGAATGGCCAAGGCAGGAGTTGGCTAGTGGCTCCCTAAATAGGCTAGTACTAATTGTGGGTAGTAAGGCCATTGGAATAAAAGGGCAATTGGGGCATCTAGTGTGGTAACATACCTGCAACCACTTGAACTGTCTGTTGATTGCCAACTGTTTGAACTGCTTACCGATTACCAGTATTTGAACTGTTTTACTGATTGTAAAGTACCAGTACTGTTTACTGTTTGCCAATATTCTGGACTGCCATACTGTTTCATTGCCCTGCACTGAATAATTGTCCCAAATTGGATTACTTGTCCTTGTTCCTGGCAAGTTGCCTTCTGCACCAAACAATTGCCCCAAACTGGGTTATTTGCCCCACTCCTGGCAAATAACACTCTGCAATCAAACAATTGCCCCTGAGCAGATCTCATGTGCATCAGTCAGTCTTGATTTCTAAAGACTTGTGTGCATGGACTAGAGCTGAGCAGACTGTTCCATCAGAAATCTGGACCCTGGATTGAACCCTGAATCCATGGACCAGGATAAATATGGACTTCACCACAGAGGTCTGGTTCTGGGTCCATGGAAAGAAGGGCTTTTTTTCTGCATGCCTGGTGCCCCACAGAGGGGGTGGCAATAATATTAATGGATCAGGAATTGGGAGTTTACCATTTTATTTCTCTTTCTGCCCCCTAAATTGCCATGCCATTGCCTATGCGTGCATTTTTGAAAAACAGCTAGAGGAACGGAAGGCACCAGGCAGATCAAAGACTGAGGAGAGGAATGTGGAGCTGAGCCCAGGAGCCAGAGGACCACACATCACAGTCACATGGAGGGTGGTGAGGAGATCTGAGCATGGGCTGCAGCTGCTGTGGTCAGTCGGTGACTCTCGATTGGTTGTGTCATCAGTCTTGTTGTTCTCTCTGTGATTTTTCATCAACGGCGACAGAGCAGAGTGGAGTGGAGATTGACTTATTAAGTACCAGAAAGAGAGGGATAGGAGAGTTATGTCCAGGGGAAGGGTAGGCTGGTAAAATAAATGTTGTATTTTGCCATCCAGAGGAAAAAGAGCAAGAGAGAGACTAGATTATTAGGGGCCAAATAGAAATGTTATAGTCACAGAAATCATGAATAAATTTTATTCTTGGTCTCACTGTGGTTGTCTGTTTACAGGGCAATGACAGGCTGGCAAAAAAAATGTTGACTTGTGACATCCAGAGGAGAAAGAAAGAGACTAGACTACTGGGGGCCAAAGAGAAATGTTATAGTCACAGAACTCATAAATAAAGTGTATTCTGGCTGGTGTCATAATTTTGTAGCTGTCTGTGTTCAGGGCAAGGACAGGCTGGCAAAATAAATGCTGACTTGTGCCATCCAGAGGAGAAAGAGTGTGAAAGACTAGACTAGACTACTGGGGGCCAAAGAGAAATGTTATAGTCACAGAAATCACAAGTAAAGTGTATTCTTGTGTTTCATTGTAGCTGTCTCTGTACAGTCCCAGGGCATGGGTAGGCTGGCAAAATAAATGTTAACTTGTGCCATCCAGAGGAGAAAGAGAGAGAGAGAGACTAGACTACTGGGAGACTAAAAGAAATGTTATAGTCACAGAAATCTCAAATAAAGTGTATTATTGCTGGTCTCGTGGCTGTCTGTGTACAGGGCAAGGGCAGGCTGGCAAAATAAATCT
This sequence comes from Neoceratodus forsteri, assembly GCA_016271365.2. Taxonomy (NCBI): domain Eukaryota; kingdom Metazoa; phylum Chordata; order Ceratodontiformes; family Ceratodontidae; genus Neoceratodus; species Neoceratodus forsteri. The sequence goes on from CM057458.1 coordinate 1,093,308,076, forward strand.
TTGACTTGTGCCATCCAGAGGAAAAAGAGAGAGAAACTAGACTGCTGGGGGGCAAAAGAGAAATTTTATAGTCACAGAAATCACAAATAAAGTGTAGTCTTGCTGGTCTCATTGTGGTTGTCTGTGCACAGGCCCACAGCATATGCAGACTAGCAAAATAAATGTTGACTTGTGCCATCCAGAAGAGAAAGAAATAGAGAAGGGACTATGGGGGGACAAAGAGAAATGTTATAGTCACAGAAATCACAAATAAAGTTTATTCTTGGTCTCATTGTAGTTCTCTGTGTACAGGGCAAGAGCAGATTGGCAAAATAAATCTTTGACTTGTGCCATCCAGAGGAGAAAAAGAGAGAGACTAGACTACTGGGGGGGCAAAGAAAAATTTTACAGTCACAGAAATCACACATACAGAAATTAATCTTGGCCTCAGTGTGGCTGTGTGGTGTGAGTACACTCTACAGGGCAGGAAGTCAGGCAAAATAGTGCTTGCTTCTGTCTGTCTGTCACTCTGTCTACATCTCTCTCTCTCTCTCTCTCTCAGTCTCTCTCTCTTTCTCTCCCTCTCCCAGCATTCACATCATGGGCACACGCAGGATATGCCACCAGTTGAAGTCCAGCCATGAAGTAGCTAGCAGTTATTGCTTTTATTTGGCAGTTTTACTGTAATTTTTATACAAATCATGCATTAAATTATTTCCGTTGGGCCTCTGTGTTAAATATGATTGACTTTGGTCACTTTTATGCATTTTATCGCTTTTTGTTTTCAAATATTTATAAATAATCAGAACTAATCACAACAAATCAGAACTTCACCATGTTCTGGTTCTTATTTAATAAGGGTCAGAACTTCACTGAGTTATCCCAGCCCTATTATGGACTCAATCTTCTGCCACTGTGCTGCACTGCAAGTACTGTCTAAAACTGTATCTCTGTGGAATCAGTCTCTATCCATCCAGAAAGAGACCCTCCAGCTTAATTCTTCAACACCGTCTTCCAGTTTTCATGCCTGTGGTCTTGGTCAGAATCTTCTTCACCCAGCGTGTGTGTATCCTCGAAGAACTACAGCAATGTCCCTTTGCCATCTGCCATCAGTCGTAGTCCGTCAAAGTCCAGTGTGATTCGCGACCGCCATTATCTTGTTTTTCCTTGTTCCTGTTCTGGACACTTCAAGATCTTCTGCCTTTGTCCATCCTGAAATGCCCCATTTGTTATTTTCCTTCTTTTTTAGGTGTCCTTTGTTTCATCATGGTTTCTTCCTCTTTCCTGCTTGCACAAGACTTCCACCCTCGTTCATTTTGTCTTTGGCAGCCCTCCAGTGGGTTTGGTGCTGAAGAATCTCCAACAGCTTATCTTGTCCTTGGCAGCCTTCCAGTGGGTTTTGTGCCAAAGAATTTTCAGCAGGTCAACTTGTCCTTGGCAGCCCTCCAGTTGGTTTTGTGCCCCTGTATCTCCTGTAGCTCATCTTGTCCTTGGCAGCCCACCAGTGGGTATGTGCCAGGATCTTGTTTCATTTGGATCTTCTGTTTCTGGTAGCCCACCAGTGTGTTTGTGCCAAAACCTTTTTCTGTTTTGCCCATCCATTTTCCTGGCAGCCTACCAGCAGGCTGGGGCCAGGAACTAGCTCAGTACATTCTTCCCCATACCAGAAGCCTGTGAGAGTGGGTTTTATGCTGATGAACCTATGGTCTGTTTACAAATCTTTCATAATCCCAGTAGCCTCCCCTAGGCTAGCACTACAATTGCCAGTGCTGTGCTTGCAGGATTTCCCCATCTTCAGTCCATTTTCCTCTCTTCATTTTCCCCTCAGCTGTGCACACACAGACTCCTGTGGAAGTGGATTCTTATGTTCTTCAGAGACTCTTATGTTTGCAAATTGTACTGCACAATCCAATGCTGCAAGAGCCCTTTTAGGGCTGGTAATTGTTGACACATAGAAGCACTAAGGATAGAGATTACATATAGTGGCATAAGGCCGAGGTACACCTCTTAGAGTTATAAGGATCCTATTTCCATAATCAAATAGCTAATGTGATTATAGTACAGAAAACCATAACCGTTGTTTTGTTTACCTGTTTACAGTTTTACTACCCTTCTTCCCTTGTGACCGTGTCAACCTTCCCCTGTTGTTTGAATAAAGCCTATCGGGCATTAAACTCTAAGAATGACTTCTGCCTCTCTTTGTTGGGTGATTCCATACACCCACCTTAGGAACCTTCAGCATCCCCTCACCATCACACCTGCTGAGGGCGATGCCTGTGTTGGGAGTTTGGTGTCAGCAGTGAAAGACATTCCTGGTCTTTCCATTCACTTCCAGTGCATAAGATGAAAGTCTAGTATACTTTCCATTTCACACACCAGCCCTGCACAGAGCAAGAACATTTTTGGCATAGTCGGCTGGATAAAGACAATTTTCTGAGGAGTCCGAAGCCAGAGTCCCCTAGAGCAAGATGCTGGTCAAGCCGGGCTGCAGCAGTAAGTTGTTTTGAGGAGATGGAGAAGAAGACCCAGGATGCATGCCTCCTTCACCCCTGACAATGCCTTATTATTTTGGGGCATCATGGCTTCTGCAGTTTATGGGTGACAGAGATGGAAGCAGAACCAGCAACATGGGAGAATTCCATTCAAAAATGCAAGCGATGTTCATGTTGTACCAGATCCCTGAGTGACAGAAGGTGGAGATACTGATTAAGCAATTAAAAGGAGCAGCCCATCAGGAAGTCCAGTCTTAGCCAGAGGGAGAAAAGACCACAGCAGATCAGATCTTGCAGAGGCTGCAACAAACCTTTGACAAGTGCACAGTGTCAAACCTTAAGATGAAGTTATTTTCCCATACCCAGAGATCCCAGGAAACCCTCCAAGAGTACGCTTTGAGCCTTGAAGAACTATTAAGGGCAATTGAGAAGGTGGGCCCCCAAGAGGTTCAGGACCCTGATTGGGTACTCACAGAGAAATTCATGGAGGGGTACCCCGCAAAGCCTTGCAGAGAGAGAGCTCAGGATGCTACACTTACAAGAACCTGATGCAAACGGAGAGTCACGTGATGCGGTGTGCTGTGTAGGATGCCTCTCTGCCTGCTCCGACCTACCACCCGTTAAATCTCTTTAAAACCCTGTTTTACAGCATTATTTACTGCAGATCACTTGACTGTCACCTTTCTGAACGCTCATGCCCCCGTTATAAGAAGTCGATGGACGAGGAAATGCAGAAAATTGCTTCCAAACATACGCCTACTGCTACACCTGAGAAGGTCTCTAAAAAAGCCAGGGCCTCCTCCTTGCAATCCTCGCAGCCTGCCACTACTGACAGCCCTGATGTGGATCTTCTTATCCTCTTGTGGTTTTAGAGGAGTTTCAGCCTTTTAAGGCTGAAATGCAGAATATGACAGGAGAAATAAAAGGCATCTCTAGCACCCTGGAGGAGCTCTCCAAGAAAACTTCTGATAATGAAGCTTGTATATGCTCTGTTGTAAGGAAACAGGACAAAGCCAAACTGGAGTTAGTGGCCTTGAGGCAAAGGCTAGCGAAGATGGAGAACAAGGTGGAAGATCTGGAGGGGCGCAGTCACTGCAACAATGCGGTTATTATAGGTTTGCCCGAAGGTGAAGAGGGCTCAGACCCCATCAGGTTTATCAAGAAGTTCATGGAGAAGGTGGCAGGCCCTTCCCCCTTTGGAGCAAGCTATATTATAGAAAGAGCTCATTGTGCACTAAGCCCCCCTTCCCCGGTGGGAGGCCCCCCCCAGGTCATTCATATTTCACTTTTTAAACTTCCAGGAGCGACAGCATTTCCTATACAAAGTTAAGGAAGTACAAGATTTGCAATGGGAAGGTAAAAAGCTGAGGGTGGTGCAAGATCTGCCCTTATCTGTGCGTCAGAAACGAGCCACGTTTCACAAATTGGTCCTCAAGCTGATTGCCGCAGGAATCAAGTTTCATATGGGTTTTCCTGCAAGGCTTCAAGTTTGCCTGAATGGCTCCTGGGTGACCTATGAGGAAGTAGAGTTGGCAACCGCAGGGCTCAAAGAAGAGCTTCCTGACCTATTTAAGCCTGCATGAGAATCAACCTGGTGCAGTGTGCAATGCTGAGTTTTCCATTGGTGGTGTTGTCTAGCTGCTGCAAATTACAATTCTCAATAAACTCTCTGGGGTTATGTCGGTGACAAACAGTACATCTGGCTACTTAACTCTACACTGCAACTCTCATGAAGGGCCTCCTTTCTAATATAAAAATGGACATTTTGCTCCCGATCCGGTTCTCATCCCCAGGACTGTCTAATATCTTGTTGACTCTCTTGACTTGGCTCTGCTTAAGCCCAGTCTCGTCTTTTGGTTTACAAGCTTGGTGTTAACGGGCTTTTGTGTTTTTTCTCTGGTCCTAAATAATGGATATCTGAGCAGGGTCATTGTGTTCAAGTCAAATCCCACTCTGACAGAACTGGCAACTCATTTCCTTAGGGGCGATGTCCTGATTCTATGGCAATGGAGGGGCAATGCTCAGCTTTCTTGGAGCTTATAATGAGACTCTGTCTGTAACTGCGGTCACTTCCTGTTCCTGTTAGCAAGGTCTGGTCTTTTCTAGGCTTCCCCTCCTTTCACTCCCTGATGCCATTAGGCAATAAACATGGTTAGCCTGAATACCAGATGGGGATCCCGCAATTGTAGACAGATGGAGATATCAGGGTTTCTGTACGCCTTAATTAGGTGTCTGTCTGCCCCTCCTGTATAGCCCTGTTAGAGTGCTGTTTTTGGAGGACTCCCTTTTTCTTTTTTCAAACTTTCCCTATAGAAGTGAGGTGGTCACGGTTTCTGGTCCAAGAAATGCGGTATGGACAGTGACCCTGGAGCTCACAGTTTTTACCCTATATCAAAGAAGACAGTAATGGCCTGCTCACTGTTGGCCAATTACACCTGTTGTTCAAGGGCTGCGCCGAAAGAGGGCATCTAAGATTATTATTTCTACATATGATGCAAGTGTTTTATACACTTTGCGCCCCATGGACCATGTCGATGCATGGCTCATTGGGGTTTCCGCAGGGAGGATTACTTTCTCTAAGGGGCTTGTGCAGCTAGTTCCCCTGTATTATTAAGGGGTGATGTGAAGCAATAAGAATTGGGGATATGTTATTCTCTATGGAGTGTTCTGGTTATAAAAGGGTATTCTTGCTCGTTTCCTGGTTCATGAGGGGGGGAGGTCGGAGCGAGATGGACTTTTCTGTCTGCCGTTTATCATATACCATGCAAAAGAGGGGTGGGTGTGGGAGGAGGGGGATTAGGGTTTACGGGGTGCTTTGGGTGGGGGTTTCAGGGTGGTCGGGGAAAGGACTCAGTGCTGGCAGGGTGGGGGGAAGGTAGAACAACTCAGGGCATATCATGTTTGGAGAAGTACTGATGTGAAATATAAACATATGCTGTGCCTTGGAAGATTTCTGACTGGCAACACGGGTGATGGCTAGAAACATTCAATTTATTAGTTAGAACATTAAAGGTGTGAGGCATAAGACTAAGCAATATAAAATTCTGAAACATATAAACCATCTGAAGGCAGAAATTATGTTTTTGCAGGAGACGCACTTGCTCAGGAGGGAGGCTGACAAAATGAGACGGCTACAAATTGGGCAGCTGTTTGAGGAGGAGGGCACGACCCACAGTAGAGGGGTCATGATCCTTTTGCATAGGTCGGTTCCATTCCATTCAAACCTATCCAAGTTATATCTGATCATTTGGGCAGATTTCTGTTGGTAAAAGGCAGACTGCATACCCTGAACATTGTCTTGGGTGCTATCTATGGCCCCAATGTAGACTCCCCTAGCTTTTTTGTTCAGATAATAGAAGTCTTATCTCCATTTTTGGATACCCCATGGTCATAGGGGTGACTTCAATCTCATTTTTGATCAGGCTCTAGACAGATCAGGTCAGTCCCGTCAAGATCTCTCTCCAGCACAAAGAGCTTTTAGGGACCTGATGGACTTTACAGGTCTTTGTGATATTTGGTGTGTATTACATCCTAATACAAGGGAGTACACTTTTGTTTCCCCAGTGCATGCAACTTCCTTGAGGATTGATTATATCCTCATTTCTTAAACTCTTTTACCAGGGGTTATAACCTCTAGTATTGTCTCAGGGCCCCGTCGGATCACTCTGTGGTCACCTGCCCAATAGCCCTAGCTTCATTGCCAAATAAAGGGGGCAGGTGGAAGTTGAATAACCAAATTTTGAAGGAGCCGAAGACGGTTCAATATATAATATCCCAAATAGAACAGTTTACTGCTACCAACTCTAGCTCCATAGGGAAGCCTGATATGGTATGGGGTGCCTGTAAAGCATATTTAAGGGGGATTATAATTGGCCCAACATCGAAAAGGAAAAGAGAGAGGGCATCTCGGATTTCTGACCTTCTCTCTCAGATTAGGGGTATAGAGATTGCTGTCTCTCCATCTTCCTTAGAGACATTTAAACAAGATTTAACGAAATTGAGAGAAGCCTACCTAGCTATGTTAACGGAGCAAGCTGAATTTGCAATTTTGAAAACAAAAGCTGTATATACTGATCAGGGTGAGAAGGCGGGCAGAATGTTAGTGTTGCGTATTAAAGAACAGGAATCCACCAGATTCATTCCTGCAATCCACTCCCCAAAAGACAACTGCCTTAGGGTCTTATCCTCGGAGATAGTGGAGGAGTTCACAAATTATTTCAAGGATTTATATGGCCCTATGGCCAACTCCCCATCTAAGGACAGACTTCATGAATATCTGAGTGATTTGCAATTGCCAACTCTTACACAATCCCAGCAGATAATTTTGGAGTCTCCTATCTCTGAGGGTGAGATTGAAAGGGTAATTAAATCTCTTCCATCTGACAAATATCCGGGCCCTGATGGGTTTACCTCCAACTTTTACAAAGTTTTTTCTAAGCAACTGATTCCCATTCTATTTCCACTTTTTCTGGCTATCCTTTCCAGTCAAGTATCCGATCCCTCCCTTTTTGAGGCATTGATTGTTTTGTTGCCCAAGCCAGACAGACCGTCTGACCAGGTCTCAAGTTATAGGCCAATCTCCCTTCTCAACCACAATATTAAAATTTTGGCAAGATTATTAGCCGATCGTTTGAAGGCAGTACTTCCCTTTCTAATTGGGGCAGAACAGGTTGGTTTTATGAAAGGGAGATCATCAGTTGATTATCTGATGGCCCTGTCTCATGTCTTCCTGGCATCCAAGGATGCTTCTCATCCAATGGTCCTGATTTCATTGGATGCCTAGAAGGTGTTTGACAGAGTCCACTGGGACTATCTGTTTGTTACGATAGAGGTTTTCGGTTTTCCCATGAAATTCCGGAATTGGGTTAGCTCGTTATACAAGTTCCCCTCTGCCAGAATCTCATGAAAAGGGGTTGTCTCTAGTCCCTTTAAACTGCATGTGGGGACCAGACAAGAGTGCCCCTTATCTCCCCTTCTCTTTAATATTTACTTAGAGCCTCTTATTAGGAGGTTATTAGGTGCCCAGGGCATTTCGGGTATTTCACTAGGTGAGCAGGTGGTTAAAGTTGTGGCCTACACAGATGATCTTCTGCTGCAAGTAACCCACCCACTCACATCTATTCCCACTATTCTGAAGTTAATCGATGACTTCAGCAAGGTCTCAAACTATAAACTTAATGTAGGAAAGACTGTAGTTTTTCCTCTTAATCATAGGGTATAAAAACAGGACATTATCGCATTCTGGCTCACTTGGAAGTCTGACTATATTAAATACCTGGGGATCCTTCTAACTTGGGATACAGCTCAGCTCAGACAACTAAATATTGATGCACTGGTACATAAAATAGACCTAGACCTTCGCAGTTGGACCCTACTTCCCCTCTCTCTTTGGGGCAGAATTAATCTAATCAAAATGAACATATTCCCTCATTTATTCTACCCCCTCAACATGCTAAACATATGGCTACCCCTGTCCTGGGTCAAAAAAGTGCACTGTATGATCTCTACTTTTATATGGGGTGATAAGAAGGCTAGGATGGCATTCCACAAATTAGCTGCCCCGGAAGCTAAAGGAGGACTAAGGCTTCCCCATATTGGGCTATACTATTGGGCCAGCCAGACCAATAAGTATCTCAGATGGCTGACCGTGGATCAATTACCCACAGCTGCTACGTACACCCCGACTTGGTTAGCCATCAAGTCTGCTTCCATAAAAAAACACGGTCTTTCCCCTGCTGCGCTGCTATACACCAAGGTTAGTTCCCTACCAGAATCACTACATAGTTCCCCTATAGCTGTTTCAATCAGGGTTCATACTCAATTGTGAACATTTCTGAGATATAAGAATCTCAAGGATTTATTTCAACCCGTAATAGGTAACCCTAATTTTTTGCTAGACAGTAAGCACCTCTCAGCCAGTTGGCTCCCTCAGATAGGAGACTGCCATCTAGATGAGTTTATAACACCCAACAGTCAATGGTGTTCCTCAGCTGACATTATGCACAAGTTAATGGTACCTTGCATAAGAATCTTCAAGATTTTCCAGTTTCGTCATCTCCTGGTTAAGGTAATGGGTTTGACTCCCCCCATCTCCCCATATCAGATTTCAGGTTACCCTAACGGAGTTGGCGGGTTCGTCTATCCTGATAACTACGCTCCCATCACCTTTTGGACCTCTCTCTTCCAGGGCAGAGATCTGGATTGTCCCCTCCTGTCGCAAAGTTATCATAAGTTCCTCAAGCAGGACAGACTTAGATTAATGCAATTCAAAATTTTTGCACAACATTTATTAGTCTCCGCAAAGACTTGCCAGACTGGGTTTGGTGTCCTCTCCTCTTTACACAAAATGCCAGTCTCAAGAAGGAGCCCTTCTTCATATTTTCCAGAGCTGTTCTAAAGTTGTCCCACTTTGGACCATGATTAAACAGAGTGCTGATCCTCTTTTAGGGCTCTCAGACTTGTTCACCCCCGAAAATATGTTTTCTTGGGGATTTCTCCTCCATTTCGGTAGTGAACAGGAAGTACTACATAGCCTTGATGTCAATGTCTGTTAAAAAAGTGGTGTTAAGACACTGGAAAGATACAGAGGTACCAATATATGTTGAATGGCTTCAGGAGTTACTTGTGAACCTTAGAACAGAAAAAAATATTGCCAGTCTATATAACAAAATTAAGAAGTTTGATAAGATCTGGGGCCCGGAGTCACGTGATGCAGCACGCGTAGCGGCTGTGCCTTTCGCAGGCTCCTATCCGATCCCAGAAATAACCCTCTCGAGTTTGTTTTCAGCGGCTGTGCAGCTGTTTGAGCGTGAGGGAAAGCAATCGCGAGCCGCTTGGGCTTAGTGTATAACGGCGCATGGAAGGGGAAATTGAAAAATGCTGCAAAATATACCCTCCAGCTACTCCCGAGAAGGTCAAGAAGAAAGCCAAGGCCTCGATCCTCCAGGTGCAGCAGGGTATAGGAGAAGAAGGGGGCAGAGGAACCATTAACTTGGCAAAATTCTTGGCAGAGTTTCGCCATTTAAGGCAACGCTGGAAGATATGGCTAGTGAAATTAAATCTCTCTCCATGACTATGGATGATTTAAATCGGAAGATTTCTGACAACTGTGTGAGAATTAAATCGCTGAGACCCACAGGGACCAGATGGAGAGCACCATTAACGTGCTACAGCAGAAAATTAACGGATGGACTCCAAATTAGAGGACCTTGAAGGAGAAGTCATCTAATAACATGGTGATAATTGGCTTGCCAGAAGATTGAAGGTTCGGATCCTGTCAAGTTTATACAGAAGTTAGTTATGAAAGTGGTGGGGCCCTCGCCTTTTGGTGCTACATATATTGAAAGCGTGCATATAGGGCATTACGCCCTTTACCACCTCCGGTGGGCCTCCAAGGCCTTTTATCTTCGCTTCCTGAATTATCAAGAGCCAGCTGTTCATGGCCAAGGTTAAGGAGGAAAAGGAGCTGTATTGGGAGGGAGCCGAGTTGAGAGTGGTACAAGATCTGCCATTTACAGTGAGACAAAGGAGGGCTGCATTTCATGTGGTGGTCAAGCTTATAGCTGCCGAGGTGAAATTCGAATGGTATACCTGCTAGGCTCCAAGTCAGAATTCAAGACGAGTGGAAATCCTTCGAGTCGTCAGAGTCGGCTAAAGAAGCTTTGCAGAAGGCCCTACCTGCCTATTTATGACCTATGAATGTGTGCACCATGAGGGTGCTTGCAGAGTTTTTTAAGGGGCCACAAGTTTTGGGACTATATAGATGTCCAATAACCTGAAGGCCTGAGAAACCTGATCAGCCTAGACTTCAGGGACTATGTTGTTTAATTTTATTTAAGGTAACAAATTCCGGGGAGTAAATGGTCGTATATTATTTTGATTGTATCTTCATTTTGTACAACATTGTGTAGAACATTCTCATGTGGGAAGCACACTATTGAGGAGAGCTAATCTGGCTGCATGGTGTATGTTTAACCTGCGACAGAGTGGGTTGTATTCTAACTTTAATGTTTACTGTTTTCTGGGAGGGAGGAAGGAGCTAAAGATGGGCCAGTGTTCTGGGATCATGGACCAGGCAGAGTACATGAGGGGTTATTTGGGTGGTGGAGTTATAGTAGTTTTTGTATGGGCTGTGGGGGTGGTGGGTGGTCTTATGCCCAATGGCACTGCGCAGTTAGGAACTGGGGTTTTGGTTTTGGCCCCTTACTATGAGGTCGTCCAACCAAATCTAATTATATTCTTGTTATGCCAAGGCTGATATGGGTACGCTTGTTGTGGACTAAGTTTTACTTGAATGTAAAAGGTGCTCGCCTTAGTGACAAACAGTACAAATTCTTCGCACATAGAACTTGTCGAGATGGAAGTGGTGTTTCTTCAGGAAACACACTTGCTGATATCAGAATCTCATTCCATGAGGAAACTGCAGATGGGTCAGGTCTTTGCTTCTCAAGGTACAACGCAGAGTAGAGAGGAGTTATGCTCTTACTGCATAGGTCTCTACCATTCAGGCCACTACAAGTAATTCAAGATAAGGAAGGGAGGTATGCATTGGTGAGGGGAAATTATCGACGTGAAATGTTGTGGGATCTATCTATGGTCCAAACCTAGATACCCAAGACTTTTTTGTAGGGCTGTTTTAGGCTCTATTGCCTTCGCCCACCTGCCTTTGGTTTTAGGTGGGGACTTCAATTTGGCTTTAGATCCCCTTAGACAGATCTAGTAATTCCCAGGTCTATCTAACCCCGCAACCTGCACTATCAGAGTTGTTAGATCAACTCGGCTGGTTGATATTTGGCGGTACTCCACCCGACGCCAAAGAATTTACCTTACATCTTCTGTACATAGAACATCTTCCTGCCTGGACTATGTCTTTGTCTCTAGATCTCTTCTTAGTGGGATACTTAAGTCTGAGATCATACCTGGGCCCATCTCCGACCATGCAGCTGTAAGGGTGGTTATTGCAATGGCATCTTTAATGAGGAGAGGGAGCAGGTGGAAATTTAATAATCAAATTCTCAGGGTGCCCAAGACGGTCAAGTTTATATCCAAGCAGATTAAAGAGTTTGTTCGGAACAACTCGGTCAATGAGGTACATCCGGATGTTTTCTGGGGAGCCCTTAAATCTTATTTAAGAGGTATGTTAATTAGTTTTACAGTGGGTAGAAAAAAGGAAAGAAGTAGAACGGTGAAGGAACTTTTGATACATATCAGGGCAATAGAGGTGGAACTAACTAATCAATATAGTAGGGGCAAGGAGGAGGAGTTGATCAAGGCCCGGGATGCCTATCTTAAATTGCTGGGAGAACAATCTGAATTAGCCTTGATCAAGACTAAAGCTAAATACACTGATCAGGGTGAAAAGCCCGGGAGGTTGTTGGCAAGTCATCTCTCTCAATTAGAGGCCTCTAGATTGATTGAGGGAATTGTTTCTGAGGAAGATGGTCTTGTCAAAACATCTCCGGCTGAGATTGCCCACCTTTTTTCTCGATATTTTGAGAATCTTTATAGGAAATGCCAGTACCGCCCTTCTGAGGACCAGATAAAGAGGTTTTTGGAGATATTGATATGCCTACTCTCACTGAATGTGAGAAGAGTTCTCTGTCAGCGGACATCTCTAGTCAAGGTGGAATTGGCTATTAAGAGTCTGGCGTTGGATAAAACTCCGGGCCGGACGGGTTTTCGGCCCAACTTTACAGGAAGTTTTCCCTTTAGCCCCACATCTCCTTAGATTGTTCCGCTACATATGTGCTGGAAATGAGGTGGAGAAAGTATTTTATGAAGCTTTCATTATTTTACTTCCTAAACCTAATAGGCCAGTTACGGATCCAGCCAGTTATAGACCCATATCGCTTTTGAATTGTGACTTAAAAATTCTGGCTAAGGTAGTAGCTGACCGAGTTAACAAGGTGCTGCCTAGACTCATAGGAAGTATGCAAGTTGGCTTTATGAAAGGTAGGTCTTCGATTGACCATTTTAGGACCTTAGCTCATGTCTTCTCGGCCTCCAAGGAGGCCACCTTTCCTATGGCACTGGTCTCCTTGGACGCCAAGAGGGCCTTTGATAGGGTTTATTGGGATTACCTATTTGAAGCCATGCGTAGGTTCGGGTTCCCTGAGGAGTTTTTAAAATGGTTAAGAGCCCTGTACTCCAAGCTGTCTGCTAGGATCAGTTGCAATGGGGTTATTTCTAATCCCTTTCTGTTATGTGTGGGCACAAGGCAGGGGTGTCCATTGTCCCCCCTCTTATTTAATTTGTATTTGGAGCCCCTGATTAGGAAGATTCTTTATCAGAGAGAAATAGAACCTATTGAGATAAGGGGATTTCCCATTAAGGTCACCGCGTATGCGGATGATCTACTGATTTATGTATCACGGCCGGATGTGGTTAGGAGGAGCAAATCAGGTGCCCCATCACTCTCTGCTCTCCAACACATTACCTCCAAAAGTGGTTAGGAGGAGCAAATCAGGTGCCCCATCACTCTCTGCTCTCCAACACATTACCTCCAAAAACCATATAAACACTACAAACAGGTATCTGCCTCTATCTCTGAAATCAAATAAAGAGGCAGAAGACACTGCAGAGCAGGACACTTCGCACAGGAGCTAGCACAACAATACTCACCCAAATCAGGAACCAAAACTAAACAAGCACAAAGAAATCCAAAAACTTGATCATAGGAGACTCATGATTCGGGAGTTGATACCATCTCCAGCTAGGGTGATGGTCAGATGTCTCCCAGGTACATCAGCATGGAGAGACACTGACCGCATTACAAATTGTTCACAAAGCAGGAGAAAACATTGATGTCCTAGTACACATAGGGACTATCGATCTGCCAGCCGGTCAGTTGTGGAGACCAAGGAACACCTGACTAGGCTGGGTGACAAACTATCATCTATTTCGTCTGGCATCTCCTTCTCTGAGATCCTGCCAGTCTGGGAGAAGGGAGCAGATGACGGAAGGTCAGAGAAGGGGAGATAGGGGAGCTAAACACATGGCTCAAGGACTGGTGCCAGGAAAAGGACAAGATTTGTAGGGAACTGGCAACAGTTCTGGGAGCTAAAGTTCTTAAATTTGATGGACTGCATCTGACTAAAGAGGGAGTCAGTGCATTGGGGCAGAAGTTTGACGCCTTTGCAGAATATTTAAACTAGCAAATGGGGAGAGGGGTGCAGCACCCCATACGCTGAATGGGAAGAACACCCTCCCCTCAGCTAGTGGTCAAACTGGAATTCAGTGTGTTTGCTGCTCATTTGCATCACCAGGAAGAAAAAAGGTTTGTCTCCCCATACGATGCACAGGGTAATGCCAAACCTCACCCAACAACTAACACACCAAAATCTGGCCAATGGAAAATCATGTACACAATGCTCACAGCCTGGGAAATAAGATCCCAGACCCTGCAGGCAATAATGTCAGAGGCCAAACTGGACAAGTAGCACTAGTGAGACGGTTTACCAGTAACCACGCTTGGGAGACTTCAGTACCTGGCTATGTATTGTTCAGAAGAGACCGAGGTGCAAAAGGGGGGAGGAGGTCCTGTATGTTAATGAAAATATCAAAGCTACAGAAATTCAGAATACACATAAGGAGCCAGAAGAACTGTGGGTCACCCTGGAAACAGGAAATGGGACAGCCATAAGAACTGGGGTTGTCTACAGGCCCCAGACCAGAGGGAGGACATAGACACATTACTGTTAGAAGATATACAAAACAATGACAGCTAAAGGGAGGTTCTGATAATGGAGACTTCAACATGCCAGATACAGATTGGTCAATACCAGCAGGAACATCTGCCAGAACTAGACTCATAGTGGATTCCTGCAGGGGAGGCCTCAAACAACTGGTACAGCAACCCACAAGAGACAGGGCTATCCTAGATCTAGTACTGACTAACAAAGAAGGGATCACAGATCTCCAGGTAGAAGGTCACCTGGGGCCAGTGACCATCACATGGTATGGTTCAATTTGGCTACTACATCTAAATCATCCCATTCCAAGGCAAAAATATGGGACTTAGAGGAGCTGACTTTGATAAGATGGCCAACAGAGTTAAGCTAGCCCTGGCAAAAGAAACACAGGTGAGGAGGTACAGGCAAAGGGGCAAGCATTAAGGATACAATACTTGAAGCAACATCCCATTGTGTTAGACAGAAAAGGAAGTGCAAAAAGAAGGAAACCACTTTGGTTCTCAATACAGTAGCAGAAAAGGTCAGAGCCAAAAGGCTGGCCTTCAGAAAATATAAGGGAACACAGCGGGATGAAGATAGGGGGCATACCAAACTGCCCTAAGGGAGCAGGTAAGGCAGTAAGGCAGGCAAAGTCCCAAACTGAGGAAACACTAGCACAAACAGTAAAGAAGGTGACAAGACTTTCTATAGATACATTAGTGAAAGAGAAAGTCCAGAGGGGTATTGCTAAGCTTAATGGAGAAAGGGAGCATGTGAGGAGGAGGACCTGTAAAGGCATCTATCCTAAATAGATACTTTTGCTCAGTATTCACTGAAGAGAAGGTAGGGCAGGGCCCACAGCTCAGCATCATGGACACAGGGGGAGGGAGGTGAGCACTACTCCCTTCACAAAAGAAAGGGTCCTACAAGAGCTTGCTAAGCTCAGGGTGGATAAGGCAATGGGACCTGATGGCATACATCCCAGGGTACTTAAGGAGCTAAAGGAGGAACTAGCAGAGCAATTTGCAGAATTGTTTAGTGAGTCTCTGAGCACAGGAGAGGTCCCAGAAGACTGGAGAAGGGCTCATGTGATCCCACCCACAAGAGTGGTAGCAGGGAGGAGGCGGGAACTACAGACCGGTCAGTCTTACCTCAGTAGTGGGCAAGATTATGGAAGCACTCCTTAAGGAAAGGATAGTGCAACACCTGAATCCATAGGGGCACAGGATCCAAGACAGCATGGGTTTACAAAGGAAGGTCCTGTCAAACTAATCTCATAGATTTCTTTGACTGGGTAACCAGAGTGGTGGACCAAGGGGAGCAGTTGATGTCGCCTACCTTGACTTCAGCAAAGCTTTTGACACTGTTCCACATAGAAGATTGATAAATAAGCTAGGTAGGCTCGGGGTGGGTCAGAAGTTGGTCAACTGGGTGGCAAACTGGTTGACTGGCAGAAAACAGAGAGTGGTGGTAAATGGTATACAGTCAGAAGAGATGCAAGTCACAAGTGGGGTACCTCAGGGATCAGTCCTGGGCCAGTCCTATTCAACATCTTCATTAGTGACCTAGCAGATGGACTAGAGGGTAAGGCTTGTCTGTTTGCAGATGACACCAAGATCTGCAACAGAGTAGATGATCCAGATGGGGTGGGCAGAATGAGAAGAGATCTGGATAAACTAGCAGAATGGTCAGAAGAGTGGCAACTGGGATTTAATGCAAAGAAGTGCAAAATCATGCACATAGGGAAGAGAAACCCTGAGCCACTTATAGGCTGGGAGGGAGTTGCTAGCAGTCACAAAGGAAGAAAGAGACTTGGGCATCATCATCACCGATGACCTGAAATCATCCAAGCAGACCTCTAAAGCAGTAGGTAAGGCTAGGGGGTGTTAGGGTGTATTAGTAGGGGTATCACAGTCGTAAGAGGGAGGTAATAATCCCTCTGTACAAGACATTGGTTAGGCCCCATCTGAGTAATCATGCAGTATTGGAGGCCACACCTTCACAAGGACATTAACCAAATTGAGGCAGTCCAGAGAAGGGCAACCAAAATGGTGCAGGGACTGCATCAGAAGACATATGAGGACAGATTAACGGAGCTCAATATGTATACCCTTGAGCAAAGGAGGGAGAGAGGTGATATGATCGAGACATTAAACACCTTATGGGCATAAACAAGGTGAAAGAGTCTAACATGTTTAAATATAAGAAAATAGCAGGACAAGAGGACACAGCATGAGATTAGAGGGAGGCCGATTAAGGGGAATGTGAGGAAATTCTTTCACAGAAAGGGTGGTAGATGCATGGAATGGCTTACCACAAGAAGTAGTGGCTATGAATACAGTGCAGGGCTTCAAACAGGCATGGGATAGGCATAAGGGAGCAATACAAATGACTATGAATAGATAGGTCACTGACATAGCAAAGGCCGATGGCACATTTATAAGGTAGAAAAAGAAATGGGCAGACTGGATGGGCCTTGCGGTCCTTATCTGCCGTCAACTTCTATGTTTCTATGTTTCTATAAGTCCATCCCTATATTATTGTTCTTACTTAAAGGTTTTGGTCAAATCTCTAATTATAAGATCAATCTGGATAAGACTGTGGTCTACCCTCTCAACTCCAGGTTATTTAAAAGGGAGGTAACTGAGCTGGGGCTTAAATGGAGCCCTAATTCTTTTAAATATCTGGGTTTAGTTTTAACCCGTGAAACGGAGCGTCTCCGTCAATTAAACTTGGATCCCCTGGTTCAGATTATTCAATGCGATTTTAAATGATGGGATCAGTATCCCCTGTCCATCTGGGGTAGAATTGGCATAGTAAAATGAACATTTTCCCAGGCTTTTTATCCAATTAGTAGATTGGATATATTTCTCCTATCGTGGTTTAAGAACCTTCACACTATGATTGCTGATTTTATATGGAAGCACAAAAGGCTAGAATGGCTTTCAAGCTAGCTGCTCCCAAAGAGCTTGGAGGACTAAGGCTACCCATTTTGGTTTATATTGGTGGGCTGCACAATTGAGTAAATATGGTAGGTGGGTTCAGCTGGGTATGGTACCCAATTGAATATGTCCGTTATGGCTGGAGATAGAAAGGGCCCATATAAATAAGCTTGGTTTAATCCTAAGGCCCTTTTCTTTATGTCCCCTAAAGATTTGCCACTGGCTTTGAAAGGGTCCCCTATTGGGGTAGCGGTTAGGTCCCATTACCAGTTGTGTAGATTCCTCAAATATAATCATTTGGGGGATAGTGAACAGCCGGTGCTTGGAAATCCGCGCTTTTTAATCGGTGGAAGGGTGATTAAACCAGGATGGTTGGAGAATCTAGAGGACTGTTCCCTAGGGGATTTTCTTGATGTTAACGGTGGCATAATTTCAGCACAGACTTTGATTGGGAAATTCCGGTTGTGTAATAAGGACATTTTCAAAGTGCTACAGATTAGGCATGTTTTATTGCAGAAGATGGACCCGGACTGGAAACAAACACCCTCAGTTGATTTTCTGGGAGGGATACTCCCTCTTGTGGGAACGCAGCAGGTAATTTCCAAGTTGGCCTTGTTTCAATGGGCTTATGTTGGAAAGAGTGTCCCGTGTGCCTACTGGAACAGTGTGTTTCCAGATCTTTCTCTAGATTGGAGGGGTATTTGGATATCTTGCCATAAGTATTTGAAACATGATCAACTCAGGCTCTTACAATTTAAAGTTACACATAACGTATTATTTACCTCAGAAACTGCAGAGCCTGGGATTGTTACTGGATCCAAAATGCTACAGGTGTGGGATGGGTTTAGGTGATCTCTTACATATATTTTGGTATTGCCCTCTGTGGCTCCTCTATGGAATGAGATTCACTCCAAGTTGAATCCACTTCTGGGCCTGGATGAGGTGTTTAGGCCTGAGATTTGCGTATTGGGTGACTTGACTGCTGTCACTGTTAAAAAAAGGAGATTTTACATCTCTTTGATGGCTGTCTCGGTCAAGAAGCTTGTGCTAGGCACTGGAAGGACAGCTTTTGTCCCACGATAATGAATGGCTAAACGAGCTCCTGGCTTTTCTAAGATTGGAAAGAATGATTGCTATTATGCATAATAACTTACGTTATTTCGAGAAGATCTGGGGGCTGTTTGAAACTTGTTACCTATTGGTTCCTAAATTAAGTTATGTGGTTTTGCTTAACTCATTGCACATTCCATGGGCAGGGTGGGTATGGGAGAGGGTGGAGGTGGGGGTTCTGTAGGGGGTGGGGGTTATCTAAGGGCTTTGGGGGTCTGTTTAGGGAGTTTTAGGTAGTGGGGCAAGGCAGAGTACCTTTATTGTTTGTGCTGGGACAATATTAATATGGCGGTACTTACAATGTTAATGTCCGGTTATTTTCACTCTGCTGGAAAACTAATAAAGTTTAAATGGAAAAAAAAAAAAGATCTGGGGCCCACTACAAACTCTCTATGCATTACAGGCTTAAGCATTACTAGGCCATACCCATAGGTACTGTGCTAAATGTGTAAAGAGGCACTGGGTTGTTCGGGATGGGTGGTGGGTAGGGGGAGAGCGAATCATCCTGTATTTTGTATCTGATGTATGGGGTTCATGATCTACACTGTTATGACTCATTTTCTGTATTGAAAACTTTAATAAAATTTGAATTGAAAAAAAAAAAGAATCTGATGCAAACTTTCTTGATTTCAAGGAGAAGATGATAAAGATCCTAGGTTCAGGATGGCTGGGAGAAGAGGTTGTATGCTATCCCCAGATGGTGATGCCACTAAGTGCAATATGCCTAGGGTACCATACTGAAGGGATGGCGAGAGAGAATCTGTGGTGAAGGGGATCTCAGTGTGGAGGATTGTCCCTTGAGAGGTCGGCACATGGCAGAGAAATGAGGGGTGGTTACACAAGTTATCTCCCTGACCCTGGTTCAATGTGTGGTCAAATGGTTCAGGCTCAGGCCCATTTATTCCTTCTGGCTCCCATTCAAACCCCCAACTGGAGAAACAGATTGCTATCCTGACCCGCAGGATGACAGAGGTCTGCCAGTAGGTGCAGGGCCTTAAGGAAGGTTGGAGAAGAGAGACACCCCATACCAAGGCCGAGAGGGAGAGGAGGTTTAACAACCCTCCACCCCATCCTAAGAGAAGTGAAGGGAGATGCCCAACTGATCGATTTGACAGTCAGGAGAGGATGATTTGCAGTAGGTGTGGCATCAGTGGCCATGTGAAGAGATGCCGTAACCAACCTCCCGAGAGTACAATGGCAGTAAACAAAGAGTCTTCGGGGACATGGTCCGATCCTCGAAGGGTGATCAACCAGGTCCACCCACCTCAACAGATAGATCCTGTTTTATTGGCATGAGTCCGACTGTCCTAGTGAAGGTCAACGGAGTGGAATTGATGGCTTTATTGGACACAGGATCACAAGTTACAACCATGCAGTGATGATATTTCTGAAGGTACTTGGCTCCCGAAGATCTCAAGCCACCTCTGAGATCATGGATCATGCTCATAGCCAGTAATGGAGCAGAGGTTCCTTACTTAGGCTATCTGGAGGCAAGCATCCAGCTGGGGAAGAATATCCAGGATCGACAGGGCATCATTATCAGTGAAACTGAGAGTGATAATCTGCCACTGCTTATCTTGGGCAATGAACTTTCTCCAGAACTGTTCTGAAGACTTGGTCCAGATCCTCCAGAATAAGGCCAAACAGTCACCTTCAGTCGACAAACATGCACTGCAACAGACGATCCCTGTTCTCCAGTGTCACTAATGCTTTGCGAATGCAGATGGTGAAATTGGCAAGGTCCAGACAATCAATGTCAGATCAGTGACCCTGAAACCAGAAACAGAGACCACCTTGTGGTGCAAGGCAAAGGTGGGTCCCTGAGGTCAAGACTATGATGCATTGGCTGAACCATATCCAAGAGGGAAGGAAGAGTCCATACTGGCAGCTTGAAGCATGGCTATAGTGACAAAGGGACGAATTCTCATCCAGGTGATGAATTATGGGAATCACGAGGTGCAGCTCCATCACAATCAGCCAGTTGCCCAGTTACACACTGCACACCTACAAGATATTGTGGAACCAGAGGAAGAGACTGGAGTGTTGGGAGAACCACAGATCATACAGAAAAGAGAAGTGAGCAGCCTCAGTAGCACTGCCACCATGGAGTAGATAGGGAGATTAACTTGGGTACCCCTGAAACCACCAAGCAGCAAAAGACCAATGTGCTCTGTGTGGTGATGGAGCATGAAGAGGCCTTCAGCAAGCACCTGCTGGATTTCAGACTGGCTCATGATGTGCAGCACCACATTCCTACCAACCAACATCCACCAATAAGCAGGGGTGGGCAAAAGTTGAGAATTCCGCTTTTGCATAACTTCTGTGAAATTTTGGAAATTTTGAGGAAATTTCAGAACTTTCGCCATTGGCGAAACTGGGATTTTCCACGGATTTTCACCGGGTTCCATAGACTTTTTGTGAACTGCAGAAAAATGCATATAAACTGTGGAATTTATTCTATCCACAGTTTAATGAACTGTCAGTGAATGAGCACGTGCATGTACAACCACAAGGTCATTCACTGACAGTTCAGTGGGCCACTGGTAGTGGAGGAGAGAGGAGGGCTGTGCCAGTGGCCCATTCAGGGACAGTGTGGGGGGAGAGGGTGGTGGCAGATGAACTGTCGGGTGGGGGGTTCACTAAACACCAGGGAATTGGGATTACTTTTATTTATAAGGGATTGGGGATGGGGGATCCACTAGACACCAGGGAATACTGGGAATAGATGGGGATGAGTTGGTGGATGGCCGGCTGTTTTTTTGTGGATTAATGGAATCCAGGATAGGGAGGGGGGTCCGCTAGACACTAGGGAAAATAAAATGTTTTGGGGGGGACATGATCAGTGGGTGGGGAGGTCACTAGGCATCAGGAAAAGATTGGAGTTTTTGTTTCCTCTTTACCAGGACCCATGGGCCATGATCCCCGGGAGGGGAGATGGGAACCATTAGACACCAAGGATCAGAGATTTTTTACTTGGAACCCATGATTGGTGGGTGGAGGAACCACTAGACACCAGGAGGGTCCAAGGGAGGGACTGGAGTTTTTTATTTATTTGTTTACTGGGACCCCTGATCAGCCGGGGGGGTGGATTAATGAATTAAACTGTGGTTAAAAAAGCTTAGAACTGACCACTGGCAGTGATCCATTCTGTGGAATTTTTCTGGTACAGTTTAATAAATTAACCCTTAGTTTATATATTTATTCTGCAGTTTGAAGGTGGAATTTCTGTAAAAGTTGCAAAAATTGTTTCCGAACTTTCGTGGAAGCAAAATTTGCACTTTCATGGAAATTCTGCTGGCGGGATTTTTTTTTTCATTCACCCCTACCGATGGGAATGATTCCGACCTATCCCACCAGTGATTTACCAGCCTGTCAAGGAGATGATAAAGGAAATGAAGGAGGCCAAGGTGATCAAAGACAGCCACAGTCCTTGGGCTGCTCCAATTGTCTTGGTAAAGAAAAAGGAGGGCAAGATATGATTCTGTGTTGACCACAGAAAGTTGAATAACATCACTCACAAAGACCCATATCCCTTACCAAGAATCGAAGACTCGCTAACAGCACTCCAGTCTGCTGCTGTGTTTTCACTTTTGATCTAACAAGTGGATACTAGCAAGTTCCGATGGATCCTGAGGATCAAGAGAAAAACGTCTTTATTATGCCCATAGGTCTTTTCGCATTCACCAGAATGCCCTTTGGATTTTGCAACACTCCTGGGACATTCCAGAGGTTGGTAGAACATTGTTTGGGGAGCCAGAACTTCAACATCCTGTTATTATATCTGGATGACATCATCATCTATTCTAAAACCCACCAGGAACACTTGCTTCACTTGGGTGAAGTGCTCACTCATCTGACCCAGTATGGTCGCAAGATAAAGCCATTGAAATGTCACCTGCTCAAGTCACAAGCAAACTACCTGGGACACACAGTTTCAACCGAAGGTATGTCACCAGATCTGGAAAAGATAGGAGCTGTCCGACAGTGGCCTGTCCAAGTAACAGTCAGGGATGTGTGGAAATTCCTGGGTTTCATGGGATATTATAGGTGGTTTGTAAAAGACTTTTCAGAAGTAGCTTCTCCATTGTATGAACTTCTCAGAGGGTCAACAGAGGGCCGGATACCCAAAATTTGTCCAGTCAAGTGAGCTGCAGCTCAACAGGAGGCCTTTGACCAGTTAAGAAAGACTTTGACCGAGGCACCCATATTGGCCTATCCTGATTACATGAGACCTTTTCATCTGTACACCAATGCAAGTAACAAAGGACTGGGTGTAGTGCTGATGCAAGAGCAGAATGGCATAAAGTGAGTCATAGAGCTTATGCAAGTCATAGTCTGAGAGGTTCAGAGCAGAATGATGCCCGCTACAGTTCCTTCAAACTGGAATTTCTAGCATTGGTATGGGCTGTCACAGAGAAGTCAGGGCCAGATTAAGGCATAGGCAACATAGGCATGTGCCTTATGGTCCTTCCTGCTAGGGAGGCCTACAGCAATCTTCAACATATACTGTGCAGTATTTACTGTGTATCATTTTCTTCTACCCGAGATGCATTGTTTTTGTTAAGGACTCAACTGCTAGGTAACTTGAGCAAGGCAGGGACTGAACTGTGACATGATTCTCACCTAACTGATTAGGTGTTAAGTGTAGCTGATTGCTTCAGGGGCCCATGACCAGGTTGACCTGTAAGGTGTGAACATGCCCATTTCCTTTGTTTCTCCCTCCCACTTAGGATCTCCACTTAACAAGTTTTACTCTTAAATATAAAAGATTAGCAGTGCAATTCAATATGTATGCTTAATATTTAAAGAGCCTCTGAGAGCATTAGGAAAACTTAGAAAAAAAGTAAGATTTATAATCAGCTCCATTCCATTTTCTTTATTACTTCATATATTTTAAGTAATGAATTCTCAGTGTTCTTTATGACTGAAAACAGTTGCATGAAAACAAGATCCCTATCTAGTAGACTAGTTCAAGTTTCAAGTTTATTGCAGGAATAACTCCAATGAGCAGGCTCATTTACAAGTAGGCCCCAAGAACATAGATCAGGAACATATACAGATAAAAGGTAGGTAAAATACATACAGTACTAACCCATAAATAAAATGGTTAAATAAAGTTCAATTGATACATGAGGAATACAATATTTACAAAGCAAAACCTTGAAAATATGTTACAGAATATTGAGACTGTCAGACATGGGAATTATATATACCCTGACTGCTTCTCTACATATTGCATCACAGTCTCCTATTTATGAGAACACAAATATCCTCCCAGCAACGTATTTTAATGTCACAATTATGATATCAGGTGTAAACAGGCAGCCAGAGCTAAAAAGGGCAGAGATACTGTATTCTTGCAAATACCCTTAGTAATAAATACAGAACATAAGCTACATCTATGCCCAAGTGTTACATTTTTCCAACATTGCCTCAACTGTGTCAGGAACTGTTTAATCACACTCCTAAAATCAAGAAATCTAAAATGCATTTTAATTGTTCTGTTAACAATTTTACTTTTTTATTTTATTTCCTCATCCCACTCATTTTGAAGTTCTGGAGCTGATGTAGTTCTTTTTTCAAGGTGAACCACTGAATATATTTCCATCATCCCATCAATAAATCTTGCCGTTACTTGATCCTGGCTTATCATCAATAACATAAATATTTGATCCCCGAAATGATTTCTTACAACAATCACGCACGTTGCAGCATAATCTGTATATTTCATTAAGACTCTTTTAGTAAACCACCAAGGACCTATGCTGGCAGTATAGCCTAGAGGTTAGAGGAATGAGGTGTGAACGAGCTTGATACATCCAACAGACCAGACCCAAGTTTGATTCTCATAACCTCCACTTGCATACTGTGCGACTCTGAGCAAGTCACTTAACTGCCCAGTGCTCCCAGGTCACCCCTGAAAACAGGCACTTGTGCCTAGTGGGCCTTACCTGGTTACCAAAGACTAAAAAAATAAAATGCTTTTTCAGAGGTGGGTTCTAACCTACCAGATAAAAGCCTGGTGCATGCTACCTGACAGGACAAAATGGTAACACCCAAACTGCCAGTGCACATATTTGTATGTATGTGTGTGGAGGAACCAAGACATTTCATACCCAAAACAATTTCTTTACCAGGCAAATTAGAAAATTATTTTCTTTAAATGATCAAAATTAGGACCAATATTTTTGTCATAATGATATTATTAGTTTCATTCATTTTGAAGCATTTTAGTTAGGTTATTTAGGTTTTATGCCACTTTTTAGGGACAGTAAGAAAATATGTTTTAAACATTTCTGTAACTGATATGCAGCGACCAAATAGTCTGGTCACAGTGAAGGGGCACTGGTGTGGTGAGAGGGCCTCCGATTTCTCCTGGGCTGGGTCTAGAGCCCCAGGTTGCATTAATCTGGCCCTGAGAGAAGTTCCAGCACTATCTGGCTGCTAACCCCTTCACTGTTTTCACTGACAACAACCCCCTGACACACCTGAATACAGCAATACTAGAGGCTCTCAAGCAGAGGTGGGGGCCCAGTTTGGCCAATTACCAATTCTCCATAAAGTACCATTTCGGCAGATCCAATGCCAATGCAGATACATTGTCCAGAGTGCCTAATTAGACTGGAACAGAAACTGATAACACTCTGCTAGAGAATGTATAAATGCTACCTTTCCTCCAGGTGCCGGCAGAGATAGTGCAAGACTGTTTCCAGATCCATTCTGAGACATATGCTGAGACTAAATCTGAACCAACCGACATATTTGCAGAACAGAAATACCTGTGTTTTCAGTTGCAAGATCAAGATCCAATTGTCAAACAAGTCAAGGCGTTCATTTTGAAAGGACAGAGTCTTACCCCACAAACATGAAAAGAACTTGATCCAGGGGCAGTAAAGTTGTGGATTCATAGAACACGCCTGGCTTTGGGGGACTCCCAGCTTATCAGATGGTGTGGAGACCCTACCACCAATTGTAAGCTGACACAGAAAATGGCTCCCAGAGGAAGTGCCCCAGTGGTACTCGAGGCCTACCATAACCAATCAGAACACTTTGGCCACAAAAAGACAGAGCCCATCATCTGGAAGAGATTGTACTGGATTGGAATGAGAACCAACATTATGAAGTGGTGCGAGGGGTGTCCAGCATGTAATTTCAAACTCAATGTGAGAAGTAATCAGTGAGCCCATCTCATAGAAACATAGACTTTGACGGCAGATAAGGACTGCTTGGCCCACCTAGTCTGCCCATTTCCCTACCTACAGGATAAGCCGCAGATCCTAGTTAACCAACAGCCTATTTCTTTCTAACCCCCACAAGAATTGCCTTAAGTCTGTCCCATGTATTCTTGAATTCTCCCACAGTTTTAGACCCCACAACCTCCTCAGAAAGACTGTTCCATGCATCCACTACCCTCTCTGTGAAAAAATACCTCCTCACATTGCCCCTGAACTGCCCCCCTATCTTTAAATTGTGTCCCCTTGTTCATGCAGGTCTCTTTTTCTGAAAGATGCTACCCTCTTGGACTTTGTTGATTCCACTAAGGTACTTAAATGTTTCTATCATGTCTCCCCCCTCTCCCTCCTTTCCTCAAGGGTATACATATTAAGCTCCTTTAGCCTCTCCTCGTATGGCTTCTCTTTCAGACCCTGCACCATTCTAGTTGCCCTCCTCTGGACTGCCTCTATCCTGTCTATGTCCTTGTAGAGATGGGGTCTCCAGAACTGGACGCAGTACTCCAGATGGGGTCTCACCAACTGTCTATACAGAGGGATAACAACTTCCTATTTTTTGCTGGTGTTGCCTCTTCCTATGCATCCCAGTATACCCCCAGCTCTCCCTACTGCCTTCTCACATTGCTTGCTAACCTTAAGGTCATCTGATATGATTACCCCCAGGTCCCTTTCCTTTTTTGTTTTTGTTACTACCTCCCCCCATTGTATAATCTTCACCTGGGCTTTTGTTTCCCAGGTGCATTATTTTGTACTTCTTTGCATTGAATCCTAGCTGACATAGCTCTCCACCTGATTGTCAGCAGCACACCGTTTGAGTTAGTCACTCTGGATCATCCAAAGTTGGAGCCCAATGCCAATGGCTAGGACTGCATCCTAACGATGGCTGACCACTACTCAAAGTTTGTTGTAGCTAGTCCAGTGAAAGACCTCTCTGCCCGAACCACAGCAGAAACCATCTTAAAACATTTTGTATGACCATACGGGTACCCAACCAAGATTCTTTCAGATCAGGGATATTCATTCAAATCTCAGCTCTTTCAAGAACTTTGTGTCCTCTATGGCAGTTACAAGTTAAGGACTACTGCATAACACCCTCGAAGCAACAGATTGTGTGGGCAATTGAACCAGACCCTGATTGGATGATTGGGATGCTGACAGCTTTGCCTGAGTACAAACATCCATATTGACCAGCCCTACTTCGGGAACTCGCTTACCTGTACAGTAATGCCATTCAGTTCTTGACTTGGTATACCCCACATTATTTGATGTTTAGTCGCCATGGTAGAGTCCCCATGGACTTGGTGCTAGAAGTGCTGCCCAATGAACTTGTAGCTAAGCAACCGATTGCAGACTGGGTTCAAGAGCACAGTCAAAGACTGTAAGTAGCCAGAGAGATTGTGAGTAAGCATATGGATCAGGTATGACAAACACAGAAAACAGCATGTGATGCTAAAGCCAATGTGACTCCACTGCAGATAGGAGAAAGGGTATTGTTGAAAAAGAATCAAAAATGCAACAAGTTAGCTACAAAATGGGAAACAGAACCATTTCACATCATTGAGATCCCTTATCCTGATTTCCCAGTGTACAAGATTCAAAAAGAGACTGGAAGTGCCACCAAGATTGTGCACCATAATTTATTCAAAGCTTGCACCTTCAGAGACATTGCTCTGGAAGAATCTAAGAGATACTCTACGCCAAAGGAGAGGCAGGAGTACAAGAAAGATGGAATGATGGGACTTGAATCGCCAATGAAAGGGTGTGCAGATCCTTGTGTGTGTCCATCCCATGTGATCTCCTTTTACCACCAAGTTACGTACTACAGCAAACCTTGTACCCCCAGATTTTCCAGAACCAGAGTGTATTCCCTCAGAGCCCATAGCTTTCCAGATCCGTAGGTCGCAGAGGTCTTCTTTTGGTATCCCCTTTATGAGATACATAATGGAAGTTCTCCAAGTTGAACCTTCCTTTTTCAGTTAGTCCCAATAAGAATATCCTAAAGACACAGTCACTTAGTTAATAGAGTAATAGAGTTCCTATTAAAGTTACAGTAATGAATAAGAAGTTACAAATATTTAAGTATGTTTTAGCTGAGTAAGTGGTGTATAAAGATTTAAGAGGAAAAGTTAAAGTGTTAAGAAATGTTATGAATACCTATAGAAGTAATAGTTATGAAAAGTTATTATAGAGTATTAAAAGGTAATACTTGGGAGCATGTGTTTTTAGGAGGGCTCAACTCTGTAGTGTCCCAAAGTATGGGAGCACCACAGAAAAGGGGGGATTATTGAAGGGAACCTGATGCACATTTTTTGGCATTGTGACAAGGTGGCCTCTCTATGGAGTACAATCCAAACCATATTAGACCCCCTCCTAGGACTGGGGGAACTGTTTGCCATAGAAATATGTGTACTAGGGATGTTCTCCAATATTGGAGTCCGGGAGCGTAGGTTTCATATGGCTTTAATTTCTATAGCAGTCAAAAGGCTGGTTCTCAAACACTGGATGGATCAACTAGTCATTTCATATCCTGAATGGCTAAAAGAAATGTCCTTTGCTTTAAAACCAAAGGTTAATAGCAAGCTCCTGGAATCATGGCCTTCAATCAGAAATGGGGTAAACGATATGCTTTGTATCTGAATCAAGGCTCACATAATGCTGACCTCTGACTGCTCCAGTTTGTTTTATTTCCCTTAGGATTTATGTCATTGCTAGAGTACTTCTTGCTCTTTTGTCTCTGTACTATCTGTTTTTGATTTGGCACACTCCAGGGTGGGGGAGGTTGGGGGGTGGGGAGGGATGGGTTTCTTGTTTTCTGTTATGAATGTATAGGCATATTTTGTCTCAAAGTTGTTTTGATGACATGTTAGCCTCATGATATTTCGTGTCATTGTACCATGTTCCACTGTCTGTATATCAGGTGTCTTCCTGTTATATTATAAATCAATAAAGATGTTGAATTTCAAAAAAAAAAGAAAACGGGGGATTATTTAAATGGAGTGTCCCAGGGTCCCCTCCACTGATGGGCAGTCAGAGAACAGTGTAATAGGGCCCATTGTCAGTGTTTCCCCCTAGAAAAGTGCCAGTCAGGCAAAGCAGAATTTTTTAAAATAAAAAAAAAGAAACATTTTCTTGCTCCCTGCTGCTCTGCTCCATTCCATGACCCCCCCCCCCCCACCTTGAGCAGGCAGACGAGGAGTGAGCACCCACATGCTGGGGCAGCGGTCCCTGTCCGGTGCGTGGTGCCCAGTTTCGAAAATTTACTGCTGGCTTGGTCTCAGGCTCGGGGTTCTAGAACAAGAACCCCAAGCATCTTTTTGAAAAGAGAACCATTTCTCCTGGCAGTTCGGAATGGTGTAGAGAGGAGGAGGTCACCAGAAACTTAATGGAGAACACAAAAGGCTTACCTGCAGTTGAAGCCATTCCTTGGGGTTGTCTAGGCACCACAACTCCTGCTCCACCAGTTGAGACTCCTGTTCCTACTCTGGTGTCAGGTCCGATGATCATGCAGCGGTTGGAGCCACAGAAGAAGAAGGCCACAGTCCTCTGTGGTTTGTGTGGTCTCAGTTTCACCCTGTTTATTTATTTTTTGTTCTGTTTCCCCTAAGAAAACCATGTGGTCCCTCGTTGGTGGCTGTGAAGAGCCGTGTCATGATCAAAGTAGGCTGTCAGCCCTCCTGGGCCCATTGTCCGCCACTTTGTCTGTCCTCCCCTTGCTGCAGTCCCTCCATCTGCCAGAAGGACCTCCCTCCTCCCTGCAGCATCTTCTCCCCGGGCCAGAGCGATGAGTCGGCGGCAGCACAGTGAAGAGTGCTAACTGACTGAAACATTTTAAAAGAAAAGTTTAAAGTTTAAAACATGCTTAGTAGCGCTCAGAGCACTACCGGAGGGGCAGGCCAGTTTACTGTTTTCCAATATTCTGGACTGCCTTGCTGTTTCATTGCCCTGCACCAAACAATTGCCCTGAATTGGATTACTTATCCCTGTTCCTGGCAAGTTGCCTTCTGCACCGAACAATTGCCCTGAATTGGATTACTTGTTCCTGTTCCTGGCAAGTTGTCTTCTGCATCAAACAATTGCCCTGAACTGGGTTAGTTGCTGTGCTTCTGGCAAATAACCCCCTGCAACCAATTACCCCAGAGCAGATCTCAAGTGCGTCAGTCAGTCTTGATTGCTAAAGACTTGTGGGTATGGACTCAATCTTCTTTCAATTCAATTCAATTTATTTTTACCAGGAATAACACCGTTGAGTAAAACTCATTTACAAAGTGGTTCTGGAGGACAATCAAGTTGTACTATGCATAAAGGTGCAAATTAAACTAAAACATAAAGACATAGCCTGAAAACTCACATAACTGAATGTATAAACAAAGCATCAAAACAGATGAATGGCAATAGCACATACAGTCATGGCATAGCAGGATTCAAACTTGTACAATCATAGCCTAACAAGGCAATAAGGAACAAAACAGATGAAGGTGTTATGAAGCATGATAATGACAGCTTGCTTATAGATAAATACTTTAGCAGAGATATAGGTGAGGAAATAGCATATCATGGAAGAAGAGATAAAAGGGAGGAGATTAACAGAGGAGGAAGAAGGGATAGGAAAGTATGTCATACAAAGGTAGGGGGAACGGAAGTAAGCAAGGGTAAATGTGCACATGGATAGACACCTGGATAGGAAGGGGAAGGATAAGTAGTATAGAGAACAAATAGCTAAAGTGCTTAAGCTGGGCAAGTAGCGCATAGTGCTCAGTAGGAAGCTATGTATAGCAATGGCATTTATCTGCTAGTACCAAGTTCAACAATAATTTGAAGGACTTATGGCCAACTAGTTGGGTTATTTTTAAAGAGTCTTGAATGGCATTCCACATGGTGGGAATACAGTAACTAAAAGATGCAGTGCCAAAACGGGTCCTAATTCTGGGAGTGTCAAGTCTTATAGAGTCATAACACCTTAGCAAGTAGGAGCAAGGGGAGATTTTAATAAGGTCATAGATATTAGGCGTTAGTTTCATAGTAAGGGCTCTATAGACCCAATGTGATGCATTGCGGCATCGCTGAACAGTGAGGGATGCCCAGCCTAGTTGCGCATAAAGTGCACAATGGTGGGTATTTGGGGCAGCATCAGTAACAAAACTTATTGCTCTATGGTAAAGAGTATCAACTTTTGTAAGAGCTGACTTGGTACCATGTCAATATAAAATGTTGGCATAGTCGATAAGGGGCAGAAAAGTGGTAGTGACAAGCCTCAGTTTTTCTTCATAAATTAGCAATCTTCTGATCCTAAAGAATAATCCTAGTCTCTGTTTAACTTTTTTGTGAGTTCTTCGATATGAACTGAAAAGGAAAGCCTGTAGTCCAGCCATAAACTGAGATATTTGAAATTTCAACCATCTCAATAGTTTCATCCAAGATGGTTGAAATTTATAAGTTTGAGGGAAGGAATTTTTGTTGTGCTGCACTGCAAGTACCGTTTGCAACCGTATCTCTGTGGAATCAGTCTCCATTCATCTGGGAAGAGACCCTCCAGCTTCATTCTTCACCACCATCTTCCAGTTTCCATGTGTCTGGTCTTCGTCAGAATCTTCTTCACCCAGAGTGTGCGCATCCTTGAAGAACTACAGCAATGTCCTTTGTTGTCTGCTGTTAGTTGCAGTCCGTCGAAGTCCAATGTGATTCACGGCCACTGTTTTCTTGTATTTCCTTGTTCTTGTTATTATTTATTTATTGAATTTTGATGACTGGGTAGGCCCACTGGGCCCTGGAGGTCCTTTTTTAAGGGGTGACCTGGGAATAACAGTACATAAACTTGGTAAGCAATAGTACATATACAAGTTATTGGCATGTGACAATCATACATATATGTAAAGCAGTACAGTCTTTTCTATCAGTTACATTACATTATTTCAGTGCCACATATGACTATGTCTCTAAGAACGGTCCTTGGAAGTTCAGTGGGGGGGAGAGTTCGTTGAGGAGTTAGTGCTGCCAGTTCGGGTGTAGGAGATTTACATGTAGTATGTTCTGGACACTTCAAGATCTTCCGTCTTTTTCCATCCTGCGATGCCCCATTTGTTATTTTCCTTCTCTTTTAGGTTTCCCTTGTTTCATCATGGTTCCTTCCTCTTTCCTGCTTGCACAAGTCTTCTTCCCTTGTTTATCTTCTCCTTGGCAACCCTCCAGTGGGTTTGGTGCTGAAAAATCTCCACCGGTTCATCTTGTCCTTTGCAGCCCTCCAGTGGGTTTGATGCCAAAGAATCTCCAGCAGCTTGTCTTGTCCTTGGTAACCCTCCAGTGGGTTTGTGCCAAAGAATCTTCAACAGGTCAGCTTGTACGTGGTAGCCCTCCAGTGGGTTTTGTGCCTGTGTGTCTCCTGTAGCTCGTCTTGTCCTAGGCAACCCATCAGTGGGTTTGTGCCAGGGTGTTGTTTCATGTGGATCTTCTGTTTCTGGTAGCCCACCGGTGGGTTTGTGCTGAAACCTTGTTCTGTTTTGCCCATCCATTTTCCTGGCAGCCTACCAGAGGGCTGGGGGTCAGGAATAAGCTCTGTACATTCTTCCCCTATACCGGCAGTTTGTGAGAGTGGGTTTTATGCTGAAAAACTTATGGTCTGTTTACAAATCTCTCATAATCCCAGTGGCCTCCCCTAGGCTGGCACTACAATTGCCAGTGTTGTGCTTGCAGGATTTCCCCATCTTCAGTCCATTTTCCTGTCTTCATTTTCCCCTCAGCTGTGCACATGAAGACTCCCGTGGAAGTGGACTCTTGTGTTCCTCAGAGACTCTTATGGTTGCAAATTGTATTTTACAATCCAATGCTGCAAGAGCCCTTTTAGGGCTGGTAATTGTTCCATGTTGACACACAGAAGCACTAAGGGTAGAGATAAAATATAGTGGCCTCAGACTGAAATGCACCTCTTAGAGTTATAAGGATCCTAGTTCTGTAATCATATAGCTGATGTGATTATAGTACAGAAAACAGTAACCTTTGTTTTCTTCACCTGTTTACAGTTTTACTACCCTTCTTCCCTTGTGACTGTGTCAACCTTCTCCTGTTGTTTAAATAAAGCCCATCGGGCATTAAACTCTAAGGATGACTCCTGCCTCTCCTTTTTGGGTGATTCCATACACCCACCTTAGGAACCTTCAGTGTCCCCTCGCTATCATATCTGCTGAGGGCGACACATGTGTTGGGAGTTTGGTGACAGCAGTGAAAGAGATCCCTGGTCTTTCCCCCCACTTCCAGGGTGTAAGATAAAAGTCTAGCATACCATCCATTTCATGCACCAGCCCTGCACATGGGGACTCAGCTGGTTTGATTTACAGGTTCATATAACAGAAAGTACCAGACCACTCAGATGGAGTGAGCCATAAATGGTCTAGGGCTCTCCAAATGGACATTTCTGAGTCATGTGGGCTCAGCTGTGGATCCATATTCATAAAGCTTGCCCAGATACTAAAAGCCTTCTTATCCAAAATAAGGTCATGTATTACGGGTACTTCACCCCATTTAGATTAAAATCTTTGGGGCTTTTCACTCATGACCGATGCTGGCAATTTGATGCATCAGGTGCGAATCTTTTTCATATTTTGTGGAGCTGTTCTAAACTTCAGCAGTATTGGATACAGATACATGCCTGTTGTTCCAGTATTCTTGGGGATGCTCTCCCACTATATCCACAGCTTTTCCTTCTGAGCCTTTCTGACCCCACTCCATCTCCATATAGCTGTCACCTACACTGGCTTTTAATGGTCAGCGTTGTAGCAATGCATTTAATTGTGTGGGGGTGGGGCAGCTGTAGTGATATGAAATTAAGAGCTGCGCAATCAGGCAGATTTGATAGACCTGTGGGCCTTTTTCTGCCAGCAATTTTGTATGTTCATAATTCTTCAAAAATTGGAGAACCTCACAGGTACTTTCGATTACCCACTGATGAGTGGAAGTTCAGAATTTGGCAATGCTGGACAGCATGTCTCATTTTGCCAAAAACTATTTTGTCTCATACCACAAAGTGTGGGCATCTTTTTTTCTCTTCTAGATGTGCTGTTCAGGATTCAATATAAAGCCTGACACTCCCCGACTCCCTATTACTGTTATTATGTTAATGTACTCTGAGCTGTTTGCACCTCATAACCTATATATTTCTGTACAATTCAATTATGTTTGAATTTGTATGGTTATGTAGTATTGTTTATACAATTTTTCTTGTTTGTGGCTTTGTATTTGGAAAAATGTTCTTAATAAAAAGGATTAACTGCCAAAACAAAATAGGCAGGGATGATGGAGGGTTTGTCAGACATAAGTTAGGGCCGGCAAAGACAGACTAGGCAGGGGCCATGTGGGCAGACTGGGTGGGCCAAGCAGTCCTTTTCTGATGACAAATTTTATATTTCTTTGTCTCTGTTCTTGATGGGTCTTGTGTTTCCACCTGCTGCATGTAGGGCTGCTTATCACAACATTGAGTTGGGGACACTGAGATGGAGCAGAGGGTGCCTTTTACCCCTACTTTACTTAGATTTTTGAGATGGGACTGAAGCAACTGAAGGGCAGTCAGCTGTCCTGCATGTTGATATAACAAGCCTGAACCTCTTCTGCACAGAAGAACTTGAGGGCGGACAAAGTGTTGTTGACATCTGAAGCTGGAGATGCCCTGAATCATTGTAGGGTACAAAGCAAGGTATCTCGGCCTAAATAACTGCTCTCACCCTGTTGAGAGGTGTATGATGTGGCAAGGGGCGCATGATGGGGATGCATGATGTGCAGGGGGGTGCACAATTCATGGATGGGTGCTGCACAATGCCATTTGGAGGGATTTGTTTTCTCCTCTTAGTTTTGCAAGAACACCTACAGCACACTCATTCCTCACACTTTCTTCTCCTTCTCAGCCATGAAAGGCCAGCTATTGCTGACTACCTGACTGGAAACTCGCTGTAACACTTCTGGCACTGGTACTTCACCACTCCAGTTGCCCAGCCAGATAGGCCTCAGCAGGGAACTCAATGGAGGATACCACAGCCGCCAGCTGCAGGGTGACAACCTGGACCCAGCCAAGCCAGAGATCAAGCAAAGAGACAAACTACTTGTCTAAAGCTGAGTACACCCCTTCACCTGCCCTGATGCTCAGAGCTAATCTTCACTCATGCTTGTCTTGGAACACATCCTTCTGGGTAGCCCTGACCTTGTCCACCAGCCAGGGGGGTCAGCCGCATTTGCACATCACCCTGGCACCAACCTTTCCCTGCAGTTTATTTATTTATTTGCTTTTGTTAACCGGGTAAGCACACTAGACAACCAAGTGCCTATTTTCAGGTGTGACCCAGGAGATTATAAGGTACATTCATGAACATCAGGCAAAACAAGTAAAGGTTACATTTAAGAGCACCAAGCAACAAGGTCAATACAAGAAACAACAGGGGTTTACAGTGCAGGAAGCAGGTAGAATAACAGTATGGTACTCTCATGAAAGGCAGTGATCATCATGCCGGGCAGCAGCACTGTAAAGATTGCAGGTAGACAGAGAAGAAACAAATTGGATTAGAAGAGGCCCAGAGCAAAATGTGGAAACAGAACAGTAACTATACACACACTGATTGAGCAGTTGGGCCTAAGTGGTCTAATCCTACTAGTAAACTGTGAGCTCGGTAGTGGATAAGGTGCAGAGGGCCACTACCTTTGAGAGATAAGTTAGGTAGTGACTCAGCCAGTCAGAGCGGCATAGGTCTAGGGGGTTCATCTAGTGCAGAAGCAGGTGGAGGCCATTTTGAGAAAGCTCCAGAGGCAGGCTTTAAAGCAGGGGTGGGAGGGGGAGGAGTGAGTGCTTGATGGAAGGGAGTTCCACAGCCTGGGCACGTACGCAGCGAAGGCCCAGTCGCCCATTTGGGTGCAAGTCTTAGGAATCAGGAGGGCATGAGAGTCACTGGATCTCAGATGGTAGGGGGTAGCTGGAACGAGGCATTCATTGAGGTCTAGGGGGGTGGCAGATCTGACAACATTGTCTATGAAGTTGCCTACGACATAGGAGCAGTGCTTTTCCAGTGGGAGTCACTCAAGCCGGGAGTAGAGCTCACAGCGGTGGGTGAGGCAGGGAGCTGAGAGCGCACAGTGACATACTCTGTTGAACGCTGTGTCCCATTTTGCGAGACTAGTTTTTGCAAAGTGGGCGAAGGTGAGTTCAGGATCCTCTCTGAGGTACCCCATGGGGGACCATGAACCTGAGTTCCAGCAAGGTTCCATTCAGCCAGGGCAGCAGCAGCCAGAGATGCAATAGTTCTTTGAGCAGTGCAGCCAGCATGGAGGGACACTTGCGACAGTCCAGACAAGGTAACTAACATGCTATGTAACAACTGAGCTGTGTAACTTATAGACTGCAGCTATACTTGTTGGCAGGGTTTTTCTGGATTCTTGGCTGGGAGTTGAGTTCCAAAAAAAATAAATACATCTAACTGTAAATGTACAAGCATAAGTCCAGAAGTGCTATTGTTTAACTAAATAAAACAGTATGTTGTTTTATAATAGCAACCTGAGGCTGGCTAATAGCTTTCAAAAAAAAAAAAAAGGAAGATCCACCTATGAAGCCCGGAGTTTTTTTTCTGTCTCCTCCCACAACTTGAACCCCATGGGGAATGGTTTGTTTTTGGTGGTGTAACTTTACAGGCAACACATAGCAATTTAAGTTTATCTAGTACCAGTGTAGCTCAAATTCATTAGAATGGCTATGTACAAATAGTTGGGGGGTTGCAGGGGGCATTTCTACCAATAATAACCCCATTTTATTTCCCAATAAATGTCACCCACCTGCTTTAATAATGGGATCACCATCTTATAATGAACAAATCTTAAAAGTGTCTGGGAATATTTTATAGGCAAAAATGTGGACATAGCTGGGAAAATCATAACTCACAAGGAAGAGAACCCCCACCCCACCACTCGATCGCAGTGTTGAGGCAGTTTCAAAACTGGGAGGGGATAATCAGATTCCCCTATATTAAATGAAAACAGCTAAAAGTGGTCACTACAATCTTCACTATATTACATAGCCTTTCTAATGATTTTGATCTACATTCAGGGCTTCATTTTACTCCAGTATTTGAAAGTTTGTAACTCCCCAAAAATAAGGTAACAAACTTCCAAAGTGAATGGGGGAGGAAGAATTTGACAAGGAAAGAGGGTGTGACAGGTTTAATGGCATGGAAGTAACACTACTAGATTTTGATGTAGAAAGGGTATTTTATTAAATACATTTTTGAACTGACTTGCACAAATTGGTCTCCATTAGAATACTAACTTCCAAATCATTGCTGTGACTAGTGAGGGTGGGGGAGGTCAGTGTTGTGACTGCTGGAGCTAGGGGTGGGGGTCAGTGCTGTGTCTGGGTGGGGATGGGGGAGTAGTGCTGTGACTGTTGGGGGTGGGGTGTCAGTGATGTGACTGTTGGGGGTTGGGGTCAGAGCTGTGACTGAGGGTGGAGTAGTGTCCAGACTAGGGAGAGGGGGCAGTGCAGTGATTGTTGTGGGTAGAGGTCAGTGTTGTGTCTGCTGGGGTGGAGGTGTAGTATTTGACTGGAGGGGATGGGGCAATGCTGTGACTGGGAGTGGGGGGAAGTGATGTAACTGTTGAAGATGGGGGTCAGTGCTGTGATTGGGTGGGGTTGGGTCAGTGCTGTGACTGTTGGGGTGGTGGGGTCAGTGCTGTGACTGTTGTGGATAGAATGTAGTGTCCAGACTGGGGTGGCAGTGTCAGTCAGTGGGGAGGGGGGACAGTGCAGTGACTGGCAGAGTTGGGGGAGCTCTGTTTTAATTGTCGGGGTTGGTAGGGTCAATGCAGTGATTATGGCAAATGGGGCAGTTACTACTGTGACTGCTGGGTGGGGGGGTTAGTCCAATGACTGTTGGCAGTTGGGGGTCAGCACTGTCACTGGGTTAGTAATTTGACTCTTGGGGGTGAGGCAGTGTCCAGACTAGGGTTGGGGTCAGTACTGTAACTGTTAAGTGTGAGGGCACTACAGAGAGTGTTGAAGGAGGAGCGCAGTGCTGTGACTGTTAGGGATGGTGGTCAG
The DNA here is from genome assembly GCA_016271365.2 of Neoceratodus forsteri. Lineage (NCBI taxonomy): Eukaryota > Metazoa > Chordata > Ceratodontiformes > Ceratodontidae > Neoceratodus > Neoceratodus forsteri. Next base: position 1,093,345,558 of record CM057458.1, read on the forward strand.
TGTTGCGACTCTGCACGGTGGGTGTTAGTGCTGTGACTGTTGACTAGGGGCAGGTTCCAGACTGGAGCGGGGAGCAATGCTTTGACTGATAAGGGTAGGGAAGCAGTGCTGTGACTGTTGACTGGGGGCAAGTTCCAGACTGGGGTGGGGAGCAGTGCACTGACTGTTAAGGGTGGGGGGGCAGTGTAGTTACTGTTGAGGGTGAAGGGCAGTGCTGTGATTGTTGGGGGACAGGGGACAGTCCTCTGATGGTCAGGGTGGAGGTCAATGCTGTGACTGTCAGGCTGGGGTCAGTACTGTGACTTTGGGGATGGGGTTTCAGGGTTGTGACTATGGGGTGGGGGTCAATGCTGTGACAGTTGAGGTGGGGGTAGGTGCTGTGACTACTGGATGTAGGGCAGGGTCCAGACTGGGGTGGGGGCTCATTGCTGCGATTTTTATGGGTAGATAGGTCAATTCTGTAACTTTTGGGTAGGAGCAGTGTCCAGACTGGAGTGGGGGAGTCAATTCTGTGACTTTCAGGGGGTTACTGCTGTGACTGCTGATGGGGGATCAGTGCTGTGACTGTTGGCAGTTGGGGTCAGTGCTGTGACAGTTCAGGATGGGGGTTAGTAATGTGACATTGGGAGTGGGACAGTATATAGACTGTGGTTGGAGGTCAGTGCTGTGACTCTTGGATGGGCAGTGCACTGGCTGTTCAGAGTGGAGGGCAGTGCTGTGATTGTTGGGGTGAGGTGTCAGTGCAGTGACTGTTGTGGGGTCAGTGATGTGACTGTCAGGGGATTATTGCTGTGACTGCTGGTGTGGGATCAGTGCTGTGACTGTTGAGGGTGGGGGATAGTAATGTGAATATTAGGAGTGGGACAGTATATAGACTGTGGCTGGAGGTCAGTTCCGTGACTCTTGGGTGGGCAGTGCGGTGGCTGTTCAGGGTGGAGGGCAGTACTGTGACTGTTGGAGTGGGGGGCACTGCTGTGACTTTTGGTGGAGGGTTTGCACTGTGACTGTTGAGGATGAGGTGACAGTGAAGTGACTGTTGTGGGGTCAGTGATGTGACTGGGGTGGGGGGTCAGTGCTGTGACTGTCGAGGGGTTATTGCTGTGACTGTTGATGTGGGATAAGTGCTGTGACTTGATTATGGGGGCACTACTATGTCTTTTTGTTGAGGGTTGCACTTTGACTGTTGAGGGTGAGGTGTCAGTTCAATGACTGTTATGGGGTCAGTGATGTGACTGAGTGGGGGGTCAGTGCTGTGACTGTTCAGGGTGAAGGTCAGTGCTATGACTATTCAGGGTGGGGGTTAGTGCTATGACTGTTGTTAATGAGGGGTCAGCACTGTGACTGTTGGGTAGAGGCAGTGCCCAGACTGGGGTGCAGAACAGTGCTATGACTGTTGAGGGTGGGGGCAGTGCTGTGACTGCTAAGGGTGGTGGCAGTGCTGTGACTGTTGGGAGTGGGCGGTCAGTGACTGTTGGGTGGGGGCAATGTCTAGTCTGGGATATGGTATCAGTCCTGTCATGTCAGAGGTGGGTGTTAGTGCTCTGACTGCTGGGTGGGTGGTCAGTGCTATTGCTGTCAGAGGTGGTGGCAGTGCTGTCACTGTCAGGGGTTGGGGGTCAGTTCTTTGTCAATGTGGATGTCAGTGATGTGACTGTTGGGGGAGGGGGAATACTGCGACTGTCAGGGATCGGGTGTCAGTGTTGTGACTATTTGGGTTGGGGTTCAGTGCTGTGATTGTTGGGGTTTGGGGATGCTTGGGGATGGTTTTGCTGTGACTACTGGATGCTTGTCAAGGTCCAGACTGGGGTGGGGGGCTTACTGCTGTGATTGCTAGGGGTTGGGAAGTCAGCGCTGTGATTGTTGGGTCATGGCAGTGTCCAGACAGAGATGGAGGGTCAGTGCTATGACTATTGAGGGTGGGGGGATTCCTGTGTCTGTCAGGGGTTGGGGTCAATGCTATGACTGTTGGAGGTGTGGAGTCATTGCTGTGACTATTGGGAGTTATGGGTCACTGCTGTGACTGCTGGGTGTGGGGGTGTCAGTGCTGTGACTGAGTGGGGGTGGCAGTGCTGTGTCTGTCAGGGATGGGGAGTCAGTGCTGTGACTGTTGATGGTGTGGGGTCATTGCTGTGACTGTGCTGTGATTGGGGATGGTTGGATGTGGGGGACCTGTGTTGTGACTGTTGGGGGTTGAGTGGGGGGTCAGTGCTGTGATTGTCAGGGGTTGGGGGTCAGTACTGTGACTGCTGCAGGTGGGGTTTCAGTGCTATGACTGCTTGGTGGGGAGGTCAGTGCTGTCACATTGGGGTTGGGGAGTCAGTGCTGTGACTACTGGGTGGGAAGAGTGCTGTGACTTTTGGGTAGTGGGGATCAGTGCTGTCACTGATAAGGGTGGGGGCAGTGTCATGACTTGGGGTGGGGTTAGTGCAGTCACTGTTGGGGTGGGGAGTCAGTGCTGTGATTTTGTGGGGATGGTGGTCAGTGCTGTGACTGTCTAGGGTGTAGTGCTTTGACTGTCAGGGTGGGGGTCAGTGCTGTGACTGTCAGGGTTAAGGGTCAGTGGTGTCACTACTGGGTTGGGTAAACAGTGAGGTGACTGTTGAGAGTATGTCCATTTTTCCATGCTGTTCATTTACTGCCTCTCACCCATGCTACAGTATATTGTTGATTGTTTCTGAGATTTAAATTTTGAGGTGTGACTTGGTAGGGTTCTTCATAACTGTGTTCACTTTGAGATTACCTGTTGCTAAATTAGTCCATAAATGGTGGATGATGCAACCACTCGTCATTCATTTTTACTTCGTAGGTTTCATACTGAAGGTTTGGTGCCTGTCAGTACCTTTGGTGCTCTCATTTTGGTATGCCAGAGGAAAGAGGACTGTTAAGGTCATAATGGAACTTCTATGCACAAAGGGGGGCAACATTACATGATAACTTAGTAGCAAAAAGACTAACTAAATATTTCACCTCAGTATTTACTAAGGAGGTGTTGAGAGACTTGCCACATCTAGATGAGATATTCAAAGGATTGACAAAGACAGTGGCACAATAGATATCATTGCTAGCTTAGTTGCTATGAAACTGGGTAAGATAAAGTCAGATACATCGCTGGGATAAAATGGCGTGCACTGAAGGTACTCAAGAGCGGAAGGATGTAATAGGGCCACTATGGCAATGATTTTCCAGAGGTCAGAAGAAACTGGCATGGTGCCCAGAGATTTGAGGTGGGCGAATGAGACTCCCTGTTGAAAAGGGGAAGTAGAAGCCAGTAAACCTGACTTCCACTGAATTAAAAGACTAGAGATGAATATCAAAGAAAAGATTAAGAAACATCTGGACAAATTCTAGCTGTTAAAGGAAAGTCAACATGGGTTTACTAAGGAGTGATCATGCCAGATTAACTTCTTGGTCTTTTTGAAGAAGTAACAAAGAAACTAGACAGGAGAAAGGGAGCTGATGTAATATGCTCAGTTTTCAGTAAGGCATATGACACAGATCCTCATCAGAAGTTTATACTAAAGTTGAAACTTTGGATTAGAGGAAACATAGCACAATGGACAGACAGATGGTTAAGCAACAGGATCCAGTGGGTAATGGAGTAAGGGCAATATCAGACTGAAAGGAAGTCACCAGTGGGGTTCCCCAGGAACTGGTATTGGGGCCCACCCTGTTCAGTGTTTTTATTGATGACTTGAAATCTGGAGTCTCAAGTAAGGTAACTAAATTTTTGGATTACATAACTCAAATTAGTATGTCAGGCTCCAGAGAACAGGAAGACAGTCTGCAGGTGGACTTAAATGTACTGGGGAGGGGAGAGATAACAAGTGGTAAAATAAATTCATTGCTGATAAACGTAAGTGACCTCTATTTAGGCCCACAGAACACAGGTCAGAGGAACTATTTAAATAGAAAACAAGAAGCTACAAAAGAATAAACCTGGGAGTCAACATTGATGGGAAGCTAAAACTGTCATAGCCATGTGCAGTGGCAGTGGATAAGAAAGCAATAACACACGACGAGGTGTGGGTTATCTCCTGATAAGAGCATGCCCAGGTGCATTGTTAGGCACGAGGCGCTTGCACCGAGTGCCTTATGCACCTGGGCGTGCTGTTATCAGGAGATAACCCACACCTCAGAGTGTACACTTATAAAATGGATTCTGTAACTAAATATTAAAAAAAGGAAGAAAGAAATGTTCAAAATGTTTTTAAAAGAGTTTTTAATACTAGTTATAGGAGAAATAGTCCCTATTACTGTATTGTGGTGTATTTGAGACTGGCTAGCTGGCCAGTAGGGGGCTCTCCTTCATGAAAAACACATAGTGCTGAGATTAGTATTCCCCCCCCCCAGCACCACAGACGTGTAGAACATGTTTGTTTCTTTTTTTTTAACAGTTGAAAAATACAGTATGTCCCACTGGCACACATTTCTTTTTCATATACTGTGTCTCTGTGAGAATGCTGAGCGGCTGTTGATTTGAGAGCGAGTGTCTCATTTAGAGCGAGCGTGTTCCATGCAAACTGCCGTACTTCCCGCTTTCAGAATCGCAGTTTTCTACAATGGGGGACTTGCTCGGTCAGATCGGGAAACTAGATTTTTTTTAAATTTATGTTCGTTTTAAAAAGAAAACAGCCAGTGGAGGAGCTTGTGAGTGAGATGAATTTCCGAGGTGTCCTGGTTGCACGTGCATGAATCGGCTTGAATGCAATTGACGTTTTTTTCATCTAAGCAGCACAGGTTAGTAGTTTTGGGGGGAAAGATTTTACGTGATATTTTTAATGTAGTGGTGTAATCCACCTGTTAGAGAAGTACTGCCGAGGGCTACCTGTGTTGGCATTGCCAGACTAGATGCCTTGTGTTCTGTCACAAACTTCCGTTGCAGCCACTTGGGGGTGAGGAGAGCAGCGGGAGTGGGGTGCTTGGTTGAATTTAATTATTTTTTCTGCTTACAGAGGCACAGACAGGCTATGTGTTGTTTGCTGCTTGCTGTTTCAGCTCTGTAGCATTTTGGCTTGGTGTTGCTCGTTGTGTGCATAGTTGGTGCTTGGATGAATTTGTAGCTTGGTAGGTTAGTGATTGCTGTTTGTTGTGCGGTCCCTTAGATGAGAAAAGTGCCGGTTGGCATAGATACATGCTGATAAGGACACGGCTCAAAGGTCCTTTCAGCCAATCAAATTAAGAGATTTATTTTACCCATTTTACAAGGCAAAGTGAATGTCGGGCTGTATAAAAAGGATACTGTAACAATGATGTGATTCTATCCCTTATTAGGGTAATGGTGAGGCCGCACTTGGAGCACTGTGTGCAGTTCTGGTTAACACAGTATACAATACAAAGGATATTGCAGCATTTGAGAAGGTGTCACGGAGTGCAACTAAATGAATAAGGGAATGAAGCACTTCTAAGGAATGGCTACACAGCTACAGCACATCTGCTGTCACTAAGAAAAGAAGGCCAATACGGTGGTAGATTTCAGTGTCTACAGTTTTAAATGGATTGGATAGGGTGGAGCAGGGGAACACGTTTCAGCCTGTTCAGGGCTGTAGAACTAGAACATACCATACACTAAAGAAAAACAGAGTTAACGGTAATGTGATGAAGCATTGCTTCACTCAGAGTGGTATCGTAACACTCCTATTTGGAACATGCTCCCAAATGAGGCTGTGCAAATGGGGAGTGCTGAATCTTTTAAGCTCAAGTTGGATCAGTTCCTCATGGAGATCACATTACTGGGTACAGCATTTAATTAATTATGGAAGGGAGGGTCATGTGGGGCATACCTCACAATAATTAGTACAATATGCCTAGGGAAAAAAAAGGCAGATCACTTGTCCTCAGGTTCCCAGAGTTTTGCAGTAGTTCACATAACAGTGGATGCTGCAACTGCCTGGAATGTAATGTAAGAGATGAACACAATGGACCCTTGGTCTTTTTGATCTACCATTTCTTTTGTTTGTACAGTACAGTTTGTTCCCTTGAGTATTTGGAACACCTTGATCCTGTCTGCTCTCAGCTGTCTCGTCTGCAGGTGAAATAATCTGAGTTTGTAACATGGCTCTGGACAGAGGACAGAAATACAGGTTACCGATTGGTGGGAACGCGTCATGTGATTGATTCCCAGCAGTGATTAAGCCAGCAGTAGAGCCCGCTAGGTTACTACCTGAAGTGTTGACAGGGAAATCGCTGATTAATGCCCGCTGGGGTAGTACCTAGACTGTCCATCAGGCAGAGGGTGCAGCACTGGGGCTGGAATGAAGAGTCGAGACAACGAAGGCAGCAATCGGGAGCGCGCCAGGCAGCAGTGGTACACAAACACAGCACCAGTAGCTATCCGGACAAGCCTGTAGATGGCAGCAGTCATCAAGCACCGATCAAATGTTAGGAGCGGAGTTGCGCACCCCCCCCCCATTCGGACGATCTCAGAGACACCACGGCACTTATGGAACTGTGGCAAAAAAGCAAACAAATGGGAAACATGCAGATATCGTCGCACACAAAGAGACAAGGTAGATAAGCGCAGTAAACCCATAATAAGTGTCTGAATATTTGTTACTGGGAGTGAATAGGTTTCCCATAGTGCACTGCCTCCATCGGCGATCGCTATATACCGTCTAAGGAAAAACCATAGAACAGCTTGCGACGAATTCAAAAAATGTGCCATTCTTGTCTCTTTCAGACAGCAATCTTCTGTTCATGTTGGGTGAGAAATAGACACCACTATCTAAAAGATTGTGCTCTATGCATCGTGAACGCGCATGCTGTCAGCTCATCACAGTGACTGGAATGCAAGTAAAACTACCATACAATAGCAAGCAGCAATATGACGTTCGGCAACTGTTGTGTATTTCAGACTGATCTACTGCTTGCACAATATCCCCGTCATGCTTGCCATGTTACAAGCTCATTAATCACCTCCAGCATCAGGCTCTACTGGGAATTAATGCCCACTGGGTGGTTGGAAGCCCTTGGCCTTCAGTCTCATGCACCAACCCCCTTCCCAGCAGGGCATTAATCCACCAGTAGAGCCCTCCTCTGTTGGTGATTAATGCTTACATGTTCAATCTCTCCTTATAGCTGATATATTCAAAGCTGCTAATTAACTTGGTGGCCCCGGGCTGGTCCTTCTTAATCTCTTCAATGTCCTGTCTGTACTGTGATGATCAAACCCAGATGCATTACTCCAGGTGTGGTGTAACCAGAGTCTTGTATGGGTGGGGGGAGATCACCTCCCTGGCATGCACCTTACTCCACTCCTAATGCAGCCCAATATTGCTTTTGCTGTTTATTAAAGCAGTCCACTCTTGGCCTGGCTTCATTGTACTACCTATTGTCACTTTTATCATTGTCTAAATCCCAAAGCTATTTAAATCAAGCAGGATTATGCATGGTCGCCTTTAACTCAGTGGTGAGGAAATGAAGAAAAACTGAAATGTATGAAACCTTTAAATCCTTAATTGTCTGGGTGCACTTTTGACCGAGTCATCTATTTTAAAACAGTTTCAATCATTTCTAAGATTAAACTCATTACTGTTGTCCAATTACATTGCTGTCTGAAGATTTAACACCAGGGCACAGATAACTATACAGTGCTGGTGGAATCGTGTACCAATATCATTCCTTGCTAATTAACTACATTTAAGTATTTAAAACTAGCAGTGAAGTACTGAGGTTGTTAACACTTTCCCTTAATTATCAGGTTTTTGAGTACAGCACACATATAATTAAGCCCAATTTTTTTTTTACATCAGCCAAAGTTGTAATGAATCTTATAAAATAATATTGCATTTGCACTGTTTAGAGACCCAAAAGCAGAAACTGAAGGCTCAGTGTAGGACCGTGCAACACAAATACTATTTGAGATAAAAGAACATTATACTGAATTTTTTTTACAAAAACAAATTCAAATATCAGTCTTTAATATTTGTAGATGTGTTAGATCATGTAAATTACATTAGACATTCGGGTGTGACACACATACGACTACTGCTGATTGTAACATATTCCACATTAGGAAATGGTCTGAACATTTCCTGCTCTCTGACTGGGTGAGATCCATGCCAGGGATACACATTAAGTACCAGCAGGGCCCAGCAAAGAACAAGTGCCACTCCAGTGTACCTCACTTCACTCCCACATATCCTTGTGCCCTGCTCCTACATGAATTTAAAAAGGCTGAATGGCAGCCATTTTTTCTACTTGCTAAGCAATTAAACGAGAACCCTCTTCCATCCAAAGTAGCATGCATTCCCCAATTAAGTTAATCTGTGGGGTTTTATTTTACATTACATTTTCCATCAACCAGAAATAACAGTAATTGTAGCGCTAAACGCAGTGCTAAGCTGACAGTTGGATTATATGTTCATGTTGTACATGTTGTTTTGCATTTATGTAACGGTACGTCAGTGGAAATGGCCTTTTTGTTGCTCACTGGCCACACAGTATAAAAAATAAACAAACAGTTGTGTGCCTGCCTTGTAATCTACAGTTACATACACATGCTGGTAATGTGCATACACATGCTGGCAATGTGCATACACAAGCTGGTAATGTACATACACATGCTGGTAATGTACATACACAAGCTGGTAATGTACATACACAAGCACTACCACTCAGCATCAGGAAGCAGCTTTCACAGATGGCATGCCAGCACCTTTCTTATGTACTGTGCTCTTGCTCCTTGTTCTGATTACAAGAGCTACACCAAAAAAGAAAATATGCAGACAGCAAGCACAAGGCAGGGAGAGATCATTTGAAGTACAGGAAACAAACCCCATATGGAGAAAAAAACTTTTTAAAAAACAATGGTGCTCTCTACTAAGAAATGTACCAGTAGAGGGACTACTTTACAAAAAAATAATTTGGTCTCTAAGTTTAGTCACTTACAAGTGTTTTTTTATTGTTTTAATTTATTTATTAAAATGTAAATACATGCCTATTTTCTAAGTACAGTAATACCCTCCAGGGTGGGCAGTATGGGCTGTACAAGCCCTTACAGGGGCTGTAAGGCCTCTGCCTGTGGTGTTGGGCCTCATTACACCCCTAAGCAATCCACTATATTTGAATACCACCCACCCTGTATTATTGCTTGCTTTGAAAATTAATGCTTCTGTGACTAATTACACTCGCTGTAGGACTAAGCCACTTTAGCCAAATCAAATTACTCAGTTGTTTTTTCATATTCTGTTCCACTGGTATAATTTATAACTATATTGTTGCACAACATGCATTTATGTACAGTAGATATTCACTGTGTAAATATTTGCTTTAGCTTGTATTACTTTTTGTAATCTATAGTGTGCTATGTAGCACTGCTTTCCAATTACTTGTTTTTATTATTATCGATCTACACTGTTTAACGAACTGTAACCTCCCAGACAGTACCTTAAAATACACAATTCTTTGTCTAGTGTACTTGCCTGAGCAACAAAAATGAAATAAATATGAATGCATATGTTACTGAAAACCCTGCATATTTTATTCATAACCCTCAACATTTCGGGCTTGTTCCATTCTTAAGAACAGGTGTAAGTCTGAAATGCAAAAACTACTGTATATATATTTAGTAAACATGAACATGCATGCAAATGCAAATACCAGAGCTTAGATGCAAGGCAACAAGTAAAGAACATAAGAGGTCATGATCGGCAATTAAAAGGAGACCATTATAAGATGAAAGTAAGGGAACAGTGGTTACATAGAAACATAGAAACATAGAAATTGTCGGCAGATAAGGACCACCAGGCCCATCCAGTCTGCCCATGCACCCTATCTATTGTAAGTGTCTGCTAAGTCATTTACTTTAGCTGATTTTTCCCTTCCCTATGACTCATTTGTGCCTATCCCATGCCTGTTTGAAGCTCTGCACTGTGCTCTTACCCACTACCTCCTGTGACAGGTTGTTCCATACCACTAACACCTTTTCTGTGAAAAAGAATTTCCTCACATCCCACCTTTGTCGGCCTCCTTCTAATCTCATGTCATGCCCCCTTGTTTTATTCTTAGGCTTCAAGTGAAAGATGTCTCCCCCTTTACCTTATTAATGCCCTTTAGATATTTGAAAGTCTCAATCATATCCCCCCTCTCCCTTCTTTGCTCTAGGGTATACATATTGAGCTCCTTTAATCTATCCTCATATGCCTTCTGTTGTAGGCCTTGTACCATCTTCATAGCCCTCCTCTGCACTGTCTCCATCTTGTTGATGTCTTTACGCAGATGTGGCCTCCAATACTGCACACAGTATTCCAGATGGGGCCTAACAAGTGTTTTGTAGAGAGGGCTCAGTACCTCCCACTTATGGCTTGTTATACCCCTGATGATACTCTCCAGCATTCCTCTAGCCTTCCCTACTGCATTAGTGGACTGCTTGGATGCCTTTAGGTCATCTGTAATGATGACTGTCAAGTCTCTTTCTTCCCTGATGACTGTTAGCAACTCACCCCCCAACTTATAACTTGCTTTAAGGTTCCTCCTACCCGTGTGCATGATTTTGCACTTCTTTGTATTAAACTTCAGTTTCCAGTCTTCAGACCACCTCTCCAGTTTTAGTATCTGCTCTGTTGCAGATCTTGGTGTCATCTGCAAACAGGCAAACCTTTTCCTACAGTCCATCTGCAATGCCACTGATGAAGACATTGAAGAGGACTGGCCCCAGAACTGATCCCTGAGGCACCCCACTTGTGACCTGCATCTCCTCTGACTGTGCGCCATTTACCACCACTCTTTGTTTTCTGTCCCTTAACCAGTTACCCACCCAGTTCACAAGCTTTTGGCCCACCCCAAGACTATCTAGCTTGTTCACCAGTCTTCTGTATGGAACAGTATCAAAGGCTTTGCTGAAATCAAGGTAGGCGACATCAACTGCACCCCCTTGATCTACCTCCTTTGTCACCCGTCAAAGAAACCTATCAGATTAGTCTGGCAGGACCTTCTTTCTATAAAACCATGCTGTCTTGGATCCTGTGCTCCTATGGCTTCCAGGTGTTCCACAATCCTTTCCTTAAGGAGTGTCTCCATGATCTTACCCACAACTGATGTGAGACTGACTAGCCTGTAGTTTTCTGCCTCCTCCCTGCTGCCACTCTTATGCAGAGGGATCACATGAGCCCTTTGCCAGTCCTCTGGGACATCTCCTGTGCTCAGTGACTTGCTAAACAGTTTAGCTAGTGGCTCTGCTAGTTCTTCTCTCAGCTCCTTTCTTATCCTTGGATGAATGCCATCAGGCCCCATCGCTTTATCAACTCTAATCCTATTGAGCTTCTCCAGGACCCTCTCCTTTGTGAAAGGGCTGGTGTTTACCTCCCTCCCCCTGTGTATTTTGTGTCAAGTTGTGGGCCCTGACCATCTTTTTCCTCTGTAAAGTCTGAGCAGAAATATCTATTAGGGATAGATGCCTTTTCCTCGTCCTCTTCCTCATACTGCCCCTTATCCCCCCTGAGTTTAGCAATACTCCCTCTAGACTTTCTTCTGTTGCTAATGTACCTGAAGAATGACTCGTCTCCTTTCCTTGCTGTTTGAGCCAGTGTTTCCTCGGTGTGAGCCTTTGCTCTCCTTATTTCTTTCCCAGCTTCCCTCAGACAGTTTAGATACACCTCTCTATCATTGTCACATTGCGTTCTCATATTTCTTGAAAGCCATCCTTTTGGCCCTGACCTTCTCTGCAACTGATTTTGAGAACCAGTGTGGTTTTCTCCTTCCTTCGTTTTTACTTCTCTCCCTAACACATGGCCTGTTACCTCAATTATTGCCTCTTTGATTTGCATCCATTTACCCTACATGCCCTGCCCTGCATTTCTCTTTGTCAGGGCTTCCTTAACCTTCTCATCCATCTTACCAAAGTCCGCCCCCCTGAAATCCAAGATGTTTGCCTTTGAATAAGATGCTTGTGTTCCTGTGGCCAAACTGAAGCATACCACATGATGATCACTGGACCCCAACTGTCCCGCTACCTGGAGATCTGTGATTCTGTCACCATTTGTCAACACCAGATCCAGATTTGCCCTGCCTCTGGTGGGCTGTTGCACCAGTTGTATGAGGCCCTCCCCCTGCATGTAGTCTATCATGTCCCATGTTCCATGTCCTGGCTGATGCACCAGTTGGCATCAATCAGTCTGCATCTAGCACATTAAAATCTGCCATTAGCAGATCTTCTCCTTTCGCTGTCATAATTAGTATGTCCTCAATTAGTAATCTGTCCACTCTCTCCCCTTGATCTGGAGGCCTGTAGACCACCCCTGTACATATAGCTGTCCCATTCCCTGGTTCCAGGGTGACCCACAACTGTTCTGCCTCCTCTTGCCTGCTCTGTATTTTGGTTGATTTTATGTCTTCTTTGACATAAAGGGCTACCCCCCCCTTCCCTTTTTGCCCTCCCTATCCCTTCTGAACAATACATATCCTGGTATATTAGCCTCCCCTGTGTGGTTCTTGATGAAACAAGTCTCGGTGATGGCTATGTGGATCAAGATGTTGACTTTTTCCCCGGCGTTTTGTACTATTTTAGTAATGCATTCAGAGTCTCTCCATGCGGATGTTCCAGGGAGGCATCTGACCCTTACTTCTGGCTGAAGGTGTGCATCAACTCTCCATATCATGGAGTCTCCTATGATTAAAAGTTTTTTGGCAGAGAGCTGTGTCTGTATGGAATGGTTTACTGGCAACAGTACTACATAGTAGTACTATGGCAAAAAGGTTTTAATTCAGTCATGGAAGAAAGAGGGTTGGTAGGCTTTAGCTGAATTTAAAAGGCAAGTCTGCATGGCTTACGCTTCTTGATTTGAAATATCCTACGAGTCCTGTGAGTCCTATGAGATACAAATACAAATAGGAAACATCAGCCCGTGCATAGCCATACTAATGAAGCTGACATAGAGTACATGTTCATTCAAACAAACAAGCTGGGCTACGCACTGTGCACAAAAAAAAATACCAAGACTTTGGCAGAGTTAATAGTTAATGTATAATAATAAAAAGTGTTTTTTCCAGCAGCAATCACCCTACTGGCCCGCTGATGTTTTGTGCCAAATACGTGCACTTTCTCAAGGCATGCTGGGCCACTCCTACAATATCATTTTAAAGTATGCATTTGAAGTGCAAGTACATACTACTGTATATGCATTAATGCATTGTGCAAACATATGGGATGTAAACATTCAATGTTGTGCAACAAATCAAAGTGGCAGTACATCAGGATCCATAATACAGACTGTCAATACACTTAAAATATTATGCAATACCCACACTTCATGACACAGGAGAGAAAGGGTCAGGAAGGGGGCGGAAGGAAGAATGGAACAGGAAATATATTTGGAAGAGACAAGACCAATGGAGAAGTGATTAAAAGTGAAACACCAGGAAAAGGGCTGGGAGAGTAAATAGAGAAGAGGGTTTAAAACAGGGAAGAAGATGTTTCTCCTAATCAATTTTTCAGGTATGCTTGTTATTTTTACACTAGCAATCTGCTCACACTATGCATATTTATGAGCCGCTATTAATAAACTGCATTCTGTTAGTAAATATTCAGTCTTGAGCTGTGCATTGTTGCACACTTACCTATCCAACATGCATAATACAAATCCGATCTAATACATAATCCCCCATCTAAAACATGATTATTTTCAGTTGCCAATCACATAATACAATACATGAAAGGTATACAACAATAAATATTTGCTTAAATGTGTGGCAGGGTTGAATAAGGCCCTGTCGAGTTTGTCATGCAGCAAAAATTTAAAGCAAGGATCTGTTCTGCCCTCTCTGTTTCTGCCTCTTGTCTGTCTGGTTGCACAACCAAATGTTCTCCTGAGACCTAGAAACTGATCACTCTGACAATCTTGCGATTCTCTGCCTCTCACTATCTTTCTGCCTTCACTTGCTGTTTCTGTCTTTTCTTTCCTCTTGCATATCTGCAGTTATATATGTGAATCTTTATGTGAAACTGGGATCCCTTGGTTCGGAACTGTATATAGTTATATGGTTGAAATTATTGCAAAAAGCTATTTGGAATTTAGGAGGTTAACCTGAGATGCAATTTGTGCTCTTCTCAGGCTTGTTTGCAAACCCATTTGCATAACCAATGGGACAGGGCCTTACTCAACCCTGTCACAAAAGGTTCATATCTTTGTATACTTTGACAAATCGCCCAAAGTTTTTGCATGTTATAGTGCATGCCACTTATACTGTACACACTTTGTATGGACTGCTGCTTAGAATGGACTAAAAAACCTTTGCCCAAATAGTAACTCGTGAAGACAGCAATGGCAGAAAGGCGAACGGTCACAATGGTGACAGAATTACAGCCCCAACACTTTTCTGCGAACGGCAGTTTCCTCCATCCTCAAGGTGTGCCCCCCAGAGTTGGAATTTATAATTGGGTGGTGTGGGGGCAAAACCCCCAACAAGAAAAGACTTTTCCTAAAGTCGTTGCGATGTGGATTCAACGTCGTTGAGACCATTCGCCTTTCAGCAATCACTATTATGGTATGGAACCACCCAAACCACAGACCATCCATTATAACCCCCCCATTATACTGGATTATGGCTGCAGGATACAGTGGACATCAGAAGTACACAATCAGGTGCAAATCTGCATCCAAACCATCCTGACCTCTTTGATGAGGGTTAATTAGGCAATGAAGTTGCCAAGATCCACTTCTGGGCAGGCAGAAGAATAGTAGTGTTGCTGTCCCACTGATAGCTGGTCTCTCCAGTGCCTCCTGCTAGGTGCATATGGTTTTAGGGCAAACCATTACACACACATCAGACCCACTATGTAAGTATGTATTCATTAATTCAACTAAAATTGCAGGCCTGTTGATTACAGTTGTGGATTCCATACCTCTAATTGCTGTTTAAACTATCCCCTCTTGTTCTCTGCTCGCGCTCTACCGAGAAAGCGGCTGTCGGAAAGAGAGAGTGAGAGAGAAGCTGCTGCAGCTTCAAGTCTCGACACACTGAATATGCTTACACTGACATCATTATTGACTTGAGCCCATACATAGTAGCCCATATTGGGCATTCCACAGTTAGAAAATCATAACTCTGCTGCATAATCAAACACTTCATGCAAGTACACATCGATGTGCCTTTTTTAAAAAAAAATGTTATAACAGAGGGTAATGTTACATATGAAGTTTTGTCAGCCAACTGATTGTACGATCCCAGCCTTGTCCTCAGCCTTGATGTCGATTTGATATCTGCTAGGTCTTTCAGTGCCATCCTTTCTTTGTTCGTACAGTTATCAAATCTTGCACTTGGATTGTCTTCTATTTCCTGTTCACAGAGTTCCTCAAATGCAGATACTACTAGATTTGTAGGCGGTATAACCACTGACTTCTTTCTGAGACCTTTCCTGTCCATGTTGTCAGATACTATTTGCTGTTATTCATTTGTTAGTTCTGTTAATGTATTGTCTTGCAAAGTCTCTTCCAGGATGTACATGTTGAGGTCCTTCAATCGGTCCTCAAAGGGCTTCTGATGCAGAACTTGCACCATTTCAGTTGCCCTCCCTTTGACAGCCTCCACTCTGTCTATGTCCTTCCTGAGATGTGGACTCCAGAACTGGAAACAGCACTCCAGGTGGGGTCACATCAGCTATCTATATAGCGGCAACACCACCTTCATCCTTCTGGTGCTGATACACCTCCCTGTGCACCCCAACATCCGACTGACCCTCCCAACTGGCTTGTTGCACTGCCTTGCCACCCTGAAGTCATCGGGTACAATTACTCCCAGGTCTCTTTCATGTTTGTTATCCATCAGTACTTCTTCTCCCATTTTGTACTCTGCCTCTGAGTTATTTAGTCTAGTCTTTATTTATTTAACCAGTCGATCACCGTTGAGCAAGCTCATTTTCGAGGTGGACCTGGGTTTGTTAACAAGGAACAAGGGACAATATACATGGGATGCAACACACAAGAAAATAGTAATAATACAATTAAAGTGAGATACAATAATACAGTATATACAAAGTATCAGCAGGTAGCATTGACAGTAGTATATGTTTGGAACAGAAGATACAGCTAGTTTTGGGTAGGACACAATTTTTCATAACCGTAAAGAAATATACATATCAGGTGCACTGAACACAAATAAAGCCGAATATAAAAAGATATATAGTGATACGGTATGGAGAATTTAGAGCTGGAACCAGGGTCAAAGGAATGTGGAAGGGACAGATATGGGGGTAGAAAAAGGGGAGAGGGAAGAATCGATTATAGATGTGATCAGTCTTTTAACAGTAGTAATTAGAGTGTGCTTGGACATATAGGAGTCACTATTTAGGGTAGACAGGCACAGGACTCCTTATTATGATGTAGTTACTAAACCTTAAGCGCATGATTTTGCATTTTTAAGCATTGAAACCCTGCTGCCATACCCTTGAGGATTCCTTGGGTTTTCTCACGTCTCGGCACATTATTTTCATCGCCTCTGGAGTGTCCATCCTATTGCAGATTTTGGTGTCATCTGTTATAAGGCATACCATCCCTTCCCTTCCAGCTCATCTGCAATGTCACTTATAAAGACATTAAAGATGACTGGTCCCAGTACTGAGCCCTGAGGCACTGCACTGGTCACCCTCCTTTTCCAGAGTGAACTCCATTTACCACCACCCTCTGTCACTTATCTCTTAACAATTTGTTGCCCATTTTACCACCTTAGGACACATCCCTAAGCTGCCTAGTCTCCTATGTGTAATGGTGTTGAAAGTCTTAATGAAATCTAAGTATGCCACGTCCACTACCTCACCCTAATCTATTTCACCAGCCACTCAGTCAAATAAATCCATCAAATTTGTCTGACATGCCCCCCACCCCTTTAATCCATGCTGCCTCAGGTCTCATAACCTGCTGGATTCAAGATATTCCACAATCATTTCCTTTAGCAATGACTCCATTAACTTCCACACCACCAATGTCAGGCTGACTGGCCTACAGTTACCAGCCTCTTCCCTGCTACAACTTTTATGAAGCGGGACTTCATCTGCCCTCCTCTAGTCCTCGAACCACTATGTTTCCATTGAGTTGTTGAATAGGGATTTCAGAGGTGCAGCCAGTATCTCACTGAGTTCACTCAGGATTGTTGAATGTACCCTATCCAGCCCCATAAGTTTGTCCACTTTAAGATTTGCGAATCACTTCAGGATCTTCACCTCTATAAAAGGACTTGTGTCTACCTCCTCCCACCTTCACCCCCCCACCCCAACTGTTCTTGCTGCTATTATGTGGACCATCCTCTTCCCTTTCCTCTGTGAAGGCTGAATAAAAGTATTTGCTCAGGATTCTGCTTTTTCCTGATTCTTCTCTGTACAGTCCTCATCTGTCCTTCTTAACCTCACAATCCATCACCTAGTCTTCCTCTTTTTACTTATGTACCTAAAAATTGTCTTGTCCCTTTTATGTACCTCCTGGCCTATTATTTCTTCAGTTTGCACCTTTGTACCTGTGCCTCATGGCACACACAGCATGCTTTTAACTCTGAGGTAGCAGAATGGGTAACCCTCTGCCAGCACAGCCATCTGAGTTTTAGTGCAAACGCATCAATTATATTGTATGGTACAGTACTACTGGTACTAGGCTCATTAATTCTTGTTGCATTTTGTGACGTGGCATTAGTAGTCAATAGTGGATTGATATCTCCATCATTAAAAAATAATGACTCAGTGAAAGTGTTTGCATCTCTACATGGATGCAGCAATAGAGGAGTGTTGCTGGTTGCTATTGAGATTGTTGCTACTTCCATAGACATCCTACGGTCAGCAAATATTTTGCACGTCTGTCCTGAGCCTGCCATCTAATGCAAGCATACTAAGAATAGGTTTTTTGTACCTGGTAGCAGCCTCTTTGTTCTTTGCATACAGTATATGCCATTCACGTGTTTCTGGTATGTGGAGTCCTGTGTTGTAAAACTGCTCTCTGCACCTAGCATGCTGGTAGAATTCATAAAGCCCTGCTACCCCATCTACTCATTTGAAACACTGCAAAGAGGGTGGGGCCAGAGCAGCAAAGGAGATAGATCCATGTTGGCACTTGATTTTAACCAGAAGACCACTCCAGTCACATATGGGATCCTTTGCTTCATATCTACACAGGATCTTGGGATACAGCAATACATGGACTAGACAGCCTTGTCCGCAATTAATGACTAGCTATTAATGAAAAAAATGACTCATCCTAGCACTCATGTCCTATCACAAGGCTCAGCAAGCTGTGAAAAGGAGGAGGACTGGGTATGGGCCAGCATTCTGTGGTGGAGCTGTTCCAAGACCCATGAAATAAAATGAAAAGGAGTGCATATGTCCTCAGAGCAGGACCCCCCCCCCACCCAAGCATAAGGACAGTATCCTCCGTCACTGACAGTCACACATAGGTTTCAGGAGGGATATTGTACATCTGTGTGCCACCCCCCCCATGACTTTAAAACAATCTTTTGTAATGCCATTTCCAGGGTGTACAGCATGTAGTGCTTAATCAGAAGCAGAAAAAAATTCAAGGCTGCCTCCAAAGATCCCGGTAATGCACAACTCCCATAAGACAAGCTGCAGAAAAGCTAAAAAGATAAGACACTTACCTACCCCAATGAGCCTCTTGGATGTGAAAAGCAGATAAAATCTTAAGTTTATTTATCCTAAAGTACAAAAACCTAACTAAAGGGCACAGAATGTCAGGTGTTCCATCATACACTAGGTGTGTCTGACACCGAATGAGTAAACTTTGGATTTTATCTGCTTTCTCATGTCCAGCTGGCTCAGTGGAGCAGTTGAGTGTCTTACCTTTTTTTCTCATTATATATATATATATATATATATATATATATGTATATATATATATACAGATACATATATCTTACTGTATTTGTTGTTCACCTTTTTTTGTACTTTGTTTTAAGGGTCATTGGGTGCGCGTGCTCAGATAGGTGCCATACAAATAAATATTCTTTGCAAAAGAAACAGTGTTAATGTACTTGTTAGGGTTCAACTTAGTGCCACAAAAGTAGGAAAATACGTTGTTAGGGTTTCCAACCCTAACTCCCCCACCCCCAAGCAGCAAAAGGAGAAAACATTAGGGTTTTGGTTCTCCAGAGTCTTGGTGAATCAGTGGTGTGGTCTTCCTTGGGTTGTCAGCCCTGACACTCACCCCTTATCCCCAGCCTGTAGCCTTCTGCCTGAAGCACAAGATACAGTTCCAAGCCAGTGCCTTATAGTGATACTTCTCTACCTTTGAAGAGTGTATGTCTTGCCACATGTTGCCAAGACAATCTGTTGTATATTTCTTCACACAGATCCCTCCGGGCTCTGTGGAAGAAAGGAGATCATTTCTGACATCGTTTGTTAATGGAACAGGGTGGCAGTTAGGGTTGACAACCCCAAGGAAGACCCCGTCACTGATTTGCCAGGACTCCAAAGACCCAAAACCCTATTTTTTTTCCCTTTTGCTGCTTGGAGGGTAAGAGTGGGGGAATTAGGGTTGGAAACCCTAACACCACATTTCTCTACTTTTGTAACATTAAGTTGAACCCTAACTGGTGCATTAACGTACCTTTTTGCAAATAATTTTGTTTCATTTTGAGAAAGTGGAATCATATCCTCATTCATGCATGAACAGATGCAAATGAGCAGGCACCTTTGGGCCCTGTGCCACAGGAATACTCCATCTGTCTACAGAAGTGCAGTGACAGACATCAAGAATTCATGGGGCTGTCTGGTGGGCTGCAGAAGCTTCAGCCCTCTGTTCCAAGTGCTTCCATGTAGCTGCAGACACAGACACACAGGGCAAACAGTTCATCTCTCAGCTAATGCACAGGGCCCTCTGCCACCTATGGCTGCAAAGGTGCAGGCCATATGCCAAGAAGAGAGCTGCCTTCACTATATGGTATCCGGGCCCATGCAGGCAACCATGCAGCATTGACCCCCTAACTGGGGGGGGTCACATAACAGTGTCATCCTCTCACCCTCACGCCATGTAGCTGATTCATTGTGCTCAATCCCAAACTCAGCTCCCTGGCATGGGATCACAAAGCATACCATCTGGGTTGAAGACAGACACTATACAGAATATTTCTTAATAATTATAATTTTTTTTAATTCTGAACACAAATTTTCAAAACAGTCATTTTATGACTCCCCTTATAAACTTGACATGTGCCATTTATAGTATATTGTCCAAAATTTAATTTTGTACTACAAATGAGAAAACATGTCTCACCCATGAGAAAAAATTACTCACCGTAGTAATATTCTTTCTTCCAAGGGGTTCTTTAGCATCAGTAACTATAGCAGTTAGCTGGCTAGGTGCAACTGCCCCAGAGGTATGCCTTTAAGAGAATTATAATGAGTTAAGGCATCAGCCCATCAAAACAGGAGGGGAGTGTGCTGAGTGAGAGCAGCCTGAAGGACTTCAGAATTTTTTCGAAGAAAATGGGCACATGCCCCAAAAAGTGAACCAGCAGGATTAAAAAAAACATGCAAATGTCCAAAAACTGAAAACAGATAACAACCTGAGCCTGAAAACTCATTAATAAAAACCAAATTTGGTAAGAAAACTGAGAAAAGAGCCCTTCTACTGACTGGTGAACGAGGAAGGAAGAATGGAAGCTTACTGATGCTAAAGGACCCCTTGGAAGAAAGAAGATTACCAAGGCAAGTAATTTCTTTCTTCTTACTCCAGGAGTCCTTTAGCATCAGTAACTACAGCAGACTACCGAGCAGTACCAGGGGGGTGGTGGGCACAGACCCTACTTAGGAAAGAGGATCTGCAGAACCACCCTGCCAAATTTAGCATCAGATCTGGACTGCACATCTAAACTGCAGTGCTTCATGAAGGTGTGCACAGATTTCCAGGTAGCTGCTTTGCAGACATCCAGAAGGGGTATGTCCCTTGCTGCTGCCACAGAGGCTGCAGTGCTCCTGGTGGAGTGGGCCCTGAGCCCCCACAGGAGGTTGATGACCAGCCTTTTCATAGCAGAATCTAATACAAGAGACCAACCTGCGGAAAATAGTTCTCTTGGTAGCTGGTCTTCCTCTGCCTACATCCCCGTAGGTGAGGAACAACTGAGTGGAAGACCCTCTGGACTGCCTAGTTTGCTCTAGGTAGCAAAAAAGAGCTCTTTTGACATCCAAACTGTGGAGCTTTTACTCACCAGGAGTGGATTTCTCAGTAAAGAAGACAGGTAGAGTAATGGAGTGATTTAGGTGGAACTCTGTTACCACTTTAGGCAGGAACTTCCTATTTATCCTGAGCTCAATTTTATCGTTGTGAGGAATGATGTAATTAGGCTCAGTGCACAGAGCCTGTAACCCTGAAATCCTCCTGGCAGAGATAATGGCCACCAGGAAGACCGACTTCCAGGTCATAAAAACTGATATGTGCAGTGGCCATAGGCTCAAAGGGTGGTTGCATGAGCCTTGCTATGCAGAGGTTCAGGCTCCAAGGAAGAACCGGCTCCCTTACTGGGGGCTGGAAGTGTAAGAGGCCTTTGAAACAGTTTGAATATGGTGTGGCAAAAAATTTACTTTTTCTTTCCAACTGAAAGATATTCCAAAATTGCAGCCAGGTGTAGCTTGAGGGAAGAGGGTTTCAAGCCTGACGCCTGCAGATGTACCAGGTAATCCAGCAGCTGAGGATCTGAAGCTGTAAGAAGAATGACCTTTTTGCTCTTGCACCAGAGGGAGAACCTTTTCCATTTGGCTGCATAAGTCTTTTTTGTGTTAGGTTTTTTAGCCATTCTCAGGATCTTAATGACTTGTTCCAAGTACTGAGAGGATGGAAACTCTTAACTCCTCAAGAACCAGGCCTTGAGGTGAAGAGAGTGTACAGTATGTCTGGATAATGCACTCCTGTCTGAGGAAGGGTCAGCGGAGAGTGAGTTGGCGGCAGAAGAATGGGCCTGCTGCAGGATAGTGAGAGAAGGAGAGGGTACCAGGCTTGCCTGGACCAATCCGGAGCCACCAGAATCGTTGATGCAGGCTGTTGTCTGAGTTTCAGCAATACCCTGAGTGTCAGGGGAAAAGGAGGGAACGCATATAGGAACCTCCATGACAAGTCTAGGATCAAGGCATCCAGGGGAAGCATTCCCAAGACTGGGGGCCTGCAACAGTCCTAAGGAAGCTGGAAGTTGGGGGAGAGGCAAACAGATCCACTTCTGGTGTGCCCCACCACCTGAACACTGTGGCTAGTACTTGTTTGTTCAGAGTCCATTCACTCTGGCCTTGACTGATGCAACCAAGCATCTGCCAGAGTATTGTGTTTGCTTGGGAAGTAAATAGCTGAAAGGCTGACTCCCAGGGAGAAGGTGAGAGACCAGATTTTCAGAGCCTCCGAACAGAGCATTCCTGTTCTGGTACCACCCTGCTTGTTTATGTAAAACATTGCAGTGTGCCGGCCCGGTGGCACTGAGAGCTGAGGCGCTGGATGCCTTACCTCATGCTATGCCAGCAACCCGTGTTCAGGAGCAAGCATGGGCCATCAGGGGTCAGCAGGGGAGGAGAAGGATTGAGCATCTGAGGGAGAGGGGAGACTTCAGTGGTCAGCACTCCACTGGCCACTAGTGGCTGCTGGGGAGCAGCACGCTGACACTGCAGCAAAAAGGGGAGGAAATGGGGCAGATGTTGGGAAAGAGTGCATGTGGAAGTGTGCGTAATCTCTCCACAGGCATCATTGCACGCCCCACCTCCACACAAGGGAGTAAACGGAAAATAGCCCAGATACATGAAGCTGTCCCTATGGCACCACTCCTGAAAAGGCACCTCCCTGGCAATGATCCATGTTGGGTGGGTCAAGTCGCTCCCCACCACCCTGCCATGAAGGGTAAGTCATGGGTGCTCAAGGGAGGGGGGTCTGACCTTCGGGGGTCAAAGCTGGGGTGGCAGCTGAAGGCAGCAGTGCTGCCGGGGCTCTGGAAAAATACCGTATTAAAAAAAAAATTGCAGTGGTGTTGTCTGTTCGAATTTGTACAGTCTGTCCTTTTATGATAGGGGCAAATGCTTTGAGATCTAGAAAGATTGCTCTGACTTCCAAAAGGTTTATGTGTAACTGTGACCCTTGGAGAGTCCAGGTGCCACCTACTGTCCAGATGTGCTTCCCACCCCAGGATAGCGGCATCTGTGGTGATCATCTTTGTGGGAAGAGGAACCTGGAAGGGTATCCCTGCTGCCAGATTAGCAGGGTTCTTCCACCAAAGCAGAGTCTGAAGGAACTGCTCTATCACAGGTATCAGTTTTGAAAAATTGTTGCTTCTTTGAGACCAGAAAGCTCTGAGGTAGGCTTGCAAGTGTCGCATCCTGTACCTGACTCCTCGGACCACTGCAGTCATTGAAGCCATGTGTCCCAAGAGCCTGAGGAAATGTCTGGCTGGTCTTGGCTATCCCTGGATAAAAGAATCTGCTACTGAGAGAAAACTTTGCATTCTCTCCTGTTGGAGGAAGGCATATCCTTTCTGTGTGTCCAGCTGAGCTCCTATGACGGTGAGTAGCTGGGTGGGTTCTAGGTGAGACTTCTTTAGCTTTACCAGGAGTCCCAAATACTCTAAAGTATGCTCTGTAAGGGTAAGGGATTCCTTGACCTGACAAGGAGACTGCCACTATGAGCCAATCACCTAATAGGGGTAGATAGTGGCACCCAGCTTCCTGAGGTGTGCTACTATCACTGCCAGGCACTTGGTAAAGACTCTTGGAGCTGAGAACAGGCCAAAGGGCATAGGAGTAAACTGACAGTGGCCCAAAGGGAGTTTAAATCTGAGAAACTTTCTGTGGGACCTCCTTATGGGTATATGAAAGTAAGCATCCTCTAGGCCCAGGAGGCTAGCCAGTCTCCCTGCTGTAAGGACTGTATGACTAGTGACCACCTTGGATTTGGGTTTTAGCAGATGTTTGTTTAAATATCTGAGATCCAAGATAGGTTGCCACTCCCCTGTTTTCTTTTGTGTCAGAAAGTACCTGGAGTAGCGGCCCTTGCCTTCTTGTGGGCCGGAACCCTCTCCACTTCTCATAGAGCTAGAAGATTTTTTATCTCCAATTCCAACAGTAGCATCTGTGTTGGTGTTAGAGATTTTGACACCGGGGCATGCTTGAGATCTGGTATCTGCTTGAAATGCAGTGGCAGACCCTTTTCCACTATTTCCAGAACCCACTTGTCCGAGGTAATGAGGGACCAGTTCTAAAGATAGTGTGAGAGCCTGCCTCCTACTGGCAGAGGGGAGGCAACCTGGATACTCACATCAAGGCTTAGACTGTGATGCTGCTGGCTGAGTAGAGGTGACCCTTCTTTGGCTCTTTCTGCCTCTCCCTCTGAAAGTGCCCCTGTAATGAGAGAAATCAGGCTGGGGATAGAGAAAGTAAGACCTGGGAAAGTAACCTTTGCCCTTTTCCCTCTCAGGTGGGATTTCTGTGGGGCAGGAAGCTTAGGTTTAGAGGAGTGACTCTGCCAAGAGGGCTTGTACTCATTGATCTTTTTCATGTAATCAGTTGTTCTGAATCGAACAACATGTTTTGGTCACAGGGAAAGCCCATGGCCTTAGACGGGGTGTCTGGGGTTAGACTGGTAGTTCTAAGCTAGGCAAAGCACCTCAGAGAGATGGCATGAGCCATGGCTCTGGAGGTGGCATCATTGTTGTTGTCTGCTGTGTGGAATTGGTACTTAGTAGCTTTCAGGGCAGTTTTTGCTGTATCCAGCAGCTCCTGCACCATTGTATCTAACTTGTTGCGCACAATGGCCAGAGTTCCACAGTGCTTTCTGATATTTGGCAGTAAAAGCCATGTAGGAAGAAAGTCTGACCAGTAGGGAAGCTGTAGTGTACATTTTCTTTGCTATGAAGTCAGTTTTTTGATTTTTAGAGTCCTTGTCCGGTAGTAAGAAGGACAAGGGGGCTCCAGCTTTCTCACAAGCTGTCTGCTGTACTATACTCTCATGACTAGGGTGTACAGACAGGAACTCAGTGTTGCTTTTAGACAGTTGGTATTTTCGATCACCTCACTTTGAAACCCCCACCACAGAAGTGGGGTTTTGAAACAGTTTTGTGGTATTTTTTTTGAAAGCGTTATAAAGAGGCATGACCATCCTCTTAGGGGGTCAGAGACCTTTCATCTCCCTATAATCTTTATTCTCATCGTCATCCTGGATGGAGTCCTGGGTAGGGAGGTCCAGGGTGTCTTACATGTTTTGGATAAATGTAAGCATGGAGGAGGGATCTTCTTGGTCAGCCGGTGGAGCTCCAAAAAGAGGATCATAGGGTTCCAGGCCCTCCAAAGTCATGTCAGGGGCATCATAAAAATATTCATCATCATCTGCATCACCCTCACAGTCTCTGGAAGTGAGCACTGCGGAAAAGTGTTTACCAGGCCCTGTGAATATAGACCCCATCTTATTTAGAGTCTGAAAGACTTGCCATGCTTTTTCCATGTCCTGCACAGATGGGAGATCCTGTGCAGGCTGTGGCTGTATATGTTTTGTTTTTTCCTTATGTTTTACACCACCTGTTGTCTCGCTAATAGGTTTCCCAAGAGCAACAGGAGGATTTTTGTCTTTATAGACTATCTTTATAGCCACTTCATTAGCAGCTTGAGCATGCTTCCTTTTCTGTACAGACACCTCATTAGTGCCCTTATTATTTTTAAATTTGGGAGGAACCTCATCAGCTCCTTTGGAAGCATTAGTTTTGGCTGGGACTTGGAGGCTTCATCAGCACCCCTGCTTGAATTTTTATTGTGTTTAGATGGCCCCTCATTGGTAGCCTTTGAGTTTTCCTCAGCCATGACAATTTTTTTTTCTTTTAGTCTCTTTGCGTCATATCACCCAGTTTGGCAAAAAGAATTATTAAAATCTGGACCTAAACCCTTGATGCACAGGTTGTTGAAAACTGTTCACTGATTTTAAAAAAATCCTGTAGGTCCAGATTTCTTTTCAATTCCAGGATTTTCTGACCTGCCAATCCTCAGAGAATCCCAGCAATAACTGTCAAAGGTAAAAAAAATCTTAGCAGATACCTCGCACAATTTCTGAGGCAAAAATAACCGAAAAGCATTACAACTCGATGGTTCCTACGAGAAGCTTCAAAATAGTGAAAGAAACCGTCGAAATAACACAGTTGCAATAAAAATGGCAAATTTAATGCTGTTGTAGTAAAATTACATAGAAAATGATGCTAAAAACTCCCCTATAGCGTGGAACAAAAAAACTGCGAAAAAAATGGTAAAAATCCACTCAGCATACTAAAAGATTACATTTATGAGGAAAAACTTTACCAGATAATCAGAAAAAGTCTGTCAACAAGGAAAGTTGAGAGACACCTCTGAGGCAGTGTTGCTCAATCAGTGGAGAAAAAATTCTGAAACCCTTCAGGCTGCTCTCACTCAACACACTCCCCTCCTGTGTTTTGATTGGCTGATGCCCTAGCTCATTATAATTCTGTTAAAGGCATACCCCCAGGGCAGTTGCACTTAGACAGCTAACTGCTATAGTTACTGATGCTAAAGGACCTCTGGGGTAAGAATTTAAAAAAATGACACCTGTCACATTTATCAGGTAGTGTAGAAAAATGGCTATATTGAAAGTCTAGAGTTAAAATATTGAGAAATAGTGAGGTTATAAATGAACATTTAAATATGGCAACATTCACTCATAACCTGGACATTTTACTATATTTGTACACCAAATTTACCCCACCCCGTGAACCCGGTAGGTGAACATTTTCAAATCCCTGTCGCAGCATCATTCCGTGCCACTAGCACAAAACCATAGCAAAGGTGTAAAAACACATTTTGGACAGTGTTTGAAAAATGACAGATATCATGTTTATGAGATGGTGTGAAAAAATGGCTATGCTGAAAATCTGAGGTAAAAATATTGAAAATGACCAAAGTTATGAGGACACGTAGACAATTTTCAATGTACCCGTATAACTTTGTCATTCTTACATACACTATTTTAATTTCAAATTTTCAACATAGCCTTCTTATGATCCCAGCTCTTGAACAAGGGTGGTTAAAATTTCAAATCTCACCCAAAAGGTGATTTCATAAATAAACTGCAATGTTGTCTTACAGGACAGATTTGCATAATTCCACTGCTATTGGTCATGATGTGTGGTCCCAAAAAGGTCATGTTGAAAATTTGGTGTAAAAATATTCATACCTGACAAACTTATGAATTAAAGTTCAAACCCCATTGAAATACATTAAACCATACTTACCTGATTTTTTTCATATCGCAGTCGCCAGCTCCAGCAGCAAAACATGTCTTCAGTCAGAGAGTGGGTCTATGGCATGGAACATGCTCAGGTGATTGAGGGTGTAGGGTGGTGGGTACTGAGTACAAGGTGGTGGGTCAAATAGGCAAGAGTCCATTCTCTTTTTTACAGGTTAAAAAACAAAATCATTGAGGGATGATTTTCTTCATTTTAGGAAACAGTGATATTCTGATACTGGGAACTGGTTATCCCAAGGCTGGGCTACTGTTCAGTGGCACCAGTGGTGGGTACCCTGGTGCTGCCATGTACATACTAGAAATGGGGGGGCAGGTGGTCTGCAGGGGGGGATCAGCAGAAGCAGTACTGGGGGTGGGTACCCTAGTTAGTTAACAGAAACATTGAGGGGGAATTCAAGCAACCTGGAGGGGATGAGGAAAAGAAGTGGTGCCAGAGGCGGGCACCCCTGTCTACTTAATAAAACATAGAATAGATAGATAGATAGATAGATAGATAGATAGATAGATAGGTAGAAAGATGCATGTGAGGTAGATAGATAGACAAACAGACAGAGCAGGGGATCAGCCTCTCACTGCTTCAACTGAAGCTGACAGCACAACTCCAGTATGGCTTCAGCCTGCAAGGAAGTCCTGCTGTTCTCCTAGAGAGAACACCGATGAATGGTGCTTTCCCAGAGTTGAGCACCCTGGATTTTTGAGCACACAGAAAAGGTATTTCTGACCATTGCTTTGAAAAACCACTGCCAGAATCTAGCTAAACAGGTCCTATTTAGCTAGGTTCAGGTGTTTGTTTTTTTAAAGTATACTGTTCTTATGTATTTTCCATGATTTCAGTTCAGCAGACAAGATGGTGACACTCACAACAGGAAAATATCTTCTTGTGCTGTGAGAAGCAAGTGGTGACAAACAAAATGGTTTCATGACATGGAATTTTTCGTATTGTATCAGAACATTATTCAAAAATCCCTACTGAGCATGCACAGAACCCCTCCCAAACAACTTTAAATCCTTATAACTCTTGAACCATTTAATATTTTTTTCACAAAACCTTCCAAAGGCATGACCTTGGCAAAGTACACTTCTACCCTGAAAGTTTGGGGGAAAAATCCATTTCTTGTAGGCTGTAGGTGAGAGCAAAACCAAAAACCCATGTTAAGTATAGGAAAAAAAATTAGATGCCTACAGGAAAATGACATACACAGATCACAGAAACCACACAAGCAGTCATCACAAAACTTTCTACATATTTAGATCTTGCCTACTAGACAATGCATGTAGCATTTCAGCCATTTCAGCTCATTTCATCAAACACTGCTAAAGCTATTAAAGTACAAACTTAGGCATTTAACATAGAACCTGTCACTCAACCCTAACTATACTGGTGCTACATTACCAGCATAATTTGATTAATTAAAAAGGGGATATCATCAAAAGTACAAAACCTGGAATTATGAGCATCAGATCACCAACAAGCAGTGTGCCAAAATTCAGATTTCTATACTATTTCATTTAAAAGTTACAGACCTTTATGAAACTGTATTTTTGTTGCCTGTAAAACAAAACAAAATCTGCTTTTAGTAAACACAAATTTGCCGCCACCGATCATATTTTTACTTTTCACTCTCATTCATGTTGTGCTTTTTGTCTCTCCTGAAATGGTCAGCCTGCACTTGTTCTAAATCTAGCTTTTCCCAGAATTTGTGCCTTGTGGTTCAATCACATTTTGTACCCTCAACCCTCTCAGATTTGGCACCTTCTGTCCCTCACAAAAATTATACCATCCCTCCCAAAATGTTTCCCACAGCCTTGAATTTTCACCCCATAAGCCTCCTAAAATTTATATCCCAAACCACCTCCTGAATTTTGCACCCAGCATCCCCTCCAGAACTTTGCTCACCATGTTGTCCATCAAAATTGCACCCCACACCCTTCCTAAAGTGTATACCTGCATCCCTCCTGAATTTTTCACACTGAACCGCTCTTAAATTTTACAGACTGTATCCTGCATCCTTCCCAAAATTGATGCCCAACACCATGCACCCTTTCAAAATTGGTGCCTACACCCCTGCTGAATTGTATATCCCTGCCCCTACCCTTACCATATTTGCCGCTGCACACATCCTGAAATTTAAAGTCTGAATTGTTCCTGAAATCTGTGCTTCAAACTCTTTCCCAAATTTGTTCTCCTTTTGGCCTCCCAAAATTTGTGCTTATTTCCCCTCACAAAAATTGCTGCAGTACCCTTCCAAAAATGTGTACCCTTCACCCTTCCTGACATTTGTATTATTTTTTTGTGTGAAATTTGAGCCCTACTCTCCTACCAATATCTGCACCCCATCCTAACATACGTGTGCCTGGCATTAGTCCATGCCCCTTATCAAAATTTACTTCCAACATCCCTCCATAATTTTGTGCACCGTTATTTAAATTATTCTACTAGGAAAGGCTGAACTTTAGTAGCTGTGAACTCCTTCACATTCAGAGCTCCTACAACATTTCCAACAGTGCTTTCTCCTTGAGAAAGCTTGAATTGTGGTAGTTCTGAGTTACCCCAAAGCAAAACCATTGCTCCTACACCATTGCTTATAGTGACTATTGTGGGTAGAGGCTGGAAATGTGATAACTGTATGCTCCCCCACAGCCAGGGATTCCACACCATTGTCTGCAGTGACTCCTACTGGGGAATCTGGGATTGTGGTAGCTCTGAGTTCCATCACAGGTAGTGCTCCAACATCATGGTTCATGCTGCTGCTTATCTTCTTCACACTTCTCTAAAAAATCTTACTTAACTTTTACTCAGGTTTTCTTCTCATATATTTCTTTCTTTTTTTGATTAAAGCTATAGAAGGGATGTCCACAATATCGTTCAGGTGATTTCATCCTGCCAAAGGTAAATGTAAGGGAATTTAATAATTTAATTAAATGTTACACAGTAATTGTGAGATTACATTATATAAAGATCACTTTCCCTTGTATTTCCTTGTTTTTGAAATTAATATCCATTTAGGAATATTTTAAACCCAGTAATGCAAGTTTGATCTTAGCTACATATGATTTTTCCTGAGGATAGAGTTGTTAAAGTATGGTTAAAATATTTGTGTGTTTTTGAATACAATTGTTCTTCCAATGTTGAATAAATGTTGTTTGATGTATAATTGTTTAAATTTGAAAACTCAATAGAATGTTATTAACAAAAAAAAAACTTTTACTCTAAACCTTTCTACTTTTCCTACTGTACCTTGTTATGCCTCTATTCAAACTGCTATTATTTCTCTATATTAATTCTTTTCTCCTTTTATTTTCCCAGCTTTGACAGGACACCAGTCCCTTACCTGTCAGGTAAGTATTGTTTTTCTAATTAAAACTTCCTGTCTATCCTATTTTCTCTGTAAGAACTATGGCCCACATTTTCAAAGGAGATGCATGGCACAAAGTGGAGATGCACTATGCATCCCAGAAAATGAGCAGAATCATGATATTCAAAAAGGAGAGATGAGTCGCACATCTCTGGATGCACCAGCATGCATCTATAATGTATGTGGTGCATGTAAAGGGGGCATCCCAATGAATATGCCATGCATCTTTATATTCAGCCAAAATGTGTGGCACATCTGCTGTGCATCTCAGAGATGAGCTGCCCAAAGTTAGGCATGGAAAAATCATGCCTAAATGACCAGTCACCCACAGGCAGGCTGCAGAACTGCAGGCAAGCCATCTGAAGACAGCCCTTGGAGGTGCACCAGGACATGCTGCAGGCACCCATACACATCAGTCATGCCAGGATGGATGAACCCTGAGCTACAGGTGCTGTGTCACCACCAGCACTATCCAAGGAGCAATACCCCACACTGCACCCTGGACATAGACACCCAGCAGCCACATGCCAGTGCTGTCATGTGACCCCTGGGTGCACCAGTGGGGTGGATAGCCACACTGCAGCACATGTGCCAGGGGCCATGGCCAGCACCCATGCAGACTGCAGGGTGCCACCCAGTGGTGGCACACACCCAGGGTGGCATCTGAGGCAATGGTGCCCATGTTGTCTGGTGGTACTAGTGGCCACAGGGCACAGGCCAGAAACCATCCAGTAACACGCACCCATGGTGGTATTCTATGGGTACACACAGGTGGGACCTACTCACCCAGGTACCTGGTCACTGTCTGCACACTGCCATCCCT
Organism: Neoceratodus forsteri; assembly: GCA_016271365.2. Lineage (NCBI taxonomy): Eukaryota > Metazoa > Chordata > Ceratodontiformes > Ceratodontidae > Neoceratodus > Neoceratodus forsteri. The sequence continues at coordinate 1,093,376,931 of CM057458.1, forward strand.
TGCCCTACCAGGTACCTCCTATATTGGGGTGTGTAGAGCACTGCAGGTGATTGTATGCAGCATATGGAGCTGGTGTATCACATGTATGTGGCAGCCCAAGCAGCCTGTGTCCACTCCTGTTGCATATCCAGGTAGCTCCTATGGCCACTGTCCCAGAGGGCCCCCTTTACCCCTATCTGACCCTGTACATGGCTATGGGGTGCAGCACTGTACCCAGGCCAATGCAGTCCACCCTCTCACACATAAACATTCCGTCACACCTGCCTGCTAGGCTGCAGTTCCTCCTGTTCACCTTTGTGGAGTGGTGGGGCAGCCCTGCAAAGCTGGAACTGAGCATGCCCAGAGTATGCAAATGGTCTGAATATATTCCAGTAATGAGATGCAAATGTGGGAGATGGGCTAGGAATGGGCTTGGAATGTGCAACTTTGTGCACCATGCAAGTGGCTTTGCATTATGCATTTCCCCATGCTCCGCATAGGGCTCAGGTCACCTGCTGCAAGGTGCATCTCCCACTATGCAATTGTGGATCTTCAGGATATTCAGCCAGACATGCAAGAGCACATCTCATGGCTTGTCTTCTGAATAACTCATTTGTTTGGGCCAGCACATCTCAGATGCATGGCACAGGTACTTGCATGATTTTGCAGGGGACTTTTGAATATTGGGGCCTATGGATCCTTTGTGATCCCATTTTTTTTATTTTACAATTATGAATGGATGTCATCTGGAGACTACTTCCCTATGCTCACACAGGCCAGGTAAGCATGATGTCTACTTATTACCAGCAATGCTCAATCTATGAAATCTGTTACTAAAGCTATGTCCACTACAGTCCCCTTTCCAGGGTAGTTGACAATATTAACAACTGGACAGTCTTAAATGCAAATAGCACATGGTCCACACTTGTTGCCCAGAATTCCCCAATCTGTCACCCAGCTGTTGGACCCATGCCTTCAGCTCCAACATGGGAGAGTTTAATAGAAGTGAATACTGGTTATAGTGGGTAGGTCGCACTTGTTCATACCAGCTCTAACATGGGATTCTGTGGATCGAACATGATCCCAACTTCATCAAAGACATTCTTCTTGAATGAGATTGCGAGCACTAAGAAGGACTACGAGGGGACCCTGCACTTTCTGCATTCTGTAAATACAAGTATGAAGGAGGGGTGGATTAATATGTTGCACTGTTTTGCTGCAACAATAGCTTTTATTAACACAAGTGAAAGGTTGCTTATCCATTTGCTTATTGCTTAGTACCCCCCTTCCCAACAGATGATCTTTAATAAACCCCCAGCACCATTTTCACAGTTTCTTGTGTCATGACAGACAGTGAGTGGCTCTTTGAGTGTAGCAAGGTCCTGGATATTTTCAGCTGGAGTAATTTGTTTAAATTGTTTATACTGTAATTTTAATATGTATTTGCCCAAGCTTCTTGTATTGTAAATTTGAATATGTAATGCCCTAATGGTCTGTCAATAATGTTTAAAGTCTGAAAAGATGGAGTAATTCAATGATGGCAATCTGAGGATGTCCTCTCTCCCCCACAGGCACACACACACACATTGCTCTGTACAGTATGATGCATCAGGGAGGAACTTCATTGGCTGCCTTCATGTATCACTGTGGACCAGTTCTTCTTTTTTGTTTCAAATGCTTGTCATTCTCAACCACAGTACCAAACCAAATAACAAAATATTACTATAGAGATACTGACTAATAGTGAATAAAAATGTATGATACTTCTTAAAATCCTAACAAAAGCTAGTTCATTTTCTCTTCATATTCTGTTGCCTACACCTGGCTGCAGATTCAGGCTACTAATTAAAGAACATACTCTCATTTTCTTGATTCAAATCGCTGATTCAGCATTCACTGTACAAGCCATGTGACTGAAGAAGAAGAAGAAGAAGAAGAAGAATCAGCATTTATATAGCGCTTTTTCATACATCAAAGCGCTTTACAAGCAATGCTAGACTGGTAGTGAAGTGATTGAATGTGTTATAAATGCTATAAATGAATGTGTTTTCTATCTGAAACATATTATGTATTGTATATGTATTGTACTTTTATTTAATGCACTTTTTGTGTGTAACTGTGTTTATTGTTTTTGCTGCTATTGTAGAAGAAGGATGTCCCCTCAATTTGCTTACTAATAAACTTTTGAATACGTGAATGCTTTGGGGAGAATGAAGGCAGGTCGGTAGGCACATAGGGAGGATTGCAGAACAGCCATAACTTACTAAGCTTAACAATATTACTAAGAATAACAATATCACTAAGAAAACACGATATGTTTGCTTGCTAATTGCAAAGCAAACATATTGAAATGGAAGTGCTCTCTGTAGGTGGGTCGGGGTTGTAGCCTGTGAGGGATGCAGAAATGAGCCCCCCTTGCTAATCAATAATGGTGTCAGTCTCTAGGTCCATTTGTGTGCAAACATGTGACTATTTGTGCACCCAGCTGTTAGCTATTGTATGGTAGAATGATCCATGTTGTCGCCTACTGACATTTTCCTGTTCATTGTGATTTGCTCATTGTGGTGTCAGTTCTCCCAATTTTAACTCCTCTACTGCCCATCAAGTGGGCTTTCTCTGCTGCTGCACAGGTTGGCACCTCTACTGGCTGCTGAATGGCTTTGTTTCTTGCTGATGCCCATGACTGCTCCTTTGCTGGTTTTCTCCACCGACACCCATGGCAGATCCTCCACTGCTGCCACCTGTAGTGACTCCTGTATTGCTCCCGAGTGGGCTTTCTCCAGTGACACTTGTGACAGTTTCTAATAGGTCATGCATGGTCAACAATCAATCTAGCACATGCTTAATCAGCAGGTAAGTTCATATTTAAATTAATTTATCCTCCATCAATAACTAAGCATAACAATTTCACAAAATAAAACTGGCAATCAAGCTTTAAGGCATTGCCCAATGCTTATTTTAACAGGCAGAGAAATCAGGCTTACAAGAAGGCTTGTATCTTTTAAACAAACCCACCTAGAATTCTAAATTTGGAGTAATGCTTGTTGGTGGTTTGCTGTTCCTAATTTTAAATTTACTGCTATTGCAAAGTTTGGGAACATCTCCTCTTTAAAGATCAACTAGATTATATGTCATGTTTTGAGAGGAAGTATGTTACAAGCCTATAGTATGTTATAGGTATTTCCAGGGTTATGCAATGGATGCTTATGTTTGGTTACCTAAGCAGCCATCCCATGTCTGTGCAAGAAATTGCAGTCTGTATGACAGTGACTAGGCTGTACAGTAGTTAAGATTTAAAATATGTGGCTCACATTATTTATTTGTTTGACTTATACAAATAAAATAATCATATTTGCAAGAATGGATTATGGTTTTCTGCAATATACAACATGCATTTCTACAAAAAGACAGGAGGTGTCTAGTCTTCCCCTCACTTATATGAGAGTTTAATTAATGTCAGCATGTAATGGGGGGTAAATATTATACCAGTTTTGTAGATCAAAGGCAGATTGAGGTTTTGATTAAACACCGTCAGCTGTCTGACCATTATGTTATGGAAGTGTGCCATCAAAATATATTTAATAATATACTTGGCCATTTAGAGATGGGTAATTACTTATGAAACATTAAAGTCATGTAATATCTTAATTATTATTCTGTGACTGACCAGACTGAAAGCTTTTGCCAAGTCAATAAATTTTGTGCCAGTAAGTTCTTTGTTTTTAATATCTGAGATGAACAGTATGAGTACAATTTAACTGGTAGTCAAACAGAAGTTTATTTCATTGTATGTTTGAAAATCATTTCCATCTGTAGCTTGCTGGTGCTGATAAAATTAAAACATGTCTGTTGTTTATTTCCACTTTCAGGATCACATGTGGAACTACTATGGCATTCTTCCAGTTTGATGGAAGTGCAAATGAAGCAAAAGTTAGATTATAAATATATGCCATTAAATGAGTAATCATCTTTGCTGCAGTTTTTGTAGTCATGGTTTAGATTGTCTTTGCCAGCACTCTTACAAGCATCACATTTCACTAGTTGCTCACATATCTTCCGGATAGTGATGCTGACTTGCTGCTCTACACTGGGGCACACCAGGGCATGTACCCTGGTAAAGCAAAATGCTGTGCCTCAATTAGTGCCCCGTGTGGTGCAGACCTGCCTCCATAGATACAATATGTACAATTTTTATTAGTGCTTTGGCTACCAGCTATTGTGTCTCCCCCTGCTATGGTAACCAACATAGGCTGGAGCTGGTACTGATGGTAAACTGAAAGCTAGGATTGTTAAATTAGTTTTTTTTTTATTCTGTTTATGCCCCAGAGCTGGCAGGCAGAGTTACAATCCCCCCATGGAGAGCTTGTATCTATTCCTGACCAGCGACCCCATCACCAGGATCATGGCCAGGGGCTTCATGGAGCCTGCCAGCTCCATTTTTCCAGTTTTCTCCCCCCTCTTCAAGCCACAACTGCATGTATGCATGTGGAGGAACATGCACACCGTGGTTCTGTGGCACCCTCTCTATTCTTGCCACCCGCTCACCTACACTACCATCTGACCTCCACCTGGGGGCAGTTGGACTGCAGGGGCCAAAAGGTCCCTCCCTGGAAAAGGAAAGCTGCCATTCAGCTGCTCAATCCGGCCCCCTCCCTCTCCCCCTCCGGCCAACCCCGATGACCCAGGCTCGTTCTCAAACCCAGGTCACCACCATGGTGTGAGGTGTAGCATCCAGTGCCTCAACTATCAGCACCACTGGCCTAGCATCATAACTGAGTTGATTAGAACTGAGGATAGTTCATTAGTTTTGAATTTCTAAGTAGTAAGAATAAAACATTTGGTGTGGAAAGCATCTGCAACTTGCTTGGGTTGTGTTAGGTTCATGTTTTCATGCCCACTCATAGATATATGAGAATGGCAGGTCTGTTGGCTCAGTATTAGGGCTACTGTTCACAACATCAGCAACCTGGGTTCAGGAATGAGCCCAGATCATTGGGGCCAGCTGGGGAAGAAGGACTGAATGTCCTAGCTGATGCTCTCTTTCTCCAGTGAGGGAGGGGCCTGTCCTCCACCCAACACTGCCACCTAGCTGACCACAGATGGTAGTGCAATTGGAAGGTTGGAGCGGGCTAGGACATCACTGATGTGGGGATATTGCCACGCATTGCATGTTCAGGTCACTTGACATCCTAGTTGCAGTGTCCAATGAGGGGAGTCAGGAGATAACAAAAAGTGGCCTCAGTGCAAGTGACAAAGAATCCTAATATATCTGGGGCCAGCTTTGCCTCCGTGGAGCACCTCCTGATGATTTGAGCTTGGGGGTGTATACTACCCCGGGGTAAGTTATGGCTCCATGGAGGATGGCATCCATAGTAGCTGAATGCCAGTTGGGTAGAGCCTGGGAGATACTGAGGAGTCTGGTGCAGAAAACAAGAAAGGGGCATAAACAATAAATAGAAAAAAAGATATGTAGGTGTTTATAGGTGTATTTAGAACAGTATTTATTGTTTATAAGAATTTGTTAAAGGGGTTTATGCAGCCAAAGTCTGGAGTAAATATTTGTGCAACATTGTTGTCAGGTGGTTAATTATATGATTGAGTTGTTTGACTGTTGTACATAGATCACCCTTGGAAAAGTAACCTTCTTCAGGAGTATTCCACTCCTAAAAGTGCCACTGGAATACAACTCCTTTAGGCAAAAGATACCTTAGGAAGAAGCCAAAGGGGAGGAACAAGTCACTGGAAGAGGGGAGGATGGCAGAAGCAAAGAAATAGAGCTTTCAAATGAAGCTGGAGGAGGCTGGTTTAAATAGCCCAGGAAGGGGGAAGGGGTGGCTGGTTGCTCCTGCCCATCAAACCACAGGTATAGGATGTGGGTTCAAAAGCTACGCTGAGAAGTGTTTTTTTTTTAATTGTAAATGACAAAGCTCCTCTTTTTCACCTGCTCAGGCTGATCTAAAGGTATGTTTACACTACCTACTTTGCAATGCATCCATCCGCGTGCAGGAGCTGATGTGCTGCAAAGTCGGCAGTGTGGATACTTACTGGAGCATCCTAGGAGCACGTTGCATCCTGTTTTTGCTGCGGCTCAGAAGTGGGTACATTTATTTGAGTGAGCAGATTATGGGACTGTGTTAATCCACTCTGGTACTCACTCCAATCAAAAGCCTCAGCTCATACTGCTCCACTGCTCACATGCATCTCCCTGCTGGAACCAGGAAGTCCAGTAGAGAGATCGCTTGGAAGGACCACAAGTGCTTGCTGTTGCAAACCATTTGTTTCCCTTGATTTGCCTTTCTCCCTGTAAATGCACTGTAACCACCTTGTATATTTCCACTTTCTCTTTTTCTTACACTGTATCTGAAAAAATACTGTGTGGAAGAAGAACTGTATCCATTCTGGAATATAAATCAAATGAATCTGAATAAAAAAAAAGTATTTTCTTGCCCCATGGGTTCAGTGTTTTCCATATATCACCAATGTCAAGATCTGAGGTGTTGCCCTTATATGGTTTAAGTGCTCTGCTGACAGTCTGGCACCGTTCACCAGACATGTCCTAAAGCGCAACCTCAATTAAGTTAAAATCACTCCCATTTACTAATGGAGCTTCGTGCGTGGCAAGATTTCTAATATTTCAGAATCAGAACTGCACATCATCCTTGTTTGCACCATACGTACTAACTATTGTTACAATATCTTCATAACATCCACAAGTGAGCATTATGTATCTTGCATTAGGATCTTTTTGACTGGCAATGGGTGCTGTGACAGGGAGATCCTGCCACTCTTGAGGACCGACCTTTTCTTATATCTGTTGCAATAGTTCTTCTGTTTCTTAGCCTAATCTATCCTTTACAATTTCTAGTCCATAAAGTTGGCCACCCATGGGTGCCCCCTCCCCTTTCTTGACTATGCTATAACGTCCTCTTTAATTTTCCTTTTCCCTTTCAGGTCCTTGTACAGGGAGGTTATTGTGGTGACCTCTGAGCCGATGTAAAAAAACAGGCTGTGTTATTGATTGTTGGATTTAGTATGCAATAGCACGATGTCATAAAATACCATGATGTATATACCTTATGTGTATGAAGTCTGTAAATGTTGAAAATACCATAGCACTAGGTGTTTTTGATAAAGGTAAAAAGTACTAGGTGACTGTATTATAGAAATTAAGTTACCGGGGTAGAGATATCAGAATCCCCACTGTTGTGCTGTTAAATGTATATAAATTGCAGATTGTTTGAGAGGCCCTTTTGGTACCATGCATTCCTGTTGTAAACTAAGCCAGTCTGAAATTTCATGGTGATTTGCATATACATCCCATGATGTTTTACATTATTGGAGTATGTGTGATGTTGTGTTTCTTATTGCTAATGCCCTTTGGGATATCCCTTGCTTCAGTGCTTCTGCACTGAGGTTCTTTGTCTTTAGCTTGTTTTTTTATTATTATTATTTAAGCCCCCCACCACCACCCAAGTAAACAAGGCAAACATAGGGATGAAGGGGTTTTCACTAAAAAGTTAGATCAGTAGATCAGTGGGTCAGTAGGTGCTGACTAAGTGCAGAGGAAGGACATGCATAGTCTGTTGCTGCAAACTGATGTATTGAAGAAGGGATATGCCATTGCTGAAGGTTATCGTCTGTATTTTGAATAAACATCACACAGAGATTGTGTGTTGAACCTGAAGTTCGGTGTCTGGTCCATCTGTTATCCCACAACCCCTCCACAGCTGAAAGTGAGGTAAGCAGTGAGTGCATCACCAGCGTGTCACTGCGGACATTGGGGTGAACAACCCTGCCCAAAAATGTACAGCCCCTCTCCAGCACAATCTATGTCATTGTGAGGGTGGGTTGCATGAACTCAGAATTGAGCCACAGTAGAGATCATCTTGGGAATGGAGCAGCACAAAGATAAGAGTGCTGCCACCATGTAAACATGGCATTAGATATTTTAAAAAGGTTAAATTAAGTTGTTGATCTGCTGACCCCCTCCTCTGCTGACATGGTCCCACTACATTCATGCCTTTCTCCCTTAACTACATGCTGGTTGTGTGGAAAGTGGGATACCCACCTCAGAGGGCAAGCCAAGGGAGTCTTGGTTGTGTGCAAGACAGAGACTGGAATTGGAGGCTCTGTGTAATCAGTAGTGTAGATACTGGGTGGGCAGCAGATTAGTGACAAGGGATTACAATTCATAAACCCATGGCTGTCAGAAGACCTGCTAAAAAAATTTTAATCCAGGGACCACCTTTGGGAACTGACTAGAAACTCCGGTAAGCAAATCGACAACCAAAATTACAAACGGGCACGGAATGACTGCACCAAATCCATTCGGCAACAGAAATCTGACTACTACAAGATTGCCCTCACCAACTCCTGGGAAAATGGGAGGGACTTCTGGAAAAACATAAAAGATATCACTGGGAAGCAGACAAAATCCTCGCCTGACATACTCAACATAAACGGGTGCACTACACTCAACTCTAAAACTATTGTAAACACTTTTAACGTCGCTTTCACTGACCTAAGCAGTGTTCTCCCCTATGATTTCTTCCAAGATGCGACTACTCCCACTCCCCCCAACTCCTCCACCCACGCCAGTCACCCACCCTTCTACTTTAAAGCAGTAAAGAAGCATCAAGTCCGAAACTATGTCGCTAAAGCCGTCAGCAAATCTAGAACAAGCAATGACACACTTGTCCTCAAGCTGCTGGCCTTTACGCTTGACGAGGTACTTGGGCCCCTCACCAAGATCTTTAATCTCTCGCTTTCCCTTAGCCCATTCCCGGACAAATGGAAAATGGCCACTGTTACCCCGATACACAAAAGTGGTGATAAGACCGACCATGCAAACTTCTGCCCTATCTCCATTCTGCCTCCCCTATGAAAGGCACTGGAATGTATAGTGGCGGACCAACTTACCGAGTATCTGGACAATTATAACATTCTCTGCAGACAGCAACATGGCTTCACAAAAGGTCATAGTATGTCCTCTGCCCTACTCAAATTCACCGGCGCCATTCACAGCTCCCTCGACAACGGACAACTTACTGATGCTATTTTCATCGACCTGACCAAAGCCTTTGATACTGTCCACTGTCCCCTCCTGCTGATCCAACTAAAAAATGTCAGTCTCTCCACTGATTCAACCTCATGGTTCAAAAGCTATCTCGAAAACTGCACCCAGCGAGTAAAAATTGGGGATGTGCACTCTGATTCCAAACCTGTTCTCTCTGGAGTCTCCCAGGGCTCAGTACTGGGGCCCCTCCTTTTCAGCCTGTTCCTTAACACCCTATTGGACTCCTGTACTGAAGATATCACTCTGTACGCTGATGATGTGGTAATCCTTGCCAGGCACCAGGACCCGAAGAAATTGCAAGAAAACCTCCAACTCGGCTTCTCCTCAGTTGAGAATTAGTTCATAAAGCAGAAACTGATCCTTAATCCAAAAAAAAAAAAAAAAAACAAGGCCATGATTTTCAGCAGCTCCCATAATAAACATAAGCACCACCAACTCTCTGTTATCACCAGACAAGGTGCCGCACTGGAACAGGTCAAAAACTTTAAATACCTTGGGATCACCTTTGACCCTCACCTCTCATATGCTGCCCACATTGATCATGTTGCCAAAGCTACTAACTCCCAACTAGGATTGCTATTCCATCACAGGAAACACCTGACTCCTGAAGCTCTGGCTGTTGCTGTCCAGAGCTCCATCATCTCCATTGTTGATTATGGCCTTATCATTTATGGCTGTGCTACAACTACTGCACTCAAACGTGTATCCACCGCCCTCAACAAGGCCTCTTGACTTGTCACTGGCTCTCAACGCCTAGCTCACACCTGTAACCTCTATTTTCAAACAGATGGCTGAATCTTGCCAATTGAATAAAACACCAAACTTGTATTACTACTAAGAAAATAATGCTGGGCCTTCCCCACCCCCCCAGAGTCAGTGCCCTCATACAACCAAGAAACCACACCCGCCTTACCAGGGAATCAAAACCACAGCTTCTGCAAATCCCCCATTGCCGCACACCACAAGGCCAAAGATCCTTTGCTTACCAGGCCACTAGTTGGTACAATGGTCTTCCCAGTGACATCTCATCCACACTATCGCTCAGCACTTTCAAGACCCGGCTCCACCTAACACTCATTGCCTCCAACCTCTGCGACTGTTGTGGCTAAGCACGTCATTTGGTTCCATAGCTGAAGACACCTTAGTGGATCAACATCTACTCCAGCACTTTGCCAGCGCCCCTTCCTCACCTATTGCACTTTCTTCTACTGGCCCATGACAATGCCACCCAGCTGCTCTACTTCTATCTTATCCCCCTTCCACCTCTCCTCTCTCTGTTCCCCTCCATCTACCTCCCTTATCTCACCATTTTCCCCTCCCTCCCTCCTACTTATCTCCCTGACTTCACCCCTACTCCTTTCCCTTTCCTCACCCCAAAGTTTCACATTATTATTTTTTTTCAACATAACTATATATTTTCTTCATTTTATATGCCATTATCTTTGCTTATGTTTGTCTCAATTGTAACCAATGATGTGGAACCTTTGTAAAAGAGCTTTGGCTCAAAGGTACTTGTAATCCTAGAACAAATAAATAAATAAACAATTCAGCACTGTGAGTGGGACTCAAAATAGAATGATAAACATCAAGAATGTAACATGTTCAACTGTGTTTTAGTCACTATTTCAATACAGTTTCATATGATTTCCTGTATTCTTCAGGGTAACTCCTGATGGGTGGCTAATATCAAATTGTGAACAATGTTCAGGACACCTTACCCCCAAATTACTGCCTAAATAGGCTCTTCAAGCTATTAAAGTTTTCTCATTTTTAAGTGTTTCTTCTTACCTTCATTTAAAAAGATTTTGGTTCCATATTTCAGTCTGAAGTGTGGGTAGGTTTGATTACCACGTCAAGGTAAGAAGTCAAATCAAAGTCTATGATACTTCTATATGGGACAGTTCTACATAAGATACCCTTTATATTGCACCTGTAAGAATTCTGAAGTTAGTCTCCAATGGAAGGGAGGACAAAGATGGCATCCAGAAGAGGTTACTAGTAATAGTTCAGCTGAAGCCCTTCCTCCAAGATGAGGATGGTATTTAAAGTAAAGCCACTTACAGATGCTTAGATATAGTTTGCTCCCATGAAAACCTATGTCTTTTAAGAGTAAACTCTAAACAGACCTACAAACACGAGAGATCAAACTTACTTTTGTATGAGTCAGAGCTACGAGGATACGTTTGTTGCTTCTTTACTTGCTCTTCCTATCCTCTCATAAGCAGCAGGAAATCCCCTTTGAGGGAGATGGAGGAAATGTTTGCGCACACAAGAGACTTATAGTCCAACAATATAAACAACTAAAGCTGAGATTTAGAGAGTCATCAAAGCTCAAAGAGGTTTTACATTTTCAGAGTTCACTTTTTTGTTTTAAAGTCCTACCTCCTCCTCATCCTTGTTGCATCAAGAACAGAACATCCAGTACTGCAGCGTGGTCCCTGACAAGGCACACATGTGTGAAACTGGTCAGGCCTTAATGAAGAATTTTGCAATCAACTAGTGGTCAGTGGGTGTGATGGGAAGTGGGGGGGCAGAGCAAGATGGTGATTGCAAGCCAGGAGTGTGAGGAATTAGAGCTGGGGAAAGTTCTATCCACCCCTTTTGGAATGAACCTGTTTGTAATAGCAAACTAAATTGTATTTGAAAGTCCCAGGTTCTCCTCTCTTTGGATTGATGTCCTGTGGTGTCAGTTGCCATGGTCAAAGTTTTCTCTACTGGCTGGAAAAGATTGGTGGTCTATGGTAGTTGTAAAATTCACCAGGCCTGAAGGAAAAGCAGCACCGGCGGGTATGTATGTATGACCTGTGACCAGTCTGGAGGTGCAAACATCAAGTCCATGGCTAAACTTTTATCTTGTAGCCAAAAAAGATTGGCAGTCAGTGCTGGCTGAGAATCTCACCAGGCCAGGAGGAAAAGGAATGTTGGGTGGTGCATACGGCCCACAACTGGACTGGCAGTGTAAACTCTGAGTGAGGTGGTGAATATGAGCAAACAACTACAGGACAGGTCAGAAAAACTACTTTGACATGCCAAAAGATGTTGCATGAACCTTGCATTTCCTGCCGATATTGGAAATAAGGTACAATGTTATAACATAACAAGGGCATCTATCTCTGGGCTCTCTACAGGACATTTTGAAAAAAATTAAAGAGCAGCTCTGTAAGGCAGTACATATGAGGACTGCATGAGCATTTGCTAACAGTTTTCTACAGCAAGAGTTACAGCTGTGAAAAAGAAAAGTGGTGAATAATTAACAGCTGAATACCTTGCCATGCACGAGGATGTGTGGGATTTTAGAGCAGTAGTGAGCAAGAGTGAACCAATTGTTGTCTATGTCACATACAAAGATGGAAGAAATTGTCTGAGTAAGTGGTACTAATGCTAAATTCCAAGCATAATAAATATTCTGCCTTTTTTAACAGTAGCTCTGTAAGGCGGTACACATGAGGACTGCATAGCATTTGTTAACAGACTTTGGTAACAGGAGTTAAATCTGAATTGAAAGAACTTTTTACTATACCTAGAGGATGAGTAAAAAAGAACTTAAAGATCTGAAGTTCTTTAAGAAAGTACCAGATAAGAAAACAAAAGCAGAAGATATAGGCAAAAATAAAAGACCCATTACAAAAAGGGTACAAGGATTAAAGTCTGTAGAGAATTGGGCTAAAGAGAAACTTGACTGAAGAAGAACAATATCTAGAAAACAGTATGATAAACCAAGATGAGGAGCTATTAAATCTAACAGAAGGAATAAATTTAATGTAACAAAAGGAAAAAGGAAAGGAGAGAACATATTTAGAAGAAGAAAGGGAACAGGAAAAAGAGAAAGAGAAAGAAATTAAAAGGGACATTATAATGAATATGCAAAAGCAGACAAACACACTGTCTTCAGCAATTCCAGAGGACTTTGAATTTATATATACTCAATCCGTGGAGCTCGGAGCAAGTTTGAAAAATAAGACTAAAGTACAAACTCAAGATGTATGTGAACAGACTGATAAACAGCATGATAATGGATTGGATGATAAAAATCAAAGTGAATATTAACAGCTTTTGTCAGAAATAAGATCTGTTTTTTTCTTGTATAAATCTTAAAATAGATAAAATCATGGGAGAGATTGTGGAGGTGAAAAGTGAAATCAAAGAAATGAGAAATAAGATGAATAAATTAGAAAATAAGATAACAAATGTTGAAGATCCTTTTCCCCAGACAGAACAAAAAATAATAGCACATACAAATGATATACAGGAAATCCAACAAAAAATAGAGGATATGGAATGGAGATCATGAAGAAATAATTTAAAATTTCTGAACATTCCAGAAGGTGTGAAAAATCAAAATATACAAAGTTTGTTAGAGACTAGTTGAATGAAAACTTGAAGCAGGAATTACACGGTTGGCTAACTGAAATAGATCAGGCTCATAGGACACTAGGGCACATATCTCATCTAACACAGAAATACCCAAGGGTAGTCTATGTGCAATTTCTTAGATACCAGGACAAAGAAAAAGTGCCATCATTTGTGAAAAAAATGGCCTTGCAATTAATAGGAAAAAAATATTGACTTAGTCCCAAACCTATATAAACAAGCATTTGTCAATGCCGAATTTTTGCTTGCTTATTTTAGCATTGATAGTGCTGGAGGTACAGAGATGTAGTATAAGGATTGCAGTGGAGCCCAACGCAGCTTGACCTGTATTGGGCTAGTCAGTGACACACCTCTGAAATGCTGTTCTCTTTAGCAAAATGTTTCTTGCACAAGCAACCAACATAAAAAAGGTGGGCTTTGACAATGCAGGGGTCAAAATTAGCACTGGCCCACTAGCTAAATGCTGGTAGATTTTGTATCTGGCTAGTAAGATTTTTCTTTAACTAGCCCTATGAGCTTGTACTGGAGAAGGTAACATTTCAATAAGTATACCAGCTGGGCCAGTGGAAAAGTCTGTGGGGCCAGTGGATTTTCTCAGTCACTAGCCCTGCAGACTAGTGGCTGAAAAACTTAATTTCGACCCCTGCAATGTTTAACTGTCAATCACAAATCCATAATGGATAGAGAACTAAAGAGGTGCAGAGCAAATCCAGGTCTTTGATTTGCTAGTTTGAATAGCAGCCAGTCTCTTATTGGCCAGTTTGACTAGCAGCTAGAGAATTTGAAAGGGGAACTATTTTATAGAAAATATCCATATTATGTACAATTTGTAAAGAAAGACAGGAATTGTAAATAGTGTCACTTTTAATGATGTTTACTCCAGTCCTGTGTAATGAACTCTGTCTTCACTGAGTTCTCTGATAGAACCTGAAACTGTCTCTCCCTTGCTTGTCAACTTTTGAAATGTAATGTTTCAATTCAATTCTTTATGCTAGCACAATGGAGAATTAAGATTTTGGTTTAGTTGGGTTGTGTATCATGGTTCGAGCTCAGGAATTCAATATTTACTTTAAAGAAATGCAATGAGTGATATTTAGATGCTGAATCTGTGACAGTACAACAGCAGCTACAATCGTGTCAAACCCTAAATTTCAAAATGCCTAACCAATTCCCAGTTAGTCCATGCCATAAAAAATGATGCGATTTAAATAACTGTTCAGTTATTTATACCTAGATCTCTGTTTGCACTGTTCCATCTTTACTTGAGCATTTTTCTGTACATGAAGTTCTTTCCCCCATTGTGTGGTTTAGGGATGTATTGCACATTGAAGAAACTGCAGCATTTAGAAAACTAGTTTGCAAGCAAGTAGCATGCTCACTCTGGGGACGGGAAGGTAGGGGTGGGGGTGGTACAGTGCACAGTGGGTGGGGGTGGAAGGGTTTCTTTTGTAGTATGGAAAATGAGGGATGGGAACAGAGGGATGGGGCAGCCCAGGGCACAGTGGGCAGTAGCATGAGGGTTTCTTTTGTAGTAGGGGGAATCAGGGACAGGAACAGAGGGATGGGGCAGTACAGCACACAGTGGTGGTTGTGGAAGGGTTTCTTTTGTAGTATCGGGGACAGAAACAGAGGGGTGGAGGAAGTACAGCACATAGTGGGCGGTAGCAGGAGAGTTTATTTTGTAGTACAGGGGAATCAGGTACAGGAATGTAGGGGTGGGGCGGTACAGCAGACAGTGGGTGACCATGGAGTAACCAGCCGTAAAAAAGTGTAAGCACCAAAAATTTAAACTATAGGCCGGGGGTCTGGGTGCTGCCTAGGCCTTCAGAACATTTTTGGCTTTTGTTGCAGTCTGGTGCATTTTGGGGGTCTTCTGAAACAGACTTTGCTACCCTGTTACCCCCTCCCATACCCAGTAAGGTGCACTGTAGCCTCTTCCCCAGCATCCCCATAGTCCAGTATGTTGCCCAAACTACCCTCCTCATAGGCCAGCCACTTTCTCCACTGCATGGTCCCTAGCATTCCCCAGGCCCAGCAAGTTTCACCGCAGCTCCTCTCACTAGAATCTTTAACCCTTCCCCAACACAGCAAGATGCATCCTACTGTAGGATGCAACTTGCTGTGCTGGGGAAGGGTTAAATTCCTTCTGCCCCCTAGTCCAACTCCCAGATTCTCTGGCCCTCCCCAAGTCACCAGCCCACAATGTTGTCTTTTCCCCCTGCCCACCCAGCAAATTGTATCCAATATCTAAGCATAACCCAGCCCAGCAGGTTCCATCATAGTCCCCTCAACCAGACCCCATGCAGAGTGCAATGAACTAAACACGTACTGAACTCTGAATGCCTCCCCCACAGAAACTTAAATACACTTTTCAATGCAACAAAGTCACTGTAGTCCACAGCCTCTTGTATTTCTGTTTCTTTACAAGTACTCCTCTGGTGTCTACAAGAAGTACCTGGAAAGATGAGGGATAGACATCAAGAGCCATTTGTAAAAGGACAGTGAAGAAGCTATTATTATACTTGTACAATAACATTTCATACTCAGCAGCAGTGATGTACACCCCACCCCACCCCCAAATACATTAAAAGAAGTTTCCAATATAAGGTATTGGGCTTCATAACCCAATACCTTATATCGTCAGGAGCTCACCAGTACAAAAATTTAATTTTAATGGTAGTAGTTTTACTGGGGAAAGGATTTTAACTAGTGCCAAACCCTCAGCCAGCCAATTCCTTCCAGATTCCTGGTGCCCCCGCTCTGCCCCAGCTCTGTCCCTGTGCTCTCTGAAATTGTGACATGTGGCCAGGGAGAGCATGGGGAGAGCCCCATACAAGTCTATGGGGGCTGTTTTTAAAGTCAATTTTTAGACTTTGTAAAGAGTCTTAGAGGGAAATTAAAGCAGTTGCTTAAGTAGTAGGTTCCCTACAAGTTAAGTGACTGCTTCAATTTTCCTCTAAGACTCTTTAAAATGACTAAAAAACAGTCCCTGTAGACTTGTATGGGGCTCTCTCCCACACTCTCCCTGGCCACATGTCACAATTTCAGGGAGCTCGGCGGCAGAGTTGGTGGAGCGGGGGCACCAGGAAGCTGGAAGGGATCATTTGACAGAGGGTTCAGCACCAGTTACAATCCCTTCCACTGGTAAAACTGCTACCTTTAAAATTAAAATGTGTGTGCCAGTGAACTCACACTGTTATAAGGTATTGGCCTATGAAGCCCAATACCTTATAGCAACCACATCAGAAATTCACTTTAAAACCACATGAAGAGGAATGTCCCTCAGTTTGACAATCAGAATTCCACCCCCTACACAAACACACACACACACACACACTCAGATTTAGAGGGGTCTGTGCTATACTGTATGTAAATCTTATTCTGACTGTTGATGCCCAACCAACAGAAAAATTTTCAGGACATAAAAACATGATTTCCCAGTATTTGGAACTTGTGATAGTTCTCCATGATATGGTGATGTGCATATGCCCACCCACATGTTTTCACTGGTTTCCAAATCATCAGGGCCATACTGTCTCTCAGTAGGTCACCCTGTCTCCAAGCCCATAACTCCTCCATACCATATCCCTGCATCAGTGAGCCCCCAGATTGAGCCACAGCTATTTTCAACACATCCTAACATTCTCTCTCTTTAAATTAAATACTGAGGATGCCCAAGTGATGATGTATACTTTCTATTACTCAAAAGGGAGAAGGATGTAAAGCTGCAGTGGTGGGGTGCTAGAAAAGATTGTGCCCACATGTATGTTGCTGCCTATCTCACAAACTCAGAATTCATTAAAGCAAAAAGCCACATTTCTATTTGTCTTCAATGCCAAATTTAAAATAAACGACTTCCAAATCATTGTTCAAGAAGACCTGCAAACTTGTTTTTCTGTTGGCTCGCACTTGCGTGCCAGCCAACATATTGCTGTAGAAGCAGATTTGGAGGTGCGGTCACTGTGAGCGAATGCAGGGCACACATCAGTAGGTGCATCCCTCATTCCCCAATAAGGCAGCATGCAGGTGCCACATCAGCAACACGTAATGTTGTGAGCACATCTAAGGGAAGGTCTGCTGCAATGAGAGTCAAGCTCATCATGCAGTGGCACCTTCCAACGTACCTTTGCTGGTGAAGCAAACATGGTGGCAGTGACTGCCGCCACCGTCTGCCACAATGCCAACGTTCGGGAGTGCCCAACTCCTGTCAGCATGCCCTAACCATTTCATGTACTGATGGGGAGCCCACTCCCGCCGGCATAATGCACCCCTCATTTGTTGTGTGCCGAGGGGTGCCAATCCCTCAGCACTTGCCCCACCTTCGGTATGTGCCGTGGGGTGCTCAATCCCATTGCTAGCCCCCAAACACTCAGGTGACATGCTGGGAGCCCACCCCAATGTGCCAAATGCCCCTGTAAAACAAAAACTGTCCTGCAACATTTATTTATTTTTTTTAAACCTGTAAAAGAAGAAAACAGTCCCTCCCGGTCCCCCCCCCTTTGGTATATGCTGGTGGGGGTGCCCAATCCCCATCAGCTAGCCCCCAAACAGTCAAGTTGCATGCTGGGAACCCACCCAGTGTGCCAATGCCCTGTAAAAAAAATTCCACAATGTTTTTATTTTAAAACCTGTAAAGACTTAAATGGTCTGTCCTGCTCCCCAGCCTGCTCCCACCCTCTGCGCACTTACCTCCCACTCCCCCCTTCACCCCATACTTACCTCCGGAGTCTGGCATGCATCTTCGTTGACCGGCAACACTTCTGCACTCTTCAAAGCCAGCCACGATCACGAGTTATGGACTGTGATGTTTCCCTTTCTGCAGACATAAGTGCCAGAAGCTATGGGGGGGGGGGGGCAGCCTCACTTTTGAACAGTTGTGGCTGAAAGTGAAGGAGTACTCTGTTTAAGGTGTTATGCCACTTTTTAAAATCAAGCCACATTTGTATGCTCTTGTGCTCTTCTCAAGGCAAAGTACTCCCATTGTTTTTTGAACACCGCAACAACTAGAAGGCAGACTGTGCATTACTATCCCATTAAAATCAGTCTTGCCAAAAAAAGAAACAACTATTCAACCTCAATTGTTTAGGGCTACCCTACATTTCTGTTGAGGTCACAGTTTCATAACCTTCCCCACAGAAAAATGAGAATAAACAGCCACATGCCCTCTCTTTCCAAAAAGAAATCAGCAAAAGATTGCATCCCATAAATTCTGTACTGGCCAAACATCCTTTGCGGTGCTCGATCATTCATCCTCGATTGTGTTCGAGACAGCACTTCAAGGAGTCTGAATACAGCAGAAACAGATATCTGCAGTGTGTTGTTGTGGACCTTAGCTGAAAAATAACAACTATTGCGGTGACTGTGAAATTCATAAATAGATGCGTTTCATTATGCGGCAGACAGTCTGATCATCCATACACAGTAGGAACCACCTCTCAGTTTGTTTCTGTTATGCACCAGAGATCAGACTGTCTGCAACATAATGACTCACTTCAATACCTTCCTAACACAAAAATACAATTCTCCCTCTGAGTCCCATTTATGGCACTTCACACCTTCCCCAGTCTAGCTGCAACACTTTGAAGTCTGGTTCAGGCCGACTGCTTCCTTCACCATCTCATGCATCAGAGAGCTTGACAAAATATCTCATTCACTGCCCTTTTGTTTTAAGTTAAAACAAAAGAGCAGTGATGAGATATAAAATAAGGTTTGGCTGGCTGTGCAAGCTGCCCCTGCCCAATCTTGTATACCAGATCAAGACTGCTCACTATCAGGTGCTGTACTTCCCCCCTGCCTGGCCTGCCCAGTCAGCCTGGAAAGATCAAATAAACCAATCAGTTAGGACTGGGCAGAGGATAGGTAAAGTTAGGTGTCTGCAGCTCTCTCTCCGACTGTTTGACCTGGCCTCTTCTACTGGTGTTGGCCTGCTGCTTAGTTGAACTTCTTGTTTTTTATAAAGGAGTGATATTACACTTCACAGCTACTGCCTTCACATTGCAGATGAGAGTTTTTCAGTGCCTTTAGTAGTAAAAGTTATGTTTTCAAAATGTTATGTTACTATCTCTGTCAGATGTCCCCCTGTATTTTCTGGTGTAGGATGAATCTAGTGTTTGATTCAGACACAATGTTTTGTATTTATTCTGAATGAGATTTCAATACAAAGGCCTGTCAAGCTCCTATCGACTGTACATTTTAGTGGGTTTGATGAGATAGGAATTATTACAAACACTAGAATCATCATACATCACATAATACAGAGTGCAATGGTCAGACATAATAACATTTACTACTAAAGGTACTTATGAAAAAACACTCATTTACAGTATGAAGACAGCAGGCAAAGTCGTGGCAAATCCACTGCAAGCTGGAACATGTCTTGGAGGTTGGAGTAAGTGTAACAAGCTGGGGGGGGGGGCAATAAAAGGTGTGCAAAGAAATGGTGTTTAAAGAGTGAATGTGAAATGTTTTTTGGATTCTCAGTTCTCGCAGGACTTTGCCGGGGAGGAATCCAGACCCCTCCACACTGAACACTTCTCAGCTGTTGCATGGTTGCTGTTGGTCTCTATTCACAGTCCTTTTCAGCATTGGGATGAACTGGGAAAAGAAAAGTTTGTTTCATTATTTAGGAGTATAAATACCTCCCCCCCACCAGCCATGCCCATAGAGCGAAGGACTATCAGAAGATAAATAAGACAGCCTCTTGATTAAAATGTTAACATCCGTTGGTATGGTATTTTACTTAGAAACATATTATGACAGCATAAAACTTATAATTTTAGGTGCCTGTCTGAAAGGCATTAATGCTCTCGCTTAGTGTGTCCCTAAACATGGACACAGTAGACAGGAGAAGAATAAGTAAATGAGAAACAGTTAAGCATTATACTGTACACTCTCAATCTTTTGTTTAGGTATACCAGGGAAGGGAGGTCTATAATGAAGTACAATAGAGCAGCAATGCATTCCCTGAGTGATTGTTTGCCAGGGCACAGAAGATTTACCAGGGGAAAAGAAGGAGGGAGATATCAACCAACTGCTGTTATATTGGGCACTGGCAGTCCATAACGTGGACAGGAGCTGTGCGATGTTATCATGGTTTGGCACCCTACTGGGTCAAAAAGTCGTATGCTTAATAGCGTACGGCATTACTGCTAACCCAGTATAGCGCCATAGGGAAAAGTGCATGGTACAATACCGCGTATACTGCTGTACGCAGTATAGTGCCACTCGCAGTATCCCAGGCAGAGGATAAGACCTCTGCTGAGATTGGTCTTACTGAGCAGCTGCTGTGGCTCAATGGATTGAGCCACAGCAGCAAGGAACCCAGGCACTGCTTCTAGGACTGGGTTTGATTCCCGGTCCTAGAAACTTTTATTTTGTTTTACAATTTTCTGCTTTCTTAACCCCACCCCCGAGCTAAAAATCTTTATTGGGGGGGTTCGGGGGGTGAAGCCCCTGGAAAAAAAGACATGCAACATGGTAACAGCCACACTGTATTGGTAGAGTGATTGTACCATGCGGCATAATGTCTTGCGACATTATGACCTCATGCCATTTGGGAGGGGCCAGTCTGCTTGAGTGATGGATGAAAGTGTATGGGAGTTGTGTTATGAAAAGAGGAGGTATAACTAGAGTGTCACCTTCCTTCTTCAGAGATCTGGCAAATTTACTATAGAAAGTGGCTTGAGAAGTGTTGGTGAATCCAGCTTAACCATTAAATCAATCAATCCCTGTAGCCATGGCCAGAATTTCACTGCTGCTTTGGACTGTCTGTCACATACAGTACGTGGACAGGAAGGGATAGTCAGTGGGGTGCAGTGAGGGTTGAGTCTTAGTGAGTTTTGTCACTTAATGTGATAGGGATCATGCAGTATTGATGGTAACAGTAAGAGTCAGAGGATGATACTGGCACTTAAGCACATGAGTTCTCTACAGTACCAGCTTTGGGCAGGAGGGTGGGGTGGTATGGGGGGGAGCTTACAGGCCTGTATAGGTATACTGAAGGATGTGTCCCTATGTCAAGACAGGCCACAGGTGGTACATAGCAGTTCCTCTAGGTGAGAACAGATACACATTGTCTCCCCCATCAAATACGTTAAAAAGAAAAACAGTCACTGTATTAGTGGTCAAAGCGGCGATGACAAGCAGGGAATGCCCAGCCTATATGGAAATGGTGTATAGGACTGCATGCCTCAGATTAGTCAAACCAGTTTAAAAGTGTGCCTATGCAAGGGGGTAAGTGACTGGCAAGGGACAAATCAACGTGGGTATACACACTAACTTTGTTTTTTTTTTCTCTTCTAGATATTTCCTGAAGAAGACCTAAGGTCGAAACGTAGATTTTTAACTCTATTTTCTATTTTCAGAGTACATTTAAAATAACCATTTTGTTTTGCTTATATGCATTTTAGGACCTCTACTCATGAACACTATCACTTTGATTTTCTTAATCTGTCCCAAACACTGATTTCCCACAGCGACCACGCTATTCTGTGCCGGTAGCGCAAAAACACATTTCGGACAGGATGTGTAAAATGACAGCTGTACTGTTCATACAAAGGTGTGGAAAAATGCCAATCTTAAAAATTTGGAGTGAAAATATTACAGATTTGCGAAGTTATGAGCGTGCATGGAAACAGCACAACGCACGCTCGTTAAACAGTCATTTTTGAGCCGCCATCACTAACATGGGCTTTTGGGACGCACCACACATGAACCATGGCACTGTCATTTCATTGATCGGTCCTGAAAGGTGATTTCATGCAGTGACCACCAAGTCACCTTTCAAGACCAAGTAAAGCCATGACAGTGACTGGGTTCATGAAATGGGGTCCCAATAACCCCATGTTGAAAATTTGGTGAACAAATTCCTAAAATTGCCTGAGATTTGCACCAAAGTTGAAAAAACCCTATTTATGCCATTATACAGCTTACCAGCATTTCTTCAGTTTGCGGTCGGCTTTGAAGAGTGCAGATGTGTTTCCGGTCCACCAAAGATCACCGCACCGGGCTCTGGAGGTAAGTATGGGGTGATGGTGTGTGTGTGTGGGGAGGTGGGGTACACAGTGGGTGGGTGCAGGTTGGAGGAGGGGGCGCAGACAGCGAGGGACCATTTTCTTCTTTTCAGGGTTAAAAGAAGACATCACAGACATCGCGAGATGGTTTTTCCTTTCAACAGCTACTTTTGGAACACTGGGGTTGGCTCCCAGCATGCCACCTGCGTGTTTTGGGGTGGAGGGACTGGAGCAGACAGGGACTGGGCACCCCAATCGGCACATACAGGGGGTGGACGCATGAGCTGAGGGGGATTGTCCACCCTCTCGGCACACAAGAAATGGGGGGGGACATGCCAACGGGGATTGGGCATCCCGTTGGCAAATTAAGTTACAGTGAAGGGGAAGGTGGAAGGGAGGGGCAGCTGCAGAATAAGGGGTGCTAGCTGCACATTCGAGCAGACTTGATAGACCTCTAAGCCTTTATCTGCTGGCAAATGTCGTATGTTCGTATATCAGTTGCAGATGTATGATTTGTCCCTTTCTCTCCGGCCTGAACAGTTTTGGATGGTACAGCAGATTCGGGATGGTAATAACTAGGCTTGCATGTGTTGAAATCATCCTTTCTCCAGGGCAGGGCAAGGAGTAGCATGTAAGCATGGGTTCGAAAGTATGTCCACAAGCTGGACATACTGAGTTACCATTCTAGAGTGAACTGGATCAGTCACTGTTGCTGAGATCAAGTGTAACATGTCATTTCATTGTGAGCAGTAGCAATTAAACGTGCCTTCTCCCCTTTTGCTACACTCTTGGCAGCAGCATGTGTTTGTTGGCTTAGGTAAGTATTGGCGCTGCACCTTAAAGATCAATGGCAAACATGGAGTGTTTTTTATAGGTGGTTTTTATGGCAGAGCAATAAATATGATGTGCTGACATGAAATAATATGAATGTCTCCAGTTGTTTTTTTTCTACCTGCTAACTGTTTTAACCTCCCTAACCTGCCCTTACTCTGACTGTCTGCTCGGAGAATTTTTTGCCAGCTGCTGCAGCTGGAGTTAGTTTTTGATGTCACTGCAGGAGTGACATTCAACAGCTGAGCGCATGGAAAAGCAGCTGTCTTTTGACAGGGACACCATCATTTTATCGTTGTGTTCAGGCTTTTTTGTTTGATTTCTTGAAGGGATTTCTTTGTAAGTATGATTTTTGTGTGTCAGGCCACTTAATTAAAATGGCTCAAATGTATATCTGTATTAGGACGTCGCTGCTGTTGTGAATCTCATCCCCACACACCCACTCAGCATGAAAAATATGCAATTTATTTTTCTTCTGTTCCCATAGAAAACATAATTGAGCATTGCCGAATTTTGTTTCCACATGATTATTCAAGGTGGACCTTTTGAGATTGGTAGATTGGATGCAATTATTAAGGTTAAAGTCAGGATGTCAGCTCCTATCAGCTATGGTGGAGAGTGAGCCTGAACATGCTTTTTCAGTTTGTAGCATTGTAATTCACCTTAGAAAACTGGCTTTTTATCTGGAGGCATCTGATTGGCTGATTCCCCTTCCAGAGGGGTACATTAATTTTCAATAGATGCCCACCAAATAAAAAGCCCCAGTCCAAACCTGCCTCATGCCTAGCCAAGTATCCTTGGGGCTGGCCTGCTTCATCATTGGCTGAAGCACTGGGCATGTCATTTCAAATGGCCGCCATTTTTTTTAATCACTTAGCGAGAGAGTGTGAGCCCCCACACACACACACATACTCTTACTCCTTAGACAACAGCCAATACATTTCCCAGTTTTAAAACCATCTCATTTTTTTTTTACGTCTGCCACTGCTTGCTCAGACTTGTCTGTCACTGAACACAGAATCAGCCTCACAAGTAAAAAAATCCCGGTCTGCTCCAATATGACTCACCCACCACTACCATGATCACTTACCAAGATCAGTGGCAAGCTATAAGAGAGGTCAATAAGCAGAGATTAAAAGAAAACAGTTTTTGTTTTGTTCTCCACAAACTTGTAGTCCTGATAGAAAACCGGGATAGAAAATAATGAAATCAACATTTCCAGGTAATTGCAGGCACCGCTTCCAGTTCCAGACCGCTTGGTCTCATCTTCCGCTCGCACTTGCACACATGAGAAAAACTGCCATTGATGAAATAAGGATGTTTCCCAAGAAATAAAAAAAAGTCACCTATTTTGTACCTGATCTCTGTCTCAGTCTGAGTACATGAGTCTCTTCTTTCTGCATCAGGCTTGATGGGTTCTATGTGATACTGGCAAAAGCCTAAAGGCGATCACCGTTATCGTGAAGTCAAAGTGCCGAAAATATTTTTCTCCACTGACACCCTGGTGCACAGCAAAAGGGTGCCGGGGACATAGTTTTTTAATGTTTTCTGTGGGAGGCTTCAACCCCTGCACCCCCCCACTAAAGGATTCTCAACTCCGGGCGGGGGTGCATGTGGGGTGAAACATAAAAAAAAAAAGGTTTAGGCCGGTGTAACAAAATGCACCAGCGCCCGGACCCGAACACAGTACCCTACGGACCGACACCAACAACCCACCCACCATGCCACAGGGTCAGCTCGGCAACCCACCATGGCACCACCCTTCACATCCCCTCCCACCCTTCACTGTACATGCCCGCTTCCACTCCTCCACATGCGTACGTACTTATAGCGACATCCTGTCGCTATACTTGCCCACCCCCCCATCCGGTCGCCCTACCATCCTGTGGCTGTCCCTGCAATGCACTGGGGGAGGGATCCCCATTATTGTAGGTACCCTGCACCCAGCGCCAATATCATGGGATACCAGCATGAAGGCGGGATGAATCAAGGCAGGCAGGCAGGATCGTGATGACGAGAATGTAACCCCAAAAACTCTTAATCAGTTGACACAGGTGAAGAGGAAAGATGGCTGGGGGAGATGGAAAGCACATAATTAAAAATCATGAAAGGGGGCTACGACCTTAGTTTAAACTAAATGATGTGTGTTTGTGTGTGTGGGGGGGGTGCACGAGAACTGAATAAAAATAGAAGTACCACAGAGGGAGCAAAAAAAAAAACAACTGTCAAATGTTACAACCAGAGGGAATTCATCAAAGATTTTTCCCAAAGCGCTAGCCTCCTGTAGCAGTGCCCTCTACTGGTAACTGTACCAGGCAGGGAAGGCAACTGTTTCGGGCAGGGACTGCTTTACTATTAATCTTTCATTTTTTGTATTTTAAGATTTTATTTTTCGATGTTGTACCTATTTGTTAAGTACTGCAAAAAAATGCCAGCTGATGCCCATTTTCTAACTGCAATAATACCCCCCAGGGTGGGCAGTATGGGCAATTCCAGTCATTCCAGGGGCTATAAGGCCCTCCGCCCATGGCATCAGGCCTCATTACGCCCCTGGGCAGTCCGGTATTGCCCAATACCACTCATCATGTTGGGTATTATTGCTTCCATAACCTGGCTGCTACCTCAGCCTCTTTGTGTACCCATGTGATTTTCAGAAATTACAAAAGGCAATGTCTATGTTAAATTTCTGAGTGCAGACTGCCTTTGATTAGGAATCCCCTACCCTCTTACATATATTGAATACACTCTCCCATTGCTATGGAATGTGCATTTGTAAATTAAGTCATGAACAATTCCTACAGGATCATAATGGGAGTGGCTGTCTCTGAAATAGTTTGTCTAACTGTAGTTTAATCATTTGCAAATTTTTAAGAAGCTGTACAGTTATCAGATGTTGAAGAGTTTCCTCTGTTGTAGCCAACATGTTGATATTAAAGATCAATTGTAGTGCTCTAATTTTTTCTCTGCATTTTATTATGGAAGGGAAAAGGGAAATTTGAAACTATTTAAGCAGTACTGCCACACTAAGCCTTATCTTGTTTCCAGGTGTGACCTGGGAAAACACTAAAGTTAAGTTACTTGCTCATGGTCATACAGTATGCAAGTGGGGGCTGATAAAATTCAAACCTACAGTATTTCTCCAGGTTTGCAGCAAAGTGCCATTGATCACTATGCTATATTGGATTGTTTTGATAGTCAGTGATCTGTAGTAACTGTATAATGTTCTGTTTAATAAAAGCTTTTTCTTTACACAGAAGTCTTTCTTGTTTTATCTTTTTTTTTTGTGAAAGAAGAAGACAAGGCTTTATGGGGGTTTTTTTTGCCAGTATTTTTTTTTTTCCATTTTTGCCTGAACCATGTTGAGCACATTTTCCCTCAGAGGGTACCACTAGCAGTCAGAAATTGTTGCTAAAACCGAAGTCTATTACTTTCCATTAGACAAACTTAATGCTTTTCCATCAGTGGAGTCGTTTGTGTTTGAGTCCCTTGCTACATCGGAAGATGTGCAGTTTTCAAATGATTCAGATGTGGAAGATGTTAGCTATAATGGCTGCCAAATTCTGCCTCAGCCTCCCTAATCAGTTTAACCATTCCGATTGCCATTTAGTGCATTCTGGCAGGACCATATGTTTTTGTGTGTTTACTCTGCTTGGTAAAATGTGATTGATGTGAGGGAATGATTTTTCTGTCAGGCATATGAGTAATAAAATTATGTCAAGATGTGTAGACCATCCATGGCTTGTGGCTGTACAGTCATTTTGTTTTTCTAAAGTCACCTAATAATCTGTGTCCTTTTTTTTAATTTTTGGGTTGTTTTTCAATTTCACCATATGATTACAAGTCTAATTAATAAATAAAGGAATAATGTCCATATCAAGCTGGCATTACCACTTGGTGAATCCTGGTGATCGAGCAGCAAAGGGATCAAGTTCAATAATTTCAAAATAAAGTTATGATCCCACATGTGTTGTTTAACATCTTGTTTATGGGTTTAATTCTATTACAGTCTAGTGAATTTTTCACTACTGAATAATGGATGCAGAGTTTTGATTTTCTGTTTTTCAGTATGGGGGTCATGTGTTGAAAAGCCCTGGTAAAATATTTGTATTGACTGTCATACTTATTCAATAATATTGCTGTACAGTAATTATTGTACTCTATCCTACCTTAATTTAGTCCTTCATTATGTGGCTCTATTCTGCTTCTAACACTGCTCAGTCTAGCCAGTCCAGCACTCCAGTCACAGGCAAAAATCATGTCACAGTATCCTACCTTAGGCAGTGTTAAGTGAGGAATAAAAGTTTCAGAACTGGATAAATCAGGGATGGGTTGTGCCCACATACAGATGTATAACACTAGCAAACTTATCAAAAAGTAGATTATCTTAACCATACTGACATCTGAAATGTCACTTGTTGTTTTTTTTATGTACCATAGTCACACTGTGACTTTCCCAATATCAGTGTGGTTCAAAGAATCTACTTCTTTGATGTTTTTGCTGATGTTATATCTGTCAACATGAACACTTGGTTATCCCTCGTGTTCTGAATCTTTTTTTCTCTAACCATTAACACAGCAATTCTTTCCCAACCCCTCCCGATTGAAACAAGAACATAAAAACTCTATATCCATTATACACGAATGGAATTTTAGCTACGCAGTGATTTTTTTAAAGAGAAAAAAAAATTACACAGAACACATGTTGAGTCGGGACCATAACTTGATTTTTAAATTCTTGTGCTTTGTCCCTTTGCGCTTTAAACTCCAGTGTGCACAGAGTTGTAATGACATCTTGCTATGGACATTATGCCATGATTTATTCATTATATTTATGTTTGTATGGGGGAATTCGGTAGTAATAAAAATAATAAAAAAGCAAAAATCAAAACGAGTACAGCATGGTAGTATGAGGCTTTCAAAAACAGAATGATTATATAGACACAAGCTACCGATCATCTACATATCATGTTGTATTACTCGCATGCCTGACAAAAATCCTCCTCTGTCATCTAGCATTAGCATTGTGCTTCTGACGAAGGACTTGTTGGTCTGAAAGCTAGAGCACTCTGTTCTGTTGTTACATCTATGCTAATTCCAAGTGCTGGACCCCATGGTCATGCTCATCTCTGTGACTGTTCACCAGACCATCAAAGTAGGGTGCGTGCATATATGTGATATAGGGGCAACCATATACCCATATCTTAAAGTACAGTACAGTAGACTCCAAATGAGAGCGCGAACAGTGACTCCCAATGCAGAGTGAGTGTCAGCTCTTAAACCCAAAGTAGATAGTTTGGATGAATTTGAACGCGATGTGGGGAGGGTGGCCAATCTGTTCAATGGTTGATACCCTACCCAGTTGCTTTTTCTCTATAGTATATAGGAAGACTGTCGGGTGTGCCTCAGCACTGCGACTTATTTATCCAAAGTGCAATGGGAAATATTTTATGTTATCTAACAGTGGGAACCGAACCCATGATCCTGGGGTACCATCCTGGTTAGCACTCCATCTATTTTAACCTGTCAGCAAAACAGCAAACAGGTGATCCATCAAGCCCTTCTCAGACATATCGAGGAAGCCTTTCTACATCACTGCTCAACCTTAAGGGAGACCTGATTATACTGAAAAAAGTAACATGGAAAAAAATCCAAATAGTGCAAATGGGGAGTTAGGGACAACTATAATGTGTCTAGCAGTTCAGCTGTTATTTGTTTGTTTTTTGGTGGGGACTCAGGCTCTGTCTGCATGTGTGCCTAGGATGGTTATTCTGTCTAGGGGCTTTAGGGCTTATGATTTGTGACGTTCAGTAAATATGCAGAATTGTTACTCAGTTTCATTCATTTACTGCTCAAGTGCTCAGAGTCCTCGTTTGAGGGGGCAGGGCTGGGGAGCACACTGTGGAGCACCCCATGCCTGTCCCGACAGAGCTGAAAGGATTATAGACCCAGGTTAGAAAAAGGTCATGGTGTGATCTTTTCTTGAATCAACACCAGTCAGATGTAATCTATTTTATGGAGCAGGTGAGTGGACTAGTATGGACTAGTATGGCCAGAAAGCCTGCATACTCACAAAGTCACCTTAAGTATCTTTGAACTTGGTCTCTGTCAGGGGCTTGGATTTTGGTGGAAGGCAATAATTTGTATTGGTTCAGTGTGGGGCATCATTACCTTTTTTTTTATACTGTAGCTGTCAAAGTACTCCCCACTCTTGTATTTTGGAAGTCAGATTTCTAAAAGACTTCCCTGGCTAAATACCCCTTCTTTCTGAAAATTCTTATTAGACTAGATTTGCCTTCCATGCTTGTAAAACAGACCCACCCATTTGCCCATAGCTGCACACTACAGCAGCCAGACTCACTCATCCTCTTAGTCTAAAAGTCTTACCTGGCTCAGAGCTGGATGTGGACAGAAATCTCTGAAGCTGTACTCTCTGTAGTACCGCACTACTCTGTCAATGTGGTCTGAATGAACTTGGATGGATTGAAGTAGCATGCGTCGTGGGCAGGTCGAACTCTGAGGTTGCACTTGCCACTACATGCTGTGCCAGAGCCAGACTGACTGTGTCATAGTGCCACTGCCCAGGTGCTGCCAGAGCCTGCTAGCCTAGTGTTTCTGCTGTCCCTGCTGTGCACTGTGGTGCCGCTTGGGTTGGGATTCAGAGCTGAGGAAATAAATAAAAACAAGATGACTACAGTGCAATGTGCAACAACACTAGAGAACTAGTGAAGAACACTTTGTTGATTGGTGGGGAGTCGGTCAGGTCACAGGTGGGCCATCATAGGTTGTCATCAGATTGGATGATGGATCAGAATCTGGAATATCATCAAAGAAGATGGGCAAGTCAAAAATGGTGACCTCTTTTAGGGCTCTGTGACTGTCTAAACTTGGGTTTGAAAGAACCACTGCCAGTCCACCACTAGTGATTGGACAGGTGCCCCCCCACACACTTCACTTAACTGAGTGACTTTAGGATGGTAAATCATCTAGCAGTGATGTGAGTGATAACTGGTACTGAGAGACGGGGGAAGGGGAGCTTAGCCCAGTAGTCCAGCAGGCACCAATCACTCACTGTTCACAAGCCCACAGCATGATTGCTGGAACTTAACTTGATTAGGATTGGCTGTTGGGTTGGCAGCAGATGGCAGGTGAGATAATAGTGTGATGATGTGACAACTGTGTGGGCTCTGAAGTGGTGCAGCTCCAATCAGGTATTCAGCACCTATTCAGTTTAATTGTACCTACTTGATTTGGGCTCCTGTTCTCTGAATAGGTGACAAAAGCAATCTGAGACTGCATAGTTTTTTATGGCCAGGAAAGGATTAAAAACAAAATACATCCCCCTACAAAGCGGCACCAGATCGGGATGGGGAAAGCACTATCACAGCAGGGGGCCAGGGGCAAATAGCTCTGACATTCACACATGTGTTAAAATTGTTAACAACTTCTGCCTGCCAGTGCTCCCAAGTCCCAGTCTCAATAAATTAATCTGTGTGTGTGTGTATGGGGGGTGGTGGTGTCCCGGTTGACTCCTAACCTGACTAAACTTGGCTGTATTATTTTGTGTTGTTGTTCACTAGCTCCTGTGTGATGCGTCTGCACAGCCATAGCCTGAATTAACAGAATTTTCTGATGTTTTGAACCAGTTGAAAGTGGGGGGGGTCAAATTGTACTTCCTGACTCCATACTGTGAAAGTGAGGGGTCAGCTGGCCCCTCTGGCCCCCCCATCCACCACCTATGATTAATTTATTCACATGTGTCTGCACTTCCTGGATTGTCAGCATCAGTAACACCACTTGTGGGACTGAGGATGGCCGCAGCAAATCCTAACACTGAACATTATGACCCTATTCATTTGAGCCACTGGTCAGGTCACTGAACACAGTTTTGGCAGTGTCTGTGAGCTCTGAAGATGAACAGGAGAGCTCCGAGAATGAAACACCAACCCATCCCTTATTTGAATGGTAAGGCTTGATCATGGTGAGGACTGACACCTGTAGTGCTTTTAATTATTTCTGTAGTATGGTGCCAAATTATTGCTTCTGTCATCAATGTCACACATTACTTATGTGATGGAAGTTCCTTGCAGTGATGGGCACTTGAAAGTTATCATCGGCAATAGAGAGTAAGCAGATCGTGGGCTGAGATATGATTTCCACGAGGTGTAATTTATCACAAATAGCAAGTGCTGAACTGACCACGTGTACATTAACCAAGCTGATTTTTCTTGCACTGACTTAACATGGAACCCAATTTGCCACAACAATCAGGGGCTGCCCCAGGATTGCAGCATCAGCTTACCCAAGGAGAATCTGATGCTGCAATGATGGGGCACTCCCTGATTGCAGTGGCCAAATTGTTTCAAGTTGGTGGCAGGCTTGCAAACTAGTGTCACTGCCAGCCTGTGCTTTCATTGGTGAGAGACAGCCGAGCCCCAAAAAGTAGTGGCAGTATTGGGCACAACACTGCCACACCTCCACAACCTGCTTCTTCACTAAGCTGTCACAACATGTTTCTTGTGCATGTGCACCAGCAAACACGAAAAGGAAACTATTTAATCCCTTAATAACACTTCTATGGGAAAAGCATGTTAAATTTCAACAAGCATTTCCAAATGTTCTATGGATTTATTGCCAGGGAAAATATACTAGTTTTGACACGACAGAAGAAGCAGAAATTTTCATAAAAGAAGCTTTTGGAATGTTTACCAAGAAAGATTCTCAACAAACGGAAAATAAAAAATCAACAGATAAAGAAGAGGAAAAGAAGTCAAAGAAAGATAATATTCAAGAAGATAACTCCAGTGAAGTGCATCCAGAAGAAGAAACATCTCCAAAACAAACAGATAAAGTGAAGGAATGCAACAACAAGAAGACCCATGACCAAAGAAGGGAAGAAGAACATGATTATACTGAACATGAGAAAGTAAATGAAAGTGTAACATAAAAGAAAGAAGAGGGAGGAACTTTGGGACCTCCAAGGATTAAATAATGCTTTTTTCCTATTTTTCTTTGAGGGGGAGGGGCTATTTTCCCAGATGGAAGGTGGTTGAGAACCATTTTGCAAATTGGGATATAAAAAGAGAGTATTGAGGAAGATCCCTTTGTGTGGATGTTTTCAATGGAGCATCCAGTGAAGGATGAGCGGAATGGGGTAAGTATTCTGTTAAGTATTCTTAATATAATTACTAAGGTTAGGGGAAAAGGGAAGGGGTAAGGTAGAAGAAGTGTTTTTGTATGAAATGCATCAAGTAAGGAATGTAAGGCACATGGGTCAGAATCCTAGAAGATGTCTAGTATATACAGTACATTACAGCATAGTTTAGAGAGTGTAAGTAAAATACAAAGGAGATAATTTAACAATAATGACCCGGAACATCAATGGATTTAAGAATACAGTTAAAAGAAAAAAGATTTAGAATTATAGTAAAAGAAATAAAATAGACAATTTTTTTGAACAAGAAACACATTTAAATATGGAAGAAGTAAGTAAAGTAGATAAGATGTGGGAAGGTCAAACTATACATTCTATATGTAATTCAAAGTTAAGGGGGGCATCCATCCTGTTTAGAAAAGGACTTAAAATTAATGTAAAAAAAAAGATTGTAGATGAAGAAGGGAGATATGTAATTGCATTAATTGAAATAAAGGAGAAACGCTATACAATTGCTTCATTGTATCTTCCAAAAGATAAGATCAAGAGTACAATAACAGAATTCTTTACAAGTTTAACTGAATTACCACAGCCGTATTTGATTGGGGGAACTTTAATATAGTTTTACAAGACAAAGTAGATATGACAGCAAATAAAAGAGAATAGGATGTGATGGGGGTTAGGACTTTGATAAACAGGATGGAAGACCTTGACTTGATGGATCTATGGAGAAAGAAATACCCCACAAGCAGAGAGTATTCTTTTTTTTCTGGAAGACATAAAACATGTTCCAGAATAGATATGTTTATAGGATCAAAAGAGATATTTGGTGACCTTACCCAAATAGAATGCAAAGCTATACTTGTATCAAATCATTCATCACTGCAATTAGTGTTTATGGCCAGGGACACCACCATACAGCAAACTTGGAAATTAGCTCCATTAATACTAAAGGATGAGCAGCATATTAAAAAAATAGTGAAACAGAATTTTTCTTTACAGAGAATAAAGTGGAAGAGACTTCGCTTAATAACATCTGGGATGCTTGTAAAGCATTTGTCAGAGGATTAACAATATCATATACAACACAAAAGAAACAAGATAAAAAAAGATTAGAACAACTAGAAAAAGAAATTGTGGAAATACAAAAATTACATATTCAAACCCAGTCAAAAATATATTTGAGAAAATTAGAGAAGTATAAATATGAATCAAATTTATAATGAAAAAATAGAAAGGCTGATGATGCTATCATGAGCTAAGTATTACACACAAATAGATAGAGTGGGGAAACTTCTAGCTTATATGATGCAAAAAGAAAAAGCTGAAAGGAATATTACAGAAATAAAATCAGAAGGGAAAATACTTTCATCAGAAAAGGAAATAAATTATGAATTTGTAAAATATTATCAAAAATTATATGAAACACAAGGGAAGAACTTTGATACTTATAAATATATGGATATTCCTCAAATAACTGAACAAGAACATGTAATGTTAGATAAAGATATAACTATTGTAGAGGTTGAAAGAGCAAGAAAAGAGCTAAAGCTAGGAAAATCTCCAGGTCTGGATGGACTAGTAAAAGATTTTTTATAAAACATTTAAAGAAATATTCTCCCCAAAATTAGTAGAATTGTTTAATACATTCCATGGAACTCTGCCCCCCTCCTTTGATGAAGCCCTTATTCTGGTCATCCCAAAGAAGGGGAAAAGGTAAGTTACTATGCTCCTCATATAGACCAATTTCACTCCTAAATTCAGGCTATAAACTATTTACTAAAATTCTTGCTTTAAGATTTTAAAAAGTACTTATGGATTTAATAGGAATGAATGGACCAGATGGGCTTTTTCAGGGGAAAGCAGGGACAAAATAATATTAGAAATGATTTGAATATGTTCCAAGTGATAAAAAATACAAAAGCAATGGTGGTGTCCCTGGACGCTGAAAAAGCATTTGACCGGGTAGAGTGGCATTATCTTTTTCAGGTTCTAAAGAAGGCAGGAATAGGTATTAAATATCTGAATTGGATAATTGCTACATATAGCATTCCAAAAGCAAGAGTACTAACCAGTGATTTAACATCTATTTGCTTTTCATTGTATAGGGACACACAGCAAGGGTCCCCATTGTCACCACTATTATTTACTCTAGTAAGAGAACCCTTGGCTAATTCCATCAGAAATAATAAAGATATCCCAGTAATTCAATACACACAGGGAAAGGCTTTAAAGATATCACTTTTTGCAGATAATGTTTTAATGTACATAGAAGATACAGAGAAAAAAATTAATATGTTAGTTAAAATTATTGAAGAATATGGGAGGGAATCGGGATATCTTGTGAACTGGAAAAAAAAATCAGAAGCTTTGTTAATGAATCCAGGCAAAGAGGGACCTGAATTGGATAATTTTCCAACTACAATTAAGAAAGAGTACCTGACTTATCTTGGAATACATCTTACAACTAAATGGAATAAAGTATGGGACATTACCCTGAAACCATTAATAGAAGGAATTAGAAAAGATTTACAAAAATGGGAAGAGTTGTCAATATCAATATTGGGAAGAAAGCAGCTCATTAAGATGAATATACTTCCATGCTTATTATACATATTTCAGACTTTACCATTGATGATACTGGGGAATATTTTTAAAACATTAGACAAATTAATTTCCAGATTCCTTTGGAAAAAAGGTAAGCCCAGATTAAAAAAAGGGATGCTAACAGCTGAGTATTCACAATTGGGATTGAAATTACCTAACCTACAACATTATCTTTGGGCCGCAGTTACAGAACCTCTGAAAGAAATTTGGTTCAGTGCAATACCTCTGTGGCCATATATCGCATATCTGAACCCTACGCCATTAAAGGTTAAACAATTGTTAGCAAATAATTTTAGAAAAAAATGATTATAAGAACTTAAACAATCCAATTGTAAATGATACTATTAAAATATGGAATAACATTATGCAACTAAAAGGAGGAAAAAATAAAATATCTAGAATCTCATCAATATTCCAGAACAGTTTTCATCCTATTTTTAATAATGTATCCATAAAAAGATGGTTAAGATACTGTTGAAAGTACAGGAGACTTCTACGATAAAGGAAATATGAAATCTTTTCAGGAATTATAATCTCAATATAGAATACATAAAAACATGTTCTTTAGTTATTTACAGATCAGATTGGCATTACTAGAATTACAACAAAAGGGGAAATTAAAAATAGAAAATGAAATTATGGATATATTAGAGAGTGCTAATGGTAGGAAGAAATTAATTTCAAAATGATACTTTAAAATTAGTAAGAAAATGGAGACGAAGAACATGGATTATTTACATCAGAAATGGCAGGAAGACTTAAATAGTGCTATTACAAAACAGAAATGGGATACAATATGTATATCATGGAAAAGTTATTTAAATAATAGGATGAATCAAATACAATTGTATATCTTGCATAGAATTTATTATTCACCACATTTATTGAAAAAGTTTTATCCATCTATATCAGCATACTGTAATAGGAAATGTGGAAACAGGGCTAATATGACTCATGTGATAGTAAATTGCCCTTTGATCAAACCCTTTTGGGAGGAAATACTGGTAATTTTAAACAAAGTTTTGGGTTTAAGATTGTTTTTTGAACTGAAATTATGTTTATTGCATATTTTGACATCACAGCATATTCTGAACTCAGTTAAACAATTGATAGACTTGGCATTTATAAACGGCAAAAGATGTATTACTCGGATGTGTAAGAATCAAGAAATACCATCTATTAAGTAATGGAAAAACTTATTTTTAGAAACAATGAGGCTTGAAAAGGGTTGTTATCATAGTAATAAAAAAATTAAATTGTATTGGAAAAAATTGGAATTAATTCAAAGGGCAATAGAAGGTGATCACTTTATTTAAATTAAAGAAAGGATGAAAACCTTATAGGAATCTGGTAAAGAGAAGTAGGAGTTAATGAAAGTTTAATGTATATTTTAATGTATTGTTATGGTCTTAAATGTTAAACAATTGAAAGTGACATGCCTTGTTGAAACTGTGGTGGGCAGCAGCACATATCAAGTGAAGGACAGCATTAGTGAATAAGTCAGAAAGTTGAGGATAGAGGTTGAGATTGTAGCCTTCTCTGAGGTCTTACTGGTGCTATTCTAGGGTGTAGATAGGCAAAAATTAATGTGTTTAATACATGGCTAAAGAACTGATGTAAGAAGATGGAGTTTTCTTTCAGGGGGACTAGGAACTTACTGGGAGGTGCACTGGTTGTTTATTAGCTATGATAGGCATCTGAATAGGTATGGCACCAGCATGTCAGGGTAGAAGTTAGATATGGAAATTAACATGATTTTAACCTGGAGAGAGGGGGTGTGGTATTAAGAAGCAGATCTCAAATCACACACACACACACTCACACACACGTACAGTCACAGTGGGTATTCCTCTATACATGCAAGCAATGTCTGTCTCTCAGACAATGACAGAAACCGAGGGCTGATAAAGAGAGGTGCCATAGAGGGAATGGTGTGAAGGGGGAAGGGAAGGGAAGGGACACCAATCACAGGGGGATGGATAAACCTAGCTCATGGAAAATTATTTTAATAAATGCTAAGAGACTCTGTAACAAAATGAGAACCGCTGAGCAGTGGTGGCAGAAGCCCGTTCAGGGTAAATAGTGCTATTAGACAATGCTGAGGATACTTAGAACTTGGTATCAAGTGTATATCAAAACTTACAGAGCTCAATAAAAGACACCTGTGAACATAATAGGCAGAAATGTCAGGTCAGGAATTACGAAATTGTGAAATTCCTGTGAAATGAAGAGAATGGTTAGAAATTTTAGAGGAAGGTTGGAAGCTGCCTATACAAAGTAAATATAAGGTTATTCAATTCATGATTATTCACAGAGTCTACTACACACATCAGATTGCCCAAATGTAGTGAGTTTTATGATGTAAAATGCCCCAGATGTGAACATGAACAGGCAGACTTAATTAATTTGTTGTTCACCTGTGCTCCTCTCTCCACTTAGTGGTGAATCATTGAAGGTGTACAGTCAGAAATCTTGGCTACTCAGATTCAAATCTCCTCCAAAGCTGTCCTATTAGGAGATTGGTCAGTGCTACAGACTGGACAGCGCAGACCAGCCCTAATGACTATGAATACTGAAAAACTGGGGATTTTAACAATTTGGAAGAAGGACCAGTCCCCTAGCTCTGCAGTGTTTCAAAGAGCCATGAAAGATGATATGGTTCTGGAAAAATGTATCTATAATGCTAAGAGAAGATGTACATGTTTGAACATACTTAAACCTCTTCTGAAGAGTCCTGTATATCCAGTCTGAATCCACCTGATGACAGTGCTCTGGAACAGAACCAAGAACAGCTGTAATAACACCTCTCTGAAGGCTGGTTAGCCACTTCAGATTGGTTAATGATTGTTGGATGAGTATGGACCTCAAAAGAAACATACAGTGCAAGGAGAAACAGTCTGTATCAGCTCTTCATTGTACTGTTTTTTTTTTTTAAATGAGCGTATTTTTGACCTCAGTCACTGCCGGGGGAAACCCCCCCAATTTGGCTGTGTCATGGAACTTGTCAGGATCCTGGGCATCATGAAGCTTATGCTGAGGTGTTTTGCCTTGTGCTCAGCCTCCTCTCCCTTGGCCAAACCTCTGACCCTCTGAGGGCCACTCCCGAACCACAGTCATCAGCACCACAGGTGATAGCAGTACCGCTGTACCAGTGGGACAGTCATTGTACTGTTTTAATGTTAATATTTTGTATTCTTTCTTTTACATGTTAATAACTTGTAGTACTTAAAAAAATCAGCTGAATACTACAATATGGATTTGTCTTCTCTATAAAGTGTGAATTTAATAAAATATCTTTGAAAAAAGAAGCTTGATGTTCTGTAGGTTGGGGCATTAGTAACAAGGTGTGTAGCAAAGTGATTAAGAGGTAGGACCCAAAGAGAGATTATAAATGGGGAATGTTCAGAGGTTAAGAAGGTGACAGCTGAGGTACCACAGGGTCGGTGCTGAGACCAGTACTGTTTAATGTGTTCATATGTGACATAGGAGATGGGATCATGGGACAAATATGCCTCTTTGAAGATAACATTAATCTCTGTAGCAGGTAAACTTGGAGGAGGTGATCAGAGACATAAAGACTGAACATGAAAACTTGGAGAGATGGTCCAGGGCACAGCAACTGAACTTTAATGTGAACAACTACAAAGTTCTGAACATAGGCAGAGGAACCCCAAAGGTGAGTTATTGGGCGGGGAAGAAAAAACTCGGGCTGAGCACCGAAGAAAGGCATTTGGGGGTCATTAGCAGTGACAACCTCAAGTAATCAGCCCAGTGCACCAGAGCACTTGGGAAGGAAAGTAGGATGCTGGGATATAAAGGGAGAGGGTTCTCCAGTAAGAGAAAAGAGGTACTGTTGCCCCAATATGTGTTACTGTTGATGCTGAATTTGTAATTGGTGAATGTGATGAAATTCAGCACTCTTACCATCACTTCAGCCCAGTCAAACCTTTGGGCCACTTCTGCATCATTCTGACCTTCAGTCAGTTACTGTAATTAACAAAAAACTCTTTAGCCCTTCCCAGTGGCCAGAGAAAATCAAATAACTACCCATTTACCCACCCTTGTTATCCCCCCCACCACACACATTTTTGTATAAAAATCAAATGTCCACCTCCAGGCACTGTGCAATGGTCTGAATGAGATTTTTTTAAAGCTGGCTGAAGGACCAGGGGAGGGAGGAAGAGGTTAGGATTGACTGGAGTGGGTGAGTGGTGGTTAAGGGGTGAAACTTATTTCGATTTGTAGTCTCCTAAACTCCAGTACCAAGGGCCTGAGGTGTCTTGTGAGAAGTGTTGAAGCTGAATTAAAGAGGGGTCAAAATGGAAGTAAACCTTGCAATGTGAAAACGTCATGCCCTTATGGCAACTCATTCAATCCAGAAGGGATCCTCTGTTGGGCCTGGAGGAGCTCTTCACTGTAGAAATCTGTCTTTTGGGTATTTACAATAGAATAAAGATTAAGGAACGTAGATTCCATGTGCCTTTAATTTCAATGGTTGTCAAAAACATAGTGCTAACACTGGCTAGACCAGCTGCTTATATCATATAGTGAATGGTTAAATGAGCTTTCAAGTTCCATCTTTTTGGCAAAAAATGGGGCAAGTTATATGTATTGTATCTGCATTAGTAATGTATGTTTATTGCTCACTCTACAGGTGGTTCCTTTTAATGTTTTGTTGTTCTATCTGTTCCTTGTAATGGGCACACTCCTAGGGTGTGTGTGTGTGGGGGGGTAGTTAGTTCTATTTTATGTTATCCAGGGTTATTGCCTGTATATTGTACTGGTATTGGTTCTGTTACGATAAAATCAATAAAGACTTTTGAATTTCAAAAAAAGAAGAATAAAAGTAAACCGAAGGCGCAATTTCCACATTCACTTACCCTTAGTCCACTCCTGGAGTACTGTGTCCAGACATATATATTTTTTTGGGGGGGAGTACCTTTGAGCACATGTGCCCGTTTTCAAAAGTTCCACATAAGGATATGGAGTCCACACCTGAAAACGACAAGAGTCACATACAATCTGTCCCGAGAATGAGCTACAAAGATGATACAGTGTAAGCAAGATAATTCATATGAGGAGCATCTGGCCAGCCTGATCATGTACTCACTGGAGGCTAGAAGGCAGGCAGGCATAATAGAAACATTTAAATATGCTATTGGGACGAACAGAGTAGCGTGTCATGACCTATTTACGTACAGTGAGAGATCGCAACTAGGAGACACGTGCATAAACTGGCGGGTGGTGTGCATTCAGGAAGGATGTAATAAAGTATTTTTTCACAAAAGGGGTGATGGAGAGATGCAATGGTTTGCCAAGGGAGGTGGTAAATGCCAAGACAGTGACAGATTTCAAGGGAGCATGTGACAGCTATAAGGGGTTGGTGAAAATTAAGAAGGGTAAGAGTTGGGCGGGATGGGAAAGGAGATAAATTACAGCTAGGCATTGAGCCTAGGCATTACCAAGGGTACTTCAGTTTGAGGAAAGAAGACCGCACGGAGGGCAACTAAAATAGTGCAGGGTCTGCACCAGAAGACATACGAAGAGAGATTAAAGAAGCTTATTATGCATACACTCAAGGAGAGGAGGGAGAGGGGCATGATAGAAACTTCCAAGTACATCAAGGGAATCAACAGAGTCCAAGATGGTAGCATCTTTCAGAAAAAGAGATGTGCAAGAACAAGGGGGCACAATTTGAAGATGGGGGACAGCTCAAAGGTAATGTGAGGAAGTATTTTTTCACAGAGAGGGCTGTGGATACATTGAACAGCCTTCCTGAGGAGGTAGTGGACTCAGAAACAGTGGGGGAATTCAAGAATGCATGGGACAGACATAAGGCAATTCTAGTGGGGGGGTAGGAGGAAGTAGGCTGTTGGTTAACTAGGATCTGCAGCCTATGCATTAGGTAGGGAAATGAGCAGACTAGGTGGGCCAAGCGGTCCTTATCTGCCATCAAATTCTGTGTTTCTATGTTACCCCCTGTTCTGAGGGACTGAAAGAATGAAGTGCATAATTCCATTATAAAATGCCTCTTGTCATTTTATTTTCTGCAAACGCAGTGCAGTACATCTTAACTTCCTAAGTACTTTCCAGGTGGTGCTGGAATGTCAGCTGTATGCTTTCACCATTAACCCGACTTAACTTTTCACTCCACCTCCCAAAGCTTCGTGAGAGGTTAGGTTGGGATGTGATGGCATTCAGCCACCATTCAAGCACCATACAGAATATACTTTGGAAGTTAAGATGTACTCCATGTTTGCAGTTTTGCACAAAATAAAATGAAGAGGCATTATATCATGGACTAGTGCACTTTGTTCTTTTGGTGCCTCAGAAAAGGAAGTGAGTTCTGTCTTCTTTCCTCAAACTGAGTTATTTTCTGTAGCTAGGCACCGATGCACTTGGTGCGCATCCATTTCTCTATATGATTATGACCAAGGGTTTGGTATGGCTCAGGTAGAAAAAGACGCAGACATGCTGGAACACAAGTGTTTTTCAACTAAAACTTCTGTTTCTGTTTTTTCTGATCATTTATCACAAACCAATGTGGCCATATTAATACCTTTTAAACAAAAATTAACTTGCACTATAGAAGAATTGAAAAGAAGAGGGCATTAAAGGAAATATTGAAAATACCTCCTCAGAGGGTCAGTTTTTACTATGAAGGCCTGATCTGGAAGTAATCTAAAAAAAATAACCTGCAAAGAGTTAGTCAATGAGAGGTTATGGGAAAACAGAAGAAACCACATTGGAAAAAAAATGCA
This sequence comes from Neoceratodus forsteri, assembly GCA_016271365.2. Lineage (NCBI taxonomy): Eukaryota > Metazoa > Chordata > Ceratodontiformes > Ceratodontidae > Neoceratodus > Neoceratodus forsteri. Next base: position 1,093,418,718 of record CM057458.1, read on the forward strand.
ATATTTTCCTGTTTGGGATATGTGAAATAAATAATGGGCAAATCTCTGGGCGATAGTTTTTCATCATTATGGACTCAGCCGAAGATTTGTTTTGCAGGCTCCATAGGGATAATTCCAGGAGAATTCAGCCTACCATTTAACTAAAATAAGGACTGAGTTAAAGACAGGAGCGATGAAGGCAGACCTCATAGAGCTAATAAAATCTATACAACCTCACCCTTAAAAAAAATATCTCCATTATAAATGCATCAATCCTCAATGGGGTAGTGATAGGAGAAGATTCTATAAAAAACTATGAGGACAGGAATTCAGAGTCCAAGGAGTCCAGAAGTAGTAATTATTTTTCAAAGGGTACTATGTAAAAAGCAAGATGAGAACAATGGAAAAGACGAAAGAGGAATAATGGAGGAAACTCCAGAATGGGCAACATTTTTGATAAAACAAATAACTGAGATATAGTGGTAGCCACTGACATCTGCAATTACAGTATATCTCAGTTATGGCTAGACATGGATCATTCAGTTCAGTGGCTGAAAGTATAAAAGCCATAGCTGGATGTGGCTGCTTAGTGTTACGAATGATCCAGACTACCACCATACATGGAAAAATAAAGACCACAGAAGAAGTAATAGAAATCTAGGATCACGTGATAAGACAACACGAATTAACACTGCCAGGAGCAAAAATAAAAGAGGGAACAAAGGAACTAGAAATCACAATAGTAGTCATGTAAAGCAAAAATATTGAACAGAAAATACAAGAAGTGAAAAAAAAAAGAAGCTGAATCCAGAGCAAGGAGAAAAAATCATTTGGGTGATGTTGGACTGCAAACATAAATCTACAGTAATACTCTATTTCTTCCTAGATTGAGAGAGATCATAATTGGAAAACTCTTGATATACAATAATTTAAAAAAAAAGCAGAAAGTGACTTAAAGATAAGGCTGTCATACACCTTTTTTCTTTTTTTATACTCTCTTTATGCTTCTACTCTGATGCTGCCCCCCTCTACCAGGTGAACTCCTATCCCCATCCACATCCAATCCTACCTGATCACCAAGGTGTCCACTGAGGGCACTTCCCCCTGGAGTGCACTTTCTCCACAGTGGGTTCCCCTGGGTTGCAGATAGCCATGACTTCCCTTAGGCCTGTCTTGTGTGGGGGACCAACTGGCAGTTGGGAATGCTGGGGCCCAAGAGTGCTGATTTCATGCTGCGGCTGCTGCATGTCAAGGATTTACCACCTTTGTTACTCCCCTCCCTCAGGAAGCCAGCAGCAAGGGAGCCTGAAGTGCATGCACATGCTGTTGCATAGCTATAGACAAGGCCCCAGCCAGCATCCCCCTTCCTCTCACTACTCCAACTGCATTTCCATCTGTTGTCACCCAAGTGGCAGCATTGCAGCAGAGCCTGAGTCCCTCCCCCCTCCCAGATTGGGAGACCTTCCTCTGAGATACTCAGTCCTTCTCCCCTGGCCAGCCTAAATTATCCAGTTTCATTCCCAAACCCAGGTCACCAGCACTGTGAGTGGTAGTACTACCACTGGCCAGTGGTGACGTATACCATGAGCCTTCTTCTTAAAGAAAAAGAGGAATGAAGATTAAAGAAATTGAAAGTTTTTAACTATTGTGTGAATTACTTACTGACCCATGTCTTATAAAAGTGTTGCTTTTTATTCACTCATGAGAATGACAGGATATTTATTTTCTTCATTCATATACTTGTTTTAGCTTTATTTCAGGGAGACACCTGGAGGAACAGAGTCCGAGTACCACAAAAGCACTGAAATAAATCTGAGTACCTGCTGGGTTCTTATGTTATAGATCAAGGTAGTGCTCCTGACCAATCAGAGTGCTCCTTTCTTCTGCAGATGAGAAACTCTTACTTCGTGAAGTGTGTCTCACACGCAGATGCCCTGGAAACGGGCACGTTCTGGGACAGTTTTAAAAAAAAAATACATGTATATTATTGATCGAGCTCTAGCTTGATCAATAATACATTAATATGTCCCCTGTCACCACTGGTTGCTATATGAGTGATTTCACTTGCATTCAGATTGAGCCAGAACAGCTCCGCTTCACTGCCTAACGCGTGTGAAACCACTCTTATACAGCAATGAATGGCTCTTGGGTACATATGAACATATATCATTAGCTACATCTTATAAATATTTAAAAATGAGTATTTTTTCACAGAGGACTTTGTAGAAGAGAGAAGAGTGGAGTGGGGAAAGGGGAAGGTGCAATTTTAAATGGACTACAATTAATGAAGAAACAAAAAGGGTATGCAATGTTTCTCATACTTACGGATAAATAAAATGGTAATGTCTAATTCATTAATTATCACATAGTAACACTGAATAAAAATTTAATTAATTCATCCACCAGAAAGAAAATCCTAGGCTATGAAAATAAATGCCAAATTGATATTTTAATGGTCCAGAAAATCTTCCTCTGGGTATCAAACTGAAATAACAATCGATGGGTCAGCTATATCTCTCCTGTGGATCATCAAAATGTAGGGGAGTTGCAATTTTGATAAGAAAAAAATATCCCCTTTATACCACTATGGGTGCAGGGAAATGAAGGAGCAGTACACTGAAAGCCTCCTGTTGGCCTAGGAAGGAGGAGCTGCTGCTGGAAAGGCATAGGCATGCCTCACAGTCATGAGCAAACAAACATTTGCACAGGGCAAAGCAGTTTGCTTCTGAGACACACAGCCCATAATGGAACTATGATATTCAAGTGACCACTTTACCCATGAATGGAGTAATAAGGACATTTACATGTCATTATAATTGGAAGGCAGTGTCTGTAATTCAGTGGGGTGGAGCAACTAACTACTCCCCCCGCTCAGGCCATAAAAGGCCACAACTCCCAACTGCTTCCTCAAGCATTTTCTTGTTGTGGCCGGAGACTTTGTCGACCGCTCCTACTCCTGCTTCCCCCTGTTCATTGTTTTTGTTGTTCCCTGTCCCCTCTTTTGTCTCATCTCCAGCCGCCCTCAGTGCTTCTCTCTGTTTTACTGTGTTCCCCTTCTGTTTGTTTTTTTCCCTGTGCTCTTCCGCCTCCCACTGCAGCTGTCACCCCGTCATTTGTTTTTTTACTGCCCTGCGACTTGTGTCATCCCCTGCTACCCATTCGTCTCTCTCCACAGGGCTGTCTTGCCCCCCAGCTCTGTTGTTTCCCCTCTCCTGCTGCTCATCCTGTGGCATCCCCTCATCTTCATCCATCCCCCTCTCTGTGGTTTCTTTCTGCTGGCAGCCCTTCCAGTTGCCTCCCCCTTGGCCTGCTCGCTTCTGCACCCGACATCTGCTCAGGCAGCTGCTCTCTCCTGCTCTGCTGTCTCTTCCTTGCCTTTTCTGTTTGCCCCACTGCCCGTGGTGGTATTCTCACTTGGCCCCTTTGAGTGTCTATCATTTGGCTGCTGTCTGGGCTTGCACCATGTGGTGGGTATTTTTCCGCTCCATTTCCTACCACTTGGGGCTCATTCAGCCCCCGTCTCCTTGCTCTACTCCTCCATTTCTCATTCTCCACTCCTCCTTCAGGATTCATCTCCATTCCTCCCTGTGGCTGCCATGCTCATGGGATTTCAGCTGGCCCCAGTTGTTGGTGTTTGTGGCTTCCCTTCTGCTTTCTTTCTGCTGCCTCCATTTTTTTGTACTGCTCCTTTGGGGTCTATTACAACTGCTCAATGGGGTTGCTAACATTCTTACCCTACCGACGAATGCCACTTATGATAATTTACATCATTCTAGTCCTACATGCAGGACATGTATACATTTATTATTATTATACATAAATTTGTCTATGACTTCAGTGCACTGCATTCCTCACTTCTTGGTAGGTCAGTTCAGCTTACAGCTGTGGCATTTAATTATCTACTCTTAGTATTTTAATTAGCTGTTTGGTGTCTCGGTGCCTAGCTCATGGCTTCCTGGTTTTTCCCACTGTGAGTGACTGCAACATCATAGCACGGCATTAAGTTCAAGTTTATTGGCAGGAAATACTCCATTGAGCAGGCTCATTTTCAAGGAGGTCCTGAAGCATTAGAATGAACAAGTAAAAAACAATAATGACAAATGCAATAAAATTATATAAATACAAGTGGAAGGACTGAAAGAGGGGGAACTAGGTATGTACAATCGAGATCTATACACAGTGGGGCATTGCAATGCATCAGTACATCAAATTAGTAAAATAGTAAGAGTATATACAAAATAATATACATTGTAATAAAAGGGAAGGCACAAGCAGTCAGTTGCACAACAGATAGGTGAAATACATTATAATACATGGGAAGGCACAGGCTTAGCGCAGCATGTATTACGCAGAGGTGGGTAAGTGTTCATCAAATAGGAGGGTGCAAGCTAATACATGGGAGCACTGTTACTCATATTGTGCATCATGGCTCTGAGTAGCAACAGCTGTACATAAGTTTCATGTATTTGTTCAGCCGATGGCTCTGCCTGGCCACCTACTGCTGGTCTGTGCATCCTATCATGTCATTCATTATAGAAACCTCACTTATTCATGCACTAGCACTTGCTGCCTCCTCCCTCCTACCTACGGCTGCTGGCTAGCCCGATCTTCTACCGTTTATCCACATCAGTACCAAAATCTTGACTTCACTCACAATTTGGCTTTAATGGGGTCGGTTGGCATGCCTTCCTGGTGGTTTCAAAATACCCCACGTGTGGGTTCTCATACTGCATTCTTGACTTTTTGTTCTCTTCATATGTCGGAGACATGCCAACTGTGACCAGTACTCCATGGCTCAGGACTAGCCCTGCAGCCGACGGTCTCACTCTGCACCCACGAAGTCTACATCTTGTGCATGTGAAGCTCGGAGCGAGGTCCTCCTCATCCGGCCCATAGTGGGAATATCTTCACTGTGGGTGGAGCTTCAGTCATCTACCTCATTGGCAGCACCACTAGATGTAGAATTTAAGACTTTAGCTGCAAGGGGTGGGACCCTCACCAGCTGGGACCCTTTAGCTAGATGAGTTGGTTTGGAGGCACTCTCTAAGCTATTCTCCCTATGTCTGCCTCTGGTTCACCCAGTTTGTTCTTAGATCAGTAGGCTGGCTGAGTGCCTCAGTGGTCATCACTCTCCTCCTCCCACCTTGGAGGTTGATACCGCATGCAGTGTACCCTGTTGCAGAGTTCATTCACAACCCTTCAAGGTGTTCCTGTTAGAGGGGTAGAGTGAGAGTGTTCCCCAACTTGGAAATTCCACCCCTGGATTGGCCAACTAAATTGCAGTAGCCAAGCCATCACTAAATAAAATGTCCTGAAGCCTGGAAGGAAGGTGACCTAGGCCACAGATCCCCAGAGGTTTTCTCCTCAAAACGTTTTTTTTCTTTCCTCCATGCCAATGGTCATAATATCTAGATAGGCTTAGTAATATTCCCTAGGTTATGTAGACAGGTTCCGCTGTTGGATGGAGATGGATGGTGGCCCCTGTAGCCATTTTCTCTCTCCTTAGGAAGTCATGTCTCCTTGTCTTACATTCAGACCTACGAGTGGGTCACTATTCATCTGTTGTCTCCTGCTACCAAAACTCTTTTGGGCTCCTTCCTAAGGTACCTTTAGCCAAAGGAATCATTCCAGTGGCACTTCTAGGGGTGGAACCCTCCTCTAGGGTTCCTTGCCTTCATACCCCTATAGGGTAGTATATCCCATGGATAGAGAGGCAAACAGCCAAAGATTATTCAAGGTGCACAGGCATAACTCTACACTCAGTTGTATAGGCCAATTAAATTGGAAGGTAGTGCCTGTAGTTCAATGGGGCAGATCAACTAACCACTCCCCCCCACTCAGGCCATAAAAGGCTGTACCTCCCAACTGCTTCCTCAAGCGTTCTCATTGCCCCACAATCCTCCACTCCTCCTCCAGCAGCTTGTCTGTCTCTCTCTGTCTCTCTCCCAGAGGTTCCTTCCTAAGGTATCTTTAGCCAAGGGAATCATTCCCGTAGCACCTCTAGGGGTGGATCCATCCTCTAGGGTTCCTTGCCTTCGTACCACTACAGGGTAGTATATTTCCTAGATAGAGAGGTGAACAACCAAAGATTATCCAAATTGCACAAGCATAACTCAACACTCAGTTGCGTAGGCCCATTAAACTGCATTATAATATGAGAAGCAAAAATTTGCACCTTCAGAGCAGTGCTGATTGAGTGTTCCACACTGAAGCCTGTGGTCGACAGTACAACTGGTCGTACAAAGGACATAGCATCATCCCTTTCAAAAGTTTCTCATTATGAGATGCCCCTCATTGTCTCCCATGAAAAGGCTCCATCCCACATCTACCCCACATGGGAAAGATGCTACCACACAGATTAGGTGCTGTCAATGTAGACATGTATTAGTAGAACTTAATAAAACATCATTATGCCAAAGCAAAGCTAAACTGTGCACATTCTAGATGTGACAGGATAGCATACCGGGAAGCTTCTCAGGGAACACTCATGGAGAGAACACTCCAGACACCAGTTTAAGTAAAATAAAAAATGCTTAATTGTCAGCAATAAACAAAAAAAATAAAAAGCTTGCCTTTAGCTTTACAAAATGGTCCTTGCAGTTCAGTCTCTGGCATATTTTTTTTAAACCAACAAACATTTGTCCTAAGTCCACCCTAGCCAGACTGGACCCTCTTTTCCGTTCTTTCTGTCGCTTTGTCCTGAATTGTCCATATTCCACACACCACTGTACCCTTTACCAGTCTACGAACCTCGCCCCTCTAGACAACTCAAGACTGTCCCACTGTGCTAGGTTCACAGCCAAATATTGGTCCCAGCTGCTCCCCTCCTACCTCGCCACTGCCCTTGTCAACCCCAGCACCACAGCATACTCCCTCAGAAACTCTGGCTCTCGGTCCCTAGCTGTCCCACATAGGTCCACTGCTGCAGGCCAAGCGGCTGCCAGCTACCGCCTACCACTGTTGTGGAATTCCCTCCCAGCAAACATTCGCCACTTCTCTTCTTCCCCACTCCTTAACTCCATGCTCAAATCACATTTCTCAGCTACCTGCTCATGCATCTAGTCAGCTTACGGGTCACAAACTGGCAGGGCCATGCATCCAAGCTGGGCCCTCATTTCAGTATGTCCTACCTGTCTGACTATATTATATGGTACTGATTCTAGTTTATGCCTGTACTCTTTATCTCAAATCCTTTTGTATTTAAACCTGGACCTATTGTGCTAGCAGTTATTCCTTTATGTAACCACAATTGTATTACATGTCTATCTTTCAACTATGTATCTGTACCCCTTTCCCCCAGGACGCATCTGGAAATGAGCAGTAGACTGCTCAGCATGCCTTCCTGGTTAAACGTTTAAATAAATAAATAAATAAATTTGTCAATGCCGAAAGTTCACTGTTGGTATTGCTGTTGTACATGCCTCCCATATTTTTCTATATTCCTTTGCCTTGCATTTTAAGGCATTGCTCTCAGCACAAATTCCTTATGTTCTTCCAGCGCTGGTTCACTTCATTAGAAAAACAAGCATTTGTCAATGCCGAATGTTTGCTTGCTGGTATTGACATTAGTAGTGCAGGAGTTAGAGAGATGCATAATAGGAATGGCAGTGAAGTATTGAAGTAATACCAACCCCACCCTGCAGAGACTGAGAGGCATTGGGGGTGTGCCTTTGGGTCATCAGCCATAACACTCACACCATTCCACCTCACCCCAGCCTGCAGACTCCAACAGGTGTCACAGTGTGCCTTGAGGTCTTCAGCCCTTACGCTTACCCCATTCCATAAGAAAATAAGCTGAGATGGGTGTAGTATAGGAGAATGGGGTGAATATTAGGACCAAAGACCCCAAAGCACACCTCAATGTCTGTCAGTGGGGGTGGGGTGGGAGTAGAATGGGGTGAGCATTACAGACAATGACCCCAAGTCACACCCCCGACTCCTGTCTGTTTGTACAGGGTGGGTGTTATGATTGGAAACGCTATCGCCAGGGCGTTTGTTGCTATTTTTGCTCCAAATATTCAGCATGGGCATTTTGGGACCCCACTTCATGAACAGTGGCAGTATCATTTTATTACTCAATCCCAAAATGTGATTCCGCACAGCGAGTGTGTCATTCGGCACCACAGCTGTGAAAACACATTTTAGGCAGGATGTGAAAAATGACAGCTGTACTGTTCATGAGGAGGTGTGAAGAAAAGGCAATGTTGAAAATCTGTAGTGAAAATATGAAAAAGTGACGAAGTTACGAGTGTGCGTAGAAACTGTGCAAAGCACGCTCATAATGCAGTCATTTTTTGGAATATTTTCACCAAATTTTCAACATGACCTTTTTGGGACCTCCCCTCATGAACAGTGGCAATGGGATTTCATTAATCTGTCCCAAAAGTTGATTTTGCACAGCAAACATGACACTCTGCGCCACAGCTGCAAAAACACATTTCAGGAAGGATGCAAAAAATGACAGGTATACTGTTCTTAAGGGGCTATGAAAACATGGCAATGTTGGAAACTTGGAGTGAAAATATTAAAAATTGATGAAGTTACGAGTGTGTGTAGAAACTGCACAATGCATGCTCATAACGCAGTCATTTTTTGGAGTTTTTTCACCAAATTTTCAACAAGGGCTTTTTGGCTCCCCACCTCATGAACAGTGGCACTGTCATTTCATTAATTTTTCCTGAAAGGTGATTCTGCGCATCGATCGCAAAATCACATTTCAGCACCAAGTGACAGTGTTCACGAGGTGGGGTTCCAAGAACCCCATGTTGACAATTTGGGACCAAAACTCCCAAAATTGGCTGAGATATCAGCCTAAGGTGACCCCCCCCCATTGACTGGCATTTTAGGGCTTACTGTCAATTCTTCAGCTCCTCGTTGGTCTCTGAAGAGTACAGACATGTTCTCGGTCCACAGAAGATTGCTGCTCTCAACCTCTGGAGGCAAGTATGGGTGGGGGGGTGCGGGGAGGTGGGATGCACAGAGGAACGGTGTGAGTTTTTGGAGGGGGCTGGAGGGAACGATGTGGGACTGTTTTCTTTTTTACAAGTGAAATATTAATAAAACAGATTTTGGCACACTAGGGTGGGCTTCCAGTGTGCCAGAGTATTTGAGAAGTTTATGCCAACCTGGGGATTGGGTTCTCCCAGGTCTGCTGAAAACAAAGGGATGTGGGGGGGGTGCATCTGACATCGGGAGTGGGCATCCCGGTGTCAGAAACATCAAAGAGGTATTTTTTTGGCACACTGGGGGTGGCGCATACGACATCAGGAGTGGGCATCCCAGTGTCAGAAACATCAAAGAGGTATTTTTTGGGCACACATGGGTGGGCTCCCAGTGTGCCACATTAATGGGGGAGGTGGGATACATGCTGACACAGGGATTGAGCACCCCAATGTCGGTGGGGGGGCACCTGCTAGAGCGATCGTGCTTATGTGGAAGTGCCTTCAGGCACTGTAAACTCCCAGTCTGTATGGAGCTTAGGCTGTGGTCTACTCCACATGGGTGGGAGAAAAGTAGCAAAAGGAGTCAGCAGGAAGTGGAGGAGGCAGGGGAAGAAAGCGCCCCCTCCCACTTCCAAAATCGCAGCTCCAGCAGCACTATTGTGAATTTATTTAAGCCCTACAGGGCTTAAGGTGTCAGTCAGGGGTGCAAGGGGCTGGAGAGGGAAGGGACCAGTGGGGTGGCGGGGGGGAATGTCAGCCAGGCTGATGGGGACGCAAACAGCTGTTTGCTGGGTGGTGACCTGCAGATGAAAGGAAAAAGCCACCACATGATTGATGAGGCTTTTTCTTTTCAAGTGCAGACCACTTCAGGCAAAACAGCATCACGATCAGCCTTGGTATGATTGGTGATACTGTCGAGCCCCTTGCAGAGGACTCTGCATTGGACAGACAGTGTCACACACCTCAAAAGTCACTCATCCCAAGAAGTCTGATGTGCATGCACAAACTTGAAAAAAAGAACCTCATTATTTTCCCTTATTCACCCTCCCTCTTTATTGGACTCAGGTGTTGCTTGTTAGCACTTTTCCTCCAACACTCTTACTCCCCCTGAGGGACAGCCAGCATTTAAAGCATGCCGGACACTGAGGTCTGCAAAACCTATGCTGCTGTGGGGTTATAACAGGGTTGATCGGTGTAGGGATCATGACGGACATATAATCCATCACAGTAGTATTAGGTAAAAGGTCATTACCAGCTTGTTTCTGCTATTTTGTGTCCCTTACTGCTTCTGCTCTGCACACAGTGCACTGTTAAAAGGTATTTTTCCTATGGCTGGCCCATTGGAACAGCAGTACCGTGGGCATGCCTTGATGTCCTCCTATGTGACATCCCCAGGGAATGGGAGAATAAGGAGAATGGCAGCAGGACCTCCGCAATGAAGGCTAGGGTAAATCTGTGTCCCCACCTCCCCAGCACACGGTACCACCTGACAAAACAACAAGAAGTTCAAGGGGACATCCCTCACCCTGAACTCTCCTGGGAGGAACATCGAAGGCTCCCTGGAGGTAGGTGGTAGAGGCTGTGGGAGGCAGGGGGATCGGGAGGGCCTGAAACAGTCCTGAGAGTAAGGAGGGGCTGGAGAGAAGGAGGCATAAACAGAAATTAAAAAAAAAGATTTGTTTTTTTTTCCAGTTTATATTGCCTGTGCTTGCAGGCACTTTGCACATCCAAACCTGTTTCCATTATGTGTTTGTGCATGGTATGCATGACTTCACCTCTTGCTTACCAGTGCAAACTCTTGCCTTTGCACAAGAGTGCACGCTGTTTGCTTGTGCAGTTATATACCTTCCATTATGACTGTGGCCATCAAGCTTGTCACAGTGGTGTTTTCACTGTGCAAACGCACTTTGTACTGTGCAAAAACATTTCATTTTGCTGCCATAGGAACTGAATGATAGCATAAAAATAGTATTAAATGAATACTGTTTTACTTTTTGTAATTACAATTGTCAATGCACAGTAGTGAAACAGTGAATTCAAAGCAGTCTTTGTGAGGTTGGTGGGAATAGATGGACACTCAGAAGTCAGGTTTGGCAAATCAAAATAAATATTTATTTACATACAGCAAAATAAGCGGACTGGATACAACAAAATAAAGGAAAACAAAAATAAAAAAGCAAAATCACAGCTAACTTCACTGTTAGCTATTAAATAACACACTAGAAAATGGCTAGAGTCACTGAGGCTGGGCCAAAATCCCACCTGGACTATAAAGATTGAAGGTGGCTGCAGCCCTGTGCCTGGGTCAGCACAGTACTGATCCAGTGCAGATCTGATGTGTTCACTAGGTTGGACTCCTTTTATACCCTGAGTCAACCATGTGACCACATCAGGCTCCACCAACTTACAGAAATACAACTTATTTCTTTTAAATAACCTTATTATTTATATCCAAGCACTATAAATAAAAGAAAACTCAGATATCTTTTGACTGGGTGGTAGTGTTCATAATAAAACTTTCTCTAAACAAAATAAACTGCAAGTTTCAGGTGCTGGCTCCTGCCACAGAGCTATCCAGTGTATAAAAGGTGGAAAGACAGGGCCAGCTGGTGCTTAGTAGGACCCTGGAAGACTCTTGGGCAGGACCCTACAAACAGAAACCTCAAGGTAGGCCACATATAACTTTATACAGTTTCATATCACCTTTTTAGTATCATATCACCTTTTTATTATGGGAACAACAGGTTGTAGTACCTCTACTGTTTATTTTTATTCAGTGCAGGCCTTCTAGGCCCAAACATGTTGTGTATTTTCTGGCTTCCCTTCATTTATTTTCCCTTTTTCATTCTGATATTGAAAATACATACGTAAACACAAAGGAGAAAGTTTTGCCTCCATTTAAAATGGGAAAACTAATGGAAGTACTGGAGTGATACAGCAGTGGACATCTTTTGATATTTCTCAGTATTTGGCTGAAATGCGAGTCTGTGGTTGAATTGTTCTCTCGGTTGTATTTTAACTTGATTTCTTTGCTTTACAACAAATACAGAGTAAGAGAGCAACCAACAAACGGGAGCATAGTCTTTTCTAACCAGAAAATAAATGTTTGTTTCAAAGGTCCCAACTCACTACATTTCTCACTTCATCCCTTCTTTATACCTTATAGGGAACATAACTTAACTGAAGGCATGTCTTTCCCAATCACAAATATAACCGCGCTTCCAGGCTAAAAACAAAACAAGGTGCTCCCTTTTCATGGCGCTTTCCTGGGTGGGGGGATCCTGAGAAACCTGTAACAAATGGATAGTAAGGCAAGTACCTCTGCAGATGGCCTGCCTGCGAATGGCGAAATATAGTGGTTAGGAAAAGGGTACATGAAGGAGAAGAGAAGAGACACTGCTGCAGCAGACTTTAGGGAAGAAAAAAGTGTCTCTCAGGATGTAAGGCACACTGTGACATACTCTTCTCCACCTAAGAGGAAACCAGGGGACTCCAGTCCCTACTTATACACAGATTTGGTTTCTTTATTTACCATCATAGAAACATCGCACATTCAGGCACAGTGTCATCAGATCTTTCATTAAATGGAGAGATGGAGCTTTAGCCCACCCTCTCCCAAAGCTTCACCTCGGGGTCCCTAAACAAAAACAAAACAAATTTCAATAACAGGTCAAGAGGCTTTCCTCTTAACCATTCTCAGCTCATTGCCCTGAGGTCTGATTGTGCCTGTATGTTTGGGTCTGCCCCAAAACGAGACATAAAATCGGCATTTTTATTTGCAGTTCCTGGTCTTGGTCTGATAGTAAACCTGTAAGCTGTAAAGCCAGATACCACAGCATTATGTACGGATTCTTCTTTCATCACCTGTAGCCAACACAGAGGGTTGTGATCTGTTGTCAACTAAAACTCAGATCCCCAAACATAACATTTTAATGCCTCAATAACCCATTTTACTGCAAGGCACTCCTTTTCAATAGTTGAATACCTTGTCTCCCTCTCATATAGCTTGCGACTTATGAAAATTATGGGGTGTTTTTCCCTTTCAAATAGTTGGGATAAAACTACCCCAATACCTGTATCTGAGGGCATCGGTCTACACTATGAAAGGCAAGGTAAAAAAAATCAGGGCTCCGCAGTACCGGTGAGGAACACAAGCTTGCTTTTATAGCACAGAATGCCTCCTCACATTCTGCAGTCCGCTTAACCTTGGTTGGGTTATTCTATTTTGTAAGGTCTGTCAGGGGTGTGGCTAATGTAGTAAAATTGGGCACAAATCTCCGGTAGTATCCGGCTAGCCTGAAAAAGGACCAAACATGTTTCTTTGTGGTGGGGCGTGGACTGTTAGCCACTGCATCCACCTTTCCAATGTCTGGTCTAACCTGGCCATTACCAATTATAAATCCCAGATATTTAGTTTCTTGCATGGCAATGGAACACTTCACTAGGTTAATAGTCAGGTGTGCATTCATGATAGCCTGTAACACAACAGTGAGATTTTGTATGTGTTCCTTCCAGCTGGGACTAAAGACCACCATGTTATCTAGATAAGCAGCGTGATATGCCATGTGATGTTTCAGGGTATTGTCCATAAAGCGCCAGAAGGTGGCAGGGGCCCCGTGCAAGCCAAAAGGCATTGCCACAAACTGGAAAAGTCCTGCTGGGGTACTAAATGCTGTTTTATCCCTAGAAGTCCTAGCTAAAAAATCTGCCAGTACCCCTTCACGAGATCTAGAGTGGTGACGTACCTGGCATTTCCAAGTCTGTCGACTATATCGTCTATCCGTGGCATTGGATAGTTGTCAAACTCGGAGATGGCATTCAAGTGACAGAAGTCGAGGCAGAGTCTTATGCCCCTTTCTTTCTTTTCTACCACCACTATTAGAAATGCCCATTCACTATGAGAAGGTTCTGTAACTCAACTGTTGCATTTTTCTGACCTCTTTCACCACCTCCCCTCATACCTTCTCCTGTAACCTGTAGGGCGTTTGCCTAATGTGGTTGCTCGGTGTGACCTCTATGTAGTGTTCTATTCCACCAGCTTTATCCGGGATATTTGTGAATGGGTGTTGGAAGCCTAACAGGTTGTCTATCTCTTGCCTTTGCGGGGCTCTAGAACAGGGTTGATTGTTAAATCATTCAGCTCCTCCTGTTTTTCCAGGCTTTGATAGGCGATCTCTTATTCACTCTCACCCTGGTCTGGGTACACATATAAAACAGGATGGGGCCTTTCATGCCATTTTGTTTTTATTTTGGAGATTGGCATGATAAATCCCCCTCTTCTGCTATCAGGTAACTCAGTTTCATAGTTTACAGGGCCTGTTTGCTTATTGATGGTGTAGGGACCCTGCCATTTCATCATCAGTTTATTCTCGGAAGATGGCAGCAGCAACAGGACCTGTTCTCCTGGTTGAAACACCTTATTGCCCACACCCAGGTCATAGTGGGCCTTTTGTACCACTTGTTTGTTGGCGTTGTGTTGGTGTGCTACTTTGATGTACCTCATTAACCTCTGTCGGAGTTGTGCCATGTAGTCTATGGTACTACTGGGTCCTATGCCTCTCCCTTCCTCCCAATGTTTCTTCATTACATCCAAGGGACCTCTGGGATTTCTCTCATACAGAAGTTCAAAGGGAGAGAATCCTGTAGAAGCTTGTGGTGCCTCCTTATATGCAAACATTAAAAATGGCAAATAGATGTCCCATGTCTTATCCTACTCCTGCACAAACTTACACAACATTTGTTTCATGGTCTTATTAAACTTTTCAACCAGACCATCAGTTTGTGGATGGTAGGGTGATGTGTGTATGGTCTCTATCCCTAGTGACAGGTACAACCATTTCAAAAGCTTTGAGCAGAAATTACTTTCCTGATCTGTCAAAATTTGTCTTGGGATTCCTACTCTACTAAACAGTTTAGTCAGCTGATCAGCTATCTTCTCAGCTGTGATGGTTCTAAGGGGTATAGCCTCCAGATATTTTGTGAAGTAGTCACAAATGACAAGTACAAACCTTTTCCCCCTTTGAGCTTTTCTGCAGGGGCCCAACAATATCTATTGCAATCCTATCAAAAGGGGTAGTGATTAAGGGGAGGGGTTCTAAGGGTACCTTCTCCTTTTTTGTTATGGTCGCCACCTTCTGGCACTCCTTGCAACTGTGGCAGTGTTCTGCCACCTGATCATGTATACCTGCCCAGTAAAAACCAATGGAGGAGTCCGTTAAGGGTGCAATCTCTACCAAGGTCAAGGTTTTAAATAATTGATTAGCAGTTTTTTTCTGGGGATGATACTAACTGTACAGAAAGTATTTATATAGATTTTCTTGAAGTGCTGTGTTTGTTAAACACAGTGAAGCAAGAGCTATACATTTTCACAAAGATTTAGCACTTTTATGAGCAAAACGCTAATCAATTTTTAGAATTAAATAAAACCCTGCAAGGTGCCAGGGGCGTAGCTACAAGGGTTCAGGGGGTGCAGTGGCACCCGGGCCCATGAGGTTTCAGGGGCCCAAATCATAATTTTGATGGTTATTTAACATTGGGGAGGGGGCCCTGTAACATTGCCTTGCACCCAGGCCCTCTGGGAATTTGCTATGCTACTGCAAGGTGCCCAGCTAAGGGAATGTCAAGGGACAGATGCAATAACTGGGTCCTATACTTACTAGAAACCAGTAGCTGTTTTGATGTCTCCCCAGTAGCAGGATTTGTACATTCCCTGTATAGCAAGCCTCCCCTCAAAACACATTTTAGCCCTCTTTGAACGTCTTGGTCCACCATCTGAAAGAAAGGTTTTAAGGTAACATCATACATTTGGTCAAGAGCAAAGTCATTGTTGTTAACATTGTATCACATGAGTCCATACATTTTTGAGCCCATTGGACTCTGTCCATTCTTTTGTCCCTTTTTATTTTCCGGGTTTTCCTCGGGGGCTCAAAAACCTTGTCCTCAAAACGGAACAGCTGTGCCAAGTGCCTTTCCTGTTTAGCCTGTGCTAGTGTGGTGACTGCACTTAGACTGTTAGTATTAGTCACAAACATCTCCAATTCAGGGTGGTCATGTCCAGTGATTACTGGAACAGGCAGGTGAGGGACAAGACCAACATTTATCTGGTGTACAGTTTCTTGTACCTGTAAGTCTGTCTTGGTGAGAGGGTAAAAATGGGTATTCCGATGAATACACATGACACTAATCTTTGGGTCCTTAGTATTAACCCCTTTCACCAAATCAGCCCTCACCAGAGTCTGTCTACTCCCGGAGTCTATCAGGCCAGTTGTTTCATAAAATGCTATCTTCACAGGGATAACATGCTGCCCCCAGTTGACCAAAGCGAGATGGGCATGTTCAGTTCATTTTTTTGGGGAGAACCTGGCTATATGCCCCTTCCCTTGACACTCCCTGCAGATACTATCAGGGATGTAAGGCCTCCCAGATTTAAAAGCCTTACTTCCCCCTGTAGCCTGAGAAGTAGAAGAATTGGTTCTTACCATGGGTGGGGTAGCACTGGTCCCGTAATGCCCCTTCTGTCTGTTGGGTCTGGCTGCAATGTAGTCCTCAGTGAGGGTGATAGCTTTTTCTGCTGTCTCTGGGTGGTGCTCCCTGACCCACACCTAGACATCCTGTGGCAACACACGCACAAATTGTTCCATGATGACAGTCTCCACCATCTGTTCTGTGGCTTTAAGTCTGGGTTGAAGCCACTTATAACATAACTCTTTGAGGTGGACAAAAGCTTCTGGGGCATCAGTGGCATGGAATTTAAAAGTTCTGAACCTCTGACGGTACGTCTCTGGGCTGATGTCATACCTGTGCAAGATCTCCTGATGAACAGTCATAATTTTCTGCCTGCCGACTGTTCATATGGCTATAGGTCAGCTGGGCTTTCCCTGTTAGGTAGGGTGCTAACCTGATTACCCACAGCTCCCTAGGCCAATTGGCTTCAATGTCATCTAACTCCCCCAACTTAGTGATTTTTATGTCTTTTGAGGAGTCAGTTGGTGAGGGGTTAGGGGTTGCCCCCCATGGCCTGAATAGCCCAAATTGTATCAAACCACCTCCTCTCACTCATCTGACAGTCCCTCTCTCTTTCCTTGTCCATGGCTAACTGTTTCACACAAAGCCATCTTAGTAATTCTTGTAAGTGCTCGGGAGGGTCTTTCTCTGGAGGATCATCAGGGTCAGTCTCTGTGCCTTCCTCCTCCAGTTCCTCCTTCATCTTGGGCATCTTCCTCCTCATATCCTCTAGGCTGGTCAGTGGTGTTTCTCCAAACTTTTTTTGCCATGGCTCTGGTCAGGACACCACTGGGCTTCACCTGGTCTGCTTGTACTGGCTGCATACAACACCCACCTGGGCATCAGCTGATACCTTTGCTGAAGCACTACAGGTTTGAGTACTCCAACCTATCACACTTCCCACAGCAATTGTGAGGTTGGTGGGAACAGATGGACACTCAGAAGTCAGTTTTGGCAAATCAAAATAAATATTTATTTACATACAGCAAAATAAACGGACTGGATACGACAAAATAAAGGAAAACAAAAATAAAAAAGGAAAATCACAGCTAACTTCACTGTTAGCTATTAAATAACACACTAGAAAATGGCTAGAGTCACTGAGGCTGGGCCAAAATCCCACCTGGACTATAAAGACTGAAGGTAGATGTAGCCCTTATTACCTGGGTCAGCACAGTACTGATCCCAGTACGAATCTGATGTGTTCACTAGGTTGGACTCCTTTTATACCCTGAGTCAACCATGTGACCACATCAGGCTCCACCAACTTACAGAAATACAGCTTATTTCTTTTAAATAACCTTATTATTTATATCCAAACACTATAAATAAAAGAAAACTCAGATATCTTTTGACTGGGTGGTAGTGTTCATAATAAAACTTTCTCTAAACAAAATAAGTTGCAAGTTTCAGGTGCTGGCTCCTGCCACAGAGCTATCCAGTGTACAAAAGGTAGAAAGACAGGGCCAGCTGGTGCTTAGTAGGACCCTGGGAGACTCTTGGGCAGGACCCTACAAACAGAAACCTCAAGGTAGGCCACATATAACTTTATACAGTTTCATATCACCTTTTTAGTATCATATCACCTTTTTATTATGGGAACAACAGGTTGTAGTACCTCTACTGTTTATTTCTATTCAGTGCAGGCTTTCTAGGCCACAACATGTTGTGCATTTTCTGGCTTCCCTTCATTTATTTTCCCTTTTTCATTCTGATATTAAAAATACATACGTAAACACAAAGGGGAAAGTTTTGTCTCCATTTAAAATGGGAAAACTAATGGAAGTACTGGAATGATACAGCAGTGGACATCTTTTGATATTTCTCAGTATTTGGCTGAAATGCGAGTCTGTGGTTGAATTGTTCTCTCAGTTGTAGTTTAACTTGATTTCTTTGCTTTACAACAAATACAAAGTAAGACAGCAACCAACAAACTGGAGCATAGTCTTTTCTAACCAGAAAATAAATGTTTGTTTCAAAGGTTCCAACTCACTACGAAGGGGGAAAATGCTATTTTTATACATTTCTCACTTCATCCCTTCTTTACACCTTATAGGGAACATAACTTAACGGAAGGCATGTCTTTTCCAATCACAAATATAACCGCGCTTCCAGGCTAAAATCAAAACAAGGTGCTCCCTTTTTCGTGAGGCTTTCCTAGGTGGGGGGGGGAAGCAATCCTGAGGAGACCTGAAACAAAGGGATAGTAAGGCAAGTACATCTGCAGGTGGCCTGCCTGCAAATGATGAAATATAGTGGTTAGGAAAAGGAGAAGAGAACAGACACTGCTGCAGCAGACTTTAGGGAACAAAAAAGGGTCTCTCAGGATGCAAGGCACACTGTGACAGTCATGTGGGTGTTTATAGTCATTTAAAGATAAAAAAAATATTAAAAAAGAAAAAACTAATTTTGAAAGAAAAAGAACTAGATGAAGAGGCTAAGTCAGGGAATACAGAGAGAAACACGAATGGAGAAGTAAAATAGTTGAAAACCAGCATTAAATAAAGAAATAGAAAATATGAAAAAAGACTTGGGTAACAATTTATCATTAAGTGTATAAATCAGGAATAATTTTGGAAAATGCCTTTAAACAACAAAAGGAAAGACAAATTATTACAGAAATAACTGAGGAGAATGCTCTGACAAAAGACCCAGAAATGACTGGGCAGGAATTTATGAACAACTTTAGTACTATACAGTATACTACACATAATTAAATGTAGATATAGAAAGCACAGACCATTATTTAATATCCATAAACTTAACAAGACTGAAAATGGAAGCATCCCTATATAAGAATTACGCGAGGGAATGGACTCCCTCCCCGGAGCCAAACACAATTTCGGGGGTATCGGCAGCTGGAGGGGCTAAGGAGACTGGTGTTGAACCAGTATTGCTAGCAGACAGGCTCCCCTCGAGGGTGCAGTGGTCATGAGGGAACGGACTCCCTTCCCGGAGCCAAACACAATTTCCCGGGTATCGGCAGCTGGAGGGGATAAGGAGACCGGTGTTGAACCAGGTACAGTGGGATCACATCTGCGCTGAAAGTCAGCTCCTGCCGCATTCATTTCTGGACTTTAATTCATTTATTGCCCCCATACATGTAGAGATAGGTTTTCTAATGAAAATACAAGAAAAACATCCCAATTTTGGCATTTTCTCTGGCACCTTTAAGAGCCTTAAGAAATCAATCTGAATGCATACATTGACCAGGGCTTTTCTTACACTGTACTGAACGTGGGCTGTAAAATGAAATCCAGTATCTTGTTGTTAGCTGCATTTAGGTCACAAAATTGCTTGTAACTTGGGTTGCTGCAAACTGCATAGGAAAAGTGGACTAAATACTTATAAGACTAGGGCTTAATGTTACCACATTTTGAAAGTAGATGCATTGTTCACTCAATTACCTGAGTCGTGGAAATAGTATTTTTGCTTGTTAGCTGCATTAGGCAACAAAATTACTAGTAACGTGGTTCCTTGCAAATTAATTTATTTCTCACACAAGTCCTGAGCTTTTACTTTAAAACAGCATGACAAAGTGGTCTGAATGCTTACCTTAAACTGCATTTGAAAGTAAAAAAAAAAAAAGTTTTTTGTCCATAGCTGCACTATTCACATAATTACCAGTCCTTAGGAAACAAAGTGAATCATTGTCTCGTTTGCCCAGAACCATAGCCATTTTCCTGTTGTGAATGCCAGTTTTTTCCCTTTGTCTCCCACGCGGTTTAAAAAGTACCGCGAACATACATCCACTGCTCTCTGCACCATCCCCCCCAAGCGCCTACTTAATCCCTGTTTCTTTCTTCCCCAACAGTATTGCTAGCAGACAGGCTCCCCTCGAGGGTGCAGTGGTCGCAAGGGAACGGACTCCCTCCCCGGAGCCAAACACAATTTCGGGGGTATCGGCAGCTGGAGGAGCTAAGGAGACCGGTGTTGAACCAGGTACAGTGGGATCACATCTGCGCTGAAAGTCAGCTCCTGTCATCGCTGGAGCCCCACTGACGCTGCGCGTCAGCTGCCCCCGCCGCCCCACCACCACCCTTGGTCGTGCTCTCCTAATATAGTAAGGGTGATCAGTTTCTGATTGGTGGAGACCCAAATACCTATCAGGCAACTTCTCCACCAGCAGGTTATCAGGACCTGCCACTAGAGGGCTGCTGCTTGCCTCCACAGCCTATCTCGCACTCTCTGCTCTTATGCTACAGCTTGCTTTACCTCATGGTGTGAGTGTGTGATTTAAAAAAAAATAAGGGAACACTCCCTAGGTTATATTAATCTCTGGCAACATGTCAAAAAGGTATACTCTAACATCTTTTCTGTCCATAAAATGGTGTTAAGTGTAGCCCTCCTCATTTTTACCCTATCTCAAAATCCATATCCCTACTGCCTTCTTCTTAATAGCTCCAGTGCTACTACTGCCTCTGCCCCAATTTTACCTCCAGTGTTAACCCGACCTATAAAAACTCCCTTTTCTGTTACTATGTCCAATATCCCCTACCCTCCTCAGATACCATGTCATCTGAACTCTGTAACCATGACCACCCCATTTCTTTATGGTCAGGAATTACTTCGCTTTATGTGCACCCATATTTCCAATAAAACGCCCCAACATGTTGTCTCATCCTGTCGTCCCTCCAAAAGATAAGAAAACTTCCCAACCAGGGCAGCAATCATCCTCCTGTTACTTGAGGGCAATATCCTCCCTAACCCAGGTCCCACTCTCCATACCCCACGGAAACCTGCTGCTATGAAGGGACTGCGGCTGGCCACCATTAATGTTTGTAGTCTTCTAAATAAACTTAACACATTTCAAGCCTGGGTCTGCCACCACTGCCCTGATGTAATAGCCGTCACTGAAACATGGCTAGCACAGCATATCCCTGACTCAGCTGGAAGTGTTCCTGGTTACAAGCTGCTCAGGTCGGATAGACTAAATAAACGGGGCCGGGGTAGTGCTCTCTATATCCGTGAGCACCTACATGGTATAAACATTGCTACCATAAGCCCTTCGAAAGGTGCACAGACTCTAACTGTCAGGGTTGATATTGGAAACTTGAATAAATCCCTCTACATAATGTCTGTATACATACCCCCTCGTAACCAAAGGGATGTCTTCTCATCCATCCTACACTCAATTGAACTCCTCCCAAAAAATTCAGAAGTCATAGCGCTAGGAGATTTCAACTCAAACTGGCTTGCCCCCCAATCATCCCCACTCAGGGATGCGGCAGCAGCCCAAAATCTGTCCCAAATGGTCCTCACCCCCACTAGAGTGAACAAAAATATGAACTACAGCTCCCTCCTTGACCTCATACTTACTAACCATCCTGAACACATTCTGGATGTCCAGGTTCTGTCGGACTCCATCAGTGATCACTCCCCAGTAGCTTGTCTCTGGACAAATAGCTGGAAACCACCTCCACCTAGAACTACCAGGTGTCGCCAACTGAAGAGGGGGGGCTCTCAAACACCTTAGAAATCTACTTCGAAATTTTGATTGGTCCCCCCTTGATCATCTGAAATCAGTTGATGCCTCTCTGTCCTTTTTCATAAGTTCCTTCCAATCTGCCTGTGACATCTTCGCCCCCTATGTCACGCGGGTCAAAAAGTCCAAATCATCCCCTTGGGTAACATGGGCTCTGCTCGAAAAAATGAAGGTACGTGATGACCTGTGGTGCAGAGCCCTTCAGTCAGGTCAGCCTGCTGACCGCCAATGCTATCGTGCTGCTAGAAATACTTGCACCTGGGAAATACGGCAGGCAAAGGCAGCCTATTACCAAAAAAAACTCTCTGCCACGTGAGGTGATGGAAAAAGGTTCTGGGAAAATATAAAGGAACTCAGTGGAAAGTCTTCCTCCCCTCCCTCTGATATGCTTATCCTTGATGGTATCCCTACCAAAGAACCCAGCAAAATTGCAGAGGCTTTTAATATGTCTTTCTCTGACCTTAGCACTATTCTCCCCTCTGACTTTTTCAGTACTGACGCAGGATATTTCCCAACACCCCCTAGTGTACCGCCATTTCGTCTCAAAATAATCTCTGCAAGGGAAGCCCATGCATATATCTCCAGGTTCCTAGGAAAGTCCAGACACAGTGGCGACTCACTTGATGTAAAATTGCTATCAATAACCCTAGATGATGTTCTGGTTCCTCTCACTAAAATTTTCAACAAGTCCCTATGCCTAGGACAATTCCCGTCTCTATGGAAAAAGGCGAGGATTATTCCAGTACATAAAAATGGTGCACGTACCTCAACTAGTAACTACCGGCCGATCTCCATACTCCTCCCACTCTCAAAAGCCTTAGAGAAAGTAGTGGCAGATCAACTCACTAACTATCTAGATGCACAACTAACCTGCACTCAACAACACGGTTTTAGGAAAGCCCACAGCACCACCACTGCGCTACTGGAACTCACCTCCTTTGTTCGTGACGCTCTAGACCATGGAGACCTGGCTGGTACAGTCTTTATTGATCTCTCCAAGGCATTTGATACCGTCAATCACACCATGCTCATAAACTCCCTCCTCTCCATTGGCATCTCAAAAGAAAATGCTTGCTGGTTCTCCAGTTATCTCTCTGACCGCACTCAACAGGTGCGATGATAAGTAACATCCTCTCTCCTAACCTACCCGTCAGATCTGGTGTACCGCAAGGGTCTATCCTTGGACCGCTCCTTTTCTCACTTTACCTGAACTCACTACCCCAGGCCTCCTCTGGGCATCTTCTTCTATATGCGGATGATGCAGTGATCTTCAGTCGGCACCCTGATCCCACTCAACTTCAGGAAGACTTGCAGAGCTCCTTTGTTCAAATTGAAGCCTGGCTTTCCTCACACAAACTTGTTCTCAACACAAAAAAAATGAAAGTCATGTTATTCGCCCACCGACAACACAAGCACAGCTCTGAAAAATTAACTATACACAATGTGATGGGCTCCACACTTGAACAAGTTCCCAACTTTAAATATTTTGGAGTTACCCTTGACTCTGCCCTCACCTATCGTGAGCATATTGCATCAACTTGCACTGAAATTAATGAAAGAATTGGTCTCCTCTACAGGCTTAGACCATGTCTACCTCCAGAGGCTATGCATTTAGCTATCTCCAGCTCCATTCTTTCACTGGTAGACTACGGCAAAATCTTTTATGGTGCCACCTCCGACTCAGCTCTGTCCAGCATCAAACGTGCCCTTAACAAAGCCTGCAGATTGGCGATAGATGGTGATCATCTAACTCACACCTGTGACCTCTATCTATGCTCTTCATGGCTTAACTTCCAAGGGCGACTTGTTTACCAGACCTGCCTGATGGCCAAAAAAATTCAGTTGGGCTTAGCTCCTCCAGGCTGTCAAAAGCTCCTCCTAAAGAATCTCCCAGCCTGCTGCACAAGACACTCAGACACCACCACATTCCGTGTCCCCTTTGTTAATTCCACTGCTGGCCAAAGGTCCTTTTGCTTTAGAGCCCCACTCTGGATGAACTCAATCCCCGACTCTATCTTATCAATTCTCAGACTTGGACCTTTTAACCTTGAGCTACTTAATCACATTATGTCAAACTCCCACTGTGACTGCAAATGAAACCTGGAATAACATTAATGCACCTTTGTTTCACAATTATTGATGTTCTTTATCTGTGTAGATTGTTATATTTCTTTCTGAAAGTTACTGTCAATACTTGCTTGACTTGTGTCTAAATTGTGTATGCATGTAATACTGTGTTCTAACCCATTTATGTACGACGTGGAGCCTTTGCAAATGAGTCTCTGACTCAAAGGGTTGTAATTCCTAGACCTTCAATAAATAAATAAATAAATAATATGAGAAGCAATTACAAGTCTTTTAAAGGGGGAACCTCAGGGAAAGACAGGTTTACAACTGAGTTTGATTTAGCTTTTAATGAAAAAAATATCACCACGGTTAACTCAGATTGGAATAGAAATTGCAGAAGGCTTCAAATGCCCACCTTCTTGTTCAGAATTAATTAAACCTACTCTGGAATGAGTGGAAGTATTTGTCTCACACTGAAAATCATTGACTTGTAACCTGGTTGAATGTAGGTTATAAATTTTAACAACATTAGTTGTTTATAGAAAATTAGTGGTTAATAGAATCTCAAAAAAAACATTCCTTTCCAGGAGATGAGCTAGCAATCCTCTGTGGGTGACAGTGAATGGTGCAAGGGGGCTTGCTTGAAAGAGTTGTTGAGGAAGAGGAATGTGGGAATTTGCTAGATATTCTTTTTAGGTAACAGGTGGGTGGCCTGCTGGCAACTGTTTGGTGTGGGTTGGAATGAGGGGACACAGGAACCTAGGGATAGTAGATGGGATAGCCTTCCGTTATCGGTAGGGGGACGGGTTAGTATAATTAAAATCAATATATTACCCCATATTTTTTATCCTCTGAACCTCCTCAATATTTGGCTCCCTATAACCTATTTTCATCGGATACACTCGGCCTTATCCAACTTTATTTGGCGGGGCAGACATCCCAGAAGAGCTTATCTCAAACTCAGTTTGCCTAAAGATAAGGGGGGGGTCTTCATCTACCCAATTTCGGGTTTTACTATTGGGCTAGCCAGTTAGTTAAACTTGGGCATTGGAGCAGTCCCCAGAACGAAGGTTACAAGCCCGTCTGGTTGGAATTGGAACTCAAATTACTGAACAAATATAACCTATGTCCTCCCCGTATCTTCTACTATAACTACTCTTCCTTGCTGGAGGACATTCGGAACTCGGCCATAGGTCTTTCCGTTAGAATTCTCTCTCAATGCTGGAGTTTTCTTAAAATTCTGTATGCTAAAGATGTGGCTCAACCTTTAACCCTCAACCCTAATATTAAAATTGGGGGTTCACTTTTATCCCCAGATTGGCTCCCTCAAATTCAGGACCGATCGGTGGAAGACTGCTACTTTCAGGGCTCTCTTCACTCCTCTGTTAACTTGCTAACCGAACTGAATATCCCACAGAAATCTATATTCAAAGTCTTTCAATTGAGGCATTCTCTGGGGAAGTGTTTTGGGTTTATTAGTGCAGCTTCCCAAACCAGACCTTTTTTGGATCATGTACAGGAATGCGTTACCAAACCCCATGGTATAGCCAGATTATACTACTATCTTTTGGTTGCCAAATATACTAATCCATTACCTGACTCCAAGATATGGACCTCTCTTATACCCAGCCCTCTTGTAATCTGGTATCAGATTTGGAGAGATACATATAAATACCTCACTTTGGATGGAAATAGGCTTATACAATTTTTCATTCTGAATAACATGTATTACACGCCAACAAGGTTATTTAAATTTGGCAGGTTAAAGTCTAATAGTTGTACAAGATGTGGCAAGGGCGAAGGGAATTTACTACACATTTTTTGGGCATGTGATAAGGTGGCCCCACTCTGGGACACAATTCGGGTTAATATTGACCTGATTTGGGGTCTAAGGGAGCTATTCACAGCTGAGATTTGTATACTGGGCTTATACTCAGATATCAGAGTTAAGGAACGGAAATTCCATATAGCCCTAATCTCAATGGCAGTTAAGAGATTGGTTCTTAGACACTGGCTAGATCAATTGGATATTTCATATAATGAATGGCTCAAAGAAATGTCCCTATGTTTCAAGATGGAAAGATTAATAGCTAGTTCCTGGAATGTTAGGTCTACTTTTAACCAGAAATGGGGCAAATTGTATGCTCTGTATTTGCACTAAATCCCTTATTAACGTTACCTCTGGCAGGAATATTATTCCTTTTCTATTGTCTTATCTCTGTTTTTGGAACATTGTTGTTGTTGTTGGTCCCGTTGCACTTCTAACCTGCTCATATTGTTTCAGGTCTGAACTTGGAGTGACATCTTCCGGGGGGGGTGGGGCTCTTATGGCATTTTGTTCCTAGCTGTAGTTACGATAACTGGTATTTGTTTTGTCATGTCATAGCCTTGGAAGTTAATTGTACCTCATGTTTGACTATTGTAATAATTTAATAAAAAACTTGAATTTCAAAAAAGGAACCTAGGGATAGGTGAAACTCCCCATATAGAGTATGGAAATAAAAGGAATTCAAAGGGCGAAAATTACAGAGAGAGTGTAGGAAGTACAAGATGATGGGAGTAGTGCAGTGCAGTGGCTGTGAGGAGGTAGTCCTCAGGGAGACCTACTGGAGGCTATGTTGCTGCCCCATCTGCATACACCTCTCTGGTCTGAGGGAGGAAGTTGCCAGACAGGAACAGGTAGGGGAAAGAAGACAGAGGTTAGGTGCCTTCCCAGTGCCATGGCTTGAACGGATGGAAAGAGAATCCAAGGGATCATTGGAGCAGCAAGAAGGCAGGGAGAGTTGGACATCATTCTTCATCTGGGGACTAATGACCTGGCTAGGGATTAACCAGAAATAGTTCAGGAGGAGCTCAGGGAATTGGGGAAGGGTCTTAGGCAATTAGCATATGTGACCTTCTTGGAGGTACTATCTGCCTATGATAGGGGAAGGACAGGATTCTACGCACCAGGAACTTCAATGCATGGTTGAAGGAATGGTGCAGAGAGGAGGGATTCGGATTCATTGGGGACTGGAGCACCACCTGGAGGTATAAAGGCCTGTACAGGGATGACAGCCTGAATCCATCCAGGAGGGAAGCCATGATCCTAAGTGAATGGTTTAAATGCTACATTGTCAAGTATTTAAACTAGCTGAGAGGGTCCATCCTCACAGGCCTTCAAGAGCAGTAGTGGGAATCTGGAAGGAGAGAAATCCCGAAAGGAAACAATGAACACAAGACTCCGGGGGAGTAGAAGGAAGAGAAGATAGTAGAAGGACTAGTGGAGAAAATAAGGGAGGGCAAAAGGGTAAAATGAGGGAAGGGGCAGTACAATCTGGAGAGCCATGTGTGCAAATGCTCTAAGTCGGGGCAATAAAGATTACAGACCTAGAGGCCCCCATGGCAGAAGCAGACCTGGACATAGTCACAGTTACTGAGTCCTGGTGCAATGAAAACCAGGACTGGGGTGTAGCCATACCAATTTATGATCTATTCAGAAGGCACAGGGTAGGTAAAAATGGGTGGAGGAGTGGATCTTTATGTAAGGGAAAACATAACAGCTACAGAAATACAGGGGTAGCAGGGAGGAGCAAAGGTACTGTAGGTCACCCTGGAGACATGGACGGGGGCCACTATTTTCACAGGAGTGATCTACAGACCTCCAGCACAGGGTGGAGGTGAATAAGGATATGTTGGAAGTATTCCAAAGGATGGCAAACAAGAGGGAGGTATTGCTGGTGGGGGACTTCAGTATACTGGATGAGGACTGGAGCCTCCCAGATGTGGCAACAGTTAGAAGTAGGGATATCCTGGACTCCCTGCAGGGGGCAGTCCTTCAGCAACTAGTCAAGGAACCCACTCATGGGGAGGCAATACTGGACCTGGTACTAACAAATGGGGACAGTGTTGCTGACGTCACGTTGGGTAACCACCTGGGGACCGGTGATCATCGTACAGTGCGGTTCAGTATAAGAACTGGACCAGAATCAAACCATACTAAAATGAGGCTCCTGGACTTCAGGAGGGCCGATAGTAAGAAAATGAGAGAATGCCTCAGGAACACCTTAGCAGGGATAGGAAAACTGGGTGGAGTCAAGAAACAGTGGGCAAAAATAAAGGAGGACATTGAGAAGGCAACAAAAATCTGTGTCAGGCAGGTTAACAAGGGCAAGAGAAAAAAGAGACTACTACGGTTCTCTAAAGAAGTAGCAGAGCAAGTAAGGGCAAAAAAGCTAGCATTTAGAAGGCATACGATGACACAGAAGAAGGATAGGGAGAGATATTAGGAGAAACAAAGGGAGGCAGAGAAAGCAGTTAGGAGCGCAAAGGTGCAGAGGACAATATTGCCAAGTCAGCAAAAAAGGGGGATAAAACATTCTTCAAGTTTGGCAGTGCCGGAGTATACCTCAAGGTACCAGGTACCTCCTCAGCACTGCCAAATATTTATACAATCACCACATGAACTTGAGTGCCTCAGTGGTACCTCGAGGTATACCTCGGCACTTCCAAACTTTTATACGAGCACTACTGTAAGCAAAAAGAGGAAAACCAAAGGAGGGATAGTAAGGCTAAAAGGGGAAGGAGGGATCTGCATGAAAGAGGACCAAAAAACAAAAGTAGACATATTGAGCAAATAGTTTTGTTCAGTATTTACAGGGGAAGGGGATGGTGACAGGCCACAGATAAGGGACAAGGGCATTAAAGCAAGGGAGGTGGACACTAGTCCTTTTACAGAGGAGAGAGTCCTCAAGGAACTAGCACAACTAAAAGTGGACAAGGCAATGTGACCTGATGAGGTGCACCCTAGGATACAGAGGGAGCTCAAAGAGGTGCTGGCTGCACCTCTGACAGCCCTTTTCAACCTATCGTTAGATAGGGGAGAAGTTCTGGGGGACTGGAGGAGGGCAGATGTGGTACCATTTCACAAAAGGATTTATTACGAAATCCCAACAGTCTCCTGAACTTCATAAGCCCGAGTTTTGGAGACTGACTGTCAGAAGACCGACAAGGTCTTAGTGCAATGCAGGGGGCTCCACCCCCTGCACCCCCCCGTAACTCAAATGGCCAACTCTGAGGGGGAGCAGACCTCAGAGTAGGTTACAACAAGTTACGGGGGGCAAAAGAGCGCTGCGCAAAAACATTGCCTTCTGGGAATAGAACCCAGGTCTGAGCACACTGGTGGCCGAGCTGCTAGTGGCTTAGCCTTCCACACCACGGGAGCAGCTCAGCCAATCACTGGATTTTCCCCCCTCTTGTGGTGCACGGCTAGAGGCAGGGTAGCAGTTTGTCACATCTGCTACCTTACCCCTGCCAGCACCAGCTTCCATCTGTCAGGCAGATGTGTGTTGGACAGCCAAACTCGGGATCCTGAATGTCAGGATTCCGAGTTTTGGCATTTAGTCATACTCCCTCACAGAAGTGGTAACAGGGAGGAGTCAGGAAATTACAGACCTGTCAGCCTGACTTCATTCAGTCATGGGTAAAGTAATGGAATCACTATTGAAGGTAAGGATTGCAGAATACCTTGTGAACAGTGGATTACAGGATCCAAGGCAGCATGGTTTCACGGGGGTGGGGGATCTTGTCAGACAAATCTGATGAAGGGGTGACCAGGGAAGTGGATCAGGGCAGAGTAGTGGATGTGGCCTACCTGGATTTCAGTAAGGCCTTAAAGAAGACTGGTGAGCAAACCGGGCAGCCTAGGAGTGGGTCCAAAAGCAGTAAACTGCATAAGAAGTTGGCTAAACAAGACCCAAAGGGTGGTGATAAATGGTGCTCACTCTGAAGATGGCAAGGAGACCAGCTGGGTGCCACAGGGGTCAGTACTAGGCCTGGTCTTCAGTGTCTTTATTAGCGATATTGCAGGAGGGCTGGATGGGAAAATATGCCTGTTCATGGATGATACAAAAATATGCTACAGAGCTGACAAACCGGGGTGGGGGGGTGAGGGATGATCTGAAAAAGCTGAAAGACTGGTCAAGGGTTGGTAACAGGGTTTCAATGCAAAAAAGTGCAAAATCATGCACTTGGGGCACAGACATCCTGGAGCAACGTAATAATTGGGTGGGGAGGTGTTGGCAACCACAAAACAGGAAAGGGACTTGAGGATAATCATTTCTGATGACTTGAAGGTAGCAAAGCAGCGTGATAAGGCAGTGGGGGAAAGCTAGCAGGATACTAGGGTACATAGGGAGGGATATCACCAGTAGAAAGAGGGAGGCAGTGTTACCCCATATAGATCGATGGTGAGGCCTCACCTCAAATACTGTGTCCGGTTCTGGAGGCCCCATCTCTGGAAGGACACAGATAGGGTAGAGCTGGTACAGAAGAGGGCAACCAAAATGGTGCAGAACCTGCATCAAAAGCCCTACAAGGAAAGACTCAAGGAATTAAATATGTACTCTTTAGAGGAAAGAAGGGAAAGGGGGAACATGATAGAAACATTCAAATACCTCACATTTATTAATAACGTACATAAGGGTAGCATTTGACAAAGAAAAAGATGCTCGAGGACAAGGGGTCATGCTCTGAAGCTGGGGGGGCTCAGAGGAGAAGTGAGACACAAGGGGGCCTTAGAAATAAGGCAAGGGGGGGACCAGCGATCAAGTAGGATCTGTGGTGGCACTGTAAGTAGGGAAAATAGGGTAGACTAGGTGGTCCATGAGATCCTTATTTGCAGACAGCTTGTGTGTTCTGTTTCTATTCCTAGAGTTATTCATGAAGACCAAATGGGATTTGCACAGGGACCAACTTTATTTCAATGCTATAAAAAAGTGTTATATATTGTAGACAGTACTCAGGTAACAGAAACAGAGGATTTTTTGGCAGATAAGGATGGCTTGGCCCACCTAGTCAGCCCATTTTTCCCTCTCTATACTGCACTGCAGACCCTACCTGATCTCCAGCTATCTCCCTGCATTCCTACCAAGATTCCTTTGTGCCTATTCCATGCGTGCTTGAAACCCACCACTGTTTTTGCCCCGACCACCTCCACTAGAAGACTGGTCCAGGCATTCACCACTTTTACAGTAAGAAGTTCTTCCTCATCCCTGCTTAATTTCCCCCTTTCAACTTCATTGCATACCCCCTTGGTCTCCTGCACATTCTGTTCTGAAACATATTCCCCTCCTGTACCTTATTCACCCCCTGTGAAGCGTTTATAGATCTCTATTATATCCCCCTTCTTCCTCTTCTCCTCCAGGGTATAGATAATGAGATCTCTTAGTCTCTCCTCATAGGGCTTCTGATGCAGCACCTACACCATTTTAGTTGTCCTTCTCTGGACAGCCTCCTTCCTGTCTATGTCCTTTCTGAGATGTATTCTTCAGAACTGGACACAGTACTCCAGGTGGGATCTCACCAATGATAGATACAGTGGTGACACCACACTCTCCTTCTGCTGGTGATAACCTCCCTGTGCACCACAGCTTCCTCGTTGGCCCTGCCTACTGCCTTGTCACACTGCCTTCTCACCTTAAGGTCATCAGATATGATTACTCCAATGTCCTTTTCCTGTGTTGTGACCATCAATACCTTTTTACCCATTCTATACAATGCATCTAGGTTTCTGTGCCCTAGGTGCATGATTTTGCATGTTTTTGCATTGAAACCCAGTTGTTATACCTTTGACCACTCCTTGAGTTTTCTCAGGTCTCTACACATGCTCTCCACTCCCCTCTGGAGTGTCTACCAAATTGCAGATTTTGGTGTCATCTGCAAAGAGGCATACCTTCCCTTCCAGCTCTTTGGCAACGTCACTTATAAAGACATCAAAGAGGACTGGTCCCAGTATTGAGCCTTGTGGTACTCCACTGGTCACACTCCCCCCCCCCATGAGTGCCATTTACCACTCCACTCTATCTATCCATCAACCAATTTTGTACCCAGTTTACCCTATTGAGACCCACCCCCAAACAGCCCAGTTTCCTTATGAGACTCCCATGTGGTAGAGTGTCAAAGGCCTTGCTGAAGTCTAAGTAGGCCATGTCTACAGCTCCACCCTGATCGCTGGTCACTCAGTCAAAGAAATCAATCAGGTTCATCCAACATGCCCCCTCCCCCTCCCCAAATCTATGTTGCCTTGGGTCTTGTAACCTGCTGGATTCAAAATACTTAGCTTTTCCCTTAGAAGCATCTCAATTTACTTCCCCACCACTGATGTCAGACTGACCAGCCAGTAGCTTCCAGCCTCTTCCTGCTTCCACTTTTATGAAGCGGAACTACATCTTCCCTTCTCCAGACCTCTGGAACCACTCCTGTTTCCAGTGAGTTGTTTAATACGGCTATCAGAAGTGCAGCCAGTACCTCTCTGAGTACCCTCAGCACCCTTGTGTGCACCTCGTCTGGTCCCATAGCTTTATCCACTTTCAGATTTGCAAGTCCTTCCTGGACTCTTTCCTTTGTGAATGGACTTGTGTCTACCTCCCTCTATTCAGTGTTCCTGCTGTTTTTATGTGGTCCATCCCTCTCACCTTCCACTGTGAAGATTGAGGAGAAGTATCTGTTTAGGATATCTGCTTTTTACTAGTCCTCCTCTTCACAGTCTCCACCTGCTTTTCTTAACCTCACCATCACTCCTCTTGTCTTCATCTTATCACTTATGTACTTAAAAAGGCTTTGTTCCCCCTTAGTTACCCCTTTGGCTATCCTTTCCTCAGTTTGCACCCTTTGTGCCCCTCACTGCCTTCCCTGCTTCTCTCTGCTTTTCTTGGCACATCTCCCTATCATCTTCCTTTTGCATCTTTTTGCACTCCCTGAATGCTACCCTTTTAGCCCTTACTTTTTAGCCACTTTCTTTGAGAACTATAGTGGTCTCTTTTTTCTCTTGTTCTTGATCACTTCTTTCTCTAGCTCTTGTCTCCCGGGTGACTCACAGTACCTCCAGCACCTCCATTCCCCCCATGGTTCCCTTGCATTTCTATTGCCTTGATAGCCTCCCTTACATACAGCACATCCCCTCCTCCATTCCTCCCCTTCCTATCCTTCCTGAGTTGAGAGCAGCCTGCTATGGCCATGTCCCAGTGATGGATACCTGTGCACAGTGACTCACTAATGGTCACAAGGAGGCAGTATAGCTCTGTGGTTTAGGGTACTGAGCTGCAAACCTGGAGACCTGGGTTTGAATCCCACAGCCCCCACTTGCATACTGTGTGTCCCTGAGCAAGTCACTTAACTTCCTTGTGCTCCCAGGTCGCACCTGGAAACAAGCTTTGGCCACTTTTGGAGACTGTTTAATTGTAAAGTACTGCTTCTCTAGCTGAGTTTATTGCTGGAACCAGACATAGGATTTTTTGCTGTTTTAAACTGCTCATTCCCAGAGCTGAAACCAGAGTTACTGTGCTTGTGACAGACCAGTAATCTGAGCCTTAGCTCTCCAGCAGCACCCTCAACTCTCCCAGTCTTTTGGTCTATCTGTAACTCCCCCTTCCTGGAATGTATTTAATTCTCTCCTTTCTGCTCCTTTACAGGGTCCTCTTCGGACACCTCGGGGCACATTTACAAGCCCCCTCTCCAGCTCATCTGTAACCTGATGTTCTAGTTATTTCCCTGAACAATGTTAACTTCACCAATTCTGTATGTGGTAAATTGTTGATCTCATTTGTCCTCCTGTATCCTCAAAAAAACCGTACACTGTTTCTCTGTACCAAGTTGTTATCACTGTATTGTCCTCTCTGTGACAAGGTACCTTTGTAAACGAGCCTCTGGCTCAAAGGTTGTAAACTGATGCTTAATAAATAAATAAAATAAAAAATAGCCAGCTGAATCAACTCAGGCGCTCAGGCGCCTGGCGCCATTTTCAAAATCCTGAAATTAATTGGAGCGGCTTCACATTTTAAGTACTCTGCTTGTGCAAGCTCATTCTCTGCCTTAATTTTTAACCAACCCCCCTCCCCCAACTCAACATCTTATTAAATAGTCTTTAAGCCCAACTAGCCCCACCCTTATTGGCCTTCTGAGCCAATTACAATAATTATCCTTACTCAGCTTAAAGGGCCAGTTGCATCTCATCTTGCTGAACCACACAAGCACAAGAAACACAGGCTCTCCCCATACTCTACTTCACTCCAGCACTACTCTGCCATTTGGCTATAGCCAAGCATAACCAGCATAATGTCTCTATTTTGTGCAATGACTGGGTGGGCTACTCTCTTTCTCACCCTTCTGAGCCTAAATAACCGCCGGTAGGGCACTCAGATTTCTGGGCATGCTCCTTCCCTTCCTGGGACTCCCATTAATGTGCACTCCTCAGCAATATTGTCTTACAGTGTCTTACTACCCACTCCCTTCAGTGAGCACAAAACTAGCTCTAAGCATTTCCATGCACATTACCCATGGTGCCTGCTCCCAATGGCCCTCTATCTCAGGATCCCCAATGTTAAAGGATATCAATACTCAAAAAGCCAGAGTAAGAGCGTAAGCTCTCTGTCAAACTGATTAAGGAATATTTCTGCCACATAGCTTTCCTGCTCTTGCTACTCTCTGGGAATATTCACTCCAACCCGGGCCCTCGAACACACCTAAATGGGTTGCAAGACAATGTTGGCAAACTTATAATTGGCTATCTCTATATTTGTAGCCTCCTACCAAAAATGGACAACCTGTATGCCTGGACACAACAACATAACCCTGATATCCTTTCAGTAGCTGAGACATGGATCTCTCCCAACATTGTGGATGCCTCCATTTCAATCCCAGGGTACACCGTGTTCAGGGTGGATCGCCTCTCCAAAAGAGGTGGTGGCTGTGTAATATATCTCAGGGACTACCCACAGGCCCACATCCTGCCCCTACCTGATGCGGGTACCAGCATGCAAGTCCTTGCAGTAAAAATATTTCTTGGAAAACATAACAAAGCTCTCACAGTCCTCTTGGTATATATCCCACCTGGACAAAAGTCCAGTGGACTTGACTCACTACTCAAATGTCTCATGCCAGGAACAGACTGGGAGACTATGACATCCTCTGTGACCAGGGAACAGAGGTTGTTGGATGTCTTTCAAGACGTGTTCCTAACTCAGCAGGTGAGGGAACCGACCAGGGAGGCACGGGTACTGGATGTGGTCCTGGCAGACAGTGACCAGATTGGGGGCCTGGAGGTAAGGGACCCATTGGTGGAGAGTGACCATGCCACGGTCTGGTTCTGCCTGGACCTAGGAGGGGTAGAAGGCTGCACAAAGACTGAAGTAACTGACTTCAGGGGGGCGGATTTTAAGGAAATGGGAAGGATCCTTAAGGAGCATTTGGATGGGATTGGGTCAGACATGGACGCTGATAGTAGGTGGGAAATCATCAGGAGAGGGGTGCAGGATGCTACCAGCACCTGTGCAAGAGTAAGACGAAAATGTGTAGGCCCAAACCCTGTTGGTGGACCAGGGAGGTCCAGGAGGTGGTGCGGGAAATAAAGCAGCCTATAAGAAATTCAAGTGCTCAAGGAGTGAAAGGGATCGAGGGGAGTACGAGCTGATGGCTAGAAGGGCCACTAGAGTGGTGAGGGTGGCTAAGGCAAGGAAGGAGCAGAACCTGGCCAGGGAAATTAGGAGAGGGAAAAAGGGGTTCTTTAGATACATTGGGGAAAGACGACGGTGAAGGGGCAGATTAGCAGGATTAAATCAGGGGAGAGATGGGCACAAGACCCAGTGGAGCAGGCTGAGGTACTAAATGAGTACTTCACCTCAGTTTTCACCAGGAAAATGGGGATGCTGCATCATACATGGGAGGAGACAGAGATAATGAGGAGGGGGGACCCTTACCGATCGGCAGGTCTGGGGAGAGGGGAGGCATCACTGGCAGGTGGGGGGAGGGCTAAGCAGGGAGAAGAGGTACCAGAAGTGGAAATCACAGCAGAGAGAGTGAGGGAAGCCCTCAGCTCCCTTAAAACGGAGAAAGCACCGGGGCCAGATAAATTACATCCTAGAGTGCTGAAGGAACTTGCAGATGTCCTGGTGAAACCCCTGGCAGAGCTTTTCACCATCTCTCTGAGGACAGGGTGGGTGCCCCAAGACTGGAAGGTGGCGCATGTAGTGCCTATCACAAGGGGGATCAAGGAGGTGAGGAACTACAGGCCTGTCAGCCTGATATCGGTGGTGGGCAAGGTGATGGAGGGCATTGTCAAGGAGAGGCTAGGGGGACCTGGATAAGTCAGGGTGCCTGGACGATAGACAGCATGGATTCATCCGGGGAAATCGTGTCAGACAAACCTGGTGGAGTTCTATGACTGGGTGACAAGTGCCTTGGACCTGGGTAGACCAGTGGATGTCCTCTTTCTAGACTTCAGCAAGGCATTTGACTCTGTTCCACACGTGGGCCTGTTGGATAAGCTAGGAGAAATGGGGGTGGGAAACCAGATGATCAGATGGATAGGCAATTGGCTCCAGGACCGGAGTTGGTGGGATAGTCTCATCCCCAAGGAGGGTCATTAGTGGGGTCCCACAGGGATCAGTCCTTGGGCCCGTTCTGTTCAACGCCTACCTATCTGACATAAGGACAGGAATCAGGAGTGAGATGAGTCTCTTTGCAGATGACTCGAAACTGGGGGCGGTGGTGGATGGGAGGAGGGAGGTGGCCCTGCAGGGGACCTGGAGGCTCTGGAAGATGGTCTAGAAAGTGGAAGCTAAGGTTCAATGCAGAAATGCAAGGTACTCCACCTGGGGTCAGAAACCCAGGCCAGTGTACACCTGGAGGAATACTACAAGTCTCAATGGCTGAGAGGGACCTGGGGGTGGTGGTGGATGTCAAGATGAACAACTCTGAGACTTGTAGGAGGGCAGCAGCCAAGGCCAACAGGATGCTGGGATGCATCGCTAGGGGATCACCTCCAGAAGGAGGAAGTGATACTCCCTCTGTATAACTGCCTGGTGAGGTCGCACCTGGAGTACTGCGTGCAGTTTTGGAGGCCACACTTAAAGAGGGACATTAACCTCCTGGAGAGGGTCCAGAGGAGGGCAACCAAAATGATTTGGGGCTTGGGGGACAGGACCTATGAGGAGAGGCTCGAAGAGCTAAATATGTACACATTGGAAGAGAGAAGGGACCGGGGGACATGATAGAGGTCTTCAGGTACATGAAGAGGGTAAATGGGGAGGAACAGTCAGGGTGCTTGAAGGAAGGAGGAAGGCCACTAGGGAGGCATGGGTGTAGCTGGAGGGGAAGATTCAGGGGAGAAAGGAGAAGGTGCTACTTCACTGAGAGAGTGGTGGAGCCATGGAATGCACTACCTAGGGGCTGGTGGAGGCAGAGACAGTGGAGGGGTTCAAGAGGGGGTGGGACAGGTACAGGGGAAGGGTTCTGGAAGCAAAATCCAATGCAGCAAGAATATCCGGAACTGGGAAGGGAGAAGTCAGAGAAGGCGAGGGGGACAGCAAGGTCAGCACCCAGGGTGGGGGCTGACCAAACGAGCAGACACGAAAGACTGTTAGGCCTATTCTGCTGGCATTTTAGTATGTTAGTATGTTAGTATCCTCAACCTGAACTCTAAAATACTACTGTTACGTGACTTCAGCACAGATTGGCCCTCCACTGCGGCAACTCCATATAGCAATGCAGAGACATCTGTGCACCTTTCCCAACTTGTCTCCTCACCCACTAGTGTAAACTACAAGACTGGCACATCAGCTTTGCTAGACTGGGCCCTAGCAAATAGGCCAGAACGCATCTCCCAAACCTCTGTCCTACCTGATGCTTTCAGCGATCACTCACCTGTTCTAGTTTGCTGGTCTAGCACCTACTCCAAGCCCCCCACTAGAACTATCATGAACAGAGTCCTTAAGCAAGGCCACCTGGACCAGTTCAGAGTCAACCTAAGTCAGCAGGACTGGTCCAAAATCTACTCCTCTACTTCTGTGGATACAGCCCTGGAGTGCTTCATTAGGTTGAATAATGCAGTCTGTGACACACGTGCTCATATAAAAAAATGGATAATAAAGGGCCAGAGCAACCCTTGGTTCTCTCCTGAGCTTCTTGAGTGCTTGAAAGCAAGAGACTGCCTCTGGTATAAAGCCCGGGAGACAGGCAAGCAGGCCAACATTCAACCCTACAAAAAGGCCCGCAATGACTACACTAGGGAAATACGGGCAGCAAAAAAACAATACTACAAGGATGCGCTTGCTCTGTCCTGGAGTGACTGTAAACAATTTGAGGCTCACCTCAAGGAGGTCACAGGGAAAGTTGACAAGCCATCCCCTACGGTGCTTAACATTGATGACATACCTACTACTGACCCGGAAACTATTACTAACTCACTTAACAAAGCATTTACCAATCTCTCTCTCTGGAGTGCTACCCTTGGACTTTTTCAACCCCTCTAACTCTTCTGTCACAACGCAAACAATGAACCAACTGCCTACTAACCCTCATTTTTGGTTCAGATCCATTTCCTTAAATGAAGCCAGGAAATACCTTCTAAAGGTCCTGGGAAAATCACGCTACAGTGGAGACTCCCTTGATTTAAAATTTGTAGCCCTATCCCTGGAAGTCATCTTGAAGCTTCTAACCTACATAATCAATGCCTCACTAAGATTCTCTCAGTTCCCGCAGCAATGGAAGGCAGAATTAGTGACCCCAGTCTTTAAAAGAGTAGCAGTGTCTGTGGCTCAGTAGGTACCACACTCACCTCTGAGGCCGGGAGATCAGAGGGCTGTGGGTTCAGTTCCCACATCTGGCACTTGGGTTAATATCCCAATACTGACACTGTAGTGCAGCATGAGAGGGGGTGCTGCACTTCTGAGGTGCCATCTTTCAGATGAAATGTTAAACCGAGGTCCCATCTGCTTGGATTGGTGGTAGTTCAGGAGGATGTTAAAGATCCCGTGGCACTTATCGAAAAGAGTAGGGGAAATTTTTATTCAGAATTCAAAAACAAGAAACAGAAAGAAATACCATCAACAGTTTTGAGATAAATAAATCAAACTAAATCATACATAATAAATCAAAAAACAAACAGCTTTATACAAATGCTGAAATATAGTGTCCTTCTACTTGTTTCTAGGTTCCCAATTAAAAACCACCACCAAAAATAAAAATGCCTATGTTTCTGCTGAGAAATTACTGAGCCTAATTGAATAACTGTTAAGAAACTAAAGGTAACATATTACCACAAAAAACATCAACCCACCCAACCAAAATTCCTCCATAATTTGGCTACCACCACTTGCCCCAAGGTACGGTTTTCATATTCATAAATGTTATCCAGTTCTTGCTGTATTCTAAAGAAAACATCTTGTTGCTGAGTTACTTTACCTTGCAGGAACTAAGGCATCTCACCTGCCAAATGGACCATTTTATACATACCAAAAGTATATTGAATGCACTTTTTGCCCATTGTGTCCAAGCAGTCGGAATTTGTCCTAAAACCAAAATATAATAAAATCAACTTTTCCCCCCATGATTCTGACAATAATTTCCAAAAATTAAGGACATGAATACATTCAAAAGAAAAGATGCTGCATTGTCTCCACAACTCCAGCACAGGCACTTTTACCGCACCTTCTCTCATCCAGCTGCTTATGCTTCTTATTGCCCTTTACTTGTAACTTCTGATGACCACATATCCAAGCAAAATCTTGCATTTTAAGAGGAATTCTAGGATCAACCATCCCTTCTAGCAGTAAACTAATATTAATCGTAGAGGATACTTTAAAAACTGGCTCTTCTTGATAACATGTATCCAAAATAGTTTTATAAAACATTTTCTTCCCTTTTCCTAAACACCATGCCAATTCTATCCTCCAGGTTCTGATATAGCGCATGGTGGTCTGCACATAATTTGGAAGCATGTTTTCTGTAGGATGCCACTTTCCTCTACCCCATGCTTCCAAAAAAGGCTTACCCCATAACTGCATACAGACTTGCCCCATCCCTGCTGTCTGCAACAACAAAGGGCAAA
The DNA here is from genome assembly GCA_016271365.2 of Neoceratodus forsteri. Classification (NCBI taxonomy): domain Eukaryota; kingdom Metazoa; phylum Chordata; order Ceratodontiformes; family Ceratodontidae; genus Neoceratodus; species Neoceratodus forsteri. The sequence goes on from CM057458.1 coordinate 1,093,458,556, forward strand.
TAGAGCTAAAAAAGAAATTCCCTAAGAAATAAATCAAAGGATGCATCATGTTCAAATCTCCTTCTTTCCCTACCCTGTAGGTATGAATTCTGTTAACCAGGTTCAACCTACTGCCCCACAAGAAATGAAAAAATAAACTCATAACTTTTGTGTGCATCTTATAGGGGAAGGGAAACACATGTGATACATATAAAAAAATAGGTGCTATATATGCCCTTAAGAGATAGACCCGCCTTTTCCTTGACATTTTCCAGGACAACCATGATAAAACCTTGAGCTGCGCCTTGTCATAAACTGCAGTCCAATTTTGGTCTTCTGATTCTCTTGCTCCAAAAAATAAACCCAAAACTTTAATCTGATCTGTAGTCATCAGAATTGGAAAATTCTCTACTTTCCCAATATCTCCCAATACCAAAACAATACTTTTACTCATATTAAGTCTAATTCCTGTTATACCATAAACATCTTGTAACATATTTAAAATCCTAGTGCCAGACTCTCCATCTGCTACAGTAAAAACACAATCATCCGCATAGGCAGAAACTTTTTGAAATTCATAGCCATCACTGTTTGTAATGGCTCTAATATCTCCATTTTGCCCAATTCTTCTTAATAATAGATCCAAACCAAAAACATATAACAAGGGGCTCATTGGGCAACCCTGCTTCACCTCATTCTTCAAATAAATTGGTACCCCTAAATATCCATTCACCAGAGGAATAGCCTGAACCTCAGCATACAATACCTTAACTAAATCTATAAAAAACTTAGGAATTCCATAATGCTGTAATACCATCCAAAGATACTCCTGCCAAACTGCATCAAAAGCAGTTTCCTGGTCAACCAACATTAAATAACCACTTAACTTTTTTCCTAAACCGTGCTCCATGATCTCCCTAATAAAAACCAAATTCTATACAATGTTCCTACCTGGGACTGCACAAGTCTGCTCCTGAACAATTACTTTTTGCACTATTTTTGCCAATCTTGTAGTAAGTATTTTTGCTAGAATTTTATAATCTGTATTCAGCAAAGTTAATGGTCTCCAATTCTTTAAGTCGTGGGGGTCACCTTTTTTAAACAGAAAAATCATTATTCCCATCTTCATCGAAGGGGCAAGCCTTTTTTCCTCCCAAATAGCATAAAGTATCTCTAAACAAGGGGACAAAATATCAATGAAAGTCTTATAAAAATAATTTGGTATCCCATCATTTCCAGGAGTAGTCTTGGCAGGTAATTTAGAAATAGCTTCCCTAATTTCTAATTCTGAAATAGGAGAAACCAAACTTTCCTTTTCTTCACCAGTCAGTGTGGGTATAACTAAATCTATAAAAAGAGGGCCCTGACCTCCCTTACCCTCCTTTTGAAAGGTGTCAACAATATGTTTTTGTACAATAAGCATTAAATCCTGGTTGTGCTCTTTTAAATTACCCTGTTCATCTCTTAGACCTGTCATAACCAACTTCTGCACACCCTGTACATTTACATCATATGGATTTACCTCCTCTTTTTTACCTTTGGTCCTATATTTCTGCTGACTTGCCACCTTCCTAACTGTTTCCTGCAAATACTGACCCATTTGATCCTTTAGACCCTGTAAACATGCTGTAACATTATTTGCTCTGTCTGCAGCTTGAGTTAAAGAGTTTGCATATATTTCGCCCTAAGTATGCAATATACTTATCCTTAGCCTTCTTTTTCGTGAGAAATATATACAAATATTGCAGATCCCTTTTTGTATCTTCCCACCATTCTATGGGACTGTCATACGAAAGCATACATCCTTTCTTGCCAAAAACAAAGCTTTTATGGATTTTTGCACAGAATCATCCTGTAATACTGAAATATTCATTTTCCAATAGCCCCTACCTGCTATTAATTTCTGCCTGTCTCCCAGCCATAGTTTAACTGCCAAATGGTCTGAATTTTCTAATGGCAACAAAACTACTTCTTGACAAGTAATTTGTGCCGATGAAAACCAAAAGTCTATCCAGGTGGATAGTTTACCTTTAAAAAATGTGTGTTTCGGCTCCTGTTGTAAAATTTCATACACATCCCTCAGGTTATTCCTATGCAATACTGCTAATAATGTATTAGAATCACAAAAAATGTTCTTTGTAGCCATCCACCAATCTCTATGGGAAAATCTACAATTAAAATCACCACCCCATAGTACCAATTTAGAAGTGCTCAAATATGGTTCTACTTTTTTAAACAAATTAAACCTCTCTGCTTTAGTCTGGGGGGCATATATATTTACAATCCTAAATACTTCTTTCTGTAGCATCACATCAACAACCATAGCTCTCCCTGGCAGTACATCATAAACATGCAATATTTGAACAACAACCCCTGAAAAAAGTAAACCTATTCCAGAACACTGCTCCTCTCCTATTGACCAACAAGAAACACCCCACCTCCAGTCTTTCTGTGCAGCCTGTACCTCCAACAAAGTGTGTAACCTAGTATCCTGTAACAAGATAACCTGCCATCCCCAATACCAAGACTTTTTTTTTTTTTTGAAATTTAAAGTAACACAACAAAACACACATTTTTGATAAAGTACAGAATAAAAGATAATGGTACAACTAAACCCCCACCTCAAACCCCCAGCCCCCCTCCCACTCCCCCAACCCCCTCACAAACATCACCCCACCCATCCCACCCACAGACATATATGAAGGCATGGTTCAACATCTAATAAAACCACCCCCAACCTCCCCTCCTCCCTCCCCTACTATAGGTGCGCCATCACATATAATAAATAATCTGGGTAAGACAGTCAGTCATCATGATACAATCAAACACTAGTACCCACAAAAGTACAAAATGACATACATGACCAAAATTAACATATTTATGCGGACTAAAGAGATCAGGTCCCAAATTGAGTAGTTAGTGCAGACATAATGCCTGAAGTTTACCCCATCTCTTCTGAAACAGATCCATACGACCATGCAGACTGGCAATCAAACTCTCCGACTGTAAATACGAGACAAGTTCAGTCAGCCAGTCAGCATACGACAAGACCAGCTGGTCCGTCCAATGTCTTAAAACTAATTTCTTAACCGCCATGGACACCAAGGCCATATGGTATCGACGTTCAACACTATCTATACAGGAATATTCACCCAGAATACATATCTCAGGAGAAAAAAAAACAGACAGACCCAGAAGGGGATCAAGGTTATCCCGGACAAGGGACCACAAAGGGACAACCTTGGGACAGTCCCAGAACATATGAATTAAGTTACCTTCTTCTCGTGAACACCTAGAGCAAGTTGATTAGGGAAGTTTCTTAAACTGGGAAAGTTTAATAGGGGTATAATAAAGGTTATTTACAACATAATATTGGGTTAGCCGTAATCTGTCCTGGGTATGACATCTATGCAAGTCCTTCCATATACAAGGCCAGTTCAGAGAGGCATCAGGTAACAGGTGTGTCCAGACACTCGAACCTTCAACGATCTCCAGGAATTTATAGTTCAGAAGGAAAGAGTAAATCAAAGAAATGGAATGAGATTGAGAAGCAAGATTTATAATTTGCGAAAGGAAAGGATAGGCCACAGAGTCCCTAAAAATAGTACCGCATTTCTGGCCAATAAGATGTCTTAATTGATACACCTTAAAGACCCCTCTACTAGGAATACCGAATTTCTCCAGTATGTGACCAGAAGAAAGAAGTGATTCCTGGTTATAAAAATGCTCTACTCTGGCCTCTCTGATCTGTGGGAGCCAGTCCGGCATAAGCCAAGAGCTACCCAGTTTAATATTAGGATTGAGGATCACCGGCTGACCCAAATCCGAAACACTAGAAATGTGAAAGGACACTAAACATTGAGCCAAAGATTTAAGAGCAACTAAAATCGTGCTATCAGTCACCCAATGTGAAAGTGCAGCTGGAGGGGTATAAAGTATCGCATAACTATCGAGTTTGAACTCAGAAAGAAGGGAACGCTCAAGCTGGAGCCAGATTGGACAAGGTAACGTGGGATTCACAGAAAACCATCTCCCCAATTTGGAAAGATGGGCCGCCCAATGGTAAAGTAAAAGGTTAGGTAACCGAAGACCACCTTTTTCTTTAGGGAGCGATAATTTAGCATATGAGCGTCTAACACCCTTCCCACGCCAAATAAAATTAGAGAACATAGTATGGAGTTGCTGAAAGTAAGAGATAGAAGCCAAAGATTTAACAAATTCAACGGTAAAAAATCCGGGGAAGGACATTCATTTTAATAATGTTTATCCAACCCCAAAGAGAAATAGGAAGGACAGACCATCGCTGCAGATCCTGGTAAACCAGATTTTTAATTCTATCCAAATTTAGCTTTTTCAAAAGAGAAGGTTCGGTCGAAAAATGAATCCCCAAATATTTAATGGATCTAGGGGTCCACCTCATCCCAAAGGAAGTAAACTCCTGTTTATTAGTATGGACGTTTAATGGGAAGATTTTGGACTTAGAAATATTCAATTTATACTGAGAGAAGGAACCGAACTGCTCAATAATATCAATCGCAGCCTTTAGGTACTCTGCCGGGTATATTAAATGCAGAAGTATATCATCGGCATAAGCAGAAAGGACCAATTCCTGTTGTTGTAACGTAAAGCCTCTAACCTGGGGAGATGCTTTAAGTCTGATGAGCAGCGGTTCCAGATACAAGTTAAACAGCAGAGGTGAAAGGGGGCATCCCTGCCTAGTACCAGTATATAAACGGAAAAGGGGAGAAAAAACCCCATTACAGTAGATTTTAGCTGAGGGGGAACCATAGAACATTTGAACTCTATTCAGAAAAGCAGACAGAAACCCCATTTTCTCCATTACAGACCAAAGGAAAGTCCAATCCACTCGGTCAAAGGCCTTTTCTGCATCGAGAGAGACCAAAGCTGCCGGATAAGGGGCTGATTGGGCATGCTGAAAAATATTGGACAAAACCCTCAAGTGATCCACAGCAGACCTACCAGACACAAAGCCTACTTGCTCGGGACTCAGTAAACCAGACCAGACTTTCTTAATTCTTTCGGCTAGTATCTTAGCAAGGATTTTCATGTCATAATTTTGAAGAGAGATAGGTCTGTAATTTGCCGGATCCGTAGGAACTTTGTCGGGTTTAGGAATCAGAATAATTGTAGCCTCAAACAAAGTGGGATCTACTTCAAAGGAAACCGATAGATATTCATATAGTTTAAGAAGAATAGGTACCAACTCCTTAACGAAAACCTTATAAAAATTAGCAGGGAAACCATTGGGGCCCGGTGCTCTGTCAGGGGCCAGAGAGGTGATAGTCCTTTCTATCTCCTCCGACGAAATAGGAGCCAATAAAATTCCCTGTTGGGCCTCTGACAAACAAGGAATATCGACGTCCCCCAAATACATATTAATATCTGAGATAGAGTGAGATAAAGAAGGTTTACTATAAAGGTCCAGATAATATTTCTCAAAGATATGGGAAATACCTCTAGGGGAAGATACAATAGAACCGGATGGAGAAAGCAGAGAAGGGATTATCCTAGAACCTTCCAACGCCCGCAGTCTCAAAGCCAGGAGTTTCCCAGCTTTTTCCCCATAGTCAAGGTATTTAGCTTGAGTTCTTATCAAGCAGTATTCCGTTTTCTCCTTCAAAAGATCCATATACTCACGCTTAGCTAACAGAAGGTCCTTAAGAACCGGTAAAGAAGAAGTTGAGGAGTATTTAGCTTCCAAATCACTAATTCTATTCATCAAAGACAGAGATTTTGTAATCCGCACTTTCTTCCTGGTGGAGGCCATCTTAATTAGCTCACCCCTGAGATAGCACTTCAAAGAGCTCCAAACTATATCAAATCTCGAAGTAGAATTCAGATTCTCCGCCAGGAAGAAAGAGATCAGAGACTTGATATTCGAAACGTTTTGAGGATCCTTCAACAACTGAGTATTCAACCTCCAAGCGGAGTCTCGAGAAAACTCAGGATCTAAAGAAAATCTGATCCAGACTATGGCATGATCTGAGAGAATGATTGGATCAATACCGGATTGAAGAAGACTAGGAAGAAAGGATTTACTAACTAAAACAAAATCTAACCTCGATTTGGTACCGTGCGATTGAGAATAAAAAGAAAAAGCACGAAAAGAAGGATTGGAGAGTCTCCATGGGTCACATAGGCCTAACATTGACAATAACTCCTGAAGAGCTCTCTGAGCCGGAGAAGGGGGACGCTAATCCTGGGGTTCTTTATCCAATATAGATGAAAGAGGAACATTCCAATCCCCTCCCAGTATAAACTGGGAAGGAAGGAAATTAGATAGCTTGTCTGCGAGAGACATAAAAAATTCTGGACTCCCCCCCACCGGTCCATATACAGAACCCAGAACAACACTGCCACCATTGAGAATACCTTTAACCAGAATAAACCTCCCCTCTGGGTCTGATACAATCACTTCCTTCGTAAATAAAACATGCTTTTTAATAAGAACCGCCACACCTTTACTAAAAGAGGAATTCCCAGCAAGATAGGACTGGGAAAAGCCAGAACGAGATAGGAGCTTGGTGTCATCATGGCTTAAATGCGTTTCTTGCAGAAAAAGAATATCAACCTGCAACAGTGAGCAGTGGTTAAAAATCTGGAACCACTTGACCCGATCTCTAAGCCCGCGAACATTCCAAGAAACTATTTTAATCGTATTCATAGCCATTTTAAGTACCATATGGAGAAGACATGCACCCAGACAAAATCAATATTAAAGGAAAAGAAAAAGCGCACCAAGACCAAATAGACCGGAGGCTCAATAATCTGCCAAAACATCCCCGAACAGAGTACCCACAGAAAAAACCCCAGCAATCCTGACACACTAAAATAGTACCATAATCTAAGCTGGCAGACTGAACCAAACCGCCCATAACCCCCCAGCCAGCCACTACTATCCCCAAAAAACCCATCCTCCCCAACCAGCCACCAATAGACATTACCATCTAAATATCCCCATATATAATAGCACAACCACACTTGGCAAGGGACCACGCATAACACAGAGTAATATACCCACCCCCCACCTCCCACCCCACCCAAAAAACCCACAAAAGCCACATTTGACAAAACCCGATACGAAACCCACAGTAAAATACCAACCTCCCCATCCAACTCCAATACTCCACCAATGACTTAAACGACCAATAAGTGACCCACCCGTCCACCCACCCCCTTCCCAATATAAACCATAAATCCCCACAAATAACTATTTACACCGTGGGGCCAGGGCAAGAGCCAAAACCAGATCAAACAAAGAAAAGGGAGCCCTGACCATCTGACCCCAATTGCGAACCTCTGAAACCCCAGCAGTGATTGGTCAAACCAATAGAGGGAACTACAGCCCAGAGACATGTTAGCATAGGCATAGAACCCAACCCCCCATAAGGTGACCCACAGCATCCCCACCACCAGGGAGGTTAGCCAACCCCCATCCTTAGGCTCGCGATTCCACATCCAGCAAGCCGCAAAAACCTCAGGCCCAAGCCCCCTCCCACCCGAACACCAGCAATCAAGAAACTACTTAGGTTAAGGGAAGAAAGAAAATCCACCCTACCATACTAAATGTCACCCCCAGACTGACATTGCTAGCATACCCACACCAGCACCATCCACAAGGCACATATATGCACACCACCCTCCAGGAACCCTGACAGCCCATAGAGGTAGCTGGCCAAAACGCTTCAGATCAGAGGATTCGCCGCATAGGCCCGATGTTTCCGGGGGGAGCTATAAGCGCTTAGGACCAACCAAGTCCCACCGCCAGGAAGTCACCCCGAGGGAACCGCAACCAGCAAAAAGGTTCCGGATGCACAAGCTTAACTGGGCCCAGTGGAGGAACTCCCATCTCAACCGGCAAGAAAGCGCCCAGCCACCCGATCCAACCATCAGAGACTACCGAGGTAAGAGCGAAGGCAAGAAATAGGCTCTAAAGCCTGAGACAGTCAAAAAGGGAAACCAAGAGAGGTTTAGACAGCGAAGCGAGTCACGCAGATTAGGATAGTAAAAAGGGGGAAATGTAACACCATAAAAGAAAGGTAAAGAGGAAGCAAGCCACCCATATATCTCTAAGCCCACAGAGAACAACCACAGTGCATTAGCAAATAAAAATGCAAAGTGTCTCTCAGCCAGCAGTCTTAAATAAATCAGGTATCTTGATAGCAAGATCCTTCAAAGCCATCTCAGGAGAGCTGAAACTGCAGGTAGAGCCTCCAACAGTGACCTTTAACGTTGCCGGGTAGATCATCCTGAAGGGGATGGAGGCAATTAATTTCTGGACTACAGGATGATAGGCGCCTCCTTTCTCTGGTTTCCTTGGAGATCTTGAGTGATCCGAATTCTACGAACCCCATAGAACCTCTTTAAGTCGTGAGATTTAGAATAAACATGCTGTCTTTCAATGTAGCTTAAAATTTTATAATGATGGGTCAGCGGAGGAGATCCAGATGGGGGTCAAGGCCTTAGGGAGCGATGGGCCCGTTCCAGGTGGTACGAGGGGCTGATAGGTGACGGGCCTACTACTTTGGTCAGGAACCTCTGAAGGAAAGCTAATAAGTCCGGCCCCTCTTCCATCTCATGTAGGCCCAGGATCAGAAGGTTATTTCGGCGATTGCGCCCCTCGAGATCTTCAGTTTTAGCTTGCAATTTCTTAATCTGTTGCTTGAGCTCAGAAATCTCCACTTCAGTCTTGGATCTCCATTGCTCTATGGAAAACACTCTCACCTCCACATCAGACACTCGGGTGGAAACCGACGACAGGTCGCTGCATAGTGACTTAATCTCACCAGCCAACTCCTTTAAGATTTCTTTCACTGGAGTCAGTTCCTGGAGAAACCTGTCCTCCGTTAAAGGATTGGACAGTTGAAGTTTATCCCCACTCGTTCTGGTTTAACAGCACTCTGATTACGCTGCTTCTTAGGTGCTTTTTCGGGGGATGTAGGTGGTGTATGCCTGACAGAGGCCTGCTTCCCATCCACCTCCATCTTGCTAAAATATGCAGTCTTCTGCAAACAAATTCAAATCTCAGTTAGCAAGAGGCTTGTCAGATCACCCTCTATGACGATATCGGCAAATTAATGCCCCAGAGGGCTCGAAAAACTGGCGATTAGGGCAGCAGGAGGGAAGAGCTCAAGACCTCAGCTGCTGCTTAGCTAGCTGCCATCACATGACTCCCCCAATACCAAGACTTAAAAAAGTGCTCTGCCTTCTCTCATAAGACTTTATATTATTAACATTGATTGTAATAAATGAGAGAGCCATAACCAATGCAAAAAAAGAAAATAACTAACTTAATCATTTCTTCTTCTTTCTCTTCCTAGTTTTAAGCTTTTCAGGAGGGCCCATCTCTGAAGCACCCTCCACCTGAGAAGAGGCCACAGAGGAAAGATCTGAATCAAAGCCATCCTCCTCCATCCCCTCCTCAAACAACAGTGCGTACGAATTTTGAACTGCTACCCCATCCATACTTCTAGACTGCACTTGGGAGCTTGCTAAAAGCTTTCCTGCTTTGGACCTGATTACTCTCTGGAAATCTGCCTCTAACTGTATGGGGGGGGCATAGAAATACCTTCCTCTACTATTTCCACACTTTGGTCAACATCTTCTTTCTCCCTCTCACCTTCTCCAGACTGGCAAGGGAGACTAGTTGCTTCCACAAGCTCTTCAGGTCTTATCTCAACATCTAACTCTTGTACAACACTCTGATCCACTTCCTCTAAAATTTCATCCCCTACCCTCTTCTCTAAAGACCCAACCCTACCTACTTTCCTTGGGACCCTTTGAGGCAGCAGATTCCTATCAGGAACTGTGCTAAGCAACTCAACCATACGCATCTTTTCTTTTTGAGCAGTAGCCACATAAACATCCTGCTCAGCTCTAACAGTGATATCCACATTATTATGCGAAGCCCAAGAGCAAGTGCGAAAGGAATGCCCTTGTTCATCACATAAATTGCATCTCAGTGGTTGCCGACAATGAGCCCCTACATGCCCCAGTTCCCCACACAACCCACATTTTCGCTTGTCACAAACATTACTGAGATGTGCCACATCAACTCATTTAAAACAAGCCCGTGGTTGTCTGGGATAGAAAATCACCCACCGTCCCGGCCCAAAAAAAACAATTTGGCAAATGACTAGTTTGGCCATGTGCAAGATTTAGAACCACTTGATATTTCCACCCCCCAGTCCATAATTGTTCCTCATCCAAAATGGGCTCAGGAAAACCTTTAACAATGCAATGCCTTTGCAACCAGTAAGTGATATCCGCAACATTCACCCCTTCATTCCTAAATAACACAGTAATCTTTTTTGTGAGTGGTTTTGTTAGCAGAATTGCCAAAAAAGGCCTCCAAAAAGGCAAAAGTTTCATAATACGATATTGCTTCCAGAATCTTTCTAAGCCTGCAGAATATTTGAAGCTAACATCAAAGATAGTATCCCCTGGAACATGAATTAAGGCATATATCTTATATGAATAGTACTTCATACTATCTTTTAACAAAGCCCTACCAACAAACTGTCTATCCGGGACTGTTGAGATATCGCCCCTATATTTTAGCCTTACAGCGTTCCTTCTTACAGCTGGTTCTAACAGTGGGCCTCTGTCAGCTGGGAACAAATGTTCCTTTACCTTCCCATGCCACACTTTGTCAGGGGCTGAAACCAGAGAAGCATTCTCCGGTAACGCTGCAGAATCAGTATCCTGTTGTTCTAATTCAGACGCTCTCATTTGTTCCTCCGCAGATGCACTAGAACCCTTGTCATGTTGCTGAGCTGGCTCTTTTCCTGAAGAAGAAAACTGTCCCAGGGGCAACGAAGGACTTAAAGTAGTATCGGGGGGGAGAGCCACCTCTGGAGCTCCAGAAACTCCTGATTTAAAGGGTCCTACACCATCCAAATTTGCATCCCACCCACTCCCTGTAGGACTTTTCACCCAGCCTGCAGCTTGCAAGGCTGTCGTTACCCAATTGCCTGAGTCCTGGTCCACTTGCTGCTGAACTTGCCCCTGCCTGGGACCATCTGGTACTCTGACCTGCAATTTCCTACTTTTCCCTCCTGCTTTAAAATCCATTTTGCACCTCATACTGAGGACCCAATATTAAATGTTACTGTAGGCATAACAATCGGAGCAGGAGCTCCCATACCATGCTTGTCTGCAGTTTGCCCATTAAGTATCACCTCATCCCCAATAACAGTCCCCGAACTTGCTGTTTGAGTCAATGCATTAAAATCCCCCACTTCTGCAGAGTTTACCCCAGCACAATCCATAGTTTCCATAGCTAAAACATCACCTTGTGGACTGACCAGATCTCCAGTTGAGCCGACTGCAAGGACTATCTCCTCCACCTCTGCTGCCATACCTCGCTCCTGCACTTCTGCTTCCTGCATCACCTCTTTCATGGCCTTCCTTTTGAGTGCTTCATGCAAACGAATCCTCGCTGCCTGATAGCAGCGTTCTGCTTCATCCAACTGGAGCTGAAGTTCCACCGCCACATCCTGACCCACAGGCAGCGCTTCCTTTTGCTGTGCTATGACTCCCAAACCTGCATCCATTGGTGAGTCCTCTTCTTCCATGCTGTTTGACAAAACCTCATCATCCACAATTTCCACAGCCAAAAAGCCTCCTTCATGAGCAGTCTCCATCATAACGCAATAGGGGCCAAGGAGGAGACCTGCTCCTTAGCCTCCCACACATCCAACTCTCTCAAAACTCCAGACACCACTGAGCAGTATCAATGCTCAGCCACACAGCGCCCTCTGCCTCACAAGAGTAGGGGAATTTCCCGGTGTCCTGGCCAAATTTCCCTCATTCACTAACAATACCACCAACAGCTTAATCTGGCTCAAGATCAGTTGGAATTCATCTATATCCCCCTCCCCCGGGTCGTGCCTGAAAATAGGCAGGATTTGTCTACTGCACTTACCCGGTCAACAAAAATAAAAAATAAAAAAAGTGGTGATTGATCCATGCTAGGAAACTACAGACCCATTTTGATTCTCCCTTCCCTATCCAAGGCACTAGAGAGGATTGTCGCTGATCAATTAGTGGAATATCTGGAAAAATACAACATTCAATGCCCTGAACAACATGGCTTCTGCAAAGCACACAGCACCACCCCAACAATGCTTGAGTTCATGGGCTTTATTCACAACTCGCTTGAGCACAGCAAGCTGGTTGGTGCAACGTTTATCGATTTGTCAAAAGCATTTCACACGGTTAATCATGACCTCCTCACTGAGCAACTAGATGCTATTGGTCTATCAGACAGTACTGTAAGATGGTTCAAATCCTACCTCTTGGGCCGATCCCAGCAAGTTAGGATAAACAATGTCTACTCTGATAGCAGAACAGTTCACTCGGATGTTCCACAGGACTCCATCTTGGGTCCCCTAATGTTCAGCTTATTTCTAAATCAGCTTCCTAGTTCCTGTCGTAGCAAAATTCTACTCTACGTAGATGATACTGTCCTCTTCTCCAAAGGCACAGACCCCAGGTCACTGGAGCTCACCCTACAAGATAGCTTCTCCTCAGTGGAAAAATGGTTCAGGGCACACAAACTTGACATGAATTATGAAAAAACAAAGGCAATGATGTTCTCCAGCCCACATAATCAACATCGATCGCACCCACTTACCATTATCAATGATGAAGGTGCATCACTTGAACAGGTATAGCACTTTTAAGTACTTAAAGATGCTTGGGACAGGCACAAGGGAAGCCTGAGAGGGAAGGGAGTGATGACAAGCCATTGATGACATAGGGTTAGTGGCCACACACGATGTATAGGGCCTATGAGCAGACTGGATGGGCCTAGCAGTCCTTATCTGCTGACAGTTTCTATGTTTCTACGTACTTGGGGGTTACACTTGACAGTACCATGTTGTTTGTCTACCACATAGAGAATATAGTACTGTAAACCCCCCCTACAAGTGGGGGTTCCTAAATGTCTTCCTGAGCTTGCCTAAATGCCCACTGCCAGGCTGGTGTTCTGTATCCTAATAGATTTAAAAGTGCTGCATGTGAGTGCCATGTTAGCCTCCGTGCCTGTCTCTTTAACAGCTGCCTAGCACATTGTGTATAATTAATCTGGGTGGGGGCTGAGTGTTCTTAAGCTCGAGTCCCACCTAGGCTGACGTATAATTGTTTCTTTCTGCCATTGCTAATTGCGCAGTGGTAGCTCTATTGAGAACCGTGACTGTTTGCTGATTATCTGCCTTAGTAATAATGATATCGTAGTTTGTCTAACCTGCCTTCTTTGCAGTATGGACTTTTCTGTTAATCACCACCATCTTGGTTTCGGACTGCTAGTTGGGACCAATCAGTACCTTTGGGGACCCTAAAATGGAGCCTGTCCCTAGGGGTCTTGTGGGAGTGAATTTCTGTAGGAATTGTAGTTTTTACCCTTTGGCACCTAAAAGGACCTGGAGGGGGAGCCCTTGCTGTGACAGACAGATGGATCAATGAATCAAACCTTTTGGATCACTGGGAAAGTCCCAAGCTGCCTGCAGCAGTGAGTCAGTGTAAGACTGGAGTTGAGAGAGTGAACAGCTCGAGTATTTCGAGCAGCTGCTCCTGAGTGGTGCACAGGAGAAATCGGTGGGAAGGCTGTGTCTGGCCTGCCTGCTACCATCTTCCCAAGTGAAGAGACCTTAAGCCTTGATATCGGACTTTGTCCGATAGTGCAGATTTTTGTGATCGGAACCTGAATGTGACAAAGTGAAATTCACTTGAAGTGGACTGAAGATTTGCGATCGTACTGTCAGGACTTGAAACCTACCGCAAAACATACGGTTTGCGCAGAGACACTTTGAATAGCAATCAGACTGTCATCCAAACTGTGGCATTTACCTTTCTTTTATTGTAAGTGTGTTGAATGTGGAGTGTGGGTCATGATTTGGTTCCCCACCTCACTGATTATGTCATCCTAGCTGGAGGCTGCATCCAGCAAATCTACTGGACTATATCCGACTCTTTCACCTGGTCTGGGTCTTACCATCTCGGCCTAGACTGCTGCTCACGCTGCAGAATTACACCCAATGAGAGACCTGCCTGGTGATTCGGTTCCCTGCTCAACACCAACGAACAGGAACGACACCACGGTGCATCGTGTGGGCCCTGCTTCTCCTGGCAATCCAGCTCTTCATCCTGAGGTCTCCATTTCATCCATCCTGCATCCTGAACTGGGCAGTGTGCGTAAACACCAGGGTAGCTCCCTGCAACAAAGCTCAAATCAAAGTGTGTCAACTGATTTAATTGTTGCTAATCATTTCAGACTGAGCCATCTGGCTCCGGATTACAAATTAAGGGTTAAAGTGCATGTTGTGTTTTCTTCTTTCCAAAGGGCCCGAACAACAGCTGCAATGCCAGCATACCCTGGGCAACACTTCAGGCTAGCCTGTAGTTCCAACTGAGTACCCAGAGTGTGTGTGACTGTGTTACAGGGACCTTTGAGCACATGCCTTATAATCTGAGCCATTCAGGTCTAAAATCGGCCACTATATTACTGCCCCTCCCTTGTTCACATCCCCCTAATAAATCAGATCTAAATCTTTTTGCATCCAAACTGGTTGTGGTGTACCTTTGTATAGAAAGTACTGTGATATTGCTGTTTACTGTTACCGGCCTTGTTTTACAGGTGGTCTCGAGGGCTGTTCCAGCTAATCCAGCCTTGATGGTAAGTGTGTTACAAGAGGATTTAATAGTGCCTTACAGTGCATATTGGGATTGTGTTATCTCAGACTTGCTTTGGCACTAGAGGGAAAAGAGGTGGGTATCAGTGTCCCATAGGGCTGCACCCAGAGCAGTCATGCTGCCATTAACCCAGTCCTCTGGGTGGAGGCACCCTTTTCATGAGCTCAGGCCTCTCATACCTGCAGTTAGTCATGCAGGCAGGGGTAGTATCCCTTGGGATAGCACCACCTAGGGGTTACAGTAAAATCACTCAATATACGCATCGGCCTCCTACACAGGCATAAGTACAGTTTCACCCATGAAGCACTAAAGCTTGCCATCCGCAGCTCAGTCATCTTGCTTGTGGAGTATGGTATTGCAATCTATGGATCTGCAATAGACACAGCCCTCCACCGTATTAAAGTTGCCTTAAATAAGGCATGCCACCTCTCCACCGGTTCAGAACATGAAACTCACACCTGTGACCTTTATACCCACACCAACTAGCTCCAGTTCAATAGCAGACTTCAGTACCAGACCTGCCTGCTGGTCATAAAAGCAAGTCTAGGCATGCTATCCATAGGTGTCCAGAAGCTCCTCACCCCCTTTGAATGCAGCCACATCACAAGAAGCTCTGGGAGCATGGTCTTCAAGATTCCAAGATGTTGCACCACTCTAGGACAAAGGGCGTTTGTCCACCAGGCACCTAAATGGATTAACAACCTGCCACAAAGCCTCTTTGCTATTACAATGCTGGGCCCTTTCAAATGTGGGCTACAATCATATCTGGTTACCAAAGCAAGTTGCAACTGTTTCTACTATGGCCTCCAGCCCCTGGCAGTTCATCAACCTAAGTACCTCCTGGCATTGACTATAACCCCATTTCTTCCCTTCCTAAACTGTGCCACCCTCCTCCCCTTCGCTTCTATCCCTGCACTGCTGGGTGCCTCTCCACTCCCTACTACTTCCCTCCCTAACTGACCCAACCACCTCCCCACACCTTCTACCCTTCCTCCCCTCATCCCATCTCCACCACTCCCCTTCTGCTCCCATTCCCTCTTCCCCTTTATATACTGACGTCCTGCTCTGATCCTGCACCGCCCCCTCACCCAACACCCTCTGTTAACCCTTCCCACTACTGGCACTACCAGTATGCTTAGAATAAGCCTCCCTCACCAGTGATGAGGCCCACCTTATGGGCAGATTTTCAGTATATATTCTCTTTCTCCAGTTTGTCTTTTCACTATTACCCCTCTCTTCCTGAGCCAACCCCTCCCCTTCCCTTGTTCATTCTCTTTCCCTCCCTTTTTTCCTTTTGGGTTGGCAAGTACCATTGTATATAGTGTTTGCTTGTTTCAGTCACACATGTAACATCTTACCTAATTTGTCTTAATTGTTGTTGTCCTCTTACGGCTTCTCATAAGCTGTAGTTTTGTTTGCTACTGTAATGACCCTGACGTGGGACCTATGTAATGAGCCTGTATTCAAAGGTTAATCTGAGATCTTAATAAATAAAAAAAATATATATATTGTGCCTTTCCTGGATAAACAATTTCCTATTTCCTCTTTCCCTTTCTTGCAGAGGTTTGCAGCTTTCACTATGCCATCCCATAATTTGCTCAACTGTTCCACCATCCCATCCAGGCACTCTCTCCCTCTCCACTAGGTTGTCTCTTAGGCATTCGACCATTTTTTTAAATATGCCCTCCTGAAGTCCAGGACCCTTGTCCTTGTGTGGTTTGCTTCTGCTGCTATCCTTATGTTAAACTACAGTGTACGGTGATCACTGGTCCCTGGTGGCATCCCACCTTGACATCTCCAGTACTGTCCCTGTTTGTGAGCACTGGGTCCAGTATTGCCCCATCATGAATGGGCAACTTGAGTAGTTGCCTGAGAAATGCCCCCTGAAGGGAGTCTAGGATGTCCTTGCTTCTAGCCAAAACTATGGCTGGGAGGCTCCACTCTACATCTGGCAGATTGAAGTCTCTCACCAGCAGCACCTCCCCTTTTCTACCATTGTGCTGATGGCTTATCCTGTTCCACCTTCTGTGATGGAGGTCTGTGTATCGCCCAATGTGAATGGTGGCTCCAGCTTTTGTCTCCTGGGTGACTCACAGTACCTCCAGCCCTCTCCCCGGTTCTCTTGCATTTCCATCACCTGGATACCTTCCCTTACATACAGCACAACCCCTCCTCCATTCTTCCCCATCCTATCCTTCCTGAACTGAGTGTAGCCTGATATGGCCATGTCTTAGTCATGTATTCCATTTTTTTTTTACCAAATAATTTTTATTGTCATTTCATCAAGACAGTAATACATCGACCGAGATATACAAAAAGTTATCTAGGCAATAAATATACATTAAACAAATAATTTCTTAATATTACTATACAAAATTAGACCTATATGGTCACTGTACTTATGATCTTATAAATCTGTCTAACCCCCCACCCCCTCCACCCCAAACATTTTTGGATAGTTCTTCCTATTAATTCTTTAGATAGCATGTACTGAAACATTTAACCATTGGGCATCAAGATAAAAATGTGTCAACAGCACTATTATATGGTAACTATGGGAACTATAACTAATTTTCTATAATTAAGAGGGCTTCTATGTCAACTAATAAGGGGAGGGATGTTATTAATAATTTCTTTCCATGATTGACCAGTCAGGTCATCAAGATTGAAATCAGTATTGTAGATAATTTCTTCATATTGTAAGGTTTCCTTTAATGTAAATCCCCATTTATGATGCTGAAAAATGGGTATGTTTTAATTTTTCCAGTTTTCTAGTATTAGCCGTTTTAAGGCCATTGTTGACAAAGTAAAAATTGTTTTCTCTGATTCCCGAAAAACACTGTTATTAACATTATTGAATAAAATGTGTCTATCTCCATAGGAATCTCCATCTTCAATAATGTTTGAAGAATTTTCTGTATGTTTTCCCACCAAGGTCTAATCCTAGGACATGGCCATAAACAATGAATAATTGTTGCACGCTGATGGCAACCATGCCAACATAAGTCCAAATACTCATTGTTGATCTTAGCCAACTGTGTAGGAGTTAAATATGTTCTATTCAAAATATTATATTGAATAGCTTTGTTTCTTGCTGAAACATATATTTTGTTATAAAATAGCCTTATATTATTCCATTCCTCAAAAGAAAGACCAGTATCATTTTCTTTATTCCATTTATTTTGAATGTGATAGAAATTCCTTTGGGGGGAGTCCAATAATGAGTTATATATTTTGGACATTATTTTCTCCATTCCACCTTTGATTTGAGTAATTTGTTAAGTTTTTATTCTACCCAACAAACCTTGTGCCTTTTATATTTTCAAAAGTTTCCTAAATTTAGCTAATAATGTATAATGAAAAAGCATGCCCCATCCTTTCTCCTTCCACTTTTTAGATGCCTGGTTATATGAGGGCAATTTGTCTTCTATCAAAAGGTCCAACCATATTTCAACCTTGTTTCTTTTAAGTATGGAGAAATTAAAATTGTTATACTTTTCCCAAATCCTTTGCATATAGTCTATTGGACAAAATAACCAAGGGATGGATATAGTATCTGGTCTATTAATATATTTCTCAATAAAAGAAAACCAGGAAGTTAAAATATGGTTAGGATTTTTATAAAGTTCTTGGTCCAACCAAATATGGTGAATTTTCCC
Organism: Neoceratodus forsteri; assembly: GCA_016271365.2. Lineage (NCBI taxonomy): Eukaryota > Metazoa > Chordata > Ceratodontiformes > Ceratodontidae > Neoceratodus > Neoceratodus forsteri. Next base: position 1,093,476,909 of record CM057458.1, read on the forward strand.
AGAAGGGTTATTATCAAATAACATCTTTCTGTATAGATATGAATCTCTATCTGGAAAAAAATGACTATAAAAAGAAACTAGAAATTACATTTGCCTCCATGTACTTAAGTGAATTAGGACATCCCATCCCCCCTGGTTTCCTAGCAGCACACATTATGTTCCATGTGATTCGGGGCTTACCACCTCTCCATAAAAATTTGCTGAATATTCTCCTGATATCCATGAACCACTTATAACTTGGACATCCTAAAATATTCTTCATAACAAACATTAAATGAGGTAGTACCATCATTTTTAACAAATTCACTTTACCCCATAAAGAAAGTTTTAATTTTTGCTAATTAGTTAATAGAGTATCTATTTTTACGTTGGCTTCATTGTAATTGTTTTTAAAATTTAAATGCTGATTGTTAGTTAAACGTATCCCTAAATATTTTATAGAGTCCTGTGTTTTAAGTCTTGGTTTATGATATCTTCTTGAGAATATAATGTTTTAGTTAAAGACATAATAATGGATTTGTTCTTATTTCATTGGTAACCCGAAATACTCAAAAAAAAGTTAGTTAATGAAAGATATTCTTCTAACGAGGTGTTTATATTCTTAAGTATCAAGAGAATATCATCAGCAAATATGCTTATTTTGGTTTGTGTATCATTACAAATAAAGCCTTGAAGTTTTGGGTTATTTCTTATAGCAGAGAGATATGGTTCCAATGCCAAGATAAAGAGTAGGAGAAAGGGGGCAGCCTTGCCTGACCCTATTCCTCTTTTCAAATTTTTCAGTTAAGTAACCGTTTATTTGTAATTGAACCAATGTATTGTTGAATAATTTTTTTATTAAAGTGATTAATGAATCTGGGATACCATAAGCTAAAAGTTCTTCAAGATTTAAGTTATATTTATTAAATCAAAAGCCTTACTAGCATCTAAGGAGACTGCATAATAGTTATCTCTCTTGTAATTGGGATCAGAATTTATTAGATAATCACTTGTAGTTTTTTATTGGCTTGAAATAAATTCCTATTCTTTATAAACCCGTCTTGATCACCTTCAATAAAGTTATCCAGAAATGGAAAAATTATATTATTAATCAATTTAGCAATTATTTTACAGTCAGAATTTAACAATGCGATAGGTCTGTAATTATCTACTAAATCTGCAGGTTTGTTTTCTTTATGAATTAAAATAACTTTTGCTAAGTTCATTGAATCAAGAATCAAACTACTCTCTCATTTTCTAGTGGTTCTTCCATCATCCTTTTTATCCAAGGGGCTAATTCCTCCTTAAAGGTTAAGTCAAATTCATTGGTGAACCCATCTAAGCCTGGGGCTTTACCGCTGGTAATTGTTTAATTATTGTTTCAATTTCACTCAGTGAAATAGGTGTAAAACCAAAAGGGTTAGATATTAGATTTGTTCTTTGAAACAGCTTTTGTATGTTCTCACTGTTAGGTATGAAGTCATTTTGAAATATTTTCTTATATGTTTTAATGAATTCTTTTGCAATGTCTATATCAGAGGTTAATAGTTCCCCTTCATCATTTTTTATATTAGTAATCAAGTTTTTTTTGTTTTTGTTTTTTTAACAGATTAGCTAATAACTTCCCAGACCTATCCATATGGTTACATTTATATTTTTTCATGTATGTTGTTGATCTAACTGTTTCTTGATTTATTAAATCTGCTTTCTTGATTTTAAGTTCTTGCCATTCCTTAAAGTATTTATCATGGTCCCTTAAATCTAATTTTTCAAGTTGTCTCAATCTGGTATCCAATAATGTTCCTTCTTTGTTTCTTATTCTATTAATCTTTATTTGATATGATATGATATGATCGAACCCCTAATAGTTGCCTTAAAGGCATCCCATATTGAGAGAACTGTTTCTGCTCCTGTAAAACTGTAGTACCAAAACTCTCTTGAGTTCTTAATCATGGCAGTAAATGAGAAATCTCTCAATAGAGTATTCTTGAAAGACCAAAACTTGGTGTATTTCCTCTCACTCTGCTCAAATGCTAATTCAAGTGTTATCATTGCATGATCTGCTAAACAGATAGGATCAATTAGAGATGAGTGTACATTTTTAACTAAAGATCTTGAAATAAAAAAGTAGTCCAATCTGGTAAAAATCTTTTGTTTCCTGTCATAATGAGTGTAGTTTCTTATCAACCCATTATTTAAATGTCAGATATCAACAAGGCATTCTTGTTCCAAAAAGCTATTTAGCTTTGTGGACGTAGTTATATTCTGAAATGTAGGTAAGTTTGATTTATCTAAAAATGGTGATTGAAGGGTATTATAATCTCCTGCCAAAATAATATCATGGCACTGAATAATTTGTAGAGCTTCAGTGATTTTGGCTAAAAAATCACCATAGTAACTAAATGGTGCATAAAACTGAACCTATCCCAAATTCAGGGATTCTGATTTTAAGAATCAACACTCTGCCTGTTGTATCTTTATCATAGTCCATTACCAACCAATCATGACTTTTTTAATAAGATAGTAACACTTCTGCTCTTTTTCGTTCCAGCACAATGATAAATAGCTTTTATCCACTTCCTCTTGAATTTATCAACATCTCGATCTGCTAAATGTGACTCTTGAATACACATTATGCCGGCATTAGATTTTTTAAAATAGGCTAATACACAAGATCTTTTCCTTGGAGAGTTAAAACAATTAATGTTCATGGAAACAATTTTTATGTTTAAAAATTTAGACACAGTAACACTATAAATTGAATATATACATTCCCATATTCTTTCAATATAATAGACCAACATAGTAAATAGTTAAATATGCCCTTAATAACAGCAAAAAATAACTTTCTAAACTAATTTGTTTTCCCTGCAAAACAAATGAGACTGAAATATAAGTACTCATATGTGGAGACATCCTTTCCTCTTGAATATGTTGAATTTTAGCTCACCCTCTTCCCCTCACTCTAAATACTTAAAGAAACAGTATGAGCTACCACATCAGAATTTTTTTTAATCTTATATAAAATCATGCTGAGTTTAACACCAATTTTCTATTTTATTTGGTAATTCTTCCCAGGCCTGTTTAACATCCTGAAAGACATATCTAATCCCCTTAATAACAACTTTCAACTTAGCTGGGTAAATCATAGTGGCTTTGTAGCCTAAGGACCACAATTTTTTTCTGATCTCATCAAAACATTTCCTCTGTAAAATAATTTCATGTGGCAAATCATTATAGACCAAAATATCAGCCCCAAATATGATCTTTTTTTCATATACTTTTGACATAAACTTCTCTTTTTCTGCATAGTTCATAAATTTCAGAATAATGGGTCTGGGATGATTATTCTTATTAGATGAATTTCTGATGCCCGAATGTATTCTTTCAATAACCCAGTCAATTCCGTCCACTTCTGTTTCTATATAGGCAGCTGCAATAATCTTGAAGGAGTCTCTCAATGGTCTAGAGGAATCCCATATTTCAGGCACACCCAAAATTCTGACATTGTTTCTTCTAGCTCTAGCTTCTTGATCAAGTATTTTTTCTTTAAGAGAAGCATTTGTTGTTTCAAATTTTGTATCTGCCTGGCATGAGGTGCAGTAACATCTGCTAAGGTGGACAAGTGTTGTTTAATTTCTACTATGTCCTGTTTGATTATTTTCTTCTAATAAAGTTTGCATTGAAAGAAAATATTGTTCCAGTTTTTCCTGATGTTTGCACGTATTTTCCAATGTCAAATATATAAAATTGACTTTCTGAAACAAAAGTTTGGCCCCTGTGGGGATCTGAATCCTCAGTTTCATGATCAGAAGAGTACAATTCTCCATCAGAAGAAACGCTGTGTTCACTATCTTCATTTTCCCCCTCATATACTGTACTAGATCCTCTGCATTTTCTTTAACAGGTTGATTATTTGTGTCCAGGCTAGTAAGATGTTTAGAAATAGTCTCTTACCCCTGAATTGTCCTGTGAAGAAATTGACTGCACACCCAAAAGCTTCAGCTTTAAACATAACTTTACAGCTTGGCTTGGCATTGGCCTTTTCCACCAGATTGCATTGACTGGACTCCAACTCTAATTTGGATGTGTATGACTCCAATCTGAAAACAGCCTCCCTCAAAGAATGTTCTTGTGATCTAACAGAGACATCTCTGATTTCTTTATCCAGCTCGCTTTTCTCAAAATTAGCATACACATTCGAAGTCGCCGTCTTTACAGAACATGAATTCAACTCTACTGTCTCTCACCTCGCTGAACTTGATACAGGGGTAATTTGCAACTCTTTTACTTCCTGGTTTAGTTTTAACAGCTTTTCTGCATCACCTGCATTTTGTAGCTCATTTGTTTGCACGGGAGAGGGTATAAACAATGGAAATAACTTAGAAGGGCCTTCCGCTGACATAGCATCCCTCCAGACTGGTCCCCAGTTCCCAATGTAGCCAAACACCTCTTCTCTGAACCATTCCCTTCAACCATGATATGAAGCTCCTGATGTTGAATATCCCTATCCTCCCCTCAGCTATAGACTGGCAGCACCTCATCAAAAGCCACTATGCATGATACTTGCCTTAGGCCTCTCCCCAGTTCCCTGAACTCTCCCTGCACAATGCTAGCCTCATCTCTTGTTAGGTCATTAGTCCCAGCATGAACAATGACATCCAGCTCCCTCTGTCCTGTTGCTCTAGCAATCCTTAGGATCTGCTGTCCTTCCTTGTGAGCCATGGCACATAGTAGGTGCCTTATCTCACCACCCCTTCCTGTTCCCAAACCTACCCCCTTAACAGTTGAGTCCCCCATCAGAAACTGCTTCCTCTTCTGCTTAGGTCCTCTACCTCCCACATTGAGGCCTCCCCTGTGGAGGACCCCTCACATCCTCCCTTGTTACTAATTTGGGTGCCTCCTTCCTGCAGTCCTGTCCTGCCAGAATGGCAAAGGAATTTTGTAGTGACACAGGCTAAGGACTGTGCCCCTGACCTGTCACCCCCACCATCCCAGTGCCCACCATGATCCAGTTGGCTCTCCTTTTCTGAAGGGATGGAGGAAGATCATACAGTTAAGCAACTGGATGCATTTGCCTTAGCTCTTGATCGCAGCAAAACTTTTTTTGACCTTGTTGGAATTGTCTTTTCTTTGTAAATGTCTAGACAAATGGGGCCTGGAAACTATAAATTTAAACATAATTAAACAGTTACATACTGTGCCTAAATCTTACATCAAAGTACATGTACAATTCTTTGTGATATATTCGCAACATCATTACATTTTTCATTCTATATCTGTACCATATCTTGATCAATAATCTGCGTTGAGGTGTGCTGTTCCTGCTCTATGGGTAACAGCAAAATGATATGGCTGCAATGCCAAATACCACCTCATGATTCTTAGATTTTTTTCTTTCATCTGCTGCAACCAGCATAGTGGATTATGGCCTGTTACAACCTGAAATGTTGTTTCCCACAAGTAATATTTGAAAGATTATATGGCCCATTTTAGAGCCAAGCACTCTTTCTCAATTATAGGATACTTATGCTCCCTTTCATGGAGCTTCCTACTCAAATAGACAGTGGGGTGCTCTTCACCCTGTACCCGTTGAGTGAAAACAGCCCCCAGACCTACCTCAGATGCATCTGTATGCACCTCAAATGGTAGTGTGAAACCTGGGTTCTGTAATACCAGGGAGGTGCTTAGAATGGCATTTATGGTTCAAAATGCTTTATCACATATGTCAGACCATTATACCTTGTTGGAATAGCTTTTCTTGGTGAGGTTTGTAGAGGACAGGCTATGGAGGAAAACTGGGGTATGAACCTCCTATAATAGCCTGCAAGACCAGAAAAGATCTAACTTGTTTCTTAGTTGTGGGAATGGGACTGTTCACCACTGATGTTACTTTATCAAGTTCAGGTTGTATTTTACCACCTCAATTATGAACCCTAAATACCTAGTTTCAGCCTTACCAGGGCACATTTGGTAGGGTTCATTGTCACTCCTGCCCCCTTAATGGCTTGTAGTACATTTCGTAAGTGTACTAGGTGGGTTTCCCAGTTTTCACTAAAGATGACCACATCATCAAGATATGCCTCACAATAGGCTTTATGGGGTCTTAACATATTGTCCATAAACCTCTGGAAGGTATCCGGGGCCCCATGATGTCCAAACAGCATATTCACAAATTGATAGATACCTACTGGTGTACTAAATGCAGTAATCTTTTGTGATTCTGGGGAGAGGGGGATTTTCCAATACCCTTTGGTCAAGTTTAGGGTGGAAATGTATTTGGCATGCCCTAGTCGATCTATGATGTCATCAGTTCTGGGCATGGGATATCCGTCAAAAAGGGAGATGATGTTGATCTTACGGAAATCTAAACATAGGTGGATGCAACCTTCCTTCTTGTTCACCACTATCATAGGGGACCAGGGACTTTTAGATGGAACATTTATACCCAGTCTCTCTAGTTTCCTAACTTCCTGGACAACCTACTCTCTTACTCTCATAGGAAGTCTATAGGGTTTCTGTTGCACAGGGTTTTCTTGGGTTACATGGATTTCATGCACTGTCCCCTTAGCTTTACCGGGAACATTTGTAAAGGTACTATCAAAATCCTGTAACAATGTTCATAAGTCAGCTTGTTGACTGGAAGTTAATTCAGGATTAATAGAAATACACTCTTTGCCCCATGGCTTCTCTAAGCTCTGGTGTGCAATGTCTGTTTCACATTCTTTACACTCTGGATGAATATGAAATACAGGGCTACCAGGTTCATGCCATGTTTTCAGGAGATTGGCATGATAGATCCTTTTTGGAGGTCTCTTGCCTGGCATCTCTATTTCATAGTTAATCATTCCCATTTGCCATACCATGTTATAGGGACCTTGCCAGTGCATCAGTAATTTATTTTCAGTGCTGGGCAGCAGTAGTAACACCTTACCCCTCACTTGGAATGTCTTGTCACCTGTTCCCCAATCATAGTGGGTTTTCTGTGTTACCTGACTCTGCTTCATGTTTTTGTGAGCCAAATCTACATATTTTACCAATCTCTGTCTTAAGTTAGTTATATAATTAATTATATTATAGTGCCAGATATTTTTCCAGTCTCCCAATGTTCCTTAACTACGTCTAAGGGTCCACTGGGGTGAAATCAATAAAAAAGGGGAAAATCCTGTTGAGGCCTGAGGTATCTCTCTGTAGGAAAATAATAAGTATGGGAGATACTTGTCACAATCCTTCCCCCATCACTGACAAACTTCATGAGCATTCTCTTCAAGGTCTTATTGAAGCACTTGATTAGTCCATTCATTTGGGGGTGATAAGGAGAAATTCAGACAGCATCTATCCCCAGCAACTTGTAAAGTTTTTTAACAGATGAGCATTGAAATCAGTGCCTTGATCTGTTAAAATTTCTTTAGGTATCCCCATTATACTAAACACCTTAGCCACTTCTTCTGCTAAGTGGGGGGCAGTCACAGTTCTCAAGGGTATCACCTTGGGGTAACGGGTTGCATAGTCACAAAGGACCAAAATAAACTGATTCCCCTTAGAGCTCTTCTCCAGGGGTCCCACTATGTCCATGGCCAGTCATTCAAAAGGCTGCAACATCAAAGGAATGGACTTAAGGGGTACCCAATCTTTCCACCCAGTTTGAGCCACCGTCTGACATTGGGAATAACACTTCACATATTCTGCAACCTGGTCATGAATGGTAGGCCAATAGAACCTGGTGAGAATCCACTGTAGGGTGCTATCTCTACCAGCATGACTGGCTAAAGGCATATCATGTGCCATCTGTATAATCTGGGCCTATATTTCTGGGGTACGATCAACTGAACCACCACTTCTTCAGTCCTGAGGTTAGTACATTCTCTGTACAGAAATACCTTCCTTTAACACATAACAAGGGGCCCCATCAGTATTCCCCTTCCCCACCTATAAAAACATGATTTTAAGGTGACATCAGTCTTTTGCTCAGTCTTAATATCAACATTCTCCAATACATGTCCCAAAACAATCAGGCTTTGTCCATTATGGGTTTGCCAGTTCTTCTTGCAAGCTCTTCTTTCCACTCCTGACTTTCTGGATTTTCCAGGGCTATGATATAATGCATCAAAAGGGAAAAGCTAGGCAAATGTCCCTGTTGCACTTGAGCCCAGGTTGTCACTCCTACCAGGGGTTATTAGGCGTTTAGTACCAGAGCTGCAAAGTCTGGATGATCACGTCCAATGATTATTGGTACTGGCAGGTGGGGGACCAACCCAACCTCAAGATCATGGGTTAGCCCCTGTATTGTTAATGTCACAGGTGTAGTAGAATAGCAATGGACATCACTGTGCACAAAGGTTACAGTAGTCCTAGAAGCCTTTTGTCAGGCATAGGAATGAAGTCAGCACGAACCAATGTTTGGCGGCTACTAGAATCTATTAAACCCAACATTTGCTGAGCCCCCAGTTCAACTGTAGCCACAAATGACCCCCAATTCACTAAGGACAGGTTCCCAAATTCCTTTTTATACTAGGACAGTTCTGAATCAAGTGTCCATTTTTCTGACAGCCATGACAGATAATTTCGGACAGAGGTATCTTTCCCTTTTTCTCTACCTTCCAATCAGGTTTCCCAGTAGCAGTATTAGAAGAAGAATGGTTTCTTACCTCTGTTGTAGCTGTGGTAGTCCTGTCGGTAGTCTGTTGGTATCTGGAAGGCCTAACACCCTAGAAAGTACTAGGTCAAGGTGATGTTTTTTTCAGCGCCTTTGGGATTGTGCTCTTTCACCCATATTTGTACCTTTGGGGATAGAACTTTTACGAATTGTTCAATAATAATAGCTTCCATCAGTTGAACATTTGTCTTGCTCTCCAGCTGTAGCCATTTATAAGACAAGTCCTTGAGTCAAGCATACACTTCCCGGGATGCATCAGTGGACAGCATTTTGAGGTACTGGAATCTCTGGAGATATGTCTCAATGTTAATATCATTACACCAGAGGATCTCTCTTTTCACTTTCTCATGATCCTCCACATCCCTTGTATCCATTCGATTGTACACAATTTGGGCTCATCCAGTCAGTTCTGGAGCAAGATGCACCACTCATTGTTCTATGGGCCAACGGCATGTTCTAGCCACTCTCTCGAACGTGGTGAGGTATGCGTCTATATCATCAGCTTCAGTGAGTTTAGAAAGTGTAATGTCTCTGGGACCATTAACTCTTTCAGTGATCTCTGTCTGTATAGTTTGTAACACAAGCATTGTGTCCGACCATTTGGCAACCTGTCTACATCAATCCAAGTCTCTCTTCTTCTTCTCCATCTGTACTTGCTTAATACAGAGCCATCTCAGGAGATCACCAATGTCCTCTGGGGGGATGCCTCGGCTCCTTACATGCCCTTCTCTATGGGTGGGTCCTCATCCTCTGGTTTCAGGCGTTGTTTACGGTGAGTCACAGGGCCTAGTCCAGCATGTAAAGGAATGCCAATCTGTTTGGTCATTTTTCACATTTGGTCCCCTGCTGGAGACTCCACTACTATCTCCTGAAACATGTCCACCTGGGATACTCGTCCTTATCCACCAAAACTACATTTGCCTTTCCTCACCAGACATAGTCCACAGTTATCGCACCACTGCCACCATGTGTAATAGGGTGTGGGATAACAGATGGACACACACAACCAGATGTAAGGTTCAATGCACCATTGGCATGGCGTGATGTTTATTTACTCCATAAACAAAATAAAAATAAACTAATTGAAAGGCTTAAACTGTAAGAAAAACAAACATCAAATGCAGAAAATAAAAGAAACCTTCACAGCCATGGCAAACTTTAGAAATCAGTTTCCACTAGGGTACTAGGATTCCCCTCAGTACTTCACCTACCCAGGCCAGAAAGCATTGACCCTATCTGACATCCTGCAGGGCAGGTTAGACTTTTATATCCACCCACTAAATCATGGGATGCTGGTGTCATACCAAACAGTAAAACAGTTTAAATAAGCTCCTTTTAATTTACAGAATGCAATGGAGCTACTAATAACCAGAAAGTAGGATTGTTTTTCCTGCAGAAGTACATAAAAACTAATGTAGGCTAAATGAAAACCCTAAAGATTTCAGACTGTCCTGATTGACAGCCAGCCTAACATAAAACTGTGCACTAGAGGCTGCTGCCGCCCTATAGACGGAATCACATTCCCTTAACAACAGTAGGAGAGACACAACAATGACTCAGCCTGCTGAAGAAGAAGAAAATATAAGTGTCAGACAGCACTGCTTATTTCTGTCTGTGTTTTAAACCCTGTGTGACAGAATTTAGCCCTAAAACATAGAGTCTTTTAATGGAGGAAATTGGAGAGAGACAGTTCTTAGCATTCATCGGCTGAAATATTAGTTGACGGAATGAAAAAATAACCTCTTTTCCAAGCGACTCCTCTGTTAGGTAAATAGAGGTTGGGAAACAGAGGTATGTCTGCTGCAAGCATGTTCTTAAAGGAAAAAGTACTGTTACAGGGTTTACTCGGAGGCCGTGACTGCGTGCACAATTAAGAAGGGATCAGAGCCGCCATGCCTGAATCTCAGGCCAGTGAGTAATCCACACACACACACACACACACACAGATATAGGAGCACCAAACATTTGCTTAATTTCAAGGAGTTCTAACCTCTTTTTGTACACAGATGTTTGAGAGAAGGGAGGACCATAACACATTCTGTAGTGGTCTGCTAATTCACAAACCTGCACCGTGTACACTTACGGTTTGGGCAGCGAGGGAAAGCAGACATAATTCAAAAGTGCACCATACCTGCTTTTGCCAGGGTTTCTTGTTCTGGTGGTCTGTATTACGGAACAACTGCTCCATAATTCCTGAAGGATACATTTCGTAAAGGCTTGTATTCTAGTTATTTAAAACTGTGCACAGATGTGCAAACATTTGCAGGGCTTGCATTAAGTGTTTCTTTGCTGCATGAGTGTACATCTCTGCAGGAATTCATTTCACCTCCCTGCCCATCACATATACATACAGTATATAGCTACATAGCACAAGGCCACCTTTTGACCTTCCTATTTGCAACCCTTCTTTGGACCTTGAAATAGGAAAATATAGAGGAGATAGCTAAGAAAGAGATGGGGGGGCGCTCAGAGGTGGCCAACCATCTGAACTACAAAATAATAGGATAGCATATAGAAAAGGAAAGAACTGTTGCAACAGTAGTTTTCATTTGAAGAAGAATAAGGTCCAAATCAAGGGACAGGGCTGTTCCCAGTCACAAACAGTGTGAGGCAGGGCTGTCCACCTCCTCCTTTTATTTATTTTGGGAGTATGAGCTTTACTTACTAAAATAAGAGAACAAGGAATAACAGGGTTTACAGATAAATAACAATAAAGTTTAACATATATGCAGATTAGATTTTGATATTATTTCATACTCTACTGCTCTACCACAGTCTTTACGTTTAATAATCAAGGAGATGGAAACTTTTTCAAAGCTCTGAGGTTATAGAAAAAAGGAAATCCAATGCAATCCAAATAACAGAAATAGCAAAACAAAAAAAAATTGAGTGACTTACAAAGACTCAATTAAATATTTGATGATTGTTATCTCTACTTTTGTGAATGAAATTAACAAGATGAATATGATCCCTTCAGTGAAGCAAAAAGAACAATACCTGGAGAGATGGGTAAAAGTGTTAGTGTTTCTATGGATGATGTAGATGCCATCATGACTGTCTCAAAGATAGTATTTCATTTGCAGGATTTAGAAAGAAAGATGTCAGAAATCTGGTTAAAACTCAAATGGGCATTTAAAAAGTTTTTTTTTTTAGTGGTATGGTGGTAAACCAAAAGTAGCCTGGTATATGGTAGTATTATCTAGATATCTCAGTGGGTTTGGTTACCCAGAACCTATGAATTACTATTAGGCATTTGAAAACCAAAATGGCTCGTCAATGTACTTTTGGGCAACAATTTTTGGAAATGGGAACAATTTTTTGTTGGTACTTCAAAATATTTGGGAAAAAGAAAAGACTTACCATTAGAAATTAAAAGTATGGGCTGGCCCGGTGGCGTGGAGAGCTAAGGTGTTGAAAGCCTTACCTCCTGCCATGCTCATGACCTGTGTTCGGGAATGAACATGGTTTGACAGGGGTCAGTGGGGTGGGAGAGTACTGAGCATCCTAGGCATCCCATGTACTACAAAGGCTTTTCAGGATGGGTTTGAGGTGGCTAAGGACACTGCTAGATGAAACCGGTAATAAAAAACACAAAAGTGGAGAGTCTGCAGAAAAACGGATGCATGAACATCTAAGGTATTGAAACAGACCAACCGTAGGTCATAATAAATTATCAGGGGTGTGCTACTATGGTGAACGGCATCCATGTGTGGTTTTTAAGTGTATGTAATTAATAAAAAAGCACTTATTTATCGTGACCTAGCATTGGTCTATTTCAATACCTTAGATGTTCATGCAGCCGTTTTTCTGCAGACCATCCCAGGTACTGCTCTCTTCTCCAGAGGAGAGATGGCCAGCCATATCAGCCTTTGACAGCCACCAGGTGAAGGCCCAGTGGTATTTCAGGCAATGAGAGGCTCAAGGGGTGAGGCTGCATATCTGCAGGGCACATGCACTTCCACCCACATGTCCTGCACAAAGCATTAACAAACAGTGAGTTGTGGGAAAGGTTAGGTCTCGAGTTTAGAGACCAAACTTACAATACACATGCAGACACTCTGCAATTAAAAGGGGAAAAGTGCCATTTAATAAAATGGCAGAAATTGTATAGTCAAAAAGTGGTGTTCTTTGGAATTCACTGCCAGAAATAGCAGTGGGAAGTTCTATGATAAATGAGTTCAAATGAAAGCTTGAAAAATCTTGCAGTCAAAAGGGACTTTTTGAATACAGTTTAATTTTAGGTGAGCAATATGGACAAGTGTCTTCTAAGCTCTGTTATAACCTATAATGTCCTGTTGTGATGCTGTGGCAGTGGTTGTGGAGAAAACTGAAATAGGGATCCGAGAGCAAAATGATGCCTTGAATGCCTTCTTGGACCTGTACCACTGCCTGGATGCCTGGAGCCATCTGAATGCACTGGAGCCAGGAGGATGGCCCTCCCCCCTCTTCCCTCCCATGGGGGGGATCCATGAGGGATTCATTCTAAGTTAGGTCTGGGAGAAGTGGGTGCTAGCTGAGGGGAGATAGGGACAGAAGCTGAAATAGCTAGCATGAGGAGTAAAATACTATATGAAAAAAAAGAAATTTAAAGTGTTCTTCTTGATGGGGTAGAGTCTACAAACAGCAAGGAAAGACATTCATTACCCTCTCGGGTTCTCCAAAGAGGTAGCAACCAAAATCAAGGGGAAAAAAGTGGGATTTTAAGCAGTACAGAGAAACACATGCAGAAATGGACAGGGAGGAATATAGGAACAAACTCAAGAAGGCAGGAAAAGCAATTCGGATGGCCAAAGCCCAAACAGAGGAAAGAATGGCACGAGGGGTTAGAAAGGGAGATAAAATTTTCTGTAGATACATAAGAGAAAAAAGGAAGAGTAAAGGGGGAATAGTCCGACTAGCAACAAGGGAGGGCCAGCTGTTGGAGAAAGATGAAGACTAAACCGAGCTGTTAAACAAATTCTTCTGCTCAGTCTTTACAATAGAAGATATTGGCAAAGGACCTACACTAAGTAAGACAGAGCAGGATTGTGGAGGGGTAGACACAAGCCCCTTCATGAAAGAGAAGGTCTTAGAAGAGCTAAACAAACTTAAGGTGGATAAAGCCATGGAGCATGATGATATTCACCCCAGAATATTAAAAGAGCTTCGGGAAGAAATAGTTGCACCACTAGCTGAGCTGTTCAATCTATCTCTGGAAAGCAGCAGAGTACCTCAAGACTGGAAAAGGGCAACAGTTGTGCCCTTCCACAAAAGTGGAAGCAAGGAAGAGGCAGAAAACTACTGCCCAGCTAGCCTGACCTCTATAGTGGGAAACATTATGGAGACATTACTAAAGGAGAGAGTAGCTGACTACCTAAGTGGGATGGCAGTATAGCCTAGAGGTTAGAGGAACAAGCTGCGAATGAGCTTGGTACATCCAGCAGACCAGACCTGAGTTTGATTCTCACAACCTCCACTTGCATACTGTGTGACTCTGAGCAAGTCACTTAACTGCACAGTGCTCCCAGGTCACCTCTGAAAACAGGCACTTGTGCCTAGTGGGCCTTACCCGGTTACCAAAGACTAAAAATAAAAAAATTAAATAAAGCGAACTGGAAAACCTGACCCCAAACAACATGGCTTCACATCAGGGCTCTTGTGCCAAACAAACATGATTGATTTCTTTGATTGGGTTACCATAACATTGGACCAGGGTGGGGCAGTGGACATGGTGTACCTAGACTTCAGCAAGGCCTTTGACACCATTCCCCACAGAAGACTTGCTAACAAACTAGAACACACAGGAGTCGGACAGAAAATAGTAAACTGGATTAGAAACTGGCTGCAGAATAGGACCCAGAGAGTTTTGGTCAATGGGGAATTATCAAGCGAGGAAGGTGTGATCAGTGGCATTCCACAGGGATCAGTGCTAGGTCCAGTCCTCTTCAACATATTCATCAGTGACATCACTAATGAACTGGAGGGGAAGGTTTGCCTGTTCTCAGATGATACAAAGCTCTGCAACAGGGCAGATACACTAGAGGGGGCGTTAGGTATGGAAGCTGACCTAAGGAGACTGGAAGAATGGTCCAGAAATTGGCAGTTAAAATTTAATGCTAAGAAGTGTAAAGTAATGCACCTGGGGAAGCAGAACCCAGGAAAAAAGTACATACTAGAAAGGCATCAATTAGAGGAGACAAAGATAGAATGAGATCTAGGTGTGATCATTACCAGTGACTTAAAGGTAGGAAAACAATGCAAAAAAGCAGCGCAGAAGGCAACCGGTATCCTCAGATGCATAGGAAGTGGTATTATGAGCAGAAATCAGGAAGTTATCATGCCCCTCTACAGATCCTTGGTGAAGCCACACCTCGCGTACTGTGTCCAGTTCTGGAGCCCTCACATAAAAAAGGACATCAACCTTCTGGAGACGGTGCTGAGAAGGGCCACAAAGATGGTCCAGGGGCTGAATCATGATCCATATGAGACAAGACTCAAAGAGTTGAATTTATTCTCTCTGGAACAGAGAAGGAACAGGGGGACATGACAGAAGCATTTAAGTATGTCAAGGGAATTAACACAACTCAGAAGGAAAACCTCTTCCAGGAAAACAGGGCGGCGCGTACAAGAGGGCACAACTTGCGTCTGGTGGGAGGCAAGTTTAAAAGCAATTCTAGAAAGGATTTTTTCACCAAGACAGTGATAGATCCATGGAACAGCCTGTTACCAGAAGTGGTGGCATCAAAGACAGTAAGGGAATTCAAACTCGCTTGGGACAGGTAATGTGGGCAACTTAGGAAAGAAATATAATGTGGGGTAGTCACCTTGGGCAGACTAGATGGACCACACAGTCTCCATCTGCCGACACTTTTCTTATGTTCTTATCAGAGCTCCTGGTGACAGAGCAACAAATAGCTGTCCTTTCTTCAGGACTTTTCCACAGAGCTCTCACATTGCTGTAGAGTCTGTGCAGCAGTGAAGTGGAAACTTTCATATCTGAGTGCAAGACTGCTCTCCATTATTCTCCTCAGCTTCACATTCATGGTAATGTGGCCAAGTACCAGTCTGAAACACCTGAGGCAGTCAAGGACTTTCTTTGGTGTCATTGACCTGATTACCGCTTTCTCTCATCACCATTTGAGGGATGCCCAGGTCAGCCCATGGACATAGCTACAGACACTACAGCACTGGAAGGTCTAGAGGCCTACGATTTTCCAGCCTCGGGGGATGAGGGCCAGTGGATCAGGCAAAGGAAGGGGAGAGGGCATAAGCACTACAAGATAGAAGTATGCCTGCCTCAATGCTGCAAGACACTTGGACTGCCAGAGTACTCAGAACAGTGCCTCTGCACTCACATCCTCCGACGACAATGTGGTGGATTACCCTCTTGTTCTGACTTCAAATAGCTTCAAACCATTGGAATCAACTGGGTCCTCCACTGTGAAAGAATCTGTGCCTCCTGCCACCCATTCTTCACAGGCACTTCCTGACCTCACTTTCTTCTGCTGATACCATCCCCGTCTACAGACACCTGAACCTGGGCCAAATGGGCATCCACTCCGCCTGCGGCTCCACCAGTGTATCCACCACTTCCATCTACCCTGGTGGTGCCAAAAAGGCAACGATCCCTACTGAAACCCTCAGGCTGAGATAGAAACTGTGAGTACTGTCCTGATTTATCCTGCCACTCCTCTACTACTTCACTGGTTCTGCCTCCTCCCCCACCCCCACCGGACAAACTGTGATACTGGTTCACCTTTAGCATGTGGACTTGTATTGTTTCTTCATGGTGTGGTTGGAGTACATGGGGATCAGATTTGTTGAGGCCCTTCTGGGTGAATTTTCTGACTGTATTTCACAGGCAGGATGTTTTTCTCCTCCACCATTCTGCAGGATGTGGATATTGTTGGATGGCCAGCTTTTTCTGCCTAGGTCTCAGGACTACCTTCCTGCTGTTGTGTTTGCTCTGCTAATTTGAACTCTCACCATCCACCTTTCATGGCTCCTCCAGTACTGTGAACCACTTCTGGACCTTCTGGGTTCAGTTAATCCTATTTCTCCATTTATTAGGCGTTAGCAAGTCACAATACTGGGTATGACTGCATATAACAGTATACTGACTTTTCTGCATGGTGATTGATGGAGCCACTATATCCTTTGGCTTCTGAGTGTTAAATCTGCTGTTTTGATTTGGAGGTTTTGAATTGTTACCCATAATAATGTATTTGTCTCATAGCTAGTCTCTGGTGTCCCCCCCCCACTCCGGCTGGGAGTTGAGGTGTATCCTACTGTTATGATGCAGGTTGCTACACTTACCTCCTATCTCCCCCACTGGCTCCTGTAGTGGTTGCTAGCTAGCACTATCATTTGGAGCTGGGGAATGGACTTTACTATGCACTGTGAGGTGCCAGGCATTTTTTTCACAAGTGGCACCCAGGCTCAGCCTCCATGTTTTTTCTTGCTGCCCTACTGGGCCATCTACAGTGTCTCTCTCTCTCTCTCTCTCTCTTATGTGGGGATCTCCCTTTCTGGTCCTGGGTTAGGGTTGGCTCCCTTAGGAGGCTTATCAACCCCTGCTATCCCCTGCACTTTGCATTATCCTTCATTTTACATCCTTGGTTATGACCCCTTGATCCATGCCCAAGGCACTACTGGTTACTCCCCTTGTAGTATGTGTTGTTACACTTGTGGGCTGAGGCTGACCTGGGTAAGTGTTGTGGGACAACAGAGTGATGTTGTTGACTTTGGCACCAATGGCCAGTGGACTGCCTGCATGAATGTTAAGGATCTGCTGCCACCTCACTCCCTCCTGAAGACATTAGTCTGGAGTTGGCCTGTGGGAATGAGTGTTTGATCAAATTGATCTGTATGCCTCTTTGAAACATTTAGGATGCCCCTCACTACCAGGTCCACCTGCCTCATACTAGACCTGTTGGTTGAATAAGGGGTCTAACAACTGTTGTGCAACACTGTATCACCTGCGGGATGGATTTTTTTAGCTTTCCCTGATGATGCCCCAGTGGATGGGACCTGCTCCTTGGTAGATGGGACTTGCTCTTTTTGGTTCCCCTCATGTTGCACCTACAAAGTTGTGTCTTTAGTCATAATTTTAGTTTCCCCCTTTTTACTTAGCTCATGATCCAGGCAAATGCCACTTTTTTTTCTATTCCCTCTCCCCACTGTTTTCCCCTTCCCAAGTGCCTCCCTCCCCCTGGGGTGGGTAGGTGGGTGGCATCCTGCGTAATTGGGCATGATAATTTGTTCACACTCCTGTTGGTGTACTACCTTTCAGTGTTAAGGTGTTATATTTCTTCTGAGTATTGCTGATACAAGCTATAGCCTATGTCCTACTGTGTTTTACTCATTGTTGTGTCTCTTGTTTTTATCCCCTTCCATGGGGACCTGAGCCTTGGAGGTGTTCAGTTCTCCTGTTCCCAGGGAGCCTGTAGGTTTACTGGTACCACTTTGTGACTCTAGACAGTTCACTGCCTATCTAGCTCTACAGGAGGTGATGTACATTTATGTATGTGAGATTGGGTGTCTCCGATTTGTCACCCAGGAAATTACTGTATTTAATTGGGGGTTTCAGAACAAATGTTGGTATCTTCAGGAGGTGTCACTGCAGGGGCATATTATTCTCCTCGGGCTACCGTATGGGGCTATTGTTCAGTCACACTTTTTCACAATACCATACTGCCCTTCCTTCTCAGATGGCAAGCACGGGTCGTGCTTCTGAAGGAGACCAAGCTGTGCTCTGAGGAGGCCTCCAAGTTCTGCAGAGTGGATGGAACTGAAGATGCACAGCTGTGCCCTCACATTCAAGGCTGGGGTCTCTGTCCTCATTCAGAAAGTGTTTTGTTGGTCACTTGAGTCCTCTGCAAAATACACTGCAGGATTCTGGGTGGTGGCCAAATTTTGCACTCCAAAGGGGCCATTGACTATAGCTGACATTTATGAACCTAATCATGATTGCCCAGAAATATTTCCTTCCCTGCATAACTCACTCCTGCAGTTCCTGACTCCTGGTATCCCCTATTCCTGGGGGGGACATTCACCTTACCCTGGATGCCTACTTAGACAGAAATTCAGGGAACGCTGAACCCCACCGAAAGGTACAGGTGTCTGTTCAGGATCTAATGGCTACCCTCTCTGTAACTGACATTTGATGCCTGCGGCATCTCAGCACTTTGGATTACTCATACTTCTGGGCTAAGCATTCCACATCAAGCAGGCTCAATTTTTGGCTCACCTCTGCATTGACCTCCTCAATGGTGACGATGCCCTGGATTGCCCCCACTTATCTTTCTGATCATGTCCTAATTGAACTGCTGGTGGACAGGGGCCCACTGAGTCCCAAACCTGCTTTCTGGGTAGTATACTCCCTTATCCTGCAGGACACAGACTTCCTCCTGTGGTTGAAGAAGGAGGTTTCCATATTTTTCAAAATTAATGATAATGGGGTGACTACTAAGGCCACTCTGTGGGAAGCCTTAAAGTACTTTGAGTGGTTGTATAATAGGGTTTGCCATGACTCACCGTGCAAACATGAACAGGAGCAGACATCCCAGGAACCCACTCTGCCTACAAAAGAGGCTGGTCTTAAAAACTGTCCTCTTCCCTGGTTGCATTCCTCCCTGCTCCAGGAAGTGTGGTCTTTTCCAATGCAGCTTAATGCACTCGCTATACTGAAGGCCGAACTAGGAGTCCTGTGCTTAATGCACAGATATTGGGATGGGGTGAGAAAGTTGGCAGGCTTTTGTTATACAGTCTGTGTAAACAACAATCAGATAGATACATTCATGGGCTGTGTGACACAACTGGCACCCTTCATACTAAGCCAGAGATGGGTAATCAGCTCATGCACTCCTTTTATGGGAAGCTCTACTCTTCTCATGGGCAGCAGACTATGCTGGATCAGTTTTTGGAGCACCTGCCCCTTCCCACACTGTCTGCAGCCCACAAAGAGATGTTAGAAGTGCCTATTACTACTGCTGAACTTATAGCTGCCATTTCTGCTCTCTCACCCCACAAAGCTCCAGGTGGGGATGGTATCCTGATTGATTTGTACTAGATGGCCCCCTTTCTGATGTCTCCAATACTACAGACTGAATTTCAGAAATCTGCCTCCATTAATGCAGGAGGCAGTCATCACCATCCACCCTAAGGAAGGCAAAGGTGTTACAGTACCAGGTAGTTGTGGGCCCATCTCATTCATTAATGCAAATTTATTTATTTATTTAAAAATTGGTAACCAGGAAAGACACATTGAGCCAAGGCTCATTTCCAAATGTGACCCAAGGGAGTGGGGAATGGGAGCACAGACATAAAGAGCATTGCAAACATAAAAAATACATAAGCAGTCCAACCAAGGTGATTAAGTGAAAAGTACTGCATGAATTAACAACAGCATGTAATCTAGAATTGAATAAAATGAACAGTGCATGGATTCTTACATAGATACAATGAACAATGCATGCTAAGGTGCATGAAATATGCACTGCACTGATTTGACAGCAAACTGAGGGCCAGGAGCATAATTAGCCCTGATTTAGGGAGTCATACATAGGTGGGAGGAGAGGAAAAACTGTGAGAAAAAGTTCAGAAGATTAGAGAGAGGGAGTGACAGGTACAGGGGAGAGCAGGCATGTGTCTTTGCAGGCACCTAAAGTCATGGAGTGAGTGGCAAAGACAAAAGGAAGAGGGGAGTAATTTCTAGAGGGAGTAGAGATGATAGAAGAAAGCAGCTTGCCCAGCACATGAACATGGATGAAGAATGGAGAAGGTATGAGAATCCTTGGTGCATAGACAGTAAGAAGGGGGGAGGGAGTGCGGAGAGGTAGGAAGGAAGAGTCTAGCCAAGACATTAGCTACCAGACTGGAATACATTTTCCCCACCCTTATTCATCCATTTTTGGTAGGCTTTGTTAAGGGCATCTCAGTTTGGACCACAATAGAGCCCTCTTTTCTCTGATGCACCTGGCCTCATCTGCCCCCCACTCTGGCCACAGAAGTGGCTATAGATTTTGAAAAAGCCTTTGACTTGATGGAGTGGGGGAGCCATCATGCTATTCTGGCTTGCATGGGATTTGGTCCACAGTTCAGGGGCTGTATTTAAACTTGTACATGCAACCTTCAGCTGGGGTGCCCACTAATTTGCCACTCTCTCAGCCATTCTTATTGATAGGTGCACATGTCAAGGCTGCCCCCTGTCCCCAGTGCTGTTTTCCCAGCTATAGAGCCACTAGCCATTGCCATTCAGCAGCACCTGGATCTACGGGGCATTCAGGCTGGCAGGATGGACTGTGGCACTTTGATATATGCCAATGATTGCCTTGTTCTACTTCAGAATGCAGTTAAGGTGATCCCTGCTCTTCTTGGAGTTCTGCAGTACTTCCAAGTTATTTAAGACCTTAAAACCAACCCTACCAAAACAGAGGTGCTTCCATTGAATGCTAGTGGTACCCCAGCGATGGTCACTTCCTGGGGGTTACACTGATCCCCTAAGGGGAATCAAGTATCTAGAGACAAA
This sequence comes from Neoceratodus forsteri, assembly GCA_016271365.2. Classification (NCBI taxonomy): domain Eukaryota; kingdom Metazoa; phylum Chordata; order Ceratodontiformes; family Ceratodontidae; genus Neoceratodus; species Neoceratodus forsteri. The sequence goes on from CM057458.1 coordinate 1,093,498,052, forward strand.
AAAACAAAGTGCTGCATCAGCATGTGGTCTGAAAATAAAACAAAATGGTAATATTAAATGCACGCTGAAAATAAAAAACAGAGTTAGAATCAATGTTTCAACCACAGGTCTTCTTCAGGAATTATGTAAAAGAGAAAAAAGCAAAGTTAGTGCATAGGTAAGGGGAAACAAGTGATATATGAGAGGAAAGAAAATAGAGAGAGGCTGTAGGAGAAAAAGTACTAATAGGCAAGGTAAGAAAATAATCTGAAAAAAGGTGATGGGTATGCCTGCACACACTTCCATCCACTGTGTGTTTGTGTGTGTGTGTGTGGTGGGCATACTCACATGGGCATTCTGGCCATGATTGTGGGGAATGTGGTGAGGATTGCGCAGCTGCATGCTGTACTGGCTGAGGAGTAGCAGAACTGCAGGAGCATTGATATGCTTGCCCTCTTTTGAGAACAGGTATGCCATTGTTGCCTGTGCAAGGGGAGAAGACATTGTAAAACACTGTTTTTTTAACCAACACTCTTATCAGACCGCCTTGTGCTGTGGGAGAAATAGCTGAGTAAACCCAACTCTGTGGTTCTTATACCAGAATTGAAGTCCAAACAGTAGCGGAGTCATCTGAGTTAAAGGATTAGTGGGGCAACCCTGCGGAGGGTCAGACGCTGGGTCTTTGCTCAGTTAAGCATTACATTTTCCCCTGTACCTGCAGGGCCAGCATGTTTTGTGAAGCAGGCTGCTGTACTGTACAAGGAGACTATTTTTACATCCTCTACACTCTTTATTATTTTTCTTTTTTTGTTGCAATATATTTATCATGCTAGTATGCTAAGTTAGTATTGTATAGGGCAAGGAGAAATTTGAAAGCGAAGAAGTTTTAATCGCTAAGTGGTAAATAGATTTTTAAAAAGAATTCCTTTTTAACTATTTTTATGTGTCATTGTCATTGTCAGGTGAATCGTTATAGTCATGGTGTTCAATTCAGGAAGACAGCAAGAATCACAAAATATTGTGTAAAACACCCTGAGGTGCTGTTTTATTGCCAGGTTTGTACAGATGGCATTTTCAGAAGTAAACTTTTATCAGGTTACTATAAGAAAAACAATAAAAAGTATGGGCTGGGAGTTTAGCTAGGAGACCTCTCACTAAAACACTGTAGTTGGACCTTACATTGCCCTCTAGAGACCAGGAACTGAACCCATCGCATGGTATGGTCACCCTGCCAATACCCCCTGGGTTTCTTCAAGTTCCTCTGCAGTCTGAGTATCTGCCCACTCAGGCCTCTGCAGCTTCTCACCAGTCTGAGTCCTCTCCCTTTGGTAAATTCCAGGTGAGCAGCTTCTAGCATCCAGGTAGCCCAAACCTGACCTTTGGAGGTCCAGGGCCAATCCCAGGCCACAGTGATTCCTCCTTGCTATTAGGCTTTACAGGACTTTCAACCTGAGCTCCACCTTAAGCTTGCCTCACCTTCACCTTTGGATAACCAGGAACTCAGTAATTCAACACTGCATGACTCTCATGTTTGGCTGCTTCTCTGGTTCCACACTGCTTCTCCCTGAGGTTCCTTTCTGCTCCTCAGCCCAAAGTAAATCTAAAACTGTAAGTTACCTGAGCATCCCTTATATAGAGCTCAGGTGTCACATGATTTATCAGTCATGTTCTATTAAACAATTAAAGGAATACCAGATTTATAATTCACACAACTGCATTATTTTCAAAGAAATATACAGGATACATATATAGGGGCAATTGTTACACAATGCTAAACGCCTTACAAAAGCATAAACACAAGAACATATAAATATCCTTTTCAGAAAGTACATTCCTCTAAACTAATCACTTCCTGGCAGGACAAGATCCAAGCCTTCCCTATATACTAATGCAATTAATGGCCAGCCCTTCCCTAAGGTAACACCTTTCTAAAATGGCTGCAGCTGCTGAGACAGCAGCAGCAGAAGCACAGACCTAGAAGCTTCTGAACTCCCAGCTTCCAGGTACAAACTAGCTTTAAAAAGCATAGATTCTTCTAGAGATGAACTCAACCTTTAACTGTTATCCTGCATGTACTTTTATAGTTTATACACATCTCTTTTTTAAAGCTATCAAATGCTTCCTTATATCATGTTTTGTTTCACAAAATATAGTCTCAACTGTTTCCCAAATCATCAGCAGCCTGTAAACAACAAACTATTTAGCTTTGGGTATATTTGCCTGGATTTACTGCTCAGCACTTTGTTACACTTGTACTTTGGGGGGGGGGGTTGCATCCTCCCATTACATAGCCAATCTGCCATGCTCAGAGTTTCTACAGCAAGGAGAACTTTATTCATTTGTTAGCTGGCAGATTACACCCCTTGGGCAGTTTCTTTTACTCTTATTAAAAAGCAAACCCCTTATGTAATACTTCTTATGATGATCTCTATATACCAGCATGCCACATTCTTTTTTTTTTTGGGGGGGAGGGATTTTAGAACATGAACTAGATTGAAGACTACCCTGATAGTGGCCAGCTAGCAAGGCTCAAAGATAAACAAAACATAAAGTACAACAAACTTACATAGAGGAAGGAAAGATTAACTACAACTTTATTTTACTTCCAGGGACTACTGCACGCTATACATATCCCTAATTTGGCATCATGGGGTAAACTTTGTTGAAGCTGAGCTGCTTTATCCATCAGTACAGTTTTCCAACTGGGGTAGGGACACCCACCCTATCACAGTTATATTGGCCAGTGATTTTATATGATTTAAAACTGGAGGCTGATTGTTAAATATCCGGCTGTGGTTAAATGCTCATTGCTTATAGTTGATTATGCCAATTAAATGCTTTGAAACTACATAAATTGAAGTTACAACCTCGAGTTAGATGCTGACAGTAGTTGATTGATTAGTTAATTAATTGGCCAATTATTGTTATCCTGTGGATGTGTTGGTTCACCTCAGGAGGATAAAATGCATGCATGGCATTCTTACTCCAACTTCATCATTTTTTTGTTACTGAGGACTGTGGGCTGTGGGGAACGCTGTTGGAGAATGTCACTTTTATTTCCTGTTACTTAGAAGTGAAGAACTTCTTTAAAAAAAGTGTATCCTGCCTGTGAAGTTGACAAAAAGAAGCTTTTCCTTTAGAAAAGTAAGCCTAAATTTATTCCTTCTAGTGTACATTGAGCCATGTACTTAACTTGTACAGGATTGCAGGTTTGGCTGATCTTGATATCTACATGGTCACCTGTTAAATGTAGGGTTTCATTTCATTCCATTTTCCAAAGCCATATTGAGATTTACTTACTTTGATAATACTATATGTGCTTGTTTATGCTTGTATTAGTATAACACACATTTTCAGTTTGCAGATTTGTGGCTTGCCATTTACTTTATGTTATAGTTTTAAGATTCATTTGCTATCTTTAAAATTGACATGTTAAAACTTTAGGTATATTACCATTCATATAAGTAATATAAGTTTTTTTTAATTACTACTTTATCTACTGGTACATATATTGTTATATAATTACAAATATACAGAATGTTTAGGGGGTACACATCTGTACACCTACTTCAGGTATAGACCTCGATATTATCCACATTGTCTTCTTTTCACACTTTTAGTGTACTACAGCAAGCACGGAGTAACCACCTAAAATGAGGAAAAAGCACAGCATGGACTAGCAGAAAATACAGAAAATGGATCAAGCTCTGCTCATTGATGAGAACATGAACTGGAAAGACTGCTGATAACAGAATATAAAAGCTTGTAGAACTGTGAAATGCAGAACCAGGCAGAGAAAGTAGGGGAAGAGGGCAAAATTGGTCATTTTCTGATTAATTTGGAGCAACAGCCCAAGAGCCCGAGTGCTATACCTATGAACATATCCAGTGGATTTCCCTCTGAAAGCAGGTGAATTTTTCCAAAAGAAAATAAAAACAAACATTTTGGACAAAACAGTCTGTAAAGATAGTAAAGTAAACTTTGAATGAGACTTTTTTTGAAAATGCTCTATTTATTTATTTGCCTACCATTTTCCTACTATTTGTCAAATTTTTATTTGATATAGATCAAACTTACATTTTGATTCTACACATTTCTTGAGATTATCTAAGATAGATGTGGTATGTGGTATGTGGTATATGTGGTGCATTTATTGATATCTAAGCTATGTGAATAATATAAATCAATTTCTAGTACCGAACACCTTAAAATAGAGGAACTGAAAGTGTGGTGTGTAAAATCTGAGGATCTGACTATTATTGATACTGCTTATTAAATCCCCAAAGTATATATCCCCTTACTGATTGTTTAAGGTAAAATTCCAGAAATATTAGAAAAAAAGAAATTAAGAACTTATACCAGAAAAGTTACTAAAAAACAAGATTTAACTAAAAGAAAACCCTAAGATTACTCAGTTTTTGAGACCAACAGATAACCTCCTAGAAATAAGTGGGAATAAAAAAAATTGTAAAAGATAACTTCAAGACCGGCCCAGTGGCACTGAGGGTTGAGGCACTGGATACCACACCTCGCACCACGTGGGCAACCCATGTTCGGGAGCGAGTGCGGGCCACTGGGGTCAGCAGGGGAAGAGAAAGATCAAGCATCCCAGGGACAGCTATCCTTCTCTGGAGAGGATGGTGACCAGCTGTTGGTGCATGCCTGACCCCTAGTGGAGGCTGGGGGTTGGCACACCAATGCTGCAGACAAGAGAGTCATAGGTGGGGCTGAAACTTGACAGGATGTGCACAGGAGCATGCGTGGTACCATTGCTGACATTATTGCATGCTCCACCCCTGAGGGAGCAAACCAGGAGGAGAAATAACTCCCAGCTGAATGAGGGAGGGAGCTCACAGGTCCTGTCCCCAAATAGCCATGGTGCCAATCACATTACTGGATCCATTCTTCAGTGGGGTTTGGATACCCCTGCTGACCCTGCCGGGGGGTAAGTCCTGGAGGTAGACGGTCGGCATTGGTTGGTGGATGTTGGAGGACAGAACTGGGGCTCCTTCCTGATCAAGAACCATGGAGCAAGGTGCCAAAAAGTAATAGCAAAAAATATATAACTTAGGTTCATAGGTTGTATCAGAGCATAGAAGACATAAGTCCATATAGCTCGCCAGTTTGCTAACAATACCCATGTATGCCTTTATTAATCAAATAAGAATCTAGCCTGTTTTTAAAGGTATTCATAGTAGGACTTGTCACTACTTCACATGGGAGTGTATTCCAAATTCCTGTAGTTCTAATACTAACCAATTTTCCCTTCTTTTAGTATTATATCTATCTTTATACAATTGGTAACAATGTGCCCTAGTATCAGATGCTTGTTTCCTTAATTTTAAGTCTAGTTGCTCCCTTAATTGGTCATCACTAAGTGCTCTAAATATTTGGCACATGTCCCCATGTAATCTATGATACTCCAGTGAATATAGTCTGAGTTTTTCCAATCTCTGTTCATAATTCAAACCCTGAACTTCCTTTATGCCCTTGGTTGCCCTTCTCTGCAGCCTCTCCAAAGCAGCAACTTCCTTCTTATAACCTGGTGCCCAAAACTGAACACAGTACTCCATATGCGGGCGTACCAGTGAGGTGTACAATGGCAGCAATACTGCTTTATCATGACTTGTAATATGCTTGCGTATACAGTGTTGTATTCCACTTGCCTTCCTAACCACCTGGTTACAATGAAATCCAAATTTTAGTTCATTGTCAACTCTTATTCCCAGGTCTTTTTCATCCTGTACTACCCTCAACTCACTGTTACCTAGTTTGTATTTATAATGCAAGTTATTCTTGCCCATATGCATAACAACACATTTATCAGCATTAAATGATGATCTCTTGGTTTTTGCCCATTCTTCCAATCCTGTAAGTGCTGTTTGCAAAATAGTAGCCTCATTAATATTATTGACCGAGTATCCCAGCCATGTGTCATCCGCAAACTTTGATAGCCATACCCCATCATTGACACTCATACTAGAAATATATATATTAAAAAGGCATGGTCCCAACACCGATCCCTGAGGTATCCCACTTGACACTTCCACCCACTCTGAACATACTCCTCTCACACATACTCTCTGCCTCCTATCCCTCAGCCAAGCCTCCACCCAAGAAGAAACTTTATCATGGACCCCCATATCCCTGAGTGCTCCTATTAGTTCTTCATGTGGCACCTTGTCAAATCCCTTTGCAAAATCAAGGAAGACAACATCCACTGAGTTGCCTATATCCAAGGCTTTGTTGACCTTACCATAGAATTCTAAAAGGTTTGTCTGACATGATCTGCCCTTAGTAAACCAGTGTTGTGACCTATCAATGATACCCTTGCTACTCAGAGAATCAAGGATTTGGTCCTTGATTATAGTCTCCAAGATTTTACCCAAGACTAAGGTCAGGCTGATAGGAAGATTATTTTCAACTTTTTGATGAGATCCTTTTTTATGTATTGGTATGACCAGTGTCTGTCTCCAATCAGCAGGCACTTCAGACGTATCCAGGGATTTTTGGAAGATGTAAGTTACTGGGCCTGCCAATTCTTGTGCCAGTTCCTTAATAACTCTTGGATGGATTCCATCCAGTCCATGTGCTTTATTAGGATTTATATGCTGAAGCCTTTGAGCTACATTGGGGATGTTTAACGTAATGCTAGATCCCTGTGACATATTTCGCTGTTTAGTTGGTATACAGTGCCCCTTATTAAAGACTGATGCAAAATATACATTACACAAATCTGCCATTTCCTGATTATCTGAGGTTAGACAGCCAGCTGGATCTTTCAGGGATGTAATGCTACTATTGTTTCCCCTTTTAGAGTTAATATAAGAATAAAAGGATTTATAATTATTTTGTACTTTGGTTGCTAGTTTGTATTCATATGTCTTTTTTGCTAAGGTTATTGCTTTTGGTATTTTTTAATTGTTCTTTATATAGCTCCCAACAAACCTTGTTATTACTCTTTTTTGCCTTTAAGTAAGCTATATTTTTTTGCTTAATTAGTTCTCTAACTGGGGGAGTCAACCATAAGGGAAGAGATTTTTGGAATCCGTTATATTTCTTTTTTATTGGAACATGCCTATGGACCAGTGTGCCAACTGTATTGCTCAATGTACTCCACATTTCTGATAATGTTAAGTTAGCAAATTCATTTTGCCAGTTCCAAGCTGTTATCTCATTTTTCATTAACTTAAAATTTGCTTCATCATACATGTGGATGATTGTACTCCCTTGAGTGATTTCCCAAGTTACTCAAATATTCAAAGCTGACCATAGCATGATCGCTTGATCCCAGTGGAGGCAGTGCTATACAATTATGAATGCTATTTCTTATATTGCTTAACACCAGATCTAATATGTTTTCCCCCTAGTACTATCAACTACATGTTGATCTAATCCAGCCAAACTGAAAATCTCTAAATATTTGGTTTCCATGGGTGTAGGAGTTTCTAATGTATCCCATTTAATTCCTGGGAGATTGAAGTTGCCCAATAATATTGCATTTTTTGCTGCAACCAACTGTTTAGTAAAATCTAGTAATATAAGGTCATCAGAATTAACAATGGATGGTGGTCTGTACACTAGACCCAAATTAATAGTGGGATCATTGGGTGGTAAGATCTTAATCCATAATATTTCTGAATTACCCCAGCTAGCTGTTTCTATATTCTTCGATGTTATACTATCCAAAATGTACAGTGCTACCCCACCTCCTCTGGAAAATTTTCTGTCCTTTGTGTATAGTGTATATTCAGGAATTTCTATACCCCAAGTATCTTTATCATTCCACCAGGTCTCAGTAATAGCACAAACATGTATTTGGGAAGAATGTAATATTAATTTTAATTCATCCATTTTATTCGTAATACTTCTGGCATTAACTAATAAAAATTTCCAGTGTGTCTGTGTATCTTTGAAATAATGGGCTTGGATTTTGTGTTGCCCCTCCTCCCCGAAGGCAGTTTAAATGAACATCTGTAATGTATCTCAACTTTTGGGCTAGCACTCATTTGCCATGTTTATTTAAATGCAATCCATCCTGTGCAAACAGGTGAAAGTCCTGGAAATCCTGCCATTAAGCAATGTAAGCATGCCCTTCCCTGTAACACCACCTCTTTAACCACCCATTTAGTCTCTGGATATCTTTATTTAACATATCATTGGCCCTGGGGACAGGTAATAGTCCCAAGATTATTAAATCACATCCTCTGTTGCTTAAATAGGTGCCCACATATTCGTAATTGCTTTGAATTTCAGGTAGTCCAATTTTCCCAACGTCATTTACTCCTATGTGCAATATTACAACAGGTGCAGATGTATTCTCCAATAAACCTGGTATCAGCTGTTTGATATCCCTAGTACCTGCTCTTGGCAGTACACTGACTGTAGTGTATTCATTTTGATTTTTACATAATATGTTATCAGTGTTGTGCAGCATTGAATCCCCTAGGTACAATAAATCCCGAGAAGCATTTTTTTTATCTTGGGATTAATTATATTTTTACCCTCTTCCTGAGCTGTACTAATGTTAGTACAAGTTATTTGCTGTACCTCAGGGATCATCTGGTTGATAAACTGGGGTTTTTGTTCACTAGCTTCTACTGGTGCAAGAGCTTGATACCTATTGGGGTAAGTATATTTGAAGAGCCCCCCCAATATTCCTTCTTCCCTTCTTACTTGTTTTTGATTTATCAACTAGGCACCATTCCTCAGCTTCTTGTATACCTGGACATGCTGCTGATACACCTGTATCATGTAAACATGCTTCTACAGCTCCGTCTGCCAATGAATCAATAAATAGTTCCAGTGTTGTGATTTCTACATGTGTTTTAATCCTCTGTTTCAGTATATCAACTTCTAGCTGGAGTTCCCCTATCAACAAACACTTCTCACATACATATTCATCTAGGCCTTCCCCTGATTTGAACATTTGGCACTTAATGCAAACCATTTTAACTATTATTCTTACTTGTTGCAATATGTGATGCTTAATGTCCAGCCATCCAGCAGACACAGCCGACACAAGCCAATGCGCGTGTCTCTGCGCGCAGTGATGTGCGCCCTGCTCGCACTCACCCTGCTCAGTGCAGAGGCAAGTTTTAAAGCCCCTGTGACCTGTATGTGACTTCCGCGGTCACGCTGTCCCTCGCTAGCAAACTAGCGAATTTTAAAACAAATTTTGCTTAGACGCAAGCCCCAAGCATATAAAGGAAGCCAAAAGGTGTATTAATGCAGGATTCGATAAAATAAGCTTGATTAGGCACTTTTGTAGTTCGGCCTACTGCTGTGGAAAACTACAGTGCCCCCTTCCTACTTCCTGCTTAGTAGGGCTCCAATATAAAACATATACAGCGTGTTATTTCAAAATGTTTCACAATCAGGCTTTTTAGTACCCAAATTTAACCCAGGACACACACAAAAGGTATATTGCTGCTGTTATTTTTCAAACTGAGTATGATCTCCTCACCTGTAATTAAATTAAAGGGAGACCAAGGGGATCAAATACATCCATTACTTGCTGAAATTAGAAACCTTGAGGAAATAAGTGAGGATAACATGAGGAGAGAACAATTGGAAACCCCCCATAGATATGACAGGTCTTGTATTACATATATCAGACCTTGATGTACCACCAAATTTAAGAAGTAATGAGGAAATGCTGGAAGAAATAAATAGCAAAAACAATAGTGAGGAGATCTCAGACTTGGTTGGGATATCTAAGGACAAAATTGTAATAAGTGTGGGAAGTGTCAGAAATGTATAAAAAAGGGGGGGGCTAAGTCCAGGAGCTGTGACTAATAAAAATCATATAAAGTTAGAATAATCAATTAGGAGAACTCTAACTAAAAGGGAGGCAAATTTAAAAAATTTTGACTCCGTTCTCACTCCATATATGAATAAGCATAACGGTAATAGACAAGCTGGTGAGCAAGGTAATGCAGCCCATGTGGAACGATGGATAAAAAGACTGATCAGAATGGGAAACAACATATGGTGAGAATAACTTAGATGGTAATAACCAGCTGCTGATTAAGATCAATGATTTAAAAAAAGAAATACAGTTTGGAAACTCACAGCTCATGGAACTAGTTGCATTTTTTGTACATTCATTGATTTTTACTCTAAAGCACCAATTCCTAATGTGATGTCTAAGTACAAAGAAGAAGTGGGTAATGATGAAAGGCTGGAGACTGAGAAACAGGTAGAAGGGCAGATAATAGAAATGGAGAAAAATAAAAAGGCAAAGATAATAATAACAAAGGGACTAGGGAGTTGATACAGAAAAATAGACAACATGAAGAAGATACATTAATAGAAGTAGAGAACAATAAAAAAGCAAAAAAGAACAAAAATAAGGAAAGACAAGAAATCAATACAAAAAAACTACTGAAGAAATTGGGAATAAGGAAATAAATGAAACAGACTTACTAATACAAGAACTCAAACAAGGAAAAGCTGATTTAGCAAACAAAATTGATCCATCAGGTAACAAAATAGAATCCCCCCCCCCAAAAAAAGAAAAAAAAAACAATGGAACCATTGCAAGATAAAATAAATGAGACTACTGACACAAATAAAAAGGAATATGTAAAAGAAAAATCAACAATATAGGTAAGAGTAAAAAAAGGGGGGGCAAAGGGTAAAAAAAGTTACATTTCCAGATGCAAATACCACCTAGCTCATAAGGGGGAAGTAGCCAGGTTAAATAAAGATAGGAAAGAGCACTTAATCAAGTCTGGTGATATGTTGCCCATAATATTCATCAGAGGATTACCAAAAACTAAAAAGAAAATCCATATTTACTTAAATGGCTGTCTACAATTTAATTAAAGGCATCACATGAGGAAAACTAGGATGGGTAGATATTAAGACAACATATAGGTACACAGCAGAACCATACAGAGGCTTGGTATGTGTAGTCCTAAGTAATGCTGAAAAAAGGAAACAGTTGATATAAGCTAAGGATGATTTTAATGATATTGGGATAAACATGGATGCCACAAAGAGTACTGTGGTAAATGAGGAACAAACACAGGTAATAACGAATAAAAAATGAATATGTAAAGCAAAACAAAAAGGACTACTATCAAAACAACCACGTATCACTGCCTTTTTAAAACCAAGAGAAATGGAACATAGATTAGCAGGCAAAGAGAATGAAGAATGATGTACAAGGGGAAAAAAATAACATGGGGTGCATATAAACAGTAGTGACATCTTAGATTTAGAAAGTGAATCAGATAACACTATGGATAGCACTGAAGAGTCCACATCAAGTGATAGCTTGAGTTCAAACAGTACTATAAGCATCTCCAACTCTTCTAACTGACTAACCAATACATGTAAAAAAAAAGCATAGCTACAAAAATCCTAAATTGGAATTTCACTGGTTTAGTAAATAAAGTAGAAGACAAAAAATGGGTTTCATGGAAAATAACTTTATCTGTTATAAGGTTTCAAGAAACTTGGTGTAAAAATAATAAAGTAGATGTACTAGACAGATATAGAACTTGGCCAATTCCAGCTTTTAAAGACAATAAATATGGTAGAGCAAAGGGTGGGCTAGCAGTTTTTGTAAGTAATACATTACATCTATGTTGTTTGAAGTCCAGTCTGTATAATAGATTTTATATGCACATAGTATTTGTAAATGGCAATATCTTTTTGCACTATTCAATATTTATATCCTTCCATCCGCTACTTTAAAAGATTTCCAAGATATACTTAGCAGGATAAGCTATGATGTAGAGGCAGTAAAAACTAGATTCCCAAACATATTAGTTTTTATGGCAGGAGATTTTAATGCTAGAGTGGCATCTGAAATAGAAGGAAAAAAACATTGATTGGTGTACTGATGACACCATAAATATTCCACTTAGACAGTCAAAAGATAAAAAATTAAATCCCAGAGGAAAAAGTGTTCTAACATTTTTAGACAAAAACACATTGAGAATCTTAAATGGGTGATCTAAAAAAGATTGGCAGGGGGAAATAACCTTCCCATCAATTACTGGTGGTAGTGTCCTGGATCTATGCATCATTGATGCTATGGATTATATTAGAGTCACCAGTCTAGAAATATTTAAAGTATGAGAAAGTGACACTTTCCGATTTGTGCAGAAATAGATCTGGAACTACAAACACACCAAATGAATTTAAAAGCTGAAAAAGAATCAAATAATATGTGTATACAGCATGGAAAAAAAATGAAATCCTTATGTTAAAACAGCAACAGACATATTAATCACTAGTAAAGACAATATGAACTTTCTGGATAAGTTAAACAACTGTGAACGTGTGGATGCAGATGGTAATATTCAGATATTTTCTAAACTTATGCAAATATTTCAATTAAGTTTAACTAAGAAACCTCAAATTATCTGAAATACTGATGTTGGGGGAAAAATATGGTATGATGAGTGTAAAAGTTTACAAAAAAAGATAAATAAAGTGGGTAGACTTTTAGGAAAACGTATTTTACTGTCAGTATTGTTAGCCCTAAAAAACATGACATTAGAGTGTAAAAAAATGATACAACTTAAAAGAAACAACTATAAAAAATCTATCTGGGAAACACTACAATATGCACTCTGGGAAAAGAATATGTAGACCTTCTGGACAATGGTTGCGTTTGGATGTAATGAAAATGATCTTAGATATAATTTGCAGTGTCTTATTGCAGCAAATGACTGGGTAAAACATTTTAAAGGAATTTACAAAGGGAAAAATGAAAACATTTTAAATTGCAAAAATGAAAATATGAACTTATTGAATAGAGAAGAATATAGCATTACAGTACAAGAAGGGATCATTCCAATAAAATCACAAAAATGAAACCAAAGCTGCTGGCATAGATGCTATACCTATCAAAATATATCAATATAAACCTGATTTGTGGGCTAGTTTACTTGCACCCATATTTACTTTAATAAGCACATACTTAATTCTGCCATCTCACTGGAATATCAGTATAGTTGTGGCACTTTTTAGAAAAGGGAATCAACAAGACCCGAAGTGTTATAGACCAATTTCCCTCCTACCAATAATATAAAAAATATATACAAAGATAATCCTTGAAAAAGTTCAGATATAGGTAAGCAAAAATAATATAACATCTAAATTCCAATGTGGTTTCAAAAACAAAATAGTACTTTAGATCTGATGTTTACATTGCAATATATTTTGGATATATATGTGGCCAGAAAAAAAAAGGGATGATCTATGCCTGTTTCATTGATATAAAATCTGATTTTGACTCTGTAAATAGAAGCTTGTTATGGGAATCCCTTAAAAGTTTAGGGATAGACAGTAAATTACTGTCAATACTGAAGCTACTCCATACTGACACTTCAGCTCAGATCAGATTTAGTGCAGATGGCATATTAACAGAAGAAATATCTATCCATACAGGGGTCAAGCCAGAGAACTGGCAGCGAACACCAGGAAGAAGGAGCTGCTGTTGTGACTGGACTTCTCTACTGGGACTAAAGAAGTAGAACTCTACTACTAGGACCTTCAATTTAGGGTAAAAAAAAAGTTAGTATGTTTGTCCGAGTTGGCTGAAGTGAATTGTTATCTGTGCAGTTATCTAGGTGTTAGTCTCAGGTGGCTGAAGGGGATTGTTATCTGTGCAATTTAACTAAGTGCAGAAAGATCTGTTAAGTAGGGAGAGTGGCTTAGCTAGAAGGAAGCCAGGTTAAAGCCAGATTTAAACACTGGCCTAGAAAGCGTCTGCCAGAGAACTGGCAGAGAACATCAGGATGAAGGAACTGCTGTTGTGACTGGACTTCTCTACTGGGACTATAATGCCCTCTTCCCTCCCCTCCACTCCCCCACCCAAAGCCAGTTCTACTTTTATAGGCACAGGATTTGACTGACAACAGGAACTTCCTGTTTGGGAGCAGGAAGTGAGTGATCACAGAGCCACCAAAGACTCACCATCCTAGAAGAACAAGAGTAGCTCTCCATCCCCCCCCCCCAGCTGCTGGAGGTCTGCCTCTGAGCAAGTAAGAAGACTACTGAGAAATATAGGAGCTTCTTGCTCAGAACAGGAAGATCAGGAGCTTAAAGGGCACAGAGGCAGTAAGTAAGTAGGGAGAAAAAAATAAACAAACAGAAGAAAGAGTAAGTATTCCAAATAAAAGTGAAGGGGACAGAAATAAGACATGATGGGAGTGGTGCAGTGCAGTGGCTGTGGAACAGCAGTATTCCGGGAGACATTCTGGAGGATGCGGTGTTGTCCCATCTGAAGGCACCTCTTTGGGCTGAGGGAGGAGTTGCTGATCTCCAGGCTGAGTTGGCCAGAATTTGTGGGAACTCTTCTCCCATCCAGGGACCACCAGGGCCACTGCCGTTGCCTCAGAGGTTGCCAAGAAACAGGAGCAGTTGGACCACAGTGGGCTCAGGGAGGGTGAGGGTGGTGTAACAGAGGTGCATCCCTCCAGTTGAACCTCTCCACAATTCATATGCCATTCTGGCAAAGTGTGGTTCCTCTATGGAGGCACCTGAAGTGGAGGCCAAGGAGGATCCTGGGAACCTCCACAAAGAAGACCCACAGGAGGGTGGCATGGGATCCCACAGGGGAAGGAAATAACTCCTGGTGGGGGACTTCATTGTTAGGAAGGTAGAACTGAGGGAGGAAGGGGAGAGGGAGGTAAGATGCCTGCCTGACACCATGGCTTGGAAGGACAGGCAGAAAATCCTCAGGATCACTAGAGCAGCTGCACAGGGGAGGGAGCTGGATGTCATTGTCCACCTAGGGACAAATGACCTGGCTAAGAAAGGGATCAGAGCAGTGCAGGAAGAGTTTATGGAGTTGGGGAGGGGCCATAGACAAGTAGCATGCACGGTAACCTTCTTGAAGGTGCTGCCTGTTTGTGGCATAGGTGAGGCTAGGGTGCTCCACACCATGGGATTCAATCAGTGGTTGAAAAACTGGCTTGGCTTTATTGGGGACTGGGGGTCCACCTGGAGTGATGCTAGCCCATACTGATGTGAAGATCTGCATCTGTCCAGAAGGGGAACCAGGATCCTAGGTGATAGGTTTAAGTGCTTCATTGGCACGCATTTAAACTAGACAAGGGGGAAAGCACTGGAAAGGAGCAGGGAAATCCTAGCCCCCCAAAACAAATCAGGGTAGTAAGTGAGGTAAACACCAAGATAGAGATTTTGATGGGGAGAAGGGCAGGGGTAAATGGAGAAAGTGGCAAAGGCAGTAAGGACAGGGATGGGGCAAAAATAGGTAAGGCCATCAGGAAATGGAGGGTAATGAGTACCAATGCCCATGGTCTGGGCAACAAGCTCCCTGAACTGGTGGCCTTGATGGAAGAGGGATGCCTGGATATCGTAGCAGTCACAGAAACATGGTACACAGAAAACCATGACTGGGATGTTAACATACCTGGGTAGACAACCTACAGGAGAGACAGGGAGGGGAGAAGAGGGGGAGGAGTAGCTCTCTATGTAAGGGAAGGGATAAAAGCAACTGAACAAAAGAGTAAACAGGGAGGAGAGGAGAGGAGGCACTGTGGGTCACTTTAGAGACTGGAAATGGCACCACAATCCACACAGGGGTTGTTTACAGACCCCCATGTCAGGGGGAGGGAATGGACAAGGATATGATAGAAGGCATTCTTCAGATGGCAGAGAAAGGGGAGATACTGTTGATGGGAGACCTGAATATGCCAGCTGTTAACTGGAGCACATTTGCTGCAGCCACATCCAAGAGCAGGGCCATTCTCAATGCCCTACAGGTGGCATGCCTCAGACAGCTAGTTTTGGAACCCACTCATGAGGGAGCAATCTTAGACCTCATACTCTCAAATGGGGACAGTGAGAGGATCTCAGATCTAGAAGTGGGTAGCCATCTGGGAACACGTGACCACCAAACAGTGTGGTTCACTATAAACTCAGCTAAGGGTCAAGCCATACAAAAGTGAGGGTACTGGACTTCAGGAGGGCTGACTTTGGCAAGATGGGAGAGTGCCTTAGAAAAGCACTAGCAAACAGGCTAGAAGGAGGGGTGGACCAACAATGGGGAAACATCAAAACTGCCATCACAGAGGCAACAAGCCTTTGTGTGAAGCAAAGAAATAAATCAAAATGAAAGAAAAAGCCACTATGGTTCTCAAAAAAGGTGGCGGGGAAAGTCAGGGAGAAAAAGATAGCATTCAGGAAGTATAAGGAAACACAGAAGGAACAGGACAGAGAGCTGTACCAGTTAAGGCAGAAGAAAGCATGGAGGGAAGTCAGAATAGCAAAGGCCCAAACTGAGGAAAAGATAGCCAACTCGGTTAAGAAGGGGGATAAAACCTTTTATAAGTACATCAGGGAGCGTAGAAAGACAAAGGGAGGGATAGCAAGGCTGAATAGAATGAACAGTGGGTGGACAGAGAGGGACAGTGAAAAAGTAGGGATACTGAAAGAATATTTCTGCTCAGTATTCACAAAAGAGAAGGAGAGGGAGGTGCCTAATCCAATTAACAGAAGCACTCTGGATAGGGGGTCAATCCCAGTCCTTTCACAGAAGAAAGGGTTCTGAAAGAACTCCTAAAACTGAAGGGGGGAAAAGCAATGGGGCCTGATGGATTTCACCCCAGAATTCTAAAGGAATTAAGGGGAGAACTAGTGAATCCACTGACTACCCTTTTTAACAAATCATGGGAGGATGGTGTGGTACCTGAGGACTGGAGAAAGGCGCATGTGACTCCCCTTCAAAAAAGTGGGACCAAGACAGAGGCAGGGAACTACAGACCTGTCAGTTTGACCTCTGTGGTAGGGAAAGTGATGGAATCACTTCTGAAGGAAAGAATTGTTGACTACCTAGAGGCCAGTGGGGCATAGGACCCAAGGCAGCATGGGTTCACAGAGGGAAGATAATGTCAAATGAATCTAACTGATTTCTTTGACTGGGTGACCAAAGTAGTAGACCAGAGAGGGGCTGTGGACATGGCCTACCTAGACTTTAGCAAGGCATTTGACATAGTCCCACACAAAAGATTAATAGTCAAATTAACCAGCCTGGGAGTGGGTCTCAGGGTGGTAGCCTGGGTAAAACACTGGCTGGATAACAGGACACAGAAGGTAATTGTAAATGGAGTCCACTCTGAAGAAAGAGGGGTTACTAGTGGGGTACCGCAGGGTTCAGTACTGGGTCCAGTCCTTTTTAATGTCTTTATACGTGACAATGCAGAGGGACTGGAAGGAAAAGTATGCAACTTTGCAGATGACACAAAGATCTACAACAGGGTTGATACACAAGGAGGCATGGAAAGGATGAGAAGGGACTTGGCAAGGTTGGAGGAATGGTCAGAAGTATGGCAGCTTGGATTCAATGCAAAGAAGTGCAAAATAATGCACCTGGGAAACGAAAACCCAGGGGAAGATTACACAATGGCGGGGAGGTAGCAACAACAACAAAAATGGAAAGGGACCTGGGGGTGATCATATCAGATGACCTTAAGGTTAGCAAGCAATGTGAGAAGGCAGTAGAGAGGGCTGGGGGGGATACTGGGATGTATAGGGAGAGGCATCACCAGCAGAAAACAGGAAGTTGTTATCAATCTGTACAGACAGTTGGTGAGACCTCATCTGGAGTGCTGCGTCCAGTTCTGGAGACCCCATCTCTGGAAGGACATAGACAGGATAGAGGCAGTCCAGAGGAGGGCAACTAAAATGCTGCAGGGTCTGCAAGAGAAGCCAAATGAGGAGAGACTAAAGGAGCTTAATATATATACCCTTGAGGAAAGGAGGGAGAGGAGGGACATGATAGAAACTTTTAAGTACCTCAGTGGAATCAAAAAAGTCCAAGAGGTAGCATCTTTCAGAAAAGAGATGTTCAAGAACAAGGGACACAATTTGAAGATTGGGGGTCAGGAGCAATGTGAGGAAGTATTGTTTCACAGAGAGGGTGGTGGACATATGGAACAGCCTTTCTGAAGAGGTGGTGTGGTCTAAAACTGTGGGAGAATTCAAGAATGTATGGGACAGACATAAGGCAATTTTTGTAGGGGTAGGAAGAAATAGGCTGTTGGTTAACTAGGATCTGCAGCTTATCCTGTAGGTAGGGAAATGGGCAGACTAGGTGGGCCAAGCAGTCCTACTTGCCATCAAAGTCTATGTTTCTATGTTTCTATTGGCTCCTATTCACCTTAAAATTTATATGGAAGCTCTAATAGATGGTCTAAATGGAGTTGAAACATTTCCGCCACATATTAATAATGAAAAAATAAGACTAATATTATATGCAGAAGATGCAATACTACTATCTCAAACTCCCTTAGGTCTTAAAAGAGGGCATAACAGCAGTATGGATAAATTAAAAGACTTAGATGTGGAGTTAAATATTGACAAAACAAAAATAATGGTGTTTGGAAGTAAAACTAGACACCCTAAAACCTGGCACATAAATGGAAAAGAATCTGAGGAAGTGAAAGAATATAAATATTTGGTGGTCATGTTTGAAAGGAACAATATCTGTAAGATCCATTTAAATGAAATAAAGGACAAAGCATACAAAACTACACAATCAATAAGAGCATTTGCCTATAAGTTAGCTAGCAACTTATTTACAGCACTGAAATCTGCTTTTGAAGCAAAAACTGTAAGCCAGATGCTGTATGGGTATGAGATATGGGGTCAAACTATGAATGCTAAAAATCATAATATAGAAACCATACAGAATTTGTTTATTAGAAGTTCCTTCAACTTATCTAGAGATTGTCCAACCTCCTCTCTTACATTAGAAACATGTATGGTTTCTCTTGAAACAAGGATTTTGGTTAGATCAGTTAATTTTTGGAACCATGTACAAAAAAATTGAAAATACTCAACTTCCAAAAATGTGTTGGAACAAATTTTTAAAGAATAAACAGTTAAAACTATATGAAGAAATATTACATTGAAAAAGTTGGGCCAAGAAAACCTGTTAGAGCCAGTACTGATTCTA
Source organism: Neoceratodus forsteri (assembly GCA_016271365.2). NCBI lineage: Eukaryota > Metazoa > Chordata > Ceratodontiformes > Ceratodontidae > Neoceratodus > Neoceratodus forsteri. The sequence goes on from CM057458.1 coordinate 1,093,516,977, forward strand.
AATTATATGTAAGGGGAGCAATCCAAAGGTTATATGATACTACAAAACAGAAAGATACTGAGAAAATACACACTATAGACAGCAGGGATTTATATTTACAAATAAAGTTAAACACAGGTGGAGAAAAATACTTGATGCAGTGTGAGTATAAAATACACAGAAATCTGAGTAATCTTGGATTAAGTGCAATATGTGGGTATCAAACATGGCAAACTAAAAATTATGGGAATATTTTGTGTGCCTGTACTGTTGATAAACCATTAGTGTTACATTTTTTACTTGAATGTGAAGAGATGAATGGATAACACCATTGTTGAGTGTCAAAGTGAATTTTAATGATATGGAAAAATGTATCTTCTTGCTGAAAATGGATCATATCAAAATAATGTATAGTACATCAAAATTTTTATTAGCTGCATGACGACACTTTGGGAGAAATTTTATGACAGTGTAATAATATAACTTGCTGTAGTGCATGGTGAATTATGAGATGTCTTATTGTTTATCTTGCATGAAGGTATAGTATGTTTTAATATATGGGATTGTGAAAATAATATGGTTGAAAAGCATACAAAAAAATCCTTGTAATACCATCGATCCTGGAGCGATAATACTACTGTTCCTAAGTGATAATACTATAGTTCGGGTGCCGTAATAGTATCGTTCGGCACCCGATCGATAGTATTACCAAGAAAGCTGAAGAGCGCATGCGCAAGTCTATCCCCGACGTTTTACAAAGCATGCCCTCTGATTGGCCGCTTTTGCTCTGTGGGCAGGCACAACGAGTATGAAAACATGGCGGCTTGCTCACTCGCTTAGCGAGTGAACGGTCAACAACCGCAGCAACCATTTTTCTTCACTTTTGAAAACATTTTTTTTGAGCTCCTCTGCTTGCCCGATACTGCTGCCGACAAACAGTTTAAAAAAAAGCAGCGGTAAATGAAGCCCACAGCACCGGTCATCCACACAGCACTGGGGAACCCTGCCAGTACTCACATGGACCCTCTGACTCCACTATTTAAATGGAGGTGAGTCAATTCACCTCGTATCCATACATTAAAAAAAAAAAATAGGTTCTGGCATAACAAGGTAGTAATTCCATCTCGAGGTTCTGGGGACACATGAAACCTCTCAAGCTTCGCTCTCGAGGTTCTCTTTGTCCCCGGAACCTCTCGATGGAATTACTACCTTGTAATATACCAGAACCTATCTATTATTCTATTTATTGTATAAATATTGCATATTTTAATGAAGTGCAAATAATTGAAATATAACAAATTCTGTGGCATTTTTAAACATTTTTTCTAATAAACTTGACTTGACATGGGCATTCCAGCTATGTGAGCACATCTATATTCATTTTCCACAGCTGTCTCTGTCTCCTTCCCCAACACTTGTCATGTTTCAGCCTTCTTACTAGGCCCTGCTAATTAGTCCCCACTTGAGGACTCCTTAGCTCATTTACTCCTACTATGCCTTTTCATTCCCATCCTCTTTTTGTTTTCCAGATTCTTTTCTTACCTTGCCTATTATCACTTTTTCTCCTAAAGCCTCCCCCTGTTTTCTTTCCTCCCATATACAGTATATTGCTTATTTATCCTTACCTCTCCACTAGCTTTGCTTTTTTCTCCAAGTATCTAGGGGTACAGATCATGTCTGATATAAGTGGTGCAGTGTCTGATAATCTCATAGATACAAAGATACATTGATACTGTTGGCAGATAAGGGCCCATGGCCCACCCAGTCAGCCCATTTGAGCTCATAAGATCACTTTGTTTTTCTAGAAGTCTGTTGCCCTTTACCCCGATCTCCAGGATTCCCTTATGTCTATTCCATGCATTCTTAAATCCCATGATTGTCTTAGCCCCCACCACTTCATTAGGCAGGGTGTTCCACTTGTCCGCCACCCTTTCTGTGCAGAAATTCTTCCTCACATTTCCTCTGAATCACCCTCCCTCCAACTTCATCCCATGCCCTCTTGTCCTGGAACATCATTTTCACTGGAAAATAGTGTTTTCCTGCACCCTGTTCCTCCCCATAAGGTACTTGTAAGTCTCTTATCATACCTCCTCTCTTTCCCTTCTCTCCTCCAGGGGTACACATTTAAGTCCTTCAGCCTGTCCTCATAGGACTTGTGATGCAATCCCTGTACCATCTTTGTTGCTCTCCTCATCTCTCTGCTGCAAAAACTGAAGGGGAACTGTGACCGCTGGAAACTGCTGAACCTTCCCCTGATAGTGAAAGTTGAGGTGGTCAAAATGATATTCGCTCCCAGGATAATCCACTGCCTCTCTCCTGCTGCCTGTACTACATCCCCCCTTCCCCATGGTTTTCTGAGACTGAGGGTCTTGTGGGCAGTTTCCTCTGGGAATGGACCCCCCCCCACAATAGCAGTGTGAAGCTCAGAATGAGCTGGAGATGAGGAGGTTGGGTCTTGTTATGTTTTCAGGCCTATGACATTGCGTTCAGGAGTGCCTAAGTCCTGCAATGGCTATCTCCTGCCAGCTCCTCTAGTCACCCTCTGTGGGTGGCCTTTAATCATTACCTTAACCAGTCCAGTACTCCTGCTGCCCATTTGTTTCCCTTCTTCCCTACCATAGGCAAGAAAGGCTTGGTGGTGCATCCCACAGTCACGGCATGGAAAAAGCAGGAAGCATGGGGGCAAACTCTTCTAGCTTCAGTAGCTATGATACCCCTGTGGGCAAATCCCATGCTTGAGGCTGGTGGCCCACTGATATACTGGGAAATGTGTGAAAGCTGTGGAATACACTTGTTCTCTGATTTATGGCTTCTGGCCTCTAAGTACATAGATTCCACTGAGAACCTTCAGAGGCACTTTGATCTGCCCAAGAGTGACATCTGAAGATATCTGCAACTCAGCAGTGCCATTGGTGACTACTAGAAGAAAATCCTACGGCAGCATCCTGGTGCCGCACCCTGAGCTGCTCCTGTCGTGACTCAAAGCTTCCAGAGATAAAGTGGATCTGATTTGCAAAGCCATTATTCATATGGCCCCTGACTATTCCAAGCAAGCCAGGGCCACATAGTCTCAGGCATTAGAGGAGAAGAGTTCTAACTCACTCTGGTCTTGCCTCTTGTTCCTTGTTTGTAAGGTTCACCCAGATTTGAGAAGTTTGCTCATTTCAAATAAACTCATGCACATGTGGCACCATACACCTTCTAAACTCAAATCTCATGGGCTACTGCACCATGATGACTGTTGGCACTGCCATGCCCTTGTTGCAGGCTTGTTATATGTCATGTGCAGCTGCCCAAAGTGGTATCCTGTCACCGGGGTGCAGGAAAGAGGGCTTTGTCATGGGTACCAGGTCAATACAGCGCATGTAAGATAGCATGGTATTAACCACGCTGTATAGTGAAGGTGAGGGTTTACAGTGACAGGGGTAGAACAGCAGTAGGGGAATACCGCTACCCCTGTCATTGCACACTGAAAGGGACAGTGTAAAGGTTGCCATGTGCTGGGTGACTGGTCAAGCCACTTCAATGGAGGAGTGGCAAGGGCACCAGCACACAGCACTTTCAGGACACCGGGGACCCTGATTCGGTCCCCCCACCCGAGGTCTCCCCTGCTACAACTTTTTACAGTTATTTTAAAAAAATTCCCTCCTGAGTTTCTCCCATCCCAGAGTTCCTCCCCGGGTTAGTTATTTAAGTTCGAGAGTGTAAAGTGAAGCCCTCCACACGGGGGTGTGTGGGGAGTTTCAACCCCCACAAGAAAACATAAATACCCATTGTTTTCAATGGGCATGGTGCATGAAACAGGTCGGTGTTTTGCTCAACGCTGTTTTTCTTAGGTGCTCTTTCACTGAGTCATTTTTAGCTGCGCTGTTTTGCCATGTGGTGGAATGACTCCATGCCTCTGTCATGTGGGTGCCTGCAACAGTGTGTGACTCATGTGAGCATTCAGGAGTTTGTGGCATAGTGTACTGTGTGTGTCACCTCACTGATACAGGGCAGGTGGAAGTGATTATAAATATTTTAGGGGGGATTGAGGGGGGCGGGGACACAGCCCCCCTCAGGCACAAGGTGGACTGTGAGGGTCCATGTGATATGCACAGTGTGTGTCTGCTGCCAATACTGACTGCAGTGTTTTTCATGGTTTACATGGTTTTGTCAGGTAGAAGAAGGCCATAAGACCCATCGAGTCTAACCCCCACACCATTGTGGAACAATTGTCTAGTTACCTAAAATATAACTATCCAAATTTTTCTTAAATTGATCAATAGTGGGTGAATTCATTATGGATTGTGGCAATTTGTTCCATAGTTCAGTTAATCCAATAGAAAAGAAAAACTTTCTCTGTTTTTTTTGCTGCTTTTGGAACAAAAAGCTGTTAGTTGTGACATCTAGGTTTTGCTGGTTTAGTAGCAAATATTATCCCACATTCCTTCATCAATTGTTTATCATGAATAATTTTATATAGTAGTAACAAGCCAACTCTCTTGTGTCTGACCTCCAAACTATACAAGTTTAAGTGCCTACCTCTATCCTCATAAGGCAGATTTCTCAGATTTGGAATTAATTTAGTTGACCTCCTCTGCACACCCTCCAACAGTTTTTAATCCTTAGTTAAATAAGGTGCCCAAAAGGTTGCTTCATAATTCAAGCGAGGTCTAATACATGAATTATATAGTTTGATAATGTATGGTTTCTGTCTACTAATAAATGCTTTTTTGATGGAATTCAGAATATAATTAGCTCTAGTAGCAATTAGTCTACAATGGTTTCCTGGGAGTAGTTGATTGTTAATTAGAATGCCTAGATCTTTTTCTGTCTGAACTTTTTTTAAACATTTGTTATTAAGATAGTAATCAGAATTATGGTTACATGGGCCTAGATGCATAACTATGCATTTGTCTTCATTGAAAGACATGTTGTTTTTTGCCCAATTTTCCATTAAATCAATGTCATTTTGTAGAGACAGAATCTTGCTGTCACTGTCCACTTCTCCACTAATTTTTGTGTCATCTGCAAATTTACTACTATTACATGTGATACACTTATCTAGGTCTAGGATGTATAAACCAAAGAGAAGAGGGCCCAAAACTGATCCCTGTGGGACCCCACTTGACACTTGGACAGATATGGATAGGATATTTTGAATTCTGACAACTTGATTTCTATCAATTAATCAGTCAGCTATCCAACCAATGATGTGTTGATCAAATTTAATATCATTTAGTTTGTTAATCAAAATGTAGTGAGAGACCTTGTCAAAAGCCTTTTTGAAGTCCAGATAAATAACATCGACTGGTATACCCCCATCCAGTGAGTTACTGATAGATTCATAAAAGGCAACAAGGTTAGTAGTACAAGACCACCCTTTAACAAATCCATGCTGTTTGAGACCTTTAATTCCTTTAGCTTCTATCTGGACTTCAATTCTACTTTTGAGAATCCATTTGCATATTATTGGTGTAAGGCTGATGGGTCTATAATTCTCAATTAATTTTGGATCACCCTTCTTTTTATATACTTGGGACAACAATTGATTGCTTCCATTCATTTGGTAAACTCCCTTGGGATAATGAATTGTTGAATAATAGTTTAAGTGGAGAAACTATGGATATTATTTTATTTTGAATTAGTTTTGTATTAATACCATCAGGCCCTATTGCTGAATCTGCCCCTTGGTCATTATTTGCCTTGATTTCTTTTACAGTTATTGTTTCTTGTAAAAAACTTCTTGTACTATGATAATTGATCTTAGGATCTTTATTGAATACTGACCCAAAGAATGTATTCATTTTATTACCTACATCCAGAGGGTTTGTCAGTTCAGTCCCATTATTTTTTAAAGTTACTATATCAAAACGTTGTTGTTTATTGTTATTGATATATGAAAAGAAGGATTTAGGATTTGTGGTTGTTGCCAATTTGAACTCAGCTTGTCTCCTTTCTCTTTTAATTATATTTTTAGTTTTTTTTTATTCAATTTTATATTTGGAAATGTTAGCCGAGTTCTGATTTTTCTTCATTTTTGAAAATGCTTTTTCTTTAATAGTTGTTTATGTTCTGACAGCTTTCGTAAACCAAGGTGGAATTTTTTCCTTTTGCTTATGAGTTTTTTTGATAGGAACATACAGTTGTTCTACTTTAGTAATGATGGTCTTGAACAAAGGCCAACATTGTTCAATACTCAAATCCTTGAACAAGGCTTCCCAATCATAGCTCAAGATGGCTGTATTAATTTTTGTGTAGTCTGCTCTATTGTAGCTATAACTATAATGTGCTTTATTTAGGGTATGCTTCTGTTTATTAATGTTAAATGTAATAGTGTTGTGATCACTATTTCCAATAGGTCCTCTGATGACAAAATGTGTTAAGTCAGACACCAGATTTGTTAGCAGTAAGTCCAGGATATTGGTTCCGCTGGTAGGTTTTGGATCATTTGTTCTAGCCCAGGGTTTATGAACAAAACCAGAAATAAACCTTCCTAGGGATAATTTTGCTGATAGTTTCTCCCAGTCAATTTCTGGGAGATTAAAGTCCCCAACAACTATTATGTCTGATTCAGAGGATAGTTGCTCAATCTCAGAAATCAAAGCTTGGTCCTGGTATAAATCAGCAGATGGAGGCCTATAGTAGTTTGCTATAATAAAGCTCTTATCATTATTTGGATGTATCTTTACAGCAATTCCCTTTCATTCTACCATATTGTTTATAACATATTCAGTAGCCTTGACTTTATTGGATACAAATATACACATGCCCCCCCCCCTTTTATTTTTTCTATTTTTATAAAAAAGTGGTATAACCCTGGATATTAGTGCATCAGTTTGAAGTGTTCTCCCATGTTTCAAAGATTGCAACAGTATCTATTGCATTATCGATTAATGTCTTTGTAAGTTCTGAAATGTTTGAGATATTCAGGCTTCTAGCATTAGTGACTAGAACCTTATAGTTGCCCAATACATGTGTAGATTTGACTGCAACCATTCCAACTCACCCTCTTGTAGTTAGTTTAAAGCATTTTTCAATGGTTTTGGCAATGGAGTTTCCCAATACTGCAGCCCCTTTTTTGTTAAGATGGAGACCATTCCAGCAGTAGAGACTATAATCTCCAGAAAATCTCTCCCAATAAGTAATACATGTAATATTATTTTGAAGACACCATTCATGCAGCCATTTGTTAATCTGCTTGATTTTAATTTGGTGTGCCCTGTTTGCTCTTGCAACTAGAAGGATTTCAGAGATACATACTGTAGTTCACATTCAATTTTCCTCAGTGTGTCAGCTAATCGGATGAAATATTTTTTGATGTTATCAATTGTGAATTTGTTAACATCATTGGTTCCCACATGAACTATTACCAGGGGATTTTCTCCTGCATTTTTAATAACAGAAGGGGCAATTCAATCTATAGCATGAATCCAGGCTCCACTATAACTTAGGCACATGGGCCCGGATATTCAAACTGTGCCAGGCTGTGGCACAAGCTTGGGCACAGCTCAACTTGGCTGTGCAGGGGTGTGGACTGGGCGATATTCAACAGAGCGGCGCCATGGCTCAGCAGCTTTGAATATCACACCCTTGCCACCCCCAGTGTGCATGGCGCAGTGGTACTGCGCCAGCACAAGTGGCCAGAGTGGAGCATGGAGATGCACTAGCGCAAGTTCCATTGTGCCATGCACAGCACCAGCGATATTCAAAAGTTGACATGCAAATGGGGCCATAATGTATGCAAGACATGCATGGGGCAATTTGCATGTCATTATGGCCCCATTTGCATGCAGGTGTGCAGATCCCCGATGACTTGCACCTGGCGCCCTGCCAGGCAGCTGTCAGGGACAGACGCCCCCTGCAGCCCGATCACGGGCATTTGTACAAAATGAAAACTCTGTCCCATATCCCTGGTGGTTCAGTGGATGGCTATGTGCCCAATCACGGGCATCTGTAAAACAGAGAACCCTGTCCTATATCCCTGGTCATCCAGTGGACCAGATATCTGCCCGATCATGGGCATTTGTGTCAAAAAAGATCCCCATCCAATATCCCTGGTGGTCCAGTAGACCAGTTATCTGCCCGATCATGGGCATTTGTGTCAAAAAGATCCCCATCCAATATCCCTGGTGGTCTAGTGGTAACCCCCACCCATCCATTGAGCCCCGCCACCCTGCTCCCCCCCAGTCAGCCGGCGGACGGCAGCACCCCACCAGCCTGCTGCCCGCCACCTGCTGACTGACACCTCAGTAGGGCTGCACGCCCATTGGTTCATAGCGTGAGCCAATGGGCATGCAGCCCCTACCATACTACACATTCTAGTTATGTGCAGCTCTCTATCTAAGGGAAGGGATCAAAGCAACAGAACTAAAGGGTAAACAGGGAAGGCAGGAGCCACTGTGGGTCACCCTGGAGACTGGAAATGGAACCATAATCCACACAGGGGTTGTATACAGACCCCCAACTTGGGGGAGGAATTGGACAAGAAAATGATAGAAGGCATCCTTGGGATGGCAGAGAAAGGGAAGATATTGCTGATGGAGGACCTGAATATGCCAGATATTAACTGGAGCACCTTAGCTGCAGTCACATCCAAGAGCAGGGTCATTCTCGATGCCCTACAGGGGGCATGCCTCAGACAGCTAGTTTTGGAACCCACTTCGGAGGGAGCAATCTTAGACCTGGTACTCTCAAATGGGGATGGAGAGAGGATCTTCAATCTTGAAGTGGGGGCCATCTGGGAACAAGAAACCACCAAACAGCGTGGTTCACAATAAACTTAGCTGTAGAGTCAAGCCATACAAAAGTGAAAGTACTGGACTTCAGGAGGGCTGATTTTGTCAAAATAGGAGAGTGCCTCAGAAAAACACTAACAAACAGGCAAGAAGGTAGGGTGGAGCAATAATGGGGAAACATCTAAACAGCCATCACAGAGGCAATAAGCCTTTGTGTGAAGCAAATAAACAAATCAAAATGAAAAAAAAACACTATGGTTCTCAAGAGAAGTGGCGGGGAAGGTAAGGGAAGGGAGAAAAAGATAGCATTCAGGAAGTATAAGGAAATACAGAAGGAGCAGGACAGACAACTGTACCAGTTAGAGCAGAAGGAAGTGGGGAAGGCAGTCAGAATGGCAAAGGCCCAAACCGAGGAAAAGATAGCCAACTCGGTAAAGAAGTGGTATAAAACCTTTTATAGGTACATTAGGGAGCAAAGAAAGACTAAGGCAGGGATACTGAGGCTGAATAAAGAGGAAGGTGGTTGGGCAGAGAGCGACAGTGAAAAAGCAGGGATACTGAACGAATACTTCTGCTCAGTATTCACAATGGAAAAGCAGGGGGAGATGCCTAATCCAGTCAATAAAAGCACTCTGGATAGGGGGGTTGATACTAGTCCTTTCACAGAAGAAAGGGTTCTGAAAGAACTCTTAAAACTGAAGGTGGATAAAGCAATGGGGCCTGATGGGATTCACCCCAGAATTCTAAATGAACTAACGGATGAACTAGTAACACACTGACTACCCTTTTTAATAAATCATGGGATGATGGTGTGGTAACTGAGGATTGCAGGAGGGTGGATGTGATTCCCCTTCACAAAAGTGGGAGCAAGACAGAGGCAGGAAACTAGACCTGTCAGTTTGACTTCAGTGGTCAGGAAAATGACAGAATCACTTCTGAAGGAAAGAATTGTTGAGTACCTAGAGGCCAGTGGGGCACAGGACCCAAGGCAGCATAGATTCATAGCGGGAAGGTCATGTCAGACAAATCTAATTGATTTTTTGACTGGGTGACCAAAGTAGTAGACCAGGGAGGGGTTATGGACATGGCCTACCTAGACTTTAGCAAGTCATTTGACACAGTCCAGCACAAAAGATTAATAAACAAATTAGCCAGCCTGGGAGTGGGTCCCAGGGTGGTAGCCAGGATAAAGCAGTGGCTGGACAACAGGACACAGCGAGTAATAGTAAATGGTGTCCATAGTGAAGAAACAAGGGTTACTAGTGAGGTACTGCAGGGTTCAGTACTGGGGCCAGTCCTTTTAATTGTCTTTATAAGTGACATTGCAGAGGGACTGGAAGGGAAAGTACATCTCTTTGCAGATGACACAAAGATCTGCAACAGGGTTGATATGCAAGGCAGGGTAAAAAGGATGAAAAGGGACTTGGCAAGTTTGGAGGAATGGTCAAATGTATGGCACCTTAGATTCAATACAAATAAGTGCAAAGTAATGCACCTGGGAAATAAAAACCCAGGGGAAGAGTACACAAAGGGAAGTGAGATACTGACAACAACAAAAATGGAAAGGGACCTGGGGGTAGTCATATCAGATGACCTAAAGGTGGGCCAGCAATGTGAGAAGGCAGTAAGGAGGGCTGGGGGGACACTGGGATACATAGGGAGAGGTATCACCAGTAGAAAACAGGAAGTTGTTAGCCCTCTGTACAGACAGTTGGTAAGACCACATCTGGAGTACTGTGTACAGTTCTGGAGACCACATCTCTGCAAAGACCGAGACAGGGAGGAGGCTGTCCAGAGGAGGGCAATCAAAATGGTGCAGGGTCTGCACCAGAAGACATATGGAGAAAAACTAAAGGAGCTTAAGATGTATAGCCTGGAGGAAAGGAGGGAGAGGGGGGCCATGATAGAAACTTTCAAATACCTGAAGGGAATCAACAAAATCCAAGAGGGTAGCATCTTTTAGGAAAAGAGATGTGCAAGAACAAGGGGGGCACAATTTGAAGATAGAGAGGGGACGGCTCAGATGTAATGCGAGGAAGTATTTCTTCACTGAGAGGGTTGTAGATGCATGGAACAGCCTTCCTGAGGAGGTCGTAGAGTCAAAAACAGTGGGGGAATTCAAGAATGCATGGGACAGACATAAGGCAATTCTAGTAGGGGGTAGGAGGAAGTAGGCTGTTGGTTGACTAGGATCTGCAGTTTATCCATTAGGTAGGGAAATGGGCAGACTAGGTGGGCTAAGCGGTCCTTATCTGCCATCAAATTCTATGTTTCTATGTTCCATGAAGGTTGACATTGAAGCCAAGAGATTGATACTCATGCTCTGGAAGATGGAGGACCTGACAACTGTTTCCCCAGTGGCTAGCTGCAGTCTGGGCACTATCCACTCTAGATAGGATGTCCCATTTCTTCAGGAAGTTTCTTCCTTAGTATTGGATCCTTTGGGAGCCCTACTTATCCTCCAGATACTCCTCTGATGGCCCTACCTGAGGCACCGGTGGGAGGTTGTCCCTTCTGGGCTGAATCAGTTGGGCAGGTCCTCTTTCCCTTCCTGCCCCCTTCCTCTTGCCTCCCTTATCCTGTAGTTTAGCCTGTCCATGGGTGCAATTGGCCCCTTGAAGTTTAAGTTTCCAAAGACTGTCAAATGCACAAATGCAGCCCTTGTCTTCGTTTGCCTCTGTTAGCATGGTTCTCAGCATAATTCTACCCTTTTTCTGGCGATACAGTGTACCGTTGTTTGTGCGTATTAATCTGCAACACTCTGGTTAACTGTTGGTAACTCTATACACGTGTACTTTGATGTATATTGTAAATTATTCAGCGAAAAGAATTAAATGCAAAAAAAGCAATGGGAAGCCAAGGCAGACCACACAATCAGCTGAGAAGACTGCATCTCAGTACCCTACTGAGGCAGCACCATAAGGCAGTGAGAGTGGTTCTTAGCTTGAGGAGCCAACCAATGTGACAGTGCTCCAGGCCCGTAGAGAACTTCATAGACAGATCAAATATTTTAATGGCAGACGTGCCACTGTTGAAACCAAAACAGACGCTGTTACTCAGGAAGATAGAGTGTCACAGATACAGTTAACAAATGCGTGGTTGCTGTGACTGGACTGATCAAAGAAAATAAGGTACTACACAGCAGATTGGAAGAGTTAAAGAATGGAGTGAGAATGGCCAATGTGCACCTCCTGGAAATTATATGGTAAAATTTGTCACAAACTTTTTGTCTGCAGTGCTGTACATTGTTGTACCTAAACGTATATATCATATATAAAGTGTATAGAATTACTCCCAGGAAACATCTCATGATCCAAATCAACCCAGAATATTGCTTGTAATAACACATGGGCCCCATGATAGAAATCTGATATTACAGGTTGCAAAAGCAAAACACCCCTTAACCTTGCACGATGAAAGCCCAATCTTTTGTTTACCAAATTTAAGCTTCTTTAGTCAGCAGCAGGTATCTCAAACTAGGCTGAAATATCATTCAATTGGGGAATGGGGAAAGTACCATAAGAATGTAAGTAAGACCATTCTTACAACTGTATAAGTGTGGTCTTGGCAGATTATTTATTGAGATAGATCAATGACATATTCGATTTTAAATAAACATGGAATGTGTCCATTTCCATCACTGCTGCACATGAGAGACTCAATACAGAAAAAGTGTGTCTCAACTACAGAGAAAATGAGCTCTCCAATTGGCAAGGGCACTTCATTGATCTATAACTGAAACTCAGATGCTAATTTGGTTCCTAGAAATCATAGAGAATACTGGTTGAGCAACCAAGCACAAACAACCTGTGCTGCCACAGAGGTGTTCTGATTACATCAGACCGTGAGAGGGAAGCCCAAGGTGGTGGTATGGGCTAGTTGGGCATGTGGTTGCCCAACCAGTATTTTTTACAGTGTATAATTTTTTGTTTAGTTTTTAAGTTTTTTTTTTTTAATGAAAGCATTTTTACAGTGCTCCATGGCAGCAGCAAACAGGTTGGTGGTTTCACTTCAGAACTTGAACTGATTGCTGTGCGCATGGCAGCACTGTGAAAACCATCAGCTGCCTCAAGGATTTTCAGTCAGTTGGAACCTTGATGTACCACCACATTCCTTGACCTTTGAATTGTGGTACAACAAGATTTCAGCTGGCATGGAAGCCGATGCAGAACAAACACTCACTAAGCACTATAAACATATACTTTCTAAGAGCCTAAGTAGATGTACTAGTTGATTGGGAGGATGGTGGAGTGGTGGTTGGGTTTGGGGTTTGTGAAGACTCTCACTCCATGCAAACCCTCATGGAGGACCATCTGCATGGTATGTGTACCTCATATCATAATGAGACTAATGACTTTTATGGAGACATGCCATCAAAACCAGCTGGTGAAAATTAATATGTTGTATGCTTCTTCTTGTCTGAAAACCATGCTTTCTTAATCTGATAGCTTTATTCTCTGTGTTTGCACTGCTGTCCTGCCATGTGCGTGCCTCATTCTTAATGTGGTCTGTGAGGAACGGTCCACCTCAACCTACAGTATGTGAATTCCTCTACAATTGTATTACTGGTTGTGCCTTGTACTAGGTAAAGTTCTCTGCCTCTCTTATGTTGACACTGCCAATTACTCTGTCTAAACCACTGCATGTCTGACTCTGCTTAACTGATCAATTCATAGGTAGTGCTCACTCACTAGGAGGCAGTACAGCACAGTGGTTTAAGGCTCTGCAAACCTGGAAACTTGGGTTTGAATCCTACAGCCCCCACTTGCATACTGTGTGACCCTAAGTAAGTCACTTAACTTCCTTGTGCTCACAGGTCGCACCTGTAAACAAGCTTCAGCTTAGTGTGTCTCTCCTGGTTAAAAAAAAAAAAAAACTTTTATTGCTTGCTTTTACTACCTGTATTGCTTATATACATTACAACCTGTTTTACTGCAGTTCTGCTATTAGACTTACACTCTCTGGATAATGTATAGTTTTAAATATTGCATTCTCCCCCTTGTTATTATATTGCTGCTGCTGCCATAGTTGTAACACTGTGTTCTTCCCCCTAATTGTTATAATGCTATAGTTTCAAATTGTGTTCCCTCCCTGTATCAGTTCTACTTTGTAAATTTTGTCTTCACTCATCTTATACACCTACAGTAGCTGTATGTATAATGCTACTGCCATTGTTTCAAATTGTGTTCTCTCCCCATATCAGTTCTGCCTTGCAAATATTGCTTTCACTCTGCTTATATATCGTTAGTACCTTAATTATTGAGCTCCTACCCTCATTCCATCTCTCTTGCTTAATCTATAGTGAAAACAAAATTTGCAAGGTAGAACTGAGCAGGGAGGCTGTGGGGTCAGCAACAAGGGTAGTGGACTTCAGACAGGTGGACTTTGGGAGGATGAGGGAAATACTGAGGGGGCGCCTTGAGGGAATTAGGTCGGAGATGAACGCACAACAGAAGTGGAATATCTTAAAGTCTGGGCTGAGGGAGGCTACTGAAGCATGAACCAGGACTCTGAGCAAGAAGGCCAGGGCTAAGGTGCCATGCTGGATGACTAGGAATGTGTTGGAGGGGGTGAGGACCAACAGAGTGGCTTTTAGAAGACTGAAAAGAACCAGGAAAGAGAGAAGGACAGGGAGATGTACGTGAGGAGGTCCAAGGAGGTAACCAAGTTAACAAGAGAGGCCAAGGCCTCCAAGGAACTGAGGCTGGCTGGGGCATCAGGGAGGGAGAGAAGAAATTCTATAGATAAGTTAGGGAGATCAAGAAGGACGAGGTGGGTGGAGAAGGAGGAGGAACAGGTAGAAGTACTGAATAAATACTTCTGCTCCATGTTCATGAGGGAGGCAGGAGGTCCGCTACCTCCATGGGCTGGGAGAGTGGGGATGAGGGGGGAGGAGGTGACTGATGGGGTGATTCTGGAAAGCAAGGTATTGGAAGGTCTGAAGGCACTTATGATGGATAAGGCACCAGGTCCAGATGGCATTCAACCTAGGGTGTTGAGGGAGATGGCAGAGGTGTTGGCTGGGCCACTGGCTGACCTGTTGAACACCTCCCCGGACACAGGATGCATGCCACAGGACTGGAGGTTGGCTCATGTGGTGCCTATCAACAAAAGTGGCCCAAAGGATGAGCCGGGTAATTACAGACCTGTCAGTCTCACTTCCATAGTGGGTAAACTTATGGAAGCGATCTTCAAGGAGAGACTGGTAACCTTCCTGGAGGTCAAATGAGCTCCAGGGTGGGCAGCAGCATGGGTTCGTCTCTGGGAGATCATGCCAGACCAACCTAATAGAATACTACGATTGGGTCACAAGGAAGTTGGACAAGAACCATGCAGTGGATGCCCTATATTTGGATTTCATCAAGGCCATTGATTCAGTCCCTCACAGGTGACTGGGGGAAAAGCTGAAATACATAGGGGTGGGGGCTAAAATGGTTAACTGGATCAAGAATTGGCTGGAACATAGACTGCAATGGGTGGTTGTTGGGGGGGGACTCTCATCTCCTAGGCCATTGACCAGCAGTGTGCTACAGGACTCTGTGCTGGGGGCCGGTGTTGTTTGGTCTGTTCATATCGGATATTGCACATGGGGTTGGGAGTGAGATCAGTTTATTTGCTGATGACACCAAAATGGGGGCTGTTGTGAATGACATGGAGGGGGTGGCAGAGGCTGCAGGGTGACCTAACCAGACTTGTGGAGTGGTTGGCAAGGTGGCAATTAGGTTTTAATGCAAACAAGTGCAAACTTATGCACTTTGGGGCAAAGAACCCGAGGAGGGAATATTGGTTGGGTGGGGTGTGGTTGGGTGTCACTGAGGAGAAGGATCTAGGGGTTATGGTAAGAGAGTGCATAAACAGCTCTGCTCAGTGCAGGAAGGCTGCAGCTAAGGCCAATAGGATTCTGGGGTGCATTGTGCGGGGGTTTTCGTCCAGACACAAGGATGTGATCCTGCCCCTGTACAGGTCCTTGGTCAGGCCGCATTTGGAGTACTGCATGCAGTACTGGTGTCCGTATCCAATGAAGGATATCAGGCTGCTTGAGGCGGTGCAGTGTAGGGCAACAAAAATAATACAGGGGATGGAAGCAGAACCTATGAAGGAAGGCTGAGACACTTGAGTTTGTACACCCTGGAGGAGAGAAGGGATTGGGACGATATGATTGAAACTTTCAAATACTTGAGAGAAATCAACAAATCAGGCACAGAGTTTTTTTAAGGTGAGGAAGTGAAGGGACATGAGTGGGCATGGGCTAAGACTGGAGGGTGGCAGATTCAGGAGGGAAATGAGAAGGCATTATTTCACTGAGAGGGTGGTGTCAAAATGGAATGCTCTACCAGAGGAGGTGGTGGCATGCAGGATGGTGGGAAGTTTCAAAAAAGCATGGGACAGGGCAAGGGGGGCCTAGGTAAACAATACTGAGCAGTTTCCAAGGGTAAGATGGGTGGTGGGGCAGCTGTAGTACAGGGGTGCTAGCTGCACAGTCGAGTACACTTGATAGACCGCAAGGCCTGTTTCTGCTGGCAAGTTTCGTATGTTTGTATAACTCAGCTGCAATCTTGTTGCTCTTAACTGCTTGCCATCTTCGGCATTCTATACCTTTAGTGTGTCTGACCCCTACTATCCTTCACCTCCAGCTTCTCATTCTCAACACCCTTCCTGCTTAGCCTAATTTCACAACCCTTCCTGCTTCTTCTTCCCCTGTCCTCTGGCTGCCTCACTCTTCCCCCTCCCTCCCTCTCTCTCCCTTTCATTCTGCTCTTTACTGATCTCCCTCTCTTGGGCCCCTTCCTTATACCACTGTACCTCTCCCCCTTTCCCCTATGCTGCCTCGGTAGTACTGTTTTCAATTCCGCTCCCTGCTCTTACCTTTTTGCTAGTTGCCCTAACTCCCTATCTCAAGTCCCACTATCTTCACTTCACTGTGCTGCCCTCAGTCCTCCTAGTACATCTGTCCTACTCCTCTGCCTGCTGCCACGCTTCTATCTTCCACCTTACTACTTGTCATCTACACAACCTCCCTAGCTAGGGTCCCCTTATCTCTGTATTCACTGTGCTGTGCCTGCTCCTGTTCCACCTACCATTCTCCTCTCTTCTCCTCTTGTCTACTCATTCCCCCCCCATCAACAACTGGTTTTGATCCTACAGCCTCTCTAATATGTTGCTTATCAACCTTTCCGTCCTTCCCCTTCTGTTCTCTTTCACTTCCCTCCCTCTGGATGACTTTCCTTCCCCCCTCCCCTCCTTCTCTCTCCCTTTCCTTCTCATACCTTCCCCTCCTCCTGTCTTTCCCCTCCCTCCAATTTCCTTTGGCTCCCTGGCTGCTCCCTCTGTAGTGCCCCAAAGTTGGGGGCACAACAGAGACAATTTGTAGTCTGAATTTAGGTGGTCCTACTGCCTTTCCACATCGCTCTGTGGCAATTGTTGATATTACTTGCAATTCTAAGATGTTTAACATGTATTTATTTTGCCTGCTGTAAATGTATCATGCTATCCCTACATGCTTGTTATGTAACTGCCATTCCTGAAGTTCTCTTGTCTAGCGCATCTTTACCATCTATCGTGTCCTCTTTAGGGGTACATTGTAATCTGTAGTACTTGATCTATGTCTATGTGTATGTTCTCATGCTCCCCCTCTTCCCTTTTCACCCAGGACACATCTGGAATCGCTCAGTATGCCTTCCTGGTAAAACTCTTAAATAAATAAATAAATAAAATAAAGGTACCCCATGGGCTCCCATTTAGGCGGGCAGCTTTGGGGCAGTGTGTGGGCCCCATTTGAAATGTGGTTCCCCTCCCTAGGGCCAGCATAGGAGCACTGGGGTTCACAGATTAAAAAAAAAAGTTTTCCTTTTTTTTTCTGCTGTCCCCTGGCCACCTGCACTTCATTCCAGACCACCACCAGCACTGTTACAAAACTTGGCGTAGTTGGCGGGATAAAGAAAGTTTTTCAAGGAGTCCAAAGCTGGAGGAGACACAGAGTAAGATGTCACTGGGAGTTGAAGGCAGTAGTGGACTGTGTGGAGGAGTTGGAGAAGGTCCAGGTCAGGTGCACCTGTCTCCTTTATCCATGCCCTATTATTTCAGAGTGTCCTGGCTTCTGCAGTATACCGGGAACATGACAGTGGAGACTCCAGTAGCTGGAAGAGTTTCACTTCAGGATGCAGTCCATGTTCCAGCTGTATCAGATTCCTCAGCACCAAAAGTTAAAGATACTGACCGGGCAGTTGAGAGGCACTGCCCATCCTGAGGTCCAGTCCTGGCTGGAAAGTGAGAAAGCCACCACTGACCAGATCCTGTCACTTGCAGTACATATTTGACACTCAAGCTATCTGTGATCTTAAGTTACAGTTCTTTTCGCGCACTCCTCAGCTCCAAGAAATGCTCCAGGAGTATGCCTTAAGTCTGCATGAGGCATTGAGAGTCATTGAGAGAATCGACCCAAGGGAGGTCTGGGACCCCAATTGAACCTTGACAGAGAAGTTTATAGAGGGAATGAATAGCAAGTCCCTAAAAGAAGAGCTCCGTATGTTACATTCACAAGACCCTGATGCTCATTTTCTGAATTTTAAAGAAAAGGCTATAAGAGTATTGGGATCAGGAAGGATGGGAGAGGAAGTGATAGCCTGTCAGCAGAAGATGATGCCTCTGAGTGCAGCATGGCCAAAATACCCTATTGAAGGTCT
The DNA here is from genome assembly GCA_016271365.2 of Neoceratodus forsteri. NCBI lineage: Eukaryota > Metazoa > Chordata > Ceratodontiformes > Ceratodontidae > Neoceratodus > Neoceratodus forsteri. The sequence goes on from CM057458.1 coordinate 1,093,535,359, forward strand.
GGCACAGGAGGAGTCATGGTAGCTGGAGACATATTCTAGAAGGCTACTTCACCCAAGGTTGATGTATGAGGGAGCATTGCTGGGCAGCTACCTGAGTCATTTTCTGGACTCCGACAAGGCATACACCCAGTGGTCTGAACCCCAAGCGCCTCACAAGAAATTGAACCAGAATTCAAGCCATAAATGGATGGAACAGATTGCTGCTCTGACCCGTAAAGTGACCAAAGTCTGCCGGGAGATGCAGGACCTCAAAGAGGGCTAGAAGAGAGGCCCTTTACAAGACAACCTGAAGAAGGAAGAAGACCCAATGAATCTAAAGCTCACCTTGAGAAGAGACAAAGGGAGCCACCCGATGAATCTGTTTGATGGCCATCTGTGGCAGGGGTAATGTCAGCGGACATAAGCAACAGCAAAGCCTTAGGAAAACTGCTGACAGACCCGAGACTGAAAGGGCAAGACACCAGCTGTATGAAGATAACAGGAGGGAAATAGCAAGAATAAGTCGTAGCAATGCCGCAGCAAGAAATCCCTTGAGGAGCCAATTAGAACAGCAATCTGAGGAATTTTTACACAATCGGGTGGAATTGGAGTGAAAATACGAATCACTCAGGGAGACTTCAGCAGCAAAAGAGAAAAGCCCAAGAACAGGCTACAAAGCTCCTCCAGTATGAAAAAGACCAAGAAGTTACAGAGCTCAGGTGCATGGTCAAGGATCTGCAGAGAAAATGAATGGAGCCACGTATGGTATCACCCAGTGGTGTGAGTGGTAGACAAGACATACAGGAACTCAGGCATTGGCAAATATGAAATGCAGAATGAAGATCCTCAATCTGAAGGATAGCTGTATCAAGACATATCTGTTTAGACACTAGTAGATTCAGTTAGAAATATTGAAGTATTTCTAGGAAAAAAGCATTGTTGTACAAGTCAAATCTTGTTGTGGAAACCCTGATTTCAGGTCGCAGGCCCAGAAACTGTCATTATGTTGCTGGTATAAGAATTTCAGTTCCAGTGTCAGTGGGAAGAAGTACAGAAAATTTGGGGGATACATGGGGACATGTATCATTTGGCAGGTTCGAATCTGTACTGCCCCAAAGTTGGGGACACAACAGAGAGACAATTAAATAAAGGTACCCTGTGGGTCCCGTTTAGGTGGCAGCATTGTGGCAGTGTGTGGGCCCCTTTTGAAATGTGTTCCCCCTTCCCAGAGCCAGCACAGGAGCAGTGGGGTTCACAGATTAAAAAAAAAAAGTTTTCCTTTTTTTCCCTTCTGCTGTCCCCTGGCTGCTTGCACTCCATTCCAGACCACCACCAGCACCATTACACCTCCTCCCCTCCATTACATTTCAATAAATAACCTCTTGGCTCCACCTGGATTCCCTTAGATCCTCCCTTCTCCCCCAACCCTCTGCCCCTTCTCCCTCCTCCTTGCCTATCACACAAACGCATCTCTGACGCCATCAAATTCTTCATCTTGCTTCTGTTCCTTGTGGCAGGTGATATTGAGCCCAACATCAGACCTGCACACTCTCCTCCCACTTATCTCCCCAAAGGTCTGACAGTGGCACATATGAATGTCAGAAGCCTCTTCCCTAAGATGCATCAGCTGCAACCTCTCAAGGTTACTCTACAAAGTGATGTGCTAATCATCTCAGAGTCTTGGCTTTCCCCCAAGATTCCTAATACCGGAATAGTTATCCCTGGGTACACTCTCACCAGGCAGGACTGCCCAAAGAAGGGAGGTAGTGTTGCAATCTAGAGTACCTCTCTTCTACCATCCAGTTTACTCCTGTACTCTCTGTCACCTCCCCCTCTGCCTGTGAACTGCTCCTCCTCAAACTATCCCTTTATCTGCCCCTATCTTCATGGCTGGTGTCTACTACTTCCCTGATCTGTCCCCCTCATCAGTCATGGAACTCCTTACCTCTCTCTCCTCTCGTGCCTCATATGGTGAGCTACTCATCCTTGGGGACTTCAGTATTAATTGGCTCTCCGCTACACAATTGAAACTCTGCCAAAATATTAAGTCACTCCAGTGCCTCAACTATTCTCAGACTCAGCCTGTCACAATCTTAGATCCCTCAATTATTCCATATTGGACTGGGTACTTACCTCTCACCCTCACAGATGTATCATAGATGTTGGCACCCTCCCTGAAGCAGTTAGTGACCACCACATGTGTAACCCCCCTACAAATGGGGGTTCCCAAAAAGTCTTCCTTGAGCTTGCCTAAATGCTCACTGCCAGGCTGGTGTCATGCGTTTTAACAGTTTAAATGTGATCACTAGAGCCTGTACAGCCTCTGTGTACTGTCTCTTTAAGAGCTGCCTTATTGCAGCTTAAGTTATCTGAGAGGGAGCTCTGTTGAAAGATGTAACTATTTACTGAAAATCATTTAGCATGATAATGATAATGTAGTTTGTCTAACCTGCTTTCTTTGTAGCAAGGACTGTTTTGTTGGTCTCCACTATCTTGGTCCTGGACTGCAAATTGGACCAGTCAGTACTGGTGGGACCTAAAATGTAGCCGGACTACAGGAGCTGTCTGAATTCAAAATCTGTAGGAACTGTAGTTTGAACTTTTTGCACCTTTTTTGCAACTGAAGGGGGAGCTCTTGCTTTGACTGACAGCCAGATCAGCCAACCAAATCTTTTGGATCTTGGGGAAGTCCCAAGCTGCTTGCAGTTTTCAGTTAGATCTAAGCTGGAAGCTGAACAAGAAGGAGCTGAAATGATTCTGAGCAACAATCCTGAGTGGATTCGTGTGGGAGAACTCTGAAAAGGCTAAGTTTTTGGCCTGCATGTCGGTGTGCTACTCCTGAGAGGGAGAGAAGAGAATTATTTTGGACTAAATCCAAGTTTGTGTGACTAAAGTAAGCTACTAAAGTGGGCCAGGCTCAACCTGAAGAAGACCGAAGATTTTGCTGAATGCGATCAGCCTGTCAGGAGTTCCAGCTACCCCTAAGCTCCTGGTGTATGCAGAGGCTTTGCGATTGTGACCGGGTAGTGCTTTGCTTGGTACAGTAGAATTCCCTTACATGTAAATGTGCAATGAGCTGCCAGTGGGTCGTGAATTAGTCCCCCACTGTGTGAACCTTGTTCTGCTTGCTGGAAGCTGTATCCAGCCCAAAACGGACTGCATCCGAATTTGTCTCCATGCGGTCTGGGCCTTGCCAGACTAGCCCAGCCAGACTACCCACTGCAGAGAAGCCATCGTTGAGACCTGTCTGGGGATCAGCCCCTGTTCCACGCTGAACAAATAGACACCTCTGCGACTCATGTGGGCCCTGCTCTCCTGGCATTCCAGATCAACCACCTGCAGTCTCAATTTTCATCCAGCCTGTATCCAGTCTTGGGTATCGTGAGTAAATACCAGGGTAGCTCCCTGCAACAACAGCTTAATCTGAGTGTGTCATCTGATTGTCTTGTTGTTTCATTTGCTTTACGAACTGAGCCCTCTGTCTCCGGATTACAAATATTGTGTACCGTGCATATTGTGTTTTCCTTCACAGGGCCCCAACCAGCTGCAACCCCGGGCAATGGTCCTGGCTAGCCCATCTCTTCTCCACCTGGGTACCCAGAGGTGGGCTGTGTGGGGGGACTCAAAACGCATGCATAACTGCTTGATTGATTTAACCTTTAAGCTAATTAACCTGATTTTGCACCTCCCTTGTTCAAGTCCCCTGAATAAATCAGATCTAACTTTTTCTGCATGTAATCTGACTGTGGTTCCAGTTTGTGCTCAAAGTACTGTACTGTTGATATTTGCTGTGCATAACCTTGTTTTACAGGGGGTCCCCAGGGTCGAGCCAGAGGAACCAGCCCTGGTGGTAAGTGCAAACAGGGTGGGTACTTGTGTGGTGCACCAGTGGTATTATGAAAGTGATTATTGTACAGTGTTCAGGCCACTAGATGGGAAAGAGGGGGGTTACAGTGTCACAGAGGGCTGTGCCCAGGTTAGCTTGACCACTAGCAACCCTGATCTCTGGGTGGAGACAACTGTTTCAGAACTCAGGCCCCTTAACCTGATACTAGCCAAGCAGGCAGGGGTAGTAGCCCTTGGGATAGTGCCACCTAGGGGTTACACATGGTCTATTGTATATGCAAAATTCATTGCCCCAAAGCCCCCCTTAAAATTCTCCTGATTCAGTCCTTCTGATCGTTGGACTTGTTTTTTATTTATTTTTTTTTACCAGGTGAGACACACTAAGCTGAAAGCTTGTTTACAGGTGTGACCTAGGAGCACAAGGAAGTTAAGTGACTCGTTCAGGGTCACACAGTGTGCAAGTGGGGTCTGTAGGATTCTAACCCAGGTCTCCAGGTTTGCAGCTCAGAGACTTAAACCACTGTGCTATACTGCCTCTGGACTTGTCATTGATACATGCTGACTTAGTAGCCACCGACTGGTTCCCCGTTTCTTCAGCCAGTAGCATTGACTCTGCTGTCAGACATTTTCACTCCAAATTTATGTCAATCTGGGATCTGCATACCCCACTCATGAAAACCAGGGTCCGTGGTTCCCACCTCCCCTGGATCTTAGACAAATTACTGGCCTGCCTTCATGCACGTGATCTAGCCTGGAAGACTCATAAGTCCTCTGGTTCCCCAGCTGAACTTAACATGCACTAAGCCCTTCAGAATGCATGTACCAGAGCCACCAGGCTTGCCAAGGTTGAGTACTTTTCCTCCTCCCTCCAGATTAACCTTAGTCATACTTCCAAGTTCTGGAAGGTCAGGCACATCCTCTTCTCCCCCACCACCTAGTCCTCCTTCCCAGTCCTTAAGGTGGGCAAAACCCTAATTTCTGCCCCCCTTTCTATTGCCTCACAAGTCAACACCTTCTTCACTTCCTGTGCCTCCTCCCTTCTGTCCTCCCTCCATCATATGCCCATCCCTGCTCCGCCCCCTCATCTCTCCATCTCACTCCTTCTCCTTCTCTGCTGTTGCTCCTGCTGTTTCCCTCAAGGTTCTTTTGGCTTTCAATGCTCTTAAGGGTGAGAGCCCTGATGGGCTCGATCATAAACTCCGACACCTCTCTGCACCTGCTATTGCTCTCCCAATCACTTCCCTTCTCAATCTCTCCATCTCCCTTGCTTCTGTCTCTGACTCCTGGAAACATGCCACTGCCATACCCTTTCCTAAAGGTGGCAAGTCCTCCAGCCCTGGCAACTACCACTCTATCTCCTTGCTTCCCACTTTAGCTAAACTACAAGAGCACATTGTGCTGTCTCAACTCTCCACTTTCATTGATTCTTCCTTTTTCACCCTCTTCCAGTCTGGCTTCCATAAACACCACTCCACCACATCCTCCCTTCTCCATCTTACTGACTCTATTCTCTCAGGCATGGATCAGGGCCTCTTTTCCTCCACCATCTTTGTCAATCTGGCCAAAGCCTTCAACACTGTTGCCCACCCACATCTGCATGACAAGCTCAGGTCAGTGGGGCTCTCTGACTCAGCAACTAACTGGTCCTACTCCTACCTCCAGGGTACATCACAATCTGTTAGGATTGGTGATTCCATTCCCCCCTTTCCTATCAGCATTGGTGTCCCCCAAGGTTCAGTCCTTGGTACATTACTCTTCTCTGTCTTCCTTAACAACCTCCCCTCTGCTTCCTCATCTACTTCCATATGTACACAGATGACGCAGTCATATTTGCCTCTGGTTCCTCCATTTCTGAGCTGATAGCCAGGCTTCAACTGGATTTCAGCAATGTCCAGCATTGGTTCCGGTGTAATCTGCTATCCTTAAATGACTGGCAAATGGTCTCTATGACCTTTGCCTCCAAGCAGAAGCTTTCCAGACTTACCTCCCTCCCATCCTTTCACACCTTAGATGGGGCCATAGTAGATGATGTTCCCTCATTCAAGCACCTGGAGGCCTGTTTTGACTGGCACCTCGACTTTTTGGAGCATGTGGATGCCATCCACAAAAAAATCCACCCTAAGCTTGGTGCATTATACAGGAACAAAGGCTCATCCCTCTTCCTGCTCACTGAGCTATTATTCAGAGAACGACCCTACCCACCCTTGACTATGGTGACATTGTCTACAGTACTGCATCAAAGACTACCCTAACCAGACTGAACACCCTCTTCCACTCCTTGTGCTGCATTGCTTTGGACTGTCTGCCCTGCACTTACAATTACTCCTTACACTCCTCTCTCTACTTCCCCTTCCTTGAAGCTAGATGCCTCGCTCATTGTGCTTCATTTATCTCAAAGCCACAATGGCTGCTAATGCATTAATATGATAAAAGATGCATTTATTTCAAAGGTTTTACGAAGAAAGACATAATGTGCTAGTAACACCTATGTGCTGGGGGGGAAGGGGAGAGGGGAAAAGATAACAGATACAAAAAAACAGAATATAAAGTTCATAGAAACTGAATAAATATAACAACGATAAAGAGAACAATAATGTCTTAAGAATAAATTGGCAAAAATAAGTTACCAAGCAAAAAGCTGTGGAACTGACCAAAGAACAAAAATAGTTAGCAACGTATCAAAATAAAAACTAGGGGAATGACTGATGTGAAAGAAGAGATATTGTATAATTACTGTGTGACTTAGTTGTATTACTGTGATGTAAAATCTTTCACTGGTCAGGCTGCCTTCTCTTTCCACTTTCCTAAACTTTAAAACTCCCTTCCCTAACCATTCATTCCGCCTCTTCCAAATGCTCTCTCTCCTCTCTGCTTCATACCACACCGCTGCCTCCTGTGCCTGTCCTTGAGTCATAGTCGTTCCCCACTCCTCAGTTTACCTTGTTCCTTCTTTCTCAATGACCACACTGCTTCCCCCTGTGGCTGCCCTTTAGTCATAGCCCTTCTATGCTCCTCAGTTTACCATTTTCCCTCTCTCTCCTCCCCCTTGCCCCTCCACACACCTCACCTACCCTTCTTCCTGTTTTCTTCCTCCCTCATTTGTTTGCACTTTTCCTTCTTCTCTCCCTATCTGTGCTCCTTCTTTCAGCACCCTATCCCCTGGTGCTCTCACCACTGAAAAGTACTATTGCTTATGCCCATGGGACATATTCCCTGCTGTGTCCTTGTAAACGTTTGCATATACTTTGACCTTGCTGATGAACCTTGTTCATATTCATTTTGTACTGTTTATTTTATATCTCTGTACGATGTTTTATTATGTAAGTTATAGTTCTATGTTGTTCTTGCCCCTCTAATCCCCCTTCCCGCCTCTTCCCTCAATGCATCTGGAAATTGGCTATATTTAAGTTCAATATGTCTTTCCTGGTGAAACTTTTAAAGTAAATACATACCGTACATAAATAATGTAAAAGTCCCACATTTACACCAAAATAACAGAAAAATACAAGACCAGAAACATCAAGGTAATGCAATGAAAAGTGTTTTTGGTTCTGGACATATACACCCCCTTGAAAATGCACACAAAACACATACACACACATATGTGCATAGCTGTTACAACATAGGGTGTAAGTGTCATTAGTAGGATAGAGCAGCTGTACTTTTCAGTGGGGTCCTGCTTTTACACATTTTTCCAGTGTAGTTAGTAGAGTTGCCACAGGTAAAATGCAGAATCTGATCTTTACTGGGGTCCTGCTTTTATACATTTTTACAATGTAGTTACCCAGGATAGGTCAGTTAACATGCAGGATCTCATTTTCAGTGAGGTCCTGATTGTACCTATTGTAACACTAACAGTTATGGGATGCCCTAAATGAGTGGACTCTACCACAACCTGTATGTTTTCAGTGACCAGATACTGTGTCTCTCTTTGGATAGCAGTGGAATGTGAATTGTGCTGAGTGCACATTTTAGTGCCTCAATTTGCTTTGGGGGGGCAATATTAAAACATGCTCAGGGCAATGGCACTTTGCTCCAAATATGTTTGAGTATAGCAAATTTAGTGAACTGGGTTAATTTGCAGTAAGAAAAGAGACTTAAGGGCAGCCTGATGCCTTGTAGTATGTGGCCATTACTCTGTGTAGTTCTGGTTTTAAGTTCTAGGTTTGTCTACCTATTTCTGTTTCAAGCTTTTAGCCACTGACTGAATTGCTTTTAATCACTGACTGCCATGCTAGCAAACTGGGTTGAAGAACGGACCTGGGTCACTTGGGGACTGGCCTGGGAGGGAGAATGCCCATTTGTAGGACAAAGAGAGGAATCTAGGTGCAGCACCATGGGACAGCATGGGAAGGAATCCAACACCTGGATGCCTAAGGTGTCTCCATGAAGGCCGAGTAAACGCATGTCCGGGCCCAGTAGGAGAGAAAATAGGAGGAAAATGTTTCTGACTGTAGAACAGTGATGGCTTGCCCTGTACCAGTCCCCACACTGATAACTATACACCTGTGATCCAAGGTCCTGTGACAGGACCACCAGAAAAGGTAAGTCCCAAAGAAGGTGGGTTTGGGACTGGGAAGACTGGCACAGATGGGTACAAGTAAGGATGCTGAAGGAGATAAACAGCTTTGTACCATGGACACACTGGAGTGACATGCCACTCATCATGGTTGTGCATTGCGTGCTGGCGAACGGTAAGGAACTGACTGCATGGAGGATCGATGCTGAGAAGCAATGCATGAACACAGTGGGGCAATATGGTACCCATCAAGGTGGTGTACTGTGTGGGGGTAAAATGTGAGGTACTGCCTGCACTGTGGAGTGATGCTCAGAAGCACTGTATGAACAAAGTATGGGACTGTTTGAATGGAGGAGCAATGTTCAGAAGCATTGCATGAACACAGTCGAACAACATGGCACCAATTACAGTTGTGTTCTGTGTGCTGGTGAATGCTGAGGGATTGCCTGTACTGTGCAATGATGCTCAGAAACGCTGTATGAACACTCTGGTATGACAAGGCACACATCACAATGGTGTACTGCTTGCTGGTGAAACGTGAGGGAATGCCTGCATACTGGATTAATGTCAGAAGCACTGCATGAACACAGTGGGGTGACATGGCACCCATCAAGGTGGTGTACTGCATGCTGGTGAAAGGCAAAGATTGCCTGCACTCTGGAGTGATGTTCAGAAGCACAACTTGAACACAGTGGGGTGACATGACACCAATCATGGTAGTGCACTGTGCATTGGTGAAAGGTCAGGGAGTGCCTGCTCTGTGGATTGATATTTAGAAGTACTGCATGAACACTGTGAAATGACATGACACCCATTACGGTGGTGTAATGTAATGTGGACTGATGAATGGGTAGTGATTGCCTGCACTGAGGAGCGATGCTCAGAAGCACTGCATAAACACAGTGGGGTGTCATGGCACCCATCCCTAATGTGTACTGTGTGGTGGTGAAAGGTAGGCGACTGCCTGTACTGGGAAACAATGCTCAGAAGCAATGCATAAACACAGGGTGACATGGAACCCATAAGAGCTGCATACTGCATGCTGCTGAAAGATGAGGGACTGCCTACACAGGGGAGTGATGCTCAGAAGCACAGCTTGAACACAGTGGCGTGACATGGTACTAATCACAGTGGTGTGCTTTGTGCTGGTGAAAGGTGAGGGACTGCCTGCATTGAGGAGTGATGCTCAGAAGCACTAAATTAACACAGTGGGGTGACATGGCACCCATCATGGTGGCATACTGTGTGCTGGTAAAAGGTGAAGGACTGCCTCCACTAGGAAGCGTTGCTCAGAAGCACTGTAAGAATGCTTTGGTGTGATGAAGCACACATCACGGTGGTGTTCTGCTTGCCAGTGAAAGATGAGGGAATTCCTGCACAAGGGAGTAATGTTGGAAGCACTGCATGAACACAATGGAGTAACATGGTACCCATCAAAGTGGGATACTGCATGCTGGTGAAAGGTGAGGGACTGCCTGCACAGGGGAGTGATGTTCAGAAGCACTGCATTAACACAGTGAGGTGACACAGCACCCTTCACAGTGGTGCACTGTGTGCTGGTAAAAGGTGAGGAACTGCCTGCACTGGGGAGTGATGCTCAGAAGCACTGCATTACCACAATGGGGTGACATGGCACCCATCACAGTGATGTACTGCGTACTGGTAAAAGGTGAGGGACTGCCTGCACTAGGAAGCAGTGCTCAGAAGCACTGTATGAACACTTTAGTGTGTGACAAGGCACACATCATGGTGCTGTTCTACTTGCTGGTGAAAGATGCGGGAATGCCTGTACTTGGAAGCAATGCATAAACACAGAGGGGCGACATGGCACCCAGAAAGAACTGCATACTGCATGCTGGTGAAAGGTGAGGGACTGCCTGCACAGGGAAGTGATGCTCAGAAGCACAGCTTGAACACAGTGGGGTGACATAGCACCAATCCTGGTGGTGTGCTTTGTGCTGGTGATAGGTAAGGGACTCCCTGCACTGAAGAGCAGTGCAACACTCTGGTGTGACAAGGCACACATCACAGTGGTGTTCTGTTTGCTAGTGAAAGATGAGGGAATGACTGCACAAGGGAGTAATGTCAGAAGCACTGCATGGACACAGTGGGGTGACATGGTACCCATCAAGATGGTGTACTGTGTGCCGGTGAAAGGTGAGGGACTGCCTGCACTGTGGAGTGATGCTCAGAAGCGTAGCTTGAACACAGTGGGGAGACATGGCACCAATCATGGTGGTGTGCTGCGTGCTGTTGAAAGGTGAAGGATTGCCTGTATTGGGGAGTTATACTCAGAAGCACTGTAGGAACTCTCGGCTGTGACAAGACAGACATCACGATGGTGTACTGTGTGCTGGTGAAAGGTGAGGGACTGCCTGCACAGTGGAGTGATGCTAAGAAGCACAGTATGGACGCAGTTGTACAACATGGCACCCAGCATGCTTGTGTACTGTGTGCTGCTGAAAGGTCAGGGACTGCCTGCACTTAGAAGTGATGCCAGAAGCACTCTATGAACACAGCAAAGCATTATTGCACTCATCCCTGTTGCGTACTGCATGCTGGTGAAAGGTAAGGAACTGCCTGCACTCAGGAGCGATGCTCAGAAGCACTGCTTGAACACAGTTGGGTGACATGGCACCTGGTGAAAGATGGAGTGTTCAGCCTGAGAGAAATGTTGTCCCACTGTTTTTTCAGTCTTCTTCATTTTAATATCATGTCTGTGCTCCTGCTTCCTTGTTGTTTCAAGTACAACATATGGACTAATATTGTTCTTACATACTTTTAATATGCTTATATATAAGATAGTTCCATCTAATTTATTGAACTATATGTGTTCGAGGCTTGATTTTAACTGGTGGGTGATGGGTTCATAGACTTTAGTTTCATACAGCAGACCTGCTGTTTCTAGTACAGACACACACACACACACACACACACACACACACACACACACACACACGCACACACAGCTGTTATAACAGTTGTGCACACACATAAGGTGTGAGTATCATTAGTAGGATAGAGCAGCTACAATATTTCATTTTCAGTGGGGTCCTGCTTTACACATTTTTCCAGTGTAGTTAGTAGGGTTACCACAGGTAAAATGCAGAATCTGATCTTTACTGGGGTCCTGCTTTTATACATTTTTATGATGTAGTTACCCAGGATAGGTCAGTTAACATGCAGGATCTCATTTTCAGTGCGGTCCTGATTGTACCTATTGTAACACTAACAGTTCTGGGATGCCCTAAATGAGTTGGCTCCATCACAGCCTGTATGTTTTCAGTGACCAGATCCTGTATCTCTCTTTGGCCAGCAGGGGGATGTGAATTGTGCTGAGTGCACATTTTAGTGCCTCATTTGTGCTTTTGGGGAGTTATATTCAAACATGCTTGGGGCACTCGCACTTTGCTCCAAACATGTTTGAGTATAGCAAATTTAGTGAACTGTGCTAATTTTCACTAACTGGCAGGCAGGGGGATGTGAATTGTGCTGAGTGCACATTTTAGTGCCTCATTTTTGCTTTGGGGGCTATATTCAAACATGCTTGGGGCACTCGCACTTTGCTCCAAACCTGTTTGAGATTAGCAAATTTAGTGAACTGTGCTAATTTGCATAAGGAAATGGACTTTGCAAGGGGCAGCCTGATATGTTTTAATATGGGGCCATTACTCAGTGTAGTTCTGATTTCCAGTTCTAGGTTTGTCTGCCTATTTCTGTTTCAAGGTTTTAGCCACTGACTGAATTGCTTTTAGCCACTGACTGTCATGCCAGCAACCCAGGTTCAAGAACAGATCTGGGTCACTTGGGGACTGGCCTGTGAAGGAGAATGCACATCTGTAGGACAGGGAGAAGAATCTTGGTGACAGCACCATGGGACAGCATGGGAAGTGATCCCACACCTGGATGCCTATGGTGTCTCTATGGAAGCCAAGTACACACATCTGGGCCAAATAGGGGAGAAAATAGGAGGAAAAGCCCTACGACTGTAGAACAGTGATTGCCTGCCCTCTAGAAGGCCCCACACTGATGACTAGGTGCCTCTGATCCAAGGTCTTGTGACAGGACAACAGAAAAGGCAAGTAGCAGAGAAGGTGGGTGATGGGGCTGGGAAGACTGGCCCAAATGAGGGAAGTCGGGCTGCTGAAGGAAATAAACAGCTTTGTCCCATGGACACAGTGAGGTGACATGCCACTCATCACGGTTGTGTACTGCATGCTTGTGAATGGTAAGGGACTGCCTGCATGGAGGAGCGATGCAGAGGAGCAATGAATGAACACAGTGGAGCAATATGATACCCATCAAGGTGGTGTAGTGTGTGGTGGTGAAATGTGCCTTAAACCACAGTGCCATACTGCCTCCTTTGTTCTTCAGAAACAAAACCCTCTTCTCCCGGACATCTATACTGAGATTAGTCCAGGCCACCTTTCTGCCTCTCTTGGATCATATGGATACCATAAATAATGACTGTGCAATCACCTACCTTCACAAATTGGACACATTATACCATCGAGCAACATGCCTCTCAACCTTTTGTCACTGAAATGAGGGACATGGACATTTTTGGACACTTAAAATGAGGGACACAGAGCCTCAGAATGAGGGACACATCCTCAAACATGGAGATACAAGCTCAGAACACTGTGAAAACCATAATGTTTACTTGTACAAAGTTTATTTTGGATTTAGTATTTTAGAATATTAAGAGTTTCTGCTTTAAAGTCTGAATTTACAGCACATTCTCTGTGTGGGCAGCACCTTTCCCATGAGGGACGGATGAGGGACAGAGCAATTTTAAGGGGCAAAATGAGGGATGTCCCTCGTAATGAGGGACACTTGATAGGTATGTCGAGCAATACGTTTTATCACCAATGCTCCAGCCAGAACCCCTCACTGCACACTGTATAAAGAGGTGAACTGGATCTCCCTGACTATTAGGAGACTAATATGTACCTACATGTAAGTATATAAAGCTCTCTTAAACAAACTACCTCCTTATATTATTACTCTCCTCCATCACTCACACAGCTTGTATGCGCTAAGGAAGAATGCATACACTTCCATAAAGGTACCTAAAATTTGCACTTAATATGGCAAAGCAGCCAGTAGTTTTGTATTCCCTACAGTCTGGAATAAACTTCAAACAACGCTAAAGTTACAAACCTTAATACTTTTAAATGCATTCAACATGCTTATTACCAAAATCACTACTGACATCTGCTATTTCTACTAATCTTGTATCCTACACCCCCTATTTACTTCCTCTGCCTTACTTTTCATCTCCTATGTTATGGGCATAAACTTTTCCACAACTTTTATGTTAGTATAACTTTATTGCCGGTATTCCCTATTGATGCATTGACACTGATGTCATTATTGTACAAATTGTAAATACTATACGTTTATTGCTGTTCCTATTTTCATTCTGAACTTTGTATCCTTATTACCTCTATTTTTGTATGTTGTGCTATGTATAGTCCTGTTGTCATTTCTTGTACAAGGGACCTCCTTGTGCAATGGATTTTATCCCTTCACAATAAACTTGAACTTGAGATACTGCCTGCACTGTGGAGTGATGCTCAGAAGCACTGCATGAACAAGTAAGAGATTGCTTGAAGGGAGGAGCAATGCTGAGATGCAACGAACGAACACAATAAGGCAACATGGCTCCCATCACGGTGGTGTAATGCATGCTGGTGAATGGGTAGGGTCTCCCTGCACTAAGGAACAATGCTCAGAACTACTGCATGAACACAGTGGAGTGATATTTCACTAATTGTGATTGCGTTCTGTGTGCTGGTGAATGCTGAGGGGCCGCCTGCACTGTGTAACGATGCTCAGAAGCACTGTATGAACACTTTGGTGTGAGAAGGCACACATCATGGTGCTGTACTGCTTGCTGGTGAGAGATGAGGGAATGCCTACACAAGGGAGCAATGTCAGAAGCACTGCATGATCACAGTGTGATGACATGGCACCCATCAAGGTGGTGTACTGTGGGTTGGTGAAAAGTAAAGGATTGCCTGCACTGTGGAGTGATGCTGAGAAGCACAGCTTTAACACCGTGGGGCAACATGGCACCAATCATGGTAGTGTACTTTGTGCTGGTGAAAGGTGAAGGAGTGCCTGCTCTGTGGAGTGATGCTTAGAAGCACTGCATGAACACTATGGAGTGACATGGCACCCATCACAGTGGTGTAATGCAAACTAGTGAATGGATAGGGATTGCCTGCACTGAGGAGTGATGCCGATAACCTCTGCATGAACACAGTGGGGCATCACGGCATCCATCTCTGTTGTGTACTGTGCTGGTAAAAGGAAGAGACTGCCTATACTGGGGAGCAATGCTCAGAAGCAATGCATAAATACAGAGGGGTGACATGGCATCCATAAGAGCTGCATACTGCATGCTGGTGAAAGGTGGGGGACTGCCAGCACTGGGGGCTGATGCTCTGAAGCACTGCATGAACACAGTGACATGACCTGGCACCCATTATGGTGGTGTACTGTGTGCTGGTGACAGGTGATGCACTGTCTGCACAGTGGAATGATACTCAGAAGCACAGCTTGAACTCAGTGGGGCAACATGGCACCAATCACAGTGGTGTGCTGGTGAAAAGAGAGGGACTGCTTGCACTGGGGAGCAATGCTCAGAAGCACTGCATGGACACAGTGGTGTAACATGGCACCAAGCATGCTTGTGTACTGCATGCTGGTGAAGGGTAAGGGACTGCCTGCACTAGGGACGGATGCTCAGAAGCACTGCTTGAGCACAGTTGGGTGACATGGCACCCAGTCAAAGATGAAGTGATCAGCCTGAGAGAAATGTTGCTCCACTGGTTTTCCAGTCTGCTTTGTGTTTTAACTCATATATTCATTTATTGGTTCTCTTGGATGACAACTGGATGACAATTCCACTGATATATGCTACAATAATGCAAGTTTGAAGAAACAGCTGTTGATAACTAATACAGTCATGTCATTAAAGTAATTTGCTCATATGCAAAAGGGTATAGGCGTTTGATTAAGGAGACTATTAATAATACTTCTGAGTAAGCTCATGATAGATGGAAGTCTTCATTTTAATATCATGTCTGTGCTCCTGCTTCCTTCTTGTTTCAGGTACAACACATAGATATTGGTCTTACATATTTTTAATATGATTAGTTATAGGATGGTTCTAATTTATTGAACTATGTGTGTTAGAGGTTTGATTTTAACTGATGGGTGATGAGTTCGTAGACTGTAATTTCATACAGCAGACATGCTGTTTCTTGTTCACATGCACACACACATGCACACACAGACACACACACACCAATTTACTCTCAGAAAGATATTTAAAGAGCAGGTGTTTACTTCTAAGAAATTGACAAATTATTATTTTATCTATTGTATTTCGATGTGTTAGTAATTACTTTTTACTTTTGTAACAGAATATGTGTTAGAGCAGTTAAACAAGTAGGTTTTTGCCTTTACTTTTCACATTGTTATTAAAAAAGAATTTAATAGAATTATGGTCCTGTTATGTCAGAAACTGCCAGCTAGTTAGGAGTTCCACGTATTTCAAAGAGAAACTTAATATATTTTTTTATCTTTTTCAAAATAAATAGATACTTCTGTCAGTAACAGATTTCCCCTTATATGTTTGCACTGTTGTAGTCCATCTGTATGAATTTACATTTTTAAAACAATAATTAGCTTCTCGTTCTTCTTCCCAAGCAAAATCTGGCTATGAAGAAAAGGTCACATGCTAAATTATAACAAAAGATCACAGGTTATCAAAGTTACATATTTTTATTAAATATACAATATTTTGGTGGTAGACCGTATTATATCTCCATAAAAATCTGAAAACAGATTTGCAGTTTCCCTTTGAAATATACTGCCAGACTTGCCAGTAAACAGTTTTTAACTTCATAATACAAGGATTCCATTGTATTCTTTTTTTCACTAGCAGTTGGCAAAATAAAAATAAAATGATGAAAAAGTAAGTAAAGAAAAAAATTATAGCAAACTGAATGACTGTAGAGGCAGCAAGACCTTCATTCTTTAAGCTATGCATCCTTACTAAGTACTTGCTCTTTAATATCAAATAATTTACTGCTGGAACATTCCATTCTGTGACATTTGACCTATTCCCTCCTATGGCTTTTCAGGGATGTTTTCTTATCTCTTTAGTTGTGTTTCTTAACTATGTTGTTAAAAGACTGCTCTTGTAACAGATAAAATGAGTAACTCCTGTTCATGAACCTGTTTAGCTCTGCCTGGCAGACTGCAGAAAGATAGAGAGAGAGAGAGAGAGAGAGAGAGAAATAGATAGCAATGAAATAAGAGACAAGATGTAGTGTAGGCAGGCTGACAGGAAATGAAGAAGGCAGACTGAAACAGACCACAGCTTTAAATGAGATAACCTGGACCGAAGCATTGACAAATGTCCAATCCGAAGCACTCAGGGGAAGAAAACAGTCATCTTATCCTGTCAGTCCACCCTCTCTCTCTCTCTCTCTCTCCTAGTAATCCCAAAATGCCTGCAGGCTCCATCCATGCAGCTGTAAAAACAGTCATGCCAGATAGACACTGCCATTATAAGAATGACAATCGCCATGGGCTGACTTGAAAATATTCATCATATTTTCTATCTACAGGGTTTGATATGTGCAGACCTCAGTCATGGAGCTGACACTCACAATGTCATAGTGGTCAAAACTAGCAGAAAAACATTTATGTGCTTTTTTTAGTCAGTCAATGGCATATCCCATATTTATTTCATTTTTTTCAGAAAATGAGATTATGTAAGCAAGAAGATACAATGAGTGTCTGTTGTACTGTCATAGTGCTTTCCTATGAGTATCGTGAGGCAAGATGCCAAAAACAGAATGACCTATGCCTCAGGGTGTGCATTGTGACAGGACATCACATAAGCCAGGGAGTACCTTATTGCACTTATTAAATGGTCCTTGAACAATTGAAGGGACATTGTCAATCTCCTTAGGACTCAAAGTATCTTTAGTTTAAAAAACACATTTAATGATTGGCCAGAGTGGAACAGTGAAGGAGTAAAACAGGTAACTT
Organism: Neoceratodus forsteri; assembly: GCA_016271365.2. Lineage (NCBI taxonomy): Eukaryota > Metazoa > Chordata > Ceratodontiformes > Ceratodontidae > Neoceratodus > Neoceratodus forsteri. Next base: position 1,093,552,778 of record CM057458.1, read on the forward strand.
GCATCTTAGGTATCAGCAAGCATTGGCAAGCATCAGCAGAAGGAAGCAGAGGACTCTGCCAGTCGAATAAGGTAAGGCACCTGTTCACTGCAGTGCCGGGTGGAAGGTAAAAGGTAACCTAAAGGTGGCCAGGCAATGCAACAAGGCAGTTGGGAGGATGAGTTTAATGCTGCAGTGCATAGAGAGGGGTATTATCAGCAGATAGAGGGAGGTGGTGTTGCCTCTGTATAGATCGCTGGTAAGACTCCACCTAGAGTACTCTGTCCATTACTGGAGATCACAGCTCAAAAAGGATATAGACAGAGTGGAAGCGGTCCAGAGGAGAGCAATTAAAATGGTGCATGGTATGCATCAGAAGTCCTACAAGGAGATATTAAAGGATCTAAATATGTACTGTACACCTTGGAAGAGAGGAGACAGGATTAAATACCTCACGGGGTAAACAAGGTACAAAAGGGAAATATGTTTCAACAATAAAGGGGCTCAAGGGGGCATCATAAAAAGCTGGAGGGGGTCAATTCAGGAGAGTTGTGAGGAAATACATCTGTACAGAAAGAGTGCTGGATTCATGGAACTGTCTTCCAGTGGAGGTGGTGGGGGTGAAAACAGTGTTGGGGTTCAAGAATGCATGAGATAGGCATAAAGGAATCTTAGGGAAATGGAAGGGGTGGGTGAATAGCCTGGAGATCAAGCAGAATCTATTGTGATACTATAGACAGGGGGAAATGGGCAGACTAGGGGGCCAGGCGGTCCTTATCTGCTGGCAAATTCTATGTTTCTATGGCCACATTCTGTAGAGATTGCTGATGTAGCTGCTAGTTTGATTCTGATTCTTTTTTCTTTTAAAAAGTGAAAAACAGACTGTCCACCATACTGGTGTTACCACACAAAAACATGTTTGTTTACATTTTTTGAGAAACACACACTGCATCTTTCCTGGACTTGGTAACACTCCAATAGAGTTTAGCCACTTATGATGCAGTGGGAGCAGAGAAGATTACTGCATCATGAGTGACTGCATTGTTTTGGTGTTCCTAATATTCATGATGAATGCAAGAAGAGTAAATCAAAGATTTTAAATAAAAACAAGTTTGAGTATAATTACACTGTTAGCTTTCATTTCTGTTTAGCAAAGCAAAGCAAACTTTATTTATATAGCGCCTTTCATAATCAAGGCACTGTACATAATATAAAATTACAGTATAAAATAGATGATATAATAAATAATTTAAAATCAGTCAGTTAATTAAAATCAGTCAGTTAATTAATCAATCAGGGAAGGCCAAAGAAAATAAATGTTTTCAACATAGGTTTAAAACTGCTGATGGTCAGGCATTCTTTTAACTGATGAGGTAGAGAATTCCACAGAGTTGGTGCTGCAAATGAAAAAGCACAAGCACCAGATGTTTTAAGACAAACCCTGGGAATCTCTGGCAATCCCTCATTGGCGGATTGGAGAGGGCAATTGGGGGAGTAGGGAGTCAGGATGTCTTTCAGGTAGTCTGGTCCCTGTTCATGTAGGGCTTTAAAGGTAAGCAAGCCCACCTTGTAGGTGATCCACCACTGAACTGGAAGCCAGTGCAGTTCGCGCAGCACAGGCATAATTTGACTAGTCCTGGAGGTACCAGTCAACAGCCTGGCTGCAGCGTTCTGCACTAGCTGCAAGCAGCAGACATCAACCCCAGACAGCCCTAGGTAGAGGGCATTGCAGTTGTCAAGACAGGTGGTAATGAAGGCATGGACCAATGTTGGAAGGTCATCCAGTGGAATCAGGTGTTTCACCTGGGCACTATTCCTCAGATAGTAGAATGAGGATTTAACCACAGTTGACACCTGAGACTTCAGGGTCAAGCCATCGTCAAAAATAATGCCCAGGTTATGCATCCGATCTGAGGTAATGTGTCTTATCCAGATTCAGTCTCAACCAACTTGAGCTCATCCAGCCTTTGATCTCAGAGAGGAAACTATTTAGCATAGAGATCGCATCAACCTATCCAGGCACAAAGGACATATACAGCTGAGTATCATCTGCATAGCAGTGAAAACTCAAGCCATATCGCATGATGATATCTCCCAATGGCAGCATATACATTGAGAACAACATGGGCACCAATATGGAGCCCTGCAGCACCCCGCAGGACAGGGGGAGGGAGTCAGAGGAATAAATTCCAGTGACCACCCTCTGAGACCTGCCTATGAGGAAAGATCAAAACCATTTGAGGACTGTACCCGATAGTCCACAAAGGAACCATAGGGTTTCAAAAAGCACCCCATGGTCCACAGTGTCAAAGGCTGCTGAGAGATTGAGAAAGGAAGCAGACAAAACAACAAGCATCACATCAACAAATTTTAGGGAAGATAAGTAATCATTAAATGTGGGTTTTAAACTAGAAATAATATGATACAGAAATGGTTGACAGTGTCCTTTTAAATGTAAAACTTAAAAAAAGATATAATTAGATTAGTAAATAAATATAAACTCATTCAGCAGTTCAAAATGAGAAGCTGTGAATTCTGCAATTGTCTCTAGCTACAGATAGGGAGTGTGAAAAAAACTGACTGCTGTTTGAATTGTCAGAATTCCGAAATTGCTTGTTGATGTTCTAGATGCACTGCGCCCTCGCTGGTGGGACTTGTTTTAACTGTGTGCTGTGCTCGCATGATGCATTGCTCTCAATCAGAACGCATTTTTTAATCTATCCATTTAACAAACAATTTCAATTGGCACTGTCATAATTCCCATTACATTATTTTATCTATTATAGATTGTAATAGCATCATGCAAAGCTCCAGACCAATTACAGGTCTTCATTCAGTTGAATGTGAGATACTCGTGTTTCCATAAAAGTGTCTCACTTACTGTGCCCTAGTAACAGGATTCTTGCTAGTGCCTATCATGCCATAGAAAAACAGAATGTATCACATAACATAGGTAATTTTTTAAAACTTAAATGCCAAATGATTTATAAACATATTTATATGTCCCCCATCACAACTCATTGCAGTATAACAGTAGTTTGACTTGCGCTCAGCTTGAGCCAGAACAGTTTATCTTCTGTATGCTGTTCCTACTCGAGCCAAATGCAACTGAAACCACTCTTATGGAGCAATGACTGGCACCACTGAATGTATGAATATATAATATTAGATAATATTACATTAAAATAATGAGTACTAACTAACACTGGCTATCAGTGATAGCTTGGAGAACATACAATGCCCACCTCTTTCTGTTTATAAAATCACAATATCCATCATTTGTTTATTTTTTTTTATTCAAACTTTTGTTTACCGGGTAGATAACATGAGCCAAGGCCTTTTTTCAAATGTGACCCAGAACCATAATCAATGTTACAGTCAAGATGTAATACAACATATAAGACATATACAATATAATGCAATTTTACTAACCAATAACATAATCATAATAACATGCTAACAACAATACATTAATAATCACATACCATCATACTTAAAAAATGTTGTCTCACTGATGCTTTAAAAGCATTTTTTCCTTCAGTATGTTATAAAGTGCATGGAATATTATTCCAATATACCAGATCATAATAAGAAAAAGCTTGCTGCCCTAATCTTGATTTTATTTTTGGAATAGTTAACGTAACAGAGGCACTGGAATGTAATTCCCTATTTGTTATCCTAATATTTAACAATGAAGACAAAGGAGAAACTGTACCCAAGGCCAAGGTATTATAAACCAAGCAACTTAAGCTATATAGAGAATATAAACATGGGGGAAGCCAGGATGTAGCTGAATACAAATCACAATGATGTGTTCTATATGGAAGCTTAAATGCAAATCTGCATATAGCATGGAATGTAGTTGTTAGCAAAGTGGCATCAGACTTCGCCAAATTCACAAATAAAAATGAATTTTAATTCAACATTGTCAACAAGATGCTTTAACTTATTGCACATCTGGCTTCCCTTGTTAACAGATCCCGCAACTTAAACAAAGCCTCCAATCTTTGATTTACATTTCTACAGACAGTTTTAATATGTAATGTATAGGGTAGACCAGGATCCAAAATTAGTCCTAAGTACCTAAATTGGAAGACCTACTCCAACATAACACCCTCATGGCTTACAATCTCAGGAGAACTACTCTTGTTTGACCTATACTTAGAGCCAAAAAGCATACTCTTTGTTTTCCTTGTATTTAAAAGAAGACAATGGGACTGTAACCACAGTTCAAGTGCATGAAAATTAGCAGTCAAATTTGATTTTATATCATCCACTGATGGAGCACTAGTATAAAGAATAATATTGTCAGCATACATCAAAACCTCAGTGCATACCAGATAATTTGGTAAACTATCGATAAACATAGAAAAAAGTAGTGGGCCCAAGATAGAGCCCTGGGGTACCCCCAACTCCATGATTTTACTCCTAGATAAAACTCCCTGATAACTAACTCACAAAGGTCGTTCAGTTAAGTAACTGCCAATCCATCTCAATAGGGAGCCCCCAACTTCGAGGCCCTCCAACCCCCGGAGCAGCAAGCGAGGAACTACCAGGTCAAAGGCCCTGGATAGGTCCATGAACAAGCACCAGCAAGCTTACCACTATCCAGTGCCTTACCAACATAATCAGTGAACCTGGCCAAGGCCGTACCCATACCATGATGTTTACGGAAACCATGCTGCGCCAGGGATTGGAGGGCCGCAGAGTCAAGAAACTCCACCATCTGATAGAAACATAGAAACATAGAATTTGATGGCAGATAAGGACCACTTGGCCCATCTAGTCTGCCCATTTTTCTACCTAACAGATAAGCTGCAGATCCTAGTTAACCAACAGCTTACTTCTTCTTATCCCCCACTAGGACTGCCTTATGCCTGTCCCATGCATTCTTGAATTCTCCCACTGTTCTTGACTCCACGACCTCCTCAGAGAGGCTGTTCCATGCATCCACAACCCTCTCTGTGAAAAAATACTTCCTCACATTACCTCTGAGTCATCCCCCCTCTATCTTCAAATTGTGCCCCCTTGTTCTTGCACATCTCTTTTTCTTAAAGATGCTACCCTCTTGGACTTTGTTGATTCCCTTGAGGTACTTGAAAGTTTCTGTCATGTCCCCTTTCTCCCTTCTTTCCTCAAGGGTATACATATTAAGCTCCTTTAGTCTTTCTTCGTATGTCTTCTGGTGCAGACCCTGCACCATTTTGGTTGCCCTCCTCTGGACAGCCTCCACTCTGTCTATGTCTTTGCGGAGATGGGGTCTCCAAAACCACACACAGTACTCCAGATGGGGTCTCACCAACTGTCTGTACAGAGGGATAACAACTTCCTGTTTTCTACTATTGATGCCTTTTCCTATGCATCCCAGTATCCCCCCAGCCTTCCTTACTGCCTTCTCACATTGCTTGCCCACCTTTAGGTCATCTGATATAATTACCCCCAGGTCCCTTTCCGTTTTTACTGTTGACAGTATCTCACCCCCCATTGTGTACGCTTCCCCTGGGTTTTTGTTTCCCATGTGCAATACCTTGCACTTCTTCGCACTGAATCTGAGCTGCCATACATTTGACCATTCCTCCAACCTTGCCAAGTCCCTTCTCATCCTTTCCACTCCATCTTGTGTATCAACCCTGTTGCAGATCTTTGTGTGGTCTGCAAAGAGACATACTTTTCCTTCCAGTTCCTCTGCAATGTCACTTATAAAGACATTAAAAATGACTGGTCCCAGTACTGAACCCTGCGGTACCCCGCTAGTAATCCTCCTTTCTTCACTGAGTACTCCATTTACTACTACCCTTTGCGTCCTGTTGTCTAGCCAATTTTTTATCCAAGCTACCACCTTGGGACCCACTCCAAGGCTGGCTAACTTATGTATTAATCTTTTGTGTGGGACTGTATCAAATGCCTTGCTAAAATTAAAGTAGGCCATGTCCACAGCCCCTCCTTGGTCTACTACTTTGGTCACTCAGTCAAAGAAATCTATTAGATTCATCTGACACAACCTTCCCATCGAGAATCCATGCTGCCTTGGGTCCTGTGCCCCACTGGCATCAAGGTACTCAACAATTCTTTCCTTCAGAAGTGATTCCATAATTTTCCCTACCACTGAGGTCAAACTAACTGGTCTGTAGTTTCCTGCCTCTGTCCTGCTCCCACTTTTGTGAAGAGGAATCACATCTGCCCTCCTCCAGTCCTTGGGTACCACCCCATCCTCCCATGATTTGTTAAAGAGAGTAGTTAGCGGTGTCACTAGTTCTACCCTTAGTTCTTTTAGAATTCTTGGGTGAATCCCATCAGGCCCCATTGCTTTGTCCACCTTCAATTTTATTAGTTCTTTCAGAACCCTTTCTTCTGTAAATGGACTGGTATCGACCCCCGTCTTCAGAGTGTTTCTCTTGTTTGGTTTAGGTACCTTCCCCTCCTCTTCCTTTGTGAATACAGAACAGAAATATTCGTTCAGTATCCCTGCTTTTTCACTGTCAACCTCTACCCACATTCCCTCCCCTTTATTAAGCCTCAGTATCTCTCCTTTGGTCTTTCTTTGCTCCCTAATGTACCTATAAAAGGTCTTATCCCCTTCTTAACAAAATTGGCTATCCTTTCCTCGGTTTGGGCCTTTGATGTTCTGACTGCCTTCCCAGCCTCTTTCTGCTTTAACTGATAAAGTTCTCTGTCGTGCTCCTTCTGTGTTTCCTTATATTTCCTGAATGCTATCCTTTTCTCCTTAACCTTCCCTGCCACCTCTTTTGAGAACCATAGCGTTTTTTTCCTTCATTGTGTTTTATTGATTTGCTTTACACAAAGGCTTGTTGCCTCTGTGATGGCTGTTTTGATTACTCCCCATTGTTCCTCCACCCCTCCTTCTTGCCTGTTTGCTAGTGCTTTCTGAGGCTCTCTCATTTTCCAAAGTTGCGCTCCTAAAGTCAATACTCTTGCTTTGTATGGCTTGATTGTATGGCTGTGTTTATCGTGAACCACACTGTTTGGTGGTCGCTTGTTCCCAGATGGCTACCCACTTCTAAATCTGAGATTCTTTCTCCATCCCCATTTGAGAGTACCAGGTCTAAGATTGCTCCCTCCCGAGTGGGTTCTAATACTAGCTGTCTGAGGCATGCCCCCTGTAGGGCATCAAGAATGACCCTGCTCTTGGATGTACCTGCAGCAAAGGTGCTCCAGTTAACATCTGGCATATTCAGGTCCCCCATCAACAATATCTCCCCTTTTTCTGCCATTCTAAGACAGCCTTCTATCATTTCCTTGTCCATTCCCTCCCCTGAGATGGGGGTCTGTATACAACCCCCATGCAGATTGTGGTGCCATTTCCTGTCTCCAGGGTGACCCAGAGTTCCTCATCTGCTCCCTGTTTACTCTAGTTCTGTTGCTTTGATCCCTTCCTTTACATATAGAGCTACTCCTCCTCCTCCTCTTTTACCCTCCCTGTCCCTCCTGTAGATTGTGTATCCTGGTATGTTGACAAACCAGTCATGGTTCTCTGTGTACCATGTTTCTGTGACTGCCACAATATCCAGACAACCCTCTTCCATCAAAGCCACTAGTTCAGGGAGCTTGTTACACAGACTATGGGCATTGGTACTCTTCACCCTCCACTTTTTGATAGCCTTACCCCTTTTAGCCCCATTCCTGTCCTTACTGCCTTTGCCTTTTTTTACATTTACCTCTGTTCTGCTCCCTAATAACTTCTCTACCTTGGTGTTTACCTCACTAATCACCATGTTTTGTGGGGGGAGGCTGGTATTTCCCTGCTCCTTTTCAGTGCCTTCCCCCTTGGCTAGTTTAAATGCTTGCCAATGAAGCATTCAAATTTCTCACCTAGGATTCTGGTTCCCCCCCTGGACAGATGCAAACCATTGCACCAGTATAGGTCTGCATCCCTCCAGATGGCTCCCCAGTCCCCAATGAAGCCAAAACCCTGAGCTCCATACCAGTTTTTCAACCACTCATTGAATTCCCTGGTAAGGAGTGCCCTAGCATCTCCCTTTCCATAGACAGGCAGCACCTCCAAGAAGGTTACTGTATGCGCTACTTGTCTAAGGCTCCTCCCCAACTCTACAAACTCCTCTTGCACTGCTCTGATCCCATTCCTAGCCAGGTCATTTGTCCCTAGGTGGACAGTGGCATCCAGCTCCCTCCCTCGTGCAGCTCCTCCCATGATTCTGAGGATTCGCTTCCTGTCCCTCCAAGCCGTGGTGCCAGGAAGGCACCTTACCTCCCTCTCCCCTTCCTCCCCATTTCTACCCCCTAATGATTGAGTCCCCACCAGGAGTTGTTTCCTTCCCCTGTGGGGTCCCATGCCACCCTCCTGTGGGTCTCCTTTGTGAAGGTTCCCAGCATCCTCCTTGGTCTCCACTGCAGGTGCCTCCATAGAGGAACCACTATCCACCAGAAGAGTGAATGAATTGTGGAGAGGTACAGCTGGAGGGATGCAACTCTGTTCCACCACCCTCTCCCTCACTGAGCCCACCCTGGTCCAGCCTCTCCTCTCCTCTTTCTTGGTAACCTCTGAGGTAGTGGCATTGGCCCTGGTGGTCCCTGGGTGGGAAAGGAGGTTTCACGAATCCTAGCCAGATCAGCCTGGAGATGGGCAACCTCCTCTCTCAGACCAGAGAGGTGCCTGAAAATAGGGCAGCATTGCAGCCTCCAGAATGTCTCCCGGAACACTGCCATCCCACAGCCATTGCACTGCACCACTCCTATCATGTCTTATTTTGTGTTCCCTCTACTGTTTCTCTGTATGCTTACTCTCTCCTCTCCTTACAACTCTCACCCTTCCTGTTCTGGGACAGCAACTTCCTATCTTCTTCAGTAGCCTCCTTCTTCCTTGCTCAATGTCAGACCACCAGCAACTAGGGGGGGAGAGTGAGCTACTTTTTTTTCCTTTAGGGTTGACAAAACCAATGTTTCTCTACAATCCTTGCCTTCCTACTGCCAAACAAGAAGTTCCTGTTGACAGTCAAATCCAGTGGCTATAAAACTAGAACTGGCTTAGGGTAGGATGGAGGGCAATTAGTAAGAAAAAAGGCTGATTGACAATTTTTTCAAGCATTTTACCCAAAACAGGAAGGAGAGAGAGATAGGATGATAATCATCTAACTCATTTATTAATTCACCCTTATACACAGGTTTTATGATTGTACTTTTCCAGGAAGATGGACATTCACCTGTAATCAAGGATAAGTTATAAATTTTAGTTATTTGGAACAAATATATAGTCAGCCACAAGCTTTAGAAACCTGACATCAAGCTCTCCAGGCCCAGAGCTTTTGTTAGGAGATAGGTTTTTTAATAATCTCAATACTTCACTAGGCCTAATTTGCTGAAAATAGAAAGAAAAAGGACTTTCCTTCAGACACAAGTGATCCTGAGAATGCGAGGAAAGAAAACCATTTGTACAGGTAGTGAAATCTGTACATTTAGTCATAAAAGCTTCAGTAATTACAAACAAATCAGACGTTAGGTTCCCACCCACATTCAACTGATTTGGTACAACACTAATCTTAGGGGCAGTCAGCTCCTTAATAGCAGACCAAAATTGCTTGGGATTATTCAAGTTATTCTGCTGTTTTGTCTGATAGAACTCTGATTTACATAATCTTATTTTGGCCTTGCATAGGTTGTGCCTATGAGAAGATACAACTGGGATGTGCCTTCCATCTATGCAACCCATGACCTGGGGTAATCCACAAAGAGCTCGGAAATGCTCAGCTACTGTACACATTCTGCCTCTTTATCTTTACACATATTTATCAGTTAGTTTAGTTTAGTTTTTATTTCACATAAAACCCTTTAGGCAGTGCCTATTTTTAAAGGGTTTAGAGTCTGAGACAAAAAAAGTTACACAAATCAGGTACAACAAAGTTATGTAATACAAAAGACCTGGGGCAGGATTCTCAAACATCTTAGATTGCCACAAGTCCCAGTGCGGCAACGATATGGCACAAAGGGGCTTGTGATGATCTAACAGGATTTTTCTGTCGTGTGACAATTGCAAGTTAGACCAACATTTCGGTCCCTGACACGGCAATCTGAGGAGCTGTTTTATGGCGCTTGCCTAGATGTTTGGCTCAAGCTGCCATAATTCATAGAAACTGTTGCAACTGTGCCCAAGATTGGAAAATCAGGTGCAGTTGCAGCGAAGTGTTTGGTGCACCGACAGAACCTAAGTGTCGTAGAGCAGGGCTGGACATAACTCCTACACCACACTTTGAAAATCCTTCCCCTAGTAACTATAGATGTACCATGGAAAGAACAAATATACAGTGACAGACACAGAAAATCATATCTGTACCAGTGGTGCTAATACAATATTTCACACTTCCTGGTTATAATGTTTACTTTACATTATGAATAAAGTGCAGTGTACATCATATGTGTTAGAGGAAAAACAGCTGGTCAGTGATAAGTTGCTTATTCCTCATGATGTGAGTGAGCTTAAGAGCTTGGACTTGAACAGTTAGCAGAGTTATTGGTTTTTTAGCATGTCAGGCAGGTCATTCCAATATTTTGCAAAATGGTATGAGAAACAGTATTGACCAAGGGAGGTTCTTCTGCAGGGAAAACAGTAGGGTGTGACATGCCACGTCCTTGGTACCATATTTACTGTCAACATAATTAAACATAGACTGTACGCCAGGGGACAGCAGGCCTCACACTGCTTTACAGCCTGTGAGCAAGATGTGGTAGAATAAGCTTGAATCAAGGTTTAGCCAGTTCCGGCTGCTGTATAGAATACAGGTGTGGGTGTAATTTTTGAGGTCTAGAGCAATGCAGCAGGCCCTATTAAGGAGACCCCTGGCCCTGGACATCACACTGTCATTAGCAGAGTCATATACCACATGCCCATGGTCAATAATGCTTGTGATGAAACACTGCACAATTATATCTCTCAGAAAAGCTAGAAATAGAATAGCCAGGAATGTAGCTTTTCTGTCAGTACATAGACAACAACTTTCACTGCTGCACTATTCTCATTAGCAAAGATAAACTTTATATGGGGCAGTAGTGAGCATGTGGGAACTCTGCAAGTGTAAGTCTCAATATTACAGCAGAGACACACATGTAAACAGGAGTGTGTCTCTGATATTTGATCATCTGCAAATGTAAACTGAATGGCGTCATGACCAAATTCAAAGGAAGCAATCACAATTCTTGATCAGCATTGCCCATGTAAACAAGGTTTGTGAGATTGGGACTTCACGTACTCAGAATTTCCATACCTTCCAATTGCCCACCAAGTTGAGGATTATCTACTAGGCAGAACATTCCTATTCAATGATCTGGTAGATGTTGGCAAGAAACTGGAGGCCATACAAGCCAACTTTGCTGCACGGCGAGAGGTCCCAGACTCTGACTCAGAGGACTGAGCCAGTCTGAACTGTAATGTACTTTATCTAAATTTCTTCATTTAAACTGCTGATGTGCCTGGATTTGTGTGAAAAATGAAGTCTGAATTCTATACTCTCTGATTAAGCACATGCACTAAGGAGGTATGACAATGCTTATGCTATGCAGTGCAGGTTTGATTGGATGTGAGGAGTTTCCTGTCACAATTGCTAATAACATTAGATTTGGCAAACTGCTGGGTCATCTGTGCCAGTCGTAATACTTGGCTGACAAGATGGCATTCACCACATGTGTGTGGTAGTGGCATTACATGTACTTGGTGGGATGTTCCACACTCAGCGATATCATGAATAGTTTCCCCTTCAGTTTAGAAACTTAACGTTTTATAGAAGTTCTTGATTTTGAAATTTGCCTGCTACATCTACCTTTGGGACCCTGGAGTTTGGCATGATACAGCACCTACCTGGTTGTTGATTGTAGATTTACATGGTTTGAAACTGTTGCTTATGTTCTTCCATTTATATTAATTCAGATTTTGTTTATTGTTCAAATTGTACTGTTTTCTTTGATTGTACTGTTGATGAATATCTTGCACTCATCAGAACTCAGTATGTGCACATTCCTTTATCTGGGGGTGGCATTGATTTAATATAGTGAGGACATTACTGTCACTTTAGGTGATGTCTGTGTGAGTCCAGGGACATGAGATTTACAGACAATGGGTCCAATGCACCAATGGGGCGGAATGGCTACATGCGAGTATCTGGGGTGTGCAGCCACTCCGCACCCTTCGCTCCCCACGTATGGTGCTTGAAGGAGGTGCACAGCACATATGCACCCAACCCCCCCAGCTATGTGAGGAGCAACACGCTGGGGGTGGATGAGGGGCAGATCAGCACTACACACCATGTACCAAGGCACGTAGTGCTGGCCATGGGGGTGCATTGGGGCGCAGGGTAAGCTAGAGAGGACCTTGCCATAAACCCCCTACACACCCAGTGCACACCAAGTAGGACAGGGAAAATAGCCCACTGACCCTCCAGGGCCACAGGAAATGGCAACCCGATGCCACCCACCACAGCACACAGCGGTGAGTGTGGCAGCCCCCTCCACAACACACACAACACCCATGCCTCTCACAGGGGCACCAACACAAGGCTGCTGTCTCCCCAGTGGCTCTGCATGTCAACGCCCCTTCCCTGCTACCGGCGATAATGTTTCCCCCCTCTGCCAGCAGACATGCTCCCCGTCCGGGTCTATGTGATAACGGCAAACGCCTAAAGGCAATCACCATTATCGCACAGACAGAGTTCCGAAAACATTTTCATCACTTTGACAACCCCAACGCACAGGACAATGGTGCCAGAAGAGTTTTTTTAATGCTTTTTGTGGGGGGCTGTGCCCCTCCCACACCCCTCCTCATGGGGGGCTTCACCCCCACACCCCCCTACTTAAGGATTCTCAACTCCAGGGAGGTGCATGTCAGGGGGGTGAAAGCAGTAAAAAATTAAATCGCACCAGCGCCCAGACCTGAACCCGGTAACATCACCCACCCCAACCACTAGCCAACCCCCAATGCCACGATGCTGCTCGGCCATCCACCACTGCACCATCCCCTACAGCCCCTCCACTCCCTCCCAGCTCACACATGCTGTGCTCTTCCCCCCCCGCATGTGCATACACATACCGACATCCTGTCGCCCAGTTCACTCACCCCCTCATCCGGTCACCCTACCCTCCCATCGGCATGAGGGATTGTGCTGGGAAGGAGTCACCATTATGGACGGCGCCCTTCCTTATATGTCCACTTCATGAGTTACCCCTCTCCCACTGCACTGCATTGGTGCCATCAAAGAGGGCCAGTGATATTGCCCTCCTACCACACACCACAGCCTCCAGCCCTCAGACATCTGCTGGGCACACTACCAATGTGAGCCCCGCCACATAGGGGATCCATTGTTGAACCCATGCCAGGCATCTGATTGGATGCACAGCTGGGTCCATGACTCTGCCCATGCCCATCCTGCATGGACCTCTGTGCCGGGGGGACGGGAACACAGACAGGTGGCTGGTGGTCATAAATGCTGCCGGTGCCCACCTGTCCACAAGTGCATAGCTCTGTGGGTGGATAACACTCCTCCAGCGTGTATTACCCACCCACTACTGCATAAGGGCCACTAACTTTTTGGAGCACGTCTTAAGGGTTGCTGCAAAAGCTCATCCTAATAAGTAATATTGTGCATTAAATGTCTTTGATATTATGTAATAATGCACCTGTTTATGCTAGACTCCCACTGTGTGGTAGCAAGGGATGCAAAGTATGTTTCTCTAATCTGATTTCTGCATTTTTTCCTATTTTTAAACTCTGAGCCAAGTAGTTCTTTATGCATTTTATGTATGTGAAACAGGATAAAAATAAACTAAAAAGTATACTGTATACTCCTTTTCCTAAGAGGTTGAAAAGTACTAAATACCTACACTTAAATGAAATTATTTAGGAAATGGAAAATTGAAGAAAGAAAACAAGTAAAGAGGAAATTGATTGGCTTATATGGATAGATGGCCTTTTTCCCATTTAGGACTATCCTGCTCCCAGATAAGGATCTTAGAAAAGAGATTAATACATGTGTAAGTTCTGTCCTGGAAGAATCTGTCAATAGAGGGTAATTTTTATAGAAAAAAAACTTAATTACAGCAAAACATACAGGTAACAAATATGCACTTTAACTTAATAAATTGTTTAGAACTAAAGATAAAGGCCTCCACATTCAAAGGGGGGTGATGCGCTGCTCAAAAAGTTGCTCCAGTGCAACCAAATGATATATTCAAACAAGATGCGCAATCCCAATGGATGGCGCATCCTATCTGAATATTGCAACTTGAGAGGGTGGCACAAATGGGGGGCAGCCAAAAATGCACCCGGCACATCCAGGAAATGGTCTGAATACCACCATTGGGGGATGCTCCGGTGCATCACAGATGCCCTGTGCCCCCAAATGCAAAATCCAGCTGGAAAATGCAAATGAGCCCATTAGGCATGCATGGAGCAAACGGACCTCATGCATGCCCAGTATGGGCTCATTTGCATGCCTGCACATGGCAGGATGTACTGGGTTGGCCTGCCCCCCCCAGTCCTATGCACTGCTGCCCACTCAATACCAAATAAACCCAGGTTCCATAGTGTAGTGGACCCCCCACCCCATCCCGTTCACTGCGCCCATTGAATAGAAAATGTCTCTTTTCCGTAGTGTAGTGGACCCCCAACCCCGTCCCTGATTCCCAAACCCCAATTGCAATAAAAAAATTGGCTGCTACAGTCCAAATACCACTTTCGAATAACAATCCCACTTAGTATATTTTGTAGCGGCCCCGCACCCCTGCAGGCAGGACCCCCTCCCCACACCACCCGCACCACCCATGCCAGTGACTGGCACAGTCCTCCACACCCTGCCAAGGCCAGCTAACAACTGAAGTGTACAGAGCTGTACAGTACACAGTATGAGCCCATTGGTCAACCAATGAGCTTGTACTATGTACAGTACAGCTCTGTCCTTTCAGATGACTGCTAACCGTAACGAAAATTGACTATTATATTGGCATTGGCGATGTGGGGGATGCGGAGAGGGTTCTGCCGAGAGTGAGGGTACGATTATGGAAAATATACAATGTGGGATTGTTATTCAAGAGATATTTGGACCGGGGAACTAGTTTTTCTGATCGAGGGTTTAAGGATTGAGGACAGGCTGAGAGGTCGCTACACTATGGAAAAAGGACATTTTCTATTCAATGAGCATAGTGAAATGGGGACGAATGAGGGACTTCACTATGGAAAAGGACATTCTTTGTTATATGGGTGGCAGTAAATGGGGCTGGGAGGAGGATCTGCTGCACTATGGAAAAGGGGACTTTTTTAGTGTATGGGCAGCGGAGAGCAGGGCTGGGAAGGGGGGGTGCCACTGGGCTGCGTGGGCTGGCAAGCTGCTGTGCAGCTGTTTGCACTACCACAGCCTGCCTGTGGGTGGCCAGAAGTTAGGCATGTTTTTTCCATACCTAACTTTGAGGCGCTCATCTCCTGCACTTGGGTGGCCCATCTGTTCTGAATATCACATTGTGCGGGATATTCATGGGCGTGCCCCCTCCTCTTGGGCCACATGCATTAACTTTAGACAGTGGCCCATCTCGATTTGGGCAGCCCATCTCCCTCTTTTGAATATGGGAGTTTGGAGCAACTTTTGAGATGGGCGGCTCATCTCAATTTTCTTCAGAGATGCGCCATCCATCTCTTTTGAAAATGTGGGCCCTTATCATTTAACAAATGTAGGGAACACACTGGTCTAAGGGGATGAGTAATTGTAAGTTAAGGGTGGAAAAAGTGGCAACATTGATGAAAAAAAATTAGCCTATTTCTATAAGTATTTGATTAAAATGACTGAGTCTGAATTTTTGTATAAATTAACTGGAACCCAGAGATAAGTTTGATTTCTATGAAATTAAACTAAGAACAGGCCTAGCCATATGAACATTCTGTGACATGATTGGGTAAGATCCTGTCCCATTTGTTATGTAGAGAAAGTCAAAAATAAGGACGTATTCTGTTCTGTCATATTCTGTCACTTGTCTATCTCTTGCCTGTCTGATTGCGTAATCAAATTTTACTTGTGGCATCTAGGAATTGGCCACGCTGACGATCCCACAATTTTCCCATTATATCCATTCCTTTACTTGCTGTTTCTATTCTTTCTTTCTCTTCTTGCTTCTCTGTGGTTAAAAATACATGTATGAATATGTATGTGAAACTGGGATCTCATGATTTACAAATGTATATACTGTAATTATGCCTTTGAAATGAATGCAGAATGCTGTTTGGGTTTCTTATAAAAATGGTAATCTGTAATACAAGGGGTTAACCTTGAGCTGTATTTTGACCTCCACGTGTTTGTTTGCAGAATTATTAACAGGAAACTAGCTCTAGGACAGGATGTATTAATTGGTTGCACCTGTTTATTTATTTATTTATTTATTTAAGAGTTTTACCAGGAAGGCATACTGAGCAGAGATACTGCTCGATTCCAGATGCATCCTGGGGGAAGAGGGAGAGGAGTAAAATACAGATGATGAATAATTGTTCAAGTATACAGAATATGCAATGCAGATATCACATTGTATGCATAGGTTAGTAGATAGCAGAGCTTGCTTGACCTGTTAAGACTAATGTGTTGTTCTAGCTGGTCACAAGAAGGTAAATGAAAAAAGTCTTGTTGCATATTGTGCAAAACAGGAGATATAGTTTAATGACAACAGGATGCAGAATTTTATTGCCAGGAAAAAACATCCTATAAAAAAAGAGAGCAATGTTTTGTTTAGAGAGTTAAAGAGAGAGAGACTGAGATTTTCAAGAGAAGGCTCAAATGAAAGACTTTGTTTTTTCTTTGTACTGCCTTCAATAAGAGCTATCCTGTATACATTTATTTTTATATATTTTATTATTATAATAAAATGTTACTTGTGAATTTTATACCTTTTCCTGGTCCGTCTATGCCTCCTGACCTATGCCTCTATGACACATATGAACATATGACAAAGCTAGCAGAATAAAGCCCTAAGATTTATCGAGCCTGCTCATATTGCAAGGTCCTCAGCATCAACTATTGACCCTGCCTCCTCCCCAATCCACCCTTCCCCTCCATCCACCCCTCTCTTGACCCTTATTTTCCCCTTAACTCTATATCAGCCTCTTTTGAAGCTGCCTTCAACAAAACCACTTCCTCAGGAAGCCCATTCCAACCCATCATTACCCGCTCCATGAAGAAGTGCCTCCTAGCCTTTCTCCTAAACCTGTAGTCTACAAAGCAACTTATAAGCCTTAGAAAACTGGTTTCCTATTAAGGTTTTGTCTTATTTTATTCTTTGGTAACTGGGTAAGGCTCACTAGGCACAAATGCCAGTTTTCAGGGGCAACCTGGGAGCACAGGGGTGGTTAAATAGGCACTGTAGCCTAGAGGTTAGAGTAACAAGCTGTGAATGAGCTTGGTACTTCCAGCAGACAGATCTGGATTTGATTCCCACAACCTCCACTTGCATACTGTGTGACTCTGAGCAAGTCACTTAACCTCTCCAGTGCTCCTAGGTCCCCCCTGAAAACAGGCACCTGTGCCTAGTGGGCCTTACCTGGTTACCAAAGAATAAAAGAAAAAATAAAAATAAATTAATGACTTGCTTGACATCAATGAGCACCTACACTATACAGTAATCACTCAGTGACAGTTCAGTCGGTGGCTGGCCATGGAGGTGAGAGGAGGGCTGTGCCAGTCAGTGGCTCTGTTTTTGGGATGGGAGGAACAAGGTGGTAGGCACTACCTGCTGGGGTGGGGGGCCACTAGACCATCAGGGAAGGGGGATGTATTAAATATTATCATAACAGGTGACATCAGGGATCAGGAAGGGGGCCACTAGACCACCAGTGAAGGGGGATATATTAAATAATATCATAGTGGGTGACATCAGGAATTGGGAAGGAGGGCCACTAGAACATAAGGAAATGGGTTGTTTTCACTAATAATTGCTGCCGACATTGGGGATTGGAGAGGGGGACCACTCGACCACCGGAAAGGAGATTATTTTTACTAATAATTACCACTGACATCGAGGATTGGGGAGAGAGCCACTAGACCACCAGGATGGGGGCTATGTTTACTAATAATTACCATTGACATTAAGGATTGGGGAGGGGGCCACTAGACCACCAGGGGGTCTATAATATACATAACGAGGGATCAGGGCTAGGGAGGGGGTACCGTGGCACATTGCTGCACTATGCTACACTCTCCCAGAGGGATATTTCTAAGTACCCTTAGACCAGCCTTGGCTGGTCTAAGGGTTTTTAAAATTCTCCCTCTGGGGGAGTTTTGAGAATCTGACATTTGGGGATGTGGCAGCTTGCATCTGCCTTATTCCCCCTTGTGCCTAGCTGTAGCCCATTTTGTGGTGCATAGGTGGTACAAGCCCCGTTTGGGGTAAGCAGCCTGCAGCTGATGCAGGCTGCCTTTGAGAATCACTCCCAGTGCATCATTTAGAACAAGGGGCACTTTGAGCCATTCATTGTGGCACAAGCCCCTTGCATTGCACTGAGAGCTTTGAGAATAGAGCCCATAGACTTTGAGGAATCCAACAATGCTGACTTCACATAAAATTTGCCAGGCTAGAGGAGGGGAGGCGGGGTGCTAACTGGGGATGGGAGGGGGGTTCTGATACATAAAAGTTTTGGGAAGGTGGGAGTGTGTAGAATCACAGCACAATGGGTGGGTGGAGGTATTGTATTACATTTAAGGATCACAATTCACTTATTTTTTGGCAGTGAATTGCACAAGTTCACCTGGGGAACTATGCAAACTACCTAATTCCCCCACAAACTGGCAACTCGAGTGGGTTTTGCTGTGTGAATTTGGGCATTTCACAGGGCAAAAAAAACATGCAAACTGCAGTTATCAGCAAAGCAAAGTTGCTGAAATTGGTCAATTTGTTCACAAAACAAATTTCAGTAACTTTGCCAAGACCTAATCAGAAGTGGGGAGGTGCAATTAATGGGTGATTTCAATACGCCAGATGTTAACTGAAATGTACCAGTAGCAGCAAGTACAAGAAACCAGCTCATGTTAGAAGAATTCCTGGATACATTTCTGATTATTCACCTGAAGAAGGGACATGTGAGGCCCTGAAAGTTAGTTTATAATTCCATCTCTGTACAAGATACATGTTGGTCCAATAAAAAGTATCAAACTTTCCAGCGTCTCCTGGATACATTTCTGACACAATTAGTTCAGACACATACAAGGGAAAGCACAACACTGGACCTACTGTAGTTCCCACCAATGAGGATAGGATTCAAAATATGGAAGCCCAATAACTGCTTGGAGCCAGTGATCATGAGACAGTGTTGATGCATATACAAGTACAGAATAAACATTTTTACAGTCAAGCAAAGGTATGGGACTTCAGAAGAGTGGACTTTAATAGGATGAGGGAGATTCTGAGAGGGCGTTTAAGGACTATATCACAAATTAAGGAGGTGGATGATAAATGGGATTTCTTTAGAAAGAGGATGGAAGAAGCAACATCCTTTTGCGTGAAGGAGGTAAGTAAGATCAAAAAGAAAAGAAAACCAATGTGGTTTACAAATGAGGTAAGGAAGGTTGTGATGAGAAGGGAAAGGCATTCAGGAAGTACAAGAAAAACCAGAAGGATGAGATCAGAGAACTGTATCAGATGAGAACAAAAGAAACTAGTAGGTTAGTAAAACAAACTCTGGCCAGAGCCAAAACGGATGTTAATACATAAACTTGATAAAAGATACAGAATTAAAGTGTAGGTTAGGTTTTAATTTATTTGTTATATTATTGTAATATTAAAATTGCAGACTTGCATTACAATAATAAACTAGTCTTAGCCAATCGTAAGATGGGGTTAGTGTGCCATCCCATTACTGAGTCTATTGTTTGATTTTAGTGTATGGTGGAACATTGTTACAGATGGAAATCCATCCATTCAAAAATGTTGTTATGCTGCACTAGCTACATCAGCTAGTTTGTTATGCTGTACTAGCTATGTAGCTAGTACAGCATAACAACTTAGAAGATGGGCACGCAGTGCAGTCAGGTGACCTGCGATCCTCCAGGAATGGCTGTGGCAGTGAAAACAGTCCCGGGAGGTGAAAAGGAGCCAAAAACCTTAAAAAGTAAGGACACCCCATTGTATGAGTGACCATACACTATAAAAGATTGTGTATGATCTCTCATACACTCCAAGAATATTTATTTTACTCTCACGGTTTCTGTGGTAACGGACCTCTTGAGCTGCACTCTCAAGGTCTCCAGTTACCACAGAAACTACTCAGGTAAAAAATAACCTTGCTGTGTATGAGTGATCACACAAAATCCTATATATTGCAGTATAATAGGACAGTATCTCTGTGTTCTATTTGGCTAACAGGGCTGTTTTTCTGTATAATTAAGCAATAATGGTATGCTGAGTTTCTGGGGGAATACAGGCAAAATCCCATCAGGTGCTCCTGTGGAAACAAAAATGGGGAGGAGTCTATTCCTAGCAAGCCATAAACCATACAGCCATACTAGGAAAAGTAACTTACTCACCACATGTGCAAAATATTTTTAAAAATTTATTTTGCATGTTATATAACCAGTATCACACCAGACTGCTAACAAATTGTGGGTCACCATAGAACCAGGAAATGAAACAGCCATACGAACAGGGGTGGTCTACAGGCCTCCACATCAAGGGGAGAGAGTTGAGACACTACTAATGGAGGACATACAGAATGTGGTAGCTAAGGGAGAGGTTCTGCTGATGGGCGATTTTAACATGCCAGATGCAGACTGGTCAATACCAGCTGAAGCATCCACCAGGACATGGGACATTGTGGATTTCCTGCAGGGGGAGTGCCTCAGACAAATGGTGCAAAGCCCACCAGAGACTGGGCAATCCTGGATCTGATGCTGGCAAATGGTGAAAGAATAACAGCTCTCCAAGTCAAAGGTCACCTGGGGTCCATCAACCATCACATGTTATGCTTCAGTTTGGCCACAGGAACAAAAGGAGCTCATTCAAAGGCAGAAATGTTAGATTTCAGAGGGATTGACTTTGGTAAGATGGGTGAGAGAGTTAAATAAGCCATGACAAAGAGAAATACAAGAGGGGGAGTTGAGGGGAAATGGGCATGAGTCATGGAGGCAATAGTTGACATAACAGGCCAATGTATTAGGGAGAGAAGCAAAAATAAAACAAGGAGAAAACCACTCTGGTTCTCAAAAGCAGTAGCAGAGAAGGTCAGGGCCAAAAGGTTGGCCTTCAAGAAATATAAAAGAATGCAAAGGAACGATGATAGATAGAAGTACCAGAACTGTCTAAAGGAAGCTGGGAAAGTGGTGAGGAGCACAAAAGCCCAAACCGAGGAAACAGTGGCTCAAACAGTGAGGAAGGGAGACAAGACATTCTATAGGTATATTAGTGACAGGAGAAAGTCAAGAGGGGGAATCGCTAAGCTCGGGGGGGGGAGCGGGAATGTGTGGAGGAGGACCTAAGAAAGGCATCTATCCTAAATAGATATTTCTGCTCAGTCTTTATTGAAGAAAAGGAGGGACAGGGCCCACAGCTTGACATCATATACACAGGGGGGAGGGAGGTGAACACTGGTCCTTTCAGAAGAGAGAGTCCTAGAAGAGCTTACTAAACTAAGGGTTGACAAAGCAAAGGGGCCAGATGGCAAACATCTAAGAACATGAAAGGAGATGAGAGAGGAACTAGCAGAGCCTTTGGCTGAACTTTTTAATGAGTCACTGTGCACAGGAGTGGTCCCACAGGACTGGAGAAGGGCCCGTGTGATCCCTCTTCATAAGGGTGGCAGCAATGAAGAAGCAGGAAACTACAGGCCAGTCAGTGTCCTTGTTCCCTGTGTTACTGCTTAACTTCTAACAGTAGAACTATATTTTCCTGTGGCAGGAAACACAACACAGTGTGGATACTGCAACCATATACTGTAGAAGAACACAAAATAAATTTCTCGTGTTTCCTACATCCTGTGACAGTGTCCTTTGTTCATTTCTGTCCATATGTTTCCCATGTTATAAGAGCAATAATCCAATCAACACACCCGGGGTGTTGATTAATCTCCCAATAACAGCCCACCCTGTCATGGGTTATTGTTTACCTAATCCACTCCCCAACACACACACACACACACACACTCTTACTTCAGCACAAGGTGTGTTCTTGTGCACACCGTATCCTTTTTTTATCCAGTCTGTTCCACATGGCTCTGTCCAGTGTATTGTACCCTCTATCTCCTGAACTGTTTCAGATGGTTGGAGCCAGTAGTACATTGATATGGACTAATACTATAGCAGCCCAAATAACACATGGCGCAAACTCAAGGTGTGCAGGCTACAGAGCAGTCTGTGTTCCTTTATCTCACACACAGAAATATACAGCTCAGGCTATATCCTATATTTGTTATTGGTTACAGTCATTTAATGTTTTTAAGAACTCAAACACATTTCTGGTTGGTATGTTCAAGTCATTTGTTAAAGAATAATACTGCTGGTTCTGTGGGACCATGCAAAGTGGGATTGGCAAGTGATATAGGCACTTGCTTCTTACAGACTTCTAAATAGATTTTAATCCACCTTTGCACTGTTTGAGGTTCCATCCAAGTTTAGCCTCTATTGATTCAAGGACACAAATAAATAGGAAAAAAAAGCCCTCTGGTCCATCGAGATGCCACGTCTCCCCAACCCAGTGTGCAATACATCTGTTACATTTGATAAATTATACAGTTCCCTGAATATCTTACAGAGGATTATTATTACAGCCTTGGGCTGAGTACGGCTACAAAGTGTGTCATAGCTGCACTCTGTGCTTGAGGGAGACATATGTCGGGCAGGCATTGTCATTAGTTTCTGCACTGGCAGTTAAAGCAGTGTGTTGGAAGTGGCATACTGTACTTAGCTGTACAGTATATACCTCTCAGCTCATCACTCTCCTACATTGTGAGGGACTACCCTCATTGCCCTTCTTGCTCTGTTCTGGGTTGTAGCCAACAATTCAGGGCTGCTGTGGTAGGATAATGATGAAGTAGCATGACTTCTTATTACACCAGAAACAAGATCACAAACTACACTTTAAAACTTACTGCCATTTAACAAGGCAGAACAGTTGCTAGACTCACAAAAGTGGTGCCGCTGACGCATATATACATCGGAACAACAGGCATGTGATGCTGAAATACCTCGTGAACAACAGGAACAGCTGTCCAGCTCTCCTAGTAACCCTCAGAGCTGCTGGAATGAACACTCCAGTGCTCAGAATTCCCCATAACTGCCAGAATGGGCAATCTGGGCATCATGGAACCTGTTCTGGCAGGTCAGGGATGATTCTAGGGGTCAAGCAGCTGTTCCTGGTGTATTCTGTCATGGTGGCCTATATGGAAAAGATCTATATTTGTTAATATCTTAAATATATCCTAGTGCCCTTAAATATATCTCAAATACATGTCAGATATTAGTCATAGTTTTCTGATATATTTGCAGACATATTCAAGATATTCACAGAAATGTCAGATATTAGTCACAGTTTTCAGATATATTTAAGATATCCACAGAATGATTTAAGATGTACCCTATTTGAAAACATCTTTGATATATATGTTTGAAATATAGTTCTTTAAATTAAGTTTGCACAATCTGTTCATGCAGTTCTATTTTAACCAAATATGTATATATATCTTGAATATGTCCAAGATATATATTGTGATTTACCTGTGCCTATTCACTTTTTTGAGGCCCTTATTTATGGCAATTATGGTAGAAACCCTAAAATTATATTATTAAAGTATGTTTAAATTATAAAGGCTTATATGCAAAAAATACTCAACCTTTAAAAGAATAGTTTTGAACTTGGGTAAAGTAGTTTATACTTTTTCGGTTGTCAAATGCCCAATTGGCTCTGCCTCATGCCCAATAATATGCACATTCTTTTCATTATCTAGGTTATCATTGGTCACTTGTGGATTACCAGCAATTGTTTCATATCAGACCATATGGAAAAGATCTCCTGCATACTTTTTAATATCCGAAATATATCCTTGTATCTTCAAATACATTTCAAATATATATCAGATTCATTAACACTTTTCAGATATATTTCGAGCTTTGTTCTAGATATTTGCAGATTGGCCTGAGATGTATCATAGTTGGGATGCATCTTTGATATATATATATTTGAAATATATTTTTTGCTGTATTATTTCATAAGTTTTTGTTCTTTCTATGTTATGTCCTTGAATAAAATCAAAAATACTTATTTGTACATGCATATTATTACAGTTTCTACATGCTTTGCATTTTAGGTAAACATATATTTTGAATCTATCCAACATACATATTCTGAATTACTTATATATTTCCTTTTTTGGTTTCCCTTTTTAAGATGCTAAATATGTATACATATATATAACCAAAAATATATTAATAACATAGTCTTAAATTATATCCATATGGAAAAGAACTATATTGTATTTTGTTAATATCTAGATTATATTTGAATATGTCTAATTATACCACAGGTATCTGGTCTCAGTCAATCAGAACACAGAAAAACTGGCAGTTATTCTCCCACAAACTACCACCTATATACCCACAGTAGTTTATTCACCTATGACAACACCCACAGTAGTTTATTCATCTATAACCATGCCCACAGTAGGTTATTCATATTATCTTCTCTGCCTGTCCACTCACACTCCTCCACACATTGATTTTCATTAGGGACACTGTCAGTCTGTAGTACAGATTTTGAAAGGCTAACTGTAAAGGAGTATACTGTGCAGTATACTTTTATAAAATGTATAGCCAGCCCCCAATTTTTATAGCAGAGCTAGGTTTTTTTTTCCACCAAACATCAAATTAAAATCCGACCACAAGTAATATGTGTTCCATGCGTCCATGAACTGTAGTGAAGTGGGAGCAAGTAAATTATGCTTGTTGAGTCCTACCTGTAAAAATAGGAAAATTCAACAGTTGGTGACACACTAATTACTTGAAAGTTGGTCCTGTCGAAAAGTGAGTGCTAGAATCCTTTTTATCATCTGTTACAAAATCAAATATGTGATTCAGTACATGTGCATTACCCCAAGCCAGTACTGTGCATGTCCAGAATCAGGGATTTGATGTGATAACACAAAATAAAAAAGATTCCAGTGCTCGTTTTTCAATGGGACCAACTTTCAACTAATCAGTGTACCACCAACTGTTGAATTTTCCTATTTTTACAGGTAAGACCCCAAAAACATAATTTACCCATAAACAAGTTTCTACTTGCTCCCGTGCCACTACAGCTCACAGATGTGTGGGAGCATACATTATGCGTGGTCCAATTTCAGTTAAATATTTCATGAAAAAATACATGTTCTAGTGGTATAATAATAATAACATTAAGTCTTGTGGTGTATACTCACAATAACTGGCTTCTGTGAGGATTAAACACCTCAGCTTCACCTTGGCATTTAATCATCCACAGAAGCCAGTTATTGCTTCATATACTCCACAAAACTTAATGTTATCAATTAAATATATCACATATTTCTGATATCTGTGCATTTTTCCAGTTATACTTTGGATATTTGCAGAATTCAATGAGGTATGTATTATACTTGGCATTGATATTCTAAATATATATGTTTTGCTATGCTGTCAATGAAAATATTTTGTTTTGCTTTTCAATGTTTTTATGGACTCTATAATGAAACATCATTATAGTTTTATGCAAGCATAATTTTACCCTTGGATTTCTACAATAAGTGTATGTTAGCAAACATATATTTTCAATATATTAGAGATTTATATTCTGAGATATATTTCATATATGTTAAAATAGATTTGGCCTGATATACATCTGGAAAGTATCTGTAATATATGTATCATATATACTGATAGTACATTTTAAATATATGTTTCACATAGCAAATAAATATGTTTAATAGTTTATAAATATGACTGAACTATATATTACATATATATTTAGAATATAACTAGGTTACATTCTGTAAATATATGTTGAATGCACTATTTCTACATAAAAAATAAAATATAAAACCAAAAGTAGCAATACACATAGTAAAAGTCAGACCTCCCCACAGGACTGGCATTTTGTGCTGTTCTCGTGCTTTTTCAAGAACAGTGCAAACTATTTGTGATGTGGGAAGGTCTGTTTTTCACTATTGCTACTTTTGGCTTTAGTTTAACAATTTGTCTTTTACTGTACAAACAAATGTTGTAATGGTAAATCCAAGTGCCTTCTGGAGCTTCTGCTGTCCGTAAAATATGAATCTTGTTTGCTTGCAAGATACAGTATGTGTAGAATATATGTAGAATATAGTTTTGTATATATATCAAATATATTTTTGTAAATGCTTGCTATTGTACTGTGTACAGATTTGCATAACTAATTTGCATATTTCAGAAGTTCAGTTTATCAACCAAAAGAATGGCAATTTCTGTTTTAAAAATAATTTTGAATTGACAGCATTAGCTTACAACCAGAGAGAATGGTAAAGAGCAAAAAATAAGTACATGGAACACACCCAGACATAAAAAGAAACCAAACAGGGGTGGTATAAATACCAATTTGAGTCTTACAAAATAAGGAGATCAAGAGGTAAGTTCTATATGTAAGTAAAAATGTGTAATCTGTAAATCTGTAGTAATGGTGCATTATTAAATGATACGTGTTCTATACTGTAGTTATCTAAGTGGTTGCTATAGGAGGAATTCCAAATACACAGTTGTGGATATGCAACATCAAGATTAATCTATTGTTTAGATATTTTAAGATATTTTTTACAATGCACATATTTAAAAAACATATATATATTAGAAACATGTCAACTATATAAAAATATATCTATTAAATATTCAAAATATATACACAGATATATAAAATATATATCATGCACCTATAATAAAGATATCATGGAAATATATTCATGATATATCTGATATATATCTGTCACATATATTTTGCAAATAAATACACTTTTATAAATATATCTAAAATATATTTCTTTCCCATATGGGAAAATAAAAATTCACAAAATATTAACAAGATATTTCTATGAAATATACAAAAACAGTATCTAAGATATAGCTGAAATATATGTATCAGACATATCTCAAATATTACAAAACCAGCCAATTTGAGATATAATGCATATATCTGGAAACTAATAGAACATCTATTTATGGATGACATTCAAAAACTATTTCAAATATGTGTTACAACATACATTCAAAATATATTTATTTTCCATATTGGGGAAGGATTACAGTAAAACTCCTGAGAGATAGAAGAAGTGAAATGGAATGGCAGCATTAATTTAGGGCATTATGACAGATCAGTCAGGTCAGCCACACTTGAGAGCCAGCTCAGCACTTTCAGAGGGTTGTGTTGAGGCACTTGGGGACATTCTGGGGGTTGGTAAGTCCATTCAGGCACATGAGGGGGCAATTTGAGATTTGGAGGAGCTTTTCAGGTGGGTCAGGAGCATTCTAGGTATCATCGCAACATTTCCAGCAGTTAGGGAGTCACTGCAGACCAGGGGTTGGGCAGCCGGTTCTTGTGGTTTGAAGCATTCTGATGGTGAAAGCACCTGTTTTGGCATATCCAGCACTTCAAGAAGACATTTCAGTAGAATGGGGGCATTCTGATGGTAAGGGCAAAATTTCTGGCACATTGGGGAGTCCCCAGCAGATATGGGATGTTTTCCTGCTCATCTGCAGGTGGGGAGAGATGCCATGTCTAAGTGTCTTAGCTGATAAGGGGCATTACAGCAACTGCTCTGAAGGTCAGATGGGGATTCAAGGAGGTCAAGCTGCCATTCTGATGGCCACTTCTGGCAGTCAGGTGGGCATATGGTGGGTCCAGAAATTAGATGTACACTCTGTGGGTCCATGAGAGATTCTTGAGGTCAAGAAAGACAGCCCAGCACATCTGATGGTCATTCTGGGGGTCACCGGCATGTTCTTTGGGTTGGGGCAGGCTCCAGATATTCTGTGGGGTGTCTCGGTGAATCAGGATCATGTTCCCGCAGAAGGGCATTTTGCGCATTCTGACTGGACACATTGCAGCTTTCTAGTTTTAATCAATACCCAAATGTTTCTGTTGTACTCACTCATACTCTACAAGTGCTGCCCCCTTCCCCATGGAAAAGAAGCTGCCCACTTGGAAATTATACCATAAACTAGAAGTGAGCAAGCTAGGAATTTTTCAGCTAGATGTCCCAGGATGTTTGGCTTGCCCACATATAGTTTACAGTGCCTTAACCCCACCAGATTTCATTCATCTTCCATGCTCTCAGTTAAGTAATGGAAGAGGGTGTCACTGGGTACCAAGTTAGGTGAAGATAGTCCTAAAGAACATTGATGTTCATAAACAGGCATGGTCCATCCAGACCACACTTTGTAATCACAGTACTAAGCAGAGACAGGTTGTAAGTCAATACTGAACCCTGTCAGAGTCACTGCAAACTGAATAGAAACTTCATTTTTCCTCCCTTAGGCTGATTTAAGATGTTTTAAGCATGAATTGCATTGGAAAGGTGGGAGGGACTTTACAATAAGAAAAAATGTCCCTCCCACACCAATGATGTGGCCTCTAGGGCTCCACTACTAATGGCACTCAGGCTTTTTTTGTTTGTTTGTTTGTTTTTGCTGTATTCCAAAGGAACATACTTCATTCAGGTAAAAAGAAAAGTGTTCACTAGGTGAACCTACATCTGGGCTCGTACCCTGAGATGCTTTAAATTTAGTGTTGGATATATTTTCCTTCTCCCCCCATGTGAAGCAAACTAACCACAGAATGTTCAGATGTAGGCTTAAATTGTTTCGTCATGCCTGCATTTTAGTTTATAGCTAGAAGTTCACTTTTCCCAATATCTGCAGTTGCTAAAGGAGCACACTTGCCCAAGCATGTCGCTAAGCTGATGATTCAGTCATTTTATATTTTTTCAGAGCTTATTTGGCAAAAGGATTTTATTCTACATCTTGTGTTCTGGGACTTTTCAGTGCACATGTCCCTGTTTTGTTAGGAGTCAATCACTTGTTCACCTACAGTAGTGAATATTGGGCTTCTGTATGTTCATTGGTGCTCTTTGCATGCTCATGCTGCACTTCATTTTCTCTCAGGGACACTTAACAGCTTTGACATACCATGCCAGCTGGCGGAGAGGGAGTGACATTTGATGACTACGAGACATTGTTGGAACTTGAAGGCTTGAGAAACTATCGAACACTCACTCCCCAGGGGAAATTTGGCAGTGCCCACTCAACTCCAGGAGGAGCTGTCAAGGGAACAGCCACTTCCCATGACAGCAACCCCTGGCACTCAGTGTGCAATATGGGGGAGGTAGAGAAGCATACTGATTTGTGCAGAACTATATGTGATTCAATTCCACTGGGCAAAAATATAGAACAAACAAAATGCTACATGATCAGTATCCAGCCACAACCATGCCTCTACATGACAGCCACACCCCCACATGATAAGAGAGCTGATCAAGCCTTACTGCTTGCTACTGAGGTACACAACAGCCACTATAAGATTGCATTATATTGTATGTTTCTTTAACATTATTTTATTTCACAATGCAGTGCGGCCATTTGGAGAAATGTGAAGGAGGATGAGAAAGCCATGCCCCCAGAGCACCTTTTAAGCAATACACCAGCAATACATCAGCATAGCTCTGATACTATGCAGTCATAAAAAGTGAAGGCTGAGGCAGAACTGAGACTAGAAGAAAGGGTGAAGCGTGGTGACAAAGCATTCTTTAAATGTACAAGAGAGAAATGGAAGACAAAAAAAAGAAACAGGCTAAAACAAAATGGGTGGGTAGGAGGAAGGAGACAAATAAAAGACAGATATACTGAATGAATAATCTTGCTCAGTTTTTATGAAAGAAGAGAAGGACACTCTGTCAGATTGTACACTTGGTATAGAAAGGAAAAGAGGAGAGTTCATAGGTTTACAGGTGTCAGTACGAACCATGTAGCTTCTGCAAGCCATGATTTGACTCACCTCGTATCAGTGGAAATAACTGGTTTTACTATCACCCATATAATCATCCAGTAATCTTTTGAAAGACTCCATGTCTGGAGCTGTTACTACTAATTCAGGCAAGGCATTCCATACACTTACAACTCTCTGATAAAACCAGTTTCTTCGTGTTGAGGCTTTATGCAATTCACTTAACTGATAACAATGAG
Organism: Neoceratodus forsteri; assembly: GCA_016271365.2. NCBI lineage: Eukaryota > Metazoa > Chordata > Ceratodontiformes > Ceratodontidae > Neoceratodus > Neoceratodus forsteri. The sequence continues at coordinate 1,093,582,942 of CM057458.1, forward strand.
ATCTTGTTACTCTGTTTCCTTCCTTTTTTTCTCAGTCCCAGAGATTCCCATGATATCTCATCATGATAGGCCTCATAGATACAGCAGAGGTCACCTCTAATCCTTCTATACATTATTGAGTATAACCCCAGATCTTTCAGTCTATCCTAATATATTTTATTTCTTAAGCTACAAACTTTTTTAGTTATCCTCTAATAATCTATATAATAAAATTACCAACCCTTGGACTAAAAGCACTAAAGAGAAACAGATATATGGGACCTGATAGAATACATCTAAGATTATTGAAGAAGTTGTCTCATATGCTTGCAGAACCACTAGCTAATAACTTTAACTGCTCTCTAAATATGAAGGTGATGCCCATGAACTGGGGTTCGGTTAATATCATTTCCCTACACAAAAGAGGTAGCAAAGAAAATCAAGAAAACTACAGACCAGCCAGTCTGGCATTTATAGTGGGAAACTTGTTTGAAGATATTTTTAAGGAAATGGTAGTAGATTTCCTAGGACCATTCTACAGAAGAAAAGGCAACAAAAGTTTACAAAAAGCAGATCATGTCAGACTAACCTGATTGAATTTTTGGGGCTGCAGTAGGCAGACTTCCCCAGACCTCTTGTTAGGGCTGCAGTGGGTGGAGCCCTGCAGACCTCTTGCTTTCTAAAAAAGGACTCAGCATTCCTTGCATTCTTTCTGACCAGACATGTTGGACTTCCAGAACAGTCGCCTCCATGTGAAGCACTCCGCTTGGATTGCACTATTTTTTATTTGAAAAAAGAATCCATCGACAACTCTGCCTGAGTTTTTAATGTGCACTTTATAAGGACAATGTCTCAGTCAGAATATTTTAAATAGTTAGAATTCATGGCTCCGCTTCTGTACAGATAAGTGTAAGAGCTAAAGTTTGTCACATGATTTACATAAACCTTTTATTAAACAAATCCATTCATATGAAATTTGGGTTCATAATTGAAAATTGGATGTACACTTAACTGAACAGTGTGATTGTCTCCATGGAATAGAAAAGATGAAGGGGTCCACAAGTTATGTAGGTGTCTGGACCTTAAGGTGAGGAGGGTGTGGCTGCACCATCATTTTTTGGGGGGCCCAAAGGAGAGTGCCCCTCCCACTCTCTTTCAGAATTAATGTAAGTGCAAGGCTAGTACTGCAGTAGCCTGAGTGAGAAAGTTGTGCCACCACCACCCCCCCCCACACACACACGCACAACAAGAGTGTATGTGGTGCTTTGCTGTCTCTCCAGTCTCTGGGTCAGAAAGTGTCAAGCAACTGCTTGGGAAAAGCCTTTAACAATTAATATAATGCCTTGTCTTAATGTGCTTTCAAATTATTCATTTCAATCCTCCTAATGTCCCAGACTCCCATTATTAATAACGTGAAGTATAAAGTTACAAGTGCCCCGCCACAACCCACAAGCCTGGGACTGTCCTCTTCTTTGAATCTGCCAAGACCTGCCAGCCTCTCCCTGCACTGCTGCCCACAGAAAATAAAAAAGGTACCAAACTACTGTGGGGCAGCTGCAAGTTGAGGGGCTAGCTGCACAATTGAGCAGACTCAATAGACCGTAAGGCCTGCTTCTGCTGGTATTTTTGTATGTTCGTATGTAAACTGCCATGCCTTGCCTTGCTGTCTTCAGAGGAGTCAACTGCTTGTGAAGTAGTAGTCCTTAACATAACAACTGTCATTGACTCTCCATTCCAGGTTTCCAGCTGTGCCTGCATCCCATTAACTTAAGCACCCACCCCAGGCTAGTTTACATCTCTTTGGGGAATGGGGACTTGTTTGATGTGCCCTCTGTACTGGCACCTCCAAGTCTTCTGCAAAAACAGCAGCAATTTGGCAAACAATGTGGAGTTAGGAGTGGGACATAAGGGGAATGTGAAAAGCAGGCAGGTATTAAAGTAATAGGACCATGCACAGCCCATTCCTGTCTACTTTGCTAACCATTTTGTTGGTTGGTTGGCTGGTTGGTTGCCCTTGCTGACTTACTTGCACTTTTGTGTGTTTGCCAGCCAGCCAGGCTCTCCCTCCCATTTGCTTTCCTTGCTTCTCCAGACGGGACTCCCTCTCCAAGGCAGTGGACTGCACTTTTTTTGTCTTTCTTCACTCACTTGGATCATTGGATGCACTTAGGTAAGGAATCTTGGCAGCCAGCAAGCTTGTCACTTGGGGGGCACCGCTCAATAAATATATGAGATGAAAAATGAAATTGAATCTTCCTGTTGAAAGACAGCAAGCTGAAAACAAGCACTGCCACTTAGCTCTTCTAAATGCTGGAGCGAGTGGCGCTGCCAGTCCTGGGCTTTTGGTCCCCTTTCCCTTGGCATCATTCATTTTCAGCCTAAACAAAACATTGAATATTTGCCTGTGCTCTTTTTCCTGGGTGCCTGCTAGTGCCGCCTGTTTTCAGGGCTGACCAGGGAGCACTGGAGTGGTGATGGTAGGTTGTCGGACTCATTCAGTTTGCTGGAAACAGAGCAAGCAAGGTCGGTACAAGCACAACAGGGAAAACTAAACCTGAACACTGAAAGAATTAGGATAACACAGATTTAACACCCCTCTAAGGATTAGCTGCAAGCTGTTTTTATTTCAGTGGCAATGGCTATTGCAGTTTTGCAGCCTTAACAAATAACTTGCTTACAACATAGCATTTATTGTTCATTCACTGTATGAATTTGCAAGTAGGTGTGGGTACGCACTTACAATCTGCACCTAGTATATGCCTCTGATCATGGGACTGGCCCAGCATCAACTCAGAAGTGCCTTTCTGTTTGGGAACACTTCTATATATATATATATATATATATATATATATATATATATATGTGAGCTGTCAGATAAATGAGTTTATCTACAAGTGCTGTTTGACCTCGGTAACTTCACGAGTGGCGTAATACGAGTGAAATCAAAGTCAAACAGTATAATGTAGATAAATCATTTATCTGACAGCTCACCATTGTATATTTCATTTATGCAATAGGGATGATTCTATCAGTGCGGAACATTTGGTTTTGACTGTTTATCTTCTTTTTAAATGATAATTTCTGAGACTTTCTGGGACTTTTGGTTAACTTTCCTGTGTATGTCCTAGCGGGAGGTTGCTATTAAATTAAACACCACTCATTTTGTAGAGAACTTCTTGATGAACAAATGTCATGGTGACAGTATCATGCTACCTTTTTGTTTTAAAGTTATTCGTATTTGATGAAAAAGTGAAACAAAAATTTAATTTTATGCTGTTTTTTGCTAATTATAAAAATCTAAAGGTATTTATTAATGAAACACCACTCATTTGTAGATATTTTCATGCTGAACATTTTTTGTGCTCATAGTACCATGCTATCATTTTTAGTTTTAAAGTGATTCACATTTGTTTGTCGAAAAAGTGAAGAGAAAATTGAATTTTATGCTGTTTTTTGCTAATTATGAAAAAACTAAAAGGTATCTCTGAATGAAACACCACTCATTTTGTAGATATTTTTATGCTGAACATTTTTCGTGCTCACAGTACCATGTTATCATTTTTCATTTTAAAGTTATTTATATTTGTTTGTCTGAAAAGTGAAAAGAAAATAGGATTTTTTGCTGTTTTTTGCTAATTATAAAAAAAACTAAAAGGTATCTATAAATGAAACACCACTCATTTTGTAGATATTTTTGTCCAGAACATTTTTCGTGCTCACAGTACTATGCTATCATTTTTCGTTTTAAAGTTATTCACATTTGTTTGTCAAAAAAGTGAACAAAAAAGCTTTGATTGACAGTTTGCATTTATCCCACATATGTGGGATAAATCTAGGGTGGTTAGATTTATTCCACATATGTGGAAATAAATGGATTTATTCAATGGCTTTTGGTCTCACACCTATTGCATAAATAAGGGATATGCAGCGGTTCAGTGTGTGATAATGTATTTATCTTATACAGTTTCCAGTGACCTCAAGTAACCTCACGAGTGCCGAAGGCACGAGTGAGAGTTACGAGAGGTCACTGGAAACTGTACAAAATAAATGCATTATCACACACTGAACCACTGCATATTCCATTTATGCAACAGGTTTAGATGTTGTGTGAACATTTTGATTTTGGTAGGTGTAAATAATTTGTCAAAAAAGGGAAAAGAAAACTGAATTTTATGCTGTTTTTTGCTAATTATATAAAAAAACGGCATCTATAAATGAAACACCACTCATTTTGTAGATATTTTTGAGCTGAACATTTTTCGTGCTCACAGTACCATGCTATCATTTTTTGTTTTAAAGTTATTTATATTTGTTTGTCAAAAAAGTGAACAAGAAATTACATTTTCTTCTGTTTTCTTGCTAACCATATACAATATACAGGGTTTATATAAATGAAACATTATTCATTTTGTAGATAATTTTGTGCTGAACAATTTTCGTGCTCTCAGTACCATGTTATCTTTTTTCGTTTTTAAGTTATTGACATTTAAATATGGTTAGTACTGCTTCTGAGGCCGAACATTCTAAATGAATTCTGAACAGAACTGTGTAGATAAATGAGCTACTGATGTAGTTACTGTGTGAATAAATGGGTGATGATGTAGTTACTATGTGGATAAATAAATTTATTACCATAGTAGCGAAGATAAATGATTTTATTCTACAGTTTTTATCCTGACCCCTGTTGCATAAATATATATATCACCATGCACAGACTCTTTAAAACTGGTTCAGAGGAAAATGTCTAAATTGGTTTCCTTTACAGTTAGATTTTGATCAGTCCCATACATGTTTAACAAACACATACTGCATTGGTATATGGCCCTAGGACTTTATTTGCCATTTAATTCCTGGCAGAATATAATGAATCTACAAAGGCCATGTTAGTTTTCTTAGGGAACTCTGTATGACTTGACTAGAGATCTGCAAATTAAACACTCACCACGAAAATCATGCAGCAGCATCTTAGAAATAAAATCACAGTTGCAACACTATCTGGTTTATCCAGATAAAGTTTGATCCAATTTAAAGTTGTCAATGTTACCAACTTATGAGCATGCCTAATTATTGTAGTTAGATACCTAACTGAGACAGAGCCCAGCGGGAAGGGGAGGGGATGCCCAGCTCAATTCTCATCTCATCTGAGGTATAGAAAATAAACAAGCATTATCATTTGTATAAAGCTATTTTTTAATTTGGGTGACTTAGTGATTATTGGGCTTGTGTTCCTTGCCTCATGTACGTTTTGTTAATAAGGAAGGAAGAAGTGCAGATTGTAGATAACCAGTTACCCAAATAGATCACTGACACCAGCTATAGTAGCACTATTTATGTATGACCCTATCTGTTTCTGGTAATACTGCCTGGGTGATAGTTGTTAAAAAGATTTTTTTCAATTTTTGATGATGATATCAGTTGTGTGAGTTACTTGCTCAGAGACAGAGTCCATTACCAAGTATGCAGTAATGCAAGTGGAGGTTGTGGGAATCAAACCCAGGTCAACTGGATGTACCAAGCTCATTCACAGCTCATTACTAACCCATCTCCTCTATACCCCCAGCTCCTTGCTTGCCCTGCTTGCTTGCCCGATTCTCTGGTCAGCTCCTTTTCTCAGTTCCTGTGTTTTCCCTTTACTCACTAAATACAGCCATTTAAAAATGTTTATGTATGCAGCCTGCAGCTTGGATGGGAGTAAGGATCTTTGTGGGGTTCTGGCCACAGCAGTGGTCAGATGCCCTTCTCTCTCTTCCCTAGTTTTATACCCTGCCCTGTATACAGGCAGCATCCCATTAGAAGCACTTTTTTAAAACTTGTATTAAACTGACTGAGAAGCCTCACTCATTTCCGTGTAAGCTTCCTTGGTAAGACCGCCTTGTGTTTCACTAAAGAACTGATCCGATTTTACATCATTTATTTATTTATTACAGTATCAGAATTACAACCCTTTGAGTCACAGACTCATTTACAAAGGCTCATCATCATACACAGAATAGGACAGGGTAGGCGAAACATACAGTGAGTAGAGAATAGACAGTAGTGCAGGAACAGTAGCATGTCAGAAATATATACAATTACAATTTGTACAATTGAATATAGGTGGATGGCCCATATCAGCAAGAGAAGGCCCCTTCTTGCAGGAGACAGGCCTATACATGATGGTAGCTAAGCAAGAAGGAGTGATCATTGGGCATATATACTTTGAAGACAGTAGCGGTAGATGGCAGGAGTGCAGTTCTGAGCTCAAAATTGCAGGTGTAGGCTTATACATGATTGTAGCTCAACAATCGTGGGAGATGTACACTGGTATATGAACAGGGTGGGTGGTGTGGGTTAGGTGGTTGGATGAGGACCAGTAGTGGAGCAGTTATTTACAATTGCAATGACAGAAGCTAAGAAGATAGCTACACAGGGATGACTTGAACGGTCCAATTCTGAGCTTAGACGAGGTATCAGGAGGGAGGGTGTTGAACCAGGAGGGTGCCCTGTAGGGAAAGGATCTCTGAGCGAGGGTCATCCTAACTCTGGGGACTTACTAGCAGGGTCTTAGTGGAGCTACAAGTGTGGACAGGAGGGGTGTCCATGCTGATTAGTTGAGACAGTCCAGGGTGGTTAATCCGACACAGATTTTTTGGGTGAGCAGGCAGGTCTGGTAGAGTAGCTACTCTTCAAGGGAGAAGACGTTAGACAAGGCATAAAGTGTGCAGGTATGTGTTTTCCTGTCAGCCCCAATGAGTAGTTGACAGGCCTTGTTGATTGAGAGCTTGATTTTGCCCAGGGCAGTGTTGTCGTCTGCACCGTATATTAGAAATTCAACATCTTTATTGTTTTCATCTTACATATAACTAGAAAGGAGGTTACAAGGTTGGTCGTACACGAATACTAGCCAAAATAGACAAGAAGTAACAAACGTCAGTCTGTCTCTGGATCAAATAAAACTAAAACAATACCAATACACCTACAAAACCCTCCTTCCCTCCCCCCCTTGTCTCACCCCGCCACCCACCCCCTCGTCCTGGAGTGTGCCTAATATACATAACAACACAAAGATAGTCGAGAATTAGAAACCAACAGTTAACATTTGCCAAAGATGAATAAAATTGACCAACTAAAATAAGCAGAGACATGTACTTTCAATATCTCAATTCAAATATAAGGCGTATAATTTACCTCATTTGCGATTAAAAGCATCCATACAATTCCGGAAACTGGCTATCAACCGCTCGGTATTGAAACAAAGTGACATTTCCTTCAACCATTCCTCATGTGTTATGACTAATTGGTCCACCCAGTGCTTAAGAACCAATCTTTTGACCACAATAGAAATTAAGGCCATGTGAAATCTACGCTCCTTAATATTAATGGTCAAAAACATCCCAAGGATACATACCTCTATAGTAAACAAGTTCCCTAATCCCAATAGATGATCTAGGGTGGATTGAATTGCATTCCAGAGTGGTGCCACTTTGTTACAATGCCAGAAAATATTAATCAGATTCCCTTCAGATGTATCACATCTGGTACAGGTTGCCACAGAAAGCCTACCCAGTTTGGATATTTAACAGGAGTGTAATACATATTATTTAAAATATGATACTGAATAAGTCTATGTCTGTCTTGGGTAAGATATCTATGCAGGTCCTTCCAAACCTGACTCCACATAGGGCTAACATCAGTCAGAAGGGAAGTCTAAACTTTAGAACCTGGGAAGGCATTCGGGAATTTGATTCCCAAAAGAAGAGAGTAAATCACTGATATTCCATGGGGCTTACTAGCGTATATCTGTACCTGTTCCAAAAAGGGCCTAACCTGGGATTGTGATAATGTAATTCCAAAATTGGACACCATAAGGTGTCTCAGCTGAAACACTTTGAAAATATATTTCTGAGGGATATTGAATTTAGCAATTATATCAGGGGATGACAGGAGAGTGGTCTGACCGTACAGGTCCTCTACTGAAACATCCTGTAGCTGAGAAAGCCAATCCAGAAAAAGCAGTGATCCCCCTATTTTAATATTTGGATTCCGAAGAAGGGGTTGAGCCATGTCCTTTTTGTATGGAATGTTAAAAAAATTCCAGCATTGGGCTAAAACCCTAATGGAAACTCCCACCACTGAATTTTGTATGGAATTTGGCAACGCAGAACTAGGAGAGAAAAATATTCCTGAGGAATTGAGGCCATGTAGACCAAGAAGCTTCCTCTCTAATTGTAGCCGGATTGGTAGGTGCCCATCGCCTGTGTCTGAGAACCATCTTCCCATTTTTGACAGGTGGCTTGCCCAGTAGTAGAAATTGAAATTGGGAAGACGAAGCCCACCTAATTCCTTAGGAAGGCTGAGTTTTATGAAAGAGCACCTGGGATGTTTGCCCTGCCAGATACATTTGGAGGGGGCAGAGTGAAAATGATGAAAATAGGACAATGGGAGCCAGAGATTTAATAAATTTAGGGGATAAAAAAGACAGGGTAGGACGTTCATTTTAACAATACTGATATGACCCCATATTGAAAGGGGAAGGTTTACCCATCTTTGAAGGTCCTGCTGGATGTTCGTAATTAAGTCATCCAGATTAAGCTTCCTGAAAGTCTCTGGGTCATTAGTGAGATGAATGCCCAAATATTTAATAGAGTGAGGGGGCCATTTCATGCCTAGATGAATGACGCTAGCCTGGTGGGTAAGGACATTTAGAGGAAAAATCACAGTTTTCAATAAGTTTAATTTATAATTGGCTACGAGTCGAAACTGTCTGATAATTTGTAAAGCACGTGATAACGATACGTCAGGGTAGGCCAAATGAAGGAGAATATCATCTGCATACACTGAAAGGGTTAGAGACTGTTGATATACTGAACAGCCCATGACCTGAGGGGTGCGCTTAATACTAAGTAAAAGGGTTTCCAGATATAAGTTAAATAAAAAGGGAGATAAGGGGCAGCCTTGCCTGGTGCCAGTAAATAAAGAGAACCATGAAGAGAAGATGCCATTACAATAAATTTTGGCAGTGGGAGCTTGATAAACCGTCTGTATCCATCGAATGAAAACTGTTGGGAAGCCCATTTTCTTAAGAGTTGTCCAGAGAAACTCCCAGTTTACTCTGTCAAAGGCTTTTTCTGTGTCTAATGAGATTAAAGCCATGGGGATCTGGGAGTCCTGGGCAACCTGAAAGATATGTGAAAGGGTTCGCAAATGTCAGCTGAAGATCGGCCCTGCACAAATCCCACCTGCTCAGGGCTCAACAGATGAGACCAAACCCGTTTGATTCTGAGAGACAAGATTTTTGTTAGAATTTTGATATCATAGTTTAAAAGTGAGATTGGGCGATAGCTGGCAGGATCATTATGTGGTTTGTCGGGCTTCGGGATGAGAACTATCAGAGCTTCCAACAAGGTGGGATCTAGAGTATCTGAAGTGAACATATATTCAAATAAATTTAAGAAGAGGAGGGCTAATTCGTTAGAAAAGGTTTTGTAGAAGTTGGAGGGGAAGCTGTCTGGTCCTGGCGACTTATCTAATGCAAGCCCTCTGATCACCTCCTCTATCTCCCCCAAGGTGATTGGGGTAGACAGATTCAGACAATGATGTGCTTGAAGAGACAGGAGGTTAAGGCTATCCAGTTATTGTTCTATACGTGAGGATGTGACGTGTGAAGGATTTTTACTGTATAAATCTTTATAAAAATTTTCAAAAACCTGAGAGATATCACATGGGGAAGTCTTAATAGAGCCGTCTGAGGCTAATATAGAGAGGATGAGCCTTGAGCTCTCTAGTTCCCATAGCCGGAGGGCAAGCATTCTTCCCTGTTTCTCGCCTTGATCAAAATAGCGGGCTTTAGTTTTTAGGATGGCATATTCAGCCTTTTCTTTTAATAAATTTGCATATTCGTTTCTAAGTTTCAGCAGGGTTTCCAAGAGACCTGAAGGAGAAGATGTGGATAAGGTATTTTCGGCCTCCTTGATTTGATTTGACAGAGAAATAATTCTTGCCTCCCTTTGCTTTCTCCATTTGGAAGCTAGCCTAATGAATTCACCTCTAATGTAGCATTTAAAGGAACACCATATTTGATCATCCCTTTTAATGGAGCTCTTATTAGTATCCATAAAAGAGGAGGTTGTATCCCTAATGTGAGAGATTATATGCTCCTCTTTTAGGAGTTGTGTATTCAATTTCCAGGTAGTGTCCCTTTGAATGCATGTGTCTGGAGAGATCACTAGCCATGCCATCGAGTGGTCCAATATGACAATCGGTTCAATACCAGTCTGGTGAAGGCCAGCTAAGAGTCAAGTGCTGGCTAGAATGTAGTCCAACCTAGACCACGACTGGTGAACCTGGGAATGGAATGGGAAAAGTTGACCAGATGGGTTAAATAGGCGCCATGGATTGCACAGACCCAATAATCCCATAAAGTCCCTTAGAGCTTGCTGCGGGGGGGGGGGATAGGGGCTTTAGTGGCCTGTATGTTCTATCTAAATCTTGTGTTGGGGGAATATTCCAATCTCCCCCAATAATTAACCTGGAGGGTGGAAATCTGCTCAGCTTGTCTGCCAAACACATAAGGAACTCCGAATTACCTCCCACTGGGCCATAAACTGCACCCAATACCACCATGTTGTTGTTCAGCATGCCTTTAACTAAAATAAATCTGCCTTCTGGGTCCAATAGTGTTTCTTCTGCCACGAACAAAACATGCTTCTTGACCAAAATTGCCACCCCCTTGCTCGTAGACGACCCACAGGCAGTAAAGACTTGAGAGAACCCCTGTCTGTGTAACCCATTTGTTTCAGTAGCTAGAAGGTGGGTTTCCTGCATCAAAAGGATGTCTATATTCAAAAGAGCACAATTTTTGAGGACTTGAAATCTTTTAGTCATGTCTGTGACTCCTCTAACATTCCATGTGGCAATTTTAATTGTTACTGAAGTCATTACCATCTTTTGAAGGAGACAATAATCATGTGTCAGTGAATGGAAAAAGAACACCAAAAGGCACACTCCAGTCCCCTCCCCTACCCTCCTCCCCCTTTGAACATAGATAGTATTGGAACAAGAGGACCCTTCCAGATAATTTCCTTTATATGTTTGTAAAACTGAGAGTATGTGGAGATATAACTGCTCCCTTTTAATCTCCATCGTTGCGATAGTCAGGAAAGGCATCAGATTCGTGAAATCCCCCTCCCCCCAAAACCCCCTCAAACTATGTACAAGAGGTCCCCCTTTGAAGGTAATTTTGGGTATGTGAGTATCCAGTATAGAGGACCCAACCCAATAGGTGACCTTCCCTTGGGAAGATATAGCTCCATATAAATACCAGGTCTGAGCATTGGTGCCAGAAACTACCTCAAGGAGGTATACCAGAAGTGTTTGGAAACTACCTTGCTCTTTAAGCTTCCCCGGGAGACCGCCCTTCTCCCCCTTCTCTGGCACGATATGCAGTTCTCCCCAAGCTTGCTCCATCCCAAAGCCTCCCACCCACCAACCCCTCAAAGAAAACCGCAAATGTATGCCCTAGATAGGTTAGTCGGAATCAGGAGAATTATTAGAGAAAGTATAGATCCAATTCCAAGGAAAGTGAAAATGAATCCATCTGGATGTAGGTTGACCAACCTACTCAAGATCAAGAGTGCTGCTCCAGATGAGATTAGATAAGACCACATAATTTGTGAAACAGACCTCAGGGGGATAGAGGTCTCCAAAAAAAACCTTTGTTGCATAACTTGTTAAAATCTATGGGAATTATACCACCCCGAAGGGTGGGGAAGTAATAGGGGGACCTGAAAATTGATGGGACAGAAAAAAAGTCCCCATTAATAGTGCAGGGAAACGCACACTAAACAAAGGTTCCTACCCCCCTTCCCACAGGAACGCACCGGTGATCTCACCACTGAATTAGGCCTACTAGGCCTCAAGACACCCTAGCAACCCTCCAAAACCAGCCCGAGAGAGGCAAAAGAGAGAAGGAAGAGAGTGGAAAGGAAAAAGAGAGAAGGGATCCAAAACAGGTATGCAATTCACTCCCACAAGATTAAGGAGTGAAAGCCTTAGGTATTTGAGATAACAGTTCAGTCAGTCTTAAATAAATTAGGTAGCTTGATTGTGACATCCACGGTTGCCTGCTCCGGGGATTCATGAGAATTCCAAACTACCTCAATTGCCACTTGCAGTTTAGCCGGGTAGACCATCTTGAAGCAAATTCCTGCAGCTATTAACTTGCTGACCGTGGGATGAAATGCTGATCGCTTTTGACGAGTTTCAAAGGGGAGATCCTGAGTTATCCTCAACTTTGCATTACCCCATAGGATGGCCTGGAGCTCCTTCGATTTGGAAATGACATGCTGCCTCTCAAGGTAGCTTAGAAACCTCACTATTATTGGCTGTGGTGGTGATCCAGGTGGGGGTTTCAGCTTGAGAGAGCGATGAGACCATTCTGTGTGGTACTGTGGGTTTAATGGGGATAGGCCCACGATCTTAGCAAGAACTTTCTGGAGGAAACTGATGGTATCAGGGCCTTCCTCCGTTTCAGGTAGGCCTAGCATCAGGACATTATTCCTTCTACTTCTTCCCTCCAAATCTTCGGTTTTCAGTTGCAGCTTCTTAAGCTGTAGCTGGAGCTGAACAATTTCGGGATCCATTCTCTCCTTCCACCTCTCCAGAGAGGTGGTCCTCGCTTCAGAGTCTCCCATTCTTTGAGACAGGGAGCTTAGGTCACCTTGAAGTGATTTCAATTCTGCCAATATGTCTTCGAGTGTTTCCTTAAAAGGAAGCAATTCTTGAAGAAAACATTCCTCCATTAGAGGAAACATAGAAACATAGAAACATAGAATTTGACGGCAGATAAGGACCGCTTGGCCCACCTAGTCTGCCCATTTTCCTACCTAACAGATAAGCTGTAGATCCTAGTTAACCAACAGCTTACTTCCTCCTACCCCCCACTAGGACTGTCTTATGCCTGTCCCATGCATTGTTGAAGTCACCCACTGTTCTTGACTCCACGACCTCCTCAGGGAGGCTGTTCCATACATCCATAAACCTCTCAGTGAAAAAATACTTCCTCACATTACCTCTGAGCCATCCCCCCTCTATCTTCAAATTGTGCCCCCTTGTTCTTCCACATCTCTTTTTCTGGAAGATGCTACCCTCTTGGACTTTGTTAATTCCCTTGAGATACTTGAAAGTTTCTATCATGTCCCCTCTCTCCCTTCTTTCCTCGAGGGTATACATATTAAGCTCCTTTAGTCTTTCTTCATATGTCTTCTGGTGCAGACCCTGCACCATTTTGGTTGCCCTCCTCTGGACAGCCTCCACTCTGTCTATGTCTTTGCGGAGATGGGGTCTCCAGAACTGCACACAGTGCTCCAGATGGGGTCTCACCAACTGTCTGTACAGAGGGATAACAACTTCCTGTTTTCTACTATTGATGCCTCTTCCTATGCAACCCAGTATCCCCCCAGCCTTCCCTACTGCCATCTCACATTGCTTGCCCACCTTTAGGTCATCTGATATAATTACCCCCAGGTCCCTTTCTATTTTTACTGTTGTCAGTATCTCACCCCCTATTGTGTAGGCTTCCCCTTGGTTTTTGTTTCCCATGTGCATTACCTTGCACTTCTTTGCACTGAATCTGAGCTGCCATACATTTGACCATTCCTCCAACTTTGCCAAGTCCCTTCTCATCCTTTCCACTCCACCTTGTGTATCAACCCTGTTGCAGATCTTTGTGTCATCTGCAAAGAGACATACTTTTCCTTCCAGTTCTTCTGCAATGTCACTTATAAAGACATTAAAACGGACCGGTCCCAGTACTGAACCCTGCGGTACCCCCCTAGTAACCCTCCTTTTCTTCACTGTGGACTCCATTTACTATTACCCTTTGCATCCTGTTGTCTAGCCAATTTTTTATCCAAGCTACCACCTTGGGACCCACTCCAAGGCTGGCTATCTTGTGAATTAATCTTTTTGTGTGGGACTGTATCAAATGCCTTGCTAAAATCTAGGTAGGCCATGTCCACAGCCCCTCCCTGGTCTACTACTTTGGTCACCCAGTCAAAGAAATCTATTAGATTCATCTGACATGACCTTCCCATCGTGAATCCATGCTGCCTTGGGTCCTGTGCCCCACTGGCATCTAGGTACTCAACAATTCTTTCCTTCAGAAGTGATTCCATCATTTTGCCTACCACTGAGGTCAAACTAACTGGTCTGTAGTTTCCTGCCTCTGTCCTGCTCCCACTTTTGTGAAGAGGAATCACATCTGCCCTCCTCCAGTCCTCGGGTACCACCCCATCCTCCCATGATTTGTTAAACAGAGTAGTCAGTGGTGTCACTAGTTCTACCCTTAGTTCTTTTAGAATTCTTGGGTGAATCCCATCAGGCCCCATTGCTTTGTCCACCTTCAATTTTATTAGTTCTTTCAGAACCCTTTCTTCTGTAAATGGACTGGTATCGACCCCCATCTTCAGAGTGTTTCTCTTGTTTGGTATAGGTAACTCCCCCTCCTCTTCCTTTGTGAATACTGAGCAGAAATATTCATTCAGTGTCCCTGCTTTTTCACTGTCACCCTCTATCCACATTCCCTTCCCTTTATTAAGCTTCAGTATCCCTCCTTTGGTCTTTCTTCACTCCCTAATGTACCTATAAAAGGTCTTATCCCCCTTCTTAACAGAATTGGCTATCCTTTCCTCGGTTTGGGCCCTTGCTATTCTGACTGCCTTCCCAGCCTCTTTCTGCTTTAACTGATAACATTTTCTGTCCTGCTCCTTCTGTGTTTCCTTATATTTCCTGAATGCTGTCCTTTTCTCCTTAACCTTCCCTACCACCTCTTTTGAGAACCATAGCGTTTTTTTTTCTTTCATTGTATTTTATTGATTTGCTTTACACAAAGGCTTGTTGCCTCTGTGATGGCTGTTTTGATCACTCCCCATTGTTCCTCCACCCCTCCTTCTTGCCTGTTTGCTAGTGCTTTTCTGAGGCACTCTCTCATTTTCCCAAAGTCAGCCCTCCTAAAGTCCAATACTCTTGCTTTTGTATGGCTTGATTGTATGGCTTTGTTTATCGTGAACCACACTGTTTGGTGGTCGCTTGTTCCCAGATGGCTACCACTTCAAATCTGAGATTCTTTCTCCATCCCCATTTGAGAGTACCAGGTCTAAGATTGCTCCCTCCTGAGTGGGTTCCAATACTAGCTGTCTGAGGCATGCCCCCTGTAGGGCATCAAGAATGACCCTGCTCTTGGATGTGCCTTCATCAAAGGTGCTCCAGTTAACATCTGGCATATTCAGGTCCCCCATCAACAATATCTCCCCTTTTTCTGCCATTCTAAGAAAGCCTTCTATTATTTCCTTGTCCATTCCCTTCCCCTGAGATGGGAGTCTGTATAAACCCCCATGCGGATTGTGGTGCCATTTCCTGTCTCCAGGGTGACCCAAAGTGCCTCATCTGCTCCCTGTTTACTCTTTAGTTCTGTTGCTTTGATCTCTTCCTTTACATAGAGAGCTACTCCTCCTCCTCTTTTACCCTCCCTGTCCCTCCTGTAGATTTTGTATCCTGGTATGTTGACATCCCAGTTATGGTTCTCTGTGTACCATGTTTCTGTGACTGCCACAATATCCAGGCAACCCTCTTCCATCAAGGCCACTAGTTCAGGGAGCTTGTTACACAGACTACGGGCATTGGTACTCATCACCCTCCACTTTTTGATAGCCTTACCCCTTTTGGTCCCATTTCTGTCCCTACTGCCTTTGCCTTTTTTTATATTTAAATCTGTTCTGCTCCCTAATAACTTCTGTACCTTGGTGTTTACCTCACTAATCACCATGTTTTGTGGGGGGAGGCTCGGATTTCTCTGCTCCTTTTCAGTGCCTCCCCCCTTGGCTAGTTTAAATGCTTGCCAATGAAGCATTTAAACCTCTCACCTAGGATCCTGGTTCCCCCCGGACAGATGCAGACCATCGCACCAGTATAGGTCTGCAGCCCTCCAGGTGGCTCCCCAGTCCCCAATGAAGCCAAAACCCTGAGCTCCACACCAGTTTTTCAACCACTCATTGAATTCCCTGGTGAGAAGTGCCCTAGCATCTCCCTTGCCACAGACAGGCAGCACCTCCGAGAAGGTTACCATATGTGCTACTTGTCTAAGGCCCCTTCCCAACTCTACAAACTCCTCTTGCACTGCTCTGATCCCATTCCTAGCCAGGTCATTTGTCCCTAGGTGGACAATGACATCCAGTTCCCTCCCTTATGCAGCTCCTCCCACGATCCTGAGGATTCACTTCCTGTCCCTCCAAGCTGTGGCACCAGAAAGGCACCTTACCTCCCTCTCCCCTTCCTCCCCCATTTCTACCCCCCTAATGATTGACTCCCCCACCAGGAGTTGTTTTCTTCCCCTGTGGGGTCCCATGCCACCCTCCCATGGGTCTCCTTTGTGAAGGTTCCCAGCATCCTCCTTGGTCTCCACTGCAGGTGCCTCCATAGAGGAACCACTATCCACCATAAGAGCGAATGAATTGTGGAGAGGTACAGCTGGAGGGATGCAACTCTGTTCCACCACCCTCTCCCTCCTTGAGCCCATCCTGGTCCAGCCTCTCCTCTTTCTTGGCAACCTCTGAGGTAGTGGCATTGGCCCTGGTGGTCTCTGGGTGGGGGAGGAGGTTTCACGAATCCTAGCCAGGTCAGCCTGGAGATGGGCAACCTCCCCTCTCAGACCAGAGAGGTGCCTGCAAATAGGGCAGCATCGCAGCCTCCAGAATGTCTCCCAGAACACTGCCACCCCACAGCCGTTGCACTGCACCATTCCTATCATGTCTTATTTTTGTGTCCTCTCTACTGTTTCCCTGGATGCTTATTCTCTCCTCTCCTTACAACTCTCACTCTTCCTGTTCTGGGACAGCAACTTCCTATCTTCTTCAGTAGCCTCCTTCTTCCTTGCTCAATATCAGACCACCAGCAGGTGGGGGGGGAGAGTGAGCTACTTTTTTCCTTTAGGGTTGACAAAACCAATGTTTCTCTATGATCCTTTCCTTCCTACTGCCAAACAGGAAGTTCCTGTTGACATTCAAATCCAGTGGCTATAAAAGTAGAACTGGCTTTGGGTGGGTGGGATGGAGGGCAATTAGTAAGAAAAAAGGCTAGCAACAGGAAGTTGTAATTTGACTCACCTGCTTTTATAGTGTCTAAACCACATCCCCAGGAAAGCTCTCTTTCCTCCTACTGGTTTAGCAAAGTCAGCTGATACAGTACCCTTCCCTGCACAGAACACGCTGACTTTCTTTCTTTTCTTTCTTTTTTTAACCCTAAATAAGACCCTTCTACTTCTAATAAAGTTATCTGTCTACTTAATCTTAACAGACACTGACTCCTGCTGAGATATAAGTTTTAAATTAATAAGAAAATGTAGCTTCTTTTAGTTAGCTGCTTTCTGCTGTACAAGCAAGGCTAGCAACAGGAAGTTGTAATTTGACTCACCTGCTTTTATAGTGTCTAAACCACACCCCCAGGTAAGCTCTCTTTTCTCCTACTGGTTTAGCAAAGTCAGCTGATACAGTACCCTTCCCTGCACAGAACACACACTGACTTTCTTTTTCTTTCTTTCTTTTTAACCCTAAATAAGACCCCTTCTACTTCTAATAAAGTTATCTGTCTATTTAATCTTAACAGACACTGGCTTCTGCTGAGATATAAGTTTTAAATTAATAAGAAAATGTAGCTTCTTTTAGTTGGCTGCTTTCTGCTCTACAAGCAAGGCTAGCAACAGGCAAGAGGAGCTGGAAGAACTTGATTTGGAGATACCCCCGGAGCTCTGATGTTTAGATTTTTTGGCTGTTTTTTCTGGGGTAGCCGGAGGAGTGTGTTTAATGCTGGCCTGTTTTATCTCGGCCTCCATCTTGGCTTTAAGACCAAATACATCACCCAAAAACGTCCACAGTGGCAATCGCTATTGCTCCAAGTGCCAATACAAAGTATAACTAAGGTCTGGAGCTCATTCTGTACTTTAAATTGGGCAAAATAAGCTTTTAAAAGAGGTCAATAGGTGGGAGCTTCGGATCAGCGCTGCTTCCAGGTGCCCTGCATCACATGACCTCTGCACTGTATATTAGGAGTCCATAGTCCACTAGGGACAGGACAGATGAGTCAGTGGTGAGTCTTGGTGCTTCTGGGGGGAGACAGGCTCTGTGCCGATATAGCAAGCCTACAGTATGAGGGGAATTTATAGCAGAGGGTGTGGATGTGTTCATGGAAGGTGAGGGAGGAGTCGAGGATGATACCTTGGTATTTGTATGAGGTAACCTGCTCAAGATGGTGGCAGGAGAGGGATTGAATGGACAGTGCAGAGCCCTTGAGTTTGTTCTGATTGTGGGTGAACAGTAGAGTTTTTGTTTTTTTGAGGTTGATCACAAGCCTGTGGTCAAGGAACCGCTGCTCATTCTGGGCAAAAGTGGATTGTAGCGCAAGCTGGAGTTGGACGGGGTTGGGGTGGAATGTGAAGTGGACCACATCATCTGCGTAAAGCAGGATGTTTTCTGATGACACATTGGGCAGCGTGTTCAGGTATAAGCTAAAGAGTAGTGGCCCCAGTATAGAGCCTTGGGGAACACCAGAGCGACCTGATGAGGGCTAGAGAGGATATTGTTGATTTTTATGCACTGGGTAGAGGCAGCAAGGTAATTGGCAACCCATTTTACCGGGCCCAAGGTGAAGCCAAGCTGGGTGAGGGTGTTAATGAAAAGAGGGTGGCAGACTGTGTCAAAGGCCTTTGACAAATCGATGAAGACTGCCCCAGCAGGATGCCTTTTGTCCAGGGCAGAGTGAATAAAAGTGGAGAACTCAATGAGGGCAGTTGTGGTGCTGAAACCATGGCGAAAACCGTGCTGTTCCCTGCAGAGGAGGTTATACATAGTAAGGTAGTCTGTTATCTGGTCAGTCACAATCTTTTCTAGGGTTTTGGGGGGATGGAGATCGGTCTGTAGTTGCCTGGGGTCATTTTTGTCACTGCCCTTGTGTATGGGAGTGATGATGGTTCTTTTCCATGCTTGTGGAAATTGGCCATATCAGAGGGAGAGGTTGAGAAGGTCAGTGAGGGCGGTGAGAACAACGTCTAGGGTAGAGTAGAAAAGATGGGGATCGAGTGAGTCACTACTGTGTCTGGAACCCTTTAGGGCTTTGATCAGATAGGGTTTGGCAGCAGACGGGGAGAGAGCTTGGAAATAGAAGGGTGGGTGTTGTTGAGTGGTGGTAGGGAGATCAGGGGTTGGATCAAAAAAGTTGGTAGGTAGAGGAGAGCTCCAAGAAGGCATCATTCAGCCCATTAGCAATACCATGTGTGTCAGTGGTGATAGTGCCATCGATATTGAGCTGGGAGGGTTGGGGGGACTGGGTTTTGCCATGAAGTTCCTTTAGGTTGTCCCAGAACCTGCGTGAGGAGCCCCAGGTGGATGCAAGAGTATTCCTGTAGTATGCCATCTTTGCACTATGGATAGCCCAGGTGCATTTGTTGCACTCCATTCTATAGGCTTGTCTATTGGCAGGCTTCCTGGACTCCAGGGCTCGGTGCCAAAGATTGTCCCCGAGATGCATTTGCTTTATGAGAGCAGGGGTGATCCAGGGAGAGTTGTGTTTCATTTGTATGGTTTTGGAGATGGGTGCATATGCATCGCAGGCCCTGTTAAAGTAGTAAATAAAATAGTTGATGGCAGTGTCAATATCGGGGGCCAGTTTTACTGGGGACCAATCACAGCTGGTAAGGTACCGATGGAGTAAGACAAGGTTATCCGTGGACAGACACCTCCTGGAGATGAGGATGGGCTTAGGCTTCTCAAGGTTACATGACCAGGAGAAAATGACTGGGCAGTGGTCACTGAGGGCATTTGGTAGTGCTATCAAATTGGTGATCTTATGAGGCCTGTTTAAGAGTACCAGGTCCAGTAGAGTGGCACTACCAGTAGTCGGGTGGGGGTGGGGGGGAGACAAGTTGGATGAGAGTGAGCACCGCAAAGGTTTCTTGGCACTGTTTCTAGCATTGGCGAGCCAGTTAATATTTAGGTCACCCATGATAATTTGTTCCATCTTGCTAGGTTGATGGGTGATGTAGTCTAGTAGGGATTATAGGGCGCAGTTCTGGTGGAGCAGGGGAATGTAGGTGACTGTGATGATGAGGGGGGCTCTTGAGGGGCCCAGGGTAACTTTTAGGGAGATAGCCTGGGCACCACGCTCTAGCAGTGGTTTTTGAAGGGTAGGCATAGGAGGGAGCCCTGTATATCATAACTATGCTCCCCGTGTACAGAGCAGAGTATAGAAGTGTGGGAGAGAGAAAGAGAGAAAGACACTGGCCACTACTGTTGGACATGGTAGTCTAAGCTTCCAGTGTTATTTTTAGGCACAGCAGTAGGTGAGAATACCTTCTGAAAAACACACACACACAAAAAAAATATTGGATTAATGACACCGCAGAGTGAACAGGACACAATGAAATACAGTAGTAGTGGTGTCACTGTCATGTTGAATGAAATGCATGTTGAGAAGCAAGACATTCAGGGACCCTGTTTTTTTTATAAATAACCTTAAGGGGGCAGCAAGGACCTGTGTGACTTTAGATAAGCTGTTCAGTAGAAAAGAAAAATATATTGAAATATAATTAACTTTCAGAGCAATAGTTGTTTTTTTTTTACAGAAAAAAGTTACCGATTGTTATTATACATTTGATAATTAAAAATAATTAGTATATGCTGAACTTACCAATGGAGATTGTGTGTGTGTGTGTGTGTGTGTGTGTGTGTATGTGTGTATTTGAACACTAGATGCCAGTGGCATTGCCAACAATTAGGTAAGGGAAGGGAGGGTACCACTGGATGAAATCCCTGTGGAGATCCTGTCTGAGCTGCTGCTGTTGGTGGTGGCTAACTAGAAGAAAGACGTAAACACAACAGGGACCACTTCTGGTGCAGTGGAAATTCTCAATAAGCACAATAAGAACTCACACAAAAAGAATATAAACACATTATTAGACATTTAGAAGTCAGGAAGAGGACACACTTTCTTGGGCATAGAAACAGTCAGACTTGAACAAAGGAGAGGGATCTCACAAACCTTCTCCTTTTCAATGTGGATTCACAACCCAAGATCAACTTCTGAACTTGGTGTTAATGAGGAAGTGGAACTCATTCCCTTTTGATGCTGAAATAGGGGTTAGAAAGTGTGTTTCAGTGAATGAAATGATTTGAGAAATTATTGGTGTGTTACTGTATATGTCTGTCATAAAAGTTTTTTGCTGTACTTTTTTTCATTTGCTGCGATTTGAACCTCCAAAAGGGAATGGGTTTGTACACCACCAGGTGAATCAAAAAGGTTGGTTTAAATCCTCAGTGCTGCTGCCTTTTCAAATAAAAGCACAGCTTGTTTTTTTTTTTTTGTTTTTTTGTACATCAATGCTATCAGCTGTCACTTGACAGCTGTATATGTTTGCTTCCAACTATGTAGCATCACTCAGTTGACAGCGCTGTCCTGAAGTAACTCACCTCATTCAGCTTTCTCCCTTACATACCACAGCTAAAAATATACAGTAAGCCTGATTTCCTGAGGTAAACATCTATCCCTACAGGAAGATTTTTTTCTGAATAATTTTTGTGTTTTAACTCTTCATTTTGAAAAAAAGACTGTCATATGGGTAGTGTTGTTTACTTAATTGTTGCAGTTTTGCCATGTATGATCAGTAACAGTGTTGCTACCACTCCTCACTATGTACTGTTGTGTACTAACACTGTATGTTATGTGCTGTCTTTGATTTTCTATGTACAATTTTGTCTGATTATTTTATTTATTTTCCTGTATTGCCTAGGTATACATGTCAGCATTAATTTAATCTGCAGACTGTCTATGGTTTTGTGTTATGGTTTATTAATGTGATCTCATCCACCCCCAACCACCACCACATAAAGATTTGGACTCCTCCTCACACAGGCACATGAATTTAGATTTTCTAATATGAATCAAAACAATATTGTTTGCTAGGATATTGTTTGTTATTTGTTTTTATATGATACGAATGAATCATTTTAATGTACACCTAATGCACATGAGGCACACTATAAATATGCATACTACCACAACTGCTAGTTCAGTTATGAACTATAGCAAAAAGAGAGTTTTGGATGGGCAACCAGGCAAAACCAGTGTGTTCTGCCACAGAGGGGCTTTGATTGCCTGTGACCTTGAGAGCATAGCTCGAGAGGTCCTAGGGAATCAGCGCCCGAAGTGGCAGAATACACTGGTTCTGCATTGGGTTGCCCATACAGTATTTTTACAGCTGCAGATATTTTGCATGTAGAAAAAGGCTGACGTCATGTTTTCCTTCCGTGGAACTGTTTTTCCTCTACCTGACCCTCCCCCAAGAAGCAATCCACCCATGTTGTCCCTATGGACTAAAGCACTACACTATATCACAGTGGGCATTTTTTTTATGGGCATTTTTTTTTGTACTTCTGTCCCCTCCCTTTAACAAAGCTCATTGCATTGGATCAGACACACTGTGGCCATTTCGGGAATTAACCTTGCCAGCGCGACTAGAGGAGCTGTATGTCCCTCTGCTGTTATTTCACGTTCCCATCCCTCTGCCTGCTCTATCTCTCTCTCTCTCTCTCTCTTGCTTTCCCCCCTAGCTGCCTGCTTCTGTGAGCAAGGTAGGAGAAGTAACCAATGTAATTTCCAATGTCAGGAGGACAACTCAGGCTGGAGCTGTTGCTACTGCCAAGCTGACATTGATCTTTTATTGAAGATGATGACAGTTTCTGCAGCAGCTCAGCCCACCCTGAGTGACAAGCATCGCATACCGTAACTCCCCTGCATTACTGGTCCCTGTTCTGGGGGTACTGGTAATACAACCCGGAATAAAGATCGAACCAGATCGGTTGGGAAAACGGAATGCGATAATGCCCCTTTCAAATGAATAACAGACAGCCAGACTGTGGCACATTCCTAATTTAAAGAACAGCAATAGTGGGCACCATATGGTTACTGTTAAAGAGCAGGTGTTCACATTGCACTTGTGATTTTACATTGTGTGTTTACATCATTTTTAATAACATTTTTCTTGAACTGTTTGCGTAATCTTGTTTAAGTCATCCAGTGCACTGCAAATTGGTGTTAAATAGTAAAGTAATACTTCCTGTTTCAGTCCTTCCGGTCCATTTATTGAAAAAAAATTTACCTTCTCTGCTGCATCCACAACACATTAATGAAGTGCAGGAAGGAATGAATGAATAAAAAAGAGTGTAAGGACCAGAGCTATGGGGCAAACAGCGCAACAATAAACTATGGTTTCTGCAAGTGCTCTCAGCACACACCCAAGATTCCAGATCCCTGCCATTTCTGTTCCCTCCCTACCCCCACCCAGAACAGTGTCTCCAGTTCCATTCCCCAGCCATGAGTTACTTACGATACAAATGTTGGCTTTTTTATGGAGGGTTTCCTCTTTGGGCTATACTCCCTGGCACACATTCCCACGCGCACACACGCACACTGTCTGCTTGGCTACCGCCAGCCCGGACTACATAGCCTGCCCCAGTGGCTACCACTGCTATAGTGCAGCGGGGAGCAACAGGTGGCTGTCCCGTCAGGAACAGCAGCAGCAGCAGCAACTTCAGCAGCTGAGCCACGATGTCCTCTCCTAACATTCATCAATGAACTAAGTTGCAACAGCCTTAGTGGTTCGCGCGCGCGCACACACACACACACACACACACATACTGCATGTGTCTTCTACTTCCAGACTAAGTGCACTGTTCCTTCACAAAATTAAAACCCAATTGTTGCATTACCCTCCCAGCTCCATCCACAATACATTAATGCAGTGCAGGAATGAATGAATGAATGAATAAAAAAGAGTTTAAGGACCAGAGTTACGGGGCAAACAGCGCGACAAAAAACCCCGGTTTCTGCAAGTGCTCTCAGAGCACACCCAAGATTCGAGATCCCTGCCATTTCTGTCCCCTCCCCACACCCACCCAGAACAGTACACACACTCTCTGCTTGGCTACAGCCGGCCCGGACTACATAGCCTGCCCCAGTGGCCACCGCTATAGCGCAGAGGGGAGCAATAAGTGGCTGTCCCTTCAGGAACAGCAGCAGCAACTTCAGCAGCTGAGCCATGATGTCCTCTCCTAACATCCATCATGAACTAAGTTGCAATAGCCATAGTGGTTTGCGTGCACACACACACATACATACTGCACGTGTCTTCTACTTCCAGACTAAGTACACTGTTCCTTCACAAAATTAAAACCCAGTCATTGCATTACCCTCCCTGCTCCATCCACAATACATTAATGAAGTGCAGGAATGAATGAATAAATAAAAAAGGTTTAAGGACCAGAGCTATGGGGCAAACGGCATGACAAAAAACTCCAGTTTCTGCAAGTGCTCTCAGCGCACACCCAAGATTCGAGATCCCTGCCATTTCTGTCCCCTCCCTACCCCCACCCAGAACAGTGTCTCCGGTTCCATTCCCCAGCCATGAGTTACTTATGATACAAAAGTTGACTTTTTTATGGAGGGCTTCCTCTGTGGGCTATACTCCCTGGCACACATTCCCTCACACACACACACACTTTCTGCTTGGCTACAGCTGGCCCGGACTACATAGCCAGCCCCAGTGGCCACCGCTATAGTGCAGTGGGGAATAACAAGTGGCTGTCCCATCAGGAACAGAAGCAGCAGCAACTTCAGCAGCTGAGCCGCAATGTCCTCTCCTAACATTCATCAATGAACTAAGTTGCAACAGCCTTAGTGGTTTGCATGCACACACACACACACACACACACACACACACACACACACACACACACACACACACACACACACACACACACACACACACACACACACACACACACACACACAGCATATGTCTTCTACTTCCAGACTAAGTGCACTGTTCCTTCAAAAAATTAAAACCCAATTGTTGCATTACCCTCCCAGCTCCATCCACAATACATTAATGAAGTGCAGGAATGAATGAATGAATAAAAAAGAGTTTAAGGACCAGAGCTACGGGGCAAACAGTGTGAGAAAAAACTCCAGTTTCTGCAAGTGCTCTCAGCGCACACCCAAGATTCGAGATCCCTGCCATTTCTGTCCCCTCCCTGCCAACACCCAGAACAGTACACACACTCTCTGCTTGGCTACAGCCAGCCTGGACTACATAGCCTGCCCCAGTGGCCACTGCTATAGCGTAGCGGGGAGCAACAAGTGGCTGTCCCATCAGGAACAGCAGCAGCAACTTCAGCAGCTGAGCCGTGATGTCCTCTCCTAACATCCATCAATGAATTAAGTTGCAACAGCCGTAAAAAGTCAATAACTGATCCTACTTGTGAATCAGTGTATCTTTCCTGTGCTGCCATTCCCTCAAACAGAAAATTTAAACTGTTGGTATTTTTATAGGCTGTATTAATTACCACACGCACACACATGCACATGCACACACATACTGATACATATATATTTTATACTGTTTAGTTAACTTGTGATTAATTTTTTTTTACTTCAGTACAAAAATAAATATAAGAGAATGTGGGCTATACCCCCCCCCCCCACACACACACACACACATTATTGTTCAATTATTATTTTTTTTATATCTTCCTTCCCCTCAATTATTACATTTACTTAGCAAAAAACTAATGATGACACTCCATGTTCATGCTAACAAACTAATGGTTGCCTAATATCAACTATACAAAAAGAAAACTTTATTATGTTGTATATTCTTTAGATTTGAGATGTATTCCTTTTGTAGCCTTAGGACGCTATCCTACGCACATATATCTAGGTTCAGGAAAATATGATGGATAATAGTTTTGAACTGCCTCATCTCTGCTCTCCTCTCTTTAGTGGTTAGCTCAGCTGCCTACTCACTTGGAAGCAATGCACACATTCCCTTCAATATCGTATTTTTTAATCAGCCACTAAGGAACAGGAGGAGTACCATGTCTAATAATTGCTTCTACAGTGACATCTTACAGTGAGCCGAGCTCTAATAAACAGTTGTTAAATTATGCTTGCAGTGAAAGTGATGGTTTTCCAATGCCCAAGACCCTCTCCATTAATCTTTACGTAATACCATTTTTGATAAAGTCAGAGCAAAACCTACATAATCCTTTGCATAGTGAACCTGTCCTTTCTGTGTTCCATAAATACAAGCAAAATGCTGGCTTTCATGTTGGCAGAATTAACACAGTACATTTATGGACACATACAATGCTTTTGAGTCCATGTCCACAATAAAAAAAAAACTTTAGCCTAATAGGTTTAAAATATGATTTGTGAAAATCATGGCTGTGTTTTGGTACAGTGATGTTCAGAAGAGGACAGCCAGAATGTCATGCACGTGCAATTAAGTGACCAGGGGCAGGTACTAGAAATGTAAAGGGTCAAACAGTGATGAATTTTTTTTATTATACAATGTATAGTGGATAACAGTGCGGTATTTCAAAACTATTAAACAGTGTAACTGTACCCCCCCCACACACACACACACACACACACACTTACAAATACCATTACTGTTAAACTTATTTGCATTGTAGTATTTTTAGGTAGAGAAAAAATACAACAAATATGTTGCAGGTGATACCTTTTATTGGACTAACAAAATTATTTTTAAGACTAGCTTTCGAGAGGTGAAACTCTCTTCCTCAGGTCAAAAGTGAAAAAACAGTTGAGCAGTGTGACAGATATAAAGGTTGGATGTGGATTCAAAGCCTAGACTAGCAGGTTACAGATCAAAGCATTGCAGCTAATTTGCACCTTTTACAAACTGGAAGACTAATTTTCACTGGAGTGTGTCTGTTGGAGGGAACTTGTAAGATCAAAAGGCTGCCTAATTTTACTCTGATTCTGGGCCATTAATTAACATTTCTGTCTCTCTCGCCGGCCGCCGCCGTTCCTGGACCCAGCATCACCTTTTCGGACAGCCGCCTGGTCCCGACTCCTAGACTGCAACCTGCAGGTACACTGCTGTTTGACTCTGGAGCCAGGCTGCTCTGGCGGCTCCCTCATTGGTCGCTGCGTTACACTGAAACTCCTGATTGGGCCAGCCGTGAGGAGCATTGCTCCCGATTGGTGTGCCTTTTTTTAGACAGCTTGTCTGCTTTGTGAGGGCACTCCTAGCTCTCTTGTGCCTGTTCTTTTTAAATATTGCCACAATAGAGTGTAATTCTAACACTGCCTAAAAGTAACTAATTGATTACAGCAAAATTCCTAAAGTGTAAGATTAAACGCATGTCATAATGTGGAGCATTGTCTAGCCGTAGCTATCTGAGTGCAGGTCTATGTATGGTAGATATGTGATTTTCTGTACCTGTACCTACTGAAAACCTGCCTCTCTTGTCTGCACTCTCATCTTGTCTTGTTTTTCTCCCATGGGTAACTCTTGGGACTTTTCTCCCTGGCCCCTCCACTCTTCTACCTCTCCCACAACCTGTTTCTGACTAAGCCCTGCAAATTTCATTAATCTCTGCTTGCACCTGAACCTGCCCTCAACTCCTGCAGTAACCCTACACCCTATCATCCCCCTCTCATGCTCCATTCTGACCCCACTCTCCCCAACACTTTAGCTGTCTGCTTTTCTCTCTTCCTTGATCACCCCATTCCCTGCTGATAGTCTGTCACCAGCCCCCCGCCACCTTACTGCACTATAGTCACTCTTGCCTTCTCTTCCCTCTACAGATCGAAGTGCCCCGAGTGGCGCAAGGCAAGGCACTCCTGACAGCCGTCTTGCCAGCCGCCGTCGTTCCCGGACCCTGCATCACCTTTTTGGCCGGCCGCCTGGTCCTGACTCCTGGACTGCATCCTGCAGGTACACCGCTGTTTACTCTGGAGCCGGGCTGCTCTGGCAGCTCCCTCATTGGTTGCCGCGTTACACTGAAACTCCTGATTGGGCCAGCTGCGAGCAGCATTGCTCCCGATTGGTGCACCTTTTTTTTAGCCAGCTTGTCTGCTTTGTGAGGCACCCCGTAGCCTCTTGCACCTGTTCTTTTGTCCCACCCCTCCCTCCCAGGCCACCACCCCTCCCTCCCAGGCCACCTTTAAATACTCTTCCTGCCCCTCCCTTTACCATAAAATCACCTCCCTATTGGCTCCTCTATCTCTACTGACACTTCTGGTCCTGAGGCCCCATGAATAGGTGGGACATTCACTACTGAACTGCAAAATCTCCCCTAGCCTGCTAGGATCTATCAATTTGATTTCACCCTTCTATGCAAAATTGTAATCATAGCTTTTCCCTTGGCTGTCCCCTCCAAGCCTGTATCACAGAACATAATAACATACAACCTACTCTCTGTGCTCGGCCTGTTTGCCCAGCTTGCCATAATGGGCAGTCTATATTGGTCAGTTTCCCTTGCTTGGCTCATTGCCTTAAGCTGGTATGCAGACTGGGTGATAGCGGGGGCCCGCCAACAAACTGCAGGTGAAAGTTCACCTCACCCTCTAGTCCACATTGAACCAGAATCCCTGACAATCCTTCTCTACATCCTCTGCCTGCCTAAACAAGATACTGCTCAACTAGGGCACTGGCTGAGTAAATGACTCCCTGCTCCCAATGCTGTCCCTACCCTTAGCACCGTTGCTTCTGGCTCCCTGCGCTGGGTAACAATCTCTACTCTCTCTACTCTCCTCCTACTGCTCCAGGCTGGGGACATCGAAACCAACCCTGGACCTGCCCTTCACTCTACCCCTACCTAATCTGCAGCATTCTTACCAACAATGAAAGGTCTAAAAATAGTACACCTTAACATCCGCAGCCTACGCCCTAAAATGGCTGAATTGGAAGCCTGGACCATACGAATGTCTCCTGACATCCTATGCATATCTGAATCCTGACTAAAACCTGCTGTCAAACAGCATGAGGTGTCCCTTCAAGGCTATGGCTTATTTAGACATGATAGGATAGGCAAAAGGGGAGGAGGGGTATTGATCTACTATAGGACAGGCCTCAATGTCACTATCCTCCCTGCACCTGTCTCCTCGCCTCCTCTCACTGAGTCCCTCTACATCACCCTAATGCTTGGAAATGTTAAAAAAATCATCATAGGGTGTATCTATATGCCCCCCAACCATGCCACCGTGAGCCTGCCCCCTCTTCTTGGATCATTAGGCAGCCTCCCAAAACATGACCTCATCCTATGTGGAGACTTCAACACTGACTGGCTGCACCCAAATCTTGGTAATGCCTGTGCCTCACTTGCTGATAGCAACCTTACCCAGTTAATCCATGACCACACACAAGTCAATCCAAAATCGGGCAATCACACACTGCTAGGCTGGATAGTCACCAGCTGCCCACTCAAAATCAAAGCTGCTGGCACACTCTTCGACTGCATAAGTGATCACTCTTCCACCTTCTTTGTGTGGAGAAACAACTATACCAACCCTTCTCCCAAGATTTCCCTGGTCCGGGACATGACCAAGTTTGACGCCAACAAGTTCCTGTCATCCATTAACTCTACAGACTGGGGCCCCATTAATACACTCCCTGACATAAACCTGGCCCTAGACTTTCTAATCTTCACTCTCATTAAAATAATTAACCAACACACCCCTCAGAAAAAAATGCAGATCCAAGGGTGTTAAAGCCCCATGGCTCTCTGGGGATATTAGATCTCTTATGGCACTCCGAGACAAAGCATGGCAAATGTACAAACAAAGTGGACTGCCCTCAGATTGGCTTATCTACAGGCAACTCAGGAATCAGTGTAAAAATTCAGTACAAAAAGCTAAGAGATGCCATCTAAAATCTCTTCAAACAGAGCATCTAAGTAACCCAAAGGAGTTCTGGAAACAAGTTAACACCTTAGTAAAAGGAAAGGCTGTCGATAACCCAAGCTCTATTTCTGTCAATGGCACCACACTCAATGACCCACTCTCCATAGCCACTGGTTTCAACAACTTCTTTACTGACTTCCAAAAGTACACCTCGAGCTTCCACAATGCTCCCTTCCCTCCCACAACTCTCCTGCCCAACCTAGGGGGTCGTCCTGAATTCCATCTGAAACTAGCCACACTCAGAGAGGTGCAGCAACTTCTATCTAACCTAAAACCAGAGGGTTCTCCCGGATTAGACTCGCTGGAACCTAAATTTCTTAACCTGGATGCCTCTGCCTTAGCTCGCCCCATCTGCAACTTATTTAACTGGTCCTTCCTGTCTAACATAGTGCCAGAGAAGTGGAAGGTGGCAGTAGTAGTACCAGTCCACAAAGGAAGACCTAACTCCATCATAGAAAACTTTTGCCCTATATCTCTACTTTCTCACCTGGCAAAGATCCAGGAGCGCATCGTTTATAATCATCTCCAAGACTACCTTGGCTTCCACAAGCTACTATCACCCTGCCAGCATGGCTTTCGAAAAAACCACAGTACCCTCACTGCACTCATAAAAGTAACATCTGACATCTTCCACACAATGGATAAGGGCCAGGCCACTGGAGCCATATTCATAGATCTCACGAAAGCATTTGACCTCGTGAATCATGGGCTACTGCTCAGACAACTGCATCTACTTGGCCTGGACTACAATGCACTTCATTGGATGAAGAGTTATCTGCCTGATCGTTCCCAAAAAGTTAAATGGGATGGCTCCCTGTCTGGACAAAAAACAGTTTCCCATGGAGTCCCGCAAGGCTCAATATTGGGCCCCATGTTTCTTTCGCTATTTATCAATGACCTTCCCAACTTCTGCGGGGGTGCCACTGTCCACCTACATGCAGATGATGCCATCATCTACCGCTTCTCAGCAGATATTAACCAAATCAATCGGAACCTTGCCTCAGACTTCGCCTCCCTGGAAGCCTGGTTCCAATGTAATCTTCTTGTTCTCAACTCAAAGAAGACAAAATGCATGGTCTTCTCCCATCATCCTGGAAAAAAGCCTAATTTACCCACCCTTGATATTTTCACTAACAAGGGTGATACGTTAGAGGTAGTACACTCCTTCAAATACCTGGGTGTGACCTTGGATTCTGCACTATCGTTCAACTCCCATGTCTCTAACACTATCAAAAATCTCAATCAGAAAATTGGACTCCTATATCGCGTGCACCCCCACCTCACACTTGCCTCTTGCCAAAAAATTGCTACTGCATCCCTCCTTCCCCTACTATTCTATGCTGCATGCCTCCTCCTCTTCATTAATTCCTCCTCCATGTCCCTCCTCTCTCAGGCACACCACAGAATTGGTCACTTTGCCGTGGGGGCACCAACCCGTTCTCACCATTGTGATGTTCTTGCCTCACTGGGATGGCCATCCTATGGGACAAAACTGAGATACTCCACTTTTAGCCTCATGTTCAACCTCGTCCACAAATACACCCCCCCCCACCTCAAGGAACTTACATGCCTCAAACCAACTCCACGCATGCTTTGCTCTACCTCTCTCCCCCTTCTCATTATCCCCAAAATACGTCTTGCTATAGCTAGACGCTCCTTCTCATATGCTGCTGTAGCTGACTGGAACTCCCTCCCTCCCTCCATTCTCTCCTGCTCCTCCCTCTCACAATTTCAGTCCCATCTGTCTGCCTTTCTGTCCTCTACTACCTGCTCCTGCTTTGGCTAAAGGGTGCGTACTCTTGCACCTAGCATGATAAGAAACTAATGCGTGTGGGATCCTCTGGTCCCAGCCATTTCCATGTATATTACTAGTATGTTTACTATGAATGTCTGTGCTATAACTGCTCTGTATATAGCCCATAGGGCACTCAACTTCATGTATAGCTTGTCAAATCTGTTGTCAATTGACTGTGTAACTATAACATTTTTATTGACATGTACTCTGCCTAAAGACACCCCTGTAACATGAGAACTGTATTCTTATACCTTTGTGGTTGACTCTCAACCCCGGATCAACCCTGAAAAAGGGACTGTAATTGTCTCAGTTGACTTACCCGGTTACCAAAACTCAAATAAATAAATAAAAGCTCAAGGCATAAAGAAAGTACATACCATTGTCTTAAGAAGGTACCTGTTAAAAACAGCCATAGGGTGTTGATGTGAGAGTTTAAAAAGAAACTCAGAAGCACTGCTTAGCATAATTACTGGTAGTGTATTAAAAAAACAACATCTTTATTAAGTCCTTTAGTGTCAAAATATTGTATCATTTTTATTTCTATTGTTTTCCAATCCTGGCTGTTTTTGAAGTTCCCTTTTAACACTCTGACAGTAAAATCACTGGTGGAGTGATCTGGTCTAGAAAAATGTTCCCCTACTGGCGTATTTTCATTTTTATGGGTTTTATGGGTATTATTATTTTTAGGTAAAACCCCACATTTTATGATTGCTTACTTCCTCTAAAATTCATTGTCATTGCTGATGGTTTTATCTGTCTCCTTGCTTATTAGAACCACAATGCAAGGTAATGTATAGCTATGCCCAGCTTTGTTTTCCTTCATATCACTGATCTCTTCTTGTTGCATACTTCATAACATTAGAAACACCCACAAACAGTGTCACCAGTCATGATACAACAGTGTCCTCTACTTCCACTGCATTAGCAGTGACTAGATTGTGTTGGGGGTGTTCCTGAGTTCAGAAGAGATGCGGTGAGGGCTTGCCAAGGAAGGTAAACACATGTTTTATTGTAGTAACACTGTATGGTGGGCAGTCAGGTTTTCACTTTTTACAAGAGAAAAAGGGATTTGAATCAAACTACCAGCTGCAGCAGCAGTCTCTATAGAATGTGAACAATCATGAAGTGTGTTTTTTTTTTCAACTAGGGACAGTTTGAGACCTAAGGGGGTTGACAGTGTCCCTTTAAGCAAGGACAACCAAATACAGATTAAACATTCCATTGTTTGCATGGTCCTGCTTCCATACCGTGTTTAACAGCCAGCAGGCATGTAGCACTGGGGGTTAAGTGACTTGCTCAAGGTTTACAATGAGTAAGTGGCTGTGGTGAGATTTGAACCTGAAGATCTCCTGCTTCTTATATCAGTGCTGTGCCCACTTTGCTATACTGTCTCCTAAAATCTGTCCCACTCTGATGTACTGAACCAATCTAAAGTTAGTGGAACCACGCACTGTTGTGGGTTAATCCTTGCTTATTGTTTAAGTGGCACCTTGCACCAGCATTCAGCAAGCATTCTTTTGAAACACAGAATTGCTCATCTTGTATAATATTAAAACTCCTGTGTGTACAGGTAACCTGTGGTTTAGACCTCTCTGACTAAGGTTTAGACCACCCACTCACTCACTAATATTTCAGCATTATGATGCCTTTATTAAATCATAAACATGATTATGTGTGGATTCAGGATTTTGAAAGTTCTACAAAATGAATAATTCTATGTTTTAAAGGAATGCTTGCTGAATGCTGGTCTAAGATGCCACTTGACCAATAAAATAGTGTATTGACACTTGTCTCCAGTCCTTGTTGAACTGGTACTCTTAATTAGTTAGAACATTGACACCCATCTGCAAAAAAATGATAGCAAAGAAGTAAGATACTGAGTATCTGAGACAGAGAAAAAGTGAGAGAGAACAGCAAAACACCACAGATAAGCACCATATGCTGTCTTTTCACTTCTTGACTTAGTCTCTTATTCTGGTCTACATAGTTGATATTCTGCTGCTATAGGAGAAACACATAGAATTTCAGTTTTTCTCTCACATTTTAATAAAAATGTATTCACTGTATCAATACAGAAAGCTTAAGATGTTTCCTTTTCAGAAGGAGTTTACACTGCGACAGCAAGATACTGTCGGTATCTTGTCCTAAAATTATGTGCCATGCCACATGTGAAAAAAGTAGTCAGGGTAGATTTTTTCCCCCAACTTTAAAATGCAAGCTGCAGGTTTCTAAGGGCACCAGGGAACTAGGACAGGGAGTGACTGTGAGGGAGACAGAAAGAAAGAGAGAGAGAGAGAGAGAGAGAGCTCAGCCGACCTCCTGACTACAGTACTCTCTCCTTCCTCAACAGTACTTAAAGGATCAGCCCACCCAGAATGTGCAAAAAACATATGTCATGTAGAGTGTTTTGATACGTTAGTTAAGTCCTAGTGTGTCCTTACCTCTTTCTGCTATTAGGAGTTTTTCCTAAACTGCCTGCTAGCTGTATGGTAGTTTTACAACCCCTGGGGATCTCCATCAGAAATAGGTTTATTGGCTTTTTTTCTCCCACGATGCCCCCTGTCTCATGTGACAGTGATGCAGCCATGCCCTTAGATTTAGCATGTGTACTGCTTTAAATCAGTTTAGCAACAGCAGAGCTTTGGAAGTGTTCTTATCCAGGGAGCACAAATGGCAACAGTCAGTTTAGCAGATACCTGAGAGCAAGCTAACTGGGGTTTCTGTAAGACAACAGCTACTAAATAGCTTTAATTCACTATTTTTGTTTTCTATGTGCATCAGGTCTAGCTAGCAGGAGTGTTTTAACATCAAAAACACAAATAATGAATTAAAGCTATGTAGCAGCTGTTTTCTTACAGAACCCCCAGTTAGATAGCTTTCAGGTATCTGCTAAACTAACTGTTTACATCACATGAGACAGAGGGCATCATAGGAGAAAGACAGCCAATAAACCTATTTGTTATGGAGATCTCCAGGGGTCATAAAACTACCATACAGCAGCAGACTAATTTAGGAAAAACTCCTAATAGCAGACAGAGGGAATGACACACTAGGATTTAATATACATTTCAAAACACTCTACATAACGTATGTTTTTTGCACATTCTGGGTGGACTACTTCTTTAAAAGTAAGGTTCTTATTGGGCTTCCTGAAAAAATGGCACACCAAACTGGGAA
The DNA here is from genome assembly GCA_016271365.2 of Neoceratodus forsteri. Taxonomy (NCBI): domain Eukaryota; kingdom Metazoa; phylum Chordata; order Ceratodontiformes; family Ceratodontidae; genus Neoceratodus; species Neoceratodus forsteri. The sequence continues at coordinate 1,093,617,686 of CM057458.1, forward strand.
AATGTTGTATTTAATTAGCTACATATATTTTGTTTCCAACTTTGTTTACGGTATTTAAATTGTTTCTCCAACATATAAACTTTACTTTGATCACCAGCTTGTCCACTTAATACAAATATTTAATTTTAGACTAGAGCCATAAATTAAACAGTTCATTAGCAAAATGATTGTCTTTCTGGTGGCACACAGAAAGACTGTGCACATGCAAGACTTTAATACATTAAAAGTGAATTTTGCCTGGTTACTGTACTGAATTAGAACTCACTGGCATTTTACTGATTTTGTTTTTCTTGGTCTGTTCCTATAGGCATGTGCACTTTCTTTCTATTTGCTACTGGACAGACAATCATTGTGTGAAGGAACTGTTTAATTTATGGCTCAAGTCTAAAAATAAATATTTTTACTAAGTGAACAACCTGATCAATGCGAAATGTACATGGTGGAGAAAGAATTTAATGAAATACAATTAACAATAAAACTAGTGGTTTATATGTTACACCAACAGAGAAATACCACAGGTTAAAAATAATTTGGCCAATTTCTATAGCAGTGGTATGGACAACTCTTGTTCAAACAGTTTGGTATACCTCTAAAACACCCATAATTATAAATTACAATGCCCATGGAATCACTGTCACAAAGTCCAAAAGGACAAGTGTCAGCATTTTTGCCCCTGTGCTGATGTTTAATAACCTTCCTGTGATACAGCTTTGCTACCCAGGTTCCCTTCTTTCATCTCTTATGTGCAACCCAGCCTAGTAGAATGGGGAAAGATTAAAAACCGGCATGCTTATATTTTTTTGTATTTGAAAGGGAGTTGTGGTTCCCTTTCTTTCAGTTTAATTCATACAACACTCAGAACAAGCTACCCAGCAGCTCACTTTGCTTATATATTTATTCTTCAGCCATGTTTACGCTGCCGACTTTGCAGTGCATCAAACCATGCACATCAGCTGATGAGCTGCAAAATTGGCAGTGTAAACACTGTCTGGAGTGCACTATGTGCCCATTAGATCATTTTTCAGATCTGAGTCAGTTGTGGGATCAGTAGCAGAGTGAGTGCATTAAATGACAGTGTGAATGAGTTGCTGCATTTGCTCCGCTATAAAGGCCATTATTTTTCATCAAAAATGGTGACTTCACAGCCCCTCCTCACAACGACCTGCAGCATTGCTAGGGCGGGCTGTGTGAATGGAAATGGAGCTGGTGCATTGGGAAGGGAGCAGAATGGAGTGGCACACATGAGACAGCACTGTCACCATGTAAATACAGCTTCAAATACATTACAATAACTGCTCCCTTACAGCATAACGCAGTCAACTACCTAGTCTGGAATTTGTCAGCTTTCTGGGTTCTGAAGGTAACAATTTGCAGCTGCTTCACAACCCTCTGCCATCCCAAAACAATACAACTCCCTAGGCCTACAGCTCATTAACACCTCTGCATTGCTCTGTCTTTATTGACTGCAAGATCTTTTATTTCTGTCTCTCTTTCTCCCAACCCCCCTCCCCATAGCTGGAATAACCATTAGACATAAAAGCAGTTGCCCATGGTCCCAAGAATGAGAGGGTCTTTCAGAGTAAGTTGATTAGTTAGTTATTCAATCAATCAGTCAAACTTTATTTGTAGAGTACTGCTATTCCAGAAGACAGTAGCACTAGTACAAAAACAGTAAAAGAGGTTCATGTTAAAAACAACTGCTTTCTGAAGTGTAACAATAAGAAATAAAAACACAAAAACATATATAAATACACACTGTACAGGACTTTAGTTTATATTACTTGTTGTACTCACGATGATGCACACAGACATGCAAAGGGCAGCACTGAATGGGTGTATGGCATGTTGAAGGTGAAGTGCTTTGACTAAACTGTTACAGCTTTAAAATGTTGTTGGAGTACATAAATCTCACTAGTGTTCAAGTCCAAGTTTATTGCAGCAATAACTCCATTGAGCAAACTCATTCACAAGGAGGTACTGGGACATATCTTGGGAACATATACAAAGTAGCAATATAGTAAACATACATTCATGATGAAAAGTATTAATAATGGATACTAATGTGCAAACTGTGCAAGAAGTGTACATATACAAAGTAGCAAGATAGAATACACACATACATACGTACATGATACAAAGTAATAATGGTGTATGTCTCCAAAAAGGAGGTAGTATTCAAACAGCTGGCAAGCTTCCAATGGGTTTGCCAAGTGAGTATCAGACTGGAGCAAACACCTCTCAGGTCACTGAAAGCCAATTAAAGTTCCCTAATATAATATTATGCCTTCTACCTAACAATATTATATTAGGGGACTACAATTGTCTTGGGATGAGTAGAGAGGTGATTGTCCTGGAGTGATACCTGCTTGACGGACCCACTGGAAACTTGTGAGCTGTTTGAAAACTGTCTTCTTTTGTACCATAGAAAGGAAGGCATACACCAAATAAAGTTATATGTGCTAACAACATTTGAAAGCTGTGTGATGTTATCTCACAATGGTGATTTCAAACTGCCAGTAAAAACAGACTACTACTTTAAACCTGTCTGCTGAAAAAAAGCTCCTTTTGGTTTATGGATGTCATCAATCAACTAAACTAGTATCATTTAGATACCATAATGCCATAAATGGATGCCATGATTGCTAACTGCAGTATGTAAGGCAAACAAATAAACTTTTCAGGTTAATTTAACAAAAATGAAAAACAAGCAAACAAAAAAACAAATAAAACAATCCATTATGCTAAAGCCAATGATTTTGTACTAGTAACCCCCCCCCCACTGTCGTTACCTGAGATATCTTACTATGTATGTTATGTTTCTCCTGACATCTGTGTATTTGCCCTACTTGCTTCAAATTGTACTCTGTATGTTCTTTGATTTCCTGTACTCTCCTGGATCGTACCTGAAAATAGGCATGTGTTTGTCTAGTGTACTTACCTGGTTAACAAAAGCTAAATAAATAAATAACAATTGGCCACACAGAAACAATCACAAACACATTGACACCATGGCTTATTGTGATGTGTGCAGGCTGAACAAGTATAGGGTGTTACAGAGATGTAATTGTTACCGAGCATTACCTTTCATTTAACAACTCAGGAATTCAAGACATTGAGTATACAGCCTGCTCACTGACCACCAAAAGAGCACACCTGGCTCCTAGGGACACCTCTTCATCTCACAAACAGCATCATTTACATCAGTCTGGTTGTGAGAAAGATTATACCTTCTTTTCTTTTATGAATAAAATTACTTTTTTTCCTTTTATAACTAAAATTACCACCTGGACAGCCCCTCCAGTCCCTTAAGGTTCCACTGGAACCAAGTTTCAGTCTTCTTCTCCCATCATTTCTTTGTTTGTATTTTTTATAAAAGCCTGCACTCTCGGCCAGCAAAGAAACACAGTTCTTCATCTCCTGACAGTATCATTTGCATGCCTCATTGGTAGAATGACTGATCTGTGTATGTGTGTGTGTGTGTGTATATATATATATATATATATATATATATATATATATATATATATATATATATATACACATATATATATATATATAGCAGCCTACTCTCTAGCAAGCAAAGGACCACACTTTGCTCCTGGGGACACTTAACATATCCCAAACCACTGACTGTCATCATTTATATCAATTCAGTCAGAAGAAAGGTGCTACTTCTTTTTATCATTTGATTAAAAAAAAGAGAAAAAACCTAGTACCTTGAAACAGATTTAAGAAAAATGATTCTGCACTTCCTTTGAGACACATTTTTTCAGCTCTCTTTATAATCAAAGCTGCTGATGTTGCAGTGCAAACTTTGAAAAAACTGATAATTTGGTACAATTCGGTTTATATTTTAAATATATTATATAGATTTCTCCTAGCTATCTGTTATTACAGATGAAATTTGCATGAATACATGATCTTTATCTTTTAGAGTTCATCTGCCTCTATAGCTTACTCCCTACTTCAAGTCATAATAGTCAGCGTCAGTGGCTCAGCAGCTGAGCAGGTAGCACACTTTCCTCTGAGGCTGGGAGATCAGAAGGCTGTGGGTTCTATCCCCAAACCAGGCACTTCGGTTAATATCCCAACACTGTAGTGTGGCATGAGGGGGTACTGCTCTCCTTAGGTTCTGCCTCTTGGATGAAATGTTAAACCAAAGTCCCATTTGCCTGTTCATGTAGATGTTAAAGATCCCATGGCACTTCTCGAAAAGAGTCCTGGTCTGCCTGACATCAGCATATTGCTTAAATATAACTTACCTCATGGACAAAAAAAAACATTTCTCTATAAAACTGAGCAAATAATCCCAAGACTGAACATATGCCAGCCATTACTTTTTCAAGTACTGCCACCTACTGTACCTGTCAAACCTATATTGCTTACCATTCCTTCCACTGAAATCTACACCTCCATATCTTTTCCTAATAATGTGTCTGCCTTCCTTAGACTAGAAAATAAAACAAATCTTACTAGTTAAAAACCATTGTGTTGTTTCTCCATGCCTTCTTCACAGTTCCACACAAACTCATTAACTTCATTATGCAGCCATGGTGGATCTGACCAGAGTTTGTTTATAGTGTATGTGTCTGAAACAAATAGTCTAAAGGCTTCTATTTTATACAGACATAAAGTTTTACTGCTTTGTTTTAAGCTGTATTACTGGCTGGTTGCTAGGTTCACTGGTCGTTGCTAGGGAACCAAACCAGTGTACATTGCTAGCATGCCTTCCAGCTGGCTGTGAGTTTAATGTGGGAGGTACTTTCAATAAAAACACATGGCGGACACATTTTCGCTAATGGAGAGACTTGCTCTCAGTAAGATAAATTATCTGGTTGCTCTGACTTTTTTTTTTTTGCCTTTTTTATATTAAAGTTCATTCTGTCTATCTGGTTGATTCTACCTGTTCAGGGATTGTCCAGTTAGCGGAGCTGTTGTTGACACCAGGACTGTTTATCTGGTTAATCCTGCAGTTTGATGTGCATGTAGCATGTGCGCATTGAGATTTTAAAATAGAACACTGTTATGCACATTCTGGCTGAACAGCGTTCTATGAAATGTTTTTATCTGTGCTGAACAGCTTTTCAGCACACATAACAAATGATTGTGAACCTGTGAACAACATTCTACCATACACTATTGTTTAATTTAATTCAGATATGTGTGTGTGCGTGTGTGGGTGTGGGTGTTTGTGTGTGTGTGTGTGTGTGTATGTACATGCCCCATGCATTATTAGAAATTCATAACATAGTAAGAGAAACTCCACATATGCTGATTGTCAGCAATACTATACCTCAAATCTTCATATAGTTTGCATGTCTACAATGGTAACATCTCATATTTCCTCTCATATCAAACCAAGTTTGATAATAGATTAATTAGAGGCAGATGTAATACCACTTTGGCAAGCAATCTAGGAATTCGGCAGCAGGGTGTGAAGCTGATGATTTAGAATGCAACACTGTGGCACTCCACAAATAGAACATTATATTATTATTTTCAAATAGTCATTGATTTAACTTGGTAGCTACTAAATACTTCATTTTTAATTTTCAAAATGTATTTATTGGTTAAGTATATGCTATACTGGCACCAAAAACTGGATAATTATACCCCATTGCCAATATGTTGAGTGATTGCTGCCCTTTTTTTAATTAAATATACTTTATTGAAATTTTGACATGAAGAAAGGTAACAAGTAAGGGAGCAACGGTAACAGAAACACCAATAGAAACATAGAAGTTGATGGCAGATAAGGATCGCAAGGCCCATCCAGTCTGCCCATTTTTTCTACCTTATGAATGTGCCATAGGCCTTTACTCTGTTAATGGCCTATCTATTCATACTCATCTATATTGCTCCCTTATGCCTATCCCATGCCTGTTTGAAGCCCTGCACTGTATTCATATCCACCACTTCCTGAGGTAGGCCATTCCATGCATCCACCGCCCTTTCTGTGATAAAGAATGGGTTATAAGAGCAGTTGACAGGGGGCAGATAGTTGATATACTATACTGTACCTCAACTTTAGGAAAGCCTTTGACTCAGACCATCACATGAGGCAAGTCAAAAAAGTAAGAGACCTTGGTGTGGAAGTAAGAGTAACAGAATGGGTAGAAATCTTGATGAAGGGATGCACTCAGAGGGTTGTATAGATGGACAATTTTCAGAGGCTGAAGGGACACTGTAAGATTTTTATTGTAATTTCTGATCATGCGTAACCAGTAAGCATAGGCACCGGGTTGTATGGGCCCCTGGGGCATTGGACCCAGCAATATTTTGGGACCTGGGCTGAGCCATAGCAATATTTTGCACATGCTGCCTTTTTGAAAGGCATTTTCCCCTGGTTTCTCTGCATGCCCTCTGCTGACAGTGACCATGACCACACACACGCACCTGACTCCCCATCCCCCACCCCCACTGTTTAATTAGGCTGGCGGCTGTAGCTGGCATTATTTAAAATCGGTGCCTTTGTGGCTTGCTACCTCCCTCCCTTCCCCTTGGTTTGTGCCTTCCTGCTGGAAAATCATTGGCGTTTAGTAAGGGCCATTTTTCAGCTTGCCACACTGTGATTGGCCAGGGGGGGTTGTATTGGGCGTAATATGCATGCATACGGATGGTTGAAACAGTGATGATTTCCACTGTGTGATGGTGGGATAGAGTGAGCGGTGGGCTGGCTGGCATGGAAGAGAGCGGTGCAGTGGTGGTCCAGGCATCCAGTCAGAAGAAAGAGGAGCTAGTGAGAACAGCAAAAGACTGGTGGTGGAGGTGCAGCAGGAGCCAGCAGTTGGCTAGGAGTCCACTACAACACCACACCAGCAATAGCCAAGCCCAGAGAGTGCAGCAGGCCAGTTGTAGTCTGAAGAGTCTGGTCAGTGTTGGCATCACAAGCAGGCAGAGCAGCAGAATAGTGCTGCACTGTGGAATGGAGTAGAGTGAGTGGGCGATTTGAGCACATCGGTGGGGTTAGGGAGGTTTGTGCAGGTGGCAGGCCTACAAGTAGCCGGGTGGGGGTCCTTCAGTCCGAGCAGCTGGAGTGGCAGCAACACAGAGTGAGTGAACATGAGGAGCAGCTGTCAGCAGAGGAGGAGAGCGTCAGCCAGCAAGTAAAGGTAGATCAGCAGCAGAACTGCTCCATGGGGTGCACATGATTCAATCACAAAAGAGTGTCTCCTGACTACTGGCAATCAGGCTAGGAAACCAACCCTACTCCTCAGGCACTTCAGCTCATAGTATTCTCTGGGTTACTTAGCCCATGTTGGAGGAGGGGCTGGCACATTTAAACTTATCTTATGGGAGGGATGCTGATGTTGCCTCTGTTGGGATGGGGATGCTGATGTTGCCACTGTGGGATTTGATGGGAGGGATGCTGATGGTGGCACTGCCTCTATGGTGATGGACTGGAGGGATGCTGATGTCACTGTGGGAACTGATGGGAGGGATGCTGATGGTGGCAGTGCCTCTGTGGGGCTGGACTAGAAGGATGCTGATGTTGCCTCTGGGGATTGATGGGAGGGATGCCTCTGTGGGGATGGATGGGAGGGACGCTGATGCCTCTGTGGGGAGGGATGCTGATGTTGCCACTGTGGAAATTGATGGGAGGGATTCTGATGGTGGCACTGCCTCTGTGACAATGGACTGGAGGGATGCTGATGTCACTATCGGAACTGATGGGAGGGATGCTGATGGTGGTGGTGCCTCTGGAGGGATACTGATGTTGCCTCTGGGGAGTGACAGAAGGGATGCTGATGTTGCTGCTGTGGGAACTGATGGGAGATATGCAGATGGTGGTGGTGCCTCTGTGGGGGATGGACTGTCTGGAGGGATGCTGATGTTGCATCTCGGGGGATTGATGGGAGGGATGTTGATGTTGCCTCTGTGGGAGCTGATGGGAGGGATGTAGATGGTGGTGGTGTCTCTGTGGGGATGGACTGGAGGGATGGACTGGAGAGATGCTGATGTTGCCTCTGTGGGAACTGATGGGAGGGATGCTGATGTTTCCTCTGTGGGGACTGATGGGAGGGATGTTGATGTTGACACTGTGGGAACTGATGAGAGGGATGCAGATGGTGGTGGTGCCTCAGTAGGGATGGACTGGTGGGATGCTAATGTTGCCTCTGTGGGGACTGATGGGAGGGATGCTGATGCTGCCTCTCTGGGGTTGGATGGGAGGGACAATGATGATGCCTCTCTGGGGATGGATGGGAGGGATGCTGATGTTGCCTTTCTGGGGATGGATGCTCATGTTGCTTCTCTGTGGATGGATGGGAGGAATTCTGATGCCTCTGTGGGGAAGGATGCTGATAGTATCACTTTGGGAATTGATGGGAGGGATGCTGATGGTGGCACTGCCTCTGTGGGGATTGATGGGAGGGATGCTGATGCTGCCTCTCTGGGGATGGATGAAGGGGACACTGATGTTGCCTCTGTGGGGCTGGAAGGGAGGGATGCTGTTAGTTACTGCATCAATGGGTATGGGCTATTAAAAAAAACTAAAGCCTCATCCATGGGACAGAATATGAACTTTTACTACTGTCTGTAGAAGCTTCAGTCACATAACTTCCTGTTTCTTGTTCAGCAATTACAGTAGATTATTTTGAAGTGTGTGCTGTTTATAATTTGTAGAACCACATATGAAGGATTTATTAAAGTTGCCATTTTCCCTTACATCCAGAAAGTTTAATTGATTCTGTAAGGAATATGCTGCATTTTATCTTACTGTAGGTTGTGTACATGTGGCTGCCATGCCAGAAGTCCTTTAGCTTGGCTGTCTGATTTTGCTTGATTTACTATTTAAAGTGGCTCTTCCAGTTCAAAATACAAGCATAAGAAACTAGGAAGTCTATGAACATTACAGAATTTTTTTAAAGAGATTGGAAAATAATAATTAAAAAAAAACTGACATTTAAAAAAACTATTCTGGAAATGTATTCTGTATTATATATTCTGTACAGGGCATTGCTGATTGTATTACTGCACTTCTGAAAGAGATCAGTTTCTGAAAGGGGTCAAGCTGTTCTAAAAGTTACATACAGGTGATGTGACTGACACTGTCAGGAAAACCAAGGAACTAGTGTCTGAGGGGGAAAGAATATGGACTGCAGAGAAGTGGTGGAACTAAGGTCAATAGTGTAGATTATTGGGTATGTTTAGGAAGCTTGCCATAAAAGCTTCCTGAATACAGTGCAGTTTTAGTCACATGCCTTAGTTTCATGTTTGTGGTTGGGTTGTCATTTTATTTGGGTGGGGCTACACCCCACCCCACACACACACACACATTCTTGTTTTTACAGGGTGGGGGTGAGCCCCCAAAATCAAGTAATAAAAAGTAATGGAATGGGCAATTTGGCCAAGAGTTTGTGCCTGCTCATCTTACTTTGACAAAGACTCCTGCAGCAGGCCACACTGACAAGGCTAAGTCGCAGGGTGCCAGGATCGCACAGAAAACTAATTTTGGTTTTGTCAGTTTATTTGTGTTATGGGGCTTGGCCCCATGCTCCATTTGTGTTTTTTTAAAGTGGGTTGTGGGGGGATCAAAGTCACCCAACTCAAACTAATAAAAAGTAAAAGAATGGGCGATTGGACCAAATGGCGTAACTTGAGCTCATAGAATAGGTCCTAGTCATACTTGATAATCTACACTATTGCCAAACTGATTATGTCATAAAATGTTTAAGAGGTATGGTGGTCTGAAAGTTGGGAGCTGAAATCCACTGGGCCACTGCCTGTCTGCCCAATTTAACTCCAGGGCCTGTGGTGAGCAGTAGCAGCCAGACAGGTTTGGACTGAGGTGGGGGGGGGCTGCCTGGAAAGTTGATGAAGGGGTCCACCTACCCTGGATTCCTTGAAAATCAAGAGAGAAGGGTGCAAGGTGACAGACTTATTAGTATTCAGTCCCACATCATGGAATATACTGCATGGGCAACTATGCACAACCAGTGTGTTTTGTCACACAGTAGTTCCGAGGTTGGTGGGAATCAGAACCCCGAGGTGGCAGAATCCATTGATTATGCATAAAGTTGCTCATCCTGTATTTTTTTTTATAGTGTATAGCATTACATGACACGTGTGCAATTTTTATTTTTCCTTTTCATAGTGAAACTGCCTTGTGCAGTACCTAGAGGTTCTAGAATGCTGTTCTACCACAGAAGGGTACAATCACATTCAATGACCATTGACTGTGGTATAACAGCATTTTCAGAGAATGGATTTCTATATAGAATACTGCTCTACTACACACTATAGTATGAATATGATACCCTAGCTCTGTGTTTGCATCTTACATTTAATCACAGGGCGCATAATTATTTCCAAAACAACTCATAAAAACAAAGTTGTGTGGAGTTTAGAAGGGTGCCAGGTACCCAATATAGAGGAGTCAATACACTCAGCTCCTTGCTATTACTTTTCTCATAAGTCCTCAAAAAATGTGATTAAATCTGGTGTTAATAGCATATTAGGAGTACTACTGACCTCCAGCATCCTGCTGAGGCCATGGGATTGAATCTCAGCTCTGCTGCTAGGTGGACAGGCACAGACTGTGAACTTAGTTATGTCCAGATGAGATGATAATGTGGTATTTGGTAAACCTTAGTGAAGTAAAGTGAGCAGTCATTCTCCTCAATAATATATGCAGAGAGGGAAGATGCCCACTGGTACTGACATCTGGATGTTGTGGTAGTGGTAGCAGGTGAGGTGTCAGTGTCAGAAAGTGATTTGAGGGCCAGAAAAAAGCAGACCTGTAATGTACTGCTTTAAACTGTTTGTTTCATACAATATATTGTCATTCCCACCTAATAGGCATTCAGGGATTGCTATGAATGTATGTGAGGCAGTGTGTAGTATGGTCATGGGTGTTTGCTGTGTGTATGTGGGGGGGGGGGTAGTCCGAAGACTGATTAAGGGTCTGCAGTGTAGCTGTAGCTAGGGAAAAATAGGACACACTAGAGTGGTCATGAGGTCTTTATCTGTTGACATCTTCTATGTTTGAAAGTTTAGTGTTTCTATGATATGCCCCTGAGATATGTGGCCCAGGCAGAATTCTGAGGTTCGGTCCAGTGACCATACTTTCAAAGTCTCTTTAGTAGGAGTCTCCCTGAAATTTTTTTTATGGGCTCTCATGAACTGTATTTTACTGCTGCCCCTAACCCCATGCAAGCCCTATTACCTCCATTTTACCATAATTCATGTGGACTCCTGTCAGGATCTGGCAGGGCAGCTGACAGAGACAAAATCACAAGGTGAAGATTAAGTTGTCTTTATGTACGTATGTATATTTATGTGTGGGTATGCCAGCTTCCTTTTTGCCAATACCAGAAACAGAAAAAAGCATGCAGGAGGCAGCAGGGGTAGGGGAAGATGGAAGAAATGGCTGTGCAGGAGACTATCGCTGCTACAGAAAGTTTTACTGACACTGAAAGTTCATGCTGTTAAATTGCAGTTTGGAGGATGGCCTGAAGCAGAGAGAACACATCGGGACCAGGAGTGTGTGGAAAGTGTTGTGGTACCTATACTAAGTTCTTTTATATTAAAATGTATAATTAATTATTCATTAGCCTAATGAGGCTCCTGATTGGCTACTGGACCAGTCAGTAATGTCTTAGAAATGATAGCTCCAGCTGCCAACTGACTCTGTGAGGCATGCTCGGCTCACGACACTGCTTGAAATGTGGTAAAAATAAATTGGGGAAACAGTTATTATTGTGATTAGATTTATAATCGCAATAACAACCTCGAAGCTGGTCATTTTCTTGGATTAATAACTAGCTGAAGGGAAGTGGCCCTCGGCTGTGCCTTGTGCCACCCATCTCTCTAACAGGCCATTAATCTTTCGGAAATGACCGGCTTCTCTGTCATTATTACTTAAATAAAGTTGAGGCTTGCCTTTTTTTTTCCAAGGGAGAGGGGAAGAAATGCAGCTACTTTACAGGTCAAGCGAGTACCACTGTGTTTATGGAATTTCAGTTCAACAACAAAGGTAGAAGAGAACTTAAAGAGCAGATATCCATTCATTACTGAATATTTGCTCTTTGAGTTACAAGTTGATGCAACTGAGGTGCATTGCTGGGGTGGTCGGTCAGTCACTAAAAAAGTCTGATTGGTCTTTCCTGTCACTAAGTGAGTAGTTTGTGGTGCCCAAATGATATACTAAGTAATGTGGTACCCCTGAACTGGCACTTGTTTTGAACCAGGCACTACTGAAAAATAAATGCTTGCCTAACCATGGCTTTCAGCCAATTAGCATACTTTATTTTTCAAGCCCATTTTCTAATAGCGTAACGCTGACTGAGCTACGAAAAATACAGTGTAGTTTTGTCAAGAGCTTGCTGTGCTGTACTGTAGCTGTGTTAGGCTACTGTCATTGCATGATGGCAGTTGAAAACCTGAAGCTGAAAAAAGAATGGCTTTTTGTTTATTTTTATTTTAGTCTTTTGTTAACCGGGTAAGGCCCACTAGGCACAGGTGCCTGTTTTCAGGGGTGAGCTGGGAGCACTGGGGAGGTTAAATGTCTTGCTCAGAGTCACACAGTATGCAAGTGGAGGCTATGGTAATCAAACCCAGGTCTGTCTGCTGGATGTATGAAGCTCATTCATAGCTTGCTACTCTAGCCTCTAGGCTATACTGCCAGCCCCAAAGCTTTTAAAGAGTACTTTCAAATCTTTACTCGTATCTGAGGGCAGGGGCTTATCCCCCAGATCCCCACATTATTTCACAGGGTGCTCTGCTCCCATAGACCCCCGATTGTGGGGAATGACCTCTGACTCCTGGGCCAGGAGGTGGGGTTTGACCCCTGACCCCTGAGTCGCACCAAAAATTTTACAAACCTGGCTCCTATGCCAGTAAGCCTCAAGCACTAACTGCTCGGAGTGCTACAATAGGACAAATTGCATGAGTTTTACTTTTTATGCCAAATGTGTTATTAAACTCTGGCTGAGTGGACCACTAAGTTGCCAGAAGACTCCTGTGATTGTGAACGTGCATTTAACACACACATGTAACACATTCATGAACTTGTTTTACCTTTCCATGTCCGATATAGATTGATGGAAGGGTCCAAAAGAGTGACTCATTCTGAACAATGAGAGGTACGTCTGACATGGAAACAACCATTAGAAGTATGAAAAACCAAGTCTGAAAAACTGAGCCAAGATCCTGAGCATGCACATTGGTGATAATTGTTAATGTGCATGCTTGTGATTTCAGCTTAGTTCTTCAAACTTGTTTCAGAATGAGCCATTCTTTCTGACCCTACCCTTCTTCCACATTAGACATGGAAATTAAAACACAGTTATAAATTAGCTTGTCATGCATGACAGTGCCGTTACAGATCTGCGTTAAACTCACATTAACAATCACAGGAGGCTTCTGGTGGCTGAAGATTAATGGCCTACTCAGCCAGAGTTTAATAATACATTTGGCATAAAAGGTAAAAAAAAAAAAAACAGGATATTTGGCAAATTGCAGCACTTGGAACATTTAGTGTGTCCGTTTGGTTGGTAGAGGCTAACTGGTCACATATGGCCAGAAATTACAATAAAAATCTGACAGTGCCTTTTTAAGGAAGTGACTAGTGAGGTGCCACAGGGTTCAATCCTTGCATCTATGATGAAGAAGAAGAGGAAGAGGAAGATGAAGAAGAAGATGAAGAAGAAGAAGAAGAAAAGTGATTTTCATTCACATTGTATCCCTTTACAAGCAATGCTAGACTGGTAGTGAAGTGAATGATAGGGGTAAGAATTAATGGAATAATCTGTCTATTTGCAAATCGCACAAACATTTGTTGAAAAGTGAAGTGTGAAGAAGGTGTCAGAACACTGAGGGAGGGTTTTGAAGAGACTGAAAATGGTCCAGAATGTGGCTGTTAAAATTCCATGCTACAAAAATGCAAAGGAATGTATACTGGAAGAAAAATAATCAGAAAATACAATATAAGATGGGGGTGTAGTAATGGAGAGAACAGTGGAAGAAAGGGATCTGGGTGTGCATATTGCTGAAAGGTTCAAATCCTCTGCCTCATATAACAGAGCAGTAGGTAAAGCAAATAAGATGTTAGGGTGCAGAGGAACAGGAGTCTTCAGCAAAGGATGATTATTCACCTTTACAGATCTCTGCTTCACCCACACCTAGAGTATTCTGCAAGATTCTGGAGCCGACATCTATGGAAAGACTGTGACAGAATGGATTCAGTGCAGTGGAGAGCAACCAAAATGATCCAGGGATTATGGGATCAACCATGTAAAGAAAGGCTGAGAGAGCTCAACATGCATACTTTGGAAACAATGAGGGGGGAAGGAGATATGATAGAAACAAGCAAGTAACTACATGGGAATAATAATGTAAACAGGAATGAATAGTTTACTTTAAACACAAACCAGCTGGCTGGAGGAAGATTCAGAACAGATGTCTGGCAGTGATTTTTCACTGAAAGAGTTGTGGACACATTGAACAATTGCCAAAACTGGTAGTATGTGCAAAACAGTAAAGGGATTCAAACTGGGGTGGCACAAGAACGGTGATCTGATAAGATCAGTAAAGGATACGGTTGCTATTTGAAAAGGGGCGTATGGTCACTAGGGCCATTACTCAAGAACTGGGTAGGGCTGGACAAGCTAGATGGGCGAAATATTTTTTTCTACAGTCACATTCTACTGTATGTATGTATATTTCTGTGTAAAGAAAATATAATGTGTATATACACACTGACATTTCAATTTTTTGTTTAAATTAGCACATAAATGTGCAAGCATATTTGCAGTTCTACCAAGTCAAAAGAAGGCTATCAGTATGTGCCATTTCAGTACAACATTCTGGGCTAAGGTTGCAATATCCCTGATGCATGTTTTTCAGTTAGGACTTATGCCAAAATGAGATTTTAAAGGAGTTGGTGCACATATAGATGGCAGACATATTTAAACCTGCCTTCTGTGCCTGAGTAGAATGCTTTAAAGTGAATAGAAGTGTCATAACTGTAATAATTCTACAAAAGTCACTGGTATGTGAGACACAAAATGGGTAGGCATTTTAAGCTGCAGTTTTCGAAACTCATTTGGACACTGAAAATCCAGGCATCTGTTTCTTACACTTTATTAAAAGTGGGTGCCATTGGCATCCTGGCAAAGTTCCAGTTTTCCACAGCTGTTTATTATATCTTTAGTAGTAGGAAGGAAGGAAGGATATATAGAGCTTTATTGGTCTTGAAATGTGAATAGACACAGTGGATAGTATAATATCATTTGTTGGTCAATGTACTATCAAATAAACTATTGTAACCAGGGGCTAGCATTTAAAACATTTTAGCTGATTCTCATCTATAGACTATTCTATTAATACATCATGTACATTACTGTAACTGTGGATCTGCCTCACATCATGACGGCTCTTCCTGTTATCTTTTTTTTTTGTTTGTTTGTTTTTTTTTGTTCCAGGCATTCTTTTATTACTTCTGTGATTAAAGATATCTAAAGATGTATTCTTAGGCTACCAGAATGGTTGAAAGTAATCACACTGTCACTGTAGTATGCAATGTCAGCTGGTAGCAAATATCTTACAGATACTGAAACATTCATTGTTTCATCACTACAGGTTTCCAGGAGGACAAGGGCTTTCATTAGGTGTGGAGAAAGAATAAAATGGGCTGCCAGGGTGTTTGGAGCAATTGAAAGCTCCTTGTACACATTGCTATATACTTCTGACCTTTGAAAATGAGTAACTTTTTGTTTTGTTTTGTTCCTCTTTTTTAATGATACAATAAGACATGACAGGATGTGCATTGGGGTGGGATAACTACACACCTTGAGTGTGCTGTAAGGCGTGAGGCATCACCAGGTGCCTTCAACAACCCCAGAAGTGCAGTTACCCCATCACAGAGCACACCCTGGAAAGTCTTTTTAAAATTACAAAACAGTGTCCAAAATTTTTGGTGGGGGGGGGGGTGCTGGAGATAAAAAAAAATGCATCCACCCCAACAAAATAGTCCCAGCATATCTCAGCACTGCATGGCATTTCAGTTTCAAATTTCATGCAGAGCAAAATACTTTTTTCCCGCTTAGCCATTAAACATCTAATTTCTCCAACCCACCTCCGTTTACCTGTTTTCTCACCTTTCCTACTTCTTCTTCTTCTTTTTCTTTACATGATTTCCCCTTTTTCCCTGCAGTGTTTCATTTTTATCTTTCCTACATTCAATAGATGTAATGGCTACTACGGATGGAATACAGTTCTAATGGCAGAATGTTCACCCCCACAATCACATAACAGAAGTCCTCTGCTGGAACCAGGGCTTCTGTTTTATATGTAGCAGCACTTCTCAGGTGTTGTTGGACACATTCAGCCTGCAGCCTCATGCCCAACCTCCCAAGTCATGATGATATCCCAGTACAACACACACTCTGTCTCGCATTATTTCTTAATTAATTGTGCAGCAACAATACGTAAGTGACAGTGGAGAACAAAGAGGATGATGCAGGCAGCAAGGAACCAAAAGTGCAGAATAAATTAAGGTAAACAGCATGCTAGAATCATGCTGAAAAACTTCACAGTCTGAGCAGGTTAGACTCATTAGTCATTGTTTCACAGTAACCTCCTTCCACTTTGAATGTAATAAATGGTTTTAAACAGCAATGATTATTTTGAACCTTCGCAGTCCTATAATTCTTAAAATGATTATGCACTGCCCTCTAGTGCATTCCTTGGTGATTGCCAGGTTTTTCTGTTTTTCACCCATGTGAAAGAGATCTAGCATAAGCTTGTGCAGAGAGTATCCTCAGAGTTTTGAATGGATCAGATAGTAGCATTATCTGACAAAGCAGATGGAACTGGATAATTTTGTATCTGACACCCCTCTATCTGATCTAACTGGATCAGAGAGTGACTGATTGTTTTAGTGGTACCCACCAAACAGCCTCCATGTATATGACAAAAGAAGCATCCATCTGTTCTCACAAACACAATTCCTTTATTCCTTTATAAGTCATCATAATTATTTAAGCAGTTACAACCTCAAAGTCAGTAATTTCCTAGTGATTAATGACTGGTTGGTGAGAAATGATGTCCTAAGATGAAGCTGAGGACCATAACCCCAACCGGTCATTAGTTCCCATTTAACTGACTGACGCTGAAGCTGTTATTGCAATTATGCATCAGATTTTACCATATAATAATTTTTCTTCTTTAAAAAAACTGTTTTACCTGTGTGTTGGAGAAGTGTGCTGTTGTGTTGGAGCTCTGCTAGTCATTGTAAGAGATTAAAGCTTGGCAGAGCAGCCAGTCAGAAACTGCATTCAGCACATAAACATTCAGTTAGACTTACTGGTAATTACTTCTTTAACTAATTGCTGCTTCTCAGTCCTTCTAATAAACTACAATATCTTTACACACACAGAGACAAAGAGCAAGGCAGCTTTCACAGACCCTGAAAAATACAAATGTTCCGGTGCTTTGTTTTGACAGGGTGATTTTATATACACATCACAAGCCATTTTAACTCCTGAAATATGTAACATGGACTTCTAAATGAAATCTTTCAAGGCATTACACTCCCAGTTAAATAAAAACTCCACCACTCCATAAAACATTTCCTACATGCATGAAGCCCACAGACCTAATTGTTCCATCTTTAGAAATTCCCCAGGGCCTGTGGTAGGCTCCAAGCAGCCTGGCCCCACTCCACTGGTTCTTGATAGCATTGTAAACCTCTCACCCTCTCTGCTTGCCTGTACAGATGAAACAAAATTATTTTCCATCAATATCTGACTATCTACAGCAACCCTACCACATCTATACACACACACACACACACACACACACTGCTAGTCCCTATCTATGATTAGGGCTAGTCCTGGTGCCCTCTTCAGCTGCCCCAGTCCACTTCATAGGCTGGGAATGGTGTGGTGGTAGTAACTTGCAGGTTTTGATCCTCCCTCTAAATGGCATCTTCATACAGTTTCATTGTTCTATTCCAGTACAAATATCATGCCTTTTCCAAGCACAGTGGAACTGTAACAAGTGCATTCAGTCAGTGTACTTGCTGCTGCTCAAGTAACACCCACCTGGAACAGGTTCGAAGATGGACTTTGTAAAGAAATGGTTGTGACAGTGTAGAAGATATGGTTAAGGACAGGGAAATTCATGCAAAACTAAAAAAAAAAGCCAGAACAGAAACTCACGGAGGAGCCTGACCATCACATCATTATGGTGAGTAAATTTGTCTTTGTAACTATCCCCCCTAAATCCATGTTTACTACACTACTGCCACTGTAAACTAAGGGGCATAGCAGTTGATTTGCAAACTGTTTCCCTGTTGTGAGAAATGCAATTTTTTTTTTTATTTTAACATACATGTTATATTCATGCAATCCTTTACCATCTGCATATTTAATCTGAATAGAAACGATGGCAGCAGGTAAAATCAGGTGATGTACATATTAGATTTATAGCAAAAGCCATTTAAATCAGGGGCTACAGGAAACTGAATATGCTGTCTTTTGTAATATGGAGCAAGGGCACTGGTTAACACAGACAGCAAGAAATTATGTCGGCCTCATGATTATGTTTTTAATCAGTGGCAGATTCAACATGTAGTGGAAGGGGGGTGCATTAACTCAAATTCAGAAACATTGGGGGGGGGGGGTCCGTGGGCATGCCCGCCTAGAAAAATGTTAAAAATGTAAGTGTTAAATGCTGAATTTTAGTATATTTCCTGTAGCATATAATGAATTAAAAAGCAGTTTAATTTGAAGGTTTGTCCCTGATACAGCAAGTACAGATACACCTTTCACATGCAGTACATCACTGTTATTGACTGCCAATATTCTAACAGACATTGTTTCCACTGGACCATTTATGTAAATGAAGACCAGCACGTAGGTACAAAGGCCACATTTAATGGTTAGAATACTGGTTGCATGAATCAACTTTGTACCAGTAATAGGAACACAAATGCAGACATTAAGTTACAGTGAATTTATCAACAATATAAGAACTTATTTTGCAAATAGAAACATATTTATAAATCTATATGAATTTGTACATGCAACATATGACAGCCTAAATTTTCTACTACTACATTGCTCAACAACCACAGTGTGTATGCATCAGTTGTCACAGTAATATTTAAGATGTAAATTCACATTGCACAACATCAGAGAGAGAGAGAGAGACTAAGAGCCAGATATTCAAAACTTTGCCCCGGAGCTAAAGTAGCACTGCCCGGTGGGCAAACTTAGCCCGGAGCAAAAACATAGCTATAGTCAAAAGGAAATAGCCCAGTGCAAAACCAGCTGAATATAGCAAGCAAAGAAAGCCGGGCAAACAGGGCCAGGAGTGCAGGACAAAAATTGCCTGGGATTTAGACAGCACTGAATATAGCAAATAAGACAGCACTGACTATAACAGATAAGACAGAAGTGAGTATCGCATTCAGACAGAGGCACTGCAAACACCCAGAGAAACAAAGTGCAGCTGTGTAAGCAGCTGTCCAGTAACACAGGAAAGCAAAATAACCCTGAATGGGAACACAGGAACAGACACAACTGCAGTACTAGTGAGTGGCATGGAATAAACTGGACCCACGAGTGATAACAGAATACCACAGAACACTGTCAAATCCTGATTCTCCCCAAAAAAGACACAGGACACAGGAATGTCAAGTATAACAAGGTATAATTCAAAAAGAGAACAGGTATGGCACAAAGGCAACAGGAACAGATGTACAGAAAAAAAGCAATATACAGCAGAACACAACATGCAAAAATGGAGTACAACAAAACCATAATGAAAGGTAAAAGGGCAGGCATAATAAAGGGACTGAAAACAATAGGGAAAACAGCAGTAACAGTGCATAATGGCAACTATGTACATTATTTACAGTGGAATGGGGAAAGGCTGTGGAAGGGAGAGGGATGTGGATACAGGGAGCAATGGGGCAAACAGGATGGCAGAAATAGGGCTAGTGACAGTGGGCCAGGGTCAGGAAGCAGGACAACAGAATGGGAGGTAGGACCTAGGTGCAGGCAGGTGCTGGCAGCCGTTCTTCAAGGATGGCTGTAACCCATCTTGTTTCTGCAATGAGGACAGCCTGTTGTTCTATCAGTGTGCGCTGTTGTCGCACCACCCTCCGTAACAGCTCATCCCTACCTTCAGCCTCCTCTGGACGGGTGGCCCACGGTGATGACTGACGTGGACCTACAGGAGAAAGGGGGACCATGTCAGGACATGACGATGATGCAAAGGCACCAGGTACCACCACATGGCAGACAGCATGCCCCAACAACCATGCCCATGTGCCAGTACAGAACAAACCAGGCTCGACGTGGACTACAGAGACCCAATGACTACAGAGGACAATGACAGTGGCAACAGAACAGTAGGGACTGCAGGACAGGTACCCAAGCAGTACACAACCAGGGAAAGTGCCAATGCCTACCCACACCCACTGCCACAATGGAAGGATGAGGAGCCCACACCGGTGGTGAGCATGGCATGGGGCTATGCCACCACCCACAGCAGCAGCACCTTGAAGGCACACATGCAAGAAGACACACACATGTGAAACAGGGACACAGGCCATGGTCCACCAGTGGCAGGGCAGCAGTAGGCCAATGACACGCACAGGACAGTGCCACCCTGGTGGCCAAGGCACAGTGTGGGACACACCCCCACTTGTGGGAGCAGCACCTGCCACAGGGTCTGAAACCCAGCACACCATGCTACCACTGAACAACCCCTGCAGTACCCATGCATGAACAGCTCTGGCAGGCATCTACAACATGTCATGCATAAACACTGAGACACTATACATGGTACTGTGAATGATACACTCCATGCGAAGTGCAGAACAGTGATGCCATGTCAGACAGGGCAACAGCAGCAGAAACAGCCAGCACAGCAGCCTGACCCCAATAATCCCCCAGCTGCAAGCATACTGAATGGCCACCGGCCATGCACAGACCTGCTGTATCCTGCCACAATGGTGGACATAACAGCAACATGTTGCACATGACAGTACAAGGCAGATAGCAGTGCACATGGCAGTAATGGCAACAATAAACCATACATAGAGCTAACCATGTCACAGGCCATGCAGCAGAAGGCAAGACGCTGGAGGCACAGAAGACAACACAAATGCATGCAGCCAGCATATCAGGTCCCATTGATGTAACAGTCATGGGTGCACTGAATGGTGCCACTTGTGTCAAGCATCCAGTGCAACCCCCATCCAGCACATAGTCATGTGTGAACACTGTAGCCCCATGTGGCTGTACATATTGTAGCCACAATGGCTAAGGGGTCCCTCTAAGTGAGTACCCTGGAATCCAAATTCAACATAGCTAAATCACATCAGACCTGGATGACGCAGTCGACTGTGCCACGACACTAGACACAGCACTCCAATGCCTGCAGTGGCAACACAGACACATAGTAGAAATGCACAATGGCAAACAGTACTCACGCAATACACTTCTGTCCCCATCACTGCTCTCCTCCATGCACTGCGGCATTGATGGCACCCTCTGCCTGTCCGTGGTGAGCCTCTGGTCGGCCTGCTGGTCGCCGCTCCCATCTCTGGCATGGTCTCTGCGCTCTGCAGTGGGAAGATGGTACAGCAGCATTACTACACTGTCAGCCACCACGGTATGCTAAAGACTACCCCTGACCCTGGTGGCATGGCACAACACACGCATAACTGGCATCCAGGCACAGTGCACCACCCAAGCCATGCCAAGCATGACACGGGACACTGCAGAATGCACAGTGCATGGCCAGTGTGTGCAGGGGTGGAGCCTGACATTGCCATCCTGTACACACACGCTGCAACAGCCCTGCCCCCCCATCATGATATGTACACAGCCCACAAACAAGGCAGAATGTAGTCAGAGGAGTCCTCTCACCCGTAATGATGGTACACAAGTATCTAACTCCTCAACAACAGTGTGGAAACACAGACACGCCCCAGTGACATACAACAACCCAAAGACTACAGATTATAATGACATTGATGACAGAAAGGCATAGGGGATGTGACATGTGCACAGCATGACTGTACACAACTGAGTACAGTAAGTATGCTGCCTACACCCTTGACAGTGTACAGCACAGCAGGGCACCAATGCCATGGATCTGTCACACGAGCCGGGGGCCAGTGTCATGGCACAGACGCAGCAGTGGTGGTGGTGTGCACCACACCCAGGCACATACCTCTCAACAGTACCACATGACGAGGAACATTCCTCAGTGTACTCCACAAAAGCTCCCTGTACCACATTGTGAGGAACTGTCCCGCATGCAGTGTTAACATACTAAAGCAAAGAACCATAGTAAATGATGCAAACCACATACCATACAATGAATAACAGACCTCTGGAACATAAATGCAAACATTGTGACAGTGTTCTGAGCATCGTAGGTGAAGATATGTGTAAGTGTTCCACAGTTGGCTCATTTGTGCCACATTGTATTAGGCAATGTACCACATTTGGGTGAGAAATGGTTGGGAGGTCTGGCCAGACAACACACCCAACTACACACTGTGGACGTACAAAGTAGGCACAGCTGCACGCAGCCCCCTGCCAGTGTGACAGAACACAGTGGATGTGGCAGGAGGCCAGGTGTTGCGGGTCCATGCAGCTTCAGTAGGTGGTATGGTGCAGTGTGCCACCACAGTGCAGAACATTGCAGACAACACTCCCAAAATGCTATGTCCCCCTGGCCCACACAGTCCACACTCCCCTGAACAGAGAACCACATGGCAGAGGATCAACATATGTACCAGACTTCACCAGCAAAGCAACACAGCCCCCTTGGATGGTATGTGAATGGGCCATGCCACACACACACACACACACACACACACAAGCACACCACCCAACACGCATCCCCTTCCCCATGACAACACTGTGGTGAGAGGCATCACATACCTGGCACAGTCCCCTCCCAAACCATCACCCGGCATCATTCCAGCAGTGGGTGCTGCCTGCGCCTGAGGTCCACATATCGGTGGCGGCACGTCTCCCTATCATGTGGTATTCCAGTGAGTGCTGTGAGGCGATAGGCAATTGAAGCCTAGACCTAGCTACGGGGGTGGTCACCCTCCTGGACTTCTCTGAACAGGCACCTATGCCGCTGTTGTGTGAGCTGCACCAGGTTGGCTGTCTCCACAACTTCCCAGTGCCTGTCACGGCCCACCACTGCCCTCTGCATACGTCTCCCAGACATGGCTGATACAACAGGAGGAAAAGGTATTGCTGTACTGGCAACAGATGGCCCGCACACCCTGGCACTCCCAAACAGTTCAGCCTAGCACCACACAGAACTATGCAATAGTGCTGCACTACCCAGAAGTGAGAGCAATGTGCATGCACGACCCTGCCATGACTCCGGTGCAGACGTACCAGGCATGAGCAGTGCCATCGAGCTAACATGGTTAGTGAATCGCTAACATGGTTAGCATAGCGCTAAGGCACATAATGCATTCATTCTTGCTATCAGCCCTAGCACAGTGCTATGGTAACAGCACTGCGCTAAGCACAGCCGAGATAGCCTGGCACTATATGATTTGCCCAGCGCTAAATGCTTTGCCCTGCGCTAAACGCTTTGCCTGGCGCTATCATCTGCTATTTTCAAATGGCATATACAAATGATGGTCATTGTGTATGCATGGTGCTAACATGGTCATTAGCATATCATTATTGACCCCTTAGCATGCTTAACAGGCTGGTTTGCCCAACTGTGCTATTTAAGGGCTAACAGTGCTCCACCTGTGTTGCTGATAGGTAATACATGTTGCTGTGGGATTACTGCAGCACACAGGATGTCACTGTAGCAATCACAGGGCCAGCCAGGTATGTACTGCATGTGGGCTGACACAGAGGTAGATTTCCAGGGACATATCAGTAAGTTTATGAAATAGTTTATGTTGACTGGGGAGTGCCTAGTGCCAGATATGACCTGGGGGAAGGGGATACAGATGACTGCTAACTGACTGTACCCTGGATGAGGCTGCTGTTTATGAATGTTATGTGTAATCACCATGCTGACAACTGTTGGGCATCACCATGTCACGTGTGCATGGCTTGATAGCACTGGATGTGGCAGACATCCTGGTTAGGGCTGTAACACGTCTACTCTGCCTGTTGTATGGTCCAGTCTGCACAACCACTATGTACTGCCACAGAGGGGTTCTCAGTCCCTGTGACCTCGAGAGCACAGATGCTCGAGGTGACAGAACACAGGTTGTGCATAACAGTGGCATCATGTATGTGATATACTGTATAGATGTAGTATGTCACATGTGTGCAGTGTGTTACTCTGCACTCTGTTCCATACTGACACTGGCATGTGATGTCTCAAGCGGTTCTAGACTACTGACACCACAGAGGTATTGTGAGGATGGTAACACTGTGCCAGCATGCCATGTGGTCCTGCAGCAGTGGTGACATCACTACTGCAGCAGAACAACATAATGACAGCACTACTGCAGCAGCACATAGGGGATACTGGATGGGCAACTATGCAGCATCAGTGTGTTCTGCCACAGAGGGATTCTGATGCTCTATGACCCCGAGAGCACAGCTCGAAAGGTCCATGGGAATCAAAACCCTGACCTGGCAGGACACACTGGTTGTGCATAGCGCTGCTTTGCCAGTCACATTTATTTACTAATTTAGTTTTTGTTGACTGGGTAAGTGCACTAGACAAATTCTTCCTATTTTCAGCCATGACCCAGGGGGAAGGGGCTACAGATGAATGCCAACTGACTGAACCAGATGAAGCTGCTGCTGGTGTTCTAGTGAATGAGGGGAAACTGGCCATGGCACCGGGGACATTCCCCTACTCTGTTCGAGAAGTGTCATGGGATCTTTAACATCCACCTGAATTTATTTGTTTATTTATTTTTTACAAGAACAGGCAGATGGGACCTCGGTTTCACATGTCATCCTACAGATGACACCTCAGAAGCGCACCTCAGGAGTGCAGCACCCCCCTCATGCTGCACTGCAGTGTCAGTATTAGGATTTTAACCCAAGTGCCTTGTATGGGGCTAGAACCCACAGCCTTCTGATCTCCCGGCCTCAGAGGCAAATGTGCCACCTGCTGAGCCACTGATATTACTAGTGTATAGTACTGTGTGCAATCTGTGTTATGGTATATCTATTGCTGTCACACTGATACCGACACATGCAATCCCTAGAGGTTCTAGGATGTTGTTGGCCCACCGTAGGGTAGAACAGAATTCCATGACCTTGGAACTGTGGCAGAACAGCTTTGTGAAAGGGGTGGAAATCTCTACAGACCAACACTCCACTATACACTATCAGCATATCACAGGCATGGAATACCATGCATGACAGCATTCCACTATACACTGCATAGTGGATGATGCCTGATGTAGAGGTGATAACCATGGTGTAATCACCTCGAGTGGTTGCTAGGGCATTGGTAAACCTCGACAGTGCAGCTCGAGAGGCGTACAATTGCTCTAGCAACCACGAGAGATGATTACACCATGGTTATCACCTGTACATCAAGCATTGTCAGTTATAGTGGATGGGACTCATCATGGGAATCTCCCCCCAACACATGTAAGTGAGCCTTACCCTAGTAATGAATCTGCAGTACAGCCACATGTATGTGTGGGTACACACAGTATTAGGATACATGGACCGAATGACAGTGGACCAACATAGTACCAATGTTAACCCCTATCAGACATAGAGATTGCTAAACTCAGTGGCAGTACACTGTGACAACTGGAATGTTATATAACTACTGTACTGAGGCTTCCAAGCATATTCTGGGTGTGTAGAATACTGACTAACAGTGGCATTCCATTTTGTTAACCCACTGCTAAGAAATAGCTGAGATGCATTCATATGGTTCTGACATCACTACAGTGTGATGTCAGGGTTGTAATCTGCTGGATGTCAGTGGGTAATCAGGGCTACCTATGCATTATAGTACTGTTCTGGATGGATGATGTGCTGACCCAGACAATGCCAGCCACCTGCCTGTCTGAGAGGACAGGACCAGATCCTAGGTGTAGCAGTACCACATGTGTGACTGTAAAGTCCTGGCCATGCACGGGTTGCTCCTGTATTGCCTGTATGTGTCAGGCTATGGTATCTGTGATCCATCCAACAGTGGAGTACCGGTAATGACCTAGGGACCACAGCTGAGTACTAACTGGTGCAGTCTGGCTGGGCTTCTATGTGGTGGTGCTGGGGGGGGCTGGGTGGCCCATTGCCCATCTTGGCTGCCCCTGCATGGGTAGTGGTGCCCCACCAGCATTATGGACTGTCCAATGCCTATTGTGGAGACCATGCTTGACTGACTACACACTGTGGTGCTGCAGATGGCAGTGGGATGTGATCAGCAGTGTGGAGGCTGCACTCTGGACTGTGTCAGTAGTCCACTGTGTCTGTAGGGTACATGTCATCCAGTGTGACAACTGCCACAGGTACCTGTGTTGTCATCCATGTCACTGACTGACATCTGCATCACATACAGCCCACTCCTCACCCCTGCATTGTGTTGTGTGATGTGTGCACATGGGTCACAGCAGACAGGACTCATACAGTTATTAGAGATGCTACACTGTGGTCCTGGCTGGTGTCTGTCTGTGCACAGCACTGTGCAGCCAGTGACGGGGCAGTACCAACATTGTTGCTGTCCAGGGTGTCTACCCCCACAACAGGCCAGTGCATCTACAGTGTGCACATCCAGGCCATTGCATGGCATGCATTGACACACATGCTGGGGGTGCAGTACCCCAGTGTCATATTGCTGTACAGTACCCACTACTCCACTATGCTCCACATGGTGAATCACGCACAAGCCTTGTGCACAGCTATGCCAGGATCACCTATACACCCACCTCGCCTATATGTGTGTGTGCACTATGGCTGCACTAATACATTTTATTTTTGTTTATTTATTTATTTATTGATGATTTGGAAAATACCTTTGAGTCAAAGACTCTTTTCCAAAGGTTCTACATCAGTACAGGAAAAACATGAGAGAACAGCACAGAGCAAATACAAAGGTACATAGCAAACAGGCATGATACAAGAGATACAATAACAGGCTAACATTTAGAATAATAGTAGATTCACGGAATTAGTCTTTATATGCAATACATATTTAAGCTTCCATTATGAACTAGTTCAGAGAGTTTCAGATAGGAGGTTTAGCAGGCCAGAGACCATAGTCAAGGGGAGAGGGGCAGGGATTAGTTCAGTGGCAATCACAGGGATTAGAGGACTGAAGATGGTTTCTAAGGTAGGCTTTGTAGGAGCCGATTCTATTCATGTTCATAAGAGCATAATTATTTACCCAGGAAGGGGCTCGGTAGCTAAAGATCCTTTGGAATTGGGAGGTGCGGCATTGGGGAACCATGAGGAGCTGCTTGCTGGAGTTACGGGTGTGTTGATGTGATGGGGTCTGTTGTATTAGAGGTGAGAGACTGGGGGGGCAAGGCCAAGTGAAATGTTTTTTAGCCATGAGGCAAGTATGAAACCTGATTCTGTTATCCAGGTTTAGTTAGTTAGCGACATTATAAAGGGAGCATGTGTGGGTTAGGCGATCACAGCCCAGGAGGAGGCTGCAGACCTTATTGAGAGAGATCCTAAGTCTAGTTAAAGGTGAGGAGCTGGCAGTGCTATAGATAAGCATGCCATAATCTAGAAGGGAGAGGACCAAGGAGGAGACAGCTAGGCGAAAAACATCAGGTGTGAGACAATGTCTATACTGGTAGAGGATGTCAAGTTGGGTATTGAGGTCTGTAGATAGTAGATGAATGTGCTGGTGGAAGTTAAGGGCTGGGTCAAGTGTGACACCCAGGTATTTAAATGAGTCCACTTGTTCAAGTGGGGTCTGACTGGTGAACAGAACTTGAGGGCAGTGGTCCTTCCTGGAATTACGTGGGTGAGAGAAGTACATAACTTTGGTCTTCTTGTAGTTTAGGATAAGGCGTTGTGCAGTGAACCATTTTTCAGCATCACTGAAGAAGGATTGGAGGGAGAGGTGGAGCTGGGTGGGGTCAGGATTGGAGGAGTACAGGACAGCGTTGTCCACATAGAGTAGGATATTGCCTAAGCAGGATTGGGGGAAGGAGTTGAGGAAGAGGCTGAAAAATAGTGGTCCAAGGATGGACCCCTGTGGGACTCTGGAGCTGACTGGCAGCCTGCTGGATAAGGCGGTACCAATTTTTACCTGCTGAAAATGACCCATCAAGTAGCCTGTGAACCAGCCTAGAGCATCATGTGAGAGACCAAGTTTGGTTAAGGTAATTAGTAGAAGGGAGTGGTTGACAGTGTCAAACGCCTTGGTGAGGTCGATGAAGAGCACACCAGCAAGATGACCACTGTCAAGGGTGGTATGGAGGTGGGTAGTGAACTCTAGTACGGCAGTAGTCATACTATGTGCTTTGCGGAACCAATGTTGCTGGTTGCAAAGTATATTGTATTTATTGAGATGGTCAGTGAGCTGATCAGAGACGATACACCCTAGTGCCTTAGATAAGGGAGGGAGAATTGAGATGGGGCGATAGTTGTGAAGGGAGGTACGGTCCCCACTCTTGAATATAGAGGTAATAGAGGCGGCTTTCCATCACATGGGGAATTTCCCAAGACATAAGGACTGGTTGATAATGTGGGTGAGGGGGATTAGCACCTCATGAAGAGTGAGCTGGAGAAGTCTGAAGTCTAAAGAGTCACTAATGTATTGGGAGTGACATATGTTTTTTTTGAGGTAGGGCTTGGCCAACCTGGTGGAGATGCATCGCAGGTAAAATGGGGTGTGTGCTGAGGGGGGCATTGGAGAAAGTGGGAGGGGAGGCCATTGCTGAGGTCAGTGAAGGCGTGGTTAAGTGTGGTGGCTAACTGAATAGGGTTGGTGGATAGGCCCCCTTGGGTCAAGATTTGCAGGGGGCAGGGTTTGGGGCTTTGCTATAGATGTCCTTACTATTGCTCCAGAATTTACACCCTGAGCCCCAGGTAGAGGTTAGGGCAGATTTGTAGAACTCAGCCTTGGCTTTGTGCATTGGTTCCAGGCATCTCTGTATTTCTGCCTGTCTGTTGGGAGGCCAGTCTTGTTGCAGAGGTGCCATAGGGAGTCCCTGGTCCACATCAGGGTCAGTAGGTGGCCAGATATCCAGGGCACCAGATTCCCTTTGACCTTCCTTTAAGCAAGAGGGGCAAACATGTCATGGATAGCATTGAAGGAATGAATAAAGAGATCAAGGGCTTTGTCTGGGTTGAGAGTGTTTGTTATAAATGACCAATCCAACGTACTGAGATGGGTTTTTAGGACAGTGAGTTTACCTGGGCCAAGTTTATGTCATAGGACCATTTTTGGAGGGGACTTATGAGCCTTGCCTGACCAGGTGCTGAGGACAGGGGAGTGGTCAGTAATTGCATCTGGAAGAATAGTAGTGCTAGTGATTTTGTGGGGGCTGTTACTGAAAACTAGATCCAGCAGGAAGGAGGAACCTGTACATTGGTCCAGGTGGGTGAGGGAAGGGACTATTTGTGTCAGGTCATGGGCTGTGGCTGCGTCGATGAATGGGGCGGCAGACTTTGATAGCCAGTTGATGTTGAAGTCACCAAGAACAAGTTTTTCATTATGGGACGGTAAAGAGGTCAGGTAGGACATGACAGAGTCAAAGGCCACCTTTTGGTCTCTGGGGGGAATGTAAATAGCGGTGATGAACATGGGGGTAAGGGATCGACCAAGGGTAAGTTTGAGAGTGAGGGCCTGGGGTGCGGGTAGGAGATGGGGAAGGGGAGCAGTTTAACATGCAGAGTGTCCTTGGTGTAAATGGCACAGTCTCCACCTCGCTTTCCCTGTTGTTCAGCCAGGAAAACGTACCCAGAGAGAGTCACCGATGAGTCAGGGATACGAGGGGATAGCCAGGTTTCACCCACGGCAGTGATGTCGGGTTGATGTTGCAGTACCCATCTCTGGTATGAATCCCATTTTTTTAATAAGCTGCATACATTGAGGGTGGCAATGCACAGTCCACCTGCGGAGGGGTGTGTGGGCGTGGAGGTTGCAATAGGTCCAGGGTTGGGGTGTATATTGCCTGACATAAGGAGGAGGAGAAGAAGAGATCTGAGGCAGGGATTCCAGTGCA
The DNA here is from genome assembly GCA_016271365.2 of Neoceratodus forsteri. NCBI lineage: Eukaryota > Metazoa > Chordata > Ceratodontiformes > Ceratodontidae > Neoceratodus > Neoceratodus forsteri. Next base: position 1,093,647,813 of record CM057458.1, read on the forward strand.
ACATTTTGTGGCAGTGGGATTTGTGTGCTTGGGACCCCTTAGAGTTTAAAAATGTGGGAATGGGGAGGGTAAGCAATTGAGGGGAGGCCAGGATCAGGAGGCATGGGGGGAAGGGATGGCAGGATCGGGGGTGGTGTGAGGGATGTTCTAGAGGTGCAGGGGGGCAAGCTCCCACTCCTAGTGCTGGCATGATTCTGTGTGAGGTGGTAAATGTGACAACTGCTCACTAGCAGTGTTGTGGGACAGTGTGTCAATTGCAGTGCTGTGGAGTACCTTATTGGGGGTAGCAGCCAATTGGGTAGATGGACGTCACATCCATATAAGGGAGGATATTCAGGAAAAATACAAGGTGGGGGTATCAGCATAGGGAACAGCAACATGAGTGTGGGAATCAATGACAGAAACATAGTGAAAAGCAGTGGGAAGAAGACCTGAGGAACAGCCAGTGGTGGGTGTGAAAAACTGAGAGAATCTGCCCCTAGAGACGAGAAGATATAGGCTGCTAGTGGAGAAGTGGGCCGATTGATTCTTCACAGCCTCTCTCCCTCTATATAAAGGCGAGTTCACCAAGGCTTGTGGTGGAGGTGGTGGGGAGCCAACGCGGAGCGTCAGCGGTGACCAACTATGCAGGTCCCACAAGCGAGGAGGAGACGGAGCTCCTTACCATCTGAGATTCAGTCCCCATACCTGCTATGACTGGATATTTCAGGGGGTGGGGGAAGGCGACTTGTCCGCTGGCCCTTGCAATCTCTCTGATCCCTCTCAGGAATCAAACTGTGGAGAAAAGGAGGAAAATCAGGTAAGAGATATAAACTTAGAGTGGGCGGGGGTACAGCTGGATACTAGGTGCCTGTACAGAATTGGAGCCTCTCCTGACTGTTCATCCAGTTACTGGAGACTCAAATTACAGGCTGGCAGGAGAAACTCTCTGCATTGGAAATACGTGTTACATAGCTCTAGACCATCACTTACACAGCATAGTGAAATCAGAATCATTACAGTTCTTTTAAGCAATTTTGTTGGTTGCAATAAAATAAATTCCTCTAAGCATTTTGTTGGCTGCAGTAAAATAAATGCCTTTAAGTTTTTGGTGGAGATGCACGCATACAGCCTGACTTAAGGACTTTAACTGGGTAGTTATTTTAGAGTTCCTTTCTGCTCCTGAATTCTGTCTTAATTAAAATTTAAATACAATATACAGCCAGCCTATCTTGAGGAAACAAAAAACTATCTCCACATGTACGCCTGCAACAAATTAAAGTGAAAGAGGCATACACAGAAACATGGTTTAAATTAAAAATGGCACCAATTATGAAGGTCCCGCAAGTGAGGAGGAGATGGAGCTCCTTACCAGCCGAGATTCAGTCCCCATACCTGCTATGACTGGAGATTTTGGAAGTGGGGGAGGGCAACTTGTCCGCTGGCCCTCGTGACCACTCTGATCCCTCTCAGGAATCAAACTGCTACGACTGGAGATTTCAGGGGTGGGGGAGGGTGACTTGTCTCCTGGCCCTCGTGACCTCACTGATCCCTCTCAGGAATCAAACTGTAGATGCTCTGGCACATGCAATAGTACCTAGGCAGCACTCCTAGCGGAACGTTGTTGTGGTCAGCCATCTAGCCCTGTTGTGGGGATGCAACCCATGGTTCCACAGCATGTGTTCCACGGTGCTGATTGTGCAGAGGCCCAGCATGGCACTGGATGTGCCAGAGGGACAGCATGGGTCAGGCATTTACAGCCATGGCTGCACAGTCCCATACATGTGCACATTAGACACCATCTGCGGCTGTAGGCCTTCTGATTGCCTTACCATGCACCAATGTCCATGCCAACATGTGCAGCCAGGCCACCTGTCACATGCCACAGGCAGTAGCATGGGCAGCACAACTGTGTGCTGCACACACACAGCTGGCTTCCATTTGTGCTGGCCTGCAGGACTCCACAATACTGAGGTGCATTGTGCATGTCCTGTTGGTGTTCCTCAGGGGGTGGGGGCATGCATAGCGGCTGTGTGTTGCACCATGGCCGTATGATACTGTTACAGCTGTGCAATGTTTGTTCACAACTCTGTATAACCCTTTCCCTGTCTTCTGTTCCACACAGGTGAGGCTGCAGGGCAGGAGCAGCTCAGGGCCCACAAGTTTTCAGGGGATGAGCTGTATGCCCTAGTACATGCTGTGAAGGAGTGGGAGATGGTCCTACACCATAACAAGTCAACAGATGCCACTGTTCGGTTGATGTGGGAAGATATTGCCACAGCAGTGAATGCCATAGGTGGTCGTGGCCATAGCACCGATGCCATCTGGAAGCAGTGGAATGATCTGCTATGCAGGGCAAAAGAGGAGGAGGCACAATGGATCATAGACAGGCTGCAGACAGGTGGGGGACCACAACCAGTGGAGCAGTGGGACTGGGACCCATTGATGGCCATATTAGCCTTTACCCTGCGGCCAGTGGCAGTTGGTGGGGTTGAAGGTGGTGGGTGTGAGATGCCACTCACACCACCCAGGGCAGGTAAGTTTGTGGCATGTATCCACCACTCAGTGGACAGCAGTATCATGGGGACTGAGGCACACATCACCACTGCCATGGTTCATGCATAAGGCCCACATGGGTATGTTCCATTGTAAGAGTGGTGTTAGGGCTGCACAGTGGTGGACATCTGATGGCAGGCACATGTCGTGAGTGCATGTGTGCCATGGTGCAGGGGGCTCCTAAGACATAGGCTGCAATTGCATGGGATGCACACTGGGGTCTGCATGGGCATGCTGTGGGGCACACATTGCTGGGGTGCATGTGGCATTGTTGGGAGTGGGGTGGGGGTGGGTGGTCTGGTCACTGTAGCGGTGACTCACATCTGTCTGTTCCATTACAGCAGTACATGCCCAGCAGGCCATGTCCCAGGTGAGGCCAGACACAGTGGTGCAGGAGGAGGATGGCAACACAGCAGAGGTGTACCCTTCCACATCAGGCATGGCTGCCACAGGTAGAACAGCAGTGACCATGACGGTCAGCGCAATGTCCATTCACAGACATCATGAGGCAATGGTGTATGCAGGAACCTCAGAAGAAGAGGATACAGCATTCCTGGAGTCCCTGAATCCACTGGAGGATGCCCAGGTGGAGGATCTGAGTGGAGAGCAGGTGATGATCCTGACTGTGACAAGTGACCAAGGCTCAGGGGATGCAGGGGAGGAACCCAACCTGCCAGTTATGGGTGCAGCTTGTGGCACCAGAGGTTTTGGAACAGTGGGGGATGGCCCCATGCCTGACTTGGAGGTGAGGGATTCTCAGACACATGCCACCTTTGTGCCCACAGCTGCTATTCCCCTGCCCAAACAATCTTGCCCACTGGATATGTCCCACAGAGCACTGACCACAGGACCAATCCAGAAGTGAGCTCAGTCACCTGTGAGACCACAGTTGCAGCAGCCAATGCACTACCAGTGGCCCCTACAGGTCCCTGCACATCCGCAACACACTGCCTAATGCCAGTTACAACCCCTGCCACAGGTGCAGGATGCTGATGCTGCACTTTCACAGGATGGCCAGGGAGTGCGGCCCATGCTCCAGGAGGCCTTGGCCTCACAGCATGCAACCCAGCAGGACCTACATGATCTCCATAGGGAGCTGTGGCATGAGCTGTCACAGCTGCCGAAGACAGTGGGCACTGGCCTTGCCCGTGCTAAGCAGCATTTGGAGGAGCGAATGACCCGTGTTCTCGCCACCATTAAGCATGGCTTTGGTGGCCTTACTGTTGCTGTGCAGGCCCATGCTGTGGTGCTGCGGGACACTATTACTACAGCACTGCAGGGTGCACCCAGACACCAGCACAACCATGCCTCACATGGGCAGCAGCGTGGTAGAGGTGCACGCAGGGTGGGCGCCACCTCCTCCAGTCCTACCTCCCGTTCATCCACAGGACATGCACGGCATTGTGGCTGCCCTCCCTCTACTTCTGTGCAGGCTTCACAGTGTGGCTGCAGATGGCCTGCCCTCCCAGCCTCGCCTCACTCCACCCCAACTATGTACTCAGCATGTAGCATGCCCAGCAGTTTGCCATGAACACAGGGTGTATGACATGTGCACAGAGGCAGGCACAACTGATGTGCTCCACCACATGCATGCTGTGGCCCTATCTCCCTCACTTGCATGCCCATGCACACAGCCACATCTCATGTCCCCTGCATACTCACAATGTCCTCCATGGCCTTTGTTCCCTCCCATGCCACAGTCCCTGCCAACAGTTATCTACATTGCTGTTTCCAGTGCGCACCTGGGTAGTAGCCATATCTCCTGACCTTTTGTCCCCTGACCATACAACAGTGCCTCTCAGGGTGTGGTACAACTGAGCAGAATGTGGAACACTGTATCAATTCATTTCCTCAGAAGCTCACTGGACTGTTACAATGTTTGCGTGTCTGTACAGGCCATCTGTTATTACTTGCCTGTTGTTTTGTTGGCATCATCTACAATAGAGTTTACTTTACAATGTTACCACAGCGTGTGGGACAGGTCCTCACACTCTGGAACAGGGAGCTGCTGTGACATAACTGGAGGACTGTTCCTCGTACTGTGTTACAGTTGAGGGGTATGGTGGTGGCCAACACACATCATGCATAACGCACCATATCATATCACCACACTGGCAACTTGTACAGCACCTATATTTTACACTGTACTGTATCTGCACTACCATTAAATGTACTGTTGATACCATATTATCTGTCTGTAATGTTTACTCACTGTCCACCCTGGTTTAGTGTCTCAATGATGCTGCTCCTGTGCTCTATGGCCCGGCTAGCCATACGTGGATCCCACTTCTTAAGTTGCTCTACTATCCCCCTAACCCCTGGCTCTGGCTCACTGTCAGATTGTACCTCATGTTCAGGTGCACATATCCCATGGTTCAGTGCCATGTTATGTAGCATACAACAGGCCAGGATGATACGGCATACCTTCTGAGGGCTATACTGTAAGGCACCACCTGACTGGTTTGTGCTATGGTACTGCATCTCCAGTATCCCAAAGACCCTCTCTATAATGTTCCTTGTAGCAGCATGTGCCTCATTGTACTGTTCCTCAGCCACTGTTGCTGGCCAAGGTACCGGTGTCAGCAGCCAGGGTTGTAGGGGATAGGCACTGTCCCCTGTGGAGATAAAGCAGGTGTTAGTGTTGCTGTCCTGCACAGTGCCCACTGCTGCTCTGTACCATTGCTCCCTGCCCCTTCCATGGCTACCCTTGCCTATCCCCCCTTCCCTGTCCCCTGTGCTGTCACCCTGTTGTGGCTACCAATACTCACTGACTAGATGCCCACTTGGAATCCTACCCTCCTCAAATACCCAGCACAGCCAGGACTGGTGGCAGATGAAGGCATCGTGGGCACTGCCAGGATACTGTGCAAATACATTGGTTATGCAACCAGTCACATCGCACACCACCTGGCAATTAATTGAGTGGTATCCCTTCCTATTGACAAACAGGTCACTGGCATCACCAGGTGGTGCATGGATGGGGACATGGGTGCAGTCAATGGCACCAAGTACAGCGGGTAGGTGTGCAACTCGATGGAATTGCTGCATGGTTGCTATGCACTCTGCTGCTGTGCTGGGGAATACTATGAATTCACCAGCATGTGGCAGGAGAGCATCAAGGAACTGGGTCAGGATGGCAGATGTGGAGGACTGCGATACCCCAATGTTGTCCCCTGTTGGGCGCTGAAATGTCCCAGTGGCTAGGATGCACATCGCTGCCGTCACCTTTTCCTCAACTGACATGGCTGCGCCTGGTGTTCGGCTGCAGCTCCTCATGCAGGAGTTCGCAGAACTGCCTCAACATTCCCCTGTCCAACCTGTACCAGCCAATGATGTAGTCATCAGGCAGGATCTCAAAGGAGGCTCTGGGCTGGTACCATCTGTGTGCAGCATATCTCCTCCTTTGTCTGTGTAATGGGCCTTGTTGAGCTTGCTCCCTTTCTTCCTCCTCCACAACCTGCTCCATAAGGTGCAGCACTACAGCATTACTGAAAACTGCCATTTTGTTTCACTTTCTGGTCTGGCCACTCCCTCCTCTGTGGATTGCCCTGAGATTGGGCCTCCATTTTATAGGCAGTAGGTAGCCCTGCGCTATGTGTCATGCAATGGTGCATTGCGCAGCACTATGTCTCTGAATATCCCATTGAGTCCATATGCAGGTTCCTGCCCCTGCACTTTGCCCTTTGCATACATTATGTTTTAGCCCAGCACTATTGCATTTAGCGCATGCTATCTGCCTATATGAATATGGCAGTCCTTCGCTAATCCTGCGCAAATGGTTAGCGCACCGTGCTAAGTTTTGAATGTCTGGCCTTTAGTCTGAGAAGTTTTACATTGCTCTATCCCTGATGCTCATGGCAATTTTATACTATAAAACAGAGTAGTACATAGAAGTAAAATATAATTATGACAAAAGCAAAAGACCAACAATAGAGACAGACAGACAGACAGACAGACAGACAGACAGATAGATAGATAGATAGATAGATAGATAGATAGATAGAGAGAGATACAGTAGATAGATAAACTTTCACTATATATCAAATCTCTCCCACATTTTTGAATATCAAATTCTGCTGCATTTTCTTATTTTTAAAATATAAAGCAGCAACTTAAATAAAGTAACTGTATATAATAATTATTAAACTATGTATTTCATATATAAATATATTTTAGATGGTGAGAAAAATACATAAATCTGGAACACTATACATTAAAGGTGCACTGTCAGAGTTTCAATACCATTTTGGTTTGTTCATTGTGGCAATTAAATTGTCTAAGTGTCATAAGGTGCTGTTCATCTAGTCTGTTAGTATGTGTTCATTTTTTTTAAAAACTTATCACTTTTCATTATTTCTTAGATTTTAGTATTTATTCTCGGTCCTCTAGAAAACCGCCCTCACCGTTCTTCCAACCCACCCCAGTTGCGTCACACTCTCACGCTGTGCTATTGTACGAGCATGCATACAAATTTTCTTCACACCTGTGCTCGAGCATTACCAGCTCCTTAAATCTGCCATGTTGAATCAATCGCTGTACTCCTGTGGTTCCAGCTCAGGTTGTCTGTGGGTGAGCTCCCCTGACTGAAGGCACTTGGTCGCCTCGAAATAGCACTTGTTGCTTCCTTCTGTATCTAATACATTAGATTTTTTTTTTCATTTATCATCTATCATCTGTGGCATTTTGTGCAATTTAGGTGGTTTTCAGCACACTGCATTACGGGTACGACTGAAAGAATGCAGTAATCGCATACCTAAGGGCTTCGCTCTTGTCAGGGATGAGAAAATGACTAATGGCAAACTGGTGCTACATTAAGAGTACAGGCTAAAAAAAAGAGCTCCATGCTTTGTCTTGTTTATAATGACTTTATTTAATGTTGCTAAAATCAAATCCTGCATTAGCATTGCACCATGACCTACTGCAACCACCTACCTTTTTACTAATACATTGTATGGCTGTGACATTTTCGGCTATTCATGGTTTGCAGCACACAGGGCAAGAATGCAAGCATTACTGTATCAGAAACTTACTTTCTCTGACAAGACTGTGTCTAAGTTAGGGTACTGGCCAACAGGTTAAATACATCACCTGAAAACCAACCCCGAGTGCATACCTGGAGAAATCGAGCTACCAGGCACAGACGTGCAACATGACATTGCTATTTTCAATGCATTCCGAACTGCAGTGCATCTCTCTGTAAGCGAACAGGGATGAACCGTCTTGAACTATATATTGATTACACCAGTTCATCTTAGTTGTATTTTCAGTAGCATAGAAAACCGTATTCCTTGCCGGACATTCTACTGCTCAGAACCTGCAGTACAGTAATGCAAAGAGAATAGGACTTTTTTTTAGACTGAAATGTATCTTCGCTCCAAGGTGCTTGGAAATGCACTGATACCATGGGCATTGTTTTATTTCTAATAAGGGTGAATAGTCTTTAGAAACATAGACTTTAATGGCAGATAAGGACCAATTGTCCATCCTAGTCTGCTCAATAGTGGTAAGGTAACAAACGCTAACAAATGTATTCATTTTTTTTTTTTTTTTACAAAACGGAGATCTAGTTACAGGTGCCAGACAGTCATGGTCGACATTTTCATTGCTGTGGAGGACCTCTAGGAGCAAATGTTGCAGGGCTTCTAAAAGCTTTATTTTTATTGGTAAAAGCTATGACACCTTTGTTTCAAAAGTTAGTGTACTTGACCACCTGTACCGCCTTTTCCTCTTTTCGTTTTATATCATAAACAGAACAAAAGTACTGTAAGACACCAAGACACTACAATGCAATGATAAGGAGAGGCGAGAAGGAAGATATCTACAAATTCTTCCAAGTTCACCCAAGAGAAACTGTGTAAGAAGAAGAGAGTAGATGAAGACTGTGAAATGGTCGTTCAGTCCTTTCCGGACCAGTCCAAGTTTCGGAAATCATTGCGTGGTAAATAAAAACTAGAATGAAGAAACCTCATAAAGCGCAGTGTGTCTAAGTGAGACACATTTGTGTGTTTTGCAGTATCCCAATCTAATGTTATTCCTCTGAACAGTCTTGCAACAAATTGTTTGGACTTCTGTGTCTAACCTCACTGCTTCTTATTCATTAGGTTTTGGTTCTGAGTCTGAAAACTATTTTAGCAAGTTTGGTAAGTTAATTTCGATCTGTTAAAACACAGCTCCCATCTGAACCCATGTATTATGTAGTCAGAGAAATTTAATTGATAAATGAAACTCACTCGTCTTAATGAAGCTCACCTGGACTTCAAAAAATGAGGTTTCGAACAAATGCTCCTGCTATACAAACAATACAAGAAATCGTACTTAAGTCCATATTTATTTTCACCAAGTTGGTATCTGTTTCCAAAACTTACGAACATTTCAAATAATCTGATGCTTTGTGGTAAAGTATGTGCAATTACTCATTCTGAGATCGCTCTCTTCCAGTGTTCTAAACATGCTGTCTGCCGTATTTGTCAAGGCAGCAGCCCGTATTTCTTAATATTTTGTCGGGAATCAAGTGGTGTGTTTTAGGCTGTGCATGCTGCCGATGTTATGGACGGCTTCACTAGCAACTTGTTGTAACAAGAGGTATCATGTAATGGTTGCATTGCCTGGCCCAAATGGGGAACACCCCTGCCACCATTTATTTAGTTTTTCTTCACCGGGTAAGTGCACTAGACAAATTCTGGCATTTTCAGTCACGACCCATGGGAGGGGGATACAGATGAATGCCAGCTGACCTTGAACCTGGTATTTTTTGTGAATGAGTGAAATTTGTCCAGGACACCGCAATCCATACTGTATCTCCGAGATGAGGCTGAACACAAGCATTCTCTGTAAATGAAAAAAATAACTACATACATAACTACACAATAAAATAATAATAAATGCATGTAAAGTTATTTAATTTGCACTGGCTAGTATAGTACATCGTTCACTAACCAGAAACCAATCTGTTAGCACCAAATGCTTGAAAATGGTCTTAATTAAGAGTACTGAAGCAGCTTTTAAATATTTAATCCTTTTCGTTCCCTAAGGGTTTCAACATCGGCGATAAAATGCTTTATTAATTATAGGAAAGGCAATGATAAACCTCCAGGTCAAAACTTTTAAACTATTCACTCCATCTTTCTTTACTAACAATGGACTCTCACTGCATAGCCTACTGGTTTCAGTCTATCCCACAAATAAATAATGGTATATTTCAGCCCATAAACCTGCGGAGAAGCAAGATTGATAATAACAGAGTCAACAGTGCTTTTGTGGTGGGGGAACTAATATTATCTGCAGAATAATCCTTTTTTCTCTACCCATTTCCTTCCCACCAGACCTCTATGGATATGTAATTAAATTTTAAAATGCAAACAAGCAGCCATGAGATGTACTTATCATTGGCAAGCAGTCACTAGGTGAATCTTTCCTAGAGAAAGCATATTAAATTAACCAACCCATTAAGGTAATTTACCATGTATGCTGATGTACTTTCTCCAGTATGTCATCCTTTACTAGCCAGTATATCAAAGTGCCAGTGTTTATTTTAGAGTGGGAGACAGTGACAAATGCCACAGTTTTCAGTTTTGACCACTTTTTCTTCCCTCTAGGGGAAAATGTGGCTCATTGTTTTAAAGTTTTAAACTTCTGCTTTCCTAATATGGACTCTGTTGAACAAAATAACCAAAAGACCCATTATTTTATTACTGAACCCCTACTTTTTTTTGCTCACCAGACCCCCAGAGGCCCACTTTTTAGGTTCCCACTTGCTCCTCTGCCTGTAAATACTAAACCCCTGCCACTGTCATCTCCTCCAACTCCTGTGTGTTCCTATTATCCTGCCAGGGGGCACTGGCTCCCGCCATCAGGAGGATGCACCTTAACATGGGGGTGATGCTCATGGAGTAAGTGGCGAGCTGCATCTGCCGCAGGCACGTTGTCAGCCAGCCTGGCACTGGGGACCATGATTCTACCACAACAGCTTTTGAAAATTGGTTTTGTTGCAATTTCTGATGAAGAATGCCCTTGTATCGATTTATTTTCATGCAAGGTCTGTCGTTAGTCTTGGACCTTTGAAAATCTGGCCCCATGTCTTTAGAGGAAAAGAAAGGTATGGCATTTTGAGCCAGTCATTAAAAATTAAATCCTCATTTATATAAATTTGCCTTCCATATGGATCCCACATTTGGCTTTTCTCCAACTTGGTCAGTATTTGTGTCAGAAATACCTATCATTTTTGATAAGTAATTTTTCCAAAAATCCTCTCCCACACTACAAATCTGTGACCCCAACATGTTCACCCTTGCTTTGAAGACTCAGTTCATATTTTAGCACTGTATGGGAAGATAATCAATTTTGGATTAACGTATATTTGGTAATTATTTATGACAAAGGTGTAATACATAGATACATAGACAGTGTCAGCAGATATGGCCTATGGCCCACCCAGTCTGCCCATTTGAGCTTGTAAGTTCAGTTTATATTTTCCTAGAAGTCCGTTGCCACTTACCCTGACCTCCAGAATTCCTTTATGTCTATCCCATATTCTTAAATCCTGTGATTGTTTCAGCCCCCACCACTTCCTGTGGCAGGCTGTTCCACTTGTCCACCACCTGTTCTGTGAAGAAATTCTTCCTCACGTTTCCTCTGACTCGTCCTCCCTCCAACTTCATCCCATGCCCTCTAGTCCTGGAACATCTTTTTCACTTAAAATAGTGTATTCCTGCACCCTGTTCCTTCCTGTAAAATACTTGTATGTCTCTATCATATCCCCTCTCTCCCTCTTCTCCTCCAGGGAGTACATATTCAGTTCCTTCAATCTGTCCTATAGGACTTGTGATGCAATCTACAGTATGTACCATCTTTGTTGCCCTCCTCTGAACCTTCTCTACCCTGTCTATGTCTTTATGTTGGTAAGGTCTCCAGAACTGTACACTGTACTCCAGGTGGGGCCTCACTAGTGTCTTATATAGTGAAATTATGATCTCCCTTTTCCTGCTGGTGGTGCCCCTGCCTATGCATCCCAGCATCCTATTTGCTTTACCTGATGCCTTGTCACACTCTTTCCCTACCTTGAGGTCATCAGAGATGATAACCCCAAGATCCCTTTCCTGCTTTGTGCATGCTATATCCTCACCCCCAACTGATATATTGTGCCAGGGTTTTATACCCCATATGCATTATCTTGCACTTCTTTGCATTGAATTTCAACTGCCAAACCCCTGACCATTCTTCAAGTTTCTGCAGGTCCCTTGTCATTCTGTCTACACCCTCTGGAGTGTCTACTGTGTTACAGAGCTTTGTGTTATCAGTGAACAGTCAAATTCTGCTTTCTAGGTCCTGTGAAATGTCACTGATGAAGATGTTGACTAGGACCGGTCCTAGCACTGATCCCTGTGGTAGCCCACTGGTCACTCTTCCATCTGTGTAGTGACAGCCATTTACCACCACCCTCTGTGTCCTGTCGCCCAGCCAGTTAATGATTAATAACATTTCAAATTTGATGGATATAGGGCTTCATGTGGGGTGAGTATTCAGGTCCCTATCTAATAATGTATTGCAGAGTAAATTCAAGCTGGACATGCAGGGCTCACTTTCTGTACTTGGTGCAGAGGGACTGTGTTCAACTAGGCTAATGTGAACTTCCCTCATTTGAGCTAGGCAGCATGGCTGTCACAGGATCCCCCTGTGATCAAATGATGTTGGTGATGTGACACCGGCACCATGCGCTTCCTGGAGCAGTCCCATGGAGTCCCTATAAAAGGTAAAGAAACCCAGGCATGCTGCCTTGATAGATGTGGTGGAGAGACTACATGCAGGACACTGGAAGACGCGTGTTCTTAAACTGAGTGAGTGCACATCCTTTATCACTAAGCATGAGCTTATTTAAAATGTTCATAAGTTTTAGAAGCAGACACTGAGCTGCCAAAAGTAAATAGTCACTTGTAAGAGACTTCTTGTATGGCTTCTATAGGAGGAACATTTACTGGCAAACTCCATATTTCAGAATACATAGCATATGGATTCAGTAGGTTTTTAAATTTTAACAGATCAATGTTAACTTACCAAAATGTTTTTCATACTGAGAACCAAAAAGAAATGAATGATAAGCAGTAAGCTTATGTACAGAGTTAACAAATAATTTGATGCAGATTATTTAGAGGAATAGTGTTGGACTGCAATCTTACCCCCCTCACCACATGCCCTCTGTGGTACCCCTCCACCCTGCACACCCCCAAGATCCCTTTACTGCTTGGTGCATGCAATAGCCTCACCCCCAACTGATATATTGTGCCAGGGTTTTTGTGCCCCATATGCATTATCTTGCATTTCCTTGCATTGAATTTCAACTGCCAAACCCCTGACCATTCTTCAAGTTTCTGCAGGTTCCTTCTCATTCTATCTACACCCTCTGGTGTGTCATCAGTGAACAGTGAAATTCTGCCTTCTAGATCCTGCGCAATGTCACTGATGAAGATGTTGAATAGGACTGGTCCCAGCACTGATCCCTGTGGTACCCCACTGGTCACTCTTCCCTCTGTGGAGTGACAGCCACTTACCACCACCCTCGGTGTCCTGCCACCCAGCCAGTTACCTACCCATCACACTACTGTCCTGCCCACACCCATATTCCCCAGTCTGTGTAATAGTCTTCTATGTGGCATAGTGTCAAAGGCCTTGCTGAAGTCCAGATAGGCCATGTCCACTTCCCTCCCCTGATCCACCTCCCTAGTCACCAAGTCAAATAAATTCAATGAGGTTGGTCTGACATGACCTCCACCCGGTGAAACCATGCTGCCTTGGGTCCTGTAGTCTATTGACAACCAGATGTTCCACCAATCACTTCTTCAGTAGTGCTTCCATGATCTTTCCCCACTACCGAGGTGAGGCTCACTGGTATGTAGTTCCCTGCTTCCTCTTTGTTCCCACTTTTGTATAAGGGGACTACATCTGCTGTCCTCCAGTCTTTGGGTACCTCCTCTGTTTCCAGTGATTGGCTAAACAGGATAGCCAGAGGTTCAGCCACCACCTCTCTTAGTTCTTTAAGGACCCTGGGGTGCACCCTATCTGGCCTCATTGCTTTATCAACTCTTATTACTTCCAGTTCCTTCAGGACCCTTTCTTGTGTAAAGGGACTTGATCCATTTCTGCACCATTCTCACCCTTGTACTCCTTCAGACCCATTACCCTCCTCTTCCTCAGTAAAGACTGAGCAGAAATACCTGTTCAATATGTCAGCTTTACTGTTGTCATCCTCCACGCGGCCCCATCCTCCCCTTCAGTCTCAGTATCCCTCCTTTGTCTTTCTTTTCATTTATGTGCCTGTAAAAGGTTTTGTCCCCTCTACCCACTGATTTTGCAATGTGTTCTTCTGTCTGAGCTTTGCCTTCCCTTACTGACCTCCCTGTCTCCCTTTGCTTCTCCTGGTACTTCTCCCTGTCCCCTTCTGCCTGTGTCTTTTTGTATTGCCTGAATGCAATTTTTTGGCTTTCTCTTTCTTTGCTACCTCTTTGGAAAACCATAATGGTCTCCTCTTCCTTTTCCCCTTGCTAACCGGCTTAATGCATAATTCTGTTGTTCTTGTAATCTGCATTTTAAATATTGCCCACTGTTCCTCAACCCCTGATTCCTGTCCCATTCCCCTTAATGCCTCTTTCAAGTATCTCCCCATTTTCTCAAAGTCTGCCTCCCTAAAATCCAGGATACGTGTTTTTGTGTGGTTTGGTTCTGCTCTTCCTGTGATTTCAAACCACAATGACTGGTGGTCACTGTTCCCCAAGTGCTCCCCCACTGTTACCCCCATCATACTGTCCCTCTTTGTGAGCACAAGGTCCAGTATTGCCTTCAGCCGAGTTGGTTCTATGACCAGTTGCTTGAGGAAGGCACCCTGAAGGGAGTCCAGGATAAATCTGCTCCTAGTTGATGCTGCTGCTGGGATGCTCCAGTCCACATCTGGAATATTTAAGTCTCCAACCAGTACTACCTCATCCTTCTCTGCCATCCTTTGGATGGCTAGCATCAACTCCTATCTTTTCTTCCTCCTGGGCTGGTGGTCTATAGACCACACCTAGCGGATGGCTGTCCCCATTTCCTTTCCAGCTTAACCCACACTATCTCTCCCCATTTTGTTCCTTCTGGATCTTAGGCCCTTATGTCATTTTTCACATACAGTGTCACTCCTCCTCCCTTCCTGCCTGCTTTGTCTCATCTGAATATGTTGTAGCCAGGTATGGCCAACTCCCAGTCATGGTTGTCATTACACCGGGTTTCAGTGATGGCCACAATGTCCAGGTCTGACTGCACCATGACATCCTCCAGATCTTCCATCTTGTTGCTAAGGCTCCTGGCATTTGCACACATGGCTTTCCATGATTTGACCTCCCTAGACTGTTTCACTGTTCTACTTCAGCCCCTTCCTTGGTTGTCCTTTATCACTGGTTCTCCTTGCTGTCTGCCCTTCTGCTGAATTTTGCTCCTTTTCTGCCTATCCACCTCCTGGGCACTAATCTCCATCTTTTGCACACTGCTTTGCAGAGATAGCCACTCCTCTGGTTCACTGGTTCCACTGCTAGCTGTGGGGGGTGAACAAGTAGGTACCCTCCTTGCTGGCCTACCACCCCCCTTTGCTAGTTTAAATGCTTGTCAATGTAGCATTTAAACTTAACACTGAGTGCTTGGATTCCCCTCCAGGATGGATGCAGGCTGTCGGGCTTGAACAAACCTCCATCCCTCCAGTTGGGTCCCCAGTCACCAATGAATCCAAACCCTTCCTCACAGCACCAGTTCTTGAACCATGAGTTAAAGTTCCTGGTGCATGCAGCCCTATGCTCCCATGCCTCTCGCAGAATGTACTTCTGAGAAAGTGACAGAAGTAGCTACTTGCTTGAGACCGCTCCCCAATTTCCTAAACTCTTCCTGAACTTCCTTTGTCTCCCATTTGCCAGGTC
Source organism: Neoceratodus forsteri (assembly GCA_016271365.2). NCBI lineage: Eukaryota > Metazoa > Chordata > Ceratodontiformes > Ceratodontidae > Neoceratodus > Neoceratodus forsteri. Next base: position 1,093,663,280 of record CM057458.1, read on the forward strand.
ATTAGTACCTAGGTGGATAATGACATCCAGCTCACCCTCCCGTCTTGCCTTCCCAGTGATCCCCAGGATCTTCCTTCCATCCCTCCATGCCATGGCACTTGGTAGGCACCTCACCTCCCTGTCCTCCCCCTCCTGTGTTCCTAGCTGGATCCCTCTTATGATGGAGTCCCCCACCAGGATTCACTTCCTCCTCCTCTGGGGTCCACTGCTTTCCCCACTGAGGTCACCTCCTTGGCTAACCTCCACATCCTTTCCTTCCACTTCTCTGGCTACCTCTATTTGGTTGTCCTCGTTTGCCAGTGTGGCATATGAGTTCTTGAGTGGAATAGGATCTGGGATGTGCCTCTGCCTGACCGCTCTAACCCTCCCTGAGCCCACTGTCAGCCAAGTGCTCCTCGTTCTCGGCATCCTTTGAGGCAGTTGCATTGGACTGGGTGGGCTCTGGATAGGGGTGATGGTACTCCTGACCCAGCGTTTACCCACCGTTTTTCTCAGTCTTTTTTTTTGAATAAAGTTTAAGTAGCAGAACTTGCTTCTTGCATAGTACCTGTATCAGTTGTCCTTTCTTTTAATTCTGTCATATTTTCTTCATTTTGCCCATTTATGTAATTTGGTTCGACCCGCGGACAAGTCTCCGTTCTCTGTTGCCACCCATCACGCAGTGGCATCATACTCAAACGCTTTTGCCATAAATAAGCACGTCGATGACTGCTTTTCTCACCTGTGCTCAGGCATTCCATCTCATTTACTGTTCCGGTGCTCAATCCATCTCTGACTACCTAAGGTTCCTGCTGAAACTGTCTGTAAGGTGAGTTCAGAGTACACCAGACATCACTGTTTTTATTGATCTATTTATTGTAATTTTTCTTTCTTCCCTTATTTTTCGGGCACATTCTGGCAGAGGCAAAAAGTAGCATTTATATTCTGGGCAGTGTCATCTTCCATTCTTCGAATTTTTTTTGTCACCCTATCACCTGGTCGCGGTCATAATGTTGCCAATGGTGCTGGCGACATTATGACCACTGCCTCCGTAATACCGTTATCGAGTTTCTCCCAAAAATAGCAGCTTCCCAACAGATAATAAGTCACAGCCAACAAAAAGGAGAATTTAGGGCTATAGGTCAATTCAGCAGTTTATCTCAGCGCCTGTCAATTCTGTGCTTACGTTCCAGCACTGTTCAACTCAGCACTGTCTCATTACAGTGCTTCCCATTTCAACATTCAGAAATCCCCTTTCAGTTCCGTTTTTTCAGTGTTTCAGTATTGGTATCCAGCTTATACATTTGTTAGAAATAGCACCTAAAAATGAATACAAAACCAAATCCCTGTCAGCTGTCCTAGTACCAGCATTGTACTCACTGGTAATAGCTGCAATTCTAAAGTTCAAGATCACTTTTTTGTGATTTCTCCGTACAACAGCATGATCTTGCATAAGCTGTAATTGAAAGCATGCGAAGCAAGAACCAAGTAAATAATATGTAAATAAATGTGTATGTTTTATGTCAGGATGGAAAAATGTAACAGAAAGACATTGTTCAGCCTTCTCCCCCTCGTAGGTCCAGGCAGAACCACACCATAGCATGGTCACTCCCCGCCAACGGGTCACTTACCTCCATTCCCCACAATCTGGTCACTGTCTGCCAGGACCACATCCAGTATCCTGCCTCCCTGGTCACTTCCCCCACCTGCTGAGTTAGGAACGTGTCCTGAAAGACATCCAACAACCTCTTTTCCCTGGCCACCAAGTATGTCATAGCCTCCCAGTCTGTTCCTGGCAAGTTTAAGTCCCCCAACACCACCACCCTTCACCTGCCCAGTCTTCAGTGTCTCACAACAGCTGTCACCAGACTCTCCTCCAGCTCCTCCACCAGTGGAGGGGGGGTCCATACACCACTCCTATTTTTACTCTCTTGCACCCCCTTGTTAGCCAGGTGACCCAAATCACTTCCACTCTTCCCTCCGCCTCCTCTACTCCCCCTATGCCAATGCAGTTTTTGACTATCATTGCATAGAACATAGAAGCATAGATTTTGACGGCAGATAAGCACTGCTTGGCCCACCCAGTCTGCCCATTCCCTACCTATTGGATAAGCTGCAGATCCTAGTTAACCAGCAGCCTACTTCTTCCTACCCCTCCTCCCCTTCCCTCCCTCCGTCCTTCCTGGACATAATGTAACCCTCCAGGTTCTTGTCCCAGTCATGTCCTGCATTGTCCCCTGTCTCAGTGGCTACTACAGCATCCACCGCTCCTCAGTTAGCATTGCCTGGAGCTCAGACATGTTTGCCCAAGCTCCTGGCATTTAGCAGCACTGCCTTCCACCCTTTCCCTATACTTCTGTTTCCTCTGCTCGCTCCCATGTGCATTCTGTTTTCCCTTGTCTGCACTTTTACCATTCGGCCTTTTCCTCCATTCCTCCAGCTCCCCAGGTGTGTGGAGACAGAGTCCATCCTTTATCGCCCTCCTTGACAGCCTTTTCTCCCAACCTCCCCCATTTCATCTTCTTTTGTACAATACCGCCTTCTGAAATATGAAACAGTAACTCATACTACACAACCTACTTATCACCACATCAGTTTGTCAATGATTTTGAGGAAACTCTGTTATCTTTTACATGGGATGCAAAACATTTGATGTGGGTTTTGACACTTCCACAATTGGCAGATTTTCAAACCACATTAATTATTTTTACAGCCATAAAGAGGATAACAGCTAAAACAAACAAGCAAGAGCCCCATTTGACAGTAGTCCAAAACATAACATTTGGCTTATTTTATCACTTTGCAACAACATATCAAGCAGTCAAATGTAATCTATCTATATCTGCCTATCTATCTATCTGTCTGTCTGTCTTTCTGTCTAGTATACACTATATGTGCTGATTTTTCTTCAGTGGAAACAACGCTACACCAAAGCATAATATCTCCACCTGAAAAAATTTTGCACTGACAATTCAGCTAATCATTGTGGGGGTGAAGCATATTTGATGTGGGGGTATTAGTATTAAAGTAACAGTGATATTTCCTACCTTTGGCCTATATCTGAATAGCCTAACAAACCAGCAAACAAGTAACACTGATTTTTCTCTCTCTTTGCGCCTGCTTATTTCTGCTCATGTCTCCCCTGGGGCTCATTATTACATGTTCGTCATTTTCACTATTTCACCTATTTTACTGCATTAATAGAATCTGCCATTCATAGCTCAAACTATTACATAAAGCAGTCCCATACAAGGAACATCGGGGATCTCATGCTAACACGATACTGTGGCACAATGAATAAAACTGATCTTACAGTTCATTGCATATAGTTTTAATAAAGCTGCTGAAGTTGCTTCTACTTTTTGAGGTACAGTAGCATTACAGGACAGTGTTTAGCTACACATTCCTTGCAATGGCAAAGGCCAGCACACACTGTACAACTGACTCCACAAATATGTGCTTATTCCTGACAGATTATTTAAACTATTTCAAATATTTATAATTGAACAGCAGAGAAAGCCGCCTTGTATGAGAACCACTAGTTGTCTTTCATGTAGGCTAAATCCACGGTCCTTTTATGGGTTTCAGCATATAACTCAGCCCGCGTATCATATTTTCAGCCTTTCTCTGGGACCTAGCTGGATTCTGTGTGCTGTGGCTTTCACACATCCGTTGCCCAGCATGCTCCAATGCACTGTGATCTGTCTCTTATTTCACAAGATGCTCATTGCTTTGCATCACTTGTTTAAAATCCAGGGTATCGAGCAATGCTGCCCAACTCAATGGAGGCTGCTTGCATTGCATTGTACCAATGTTCCAGACAATTTTATAAAACGCCACCCGCCCTGATCCCATAAGAACCAAATTATACTTCTCCTGATGGTAATTTCAAATTCATGTTTATTGTAGCAACGCACTGGAAATCGTATATAACATAATTCTGTCTGTCCATCTATGTACACATATCCATGTTTCTTAACATCCAGCATACCATGATACTGTACTTTTTATCTGCTTCCAAATGGATCATCTCAATGTTAACAATAATATAATTCAAGGTGTATTTGAAAATATGAAGTGATATTTTATATGTCAAACATAATTATCACACTAAGATTGAGTACTGCAGTGCTCAAACTGTGCAAATGAACGGCAACGCTAATATTAAACTAAATTAATCTGTTTTGCCCACTTAACTATGTACTTCTTTTGTGCACACTTTATATTTTTCCAGTAAAGTTCCCATTTCATTTTCTTTGTTGTATTATTGCATACTTGGATACAACTTGGAACTTTATTAGCATAGCTTCAGCGCATTATCACTTCCCACATTTTTTGTGTGCAAAGTCCATGTGTCATATACAGTATGTGCTTCAAATTTTAAAATTCATTGTTGTAATGCTACTATGTGTTACACGGTATATTATCCAGTGGCATGATACAAAATAAAAGAGATTAGATTGTTTGTCACATTCCCATGCACCGATCTCCCCTACCTACACCACCTATTGTCGCGGACCCATAAGCCAGTCTGACATACAACATTCCCTCTTTGTCTTCAGTCCCACCATGGACTGCTTCAGTCCTAGTCGCCCATGGGTTATTGAATGCAAGGCCTATATTTCCCTGCCTCATCCCTTTGACTGCTCGTATGTAACGGTAACACATGGGGCATCCGCCAGTCCTGAGGCGTCTCTCTCATTTCGAGGGATGTGCTGAACAGTCCTGCCAGTCGTTCCACTATAACCGTTGCCAGCTCTGGCAGTACCATGTAGTGGATGCCATCTGTCTCCAGTGTTATTTATTTTTCGTTGCCAGCAGCACCTCCATAACTATGCTCTCCCACTATGCTGGGGTCCATTACCTCAGCCAGCACCACTCCCCTCCTCCCAGACCAGGGTAGTAATGCACTCCCTGGGCTTTGCTTTAGCTGCCTGCTACGCAACAGCAGCTCCTGGTGTAGAATTTAAGACTAGCAGTGACGGGTGGTTACGACAATCTCCTTTGGCTCTAGTGTACCACTATAACAGTTGGACATTGACTTTAGTGGTTTCCCTAGCAAGGCACCTTTTCATATAAATATACTGTTTTTCCATAGTGTCAGGCTTTCTTTCCCACCTCGTTTATCCTGAAGCCCCTACTCTATGCTCAGTATATGATGTCATCAATGACATCACATCATATTTAGCCAATGACAGCACTGCATTCTGCCAGAGAAATGAATAAATCATGCCACAGAAATCAGAAAATGCTGCCGATAAGTCAAGGAACCCTGCCACAGAAATCAGAAAATTCTGCCACAGAACACCAGGGCCCTGGCTATGTGCATGGATGTCAATTGACCTGTTTCATGCTTCTTTATTCCCAAGGCCATAGTGGCACGCTTGTACAATTTCAGGGCCGTGGAACACTAAATGTCAAGGCCGCCACTCTGTCAGACAGTGTGTGTACTGCACCTGACTTTTGCTAGCCATCACTGAATATTAGAGCCTTCTATCCATGGTGGTGTTACTGCAGTACAGTTGCTGGGTGAAGACGAGTATGGTCCAGCTGAAACATGATTTGGGAAATGCAAAGTAGAGGTCAGTTAGGGCATATTGGCTCAGGTGACAGCAGGGAGGATTAAGGTATCCATAGATACATAGACCATATTGGCAGATAAGGCACTACAGCATACCCAGTGTTCCCATTCAAACGTGTACAGTCATGTTATGTTTTCCTGCTAATTCTGTGTTCCCTTGACCCTGGCATCCAGAGTTCCTTTTTGTTTATCCTATGCATTGTTAAATCATATAATTGTTTGTATCAGCTGTCATCTCTTTCTCTGGCACGGTGTTGCAGTTGTCCACCACTGCTTTCATTGAGGAAATCCATCAACATATTTCCTCTGAATCACCCTCCCTCACAAACAGACCATGCACTCTAGTGCAGGAACATCTTTTTACTTAGACAGAGTGTATTCCAGCACCCAATTCCTCCTGTAAGATACTTGTATGTTGCAATTATATCACCTTCACCCTTCTCTCCTCCCAGAAGTACATATCAACGTCCCTTCAACATGTCCTCATAGGACTTGTCATGCAATCTATGTACCAGTTCTTTTTCCCTCATCTGAACCTTCTCTAACCTGTCTATGTTCTTATATAGGTTAGGTGAACAGAACTGTAGAATATACTCCAGGTGGTGCCTCACCAATGGCTTGTAAGAAAATACAAAATCACACATGCCCCCCACAATGCAAAGCATCATGGGCTGCATATGCCAATCACCACAGAAAGTTATGCTGGTCCAACTTTAAGCAGAATTACATGGTGCTGAAAGGCCTCTCACACAGTTTGCAAAGGGTGCTAACAGAAGACATAGACATGTGTTTCGTCCTACCAGGACTCATCAGTATGCCTCATCTGTTTGTCTTTTAAGTTGTTTTTTATTTTAATGGGTTCACCACAATATATCCCAGGCACACTGCCTTAGGGGTAGCTGGTCCATTGTCCTGGGGTGTCAAACAGACGAGGCATACTGATGAGTCCTGGTAGGATGAAACACGTGTCTATGTCTTCTGTTAGCACCCTTTGCAAACTGTGTGAGAGGCCTTTCGGGCACCATGCAATTCTGCTTAAAGTTGGACCAGCATAACATTTTGTGGTGATTTGCATATGCAGCCCATGATGCTTTGCATTGTGGGGGCATGTGTGATTTTGTATTTTCTTGAAACTTGGCTTCCCAGCCAAATGCCCTTTGGGGTAACCCTTGCCTCAGTGTTTATGCACAGAGGTTCTTTGTCTTTTAAATAGTTTTTTATTTTAATGGGTTCACCACACTATATCCCAGGCACACTGCCTTATGGGTAGCTGGTCCATTCCACTGGGGTGTCAAACAGACGAGGCATACTGATGAGTCCTGATTGGATGAAACACGTGTCTATGTCTTCTGTTAGCACCCTTTGCAAACTGTGTGAGAGGCCTTTCAGCACCATGCAATTCTGCTTAAAGTTGGACCAGCATAACATTCTGTGGTGATTTGCATATGCAGCCCATGATGCTTTGCATTGTGGGGGCATGTGTGATTTTGCATTTTCTTGAAACTTGGCTTCCCAGCCAAATGCCCTTTGGGGTAACCCTTGCCTCAGTGTTTATGCACAGAGGTTCTTTGTCTTTTAAATGGCTTGTATGTTTCAATTAGGAACTCCCTTTTTCATGTTTGTGATTACCCTTTACTATGCATCCCAGCATACTATTTTCTCTCCCTGTTTCCTTGTCTCACTGTTTCTGCACCTTAATGTTATCATAGATTATAACCCCCAATATCCATTTCTGGCTTCATGCATGCTCTATCCGCTCCCCCAAAAGATCGATAGTGGAATGGTTTTTGTGCCCCATATGCATTGTCTGTGACTGCTTTACATTGCTTTTCAACTGCCAAACTCATGACTATTCTATAAGTTTCTGCCATTCCCTTTGCATTCTATCTACATCCTCTCTTGTGAGTACTTAGTTACAAAGCAGTGAGTATTGAAATTCTGCCTTCTACATCATTTGCAGTGTCACTTCTGACAATGTTCATAACATGTAAGGGTATGATGAAATTTATATGTATAAATTAGGTTCTACAAATTTGTTTGCGTGTCTATGGCTGCTAAAATGGGTATGTTAGACATTGAGAGGATGACAAGGGTAGAAGAGCAATGTTACAGACTACAGTCAACAAGCAGGGTGACAAGGTACCATTGCTTGATGACCAAATCTTAAAGTGGGACAAGTTGGTTAGCAGGCAAAGCACGATTTGTGGCATCAGTTGCAATGCTCACAGTGACACACATTACCTAACCAACTTGTCACTGTATTAATTATCTTCAGTAACAAGTTCAGTGGTTTCACAACACTCTGTCTTTAAGTATTGCTATACCTTTTTAATTCTTCACAGTTTCCTATTGCATAGAAACATAGAATTTGATGGCACATATAGGACCGCTTGGCCCACCCAGTCCGCCAATGTCCCTACCTAATGGATAAGATGCAGATCCTAGTTAACCAGCAGCCTACTTCTTTCTACCACCACCCCCTAGAATTGACTTATGACTGTCCCATGCATGATTGAATTCAGCCACTGTTTTTGACTACACCGCCTCCTCTGGAAGGCTATTCAATCCATCCACAACCCTCTCTGTTAAAAAATACTTCCTTACATTACCTTGTAGCCACTCCCACCCTTATCTTCAAATTGTGCCCCCTTGTTCTTGCTCACCTCTTTTTTTTTGAAAGATGCCACCCTCTTGGACTTTGTTGATTCCCTTGAGGTACTTGAAAGTTTCTATCATGTCCCCCCATCCCTCCTTTCCTCGAGGCTATACATATTAAGTGCCTTTAGTCTCTCTTAAGATGTCTTCTGGTGCAGACCCTGCACCATTTTAGTTGCCCTCCTCTGGACAGCTTGCATCTTGTCTATATCCTTGTGGAGACTGGACCTCCAGAGCTGCACACAGTACTCCAGATGGGGTCTTACCAGCTGTCTGTACAGAGGCATAACAACTTACTGGTTTCTGCTGGCAATGCCACACCCTATGCATCCCAGTATCCCCCCAGCCCTCCTTACTGCCCTCTGACATTGCTTGCCCTAGTCATTGGATATGACTACTCCCAGGTACCTTTCCATTTATGTTGTTGTTAGTATCTCACCCCCATTGTGTACTCTTCCCTGATTTTGGTTTCCTGGTATTTCCTTGTACTTCTTGCATTGAATCTAAGATGTCATACAATTGACCATTCCTCCAACCTTGCCATGTCCGTTATCATCCTTTCCACCCCACCTTGTGCATCAACTCTGTTGCAGATCTTTGTGTCATCTACAAAGAGACATACTTTTCCTTCCAGTAACTCTGCAATGTTGCTTATAAAGACATTGAAGAGGAACAAACCTAATACTGAACCCTGCGGTACCCCGCTAGTAACACCCCTTTCTTCAGAGTGGACTCCATTTACTATTACCCTCTGTGTTCTATTCTCCAGCCAATTCATTACCCAGGCTGTCATCTTGGGACCCACTACCAGGCTGGCAAACTTGTATATGAATCTTTGTGTGGGAATGAGTCCAATGCCTTGTTAAGTGTAGGCGGCCATGTCCACAGCCCCTCCTTGATCTACTACTTCAGTCACCCAGTCAAAGACATTTATTAGATTCATCTGGCATGACCTTCCTGCTGTGAATCCATGCTGCCTTCTGTCCGCCACTCTGGCCTCTAGGGTACTCGACAATTCTTCTCTTCAAGTGATTCCATCATTTTCCATATCACTGAGGTTAAACTAACAGGTCAGTAGTTTCCAGCTTCTGCCCTGCTCCCACTTTGTGAAGGTCAATCACATCTGCCCCCTTCCAGTCCACAGGTACCACCCCATCCTACCATGATTTGTTAAAGAGGGCTGTCAGTGGTGTCACTAGTTCTACCTTTAGTTCTTTTAGAATTCTGTGATGAATCCCATCATGCCCCATTGCTTTGTCTGCCTTAAGTTTTAAGAGTTCATTCAGAATCCTTTATTCTGTAAATGGGCTGATATCATCTTCTGTATCCTGAGTGTTTCTATAGTTTGTTTTAGGTACCACCACCTCTTCATTTGTAAATACTGAGCAAACATATTTGTTTAGTGCCTCTGGCTTCTCTCCATTACCTCTACCCACCATTCCTTTGTTTAGCCTCACTATCCATCCCTTAGTCTTCCTTTCTCCCCTGATGTACCTGAAAAATGTTTTATCCCCTTCTTCACTGAGTTGTCTGTCTTTTCCTGTGTTCGGCCCTTTGCTGTTCTGACTGCCGTCCCAGCTTCCTTTTTCTTTAACTGATACAATTATCTGTCCTGCTCCTTCTATGATTCCATGTACTTTCAGAATGCTTTCTTTTTCTCTAGATCCTTCAATGCCACCTCCTTTGAGAACCATAGTGGTTTCTTACATTGTTTAGTTTTGTTTATTTGCTTCACACAAAGGCTTGTTACCTCTGTGATGGCAGTTTTTTTTATTCACCATTGTTCATCCACCCCTCCTTCCTACTCATTTGCTAGTGCATTCCTTAGGCACTCACCCTTTTTGGCAAAGTCAGCCCTCCTAAAGTCCAGAACTTTTGACTTTGTATGACTTGACTCCATTGCTGTGTTTATTGTGAACCATACTGTTCGATTGTCGCTAGTTCCCAGATGGCTACCTACTTCCACATCTGTGATCCTCTCTCCATGTCCATTTGAGCGCACTTGGTCTAAGATAGCCCTCTCGAGTGGGTTCCAATACCAGTTGTGTGTAATGCATGCCCCTGTAGGGCATGTAGAATAACCCACTCTTAGAAGTGGCTGCTAACTCCACTCCAGTTAACATATTGCATATTCAGATCACCCATAAGCATTAGCTCATATTTATGCACCATTCTAAGTATCCTTTCTATCATTCCCTTGTCAATTTCCTCCCCCGAGACATGGGGGTCAGTATCCAACCCCTGTGTAAATTGTTGTGCCATTGGCTGCCTCCAAGTTGACCCACAGTGCTTCTTTGCCTCCTTGTTTACCATTTTGTTCTGTTGCTTCAATTCCTTCCCTTATGTAGAGAGCTACTCCTCATCCTCTTTTACCCTCACTGTACCTCCAGTACATAATGTATCCTGGTATGTTTACATCCTGGTCATGGTTCTGTGTGTACCATGTCTCTGTGCCTACCACGATATTCAGATGGTCCTCCTTCATCAAGACCACTAATTCAGGAAGCTTGTGGACCATACAACAGGCATTGTTACTCATTGTCCTCCATTTTTTGATGGCTTTACCATTTGTAGCAGCTTCACCCACTGACCTTTCTAACTAGGTATTTTTCTCATTTAATACCTTGTTTTTGTAGGGGGAGTCTGGGATCTTCCTGCTGCTTATTAGTGCCCCTCCCCTTGACTAGTGTAAATGCTTTCCAATGAAGCATTTAAACTGATTGCCCTATAGACTTGTTCCCTTCCTGGACAGATTCATACCATCCTGCCAGTATAGTCTGGTGTTCCTCCAGGTGGAACCCCAGTCCCCAATGATGCAAACCCTCTGTGCTTCATACCATTTTTTCAACCATTTGTTAAACTTCACGTTGCAAAGTACCCTCACCTCACCTCACCCATGCCACAGACAGGCAGCACCTCTGATAAGGATACTGTGTGTGCTACTTGTCTTAGGCCCTTACCCAACTCAACAAAGTCCTTCTGCACTGCTGTAATCTCATGATGAGCCAAGTCATTTGTCACAGTGTGGACAATGATGTCCAGCTCAGACTCCCATGCAACTGTTCTCGCGATTCTAAGGATGAGCTTCTTGTATCTCTCCAAGCCATGGCACCATGCATGCACCTTACTTCAGTTTTCCCTGCTCCCCCCAGTTCTATCCCCCTAATAATTGAGTCCCCCACCAGGAGCTGCTTCCTTTCCCTGTGGTGCCCTCTGCCCTTCCTGAGGGCTTCCATTGTGACAGTTGTCTGCAACCTTCTTAGCTTCCTTTGCGGGTGCATCCATAGGGGAACTATGCTCCCCCAGAATGGTGTATGGATTGTGGAGTGGAACAACTGACTGGGTGTGCCTCTGTTCCACCACCCTTAACACCCCTGAGCCCACTGTGGTCCAACTGCTGTGCTTTCTTCGCAACCTCTGAGGCAGTGGTGGTGGCTCTGGTGCTCCCTGGATGGGGGAGGTTCCCTTCCTACCATCCAGTGTGGGCTGGGGAAGGTTCCCTTACTACTGTCCAGTGTGTCCTGAAGACGGCCAGCTTCCTCCATCAGGGCACATAGTTGTCTGCAAACAGGGCAGCATCTCAGCCTCCATAAAGACTCCCAGAAGACTGCTGCCCCACAGCCTTTACAGTGCACTCATCCACACATGTCTGTCTACCTTGTTTAGTTGTTTTTTTGTGTGTGTGATTGGTTTGTTATATAGAAATATACGTATGATATGATGTGTATGCTTATATTGTCAGTGGAGTGCGCTAAGCGAGGATATGACAGTGATATGCACCTTGCCCTCTACATGAAATGATGTCAGAAACACAGGTATAAATTAACTATTTCCAGGGGTTGGTGTGGTGAGGGGTGGAAAGTTTTTTTTTCGTAAACTGTGCCCTCACGAAACAAGCAGCTAACAGCTCTGACCTACCGCTCTGACGAGTGCCTTCCTGTCAGCAAGATGGCCTACACGACAATTTGACAGAGAAACTACCCTGCTAATCAAACAGAGAAAAATCCGAACATCCAAGTCAGACACAGATAAACCTCCCCAGCCCCCAAACAGCCTGGTGACTTGTGCTCTCAAAGCAGTCTGCCCCAAAACATGTCAGCTGTGCACCTGAACAGACACAGTCAATAGTCTGCAGTCCATGTGGGTTTGAACTATTCCTGCACTGAAAATCTTTACAATTGTAACAAAAGTTAAACAAGGTCCACCTCCCTCTGTTGATGGGAAGACTACCTTTCTGCTAATTTGAACTTCCTTGTTTCACCATTCAGTCAGAAGTATCCTCCACCTGAAGAATATTAACTTTACTAAGTAATCTGCTTCAAACCAAAGACAATTGTAAGGTTCACCTCCTATGTTGTAAGCACAACTTGCTTTCTTGCAAATCTTAAGTCCAGTATTGTTTTGTTTTTAACTAAGACTACTTGACATGTCATGCTCGGTCATGCTTTTGCCTCTCCAGGATGTATCGCTATGTATACTGAAGTGTCACTGCCATTTGCTTCTGTATGGTTGTATTGTCCTCTAATGATAACATGATTAAATACTGGTGAATGCATACAAATTACATACCTTTTTCATAATTGTACATTAAGGAGCCTAATAATTATGATACATAATACAATAAAGAATTATTCATTAGAACGCAGCATGCTGTTGGAATTCTTTTAGTAGTTTAGTAGAGTTTTTGCATGCCATGCCTCCGGAATAAGCTCATGGAAGGCCAACATCACTGCATATACTTGGTCTAGTACTAATGTGTACTGTATGATTTTTTTTACAAACCACTAAGTTTACATGTAGCATGACACTTCATGAATTGAGTTCTCAACACATCCACAGCCATTCGTAACAATGACTTCATAATGGTATGTTGTGGTGTAGGACTAGTAAACATCACATTCATGCTGAAAAGCCTATTTCACAAAGGCTAAGTATTAGTTCTAGTGTCAACTGACTGCAAATATCTGTGAGAACATCATCTTTCAACAAAATAGATCTGCAATCAGAAGTGTGGTATTTCTCCACAGAGATGGTTGTAGATGCATGGAACAGTCTTCCTGATGAGGTCATAGAGTCAAAAGCAGTAGGGTAATTCAACAATGCATGGGACAGAGATTGAGCAATTATATTTGTGAGTAGGAGACAGTTGACTGTTGGTTAATTAATAGCTGCAGCTTATCTCCAGCAACCAGGGAAAAAGGACACACAGGGAAGGGGCTGGAGTAGAACAGCTAAATAGTCTAGGGAGGTAAAATCATGGAAAGCCATGTGTGCCAATGCCAGGAGCCTTAGCAACAAGATTGAAGATCTGGAGGTTGTCATGGGTCAGTCAGACATGGACATTGTGGCCATCACAAAAAACTGGTGTAATGATAACCATGACTGTGAGATGGCAATTTCTGGCTAAAACATATTCAGAAGTGACCTGGCAGGTAGGAACGGAGGAGGACTGACACTGTATGTGAAAAATGACATAAGGGTCGAGAGATCCAGGAGGAGGAAAATGGGGAGAGATGCTGTGGGTTAATCTGGAAAGGAAAATGGTGCCAGCCATCAGCAACGCTAGGTATATAGACCACCAGCACAGGAGGATGAAACATATAGGGAACTTATGCTAGCCATCCAAAGGATGGCAGACAAGGGTGAGGAAGTACTGGCTGGAGATTGTAACATTCCAGATGTGGACTGCAGCATCCAAGAAGCAGCATCAACTAGGAGCAGATGTATCCTGTACTCCCTTCAGGGTGCCTTTCTGCAAGCAACTAGTCATGGAACAGAATGGGGAGCAGGCAAAACTGGACCTTGTGTTCACAAACAGGGACAATACAATGGGGGTAACAGTGGGGGAACACCTTGATAACAGTGACCACCAGTCACTGTGATTTTAAATCACAGAAAAAGCTGAACCAAACCACACAGAAACACGTATCCTGGATTTTTGGAGGACATACTTTTGGAAAATGGGGAGATACTTGAAAGAGGCATTAAGGGGAATGGGGCAGGAATCAGGGCTTGAGGAACAGTGGGCAGTATTTAAAACATGGATTACAAGAGCAACAGAATTATGCATTAAGCAGGTTAGCAAGAGGAAAAGGAAGAGGGGGAAGTCACGTGATGCGGACATGGACTAGCTGTTTTCCACGAGCTCGACCTGTCCGCCCATTATTTTACTAATTTTAGCTCATCCAAAGATTTCTTTTTCGGACTCAACTTACTGGGGACAGAGAAGAACCTGTGCCTTTGCATCTATGGAGGCAGAGATGAGAAAACCACCCGAAGCACACTCCTCCAGCAACCCCTGAAAAGCAGCAAAAATCTAAGGCCTCGCGTCCTCATTGGCCCAGGGGCTGAGATCAGAACACTTTGGAGGAGCCTCTCACCCTTGCGTGGTTTCTCGGACGAGATTAGGCCGCTGAAGACGGTGATTCAAGACATGGCTGGGGAGGTTAAAAATATTAACTCCGCTAGAGGATCTGGCCCTGTGAGCTACGGACAATGAGGCCTACACAAAATCACTGGAAGGGAGTAGGGAAAGGATGGATTCAGCAATCAACAAAAATTACCCAGCGAATGCACAAATTGGAAGTGAAAGTGGAAGACCTGAGGGCCGGAGCCAGCTAACAATGTAGTATTTATTGGGCTACCGGAGAAGGCTGAAACCCAAAATGCGATTAAATTTGCACAGAAATTGGCCGAAAATCGTGAGGACCCTCACCCTTCGGTTCTATGTATACTGTCGAGAGGGCTCATCGCAAGACCACGCCTGCACCCCCTTCTGACCACCCTCCTAGGCCTTTCATTGTTAAATTTCTCAACTATCAAGATAGGCAACTGCTGATAGAGAAAGCAAGGAAAGATAAAGATATATTTTGGGAAGGCTCCCGAATTAGAGTGGTGCAGGACTTGCCGTATCAGTCAGACAGAAGAGGCTACCTATCACCCTTGGTGAAGGTTAATTACGCAGCCAATATCAAATTCCACATAGGCTATCCAGCAAAATTCCAGGTCCTCATTAATAATGAGTGGAAATCTTTTGACTCCCAGGAATTGGCCGTGGCTGCACTGCATGAAGCCTTCCCCACACTGTTCAAGGACCCATGAAGGAGGGACATGATTGAAACGCTTTGGATTCTTGGACTTACACAATTGATCCATTAAGGGACTTATGTTTAGTGGTTCCATACTGGAACAAGATGGACTCAATGATTTGGTAGAGGTGTGGGCCAATGATTTAGATATAGGGCCTAGTTTAACAATTTTAATTTTGTGTTGCTTTGAAATTGCAGAATTGAGTTAGCCTGGAGTGCCCTCCGCAGTCTTTTCAGTCACATGGGTTCACTGAATGTTAATTAGTGCGACCAGGAGGTTTCAAACTATACACGGAGGACTTAGGAATGCACATCAGGGTTTATTTCCTTTTTTTCTGGGTCACCACAATGGCCCAGCATTACAGGCTACTCGGCGACTCATTCTCTTAATAAGTATGTCCAGAAATCATTTAGTTAGATGGGTGAACTTTGCATTATTGTTTATCTGGAGGATCAATATATATGTACTCTGGTTGTTACAAGGGGGAAAGAACCCAATCTATTTGTTCATGACAAGGTTGCTGGAACCTTTCAGTAATAATTAAGTTTGCCCCCCAAGGATACCGGGGCCATATCTACCCCCTAATAGTATTTAAGCTGTTCTTTTACTTAAAGGAATAGTTCTTTTCAGGGTCTATGATTCCATATTTACATAGTGGGGGTGAGACTCACTTTCAGTTTAGATCTTAAATTAGTATTAATATTACTTCAGATACATATGGTCTCACGTAACTATGACCTGCTGAGGGTTTGGACGTTTTTTGAAATTAAATATGAAAAGGTGGCAGGGAGGAGAGCGGATTTTAGGGCTAAGTGGGCTGGTGTCATGGCCGTGGCGGACGATGGTTACCTTGGGCGGATGGGAGGGTTAGGTTTACTGGGTGGTATAGTTAAAAAAGTTCTTAGCAATAATGTGGGGAGAGGGTGCATTACTAACGGGGCACACAGGGGAGTGTGGGGATTTAGGTTCTTTTTAGGAAGGAAAACACAAGGCTGCTGGACTTACAGAGATATTTCGGATATGGGAACAATCATCATACGTTGCATCCCAGAGAATTAGTATGGGGACAGATTCCTTCATTAAATTTATCACATTGAATGTGAAAGGGGCTTGGCACAAAACTAAGCAGTTTAGAATTTTGAAATATATTGAGGCTGTGAAAGCTAAACTGATATTTTTGCAAGAAACTCATCTGCTGCAAGATGAAACCAAATGCATGAGAAGATTGCAGATAGGACAAGTTTTTTCTTCTCAAGGCAATACACAGAGCAGAGGAGTCATGATATTGATCCATAGGTCAGTAATTTTCATCCCTTTGAAGGTAGTCCAAGACAAAGAAGGTAGATATGTATTAGTGAAAGGAAAGTTACAAAACATGGAAATTTTGTTGGGAGCGATTTATGGGCCTAACACTGATAGTCAGGACTTTCTGGTAAATTTACTAAAGGCTTTATTGCCATTTAGCCATCTTCCCATGATTCTAGGGGGGGGGATTTCAACTCAGTATTGGATCCCTTAATGGACAGGTCCTCCAGGCCCCAAATGTATCCAACACCGGCTTCCCGTGCTTTTTGTGATCTAGTGGATCACCTTGGGCTGGCCGATGTGTGGAGGGTGCTCCATCCAGAGGCAAGAGAATACAACTTTATTTCTCTGGTCCATAAATTGGGGTTCTCGGATTGATTACATATTTCTTTCTCGGACCCTGCTGAAGGGTGTCTCTTGTTCTGAGATTATGGCTGCCCCACTTTCAGATCATTCTGCAGTGGAGGTAAGGATCTCCTTTCTTTCCCTTCGCAAGGGCAATCGATGGAAAATAAATAATCAAATACTAAGGATTCCTAAAGTGGTTCAAATGTTGATGGAGCAAATTGAGGAGTTTATCTCGATTAATACGAAAGAAAATGCCCAACCGGACATTCTCTGGGGTGCATTTAAAGCCTATATGAGGGGTTTGTTGATCAGTCAGGCCACTAATTTGAAGAAAAAAAAGAACTCCATTATGCTGGACTTATTATGCCAAATTAGGTCTTTAGAAGCTACATTGTTTTCTAACCCCCAAGAGGAAGATAGAGTGAAATTAGTTAACGCTAAGGATGCATATCTTAAAATACTGGGCGATCAGGTGGAATTAGCTATAATTAAAACCAAGGCCAATTACGTGGACCAGGGGGAAAGTCAGGGAGACTTTTGGCTAGATGTATCGCACAGTTAGAATCATCCCGCATGATAGAAGGGATCCTGTCCGATGAAGATGGATGTATCAAAACCACCCCTGAAGACATGGTCTTAATTTTCCGGAGATACTATGAATCACTATACAGTGGTATGCATTGTCTCCCAGCTCAGTCTTAAATTCTATCTTATTTAGAAAATGTGCCCCTCCCTAGGTTAAACGAATCAGATTGTGACTTTCTTAATGCTGAATTAACGCAAATGGAAATAGTAGCAGCCATCAAAGCCTTACCTGTAGACAAAACCCCCAGTCCAGATGGGTTTTCGTCTAATTTTTATAAAACATTTTCCTTCCAGTTAGTTCCCCTATTATCTAACCTATTCCAATATATTCTTTCAGGGAATAGTGTGGACCTAACCTTGACAGAAGCGCTTTTAGTCCTAATACCTAAGCCTAATAGATCACCTGTCGAGCCTGCCAGCTATCGGCCTATTTCTTTTCTAAATTACGATATAAAGATCTTTGCTAAAATATTGGCAGATAGAATGAATAAATTATTGCCAAAACTGATAGGCCCGGAGCAGGTGGGTTTCATGAAAGGCAGGTCATCGGCCGACCAATTTAGAACCTTAGCGCATGTCTTCTCGGCCTCTGAGGGGACCGACCTTCCAATGGCGTTGGTCTCCTTGGATGCCGAGAAGGCATTTGATAGAGTTCTTTGGGCATTTCTATTTATGGCAATGGATAGATTTGGTTTCCCAGAGAAATTCATGGGATGGATTAAGGCACTCTACTCGAACCCCACAGCCAGAGTTACGTGCAATGGAGCTATTTCATTACCTTTTAAATTACTAGCGGGCACAAGACAGGGATGCCCCTTATCCCCTCTATTATTTAATTTGTACTTGGAGCCCCTTATAAGAAACATAGTAAGATGTTCTGAAATCAAAGGGATCAAAGTCAGGGACCAGACTATCAAAGTCACGGCATACGCAGATGACCTATTAATTTATGTTTCAAACCCAAATAGCTCAGTTCCGAATTTATTAAAAGTAATACATAAGTTTAGTACTTTAGCCAACTACAAATTGAACCAGGATAAAATGATTGTTTATCCTTTAAACAATAGGGTATTTAGAAAGGAGATCCAAAGTCTAGGGCTAGGATGGAGTCCTAAATCTTTTAAATACCTGGGTCTTTCTCTGACAAACAACCCGGACCGTTTACGCCAATTAAACTTGGATTCATTGGTCCATACTATAGAATTGGACATGAAAAGGTGGGCACAACTTCCATTATCGTTATGGGGTAGAATAAACATTGTCAAAATGAACATATTCCCTAGGCTTTTCTACCCCTTAACCATGTTAAATATTTGGCTCCCCTTGTCATGGTTCAATAAACTTCACAGGAAAATTGCGGATTTTATCTGTAACTATAGGAAAGCCAGGATGTCGATTCTAAGTTGGCAGCCTCAAGGCCCAGGGAGGTTTGAGACTCCTCATTTTGCTTTATTTTGGGCCACAGACGAAACAGACTTGCCTCCAACGGTGGAATATGTCCCACTATGGGTAAATCTAGAGATTAATTTTATTAAGAGTGTGGGTCTCAACCCAGAGGCCTTGTATTATGTTACAGGAAGCTACTCCTCTTTGTTAAAGAAATCTCTCATAGGATCTCTACAGATTCATAATCAACTTTGTAACTTTTTAAGATATGATCAAACTAAGGATAGGGCTCAGCCCATTATAGGAAATCCCCAATGGAGGATAGGGAGTAAAATTATCAGGCAAAATTGGCTACCTCTCTCTTGGGATTGTCCCTTAAAAGATTTTCTTAGTGACGATGGGGGCCTAATCTCAACTACTGAAATTCTAAATAAATTCAGGTTGACCATGAAAGACAGCTTTAAAGCATTTCAATTGAGGCACTTATTAGTTCACAATATAGGACTGAACACATTCGGTTCAGCCCGTATTCCATTCTGGACAGACTTAGGCCCACTGATAGGAAGTCCACAGGCTGTCTCTAAAATATATCAAGTGTTATTTCATTGGGCCTTCACCGAAAATCTAGCTCCATCTTCATACTGGACCAAAATCTTTCCTACCGTAGAACTTGATTGGTCACAAATATGGCAGAATAGTCATAAATTTATTAAACAGGACTGCCTGAGACTTATTCAATTCAAAATTTTACATAACATTTATTACTCCCCACAAAAACTAGCAGATCTAAAACTGGTGAAGGATCCGAAATGTTATAGATGTGGTCAGAAGGGAGGGGACTTATTGCACATTTTTTGGCAATGCCCTAAAATCACCCCTCTGTGGAATGAAATACGGACCAAAACCAGTCCATTACTTGGACTAGAGGATATGTTTTGCCCCGAAGTTTGTTTGTTAGGGGACATGTCAGGCTTTCCTGTCAGGTTAAGAAAATTCCATATGACCTTGATTTCTATCACAGTGAAGAGGTTAGTCCTCAAACATTGGAAAGATTCCCTATGATCACTTATTCGGAGTGGTTAGCAGACCTGCTTACAAGCCTCAGGGTTGAGAGAATGATAGCAATTTTGCATAATCAGCTGCCTCTGTATGAGAAGATCTGGCCCCTTGGCAATGTCTTATTCATAGTTGGATTAGTCTCACCGCCTGTATCAACTGAAATAGAAAACGGCCTTGTGTGGGTGGGATGGGGTATACCATGGAGGGGTTAATGGGGAAGGGAAGTTTGGGGGTAGGCAGAGACTCATTGTTACGACTTACCTGTAAAATAGCTGTACTGAATCAATATGGTATATTGAATGTTTTGAATATTGCCTGTTATCCTGTCTCTGTTAAAACTTGAATAAAGAGGAATGGCAAAAAAAAAAAGAGGAAAAGGAAGAGGAGGCCATTATGGTTTTACAAAGAGGTAGCAAAGAAAATGGAAGCCAAAAAGAGTGCATTCAGGCAATACAAAAAGACACAGGCAGAAGGGGATAGGGAGAAGTCCAAGGAGAAGCAAAGGCAGGCAGGTAGGTCAGTAAGCAAAGCCAAAGCTCAGGCAGAAGAGTAGATTGCAAAATCAGTGGGTAGAGGGGGCAAAACCTTTTATAGGTACATCACTGAAAAAGAAAGGCAAAGGGAGGGATAGTGAGACTGAAGGAGGAGGATGGGTCCCATATGGAGGATGACAACAGTCAAACAGACATACTGAACAGGCATTTCTGCTCATTCCTTACTTAGGAAGAGGAGGGTAATGGGAACAAGGGACGAGAATGGTGCATAAATGGAGACACATCCTTGACACGAGAATGGGTCCTGAAAGAACTGGAAGTAATAATAGTGGATAAAGCTATGTGACTAGATGGTGTGCATCCCAGGGTCCTTAAAACTAAGAAAGGTGGTGCCCAACCTCTGGCAATCCTGTTTAGCCTATTGCAGGAAACAGAAGAGGTACCCAAAGGCTGGAGGACACCACATGTAGTCCCCTTATACAAAACTGGGAACAAAGAGGATGCGGGGAACTACATACCAGTCAACCTCACCTCTGTAGTGGTGAAGAGCATGGAAGCACTGTAACATCTGGTTATCAATGGACTGCAGGACCCAAGGCAGCATAGTTTCTCCAGGGGGAGGTCAGGTCAGACCAACCTCTTTGGATTTTTTGACTCTGAGACTAGGGAGGTGGATCGGAGAAGGCAGTGGACATGGCATATCTGGACTTCAGCAAGGCCTTTGACACTGTGCCACATAGAAGACTATTGCACAAGCTAGGGAATTTTGTTGACAGGGTGACGAAAGCAGTAGACAAGGAAGTGGCCATGGATATTGCCTACCAGATGTTATCAATGCATCTGACACAGCCAATCGCCAAAGATTAATAAACAAATTAGCCAGCCTGGTAGTGGGTAGCAGGGTGGTAGCCTGGTTTAAACATTTGTTGGAAAATTAGACACAGTGGGTAATAGTAAATGGAATCCACAGTGAAGAAAGGAGGGTTAGTAGAGGGTAGATGGTTCAGTATCAGCCAGGCCTTTAACGCCTTTCAAGTGACAATGCAGAGTAACTAGAAGGGAAAGTCTGTCTCTTTGCAGATGACACAAAGATCTGAAACCGGGTTCGTACACAAGGTGTGCCAGAAAGGACGAAAAGGGCCTTGGCAATGTAGGATGAATGGTCAAATGTATGGTAGCTGCGATTCAATGCAAAGCAGTTCAAGGTAATGCACCTGGGGGAAAAAAAACAAGGGAACGAGTACACAATGGTGCGGTGGGCCATACTGACAACAACAAAAATGGAAAGGGACCTGGGGGGAGTCATAGCAGATGACCTAAAGGTGGGCCATGAATATGAGAAGCCAGTATGGAGGGCTGGGGGCAAACTGGAATGCATAGGGAAAGGCATCAACAGTAGAAAACAGGAAGTTTTGGCCCACAGTACAGACAGTTGGTAATACACCATCATGAGTACTGTGTAAAGTTCTAGAGACCACATCTCTGCAAAGACATAGACAGGGTGGATGCTGTCCAGAGGAGGCAAACCACAATGAGTCAGGGTCTACATCTGAAAACATATGAAGAAAGACTAAAGGAACTAACGATGTATAGCCTTGAGAATAAGATGGAGATGGGGACCTGATCGAAACTTTCAAATACCTCAAGTGAATCAACATAGTCCAAGAGGGTAGCATCTTTCTGATAAAAGAGATGAAAAACAAGGGTGCCGAATTTGAAGATAGAGGGGGGATGGCTTAGAGGCAGTGTGAGGTAGTAGTTCTTCACATAGATGGTTGTGGATACATGGAACATCCTTCCTGAGGAAATTGTAGAGTCAAAAACGGTGGGGGAATTCAAGAATGCATGGTACAGACATAAGGCAATGCTAGTGGAGGGTAGGAGGAAGTATGCTATTGTTTAACTAGGATCTGCAGCTGATCTATTAGGTAGGTAAATGGGCAAACAAGGTAGAACAAGCGGTCCTTATCTGCTGTTAAATTCTATGTTTCTATTTTTCTTTACCTGCTGCCATTATGCAATTTTCTGCTGGTCCCTTCCCATTCTGTCTACACACTCGGGTGTGTCAACTCTGTTACAGAGCTTTGTGTCATCGGTAAACAGGCAATTGATGCCTTCTGGGTCCTGCGCAATGTCACTAATGAATATGTTGAATCGGACTGTTCCCTGCACTGATCCATGAGGTACACCACAGGTCACTCTTCCCTCTGTGAGTGACAGCCATTTGCCACTACTAGTTCGTTAAGGACCACGGGGTACACTACATTTTTACCCATTGCTTTATCAACTCTTAGTACTTCCTGTTGCTGAAGGACCCTTTTTCGTGTAAAGGGACCTGTGCCCGCTGCTGCTGTAATCACACCCTTGTACTGCCTTCAAACACATTCGCCTCCTCTTCCTCAGTAAAGACTGAGCATAATACCTGTGAAAGATGTCAGCATTACTGTTGTCATCTTCACTTGCTGACCTACCTGCCTACACTTCCAGTTACTGCCATCACAATGTCCCTGTTTGTGAGCACAAGGTCCATTACTGCCTTCTGATGAGTCGGTTCCATGCCCAGTTTCTTAAGGAAGGCACCCTAAAGGGAATCACTGCAAAATCTGCTCCTAGTTAATGCGGCTGATGGGATGATCATATCAACGTCTGTAATATCGAGGTCACCAACCAGCAGTACCTCACCCTTGTCTGACATCCTTTGGATGGCTAGCATCTGCTCCCTATCTGTTTCTTCGTCCAGGGCTGATGGTTTATAGACCACACTGGTCTATATGGTTGACACCATTTTTCTTTCCGGCTTCACACACAGTATCTCTCCACCACTTTGTTCTGCCTGGAACTCTGTGGCCTGTATGTCATTTTATACATACAGTACCACTCCTCATCCTTCCTACCCACCCTGTCTCTTCTGAATATGTTGCAGCCAGATATGGCCAACACCCAGGCAAATGTTCTTTGTTTGAAAGTCATATTGTTATAGTACATGCAGCAATCATTGTAGGTCAATTACTTTTCAAAAGCAGTTTCAGATCAAGAGAGAGCATATTATAAATCATAGATTCACTCATCTATGCATCAGTGCTGCCATCCACACATAATAACAAAGTTACAACATTTAGTCATTCACTGACCTAAGAGGACAGCGATACATATCAAGCCAGACTGGCTGTTGTCATACCTTGATGGCTGGAGACAGTTTAGTGAAAGAGAGTTCATGTTGTCTTCCTTTGGTTATTGTCTTTTCTAATTGCTTGCAATTACCAACACATCTGGGAAAGCACCCTTGTCAGATAATGTGACTACCCTGTGACTTGATGTTAGGTACTGTTATCTACAGAAAGGGCAATCAGAGTTTTGAGGCAACATCATCTATCCTCCTTTCTTTGTGAGACAATGTGTGAAGCACATCATTGAAAGGTGATGGGATTAGGCCTGGCCTTGATGCTGTGTACTCAGTCTGCCAAAATCAAATAACAGTTACTGAGACAACATCTATTCTACCTTCCACAGCAGACTCTTTTCAACTTGAGATGACAGTAACTGCACTTTGGTACACACGCCACTCTGGTAAATCACTGGTTAGCTGAGAGTGTGACTGTGATAAACATGATGTCTGCGTTCCAGTATGTGGAATGCTAACCCAGGGCTGTGAAGAGTGATCTCTACACAGAAAACAACAAGCACCTCCACTGGAGGAAGTTGAGATGGAGGTAAGGTAACAGCATGGTGCAATAGCTTGGAAGTGACAGGGAGCTAATATTTAGGATCACTGGGGCACCTGCATGGTGGAGGGATGTTGATATCATTGTCCACATATGGACAAAGTAATTGACGGTGAAATGGATAAGAGCAATGCTGATAGAGTTTGGGGATTTGTTGCTCATCCTAATCAGGCAGCACCTTGGTACCAGTATGGGAGTGCAGCCTGTCAATGGCATGGGTGAAGCTAATGCATTCCACAACATGGAATTCAATCAGTGATTGAAAAAGTTGCATCTAGATACTGTCTTTTGCTTCATTTGGTACTGGTAGTAGATCTGGAGTGATTAGAAACTATATTTGCACAATGGTTGGCATTTGTCCAAAAGGTGAAACTGGACACTAGGTTATAGTTTGAAATGCTTCATTGGCAAGCATTTGTACTAGCCACAGGTGGAGACACGGACAAGGTGTAGGGAAGTACAAGCACCCCCCCATCCAAAGAAATAACGTTAATTAGTGTGGTAAATACCAATATAGAGGCATTGATATGGAAAAGAGAATGGGTAAATTGAGAAAATGACAAAAGGCAATAAGGACAGGTTTGGGGAAAAGGGGATAAGGACATAAAGAAATGGAGGCTAATGAGTAAGAATGCATATAGTCAGGGCAACAAGGGACCTGAACTGGTGGACTTGATGGAAGGAGGATGCATGGATCTCGTGGCAGTTACAGAAACAAGTGACACAGAGAACAAAGACTGTGAAGTTAACACATCAGGCTACACAACATGCAGGAAGGACATGCCATGCAGAAGAGAGCGAGAAGTAGGTCTATGTGAAAGGAACAGGATAAAGGCACTGGAACAAAACAGTAAAAAGCGATGAGAGTAGGCACTGTGGGGCACATTATAGAAAATGGAATACCACCACAGTCCACAGAGGTGTTATAGAGATATCACCTCTCTGACCTGTCAGTTCATCATTGGTGATAGGGAAAATTAAGAAATCACTTCAGAAGAAAATTAATGTTGAGTGGCTATAGGGTAGTGGATCACAGGATGTGATGCTACATGGATTCACAGCAGGGGGTCCTGTCAGATTAAACAAATGGATTTCTTTATGGGGTGAGTGAAGTAGTAGACAAGGGATGAACTGTTGACATGGCCTACCTAGACTTTTGTAAGCCATTTGACATAGTACCACCAAAAAGAGTAATAAACACTTTAGACATCATTGACAGGCCATGCTTCTGTCAGCTGTACAGCAGCCTGCATGTGGACACCCACTTACGTCTACTTGTTGTAGGCATTTCTTTTGGAGTTGCATGTATGGTATAACTGGCTAAGACTAAACGCTGACAAGACTGAGGTGCTGGTGGTGGATCAGAGTGGTTGTGGTGTTGCAGTGGCACATTGGGATAACCACTGTCTTGTACTGGGGAAATACCATTTTTCCCTACAGAATGGATAACGAATCTGGGTGTGATACTTGATGATGGCTTGGCATTTGATTCTCAGGTGGTGTTAGCATAACCTGCTCACATTTTTATCTTTCCATGTACTTTTTCACCAGTGGATTCTGAAAATGGACTGGTGTCATGGGACCTGCAAGTATTGAGAATGGCAATAAAAGTTTGTGGAAGCCATCACCCAACTCTATTTATGACTGATATTTTGGGTTCAGCATGTATGCACCATACACCTAATACATTTAAACATAGCAAAGTAACACGTGACATCAGATAAGGAGACACAGTGACCAAAATGGTATACTCATGTACATTAACTTTGTTTGCTTCTGCAGACCATTAATGATGGTGATGCTATTAATGCATCACACAATGGCAACCTAATGCCAATCAAATGCATGGTTACATTTCACCCACGTCTCGGTAATGGCAGCTATGTCCACATCCCCCTCTGCCACGAGTGCCTGAAACTCAGCAGTCTTCCAGAAGGAGGGAAGTGATACTCCCTCTGTATAACTGCTTGTTGAGGCCGCACCTCAATTACTGCATGCAGTTTTGGAGGCCACACTTAAAAAGGGACATTGAACTCCTGGAGAGGGTCCAGAGGAGGGCAACCAAAATGATTTTGAAGAGCTAAATATGTACAAATTGAAAGAGAGAAGGGACCGGATGGACATGATAGAGGTTTTCAGGTACATGAATGGGGTAAATAGGGCTGGAGCAGTCAGGGTGCTTTGAAGGAAGAGGGGACACTAGAGGGCATGGGTGGAAGATGGAGGGTGGGAGAGATTGAGGGGAGAAAAGAGGAGGTGCTATTTCACTGAGAGGGTGGTGGAGCTATGGAATTCTCTGCCCAGGGGGATGGTGGAGGCAGAGATGGTGGAGGAGTTCAAGAGAGGTTGGACAGGTACAGGGGAAAGGTTCTGTAAGCAAAGTCCAATGCAGTGAGACTGGTAAGGGAGAAGCAAGATAGGGCAATGGGGAAGCATGATCAGCTACTAGGGTTTTGGATGAGCAAACAAGCAGACATGAAAGACCGTTTGGCCTATTTTGCTGGCATTTTAGTATGTCAGTATGTTAGTATCTTGTTTCCATGCTACTAGCATTTTCTGATATCACTTCAACTTTTAATGCAGGGAAGTGTAAGGTGATGCAGTGGGGGGCCAGAAACCAAGGAAATGTATCCAACACGGGGTGTGGTGGTATCACTGACAGACACATGAAGTAACAGGTACCTAGGAGTGGTGGTAGATGTCAAAATGAATAATACAGAAAATTGCAGAAGAACTGCAGAAAAAGAAAACCAGATACTGGCCTGCATAGCCAGGGGGATTACATCCAGGAGGAGGGAGGTGATCCTCCCTATGTATAATGCCCTGGTTAGATAGCATCTTGTGTACTGTGTACAGTTAGGGAGCTCTCATCTCAAAGTTGGACATAGTACTGATGGAGACGGTTCAAGACAAGAGGAACAAAGATGATGCATGGTGGGGGGGCGGACCATAGGAAGAAAGGGTGCATGTACTTGGGCTGTACTTGCTGGAGGAAAGGAGAGATAGGGGTTACATGATAGTTGTATTCAAATGTGTAAAAGGAATGAACAGAGGCAGAGCCAATGAGATGTTCAGACTACAAATGGGGGGACCAACTATGGGGCACATGTCAAAGCTAGAGGGGGGAATTACGAGGGGGAACACAGGAGACAGTACCTCACTGTGAAGGTGGTGGAGCCATGGAATGCACTGTCCGGGAGTCTGGTGGAGAAGGGCACAGTGGAGGAATTAAAGAAGGGGTGGGACATGTACAAGGGAAAACTGAAGTCAAAGATGAGCCTCTCTTTGGCCTCTGGGGAGGGGAGGAAAAGCAAACACCCAGTAGGAGGCTGGCTACCAAGCAGAAACGAGATATCATCAGGTCGATTCTGCTTACTTTTAGTATGGTAGTATATCATGAATGATAAAATCTACCCACAATCCACCTACCTCAAGACCATCACTGCAGAATTGTGATGTAACAGAGTACTGTATGTTAATATCCCAATCCAGTCTGGCCGTGGCATACCTTGACTGTTGCCACCCCCCACCCCCCAACACCACTATCACCAGGATGGTCCGAAGCTCAGTAATCATCACTGTCTAACTTTCCCCCTTACTCCCATCTCAAATCCCCTGAGGCAGTGGTGTACCATCAATCAACAGGCATGCACAAACAGCAGAACACAGCTGTAGTTGTGCACTTTGCCTTACCCATGAAATAACAGAGAAATAGGCTATCAGTCAGCTGGTAAGCATATAGGTTGCTTGGCTCACAGGGCAGTACTTTGTAGAGCACTACTATGCATGTAAAACTGTCAGTGACAGTTTGACACTGAAAGCATAACCTTGGAATATAATGATCTGTTTTGGCACTCCTGAGACATTATGCAATGAGCACTTACCACCCAATTGTGTGTCAGCAATGCTGATGTTCTCTACTACACAATGAAAAGGCAATTACAATGGTCAAAGAAGAGGTGACAATAGGGGGTGATTGAGTACCAGTTTAGATTTGAATGAAATTAATGAATGCCATTCTGCGCTAATGAAATACAACCTTACACAGTGATGAGATTATAGTGGGATAATAGCTCTATGTGGCCAGCCTCAATTTGGAGAGTGTGCTGGCTCCTGCAAGTCTGGAAGAGCACTGTTTTTGAATTCATTGTGTTATATTTTGAGTGATGGATATGTGCAGTCAGAGAAAGGACAGTAGATGGAGAATTTTAATTTGAATATTAATGAGTAACTGAAAAGGGCATATAGAGAGAGTGCTAAATTTTGCCTTTCTCCTGCCCAAAGTCTACGGTAAGTATCCATGCACACATTACCTTGAGCCCTCTTATATTGAGTGAACACCACTTTCTTATCCCCTACTGTATCACTGATGGACAAATTGAACCACAGTGGACTCGGCCTGATATTTGCCTGCACCATCCTCCTGACATAGCATACTCCTGCCTGCAGAAGCAACAGACTGGCCACCCACCCCAACAACATGTCAAGCAACATGGTTAAGTCACCCAAAGCTGACCTCTAGGACATTTGTGGCACATTTTTTTTTATGTATTTTTTTATTAGATACGCGGTGTACAGACCTTTGACACATAGACTCACTTACAAAGGCACCTCGACAAGAAAAAAAGTAAATAACATAACAATGAGATGAAAAAATGCAAAAAGTGATAATGGAATTGAATGGTGGTACATGATTGGTAATAGGTAGATCACAGTAGTCATTAACATAGTACACGTCCGGTAGCAACCAGAGATAGTTTATTACAATAGTCAAGAGATGTGGACTGAGACCCCAGGCATCTACAGAAAATAGACAGGGCTGACCCAGGCTAGGGTAGAAGGTGGGGGATTATGTGCAGTTGCAGCAGTGAGTGCTTGTAGGATGGTTTCTGAGAGAGACCTTAAAGGAGCAAGCATAGTGGAGTCAGCTATGTTGGCTGGGAGTGCACAGAACCAGCAGGGAGCCTGATAGCAGAAGGATCTGTGAGCCATAGAGGTCATTACCTTGGGGCTATAAGGGAGGTTTTGACAGTGGTGTGGGTGGAGACTGACGGGGAGGCATGCTGCAGGGAGGTGACAACCCCGAGGGTGAGAGCCCTAGTAAGGTCTTTTTTACAGGAAGGCAGGTTGGGAAGTGGAGTCTTTCTTCAAGGTTTCTCAGTGCACTTCCTTACTCTCCATGCTGTGAAACATGGCATACACTACACTCATGTCATACTCTACCTGACTCCCTTAGGTGCCCATGTCACCACCTTGATCATATAATCACCTAATACATGTACCTCACCACATCCCTTACACTCCCCATGGTTTCCTCCCACAAACCCCTTTTCCTCAGTGTCCTCTCCTTCCATACACTGTCCTTACCACCACCAACAATGGATGATGACCAAGAGGAAAACTCGTTGAGAACATCAAGGGATTTGTGACCGGAAAAGGGATGCTGTTCATCACTGGGGACCTAAATATGCCATGGCTAGACTTGGATACCATGACATCAGCAATTGCACGGGAGCAGAGGATCATGGATGTGTTTCAGGATGACTTTCTGTTAAAACCGGTGGGGAACCTACTGGGGAATCTGTGCAATGGTTAGGCATAAAATGTGAAGGAGGAGGACCAGTGAGGTTCAAGAGGTGGTAAGGATAAAAAGCTGGCTACATAGAAACATAGAAACATAGAATTTGATAGCAGATAAGGACTGCTTGGCCCAACCAGTCTGCCCATTTCCTACCTACTGGATAAGCTGCAGATCCTAGTTAACCAGCAGCCTACTTCTTCCTACCCCCACCCCCAGAATTGCCTTATGACTATCCCATGCATGCTTGAATTCCACCACTGATTTTGACTCACAACCTCCCTCCGAAGACGCTCCATGCATCCACAACCCTCTCTGTGAAAAATACTCCTTAAATTACCTCTGAGCCCCCTCTATCTTCAAATTGTGCCTCTTGTTCTTGCACACTCTTTTTGAAAGATGCTACCCTCTTGGACTTTGTTGATTCCTTGAGGTACTTGAAAGTTTCTATCATGTCCCCCTCTCCTCCTTTCCTCGAGGCTATACATATTAAGCTCCCTAAGTCTCTCTTCATATGTCCTCCGTGCAGACCCTGCACCATTTTAGTTGCCCTCCTCTGACAGCTTCCATCCTGTCTATGTCTTTGTGGTGACTGGGTCTCCAGAACTGCACACAGTACTCCAGATGGGGTCTCACCAACTGTCTGTACAGAGGGATAATAACTTCCTGTTTTCTACTGGT
Organism: Neoceratodus forsteri; assembly: GCA_016271365.2. Classification (NCBI taxonomy): domain Eukaryota; kingdom Metazoa; phylum Chordata; order Ceratodontiformes; family Ceratodontidae; genus Neoceratodus; species Neoceratodus forsteri. The sequence goes on from CM057458.1 coordinate 1,093,693,742, forward strand.
GATGCCTCTCCTATGCATCCCAGTATCTCCCCAGCCCTCCTTGCTGCCTTCTCACATTGCTTGCCCACCTTTTAGGTCATCTGATATGACTACCCCAGGTCCCTTTCCATTTTTGTTGTTGTTAGTATCTCACCCCCCATTGTGTACTCTTCCCCTTGGTTTTTGTTTCCCAGGTGCATTACCTTGCACTTCTTAGCATTGAATCTAAGCTGCCATACATTTGACCATTCCTCTAACCATGCCAAGTCCCTTCTCATCCTTTCCACCCCACCCTGTGCATCAACTCTGTTGCAGATCTTAGTGTCATCTGCAAAGAGACATACTTTTCCTTCCAATTCTTTTTGCAATGTCACTTATAAAGACATTGAAGAGGACCGGTCCTAATACTGAACCCTGCGGTACCCCGCTAGTAACCCTCCTTTCTTCTGAGTGGACTCCATTTACTATTACTCTCCGTGTCCTATTCTCCAGCCAATTCTTTACCCAGACTGTCATCTTGGGACCCACTCCCATGCTGGCTAACTTATATATTAATCTTTTGTGTGGGACTGTGTCAAATGCCTTATTAAAGGCAAGGTAGGCCATGTCCACAGCCCCTTCCTGATCTACTACTTTGGTCACCCAGTCAAAGAAATCTATCAGATTCATCTGGCATGACCTTCCCACTGTGAATCCATGCTGCCTAGGGTCCTGTGCCCTCTGGCCTCTAGATACTGGACAATTCTTTCCTTTAGAAGTGATTCCATCATTTTCCCTATCACTGAGGTTAAACTAACAGGTCTATAGTTTCCTGCTTCTGCCTTGCTCCCATTTTGTGAAGGGAATCACATCTGCCCTCCTCCAGTCCTCGGGTACCACCCATCCTCCCATGATTTGTTAAAGAGGGTAGTCAGTGGTGTCACTAGTTCTACCCTTAGTTCTTTTAGAATTCTGGGATGAATCCCATCAGGACCCATTGCTTTGTCCACCTTCAGTTTTAAGAGTTCTTTCAGAACCTTTCTTCTGTAAATGGGTTGGTATCAACTTCTGTATCCAGAGTGTTACTACTGTTTGTTTTATGTACCTCCTCTTCCTTTGTAAATACTGAGCAAAATATTTGTTTAGTATCTCTGCCTTTTCACAGTCTCCCTCTGCCCACCCTCCCTCCCTTTATTAAGCCTCACTATCCCTCCTTTGGTCTACGAATGTGTAAAGCAATCCATGGGGGAAAGGAGATGGGTGGGAGAATGATTTTAATTTAGAAGGGGCAAAAGTGTTGCATGGGGAGCAAACGCAATGATGGAGCACTACCTGGCTATGGCTATCCATGGGGGGGTAGGTATCATACAGATACATAGGGGAAAAGAGCAAGTGGGGAGCACAGATCTCAAGGATTATGGTGGGGGAACAATGGGCACAGGAGGCAGCAGAGCAGACAGAGTCACTGAACAAGTTATTTGCCCTCACTTTCTAGGGAGGGAGACATGGGCTACATTTAACAGGAAAGTAATGGGAGGGGCAGCTGAGAGGATAGGGCAGAGGGAGATGAGAGGATCAAAATAGGCTTGGGTACCAGGTTGGTCAGGCACAGAAGAGGATGGAGACCTTATTGAGGAAAGGACTAGGGAGGGTAAAATCACAGCGGACAGCATGATAGTGTCAAATCTGGGGGGTGGTGGGTGGCTGACGATGCACCAGGACTGGATGTGCTGCATCCAAGAGTACTGAAGGAACTGGAGGCAGAAACAGTGGCTCCACTAGACGTGCTGTTCAGGGAATCTCTACAGACAGGAAGGGTTCCCGAGGATGGGACTGTGGCTCCCTGCTGCCTATCCACAAATGGAGGTTATAGGTAGGAGATGGGAAATTTAAGACCTGTCAGTGTAACATTAGTGGGAGGCAAACTAGTGGAGAAGCTCATCGTCGAAAGGAAGCATGGGAGGCAATTGGCTGGACTGGTGAAATTGGATGGTAAACAGTATGGGTTCGTTCCGGGGAGATCGTGCCAGACCAACCGCATCGATGGTTAAGACTGGTGACAGGGACACTGGACAGACAGAGACCAGTGTACATCTTAGATATGGATTCTGTTAAGTCTAGTTGAGCCAAGCATTGTGGGATTCACGAGGTGGTGGAGAGATACATGGGTGTACTGAAGCCACGGTTGCCCAGCGTTGGGAAAAGGCATGGAGGAGAAAGTGCACGATAGGGTATGGCTACCGAGCAGAAACAAAAGAGCATCAGGCCTACTCTGTTGGCTTTTAGTATGTTCGAAGTCATAATAAACAGGTAATTGGTGAGACAGTTATGCATGTTTATTTTTACCTGGGCGTGGTGTGGAAATGACGTATAGGCCTGCGCCAACTTCAACCAGGCCCCCCCTTACAACTTACATCTCCCATGATGCTGTGCTCCCATTAACTGCCCGGAGTCAGCACGCATCGAGGTGGAATACCAACCCACCTCCCCCCCAGAGAGTGGAAGCAGTCTGTGTACAACATAGATTTTGATGGCAGATAAGGACCGCTTGGCCCACCTAGTCTGCCCGTTTCCCTACCAATTGGATAAGCTGCAGATCCTAGTTAACCAGCAGCCTACTTCTTCCTACCCCACCCCTAGAATTGCTTATGACTGTCCCATGCATGCTTGAATTCCACCACTGTTTTGACTCCACAACCTCCTCTGGAAGGCCATTCCATGCATCCACAACCCTCTGTGAAAAAATACTTCCTTAAATTACCTCTGAGCTGCCCCTCTTCTATCTTCAAATAGCCCCTTGTTCTTGCACACTCTTTTTGAAAGATGCTACCTTCTTGGACTTTGTTGATTCCCTTGAGATATTTGAAAGTTTCTATCATGTCCCCCCCTTTCTCCTTTCCTCAAGGCTATACATGTTCAGCTCCTTAAGTCTCTCTTCAAATGTCTTCCGGTGCAGACCCTGCATCATTTTAGTTGCCCTCCTCTGGACAGCCTCCATCCTGTTTATGTCCTTGCAGAGACTGGGTCATCAGAACTGCACGCAGTACTCCAAATGGGGTCTCACCAACTGTCTGCACAGAGGGATAATAACTTCCTGTTTTCTGCTGGTGATGCCTCTCCCTATGCATCCCAGTATCCCCCCAGCCCTCCTTGCTGCCCTCTCACATTGCTTGCCCACCTTTAGGTCATCTGATATGACTACCCCCAGGTCCCTTTCCATTTTTGTTGCTGTTAGTATCTCACCCCCCATTGTGTACTCTTCCCCTGGGTTTTGTTTCCAGGTGCATTACTGCACTTTTAGCATTGAATCTAAGCTGCCATACATTTGACCGTTCCTCTAACCTTGCCAAGTCCCTTCTCATCCTTTCCACCCCTCCTTGTGCATCAACTCTGTTGCAGATCTTTGTGTCATCTGCAAAGAGACATACTTTTCCTTCAGGTCCCTCTGCAATATCGCTTATAAAGACATTGAAGAGGACCGGTCCTAATACTGAACCCTGCGGTACCCCACTAGTAACCCCCTTTCTTCAGAGTGGACTCCATTTACTATTACTCTCTGTGTCCTATTCTCCAGCCAATTATTTACCCAGGCTGTCATCTTGGGACCCACTCTCAGGCTGGCTAACTTGTATATTAATCTTTTGTGTGGACAGTGTCAAATGCCTTGCTAAAGTCTAGGTAGGCCATGTCCACAGCCCCTCCCTGATCTACTACTTTGGTCAACCAGTCAAAGAAATCTATCAGATTTGTCTGGCATGACCTTCCCTGTCGAATCCATGAAAACAGTCAGTTATACTATTACCCATCCCACTGTTCTCACCTAAATGGTTTGTCACCACACATCTGATCTTTCATGGCCTATACACCCTTTGAATGATGTGCATGTTGCATGGTTGAAGCCTTACACCAGTACCAGACACATTTTCTCGGTATTGTGCTCTCACTATGCACTATTGGCCATCGCACTGAAGTAGAATTAGTATGTGTTCTTTGACTTACAAGCATTTCTGACATTGTGTCAAATGATGTGCCCTTTTATTCTGTACAATATTTTATATCATAACTTGACAGCAGAAAGTGCTGTAACCATGTATGTTGCATCGTATGAAATCTGCATTAAAACTAATCTTTCTATACTGTCTGTACCTTGTAACCTCAGGGCATGGGACAGAAAAGTGTTACTAGTGTGCCTAGTGCCCAGGATCAGTCATAAAGAATTAATAATGACTGACATGATATTGAATGTACTGTAGCACAAAAAAAGGCATTTGACAAGAAGTACTACAGCAGCAAGGCACTCAAGTGTGAGGTACCTTGTAGACCACTGTCTGCTAGCAAGACTCTGAGACAAAGACAAGATGGTACCTAAGTGCATCAAAACATTTTCACTAAGGAACTTACAAAAGAGCATTGTTAGCCTGAGACAAGGCATTACACTTTTGTGGAAAGTCAAGAGAGCCTTTCATCATTGTCTGGCACTACAAGAAGGAAGACAAAGCTCTCGGAAGGGGTAGGACTACTGCTTGAGATAATGAGGGTAGCTCAAGCTGCTTATTTATATTTATATTGCAGCAATGTCATGTACATTCTAAGGCACAGTCAAAGACAAGATGAAAGCCTTGAAATGGGCTACACAAAAGGAGTAGCAGGAAGAGGTGATAACATGTGAAACAAAACACATGGTCTAGGCACACAAAGACCGAGGTGAATTACAATTACATATTTGCTTGCATCAATTATTTGTCTGCAAAGGTCTGACAAGAGGCCACTGAGAGATGAAGACAAGTAATCTTATTTACTTGCATAAGTATTGTGAAGGGAGTAGTCCCGGGGAGATATCTCGGCAAGAGTTGCATTTGATGGAAGGAAACATGGTTTGAAAGCAGACAACATAAAACTTGAATTGAAGCAAGGGTATACAAGAGTACGATTGGCCACATGGAATTAATTGGAACAATTAGGTAAAAAAAAATATATATTGAACGCATCAAGCAGTACAACAACCAATAAATGGTATATAAGATTGTGTTCGGATAACAGTTGAAAATTACAACACACCAAAAATAAAAAAGTGACGCTCTCAAGTTGTAAGCCATGGGTAGTGAAAGACATGATGCAGCCTTATAGAAGTGGGATTGTAAAAACATGGCAAAAAAAAAATGCTTTCTTCCCGAGTTTGTATAGCTGGTGCTATACTCATTGCTGGGTCATAGTCACACAGCAAAGAAAAACATGATCAAAAAGCATGCCATGATTTACTGCATGGATAACTGCATCCAGCTGTGGTAACACTATGTCCATGTATGTAAAGAAGGAAATTATTTTCAAGTCTGGTGACCAAGTGAGTTGCATCCACATGTTGGTGGAATCAGGTCATGTGGACGAGTGATGGGCTAGACAGTGAAAGGTGAAACAAACTTCAGTGTCGTGGTACAAATATGAGGGACAGTGAAAGACAGGGACTGGGTCTGTGTACTAGCACCCCACAACACACCAGCACGTAGCACTCTAGGTGTAGGCTTTGTTCATGACAAATGGAAAAATGCAAAATTGGGGCATAGAAGAGACAACAATGAAACACATGGATTGGTTCGCTATACTAACCCCGCCACCAACATGTAGTGATCTTAGTCTAGGTAAAAAATTGTTTTTCATTTGGTTTGGTTCCTGGCAAAGGAAAAAATGCTAAATTGTGGTATAGAATGGAAAAGAATGAAACACATGTACTGGGGCGCTATACCAGCACCCCCAACTACCACCACATAGCACTCTGGTCAAGAAAAAATATATTTTTCCATTTGTTTTTGTTCATGGCAAACAAAAAAATTGCAACACTGAGGCAGAGAATGGAAAACAATGAAAGACATAGACTGGGAAGCTATACTAGCACCACCCACCCCACCACCATATAGTGATCTTGGTCTCGGTCAACAAAAAAAATATTTTTTCAGTTGGTTTTGTTCCTGGGTAATGAAAAAAATGCAAAATTGTGGCATATAAGACAAAACAATGAAAGACATGGACTGAGTCACCATACTAGCCCCCCCAACACACCGTTTATTGCCCGAATCTACTGCAAGTTCGTGTGGGGTCTAGAAGCAGCACCTGGTATGGTACCACTCTGTTATTTGCCATATAAATATGTAAGGAGGCTGGTGAACTTCAGGCTTAACCCTGCCCGAGGTGTAGAAACCGTTGCTTGCTAGAGTCGTGAGTACTGAACCAGGGTATCTCCCTGCTAAGTTTGCAATCAGTGGCCTTCAGTTGCCTCAGCAGACTGCTGACTGTCTACTTGAGTTTTTCTTCTCATTCTGACTCGTTCGGTACTGCAAAGGCTATCTGTGTCAGGGCCCCAACCAGCTGCCATGGTGGACTAGCCATTAAGGCGTGGGTACTCAGGGACAGTAAATATTAGGTTTAGGCCTGTGCACAGAGCCATAGGTAGATAGGTATAGTGAAAAGCCAATCAACTTGATTTCCCCCTGTCCTGGTTACTTCCCTTTGAATAAATCAGATTGTTTGTTCTGCAACTACACCCTGGCTATTGTGTGAATTGCTGTTGAACTGCTGCATAGTGACTGTGATAAAATTGTACCTTACTTTACAGGGGGCCCCCGGAGTGAGCTGAGAGACACGAGCCGGAGTGGTAAGTGAATTGGGGAAAAGTATTGTGGGTACACTGTGTGAGCCACTAGTGGGGCAAAAGGGGGGTTGCAGTAACCCAGAGGGCTGTAACCGAGGCAAGCTCAACAGTACTGACCACGACCTATGGGTGGAGGCACCTGTCAACGGATCTAGGCCCCTCATCCTGTCTCAGAGGAGGCAGGCAGGGGTAGTAACCCTAAAGATAGCGCCCCTGGGGGTTACATGGCTATACACTGTAGCACTACTACTTGGCCTTCCACATGTGCTACCCGCGCAAAGACTGTTCAGAGCAGGAGCCCAAAGCTACTTCTCTCATCATGGCCACAACGACTTGGCTCCATCAGCCATTAAGCAGGGGATCCTCATTCGGGCATGACCCAACGCTATTGGAGAGTACTCCCACTGCCAATCCCCTCTATCTCCTTCTACTGGTGCATGCAAAAAGTTCGCCACCTTCTGGAATTTCATTCACAGATCAAGGGCCATACCTTCCATTGGCAGCTGGCTTAAAAAAAGAGTCCCAGCCATAATTGGCTGCTCAATGCTCCATTTTAAGTGCACTTGGAACCTCACTGGACCCCAAAGACAGTCTGGATCAGAAATGGAGGGGCAAAATGCACAATGTCCCAGCTGCAAGGAAAACAGGTTAGACAAACTACATTCCTTAATACTCAGTCGACATATAATACATAAATACTACAGGCCAATAAGGGCCCGCTTTGCCTACTTAGCAATGGCAACAATAGAGCACCTACCCCACGGCTCAGGCAGGACTCGAAGCAAGAGAACGCACAGTCCCCACCCTTCTTAGTAAACTGACTGGGTCAGCAAGCTGGCAGCTCTTAAAGAGACCACTAGAGGCATTCTAGTAAACCCCAATTTATAAGGGGTTACACTTAGGAAAATGAGAATATGCATCAAGCAGCAGCAATAGTTTCATTTGAGAATCTCATTCTGAGCATGCTGTCTCAGAGGTGGTAGAACATGTTGAAATGCATTGCCTGTAAACAAAGGAGATAAGTGATGCAACATTATTCAATGAATCTTTACATTGCACAGATAGTTGAATTTAGGTACTGTCATTCACAAACTGGTAAGGAAAATCTTGATGTTCCTGTGCCCATCAACATCAACAAAAAAAATGTATACAGTAATACAAATTCAACAAACAACAAATTAACGGTGATCTAGTGCAATCACCCTGACACCACCTCACAACACTTACTACAACAGAACCATAAAGGAGGTGAAGGCAGCATATCATCCTCTCAACACCACCATGAGCTGACGACTGACTGTCAGTGAGTGGGAATGTACAGTCCATTAACCATATAGTGAACTTCAACAGTACACATGCACAGCACAGTCACCAAACAGAGGTGTTGGTGATAGGGGCAATGCGTCAAGGTGATGGCATGGGGTTTCGTGGAAGGTGGTGGGTACTTCATACATGATAGCAGGTGGTTCAGTTAAGTACACCACAGAACATGTGCTTTTTGGGGGTGTATATGGCACATGAAATAGTGTCCTCGGACGTAGGGGAGGGTGATCTCAAAAGCACAAGTGAGCATCATGGAAAAGGAACATTGATTTATAATAAACATCCGTGATCTACAAACATCAGCAAGGAGCAGAACACTACAGTGTGGTTGGAGACGCCGGACATTGAGAAGAGTAAATGCATATTAATATTAGTAAGCACTAAAGCAGGGTGCTGAAATGTGGGATTTATTAAGTCAAGGAACCAATTAAGACTCTGAGGAGGGAGATAGCATAAATGCAAAAATATTAAGTGATGCATTAGGAAACATGAGAGGAGTGCATTACAAAAAGTATAAATGGGCTGTGTTACAAGGCAATGTTACAAATGTGTGTCTCATCATCAGTGCACTTGTAGACACCTAAAGCTCATGGGGTGCTCACTGACACACTGATAACTAGTAAATAAATGTGTGAAAAGTGCAGCAGGCTGCAGTACAACAGAAATAATAGATAAATGAAGCTATACATAATAGGTTTCATTGTGCTTTACATCATTTGCAATTAACAATTCTCTAGCCATTCTAAGGTGAAATTGCAGGACTTCGGGGAAGCTTATAGGCAGGATGACACTAGCTGTCATGCTAAAGGAGGATGGGACAGAAATGGGGAAGTAAATATAAAAGGACTGAAGGAGGAAGGAAGTAGGATTGAGTTACTGATAGTGGCTGCACACCTCCCCCACCTGCTTTAGACATTGTTAGAAGTGCAGGCAGAGCCAAGGGCAGGTTCTTATCAAACCAGAGGCGGGGCCTCACACAGCAGAGAATGCCAAAGTTACATTTGGATTTCTTAACAAAAGTACAAGGAAGAAAAACAAACAAATGCTTGTGTCTTGATGGATGAAATATGGAGCACCACAGAGCCTAAATTCAGAATGATGAGTGAGATTACAGATTCTTGGAAAAATCTGACAGTGCAGCTTTAAAGCAAAAGGAAGCTGGGAAGGCAGTCAGAACAGCAAATGCCCAAACCGAGGAAAAGATAGCCAACTCAGTTAAGAAGGGGGATAAAACCTTTTATATGTACATCAGGGAGCGAAGGAAGACCAAGGGAGGGATAGTGAGGCTTAATAAAGGGGAGGAAGGGTGGGCAGAGGGTGACTGTGAAAAGGCAGAGATACTAAACAAATATTTTTGCTCAGTATTTACAAATGAAGAGGGAGGTACCTAAAACAAACAGTAGAAACACTCTGGATACAGGAGTTGATACCAGCCCATTTACAGAAGAAAGGGTTCTGAAAGAACTTAAAACTGAAGGTGGACAAAGCAATGGGGCCTGATGGGATTCATCCCAGAATTCTAAAGAACTAAGGGTAGAACTAGTGACACCAATGACTACCCTCTTTAACAAATCATGGGAGGATGGGGTGGTACCGAGGACTGGAGGAGGGCAGATGTGATTCCCTTCACAAAAGTGGGAGCAAGGCAGAAGCAGGAAACTACAGACCTGTTAGTTTAACCTCAGTGATAGGGAAAATGATGGAATCACTTCTGAAGGAAAGAATTGTCGAGTATCTAGAGGCCAGAGGGCACAGGACTCAAGGCAGCATGGATTCACAGCGGGAAGGTCATGCCAGATGAATCTGATAGATTTCTTTGACTGGGTGACCAAAGTAGTAGATCAGGGAGGGGCTGTGGACATGGCCTACCTAGACTTTAGCAAAGCATTTGACACAGTCCCACACAAAAGATTAATATACAAGTCAGCCAGCCTGGGAGTGGGTCCCATGATGACAGCCAGGGTAAAGAATTGGCTGGAGAGTAGGACACAAAAAGTAATAGTAAACGGAGTCCACTCTGAAGAAAGGGGGGTTACTAGTGGGGTACTGCAGGATTCAGTATTAGGACCTGTCCTCTTCAATGTCTTTATAAGCGACATTGCAGAGGGACTGGAAGGAAAAGTATGTCTCTTTGCAAATGATACAAAGATCTGCAACAGAGTTGATGCACAAGGTGGGGTGGAAATGATGAGAAGGGACTTGGCAAGGTTAGAGGAATGGTCAAATGTATGGCAGCTTAGATTCAATGCTAAGAAGTGCAAGGTAATGCACCTGGGAAACAAAACCCAGGGGAAGAGTACACAATGGGGGGTGAGATACTAACAATAACAAAAATGGAAAGGGACCTGGGGGTAGTCATATCAGATGACCTAAAGGTGGGCAAGCAATGTGAAAGGGCAGCAAGGAGGGCTGGGGTGATACTGGGATGCATAGGGAGAGACATCACCAGTAAAAAACAGGAAGCTATTATCCCTCTGTACAGACAGCTGGTGAGACCCATCTGGAGTACTGCATGCAGTTCTGGAGACCCAATCTCCGCAAAGACATAGACAGAATGGAAGCTGTCCAGAGGAGGGCAACTAAAATGGTGCAGGGTCTGCACCAGAAGACATATGAAGAGAGACTAGAGGAGCTTAATATGTGTAGCCTCGAGGAAAGGAGGGAGAAGGGGACATGATAGAAACTTTCAAGTACCTCTAGGGAATCAACAAAGTCCAAGAGGGTAGTATCTTTCAAAAAAAGAGGTGTGCAAGAACAAGGGGACACAATTTGAAGATAGAGGGGGCGGCTCAGAGGTAATTTAAGGAAGTATTTTTTCCAAGAAAGGGTTGTGGATGCATGGAACGGCCTTCCGGAGGAGGTTGTGGAGTCAAAAACAGTGGTGGAATTCAAGCATGCATGGGACAGTCATAAGGCAATTCTGGGAGGGGGGGTAGGAAGAAGTAGGCTGCTGGTTAACTAGGATCTGCAGCTTATCCATTAGGTAGGGAAATAGGCAGACTGGGTGGGCCAAGCAGTCCTTATCTGCAGCCAAATTCTATGTTTATATGTTTCTATAGTTCTATAGAGGGGAAAGGGAGGGAGCATAAACATTAAATAAAACATAACAAATTAGATAGAAAACCACTGGACAAGATAAGAAAAGAACAAATAGGATATAGAGTGGAAAAGGGCAGAAAATATATATATATTTTTTTACTTTTTTTTTTTTTGGGTGTTTTTATTTTAGGGAGTGCAGAGGAAGAAGACTGAGACTTGGAGAAGACAAATTAAAGAAAAATAAATTAGTTGCACTACTCACTTCCAACAAATTTGCCACTTCCGCCACCACCCCGACCCCCCACAATACAGCTCTACCAGGAGGTCCAAGACCTTCTTTGGTCCTCCTTTATTTTATCAAGGTCTCCCTGACCTCCTGGCAGAACTTGTCCGACTGCTGCCGGGTCCTTCCACCTCCATGCGCACTGTACCACCTCTTGAGTGCACGGCCTCCAGGTCCTCCATGCTGACAACCTGACCTGCTGGGAACTGCTACAGACTGTAAGGATGCCACTGCAGAATTAGGTGCAGCACATCAGCACCACCACTGAAGGGTGGGGGGTGTATCCCTCCTCCCGGATTCCAGCTGCTGTCTCCTGCTGCAACTACTGTGGCACCCTCTAGGCCACCGAATGCCTTCCTCCTGGTCGGCCCAATCGCTGCCTCCTGCTGCAGCTTCTTGCTGCTTGGAGGGCCACTCTGCAGCATGGTGGTGCTGCAGGTGGCTCCTTTTTCCACCCGTCCTACAGTGGGACCTTTTTCCTCCTCCTTACTTCTTTTCCACAAAGGTTGCAGATGACAACAGTGTCATCTGAAACCTTTCTGTAAAAAAAGGACAACACTAAAGAGACCTTTGGGGGCCTCTTCATCTGATGTCCCGGAAGGGGCCTCCTCATCTGAGACCTGCTACTGCTCTTGCTGGGGTGGGCACGGATTGCACATGCTCCTGGGGTGGGGCAATGGGCTCCTGCTGCTCTTTCTGGGTGTGGGGCACATGCTGCTGGGGTGCAGCGTGGTCCTGCTGCTGCTACTGGTGGGGGACTGCTGCTGCTGGGGGGCAACAGGGCACATGCTTATCTTGGGGGCTGCTTGGAAAACACCCGCCTGTTAAGGCAGACAGTAGATCCTCCTGGTGGCACCCCTGTCATTCTCCCCTTAGCTGTACTGCTTCTAGTCCCAGTCACCTTTTCCATTATAAAAAAAACCTAGAGAAAATAAATGAAAAGAAAGAAAAATACAGGGAGGGAGTCAAACACACAGAGAGACACACAGACATATAGACACACACACACACACAAAAAGATAAAAATATAACACTAAAGAAAAAGCCCTAACAGAAAATATTTACTTTTCAAAATAAAGTGTGGAAGAGATTACAAGCAAACAAACACTAACACTATATTTTTGGGAAAACAAGCTCTCCTGCATTCTCTGTCTCTCTCCTACTAGGTTGCAAAAACTCTAAAGGAAGTAGATTTAGTCTGGCTTCCTGCCTAAGTGCAGTCACCCATGTGACCAGCAGTGTGCTAGAGACAGTAAGTCATGTGACAAGCATTTTTTTCCAAATTTCGCCTGATACTAACGTACTGGCGTAAGCGATATTTACCGGCAAAATTGATGGTGAAATTTTGCCTTAAGGAGCCAATTTTGTAAAATGTTTTACACTGCGAAATTTACGATTTTACTGGAATTTCATTGGCGAAATAACATTTTGCTGCATTCCTAGGCACCAGGGAGCAGCTCTACTTCTCCAACTGCCAACATGGATCTTGGCTGCAGTGGATCCAGCGGCCAGTAGGATTGCCTGGAGTATGCCGGGGTTCTTCTCAGTGATAATTACACAGTGCAAGGCGGCCTGTACTATTCCTCTTGGGCAGAGTTAACATGCTGAATATTGCCCTCACCGGAATTCCTCTGTACCTGTCCCTCTCCCCGTCCACTGCATACATTATTTGTTTGCATGTACGCTAGCCCTTTTAGTACCTGCCAAAGCCTCCTTTGAATATTACGTTGAGGCACAAACCCCAAGCAAACATGGAGTAATTACTTGCCAACTGGGCAACATTTGAATATCTGGCCCTGACATTTATCTGTGGTTTGTTTGTTTTTTAACTACCTCATTGTTTTATTAACTGAGTTTTTGCTTTTTTACATCTTTGATTGAACCAAGTCTGAACCAAATCTACCCAATTTTTGCACATTTAACTTGCTTATATAAAAGCGGTGAAAGTAATTTAGTCAATGTATCATATACCTTCAAACAATTTACTGGATTGGTTACATCCAATATTTCTGATTTTTAGTTCTCAGCCTGTCCACTTGACAATGTTAGGGATATTTTATTATTTCTTCATTCATCATATTTCTTGTGTTATAATTAGTTTTTATTGGATTTTCACATAAACAAAAACCAAAATGTGCAGCTAACCAGCTTACAGTCAATACCTTATATATACAAATAGGAAATCTTGCAGTATAATGATACACAAATAATGGAGTTTGCCCTTTAAGGGGCAGACCAGGTTGTCCCCATGCACCCCTTCCCTGTTGGTTAAGATGGTTATGCTCAGAAGAGGAGGGGAGAAGGAAGGGGAAGGGATATGGGATAGAACAATGGCTAGGCAACAGGAAGGGGAGGGGCAAGTGGAGGTACATAATGGACAGCACAGAGGGGCTCAGCCACTTTTTGCTGGAGTTTTGATCTTTTGGAACTGCAGCACGTCGGATTGGTAGATTAATTGGAAGGTTGGTACAGCAAGGAAAGAGGTAAGGAGAAACAAACAGTATGGTACAAGTGTTGAGTTTAAAAAAAAAAGGCAACAAAAGAAAGAAAGCGTGAGAAGAGAAGAGAATGTAGAACCTGAAAGATAAGGTAGAAGGGCAGGGGGATTTGGCTGTGATGTGAAGATTTTGGGATGCAGCACGTGGCAGAAGGCTTGAGTTTGCAAGGAGGATCAGTCATGGTATCAATAGCATTTATAGGTGCAAGGCAGAAGTAAAAGACAGAATTAAAAAAAAAAAAAGAGTTGTGTTTCAGCAGAGAAATTAAGGCATAGTCCAGTACAGGGTGCAGCTATGTGGTAATTACGAGTGTGAGACACAGTAGAAAAAAAAAAAAAAAGGCAGGCTGGTAACAGCAGGAGCTTCAGGTTGTGATTGCAGGCAGCAGTGGCTGCTTCGGAGAGCAAGGATATATTGCAGCAGGAAGGTATGGAGAGAAGAGAAGTGGCGAATTAAGGAGGGTTTTCGAGCTCTTGAGGTGAAAGGAGGATGCAAGGGTTTTTGAAGGACAAAGGATTTGTGCAGCTGGACAGTGGTGGCGTTTGTAAATGGGGACCGGAGGAAACATGTGGAGGGGCCTGGTGGAACGGCCCTGGAAGAAAGGGAGGTTTCTAAAAGGAAAACTGGGACATATGGCTTAAGAAAAGGAGCGGGGCGGGGTTGCAGTAAACAGGGGCTCTGGACAGACAGCTGGTGGCTCAGGGGGCCTGGAGACCGCAGGGGGGTAGGCACTGGAGGCCTGAACAGGAGGGTCAGGCACGAAGATGGAGCAATGGCGGATGCGGGAGGCCACGCGGGCATGACGTCACATGCTGCGCATAGGCCACAGTGAAGGGGAGCTATGGGTGAGGGTGGGGGCCTAGATGGTGACAAGCAGTAGAAGGTAGGGTGGGGGGGAGATTGGGAGAGGGCAGAAAAGAAGGAGCCTGCACAGAGCACGTGATGACATCACATGCTGCAAGACCACATGGTTCGGGACAAAAGGCTTGGTGAAAGCGGAGGCAAGCGATGGCACCAACTATAAAAAGGGAGACAGGACAATGTGCACTGGGGGGGAAAGGCACAGAGAAAGAGGGGGAGGTCCAGAGCTTCAATGGAAGACAGGGGTGGAAACAAGAAAGGAAGCACCGGCAGCCGCAAGGGCATGATACCAACAGGGAGTAGGGCTGGAAAAGTGGGAGGCTGGGCTTCGGTTCAGGAACCTGGAAGGCGTGGGACAAAGGGGACAAGGCCTAGGATGGGCCGGGAAGGGCATCATGCACTGGAATTTGGGCCTGAAAAGAGCTCACCATTCAGCATGGGTACACAACGCTCCCGAGGATGAAGGCATTATACCAGAGAGTTGCTGTTTTGTGTAAAGCTAGTTGACAATGCAGTGCATCTAAATTAATGGAGAGTTACACTTATGACCAGAAATGGATACTGAGGCCAGACCTACTTAGAAAGCAATGACAGAAGAGTTACAGTACACATAAGTCTAAAAACAGACATTTATGCAGGCCTCACAGCAACAGAGCCAGAGTTACAATGAGGTCTCCAAATGGATGTTGGTGCTGGCCCATCACATACAGCAGTAAAGGCAAAGCTACACAGACCTGAAATAACCAATGATGCATGCCACTCAAGACACCAGTGGAGGCAGAATTACACTGAGATCTGGAAATGGATGATGATACAGGTCAGACAGTAACAGAGCCAGAGTTAGAATGAAGCCACAGATGGTTGTTGATGCCAGCCCATCACACAGCAGTAGAGGCAGAGTAAGACATGTGGGCCAGAAACAAATAATTATGCATGCCCATTCAAGACACCATAGGAGGTAGAATTACACAGAGGTCAGGAAATGGATGATAATATGGGCCAGACAACAACAGAGCCACATATAGAATGAAGCCCCCAAATGGATGTTGGTGATGGACCTTCACAAACAGCAGTAGAGGCAGAATCACGCTGTCATTCTGAAACAATGATGCATGCTTACCCCAGACATCAGCAGTGGCAGAGTTACTATGACTCCAAAACAGACATTTACTCCAGCCTAGCCCATATAACAGTGAAAGCATAGTGACACTGATACAACAAAACAAATGATGACCATCAAGGCAGCATTAAAGTAGGACACTAAGATAGTTGTTGATGCTGACCACACCTAGACAACAGTGGAGGGAGACTTACATTGAGGGACTGAAATAAACTGCTGGCGCTGGCCAAGCCCAGATGACAGTAAAGGCAGAGTTACACTGAGGCCCTAAAACAACTGCATGTGCTAGCTCATCCCTGGTGACACAATTGGCAGTTTCATTTAGGCAATAAAACAAGAGAGACAGAGTTTTAGAAAACAAACAAACAAAAAAAAAGTGTGCACACATTCAAGCAAAGCACACTAATGATAGATCAACCTGACAAATGCTCAAGCACAAAATGTTTGGGGACTTTTCTGAGTCAGTCACTACCTGCATATTTGTTCACCTGTATTCTGCTGGAATTCATCATCAAAACTGAGCACAACAGCCATTTGTGTCTTGGTCAGGTAATCCCACCAACAGCGACTTTTTGACAGCGAGGTCCCTATCAGCGACTACAGTGTCACGCCACTGTAGGGAACCTGGCATTGCCTGTTGGGGTCCTGCACCCCCCAATCAGCTTTTACTCAGAGTTGATTATCCTAAGTGGGGGGATTATGGGGGATGCAGCCCCCCCCCCCCGAGTGGGGGGTTCTGGGGTGAAGCTCCCTTTAAAAAAAAAACTTAGTGCTAGTGGAAACTGGCAGCCAACTGCAAATTGTGGTCAACCTGCCGATTTTGCTGTCAGGGCGTTTGACAAAAATTTTGGCGAATACCCATTGTGGATCCTCTTGGTCATACACTTATCATTGGTGTGCTTTGTGTGAGTGTGTACGTGCTTTTTTTTTTGTTCTGTTTTCTGTTCTAAGTTGTTACCACCATGCACCACGTACTGTTTAAGCTGCTCAGAAGTTTTAAAAATTAGGCAGTTTCATTAAGGTCTGGAAACATCTGCTGGTGCTGGTGTATCTCAGATGACAGTGGAGGCAGAGTTACATTGAGGCCCCGAAAAAGCTGTCGGTGCTGGCCATGCAGAGATCACACTGTATGCAAAGTTATAATAAGGCTTTAAAACAATTGCTGCTGCTGGAAAAGCTTAGATGACAGTTGAGGCAGAGATACATTGATACCCCGCCCATGGAGGCAGAGTTACATTAAACCCCTGAAAGAACCTTTGACACTTGGCAAGCCAAGATGGCAGAGGGTGCAGCATTACTGTACCTTGAGTTTCTGAAACCACTGCTTGTGCTCCCCCATCAAAGATAACAGTGTAGGCAGAGCTAAATTGAGGCCCTAGAACAACTTCAGGTACTGACCAAGCCTTAATGACTGTGAAATCAGTTACACTGATGCTCTGAAACATCTGATTATACTGGGACAGCCTTGATGGCAAGGGAGTAAGAGTCACATTGAGCATCAATAAAATGCTTGTGCTGGCCCAGACCAAAAGGCACTAAGGTAGAGTTATACTAAGGCCCCAAACAACCACTCATGTTGTCCAAGCATAGATAGCTAAGAAGGCAGAGTTACACTAAGGTTCAGAAATAACTGCTGGTGCTCCTAAATAACTGCCGATGGTGTCCCCATGCTCAAATGACCGTGTAGTGCCCCATAGTAGCAGCATCTTGGGGCCCTACAGGGAACATGACAGCCAGGGATGCAGACTGGGGGCAGCATTTTGCTCAGGGAACCCAGGTATCAATAAGAGCATACCATGTATAGACATATATACTCAGGGACCATTGAATTATATTTGGGACCTCTGGGTATAGTGTTGGATAAGGGAGAGACACATTCAGACATAATTTGACTATCTTGCCACCAAAACCCTTTCAGAAAGCCACAACATCCCCAGCACAAGCCAGAATTTAAACATTTAAATCAATTCATTTCCTGGTTGCCTGCTCTTTAGAAGTTCCCACATGGGCATCAAATGGTACTTTAACCATGTGCTGGGACATCCGCATCAAAAGAAAATTCTGCTATTCTTAAAATACATCACTCTATGTGTATAATCAAATCACATTCTGTACTGGTGTGTTGTGATTTCTTCTGAGTTAGAATGTTACTGCTTTTAATTTTTAGTCAAACAATAGGTGCAGAAAGTGTGTGCCTCACTCGTGTTCCACTTGGCAATCCATACAATTAACAAGAGGGTCAGAAAGAGATTGCCTTCTTAAAGAAAATTTTAACCCCCCTTCCACAGATTTTATGTGGAAAACACTGGCATGTGAGAGAAACCCATCACAGCTCATGTAAGTAATCACTTGGTAGGATTTTCAAAAAGGTGGGCTCAGTGTATGTATTCATATTTCAGATGCTTGCTGCATCCACGTAGACATATCTGAATGTATGCATTCTATTCAAATACATTTGAATGTATTTGCAACATTTCCAGCAGCTTAAGACAATTTCAATGGGAAATACAGGGCTTGTATCCTTTATTGGATGGAACTTCAGAATTTTGTGGCCAACTTTTTGTGTTCTAACTTTCGGGACAGAATTCTGCTGTTGCATTTGGAAAACAGATGCACATGGCTGAAAATCTCCCCCAGTGTGTTTATGTTACTATATGCTTACTTTATGTTTGTAGTATTTGGTGGGCAATAACATGGCCACTGGGCCAAAGATCATTTTCCAATGTGTCTCTTTAGACAAACAAAATTATATCATATTATGATACTTTGCATTATAAAATGGACTTTGGAATCCAGCAATCCTATTGGCTAGTACATCTTCAGAGCTGTTTCCTTATCAGAAGAAATACTAGCCAACCAGCACTACCATCCATTCCTCAGCCCCATAACAGCAAGGAATCAGTGAGCGGTGCCAACCGCGAGCAGAAACACAGACTGGCACAGCTCACCACAGCAACAGTGGGAAACAAGATTATGTAAAAAACTTCAGCTAGTTCAAAACCAGAATCCAGACAATACATAGTCAGTCTATGCATGGTCACCTTCCTATACATGCCATAAATGTTTGCTGTTTGCTTATTTTCTTTTACTAACAGTGCCGGTTTCTGACAGCTGTCCGCTTCACCAACCTCCAAGCCGACCACAAAACCGAAAGTCAGTCCTCAGTGCTCCACTCACTGAGCTGTCGGTTCTACAAGTTAAAAACCTGGCATATGTCCCATTTCCCTCAAATAAAAAAAAAACGCTAGGTACCATACCGAAAGTATCACGTCAGTAAATGTGACCACAGTGCTGACCGCGATCTCAAGAGCTCACAGAAGAATCAGAAGTAGCTGTTCAGTGGCCGACTCGCTCACTCAACTGTGTTCAGCAAATCAAAATAAAAGTCTCTCCTCTTTTCAAAGCACACACAATGCTAAACATGAAAAAGAAAACCACACACAGACACACAAAAAAACATAAATTAAATCTCGGGTGGGGGGGGGCGTCTAAACTGTCTTCTCAGCGGGCTCACTCAAACTTGTTAGGAAATGACCTTCACAGACTGTCTGTACCAAACCAGCTAGTCACTGTGCCCCTGGGGTATGTGAAGAGGGAGAGGGAGAGAACAGCACTGCATTACCAGTGTATGAACATTTGGAAGACAACCTTATCAGTATCTGTATGTATGTGGGCGTGGAGGGGGTTGCACCATGCAGTGGACATCACAAACCACAACAACTACAGAAATACAGGGACTATTTTACTACTTCACTTATTAAAACCTAAATTTTAAAATATTTTACTCTTTTTTTCTTAAATATTTATTTGAGAGCCCATTTTGTAAGTGCAATAGTGTGGGTTATCTCTTGATAAGAGCATGCCCAAGTGCATAAGGCACTTTGTGCAAGCGCCTCATGACTTATAGCATACTGGGCATGCTCTCGTCAGGAGGCAACCCACACCTCATCTTGTGTTATTGCTTGCTAACAAGGAGTCACTGAAGTAGAAATGTGGTTTGTGCTGACAGTTATATTCAGAAACAAGAGTTGCATCACAAAATCTCCCTTTGCTTCTTACTTTTTATTTTCTCTCTGCTCTCTTCATTTCCTTCCCCCTTCACAGGAGCTGTGCCTTGTCTCTTTCATTGGAACAAGATTCCTGAATACTTAGCATTTCTTTCATTTTAATTCTAATTACATATTATTAACAATTACATTTTAAGCAAAACATCACACTGAAGATTCTTTGTTGAAGAATGATGAAAGGCAAGCTGGCATTCTCCTGAGATGTGTGCTTGCTGAGAGAGGAGAGGAGGACAACTGGGGAGCCATTATAATACTTAAAACGGTTGTCAAAATGCTCCATTGCATGCATCAACCATCAATAAACAGAAGGCTCTGAATAGTTCAAAGATGTTATTTGAAAAGCAAGCAGTTTAGTTAGTAATTAGTATCGCATATAGATCAAGACCCAGTGAACTTCATGGGGATCAGATTTGACAGCATTTTCAAATGTGTGTATCATGTTTCTGACATGGACAAGTGACATCCATACAGATAGACCACATAAAGGTGGTTAACCTCTGGATGTGATTACTACAACTTGCATGAAAATGACACATGCATCAGAATTTTGATGCATGCAGAATTTTTCTGAAATTACATAAATTGACACAAATGGATCCACATCAAATCACTTACATCCAACACAGTGTGGTAAAACACTGTGCAGTAAACACATTGACCACAACAAACCTTGCTGGACAAAGACAGTGAAAGTATTCTGTAAGGGAGCACACTTGTCACCAGTCCCACAGCA
Organism: Neoceratodus forsteri; assembly: GCA_016271365.2. Taxonomy (NCBI): domain Eukaryota; kingdom Metazoa; phylum Chordata; order Ceratodontiformes; family Ceratodontidae; genus Neoceratodus; species Neoceratodus forsteri. Next base: position 1,093,714,267 of record CM057458.1, read on the forward strand.
TGTATACACAATCACCGTGGCTCACAGTCTGGGGTGGGAGACAGAGGAATCTGTACACCAGCTCTGGGGGTGAAGCTTGAAGAGGGGGAGTAGCAGGCACAACACTGGCCAAAATGATAAGAGCTGCTGCAAGCGACCCATGTCTGCTGGGTGTACCAAGTGCATTCACATACATCACTCTATCCTCCATGCCACACTGCCAGCATGGCACAACAGCACACAGTAGCAGACTGCAACTTTTAGAATTCAACTGTGCTATAACATCTGCGCAGATAAAGTAAACCACACACATGATAGGCAGCCCGCTGTGGTATGTCCCTTAGCAATTCTACCTTTGCACGCTTTACAGAACAATATTCTACAGTTACAATTGAACCCATGGACATGACATGGGTTCTTTACGAATGCATCAAGATGCTTGAAACTATACCTCACACATCCCTACCCATTTGTTGGGACATGGCATGTGACCAAAATATGAATGTGAATGTGGCAGTTTTACTTTGAAAATGCCAGGCTCTGAGTCCAATCCAGGTCCAACTGAAAAACTATGATTTGTGTGTGGATGTTGTGTTTAATTGTTTAACTTACTGAATTATTACCGCAAGCTTACATTGTCTCTTTTAAGCTTTGTGTTATAACTCAAGTGCATTTCTTGTAGTATGTCTGACTGCATGCATATGTCAGGCTGTGGATAATTAATTAATAGTGTTGCTCTCACCAACACAGTCACAGAAGAGCTCTCATGCAGTTTGGGATCAGTGACAGAGGACAGGCAAATTCTCATTAACTGCAGTACTTACAGTACATACAGAGGTCTGCTGTGATTGTGTAAGTGAGGGAGAAGGAGAAGTACTGTAGCACAGGAACAGAATCACTAAAAATAAATCCTCCATTGTTTAGCATATTTTCATTTTCATTTATTTTGAAAACAGGATGAAGGAGGTATTACAGATCAACCATTGAACCGAAGCTCATTTACCATGGAGTCTTGAGTTTATGTCCATTAAAATATTCAGTATCAACACAGAATCAGAGAAATGTGCATGCACTCATTAACACTGTAAGCAATGTGCTTCTCAGTATTTCACAAAGCTGAAGGGAGACAATATAAATGTGTGGTAATTCAGAAAGCTAAAGAATACAACAATAACATCCAAACTAAAATGTGGATTATCAGCTGGACCTTGGTTGGACTCTAAATCTGAGGCTTATGAAGTTCATTGGGTCTCAATCCATACAAATAATTAAACTGTTGCACACTTTTGTAATAGCACCTTTGTAATATTTCATGGCCTGCTGTTTATTGGGGGTAATTGAATGTGATGGGGTAATTTGTTTTCTGAGTTATATTCTAAAAATGATTCCTCATTTGTCCTCTCCTCTCAGTAAGCTGACGTAAAACAAAATCTCAGGCTAACTCCAAAATAATTTTATCTTAGATAAGAAAATCATAAAACATGCAGTATTATGGTTCAATATAACATAGGCAGTGAATGCACAATGTGTATCTGAATATTTAGCAAAAAACAGATGCTTAGGAGCAGTCAGGAATAATTATACTGCACTATGTGTTAGGGTACAGTATTCAATCCGCCAACAGTCCCTGCACCAGTGATCCTCACGAGTTATGGCTGCTGGGAAGGATGGCACCACAGCTGGTTCCCTGCATCCATGGGCAAGGATTCGGTCCTCCTCCCCCGTCACAATAAAATGCTGGTGACATGACCTCCTAAGTCCTAGAATGATATGAGAACAGAACATGTGCCACATTCATACCCCTGCAGGCATCTTCATTATGCTGTGCATGTACAGTACTCTAGTCTCACAGCCATAATTGTATGATGTAATAAATGTCAGTAAAAGATCTCTACTAATGTGTAACAGGTTAATGACATCCCAGAATCTCTCCTCGGTGTCTCTGTAATTCCCCTCACTACCCAGCTAGGTGGATGGAAGAGATTTCTCCAGCACAGTGCTCAGTATCTCGAGTGTGGCAAGTGAAACTTCTGCGTGTACCCCATTTTATGTTTGCACATTTCAATTTCAGTGTGTTATCTCTGACTTCATGGCACACTCAGACTGCCATTTTTTTTATATGCATTTTTATAAATGTCTGTACATTTGTGTATGTATGTGCAAGGCTGTACAATATTTTAAAGTATAGTGACATATTTATTGGATTGTACAGTACATTTTTAGTACTTTATATTTGGACAGTATCATACATGGACTTATCCAGCTATGGCTTGTGAGTGTGACCCGAGGTTTCAACTGTGGTGCAGTTCCCAAGTACTGTACAGCTCTTCTCTAGTCTGTAAGTAGCGGTGGGTAAAGTGGGCTCAATTTGCTCCACAAAATGATTTGCAGAGTGAAGGAAAATTCACGGAGTACTCCGCAACGTGAAGCAGAGTAATTTGTGTTATGGTGGGTAACGTGAAGTCCTTTGAAAACAATGACTTTGCATTACTCCGCCTTCCCAGACCACTATGCCACCAATTTTAAAGGTGCAGTGCAGTGAAAACAATGTACTTTGCCTCACTTTGCCTTGTTTTTAAGCTCCAAAGGCGAATTTTGCAGTGACTCATGAGATTTCAGGTCACATGGGCTCTAGATTGTTCTGCAAAGCCTCAGTTCTGGGTAGTGTGTGTAGGAAGCTATAGGAGACAGTCTGCTCTGAGAGCTCTCTGTGATTCAAACCTTCTAAAAGCTGTTAAAAGCCTTTTGAGTAATTGTTTTTGCCCAAACTTTAGTTCATCGATTGTAGGAAACCTCCTGTGCTCATATCATCGAGTGTTTATTGTTTGTGTGTGGATTTTGAATGTTAATGTTCAACATTGAGTCTGCGAGTAAGAGACAGTGAAAGTGTGCTTCGGGAGGGGTGTATCTGTGGTGTTGGCAGATTTAAGTTGGAGAAATAGGGAGCTCTTTGTTTTTTGGTTATATTTTTGTTATATTACTGACTGTGTTAATGTACACCAGTAATATTGTCAGTAATTGTTGACATTTTTTTTTCTGATTGTGTGTTGTGCGGATCTGGTGCAGATTTCATAATTTCAAGTTGTTTAAAATACGTTGTATAGTACTGAAGTTTTCAATTTGCTACACATTACTTGTAGACACATTGTGTGTGTGTGTGAGTGTGTATGCAGTGTGTGATTTCAAATAATACACATTTTATTGTGCCACAGTGTAACTGCAGGTGCAGCAGTGTGAACCTGCTATCCACTGCAGCTATGTGATTTTGTACTGCCATTGTGGTATCTTTTCTTTGTTTTGCTGATTGCACTGCCATAAAAATCTGCAATCAATGCCCCCCCCTCAATTGGCAAAAGGAATTATTTTCCAGATTGGATTGTTTGTAACTTCAGCACCACTGGTTAGTTAAGGTGTTGTTGAACTTGTGACTTTGCATCTGTATCTGTTGCTGAAGACATAGATGTTTTTTGGCTTCACATCCAGCGTCCTCCCACCCAGAGTGAACATTCCAAAATCTAAATTTGTTTAGAATATTGTTGTTGATCCCCCAAAATGCCCACAAAGAGACGTGCAAGCAAAGCTGTTTTTCACCATGGCACTGCTGCCAATGGTAAGATTGTCTGTGGGCATGGTAGTACGCAGATGGAAAAGTGCATTGCTGATGTGAGGAAAGGTATTTCTCCTGCAATGTTTTTTACAGCCCAATCAGTAGATTCAATCATAGTTGGAGGAGATGATGTTGTCCCAGCCAGTGGTGCTAGTGCAGTTGCTGGTTGTGGTATGAGTATTGCTGCCTCAAGTTCCACTTCTGACCAGTTTACAGTGTCCAAAAATATAGTGGAGTTTGAAGCAGTGCGAGTGAGTGGCAGTGTAGATGATGTCATACTTCCCAGTAACGTCTCAGTAACTGAACATGAGGATTCTGATCATCATGTCAACAATAGCAGACAATGTCACATTTCTTCCACTGTGGTTCAGGTCACACATTTGCCATGCAGTGATTCACAGTGTGGTGAAAAAATATCAGGTGATGTTGGTGTTGATGATGATGATGATGATGATGATGATGATGATGTTGCTGTGGTTGCAACATACAGTCCTCTTGCCAGCATCCAAGCAGAAGATGTGGATGTGGGTGATGTTGATGAATATGATGATGATGATGTTCCTCATTTGGGAACCGGAGAAAAGAAATTCAGGTGGCTGTGTCTGGGTCTGTTTACATTAATCCCCTATAAAAGTTGTGATTTACCAGTTTCAGTTGATGGTGATGATAATGCAGTAATAATGATAGGTAGTCGTGGTGGTTAGTTGCAGTCCAAGGGTGTCCTGCCCGAAAAATCAAGTAAGACACACCCAACTTCATGGCTTAAAAAACAGAGTCCAATAAGCAGCATCAGTGACATGTTAAAACTAGAGCATCACAATCCCTTGTTTGGGATTTTTTTGTGCAAGATGCAAATGATGAGTCAGTTGCAATTTTCCAGGTTTGCCATGCGCGTGTGAGTCGAGGTAAAAAGGGGAGCCATCTAGGCACAGGAGGACAGCATATGCATCTTAAAAACAGGCACATGGCACCATGGGCCCAGCTAATACCACAGTGGGGCATTCACCCTCATCATCAACCATAATGAGCATGTTATCCCCTTCCATGACTGTTAAATCAACTAGGAAATTAAATGTGTGCAGTAGTGATGAAATAAGAGCAAAGGATTACTACAGGCATAATGAGGTGGAGGAGCATAATGATTCTGAAATGTTGTCCATTGCCGGTGAGAGTAGCAGATTTGGTGGTGGTGGTGAATTCAGTATGTCTAGTGCAAGTGATACATTAACCCAGGTTGGTAAATCTGGCAAAATAACTACATTTGTGAGTTTATCATCATCATCATCACCTGTGCAACCATCTTCATCAAACGTCCACACTCCACTCCCTGCCATTCGCAGAGCAGAACCATTTGTCATCACAGCCCATGTAAAATGTTTAAGTCAGCCCATGTTACAGAGTGTTTTTATGCATAAGCTGAAGTACCCACCCAATCATATAGTGTCACATAAACTTAATGCTGCTGTACTGAAATGCTGGCAATTGATCTTTTGCCCTTCTCCTTTGTGGAGAATTCTGGGTTCCAGCAGTTTGCTGCACATGCCTGTTCAAAATGGAATGTCCCATCCAGGACATACTTTTAGACCCGTGCTGTCTCCAAGTTGTACCATACTGTGTCCGACTCTGTAAGACATGCCATTCAACATTCCTCCTCCCAATTCATCCATTTAAGTATGGATATGCAGACAAGTGGCAAAACAGTGGGGTGTTCATATTTGTGTATAACTGCACATTGGACCCAGGTGCTGGGTGTTGTTTGTGCTGGGTAGTGTGAATAATCAGTGCAGTAAGGTGCAGTGTCGTGGTAGCAATCTTCCAGGAATTTGACAGCATGCTACGATTGCTATGAGCAATGTGACCTGTTCACACACTGGTTAAAACATGTTGGACTTGGTACTGATGGAAATTGACAAGTGGCTGAACCCCCTGGCCCTGAGAGCTGGGTACATAGCAAGTGACAATGGGTCAAATGTGGGGAAATGCATCACAAATGGTGGCTTTGTTTGTGTTCCATGAATGTCCCACTGTTTAAATCTTGTGGTGCAGGAGTTTCTGCAGCACCCTGATGTAAAGGAAATGCTGGCAGTTGCATATCGTACTTTTCTCACTTTTCACGATCTGCAAAGGCCCGTGACCAACTTCCGCAGTTGCAGATCTGAAACAGCCTCCCTCAGCACCGCTTGAAGCTGAAAGTTGTCACCTGGTGGAACTCCACTTTATACATGGCAAAGAGGTTGTATGAACAATACAAAGCCATCTCAGAATATCTTGTCATGCATACTAGCAGTGACAGGTCCGGGGCCTCCATGTCTATGATGACTGAACAGTGGCACCTCATGGACTCTGTAATACCAATTTTGCGACCTTTTGAACATGCCACACAGGCAGTGAGTGGTGAGTCTGCCTCCATTAGCCAATGAATTCCACTGCTGCGGATGCTGAGGCAGACATTGGTGAATGTACAGCATAGCCTTGATGTTGCCGGAGACAGAGCTAGCTGTATGTTGCTGAAACACATGCTGACAGTATTCAACCAGAATCATCATATCTTGAGCATTCAATGTAGTTACAGCTTTGCAATAGCAACAATGGTGGACCCATGATACAAAAGTGGAATTGCTTCAGTACTGGAAGAAGGGCCTAAAGAGGAAAAAAATGTTAATGGGCAACTGGTGCGCTTGGTTCATGGGGCACAGTCAATTGTTCCACTCCACAATCCATACACCATTCTTGGGGAGCATAGCTCCCCTATGGATGCACCCGCAGAGAAGACTGATGACAACTGTCACAAGGGAGGCCCACAGGAAGGAGACAGAGGTCACCACAGGGAAAGGAAGCAGCTCCTGGTGGGGGACTCAATTATTAGGGATATAGAATTGGGGAGCTGGGAAAACTGAAGAAAGGTGCCTGCCTGGTGCCATGGCTTGAGGGACAGGAAGCGCATCCTTAGGATCACGAGAACAGCTGCAAGGGAGTCTGAGCTGGACGTAATTGTCCACCTAGGGACAAATGACTTGGCTCATCATGAGATTAGAGCAGTGCAGGAGGACATTGCAGAGTTGGGGAGGGGCCAAGACAAGTAGCACACACAGTATCCTTCTCCAGAGGTGCTGCCTGTCAAAGGCATGGGGAGGCAAGGGTAATTAGCACCATGCAGTTTAATGAATGGTTGAAAAATGGTGTGGAGCACAGGGTTTGGCTTCATTGGGGACTGGGGCTCCACCTGGAGGACACCAGCCTATACTGGCAGGATGGTCTGCATCTGTCCAGGAAGGGAACAAGTCTTTTGAGCAATCGGTTTAAATGCTTCATTTGCAAGCTTTTAAACTAGTCTAAGGGGGAGTCACTGACAAGCAGCAGGAAAATCCCAGACTCTCCCTACAAAACAGGGTACTAAATGAGAAAAAGACTGAGGTAGAATGGTCAGTGGGGGATGCTGCAACAGAAGGTAAAGCCATCAAAAAATGGAGAGCAATGAGTACCAATCCCCAGAGTCTGGGTAACAAGCTTCCTGAATTAGTGGCCTTGATGGAGGAGGAACAACTGGATATCGTGGCAGTCACAGAAACATGGTACACACAAACCATGACTGGGACATAAACATACCAAGACACTATCTACAGGAGGGACAGGGAGGGTAAAGAGGAGGAGGAGTAGTTCTTTACATAAGAGAAGGAATAAAAGCAACAGAACAAAAGGGTAAACAGGGAGGAGAAGAAGCACTGTGGGTAAATTTGGAGACAGGCAATGGCACCACAATCCGCACAGGGGATGTATACAGACCCCCTTCTCAGGGGGAGGAAATGGACAAGGAAATGATAGAAAGTATACTTAGAATGCAGACTAAGGGGAGATATTGCTGATGGGTGATCGGAATATGCCAGATGTTAACTGGAGTGCAGTTGCAGCTGCCACTTCGAAGAGTGCAGTTATTCTAGATGCCCTACAGGGGATATGCCTTAGACAACTAGTACTGGAGCCCACTCAAGAGGGAACAATATTAGACTTGATTCTCTCAAATGGATATGGAGAGAGGATCACAGATGTAGAAGTGGGTAGCCATCTGGGAACTAGCGACCATCGAACAGTATGGTTCCAATAAACACAGCAATAGAGTCAAGTCATACAAAGACAAAAGTACTGGACTTTAGGAGGGCTGACTTTGCCAAAATGGGTGAGTGCCTAAGGAATGCACTAGCAAATGGGCAGGAAGGAGGGGTGGAGGAACAATGGGGAATAATAAAAACTGCCATCACAGAGGTAACGAGCCTTTGTGTGAAGCAAATAAACAAAACAAAACGATGTGAGAAACCACTATGGTTCTCAAAGGAAGTGGCAGTGAAGGTTCAAGAGAAAAAGAAAGCATTCAGGAAGTACAAACAGTCACAGAAGGAGCAGGACAGAGAACTGTATCAGTTAAAGCAAAAGGAGGCTGAGAAGGCAGTCAGAACAGCAAAGGCCCAAACCGAGGAAAAGATAGCCAACTCAGTTAAGAAGGGGGATAAAACCTTTTATAGGTACATCAGGGAGTGAAGGAAGACCAAGGGAGGGATAGTGAGGCTTAAAAAAGGGGAGGAAGGGTAGGCAGAGGGAGACTGTGAAAAGGCAGAGATACTAAACAAATATTTTTGCTCAGTATTTACAAATGAAGAGGGGGAGGTACATAAAACAAACAGTAGAAACACTCTGGATACAGAAGTTGATTCCAGCCCATTTACAGAAGAAAGGGTTCTGAAAGAATTCTTAAAACTGAAGGTGGACAAAGCAATGGCGCCTGATGGGATTCATCCCAGAATTCTAAAAGAGCTAAGGGTAGAACTAGTGACACCACTGACTACCCTTTTTAACAAATCGTGGGAGGATGGGGTGGTACCCGAGGACTGGAGGATGGCAGATGTGATTCCCCTTCACAAAAGTGGGAACAAGGTAGAGAAGCAGGAAACTACAGACCTGTTAGTTTAACCTCAGTGATAGGGAAAATGATGGAATCACTTCTGAAGGAAAGAATTGTCGAGTATCTAGAGGCCAGAGGGGCACAGAACCCAAGGCAGCATGGATTCACAGCGGGAAGGTCATGCCAGACGAATCTGATAGATTTCTTTGATTGGGTGACCAAAGTAGTAGATCAGGGAGGGGCTGAGGACATGGCCTACCTAGACTTTAGCAAAGCAGTTGACACAGTCCCACACAAAAGATTAATATACAAGTTAGCCAGCCTGGGAGTGGGTCCCAAGATGACAGCGGCTAAAGAATTGGCTAGAGAATAGGACAAAGAGAGTAATAGTAAATGGAGTCCACTCAAAAAGAAAGGAGGGTTACTAGGGGGTACCACGAGGGTTCAGTATTAGGACCGGTCCTCTTCAATGTCTTTATAAGTTACATTGCAGAAGGACTGAAGGAAAAGTATGTCTCTTTCAAATGACACAAAGATCTGCAACAGAGTTGATGCACAGGGTGGGTGGAAATGATGAGAAGGGACTTGGCAAGGTTAGAGGAATGGTCAAATGTATGGCAGCTTAGATTCAATGCTAAGAAGTTCAGGTAATGCACCTGGGAAACAAAACCCAGGAAACAGTACACAATGGGGGTGAGATACTAACAACAACAAAAATGGAAAGGGACCTGGGGGTAGTCATATCAGATGACCTAAAGGTGGGCAAGCAATGTGAGAGGGCAGCAAGGAGGGCTGGGGTGATACTGGGATGCATAGGGAGAGACATCACCAGTAGAAAACAGGAAGTTATTATCCCTCTGTACAGACAGCTGGTGAGACCCCATCTGTAGTACTGTGTGCAGTTCTGGAGACCCAATCTCTGCAAAGACATAGACAGGATGGAAGCTGTCCAGAGGAGGGCAACTAAAATGGTGCAGGGTCTGCACCAGAAGACATATGGAGAGAGACTTAAGGAGCTTAATATGTATAGCCTCGAGGAAAAGGGGGGGGGACATGTTAGAAACGTTCAAGTACCTCAAGGGAATCAACAAAGTCCAAGAGGGTAGTATCTTTCAAAAAAAGAGGTGTGCAAGAACAAGAGGGCACAATTTAAAGATGGGGGGGCAGCTCAGAGGTAATTTAAGGAAGTATTTTTCACAGAGGGTTGTGGATGCATGCAACGAGCCTTCAGAGGAGGTTGTGGAGTCAAAAACAGTGGTGGAATTCAAGCATGCATGGGACAGTCATAAGGCAATTCTAGGGGGTGGGGGTAGGAAGAAGTAGGCTGCTGGTTAACTAGGATCTGCAGCTTATCCAGTAGGTAGGGAAATGGGCAGACTGGGTGGGTCAAGCGGTCCTTATCTGCCATCAAATTCTATGTTTCTATGTTTCACAGAAGTCACGTGCCTAGGTCAGCAAACCTCAGCAGCATAATCAGGCTGAAGATGAACCTGGAGGAGTATCGAGCATATCCTGTAAGGGGAAGGGGACTGCAGTTCCAGGTGGTCTGTTATCCAGAGCGGTTGGTGTCAACCCACTTTGGGAGACTATGTCACAAGTGGGGATTTGTGACATAAATGATTCGTGAGAACAGGATGTTGTATCAACCACTGGACTTAGTGCAGCACAGAGAATGGTTGAGTCATAGTCATCTGAAAACAGGCATCTGTCAATAACTGATGATCCTCTTTTATACTGGAGTGGAAAGGTCAGTGAAGGGTCAGAGCTGACTGCAGTGGCACTGAAATACCTGACATGCCCACCCCTCCAGTGTAAGTGTCGAGAGGGTATTCAGCTCAGCAGGTGCAATAGTTTGGGATCATCGTACAAACCTCTGTCCTGCAAATGTCAGTTTGCTAACATTCATAAAAATGAATGAGAAGCACATATCAGCTGAGACTGCAACCTCAGTATTCATACCCTGGCCTAGTCATGGTTTTAGTGATGTAGAAATGGACCATCCTGGTGGCATTGGCAGTGGCAGCATGAAACGGCCTACCACTGACGTAGACGATGACACAGTGGAGAAAGAATTTCCCAGTGGTCAGACTTCAGATATAGATGACTGTGAGGGCAGCTTTCCTTATGAGGATAATGATGAGGTTAATGTTGGCAGGTTTTAACTTAAGTTGTTAAACGGCTGTCACATTTGTTGTATGATACATGTTTTCTTTTTCATAAGGTTAAATGAGTGTCCCACTTAGAGTGACTCAAATTCCATATGTCACGTCACATTTGTAACAGAGAGCACAAAATCTCCTGGCCCCTTTACCACCACCATAAGACTGCTATTAGCCACTGCCACAACAGGGAATGACTTTCTCTGCGCCCCTGGACCACCACCACCATAAGACAGTGGTTAGCCACTGCCTCCACAGAGAATGACTTTGTGTGCCCCGCTGGACCACCACCATAAGACCACTGTTAGCCACTGCCACTACAGGGAATGACTTTGTGTGCCCCCCTGGACCACCACCATAAGACTGCTGTTAGCCACTGCCACCAGAGGGAATGACTTTCTGCGCCCCCCGGGACCACCACCATAACACCACTGTTAGCCACTGCCACCACCACCAGATGCAGGAAGATGTCAGAGGGAATGTCATCATGTGCCACAGCTATAACCACCAGCACCCACCACCAGTGTCATTCTGACAATATTTTTCCATTACATTGACCATGCCAAGGCAGAGGGAGTTGAACAGGAGACCACATCCATCAGCCACAGGTACAAGGCTTCTTACTATTAAAACTATTAACTGAGTATGTGTACTAATGTGTTTTATGCTATTTAACTTCTTTTAGCTGTGTGTTTTGTTTTCTGTTGCTTTTCTGAGCTGCAGTGGTCAAACACATAAGGTAAACTTATTTTGCTGTTTTACAGGTTAACAACAAATGACTCTCTTTTGCTGAAAGTTAGTATCAATGTTACAGCAGCAGTACTGTCCACAGGAACCTATGGAATATCCATTTCCATTCCATACTAGTAAGTATATATATGTTATTTCATCTGTTCCTTTTTTTTGTTCATAAAAGTGCAACAGATCTGACTGAGGATTCATAAACTAGGTGACGTGTATGTCACAAAAATTATTTCTGCAACATATCATGTACTATATTCCAAATTTGCAGCTGTGCAGCCATGCCATTGTTGAAAAAGTTGGACCCAGGTTGTGTTACTTGACAAGATGTCGTTTTGAAATGTAACTTGAGTTGAGATGCAGGGACACTGACACAGTTTATTTGTTACACAGCCTGGTACTAAATTAAGTTGTGATCTGCTGATTGCAGTGGGACAGTTTGCTATCTGTGTTAATCCAGACACCCGTGGAACAGCCACGGCTTAAACATAATGTGTTACTGCTGCAATCAAGTTGTAATAAGTCCTTCATTTCTTTTTTTAGGAAACTTCCAGATGCTTTGTTGTGTTGTAGTTGCCTTATCTGAAGAACTTTTCAACATCAGGCTCTCTGGCTGGGGCAGATATGCAACACGCAGAAGTCGTTTAAATCGATGACCATGACCATCATTACCAAGCAGACTCGAGAAGGATGCAGATGAAATCTGTGAAGAAGTAACCAGACAAGAAACCATTAATGAGACCAACTTGCAAATATGCCCCCTCAAAAAAAATACTTACCTTCATTGGCTTGAGAGTATTCCATTTCCAATTTCAACACAAAAAATCTCATCAAGCACTGGCATGTGCACAACAACAACATCTGTGACCTGTGATACAAAACAATACAATGAATACATGTCTATATATGTCAACCCCACATCTAGAAAATACAAAAATATATTTACATGCAATTGTATATGTATGTATATATATATATATATATATATATATATATATACACACACATATATACAGTATATCAACTCACCAAGGCTACTATTAGTGTACACACAAAGGGCACCATTCCATCTGGTCGAGGTGATTGCATTGCATTTGTGGGAATCGCAGCACACTTTGGACCAGCAACAGTTCTCTCACGGTCATTATTTCTGATGGAACACTGAATGAATTCATGTCATGTTATCCCTCCTTCACACGGTTTGTCAAGACACTGTGCATCATGAGTACATCATCATCACAGAGTATGTAAACTTTCTGGACACAAGACAGATACATTTTGGGGATGCAGAAAAATTCTGGGGACTCTGTGTGACCACTGCATGCATGACTAACTGCGCACTAAATTCTGGGAGACTTTGCATGTGGTGTAACACTCCCATTTCACTTCTGCAGCACTTGACAATTTTCTGGGCACAAGACAGATGCATTTTGGGGATACAGAAAAATTATAGAGACTCTGTGTGACCACTGCATGCATGAGTGATTGTGCAATAAATTCTGGGGGACTTTGCACGTGGTGTAAAGCTCCCATTTCACTTCCTCAGCATTTGGCAATTTTCTGGACACAAGACAGATGCATTTTATGTGTTGTGATTGTGAGCACATAATGTCATACTTAAATTATAAATTAAAGCAGCAGTGAAACAATGTAGTGAAAATTTTGACCTATACTTTTTATGCTATTTTACATTACCAGCCACTAGTTACCTCCTGACTTGTATGATACCCTTGTTTTCACAATTTGTGTCTGCTTTACTCCTTTTTCTCATGTCTGAAAAAAAATCTGGTCAGATCCACCACGGCTGCATAATGAAGTTAATGAAGTTATGTGGAATTGTTAAGGAGGTATGGAGAAAAAAACACAATGATTTGTAAGTAGTAAGATTTGTTTTAGTTTCTGTTCTAAGGAAGGCATACACATTATTAGGAAAATATATGGAGGTGTACATTTTAATGGAAGGAATACTAAGCTTACAAAAGAACCCCAGAGCAAATGCCACTGATGTATGTGTTATCCCAGATGATATTGGACAGACAGACAAATTTTAAAGAAAACACAATTGCACATATCCCAATAATGCAAAGCATCAAGGGAAACATATGCAAATCCCCATGATGCTACAGAAGGTGGCAGTACATGAAAAATTAATGGCTGGCATATGTTCAGCCTTGGGATTATTTACACAGTTTTTTTTTTGTGTTGTTTTTTAAAGAGAAACAGGGTTTTTGTCCATGAGGTGATGTAAGTTATATTTAAGCAATGTCCTGATGTCAGGAAGTCAGGTGTAATGATGATGGACTGTTAGAGAAAATGTGATATTAACTTCCAGAGGGGGTCGCTTTTGATAAGGGCAAGGTAGTTATGCTTGTGATAATGGGAATATTAGGAAATTATGAGGTCTACGCAGAAGTGGAGTACAAATATGCACAGTTTCATAAGTATATGCTCAGAGTGCAGGCAAATGTGATATGCAGGTTTGTTTTAGAAATAGTTCAAAGTTTTGAAACTACTAAAAAGACAAAGCACATACCAGAACACACCAGAACATGGTGGAAAACATTAATTAGATTTGTCTACAAGCACTATCTTCTATGCAAGTTCTGCACTCTGGAAAGATTGCCTGGGACAAGATGCAATAAAATAAACCTGAATAGCAGGTTCCAGGGAGTATAAACCCACCAGGAATGTTAACATCCTGTTTCTAGTGTCCCTGATAAAATAAAATAAAAAATACAGTTGAGATTTTTTTTAATGTCAGCTCTGCTCAGAATAGCTTTTAAAATCATCAGTTGTTTTCTTGTTCAATGTTTTCTAATACATACTTCTCAAACTTAAAAGAAAAAGAAAAAACACACTTTATCATCAAAGTCTGTGTTTACCAAGCACTGTGCCCATGATTAAAATAATTTGAACCCCTTGCCCCAAAATGTGCCCTGACATGAAACTGTATGTTTAACTGTAAAGACAATTAAAAATGTATTTCTAAATGCATTACTAACACCAATTCTTCATGATTAAATAATTTGAACCTCCTCCCCAAAAAATGTGCCCTGACAAACTGCACTCTGGGAAGATTGCCTGGGACAAGATGCAATAAAAAAATAACCTGAATAGCAGGTTCCAGGGAATATTAAACTACCATAAATGTTAACATCCTGTTTCTAGTGTCCCTAATTAAATAAAATCAAAAAATACAGTTCAGTTTTTTTAATGTCAGCTCTGATCAGAATAGCTTTTAAAAATTACCAATTGTTTTCTTGTTCAATGTTTTCTAATACATACTTCTCAAACTTAAAAAAAAACACAATTTATCATCAAAGGCTGTGTTTACCAAGTACTGTGCTCATGATTAAAATAATTTGAACCCCCTCCCCCAAAAAATGTTCCCTGACATGAAACTGCATGTTTAACTGTAAAGATAATTAAAACATGTATTTCTAAATGCATTACTAACACCAATGCTTTCAAAGTTTTGAAACTACTAAAAAGACAAATTATATATAAACTATATATATATATATATGTGTGTGTATATATTGAATATGGTATGTATGTGTGTGTATATATATATATATATATATATATATATATTATGGTAAACAAATATTGTTAATCCCAAAAGCTGAACTTTATGGTTTTAGTGTATAAATGTTTAAGAAAAACCTGTGGCTCTTTCAACTTACTGTAAATTGAATGCTGTGTCTATTGTTTTCCTTGGGAGCTGTAAGTTCTTACTGTCTCCTTCTGAGGCACCAGGTGGCTCTGATAATCATTTGTTCCAAATGTTTTTTATGCCAATTTGAAGGCATCAGATATCTTCTGTTCTCCTAGTCCTTAATAGAGGCATTAAGTACCTTCTGTTCTCCTAGTCCTTAATAAAATGCAGGGGTTCCACAACTTGATCACTGCACAGACTTGTTCTGTTGGTTGATACAGGTCCCAAACTAGTGTGTCTTGTTACAACATGATAGAGCCACCTCATGCCCCTCCCACATGAATCAAAAAAGGTGGGGGTGGATCTTTAGGAGCTTCTTGGGTGGAGGTAGGGGGTGGATCTTACACCCCTAAAAAAACTAATGCTGCCTCCCACTATACAGGTTCCAGTTCCTGTACAACCCATTTAAGAAAGAAAATAGCACCCTGCAACCATTGACTAACATGAAAGCGTATTTATTTGAAGGCAGAAACATTGCTTGGAGGAGGGTAAGGTGGAAGAGAATATTTACATCTTCAGTCAGTTCCATGGACAGAAAACATTACATCACTCCTTTTGTACATGCAAAACGTCTGCAGGCTCTGCCTACTGCAGCCATAAAAAAGGAGCTCGCCATTTAATATGGCTCTGACCAGGTTTTCATCACTAATTGCAGCTGTTTTTGAATAAATATTGTTCTGTGAGGTCATAAAACACTGCCTGCTTCATAATTGTTAATTTTACAACAGAAGTAATATATAACAACTGATGGAGGAAAAAAGAGGAAAATACTGACGAAGACCTGGTCCACACCGTATTAAAAGGAGTGCTCCTTTTCTTATTTTAGACATGAAAAAAGTACTAAAGCAGACTCAAATACTGGAAAGAATAGTATCATACAAGTTAGGATGTAAGTAAAGTGGCAATGTAAAATAGCATAAAAAAGTATGGGTCAAAACTTTCAACAGATTGTTGCACTGTTGCTTTAAAGAGATTCACCAAGTTACATAGTTATGGTATTGCACCCAACATATGGGTGCCTAGCCTCCAAGGAAATCTTTGCTGCTCACATGTCCTTACATAGTGCAATACTTTTCTGGCAAAATGTTTGTAATTTTAGTACGGGTCCAGAGGACTTCCTGTTCTGAAGAACTGCCTGTCTCTCCCCACCAGCAACATTATGATGGATGCCAGGAGAGCTCAGGGGAGCGCCCATTATACTGAATGCTGGGCATCTTTCCCAATTTTTTTATGTTATAATGCTCAATTTGTGGTGAAATGTGGGCACATTTTGACTAACAAGAGCCTTGTTAGTGGAACAATGCCCATGTTTCACCACAAACTGACCATTATAACATAAAGAAACATTTGGAAAGCTGCCAGCCATTCACTATAATGGAGCACACCCCCACGCTCTCCCTGGCATAATGTCGTAACATTGCTGAGTGGGGTGGCAGAACTTGGGTGGCTCTTCAGAACAGGAAGTTCTCCGGGACCCAGTTTACCAAAATGACAAGCATTTTTGCCAGAAAAGTATTGCACTATGTAAAGACATATGGAGCAAGAAAGATCCACCTGGAGGTAAGGCACCCATATATACTGTAACTTGGTGAATCTCTTTAATGTCTATTTCAAAAAAGAAATATTTCTGAAGTCTCAGTAATGTTTACTTTGTGTCAGGACTCGTGATTTGAAGTGTTTAGCAAAAAGCTTGACTGAGCTGTGCAATTATGTTGTGCTAAACTGCATGTGCACCATCAGTATTCTTTCCTGTGTGTGCAGACATTGTCCAGCTTCGTGCTGCATATATATGGTGTGACTTGTTGCAGTATCTCAAGAATAAAGATAAGAAAGAATATATGACATATATTTTATTTGTACCAGCAGCACCATGGAAGTAAGTGATATATTTTTTCAGAGGTATCGGGTCACTGTGCACCTCAGTTTCACAGACTTTACGAAGATCATAGCATAAGAAACACATGCTCTCCTAAAAGTCATGTGTGCAGTATGTGACTAAGGTGCACTCTGGCCAGACACCTCTGAAGAAGTATTGTATCACTTAGTCCGCTGATGATGATGGTGACAATAAAATATATGTTATTCTGCTCGCTATTCTTTATACCATAAACACTGCAACAAGTCAGCAATATATGTTTGCAAGAAGCTGCACAATGTCTGATGTCACAGACACACACACAGGAAACAACACTGACTGCACATATGCAATTTAGCACATCATACTTGCACTGCTCATACCAGCTTTTCCACAACCACTGCACAATAGAAAGTAAATATTACTGAGGCACTGGATTATAATAACAGGTCAACATAAGCAGCATGTATGACTGTACATGTACTATATTTAAAGGGAAGCAGTCAGCAACAGGAACTCTTGTCCCTACAAGGCTTACTCTCTGGTTAAGCCTTTTAAGTATGTTGCAGTGTTTTTCTTGTGATGCAACATACTTTTTTTTAATAAAGAAAAGTCAGTGACCCCTAAGGATGGCGGACACTATGGGGGCTCCATTATGTGTAAAGGAAAGGTGTGGCAGAGACGCACCATGCGCTTCAATACTTTTGTATTGAAGCACATGGTGCATCACCGTTGCACCTTTACACATAATGGAGCCCCATAGCATCCACCATACTTCCAGCTCGCTGACCTTTCTTTATTAAAATAAAGTATGTTGCAGCATGAGAAAAATGCTGCAACATATTTAAAAGGCTTAACTGAGGTTAAGCTTTGCAGGGGTGGGATCTCCTGTTGCTGACTGCTTCCCTTTAAACTAATACTGTGTGGCCTTCCTCTGTCTGTTATTAAACATAAACAAAACACAAAACACTACAGCAGTGGGGGTTGCAGAAAAAAACGCTAATGGGGATCCCATGCTGTTCCAGCAGCAGATGGAGCATCAACACTATCTGAAGCTGGTGTTGCTCGATCTGCTCCACCTGCTGCACAGCACCCACCCTCTTGATACTTTCCTCCACCGTAGCCTACAAAGTGCTGTTTCTGCCTGAATTGCAGGCATTGTGGCAGGGTCCACTGGTGCAGGTAGAAAACCAGGTAGTGGTGGTGGTGAGAGTGGTGCTGGTGGCAGTGGTGGGGGTAGTGGTGGAGCAGCTGCTGCTGTGGCCCTCCTCCTGCTGTGGCAATGCACAACAGCAGCACTCTCTGCCACTGCCACAGAAGGGCCAGCAGGTGGAGGCCTGGCCTGTTCGGTGACAGTCTGCCACTCCACCTTGTAGTGGTTCAGCATATGTGTGCCCTGGCTCCCAGTCCTCAGATGTGTCCCCTGGGGGCCACAGTGCACCTGTACACCACAAAGCAGACACATCACAATGCTGCTGTCCCCCAACACAGTTGAAAAACTGCCAAACTGTGGAGTTGAGGGGGGACCAGGCACAGGAGGGGCAGATGTAGTGCTGGCAGCACTGTCACGCACCTGGGTCTCCACCTGTTGCTGTGGAGGTAGTGTTGCTGGAGCTCCTGCAGCTGCTACTGGTGTTGGTATTGGTGGTGGCAGACTTGGTGGATGTGGCAATGGAACTGGTGGTGCTGCTGCTTCTGGAGGGGGACAGGCAGGACCAAACAGTCTGGACCAGTCCAACATATACCCGGCTATGACCCCCATATGTGCACACTCCCCTTTGGCCACGGGCCACAGACTGTCCCTGGTCCATCGCACAAAACACTCCTTCCCTCTCCGATGCATCACGAGATGAGCAACTTCACACACACACACACACACACGAACACACAAACAGTCTCTCACACACACACACACACACACACACACACACACACACACACACACACACACAAAACAAAACGTATAAAGCAAAGAAATCAGTCACCAAAAAGAACTGACAAAACAGTACCAAAAAAAAAAAAAATAAAGAATTAGCTTTTAAAAAAGTTTTTGGGCTCTCTGAAATTTGCTCAAGAAAGAAACTAATAAAGAACTCTCCTCTCCTACACAAAATGCTTCCTCCTTCTACCTCTGCAAAGGAGAAAGTGAAAGAATCTTCTTGTATGACTCACTTCCTTCCTGCTTGGTTAAAGCATGTGACTTACAGTACTGTAGGCCATGTGATGTGTGTAGGGGGGGGCTGCCTAAAGTGCCTATATGTTTGTCATTCCACCTTACTTCGCGTTAAGGTGGAATAACAGCGTGAAGTCAAAATAACAAGGTTAAGTGAGCACTTTTCAATGGTCACTTCGTGTAGCATTATGATAACACAAAGTGGCTACTTTGCATTCACTTCGCCTGCTGATTTTAAATTCACTGCATTTCTGCCTGTAGGACCAGTTTTCCTGTTGACTGAAGTAGTTATCAGGCTTGCACTGTCAGCCTGGTAATCATCAGTGGTGCTGGTGCCAAATAAATGTATTTATTTATTTAGATCCAGAAGCTGATGGTTTGATACCTTTTACTGGACCAACATAGATGTCACAAAAAGAAAACTTTTTTGTAACATCTATGTATGTAACATCTATGTTGGTCAAATAAAAGGTATCAAACTATTGACTTCTGGATCTGTTCTTACAAGGACCAATACGGCAACTAATCTGTTTCTGTATGTCATTTATTATGTTGTCTTGCACGCGCAGTTCAAGCAAGATGTTTTGGCAGCTTGGTGGAATAGCAGGTTGTGGAGGTGTGGCAGTGTTGTGGCCAATGGCACCACTGCTTTTTTGGACTGGTCTCTGTGGCAGCAATGAATGAGCATGCTGTTTATGACATCAGTTCAGAAGTGTGCCACCAACTTAAAAGAATTTAGCCACCACAATGAGGGAGCGACCTGTCATTGCAGGGCATGCCTTGCCTGCTGAAACAGTTCAATAAACATGGTGAGGGATACTGCCATCTGCCTTTTCCAGTCCGTAGAAAGTCGATGTCGGGGTTGCCCAATCACCCTGTTGGCATGCCCTCCCAGTTGGTTTGCTGATGGGGAGCAATCCTGTCAGCATAATGTTCCCCTAGTTTTGTCTGCTGAGGGGTGCCCAATCTCCCCTACATCATGCTCCCCACACACAGACATGCTTTTTTGCTGACAAGGGCCTAATCCCTATTGGCTTCAGTCCCCTGTCCCCAAAACACACAGGTGGTTCACTGGGAGCCCACCCCAGTGTGCCCACAGTTGGTTTTAAAACTGTAAATAAAGAAAATCTTCCTACAATATCCTTTCTAAAAAAAAAAAAAGAAAACGGTCCATCGTTGCATTGGGAGCCCCTCCCACCCATGCACACCCTCTGTGCACCCCACCTTCCTGAACCCCCCTCACCCTAAACTTACCTCTGGATCCTAGCATGATGATCTTTAGTGGAGTGGGAACACGTCTGCACTCTTCAAAGCCGACCGCGAACTGAAAGAAAATCATGGTAAGCTGTATAATGGCATCAATGGGGGTGGGGGTCAACTTAGGTGTATATCGTGACCATTTTTGTGACTTCTGGCTCCAAATTTTAAACATGGGATTCTTGGGACACCACCTCATGAACTCAGTCACTGTCATTTCTTATTTGGTCCCAAAGGTGATTTTAAGTCCCTGCATGGAACCACCTTTTGGGACCAATTAATGAAACAACAGTGCCACTGCTCATGAGGTGGGCTTTCAAAAGCCTATGTTTCAAATCTGGTGAAAAATTCCAAAAAATAACTGTGTTACGAGCATGTGTTGTGCAGTTTCTACGCACACTCAGAAGTTCGGCTAACTTTTAATATTTTCAGTCCAGATTTTCAACATTGCCATTTTTTCACATCTTCTTATGAACAGTACAGCTGTCATTCTTCACACCCTGCCTGAAATATGTCTTCCACATCTGGCACACAATGGTGCTTTTGCTGTGGAAAGCAACATTTGGGACAGATTAAAAATCACAATGATACTGTTCATGAACAAGGTCTCAAAATGTCTTTGTTGAAAATTTGGTGAAAAATTCCACAAATGAATGTGTTACAAGTGCGTGTTGTGCAGTTTCCACACATGCTTGTAATTTTGAGAATTTTTAATATTTTCAGTCCAGATTTTCAGAATTGCCATTTGCTTCACACCTCCTTATGAATGGTACAGCTATAATTTTTCACATCCTGCCTGAAATGTGTTTTCACACATCTGGCACAGAATGGCACGGTCGCTGTGGGAAATCATCATTTGGGACAGATTAACAAAATCACAGTGCCACTGTTCATGAGCAGAGATACCAAATGCTTTCATGAGGATGGGTCACAAAAACCTCATGTTGAAAATTTGGAGTGCAAATACCAACAAATGCCCAGGACGTTAGGGTTTCTAATTGTAACGTCCCACCCTGTAGAGACTGACAGGCATCAGGGGTGTGACTTTGGATTGTCAACTGTAATGCTCATGCCATTTCACAACCCACCCCCACCCTGCAGCCAGTGACAGCCATCAAGGTGTGCCTTGAACTCTTCGGCTCCAAAGTTCACCCCATTCTCCTATACTGCACCCATCTCAACGTATTTCCTTATGGAATGGGGTGAGCATAAGGTCTGATGACCCCAAAGTACAACATGACACTTGTCAGAGTCTGCAGGGTAGGGTGAGATAAAATGGCATGAGCGTTATGGCTGATGATCCACAGGCACACTTCAATGCCTGTCAGTCTCTGCAGGGTGGGGTGGGGATGGCGTTACTTCCATACTTCACTGCCATTCCTATTATGCATCTCTCTAACTCCTGCACTACCAATGCCAATGCCAGCAAGACAACATTCAGCATTGACAAATACTTGTTTATTTACTTTTTGATGTCCGGGAATGGAGGATTAAACAAGTCTGTCTGTTTTCAGCATTGTCCCGGGGGAGATGGATACAGATGTATGCCAACTGACAATGAGCCAATTTAAGCTGTTGGTGGTATTTTTAATAAATGGGAGAAATTTGGCCATGACACTGGGGAAGAATGTGCCAGGCCTCCAGTGATGGACTAATAGTTGAGACCTTTTTTTATTGTTTTGTTTATTTTTTTCTTTGAATTTTCTGTAATGATACATTGTTTGAATAGCAGTCCTTTATGTCTGTATACAGTGATTGATTGTATGTTATCTTTTGTGTTTCTATTCCAAATAAAAATCCCCCTACTCTGTAGGATGGGGAACTGCTCTCTATCTGGCCTGATGGCCAGTTCTGGCTGAGGGACAGGGCTCAACCCTGGCCTCAGCTGCAATGGAGACTGAAGTACTTTTTTGATGCTAATGGACCTGCAGATCTTATGGAGTGCATGACTGTTTCAGAGAAATCACATTAACAAGAACATGGGGTATATATATATAAATATATATATATATATATATATATATATATATATATATATATATATTGATAAAATCTATTTCTAACAAAGCTGCATTGGAATTACAAACATTATTGTTGGCTGAAGAAAAATGTTTTATGAATACACAGTTTTAACTTTGGGAGGCACTAAATAATGTTAAACACAAGGAGAGTGGACCTGCTATGGGGCTCCCCGACAATGGGGCCAGCTCTGGCAACACTGTCATAGCAACCCCAGCATTACCTGAATCTTCAAGAACGATGAGCAAGGTAAACACAGACAAAGTTATTTTTCAAACCTCTCCTAATGATCAAAGTAATGTGATAGTGTTTAGCTTTACGGCTAGGGCAAAGCAGCATTGTGAGGAACAAGGTCTAGGGGAAATGCTCCCACTAATTAGACAACCCTGGATTCTGTTTGCACCCCATATCTGGCCAGCATCAAATGTCCCATGGCAAACTATAACTAAGCCCTCACAAGTTACTGCTATTATGGGAGGTTCACTACCTAAAACAAATAATAACAAAGTGCAAGACTTACAAAATAAAATGGCAGGGACATCAAAAACAGAAATGTCTATACCTGCAAAACCCACACATTTGCAGCCTATCTCAGCTCTGCAGGGTGTGGTCTCTGCACAGGACAAGGCAAAATGTATGGGGGTACAGTTGGGAATGGCACTTACAGGGGGTCAAAACCCCTGGCCTAAGACTCCCCATGGACACAATTGATTTAGCAAGCAGTACAGCAGCTCAGTTACAGGCCCCAGATGGGTATTTGGATGTTGCTATTATGGAGAAAAAAAAAACTGCTGTCTTACAAATTTTAGCTGATGATGAAGTCCACAGCAAGCAAAAGAATGAGGAACTTCGGAGAAAATGGGACAGTGTGGTACTGTCAATCCATAAGATTACTTCCGATACAGGAGAACCAATAGAAAATGAGGAAACTGCTTCCCCATGTCCCATTATTAACAGAGAATCGACAGCTGTCGCTATCCAAACTGCTTTTGGGCTACCACAGTCTGTTTCCTCAGAGTCACCATGGTCAGACTTTGCTCTAAAAGGGGCTGGCTGAATGAAAAATGAAGAGGGTCATTGGATTCTGGACCCAACCTGGGATATGAACTCAGTCTGTCAATTGACAGCCTCTCCAGAATGGTTCCCCCTTATGGAGACAAATGTTCAAACCCCTCACAGTGCAGATTTAAAAGGTACTTCTCAAAAAAAAAAAAGAGATAAACCATCTCCCTATACCACACTGAACACCCCTCTGGAAGGAGGCATTGCAGAAAATTCACAGGACCAGAACGCTTACGAAATGAATACACAAGATATGAAAGTGATCCCCAATACAGAATCTGTATCAACATGGGTGTCGCTGAATACTAATGATTGTGAGGAATCTCCCCCCACCCAAATTTCATCCACTCCAGGAAATGCTCCAACAGATATCCCAGCATCAGAATATAATGGGTCGCATGAAGCTGAAGAGGCTCCTCAGTCTAACCCCCCCCCAGACCTTTACTTTCAGAGCTGTTTAAAGCTAATAAACCAAAAAACCTTCCTAGAAGGCATGCTGTCAGACTTAAGTACAAGGGAGGTTTAGATCCCCAACCAGATAGGCAATATGTGGGAAGAAATCTGATAAAGGATTCTCTTCATTTTTCCCCCGCAATTGTGTTTGCATTTATTCACATCTCAGGGGAAGACACCTTCAATATCAGTTTCTGAATTCCACAACTACTGGAAACTTTTGGTATAAGTACAACCAACTCAAATTACTATTATGGACCCCTTTATCATGATTCAGCTTACTAAACCATTGATTAAAATGGTCACTATCATGTTTCAACATGAACGTGTTCCAGAGAGGGTCATATACCACTGGTTGCAACAGAAATGAGGTACTGAGTGCTCCTGAAGCTATTCTGGATGGAGAGCACTTCTGGATTGGGGTGAAATTTTAAGGTGAAACTGTGCCAAACAGAGGAAGGCTTTACATCCCTAGTTGTTTTTTTCTTGGACGTGATCGAGGGGTCTGCTTCTACACTGGGCAGCCCAAGGCAAGTTACCGGTGTGGGTCATGGACACATCTTTCCAGTGTTTGTGATAAGCTTCACTGCAGTCTTCGCAATGAAGTAGGTCACATAAGCTCTTAATGTACAAATCATACCAGGTGCAACTTATGTGAAAGATTTGGCCATCTGTACCAAGAACACCCATGGGCCTCCTCAATAAAACCCACGACTTGGACCCTGATCTTATTAGCAAAGCCCAAGCAGATATAACCTCACCCTTTGACCCCCACCCCAAGATCCACCCTGCAACTGCACCAGAATCTCAGGAACCAGAGTAACAAAAACAGACATCAAGACCTAAAACGGGCCACCCTTCAGAGAAACCTGAGGATTTCAGTTTCCAGATCTTTTGCAACCAGTGTGATACTCGGATCTTCAGGAGCAAAATATATTAGTGGAACTAAATGATCCAGAACCATCACAACTGGAGGTAATCCTCCTCCCCTCCAATAGATGATCTTCAAGATGAACAAAAACAGAAGAGTCAACACAAGCTTTTGAATCAGAAAACCCATTTGGGTATTGGCTAGTTCCAACTTGGGGGAATCTGAAATGGATGAGGACTTACCTGACACAATGAATATGGACATAACACCTTCTTAGCAGCAGGAGAAAGTATATGTGGGGAAAAAGAAACAGAGGAAAAAACATTAGGGCTTATGGACTAAATAATGCACTGTTCTGCTTTTGCATCTTTAAACTGCCATAGTTCATTTAATAATAGGAAATGGCAGGCAGTGTTCCAGTTAATCCATTATATGCATTTTGACATTATAATGGCAGAAAAATTTGATGGAGTCAATATCTCAAATGTCCATTTTAAATCTGAATGGCCCTGGGACCATCTTATTGGTCCTTTACGCCAAGGCAGATGGTACTGTATAGGATAATGTTTTCAGGTGATGGGTTTTCTTTTTAGGCTAATAGATCTCATCCTGGAAGAGCTTTGGTGATCGATGGTTACTGGGATGGGGAACCATGTAGGCTGATGAATATTTATCGACTCAATCCAAAGCAGATAGGGTTAAACTTTTGAAGTTAGTCAACCCTACCTGGCTACAGCTAAACCTGTATAATGGGGACTTTAATTATAGTATTAAGATACCTAGAGGTCAAACCTCATTAACAAAGATGTACTGTGGCTCACTGGCCTTTAGAAACTGTATTAGTACTGCTGAACTGATTAATTGCAATGATTCTATAATAGGTGGGCCTACATCTACTTATAAATGGGCTCAATTTACTATATTAATAAATTATGTTTTTATTTCCAAATATTTTACTGTCTCATCAACTGTTTTGGTTCTGGTTGAATTCTCAGACCATTTAATAATTACCACCTCGATAGGGCATGATCCAAGGTTTCCCCCTGGCTAATTCACAGTGGAAACTGAATACAAAATTACTAACAGATCCAGTTACACAGAATCATATTAAACAACTCTTAGCCCATGCATCTGTATTAGAAGTATATGACAATATGAGGAATTGGTGGTATGATACTAAAGTAGATATTCAAAAATGTTTTCAGCTATATGGGAAAAATCGGTCCAGGAAACAATTTTTTTAGTATCTTAATTTACACACACACAGTTGCAACATGTATTATCCTTAACACCCTCTGTAGGTAATGACCTCTCATCACAGATTGACCAAATTAAGACTGACATCAACAAATTGCAATATGACAGAGCAAGCACAATCAGAGCTGAACTCACTTATGGCACACAACAAACTCCTTTTTGTGATCCTTGTGTAGCATGTAAGGCTCAAAGACAGGCAGCTTCTTTTCATCCTTAAAATTGAGGATGGATGGGTAGTGTCCTCCCAGAAGAACTATGGTAGTTATCAACCATTTACAACATGCAGTTTGTAACAGTAATACCCCAGATCTTGCTCTTTCAGAATATCTGTCAGATATCCCTCATCACCATCTATTATAGGGAGATTTAAACCTTGTAACATCACCAATTTAGTATTTAGAAATTATTGATGTAATTCAGTCTCAGAAAACAGGAGTGGCTGCTGGATTGAATGGTCTGCCCTTTGAGTTTTATAAAACCTTTATGGTAGAACTAGCATTATGTTTAGAATGAGTTTTTGACTTCTTTTTTGTACATAACACAATCCCAGGTTATTTTTCTAAAAATTTAGTTATTTTTCTATTCAAATCTGGTGATAAACTATTAATTCAAAATTGGAGACCCATAAGTCTGTTGAATGCAAACTTCAAAATACTATCCCAAATTCTTCATTTCTGGCTATGAAAGATAGCAGCATCTATTACACATCTCACACAGTTTTGTGGACTATCCCATAGGTCTATTTATCACCCCCCTATTATACTCTGGGAAATATGGGAATATTTCATTAAATTACAAAATAAAGGATGGCTAATACCTCTGGATCAGAGGAAATCCTTTGATAAGGTTAATCATAATTTCCTGTTAGGGTCTTGCTTTCCTATGGCATCCTGACACTTTTTCTCTTGAATAAGATTATTATATAGAAGCCTGTTTTAGTCTAATCATTCAGGGAGCCATATGGCCTGGATACACAGTAAGGGATGGGGTCAGTCAAGGGTGCCCTTAAGGCCCCTGCTCTATATTTTCTCCCTGAACCCATTGCTTGAGAAAATTGCAAATAATCATTCTATTAAAGAACTCACGCCATGAAATCAAAATTATAGCCTATGCAGATTATACATGTTTGCTGGTCAAAGATGTTGCTAGCATTCATGAAGCTAGGCAGGATTTCTCTCCTTCTCCATAGTATCATCAGCTCAATTACATTTTGATAAATGTAAAGCTAGCTCTATATGACCAATGGAGGATCTCTCTTCATGTATTGCTGACTTTCCTGTAACCTCCTTTCCAGTTAAATTCTTAGGAATTATCTTTGTAACACCAGATATGGCACAGACTAACCGCGACAATGCTTTACAGAGTTGTGAAATGAAAGTGAATTCCTGGATGAAAAGGAAACTTTCCAAACTAAAAAGAATTTTTATTGTTAAACAATTTTTTATCCCATGTTTGATATATGTTTGATCAATATTTCTGCTCCCATTTGTGTTGGAAACACAACTGTATAGCATTTTCTTTTGAATGCTTTGGGGTAACTGTTTAAACACCATTAAGTGAGGCTTCTACGTATTTACAGAAGGATAAGGTGGATTGGATATGACTGACCCTGTTGCCTTCTTTCATTCTCTATTTTTTGTTCACTCTATAAAATTACCCCTGCAAGATCAAAATTCTCCCTTATACCTGTGGTTATTAAATATTCAAAATATTTACAAATACCTGATTTAATTAAATCTTCTAGTCTGAAAATACATAAATGGGATATCACTAGGCCCTTTTCTGATTCCTCATCCTGGAAGCAATTATACCATCATATTTTGGATAAAGTAGGTCCAACCCTACCTGAGGTTAAAAACTGTAGTTCACAGAAACAGGATTTGGTTTTATGTTTATTGAATGAAAAATGAATCCCTTCAAAAATGTGGAAAGTGGTATGGTTGAGCTCACAGAAAACTTAATGCAGGGAAACAATAAACACAAACCCATAGAAGAAACGGTCCTGTCCCTATATAGATTGTATGGCCTCTGAAGAATCAATGGAGCACTTTGTTTAGACTGTACCTTTTCTAAAAATCTATGGACATTTTTAGCACAGGCCTGAACTTGGTCTGGCTTCAAAATTGTATTTATGAAGCTTTAATGTTGGGAGATTATCCTAACCGACTGGCAAGATTTCATACAGGAACATTGTCAGTCTTTTTGCAGTGTTAATATTTTACCACTGGAATGCTAGAGTGCAGTGGGTTATCCAGCAGCAGAGAATGCCATACAATGTATTTAAAGTAATATCTGTGAAAGGAGCACTTGATATTTATAAAGTAGATCTCGCTTTACATCCATTACACATGGTTAAAATGTGGTGAGAGGTCTTTCCTTTTTATAAAATATAAGTGATTTGCAACAAGAATAAGTGACATGAGGAATTTTTATTTTGTTTTTGAATCATATAACCCTTTTCTTTTTGTGGTTAATAAGTTTTATTGATTTGACTTATTAAGACGATACAAACATTAAAACAGTCGGATACATTGCAAAGATCTTACAGACTGTTACATATGTCTGTAGAAGCAGAGAACGGAACATGCTGGCCAAATAGTAACAAACTGAATATACTAGCCAGGTAAGCAGTAGGGTAATATTCTGTGCCAGGATGTACAACACCTATCCAGTTGGAGATTAACTTTGAAAGTATTAGCAGTTGGTGCCTTGCATTATAGCTAACTCATACAAACATATCTTACCTGGCCCCATCCTGCTAGTTTCTGCAGTATTTGACAAAGCATCAGAAATTATGAGAGGGTCCAGGCCACTGTCCTCTACTTTACACCTACAAAATACAAGAGATCACACACACAAAGCAAACAGGTCTTCATTGTCAGAGAAGATACTATCCTTTACTGATATTATACCATGTCATCCATAGAGCAGGGTCCCCTATAACTCAGTAACAATCTGTCCAGCACTTGGCCCTAAATGCACCATTAGAGGAGACCATTATAGTAGCATGGTTGTGCCTATTCAGCTGATTCCCTCCCTAGGTTTCAAAAACAGAAGGAAGGGAGTCCAGAGGGCAGTATATTTAAAGAGGGTATTGGTCACAATATGTGATATTCTGGCCCAGTTGGCAACTTGAGCCATGGAGGTAAGTACCTCCCCCAGGGAGGGGATTATCTGGGACTGCTATTTACACAGTAGGAGTCTTTAACCTGCATACTGAGTGTCAGAGTAGTTTCAACTCGGAGAGATGAAGGTGAGAGGCCGGGATCTGGAGTCCTAATAATAGCAACTCAGGGACTGAGGCACAGGCTTCCTAAGTATTTTGGACCCCATCTCACAGGCAGCCTGCCATAGGGGCAGGATCAGCCTGCAGGACCAAAGTGTATGGAACAGGTCATCTGGAAGTTCCTGACACCTCCAACACAGGTCAGACTGAGTCAGCTTTGCCTTGGCAAGGACTAGAGGAGTCCTGTACCAGGAGTGAATTATCTTGTTCTGTATTAATTGACTACTGGTGTCAGGATATGCCCCATGAGCTAGTTTGACAGGAATTCCACTCCAGGTTCGTAATAGGGGCATGAGTGCTTTCTCTCATTTACAATTTGATTCCTCTGCTTGAGATGGGATGGTGCTCGAATGGCCTCATATACCAGCTTGACTGTCCTCTTTCTAGGGCCAGCCATGACTCTACCTGGGAGGGTTGTTGCTTTTAGTGCTGCTTATGCCTGTATGTAAGGATGGCGCTTCTTATTTGGAGGAATCACCAGAAGTCTTTGGGAGAGATCCCATAAGAGCTCCGCAGGCCCTCAAAGGAATTAAGGATATCTGTACCAGGAATGAGCATATCTCAAAGCAATGAGATACCTCCATGTTCCCATGAGGGCCATGCAATTGGTTGTTTATTGATGGTAATCTCATTATTTCCTCATAGTGGGGTAAGTCTTAGGGGAGATGGGGAGGCGCTCAACTTCTTATGCACCTTGGCCCAATATTCCAGAGAGGGACCTATAGTAGGAAGAGCGAGAATTGCCTTAGGAGGATGGTTAAATAACAATAGTACCAAGTGAGTATGCTGACATACCTCTCTCTCATATCCAGCCACTGGGGAGCATTGTGTTCAGGGAAAAGGAACCATTTTAACGTCTGAGCCAGCTGAAAGGCCAATTTATACCCCTCTAACCATGGAAGGCCCCAGCTCCCTTCTGACCAATGAGCTCTGAGCTTATTTCTACTGTACCTAGGTTTCTTACCCTCCTACAAAAAGGTTCCCAGCAGGGAGTATAACTTAGTAAACCAATAACAAGGTATTTTCAAAGGAATGTGGGAGAGAAGATACATCATTTTTGGTGCTGTGACCATTTTAATTGTGGAAATTTTACCTACAAGTGACAGTCGAAGAGATTTCCATCTGTCCAGTTCTGTACTAATGGAGGCAAAATGTGGTTTCATATTCAGGTCCCAGATTTTATGCCGATTAGGAGGATAGTTAATGCCCAAGTAGGTAATCGCCAGGCCCTTAGACCCATGCTGAGTAACCATTTGAGAGGTCACTTAGAGTTTAAAGGTAGGACATCCATCTTGGCCTGGTTAATCTTGAGCCCTGAAAATGTGAGAAATCTGACAAGGTGGACAGTAGGGGAGGGAGGAGAGAGGTGGCGATATTGGCTATAGGGAGAAACAGGTCATCTGCATACATAAGAGTAGGGTATGCCCTTGTTCCCACCTGGACCCGAAAATTAGAGGATGTTGCCTAATAGCAGCTGCCAGGGTTCACTGCCAATACAAAAAGTAGTGGGGAAAGTGGGCAGCCCTAATGGGTACCCCTACCCAGTATGAATGGGGGAGACAGTATCATATTGGTGAGTATCCGTGCAGCTGGGGATGAATATATTGCCCCAATCCAGGCCCAAAACCCTGTTCCCAAGCCCATAGTGCAAAGTACTTGTTGGACATAGTCCCACTGCAGGGAATCAAAGGCCTTTTCGAAATCTATTGCAATGGCAGCAGCGGGGGAAGATAATTTTTGGGCCTTAAGGATTAAATTTACCAACTATCTAATATGGTCCATGCTAAAGCGGCCCTTAAAAAGCCTACTTGGGATGGGTGGATCAAACTTGGAAGGAGAGGATTAAGTCTATTAGCTAGTATCTTAGCTAGCATCTTGTTATCAGCATTCAATAATGAAATAGGGCAGTAGCTGGATGCTTTAAGAGGATCTTTACCTTTTTTTTGGTAGGATAGTAATAGTCACCTCCCTAAGGGATGAAGGGAGAGACGCTGTTTGCAATGACTCAGTAAATACTTGTTGCAATACCGGAGAGATCATGGGTATGGGCAGAAGTTTAGCATTTTTCCAAATTTCTTTCCAGTCAGGCCTCAGAGGGGTTAGACTTTTTTCCCAATACAATATCTGAACCTTAAATTCAAAGCTCACAAAACATAACAGCACCATATACACTTTTGAGAGGGGTGTTGTGAGTAATCAGTCTCCTTCAAATGATCCCAGGTAAATGGACTCTGACCCTTTCCTTAATATCTCATATAAATTTCTGTACCAGATTTGTAATTTGGATCTTCTTGAAAAGTCCCATTCCTTAGTCTGCACAGGTAAAATCACCCTATCTTCTAGTATAAAATCTGTCAAATTCAGGTTAGATAATTGTGATGCCCATTGTTGATTAATTATTAGTCCTCCCAGCCGAAAGTTAGGATTTCCTATTATAGGTTGATCCCTAGCTCTCCTTTGTACCCCTCTGTGTTGGGTTTAATAAATCCCACCATGCCTTCACTGATTTAAAATTGGTGAGTACTTTCCCTATCAGGTATAGCCTCTGAATCTGAAAACAGCAACTCTGCTGGGGAGAGTTTCAGGTCCTTTAAAATATGCTGCTCAATTTGGAGCCAAGTTGGGTATATCCCTTTCCCGACTTCTGTACCACTGTCCCATTAAACCAAGCTGTCCTGCTATGTAATGCAAAACTAGGTCCGGAAGTTTAATCGTCCTATAAGATGAGGAGAAGAGGACAGCATATTTCCTCCTTGAGGAGCTTAGGATTCCACAAGAATGCTGAAATTATCCTTTGGATATTAATAAACCTTCCTTTAGGAATATTGTAAGTAATAAATAAATCGGGTATAACAATCTAGGTAGGAGATTCATTTTAATCAATCCCAATCTGGCCGTGAAATTCAGGAGGAGTTTGTTCCACCTTACAATGTCATTTTTAATTGTGGCCAGGAGATTGTCCACATTTTCTTCCACCCCATTTTCTGTTTTGGCCATAATCCAAATACCCAAATATTTAATTTTTTGGGGGGCCCAGTTGAGTTGCAGATGGTCAAAATCTGCTATATAAGTATACGCAGTAAGTGGAAGAACCTGAGTTTTACTTAGATTTAATTTGTAGTTGGAAACCTTTGAGAATTTCTTGATAATTCCCAAAGCTTTTTGGAAACCATGAGCTAGATTATATAAATGCAACAAAATATCATCAGCAAAAACCGAGAATTTAGGCTCCATCCCTTGAACCTTAATTCCCTGAACCATGGGCTCCATATTAATTGCCCTTAATAAAGGTTCCAAGTATATGGTGAACAAAATTGGTGACAAGGGGCAACCCTGTCTTGTCTCATTCCTCAGCAGGAACTCTTTAGAAAGATACTCATTACATAGGACCCTAGCAGTAGGGGCATTATAAAGGTTTTAAGGCATCTGAGAAAGCCCTTTGGAAACCCATTTTCTCCATTGTAAAAATAGAAATTTATGGAAACCTGATTGAATGCCTTCTCCGTTGTCAAGTTCAATCAGTGCCATAGAGACTTGGAATTGGAAGCCCGATGAAGGATGTGGTGCAATTTCCTTAATGCATCATTTGCCCCCGACCTGGCATAAACCTGACTTGGTTCTGACTAATTAATAGAGGAGCACTTTTAAACCATGTTAGCCAAAATCCTTGTGAGGACTTTAATATGCTGGTTTATTAAAGCAATGGGCCTGTAATTACCAGGTAAATCCCTGGGTTTATCCTGTTTTGGAATCAATGTAATATAAACTTGGTATAAGGGGATGGGGACCCTGTCTTTCATAATATTCAAAACAATTCTTTCAAAAGAGGAATTACTGCCAGTAAATGGACTTTGTAAAATTTAGCCGACAGGCCATCAGGCCCTAGTGTCTCTACCATTTGGCAATTCTTTAATTGCCACCATAATTTTAAATCGGAGATTGGGGCAGCCAGAGCCTGGACATGCTCTCTGTCCAATTTGAGCAAAGGTATTTTATCAAGGAACCTCTGATCTCTTCCTCTGAGCTAGTGCCCCCCTTGATAGATCCCAGCATAGTAATCTGCAAAGGCATCAGCCATTCCTGAAAATCCATAATGGTTTCCTCTCAAACTTCACTGCCATAATTGTTCTGTCTGCCTCCCACTCCCTAATTCTAGAGGCCAATAAGCGACCGGTACATCCCCTGTATCAAATATCTAGCATTTAATCTTTCAAGCCAGTGGTCTAACCTGAGTTACATCATACTTCTAAACTCTTCTCTTAAGTCTCTTGAGTTCATTATCCAACTCATTGGAGGAACCTCAAAGGTAATAATGACTTAATGGCTCCAGTTAAAAATTCTGCCCGTGCTCTATTCAACTTATTCCTCCTAGCAGTATATTCCTGAGCTATTCCTGCATATAATACCTTGCAAGTAGGCCAAGCAAGATTCTTATCCATGAGTGTTGGAATTTGAATTTGAATAATCTCCTTTAGTGTATCTTCTAATTTAGCCACCATATTGTCAACCGCTAGTATCCCTTCGTCTAACCACCATCTGTATGGTTTAGGGGGAAGGTTGTCCATCTCCCATATCATCTGGATTGGGGAGTGGTCAGATAGTACCCTGTTAAAAGTATTCAGTTCTTTGGTACCCCTTAATGCTTCTCTATTGACCAAAAAAAAATCAATCCTAGAATGTGACTTGTGCACACCCGAGTAAAAAGTCATCTTGGTATCCCCTTTTTTATACATTCTGTATGGGTCTACTAATGCTGCAACTTCCAGGAATCTATTTAAAGTTTTCTACGATGCACTAGGTAATCTACTAGAAGGAGTGTTCCTATCCACCCCGTTATCCAGACAAAGGTTCCAATCACCTGCCAGAATAAGTGCGTGAGATGGGAGAGTAGCAATATCAACTTCCAATGAAGCAAAAAATTCTGATTTAGCAGGGGTAGGGCCATAAATTGAAGACACTAAAATGGGTTCTCAGAATTGAACCCATCACATATATCCCCTACCATCCTCTCGTGACTTGATTTGAGTAATTATATATCAACAATCTTTCCTTATTAATATCGCCACACCCCCGATGCTTTCACATTCCCTATTCCTATTACTTTACCCACCTATCCTTTCTTGAGTAAATATAATTCCTCATTCAGTAAATGGGTTTCTTGAAGTGCAGCAAGTGAACCTAACTGATTTATATATTGTAATATAACCAGTCTTTCTTCCTCCCTGAGGCCTTTTACATTCCATGAAAGAAGTTTAATCAGTACCATATTCTCTACCACTACCCCTGATGTTCACCCTCATAAGTTCTATCCTTCTTATTTTATCTTTCATGGATTCTCTCTTGCCTTTTCCCCAGTAAATCCCCCTGTAACCCCTGATCCTTCGATCGACCTTCTTAGTCATTGTGAGACGTGGATGAGTCAGCCCCAAAGTGTCTCCAATCCCCGAGCCCCAGCATATACAGAAAAGAAACAGAAGACACCCACAATAATCCCTAACCCCCACATTAACTTCTTAAATTACCTACTACCCCTTTAACTTTAAATCAAATTAAAAAAAGCTCCAGTATTTTAGCAGATACCTCTTTCCCCCCATACGTGGACACCACCACTAACATACCAACTAATATCAAAATTAGAGCATTCCACGCTCTGTCCATTCCCACATTTATCTATTCCAGCTGTAGCAGATTAGGGAGGAGAGTATCCTAAAGCTACTCAAAAAGGAGAGCCTAAAAAGAATTTCCCATAAGCCCCTGTAGCTTATACTTAATCACTTTTGAGGAACACAGAACCCCTGGAAAGAATAACCCAATTTCCATAACATATTTGCTCATTAGCGATGCTGAGCAGTACCCCCTTTCCCATAACATTTCTCCCATTCCAATTGTAAGCTCCATTAACCTGCTCTACAATTTTAAAACTACAGGCTATTTAGTTTCCGATCCTCTTCTTAATACTGAACTTTAGTTTTAAAGAAAAACCCGATCGTCCAGGACTGTTAGAGTTCTCAGGCCAGCTATGCTCTGGAGGAAGGAAGGAAGGAAGAAAAAAAAAAAAAGAACCCAAAATCAGTGAAAAGCCCTCATTCAACAGTCCCATGGAACATACATCTAGAGCAGTCCCAGCCAAAAGGGCAGATCTCTCTCCAGAACCAGGAGCATAGCGAGAATGGAAATAAATGAGCTCTACTAGCTATCACAGTGCTTCCCAATCGTTGCTGCTCACACTTCACACTTTACTGCATGCACTCATGCAAGTCCCTCAATCCTTCAGGTCGCTGACTTAAACAAATCTGGTAGCTCCACCTGAGGTTTTCCATGGCATCACATGCCATAGCATATCTCCTGTCTCCCTTTGGTAACTTCAAATCAGCGAGCTGGGTACTGCATTCTGAATTTCATCCCAGCCAAGTACTGCTTCTTCTTAATCTCCATATACTCCTTCTGTTTTCTCCCACAGAAGGTATTAAATCTTGAAAAAGCTAAATAGAAGCCCCATTCCACTGCAAATTTCTGTTTGCTTTGGCTTTATTCAATACGTGTGTTTCCTCCTTGATATTCAAGAAACGTTATAATAAGAACTCTGGGACGAGCTCCAGGTGGGGGGTTTCTCTCAAAGAGCAATGGGCCCTCTCAATGTTATAAGATTCGCCAAATGGTGTTGGACCAAACATTTTCAGGAGGAAATCCTGCATGAAGGCAACACAGTCTGAGCCTTCCGATTTCTCAGGGAGGCCCTCCATGATTAAGTTATTCCTCCGACTACATGATTCTTGATCTTCCAGGTGATCCTCTAGTTTTTTAACTTGCTTTTTAAGAACGATCACCTCCTGGTCCATGGCCCCCATTTTCCTCTCCTGTGAAGCAACTCTGGCCTCCACATCCCCCACCCTTTGTGTTAAAGCATGTAAAGCTCGGTTTCAATGTAGAGAATTGGCCACCAGCCCTTGCAGAAGCTGCTTAATTTCAATAATATCATCTGAGGCTACATGCCCCTCGCTTTCTACCTGCGGATCTTCGTTCTCTTCTGGAGCCGGGAGTGGGTTTTTGAGCGCTTAACTGCCAGCAATCTTGCTGCCAAAGGCTCAGCGCTTCCACCTTCCATCTCGGCCATACTGTCAGCCAGGCCCACTTCTGCTTCTGGTGAATATATTCTTATTAACTTAACTTATCTCACTCTCTGAAACTCAGAACCTTACTAACAATCGAAGCTCCTTGCTGAATCGAAGTTGTGGGGTCTTAAAACACTAAAATAATATATTTTATTCACCACGACCCAGGAGCAGCCTAGGAGATGTCTTTTCCCAGCTAACTCATCACGTGATCCCCCGGCCTTTCCCTTTTTAAGGGAGAGGATGGTGTCTGCCACCTCCTGGGTTGAGATCGGGGCATCTAGGGCATTAGCTTGGGCTTCCGAGATTTTGGGGAGATGTAGGGACTCCAGAAATGGGCGGACCCCCTGGGGGTCTGGGGCTCTGGAGGGTTTATATAACGAGGAGTAAAAATCCATAATTATTTGATTAATACCTTGCGCCGAGGTCTGGGTCCTTCCCCCTGCATCCTCTAAAGCTGCTATATGCCTTTTGGCTTGCTGCTTTTTGAGATGGTATGCCAGCAGCTTACCCCCCTTTTCTCCCCCTTGCCAATATTTATGCTTGAGTCTAATGATCAAAATCTCTGCCTTTCTAGAGACCAGCTCATTCACTTGCATCTTCAGAGAGGTGACCTTGTGACCTGCCTCTGACCTAAGGGAAGGGACATGAAGGGCCTTAAAAGCAAGCTCCACTTCTCGGGGTTGTCGTTCAAGCCCCCTTAAATGTTGTTCCCTCCACTTTTGGCGCCGGCTCACATACCCTATTATCGCCCCTCTTAGAGTAGCTTTGAATGCCGCCCATGTGGTACCCACAGAGGTATCTGCTATGAGGTTATGGTGAAAAAATTCCATTGCTTCCTTTTGAAGCCAAGGGTGAAAGTCTGGGTCACGAAGTAGCAATGGGTCCAGCCTCCATGCTGGAGACTTAGGCAGAGGGGGACCCAATGTGAAGGCAAGATGCACAGGGGCATGATCTGAGATAACTAAGGGATGAATAAGGGTATTAACATTGTTACTAGTAATAGTAGGAGAGGTGAACCAGAAGTCTATTCTACTAAGAGAATTATGTACTGGGGAATGAAAGGTATAGTCCCGCTGGGAGGGGTGAAATATTCTCCAGATGTCCGTAAGGGCCAAATCTTGTTGTAATTGAGCCACTGCTATTACATCCCTGGAGTGGGGCTCAGTATTGGAAGGGGATCTATCCAGGAAATGGTCCAGAGTAAGATTAAAATTGCCCCCTAACAAAATGGGGGTGTCTTCTGGAGCTATGGATCCCAGCACCTGGGCCAACTTGTGAAAGAAGGAGGGCAAGTCCTCATTCGGAGTGTATATGTTACCCAGGATCAGAGGGCCCTCCCCAGTATCCATGAGTACCACCACCCATCTACCCTCAGGGTCTCTCACTTGTCTCTGCAATTTCCATTGTAGTTGCTTGTGAAGCAGAATTGCCTCCCCTCTCTTTCTAGAGGAGGCTGAGGCATGAATGACCTGACTGACCCACTCCTCTTCAGTCTCTCAGGATCCCCCATGGTAAGTTTGGTCTCCTACAGGAAGGTGACCCTGCTCCCAGTCTCTTAAGGTGGCCCAAAACTTGCTTCCTCTTGTTTGGTTGTTAAGCCCTCTGACGTTCCATGTCAGACAAGTGATATCACCTGTATGTAATAGTGAGCAAATATTTAATTAAGAGATATATCAAGGACAACCAGCAGATAGGGGGTGAGGCAGCCCAACCAGAAGAGGCAAATTTTGTAGAATGCCACCAGATATGGAGAGAGTGGGTAAAGCCATATACCCTTCCCCTATCAGATGACCTTATACTGACAAATAACAAAACATCTGTGTGTGTCTCTTGTGAAACAAACATACATAAACACATTAACAAACTATATACATTGTGCACAGTGTACCATGCAATTTAGGGATATAGAGGCATCTCTTTCGCACAGAGCCCTGCTGTAGGCCAGCCCTATTCCCATGGTGTTATCAAGTGGTATCCATCCTTCATTAGCACTATGGTGAGTGCGGGGAGGTTCCCCTGAGAGGATCGAGCAACCCAATAAGATGGTTGGACCATGTGGCTCATTGCAACCCCAGAGTTGAGGCAGCTGCTCCAGCAGTGTAGCTCAGAAGCTGGGGTACTTAAAGTGAGACTACACAATGCTTCTAATGAGGTGGGAGTTTACAGGAAAGAAAATGGGGACTGCCCACTATTTCGACAAGCCTAGGGTTATTGCTGATGGGTGCCAACATATTCTCACAACAAAAATCTTGGTGAGGTCAGGCTTATCACACCTATGAAGAGTGTACTGTAAGCCACCCAATGCAGGGGTTGGACGATCTCCCCTTCATAGAAAATAATAATAAAAAAAAAGACATATCAGGGGCACAAACCTGTGCCATTCACCACTTAGGGCCTCACATAAAACACATCCTGGCTACCCATTCAGCACAGCAGTTTACGCATGCTGTCAAATGCTTTCATATTATATGACACAGCTTCCCAGTGGACCTCACCCCCCCACACACAAGTAAGCGAGGTAGAACACATAAAAGTTCTGCTGTTTAATCAGATGGTACAAAAAAGGCCTTCTTTGCCATCTAGACGTGTCTGGACCTTTGATCAGGACGTCCACTGAGAGCTTGTTGGTAGGCCTCATTGAATCCCTCCTGGTATAGGAGTGAGGCATCTTCTCTGCCATATGGCAGTGCAAGTCGGGGGTCAAGGTTGGGGTGAAAAGGGGCTCGAAAGTTCCCTTACATGGGTAACATGGAGAAAGGGTAGCAGATGGGTCAGCCAAGGAGATTGTCCACTGACAATCAATTTAGACACCCCAAACTCGCCCCATACCTACAACTCCCTGGGGATTAAAAGAACAGGAACAGAAAGAAAATAGAAGGATGACTACTTATCTGACCACGCCGGTGGGTTTTCTCTGATCAATTGCCCTGGAGATGTAGAGCACTCAGGACGGTCCAAATGGAAGATGAGATCTCTGCTGGTAGTGGAGGCCTCCCTCGTAGCCTTTGGTGGATGCTGCCCTCCGCTATCTGTAGCTCCGTTCTGCGGCTGGTGAGGAGTTGCTGACGGGGACAGGTAGCTGGGCTGCAACATAGGAGTAGGCCTGCCTTCCTCAGTCAAATCCACAATGCCTGGGTGTTGATCCGGAGAGCTGGGTCATAAAGCTTTATATCTATTAGCGGTGTGGTAGGCCTGTAATGGATCTGGAGCAACAGTGTCCATGCTTGTGGCCTCCCCGTGTCGTCTTGCCCTCTCTCTGAAGGATGCTCCCAGCGGCCATGTTTTTTTTGAGGATTGCCTCTTTCAGTGTGCTTTTGGGGAGTTCCAGTGTTGCTCCCTGAGGTCTTGCCAAACTGCAGGCATGCTCACTGATGGAGAGGAGTGGCAATCCAACCCATCGGTAGCAGTTTTTGCCTAAGGGGCTCCAGGGGAATGGTGGTGAATTCCTGTGGCTAGTTGGCGCCAGAAAATCCATGAGTGCATCAGGAGATTCAAAACTGTTCAGGACCCCATTATGGATAACCCATCGTGGCTGGGTAAAGCAAGGAGAAGGACAGTCCAATACTGTGCATTTTATGCCTTGCCTCAGAGTATGCTCTATGCTTGTCTGACAGATCCTTAGAGAAGTCCTGAAAGATGTGGATCCTATTCAATCTCCACATTACATGCTGTAACTCACAAGCTCTAGTTAGGACTTTCTTTGTCCCTAAAATCAATAAATGGGGCTATGATAGGTCGTGGTCTGTCCTGGGCCTGAGACATGGGGCTAACGTGACGGTGTGCGTGTTCCACCTGGAGTGGTATCAATGGGTCCAACTGAAGAATTTCAGCGATGGCTAATTGTAGAAATCCTCAGTATCTTTGCTTTCTACAGGCTCAGGAAGCCCAGGAAGTGAAGATTATTATGGCTGCACTTTGATTCTCGAGAGCATCCATCTTACTGCGAGCATCGTAAGGTCCATTGTTGATCTCTTAATTCTGCCCTTAAGTCCTGAACATGCCCTTCCATTGCCAAGACCCGTTGTTCAGTATGCAGCATCCTGGCTTTTAAATTTTGAACCACTTGGGTGTTTCGATTGGTTGCCACAGTGACTTGTGCCATCTGGGCCATAAGTTGGCCTAACATCACCTCAACTGACGGTTGCTCCCAGGTTTGTGGCAAGATCCTTCAGTCATACTTTCAGACTTACCTTGTCCAGGTGGCTCTTCAGTAAAATAACAGTTTCCACACAGCAAATGAAGGCTTTTTGTATCAATGAAGCTAAATTAGTGTAGCTTGAGTATTACGCCACCAGTTACAGTAGAGTGAGGATATAATACCAGATGGTAGAATAAGGATTTTAAAGGATATTTCCCTCTGGGTTGTGGAGCTGATCTTTAAGCTGCCATCCTATTTAGCACCTCTAGTGACCACCATATCCCTTTCTTTAAAATTATATAAGTAATGATGTATGTTATTTTTCTTTAAATGTTTCATCTTTTGTTTGAATTGTCTTATATGTATTCTGTATATGGTTTTGAACCCTTCAATAAAAATCTCCCCAACTCTTCATGTAGGGGGAACTGCTGCCCTGTTCATGCAGGATGGCAGACCCAGAGTCCATGATGGAGGAGGAGGACGTAATGCAGAAGGGGTCCAGCCCCGGCCTCTGCCATTGCTTCACAAGGGATGAATACATGGAGACTTTGAGCTATGCAGAAGTTAATGCCTGTTCAGTTCAGATGCTAGTACCGAAGAAGTTGCAGTCCAGATACAGGTATGTGAGACTGCTAACACTAAGAGAAAATATTGTAAACATGGATAAAACTCATATGGCACAAAATAATAATGTTCATGGATCAGAACATAAGGCAATGACAAAAAGAGATGCAGATTCACAATTGGAAGAGGCTGCAGAGTATCTAACATTTCAAACCCAATTTTGGCACCAATGAATGCAGCTGACAATGACAGTCAGCTGAGTAGTTTTGACAACAGCACAGTTTCAGAACCCAAAGAACATTTACCCAGGCCTATGTCAGTAAAACAAATAATAAGGTATTGTTTCAGGTTACCTGTTGAGGATTCTGAGATAGACTCTCAGCATGTTCAGCTGAATCAGCTTTAACAAAATCTGGATGGGAAAAATCGGACGGTACAATGGATGTAGGTTTCAACATGGGATGAAGCTACAGAAAGAGATTTATCAGCAGGGGCCCGATTAGTGCTTGCAATACAAAGAACAGCACTGCAACAAGGGAGCTTCACCTTTACCAAGCACAAATAATATTACTGCAGAACCCAGAACACAGTTACTGAAGCAAATATCAACTGTGCATACTAATACACAAGCTGATGAAATCAAGAAGACAAACTCAGAACAGCTGCCCTCCCTACTTGAGAAGACAGACATCCCTCCACAGGTCCAACATTCTCTGATCTTTTTCGAAATAAATTTCAACAAGCTCCCAGGAGAAATGCTGTCCATCTGAGGTATGGGGGGTGGGGGTCATGGAAACACATCCAAACAGGGGTTTTGTAGCTAAATGACTGTTGAAAAACTCTATGAAGTTCCAAGCATCTGAAGTGTGTGCACTCATATATGGAGAAAATATTTTGGACATTAGTTTTACTGTAGATCTTTTACTAGTTTAGAGAAATTCTACAGGAAATATGAGGGACTTAGTTCTTCTCCTTTACTGATGACATTCGCTGCTATACCTCTGATGAAACCTTTATTTAAGACAGTCAATATCATCTTTAGAAATGAGGGTGTAAATGTTAATGACATCTTATTCTGGTTAGAGAAAAATGTGATGTTTTAGAAGCACCAGAAGCTATAACAGACACAGAAAGCATCTGGACAGGAGGATGGCGCCTTGAAGTTAAATTGAGGTAGGAGGAAATGAAATTCAGCACATGCCAAATAGCTTTTTCTTAGAGAGAGACAGGGGTTGCTTTACCTTGGGCAACACAAAGCTTGTTATAATTGTGGGATTAGGTTCACTTAGTAGCACCTGTGATATGTTGAAATGCTGTCTCTGTGGAGATTTCAGTCATGCTAGTATTGTTTGCAGAAATGTTTTTTTTTTAAATGCAACTTATGTGAGGAAACGGGCATGTATATCACCAGTGCCATTGGGTAGGCCAAAACTGAAACAATGGTACTAATCAAGAAAATTTAATATCGAAGCTCCAAGATAGGTACACACCCAGAGAACCTCCTAGGGATGTACCAAGACCTTAGAAAATACTGCAAGTAATGAAAAGAAATGGAATCTAGACAAAATAGAAAGAGAAACCCTAGGGCAGAAATCACAGGGAAATATGATTAACTGTGACCCTATCCCAGAAGACAGTACCCTTCCTTCTTCCTCACATCTGAGCTCAAGTTTCCATCAGATGATAAGCTAATTAAATCTAAAGAGTAATGCCAGCTTGGTGGCACAGAGGGTTGAGGCACTGGTGCCTTACATCGAGCCACACTGGCAACTAGGGTTTGGGAACGGACTTGGGCACAGGGGGGTCAGCAGGGGAGGAGAGGAGAGCATCGAGAATCCGGAGGACTGCTCTTCTCTCCTGGGGTTGGCTAGGGAGATGCCTCGCTCTGTAGCGACCCCTGGTGGAGACCAGGAGCACTACAGCTGTGGTCAAGTGGGGAACATTGGAGGAAACACCAGAAAATGGTGCCTCAAACTGCCAGATGATGGCCGCCTGGACCAACGCTCTATGGACTCCATAGATGCTGACCCAACCTCAGCAGCACCCAGGGCCAATGCCGTTGACCTTCTGACCCTTTCTTTCTGAAAGGGAAGGACCCACTCGATGAAAGGGTTACATCAGATTACCCTGTGGTGGCTGCGATTTGAGATTGGGGATGGTTAATGGAACCCCAGAGGTAGAGTCCTTGGCAATGACTGGAAGGAGTGGCGAAATGAGATGCAGGGGGAGATAAAAAGATAATGCAAAAAAAAATCTAAAGAACAAGAGTCTTTGTTACTAGCTCAGAAAGATATGCCTCCTCCAGCTGAGTTCCAGATGCCAATAAGATTGACTAGGGCACAAAGTAAGCAGTCTATTTGTAATACCTCACTCCCTTTACAGAATGCTTTTCAGGCATTGCAAAGAACATCTGAAGGTGCTGACTCAGAACTTGAATCAGAACCTTCTTTAAGATCTGGTATGGTCTCTGATGCAGATTTGAAGAAGAAGCTAACACTGAAGTATTAGAATCAAAAAGAAAAAGGTAGAAAAGAAAACTGAGAAGTCGAAAAGGAGCTACTTGAATACACCTAACTAATGGCCTCCATCCAGATTGCTACATTTAATGTGTGTAGTATGAAAAGGTACAAAAAAGATCAGCTATTTTGTCATACTTTCATAATACAGACTGTAGCGAGCTGGCCCGCCGGCGCAGGGGTAGGGTTACTGCTCACGGCGCCAGTAATCTGGGTTCGGGAACTGACTGGTGCAGCTGGAGGGCTGGCCAGGGGGAGGAGGATTGAGCGCCAGAAGGCTGCTCTCCTCCTCCGGGTGGGGTGGGTTGCAAGTCTCGCTGCTATACTGCCACCTGGGTGACCACAGGTGGAGATGCAGCGAAGGTTGCTTGCAGATAAGGGTTGGGAGGCGCCCATCAGAAGCCGGAGCACAAGTACGTCATGATGTGCTTAGCCCCTAGGCGTCCCTAGCATACGGAAACCTCAAGGGCTGGGACCAGAAAAACAGAAATACCCTGTCCCAGGTTCCTGTAGACGGGATCCTGTCATCCCGAGAAAATCCATAACTGGGCTCTAGAGATGGGGCCAGCTGACCTCCCCACACAGTCTTGAGGTGTGAGAGAGGGTAAGGGATGGCCTTCTCCTCCCCGCCTGGGGGGCAAACCATGGCAGGATGGAAGTAGATAACTGGCACTCAGAATAGAGGTACCCAGGGTGGAACTACGGGAGCGCGCAAGACCTAGGAATCCC
This sequence comes from Neoceratodus forsteri, assembly GCA_016271365.2. NCBI lineage: Eukaryota > Metazoa > Chordata > Ceratodontiformes > Ceratodontidae > Neoceratodus > Neoceratodus forsteri. The sequence goes on from CM057458.1 coordinate 1,093,758,660, forward strand.
TGAAGAAAGGTTCCTGAAGCAGTGAAGAAGGGGGCAGAAAAAATAGTAAGTAAAAAAAAAAATACAGACTATAGCATAATTTTCCTACAGGAAACAAGATTTTCCTCCCTCAACGATGTCAACCAAGCTAGGAATAACTGGATGTGGGGCCCATCATACTGATCTTTTGGCACTGATGTAGCCAATGGTTTATGGGTGCTATTTAAGGGAAACAACTTTTAAAATTAAAAAAATAATTGATCTTCCTCCTGGTAGGGCATTAATTATAGACTACACATATAATGGGATGTCTTTTAGACTTATTAATACATATGCCCCCCAGACAAAGTCCACAAGAATAGAATTATTTGAGAAAATTGGCCTTATCTCTATACTGCTAGACACCTAGTGTGGGAGGGATATGAACTGCAATTTGGATATAAGATTAAAGATAGCAGACAATAAATACCTATTGTGACTCTAATTATGTTACAACACACGGGCGGGATATTCAGAAAAGTTGCGCATTGCGCACAGGGTTGCACCGCACATATGCCCAATGTTCCAGACAGCTATATTCAGCGGCAGCAGATGCTCCAGTGCAAGTCCCAATGTACCGATGAGCAATGGCAATGAATGCATGCACAAGTGCAGAGGGAGTATCCAAGGATATGCGGCACAGTGCGATATTCAACAGCAGGTGAATGGCTCACAGCGTGAGCAACGGGACTTGTGCGGAGCAGACTTGAGCCCATAAAAGAGGGGAGCAAGCGAGGAAGGAGGCTTGTGCCAGTGGGGAGCCACATAGAGCAAGTGGGTGATTGTAGGCTGAACAGCAGGAGGGGAGCACAGAGAGATAGAGGCAGGCTGGGAGAGGCACAGAGTCTGGACCAGGGAGTGTGACACTGCCAGAGTCTGTGAGTGTGTGTGTGTGAGTGTGTGTGGTTGTGAGACAGGGTCCGAGGCAACACACAGTGAGTGCCAGTGACACCCAGCACAGGAGGGGTTGCACAGGGGCCCAGACAGCTGGGAGGCAGAGGTCACAGCCCACAGACCGCTGGCCAGGCAGCCACGACACGGGTGCGCCCAGTGCAGGGGCAAAGACAGCAGCACACAGCCAGGGGTGCCTGGGGAGAGAGCTGCCCGGGGGGGTAGTACAACCCAGACCATGATCAGCGCCATCTTCCAGATAGAGGCTGTAATGAGGGTGTGAGGAGGCAGCTTGCAGACCGGAGTGGCCTGTGGAAGGCTCACAGCACGCATTTCAGGACAGGTGGTACCGCGCTCCACACCACCGGCCAAACAGTACAGTGATAGAGATTGTGGGCTGGTACTGCCTGAACAAGACAATTCTGAGGTGGTTCTGTGAGCTGTGAAGTGAGGGAGATGGCAGCACCCACAAGACGGAGCCACGCCCTGTTGGCGGAGAAAAAGGTCACGGCCATCATGTGCCTGCTCACCACGGTACCTTCCAGAGACCAACAGGAGACACCACAGGCATAACCCAGTCGGCCGCTCATGGCTCCTCACACAATTCCTCAGCGCACTGCTGCCACATGCTGCGGAGTACATCTGTTTCCCAGTACACAGACAGAGCATACAGCAAACATGTAAGAGTTCCACAGGCGGCATGTCTCCCTGGCATGCTAGGGGCCATCGACTGCACCCATGTCGGCATCCACACACCACCTGGATCCCAGAGGGGTAGCGTACATAAACAGGAAGGGCTACCATAGTGTCAACAGCCAGGTGGTGTGCGATGCCAGGGGAGCATAATCAATGTCTGTTCCACACCCTGAGGAGCACATGATGCCTTCATCTGACACCAGTCAGCACTGTGCCACAGGTTCAATAGTGGGGACCACCTAGTAGGTGAGTATGCTGTGGGCGAGAAGTTGGGAACAACAGTGCGGGGGACACTAGGGCAGGGGTGCCTGGGGGTGTGGCCGGGATGGCGAGGTGCATTGACACAGTCCACCATGCTAACCAGATGTCTCTATACACAGGTGACAGTGGCTACCCACTTGGGCCCTGGCTGCTCACCCCATACCTGCACCTGTCGACCCCAGCGAGGAGCAATACAACGAGGCACACACCAGCACATGGAACATCATCGAGCGGGTGTTTGGGCTGCTGAAGGCTTGGTTCCATTGCCTGGACAGTTCTGGTGGTGCCCTACAGTACAGACCCTCAAAGGTCTGCAGCCTATTCCTGGCCTGCTGTATACTACACAACATGGCCACCGACTGTGGGATAACTGTTGAGGTCGAAGAGGGAGACAGCAGTGGGGATGACACAGCCGCCGGGCCTGGAGGTGGTGGGCAGCCCCCCACTGGGCGTTGAGATCCCCGGCTGACCAGGATGGCCCAGCAGCACTGGAACACAATCACTGAGGAGCACTATGGAGCATGCAGGTAGGTGAACATGTCCACATGCATGGCCCAGGGCCTATGGCACGGTGGACAGGCATGCATGGGTGGGCCCCGTGACAGGGACAGCTAGAGGGGAATGTGGACAGGTGTGGGTGTGGACACTGTGGCAGTACACAGCACAGCCCTGCACACCCCACCCACACACCCCCACACACCCCCAGAGACACACACACACACACGCACATGCACACAGGACCCATCATGCCCCCGCCCAGAGGTGGGCCACGTGCGTGTGTCAGACACTGAGCACTGGTGCACAGTGGCAGTCAGCACTTGCTGGCATCATCATGCACATGTCACAGTGGCCAGCAGCTGGGTGGGTGTGCACAAGGCCTGTATGCGGCATTGACAATGGATGCCATGTCCACGGGTCGCACAAGCACATGCCACACCAATGTGCACACAGGGCAGTAGCATACAGAGGATGTGGAGGTGGGCAGTTAAGGAATGCCACATGGTAGCACAGCCACCGAGGACATGAGGACGGACCTGCCGAGACCGCCCAGCAGACACAGGCTGAGCATCAGCCTCAGGGGGTGTCTCAGACGGTTCCCCAGTGATCACACTGCGGGAATGCAACCGGGTCCTCGCAGGTGTCTGCAGGCCCCCAAACATGCCCGCTCCAGGTGTGCTCAGAAGGCCCAAAGCAGGATCCCAACGTTGACACAGTGGGGGTCACACAACACCGTGACTGAGGGGTGGAGAATGCACTCCACGGGGTTAGCGGCTGATGGCCATGCACCAGGGAGGCCAGTGGTGCCAGGCCAGCCGTGACCGCTGCGGTGAGCCGATCCATGGCTTTGACCATGTCTACCTGCATTCACGTGTTCTCTGCCAGGAGCTGGCCAAAGTTCTGATGGCACTGCTATGCTGCCTGGCTCAGCTTTGCATGGAGCGCGACGTACCTCTGCCATGAATCGGTCTAAGGGGTCAGCACTTGGGTGCATGCGGGCAACGTGCTGACCCACGGTGTAGCCGAGATCTGTGGCCCAGCACCCCACAAAGGTGGGTGCTGCACAGCAGGCCCTCCTGGGGCTAGTCGTCATGCGGTGCACCGTCGGCAGGACCTACCCCAGACCCCCATTCGACACCTTCCAGCCACTGCTGCTGCCCCTCCAGTCACTATGCGCAGGGTATCATCAGCACAGCTGCTCCACCACCACCACCGCCAGCCAGTGCCACACCAGTGGCAACCTTAGCGATGCCAGCTATGGTGGCTGTTGGGCAGGCAACCACCTCCAGGGCACCATCTGTGCTGCCATGGCGGGTGTGTGGTATGGGTGCCTCCTCTGCACCTACAACTTTGCTGTCCAGTATGTAGGTCATCATTGGTCCTGGACTCCTCCCCGATCTGTGTTGCAGCACACAGAACACCATGCCTAGCATCATGCTGAAACACAGCCAGGGCCTCGTCCACAACCGCACCACGGGCATCCGGATGGACAGTGGTGCTGGGCTGCAGTCAATCTGTCCCCAGAATCTGGTGGAGGTTGATGGATGGTCCTCTGGGTCCAGGACCACCCCATGGCAGACACACCCACCCCTGCCATAGCATGCAGGTGCTCGGGAGCTGAAAGGAACACAGTCGCATTAGTGGGGCTGTCACCCACCCTGCACTCAGCACCTATGCCCCCTGCCTCTGTCAATGCCATACCTACTATGCAGTGATGGGCTGCCACCTGTGTGGAAGCCTCCACTGGGCATGCCCTCCAAGGGCACTGCACTGTATGGTGGCCACCACCAACTCCTCCTGCAGTGTCAGTTAGGTCACGGCAGGCTGACCCCGCATGTGGCAGCAAGCACTGCCCAGATGGCTGCCACATTCTTCTTGATCCTCCTCCGATCTGTGTCGACCTTCTTTGCACTCCTGCACAGACCGCGTAGGCTACCATACTGGTTCACAGCATGGGCCCACCTCCCATGCTGTTGCCCAGGCCTGTGGAGTGCCTGTTGAACCACTCAGGACAGGCTCCTGGTCCAGATATTCCTCAAATAGGGCATCCGACTCCTCCCTGGTGAAGTTGGGCCTGCGCTTGCGTGCAGGCCCATGCTCCTCAACCTCCTCTCGATTTTTCATGCTTGTTCCTGTGGAGATAGACATGTGTTAATACAGTCTGGTAAATCCTACACCACCCTCCCATTCCACTGTCCCGACAGCTCTGCAGTATGCTTCTTACCTCTGAAGGCTGCAATACCACTCCATACCATGTGCATTCCCGTAGCGCCTTTATAGCACAATCGCAGGCAAATGAGGGATTGCGCCAACTGTAATGAGACGCAATCCAGCAGATGCATTGCAGATAGGCTAATAGGTTGATTTGCATATTGCAGCTGAATATCGATGGTTACAGATTGCACAATGGACTGTGCATGCTCAAGTCATGGCACAACATTGTGATGTGTGCACAGGTTCTGCAGCATGCATGTGCAAGCTACCATCATGTACACCAGTGCCGCAGCATACGCACAGTGCATGGCAGGCAGTACAGTGCCCATTCGCTATTTCACACATGGCACTCATGCGCTGTATGACCTATGGCACCAGGGCACCATAGTGCCGATGGCACTGTGGCACCATGACACTGAAGGCACCCCTGTGCTATGGGTGCCATGGTGCCCATGTGCTATCAGGCCATGCACCATGGCTCCCACATGCCCCCACTGTGCACCATGCATGGCGTGCCCAATGGCACTGTGGCGAGAACGCGCAGCGGCCACCCTTGACCCCATGGTTGCGCTTTGTCCTTCTTGGAGCCCTGCAGCAAGTGGCAGTGCTGTGTTGACTGTGTCACACATCTCTGTGCTCTGTGAGTAGGCATCGGCATGCATCGCCACATGCTAGTGTTTTATCCCCACATGAGTGACACGTGCGCTAATGGGTGTCATTCTGGATTACATGAGCTGCCATGCCATGTCATACCAGTGCCGGGCTCATAACTGGACCCAGGTGGAGCTTGTCAACCTTTGGCCTCTTGGAGCCACATGCTGGTACCTTGTTTGGGCAGGTGCCCTAAACAGGCCACGGATCGAGTGTGGCAAGAGGTGGCTGATGGTCTGGAGGAGGCCATGGTGCTCGGGTGAGTGGGAAGCAATGCAGGCACCACTATGGGGACCTGCAGCAGAGACCTGAGCAGCTCTGGACTCTATAGGCATGTATCCAGAGGGTGCGTGCCACGGCCAGGAAGTGCACACGCCTGTGTCCATTCCCATCCAATGGTCCATGGGGCAGTGATGTCAGCACACCATGCTGCCACGGGGGTTGGGGCTGCACATCCTGTTGGCTGTGGTGGCACACCATGGGTGCCCTGTGCCACTGTGCCACTGACATGCTGGGCATGGTGTCACACTGTTCTGGGGGTAGCCTGTGGTGTAGCCAGGTACTGATGTGTCTTTATCCATGTTTCCCTACTAGGTCCTGAAGATCAGAGGCTGGCTCATCTCGCTGGCGCTGCAGCTGGGCCAGGGTGGGCCAATGCAGGAAGCAGTGTGCAGGTGGCAGGCTGCATGGGCGATGCTGCTGAACAGCCACAAGGTGCACCACAGCATACAGGTAGGCACAGTTACATGCTACATTGTTGTGCAGGATGGGCAGTGGGGGTGGGGGGTGGGACACTGCCCTCTGTGCGCATGGCCACTCCAGCTGTGCACTGCCTGCAGTGACCATTGCACCATGCTGTGGCTCTTGCACATGTGGGTGGCTGCTGCAGATGGGCTGTGGGTGCACCCAGGTCCTGGCTGTGCCACTGCCATCCTGCTGCTTGACCATGTTGCCTGACAGCCATGGTGGTGGTGTGCGGTGCATGGGTGGTGATGGTGTGCAGGGTTCTGCATGGCTGTGGGTCCCTGGGTAGGCCCACTGCATATGGTGGGTGTGTTGCAGTGTTCCAGACATGCACTCATACCATTTCACTCCTTTGTCTTAGGTGTCTGTCTCCCAGATGTCCATGCGAGGCTCCTGCAGCAGATCCTGTGGGTGACCTCTGCCCGCTCAGGTGGTCGGCTTCTCAAACTATGGAGTGCAGGTGGCTGGTACCAATGCCAGTGTCAGCCTCAGTGGGGTATGGACGGTCAGAGTGCCCATTGGCCTGCATCAGTTCCCTTCCTGAGCCCCTCCCTTGCCCTCCCTTGTCCCTCTGCTGCCATTCCACCCTGTGCCCCTGCCTCCCTTCCTGACCTCCTTTTTGTTAGTGGTCCCAACATTCCCTGTTCCATGTATATTTGAATATAGTTGTTTTATACCTGTTGCAATACATTATATTATGGTTAACCATCTGTGTCTGTGTCTGCTTTGTAGCTGACGTGTGGAGCCATGCTGCAGTGGTGTGCATGGCTGCTGTGTGCGACTGGGGTGGACTGGGGATTGTACCTGGTGGTGTCCCTCTATTGGATGGATGCGGTGGTTGTGGTCTGTCATTTCTGGTCAGGTGGGGTGTGCTTTGTGTGCTGTTCACCTCTGTGTTGCTGGCTGTGGTCCAGGTGGCGTGTCCCGAGCCTCCCTGTAGGGGTTGCCAGTGCTTGTGCGGCAGTGGCCATTGCTGCCACCCTGCCTCCATGAGCCACTGTGGTGCACATGGTCAGGGACCTACTGCTGCCTCATGCTCATTGGGCAGTGTGCCTTCATGTGCCTACCATGCCTCTCACCTGGCACACTCTGCACCCTAGTGACAGGCCCTCCCACCCCTGTTGCTTGCCACCTGCTGTGCCTGTTGCCATTCCATGTGTGTCCTGGTGCATGCACCTCTGCACCTTGCACATCCCTGGTTGCTGCTATTGTGCTTCTTGTCTTGCTCCCCGCACATTCCTGGTTGCACTATTGCACTTCACGACATGCTCCCTGGTGCATCCCTGGTTGCGCTTATGGCATCCATGTGATATTCAGCCACGCCAGCAGATGCATCCTGTCATGCTCATCCGCTGAATATCATACCATAGCAATGGCGCAGTGGACTTGAACTGCACCCCTCTTTCGCTCTGCTCTGGCACATTTCTGAATATCCCACCCACTGTCATCAATGCTAATTTAAAAGATGTTTATAGAACACACTTACAGGACAAGGGTACATATACTTCAGGAGTATATATGCTACTCAGATAACCACCTATTAATTTCTAAATATTTAACATCGGATAGAGTAAAGATTATTCCAATGGAATTTTCAGATCACTGTCTTTTACAATGTACATTTAGCCAAAGGAATAATCCACCTAGATTCTTTACCTATTTCTGAGAAAAATAAATATGAGTCAGATAGATCAAGTTAAAGCCCTTATGTTGAAATATCTATATGACAGTGCGCAGTCATTGGAAGCAGAAGGGAGGTTTGGGGTAGAGGAACAACCCTACATGAATCTTTTTATGGCCTGTAAGCAAACATTAGACAGCAAACAAATGTATGGGTTATATGGAGAAAGAGGCAATCTCATAAACTCAAGTACTGGAATGTTGCAGGAATCACAAAACATCTAGAAAGCTGATTTAGTTATTGCATTCAACCCCACTGTATCGTTTCAGGATATTATTACAGTTTGTTTTCCTAATATTTCATAATCTCAGAAACTGAAACTACATTCCCCCACAACAAAAGATGAAGTAAGACAGGTTATAGCTAATCTAATAGGTATTTCTCCAGGAGTAGACGGTTTGACAAATGAATTTTATAAAGCATTCCAGCAAGAATCATGAATTTTTAGTACGTCTATAATGAAATGCTTAGTGCAAAAGGACAATTTCCAGACTTCTACATAGCCCTAGTTGTGTATCTATTTAATAAAGAAGATAGACACAACATCAATAATTGAGACCTATCAGTCTATTAAATATAGACTATAAAATTCAATCTACCATTTTATGCAAAAGACTGCAAAAGTTGTGGAGCATTTAATAACTGAAGCACAAACATGCTGAATTCCAAATTACCATACCTGTCCCTCCTGTAGATTGTGTACCCTGGTATGTTGACATCCCAGTCATGGTTCTCTGTGTACATGTTTCTGTGACTGCCATGATACCCAGGCATCCTCTTCCATCAAGACCACTAGTTCAGGGAGCTTGTTATCCAGACTATGGGCATTGGTACTCATCACCCTTCATTTTTTGATGGCCTTACCCCTTTTGAGTCCACACCTGTCCTTACTGCCTTTGCCTTTTTCTTGATTTACCCATGTTCTGCTCCCTATTGATTTCTCTACCTTTGTGTCTACCCTGTTTTGTGTGGAGGGGGCTGGGATTTCCCTGCTTCTCTTCAGTGTCTCCCATGTTAGCTAGTTTAAATGCTTGCCAATGAAGCATTTAAACCTATCACCTAGGATTCTGGTTTCCCCCTCCCGGACAGATATAGACCATCATGCCAGTATAGGCCTGTATCCCTCCAGGTGGACCCCCAGTCCCAAATGAAGCCAAATATCTGAGCTCTGCACCAGTTTTAAACCAGTCATTGAATTCCATGGTGCAGAGTACCTATCTCACATGCCACAGACAGGTAGCACTTCCAAGAAAGTTACCATGTGTGCCACTTGTCTAAGGCCCTTCTCCAACTCCACAAACTCCTGCTGCTCTGCTCTGGTCCCATTCCCAGCCAGGTAATTTGTCCCTAGGTGAACAATGACATCCAGCTCCCTTCCCTGTATAGCTGCTCCCATGATCCTGAGGATTTGCTTCCTTTTCCTCCAAGCCATGGTGCTGGGCAGGCAACTTACCTCCCTCTCCCTTCTCTCCCCCATTCTACCTCAACACCTATATCTAAATCAATGATTTGCAAAATCTTCAGACAGCAGTAGAAGTCAGCATAGTACGAACACAATTGTTTAGAGAAATAAATAAAACTTTGAGAGTCCCCTTCATGTCATCAGACAATGATGTGCATGATATTTGGGTAGTTGTTATGTAACTGTGAAATGTCCTGATAGGACATAACAAGTAGAAGAAATTATTTTCTGGATTATGGGCAATCTGTTCTCACAAACGGTTTAAGTTATTTGCATATTGCCTGTAAATCTACCACATTACCAGTATATGCAGTACAGCATGTCACGCTGTGAAGGAAATCTATGGCTGGTTCATACCATATTCATCAATTATAACTATTTGCTAGCAGGCAGTGAGTCCTTACCTACATTGCTGATATAATGGGAAGGGTCATTTCATTTTCTTTTTCACTTTGATCCTTTAAGGTTATCAGTGATGAAAATGAAACAAACACCATAAATACTTTACAACATCATGCAGATAGTGTATGAACACAGAGATGAAAGACTGGCTATACATTTAGAACAGGAACTTTAGAGAAAATACCTAACCTTAATTGATAACTATTAATGATGGGAGACCCCAAAAGATGTCTTCACATCTAATTATTTCCCAGTTACAGAAATACATGTAGTAATCCCCCATTTCATGTATCTCTTGCAGGTTTGTAGGTATACATAGGAAGGAGTTCTGTGCTGACCCACAGATGAGGTGGGTGAGAAACACTATGCAAACGTTACTAGAAAAGCAGAAGGAACACTAAAGGGAGCAGAAGAACAAATCAATAAGCAAGCTTCTCACTGTTTCTGTATACAACGATGGTCCTATGAAGATGTGATTTGATTTGATAAAAATTTATTTTTAAACAGCATACAAATTGTGGGGTTTCATCCCCATTTACAACAATGTCCTGTGGTATAAATAAATTTACAAAACACAAGTACACAATACATACATACAGCACAATGGGTTAAAATATTAACTAACACATCAACAAGTTGAGCTCAAGTATTTACTCAAATGTAATTTAAAAGTAGGCATACTACAAATTGATTTTCGTTCATGTGGGAGTTTGTTCCAGTGTGTGGCCAAACCATTTTGTAAAGTAGGATCACCAAATCTATTATATATTCTTATCAGGGGTATCTTTTGAGATGTCAATCTCAAACTTACTGACTGAGTACCTAATGAACTAAATGAGCTAGAGGATGGCCTTTATTGGAAAATTTTAACTTATGGCAAAATATTAGCCACATATATTCTCTTTGCTGTACTTCTTTGCAATTGTTTATATTATGTATCATGTTTTAAATTATATTATTTATTTAAATAACTACATAATGTAATTAATTAGATTTGTATGAATTTTACAGAATAGTGGGTATTCTGATTTACTGCTGCTCCTATATGGCAGTGTTTATAATTTCTTCGTGCAGAATGCACAAAGTTAGTACTTGACATTGGAGAATTATACAGTAGCTCTTAGCTCCACTCTAAGGCTCTGTGTTGTAATAACACCCCTGACAGAAAGCAACTAGACCCAGCTCCTGTTGGCAATGTACCTCATGAAGACAGTCAAGATGGTTTCACTACAGAAACACAATCTCCTATCACTGAAGATGTAGATGTCCAAACAGAAGGTTGATATAGTCTTATCTCAGCATTATCATCACTCATTACTGGCCAGATTTGAATTATAATGTTAACAATGCTAAACAAAATGCTTAAAGAACATCTGATATTACTGGGAAAACTTTGACAGGATCTAAATGATAATTATGATGTCACTTTAAGACACACAACCAGAGCAGATGAAGTTGTAGTTACTGGGATCTTGTTTTCATGCAAATTCTGTAACAGAATATAAGGGAAAGTGTTATAGTAAGACCATAACTTTGTCTTAGGATACCCCATACCCTCGTGCTGGAAGAATTCACACAACACAGGTCTTGGAGAAATGACAGCAGTCATAATTTTATTAAATTTACAAAATGTTGGAGTGCCGTTCACAGCTGGGAGATCACATCAGCTACTTCAGGACTCTGTACCCCTTCCAGGGAAGGACCTTAACCCTTGTGCAGACTGAGGGAATAATATATCTTTCTGATTTGGTACCCAAATTCCAGAAGTGGGAATTCAAGTGGCCAGATGGCAAGTGACCACCCCTGTCTATTGGTACTGCACCTGCAGGCAAGCCCAATGAGTTTGGATCATGACCTCCCCAAATGGGGACCAGGTCTTGCAGCCCCACAGACCTCATGCTGACTATTGAATGATGAGTCCTTTGGAAGAGTTTGACTCAGTCCCCTTTTCCCTTGCACCATCACTCTGAGAGACTCCTAAGCCACCAAGTTACAATGTCTGTGCGTTTGTTATCTGCACTAACCTACCTTGATTAATCCCTTTGAGGTGGCAAAAACAGTCACTCATAGTAGAACAAAGTGTTCCCTGCTCAACCCTGGCACACCTAGAACCCTGCTTTTATGAGGGCAGGAGACTGGGAAATATGCAGAGGGTGGCAGAAGTAAGAGGGAGTTGCAGGCTTCAGCTCCTCTTAACACCTTATTCTCTACCCCTTCCAGATGCCTCCTACTCTGTGAGTGGCCCCTTTTGGTACCTTCCTGGGAGGTGGTTCCAGGGTTAGCTCCCACCCCCTTGGTCATAACCCTACATACCTGTTTAAGTCCAGGTTACAGGGAAGGGTTAGGGACAGTGGGACATGTGCTGCAGTTCTTTGTCAGACTTTCTAACAGATGAGTAGATACTTCTACAGTGTTTTAAACATTGATTTCTGGTCACTGGTAATTCAGCCATTCTGGGACTGAGGGTCCCCAAAATTGGAACACACATGCTGAGTGGAGGAATCTGTTCAACAACTGAATTTGATGAAAGTCTAAGTGGTTGTTTTGTAGATGCAGAGCACATGAAATACAAAGAAATATCCCTTTTCATTCTTTTGTCCAAACGAAAACATGGCTCCAATGTTAAAACTGAAGTTTTCACATTTATCAGAGTATGACCCAGAATATTGCCTTTAAGGGGTTTGAAAATTAGAATATTTTAGTTCTTAAAAGATAAATGTTTTAGAGTCCATTGATTGTGGGCTCATGCATAAGGGCCTGTTATCCCAACAAAAATAAAACTATTTTTCACCACACTATGTAAATGAGAAAAAAAAAAAGAAACATGGGCCCAATATTCAAAAGTTTGCTTGAGCACAAATCCTGGTTTGTATATGCAAACTGGACTTTGTGCCCTTTTTCTATATTCAAAAGCCCAGTTTGTGCATGCAAACTGTGGAGGGGGGTGTAATGCAAATGGAGGGTTGAGGACCAGAATATCGGTGTAGCACAATATTCAGTTTGTGCACTTCACAAGGCCATTTTGTGAAGTCTCCTTATATGGCATAAATAATGCAGTCCCTCCCATGCCAACATCCATGCACAATGTCCCTGCACAATGTCCCTGGTATCTAGTGGTCACTCCCTCCCCCACACCCTTGCCTGATATAACAGAACATTTACACTGGTGTCCAGTAGTCCTCCCCACACACACCTATGCCAGATGTCCACACACAATGTCCCTGGTGTCTGGCAGTCCCTTCCCAACTGCACCCATGCCCTATGTAACAGAACATTTACCCTGGTGTCTAGTGATCCCCCCACCTGATACCCTGCCCAATTAATAAAAGAAGATTGTCCCAGGTGTCCAACAGTCCCATCCTTGACTGATCCTTGTACTGGTGAAAGCCCACTCCACTTTAACAATCCCCTCACAGCAATAGTTGGCCTGCCACTAACATGCGGGATACATATGGCAAGTAATGCCCTGTCAACAACACAGCTATGGCACTGCTCCCGAATGGTGATATTCCAAAACCTCCCCCAGCCCAAGTTTCATGGGTGTCTAGTGATCCCTTCCTCCCTTGGCACTGAGAATGCCCCCCAACCCTGGTCAGCCTGAATCTTGGTGCCATGGTGAAGCAATGGCAAGCGACACAGCCCACCACACACTGCCTTGGCTGCCCACTGTCTGACAAAAGCAGAAAGCATGCTGCTTATTTGCCCTATAAATAAGCAGTGGGCTCCCTGCTTCTGTCAGACAACAAGCAACTGAGGTGGTGTGTGGATGGCTATGTTGCTCACTGTCGCTCCAGCACAGCACTGAGCTTTAGGTAATGGTGACTGGGGGAAGTGGGTTCTCGGTACTGCCGGAAGGAGGGGGGCCATTAGACACCAATGAGACACAGGCTGTTGGGCTCCGAATATCACTATTTGGAAATGGGGCTGAAGCTATGTTGTTGTTGGGGCACTACATTGCTACAGGCATCACACACGTTAGTGGCAGGCCAGAGATCATTGTGGGGATTGTCAAACTGGGGTGAGCTTTCACGGTACAGGGATGGGGATCTGATGGGAGTGCAGACCATTGGGCATCAGGGAGAATCTTAGTTTATTAATCAGGTAGGGCAGTGGGTGGGGGGAACACTGGACACCAGGAAAATTGTGTGTGGACATCGGGCATTGGTGCTGGTGGGGGTAGGGACCACTGGACACCAGAGAAATTGTGGGCATGTACCATGCAAGGAGTGGATGGAAGGGATCACTATCATGGGGGATAGTGCGCATCAGGGACCCAGCAATTGGGAGGGTCAGTGTTGCTTAGATTGCCTGGCTACCCATGAAAATGAGCCCATAATGGGCATGCAAGTGCCTCCTTAGCATCTTGAATGCCGAATAGGCTCATCTGCATCAATCCATGTGAATACTGGGAATTGCACCTTGGCACACTCCATTATGGTGGTGTACTTCGGGAGCCATGTAGGGGCAGTGCAAAGTGACTTAGCACTGGGTTAATATGGTCCCATATTCAGCCAAATAGTACCAGTACGCTATTCAACTGAATATTGCATCTTTAGGCACCAGGGCGATTGCAAAGCAGAGTACAAATTTTGGGACTCTGCTCTGGGTGATTTTGAATATTGGGCCCCATGGCTTTATTTGACTTTGTCATTGTTAGAGTATTGTAGCCACAACCAAAATATTGCAATGCATTTTCAATAGTGTGATGGAAAACTTGTCTGTACCTACTGTAGTATAATTCTGGTAGACTCAATGGACCACTGGTGTCTTGCTACCATTAAAGTCTATTTTTCTATGTACAATATAGGAAAAAATCTATAAACACTGATAATATTCAGTGGCCATTATGTTAATGCCCCTACACCGTTATTTTCTTCATAGAGTTTGTAACTCCAATGTTGATATGATCCAATTTAATTTAAAACAAATAAGAATAGTAATGGTCACTGCTTTCCATTTAGACCCTTCTCTCTTTCAGAAACTGGATGCTCTATCCCAGCATTGAGACCAATCATAATGTGACCACCTGGAGCTCAGTGGCATGGTTGTGTTTTCCACTTTCCAACACTGTGAGACCTATCCTGGTGTCAGAATTTTTTAGATAACAAAAAAGATGTGACATTTGGAAGCTCACCTCTCTGGCTCACTTCTCTGCCCTGTTTGGCACCTGAAGACCAACCCTCATGCCACTGGAACCTCACATAGAAGGTCATGGTGAAAACTACCTGGTCTGCTACACCAAAACTAAAGTCAATCCACATCAAAGAAGGCAGAGCCACAGTTTAGACTGGGTGCTATGAGGCTATGGAAAACTGAACTTTAATATGGAGACTGCTGCATGATTGGGACAGACAATACCCTATCTTGAGACATTGGAAACTGTGACAAGACTGCAGCAATCTGTTCAAGACTGTTTTACTCTTTTGAGATTCTGTCAGTCAGATCATGAGGGAAGGAGATGGAGGTTAAGTGGGAGGTAATGAAGATCTGCAAGAACATACACTGGAACTTTGAATTAATATCTGGCTGCAGAAAGTTTTTACTCATTGACTTATTATTGCTTCTACATCGTTTGCCACACTGGCAATGCATGCACAGTTTTTAGTACCATTTCGATTATGTTGTCCTTCAGTCAGTTTAAACCTACCTATTTCTCCAGTTTTCCGTTTTAAGGAAGTCGGTTTTGTTTTAATAATAATGCTTACTTTATGCTGCTATTTTATTTTAAATTTCTAATCACAAAATGGGTATTTTATTAAATATGAAATATACATTAGTTCTTCATAGCAACACATATTAGACTTTGGAATTTTAACTTGTAAATTTAATTAACTGAATACATAGTTTAACATGTGTAGAATGTTTATTCACTTTTAAGCCACTTTACATGATGACTTTATGCCCTTAAGAATTTGAATATGCACTGACAGTGTATTAATGGTTCAATTTAAAACTTTTTTAAGCACTGAGATACATGCAGTAGGGATGCAGCAAATTTAAATTTCAGTGGTGAAGTGGACAAATTTGCCTGGCAGAGCAATTCGTGAAATTTTTCCGCATTAGGCAGAATTTCCCTAGGCAAAATTTCACCTTCCGAGGATGAAATTTCACCTTCCGTGGGAGAAATTTTGCCTTTTGTAGATGAAATTTCATCATGGAAGGTGGGATTCTTCCACAGAAGGTGAAATTTCACCACAGAAGACAAAATTTATCCATTCTGCCTGGCAAAATTTTGCCACTTCGCCAGATGAAATTTTGCATTTCACTCTGTGAAATGGGCTGAATTTTGTGGATTACTCCGTGAAGCAAATTTTGTTCACTTCATCCACCACTAACATGCAAGCACCTATCTGTAGCATCTGGGGTTCTCCCCTTATTTGGGATGAGTTGACCTGGATAATTAATCCTTGAATTTAAAGTGGTGCTAGGGAGGTGTACTTCACTGTCACAGACTTAACTTATTATTTAATTCATTCCACTTTATAGTGCACACCTGTCACTTTTAGCATATAAGGAGTGTATTGTGCTTGTAGTCATGCCCAGTAATGAAGAGGTTTGTTTGATCTTGAAGTGCTAGGCATACCAGATTTGGTACTCTGGTTTTCTGCTGGTCACAATCAGTGTTTAAATGCATAATTTTGCACAGAGTACCAAATAAAATCAAGATTATTTCACCATTGTAATGAAGTGCTTGCTTCTGTGATTTTATTGTGGTGTTCATTTTGCAAAGCACCGTGTCTAAACTGTGAGCACTACCTTCTTTGATGTGAATCTCCTCTTACCATGCTGCTATTCTTCCCACCAGTCCTTGACACACCTCTCATGGAAAGAGCTTGGGTACAACAAACAGAAGGCAACAGGTACTGATTGTCTGAACTGGCTCATGTAGCTAAACTTACAGCCTGCATCCTTTGGAATGATTTCTGTGTTCCCTCAAGGAAGCTGAATTCAGGGTGAGGTGGGAAGTCCATGGCCATTTTTTAAGTAAGCTCTCCCTAGTCATTTTGCATGTTTGGAGATGTGGAGGTATGGGTTCATGCTGTTTCCAATTCTCCCCTCTGCTGGTGTTGCTTCCAGATTTAACAGATCAGTTACTAAAGTATGGCCAAATACTGTAGATAGATGTGATATGAGTGGAGGGGAAGAGAGGAGCTCAGATTCATAGGGTGCAGCCATCTTTGCCTTGTGATGAGAAAGACTGATGCCGATGTGTGTACTGAACATTCCAAGCAGTTCTTAGTTGGGATAAAATAGTTTTTAAAATTTGAGGTGTTATTGTCTCATGAAGGTGGGTTATAATATATCCTATGGGTGCTAATATCCAGAGAACATGACAAATACATGTGTCAGTCATGATTCCAAGATTCCTGTGGTAACTGGTGAAATTAATGGTGCCATTCACTCCTCAAGTGCCGGGATTGCAGTTGGGGGCAGATTTAGGAAATATTTTGGCAGCTCCTTTTTGGCTTCAGTAGCTGTTACACACTGTTTTCTCTCAGGAATTGTGACTTGTAACCTGGCATGATATAGCATACAGAATTTAATACCAGTGGAATATAATTTGTTTTAGTGTCCCGCACTCTGCTTGCCTTTGTAATTAATTGAGGCCAAAGTTCATTAAAGCAATATGCAGTTCCTCTGTCACCAGATTTTCTGAACTTCACAGATTTTATTCTGGACAAGTTTTTTGTTCAAGAGGCACAGAATTATTGGATGTTGCTTGTCCCTAGTTTAGTAATCGGGCACCTCACTGTATACACCTTTCCACTGTGTACTGTGGCTCAGTGGGAGGGTCCAGCAATTTTTAGATGCACTTTGTGCAAAAAGAATGGTGTCTGGTCCTTTTGCCCTTGTTTGGAAAGTCAGCAACCACCAGATTTTTCCAGTGGCTGTGACCCTCCTAGTCTTCTCTGCAATCTTTCAAATTGTGGACCATTTTCCTGAGGCTTAATAGGCTCCATGGAGTCAGCTCTGTCCTCAAGGGATCTAATGCAAGTTTCTGTGTCACAGACCTGCATGGAAAGTCTTCCAGTGCCAGCTTGAATTATTTATATCAAGCTTTTATTATAGGAATCCCTTGATAAACTCTCCACTGGCTGCTGCCTCAGTTGTATCCAAACTTGGCCCTTTCAAATCTCTCCTTTGGGAACACATCATTTCCTCTAACTCCTATGATTGCTTCTAACCTCATCCCCTGGCTACCTCTGTTGGATCTCTGGCTCTCTCTCTCTCTCTTTTGCCTCACTCTCCCTTCCCTCCCCTTTCCTCTCACACTTGCTCCTCTCCCTGGTATTCTCTACATACCTACTATCTCCTTGTCCCAGCTCAGACTGGCACTATTTTGCCTGCTTTCACTTTTTGTTCTTGCTTGTGCTGATTAATTATAGAATGTATAATATATTACCTGACATGGATAGTTTTTATCTGTTATATTACTGTTTTGTCTTATCTGTACCAAACATGATTGTCATTTCCTATATTCCTTGTTTTGTACCTCCCTGACGTGGAACTTTTGCAAAAGAGTCTCTGACTCAAAGGTTTGTAATTCTGGTTCATTTAATAAAATAAATAAATAAAATAAAAATAAATTTCAAGTCAGGTAAAATAAAAAGGGATGGTCCATGCTCTCAGGTGCGAGACAGGGGCAGACCAGGGGAGACGATGCCCCTTTTCCAACTGAATGTGCATAAACAAAAGAATGGTGTGCACTCACACAGTGTCTTACTGGCAAAAAACAGGCCAAATATACAAAATTAGCCATTTATTTTGCCAAACAGACAGGATTACTAGTCCACAGACCACGCACGATGGTCTGTTTGAGAAAATAAATGCGCTAATTCTGCAGTACCTTGGATGCAACCCACTTTTTTGCCAATAAGGCACTGCTTGAGTGCAGACAATCCTTTCATATGTGAATGCTTTAAAGCCCATGCAAGGTCCATTAGGGTGTTCTTGATAGTTCCAGGCTCCCAAAAATCCTGTCTATGCTTCTGGAGTCAGCCACCCAGACCAGGAGAAGAGTATAGAGTCATCATGTTTGTGATGTTTTGGTATGTGGGCTCATAATGGTAGAGGTAGCAGCTCATTTTAAAACTCCATTTCAGCTGACATCTGGATCTCAGAAAAAGTATCTTCTGGTGTTGATTACTGAAGGCTATTGAATGAGCTAAACAACAAGGTAAAAATCATATTTTGTCTCAAGACAACAAAGTTAAATCATACTGCTCAGAAATTGGCTAGAGAGCAATTTATTCCTAGCCTACCATCACATGATTCTCCTGAATGATTAATCTTGTTGGTCAGAAACATTTTGCGCTTCATCTACAACTTCCAGAGATACCATCCATCCATTTTTAAACTTTATTCAGAATTATTGTTTTAAAGTGTAATTTGACTGGTATCTAGCAAACTGAATGGTTGATACATGATGGAGTCCTTTGGCATAAGGTTGCCAATGATAGAATTTGGGACCAACCATGACTGCATTATATATTGCAGTATAAATAGTACACAGTACTGGATGTCACCTGTCCATGGAAAACTTGCACAGTTCAGAGACTACTTTGTCAGATCTTGTCACTTTTATTTTTCTATCCTGGATTACAAAAAAATCATCTTGTGAAATATGAACTGGATAAGGCTTCAAGTGCATCTATCAAATTTATCTCAAAAGTTTTCTGCTGAGTAGTTTTATTTAATTCATTTACATCAAAAATAATGCTTTAAACTCTTTTACCCAATCATCAGGCATAATACAAGGAGCTATAGAAAACTAATAATTGCTATGTCCATTAGCCACTAGAGTCCAGAAATGTTTTATGTCCTGTTTATGGCTGTGGGCTGAGCCTACAGCCATTTTGTTATCTGTAGCTTGAAAATGGAGTTTTGTGGAACTCATTTTTGGACATTTCAATGTATTCTTCCACATCTACAAATCAATATGACAACTAAACTAAAATAATTCCTTCTTTCTGTTTAGAATGTTGGAGACATAACTTCAAGCTGCTTATTTGAGTGCCATTAGGAAACTGAAACAGTTTGTTAAATATTGGTTGCCTATTAAACTGGAGATTTGTTTACCCTTCGAAATGCAACAGCTTCCACATTTAAATGATTAGCATTTAAACATTTTTGCTACTAATTCAGTTGGGGAAGAATATCTTTCAAGAAAGATTCATACCTCATAAATGTTACCCTTTCCTCGCAAATTTTGTAAAGATTTACACTGTTTTTAGCTTCTCAAGACCCATCTGATAAAATGCCAGGTCTTCAGTGAACTACCCAAACATAACAGATAAGAACTACTAAGATCTTTTATAGTAAGGGTGTGTGTGCGTGTGTGTGTGTGTGTGTGTGTGTGTGTGTGTCTGTGTTTGAGAAAGGGGTAGAGAAACAGTCAAACTCTAGGCAAGGGATACCTCATCTAATGAATTAACTCCTGACAAACCATGAGTGATACAGAAGCAACTGATTTGGTACCTTTAGTTGGACCAATATAGATGTGACATAAAGAACTTATACCATTTATAAAATTCCTGATCAAACAACTGCAAATAGAAGACTGTGTTTTGTCATTTTATAATACTATATACTGAGTGTGTATTTACTGAGTTGCTGGATCAGGATCTTGATAAATTAATAACATTTACTTAATTCATTCAAGATTCCATCAGATGGACAGAGAAAAGCCTATGAATGTGTCTGAAAACTAACAACTATAAGATGCAAAATAGCATTTGTTTGTATATATATATATATATATATATATATATATATGATATAGATATAGATATTATATATATGGAAAAGTCTTTATTTGCATTAAATTTGTTTACAGGCATTACTAGTATATTTTGAAAGATTATCTGACTTGTGATTACTAATTTTGAGTATAGTTCATGAAAAATGAGCTTGATATTTGTTGTTTCATACAGTCCCCCATTTTGCCTTATGCATAGCATATAAATCCAAGTCATTCCAAGGCCATTGTGACATATAATATTAATACTGAGCAGCAAATCAGAGCTCTTTTCCTAATAAAAGGCTGCTGATGTAATAAATAAAGAACAAAGTCATAAATAAAGAACCAGTGGCTTATGGAAAAATGTACAGGGATTTATACTGTGATTTCATTCTGCCTTCATGGTGAAAATGCAGGGAAAATGAGGGCTTCTTACAGAGTAATGATTATTTGAATCTGGGAGCACTGAATATTTCTTATCCTATATTTTGTATCCTGGATAGGGCAGGGGAAATGCAGCATCTCATTGTCTCAGGGATGTTCATTTACTCATTTTTGCACTGTATTTATTCAGGCTGTCCCAGACTAAATGCAATATCTTGTTTATAGTGGGATCATGATTTACCATTTTGGACATGTATTCAGACTACCTAGTCCAGGGCCCCAGTATTCAAAGGAGATATGAAGTGCATCCTGGTGGAAAAAGAAGATGTGCCACATGACTCCAAGAATGCACAACAGCGTGATATTCAAATATGTGGGATGTGCTGGCTGCAAGGGAATGGGCCAGGGAACACACAAATGTTATGCCATTTAAGTCAATGGGGCAATCCCATGCATATGCTGTGTTGAAGCATATTCAGTGGGAATGTGCCCTCACAGTCCAGAACACCATGGCCCACAGTTAGGCTATGAATAGCTGGCCTAACCAGACCAGCCACTCCAAAGGCAGGCTGCAGATGTGCACCCAGGTGCACAGACCTGGCAGCCCTGGTAGACCTAGAGGTACCCCTTTCCATCCCCAATCTAGCCAACTCAATCACTGTAGAGCTTCCCAGATCCAATTGCAATAGAGGAAACCATGGTCCATATCCATAGTCTAGAGGACTCCCATCCATTGCCACTGTACACAGACACCTTCATCCCCTATACCCAACCTGTTGCAAAGACTGGCACTTCCTCCACACATGCCATGGGCAGCCATTGACTGCACTGAACCCAGGCTGAGGACCTGCACTCTGGAATGACTCAACTGTCCTTACCATGCATTGGGGCACCTTGTCAGCTGTGGATCCACCAGTCTATGCAGCTGTAAGTACATCCCTGTCAAACTGAAGAGGGAGTTCACATACCTCTAATGCATGTCTTGTCAATGCTGTATCTTCCTGCTGTCATGCACCACCGCAAGTCCACACTCTCCTCTGTTCCCCTGTGTAACATGCCACCCTCCGGACTCCTGAAGTATCCCTGGTGCCATGGGGTACGGTATCCTGTAATGCCATTTGTAGTGTATGCTTCAGGCTATAGATAGTTCATCTGCATTTCTCCAGTTGTACACATGGATGGGAAATTGGCTGTAACATACCTGTTTTGGGACCTGTGTGAATGGGTACAGCATTGACCATCACCCACACTGAGCAGTGCAATGGCACCAGTATGATGGGTCCACATGCGAGTGCCTGAGGAGTATGGCCACTGGATGTTATCACCCACACACAGCTTGTGCCTACATATAACAAATTTCAGCATTGTACTGTGAGTGCTCTTCCACCTGTCGATAGAGTGGTATGATCCCATTACAGAGTCAGTCTTCGCAATGGGATGGGCTGTGGGGGCAGGGAAGGGGCTGTCTGTGCACTGTTGAGGGGAAGTGGGGGCCACTACACTATGGACATGGACTGTGGGTGTATTCAGGTGCAATTAGGGATGGCATTGGGGTCCCCACAATATGGAACTGATAGAGCCTGGACTCTGGTATGATTGGGACTGGTGGAATGGGTGTGGGGGTGCCACTATACCACCAGAGACTTCAGAGCCTGTCCATATGGGAGTGATCAGGGTCAGGGCTTGGGGTGAGAGCTGCTGTGGTGCGTTCATCCCATGCCAACATGCAAATGGGCTGGTAATGAGCATGCATAAGTCCCCTTTGCACCCTGCATGCTCAATTAGTTCATTTGCATTCCTGGGCTGAATATTGCCCATGGGGGCTGTGGTGCAATCCAGTATGTGCCATGCATTCACACTGGAAGGTATTCAGTCGGGTCACCCTGGATTCACCTGAATTGGTAGCCACCTGCACTGTGACTCCCTACAGAGTCACATTTTCAACTGAACGATGGAGCCCGTCAGGATGAAGTGCAGTGTCACAGGTTTACTGCATGACAAAATGGATTAACTCCCTTTGAAATTGCATTGTTTGCTGCAGTAACTCTTCTGTAAAATTGCAGTGCTGCACCTCCTGGTGGGCTTCACTGTACACACCCTGTACTGGTGGTGCATTCTCTTTGAATGTTGTAACAGTGCTGGCTGGCGCACCCTCTTTGTGCAACGCATCTTTCTGCTTGTGCATCGATCCAGCACTTAATATATCCCCCCAATGTAAAACATTGTTTCTAGTGTGTTCTGATTTTACACAATGCCGCATAATATTGTGTAGATGTACAGCTCCACTGAAAACAAGATACCATTTCTTCTGTGCACTATCTAGACTAAATATAAAGCAATCAGCAGGTATATTCTAGGAAAACACATTGCAAAAATGTGTAAAAGGAAGCCCTCATTTAAACTGCCTCTCCACAGATTTGTATTGTGCAAATTCAATAGAAATAATGGCTAAATGTATTCCAAATGCTCTCCACAGCCATGTCGGCTCTGATCAGAATTAGTTGTATACTGCTTCTTTCATTTTAATCCACAGTTTTTCTGATATTTTATGTTCTCCTGCTATATAAAATTTTATAAACTTCCACTGCTTATTAACTAATCTGGGATCACATATTCAAAAATGGACGAAGCGGGGCACAAAAGTTTGCAAAGAGCTTGCCCATTGTTCGCTTCCTCAGGGATGCTATATTTGGTCAGATAGCACACCAGCAGTATCTGAATGAATATAGGGGCATTTCAGCACAGTGCTAAGCTGAGTAGTGGTACCCCAAAATGGATCCTGGCAGTGCAGGGAACAGTGCCCCCAGATTCTGGTGTCCAGTTGTCCCCCCTCTGATCCAAGTCCACAGTAAATTAAATTATCCCTTGTGTCCACTGGTTCCCCACTTCCTCTAATCACCATCTCTCATAATAGTAAAACTGTCCCAGGTGCCTAACAGTCCCACCCTCCAACTGCCAGCCCAGTAATATCACACACTTCCATTGTGTCCAGTGGTCCCCACCCTTGATCACTGGTCTTGGCAATATTAAATACTTCCCTGTTGTCCAGTGGTCCTTCCTGCCCTCTGATCAGTGGCCCCAGTAATATTACATACTTCTTAGGTGTTCAGTGATCCCTTCCTCCAATTGCTGGCCCCATATTAAATCACATATTCCTTATCATCGAGTGGCACCTACCCACTGATCTCCATCCTAGAGTAAGCTTTCCTGGCATCTAGCACCCCCTTCACCATGGGCACTGACCTACCCACCCTGCCAACCCACTTACCTCAATCATCGGTGCCACAGGAGCCCATATGTCAACCAGCACAACCCTCCTCTCATCACCTCAACCGGCTGCGTATGCAATGACTGGCAGTGTACATCCTCTGTACTGCAAAAGGGGTGCACATACTGTCTACAGTAGACAGTATACAAGCTGCCTTTACAGTACAGGGATGTGTGCTCCCTGTCATCACATATAGCAGTTAGCCAAGGTGGTGAGAGGTACAATGCCAATCACTGTATGGGATCCTGTGGTGCCGGTGATTGAGGTAAGGGAGGGTGACAAGGAAGACTGGTCAATACTCATGGAATGAGGGGCTATTGGATGCCAGGGAAGCTATGAAGGATGATGACAGGAATGTGAAGGAGGGCGGATGACTAGGCACCAGGGAATGTTTTTGTTTTACAAGAAAGTGGGATCAGAGGGTGGGAGGTACACAAGACACCTGGGAACATTTTCCTTTAATGAATAATGGTGATTGGAGAGTGGGAGGACCACTAGGCACCAGATAGCAGTTGTGCTCCCCCAACTGCCTAGGCGGATGTTGGCTGCAGTTGCTCTAGCGGCCACTAGAATAGCCTAGAGTAACTTGGGGTTCTCAGCGGTAATTGCGCAGTGCAAGGTGGCTTGTGTAATTCCCCTTGTGCAGAGCTAACATGCTGAATATTGCCCTGCACCAGGATTCCTGTCCCTGTCCCTCCCCTTGTCCACCACCTACATTATTTGTTTGCATGAATGTTAATCCTTTTAGCACTTGCCAAGCCTTCTTTGAATATTGCACCCAGATGCAAACCCCAGGTAAACACAAGTTACTTTGCTAACGGGGCAAAGTTGTGAATATCAGGCCACTGAAATTTATTTGTGTTTTGTTCTTTTAATTACCTTATTGTTTTATTAAATGAGTTTTGCCTTTTCATAACTATGATTGAATCAAGTCTCTCTAATTTCTTCACACTTACCTTACTTATATAAAGAGGTGAAAGAAATGTAAGTAGTGTATCATATATCAACAAACAATTTACTGGATTGGTTACATCCAATATTTCTACTTTTTAACTCTCAGCCTGTCTACCTGACATAGTTAGGGATATTTTATTGATTATTTCTTCAGTTCGTATAATTCTTTGATTATTAATCATTGCCAGATCATTTATTGTACAGGTTTTTATGTTTGCTTGCATGCATGTGCAAGAAACATTTCGTCACAGCTTAGCAGAGAAGCAGGAGTTTGGAGGTGAGGCACTGTGGGGGTCAATGGCTCCAGTGCCTTTTGAGGCTTGGCACGCTTTTCCCAATGCGGTGGCACAATGCTGCTGCTGACACTAGTTCGGCCAGCGTGCCACCACCTTGAAATGAATCTGCCGCTGCAATGAGGGAGTGACCCCTCACTGCAGGACAGTGCCTTGCTGTCCCAAACCCAGTTCATTTGCCCACGGGAAAGCCCACTCCCCATCAGCATGCTGTAACCCCCTTCCCCATTTGTTGTGTGCTGAGGGGGTTCCCAATCCTCCTCGGCATCATGTGCCCTCCCCAACAGTCTTTCTTTGCTGATGGGGGGCCCAATCCCTATCAGCTTCAGTCCACCCCTTCCCAGTTCAATTTGCTGACGGGGGAGCCCACTCCCTGTTGGCATAATGTCACCCCCCCAATTTGTCCCTTGGCCCCCCTCGGTATGTGCAGATAGTGGTGCCCAATCACCCATTGGCTACAGCCCTCCCAAAAAGAAACACTCAGGTGGCATGCTGGGAGCCCACCCCAGCATGCCAAATGTCCCTGTAAAAAAAAAATCCCACAATTTTTTTTTTAAACCTGTAAAACAGAAAACGGCCCTCATTGAGTTTGCTGGCCCCTCCCCCAACCCGTGCCCGCCCTCTGTGCATCCTGCCTCCCCCACACACCCCCATACCCCATACTTACCTCCGGAGCCCAGCAAGACAATCTTTGGTGGACTGGGAGCACGTCTGCACTCTTCAAAGCTGACTGCAAATTGAAGAAATGCTGGTAAGCTGTATAATGGCACAAATAGTTTTTTTTCCAACTTTGATGCATATCTCAGGCATTTTGGGGAATTTTGGCACCAAATTTTCAACATGGAGTTATTGGGACCCCTCCTCATAAATTCACCCACTGTCATGGAGTTATTCATCCCAGAAAGGTGATTTTGTAGTCATTGCATGGAATCACCTTTTGGGACCAAGTAACGAAATGACAGTGCTAATGTTCACGAGGTGGGCTCTCAAAAAGCCTATGTTGCAAATTTGGTGGAAAAAATCCAAAAAATGATTTTTACGAGTGTGCATTGCACAGTTTCCATGCATGTTCATAACTTTCACGAATTTGTAATATTTTTACTCCAGATTTTCAACATTGGCATTTTTCCACACCTCCTTATGAACAGTATAGCTGGCATTTTTCACATCCTTGCTGAAATGTGTTTTTGCACTTCCGGTGCATAATAGCGCGGTCGCTGTGAGAAATCAGTGTTCGGGACACATTAAGAAAATCATAGTGACACTGTTCATCAGCAGAGGACCAAAAATGCCTATGTTGAAAATTTGGTGACAAAAGTCCATAAAAGACTGTGTTACAAGCGTGTTTGTAGTTTCTACGCGTGCTCGGAAGTACAAATTTGTAATATTTTCACCCAGATTTTCAATATTTACATTTTGCCACACCTCCTTATGAACAGTACAGCTGTCATTTTTCATATCCTGCCCAAAAAATGTGTTTGCACATCTGGCACACAATGACGTGGTCGCTGTGGGAAAATAATGTTTCAGACAGATTAAGAAAATCATAGTGACATCATTCATGAGCAGAGGTCACAAAATGCCTATGTTGAAAATTTGGTGAAATAATTCCACTAAATGACTGTGGTACAAACATGTGTTGTGCAGTTTCCACATACGCTAGGAACTTTGAACATTTTTAATATTTTCACTACAAATTTTCAGCATTGCCATCTCTTCACACCTCCCTATGGATGATACTGCTGTCATTGTTCACATCCTGCCTGATCTGTGTTTTCGCACATCTGGTGCAGAATGGCATGGTCGCTGTGGGAACTCGATGTTCGGGACACATTAACAAAATCACAATGCCACTTTTCATGAGAAGAGGTCCCAAATGCTTTCATAAGGTGGGGGTCACAAAAAGGCCATGTTGAAAATTTGTAGTGCAAATACCAACACACACCCAGGGCATTAGGGTTTCTAACCATAATGTCACACCCTGTACAGACTGACAGCCATCAGAGGTGTAACTTTGGATCACTGGCTGTAATGCTTATGCCATCCCATCCTCACCATGAAGCCAGTGACAGGCATCGAGGTGTGCCTTTCACTCTTCAGCCACAGACTTCATCCCATTCTCCGGTACTGCACCAATTTCAGCGTATGTTCTTATGAAATGGGGTAACTGTGAAGCCAAACACCCCAAGGCACACCTCAACACTTGTCAGTGTCTACAGGATAGGGTGAAGTGAAATGCCTTGAGCATTATGGGCAATGACCCACAGGCACACCCCAATGTCTGTCCATCTCTGCAGGGTGGAGGTGGGATTGGCATGAGTTTGATACTTCACTGCAACTCCTATTCTGCATCTGTATAACTCAGGGTCAACCTTAACTTTTTTGCACTAGTCAGCCGGACAAGTTGATTAAAAATTGCACCAGCCCGCAGATGGTTACACTAGCCCACAATAATAATGGTAAATTTTGATCAGTTATACAGGAAAGATGCATGCCAAGAAATACTCTAATTATTGCATATTTATCCTGCTCCCACATTGCTTCCTGCCACAGCAAAAAAAAAGACTGCAAAACAATCACATGCAGTGTGTACCCCCACCGTGTTTTTACCATATGCCCCTTGCTTTCTCTTCCTTCACCCCCTTCCCACCTTACCAGAGAATACCATAATAACAAATGTTCAATCAAGCAGTTCTTGCTCTGCACACACAATAGCCAACATCATCATGCACCTCACCACAGTCCCACCCTGACCTGCAGGGCAATGTACAGAGTCAGGCAGAGAAATACACTCTCATCCCAGACCCTGTGACCTGCACTTCTGGAAGTTTTCTTACATTGCAAAGTGTGGCACAAAAGCATTGATTTAACATGCTCTGCCCTAACAACAGGTTTTTCATAACAGTGTCCTTTCATCAGTCAAAGGGGAAGCAGTATACAGGCATGATGCTGTACTACTTCTCTTTCCATATAGAATGATCTATGCACACCAGGAATACCTTTTTAACCTTTCAAATTATATATTTTAAGGTTTTGCTTTGTACCATACCTGCTCCAAAGCTTTATATTTAGGGTGAAATGACATGCTGGGTGGTATAAGGGTGGGACTGCATGGATGGCATTGACTGGTGTGATCCATTAAGAGAAGCTGTGGATCCCTACACCAGTCAGTAATGGCAGCTACTGTATGGGTCTTTGGATGGCCACTTCAGAATCTATCTAGTCTTCAGAGTTCAGAGAAAGTTTAGAGTGGACAGACCACCTGGCTGAGCAGACTGTGTATACTGTACATCATAGTATTCTGTCATTGCAGTGCTGGATACAGACACTCAAAAGGTTGGGAGATGAGGCACACTGGTCTAAATATTGTGGGATAAATCAAAGACAAGTTCAGCAACTGGAAGCTAGTGACTTAATCACTCTACCTTTGATCACAGCATGCACACTAGCTGAATGTCCTAACAACTGAGTGATAATGACTCACATCAAGCGCTGAGCGCCGAGGACAGACGCCGCCAGCGGGCGGGCGGCACCTCCAGCCGGCACCGAGCTCCATAGAGCCGGAGAGACCCTGCAACCAAGGTACGGCAAAGCCGCAACCAATCAGAAAGCGAGCGCCTTCTGAGGCTTTGTTCCGATTGGTCCCCGTTGTTCCTGGCTTCCTACTGCTAAAAGACTTATTTTGCTTTTTGTTCGGAAATGTTGTTGGGGTATTGATTGTGTAGAATTTATCAAAAAAGAGCTGAGCACTGTAATTGTGGGGTGGGGAAAACTGTGATAGGTGTGAAGTGGGACGAAGTGATTACAGCCTTCCTGTGCCCAGATTGCTGGTAGCCAGATGCTTCGCGCCTTAGCCCCTCCCTGGCCTTTCACCTGCTAATTTCACTGGCTCCTCTGCTGCTCTGCCTTTGTCAGAGCCGAAAAGATTTAAATTCAGCTGTGCTCTCTGTTGTCTCCCCAGAGGAAGACCTCGCTGAGCCCTCACTGAGCTCCGAGGACAGACGCCAGCGGGCGGGCGGCACCTCCAGCCGCCGAGCTCCATAGAGCTGAGAGATCCCACAAGGTACGGCAAAGTCAGCAACTTTTATGCCCACCTGCCCTTCCCCTGTTGTGGTCTTTCTTAAGTAGTCACTTTCCCGAAAAATCTAAGCCACGCCTGCTACAAATTGTTGACCTATAGCATGACACACATCCATTGTTGATCGCAGATAGTGGATCTGTAGTACTGACATTTAGTCTGTGCATTCACATAGCAACACTGCCAAAGGAACAATTAGTTACTGCGTAATTTGCAAGATAGATTATCTGGTCACCTCATAATGGGGAACCTTCCCTTGTGCCTTGTTGTATTACTTATAATACTGGAATCCAATATAAGAAGCAGACATCCAAATAACACAATACATATTGATACGGTATCATTCTCCTCCTGCTGCAGTCATATAGCAGGAGACTGGATATGTTACTATGACATCCCACTAATACGATCTGACACACTTAACAGCTACTATGGAGGGACACTTTCAGCTGTACATCTGTTTGGTGACTATTATCAACTGCATTCAGATATACAGTCCACACTTATTCCAGTCAAAGTATTAATCTTTTCTATTATAAGAGGCCGAAGACTGAGGCTGGATGGCATTTAAGATCCCAACATAATAAAAAAAACTCAATAAAAATGCATCTACTAGATTCTATACCCTATCCTGGCGGCAACCATGAAAATACTACTGCTTATACTAATTTGTTCTGGGAACGTGGAACTTAACCCTGGGCCACCTATGAATATCTCTGCACCTTCAGAATTAGTAAAGATTAAAGGCTGCCTTTTCTACATATTAATGTATGTAGCCTACTAAAAAATCACTTTGGCTTCAAGCCTGGGTTAGCATACACTACCTGACATTTTGGTGGTATCTGAATCATGGCTTAGGCCCGATACAGCTGAACAGAGACATTAACTTACTTGACTATCAAACATTCAGAGCTGATAGGCATTCAAGAGGAGGTGGGTAGTAATCTATGTAAAGGCCAACCTACCTACAACTTGTCTTGACTCATCCTCCATGAAAAAAGAATTTGAGTGCCTATCCCTCAGAATAGATCTCTCCAATACTATCTCGCTACAATTGATCGGCTGCTACAGACCTCCCTCAGCTGGCCTGAAAATTCTATCCCATTTGGGGGATCTGATCTCAGCAGGAAATGAAGAAACCATAATCATAGGTGACCTTAATCTAAACTGGCTTTCTAAGACAGCAGCACCACTATCATCATTCTGTGATATGCATGGACTTACACAACTTATAAATGAACCTACTAGAATAAACAAAAAAGAACCCTAAAAACAATACACTACTGGACGTATTACTAGTGAGTAAACCTCACCTCTTCTCATATATTGGAGTACTGTTCAATGACATCAGTGATCATTGTACTATTGCAGCAGTTAGAACTGCATGTAAGCCTTTGCCCCCGACAAAATTCATGCTGAGGAGATCGAAAAAGAAATTCAACATCAATGCATACCTGGATGATATCAAACACTCCATAAGATGGCAAGAGTTCTATTTAGCGACCACTACGGAGATTGCACATGGTATTTTAAATGATATTATTACAAGTGCTCTAAACACCCATGCACCAGTTGCTAAACTTCGTATCAAAAATAAATATTGTCGTTGGTTCAATTCAGATCTTAAATCCAACCTGCTCAACAGGGACAAACTTTGGAAGAAGGCTCGGAAAAACCAAGTTAGACACTGACTGGGAGCAGTTCAGAAAAGCTAGGAATCTCTGCACCAAGAAAGTGCGAGACACAAAGGCTGCATACTATATGGCTGAACTAGATTCATCATACCATAACCCTGCCAAATTTTGGAATACCATAAAAGATATAACTGGCAATGTCACAAGCAACCTACTCCCAAAAAAGGTACATAGTGGAAATAGAACCATCATTGACAGAATAGAAGTACTGGAAGCTTTTAATAATCACTTTACTACTGCTGGGCTAGCATTTGACTCCTCACCTGCCAACCTTCTGAGATTGCAACTAGGGATTAAGAACTCTGATGTAAAAGTAACTGATTCCACTTTCTCCTTCACACCAACCACACTGAAACAAGTTGAAGAACTAATATTACAGTTGGATACAAAAAAGTGCAGGTGCTGACTCTTGACCCCTACTTCATAAAAATTGCTTTACATGTTATAGCAGTACCGTGACACATCTGTTCAATCTCTCATTACAGACAGGAGGCATCCCATCAATCTGGAAACCAAGTTATTCCACTATTGAAACTGGGATCCCACAGACCTCAATAACTACAGACCAATCTCCATTCTCCCAGTACTATCCAAACTACTCGAAAAAATTGTGAGCACTCAGTTAAGGGAGTACCTAGAAGTTAACAATCTTCTAAATCCAGCACAATCTGGTTTCAGAACAAATCACAGTACCATCACAGCTTTTGCAAAAGTCACCAATGACTGGCAACTTGAATTGATAAAAAAAATTGTGTTAGTGCTGTTTTCTAGACCTAAGTAAGGCCTTTGACACGGTTGACCACGACCTGCTCCTCTCATCACTGAGGTCAGTTGGGCTTGACACCAATTCCATTAGATGGTTTCATGATTATCTTTCAGGAAGAACTCAGCAGGTGAAGGTCAAGGTGATATATCATCACTCAGACCACTTCAAAGAGGAGTACCACAAGGATCGATCCTTGGCCCTATCCTATTTGCAATATATATCAACAGCATCGACTTAAAACTATCCAAAGCCACTATACACCTGTTTGCTGATGATACAGTACTGTATGTCAGTCACTCTTCACCTATTACAGCCTGCAAAGATCTACAAACAGAATTCGACCTGCTGCAATATCAACTGCTGGGAAAGAAACTATTATTGAATGCAAAGAAAACCAAGGCTATGTTTTTCTCCCCTCAGGTGCAGTCAGGATACAGTATCCCTCTTAACCTTCCGAAATTAACCACTGCCCTTGGTGAAAACCTAGACTATGTCACAAAATTCAAATACCTGGGGGATGGTTAGATAATAGGTTAGACTACCTAGAACATTTGGAAGAACTGTTAAAAAACTCAGACAAAGACTTGGACTGTACTACAGAATAAGGCACTTCTTACAAGTGATTCAAAAGAAGATGGTCCAGGCCACTTTCCTCTCAGTACTAGATTATGTTGACTTCTTATACAGTCGCTGCCCTACTGTATGTCTGAACAAGATAGATACACTATATCACAGAGCCTTGAGGTTCATCACAGACCTACCCTATAGCACTCACCACTGTCTGCTCTACTCTGTAGTGGGATGGAGGTCGCTTCAAGCCAGAAGAGTTAGAAATGCAGTATTATGGACCTACAGAGCAATATCGCAGCAGCTTCAAAAATATATCTCTGACTGTTTTTTACAAGCCACATCAAATAGTTATGCATTAAGAAGCATGAACCTTATTACCCTCAAGGTGCCTAAATTCCACTCTCGACATGGTAGATATGCAATTAGCCATGTGTTATCCACTTTATGGAACACAATGCAGAAGACATTGAAATTGAAAAGCTTATATCTATTTCAGCCTTCAAATACCTATACAATAGGATTTTCAAAGAAAATGTAGCTGCTTCCATCAACACTAGTTTAACCTCCATATGTAGATATGTAGATACACAATACAAGCTTACCAGCACCTACTGTGAAACTACCCTATAACTTACTATCCAGTGCCTTTTCAGATCCAGTGCCTAACCCTCTCCTCTTCCTCCTATACCTACTCTGGAACCTCTTATTGCATTAACTATTAGGATTCCTCCCCCCCCACCCAGTTCACTACCCCTTACCATTACTATAGGGTACCAATCCTGCCACTCCATCAGCCACAAAACACTCACTTGTCCCCCTAGTACCCATCCTAGCGAGCTGGCTACCTTATGAACCTTATGAATCGTGTATATATGTAATATATCCTTGTTATACATGTCAAATTAATGTGTCCAATATCTGATTTATTGTTTTATTCCTGTCTCTACAATTTGGTGTATAATTTGATTGTTATATTAATTATTGTGATCAGTTGTACTATTCACATTTTTGTATTCTTCTATTTGTAAATGTCCTGAATGCTATATTTCATGTAAATTGAACCCTGACCTTACCAGGTACATCTTGCAAATGAGCCATGCTCAACGATGTTCGCCTGGATAAATAAAGATTTGATTGATTGATTGAAGTCTTTTGTTGGATCCCCCTCTTGAACTGCCAGAGAACTGTAGCTCTTAATGAGCTGCTAATCACACCAGGCCACCTGGAACACTGAGAGAGATTAGCAAAAGGATTATAGCCTGTTAAAGCAGGGACTTTTTTTAACTTCATTAACAGCCATGAAAAACCTGCACTAGTCAAGACGGACAAGTAGAAGGTTAGTTGCACTAGCCCAGGCCAATTTGCACTAGGTTCAGGGCTAGTAAAACAATGTTATGGTCGAACCCTGGTCTTACTCCTGCATGTTCAATGCTAATATCAGCAAGCAAACATTTGGCATTGACAAATGCTTGTTATAATTTAGTATCCAGAAATAATATAAGAAAGAGGTGCTGATGTTCTGTTTCCGGTCTAGGAATTATTTTGAGATCTTTTACTTTGGCAAGACCCATCAGATTACACATAGCCAAACTGATAGTTGATGAAAAACAAAACATATACTGAGTCAAGCCCAAACCAAATGGTGAAGGAAGTGGAGTTACAACAAGGCACCAAAACAGATACCGATTCTAGTCTAACCCAGATGGCAGAGGAAGAGGGACTGCATAAAGGCTATGAAACAGAGACTGACGCTATTGCAGTCCAGACGGAAAAATCAGTGGAGCTGCTCTGAGCCACTGAAACAGATATCAGTGCTAGCCCAGCCCTGAAACAGATATCAATACCAGTCCACCCCATTTGGCAGAGGAAGACAAATAACAATCCGGAAGATATATGAAGAGAGACTTAAGGAGCTTAATATGTATAGCCTCGAGGAAAGGAAGGAGTGGGGGGACATGATAGAAACTTTCAAGTACCTCAAGGGAATCAACAAAGTCCAAGAGGGTAGCATCTTTCAAAAAGAGGTGTGCAAGAACAAGGGGGCACAATTTGAAGATGGGGGCAGCTCAGAGGTAATTTAAGGAAGTATTTTTCACAGAGAGGGTTGTGGATGCATGAAATTGCCTCCGGAGGAGGTCGTGGAGTCAAAAACAGTGGTGGAATTCAAGCATGCATGGACAGTCATAAGGCAATTCTAGGGGTGGGGTAGGAAGAAGTAGGCTGCTGGTTAACTAGGATCTGCAGCTTATCCAGTAGGCAGGGAAATGGGCAGACTGGGTGGGCCAAGTGGTCCTTATCTGCTGTCAAATTCTATGTTTCTATGCCTATGTTAAACAGATTCTTTTTTTTTTTTAACCTTGTATTTGTGCTCCAACTACCTCTTCTCTCCACTCTCTCAGACATCCACTAACTACGCTCCCCCTGGTCTCACTGTGGTCTGCCCCTAGAGTACCTGATCCACTAGCCTAGGTACCTGGATAACCCCCTGGGCGGGGTGAGGAGGAACATCCCGATGCTTACCTTCCCAGAACCAGCACACTGAATTGTGGATCCTAGTACAGTGGGGTCTGCCGTTGTGAGCCAGAGAAGTGCAGGGTGGTGTCGTCACCTAGGAAAGACCGAGGGGTGTTTCCTAGTTTTCTCCCCTAGACGTTGGCGTGCAATGGAGCCAATGAGCTAGGAGGCTTGCTGAGACATGCCTCCCATTCCACCTCCTGCTGACATCTACCCAATGCCTTTGCTGCCACCCCAACGTACTGCACCTACCACTGGACTCTCCCAGATGGCGATATTACAGAGGGAGCCTGCAGAGAACCCCCCCCCGAAGAAGGAGAGCAGCTGTTGGGCACTCTATCCTTCTCCTCCCTGGCCGACCTCCGGCGCCCAGGCTCATTCTCGAACTGAGGTCGCCGGAGTGGTGCCAGGTGTGGAGTCCAGCGCCTCAACCCTCAGTGCCACCGGGCCGGTCCAGAAACAGATTCTGAACTGGCTCAAACCAAATGGCTGATAAGGCAGAGTTACACTTGCGGCCAGAAATGGATACTGAGGCCAGATCTACCTAGAAAGCAATGACAGAAGAGTTATAGTACACATAAGCCTAAAAACAGATGTTAATACAGGTCTCACAGCAACAGATACAGAGCTACAATGAAGTCTCTAAATGGATGTTGGTGCTGGTACATCACAAAGAGCCATAAAGACAGAGTTACACAATGGTCCTGAAACAACCATTGATGCATGCCACTCAAGGCACCAGTGAATTAACTAAGATCTGGAAATAGATGATGATACAGGCCAGACAGTAACAGAGATGGAGTTAGAACAATACTGCAAAATGACTGTTGCTGCCAGCCCATCACAGACAACAGTAGAGACAGAGTAAGACAGTGGGCCTGAATGAAACAATGATGCATGCCCATTCAAGACAACATAGGAGGTTGAATTACACTGAGGTCTGGAAATAGATGATGATGATATAGGCCAGACAACAACAGAGCCAGAGTTAGAATGAGGTCCCAAAATGGATGTTGATGATGGACCTTCACAAACAGCAGAAGAGGCAGAGTTACACTGTGGTTCTGAAACAAACAATGGTGCAAGGCTTATGCCAGACATTAGCAGAGGCAGAGTTACAATGTGAACCCAAAATAGACGTTTACATCAACCTAGCCCATATAACAATGAAAGCATAGTGACATTGATACAACAAAACAAATGATTACAATCAAGGCAGCATTAAAGTGAGGCACTCAAATGGTTGTTGGTGCTGACCATGCTCAGATAGCAGTTGGCAGAGTTACATTGAGGCCCTGAAAAAATCTGCTGGCTCTGGCCAAGCCCAGATGACAGTAAAGACAGAGTTATATTGAGGACCTTAAACAACTGAATGTGCTAGCACATCCCAGGTGACACAATAAGTAGAGTTTCATTAAGGCAATAAAACAGAGGAGACAGAGTTTCAGAAAACAAACAAAAAAAGTGTGCACACATTCAAGCAAAGCACACTAATGATAGATCAACTTGTCAAAGCGAGCAAGCACGAAATGTTGGGGTGACTTTTTCTGAGTCAGTCACTACCTGCATGTTTGTACACCTGTATTCTACTGGAATTCATCATTACAACTGAGCACATCAGCCATTTGTGTCTTGGTCATATACATATCATTAGTGTGCTTTGCGTGAGTGTGTGCATGCTTTTTGTTTTGTTTTCTGTTCTATGTTGTTAACGCTAGCATCACATACCATTTAAGCATAGAACAGGCTTCC
The DNA here is from genome assembly GCA_016271365.2 of Neoceratodus forsteri. NCBI lineage: Eukaryota > Metazoa > Chordata > Ceratodontiformes > Ceratodontidae > Neoceratodus > Neoceratodus forsteri. Next base: position 1,093,795,192 of record CM057458.1, read on the forward strand.
TGATGAGGTTGTGGGGTCAAAAACTGTGGGAGAATTCAAGAAGGCATGAGACAGACATAAGGCAATTTTTGTGGGGGGTAGGAAGAAATAGGCTGTTGGTTAAATAGGATCTGCAGCTTATCCTCTAGGTAGGGAAATGGGAAGACTAGGTGGGCCAAGCGGTCCTTATCTGCAGTCAAAGTCTATGTAAGCTGCTCTAGAGTTTGAACAAAGGAGTCAGAGTTTCACTGAGGTCTAGAAACATCTGCTGGTGCTGGCCTATCTCAGATAACAGTTGAAGCAGAGTTACACTGAGGCCCCGAAAAAGCTGTCAGTTCTGGCCATTCACAGATGATACAAGATGCAAAGTTACAATAAGGCTTTGAAACAATTAATGCTGCTGGAAAATTGCGGATGACAGTGGAGGCAGAAATACATTGATACCCCAGCCATCGAGGCAGAATTACATTAAGCCCCTAAGAGAACCATTGACACTGGGCAAGCCAAGACGGCAGAGGAGGCAGCATTACTGTACATCGAGTCTCTGAAAGAACTGCTGGTACTCCTCCAGCAAAGATGACAGTGGAGGGAGAGCTAAACTGAGGCCCTAAAACAACTGCTGGTGCTGACCAAGCTTAAATGAATGTGAAATCAGTTACACTGAAGCTCTAAATCATCTGATTACACTCGGACAGCCTCGATGGCAAGGAAGTCAGTGTAAATTGAGCTCCAAGAAATTGCTAGCACTGGCCCAGCCCAAAAGGCACTTAAGGTAGAGTTACGCTGAGGCCTCAAACAACCACTGATGTTGGCCAAGCATAGATGGCAGAGTTACACTGAAGTTCTAAAACAACTGCTGGTCCCTCTAAACACCTGCTGATGGTGGCCTAATGCCCAGATGACAGTGTAGTGCCCCATAGTGGCAGCATCTTGGGGCCCTACAGAGAACATGGCAGCCAGGGATGCAGAAAGGGGACAGCACTGTGTGCAGGGACCCAAGGCATCAACAAGAGCACAGCATATACAGAGGGACCCCTCAGGAACCTTGGAAGTAATATTGGAGACTCCTGGGTATAGTGTGGGACAAGGAAGAGACACATTTGGACATACTTCGACTGTCTCCACATCAAAACCCTTTCAGAAGCCCACAACAGCCTTAGCACAAGCCAGAATCTAAACATTTGTTTCTGTTCTTTTCCTAGGTGCCTGCTCTTTTAGAATTTCCACCATGGGCAGCAAAATGCAGCTTAGCCATGTTCTGGGACTTCTGTATCAAAAAATGGAAAATTCTGCTCTTCTTAAAATGCATCACTCTATGTGTATAATCTAATCACATTCTGTACTGGTGTATTGTGATTCCTTCTGAGTTGGAATATTACTGCTTTTAATCTTTAGCCAAAAAATAGGTGCAGAAAAAGTGTGCTTCACTCATCTCCCTCTTGGCCAGCCATACAATAAACAAGTCGGTCAGAAAGAGATCACCTTGTTAAAAAAAATTTAACAACCTCCCTGAAAATGCTATGTGGAAAACACTGGCATGTGGGAGTAACCCATCACAGCTCATGTAAGTAAACACTAGATAGAAGTTTCAAACAGATGGCCGCTGTGTTTACATCCACATTTCTGACATGTGCTGCATCCACGCAGATGTGTCTGAATGAATGCATGCTATTCACATACATCCAAATGTACTTGCAACATTTTCCACAGCTTACGGCAATTTCAGCAGCAACTGCTGGGCTCGAGTCCTTTTTTGGATGGAACCTCAGAATTCTGTGGCCAGCTTTTTGTGGGGTAACTTATATTTATTTATTTATTTATTTATTCATTTGGTAACCAGATGGTGCACTGATCAGAAGAGCTTTCTCAGGCATGGCCTGGACCAGAAACTGGCCCAAACAACGTACAAATACTGTGAGAGAGCAATTTTGTGGACAGAATTCTGCAGTTGCCTTTGAAAAACAGATGCACACGGCTGAAAATCTCAACTGGTGTTTATGTTACTATATGCTTACTTTATGTTTATATTTTTTGATGGGAGATAACATGGCCACTGGGCCGAAACACTTTTCCAAATGTGTCTCTTTAGACAAACAAAATTATATCATATTACAGTACTTTGCATTACACCATGTCACTGAACTAGAAATGAGGTTTGTGGTGACAGTTATACTCAGAAACAAGAGTTACAGCACAAAATCTCCCTTTGCTTCTTTGTGTTTTTTTTTTCTGTTGGCTGTCTTCATTTGCTTCCCATTTCAGAGGAGCTGTACATTGTTTCTTTCACTGGTACAAGTTTCCTGAATACTGAGAATTTCTATCATTTTAATTCTTACTGCATATTCCTAGCAATTATGTTTTAAGCAGTACATCACCCTGAAGGTCCTGTGCTGAAAAGCTAAGTAAGGAAAGCTTGAATTCTCCTGAGATGTCTGCTTGCTGAGAGAGGAGAGGACACCTGTGGAATCATTTTAGTGCTTAGCACTGTGGGCAAATTGTTCCATTAAATGCTTCAACCCCTAATAAACAGCAGGCTATGAAATAATACAAAGATATTAATTGAAAAGTAAGCAGTCAAATTAGTGATAAGTGCCTCATATGGATCGAGACCCAGTAAACTTCATGGGGATCAGATTTGACTGCATTTTCAAATGGCTGCACCATGTTTCAGACATGGACATGTGACATCCATGCAGATAGACAGCCTTAAAGATGGTCTAACTATTGGACGTGATTACCACAACTTCCAAGCAAAAATGACGCATGTATCAGAATTTTGACACATGCAACATTTTTTACCACAAATTATGTTAATTGTCACAAATGGATCCACGTCATGTCACTGATATCCAACACAAGGCAGTAAACAACCGTGCAGTAAAAAAGCCAACCACAACAAATCTCCCTGGCAAAAGACAGCAAAAGTATTCTACATGCAGAGCACACTTATCAACCAGTCCCACAGCATCTAAACAAAATCACTCTGGTACTGCAACCTTGGGGAGGAGGCAGGGGGATTCTGTACTCCAACTCCAGGAGTGGATGCAGCTCAGAGTGGGGGGGGGTAGTGGGCACAACACAGGCTAGGAGGATAAAAGCTGCCACAAGTGACCCGTTCTGCTGGGTGTACTAAGTGCATTTGGAGACATCACTCTATCCTGCACACCACACTGCTAGGATGGCACAACAACACACAGTAAAATAAAATCTCAGGCTAACTCCAAAAATAATTGTCTCTTAGATAAAAGAAAATCAGAAAACATGCAGTAATGCGGTACTATATATATATATATATATATATATATATATATATGTGTATATATATATTTTTTAAACTCTTTTTCTGGCTCTGCTTGGACCCTGGAGAACTCTCTCTGGCATCTGCACACCCTTGGCTCTACCTCTGAGCCTGAAACCCCTCCCTCCTGGCACCAATCTGGCTATTCCCTCGGCTCTGAGCCCTCCCAAGGTGGGGCCGCCCTATCTGACCAGGGCACTCTATCTTGTAATTCAGGCCAGGCTGGGCTTGGCCCAGGAGCTGGGTGGGTCCAACTAGTGGAGTGTGGTTGAGGGGGCAGTGCCATCGCCTATGTCTGGGAGCAGGGATTTTTTCTTAGCGTTATTTCCCTCCACTCCCCTCCCTCCCCTCCGGCAGAGCTCAGATGTGCAATGGTGCCAGGCACGCCCGCCGCAGATCTGCCTCTCCTGTAGCAAGCCCTGCACATTGCAGTGCCTCCAGTTGCCAACAGGGGCTGCTGCGGTACCGGGCATGAGCCTGGATCCCCCCGAGAGAGGAATGCAGTCCTCTGGACACTCGATCCTCTCTCTCCCCTGCCAACCCCCAATGGCCCAGGCTTGTTCCTGAACCTGGGTCCCTGGCATTGTGCAAGGTGTGGTGTCCAGTGCCTCAACCCTCAGCGTCACCAGACCGGCTAATGCGGTACAATATAAAACAGCCAGTGAATGCACAATGTGTATCAGAATATTTAGCAAAAAACAGACACAAGCAATCAGGAATAATTATACTGCACTATATGTTAGGGTACAGTATTTACTTAGAATGTTGCTACTAAGTGCTATGGGCTCTGCCAACAGTCCCTGAACCAGTGACCCTCAAGAGTCTTGGTTTCTGGGACTGATGGCATCACAGCTGGCTTCTTATGTCCATGGGCAATGATTCGGTTCCCTCCTGTCACAAAAACATGCCATTGACTTGACCTCCGAAGTGCTAGAACAGGAACAGAACATGTATCACATTCATACCCCTGCAGACATCTTCATTACACTGTGCATGTAATTGTTTATTGTTTATTATGAAATGGCTGGTAGAAAAGTAGCATTCTGATTGGCTGCTATGAGTATGCTAATATGTCAGACACCATGGCAAAAAGATCAGGCTGTGCCAAGCTATGGCAAGCGGGCACTGATATGGGTGATGCTGCCCACTCAGAACCTTGAGAAATGAAAATGCAGCCATCTTGTTTCAGGCAGAATTGGTGCCAGCCCAACTGTAAAAAAATTAAATAAATACATCTGACCTCCTGTTTACTTGACCTCAGTCTTTGAGGGTTTATGTTATAAATCCATGTAGCATGTAGAAAAGTGGAAAAAAAAAACCAAAGTGCCACGATCTGTCTCCCTGCCCGTTCGCTCGCTCTCCTTCCGAATCAAAAAGCGATCTCTCCCCCAGCCTGCTCGCTCACTCTCTTCATCTTAATCAAAAGCCGATTGCCGATTACAGCAGATGAAACATTTAAAGTAAGTACTGCCATGATCTCTGTCCCGGCCTGTCTGCTCAGTGGCTGTTCAGATCAATTGCTAACTTGCAGTGGGTCACAACTTCCACAGCATAGCCTCTAATTTCAGATTTATGTAAAAAATGTATTTACTGTATTAGTTACAGAATCCGCTTCATTGGTTGTGGGTGTGTGTGTGTGTGTGTGGGGGAATACTGCCATGACAAAGGGGGGTGAATACTGCCATGACAACCAGATGTAAACTATAGAAGCCTTTGTAGGACAAAATTCCTTAAGTCACAAAAAAAAAAAAAAAAACAGGCGGAGGAACTATTTTGTTAAAAATGAAGACAAACATTAAACTTTTTCACTTTTAAATACTATACATTTTACCTATCACACACATCTGTATTTTTGATAGCCATTTCACAAGTGCAATAAGCCACTCCAGGGTCTGTGTGTTAGACACTTTAACACATGGCTAGGTGGCTGGATGCACTCGGCCAGTGGCCTCGCGCCTCACTATGCCTTCTAGCTGTGTGTTAAAGTGTCTAACACACACCCTGCCTGCCTTATTGCTTACTTAAGAAGTATCAGAATTACAACCTGTGAGTCAAGGACTCTTTTTGCAAAGGCTCCACATCAGCTTTACATACAAAGCAACAGGCAGCATCACAGCAGAAATATACAATGGAGAACAGGTTACAGAGCTGCGGGTGGAAATACAAACCCTGAGTCAAAATAAGCAACAAGCAGCATAACAGCAGGAATGTACCACAAAGACAGATTACAGAGCTGGGGGTGACAGTACAAACCCCAAGTCAATAATTGGTTATAATAAGAAACAGCTAGTTGGCATACATGTTTTAAAGGGTCCAAGCTATGGGAGGGGATTCCTGAGGTATCTGGCCGCCAAGGGCCTAGATGTGGTGGTGCATACTAGATTCAGTCACATGTTGATTGGGAGAGAAGTATCAAGCGGAGAGAGGCCTTATAAGGTCCTAGCCGCTGCTCTGAAGTGACAGCGGGGGGAGGTTATTCACCCAGAGGGTTGCTCTGTAATAAAAGGAGTGTTAACTCACTGTGGACCTGCAAAGGGGTACATAGAAGGAAGTGGACAGTGAACTCCTAGTGACCCTCTGGTGGGAGTGGGGTTGTACTACGTGTCCGAGGCCCTGAGGGGAGTGTTCCAGGATGAGCTATCTGGCTTGAAGACAGGTTTGGTACCTTCCTTCAAAGTTCAGCCAGCTGGTGAGTCTGTAGAGTTCACATATGTGGGTCAGTCTGCTACTACTCGAGACCAATCACCAGCTTTATTAAGGGTAACCTTGATGTGACAAAGGGCATGGGATCAGCAGAGCCATAGAAGACTATCCCATAGTCGATTAGTGATAGTACAGAGTATGTCACTGCAAGTCACAGGGCTTTGGGGGGAAGATATCCCCTAAGCCTGTACATGAGCCCTAGTCATTTGTTGGCAGCTGAGCTGAGCAGATTTATATGCTCATGGTATGTGAGGAATGAATCTATCGTGACCTCCAGGTACTTGAATGTGAATATTAATTTAAGAGGGCAGCTTTGGAAGTTATGGATGCAGAGGGGAAAATTACTTAGGGGATTTTGGTGATGGGCAAAGAGCATGACCTTTGTTTTTTTATAGTTAAGAACAAGTCTATGCTCAGTGAACCAGTTTTGGCTTCTGAGAAGGAGTGCTGGAGGGAGGATTGGAGGGAGATGGGGTCAGGGTGGCAGGTGCAAAGGACTGCATCATCTGCCTAGAGGAGAACCTGGCCCATGCAAGTTGCAGAGAGGATGTTAAGGAATAGGGTGAAAAGGAAAGGGCCCAGGATAGAACCCTGGGGGACCCCTTAGAGAACAGGTTTACTGGTGGATAGTGTGGGGTTAATTTTGACCCTTTGGAATCTACCACTAAGGCAGTCTTAGAACCATGAGATGGCCATCATTGACATTCCCATAATGGACAGGGATTAGAGAAGGAGGGTGTTACTTACAGAGTCCAAAGACTTTGTTAGGTCTATGTATGTAGCTCCTTCAAGGTGTCCTCTACCAAGGGCTTTGGTGATGAATGAAGTGTATTCAAGAAGAGCAGTGGTGGTGCTATGCCTCTTCCTGAAACCATGCTGTTCAGGTCAGAGTAAGTTATATTTTGTGAGCTAGTTATTGAGTTGGTTCACAACTATTTTTTTGAGCACCTTTGAGATGGGGGGAGAATAGCGATGGGGCAGTAGTTTCCCGGGGAGGTGCGGTCTCCACTTTTAAATATTGGGGTGATGACAGCAGATTTCCAGTGGGCAGGAAATTGACAGAGGCAGAGGGACCGACTTAGAGTGGTTGTTAGGGGGATAAAGAGTGAATCAAGAGTTTTTATTTTTTTTTTATTTTAAACCTTTGTTTACCAGGTAAGTACAATGAGCCAAAAGAACGTTTTCATGTAAGACCCGGGATCATAAATATACAGTCAAGATGTTACAAATAATTATTAAACATACAATACAAACATTACATTAATAACAATTGTTAATATTCAATACACATAATAACAACTTATTCAAAAACATTGACAATGCAATTTGCTAAGAAAATAATTCTTTAGCTTAATTTTAAAAGTTTGATGGGTAAAATTCCCATGTAATAAAATAGGAAGCTCATTCCAATTCTTAGCTGCAGAACAAGAAAAAGAACCATCCCCCATTTTAGTCTTGGTTTTGGGAACATTTAAGTTTATCTGATAATTTGACCGAAGTTCCCTTAAATTTATCTTAATTGATAACAATGAATAAAAAGAAGAATTTTTACCCTGTCGAAGAATATTATCAATCAGGGAACAAAGACTATATACTGTAGACAATTAAGCCTCGGTGGAAACCAGGCAGAAAGTCTATATAGTTCACGATGATGAGTAGAATTAGTCAATCTGAAACAAATCTACAGATGCCATGAAACACAGAGGTAAGGAGAGATGATTCTCTTTTAGAAAAATTTGAAAAAAGAAATGAATTATAATTTAACTGGGGCAGTAATACACCCCTAGCTATTGCCTTCCTTGCTGGTAAGGTTAACAAAGATTGAAACTTTAACAAAACACCCAATCTCTGATTTACTTGATGAGAAATAACATTTACATGATTGGAAAAGGTTAAATTTTGGTCCAGCAGGTTAGGAGGACTAATTTTAGGTCCAGGGAGTCATTACTATGGTCCAATTTACCAAGAACTTTGGTCAAGTAGGGCCTCACTTCACGTAGGGAGATAGTGCACAGTCTGAAAGCAAGGGTGGAGGCAGAGTGGGGGGGAGTTAGATGCCTGCACTGGGGCTGGGTCAAAGAAATTGGTTGGGAGGACTCCACTTAGATAGAAGGTGGAGTTAAGGGTATCCGCGATGGTCAGAGGATCCTGGCAGAGGGACCATTTACCAGTAGTTGAGCTGGAGAGGGAGAGGTGGTCTTGCCATTCAGTTCTTTGATTTTGTTCCAGAACTTGCGCCCTGACCCTCAGGCCGAGGAGAGTACCTCCTGATAGTGGGCAGCTTTAGCCTTACAAAGCTCCCTAGTGCACTTATTCTTGGCTTCCCTCTACAGTTATCAGTCATGGGGGTTGCTGGATTCATTGGCTTTGTGCCACTGGTTATCCCACAGTTTCATGTGATGAAGAAGCATCTGGGAGAGCCAGAGGGTGTCCCAGCCTTTGATTATTTGTTTGGTGACAGGAATAAAGTGGTCACAGGCCACATTGAAGGTAAAGATGAAGTGGTGTAGCTCACTGTCTATGGTCAGTGCTGAGTTAATGGGGGACCAGTCACTGAGTAAGAGGACTTTATTGAGCTGAGGGAGGGATCCCTTTTTTAGATGGCATAGGAAAGTGTATTTGGGAGGTGGTTTGGGTTTTTTTGTTGACCACTAACAGAGTACAAAGGAATGGTCACTCATGGCATCCGGCAGTATGGTGACGTCAGATATTCAGATGGGCCTATTTGTGAAAACAAGGCCAAGTAGGGTTGACTTTCCCATTTTGTGGTTTAGTCTTGTGGGGGATAGGGTGACCTGGATTTGGTCCAGGGCTGCAACAGTGTCCTTGAATGGGGCTGAGGAAGTGGCCAGCCAGTTGACACTGAAGTCACCCAATGCTATGATTTTACAGGATGTCGGCAGCTGGGATATACAGTTTAGGACAGAGTTAAAGGCTAGTTTCTGGTTCCGGGTTGGGGGGGGTGTACACTGTCACTATGTGGAGTACCTTACCTGATGAGTCAGATTGCACCTTGACTGCGAGCAGTTGGGCTCCGTGGGAGGGACGGTTGGTGGTATTGTATATGGATGCTTGCAGGGAGTCCTGATAGTAGAGAGTGCAGCCCTCACCCTTCTTTGATAGCCGATCAGCTCTGAGGACATAGTACCCAGGTATGTGGATGGCAGAGTCAGGGGTCTCTGGGTCCAGCCATGTTTCAGTTACTGCAAGGATGTCAGGTGAAACTTGTTTTATCCAGCCTGAAAGGATGACATGTTTTTTTTTTGCAGGCTACAGGTATTAACAGTGGCTACAAGGAGTCCATGGGGTAGCCCACGAGGAGAGATGTGGGTGGGGGTGGGCCTGGGTTGTGGGCACATTGCCCAATAGGAGAAGGAGTATAAGTAAGTGATGGAGGAAAGCAAGTCTTAGGAGTTTGGATTTAACAGCTGAGCACCTGGACAGACTGGGATGAATTAAGGCGGTCTTGGGTATAGGTCGTGCATAAGAGCACAGCTAGGGAACACACTGGGTGGGAGAAACATGTTGTGGAGTGGGGGAAGTGATCATAGGGCAGGCGATGCCATGTGGGTGGGTCACAGGAGGTAGTACCCCAGCTAGTGGGGCAGTAAGGGGAGCCATCAGGGGCATCAGATAGGCGATTTGTTGTGGGGTAGTGGAGATAGTGAATGTGAATATTATAGGGGGAAAATCATTATCTGACACAAAGGAGTCACTTGTCATGGCTTCTGAGTGTAGAGAGTAAGTGTGGGAAATGAACCTTGGCCTTGCCTTGCCATGGGACATAAAGTGTGTTTAGGTCCTTCAATTAATTACTCTGACCACACAGTACAGAGGAAAGATCACTGCCTAGGGTGTAAAGGGTTGGAGGTTTGAAACTGGGAAAGGGAGCATGCCAGGAGGCAGTTGAAAAAGGGGGAAAGGGATAGGGTGTTGGAAAAATGGAGGGGATGAAACAGGAGGCTTGAGGTGTGAGAGGTAAGAGAGGGGCTTTAAGTGTTTGGTGTCAGATAAGCTCAATACAGAGCCCTGGTGGTCAGAGGAGATCATTTGCAGATGAGAAAATGGGCACTTAGTCACATAACCTTATGAGGCAATAAAATGAGGGCCGTCCTTGGGTGGAGGAGTGGCTGAGATGGGTGGGGAGTCGACGAAAAGTGTTAACAGGTAAACACCCCCACAAACAACTGTCCACGAAGAAGGGAAGCAGCCTTTACCTTTACGGCTTCTCTCTAGTCCTCTCCCAGTGTGGCAGTGGCCGTGTGTGAATGTGACTTCAAGGGGGTTTCTGAGGAGCCTATAAGGGAAGAATAAAAGAGGCAGATCAAATTGTGGTCTCCAGCGGGAATGGAGACAATGAGGGCTGCCTGCAGCCAACAGCGCATGCGCCAACTGTGGAGAGCGACTGGGGGCTACAGAGGTAATGGTGACCTGGAGTAGTGAAACAGAGTCAAACTGGTGACATAAGCAAAGCGGTACACAGGTAAGCATCTGGATACAACAGCTTCCCTATCCCCCTACACTGCACCCCTAGAGCCCCGCTATGCAGAAAGTTCAACACAGTTCAGTAAATACCCTCACAAACAATGCAGTGCATAGTAGAAGTAAGACAACGATTAAATGTCTTTGACAGCTGAGGAAGAAACCTGTTGACTGGAGAGAGTACAGTCTATCTGTCGATGTCAGCCAAGTTAAGGTACAACTACGAACACCCCCCACAAACAACTGTCCACGAGGAAGGGAAGCAGCCTTTACCTTTACCTTTATGGCTTCCCTCAAGTCCTGTCCCAGTGCTGAGGTGGCAGTGTGTGAATGCCACACAATGCTTATGTCATAACCATGATAGTATAATGTAATAAATGTCACTAAAAGATCTCTACTACTGTGCGACAGGTTAATGGCACCTCAGAACATTTCATCTGTGTCCCTATAATTCCAGTCCCTATCCAACAAGGAGGATGGAAGGATATCTCCAGCACTGTGCTCAGTATCTCAAATGTGGCAACTGAAATGTCTCCATGATCCCCATTTTACGTTTGCACATTTCAATTTCCGTGTGTTACCTCTGACCCCACGGCCCACTCCAACTGCCAGTATTTTTTGATATACATTTTTATAAATGTTATGAATGTCAGGTTATCCTCAGATAAATCAAAAACACTAACAACAAGTATTTGTCAATGCCAAATGGTGGCTTGCTGGCATTGGCATTGGTAGTGCAGGAGTTAGAGCGATGCATAATAGGAATGGCAGTGAAGTACTGAACTGATGCCGACCCCACCTCCATCCTGCAGAGACTAACAGGTGTTGGGGGTGTGCCTTTGGGTCACCGGCCATAACTCTTATCCCATTTCACCTCACTCTACCCTGCAGACACTGACAGGTGTCACAGTGCCATGGGGTCTTCAGGCCTTATACTCACCCCATTCCATAAGGAAATATGCTAAGATGGGTGCAATATAGGAGAATGGGGTGAATGCTGGGGCCAAAGACCCCAAGGCACACCACAATGCCTGTCACTGGCTGCAGGGTGGGGTGGAATGATGTGTATATTACGACTAACGATCCTAAGTCACACCCCCAATGCCTGTCAGTCTCCACAGAGTACAGCGTTATGGTTGGAAACCCTAACACCCAGTCGTTTGTTGTTATCTTCACTCTGAATTTTCAAAATGGGATTTTTGTGACCCTACCTCATGAACAGTGGCACTATCGTTTTTTTACTCAATCCTGAAAGTTTTTTTTGTACAGCAACTATGCTATTTGGCACCACAGGGCTGAAAACACATTTCTGGTAGGATGTGAAAAATGACAGCTGTACTGTTCATGCAGTGGTGTGAAAAAATGGCTTTGTTGAAAATCTGGAGTGAAAATATGAGAAATTGTCAAAGTTCTGCACTTATGTAGAAACTGCCTGTAATGCAATCATTTTTTTGGAATTTATTCACCAAATTTTCAACATGGGCATTTTTGAACCTCTCCTCATGAACAGTGGCAAAGTGATTTTGTCAATCTTTCCCAAAAGTTGATTTCCCACAGCAACCGCACCATTCTGTACCACAGGTGTGAAAACATGTTCCAGGAAGGATGTGAAAAATGACAGCTATAGTATTCATAAGGAGGTGTGAAATAATGGTAATGTTAAATCTGGAGAGAAAATATTGAAAATTGGAGAAGTTATGAACATGCATAGAAACTGCACAAAGCACACTTTTAACAGTCATTTTTTGTAATTTTTTTATCAGATTTGCAACATTGTTTATTTGGAACTTCCCCTTGTGAACAGTGGTACTATTAGTTTGTTATTCTGTCCCAAATGATGAATGCAGCAACCACAAAATCACCCGTCGGGACCAAGAAACTAAATGACAGTGACATTTTCATGAGGTAGGGTCCCAAGAACCCTATGTTGAAAATCTGGGGCCAAAATTCAAACAAATGGCTGAGATATCAACCTTAGCTGAGACCCCCCACTGCCTTTCATTATAAAGTTTATCATAATTTCTTTAGTTCTCAGTTTGGCTTTGAAGAGTGCAGATGTGTCCCAGTTCAGAGAAGTTCACAGCTCCTGACCTCTATAGGGTAAGTATTGTGGTGGGGTGCGGGAGTTGGATGCACAGAGGGAGGGTGGGGATGGGGTAGGGGATGAGGGAGACAAGAGTGGACTGTTTTCTTGTTTGCAAACACAAAAGACCATAAGGAAAGGTTTTCTTCATTTACAGGTCACACACATAACAAAATAGGCACACTGGGGTGGGCTTCCAGTGTGCCACAATTATGGGGTGGATGCCGATAAGGGGATTGGGCACCCCAATGTTTGCAAGTTGTATAGATGGGGGGGCATGCATTCAACACTGGGAGTGGGCATCCTAGTGTTGGAAAGGAAAGGGGAAAGTGTATAACCAGGAAAGACACACTAAGAGGAAATATACACTAAGAGGGGGATGCCGGCACGGGAATTTGGCACACTGATGTTGTCTTTTCAGGAGTGTGTGGCGGGTGGCAGGAGCCACCTTTTTACGGTGTGTTACATAATGTGGGAGGGGGAACATGCCAATACAGGGATTGGGCACCCCGATGTTGTCTTTCTGGGGATGTGGGGTGGATGGCAGGAGCTGCCATATTTATTGAAATGTTTAACCAGGAAAAGCACGTAATGGAGGCTCATCATCTGCTGCTGCAATGATAAGCCTGTCTCTGATTGCAATGGCAGATTGATTTCAACTCCGTGGCTTTCTCTGACACTGCTGTCATCAGCAGCATGCCCACTGGTTCGCAGCTGAGGGACTCACCCACTAAAGCATCCCCTGCATTCGCTACGACACTGACACACCTCTGAAATGTGCTACTACCCAAAAGATATTGCTCGTGCTTGTGCACAAGCCAACATGAAAATGTTCTTCATCATGTCTCTGACATTCTGGAATTCTGAATCAATAGGAAGAACACAGCTTGTAAGTTTTTGAATCTTTGCTCGTTCTCTAGCAGCTCAATATTGTGTGTCAATTGAATTGGCAGTTTTAGCCTCTACCCCAGCTATCCTGTTTGTGGTCTTTTCAATTTCTTTTTTATTAAATTCAACTTCCTTTGTTACTGCCTCTATTTTTTTCTTTGTTCTATTTTGTGTCTTGCTTTAAAGAGTCCACATTTTCTGACAGGGTATGGAACCTTCTATTCAGTATTTGAGTCCATTGCATCAGTTTCCTTAAAGTACCTACCAGAGAGTCTATAGTGTGTCTTCAGCCTGCTGCACCAGTACCCGGACCTGATCCTGCACTGGCCGCCATCTTTATGTGTTTTGATCTGTTTTTAGGTCTGTGTCAAAGAAAATAAGGTATTTGTGAGTGGCAGAGACTTATGGTTTGTCTTACTCCTGGATTCGGATTCCAAATCAGCAAGTTCTGAAACCTGTTTCTCCGTTGCTGACTCACCATAGCAGCAGCTAGTTCCCCGACAAGTGATAGTGTATTTACCAGAGAAGTGAGCTTTTTATTTTTTTATAGTTTTGGAGTAGTTGCCCCTGTTTTTAGTGCTGCTGATTTATTGATATTGATGGCAGTGGAGTCAGAGGAAGTTATTAAACTTTTGGGAGAGCTTGTTAAAGTACAACCCACTACAGGTTTCCGTGGATCAGCAATTATGAATTATGTCTGAGCCGGAGCTTCCCTCTTTTACCTGCCTGATGCCCTCTGTGTCCATTTCTAATCAGAAATATTTTCCAAGAGGGCTGATTCTGGGGGACACAGACTCCTCAGGTGATGTCAATAACATTGCTTTTCCTTTGTCAGCCAGAGGACTCAAAGCTTTATATGTGTGTTTGAAGCAGTTAAACTTTTTTTCCCAGACATCTTAAACAGAGCTCATCTTGCAAAACTGTTAGCTGAAACCTTGTTAGCTCCTTCTCCCTTTATATTTATTATTTTATATAATCTGATACCACACTGTGCTGTCAAATCAAAATCAAGATCAAAATCTGATCCTCTCCAAATTGGCTCGTGATTATTTAGTGTTTCATAAGGTACTAACTGACTAAATGTTTTGGGTAATTTAGTCAGAGGGCTCAGGAGAAATTGCTAATAAAAAAACAGTTTCATGCCATATGATATTAACTGACTAAAGTTATTGAACAATCTGAGTCTGCACTGGTCAATTGTGGACAAGATAAAAAGGTTCAATAAAGGGAATACAAGGATCTTACGAGACTGGTTGACTGTAGGGGTATGTGAGTAAATGTTATCACATATTTGAGTACTTCTACTTGATACAGCAGATATTTGACTACTTGTAATTGGGTTCAGGGGCAACATTATGCCAAGAGCTGACCACATCTTTTCAGAGGCTCCTCATCCCTATCCCAACCCCCAGTCCCCAAAATATGATTAATACTGGTTCCCTTCCCAACTCCTAATACATGATTTGGGGACAATGGCTGAAAGCCCCTGCTAGTTCAGTTGCTCTCAAACCCACAGTGTGCCTGAATTAACAGGCTTTTAGTTATTTGTTTGACGTGAGGCAGACAGTCTGCATTATTGATGACCTAACTGACATTGTGTTGTAATGTAAATGTAGAAATTACTGCATGGCCAAACAGAATGAAGAACGAAGGCTTCACTATGGTGGTGTTGCATATGCAGAAAGCAGTTTCTTAGCAGCACCATCTAGTTGTGAGGGGCTGTAACACAAAAGTATTACAGGGCAGAACATTCCAAAGTCAAGCTTATGTCAGTCAGATGGATAAAACGTAAGCCATGCTTATTTCTTAAATAGCAACATGCAGATCTCCGAACAGGCACTGAGGAAACAAGAAGCACACATTTTTGGTTTCACTACCTCTAAAACGAAGTTAAAATGCTTATGACAGCAAATCATTCATGGAATTCAGAAATCTTGGAACTTGATTTACACTAAACTTTATTCACTGCCAGTTCTAGAAATCTGGAAAATTATCCATATATTCATGTATAAATGTAGGATACCCAGCTTTGCTCTTCACTGCTCTGAGCCCTGAAGATCAGAAGACAGCAGAAACAAGTCTAAGAGCTTTTAATGAAAATGAATTTCATGAAGACAGTTGTCCTCGTTGGTCTCCTAATTGCAGTCTATGTAGAATACAGTGATGCTGGTAAGTCAGCTCATATAATTTTGGAAGTAGTTACCTGAGGGGCTAGAAGTGAGATGTTGTCAGCCTGTACTTTTCGTTCTGTGTGCATACATTACATTGGTGCACTAAGTCAGTTCCTTTAATTCTGGAGTTGTTTGTAGTTGACAGAAAAATCTGTATGTATCTGCTTGTTCATTGCTGTGTGTATAGAGCAGTTATGCAGTAAATTAGTTTATTAGTACTTCATTAGTTTCCTGTAAGGACAGAAACATTTTATTGTATCCTGCTTGTTTCCAAGTGTGTAGAGTACTGTACACTGACATACTGTAGATAGGTCAATTATTTCAATTCTTAGGTTGGGTACCTCTGGGGAACAGAACTGAGAGATTGTTGGGCTGCTCCCTGCTTTGTATAAAGTACATAAGTTACAGTACATGAGGGGACATAACTTAGTTATCACTGGCCTCTCATTGCTCTGCATGCACAGTACATTAGTTATAGTACATGAGGGGACATAACTTGGTAATTACTGGCCTCTCATTGCTCTTTGTGTACAGTACATTAGTTACAGAACACAAGGGGACATAACTTGGTTATTACAGGCCTCTCATTGCTCTGTGTGTGCAGTGCCTTAGTTACATGAGGGACGTAACTTATTTATTGCTGGCCTGTTCCTTGCTCTGTGTACAGAACATTAGTTACCTGAGAGGAGAGAACTCTGCCATTGATATCTGCTCCTTGCTCTGTGTACTATTTATTGGCTGCTTGAGGGAAAACAGTTCTATTATTGCTTACTGCTCCTTGCTGTGTGCAGACTACAGACAGAAATGGGCTGCTTTACAGTATCAATGAGGTGCTGACTTTTGTTATAAGATTCCTTCCATATGCTCTCCTCTAAGGATTTTCACACATTTTGCCCCCAAGGAAAAATTGCCCTAGTCAAAGTGCCCTTCATATAATGGCTACATTGTGTCCATCAAATACAGTGGTAGAGTTGTATAGGGGTTTGAGCAGAGAACACTAAGGTTTGGGTACACCACAGCTGCTTGCACTATCACTTTAAGTGACTAATATGCCCTCCCTTAATTTTGGTGTCTTACCAATAGTATGGTGGGTAGAAACAGGACCCCATTTGGAGCAGTAAATGTTCACCAATCACAGTGGCAGTGTGACAAAGTTGTTAGAGCAGTGAAAAGTGAGGTCTGAGTACCACCACAGCTGTGGGCTCACTGTATCACTTTTTACCACTAATGTTCCTCCCTGCATTTAAAATGGGAGGAACAGGAGACTCACAAAATAGCAGTTCTGTGCACTTATAGTAGGAATGCAAACAATAAATCAGAACACATGGTCTCACTCATTGACGTATTCATGATGTACTTCAAATAAATCCAACATGGTAGTGCAGGTAGCTGAATGAAGTTTTTGCTCTGTCTCTTTAAGACAGGGCAATACGTGCACTCCTTCGCACTTGGATGTCATGCTCTAAAGATGACATCATATTGATGTTGAAATTTTAGCCCAGGCATGACTGTTGAGGCACAGGCTGGCTTATTCATATTTGTAGGTGCCATCTCTAGGTGAAGTTTTTTATTTTAGTGTTGTAGTTGGTTTGGAATATTTCGTCCTTTAGCAGATATCATGATCGGTTGTGTTGGAACTCGGCTAACTGCATTATCATCTTGGATTTATTTGAAATACTTCTTGAATCCCTTGCCTTGCAACCAAAACCTATTTATAACCCTGCGATACACAATAAGGCACTGAAAGTAGTATCCTTAGCTCTTTGGATCCTTAGTAAAGTCAGAGTGATTTTATCAGTTTCATTTTTCAGCTGCCTTGCCCACTAATTGGTTCTGGTGCTGATATTAACCCAACTGAGTGAGGCCATCAGTTGCTCCTCCCTGTGTATCAGTATCTTACACATAGAAATATGGGTAGAAGCAGGATCTCACTGTGAACAAAATGTTGCTTTTTTGTTTGCTTTTTTAATTTAATGGGTTTTAAATGCAGATTAAAGACACAAATTGTATTAGTTTTGGAAATTGTTATGGAAATATATAGATACATAGATACATACATAGATACATAGACAGTGTCGGCAGATAAGGGCCTATGGCCCACCCAGTCTGCCCATTTAAGTTTGTAAGTTCAGTTTATGTTTCCAGGAAGTCTGTTGCCCTCTACCCCTGACCTCCAGAATTCCTTTATGTCTATCCCATGCATTCTTAAATCCCGTGATTGTTTCAGCCCCCACCACTTCCTCTGGCAGGGTGTTCCACTTGTCCACCACCTGTTCTGTGAAGAAATTCTTCCTCACGCTTCCTCTGAATCGTCCCTCCTCCAACTTCATCCCATGCCCTCTAGTCCTGGAACATCTTTTTCGCTAAAAATAGTGCATTCCTGCACCCTGTTCCTCCCTGTAAGATACTTGTATGTCTCTATCATATCCCTCTCCTCCTCCTCCTCCAGGGAGTACATGTTCAGTGCCTTCAACCTGTCCTCATAGGACTTGTGATGCAATCCATGCACCATCTTTGTTGCCCCCTCTGAACCTTCTCTACCCTGTCTATGTCCTTATGTAGGTAAGGTCTCCAGAATTGCACAGTGTACTCCAGGTGCGGCCTCACTAGTGTCTTGTATAGTGGAATTATGACCTCCCTTTTCCTGCTGGTGATGACCCTGCCTATGCATCCCAGCATCCTATTTGCTTTACCTGCTGCCTTGTCACACTGTTTCCCTGCCTTGAGGTCATCAGAGATGATAACTCCAAGATCCCTTTCCTGATAAAAATAGTGTAGTTATTTCCAGGCTCAGATTAGTCTACATACAATTACTGGTTACATTTGTTTCTAACCAACAAGAGGGAGCTGAAATACCAGTTATACATAAATGTAACAAAAATAAACTATTAGCACATTTTCTCACACTCAGTTTGCTGCCACTGTACATCTGCATCAGATATTGTTTTCTTCGGCTAGTGACATCACAGTCTGTTGCTGTGGAGATGTTCAGGAATCTATGATTTTATTAATGTTTGTTACCCCAATGTTTTTTATCTCTAAATGTAACAGGGCCTCTTGGTGTCAGTGAACCAGTGACCTGCTGCTACAGCTATGTGAAGACTCCTATAAATATCAGTGTTCTAAAGGACTATTATAGGACAAGCAAAACATGTGACAAAGATGCTGTGGTGTAAGTATCAATGTATCTTTTTTGCTTTACTGTTTGTTTTTTTTTTATGTAATTTGAACTGTAGTTCCCCCCCTCCCTCCTAATGAAAGCTGTGGATCAAAACCAAAGTGAAAAAAAAAAGCCACTCTCATTCAGTGTTTGCAGGTTATGACTCCAATTTGGGAGGCAGTATAGCGCAGTGGTCTAAGTCTCTGAGCTGCAAATCTGGTAACATCCAGCAGACCAGATCTGGGTTTGAATCCAACAGCTTCCACTTGCATACTGTGTGACCCTGAGCAAGTCACTTAATCTCCTTGTGCTCCCAGGTTGCTCCTGTTAAAAAGCTTTCAGCTTAGTGTGCTATACCTGGTTAAACAACTAAATTAAAAAAAAATACAATTTTTCCCCCTGGTTCAGCCCAGTTTCTCTGGTTCTAATCTCTCTCTATGTCTGAGTAAGAGATCTGTGGTAGTTAAGTTGGGAACCATTCTGCAGAGCAACAGAAAGACAATTGAGAGAGCTGAGGAGACCAATTTTTTGCTATAGTCTTGATATTTGCAACTCCTGCTTCCTCTACTCTGCTGGGTGAGTGGTCCACAAAAGTTGAGTTGCAAAAGGGAAACTCAGTAAGGTTTTAACACTGATCCATGGTTTGCAATGAAGAACGGACAGCAGGATGGGCAGAGCAGCAGTGAGTCAGGAGAGAGTACATGGCTGACAAGGTATTGAACCTGCAGGAAATCAAGAATATTCTAGTAGCTGGTAGCTGTTGCTGTCTATGCAAGAGTATCACTGCATGAAGCAGTGTATTGAACAGAAGGGAGATCATGAAGATTTTGATCTGCAGTACTGTTACTGATGTATACTAATTCTAGCTACACTCATTTACAAGCCACCTCCATTTTGAAACTATGACTGAAAATGAAAAAAACATATCAATAGAATCTGTGGCTTTTAAATGGTGAAATATGTTAATTGATTGATTAATTAAATATATAAGTAATATGCCATTAGATGGTGAGTAGAACAGGATTTTTGAGCACATCCCTGGGTGCAATAAGGCACAAGGGCAAAAGGTGAGTCTCCTTACAATACTAGAAAGTGCATTAACATACTATGATACACTCAATGGAGGTGTTTATTACATTTATACAATGTCTCTGGGGTTTGTTTTGAAGAAGAATGAGATTCAGTACCTTACTGTATGTTTCAGAGATTTAATGTACGGTCAGGTAACACCTGTCAGCAAATAAAATGTCTATATTTCTTCTTAACATTTTATGAAGCTAATTAATTCCTTGAGAGAATTTTGTGACATGTTTAGCCACAGACTTCCATAGATAATGATACCAATTGATTGAAGACTAAGTGGGTGCTCGCCTCTGATTCTGGATTTATTTAGAAACACATTTCCACAGTACATATTTGGCTATCACTGTATACAATTTAGGAGTATAAATGCTGGAGAGTGCCCCAAGTCAAGCTATATATCACCTGAATATGTAGACAATTGTGTTCCATTTAGTTCCATGGTGTTATGTCCACTATGTCTGAATTTTCATTATAGTTCTTCATGCCTTCAGTAATATGGAGATAGCATTTCTTACAGTAAATTTTCCCCAAAAACAGAGCTGTCAGTCGCAAACAATAAATTGGGGAATTGTGTTAGTACCGGAAACCCAAGCAAAGTAGAATGGATGTAGTATTGAACATTTTTTTGTTCACAAGCTCAAACATTAGTGCTGGGATACAGATTGGACATTTTTATTCCTTTTTTAAGTGTGCTGTGCATTTACCATTACTTGGCACTCTGAATGAAGTAGTGCATACAGGTTTCCTAAGTAGTATCTATGATTTATTAAGTAGAAACTATACTTATTAAGAAGTACATACACTTTATTACATAGAAAATAAAATATACTAAGTTTTAAATATATGCAAGATGTACCAACTGTTTTATTAAATAATACATATTTTAAGTAGTGAATATACTGTATATTATTAAGTAGTATGCCTTATTAAGTACACAGACGTTTGATATGCAATGATGTATTTCACAGAATTAAAGGGATACTGTCAATCCTTTTGTATCATATTATTTCTAACTTAAACCCACATTTTATGATTGCTTACTTTTTCTAAAATTCATCGATATTGTGGGTTGTCTTAACTGCTTCCTTTCTTAGTAGAAGGAAATGTGTGCTGGTAGTATGTTGATACCGAAACTTGTTTTGTTTCAGATCCGTTATCTACTCTTATTTAGACCTGTGCAAAATTAAAATTCCACCAGTGGAATTTCCACAAAATTTTGGAATGCCGTATGGCAATTTTTGCAGAAATTCCAACTTAGAATGGCAGAATAACTGAATGTTTGACTTGCAGATTGAAATACATTCCACAGAACTGATCACTGAACTGCAGAACAATTACATGTATTGTGAATAAATGTCTTAAACTGTGGAATGGGATTCCTCAGAACTGTCATTCTGCAGTTCATGTGTACTATTCTGCAATTCATCCCAAAAAGTTCACAGAATGGGGCAAAATTTGCTAGACACATTCATAAGATTTGGATTGTGCCGAAGTAGGAATTTTGGGATATTCTGTGACATTTCATGAAATTTCAACAAATTCAGAATTTTCAGTTTTTTGCCCAGCTCTACTCTTATTCTTATTCGTATTGCATATCTCCTGAACATTAGGAATAACCCCAAACAATACAGCCACTCATGATGTGATGATCACCTCCGTCTCTGCACTGCATCTTGTATAACTGGGTTGTATTGAGGGTGTCCCCAAATCCAGGGAAGATGCTGTGAGAGTTGTTTAAGGAATGTAAACAAACAAATTTTTTGTCTGATAATACCATTATGGCTGGCTGTCTATTTTTCATTTTTAAGAAGACAAATGGAATCTGAATCCAACTACCAGCTCCACCAACAATGTCTTCAGAATGTGAGCAACCATAAAATGTGTTTTTTTAAACCACAAAAGTTTGAGGCCAAAGGAGGTTGACAGTGTGGTACATATGTTTTATGTAGTAAATAAGTATATTAAATAGTGAATATGTTGTACTACGTTGCATATATATTTTATTGAGTAGTAAACAATGCAAAGTAGTAATATGTTATACTTGGCAGCAGATATGTTTCATAAAGTAGTAGATATATTTTATTATTTGTTAAAGGGTAAATATTATTTGCATAGTAAATATGTTAAGTATTAAATATGTTTATTAAATGGGCAGCATGTATTTAGTAGTAATTTGTTTTAGTAAGCAGTAAATATGTTTAAGACAATAACCATATACCCATAAGCCAATTTTCAGTGATTTCCTTACAAATAGATACAAAGCTAAAAAACAAATAATAGTGCACATCCAAATAAGTGATTTGCAAAATCTTCAGAGAGCAGTAAAAAGTCAGCTTGGTATGAACATGATTGTTTAGAAAAATGAATAAAACTTTTGAAAGTGTTCCCACACCCCTTTCATGTGATCAGACAGTGACACACATGAGAGTGGGGTCATTGTTTTATAATGGTGACATGTTCTGATAGGACATAGCAAGTAGGAGAAAAGATTTTCAGGATTATGTTCAATCTGTTCTTACAAATGGTTTAAGTTATGTGCATATCGTCTTGTAAATCTTCACATTACCAATATATACAGTATTTCATGCTATGAAGGAAGCCTATGGTTGGTTCATACCAGTTATAATATAACTATTATATGTCTCACTAGCAGGCTATGAGTCCTTACCTGCATTGCTGGTATGACGGGAAGACTCATTTCATTTTGTTTTGTTTTCACATTGATCTTTTAAGGTTATCAGAGATGAAAATGCAATAGACACTATAATTACTTCACAAAATTATGTAAATATTATATGAATACAGAGATGAGAGGTTGGCTATGCATTTAGAACAGGGACAACCCATTCATGGAGGAAAGAGTCCTAGAAGAACTCAGGGAAAATAAAAGCAGATAAGGCAATGGGGCCAGATGGGATCCACCCCAGAGTATGAAAGGAACTCAGGGAAGTGTTGGTGGATCAACTGGCTGTCCTTTACAATGCATCACTAGAGATGGGGGAGATACCTGAGGACTGGAGGATGGTAGATATGTTCCCTCTCCACTAGAGTGGAAGCAGAGAGGAGGTAGACAATTACAGGCCTGTAAGCCAGACCTCAGTACTGGGAAAGGTGATGGAGTTCTTTCTTAAGGAGAGGATTGTGAAGTTTCTGGAGGATAGCAGGGCACAGGATCCAAGGAAGCATGGATTCTCAGTGGGAAAGCCCTGTCAAGCAAATCTTATTGATTTCTTTGTCTGGGTAACCAGGGTGGTAGATCAGGGAGGGACAGTGGATATGGCATACCTGGATTTCAGTAAAGCCGTCAACACCATCCTACACAGGAGATTGCTAAATAAATTGGGGAGCCTGGGAGTGGGTCATAAGGTGGTAAAATGGATTGGGAACTGGCTAGGGGACTCAGAAGGTGGTGGTAAATTGCATGAAATCTGAGGGGAGGTAGGTGACCAGTGGGGTGTCACAGTGGTCAGTGCTGGGGCCACTCCTATTGAATGGCTTCACTAGCAACTTTGCAGAGCATCTGGAAGGAAAGGTGTGCCTCTTTGCAGATGACACCAAGATCTGCAGCAGAGTGGACACACCGGCAGGGATGGAAAAGTGAGAAAGGACCTAAGCCAGCTAGAGGAGTTGTCATGTGTCTGGCAGTTGAGTTTCAATGCTATAAAGTGCAAGATCATGCACCTGTGTCACAGGAATCTAAAGGGTTGAGTACAGGATGGGTGGGGAAATTGTGGTCATCACAAGTCAGGAGAGAGGCCTGAGGATTATCATAACTGATGACCTGAAGGTGACCAAACAGTGTGAAAAGTTGGTGGGGACAGCAAACGGAATGTTGGGGTGCATAGGGAGGGGCATAACAAGCAAGAGGAAAGAGGTGGTGATGCCACTGTACAGATCACTGGTAAGGTCTCAGATGGAGTACTGTGTCTAGTTCTGGAGACCACATCTCCAGAAGGACATTGACAAAGTAGAGACAGTCCAGAGAAGGGCAATGAAGATGGTACATGGACTGCACCAGAAGCCCTTTGAGCAAAGACTTATGGACCTACATATCTATTCACTGGATAAAAGCAGGGAAAGGGGAGATATGATAGGTAAGGATTAATACATGGCAAGGTGTGGTTTATGGCCTGATAAGAGCATGCCCCAGGTGCATAATGAGGCATGAGGCACTTGCGCCTATCCATTTTATAAAAACTTTCCAGTACCTTAGGGGAATAAACAGGGTATGAGTGGAAAGCATATTTCAGAAAAAACTCTGCACAAGAACAAGGGGGCATGATATGAGACTGAATGTTGAAAGGCTCAGGGATAATGTTTGGAAGTAATTTTTCACTGAAAGGGTGGTGGATCCATGGAACAGCCTTCTAGTATAACTCACAGATGCAAAAACAATACAAGGGTTCAAGAGTGCATGGGATAGACATAAGGGTACCCTGGAGTTGTGGAGAGCAGGAGAGCCACAGATCAAATAGAATCTAGGTCTGCAGCAGTGAGTAGGGTAATGGGCAGACTTAGTGTGCTGTATGGTCCTTACCTGGAGACAGATTGTATGTTTCTATGACTCTAGAGGAAATACCTAACCTTAATCGAGAATCCTTAAAGATGGAGTCCCCAAAATATGTCTTCACCTGTGATTCTTTTCAAGTTATACAAATATGTGAAACCACTCAAGACAGAGTCCTTAAAATGTTTCTTCACCTGTGATTCTTTCCCACTTGTGGAAATACATGAAGTAATCCCCCGTTTCTTGTATCCCTTGCAGGTTTGTAGGTATCCATGGAAAGGAGATCTGTGCTGACCCACAGTTGAGGTGGGTGAGAAACACTATGCAAAAGTTACTGAAAGAGCAGAAGAAACATTAAAGGGAGCAGAAGAAAAACTCAACAAGCAACATTCTCAATGTTTCTGTATGCAACAAAAGTCCTTTGATGATGTGAATGTACTTCCTTTGCAATTGTTATTTATACTATGTATCATGTTTTAAATTATATTATTTAAATAACTATTTAATAAAGCAGATTTGTATGAATATTACAGTAATATGGGAATTCTGATTTACTGCTGTCCGCTTATGGCAGTGTTTATATTATTTCTGTCAGTGCAGAATATGCAAAGAATCCTACAGTAGCAGTCATCTCCTCTCTAAGGCCCTGGACACACTAGAGAACTGTTTTTGAAAACCATTTTTATGTTGATTGCACGCAGCGCAAGAAAAATATTGGCACAGCTTGTTGAGAAGCAGGCTGTGGAGGCACAGCACTGTTGTGAACAATGCCTCACAGCCTGCAGAGGCTTGTCCTGCTTCCCCCAATGCCGTTGCAGGCTGCTGGTGACACAAGTTTGGAACGTTCGCACCAACTTGTGACAAATCAGCCGCTGCAATCAGGGGCCACCTTGTCTTTGCAGTAACAGCCATCCACTGCAATTTGGGAGTGACCCGTCATTGCAGGGCAGATCTAGCAAGCCTGATATTGTTTGTGAACATGGCGGCGGGTTGCCACCATGTTTACAAATAATATAACCCCTCAACCATGTTTATGTGCTGATGGGGGCCCCAATCCCTGTTGGCTTTGGTGCCCCTCTGTTCATTTTGCCGATGGGGGATCCCAGTCTCCGTCAACATTCTATCACCCCCCCGCGCTTTCATTTTCTGCTGACAAGGTGCCTAATCCCCATCAGCATAATGTTGCCCCCTTTTGTGTGCCGAGGGAGGTGCCCAATCCCCCATTGGCTATTGCTGCCCCCGCTAACAGAAAGCTGTTGGTGCCCCGACATGCTGTTATTCCTGCTGACGAGGTGCCCAATCTCGGCGTAATGGCCCCCTTTGTGTGCTGATGGGGTGCACAATCTCCTGTCGGCTATTATTGGGCCCCCAAAAGAAATCCATTGGTTTCATGCTGGGAGCCCATTCCAGCGTGCCACATGCCCCTGTAAAGAAAAACTGTCCCGACAAGTCTTTTGTTTTTTTTCCCTGAAAAGCAGAAAACGGTCCCTCATAGTCTCCATGCTGCCCACCCACCACCCAGCTCACCTAATGTGCACGCTGCCTCCCTTACACTCCTCTCACCCCATACTTACCTCTGGAGTCTGGCGTGGATGATCTTCGTGGACCGGCAATACGCTCTGCACTCTTCAAAGCTGACCATGAACTGAGGAAATTCCAGTAAGCTGTATAATGTAATGAATAGGGTTTTTTCAACTTTAGTGCATATCTTGGGCATTTTTTGGGAATGTTTTCACCAAATTTTCAACATTAGTGTTTTTGGGACCCCTTGTTATGAATGCTTGAACTGTCAAGGCATTAATCGGCCCTGAAAGGTGATTTTGTGGTAACTGCACAGAATCACCTTTGGAGACTGATTAATGAAATGACAGTGCAATGTTTATGAGGTAGGCTCTCAAAAAGCCTACGTTGCAAATTTGGTGGAAAAAATTCCCAAAATGACTGTTTTATGAGCATGTACTGTGCAGTTTCACGCACACGCATAACTTCATGAATTTGCAATATTCTGATGCCAGATTTTCAACAGTGTCAGTTTGTCACACCTCCTTGTGAACAGTACAGCTGTCATTGTTCATATCCTGGCAGAAATGTGCTTTTGCACTTCCAGCGCAGAATAGTATGGTCGCTGTCGGAAATCAGTTTTCCGGACAGATTAAGAAAATGACACTGATGCTATTCATCAGTAGGGATCCTGAAATAGCTATGTTGAAAATTTGGTAATGCTATTCCATAAAATGACTTTGTTATGAGCATGTGTTGTGCATTTTGCATGCACGCTCGTAACTTCGCGAATGTATATTTTCACTCCAGATTTTCAACATTGCCATTTTCCCGCACCTACTTATGAACAGTGCAGCTGTCATTTTTCCCATCCTGGCCAAAATGTGTTTTCGCAGTTCCGGCACAGAATAGAGCGGTCGCTGTGGCATATCACTGTCCAGGACACTGTAATAAAATGACAGTAATACTGTTCATGAGCAGAGGTCCTAAAATGCCTTTGTTGAAAATTTGGTGATGATAGCCCATCAAATGAGTTGCGTTGCACACTTTCCATACACCATTGTTACTTTGCAGATTTGTAATATTGTCATGCCACATTTTCAACAAGGGCAATTTTTCACCTCCTTATGAGCAGTATAGCTGTCATTTTTCACATCCTGAGTGAAATGTGGTTTCACAGTTGCAGCACAGAATAACACAGTTGCTGTAGGCAATCAGTGTTTGGGACAGATGAAGAAAAAGACAGTGGCACTGTTCATGAGCAGAGGTCGTAAAATCCCTATGTTGGAAATTTGGTGACAAAACTCCATAACATGACTGTGTTACAAGCGTGCATTCAACTATTTCCATGCACCCTTGTAACTTCACAAATCTGTAATATTTTCATGCCACATTTTCAACAGTGGCATTTTTTTAACACCTCCTTATGAACAGTATAGCTGTCATATTTCACATCCTGGCTAAAATATGTTTTTGCACTCCTGACAGAGAATAGCATGGTCACTGTGGGACATCAGTGTTTGGGACAGATTAAGATGGAACGAGTGGTAAGGGGGAGTGACCGAGCTCAACTGAACCCTGTCGGGACTACTCCGGATTTCTTTGTGGGCAGAAAAAGGCCCCAATGAAGAGGCCAGTACAAAAGGGCAGCCTGCAGCAGTGGGAGAAACAGAACAAGAGAGTGAGTGAGGGAGAAGGAGGAGTAAGCGAACTCACCAGAGCACTGTCAGGACTGCAGTAGATTTCTTGGTGGGCAGAAAAAGGCATCAATGCAGGCAGGGGCCTAGTAGAAAAGGCCAGCCTGCATGGTGGGAGAAACAGTATGAGTGAGTGAGACAGGGGGACTGAGTGAGCTCAACAGAGCTCTATCAGGACTGCTGCCGATTTCTTTTTTGGCAGAAAAAGACACCAATGCAGGCAGGAGCCCCATACAAAAGGGCAGCTTGCAGCGCCAGGACAAACAGAATGAGCACGTGACAGAGGGAGACTGAGCGACCTCAATGGAGCTTTTTTGGTACAGCTCCGGATTTATCTGTAGACAGACAAAGGTGCCACCACAGCCAGCAGCCCTGTACACAAGTGCAGCCTGCAGTGCCAAGAGAAACAGAATGAGTGATTGACAGAGAGGTAGTGAGCGAGCTCAACGGAGCTCTATTGTAACTGCTGTGGATTGCTTTCTGGGCAGAAAATGTGGCAACGCTGGCAGGAGCCCAGTACAAAAGGCCAGCTTGCAGGGTGGGCAGAAACGGAATGAGAGAATGAGAGAGGGGGAGTGAGCTAGCTCAATGGAGCTGTGTCAGACCTGCTTCAGATTTCTTTCTGGCCAGAATAAGCCACCAATGCAGGCAGGAACCCAATACAAAAGGGCAGCCTTCAGTGGCAGGAGACACAGAATGAGTGAGTGAGGGAGGGGGAGTAAGTGAGCTCAACGGAGCTCTGTTGGAACTGCTGCAGATCTGTTTGTGGACCGCAAAAGGCAGCAATGCATGCAGGGGCCCAGTACAAAATGGCAGCCTGCAGTGGCAGGAAAACCAGAATGATCGAGTGAGAAAGGGAGAGTGAGCCAGCACAACGGAGCTGTTTTGTAACTGCTGCAAATAGCGGCAATGCAGGCAGGAGCCCAATAGAAAAGGGCAGCCTGCAACACCACCAGAAATGGAATGAGCAAGTCAGAGAAGGGGTCTGAGTGAGCTCAACGGAGCATTGCCGGGATTGCTGCAGATTTCTTTGTGGGCAGAAAAAGGCACCAACAGAGCCAGGAGCCCAGTACAAATGGGCAGGCTGCAGCGCCAGGAGAAACAGAATAAGTAAGTGACACGGGGGAGTGAGTGCCCTCAATGGAGCTCTGTTGGGACAGCTGTGGATTTCTTTGTGGGCGGAAAAAGCCACCAACAGAAGCAGGAGCCCAGTACAAAAGGGCAGCCTGCAGCACCAGAAGAAACAGAATGAGTGAGTGAAAGAGGGGGAGTGAGCCACCTCTACACAGCTCTGTCAGGACAGCTGCGGATTTCTTAGTGGGCAGAACAATGTACCAATGCAGGCAGGAGCCCAGTACAAAACAGCAGCCTGCAGCACTGGGAGAAACAGACTGAGTGAGTGACAGAGGGGCAGTGAGCGAGCTCAACACAGCAGTGTAATCAACATTCGGCATTGACAAATGCTTGTTAAAACTAGTTTAGCTAAACCATTTCAGTGCATTCACACTACTCAGAAACTATTTTTGATAATGGTTTAGTGTGGCCACACTGTTAGTGTTAAACCTGTTCAACTAACTGTGTTTGCCTGTACACACTGCAGCTACAACTGTTTTAGTTAAACCATTACAGCTTAAAACATTTTTTACTCCTGGACAGACTTGTGAGTAAAACCATGCTAGCTCCAAAATGATTTTAAGACTAGGTATCTAGAAGGGTTTAAAAACACTTTGTTAAAAAGTTATAAGGGGCTTTTAGTCTGTCTGCAAACAGTGCTAGGGGGATTTAAAACATTTTAAGGCACTTAAACTGTTACGTAGATACATAGATGCATAGACAGTGTTGGCAGATAAGGGCCTATGGCCCACCCAGTCTGCCCATTTGAGCTTGTAAGTTCAGTTTATGTTTTTTTAGAAGTCTGTTGCCCCTTACCCCTGACCTGCAGAATTCTTTTATGTCTATCCCATGCATTCTTAAATCCTGTGATTGTTTCAGACCCCACCACTTCCTCTGGCAGGGAGTTCCACTTGTCCACCACCCGTTCTGTGAAGAAATTCTTCATCACGTTTCCTCTGAATCGTCCTCCCTCCAACTTCATCCCATGCCCTCTTGTCCTGGAACATCTTTTTTGCTTAAAAATAGTGTATCCCTGCATGCTGTTCCTCCCTGTAAGATACTAATGTTTAAGTTCCCCAGTGTGTCCAGGGCCTTAGGCTCTTTATTGTAATAATAATAGTGCTGTGTAGAATTTTCAAATTCCAGCAAAATAAAATTCTACCGAAATTCCACAGAATTTTCAAATTTCCTCTGAAATTCCACTTTATTTTGCCAGAAACAGAATGGTGGAATTCCACAGCAGAAAATAGTTACTGAATGATTTTCCATGGAATAAATGCTGTTCCGTGGAATGTTATTCAGCAGATCACAGTAGGCAGAATTCCACAGAAGAACCAGTGAAATCCTGGCAGAATAGTTGTTCTGCACTAATGTCACTGGCAGAATTCCGCACTCTGCACAGCACTAAGTAATACCCATGACGGAAAGCAGCTACACCCTAGCTCCTGCTAGCAATGTACCTCATGAAGACAGTCAAGACAGATTCACTAGTGAAACACTATTTGCAACCCTTGATGATGTAAAAGTCCAAAAAGAAGGTTGGTATTGTTTTATCCTAGCATCATCACCATCCATTAGTGACCAACTCTTAGTTATAATGTTGACATTTCTGCACTAAATGCTTAAAAAAAATCTGACATTACTTGGAAAATGTTGGCAGGATCTAACTGATAATTATGATATCACTATATATATATATATATATATATATATATATTAGAGCAAAAAACTATGTTTAATGCATTAGTTAGGGTTGTTCCACAGTGACAAAAGTGAGGAAATTAGGTGTTAGGGTTGAAAACCCCTTGGAC
The DNA here is from genome assembly GCA_016271365.2 of Neoceratodus forsteri. Lineage (NCBI taxonomy): Eukaryota > Metazoa > Chordata > Ceratodontiformes > Ceratodontidae > Neoceratodus > Neoceratodus forsteri. The sequence continues at coordinate 1,093,825,667 of CM057458.1, forward strand.
TCCCTCCATACCCCCAACCAGCATTGAGGTGCGCATTGGGGTCATCAGCCCTAACTCTCACCCCATTACATGTGTAAAGCAGCAGAAGATAGGAGAATGGGGTGAGAGTTAGACCAACGATCCCCAATGCGCACCCTAATGCCGGTTAGTGGTGGGCTGGGGGCCCAAGGGGGTTTTCAACCCAACACCGAATTTCCTCACTTTTGTCACTGTTGAACAACCTTAACTAATGCATTAAACAGAGTTTTTGCCTCTAATTTCCCTTCTTTTTGAGAATGATAATGAGAAACAGTGAATGTAATGTGGCGGCGGGAGTGTGGGGCACTTCGGGCCCCACGCTCCCACCACGTGATGTCTTGTGGCATAGTAACAGGAACAGCAATGCAAACAGAAGTGCTAACAGTGGCGCACATGGTAAGGCAAGTGCGAAACAGAACAGAAAGGGTAACACACATGGTGGAGTAGACGGGAACGGTCTGCCATGTGATGTGTTGTCACATAGTAACATGGTGCCTGCAAATGGAAATGTCAATGGGCATGGTGATGCAAAGTGAAACAGAAAGAGAAACAGTACTGTAGACACAAATGGCAAAAATAACAGAAACGCAAGCGAAATGAAAACGCAGCGATAACGCATTATGGTGGTGTAGACGCAACGGTAAGTGAAATGGGTACGGAACTGCAAGCAGAAAGGGCAATCGTAACAGTAATGTGGTGCACAGGCTGGTTTTCCCAAAACCTGCATAGAGAAAGACAGTGAGTACAAAGAATGTATGCATAATAATGGGTATCGGAGCAGAAAATGAGGACTTGGAATACTAAATAGGTTATATCTCAGGAACCGTACGACACAGAAAAAAAATTTAAAAGTCATATGATTTACTACTGTCCCGGCTAGTTTTGTGGGGGCTAAGCATTTTTCCAACGAAAAGTCCGTATCTTGCACCGATTCCGAGATATGGGCCCTGAAAAGCGCGGCGAACGCCGTAATGTTATCCTATGGGGAAAAAAGAGAAGTTTGGAGTGCCATAACGTTGCCTCCCTGTAATATTTTTTCACCAAACCACTGAAAGACACAACTGTGGGCTGTTGGCTGTCTTCCCTCCAAATTTCAGGAAAAAGGACCAAACCATTATTTTGCAGCAGGGTGCCAAAGGATTCCTGTAATGCATCGGGGGCCGTAATGTTATCCTATGGGAAAAACCATCCACTTTGGAGTACCATAACTTTGCCGCCGTGTAATATATTTTCAACACAATACTGAAAGGCACATCTGTGAGATGTCGGCTGCGTTTCCTCCAAATTTCAACCCATAATTCCAAACCATTCTTTTGCAGCAGAGTGCCAAAGAATCACTGTTATTTTGGGCATAGTGTCGCAAAGTAGTGTCATGATTTGCGAAAGCTTTCGCAAAAAAATTGTGGCACTTTCATGAGTGTGACACTACTTTGCAAAAGTACTTTTTCCAGAAATCTGAAAAACATATTTCTGGGGTGTTTTACCCCAAAATAAAGACATGGCTAGCATCCTCAGGTCCCGACTAGGAGAATACAAAAAGAATTAGGTTGCTAGAGGGTCTCAATTTTAAATGCCAAGCATTTTTATGATCACTAACTGAAAACAAAATGGCTGATTTGCGACACTAACAGGGCCATTTGCGACATTAAAAAATGCATTTGCAACACTGTCGAACTTTTTGTTAACTTTTCCCATTAACTTATAATGAGAATTTGTTTTTTGAATAACTTTTGAACCATTTAATATTTTTTCACGAAATCTTCGAAAGGCACATCAAGGACCCTGGCTGCATGTTCTCTGAAAATTTCGGGCAGGTCGGTCAAACCGTGCGACCTGTAGGTGCAACAGTTGAATTCCAGAAAAAGCATAAACGCAAGTGCAGGTCACGCTTAATAACTCCGCAGCTGTATATCTGACTGGTACGAAACCTGGCAGATCCCAAGGCCTATGGTTCTTGATTGTGGATTCCAAATTTCAGACAAATCTGTCAAACGGTTGCAAAGTTATTAAGGTGCAATATTTTGATTTAACTATAGAAATGGCTCTCAATTCCAACTATGGTAGCACTACCATGCTACCATAATATATATATATATATATATATATATATATATATATATATATAAAGACTCATCGCCAGAGCAGATCAAGTCATAGTGACAAGGATCTTGCTTTCATGCAAATTCTGTAAGTAACTGAATATTAGGGAAAGCGTTATAGTAACACCATAACTTTGTATTAAAACACAGAGGTGGCCACCATAGAGCACTGTTGGAGCTCAGAATTATTGTCCACAAGTATTAGCAAAAGATCTGGCTACCTAGCATGTACTGTCACAGAACGAGCTCTGAAGCTAAGTTCTGTTTATCAAAAATATTTATTGAATAAATATATTTAAAACATAGCAGCAAATTGCTCTCTTACCACTGCTATTTTAAATATATTTATTCAATAAATATTTTTGATAAACAGAACTTAGCTTCAAAGTTTGTTCTGTGACAGTACATGTTGGGTAGCTGGATCCTTTGCTAAAACTATAATTTTGTCTTAGGATACCCCACACAACACAGGTCTTGAAGAAATGGCTGTCGTCATACCTTTATTAAATGGATTTACACAATGTTGGACTGGCACGTGCAGCTGGGAGATCTCATGTCAGTTCAGGATTGCAAACCCCTTCCAGTGAAGGACCATAACCCTTGTGCAGACTGAGAGAATAGTGTACCTCTCAGAGTTGGTTTCCAAATTCCAGAAGTGAGAACTCAAGTAGCTAGGTGGCAAGCAATCATCCCCATCTATTGGTGCTGCACCCGCAGGAAAGCCCAATGGATTTGGACCATGACCCTTCCCAAATGTGGACCAGGTCTTGCAGCCCCACATACCACATGCTGATTACTGACTGATGAGTCCTTCGGAGGAGTTTGACTTATTCCCCTATTCCCCTTATACCATCACTCTGAGAGACTCTCAAGCCGCCATGTTGCAATGACTGTGACAATATGCTATCTGAGCTAACCTACCTTGATTAACTCACTTTGGAGCTGGCAAATACCCAGGAAAAACCCTCTGAGGGAAAACCAGGAAAACTCCTAGTGTAGTCACCCATAGTAGGGCAAAGGGTCCTCTGCTCTACCCTGGCCCACCTAGAATCTGTTATGAGGGCAGCTGAGTGGGAAATCTGAAGAGGATGACAGAAATGAAAGGGAGTTGCAGGCTTCAGTTCTTCTTAACACCTCGTTCTCCATCCCCTCCAAATGCCTCCCACCTTGTAAATGGCCCCTTTGGTACTTTCAAAGGGGTGGTGCCGGGGCTAAACTCCCACCCCTTGGGCATAACTATATCTGTTGGTCTAAGGACAGGTTATAGGGAAAGGTTAGAGACAGTGAGACATGTGCTGCAGTTCTTTGTCAGACTTTTTAACAGATGAGTAGTTACTTCTACAGTGTGTTAAACATTGATTTCTGGCCACATGTAACTCAGCCATTCTTGGACTGAGGATCCTGAAAATTGGAGAGCATATGCTAACTCACAGAATCTGCTGGACAACTGAATTTGATGAAAATCTTTGTAGTCATTTTGTAGATGCAGAGCACATAAAGTACAAAGAAATATCCTTTTTCATTCTTTTTGTGCACAAATGAAAACATGGCTCCAATGTTAAAAATGAGATTTTCACATTTATTAGAGTATGGCCCAGAATATTGCCTTTAAGGGGTTTGAAAATTAGAATATTTTAGTTCTTAAAAGATAAATGTTTTAGAGTCCATTGTGGGCACATGCATGAAGGCCGGTTATCCCAACAAAAATAAAGCTATTTTTCACCACACCATGGAAATGAGGAAAAAAAAAAAAAAGAAACATGGGTCCAATATTCAAAAGTTTGTCAGGCACAAATCCTGGTTTGTATATGCAAACTGGACTTTGTGCCCTTTTCCTATATTCAAAAGCCCGGTTTGTGCATGCAAACTGTAGAGTAGGGTGCAATGCAAATGGAGGGTTGAGGACCTGAATATCGGTGTAGCCCAATATTCAGAGTTTGTGCACTTCACAAGGCCATTTTATGCAGTCCCCTTGTATGGCATAAATAACGCAGTCCCTCCACCACCAACATCCATGCACAATGTCCATGGCATCTAGTGGTCCTTCTCCTCTCCCACACCCTTGCCTGATATAACAGAACATTTGCCCTGGTGTCCTGTGGTCCCTCCCCCTACACACACCTATACCAGATGTCCACACACAATGTCCCCGTTGTCTGGCAGTCCCTTCCCCCAGCTGCACCCATGTCCAATGTAACAGAACATTTACCCTGGTGTCTAGCGATCCCCCTACCTGATATCTTGCCCGATCAATAAAAGAAGATTGTCCCCGGTGTCCAGCAGTCCCACCCCTGACTAATCCTTGTACTTGTGAAAGCCCGCTCCACTTTGACAATCCCCTCACAGCAATAGCTGGCCTGCCACTAACATGTGGGATACATGTGGCAAGTAATGCCCTGCCAACAATACAGCTATGGCCCTGTTCCCGAATGGTGATATTCCAAAACCTCCCCAGCCCAAGTTTCATGGGTGTCTAGAGATCCCCTTTCCTCCCATGGCACTGAGAATGCCCCACCCACCCTGGTCAGCCTGAATCTTGGTGCCATGGTGAAGCAGTGACAAGTGACACAGCCCATCACACATTGCCTTGGCTGCCCACTGTCTGACAAAAGCAGAAAGCATGCTGCTTATTTGCCCTATAAATAAGCAGTGGACTCCCTGCTTCTGTCAGACAACAAACAGCTGAGGTGGTGTGTGGATGGCTGTGTTGCTCACTGTCGCTTCAGCACAGCACTGAGATTTAGGTAATGGTGACTGGGGGAAGTGGGTTCTCAGTACTGCCAGAAGGAGGGGGGCCATTAGACACCAACGAGACACAGGCTGTTGGGCTCTGAATATCACTATTTGGAAATGGGGCTGAAGCTATGTTGTTGTTGGGGCACTACATTGCTACAGGCATCATGCACATTAGTGGCAGGCCAGAGATCATTAGGGGGATTGTCAAACTGGGGTGGGCTTTCACGGTACAGGGATGGAGATCTGATGGGAGTGTGGACCACTGGACATCAGGGAGAATCTTAGTTTATTAATCAAGTAGGCAGTGGGTGGGGGAGACACGGGACACCAGGAAAATTGTGTGTGGACATCAGGCATTGGTGCTGGTGGGGATAGGGACCACTGGACACCAGGGAAATTGTGTGCATGTACCATGCAAGGGATTGGATGGGAGGGATCACTATCATGGGGGGATAGTGCCGCATCAGGGACCTAGAAAATGGGAGGGTCAGTGTTGCACTAGATTGCCTGGCTACCCATGAAAATGAGCCCATAATGGGCATGCCAGTGGCTCCTTAGCATCTTGCATGCCAAATAGGCTAATTTTCATGGATCCATATGAATACAGTGAATTGTACCTTGGCACACTCCATTATGGGGATGTACTTCAGGAGCCATGTAAGGGCAATGCAAAGTAACTTAGCACTGGGTTAATATGGCCCTATATTCAGTTAAATAGCACCGGTATGCTATTCAACTGAATATTGCATCTTTAGGCACCAGGACGATTGCAATGCAGAGTGCAAATTTTGGGACTCTGCTCTGGGTGATTTTGAATACTGGGCCCCATGGCTTTATTTGACTTTGTCATTGTTAGAGTAATGTAGCCACAACCAAAATATTGCAATGCTTTTTTCAATAGTGTGATGGAAAACTTGTCCGTACCTACTGTAGTATAATTCTGTTAGACTCAATGGACCACTGGTGTCTTGCTACCATTAAAGTCTATTTTTCTATGTACAATATAGGAAAAAATCTATAAAACACTGATAATATTCTGTGGCCATTATGTTAATTATGTTAATGCCCCCCACACCAGTTATTTTCTTCATAGAGTTTGCAACTCCAATGTTGACATGATCCAATTTAATTAAAAAAAAACAAATAATAAGAATAGTAATGGTCACTGCTTTCCATTTAGACCCTTCTCTCTTTCTGAAACTGGATGCTCTATCCCAGGGTTGGAGACCAATCATAATGTGACCACCTGGAGCTCAGTGGCATGGTTGTGTTTTCCACTTTCCAACACTGTGAGACCAATCCTGGTGTCAGAATTTTTTTTTTAAATAAAAAAAAGATGTGACATTTGGAAGCTCACCTCTCTGGCACACTTCTCTGCCCCGTTTGGCACCTGAAGACCAACCCTCATGCCACTGAAACCCGACATAGATGGTCATGGTGAAAACCACCTGATCTGCTATACCAAAACTAAAGTCAATCCACATCAAAGAAGGCAGCGCTCGCAGTTTAGACTGCGTGCTATGAGGCTACGGATAAAAACTGAACTTTAATATGGAGACTGCTGCATGACTGAGACGTTAGAAACTGTGACAAGATTGCTGCAATCTGTTCAATCTCTTTTGAGATTCTGTCAGTCAGGTCACGAAGGAAGGAGACGGAGGTTAAGTGGGAGGTTATGAAAATCTGCAAGATCATACACTGGAACTTTGAATTAATATCTGGCTGCAGAAAGTTTTTACTCATTGACTTATTACTGCATCTACATCATTGTTTGCCACACTGGCAATGCATGCACAGTTTTTAGTAGCATTTTAATTATGTTGTCCTTCAGTCAGTTTAAACCTACCTATTTCTCCAGTTTTCCATTTTAAAGAAGTCGGTTTTGTTTTAATATTAATGCTTACTTTATGCTACTATTTTATTTTAAATTTTTAATTATGAAATGGGTATTTTATTAAATATGAAATATACATTAGTTCTCTGTAGCCAACACGTGGTAGACTTTGGAATTTTAACTTGTAAATTTAATTAACTGAATGCATCGGTTAACATGTAGAATGTTGATTAACTTTTAAGCCACTTTACATGATGACTTTATGCACTTAAGAACTTGAATATGCACTTGTAGAGTATTAATGGTTCAATTTAAAACTTTTTTAAGCAGTGAGATACATGCAGTAGGGATGCAGCAAATTTAAATTTCACAGGTGAAGTGGCCAAATTTGCCTGGTGGAGCAATTCGTGAAATTTTTCCTCATTAGGCAGAATTTCCCTAGGCAAAATGTCACCTTCCGAGGATGAAATTTCACCTTCCATGGAAGGTGGAATTTTGCCACAGAAGGTTAATTTTCCCCACAGAAGACAACATTTCTCCATTCTGCCTGGCAAAATGTTGCCACTTCGCCAGATGAAATTTTGCATTTCACTCCGTGAAATGGGCTGAATTTTGTGGATTACACCGTGAAGCAAATTTTGCTCAGTTCATCCACCACTAACATGCAGCACCTATCTGTAGCATCTGGGGTTCTCCCCTTATTTGGGATGAGATGACCTGGATAATTAATCCTTGAATTTAAAGTGGTGCTAGGGAGGGTACTTCACTGTCACAGACTTAACTTATTATTTAACTAATTCCACTTTATAGTGCACACCTGTCACTATTAGCATATCAGGAGTGTGTATTGTGCTTGCAGTCATGCCCAGTAATGAAGAGGTTTGTTTGATCTTGAAGTGCTGGGACATGGCAGGTTTGGTGCACTGGTTTTCTGCTGGTCACAATCAGTGTTTAAAATGCATAATTTTGCACAGAGTACAAAATAAAATCAAGATTATTTCACCATTGTAATAAAGTGCTTGCTTCTGTGATTTTATTGTGATGTTCATTTTGCAAAGCACTGTGTCTAAACTGTGAGCACTACCTTCTTTGATGTGAATCTCCTCTTACCATGCTGCTATTCTTCCCACCAGTCCTTGACACACCTCTCATGGAGAGAGCTTGGGTAGAACAACAAACAAAAGGCAATGGGTACTGATTGTCTGAATAGGCTCATGTAGCTCAACTTATAGCCTGCATCCTTTGGGATGATTTCTGTGTTACCTCAAGGAAGGTGAATTCAGGGTGAGGTGGGAAGTCCATGGCCATTTTTTAAGTAAGCTCTCCCTAGTCATTTTGCATGTTTGGCGATGTGGAGATGTGGGTTCATGCGATTTCCAATTCTCCCCTCTGCTGGTGTTGCCTCCAGATTTAACAGATCAGTTACTAAAGTATGGCCAAATACTGGAGGTAGATATGATATGAGTGGAGGGGAAGAGAGGAGCTCAGATTCATAGGGTGCGATCATCTTTACCTTGTGACGAGAAAGACAGATGCAGATGTGTGTACTGAACATTCAAAGCAGTTCTTAGTTGGGATAAAATAATCTTTAGAATTTGAGGAGTTATTGTCTCATGAAGGTGGGTTATAATATATCCTATGGGTCCTAATATCCAGAGAACATGGCAAATACATGTGTCAGTCATGATTCCAAGATTTCTGTGGTAACTGGTGAAATTACTGGTGCCATTCACTCTCCTCAAGTGCCAGGGATGGTGCAATGGGGGGCAGGTTTGGGAAATATTTTGGCAGCTCCTTTTTGGCTTCAGTAGCTGTTACACACTGTTTTTCTCTCAGGAATTGTGACTTGTAACCTGGCATGATATAGCATACAGAATTTAATACCAGTGAAATATAATTTGTTTTTAGTGTCCCGGCACTCTGCTTGCCTTGTTCTTAATTGAGGCTAAGTTCATTAAAAAGCAATCTGCAGTTCCCCTGCCACCAGATTTTCTGAACTTCACAGATTTTATTCTGAACAAGTGTTTTGTTAAAGAAGTTCAGGAGGCAAAAAGTATTGGCTGTAGCTTGCCTCCAAGGTTAGTAATCAGGCACATCACTCTATGCACCCTTCCCACTATGTACTGTGGCCTGTATGGAGAGGGTCTGGCAATTTTTTAGAGGCACTTCTGCGCAAAAAGAATGGTGTCTGGTCCTTCTGCCCACTTTGGAAAGTCAGCAACCACCAGATTATTCCAGTGGCTGTGACCCTCCTAGTCTTCTCTGCATTCCTTCAAATTGTGGACCATTTTCCTGAGGCTTAATAGGCTCCATGCGGTCAGCTCTGTCCTCAAGAGATCTAATGCGAGTTTCTGTGTTAGAGATCTGCATGGAAAGCTCTTCCAGTGCCAGATTGAATGATTTCTATCAAGCTTTTTATTATGGGAATCCCCTTTGGATAATCTCTCTACTGGCTGCTGCCTCAGTTGTATCCGAACTTGGCCCTTCCAAATCTCTCCTTTGGGAAAAAATCATTTCCTCCAACTCCTATGACTGCTTCTAACCTTATCCCCTGGCTACCTCTGTTGGCTCTCTGGCTCTGTCTCTTGCCTCACTCTCCCTTCCCTCCCCTTTCCTCTCACACTTGCTCCTTTCCCTGGTATTCTCTACATATCTACTATCTCCTTGTCCCAGCTCAGACTGGCACTATTTTGCCTGACTTCACTTTTTTTCTTGCTTGTGCTGATTAATTATAGAATGTATAATGTATTACCTGACATGGATAGTTTTTTATCCAGCATATTACTGTTTTGTCCTATTTGTACCAAACATGATTGTCATTTCCTGTATTCGTTGTTTTGTACCTCCCTGACGTGGAACTTTTGCAAAATAGTCTCTGACTCAAAGGTTTGTAATTCTGATTCATTTAATAAAATAAATAAATAAAATAAAAATACATTTCAAGTCAGGTAAAATAAAAAGGGATGGTCCGTGCTCTCAGGCGCGAGACAGGGGCAGACCAGGGGAGACGATGCCCCTCTTCCAACTGAATGTACATAAACAAAAGAATGGTCTGCACCCACACAGTGTCTTATTGGCAAAAAAAACAGGCCAAATCTACAAAATTAGCACATTTGTTTTACCAAACAGACAGGACTACTAGTCCACAGACCGCACACTATGGTCTGTTTGCCAAAATAAATGTGCTAATTCTGCAGTACCTTGGATGCAGCCCACTTTTTTGCCAATAAGGCACTGCATGAGTGCAGACAATCCTTTCATATGTGAATGCTTTAAAGCCCCTGCAAGGTCCATTAGGATGTTCTTGATAGCTCATAATGGTAGAGGTAGCAGCTCATGTTGAAACTCCATTTCAACTGACATCTGGATCTCAGGAAAGGTATCTTCTGGTGTTGATTAGTGAAAGCTATTGAATGAGCTAAACAACAAGGTAAAAATCATATTTTGGCTCAAGACAACAAAGTTAAATCATACTGCTCCAGGAATTGGCTACAGAGCTCTTTCTTCCTAGCCTGCCATCACATGATTCTCCTGAATGATTAATCTTGTTGGTCAGAAACAATTTGAGCATCATCTACAACATCCAGAGATACAGTACCATCCATCCATTTTTAAACTTTATTCAGAATTATTGTTTTAAAGTGTAATTTGACTGGTATCTAGCAAACTGAATGGTTGATACATGATGGGGTCCTTTGGCATAAGGCTGCCAATGATAGAATTTGGGACCAACCATGACTGCATTATTATATTGCAGTATAAACTGTACTCAGTAATGGATGCCACCTGTCCATGGAAAACTTGTACAGTTCAGAGACTACTTTGTCAGATATTGTCACTTTTTTACTTTTTCTATCCTGGATTGCAAAAAAAATCATCTTGTAAAATATGAACTGTATAAGGCATCAAGTGCAGCTATCACTTATCTCAGAAGTTTTCTGCTGGTGGGGTAAGGGGTAGAACAAGGAGGGAAGGGTATTACGGGGGTAAGATAAAGTTGTAGATGTAGTTAGTAATAATTGTTATTGAGCCGATGTAACCACAAGGCTAATATGTCATGTTCTTGGTTCATGTATGATAATGTCTGTGCCTTACAGTCCAACATGTATAATGGAAAAGGGAAAAAATTAATAAAGCATATTGAATTAAAAAAAAGTTTTCGCGGAGTATTTTCTATTTAAATCATTTACATCAAAAATAATGCTTTAAACTCTTTTACCCAATCATCAGGCATGATACAAAGAGCAACAGAAAACTAATAATTGCTATGTCCATTAGCCACTAGAGTCCAGAATTGTTTTATGTCCTGTTTGTGGCTGTGGGCAGAGCCTACAGCTATTTTGTTATCTATAGCTCGAAAATGGAGTTTCATGGAACTCATTTTTGGACATTTCAATGTATTCTTCCACATCTACAAATCACTTTGACAATTAAACTAAAATAATCCCTTCTTTCTGTTTAGAATGTTGGAGACATAACTTCAAGCTGCTTATCTGAGTGCCATTAGGAAACTGAAATGGCTTGTTAAATATTGGTTGCCTATTAAACTGGAGATTTGTTTACCCCCTTCGAAATACAACAGCTTGCACATTTATATGATTAGCATTTAAACATTTATTTTCCTACTAATTCAGTTGGGGATGAATATCTTTCAAGAAAGACTCATACCTCATAAATGTTACCCTTTCCCCGCAAATTTTGTAAAGATTTACTCTGTTTTTAACCTCTCAAGACCCATCTGATAAAATGCAAGGTCTTCAGTGAACTACACATATTAAATACATACATTCCTTTTTGGCAGAAAAGGGCTGTGTCCTGCTTCCCAAACATAACATTAACAGAAGCACTCTTGAAAGGAGGGTCGATCCCAGTCCTTTCACAGAAGAAAGGGTTCTGCAAGAACTCCTAAAACTGAAGGTGGACAAAGCAATGGGCCCTGATGGAATTCACCCCAGAATTCTAAAAGAATTAAGGAAGGAACTAGTGAAACCACTGGCTACTCTTTTTAATAAATCATGGGAGGATGGTGTGGTACCCAAGGACTGGAGGAAGGCGGATGTGACTCCCTTCACAAAAGTGGGACCAAGACAGAGGCAGGAAACTACAGACCTGTCAGTCTGACCTCTGTGGTAGGGAAATTGATGGAGTCACTTGAAGGAAAGAATAGTTGAGTACCTAGAGGTCAGTGGAGCACAGGATCCAAGGCAGCATGGGTTCACAGTGGGAAGGTCATGTCAGATGAATCTAATAGATTTCTTTGACTGGGTGTCCAAAGTAGTAGACCAGGGAGGGCTGTGGACATGGCCTACCTAGACTTTAGCAAGGCATTTGACACAGTCTCACACAAAAGATTATTAGTCAAATTAACCAGCCTGGGAGTGGGTCCCAGGGTGGTAGCCTGGGAAACATTGGCTGGACAACAGGACATCGAAGGTAATTGTAAATGGAGTCCACTTGAAGAAAGGGCGGTTACTAGTGGGGTACCGCAGGGTTCAGTATTGGTCCAGTCCTTTTAATGTCTTCATCAGTGGCATTGCAGAGGGACTGGAAGGAAAAGTATGCCTTTTGCAGATGACACAAAGATCTGCAACAGGGTTGATACACAAGGAGGCGGAAAGGATGAAAAGGGACTTGGCAAGGTTGGAGGAATGGTCAGACATATGGCAGCTAGGATTCAATGCAAAAAGTGCAAATAATGCACCTGGGAAACAAGAACCCAGGGGAAGAATACACAATGGGTGGGGAGGTAGTAACAACAACAAAACAGGAAAGGGACCTGGGGTAATCATATCAGATGACCTTAAGGTTAGCAAGCAATGTGAGAAGGCAGTAGGGAGGGCCGGGGTATACTGGGATGTATAGGGAGGCATCAGCAGCAGAAAACAGGAAGTTGTTATCCTCTGTACAGACAGTTGGTGAGACCCCATCTGGAATTCTGTGTCCAGTTCTGGAGACCCCATCTCTGCAAGGACATAGACAGGATAGAGGCAGTCCAGAGGAGGGCTAGTAAATGGTGCAGGGTCTGCAAGAGAAGCCGTATGAGGAGAGACTAAAGGAGCTTAATATGTATACCCTTGAGGAAAGAAGGGAGAGGGGGACATGATAGAAACTTTCAAGTACCTCAAGGAATCAACAAAGTCCAAGAGGGTAGCATCTTTCAGAAAAAGAGACTTGCAAGAACAAGGGACACAATTTAAAGATAGAAGGAGGGCGGTCTAGGGGCAATGAGGAAGTATTATTTCACAGAGAGGGTAGTGGATGCATGGAACAGCCTTCCTGAGGAAGTTGTGGAGTCTAAAACTGTGGGAGAATTCAAGAATGCATGGGACAGACATAAGGCAATTCTTGTGGGGGGCAGGAAGATATAGGCTGTTGGTTAAATAGGATCTGCAGCCTATCCTGTAGGTAGGGAAATGGGCAGACTAGATGGGCCTAGCGGTCTTTATCTGCCGTCAAAGTCTATGTTTCTATGTTTCTATAACAGATAAGAGCTACTAAGATCTTTTACAGTAAGAGTGTGTGTGTGTGTGTGTGTGTGTGTGTGTGTGTGTGTGTGTGTGTGTGTGTGTGTGTGTGTGTCTGTGTCTGTGTTTGAGAAAGGGGTAGAGAAACAGTCAAACTCTAGACAAGGGAGACCTCATCTAATGAATTAACTGCTGACAAACCATGAGTGATACAGAAGCTACTGATCTGATACCTTTTATTGGACCGACGTAGATGTGACATAAAGAACTTATACCATTTATAAAATTCCTGATCAAACAACTGCAAACAGAACACTGGTTCTTGTCATTTTATCATACGATATACTGAGCGTATATTTACTGAGTTGCTGGGTCAGGGCCTTGATTAAATAATAACATTTACTAAACTCATTCAAGATTCCATCAGATGGACAGTAAAAAGCCTATGAGAATTTGTCTGAAAACTAACAACTATAAGATGCAAAAATAGCATTTGTGTGTATATGTGTGTATATACAGTATATATATATATATATATATATATATAGAGAGAGAGAGAGAGAGAGAGATATATATGGAAATGTCTCTATTTGCATAAAATTTGTTTACATGCATTACTAGTATATTTTGAAAGATTGTCTGACTTGTGATTACTAATTTTGAATATAGTTCATGAAAACATGAGCTTGATATTTGTTGTTTCATCCAGTCCCCCATTTTGCCTTATGCACAGCATATAAATCCAAATAATTCTAAGGACATCATGACATATAATATTAATACTGAGCAGCAAATCAGAGCTCTTTTCCTAATAAAAGGCTGCTGATATAATAAATAAAGAACAAAGTCATAAATAAAGAACCAGTGGCTTATGGAAAAATGTATAGGGTTTTATACTGGGATTTGATTCTGCCTTCATGGTGAAAAGACAGGGAAAAAGAGGGATTCTTGCAGAGTGATGGTTATTTGGATCTGGGAACAGTGAATATTTCTTTTTCTATATTTTGTATCCTGGATAGGGCAGGGGAAATGCTGCATCTCATTGCCACAGGGATGTTCATTTACACATTTTTGCACTGTATTTATTCAGGCTGTCCCACACTAGATGCAATATGTTGTATATAGTGGAGTCATGATTTACCATTTTGAAAATGTATTCAGGCTACCTAGTCCAGGGCCCCATATTCAAAGGAGATATGCAGTGCATCCTGGTGGAAACGGAAGATGTGCTGCATGACTCCAACAATGCACAACAGCATGATATTCAAATATGTGGGATGCGCTGGCCACAAGGGAATGGGCCAGGGAACACACAAATGTTATGCCATTCAAGTCAACTGGGCAATCCTGTGCATATGCTGTGTTGAAGCATATTCAGTGGGAATGTGCCCCTCACAGTCCAGAACACCATGGCCACAGTTAGGCCATGAATAGCTGTCCTAACCCAACCAGCCACCCAAAGACAGGCTGCAGATGTGCACCCAGGTGCACAGCAGCCTGGCAGCCCTGGTAGATTAGAGGTAACCCTTTCCATCCCCAATCTAGCCAACTCCATCACTGAAGAGCTTCATAGTGTAGGGCCACCTCCAGACCCAATTGCAACAGAGGAAACCATGGTCCATATCCATAGTCTACAGGACTCCCATCCACCACCCCTGTACACAGACACCTTCATTTCCCCATACCCAACCTGTTGCAAAGACCAGCACTGCCCTCCATACCATGCCATGACCAGCCATTGACTGCACTGAACCCAGGCTGAGGACCTATACTGTGAAATGACCCAACTGTCCATACCATGCATTGGGGCACCATGCCAGCTGTGGATCCACCAGTGTATGCAGCTGTGAGTATGTCCCTGGCAAACTGAAGAGGGAGTTCACATACCTCTAATGCATGCCTTGTCAGTGCTGTGTCTTCCTGCTGTCATGCACCACTGCAAGTCCACATTCTCCCCTGTTCCCCTGTGTAACATGCCACCCTCCGGACTCCTGAAGTATCCTGGGTGCCATGGGGTACGGTATCCTGTAATGCCATTTGCAGTGTATGCTTTAGGCTATAGATAGTTCATCCGCATTTCCCCAATTGTACAAATGAATGGGAGATCAGATGTAACATGCCTGTTTTGGGACCCATGTGAGTGGGTACAGCATTGACCATCACCCACACTGAGCAGTGCAATGGCACCAGTATGATGGATCCACATGTGAGTGCCTGAGGAGTATGGCCACTGGGTGTTATCACCCACACACAGCTTATGCCTACATATAACAAATTTCAGCATCGTACTGCGAGTGCTCTTCCACCTGTCGATAGAGTGGTATGATCCCATTACAGAGCCAGTCATTGCAATGGGATGGCCTGGGGAGGCAGGGAAGGGGCTGTCTGTGCACCATTGAGGGGGAGTGGGGGCCACTACACTATGGATATGGACTGTGGGTGTATTCAGGTGCAATTAGGGAGGCATTGGGGTCCCCATAATATGGAACCAATAGAGCCTGGACTCTGATATGATTGGGGCTGGTGGAATGGGTGTGGGGGGGTGCCACTATACCACCAGAGACTTCAGGGCCTGTCTCATATGGGAGTGATTAGGGTCAGGGCTTGGGACAAGAGCTGCTCTGCTGCATTCATCCCCATACCAACATGCAAATGGGCTGGTAATGAGCATGCATAAAGCCCCTTTGCACCTTGCATGCTCAATTAGTTCATTTGCATTTCTCGGCTGAATATTGCCCATGGGGGCTGTGGTGCATGCCAGTATGTGCCATGCATTCCCCCTGGAAGGTATTCAGTCGGGGTCACCCTGAATGCACCTGACTTGGAGCCGACTGCACTGTGACTCCCGTACAGGGTCACATTTTCAACTGGAATGATGAAGCCTGTCAGGATGAAGTGCAGTGTCACAGGTTTACTGCATGATAAAATGGATTAACTTCCTTTGAAATTGCATTGTTTGCTGCAGTAACTCTACTGCAAAATTCTGCAGTGCTGCACTTCATCCTGGTGGGCTTCACTGTATGCATACCCTGTACTGGTGGTGCATTCTCTTTGAATAGTGTATCAGTGCTGACTGGCGCACCCTCTTTGTGCAACGCATCTTTCTGCTCGTGCATCGATCCAGCACTTAATATATCCCCACAATGTAAAATATTGTTTCTAGTGTGTTCTGATTTTACACAATGCAGCATAATATTGTGTAGGTGTACAGCCCCCACTGAAAATAAGATACCATTTCTTCTGTGCACTATCTAGACTAAATATATAGCAATCAGCAGGTATATTCTAGTAAAACACTTTGCAAAAATGTGTAAAAGGAAGCCCTCATTTAAACTGCCTCTCCACAGATCTGCATTGTGCAAATTCATTAGAAATAATGGCTAAATGTATTCCAAATGCTCTCCACAGCCATGTCGGCTCTGACCCAAACTTGTTGTATACTGCTTCTTTCATTTTAATCCACAGTGTTTCTGATATTTTATGTTCTCCTGCTATATAAACTTTTATAAACTTCCACTGCTTATTAACTAATCTGGGATCACATATTCAAAAAACGGACAAAGCAGGAAACAAAAGTTTGCAAAGAGCTTGCCCATTGTCCACTTCCCCAAGGATGCTATATTTAGTCAGATAGCACACCAGCAGTATCTGACTGAATATAGGGGCATGTCAGCACAGTGCTAAGCTGAGTAGTGCTGCCCCAAAATGGATCCTGACAGTGCAGGGAACAGTGCCCCCAGATCCTGGTGTCCAGTTGTCCCCCCACCCTCTGATCCAAGTCCACAGTAAAATTAAATTATCCCTTGTGTCCACTGGTTCCCCCATTTCCTCTAATCACCATCTCTCATAATAGTAAAACTGTCCCAGGTGCCTAATAGTCCACCCCCACAACTGCCAGCTCCAGTAATATCACATACTTCCATGGTGTCCAGTGGTCCCCCCACCCTTTGATCACTGGTCCTGGTAATATTAAATACTTCCCTGTTGTTCAGTGGTCCTTCCCGCCCTCTGATCAGTGACCCCAGTAATATTACATACTTCTTAGGTGTTCAGTGGTCCCTTCCCCTCCAATTGCTGGCTCCATATTAAATCACATATTCTTTGTCATTGAGTGGCACCCACCCACCGATCTCCATCCCAGAGTAAACTTTCCTGGCATCTAGCACCCCCTTCACCATGGGCACTGACCTACCCACCCTGCCAACCCACTTACCTCAATCATCGGTGCCACAGGAGCCCATATGTTGACTACAAGAATTCCTCCTCATCACCTTTCAATCAAGTTGCGATGCATGATTGGCAGTACATCCTCTGTACTGCAAAAGGAGTGCACATACTCTCTACAGTAGACAGTACACAAGCTGCCTTTACAGTACAGGGATGTGTGCTCCCTGTCATCACATATAGCAGTTAGCCAAGGAGATGATAGAAGTGCAATGCCAATCACTGTATGGGATCCTGTGGTGCCGGTGATTGAGGTAAGGGAGCATGACAAGGAAGACTGGTCAGTACTCATGGTATGAGGGGCTATTGGATGCCAGAGAAGCTTATGATGGGATCATGATAGGGATGGGAAGGAAGGCGGATGACTAGGCACCAGGGAATGTTTTCTTTTACAAGAAAAAGGGATCAGAGGGTGGGGGGAACACCAGACACCAGGGAACATTTTCCTTTAATGAATGATGGGGATTGGAGAGTGGGGGGACCACTAGGCACCAAATAGCAGTTTTGCTCCCCCAACTGCCTAGGTGGATGTTGGCTACAGTGGCTCTAGCAGCCACTAGAATAGCCTGGAGTAACTTGGGGTTCTCAGTGGTAATTGCGCTGTGCAAGGTGGCTTGTGTTAATCCCCTTGTGCAGAGCTAACATGCTGAATATTGCCCTGCACCAGGATTCCTGTCCCTGTCCCTCCCCTTGTCCACCACATAAATTGTTTGTTTGCATGCATGTTAATCCTTTTAGCACCTGCCAAGCCTTCTTTGAATATTGTACCCAGATGCAAACCCCAGGCAAACACAAGTTACTTTGCTAACGGGGCAAAGTTGTGAATATCTGGCCACTGAAATTTATTTGTGTTTTTTTTTAACTGCCTCATTGTTTTATTAAATGAGTTTTTGCCTTTTCATATCTATGATTGAACCAAGTCTCTCTAATTTCTTCACACTTACCTTGCTTATATAAAAGAGGTGAAAGAAATGTAAGTAGTGTATCATAAGTCAACAAATAATTTACTGGATTGGTTACATCCAATATTTCTACTTTTTAACTCTCAGCCTGTCTACCTGATACAGTTAGGGATATTATATTGATTATTTCTTCCCTTCATGTAATTCTTTGATTATTAATGATTGCCAGATCATTTATTGTACAGGTTTTTATGTTTGCTTGTGCGCATGTGCAAGAAACATTTCATCACAGCTTAGGAGAGAAGAAGGGTTTTGGAGGCATGGCACTGTGGGGGCCAATGGCCCCAGTGCATTTTGAGGCTTGGCATGCTTTTCCAAATGTGGTGGCACGCTGCTGCTACTGACACTAGTTCGGCCAGTGTGCCACCACCTTGAAATAAATCTGCCGCTGCAATGAGGGAGTGACCCGTCTCTGCAGGGCAGTACCTTGCCAACCCCAACCCAGTTCATTTGCCCACAGGGAAGCCCATTCCCCATCAGCATGCTGTAACCCCCTTCCCCATTTGTTGTGTGCTGAGGGGGCACCCAATCCCTCTTGGCATCATATGCCCTCCCCAACAGTCTTTCTTTGCTGATGGGGGACACAATCTCTATTGGCTTCAGTCCACCCCTTTCCAGTTCAATATGCTGACGGGGGAGCACACTCCCCATCAGCATAATGTCACCCTCCCAATTTGTCCCTTGGCCCCCACCTCGGTATGTGCAGATGGGGGTGCCCAATCACCCATAGGCTACAGCTCCCCCTAAAAAGAAACACTCAGGTGGCATGCTGGGAGCTCACCCCAGCATGCCAAATGTCCCTGTAAAATAAATCCCACAATTTTTTTTAAACCTGTAAAACAGAAAACGGCCCTCATTGAGTTTGTTGGCCCCTCCCCAACCCGTGCCCGCCCTCTGTGCACCCTGCCTCCCCCACACACCCCCATACCCCATACTTACCTCTGGAGCCCAGCAAGATGATCTTCGGTGGACTGGGAACACGTCTGCACTCTTCAAAGCTGACCACAAACTGAAGAAATGCCGGTAAGCTGTATAATGACATAAATAGGGTTTTTTCAACTTTGGTGCATATCTCAGGCATTTTGGGGAATTTTGTCACCAAATTTTCAACATGGAGTTTTTGGGAAGCCTCCTCATGAATTCACCCACTGTCATGGCGTTATTCAGCCCAGACAGGTGATTTTTTTTGTCATCGCGTGGAATCACTTTTCGGGACCAAGTAATGAAATGACAGAGCTAATGTTCATAAGGTGGGCTCTCAAAAAGCCTATGTTACAAATTTGCTGGAAAAAATCCAAAAAATGACTTTTATGAGCATGCGTTGCACAGTTTCCATGCATGCTCGTACCTTCACAAATATGTAGTATTTTCACTCCAGATTTTCAGCATTGGCATTTTTCCTCACCTCGTTATGAACAGTACAGCTGTCACTTTTCACATCCTGGCCGAAATGTGTTTTCGCACTTCTGGCACAGAATAGCGAGGTCACTGTGGGAAATCAGTGTTTGGGAAACATTAAGAAAATCACAGTGACACTGTTCATGAGCAGAGGTCCTAAAATGCCTATGTTGAAAATTTGGTGACAAAAGTCCATAAAATGACTGCGTTATGAGCATGCATTGCACAGTTTCCACACATGCTCATAACTTCGCGAATCTGTAATATTTTCACTCCAGATTTTCAGCATTGGCATTTTTCCACACCTCCTTATGAACAGTATAGCTGCCATTTTTCACATCCTGGCTGAAATGTGTTTTTGCACTTCCAGTGCAGGATAGTGCCGTCGCTGTGGGAAATCAGTGTTTAGGACACATTAAGAAAATCATAGTGACACTGTTCATGAGCAGAGGACCTAAAATGCCTATGTTGAAAATTTGGTGAAAAAAGTCCATTAAATGACTGTGTTACAAGCGTGTGTTGTGCAGTTTCCACATATGCTCAGAAGTGCGCAAATTTGTAATATTTTCACTCCAGATTTTCCATGCTGACATTTTGCCACACCTTCTTAAGAACAGTGCAGCTCACATTTTTCATATCCTGCCCAAAAAATGTGCTTGCACATCTGGCGCACAATGGCGTGGTCACTGTGGGAAATTAATATTTCAGACAGATTAAGAAAATCATAGTGACATTGTTCATGAGCAGAGGTCACAAAATGCCTATGCTGAAATTTGGTGAAATAATTCTATTAAATGACTGCGGTACAAACGTGTTGTGCAGTTTCCACGTACACTGGGAACTTCGAGCATTTTTAAAATTTTCACTACAGATTTTCAGCATTGCCATCTCTTCACACCTCCCTATCAATGGTACAGCTGCCATTCTTCACATCCTGCCTGATCTGTGTTTTCTCACATCTCGAGCAGCATGGCACAGTTGCTGTGGAAGCTTGAAGTTTGGGACACATTAACAAAATCACACTGCCACTGTTCATGAGAAGAGGTCCCAAATGCTTTCATGAGATGGGGTCACAAAAAGGCCATGTTGAAAATTTGTAGTGCAAATACCAACACACACCTGGGGCATTAAGGTTTCTAACACTAACGTCACAGCCTGTACAGACAGACAGCCATAAGAGGTGTAACTTTGGATCACTGGCTGTAATGCTCATGCCATCCCACCCCCACCATGAAGCCAGTGACAGGCATCGAGGAGTTACAACAAGGCACCAAAACAGATACCGATTCTAGACTAACTCAAATGGCAGAGGAAGACGGATTACAGAAAAGCTATGAAATAGAGACTGACGCTATTGCAGTCCAGATGGAAGAATCAGTGGAGCTGCTCTGAGCCACTGAAACAGATATCAGTGCTAGCTCAGCCCTGAAACAGATGTCAATACCAGTCCACCCCATTTGGCAGAGGAAGCCAAATAACACTGAGTCCCAGAAACAGATTCCTTTTTTTTTTTAACCTTGTATTTATACTCCAACTACCTCTTCTCTCCACTCTCTCAGACATCCACTAACTATGCTCCCCCTGGTTTCACTGTGGTCTGCCGCTAGAATACATGATCCACTAGCCTAGGTACCTGGATAACCCCCTGGGTTGGGTGAGGAGGAAACCTCGATGCTCACCTCTCCAGAATCACCACACTGAATCGTGGATCCTAGTACAGTGAGGTCTGCTGTTGCAAGCCAGAGAAGCGCAGGGTGGTGTCGTCGCCTAGGAGAGACCGAGGGGTGTTTCCTAGTTTTCTCCCCTAAACATCGGCATGCAATGGAGCCAATGAGCTAGGAGATGTGCTGAGATGTGCCTCCCACTCCACCTCTTGCCGACATCTACCCAATACCTTTGCTGCCACTCCAACGTACCGCACCTACCACCGGGCTCCCCCAGATGGCGGTATTGCAGCGGGAGCCTGCAGAAACCCCCCCAGAGAAGGAGAGCAGCCATTAGGTGCTCTATCCTTCTCCTCCCTTCAGACCCCCCGCGCCCTGGCTCGTTCCCAAACCCAGGTCGCAGGCGTGGTGCAAGGGTGGCATCCAGGGCCTCAACCCTTAGTGCCACCGGACTGGCCCAGAAACAGATTCTGAACTGGTTCAAACGAAATGGCTGATGAGACAGAGTTACACTTGTGGCCAGAAATGGATACTGAGGCCAGATCTACCTAGAAAACAATCACAGAAGAGTTACAGTACATGTAAGTCTAAAAACAGATGTTAATGCAGGTCTCACAGTAACAGATACAGAGCTACAGTGAAGTCTCTAAATGGATGTTGGTGCTGGCATATCGCAAACAGCCATAAAGACAGAGTTACACAATGGTCCTGAAACAACCATTGATGCATGCTACTCAAGGCACCAGTGAATTAACTAAGATCTGGAAATAGATGATGATATAGGCCAGACAGTAACAGAAATGGAGTTAGAACAATACTGCAAAATGACTGTTGCTGCCAGCCCATCACAGACAGCAGTAGAGACAGCGTAAGACAGTGATGCATGCCCATTATAGACAACAAAGGAAGTTGAATTACACTGAGGTCTGGAAATAGATGATGTTGATATAGGCCAGACGACAACCGAGCCAGAGTTAGAATGAGGTCTCAAAATGGATGTTGATGATGGACCTTCACAAACAGCAGTAGAGGCAGAGTTACACTGTGGTTCTGAAACAAACAATGGTGCAAGCTTATGCCAGACATTAGCAGAGGCAGAGTTACAATGTGAACCCAAAATAGATGTTTACATCAACCTAGCCCATATAACAGTGAAAGCACAGTGACATTGATACAACAAAACCAATGATTACAGTCAAGGCAGCATTAAAGTGAGGCACTCAAATGGTTGTTGGTGCTGACCATGCTCAGATAGCAGTTGGCAGAGTTACATTGAGGCCCTGAAAAAATCTGCCGGCTCTGGCCAAGCCCAGATGACAGTAAAGACAGAGTTATATTGAGGATCTTAAACAACTGAATGTGCTAGCACATCCCAGATGACACAATAAATATAGTTTCATTAAGGCAATAAAACACAGGAGACAGAGTTTCAGAAAACAAACAAAAAAAGTGTGCAGACATTCAAGCAAAGCACACTAATGATAGATCAACTTGTCAAAGCGAGCAAGCATGAGATGTTGGGGTGACTTTTGCTGAGTCAGTCACTACCTGCATGTTTGTACACCTGTATTCTACTGGGAATTCGTCATTACAACTGAGCACATCAGCCATTTGTGTCTTGGTCATATATGTATCATTAGTGTCCTTTGCATGCGTGAGTGTGTGCATGTTTTTTGTTTTGTTTTCTGTTCTATGTTGTTAACGCTAGCACCACATACCATTTAAGCTGCTCTAGAGTTTGAACAAAGGAGTCAGAGTTTCATTGAGGTCTAGAAACATCTGCTGGTGCTGGCCTATCTCAGATAACAGTGGAAGAAGAGTTACATTGAGGCCCTGAAACAACTGCTGCTACTGGCCATTCACAGATGATACAAGATGCAAAGTTACAATAAGGCTTTGAAACAATTACTGCTGCTGGAAAATCGCGGATGACAGTGGAGGAAGAAATACATTGATACCCCAGCCATAGAGGCAGAATTACATTAAGCCCCTAAAAGAACAATTGACACTGGGCAAGCCAAGATGGCAGAGGAGGCAGCATTACTGTACATCAAGTCTCTGAAACAACTGCTGGTGCTCATCCAGCAAAGATGACAGTGGAGGCAGAGCTAAATTAAGGCCCTAAAACAACTGCTGGTGCTGACCAAGCTTAAATGAATGTGAAATCAGTTACACTGAGGCTCTAAATCATCTGATTATGCTCAGACAGCCTCGATGGCAAGGTAGTCAGTGTAAATTGAGCTCCGAGAAATTGCTAGTGCTGGCCCAGCCCAAAAGGCATTTAAGGTAGAGTTACGCTGAGGCCTCAAACAACCACTGATGTTGGCCAAGCACAGATGGCAGAGTTACACTGAAGGTCTAAAACAACTGCTGGTCCCTCTAAACACCTGCTGATGGTGGCCCAATGCCCAGATGACAGTGTAGTGCCCCATAGTAGCAGCATCTTGGGGCCCCACAGAGAACATGGCAGTCAGGGATGCAGAAAGGGGACAGCACTGTGTGCAGGGACCCAAGGCATCAACAAGAGCACAGCATATACAGAGGAACCCCTCAGGAACCTTGGAAGTAATATTGGAGACTCCTGGGTATAGTGTGGGACAAGGGAGAGACACATTTGGACAAACTTCAACTGTCTCCACATCAAAACCCTTTCAGAAGCCCACAACAGCCTTAGCACAAGCCAGAATCTAAACATTTGTTTCTGTTCTCTTCCTGGGTGCCTGCTCTTTTAGAATTTCTGCCATGGGCAGCAAAATGCAGCTTAGCCATGTGCAGGGACTTCTGTATCAAAAAATGGAAAATGCTGCTCTTCTTAAAATGCATCACTCTATGGCCCAGCTATTCAAAAGGGTTGTGCATAGCTCAACAGTG
The DNA here is from genome assembly GCA_016271365.2 of Neoceratodus forsteri. NCBI lineage: Eukaryota > Metazoa > Chordata > Ceratodontiformes > Ceratodontidae > Neoceratodus > Neoceratodus forsteri. The sequence goes on from CM057458.1 coordinate 1,093,849,937, forward strand.
TTGTGCCATGCGTAACCCACTGATGCGCCCCTGGATATTCAAAAGGGAAAAAGGCACAAATCCCCGATGCTACCGGAGCTCATCAGTAATGTATGCAGGCACAGGTGGGTTGGGCGCGGCCCATGCATAACCTGCACAGCCTGATATTCAGCCCAGGATGTGCAGAGCCATGCATGTGCAACCCCTACCTACACCGTGCCTCACTACACCTCCTAGCTCTGTGTTAAAGTGTCTAACACACACCCTGTTGTGTCTTGCTGCTTACTTGAAAAGTATCAGAATTACAACCTGTGAGTCAAGGACTCTTTTGCAAAGGCTCCACATCAGCTTTACATACAAAGCAACAGGCAGCATCACAGCAGAAATATACAATGGAGAACAGGTTACAGAGCTGAGGGTGGAAATACAAACCCTGAGTCAAAATAAGTAACATGCAGCATAACAGCAGGAATGTACCACAAAGACAGATTACAGAGCTGAGGGTGACAATACAAACCCCAAGTCAATAATTGGTTATAATAAGAAACAGCTAGTTGGCGTACATGTTGTAAAGGGTCTGAGCTGTGGGGAGGGGATTCCTGAGTTATCTGGCTGCCAAGGGCCTAGGTGTGGTGGCACATACTAGATTCAGTCACATGTTGATTGAGAGAGAAGTATTGAGCAGAGAGAGGCCTTATAAGGTCCTAGCCACTGCTGTGAAGTGGCAGCGGAGGGGGGGGTTATTCACCCAGAGGGGTGCTCTGTAATAAAAGGAGTGTTAACCCACTGCTGACCTGCAGAGGAGGACATAGAAGGAAGTGGACAGTGAACTCCTAGTGACCCTCTGGTGGGAGTGGGGTTGTACTAGGTGTCCGAGGCCCTGGGGGGAGTGTTCCAGGATAAACTATCTGACTTGAAGACAGGTTTGGCTCCTTCCTTCGAAGTTCAGCCAGCTGGTGAGTCTGTAGAGCTCACTTGTGTGGGTCAGTCTGCTACTAGCACTAGTACAAGGAGGTAGCACACTTGCCTCTGAGGCCGGAAGATCAGAGGGCTGGGGGTTCAGTTCCCACATCTGGCGCTTGGGTTAATATCCCAGTACTGACACTGTAGTGCAGCATGAGAGGGGTGCTGCACTTCTGAGGTGCCATCTTTTGGATGAGACGTTAAACTGAGGTCCCATCTGCCTGGATTGGTGGTAGTTCAGGTGGATGTTAAAGATCCCATGGCACTTTTCGAAAAGAGTAGGGGAATTTCCCCAGTGTCCTGGCCAAATTTCCCTCATTCAGTAAAAATACCACCAACAGCTTAATCTGGTTCAAGGTCAGTTGGCATTCATCTGTATCCCCCTCCCCTAGGTTGTGCCTGAAAATAGGCAGGATTTGTCTAGTGCACTTACCCGGTCAACAAAAACTAACTAAACTACTACTCGAGACCAATCACCAGCTTTATTAAGGGTAACCTTGATGTGACAAAGGGCAGTGGGATCAGCAGAGCCATAGCAGACTATCCCATAGTCGATTAGTGATAGTACATTCATTCACAAAACTAGACTGTCTTGTACGGTATGGGCTGCACGCCCATTGGCTCTTGCTCTGCACCAATGGGCTTGCAGCCCTACCGGGCAGTCAGTTGGTGGGCAGCGGGGTGGCAGGCGGGTGGGATGCTGCAGCCCGCTGGCTGCTGGGGAGCAGGGTGGTGGGGTTTTGTGGGTGGGTGGGTGGGGTGGGGGACACTAGGCACCAGGGCTGTGTCCGGGGTGTGTTCAGTATTACATCCCGCGATCAGGATTGTAGGTCCACTGGACCACCAGGCTATGTTCGGGGCCAGTATTACATCCCGCGATCTGGATTATCGGTCCACTGGACCACCAGGGATGTGTTGGGAGATACATTGCTGCCCATGATCGGCTGGTGGGGGTGGTGGGGGGATTTTACACTCTTTTGCCCGCGATCGGGCTGCAGGGGGGGCACAGGGAGTGGGGTTGGGGCCAGCCATAGGTGGCAGTTGCTGTGTTGACGCCATGCAATGCAGGAGCTCACCCAGGTGGCCTCCCACTTGAGCCTTTTTGGGCTCAAAGTTGTGCAGGTGCAGGTTGAGTTTGCGCCTGCACAACTCTGCACAGCCCGGCTGAATATCGGGCTGTGCGGTTTATGCATGGTTCCTCCCCCTCCAGTTCAGCATGCATTCATTTGCATTGCGCTGTTGCTCAGCATGTTTTCTGTGGCACAACTGCCTCCTGCTGAATATCACAGAATGGAGCAAGTTTGGACTTGCGCAGGCGCAACCCTATTGCGCATGGCGCAACCCTTTTGAATATCTGGCCCTGGGTGTTTACTCACCTGGTAAAGGTGATTGTGTTGGTTGACATCCATGGCACTCCAGACATTACCTCATGGGTTTTAACCCACCTGATAGGCTAGTGATGCACATGACTCTAGGATCAGATTTCTACCATATCCAGGTCCCAGAAGCCCCTGCTCTCCAGTTTGAATCTTCCAAAGCTGAAAGTAAGGTTAGTGAAAGACAATACAAATAGAAGATAAAGGACAACCAACACCACATGAGATGCTATTAGGAAGAAACAAGTATAGCAAGGTGACTGTGAAACCGGGCCAAGGGCACTTAATTTATTCCCCTGAGAATACAATCTAGACTCGACCCTTAATGGGCCGATGGTGGACATCCTGTATGTCGGATGGTACGGCAATAAAACAGTCATTTCAATGTAAGGTTGTCTACTTATACCCTGGTCGCCTCATGACTACTGAGTCAGGTGGGTCGTGGAGTGCCATGGATGTCAACCAACGCAATCACCTTTACCAGGTGAGTAAACACCCATTGTGATTGGTTGACATCCATAGCACGCCAGACATTACCTCATGGGTAGATAAGAAGCAGTACTGTACCAGTGGGAGGGAGACAGAGTGGTCTGGGGCGAAAGGAAGTGGTGGTGGTGGTGGCTGCAGAGAGGACCTGTGTTGCAAAGGTAGGTTGCAACTGGTACAGGTGATCTAAATGATAATGTCTGGCAAAGGTGTGGATCAAAGTCCACATAGCTGCCTTGCAGATGTCTTCCACTGACACGTTGGCCCTCTCCGCCCAGGAGGTAGCTACCGCTTGAGTGGAATGCGCCTTGATCCCCCGAGGAGGTGTCCTTTGTTTTGCCATGTAGGCCTCCTGGATAGTTCTCCGTAACCAACCAGCAATGGTGGTCATAGAGGCTGCATTCCCTTGTCTCTGGCCCCTCGTGACTATGAACAGTCTCTCTGTCTCTCGGAGAGGTTGTGTCCTGGTTATGTGAATGGATAGGGTGGTGCCCACATCCAGGTATTGTGGGACGGTAGTGCCTCCCGATTGGGAGTCTCCCCTGAAAGTGGGTAGCTTGATACTCTGTTCCCTGTGGAAGGGGGAGGAGACCTTAGGTCAAAAGGCTGGAACAGTGCGTAGGCTTACCCCTTGCGGTGTGAACACTGTGTAGGGTTCCCTGCAGGACAGTGCTCCTAACTCCCCGATTCTGCGGGCTGAGCATATCGCCACGAGGAAACAGGTCTTCAAACCAACCTAGAACAAGTCTACATTTTGGAGAGGTTCAAATGGGGCCAATTTGAGGGAGTCCAGTACCAGTGGAAGGTCCCAAGGAGCGACGGTTGGGTGCACTTGAGGTAGTAGCATCTCGGCCGCCCTTAGGAAATGCAGGGCATCCGGGTAAGCACTGGGTCTGTGGCCCTCTATGGACCCAAAAACTGCTCCGATGGCCGACAGCTGTACCCCGAGGGACGAGTGAGACAGTCCCCTATCCAGGCTTTGCTGGAGAAATAACAGGATAGTGGCCATGTCAGCAAGTTCCGGGTCCATCACCTGATCTCAGCACCATCTGGTGAACACTACCCATTGCCTGCTATAGGTAGAAGTGGTTGATGAATGTCTGGACTGCAGCATTGTTGCTATGACTGAGTCGTGGTAACCCGCGTTCCTTAGTCTTCTTCTTTCAGGAGCCAGGCTGTGAGCTTCAGGGTCCTGGGGGCCGGATGTAGTACTGGGCCCTGGGTCAACATGTCGGGTCTGTAGGGCAATCTGAGAGTGGCCATCGTTATTGAGAGGATTGTTGCAAACCACGTCCTCCATGGCCAGTAGGGAGCCACCAGTATGATGGTCCGTCTTGAGGAGTGGATCTTGGTGAGTACCTGAGGTAGTAGGGAAATGGGAAGGAAGATGTAGGAGTGGTTCCGGAACCAAGGTTGTGACAGGGAGTTGGTTCCCCGTGATTGACTGTACCTGTACCTCGAGAAGTAGTCCATGACCTGTGTGTTTTGAGCCGTGGTCATGAGGTCCATGGAGATGAGTCCCCAGGTGTTCTGTATCATTTGAAAGAGTCTGGTGTGGAGATGCCACTCCCCTGAGTGGACTTGTTGCCGGCTCAGCCAGTCTGATCAAATGTTGAGCTTTCTGGTGAGGTGGACAGCGCTGAGGTGGGCGAGATGGGACTGTGCCCAGTTGAGGACCCTTGCCGCCTCCTTCAGCATCGCTCTGTTCGGGTGCCTCCTTGTCTGGCAATATATGCCACCATCACTTGGTTGTCGGATTGGATCAGCACTGATTGTCCTGAGATAGTGGACTTGAAAGCTGTTAGTGCATGGTAGACTGCCCGCATTTCCAGGACGTTGATGGATAGCTTGGATTCTGTGGGGGTCCATTGGCCCTGTGCCATCTGTTGGCCAAGCAAGCACCCCAACCCCGAAGACTCATGTCCGTCTCAATGGAGACCTGGGAGGGAGCTTCCAGTGGGACTCCTCTGGTTAGGTTGGAGCGGACTGTCCACCAAGTTAGAGACTTTTTCACTGATGGAGATAACGGGAGGAAGGTCTCGAGATTGTGTTCATTCGGGGATCCCCACCTGAGGACATGAGTCTGTACTAGCCACATGTGCCATCTGGCCCAGGGGACCAGGTTGATACATGATGTCATGCAACCTAGTAGTTGGGCTAGGTTTGCCATGGATGCCCGATGGTTGGTGCGTACTCTGCGTGCCAGATTGATCAGGTTGAGGACCCTTGCCTCGGACGGTCTTGCCCACCCCTGTGCTGTGTCTAGGCTTGTGCCTAGATGCTCTATCTGTTGCGTGGGTGTTAGGTGGCTCTTGTCTTGGTTTACTACCCAGCCGTGCTGCTTGAAGGCCCTTAGAGCGAGGGTGGTGTGTAGGCGATAGTTTTCCTTGGATTGCGCCCGGATCAGCCAGTCATCGAGGTAGGGGATGATATCGAGACCCTGTTCTAGGAGTCTGGCCACCAGTACCACTGATACTTTGGTAAAGACTCTTGGAGCTGATGAAAGCCCGAAAGGTAGAGCCTGGTATTGAAAATGTTGGCCGAGAATGTGGAACTGGAGGTACTGCCTGTGAGCCGGCCTGATGGGTATGTGAAGGTATGCGTCCTTAAGGTCTATGGACATCAGGAAGTCACCCACATGAATACTGCGTAGTGTTGACCTCAGAGTGTCCATCTTGAACTTCTGGGGAACAACGTGTTGATTTAGGTGTTTGAGGTCCAGGATGGGGCGAAGGTCACCGTTTCTTTTTGGCACGAGGAAGAAGATGGAGTAGACTCCTAACCCCTGCTCGTGTGGTGGTACAGGCTGAATCACCCTGTTGCTGATCAGGTCTCACAGGATCTGTTGTACCTGATGAGCCGTGGCCCTCTTTTTCATGATCGGTGAGGTGATGAACCTGTGTGTCAGAGGAGTCTCCGATAATTCTATCGAGTATCCTTGTGACACGACTTCGTGAACCCATTTGTCGGAAGTGGTGTGTAACCATTGGTGGCTGAAGATCGCTAATCTTTGGCCCATGGGGGGGGCAGCACCCCTGTTCCAAAGGGGTTCTGTGCGAGCAGTCATTGCGGCTTGCCTCACTGACCCCTACCTCTTCCTCCGAACCTAGACCCACGGGCTCTGAAGGATGAAGGATAGTAGGATTGGGTGGTGGGGATGCGTAGTGAGGTGTAAGAGCCTCTACCTTGAAAGGAAGTGGCCTGGTGTGTGTCTCTGCGGGTTTGGTAAGACCTCTGGCCCCCCTGAAATCTCTATCTAGTGGAGGGTAGGTAGCTGTGCCTACTTTTGTTTCTAAGGAGTTCCTTGCCCTCATCTTTCTGCTTCAGGAACTCTAAGAGACCCTCCCCGAAAACATGTTTGCCCTTCAAAGGGAGATTTTGCAGTAAGGTTTTGGACTCATTGTCGGCCTCCCATAGTTTAAGCCACAAAGCCTGCCTAGCCCTGTTTGTGATGGCTGTGGCCCTTGTGTTAAGTCTGAGGGTGTCTACCGCCATATCGGCTAGATACCTTGCTGCATCGATGGTGCACTCTAATAATTCTGTCTCTCTAGACTTGGGGTTGGCCTGTTCCAGGAGTTCCTCCAGCCAACGTATCTGTGCCCGTGCTGTATAGATTGCTGCTGTTGATGCTCTTGCCACCATGCCTTCTGTTTTGAAAGCCTTCTTTAGCATGTCCTCAACCCTTTTGTCTGTAGGGTCCTTTAAGGAGACTGTTCCACAGGGTAGGATAGTCCGTCTGTTAAGTGCGGCCACCTGAGGGTCGACCATTGGGGTGGTGCACCAGGTGCTGGCCTTGTCTTCCTGAATGAGATACATCCAGTCCAGGTTTCTCCTGTTTGGCATCCGGCCTGGATCGGTGGATTGCCATTCCTTAATGACAATGTCTTCGATGGCTGGACAGACGGGAAAACTCTCTCTAACAGTGGATCAGGGGGTCCAATTTGGATTCAGGTTTGCTTTCCTCCATCTCGAATCCCATGGTGGTTTTGACGATCTTAATGAGGCCTGGGACCATGTCAAAGGAGCATAGCTTGGAGGCGAGTGATGGAATGGCCTGTTGCTCCAAGTCTTCTTCGTCGGAGATTGCACCATCTTCCTCCTCCAGCAGGTCAACGTCCTCCCCGGTGTCGGTTTGTGGTTGTCTGGATTAGGCTCTGTCAAGTCCATGTGATCCTCGTTGGCTCCTCCCCCGACATCTTGTTCCAGAGGTAGGGTCGCCGGCAATCTCTGTTGGGTGAGGGACTCCAATTTCTCCATTACCTTCAGCATAAAATTCTGCTGACTCTCCATCATGGCTACAGTGGCCTGTTGGTTCTGTAGAAGAAAGGCACCTGGATCCAGCCAAGATGAGCCACTAGGGCCAGGGTTGCTTGGGCCCATGCCGGTGGACTGACCCATGGATAGGTCGTCGTCGTCGTGGAGACATGCGGTGCACAGGGGGCCAGGGGTGTGGGGCAGGAGGTTGGAGCTGCATGCTGTGCACTTCTTGGCTTTGACCATCTGAGGAAAACAAAAGATGTAAGCATTACCATGGGTGCCAACTGGGCCTGCACCGGGTGGTGGGCCTTGATAGGCCACGTTGAGGACGCGGCTTAGGCTGCAGACAGGCGAGAGAGCGAGTATAGGACAGAGATGCATGCTGTCCTCAAATGGGAGTCGCTGTAGTGAGGGACCCACATGGAGGCTGTGATTATGGGGATCGCTATAGAGAGGGACCCCAGTGGGAATTTGTCACTGGACACTCATATGGGCTGCTGAGGGAGAGCCCATATGGACAGACAAGAATGGCCAGCTTTCCCCCTATTTTCTTTTTTTTTTCTTTTTTTGTAAAGATAGCACCCAAGTAACTGTGGAGGAGGGGGCAGCACCACGTGCATAGGCCCCTTGTGGGGCTTGTTGGGTTACAATGGAGGGAATGTGGGCCTTTTTAGGCCCCAGTCTAGGTAATGTTCTTAGGTGGCCTTGAAGCACCAACCTTGCCTTTAAATATCCAAAGCAGTATCTGATTGTGCCACAGAGACAACTCTCCGGATCCTGCCCTGCAGATCACTTGGGGAGGGACTCCTAGGCTGCATCTGCACCGGTGGCTGTTCGGCCTGTAAAGCAGTGAGGGCTGACCCCCTGAAGTCCCAGAGGCTGGCTCCCACCTGTGTGGGACAAACGGAGCACCAGCAGGGAGAGGCCGGCAGCCAAGGCGCAAGGGGGCAGGGACAGGGGGTGCCATGGCCATGTGGTCATGGTGAACTCCGTGTGAGTCCTGAGCCACTGTGCCACTACCTCGGGGTCCAGATGGAGGAGGGCGGAGGGCGCTAAGCATTCCTGTGCACGTGTCTACCTTAGGCAGAAGCACACTGGAATGTGCTCAGTCCTCCCCTGGAACCGGACCAGCTCTTGAGGGAAGGGTGGAGTGGCACCAGATGGGTGGCGCTGGGCCCGGCCGAGTAGGCTGCACCATGGGATGTCCTCCCCTGAAAGCATTGCGAAGGGTGGCGGGAGTCACAAGGCGAGCAGTGGGGAGGTTCCAGGCACCGCTGCCCGTTAAGCCTAAGACACCGCGCTGGACTGCCTTGGGGGGGTCCCAACCACTGGAGTCAGGTACGGCTGTGGAGCATGAGGCCTCCATTTCCAGGAGGACGCCCTCATGGGTGGGGGAGGGGGGAGCAGAGCAACGCGGCAGTCAGCCGGGAGTGCTTCCGCCGTTGTGGCCTGCCCTTCTGAAGAGTTCAGGTGGCAAGGGAACAATAAACAATTAGGGCAACCAAGGCAATCCAAGGGTGCAGGCCCCGTGTCTTGCATACTAGGATATATCTCATGCGATGCCAGCTGCCACTCAACTCGCTTTGTAGGGCAGTATCTTTCTTTACCAAACCAATAAAATGGCAGTAAAAAGCACAACCAGGTTCTAATAATAATCTGGCTAACTGCAGGCTGCTAGTAACAACATGAGGGCACAGAAGCGGGTGCCCAAAAAGGTTTGCTCCCTAACTGACTAACAGCAGAGCCAAGCATTACAATCCTTTACAGATCAGTAAAAAAACAGGGTATTCCCCCTTCAGAGTTTGCCTGGAACCCCTGTTATAGCTACTGACTTAAAAGAGTTATTTAGAGACTGCAATTTAAGGTAAATTAAGAGACCTACCTTGGTAATTAGGACAGCAGGGACCCTGGTGTGCTAGCCTGATCAGGTGCAAAGTTTGAACTGGAGTGCAGGGGCTTCTGGGACCTGGATATGGTAGAAATCTGATCCTAGAGTCATGTGCATCACTAGCCTATCAGATGGGTTAAAACCCATGAGGTAATGTCTGGAGTGCCATGGATGTCAACCAATCACAATACCCTTTTAGACAGCAAAAGTAAAATATGCCAGTCGCCTAAGCACATTGCCTTAATGCACCTTTTGTTTATTCTTCAGTACCTGGGTAAACCCACTGGACACAATGCCTGATGAAAGAGATGACCTGAGGACTTCCAGTTCTGCCACAGCTAGCCAGGCATCTTAAACCCAGACCTCACACCTCGAGGGATAAAAAACTCTTTTCTCCCAGCATCAATCAGCCACAACACTTTTCAGAATGCCACTGAAAGGAAAAGGAGAATCAAAATTACATAAAAATCAGTAAGAAAGAGGACAAATGATGATTGATGGCTCAAGATACCGCTTGCTGCCAGAAGAGTGGAGCACCAGTCCCTTGCCCATGCTCAATCCCTCACAGACCACTACACAAACTCTCAACAATTCGCAGCAAGGTAGAGTGCAATTGGATGCAATTTTGATGGAGTTACAGGAGATGCAGCAAGAGAATAAGGCTGAGTTTCAGAAATTACATATTACGTTAGCAGATATGGCTATGGCACTAAAAGAAGTCAATGCCAAAGTTACAGAATTGGAATCGGACACTTCGTTACTTACTGAAGCTTTCACTGCAGTGCTGGAATATGCAGACCAATTACAGGCAAAATGCATCGATTTAGAAGCACGGGCAAGGAGAGACAATTTGCTGCTTTACGGTTTACCAGAGGGAACTGAAGTGAGAAATATGGCACACTTTCTGCAAGATTTATTACAAGATGTACTAGCCTTGACAGCCACTATGCAGGTGAAGATCGAACAAGCCCACAGGACCCTTGGCCCTAAACCCACTGACCCAAAACCTAGACTGAGGCAAATTCTCATGAAATTCATCAATTATGCTGTTAAGGAGGAGATTTTATGCCAAGCTTGGCAAATGGGCAAAATAAAATATAATGGCAGCAGGTTACTCTTAGACCAGGCTACCCTTCTGAAATCCACAAAATGAGACTCCAATGCTGACTTGCTATGAAAGCTTTGTGATCCAGGAAAATTTGATTCCAAACTCCCTACCCAGCGAACAAAAGAATATTCTGGGAGGAGGGAACCTGCTTGTATCCAACTCCAGAAGATGCTGAAGCAGCCCTTAAATAACAAGGTATCCATTAGAGAGCTATCAGAGGCCTACCACCCTGGCTGAAGAGGGGAACCTTAAACGCTTGGGAGGTTGTTTGCAGTAGGGACTAGACAGAGTGACAGATGCACTCTCCACATTTGAGATGATGGAACAGATGCACTGAAAGCTCCAGCAGGTCAGAACACCTCAGCCATGAGAAGAATCCCATGCACTGGATACCTGCTTTAAAGAGGCAACAGAAGGAGACATTCACAAACTTCTCTTTCAGAGTCCTTAGCTGGTCATTCATATCCCTTGGGGGGGGGGAGTAGTGTGGAGAGACAACAACAATTTACATCCGCTAGTGGTGACCTATTATATAGTTTGAGACAGCTTGAAGTAGAAGTACTTCCTGCTTAATGCTGATCTCATAGTGTTCCCCGTAAAGGGGGTAAGAACCACACTACATCTCTGCAGAGGCACACCTTGCAGAGTTAGGGAACGAATAATGTTCCCCTTCCTTGGAGGAACCAAACCAAGTTGTTTACTATTCAGATTACAAGTTATGGCTACTTGTTTAGTTCTGATAGTAGCCCAACTTCTTAGTTTTTGGTTAGTTGGTGAGAAGTCATATGCAGCAAATATGATGGTGCACTGGAGGTAGGAAGAGCTAAGGGGGACATTACTGGACCACTGTCAATTGACCCATCTTTGGTTCTATAATGGGGATTAAGGTATTGCCATTTAATGTAAATGGGCTAACAAGCCCTATTAAACACAAAAAAATCATCACTAATATCAAGCAATATAAAGCAGAGCTAATCCTAATGCAAGAGACTCATTTATTGGAGGATGAGCATTTAAAACTAAAGAATTTTGGCTTTACAGATATCTACTCCTCCTCAGATCAGGGAGGCAGATGCCAGGGGGGTGGCAGTTTTAATTCCACACACCACCCCTTTTGCAGTACTGGATAAAGTAAGTGATGAGGAGGGCTGCTTTGCCTTAGTTAAAGGGATCCTAAACAGTCACAAGTTGACGGTGGTATCAGTATATGTGCCCCTGAACTCCCCATATGATGTCCATAGAAACATTTTCACATTAATCATGGAGAGTTCTGAGGGGAAGTTAATAGTAGGCGGAGACTGGAATATGGTCTTGGACCATAGAATAAACAATCCAAAATCCCTAGAAGGATTACCAAACCCCAGAAGCAGATAAAGTCTCTTTTACAGAAATTAGGGCTACAGGATGCATGGACCTTTGTAGAGGGCCCAGCTAAAGGCAACACTCATTAATCAGCTACCTACCACCTATATTCTAGATTGGATTGTTTTTGTCTCAACTGAGATGCATTACCTACGGTACAGAGATGTGAAATAGGCCCAATTGCTCTTTCTGGTCATACTCTATTGATACTAAATTTAGATATCACTTTCCCAGTTTGTAATACATCCTGGCAGCTGAACCTATCCCGCCTTAGAGACAAAGAAGTTCTAGATCAGATCCTTCAATTGATAACCCAGACCTTACAAGATAATGGGTGTTTACTCACCTGGTAAAGGTGATTGTGTTGGTTGGCATCCATGGCACTCCAGACATTACCTCATGGGTTTTAGCCCACCTGATAGGCTAGTGATGCACATGACCCAGATCAAATTTCTAGTATATCCAGGTCCCAGAAACCCCTGCTCTCCAGTTCAAATCTTCCATAGCTGAAATTAAGGTTAGTTAGTATGAGAGAAGAAACATACAGTGCAGACACAACCAAGCAAAGGCAATAAGAGATATGATCAGAGACAAAAAGGGATGCAGACTACGATGTAGTATCAGTGGCCCATAGGCTGAGTCTTTATTCTTCTCCTACTATTTACACTCTAATCTCAGTCATGAAGGCTCAACTGGTAGTTTATCACAATGAAAACAATCATTGATGTCTATCCCCTCGTAGGCCTTCCATGGGTGAAGACCCCCTAGTTCAGTCCTGGTCATTCTGAGCAGTCTGAAGGGAGGGCCTTGGAGTGCCATGGATGCTAACCAACACAATCACCTTTATCAGGTGAGTAAACACCCATTGTGATTGGTTGGCATCCATGGCACTCCAGACATTACCTCATGGGTAGATAAGAAGCAGTGTAGTACCCAAGGGGGGAACAGAGTGGTCTAAGAGTGAGGGGTTGAAGATGCTGTTGCAAGGACCTGAGTGGCGAATATGGGCCGTACAACTTGTAACTGTTGAAGCCTGTAGTGTCTGGCGAACGTGTGGAGGGAACTCCACATGGCTGCCCTACATATGTCCTCTGAGGACACATTGGCCCTTTCCGCCCAAGAAGTGGCGACCGCTCTGGTGGAGTGAGCCTTGATCCCCTGGGGTGGAGTCATCTGGTTTGCTGCATAGGCATTCTGGATGGCTGTCCTTAGCCACCTGGCAATGGTGGCCTTGGAGGCAGCTCTACCTTGTCTTTGTCCCTTCGCGATGACGAACAATCTTTCTGTTTTGCATATGGGACGCGTTCTGGCTAAGTACACGGAGAGGGCGGATCCAACATCGAGATGATGTGGGACCACACTGGTGCCCTGCTGGAGCCCTTTTGGGAAGGTGGGTAGTTCAATGGGTTGCTCACTATGAAAGCCAGTGGATATCTTAGGCTGGAAGGCTGGAACCGTTCTCAGACGGACCCCTAGCGGGGTGAATACTGTATAAGGTTCTGCGCAGGATAGGGCCCCTAGTTCTCTGATCCTTCTAGCCGAGCAGATTGCCACCAAGAAGCATGTCTTGATGCTGACCCAGAACAGATCCACCTCGAGGAGAGGTTCGTAAGGAGCCAAGTTGAGGGAATCGAGGACTAGAGGGAGGTCCCATGGGGCGATGGTCAGTCGAGTTCTTGGTCGGAGGATCTCTACTGCCTTTAAAAAACGTACGGCATTGGGGTGAGCTCCTGAGGTGTATCCCCAGATGAGTCCCGTGGCCACCCCTATGGCTGACAGTTGCACCCTGAGAGAAGAGTGTGCCAGTCCCTTGTCCACTCCCTGTTGAAGGAACAGTAGGATGGTAGCCATGTCGGTCTGCTTGGGAACCTTGCCCCATTCCAGGCACCACCGAGAGAAAATAGACCATTGTCTCCCATAGGTGGAAGTGGTGGAAGCCCATCTGGACTGGAGTAAGGTGCTGATGATGGAGTCATGGTAGCCCACTGCCCTCAGTCTCCTCCTCTCAGGAGCCAGGCCGTGAGCTTCAGAGTCCGCGGGGTCGGGTGGAGTACTGGGCCCTGCGAGAGCATGTCTGTTCGGTAGGGTATCCTGAAGCTGGCTAGTGACATCTCTCGGACCACTGCGAACTACGATCTGCGTGGCCAGTAGGGGGCCACCAGGATGACTGTGTGACATGACTCCCATACCTTGGTTAGGACCTGTGGGATCAGGGGAAGAGGCGGGAAGACATAAGCGTGCCTCCGCCACCATGGTTGTGACAGGGCGTCCGTTCCCTAGGAGAGACTGTCCCTGAACCGCGAGTAGTAATCCCTGACCTGAGCATTCTCCCGTGTCACCATGAGGTCTATGGTTACGGGCCCCCATGTCGCTTGGATCATCTGAAAGAGATCCGGGTGTAACTGCCATTCCCCCGGGTGTACCTGGTGCCTACTGAGCCAGTCTGCATGGACGTTCAGCTTTCCTGCCAGGTGAACCGCACCCAGGTGTCTGAGGTTGGCTTGGGCCCAGTTGAGGACTGCCGTAGCCTTTCTCAGCATGGCCCTGCTCCGGGTTCCGCCTTGCTTTGCTATGTAGGCCACCGCGACCCGATTGTCGGACCGGATCAGGACCGACTCTCCGTGATCCTGGTGACTAAATGCCTTTAGGGCGTGGAACATGGCTCTCATCTCCAGGACGTTGATGGAGAGCTCTGAATCCGCTGGTGACCATAGGCCCTGGGCCGTTGCGTCTCCCAGGCAAGCTCCCCAGCCGGAGAGGCTTGCGTCCGTTTCTATGGCGATTGAGTAGGAAGCCTCCAGTGGGACTCCCTTGGTCAAGTTCGACTCCACCGTCCACCATGCCTAGGAGAATCTCACTGCATGGGGTAGTGGTACCACGACCTGTAGGTTGTGTTCACTCGGTGCCCCCCGAATCAGGATGTAAGTTTGGAGTGGACGCATGTGTCACCTGGCCCAGGGCATGAGGTCTATGCATAAAGCCATGCAGTCCAACAACTGGGCTATCCTTCCCATTGTTGTGTGGTGGCGGGCCTTCACTTGACAGGCCAGGTCTATCAAGTTGTGAATTCTCGAGGTGGACGGCTTTGCCCATCCTTGGACCGAGTTGATGAGTGCTCCCAGATGCTCGACCTGCTGTGTGGGATCGAAGTGGCTCTTTTCTGAATTTACCACCCAGCCGTGGTCTTTGAGTGCCTGTAAGGCAGATTCCATTTGTATCCATGCCTGATTCTCAGACCGGGCCCGGATGAGCCAGTCGTCCAAGTACGGGATGATGTCCAGTCCCTGTTCCCTGAGTCTGGCCACCAGGGTTCTGGAGACCTTGGTAAACACTTTCTGGGCTGAGGAGAGGCCGAACAGCAAGGCCTGGTACTGGAAGTGGTGACCTAGTATGTGGAAACGGAGAAATTATCTGTGTTTCCGAATGATGGGAATATGGAGGTATGCGTCCTTTAAGTCTATGGACGTCAGGAAATCGCCTACCCGAACACAGTGCAGAATGGATTGGATGGTCTCCATTTTGAAATGGTGTGACACCACGTGGCAGTTTAGGTGCTTTAGGTCCAGGATGGGCCGGAGCTCCCCTGATTTCTTGGACACCAGGAAGAACATGGAGTAAACCCCCAGATTCTGTTCTGACACTGGTACAGGTTGAATGGCCCTGTTCCGAATCAGTTCTGACAAGATTTGTTGTACCTGATGCGGAGTCTTTCTCCTGGCTATGGGGGAGGATATGAATCTTTGGGGAATATGGGCGTGGGATAGCTCTATGGAGTATCCCTTGGTTACCATGTCTTGGACCCACCTGTCCGAGGTTGTGTGGAGCCAGCGATGGGCGAATAGAGTTAGTCTTTGTCCCACTGGTGGGTAAAGGTCCTCGCCTTGTCTGGTCGTGAGGGGGTAGTCACTGTTGCTTTCCCCTGTAGCCTCTACCTCATCCTCCAGTTCTTTGTCCCCGGGCTCTGAAGGAGGAGGACTGACAGTTCTGAGAGTGCAGGCTACGGAAGCTGTGAGAGGTGCTTCTGCCTCGAAAGGAGTGGCCTTGTTGTTGTGTGTCCCTGCGGGGTTGGAACAGTTTGTTCCCCCCCCCGAAACCTCCGCCTCGAGGAGGGGAGGTAGGAATACCTGGACTTATTCTTGTGGAGGTCTCTGCCCTCCTCCTTTTGCTTCAAATAATCCTGCAAACCCTTCCCAAAAACATATTTACCCCGTAGTAGTAAGTTTTGTAACAAAGTTTTTGACTCATTGTCTGCATCCCACAGTTTCAGCCACAGTGCCTCCGAGCACGGTTGGTGATGGCGGTAGCCCTGGCATGAAGGCACAAGGTGTCTACCACCATCTCGGCTAGGTATTTAGCTGCATCTAAAGTACATTCCAGAAGTTCTGCCTCCCTGGACTTAGGGAAGGCCTGCTCCTGGAGCTCTTCAAGCCAGTGGATCTGTGCTCGTGCCATATAGATGGCTGTAGTGGTTGCTTTTGCAGCAGTGCCCTCGATCTCGAATGCCCTTTTGAGCATATCTTCTACCTTCTTGTCCATAGGGTCCTCGAGAGCTATTGTACTGCATGGTAGTACAGTCTTTTTGCTAAGAGCCACCACTGGGGGGTCAATGGTGGGGGCCTTACACCAGATATCTGATTTTTCCCCTTGGACCGGGTACATTCTGTCCAGGTTCTTACGGTTTGACATTCTGCCTGGTTCAGGCAATTGCCACTCTTTACTGAAGATGTCCTCAATAGCAGAACATACTGGGAAAGTCTCTGTGATCAACGGTCTCAGCTGAATCATGGGGTCGAGCTTTGACTCGGGCTTACTTTCCTCAGTGTCGAAACCCATGGTGGCCTTGATGATCTTCATGAGCCCTGGGATCGTGTCAAAGGAGCACAATTTTGAGGTCAGAGAAGGTGTTGCTTGAAGTTCCATATCCTCTTCGTCTGATTCCGCCTCATCCTCTTCCCCTGCATCGTCTTTCTCCCTGTCCTCATGCGCGTCGTCGCATGGGACGTCTGGAAGGGTGTCCTCAGGGTTCGGATGTTCCTCCGGTTGCCCCCCCGCCTTGTCGGGTTCCAGACTCGGTAGTTTTGCTCTGTGCTGAGTGAGGGATTCCAGCTTTTCCATGATCTTGAGCATAAAGTTCTGCTGGCTTTCCATCATGCAACCATGGCCTGCTGGTTTTGCATTAGGAAGGAGCCCAGATCCATCCACGTAGGGTTACTGGGCCCCGAGTTGCTGGGGCCCATAGGCGGTGTTTGTTCCAGGGAGGAATCGTCATCATCGAGGAGGCAGGCCGTGCAGAGGGGACCCAGAGTTTGGGGCAGGAGGGTAGCGCTGCACGAGGAGCATTTCTTTGCTTTCACCATCTGGGGAGAGAGAAAAGCAGACCTTAGAACGGAACTATACACGATGCCCAGGGGGCAATTCCTTTTAACCCCCCAACACGACTGAGGGAGGTCTGCCTAACCTGAGACGAGACTGTACGCAGGTTGCGGGGATGCTATGGGAGGGCCCCCCCAGCGTGGTCTGTGGATGGAAGAGTGCCTGGTGGCCAGAGGTCTGGGCCCATGGCTCGCTATGGGAGGGAGCCGTGGAGTGACCGAGAGGCAGTCCAAGGGGGATAAGTCTACCTTCTCAGGTCACTGTGGGAGGGACCCGAGTGGTAGGGAGGGCAAGAAGTAAGGCCCAGAAGGGAGACCCGGTCAGTCTCTGTCGTGGGGGCCCCACCGAAGGTCGCTGTGGGAGGGACCCTACAGAGGGGACCTCAGGCATCAGCTGTTGTCCCAGCGGAAGATTTTCTCTTTTTTTTTTTTTTTTTGAACCTGTGTCCTGCAGCACCCGATGACACAGTCAGCTCACGGCCTCTGTCGTGCCCCAGCCATCCTTGAAGAGTGCCCCTCATTCCATGAAGGCGGCCTCATATGGCCTGTGAGCACACTGGCCTCTGCTTTCTGCTTTCCTGGGGATGAGGCCGACAGGGGACGGTTCCGGCGGTCTCCATGCTCCTCCAAGAAGATGCTAGGGGGTAGGAGGAGACAGAGCCCCAGGGAAGGCTGCTCATGCTCGGCAATGGAGGGGAGGCACACTGTCCCTGGATGCGACCACTGAGGAGGTGCTTCCTTCCTTCCTTCCCTGCCACTGAGAAACACTGTCCCCCCCACTCCAGGCTAGGCTGCGAGGAGGAGAGAGAAGGATAGATGTCCTCAACGCGAGTGGCAGCCTAGCGGGGGGAGGAGGAGACACTGTCGCGAGAGATGGGAGCTTCCCCTTAGTGCAGCCAGCAGGGAGGAGAGCGACTTGGGGCCGCAGGCCCAAGCAAAGGCCTACTAAGAGACATGCCCAAGCACGTGGAAGCAAGGGAGGCAACCGCTGCTGTGTCCAGGGCCACGTGGCGGAAGGAGTAGTGTGATTCTGGCCTCCGGGAGCGAGGCCAGTGGGAGGTGAGGGAGGGAGGGAGGAGGGGGAGAAGTAGTGAGAGGCCACGTGGTCATCGCATGGCAAAGACAGGCCACCGGCCAGCCCACGATACTTTCAACCCCAAGAAACTCCCTGCTATCCGTGAGGTCATCACGGAAAACACCATAGTACCTGGCCAGAAACGCCGGGAGGTGGGGGGGCATGCAGACAGGATAGCGTACCATGCCACGCGGTACTACACAAGCGGTCTTGCCAGTAATGAATTGGAGAATGCATAAACATATAAACATACATAGATTAGTGCTGTGTGCCACAGTGGAAGTATATTACTACAACAGAAACAGCAATCTTTTTCAGGATACAGCCCAAAGGGTTGGAAAAGGAAACACACAAGCTAGCTAACACTGAGTCAGAGGGCTAGCTTAGGCTAGGTATATTCCTGGTAAATACTAGCAACCTTTGCAATGTTCCTAACTGTAACTGCATACATTGTGCCTTTTCTTTTGAGTTAAGCCTGATTAAAAATATATCCTTGGATTCAAGGTCTTACCTTAGAGGAGCAGACAGGGATTCCTGGTGTGCTTGTTGCCTGATCAGATGCACGATTCGAAACTGGAGAGCAGGGATTTCTGGGACCTGGATATACTAGAAATTTGATCTGGGTCACGTGAATCACTAGCCTATCAGGTGGGCTAAAACCCATGAGGTAATGTCTGGAGTGCCATGGATGCCAACTGATCACAATGAGGATAGTGGGGTTAACATGGGTATGCTTTGGGACACAATTAAGGCAGTTTTTCTGGGAGAAGTTGTTGGCCATAGCCACAGCTAAGAAGAAACAGAGACAGCAAAAACAATATCAATTTGAGCAACAAATACAACTCTTGGAAAAGCAGCAGCAGGAGAAATTTTTGAGGCAGAGAAAAAAGGAGTTGATAAAAATCAGGAAGGAGCTAAATAATATTTTGGACACTAAAGTAGAATTTCAACTTAAATACTTAAAGCAAAGCTACTACAAAGGGGGTCCCAGGGCCTTGAGATGCCTCACAATCCGATTAAGAACTAAACGTGCTAAAGCACACAGAGCCAGAATAATTCACCCCCATACTAAAATAAAGAGTCCTAAATTAGACCATATCTCCAAGGTGTTCCACATGTATTATAAGCAGCTATATATGCAAAGAGAAACCCCCACTCAAGGAGCAATACAAGAATCTTTAAAAGATTTACAACTCCCACAAGTTTCAGAGGATTGGAAAGCTCAATTACTGGCACCCATTTCAGAAGCAGAAATTGGTACAGTAGTAAGAAATGGGAAAACAAGGGAAGTCACCAGGAAATGATGGATTCCTCATGGAGTTTTATAAGAAATTCCTGGAGACAATGGGCCCCATACTGAAAACTGCTCATCAGGAAACTATGAAGGGGGACTCGGCCCTTCCTCCCTCCTGGTGACAGGCCATTATTACGGTCATCCCCAAGAGAGCAAGGATTCCACTCTCTGTGCATCATACAGGCCCATCTCAATTTTAAATGTGGACTATAAAATCTTAACTTCAATTTTAGTTAAAAGGATACAACCCTTTATCCCGTCAATAGTACATAAAGATCAAATGGGCTTTGTGACTGATAGACAAGCATCAGATAGCATCCGCAGAACAATACATATTATTGATCACTTAAACATGCAAAAAACACCAGCACTGATGATGAGTTTAGATGCAGAAAAAGCTTTTGATCAAGTAAATTGGGAGTTTCTATATGGGGTCCTTGCCGGGTTTGCATTCCCAGGTGAATTCATAAATACCATAAAGTGTCTATATATGGAACCTCAAGCTTAAATCTGCACAAATGGTATGATCTCCCAGAAAAATCACTCTACAAAGAGGAATTCAACATGGATGTCCCTTATCCCCACTTTTGTTTGCCCTTTACATCAAATCTTTAGCCCAATGGATCCAAAGGGACCCTGACATTAAAGGAGTACCCATAGGACCGGAAATACATAAAATAGCACTATACACAGATGACGTGTTGCTGTATTTGCCCATGCTGGAGACGTCCCTACAGAATGTTATGGATAAGGTAAAGAACTTTTCCAACCTGTCGTGATATTCTCTTAACACCATGAAAACAGAGGTATTGACATTCAGTTATGTCCCATACCCTCAGTTAAAGATGAGATATAAAATGAAATGGGACCTGCCTTCATTAAAATATTTAGGATTTACGCTAAGAGCTGATAACACCCACTTGTTTTTGACCCCTAGACCACCAGATAGAACTAGATCTGCAGAGATGGTCATTGCTGCTCCTACACTTGTACGCTAGAATTCAAGCTATAAAAATGAACCTTCTTCCCAGGTTACTGTATTTGTTCCAGTGTATCCCTGTCACACCATCCCAGAAATGGTTTCAGGAATCTCAGTCATGAATATTTAAGTTTATATGCAATAAACAAAAGCCCTGGGTTCACAGGCCCTTACTTATGGTGGGTCAGAAAGTGGGGGGCCGCACTATCCCAGACCTCAGGGAATATTGGATGGCAGCACAGGTGAAATGGGTGTTGTTCTGGACACAGACCCCCTCGAGAGCAGATTAGCAAGATACAGAAGTAGCTTTATGTCCTAACTTATACTTACATACTTGCCTCTTTAACCCAGATAGACCCCTTCACTTAGCAGACTTTATGGCTATATAAGTAGCCCTGAAGGCATGGGACACCTTCCTGACATATGACAGACACAAAAGGGAGTTGTGGAAAGTAAGATTGTTCATATAAGAGGGTGGGTTTGTCCCAGGACAAGAAGTTCCCTGGTATAAAAGGCAAGCAGCTCAGGGAATGCGTAGCCCACTGCAGATAATGCCAGGAGACAGTATCCTAACATTTCATGAATGTTCCATTCAATGGGGCTGGACCCCTAGAGACCAAAGTATATTATCTGCAGATGTATACCTATATACAACAGATCCTGTGTAAGATACATGGGACACCTGCACCAGACACAGGCTTGACCCTTTGGGATCTTTTCTCCCTATCAACCCCAAAACAGGCTATAACTAAAATATACCAATATCTCAACACACATAGGGAGGAGAAGGCTAAGCCTATTCAGACAAAATGGGAGGGGGAAGCAGATTTACGCCTCATCTCTGCAGATTGGAACAAAATATGGAAGGCATCCCCAAAGGTCACAGCATCCCTTCTCTGGCAGGAATATCTATGGAAAATAAGAGTGAGGTTTTTCTTGACCCCAGATAGGGTGGCTAAATGGTCCAGAGGTAGCTCACCTAGCTGTTGGCGACAATGTGGTGAACAGAAGGCCACCCCCACGCATGTTTTTTTATGCTTGACCCAGATTAAAAGATTACAAACAAAAAGTGGGAGATAAGATAAACCAGTTATTTCAACTATCTTTCCCTTTGCTGTTACAAAATCTGGTTTTTGGTCTCACCCCGGAGGGGATCAAGGGGAAAGATGTCCTGTATCTCTGGTATATTTGTATAGTGGCATGTAATAAAGTCATTATGAGACATTGGTTGCAACCTATATCACCAAATCCAATGGAATGGACACAGATAATAAGGGAAATTCAGCATATGGAACAACTGACATATCATTTAAGGGATAGCCAAAAGAAGGGCCTGAGGAGATGGCCCAGATGGACACTACAGATGGGATGAATTGAAATGAAGACTGAGACCCCCTTAAATTAAACATTGGCAAGTATCATTTATCTGTCTTATGGTAATATGAGCTCAGGAACAGTAGAAGTAGTTCTCCCCTTAGGACAGTGCACCATCTGACTGAATTAGTATTTTAGTTTGGTAACTGACATTATTATACTGAATGGACTAGCTCACCTATGTTCATAATTTATTGATAAGCACAAAGCTATGATTATTAGCTTTTTCTTCCTTTATTTTTTCCTTTTAAACAAGTACAAAAAATGAATGTCATGTATAACAATAATAATATACTGTGCATTGACAAATAAAGTGAATATATAAAAAAAAAAGAAAGCGATGACCTGGGAGTTCAGATAGCTTAAATGACTTGCTCAAGGTTACAGTATGCAAGTGGAAGTTGTGGGAATCAAACCTTGGTCTGCTAGATATACCAACTCATTCACAGCTCATTGTTCTAACCTTTTGAGGATGGTGGGCCCACAAGATTGGCAGGTATGAAACTTACAAATGTCACAGTGATTGGGTGTGGAGCCCCTAGACTACCAGGTCTGTGAAACTTCGAAAAGCACAAGGATCAGGCAGGGAGCCAGTAAACTTTCAGGGCAATGAAACTTACAAACAGCACAGGGATCAGGCAGGGGACCAGTAGACTGCAAGTGCAATAAAACTGAAAAGTGGCACAGGAGTAGGATGGAGGCAACTAGACTTCTAGGCCTATGAAACTTACAAACAGCATAAGATTTGGGCAGGGTTGTTTTGTATATATTTTTCATTTTCCTGTATTGCTTCATGCTACAGAAGTGTATATTTTTTCTATTGTATATTGGAATTAACCATTTATTAATTGAACGTTTAAATTATTGTTAATAAATTAATAATAATTGCTTGAAACATAGAAACATAGAATTTGACGGCAGATAAGTCAGGGTGCCTGGACGATAGACAGCATGGATTCATCCCGGGGAAATCGTGTCAGACAAACCTGGTGGAGTTCTATGACTGGGTGACAAGTGCCTTGGACCTGGGTAGACCAGTGGATGTCCTCTTTCTAGACTTCAGCAAGGCATTTGACTCTGTTCCTCATGTGGGCCTGTTGGATAAACTAGGAGAAATGGGGGTGGAAAACCAGATGATCAGATGGATAGGCAATTGGCTCCAGGACCGGACCCACAGGGTCGTGGTTGAGTGGGATAGTCTCTTCCCCAAGGAGGGTCATTAGTGGGGTCCCACAGGGATCAGTCCTTGGGCCCTTCTGTTCAATGCCTCACGATCTGACATAAGGACAGGAATCAGGAGTGAGATGAGTCTCTTTGCAGATGACTCGAAACTGGGCGGTAGTTGATGGGGAGGAGGGAGGGTGGCCTGCAGGGGACCTGGAGGCTCTGGAAAGATGGTCTAGAAAGTGGAAGCTGAGGTTTAATGCAGGGAAATGCAAGGTACTCCACTCCACCTGGGGGCCAGAAACCCAGGCCAAGTGTACACCCTGTGGGGTGGGAAATACTACAAGTCTCAATGGCTGAGAGGGACCTGGGGGTGGTGGTGGATGTCAAGATGAACAACTCTGAGACTTGTAGAAGGGCAGCAGCCAAGGTCAACAGGATGCTGGGATGCATCGCTAGGGGGATCACCTCCAGAAGGAGGGAAGTGATACTCCCTCTGTATAACTGCTTGGTGAGGCCGCACCTGGAGTACTGCATGCAGTTTTGAAGGCCGCACTTAAAGAGGGATATTAACCTCCTGGAGAGGGTCCAGAGGAGGGCAACCAAAATGATTTGGGGCTTGGGGGACAGGACCTATGAGGAGAGGCTCGAAGAGCTAAATATGTGCACTTTGGAAGAGAGAAGGGACCGGGGGGACATGATAGAGGTCTTCAGGTACATGAAAAGGGTAAATAGGGGAGGAACAGTGAGGGTGCTTTGAAGGAAGGAGGAGGGGCCACTAGAGGGCATGGGTGGAAGCTGGAGGGGGGAAGATTCAGGGGAGAAAGGAGGAGGTGCTACTTCACTGAGAGGGTGTTAGAGCCATGGAATGCACTACCTAGGGGGCTGGTGGAGGCAGAGACAGTGGAGGGGTTCAAGAGGGCGTGGGTCAGGTACAGGGGAAGGGTTCAGGAAGCAAAATCCAATGCAGCAAGAATATCAGGAACTGGGAAGGGAGAAGCCAGAGAAGGCGAGGGGGACAGCAAGGTCAGCACCCAGGGTGGGGGCTGACCAAATGAGCAGACACGAAAGACCATTAGGCCTATTCTGCTGGCATTTTAGTATGTTAGTATGTATGTTAATATAAGGACCGCTTGGCCCACCCAGTCTGCCCATTTCCCTGCCTACTGGATAAGCTGCAGATCCTAGTTAACCAGCAGCCTACTTCTTCCTACCCCCACCCCTTAGAATTGCCTTATGACTGTCCCATGCATGCTTGAATTCCACCACTGTTTTTGACTCCACGACTTCCTCCGGAAGGCCGTTCCATGCATCCACAACCTCTCTGAGAAAAATACTTCCTAAATTACCTCTGAGCCGCCCCCATCTTCAAATTGTGCCCCTTGTTCTTGCACACTCTCTTTTTGAAATATGCTACCCTCTTGGACTTTGTTGATTCCCTTGAGGTACTTGAAAGTTTCTATCATGTCCCCCTCTCCTCCTTTCCTCGAGGCTATACATATTAAGCTCCTTAAGTCTCTCTTCATATGTCTTCCAGTGCAGACCCTGCACCATTTTAGTTGCCCTCCTCTGGACAGCTTCCATCCTGTCTATGTCTTTGCGAAGACTGGGTCTCCAGAACTGCATGCAGTACTCCAGATGGGGTCTGACCAGCTGTCTGTATAGAGGGATAATAACTTCCTGTTTTCTACTGGTGATGCCTCTCCCTATGCATCCCAGTATCCCCCAGCCCTCCTTGCTGCCCTCTCACATTGCTTGCCCACCTTTAGGTCATCTGATATGACTACCCCCAGGTCCCTTTCCATTTTTGTTGTTGTTAGTATCTCACCCCCCATTGTGTACTCTTCCCCTGGGTTTTGTTTCCCAGGTGCATTACCTTGCACTTCTTAGCATTGAATCTAAGCTGCCATACATTTGACCATTCCTCTAACCTTGCCAAGTCCCTTTTCATCCTTTCCACCCCACCTTGTGCATCAACTCTGTTGCAGATCTTTGTGTCATCTGCAAAGAGACATACTTTTCCTTCCACTCCCTCTTATATGTCGCTTATAAAGACATTGAAGAGGACCTGACCTAATACTGAACCCTGCGGTACCCCACTAGTAACCCCCCTTTCTTCAGAGTGGACTCCATTTACTATTACTCTCTGTGTCCTATTCTCCAGCCAATTTTTTACCCAGGCTGTCATCTTGGGACCCACTCCCAGGCTAGCTAACTTGTATATTAATCTTTTGTGTGGGACTGTGTCAAATGTCTTGCTAAAGTCTAGGTAGGCCAATGTCCACAGCCCCTCCCTGATCTACTACTTTGGTCACCCAGTCAAAGAAATCTATTAGATTTGTCTGGCATGACCTTCCTGCTGTGAATCCGTGCTGCCTTGGGTCATGTGCCTCTTTGGCCTCTAGATACTCGACAATTCTTTCCTTCAGAAGTGATTCCATCATTTGCCCTACCACTGAGGTTAAACTAACAGGTCTGTAGTTTTCTGCTTCTGCCTTGCTCCCACTTTTGTGAAGGGGAATCACATCTGCCCTCCTCCAGTCCTCGGGTACCACCCCATCCTCCCATGATTTGTTAAACAGGGTAGTCAGTGGTGTCACTAATTTTACCCTTAGTTCTTTTAGAATTATGGGATGAATTCTATCAGGCCCCATTGCTTTGTCCACCTTCAATTTTAAGAGTTCTTTCAGAACCCTTTCTTCTGTAAGTGGGCTGGTATCAACTTCTGTAACCAGAGTGTTTCTACTGTTTGTTTAAGGTACCTTCCCCTCTTCCTTTGTAAATACTGAGCAAAAATATTTGTTTAGTATCTCTGCCTTTTCACAGTCACCCTCTGCCCACCCTCCCCCTTTTATTAAGCCTCACTATCCTCCCTTGGTCTTCCTTTTGCTCCCTGATGTACCTATAAAAGGTTTTATCCCCCTTCTTAACTGAGTTGACTATCTTTTCCTCGGTTTGGGCCTTTGCTGTTCTGACTGCCTTCCCAGCTTCCTTTTGCTTTAACTGATACAGTTCTCTGTCCTGCTCCTTCTGTGATTCCTTGTACTTCCAGAAAGCTTTCTTTTTCTCTTGCACCTTCACTGCCACTTCCTTTGAGAACCATAGTGGTTTCTTACATCATTTAGTTTTGTTTATTTGCTTCACACAAAGGCTTGTTACCTCTGTGATGGCAGTTTTTATTATTCCCCATTGTTCTTCCACCCCTCCTTCCTGCCCATTTGCTAGTGCATTCCTTAGGCACTCACCCATTTTGGCAAAGTCAGCCCTCCTAAAGTCCAGTACCTTTGCCTTTGTATGGCTTGACTCTATTGCTGTGTTTATTGTGAACCACACTGTTCGATGGTTGCTAGTTCCCAGATGGCTACCCACTTCTACATCTGTGATCCTCTCTTCATCTCCATTTGAGAGAACCAGGTCTAAGATTGCTCCCTCTTGAGTGGGCTCCAATACTAGTTGTCTAAGGCATGCCCCCTGTAGGGCATCTAGAATAACCCCACTCTTCGAAGTGGCTGCTGCAACTGCACTTCAGCTAACATCTGGCATATTCAGATCGCCCATCAGCAATATATCCCCTTTTTCTGCCATACTAAGTATACTTTCTATCATTTCTTGTCCATTTCCTCCTGAGAAGGGGGGGTTCTATACAACCCTGTTCGATTGTGGTGCCATTGCCAGTCTCCAAATTTACCCACAGAGCTTCTTCTCCCTGTTTTCCTTTTGTTCTGTTGTTTGATTCCTTCCCTTATGTAAAGAGCTACTCCTCCTCCTCTTTTACCCTCTCTGTCCCTCCTGTAGATAGTGTATCCTGGTATGTTTACGTCCCAGTCATGGTTTTTGTGAACCATGTTTCTGTGACTCCACGATATCCAGATGTTTCTCCTCCATCAGGGCCACTAATTCAGGAAGCTTGTTACTCGAACTAGGGCATTTGGTACTCATTGCTTTCCATTTTTTAAAGGCTTTACCTTCTGTTGCAGCATCCCCCGCTGACCTTTCTACCTCGGTCTTTTTCTCATTTAGTACCCTGTTTTGTAGGGAGAGGCTGGGATTTTCCTGCTGCTTATCAGTGCCTCCCCTTGACTAGTTTAAAAGCTTGCCAATGAAGCATTTAAACCGATTGCTCAAAATACTTGTTCCCTTCCTGGACAGATGCAGACCATCCTGCCAGTATAGGCTGGTGTCCCTCCAGGTGGAACCCCAGTCCCCAATGAAGCCAAACCCCTGTGCTCCACACCATTTTTTCAACCATTCATTAAACTGCATGGTGCAAAGTACCCTTGCCTCACTCATGCCATTGACAGGCAGCACCTCTGAGAAGGATACTGTGTGTGCTACTTGTCTTAGGCCCCTCCCCAGTTCTACAAAGTCCTTCTGCACTGCTGTAATCTCATGTTGAGCCAAGTCATTTGTCCCTAGGTGGACAATGACGTCCAGCTCAGAGTCCCGTGCAGCTGTTCTCGTGATCGTTGAAGTTTGCTTTCTTTCTTAGGTAACAATAGATCACTTAAAATGTAACCATCCTATATGTAATTTTGAGAAAATTCATAAATAAGAGCATAAAAAAGAAACAAGCAACAGAGGGACTGGCAAGGGGCACTGGACTGCCAGGGTAATGAGTGTTACAAGTGGTACAGTGATCCACTGTCACAGCACTGGTGCTGCTCTTGGGGGGGGTGGGGTCTGCTTTCCAGAGTGTGCTCCTTAGTGGCTAATGAGCTAATGAGGTCATAATAGAATACAAATGTCACCATAGTATCTTGCCTGTGCTGTGGGGCCCTTCCATTGTCAGGTTCCAATATGTCTGATTGCCCCATGGATCAATTGCCTTTTGCTGGCTCTATCAGCGTGTTTGCATCTTGCTTCCTTATTTCTTCCAATTGGACACCAGCCTAATATGCACAGTTGGGTGTTTTGGTTTATGAGCATCTAATGGGTTAGTGCCAGCTGCCTTCACCTGGAATATTATAACATGCTTTTAAGTCTCACAATGTGCTTCATGCATGCTGTAATATACCTGTATATCACTCCATGCACTAATGTGCTCCTGGAGCAAAGTTTTAGTGAGTGTTGTTTCCAGGCTTCAAATATATGCTGGGCAAGGTGTTCCTGCTAGAAAGGAAATCCAAATGTATTTATTTGTACAATTTTGCTGACCTGTTGTCTGTTACTATGCAAATACTGTATGTTGTTTGGACTGCAGTTTGGGCCCTGAGCTATTGGCAGAAATATCCTGCTCTGGGTTACTGACTCCTGTGTCCTTCAACGCATGTCAGGATATTGTGCAACCTGGTATGGTGCTAGGAGACAGGAGCACAGGCTCCCCTAGATTATGTCCCACTCTGCTATCCAAAGTCTTTTTCAGCATCATATGGCCTTCTACTAAAGGATTTGAATGAATATTTCATTTAGAGGGAAATGATGAGTCTCTCCTACCCTTTTGTTTTTTTAGCTGGTGTGAAAGGGGTAGGAGCTAACTTTGAAATGTTATATTTATTTATTGTTTATTGAAAACGTTTTTATACAAGAGAATAAATTGTGCCATTATACTAAGGCATTTATCAAATTCATAAGTTACATACATTATCACCCTTAATGCTCTGCACAGTGTGTCTAAACCAAGACATTAGAGAGAGGTTGAACAAAGAAAACACATAATATATAACACAAGTATAACAGCTAACTTTAAATATAAACAAGATTTTAGGCTTACATTCTCAAACACGTTTATTCTACTGCTCTCTGGATTCCTGTATACTTATCTTTTTACAATATAGTTAATTAAGTCTGAAAATTTAACTCCTAACAATAAAATGTTTGACAATCCAACTCCCCCCCCCCACACACACACATTTTGTCCAGAAGCCACATAAATAATGTCTCATCTTGGCATGTAAAATATGGTTATAATGAATTACATTTATGTTAACCTACAGTATGCAATTGAGTTAATCGTTGTGACTCTGTACTATAGTATACTACACCGTATGCAAAAATGGAATTCTGTAAATGACATGTTGCCATTTAGAAAATGCGCTTGAAAAATAATGCATGCTGATTTGCTGAACAGCCATGCCAGGCATGCATTTATTTTTCAGTAGATGCCCAACTAAAAGCAAGTGCCAATTCGAGGTTCCCCATTACTTTGCATATTATTGGGCACCCCGGATTTCCTAATTGACTAGTCGCCATTTTTTTTCTCGCTTAGCGAGAGAGTTGATCAGCAAGTTGGTGGGTGGCCAAGTCTCCCCCAATCCCCTTCCAAGCCCATTTTCTAATTCGCGCTACACCATCTGTCTTGGAATGTTTTTTCCAGTAGGGCTTGTTTTCTAGAGAACCTCAAAACACTGCCGGACAGTCGCATAAACGGAAAAGCGCATACTAAAAGATACCGCATCATGAAACCGTGGCGTTACAAGAACTTGTTCAATTAGATTCAGGTAATGGCCTCTGAAGCAGGCTGCACTGTGACTTCCAGATTGATAATACTGTAGTTTCATGCCTTCGCTGACTTTCAAGATCAATCAGCTGTTCAGTGTGAGTGTTTCTACTGAACTCCGTCCCCAATTTCATCGTTCTATATAAAACCGCCATTGACTGCATCTGTCCAGTCTATGATACCGATGAGACAAGCGATCAAACACACCACCTTTTGGGGATCTTGTCATTTATATGGCATATTTTCCATTTTTGTTATGCACAAACATCGATTTGCTGTTTAGTTGTCGTTGTCGATCTGGAAAGGCAAACTGAGCTGGGACAGTTACTGTTGTGGCGGGTTTGTTAACTTACATCGCTCATAGACTCCTTATTTTCATTTTTCTCTAATGAAGATCAAATATTTGTAAACAAGCAGTTGACTGTTCCCAAACTAAAAATGGGGATCTGCATATAAAAAAAACGCGATCATTTCATCAACTGCTACACACAACAATTTATAGCAGCTAAGCATTTAATTTCACCCCATGTTTTATACACAGTTGCTTCACACAAAAATACATACATACATACATACATAAAGTGGGTGGGGGAGGGGGTGACAATCCTCCAGAACAGCTTAGTGGGGAGGAGTAACATACCTGTAACAGCCTGTGGACTACTTTTGAAACAAAACTTTTATATATATATATATATTAATTTTACTTCTGTTCCTCTTATTTTACCAATATGAATTAAAATGCACAAACATGGCCATTTCTAAGCATAATAATACCACCTCAGGGTGGGATTATTGGGAAATACCAGACCTTCAGAGCTATAAGGACCTCCGCCTGTGGTGTCGGGCCTCATCACGCCCTTGGAGGTCCGGTATTTCCCAATAATGCCCACCCTGTTGGGTATTATTGCTTACATATTCAGTATTACATCATACTAATCATTTCTTCTTGAGAGGCAGTTAATGATTCTGTCTCTCCAGTTTTATGTGAATCCAGGTCATATTGTTAAAGAATGAATGTGGAAAGCTGGTCTACTTCACAGAAAATATGCTGAACACCCTTATGCTCGATGTGCACTTTTGTGGCAGCAAGAAGCTGAAATTTGCTGCCCATCTCTAATAATTCCCTGCCTTTATGCTAGAAAGCAGCATTTGCTCTGTTGCATAGCATAAGAATATTCTGGGAATATTTAAAATGTATTCTGTTTATGTGCCAGTGGTGTTATTTGACTTAAAGTGGTGGATAATTAAATCTGTGTCAGAATCAAATACAAACATTATCATAAATCATAGATGTTGTTCTGTACTGTGTCAGAACTTGCTGATTTGGAATCTGAGCATTGATTTTAGCTGGGATTCTGGAAGCACATATTATGAATTTCAGGTTATCCTCAGATAAATCAAAAACACTAACAGCAAGTATGTGCCAATGCCAAATGATGGCTTGCTGGCATTGGCATTGGTAGTGCAGGAGTTAGAGAGATGCATAATAGGAATGGCAGTGAAGTACTGAACTGATGCTGACCCCACCTCCATCCTGCAAAGACTAATAGGTGTTGGGGGGGTGCCTTTGTGTCATTGGCCATAGGGCTCATCCCATTTCACCTCACCCTACCCTGCAGACACTGACAGGTGTCGCAGTGCTTTGGGGTCTTTGGGCCTTATACTCACCCCATTCCATAAGGAAATATGCTGAGATGGGTGCAGTATAGGAGAATGGGGTGAACGTTGGGGCCAAAGACCCCAAGGTACACCACAATGCCTGTCACTGGCTGCAGGGTGGGGGCGGAATGACATGAACATTACGACCAATGATCCCAAGTCACACCCCCAATGCCTGTCAGTCTCTACAGAGTAGGGTGTTATGGCTGGAAACTCTAACACCCAGGCGTTTGTTTGTATTTTCACTCTGAATTTTCAAAATGGGATTTTTGTGACCTTACCTCATGAACAGTGGCACTATCATTTTGTTACTCAATCGTGAAAGGTTTTTTTGTACGGCAACTGTGCTATTTGGCACCACAGGGCTGATAACACATTTCTGGCAGGATGTGAAAAATGACAGCTGTACTCTTCATGCAGTGGTGTGAAAAATGGCAATGTTGAAAATCTGGAGTGAAAATATGAAAAATTGTCAAAGTTCTGAACGTACGTAGAAACTGCACAGTACACGCCTGTAATGCAATCATTTTTTCAGAATTTATTCACCAAATTTTCAACATGGGCATTTTTGAACCTCTCCTTATGAACAGTGGCACAGTGATTTTGTCAATCTGTCCCGAAAGTTGATTTCCCACAGCGACCGTGCCATTTTGCGCCACAGGTGTCAAAACATGTTCCAGGAAGGATGTGAAAAATGACAGCTATAGTGTTCATAAGGAGGTGTGAAAAAATGGTAGTGTTAAAAATCTGGAGAGAAAATATTGAAAATTGGAGAAGTTATGAGCATGCATAGAAACTGCTCAAAGCACACTTGTAACAGTCATTTTTTGGAAATTTTTCATCAGATTTGCAACATTGTTTTTTTGGGACTTCCCCTTGTGAACAGTGGTACTATTGGTTTGTTACTCAGTCCCAAATGATGATTGCAGCAACCGCAAAATCACCTGTTGGGACCAAGAACCTAAATGACAGTGACATGTTCATGAGGTGGGATCCCAAGAACCCTATGTTGAAAATCGGGGGCCAAAATTCAAACAAATGGCTGAGATATCAACCTTAGTTGAGACCCCCCCACTGCCTCCCATTATAAAGTTTACCGTCATTTCTTCAGTTCTCAGTTTGGCTTTGAAGAGTGCAGTTGTGTCCCGGTTCAGAGAAGATCACAGCTCCTGACCTCTATAAGGTAAGCATTGGTGGGTGGGGTGCAGGGAGGTAGGAGCACAGAGGGCGGGTGGGGACGGGGAGGGGGACGAGGGAGACAAGAGTGGACTGTTTTCTTGTTTCCAAAAAAAAAAAGACCATGAGGAAAGGTTTTCTTCATTTACAGGTCACACACACAATAAAATAGGCACACTAGGGTGGGCTCCCAGTGTGCCACAATTCTGGTGGGATGCTGATATGGGGATTGGGCACCCCGATGTTGACAAGGTGTATAGATGGGGGGGTGTGCATTCAACACTGGGAGTCCCAGTGTTGGAAAGGAAAGGGGAAACTGTTTAACCAGGAAAGACACACTAAGAGGAAAGATACACTAAGAGGGGAATGTCGACACGGGGATTTGGCACTCTGATGTCGGCTTTTCAGGAGTGTGTGGTGGGTGGCAGGAGCCATCTTTTTACAGTGTGTTACAAAATGTGGGAAGGGGAACATGCCAATACAGGGACTGGGCACCCTGATGTTGTCTTTCTGGGGATGTGGGGTGGATGGCAGGAGCTGCCATATTTATTGAAATGTTTAACCAGGAAAAGCGCATAAAGAGGCTCATCATCTGCTGCTGCAATGATGAGCCTGTCTCTGATTGCAGCGGCAGATTCGTTTCAACTCCATGGCTCTCTCTGAAACTGCTGTCATTGGCAGCATGCTCACTGGATGGCAGCTGAGGGACGCACCCACTAAAGCATCCCCTACATCCACCACCACACTGACACAGCTCTGAAATGTGCTACTACCAAAAGATATTGCTTGTGCTTGTGCACAAACTAACATGAAAATGTCCTTCATCATGTCTCTGACATTCTGGAATTCTGAATCAATAAAAAGAAAACAGCTTGTAAGTTTTTGAATCTTTGCTGGTTCTCAAGCAGCTCAATATTGTGTGTCAATTAAATTGGCAGTTTTAGCCTCTACCCCAGCTATCTTGTTTGTGTTTTTTCAATTTCTTTTTTATTAAATTCCACTTCCTTTGTTACTGCCTCTATTTTTTCTCTATTCTATTTTGTGTCTCGCTTTAAAGAGTCCACATTTTCTGACAGGGTATGGAACCTTCTATTCAGTATTTGAGTCCATTGCATCAGTTTCCTTAAAGTACCTCCGAGAGAGTCTATACTGTGTCTTCAGCCTGCTGCACCAGTACCCGGACCTGATCCTGCACTGGCCACCATCTTTATGCGTTTTGATCTGTTTTTAGGTCTGTGTCAAAGAAAATAAGGTATTTGTGAGTAGCAGAGACTAATGGTTTGTCTTACCCCTGGATTCGGATTCCAAATCAGCAAGTTCTGAAACGTGTTTCACTGTTGCTGACTCACCGTAGCAGCAGCTAGTTCCCCAACAAGTGACAGTGTATTTACCAGAGAGGGGAGCTTTTTATTTTTTTATAGTTTTGGAGTAGCTGCCCCTGGTTTTAGTGCTGCTGGTTTATTGATACAGTGGAGTCAGAGGAAGTTATTAAACTTTTGGGAGAGCATGTTAAAGTACAACCCACTACAGGTTTCCGTGGGTCAGCAATTATGAATTATGTCTGAGCCGGAGATTCCCTCTTTTATCTGCCTGATGCCCTCTGTGTCCATTTCTAATCAGAAATATTTTCCAAGAGGGCTGATTCTGGGGGACACAGACTCCTCAGGTGATGTCAGTGACACTGCTTTTCCTTTGTCAGCCAGAGGACTCAAAGCTTTATATGTGTGTTTGAAGCAGTTAAACTCTGTTTTCCCAGACATCTTAAACAGAGCTCATCTTGCAAAGCTGTTAGCTGAAATCCTTCTCCCTTTATATTTATTGTTTTATAAAATCTGATACCACACAGTGCTGTCAAATCGAAATCAAGATCAAAATCTGATCCTCTCCAAATTGGCTCATGTGATGATTTGGTGTTTCATAAGGTACTAACTGACTAAATGTTTTGGGTAATTTAGTCAGAGGGCTCAGAGGAAATTGCTAATAAAAAAAAAAACAGTTTCATGCCATATGATATTAACTGACTAAAGTTATT
Organism: Neoceratodus forsteri; assembly: GCA_016271365.2. Lineage (NCBI taxonomy): Eukaryota > Metazoa > Chordata > Ceratodontiformes > Ceratodontidae > Neoceratodus > Neoceratodus forsteri. The sequence goes on from CM057458.1 coordinate 1,093,883,917, forward strand.
GAACAATCTGAGTCTGTACTGGTCAATTGTGAATAAGATAAAAAGGTTCAATAAAGGGAATACAAGGATCTTACGAGACTGATTGACTGTAGGGGTATGTGAGTACATGTTATCACATATTTGAGTACTTCTACTTGATACAGCAGATATTTGACTACTTGTAATTGGGTTCAGGGGCAACATTATGCCAAGAGCTGACCACATCTTTTCAGAGGCTCCCCATCCCTATCCCAACCCCCAAGTCCCCAAAATATGATTAATACTGGTTCCCTTCCCAACCCCTAATACATAATTTGGGGACAATGGCTGAAAGCCCCTGCTAGTTCCGTTGCTCTCAAACCCACAGTGTGCCTGAATTAACAGGCTTTTAGTTATTTGTTTGACTGCATCAGTGAGGAACAGAAACAAGAACAAGAAGGAGTGGGGTGAGGCAGACAGTCTGCATTATTGATGACCTAACTGACATTGTGTTGTAATGTAAATGTAGAAATTGCTGCATGGCCAAACAGAATGAAGAACGAAGGCTTCACTATGATGGTGTTGCATATGCAGAAAGCAGTTTCTTAGCAACGCCATCTAGTTGTGAGGGGCTGTAACACAAAAGTATTACGGGGTAGAAAATTCCAAAGTCAAGATTACGTTAGACAGATGGATAAAATGTAAGCCATGCTTATTTCTTAAATAGCAACATGCAGCTCTCTGAACAGGCAATGAGGAAACATGAAGCACACATTTTTGGTTTCACTACCTCTAAAACTAAGTTAAAATGTTTATGACAGCAAATTATTCATGGGATTCAGAAATCTTGGAACTTGATTTACACTAAACTTTATTCACTGCCAGTTCTAGAAATCTGGAAAATTATCCGTATATTCATGTATAAATGTAGGGTACCCAGCTTTGCTCCTCGCTGCTCTGAGCCCTGAAGATCAGAAGACAGCAGAAACAAGTCTAAGAGCTTTTAATGAAAATGAATTTCATGAAGACAGTTGTCCTCGTTGGTCTCCTAATTGCAGTCTATGTAGAATACAGTGATGCTGGTAAGTCAGCTCATATAATTTTGGAAGTAGTTACCTGAGGGGTTAGAAGTGAGATGTTGTCAGCCTGTACTTTTCTTTCTGTGTGCATACATTACATTGGTGCACTAAGTCAGTTCCTTTAGTTCTGGAGTTGTTTGTAGTTGACAGAAAAATCTGTATGTATCTGCTTGTTCCTTGCTGTGTGTATAGAGCAGTTATGCAGTAAATCAGTTACTTAGTACTTCATTAGTTTCCAGTAAGGGCAGAAACGTTTTATTGTATCCGGCTTGTTTCCAAGTGTGTAGAGTACTGTACACTGACATACTGTAGGTAGGTCAATTATTTCAATTCTTAGGTCGGGTTCCTCTGGGGGACAGAACTGAGAGATTGTTGGGCTGCTCCCTGCTTTGTATAAAGTACATTAGTTACAGTACATGAGGGGGCATAACTTAGTTATTACTGGCCTCTCATCACTCTGCATGTGCAGTACATTAGTTACAGTACACAGGGGGACATAACTTGGTTATTACAGGCCTCTCATTGCTCTTTGTGTACAGTGCATTAGTTACAGTACTTAAGGGGACATAACTTGGTTATTACAGGCCTCTCAATGCTCTGTGTGTGCAGTGCCTTAGTTACATTAGGGATGTAACTTATTTATTTCTGGCCTGTTCCTTGCTCTGTGTACAGAACATTAGTTACCTGAGGGGAGAGAACTCTGTCATTGCTATCTGCTCCTTGCTCTGTGTACTATTTATTGGTTGCTTGAGGGAAAAGAATTCAGTTATTGCTTACTGCTCCTTGCTGTGTGTGGACTACAGACAGAAATGGGCTGCTTTACAGTATCAGTGAGGTGCTGCCTTTTGTAATAAGATTACTTCCATATGCTCACCTCTAAGGATTTTCACACATTTTGCCCCCAAGGAAATATTGACCTAGTCAAAGTGCCCTTCATATAATGGCTACAGTGTGTCCATCAAATACAATGGTAGAGTTGCATAAGGGTTTGAGCAGATAACACTAAGGTTTGGGTACCACCACAGGTGCTTGCACTATCACTTTGAGTGACTAGTATGCCCTCCCTTAATTTTGGTCTCTTACCGATAGTACTATGGATAGAACCCCACTTGGAGCAGTATATGTTCACCAATCACAGTGGCAGTGTGACAAATTTGTTAGAGCAGTGAACAGTGAGGTCTGAGTACCACCACAGCTGTGGGCTCACTGAATCACTTTTTACCACCAATGTTCCTCCCTGCATTTAAAATGGGAGGAATAGGACACTCACAAAAATAGCAGTTCTATGCACTCATAGTAGGAATGCAAACAATAAATCAGAACACATGGTCTCACTCATTGACGTATTCATGAAGTACTTCAAATAAATCCAAAATGATAGTGCAGGTAGCTGAATGAAGTGTTTGCTCTGTCTCTTTAAGACAGGGCAATATATGTACTCCTTTGCACTTGGGTGTCACGCTCTAAAGATGACATCATATTGATGTTGAAATTTTAGCCCAGGTATGACTGTTGAGGCAGTGGCTGACTTATTCATATTTGCGGGGGCCATCTCTAGGTGAAGTTTTTTATTTTAGTGTTGTTGTTGGTTTGGAATATTTCCTCCTTTAGCAGATAGCATGATCGGTTGTGCTGGAACTCAGCTAACTGCATTACCATCTTGGATTTATTTGAAATACTTCTTGAATCCCTTGCCTTGCAGCCAAAACCTATTTATAACCCTGTGATACACAATAAGCCACTGAAAGTAGTATCCTTAGCTCTTTGGATCCTTAGTAAAGTCAAAGTGATTTTATCAGTTTCATTTTTCAGCTGCCTTGCCCACTAATTGGTTCTGGTGCTGATATTAACCCCACTGAGTGAGACCATCAGTTGCTCCTCCCTGTGTATCAGTATCTTACACATAGAAATATGGGTAGAAGCAGGATCTCACTGTGAACAAAATGTTGCTTTTTTGTTTGCTTTTTCAGTTTAATGGGTTTTAAATGCAGATTAAAGACAAATATTGTATTAGCTTTGAAATTGTTGTGAAAATAGTGCAGTCATTTCCAGGCTCAGATTAGTCTACATACAATTACTGGTTACATTTGTTTCTAACCAACAAGAGGGAGCTGAATTATCAGTTATACATAAATGTAACAAAAATAAACTACTAGCGTGTTTTCGCACACTTAGTCTGCTGCCACTGAACATCTGCATCAGATATTGTTATCTTTGGCTAGTGACATCACAGTTTGTTGCTGTGGAGATGTTCAGGACTTTAGAAGCAGAGGGGTTTGATGCCAAGTGTAGACAAGCAGTCAGAAAAGAAAGATGCAGGCCAGCCAGCAGCGATCCTGCTTTATGCTAATGAGCAGTGATAGTATAAAAAGAACTGTCCAGATGTAGAATGCAAATACAATGTACATGTAATCAGAAATGTGTTTAAACATCATTTGAAGAGTATCTATAAAATTCTGGTGTTCTTTACATACTCTACAGTCTGGAAAATCTATGATTTTATTAATGTTTGTTACCCCAATGTTTTTTTTTATCTCTAAATGCAACAGGGCCTCTTGGTATCAGTGAGCCAGTGACCTGCTGCTACAGCTATGTGAAGACTCCTATAAATATCAGTGTTCTAAAGGACTTTTATAGGACAAGCAAAACATGTGGCAAAGATGCTGTGGTGTAAGTATCAATGTATCTTTTTTGCTTTACTGTTTTTTTTTATTTTTTATTTTTACGCAATCTGAATTGTAGCTCCCCCCCCCCCCGAATAAAAGCTGTGGATCAAAACCAAAGTTAAAAAAAATCCCCTGTCATTCAGTGTTTGCAGGTTATGACTCCAAATACCATTTTTCCCCCTGGATCGGCCCAGTTTCTCTGGTTCTAATCTCTCTATGTCTGAGTAAGAGATCTGTGGTAGTTAAGTTGGGAACCACTCTGCAGAGCAACAGAAAGACAACTGAGAGATCTGTGGAGACCAATTTTTTGCTATAGTCTTGATATTTGCAACTCCTGCTTCCTCTACTCTGCTGGGTGAGTGGTCCACAAAAGTTGAGTTGCAAAAGGGAAAATCAGTAGGGTTTTAACACTGATCCATGGTTTGCAATGAAGAATGGACAGCAGGATGGGCGGAACAGCAGGGAGTCAGGAGAGAGAGTACATGGCTGATAAGGTATTGAACTTGCAGGAAATCAAGTATATTATAGTGGCTGGTAGCTGTTGCTGTCTATGCAAGAGTATCACTGCATGAAGCAGTGTATTGAACAGAAGGGAGATCATGGAGATTTTGATCTGCGGTACTGTAACTGATGTATTATAATTCAGCTACACTCATTTACAAGACACCCCCATTTGAAACAACAACTGAAAATGAAAAAAAAAATCAATAGAACCTGTGGCTTTTAAATGGTGAAATATGTTAATTAATTAATTAATTATATAAGTAATATGTCATTAGAGGGTGAGTAGAACAGGATTTTAGTGCACACCCCTGGAGTGTAATAAGGCACAAGGGCAAAGGGTGAGTCTCCTTACAATCCCATAAAGTGCATTAACATACTATGATTCACACAATAGAGGTGTTTATTACATTTATACAATGTCTCTAAGTGTGGTTTTGTTTTGAAGAAGAATGAGATTCAATACCTTACTCTATGTTTTAGAGATTTAATATACATTCAGGTAACACCTGTCAGCAAATGAAATGTCTAGATTTCTTCTTACCATTTTATGAAGCTAATTAATTCCTTGAGAGAATTTTGTGACATGTTTAGCCACAGACTTCCATAGATAATGATCCCCATTGATTGAAGACTAAGTGAGTGCTTTCCTCTGATTCTGGATTTATTTAAAAGCACATTTCCACAGTACATATTGGCTATCACTGTATGCAATTTAGGAGTATAAATGCTGGGGAGTGCCCTGAGTCAAGCTATATATCACCTGAATATGTTGACAATTGTGTTCCATTTAGTTCCGTGGTGTTATGTCCACTATGTCTGAATTTTCATTATAATTCTTCATGCCCTCAGTAATATGGAGCGAGCATTTCTTACAGTAAATTTTCCCGACAAACAGAGCTATCAGTCACAAACCGTGTTAGTACTGGAAACCCAAGCGATGTAGAATGGATGTAGTATTGGACATTTTTTTGTTCACAAGCTCAAACATTAGAGCTGGGATACAGATAAGACATTTTTATTCCTTTTTTAAGGGTGCTGTGCATTTACCTTTACTTGGCAATTTGAATGATGTAGTGTATACAGGTTTCCCAAGTAGTATCTATGATTTATTAAGTAACAACTATATTTATTAAGCAGTACATACACTTTATTACATAGAAAATAAAATATATTAAGTTTTAAATATATGCAAGATGTACCAACTGTTTTGTTAAATAATACACAATTTAAGTAGTCAATATACTATATATTATTAAGTAGTATGCCTTGTTAAGTACACAGACATTTGATATGTAATGATATATTTCACAGAATTAAAGGGATGCTGTCAATCCTTTTTTTATCATATTATTTCTAACTTAAACCCACATTTTATGATTGCTTACTTTTTCTAAAATTCATCAATGTTGTGGGTTGTCTTAACTGCTTCCTTTCTTAGTAGAATGAAATGTGTGCTGGTAGTATGTTGATACCCAAACCTGTTTTTGTTTCAGCTCCATCATCTACTCTTATTTAGGCCTGTGCAAAATTAAAATTCCACCAGCAGAATTTCCACAAAATTTTGGAATGCTGTATGGCAATTTTTGTAGAAATTCCAACTTAGAATAGTGGAATGACTGAATGTATGAATTGCAGATTGAAAGACATTCCACAGAACTGATCACTGAACTGTAGAACAATTACATGTATTGTGAATAAATGTCTTAAACTGTGGAATGGAATTCCTCAGAATTGTCATTCTGCAGTTCATGTGTACTATTCTGCAATTCATCCAAAAAAGTTCACAGAATGGGGCAAACATTTGCTTAACACATTTATAAGATTCAGATTGTGCCAGGGTAGGAATTTTGGGAAATTCTGTGACATTTCAGGAAATTTCAACAAATTTAGAATTTTCAGTTTTTCCCCAGCTCTACTCTTATTCTTATTCTTATTACATATCTCTTGAACATTAGTAATAACCCCAAACAATACAGCCATTCATGATGTAATGGTCTCCTCCATCCCTGCACTACATCTTGTGTAGCTGGGTTGTATTGAGGGTGTTGCCAAATCCAGGGAAGATGCTGTTAGAGTTGTTTAAGGAATGTAAACAAACACATTTTTTGTCTGGTAATACCATTATGGCTGGCTGGCTGTTTTTCATTTTTAAGAAGAAAAATGGAATCTGAATCCAACTACCAGCTCCATCAACAATGTCTTCAGAATGTGAGCAACCATAAAATGTGTTTTTTTAAACTACAACAGTTTGAGCCCTAAGGAGGTTGACAGTGTGGTACATATGTTTTATGTAGTAAATATGTATATTAAATAGTGAATATGTTGTACTACGTTGCATATATTTTATTGAGAAGTAAACAATGCAAAGTAGTAATATGTTGTACTTAGCAACAGATATGTTTCATAAAGTAGTAGATATATTTTATTATTTGTTAAAGGGTAAATATTATTTGCATAGTAAATAAATTAAGTAGTAAATATGTTTATTAAATGGGCAGCATGTATTAAGTAGTAATTTGTTTTAGTAAGTAGTAAATATGTTAAAAACAATAACCATATACCCATAAGCCAATTTTCAGTGATTTCCTTACAAACAGATACAAAGTTTTCTAAAAAACAAATAATAGTACACATCTAAATAAGTGATTTGCAAAATCTTCAGAGAGCAGTAAAAAGTCAACTTAGTATGCACATGATTGTTTAGAAAAATGAATAAAACTTTTGAAAGTGTTCCCAGACCTCTTTCAAGTGAGGTCATTGTTTTATAACTGTGACATGTCCTAATAGGACATAACAAGAAGGAGAAATGATTTTCAGGATTATGTTCAATCTGTTCTTACAAATGGTTTAAGTTATGTGCATATCGTCTTGTAAATCTTCACATTACCAATATATACAGTATTTCATTCTATGAAGGAATCCTATGGTTGGTTCATACCAGTTATAATATAACTATTATATGTCTTACTAGCAGGCTATGAGTCCTTACCTGCATTGCTGGTATGACAGGAAGACTCATTTCATTTTGTTTTGTTTTTCACATTGATCCTTTAAGGTTATCAGTGATGAAAATGAAATAGACACAATAATTACTTCAAAAGTTATGTAAATATTGTATGAATACAGAGACGAGAGATTGGCTATGCATTTAGAACAGGGACAACACATTCATGGAGGAAAGAGTCCTAGAAGAACTAAGGAAAATAAAAGCAGATAAGGCAATGGGGCCAGATGGGATCCACCCTAGAGTACTAAAGGAACTCAGGGAAGTGTTGGTGGATCAACTGGCTGCCCTTTTCAATGCATCACTAGAGATGGGGGAGGTACCTGAGGACTGGAGGAGGGTACATGTGGTCCCTCTCCACTAGAGTGGAAGCAGAGAGGAGGTAGACAATTACAGGCCTGTAAGCCAGCCAGACCTCAGTACTGGGAAAAGTGATGGAGTTCTTACCTAAGGAGAGGATTGTGAAGTTTCTGGAGGATAGCAGGGCACAGGATCCAAGAAGCATGGATTCTCAGTGGGAAAGCCCTGTCAAGCAAATCTTATTGATTTCTTTGTCTGGGTAACCAGGGCGGTAGATCAGGGAGGGGCAGTGGATGTGGCATACCTGGATTTCAGTAAGGCCTTCAACACTATCCTACACAGGAGATTGCTAAATAAATTGGGGAGCCTGGGAGTGGATCCTATGGTGGAAAAATGCATTGGGAACTGGCTAGGGGACTCAGAAGGTGGTTGTAAATTGCATGAAATCTGAGGAGTGGTAGATGACCAGTGGGGTGTCACATTGGTTGGTGCTTGGGCCAGTTCTGTTCAATGTCCTCACTAGCAACTTTGCTGGGCATCTGGAAGGAAAAGTGTGCCTCTTTGCAGATGATACCAAGATCTGCAACAGAGTGGACACACCGGAGGGAATGGAAAAAATGAGAAAGGACCTAAGCCTGTTAGAGGAGTTGTCATGTGTCTGGCAGTTGAGTTTCAATGCTAAAAATTGCAAGATCATTCACCTGGGTCACAGGAATCCAAAGGGTTGAGTACAGGATGGGTGGGGAAATTCTGGTCATCAGAAGTCAGGAGATAGACCTGAGGATTATCATATCTGATGATCTGAAGGTGACCAAACAGTGTGAAAAGTTGGTGGGGACAGCAAACAGAATGCTGGGGTGCATAGGGAAGGGCATAACAAGCAAGATGAAAGAGGTGGTGATACCATTACTGTGTCTGGTTCTGGAGACAACATCTCCAGAAGGACATTGACAAAATAGAGGCAGTCCAGAGAAGGGCAATGAAGATAGTACATGGACTGCACCAGAAGCCCTTTGAGGAAAGACTTATGGACTTAAATATCTATTCACTGGAGAAAAGCAGGGAAAGGAGAGATATGATAGGTAAGGAATAATACACGGCAAGGAGTGGTTTATGGCCTGATAAGAGCATGCCCCAAGTGCATAATGAGGCATGAGGCACTTGTGCCTATCCATTTTATAAAAACTGTCCAGTACCTTAGGGGAATAAACAGGGTACAAGTGGAAAGCATATTTCAGAAAAAACATGATATGAGACTGAATGGTGGAAGGCTCAGGGGTAATGTTTGGAAGTACTTTTTTACTGAAAGGGTGGCAGAGCCATGGAACAGCCTTCTAGTAGAACTCACAGAGGTAAAAACAATACAGGGGTTCAAGAGTGCATGGGATTCACATAAGGGTACCCTGGAGATGTGCAGAGCAGGAGAGCCACAGATCAAATAGGATCTGGGTCTGCAGCAGTGAGTAGGGTAATGGGCAGACTAGGTGTGATGTATGGTCCTTACCTGCAGACAGATTGTCTGTTTCTATGACTTTAGAGGAAATACCTAACCTTAATCGAGAACCCTTAAAGATGGAGTCCCCAAAATATTTCTTCACCTGTGATTCTTTCCCAGTTGTGGAAATACATGAAGTAATCCCCCATTTCTTGTATCCCTTGCAGGTTTGTAAGTATCCATGAAAAGGAGATCTGTGCTAACCCACAGCTGAGGTGGGTGAGAAACACTATGCAAAAGTTGCTGAAAGAGCAGAAGAAACATTAAAGGGAGAAGAACAACTCAACAAGCAACTTTCTCAATGTTTCTGTATGCAACAAAAGTCCTTTGAAGATGTGAATGTACTTCCTTTGCAATTGTTGTTATTTATACTATATATCATGTTTTAAATTATATTATTTATTTAAATAACTATTTAATAAAGCAGATTTGTATGAATATTACAGTAATATGGGAATTCTGATTTACTGCTCTCTGCATATGGCAGTGTTTATATTATTTCTGTCAGTGCAGAATACACAAAGAATCCTACAGCAGCACTCATCTCCTCTCTAAGGCCCTGGACACACTACAGAACTGTTTTTGAAAACCATTTTTATGTTGATTGTGCACAGCACAAGAAATATATTGGCACACTTGCTGAGAAGCAAGCTGTGGAGGCAAGGCACTGTTGTGGTCAATGCACCCACAGCCTGCAAAGGCTTGTCCCGCTTCCCCCAATGCCATTGTAGGCTGCTGGTGACACAAGTTTGGAACATTCGCACCAACTTGTGACAAATCAGCCGCTGCAATCAGTGGCAACCTCATCATTGCAGTATCAGCCATCCGCTGCAATGAGGGAGCGACCCATCATTGCAGGGTGGATCTAGCAAGCCTGATATTGTTTATGAACATGGTGGCAGGTTGCCACCATGTTTACAAACAATATAACCCCTCCCACCATGTTTATGTGCCGATTGGGGCCACAATCCCCATCAGCTTCGGTGCCCCCCTGTTCATTTTGCTGACGGGGGAGCCCAGTCTCCATCAGCATTCTGTCACCCCCCCGGACTTTCATTTTCTGCCGACGAGGTGCCCAATCCCCATCGGCATAATGAAGTCTCCCCCTTTGTGTGCCGAGGAGGGTGACCAATCCCCCATCAGCTATTGCTGCCCCCACCAACAGAAAGCTGTTGTTGCCCCCCCACATGCTGTTATTCCTGCCGACAGGGTGCCCAATCTCCGTTGGCATAATGGCCCCCCTTTGTGTGCTGACAGGGGTGCCCAATTCCCCATTGGCTATTACTGGGCCCCTCAAAAGAAATCCATTGGTGGCACGCTGGGAGCCCACCCCAGTGTGCCACATGCCCCTGTAAAAGAAAAAAACTGTCCTGCAAAGTCTTTTGCTTTTTTTTCCCCATGAAAAGCAGAAAATGGTCCCTCGTAGTCTCCGTGCTGCCCACCCAACACCCATACCCACCCACTGTGCACCCTGCCTCCCCACACCCCCCTCACCCCATACTTACCTCTGGAGTCTGGCGCGACGATCTTCAGTGGACCGGGAACATGTCTGCACTCTTCAAAGCTGACCGCGAACTGAGGAAATGCCGGTAAGCTGTATAATGTAATGAATAGGGTTTTTTTCAACTTTAGTGTATATCTCGGGCATTTTTGGGAATGTTTTCACCAAATTTTCAACATGGGGTTTTTGGGACCCCTCCTTATGAATGCTTGAACTGTCATGGCATTAATCGGCCCTGAAAGGTGATTTCATGGTAACTGCACGGAATCACCTTTGGAGGCCGATTAATGAAACGACAGTGCCAGTGTTCATGAGGTGGGCTCTCAAAAAGCCTATTTTGCAAATTTGGTGGAATAAATCCCAAAAATTACTGTTTTACGATCGTGCGCTGTACAGTTCCACGCACACATGTAACTTCATGAATTTGCAATATTTTGATGCCAGATTTTCAACAGTGACAGTTTATCACACCTCCTTGTGAACAATATAGCTGTCATTGTTCACATCCTGGCGGAAATGTGTTTTCGTACTTCCAATGCAGAATAGCGCTGTCGCTGTCAGAAATCAGTGTTTGGGACAGATTAAGAAAATGACAGTGACACTGTTCATGAGTAGAGGTCCTGAAATGACTATGTTTAAAATTTGGCAGTGATACTCCATAAAATGACTGTGTTATGAGCGTGCGTTCTGCAGTTTGCACGCACGCTCATAACTTCGCAAATGTATAATATTTTCACTCAGATTTTCAACATTGCCATTTTCCCACATCTACTTATGAACAGTGCAGCTGTCATTTTTCCCATCCAGGCCAATTTCGCAGTTCTGGCACAGAATAGAGCGGTCACTGTGGGAAATCACTGTCCAGGACACTAATAAAATGACAGTGATACTGTTCATGAGCAGAGGTCCTAAAATGCCTATGTTGAAAATCTGGTGATGATAGCCCATCTAATGAGTTGCATTGCACAATTTCCATACACCATTGTAACTTTGCAGATTTGTAATATTGTCATGCCACATTTTCAACAATGGCAATTTTTTACACCTCCTTATGAGCAGTACAGCTGTCATTTTTCACATCCTGAGTGAAATGTGGTTTCACAGTTGCAGCACAGAATAACGCGATTGCTGTGGGCAATCAGTGTTTGGGACAGATAAAGAAAAAGACAGTGGCACTCTTCATGAGCAGAGGTCATAAAATCCCTATGTTGGAAATTTGGTGACAAAACTCCACAACATGACTGTGTTACAAGCGTATGTTCAACTGTTTCCACGCACCCTTGTAACTTCGCAAATTTGTAATATTTTCACGCCACATTTTCAACAGTGGCATTCTTTAACACCTCCTTATGAACAGTACAGCTGTCATTTTTCACAACGGGCTAAAATATGTTTTTGCACTCCTGATGGAGAATAGCATGGTCACTGTGGGACATCAGTGTTTGGGACAGATTAAGATGGAACGAGTGAGGGGTGGGTGTGACCGAGCTCAACTGAACCCTGTCGGAACTGCTCCTGAATTGTTTGTGGGCAGAAAAAGGCCCCAACACAAGAGGCCAGTACAAAAGGCAGCCTGCAGCAGTGGGAGAAACAGAATGAGAGAGTGAGTGATGGAGGGGAATGAGCAAACTCACCGTAGTGTTGTCAGAACTGCTGCAGATTTCTTTGTGGGCAGAAAAAGGCGTCAATGCAGGCAGGAGCCCAGTAGAAAAGGCTAGCCTGCACAGTGGGAGAAACAGTACGAGTGAGTGAGACAGGCGGACTGACTGAGCTCAACAGAGCTCTGTCAGGACTGCTGTGGATTTCTTTGTTGGCAGAAAAAGACGCCAATGCAGGCAGAAGACCCATAAAAAAGGGCACCTTGCAGTACCAGGATGATCAGAATGAGCACTTGATAGAGAGAGACTGAATGACCTCAATGGATCTTTTTCGGCACAGCTGAGGATTTATTTGTGGACAGACAAAGGTGTCACTGCAGCCAGCAGCCCTGTACACAAGTGCAGCCTGCAGTGCCAAGAGAAACAGAATGAGTGATTGACAGAGAGGTAGTGAGTGAGCTCAACGGAGCTCTATTGTGACTGCTGTGGATTTCTTTGTGGGCAGAAAATGTGGCAATGCAGGCAGGAGCCCAGTACAAAAAGCCAGCTTGCAGCGCGGGCAGAAACGGAATGAGTGAGTGAGAGAGGGGGAGTGAGCGAGCTCAATGGAGCTGTGTCAGGCCTGCTTCAGAGTTCTTTCTGGCCAGAAAAAGCCACCAATGCAGGCAGGAGCCCAGTTTAAAAGGGCAGCCAGCAGCGGCAGGAGACACAGAATGAGTGAGTGAGGGAGGGGGAGTGAGTGAGCTCAACGGAGCTCTGTTGGGACTGCTGCAGATTTGTTTGTGGACCGAAAAAGGCAGCAATGCATGCAGGGGCCTGGTACAAAATGGCAGCCTGCAGTGGCAGGAAAACCAGAATGAGTGAGTGAGAGAGGGGGAGTGAGCAAGCTCAACGGAGCTGTATTGTAACTGCTGCAAATAGTGGCAATGCAGGCAGGAGCCTAATAGAAAAGGGCAGCCTGCAACACCACCAAAAATGGAATGAGCAAGTCAGAGAAGGGGAATGAGCGAGCTCAACGGAGCATTGTCGGGACTGCTGCAGATTTCTTTGTGGGCAGAAAAAGGCACCAACAGACCCAGGAGCCCAGTACAAAAGGGCAGGCTGCAGAGCCAGGAGAAACAGAATGAGTGAGTGACACGGGGGGAGTGAGCGCCCTCAACGGAGCTCTGTCAGGACAGCTGTGGATTTCTTTGTGGGCAGAAAAAGCCACCAACAGAAGCAGGAGCCCGGTACAAAAGGGCAGCCTGCAGCGCCAGGAGAAACAGAATGAGTGAATGAGAGAGGGGGAGTGAGCCACCTCAGCGCAGCTCTGTTGGGACAGCTGTGGATTTCTTAGTGGGCAGAACAAGGTACCAATGCAGGCAAGAGCACAGTACAAAACAGCAGCCTGCAGCACTGGGAGAAACAGACTGAGCGAGTGACAGAGGGGCAGTGAGTGAGCTCAACAAAGCAGCGTAATCAACATTCGGCATTGACAAATGCTTGTTAAAACTAGTTTAGCTAAACCATTTCAGTGCATTCACACTACTCAGAAACCATTTTTGATAATGGTTTAGTGTGGCCACACTGCTAGTGTTAAACCGGTTATCCTTGTAACTATTTTGTGTTAAGTCCAACACACATAACTGTGTTTGACTGTACACACTGCAGCTAGAACTGTTTTAGTTAAACCATTACAGCTTAAAACATTTTTTACTCCTGGACAGACTTGTGAGTAAAACCATGCTAGCTCCAAAACGTTTTTAAAAATGATTTTAAGACTAGGTATCTAGCAGGGTTTAAAAACACTTTTGTTAAAAAGTTTTAAGGGGCTTTTAGTCTGTCTGCAAACAGTGCTAGGGGGATTTAACACATTTTAAGGCACTTAAACTGTTTTAAGTTCCCAGTGTGTCCAGGGCCTTAGGCTCTTTATTGTAATAATACTAGTGCTGTGTAGAATTTTCAAATTCCGGCAAAATAAAATTCCACAGAATTTTGCCAGAAACAGAATGGTGGAATTCCACAGTAGAAAATAGTTGCAGGATGATTTTCCTTGGAATAAATGCTGTTCCATGGAATATTATTCAGCAGATCACAGTAGGCAGAATTCCACAGAAGAACCAGTGAAATCCTGGCAGAATAGTTATTCTGCACTAATTTCACTGGCGGAATTCCACATTCTGCACAGCACTAAATAATACCCCTGACAGAAAGCAGCTACACCCTAGCTCCTGACGGCAATGTACCTCATGAAGACGGTCAAGACAGATTCACTAGTGAAACCCTATTTGCTACCCTTGATGATGTAAAAGTCCAAAAAGAAGGTTGATATTGTTTTATCCTAGCATCATCATCATCCATTAGTGACCAAATCTGAGTTTTAATGTTGACATTTCTGCACTAAATGCTTAAAGAAAATCTGACATTACTTGGAAAATGTTGGCAGGATCTAACTGATAATTATATCACTATATATATATATATATATATATATATATATATATATATATATATATATATATATCTATCTCTCTCTCTCTCTCTCTCTCTCTCTCTATATATATATATATATATAAAAGACAGTTCACCAGAGCAGATCAAGTCATAGTGACAAGGATCTTGTTTTCATGCAAATTCTGTAAGTAACCGAATATTAGGGAAAGTGTTATAGTAACACCACAACTTTGTATTGAAACACAGAGGTGGCCACCACAGAGCACTGTTGGAGCTCAGAATTATAGTCCACAAGTATTAGCAAAAGATCCGGCTACCCAACATGTACTGTCACAGAACGAACTTTGAAGCTAAGTTCTGTTTATCAAAAATATTTATTGAATAAATATATTTAAAATGTAGCAGCAATTTGCTCTCCTACCACTGCTATTTTAAGTATATTTATTCAATAAATATTTTTGATAAACAGAACTTAGCTTCAAAGTTCGTTCTGTGACAGTACATGTTGGGTACATAGCTGCATAGATACATGTCGGCAGATAAGGGCCTATGGCCCACCCAGTCTGACCATGTGAGCTTGTAAGTTCAGTTTATGTTTTCCTAGAAGTCTGTTGCCCCTTACCACTGACCTCCAGAATTCCTTTATGTCTATCCCATGCATTCTTAAATCCTGTGATTGTTTCAGCCCCCACCACTTCCTCTGGCAGGGTGTTCCACTTGTCCACTAGCCGTTCTGTGAAGAAATTCTTCCTCACGTTTCTTCTGAATTGTCCTCCCTCCAACTTCATCCCATGCCCTCTTGTCCTGGAACATCTTTTTCACTTAAAAATAGTGTATTCCTGCAACCTGTTCCTCCCTGTAAGATACTTGTATGTCTCTATCATATCCCCTCTCTCCCTCTTCTCCTCCAGGGAGTAGATAGATCCTTTGCTAAAACCATAATTTTGTCTTAGGAGACCCCACACAACACTGGTCTTGAAGAAATGGCTGTGGTCATACATTTATTAAATGGTTTTACACAATGTTGGACTGGCATGTGTAGCTGGGAGATCTCATGTCACTTCAGGACTCCACACCCCTTCCAGTGAAGGACCATAACCTTGTGCAGATGGGGAGAATAGTGTACCTCTCAGAGTTGGTTTCCAAGTTCCAGAAGTGGGAACTCAAGTAGCCAGGTGGCAAGCAATCATCCCCATCTATTGGTGCTGCATCCGCAGGAAAGCCCAATGAGTTTGGACCATGACCCTCCCCAAATGTGGACCAGGTCTTGCAGCCCCACATACCTCATGCTGATTATTGAATGATGAGTCCTTTGGAGGGGTTTGACTTATTCTCCTTTTCCCCTTATAACATCACTCTGAGAGACTCCCAAGCCGCCATGTTGCAATGACTTTGAAAATATACTATCTGAGCTAATCTACCTTGTTTAACCCACTTTGGAGCTGACAAATACCCAGGAAAAACCCTCTGAGGGAAAACCAGGCAAACTTCTAGTGTAGTCACCCATAGTAGGGCAAAGGGTCCTCTGCTCTACCCTGGCCCACCTAGAATCTGTTATGAGGGCAGGTGAGTGGGAAATCTGAAGAGGATGACAGAAGTGAGGGGGAGCTGCAGGCTTTAGCTCTTCTTAACACCTCATTCTCCACACCCTCCAAATGCCTCCCACCTTGTAAATGGCTCCTTTGGTACCTTCAAGGGAGTGGTGCCAGGGCTAAACCCCCACCCCTTGGACATGACTATATCTGTTGGTGTAAGGCCAGGTTATAGGGAAGGGTTAAAGACAGTGGGAAATGTGCTGCAGTTCTTTGTCAGACTTTTTAACAGATGAGTAGTTACTTCTACAGTGTGTTAAACATTGATTTCTGGCCACATGTAACTCAACCATTCTGGGACTGAGGATCCTGAATATTGGAGAGCATATGCTTACTCACAGAATCTGCTGAACAACTGAATTTGTTGAAAATCTTTGTAGTTATTTTGTAGATGCAGAGCACATAAAATTCAAAGAAATATCTATTGTCATTCTTTTTGTGTAGAAATGAAAACATGGCTCCAATGTTAAAACTGAAGCCTTCATGTTTTAGAGTATGGCCCCGAATATCGCCTTTAAGGGGTTGGAAATTAGAATATTTTACTTTTTAAAATATAGATGTTTTAGCTTCCACTGTGGGCACATGCATGAAGGCCGGTTCTCCCAATAAAAATAAAGCAATTTTTCACTACACCATGCAAATGAGAAAAAAAACCAAAAAACAGGAGCCCAATATTCAAAAGTTTGCTCGGGCACAAATCCTGGTTTGTGCATGCAAACTGGGCTTTGTGCCCATTTCCTATATTCAGAAGCCCAGTTTGTGATCACAAACTGTGGAAAAGGGTACAATGCAAATGGAGGGTTGAGGACCTGAATATCGGCGTAGTCCAATATTCAGAGTATTTGCACCATGCAATCCATTTTGTGCAGTCCCCTTGTAGGGTGCAAATAATGCAGTCTCTCCCCCCACTCACATCCATGCCCAATGTCCCTGCACAATGTCCCTGGCATCTAGTGGTCCCTCCTCACCCATGACCGATGTAACAGAACATTCACCCTGGTGTTCAGTGGTCCCTTCCCCCACTCACACCCATTCCCAATGTCCCACACATAATGTCTCTGGCATCCAGCAGTTCCTCCCCCCACCAGCACCCATGCCCAGTATTCACACACAATTTCTCCAGTGTCTAGCAGTCTCTCTCTTCCTTCCTGCACCCATGTACAATGTAACAGAACATTTACCCTGTCGTCTTGTGATCCCCCACCCAATTCCCTGCCTGATTAATAAAAGAAGATTGACCCTGTTGTCCAGCTGTCCCACCCCGAATCGATTCTCATATTGGTGAAAGCCCATCCCGGTTTGACAATCACTGCTCCCCAACAATAGCCAGCCTGCCACTAATGTACAGGATGTCTGTGGCAAGTAAGGACCCACCAGCAACACAGCTCTGGCCCTGTTCCCGAATGGCGATATTCTGAAACCTCTCCTAGCCCATGTCTCATAGGTGTCTAGTGACCCCTTCCATCCTGCGACACCAAAAACCCACACCCCAGTCACCCTGAATCTTTGTGCCACGGTGAACCAATCGTGAGTGACACAGTCCTCCACACACCACCTTGTTCACCCACTGTCTGACAAAGGCAGGGAGCACATTGCTTATTTCCCCCTATAAATAAGCAGTGGGCTACCTTCTTCTTTCAGATGGTGGGTGGCCGAGGTAGTGTATGGATGACTCTGTTGCTTGCTGTCACTTCACATCATCACCATGATTCAGGATGCGGTGACTTGGGGGAGTAGTTCTCACTATTTGGGAATGGGGATGGAGCTGTGTTGTTGGGGGGGTATTACTTGCCACAGGCATCCCACACGTTAGTGGTGGGCTGATGATCATTGGGAGGGGATTGTCAAACAGGGGTGGGCTTTCACCAGTATAGGGATAGGGATCGGATGGGGTAGGGACCACTGGACACCAGGGAGAATCTTCTTTTATTAACCAGACATAGCATTGGGTGGGGGGAACCACTGGGCATCAGGAAAATTGTGTGTGGACATAGGGCATTGGTGCAAGTGGGGACAGGGACCACTATACACCAGGAAAATTGTGTGCATGTACTGGTGAGGGATTGGGTGGGGTTGTGGGACTAGCAAAGGGGATAGCTCCATGTCTGGGACTGGGCATTTGGAGGGGCATTGCTGTACTAGATTGTCCAGCTACTTATGCAAATAAGCCCATCATGGGCACGCAGATGGCCCCTTAGCACCTTGCAAGCCCAGTAGGCTCATTTGCATGTGTCCCTTTTAACATTACCAATCGTGCCTCGGTGCACTTCATTGTGGTGGCATACTTAGGGAACCATGTCAGGGCAGTGCTAAGTGGTTTAGCGCTCGGCCAACATGGTCCCATATTCAGTCAGATTGCACTGCTGCTCTGTTCTGCTGAATATAGCATCTCCGGGCACCAGGACTATCGCAAAGTGGAATGCAAAATTTGAGGCTCCGCTTTGGTTGATTTTGAATATCACGCCCCATAACTTTAATTGATTTTGTCATTATTAGCGTACATAATGTAGCTATAACCAAAAAATCACAATGCTTTTAAGGGCTGCAGTAGGTGTAGCCCTGCAGACCTATTGCTACAGAAAAGTGCTTGGCCACTCCCACATTCCTTGTGAACGCACAACATGATGAAGTGACAAAAGTCACATCCAGGGTTGCACCTCTGGAACAGTCCAAGGTACTATTTTTATATAAGGTACACCATGGTCTAGCAGCAGGGCTTAGCTGTGAGCTTTAAAGGCTCCTGGGGATAATCAAAAGTAGTACTTTTTTTTAAAAAACAGCCTCCGACAGGATAGCTCTTTCTGTCTGCTGCTGTGTGTGTTGCCCGATGGAACTGAAGCTACAATCCGATCAAGAAATCCTTCACCCCTTCACTAATGTGCACCACGCATGCAGGTCCTGCTTTTTTTTAAATTGTGGATAGGTCAGCCTAGCTGGAAATGCTACAGTGCTTATCCCTTGATCTGCTGCTTGCCCTGGATCTGGTGTCATTGTCATTTCAAACACTCCTCGGTTTAGACTTTAAAGTATTGATTCCGTACCATCCTCCGCAAGTCCGATCACCAACTCTTGAAAAACAAAAAAAAGACAGATGACCCTGGTACTGCACTGGTCCCTCCCCCTCCTCCCCAATGTCAGATCACCCTGGTAGTCTACTGGTTACTCCTCCGTCCCTCAGCCACTGATTAATTAACAATGATAGATGATGGGCGATCCCACTATAGGTATGAAGTTATCCTGCTGAACATATAATTTAAATTGTTATGAAACTACTTCAATCTGTGAGAGAGAGAAACATTAGGGTGTGCAAGAGAGAGAGGGAGAGAGAGAGAGAGAGAGAGAGAGAGAGAGAGAGAGAGAGACAGCAGGCACTCGCAGTAGCAAGTACTGCTTAGTCTGCTCTACTTTCTTGGTGAAACAAGCGATCAGTTGTACATAATAAATACAAAGTACAAAATACAACCACAGAATTATTATAGTACATGACAATTTTTTTTTTTACTTACTATTTTTTACTCCTCAGCTCCACAGTTGCCCCTTTCTTCAGGGCTCCCAGTGCACCCTGCGTCAGGAGGAATGGAGAGCTTCAGGCTCACGTGGGTTCCCTATCAATTCTAGAGTCAAAGATAACCCCATGGGTGGGGTGAAGGAGTCCCTCATTCCCCTCCATACCTTGAGCTGGAATGTGAATCTTGAGCCCTCCTCCCTGGATTCTCCCTGATCGCCAACACAGGGACCTGTCTACATGCATTGCTCTAGGGTGTCTCCTTGTTTTTCTGGTCCCCACCCCCTACAGACGTTAGCGCACATAGAGGATCAATGAGTCAGAGGTGCACAAAGATGCACCTTCACTCCAGTCCTTGGCAGATGCTCACCCCTCCCTCTTGTCCTGCCTCCTCTACTGCATCAGCACCACCCAAGAGTGCTCAGGTGGTGGGAGTATTGCAGCGAGGAGAGATGTCCACCCCTCTTGAAGAAGGAGAATGGCCCAATGGGCACTCAATCCTTCTCCCCCCCTGCTGGCCCTCCGATGACCCTGGCTTACTACTGAATCCAGGTCGCCAGTATTACAACTGGTAGTGCTACCGCTGTGCCTGCAGGCTAGCCAGTACATGACAATTTAAAGCAATTGCAAACAATGAAAATCATAATTTAAAGAACTTCAGAAGTGCATCTTCACCCGAACTTCATTTTGTAAGTTTCAAACATTGCAGGCAGTTATACATGTAATATTTACGCCAAAAGAACCCCCTAACAAACAGATTAGGTAGCAGTAGAAAAAATAGCTCTAACACTTTACTTTTTTTTATTTATTATTTAATAAAGAATCGGAATTACAAACCTTTGAGCTAAGAGCTCATTTACAGAGGGTCCTTGTCAATCAAAGGAGGGGAACAATTTGATGAGATGGGAATAGCAAATGCAGCAAACAGGCATTGTCATAAAAATATTAGCAACACATTAACAAACTAAAATAATACAAGAAATTGAGTATTAAGGACAAAGACAAATTGTAAAGTACAGTCTTAACATAGCGTACATAAGGAACAAAACACCGACATTATAAATAAGGTACTAACAGATCAGTTAGGTACTCACAAATAGCAGCTGAGAAGCCTTGTCATAGGCAAGAGTATGCCAAAGTAGAAACATCTCAGTGAATGTGTAGCGGGCAATAGATAAGAGAGTGGGGAGGCTGATTCAGCAGATTATGTATGGATATAGTTCAGTAGGGTACACAAGCAACACCCTGGGGGTGAGGTAGAGCACTATGAGGAAGAACAGTAAATCTTCTCACAGCAGGGGTAAATTTGGGGTATATGCACAGTAGTTGAGAGTGACCCCCAACATACCTCAGTCTCAACCTTTTAGTACTGAAATGAGCAACACAGACACTCAAAATAAGGGTCAACTGCCCTCAGAACAAAATATACTGTAGAGACCATTGCATATAGTACAAAGTTTATTTTTGCTTTAGAATCGACGAATACATTTCCAGCAGTGGTGCACATTGTCAATATTGCTTTTATCAAATGCCTTGTAATATACTATGTCGGTTTTACCAGCGGCCAGCGACACCCAACCCCACCACACTCCACCCTGTTAGCCAACAAGTATTTGAACAGTAGTGCCTGAGGATTGTCATGTTTGTGTTCATGTGTGGTGCCTTGGGGTTCATTTATTGTACTTACACTGACTTAGAGGATCATTTTCTCAATGTCAAAATGCAATTGCTTGCAGTCTGGTTACCTCCGTTTTCCACGCTGCACTGCCAGTACACATATGGCAATCCATTGCATTTTCACATACAGCAAATGATTGGCTTAGACTGTAGAAGTAAATGAAGCACCCTGTTTATGCTGTATTTACAGCTGCTGGATCTGTATATGTACATCACTTGTTTTTGAACATAGGTGGTGAATAAAAATGAGAAACGAAAGAGTCTGAGTCATGGTCCAACTTTTGTTCACTGATGCTGCGGACATAAGTCTATAGCACACAAACTGGCCAGCTTCTTAATACAGAATGTATTAATTTTAGCATGGTCCCCGAGTTCAGCATATCTTTAGTGTACTGTGTTTCTGTATTCTCTCCCTGTTTTTGTTTGTTTGTTTCCACACCAGCGTTTATCCCTCCCTGTGATTACTGTCATAAATGCCCAGCAATAGACTTGTCTGCTTCTAAATATATTATTTCTTGGGCAGACACTGGCTGGTGCTCACTTTTCCCTAAAATAGGGAGCTAATCCCTACAGAAATAGTCTAAACATATGAACCCATCATGACTGCACATTCCCATTCAATCTCTCGCACACACACACAAGGTACACACACACACACACACACACACACACCCCTACACACTTAGCACCGACAACTCACTACTAATGTTCTGTTTTATGCACAATATTTATTAATATGTTGGTTTGAACTCCCGTGATGCAGTCTCTGTATATTTCCACAGTTAACCCTGTACTGCCAGAATACTATGCAGTGCACTCCAGTGTTCCTAGAAGTCTGTTGCCCCTTACCCCCGGCCTCCAGAATTCCTTTATGTCTATCCCATGCATTCTTAAATCCCGTGATTGTTTCAGCCTCCACCACTTCCTCTGGCAGGGTGTTCCACTTGTCCACCACCCGTTCTGTGAAGAAATTCTTCCTCATGTTTCCTCTGAATCATCCTCCCTCCAACTTCATCCCATGCCCTCTAGTCCTGGAACATCTTTTTCACTTAAAAATAGTGTATTCCTGCACCCTGTTCCTCCCTGTAAGATACTTGTATGTCTCTATCATATCCCCTCTCTCCCTCCTCTCCTCCAGGGAGTACATCTTCAGTTCCTTCAACCTGTCTTCATAGGACTTGTGATGCAATCCATGCACCATCTTTGTTGCCCTCCTCTGAACCTTCTCTACCAGGTCTATGTCCTTAAGTAGGTATGGTCTCCAGAACTGTACACTGTACTCCAGGTGGGGCCTCACTAGTGTCTTGTATAGCGGAATTATTACCTCCCTTTTCCTGCTGATGATGCCCCTGCCTATACATCCCAGCATCCTATTTGCTTTACCTACTGCCTTGTCACACTGTTTCCCTACCTTGAGGTCATCAGAGATGATAACCCCTGGATCCCTTTCCTGCTTGGTGCATGCTATATCCTCACCCCCCAACTGATATATTATGCCAGGGTTTTTGTGCCCCATATGCATTTTCTTGTACTTCCTTGCATTGAATTTCAACTGCCAAACCCCTGACCATTCTTCAAGTTTCTACAGGTCCCTTCTCATTCTGTCTACACCCTTTGGCATGTCTACTCTGTTACAGAGCTTTGTGTCATCAGCAAACAGTGAAATTCTGCCTTCTAGGTCCTGCACAATGTCACTGATGAAGATGTTGAATAGGACCGGTCCCAGCACAGATCCCTGTAGTACCCCACTGGTCACTCTTCCCTCTGTGGAGTGACAGCCATTTACCACCACCCTCTGTGTCCTGCCACCCAGCCAGTTATCTACCCAACACACTACTGTCCTGCCCACACCCATATTCCCCAGTTTCCCCAGTTCCCCAGAGGCAGTTATAAGTAATAATACAAAAAATATATATATATTTATATAGTTTTGGGTTGCTCATTATGTGCCTGGCTGGCCCAGGCCGACATTGTTCTCACTCGGGAAGGGCCTTTGTCCTGTGGACCCATGGGGGCTTGCACTACTGGTGTTACGAGCACCAGGGCAGGGGCTAGTGCACTTCAGTAGCACAGATGGTGCATGGTAAGGTTCAATACATCACAACTGGACCGCTAATTGCTTCCCCACCCTGCCCTGTGCATCCAACGACTAGTGCAAACCTTGCCAGGCTGGTCCCCCTTACAACATTTGTCTGGATAATCGCTAACTGTGGCAACTTGTCTACCTGGTTTCCAGGGAAATGGGGCACTCCACCAATCTCCCGCAAGCAGTCCCTCATGGGACCTGGCAGCTTCAGTAGTGCATCAGTGCAGTTGGACCTAGTCGGCTGCGAATACTTCCTTGTTCCCAGAATCCTCTGCTGCTGGGACAACATGGCTGATCTGCTCAGCACGCCAGTTAAAGACTGGCGCTAAGGCTGGGCATGAGGCAGCAAAAACATTCAGGCTCCTGCAGACTGGGCGGCAGCTGTTTGCCTGGTGGAAATGCCGAGTCCAGAGCTGGCAAATCACGCTTGGTTTGGGCTGCTAAGTGCAGGGTGTGATCTCACATGAGCCATAATTTCAGTGGCCATTTTGGCTCTGGATTACAAGCCCCATGATGCCCTTCTATCTTAGCTCATAAGGCGTGATGGCAGTAGTGATGTTTTAGGAGGAAGCATTACAACTGCAGAGCCCTTTCACTCCAGCTGTGTATGTGGAGAAGGGATCGGCACTGAGTTAAAGTGCTTATAGGATAGGAACATAAGCAAGCATTGGTGAATGCCTTAATGTGGAACCACATACTGTACATTATCTCTTTGCTATCACTACAGAGTAATTCAGTTGCTAGTCAGTGACTATCACTGCAGCAAGCATCTAATCTTCTTCCTAGCATCCCAGTTGCAGGGTAGGCAACAGCCAGCCAGCATCTGGCTTTATAAAAAAAATAAAAGAAAGAAAATTGCTGTTTGGTTGTGCCACATGTATATCAGATACTTAGGTGAAGTGGCTCATGCTCAGCATGCCTTCCCTGGGAATGTAAGATCATTTGGTAGAAGGCTGCAGGGCGTGGGGACTGCAGAAGGCAGTAAGACATGGGTACCTCAGTGATCAGTGGCCACTCAGTCACAGCCAGGAGCTTGGAACCAGTGCTTCCCAGACCCCCCCCCCAGAAAATGAGTTTGGCCTTTAGCAGAGGGAACAGGGTCCGATTCCCAACACCTTTGACAGCTCCCACTGATGGCAGAGTGTCACTTCTCGCCTTGCAGGTGGTTAGGTGTGGTTAGATACGGACCACTGCGAGATCTTATGGCTACATATCAAGAAGCTAGTGGGGTGGGGGGGCCCCTTACAAGGGCTGGGGGAGCACATTGTGGCAGTTACTAATTGTTTCTGTTGGGGGAGGTATATAGGTGTCATTACAGACGATGTCTTCCAGAAATGAATCCCATCATTCAAGGCATTGGCTGCAGCTAAGGAGACAAGCTATGCACCCTTCACAAGATGAATGGAGCAGCCTGGCTGGAGGCATGCCTGGATAGGCTGGAGGAGTCAGCGACACCCCCCCAGAAAGAAGAGGGTAGGAGGCTGGAATTTAATGCCACCAGCTAAACTCTCCCACCCTGCAGGGAAGGACGTCATTGATGGGCTACCAGTAGGGGCCAGACAGGCAAGGCATATGTTTGGGGCAGTTAGGGGAGAGTCCTCTGACAATGAGTCAGAATGACCACTAGACACTGGGGAGCTAGAGTCCAATGGGGATGAGTCCCCAAGGGCCCCAGATGAATTGGATGAGGAGGAAGCTAGTAGTGAGCAGCCCAAGACAGACACTAGCCTGTGGGCGGCAACTGAAGAATGCTTAAAGCAGTTGGTAGGGTCTGTGGCAGACCTAGTGACTGAATTTAAGAATAGATCACTCCCATCTCCATAGGGAGGGTTGGATTAGGGAAGGAGAGACAGGCACCAGATAAGCCAGTGTCACCACCACCTGAGAACCCATACACGGGGCTGGACTCCCCCGTGGGGAATCACTTAATGGACAAGGTCAGGCTACAGAGCAGAAATTGGGAGTACATGGACATCTTCTCCCTTTTCAACCAGCCCACGAAACACATGGACAGCAAGAAGGAGAAGGACAAAGGGGATGAACAGGAGCACAGGAAAGTCAATGTCTCATGCACTTATGGCAACTGGGTGATAACTTTCTTAATTTATGCCACTGTTATGTTGCAGGTGGACGGAAAACAAAGGGTAGAAGTCCTCAACTATATGCATTATATTTCGTTGATGCATCATAAGAAAGGGGGCACAGCTTGGCTGGACTATGGTGAGGAGTTTCATTGTAGACAGCACGTGGACACTGCCCTGAGCTGAGGCAAGCTAGAAATGCCATTGATGGTGGATGTGATACAAGGCAGTGGAGTGCAGCACACATACAGTGGGCTCCCTAACCGGGCTCCAGCTCAATGATTGGCGGACAGCCTGACCCATCAAACATCCTGCATGTGCACCAGCTGCCAGTTCAAGCACTCATGCTTAGCCTGCAGCAGGCAGCACCCCTTTCTGTAGTGCTCCTCAGCACATGGGGGGAGAGGGATGGGGAAGGGAGGCCAAGGCAGGTTGGGGAAGCCACAGGGTGGTAAGCCTTCCCACTCCAGTACAGATAAGAAAGATTAAATCATGGCTGGACCAGTACCCTGACAGAGCAGCTGTGGACTTGTTGGAAAGGGGGTTTTCAGTGGGCTTCAGAATCCCATACTCTGGCCCTCAAAGGCAGTATGAGGAGGAGAATCTGAGGTCCACTAGAGACCAGCCACAAGTTGTCCAGGAAAAACTGGAAAAAGAAAGGTGGCTGGGGTGAGTGAGTGGCCCCTTCCCCAGGCCACTGCTGGCAAATCTAAGGGTGTCACCTATTGGCTTAGTGCCCAAGAAGACCCCGAGGGAATTTCATATGCTCAATCACTTGTCATACCTGGAAGGGGATTCAGGGAATGACTACATTGATAATCAGCACACTTCGGTGCACTACCATTCCTTCGACCAGGTAGTGGAGGTGATGCAAGCAGCAAGTCCCAAGGATCTAATGGGAAAGGCAGACATCGAGCCGGTGTTTAGGCTGCTGACAGTGCACCAGGAGGACAGGGTGCTGTTGGGCATGAAGGTCAAGAAGGAGTATTATGTGGACAACTGCATGCCTATGGGCTGCTCAGTGGCCTGTATAGTATTTGAGAAATTCAGCACCTTCTTGCATTGTGTCATGGCTCTAGCAGCCAGCAGTGATAACATAATATACTATCTCAATGATTTCTTGTTTGTGCATCCAGCAGGTTGTCCATCTTGTGTCTATTTGGTTATGGTCTTCAACCAAGTGTGCAGGGAGCTTGGGGTTCCTTTAGCGAAGGAAATATCCGAGCCTCTGGGGACTGCCCTCACCTTCTTGAGTGTAGAAATTGATTCAGAGAACATCTCTGTCGCTTGCCTCTCAACAAGTTGACCACCTTCTGGCCTGTCTTGCGCAGGGTTTTGGGGAGTAAGAAAATTACCCTGTGGGAGTTGCAGCAGTTGGTGGGTCACCTCACTTGCTTGTTGGGTCATACCGGTGGGGTGGAGTTTCATGCGGCAGTTTGCTAGTAGGGGTACAGGCTGTACAAGACCTCATCATTGAATACGGGTCACTAAACAGTTCAGGGAGGATCTGCTGGTATGGAAGTTGTTTCTAGATCACTTCAATGGAGTGGCCTTGTGGCAGGTGCCATGGGGGGGAGTGACATCTTTGTCGTTGTATACCAACTCAGTAGGCGGTCTGGGGGTCTGGGCCTATTTTCCAGAGCAATGGTGTGCAGGGCAATGGCCAGCCAGCTGGCTGGAGGCTGAGGTGGAAAAGCAGATCACACTGCTGGAATTCTTCCCAGTGGTAGTGACCCTGTGCATCTGGGGTCCCAACTTAAGAAACAAAAAGTGCATTTCAGGTCAGACAACATGGGCATGGTACATACTATCAATCAACAGTTAGGGGGATTTGATGTGGGTATTTGTTTTAAAATATATGTTACTTAACATTGCATTCAGGGTAGTACATGATCCTGGAGTTGATAACAGAATTACCGATGCTTTATCTCATTCACAGTGGGACATTTTCTTCAAGTTGGCACCAGCAGCAGACAAGGAGTCATGAAGGGTACCTCCCTTCTATTGGGAGGTGTTGACCGACAGACTTGGAGATGCATAGGTAACTCCATTGCACCCAGCACCAGGGAAGCGTATTGCCGGGGGGGTGGAACACTACATAGCCAAACAGGAGGCCATGGGGTGGCCTGACATGTGGTCTATTCCAGCAGACCAGCTTTGTAGGTATGTTATGGCAGGGAGAACAGCAAGAAACTCACCAGGAGTGATAGCCCGACACCTGGTGGACTTGTCATGTGTGGCCAGGGCCATGGGGAAGGCAGACACCACAGGAGCTTTCAAGGTGCAGAGTTTGCAGAAGGGTTGGCAGGGAGTGGTGACCATCACCCCAGATGCTAGATGGCCCATCACTCCAGTTAGGTTGGAGGCTATTTTGGGGGGATTTGCCCAAGGTTTGTAGGGATGAATTCAAAACCCAGCTGTTTAGCAAAATGTTTCTGGTAGCTTTCTATGTGGCTTTTAGGGTGTCAGAGCTGACACAACCTTTTAAGGTTAATGGCACCCCAAGCCTGATGTTGCAGGATGTGGTGTCAGTGGGATACAGGGTCTTCCTGTGTCTGTGCAGGTCAAAGATGGAACCATGAGAGGCAGGATACTGCCATGAAGTGAAGGCACCAGCAGGGGTCGAGTGGCAGGTGGCCCATATCATAGCTGAATATCGAGCATGCTGTTCCGGGTGGGAGAGGCCTTTTTCCATCATCAGGATGGCATCCCAGTGATGGATTATCAATTCAGGTTTATCCTGCGGAAAGCTATTCAGGAACTGTGGTTACATGCCTGGGACTATGGCACCCATTCATTCCACATTGGGGCGGTGACAAATGCCAGGAGCGGGGACCTATCAGACATTGAGATTCAGGCCTTGGGATGGTGGAAGTCTCAGGCATTCATGTATTAAGTGAGACCACACTTGCAGTAATTGTTTCTTGTCTCTTGCAGGCCCTGGGGAGGACCTTAAGTGCTTCTTGATATGTGGCCATTCCTTCATCTGTTGGACAGCAAGAGGGGCAGCTGGTCTGTCAGTCAGCCGGAGGGAAGCAACCTGTCTCTGCCACAACATACCACCCAGACTGAGTGGCTAAGGCCAAGGGTATACTTTGGGAAGGGTTGCTGCTGAGATTGCAAGGTGAGGCTGACCAGGGTAAGACACCAGACATCTTGTTGATTCACTTTGGTGAAGAAGACTTGGGCAGCAGGAAGACAGTGAATCTGCTGCTGGCAATGAAGGATGATTTATGATCTATTAAGAGCTGGTGGCACAGCATTAATCTCATTTGGTCACACTTGTTGATGAGGAAGCAATGGGCTCATGCAAACAAGGTTGCCGCATTGAACAGGGCTTGCATGAAGATCAACAAGAGATGAGAGCTTTTATGGAGTCCCTGGGGGGCACTGTAGTGAGGCATGCTAACATATACCATACCCACCAGGGCCTAGCAGTGGGCTTAGAAAGTCAGTTGCAGGCCGAAGTTTTAGATAGCTTATTGCACGATTTTCAAATGGTCTTGGAGGACAGGGCTGAGCAGGTGACTTGGGGGATTGGATCTGGTCCTGTCTGGGGTGGCATGGGAAGATGGCATGAGGGAGGTAGAGGGAAAGTAGGGATGATGCCAATTCTCCTGAAGGTGTAGAGGCCCCTGGTCAGCATGAGGATGGGGAATCACAAGACCTTTACCCACATGGGGGGGTCTAGGTCCAGACTCAGCAGCATAAACTACAAGGTTCATGCCGCCAGATGGAGGGCAGCTGCCAGAACCTTGGCTGTGTGATCTGTTCTTCTAACACTGAGTGATACCTCAGCCAGCACCTAAAGAGATATGTGCTTCCTCCTGGCAGCGCTCCGCTGCTCAATATTAAAAAGGTTAACAGGTATTAACCTGGAATATTAATTTTTATAAAGTAATTAAGATATTCAATAAAGATTAATATTAAGAATTGGAAATTAAATAATATAAAATAGTTTTTAAT
Organism: Neoceratodus forsteri; assembly: GCA_016271365.2. Classification (NCBI taxonomy): domain Eukaryota; kingdom Metazoa; phylum Chordata; order Ceratodontiformes; family Ceratodontidae; genus Neoceratodus; species Neoceratodus forsteri. The sequence goes on from CM057458.1 coordinate 1,093,913,362, forward strand.
TAGAGTTTCCACTGGGCCAGTTTTATGACAGCCAGCTGCTGGGATCTTTGTGGTCAAGAGGTCAAGCCATTACAGATGCTAGGGATGCTTTTCCTCTAAGCAGACATTCACATAGTATATTTTTATAACACAAGTATTACACAATATAATTATTAGAGTGTTTATCATGTTACACTAGGATGCCTGACCATGGGTGTGGTCAGCAACGTCTGGATATGGCCTGTGATAGGGCAATGCCAGGTTGGAGGGGGTGGAGATAAGAAGATAACTGGACTACTGCTCTGAGTCCAGTCCTCTGTCTCTACTCATTGGATCACCCACCCACCCATCCCCTGGCATTCCAGGTACAGGCGTAGGCTCTGTAAGGACCCTTTTGACCCAATATGGGTGACCACATTAGGGATTGGGGAGTGAATTTTCCCACTTTTCACCTACAGGGGTTTTTACCAGGTTTTTCACCTCCCCCAAAAAGAGATGTAATGTTACAGACATAAGGAGAATGTATATCTTGGATATCAACATAGTAAAATAACCTAGTATTCAGATTTCTTAAACATTAGTAAAATAGAATATGGTAGATAGTAAGGAGTAGTCAGTAACAGTATTAGGCCCTGTCCACACTACCACTCTGTAACATTACAGAGGGCCCAAACCGTTACTGCAATGGTTTGCGTTTACACCTGTAACGTTACAGAAGGCGTTTTCGTAACCATTGTTGAAACCACATATGAGGTGGTTTCAACATTGGTTATGAAACTGGTTATGCCTTGGTACCATTACCAGGCGTGAGTGTGGATGCGGGCACTGGTCCCCACAGCAGCGCGAGCTGCATTGTGGGATCGGGTGCCACGGTAATGGTCGCCCGTTTCCTGAATTGTGGACCGGCAGTGCCAATCCCGTAACGGTCACAGTGGCAGTGTGGACACAATGCACTGCTCCCTAGTTGTAACGGTTTCTATCTGTTATGGGGTCTGAGGGGTGCAGTGTGGATGGGGCCTTAGAGTAATTCAAAAATATGAAGTGGTGTTGCAAAACCATCGCAGTCAGGTGGTGGGGTGGCATGGGAGGAGTACATGAGGGAGATAGCGGGCAAGTAGGGGATAATGCCAGTTATTGTGAAGGTTTCAGGGCCCCTGGTTGGCATGGGGATGGGGGATGACAAGGCCAGTACCTACATTGGGGGGGGTCAAGGTCCAGCCTAAGCAGCATAGACTCTAAGGTCAGTGCCACCAGAACCTTGGCCATGTGACCTGCTCTGCTACCACTGAGGGATACCTCAGCCAGCACTGGAAGGGATTTCGCAGGTTGATGAGTGGTGCAGGGGCCTGAGGTATGCACTTTCTCCAGGCAGGGCCCTGCTGCTCAATGTTAAAAAGGTTAACAGGTATTAATCTGGAATATTAATTTTATAAGGTAATTAATGATATTCAATACAGATTAATATTAACAAATGGAAATTAAATAAAGCCATGGCTGTGGCCATTTTTCTCCAAGATCTGTGTGTATCGTCTTGGCGCGGGGATTGGGGGCTGACTGGACAAAACTGCACATCTGTGAGTACAGCATCTTCAGACTGTGTGAGTACATCAAGTAGCAAATGCAGCTCACATTAGCTGTGCTGAAAGTATAACTAAAAATTCAAGATTGAAAAGGCTGAATGATCAAAAAAATGTTTGAACAGATAGTAACAGTCCTTTTGCAGGCAGAGCCTTTTTTGTTGTTATTCCTTCAGGCTGGTGGAGTCTATAAAGTCAGGCCACATTTCTTCCAAGTAAACTAAACTTCTGAGGGAAGAATTAATAATCAGAGAAAGCTGTTGTTTGATGTAAAACTGCTGAGCGGGGGAGGGGTGGTAGCCTTATTAGCAAGCCCTGTTGACCCCGCAGCTAAACTTGGAAGTTGTTAGTTTGCAGAAATAATAATTGAGCAGGTTATTTCTCACTTGACCTGAGCACTGTTGTCCCAAAAATAATTTATAGTACTTAATTCTGCTTCCAGCTAATTACTTCAAGTTAACAAGCAAAACCACCACACACATGCCAATAATGCACTTCCTGTCCCTGCTATTTATCATAGGAGCAGTGTGTGTGTGTGTGTGTGTGTGTGTGTGTGTGTGTGTGTGTGTGTGTGTGTGTGTGTGTGTCTGTTGTTTTGGAAATACATCTGGTAGCTGAATCTTCCTAAGTTGCCTTGCAGAGAGCAGCTGCAGTTCTTTACATCCTGGTTCACAGAGTCTGGTGCTAGTTAACTAACCCAGTGTACTAGAAATACCAGCAAGGTGCACACAGAGCACAAATGTGCCTTAGGAATTACAAATAAATGCATGGTTTAAGACATATGGCTTTTCTTTGAAGAAGGATCCTAGTAATCTCTATATGGACTAACTACTATATAATGCTTTATGGACTTTTGGTGCTGGTATAATACAAGTAACAATGTATCCACTGTGGCCTGGGTTGTTTTCAAAGCTAATTTGAGATGTATTATCCCCCACTTTTTTTGCTAGTGATACAGGTCCCCTTAAATCTATATTACTATAGCAATACAATTTTAAGGGGACCTGCATCTAAGGGAGCCGTGATGCCTTGATCCACCACCCCTAGATGAAGTCTTAAAGGTTAAGTGCCAGGGCAGTCTGTGCTATTCGGTCATGCTATGCGCAGCATAATAAACTCAGGCAGTAACATTTATCCATTTGTTTTGATTCCCAGTGTTCTGTTTTTTGTTCTTCATTTTGCAGCTCTTTATACTCCTATGTATACCTCACATTTAGAACCCCTACATTGTCCCACAGTGAGCAGTCAGGTAAGCAGTGCCCTGAACTTCTTCCTGCCTGGCTGCCTCACTTGAAATGCATCTTTCCCATTCACGTCAAAGAGAAAGTGTGGTAAAAAAGTTTAAAAAAGGTGTTTTGTTTGTGATTCATAACTTTTTTTGGTTTTTAATAATGTCACCTAGGTTTTTCTGTCAAGGGCTCCCCACCCATCCTCAAGAACTCTATGGTTGTCAGCTTTTAAATTACCCCCAAAAAAAAAAGTGTTTGCAATGTGTGAGCCTGAGGGGAGTTCATGAAGGTGGTGGGAAAACACTTGATAGAAAAAAAACTGTTATTCATGATAGAAAAAAAAATGTGGGACTTTGAATTGTACTGCACTTTCTCAATGAAATGAATGGGAAAGGTGCATGCTGTTGCCCAGCTGCCCACAGTGGGATGAGTATATCGTATAATTGCTGCTTGTTGAGTGGGACTGTAAGTGGGGTGAGGAAGGGGTGAGTGGAAGGGATTGTGAGTATAAGTTTGGAGATTATTTTACTGCTTTTCTGACTGAACTTAACACCTATTATACACATAGATGTAGTTTAGTAGCTGTATTGGTCCTTGTAAGAACAGAACCAGAGCAAATGGTTTGATACCGTTTATTGGACCAACATAGCTTTTACAAAAAGTGTCTAAGATTTCTAACCAACCAAGTCCTTCTTCAGAAGTTTATGACCATAAAACATGGAAGATATTAAACCATTTGCTTCTGGACCCATTATACAAGCATTCTTGATGAAAGTTATACTTCTCTACTTAAACTAATGCTGTATGATGACCACACTATTTGTCATGTGGCAGTGATCTATATATATATATATATCTATATATAGATATATATATATATATATCATATATAGATAGATATATATATATATATAGATATATATATATATATCTATCTATATATAGATATATATATATATATATATATATATATATATATATATATATCTATATATAGATATATATATATATATATATCTATATATATGTATATATATATATATATATATAATATATATATATAGTCATCTCCTCACTGGCAAACATGAATACTCTGTTACTTGCATTACTTGTATTACCGCTTGCAAACAAAATGAAAAGAAAGAGGAGACATTACTTTCTATGCCCCTGACACATTGTGAGGGCATGTGTGATTTTATATTTCTTTGAAACTTGGCTTCCCGACCAAATGCCCTTTGGGGTAACCATTGCCTCAGTGCTTGCACGCAGAGGTTCTTTGTCTTTTAAATTGTTTTTTGTTTTAATTGGGTTCACCACAACATAACCTAGATAGACCATCTTAGGGTAGCTGGTTCATTCCACTGGGGTGTCAAAAAGATGAGGCATACTGATGAGTCCTGGTAGGACAAAACACGTTTCTATGTCTTCTGTTGGCACCCTTTGCAAACTGTGTGAGAGGTCTTTCGGCACCATGCATTTCTGCTTAAAGTTGAACCACCATAATATTCTGTGGTGATTTGCATATGCAGCCCATGATGCTTTGCATTGTGGGGGCATGTGTGATTTTGTATTTCTTTGAAACTTGGCTTCCCGGTCAAATGCCCTTTGGGGTAACCATTGCCTCAGTGCTTGCGCACAGAGGTTCTTTGTCTATTACTTTCTATGTGTTCACATTATCACTTCCAAATGGATTTCCCTCTGTTCATTACTTTTATTTATTACCGTGTTTCTTCTAATTTCTGTACCTATACTTGGTAACTAACCAGTGTGAATAAGTTCCATATACAGTAAATACTTTTTTTGTTTCCTTGCATGTCCACAAGAAACATCTTGGGGTTGCTTCACAGAATGACATTTCAGAGGTGTGTCAGGGACTAGCCCAATGCAAAGCAATCTACAGTGGGCTTGTCCCTGACAGACCAATGACCACCGAAGCCGAGTGTGATGGTGGTCGGAATTTCACAGCTGGAAGCATCCTGTACTTGAAAGAAATGAAGAGCTCCAATGAGAACACTTTACTCCTTTTATTTGCATAACACCAGCTGGCAAACAGCAGAGCGCATGACTTATCTTTGTGATGTGCAACACAAATCCCCCTCTGGATTGTAAATCCCAGCTGCAAACAAGCCAGACTGTGATCAGACCACTGCGCCATTCTCACAGAAATCAACACCAGTTTCCAGAATGAAATACAAAAGCCAGGGCATAGTATCACTGTCAGCAGTGAACAATCAGCAGCCCTCCTCCATTCGCCCATGGCAGCACAAACCACTAACCATCAGCCCACCCATTCCTTGACAGCCTTCAAACCATTCACAGGACAATGTAAATCCAAGAGCCACCAAAGTGTACAAACACATCACCACATGGACCCAACACCTGTGACACAAACAAGCAAGGCTGCAGCCAGGGTTGCCATGTCATCTACCCCATTTGAAACCAACAGGATCTTATTGCATGATACACCACAGTACAGCCAAAGTATGTCTACAAGCAGGTGGCTCACAGTCACAAACACCTACCCAGACAGCCACCGCAGTAGCAACAATCAAGCTTCTCCTGATTTGTATACCAACTCTGCAAATATAGCATACATAAGAAACTGTTGGTGGAGATACAAGCTACCTTAGAATTATCTACTTAGGGCCCCTTACCCAATTAACTAGATCACCGGGAAGTTAGCCGAGTAACCCTCTGACTCCTGTAGTGCCTGTGATGACAGACTGCTGTGAACTCAAATAAACCTCCTCCATGTCCCCTTCTGCCCCACAAAAAGCCTTCTACATAACAGAAAAGCACAACATTCTTACGGGTGGTGGACGTGCTTGCCAGCCCTCTCCTCTAATAAGATCAAAGCAGTAGGTGCTGCACCACCATCCCAAAAGCAGTTATACCAGCTACCACATCACCTACAGAAAGCGAGGGAGAAGTGATGCACCGAGGGATAGCAGATTGCCAACATTCAGTCAATCACTCTCTAGTGTAGCTGATTACTAGGCACTTTCTTCTTTAAATTTAGAGGAAGCCCTGGCTATGTCTCCAGGTTTGGTATGATAAGATGGTGTGCATGCTGTCTGTTGCATCGATGCTTAAGAGGATTGGTGACAGCATTAGAGATAAAGATTAAAGAAAACATGGTTATTGATTTGTGAAAAAAATAGACATCAACGTTTTTTAGTTGTAAATAATGGATGCCATCATTTCTGCCCTTCATATAGATGTTGTGATGTTAAGTCAATTTTTTTTTCACAAATTGATAATCATGTATTTTTTTTTTAAATATAGCCAGGGCTTCGCCTAAATTTAAAGAAGAAAGTGCCTAATGATCAGCGACACTTGAGAAAATTTACAAGATTGCATTGGTTGTCAGTCAATAAATGTTGATGCAGACTGTCTGAAATGCCTTTTACTTTAAGAATTGCAATAATGGATTTTAAGCAATGTTACAGTCCCTTGTAGCCATTAAATTCATAACTGAGTCAAGTCAAAGTATTAGTCCAATAGGTGCACAGCCATACTAAGGCTTAGTTCAAACATTAGATGCATAAAAATGAAAAAGAAATGGATGCAAGGCAGACCTTATCTTTTATATCGGGTTCTGGATCACTCCACCACACACACACACACACACACACACAAACATATACTGAATTTTGTAAATGACATTTGTTTCATGTGAGAAGGCAGTAAGGAGGACTGGGGGTGGAACTGGGATGTACAGGAATAGGCATCGCCAGTAGAAAATAAAAAGTTGTTATCCCTCTGCGCAGGCAGTTGGCGAGACCCCATCTGGAGTACTGCATGCAGTTCTGGAGACCCTATCTTTGCAAGGACATAGACAGGATGGAGGCAGTCCAGAGGAGGGAACTAAAATGTTGCAGGGTCTGCACCTGAAGTCATACGAAGAGAGACTAAAGAAGCTTAATATGTATACCCTCGAGGATAGGAGGGAGAGGGGGGACATGACAGAAACTTCTAAGTACCTCAAGTGATTCAACAAAGTCCAGGAGAATAGCATCTTTTAGAAAAACAGATGCACAAGAATAAGGGAGCACAATTTGAAGATGTAGGGGGGATAGCTCAGGGGCAATGTGAGGAAGCATTTTTTCATGGAGATGGTGGTGGACACATGGAACAGCCTTCCTGAGGAGGTTGTATGGTCAAAAACAGTGTTGGAATTCAAGAATGCCTAGGACAGACATAAGGCAATTCTGGGTGGGGGGTAGGAAGAAGTAGGTTGCTGGTTAATAAGATCTGCAGCTTATCCAGTAGGTAGGGAAATGGGCAGATTGGGTGGGCCAAGCAGTCCTAATCTGCCATCAAAGGTTATGTTTCTATGTTTCATTGCTTCAGTCTCAGCTCTGAACTTTAAAGTAATTATGTGAGCTTTCGCAGATGTTTTTTTCACGTAGTATGCCATTGCCTCCCATGCCCTAGATGCTGAAGCTACAATTTGGCTAAAAAAAAAAAAACTGTCATAGTTATTTGTATGTTGATCGCGAACATGCACAAGAAACATATTGTGGCAGCTTTCCAGAAGCAAGTTGTGGAGGCGGGCACTGTTGTGGCCAATGCTCCCACAGCCTGTAAAGGCTTGGCCAGCTTTCCCCAATGCTGTGACATGCTGCTGCGGACACTAGTTCAGCCAGTGTGCCACAACCTTGAATGGTTTCAGCTGCTGCAATCAGGGGCCTCCTTGTCATTGCAGTGTCAGCATTTCACTGCAATGAGGAAGCGACCCGTCATTGCTGGGCGGAACATTGCAACTATAATATTGATTGTGAACATGGCGGCACCTTGCTGTGGTGTTCACAAACAATATTCATCCAGCCTCAGTGCTGAGGGGGTACCCAATTCCCCTTGGCAGCATGTGACCGTCCCCGTAGCAGCATGTTTTTGCTTACAGGGGCCCCAATCCCTGTCAGCTTCCATCCCCAGTGCTAGTTGACTTGACGATGGGGGAGCCCACTCCCTGTGGGCATTATGTCCCCCCTCCCTGTTTGATGTACCGACCCACTCCCCGTCGGCATCAGGTCCCCCCCGAAAGAGTAGCGGGAGAGTTGTGCCAAGGGTGCCCAATCCCCCGTTGGTTGCACACCCCCACAAAACATTCAGGTGGCATGCTGGGAACACACACCAGTGTGCCCAGTGCCCCAGTAAGGAAAAAAATGTCCCGCAATTTTTTTTAAACCTGTAAAAAAAATGGTCCCTTGCGGTCACCCCTGCCCCCCAACCCGCGCCACCCACTGTGCACCCTGCCTCCCCACCCCCCAATCCATACTTACCTCCAGAGTCTGGCACAATGATCTTCGGTGGACCGGGAACACGTCTGCACTCTTCAAAGCCAACCACGAAGTGAAGAAATGCCGGTAAGCTATATAATGGAATGAATATGACTTTTTCAACTTTGATGCATATCTCAGGCATTTTTTGGAATTTTGACACCAAATTTTCAACATGGGGTTTTTGGGACCCCTCCTCATGAATTCTGCCACTGTCATGGTGTTATTCAGCCCCAAAAGGTGATTTTGCGGTCACTGCACAGAATCCCTTTTAGGACTGATTAATGAAATGACAGTGCCAGTGTTCATGAGGTGGGCTCTCAAAAAGCCTATGTTGCAAATTAGGTGGAAAAAAGCCAAAAAATGACTGTTTTACAAGCATGCATTGTGCAGTTGCTATGCACACTCGTAACTTCGTGAATTTGCAATATTTTCATGCCAGATTTTCAAAATTGTCATTTTTTCACACTCCTTGTGAACAGTACAGCTGTCATGTTTCACATCTTGGCCGTAATGTGTTTTCACTTGTTGAGGGAAATCAGTGTTCGGGACAGATTAAGGAAATGACAGTGACACTGTTCATGAGCAGAGGTCCTAAAATGCCTATGTTAAAAATTTGGTGACGATACTCCATAAAATGACTGTGCTAAATGTGTGCTTTGTGCAGTTTGCACGCACACTTGTAACTTCACAAATTAATATTTTCACTCCAGATTTTCAACACTGCCATTTTTCATACCTCCTTATGAACAGTACAGCTGTCATTTTTCACATCCTGGCCGAAATGTGTTTTCACGCTTCCAGCACAGAATACCGCAGTCGTTGTCGGAAATCAGTGTCTGGGACAGATTAGGATTGAGTGAGTGAGAGAGGGGAGGAGTGACAGAGCTCAACTGAGCTCTGTCAGGACTGCTGCAGATTTCTTTGTGGGCAGAAAAAGACAGCAATGCACGCAGGAGCCCAGTACAAAAGGGCAGCCTGCAGCAGTGGGACAAACAGAATGATTGACTGGGGGGGTGAGCGAGCTCAATGGAGGTCTGTAGTGACTGCTGTGGATTTCTATGTGGGCAGAAAAGGGCGGCAATGCAGGCAGAAGCCCAGTACAAAAGGGAAGCCTTCAGTGCCAGCAGAAACGGAATGAGCGAGTTAGAGAAGGGGAGTAACTGAGGTCAATAGAGCTCTGTTGGACTGCTGCAGATTTCTTTGTGGGCAGAAAAAGGTGCCAATGCAGGAAGAAGCCCAGTATAAAAGGGCAGCCTGCAGCGCCGGGAGAAACAGAATGTGCGTGTGAGAGAGGGGGAGTGAGTGAGCTCAACAGAGCTCTATCAGGACTGCTGCAGATTTCTTTGTGGGCCGAAAAAGGCACCAACAGAGGCAGGAGCCCACTACAAAATGGCAGCCTACAGCACCAGGAGAGACAGAATGAGCGAGTGATACAGGGGGGGGGTGAGCGACCTTAATGGAGCTCTGTTGGGACAGCTGCAGATTTCTGTGTGGGCTGAAAAAGATACCAATGCAGGCAGAAGCCCAGTACAAACGGGCAGCCTGCAGCGTCGGGAAAAGCACAATGAGTGAGTGGGAGTGGGGGAGTGAGCGAACTCAACGGAGCTCTACTGTGACTGCTATGGATTTCTTTGTGGGCACAAAAAGGCAGCAATGCAGGCAGGAGCCCAGGATAAAAGATCAGTCGCAGCACTGGCATTAATGGAACAAGCGAGTGAGAGAGGGGGAGAGAGCAAGCTCAACGGACCTGTGTCAGGACTGCTGCATATTTCTTTGTGGGCAGAAAAAGCCACCAACAGAGGCAGGAGCCCAGTACAAAAGGGCAGCCTGGAGAAACAGAATGAGTGAGTGAGAGAGGGGGAGTGAGCCACCTCAACGGAGCTCTGTCAGGACAGCTGCAGATTTCTTTGTTGGCAGAAAAATGTGCCAATGCAGGCAGGAGCCCAGTACAAAAGAGCAGCCTGCAGCACTGGGAGAAACAGAACGAGTGAGTGAGAGAGAGGCAGTGAACGAGCTCAACGGACCACAGGCAATCAAGATTTGGCATTGACAAATGCTTGTTATTTATATTTTATCAGCACTGTATCCTCCAGTTTTCTGTGTGCAGTTACATGCCCAGAATGATGTAATGCAAGGGAACTGTCAATGATTTACATACAACACCAAGGAATTCTGGGTAAGTTATCATGTTGCTGTAAATGTTACTCAGATGTGCAATCCCTTATTTTGATGGTGGTGACTGCACCTAATATGTAGATGTCCATAGCAAGGCATTGTGGGTACAATAAGATGCTGTTTTTTTAGTTCCTTTACTGTGAGGTGTAGTCTCAAATCTCTGTAGTGGCTTCAACAATAAAAGCTCTCATATGTTTATTTACCAAACAAGGCATTGTGCATATAGTATATAGTTGACAAGAGTTCTATACTGGTAGGTGTAGTCTCCTATGTTGGTAGTAAATAATGTCTGCCATGGCAAGACTGACCAACAGAGGTATCTGTTTCAAACCAGTGCATACAGTATAAACTTTGTTTGCCTTGCATGATATCACGCATGGGGGCTTCAGCACTGAGAAGAAAAAAGGGTTGGGTTATGCAAATGAAGCAGAGCAAGATATAAAAGCATTTATTTTATGGAAAACAGCACTTTTTGGCAGTTTGAATGGTAGCAGATTGATGCACAACTCCTGCAGGTTACTACAGGTTATTAATCCCATTTACTATGGCAAAGTTCACAAAATCACTTTAAAATAACATTGGAACCAGATACAACTTGACTTGTATAGAAAAACAACAGATATTTATTTGTTATTTATTTATTTAGTTTTTGATTACCAGGTAAGTGCACTAGACAAGAGTATTGCCTATATTCAGGCACGACCCAGGAGAGCTACACAACAGAGAAGCAGGTACAAACAGAAGTAACATTGTTCATGGTGCGGTATGAGGGAGCACAAAAAACAGCAATGTTTGCAGACTAGAGCAGGCCATTAAATGCCACAGATATCTGTAATAGTACATCAGCAACAGTAAAGCAAAAGCAGTCAAAGGCATGAAGATCCCTGTAGTCTGTTCCCCTTATTAGATGTGTAGTTGGACACAGTTTTGACTTGCAGCGAAGATTGCAAATGTTCTCTTTGAAGGTCTACCAGCTCTGGCACACAAAACAAAAGAGATGCCTTTCTCACAATATAAGTTTAGCAATGTGTTAAGAGCCTGCAGCTCCCAACCCTAGCAATTCCATGGGGGTTAAACTAACATATTTACTCCCTGCTCCCTACTGTGACATAACAGTAACTTTACACCTGTTTTGCTTGTTCAGGGGCACTAAATGTTTGAAGTGTCCTGTGCTAGCACCTCCACCAAACAGCTGTATGTGCTGCAGCAATGGAGATAGCATAAGAAGCCAGGCTAGCAAATTATAAAAGTAAGGCCACATAGCCCATTTCATCTTGCTAGCCTGACTTTTCTGGGTTTTTTATTGGGTTGTGTATGACTGTTGTGAGATGTGTTACTGTCTCGGGACTCGATTGGACTTGCTTTTCAGTTGCCGCAACACATCTGCTAGTTTTTGTATTGAATCTAAGCTGCCACACTCTTGACCACTCCTCCAACTTGCCTAGGTCTCTTCTCATCTTTTCCAGCCCATCTGGAGTGTCCACCGTATTGCAGGTCTTGGTGTCATCTGCAAAGAGACTTCCCTTCAAGACCCTCTGCAATGTCACTGCTGAAGACATTGAACAGGATCAAAACTGTATTACACCCCTGCCACACACACCATCTAAGGAAACATTCGGCATTGACAAATGCTTGTTCTAAGAGTCTGCTCTTTTTTTCTTTACAGGTTTCCTTCACATCACCATATCTGGTACATAAATGAAATATGAGCTTACTTGACCTGCACTCATTTCCAGTCTTAATGTATTTAGATTTACAAAACCTTTTCTATCAATGCCATCTACAAAAATAATCACCAGAGAATTACCTGTTACATCATTTAGCTTTATAAAGATTTAGAGACAAAACAAAACGCATGTTATGCTATTTTCTATGCGAAGAAATATTTCTGTAATGAACTTCTTTAATTTTACCTGTTAAATCCTTTAGCTTCATAAAGATTCTGAGACAAAGCAAAAAGTACTTTATGCTATTTTCAATGTGCAGAAATATTTCTGTAACAAACTTCTTTAATTAAAAAGAATAATTATGCATTCCACTTTGCTGTGTTTTTATCACTGCTTCCTGTGCTTTGAATGCTTAAATCTTTGTTTCTATCTCATTACTTCCCTTTTTTGTAAGTCTCCCATTCCATACTAAAGACCCATATTCAAGTATTGCTCTGTCCACTGTACAATAAAATACATCAAATCTTCCTAAGTAACTTATTAACTTTTTTTAAACAACTTTTTAGAGTTGGTATATAAATGGTAGATATGAAGTAAAAATTACATAATTTGATGTTGTGAGCCTGAGAGATCAAGAAAGGAGTACCAAAGAAAGACTATAATAACACAAACATATGGTAATTCTGAGTAACATTTGTTTTTATTAAACACTGTTTTGATTGACTACTAGTACTTCCTACTCCCATTATGAGATAGTAGTAATTTCTACCAGCACATATGAAACAACATATTTAATAAAAAAAATCTTCTAAAATAGTTTGAATTTGAAATTCTGTTTAACATCCCCACCTTTTAGTCACCATAAACTCATGTAAAAGTGACACTCACTGGTGGAACAGGGTAAATGCAGCTATTTCATGCCGTTAATTGGTAATGTGCCACATTATTTTTCAAGCACTCAAATGAAGTGGGTGCAACTCAGAGAAATTATCTTTGTGTTCATGGTTATTTGATCAATATTTTGCAGGTTCATAATAACGCAACATGTACATATTATGCCCAAAATGTTGCCATGTACTTCATTTTCACTAGATGATACTAGAACAGGCTGAATTTCTAAATTTCTGATTTTGGTCTTGTCCTTTCGTGTGTGCATCCTTTGTGTGTGATCTCCTTAAAGAATTCTGCCTTTGTCCTGTGGTTAGTTAAGCCACTATACCTTTGCACTGTTGACATTACAGATTTTGTCTCATATATGTTTGAAATCAGACATGGTGCATGATGTATAAATGGTTTGAGAAATATCAAATTCAGGCAGAATGGTAATTCTTCTTGCCAAATACTTTTTTTAATTGTTTGATTAAATCCATGGCATTCTGAAGGCGTTTTAGTTTAAACCGAGGATTTTTTTTTTGAGGTTTACATACATTGAGGATTAATTTTACACAGTCTGCAGAAAACTAATTTGTGGTTTCTGCAAACTGTTGTGCACCAATCATCTTTTTATGTAAACTATGAATTAGTATTGTAAAGTTTCAATAAAAAGTGTCAATCTGTTTACAGAATTTCAGGATTTACCTTCCGATGACATTCTGCCAAATTCCATCAGAAGTGGGATTTGAACATTCTGCACAGCTCTAAGGTTTCAGAAAATAGATTGCTTTTGTAGATGACATATATATTAGAAGTAATTTGGAGAGTAAAATATGTCATTTGCCATAATGTTAGGGGTAATGGCAAATGTGGAGCTTGATTATTTTTTCACAGTCTCTTGGAATAGACACTTTTATAGAGAGCTTTTTCATTATTAGTTAAAACAGAAATTCTGCTCCCATGGGTTTTTGGGAATCATAGGCAGCAGTACCCTGGGTGGAGAGTAATTGCTGTGTAGAGCTAAATGCCTGTAAATGGACTTGAGGAAACCAGTCTTATGAGGGTAGAAAAGGAGGGTCCAGAGGGAAGATGTGACACATGCCAGCAGGTCCTTTTGCTGGCCTATTTGGATAGCAACTAAGCTAGAAGTGATGTCCATTGTGCTGAAAACATGATTTGCAGAATCCTTGAATGTCGTTTCTAGATATGACAAATTTTCAAACACCTCCACAGTAAGTACTGAGATGAAATATTCATTTAACGCTCTTCTTGAAGAGGAATCACATGATATTGTCCTTTCCTTATGTTCAGTAATTAAGCAGTACCTCTCTTTTCTAATATGTTCTCTTTTCTCTTATAAAATGAAGGAATATTTTAATGCATCTCACCATGCTACTGTCTGTTTTCTAGTCTGATGCCCCTTTTAGGACTGCAGTGGGTGTAGCCCTTCAGTCCTTTTACGATCAGTGAGAAAATGGACTCCACATTCCTTCCAAAGATTGAAAGAATCTGGATTTGACTTTAAAAAAAATAACTCCCACAACTTCCCACTGTGCACTGTACTTCCCCTTTCCAGGCACTGCAGAATCCTCTCCAGGCTCATCACCCAGTCAAGATTATCCTTAGTGGTGCCATAGCTCACTATGTAAACTCCTCCTCCCTTCCTTCCCCTCTACCAATTTTTTTCAGCATAAAGACCAGGGTATCCAGTCCACTTCCTTCCTTTGTTGATCTGATTGTGTTGTGCGGTGTTTGAAGTTGCCATTGAGAGCCTGCCCCCTTCCCACCTGTCCTGTTGTTCTTACCAGCTGCTGTCAGCATCACCACTGTTTTTCAGTGTGTCAGATATGTAGAAACTTCAAACTGGTATAGTTTAAATTTGTTACTAGTCAGGAATCTAAAACTTCATTTCTCAGTTGCAGGCCTAGAGTTACTATACTTTACCTGATTATTAAATGTTGTAGCTATAAAGCTTTTTAAGTAGGATTTAGAACGATTTTCCTGAGGGAGTTACATCAGCTAATGTTCACTTGTCCGTTTACTGTGGTGGCAGGTGTGCAGTCCTTTAGTTGAAGTAGAAACAACAGAACCAAAGGTCCTTTTTCAGGTTCAACTTGTGCTAACAACATGGCAAACATTAAATACAGACAAAGTACATTAATAAACAATACAAAACATAGTGATAAATAACATAAAAATATATCATATACAATGTGAGAATGTGTTTTTCATTAATGTGGCTTTATCCTAACAAAAGTTATTTGGCTAAAAGGAAATTGTAACAATGAAGTACAATACTCATGGAAAATCCCTGGAATGTGATAAACAAGGTGCAGTAATAAAATGTCACAAATATGCAATTCAGTTACAGCCATTGGACAAAGGTAATAGTGTGCAATCAGTATCAAAGATGCTTGGTCAAGGGGGGGGGGGGGGGTGTAACTTATCTGCTCTCTAAACCTCCTAGAATATTTTGCATCAGTACACTCTAAAACCCACCTTACATATGGCACTTGTATAATAGTACAACAGGGCAACCATCGTTGATTCACGTGGTACCCTGATTTTTGCAGGACGGTGTAGTATTTGCTGAGAAATCATCAAATGAAGCTGACTGCATCTTACATTCCCTCTGGCAGGACAAAATGGCAATAGGCAATAGCTGCTGTATTCCGGCGGCCCTATGAGAGAGCAAGGGGATGCTTGAACAGCTAATGAAGAAGATAATTAATCTTGATCTCACAGCACAATGGACTAATGCAGATATTGTGCAGTTGGCCAACAGGATTAATGTGTCAAAGCAGAGGAGTGCCCTCACTGAAGATACCTCCGAACAAATGACTACTCATGTCAGGGAACAGGATGAAGGGATATGCCTTTTGTGGTTGAATTTCTGGAAAACCACAGCCAGAAGAACAACCTCCATTTCATGAGTTTTCCTGAAGGCTGCAAGGGTCAGAATTCAATTGCATTTCTACAGAAAGCACTGATGGACATATTTAGCCAGGATTGCCCACTTAATATTGAAATTAACCAAGAACATTGATCTCTCCCTCCCCCCAAAAAACTGGGACAGTGACCCTGACATCAACAGTTATGATTCCTCAGGTATGGTGATCAGAAATACATCACAAAGTTGGTCAGGCAAAGGGGATCACTAACTTGGAAAGGGCATGCCATAAAAATCTCTTTGAAACTTGCTAATCACTGCAGAGCATACACTCTGGTAAGATGAGTCTGGACAGCCCTGGGAAACCCCTACACCATCAAGTATCCTTCAGCATTACTAAAAATAGAGTTACAGAGTAGTTTGAGGCACAGGAGCCTGCTGAAGCCTTCATCAAAAATACCTGGTCACAAACTGGCTGCACAAAATACTGGCCCAAACCCTGACCAAGGCAAGGTGGTTCCCTTGTATAGGACTTGGACACTACACCAGAGTACAGCTGCAGGAATCACCCTGGCACATCCTATGCCCCCCCCCACTGCAACCCATACTTGATCCAGCAAACCACTGACTCCCAGTGGTGCACCATAAATGACACAACAACCAAAAGAAAATTAAAAAAGACCCACCCACCAGACAATGGAGTAGAAGCAGGAGTTGTAGACATAGAAAAGACTCACCTGCTTCATCCAGCAAAATCTCTCCTTTTCTAGGCTCAAAAATGTTTGCTCCACTACTTGATGCCCCTTCGAAAGGGGTGCACCAGCTGGCATCTACTCAAAACCACCTCTCTTGTCCAGAACCTATAAACAGGTCGCAGTTGTAGGCAGATACTGTTAGCTTGGTGGTGGCTGTTACCAACCTTTCCTCAAATGAATCTTCCATCCCTAAGGAGCATGAACTACCAGCCAAATCCAACAATCCTGGAACTATCTCTCCTGCAGCTACCACCAATGCTCCACCCTGAACAGCTTGGCTTTGCAGACTTTCTAAAAGATAGACTAACACAGTACTGATGTGCTCTCTCAATAGGTCCATCAGTACTCTGCTGCAATTAAGTGTGAGGACACTCTTAAAAGGGCTGTGACCTGATAGTATCCTTTTACAGTTATTAACACTGTGCACTAACCTATTTATTTGGCCCCTGCAGGTTGGACATATGCTGGACTTTTTATTGCTAATTTAAGATGTTCTGTGTTGGTTGTTGGGGGCAGGAGGATGCTTACTGGCCATCAGATGGCATGTTTCTAGTCATGTGAAAATCATAAAGTATTGGGGTAGGATGAGTGAAACTTCCAGTTACCACAGAGTCAGGACAGCAAGTATAACATTAAATGCTATTCATAAATATTGGAGGTATGTGGTTAATGACTCCCCCCCCCACAGCCATACAATAACAATATTTCATGGTCATCTAGTGCAAGGAAATTCTCCTAACTGTGGTTTTCCCTAAAGTCCAATGTTTCTTGATGTTCACACATTGCCAACATTGACAAAATTATTGACAGTTATGGGGTTTATGAGGGTGGACTTTGAGTGGAAATGGTGTCTGTCCTCACAGAAATTTCCTATGCTTTGTCCATCAGCCTGCCCTGCAGGAGCACAATATTCTTGCCTCAGAGTGCTCCCCTCTTGATAATGAATCTATGTTCTTGTGAGGAAGCCACCATGCACCAATCTGAACCGCTCGCACTTGGCTTGAAACATGTTGTGCAGCAGTGTGATTGGGCGGGAGGGGGAGCAGACTGGAAAGACACTCTGGAGTCAGACACCTTTCTCTTTCAGTAATACACAACACCACTGTAAAGCCACTGAGCAAAGCCCCTACTCCCTGAGCTGTGCACATGATGTGTTGGTTTCACCAAGATGAGTGTGGGGACAGAAGAGTACCACTGAGCAGAATAACCTGAGCTGTACTGACTGAATGGGGCAAATGGGGGGGGTAGATAGTATATAACTTTGGCAGACTAGATGGACCTTACAATCCCCTTCTGCTGTCATCTTCTACTTTACTGTGTTTCTATGAGAACTGCTGAATGGGGGTTCTGCCATTTGATGGGTACAGCATGTGGCTAGCTGTGCATTAAGTTGAACATGTTGCCCTGATGGTACATTGGCAGGGCCATGGATATGGTGATCACACCATGCATGCAGTGATCCATGTGCTGACAAGAACACAGCAGTCAGGATATAATCCTAATGAACATTACAGGGTTACTGCCCTAATGTCTCTTCTCCAGTACCACCAGTGTGACAGATGGGTCCATACATGAGAGCTACCTGCTGCAGCTCTGGCATCCAGGAGAAATGAGTGCTTCCTCAACTCAGTTCAGAGCCTGACCTGATAACCCACTTGACTTATGGACTGTTGCCGCTAGCCAGTCAGAGCATCTATGATACAGCAGCCCAGACTACTGTCTTAATGCATGGAGCACCAGTATGGTCATTGTTATACCTGACTAAATGCATTCATTTTGCCCTCACCTCCTTTTCATTAAATACCTCATCCCTCAGCCCCACCATAGGGTAATATACTATCTGGTAGATGGAGTTTAGATATAGCTGGCACAGGGAACTCCCAAAGTATGTGCAGTCACTGGACACAGCAAAATACATTGAGAGAGACAGAAGCCCATTGGCATACCAGAGGGGCTGTTCCACCAGCTCTGCACACAGCTTTGTCACCGCATTAGACATCACATATTCATACAAATCCAAGGAGCAGCCAACTAGGGAATCTGTTACCTCACTCACACCCCCTTGATACTGCATAGGTATAAAATAACACCCCAAGGTGGATTTTTTACAGCCTTTACAAAAGGAGAGTGAGTTTTTTTAGTTGAGTCCCACCCACTAGCTATTGGTACTTAGGTGGTAAGAACACCTGTGGGATTCAAGCTGATTGACTTTTATCGGAAAGGAACCTGCCATCAAGCTCTTTGTGAGAGAATGGGGGTGGGTGAGCAATTCAGGGCCCAGTTTCCATCCCAGCACTGGATGGTGTGAGGTGCAGAGGGAATACTGAGGAGCCTGGTGTTCCTGATTAACTGCAAGTTGCATTCAGAAGTGACGCTGTGAACGGAGAGACACATAAATGGTCAGTTGGTAAGTAGCAGTATGGTAACTTGGCTCCTAAGGTGGTGATGGTGGGGATGGATGGGTGGCAATGGCACCTACAATGAGGGGCACAGGGCAGTGTGGGGAACAGCTAATGTGGAATCCTGTTTTTATGTGATACTGTACAGCACAATGATGGAAAAATGTGGCTGTGTCAGTAATTCTGTCTTCATCTGGTGTGCATTATGATCCCCCATTCCGTGTACCCTTTACCTTCAGAGCTGAGACCGGAATTCACCAAACTTGTACTAGATGGGGTATCAGCCATCAACAACTTAAGTTTTACTGTTATCAACAGGAGTAACAGACCATAAGTTGAAAGTTACTTATTATAAATTCCTGTAAATTAGCACAACCTTAATTAGCAGTATTTTTTTTTTTGGGGGGGGGATAACCTGTGTATTTTGATGCTATGAATGTTACAGTATATTTTCAAGTTTTACTGTAAGTAATCAAGCAGGATGAATAGCAAGGGTGTGCTGTATAGTTTTGTTGTTTAGTTGGTTTTTATTTTAGTACATATATTCAGCATTGAGGACTTGTACATTAATCTAGAGATTATGTGCAAGTATTTTTGTCTTTTGCTGTAAATGTAAAGCCATTTATGATATGATCCACTACATTAATGTGGATGTAGTGTACTGTATACAGTAGTTACTGAACCCAATGGGAACATATGAGATCAATGCATATTAGAAATTACACAATGAATTGTAGAGTATAGCATAGTTACTGTGTACACATTGGTGCATATGTGACAAGTGTATGGCCAAAATTCATATTGCACTAGTAATACTTTGGGTTTGTTATCATGTGCACATAGCCTCTGCAGTGACATACTATGATACGGTGTTTGCATAGCCCCTGCCAAGCAAACTCATTCAGTTTCTTGGGCTGTCTGTTTATCTCAGTAACCGTGCCGTAAGGTCTAATGCATCCACTGCGATTTAACAACTCATTTAAGGTATATAGTACCTGCTCTCCAAAATGGAAAATGTTTGTGTACATACCTCTTTATCCTCATCACCGGAGATTGGGGGAAAAGATTCAAATATGGGGCACATCACCACCTTATCATGCTGACAGAAGCTCCAAAAATGGGAGTAATTTGTAAGCAAAAAATCCAAATGCCGGGCCTTAGTTAATCAGCTTTATATCAATATAAATTTATCTGGTATTATGTGTTCTATATAACATGGGAATCATTGCCATTACATCTGACTGAGGCCATGCTGAATGTTTAACTATGTGATTAAAGCAGGCTAACACAAATTTTGTAGAGCATGATACGATCATGCATCTTTAACAGTTAATTAGTACTAAATAGCATTTTCTCAGTATGCTAATGAAGCGAAAACATGGAATAAAAGGAAACAGAATAGCAGAGCTAAAAAGAAATGGCAATACTTCTGAAAAAAAAACACATTATATATGTACATATTATCTATTTAATATTGTTTGTAATAATTTGGTGTATCTTTTGTATTTCAAGGGGATTATAGTTGTTCAAATACATACTATATTACACGTATTCTTGATTACTTAATGGTCTTTTGTACACCTTTTTTACAACAGATGATTTTTATGGTCCATTGGCATTTTATTTTTTAACCAGGAGAGACGCACTAATCTGAAAGCTTGTTTACAGGTGTTACCCGGGAGCACATAGAAGTGTGAAGAATAGCTTAAAAGATGATGCACAACTTAGAATATTGAGAGTGAGCAGCTGTGACAACACTGACTGCAAATGTAAAAATTTCAAAAAATTTTCCTTTGCCACAGTGGACTGCATTCTGCCATCTTTATAGAAAATTGATTCCTTCACCCCTTCTTTCTGCTTAGCATTACCATTTTTAATCAGTTTACTGTTAGGAGTTATTTTTAAATTACACACTGTAATTTTGTTTGTTTGCGTCTTGCAGTAAATTTGATAAAACCCGTTGAGAAGCTTCACTTTGAGTGTTCACGTAGCATCCAGCACCTCGTGTGTGCATAAAACTCTTATTATACACTCTAAGCCATGCATTATTCTATACTGTGTTCACTCTGGGATACTGCATATAATGCTGCTTAGCAACAAGGGTCTGAGAAAAGGGAAAGCCTGTGTGCTATAGCATTGCTGGCATCATTTCTGAGTGTGTGAAAAGCGTATTCCTTTGTGACCTATGGGAAATCCTATTTATACTGTGGGACCCAGTCTTTTTGTTGTTGTTCCTTGAATGATGGGTAAAAGCTGTTGTGATGCAGCTGTTTTATTTACAAACTGTACCACAGACATTTTCAGATTCATGTTCCCCTGTGTACTGCTGTGAGTGAGTGGTTTTGTTCGTGAGGCAATAACTTTGACTTGTTGCCTCTGTTAGGGAGCCTGCAGAGTGAAGTCAGTGAACAGTCCAAGAATGTGAGGCCTGATCAACAGCTCCAGGGAAAATAACAGCCATTGTGGAGGTAACTGTAACATGTTATTCCACTGGAGGGACATCACAGGGAAAGGGTGCATAACACTTTATATTCACCCATGTAATTCATTCCTCCCAAGGTATAATTTTTATACCATGGCAATATAACAGTGGTGTCAATACAATGAGTTGGGACTTAAAAACATTTCTTAGAAACATTGACAATGTTGGCAGAAAAAAAACATAGGTCTGCATAGTCTACCCTGTAACTCTCTGTGCCACCCCTGGACCTATGGTCTGGATGGAGTTATACTCGCCCACCCCCAAGCCCAAGACACACACATTAGTTAATGCATTAGCAGCCCTGGTGGCTCTGCCAGTACTTGTTTCAAATAGGTGTGATGGAAAACTTATAGGTTCATAGCAGAGTACGAGTTCTAGTAAACAATGTTGCCTTTTGGTGAACTTGCCACCTGGTTGTCTTTAAAGGTGGAACTTACATTTTCTATCTCCCATATAATGGTCTATGCTTAAAGGTAGTAATATTATTGCTGTTAACTATGTGCTGTGGAAGTGTGTTCCAAATTGTAATTATCCTTTATGTAAAATAATTATTACATTTTTTAGTGAAGTTTCATTCTCCTATTAATTCGTGACTATGGGGTCTTGTTGTCTTAATTTCATTACACTTCACTAATCCAATTGTTTCCAGAATACTCTGATCTTGGATTTTCTTTGTATGTTAAGCATAAGTCCCCTCTAATTCTTCTATATTCTTTGGAATAAAGACCTAAATGCTTCAGTCTATCATTGCAGCTGTGATGTTGCAAACCTTTCATCTTTTTTGTTACTTTCCTTTGGACACCTTCATTCAGCTTTTTGCTTCTTATACAGTAGTTAGGGACACATAAAACTGTGAGCAGCATTCCAGGTGTGGATGAACCAGGCTGCTATACAAAGGAATAATTAATTATTTTTCTTTTTTTTTATATTGGTGAGGATACAATCTAGGATTTTTTGACTTTTTGTAACAGTAACCTTAGTATGCTTATCAAATGAAAAATAATTTGTAATTAATATTCCCAGGTCTCTTTCTTCAGAGGTATTTTCTGTTATGCAAAGATGTGTGAAAATCCTGTAATATCATTGGTCAAAACATGTCACATGACCGTGAGTAAATCCTGCAAAATCCACGGCTGAGGAATGGCATTTATAAAAAACATAATCAAACACATTTGAAATTCATTTTATACATGGATCCATTGTATAATTGCAATAAGGCACTCCAGGGTGTGAGTTATTGGGTGATTTACCCACTTCTTGTGTGATTAATTCACTTGGCTGCGCACACAAGGCATGGGTAAATCCCCATTAACCCACACCCTGTTGTGCCTTGTTGCTTAAGTATATTATTGTCATGATTATAGATTATTTTGAGATTTTTACATCCAAAATTGATCGTCTATGGCGCAAGCACCAACACTGCCCTTAAGATAATAAGGACTGTCCTAAACAAAGCCTGCAAATTAGTGTTGGGTGCACACCATCTAACTAACACATGTGAGCTATACACCAGCACTGGATGGTTAAACCTGAACAACAGGATTCAATATCAGGTCTGTCTGTTAGGTAAACAAATCTCCCTTGGCCTTACACCCCCAGACTTGCAGAAGCTACTCAGCCACTCCACCAGCCACAGACAAACCAGGCGGTCCAGCAAAGCTGTATTCCACATTTCCTTTTGCTGCACCTTGCAAGGGCAGCATTCTTTTGAGTACAGGGCCCCCCTTTGGCTAGATTCATTCAACACCGACCTGCTGACTGAATCAAAACTTGGTCTCTGTAGAACCAAATTACTGATGTATCCGGCTGCTCTTAACGCGTGTGACTGCAACACCTAAGTCTGATTGCAATCAACTATACACCCAACTAAGACACAACCCTCCATTTCCCTGCCACCATCTCAGGTAGATTACCCATTCACAACTACCCCTACCTTCCACTGCAACCCCCCACCTACCCACCATCTAACATAATCTTTCCTTACAGCAATTGCACACCTCCTCTACCTGTCTGAAACTCACTAATCAGTCTAAGGCTCCTAGTTTCACTTTCTCCCCTTGCTCCCCCTTCACCCTGTAACCCTTACTCTTTCCCCACTTACTGCCTCCCTCAATGAAACCTCATGAGTTGATTCTTTCCTACTCCTACCCCCCCACCTTTTTGTGCTTAATTCTTGATCTTTCTCAGTTTTGATTCCTTGTTTTCTACTAGTCATGTAACCCTATTTTGATGTTTGGTATTTACACCATTGTACAAGATCTTGTATCAATTATTACCTTCAAATGTTACTTGTTAACTGCTTGTATATATATATATATATATGTTTGTAAAATTACAGATGTGGAATCTTTGTAAACAAGCTTTTAGCTCAAAGGTATTAATCCGAGAATTTAATAAATCAATCAATAAAAAAGATGCTTCACTTTGCATTTTTTTATATTGAAGGTCATTTTGTTTTGTTTTGCCCATTCTGACAATTTATCTAAGCTATCCTGTAGTTGTATTCCATCAGCTTGTGTTTGAACAAGTCCACCTAGCTTGCAGTCATCTGCATATTTGCAGAGCCATGCATTCCCAGATGTTTGTAGTGTTCATACCATTACATTAAATAAGGTAGGGCCCAAGACTGATCCTTGTGGTATTCCACTTGTGACATCTCCGAAGTCAGAAAGGTATCCTTTTATAGTGACCCTTTGTTTCCTATTGTCCAACCAAGATGTCCAGTTTATTATATTAGATTGTAGTTTGATCTTGCACACCGGTTCAGTTAGGATTTTATGTGATACATTGTCAAAGACCTTAGCAAAGTCCAGGAAAATTATGTCAACTGGTGTTTCTTTGTCCAAAGCTGCACTTATTTGTTCAAAGAAATTCATTAAATTAGTGAGGCATGATCTGCTAGGAATAAATCCATGCTGAGTTATGTCCACTAATAGTTCTTGATTTATATGTTCTAAAATACATTGTAGTATTCTCTCCATAACTTTTACAATGACCGAGGTAAGACTTATAGGTCTATAGTTCACTAAAAATACCAACAACAGCTTAATCTAGTTCAAGATCAGTTGGCATTCATCTGTATCCCCCTCCCCCAGGTTGTCCCTGAAAGCAGGCAAGATTTGTCTAGTCCACTTACCTGGTCAACAAAAACTAACTAACTAAATAAATAAATAGTTGGTTATGTCAGATCTTGAATCATTTTTATGTATTGGTGTTACCAGTGCCTGTCTCCATTGTAGCAAAGTTTTACCTTCTCTAAGAGATAAATGAAACAAGTATATCAGAGGTCCAACAAGTTCCTTCTCGAGCTCTTGCAGAAATCTCTGTGTGATACCATCTGGCTCTGCCAAGATACAAGAGTTGAGGGATTTAATAATTTGCTGAACTTCTTTATTGCTAATAGGAGATAGGCTATCTAAATGTGTTGTATTTGTGGTTCTGATGTATTCCTTTGGTTCATAATCACTTAAGAAGTATTTATTTAATTCGGTCACTACATCTGTTTCATTAGTTGTAATCCCTTTAGATGATTGAATTGGACCAACCCCCTTCTGATTACCTCTAATTGATCCCACATAGTTATAAAATTGTATTTTTGTTGTCCTTTACTTTAGTGACCAATTTAGTCTCCAAGTTTCTTTTGGATTGTCTAATCATATTTTTGGTCTTTTTGACACATTGTTTGAATGTTATCTTATTGCTGTCTAATTTTTTTTTTTCTGTATTTCAAATACAATTTATTTTTTAATTCATTTTTTAATGTTGCTGTTCCACCATGGCATGAGTCTACAATTGATTTTGTACTCCTATATTTCTGGTACCCATTTGTATATCCAATAATTTAATTTAATGTGTTTTACATTTTATGCCAGACTGTTTCTAATTCAAGATTCTTTAGGTCTTCTTCCCAGTGCCATAATGTCACATATTCCTTCACTTTCGGGTAGTTCACTTTGAAAAAATCATTAATTCTGGTCATGTTCTTAAGTGTTTTGTTAACTGTTTTGCAGTATATGTTAGTTCTATAATTTGGTGACCCCTGTCCCTCAGTGGTGGAGATAGATTAGGACCTATTTTTCCTTCATCGATGTCGGTGAGTATTAAATCAAGTATGTTGTTGCCTCTTGTAGCTTCTGCAACTAGCTGTCTAAGTTGTGCTGAATGGTAATATCTATACATTGATTTTCAGCTGTGTTAGTTCCTTCTAGCATCTTCCAATTAGAAGTTAGAAAAGTAAAGTCTCCCATAAGAATAATGTCACCTTATATATTTTGATTTTCTATTTCTATAAAGAAGAGATCATTTTCTTTATTGTTTAAACCTGGTGGGCAGTAGCCTAAACCTATAGTAAATTTTTTATTGTAAAGTTTTGTTTGAGCCAATATGATTTTATTGCTACCAGTTGATTTGTTGATTTCATATGCGTTTCAGTTTATCATTTAGGTAGAGTGCAATCCCACCACCACTCATTTCTTTCCAGTTGTGGTTATTTTAATGATCCTAGGTATGTCTATGTGTTCTAATTGCCATGGTTAAAACAGGTTTCTGTAATCCTGCGCACATCTATATTTTGGGTGTTTAATGTATATGAAAGTTCTTCAGTTTTATTTCTTAAATGTCTGGCATTTATCAATGCTATTTTTAGGTCTCCTGTAACCTTTTCTTTCTTTTTAATTCAATATTCTTTATTCAAGTATTTGTGGTACATAATGGGATACACAACATAGGCCTCAGATATAAATCCAGGGGTTAACATAAATCTATGAGGCCAAGCTATCTAATTTTACAGACAAATTTATTACATATCAAAACCCTATCCTAATTACCAACTATGAATACCAAGTGTTGAAGTCTAAGAAAAGGAGACAAACAAAAAGGGAGCATAAGGAAAAGGAAAGCAACAGTCATGACACAAATTGTATACATTCTAAGGTTTACATGCAACTAATAAGGCATCAAGAGTGCCCCATTAGGTTAGATAAGACTGTAGTCTATCATTCATCATGGCAATGTGTCTCTCCAGTTGTAAAACAGTCAGAACTTCTTTGTGCCATTCGAGCACAGTGGGCATGGAGTCTTCTATCCAGTGTCTCATGATTATCAGCCTGGACACAGCTGATATTAAAGTCATGTGTGCTTTCCTCTGTCTAATTATACCTGAAGGGAAATAATGAAGCAGGCAAATGTTGGGCAAAAACAAGGAGTCTAATCCTAATTGGGGATCTAATGATTTTTGAATGGTTTGCCAAAAAATTTGAACCTTTGGGCAAGTCCATATCATGTGAAAGAGATGCCGATTAGGTTCCATGCACTGATGACATTGTGGGGAAGGGAGTTTCCTGATCTTGTATAACCTTGCAGGGGTGAAGTAAAGGTTGTGCATTATATTATACTGTATTAACCAGAGCCTATCCTGTTTGATAAACCTGTATAGATTACTCCAGATTTGTTGCCAGGTATCAGGATCCCCTGGAAGGGACAATCTGTGAATCCAGTAGTAGCAAACTCCCTGGGGTAATGAGGGATTAAACAATCGTAGTGCCTGATAAACTTTAGAGACCGAATGGGTTTGGTCAGCTATCTGTAGGAGGGAGGAGAGTTTTATTTTAGGAAGTTCTGTATTAGATGGATTTTGTATAAAAGAATTCACTACTTGTTTAACTTGCCAGTATTTAAAGGGACTTCCAGTTGTACATTGAATAGTATTTAAAAATTGAGGCTATGGTAATATTTTACCCTGGGGAGCTATGTCCTCAAGCCAGATTCCCACCAAGAAAGGCCAACATTTGGAAGTAATGGGACTATTTTGGATTCTGAAATGGGGGTTGTTCAGAAGTGGTTGTTGCCAGGATTTATGCCAATCGATGTCTAAGGAGGTTTGAATCTGGTGCAAAGCTTTAAGGGACCACCCCATAGGAGTGATCCTTAATTCTTTGGGGATATATTTTGGAGAGGAATACAACAAGGCCAGAAGAGTACAGGAGGCTTTAAGAGCTAAAGTTTCTTCTATAGTCAACCAATGGGGGAGATATGGCTCCAGTCTTCTTACATTTGAAGGGTGAACCCAGTGCTTCAATTTACTGATGAGAGCTGCTGCATAATATTTGAAAAATGAAGGAAGGGAGAGACCACCATGTAGCTTTGGTGCTGTAAGTTTAAAATATGGTCTTCTAACTTCCTTCCCTTTCCAGAAGTAATAACTTAAGAGTTGTATTAGATTAGAAAACCAAGACTTAGGGAAGTAGAAACCTAGCATATTTAGGGGGTATAGAATCCGAGGTAACACATTCATCTTTATCGTGTTAATCCTACCCCATAGAGAGATTGGTAGCATGCCCCATCTCTCCAGATCAGTATTTATGGTACTTATTAACTTGGTAAAGTTGTCTTTTACCATTGTAGAAGTTTCCCTTGAGACTTTAATACCCAAATACATCAGGGATTTCGATTCCCAAGTTAGGCCAAATTCTTCCATTTCTGTAGGAAAAAGTTTCCCATTTAAGGGGAAGATTATGGTTTTGGAAAGGTTAAGTCTGTAATAGGATACATTTGAAATGTACTGTAGTTGATTTCTTGTAACAGGACTTGTGTACCAGTCACAGGATCTTCTATATGTAGCAACAAATCATCAACACAGGCCAACAAAAGATGTTGTTGGCTCCCTAATGTTATTCCTTGGAGATTGTGGGCAGAGAGTAATCGGTTGATCAGGTGTTCCAGATAAAGATTAAAGAGGAGGGGGAGAGGGGACAGCCTTGTCTGGTGCCATGGTATAAGGTGAATGAGTTTGAAAGAATACCATTGCACCAGACACGGGCTGCTGGGAAAGAATATAGTAACTTAATCCATTTTATAAACTCTTGGGGAAGACCAAAGCGTGGTAGTGTAGTGAAGAGGAAATTCCAAGTAACACAATCAAAAGCTTTCTCTGCATCTAATGCAAGAAGAGCAGTTGGAACATCTGAATTTCTAGTTAGGACTATTAAATGTAATAATCTGTGCATGTGATCACTTGAAGATCTACCAGGCATGAAACCAATCTGTTCATCGCTAATGAGTTTACTCATCTAGGGTCCTAATCGATTTAGCAAGATTTTAGCTAGAATTTTAATGTCAACATTTAATAGCGATATGGGGTGGTAATTTTTAGGATATAGGTGGTCTTGACCTGATTTGGGAATGAGGGTGACGAGTGCCTCAAGAAAACTGTGCTCAGAGAGGCCATTTTCATACTAGAAATTAAAGACAGTTGTTAAAAGGGGAGAGAGATCTGCAGAATACATTTTGTAAAAGTTAGTTGAAAGGCCATCAGGTCCAGGGGATTTATTTGGAGGAAAGTTAGGTGATTGCTTCTTTGACTTCCCATTCTTGAATGTGATATCCCAAAGAGAGGGTTTCATTTGGAGTCAGATTAGGGAAGTCAACCAGATCCAGATATCTCTCAATATCCTCTGCAGTTGTAGCTTCTTCCATTGGTACACAATAAAGGGTTTGATAGTATTGTTTAAACCCAGAGGCCATTTCCCATGGATCAGTATTCACAGGGCCATGTCATATTAAGCATAGGGCAGGTATAAGCCTAGTGGTTTCCATCTGCTTAATTCTAATGGGCAATAACTTACTCACTCTTTCCCTGAATTCCAAGTATTTAAATTTAGTTCTCTTAAGACAAAGCTCAACTTTTTGTAGCATGAGGTCCGAGAATTGAGTCTACAGTTTATGTAAGTGGATCCAGTCAGCTTCAGATGAGCTACAGGAGATATTGTGTTCGATGATCTTAATGGAATCAAGTAAATCCTTAATTTGGGATTTGAATGTTTTGGCTCTATTGGTCACTAAACGGATACATTCTCCTCTTAGCATGCACTTGAAGGCTGCCCATATAATATCTATTTTGGGTATTGAACCCAAGTTAGTTTCTAGGAAGTGGGAGATTAAATTTTTAAGGTCAACCTGAATATTGGGAATTTGAATTAGCTGGTTATTTAGACTCCAAAGAGAATCTCTCCTAATCCTGGATCCTAACAGATAGGTAAGGGAAAAAGGAGAGTGATCGGATATAACTCCAGTATGGATGGATGTGTCAATACTTACTGGCAGAGCATGGGAGCTAACTAATATGTAATCAATTCTTGAACATGTCCAATGTGGAGATGAGAAAAAAGTGTACTGACAATTATTTGGCTTGAAAACTCTCCATACATCAATTAATCCCACCCTTTCCATGAGATCTTTAAGAGCTCTCTGGGCCAGTGATAAGCCGACTCTTTTATTATCTGATCTGTCAAGTTGGAGTTGGGGTGTAATATTCTAATCTCCTCCCAAAAAAGTAATTCTAGGTGAGTTTGTGACTGTTAGGCTTAAAAGAAAAACCTGGGGGGAATCTAAATTTGGACCATATATGGACCCAATGAGTATTTGTTGTGTCCTTAGAAGTCCCTTTAATAATAGCTAATGCCCATTGGTATCCCAGATTTCTTGTTCTAGTTTAAAAGGGGTGTTTCTACTAATTAGGATGGTCCTGTAACTGTTTCTTTGGTCTCTGGTGTTATAATATTGATATTTTGATTTGGATTTTGTCTGGAAATTGTAATATTGCCGGACTCAAGGAAGGCCTTGACACTATGCCTCTCCCACTTTTTACTCAGTTAAAATGTTTATCCACCATGTTTGCCTAACAATCTACTACATCTTCTGCTGAGGTGCAGTCCATTCCAACAGTACATTTCTTCTTTGTTACTGAAGTCTTCCCAATGTGTAATATACTTTATTTCTTGTCATAGACACCACCTCCTTAACCAATCATTAATGTGTCTAATGTTATTATGCTGACTTTCAGTTGCTTTTGAAATATGAAGTATTTTAGATAACACTACCTCTTATCCTAGGTCAACTAGTTTGTTAGTAAGTGCTACAAAGTCCTGTTTGATTTTTATAACTGACTCATTAAAAATGTTATTGGCTTCAGCGTGTATAATAATCAAGGGATTTTCTCCAGTATTGTTAGTGATATTATTAGCCATAGCAGTGACAGCTGAAATTCTTGCTCCCCTGTAGCGAAAGAGTATCCTGCTCTGCTTATCCAGGTTACATATAGATCTATCCAGATGTCTGATTATGGAATCACCCAGCACCAGAATTTCTCTAGCCTCCCTATTTGTTTCACATTCCATGTCTGTGACTTCCTTATTATCCAATAGTTCTGAAGTAGGTAAAAAGGGACGGGGTGTTCATCAATGCATTACTGTGGGTTGGATTAATCAAGGAAGCTGTAGTAGGTAGTTGTGGCAAAACTGGGTCATTTTTTATTTGGGTGTTATTATTAGTTGAATTTTAACCTACATTAGAGTTATTTGTAAATGTAATCAGTTGCTCCTCAGTGGATAGGCTTGGTGCATTGGAGTTAGAGTGAGAATTTTTTGTTGAACTAATGGAATCAAAGTGAATTAGCAAGGGTATATGGAAATGGGTAGAATTTCTCTCTCTTTTTGCAGCCTTGTTTATTTGTACATTAAACCATTCCGCTTCTGTTCCCTCCAAAATGTCATCATCCTGGTTACATTTTCTGTTTGAGGTGTTCTTGTGATTTGTTTTTGGTAAGGTAGAGGATGTTGATGGCAGCTTTATTGAAGTAATAGTTGAGGTATTATTTACCTGGGTGCTAGCTGTACCAATGTTTGTTTCAGTGGAATCCCTGCTTTGTTTTGTGAAAGATGTATGATCACTTGTTCTAGCCTGCAAACTAAGGGACATTTCTTTCTGACTATCTTCAAGGGCTGCTAATCTTTTATTCAATAGGCTAATCTCTACAGACATTTGTATATTTTCCTCACATTTACTGCAAGTGAAGAATTTACTAGTATCAGGTGTTTTAGTGATTTTATACATACAACATGAGCCACACTTTATACCCAAATCACCCTCTAAAATCATAATAGTGTCTACCATCTTGTAAAGATTGCTGTTATGACTGATGAGAAATTATTAATATTTTGACTTTCCCTTTGTGATTTAGTGCCTATAATTACCAAACAGGCGACCCCGGGAAATACAGTAGATTAGGCCTTAGTAATTCATATTACACTTGTCTTTTACTCAATTTAAGATATGGTTCAGAAATTCTGGTCACTTTACCCACTTTCCACACTTCATGCACAATGCTGCACTCATCCTGGTTGCTGCAGAACAAGCTTTATTTCTCTATTGACCCAGAAGTTCTTAGCACAGAAGTCAAATATTCACAAGTTCACCCTTTACAAAATGGGCTTTAAGCCCGGCCAAAAACACTCATCCATAGTCCTGGCATGCTCAAGCTGTACCAATAGTGCCCAGTAACAAAATAAAATTGTTTAAAATGAGTCGTAGTCCTTTATACAAAATGGACTACAGACCCCACATCCTGCTTCCTGTCTGAAGCAGGGCTCCTAGGAAACCCAAACAAGCTTCCAAGTAAAATATTTAAAAGACAGCTATAATTTAGCTGTAGGATGCATGGAGAGCCTGCTCCCTTCACAGCAACTGCTGTACTTTCAGTGTAAACTCATCTGCTCACCACAGAGCAAGCTTTATTTCTCTATTGACCTGGAAGTTCTTAGCACAGAGGTCAATTGTTCACAAGTTTGTCCATTACAAAATGCACTTTAAGCCAGGTTAAAACCACTCAGCCATGGTTCTGGCATGCTCAAACTGTAGCAATAGTGCCCCAGTAACAAAATAACATGTTTAAAGTCAATTGTAGTCCTTTGTGCAAAATGGACTACAGACCCCTCTTCCTGCTTCCTGTCTGAAGCAGGGCTCCTAGGAAGCCCAAACGAGCTTTCAAGTAAAATATTTAAAAGACTGCTATAATTTAGCTGTAGGATGCATGGAGAGCCAGATCCCTTGAGAGCAACTGCTGCAGTCTCAGTTTCTGTA
Source organism: Neoceratodus forsteri (assembly GCA_016271365.2). Taxonomy (NCBI): domain Eukaryota; kingdom Metazoa; phylum Chordata; order Ceratodontiformes; family Ceratodontidae; genus Neoceratodus; species Neoceratodus forsteri. Next base: position 1,093,945,587 of record CM057458.1, read on the forward strand.
TCTACTGTAGTTTAATTATAATAGACTCGATGGACTATTGGTATCTTTCAGCCATCAGAGTCTATTTTTCTATGTATAGGAAAAAATCTAGAACACTGACAATATCCAGTGGGCATTCTTTTAATGCCCCCCCCCCCGTTATTTTCTTCACAGGATTTGCAACCCCAGTGTTAGCATTATTCAATTTACTTTAAAAAACAAATAACAACAATAAAAACAGTGGGAGTACGTGTGCGCAGTGAACAAGATGCCTGCTTTAAGTCAGGGCTCTGATGCCAACAGAAAATCCTGACAGAAATATTTTTGAAAGATTTAAATTCTGCACTTCGGCTGTTTTTGTTTTATAGTTAAATCGCTTCTGGTCTCGGGGAGCGTAAAGTTGGGCTGTTTGCTAAAAGGTATTCCTACTTAAGCAACTTCACAAAATGAGGCGGCACAGCTCGGATTCACTTAACAGCAAAGGCAGGTCTAATTCGGGGCACAATGGTCACTCAAGCAGGGAGAGTTCCTCCTCTGCTGGGCTGCTCACAATGGATAAACAGATAAGCTGAGGTAGACCTACTAAATCAGAAAAAAATGACATTGCTTTTGTAAAAGACATGCTGATGTCAGTTAAAGAGGACATTGCGGACCTAAAATTAAGAGAGTCAGCAACTAATAAAAAGTTAATGGAAGTTTCTGCATGGATGTAGTCCTTGGAAAACAGGTTGTCATTTATGGAGGAATCCTTAATTAAACTGGAGGATTTCGTGGAAGGTGAGGCAAAATAGCTCTGCTGAGTGTCAAAAAAAGCTAGGTGATTTAGAGAACAGAGGACATAAGAATGACTTAAGGTTAGTTGGTGTCCCAGAGGTGCTTGAAGGGAAAGACATGGTTTGTTTTCTTCAAGGAGTTATACCCACCATTTTAAATTATCGTTGGAACTGGGCTCTTGAAATTGAATGTGCTCACAGGGTTCTGTCCCCTAAGCCAAAACCTGGGCAAATACCAAGACTTATAATAGCATATTTTCTCTGCTATTCTGTGAATGAAAAAATTCTCAAAGTGGCAAGAGAGAGGAAGGCTTTGAGCTGGGAAAGGGAATGCATTTTTTATCTTTCAGGACTTCTCTGCAGAGATTGTTGAAAAAAGGAAAGTGTTCACCCCAGTTAAAGCAGTACTGTAAAACCTAAATGTGAAATACTTTATTAAATACCCTGTGGTTCTGATGATCCAAAAGGGGGGGGGCATGCTCTGTGTTCTGTAGAAGAAGCCTGGGATTTAGAAACGTAGAAACATAGAAGTTGACGGCAGATAAGGACTGCAAGGCCCATCCAGTCTGCCCATTTTTTCTACCTTATGAATGTGCCATAGGTCTCTACTCTGTCAATGGCCTATTATGTCATGCTCACCTGTATTGCTCCCTTATAAGGACTGCAAGGCCCATACAGTCTGCCAATTTTTTCTACCTTATAAATGTGCAGTAGCCTTTTACTCTGTCAATGGCCTATTTAGTCATACTCACCTGTATTGTTCCCTTATGCCTATCTCATGCCTATTTGAAGCCCTGCACTGTATTCATATCTACCACTTCCTGAAGTAGGCCATTCCATGCATCCACCACCCTTCTGTGAAAAAGAACTTCCTCACATTATCCCTTAATCAGCCTTCCTCTAATCTCATGCTGTGTTCCCTTGTCCTGCTACTTTTCTTATATTGGAACATGTTAGACTCTTTCACCTTGTTGATGCCCTTAAGATGTTTGAATGTTTTGATCCTATCACCTCTCTTCCTCCTTTGCTCAAGGATATACATATTGAGCTCCATTAATCTATTGTCATATGTTTTGTGATGCAGCCCTTGCACAATTTTGGTTGCCCTTCTCTGGACTGCCTCCATTTTGTTAATGTCCTTGAGCAGGTCTGGCCCCAGTACTGCATGCAGTACTCCAGATGGGGCCAAACCAGTGTCTTGTAAAGATGGATTTTTACCTCCCTCTTATGACTTGTGATACACCTACTAATTCACCCCAACATCCCTCTAGCCTTATCTACTGCTTTCGTGGTCTGCTTGGATGATTTCAGGTCATCTGTGATGATGATGACAAAGTCTCTTTCTTCCCTTGTGATTTCCAGCAACTCCCCTCCCAGGTAGCTTCAGGGTTTCTCTTCCCTATGTGCATGTTCTTGCACTTCTTTGTGTTAAACCCCAGTTGCCACTCTTCTGACCATTTTACCAGTTTATCCAGATCTCTTCTCATTCTGCCCACCCCATCTGGATCATCTACTCTGTTGCATATCTTGGTGTCATCTGCAAACAGACAAACTTTACCCTCCAGTCCATCTGCAATGTCACTGATGAAGATATTGAAGACAACTGGCCCCAGGACTGATCCCTGAGGTACCCCATTTGTGACTTACATCTTTTCTGACTGTACACTGTTTACCACCACTCTCTGTTTTCTGCCCGCCAACCAGTTTGCCACCCAGTTGACTAATCTCTGTCCCACCCCAAGCCTACCCAGCTTATTGATCAATCTTCTATGTGGAACAGTATTGAAAGCTTTGCTGAAGTCAAGGCAGGCAACATCAACTGCACCCCCTTGGTCCACTACTCTGAATACCCAGCCAAAGAAATCTATGAGATTAGTTTGACAGGACCTTCCTGTTGTAAACCCATGCTGTCTTGGACCCTGTGCTCCTATGGATTTTATTTATAAAAACTGGCCTGCTGCTTTGAAGCAAACGTTGTCACCAAAAAACAAATCTCCTCAACTGTCACCTTCGTACTCTCATGATTCGAGGCGCCCTACTATGGAACCAAACTCTGACCAAGTCACTCATGCGGTGGAAAATTAGTCACCCGTAGAAAAAACAACCTCAATGACCAAGAAAAGCACAGTCAAACCTCAATCTTTGCCTTTGCAACCTGTGCCTAAATCCTTAGCATGGTTTGGTATTACCTATAGGAAAGCTATTCTTATTTCAAAAAACAGATTTTTCTTGCGCTTGAAACAGTGCCAAAAAGCTCTGATCTCAATGTTCATACCACAGAGGATCTCTCCTCCTTAGATATTGCCCAAAATCTCAGGCATCCACCGGCTCTGTCCAAATGCTGCAACGCTTTGAAGAAATGAATGAACCTGAAAGTCCCTTTTTCCTCCCAGAGTGATTATTTTCTCCTATGATTCTAGGGTAAATTGTAGCATGGCTTTGTGTGGATTGTAAGGTTTTCAAATCTTTTCCAATGTTTTTTCTTTCTAATGTGGGAAGTATCTCATGAGGACTACAGGAAATACATGTCGACTCACTTCTACACAGAGAATCTGTTTTGTTGCTTAAAGGCATAGTTTGCCTTAAGGAAACTTAATGATTGTCCTGGCTGCATGGAACAATTGAGACACTGCCTAAAGTAATCAGTTAATCTAAATGTTTATAATATTCTTAGAGCTTGATCTAAAGGGAAAAGAAAACTGGTATCTCTGATTAGCTGATAGGTTATGCTGAACTGATTTAGTTTTCATGTATGCATGAATCTGTTGGCTCTATACAGTGTCTCATAATCCTCTGATGCCATCTAGTGGTCTCTTTATGTAAGCATTCAGTTTTATATTTACCTTTATATTTAGGTATTTCCAATGTGATGAATATGTTCCTGTTGGCTTGCCTTTTCCAATGTGACCGAATCCATAAAAGTGTTTTGTCTCAACCAATCACACTGGGAACTGATTCTGAACCTCTGTTAAGATTAAGATCCTTGAGTGTCTTCTGATATTTGGGGTGAGTTTGATTTAATGTAGTTGTGTCCATTACGGGGGGTCTGGTGTGTCTCTCCATTGGCCATTATCTGAGTTGGTAATGAAATTTTGTGTGGCCTTCTGAATTATTTTTTGATAAACTTACAACACCCAGTTTACATGATTAATATCTAAATTTCAGAATTGCATTTGTCTAGCCCCCAACTGGTCAACGGCAGCAGTAGCATGTGTTAGTTATGGCTCTTTGGAATGTTTGGTCTCTGCCCTCTAGCTACAATTTCCCTGAATAGCTATCACTGCCACTTTGCCAGTGGAAGGCTGGGAGCAGTCTTCTACAAGACATTATACTGGGGTGGCTATGGTAAACTCTGGCATATAGACTTATGAATATTATCTCTAGGTATGATGGAGTCAGATGGGACAGACTGAATATGCACACTGTGAGTATCTAAAAGGGCTAATTTGGACAGTATTTACATGTTTTCTTCATCTTATGCTTCTGGCATAAACTGGGGGTTGGGTAGGGAGATTCTGCAGGATATTGTTCTTGAAATGGTTTGTGTTTCTCTTACTTTTTTTGTTTTTATTCTTACCTACTTTATGCCCTACTATTGCTAAATGTAATTGAGGAAGGGATAAATTATTATGTAAATACTACTGTGAATATTATTTAATGACTTGTCTACAGAGAGAACTTAGAATTTTTTTTTGGGCGGTAGGAGAGGGATATTGTGACCTACCATCCCCGTGTTTTGGATTTCTCTATGCCTGGATGTTGGGACAGTGAGATTGCACTTCCACAATGTACAGGGTCCTCAGTATTGTTTGTTAGTAAGTGAACTAAATGTTATAGATTTTGCAGTTATCATTTATAGCTAGACTGATAGCTCTACTTAATCATATGGAAATGTTCTCATTATTCATTACTGTTTTAAATAGGGCTTAGTATACTGAATAAGCCAGAATAATTTACAACTAAGATATCAGTCAAACCTTCTGGCATCTAGAGTTACTGTTTTTCTTTTGCGGGTGATTTATGACTGTGTTCAGGAAAACTCAGCAGGCACCTTGGAGTTATTGTAGTCTGTTTTTTTTTTTTTTACTTGCCTGGCTTCTCAGCTTCAGAGCAGGTCTTGTACTCCCTCCTACTCCATCCTAGTTGTCTCACCAAGGTCCCCCCACAGTTTTTATTGTCCTTGTGAGGCTGGGGGTGTATGCATTTTTCCCCATTTTTTCTCCCTATCACCTGAGGATGCTGGCACAGAGGAAGTTTGTCCAGACAGATAAAGAGCTGATGAACACTGTTGTCAAGCACCCAACAGCATCCTCCCTTCCCTGACTCCAGAGAGCCATGTGCCCCTACTGTCCATGTTTCCACAGGCATAGGTGCAATGGGTGCTATGTGCAACCCTGGTAATACACCCCAGGATGAGGAGAACATCTGTTGGGATGCTCAATCCCCCCCATCTGACCCCCAACAGCCCGAGTCCATTGCTGAACCTGGGTCACCGGAGTAGCACAAGGTGTGGTGTCCAGCACCTCAACCCTCAGCACCACTGGGCAGGTGTTGTAGTCTGGTTTTATGCCTCCTTTGTTTCTCTAGATAGTTCTGGTGCACCTGTGTTTAGCCTTAGGGCTATTTTTTCTTTTGTGTTAACTGTTTGTGCTTGATACATAGGTGTAGCATGGATCTAAAGCTCATACTTTTTATTTAACTTAGTAACCTATATAATATTTTTTGTAATATTTGAGTTTTAGTTAAGTAACCTCCTTCCCCTAAGTTCTTAAATTTCAGTGTTTAAATGTCAGCTGTTGTTTTTTTTTCTCTGTGTTTCCTTTTTTTTGATTTGTGAAAAATGTCTAATTTTAATATAGACACTTGGAATGGGAAAGGCCCGGGTTCCCCAACAAAAAGGAAGAAAATCCTCACTTATTTAAATAAAAACAAACTTGATATTGCCCTTTTTCAAGAAACACATTTAGAAGAAGAGGGGGCTAAACATTTGAACCATTCATGGGTTAAACAAGTAGAATCTTCCTTTTACAACTCTAAAAAAAGAGATACAGCAATTTTATTTAGAAAAAGGATAAACTTTGTAAAGAGATCCTATTTTACTGATCCAGAGGGCAGACTTCAGATTCTGGAGGTAACAATAGATGGCAGGAACATTTACAATTTGCAGTGTGCATGCTCCCAGCTCCCAGCTCAGATCAAGCTACTTTCTTTAAAGATCTGAACTTAAGACATAGTACTTGCAATATCCAAAACTTAATTTTACGTGGCGATTTCAATGAAGTATGGGACAATTTGATTGATAGGAGTTTTACCCCACGTTCCTTGAGGGTCTCTCTGGCTCAGCACGGTATTCATAAACTTAATAAGGATTTGGATTTAGTGGACACTTGGCATCTTTCTAATCCCACTGTTAGAGATTACTCATATTACTCTGCAAGACATGCAACCTTTAGTAGGTTGGATATGATTTTTATCTCAAAACAACTTTCTTCAACTCTAATAACAGCAAACATTAAAGAAATAGCCCTGTCAGATCACACGTTAGTCCAGGTGTGCATTCAACCTGGTGGCTTTAAAAATTAATGCTTCAGGTGGAGGCTGAATGTATCAATGTTGCAAGATCCTAATTTTATTGCCTGGGTTAATCGGGAGGCAGAGGAATTTTTTGAATTAAATTACATTAGGGAAATGTCTGCTGATTGCATATGGGATACATTCAAGGCCTTCGTGAGGAGAAGGATCATTAGTCTCTCATCAGCTAAGAAAAAAGAAAGAAATAAGGAATTGTTAGAAAATGAGTCAGAACTGCTTAAATTAGAAAATGAATATAAGCATAATGGGGAGAGATGAAGAAACCTCCTGAATCTCTTAGCTAATCTTAGGTACAGAATAAATAAATTAAATTCAGCAACAGCAGAATATTATACAGCAGAATATTCAATTTATAGGACAAGGCAATCACACTGGGATGCAGGGGGAAAAGCAGGCACGCTTTTGGCTCACAGACTCAAAAAGAAAACAGTCCTGAACCTGATTGCTGGTATATCTAATAAGGCATGTGTTACGGAATTTCAAACAAAAAGATAAATCTAAAACTTGAACATTTTTTCAAGGTACCGTATGTGAATCCAAAGACTCAAACTTCAGCGGAGTCACAAACTTTCTTAGGCTCAGTAATTTTACCTGCTCTTAGTGATAGTGAGAGATATAGTTTGAACTTGCCTGTTTCTGGGTCAGAATTTGATAATGTGATTACAAATCTGCTACCAAATAAAACTCCAGGTCCGGATGGGCTTCCAGGAGAAAAGTAAGGACTTTCTTTTCAGAATAATCTCTGGTTCTCTTTACACAGGTAATTTACCTGACACAACGTACCATGCATATATCTGTCTAGTTTTAAAAGATAAGAAAGGCCCACTGCAATGTGAGAGTTATAGACCAATCTCACTTCTTAATGTAGATTATAAGATCCTTGCTCTGCTTTTTGCCACTAGGCTCAAATTGTATCTACACAGATTGTTGGGAGAAGAACAGGTGGGTTTTATGCCACGCAGAAGCAGGGCTGATAATCTGTGCAGGTTGCTGAATATAATGTGGAAGGCAAAGAAAATGTAAAGTTCTGCAGTGGCATTGGCTTTTAATTTTTGTAACTCCTTTGATTCTCTTGAGTGGGATTATCTGTTTCAGACACTTTCCAAATTCCATTTAGCGAAGAACTTCATTTCCTGGGTAAATATTTTGTATAAAAATATAAAAACAAAAATTTTGTATAAAAATAAAATATAAAAAAAAAAGATAAAGGGCTGGAGACAATCTCTGATCATGAATGTCACACTGCAACTCCACTTTTAGTTAAGCAGGAGGCCATACCCTACTAACCCCTGGTAGGACTAATTCATCCTAAGGAGGTAATACCTTTTCCACTATTGGCTGCAGATCACTAAATTCATAAACAAAAGGTAAGAAATAGATTGAAGTATATGACAGAGGAGGCGAGGAGTAAAACAAGCTCCAAACTGTGCACATGACAAGATGCATTAGATCACATGAACAAAAACAAGACGGCTGCCGATGTTCAGTCATTTTCAGTGATGACATGCTTCTGTTAAACATTTAATGGGTAAATGCATCAAAAGGTAGTGTTAGGCTGAGGCCACAAGCACCCACCGGTGCTGGCCAAGCAAAGATGGCAGGGGAGGCAGAGTTATACTGAGGCCCAGAAACAACTCTGGGTGCTCCTAATCACCTGCTTATGGTGGCCCCATGCCCAGACGACAGTGTAGTGCCCCAATGTAGCAGCATCTTGGTACACTATAGAGAACATGGCAGTCAGGGATGCTGAGAGGGCACAGCATTGTGCTCAGGGATCCAGGGTATTAATGAGAGAGAGAGCTGATGCAGAAGGATCCTTACTGCTCATTTAAATGATATAGACAAACACAGGGTATAGTGTGAGGACAAGGAAACACACATTTGGACACATTTATGTATTCTGTCAAGCAAAACCCCTGCAGCAGCCCATAATAGCATTAGAATAAGTGCACACAAAAAAAGTCCAGCACTCACCACCTTTAATGAAAAGGAAAAAACAGCTTGCAGAGGTACATACAAATTAGTGCTCTTTTATTTAGGGGCCAATTTAAAAAGTATGCCTTGATGTATTTTAGAGTGGTTCTTTTTTCAAAAGGATTCACTCAGAAATGTGTCATGGCGTGCTTTTCAACTTGGCATCTAAACATAATGGCACCAATTTGTATGTTCCTCTGAGTGTGGCATTTTTCCTTTTGTAAAAGGTGGTGATTGCTGGATTTTTTTGTATACAATTACTTGGACTATCCTTAGCACCTGTCCTTGTGCGAGCTCCTTTTTAGATTCTCAGCCCTAGAACAAGCCAGCTTTAAACAGGGAATGGAGGCAGTATAGCACAGTGGTTTAAGGCTCTGAGCTGCAAATCTGGTGACATCCAGCAAACCAGACCTGGGTTTAAATCCCACAGCTTCCATTTGCATACTGTGTGACCCTGAGCAACTCACTTAATTTCCCTGTGCTTCCAGGTCACACCTGTAAAAAAGCTTTCAACTCAGTGTGCTATTCCTGGTTAAAAAACCAAAAACTGTTTTTTCTTCAGTTCTCTTTCTGGCTGCCTGCTCTTTCAAAAATTCTCCCACAGGTAACAAAAGGCATCGTAGCCATGTGCTGGGATTTTTCTATCAAAAAAGGAAAATTCTGGTTAAATTACGTTGAAGTATAGTGTATGTGTACTCAAACTATGTTCTGTATGGGTGCGTTGTGATTCATTCTGATTGGGAATGTTTTTACTTTTATCTTTTATCCAAAGAATAGGCACAGGAAGAGTATGCATCACACTTGTCTCACACGGCCATCAATAAAATAAGCAAGTCAGTCAAAAAGAGGCTGTCTTGTTGTAGAAAATATTAGCACCCCCACTGCAAATGTTGTAAGGAAAACACTGGCATCTAGGAAAAACTCATCACAGGTCATGTGAGTAAACAATATGGTTATTTATGCTGACTGCATGCTTCTATTGTTAATGGGAGATAACAAGGCCATTGAGATGACGCTCTTTTCCAATTGTGTACCATTAGATGAGTAGCATAATAACATATTGTAATACATTGCATTATGTTATTTCACTGAACTAGCAGTATGGTTTGTAGTGAGAGTTATACTCAGAAACCACTGTCAAGTTTCCATTTGTTTCTTTGCTTCTTTTTTTTTCTCAGCACTTTTCATTTTCTTCCCATTTCACTGGAGCTATGAATTGCCTCTTTCACAGGCACACGATTCTTGAATATTTAGTACTTTAATCATTTTAATTCTTGCTGCATGCTATCAGCACTTTTGTTTTAAGCAATACATTACCCTGAAGGTTCTGTGTTGAGGAGCGGTAAAGGGCACGTTGGAGATCTCCTGAGATGTCTGCTCACTGAGAGAGGTGAGGACACCTGAGGAGTCATTTTAGGGCTTACCACTGTGGACACATTGTTCAATTGCTTGCAGAACCCCCCAATAAATAGCAGACTATGAAAAAGTAAAAAGTTGTTATTTCAGAGCAAACAGTTTAATTAATGAACAGTTCCTCATATTGATTGAGACCTGATAAACTTCATTGGGCTCAGATTTACATGGCAGCATTTTCAAATGGCCACATCTGGGTTTCAGGCATGGACATGTGACATCTGCCCAGATAGCTACAAGGTGGTCAAACTTCTGGACTCTATTACCATACCTTCTACTATGAAAATGATGCAGCATCAGAATATTGACACATGTACCATTTCTTTGCTAGACATCATGTAAAGTGTCAGAGATGCATTGGGATGTTTGATAATATCCAACATATTTTCTGGGATGCAGCACATGTCCAAAATATGGGTCCCAGTGCTGCATTCTTACTTTTGAAAATCCCAGCCACTGAGTCTGACCCAGGGTCCTGCTGATAAGCAGAAAAACAACAAAATGATGCACTCTGAAGGGTTAATCAAACTTCAGTATTCTTGTAATTTAAATTTTCATATATTCCACATTTAATTGCCTGGACACATAAGAGACAACTGATTATTTCCCAGTGCTTTTGTCTGACTGATAAGCAAAGGTTTGGTTTGGATGTTGTTGTTTCATTGTTTAACTTAATGAATTATTATATCAAGTTTACATTGTATGCCTTAAACTCTGTGCTGTAACTCAACATTATTGCTTGCAGTATATCTAAGTATGTGCACATCAGACTATGGAGAATATATTAATAGTGTTGTTCTCACTTACTCATTCACAGAAGATCCCCCATGCAGTTTGGGATTAGTGATAGAGGATAGGCAAATTGTTATTAAATGCTTATGTATTTTTTAAATATAGAGGACTGCTGTGAATGTGTAAGTGAGGGAGAAGTAGCACAGGAGCAGCATCGCTAAACTAAATCTTCCTTTGATTGACATATTCTCATTTTTATTTTTTTATTTTATTTATTTCTCAGAATTACAAAACCTTTGAGTCAGAGACGTATTTACAAAGGTTCCACGTCTGAGCATACAATAGGTTAGAATACAGACAAAGTACAATAAACTAGTACAGACAATGGGATATTGAATCACAAGGCAGAATTATGTGGTAAACGAATGTAAACACATTTGGGTAACAGTTGGCATTGTATACATTTGTGGATACAGTGGGTGCAGATGACAGTAGAGGGGCACAGACAATGAGAACATTAGGTGATACCTGAGCCATCAGTGAGGATACATTGTCAAATGGGGTTCTAATCCCAGTGCTTATTGATAAGTAAGGAGGAAAGGTAACAGCATGAATGTGTAGAGGGAAACACAGATGTATAACTTACAAATGGGAAAGTGGGGAGATAATAAAAAAGTATGCTGTCCTGTAGATATGCTTAAAAAATATATAAATTGTGTAAATCAGATCTAAAACAGGCTGAGGAGGGTCACAGAATCAGAGGAGGAACACAAGTAAAAAGGCACCAAGTTCAGAATGGGCTGAAGCAAAAGGGCTGCAGGGTCTAGAGCAGTCTGTGAAGTCTGGGCTCAGCGTACCTTCTTTTGTGACTGGAGAGATGACAGGCACTCCAATCTGCATGGAGTGGGGTTCCAAAGCTACTTTTGTGAATGTAGAGAGATGGCAGGAGCTCTAATCTGTATGAAGTAGGTTTTGGAAATCCAATCCATGTAGACTGGAGCTCCTGACATCTCTCCAGTCAAAAAAAGAAGCTTTGGAACCCCACCCCATGAAGATTGGAGCTTCTGCCATCTCTACAGTCACAAAAGAAGCTTACTGTCTATATATCATTTCTTTATTTTCTTTAAACAGGATAAAAGAGATTATGGTGTAAATTTATGATGATTGTTTACGTAAATTGCATGCCATTCTGATAAACTAGAAAGGAGCGGTTTGAATACTAGAACAGGAACCTCTGACAAAGCCCCGGGGATGGGACAGAATGCCAGATCAGTGGCGGATGCTTTCCACCTAAACAGCTACCCACCAGATGTGTACTCCTTTGCTAATGTTTTTTGCACATGTATTTTGAACAATGAATAAATTAATGAATGGGAGTTAAACAAAGAACCTGACTCCTAGTGTGATTTTAATTTGGAGAATCAAACTGTGTCCAAACAGTAGGTGAGTGCAGTCTCCTTCTCTGCCTTTAATAAAACATTATCATCCACACCAAAATATTACTTATTAGCTGGACCTGGGATGGACTCTTGACTGGGTTTCAAGCCATACAAGACACTTATTAATAATTAAATGGTTGCACGCTTGTAATAACAACTTTGTTATATTTCATGGTCTGCTCTTTATTGTAGGTTGTTGAATGTAATGGGGTCATTTGTTATCTGTGTGAAACTTCAAAGATGTTTCCCCACTTGACCATTCCTCTCTTAGTGAAGTGACTAAAACAAAATATCAGACTGACTCAAAATAAATTGCTTATTAGATAACACAATCAGAAAACATGCAGTATTACTTACTATACAGTACAAAACAGGCAGTAAAGCCACCATGCATAGCAGAATATTTCACAAAAAACAGATGATTAGAAACAGTTAGGGATAATGAAACTGCACTTTATATTATGGTATGTATTCACTCAGGATGGCACTACAAAGTCCCATGGGCTCCCGTTGCAGTTCCTGTACCAGTGTCCCTCATGAGTTATGGTGGCAGGGACTGGTGGTATCATTGCTGGCTTCCCGTGTCCATGGGCAAGCAATTTGTCCCCTCCTGCCACAAAAGCATACTGATCACATGACCTATAAATCCCTAGAATTGCAAAAATACATTGTGTCACATTCATACCCTTGTGGGCATCTTTATTGTACTGTGCCTGTATAGCACTCTAGTATTCCAGCCATGATAGTGTAATGTAATAAATGTCACTAAAATAAAGAGTTCACACAAAGAAAGATTTGTAAATTGGGCATGGTCTGATGTAATAGTGTAAGTAGGGAGAAATAAGTAGACTGGATGGGCCAAGTGGTCCTTATCTGCTGTCAAAATCTGTGTTCCTATGTTTCTAAAATATCTCTACTAATGCATGGCAGGTTCATAACCTATCAGAGCCTCCATCTGGGTCCCTGTTATTGTCCTTTCCATCCAGCTAAAATCAAGGGTTCTATGTGGTGTCGCATAGGAAAGGTGATCGCTGTTAGGTGAATGTACATCAGCAAAATCAGTTTCGCCAATGTACACTCATGGCACAGACCAAAGGGTGCATAACCCCCACTAAAGAATTCTCAACTGCAGGAGGTGCATGTTGGGGGGCTAAACAAAAATTCACTGACCAGTGCAAAATACTGACGAGCCCAGCATGGAACCTGGCACCTCACAACCTAGCCTGCCTGGAAGCCACCATGCCACATGGCCAGCTCAGCAACTCATTGCCATGCTACACCTCACAAACCTCCTCCCTTCTGCCCGACGCATGGCGTGCTCGCTCCCCTCCACACATGCATATACATGTAGTGACAGGATGTTGCTATAGCCATATTCCCCACCCCTGTCCAGTAGACTGGTGAACAGATGCCGTTACTGAGTCACCCTTTTTGTTAGCACTCAATAGCAGATGCCCTTATCACAAGATAGCAAAAGCAGGATATTAGAGGATATCTTCATTGCAATTCCTATTACCTCGGGTGTGGCAAGTGACATTTCTTCATGCACCCATTTCAAGTTTGCACATTAGTTTCACTGTGTGACTTCCAACCTCACGGTGCTCACAGACTGCCAGTTTTTATTTTATAATGTCTGTACATTCATTTACAGTGGAACAAGCTAAAATACAACACAATAACTTGCAGTAAGTGACATGTCACAAAAAATGCATAACATAAGGGCTTAATTGCCATTGAATTACATTGATCCATGCAGTATAGAAACATAGAAACATAGAATTTGATGGCAGATAAGGCCACTGGCCCACCCAGTCCGCCATTTCCTTTCTACCTAATGGATAAGCTGCAGATCCTAGTTAACCAATAGCCTACTTCTTCCACCCCTACCCCTAGAATTGCCTTATGACTGTCCCACGTGCATTTAAATTCCACCACTGTTTTGACTCCACAACCTCCTCTGGAAGGCCATGCCATGCATCCACAACCTCTCTGTGAAAAAATACTTACATTACCTCTGAGCCACCCCCATCTTCAAATTGTGCCCTTGTTCTTGCCCAACTCTTTTTCTGAAAGTTGCTACCCTCTTGGACTTTGTTGATTGCCTTGAGGTACTTGAAAGTTTCTATCATGACCCCCTATCCCTCCTTTCCTTGAGGATATACATATTAAGCTCCTTAAGTCTCTCTTCATATGTCTTCCAGTGCAGACCCTGCACCATTTTAGTTGCCCTTCTCTGGACTGCCTCCATCCTGTTTATGTCTTTGCAGAGATTGGGTCTCCAGAACTGCATGAAGTACTCCAGATGGGGTCTCACCAGCTGTTTTTACAGAGAGATAACAACTTCCTGTTTTCTACTGGTGATGCCTCTCTCTATGCATCCCAGTATCCCCCCAGCTCTCCTTACTGGCCTCTCACATTGCTTTCCCACCCTTAGGTCATCTGATATGACTTCCCCAGGTCCCTTTCCATTTTTGTTGTTGTTAGTATCTCACCCCCCATTGTATACTCCTCACCTGGGTTTTTGTTTCCCAGGTGCATTACCTTGCAATTCTTAGCATTGAATCTATGCTGCCATACATTTGACCATTCTTCCAACATTGCCAAGTCCCTTCTCATCCTTTCCTCTCCACCTTGTGTATCAGCTCTGTTGCAGATCTTTGTGTCATCTGCAAAGAGACATGCTTTTCCTTCCAGTTCCTCTGCAATGTCACTTTTAATGACATTGAAGAGGACCAGTCTTAGTACTGAACCCTGCGGTTCCTCACTAGTAGCACCCCTTTCTTCAGAGTGGACTCCATTTACTATTTCCTTCTGTGTCCTGTTCTCCAGCCAATTCTTTACCCAGGCTACCATCTTGGGACCCACTCCCAGGCTGGCCAACTTGTATATTAACCTTTTGTGTGGGACTGTGTCAAATGCCTTGCTAAAGTCTAGGTAGGCCATCTCCACAGCCCCTCCCTAATCTCCTACTTTGGTCACCCAGTCAAAGAAGTCTATTAGATTCGTCTGACATGACCTTCCAACTGCAAATCCATGCTGCCTTGGGTCCTGTGCCCCTCTGGCCTCTAGGTACTCGACAATTCTTTCCTTCAGAAGTGATTCCATCATTTTACCTATCACTGAGGTTAAACTAACAAGTCTGTAGTTGCTCGCTTCTGCCCTGCTCCCACTTTTGTGAAGTAGAATCACATCTGCCCTCCTCCAGTCCTGAGGTACCACCCCATCCTCCCATGATTTGTTAAAGATGGTAGTCAGTTTGTCACTAGTTCTACCCTTAGTTCTTTTAGAATTCTGGGATGAATCCATCAGGTCCCATTGCTTTGTTCACCTTCAGTTTTAAGAGTTCTTTCAGAACCCTTTTCTTCTGTAAATGGCTGGTATCAACTTCTGTATCCAGATTGTTTCTCTTGTTTGGTTTAGGTACCCCCTTCATTTCTGAATACTGAGCAAAAATATTTGTTTAGTATCTCTTCCTTTTCAGTCTCCTCTGCCCACCCTCCTCCTCTTTATTAAGCCTCACTATCCCTCCTTGGTCTTCCTTCACTCCCTGATGTACCTATAAAAGGTTTTACCCCCCTTCTTAACTGAGTTGGCTATCTTTTCCTCGGTTTGGGCCTTTGCTGTTCTGACTGCCTTCCCAGCTTCCTTTTGCTTTAACTGATACAATTCTCTGTCCTGCTCCTTCTGTGATTCCTTGTACTTCCTGAATGCTTTCTTTTTCTCCCTAACCTTCCCTGCCACCAACTTTCAGAACGATAGTGGTTCTGTAGCATTTTATTATATAATGCAGCATCACTGCATTGTATCCTGGCTGGCACCACCGTATGTACGTAAATAGTGGAACAACATTTTGAAGTATGGTGACATGCTGTATAGCAGTTTATATTCGCACTGACTTTATTTAGTGCTTCATGGTAATCAGCAGTATTCTGCACCAGGCTGAATTCATGAGCAGCAGCTCCATGTATATTTATGGCTTTTGAGCTGGGTGCTGAGCTCTAATTATACAAATTACTAGCTGAATTGTTGGATTTCATATTACGTATTTTGAACTTAATATGTTGATTGTATCTTACGCTCTGCTACCTAGTTATGGCTTGTGAGTGTGACCTGTGATTTTCACTCGTGATCATTTCCCAAGTACTGTACAGCTCTTCTCCTGTCTGTAGGACCAGTTTTCCTGTTGACTTAAGGAGTTACCAGGCTTGTACTGTTAACCTGGTAATCACCAGTGGTGCTGGTGCCCAGTAAGATATTGTATTTTTCTCAACCTGTCCTGCTGCCCCTAACAAGAACTGAAGAGTGATGGAATTATATTTTGCTTGCATATGTATTGTAATAATTGCACATAACAAGAGATAACAATAGGTCAATATTTAGTTATGTTACATCCTTTATTGCTTGACACAGTTACATTATGTCACAGCATCCTGAGTGATGTCTTTCTTCATTTCTACATTTATTTAATCAGTACCTCATCTGTATGCAGGGCCTTTCATTTGTTGCTCTTAACGAGACAGAATTTGCAGTATTTTTTTTTTAAGATACATATTTTCAATCCTCGGCTGGGGGGGGTGGTGGCTATGGTCCTCCCATCTAGCTATGTCCTAGGCACTGCTCAAAGACCCCTATGTCCTGACTTCCCCAGTCACATCATGGTGGGTACTTACCCCACTCACCATGGAAGACCAGGGGGCAGACACACCAGGGGAGCTTTCTTGGGTGCACCTGTTGCGGCGCCGCCAGATCCTGCCATCATTGTGCAGGTAGGAGGTTTTCCCCATCATGATCCTTCCCTCAGAGCAGGTGTGCAATGATGCCAAGGATGCTGTCATGCATGCCCCCCACACATGGCACATCCAGCGTCACCCCACGCTGCCCTGTCTGCAATCCGCCGTGTGCAGTGACCTCTAGCCACCACTAGGAGTCAGTAGATCTGGCCATTCCTCCCACCTCCCTGGAGGAGGAGAGAGCAGTCCCTGGATTCTCAATCCTCCTCCCTCAGCCAACCCTCCAGCACCCTATGTCGCCCTAACTCTGGTCGCTGGCACAGCGTGAGGTCTGGGATCTGGTGCCTCAACCCTCACTGCAATCGGGCCAGCCGCATTTGCAGTATTAAAATTTTCCTTGTCCTTCCAGTCAGCCTCTGTTCTCTTTGCTCAACGTGCTCCTATCAGAGGCTGCCCCACCGCCAAACAGCCTCCCTTTTCATTTTTCAGACTTGCTTCCATCCCAGACATCAATCTTCCAACCAGAATAACCTTACTGTCCGCCCCTTTCCTCCATTCTCCTGTGTGTAGCACCAAGTCTTCTTACTGAGGTGTCTATTGGCCAGTAGGAAGACATCAACTTGTGTGAAAACAGACTTCACCTGTTGTAGCTTTTTTCATTGACATGGAGGACATTGTTGTTCTTTTTTTCAAAATCAGGAGAGAAGATTAAAGTGTTGCTGCTGTGCCTCACATGTTGTTTGCTGTGTAGCAGATACAATTCATGAATTTCAGCATTCATGAGCTAATTACTTTGTGGGAAAAACAATTCCGTGAAAAAGACATTTTACAGGAGAAAAAATCCATGAAATGTATCTCACTGAACTTTGTTCAACAAAAAGGCTTTGCCACAGAATTGTTCTGTTAAGTGGCACTTCATGGAATTTTGTCAAGTACAGGTACTTTGCAATAACTAAAGCCTCTATTCATGAAGCCTATGCACCTTGATACACAGTTTATAGGCTTCCCTTTGACATCTGGAGAGGGTAGAACACTCTGGGGAGGATGTTCATATTTCCTGTTTTGAGTTTTCCCCAAAGTGTAAGTAGCCACTGATTTTCAGTTTTTACTGGAAAATCCAGAAAATTCTGGAATTAGAGCTGGCTGAACACCCGTAAAACAAAGATTTCATGGAATCTGGTATTTTGTATCAGATCAGTAAATCTACAAAAAAAAATATTTTTTTCTTATAATTCCTTCCTGTACTAGTTTCAATTTGCTTTATATTGCTCTGTATAGTAAGCCTTCTTTTATTCTGATTATTTTTGCACATGCTAAAAGAATGATAGCAGAATCCTGGTAAAATCTCGAAATTAGAGTAACAATCACCGGTGCAATTCCAGAATCTGAAGTCTTGAAAACGGAAAATCATTGTTTTTATCACCGTAAATCAGTGGCCTTGGAATGACCTCCATTGATGCAGATCTAATTTAATGGTGGGAAGGAGGAGGTTGTCCAAGTTAAATTGCTGTAGATCATTTTTATTCCTGGTACGCTAAAAGGCCAAATAACACAGCCTGTGTGCGTGCCATGTTAATCCCATAGCCATTGCAACTGCCTTATGCAACAGGGCATTCAAGGGCATCACAATGGTCTTACTCCTGTTAAGCTCGTAGTCAGATAGTGCTCTGAATTTGCTTATTGTCTTTTGTGCAGGGGGGACTGATGATCTAGGGTGTGTTATGTGTAGGAAAATGTCACCTGCATACACTGACAATTTAAGTTTGTTTTTACCTACAGAGATGCCTGTTATCTCCTAGCTATTTTGAATCTTCCAAAAGAGGGTCTCTAGATAAAAATTAAATAGCAGTGGGGACAGGGGGCACCCCCTCTTGTGCCTCTATAAAGTGAGAATGAGTGGGGGGAAATCCCTGCTGCAATAAATTTTGGCTCTTAGTTTTGTGTAGTGCATGGAATCAATTTATATAATCAGGTTTGAAGCCGAATTTACTGAGAGTCTTAAATAAAAACTCCCAGGACACCCTATTGAATGCTTTCTCTGTATTCAGATATAGCAGGGACACAAGGACCTGGGAGTCCACAGATGCAGAGAAAAGATAAGCCAGCTTCCTCAGGTGATAGGATGAATTCCGAGTAGTCATGAAGCCCACCTGTCCACTGCCGGTGATGGGGCCCACCACTACATTATGGTGCTTGGCCAGAGTATTGAGCAAAATGTTCACATCATGGTTGATTAATGAGATATGTCTGGAGTGTGCTACACTATCTGGCTTTTCATCTGGCTTAGAGAATAATGCAATCATGTCCTCTGTTAGGGTTGTGTGCATGTTATGCCTTCTGCATGCATGCATGCAGCTAAACATTCTGGACAGAAGTGGAACCAGTTCTGGTGCAAAATAGTAATAGAAATGGGCAGTGAACTTGTCCAGCCCTGGTGCCTTATCTGGGTATATTTTTAATGGCACTATGATTTACACTATTGAGATGAGTGTGGCTGGCTATCCTTTTTTTCTAGGTACTGCCACTGAATTTAAAAAGGCTTTAATCTCCATTTCCTTGTGTAATTCCAGTAAACTTCATATAGTATGGCAAAGAAGCTACAGACTTCCTGGGCTATATCTCTAGGAGAAGGTAGCAATTCCTAATTAATTTTAGACTTAACCCCTTTAATGAGCCAGGCTGCTTCTGGTTTCTTAAGTCACTGAGTCATTAGTTTCCTGGCTTTCTCACCCTGCTCTATATACTTAGTGTGAGTTTTCAAAGTTGCATGCTCCTCCTTTTCCCACAGTAAGTTTTCTTATTTATCTTGCAGGGATCACAGCTTAGTTCTGTCCTAATTTGGGGGCTGGGGTTAAGTCTGGATTCAGGTTCCACACATTTTGCAGTAAGTCCTTAGCCTTCTGTTCCCTCTTCTTTTTCCTTTAAGATACCAGCCTAATAAGTTTACCACTAATAGTAGCCTTTCAAGCCACTCAATATATGTCCTTTCTATCAACAGTGCCAGTTCTGTGGGCTATAAAAGTTTTGATAGTCTCCTATACCCTATCAGTACTACACTTATTCTTAAGCAGTTGTTTGTTCAGTTTTGTAGTGTCTCTGTTCCTGCTTGTGGTAAATGCATGCTGTAGTAATATCACAGAGTGGTGAGACGATACCCTAGATGAAATCTGAGACATGTAAGGGCCAAGGACAAGGGGCAGAATAACAAAATGTAATCTATCCTTGAGAAAGAGTTGTGGAATTGAGAGAAAAAGGTGTACTCTTGTGAAGAAGAGTACAGGACCCTCCAAGGATCCCACAGGCCCAGGGTGTCAATCATGACCTTTTTAACACCACCTATTTTGAAACATTTAAAACTAAACTAGATTTATGGTTAGAAACTACTAACAAATAATGATCCACAAAATTGTTGGGGATACTCTTGATGGGCACATTGTATTCCACCCTACCAAGTAATGTCTCTAATAGCTTTCTCAGATGACAAGAGCCCTCTTCTCATCGAAGTTCTGACTGTGTATAAAGACACAACCAATTTCCAATCCCCCCCAAAAGTAAGGGAATCATTAGGTGCAGTACAAAATCTGGGCTAGGGCAGCAAAAAGGAGGGACAGTTATTGTTCAGACTGTGTACACTTCACAGGATGCAGTCTGTACTATCTAGTACCCTTGTCAAAAACAAGTATTGACATTCAGTGTATACAGTGGTTAATGCAGCTTGAAACTAGTTGTTGTTAACTGTTAGAATGGCCACCCCCCCTGTGATGGGTATTGTTACCTGCCGCTATGCTTGCCTGACCCTCTCCCTTCAGAACAAGTTGCTTGCCATTGTCAACATTTGCATCTCCTTGAGGGGGCAGTACAGTGCAGTGGTTTAAGGCACTGAGCTACAAACCTGGTGACCTGGGTAAGAATCCCACAGCCCCCACTTGCGTACTGTGTGACTCTAAGCAAGTCACTTAACTTCCTTGTGCTCCCAGGTCACACCTGGAAACAAGGTCTGGCTTAGTGTGCCTTTCCTGCTTAATAATTTCCCCTTTCCCCCTGTATGAATGCAATACTTTTTTTGTTTGTCTATTCTTTTTATCCTCCACTGCAGACACTCCTATTCTCCACCATCCTACTGGACTCGGGGTCTTTCAGGAATTTACCTACACTATACACATCCTGTCGGAAGTCCCGAGCCAGTCCAGAGGCACATTGAATGATGTCCCCAATTTCCACCTTTTTCTCCCTCCTAACTGCCTGGGGCCCTGGAAGCAGCAACTCATGCATGTGGAGGCATGGATGCATGCATGCGCATCACAACTCCAGACTACAGCCCCTTCCGACTTTCCCTGACCTTGCTTCTGGGCTCTTGGAGGTGGCACTGCCACCCAGTTTTCACTGAGGGGCAGCCAAATACCAAGAGGCCCATCAGAATCCTTCTGAGGCGGAAAGCTGCCCATCGGCAGCTAATCACTGTCCTGTCTCTCTTCCCCCCACCAACCCCCGATGACCCAAGGTCATTCCTGAACCCTGGCCACTGGTGTAGTGTGAAGTGCGGCATCCAACACATTAGCCCTCTGCACCACCAGGCCAACACAAATACAGTATTAGCTGCTAGTTGCTTAGCATGTTTGATAATTGGGTATCACTTGCTATGCAACTTCTGCTCATTAATGTTGCATGACATAAATTTTTATGTTATGCCCCACGATATCCATATTTATCTTCCCACCTATGCATTGGACCTGCAATACAATGTATTGAGAAATCTGGTTAAATTTCTTTCTCAACCCCCCCCCCCCAACACACACACGCAATTGCAAACAAATCTTAAACACATAACAATTAAGATTCAACAATAAACTTTAGCCTAGATGTTATAGGGCTGCTGCAATGAGAATCTCTCCCTGGTCCTTGGACCATGCTCTACTTGATTAGGTTTGTGACAACAGTGGGGAAGAGACCCTCCATCCAGCCCTTGAACCCACTGTTACAGATTCCCTGCGTGGGCTGAATGAGCCATAACTAAATTGTGGTGCTCAGTAGCCTCCAACTAAGCAGATGCTTCCAGCACTGCTGCTTTAGACAATTGAGACTGGCTTCTAATGAACTGTGGGCATTCGCGCTCCCCCAACTCCCCCAATTGCCAATGTGTATGTTAGCTGCAGTGGCTCCAGCAGCTGCTAGGGTTGGTAAGTTGAGATTATTCTCAATGGCAATTGCACAGTGCATGGTGGCCTTTGCTATTCCCCCTGTGCAGAGCTAACACGCTGAATATGGTCTTGTGCTGGGATTCCTGTCCCTGTCCCTCCCTTTGACCACTGTATACATCACTTTTTTGCATGCACGCTAATCCTTTTAGTACCTGCCAAAGCCTCCTTTGAATATTGCACCCAAGTGCTAATCCCAGGCAAACATGACACAATCACTTTGCTGACTGGGCAACATTTTGAATATCCGACTCCTAATATTTATTTGTGTTTTGTTATTTTTTAACTACATTATTGTTTTATTAACTGTGTTTTTCCTTTTTACATCTATGATTCAACCAAGTGTTTAAATTCTACACAATTAACTTGCTTATATATAAGAGGGGAAAGAAATGTAGGCAATGTATCATGGATCATATATCTTCAATCAATTTACTCGATTGGTTACATCCAGTATTTCTGATTTTTAGCTCTCAGCCTGTCCACTTGATGAGGTTATGTATATTTCATTGATTATTTCTTCAGTCAGTGTAATTCTTTGATTATTAATGACTGCCAGATCATTTATTGTAGAGGTTTGTATAATTTAGTATCCAAAGTTCGTACAAGACAGAGGTGTTGATGTTCTATTTCTGGTCTGGGAATTATTTTGAGATCTTGTACTTTGGCAAGATACATCAGATTATTCCTAGACAAGGGAATCATGTGATGCAGCCTGCCCTGTAGCAGCTCCACTGATTAGCTCCAGCAACCCTGGTTTAAAATCTTTCTTTGCTGGACTCAACTACCAATATTTTATTGCCTGGAAGCATCAACGATTACAGTGGCTACATGGAGTAGCTCCCTAGCAGAAGATTCAAGTCATGGAGGTTGAAATGAAAGTGGCATTGCCAAAACATACCCCACCACCAGCCCCAGACAAAAGTAGTAAGAAACCCAAGACCCAGGTTATTATCAGTGGGTGTTCTTCGCACAACACATCGACACAAGCACCACTGACCTTAGAGCAATTCCTAGTGGAGTTCCAGCCTTTTCGGGAGGAATTACGATCACTTACCCAAGAGTTCAAATCTATGGCAGTTACTCTGGAGGATATTTCTAAACATACCTGAGACAGTGAGGCTCAAATTCTGCTTTTGGAGAAAAAGGTCGATCATGTGGATCCCGAGTTGGTGTCATTGTGACAAAAAATGTCAAGGTTTGAAGCTAAAATTGAGGGCCTAGAGGGTCAGAACTGAAGGAATAATGCAGTGATTATAGGTCTTCCGGAGAAGGAAGAAGCCTCCGACTCTGTTCTTTTCTTGATGCAGTTGTTGGTCAAATTGGCAGGCTTGTCTCCATATGGCATTAACTATACAATTGAAAGAGCACACCTGACTTTACATCCCTTGCCAGCTGCGGGTGCACCCCCATGACCACTGATTTTCCGATTTATGAATTTTTTGGAGCAGCAACACTTTCTATTTAAAATTAAAGTGTTGCAAGAGATACAGTGGGAAGGTAATAAATTGCAGGTTGCCAGGACTTGCCTGCCTCAGTTCATCAATGGAGGGCCTCATTCCATTCTATAGTTACCAGACTTATCACCGCTGGTATTAAACTTCATATGGGATACACTGCTAGATTTCAAGTTCTGCTATCTGGGGGCATGGTGCAGTTTTGAGAACACAGATACAGCGGCGGCACAATGGAAGAAATACTTACCAAACATATTTAAGGACCGCTGGTAGGTGGATCAGTCAAGTATGAGCTGGGTCAGTCTGTGTTATTACATGTTTTAATATGGTTTGGATCATTGGTCAAAGGATCTTCTAAGGTAGGAGAGAATTTTGTTGTTTTGCTTGAGAGGTATTGATACCCCCCCCCCAAGGATGTGAACTTCTGTATGGACCAAAATGTGCACAAGGTTTAATCTCATAGAAGGTTTCTCAACAGCAGTGGTTGGAATATTGATGTGTGGGGGAAGATATAAGGTTGAACTGGACATTTCTCTCTCTTTTGGATGCTCAACTGGGGGAGGGGCTGCAGCGTAACTGCATCAGAGACATACTTAGTTTTTTCAGACTTTGGAAGGCATCTCATTGAATTTTTTTCCTTTTGAATTACTGGCTTGGGATCCCAGGTGTAACAGTCTTCATGTGGACATCACGCAGCTGATAATGGCAACAGCTATTCAGGATGGCTCCTTCTGTCTGTTTGTTTTTAAGTAGAGCAGAGGACTTCTTATTTCCTTTTCCCAGTTTATTTTGGAATTAGTTTTGCCACTGCTTTGCTAACCAAGGATTAATATGTCACTGTGCCAAGGATTAATATGTCATGTAATTGCCACTAGTCAAAGCCGTACTCAATACTTATGACAAAGCTTACTACTAAGCTGCTAAGGACAATATAACTCTGGTATTGTTTGCATCAATTCTACCTGTACCAGCTTGTTTGTATCTATGTCTTAAGTTACTGTTATACTGTGTTGTACTGTTATACTGTGTATTTTTGTTTGTCTTACTGTGACAAGGTACCTTTGTAAATGAGCCTATGGCTCAAAGGTTTTCCAAACTGCTGTTTAAATAAATAAATAAAATAAATAAATAAATATGTGTTGGACTTTTGAACTTGACTTGCTATGAGGTGAGGTCATGCACTGGGTAACACTACCCATAATTTGATTTAAATACTGGAGTTTTCCATTTAAGCCGGCTTCCAGATAGGATAGAAGACATTACAGTAAGTTGGCAAAGATGTAAAATGAACTGAATTCAAGCTGCGACTTCTTATGGACAATACATGAAGCCATTTATTTTCACTTTTCACCTGTATTTAGTTGACTTGGGGTCTTTATAAAGTGCCAAGGGCTACTGGGTTCTGTGGTTATATCTAAATTGATAGGGTCGGGGGGATGCCTCTTCAACTCTGGAATGTGTATGCTCACATGTGATTTATTTCAGAGGAAGGTTCACTCCTCTGGTTACAGCTTTCGTTACAGGGCTAGCTGGAGGGACTTGGACACTGTGGGGCTAGACTGTTCATCATTTTAAGTTGGTCTGTGCTGAGGTGTTTTTATGTTTTTTGGTATATTTCATGATATGATGATTATACTTTATGGCAGGGTTTTTCTATTTCTGTTGGGTTCTAGTCATGATAATTCACAGTTCATGAGAGATTGGTGGGTGGAGTGTCTTTGGGGTTGGAAGGGGATTGGGGTGAGATCAGAAGGGTCACTGGTAATAGAGGTTACATGTAAGTTGTTTACTAGACAGTAGGTTATGCATCATATAGTGGTAAATAGCAGAGATGTCTAATTACCTTAACATTATTACATGGAATGCTCAAGGGGCCCAGAATAAAACTAAAAAGTATAGAATCCTTAGACATCTCCAGCATCTTAAAGGGGATATCTCCCTTTTGCAAGAGTCCCATTTGTTAGCAAGTGAGACTAACCTGTTTTGTAGAAAATATGTAGGTCAGGTCTACACTGTAGGAGACAGTACACAGAATAGAGGTGTAGCTGTTTTGATTTCATGGAAAGTGCCCTTTGTAAGCAATCATTGCACCCAGGACCCGGGGGAAGGTATATATTAGTCAGACAGAGTATTAATCAAGTGGAAGTACTACTGGGATGTATTTATGGCCCTAACATAGATTCCCCATCCTTTTTTTGGACTTGGTATCCATACTGTCTCCCTCCCTTTTCCTGCCTATTCTTTTTTTTGGGGGGGCCTGGAATCTTTCTTTCACCCCAGACCTAGATAGGTTAGATAAGTATCTAACCACTGCTCAGCGATCCTTACAGGACCTTTCAGATCATCTTGGTCTTTGTGATCCCTGGCGAATGTTGCACCCTGGCTCCAGGGAATACATGTTCAGGTCAATGGTTTATAGAACCTCTTTCCATATTGATTATTTTCTGGTTAGCAAATCACTTCTTGTGGGCATAGTTTGATGTGGGATGGATTCTGCTGTGATATCAGATGACTCCTCAGTATGCTGTAGGATTACGTTTTCTCTTTTTTCAGCAGAAGGAAACAATGTGGAAAATTAACACTCAAATGCTGAAGGAGGACTGGGTGGTTGCCCACATATCTGAATGTATACAATACTTCACCCTGGATAATTTGAATTCCATGGGCAAACCTAATATGGAATGGGGGGCTTTAAAGTGCTATACTGGGGAGAATTAATGAGATTAGCATCTACTAGGTGAAGGAAATGGGATAAGAAGCCTTTAGATTTGCTATCTCATATTAGAGACCCAGAGGCCAGGCTCTCACTCAATACAGGAGATGGGGTTTGACAAGAGCTGCTTAGGCTTCAGTATCAGTATAATGAATTGCTGCAGAAAAAGATGAACTAGCCATTCTGCGAATCTGGGTCACCTATATTGATCAGGAAGAAAAAGCTGGCAGGCTGCTGACCCTTAGGGTTAAAATGCAGGAGGCTTCCCAGATCATAAATACCATTCGCTCCTCAGTAGATGCATCCCTTAAAATTACCCCAAAAGATATTGTGTTGGAATTTGAGATGTATTACTAAAATCTTTACAGGCCGATGTCAGTTAATCCCTCAATGCAGACGGTGGACGATTACCTTTCTACAACACCTCTACCAAGTTTGACAGATTCTTAACAGGGGGCACTGGTTAAACCATTTTCTGAGGTGGACAAATTGGGAGCCATTAGGGCTTTGCCGTAGGACAAGTCTCTGGGCCCGGATGGGTTTTCACCCAATTTTTACAAGGTGTTTGCAGATAAATTGGTGCCCTGGTTGCATAAGTTATTCCAGTTTATTTTAGTCTCAGGCCCTTCAGATAAAAGGTTATTTGAAGCATTGATAGTTTTGCTTCATAAACCATGGAAGGAAGCTGATAAAGTTACAAGTTATAGACCAATCTCGCTTCTGAATAATGATTCTAAACTGATAGCTAAATTGTTAGTGGTACTGCCATCCTTAATAGGTCCAGAACAGGTTGGCTTTACGGCCGGATGCACCTCCACAGATCACATGTTCAAGTTAGCAAATATCTTCTCCACATCCAGGGAATTGAGTCATCCTGTTGTGCTCATGTCCCTGGACGTGGAGAAAGATTTGACTGGGTTGACTGGCAATTCCTGTTTAGGTCATTACACCGATTCGGAGTCGCTGCTAAATTTATACAATGTGTTAAGATACTATATGGGAACCCTACTGCCCGTATATATTGTAATGGCATTTTTTCTTCCATGTTCCCTTTATATTCTGGAACCAGACAAGATTGTTCTTTATGTCCACTGTTGTTTAATCTTTTCCTAGAACCCTTACTGGTTAAGCTAAAAGAGAATCCAGCAATTCAGGGAATTAAGTTGGGATCACATGAAGTGAAAATCTCAGGGTATGCTGATGATATACTGCTCCATCTTTCCCATCCTCAATTCTCCATTCCAGCTGTGTTGGATACACTTAAGGAATATGACCTGCATTCCAACTATAAGATTAATCTAGATAAAACCTTAGTTTTCCCCCTAATTTCCAGAACACTAAGGAGTGTACTAGGTACAACCGGGTTAAAATGGTCCCCTAAAACTTTAAAATACTTAGGCATAAATTTTGTCAGGAGTGATCTCCAGGTACGACAACTTAATTTGGATGCATTGCTGCAGATAGTGCAACAAGATGTAGCACAGTGGAAGGCTCTACCTTTATCTCTTTGAGGCCGTATCAGTTTGGTTAAGATGAAAATTTTGGGAGCATGGCCAAGCCGGCATCCAGAATGGCTGCTTAGTTCTGGAGCTCTGAGCCTAAACCGTCAGGAATCTCCCTTTCCCCCGCTACCCCGGGATGTACTGAGGAAAAAAAAGTGGGGGTAGGGAAAACAGCTATGCCACCAAAGATGTCAAAAAAACAGGGGCAACTTCCATTTAAAAGTGACCACAATGGGCTTAAATATCTGGGCCTGGAGGCTCTGCTACCACGAGAAGAAAATGCTGGTAATGGGGCTGCAATAACCTCAGCAGGGACTGTGGAAGACAACTTGTACAGCCCTCAGTTTTTGGTACTGGAAAAATTATTTAATGATTTAAAATACGACCTGACAAGTAAAATGAATGATGGGTTTGAAAATGTATCTGCACAGTTGGCCTTCCACCAAACAACAGTAAATAACTTGGGGGAGACAGTGGAACAACACTTGGCTCGATTAACGGAGGTGGAAGAAAGGGTTAGTGCGCAAGAAGACCGTTATAATCAGTGGAGCCCCCAATTGCAAGCAGCAATGACTGAAATAGAGAAATTAAAAACAATATTAGACGACCATGAAAATAGAGAGAGAGGCGAACAAATGTAAGAATAGTGGGCATGGCTGAAGGAGTGGAAGGCAGAGACTGTGTAACTTTTTGCCAGACATGGTTAAGAGCAAAGCTAGACCTGCCAGCGGAATGCTCCTTGAAGATACGGCGGGCACATAAAACTTCCATTCAACCACCACCCCCAAATGAAAGGCTGCGCCACATTATTGTAAAATTCTTGAGATATCAGGACAGAATGGCGGTACTGAATGCAGCACGAAAGGCAGGTGCCATTAGAGAAGGCTCTCAAACTGTTAGTATATTCCAAGACTTTTCACGGTCGGTACAAACAGATCAGAATGCATTTATGCCTGTGAAGAGGAGGTTACATCAATTGGAGTGGCCTTTTGCACTTGTTTATCCTGCTCGACTGATCATAAGGAGAAAAGATGCTACACCGAAGGTGTTTACAAACCCGGACGCGGCAATGCAGTATATCTAACATGAATCGAGGCAACAAGAAAATGCGATGAGTGAACTTTACTTTGGACATGGGCTAAATCATTAGTACTTTTATCCTTGTTGTCCAACATTACACAGGATGTGGATATAGGGAGTGGGGTTGGGGGGGGAGTGGAGATATTTTCTCGGTCTGCTCCGAAACTCCTAGGAGGCCTATTAAGGCTGGAATAGGCGGCGTTCCCCGCTCCCCCCTCTAGCTCTAGCTCCGGGCAGGACCTTTTTGTTTCCTTTTCTCTATGGAGGTGTTCCAGAGTGACATTACAGAGATTTAAATGATGCCTAATGACTCTATATTATATGCTGAGACAAATCTTTAGTTCATTTATTTATACTTTTGTAGCACCACGTTACCTTAACGGTCTGATTAGCAGAATGTGGTCAGTGGGGAGCTGAAAATCTGTCCTGCCTATCTCTGCATATTGACTGCGAAGTGGATTGATCTACGTATGTACAGGGCAGCATTAAGGTGGGACGGGAGTATGGGGGGGGTGTTGGGAGGGGAGAGGAGCATTTGCTCGGTCTGTTCTGAAACTCTTAGGAGGCCTATAATGGCTGGAGCGGGCGGCCTTCCCCACCTCCCCTGATGCCAGCCCTGGGGCCTAGAGTGGCTCTACAGTGCTCCACCTACAGCTACTGAATTTTCCTTTGGTTGTTATACTTGGGTCCCAGAGGCTGTTCTATTTCTTGTTTTGTCTATATTAGAATACAGAATCAAGGACATGTTTGGTCAAATTAATAGGGAGATGTAAACCTACTTGCTTCGTTTCTGTCTGCAGGGAGATGAAGTGGGCAGGAATGCGTGCCTGATTTTAACTAGTGAAATGGTTTTCCTTGATTATACGGACTCAAAATATGTCCCGGGGGGGGGGGAGAGGGGATTCAGTTGGTTTAATTTTTGTATGTGTTCCAGGTGGGGTGGGCGTGGGCCAGCGCAGGAGACCAGTTTTATGCTGGTCACCCCCTCCTAATGAGGCAGGGGGTTATTTTCACACAACCCAGGGGTTAAAAGTGGGATGGAACACTTGGAGAATGACTGGACATATGAGCAATAAAAAGACTGTATGTTAAATTATGACTGGGGGCCTGCCCACTCCTGTTGGGCTCCTTGAACTGGAGGTTCCCTGGTGGGGATGGACCCCTAAGTGTTCTTGATTAGCCCAGACTTACATAGCTACTTGATCTGGACAGGTGGGTTGTGTGAAATTACATTTTATGTTTAGCAGTTCGGGGGCATCCTGGGAGGGGGCAGCTGGCACCACCACACCTGGCTTTATGAGAAAGATAATGACGGTTTGGCCGGTAGGCCATTTCACGATAGTAAAGGGGGTTTTAATTAGAGGTATACTTGGGGGAAATGGGGAAGCTAGGTGGTGAATAAAAGTTGGATACCACCTTGCTAGATTCCTGACACAAGGGGCTTAGTTTTTCTAATAGATTAGATAAGCGCTGTTGCTCAGGTCTTTACCTTTCTCTCTTCCTTTTGTTTTTTTCTTTTATCTTTTCTGGGTCTTTTTTGTGGGGGATCTCTCTGAAATGTTACAGATGAGAGGGGTGGGGGGGTCTGTTAATTGGGAGAAAAAATAAAAAAAGTCAAGAGTCGGGCAATGCAACAGGGCTCGGGGTAGTTGCAATGCAATGTGATTGGGATATCGTAGATCTAGGAATATAACTGATGCCACCGAATGGCTAGTTTAAAAATGTTATTCTGGAATGTAAATGGCTTAAAAACTACAGTGAAACAAAAATGTGTATGGGCATATATTAAGAAAAAGAATGCAGATATTGTGATGCTACAAGAATTGCATTTAACATATGATGAGATTAAGCGAATAGAAAAAAAATGGGTGGGTACGATGATAGCAACTTACTTCACATCCAAGGCCAGAGGAACATGTATGTGTGGTTCAGATCGGGGGTCGGGGTCCAAATTCATACAACCCAAAGAGACAGTCAGGGAAGGTATGTTATAGTGAAGGCTACGGAGGAGGAGGAATTACTAGTCCTGGGATCCTTTGATGGGCCTACATTTGATTGTCCAGAATTTTTTGAGCACTTGGCTATTATGCTAGCAGTGTTCCCAGATAAAATGATTATAGGGGGTGATTACAATACCTATTGGGGCCCCCTTCTTGACCATTCTAAACCCAGATTCAGGCGTTCCCCCAGGAGTGTGGGGGCCCTCAGGAGACTGGCAGAGGAAAGGGCCTTGCAGGAATTGTGGTGATTTAAACATCCAGATACAGAGGAATTCTCTTTCTACTCCTGTGCCCATAAGGTCTATACAAGACTAGACTGTTTTCTGGCTTCTCCTGCCTATTTGGGGTGAATAAGGGAGATAGAATATGGTCCTATAATAGTATCAGATCATGCTCCACCATATTTAGAGATGGAGAAAGAGACAGATGAGGGAAGGATGTGACAATGGAGAATGGATACCACATTACTGTTAGATCCCCAATACGTTCACCAAATGTCCAAGAAACTAAAAGAGTTCCTTGAAAATAATAAGATGGAAGACACCTCAGCAAGAACTACATGGGAGGCCTTGAAAGCTTTTGTAAGGGGGGAGACTATCTCATATGCAGCCTTTAAAGTCAAAAAAGAAAAACAAAGGGAGAATGAACTAGAAGCTAATATACTGAGGCTAGAAAAGCAGATTATGGGTAGCCAGTCACCTGAGGAACTGGGGAAATTGAACAGTATGAAGGGGGAATACAATCAACTGTGTTGTAAACGTATAGAAAGGGATATCCTAACGTCAAAAGCGGGACAGTATTTCGAGGGGGACAAGTTGGGGAGATGGATGGCCTGGCTAATTAAAAAACAAAGAGCAGAAAGAACAATCTTAACAATAGAAAATTATTATTTATTATTTAGCTTTTGTTGACCGGGTAAGTGCACTAGACAAATCCTGCCTATTTTCAGGCACGACCCGGGAGAGGGGGATACAGATGAATGCCAACTGACCTTGAACCAGATTAAGCTGTTGGTGGTATTTTTAGTGAATGAGGGAAATTTGGCCAGGACAACGGGGAAATTCCCCTACTCTTTTCGATAAGTGCCATGGGATCTTTAACATCCACCTGAACTACCACCAATCCAGGCAGATGGGACCTTGGTTTAACGTCTCATCCGAAAGACGGCACCTCAGAAATGCATCACCCCTCTCATGCTGCATTACAGTATCAGTACTGGGATATTAACCCAAGTGCCAGATGTGGGAACTGAACCCACAGCCCTCTGATCGCCTGGCCTCAGAGGTGAGTGTGCTACCTACTGAGCCACTGACACTATGACAAAATGAGAGAAGGGAATGTGCTTCTTCTGCCCGGGAGATAAATACAATTTTCAAATCCTATGAAAAACTGTATACATCTGAATTCCCACAAGGGACAAATTTAGATAGTTTACTAGAAAATATTCTCCTTCCTGAGATACCTGTTCAGATGAATGAGATGTTGGGACAAGAACTTAAAGTGCAGGAGATTAAGGAGGCAATCTGGGCGTATAGGTCGGGGAGAGCTCTGGGGCCTGATGGCCCACCCATGGAATTTTACAAGAAATTTTGGGATGATTTGGGCCAGCTTTTCCAGTATATGGTGAGGGAAGTACTGGGGGAAGGGGGGGCTGATGCCATCTCAGCAGTTAGCTATTATAACAATTTTACCCAAACCGGACAAGGACCCCAAAAAATGTGGCTCATATCGTCCAATCTCTTTATTAAACTCTGACTATAAGATCATAGCAAAAATATTGGCAAGGAGATTGGAGGGGGTTCTACCACAGATCAACCATCATGATCAGGGGGGCTCCCTTTCGCCATTGATATATGTGCTGACCATTGAGGTCTTGGTGTCAGCCATTAGGCATCATCGGGAAATTGAAGGTTATAGGGTGAATGGAGAGGAGCACGTTATCTCTCTTTCTGTGGATGATGTACTTCTATTCTTAGCCAACCCAGCGAGATCAATGCCTGCCTTGACTTCCCTTTTCAGGGAATATGGTTCCATTTCTGGCATAAGATCAACTGGAACAAGAGTGAATGGCTCCCTCTTGCGGATGGTGGAGAGTCCATACATTTAAGTGGCATAGACATTACTCCTAGAACAGTAATTAAATATCTTGGAATACTGCTACCATGTAGAATAGCGGATGTGGGGTATCTAAATTACAGCCCATTAGCAACAAAAGTTAAGGAACAATGTAGTAGATGGAAATCGCTCCCCTTGTCTTTGTTGGGAAGAGTAAACCTTGTAAAAATGCAAATTCTACCTCAATGCCTTTACCTTTTTCAGACCCTTCCAGTTATGCCTCCACTGGTCTGCCTTAAGTCCCTTGAGGGATCTATTACTTCCTTAATTTGGGCCAATCGGAGACCTAGGATCAGGAAGGAGGTGTTGTGCCAGCCACTTCATAGAGGGGGCCTGGCACGCCCCAATTTGAAGCTATATGCTTTAGCGGCCCAACTAGCATATATAACGGATTGCCAGGAAATAGGAGGAAGAGCTAGAGTCTGGGTCACTATGGAGTCACAGTCTAGGGAGTGCTCCCCCTATGCTTTATGTCTCCTCCCATCGGGATTGAGGGAAGGAGAGGGTGAGAAGCCTAAGAATCCATTCACCAAATGTATGCTTAAAGCCTGGGGGAGGGCTTCACTGCTGATGGGGGATGAGGGAGGTATATCACCAGAGGGGTCCATCTTGTTTAGTTTGTGGAGGGATGGAGGGGATCCCCCCCTCGATCAAACAGGCTCTGAGGCAGTGGGAGGGGAAGGGTCTCTTTCTCCTGTCTCAGTTATTCAATGGTGGGACCTTTTCTAGCTTCTCTTAGTTGAGACAAACATTTGACATTCATCCATCACACTATCTTACTTATGTGGTAATAAGATCCAGGATGCTTAAGTTAAAAAAGATAAAGGGGGGGGGGACCTTCCTTGAGCAGAACATCTCTGGAGGAAATTTTTCAATACTGTAAAAAACATGTGGGAGTGAAACCACTGTCCGTACTATACAAAGCTTTGTTGGGAGCTCAGCTAGACAAGCTGCAAAAGTTAAAAGACAGCTGGGAAAGGGATTTGGGTGTGGACAGGTTGACGGGGGACTGGAATTTGGCCCTGTGGAGTAGCAAGGCTGTTTTGGTAAATAACAGATTGCGAATAATTAATTATAACATTGTGCATAGAATCTATCATACCCCTGCCTTGGCACACAAGATTAATCCCCAAATTTCAACCAATGTCCTAAATGTTATGCTCAGAGATGTACTTTTTACCACATGGTTTGGACGTGCCCAAAAGTGGGAACATACTGGAATGAGATAAATCACATCTTAAATAAGGTTTTGGAAAGTGAGATTCAATTAGACCCTGTGGATATTTTACTCGGAGTACCAAGAAGTGGAGGGGGGTCAGTCAGTAGCTTCACATCCTTTGAGAAGACTGGCAATAATAGTGGGTAAGCAGATTTTAGCTCAAAATTGGATGGCTCAGGCCATGCCTAACATCGCTCAGTGGGCAAATGCCCTCCTAAGCAACATGAAGCTAGAACATACTCAGTATAAAGTTCTGGAACAATTGGACAAATATGATAAGATCTGGTCCCCCCTGGAAAGGGCCTTAGGGAAAGAATGTCTTCTGCTCTTTTAGGTAACCACATGTACTGAAGGCATTGTTTTCAGAAGGTGGAAAGGAGTTACTCTGGTGCTGGACAGGGCAGGGGTCTATAATAAAAGGGATGATTGCATTAGTATCCTTATATAAAAATGGGGGAATTCCAGGAATAGAAGGTAATGGTAAGAACACAATGACTACAGATGATTAGTTTCACTGTATAAAAAGGGGCTTCTTTAGTTGGATCATGGATTGTACCCAAGCTATGTGTACATGTATTATATTGTAACTGAACGAGATGTAACTGATTATCTGACTATGTAGAGCTCTCCTCGCCCCGATGGCTCTTCTATAAATAAAGTTTAAAAAAAAGAGATGAATATTTTACCACAGCTTTTTTATCCACTTAATTTATTGAATCTCTGGTTGTTCCTCACCTGGTTTAAAAGAGTACATGCTGTCATAACAGATTTCATATGGCTGTGAAACCACTAAGGTGGGCATACCATAAACTTGCAGCTCCTAAAGCCCGGGGGGGGGGGGGTTCTCAGACTTCCACATTTTAGGTTATACTATTTGGCAAGCCAGGCTAGTAAGTATCTGCACTGGCTTTAAATGGAAAAAAACCTGCAGACACTCCCATATGTGCCCATATGGCTTATTATAGAAAGAGAACTAATTGCATTGAGTGGGGTATCCACAGGTACTCTCCTACATATAACTCCTAAGGTCCTCCCACTTGCTTTGCATGGATTCCTCATCAAAGTCTCAGTCAGGATTCATTTCCAGCTATTCTCTTTTCTTAAATATAAACAGACCAGTGACTCCATTCAACCTTTACTGGGGAACCTGAATTTTAGAGTGGGTGGCAAGCTCTTACTCCCACCCCCGGTTAGATACCACAATTTGCACTGGTGACAGTAGGGGATCTGGTTAAGGAAGGTGGATTTCTACTGTGAGAGAGATTATACAGGAGTATGACTTAGATAGATCCCTAATTTGTAAGGTCTTTTAACTCTGACACATGTTGATACATAGTTGGGGGAATCCTGTACAGAATAGTGTGGCCGGAGAGTTTTTTCAAACAGTAATTAAAATAATCTCTTTACCCCATGTTGTGGCTAAATTATATACTGTTCTTTTCTACAGAGTCTTTCCTAATGTAGATGGGGTGTCAGACTACTGGGATGCATGCTTCCCGCAAGCAAGGTTTGATTAGAGCAAGATATGGACAGATTGTTACACCTACATTGCACTGGTTAAGGATTATGCAATTTTAGTTCCTTAACAACATGTATTTTACCCTGGTCAAACTGTTTAAAATGGGTAGAGCCCCATTGCCCCAATGTGTTAGGTGTCAGCAGGCCGATGGTTCTCTCCTACACATATTCTGGGATTGCCCCAATGTTGCCCCCTTGTGGTCACACATTAGACAAAAAGTTGAACCATTATTGGAAATTGATGAGTACTTCTCTCCAGAGATTTGTCTGGTGGGTGATTACTCACGAATCAAGGTGCTCGAGCATAGGTATTATATGGCCATAATCACTTTATCCATCAAGAAACTAGTTTTGTGCCACTGGCAGGATACAGAGTGTATCTCTTATGTTGAATGGCTACAAGAGTTACTTTTTAATCTTTGGACGGAAAGGATGGTAGCTAGTCTACCCAGCCACCTCACCAGGTTCAACTGAATTTGAGGTAGATTACAAACCATTTATCTGATGTTAGCTAGCCTGTGTAGGATATTAGCTTGGTCAGACCCAGGTTTCTTGGACAGTCATATTCTGATGCCAAGGGGTGAAGGGGGTAGTTGGGGAGTTTTGATGGGTTGGGGGGGTTGTGTCATGTTATGTTGGTGTAACTGTTATTTTTTGGTTTGTATTTCATGTGAAAATCAATAAAGCTTACTTAATTAAAAAAAAGATTACCCCAGTCAAATTAATGGTTACCCCCTATCCAAACTAATGGTAAATGAAAAACAAAACATATACTGAGTCAAGCCCAACCCAGATGGTGGAGGAAGTGGAGTTACACTGAGGCACAAAAACATGTATAGATTCTAGCCAAACCCAGATGGCAGAGGAAGTGGATTTACACAAAGGCAATGAAACAGAGACTGACGCTATTCAAGTCC
Organism: Neoceratodus forsteri; assembly: GCA_016271365.2. NCBI lineage: Eukaryota > Metazoa > Chordata > Ceratodontiformes > Ceratodontidae > Neoceratodus > Neoceratodus forsteri. The sequence goes on from CM057458.1 coordinate 1,093,981,935, forward strand.
AGATGACAGAATCAGTGGCGCTGCTCTGAGCCACTGAAACAGATATCAGTGCTAGTCCAGCCCTGAAACAGATATCAATATCAGCCCATCCCATATGGCAGAGGAAGACAAATAAAACTGAGTCCCAGAAACAGACTCTGCACTGGCACAAACCAAATGGTTTATGAGGCAGAGTTACACTTGCGACCAGAAATGGATATTGAGGCTGGACCTACCTAGAAAGCAATGACATAAGAGCTACAGTGAAGTCTAAAAACAGATATTGATTAAGGTCTGACAGTAACAGAGCTGAAGTTACAATGAGGTCTCCAAATGAATGCTGATGCTTGCCAATATCAAACAGAAGTAAAGGCGAAGTTCTACAGGGGGCTTAAAACAACCAGTGATGCATGCCACTCAAAACACCAGTAGAGGTAGAATTGCACTGAGATCTGGAAATGGATGATGACACACACCAGAGAGCAACAGAACCAGCGTTAGAACGATACTACAAATGGATGTTGATGCCAGCATATCACAGACAGCAATAGAGACATAGTAAGACAGTGGGCATGAAACAAACAATAATGCATGCCCATTCAAGACAACATAGGAGGGTAAATTACACTGAGGTCTGGAAATAGATGATGATGATGATGATGACGATGATGATGATGATATAGGCCAGACAACAACAGAGCCATCGTTAAAATGAGGCCCCAAAATGGATGTTGATGATGGACCATAATAAACAGCAGTAGAGGCAGAATCACACTGTGGTTCTGAAACAAGCAATGATGCAAGTTTATCCCAAACATCAGCAGAGGCAGAGTTACAATGTGACCCCACAATATACATTTACACCAGCCTAGACCGTATGACAATGAAAGCATGGTTGCATTCATACAACAAAACAAATGATGGCGGTTGAGACAGCATTAAAGTGAGGCCCTGAGATGGTTGATGATGCTGACCACACCCGATAACAATGGAGGCATAGTTACACTGAGACCCTGAAATAAACTGCTGGTGCTGACCAAGCCAAGATGAGAGTAAAGGCAGAGTAACACTGAATCCCTGAAACAGCTGCTTGTGCTACAGTAGTTCATCTCAGGTGTCACAATAGGCTGAGTTTCATTGAGACAATAAAACAAGGGAGGTACAGTTTCAGAAAACAAAACAAAATAAAAGTGTGCATACACTCAGGCAAAGAACACTAATGATAGACCAACTTGACAAAGTGCGCAAACACAAAACGTTGGCAGTACTTTTTCTGAGTCAGTGACTACCTGCATGATTCTCGTCTGTATTTTGTTGGAATTCATCACTAAAACTGAGCAAAACAGCCATTTGTGTCTTTGTCAGACATTGATTGTTAGTGTGCTTTGTGTGAGTGTGTGCACCCTTTTTTGTCTTGTTTTCTGTTTTAAGTTGTTACCTCCAGTACCATGCACCATTTGAAATGCTCTGGAGTTTGAAAAAAGGGAGGTAGAGTTTCACTGAGTTCTGGAAACATCTGCTGGTGCTGGTGTATCTTAGATAACAGTGGAGGCAGAGTTAAACTGAGGCTCCACAACAACTGCTTTTGCTGACATGCACAGGTGACACCAGATGCAAAGTTAAAATAAAGCTTTGAAACAATTACTGCTTCTGGAAAATCTCACACAAAAGCAGAGACAGAGATACATTGATACCCCTACCATGGAGACAGAGTTACATTAAGCCCTTGAAAGAACCATTGACACTGGGCAAGCCAAGATGGCAAATGAGGCAGCATTAGTGTACATTGGGTCTCTGAAACAACTGCTGGTGCTCATCCATCAAAGGTGACAGTGGAGGCAGAGATACATTGATACTCCACCCCTGGAGGCAAAGTTACATTAAGCCCCTGAAAGAACCATTGACACTGGACAAGAAAAGATGGCATTGAAGGCAGCATTAGTGTACATTGAGTCTCTGAAACAACTGCTGGTGCTCGTCCAGCAAAGATGATAAAGGAGGCAGAGGAAAATTCTGCTTTTCTGAAAATAAATCACTTCGTGTACAATCAAATCACATTCTGTATTGTGGGTTGTGATTCTTCCTGTGAGGAAATGTTACTGCTCTTAATTTTTAGCCACAAAATAGGTGGAGAAAGAATGTGCTTCACTGATGTGCCACTTGGCCATTCATATAATAAACAAGTAAGAAAGAGATTGCATTGGTAAAGAACACATAAACAAGCTCCCTGCAAATGTTGTATGGAAAACACTCTCATGTGGAAGGAACCCATCACAGCTCATGTAAGTAAACACTGCATGAGATTTTCAAAAAGGTGGGCACAGCGTTTACATCCATATTTCTGACATGCTGCATCCAGACAGATGCTTCTAAATGTATGCATCCTATTTACATACAATCTGAATGTATGTGCTTCATTTCCCACAGTTCACAACAATTTCAGGGGCAGCTGCAGGGCTCGTCATTTTTTTTGGATGCAAGTGCGTAATTTTGTTACCAGCTTTTTGTGGTCTAACTTTGTGGACAGAATTCTGCAGTTGCATTTGGAAAACAGATGCACACGGCTAAAAATCTCCCCCAGTGTATTTATGTTGCTTACTTAACTTTATATTTGCTTCATGGGAGATAAGGCCACTGGACTGAAACTTATTTCTAAATTTGTGCTTTTAGGCAAACAAAATTTAACCATATTGCAGTACTTTGCATTACAATGTGTCACTGAACTAGAAATGTGGTTTGTGATGAGAGTTATACTCAAAAACAAGAGTCACATCACAAAATTTCTCTTTGCTTCTCTGTTTTTTGTTTTCTCTTGACTGTCTTCATTTCCTTCCCACTTCACAGAAGCTATGCCTTGTCTCTTTCATTGGCACAAGGTTCCTGAATACTGAGTATTTCAATCATTTTAATTCTTACTGCATACCATTAGCATTATGTTTTAATCAATACAGCACCCTGAAGGTTCTATGTTGAGGAGTGGTAAAGGGCAAGCTAGAGTTCTCCAGAGATGTCTGCTAACTGAGAGAAGTGAGGGCACCTGTGGAACAATTTTTGTACTTAATGCAGTGGGCAAATTGTTCCATTGCCATGCATCAACCCCCCACAGGGGTGTAGCCAGAAATTTCCATTTTGTACACACACTCCCCAACTGCTGCCCCCTCCCATTTAAAAAATGTACACATCCTCCCCAACTGCTGCCCCTCCCCCATTTAAGAAATGTACTCATGTCTCCAACTGCTGACCCCATTCAAAAAATCAGATTGTTGTCAGATGACTCATTTAATCTCTAAACAGGCTGTATACAAATAGAATAATAGATAGGTTCCTGTGCATTACAAGGTAGTAATTCAATCGAGAGGTTCTGGGGACATTCAGGAACCTCGAAGCTCGAGGTTCTATGTCCCCAGAATCTCAAGATGGAGTTACTACCTTGTATACTGAGAATACTATTTTTTTAATATATGGATCGTTTTCTGATTTTTTGTTCTTTCTCTCAGGCTGTTGGCTGCTGCAGCAAACAAGTCTCTCTGTCCTGGCCACGCGCCACACTGTCTCACTGCTCCATGTTTTTTTTTGTTTGTTTTACTATGGACAGCCTACCTTTTCCATGGCTGGAGAATGCAGGATCAACTAGACATCTTTATTTTTCTCCTTTTTAAAACAACAAAGCTCCAAAATGTTCGAGTTCAGAAACACTCTCGGTATGCGAGACAGTGGCCGCCATGTTTTTTGAACTGTTCTGCCCGCCCTAACAGGAAAAGCGGCCAATTGGAATGCACATTTTGAAAGACTTTGGTAGCTAGACTAGCGCATGCTCTGTTGTGTTTTGGTGACAATACTATCGTTCAGGTCCCGAACAATAGTATTATGGCACCTGAACGATGGTATTATCACTCCTGAAGTGTAGTATTATCACTCTGGGAGTGATACTATTATGGAGAATTTTTTGTATGCATTTCTACTATATTATTTTCATGATCCATATATTAAAAATGTATGTCATAAATGATACAAGTTTAATCAGATATAGATACTACTCAGTGGCCTACCCTTGTAAAACTCTGGATTGGAATGATAATGGTAACAAAAAGGTATATGGTTTGGGAGAGGTACTCAAAAAAAACGTACAAAAATTTATACAGTAAGTATGCCTGCCTACACCATTGACCCCATTAAAGAGAAGGCTATAAAACAGTACAAATAGGTTATTTGAAAAGCAAGCAGTCAAATTAGTGATATGTGCCTCATATGAATCAAGACCCAGTGAACTTCATGGGGATCAGATTTGACAGCATTTTTCAAATGGATGTTTCCATGTTTCAGATATGTATGTGTGACATCCATGCAGATAGACAAACTAAAAGGTGGTGTAACTTCTGTATGTGATTACCACAACTTGCAGGCAAAAATGATGCATGAATCAGAATCTTGACACATCCAGCATTTTTTACCAGAAATTTCATAAACTGTGACAAATGCATCGAGATGCTTGAACACGATTCATACATTTCTACCCATTTGTTGGGGTACTGCACATGACTAAAATATGAATGAGAATGTCACATCTTTACTTTTGAAAATGCTAGACTGTGAGTCCAACCCAGGTCCAGCTGATAAACTGTGGTTTGGTGTGGATGATGTTGTTTATTGTTTAACTTATTAAATTATTACCACTAGCTTACGTTGTCTGCCTTAAGCTTTGTGTTATAACTCAAGTTCATTTCTTGTAGTATGTCTAAGTACTGTACATGCACATGTCAGGCTATGGAAAAGTTATTAATAGTGTTGCTCTCACTAACACAGTCACAGGAGAGCTCCCATGCAGTTTGGGATTAGTGATAAAGGACAGGAAAATTAAGCAATAAGCCATTAGGGGGTGTGGGTTATCGGAGGATTAACCATAGCTGGAGTGGTTTGCCCATGATGTGCAGCCGAGTGGGTAAATCCTCGGCAGCCATGGTAACCCCCCCCTGATAACCCACATCCCTTCGAGTGGCTTATTGCGATTATACCAAGGTTAATTTGTTTACTATAATAAAATAGAACTTTTAAAGAGGTTGCTTTGTGTTTTTATTTGTATTGTATTTATTTCTGTGCTGCAGATGATTAGGATGTAGATGACCATTTGACCATCAACAGCCGTTGGCCATCAGAGGATTTACACCAGTGGTAAACTGCCAGTCTGACCATTTCATTGGCTGTTCACTTATGTCCATGGTATAATCCTCATTAACTGCAGTACTTACAGTGCATACAGAGGTCTTCTGTGACTGTGTAAGTGAGGGAGAAGGAGAAGTAGCACAAGAACAAAATCACTAAAATAAATCATCCTCCTTTGTTTAGCACATCTTAATTTTCATTTATTTCTCCTTTACCATGGTGTCCCGAATTTATGCCCATTAAAATGTTCAATATCAACACAAATCACGACAAGGTGTATTGACTCAGAAACACTGCAAGCAATGCGTTTCTCAGTATTTCACAAAGCTGAAGGGAGGCAAAGTAAATGTGTGGTAATACAGAAAGCAAAAGAATGAAACAACATCCAAACCAAAACGTGGATTATCAGCTGGACATTGCTTGGGCTCTAAATCTGAGGCTTATGAAGTTCATTTGGTCTCAGTCCATACAAATAATTAAACCGCTGTACACTTTTGTAATAACACTTTTGAATATATTTCATGGCCTGCTGTTTATTGGGGGCTCTTGAAAGTAATGGGGTAATTTGTTTTATGATTCAAACTCTAAAAAATCATTCCCCATCTGCCCTGTTCTCTCTCAGGGAGCTGACTAAAAACAAAACCTCAGGCTAGCTCCAAAATAATTGTCTCTTACATAAGAAAATCAGAAAACATGCAGTAATACAGTACAATATAAAACAGGCAATGAATGCACAATGTGTATCAAAATATTTTGCAAAAAACAGACACAAGCAATCAGGAATAATTATACTGCACTGTGTGTTAGGGTACAGTATTGACTCAGGATGGTGTGACAAAGTGCTATGGGCTCCGCCAACATTTCCCATACAAGTAACCCTCAGGAGTCATGGTGGCTGGGACTGATGGCTCCATAGCTGGCTGCTTTTGTCCATGGACAAAGATTTGGTTTCCCTCCTGTCACAAAAGCATGCTGTTGACACAACCTCCAAAATCCTAGAATAAGAACAGAACATGTGTCACATTCATAACCCTGCAGGCATCTTCATTATACTGTGCATGTACAGTGCTCTGTCACAGCCATGATAGTATAATGTAATAAATGTCACTAAAGGATCTCTACTAATGTGTCACAGGTTAATGGCACCTCAGAACCTCCCCTCTGTGTCCTTCTAATTACCATTACTATCCAACTAGGAGGATGGGAGGAGTATCTCCGGCATAGTGCTCAGTATCTTGAGTGTGGAAAGTGAAATTTCTCCATGTAACCCATTTTAAGTTTGCACATTTCAATTCCAGTGTGTTACCTTTGACATCACTGCACTCTCAGACTGCCAGTATTTCTTGATATACATTTTTGTAAATGTCTGTACATTTGTTTGTGTATGTGCAGGGTGGTACAACATTTTAAAGTACAGTATAACAATTTATTGGATTGCACAGTATGTTTATAGGACGTTATATTTTGACAGTATCTTAACTCCCACTTACCCAGCAATAGCTTGTGAGTATAACCTTAGCTTTCACTTATGATGTAGTTCCCAAATACGGTACAGCTCTTCTCCTGCCTGTGCATCAAGTTTTCCTGTTGACTGAAGGAGTTATTAAGCTTGCACTGTCAGCCTAGTAATCATCATTGGTGCCAGTGCCCGAAACAGATGTTTTTCTCACCCTGTCCTGCTACCCTTAAGAAGAACCATAGAGTGAAGGAATTATAGTTTGCCTGTGCATACAGTGTATTGTACTAACTGCATGTAACAAGAAATAAAAATAAGTCAACATTTATTAATGTTATATTCTTTATTGTTTGACACACATACAGTATGTCACAGCATCCTGAGTGATGTCTTCATTTGCTTTTATTTATTCAGTCCATCTTCTGTCTGCAGGCTCATTATCCTACTGCTCTCAACAAGACAGCATTTATTATTTTTTTTATTATTTTTATTATTTTATTATTGTTTTTAATATTATTTATTTATTATGAGGCAGTATAGTGCAGTGGTCTAAGGCTCTGAGCTGCAAATCTGGTAACATCCAGCAGACCAGACCTGGGTTTGAATCCCACAGCTTCCACTTACATACTGTGTGACCCTGAGCAAGTCACTTAACCTCCTTGTGCTCCCAGGTCGCTCCTGTAAAAAAGCTTTCAGCTTAGTGTGCTATACCTGGTTAAACAACTAAATTAAATATTAACATTTTCCTTGCCCCACCCCCTACCAGTAATCCCCTTTTTTCTCGCTCAACCTGCTTCCACCCCATACATCCCACCACCAATATCTATTTTCCTTGCTGAGCCATGCTTATAAACCCAGACATCCACCCTCCATCATGACTGGCTCCCTCCACCTCTGTTCTTTTCTCTGTGGGAGCAAGTCTCCTTGGTCAGGAGTCTGTTGACCGGTAGAAGGACTTCAACTTGTAGGAAATCAGACTTCATCTGCTGTCATTTTTTTCCCTCAAGTTGAGGACTTGGTCTTTTTTTTTTCCAAAATCAATAGATGTGCATGCCTGGCCTCATAGCTTGACTCTTCAAAACTGAATTTCAATATGAAACAGCCCTCATTTTTCATAGTGAGATAATTTCTTTAGCTCAGCTCTCTGAGCTCTGTTATAATTTCTACTCATATAACAGTTGTTGAAATTTGCCAGACTTGTCCTTGGCAGGCATGGATATCTAAGCAGGACATCTGGAATACTAGGTAAGATTACCAAATGATTGTGATTAGTCATTTAGAGTCCAGCTGACCATGGAGGTGAGCAGAGGGACTGTGCCAGTCGCCCTAGAGGGTGCTGGCAAATACAGTGTATAGTGGCTGGGGGTGCAGCAGTGATGAACACTCAGGAGTGGGGGGGTGGCCATCAGGTTTAGGACTTGGAGCAGACAGGAACCACTTTTTACTCCATCCCACTACAAAGTAATCATTACGTTACCAAAACCCAGTTGGGATTACATGCCCAGATAAAAAAAAAACATAACTACAAGCTGTTCCAGTCTTTAAAATTAATCCTAATACAGAGGAATTTACCATACAGTTCTCTGACCTACTATGATTATGAGCTGCACAACTACTATCCCCTAACAGTGTCACTTCCTTTCACCAGGATGGTGAGCACTAGCTGCCCATAACTAAACTATGTCTGACCAATTATCACTCTGGGGCACATTTTCATATGTAGGGGGCTGGAAGGTTCCCTAACAATTTCAAGACAGGCCAGATGAATCTGGAAGGAGAGGCAACAAACTTACTCAGTGACCAAGATGCAAGAGATTTATTTACCAAGGACAATAAAAACAATATAACAGTTTTCTACAATGCTACAGATTAGTAAAAATAAACAACAGACAATATGGTTAGGACCAACAATTGGTTGAACATAGGACAGGGGCAATCCCCTTTGAGTCCAAGTTCTATGTGCACTTGTCCAAGATGATGAACCCTGATGAACTAAGTGCTTGTTGCAAACAGGCCATACCGGGGCACCCCCCCAGATGAGTAACACACAAAGAGAAACACTGTTAGCTGGACAAGAAGGAAGGTGATAATCCTCTGCAGCACTGGGCCAGTAGCTGAAGACTTCTAATCACCTGATGGTTGTCTGGACGATGTGCAGCAATGACTACTGGCAGGTTCCCAGCACCCAAGTGACCTCTCACCAAAACTACTGGTGGTCCGATCTTCGGGTGATCTCTACGGGGGGGGGACATGGGCATGCACACACTTATGGACAGCCAACAAAATAAGAAAATGGCAAGCAGAATGTTAACTGTGGTCCCTCAAGCTTGAGCCAGGGCAGCTCCTAAGCTGACTCACTACTGGATACCTCACTAGCAGCTCTCTACCCCTTACCATCACAGGACTGATGCTAGAGCACTTGTGGCAGAACTTCAAAACTGGCTGTTGTCACTGGAGGTGGTTCTGCTGCAGATGATGGGTGGGCTGGGGACCTCCCTTGGTCAGCGACAGGCTCTGGTGAAGCTGCTCTGGGCAAGAAAGGCAAAGCCAGACATCCAGTACACCAAGGGACTGTTTGATAACACTGTTCAGTAGCAAGCAAACAATTCAGTTTCTGGTTGACAGTTCAGTTCTTGTTGGAAATATAGTCTCTAGGTGGTGCTAGGCAGGCATCAGCGTAGTTTGGTTTGGGTGCTGGGCCACTTAGGCCATAGGACCATTTCCCTGCCATCCCCAGAGAGTACTGTACCCTTATGGGTCTTTTGTTTAGGCTGTCTTCGCACAGCCAAGCCCTTCCTTAAGACTGATAACCAGTTTGGTAGCTGGGTCCCTGGGACTCCCTAATCGGTTACCATGTCCCTCGTAAATAGTGATGAGGGGCCTGTCATTTTGCCATGGGCTGGATCAACCCTGGGCATCCTCTTAGGGTTTAGCAATAAGAGCTGTGGCTCCCTGGAATGGAATGGTTCCCCAAGGGTCTTTAGTCCCACTGCCCTTATTCCCTCCTTTTAGGGCTTTCAAATCTCAGTGTCCCTCTTCCTTTGCCCACCTAGACGCAAACTACTAGCAACTCAGCCTACCTACTCTGGAGTCACTCTTAACTATAATAAAATCAGAAGAGAGAGAAAAAAGAAAAAGAAAAAAACGCAATAGCCCTGTGCTCTCTGGCCCCACCTGGGGCGTTATGTTCTGGGCATTTGGCCCACTACCTGCCCATCCCTCTTCCTCTCAGGGCCTGCAGCTCTACCAGATAGTTCACTGGGCCACCCCTTGTCCTCACTAGGGTGCTGGCCCTTTCATTTTTCCTCTGGGCCTCTTTTCTTGCTGCCTCATTCCTTTATTTTCTGGGCTCCGGCCCTCAAATCCTCCCCTTTTGCCTTCCCCGGCACCTATGGTGTGAGTTAACACAAAAGCTTGGGCACTCGGCCCACTCACCACCACAGCCCGGTACTCTAGAGCTGCTGGGCAGTTGAAAAAGGTGGCTGGGGAGCCGCACATCCACCCAGCTTCTGTCTGGCCTGCATGGTTGCTGAGGTGGAACTGAAGGGTGCTGGGTGAGGTTTCTGCCTGGACATATTTGAAAGGGACACCACTGGGTCCAGCCATCAGATGCTTCCCCCCATGCCACTCAAGGCTCTGGAGAAAGGAGAATGTACGCATTGCAGAGTCAAGCTCCCATCTGACCCTCCCACTTCTGTTTCTACATGCCGGAATGCCGATCGGAGCGGATCGACACTGGAGGAGTCATAGACAGGCTACAGGTACTCTTTTTTTTGTATGTGCTCCTTGCATCCTCAACCCTCCATCCTGTACCACTGAGTCCTTGTTCAAGCCACCCCCAGGAACTTTTGTAGGGCAGGGGAGGTCCTGGCATCCGGCCAGGAGATTGTGCATGCAAGCCCCTCAGGGAAGGTATCCTGCCCACAACTCCCCCTTTCCAGTGCCGAACAGTGTGAAATTAGACAAAGGACAGGGAGGGTCTGAGGCTGCAGACAAGGGGAGGAGACAGAACAGAGGGAAACCAGGAGAGAAAACAAACAAAATTAAAAATCTCCAAGTTTAGTAAAAGTATCCCCCTTTTTCTGTTTTTCCCCTAACTTTGGGGCACTACACATACATAATGACCAGCTTATTAAAAACCTTTGGATGGTAGCATCCCAGGCAGAATCACACAAACACAATACTCCAGTTACATTACTTGAGTTGCAATATCTTAATACACTAGCTCTTTAACTGGTACAATGCAGCATGTTTTAAACAAAAAATTGGCCGGTAACAGAGGTTGAGCTATTTGCAGAGAACACAATTAAATCTCTGGGTATATTGCTTAAAGAGATCAAAACTGTAAACTGCTTACCAGACTCACTAAACCACACTATGAACTGAAAGGTCCACTCTAATTGGTCCATGTTAAAGTTTCAACATCAGACCATTTTTATTTATTCATATGTTTTACCAGGAAAACAAGCTGAGCAGACTACTGCTTGATTCCAGATGTGTCCTGGGGGTAAGGAGTAGTGGAGAAGTACAGCACAATATTATGAAATCAGGAACAGTACAACTGATGTTCAGGACGTAGTACAATCAGGTAACACATTCCAGGATGCAGCCCACTACTGTATGTGCAGTGCAATGCACAAGTCAAACAAGTACATGAGCAATAGCTGCAGTGAGGGAGGGGCGAGCGGAATACTTGTTGGAAGTGAGTTCCATAGTTTAGGCATGCAGTACCTGAAGGCTGCCTGGCCTATACCAGTAGACATATGTGGAGTGGACAAGACACAGGTCATTGTTCTTGAGTGGGTACGCTGGGAGGATAGAGGCTGTAAGGGCAGAGGCAAGGTGGGGGGAAGGGGCTGAGTCCAAAAATTGGCTGTGATCCTGGCAGAGTGGGACTGCCCGTGGTCTTTTAGTAAGGGGAAGCTCAAGGTCTTATAGAGGACAAAATGATGTGTGGAGTAGGGACAGTCAAGGGCAAAGCAACAGAAGGAGTGAAAGAGGCCATGATGACATCTTCCTCCGAGCAATTAGTGAAAAGAAAAGGACAGATATCGATGAAAGTTCTCTTCTCTTTTCTCATGCTGACATAAAGAAACTGAGTTTTTTTTTTTTTTTTTATTTTAGTCTTTGATAACCACGCAAGGCCCACTGGGCACAAATGCCTGTTTTCAGGGGCAACCTGGGAGCACTGGGTGGTTAAGTGACTTGCTCAGAGTCACACAGTATGCAAGTAGAGGTTGTGGGAATCAAACTCAGGTCTGGTCTTCTTACACAAGTGAATAGAATAGTCTCCAGATCTTTGTTCCTTTTACAATTACGTATTTTCTCAGAAGTGCCATTCTACCCTCCCACCATTCTAATGTGCATATCTTTTTTTTAAATCTATCAGATAACCTAAGTTCTAATTTAGGGGATTTCAGTATTTGACCAGTAGTTTTATACGCAGCTGTTCTGAAGTTTTTTTTTCTACCATATATTTCAAGCTCTTGATTCTGTTGATTTTACTTAAAATGGGAGACTATTTATGTATTTATTTATTTGAGTTTTGGTAACCAGGTAGGCCCACTGAGACCATGTAGTCCCTTTTCCAGGTATGATCCAGGGGAGAGTTACATAGGGCAAAATAAAATTATACAATACATAGAAGCTCAGAGCTATGCAGTGTTGATAGTTAACATAAAACTACTACCTACCCACTGTAGATGTACATACATAGGGTAGAAGCAGGAGTTCATTCCTTGTTTTTGGTGTACACTTGGATTGAACATTTAGTTGAATTTTGCATGTTTGGATAATTCTAGAGCTCCTGGACCTTTCTAGAAAGTTAAGAAGAGTAGGTAGTGGAGAACGCAAACATGCTTTCCATGCACTGCCTCACATCCCCGGTGTTGTGGTTTCCTTAGTCACCAGGCAGGAAAACACTTCTCACTGCATATGACATAATTACATGGCATCTGCCATCATGACAGGCTGACTAGCCCTGTCCCAACTAGCTGGAAACAAGCCATCCATGCCAGGTTGATGTACTGCAAAAATGATATACTTCCATGATTTGTAACAAATCACTGGAGAAAGATTTGGTACCTGAGGACTGGAGGAGGGCGGATGTGATTCCCCTTCACAAAAGTGAGAGTAAGACAGAGGCAGGACACTACAGACCTATCAGTTTGACCTCAGTGGTAGGGACAATGATGGAATCACTTCTGAAGGAAAGAATTGTAGAGTACCTAGAGGCCAGTGGGGCACAGGACCCAAGGCAGCATGGATTCACAGCGAGAAGGTCATGTCAGATGAAGCTAGTTGATTTCTTTGACAGGGTGACCAACGTAGTAGACCAGGGAGGGACTGAGGACATGGCCTAACTAGACTTTAGCAAGGCATTTAACACAGTCCCACACAAAAGATTAAATAAACAATTTAGAAGCCTGACAGTGGGTCCCAGGGTGGTATCCTGTGCAAAACATTGGCTGGACAATAGGATGCAGAGGGTAATAGTAAACAGAGTCCACAGTGAAGAAAGAGAGGTTACTAGTGGGGTACTGCAGGGATCAGTACTGGGTCCAGTCCTTTTTAATGTCATTATAAGTGACATTGCAGAGGGACTGGAAGGAAAAGTATGCCTCTTTGCAGATGACACAAAGATCTGCAATGGGGTTAATACACAAGGTAGGGTGGAAAGGATGAGAAGGGACTTGGCAAGGTTGGAGGAATGTTCAAATGTATGGCAACTTAGATTCAATGCAAAGAAGTGCAAAGTAATGCACCTGGGAAACAAAAACACAGGGGAACAGTACACAGTGGGGGGGGCATGAGAATCTGACGACAACAAAAATAGAAAGGGACCTTGGGGTAGTTATATCCGGTGCACCCCTTCAGGTCGACACGCCGATGGTGAAACACAAAAAAAGACCATTAAGGTGACCTGGTGTTGACAATCCTAAAGTCTGGGGGAGTGCAGGGGGAACACCCTGATGGCGGGTGGGGGCATTGCCTCCCACAGAAAATACCTGTAGAATGGGTGGCACAATACCTGCATTGGTATTGTGCCGTCGCTGTGTGGGAGGTCAGCATTTTCACTGTTGACCTCCCTTGGTGCTTCCATTATATCAGATGATCTAAAGGTGGGAAAGCAATGTGAGAAGGCAGTAAGGAGGGCTGGGGGATACTGGGCTGCATAGGGAGAGGCATCACCAGTAGTAAACAAGAAGTTGTTATCCCTCTGTACAGACAGCTGGTGAGACCCCATCTGGAGTACTGCATGCAGTTCTGGAGACCCAATCTCCACAAAGACATAGACAGGATGGAGGCTGTCCAGAGGAGGGCAACCAATATGGTGCAGGGTCTGCAGCAGAAGTATACGAAGAGAGACTAAAGAAGCTTAATATGTATACCCTAGAGGAAAGGAGGGAGAGGGGTGACATGATAGAAACTTTTAAGTACCTCAAGGGAATCAACAAAGTCCAAGAAGGTAGCATCTTTCAGAAAAAGATATGTGCAAGAACAAGGGGGCACAATTTGAAGATAGAGGGGGGATGGCTCTGAGGTAATGTGAAGAAGTATTTTTTCATGGAGAGAGTTGTGGATGCATGGAAAAGCTTTCCAGAGAAGGTCATGGAGTCAAAAGCAATGGGGGAATGCAAGAATGCATGGGACAAACATAAGGCAATTCTAGTGGGGGTTAGGAGGAAGTAGGCTGTTGGATAACTAGGATCTGTAGCTTATCCATTAGATAGGAAAATGGGCAGACTTGGTGGGCCAAGAGGTCCTTATCTGCCATCAAATTCTATGTTTCTATGTTTCTAAAAGAATCACTTTGAAAACATTAGTCTAAAATGAACTATTCAGTAGTATTCTCCTGCTCTTTTAATAAAACAGAACAGGATGATGTTCAATACCACTTCTTTGACAACAATTTGAAGGCAGAATTGCATCAGGAAAACCTCTTTCAACAAGCTGTTAGGTCTATTTAGTTGTTTTCGATGTATTAATGCATATTACAACAAATAAAATAAATAGGTATCATAGACAGAGTTAAACTACAAGGCTGCAAGATATGTACTACAGGGATTTTCAGTACCCAGTTATTCCCATAGTACTGGAGCAGCACTAGACATCACGTAGCAACTGATGTCATCATGCAGCCACAAGAACCACCATGATAACCAAGTCATTCTCATTCAACAATTTTCAAGAAGCCAAGCTTGCATCAAGAGGTATAGTGGTGAGATACCTTTGCCTTGGGGATGGGTTTCTCTGTATATTTACATGCTGTCTTACAGAATGCCACACATAGAATTTATAGCATGTCAGACTAGGGTAAGCAACCTGTACCTCTAGTTTAACTAAGACTGAGTAACACTATGAATTCTGAATTCAGAATTAAATCACATGGCTTGATACAGGATTTGACTTCATGTCTTAACAGATGTTGAGAGTTTAAAGAAACATTATTTCTAGTATAATCATTGGAACATTGAGTTAGAGTGAACTAATGAGTAAACTAGTGATTTTTCATGCTTGTGAATGCATAAACAAAGATGCAAATAATTTAACTTTGTAACTTTGGTTTTATTTTTCTGATTACATCTATGAAATTAAATACATTTTACAGGATATTTTTCATGTAGTAAGCATTTGTTTCAACAGATCTTGATAGCAAGCTTGTTTCACTTGAAAAAAAGATAGAATTTATACTATTACTATATAGCAAACTTGTTAAGCAATACTAGGCATTGTTTATTTATTATTTTTATTTTCTTCTAGAGATCAAAATACTTTGAATAAGGAATCAGGATGATTCAGAAACAAGCAATTTAAGTAAAATACTAAACACAGTTACTGTTACATTTAACTTGCTGGCAATATGATGATGAATTCAACACTGAAAATTAAATAAAATGTATATTTGAACTAAAGAAATAATATGGGACTTGAAATTCTGACAGCTAATTTCTATCTAGGATGAGTCACAACAAATAGTATTTTTGTGAAGTTTCTTCCACAACTGCAAATAAAACACAAGGGCCAGAATATTCACATTATTTATCTCTGCACTAATGGTTGTTGCATTGCTAACTGTGGTTTGCACCAGGAAGCAGGGAATCACTAAAACAGCCATATTGAAAGGCACAGCTAGTGAGACACTATCCTGTTAGTCAGCAGCAATGTAGCATGCCAAGTACTTAAGCAAATTGCCTGAATGCACTTTCTCTGTATTCGTCAGTACCTGGGTAAACTTGCTGGGCACAATGCCAATTGACTGGGGTGACCTGGATGTTTAGAGAGCTTAGTGACTTGCTCAAGGTCACAGTATGCAAGTGGAAGTTGTTGGAATCAAACCTGGGTCTGCTAGAAATACCAGCTCATTCACAGCTCATTGTTCTAGTCTTTTCAGGGTGGTCAGCTGACAAGACTGACAAGTATGAAACTTAAAAATGTCACAGTGATTGGGTGGGTTGCTGCTAGACTACCAGGGCTGTAAAACTTATAAACCATGCAAGGATCGGGCAGGAGACCAGTAGACTGCCAATGTAATGAAAATGAAAAATGGCACAGGAATAGAATGGAGCCAACTAGACTTCTAGGACTATGAAACTTACAAATAGCATAACATTTGGGCAGGGCTGTTTTGTTTATATTTTTCATTTTCCTGTATTGCTTCATGCTACAGAAGTGTATATTGTTTTCTACTGTATATTGGAATTAACTATTTATTGTTAATTGGACTTTTTAATTATTGTCACTAAATTAATAATAATAATTGCTGGAAGTTTACTTTTTTCCTTAGATTACAATAGGTTACATAAAATGTAACCATTCTATGTGTAATGTTGGAAAAATTAATAAATAAAAAGTATAAAATAGAAGCTTACAAACAGCACAGGGATTGGGCAGGGGGCACTGGACTGCAGGGTAATGAGTGTTACAGGTGGTACAGTGATCAACTGTCACAGCACTGGTGCTTCTCTTTGAGGTTTGCTATCCAGGGAGTACCTATTTGCTCCTTAGCCTCTTCTGAGGCCATAATAGATTACAAATGTCCCGATAGTGTCTTGCCTGTGCTGTGGGGTCTTTTCCTTTGGGAGGTTAAAATATGTCTGACTGCTCCATGAATCAAATGAAAAATAATACACAAAGAGGTGTGCATTAAGTAAGCAATAATACCCAACAAGTTGGCAGTATTGGGCAATAACGGATCCCCCAGGGGTGTAATGAGGCCCGACGCCACAGGCATAGGTCCTTATAGCCCTTGGAAGGTCCAGTATTGCCCATACCGCCCACCCTGGAGGGTATTATTGCACTTAGAAAATGGGCATTGTATAATTAAATTAGCTTAGTAAAAACATGTTTGTAAAATATTAGTTTAAGATATATTTTGAAATAAAATAGTTCCTCCACTAACACTATCCTTGTCCTCAGTGTCATGATTACTCCTCCGTGTGTGCACCTCCCCCAAAACAGAGCACAATATTACCAGTAGAGCTGGTAAGCGACCAAGTGTATATGACATCAGCTGAAAGGGAAAAGTGTGTTCTGTTGCTTGTGGTTTCTTCATGTGTTTTTTTTTTTTGCCTGCCGTGTTAGGATTGTGGTAGCAGGAAGACTGCAATTGCACTGAGAGCGACAAGGAAGCAGAACATCGGGAGCTGTCCAGTCATCATCTAATCAGGTGTGAGACTCTGTTTGAAACTAAAGAGACTGATGGGGGAATACTGTTGGAGAAAGCTGAGAGGGCGGGGGGTCATAGGATTTTCTCAAGTCTTTGTAGTGTGAAGAGCACCGAGAGGGACAGAGTAGCAGGACATTGGGAGCTCACTGGGGATCATGTACTGAGGTGCATGTTTCTATTTGAAACTAAATGGACTAACAGTTGAAAACTATGAGAGAAGGTTGAGAGGGAGGGCAGCCGTAGGATTTTTTCTTTAGTTACAGTAACTTGCTGACATTTGTGGAAGGAATCTTACAGCTGTTAACTGTTGCCAGGTAACTCTTTGGGGGGTGAAGTGGATCAGTGAGATTGTGCCTGTTGCTCCCTAAAGGAGTGATAAATGGTAAACTAAATACATTTAAGATATGTGCTTATTGTTGTGGGGGAAAAACCAAAACAGAAAACGATGGCAAATAAATGTGTTGGGGTGTTGAGTGTGGCTGACGTGATGGGTCTTGCTAAGCGATGAAAAAAAATGGCAGTAGTTTGAATTTGTGTGCCCAGTGCTGCAGCCAGTGAAGAAGCAGGCTGGGTACTGGGATACTTTCCTGGATATGAGACAGGTATGGGATGGGACTTTTTATTTGCTGGGCATCTATTGAAAACTTAATATACCCCTGTGGACAGGGTACCACTCAGTCAGATGCCTCCAAATAAAAAGCCCATTTTCTAAGCAGTTCTAATGTATGGTTAGGAGATATTGTGAGGCATGAGGCCACAGGCTGAGTGTGTCCAGCCCGCTATGCATGTGTTAGAGCTGCGTAACGCACACCTCAGAGTGTGCTATTGTGCTTATAAAATGGGCTTGTTTTTAAAGTGATATCTGCAATTTAAAAAATACATATGTTTTATACAGGAAATATTAAAAATGAATCCTCATTTTTGTTTTAGGTCAAGTGATCTCTCTAGTACTTAGTCTGCTCCAGAGTAGTAGCTAAAAACTTTGCTTCAAAGCCTCTCTGCCCCTAGTGCTACTCTATAGTCAGGTGAACTCTTTTCTTATTAGCCTGACTAGGAGCTGTACTTAAGGATTACTGCCTCAGGCTCCACTGCCTATAGTAGTATTCTGCAGGGATTAAGAAATTCTCCTCCATTGAGTATCCCTTCTCTTGCCAGCTCTTGTATTGCCCATTGGGTTATAGTCTCATAATGAGGGTATATTACCTGCTTCTATGCTTGTCTCTGCTCATCTTACATGTATTGGACCTAAACGTGAATTAAAAAATAACTCCTAGAGTGGAGAATGGCTCTCTTTTTACATTGTCCGACCGGGACTTTTCCTATCAAGTAGAAGAACTTGTATGTGCTCTAACTTTCCCTAGTCCGCTGCTGGTCCTTCACCTGCACTGGCATACAGGAACTCTCCAAGAGCCTGCCCACAGGGATACACCACCTTCTGCATACTCCCCCTACTCCCACTGACTCTCTTGGTCAGAGTAGTATTGTATGCAGCATCAGGAGAAATGGGAACTAGCCTCAGAACTCCCTATACTGCCGTAGACAAATCATGTAACTGAAAGAAGATCCAGCCACCCACACTTCTCCTAGGACTCTGCAGGAAACTCTTGTTCCTGCTTTTACTATGCTCAGGAAAAGATGAGCTTAATCCAGGCCCTCTGGCACCCATGGAATCCTCTGCAGAGCTACAGAGCCTCAAGGGGCTTACATTCTTGCATGTTAATGTATGTAGCCTATTAAAAAAAATCACTTCTGTTCAGGCCTGGGTATGTCATACTGCTCCAGATGTTCTGTTGATTACGGAGTCCTGGCTCCGACCGGCAACCAGTAACAACAAAGTTAACATCTCCTCCTACTCTTTGTTCAGAGCCAACAGGCAAACCAGAGGTGGTGGGGTAGCTATTTACATCAAGGATAAATTTCCTGCCTCCATAATTGACTCAACCTCTGTCCCAAAAGAATTTGAAAGCTTGTCATTAAAGATTGAAATTGCCACCAGTGTATCATTATGTATAATAGGATGCTACAGACCCCCATCAGCTGGACTACAGCGGTTAAAACATCTCTAAAACATCCTGGGTTCGGCATCTTCAGAGTGTATCATACTAGGGGACTTCAACTTAGACTGGTTCTCCAGTGCATCCACTCCACTTAAAATGTTGTGTGATTCCTTTGGGTTGTCACTGCTAATAAATGAATCTACTTGTCCAAACAAGCTCAACCCTAATAACAGTACTCTCTTGGATATCATTTTAGTTAACAAACCCCATTTATTTTCCCATGCTGGTGTCTTTTTCTCTGATAGTAGCGACCATTGCTTCATCGTGTGTGTAAGATCCACTCTTAAATCCACAACTGTACCAAAATTCTCCTTTAAAAGGTAGATACGCAACTTTGATCTCCATGGGTATATATCAGACCTAAGAGACTCCATGCGATGGTAGGACTTCTATCTAACCAAGTCCCTGACTATGGCTTATGATATTTTCTCAGAAATTGTGCTAGGGGCTCTCAACAAGTATGCTCCCATAGTAAAAGCTCATGCCAGAAACAAATCCTGTCAGTGGTTTACAGAAGACCTGAAAGATGCTTTGCAGAGTAGAGAAGTACTATGGAGTACTGCTAGGAAAACTAATTTAATAAATGACTGGAATTCTTTCCGGAGGGCGAAGAACCTCTGCACCAAAATGGTCACAGAAGCCAAAGCTAATTTCTACCACTCTCAGCTGGAGAGCTCCTCAAGAAATGCCTCCAAATTCTGGAAGACAATCAAAGACATTGAAGGTCACACCACTGTAAATTCCCTAGCTACTAAATTATTGATCGGCAATACTGTCATCTCTGACAGACCGTCTATCTTCGATGCTCCCAATAATCATTTTGCCACTGCAAGGCTAGCCTTTGACTCCTCTCCCTCGAATATTCTCCGCCAACAACTTAGATTGGATACACAAGAAAAACCCACCCCCAGTCCATCTTTCTCTCTGCAGCCTATCTCCCTGAAAGAAGTCGAAGATCTTCTCCTTCAGCTGGACACTAGAAAAAGTGCTGGAGCCGACCTTATTGCCCCATACTTCTTAGGGGTCGGCTACCATGTCCTCACCGTGCCAATTACTCATCTCTTCAACTTATTCTTGTCCCAGGGTGACCTACCACCCATTTGGAAAAATGCACTTGTGGTCCCTTTGTTTAAGTCAGGAGATCCTAGTGACCTCAATAACTACAGGACAATCTCCCTACATCCAATCCTGTCAACGACGCTGGAGAAAATAGTGGACTCGCAGCTCCGGAAGTACCTGGAATCAGAAAAATTGCTCAACCCATTACAATCTGGTTTTAGAGCACAGCACAGTGCAATCTCTGCTCTGGCTAAGGTGACAAATGACTGGCAGCTTGAATTAGATAAAAAAAACTCTGTCTGCAGAGTTTCCTTGGACCTAAGCAAGGCGTTCGATACTGTTGATTACAGACTGCTTCTGTCGTCCCTCCAGAACATTGGTTTGGATTCTCTATCCCTTAAATGGTTCTCCAACTACCTCTCAGGATGACTTCAACAAGTAAAGGCAGAAAGGGGAGTTTCTCCACCAAAACCCTTATTGAGGAGTGTACCGCAAGGTTCCATTCTTGGTCCCTTGCTCTTCACCATTAATTTTAACAACGTAGATGCCCCCATCAAAGAAGCACAAATACACCTATTCGCAGATGATACAGTACTCTTTGCTAGTAGCCCCACACACTAAGCAGTCTGTAAAGCCCTTCAGAATGAATTTAATCTGTAACAACATCAACTTATAAACCAGAAACTGCTCTTTAATGAAAAAAAAACAAAGCAATGTTCCTCTCGCCCCTTCAAAATGCAATAAATCCTGCAATTGCTGGGACACTCCCGCAGATCACTACCATTCTAGGTGAGCAGTTGGACTACATACCAAAGTTCAAGTAACTGGGGGTCTGGTTAGACCATAGACTTACTTTCACAGATCACTTAGAAGAACTGGCAAAGAAACTTAGACAAAGACTTGGTCTGTTCTTTAGAATTAATAATCTCCGCACAAGAGACGCTAAACTGAAATGGTTCAAACTACCTTTCTTTCCCTATTGGATTACGCAGACTTTCTATATAGTCAGGGACCTGCAGGTACCCTAGTCAAACTCGATACGCTTTATCACAGAGCCATAAGATTTATCACGGGTCTTCCATACTCAACCCATCACTGTGCATTGTACATGGCAGTGGGATGGTCATCCCTTGCTTACAGATGGCAAAAAATGCTGCAGTTTGAACATTCAAAGCTATCTCAAATAAACTGCCTCAGTATATCTCTGTCTGTTTACCTTTGTGCACTCTGGGGAAGTATGCCCTGAGAAGCACCTCATATATCTACCTTTATGTTTACAAAGCAAAATCTCGCATTGGCAGAGCAGCCATCAGCTTTGTGCTCCCTCAACTGTGGAACAAGCTGCAAAAAACTTTTAAATTAACTCACCCCATCAGCCTAGCAGCTTTTAAATCTCTATATCTACATCATAATAAGGAGTCCTGTGCCTGTCTACCTAAATAGTGACTCCTATAAGTCCAAACACACTCTAATTACTACTGTTAAAGACTGATCACATCTATAGTCGACTCTTCCCTCTCCCCTTTTTCTACTCCCATATCTGTCCCTTCCACATTCCTTTGACCCTGGTTCCAGCTCTAAATTCTCCATACCGTATCACTATATATTTTTTTATATTATGTTTTATTTGTATTTGGTGCACCTGATATGTATATTTCTTTACTTTTATGAAAAATTGTGTCCTACCCAAAACTAGCTGTATCTTCTGTTCCAAACATATACTACTGTCAATGCTACCTGCTGATACTTTGTATATTGTATCTCACTTTATTTGTATTATTAATATTTTCTTGTGTGTTGCATCCCATGTATATTGTCCCTTGTTCCTTGTTAACAAACCCAGGTCCACCTCGAAAATGAGCTTACTCAACGGTGATCGCGTGGTTAAATAAATACTTTGATTGTTTGATTGATTGATAAAATAGTCCATCCACCTAGATGAGCTCTATTTTTTAATTACTTACTTATTTTTTGCTTCAGCATTTATATCCTATTGGAGACCCTTTAGTTTTAGTTTTTTTTTATTTTTAAATGATGATCTAAATGATATGTAAGTTCAGTAGTTAAGCTCAAGGATACAGTGCCTCCCACTATAGTTTAACTGTTTATATTTGAGGTGTGTGAGGTGCAAGATAGTGGACCAGCAGCTGAGAAAGTGGATTGCTAGAGTGAACGTTGGAATGATCAGATGGCTGAATGAGTGGAGAGATGGGCTGGTGTGAGGAAAAAGACATGCAGAGCATGGTGCTGGTAAGGAATTAAAAATAAAAAAAGAGGAGCTGCTGATCTAAAAATGTGACTGTCTTGCCGCCAGTAGATTTGAGTGAAGGATGTTGGGAGCTTAGTTTACAGGACCAGAGATGGTGTCTGTGTCAAAGTTGTTATGGGGGCCATGCCCCCCCCCCGCACCCCACCACACACACACACAAACACACACACACTGACAGGGTTACATTTAACTGCTAAATTTAAATTTCAGCATGCATATTTTGAGTCCAGTTTTTCTGAGCTTCTAGTAGTGAGGTGTTAAACAGCAATAAGTTAAATTGGATGGCTGTATGGGGGAGTTCCGTAGGAATGGGACTGTCAGGTATTTAAAGGTAATGAATGAGTGAATAAGCAAGCGGGTGGTTAGGAAGGAAGACGCGATTTTGTGAGGAGCTGGTAGTAAGAGCACTGTTTACCACATTACAGGATATAATGCTATCAGGGTGAAACTCTTCAAAAAAGAAGAAAAAAAAACAGTTGAGCACTCTCAAAGTACAGTAAAATATGCTCCGCTGTTATGAATATGTGACTTCCTTGGTACAATCTCAGGTGCGGCTTTCTTAATGATAGCTGTGGTCTCAGTTTCTTGTGTGGTCAGTGTTTTTGTTCCTTTATCTGTTGGTGATTCTGGTGGCACAGTTACTGCATGCTGCTCATCAATTACACTGACATAAACATTTATGGTAGACACTTCAGTTAGTAACAAATGGGGGTTGCACAGTTTTGGGGTATCGTATGGCTACCAAGAAAAAAAAATGGTGGATTTTCAAAAGCCAACATTCCATTTGACTTAAGGATACCACCTTACTGTGATTGGGTCTATAGGTGTTTGACCTTGTTGCTAGCCATGCGTTAAACACTTCTATGCATGGATAGCTACCAATTTAGAATGCAGGATTTTCCCTTCAAATTTTATGATTGCCATATGTGAGCTCTATCAGCATGTTTGCTCTTCGCATCCTTATTTCTCGCAATTGAACACCAGCCTAATATGCTCAGTATGGGTTTGTGGTTAATGAGCAGTTATAAAATAGGTCGAGAGTTTTCAACTTCCTGATTGGCTCAGTGGTACATCTGGCCATGTCCTTATCAGGGCATATAGTGCCAATCAGCACCTGTTCAGCCAATCAGGATGAAAAACAAGACAAATCACTGTACCATCCTCTGTTCAGTAGTGCTGAACTTTGGGACAACCCCCCCCCCACGTTCTGAAAAATTACCGAACTGCAAATTCTTTACCATAGCCAGTGAAGTACAATACAACAAATTATAATATAATTTATTACCTCTGCCTCCTTCTGGTCATAAAAAGCCACTAAGGAAATTAAATCAAGAGCCACAGATGAACTACTGATCATCATCCCCCAGGCTGCTGAGAAACGGCTTTCAAATGAAAACTGACAGTGTGCCTCCACCAGCTCTTTTAGACACTGTAGAAAAAAAAAATGAAAGCAATGCCCTAGGTTTCAGTGGGGAAACATTTTAATATGAAACTCTGACCTATATCACCTCTTCTGCGCTGCTTCTGTTGAGGAAGCCACCAATTCAATGAGCATTGAGCACATGCTGCCTCTTGTACTGCCATGACCAGAAGCCTCACTGTACTGTTGCTAGTTTCGTCTCCCCACCCCATGAGCCGATAGTGACCAGGAGATTATCCCAGTATTATTGGCTTCTCAAGATGTGCTCAATCAGAGAAATGTAGTCTCCTTGGCTATTGAATGAATCCATTCTCCTCAGTTACAGCTTTCTTTTCTGAGATACATTAAAAGGGACAGCTGGTCAGGTACGGTGACTGCAGATGGATAACTGACTCCCGATAAAAGCTGGAGCTCTGAGACATTCAAAAGATGATTCCTGTCATCTCATGCTCCCTATAAAGCACAGCCTCATACTTAGATGAAACAAAATAAAAAAGGAGAAAAATACATAAATAAATAAAGCTTGGGGGGAAGGGACACACACAGACACCAATGAACTCTAGAGGCTTTCTTTTACATATGGTCTCATTAGAAATTCTGCATGGGGACAGGGACTTTTTTTTATTATATTAACATACTGTACTTTAAAAAACTTGTTCTCTGAAATTTGTAAAAAAACCTTTTTTTCAGGGGGCCCATTTTATAAGTGGAATAAGACACTCAGAGGTGTGGTTTTTAGCCTAATAAGAACACTTTCCAAGTGCTAAAGGCAATCGGTGCAAGCACCTCATTCCTCATTATGCAACTGGGGCACGCTCTTCTCAGACCATACACCACTCCTTTTCATGTCTTATTCCTTCCCTAATAGATTAGTAGCAGCATCCTTCAACTGGAATATTAGAACATACTTTTAGCACTCACAATGTGCTTCATGCATGTTCCAATGTACCTGTAGTTTGTTCCATGCCCTAATATGCTGCTGGAACAAAGCTTTAGTGAGTGTTTTTTCCAGTCTTCAAATATATGCCTCATGGCCAAAAAATCCTTCCTTGGACAGACACTCCCAGGAGTGTCAGCCTCCTTGGCCCTAGCCACCCCCAAAGTCCATACACGCAGAACAGACACAATAACACCGGCCATCCCCAGGGTCAGGACAACACTTGCCCAGACAGCATTCCCAGTGGTGGCCCCTGCCTGGTATAATGCCCTACCGCCCTCGGTCATTACCGACACCAAGCTTGGCCCTTTCAAAGTGGCCCTCAAGAATCACCTCCATGCCACACATACCTGCACCTGTGTGTGCTAGTCCTACTGCCATTTTCAAACCACAGCTCAGTCGCTAATAAAGTGGGCTCACACCAAGACAAGGTCTAACCCAAGACTGCTCCATTAAATCCCACCAGGGTCCACTATCATGTCTCAGCTCTTTTGTTATTCTGCTTAGCTATCACTGTGTCTAAGCCTACACCAGTGTATTGCAAAGGATGTATGTAACCAATAAGATAATACTCCGTATAGGTACGCACCAGTGTATTGCAATGCCTGCACTACTGTACTGCAAAGGATGTATGTAACTGCTTAGCACTACAAAGGATTTATGTAACTGCTAGCTAACACTCTGTATAGGTACTCACCAATGCATTATAATCATTAATAATGTTTGTACATCTTTCGTCCAACTAGTTATGTAATGTCTTTGCTGTACTGCTGTCATGTCTGTATTTGTCATCCGATGAGGAGCCTTTGGAAATGTGTCTATGACTCAAAGAATTGTAATTCTGATATTCTAATAAATAAATAAAAATATGTTGAGCAAGGTGTTTCTGCTAGAAACTTAATCCAAATGTATTTATTTGTCCAGTTGTGTTGATGTGTTGTTTGTTACCATGCAGACTTGTTTACATTACAGTGCGGTCCTCGTGCTATTAGCAGGAAAATCCTGTACTAGGCTACTGACTCCTATGTCCTTTATCTCATGTTGGGATATTGTACAACCTGGTATGGTGCTAGGGGACAGGAGCATAGGATCCCCTACATTGTGTCCAACTCAGACATCCAAGGTCTTCTTCACACCATGGTATTCTACTGCAGGATATGAATGAATATTGCATTCAGAAGGAAGTGATGAGTCTCTTCTACCCTTATATTTTTGTAGCTGGTGTGAAAGGGGTAGGAGCTAACTTTGAAATGTTGAATTTATTAATTGAAATTTATAATATTTCATATAAGAGAATAAATGGTGCCATTATCATAATACAGTTTATCAAATTCATACGTTACATACATTATCACCATTAATGCTATATACTGTGTCAAGACCAAAACATTGGGGGAGGGGGATGAACAAAGAAAAAACATAAGATATAACACAGATATAACAGCTAACTTTACATATAACTAAGAATTTAGCCCAGTATTCTCAATCATGTTCATTCTACTGCTACCTGCATTCCTATATATTTGTCTTTTTACAATATAGTTATTTAGGTTTACCAATTAAATTCATAACAATAAAATGTTTGACAATTTAACTACCCCCCCATCAACCACACACATTTAATCCACTAGCCACATAATATAATGTCTCATCTTGGGATGTAAAATATGTTTATAATAAATTACATTTATGTTAACCCACATAATTGAGTCAATCATTTTGACCCTGTACTATAGTATGCTGCACTGTATACTTAAATTAAATTCTGTAAATGACACTTTGGGACATACTCAGTATTACATCATACTAATCATTTCTTCTTCAGAGACAGTTTGTGATTCTGTGTTTCAATTTTGAGGTAAAATCCAGGTCATATTGTCAAAGAGTGATTGTGGCAAGTGGGTATTCATCACAGAAAATATGCTGAACACCCCTATACCTGATGTACACTTTTGTGGGAGCAAGAGATTGAAATTTGGTGCCCAGCTCTAATGATTCCAGACAGTACCCTAGAAAACAGAACATTCTCTGTTGTGTAGCATATAAATAGTCTGAGAATATTGAACATTTATTCAGTTTATATGTCAACTGTGCTTTTATCCTACAGAGCTGGGCAGTCAAATCTCTGTCAAATTCAAAGGCAAAAATTATCATAAATCAGAGATTTTTTTCTGCACTGTATCAGAACTTGTTGCAGGTACATTTAGAGCCCCACTGCTGAGCATCGATTTTAGTTGGGATTCTGAAGACATGTATTATGAATGAGAAGGTATCCTCAGATGAATCAAAAACACAAAAATGTCCTTCATCATGTCCCTGACATTCAGGAATTCTGACTCTAGTGAAATAGGAAGATAACAACTTGTAAGTTTTTGAATCTTTGCTGGTTTTCCAGCTGCTCAGTTTTGCGTCTCAATTAAATTGTCTGTTGTAGCCTCTACCCAAGCCATCTTGTTTGTGGACTTTTCAATTTCTTTTTTTATTATATTCAACTTCTTATGTTACGCTCTACTTTTTCTCTATTCTTTATTGTGTCTCGCTGTAAATAGCCCACCTTTTCTGACAGGGTATGGAACCTTCTACTGAATATTTGAGTTCACTGCAGCAATTTCTCTAATGTATCTCCCAGAGATTCTACAGCATGTCCTGAACTTGCTGCACCTGTATATGTTCCTAAACATGAACTGGCTGCTTTCTTAAAGTGTTTTGGTCTGTTTGACATCTGTGTCAAAGACAATAAGATCTGTGCATGGCAGAGACTTAGTGTTTGCCTTATGGCCAGATTCACTCCAAATCAGCAAGTTCTGAAACCTGTTTCACTGTTGCTGACTTGCTGTAGCAGCAGCTAGTTCTTCTGCTCTAGGTGCCTCGCAAGGGGCTTGTTCCACAATGAATGGTGCAACGTGCCCCTTGCACCAAATGATGCATCAGGAGTGATTCTGAATGGCAGCCTCCATCAACCGCAGGTCCTTCGATAATAAATTATTATTTTTGGAGCGGAGACATTGCTTTTTGGGATTCTTTAAAAATTCCAACGAAGGTGGAAAGTGATCATTTCCCTTCAATACTGAAATCAATAGTACTAGATAAGCAGCTACTGATTCAGTTACAGCCACTTGACATAGAAATTCAGAATGCTAAAATCAAGTGGAAAATGGGTGCTTCAAGGCAAATAAAGGAAATAGTAGCTAATATGTTCACTGAAGAAGAAGGAGTAAATACTGTGACTCTAAAGTACAATTTGGAAAAATGTTTGGAAAAAATAAGGTCCACTCTTTCAACTCCAATAATGGGTACTAAAGTCAAGTATGAAACCCTGTTTGATGAAGAATGCTGCAAACCAAAAAAAAAAAAACCTCAACAGAATAATAAGGGGGTGACTAAAAATAAGAGTAAAGGAGCATACAAAGAATTAAATAAACATAGAGAAGAATATAAGAAGCTCCTGACACAGAAAAGGGAAATTTATATGCAAAAATTATGAGAAGAAATGCTGGAAGCTATCAATGAACAAGATCATCAGCTATATTGGCTCTTAGTGTCCAAAAAGTCTCGTAGTGTTAGATATGAAATTGACACATATATAATGCCAGACATTTGGATAATAGAATTTGCCCTTTAAGGGGCAGACCAGGTTGTCCTGGTGCACCCCTTCCCTCCTTCATTAGGATGGTTGTGCTCAGGAGGGGAGGGAGGAAGGAAGGGGAGGGGCTAAGGGTTGGAACAATTGACAGGCAACAGGAAGGGGAGGGGCAAGTGAAGGTACATAATGGACAGCACAGAGGGACCTCAGCCACTTTTTTCTGGAGTTTTGATTCTACAATCAACTGCAGCATGTCGATTGGCATATTGATTTGAGGTTTGTTCACCAGAAGAGAAAGGTAAGTAAACAAACAATTAAGTTGAGGGAGGATATTTAAAGTTGGTTTAAGAAAAAAAAAAGAAGAAAGAAAAATTTTACAATGTATATTTCAAGAAATATAGTTTTGGACAGAGTAGCGTAGAAGATATATGATAGAAGACAGAGTGAAGCAGGTGGTTAATAAACAATAGGCTGCTAAAAAAAAAAAAAAGAAGAAGAGCTGATGTGGTTTTATGGCTGTTTTTAGATGGTCCAATTCATCCGGTTTGGTTTATAGCTAATGACAGTAGTGTTGGTTTCAAGGCAGGCAGGTTGGGGTTACAATTATCTTTGCAATGTTTGATGGAGATGGAGAGCTGCGATAGAATTGCGAGGTGCTGTACAGCTAAAAAGCGATATCAGCGTGAGGTTCAGGACAGGCATGTTGGGATGTATTAGTATCTGGGCAAGGTTCTGGAGAGGATAGGCACAATAGATATCATGAGGCGATGTGCAGCTGGTAAAGATTGGTTCAGTAGGGAGCTGGGGCCAGCTTGCGGTGCTGCGAGGAGTGGCAGTTGAAAATCCACCCATTGGTAACTACTGGGGGCCTGCAAAAGAGGATGGATGCAGTAGCAGTGGTGGCCAGATAAGGAAGCCTAGGGCAAGGACGAGTGGGTTTTTGCGATGCTGATGAGGTTAGTAGGCTTGGAAGAGGCCCTGAAGCAGAGAGAGTGAGAGCATGATCCTGCGACCACGTGGGGTGACGTCACATGCCACATGGTAGTCGAGATAAAACTCCCTTCCCCTTTTGTGCCGCTTACTGCATTTGGGCCTGGTTTCTTTTAACTCAGCACAGGTTTGAGAGTGCTGAATTGTCCTTTTTGGAGGAGCTCCTGTTTATGTTAGCCTGGCATCGACGATGAGAGAAGGAGCAGGTAGGGGCCAGCAAGAAGAGGCCCTGTATCAGGGGGAGTGGAAGCACGCTAATGCGACCACACGGCGTGACATGCTGCGCAACAGTCATGAGGATGGGGAGATATGAACAAAGTAGCAGTGGGGGTGGGAGGGCTAAAGGTGAGGAGGCGGGTATGGTTTGGGGAGCCTGGCTTGCAGGAGTAGCTGAGAGTCTGACATTACACCGCCCAGTGGGTCTGGGTGGAGAACCGGACACTCGTCCCACCCCAAAAAGAACCTCATGACTGCCTCCTGCTTTGTTGTTTCATGTGGGGAGAGCAAACCCCCTCAAGGGGCATTTTCCTTAGCCCTGGCATCGCGGCCACACTAGATGGTGCTGGGGAAGCAGGGGAGGGAGGGGGGCATACGAATAAGGCGAGGAAGGGGCAGGGGCACACAAAAAAATATAATAATAAATAAATAAAAGGGGTCAAGGGAAAACTTAAGGGGCCAATGGATAGGCTCAGAGGGGTGATGAGTGTCATGTGGCATGGTGCCACATGCCAAGGGCATGGCAGGGAGCAGCCAACGGGACCGTGTTGCCTATGTGGAGGTAAAGCCCTTAAAAACAAACAAAAAAAAGACAGCTTTGACGGTTCAAAGAATACTGGATTGGGGGGGGGTTGTGTTATGGAAGGCAAAGAGGGGAGGCACTTGGACACCAAGGGGCAAAAGGAGCAGGATAGAGCCCTTTTACTGGGGGCTCAACCGGGCATGCTGGCGCGTGACACAAGGGACAGAGGAGGCATTAAAAAAATATATATATATATATATATATATATATATATATATACACACATATATATATATATATATAAAATTAATCTTGTTCTCTTCCGTAGTTGTCCTCACAGTGAAAAGGAAGCGAAGGACATGGCACCAAAGAAGAGCAGACCATCAAAGGAAGATGCTTACTGGGCCATAATTGAATTGGCAGAAAAAGCCAACAGAATGTGGAAACTGGTGGAGGGGGAGGAACCAGTGAGACCTGGGGAGAAGAGGAAAGAGGGCCTGGGAAAAGGGGGCAGAGGGAAATGACCAGCCGAAGGGACACGCAGTCCCACTAGGGTGCCACCGCTGGCAGTGGGACCCACCAAGGCGGCTGATCCAGTACCTCTGCAGCCTATAGACTCGGTAACGCCAGTATCCCCCACGATCGAGGTGGGATTTCCCTTGGTGAACCCGGACCAGATCCCCAGAACATAGTGTTCCCTCCACAAACCCTAGTAGTTCACCCTCCTCCTCAACTGCATGGAGAAAAAAGGGGACACTTGGAAGATGCCAGGCAGCATGGTCTGGACAAGGTTACAGGTAACACACCCAGCACAGTGGGGGACAGTATAAAAGAATATATAGATCAAATTGTGTCGGCGCTGGGAACAGGAGGGTTAGGGTAGATGGAATCGGCTCTGGCAGAGATTATGATGGAGAAAGAGGTGCCAGAAATGAATGAAAGGGGAGCGGAGAGAGAGAAGGAAAAGGTACAAGGGAGACAGGTGTGCCCGGGGTGAGGATAGGCAAGCATGTTCCATTGGCCACAAAGGAAAAAATATGGAAAGGGGAGTATGTGGATACATTCACTTTGGTGAGCTAGGAAGCGGCAGCAAAGTATGAGGAAGCTGAGAACATAGGTAAGAGTGAAATGGCAGCGGCCATAGTGTTTTTAGGGAATAAGGAGGAGGACAAGTTCACAAAAGGGAAGACTTGGGACGGGTGGTTCATAGGTTTTGCCACTTTCTCAGCCATTGTCCTAGAAAAGAAGCTTGAGCTGGGCATCCCGCTCATCACTTATTCTTTGATAATAAGGAAAGCAAAAGAAAAAGGGGGGTGGGGCGGTTATACTATGACAGAGAATGGCAACATTCAGGGATGTAAGATGGGACACCAAGCAGCTAGACTTATGGACAGATTATGTAACAGATCAGTCCACACCCGAAGGGGAATGGGGGAGAAAGGGGGCTACGCTCCAGAGATGCTGCTGGGCTTACAACAGGGCTTTTTGCTCATGGCCTCAATGTCATTTTCGGCATGCTTGTTCAAAATGCGGGGGAGGGCACCCAGCAAGCAGATGCAGAACGACATGGGTCCAAGGGGCATAGGGGCACGGGGGTCAAAAGTCAGGTCAACAGTTTTTTCGAGAAGGACAGGGGTTTAAAGGGCAGACAAGGAACAGGAGAGGGAGGGGTAGGGGGAACATGAGTGGGGGGGGGGTCTGAATCACTGACCGGGAAAACCTTGCACAAGGCAAGAGAGAGGGGCTGGGGAGAAGTAATGGGAGGAACGACACAGAGCAGTTTGGGGTTGCCAGAACCCCCATCAACTTAGAGGCATGGGCAGCCTGTTTGGACAGATATCTGAACTAAAGAGTGGGGGATATATTTATAAAAGCTTTTAGCATAGGATTTTCACTGCAGTGTGGGGGGGTCCCAGACGAGAGAGAGAGAGGTGAGCAACCTGGGGTCCTCCCTGATGTTCTGGTGCAAAAGCCTTATAAAAATTTGTGGTGAAGCCATCAAGCCCTGGTGCCTTATCTAGAGTTAGTTTTCTAATAGCACTACGATTCCCACTGTTGAGATGGATGTGGCTAGCCTATACTCTTTTGTTCTAGGTATGGACACTGAATTTAAAAAAAAAAAGACTTCTATCTCTATTTCCTCCAGTGGTTCTGGGAAGCTTCATGTAATGTGACAATGAAGCTACTGAACTCCTAGGCTACTGTATATCTTATGGGGAAGGCAGCAGTTCCTCATTAATTTTGAATATACCCTCTTCAATGAGCAAAGCTGCTTCTGGTTTCTTAAGTCACTGAGCCATAAGTTTCCTGGCTTTCTCACCCTGCTCTGTATACTTAGTGTGAGTTTGCATCCTCCTCCTTTCCCCACAGTAAGTCTGTATATTTATCTTGCAGGGAACACAGCTTAGTCTTGTCCTAATTTGTGGGCTGGGGTAAAGTCAAGATTCAAGTTACAAAGAAACATAGAATTTGATGGCAGATAAGGACCATTTGGCCCACCTATTCTGCCCATTTCCCTACCTGAAGGATAAGCTGCAGATTATAGTTAATCATCAGCTTACTTCCTCCTACCTCCCACTAGAATTACCGTATGCCTGTCCCATGCATTCTTGAATTCTCTCACTGTTCCTGACTCCACAACCTCCTGAGGAAGGCTGTTCCATGCATCCACAACCCTCTCTGTGAAAAAATACTTTCTAACATTACCTCTGAGCCATCCCCCCTCTATCTTCAAATTGTGCCCCCTTGTTCTTGCACATCTCTTCTTCTGAAAGATGCGACCCTCTTGTACTTTGTTAATTCCCTTGAGATACTTGAAAGTTTCTCTCATGTCCCCCCTCTCTCTCCTTTCCTCAAGGGTATACATATTAAGCTGTTTTAGTCTCCCCTCGTATGTCTTCTGGTGAAGACCCTGCACCATTTTGGTTGCCCTCCTCTGAACAGCCTCCACTCCGTCCATGTCTTTGTGGACATGGGGTCTCCAGAACTGCATGCAGTACTCCAGATGGGGTCTCACCAACTGTCTGTACAGAGGGAGAACAGATTCCTGTTTTGTACTGTTGATGCCTCTGTCTATGCATCCCAGTATCCCCCCAGCCCTCCTTACTGCCTTCTCACATTGCTTGCCCAACTTTAGCTCATCTGATATAATTACTCCAAGGTGTCTTTCAATTTTTGTTGTTGTTATTAACTCACTCCCCCTTGTGTAATCTTCCCCTGATTTTTTGATTCCCAGATGCTTTACCTTGCACTTCTTTGTATTGAATCTGAGCTGCCATATAGTTGACCATTCCTCCAAACTTGTCAAGTCCATTTTCATCCTTTCCATCACACCTTGTGTATCAACCCTGTTTTAGATCTTTGTGTCATCTGCAAAGAGACATACTTTTCCTTCCAGGTAGTCTCCAATATCACTTTTAAAGACATTAAAGAGGACCAGTCCAGGTACCGAACCCTGCGGTACCATACTAGTTACCCTCCTTTCTTCACTGTGGACTCCGTTTGCTATTACCCTTTGCATCCTGTTGTCCAGCCATTTTTTTATCCAGGCTACCACCTTGGGACCCACTCCAAGGCTGGCTAACTTCTATATTAATCTTTTGTGTGAGACTATGTCAAATGCCTTGCTAAAATCTAGGTAGGCCATATTCATAGCCCCTCCCTGGTCTACTACTTTGGTTACCCAGTCAAAGAAATCTATTAGGTTCATCTGGCATGACCTTCCTGCTGTGAAACCATGCTGCCTTGGGTTCTGTGCCCCACTGGCCTCTAGGTACTAAACAATTCTTTCCTACAGAAGTGATTCCATCATTTCCACTACCACTGAGGTCAAACTAACTGGTCTATAGTTTCCTGCCCCTGCCCTGCTCCCACTTTTGTGAAGTGGAATCCACATTTGCCCTCCTCCAGTCCTCAGGTACCACCCCATCCTCCCATGATTTGTTAAAGAGAGTAGTCAATGAAGTTACTAGTTCTACCCTTAGTTCTTTTAGAATTCTTTGGTGAATCCCATCAGGCCCCATTGCTTTGTCCACCCTCAGTTTCAAGAGTTCTTTCAAAACCCTTTCTTCTGTGAATGGACTGGCATTGACCCCCCTATTCACAGTTTCTATCTTGTTTGATTTAGGTACTTCTTCCTCCTCTTCAGTTGTGAATACTGAGCAGAAATATTCATTCAGTATCCCTGTTTTTTCACTGTCACCCTCTGCCCACATTCCCTCCCCTTTATTAAGTTTCTGTGTCCCTCCATTGATCTTTCTTCACTCCCTAATGTACCTATAAAAGGTTTATCCCCTTCTTAACAGAGATGGCTATCTTCTCAGTTTGTGCCATTGCTATTCTGACTGCCTTTCCTGCCTCCTTCTGCTTTAACTGATAAAGTTCTCTGTCCTGCTCCTTCTGTGTTTCCTTATATTTCCTGAATGCTATCTTTTTCTCCTCAACATTCCCTTCCATCTCTTTTGAGAACTATAGTGGTATTTTCCTTCATTTTGTTTTGTTGGTTTGCTTCACACAAAGGCTTGTTGCCTCTGCGATGGCTGCTTTGATTATTCCCCATTGTTCCTCCACCCCTCCTTTTTGCCCATTTGTTGATGCTTTTCTGAGGCACTCTCTCATTTTCCCAAAGTCAGCCTTCCTAAAGTCCATTACTCTTGTTTTTGTATGGCTTGACTCTATGGCTATGTTTATTGTGAACCGCACTATTTGGTATTCACTTGTTCCCAGATGGCTACCCACTTCTAAATCTGAGATCCTTTTTCCTTCCCCATTTGAGAGTACCAGGTATAAGATTGCTCCTTACTGAGTGGGTTCCAACACTAACTGTTTGAGGCATGCCACCTGTAGGGCAACAAGAATGACCCTGCTCTTGGATGTGTCTGCAGCAAAGGTACTTCAGTTAACATATGGCATAATCAGGTCCCCCATCAACAATATCTCCCCTTTTTCTGCCATTTTAAGGATGCCTTCTATCATTTCCTTGTCCATTTCCTCCCCCGATATGGGGGTCTGTACACAACCCCCATTTGGATTGTGATGTCATTTCCTGTCTCCAGGGTGACCCATAGTGACTCATCAACTTCCTGTTTACTCTTTAGTTCTGTTGCTTTAATCCCTTCCCTTATACAGAGAGCTACTCCTCCTCTTTTTTTACCTACCCTATCCCTCCTGTTGATTGTGTATCCTGCTATGCTGACATCCCAGTCATGGTTCTCTGTTTACCATGTTTCAGTGACTGCCACAATATCCAGGCATCCCTCTTCCAACAAGGCCACTAGTTCAGGGAGTTTGTTACACAGCCTGTGGGCATTGGTATGCATCACCTTCCATTTTTTTTATGGCCTTACTCCTTTTAGCCCCGTCCCTGTCCTTACTGCTTTTTTGCATTTACGCCTGTCCTGCTCCCAACTGACTTCTCTACCTTGGTGTTTACATCTCTGACTACTGAGTTTTGTTGGGGGATGCTGGGATTTCCATGCTCCTTTTCAGTGCCTCCCCTCTGGCTAGTTTAAATGCTTGCCAATTAAATATTTAAACTATCACCGAGGGTCATGGTTCCCCCCCGGACAGATGCAGACCATCGCGCCAGTATAGGCTTGCATCCCTCCAGGTGGCTCCCCAGTGCCCAGTGAAGCCAAAACCCTGAGCTCCACACCAGTTTTTAAACCATTCATTGAATTCCATGGTGCAGAATACCCTAGCATCATCCTTGCCATAGACAGGCAGCACCTCCGAGATGGTTACTGTACATGCTACTTGTCTAAGGCCCCTCCCCAACTCTACAAACTCCTCTTGCACTGCTCTGATCCATTTCACAGCCAGGTAATTTGTCCCTAGGTGGACAATGACATCCAGCTCCCTCCCTCGTGCAGCTTCTCCCTCAATCCTGAGGATTCACTTACTGTCCCTCTGAGCCATGGCACCAGGCAGGCACCTTACCTCCCTATCTCCTTACTTCCCCACTTCTACCCCCCTAATGATTGAGTCCTCCACCAGGAGTTTTTTCCTTCCTCTGTGGGGTCTTGTTCCACCCTCCTGTGAGTCTTCTTTGTGGATGTTCCCAGCATCCTCCTTGGTCTCCACTATAGGTGCCTCCATAGAGGAACCACTGTTCGCCAGAACAGCATATGAAGTGTGGAGCGGTACAACTGGAGGGATGCACCACTGTTCCACCACCCTCTCCCTTCCTGAGCCCACCTTGTCTAACTGCTCCTCTTTCTTGGCAACCTCTGAGGTAGCGGTGGTGGCCCTGGTGGTCCCTGGGTGGGGGAAGAGGTTTCATGGATCCTAGCCAGGTCAGCCTGGAGATGAGCAACCTACTCCCTCAGACCAGAGAGGTGCCTGCAAACAGGGCAGCATCGCAGCCTCCAGAATGTCTCCTGGAACACTGCTGCCCTATAGCCATTGCATTACACCACTCCCATCTTGACTTATTTTGTGTCCCCTCTCCTGTTGCTTAGTATGCTTACTGTCTCCTCCCTCTATGTATTTTTGCACTTACTTTCCTACTGCCTATGTGCTCTTACAACTCTCGCCCTTCCTGTTCTGGGACAGGAACTTCGTGCAGTCTTCAGTAGTATTCTACTTCCATGCTTGGATTCAGACCTCCAGCAGCTGGTGGGGGGAGGAGAGTTATTTTTTAATTTCCTTCAAGGTTGATGAAACTAATGTGTCTCAGTGATCCTTCCCTTCCTACTGCCAAACAGGAAGTTCCTGTTGTCAGTCAAATCCAGTGGCTATAAAAGTAGAACTGGCTTAGGGTGGAGGGGTGGAAAGGAGAGCAATTAGTAAAAAAACTGTAGTTCTAGACTGCTGCTACTTGCTGTGAAAGCAAAGTTCTCTGTCAAAAACAGCAGGAAGCTGTAATTGGAGACTCCTGCTTTTGTACCCTAAGCTCCTAAGCCACACCCCCAATTAGCCTCAGCCTCTGCTCCTGACTCAATAAATTAAGCTGATACAGCCCCCTTCCTCAGAGAAATACACAGTGACTTTCTTCTTTTTTTTTAATTAAATGAGACCCCCTTCTTCTAATAAAGTATCTGTTTGCTTAATCCAAGCAGGCACTTACTCCTGCTGAGATAGAAGTGATTAATCAGTTAAAAAAAACTGTAGTTCTAGACTGCTGTTACTTGCTGCGAAAGCAAAGTTCTCTGTCAAAAACAGCAGCTTTCAGATGTTTTGCAGTAAGTCCTTAGCCTTCTGTTCATTCTCTTTTTTTTTCCTTTAAGATGCAGGCTTAAAAAGTTTCCCTCTAATAGTAGCCTTGCAGGCTGCCCATTCTATGTCTTTTCTATCAACTGTGCCAGTGATGTGGTCTATGAAATTGTGATAGTCTCCCATACCCTATCAGTACTAATCTTACCCTTAAGCTGTTGTTTGTTCAGTTTTCATGTAGTGTCTCTGTCCTTGCTCATGGTAAATGAGTACTGTAGTAATAATATTGGAGAGTGGTCAGACACCACCCTAGATGAAATCTGACACATTTGAGGGCCATGGATAAAGGACAGACTGACAAAAAACTAATCTTTCCTCAATAGAGAGTTGTGGGCTGGAGAGAAAAATGTGTACTTTCATGAAGTAGCATGCATGATCCTCCAAGGACTGGACAGGCCCAGGGTGTCAATCATATCTCTAATAGCTCTTTCAGCTTTCAAGAACCCCCCCTTCTCATCCCAGTTCTGCCTTAGTCTGAGGACAGAACCAAGTTCCAATCCTCCCCAAAAGCAGGTGAAACATTAGGTGCAGCACAAAACCTGGGCTAGGGTAATAAAAAAGGAGGGTCAATTATTGTTCAGACTGTATACACATCCCAGGAGAGATTCTGTACTATCTAGTACCTCTGTCTAAAACAAGTATTGACTTTCAGGGTCTGCAGTGATTAATGTAGCTTGGGACTAGGTGTTACTTCCTTTTAGAATGGCCACCCCTCCCCCACCCGTGATGGGTACTGTTACCTAACCGGTATACTTGCATGACTCACTCCCTTCAGAACAAGTTACTTTCCATTGTCAACACATGCAACTGCTGTATGAATATAAAATTAGCTGTTAGTTGCTTAACATGTTAGAGGATTGGGTATCGCTTACTGTGCAACCTACCATCATTAATGTTGCATGACATCAGTTTGATGTTACTCCCCATGATGTCCCATATTTATTTTCCCACCTGTGCACTGGACCTGAAGTACAGTGTACTATTCATTGGCAACTTATTGAGAAAACAGGTTATATTCCTCCACCCCCACACACACACACAGTTGCAAACAAATATTAAACACTTAAAATTTACATTCAACAGTAAACTTTACCCTAGAGGTTCAAAGGCTGCTGCAATGAGAATATTCCCTTGGTCCTTGGACCATGCTTCAATCAATTAGATTCATGACAGTAGTGGGTAAGAGACCCTCCAGCCAGCCCCTAAACCCACTGTTATAGAGGCCCTGACTGGGTTGAGTGAGCCTTGACTAAATTGTGGTGCTCAGTACAACTAAGCAGATGCTCCCAGCATTGCTGCTTCAGACAGTTGAGTCTGGCTTCACATGAACTGTGGGAGTTCATGGTAAGTTCATACCACCTTCATTCTAGTGCAGCAACCTTTGAGAAACAGGTAGCCAGAATGAATGCTCCCCCTCCATTTGTAGTTTTATTGTTACTACATGCTACATTATAGGAGTATTTAGTTTGCTTATTGATTCTTGTGTTAGTCGATCTTCCCCACCATGCTGCCCCCCCCCAGTCCTTGACACATCTCTCATGAAGGGAACTTGGGATATAACAACAAATAGAAGCCAAAGGATACTGAGTGTCTGAATAGGCTTATTGTCCTATAAGTCATAATTAACATAGTACAGCTTACAGCCTGTATGCTTTGGGATTGTTTTTATGTTTCCTCAAGGAAGCTGAATTAAGGGTGAGGCAGGAAGCCGACGGATATCTTGTAAGTAATCTCTCCCTAATCATTTTGTGTGTTTGGAGATATGGGTTCATGTTATTTCCAATTCTCCCCTCTGCTGGTGTTGCCTCCTGATTTAATAGACCATTTACTGACGTATGGACAAACAGGTAAATGCCATATGAGTGGAGGGTAAGAGGAGATCAAATTCAAAAGGTGCTGCCTTCTTTGCCTTGTAATTTTAGAGACAGATACAGATGTGTGCGCTGGACATTCAAACCAGTTCTCTGTTGGGATAAATTAATTTTTAAAATTCCAGGTATTATTGTCTCATGAAGGTGGCTTATAATATATCCTATGGGTGCTATTATCAAGAGAGCATGACAAATACCTCGTTTCGATCATGATTCTAATATTCTTGTGGTAACTGATGAAATTACTGGTGTCAATCACTCTTATCAATGGCAGGGAACCACTGGGGGGTACAGGTTGGGAAAATCTTTTGGCAGCTCCTTCGTGACTTCAGTCACTGTTAAAAACTGTTTTTCTACCAGGAATTGTGACTTGTAACTTAGCATGATACAGCATACAGAATTGGATACCAGTGGCATATAATTTGTTTGTAGTGTCCCAACACTCTGCTTGCTCTGTACATATCTGAGGTTTAAGTTCATAAGATTGTCCCAA
The DNA here is from genome assembly GCA_016271365.2 of Neoceratodus forsteri. Taxonomy (NCBI): domain Eukaryota; kingdom Metazoa; phylum Chordata; order Ceratodontiformes; family Ceratodontidae; genus Neoceratodus; species Neoceratodus forsteri. Next base: position 1,094,021,829 of record CM057458.1, read on the forward strand.
ATGTGCTGTCATCTTTGCCTAGGAAAGAGGTTCTACATCCATCCAGGAGGTTGAATGTTGTCCTCAGTAAATGGTTTAAAAGCTTATTATACAATGGCAAGAAAATGTCCTGGTCTCTGATTGGTCAGTCTGGGACTGGACCCTTGATGTTATTCCCAGCACAACATCACAGTTCTAGTCTCAGCACTGTGAACCAATATAAACATCATAGAGCTCTTTTTTTTTGCATCTCCTCTTAAGAAACTAAAAGATTTGTCCACACTAATAAAAACATTCTTTAAAATTATTTTATTTTATATATAACAATGAGCCACTGTATAATTGCAATAATGCCCTCCAGGGTGTATGTCGTTTGCGATAACGTCACACCTCAGTTGATGGACGCACTCGGCCTGCGGCCTTGTGCCCAACCACCTGAGGTGTGACATTATCCCAGCATGACACACACCCTGTCAGGCATTATTGCTTAATTGGCAAGCATTTAAACTAGCTGGGGGGGGCCCTGGCAGGAGGAAGTGGGGACAATCAAACTGATCACCCCCCGCAAACTAGTGCAGTCAACATGGAAGACCACAAACTTATGATATGGCCAGAGGAAACAAAACTCATAAAGGGAGGGAACAGAAGAGGACAGAAGGAAGGGGGTTAGAAACAGGAAAGACAAAGGGAGGAAGCAAAATGGCAAAAGGGGGGATGATAAAAGGAGCAATGGCAAAACATGGAAGGCCATGTTTAATAAAGCCCACAGCTGAGGAAATAAAATCCCAGACCTAGTGGCCTTGATGACAGAGGCTGAGCTGGAGATTGTAGCTCTTACTGAGATGTTTTATACTGGAAACCATGACTGGGATGTAGCAGTAATGGGCTATAATCTGTTTAGGAGATACAGGGAGGGTAAAAAGGGAGGGGGTGGCTCTTTATGTCAAGGAGGGTATTAGAGTCACTGAGATACAAGGAATACAGAGGGGGTTCTGAGGTACTGTGGGCCACCCTTGAGACAGGCATCGGCACAGCTATTCACACAGGCATGATATACAGACCTCCAGCACAGGGGGAAGAGTTGGACAGGGATCTAGTGGAATCCATCCACACAATGGCAGCTAAAGGGTAGTTGTTGCTGGTAGGTGATTTCAATCAGCCTGATGTGGATTGGAGCATCTTAGTTGATGCCTCAGCAAGGAGCAGGGCCATCCTGTACTCTGCTCAAGGGGCAGGCTTCAGATGACTCATGCTACAGCCCACCTGGAAGGGTGCAATTTTGGACTTGGTACTCAACAACAGGGAGAGAATTGTGGAAGTCAGGGTGAGCAGACACCTGGGGTCCAATGATCATCACATGATGTGGTTCAGTATGAGTACACTGGCAGAGTCAAGCCACACATAGGTAAGGGTCTTGATTTCAGGAGGGATGACTTTATTGAGATGGGGATAGGTCTCAAGAATATTCTGTCAGGGAGGTATAAATGGTGGGGGGGGGGGTTGAGAAGCAGTGGGCCCGTCTGAATGGAGACATAGTGGAGGTGACAAACCTTTGTATTAGGCATGTAAACAAGGGCAAGAGAAAGAGAAAACCACTATGGTTCTCTAAGGGAGTAGCCGGGAAGGTAAGGGTGAAAGGGAGGGTTTTCAGGAAATGCAGAGAAACACAGAAGGAGGAGGACAGGGTTGTGTTCCTGGAAAATCTGATGAAGACAGGGAAAGCAGGAGCACAAACATGCAAATGGAGGAAAAAACTGCACAGGAGGTAAAACAAGCATTTGTCAATGTTGAATGTTGATTGCATTGGTCTGTTGAGCACGCTCACTGGCCCTCTGTCAGTCGTTCAGTCTGTTTCGTCCTGTGCTGCAGGCTGCTCTTTTGTACTGGGCTCCTGCCTGCATTGGCACCTTGGTCTGCCTACTAAAAATTCTGCAGCTGTACCGACAGAACTCCATTGAGGTGGCTCACTCCACCTCTCTCACTTGCTCATTCTGTTTCTCCTGGTGCTGCAGGCTGCCCTTTTGTACTGGGCTCCTGCCTCTGTTGGTGACTTTTTCTGCCCACAAAGAAATCTGCAGCAGTCCCGACACAGGTCTGTTGAGCCTGCTGACTTCCCCTCTCTCACTCACTCATTCCATTTCTGCCGGAGCTGTAGGGTGGCCTTTTCTACTTGGCTCTTGCCTGCGGTGCTGCCTTTTTCTGCCAACAAAGAAATCCGCAGCAGTCACTATAGAGCTCCATTGAGCTCGCTCACTCCCCATGTCTTACTCGCTCATTGTGTTTCTCCCGGGGCTGCAGGCTGCCTTCTTGTACTGGGCTCCTACCTGCATTGGCACCTTTTTCTGCCCACAATGAAATCCACGGCTGTGCCGACAGAGATCCATTGAGGTCGCTCACTCCCCCTGTGTCACTCACTCATTCTGTTTCTCCTGGCATTGCAGGCTGCCATTTTGTACTGGGCTTCTGCCTCTGTTGGCGCCTTTGTCTGCCCACAAAGAAATCTGCAGCAGTCCCGACAAAGCTCCGTTTAGCTCGCTCACTCTCCTTCTCTCACTCACTCATTCCATTTCTGCTGGCGCTGCAGGCTTCCCTTTTTTATTAGGCTCCTGCCTGCGTTGCCACCTTCTTCTGCCCACAAAGAAATTTGCAGCAGTTACAATAGAGGTCTGTTGAGCTCGCTCACTCCCCCTCTCTCACTCACTCATTCTGGATTCCCTGCCAGTGCAGGCTGCCCATTTGTACTGGGCCCCTGCATGCATTGGCACCTTTGTCTGCCCACAAACAAATCCGCAGCTGTCCCGACAGAGCTCTGTTGAGGTCACTTAGTCTCCCTCTCTCACACGCTCATTCTGTTTGTCCTGGTGCTGCAAGCGGCCCTTTTGTATGGGACTCCTGCCTGCATTGGTGTCTTTTTCTGCCCACAAAGAAATCCGCAGCAGTCCTGACAGAGCTGCATTGAGCTCACTCAGTCCCCCTGTCTGACTCCTCGTACTGCTTCTCCCACCACTGCAGGCTGGCCTTTTGTACTGGGCCCCTGCCTGCACTGATGCCTTTTTCTGCCCACAAAGAAATCCGCAGCAGTCCTGACAGAGCTCCGTTGAGCTCACTCAGTCCCCGTCTGACTCGCTTTTACTGTTTCTCCCACCGCTGCAGGCTGGCCTTTTGTACTGGGCCCCTGCCTGCATTGATGCCTTTTTCTGCCCACAAAGAAATCCGCAGCAGTCCTGAAAGAGCTCCGGTGAATTCGCTCACTCCCCCTCCATCACTCGCTCTTTCATTCTATTTCTCCCAGTGCTGCAGGCTTCCCTTTTGTACTGGGCCCCTGCCTGCACTGATGTTTTTTTCTGCCCACAAAGAAATCTGCAGCAGTCCTGAAAGAGCCCCGGTGAGTTCGCTCACTCCCCCTCCCTCACTCACTCTCTGGTTCTGTTTCTCCCAGTGCTACAGGCTGCCCTTTTGTACTGGGCTCTTGCTTGGGCCTTTCCTGCCCACAAACAAATCTGCAGCAGTCCCGCCAGAGCTCAGTTAAGCAGTCCTCCCCCCCTCTCACATTCGGATCTTAATGTGTCCCAAACAATGATTTCTCACAGCGACTGTGCTGTTCTGCCACAGGAGTGCAAAAACACATTTTAGCCACGATGTGAAAAATGACAGCTGTACTGTTCATAAGAAGGTGTGGAAAAATGCCACTGTTGAAAATGTGGCGTGAACATATTATAAAATTGCGAAATTACAAGGGTGCGTGGAAACAGTTCAATGCACGCTTGTAATACAGTCATGTAATGGAGTTTCGTCACCAGATTTTCAACATAGGCATTTTAGGACCTCTGCTCATGAACAGTGCCACTGTCATTTTCTTAATCTGTCCCGAACAGTGATTTCCCACAGTGACCGCGTTATTCTGTGCCGGAACTGTGAAAACACATTTTGGTCAGGATGTGAAAAATGACAGCTGTACTGCTCATAAGAAGGTGTGGAAAAAATCCACTGGTGAAAATCTGGCGTGACAATATTACAAATTTGCAAAGTTACAAGGGTGCATGGAAAGTGTGCAATGCACACTTGTAACACAGTCATTCAATGGGCTATTATCGCCAAATTTTCAACATAGGCATTTTAGGACCTCTGCTCATGAACAGTATCACTCTCATTTTCTTAATCTGTCCCGGACAGTGATTTCACACAGCAACCGCTCTATTCTCTGCCGGAAGTGCAAAAACACATTTCGGCCAGGATGGGAAAAATGACAGCTTTACTATTCACAACTAGGTGTGGGAAAATGGCAATGTTGGAAATCGGGAATGAAAATATTACAAATTCTCGAAGTTACGAGCGTGCATGCAAACTGCACAATGCATGCTCGTAATACAGTCATTTTACGGAGTAGCATTACCAAATTTTCAACATAGCCATTTCAGGACCTCTACTCATGAACAGTGTCACTGTCATTTTTTTAATCTGTCCCGAACACTGATTTCCCACAGTGACCGTGCTATTCTGCGCCGGAAGTGCGAAAACACATTTCCGCCATGATGTGAACAATGACAACTGTACTGTTCACAAGGAGGTGTGACAAAATGGCAATGTTGAAAATCTGGCATCAAAATATTGCAAATTCACGAAGTTGTGAGCGTGCATAGCAACTGCGCAGCGCAGCCTCATAAAACAGACATTTTTTTGATTTATTCCACCAAATTTGCAACATAGGCTTTTTAAGAGCCCACCTCATGAAGACTGTCACTGTCGATTTGTTAATCAGCCCTGAAAGGTGATTCCGCACAGTGACAACGAAATCACCTTTCAGGGCCAATTAACACCATGAAAGCTCAAGAATTCATGAGTAGGGGTCCCAAAAACCCCATGTTGAAAATTTGGTGAAATAATTCCCAAAAATTCCCGAGATATGCAGTAAAGTTGAAAAACCCTATGTGTTACATTATACAGCTTACCGGTATTTCCTCAGTTCGCGGTCGGCTTTGAAGAGTGCAGACGTGTTCCTGGTCCACTGAAGATTGTCGCTTGAGCTCCTAAGGTAAGTATGGGGTGGGGGTGTGGGAGGCAGGGCGGCAGTGGTGGGTGCGGGTTGCGGGTGGGAGGCAGGGCGAGCGCCGAGGAACAGTTTCCTTTTTTCCAGGAGAAAAATAAAACAGACGTCGCGGGACCATTTTTTAATTCGCAGGGGCATCTGGCACACTGGGGTGGGCTCCCAGTGTGACAGCAGAGGCTTTCTTATCGGAGGCAGCAGTAGCCGACGGGGTATTGGGCACCCCCAGTCGGCAAACAGGCAGGGGGTATCATTATGCCGACGGGATTGGGCACCTCATCAGCAGGAACAAAACCGGGTTAAGAAGTCAACGGAGGGCTCCTGTCAGCAACAAAGAAACACAAGAGCACCAAGCCAATGGGGATTGGGGCCTCTGCTGGCAACTAAACATGGTGGGTTGGATTATTTTGTTTGTGAACACAGCAGCAATCCACCGCCATGTTTACAAACAATATCAGGGGTTTTACATCCCGCCCTGCAATGACGGGTTGCTCCCTCATTGCAGCGGATCGCTGACACTGCAATGACGAGGTGGCCCCTGATTGCAGTGGCTGATTTTTTAGAAAGTTGTGGCACGCTGGCTGAACTAGTGTCAGCAGCAGTGTGCCACAGCATTGGGGGAAGCGGGACAAGCCTTTGCAGGCTGTGGGGGCATTGGCCACAACAGTGCCGCACCTCCACAACCTGTTTGTGGAGAAACCTCTCACAACATGTTTCTTGCATATGCGCGTAATCAACATAAAAAAGGGGACAAGACTTTCTATAGGTACTGTACATTAGTGAAAGGAGAAAAAACAGGGTTCAGATTGTAAGACTTAAAGGGGAAGAAGGGGAGAGTGTGGAAGAGGACCTAGAAAAGCATCAATAATAAACAAATATGTTTGTTCTGTATTCACAGAAGAATGAGAAGGTAAGGGACTACAGTTAGGCAACATGAGCAAATATGGGAAGGAAGTGGACACCAGTGCATTTACTGAAGAGAGAGTCCTATAAATACTCACAAAGCTGAAAGTGGACAAGGCAATGGGACTGGATGGGTTACATCCTAGAATATTAAGGAAACTATGGGAGGTGCTGGCAGCACCACTGGCAGCCCTGTCTAATGTATCACTCAATATGGGAGTAGTTCTAGAGACTGGAGGAGGGAAGATATAGTCACGCTTCACAAAAGTGGGTGTAGGGAGGAGGCTGGAAACTATAGACCAGTCAGCCTCACCTCAATATTTGTGAAAATTACGAAATCACTACTTAAATAAAAAATTGTGGAACACCTTGAATCCAGCAGAGCACAGGATCCTAGAGAGCATGGATTCACAGTGGAAAGATCATGTCAAACAAATCTAATTGATTTCTTTGACTGGTTATTAGGAAAGTGGATCGTGGGAGGGACAGATTGGCCTACCTGGATTTCTGTAATGCCTTAGATAACATTCCACGTAGAAGACCTGTGAACAAGCTGGGCAGCCTGGGAGTGGGTCACAAGGAGGTAAACTGGGTTGGGAACTTGTTGAGTGATAGAAGACAGAGGGTTGTGGTAAATGGAGCTCAATCTGAGGAAAGTAGGGTGACTAGCGGGGGTGCCTCATTGATCAGTTCTGGGGTCAGTTCTGATTAACGTTTTCATAAGTGACATGGCTAAGAGGCTGGAGAGGAAGGTGTACTTCTTTGCAGATGACACTAAGATCTGCAAGAGCATGGACACTCCAGGAGGGGGTGGAAAACATAAGGAGGACCTAGGTAAACTGGAGGAATGGTCTAGAGTGTGCCAGCTGAGATTCAATGTGACAAATTTCAAAATCATGCATTTGGGGTGCAAAAACCAAGGGAGGATTATATGATGGGTGGGAGATATTGACAGTTATCAAACAGGAAAGGAATTTGGGGGTAATCATATCTGATGACCTAAAGGTTGCCAAACAATGTGCCAAGGCTATGGGGAGAGCCAGTGGGATGCTGGTGTGCATAGGGAGAGGTATCACCAGCAGAAAAAAAGAGGTGGTGATGCCACTGAATAGATCATTAACGAGACCTCATTTGCATAAAATTGTGTCCAGCTCTGGAGGCCGCACCTCCATTAGGACATAGACAGGGTGGAGACAGTTCAAAGAAGGGCAACAAAGGTGGTGCAGAGCATGCACCAAAAGTCATATGAGTAGAGACTGGGGCACCTCAATAAGTATACCCTGAAGGAGAGGAGAGGAGGAGGAGGAGATAAGATAGAAAAGTACAAATATCTAATGGGCATAAATAGAGTACTGGAGGGTGGCATCTTTTAGAAAAGGAGATAATTAGAAATAAGTGGGCATGAAATGAGGTTAGAAAGTTGTAGACTAACCGGTTATGTGAGGAAGTATTTCTTCAGGGAAAGGGTGGTGGATGATTGCAATAGACTCTCAGTGGAGTCTGTGGGGGCAAACACATTGTGGGAATTCAAAAATGCATGGGACAGGCATAGTGGAACACTAGCGATATGAACAAGAAAGTAAAGCTGGAGATCAAGTAGGGTCTGCAATTTTTGCAGTAGGTAGGGAGAGTGGGTAGGCTGGATGTGCCTAGTTGTCCTCCTCTGCCATCAATTTCTATGTTTCTATGTTTCCATGTTATTCATTGGGCACAACACTCTATGCACCCTTTCCAAAATGTACTGTGATCTTGTGGGAAAGACCTGGCATTTATTTCGAGGTGTTTTTGTGCAAAGAGAATGGTGTCTGTTCCTTTTCCCCTTCCTAGGTGGTCAGCAACCACCAGATTATACCAGTGGCTGTGACCCTCCAAGTCTTCTCTGCATTCTTCCAGAATGTGGACCATTCTCCTGAGGCTTACCACTTCTGGCTCCATGTGGTCATCTCTGACCTCATAGAATCTAACATGAGTTTCTGTGTTAGAGACATGCTCAGAACACTCTTCCAGTGTCAACTTGAATGATTTAAAGTCAGGTAAAATAAAAAGGGATGGTCCATGCTCTTCAGTGTGAGACAGGGGCAGACCAGGGGCTATGCTGCTTCCCTTCCAACTAAACATACATAAACAGGAGGGTGGTCTGCACTCACACAGTGCCTTATTGGCAAAAAAACAGGCCAAATCTAAGGTACTACAAAACTAGCACATTCATTTTGCTAAACAGACAGACAGGATTACTAGTCCACAGACCGCACAGAAATCCTGTCTGGTTGCCAAAATAAATGTGCCGGTTCTGCAGTACCTTGGATGTAGCCTGCTTTTTTTGACAATAAGGCACTGTGTGTGTTCAGACAATCCTTTTGTTTGTGAATTCTTTAAAGCCCCTGCAAGGTCCATTAGGGTGTTCTTGAAAGTTCCGGGCTCCCTAAAAATCATGTCCAGGCTACAGGAGTTAGCCTCCCAGACTTGGGAGGAGAGCAGGGGATCATCTTGTTTATGACATTTTGGCATGTGGGCTAAAGCTGATAGAGGGGGCAACTCACTTTGATATTCCACTAATTTGTGTTGTGCTGACACCTGGATCTCAGGAATGATATCTTCTTCTGTTGATTTGTGACTGCTACCAAATGAGCAAAGTAGCAAGGTTAAAATCACATTTTGGCAGCCCAGTGGTGCTGTGGGTTGAGGAGCTGGGTGCTGGCACGTTGGGGGAGGGTGGGAACAGGATTGAGCATTGGCTCTCCTCTCCTGGGTAAGGGGTGGAGTCGTCTACCTGTAGTCCCACCATCACTAAATGGAGGTTCGGTGCTGGCGAGGTGGTCAACACTGTGACTAGCAAAAAGGGGCATCCCAAATGGCATACACGTGTGTGCCTCCACATGCACGTGCTATGTTGGGGATGAATCGGCGTAGGGGCTGAGAGAAAACCAGTAGAAGCCCAAAAACTACATATGAAAAAAAAAATCACATTTTGGCTCAAGATAACACAGTTAAATAATGCTGCTTCAGAAGCTGGCTATTAAGCTCTTTCTTCCCTGCCTGCTGTTCACAGTAAGGGTGGTGGATGCATAGAATGGCCTACCTCAGGAAGTGGTGGATATGAATACAGTGCAGGGCTTCAAACAGGCATGGGATAGGCATAAGGGAGCAGTATAAATGAGTATGACTAGATAGGCCATTGCCAGAGCAAAGGTCGATGGCACATTTATAAGGTAGAAAAAGAAATGGGCAGACTGGATGGGCCTTGTGGTCCTTATCTCCCGTCACCTTCTATGTTTCTATGTTTCTATCTTTCTATGTTTCTATGTTTCTGTGTTTCTATGTAAATGAGTCCCCTGAATGATTGATCTTGTTGGTCTGAAAACATTTTGCACTTTATCTAAAACACTTATAGATTCTATCCATTTTTTAAACTTTATTCAGAATTATTTTTTAAAAATATATTTTGACATACATCAAGCAAACTGTATGGTCAGTACATGATGGGGTCCTTAGTGGAACCCTTTTTTGTGTACTGGTATAAGGTTGCCAATCCTAGAACTTGGGACCAACCCTGCCTGTACTACTGTATTACAGTATGAATAATACACAGTACTGGAAGCCAACAGTCAACAGAAAGCGTATACAGTTCAGAGAGTATTTTGTCAGGTCTTGTCAATTTGTCATTTTTTCTGTACTGACTGCAAAAAATAAATAAAAAGATCTTGTAAACTAGGAATTGGATAGGGCATCAAGTGTAGCTTTCACTTATCTCAAAAGTTATTTGCTGAGTCTTCTCTATTTAATTCAGTTACATAAAACAAATAATGCTTTAAAGTATTTTACTCAGTCTTCAGGCATGACATGACCATGAACTTCTTTAGAAAACTGATAATTGTTATGTCATTTAGCCACTAGAGTCCAGAAGTGTTTTATTTCATTCTTGTCTATTGCTTCTTTCATTTTAATCCACAGTCTGATATTTTATCTTCTCCTGTTCTATAAAGGTTTTATACATTTTCCATTGTTTGTTAACTAATCTGGGGCCACAAATTGAAAATGGGAAAAGCAGTGCATAAAAGTTGCAATGAGCTTGCCCATGGTCCATGCCCCTGAGAATGCTATATTGAGTCAGATAGCATGCCGGCACTATCTGACTGAATATAGGGACATGTCAGCACAGTGCTCAGCCAAGTAGTGTGGTTGCAATATGAATCATGGCAGTGCAGGGAACAGCATACCTAGATCCTATAACTGGCGCTATATTCAGATGAAACCATGCAAGTGAGTCCGTGGGGCATGCAAGGCCTTAAGGGGCCATTATGGGCACATTTTTATAGGAAGCTGTGAAAGATTTCAGCCCGTATGAGCGTCTTCACAACCACTATAATTAAACAGTCACTTAAAAGTGGACATATTCCCTGGTGTCTTGTGACACCTCCACCCTTCAGTCCTGTCCCTGGTAAAATTAAATTATCTGTGGTGTCAAGTGGTTCCCCCCACCCTCTGATCCAAGTCCCTGGTAAAATTCAATTATCCCTGGTGTTCCTTGTTCCCCCACCTTCCTCTGAGTACTGTGACTGATAACAGTAAAACTGTCCCTGGTGCTAGTGATCACCCCCACCCTCCAACCGACAGCCCAGGTAATATCATATACTTTCATGACTTCCAGAGTTCCCCCAACCCTCTGATCACTGGCCTTGGTAGTATTAACAACTTCCCGGTTGTCCAGTGGTCATATTTGCCCTCTGATCACTAGCCCTGGTAATATTACACATTTCCCTGGTGTCCAGTGGTTCCGCCCACCCTCCAATTGCTGACCCCATACTATGTCACATAATCCCTATCATCTTGTGGCATTCCACACCTACTGATCCCAATCCAAGAGTAAGATTTCTTGGAATCTAGCCCCCCCATGCACTGCAGGCACTGATCAAACCATCCTGCCACTCTCTTTGCTTCCATCAAAGTTGTCACAGGAGCCCATAAGGCAAACGGCACAGCCCTCCACTCATCACGTCAGCTAGCTGCCGTTTGAGTTGACAGGGAGTGCACATCCAGTGTACCATAAAGGGAGTGCTCATACTGTCTACAGTAGACAGTACACAAGCTCCTTTTACAATACAGAGAAATGTGAGTAATTGCTTATGGCAGCCGGCTGAGGTGGTGAGAGAAGGGCTGTGCCAGTTGCTGTATGGTCTCATAGGAAAAAGGCAACAATACTAAAGCAGTTAGGAAGTGAATAGAGCATTTATTGTGCCCATGGCATTCCTGGTGCTTTGAGGGAACAATCCCTGGTCATTGAGGGGGTGGAGTCATATATTAAACAGTGCCCTGCAGTACAGTCAATTTCTGATGTTTTTCAAATTCTAATGAATGTAACAACTAGGTTGGTCAGAAAATTACCCAGTGAAAACACATATAAAAACACACCTAGTGAAAGTTTAATAGCACGGATGAATTCAATGCAACTTTTTTAAAGTTAATCTTATTAAACTGTTATAAAGAATGGCAAACATAATTTTGGATGTGTAACAATTGTTATACAATACTAAACATGAATCCAAAAACCTATATATACATTAAATTACGTGCATATAAGATTAATATCAAGTTGCCAAAAAGATGTAATAACAGATTCAGTACAAAAGGTCATAATAGCTCTCAAATCCTAATTTTTTTTTTGCACAGTAATAAATTATCAGAACTGTGCAGAACAAAATGTTCTCTAACCAATAATGCATTAATAATAATTTCTACGTAATATTAAAGTTTCTCATGTTATATTCCCTCAGGGAAGTTTGCAATAAGCGATTTAAACCCTATTTCATGAGTATATCTATTGGAAAAGGGATATAATTGGATAAAAGAACAGAAGAAGGGGGGTGAAAGGAAGAAAAGAGTGGAGAAGGAGGAAAGAGACACACACATGCATGTTGGGGGGGGGGGTAAAGACAGGTGAAAAGGAGAACCTGTAAAGCATAATCCAGGCAGCGATGTATAAGATAGGCAAGCATAGAGACAGTTTTTATCATATTACAAACATCAAATAGCAAAATAGGGTATTAGCCAAACACCGTGTGGACATGCCAGAAATATAAACATACAAATCTTATAGGTAAACTATCAAGTCCAGATCTTTGTTTAACCCTGCAGGTGAAAGCTTTAAGTAAAAATATCCACTTAGATTCTCTCTGAAGTAAACGTTGCTTTCTACTTCCTCTTCTTAGTGGTGCACTGACATGATCAATAATCATAGACTTTGTCATTTGGGTCACAGTTATGTTTTTCCAAGAAATGGGTACCCAAGGCAGAATTTAAATGAACTTTCTTAATGTCTTTAATGTGTTCAAGGAATCTCTTCTTAGCCATCCTTATAGTTTTACCTACATAGAGAAGGTTACATGAACACTGGGCCATATGTTCTACAAATATGTAAAGCAGTTTGTAAAATCCTTCAGGTTAATTTTGAAATCCATACTTGGATGCTGAAAGACCTTCCCCTGTAAAACAAACCTGTATGCTTGGCAGTGGCCACACTGAAAGTAGCCTACAGGTCATTTTGGGAACCAGGAGTTGTTCTCAGGTTTTTGTGCAACATAATGACAACTACAGATAGTTTCTCCCAATTTTTTAGCCCTACTGTAAGTGATTTTCGGTTTGTTAGTAAACAGGGTCCTCTCATTACAGTATTCTAGAACATTCCATTTTTTTTAATAAAATGTTTTTAGCTCGTGGTGCTAAATGGTTATATTCCAGAACAAAAGTCATTCTTTCTTGCCCTGGATTATGTTTTTCTCTTAAATGTAGTCGTGACTCTCTCTCTCTCTCTCTCTCTCTCTCTCTCCTGTAACTTTACTTTCTGGAAAGACTCATCCAATTTCACTTTAACCCCTTTCTACAAACATATTATACATTTCTTCTGACTGTACTCAAAATGATTCCTCAGACGAACAGTTTTGTCTTAGAAGTAAAAACTCTCCATAAGGTATCGATCTCACACGTCCAGGAGGATGAGCACTCTGGCATGGAGTTTTGTATTACCTGCTGTCTCTTTTCTAAATCCAACTGTTTCTATTTTCCCAGTCTCTGTTGCTCTATGGTTAATATCTAGAAAATTTAGGCAAACTTTTTTCTATTGTTGATGTAAACTTCAGATTTAACTTGTTATTGTCAAGATAGTTGATGAATTTCCCTTGTGCTTTCTCCAGACCCTTTCTAAACTATGAGCAGATCATCAATTTAAAGGTTCCAGGACATATTATTATGTTGATAGCAATTTTTATCTGTGAAAATGTACTGATTTTCCCACCATCCTAAGAAAAAAGATTTGCATAACTCGGGGCTACTGTTAAAATGATAGCAGTGCTCTGAGTCTGCAAATAGTAGTTTCCTTCAAAAACAAAATAGTTATGTGTCAGAATAAACTGAATTGCGGAAAAAAAAAATGAGGGTGGTGGGGCATCAGTACATGTATACAGGGACAAGAAGAAACTGAGTGCTTCTAAGACCAAATCTAGTGGGATTCATATATACAGTGAAGTGATATCAACTGCAATCCATAGAAAATCTTTCCATTTGAAATCATTAATTTTGTCCAGCACATGGAGGGAGTCTCTAGTGTATGATTTTAGATATTGAACTATTTTCTGAAGAAAAAAAATCACAATATTTGGGCAGATTTTCTGACAATAATCTGATACCTGAAACAATTGAACTTCTGGGTGGGTTTATAAGGCTTTTATGCACCTTTGGCAGATAGTAAAATGTCGGAATATTTGGATATTCAACTTTCAAGTATTGCATTTCTTTCTTAGATATAAACCCACAGCAGAATGCTTAATCTACAAAGTCAAATAACACACTCTGATACTGTAAGGTGGGGTCCCTATTTTGAATAGAATAGGTGGATTCACCAGAAAGCAGATGTGACGTTTCTATTTCATAATCTTTCTTATTCAGGACAACAACATTACCCCCTTATCAGCCTGTTTAAAAGTTAGACCTGGCATGTTTTTTTAAGTCTAAAGCTGTTAAATCCAGGGGGGGAGGGGTAAGGTTGCTGTGCACATGATACCACTCTATCTCGAATAGTTTGTCATTGTCCCTCAGTACCATTTATTTGTATGTTAAAATTGCAGCATCATATACATTTGGACAAAAAAGGATTTGTTTTTGAATTTTGAATATGTACTGAGCTGTCCAAATCAAGACGTTCCATTCCCACCATGTAATCAGTAACAGCATTTCCATAACTATCAAATTGCACCATTTCTGTTGGATCACCTAAACAATTAGCTGATGCCAATAGATAATCTTCTATAGATGGTGCAGTTGTCCCGGATTCCCCCCTTTTTCCCTCACACAAAAACACAGAGACCGTTGTTTGTTGTTGTGCTCAGATTGGCAATTAATTTATTTATATTCATATTCCATTTTTCATTTCTTTATATCATATTTCCATAATTTCCATTTATTTCCATCCATATATCACTCTCTGATTATCTGTCTCCCAGGCGAAAACCTGGGTGCCTTCTTCTTCTCCTTTTCTGTGAGGTAACGGTGAAAACCGAGACTGCTCTCTCCTTCATCCTCTTCCTCCACTTGTGTTATTCCTTTTTCTTTCCCCTCCCCATCCCCCCCTTTTCCCCCTGCCATATACCTTGGCAGTCCATGACCATGTTGATATCTGCCATCAACCTTTGGCAGTCTGTAACCATATCATCCCCTGCCATCCACCTTTGGCAGTCCATAACCATATCATCCCCTGCCATCCACCTTTGGCAGTCCATAACCATATCATCCCCTGCCATCCACCTTTGGCAGTCCATAACCATATTATCTCCTGCCATCCACCTTTGTCAGTCCACCATCCTACCGGATGCATCCGTCCTCCACCTTGATGGACCCACCATACAGTCCTCCATTGACTGTCTTTCTCTCATCTCCCATCTAGTAGGGTGGGTGGGAGGAATCAAAATTCCAGCAAAAAGTGGCTGAGGAACCCTTGTGCTGTCTTTTAAGTACCTCCCTTCTCCCCTTCCCTTCCTGCTACCTGTCCCATTGTCCTGTTCCTGGCCCCTTCCCTTCCCTCTCCCCTCCCCTCTGAGCACAACCATTACCAAAAGGAGGGAAGGGGTACACCAGGACAGCATGATCTGCCCCTTAAAGGGCAAACTCCATTGTGTCATCCAACAAGTTAATCAGTTCACTCAAGTCCCCTCTATTCAAAACTAAGGGTTCATCTACACATTGTATTTATTTATTTATTTACAACTTTGTTAACCAGGTAGGGTGCACTGATCCAGGGGACCATTTACAGGCATGACCTGGGCCTAGTAGGCACAAGTAGGTAACAGCAGCATAAGATAAGATTGTAACAACATCATTACATAGAGATGCAAATACAGAGTATACAAAAGCACAGGCAAGATAAGCTGTCAAAAAATGGTTAAACATCAGTCAGATTGAGATACAACCCAGTAGGGGAGACAGTACAGTTGTTCAAATTGACAGTATAGATGTTCAGATTCAATCCAATGGTAGCAAAGAAGTTAGCTGCACTTAAGTTGCACAACAAGGAATTAAGCCTCTTCCCAACCTCACCCTCCAGATACTGAAGGTGTCTAGGACAGACAATGGCAACATAAAAGGAAGAAGGGGACAGGCACCTGGACCAGTGGGAATTGGAGAGGTGGGTATTTCCAGGGGGGACAGCCCAATTTATCTTCCCATTTTCTTAGATTCAAAAAAATATTTTAAATTTATCTTTCTGAAAATTTTTAACAATTCTACTTATAATAAGAAGCAATTTATCCGAGATGTTGGGACAAATGAGAAGCCTTTACTAAGCACTTTAATCTCAGCATTATCTAAAATATAGCCACTAAGATTTATAACTTATTTGGATTCTTTGGGTTCTTTGAGTGAGTTGCTCTCTTGTTGGTTTCTTCTCTGCTGGCATCTGCTCCCACATTTTCCCCATCTTGTTTATCTCTTTGACTTTATCTTTTTTTGCTGCAGTATTTGCAGTAGTCCCAGATGTTCCTGTAGAGCAACTGTGCTCTACTTGAGTGTCTGGCAGTGGTCTTGCAGTATGCTTTTGAACTTGTTGTGTCCCTTTATTTTGTCTTTTTGCCAGTTTCTGTTTTTACTTCTACCTTGATTTCAAAAGTCATTTCTATTTTGGCTCTGATCTCTTTGCTTGACTATAGAATGTCTGTCCCATGCAAATATTTGGCCATTTGTACAGTCTCTTAAGTCTATCTGATGCTTAGTTTCTTTTCTCTTTATTACTTCCTTTTCATGCACATCTAGATTTTTATTCAGGTATTTCTCTTTTATTTTAAACAATAGGTGAGTTTTAAATGTTTCCAATGCTTTCTGTGTTTGCTCTATTTCTGGCTTAAAGTCCTCATCATTTAGCTTGTCCACTTTTACCAATATTTGAAACAATTCCTGTAAACAGTTCTCTAAACACTGCTCCCATTTATTTCTGTGTCTAAATTTCTCAATTCTAACTGTTGGCTCAATGTCCAATCTTAAACCACGTGGTGTTCTTTGTTTTTTTAGATATTCATTTTTCAAACTGTTTGTTATGATATAAAGACAATACATTTTTAAAGAGTTTTTCAAGTTTAGCAAAAATTGTTTTATTTTCTTCAGTACATTCTGGAATTATACTCACTGTTTTAAATGAGAAAGGCTGTGGTCTCTTTGTCTGCCATCTCTTGACAAGCTCATGCAGTGAATCCAGGAAGGACTCCTGTGGGCTTTCATTTTCTGATTCTGTGTTTTCATCTCATGAGCTGATAAGCTCTGCATGTTCCCCAGGTTTTGTTTGCTCTGCATCTTTCGACGCCATTGACAATTGCGGCTTGAGCTGTGCATGTCATTACTGATGTCACCTTCCTTACAGTATCCCGAAATTGAGAAACCAAAAATGATGTAGAAATTGCAAATTAAATACAGTTCAAATGCAGTTTAAACTTGAACTGTCTGGGAGTACAAGTAGCTCAGAAATTGACTCTTCAGATAAGGTAAATGCCTTAGGTGAAATGTAAGTCACTTCACAGAAGTCCTCGTCACGCCGACCAGCAAAAATAAAATGCTCAGATTTCTTTGAGACTGCCCAATAGGTTGCTATTTTTACATTATAAGCATAAACCAGGCATGGAGCTGCTCCAATAATAGGGACGCCACTCCTGAAATGAACAACATCAAAAAAGCAAAGGAGTACTCCCAAGCAAAATAGCTGCTGGGTCTGAAGCCAATGGCATAAATTGCAAAACAGAAAAAAGGCAGTGATACTCTAGTGGTTAGTCAGTGAATAGAGCATTTATTGTCCCCATTGCATTCCCAGCACTTCAAGGGAACAATCCCTCTTCATCGAGGGGGGGGGTGTGGAGTGGAGTCATACTTAAACAGTGCACTCAAGTAGAATCAATTCCTGATGTTTTTCAAATTCTAACGAATGTAGCAACCTGATTGGTCAGAAAATTACACAGTAAAAACCCATATAAAAAACACACCTAGTGTGAGTTTAAAAGCGTGGATGAATTCAATGCAACCTTTTTAACGTTCATCATATTAAACTGTTAAAAAGAAACCTATATATACATTAAATTATGTGCATATAAGAATAATTTCAAGTTGCCAAAAAAGATGTAATAACAGATTCAAGTGCAAAAGGTTATAATACGTCTCCAATCCTAAAATTGTTTGCACAGTAATAAGTTGACAGTGATTGAGGTAAGGCAGGGTGGCAATGGGGCTGGTCAATGCTCATGGTGTGAAGAGCTATAAAATTCAAGGGAAGTTTATGATGGGATGGTGATGAGGATCGGAGAGCTGGGGACCACTGGTCACCAGGGAATGCTTTCCATTTTATGAGGGATTGGGATCAGAGGGTGGGGGAACAACTAGGCACCAGGGAACATTTTTGGTTTATGAATGATGGGGATCAGAGTGTGGGGGACCACTAGAGATGAGGGAACATTTTTTTTCTTTTACCAGGGACAGTGATCCGAGAGTGGGGGGTGACCACTAGGCATGAGGGAGCAGTTTTGCTTCCCCAAGTGGCTAGGGTTGCTCAGAGCAAGTTGACATTCTTCTCAGGGATAATTGTGCAGTTCAAGGTGGCTTGTGTTTTTTCACTTTCTGCATGCATACATGCTGAATATTGCCCTGAACCAGGATTTCTGTCCCTGTCCCTCCCTTTGTCCACTGCATACATTTATTGTGTGCATGCACGCTAAGCCTTTTAGCACCTGTCAAAGCTTTCTTTGAATATTGCACCCTGGTGCAAACCATAAGTAAACATGGCACAATCACTTTGCAGATGGGGCAAAGTTTTGAATATCTGGCTCCTGATATTTATTTGTGTTTTGTTCTTTTTAACAAATTCATTATTTTATTAACTGAACTTTTGCTTTTTTACATCCATGATTGAACCAAGTCTTAAACAAGTCTCTCTAATTCCTATACACTTAACTTGCATATATAAAATAGTGAAAGAAATTTAGTCAATGTATCATATGTCATCAAAAACATTTACTAGATTAGATACATCCAATATTTCAGATTTTTAGCTCTCAGCCTGTCCACTTGACACAGTTAGGATATTGTAGTGATTATTTCTTCAGTCAGTGTAATTCTTTGATAATAATGATTGCCAGATCATTTACTGTAGAGGTTTTTATAATTTAGTATCCAAAGTTAATACAAGAAAGATGCTTTAATGTTCTGTTTTGGTCTGGGAATTATTTTGAGATCTTTTACTTTGGCAAGACCCATCAGATTACCCCTAGCCAAACTGATGGTTGATGAAAAACAAGCTCAATGCAAATGGTGAAGGAAGTAGAGTTACACTGAGGCAACAAAATGGATATCAATTCTGGCCAAACCAAGATGGCAGAGGAAGTGGAGTTACACAAAGGCAATAAAAAAGAGTCTGACATTATTAAAGTCCAAACGGCAGAGTCAATGGAGCTGCTCTGAGCAGCTGAGAAAGATATCAGTGCAAGCCCATCCCTCCATAGATTTGTGTCTGAAGAGCTCCTGCCAGCGTTCCTTTCTTTAACTACATCAATAAATGCCTTTATGCACCTTTATGCACCTTTACATTATGGTGCATGCCTCCTTATTTTAGTAGTTGGTGAATGGTGTTATTTTTTTTTTAGCTATTCAGATTGTAACAGAGCCAGAGTTAGAATAAGGCCCCAAAATGGATGTTAATGTCAGCCCATCACAGACAGCAGAAGAGGCAGAGTAAGACAGTGGGCCTGAAACAAATAATGACGCATGCCCATTCAAGACAATTTATGATGCAGAATTGCACTGAGGTCTGGAAATAGGTGATGATGATGATGATGATGATGATGATGATGATGAAATAGGCCAGACAATAACAGAGCCATGGTTAAAATGAGGCCCCAAAATAGATGTTAATGATGGACTTTCACAAACAGCAGTAGAGGCAGAGTTACGCTGTCATTCTGAAGCAAGCAATGGTGCACGCTTATTTCAGACATCAGCAGAGGTACAGTTACAATGTGACCACAAAATAGAGATTTACACCAGCCTAGCCCACATGACAATGAAAGCATAGTGACACTGATCCAGCACAACAAATGATGCCAGTCGAGGTAGCATTAAAGTGAGGCACTGAAATTGTTGTTGATGCTGACCATGCCCAGATAACAGTGGCACCAGAGTTACTTTGAGGCCCTAAAAAACAACTGCTGGTGCAGGCCAAGCCCAGCTGACAGTTAAGGCAGAGTTACACTGAGGCCCTGAAACAGCTGCTTGTGCTAGTTCATCCTAAGTGACACAATAGGCAGAGTTTCATTGAGGCAATAAAACAAGGTAGGCAGAGTTTCAGAAAACCAAAAAAATGCATGCACTCACTCAAACAATGTACATTAATGCCAGATCAACATGACAAAGCACGTAAGTGTGAAATGTTGGGGGTACTTTTTCTGAGTCAGTGGCTATCTGCATGCTTGTTCACCTGTATTCTTCCAGAATTCATGATTAAAGCTAAGCACAACAGCAAATGGTCTTGGTCATATAACTATTGTTTTGATTTGTTTTATTTTCTGTTCTAAGTTGTTAACCCCGGCACCATATACTGTTTAAATGGATTTGCAGTTTTAAAAAAGGAGGGAGAATTTCATCGAGGATGAAACATATGCTGGTGCTGGCCTATTTCAGATAACAGTGAAGGCATAGTTACAACGAGGTCCCACAATAACTGCATCTGCTGGCCAAACTCAGATAACAGTAAAGTCAGAGTTACACTGATGCCTTGAAACAACTGCTTGTGATAGCTCATCCCAGGTGACACAAGTTGCAGAATGTCATTGAGGCAAAAAAACAAGGGAGGCAAAGTTTCAATGAGGCCCTGAAAGGATCTACAACCATACAGTGACAAAAATGTTGTCGACTGATGGTACAGCGACAGCTTTATGTCGACCGCACTTGTGGTCAGCATAAAGGTAGTCACTGTCTATCATGTTTTCCTCAGTTGACTTTGCCCCCAAAATCCCCAATCAGGGGGCTGCACCCCTATACCCCCCCAATTAAGATAATCAACTCCTAGTCAGAGCTGATTAGAGGAAGGGGCACAAGACCCCCAGAAAACAGTGCTGGGGTTCAGCGCCGACACTACAGTGACCTGGTGCTGTTGTCGTGGTAGTGTTGGCTGATGTTGACATGTCGATATCAGGGTAGTATATGGCCCTGAAAGATCTGCTGGTGCTGGCCAATTTCAGATGACAGTGGAGGCAGAGTTACATCAAGGCCTCAAAACAACTACCATTGCTGGCCATGCACAGATGACACTATATGCAAAGTTACGATAAAGCTTTGAAACAATTGCTGCTGCTGTAAAAGCTCAGATTATAGTGGAGGCAGATATACACTGATACTTCAGCCATGGAAACAGAGTTAAATTTAGGCCCTGAAAGAACCATTGACACTGGGCAGGCCAAGATGGCAGTGGAAGCGGCATTAATTTACATTGAGTCTCTGAAACAACTGTTAGTGCTCGTCCAGCAAATATGACAGTAGAAGCACACCTAAACTGACATACTAAAACAGCTGCTGGTGCTGATAAAGCCTTAATGAATGTGAAATCAGTTACACTGAGGCCACGAAACATCTGATTATGCTGTGACAGCCATGATGGCAATGGAAGCAGAGACACATTGTGTTTCAAGAAGTTGTTTGTGCTTGCCTATCCCCAAAGACACTTAAGGTAGAGTTATGTTGAGGCCCCAAACAACCACTGATCCTTGCCAAGCATAGATGGCAGAGAAGGCAGAATTACACTGAGGTTCTGAAATAACTGCTGGTGCTTCTAAACACATGCTGATGGTGGCCTCATGCTCAGATAACAGTGTAGTGCCCTATACTAGCACCATCTTGTGACCCTACAGAAAGCATGGCAGCATTGGATGCAGAGACAGCACTGTGCCCCGGGACCCCAGGTATCAATAAGAGCACAACATATATATCGACACCCCTCAGGGACCATAAAGATAATACTGGATAATAAATAAGTATAGTGTGGGACAAGGGAGAGACACATTTGGAATTGATTTGGTCATTTCCACATTCAAACCTTTTCTGAAGCCCACAACAGCTCTTGCACAAGCCAGAATTTAAACCTTTGTTTCAGTTCTTTTCCTGGGAGCCTGCTCTTTAAGACATTCCCCTCATGAGCAGCAAAAAGCACCTTAGCCATGTGCTGGAACTTCTGTATCAAAAAAGGAAAATTCTGCTAGTCTTAAAATATATTGCACAATCTGTATAATCAAATCACATTCTGTATTGGTGTGCTGTAATTCCTTTTTGAGTTGGAATGGTATTGCTTTAAGATATTAACCAAAGAATAAGTGCAGAATGAGTGTATTTCACTCATGTGTCACTTGGCCACCCATATATCCATAATAAACAAGTCAGAAAGAGATTGTCTTGGTAATGAAAATATTAATAACCCCACTGGAAATGTTGTGTGGAAAACACTGGCATGTGGGAGAAATCTATCACAGCTCATGTACAGCAAGTAGACACTGCGTGGGATTTTCAAAAAGGTGGGCACAGTGTTTGCATCCATATTTCTGATGCCTGCTGCATCCACACAGATGCATCTTAATGTATGCATCTTAGTGACATATATCTGGATACATTTATACCATTTCCCACAGTTTACAGTAACTTCAGTGAGAACTGTAGGGCCCATATCTTTTTTGGATGGAACTGCAGAATTCTGTGATTAACTTTTTGTGGTGTAACTTTCTAGATAGAATTCTGCAATTGCATTTAGAAAATAGATGCAAGCAGCTGAAAATCTCCCCCAGTGTGTTTACATTATCCTGATTTTATGTTGATAATTTCTGATGGGAGATAGCATGGCCACTAGGCCCAATGCTCATTTTCAAATGCATCCCTTAGACCAAAAAACCTGTAGCATATAACAGCACTTTTTATTATTGCAGTTTGTCACTGAACTAACATTGTGGTTCATGGTGACAGTCATACTCAGAAGCAAGAGTTGCATCACAAAATTTCCCTTTGCTACTTTGCTACTTAGAGATTTTTGTTTTCTCTTGGCTCTCTTCATTTCCTTCCCACTTCACAGTAACTGTGACTTGTCTCTTTCACTGGTACAAGGGCTCTGAATACTGAGTAGTTCTATCACTTTAATTCTTACTGGATATTATTAGCAATTATGTTTTAAGCAGTACATCATCCTGAAGGTTATGTTCTGAGGAGTGGTAAAAGGCAAGTTGGAGTTCTGAGATGTCTGGTTGCTTAGAAAGGAGAGGGCACCTGGGGAGACATTTTAGGGCTTAACGCAGTGGGCAAATTGTTCCATTGCATGCATCAACCCCCAATTAACATGCTATGAAATAGTACAAAGATATTATTTGAAAAGAAAGCAGTCTAATTAGTGAAAAGTGTCTCATATACAGTAATCGAAACCCAGTGAATTTCATGGGGGTCAGATCTGACAGCATTTTCAAATGTTTCAGATAAGGATGTGTGACATAAATGCAGATAAACAACCTAAACAGTGATCTAACTTCTGGATGCTATAACCACAATTTGCACGCAAAAATGATGCATGCATCAGAATTTTGATGCATGCAGCACTGTTGATAAGAAATTATGTAAACTGTCAAAAATGCACTGTGATCCTTGAAAAAATGTATCACACATCCCTACCCATTTGTTGGGACACAATACGTGACCAAAATATGAAAGCAGATGTTGCATCTTTACTTTTGAAAATGCCAGACTCTGAGTCCAACCCTGGTCAACTGATAAACCACTGTTTGGTGTGGATGTTTTTGTTTCATTGTTTAACTTACTGAATTATTGCCACAAGTTTACATTGTCTCCTTTAAGCTTTGTGTAATAGGTTAAGCGCATTTCTTGTAGTACTGTATGTTTGAGAGCATGCACATGTCAGGCCATGGAAAATTAATTAATAGTGACGCTCTTACTAACACAGTCACAGAAGAGCTCTCATTCAGTTTGGGATCAGTGACAGAGACAGGCAAATCCTCATTAACTACAGTACTTTCAGTACATACAGAGGTCTGCTGTGATTGTGTAGGTGAGGGAGAAAGAGAAGTAGCACAGGGACACAATCACTAAAAATAAATCCTCCATTGTTTTGCATATTTTCATTTTGATTCATTTAAAAAAAACAGGATGTAAGAGATATTACAAATCAACCACTGAACCAAAACTCATTTACCATGGTGTTCTGAGTTTACATCCATTAGAATATTCAATATCAATACAAATCAGATCAATGTTTATGTACTCAGAAACACTGCAAGCAATGCGCTTCTCAGTATCTCTCAAGGCTGGAGGGAGACAATGTAATTGTGTAGTAATACAGAAAGCTAAAGATTAAAATAATAACATCCAAACTAAAACATGGATTATCAGCTGGACCTTGGTTGGACTCAAAATCTGAGGCTTATGAAGTTCATTGGGTCTCAATGCATACCAATAATTAAACTGTTGAACACTTTTATAATAACACCTTTGTAATATTTCATGGCCTGCTGTTTATTGGTAGTTGTTGAATATAATGGGGTAATTTGTTTTATGAGTCAAACTCTAAAAACAATCTCTATTTGTCCTCTCCTATCTCAGTGAGCTGACTAAAAACAAAATCTCAGGCTAACTCCAAAATAATTGTCTCTTAGATAAGAAAATCAGAAAACCTGCAGTAATCTGGTACAATATAAAACAGGTAGTGAATGCAGAATGTGTATCAAGATATTTTGCAAAAAAAACAGATGTTTAAGAGAAATCAGGAATAATTATACTACACTATAAGTTAGGCTACAGTATGGACTCAGGATCGTGGTACAAAATGCTAGGGGCTCTGCCAACAGTTTCTGTACAAGTAACCCTCACGTGTCATGGTGTCTGGGGCTGATGGCACCACAGCTGGTTCCCTGTATCCAGGGGCAAGGATTCGGTCCCCTCCTGTCACAAAAGCATGCTGTTGGCATGCCTTCCAAAGTCCTAGAAGAATAGCAGAACATGTGTCACATTCATACCCCTGCTGCAGGCATCTTCATTATACTGTGCATGTACAGTTCTCTAATGTCACAGCCATGATAGTATAATGTAATAAATGTCATGAAAAGATATTTACTAATGTATGACAGGCTAATAAACTAGATCTGCAGTTGATCAAAAAAACATATGAACAAGACATAAGCTTGTTAAGTTTAAGAATTCTAAGTAAATGGGAATTGAAGTGCTTACGTAGGTGCACAAATAGTGGCTAGAACTATGGATCAAAGCTTATTTAACTTCACGTTTTTTGAGATTAATACAATCAGGGGAGAGTGAGGAAAATACTGGACCAGAAGACTACCCAGAAATGCCTAATTGGTTTAATAACCAGGGTCTAAAAATAATACACTTAAACATCTGCAGTCTCCTTCCAAAAAAACACGAACTAGAAGCTTTGGTTTCTAACTATGATCCAGATATCTTCATGAGTTCTGAGTCATGGCTGAAGCCAAAGATAAATGACAATTTGATACACCTAGTCTGATATAACATAATTTGAAAGGATAGAACAGCAATAAAAGGGGGAGGCCTAGTAATTCATTTCAGGGAGCATATGACAGTTAAAGAATTAGTAACATCAGAACTAAGTACAGGATGTGAAAAATCTTTTGGTTGGACTGGTACTTGACAAGACAAAAAAGTGTTTGCTAGGTTGGATATATAATCCACCCAAATCAGAAGTATAAAGCATGGAGGAACTAACACATTTACTGGAGAAGTACAAGAAAAAGAAAATAGTACTGCTGGGAGATTTGAACTTAAACTGGTTAGTAAATAAAAACAGCAAATACAACAAATTGCTACAAAAAGTCCACCTAAAGCAATTAATAAGTGAAGGGACAAGACCCAACCATAATTAAAAAACCCTAACATTAACATTGGACTGGCTGCTGGTTAACAATGAAAGCAATAACAAGGCCATAGGAACACTGTCAAACTCAATAAGTGATCATTTTCCTAAATTTTATATCTGGAGCAATAAAAGGCCCAAAGGCAAGAGTAGGCTAATTCAAACTAGAGCCCTCACTGCAGAAAAACTATCCTACATAAAAATTACATAGGGAAATTAACTGGAATGTACTGAATGATGTAAATTATGTTAATACTACAGTTAAACTTTTTCAAATCAACCAAACAAAATAATAGACAATAGAGCTCTGTTAAAGAAAAAGAGAGTAGGAGGCACAAGAAACAAATGGATAAAGAGCACATTATTAAATTGAATTAAGGAAATAGAAACTGCCTGACAATAGTACAAAAAATCAGAACAACAAAGTGACTGGAATCATTTCAGATAACTCAGAAAAAATTATAAAAAAAAGAGATAAAAAGGACTAAATTGCAATTCTATAATAACAAGCAAAAAGCAAGTTTCCTTGACAAAAGGGCATTTTGAGAAGGTGTAAATAACATCCTGGCCCCCAAACAAATAAACCAAAGAAAAAACAATCTGTTGCTTAAAAAATGAAAATACGGAATTAACAGACAGCAGGGAGATAGCAAACCATTTAAACAAACATTTTACAGATCTATCTTCTTATTTAAGCAACTTTGCAGAAGACAAACAATTAGCAATAAAAACTGATACAAGCACAATAATTCCAAAAATTTACTTCAAACAAATAATGAAAAAGGAAATCTTAAAGAGCCTGAAAAGACTGGATGAAGCCAAAGGCCAAGGTCCTGATTTACTTGAAGCAAAAGTATTAAAATACATGGCTGAAGAACTTGCCGATGTGCTGCAGATAATATTCAACAAATCCTTAACAGTCAAGCTGTGCCTGACATATGCAAAAAGGCATTTGTCCAACAATTTTCAAGGGAGGGGACAAAAAAAATTCAAGTAATTACAGGCCTATCTCATTATTATCTTTGTTAGGGAAGATTCAAGGAAGGTTACTATACTGTCAGGTCGTAGATTATTTAACAAAGAACAACAAACTCACTACAGTACTACATGGTTTCAGAAGGGGTTGTGGCATGATATAGTGGATGAATATGACATTTGCCTCCTTTTGGAACAAAATTCCAAAAGAACTCAGCACCCAGTGCAAACCAGATATATAAAATAAATATTTTTTTTAGACAAGTGCATCAGTGCAAACATACTGGTTTCTAAAGCATAATGCTCATAGACATTGAACAAACATCTTACGTTTCGCAAGGCTAAATGCCAAGCTTCATCAGAGATAAATTACACACATATTTAGTAACCTTAAATAGTACTAAAAAATTTGTGCAACCTTAACCATAACAATTAAAACAAAATGCATCCCTCCATTTATTTTCAAGGATAGCACTTGAAAGATTCATCAATTAGTGCCCACATTCAATAATTATTTAATCATTGATTGAATGTATGAACAGAACCCAATGATATCAATTATTTTTCATTGTGACAATCAAAATGAATAATTGTCAATTTATTCCTTGGTACCTTCATTCATTCATTAGACATTTATTCATTTTAGGCTACTATAATCGAATTGTAGATGGTATTTATATAAACATTAATTTAAAACTAACTGATAACAACACAGCATTATAGCATAATTTAATTACAAGGTACCTTTATAAATTACCCTGCTATACCAACAATGGAGACATTTAGAAACAACATCAAGTCTCTTAAAGAAATGCTGTCAAATCGATGTTTTCATTAAGTCCATGGCCTTCTCTGGATTTAAGTATAAATATCAAATAGCTCTCACATTGTCCAGTTTTCCTTTTTAAATCACCACCCCTTGGTCCTACTCTCACTTTTTCCAGTCCTATGAATTTAATATCATGTTTCACTCGCACATCACTATTTTTAACTATATGCTGTACTATAGCATATGACATATCATGTTTATCTATAGCCCATAGGTGTTCACCTATCCTAACCTTAAATTCATGTATAGTACACCCTACATAAAAATACCCACAAGAGCACTGTAATAAATACACCACTGACGTACTATCACACAAAATTAAGTCTTTAATTTTAAATGACTGGCCTGTAATCAGACTATTAAAGTTATCCGTCACAAACAAATAGGAATAGAATTTGCAATTTCCACATCACTTCATTCCAAAAGGTAATGGGGCTGTCTAAACAGTACTACTTTTACTTTTATCACTATCTGGCAAAAAGGTTTTAACCACTTTATCCCTAATGGTTGGGGTTTTTGTAAAAACTACTCGTGGAACGTCCCCAATATGTTTAGAATTTTTTTCATCGGTTTTTAGTATACCCCAGTTATTTTGTAAGATCTTCTTTATGCCAGCACATTTAGTACTGTATTGCGTCACAAAACCAGCTGATCTATATTCATTATTTACTTTGTGTTGTCTGGGGACTAACGTAGTAGTTCTATTCATATTTTCCACTATTTCAACAGCCTCTTGAATCACTTCCTTGCCATATCCATGTTCCTGAAAACACAGTATCTGTTTATCTTTAAATGTATTATAATCTTGTCCCTGTGTACAATTCCTTAAGGTTCTAATCATTTGCCCCTTAGGTATATTACGACAAATATGACCAGGATGAAAACTACTTGACAACAGTAAACTATTTTGATCAGTACTTTTAGAAAAAAGGGATGTACCAATTTCTTTACCCCCATTTATTTTAAACACCCTCAAATCCAAGAAATTAATCGCATTTTCATCAACAATTAATTTAAAACATAAATGTGGATTTGTGGTATGTAACCAATTAACAAAGACTACAAACATTTGCCTCGACCCCTTCCAAACAATGATAATATCTTCAATAAAGAGACGCCACAAATCCAAAAAACAAAAATATGGATATGTGGCGTTGCTTCGTATCCAGTCTAATTCCCATTTACCACACATACAAATTGGCATAACTTGGTGCAATAGTAGTACCCATAGCAGTACCTTTAATTTGTCTATAATAATTCCCCTGGAATAAAAAAAATATTAGCTTACAAGATCAACTCAGCCAATTGTATCAAAAAACTAGTGGATATAACATGGGGAAGTGGTCTTAAATCCAAATAATATTACATAGCTTCTAAACCACCACTATGTGGCACATTAGTATATAAAGCATCCACATCTAAAGTGGCTAGTAACTCTTCCCCTTCTAAAGATATCGACTCCAGGACATTGATAATGTCCATAGAATCTCTCAGATATGAAGGTAACTTTTGCACAATAGGTTTTAAAAATGTATCCACAAACCTCGATAATGTTTCCGTTAACCAACCCACTCCCGAAATAATAGGCCTACTTGGGGGATTCAATGGATCTTTGTGTATCTTCGGTAAACAATATATGGTTGGCACCACAGGATATGGGACTATCAATGCTCTATACTGTGTATTAGTAATATAACTACTATTAAGTCTCTCTTCCAATACAAGATCTATTTTCCTGTTTATCTCCCAAATATTACTACTGGAAAATTTTTCATAAAATGTCATGTCTGCTAGCTGTCTGTTAATTTCAGCAATATATTTAACCTTGTCCACAATAACTATTGCCCCACCTTTGTCAGGTCCTTTGATCACAATATCTTGATTAGCAGATAAATTATTTAAATCTGTACATTCATTTCTTTTGGAACACAGTTTGAACTTAAGAGATTGGGTGTATATCTTCCCATCTCCCTTTTTTATATAGGTTGGTCAGGTCTATACACCGAGCAACACAGAAGCACTTTTTTTAAGAGGCTGGCTGTATTCTATTTGTTTTTATTGTTGTGGGCACATTTTATTATTGGGTGGGGTTGTTCTGAAATTTTACTTGCAAGAAGACATGTTTATGAGGCCGAGGTTTACATTATCTGCAATGCTCCTTGAGCTATGCTGGACAGGAAAGTAAAGTCTGAACTTAAACAGATGTGTAGAGATCTGGCTATGGATTAATTTTTCAAATAGCTTGCTAAGGGTTAGCAGTATTGCAATGGGCCTGTAGTTGGTTAATATCTTAGGGCCACCCTTTTTGAACACAGGAATAATCCTGGCAGATTTCCATGCAAGAAGAACAGTAGAGGTGGAGATGGAAAGGTTAAAGAATCTAGTACTGGGGTTGCTAAAAGGGAGGCAGCCAGTCAAAGGATCCTTGGCTCAAGGCCACCTGGGCCCTCACTGCCATGGATAGGAATTGTGTTAAGCAGTTTTAAGACTTCTGAACATGTGACACAGGTATGCATCAAAGGTGAAAGGGCACCAGTAGTACCCTGATGTGTTGTCTGAGGGCCATGGGGTGAGGACTGAGATATATTGGGAAGCTTTGTGAAGAGATAGTTAAAGGCTTCAGTGATAGTAGAGGGGTTATTACTAGTGGTGAGAGAAGTGGCCCCAATTCACTCCACAAAGTGATCCACGGAGTGAAGGTGAATTTGTGGAGTGCTCCGCAACTCGAAGTGGAGTACTGTACTTCATGTTTTAATGGGTAACACAAAGTCCATTGAAAACAATGACTTTGCATTACTCTGCCTTCCCAAACCACTACTCCATCAATTCTTAAGGCAAAGTACATTGAAAACAATCTACTTAGCCTCACTTCACCTTGTTTTTAAGCTTCAGAGGCAGATTTTGCAGTGATTCATGGGATTTCAGGTCACATGGGCTCTAGATTGTTCGTAACAGCCTCAGTTTGGGGTAGTGTATGTATGAAGCTGTAGGAGACAATCTGCTCTGAGAACTCTGTGATTCAAACCTTCTAAAAGCTGCTAAAAGAAGCCTTTTGGAGTCATTTGTTTTGCTGAAACTTTAGTTCATCGATTATAGGAAACCCTCCTGTGCTCATATCATTGAGCGTTTATTGTTTGTGTGTGGATTTTGAATGTTAATGTACAATATTCAGTCTGTGTACTGAGAGATAGTGGAAGTGTGCTTGGGGGAGCGTATCTGTGGTGTAGGTAGATTAACTTGGAGAAAAAGACAGTGCTTTTTGTTTTGGTGATATTTTTCTTGTATAACTGTGTTAATGGACACACGGTAATATTTTCAACAATTCTTGCCATTTTTTTGCTGATTGTTGTGGTGCAGCAGTGCATACTTTTAGTTTGTTTAAAATATGTGGTTATATTACCGGAGTTTTCAATTTGCTATGCATTACTTGTAGTGTGTGTGTGAGTGTGTGTGCAATGCGTGCCATCAAATCAGACACATTTTATTGTGCCACATAATTTCAGCAATGTGAACTTGCTATCCACTGCAGCTTTGTAATTTTTGTACTTCTTTGTGGTATCTTTACTAGTGACTGTTACTGCAGCACTGCAGTACACTGCCCCCCCACAGCCCACCTCAACTGGCAAAGGAATTATTTTCCAGATTTGAATTTCTGATGGTTAACACTGGTTAGGTGTTGTGCCTTTGCATCTGCATCTCTTCAGTGCACAGCACAATCTTAATCTGTCTGTGCATTTGCATCTCTTTAGGGCCCAATCTCCATCTCTAACTTAAGTCACAGTTGTTTCTTTGGCTTCCCTTCAGAGTACTGGACAGGTGTGGTGCATAATTCTGCATGAACATTGTACTCATTAATATGCGTTTTTAAGTCAGGACCATCATCACGAGTCACTTGTGATACAAATCACATTCTGCATCATCACGGTCACAAATGCAGTCACAAATCATGATTTATGATCACGTTACGAATCACTACATTAATCTTTTTTAATAGTTACTTAGATGTGTTGTAGGCCTGTTTTGCAGTATCTTTCCATGCTTCCCCACCCAACCATTGTACTCATTAATGAGTGTTTTTAAATCAGGGAGTTTTGTGCCACACCTCATCAGGGCTTGGGGAAGTACAGCCATAGATATTCATGTTTCTTCATCATCACGGTCACAAATGCAGTCACAAATCATGATATACAATCACATCACGAATCACAACATTAATCTTCTTTAACAGTTACTTGGATGTATTGTAAGCCTGTTTTGTAGTATCTCTCCATGCTTCACCACCCCACTATTGTACTCATTAATGAATGTTTTAAGTCAGGGAGTTTTGTGCCACACCTCATCGGGGTCTGGGGAAGTACAGCCATAGGCATTCGCATTTCTTCATCATCAAGGTCACAAATGCAGTCACAAATCACTATTTACAATTACGTCACAAATCACAACATTCATTTTTTTACTAGTTACTTGGATGTATTGTAAGCCTGTTTTGTAGCATCTCTCCAGGCTTCACTATCCCACCATTGTACTCTTTAATAAGTGTTTTTAAGTCAGGGATTTGGACAGTGTCTGCAGTACATACACAGACTAAAAAGAAGACTGACTGCACACATGCAGTTTAGCACAGTATACTTGCACTGCTCAGAATACAAAATGTCATGCATATGGAAGACAACAAAAAAGAGCATAATTACATACAAGGGTCGGGGATGGTGGAGGAATACATTTTATAACACAGCAAGGAAGGTGTGAGGGGCACAAGGCATGAGGAAAAAAAATAATGTGGGATCCCATGATGATCCAGCAGCAGTTCCAGAATGGACATAATTTGCAACTGATGTCCCTCTACGTGATCCTGGTGGAGCAGCAGGTGCTGCTGTGGCCCTTCTCTTCTTAGGGATGCCACCATGCACAGCTGCACCCTCTGCCACAGAACAGCCAGCAGGTGCAGGCATGGTCCATTCTCTGGCAGCCTGACACTCCAACTGCTGGTGATTGAGTATATGGGTGTGCTGGCCCCCAGTCCCCAGGTGAGTCCCCCGGGGGCCACGGTGCACCTCCACCTCACATAGCCAGCACTTGAGCACACTGCTGTTCCCCCGACACAGTCAAAAAACTGCTGAACAATGGAGGTGCGGGGAGGACCAGGCATAGGCAAGGGAGGGACAGATGAACTGGCAGCTGACTGGTCACAATGCTGAACAGGGATGGGATCCTCACCTGGGTCCAGAGGAACAGGCACAGCCTGCTTCAGAGGATCTGGTGCTGGACTTGGTGGTGGTAGTGGTGGTAGTTCAACTGCCTCAGAATCAGGACAGGAGGCGGTGCTGGTCCTGCTTCCCAGAGGGGGCAAACAACTAACTACTTATAAAGGTAAGAAAACTAAAATTTACAGAAAGAACAAATTAAGTAAAAAAGAGTACAGAAAAGACAAAAAAATGTAGTTTTTAAAAAAGCTGTTGGGTCTAAATCAAAGTTTAAATCTCCTCCTTGCTCTGATCTCAAAGTATCAGCAGTCACAAAACACTCTCCTCTCTCTCCGTCTGCACACGGGAAAGTAAAAGTGTCTGCTTGTATGACTCACTTCCTTCCTGCCTAGCTAAAGAACATGTGACTTACAGTACTGTAAGCCATGTGATGTGGAGGGGCTGCCAAATTTGAAACACCAAGTGGATCACTTAGAATCATAATGAGGAACGCGAACTCCATTAAAACAATGACTTCACCTTACTTTGCATTGCCATTCTGCCTTAACGTGAAGGGATAATGACAAGGCTGAGTGAGCACTTTGCCCACTCTGTATAGTGAAGTGGCAACACAAAGTGCCCACTTTGCGTTCACTTTGCCAGCGGAATTTAAATTCACTGCACCTCTAGTTATTACAGTTGACATCATTTACCAGCATTTCCCTCTGAGTCTGCGACCTATTATTCATTAGGATCTCATTAATTTGAGACCAATATCCCTTCTGATTAGATGTAGTGAGGCAAAGTAGTTCACAGTAGTAAATACTTTTAGCCAACCAAATCTTCTTCTTACAGGTATTCCTTAGGGTGTGATACTCCTCATAGTTAGATGGGAGTGAGGAGGATTTCCATTTCACACAATAACTTATCCCTCAGTTTTAGGAGCTGTAACAGTGGGCACTTAAGCTACTTTGTGGTTTTGCCTTTAACCCTATGGGTAGAGAGAGGAATATGTCTTTTCTGTAGAGAGAGTATGGCATTGTTAAAGTATTCAATTGCTCTGTTGATATTGTTAGTGCTGAAAATAGGGGACTGGTTGACAAGACAAAGGTTGTGAAGAAGAGTGACTGGGTCAAGGAGGACAAAGTTTGAGATGGTTAACCCTTTCCGGGGATAAGATGGATGAGAGGCATCCCACACACAATATATGGGACAGTGGTCACTGATGGAGTCAGCTAGTACACCAGATGAGATGAATCGATCCTTCCTGTCAGCAAGTATCCAGTCTATAAGAGTGCAGCTGGAACCATTGGTACCAATCCCAGTGGGAGATATGATAAGTTGTGCTTAATTGGTCTTGCTGATGGTTGATGCGAGGTGAGAGGAGTTTGGGGCTAACCAGTCTAGGTTGAAGTCCCCTAGACAGATTATTCCATTTTTTGAGGATACAGTTGGCATTAGATCTATGAGTTCCTCAAGACCAAGTTTGTTGTTTCTTGGTGGTATGTAGACATTAAAAATGTAGAGTTTCTTCGTACCTCTCATAAGTAGGAGAGAATGCAGGACTTTACAATTACTATGTGGATGTCCTGGTATGAGGGTCACATTGAGATGAGATTTGTAGTACAGAACTAGGCCATTCCTTTTCTTGGAGGTGGAATGATCAGCCCAAAGCATGTTATACCTAGTGACAGTACATTAGCAGTTAGAGACTGAGGGCTTCAGCCAGGTTTCGAAAATGGATTGAATATCAGGGTTATTAACTTGTGCCTAAGCTTCTAGTTGGGGGAGACTGGCTGTTAAACTTCTGATGTTGAGGTGGGCAAAGGATAGTCCTGGAAATTGGGGCAAGAGATGTGAGAAAACTGGAAGATTTGGCTTGTTAATATCCATAGGGCCAGAGTTGGGTTCAGTGTTGCCAGATAGTGATAGGGATAGAGTAATGATCCATATTGTGGCAACTGCATCATTGTATTATTAACTGTGTTTTTTCTTTTTTTACATCTATGATTCAACCAAGTCTCTTTAATTTCTACACAATTAACTTGCTTATATAAAAGAGGTGAAAGAAATTTAGGCAATGTATCATATATCATCAGTCAATTTACTGGATTGGTTACATCCAATATTTCTGATTTTTGGCTCTCAGCCTGTCCACTTGACGAGGTTAGGGATATTTCATTGATTATTTCTTCAGTCATTATAATCAAGGCCCCCTACTTTTCTGTGGTACTTTGGGACCAAGTTCTGTGGCAAGATTACCATTTGCTGCAGAACTTCTGCGGAGGTGGTTTGTAAATTCTGCAGAAGTTCTGCAGCACTAACAAATTACTGCATCACAGTGTCAGCTTGTCTTCCTGACTTCACTTTCATGGCAGTGGTTATAGCAATCAGGATAGGGGAAATTACAGTAGCACTAGTTTAAAAAATAACAGACTTATAGGAATAATTTTATACCTAAAAAAAAAAGAAAAAAAAATATCAACCACCTTAAGGTCCTAGCCTGTTGCATAAATGAAATATGCAGAGTGGACCTTATGTGATAAACAAGGTATTTCTATGCTTATGTTATCTACACCACTCATGAGGTACCCACTGTGTATCACTTATATATATATATATTTATATGCAAACCATAACATACATACAGATATGTGTGTGTAGTGAGAGAGATACTGTTTGAGTGTGTGTGTGTGTGTGTGTGTGTGTGTATCTAAACATATATATATATATATATATATTTTTTTTTGTTGAATTTCCATGAAATTGTATCCTCATTCATACAGGTCCCTTTGGAAATGGAATAAACTGAATAAAGGAGATAGTGCAAAACTCATTTTTCATGCCAGTATGCTTCCCCTGACATACACCGTAACACCATCAGGCCATGACATGCATGTGAATCCATTGTGAGATATAGCTCTCCAGCCCATCACAATGTGTCCCCTGTGTGACAGAACACTGTGCCATACCTTCCCAGGCTCAGAGCAGTGATGTGTTTCCTTCAATCATTGTGCTGCCCAGCCAGTTCCCAGAGCTGATCTCTGAATCTGAGTTGCCAGCATGGGAACACAACAGGCTACCCTCTGGCCCAACAGCTGACCCTGCACACAAAATTTCTTTATAACTTTTAGGTGATTCTATCAACCAGTGACAATATGTAATCAATAACCCCGACAAAACATGTGTACAGCACAATTATTTATTTAACAGGTCTATTCTTTCTATAGGTATACATATTATTATTACATTCCACTTTTCTGGGCATAATTACTTTATTTTTCTTAAAAATGACATGTTAATTCATATTACCAGTTATTCATTTTGGATGGCATCTATATACCTTAAAGGTAAAAATAACTTTGTACAAAGTAAGGTATGGACTTAACAGGTCTATGCTATTGTCAAGGTTTTGTTTAAGTTGGCCCTAGTCTAATAACATAAGACTGAAAATTGAATTAGGCTGTAGTGCAGGATGAGCAAATATCACTGTGCCTCATGTGCTGTGCCACTGCCTCTGGCAGTGGGAACAGTGATAGATAAGTGATTATTCATTTCACTGGCAGAATGCAGCCATTTCATTAGCTAATGTATGATGATATAGCATTCATAACATCACATTCTTAACATAGAGGGGTTTTGGATATAAAAAGAGAAGAAGGGAACAAGGTTCTATGGATAAATGGAAATATTAATAAAGAATCACCAAGAACAGTGAATTCTGTGGCACTGCAGAAGTTCTGCTGTAGGTTGCAAGTTCTGCGCAAATTCTGCGGCCACAGAATTCTAGGGGCCTTGATTATAATTCTTTGATTACTAATGATTGCCAGATCATTTATTGTAGAAGTTTTTACAATTTAGTATCCAGAGTTCATACAAAAAAGAGGTGTTTCTGTTCAGGGAATTATTTTCAGATCTTTTACTTTGGCAAGACACATCAGATTACTCCTAGCCAAACTGATGGTTACCACAAGCCAAACTGATGGTTAATGAAAAACAACACATATAGTGGCATCCTCCAGGATGAAACCCGATTCTGAAGCATTTTGCAGCCCTGTGCAGAATGCTGCCACAGACCTACTGAATAAAGCAATGTCATTTCAATTGCAATTAGTTCTTTTGTCATTCAGGACAATGTGACACTGCCAGGAAGAAGTGAATGCCACAGTTTCCTGCATGACAAAAGGGACTAATTGCCATTGAATTTACTTTGCTTAATTCAGTAGGTCTGCTGTAGCATACTGCAGAGAGTTTTAAAAGTGGGTTTCTTCCTGGGGGACACTGTATACTGAGACAAGCCCAACCCAGATGGTGAACGAGTGGAGTTACACCAAGACACGAAAACATATACTGATTCTAGATCAACCCAGATGGCAGAGGAAGTGGAGTTACAGAAAAGCAATTAAACAGAGATTGACAGTATTGCAGTCCAGACGACAGAATCAGTCGAGCTGCTCTGAGCCACTGAAACAGATATCAGTGCTAGCTCATCCCTGAAACAGATATCAGTACTAACCCAGCCCTGAAACAGATGTCAATACCAGCCCACCATATATGGCAGAAGAAGTCAAATAACAGTGAGTCCCCGAAATAGATTCTGAACTGGCCCAAACCAAATGGCTGATGAGGCAGTTTAACTTGTGACCAGACATGGATATTTAGGCTGCACCTAGCTAGAAAGTAATGACAGAAGAGTTACGCTAAAGTCTAAAAACAGATGTTGATGCATATCTCACAGCAACAGAGCTGGAGTTACTATGAAGTCTCCAAATAGATGTTGATATTGGCACATCACAAACAGCAGTAAAGGCAGAGTTACACAGGGGGCCTGAAACAACCAATGATGTGTGCCACTCAAGACACCAGTAGAGGCAGAATTACACTGAGATCTGGAAACGGATGATGATACCCACCAGAGAGCAACATAGCCAGAGTTAGAACGATACTGCAAAATGGATATTGATGCCAGCCTATAGCAGCCTAAAGCAGTAAAGGCAGAGTAAGACAGTGGGCCTGAACCAAACAATGATGCATGCCCATTCAAGACAACATAGGAGGTTAAATTACACTGAAGTCTAGAAATAGATGACGATGATGATGATATAGGCCAGACAACAACAGAGACATTGTTAAAATGAGGCCCCAAAATGGATGCTGATGATGGACCATCACAAACAGCACTAGAGGCAGAATCACACTGTGGCTCTGAAACAAGAAGTGATGCACACTTATCCCAGACATCAGCAGTGGCAGAGTTACAATGTGACTCCTAAACAGACATTTACACCAGCACAGCCCATATGACAATGAAAGCACAGTGACACTGATACAACAAAACAAATGATGACAGTTGAGGCAACATTAAAGTGAGGCCCTGAGATGGTTGTTGATCATGACAATGCCCAGATAACACTGGAGACAGAGTTACCTGAGACCCTGCAACAACTGCGTGTGCTAGCTCATCTCAGGTGACACAATAGGCAGTTTCACTGAGGCAATAAAACAAGGGATGCACAGTTTCAGAAAACAAACAAAAAAAAATGTATGCACACACTCAAGCAAAGCACACTAATGATAGACCAACTTGACAAAGCTTGCAAGCGTGAAACTTTGGGGGTGTTTTTTCTGAGTCAGTGGCTACCTGCACGATTCTCACCAGTATTCTGCTGAAATTCATCATTAAAACTGATCACAACGGCCATTTGTGTCTTTGTCATATACCTATTGTTAGTGTGCTTTGTGTGAGTGTGTGCAACTTTTTTTGTTTTGTTTTCTGTTCTAAGTTGTTACCTTCAGTACCACATACCATATGAGATGCTCTAAAGTTTGAAAAAGGAGGCAGAGTTTCAGTGAGTTCTGGAAACATCTGCTAGTGCTGGTGTATCTCAGATAACAATGGAGACAGAGTTACACTGAGGACCCACAATAACTGGTGGTACAGGCCATGCACAGATGACACAAGATACAAAGTTACAATAAGGTTTTGAAACATTTACGGCTGCCGAAAAAGCTCAGATGAAAGTGGAGGCTGAAATACATTGATACCCCAGCAATGGAGGCAGAGTTTATTTATTTTATTTATTTACTGAATCTATTGGAAATTACTTTTGAGTCAAGGACTCTTTTACAAAGATTCCACATCAGAAACAGTTACAGAGACAGTCATTACAACAGAACGGAATAGTTTACAGAGAACAACAGTACGTAGTATAAAGCTGCATAAAACAGTAGACAGGCAGCATAGGACTAAAGACAGCTGTGGCACAGGCAAATAAAGTTTCACTGAGGTATAGAGATATATTAAAATAAGACAAAGTTTCATTGAAGGTATAAAATATCAAAATATAACACTATGCAAGGAGTAGTATACAGGTCACCCTTGGACAACCTGGGAGGTGCGAGTTGAGGCCGGGAGGCAGAAGCAGGTGGGAGGAAGTCCCTTGTCAAAGATAATGGGGGGATGGGTGAAGAGGGAGGTTAGCAACAGTTGCAGGGACTGGCAGCATGGTTGTAGTCCTTTAGGGCCTTCTTGAATGCTCCAAGTCTTGTACTAGAGACAAGCGAGCTAGGAAGAGAGTTAGTCCAGGTTGGGGCACGGTACAAGAAGGAATGCTGGAATAGGGAGATATGGCCCCTGTGGACTTGAAGGAGGGATCTGGTGGAGCTGTGGGTATTTCTGATGGTAGGGGCAAACCTGACTAGTGCCTTAAGACCGGGGGGGGGCCAGGCCGAAGATAATATTTTTGGCCATAAGGCAGGTTTGGAATTTTAGTTTTTTATCTAAGTTGAGCCAGTTATTTGAGCTGTACAGGGTACACATGTGTGTGGTACAGTCACAACCAAGGGTGAGGTGACAGGCTTTGTTTAGGGACACTTTCAGCCTGCTGAGGGAGTTGGTGTCTGCTGCCCCATTGATTAGTATCCTGTAGTCAAGGAGTGAGAGAATAGAGAAAGAGACAGCAACTCGGAGGGCATCAGGGGTGAGGCAGTGTTTGTAAGAGTGTAATAAACCATTTCTGGTGTTGATCACTGAAGAGAGGAGGTGGATGTGCTGGTGGAAAGTAAGGGATGAGTCGAGAGTGATGCTGAGGTATTTGAAGGTGTCTACTGGTTCCAGAGGGGTCATATTAGTGTTGCAGATGGTGAGGCATATAAGCCTAAGGGGGTCATGACCTTAGTTTTCTTGTAGTTTAGTATCAGCCTCTGTTAAGCGAACCATTGTTCAGTTTCCTTGAAGGCAATTTGAACAGAGTTTTGAAGGGTGGAGGGATTGGAGTGTGACGTGAAGAGGACAGCTTCATCAGCATAAAGTATTAAATTACCAGAGCATGCAGAGGGGAGGAAATTAAGGTAGAGGCTGAAGAGGAGATGGCCCAGAATGGATCCTTGTGGTACCCCAGACCTAATGGGTTGGCTAGAGGAGAGGGTGTCTCCAATTTTAGCATGCTGAGATCTGCCTGTGTGTTAGTCAGTGAACCAGTGTATGGAGTCCTGAGAGAGACCTAGCATTGGAAAGGTGGTTAGGAGAAGGTCGTGACTCACTGTGTCAAAGGCCTTTGAAAGGTCCT
Source organism: Neoceratodus forsteri (assembly GCA_016271365.2). NCBI lineage: Eukaryota > Metazoa > Chordata > Ceratodontiformes > Ceratodontidae > Neoceratodus > Neoceratodus forsteri. Next base: position 1,094,061,748 of record CM057458.1, read on the forward strand.
CAAAAACTGCTCCAGCTAATTGTCCTTTGTCAAAGGCAGAGTGAAGGTGAAAAGAGAATTCCAGTACGGCTGTGTTAGTGCTGTGCCCTTTGCAGACTCTGTGTTGTTCCTTACAGAGGATATTACATTTGGAGAGTTACTCCATGACCTGGTCTAACACTATTCATTCAAGGGCCTGGGGGGGGGAGGATGGATATGGGCTGGTAATTCCCGGCTGCTGTGGTATCTCCTCCTTTGTGTATAGGGGTGATGGAGGCAGCTTTCCAGTGGATGGAGAATATACCAAGGCATAGGGTGTGATTGAGGATGTATGTGAGTGGGATAAGTACTTCATGGAGTGTGAGTCAGAGCAGTTTGAGGTCCAATGAGTCACTGCTGAACCTAGAGCTACTTATAGCTTTTAGAATGTATGGTTCAGCTTCCCAAGGGGATAGGATATTAAGGTGAAGGGGGGTACAGGAGGTGGGGAGGAGGGGGAAAGGCAGGGTGGGAGTCAAAAAAGTTGTCTGGAAGGATGTGGCTTTAGTCAGAGAAAGAGTGACTGAGGGCATCAGCAATTTGCTTTGGGTCAGAGGTGGTGGTACCACTAACTTCTAAGAGTGAGGGGGGAGTCCTGGTCTTACTGCTGAGTTCTCTGATGTTGTTCCACAATTGGTGGCTCGTGCCCCAGGAGGCTGCAAGAAACACTTTTGGTAGTGGGATGCTTTTGCCTTACATATGGCTCAGATGCATTTGTTTCTAGTCTCGCTACATCTCTGCCTGTCAGCAGGCCTGTCCGTGTCAATGGCAATCTGCCAGAGGTCATCATGGTGGCACATCATATCTAGGAGTTGTTGAGAGATCCAGTGGGGTGGGTTACCTTTGATCAGAGATTTAGTGAGGGGGCAAACTTTTCACAGGCAGTGTTAAAGTCTAGGATGAAAAAGTCAAGGGTTGTGTCAAAGTCTAGGGCTGAAAATACAGAGGACCAGTCCCATCACTTGAGATGGAGTTTTTGTTACTTTAGTTTACCACATTTTAGGTTTTGAAGGTAAATTAACTTCAGGAGGGGGTTTGGGGGTTTTACAGGCCCAAGTGAAGAGGACTGGGGAGTGGTCACTGAGTGTGTTGGGGAGGACAGTAACTGAAGAGATCTTATTTGGACAATTCATAAAAATTAGATCAAGTAGGGTTGATGAGCCAGTGGTTGGGTTATGGCGAGTTGAGTTATTGAAACCTGTGTCAGGGCCAGGGTGGAAGTGGCATCCTGAAAGAGGGTGCCATCCTTAGAGATCCAATTAATATTGAAATCTCCCATGGTAATACTCTTGCGATTCGATGGAAGTAGAGAGAGGTAATTCAAGAGGGAGTAGGAGGCTGGCTTTTGGTTCCTAGGAGGGATATAGGCCATGGTAATGAAGAGTGGGACAGCTGAGGTTCCTGTGGTAGCTTTTATGGTAAGGGTCTGGGCACCATTTTCAAGCTGGGGGGTGGGGACAGGTTGTGTATCTAGGGAGTCCTTAATGTATATAGCACAGCCACCACCCTGCTTGTGCAGTCTGTCTGTGCAGAAGAGGGTTAAACTGGGTATGGAGACAGTACAGTTGGTTTTAGAGTTAGAGAGCCAGGTATCTGCTAGGGCAAGTATGTCTGGGTGATGCTGGGCCACCCAGCCTTGTAGATTGTCAAGTTTTTTAGGTAAGCTACAGAAGTTCATAAAAGAGATGCAGAGGCCATGGGAGGTGGGGGGACCAGTGTGATGTATGAGTGATAGGGCCAGGGTTGGGGTGGATATTACCTGATAGGATAAGTAGGAGAAGGATAAATCTGAAGAGAGTGGGCATAGGTGTTCTGCAGTGCCTGTGAAATGATGAGAGTGCAGGAGAGTGTTTGTGTAAGAAGGTGGGAATGGGTAGGGTGAGTGTGCTAGGTGTGCCCATAGTGAGAAAGGACTGTCCAGGGACAATGGGGGGGGGCAGGGAAGAGATAGGGTGAGATGGCTGTGTGGTGATAGTGTCAGTAGTGAGAATGTGAATGAAAGAAAGAGGCACAAGGTGTTGGGGGTAAGAGTGCAAGGCCTGGAGGGGATGGGCTGGCTGGGGTGAGTAGGATGAGCAGGATGAGGAGAGAGGGAAGGGAGGGAAAGGAGGGGATGTGGCTCACTGCTTGACAAAGGCCCCACATAGTGTGTGTGGGGGGGTAGACTGGGTGCTGGAATACACAGGTAATGCTTTGGAGGTATGTGGGAAACAGAGTGACTTTAGGAAGTGGAGTTGCCAGAATAGAGCAGTGATAGGGTCACTGCCTTTGGTGAAAAAGGTGCAGGGTTAAAATCTGGGGGGGGAGATCCAGGATGGTGGGCAAAAAATAGGAAGATAGGAATTAGTAGGAGGAGGGAAATGTATGAAAGGTAGTGAGCTAGAGTGGACTAAGTGGAGAAGAGAAAGGGTAGAAGAGGGATGAGACAGTGACTCCTTGTGGTCACTGAGTATAACAAGCAAATGGGGCAGTGGGGACTTAGAAAAAAACAGGTGGTATCATGTGACAGGCCATGTGACTTGATCCCAATAAAGGTGGAGCCGACCATGGGTGGAAGGGTGACTGGGGCTGACAAGCTAACACCCACTGCAAAAGGCCAGTTCAGGGAAGCAGCCTATTTCCTTTAAGAGGCTCCCCATGGTCTGATGATCATCTGCTGTGCTCGGCTTTAGTGTGATGTATGAGTGATAGGGCCATGTTACATTAAGCCCCTGAAAGAACCATTGACACTGGGCAAGCCAAGATGGCAGAAGAGGCAACATTACTGTACACTGGGTCTCTGAAACAACTGCTGTTGCTTGTCCAGCAAAGGTGACAGTAGAAGCAGAGATACACTGATACCCATTGAGGCAGAATTACATTAAGCCCCTGGGTGTGGCTTAGACACTATAAAAGCAGGTGACTCAAATTACATCTTCCTGTTGCTAGCCTTTTTTCTTATTAATTGCCCTCCATCCCACCCCTCCACCCTCCCACCCTAAGCCAGTTCTACTTTTATAGCCACTGGATATGACTGTCAACAGGAACTTCCTGTTTGGCAGTAGGAAGAGAAGGATAATAGAGAAACATTGGTTTTGTCAACCCTAAAGGAAAAAAGTAGCTCACTCTCCCCCAGCTGCTGGTGGTCTGACATTGAGCAAGGAGGAAGGAGGCTACTAAAGAAGACAGGAAGTTGCTGTCCCAGAACAGGAAGGGTGAAAGTTGTAAGGAGAGGATAGAGTAAGCATACAGAGAAACAGGAGAGGGGACACAAAATAAGACATGATAGGAGTGGTGCAGTGCAATGGCTGTTGGGCGGCAGTGTTCCGGAAGACATTCTGGAGGCTGCGATGCTGCCCTATTTGCAGGCACTTCTCTGGTCTGAGAGAGAAGGTTGCCTATCTCCAGGCTGACCTGGCTAGGATTCGTGAAACCTCCTCCCCCACCCAGGGACCACCAGGACCAATGCCACTACCTCATAGATTGCCAAGAAAGAGGAGAGGCTGGACCAGGGTGGGCTCAGGGAGGGAGAGGGTGGTGGAACAGAGTTGCATCCCTCCAGCTGTACTTCTCCACAATTCATTCGCTCTTCTGGTGGATAGTGGTTCCTCTATGGAGGCACCTGTAGTGGAGACCGAGGAGGATGCTGGGAACCTTCACAAAGGAGACCCACAGGAGGGTGGCATGGGACCCCACAGGGGAAGTGATCAACTCCTGGTGGGGGACTCAATCATTAGGGGGTAGAAATGGGGGAGGAAGGGGAGAGGGAGGTAAGGTGCCTTCCTGGCGCCGTGACTTGGAGGGACAGGAAGCGAATCCTCAGGATTGTGGGAGGAGCTGCATGAGGGAGGGAGCTGGATGTCATTGTCCACCTAGGGACAAATGACCTGGCTAGGAATGGGAGCAGAGCAGTGCAAGAGGAGTTTGTAGAGTTGGGGAGGGGGCCTTAGACAAGTAGCACATACGGTAACCTTCTCGGAGGTGCTGCCTGTCTGTGGCAAGGGTGATGCTAGGGCACTCCTCACCAGGGAATTCAATGAGTGGTTGAAAACTGGTGTGGAGCTCAGGGTTTCAGCTTCATTGGGGACTGGGGAGCCACCTGGAGGGATGCAGACCTATACTGGTGCGATGGTCTGCATCTGTCCAGGGGGGAACCAGGATCCTAGGTGAGAGGTTTAAATGTTTCATTGGCAAGCTTTTAAACTAGCCAAGGGGGAAGGCACTGAAAAGGAGCAGGGAAATCCCAGCCTCCCCCCACAAAACATGGCAATTAGTGAGGTAAACACCAAGGTAGAGAAGTTATTAGGGAGCAGGACAGAGGTAAATGTTAAAAAGGCAAAGGCAGTAAAGACAGGAATGGGGCTAAAAGGGGTAAGGCTATCAAAAAGTGGAGGGTGATGAGTACCAATGCCCATAGACTGTGTAACAAGCTCCCTGAACTAGTGGCCTTGATGGAAGAGGGTTGCCTGGATATTGTGGCAGTCACAGAAACATGGTACACAGAGAACCATGACTGGGATGTCAACATACCAGGATACACAATCTACAGGAGGGACGGGGGGGGGGTAAAAGTGGAGGAGGAGTAGCTCCCCATGTAAAGGAAGGGATCAAAGCAACAGAACTAAAGAGTAAACAGGGAGCAGATGAGGCACTCTGGGTCATCTTGGAGACAGGAAATGACACCATAATCCGCACGGGGGTTGTATACAAACCCCCATCTCAGGGGGAGGGAATGGACAAGGAAATGATAGAAGGCTTCCTTAGAATGGCAGAAAAAGGGGAGATATTGTTGATGGGGGATCTGAATATGCCAGATGTTAACTGGAGCACCTTTGCTGCAGGCACATCCAAGTGCAGGGTCATTCTTGATGCCCTACAGGGGGCATGCCTCAGATAGCTAGTATTGGAACCCACTCGGGAGGGAGCAATCTTAGACCTGGTACTCTCAAATGGGGATGGAAATAGAATCACAGATTTAGAGGTGAGTAGCCATCTGGGAACAAACTTGGAGGCAAAAATGATGCATGAATCAGAATCTTGACACAGACAGCATTTTTTTACCAAACATTTTTGTAAACTGTCACAAAATGGCATCAAGATGCTTGAACACATGTTTCACACATCCCTACCCATTTGTTGCGACACTGCGCATGACCAAAATATGAACACTAATGTTGCATCTTTATTTTTGAAAATACTAGACTTTTTATCCAACTCAGGTCCAGCTGATAAACCATGGTTTGGTGTGGATTATGTTGTTCATTGTTTAATTTATTAAATTATTACCACATGCTTACATTGTCTCCCTTAAGCTTTATGTTATAACTCAAGTTCATTTGTTGTAGTATGTCTGAGTACACAAACATGTCAGGCTATGGAACATTTATTGATGGTGTAGCTCTTACCAACAGTCACAGAAGATCTCTCATGCAATTTCAGATTAGTGACAGAGGGCAGGCAAATCCTCATTAACTACAGTACTTTCAGTACATACAGAGGTCTTCTGTGACTGTGTCAGTGAGAGAGAAGGAGAAGTACTGCAGCACGGGAACAGAATCACTAAAAATGAATCCTCCATTGTTTAGCATATTTTCATTTATTTAAAAAACAGGATGAAAACAGTATTACAAATCAGCCACTGAACCAGAGTGTCATTTACCGTTGCGTCCCAAGTTTATGTCCATTTAAATATTCAGTATCAACACAAATCACAGCAATATGTATGTACTCAGAAACACTGCAAGCAATGCGCTTCTCAGTATTTCTCAAAACTGAAGGGAGATAATGTAAATATGGTAATTCAGAAAGCTTACGAAATATAGAATAATGAATGGAGAAGTGTGGTTTATTGGGATTTTGTGCACCCCCTGAGGTGTGTGATGCCCATAAACCCTCAGGGTGAAGCCCAAGGGGTTTATATGGGCATCACACACCAATAGGGTGCATAAAATCTCCAGAGAACCACACTTCTCCATGTTTTATTTTTTATATTTACCAGTTTTTGGTGTTTTTTGTTTAAATTGTCTTTTTTGTCACTGCCAGGGTAACAATCATCGCTAACAAGCTTGTCTCACCTGAGTGACTGATTGTGTAGTGCTTGTGAACATCCAGAGCGAGGACAGCTTGTTCAGAGGTTTTTCTGGTGATGCTGCAGTACTGTTCTGCCCGTGGTTTACCAAGCTTCATAAACCACATGTGTGGTTTATGGATCTGTTGGGAACTAGCTGGAAGTGGTTTATAATTCTTTGATCATCTCTACAGGTTGCATGATTTGCGTGACTGGTCTGAAATCTTCAGGCAATGTGCAGCTGGGGTCCCTGATGTGCCTTTTGAAGATTTTGTAAAAAAATATGAAACAGTTCGAAAGTTATTCAAAAAACAATTTCCCATTATAAGTCAATGGGTAAAGTAAACCAAAAGTTCGAAAGTGTCACAAATGCAGTTTTTATTTTCACAAATTTGCCTTTTACTGTCACAAATCTGCCATTTTGTTTTCAGTTGGTGATCAGAAAAATGTTTGGCATTTAAATTTGGGACCTTCTAACAACCTAATTATTTTTGTATTCACCTAGTCGGACCCTGAGGATGCTAGGCATGTTTTTATTTTGGTGTAAAACACCCCAGAAATATGTTTTTCAAATTTCTGGAAAAAGTACTTTCACAAAGTACTTTAGCACTTGCGTCACTGTCGAATGAATTTGCGAAAGCTTTCGCAAAGTTCTACGGTACTTTTCTAGGCTGTGGGAAAATGACAGCAATTCTTTGCCACCCTGCTGCAAAAGAACGGTTTGGTATTCTGGGCTGAAATTTGGAGGGAATGCAGGCAACATCTCACAGATGTGCCTTTCAGTATTTTGTTGAAAAAATGTTATAAAGCGGCAAAGTTACGGCACTCCAAAGTTGACGCTTCTTCCCATAGGATAACATTACGGAGTCTGCTGCATAACAGGAATGCTTTGCCTTCCTGCTGCAAAATAACAGTTTGGTCTTTTAGGCTGAAACTTGGAGGGAAGAAAGCCAACATCCCACAGATGTGCCTTTTTGTGGTTTGGTGAAAACATGTTACAGGGCAGCAAAGTTATGGCACTTCGAACTCCTCTTTTTTTTCTATAGGATAACATTATGGTGTTTGCCACGCATTTCAGAGCCCGTATCTCAGAAACGGTGTGAGATATGGACTTTTTGTCAGGAAAAAAAGTACAGATCTAGCCAGGAAAGTGATGATTCATATGACTTTTAATTTTTTTTTCTATGTCGTACGGTTTCTGAGATATAAGCAATTTGGTATTCCAACTCTTCATTTTCTGCTCCTAGACCCATTATTATGCATACATTCTTTGTACTCACTGTCTTTCTCTATGCAGCTTTTGGGGAAAACCAGCCTGTGCACTTACATTACTGTTACCCTTACCACTTCTGCTTTCAGTTCCGTAACCGTTTCACTTTCTGTTCCTGTCTATGGCACCATGTGCGTTACCCTTCGCGTTTTCATTTGCGCTTGCGTTTATGTTATTTTAACCATTTGTGTCTACAGTACTGTTTATCTTTCTGTTTTGCTTTGCATCACCATGCACATTACCATTTGCTTTTGAGGCCACCATGTTATTATGTGACAAGATGCTCCCGTCGCTTCATTACTTTCACTATTTCTCATTATCATTCTCAAAAAGAAGGGAAATTAGAGGCAAAAAACTCCATTTAATGCATTAGTTAGTGTTGTTCCACAGTGACAAAATTGAGGAAATTCGGTATTAAGGTTGAAAGCACCCACAACCAGCATCGGAGTGCGCGTTGGGGTTGTCAGTCCTAACTCTCACCCCTTTCTCCTATACTTCTGCTTCTTCACACATCTGATGGGCTGAGAGTTAAGGCCGGCAACCCCAATGCGCACCCCAATGCTGATTTGGGGTGTGGGCGGAGGGGGGTGCAAGGGTGGCTTTCAACCCTAACACCAAATTTCCTTGCTTTTGTCACTGTGAAACAACCCTAACTAATGCATTAAATGGATCTAATATATATATTATGGTAGGGTAACACTTTTTAAGGTTAAAGGGTCACATTTTGCACCTTAATAACTTTGCTATCGTTCAACGGATTTACCTGAAATTTGGTATGCATGATTGGGCATCATAGATCTTGGGATCTGCCAAGTTTTGTACCGGTCAGATACACAGCTGGAGTTATTAAGCAACAACCAATGTGCAATTATGCTTTTTTTCTGATTTCTTTGTTCTCGTCTACAGGTCGCACGGTTTGCACGACTAGTCTGAAAATTTCAGGGAACATGTGGCCAGGGTCCTCAATTTGCCTTTTGAAGGTTTTGTGAAAAAATATTAAACGGTTCAAAAGTTATTCAAAAAACAAGTTCCCATTATAAGTCAATGGGAAAAGTTAACAAAAAGTTCAACAGTTTCGCAAAAGCGGTTTTTCCTTTCGCAAATGGCCCTTTTAACTTTTGCAAATCCATCATTTTCTTTTCAGTTGGTGATCAGAAAAATGCTTGGCATTTAAATGTGGGACCCTGTAGCAACACAATTATTTTTGTGTTTACCTAGTAGGACCCTGAGGAGGCTAGGCATGTCTTTATTTTGAGGTTATGCACCCTAGAAATGTGTTTTTCAAGTTTCTGGAAAAAGTACTTTTGCAAAGTAGTGTAGCACTCACAAAAGTGTCACAAATTTTCGTGAAAGCTTTAACAAATTGCGACACTACTTTTCCAGGCTATGGCAACATGACAGCAATTCTTTGCCACCCTGCTGCAAAAGAAAGGTTTGGTCTTTTGGGCTGAAATTTGTAGAAAACGCAGTCAACAACTCACAGATGTACCTTGCAGTATTTTGGTGAAAAAATATTACAGGGCGGCAAAGTTATGGCACTCCAAAGTTGACGCTTTTTTCCATAGGATAACATTACGGCATCCTCTGCATTACAGGAATCCTTTGTCGCCCTTCTGCAAAATAACGGTTTGGTCTTTTGGGCTGAAATATGGAGAGAAGAAAGTCAACATCCCACTGATGTGCCTTTTGGTGGTTTGGTGAAAAAATGTTACAGGGTGGCACAGTGATGGCACTCCGAATTTAACGCTTTTTCCCTTTGGATAACATTATGGCGCCCGTCGCGCCTTTCAGGGTCTGTATATCAGAAACGGTGCGAGATACGGACTTTTCTTCACAAAATTGCTTAGCCCCCTCCTGGAAGCTAAGTAGAAAACTAGCCAGGAAAGTCATAATTCATATGAAATTTACATTTTTTTTCTACGTCATACGGCTCCTGAGACATAAGCAATTTAATATTCCAAGTCCTTATTTTCTGCTCCGAGGCCCGTTGTTATGTATACATTCTTTGTTTTCACTGTGTTTTCCTATGCATTTTTTGGGGGAAGAGGAAGGTGTGCCCTTTCGTTACTGTGCCAGCTAGCATTTTCAGTTACGTTTCCATTATCGTTTGTGGCACCATTACCATCTACGTCACCGTGTGTGTTACGGATTGCGTTTTTGCTTGCGTTTGCTTTTCTGTGTTGTTTGGCATTATTGTTGCTGTTACCATTACCAGTTTCATTGGCAATTGTGGTACCGTCCATGTGCGTTACTGTTTGCGTTTTCATATGAACTTGCATTTCTGTTTCATTTCTGTTTCCTTTGGCATTATTTTTTGCTGTTACTGTTACCATTTGCATTTACTATTGTGGTACCATGGTCGTGCCCGTAATGGTTTGCATTTTTGTACTCGATTGCATTTGCATTTCTCTTTCCTTTGTCATTATTGTTGCTGTTACCATTACCATTTGCATTAACAATTGCGGTTCCGTGACCATGCATGTTACGGTTAGCGTTTCCGTATGCGCCTCTGTTCCCATTTCTGTTTCTGTTTCCTTTGGCATTATTCTTCATGTTAACTTTACCATTTGCATTTACTATTGTGGTACTGTGGCTGTGAGCATTACGGTTTGCGTTTACGTGTGCTCTTGCGTTTGCGTTTTTGTTTCTGTTCCCTTTTGTGTTCTTTTTGCTGTGACACTTAACATTTCCTTTTAAAATACTACTACCATCACTGTTCATGTTACCAGTTGTATTTTCGTATGTGCTTTAATGTCCAATTGTGTCACTGTTCGCTTTGGCATCACTTTGCGCTTGCGTTTCTATTAACATTTCCTTTACCATTTACATTTTCATTACCATGTGCACCACTTTTGGCACTTCTGTTTGTGTTGCTGTTCCTGTTACTATGCCACAAGACATCACATGGCGGGATAGTGGGGCCTTTCACTATTTGTCGTCATCATTCTCAAAAATAAGGGAAATTAGAGGCACAAACTCCATTTAATGCATCAGTTAGGGTTGTTCCACGGCAACAAAAGTGAGAAAATTCAATGTTAGGGTTGAAACCCCCCTTTGGACCCCCAGCCCACCCCAACCGCCTCAGGGTGAGCGTTAGTCATCGGTCCTAACTCTTACCCCATTCTCCTATACCTCTGCTTCTTTAGACATGTGATGGGGTGAGAGATAGGGCTGATGACCCCAATGCACACCCCGATGCTGGTTGGGGGGTTGGCTGGGGAGTCCAAGGGGGGTTTTCAACCCTAACACCGAATTTCCTCACTTTTGTCACTGCGGAACAACCCTAACTGATGCATTAAATGGAGTTTTTTGCCTCTGATATATATCATGATAGCACGGTAGTGCTACCAAAGTTAGGGTTGAGTAGCACTTTTAAGGTTAAAGGGTCAAATTTTGCACCTTTATAATTTTGCCACTGTTCAACAGATTTGTGTGAAATTTGGTATGCATGATTGGGTATGGTAGATCTTGGCATCTGCCAAGATTTGTACTGGTTGGATATATGGCTGTGGAGTTATTAAGCAACAAAGAATTGCGCAATTACGCTTTTTTGCAATTTCTTTGATCTCACCTACAGGTCACAAGGTTTGCTCGACTGGTCCAAATAAATCAGGGAAAATGTAGCCAGGGACCCCAGTCTGCCTTTTGAAGATTTCATGAAAAAATATTAAACAGTTCAAAAGTTATTCAAAAAACAAGTTCCCATTATAAGTCAATGGGAAAAGTTAACAAAAAGTTCAACACTTTCGCAAATGCTCTTTTTATTGTCACAAATGGCCCTAGTAGTGTCGCAAATCTGCCATTTTGTTTTTAGTTGGTGATCAGAAAAATGCATAGTATTTAAAATTGGGAACCTCTAGAAACTCGATTATTAGGGGGATAGAACTGGGGGGAGCAAGGAAAACTGAAGTAAGGTGCCTGCCTGGTGCCATGGCTTGGAGTGACAGGAAGCGCATCCTTAGGATCACGAGAACAGTTGCACGGGATTCTGAGCTGGACATCATTGTCCACCTAGGGACAAATGACTTGGCTCATCATAAGAGTAGAGCAGTGAAGAAGGACTTTGTAGAGTTGGGGAGGGGCCTAAGACAAGTAGCACACACAGTATGATTCTCAGAGGTGCTGCCTGTCAGTGACATGGGTGAGGCGAGGGTACTTTGCACCATACAGTTTAACGAATGGTTGAAAAAATGGTGTGGAGCAAAGGGGTTTGGCTTCATTGAGGACTGGAGTCCCACCTGGAGGGACACCAGCCTATACTGGCAGCATGGTCTGCATCTGTCCAGGAAGGGAACAAGTCTTTTGGGCAATCAGTTTAAATGCTTCATTGGCAAGTTTTTAAACCAGTCAAGGGGGGGAGGTACTAATAAGCAACAGGAAAATCCAAGCCTCCCCCTGAAAAACAGGGTACTTAATGAGAAAAAGACCAAGATAGAAAGGTCAGTGGGGGATGCTGCTACAGAAGGTAAAGCCATCAAAAAATGGAGAGCAATGAGTACCAATGCCAGTAGTCTGTGTAACAAGCTTCCTGAATTAGTGGTCTTGATGGAGGAGGAACATCTGGATATCATGGCAGTCACAGAAACATGGTACACACAGAACCATGACTGGGATGTAAACATACTAGGATACACTATCTACAGGAGGGACGGGGAGGGTAAAAGAGGAGGAGGAGTAGCTCTCTACTTAAGGGAAGGAATCAAAGCAACAGAACAAAAGGGTAAACAGGGAGAAGAAGAAGCACTGTGGGTCAATTTGGAGGCAGGCAATGGCGCCACAATCCACACAGGGGTTGTATAAAGACCCCACTCTCAGGAGGAGGAAATGGACAAGGAAATGATAGAAAATATACTTAGAATGGCAGATAAAGGGGAGATATTGCTGATGGGTGATCTGAATATGCCAGATGTTAACTGGAGTGCAGTTGCAGCAGCCACTTCTAAGAGTGGGGTTATTCTAGATGCCCTACAGGGGGCATGCCTTAGACAACTAGTACTGGAACCCACTTGAGAGGGAGAAATCTTAGACCTGGTTCTCTCAAATGGAGATGGAGAGAGGATCACAGATGTAGAAGTGGGTAGCCATCTGGGAACCAGCGACCATCGAACAGTATGGTTCACAATAAACACAGCAATAGAGTCAAGCCATACAAAGGCAAAAGTACTGGACTTCAGGAGGGATGACTTTGCCAAAATGGGTGAGTGCCTAAGGAATGCACTAGCAAATTGGCAGGAAGGAGGGGTGTAAGAACAATGGGGAATAAAAAAAACTGCCATCACAGAGGTAGCTAGCCATTGCGTGAAGCAAATAAACAAAACAAAATGATGTAAGAAACCACTATGGTTCTCAAAGGAGGTGGCAGTGAAGGTTCAAGAGAAAAAGAAAGCATTCAGAAAGTACAAGGAATCACAGAAAAAGCAGGACAGAGAATTGTATCAGTTAAAGCAAAAGGAAGCTGGGAAGGCAGTCAGAACAGCAAAGGCCAGAACTGAGGAGAAGATAGCCAACTCAGTTAAGAAGGGGGATAAAACCTTTTTTAGGTACATCAGGGAGTGAAGGAAGACTAAGGGGGGATAGTGAGGCTTAATAAAGGGGAAGGGGTGGGCAGATGGTGACTGTGAAAAGGCAGAGATGCCAAACAAATGTTTTTGCTCAGTATTTACAAATGAAGAGGAGAAGGTACCTAAAACAAACAATAGAAACACTCTGGATACAGAAGTTGATACCAGCCCATTTACAGAAGAAAGGGTTCTGAAAGAAATCTTAAAACTGAAGGTGGACAAAGCAATGGGGCCTGATGGGATTCATCCCCGAATTCTAAAAGAACTAAGGGTAGAACTAGTGACACCACTGACTACCCTCTTTAACAAATCATTGGAGGATGGGTGGTACCTGAGGACTGGAGGAGGGCAGATGTGATTTCCCTTCACAAAAGTGGGAGCAGGGCAGATGCAGGAAACTACAGACCTGTTAGTTTAACCTCAGTAATAGGGAAAATGATGGAATCACTTCTGAAGGAAAGAATTGTCAAGTACCTAGAGGCCAAAGGGGCACAGGACCCAAGGCAGCATGGGTTCACAGCAGGAAGGTCATGCCAAACAAATCTAATAGATTTCTTTGACTGGGTAACCAAAGTAATAGATCAGGGAGGGGCTGTGGACCTGACCTAACTAGACTTTAGCAAGGCATTTGACTCAGTCCCACACAAAAGATTAATATACAAGTTAGCCAGCCTGGGAGTGGGTCCCAAGATGACAGCTTGGGTAAAGAACTGGCTGGAGAATAGGACACAGAGGGTAATAGTAAATAGAGTCCACTCTGAAGAAAGGGAGGTTACTAGTGGGGTGCTGCAGGGTTCAGTATTAGAACAGGTCCTCTTCAATGTCTTTATAAGTGACATTGCAGAGGGACTGGAAGGAAAAGTATGTCTCTTTGCAGATGACACAAAGATCTACAACAGAGTAGATGCACATGGTGGGGTGGAAAGGATGAGAAGAGACTTGGCAAGGTTAGAGGAATGGTCAAATGTATGGCAGCTTAGATTTAATGCTAAGAAATGCAAGGTAATGCACCTGGGAAACAAAAACCCAGAAGAGTACACATGGGGGGGTGAGATACTAATAACAACAAAAATGGAAAGGGACCTGGGGGTAGTCATATCAGATGACTTAAAGGTGGGCAAGCAATGTGAGAGGCCAGTAAGGAGGGCTGGGGGGATACTGGGATGCATAGGGAGAGGCATCACCAGTAGAAAACAGGAAGTTGTTATCTCTCTGTACAGACAGCTGGTGAGACCCCATCTGGAGTACTGTGTACAGTTCTGGAGACCCAATCTCTGCAAGGACATAGACAAGATTTAAGCTGTCCAGAGGAGAGCAACTAAAATGGTGCAGGGTCTGCACCAGAAGACATATGAAGAGAGACTAAAGGAGTTTAATATGTATAGCCTCATGGAAAGGAGGGATAAGGTGGTCATGATAGAAACTTTCAAGTACCTCAAGGGAATCCACAAAGTCCAAGAAGGTAGCATCTTTCAAAAAAAAGAGGTGTGCAAGAACAAGGGGGCACAATTTGAAGATGGGGGGCAGCTCAGAGGTAATGTAAGGAAGTATTATTTCACAGAGAGGGTTGTGGATGCATGGAACGGCCTTCCGGAGGAGGTTGTAGAGTCAAAAACAGTGGTTGAATTCAAGCATGCATGGGACAGTCATAAGGCAATTCAGGGGGTGGGGGTAGAAAGAAGTAGGCTGCTGGTTAACTAGGATCTGCAGCTTATCCATTAGGTAGGGAAATGGGCAGACTGGGTGGGCCAAGCGGTCCTTATCTGCCGTCAAATTCTATGTTTCTATGTGTTCACCCATCCTAGTCAGATCCTCAGGATGCTAGCCATGTCTTTATTTTGGGGTTAAACACCCTAGACATATGTTTTTCAAGTTTCTGGAAAAAGTAGTGTTGCAAAGTAGTGTCATACTTGTGATACTTTCGAAAAATTGTGTGAAAGCTTTCGCAAATTTCGAAACTACTTTTTCAGACTTGGCCAAAATGACAGGAATTCTTTGCCACCTTGCTGCAAAAGAATGGTTTAGTCTTTTGAGCTGAAATTTAGAGAGAAGACAGCCAACATCTCATTGATGTGCCTTTTGGTGGTTTGGTGAAAAAATATTGCATGGCTCCCAAGATACAGTACTCCAAAGTTGAATTTTTTTCCCATGGACTAGCATGGTGATGTCCGCCGTGCCTTTCGGTGCTCATATCTCGAAAACAGTGCGAGAAACCAAATTTTTTTTTGCGAGTTGCATAGCCCTATGGGCTATGTAAAAGCAAAAACCTTGCCAGGAAAATCATGATTATTGTAAAATTTACATTTTTTTTCTACATCATGCAGTAGCTGAGATATTAGCAATTAAGTACTTCCAATGCTTGATTTAAGCTTTGATCCCAATTACAATGCATACATTCTTTGTACACACTGTGTTTCTGTATGCACCTGTTTGGCAAAACTAGGGTATGCACTTCCGTTACTGTTACAGTTACTGTTTCCACTTGCGTTTATGTCTTCATTTGCATTACCATTCCCGTGTATGCCACCATGTGCATTACCCTTTGCGTTGTCATTCGTGCTTGCGTTTTTGTTACTGTTACCATTTGCATTTACAGTACTGTTTCTCTTTGCATTTATGTTTGTGTCACCGTGCGCATTGCCATTTGTGTTTCCAGCAGCCCTTTTGCTTTGCATCTTCCTTGTTGTTACTGTTACCATTTGCATTTGCAGTTGCATCACTGTACCCATGCGCATTACAGTTTGAGTTTCCATATGTGCTTGTATTTCCTTTTGCACTTCTGTTTCCTTTGCTGTTATTGTTGCTGTTACCGTTACCATTTCCATTTACAATTGTGGTACTGTGCCCATGCACATTTCAGTCTGCATTTCCTTACACGCTTCTGTTCCCGTTTCCATTTCTCTTTTCTTTGGTGGTATTCTTCATGTTAACTTTACCATTTGCATTTACAATTGCGGTACCATGCCTGTGCGCATTACGGTTTGCGTTTACGTGTGTGCTTGTGTTCGTGTTTCCATTTCTGTTCCCTTTTGCTTTCTTTTTGCTGTGACACTTAACATTTCCATTTAAAATACCGCTGCCATCACTGTTCAGATTACCAGTTGCATTTGCGTGTGCGCTTCAGTGTCCTTTTGCATCTCTGTTCACTTCGGCATCATTTTGTGTTTGTGTTTCTATTAACGTTTCCTTTACCATTTACATATGCGTTACCATGTGCACCACTGTTCACGCTTCTGTTTGTGTTCCTGTTCCTGTTACTCTGTCACAAGACACCATGTGGTGGAAGGGGCCCTGCGCTCCTGCCGCCACATTACATTCACCATTTCTTGTCATCATTCTCAAAAAGAAGGGAAATTAGAGGCAAAAAACTCTGTTTAATGCATTAGTTAGGGTTGTTCCACAGCAACAATAGTGAGGAAGTTCAGTGTTAGGGTTGAAAGCCCCTTTGGATTCCCCCAGCCCGACCCCCCAACCAGCATTGGTATTCGGTTAGGATCAAAAATAGCCCCTTTTTCAATATTGGTCCTTTACAACTTGTTGAGGGGCCTCACCACATTTTGGGAGTTTATTTTGGGACTGTAGATTCTGACCTTTTTAATTGGTCTGCTAAATTACAACAACGCAAACTTAAGGTTGCCTCATGGAATAAGGGGCAGATTGGGAAGAAGCGCGTTTTCCTAATCAAGACTTATCTGATACCAACTTTTCTTTATTTAAGCTATGTATTCCCAATCCCTAAACAATTAGAAACTGCAGTTCTTAGTCTCTTCTTTCAAGCTCTGTGGGGAAGCCGGCTTAATCTGGTAAAACGGAATGTTACTTACTTACCTATTTCTGAGGGGGGAGTGTTAACATGATTAATCCTCTGTTATTTTTTTCATGTATTTTTTTGACTGCAAATCTTCGGCCTCTATTGATAAATACTCAGAGAGGGTAGGAACCTTGATTCTATGATTCTTGCAGATTATGGTTTCGTTTATGGGAATGTGATTCATTAACTGTGATACGACAAACTTGGGTATACCGGTATATATTAAACACATGTTTTTAAATTTGAAACAGTGGAGGATATCTACCCAGATGTTGTTAACGAATTCTCATAAAGCATTATATAATAATCTGCTCCTGACCATTTGTGCAATACAGTTGCCCTTTGAAAAGTGCCCTAGCCAACATCTTCCTTCCCTATTGGTTTTGTTACGGTATAAAAGGGTGCCTGCTCACATGTGGGACTTTCATTGGCTGTCGTGTCATGAAAGAATTAACATCAAAGATAATCATAAACACAAGCAGTCTCAAGACCGACAATGTTCTAGACTATTGTGTATTTTTAAATTGGAAACTATATCGCACTTATTTTTTGAGTGTTCTTTTATTCGGCACTGGTGGTTTTTTTGGGCAAGAGTCTGGTCCACTCCATTATTTCAAATGGTTTCTTACCAGAATATTATGTATGGTGTTTTTTCTCCCCAGTGGTCCCTTTGGACTCTGGACACGTTAAATCTAGTTTTTGTAGTAATTAAATGGAATATTTGGATGGCTCGATGTCTGTTTACTCTACAACAAAAAAACCTGTTCTTATTCAGAGCTTGAGAAGAAAATTGTAACAGACCTAACTAACATTTATGTACATGAATGTACATTATTTTCCAAGGAGACATTACTTGAACTTTGGAAAGCTTTTCCTTGGATCACAGACTCTGATTTTGCAGTGACCTGATGGATTGTCTCTTGGTATGCCTAGTTCTGTTCTGTTTTTTTTTTTTGTTTACTTCTGTTTTGAGTCCACATGAGTTTTTGCAAATTGCTTTTGTTTTGGTACTGTACGATTTCTTTTGTTTCAATAAAACTTTCCCCAACTCTTCTGTAGGGGAACCGCTTGGCTAGCTTCAATGGCCACTTGGAAGAAGTGACCAGATGGGATGGATGTGACTGAGGTAGGAGAGAAGGTGTCCGCTCCTAACCTTGATTTACCAGAGCCTGGAAATGGTTCTATGGAATTAAATGAAGAAGGTGAAGAGAGCGTTTTTTTTTTGTTTCTACTGAAGATTTAACAGATACTGAATAGAATATGGTTACTGGATTAGCTCTGATGGCTTCCCCTTCAAACTCTAAAAAAACAAGATCCTGTTTACCTGAAATATGGAAATTTACAAATATCCAACAAGCCTGCAACTTTAAATCCTATGTATACAACTACAAACTCTTCTTTGGATGACGGTGCTTTGGATCCAGCTGTCAAGAAAGTTTCTGACACTTCAAAAGGCCCATCATGGAGTCACCATTTTTGAATGTTGTATTTTCTTACAAAAATTCCTCAGAAACACAAGCGGCTGGCGTATCAAGTGCTGTTTCTAGTGTGTGCTGACAGTCTAAATCACAAGAAACTGAGGAAAATCCTGTCTCGATAGACTCCTGGGCTGGCAGTTCAAGCACCACTTGCGGTGTGTGCCAGAAGCCCATAGTATCAGGCTCACTTTCTATAATTGAGACTGCAGTCGAACGATCGATTCCCTCCGATGATCTTTCACTAAAACTGGACACTGCTACAGCTAACGTTGAACCACCTTGACCTTCCCTCATGATGAAAGAATCAGGGTTTGTTTTTAAATGCCCTGCTAATATTACTGGATCCAGGGAAAATATTTTTACAGAATCTGGTATAAAATACCAAACCGGCCCAACTCCTCAGCCTGAAGCCATGATCTTTTCTTCTACACTCAGATGCAAGTCTTGTTTTAAGGAAAAGAAAGCTCGATTGGTTAGTCCTTTTAAAAAAATGATTAAAAAGGATTTGGCCTATAAGGCCTCAGAAGACCCTTTAACTATTATAGATAGATCAATTTCCACAAAAACGGACAGTTATACTACCTCTGATAAAAACTGGTCCCCTCAACAAGCCTTACAAAAAGCAGGATGGCTCAAAACTTCAAAGGGGAACTGGTTGCCAGACTCTGATTGGGTTACCTCTCTAGATTTTTTACAGTCTTCACCTACATGGAAACCTACAACTTCGGAAACATCACAGCCAGACTTTTTAGGTCTTCAGACCCTCAAAAGCCTTATTCTTGACAATTCTGCCAATAATAGCTCTGACTCTGCAAAATTGAATTTATCTAACGAAACTGTGACTATATCACCTAACTTGATTTTGACAGATATTCCTGAAAAATCAGATGCATCACAAGCTCTGCCTGTTCATCAGCCTCTTCTATCTGAATTTTTTTCTTAAGTAAAAAAAGAGGCTGCCCCAAGGAGAAACGCAGTCTGCATCTGATATAAGGGAGGCTTAACAGAACGGCTGGACAGATCTTTTGTAGGAAAACAACTACTAAAAGACTCTTTGCACTTCTCACCTAGAGAAGTATTTGCTTTCACTAATATTTACAGAGAGGACACTTATGATGTTAGTTTTTGAACTGCATATGCCCTTGAATTATTTTGGGAACATTATTCACAGGTTAAGACATCTCCCCTTTGGGCCACCTTTTTGGTGACCCCTCTTACCAAACCCCTTATTAAGTATGTCACCATAATGTTCTGGAATGAAGGGGTTGACGTGGATGACATCACATATTGGTTGTCCCAAAAATATGATGTACTGAGTGATCCAGAAGCAATTTTAGATTCTGAGTTATTCTGGACAGGGGGGATGGAAATATAAACTTAGGCTTTCTGACTCAAGGATGAAACACATTCCTAATTCCTTTATGTTGGGGAGAGACAGAGGGGTTTGTTTTTATGCAGGGCAGCCTCGTGCATGTTACAAATGTGGGTCTAGGACACACTTATCGAGCACATGTGATCAGGAGCATGGTGATAATTGTGGGGAACTAGGGCATACTGCTATGCAATCCACAAACCACACAAAATGTGATCTCTGTGAGAAGTATGGTCATATTTCTGGAGAATGCCCATGGGCAGCCAAAAATAAAGCCTCCTGCATTAGTCCTGGGCTCTTAATACAACAGGTACAAGACTCTGCCTCTGCACCTGCAGATAATACTCCTGTTCCACCCCCCTAGCCCCCTCCTGTTTTATCCTCTTCTACCTCTCTGGTTAAAAAAACAGATCCTGACATTATGAAAATTTCAGAGGTACCCCCCCTCAGGATATAACTCCTGTTCAAGGTGTTCCAGTTCTTGATCCACTACCCTATTCCATGGTTCCTGTCTGTTATTTGGAACCTATTGGTATGGAGAGGGACTCCTCCGACCTGAGTATATTGCCACCATTACCCAGACAACACTCTTCAAGAAATTTAAAACAAACCCATCAACTTCATCTATTCGTTCCTCCCCATTTGAATCTGATAATACCTATGCTGCATTATTTCTGCCTGATGGAGATTCTGAAATGGAGCAAGAAGACTCAGGTCCCCATACAGGAGAAGGATCCTCAGCCCCTAATGGAGCTGAACAAAGTGATTATAAAGGCAAGAAAAAGAAAAGGAGGAAAAAATACATAATTTTTTTGCAACACCTACTTTTATGAATGTTTTTGTTTTTTTCTATAGGGTCTTTAAACATCCATAGCCTATTAAACCCATTAAAGAGACAAGCTGTTTTTTCCTTTATTCATGAAACAAAATTAGATTTTTTTTTCCTCCAGGAAACATGGATGTGTTTGAGAGAACAAATTATATTATTCAAAAGGGAATGGATCTGGGGACCATCTTATTGGTCCTTCGGCCCTGATAATGCTGATGGGATTGGTATCCTATTTGGGTCTTATGATTTTTCTCTGATAAAATTAGTAGATCTACCATCAGGTAGATTATTATTAATAGATGGAAAATGGAAAACATTAGCTTGTCACTTTATAACTATCTATAACCCTCAACTTAAGGCAGATAGGGTAACTCTTTTCAGAAGTGTACAACCTTTTCTTGTCACCTCCTACACAGTATTTTTTGGTGGGGACTTCAATTGTGACATTGCCAAAACACAATTTAGTGGTGAAAAAAGAAAAAAATATACTTTTGCAACTCCAATATGTTGACAACAGTAGTAAAAACTGCAGGTCTTCTGAACTGTAATATTTATAATAAATGTCTTGATTTAACATATATCAGAAACAAATATAAAACTACAATTGACTATTTATTTATTTCTAAAAATTTGCTTGTAGGTGTTTTTCAAATTTTACCCATAGAGTTTTCAGACCATCTATTACAAAAATTTATCTCAACCTCTTTTATTATTCAAAAACAGAAAAATAGATTGAAAATGAATACATCTTTGTTGACAGTTCCAGAAGTAATTAAAGAGACACAAGCCCTATTCATAGCCAGATTGTCAGTCCTTTTTTTATATTCAGATACTGGTGAATGGTGGTTTGATACTAAACAAGATTTAAAATCTTGGTTTTGTAAATATAGCAGACAATTAGGAAACAATAATTTCTTAAAGTATTTATCCCTTCGAAAACACTTCAATACTTATATACATTATCTTATCTCACAAAATATGATTGTTCACAGCAAATCATAAATATTAAGCATAATATGCTCACATATCAATATACTCAGGCACAATCAATACAAGCCATGCTTCATAGTGGTATACAAAGAATGCCAGTAGGTGATCTCTATGAAGCATGTAAAAAAGTTCATGAAGACATGAATATAGAATTTTTAGAGGAGTCAGACAATAACAGGGTGGATAGTATCAATGACACTGAGCATATTATAAAAATACATTATCAGTCCCTACTCCCATCCATACCAACTTCAATATTTGATACACAAACTTACCTACAAGAAGCATCAGTCTCATTCCTATCTGCAGAAGCACTATTGCTATTAAATGACATAACAGTAGAAGACATAACTGAAGCTATTAAGGCTATAAAATTACACACTTCACCTAGTTTGGATAGCTTTCCTCACCAGTTTTACAAAACTTTCATTTCTGAAATTTCTATTTGCTTACATCAACTATATCACTACTTTTTTCAAACTTACAGTATCCCTCCACAATTTTTAGAAGGTCTATTAGTTTATTTATATAAATCAGGTGACAAGCAAATATGAAAAACTGGAGACCCATCATTCTGTTAAATACTGATTACAAAATACTCACTTATATTCTAAATATTAGATTAAAGTGCTATGCTTCATTAGTGCTTTCCTCTCAACAATTCTGTGGGTTATCAAATAGAAAAATTCAGGATGCTCTTATTATCATCAGATATATCATTGAAAGTATTTCCATATCCAAAGGATGTATATTATCTGTGGATCATGAAAAAGATTTTGATCATGTTGCTCGCTCTTTTTTATATCACACTCTCATAGCTTATGGGATACCTGTTGAGTTTGTTACTAAAATAAAGCTACTATATGCCCAGGTCCAAGTTCAGGTCCTCATTAAAGGATATATCACAAAGGGATTTGAAATTTCCACTGAAGTGAGACAGGGCTGCCCCCTTAGCCCTCTACTATACATTTTTTCTCTTGACCCTCTCTTACAATGTTTAACCAATACTCACAGATGGGAAGGGTTGTTAAGATCAACTGGACATAGCCCCATGGTATTACAGGCTTATGCAGATGATATTTGTGTTTTTTCCCACTATAATCAAATCCC
Organism: Neoceratodus forsteri; assembly: GCA_016271365.2. Lineage (NCBI taxonomy): Eukaryota > Metazoa > Chordata > Ceratodontiformes > Ceratodontidae > Neoceratodus > Neoceratodus forsteri. The sequence goes on from CM057458.1 coordinate 1,094,084,233, forward strand.
TGTTTTTTTTGCACGAACTTAAAATATATGCTAGTGTGTCTAATTCCGAACTAAACAATACCAAATGTAAAGGATTATTAATAGGTCCCTGGAATATTGTGTCATGTCAAGTGCAAGGGATTGTCATAACAAACAAACCTATGACAATCTTGGGTATACAGTTTGGACCATCTAATTGCCCTTGACTAATTGGGAAAATATTTTCAGTAAAGTTCAACAAAAAGTTGGTAGATGGCAACTTTGGAAGTTATCAAAATTTAAGAGAATTCAAATTTTGAAACGATTTGTTGTCCCTCAGCTGCAGTATGTAGCTACCATTTTTCCACCTCCTCAATCTTTGGAAACCCCACTTTATGGACTATTTTTTCAAATGTTGTGGGGAAATAATTTGAATCCAGTTAAGTGATGCTTTACTTACAATACCTTAAAAAAGAAATGGGCGGTCTTAGTATGATAGAACCAATAATTTTTTTCATTCTCTTTTTTTTTTTTTTATACAGTACTTTTTGGTATCGCCACTATAACTACTGGAGCTCATGGTCTGGTACAATCAGTTTTTAGTCATTATTTAGCTGCTTGGCAAAAGTAGCACCTAAAATACATTCACGGTTACAAATACCTGAATATTTGTGGCCCCATGCTCAAAAGTTATTTAAATGGAAATTTCAAAAGACTCAGGTTTCACAGTGTACTAGGAAACATTTTTATTATACAGTATTGGCCCAAATATACCCAACATAACCCACTTTTAAAAATTGTCCTTCTAATTCTAACCCCCAGGTTTTGAAACAATTAATGAATAAAAGAATATCACATCATATGTGGGAAACATTATGGCTCACAGTATATGTCAGATTGAATGTTAGGGGCAATGCCAAACACAAAAACTTGATGGCCAGAAATGGTCCATATACTGAATGCATAAATCTTGAAGAAACTATGCATCATTTTTTCTTTTCATGTTCTTTTTCTAAATCCTTATGACCTTTTTTAAGTATAAAGTGGAACATGGATTGGTTACTAAATTTAAATTATGAAACCTTTGTGTTAGGTTGTCTTCCCTATAATTCTCCTCATCTACATCTTGACACATGTATGCTCTTGATTTGTTGTTTAAGATATTATATGGGGCAAGCTAGGTGCCAGTGGGTAATACACCAAAAATTATGCCATATGCTGTTTTTTCCCCATCTTGTATCCCAAGCAATGAACACTGTGTATCATTCAGATTTAAAAAACTATTCTGGTCATAAAGTATATAGATGGTGGAAAGGTTTTCAAGTATTTATAAAATATAAGTACAATTTAATATGTGTTTAACATTTTAGAAAAAAGATGAAACATTATTATGTTTTCTTGATTTATTCTATTTACTATATGTATTTGTTTTCCTTTTTATGTCTTTGGTGATTTTTTTTTATTATATGAATTTCACTGATTTATGTTTTTTTTCTACATTTACTGTATAAACCACAGTATGCAATAAGTGATTCTCAATAAAAACTCCCCTACTCTTTTTGATAAGTGCCATGGGATCTTTAACATCCACCTGAACTACCACCAGAACAGGCAGATGAGACCTCGGTTTAACGTCTCATCAGAAAGATGGCACCTCAGAAGTGCAGCACCCCTCTCATGCTGCACTACAGTGTCAGTACTGGGATATTAACCCAAGTACCAGATGTGGGAACTGAATCCACATCCCTCTGATCTCCTGGCCTTAGAGGTGAGTGTGCTACCTACTGAGCCACTGACACTGCTTATGCACGGTGCCTCCATTTTTGTAACCCACTACCTGGCTAGCCTGGGTTTGGGGAGAAAATTGTTGCTCAGCATTTTGGCTAGGTTTGAAACTTTTGGTGAGGGGCACCCAAGTAATCCAGACAGAGGAAACAATAACAGGAATGTCCAAACCAGGAGTGGGATTCTAGAGTGTGACTTTTCTTCTTTACAACAACTCAGGAATAGTAAAGCAAAGATGGACCCCCATGGTGCTACACTCACTGGCAATGCAGATTAACAGAGGACAGAACACATCTTCTTCACAGCACTTTAACCCTCAGGTTTTGAACACACTGGACTCTCAGCCTGAACTGGTACTCTTCTCTTGAATTTCCTATTGTGGCACCCCAGCCAGCACTTGGACACTTTTCCATATGGCATGGAAATTTTATGGTGGCTCCCTCTACCACCCCTGAGCACTTCCCAGCTCTAAAGGGAAAAACACATCCTTAATCCCACGTCTGGGTACTATCTGCAGATACTGGTCAAGTGCCTGGGAGAAAGCTATAAGTGCCCAAAGTGAACCCATAGAGGTAGATCTGGTTACTCCAGATGGGGATCTCCCAACTCTTGCTCCCAAATCCATACCCAGCCATTCATTTAGCATCAACACCTTTCTTAAAAACTCTCTGTTTGTAGCTGCTATCTCAAAATGTATATCACACTTAACATTCTACTTTCCATGTAACTGGTGTCCTGACTTGTAATGTTCTCTAAATGGCTATGTCTATCTCCTTAGACCCCCACTGATTAGATGCATTTCAAGCCATACACATATCATCGAAATATGAAGCAGTCCCGACACAGCTCCACTGAGCTCGCTCACTCCCCCTCTCTCACTCACTCATTCCGTCTCTGCTGGCGTTGCAAGCTGACCTTTTGTACTGGGCCCCTGCCTGCATTGCTGCATTTTCTGCCCCCAAAGAAATCCACAGCAGTCACAATAGAGCTCCGTTGAGCTCGCTCACTACCGCTCTGTCACTCGCATGTTCTGTTTTTCTTGACGCTGCAGGCTGCACTTTTTTACGGGGCTCCTGGCTGCATTGGCACCTTTGTCTGTCCAGAAAGAAGTCTGCAGCTGTCACGACAGAGCTCTGTTGAGGTCGCTCAGTCTCCATCTCTCACATGCTCATTCTGGTTATCCTGGCGCTGCAAGATGCCCTTTTGTACGGGGCTTCTGTCTGCATTGGTGCCTTTTTCTGCCCACAAACAAATCTGCAGAGGTCCTGATAGAGCTCAGTTGAGCTCTTTCAGTCCCACATCTCACTCACTCATACTGTGTCTCCCACTGCTGCAAGCTGGCCTTTTGTACTTGGTCCCTGCCTGCATTGATGCTTTTTTCTGCCCACAAAGAAATTCACAGCAGTCCTGACAGCGCTCCAGTGAGTTCGCTCATTCCCCTCCCTCACTCACTCTCTCGTTCTGTTTCTCCCAGTGCTGCAGGCTGCCCTTTTGAACTGGGCACTTGCACTGGGGCCTTTTCCTGCCCACAAACAAATCCGCAGCAGTCCCGACAGAGCTTGGTTGAACTTGGTCACTCCCCCCCACTCTTTCATCTTAATCTGTCCCACTGATTTCCCACAGTGACTGTGCTATTCTCCGGCATGAGTTCAAAAACATATTTTAGCCAGGATGTGAAAAATGACAGCTGTACTGTTCATAAGGAGATGTGAAAAAATGCCACTGTTGGAAATGTGGTGTGAAAATACTGCAGATTTGCGAAGTTACAAGGGTGCGTGGAAACAGTTCAATGCACTCTTGTAACACAGTCATGTTATGGAGTTTCAGCACCAAATTTTCAACATAGGGATTTTAGGAAATCTTCTCATGAACAGTGCCTGTCATTTTCTTAATGTGTCCCGAACACTGATTTCCCACAGTGACCGCGTTATTCTGTGCCGCAACTGTGAACACACATTTCAGTCGGATGTGAAAAATGACAGCTGTACTGCTCATAAGGAGGTGTGAAAAAATGCCACTGTTGAAAATCTGGCATGACAAAATTACAAATCTGCAAAGTTACAAGTTTTCGTGGAAAGTGTGCAACGCACACTTGTAACAGTCATTTGATGGACCATCATCATCACCAAATTTTCAACATAGGCATTTTAGGACCTCTGCTCATAAACAATATCACTGTCATTTTCTTACTCTGTCTCGGATAGTGATTTCCCACAGCGACCGCTCTATTCTGTGCCGGAAGTGTGAAAACACATTTTGGCCAAGATGGGAAAAATGACAGCTGCACTGTTCATAAGTAGGCATGGGAAAATGGCAATGTTGAAAATCTGGAGTAAAAATATTATAAATTCGTGAAGTTATGAGCGTGCAAGAAAACTGCGCAATGCATGCTCGTAACAGTCATTTTAAGGAATATCGTTACGAAATTTTCAGCATAGGCATTTTATGACCTTTACTCATGAACAATGTCACTGTAATTTTCTTAATCTGTCCCAAACACTGATTTCCCACAGCGACCGAGCTATTCTGCACCGGAAGTGCGAAAACAGATTTCCACCAGGATGTGAAAAATGACAGCTTTACATTTCACAAGGAGGTGTGGAAAAATGCCAATGTTGTAAATCTGGCATGAAAATATTGCACATTCATGAACTTATGAGCGTGCGTAGCAACTGCACAATGCACACTCATAAAACAGTCATTTTGTGGATTTGTCCCACCAAATTTGCAACATAGGCTTTTTGAGAGCCCACCTCATGAACACTGGCACTGTTGTTGCATTAATCGGCCCCAAAAGGGGATTCCATGCAGTGACCGCGAAATCACCTTTTGGGGCCTATTAACACCATGACAGTTCAAGAATTCATGAGGAAGGGTCCCAAAAACCCCATGTTGAAAATGTGGTTCCAAAATTCCAAACAGTGCCCGAGATATGCATTAAAGTTGAACAAAAAAAACATTCATTCCATTATACAGCTTACTGGCATTTCCTCAGTTCGCAGTCAGCTTTGAAGAGTGCAGATGTGTTCTCGGTCTCCTGAAGATCGTCGCGCCAGACTCCGGAGGTAAGTATGGGGTGAGGGGGTGTGGGGTCGCAGGGTGCACAGTGAGTGGGTGCTGGTTGCGGGTGGGGGATATGGACACTGTCAAGGGACTGTTTCCTTTTATACAGGTAAGAAAAAAAGACATTGCTGGACCGTTTTGCATTTTACAGGGGCATGTGGCATGCTGGGGTGGGCTCCCAGCATGCCATCAGACTCTTTAATTGCCGGGGACTAGCAGTAGCAGACAGAGGACTGGGCACCCCCCGTCAGCACACAACTAAAGATGGGAGGGTTTCACATTATGCTGATGGGGATTGGGCACCCAGTTGGCAGACAATAACAGTGTGCAGGGTTTGACATACTGCCAACGGGAAGTGGGATCCCCCGTCAGCACAATCAACATTGGGCTCCCGTCTGCAACTAAGCATGGTGGGAGGGGGTTATATTGTTTGTGAACACGGCAGCAAGCCACCGCCATGTTCACAAACAATATCAGGGTTTTTTACATCCTGCCCTGCAATGACTGGTCGCTCCCTCATTGCAGCGGATGACTGATGTGGCAATGACGAGGTGGCTCCTGATTGCAGAGGCTACTTTTTTAGACAGTTGTGGCATGCTGGCTGAACTAGTGTCAACAGCAGCGTGCCACGGCATTGGGGGAAGTCGGACAAGCCTTTGCAGGCTGTGGTGGCATTGGTCACAACAGTGCCATGTCTCCACAACCTGCTTGTGGAGAAAGCTGCTACAACATGTTTCTTGCGCATGTGCACAATCAACATAAAAAGGAGAAAAATAAATAAATAAATCTGGGGGGATGGGAGACACACAGACACCAATGCCCTTTAGTGGCTTCTGTTTACATATGGTCTCATTAGAAATACTGCACAGGGACAGGGACTTGTTTATTATATTAACATACTGTACTTTTACAAACTTGTTCTCTGAAATTTGTAAATATACTTTTTTTTCAGGGGGAACCATTTTACAAACGGAATAAGACTCTCTGAGGTGTGGTTAATGGCCTGATAAGAGCACTTTCCATTTGCTAGAGGCACTCAATGCAAGCACCATGTGCCTCATTTTGCAACTGGGACATGCACATACTGTATAATGCCATAAACCACCTTGTCATGTCTTATTCCTTACCTAATGGGTTAGTACCATCATCATGTAGCTGGAATATTAGAACATACTTTTATCACTGACAATGTGCTTCACACATGTTGCAATGTATCTGTACTTTGCTACAGGCTGTAATGTGCTGCTGGAACAAACCTTTAGTGAGTGCTATTTCCAGACTTTAAATATATACTGGGCAACGTGTTTCTGCTAGAAACATAATCCAAATGTATTTATTTGTCCAGTTGTGTTGATCTGTTGTTTGTTACAATGCAAACTTGTTGTTTAGATTACAGTTTGGACCTCAAGCTATTGGCAGGAATATTCTGTTCTAGGCTGCTGACTCCTATGTCCTTTATCTCATGTTGAGGTATTGTACAACCTGGTATGGTGCTACGGGACAGGAGCACAGGCTCTCCTACATTCTGTTCTACTCTGACATCCTAGGTCTTCTTCACACCATGGTTTTCTACTGAAGGATGAGAATGAATATTGCATTTAGAGGGAAGTGATGAGTCTCTTCTACCCTTATATTTTTGTAGCTGGTGTGAAACTTTGAAATGTTAAATTTTTTAATTGAAAAATGTATAATTTTTTATATAAGAGGATAAATAGTGCCATTATCATAACACAGTTTATCAAATTCATAAATTACATATATTATCATCATTAATGCTCTGTACTGTGAGTCAAGACCAAGACACTGGTTGGGGGGGGTGGAGGTTGAACAAAACAAAAACATAATATATAGCACATATATAACAGCTAACTTTAAATATAACCAAGATTTTAGCCTAATATTCTCAAAAATGTTTATTCTATTGCTACCTGTGTTCCATTATACTTACTGTATCTTTTTACAATATAGTTATTTAGGTTTGCCAATTAAACTCATAACAATAAAATGTTTGCCAATTTTACAACCCCGTCCCCCATACATACACATTTCCTCCACTAGCCACAGATATGATGTCTCATCTTGGGGATGTAAAATATTTTTATAATGAATTACGTTTATGTTAACCCATGTAACTGCATTAATCATTGTGACCCTGTGCTATAGTATACTACACTGCATACACAAATTTAATTCTATAAATGACACTTTGCCACATACTTATTATTACATTGTACTAAACATTTCTCCTTCAGAGGTGGTTGATGATTCTGTGTTTCCATTTTTATGCAAATCCAGGTCATATTATTAAAGAATGAATGTGGAGAGTGGGTCTACATCACAGAATAAATGCTGAACTCCCCTATACTTGATGTACACTTTTGTGGGAGCAAGAGACTGAAATTCAGTGCCCGGCTCTAATAATTTCTGACAGTATCCTAGAAAACAGCATCTTCTCTGCTTTGTAGTATATTAATAGTCTGAGAATACTAAACAGTTATTCAGTTTATATGTCAACTGTGTTTTTATCCTATCGAGCTGGACAATCAAATCTCTCTCAGATTCAAAGGCAAAAGTTATCATAAATCATAGATTTTTTCCTGCATTGTTTCAGAACTTGTTGCAGGTACATTTAGAGCCCACTGCTAATCATTGATTTTAGCTGGGATTCTGAGGGCATATATTATGAATGGCAGATTATCCTCAGGGGAATCAAAGACACTTACAAAAATGTCCATCATGTCTCTGACATTCAGGAATTCTGAATCTAGTGAAATAGGAAGAAAACAACTTGTAAGTATTTGAATCTTTGCTGGTTTTCCAGCAGCTCAATTCTGAATGTAAGTTAAATTTGCTGTTGTAGCCTCTACCCCAGCCATCTTGTTTGTGGACTTTTCAGTTTAATTGTTTTTATTATTTTCACCTTTTTTTATTACACGCTATTTTTCCTCTGTTCTGTTTTGTCTCTTGCTGTAAATAGTTCATCTTTTCTGACAGGTTGTGGAACCTTCTTCTGAATATTTGAGTCCACTGCTGCAGTCTCTCTAAACTATCTCCCAGAGATTCTACAGTGTGCTTTGAGCCTGCTGCACCTGTACCTGTGGCTATATCTGCACTGGCTGCTTTCTTTATGTGTTTTTTATCTATTTGACATTTGGGTCAAAAGCTATAATGTATCTGTTCATGGCAGAGACTTAGGGTTTGCCTTATGCCCAGATTCATTCCAAATCAACAAATTCTGAAACCTGTTTCACGATTGCTGACTCATTGTAGCAGCAGCTAGTTCCTCAACAAGTGACAGCGGGGTCAATTCTAAAAGCTCTGGGTGCAGCACAAGGGACTTATTCCACAATGAATGGTACAAATTGCACCTTACATCAAATAATGTATCAGGAGTGATTCTCAATGCTTGCCTCCATCAACCACAAGCAGCCTACCCTAAACAGGGCTTGCGCTGTCTGTATGCCCAAATATGAGCTGCACCAGGGCAATACTGGGCATGTGGCACATGCAAGCTGCCACATCCCTGAATGTGGGATTCTCATAACTCTCCCAGAGGGAAAAATTCTAAGTACCCTTAGACTAGCCTTGGCTGGTCTAAGGGTACTTAATAAATTCTCCTCTGGGAGAGTTGCCTGTCTGCAGCAATGTACCATGGTCCCCTCCCTGATCCCTGACATCAGAATAGTGGTGTGTTATTATATACCCCTTCCTGGTGGTCAAGTGGCTCCCCCCTTCCTGAACCCAGATGTCTCCTGTTATGTTAATAAATAATAATACCCCTTCCCTAATGGTCAAGTGCCTTCCCAGTCCCTAATGTCTCCCATTATATTATTAACTAATAATGCCCCTTTTCCTGATGGTGGATTGTCCCTCCCTCCATAATTCCCAATGTCTCCCATTATGTTAATGAATAAGAGTGCCCTCTTCCCTGGTGGCTGAGTGGTCCCCTTCCCCAAACCCTGATGTCTCCCATTATGTTAATAAATAAAATTGCCCCCTTCCCTGGGGGTGAATTGCCCCACCATTCCCGAAATCTTCCATTATGTTAATAAATAATAATGCCCACTTCCCTGGTGGTCGAGTGCCCCCAATCCCAAATGTCTCCTGTTATGATGATAAATGATAATGCACCCTTCCCTGGTGGTAGATTGCCTCCTGCCCCAATCCTTGATGTATATTATTGTTTTAATAAATAATAATGACAGCTTCCTTGGTGGTCAAGTGGCCCCTGATCCCCAATGTCTCCCGTTATGATAATAAATAATAATATCCCCTTCACTGGTGGTGGATTGGACCCTTCCCTGATCTCTGATGTCTACTATTATGTTAATAAATAATAATGGCCCATTCTTTGGTGGTCATGTGGCACTCCACACCCCACCCTAGCAGGTAGTGCCCAACAACCCAGTTCCCCCATTCAGAAACAGAGCTGGTGACCAACACAGCACTTCTCATACTTCCATGACTAGACACTGACTGAACTGCCAGTGAGCTCATACACCTTACAGTATGCTCAGTGAGTGTTCAGTTGGCGGCAGACCACTGATATAAAAGGAGAGCTGTGCCAGTCAGGAAAAATTGTCAATAATCAAAAACAAAGAAAAAAAACTGTTTTATGCCATATAATAATAGCTGAACAATCTGGGTCTCCACTGGTCTATTAAGAATTAGATCAAAAGGTTCAATAAAAGGAATACAATAATCTTACAAGACAGATTGATTATAGGGATGTGTAAGTATATTTTATCACATAGAGGAGTACTTGTACTTGACACACCAAATTTTTGGTTACTTGTAAATTGGGTCAGGTGCAACATTGTGTCAAAAGCTGACAACATTTTTCCGAGGCTCCCCACCCTATACCAAAACTCGTATCCCCAAAACATGCTTAATATTTGTCACCTTCTCAACCCTTATTCCATGATTTGGGGACAGTGGATAAAAAAAAAAAAAAAACTGCTAGTTCAGTTACCCTTAGTCCCACAGTGTTCTTGCACCAACAGGCTTTTAGTTATTTGTTTGGCTGTATTGTCCCGGAATCCCCCCTTTTCCCTCACAAAAAGACAGAGACCAGTGTTTGTTGTTGTGCTCAGATTGGCAATTAATTTATTTATACTTCATAATTACATATTCCATTTCTCATTTCTTATTATCATATTTTCAGAATTTCATTTATTTCCATCCGCATATCAATCTCTGATTATCCCTCCTTCTTCCTCTTTTCTCCCCCCAGGTGAAAACCTGGGTGCCTTCTTCTTCTCCTTTTCCGTTAGGTAATGGTGAAAACCGAGACCGCTTTCTCCTTCATCTTCTTCCTCTTCTTGTGTTATTTCTTTTTTCTTCCCCCCCTCCTCCTCACCCTTTTTCCCCCTTTTTTTCTCTTGTCATCCACCTTTAGCAGTCCATAACCATATTATCATCTGCCATCCACCTTTACCAGTCCAAACTGTCCGACCAGACGCGTCTGTCATCCACCTTTGACAGACCCACCATACAGTCCCATCTTGACTGTCTTCCCCTCTTGTTCTGCCTAGTAGTATGGGTGGGAGGATCAAAACTCCAGCAAAAAGTGGCTGATGCCCCCTTGTGCTGTCCCTTAAGTACCTCCATTCACCCCTCCCCTTCCTGTTACCTGCCCATTGTTCTGACCCTTAGCCCTCCCTTCCTTCCTCCCTCCTCCTCCTCCCTCCTGAGCACAACCATCCTTTTAAGGAGGAAAGGGGTGCACCAGGACAATCTGGTCTGCCCCTTAAAGGGCAAACTCCATTTTCCCAGATTCCCCCCTTTTCCCTCACAAAAAGATGGAGACCAGTGTTTGTCGTTGTGCTCATATTGGCAATTAATTTATTTATACTTCAAAATTCCATATTCCATTTCTCATTTCTTATTATCATATTTTCAGAATTTCATTTATTTCCATCCATATGTCAATCTCTGATTATCCTTCCTTTTTCCTCTTTTCTCCCCCCAGGTGAAAACTTGGGTACCTTCTTCTTCTTTTCTGTTAGGTAACGGTGAAAACCGAGACTGCTTTCCCCTTCATCTTTTTCCTCTTCTTGTGTTATTCCTTTTTTCTTCCTCCCCTTCCCTCCTCTCCCCCCTTTTTCCCCACTAGCCAGTCTCCAGCTTGCGTTGGATGGCTGGCTTCCCGAATACTTAGGGTATTATTCTCCCTTACCTCAGGGAAGATCATGTTTACTCTTTCTCTCCTTTTTTTTTATTTATTTTCTGTTTTTGTAAGTTTTCCTCCATGCTTCTATAAAGCCCAATGTTTCTGTATTGAACATGTCTATGGCTAGGTCTGACAGGTGCACACCGTCTGATCTATAGAAGTCTTCTACTCATTCCTCTACCCCCTGCAGTATCACCTGTCCTCCCATCTGCCTTACCAATGTCCCTACCCTTCTATTCATCTTTCTCCTGGCCCTCTCCACCACTCTATGGCTGTTCTTCTGCCTCCACACCCTCCTTGGTATCATATCTGACCAGGTGAGGCATACTTGAGGCCACCACTGTCGTATTGTTCCTAGATCCCTTTTTATCTGTAAGTATGTGTCTACCCATGGCTTACCTGCAAGGTTGTTGCCCCCTAGCTGTATAATAATTAAGTCTGGACTGGGGTGCTGTCCCTTGAGCTCCTTCAAGGTGGGAAGCAGTTGTGCCCATCTCATCCCCCATATGCCATGCTAGACCAGCCTACACTGTTTCACATCCTGGTACAGCTGCTTCCCCCAGCCTTCTTCTCTGTTCTCTATCCTGCCCAATAAATATAGGAATGGTCACAGATCCAGACTTCCGTGATCCTCCCTCTACCTATGGGGTTCAAGTAAAATTAATTATTTTACACATGCTTTTAGTGTCATCACCATAGTATCCCCTCCTCTGCCCTCCTCCTTACCATTTCTTGCCCCCCCCAGATCTGTAGTTAAAAAACAGGAGCACTACTTTCAATTTCTTACTTCAGTGCTCGGATGTATCTCTTATAACTGGCAGTCCGCCAGCATCCTTTTTCCAAAATTACATTCACCGTTTCTCCCGCTGCTGCCCACTGTGAGGCAGCCCCAATCCACAAGGAATGGGATGAATAATTAGCCTGGTCTTCCCCCATGAATTGCATGCCCTTTTTGAGCAATGCTGTGACTTAGTAGCCAGTGACCCTTTTCCCATCACCATGTACAAATAATTATCCCGTCCTGGTCCCACCCACAGAGCCTGTACTGGGCATATTGCAACCTCTACCTGCCCCTTCAGCGTCACTATGCAACCTTGTCCTTTTTGATCCATTTTTGACCTCCTGATCTTGATCTGTATCTCTTTCACCTCACCCAGATTATATCTTCCCATTCTAACCCCCCTTCCCTGTCTTCTTTCCCATGGCCTACCACCTCACTCACTCTCATGGCCCCTGCAAACATTACTACATAAATTGTGTGAAATAGTTGGGCCTCGGCCTTTGATCTGCATATTTCTGGGAGCACGTCCTTTAGCTTTTCTAGCCACTGCTTCCAGATTGGCCTTCTACTATCTCCTGGCCCATGTTTCAACCTACCCCATCCTTGCATCATTCTCCTGATGAACAATGATTTTGTCAGGTCCTTCCACCCTTTTAGGCTGCAGATAACATTAATCCCTGCCAGGTAGACTCCCATTCTGGTGTGGGTGGTCCCCTTTTGCCACTGCTCCATGGTGAACATTCCCAGCTGTTTCTCTGTGAGTGGCCCACTTACCTTCATCTGGTGCACAGCTCTGAATGTTTGAAACACCTGCCAGGCCCCATTGTAGGCCTTCAGAGTCCGAGGCGCCCATGAGCTGCGAAACAACAATTCTGCTCTTTCTTGCCAATGTCCCAGATGTTCGTTGGAATGGGTGCTTTTTTTTCCTCCGCTGCTGGTGCCAGCCTCCAGAAATGGTCCAGCTGCAGACAGGAAAGGCTGCCAGCCGGGGTATTGTGTACCCCTTCTATGTGTTTTGCTCTGAATGACATGTTCAGCTGCAAAGCCCTTAACACTAAACGTCATAATACTTGCATGACCATTTCTGACCTGGCTCCCCTGTTGTTTAGGACCTCCACTACTGCTCTATTGTCATACTAAAATATCACTTTCTGATCCCGTAATTCCTCCCCCCAGACCAGGGTACATACCCATATGGGCATGATCTCCAACAATGTTATATCTCTTATTTTCTGTCTCTTACCCAGCTATCAGGCCATGGTTCTGCAAACCACCTGCCCCTCAGGTAACCCTCAATGCCAAACCCCAGCTGCATCTGTAGAGATTGAGGTCTGTGTTGTACACCCACTCTCTTGCCAGAATGAACAGCTTATATTCCTTAAGGAATTCCTCCCATATTTCAAAATCTTCCCTGACACCTTTTGTCAGGTCCACCCAGTGATGTGATCTGGTGACCCCGGCTGTAGCCCTAGCTAACCTCTTTGTGAATGCCTTCCCTGGTCCAATGGCCCTGCAGGCGAAGTACAGGTGCCCCAGTACTTGTTGTACTTGTTTTAGTTGTACCCTTCTCCTGCTGGTGTGTACTTGAATCAGTTCCTTCAGTTTCCTCACTTTGTTGTCTGACAGCCTGAATATTTCTTTTGGGACATCTATCTCAATCCCCAGGAACTCCATCACCCTGCTGTGCCCTTCTGTTTTTTTCTGGTGCCAGTGGCACCCCTAGCTCCCTGCATAATTCCTGAAACTTGCCTAGCATCCTCTGTGTCTCTCTTCTCCCCCTCCCAATGAAAAGAAAGTCATCTAGGTAATGAATGACCATTCTATAACCTGCCCTTTGCTGAAATATCCATTGCAAGCATGTGCTGAATGCTTCAAATGTCGTGCAGGTTATGGAACATCCCATTGGCATGGATTTGTCGAAATAATACTGCCCTCCAATCTTAAAACCCAATAGACCCCAATCTTCTCTCCCAACCAGCAGCAGTCTGAAAGCAGATTCAATATCTGTCTTTGCCATCCATTCATCCAGAGTAGCCCGGATTATCCGGACTACGTCATCTAGTAGATTATCCTCTACATCCAACAGTGTGAGTGGCTCAGCAGGTAGCACACTCGCCTCTGAAGCCGGGAGATCAGAGGGCTGTGGGTTCAGTTCCCACATCTGGCACTTAGGTTAATATCCCAGTACTGACACTGTAGTGCAGCATGAGAGGGGTGCTGCACTTCTGAGGTGCCGTCTTTTGGATGAGACGTTAAACCGAGGTCCCATCTGCCTGGATTGGTGGTAGTTCAGGTGGATGTTAAAGATCCCATGGCACTTATCGAAAAGAGTGAGGAATTTCCGGTGTCCTGGCCAAATTCCCTCATTCACTATAAATACCACCAACAGCTTAATCTGGTTCAAGGTCAGTTGGCATTCATCTGTATCCCCCTCCCCCGGGTCGTGCCTGAAAATAGGCAGAATTTGTCTAGTGCACTTACCCGGTCAACAAAAGCTAAATAAATAAAAATAAATAGTGTCGCATATGTTACTTTACTGTGTTCCTCCCCAATAAAATCATTCACCGAATCCCCGCTGGATAAGACAGGTGGTGAATCACCCTATACTCTCCCTCTTGCTTCTTGGGTACCAAACCCAATGGCGAAATCCACATGTCTCGCAGGGGAGTGTCAAATGGTCCCTCTACCCTCCCTGCTGCCTTTTCTTTCTCTATCTTCTGTCTCAACATTTCTTCCTGTTCTTTAACCGACCCTAGGTTGCCCGCCTCTCTCGCTTGTCTGGGCCCCCCACACTGCAGTGAAAACCACATGCTGAAACCTTTTATAATCATATCCCATATTCTTTTATTCAGATATCTGTCCAAACAGGCTGTCCATGCCTCTAAATTGATGGGGGTTCTAGCTACCCAAACCGCTCCTTGTAGTTCCCCCGTTACTGTTCCCCGGCCCCTCCCTCCTGCCTTGTGTAAGGTTCTTCTCATCAGTGATTCTGACCCCTCTACTCATGTTCCCTCTGCCCCTCCCTCCCCTATTCCATGCCTGCGTTTTAGACCCCTGTCCCTCTCGAAAGAACTGTTGACCTGACCCTTGCCCCCATGTCCCTGTGCCCCTTGGGCCCATGCCATCCTGCATCTGCTTGCCGGGTGCCGTCCACCACATTTTGAGCAAGCGTGCTTTAAAATGACATTAAGGCCATGAGCAAAGGCCCTGTTGTAAGCTCCAACAGCATCTCTGGGGTGTCTCTTCTCCCCATTCCCCTTCGGGTGTGGACTGATCTGTGATGTAGTCTGTCCATAAGTCTAGCTGCTTCATGTCCCATCTCACATCCCCAAATGTTGTCATTCTCTATCAAAAAAATTTGTCATAGTATAACCACCCCACTCCCCCTTTTGCTTTTTCCCTCCTTATTATCAAGGAATACATGATGAGCGGGATGCCCAGCTCTGGCCTTTTCTCCAAGATAATGGCTGAGAAAGTGGCAAAACTTATGAACCATCCATCCCAGGTCTTTCCTTTCATGAACTTGTCCTCGTCATTTTTCCCTAAAAGCACTATTGCAGCTGCCATTTCACTCTTACCTATGTTCTCAGCCTCCACATACTTTACTGCCAATTCCCGGCTCACCAAAGCGAATATATCCACATACTCCCCTTTCCATATTTTTTATTTTGTGGCCACTGGAACATGCTCTCCTATCCTCATACCGGGCACACCTATCTCCCTTCTACCTTTCCCTTCTTTCTCTGCACTCCCTTCATTTCTTTCTGGCACCTTTTTCTCCATCCTAATCTCTGCCAGAGCTGATTCCATCTGCCCTAACCCTCCTGTCCCCAGCACTGACACAATCTGACCTATGTATTCTTTTATACTGTCCCCCGCTGCGCAGGGTGCATTACCTGTAACCTTGTCCGGGCCGTGCTGCCTGGCATCTTCCAATTGTCCCCTTTTTTCTCCCTGTGGTTGAGGAGGAGGATGAACTACTATGGTTTGTGGAGGGAACACTACATTCTGAGGATCTGGCCTGGGTTCACCAATGGAGATCCCACCTTGATCGGGGGAGGTACTGGCATTACTGAGTCTATAGGCTGCAGAGTTACTGGATCAGCCACCTTGGCGGGTCCCATTGCCAGCGGTGGTACCCTAGTGGGGCTGCATGGCCCTTCAGCTGGTTGTTTTCCTCTGCCCCCTTTTCTGGGCCCGCTTTCCTTTTCTCCCCGGGTCTCCCTGGTTCCTCCCCTTCCACCAGTTCCCACATTTGTTTGGCCTTTTCTGCCAATTTGATTATAGCCCTGTAGGCGTCCTCCTTTGATGGCTTGCTTTTCTTTGGTGCCATGTCCTTTGCTCTTTTACTCTGTGAAGACAACTCCGGGAAGAGAACAAGATTTATTATATGCCTATATTACTATATATATATATATAGTTTCCTTTTTCTTTTTTTCTCCTTTCTGCCATGCGCCAGCGTGACTGCTCCATTTTTTCTTTTCTTGCCCACGTGCCCCTCTTTTACCTGGTATTCTTGCACTACTGAGGTTGTTGCTTTTTTTTTTTTTGAGGGCTTCCCTTCCACTGGGCAACCATCGACAAGATGCCTGTTCTCTGCTGCTTGTCACCCCCCCAACCCCTCCCACTGGGCCTGTTTTAGCATTCCCATGACCCCTTTTTTTTGGTATATCAAACCCCTTTTTGTTTTTGCTGTCCCCCTTTTAGTTTCCATATCCGTATGCCCCCCTTTGCATCCTCATGTTTCTCCATTGCCATCTCATGGGGCCACTACCATCCATTGCTGCCTCCCCCAATGAAATACCTTCTTCCTGGGTGATGCCAGGTTATGATTAACCTCTTTATCTGAGGGGTTTTGCTCTCCTCTTAAACAACCAACTGGAGGCCATCACGAGGTTCCTTGGGGAGGGGGAGTGTCTGCCTCTCCCCCTCTACCCAGCTGGCATGCGTGTGCCTTGTGCTCCCCTTGTCCCTTGTTAGCCACCCTCCCCCTGTACAGCCCACCACTCCCTTCCTTTTTTCCCTCTCCTACCACCCCTGCTCCTTTTCTCTCCCTTCCCCCTGGCTTCATGACCGTTACATGGTATGTGATTTCATGCTGTACGTCGCTATAGCATGCTTCCGCTCCTCCCATTACAGGGCCTCTCTCTGCTGGCCCTTTACTGCACTGCTCCCCTAGCTTCACCTGCTGTCTCTGAAAAACCATCAAAAACTCGTGCCTATGCTTCCAACAACCCCATCTTCATTACCCTGAAGCTCTGCCTTGATGCCATGGCTAAATAGCTTCTCCCCTACCCCTCCCGGAATCTGCTCGCCTCACGGCCTACCCCATGACGTGCACCATCACACCACTTGGCCGCCTGCATCGGTCCCACACCAGCTCTTTCTTTTGGGCCTCTCCCCACATCTATATCCTTTCTCCAAGCAAAACCGCACAGTGCCAGCTCCAATATTAGGCTTTTCCACTTCAGCTTATCATCGGTCTTATACCCCTTGCCGCGTCCTTGTGCCCTTCTTGTTTGTTCAGCATCCAGGCTCACCTGGTCTCCCCCCCCAGACCATGCTCTGCAGCTGCATTCCATGCAAGGCCACCACCGGCCAAACACCACCACAAAGTGTTCCCCCTTCTAGCCATGTGTTCAATGCTCCACCCAGGTTCAATCGCTCACTCTCCCCGCGACCCTGCCCTTCCGTCGCTTCCCTCACTCACCAAATGCCAGCCAAACACCACTGCTTGTTGCCCCACCCTTCCAGCCATGCGTCACAATGCTCTGCTCAGTTTAATCACTCACTCTCCCCAAGACCCTGCCCTACCTCGCTTTTCCTCACTAGGCCAACACCCCAGCCAAACATCACTGCATGCTGCTCATTCCCTTTTGATTATCTGGACCAATTCTCCCCAGCTAGCTTCAGGCACAGCTCTTCACAACCAGCTACCGCTCTTAGTGCTTCATTTCTGTCCTATATCATACCATACTATCGTAAATTACCACAAAAACACATTTTTTTTATTCTACTAGGATTGCATCCTGTCCTTCTGCTGTAAACAGCCTCTCTCCTACCACTGCTATACACCGACTTTTCATTAGTAAGCCAAGTAACCCCCCAAGCATTTTTTTTTAAAAAACATATCCAACCTTGTTCGTTTTTTTTTTTTTTTTGCTTACCTGTTTATCCTGGTGCACAAAACTCCACCAACAATATGCCAATCCGACGTGCTGTAGCTTCAGTAAAATCAAAACTCCAGCAAAAAGTGGCTGAGGCCCCCTTATGCTGTCCCTTAAGTACCTCCATTCTCCCCTTCCCTTCTTGTTACCTGCCCATTGTTCTGACCCTTATCCCCTCCTCTTCCTTCCTCCCTTCCCTCCTGAGCACAACCATCCTATGAAGGAGGGAAGGGGTGCACCAGGACAACATGGTCTGCCCCTTAAAGGGCAAACTCTATTAGCGGGGAGCAGGAACAAGAACAAGAAGGGGTGAGGGTGAGGCAGACCATCTTTATTATTGATTACCAGACTGAGAATGTTTATAATAACTGGGTTCCCCCTTTTCCCATAGGAAACTGTGGCATAATTTGCCATTGCAAAGGAGTGTTTATAATGGCAAACACATGCACAGCTTCCTTCACTCTGCGCATGCACCAGCCTCAGTTCATCGCCACTTGCCCTCTGCCACGAAAGTCAACCACCAGTGGAACCCTGCAGTAAGTTATTTTTAAACAAATGAGCTCATTTCCAGCACAAGGGGTAAAAAACAAACAAACATTTTAAATAATTTTAAAATGTGGGACATGACAAATGTGGGGACTGGCTGAAAACTAAACCAGAGCTCAGGTGCACCAGAACCTCTGATATTTTATATGATTGCTGTGGCAAAAAAGGGAAATCCAGCAATTATATCAAATAAAATATGGGGTGGTGTATGTAAACTCGAAGTTTACATACACCCTCAATATTAGACATTTTTCACAAACCCCTTGAGCTTTGCTCCCTGGGTTTCTGTAACATCTAACACCTCAGGGGTGTGTAAATTTCTTGTTACAGACACCACCTTATATTTTATTCTATATGTAATGTATAACGCAGAAATTGCTGCATGGCCAAGCAGAATGAAGAATGATGTCTTCACTATGATGGTGTTGCATATGCAAAAAGCAGTTCCTTTGCAGCACCATCTAGTTGTGAGTAGCTGTAAAGGAAAGGTATTACAGGTTTGAGAATTCCAAAGTCAAGATTATGTCAAGACAGATAAAACAGCAGCCATAGTTATTTCGTAAGTACTGTAGCAAGTTATAGCTCTCTGAACAGACACTGAGAAATGGGAAGCACAAATCTTTCAGTTTCACTACCTCTAAAAAGAAGCTAAAAATGTTTATGACAGCATGCCATTCATGGACTTCAGAAATCTTGGAACTTGTTTTCAGCTAAAGTTTATTCAGTGCCAGTTCTTTGAAATCTGCAAAATTATCTGTATATTCATGTATAAATGAAGGGTACCCAGCTATGCTTCTCACTGCACTGAGCCCTGAAGATCAGTACACAGCAGAAACAAGTCTAAGAGTGTTTATTGAAAATGAACTTCTTGAAGACAGTTGTCCTTATTGGCCTGCTAATTGCAGTCTATGTAGAGTACAGCGATGCAGGTAAGTCAGCTCATATAATTTTTGGATTAGTTACCTGAGGTGATAGAAGTGAGATGTTGCTGACCAGCTCTTTCCTTGCTGTGTGCTTACATTACCTTGATGCATTAATTCAGTTCCTTTATTACTGGAGTAACTTGTCTGTAGGTGACACAAAATTCTTTATATGCTGTCTTTTTTCCCCTTGCTGTGTCTGTAGAGTAGTTATGCAGGTAGGTCAGTTCCTTTGGTACTAGGCTAGTTTCCTGTAAGTACAGAAAGTAGGTATTGTATCCTGCTTGTTGCTGAGTGTGTAGAGTATGAAGACATACTGTTGATAAGTCAATTCTTTTAGTTCTTGGGTCAGGCACCTCTGGGAGACAGAACTTAGGTATATTGCTGGGATGCTTCCTGCTTTGTGTACAGTACATTAGTTTATTTATTTATTTACAAGATTTACCAGGAAGGCATACTGAGCAACATGCTCGATTCCAGATGCGACCTGGGGGGCTTGGACCCAGTATGTGTCAAAAATTACAGTGATTGACAATACATAGCATGAGACTTTGTACAATATGAAACAGATTTTGAGTAGAAGTACAATAGGGAATAGGTATGATGTAAAACTGCATGAGAAGCAGTACAGGAGTATACAGCCAGGTATACACTATTAGTTACAGTACATGAGAGGACATACGGTGGTTACTATTGGCTGCTCCTTGCTTTGTGTATAGTACATTAGTTACAGTACAGGAGGAGACATAACTTGGTTATTACAGGACTCTCCTTGCTCTGTGTGTACAGTACATTAGTTACATTGCCTGAGGGACAGCACTTATTTATTGCTGGCCTGCTCCTTACTCTGCTTACAGAACATTAGTTATCTGAGGCGGGGGAGAACTTTGTCATTGATATCTGCTCCTTGCTCTGTGTACTGTACATTAGTTGCTTGAGGGGACAGAATTCAGTTCACCTCTAAGGGTTTTCACACATTTTGCATGTAAGGAAAAACTGTTCTAATCAAAGTGCCCTTCATATAATGGCTACAACATTTGCATCAAGTACAGTAGCAGTGCCGCATAGGGGTTCGAGCAGAGAACAGCGAGGTTTGGATCCCACCACAGCTGTAGGCACTGACTATCACTATGAGTGACTAATACACCCTTCCTTAATTTACGTCTCTTACAAATAGTACTGTGGGTAGAAGCAGAACCCCACTGGGAACAGTATATGTCCATCAAATAATGTGTCAATGTGACAAAGTTGTTAGAGCAGAGAAGAGTGAGGTTTGAACCCAACCACAGCTGTTGGCACACTCTGTTATTTTATACCATTAATGTCCCTCCCTGCATTTAAAATGGGAGAAATAGGACACTCACAGAGTAGCAGTTCTGTGCACCTATAGTATGAATGCAAACAGTAAACCATAACACATAGTCTCACTCATGAATTCATGAAATAGTTCTAACAAATCCAACATGATAGTGCAGGTCACTGAACCAAATGAAGTTTTTGCTCTGTCTCTTTATGACAGGGCAGTATATTCACTCCATTGTACTTGGTGTCACACTCTGAAGATAATGTTGAATGATGTTGAAATGTTAGTACAGGCCCAACAGACGAGGCACTGGACGACTTGTTTATATCTGCCGGAGCACTTCCAAGTTTTTTTATTATTGTAGAGCTGTTGTCGGTTTGGAATATTTCCTCCTTTAGCAGATAGCATGAATGTTTGTACTTGCACTCAGCTATCTGCAATCCCATGTTGGAATTATTTGAAGTACTTCATGAATCCCTTGCTTTGCAGTTGAAGCCTATTTATAGCCTTGTGATGTGAGGTGAATCATTGAAAGTTGTATTCATAGCACTTTGCACTTTTGATCCTGAATAAAGTAAGACTGGCTTTATCAGCTTTTTTCAGCTGCCTTACCCTCTGCTTTGTTCTGATAGTGAGCTTAGCTCCACTGAGTGAAACAATCTGATGCTCCTCCCTGTGTTTCGGTTTCTCAAATATAGAAATGTGGGTAGAGGCAAGACCCCACGGTAAGCAAGAAGTTGCTTTTTATGTTTGCTTTTGCAGTTTGAGATTTTTAATGCAGACTAAAGGCAGATATTGTATTATCTATGAAATTGTTGAAACAGTACAGTCATTTCCAAGCTCAGATTATTATACATATAATTACAGGTTACATTTATTTATATTCTAACAAGAGGGAGCTTAATTCTCAATTGTACAAGAGTGTGACATAAAAATAAAATAATAGCACTATCTTCAGACTCGCTCTGCTGTCACTGTGTATCTACATCAGACAATGAAATCCTCTGCTAGTGACACTGCACTCTCTTGCTGTGGAAATGTTCAGCACTTCAGAAGTAGAGGATTTTAATGCCAAGTGTAGACAAGCAGTCAGAAAAGATGCAGACCAGCCAGCAGAGATCCTGCTTTATGTTAATGAGCACTGATAATATGAACAAGCCCTGTCAGCGGCAACATGGCTATGGAAAGCTTTTGAGATGCCTTCACCCATTATTTCCAATGAATTTGCACAATGCAGATCTTCTGAGTGGAAGTTTCAATTTGGTCTTCCTTTTACAGATTTTTATAATGTATTTTCCTAGGATATGCCTGCTGATTGCTATATGTTTAGCCTGGATAGTTCACAGAAAACATGGCATCTTATTTTCAGTGTGGCTGTACATCTACACAATATTATGCTGCGTTACATAAAATCCGAACAAGCTGAAAACAATATTTTACATCTGGACTAGGCTACCCTGAATAAATACATCATAAAGATGGTAAAAGCATGACCCCACTTAAAACAAGATGTTGCATGTAATCTGGGACATGCTGAATAAATACACTGCAAAAATGTATAAAATGAAGATCACAATGACACTGATATGTAGCATCTCCCCAATGCTATCCAGGATACAAAATATAGGATAAGAAATATTTAAAGAGCTAATGGTGCCAACACAGACAGACAGGAGAATAATACAAATTTAAAGTAGTAGTCAGTTGTAATTTTTTATTTCTGAAGTCTTTTGCTTTTTCCTTTTGCTCATCATAAAGTATTCTATTTGATAATATTGTGCTGAATGTGTGGAACAGCTCTTAGCCTAGCAGTTAACATAGCTTTCTCTACTGCCCCACACTACATCATCATCATTGTGATCTCACTGACTGTGGCATCACAGGTGAACAATTTGGCAGTCACTCACTTGCTGTTTCTAAGTAGCAGTGATGTCACAGTCATTGAGGTCACAATGCTGATGATACAGTCTGGGGCAGTAGAGTAAGATATGTCAGCTGCCAGACTAAGAGCTGTTCCACAAATCATACCTACTAACATCATGTAAGTAATCTTCTAATTAAACAAAGGGAAAAGAAAAAGTACCTCCGATATAAATGTAATGGCTGGCTGCTTTTAAAATCTGATAATAGGTTTAGGCAGTACACTAGCTCTTTAAAGGAAATCTACCATAAACTTAGATTCATTGTGTTCACTGACATAAACAAACAGTTTCTTTATTGTTTTATAACATATTAGATTGCAGTATTTATTTTGAATGTTGTGGCCATGAGGATGGTATACATTGTGTGTGTGTGTGTGTGTGTGTGTGTGTGTGTGTGTGTATTTGCTGTAACTCTATATATTGTTTCCCCAAAAAAGCATAATGAAAGCCTGGATAGTTCACAGAAGACCTGTCATGTGTCTGTGACAGCACTTATCAGATAGTGTCTTAAGAGGTTAAAAACACAGTCTAAATCTTTTTTAAATTTGTTACTGGGAAATGGTGACATTTATGAGGAATGAATCTTTCTTGAAAGACAATATTTGCCCAACTGAAGCTACTAGCAAGAAAATGTCTAAATGCTAAGTATTTAAATGTGCAAGTTGTTGCATTTCGAAGGGGGTAAACACATCTTCAATTTAATAGGCAACCAATATTTAACAAGCTGTTTCAGTTTCATAGTGGCCACCTGATAAGCAGCTTTAGTACTGTTTCCAGCATTCTAATCAGAAGGAAGGGAGTATTTTATTTCATTTTGTGATTTATAGTTTTTATAGGATACATTGAAATGTTCAAAAATGTGTTCCACATTCCTCCATTTCTCCAGCTACAGACAGTAAGATGGCTGCAGACTCTGCCAACAGCCATAAAAAGTACAGTCCGTATGCAGAAACAAATGCAATGTACATGTAATCAAAAATGTGCTTATACTTTATTTGAAGTGTCTGTATAAAATTCAGAGGTTATTTACATACTCTATGGGCTAGAAAATCTATGATTTTATGAATTGTTGTTACTATTATTTTTTTCTTCTCTAAACACAACAGGGCCTGTTGGTGTCCATGAGCCAGTCACCTGCTGCCTCAGCTACGTGAAGACTCCCATACATATCAATCCGCTACAGAATTTCTATAGGACTAGCAAAACATGTGAAAAAGATTCTGTGGTGTAAGTATCAATATGTCTTACTGCTTTTCTGTTTTTTGTTTCCTATTTTTCCTATTTTAATGTAATCTGAATTGTAGCTTCTCTGAATAAAAGCTGTGGGTCAAAACCAAAGTTCAAAAAGAACACACCCTCATTCAGAATTTGCAGGCTATGACTCCAGAAACTTTCTTTCCCCCTAGTTCAGGCCAGCTGCTCTGGTCTCAATCTCACTATGTCTGCGTGAGAGATCTGTGGTGGTTTAATCGGGATCCATTGTTTAGAGTAAAAGAGAGACAGGAGAGAGATCTGTGTAGACAAATTTTCCGTTCTGGTCCCAATGTTTTCAACTCCTGCTTCCTATGCTCTGCTGGATGAGTGGTCCACAAAAGCTGAGTTGCAACAGGAAAATCAATGAGGTTTCAACACTGATCCATGGTCAGTGAAGAAGAAGAATGGATAGCAGGATGAGCTGGGCAGCAGGACATCAGGAGAGTGATCTATGGCTGATACGGTATTGAACTGGCAGGAAATCAGGGATATTATAGTAGCTGGTAATTGTTGCAGTCTATGGAGGAGTATCACTAAATGGAGTAGTTAATAGAACAAAAGGGAGATTTTGATCTGAGATATAGTAATTGATGTAGGCTAATTGTAACCACAACCATATTTAAGCCACAGCCATTATAAGACAACAGCTGAAAATGTAAAAAATCAATACAATGTAGGCCTTTTAAATGGTGAAATATGTTAATTAATTTTATAAGTAATAAACCATGAGAGGGTGAGTAGAATAGGACTTTAGTGCGCACTCCAGAGGTTTAATAAGGCACAAGGCCAAAGGTCGAGGGTCCTTACAACCCAAGGAAGTGCATTAATCCTAAGGATGCTGACAGAATTAGAAAGTATAGGAATTTTGAACTGATATACTGTTTCAGTCTGCAGCCCTGCAAGGGTTAACATACTATGATGCAGACACTGGAAGGGTTTATTGCATTTACAAAATGTCTCTAAATAGGGTTTTGTTTTAAAGAAAACTGAGATTCAGTATCTCACTGCATGTTTTAGAGATTTCATATAGGTGACATCTGTTGGCCAACAAAATGTGTAGATTTCTTCTTATCATTTTGTGAAGCTAATTAATTCCTTGAGAGAATTGTGTGAACTATTTAGCCACGCAGTTCCATAGATAATGATCCCCATTGATTTAAGACTAAGTGGGTACTGTATTTATAGAGGGGCACATATCCACAGTACATTTTTGTCTATCACTATATGCAATGTGTGGGTATAAATGCTGGAGAGTGCCCAAGTCAAGCTATATATCACCTGGATATGTTAGCAATTATGTTATACTTAGAAGTATTTAGTTCCCTTGTGTTATGTCCACTATATCTGAATTTTTCTTGTAGTGCTTCATGCACTCAGTAATATGGAGAAAGCATTTCTTACAGTAATTCTTCCTGGCAAACAGAGCAGTAAGTCACAAACTGTGTCAGTACTGGAAACCCATGCAATGTAGAATGGATGTAGTATTGGTCATTTTTTTGTTTACAATCACAAACATTAGTGCTGGGATACAGAGAAGTCATTTTTATTCCTTTTTAAAGTATGTAGTGCATTTACCATAACTTGGCAATGTGTATGAAGTATTGTATACAGGTTTCTGAAGTAGGATCTATGTCTTATAAAGTAGCAAACATATTTATTAAGCAGTACATACACTTTGTTACATAGAAAATAAAATATTAGGTTGTATGTGTAAGATGTATCAAATGTTTTATTAAATAACATGTTTTCAGTAGTGAATATGTATTATTAAGTAGTATGTTTTATTAAGCAGACAAATGTTTGATATATAATAATATATTTCACAATATTAAAGGGGCACTGCCAACCCTTTTTGCATCATATTATTTCTAGTGGAAATCAACATTTTGTGATTACTTAATTTTCTAAAATTAATTGATGTTGTGGGTTGCCTCATCTATTTCCTTTTTTAGTAGAACTGAAATGTGTGCTAGTAGTATAGAGATATTGAATCTTGTTTTGTTTCAAGTCCTTGGTCTAATGTTATTTTGGGATGTGCAAAATAAAAATTCCACCACTGTCATTTTCATAAAATTTCAGAATGCTGTTTTGCAATGTTTATAGAAATTTCAACTTAGAATGGTCAAACCATTATATAAAATGCAGATGAATTGTATTAAACTTCAGATAGACATTTCACAGAACTGACCACAGTACTGCAACGGAGTTACATGTATTGTGAATAAATGTGTTGAACAGTTGAATGGAATTCCTCTGAACTGTCATTCTACAGTTCATGTGTAATATTCTGCAACTCATTCAGAAAAGTTCATGGAATAGTGCAAAAATTCACTAAACACATCCATAAGATTCAGATTTTGCCAAAGCAGGCATTTTTGAAAATTTTGTGACATTTCATGAAATGTTCACAAATTCAGAATTTACAGATTTTGCCCAGATGCACTCTTATTGGATTCTTCCTGAACATTAGGGATAACCCCAAACAGTACAGCCACTCATGATGTGATAGTCCCCCCTTCGCCACAACTGCATCTTGCATTGTTGTGTTGTGTTGTGTTGGGTGTGTTCCCAAATCCAGAAAAGATGCTGTGAGAGTTGCTCAAGGAATGTAAACAAATACATTTTTGTCTGGTAATACCATTATTGCTGGCTGGCTGTTTTTTATTTGTAAGAAGAAAAACAGAATCTGAATCCAACTACCAGCTACATCAACAATGTCTACAGAATGTGAGGAACAATAAATTAGTTTTTTTAAGCTAGAACAATTTGAGGCCTAAGGATGTTGACAGTATAGTACATATCTTTTAGGCAGTAAATATGTGTATTAAATAGTGGATATATTGTACTATGTTGCATATATATATATATATATATATATATATATATAATTAATTAATTAGTAAGTAATACAAAGAAGTATATATGTTGTACTGAGTAGCAGATATGTTTAATAAAGTAATAGACACGTTATTATTTTTATATATTGCTAATTACATAGTAAATATGTCTATTAAGTAGGCAGCATGTTTTATTAAGTAGTAAATATGTTTAAGTAGTGATTAGTTTTAGTAAGTAGTAAATATGTTTATTAAGACAATAACCATATAACCATGTTCCAATTTTGAGTGGTTTAATTACAAATGGATGCAAAGTTTACTAAAAAGCAAATAATAGTACACATCTATGTCAATGATTTGTAAATCTCTTGGACAGCAGTAAAAAGTCTACTTGATATGAAAAAGATTGTTAAGAAAAATAAATAAAACTTTTGAAAGTGCCCCCCCCCCACGTACTCAGACAGTGACATGCATGAGAGTGGGGTCATTGTTCTATAACTGTGATATGTGTAACAAGGGAGAAAAAAAATTCTGGATTATGTACAATCTGTTCTCACAAATGGTGTAAGTTATTTGTACTGTATATTGCCTTATAAATCTACAAATTACCAGCACATTCAGTTTCTCATGGTGTGAAGTAAGTCTATGATTGGTTCATACCATATTCATCAGTTATAACTACAGTATTGTGTGTCTCACTAGGAGTCTGTGAGTTCCTACCTGCAATTGTTGCTATAGTGGGAAGGTTAATTTAATTTTTTTTTCATTTTGATCCTTTAAGGTTGTCAGTGATGAAAATGAAACAGACACCATACATACTTTTCAAAATCATGAGAATACTGTATGAACACAAACATGAGAGATTGCTTCTACATTTAGAAGAGGGACTTTAGAGAAAATACCTCACCTTAATTGATAATCACTAAAGCTGGAGTCCCCAAAATATTTCTTCATCTGTGATTCTTTCCGAATTATGCAAATTTATGAAACCACCCAAGGCAGAGTCCTCAGAATGTTTCTTCACCTGTGATTTTTTTTCCCAGTTATAAAAATATGTGATGTAATCCCCCCTGTTTCTTGTGTCTCTTGCAGGTTTGTAGGTAACAATGGAAAAGAGATCTGTGCTGACCCACAGCTGAGATGGGTGAGAAACACTATGCAAAAGTTACTGGAAAAGCAG
Organism: Neoceratodus forsteri; assembly: GCA_016271365.2. Taxonomy (NCBI): domain Eukaryota; kingdom Metazoa; phylum Chordata; order Ceratodontiformes; family Ceratodontidae; genus Neoceratodus; species Neoceratodus forsteri. The sequence goes on from CM057458.1 coordinate 1,094,112,121, forward strand.
AAGGAACATTAAAGGGAGCAGAAGAACAAATCAGCAAGCAAGCTTCTCACTGTTTCTATTCTATATGCAACAATGGTCCTTTGAAGATGTGAATGCAAAGTACTTCCTATGCAATTGTTTATACTATGTAGCACATTTTAAATTATATTATTTATTTAAATAACTATTTAATAAAGCAGATTTGCATGGATTTTATAGTATTATGGGAATTCTGATTTACTGATCTCCACATATGGCAATGTTTATATAATTTCAGTCAGTGCGGAATACACAGTTAGTACTTTGCATTAGAGAATGATACAGCAGCTCTTACTTCCTCTGTAACACAATTTATTGCAATAAAATTCCTGACAAAAAGTAGCTAGACCCCGGCTCCTGCTGGCAATGTATGTCATGAAGACAATCAAGATGGTTCCGCTACAGAACACAATTTCCTACCTTTGAAGATTTAGAAGCCCAAACAGAAGTTTGATAATGTCTTATCTTAACATCATCTTCACCCATTAGTGACCAAATATGAGTAATAACATTGACATTTCTGCACTAAATGCTTAAAGAAAATCTGACATTACTTGTAAAACTTTGACAGGATCTAACTTGATAATTATGATGTCACTTTATGACATATCACCAGGGCAGATGAAGTCGTAGTGACAGGAATCTTGTTTTCATGCAAATTTTGTAAGTAACTGTATATGAGGGAAAGTGTTATAGTAACACCATAACTGTCTTAGGAGTCCCCATTCCCTCCTCCTGGATAAAGTCATACAACACAGGTCTTGGAGAAATGGCAGCAGTCACACATTTATTAAGTAGATTTAAACAATGTTATTGTGGCATGCACTGCTGGGAGATCTCATCGGTCACTTCAGGACTCTGTGCCTCTTTCAGAGAAGGACCTTTCCCTTCTGCAGACAGAGAATTATGTCTCTGAGTTGGTACCTAGATATCAGAAATGGGAATTTTAGTGCCCAGGTGGCAAGCGAGCACCCCATGTGTTTGTGCTGCACCCACAAGCAAGTCCAATGAGTTTAGATCATGGCTGTTTTCAAATGGGGACTAGGCCTTGCAGACCCACAGATCTAATGCCAACTAGGGAAGATGAGTCCTTCAGAAGAATTTAACTCATTCCCCTTTTCCTCTTGTGCCATCACACTGGTGACTCTAAGCTGCCATGTTACAATGACTGTGACAGTTTGTTATCTGAGCTAACCTACTTTGATTAACCCATATGGAGGTGGCAAAAAAAGAAAAAAAAATCATCTGAGGGAAAACCAGGAAAACTCCTAGTGTAGTCACCCATAGAAGGACAAAGGGATCCTTGCTGTACCCTTGCCACAAAGAACCCTGCTGTTTTTTGTTTTTTTTTATCCTTTTTCTCCCCTTGGCCAAGTCTGCCTACCTTGATGTCCTGGCACCCCTTCAGTCTTCAGGCCGCCATCTTGGAGATCCTCCTCCAGCTCCCACTCAGGTTTTGCGGCTGCTACCCCTGTAGCTTGACCCCTGTGGCTGGGCAGCAGAGAGTACCCCCTTGCTCTGCCACTGACAGGATCCAGTAATGTGCCACGCACCTTCAGAGCCAAAATGGTTCTCCCCCCCCCAAGACAGCCATCAAGCTGCTGCGACTGGAGCCATTTTTTCCACTTTTCTATCCAGAACATGAATCTGAAGCGTGCAATGACACCAATGAAGAGGGGCGCATACGCATCCTCACACGGTCTCTCCTGGCATCATGCCCTAAACCCACCCCTTGCATGCAATGCCAATGAACCGATCCCCAAGTCTCTGCCAGAGGTTGCTAATGTGCCGACAGCTGGGGTTCCCCCCTCCCCAGAGAGGGAAAGCAGTCCATGGATGCTCAATCCCACTCTGTCCCCTCTGACCCCTGGCAGCCTGAGTTCGTTCCCGAACCCCGGTCACCAGCATGGAATGAGGTGTGGTGTCCAGCGCCTCAACCCTCAGTGCCACCGGGCCAACAGCCCGAACCCTGCTGTTTTTAGTGCAGGTAGGAGGAAAATCTGAATAGGGTGGGAAAAGTGAGGGGACCTGCATGCTTCAGTTCTATTTAACCCCTCATTCTCCACTCCCTCCAGATGTCTCTCACCCTGTAAGAGGCCTTTTTGATGCCTTCTCTGGGGGTGGTGCCAGAGCTAAGCTTCCACCCCTCTTGGGCATAACCCTGCTTGCCTGTCTAAGGCCAGGTTACAGTGGATGGGTCAGAGACAATGGGACATGTGCTGCAGTTCTTTGTTAGACTTTTTAACAGATGAGTAGTTACTTCTACAGTGTGTTAAACATTGATTTCTGGCCACTTGTAACTCAACCCCTTCACAAAAGTGGGAGCAAGGCAGAAGCAGGAAACTACAGACCTGTTAGTTTAACCTCAGTGGTAGGGAAAATGATGGAATCACTTCTGAAGGAAAAAATTGTCAATTATCTAGAGGCCAGAGGGGCACAGGACCCAAGGCAGCATGGATTCACAGTGGGAAGGTCATGTCAGACGAATCTGATAGATTTCTTTGACTGGGTGACCAAAGTAGTAGATCAGGGAGGGTTGTGGACATGGCCTACCTAAATTTAGAGGCATTTGACACAGTCCCACAAAGATTAATATAAGATTAGCCAGCCTGGGAGCGGGTCCCAAGATGACAGCCTGGGTAAAGAATTGGCTGGAGAATAGGACACAGAGAGTAATAGTAAATGGAGTCCACTCAGAAGAAAGGGGGTTACTACTGGGGTGCCGCTGAGGTTCAGTATTAGGACCAGTCCTCTTCAATGTCTTTATAAGCGACATTGCAGAAGGACTGGAAGGAAAAGTATGTCTTTGCAGATGACACAAGATCTGCAACAGAGTTGATGCACAAGGTGGGGTGGAAAGGATGAGAAGGGACTTGGCAAGGTTAGAGGAATGGTCAAATGTATGGCAGCTTAGATTCAATGCTAAGAAGTGCAAGGTAATGCACCTGGGAAACAAAAACCCAGGGAAGAGTACACAATGGGGGTGAGATACTAACAACAACAAAAATGGAAAGGGACCTGGGGTAGTCATATCAGATGACCTAAAGGTGGGCAAGCAATGTGAGAGGGCAGTAAGAAGGGCTGGGGGGATACTGGGATGCATAGGGAGAGGCATCACCAGTAGAAAACAGGAAGTTATTATCCCTCTGTACAGACAGCTGGTCAGACCCCATCTGGAGTATTGCTTGCAGTTCTGGAGACCAATCTCCATAAAGACATAGACTGGATGGAAGCTGTCCAGAGGAGGCAACTAAAATGATGCAGGGTCTGCACTGGAAGACATATGAAGAGAGACTTAAGGAGCTTAATATGTAGCCTCGAGGAAAGGAGGAGAGGGGACATGATAGAAACTTTCAAGTACCTCAAGGGAATCAACAAAGTCCAAGAGGGTAGCATCTTTCAAAACAAGAGGTGTGCAAGAACAAGGGGGCACAATTTGAAGATAAAGGGGGGTCAGCTCAGAGGTAATTTAAGGAAGTATTTTTTCACAGAGAGGGTTGTGGATGCATGGAACGGCCTTCTGGAGGAGGTTGTGGAGTCAAAAACAGTGGTGGAATTCAAGCATGCATAGGACAGTCATAAGGCAATTCTATGGGGTGGGGGCAGAAAGAAGTAGGCTGCTGGTTATCTAGGATCTGCAGCTTATCCATTAGGTAGGGAAATGGGCAGACTGGGTGGGCCAAGCGGTCCTTATCTGCCGTCAAATTCTATGTTTCTATGTATCTATGTTAACCATTCTGGGACTGAGGATCCTGAAAATTGGAAAGCATATGCTTACTGGTAGAATCTGCTCAACAACTGAATTTGATGAAAATCTTTGTGGTTTTTATGTAGACACAGAGCACAAAAAATACAAATATATTCCCTTTTTCATTTCTTCTGTGTACAAAAGAAAACATGGCGCCAATGATCTTCCTTCTTGATTATATTGTTGTTTTACTGTTAATGTATTGTTGCTTGATTTTGCTTTTAAATTGTTAGGCACCTTAGTTTTGGATAAGGCGCCATATAAATAACATTTATTATTATTTTTATTATTATTATTATGTTAAAACTGAAACTTTCAGGTTTATTAGAGTATGACCCAGAACATTGTCTTTGTGAGGGTTGGAAATTAGAATGTTTTAGTTCTTAAAATACAAATGTTTTACTGTCCATTATAGGCACATGAATGGAAGCCAGTTTTCCCGTCAAAAATTAAGCTATTTTTCAACACAACATGCAAATGAGAAAAGAAAAAAAAATATGGGCTTGATATTCAAATGTTTGCCCAGGTGCAAATCCTGGTTTGTGCATGCAAACCAGGCTTTGGGCCAATTTCCCATATTCAAAAGCCTGGCTTACATGCACAAATTGTGGGGGGAAGCACAATGGAAATGTCAGGGTCCTGAATATTGCTGTAGTCCAATATCCAAAGTATTTGCACCATACAAGGGCATGTTGTGTGGTTCTCTTATACAGAACAAATACCACAGTCCTTCCCACACAGACACCCATGCCTGATTTCCCTGCACAATGTTCCTATCATGTAGTGGTCCCTTCCCTAAACCACATCCATGCTCAATGTAACAGAACAATTACCCTAGTGTGCATTGGTCCCTCCCCCTATCTGCACCCATTCCCATTGTCCACAGTCAATATCCCTGGTGTCTAGTGGTCCCTTTCCCCACCCACACCCATACCCATACCCAATGTCCACACACAATGTCCTAGTGTCTAGCAGTCCCTCCTGCCACCTCCATCCATGACCAATGTAACAGTGTCTAGTGGACCGCCCACCCAATGCCCTGCCCAATTAATAAAAGAAGATTGTACCTGGTGTCTAGTGGTCTCACCCCAGACCGATCCTTGTACTGGTGAAAGCTCACCCCAGTTTGACAACCCCACCCCCAGCAATAGTCAGCCCAAAAAAAACATAGCTCCAGTCCTGTTCCTGAATGGTGATATTCTGAAACCTCCCTCAGCCTATGTCTCATGTGTGTCTATTGGCCCTCCTCCCTCCCTCACTCAGCACTGAGACCCCCCATCACCCTTACCTTCATTTCAGTGTCACAGAGAAGCAATGATGAATGACACAGCCCTCCATATACCACCTTGGCCACCTGCTGTCTGACAAAAGCAGGGAATGTGCTGATTATTTGACCTATAAATAAGCAGTGAGCTCACTGCTTCTGTCAGACAGTGGGCAGCTGAAGTGGTGTGTGAATGGCTGTGTTGCTCACTATCACTTCACCACAACACTGAGATTCAGGTAAGGGTGACTATGGGGAGTATGTTCTTGGTGCTGCCAGAGGGAAGACGGCCATTTGACACCAACCAGATACAGGCTGGGGGGTTCAGAATATCACTGTTCTGGAACAGGGCCAGAGAGGTGTTGTTTGGGGGGGTATTACCTGCCACAGATATCACACATGTTAGTGACAGATCAGTGATCACCAGGGGGTAGGTTGGTCAAACCAGTGTGGCCTTTCATTAGTATGAGGATGGAGACTGGATGAGGGTAGCAGCTACTAGACACAAGGGGGACTCTTCTTTTATTATACAGGCAGAGCATCAGTTGGTGGGGAGAACTGGACACCAGGAAAACTTTATATGAATATCAGGCCATGGGTGCAGGTGGGGGAGGGACCACTGGACACCAGTGTGTTGGGGGAGCACTAGCTCCGGGGATAACTACACGTCTGGGACTGGGAAATTGAGGGGACAGTGTTGCACTAGATTGCCTGGCTACCCATGCAAAGTAGCACATAATGGACATGAAAATGGCCCATTAATACTTTGCATGCCCAATAGGATCATTTGCATGGGTCACTCTGAATATTGCAAATTGCATCTAGGCACAATCCATTATGGTGACATACTTCAGTAGTCATGGCAGGGCAGTGCTAAGTGACTTAGTGCTGGGCCAATATGGCCCTATATTCAGCTGAATAGTGCCAGTGTGCTATTCAATTGCATATGCCATCTTTGTGCAGCAGGGTATCACAAAGCAGAGTGCAAATTTCTGGGCTCCGCTTTGGGCGATTTTTAATATCGGGCTCCATGACTTTATTTGACTTTGTCATTGTTAGTGTACATACTGTAGCTACAACCAAAAAAAATCACAATGATTTTTTCAGTAGTTGGATTGAAAACTGCTCTGTATCTACTGTACTATAATCCTAGTAGACTCAATGGACCACTGGTTTCTTTCTGCCACCAGAATATATTTTTCTATGTATAGGAAAAAATCAAGACCACTGACGCTATCCAGTGGCCATTCTGTTACCCTTCCCCCCTTGTTTTCATCACAGGGTATGCAACTCATATGTTGACATAATTCAATTTAATATTTAAAAAAACAAATTATTAAAATAACAGCAGTCTTTGCTGTCTTAGTAGACCCTCCTCCCTTTCTGAAACAGGATGCTCAGTTCCAGGGTTGAAGTCCATTCCTTATGTGGCCACCTGGAGCTCATTGGAATGGATGTGTTCTCCACTGTCCAACACTATGAGACTGTTACATGAGGCCCCTGCACCCTGATTGATACCCCAGAGGTACACCACAGACAACTAGCATTTAGGTATGTTATACTAACATATAGGGCTATGGACATCTAGTGTACAAGAGTAGATGTTTGAATATGTACGTATATGATTGCTATACACTTTACTTTCTAATACATATATGTATTTCTTGTTTGCAAGATGTTAGGACACGTGTGTCCTTGTAGTGTTATGATATATGAGTTGGCATTGCCATCTTCTAATGATTTGGGCCCTGGTTACCTATCTGATCTCCTGGTACCGTCCACTTCTGTCCGAGATCTCCGCTCCTCTAGTGGTGGCCTCCTTAAAGTTCTGAGAGCAAGGTTGAAATCAGCAGGGGATCGATCATTTGGAGTTGCTGCTCCAGCTTTCTGGAACTCATTGCTGTTTGAAGTGAGAGAGACCCCCACTACAGAGGCCTTTAAGAGTCGTCTGAAGACCTTTTTATTCATGCAGGCTTTTGGTGATAAAGTTTTTATGCGTATTATATTGTAATGTAATATATATGGTATGACATACTGTACAGATTTTGTGCAGCACCCAGAGCCTTCGGGATTGGGCGTCTTTTTAAATAAATTTGATTTGAATTTGATTTGATTTGTATTATTACATGGCTTTGTACACAAACTGTACTTTCATTTTTCACACAAAGTGATGACTATAACAAAATTGTATAATGTTATCTAGGACTGTGGAGCCCCCTCTAATTTGGTCAATAAGGCTCATCTCTGTAACTAGAAATGTTTCCATCTTACAGTACCCACGGTAATGATCTTAAGTATATAATGTGAGACATTACGTCTTCTACCTCAGAGACCTCTGAGATTTCTATGCTCCTAGAGAGGTATAGGGAACACATAGCATTGGATCCCAGTTCCTAATGGTAAGAACTGCTTAGGGCAACTGTGATTTTTCCTTGGGTAGTAATAAACATGCAACTTGTTTGTGACTTCTTTGTATCTCTATCATTGCCAAGAATCTGAGGCAGATGGTTTAGATTGCCTGATAAATGGCAACCGTGTGCAGGTGATTTTGGAGTTTGCAAGGTTCTCACTTGTTGCGAATAACTTTTTTCCTTCCCAACGGGGACTGTAGGTGTGCACACCCACATCACCGCTCCCATTTTACAGTACTCCGTAACTACTTGCAAAGTCTGGCTGCTTACTGGGTGTGGTCGATGCCGACTCACTATACCCCACCGGCAGGTTTGAATTACAAACTTATGAGAGCACAGTAGCCCGCATGTTTATAAGTGCACCTGTTGTGAATAGATACACAATACGGAGCCTCTTTTTACAGATTGATTTTATGTTCCTTCCCACTACCGGTACAAATGGCCACTGTATCAAATATTTGCTCATGCTTGAGACTCAATGTCTCAAACTTCCTTGCTTCCCATGGAGGACAGGCTGATTTCAAGCTGGACGCAAGTCAATCCAACAACCCCGTATTGGGGATTTCAAACCAGTACAAACAGCCAGAAAGCGTGAGGTTAAAGGGCTGTTGGTCACAGCTCTCTATGCTGCTTTGGAAGCCAACTAATTAAGGTTTCGAACACTTGAACTGCAGATCTCATCCCTTAAGCAAGAGATGGGCCTACAGGGTACTGAAAGTTTGAAATGTGAGCAGGATTTCGAGTCTGCTCTCCAGACCCTGTGAAATGAAAAGGATTCACTTTTGCACTGTTCTGTTCAGGAAAATGAGCAGGAACTTGATATGTTGAAGCAGGAATGTGAAAGTTTGAGACAGGATAAGCAGAACTAATAATCAGATCCATGATGAGTTGGAAGAGCTCCACAACAAGATAAACCAGGTATGTAATGACTTAGGAATTGCTGTTAGGGACAATTGCTCATTGAGCGCTGTGTATAGAGTGTTACAGAAACAGTTACAGGAAGGTGTGAAGCAGAATGTTGCAAAAGTTAGTCAAGATGAAAGTGAATCCAAGATGGTGAAACTGTGCCATCAGTGAGAGGTTCTGGCTGGTCATGTCTAGAGATACAGCAAATTTAAATTCTGCTGGTGAAGTGTCCTCGAAGTGGGCACTTCACGTTTTCCACTCTGCTATGCAGAGTGAGCAATGCAAAGTGCTCAGTCCGCCTTGTCATTACCACTTCATGTTAAGGTGGAATGACAACACGAAGTGAGGCGAAGTTGTTGTTTTCAATAGACTTCGCCATGCTCTTTATCCATAGCAAGGCAGCAAAAGGAAGGAAGTGAGTCATACAAGCAGACACTTTCACTTTCTCCTGTGCAGACGGAGAGTGTTGCTTTGTTACTGCTGAGACTTGGAGATCAGAGCGAGGAGGCGATTTAAACTTTGATTTAGACCCAACAGCTTTTTTATAAGTTACATTTTTTTCTTTTCTGTACTCTTTTTTTACTTTATGTGTTCTTTCTGTAAATGTATTTTTCTTACCTTTGTAAGTAGTTAGTTGTTTGTCTTTGTTTGTGGGACTACGTGTGTGTGTATTGTGTGACAGTGTGAGTAGTCATTGCTCAGACTGAGGGAGCGCAGTAGGAGGGATGGACCAGGGTCAGGGTCTGAGGGAATGTCTGGGGAGGGGGCAGCTCTAGGAGAGTGTGGTACTAGTAGGTGTCATACCATGCGGATGCATGGTGAGCATAGCCACTGGTTCCTGTTGGACCAATCGAAAATTCTGAGTGTCCCCCCCCCAGAAGAAGGACCAGCATCACTTCCTGACTCTGTGGCAGTTGAACCACCACCACCACCATGTCCAGCACCAGCTCCAGCACCAGGTCCTCTGGAGCAGGATGTGTCTGTGCCCCTGGGCCCAGGTATGGATCCCAACCCTGCTGAGCACCATGACCAGCCAGCTGCCAGTTCATCTAGCCCTCACCTGCCTGTGCCTGGTCCTCCCCGCACCTCCATTATTTGGCATTTTTTGACTGTGTTGGGGAGGACATCAGTGTGGTCAGGTGCTGCCTATGTGAGATGGAGGTGCACCATGGCTCCCGGGAGACTCACCTGGAGACTGGGGCCAGCGCACCCATATGCTCAATAACCACCAGTTGGAGTGGCAGGCTGCCACAGAATGGGCCATGCCTGCACCTGCTGGCCCTTCCGTGGCAGAGGGTGCAGCTGTGCATGGCAGCAGCCCTAGGAAGAGGAGGGCAAGAGCAGCACCTGCTGCTCCACCAGCACCAAAACCAACACCACAACCAGCAGGTCAGCTTGTAGAACATGTGGATCCCCAGAGAACTGTATGTAATGCAGGCTGACTTGGCAGTTCTCTGGAGTGCTGTAGAGGAGAACAATGAGAGGTGGAGTGGTGTCGAGCAGCGGTTGGATCGCATAGAGAGACGTTAGTTGCAAATTATGTCCATGCTGGAACTGCTGCTGGATCACCACGGGATGCCACATTAGTTTTTTTTTCCTCACACCATGTGCCCCCCACACCTTCCTTGCTGTGTTATAAAATGTATTCCTCCACCATCCCCGACCCTTGTATGCCCTTTTTTGTTGTCTTCCGTATGCGTGACAGTTTGTATTCTGAATAGTGCAAGTATACTGTGCTAAACTGCATGTGTGCAGTCAGTCTTCTTTCCAGTCTGTGTATGTACTGCAGACACTGTCCAACTCCCTGACTTAAAAACACTTATTAATGAGTACAATGATGGGATGGTAAAGCCTGGAGAGATACTACAAAAAAGGCTTACAATACATCCAAGTAACTAGTATAAACAAGCATTTGTCAATGACGAATGTTGGTTGCCTTGGTCCGTTGAGCTCGCTCACTGGTCCTGTATCACTCACTCATTCTATTTCTCCCAGTGCTGCAGGCTGATCTTTTTGTACTGGACTCCTGCCTGCGATGGTATGGTTTTCTGCCCGCAACAGAAATCTGCAGCTGTCCCGACCGATCTGTTGAGGTGGGTCACTCCCCCTCTCTCACTCACTCATTCTGTTTCTTCTGGCGCTGTAGGCTGCCCTTTTGTACTGGGCTCCTGCCTCTGTTGGTGGCTTCTTCTGCCAACAAAGAAATCTGCAGCAGTCCTGACACAGGTCCATTGAGCTAGCTCACTTCCCCTCTCTCGCTCATTCCGTTTCTGCTGGCGCTGCAGGCTGGCCTTTTGTACTGGGCTCCTGCCTGCATTGACACTTTTTTCTGCCCACAAAGCAATGCGTAGCAGTCACAATAGAGGTCTGTTGAGCTCACTCACTCCCCCTCTCTCACTCGCTCATTATGTTTCTCCTGGTGCTGCTGGCTGCCCTTTTGTACTGGGCTTCTGCCTGTATTGGCACCTTTTTCTGCCCACAAAGAAATCTGCAGCTGTCCTGACAGAGCTCCATTGAGGTCGCTTTCTCCGCCTGTCTCACTCATTCATTCTGTTTCTCCTGGTGCTGCAGACTGCTCTTTTTTACTGGGCTTCTGCCTGCATTGGCACATTTTGCTGCCCACAAAAAAATCTGCAGCTGTCCCAACAGAGGTCCGTTGAGGTGGGTCACTCCCCCCTCTCTCACTGGCTCATTCCATTTCTGGTGGCGCTGCAGGCTGCCCTTTTGTACTGGGCTCCTGCCTCTGTTGGTGGCTTTTTCTGCCCACAAAGAAATCTGAAGCAGTACTGACAGGTCCGTTGAGGTAGCTCACTCCCCCTCTCTCACTCATTTGTTCCGTTTCTGCCTGCACTGCAGGCTGGCCTTTTGTATTGGGCTCCTGCCTGCATTGCTGCCTTTTTCTGCCCACAAAGAAATCCACAGCAGTTATGATAGAGCTCCGTTGAGCTCGCTCACTCCCCCTCTCTCACTCGCTTGTTGTGTTTCTTGTGGTGCTGCAGGCTGCCTTTTTGTACTGGGTTTCTGCCTGCATTGGCACCTTTTTCTGCTCACAAAGAAATCTTCAGCTGTCCCGACAGAGCTATGGTGAGGTCGCTCACTCCGCCTGTCTCACTCACTTATTCTGTTTCTCCTGGTGCTGCAGACTGCCATTTTGTAGTGGTCTCCTGCCTCTGTCGATGCCTTTTTCTGCCCACAAAGACATGTGCAGCATTCCCAATGCAGTTCTGTTGAGGTCATTCACTCCCCCTCTCTCACTCGCTTGTTTTGTTTCTGCTGGGGCTGCAGGTTGGCCTTTTGTACTGGGCTCCTGCCTACATTGCCGACTTTTCCTGCCCACTAAGAAATCTGTAGCAGTCACAATAGACATCCATTGAGCTCGCTCACTCCCCCTCTCTCACTCACTTGTTCTGTTTCTCCCAGCGCTGCAGGCTGCCTTTTGTACTGGGCTCCTGTCTGTGTTAGCACCTTTTCCTGCCCACAAAGAAATCTGCAGCTGTCCTGACAGAGCTCCATTGAGGTCTCGCTCTCTCTCTGTCTCACTCACTCATTCTGTTTCCTGCTTTTGCAGGCTGCCCCTTTGTGGGCTTCTGCCTCTGTTAGCATTTTTTCTGCCACAAAAGAAATCTGCGGCAGTCAGACAAACTCCGTTAGCCTCCTCAGTCCCCCTGTCTCACTCGCTCATTCTGTTTCTGCTGGCACTCCAGGCTGCCCTTTAGTATTGGGCCCCTGCCTGCATTGCCACCCTTTTCTGCCGATAAAGAAATCTGCAGCAATCATGATACAGCTCTGATGAGCTCACTCACTCACTGCCCCTTTCTCACTCATTCATTCTGTTTCTCCCACCGCTGCAGGCTGCCCTTTTGTACTGGGCCCCTGCATGCATTGCTGCCTGTTTCTGCCCACAAAGATATCCGCAGCAGTCCCAACAGTGCTCCATTGAACTCACTCACTCCTCCTCCTTCACTCACTCATTCTGTGTCTCCCACTGCTGCAGGCTGCCCTTTTGTACTGGGTTCCTGCCTGCATTGCCACCTTTTCCTGCCCATAAAGAACTATGCAGCAGTCATGATAAACCTCTGTTGAGCTTGCTCACTCCCCCTCTCTCACTCGCTCATTCTATTTCTCCCGCTGCTGTAGGCTACCCTTTTGTGCTGGGCTCCTGCCTGCATTGGCACCTTTTCCTGCCCACAAAGAAATCCACAGCTGTCCTGACAGAGCTCTGTTGAGGTCGCTCACTCCCCCTCTCTCCCTCACTCATTCTATTTCTCCTGGCTCTGCAGGCTGCTCATTTGTACTGGGCTCCTGCCTCTGTCGGCATCTTTTTCTGCCCACAAAGAAGTCTGCAGCAGTCCCGACAGAGCTCCGTTGGCCTCACTCACTCCCCCTGTCTCACTCACTCGTTCTGTTTCTGTCAGCGCTGCAGGCTGCCCTTCTGTACTGGGCTCCTGCCTGCGTTGCCACCCTTTTCTGCCCACAAAGAAATCTACAGCAGTCATGATAAAGCTCTGTTAAGCTTGCTCACTCCTCCTTTGTCACTCGCTCATTCTGTTTCTCTCACCGCTGCAGGCTGTCCTTTTGTACTCAGCCCCTGCATGCATTGCTGCCTTTTCTGCCCGCAAAGAAATCTGCAGCAGTCCCAACAGAGCTCCATTGAGTTCATTCACTCCCCCTCCCTCCCTCGCTCATTCTGTGTCTCCCGGTGCTACAGGCTGCCCTTTTGTACTGGGCTCCTGCCTGCATTGTCACCTTTTCCTGCCCACAAAGAAATCCGCAGCAGTCCTGACAAAGCTCAGTTAAGCTCAGTCACTCCCCCCCACTCGCTCGATGCTAATCTGTCCCAAATACTGATTTCCGACAGCGACTGCAGTATTCTGCACCGGAAGTGTGGAAACACATTTCGGCCAGGATGAAATGACAGCTGTACTGTTCATAATGAGGTGTGAACAAATGCCAGTGTTGAAAATCTGGCATGAAAATATTACTAATTTGCAATCTTACAAAGGTGCTTGGAACCTGGACAACACACGTTCGTAACACAGTCATTTTATGGAGTTTCATCACAAAATTTTCAACATAGGCATTTTAGGACTTCTGCTCATGAACAGTGTCAAAACACTGATTTCCCACAGCGATCAGTGCCATTGTGCTACCTGAAGAGCGAAAACACATTTCAGCCAGGATGCTAAAAATGACAGTTGCACTGTTCATAAGGAAGTGTGGCAAAATGGCAATGCTGAAAATCTAGAGTGAAAATATTGCAAGGTTACAAAGGTACGAGCGTGCGTGGAAACTGCACAATGCACATTCGTAACACATTCATTTTATGGACTTTCGTCACCAAATTTTCAACATAGGCAGTTTAGGACCTCTGCTAATGAACAGTGTAACTGTCATTTATGTGTCCAGAACACGGATTTCCCACAGTGACCACACTATTCACAGTCAGGACTCCCGACCCCCCCGACAGCTGTATTAGCCTCCTAGCTCCCTCCAGGAGCAGATTCCACGATCGCTGGCCGCAGAGAGGTAATTAAAACTACCTCCAACTGCAGAACCCTTGTGAGGGGGGTTAGCCTGTCGATGAGCTGCTCACATGTCGACTGCCCCACCCACCCACCCTGGGTCATCACTACTTATATGGCGATGTCTTATGACATCACTTCCCCTTTTCGTTTGGACTAAGTCCCACTTTTCCATTTGCAAGTTATACCTGCTTGCCACTAGAGGACCCTCCGACCTTTCCACCTCCGTCTCCCCCACCTGAATCCCTTCTACTTCCTGTAACCTCTTTACCTGACTAGGATACTCTCTCCCTACTCCCACCTCTACCTCTGCCCACACCTCACCCTTGCCCTGCCACCTGGCTAGCACTACTCACTAACCCCTGCCCTATTCACCTGCCTTACAGCCAGCCTGTCACTGACCCCAGTGACCACTAGAAGTCGCTATTTTCAACCCTGTTTTCTGGCCCAAACTCAGTGGCTTTAAGCCACCTAGAACCTGGATCCCTGCGCTCAGCCAAGTCCTAGCCCAACTGCCCTGCCAGGGTCTCAAACCTTGTACCCTACCCACCAGAGTCCGTGACAGTACTACTACTCCAAAGTGGTATCTACACTTTCTGAGGGGCAACCAAGTTACTTGAAACTCATCACCCTGCTATTCCTAGGCACTATGCTTGGGCACCTCTTCCCTAAATCTGGTAAAATGTCCCCATCAATAACCCTTGTACTTCTGATCTCCCCCATTTTACTGTCCCTTCCCATTTTAACTCCCCCTCCTAGCGCCTACCCAGCACCCGTCCCCCACTAGCTACTCTGACTCATCCTACTAATGCCCCCTATAAGTCCACTTCTTCCCTCCCATCTATCTCCTGGTCCCATTTCCCTACACCCCTCCTCTCCTCGGTCTTTTCCTTTGGCTGCCTTCTGGCCTTTCACTCTCTCACCAGTACCCACTCCCTCCACTCAGCCAGCCCTACTGGTGCCTCCAGCCAGCACACAACAAAATCCCGGACTCTCTGTGTTCTACGCTGCCACCTAACTATTGCCCTACTACTTCTGGCTGCTGGGGATATACACCCTAACCCTGGCCTAACCCCTACCTCTGGCCCTGACCACCCCATACCAAACCCCTCAGCAAAGGCCACCACCGACACTCGCCTTGGCTACCTCCCCTGAGGCTTATGCCTTCTCCATCTAAATATCTGCAGCCTAGCACCTAAGCTCGATCAGCTCCAGGTCCTAGCTGCCCACCATGCCCCCAACATAATCATCCTGTCTGAGACCTGGCTAAACCCCAGCTTACCAGATAATACCATCGCTATCCCAGGGTTCACTGTTACATGGCAAGACCAGCCCACCAGAGGAGGTGGGGTGGCTATCTACATCAGAACAGCCCTCCACTTCACTGTCTTTCTTACAAAAGCTGAACCCAAAGCTTATGAACTTCTTATAGTAAAGTTGTCCCATCTCTCCTCATTACCTATCTTTGTGGCTGGCATTTATTGCTGCCCTGGCACGCCACCCCCAATAGTCACCAACCTTCTGAGTCAGCTCTCATCTCTTGCCCCGTCAGGCAAACTATACATCATGGGTGACTTTAACCACAACTGGCTAGCACCCACCTTTAATAAAACCCAAACTGAGATAACCACTCTCGACCTTAGCCAAACCATTACAGAACCCACATGCTCAAACCATGAGTCCGGTAATCACTCCCTCCTAGACTGGGCGCTTACATCCCACCCACACCGTGTCATCAGTTCTGGCCTCCTCTCTGATTCCATTAGTGACCACCACCTAATCTACATGGTCCGCAATATCCACAGAATCAAATCCCCTCCCAAATTTATATTCCAACGGTCTTACAAATCCCTCAACCTCTCTCCCCTCCTGGAAGATCTATCTCTCTCTAACTGGATCTCAAGCTCAAGCTGCTCTGACATGGATTCGGCCCTCACACACTTTCGCAACACCTTCCTCTCCACCTGGGACAAACACGCCCCCTTGCGCTGGGCTCAAGTCCGCAGGTCTCACCTACCCTGGATATCCCCTGAAACTGATAGCTTGCCAACAAACCCATGACAAGGCCTTGCGAAACTACAAATCAATGCTCCTCCCAAGCAACTATATCACCTACCACATGCTACGCAACAAGTGCACTATGGCCATCCGCTTAGCTAAGGCTGAATGTTTTAACAACACCCTCAATGCAAATTTTGGGAAACCTTCTAAATTCTGGAAAGTCATTAACTCCCTTTTCTCCCCCCAAACAGCAAGCCCCCCCACCTCTCCTCCTCGCCTAAGGGACTCTCCTCTCAACCCCTGAAGGTAGCCTCTGAATTTAATTCCTATTTCACT
This sequence comes from Neoceratodus forsteri, assembly GCA_016271365.2. NCBI lineage: Eukaryota > Metazoa > Chordata > Ceratodontiformes > Ceratodontidae > Neoceratodus > Neoceratodus forsteri. The sequence continues at coordinate 1,094,128,327 of CM057458.1, forward strand.
ACTTGTGCCTGGGCCTCCTAGATTCCTACCTTCTGCATCCACACCACACCTCCAGACATTCATCTCCTCCCATCTCGTAGGCACCTCTTTTCCTTTAGACCCATCTCCCCCACCGAACCCTAGATGCCCTCTTCCTCAACCTCCAAAGGCAAATCCCGGATGGTCTCAATAACAAACTCCTCTTCTTATCTTCCCCTGCCATCACTATTCCCCTTGCGGCCCTACTAAATCTTTCTTTCACCACTGAGTCACTCCCCTCAGAATGGAAGCATGCCACTGTCCTACCCCTTCCAAAAGGTGGTGATCCTCCCTTCACTACAAACTACCATCCCATCTCCCTCCTCCCCACCCTCACCAAACTCCAGGAACACCTAGTGCTATCCCAACTCTCCCACTTTCTCTCAGAAACTAACTTCTTCACCCCATTTCAGTCCAGCTTCAGAAAACACCACTCTACCACCTCCTCACTACTAAGACTCATGAACTCCATCCTCACTGGGATGGATAAAGGGCTAAACACCGCTGTTATTTTCATTGACCTAGCAAAAGCCTTCGACACGGTATCCCATTCCCTCCTCCTATCCTGCCTAATGGGGGCTGGGGTAGCAGTGTCTGCCACAAACTGGTTCAGTGCCTACCTACTAAATAGAACCCAATCCACTAAAATAGCTGACCAAACCTCCCCCCTCTACCTATCACTACCGGCGTTCCCCAAGGCTCAGTTCTTGGTTCCATCCTCTTCTCCATCCTTCTAAATGATTTGCCTAACTCTTGCTCTACTACCGCAATCCACATGTATGCAGACAACACGGTCCTCTTTACATCCGGCCGGACCCATGAAGAACTCAACTCCAAACAACAAACCGATTTCAATAAAATCCAACATTGGTTCAATACCAACCAACTCTCCCTAAATGCCAAGAAAACTGTCTCTATGTCTTTCGGTACTAGACAGCGCCTATCCAAACTCACCCACCCTCTGATCTTCCATACCCTATATAACACCATCCTCAATGAAGTTCCCTCCTTCAGGTATCTAGGGGTTTGGCTTGACTGCCACCTCTCCTTTTCCACACAGGTGGATGCCGTCATTTCAAAACTGCACCCAAAACTTGGTGCCCTCTATAGAAACTGCACTAGTCTCCCGCTACCTCTCAGACGTGAACTAGTCCAGAAAAAGATTCTTCCCTCCTTCGACTACTGTGATGTCATTTACAGCTCCACCTCTAAGACCACCCTAGCCACACTCGACCCCCTCTTTAATGCTTTCTGCCACTTTGCCCTTGATGCCCCCACCGCTCACATCACTGCAAGCTATACTGCTCACTGGCCCCAGCAGCCCTGTGTAATCGGGCGCCTGATTCATAGCGCCAACCGTGATCCAACTCTGGCTTTGGCTCCCCTCCCACCCTACATTGAATCCTCCTATCTTCCCACCCACCCCACCCACTCCCTCAGGTCTACTAACGCTAGGCTATTAGTCATACCTCACCGAAGGACCACCACTGGCCAATCGGCCTTCTCTTACCTCTTCCCTAAACTCTGGAACTGCCTACCGACCCAGATCGACCTTTCTTCATCCAAACACTCCCTATCCTCTGCCCTCACTAACTTCCTTGCTCCAAATTGCAAATGTCCCTGACCCCCCCGATAGCTTCTCCAACCCATTCCCCCTTAACGCCTGACCAGAGGCTTGGTCTTAGCCTAATTGTCTGGCTGCTCTGCCCCACGCACTTATACTCACACTTTCACCTCTCTAATTCATTCTTTTCACCCTAATCTCGCCTCCCCTATTCCTACCTAACCTACCTCTTGAGCCTTACTTACAGCTACTAACTCCCTCTCCTTCCCCCACCCCCACCTAATCCACCCCAACACCTAGATTCTATTAGTCCACTCCTTCCCTATCCTCTATCTCCACTCTCCAACTCCTACTGTCAACTTGGTGCATCTCGCTCAGCACAAGTTCTGTTACTGGCACTTAAGTAATCATGTATTAAGATTGTTGTCTACCCATGAAATGTATACCTTGTCTTTGAAGGTCATGTACTGTACTGTTTTCCCTATGTAACAAGTTCAAATGTATGTAACAAAGTTCAAAGGTAATCCCACCCAAATATGTACATTATCTGTATTGTTCTACTTCTAAATTCAACTGTTGTATGTATACCTGCCTCCTCTGTAACCCCTCCCCCCAGGTCATACCGTGAGACGAGCATCTTTTTGCTCAGTGTGCCTTTCCTGGTGAAACATTTTCAATAAATAAATAAAATTCTGCGCCAGAACTGTGAAAACACATTTTGGCCAGGATGTGAAAAATGACAGCTGTATTGTTCATATGGAGATGCAGAACAATGGCAATGTTGAAAATCTGGAGTGAAAATATTATAAATTCATGAAGTTACGAGCATGCTTGCAAACTGCGCAAAGCACGCTAGTAACACAGTCATTTTATTGAGTGTCATCACCAAATTTTCACCATAGGGATTTTAGGACCTCTGCTCATGAACAGTGCCATTGTCATTTTCTTAATCTGTCCTGAACACTGATTTCCCACAGCGACCACACTATACTGCCCTGAAAGTGCGAAAACATATTTTGGCCAAGATGTGGAAAATGACAGCTGTACTGTTTACAAGGAGATCTGAAAGAATGGCAGTGTTGAAAATCTGGCTTGAAAATATTGCAAATTTGCAGAGTTATGAGCATGCATATCAACTGTGCAACGCACACTCATAAAACAGTCATTTTTTTGGATTTTTCCCACTAAATTTGCAGTATAGGCTTTTTGAGAGCCCACTTCATGAACACCTTCACTGTCATTTCATTAATCAGTCCTGAAAGGGGATTCCGTGCAGTGATGGTGAAATCACCTTTTGTGGCCGAATAACGCAGTGACAGTGACAGAATTCATGAGGAGGGGTCCGAAAAACCCTATGTTGAAAATCTGGTGCCAAATTCAAAAAAAATGCCTGAGATATGCATCAAAGTTGAAAAACCCTATTTATTCCATTATACAGCTTACTGGCATTTCCTTAGTTCGCTGTCTGCTTTGAAGAGTGCAGACATGTTCCCTGTCCACCGAAGATCGTCGCACCAGACTCCGGAGGTAAGTGTGGGATGGGGTTGGTGGGGAGGCAGGGTGCGCAGAGGGTGGGTGTGGGTTTTGGGAGGGCAGGAGACTGCCAAGGACTGCTCCTTCTTAACAGGTTAAAAAAATGACATCACAGGGACCGATTTTTTAAATTTTATAGGGATGTGGCATGCTGGGGTGGGCTCCCAGCATGCCAATGGAGTCTTCTGTTTGAGGGGCAGCTGTAGCTGGCAGGGGATTGAGCACCCCCATTGGCACACAAGCAAAGGGGGGGTTACATTATGTCAATGGGGACTGGGCACCCAAGTCGGCACACAATAAAAGGGGGGGTGACATTATGCCAATGGGGATTGAGCACCCCATTGGCAGTCAACAAAAGTGGGGGCAGTTAACCTTCTGGCACTGAAGCCGATGGGGATTGGGGCCCCCATCGGCAAACAAACGGGGAGTTACATGCTGCCGAGTGGGATTGGGCACCCCCTCGGCAGGTGGGGAGGTTAATATTGTTTGTGAACATGGCAGCAAGCCACCACCATGTTCACAAACCATATCAGTGTTTCGAAGTTCCACCCTGCAATGACGGGTCGCTCCCTCATTGCAGCGAATGGCTGAAGCTGCAATGACGAGGTGGCCCCTGATTGCAGCGGCTAAATTTTTACAAGTTGGTGGCACAGTGGCTGAACTAGTGTCAGCACAGCATGCCACAGCATTGAGGGAAGTGGGCCAAGCCTTTACAGGCTGTGGGGGCATTGGCCACAACAGTGCCGCACCTCCACAACCTGCTTCTGGAGAAAGCTGCCGCAATATGTTTCTTGCTCATGCACACAATCAACACAAAAATGAATGTTGTGATTAGTGACGTGATCGTAAATTGTGATTTGTGACTGCATTTGTGACCATGATGATGAAGAAACGCGAATGCCTACAGCTGTACTGTACTTCCTCGGGGCCCTGATGAGGTATGGCACAAAACTCCTTGACTTAGAAACACTCATTAATGAGTACAATGGTGGGGTGGTGAAGCATGGAGAGATACTACAAAACTGGTTTACAATACATCCAAGTAATCAGTAAAAAAAAATTATGTTGTGATTCATGACGTGATCGTAAATTGTGATTTGTGACTGCATTTGTTACCATGATGATGATGAAGAAATGAGAATGCCTATGGCTGTACTGAACTTCCCCGGGCCAGAATGAGGTGTGGCACAAAACTCCCTGACTTAAAAACACTCATTAATGAGTACGATGTTGGGGTGATGAAGCATGGAGAGAGACTACAAAACAGGCTTACAATACATCCAAGTAACCAGAAAAAAAATTAATGTTGTGATTCATGACGTGATCATAAATCATGATTTGTGACTGCATTTGTGATTGTGATGATGAAGAATGTGATTTGTATCATGAGTGACTCGTGAATGAGATGATGGTCCTGACTTAAAAATGCATATTAATGAGTACAATGTTCATGCAGAATTATGCACCACACCAGTCCAGTACTCTGAAGAGAAACTAAAGAAACAACTGTGACTTAAGTTACAGATGGAGATTGGGCCCTAAAGAGATGAAACTGCACAGAGAGATTAAGATTGCACTGCGCACTGAAGAGATGCAGATGCAAAGGCGCTACAACTAACCAGTGCTCACCATCAGAAATTCAAATCTGGAAAAGAATAGCTTTGCCGGTTGGGGCGAGCCGTGCGAGGGGGGGCAGTGTACTGCACTGCTGCAGTAACAGTCACTAGTGCTAGTACCAGTACCAGTAAAGATACCACAAAGAAGTACAAAAATCACACAGCTGCAGTGGATAGCAGGTTCACATTGCTGAAATTACTATGTGGCACAATGAAAGGTGTCTGATTTGATGACATGCATCACACACATACTCACACACACACACTAAGTAATGCATAGCAAATTGAAAATGTCAGTAATATAACCACATATTTTAAACAAACTAAAATTATGCAGTGTTGCACCACAACAATCAGCAAAAAATGGCAAGAATTATTGAAAATATTACTGTGTGTACATTAACACAGTTATTATACAAGAAAAATATCACCAAAACAGAAAGAACTGTCTTTTTCTCCAAGTTAATCTACCTTCACCACAGATACACCCCTCCCCAAAGCACACTTTCACTTTCTCTTACTACACAGACCCAATGTTGTACATTAACATTCAAAATCCACACACAAACAATAAACGTTCAATGATATGAGCACAGGAGGGTTTCCTACAATCAAACTAAGTTTGAGCAAAACAAAATATTAAAAAAAGGCTTTTTAAGCAGCCTTTAGAAGGTTTGAATCACAGAGCTCTCTCACAGCAGACTGCCTCCTACAGCTTCCTACACACACTACCCTGAACTGAGGCTGTGCAGAACAATATAGAGCCCATGTGATCTGAAATCCCATGGATCACTGCAAAATTCACCTATGGGGCTTAAAAACAAGGTAAAGTAAGGAGAAGTACATTGCTTTCAATGTACTTCACCTTGAGACTTGGTGGAGTAGTGGTTTGGGAAGGCAGAGTAACGCAAAGTCATAGTTTTCAATGGACTTTGTGTTACCCATTATAACGCGAAGTACACCGCTTCACGTTGCGGGGCATTCCACAAATCCGCTTTCACTTCGTGATTCACTACACAGAGCAAATTGGGGCCACTTTGCCCATCTCTAGTCACATCAAAGTGATGGGTGGTGTAGACCCCGTCCTGACGATGTTATCTGAGGAGGAGGAGGAGGATTATGACAACTCTCAGTACAACACTGTCACACCCCTACTGTGGCCCAGTAACCCCTCCCTGCCATCCACAAAATGGTGGACTCCTGTCACATAACACCATGTCCCCACATCATCAACGGCGTGACAACCATCATGGGTGATGCCAACATGGTGACCCCCATGATGGAGGGGAACAGGTTCAGACCTAGTCCCAACAGCACCACTGATCACTGTTATTTCTGTGGATGATAGGGATGAGATAGATCAAATGATTGATAATGCTTTAGGAATTGTGACCCTTCCCAACAGAAGTAAGCAGACCCTCCAATCACAGATCAGACAGATGCTGCAGGATAGTGCGTCCCGGGAACAGATGGCCAATACTGTGGCTGATGCCACAGCTCAGGCAGCCCTCCAGGGTACCCGAGATAATCTACCTCCAAGCGATTGTCCCAGTAATACCCTACAAATGGCCTACTCTGTTCAGCAGATAGCTGACAGCATTGGTCGGATGAGCCCATCTGACAACTTCAGTTGTCACATGGAAAAGGTGCATTCCAAATGCGAAATGCTTAGTCTTGCTGCAGACTACCAAGTCCAGATCTTACACCAGACCATCGATCCTGGCCTATGGGTGAAACTCCCTGATGCTATCTGCCAGGATAGCCAAGTCACCTTTGATGAAGTCGCAGCTGAACTTATTACCACACATAAGCCAGATGTAGTAGGAGTGATGCTCACAAACCCTGTGAAACAGAATGTGAAGGAAAGTCCAGCGACCTTCCACCAGAGGCTTTGGATGACCTATTGATCAGGAAAGTATCTTACAGGAGAGGCTGTGGATGCGGACCTCACTGAGTACAAAATCCTGATCTTTCGGAGTATGATCCCTGCAGTGTGAGAAAAGGTAGAGCCAACCACCTATTCCCACCATGGATAAGTTTTCTGGCATCCTTCAGAAAATGGAGTTTATCAACTCTATATCTGTGATTTGAGCTCCAGCTCAAAGAAAGTAGCTGCCATGGAATCCATTCAGGAGGCCATGACACACTATATGGTGCAGGGACAGGCCCAAGAGAAACAGCCCCTCCCCACGGACAGCCAATAACCCCAGTAGGCCCAACAACAACAATCCTGGGGCAGGAACCAGAACTATCACAAAAACAAAAAACACCATAAAAACAATAAGGGTAAACAACAGCGATCAGGCCCTTTGTATAGGTAAATAGTCGAAGAGAACCAAAGCTTCTGAGACCTTCTCGGGCAAGTGTGCTCTGTAGTGGACGCTGTCCCAGTTTGGGCCCTTGCTGCAGTACAACCGGGAGGACAGGCTTCAACTGGCCACTGGGACACTAAAAGCCCAGGCCCTCAGACCCATACAGGCCTGAACCCTGAAGAGGCTCCCTATATAGCATCGGTACAGCATGTGAAACAGTCCACAGGGACCAGGCCCAGATGCTGTTCAAGGAGCTTCCCCATGCTTCCACTAGTACAGATTGAAAACTACAGGCCACAGTCTGGATTGTAAACAAGCTGGCCTTGGATACAAATGGAAGGCCTTGCACAGAGGCTGAGGTTGGGGACTGCCTACTTACAGTGCTGTTGGATACTGTATGGGTGTGGCTGTCTGTATTACATGATGACAACCCAGCCACATCACATTGGTCCACCGGACGGAGGACCAATTCATCTGGCGTAGATGGCACCAGGTTATCTATGTATTGTTCAATTTATATAGAAAATTGTTTCTCTATTATACGTAGCTTTCTACTCAAACCTATTTTAGGGAGAAAAGTGGTAAAGGAGAATAATAGTTGGTATGATAAAGAATGCCTGGTGGCAAAAAAAGAACTCACTAGACTAGTGAGAAAATTGGAAGCCTCTATGGATTCTAATAATAGTTGGGATTTAAATAAAGCAAGAGAGGAATATAAGAAATTACTTATAAAGAAATGTCATATTTTTAAACTGAGTCAATGGCAAAAAATGTTGGATATTATAGAACAAAAGATCAACAATCCTTTTGGCTAATGGTAGTAAAAGGTACTAAAATAGTAAAAATGCTTTATATATGTATCACTGAAAACGTACGGATTGACCATTATTGTAAATTGTTTTTTGATGAGAACCATTTGGAAGTTGATTTCCCTTGGGAACTACAGTTAGACAGAGTTCATTTTTAAATAATAACATCAAAGGAAGTCTATATGGCAATAACAACTTTAAAGCAAGGTAAAGCTCCAGGTCCCACTCTAGTTCCCACTGAGGCATACTTATGCTTACCTGTGTATTGGAGGGATGTTCTGGTTGCATATTTTAACAGATGCATTTATTCAAAAGGTATACCAGCAGAATGGAAGGGTGCAATTATAATATCTATATGTAAAAAAATGTGATAGAAAAGACCCTGCAATGTAACAGCCAATTTCATTGTTAGATATTACAGGGAAGATTTTTGCTAAAATCATCCATAACTGGTTAAACAAGGAATTAATTAATTTAGGAGGCCTCTCTGAATTGCAGTCAGGTTTTTGAAGGGGCTATATGACAACAGATAACATTTTTGTATTAATGCATATATATGAAAAATATGTAAAGTTGAGAAAACAAAAGGTTTATATGGCCTTTATATACCTTAGTAAAGCGTTTGACTCTATCAATAGAAATAAGTTGTGGCAATTAAAGTTTGAGTGGGGAACTGATCCCATAATGATTAGTATTATAAAAGAACTATATTATCAATCCTGGGCACAAGTTAGGTGGGGGAAAGATGGTCAAACATCCAAACCATTTTTAACAAATAAAGGAGTAAGACAAAGTTGTATATTGGCACCATTGTTACTTAATATTTACTTGAATACATTTTTAGTACAACTAAGTATAGAAAATATGGACTCCCCAAATATAGGAGCCTTTCTCTGTCCTGTACTTGCTTATGCAGATGAACTAGTACTTATAGCATTATCAAAAAAAGGTTTACAAAGTAAATTAGGAAAACTTTTATTATTAGAAAAAGAGTATGGGTTGAAAATTAATGAATAGAAACACAAGTAATGATTTTTGGAGACTGTAGAAGTAAACAAGATTGGAGAATTAATGGGAAGAAGTTAAAGATTGTTCAACATTATGATTATTTAGGCTAGACAACATCTTCCAATGGAAAGTGGTTAAAACATATACAAAAGTTCAATATAAAATTGAAACAAACAGCATGATCTTTACACAAATTTAACTATAAATATGGGAGAAATACTATATTACCTTTATTAAGTGCAATAAAAGCAAATTATTTTCCACAAATAACATATCAGAGTGAAATTTGGAGTTTGGATAAATAAGAATCTGCAGAAGTCCCAGTAAATAAACTTTATAAAAATGTATTGGGTCTTGGGCCGTCTGCTCCAAATGTATTAGTGAGAGTGGAACTTGGAATGGTTACATCAAATACATTAATAGCAATTAGAAAAATGGTTTATTAAATCAAACTAACAAGAATGGACAAAAGTCGGTTACCTGTCATGTGCTTCAGGGAGAAATTGGAGTGGGAAAAAAGGATGTTATTCATCAGATTGGTTAAAGGATATAAAAAATATTACTGAAAAATTATAACTTGGATATATTGAATAAATTATATTGAAAAGGGATCCAAATTAGTTTACAATACTCCAAACACACAAGGAATAAAGTGATGAATGTCCATAAAAAATATAAACTTTTGATGGCATCAAAATTAAAGATCTCACCCTGGCTTGTGGCACAAGTTTGAAACATGTGTATAGACATTATCTAGATGCTATTACTGATCAAGCCAAAATAAATTGTTATACTAGATACCATATGGGTCTTTATAATTGTAATATTATGACAATTTGCTTTCTAAAGAAGACACAGAAGGAGGATAGATTTTGAGAATGTTCTTGTTTGGGAATAGAGGATTTAAATCATGTAATATTTAGATGTATGTGTTATAATAAGCAGAGAGCTTATTGGCTTTGCCTATTTGGGATTCTATCAAATTAGTTGATTGTAAGACTATGTTGAATATCATGTTCACCACTCAGGATGATTACATTACAAATGAAGTAGCTTCCTATCTAAAGGATATTGCCTTATTAAGAATGAAACATTGAAAGATTTAATTCAGTCTAAGTTGCCATGTACTTCAGAGTCATATATATATATATATATATATATATATATATATGTCTTGAGGTGATGATCTTACACACTTTAAATATGAATGAATTGTTCTAGAGAGATTAATACTTATGTCTTTGTTTTAGAGATTTTCTTATGGGTCTATTGTGTATTTGAATACATGTAGGGATTTTATGTGCATACAGGTATTTTTATATCTTGTAAAGGTCTTTGATGGAACAAATAAAGTATTTATCTATCTACGTATTGTTCATTGCCACTACCTGTAACAATGGGACACCTACAGGCATACCATACCTTTCAGCTCATGGTATTGCATGATCATCCTAGTATCATTGGAATTGATTTCCTTGCACCACACAGCTGTGTGCTAGATCTAGCCAACATGTTATTGATACAGATTCAGGGACAGTATCATACTGTTATGATCCCTGACTCACATGTGGTTGCAGAAATCACTGCAATTGACAAAGAGTATGACATCATAGATTTGTTCAAAAACCATGAGCTTTTCCTAAAACTTCTTCCCATCCTGCAAAGGCATCTGGAGGCATTTGCCATCAATAAACATGACTGTGGCAAAATGCATACTATCATTGAAGTGAAGTGCCAGGCCCAGTCCATGAGAGGGAAAGGCAATATCCTTTTCCAGCTGAGGCCTTGCCATCTCTTAGAGAAACAATAAAATCACTCCTCAAGCCAGGTGTAATCAGAACATGTGTCTCTACTGCAAACTCCCCCATGTGGCCTGTAAAGAAACCTACAGGTGCACAGAGACTAACAATTGACTATAGAAGACTAAACCAGGTCACACCCAGCTGCACACCAACAGTGTCATCAGCACCAGTTGCATTCAGACTACTAACCCCATGACCAACACTGGTGTAGTGCCCTGGACATTTTCAATGGGTTTTGGTCATTGTCATTGGCCCCCAAGAGCCAATACAAGTTTGCCTTCACCTTTGAAGGTAGGCAGTGCACATGGATTTGCTTAGCCCAAGGGTTCCACAGCAGCCCTTCCCTATTCCATCTACACATGATGGATGCCCTTGAGGGTTTCTCTACCCCCCAGAGCCTCTTGCAGTATATGGATGATCTACTACTGACAACAGCCACCCAGGAGCAACACCTGGACCTCTTGGATGAATTGCTGATCCTCATCCAGAGAGCAGACCTCAAATGAAAGCCAGCAAAAGCACAATTTATGCCAGAAGGAGCTACTCTTTTTTGGCTTGAAGATACCAGACAAAGACAGAAGCCCTGCCTGGAAGAAAATTCAGAGATTGCAAGACTTGCCATATCCCACAAGTGTGGCTACCTTCTGAAGATTCTTGGGTATGGTAAACTACTTGAGAGATTTTACTTGTGATTTTGCTCAGAAGGCCACTCCTCTGTATGAGCTACTAAAAAAGGATGTCCATGGGACTTTGGAACCCACACATTCCCAAGCTGTGACATCAATGAAGCAGACATTGGTCTCTGCTCCAGCTTTGGTCAACCCCAATCCAACCTTACCATTCAATCTAGAATCTACCACCTCAGATATTCTGATGTCTGCAGTCTTGGCCAAGAAGGTGAATGGTACCCTGAGACCATTGCATATGCATCACAGCTCTTGACTCCAACAGAACAGAAGTACAGCCTTCGTGAAAGGAACCTTCTGGCCACCTACTGGGCAGTAAAGCACTTCTTGTATATCATTGGGTACTCACCACTGATTATTAGTACTAACAACACCCCTACCACATTTTTGCTCTCAGGCAGAGTGCAGGACAGATCAGTTTTGTCAGGAAGTCTAAACTGCACTCTCAGGTTCTTGGCAATATTGGGAATGCAAGAAATCACAGACAAGTTGCATAACAGTAATAAACATATTTATTACTACCAAAAGGGATAAATCACAGTTGCTCTAAGCAGTTCTTACCAATATGAACTGGGAGTCAATGCTAAGCATTCCCTATACCTCGAGGTTTGTTCGTGTCTCTTGGGGTCTCTGAGGTATAAGACTCAGGGTCTCCCATTATATACCTATGATAATTACTATGGTTACTGTAAGATTAAAACATTTCTAGTTATAGAGATGAGCCCTATTGGCTAAATTAGAGGTGGCTCCATGGTCCAAGATAACATAAGAGTACAGTACTTACATAAATCAGTGTAATGATGCAAGTCACCAAAATGTGGCAATGCCAATGTACATATCATAATCATTACAAGGACACAGAAGTCCTAACATCTCATAAGTAAGAAATACATAGCAAATGTATATATGTATTAGCAAGCAAAGTGTATAACAATAATATGCATTCATATCCTGACCTCTACTCTTATACAGTAGATGCCCTTAGCCCTATATGTTCATATAACATATGCCTAAGTACCTGCTGTCTATGGTGTACCTCTGGGGGTATCAGTAAGAGTGCAGGGACCTCATGTAACATTCCTCCCTTGTTGCCTCTCAGGGCAACACAGGCAAAATCAGGGAATGGCCAGGGAGCAGTTGTCTTTTACAAACCCAACACACTAGCTTTGTAAAGGAACTCCAGCTGCTCACGGTGTTGGCACAGTGTGCACCGTAGGCAGCATAGCATGATAACCATGACAAAGATCAAAAATGCTTGTATAATAACAAAACCTTTAAAAGTAATTTCAAGCCAAGTGTTAGCTAAAACATTGTTCATATCACCATCATTAATTAATGAAAGGATAGCTTTGTTATCTTTGGTAACATTATTGCTGATGTGGATAAGGTGGGTGTCTTTTCTGTCTAAAAGTGATTTTAATGTAAGTGAAAGTGGATCTATGCGTACATTAAAATATGGTAAATATTGTGATAGTGTAAGCAGATAATCAAGATCACCATCAATGATGTCTGAGTCCATAAGGGGGACGGGGGTAATAACGGTATGTCCAATGACAGATTTTTGATGGGGGACAAAACAAAAATTGGGGTCATCGATGACACAAGTTTTATAACCATAAACATTTGACTTAGCACTAGTAACTACACAGAATTCTCCATCAGAGTTATATTGTGTTCTTACAGTAGGTAGGCGCAACTTTTGCAACTGTACAGGGCAGGTGTAGCTGGTTTTAGAAATCTGTGTTGTCAGGCAATGAACCTCCTCTCGATAAAATTGATAAAGCTTGTCTGGAGCAGATGTCAAGTCCAAGGAATCTGTGCCATTTGTGCTGATGTCATCATCCATAGAAAAGGACCAATCAATACTGTCGGGAGAATAACCACATACAGGTTTAATAACATCAAATACATCACATCAACACAGGTAAATAAAGCCCTTATTAACACAGCAGTCTGTATGAGCGGTGATCCAGGCATCCAGAAATGGATGGAAGACCAGTAGAGAAGGCAAGTCCAGGCATTCTCTGTAGGTGTTGTGATCAAGATGCCCAATGGAGTGTACAGATGCCAGTTTGTCAAACAAAGCTGTAGTGGGATCAAAACATGGTAAAGAGACAGTGAAAGAAACAAACATTGTATCTTTGATAGAACATTTCTTAGAAGTAAAACAGGGACCAGTATTAGGATGTCTGGTCACAAATCCCTAATTCCTAGCGGTAGAAAGAGGAATAGTTAAACTTTGTTGCATACACATAGCAATACAGCCAGGGGTTTTACAACAAGGACAATAGCATTTGGAAATACGTCTGTCATGTATGATACCAGGGATTCTTCCAGATTCTAGATCATGGAAGAGATTGTTGATGCTGGTAATAATGTATGAACCATTAGCTGAGCATAAATTCTCATGTGCAATATATTGTTTATCCGCTTCTTTGTTATTTTGTTGTATGAGTGCATTGATTTTCTATTTAGAGCCTGTAAATGCCTTAGCAAGTGTCATGCATAGTGTAAACAGTGTATCTTTCTTCCTGACTAAGGCCATCCACACCATGCAATAATGGTGGTAAAATATCATTTACCAAACCAGTTTGAAATTTGGCTGCATGGGATTTGATAGCAGCAATGTCTGCTTTGTTCCAGATAGACATAGCTGTACCAAAAAAAAAACTGTGACAGTGCCTGTTGCACAAGTGACATCAGAACTGTAAATTTCACGTGTATTACATTTATGATTTTGATCATCAGGAATGGGTTTTCTCCTGAAGTTGCCTCTATGCTCAGTGGTGTGTACCCCGGCAATAGGGTCTTGAGTATGAATCTGAAAAGCTGCTAAACTATCTAGTAATAAAGTATTGTAAAATGCTGAAGTGTTATTATTATGACACATACCAAATTCTTTCATATTCCAGTAAGTCAAGTTAAACAAAACAGGTATATGCATAAATTGTAAGTTGTTAATAAGTGTACCAGGTAAAGCAATGAATGTGAGGCCACTACGGGGACCAGGGGTGTGCTTTGGACATTCCAAAAGCTGTTTGTCAGTGGGTGGTAACTCAGAGAGATACATGGCAGCTAAGGCCATGTTATGTACAGCACAACATTTTCTTGCAGAATCTTTAGACAAAGAATTACAGTATGAGGTATCAATTAAGGTAGTAATATTGTATAAACCAGAATGTCTAAGAGCAATTTGTAGCAAGGACAGAGAACCATTTGGGGATAATTTAGCATTGGGCCAACCTTGGAATATTCCCTTGGAGAGTTTGGCCACAGGGAGAATTTGTCCTTGTGTTGTGGTTTGCCACTCAATTTGTAGGGTAGATTTATCAGGAGCAGCACCCAAGGCAGTGAGGTAAGCATCAGATCCTTCCTGGACAGTAACCAAACTATCAGGTATTTTGATGGATACTCCCTCCGGGGCAGATGATGAAGGATCAAGGTGAGGTAGGAGGTTCAGTACCATGCCTTGGATGCAGAGGATAACTCCTGAGATGAGGAGAAAATGGAACAAGATAGCCATCTTGTAAGTATATCTGAAAAGGAAAATCAAACATTAGTAGGTTAGTACTATTCCACCCAATGGGGTGAGGAAAAGTAATTATACTCCTTTATACAGTTTCAGTTGGTTTGTAGACAATCACTTGTCAGCCAGTTTATTATTGTGCAAGAGTCTAACTTGATGGACTGCTGGACTGAGCTTGTTGACAATGGGCTAAGGGCCTTCCCACTTATTGGAGAAGGAATGGGTAGGATGTGCAAATCTCAGAACCATCACTTGATCTTCAACTTGCCAATCCACTTCTTGTGCGCGTTTGTCGAACTGTATTTTGGACTGTTGCTGGGCCTTGCCCATGCAATTTGCAGCATACAAGTGTGTGTATGAGGTCTTGTCTGAGATTTTCCACATATTGGTCTACAGACACATCGTCTGCAGTGGGGGTATGTAGGTCAAACAACAGGTGTTCAGATAATCTTATCTGTCTTCCAGTCATCACCTCAAAGGGTGTCAGTGGGGTAGTGGCTGAGGGTGTGCTTCTGATTGCCATAAGGATTAATGGCAGCAGGGAATCCCAGGTCTTGGGATTGTCCTCAATAAACTTGGAAAACATTTGCTTAATCCGTCTGTTGGCTCTTTCTACTTGACCTGAAGATTGAGGGTGGTAAGGTATGTGGAACTTCTGCTGAACTACAAGGAGTTCAAGGGATTCTTTCATCAACTCACCAGAAAAACTGGTTCCTTTGTCTGAGTCTACCTTAAGAGGTAGGCCACACCTGGAGAAAATGTATTCTACCAAGATTTTGGTAGTGGTTTTAGCAGTACATGTCTTAGTGGGGAAAGCTTGAACCCACTTACAGAAGAGGTCAGTTACCACAAGAGCATATTGTTGTTTCTGCTGGTGTTGGTCAGAAGGACAATAAAATCAATTTGTATGGCATGCCATGGGCAAGAATGTCTTTGTGGTAGGAGTTTGGCATTTTGTTTGGTGGGAATGGGATTATTTTGTGCACAAACAAGGCAGTCATCTATGTACTTTTTGACAACTTTGGTGATACCAGGCCACCAGGTGGTGGTCTTGAGCCGCTGGAGGGTATTTCCCACTCCCAGGTATCCACCAGTGGGGGTGTCATGCACTTGGTGCAAGAAATCTGATCTAAGATGTCTGGGGACCACCCACAATTTAGTGGTGGTATCATCTGGTTGGAACCAGATGAGCTTGCCATCTGGGGTCAAGCGTAACTTACCTTTATGCCTCCAGTAAGGGTTATGTGTGGGGAGTTTTTCTTTGGTACTTTTGTCAAGGAATCTGAACACTTCTTTGTGTTCAGTATCAGTATGTTGGGCTGCAGAGAGGTCCAAGGGGGAAAAAGGTTCAGGTTTCTTCCTGATTGCTGAAATATATACAGCTGCATTGGCTTCTAGATGACCCATCATCCAGGTGCCCCCCCCAGGCCCTCCATTGGGAAGGGTATCTGCTATGTAATTGAAGGCATGGTAGAGGCCATGTATGGAATGAGCTTTAACCTTGTGTACATAGAGTTTGTGTGCAAATTTTTGTGCCAGTGAGTATATGTATATTACCAATTCTTTGTATTTCACTGGACTGCCATCAGAGGAGAGGAAGGAGTTCTTCTGCCAGAAAGGAAGGAATTCTGTAAGAGAACAACAAACCCAGTTAGAGTCTACTAAAATGATGGTATCCTTGATCCCATGCTGGATGAACTCGAGGGCATAGGCCACTGCTGCCATCTCGGCATACTGTGAAGATGCCACACTGCAGTGCTTAGAGATTTTGACAGTGTTACTGTAAGAGTAAACAACTAAGATTCCATCCCTGCAATTTGTTCTTCCTTGAAGTAGGTGGGTGAACCATCTATAAAGACATGGCACAATGAGGTGTTCTTGAGTAATTGTGGTGTAGCAGGGAGGAAAGGGCCTGGATCTGGGAGATCAGGTGGCTGCAGTGTACAGTCATGGGGTTCTTCTTGGAAAAGGAGTCCATGTGCCAGCATGGATGGCATTTTGGTTGGGTGTACCTGTATGTCTCTGTCCTGGAGAAGGAGTGACCAGTGTGTCAGTAGTGTGTCAGTCTGGTGTTAGAGAGTGACCCATCCTTCATGCTATATGATATCAGAAAGGTAGTTGGGGTGTGATTACTATTAATAATCAATGGGTAGTACCCAATGATATACAGAAAGTGCTTGACAGCCCAGTAGGTGGCCAGAAAGTTCCTTTCACAAAGGCTGTACTTCTGTTCCACTGGGGTCAAAAGCTGTGATGCATATGCAATGGGACTCAGAGTGCCATGGACCTTCTGGGCCAATACTGCTGACATAGCAATGTAAGAGGTGGCACACTCCAGATGGAATGGCAATGCTGGATTGGGGTTCACCAGAGCTGGAGCTGAGGCCAAAGCCTGTTTCAGTGATGTCACAGCCTGTGTGTGCAAGGGGTCCCAAGTCCAGGGAACATCCTTTTTCAGTAACTCATACAGAGGAGCAGCCTTCTGAGCAAAGTCACAAATGAAATCTCTAGAATAGTTCACCATACCTAGAAACCTTCTAAGAGTTGCCATGCTGCTATGCAAGGGCAAATCTTGCAATACTTGTATCTTCTTCCAGGTAGGGCTGCGGCCTTGGTCAGTTATTCTCAGGCCCAGAAAGAGTATCTCTTTCTGACATAGTTGTACTTTTTCTGGGTTACATTTGAGGCCTACTTTCTGAATGAGAGCCAGTGTTCATCCAAGAGATCCAAGTGTTGTTCCTGTGTGGGTGTTGCCAGCAACAGGTCATCCACATACTGCAAGAGACACTGGGATGTAGAGAAACCTTCAAGGGCATCCATCATGTGTAGATGGAACAGGGACGGGCTGTTATGGAATCCCTGTGGTAAGCAGGTCCATGTGTATTGTCTACCTTCAAAGGTGAAGGCAAACTTATATTGACACTTAAGGGCCAATGGCAGTGACCAGAAACCATTGCAAATGTCCAGGGCACTGAACCATTTTTGGTCAGGGGTCAAGAGTCATAGCACATCTGGTGCTGAGGCCACAGTTGGAGCACAACTGGGGGTGACTTGATTCAGTTTCCTGTAGTCAATAGTAAGTCTCCAGGCACCTGTGGGTTTCTTCAAAGGCCACACTGGGGAGTTGGCATTGGAGACACATTTCCTGATTACACCTTGATTGAGGAGAGATTTTATTATTTCCCTAAGAGAAGGCAAGACCTCAGATGGAAAAGGATATTGCCTTTGTCTCTGAAGTGCTGGGCCTGACACTTCGATGACAGTGTACATTCTACCACAGTCATGTTTGTTGGCAGCAAGCGCTTCCAAATGTCTTTGTAGAATGGGGAGGAGCTTTGGAAAAAGCTCATGATTCTTGAACAAATCTATGACGTCATACTCTTTATTGTTGGCAGATATTGTTCTTACCACGTGTGAATCAGCGATCAAGATATTATAATATTGACCCTGTATCTGGATCAATAGCATGTTAGCCAGATCTACAACACAGCCGTGTGGTGCAAGAGCATCATTTCCAATGGTACTAGGATGATCATGCAATACTGTCAGTTGGAAGTTGTGTGAGGCCTCTAAATAGCCTAGCTCTCTGGGTAGTGGTAGAGAACGATATGCAGGCAGCCTAGTACCATCTATATCTGACATGTTGGTCCTCCATCAGGTGGACCAAGGAGATGTCTCTGGGTGATCATCAAGTAATACAGACACAGCTGTGCCTGTATCCAGTAACACTGTAAGTAGGCAGCTCCTGACCTTGGCCTCAGTGCAGGGCCTTCTGTTTGTATCCAAGACCAGCGTTTTTACAATCCAGACTGGGGCCTGTAATTGTCAATCTGTACTAGAGAAAACATGGAAAGTTTGGGCCTGGCTCCTTTGAACCATTTCTCCATGCTGCACTGATGCTATATAGGGAGGTGCCTCTGGGTTCAGGCCAGCATAGGCCGGAGGGCTTGCACTTCCAGTATCACCATGGCCCATTGGGGCCTGGGTTCCTGGTTGTATGGCAGCAAGGGACTGAGTGGGAACTGCATCGACTACAGAGCGCACTTGCCCCAGGAGCTCTCTGAACTTCCAGTTCTCCTCAGTTATCTCCCTATATGAAGGGCCTGTTCTTTGCTGTTGTTGTTTGCCCTTATTCTTATGCTTCTTATTCTTATGATAGTTCTGGTTCCCACCCCACTGTTGCTGCTGCTGCTGGAGGAGTTGTTGTTGTTGTTGGGCCTGTTGTGGGTGTTGGTTATCCACGGGGGGGCTGTTTGTGCTGGCCCTGCCCTTCCACCATGTAGTGCATTGTGGCCTCAGTGGTAGGCTCCACGGCAGCTACTTTCTTGGAACTGGAGCCCAGATCATGGATGTAGAGTTGATAAACTCTTTCAGTTTTCTGAAGAATGTCGGCAAACCTCTCCATGGTGGGATAGGTGATTGTCTCTACCTTTTCTCTTACTGCAGAGATCATGCTCCTAAGTAACAAGGTCTTCTATTCTATAAGATCCACATCCACAGCTTCTTGGGAAAGCTGTTTTCCTGCTCAATAGGCCATCCAGAATCTCTGTTGGTAAGTCGCTGGACTTTCCTTTGCATTCTGTTTTACAGGGTATGCAATCATCACTCCTACTACACCTGGGCTGTGTGCAGAAATGAGTTCAGCTGTGACCTCATCAAAGGTGGCATTGTTGTCCTGGCGGATAGCATCGGGGAGTTTGGCCCACAGTCCAGGATCAATGGTCTGACGTAGGATTTGGACCTGGTAATTTGCAATGAGACTACGCATCTCACATTTGGAATGCACCTTTTCTAAGTGGCAGCTGAGGTTGTCGGATGGGCTCAACCGACCAATGCTATCAGCTATTTGCTGAGCAGAGTAGGCCATTTGTAGGAGATTATTGGATCGATCAGGCTGGGGTTGGTTTACTTGGCACTGTCTAGGGCAGCCCAGGCTGCAGCTTCAGCTGCGGTATGAACCATGCCCTCCTGAGTGCCAGGCTCTTGCAGAAGCTGCTTAATCTGTTTTTTAAGGACCCGCTTATTTCTCTCAGAGATAGAAACGTTACCAATTTAGTTTTCAATCATAGTTTCTATCTCCTGCCTGTCTTCCACATTAATAATGGCTACCGATGGTGCTGTCGGGACCAGGCCTGGGCCTGATCCCCCATCATGGGGGCTGCCATGTTGGTGTCTCCCATGATGTGCGTCACGATGTCAATGACGTATGACATGGTCTGGGTGTAGTGGGGACCTGCCATGTTGTGGATGGCTGGGTGGGGTCTCTGGGCCATAGTAGGGGTGTGTCTGGGTGATGTATTTTGAGATGTCATCATCTGAGACCTCCCCTTCAGATGATGTAGTTAAGGCAGGGCTATGCCTCCCATCGCCTTAACATGCTCAGCCAGAACCTCTCACTGATGGTGCAGTTTCACCATCTTAGATTCACATTCTGCATGACTCACACTTGCAACATCCATTTCAACCTCATCCTGCATCTGTTTCTGCAACACTCTTTACGAGGTGCTCAGTTCACGATTGTCCCTAGTAGCCACTTCTAAGTCATTACGTACCTGGTTTATCTCGTCCTGTAGCTCTCCCATATCCTGATTCAACTGTTCATTATCTCTATTTAACAAGTCATTCATCTGCAAAGCCTGACTCTTATCCTGTCTCAAACTGTCACACTCCTGCTTCAACATAACAATTTCCTGCTTGCCTGCCTTGGCAGAATGATGCAATAGTGAGTCCTTTTCATTCCACAGAGTTTGGAGTTCAGACTCCAAGTTCTGCTGCAGTCTAACATATTCTGTTTCCTGCAAACCTATCTCTTGCTTTAGAGACGTGATCTGCAGTTCAAAGGTTCAAAACCTCGCTTCGGAGGCTTTCAGAGCAGCATTGAGAGCCACCACCAACGGCCCCTTGGCATGACGCTTATTGGCTGTCTGTCTTGTCTCACAGTACTGGATTGAAATCCCCAGTATAGGGTTTTCAGATTGACTTGCATCCCGCGCAAAGTCAGCCCATCCTCCATGGGAGGCAAGGAAGTTCGAGACATCGAGTCTCAGTTCTGCTCAGATATTTGATATGGTGGCCATTGTGTGGAGGAGACAAAAAATCAAAGTGCGAAAAAGATGCTGTGTTGTGTATTGATCCATAACAGGAGCACTTTACTCATAGGTGAGCTACTGTAGGCTTTGTAAGCTTGCAATTCAAAACTGCTGTGAGGTGGGTCGAGTCGGCATCGACCACACCCAAAAGAAAAGCAGCCAGACTTTGCAAGTTATTAAAAAGTGGTCTTAAAATGGGAGAGGTGAAGTGGATATGCACACCTACTGTCCCCATTGGGAAGGGAAAAGTTTTAAGCAACAAGTGAAAGCTTACAGACACCAAATATTGCCTGCACATGGTCACCAATTGTCAGGAGTTCTAAACCTCACTCTCAGGTTCTTGACAATATTGGGAATGCATGAAATCACAGACAAGTTGCACAAGAGTAATAAACGTATTTATGACTACCAAAAGGGATAAATCATAGTTGCTCTAAGCAGTTCTTACCAATACAAACTGGGAGTCAATGCTAAGCATTCCCTGTACCTCGAGGTTTCTTTGTGTCTCTTGGGGTCTCCGAGGTATAAGACTCAGGGTCTCACATCATATACCTATGATAATTACTATGGTTAATGTAAGATAGAAACATTTCTAGTTACAGAGATGCACACTATTGGCTAAATTAGAGGTGCATCCATGGTCCAAGATAACATTATGCAATTCTGTAGTAGTCATCAGTTTGTAAGACAAAAGAGTACACTTCTTACATAAATCAGTGTAATAATAAAAGTCACCAAAAGGTGGCAATGCCGGCTTACATATCATAATCATTACAAGGACACAGATCTCCTAACTGCTCATAAGTGAGAAATACATAGATAATGTATATATGTATTAGCACACAAAGTGTATAACAATAATATGCATTCATATCCTGACATCTACTCTTGTACAGTAGATGCCCTTAGCCCTATATATTAGTATAACATATGCCTAAGTACCAACTGTCTACGGTGTACCTCTGAGGGTACAAGTAAGGGTGCAGGGACCTCGTGTAACAGTTTCCAACACCAGACTGACCCACTGGTCCTTTCTTCTCCAGGACAGGGATATCAAGGTTCACCCAACTAAAATGCTATCCATGCTGGCTCATGGCCTCCTTTACCAAGGAGATCCCCATGCCTGTACACTACAACCACCTGATCTACCATATCCAGGTCCTTTCCTTCCTGCCACTCCAAAGCTACTCGAAGACACCTTGCTGTGTCATGTGTCCACAGATGGGTCTGCCTCCTATTATCAGGGAGAGCAGATAGCAGGAATGCTGCAGCTG
This sequence comes from Neoceratodus forsteri, assembly GCA_016271365.2. Taxonomy (NCBI): domain Eukaryota; kingdom Metazoa; phylum Chordata; order Ceratodontiformes; family Ceratodontidae; genus Neoceratodus; species Neoceratodus forsteri. Next base: position 1,094,150,564 of record CM057458.1, read on the forward strand.
GTAGTAAAATTCCCTTTATAACACTGTCAAGATTTCTGCACTGTAGTGTAGCATCATCACAATATGCAGAAATGGCAGTGTTGGCCTGTGCCCTCAAGCTCATCCAGAATGGGACCAGGGATACCATCATTTTTACAGACTCTAATTGGGTTTGTTGCTCTCTAACCAAATTTCTCCCTTTCTGGCAGAAGAACTCCTTCACACCTTCTGATGGAAACCCAGTGAAACACAAGGAATTGGTAATATACATTCACTCACTGACTCAGAAATTTGCACATAAACTCTATATACACAAGGTTAAGGCCCACTCCATACATGACCCCTACCATGCTTTTAATAACACAGCTGACACCCTTGCTAAGGAAGGTGCTTGGGGGGGCACCTGGATGATGAATCTCCCAGAGGCCAGAGCAACTGTGCACATTGCAGCTGTCAGGAAGAAGCCTGAACCTTTTTTCCCCTGTGGATTTGTTAGAAGCCCAGCATACTGACTCTGAACTCAAAGATGTGTTCAGATTCCTGGACAAAGGTACTGAAAAGAACCTACCAGTCCATAAACCCTATAGAAGGCATGAAGGTAAGATACATCTGTCCCTAGACAACAAACTCATTTGGTATCAACCAGATGATTTCACCACTAAATTGTGGGTGGTTCCCCATAATCTGCAGTCCAAGGTTTTGCACCAGGTGCATGACACCCCCCACTGGTAGACACCAGGGAGTGGTAAACACACTTCAAAGATTGAAGGCCACTGCCTGATGGCCTGATATCACCAAAGATGTCAAACAGTATATTGACAACTGTCTTATTTGTTCACAGAACAACTCCATCCCTACCAAAAGAAATGCCAAACATCTACCACAAAGGTACTCTGGCCCTTGGCATGTCCTTCAGATTGACTTTATTGGCCCCCTGACCAATACCGGCAGAAACAACAAATATGCCTTGTGGTCACTGACCTTTTCTCCAAGTGGGTTGAGGATTTCCCCAAAAAAACATGTACTGCAAAAGCCACTGCAAAAATCCTGGTGGAACAGATTTTCTCCAGGTGGGGCCTACCTCTCAAGGTAGACTCTGACAAAGGAACCAGTTTTACAGGTGAGTTGATGAATAAAGCCCTGGAACTCCTTGGAGTTCATCAAAAGTTCCATATTCCTTACCATCCCCAGCCTTCAAGTCAAGTAGAGAGAGCCAACAGACAGATTAAGCAAATACTGTCCAAATTCATTGAGGACAATCCCAAAGACTGGGATTCCCTACTGCATTATAGTAATTAGGGGTACACCCTCAGCCACTACTCAGTTAACACCCTTTGAGGTGAAGATTGGCAGAAGTATGAGATTACCTGAACACTTTTTGTTGACCAGAACACTCTCACTGCAGACCATGTCTCTGTGGACAAATATGTGGAAAAGTTGAGGAAAGATCTGATACACACTCATTTGTATGTTGCAAACTGCATGGGCAAGGACCAGCAACAGTCCAAAATTCAGTTTGACAACCACGTACAGGAAATGGATTAGCAAGTCGAAGTTCAGGTAATGGTTCTCAGATTTGCTCACCCGACACATTCTTTATCCAATAAGTAGGAAGGACCCTTCCCCATTGTCTATAAGCTCAGTCCAGCAGTCTATTAAGATATACTCATGCAAAACAACAAATTGACTGACTAATGACTGCATGCCAACCAGTTGAAACTGTGCAAAGGAGTATAATTACTTTTTCTAACCCCATTTGGTGGAACAGTACTAACTGTTAATGGTTTACTTTCTTTTTCAGATACGTTAACAAGATGGCTTCTTGTACTTCTTTCTCCTTATCACAGGAGTTTTCCCCTGCATTCAAGGCACGGTAAAACACATCATTCCCCATCTTAATCCTCCTGCTGCTAATCCAGAAGGACTCTCTATCAATATCCCAAATAATTTGATTATGGTCCAGGAAGGTTCAGATGCCTACCTCACCGCCTTGGTTGTGGATCCTGATAAATCTACCCTTCAAATTGAATGGCAAGCAAAGTCATAAAGAGAAATACTCCCCGTGGCCAAACTCTCCAAGGGAACTTTCCATGGATGGCCTAATGCAAAATTATTCCCAAATGGAACCTTGTCCTTGCACCAAGCCTCACTGAGGCACTGAGGTTTATATAATATTAAAGCTCTCATTGATCCTTCTTATTGCAATTCACTTTCCCCAGACTCTGCCATGAAAATTGTGTGCTGTACACAACATGGCCTCAGCTGCCATGTACTTATCTGTGCTACCCCCTACTGAGAAAGAACTTCTTGAGAGTCCCAAACAACAACTTGGCCCCCTTAGTGGTTTGACTACCACTGCTTTACCTGGCACACTTACTAACAATTTATAGCTTATGCATATACCTGTTCTGTTCAATTTAACTTACTGGAATATGAAAGAATTTGTTATGCATCATACTTCTAATACTTCATTGTTTTACAGTACTTTTTATCAATACATTTCTGTTTATTGTTTGGTCATGGACCTTTACAAAATTTATAAAAAACATCAAACATCATACATTTTACATAATTAAAACTTAAAAGTTGCACTCACATTATTCACATTTACTTATACATACACTAATAAAACACTTATTAACAAATGTAATATAAGACTTCAATCTATCATTTGGTCTCTTCTAATAGTTATCATTCATTTACATTCCATGTTTGAACCTAATTTTCTGAATGGCAATCAAATATGCAGCTACATTTTTAATAATAAATTCATCCTCTGAAGTAAATAACATAGTCAGCAGTACATCATAAGTTGTAGATAGAAGTAATCTTATTATGGGAATTAACCATTTTTTCCTTGGGGATTTATACCATTTACAGAAAAAAGTGACGAGAAGTAAATTTTCCAATTGCAATTTATCACAATTACAACAGCTGGCCATTGGAGCCTTTTCCCTATTATATCTCACCAATAGGACGTTGCTATTAAATAATTCCATCCTATATTTAGTATATAATATTCTTTTTTTATTATTTGTTAAAACATCCAGGTAATATCTTTAATAATGAAATACATCATTATGTACTAACCAGTTCACAATATTCAGATTCTTTATATAGCATAGATCTTTTTCTTTTTGATATTCCAGGATCCTTTGAGTAACATATTTTTGATACTTAGGACTAATAGCTATTCCTTGCTCGTTCAGCTTTTCCAGATAACCCAGTCCATTTTCTTTTAAAATATTATATACTTTACTCAACCAGCCAGACAGATTTAGTCCTTCAGATATCCACCTTTGTTTCTCTAGTAAACATAAATAAGGCAAACAATGTTTTTCCATTTGTAAGACTTTAATCCAATAATTAATTTTCCTTGACAGGACTAAAGCCGCTGTGCTCGTAAGACCAAGTTCAGCTCTAATCTGTTGAGCAGGTACTGATTGACTCAGACCTAAGCTTGATCTGAATAGCTTAATTAAGGGAATTTCCAGAGTTTTGAATGTCTTAGATTCCCAAATCTCAGACCCGTATAAAATTGTGTATCATATTTTGCTTTGGTGGCCAAAATAAGAGGTTTTAATGAACATCCTCCATATTTTTTATTAAAAAGATGTAGAGAATCGGTGGTCTGCTTTAATTTTATTTTTAAAGTATCTAAATGTTTAGACCAACTTCCAGATTGAGAGAAAGTAAGACCTAAATAATTGTAAGATTGAACAGTTTTTATCCTTAAAGATCCTAAGGCCTTGTTAGTTATTTATGGGAACCCACAACCATTATGTGGCTTTTATTTTCATTAATTTTTAAGTTGAACTCATTAGCATAGTTCAACAGAATATCCAGCTTATTCTGAAGCCCAGATTGAGTCTGGGAAATTAGAACTAGATCATCAGCATATGCCAGGAGTGGGCAATACTCCTTTGCTATTTTAGGGGAGACTGTATCAGAATCCTTAAAACAGATTAATAAACTATTGATATATATATATATATATATATATATATATATATATATATATATATATACACACACACACACACACACACACATAATAATGTTGGAGCCAATACACGACCTTGCCTCACCCCACAATTAGTAGAAAATTTCTTAGAAGGCTCAGTTTCAGTAGATATTCTTAATTGTGCCCAAGTATTAATATTTAATTCTCTAATAATACCCATCAGGTATGGGGAAAAAAACCAAATCCCTCATGGTTTCCCATAATTTCTGTCTTGAAATCCTATAAAAGGTGGCACTAAAATCTATAAAGGTTAATAGAGCTTCTGCTTTCTAAGTTTAACATATTTCTCAAACAGATGATTAAGAATATAGCAGTTGTCAATAGTGTTATATCCTCCCCTAAATCCTGCTTGAAACTCAGATAATCCGCCTAGAGCTTGCAATTGATCTCTTAACCTTACAAGAATAATTTTAGCAAAAATGTATCCTATAGTATCCAGTAAGGATATAGGTCTATGCATAGCTGGATTTTCTCTGTCTCCCCTTTTAAAAACAGATATGAGCATAGCCCCTTTCCAAGAATCCGTAAATTTCAAGTTTTTACAGCAGGCATTAAAAATCTTAGTCAATATACATGGCCAGACAGAGGGAGCGGCCAGATATACTTCTGCAGGAATAGAATTCAGCCCTGGAGCTTTTTTTGGTTTCAAAGATACTATTGCAAAATAAGTTTCATGATGCTTAATTATATTAAAACATGACATATCTATAGCTTCTGTATGAGAAATTTCTTTTACATTAGACCTATTGAAAATATTGGAGTAGTAATTAATCCAAACATCAATTGGGATAAATGAATCTATTTCATATTTATAGTTCCCAGTACCTTTAGTTACTAGTCTCTATATCCAAATATTTGTTGTTTGTTTTCAACTCTGAATTTTTCTTAGATCTAATCGGTTCATTTAGGTCCCTTTTAGCTAAACGACAGTCATTATCAAACCAAATATTGATTATCTTGGTCTTGCCTATTGTAGTATTAGAGAATCTTAGTAATGTTTTAATTTCTGTAAGACCCAGCAAAACACTATCAATAAGATCTTCATCTGTCTCACTGACATCTGTAATATTTTTACACTTTCAAATGTTTTCCTTTATTATACTTTCATCTGTTTTGTTCCATTTTATATAATTTTAATTCCTAATTTCCATTCCTGTCTCAATCTGGGCAACTTTTTCCTCTTTTGTTGAAATTTTTAACATCATTAAGATAGGAAAGTGGTCACTTTCTGCATGTATAGCTATTTCACAATATTCCCATACATCCATATTTCCATTCCACAGAGCATAGTCTATAACTGTGGGGCCATAAGAGGAAAGATGGGTAAAATTCCCTTCTAAGTCACCATTTATTCTACCATTATGAGGGGCTAAAACATGGGTTTCTAGTAATTTTATTAATTTTATACCCATATTATTAATTGTTTTATCAGCTGTATTCCTAGGAAAAGAATAGGTGTTATCATGATACCAATTGTGAAAACTATTATCATGATAACCATCAAAATTACCTGTTCTTGCATTGAAATCAGCACAAACTAAAATTGTTTCACATGCCATCGTTTCCCAGACCATGTGTATTACATCCTCGATGGATTCCCATAAGCCTTCTTCATAGTATTTTGATGTTTTAGGTGGTACATAAATATTAAAAATAATAAATTTATTGAAAAAATACTGCACCCTAAAAGCTTGGATATTATTATTAAAAGTTATTAAGTCTGTTTTAAGATTTTTACCAAGTTTAAGCCATGTAATCAGCCCACCAAAATGCCTTCCTGAGGTAGAGAACCTAATAGTAGGAACTTCAAACATCAAATAGCCATTAAGAATTACATTATTATCCTTTGAATGACAAGTTTCTTGAAGACAGATGATCTCAGAGCTTTTAATAAACTTTAGCCATTCAGTATCTGAAAACTTTTTTTGCACACCAGAAACATTCCAGGACATAATATCATAGAGTACCTTCTCAGATTCAGAATTTCCCTCTTTAGACTGTTCTTTAGTTAGTCAGATTTCTGTATCAAGAGGCTCATACCCATTGTATTCTGTACAGTTAAATATGTTTTTGGGGGCCTTGTCAGGCACTTTATTATTTACTACAGAGGACTTATTCTCCTGAATTATTTCAAACATAAGAGAGTCCTGCTTACTTGGCCATACAAAGAACCCCAGTGAGTCCAGAAGTCCAATGTTATCCAACATTTATTGAACAAACTCTGTAAATGGATTTCAAGTAAAATTGATCCAAACTCCTGACAAGTTTCACCCCTTGAGTCAGAAATGGCATCCCAATTGCTAATTTCAATATTCAGATATTGTTCAAGTAAATCTATAATCATTTTTTTTATCTTCAAATTGTTTGCATTCTTGCATATATTTAGGTCCAAAAATGTTAACTTATTAGTTGGTTTATCTTGGAATTTGATTCCATTCTTAGGCCTTCGATCTATCAAAAAGTTACTGTCTATGATATGTATGCCAATCTTGTCCAAGAGTGTTGCCTTCTCTAACAACAAATTGGCAATTCTAACATCTTGAATCCATACATCAACTTGGCCACTTCCTTGAACATTTTTCCACCTGAATACATCCAAGGCATTCCACTCCTTCGCATCCACTTTTAGAATCTGAGCAAACAAGTTTAAGAGTACATTTTTAATTTTATACCTAGTTTCATTCAGCAGTGGTTTTAACCCAAATATACTGATTTGTTTAGTGGAAAATGTACATATTTCAGGCTTGTTGTTAATTTTATCTCTGTTGAAAAAGTCCACCATGTATTCCTTATTTCTAAGGGTTTCCTTATTAAGTCATATATAATTAGCAGATCTAGGTGAGGAGCAAAATACAAAAATGCAGTGTCTACCTATTTCATCTTTATCCTTCCATATTTGTTCGATGTCACCCTCAGTCAGATTGGCCCCAGGAATTGATCTAAACAAGTCAGTAATCCTCAGTCTATCTTCCAGATTAATATGGGACTCCTTACTTTTAAACCCATAAAGAAAAAGTATAGCGCATGATTCGACAACCATAAATTTGACAACTTGTCCCTTATCTTTCTTATTCCTACGAGTCTTAAAATCACTAGGAGTATTCTCATCCCTTATATATATATATATATTTTCTCCTGTTTTTTTTTTCAGTTTTATTTAACTGTTTACTAGAAATCTGTAACATTTTCTAGTAGGGAAAAGCTGTTGCTTGAGAATGAAGGGGTGAACTGCTTAATACTTGAGAAGAATCACTAATACATACTTTAGTTATCACACTAGAATTAACACTTCCTTTAGGAACAACACTAGTGGGAACCTTAGTTGTGTCTTCATTTTTCTGATTCAGTTTCTTGATTTTCTTTGTCACCTTTGTAGTTTGAGTATTAAGTTCTGTGCTTATTTGGCTACCCTCACCCTTCCTTTTTCTACTGTACATTTCCTCCTTTGTCATTTCCCTTTTAAGTTATTCTGGGCAATAATTTCAGGACTACTGGTAACATTAATAGCACCCAAATCAGGTACAATAGTAACAAGGCTATCATTAATTATCGAAGGAGATCTTGTCTGGGGAACCAATTTTTCCAGGTTAAGGGCAATTCGTTCTAAACTGCTTTTATTTATTGCTATACTTTCTTTCAATAAATCAAACTAATGTCTGAAATTATATAACTGTTCAAGAATCAGAAGGTGAGCTACATAGGGATTTAAGGCAAAAGCTTTTAGATCTTCACTGATTCCAAAAGGGTATTTCTTAACAGATTCAGTTAGGTATTGTTTGGACAAACACTATTGAAGATGATTTTTCCCAACCATTTTTTTCCCCAGGGGTACTTAATTGTTTGAGACCATTTATAGTTTGTTGTAACTCATTCGCAATATTTTTTAAATCATACTGTCAATCAGGTTCCAGGTTATCCTCTAAGAAGTACTCTGGAGAAAAACTCAAAGTTTGAGAAACAGAGCTTACAGGAATTCTGTTAGGTCAGTTGTGGTGTCTGTTTCCTGACTCAAGGGAAATGGTATAATGCTCTCTATTTTCTGTCTTATTGAAATCATCAATTAAGACTCCAGAAATATCCCCATAGATACTTGCATCTAAGTTAGGATACATTAATATACTTGAATGTTTCTGATTAGGAGTATTTCCAGAAATAACTTTCTCAATAACCATGCTCTTATCTTGACTCAAAATTACTTCTTTTTTTTTTGTTTTGAACCCTTCCGTGTTCTGTATGTTCAATTTATGGCTACTTGGAATCTCTTCAAACTCCTTTTTTAAGGCATAACTGGTTTCCTTACCACAGGGCTCAGAATCTATTTTATTAGGAACATGGTTCTCAATTTTAGATTGTTTTGTGTGCTTACATTGTTTCCCAGATCTATTATGTGTCTGTTTCTGGTTTTGGTTAACATATTCTCCTATATCATTTCCTGTCCCTTCTATTAACCCGTTAGCGTTTAATTGGAAAATAATTTTCTTTCCTTTGCTCGTCCCATTTCTAGTCTTTCTTTTAATCCTGCCCGTTTTGTTATGGACAGCAGTAGCAGCAATATTTATAGCAGTCGACTCAGCAGTGACAAATGGGATAGAGTGATAACCATTAAACTCACTTGAGATCACATTTCCCCCCTTCTCCTCATACATCATATTTTGAGCAAAATTAGAAATGTGCTTCTGCTGTTTACCCATTGTCACTAAGCTATTGCCTTCAGCTGCCCTTGTTTGTTTCCTTGTTTTAACCATATTAAAAAGAAAAAAATAAATACAATGCTTAATTAAAAATTATCCACAAAGACACCCAACTTAAATTCTTGCATAAAAGACTCTTTGAACCCTATTGCGATTAGCATGAAAGTCCTAGAAGAGACGGCAGCAACAAATCATGAGTCTTCAGTTAAATATATAGAAGAAAACTAAATTGTCTCTTATAACACTTGGCACATGGGAAGTTTAGTTGATGAATCTTCCTGAGAAAGTCCGATCAAAATATTCCTCATAAATGTTTTCCAATGAATTCACAAGTCTTTCTGGCTCAAGCAAATTGTGATAGTTCTTCCCAGAATGATAAAAGCAGCCTTCCAATAGAACCACCAGTGTATCAAAGGGTTCTATTGCCCCAGTTGGAGGATCCCTTCCAGAGATTCTCAAAATAAATACCAAAATCAGGGTCTCCACTGAAAAAAGAAAAAAATTATGAATTTCTACCCATAGAAATAAACTGTGTCTAAAAACCCTAACAGACCGTAAAAACCCAGAATAAACAGTCCCTCCTTGCTAACTCACCCTTAAATAGACTAATCAAATAATGTACTCATAAAATGTGTGCTACAAACTAAAAGCTAAGAGATAAATGACTGAATATGACTGAATACTTGAATACTTAAATGTCATACATGCCAATCACACAAGAATACTAGGACTTTTTCACTATAGATTACTTACTTGAAGCTCACTCTGCAGTTCAATAATCCTCAGGGTAATAGTAATTCTCTGTTCCTCAGCTGTTTTTACAGTACAGCGGCAACCACACTGGGTTCTGTAAATGCTACCTTCGTTTACCTGCAATTTCATATGGCTAAACCAGAGCCACGATATGAGCTAATAAAATTAAATCTGCAGTTTTTTATAAATTTTGATAGGATTCAGATTTCAGACTTCTAGTGTCTGGTTTCATATATCTCGAATAAGAACCAAAGAAAACAGCTAAAACAATTGAATATGACTGGAACTTGCACAATGCTGAAATTAATGTGACCAACCCTCTGCACTCAGGAACCTCACTGCTAAATAACAGAGCCCAGGCAAATGCTTAAATAGGCAGATAATCAGAACCAATTTACTCATTACCTGATTATTGTCTAATCATTTACATGAAAACCCAACATCAATTAAACCAACTATGATTCATGAGTTGGCATAATCAAATGGCTTCCATTGAATTAAAGGTAATCCCAGCCCTGTATACTTCCAACTGCCCAAATCAGCTGCCAATTTTATTTAAACAAGGAGGATCTGAGCTTCAGTGATTTGCACTAATTAGCATGAGAAAGAAAACCCTTGTTTTAAATATAGAGTAAATAGAGTAAAGGAGTGCACAATATTAATATAAATATAAATATAAACATAAAGAAATAACCCTTGGCTCTTGAACAACCTTGACTAGGAACTAGAGTTGCTATACTTAGTGCCCTAGTAATAAAAAAGCACAGAGTCCCTAAACACAATTCTGCATGTTGGAGTATTAAAAATAGAACAGAATAAAATGTAATATCCAGATACATTCCTTTTTATTGAAGCAGAGTACACATGTTCTTTTTATTGTTCCACAATCTTTAGGAGTTTATTTTCAGCTGTCGCGACCGGCCCTTCTCCTCCTTGGCAGTCCTGCACCACGCCACCTATCCAGGCTTTCCTCCTGCAATGTATGGGTAGAAGAAAAAACACCAAGTGGGGAATACAGCGGAGGCACAGATCAAAGATATCCTGCAAAGGAGATAAACTTATGTGATATAGATGGCATACCTTACATAAATATAAAACTCGCTTTATCTCCCTGCTTCTCGATACTCCTCCTCAGTATAGAGAGTGAAAGTCTATGCATCCACCTCCTATCTGCTCCGTCCCACAGTTGAGTCAGGATTCTACCAACAAAGCAGTTCCTCCTACAGTACTTTGTTACTGGATATTTTAGCAGCTTTTCAGATTCATAATCAAGACCCTATTTCCGGGGTACACACCACCGAGCATCGGGGTAATTTAAGGAGGAAACCTACTTCTCAATCAGATGATTCACAAAGTCATAAAAGAAATACTCATGACATGTCTGATGTCACTGGTGCAACAAGCACCCTCACTGGTCTCTTTGGTACTACAATGTCTATTTGGAACAAAGCTGACATTGCTACTATCAAAGCACATTCAAAAAGTTTGAAGCTGGTATGATTAATGACATCATAACCCCGTTATTGCATGGTCTGGGTTGCCTTAGTCAGGAAGAAAGATACACCGTATATAACATGCACAACATTTCTATGGCATTTTTAGACTCTATAAAAAGATTAATGCGCTCATAACACAAAACAATAAGAAAGCAGACAAGCAGTGCATTGCCCATGACATTTTATGTTCTCCTTACGGTTCTTACATTTATTACCACTATCAATAACCATTTCTGTGATCTAGAATCCAGACATACTGTATACCTGACATTATCCATGATAGGCATATCTCCAAATGGTACTGCTCCCAGTGTAAATCCTCTGTGTTGCCATGTGAATGTTACATTCTGTTTCTGTTCCTATTTCTACTGCTAGAAATTTGGGGTTTGTAACCAGGCACCCTAATACTGGTCATTGCTTTACTTCTAAGAAATGTTCCATTAAGGATACAATGTTTGTTTCTTTTACCCGGGTCGTGCCTGAAAATAGTCACCTGTTGGCTAGTGCACCTACCCGGTTAACAAAAACTAAATAAAATAAATAAATACTGTCTTTACCATGTTTTGACCCCAAAACACCTATTTCTGATAAACTGGCATCTGTACACTCTGTACACTCCATTGGGCACCTTGACGAAGACATCTACAGAGAACGCATTGACTTGCCACCTCTTCTGGTCATTCATCCTATTCTGATGCTTGGATTTCCCTGGACTGCTGTGCGAAGAAAGGGTATATTTATTTTTGTTGTTGTGATGTATTTGATGTTATTAAACCTGTATGTGGGTATTCACCAGATAGCATTGATTGGTCCTTTTCTATGGACACTGACATCACCACCAAGGGCACAGAATAACAGGACTCCACATCTGCTCCAGACGCTTCTCACTTGTACCAGGTTTACCGGAAGGAGATTCCTCAGCTGTCAACAAGATTTCCAACCAGACTTACACCTGCCCAGTTCAACTACAAAAATGGAGACTGCCAAATGTCGAAATGCAATGCAACTCTGACGGTGAGTATTGTGTTGTCATTAATTTCAAAATGTTTACCTATGGTGAAAAAGTATGTGATATTATTCAAAATAACTTTTGCTTTGTACCCCACCAGATGACCCAGATGCTCATAGAAACATATAGAATTTGACGGCAGATAAGGACCGCTTGGCCCACCCAGTCTGACCATTTCTCTACCTACTGGATAAGCTACAGATCCTAATTAACCAACAGCCTACTTCTTCCTACCCCCAACCCCTAGAATGGCCTTATGACTGTCCCATGCATGCTTGAATTCCACCACTGATTTTGACTCCACAACCTCCTCCGGAAGGCCGTTCCATGCATCCACAACCCTCTCTGTGAAAAAATACTTCCTTAAATTACCTCTGAGCCACCCCATCTTCAAATTGTGCCCTCTTGTTCTTGCACACCTCTTTTTTTGAAAGATGCTACCCTCTTGGACTTTGTTGATTCCCTTGAGGTACTTGAACATTTCTATCATGCCCCCCCTCTCCCTCCTTTCCTCGAGACTATACATATTAAGCTCCTTTCATCTCTCTTCATATGTCTTCCGGTGCAGACACTGCACCATTTTAGTTGCCCTCCTCTGGACAGCTTCCATCCTGTCTATGTCTTTGCAGAGATTGGGTCTCCAGAACTGCACACAGTACTCCAGATGGGGTCTCACCAGCTGTCTTTACAGAAGAATAATAACTTCCTGTTTTCTACTGGTGATGCCTCTCCCTAAGCATCCCAGTATCCCCCCAGCCCTCCTTGCTGCCCTCTCACATTGCTTGCCCACATTTAGGTCATCTGATATGACTATCCCCAGGTCCCTTTCCATTTTTCTTGTTGTTAGTATCTCACCCCCCATTGTGTACTCTTCCCCTGGGTTTTTGTTTCCCATGTGCATTACCTTGCACTTCTTAGCATTGAATCTAAGCTGCCATACATTTGACCATTCCTCTAACCTTGCTAAGTCCCTTCTCATCCTTTTCACCCCACCCTGTGCATCAACTCTGTTGCAGATCTTTGTGTCTTCTGCAAAGAGACATACTTTTCCTTCCAGTCCCTCTGCAATGTCGCTTATAATGACATTGAAGAGGACCGGTCCTAATACTGAACCCTGCGGTACCCCACTAGTAACCCTCCTTTCTTCTGAGTGGACTCCATTTACTATTACTCTCTGTGTCTTATTCTCCAGCCAATTCTTTACCCAGGCTGTCATTTTGGGACCCACTCCCAGGCTGGCTAACTTGTATATTAATCTTTTGTGTGGGACTGTGTCAAATGCCTTGCTAAAGTCTAGGTAGGCCATGTCCACAGCCCCTCCCTGATCTACTACTTTGGTCACCCAGTCAAAGAAATCTATCAGATTCGTCTGGCATGACCTTCCCACTGTGAATCCATGCTGCCTAGGGTCCTGTGCCCCTCTGGCCTCTAGATACTTGACAATTCTTTCCTTCAGAAGTAATTCCATAATTTTTCTTATCACTGAGGTTAAACTAACAGGTCTGTAGTTTCCTGCTTCTGCCTTGCTCCCACTTTTGTGAAGGGGAATCACATCTGCCCTCCTCCAGTCCTCGGGTACCACCCCATACTCCCATGATTTGTTAAAAAGGGTAGTCAGTGGTGTCACTAGTTCTACCCTTAGTTCTTTTAGCATTCTGGGATGAATCCCATCAGGCCCCATTGCTATGTCCACCTTCAGTTTTAAGAGTTCTTTCAGAATCCTTTCTTCTGTAAATGGGCTGGTATCAACTTCTGTATCCAGGTGTTTCTACTGTTTGTTTTATGTACCTCCCCTCTTCATTTGTAAATACTGAGCAAAATATTTGTTTAGTATCTCTGCCTTTTCACAGTCTCCTCTGCCCACCTCCCTCCCTTTACTAAGCCTCACTATCCCTCCCTCGGTCTTCCTTCACTCCCTGATGTACCTATAAAAGGTTTTATCCCCCTTCTTAACTGAGTTGGCTATCTTTTCCTCAGTTTGGGCCTTTGCTGTTCTGACTGCCTTCCCAGCCTCCTTTTGCTTTAACTGATACAGTTCTCTGTCCTGCTCCTTCTGCGATTCCTTGTACTTCCTGAATGCTTTCTTTTTCTCTTGAACCTTCACTGCCACTTCCTTTGAGAACCATAGTGGTTTCTTACGTCATTTTGTTTTGTTTATTTGCTTCACACAAAGGCTCGTTACCTCTGTGATGGCAGTTTTTATTATTCCCCATTGTTCTTCCACCCCTCCTTCCTGCCCATTTGTTAGTGCATTCCTTAGGCACTCACCCATTTTGGCAAAGTCAGCCTTCCTAAAGTCCAGTACTTTTGCCTTTGTATGGCTTGACTCTGCTGCTGTGTTTATTGTGAACCATACTGTTCGATGGTCGCTAGTTCCCAGATGGTTACCCACTTCTACATCTGTGATCCTCTCTCCATCTCCATTTGAGAGAATTGGGTCTAAGATTGCTCCCTCTCGAGTGGGCTCCAATACTAGTTGTATAAGGCATGCCCCCTGTAGTGCATCTAGAATAACTCCACTCTTCTAAGTGGCTGCTGCAACTGCACTCCTGTTAACATCTGGCATATTCAGATCACCCATCAGCAATATCTCCCCTTTTTCTGCCATTCTAAGTATACTTTCTATCATTTCCTTGTCCATTTCCTCCCCCTGAGAAGAGGGTCTGTATACAAACCCTGTGCATATTGTGGTGCCATTGCCTGTCTCCAAATTTACCCACAGTGCTTCTTCTCCTCCCTGTTTACCCTTTTGTTCTTTTTGCTTTTATTCCTTCCCTATGTAAAGAGCTACTCCTCCTCCTCTTTATCCCTCCCTGTCCCTCCTGTAGATAGTGTATCCTGGTATGTTTACGTCCCAGTCATGGTTTTGTGGAACCATATTTCTGTGACTGCCACGATGTCAGATGTTCCTCCTCCATCAAGGCCACTAATTCAGGAAGCTTGTTACCCAGACTACGGGCATTGGTACTCATTGTTCTCCATTTTTTGATGGCTTTACCTTCTGTTGCAGCATCCCCCACTGACCTTTCTACCTCGGTCTTTTTCTCATTTAGTACCCTGTTTTGTAGGGAGAGGCTGGGATTTTCCTGCTGCTTATCAGTGCCTCCCCCTTTGACTAGTTTAAAAACTTGCCAATGAAGCATTTAAACCATTTGCTCAAAAGACTTGTTCCTGGACAGATGCAGACCATCCTGCCAGTATAGGCTGGTGTCCCTCCAGGTGGAACCCCAGTCCCCAATGAAGCCAAACCTCTGTGCTCCACACCAATTTTTCAACCATTCATTAAACTGCATGGTGCTAATTGCCTCGCCTCCCCATGCCATTGACTGGCAGCACCTCTGAGAAGGATACTGTGTGTGCTAATTGTCTAGGCCCTCCCCAACTCTGCAATGTCCTCCTGCACTGCTCTGATCTCATGATGGGCCAAGTCATTTGTCCCTAGAGTGGACATTTCGTCCAGCTCAGACTCCCTTGCAGCTGTTCTTGTGATCCTGAGGATCGCTTCCTGTCCCTCCAAGCCATGGCACTGGCAGGCACCTTACTCAGTTTTCTCAGCTCCCCAGTTCTATCCCTCTAATAATTGAGTCCCCCACGAGGAGCTGCTTCCTCTCCCTGTGGTGTCCTCTGCCTTCTTCCTGTGGGCCTTCCTTGTGACAGTTGTCATCAGTCTTCTCTGCGGGTACATCCATAGGGGAGCTATGCTCCCCCAGAATGGTGTATGGATTGTGGAGTGGAACAATTGACTGAGTGTTCCTCTGTTACACCATCCTCACCCTCACTGAGCCCACTGTTGTCCAACTGCTGTGCTTTCTTCGCAACCTCTGAGGTAGTGGTGGTAGCGTTAGTGCTCCCTGGATGGGGGAGGTTCCCCTCCTACTGGTGATTCCTGTGAGGTAAAATGTACAAAGATAAATGTTTCCAAAGGCAGCAGGGAGCATAAAGGAGGGCTTCAGAGCCTGTGCCTCCCCCCAAGCAAGTGGGACCACCAATCAAGCAGGCCACCGGGAAAAAGGTACACTCCCTCCACTGCTGTCTCTGTTCTTGGAGCATAATGCTACCATTGCTGCTGCCGTAACACCGACTGGTTGTGCACATGGACCTAACTAGAGCCCCACCGGCGCTAGCACTGGCTGCCCCACCACTCCCCTAGGTGAACTTAGTCCTATATAGGTCAGGTCACATGAGTTGTGTAGCCTATCAGCCCACTTTACCATTAGCAGCATATCTGCTCTCACCTCTAGTGGCCACCCTTTATGCTCCCTGCTGCCTTTGGAAACATTTATCTTTGTACATTTTACCTCACAGGAATCACAGTTCTGTGATTCTCCAGGGTTATATCTTGTAGGTACTCACTGCTGTGCTAATCTATTCTGTCATTAGTAATGACTCCTGCTGCTGCACCCAGTCCTGGAACCTGACCTAGGTGTTGCTGTTTGCTCCTGGCCTCCTATGTGCATAGCTTAATTCCTTCCTTTCCTTGGCTCACTGCACCATTCCCTTGGGAATCTCACTGCACCCTACTGCTTTTGACCTGCCTGGGGGCTCAGCGCAAATCCCTGGACCATGCCCTTGTTCGCATCCCCCCAGCTTGGTCATCCACCAAAGGCATAAAAATAGCTGTCCTAAATATACGCAGCATCCTGCCTAACCTAGCAGAGCTAACAGCCTGGGTGGCACACTATGACCCTGATATTATGGGGATGTCAGAAACCTGGCTGAAGCCTCACACCCTTGACTCAGCATGTGCCCTTTGGGTTACAGCCTCATGAGACAAGATAGACCAGGTAAAAAAAGTGGGGCCGGTGTGCTCTTCTATTTAAAAGTGCACCTAAATGTGTCTGTCATTGCATGCACCCCCCACCTCCTCTGCCTGTGAATTCCTGCATGCCCTTCTCATGTTAGAAAACTCAAAAAAGGTTCACTTGGTCTGTGCCTATAATCCTCCAAAAGTAGGAGTGCCTGGGCTCTCCTCACTTCTGGACAGCCTTAGCTACAAGGTTGGCTCAAATAAGGTACTCATCCTTGGGGACTTTAACTTAAATTGGCTGGGTCCCAATGCCAAACTTTACAAGCCTCTGCTCTCTGGACTTGCCCTCAGCCAACTCATAATGGTACCCACTAGGCTCTCCCCCAGTGGAAATAAAGAATCCCTTATTGACTGGGTACTGTGTAATAGGCTGGATAGGATAGTCTCCTCAGGTATCCTCCCTGACGTCATCTCGGATCATTCCCCTACCTTCTGCACATGGGGCATCTCCCCTCCCAAAATCCCCTGTAAAGTTATCCTGATGAGGGACTACTCAAAATTCAACATCTATGACTTCATAGTGGACCTTCAACATGTGGACTGGTCCTGGGTCACTGCAACCAGTGGCCCCTCGGAAGCTCTTGACCTTTTTCTTGCTGTGTTCACTCCCCTACAAAATAAACATGCCCCCCTTACAAAAAGGACAGTGAGGGGGACGGTTAGAAAATGGCTCCATGGCAGCCTTTTCTCCATCATGAAACAAAGGGACAAAAGCTGGGCAAAGTACAAGGCCTCCCTTAACAATACAGACCTCATTGAATATCAGCAGCTGAGAAACACTTGCAAGAGAGCCATCCGCACTGCCAAGAGCATGTATTGTAAATCTGCTCTGCTATCCTCCGCCAGAAACCCAAGGAGTTTCTGGCAGAACATCAAAAACACCGTCGGTGGGTCCGCTAGAGTCCAGGTCAGGGATATGCATATTGGTGGGGTTAGCTGCAATAACCCACTCACCATAGCCAATGCATTTAACTCCATGTTCTCCGACCTGCCTCCCCCCAACCAATCCATTGATCCCATGGGTCCCAGCCCCTCCCAGAGTGGGCACACCCCCAAACCACCCTTCTACTTAAAATGGGTCTCCATCAAGGAGTTCCGGAAGCTCCTCGCAGGACTCTCCCCTCATAATGGGGCAGGGCATGACAGCCTTGAGCTGAATCTGCTCTGCCTGGGGCAGCACACCTTGCTCACATATTTAATACTTCTCTAATCTCAGGTACCATCCCTGTTGTATGGAAAGTGGCCAAGGTTGTCCCTGTCCTCAAACAAGGCAATCCAAAGGTTCTAAACAACTACCGCCCTATTGCCATCCTGTCTGCACTCAGTAAGCTTCTCAAAAAGGCAGTTGCCGCTCCCAGCTCTCCCATCAACTTCAGACCTATGGACTTCTCTCCACAGCACAAGGCGGCTTTAGAAAAGGACACAGTACATCCACTGCCCTTGCCGTAGTTACCTCTGAGATTAGGTCTGCTGCTGATAAAGGCAAACTGACTGGTGCCATCTTCATGGACCTCTTGAAAGCCTTTGATCGGGTTGATCACTCTCTTCCCTGTGCCACCCTATGCTCTCTTGGTTCCCCCCCCACCCATGCCTGGGTCTCCAACTACCTTTTGGGCAGGCAACAATACACTAACTTCAATACAGCACTCTCCGACCCCTCCCCAGTGTACTGAGGGGTCCCCCAAGGATCTGTCCTTGGATCACTCCTGTTTTCCCTATTTATAAATGAGCTGCCCTCTGTCACAGTCCACGGGCGCTCCACCCTATACGCAGATGACCTAATTCTCCTGGCCAGTTCTCAGGACCTCACTACCATTAATGCCAGGCTAAATTCAGATTTCAACCTTATTCAAGCCTAGCTCGTAGGCCACAAGCTGACCATCAACCTTGATAAAACTCAGGTCATGCTCTTTGGCTCTAGAGCCAAGACCTCATTCTGCCTAGCTCCCCTAAACATCCTTGGAGCTGACAGCTCCCCCCTGAGGGATGTTAGCTCTGTCAAGTACCTAGGTGTAACACTTGACCTGCAACTTGACCTCACCCTGCGTATACAGAACATATGTAAGGCATCAAACAGAAAACTGGGACTGGCTTATAGAGCTAAAAGCTCTCTTACCCAGGCTGCATAACTTGCACTTACTAAGGGGATCCTTCTTCCCATGTTCTGTTATGGGCTTGTTACCTTTGCCCCGTGCTGAAAACCAATCTCACAGTATGGGACACTACTTATAACAACATATGCCGGTTCACGCTCTCCGCCCCCCCACCTTACACATTGCTGTGAGCTTTATTCATGGCTGGAATTGCTCCCTCCAGAAAAGCACCACGCATTTGTCTTTGGCAGCTTTATCAACAACGTTGCCTGAACCACCACCCCTACTGATCTTTCCCAATGCCTCCTACATGTAACCTCTTCCTACCACCTAAGGTCCAGTGACTCACAGGCCCTACTGGTCCCAAAAACTCACACCCTTGCGGGTGATCAGGCTTTCGCAAGTTATGCACCCAGAGTGTGGAACTCTCTTCCTGCCATCACCTGCTCCGCCACCACACATCCTTGCTTTAAAACCTCCCTATGGAGCTTCCTTAAATTGGCCTCTGACTGTCTCTGTGCAAACTAAAGCCAGGGCTGAGGATCTTTTATTCCCAGCTCAACTTGCTGGGGGGGTGTGAGAATCCTGTTTTACCAAGTTGCACTTCCTCTGCTGAGGCTTCTTGATTCAGTTAGCTGTGTTAACTGTATCCCAAAGCATGGGGTCCACTCCCCTGCCCTGACTGCTTTCTGAGGGTTTACCTACCAAAATCCCATCCCATTTTTCTCCGTCTCTCTCCTCCCCACTCCTCCTAATCTCCCTATTCCTTCTGCATCCCTAGGATTTATGGCTGAATCCCTGATTGAACGATAATGATCATACCTGTATGATAATGACCATGCCTGTATATATGTTGTTATTTATCTGTCAATTGAATCTGTCAATGCTTGATGTTATTGTATGTTACCTTGTCTCTGCCTAAATGCTGATGGTATTGTTCCCTGTGATGTTCTAAATGCTGATGGTATTGTTTCTCTGTAATGTTTATATCTGTTACCTTTGTAACCTCCCGGGGTCGCTCCTGAAAATAGGCACTTGGCTGTCTAGTGTGCTTACCTGATAAACAAAAGCAAAATAAAATAAAATAAATTATTGGGCACACAGTTATAAGCCCTGTTCCCCTAGTGGACCCAGATATAATTGATGGTAATCTTGACTATCTTCTTACTCTCTCAGAATATTTACCATATTTCAATGTTCACATAGATCCTTTGACACTGACACTTAAATCACTTTTAGACAGGAAAGACACACACCTCATCCACATTAGCAATAATATGACCAAAGCTAATGAAACAGTTTATGATCCTATAAGTGATGGTGATTTTAATGATGCACTTACTAATACTTGGTTAGCGATTACCTTTAAAGGCTTTGCTGCCTATGGCGTACACTCTGCCAACACTGTGAGCAGCTGGAACTCCTTTACAAGGCTTGTCAGTCAGGTCTGTAAATGCTCTCTGCTCCATCTCTACTTCCCTAGTCTTGTGATGCCCCTTCAGAGCCAGCAAGGGGGGAATGTTACATGAGGTCCCTGCACTCTGATTGATAACCCAGAGGTACACTGCAGACAACTAGCATTTAGGTATGTTATACTAACATATAGAGCTATGGACATCTACTGTACAAGAGTAGACGTCTGGATATGTATGCATGTGATTGCTATACACTTTACTTTCTAATACATTTATGTATTTCTTGTTTGCAAGATGCTAGGACACCTGTGTCCTTGTAGTATTATGATATATGAGTCAGCAATGCCATCTTCTGATGATTTGAATTATTACATGGCTATGTAAATTTTTTTTTATTTGTTCGACAACGTCATCACAAAAATTTTTAACATTTATAACATACAAGTACAAGAATCAATCTTTAAATACATTCTGTGATCGTTACAGTTCAAGTTATTACATTTCTCAGAATGTTGTGTACATTCATAAAAGTCATTACAAATAATTTTCACAAATAGGTTGACTGGAGAAAACCTGCAACTTTCTGTATTATACATAAATTTTCATTGTTCATTAAATATCTCACCATTTTGTCAGGGGGAAGGTTGAGGTTCACCATGATGTCACCAAGCCATTTCAAACATAGTCCCTTGTATAGTGGACATAGAAGTAATACATGTTTTATGTCATCTTCTGATGACATCACATTTACAATATGGGTCACAAATATTTTTCCTTTTTTGTTTATAAAAAACATAATTGGCATTGTATATTTCAAGCCTAAATGTAGTTATTGTTCTCCTTTCCTTTGGATTAATTAACTTAATTAAATAAGGTTCCAAGCCATATGTGGCTTTAATCTATTTGTACCATCTATATAGCTTAACTTGTTTCATTGTTGCTAATGCCTTAATTTTCTCCCGATCCCTTAACCTGTTCTTCACCTTTTCAACTGTCATGTGCCATGGAAGTATAAACATACTCCATAAATCATCTCCAAGCCCATTCAGAAAAATCAGGCACTTAAAAGTTTCCAAAGTTGGAAAAATACTGCCCAGCAAAATGTATTTAGTTTCTTCCTCCAGGCATTGCCTGGGTAGCCTGTTTTCTTCCAGTAAAAATAACTTTAGTGAGGAAAGAATTAATCTTTCTTTCACTAAAGTAGAGATGGAATATTGTACCAATTCTGAGTTTACCATGCTTAGAGGTGCAGCACATTTTTAATCCGCTGGTGAAGTGAACACGAAGTGGCCACTACGTGTTGGTGGAGCACAACATGAAGTGGGCACTGCAAAGTGCTCACTTCACATTATCATTATTACTTTGCATTACCATTATGCCTTAACATGAAGTAAGGTAAAGTGACAAGTAAATAGGCAGTCCACTACACATCACATGGCTTACAGTACTGTAAGTCACATGCTTTAGCCAGGCAGGAAGGAAGTGAGTCAGAGAAGCAGTTTCACTTTCTCCTTTGCATTTGTAGTGGGAGAAGGCTTTGTGGAGAGGAAAGCAGTTTAGAGTCACTGACTGTCACAAAGTGCTTTATTGCATTTGTGTCTGAAGGAAACAACAGCTTTTTTAAAGCTACATCTTTATTTAGTTTTTGTATTGTGTTTGTGATTTTTTTTTTGGTAGTACATTTTTTTTATAAGTTTTGTTTTGTGTGTGTGTCAGTGTGTGTGTGTCTGGGAGTGTGAGAGTGAGTGCGGCCACTGGGTGAAGGCTAGGCATCGACTGTGGTTGTACTTTTTTATAGTCGGGGTTGGGGACTTGTGTGGAAAGGATGGAACCTGGAGAAGGAGAGTCGCTGGCCCATGGGAGCAGTCAAAGGAGGGGAGTGCAGACATGTGGGGGCAGTCATGTGATGCTGGACTGCTTCCAACTCCTGGGTGTTGCTTCCCCCCTGTGGAAGCAACAGCAGCAGCAGCACCAGTGCCACCAGTGGCTGCTGTGCATCCAACTTCTATGCCACTACCACCACCACTGGTAGCAGCTGCAGGGGCTCCAGCAGCACCCCCTCCACCACCTCCACAGCCACAGGAGGTGCCCCATTACAACATAGGTGGTGTGAGGACTGTATCTAGTCTCCCCCGAAGCTCCCCAGTGTGGGAGTTTTTTAACTCTGTGGGGAAGAAATCACAGTCATGGTGTACCATCTGTGTGATGTGCTGGTGCACCGTGGCCCCTGGGGAACACATTTGGGGACCACTGGCCAGAGCACCCACATGTTGAACCACCACAAGGTGGAGTGGCAGGCTGCCATGGAAGGGGCCAGGCATTCACCTGCTGGCGCTTCTGTGGCAGAGGCCAAGGTTGCTGCTGGGGTTGAAGTTATGCCTCACTGCTACAGCAGGAGGAGGGCCAGTACAGTAGCTGCATCACCACCACCACAGCCACCAGCACCACCCTCTCCACCACCACCAATACCTGGATTTCCACCTGTAGTGGACCCTGCCACAGTCCCTGCAACAGAGGCTGACATCACCCTGGTGTGGGTGGCCCTGTTGGAGAATAATGAGAGGGTAGATGCTGTGCAGCAGCAGGTCGACACAATACAAGAATAGCAGCAGCAAATACTCACAATGCTGCACCTGCTGCTGGACCACCACAGCATCCCACGGCAACATTAAGGATTGTTTTCTGGACTCCCCACTCCACTACTGTGTTGTACTATTTTTGTGTGTTTTTTCTTTGTTGTTGTTTAATAATACACATTTTCCCTTCCAAGGGAATCTTTCTTGCTCCACATAGTGCAATACATTTCTGTGAAAACTGCCCATAATTTCATTACAGTGTATCATGTGACAGAGGAATTACCATTCTGAAAAGCTGCCCACATTCTGGCCCCCTTGCCAGCAACATTAGGATGTGATGCCGGGGAGAGCGCGGGTGCATGCTCCATTACAGTGAATGTCCAATTTTCCGCCAGCTTTCCGAATTTTTTTTATGTTATAATGGTCAGTTTGTGGTGAAACGTGTGGGCACTTTTCCAGTAAGAAGAGCCTTGCTAGTGGAAATGTTCCCACATTTCACCACAAAGTGAACCTCATAATATAACGAAACATTGGGATAACTGCTGGACATTCACTATACTGGAGCATGCACCTGCGGTCCCCCTAGCATCATGTCCTAACGTTGCTGAAAAAGGGTGGCAGAATGTGGGCAACTTTTCTGAATGGGAATTCCTCCATCACGTGACACACTGTAATTAAATGATGGGCGGTTTTCTTAGAAATGTATTGCACTATGTGGAGCTAGAAATATTCCACTGGCCAGCCCGTTGGCGCAGCGGTGGGATTTCCGCTTGCGACGCCGGCGACCCGGGTTCGGAAATGGACCCGGATCGTCGGAGGGCCGGCCGGGGGTAATAGGATTGAGTGTCCGATGGGCAGCTCTCCTACTCTGGGGGGAAGGTGTGGGCAGTCTTCGGCACATTGGGGACCCCTGGTGGAGACCAGGAGTTTCACGCAGCCGACACTCAGCATGGATGGAGGCGGGGCGGACGCTGGCGTCATTGCACGACCCCGCCTCCCCTGGGAGAAAACCAGAAAAAGGAGGAGGAGCTGCCCGCCGTCATGGATGAAGCTCGCCGCGGCTTCAATGTGCTTCAGGCCAGGCCCGACCTAGCTCCAGTGCCGTGGCATATATGAAGGGGTGCAGACCCACACCGTGGGGGTAAGCCACAGGAGTATGCAGGCGGTGGCAGATCTGGAAAGCAGAAGCTGGCGGCCCGTGACCGGGCGGAAGGATAGGGCAGTGGGCGGCTCCGGAAGAGTAAAAAGTTAAATAAAAAAAAAAAATATTCCACTGGAAGTAAGTCACCCACATATTAGGTTATGTGCATCACCATACAGTGTCTGTTGAAAACTCTGACCTATTTTTTTTAATGCTATGTTACAACTTCCATTACTTACATCCTGACTGGAATGATACAAGAATTTCCAGTAGTTGAGTTTGCTGTACTACCTTTTTTCATGTGTGAAAGAATGAAAGGAGCATTCCTTTTAAATTGGTGCTGACCAGGTCTTTGTCATTGCTTTCCTCTGCTTTTCTCCATCACATCAGTTAGTTGTTATGTATCACTTCTGTTTTCAAATTAACAGTTATGCAGCAGGCAGTGTTTTATGACACCAAGGAACAATATTTATTGAAAAGCAGCTGCAAATAAATACAAACCTCGACAGAACAATATTGAAAGGTGTGCTCATTATTTTTTTCTTACATGAAAAAAGTAGTCAACTAAGTAAAGCAGACAGAAATTGTGAAAAGAAGCATGTCATTCAAGTCACGACTCGGAGGTAACTAGTGGCTGTGGCAATGTAAAGTAGCATAAAAAAGTACAGTTCAAAATTGTCAATACATTCTTGCAATGCTGCTTTAATTGATAATGTCAGTATGACATCACAAGCTCACAACAATCACTCAACACACAAAATACATCCCCAGAATTAATGGTGCACTCAGTCATGAGTGCAGTAGTGGCACATCATTCAAGTCACGACTCGGAGGCAACTAGTGGCTGTGGCAATGTAAAGCAGCATAAAAAAGTACAGTTCAAAATTGTCACTACGTTCTTGCAAGGCTGCTTTAATTGATAATGTCAGTATGACATCACAACCTCACAACAATCACTCAACACACAAAATGCATCCCCAGAATTAATGGCGCACTCAGTCATGCCTTGTGTGCAGAAAATTAACAAGTGGTAACACAGTGAAATGGGATTGTTTCAGCACATACAAAGCCCCCAGAATTAATGGCACACTCAGTCATATGCACAGTGGTGGCACAGAGCCCCAGATTTTTTTTCTGCATGCCCAAAATGCATATGCCTTGTGTCCAGAAAATTGACAAGCGGTAACACAGTGAAATGAGAGTGTTTCAGCACATCCAAAGTCCCCCAGAATAAAATTATGACCGTAAGCATCCTGTTCCGGGTCCAATGTGTTCTGTGAGGTGATTCGAGCAAATGCAATGTGATCATCTCAACAGGATGGAAGGGTGCCCTTTGGCTGTACACTAATAGGGGGAAAATCATATTTGCAGGTTTGTCTATAATGGTTTTGTATTTTGTTACTTCTTCACAGGTTTCATCTGCATCCTTCTGGAGTCTGGTTGTTACTGATGGTCATGGTCATCTAACGAAATGACTTCTGCATGTTGCATGTGTGCCCAAGGCTGGGGGAGGGATGCCTGATGTTGAAGAACTTGTTTGGGTAAGGCCACCTTGACAGAACAACAAAGCATCTGGAAGTTTCCTAAAAAAAGAAATGAATGACTTTTTACAATTTAATTGTAATTTGTCCCTCCCTGGTTCTCAATCTCAAGTCAAGTTACAGTTCAAAACAACATCTTGTCAAGTAACACAACCTGTGTGCAATATTTGCTGCAGTCTTTCTAAAACAATGAAATGGATGAAGTAAAATCTTCATACTTATCAGAATGGATTTCACATGGATATTCCATAGGTTCCTCTCTGTATGGTACAGCTGCAGGACCATTCCCACTGAGTTTTAGTGATGGAGACTTTTTTTGTTAACCTGTAGAAAAAAAATAAGTGTACCGTATGTGTTTGACCATTGCGGCTCTGAAAAGATACAGAAAACAAAACATATAACTAAAGGAAGTGAAACAGCATAACAAACATGGGTACACATACTCACTGTATGGTTTAAATATTAAGAAGCTTTGTGTCTCTGGCTGATGGATGTGGTGGTCTGGACACATGCTCAGTGGTGGCAGTGGCTAACATCATACCCGGTGGTGGTAGTGGTGGTCTGGGGGATGGACAGACTCATGCTCAGTGGTGGCAGTGGCTAACATAAGTTCCGGTGGTGGTGGTCCGGGGGTCAGACAGACTCATGCTCAGTGGTGACAGTGGCTAACATCAGTCCCGGTGGTGGTAGTGATGGTCTGGGGTGGACAGACTCATGCTCAGTGGTGGCAGTGGCTAACATCAGTCCCAGTGGTGGTGGTGGTGGTCATCGTGGGTGGCACACCACCTTTTAACAACTTCAGTTAAAACCTGCCAACATTAACCACACCATCATCCATATAAAGAAAGCTTCCTCACAGTCATCTATGCCTGAAGTCTGACCACTGGGAATTTTCAGTTATTGTTAGATGCCTGTTTTCAGACAAATATGACTCAACCATTCTCTGAGCCACACTAAGTCCAGTTGTTGATGCATCATCCTGTTCTCTTGAATCATTTATTTCAGAAATATCCACTTGGGACAAAGCATCCCAAAGCAGGTTGATGCCAGCCACTTTGGATGACAGACCACCTTGACCTGCTGTCCCCTTCCCCTTGCAGGATATGCTTGATAGTCCTACAGGTACACCTGCAGCCAGATTATGCTGCTGAGGTTTGCTGACCCTGGCACATGACTTCTGTGCCCCATGAACCAAGAGCAACAGTTGACCACTGATATTTTTTACCTGTTCAGGCCCTCCCTCCAGTACTGATGCAATTCCATGTTTGAATCATGGGTCCAGCATTGTTTCTGTGGCAAAGCTGTCACTACGCTGAATGCTCACAACGTGATGATTCTGGTCAGATACTGTCAGCATGTGTTGCAGCAACAAACTGTTGCCACCATTTCTGGAAACATCAAGGCCATGCTGTACATTCACCAATGTCTGCCTTAGTACCCACAGCAGTGGAATTGATTGGCTGATGGAGGCAGACTGACCACTCACTGCCTATGTGTCATGTTCAAAAGGTTGAAAAATTGTTATTACAGAGTCCATGAGGTGCCACTGTTCAATTGCCATAGACATGGAGGCCCTGGAACTGTCACAGCTAGTGTGCATCAAAAGATATTCTGAGATGGCTTTGTATTGTTCATACAACCTCTCTGCCATGTATAAAGTGGAGTTCCATCTGGTGATAACTTCCAGTTTCAAGTGGTGCTGAGCCAAGTTGTTTTGTATCTGCAACTGCCGCAGTTGGTCACTGGCCTTTCCAGAACTTGAAAAGTGAGAGCAGATACGTTGTGCAACGGCCAGCATTTCCTTTACATCAGGTTGCTGCAGAAACTCCTGTACCACAAGATTGAAACAGTGGGCCATGCATGGAACATGAAAAAGACCACCATTTGTGATGCATTTTACCACATTTGACCCATTGTCACTTGTTATGAACCCAGCTCTCAAGGACAGAGGGTTTAGCCATTTGTCAATTTCGGTCAGTACCACATCCAACATGTTCTCACCAGTGTGTCAACAGGTCACATTGCACATATCAATCATTGCATGCTGTCGAATTCCTGGAAGATTACTACCATGACAATCCACCTTACTGCACTGATTATTCACACTACCAACATCACAAACAACCCCCAGCACCTGTGCCCAGTGTGCAGTTATACACAAATATGAACTCCCCTCTGTTTTGCCACTTGTTCACATATCCATACTTAAATGGATGAATGGAGAGGAGGAATGTTGAAGGGCATGTCTTATTGAGTCGGACACAGTGCGGAACAACTCAGGGACAGCATGAATAGAAGACTATGTCCTGGATAGGACTTTCCATTTTGGACAGGCACATGCAGCAAACTGCTGGAACCCAGAATTCTCCACAAAGGAGAAGGGCAAAAGATCAATTGCCAGCATTTCCACTACAGCAGCATTAAGTTTGGGAACGGAGGTGCCCCCCACCACTGACAGGTGGACAGTTGAGAGGGCCAGGCTGCTGTAGCCCTCTCTCCAGCTCAGCCCACCATCACAGGTACACATCCCCGATGGCAGAATGACATGCTGCTTCTGCCACAAGCTGCTACTTCACTGCTCATTGGAGAAGGAGGAGGCACTTTGGCGCCTTTTTGCATTTCAAAACTGGGACTCCTGTACTTGCTAATTTGTTTTTCCTGTCAGTGTAGGAGTGGAAATAGTCTGTTACACTCACGAATCTGCTTGGAATTTGTGGGTTTTTGCTCCTCCAGTGAGGTGCCTTAAGGGGAAAAATCTGTAATTTAACTTGTTTTATTTTAAGTGTACTGTGGCCATTCACCCTTCGTGCCTTATGGGTTTAAACTTTGGGAGTTATCTCATTCTGGAACCATTTCCCTCTGAACACATCCTGGTTCTCCCACTGTTCATTTCAGTGTGTTTAAGCAAGGTGCCTTAAGGGGATTAAACACACGGGAAGCTGCACCTCCAAATTAATAAACCTTTAACCACTCCATCCATCTATTTAATTAAGAATCTGGACTTCCCAGGCTAAGCATAATATTTACAACTACAAATCCTGTAGACTATTTAAAATACAGAGGGTTTTTGCTCCCCCAGTGAGGTGCCATAAGGGGAAAAATCTGCAAACTAACTCCATTTAATTCAAAAGTGCACTGTGGCCATTTTCTTTTTGTGCATTAAGGTTTTACACCTTGGGAGCTATTTCATTCTGGCATCATTTTTCTCTGAACACATCTTGGTGCTGCTACTGTTCATTTCAATGTGTTTCAGCTTAGGAAGCAAGGTGCCTTTAGGGAAGTAAATACATGGGAAGCTGCATCCATAAGTAAGTGAATCTTTAACCACTCCAGCCAGCATTTTAATTAAGAATTGGGACTTCAAAGCAAAGCAGAAAGCTAGATCTATTTAAATACAGAGATACCAAGTTTAATGCAGCAGGAACCTTAATCTAATTACAGAGGTTCTAAGTTTAATGCAGCAGGAACCTTAATTTAATTATTTGCAGTTGTTCTGAATCTGCAGCCCTTCCCTTTCTACACATCTCCTCTACCCTTAGAGCTAATAAAGGGCCCTTTCCTGGTATAAATGTCTCTCTCCTCACCACAGATTCACCATTGGGAACGGAGGTGCCCCCCAGACGGGTGGACGGTCACGAGGGCCAGGCTGCTGTAGCCCTTCCTCCAGCTCTGCTCACCACCACAGGTACGCATCCCTGACAGCAGAATGACACGCTGCTTCGGCCACAAGCTGCTACTTTGCTGCTTATCAGAGGAGCCCCACCGACACTCCTCATCAGCTACCCCACCGTGCCCAGCACCACACTTGCTTGACTGCACCTATTATAGTGGTAGTCTCGCGATCACCTGAGCCTATCAGCTCACTTTCCTATCTGCATCTTATCACTTGCTACCACTAGAGGCTGCTTTAGATAGGGCTGACTAATCTGCTGACAACTGCCTACTGCAAGGCACTCCCAAGTCTATTCCCTGGGATGCCTATGGATTAGAGCTGTTCATGCAGCACATCCCCGATCATGGTCAGTTTGCAGTGCTAGAACCAGGGGCTATGGTCCCCCCTCGGTATACCCCCTAGGATAACACCACATTCCTGGCTACTACCTGCTGTGTGAGAATCTAACCACAGCTACCAGAGTGTACCAGCATAAAGCCCTAGGGCATCATCGCCCCTAATCTCTAAATGCCCTCTACTTGAGGACAGGAACAAGTAACCAACTTGCACACCATTGCCCACAATATGGACCCAAAGGCCCAGAGCTCAAAGCTCCAACTGGAAACAGCTCGGCCTCAACAACTCTGGAAACCACAGGAACCAGTGCACTGTCCAAGCCCTGCCCCACTTAGGGTCCACGGCATGATTCTCCTGTACATTGCAGCACTAGCATGAGTAGATAGAACTCCAGCCAACAGCTTCTACCTGAACCCGCATCAGGGAACCCCAGGCAACCACCTCCCACACCTGACACAATGCCCTGCATTCACTACTCCGGATGCCCTGATATTGATGCATGGACTAATGCATAGGGGAACCTGCTACCACATCCTAGCAGGCACAACCGATAGGCATTCAACACTGCCTCCCCAAATCTGACAGGGGATCCTCCACCTCCTTGTCCTCACCCTGTTAATGAACTCTGGCAATGTCCAACCTAATCCAGGCCCTAGTGTAGCTAACACCACCTTGGGGTCCCTCAGTGACCCCACATAGCACCTTGCCAGAGGCCTGAGAGTTACCCATATGAACATCTGCAGCTTGCGACCCAAGATGCATGAGGTCCAGTCCTGGATGGAGATGTACATGCCAGATGTTCTAGCCATCTCTGAATCCTGTCTGAACCTTCACATTCTTCCTCATGAAGTGGAGTAGGCAAATTACCACTCCTTCAGAAAGGACAGAGAGGGAAAAAAAGGAGGGGGTGTCCTAATTTTTGTGAGCTCCTCTCTGGAGGCCTCATCCTCCTCTATTGAACTGCCAAGCTCCTCAGGCCTTGAATCTCTCTTCATCAAAATCATCCTGGGCCATGCAAAACACCTAACTATAGGCTGTATCTATAATCCCCCCACTGGTGGCAGTACTGGCCTCCAGAGCCTGACAAGCACCCTTGCAGGATGCCCACCAGTGGAGCTGCTAGTCTTAGGGGACTGTAACCTAAGGTGGGATCCTGCCTCTGAGCAAGCCCATAGGACCTCACTCCAAGAAGCTAACCTGACCCAGGTCATCACAGAGTTCACCAGGCAAAATCTAAAGACTGGGAATCACTCCACCCTTGATTGGATACTAGTCTCCAATCCAACCAACATCCAAGCAGCTGGCGTGATGTCTGATGCTTTGAATGACCACTACCCCACCTTCTGCATCTGGAAAAACAGTCTGCCCAGACCCCCCCCCCGGCTCATAATAGCCAGGGACTTCTCTGGCTTCTCCCCTGAGGCCTTCTAGAACTCACTGAGAAATGCTGACTGGGCACCACTAAGTATGCTAGGTAGTATCAGTAATGCTGCTTGGTACTTCCAACACACTTTTTCTGCGGTGACCAACCAACACGCTCCGCTACAGAAAAGACAAGTGAAAGGGCAGTGCCACAGGTGGATATTGTGCGAACTTAAATCCCTAATGTTAAGCAGAGACAAGGCCTGGAAAAAAGCCAGGCTCTCCAATAGCTCAGCAGACCTAGCTGATTACAGGTCCTTGTGGAACAAGTGTAAGAAAGCCTCAAAATCTGCTAAAAGGGACTATCTCAAAGCTCTTCAGCGAGACACCCTGTCTGACCCTAAGTCCTTCTGGGCCTGCATCAACTCCTTGTTAAAAGGCACAAACAAACCACAGTAGGGCAATATTGCCTGCAACAGGCTAAGTTTAACAGACAGAGGAGAGGCCACCACTGCCTTCAGTAGCTTCTTCACGAACCTAGCCACCTATAGAAAAGACCGCCAACTTCGTCACCAGGATTCTCGGTCACAGAAACACAGGACCTACCGACCTCCCATTTCCACATAAGAACCATACGCATCAAAGAAGTGCTACCCCTTCTGCAATCTTTAAAACCTAGGGGATCACAAGTACCCGCAGATTGGACCCTCGGCTGCTCAAGGCTGTGGCCCCTGCCATAGCCTTACCTTTCTCCATGCAAATAAACAGATCCCTGCAGGAGGGAGTTGTCCCCACAATGTGGAAACAGGCCCATGTGGTCCCAATACACAAGGGTGGATCCAGAGATCCAATTGGCCACTACAGACCCATCTCTATTCTTTGCCACCTAGCAACGATCCAGGAGTAGCTCATCTACAGCCCACTTAGGGACTACCTGGAAAACAGTCAGCTCCTGGCCCCCTCACAGCATGGGTTCTGGGAAAAACATTGGACAGACACAGCCCTCATCAGGTTCACCTCCGACGTCCTTGCAGCCCTGGACAAGAGCACTCCCACGGGGCAGTCTTTATAGATCTGACCAAGGCATTTGACCTGGTAGACCACCCACTCCTATTAAACAAATTGAGCACACTTGGACTGGACCAACACTCCCTGAACTGGTTCAGCAACTACATGACTGACCGTCCCAGCAGGTCAAGTGGAGAGGTGCTACCTCTGACCCTCTACTGCTAAAGGAGGACATGCCCCAAGGCTTTATCCTGGTCCTGCCTCTGTTCTCCCTGTTCATCAATGACCTCTGTCTCCACTGCGGAGGCAGCTCTGTTGTGCAGTACACTGATGATGCAGTACTCTACAGAGCTGCGCCACATCAGGATGATCTAGGACCCCTGCTCCAGGCTGATATCTCCCAGGCTGAAGCATGCTGGTGGAGAATCACTTGGTTCCCAACCCTACCAAGAACCAAAGAACTCCTGTTTGGTCCCAAATCCCTGGGTCCCACCTGGGCACATCTTCTCCCATTGGTCACCACATCCGGCTCCCCTATCAAAGTAGTCCAATCCTTCCAATATCTGGGTCTTACATTGGACCAGGGACTCACACTAAAATCACATGTAGATTTGGTGGCCAAAAACATCCACCAAAAACTCGGGCTGCTCTACCATCTAAGCACCAATCTGATACCTGTGACAAGGCTGGCAATCGCTCAGAGTGTCCTGCTACCTACTCTTACCTATGCGGCCCCACCTCTACTCAGCATCGCTAAGCTCGACTATGGTAGACTACAGACATTGTACCATAAAGTCGCATGATTCACTACAAAAGCCCATCCAAGGACCCACCACTGTGAAGTCCTTGCTGCCTTCAAATGGCCCACCCTGAACCTAAGTCTTCAGTACTCCTACTAAACTGGACATACACGATCCTCTCCAATGATTCCCCCTGCAGAGCTTATTTGGTTATTCACCCCAAAACAGCCCAGTAGGCCCCTTCACACTTCATGCAAAAAACTGCTTGAACTGCCCAGGCCCAGATCTGCAGCTGGCAGTAAATCCTTCACCCATATAGCCCCCACACTGTGGAACAAGCTCCCGTCAACTACAAGAAGCCCCCTTCCCAGCTATTTTTCAGATGAGGTTATGTGCTCACCTCCTAAAGCTCAGCTCCTGCATTTGTCTGGAAGGCTAGCTCAATCACAACACTGGCATCTAACTGCCACTGTTGACCTGGGATACTTGCCTTGTAAATAGTTGCCCTCTCCTATATAAAACCAGCATCTCCAATGTAACACTGTACCTTTTAAAGACCTATACCACTTTGCTTATATATTTTAAAGTACTAACTGCCCTAAGCCTAACAGCTGCCACTGTTGTTGTGTTGCATTGTCCAACTATTGTACAAAAGCATCGTACACTTGTATGCAATGTACTACTCTGTATCTATTGACTGTACTTGTTCAACTCTATGTAGCTAACTCTGGGTCATCCCTGAAAAAGGGACCTCTGGGTCCCAGTGGGCTTATCCAATTAACAAAATGTAATAATAAATAATAAATAAGTTCACATGACACTGTA
The DNA here is from genome assembly GCA_016271365.2 of Neoceratodus forsteri. Classification (NCBI taxonomy): domain Eukaryota; kingdom Metazoa; phylum Chordata; order Ceratodontiformes; family Ceratodontidae; genus Neoceratodus; species Neoceratodus forsteri. The sequence goes on from CM057458.1 coordinate 1,094,184,033, forward strand.
TGATTGGGGGGTACTTCAGCTTATGAGCAAAAACACTCTGTAGCATGGGCTGACAAACGTTTTACCTGGGGTGTTATCACAAATGGCTGTGCTCTGTGATGAATGGCATTGGCAGGGGGTGGAGTGTGGACGTTTGATGAAGACGGTTGCACAGGTGATGATGACAAACCCAGAAATGCAGTTATTTTGCCAGATTTGCCAACCGGGGTCGATGTACCACTTGCACTAGACATACTGCATTCACCACCACCACCACCACCACCACCAAAACTGCTCCTCTCACCAGCACTGGACAACATTTCAAAGTCATTATGCTCCTCCACCTCATCATGCCTGTAGTAATCCTCTGCTCTTATTACCTCACTACTACACATGTTTAATTTACTACAGGACTTAAAAGTCATGGAAGGGGATAACATGCTCGCTATGGTTGCCAATGACAAGGGTGAATGCCCCACTGTGGTATTAGCTGCTAGCTTGTGCTGGGTCCACAGTGCCAGGTGCCTATTCTTAAGATGTGTATGCTGTCCTCCTGTGCTCAGATGGCTCTCCTTTTTACCTCAACTCACACGCACATGGCAAACCTGGCAGTTTGCAACTGACTCATCATTTGCATCGTGAACAAAAAAATCCCAAACAAGGGATTGTGATGCTCTGCTATTAACATGTCCATGATGTGGCTTATTTAAGTCTGTTATTTTAAGCACTGAAGTGGAGGGGGCACGTGATGTTTTGGACACTGCACACCTGGACTGCAACTGACCACCACGACTACCTATCATATTTATTACTGGGTCATCATCATCAACCAAAACTGGTAAATCTCATGTTTTTACGGAGGGGGGGGGGGATTCCTACAAACAGACTCAGACACAGCAACTTTGAATTTCTTTTTCTCCGGTTCCCAACTGGGGTCAATTACATCATCATCATCATATTCATCAAAGTCACACACATCCACATCTTCTGCTTGGATGCTAGCATGTGGACTGCATGTTGCAACAACAGCAACATCATCGTCATCATCACATTCATCATCAGCATCTACACCACACTGAATCACTGCATGGAAAATGCGTGACATCAACTGCCATGGTGGACTGAATATCACATTGTATGCTACAGTTGACATGATTATCAGAATCCTCAGGTTCAGCTACTGGGATGTTACTGGGAAGTATGCCATCATCTACACTGCCACTCACATGCACTATTTCACACTCAATATTTTTGGATGCGGTACACTGGTCAGCATTTGAACTTGATGCACCAATACTAATACTACCACCACCACTAACACCAGTAACACTAACACCACTGGCTGGGAAAACATCATCTCTTCCAACTATGAGCGAAGCTACTGATTGGACTGTAAAAACACTGCAGGAGAAATACCTTTCCTCAAATCAGCAATGCACTTCTGCATCTGTGTACTACCATGCTCACAGACTATCTTACTGCCAGCATTGCCATGGCGAGAAACAGCTTTGCTTGCACTTTTCTTTGCAGGCATTTTGGGGGATCAACCACAATATTACAACCACGTTTAGTTTTTGATACGTTCACTCTCTGATTGGGGTAACGCTGGATGTGAAGCCAAAAAAACAACTGTTGCTTCAGCAAGAGATAAGAGACTAATCTGTCACACAATGAAAACAACTTCAGTAACCAGTGGTGCTGATTAGGTCACAAAAACAGTTCAATCTGGAAAAAAATTTCTTTTGCCGGTGGGGGTGGGGGGGAGCACTGACTGCAGATTTTTACGGCAGTACAAGCAGCAAAACAAAATTACAGGTACCATGATTGCAGTACAAAATCAGGCAGCTGCAGTGGATAGCAGGTTCACACTGCTGTGCCTGCAATTACACTAGTCTGTGGCACAATAAAAGGTGTATTATTTGATGTCACATAACACTGCACACACGCACACACACACACACACACACACACTGAACAGTTTGTCTGCAATGCTGAATGAGTAATGCATAGCAAATTGAAAAGTTCAGTAATATACCACGTATTGCAAAGTAAACAACCTGAAATTATGAACTGCTGCACCTCATCTGCCACACAACACACAATTATCAAGAAAATGTCAACAATTACTGACAATATGACTGTGTGTACATTAACACAGTCAGTTATATAACAAAATATAACCAAAAAACAAAGAAATCACTATTTCTCCAACTTAAATCTACCTACACCACAGATACGCCCCTCCCCCAAAGCACACTTTCACTGTCTTTCACTACACACACTCAATGTTGCACATTAACATTCACAGTCCACTCAAAAACAACAAGCATTTGTCAATGCCTAATGTTGAATGCGTTAGTCTGTTGAGCCAGCTCCGTGGCCCTCTGTGATTGCCTCAGTCTGTTTGTCTTGGTGCTGCAGGCTGCTCTTTTGTAGTGGGCTGCTGCCTGCATTGGCACCTTGTTCTGCTGAGGAAGAAATACTCATCTGTCCCAACAGAGCTCCATTGAAGTGGCTCACTCCCTCTCTCTGACTCGCTCATTCTGGTTCTCCTGCTGTTGCAGGCTGCCGTTTTGTACTGGGCTCCTGTCTCTGTTGGCACCTTTTTCTGCCCACAAAGAAATGTGCAGCAGTCCTGACAAAGCTCCATTGAGCTCGCTCACTCCCCTCTCTCACTCACTCATTCTGTTCTGCCGCGCTGCAGGCTGCCCTTCTACTGGGCTCCTGCCAGTGTTGCCGCCTCTTATGCCCCCAAAGAAATTTGCAGCAGTTACAATACTAGCTCTGCTGAGCCCACTCACCGCTCATTCTGCCTTTTTTCTGCCACTGCAGGCTGCCCTTTTGCACTGGGCCCTGCATGCATTGCTGCCTTTTTCTGACCACAAACAAATCTGCAGCAGTCCCAACAAAGCCCCGTTGAGCTCACCGACTCCCCCTCCCTCACTCGCTCATTCTGTGTCTCCTGGTACTGCAGGCTGCCCTTTTGTACTGGGCTCCTGCCTGCATTGGCAGCTTTTTCTGGCCAGAAAGAAATCTGAAGCAGTCCCGACACAGCTCTACTGAGCTCGCTCACTCCCCCTCTGTCACTCTCGCATTCCGCTTTCTGCCGCGCTGCAAGCTGGCCATTTGTACTGGGCTCCTGCTCATGCGTGTCACATTTTCTGTCCACAAAAAATCTGCAGCAGTCACAGTAGCGCCCATTGAGCCTCGCTCACTGCCACCTGTCACTCACTCACCTTGTTTCTCTTGGCGCCTGCAGACTGCGCTTTGTATGGAGCTCCTGGTTGCATGGACCTTTGTCTGTCCACAAAGAAATCTGCAGCTGTCCCGACAGAGCTCCGTTGAGGTTGCGCAGTCTACCTCTCTCATCACTCATTCTGTTTGTCCTGGCACTGCAATCTGCCCTTTTGTACGGGGCTTCTGCCTGCATTGGCTCCTTTTTCTGCCCACAAAGAAATCCCAGCAGTCCTGATAGAGATCCGGTGAGCTGACTAAGTCCCCTTGTCTCACTCGCTCATACTGTTTCTCCCACCGCTGCAGGTTGACCTTTTGTACTGGGCCTCTGCCTGTATTGACTCCTGTTTCTGCCCACAAAGAAATCTGCAGCAGTCCTGACAGCACTTCGGTGAGTTCGCTCACTTCCCCTCCCTCACTCACTCTCTCGTTCTGTTTCTCCCAGTGCTGCAGGCTGAACTTTTGTACTGGGCTCTTGTGTTGGAGCCTTTGTCTGCCCACAAACAAATCCTCAGCAGTCCTGACAGAGCTCAGTTGAACTCGGTCATTCCACCCTCTCACTCAGTCGAGCTTAATCTGCCCCAAACACTGATTTCCCAGAGTGACCTTGCTATTGTCCGGCAGGAGTGCAAAACCATACTGTTGCCAGGATGTGAAAAATGACAGCTGTACTGTTCATAAGGAGTTGTGGAAAAATGCCACTGTTGAAAATGTGACATGACAGTATTACAAATTTGTGAAGTTACAAGGGTGCATGGAAACAGTTCAGTGCACGCTGGTAACACAGTCATGTTATGGCAGTCCCAACAAAGCTCCGTTGAGCTCGCTCACTCCTTTTCTCTCACTCGCTCATTCTGTTCTGCCGGTGCTGCAGGCTGCCCTTTTCTATTGTGTTCCTGCCTGTGTTGCTGCCTTCTTATGCCCCCAAATAAATTTGCAGCAGTTACAATGCAGCTCTGTTGAGCTCACTCACTCACTCACTCATTCTGGTTTTCCTGTCACTGCAGGCTGCCCTTCTTTACTGGGCTCCTGCATGCATTGCTGCCTTTTCCTGCCCACAAACAAATCTGTAGGAGTCCCAACAAAGCCCCGTTGAGCGCACTGACTACCCCTCCCTCACTTGCTCATTCTGTGTCTCCTGGTGCTGCAGGCTGCCCTTTTGTACTGGGCTCCTGCCTGCATTGGTGGCTTTTTCTGGCCAGAAAGAAATCTGAAGCAGTCCCGACAGGCTCCACTGAGCTCGCTCACTCCCCCTCTGGCACTCTCACATTCCGTTTCTGCTGGCACTGCAAGCTGGCCATTTGTACTGGGCTCCTGCCTGCATTACCGCATTTTCTGCCCACAAAAAAATCTGCAGCAGTCACAGTAGAGCTCCATTGAGCACGCCACTACTGCTCTGTCACTCCTCATTCTGTTTCTCTTGGCACCGCAGACTGCGCTTTGTATGGGGCTCCTGGCTGCTTTTGGCACCTTGTCTGTCCACAAAGAAATCTGGCAGCTGTCCTTGACAGAGTCTGCTGAGGTCACGTAGTCTCCTCTCTCATTGCTCATTCTGTTTATCCCTTGGCGCTGCAAGCTGCCGTTTTGTACGAGGCTCCTGCTTGCATTGGGGCCTTTTTCTGCCCACAAAGAAATCCCAGCAGTCCTGATAGAGCTCAGTTGAGCTCACTAAGTCCCCTTGTCTCACTCGCTCATATTGTTTCTCCCACTGCTGCAGACTGGTCTTTTGTACTGGGCCCCTGCCTGTATTGATGCCTTTTTCTGCCCACAAAGAAATCCGCAGCAGTCCTGACAGCACTTTGGTGAGTTTGCTTACTCCCCCTCCCTCACTCACTCTCTCATTCTGTTTCTCCCAGTGCTGCAGGCTGCCCTTTTGTACTGGGCTCTTGTGTTGAGGCCTTTGTCTGCCCACAAACAAATCTGTAGCAGTCTCGACAGAGCTCAGTTGAGCTCAGTCACTCTGCCCTCTCACTTGGTCGTTCTTAATCTGTCCCAAATACTGATTTCCCAGAGTGACCGTGCTATTGTCTGGCAGGAGTGCAAAAACATATTTTAGCCAGGATGTGAAAAATTACAACTGTAGTGTTCATAAGGAGTTGTGGAAAAATGCCACTGTTGAAAATGTGGCATGACAGTGTTACAAATCTGAGAAGTTACAAGGATGTGTGGAAACAGTTCATCGCACGCTTGTAACACAGTCATGTTATGGAGTTTCGTCACCAAATTTTCAACATAGGGGTTTTAGGACCTCTGCTCATGACCAATGCCACTGTCAATTTCTTAATCTGTCCCGAACACTGACTTCCCACAGTAACCATGTTATTCTGCGCCGGAACTGTGAAAACATGTTTTGGTCAGAATGTGAAAAATGACAGCTATACTACTTATAAGGAGGTGTGAAAAAATGGCAGTGTTGAAAATCTGGTGTGACAATATTACAAATCTGTGAAGTTACAAGGGTGCATGGAAAGGGCGCAACGCACACTTGTAACACAGTCAATTGATGGGCTATCATCACCAAATTTTCAACATAGGCATTTTAGGGCCTCTGCTCAAGAACAGTATCAATGTCATTTTCTTAATCTGTCCTGGACAGTGATTTCCCACAGCGACTGCTCTATTCTACGCCGGAAGTGTGAAAACACATTTTGGCCAGGATGGGAGAAATGACAACTGCACTGTTCATAAGTAGCTGTGGGAAAATGGCAATGTTGAAAATCTGGAGTGGAAATATTATAAATCACAAAGTTACGATTATGCATGCCAACTGGGCAACGCATGCTCGTAACACAGTCATTTTATGGAGTATCATTACCAAATTTTCAACATATGCATTTTAGGACCTCTACTCATGAACAGTGTCACTGTCATTTTCTTAATCTGTCCTGAACACTGATTTCCCACAGCAACTGTGCCATTCTGCGAAAACACATTTCGGCCAGGATGTGAACAATGACATCTATACTGCTCACAAGGAGGTGTGACAAAATGCCAATGTTGAAAATCTGGCATGAAAATATTGTAAATTCACGAAGTTACAGCATACATTGCAACTGCAAAATGCACGCTCGTAAAACAGTCATTTTTTTGATTTTTTCCACCAAATTTGCAACATAGGCCTCTTGAGAGCCCTCCTCAAGAATACTGGCACTGTCGTTTCATTAATCGGCCCCGAAGGGTGATTCCGCACAGTGACCGCGAAACCACCTTTTGGGGCTGATTAATGCCATGACAGTTCAAGAATTAATGAGGAGGGGTCCCAAAAATCCCATGTTGAAAATTTGGTGGAAAAATTCCCAAAAATGCCCGAGATATGCACTAAAGTTGAAAAAACCCTATGTATTACATTGTACAGTTTACCTGCATTTCCTCAGTTCGCGGTCAGCTTTGAAGAGTGCAGACATGTTCCCTGTCCAGCTAGGATCGTCACGCTGAACTCCGAAGGTAAGTATGGGGGGGTGTGGGGAGGCAGGGTGTGCAGTGTATGGGTGTGGGTTGTGGGAGGGTGGCAGGGAGACTATGAGGCACCGTTTCCTTTTTTTCAGGTAATGAAAAAAAAAAATATCGCTGGACTGTTTTTAGCTTTACAGGGGCATGTGGCACGCTGGGGTGGGCTCCCAGCATGCCACCAAGGACTCTTGCTTGGGGACAATTGTAGCCGATGGGGATTGGGCACCCCTGTCAGCAAACAACAAAAGTGGATGTGGCACGCTGGGGTGGGCTCCAGCATACGGTTCGATTTTTTTGGGGGGCAGCTGTAGCCGGCATGCAGGATTGGGCTCCCCATCGGCAAACACAGGGCGGGAATTATTTTCTGCCAACAGGGATTGGGCACCGCTGGCAAACCACAAAAAGGATTCTTGTGCCAATGGGATTGGGCACCCCATTGGCAAACAACAACAGGGCGTGGAATTATTTTCTGCAGATGGGGATTGGGCACCTTGTCAGCAAACAACAAAAGGGGGATTCCTTTGTGCCGATGGGATTGGACTCCCTATTGACAAACAACAAAGAGTTCTTTTCTGCCGACGGGATTGGGCACCCTGTCGGCAGACAATAAAATGGGTACATTATGCCAACTGGAGGGGCTCCCCATCGGCAAATAAACATAGAAATATTGTTTGTGAATACAGTGGCAAGCCACCGCCATGTTCACAAACAATATCAGGGGTCCTACATTCCGCCCTGCAATGACGGGTCGCTCCCTCATTGCAGCTGATGGCTGACGCTTCAATGATGAGGCGGCCCCTGATTGCAGCGGCAGATTTTTTATAAAGTTGTGGCACACTGGCTGAACTAGTGTCAGCAGCAGCATGCCACAGCATTGGAGGATGGGGACAAGCCTTTACAGGCTGTGTGGGCATTGGGCACAACAGTGCCATGTCTCCACAACCTGCTTCTGGAGAAACCTGCCGCAACATGTTTCTTGCACGTGCGCGCAATCAACATAAAAATGCTCGATGATATGAGCACAGGAGGGTTTCCTACAATTGATGAACTAAAGTTTGAGTCCCCCAAAAAATGCAAAAATGCTTTTTAACAGCTTTTAGAAGGTTTCATTCACAGACAGCTCACAGAGCACACTGTCTCCTACTCTTTCCTATGCATACTACCCTGAACGGAGGCTGTGCAGATCAATATAGAGCCCATGTGACCTGAAATCCCATGAATCACATCAAAATTTGCCTTTGGAGCTCAAAAACAAGGCAAAGTGAGGTGAAGTGCATTGTTGTAAATGCACTTTGCCTTAAAATTTGGTGGAATAGCGGTCTGTGAAGGCGGAGTAAAGTGAAGTCATTGTTTTCAATGGACTTCGCCTTATCCATTATAACTCGAGTACTCCACTTCATGTTGTGTAGCACTCTACGAATCCGCCTTTGCTCCACGAATCACTTTGCGGAGCCGATAGAGCCCACTTCGCCTACCACTAACTAATCTAGCTGGTGTTGATTGAGGTACCATCAAAATATATATTTTCATATTATTACATAATATTTCCAAATTCTTCAAATCATCTGTACTCCACATTTCAGCTGAGTAAAGGATACTCAAATTTATTTTAGCCTCAAATACCTTCAATACTCCTTTGACCGATGTTCTGCCCATCTTTGCATTAAAGATTCTAAATGCATTGAATGATTTCTTTATTTTCTCTAGAATCAGTGTGTTATGTTCTTTCCATCTTAAGGTTTGACTAAATCTAAAGCCCAGATAATCATAGAATTTAACTCTTTCAACTTTTTCTGAGTTTATCCGCAATGATTTGAGATGTTTATTATTACTCCCAAATATCAATATTTTGGTTTTGGTCAATGTTTTTCTTTAATTTATGGTGATCACATAACTTAAAAAAATGGTCAAGTTTCCTTTGTAAACCCAGAATTGAGAATGAAGTTAGTACTAGATCATCGGCATACGCCAGACAGTCTACACGAGTATTTCCTATTTCCTATTTTAGGAGCATGAAATATTGGATTTTCCAATTCTTTCAAGATGTCATTTATATATATACATTAAACAAAAAGGGGGCCAGTATGCTCCCTTGCCTGATCCCACGTGTCATTTTAAATAGCTTAGAAATATTCCCATACTGGTCGTATTGTACTGCTCCACAATTATCTGAATGCAATCTTATTAGAATGTCAAGAAGCTCTGGATATAACTCTAGTTTCTTTAATTTGTTCCATAATATTGCTCTACTGATGCTGTCAAATGCAGAAGTAAAGTCCACAAAGCAGCAATAGAGTTTAGTCTTCTTAATTTTGTTATATTTCCAGATCAGATGTTTAAGTGTATAACAATGTTGGATTGTGGATCTGTTTTTCCAAAAACTGTTTAGTGTTTCTTCTAGTCTAAGATAATTTTAGTGAATATTTTTTGTGAAATGTCTATTATACTTATTGGACGATGCATTTTAGGGTCACTTGGATTGCCTTTTCTAAAAATCAGGAATATAGTACTCCCCTTCCAACTAATGGGGAATTCTTGGCCTTGTATTAAGATATTGTATGCTTTCTCCATAAATGGACCCCACCAGTCAACATAAAATTTGAACACATCGCCTATTATTTTATCCAGGCCGGGGCCTTATTTGATTTTAGCTGGATAATAGCTGTTTTTATTTCTTCTAATGTTATAATAATAAGTATTGGATAAATAGTTTTTAGATCTTTTGAACTTTCTATTTCTCTTAATAATGCCTCATCCTGTTGAGAATAATAGAGTTCTGTAAAAAAGAATACCCATATAGCTTCCTCAGTTTTTCTCACAGTGTTCTAGTATGTTTATATTTTTCTACCTCTAATATGTGTTTATATATTTTCCTCTCCTTATTAATATCTATGCTGTCTTTTTTATTTATTGTTTGTTTATCCATTTTATGTTTTCTAATAACTTTACTCAACCCTTTTTTAGTTTTTCTGCATTTACTGTTAAACCAAGCCCTTCCATGTCTGGTCTCTAGTTGCCTTCCAGTTCTGCTGCAAATACAGTAGGGTCAAACCAGACTGATTAAATCTGTCCAATATTTTAATGTTGTATGGTAATTTGTATTTTCGACTATCATAGTTCTTATATCGTTTATTGGTCCATTAAATAAATCGTCAAATTGTTTTATTGCATTCAAATTCGACTTAATCCTTTTTTGATTAGCTATTTCTAGGCCTTCAGTAGTGCTTGCCTTATTTTTGCCTCTCTCTCTTCACCTATATTATGTTTGGTTTCAATTATAAACCTAATTGGATTGTGTGTAGACTCCGTCCGGTCTACTATATTCATATCTCTAATCATTTTAACTCCCTCTAAATTACTCCAAACAAGATCAATAATTGACAGCCTCTGGATCCAATATAAGTAATTTCTCCCTCCTTGTCTCCCGGTACTCTCCCATTTATTAAGAGCATATTTTTACTAGTGAGATATGAGTTAATGAGACTCCCTCTCATATTGTTCCTACTATCTTTAGATACTCTCTTCCATGTTATTTTTGGATTCAATTCAGTTATTCCATCCAGGAATCCTGGACTATCTGAATCTCTTCCAATCCTTGCATTGAAGTCCCCCAGTATATACAGTGGGCTACTCTGCTCCTTGTCCTTTAATTGATTGAATATTAATTTAACTCTATCTAGTATTTTGAATTTAACTATATCCATAGGGGACAAATATATATTTACAATTATAATTTGTATTGTTCCAACACATTTTCCATCCCCTCCTTCGATTTTCACCATCAGTAGATCTTCTGGGGTGGGGTATTGCCTAGTAATTTTATAATTATTTTTAGTTGTTAAATATATGGCAACTCCCCCTTTCTGTCTCCCATATTTATTCCCTTTAATTGCAGATTTTTAGATGTTTACATTTCCCAAAATTTTGGAGGCCTTTTCTGTTGTACACCAGGGCCCAGATATTCAAACTGCACCATTCTGAGGTGCAAGCACTTGCGCTGCTCAAAATAGTTGTGCAGGGGTGTGGCCGAGGCGATATTCAAAGGAGTTGCGCTATTGAGCAACTCCTTTGAATATCATCCCCCAGCCACAGCCACTGTGCATGGCGCAGTGGAACTTGCGCCACCGTAAGTTGTCAAGAGTTGAGCATTGAACCTGCGGTGGCGCAAGCAATTACTGCGCCCATGTGCAAATTCGATATTCAAAGGTGACATGCAAATGGGGCCATAATTCATGCATAAGGGGGGCCATTTGCATCTGATTATGGCCCCATTTGCATGACATTAGCATGGGTGCACCGATCCCGAGGACTTGCACCTGGCTGCCCTGCCAGGCAGCAGCCATCGGGGACCGATGCACCCTGCAGCCCCATTGTGGGCAGCGTGAAAACAACCCCCGCCCACACATCTCCCAATGCCCGATCATGGGCAGAACATATCATGACAACACCCCCACCCAAACAGGCTCCCAATGCCCGATCGCGGGCAGAATGTGAAACAACCCCCAGTGCCCGTCGCGGGCCAGGGCGCAAAAAGACCCCCCCCAACCGAATATCTCCCTGGTGGTCCAGTGGACCATAATGCTGTCAGCGGGCAGAATGTCCAGTGACAACCCCCAAACATCTCCCTGGTGTCTGAGTGCCCCCACCCCACCCACCCATGAAGCCCCACCACCACCCGGCTCCCCGGCAGCGGCGAGTGGCAGCATCACCCACCTGCCACCCCGCCGCCCGCTGACTGACTGTCCGGTATGGCTGCATGCCCGCGATCGGGCATTGGGAGCTGTTTGGGCAGGGGGTTGTCATGATACGTTCTGCCCACAATCAGGCATTGGGAGCTGTTTGGGCGGGGGGGTTGTCATGATACATTCTGCCCGCGATCGGGCACTGGGAGCTGTTTGGGCAGGGGGGTTGTCATGATACGTTCTGCCGTGATCGGGCATTAGAACTGTTTGGGCGGGGGAGGGGTTGTTTTACTTTCTGCCCACGATCGGGCTGGTGAGGGGCATAGGACTGAGTTGGGGGCCAGCGATTGGTGGCAGCTGCTGTGTTGGCGCCTGCATGGCAGCAGCTCACCTGTGGGTGACCCTCAACGATCCTTTTTGGCTCAAAGTTGTGCAGACACAGGTTGGGGTTGCGCCTGCAACTCTGCACAACCCGACTGAATATCGGGTTAGCGAGTTTATGCATAGTTCCTCCCCCTCCTGTTGAGCATGCATTCATTTGCATTGCGCTGTTGCTCAACCTGTTTTCAGTGGCACAACTGCCTCCTACTGTGAATATCGCCAGAATGGGCGCCAATGTAGGACTTGTGCGCAGCCTTCCCACACACTGCGCGTAAAACCCCTTTGAATATCTGGGCCCAGGTTTCTTGGAGACATATCAGATCGAAATTTGCAATAAACCATTCAGCTTCTGGGTGTGCAATTTTCAAATAGGTGCCACAATATTCCAAGATAAGATTTTTATTTTTGAATTATTATTATTGTTTTGTGCTCTTCCATAACTGATCCTTTGTATTCCTTGTCAATGTTCCTTTTCTTTTTCTTTTCCCTTAACCTGATATCTATTTAATCCCATATACTATTTCCAGCTGTCATTTATCTCTCTCAATCCTTTATTTATTTTGATCTTGTCAACTCCCACCCCCTTTATACTTCCTACTTCTGTCCAATCATCTGTTGAGATCAAGTAGAGTCCTACTTTTCTAAACAAGTTTTCTTTCTTTAACAATTGTTATGCTACCTCTGCCTTCTTGAATGTAATATCTATTTGTGAAGTTAACATTCTTCCTTTATATCACGTTACATATTCTATGAGATTTATAGAAATATTCATTTTAGTGATTCTTGAAAAAGTTGCAATTTCTCGTTTAATTTGTCCTGTATTATCATTTTTAGTTATTTCCCATCCAAATACTGTCACTGTCTTATTTTCCCATTTCTCTTCTTGCTTCTGTTCAAATTCCCTAATAATATTAAGAACTTCAACATGATTTCCCTCATTTGTTTCCTTGATCTCTTTCGATTCTTCTATTCTTTCTGTCTATTCTTCTCTGACTTCCTCTGTTCCTTTTCTTATTTCTAAATTATCTTTAAGCTCTATGGATGGTACAATTTGTGTTTGCATAATATGCAATCCCCAGCATTTGAAAATTTTTTTGTGGCTCCAAATGCCTTCCAATATATATTCTTATTCAGTGTAAAACAACACACAGTCCTGGTAAAGACTATTAGGCAGCCTCATCACATGTAGTTCTTCCCGTATAGAAGTATCAAGGTGAAGAACCTGAATGATTAATTCCTTCAAGTTTTCTTCATTTTCCTTAATCAATCTGACAACTCCATAAATCTCAAATAGGTATTCCATATTTGTTCCCTCTAAATCTGCAAATCTATTCTTATTAGTTAATTTGGTTCATTTTTTGGTGACATCATGGTAACCTTGACCCCCTTCCCTACATTCATTGTCTTTCTCTCTTTCTTATTGGTATTTCTATCAGTCATATCTTTTCCTCCAATCTGGATTTCTATATTCAAAACCTGTTTTATCTCAGCTTTACCCTTTATTATTGAAGGTTTTTCTTTTCCCTCTATTTTCAACTTTTAACAGGTCTTGCATGAATTCCTCCAATATCTCTTTATTCCTTTGTTTAGAAATAAGTTTGTCTCTTTTGATTCTAACTGCTTGGTTCTTAATTTTTTACCCTTGTCTTTCTTATCACTTTCTGAATAATTGATTCAAAGTGACAGGTACATGGCTGATTTTTATCAAAAGATGGTGGTAAATTGATCTGCACAACTTTATTTTCCCCTTTCCCGAGTTTCTCCTCACTCAACCTTTTCCCATAGTTTTCATCTCCAATCTTGGATATCCCATTTCCTTGTACCTCTGTCCTAAGTTCAATGACTGCATTTTTGAATATAATCAGTTGCTCAGTATAGTTGAGAACAGTGAATAGTTTATTAGCCCTGAGCTTGCTTAGTATTTTGGCCACAGGGACTAAGTTCCTTTCTATCACATAACTCCTTAATACTTTTAACTGCAAGATCTTTCCTAAGGAGATCATCTATGGGTCACTGTGGGATAGCAGTATTATAATGTTCACCTTTAGTTTTATCTAAGTGTTTTAAACCATCAGTAATAATAATACTTAGATTCTCTTTTATATGTTGTATTTCAGTTTCATTTCTATTGCTGCTCCCTTTACTATTAGGTCCCAGTTTGCCAGTAGCCATTTCTATTCCATTTGTTTTATCTAGGGGGTAGTCCATATCTCGCCCAGCATACACGCTCGTTGGGGAAAAACTTGCCCCATCATACTTGTCTCTGTTGTCACTGCAATTGGAGTCATAAGACTCCTTACTGCACATGTTAGGGATCATTTGGTCTAAACTTATATTTAAAGAAGGAGAAACAGGTGGTGCAAAGGTATTCCATTCATAAGTATCCATTGTAATTCCTTTATGTGGTCCTATGGGTGTTGAGGTATTTGTCCCTTTAAGGTAGTATCCCCATATGACTTTTTCCACTATTATTCTGCATCTTATTCTCTCTTGGGCTTACCCCCACTTTTTGGTTTATTTGGTCATCATTTAAGTTTCTCCCTTTACTAACACCTCCCTTAATATCAGGCCACATCTTTGTTATCTTAATTTGCAGGGGGTTTTCATTGGGGACTTCCAGTTGTTCATTGTTAGCCTTTACTCCCCTTACTTTTGCTAAATCTGCTTGTTTAATCATCTTTGCACCTCCTTTCCTGCTTTTAATCTGTTTACCCCTGTTTACTTTGTTCATTACCAAGCAGGTTTTACCACTTCTTGTTAAAAACATTTAATCTGATCACAGTGCTGGCTACTTAATTACAGTATGGAAAGTCTGTGACAATAGTTTCAGAGAAGAAAAACAGAACCCAAAAATGAGATGAGATTAAATGAATTTAAGTAGAATCAGCAGTTTTCCAGAAAAATTGGTTTCTTGAAATTCTCCAGGCGTGTGATCAGCACTTATCACTACTAAAATACACTAATTACTGGTAGACATGTTACATTCGACAGACAAAACATATATGAATAATATTCCTGTCCTACCAGACAGTTTTAAGTTAATCCTATAGTTATATATAAAATATGCTTAAAAAGTTAGCCTGAAAGGCGCAAAGCACAAAGTCATGCAAGTAAAACAAATATTTTCAACAATATCCATCAATATGTATAGAAATTAGCCAAGCAAAATTAACTAGCAGAATTGCACAAATCAATAAAACACACAATGCTCAAAAGGCTACAAAAAATTTACAGATATTATTAATAGACTATTAAATAAAACATGGAGTTACAGAAGTGTCTTTTCACCAACTTGGAGATTATGAAGTCTGTAGAAGCTCTGTGAAAGCCTTTTAGTAAGTCTTCTTCTACTTCACTCGGAAAATTAATCTCTAGTTCCTGAAGTTACTGTATAATCCCATTCCTTCGTATAATACATGAGGAACAGCGTCCACAGTTCACAATTCTGGTATAAAGTATAACAATAAATTTCCAAGGATCTCCAGAGGTGGCAAAAAATTCTGTGTTTTTAACACTTCTTTTTTCCGGTGATGGAATCTTCATTTTTGGTTGCATTTAAGACATCAAAAGTTGAGTTGTGGAGCAGGTCTATGTTGTTTATGGGCCTGCAATAACCACCAGATTTTTTCCAGCATTTTTCAACAAGGTTGCAAGCAGACAGTTTTGGCAGAGGACAATGTGAATTAGAGTGCTCGGTGGTGTTAAATTATGCATTTCTGATGGGTATTCAAGAGTTTGTTCTGCTTAAGCAGATCTAGACTTCAAATTCAACTTGAGCAACTATTTTCACAGAAAAAGAGTGCTTCTTTAATCTAATAGCACCAACGTCTCTACTGCGGACTGACTGACTAAAAAGCATACAGCCTGCTAGATGAGAGGATAGAACTGATCACACGGTTATGTACAGTACACAGGTTGTACTTTCATTGTTCACACAAAGGGATGACTATAACAAAATTGTATAATATTATGTAGGACTGTGGAGTCACCTCTAATTTGGCCAAAAGGGGTCATCTCTGTAACTAGAAGGACTTTCATCTTACAGTAACCATGGTAATTATCTTAGGTATATAATGTAAGACATTATGTCTTCTACCTCAGAGACCTCTGAGATTTCTATGTTCCTCGAGGTATAGGGAACTCATAGCATTGGTTCCCAGTTCCTAATGGCAAGAACTGCTTAAGGCAACTGTGTTTTACCTTGGGTGGTAATAAACATTATTTATTACTCTTGTGTAACTTGTTTGTGACTTCTTTGCATCTCTGTCATTGCCAAGAACTGGAAGCAGAGGTTTTAGACAGCCTGACAAGACCAACCCTTGTTTCAGATCCTTTTTTAGATAACAAAATAAAATGTGTCCTTTGGGAGCCAACCTCTCTGGCACACTTCTCTGTCCTGTTTCGCACCTGGAGGCCAACTCTGATACCATTGAAACCCACTAAATTGACAGATGACATGAATCCTCACTCACTAGCTCATCCAGCTTCCATCCCAATAAGTTACAGCCAGGATTGATGAAATATAGTGGTGTCAGCCAGGATGTAATACAGTACCTTGCAGTATTTACTGCAGTATGCTGCATCAAACTGTGCAGTTCAGTGGCAAAGCTGCCCTTTTGTCATGCTATATTTTGTGACTTGTCATTTACTACAAAGCACTATATTGAATTCAGGCTTGCTCCACTGTACATGGTTTCTGCTTGTGTTTCATCAATCCCAGTTTACAATAAAAATAGTAAACTGGGATTTATGAAATGCACAATCCTGGTTAGGAATAATTTAGACAGCATCCATCTGTGAAGGTCGGTGAAGGGTTTGTGCCAGCCACAGCTGGGGTGGGGAGATTAGTTATAGTGGGGAGTTACCACTAAACATGAGGATTCTTGGCCATGGAACAGGGTGTGGGAGAGTGGTGCCAAGTAATGACAGGGATTCCTCAATATGGGACAGGGTGTGGAACAGTGTGCCAGGGGTACTTGGACATGTAGCATTGTGATCTGAGGCAGTGTGAGGGGTACCACCATTCAAGAATTGCTCACAGGGCCATATAACCTATCAAGACCAACCCCTACTTCTTACTACTGTAGTTATATTATCTGACATTAACTTCCTTCACAAATTTGTCAAGGTTTACAAGCTATCCTGGATTTCACTTTCAAGACCGAGCTTGTTGTTTCTTGGTGGTATGTAGACATTGAAAATGTGGAGTTTCTTCTTACCTCCCATAAGTAGGAGAGAATGCAGGACTTCACAATTACTAAGTGGATGTCCTGGTATGAGGGCCACATTCAGGTGAGATTTGTAGTACAGAGCAGGGCCGCCTCATCTTTTGGAGGTAGACAATCAACCCAAAGCATGTTATGCCCTGTGATAGCAAATAAGGAGTTAGAGACTGAGGGCTTCAGACAGGTTTTGGATATGGATAGAATTACAGGGTTATTTACTGGTACCCAAGTTTCTAGCTCAGGCAGATTGGCTGTTAAACTTCAGATGTTGAGGTGGGCAAAGGATAGTCCTGAAGACTGGGGCAAAAGATGTGAGAAGACTGGATGATTTAGCTTGTTGATGTCCATAGGGCCAGGAGGGGATCAATGTCACCAGATAGTGATAGGGATAGAGTAAAGCTCCATATTGTGGCAACCACATAATTGTTTTATTAACTGTGTTTTTGCTTTTTTTACATCTATGATTCAACCAAGTCTCTCCAATTTCTACACAATTAACTTGCTTATATAAAAGAAGTGAAAGACATTTAGGCACTATAGCATATATCATTAATCAATTTACTAGACTGGTTACATCCAATATTTCAGATTTTTAGCTCTTAGCCTGGCCACTTGAGGTTAGGGATATTTCATTGATTATTTCTTCAGTCATTATAATTCTTTGACTACTAATGATTGCCAGATCATTTATTGTAGAAGTTTTTTATAATTTAGTATCCAGAGTTCATACAAGAAAGAGTTGTTGATGTTCTATTTCTGGTCAGGGAATTATTTTGAGATATTTTACTTTGGCAAGATGCATCAGATTACCCCTAGTCAAATTGATGGTTACCCCTAGCCAAACTGATGGTTAACGAAAAACAAAACGTATACTGAGTCAAGTACAACCCAGATGGTGAAGGTAGATGAGTTATACAGCGGCAAGAAAACATATATCGATTCTAGCCTAACCCAGATGACAAAGGGAGTGGAGTTACAGGAATGCAATGAAACACAGACTGACGCTATTGCAGTCCAGACAGCAGAACCAGTGGAGCTGCTCTGAGCCACTGAAACAGATATCAGTGGTAGCCCATCCCTGAAACAGAAATCGGTGCTAGCACAGTCCTGAAACAGATATCAGTATCAACCCACTGCATATGGCACAGGATGCTACATAACAGTGAGTCCCAGAAACAGATTCTGAACTGGCCCAAACCAAATGGCTGATGAGGCAGAGTTACACTTGCGAGCAGAAATGCATATTGTGGCTGCACCTACCTAGAAAGCAAGGACAGAAGAGTTACACTGTAGTCTAAAAACAGATGTTGATACAGGTCTCACAGCAACAGAGCTGGAATTACCATGAGGTCTCCAAATGGGTGTTGATACTGACACATCCCAAACAGCAGTAAAGGCAGAGTCACACAGGGGGCCTGAAACAACCAATGATGCATGCTACTCAAAACACCAGCAGAGGTACAATTACACTGAGATCTGGAAATGGATGATGATCCACACCAGACAGCAACAGAGCCAGATTTAGAACGATGCTGCAAAATGGATGTTAATGCCAGGCCAGCATAGACAGCAGTAGAGGCAGTGTAAGACAGTGGGCCTGAAATTCACAAACAGCAGTAGAAGTAGAATCACACTGTGGTTCTGAAACAAGCAATTGTGTATGTGAATCCTAGACATCAGCTGAGGCAGAGTTACTAGGTGACTCCAAAGCAGACATTTACACCAGCCGAGCCCATATGACAAAGAAAGCATAGCGACACCGACACAACAAAACAAATGATGACAGTTGAGGCTGCATTAAAGTGAGGCCTTGAGATGGTTGCTGCTGCTGACCATGCCCATATAACAGTGGAGGCAGAGTTACACTGAAACCCTGAAATAAACTGCTGGTGCTGACCAAGCCCAGATGACAGTAAATGCAGAGTTACATGGAGGCCCTGAAACAACTGCTTGTGCTAGCTCATCTCAGGCGACACAATAGGCAGAATTTCATTGATGCAATAAAACAAGAGGCAGAGTTTCAGCAAACAAAACAAAAAAGTGTTGCACACACTCAAGCAAAGCACACTAATGACAGACCAACTTGACAACTCACGCAAGTGTGAAACGTTGGGGTGCTTTTTCTGAGTCAGTGGCTACCTACATGATTCTCACCTGTATTCTGCCAGAATTCATCATTAAAACTGATCACAACAACCATTTGTGTCTTTGTCATATACCTATTGTTAGTGTGCTTTGTGTGAGTGTGTGCACACTTTTTTTGTTTTGTTTTCTGTTCTAAGTTGTTACCTCCAGTACCACATACCATTTGAGAAGTTTGAAATAAGGAGGAAGAGTTTCACTAAGTTCTAGAAACATCTGCTAGTGCTGGTGTATCTCAGACAACAGTGGAGGCAGAGATACACTGAGGCCCCAGAACAACTGCTGTTACTGGCCATACACAGATGACACAAGATGCAAAGTTACAATGAGGCTTTGAAACAATTACTACTGCTGGAAAAGCTCAGATGAAAGTGGAGGCAGAGATACATTGATACCGCAGAAATGGAGGCAGAGTTCCATCAAGCCCCTGAAAGAACCATTGACACTGGGCAAGCCAAGACGGCAGAGGAGGCAGCATTACTGTTTATTCAGTCTCTGAAATAACTGCTGGTGCTTGTCCAGTAAAGGCAGAGATACACTGATACCCACCCATGGAGGCAGAGTTACATTAGGCCCCTGAAAGAACCATTGACACTGGTTAAGAAAAGATGGCAGAGGAGGCAGCAGTACTGTACTTCGGGTCTCTGAAACAACTGCTGGTGCTCGTCCAGCAACGATAACTGTGGAGGCAGAAGAAAATTCTGCTATTCTAAAAAAATCACTCTATGTGTGTAATTAAATCATATTCTGTATTGGTGTGTTGTGATTCCTTCTGTGTGGGAGTGTTACTGCTCTTAATTTTCAGCCACACGATAGGTGCAGTAAGAGTATTCATCACATAAGTGCCACTTGGCCATCCATATAATAAACAAGTAAGAAAGGGATTGCCTTGGTAAAGAACATATTAACAACCCCCTGCAAATTTTTTGAGAAAAACACTGGCATGTGGGGGTAACCCGTCACAGCTCATGTAAGTAAATACTGCGCAGGATTTTCAAAATGATGGATGCAGCATTTGCATCCATATTTCTGACATGTACTGCATCCTTGAAGATGCATCTGAATATATGCATCCTATTCAAGTACAACTGAATATATTTGCAACATTTCCCACAGTTTACAGCAATTTCAGTGGTGGATGCAAGTGCAGAATTCTTTGACCAGGTTTTTATGGTTTAACTTTGTGGACAGAATTCTGCAATTACATTGGGAAAACAGTTGCACACAGCTGAAAATACCCCCAGTGTATTTAAGTTGCTTACTTTATCTTCATATTTTCTTCAAGGAAGACAAGGCTACTGGACCAAAGGTTATTTCTAAATGTGTGCCTTCAGACAAACAATATTATATCATATTACAGTACTTTACAACATGTCACTGAACTAGAAATGTGGTTTGTGGTGAGAGTTATACTCAGAAATGAGTTACATCACAAAATCTCCCTCTGCTTCTCTGTTTTTTGGTTTCTCTTGGCTCTCTTCATTTCCTTCCCACTTCACAGAAGCTGTGCCTTGTCTCTTTCATTGGCAAAAGGTCCCTGAATACTGAGTATTTCAATCATTTTAATTCTTACTGCATATTATTAGCAATTATGTTTTAAGCAGTACATCACCCTGAAGGTTCTGTGTTGAGGGGTGGTAAAAGGCAAGTTGGAGTTCACAAGAGATGTCTGCTCACTGAGAGAGGTGAGGACACCTGTGGAAACATTTTTGTACTTAACGCAGTGGGCAAATTGTTCCATTGCCATGCATCAACCCCCTTCCCCATTAAAGAGCAGGGTATAAAATAGTACAAGATGTTATTTGAAAAGCAAGCAGTCAAATTAGTGATAAGTTCCTCAGATACTAACATACTAACATACTAAAATGCCAGCAGAATAGGCCTAACGGTCTTTCGTGTCTGCTCGTTTGGTCAGCCCCCACCCTGGGTGCTGACCTTGCTGTCCCCCTCGCCTTCTCTGGCTTCTCCCTTCCCAGTTCCGGATATTCTTGCTGCATTGGATTTTGCTTCCTGAACCCTTCCCCTGTACCTGTCCACCGGCTCTTGAACCCTCCACTGTCTCTGCCTCCACCAGCCCCTAGGTAGTGCATTCCATGGCTCCACCACCCTCTCAGTGAAGTAGCACCTCCTCCTTTCTCCCCTGAATCTTCCCCCCTCCAGCTTCCACCCATGCCCTCTAGTGGCCCCTTCCTCCTTCCTTCGAAGCACCCTGACTGTTCCTCCCCTATTTACCCTCTTCATGTACCTGAAGACCTCTCTCATGTCCCCCCGGTCCCTTCTCTCTTCCAATGTGTACATATTTAGCTCTTCGGGCCTCTCCTCATGGGTCCTGTCCCCAAGCCCCAAATCATTTGGTTGCCCTCCTCTGGACCCTCTCCAGGAGGTTAATGTCCTCTTTAAGTGGCCTCCAAAACTGCACGCAGTACTCCAGGTGCGGCCTCACCAAGCAGTTATACAGAGGAGTATCACTTCCCTCCTTCTGGGTGATCCCCTAGTGATGCATCCAGCATCCTGTTGGCCTTGGCTGCTGCCCTCCCACAAGTCTCAGGTTGTTCATCTTGACATCCACCACCACCCCCAGGTCCCTCTCAGCCATTGAGACTTGTAGTATTTCCCCAGGGTGTACACTTGGCCTGGGTTTCTGACCCCAGGTGGAGTACCTTGCATTTCCCTGCATTGAACCTCAGCTTCCACTTTCTAGACCATCTTTCCAGAGCCTCCAGGTCCCCCTGCAGGGCCACCCTCCCCTCCTCCCCATCCACCACTGCCCCCAGTTTCGAGTCATCTGCAAAGAGACTCATCTCACTCCTGATTCCTGTCCTTATGTCAGATATATAGGCGTTGAACAGAAGGGGCCCAAGGACTGATCCCTGTGGGACCCCACTAATGACCCTCCTTGGGGATGAGACTATCCCACCAGCTACGACCCTCTGGGTCCGGTCCTGGAGCCAATTGCCTATCCATCTGATCATCTGGTTTCCCACCCCATTTCTCCTAGCTTATCCAACAGGCCCACGTGAGGAACAGAGTCAAATGCCTTGCTGAAGTCTAGAAAGAGGACATCCACTGGTCTACCCAGGTCCAAGGCACTTGTCACCCAGTCATAGAACTCCACCAGGTTTGTCTGACCACGATTTCCCTAGGATGAATCCATGCTGTCTATCGTCCAGACCCTGACTTATCCAGGTCCCCCCAGCCTCTCCTTGACAATGCCTCCATCACCTTGCCCACCACCGATGTCAGGCTGACAGGCCTGTAGTTCCCCAGTCCCTTGATCCTCCCCTGTGGATGGGCACTACATGCGCCACCTTCCAGTCTTGGGGCACCCACCCTGTCCTCAGAGATGGTGAAAAGCTCTGCCAGGGTTTCGCCAGGACATCTACCAGTTCCTTCAGCACTCTAGGATGTAATTTATCCGCCCTGGAGCTTTCTCCGTCTTAAGGGACCTGAGGGCTTCCCTCACTCTCTCTGCTGTGATTTCCACTTCTGGTACCTCTTCTCCTGCTTAGCCCTCCCCCACCTGCCAGTGATGCCCCCTCTCCCAGACCTGAATGATTGGTAAGGGTCCCCCCCTCCTCATTATCTCTGTCTCCTCCCATGTATGATGCAGCATCCCCATTTTCCCTGGTGAAAACTGAGGTGAAGTACTCATTTAGTACCTCAGCCTGCTCCCCCGGGTCTTGTGCCCATCTCTCCCCTGATTTAATCCTGCTAATCTGCCCCTTCACCCTTCATCTTTCCCCAATGTATCTAAAGAACCCCTTTTCCTCTCCTAATTTCCCTGGCCAGGTTCTGCTCCTTCCTTGCCTTGGCTGCCCTCACCACTCTAGTGGCCCTTCCTAGCCATCACTCATTACTCCCTCAATCCCTTCCTCCTTGAGCACTTGAATTTCTTATAGGCTGCTTTTAACCACGCACCACCTCCTGGACCTCCCTGGTCCACCAACAGGGTTTTTGGGCCCTACCCGCATCTTGTCTTACTCTTGCACAGGTGCTGGTAGCATCCCTGCACCCCTCTCCTGATGATTTCCCACCTACTATCCCAGCGTCCATGTCTGACCCAATCCCATCCAAATGCTCCTTAAGGATCCTTCCATTTCCTTAAAATCTGCCCCTGAAGTCGGTTGCACTCCGTCTTTGTGCAGCCTTCTACCCCTCCTATTTCCAGGCAGAACCAGACCATGGCATGGTCACTCCCTAATGGGTCCCTTACCTCAGGCCCCAATCTGGTCACTGTCTGCTCAGGACCACATCCAGTACCCGTGCCTCCTGGTGGTTCCCTCACCTGCTGAGTTAGGAGCAGCGTCTTGAAGACATCCAACATCCTCTGTTCCCTGGTCACAGAGGATGTCATAGTCTCCCAGTCTGTTCCTGGCATGTTTAAGTCCCCTAACACCACCACCTTTCCTCTGCCCAGTCTGCAGTGTCTCCTAACATCTGCCACCAGGCTGTCCTCCAGCTCCTCTGCCAGGGCAGAGGGTCTATACACCACTCCTATTTTTACTCTCTTGCCCCCCCTTGTTATCAAGGTGACCCAAATCGCCTCCATGGTTCCCTCCGCCTCCTCTACTCCCCCTATGCCAATGCAGTTTTTGACTATCATAGCCCCCTCCTCCCTTCCTCCCCTGTCCTTCCTGAACATAGTGTAACCCTCAGGTTCAGGTCCCAATCATCTGTCTGAGCCCAAGTCTCAGTGACTGCTGCCCATCCACTGCTCCCTCAGTTAACATCGCCTGGGCTCAGGCATTTTGTTGCCCAAGCTCCTGGCATTTTTCGAGACACCTTCCACCCTTTCCCTATAGTTCCATTTCCCCTGCTCGTGTTCCCAGGGGATTCTGTTTCCTCCTGGTCTGCACTTTGCCAGTTGGCCTTTCCTGCAATCCTCCTGGTCCCCAGGGGAGAGACAAGTCCGTCCTTATCGCACCCCTTGACAGCCTTTCTCCCCATCCCAGCCCCTTCACAAGTTTAACCCCACTTTTCACCAATGAACTCCTCTATTTTCAACTTAAAGTTCCCCTCCTCCAAATTGAGATGTAGTCTATCTCTAGTAAACAGCTCCTTATCCTCTCAGGTCTCCCCTCAATCCCCCATCAACCCATACCCTCTGGCCTCCACACCACCCTGAGCCACTGGTTTATCTCCTAATTTTTCCTTTTGTGTTCCCCACTAGCCCTTAGCACTGGCGGATTTCTGAGAAGGAAACTGTGCATCCTATGTCACGACAGACCCTAGCGAGCTCACAGAATCTTGCCTGTATCTCTAGCTAGCTATTTCCTCAATGTCATTTGTACCCAGGTGGACCAGTATGTCTGGGAACCCCGATCCTTTGCCAGCTGATACACACTCGTACTTAGCCCTGTGCACCGTTAGTCCAGGAAGCATCTTGTTCTAACTGGCCAGGCTTCTCCCTTCCTATCCCATTTGATACCCTGATCATAGAATCCCCAGCGAGCCTCTGACCACTCCTTTTCCTCCATTCCCCCCTTCCATGTCCCTCATCCTTTCTACCGGCCCCTCCCACCCAGCTGGCTCCTTGTCCTCCCCTATCTGGGTGCCACATGCCACCCCTCCTTATTTACCATGGCCACTCCCTCCTCCAATCCTATGCCTCTCCTCCTCCTGAGATCCTTCTGTACCTTGCTAATTCCCCTCACTGCTGCAAACTGGTCCTTCTCCTCCATCTACTAAACTAGCCTGACTCATCCTCCCTTCCTTCCTGTCCTATTTAGTTCCTCCTTGCTCGTCGTGCTCCCCTAGCCTAAACCCTCAGCTCCCTTTACTGAATCCTCCTTGTGCCTCTGGTCCTTCTCCTTACCTTTCCTCCCAACTGGTCCTTCTCTACGCTTTCCTCCCTCTTCCCCTGCCCTCCTGCTCTGATTGCACGCTCCCCATTCTCCTGCATTCCAGGTCCCCCTTCTTCCTGCTATCTGGCCCTGCCTCCTGCCTCCCACTCCCACACCCTTCCATCTCTAACCACCTCTGTCGTGGCTACATCACACCCCCTCATCCTTGGCAGAAGAAGAAGATTAGGCAAGTTACTGAGTATAAGGTCTGATCCACCTCCCCGCCTTGCTTCCTTCTGTTCAGCCCTGGCCATCTGCCTACTTCCTTGAGAATGTTGTCCCTCCATCCCTCCTTTGTAAGGGTCCCCAGTTACCTGCCTGCTTCCTTGGTAGTGTCCTTTTGGACCCCCTCTGCCAGGGTCCCTATGTGACCCCTGAGTATTCTCCTGCACTCCTTTCCCTATACCCCCACCCCCAGTGCTTGGTGCAACCCTGTGGGAGATTTCCAGCCCCCTTCCCCAACCATACCACCCCCCCTTCCCAGCTTTCTCCTAATCCCCGCAACCTCCTCCCTAAGCTGTGCTAGCTGGTAGGATACTGGGCAACCACCAAACTTCCAAGCCCAGTCCAGTATCATGGCTGCTCCACACCCTGTGCACCCCACCACCCTCCCAAAGATGCCGCCCTAATGATGTGTGGTTCCATCCCTTCCAAATAGGTTTCCTGGGTGAGCCACCAGGTTCCCCCTAAGTCCAAGATACCCTACTGCCTAATCAGGTCACCCACTAATCTTAGAGACAGTCCCACTGTACACCAGTAACTCTTACTAGGTGCAGTACAACACATTAAACTTATAAGGAAATGAACAACTCCTAAGCTCCTCTCTCCCAGCCTTTAAATCCAAGCCCCAGTGGCTAGAACTACATGAGCTGCACCAGCAGCCTTTTCCTCAATTGCAGGGCAGGTGTTCCCCTATAATTTTCAGACTTCTGGGAGGGTGGGTCTTGGGCAGACACCTGACAAGAGAAGTGTATCAGCCCTGTGTCTCCTCCAAGCCATGCAGCCAAAGAACCAGGCCCAAGCAAATCCCACCAAATAGGTTTGAAATCAGAAGAAATAGGCCTCTACCAGCGCAGCTCTGTTACACAGTGAAACATCCAAAAAAGAGCCCCACTTACAGCCACCAAATCAGTTTACAAACATCCAGCATCCCAAAACAATACCCTGTTAGCCCTTGAAGTAAGAAAGAAAAGAACTAACCTACCAAGTAAAATCCACAAGAACCCTGTGAAAACAACAGCAGCAGCAGCTACTGTCCTGGAACACAACTGATCCTGTCCCTTCCAGTTCTTTCTGAGAAGACAAAGCAGCTAGCACCTCAACCTGATTCAGCCCTGCCTCCAGTCAATTGGCTGAGTGAGACCTGGAGACCATGCACCCTCCCCACTATGAACTAACCTTTACAGCTAATGAGTCAGCACAAGGAATCAAAATTCAAGTTAAAGCCCCCAAAATATGTTTGCTGTCAAAGGAAACAGGTCTCCAATTTAATCAGCTTCACTAACACCACATCAAAATAGGCTTGAAATTTACAGATATAGGTCTCCAATTCAAATAACCATCTCCAAGCAAATCCCACCAAATAGGTTTGAAATCAGAAGAAATAGGCCTCTACCAGCGCAGCCTGTTACACAGTGAAACATCCACAAAAAGAGCCCCACTTACAGCCACCAAATCAGTTTACAAACATCCAGCATCCCCAAAAACAATACCATGCTAGCCCCTTAGAAGTAAGAAAGAAAAGAACTAACCTACCAAGTAAAATCCACAAGAACCCTGTGAAAACAACAGCAGCAGCAGCTACTGTCCTGGAACACAACTGATCCTGTCCCCTTCCAGTTCTTTCTGCTCAAGACCCAGTGAATTTCATGGGGATCAGATCTGACAGTATTTTCAACTGGATGCATCCATGTTTCAGACATGGACATGTGACATCCCTGCAGATTGACAGTCAAAAAGGTAGTCTAACTTCTGAATGTGATTACCACAACTTGCAGGCAAAAATGATGCATGAATCAGAATCTTGACACATGCAGCATTTTTACCAGAAATTATTTAAACTGTCACAAATGTGTCAAGATGCTTGAACACATGATTCACACATTCCTACCCATTTATTGGGACGTTGCAAGTGACCAAAATATGAACATAAATGTTGCAACTTTACTTTTGAAAATGCTAGACTCTGAGGCCATCACAGGTCCAGCTGATAAACATGGATTGGTGTGGATGCTGTTGTTCATTGTTTCACTTATTAAATTATTACTGCAAACTTACATCGTCTCCCTTAAGCTTTGTGTTGTAACTCGAGTTCATTTCTTGGCGTATGTCTGGGTACATTCACATGTCAGGCTATGGAAAATTTATTAGTAGTGTTGCTCTCACTAACAGTCACAGAAGCTCTCTCATGCAGTTTGGCATTAGTGATTGAGGAAAGGCAAATTCTCATTAACTGCAGTACATACAGAGGTCTTCTGTGACTGTGTGTTAGGGAGAAGAAGTACTGTAGCACAGGAACAGAATCACTAAAAATTAATCCTCCATTGTTTAGCATATTTTCATTTTCATTTATTTATTATAAAACAGGATGAAATAGAGAATAATAGATAGGCAACTGTGCGTTATGGATTTTTTTACACACCCAAGGTGTGTGATGACCCATAAACCTCGAGAGCGAAGCTCGAGAGGTTTATGAGGTCATCACACACTGAGGGTTTGTAAAAATAAAAATTCCATAAAATACACAGTTGCCTATTTTTTAATTTTTAAAATTACTGGTGCAGAGTTTGCTCAGTGTGTTCCCTATGTACAGACACTCACACTGTCTCACACACACACACACACAACCTCACACTGTCACACACACTGCCTCACAGACACTGTCTCACACACACACACTCTTTCCCTTTCTCCCACTCTGCTTACATTTAATTTTTTTCTGTTAGGTGTCAGCCACTGCTCGTGCTAGGTAGTGTCCATCCTGTATTTCATTTGGAGTCAGCGCATCTGCCGATTCGGGGACACGGTGGGATCAACCAGATATTTATTTTGTACTTGAAAGGCAGGATCAGCCAGATGATGATAAAAATAAATAGGGAGATGGAAATAAACAAAAGTGGCTCCTTGGTAAAAGGAAATCCGAGCTGCCATTTTTTCAAAACTGCTCGGCCCACCCACAAGCAGAGCGGGAGCCAATGAAGTGGCTTGATATGCTTGAATGACAGACAATGGACACCAGCGGTGAAAAAAATTTAGCAAACGCTGTCATAACTCTATTTTGGGTTGTTACAGCATTAGTACTGTGCCTGAATTCAGGTTATTAAAGGGGGTCACTAGCAATTATAGAGGTATTACAAATCAACCACTGAACCAAAGCTCATTTACCGTGGTGTCCTGAGTTTATGTCCATTTAAATATTCAATATCAACACAAATCAGAACAATGTGTATGTACAGAAACACTGCAAAGAATACACTTCTCAGTATATCTCAAAGCTGAAGGGAGACAATGTAAACGTGTGATAATTCAGAAAGCTAAAAACATATAGAATAATGCATAAGGAAGTGTGGTATACCTGAGGGGTTTACATGGGCATCACACACTGAGGGGGTGCATAAAATTCCCTGAGAACCACACTTCTCCATGTTTTATTTTTTATATTTACTGGTTTTTGATGTTTTTTTGGTTTAAATTGACTTTTTTGTCACTTTGCCAGGGTAACTGTTACCACTGACAAGCTTGTCTCATGCTGCATGACCGATTGTGTAGCACTTGTGAATGTCCAGTATGAATGAATATTGCATTTAGAGGGAATTGATGAGTCTCTTCTACCCTTATATTTTTGTAGCTGGTGTGAAAGGGGTAGGAGCTAACTTTGAAATTTTAAATTTTTTTTAATTGAAATTTATACTTTATATGAGAATAAATGGTGCCATTATTATAATACAGTTTATCAAATTCATAAGTTACATACATTATCACCATTAATGCTCTGTACTGTGTGTGAAGACCGAGACATTGAGATATTGCTCAGAAAGGGGGAAGGAGGATCAATCTTTATTTATATACTGGAAAGGTATGTGAGCAGAAGTGCCCATTTTTCATAAATGTCCAGTGTAAAGAGCAAAAACACACAGCAGTAACAGAGAGCACAGTAAAACAAAACTAAACTAGTACAGCATATGGATAAAAATGGAAAGACAGTGGTATACATAAACAAGCATTTGTCAATGTTGAATGATCGTCGTGTGCACTGGTGTCATGGTCAGGTGGGGGGTTTTTGAAAATTGCTTCAGTGAAGTTGCTTGTGAGGTGGTATTCCAAAAAATATTTGTCGAACATTTGGGGCAAAAAGATTTAAAAATAGGCAAGTTATGCCATAAAGTTGAAAATGCTATTGAAATACACTGATGCCGAACACCCCATTGAAATATATTGAAGCACTAATCTCAGTTCATGGTTGGGCTTTGAAGAGTGAAATGTGCCTGCAGTCTAAGGTAGACTACGACAATAGGCCTCGGTGGGTAGTATGAGTATGGCAGGGGTGTGGAGTGGTGGGTCCTGAGTGGGAGGGTAGAGGTTTGGGTAATGGCGGAACAGACAACGATGTACAGTTTTCTTTTTTACAGGGAGTTTGCTGAGCAGATGAGGACACTGTGGGACTGGGAACCCCCACTGTTTGTATACTGTTCTGGAGGGGCTAAACAGTGGACAACAATGGATGGACAGATGACACTGGGGGATTGGCCACCCCAACTGTCTGCATACTGTTTGGGGGAGGGGTTTACACAGCGCACAACAATGAACGGACAGATGAGTATACTGAGGGATTGGGTAGCCCCATTGTCTGTATACTGTTTAGGGGAGGGCTGTTACACAGCGGACAATGATGGATGATTTTCTATTTTTTTAGGATTTAAAAAAAGCATTTGTCAATGCCAAACATTTGATTTATTGAAAAAGGTCCACCTCAGCACCTTGTTTATGCCATGAGGTACTTGAACATATTTATCAATCAATCAGTCAATCAATCACTTTAGTTAATCATGTTTCCCCCACTCCCTCCTTTCCTCCAATAAGTATTTATTGAAGTCCTTTTAATCTCTCCTGATATGTTCTGTGTTACAAGCCATGTACCATCTTGGTTGCTTTCTGTGGACTGCCTCCACCTTGTCTACGTCCTTGCACATTTGTGGCCTCCAGAATTGCACACAGTACTGAAGGTGAGGCTTCATTACTGTCTTATAAAATTGGCATTAACACCTTGTGCCTTCTGCTAGTGATACCTCTGCCTATGCACCCCAGCATGCCACTGGCCATCCTTGCAACATTTGTGTTCTGCTTTGACACTTTTTGGTCATCAGAACTGGTAACTTCTAGGTCCCCTTCTTCCTTGGTGATCATCAGCACCTCCACCCCATCCTATAACTCTCCCCAGGTTTCCTCTTCTCAGGTGCATTATTTGGACTTCTTTGCATTGAACCTCACTTGTCACTCCTCAGACCATTTTTCAAGCCTCTCCATGTCCCTCCACATATTCTCCACTCCTTCTGAAGTATTCACTCTGTTACAGATGTTGGTGTCATTTGCAAACAGGCACACAGACTTTTCCTTCTAGCCCTTCCACAACGTCTTTAATGAAGACACTGAACAGGGCTGGTCCAGGAGTTATCCCTTAGGTACCCTGCGGGTCACCCCCTCTCCCCATATTGGTTCCCATTACCACCAGCCTCTGCCTCCTGTCTGTCAGCCAGTTTCTAACTTAGGTTATCAGCTTGTACCCCTTTGCCAGACTACGTAGCTTGCTGATCATAAACAAAAGATTATTGTTGTGCACAGCCTGTGGATGATGGGTGCTAGATAAGGAAGCCACTCAAAGTTCAAGAATTGGTAATGCTAGCACTCCAGAAGTGAAGTTCCACTGTATTGAGTATTAGATTTATTTCATTGTGGGGGGAAAACAGAACATACAAAAACCCCTAGTGCCTCGACCGTTAGGTCTTCCTCGCAATGAAATAAATCTAACACTGAATACGGAGAACTTGACGTCTGGAGTGCTGGCATTACTAATTCTTCATCTTGTTAATAAGCCTTCTATGTTGGACATTGTCAAAGGTTATGCTGAAATTAAGGTAGGTGACATCAAACGTCCCTCCCTGATTTACTTCCTTAATGAGGCATTAGGATTTCCAACCCAAACACCCCACCCCCACCCTGAAGAGACTGACAGGCATCAGGGGTGTCCCTTTGGGTTATCAGCCATAATGCTCATGCCATTCCACCCTCACACTACAGACACTAACAGGAGTTGCAGTGTGCCTTAAGGTTTTCCGTACTAACGCTCACCCCATTCCATAATTAAATTAGTTGAGATGGGTACAGTGTAGGAGAATGGGGTGAATGTTTGGGCCAAAGACTCAATGCACACCCGATGCCTGTCACTAGCTGCATGGTGGGGGTGGGGGTGAATTGGTGTCAGCATTATAGCTGCGACTCAATGCACATGCCCAATGCCTGTCAGTCTCAACAGGGTGGGGGGGGGTTATGGTTGGAAAACCTAATGCCCCAGATGTTTGTTGGTATTTTCACTCCACATTTTCAAAATGCGCTTTTTGAGACACCACCTCATGAACAGTGGCACTATCATTTTGGTACTCAATCCCAAAAGGTGATTTCATACAGTGATTGTGCCATTTGGTGCCACAGGTGCTAAATCACCTTTTGGGAAAGCTGTGAAAAATGACGGTTGTACTGTTCATGAGGAGGTGTGACAAAATGGCAATGTTGAAATTTTGGAGTGAAAATATGAGATACTGGCAAAGGTATGAGCATGCATAGAAACTGTGCAATGCACACCTATAACAAGGTCATTTTTTTGACTTTTTTCACCAAATTTGCTACATGGGCTTTTTGGGTCCCCATCTCATGAACAGTAGCACTGTCATTTCATTACTCAGTCCTAAGGTGATTCCCCTCAGTGACATAAAATCACCTTTTGGGACCAAGGCTAAAATGGCAGTGACTGCATTAGGTGGGGGTCCCAAGAACCCCATATTGAAAATGTGGAGTCAAATTTCTAAAAATGGCTGAGATATCAACATAAGTTGAAACCCCCATTGACTCCCATTATATGGCTTACCTTTCATTCTTTCAGTTTGCTAATCAGCTTTGAAGAGTGCAGGTGTGTCTCACTCTGCAGGAGATTGCATCCGCTGACCTTGGAGGGTAAGCATGGGGTTGGGGGGTGCAGGGAGATGGGTGCACAGAGGGAGGGTCAGGGTGTGGGAGGGGGGAGACAACGAGGGATGGTTTTAATTCTTAGAGGCGAAAAAAAAAAAAAGACCACGAGGGAAGGTTTTCTTCACTTACAGGTAAAAAAAAATAAACAGCAATTTAGGAACCCAGGAGTGGGCTCCCAGTGTGCCAGAATAGTGGTGGGAAGGGGGATGCCTACACAGTGACTGGGCACCCTGATTTTTGGTTAAGGACATAGATGAGTTGGAGGGGCACATCCAAACTGGGAGTGGGCATCCAGGTGTCAGAAAGGGAAAGGGGACATTGTTTAACCAGGAAAGACACACTAAGCAGCAGCAGGGAAAGGGGACACTGTTTAACAAGGAATGACACACTAAGCTGCAGTGTCGGCTCTGTCCTAATAAACGTTTGCTGAGATGAGCCCCCTCAGCAAACCAGTGTCATCAGAACACTGCCTGCTGATTTTCTGGACACAGACCGGCCCCTACAGCACCACCGGCCATTGGGCTGGCACCCTTCACACTTCTGTCTAGCAACTCTCATATTAACATGTTTGTCTGTGTTTGTGCACACAAAGAACACAAAAAGAGGTAGCAAAATTATATAATACAAACTGGTCTAGAGTTAATATGGTACACTAAGGATGTGCCAAAATAGTGTTGGAATAGTACAACAGATGAGGGGAGCAAAGTGAGATAAGTGCAAATAAACTGCAAC
This sequence comes from Neoceratodus forsteri, assembly GCA_016271365.2. Classification (NCBI taxonomy): domain Eukaryota; kingdom Metazoa; phylum Chordata; order Ceratodontiformes; family Ceratodontidae; genus Neoceratodus; species Neoceratodus forsteri. The sequence goes on from CM057458.1 coordinate 1,094,216,940, forward strand.
AACTAGAGTAACAGTGAAAAAGGGTGAGAGAGGTGAAATGGTAGAAAAGGGGGACCCCAGGTGTATGGATTGTAGACAGCAGCATACAAAATAAGGGGTGTTGGTATGAGAACACAGGAAGGAAAAATAAGTTCAGGAATTGGGAATAGTGCAATATGCCATAGCTGGCCATAATCCAGTGATCTTAAGTAGATGTATGTGTCAGACTGGGTTCAAAGTAAGGTCTGAGATGGGCAACTGCATGAGGAAGAACTAAGGAGGTGGGCCTTCAGGGCGGAGTTGAAGGCGTGGATAGTATTACAGGCTTGAATTTTGGGGAGTTATCTGTTGTACAACTTTATCCCCGCATAATAGATTGAGTTCTGACCTAGTTTAGTTTTAAAAAATGGGATGTCGAAGAACATGGTGGTGGATCCATGGGTCAACCACCCTGGTGCTGTGAGTGGGAAAAGAGCTTTGATGCTGGGTGGCATCTGCTTGAAGTAGATTTTGTGAAGGAAGGCGAGCATTTTAAGGTGAAATCTTTCTTCAAGGGAGTGCCAACAGAGGGATGCGTAGAGAGTTCAGTGGTGGGTTTTCCACATATTTATTATACTGCAACCTGCATTCCTATATACTTATCTTTTTATGATATACTTATTTAGGTTTGCCAACTTAACTCAGCAATAAAATGTTTGCCAATTTAACTGCCCCTCCCTCCACATGCACACATTTCATCTACTAGCCAAATAATGTAATGCCTCATCTTGGGATGTAAAATATGCTTATAATGAATTACATTTATGTTAACCACGTAATTGAGTTAATCATTGTGACCCTGTACTATAGTATACTACACTGCATACAGAAATTCAATTGTGTAAATGACACTTTGCCACATACTCAGTATTACATCATACTAATCATTTCTTCTTTGGAGGCGGATTGTGATTCGGTGTCTCCATTTTTATGCAAATCCAGGTCATATTGTTAAAGAATGAACGTGAAGAGTGGGTCTTCATCATAGAAAATATGCTGATCACCCCTATACTTGATGCACACTTTTGTGGGAGCAAGAGACTGAAATTTGGTTCCCAACTCTAATAATTCCAGACAGTATCTTAGAAGACAGCATCTTCTCTATTGTGTAGCACATGAATAGTCTGAGCATATTGAACATCTATCGGTTTATATGTTGACTGTGCTTTTATCCCACAGAGCTGAACATTCAAATCTCCATCAGACTCAAAGGCAAAAGTTTTTCTGCATTGTATCATAACTTGTTGCTGCTACATTTAGAGCCCACTGCTGAGCATTGCTTTTAGCTGGAATTCTGGGGGCATGTATTATGAATGGCAGGTTATCCTCAGATGAATCAAAAATACTTAAAAAGATATTCTTTGGAGCCATCCCAGTGGCACTGAGGGATGAAGCACTGGATACACACCTCGCGCCACATCGGCGACTCAGGTTAGGGAATGGACTCGTGCTGCTGGGGGTCAGCAGGGGAGGAGAGGGATCGATCATCCAAGGTACTGATGCCCCTCTCTGGGGCGGGGGGATGTCAGTGGTTGGCGTGCTTCTGGTCCCTAGCAGAGGCTGCAGGGTAGTGCACCGACATTGTAGGAAGAGGGACAGAGATGGGGCAGACACCAGGAAGAGTGCATGCAGACGCACATGCTCTTACTGTGCTGGCATCATTGCATGCCCCCTCACCACATGGGGAAGGAAAATCAATAAAAATGGAGTCCACTGGGATGACGATTGTCCCCCCTTCATCATGCCAATACAGGGCAACTCCCCGGAACATAATCTGGACTGGTGGGTTGAGTCAATCCCTACCCCCACAATGAGGAGTAGATCATGGGAGCTGAAGGGGAAGGAGTCTGATACCCAGTGGCGTGGGAGCGGGGACATCAGATGGCAGGGCGGACTCTGGGGAAAATACGTAAAAAAAATATAAATATAAATACTCTTCATCATATCTCTGACATTTAGGAATTCTGAATCTAGTGAAATTTGATAATAACAACTTGTAGGTTATTGAATCATTGCTGATTTTCCAGCAGCTCAATTTTGTGCATCAATTAATTAGGCAGTTGTAGCTTCTACACCCAACCATCTTGTTTCCGGACTTTTCAATTTCTTATTTATTAAACTCAACTTCTTTTGTTACAGACTCTATTTTTTTTGTATTCTGTTGTGTGTCTTCCTGTAAATAGTCCATATTTTTATGGCCGTTTTGGGATCGATCGTAGCTTACAAAAACTGCCGATCATGGAACCTTCCATTGGGCTATTGAGAGTATCCTTCTGAAAGTCCTACAGAGCATGAAACACTCTGCCATGATCGGCTGCTAAAGAATAACAGCCACAGTATTTCATCTGTTACTTCTGCATTCTGGGGAAAGCACTATGCATGAGTGAGTCATGTGCATGCGTGGTTTTGCTAGCACTGCCACATTGTGAATGGCAAAATTCCATTGACTGCAATTACACTTGCACAGTCGGATTGACGCTGCCAGCAACAGCAGGAAAAACCCTCCAACTGCTGCTTTCCTCCTGCTCCCATCCCTGCACTGACATGGGTCCCCAATCCCCATGTCTGCATTATGTAACCCTCTCAAGTCATGTGGCACACTGGGAGCACACTCCAGTGTGCCCATATGTATTTAGTTATTTGCCCCACACCAACATCGGGGTGATCTATCCCCATGTTAGTATTATGTGCCCCCCAACTCATGTGGTACACTGGGAGCCCACCCCAATGTGCCCAAATGTTTTTTTTTCTTCCCCAACTGCTGACATTGAGATGCCCAATCTCCATGTCAGCATCATGTATCCACCTCCCCAACGAATGTGGCACACTGGGAGCCCACCCCAGTGTGCCCAAATGTTTTTTTTACTGTAAATAAGGAAAACCTTCCCCCAACATATTTCTTTTTTTACTTATAAAAGAGAAAACAGTCCCTCATCATTGCCCCAATCCCCCCTCCAGCATCCCCACCCTCCTACTAAGCACCCACCTCCCCACAAACCCCTTACCCCATATTTACCTCCAGAGGAGGGCACTGTCATCTTCTCTGGACCATTAAACATCTGCACTCTTTAAAGCCAAACTGCAAACTGAAGAATCAAAGGTAAGCATGCTATAATGGCATTCAATGGGTGTTTTAACTTATGTTGATAAATCAACTATTTTTTTGAATTCTGGCCCTAAATTTTCAACATGGGGTTCTTGGGAACCCACCTCAAGTCATGACCAGTGTCACTATCATTTTGTTACTCAGTTCTGAAAGGTGATTTTGTGGTCGTTGCACAGAATCACATTTTGGGACTGATTACTGAAACAACAGCACCACTGACCATGAAGTGGGATCCCAAAAAGCCCATGTTGCAAATTTGGTGAAGAAATTCCAGAAAATGACTGCATTACTAGTGTGCATTGTGCAGTTTCTATGCATGCTGTGAACTTTGAAAAATTTTAACATTTTCACTTCAGATTGTCTATGTTGCCATGTTTGCACATCTCCTTTTTAACAGTAAAGCTGTCATTTTTCACATCCTTTCCAAAACATGTTTTTGCACCGGTGGCACGGAATGGTGTGGTCACTCTGTAAAATCACCTTTCAGGACAAGTGAACAAAATTACACTGGCACTTTTCATGAGGAGGGGTCTCAAAAAGGCCATGTTGAAAATGTGGTGCAACAACGCCAAGAAATGTACATGTTACACCAGGGCATTCAATAATTTCTCTATGCACACGTGTAACTTTGTTCATTTGGCAGCTCATCTCAGACATATCGGCTCTGGCTAGAGATTGTCTGACAGGATGTGGATCCTTCTATTGAATATTTTAGTCCACTGCAGCAGTTTCTCTAAAGTATCTCCCAGAGATTCTATAGTGTGTCTTCTGCCTGCTGCACCTGTACCTGTGCCTAAACCTGCACTGGCTGCTTTCTTTAAGTTTTTTTGAACTGTTTGACATCTGTGTCAAAGACAATAAGGTACCTGTGAATGGCAGAGAATTAGGGTTTGCCTTATGCCCAGATTCATTCCAAATCAGCAAGTTTTGAAACTTGTTTCGCTGTTCCTGACTCACTGTAGCAGAAGCCAGTTCCTCAACAAGTGACAGGGGGCTTGGTTCTAAAAGCTCCGGGTGCCATGCAAGGGGCTTGTGCCACAATGAATGGTGCATAGTGCCCCTTGCAGCAAACAATGCATCAGAAGTGATTCTTGAAGGCAGCCTCCATCATACACAGGCTGCCTGCCCTAAACGGGTTTGTGCTGCCTGTGTTCCAAGATATGGGCTGCCCCAGGGCACTATGGGGCATGTGGCATGTGCGAGCTGCCACATCCCTGAATGTGGGATTCTCGGAACTCTCCCAGAGGGAGAAATTCTAAGTACCCTTAGACCAGCCATGGTTCGTCCAAGGGTACTTAGAAAATTCTCCTCTGGGAGAGTTGCCCATTGCGGCAATGTGTCACAGTCCTCCTCCCTGATCCCCGACATCAACATAGTGGTATGTAATTATATACCGCTTCCTAGTGGTCAAGTGGCTCTCCCTTCCTGAACTCCAATGTCTCCTGTTATGTTAATAAATAATAATGCCCCTTCCCTGGCGGTCTGTTGCTCACTCAAACCCTAATGTATCCCTTTATGTTAATAATAATGCCCACTTCCCTGATGGTGGATTGTTCCTCCCTCCCCAATCCCTGATGTCTCCAATTATGTTAATAAATAAGAATACCGTCTTCCCTGGTGTTTGAGTGGCCGCCCCCTCTCCGAACCACAATTTCTCCCACTATGTTTGCAAATAATAATGCCCCTTCCCTAGTGATGAATTTGCCCCCTTCCCCAATCCCTGAAGTCTTCCATTATGTTAATAAATAATAAATGACCCCTTCCATGGTGGCCAAGTGATCCCTGATCCACAATGTTTCCTGTTAGGATAATTAAGCAATAAGACACAACGGGGTATGTGTTATCGTGTAATAATGTCACTCCAGGGGTGGGTTGAAGCACGAGGTGAAGCAGAGTGCTTCCACCACCCCAGGAGTGACGTTATTACACGATAACACACACACTGGAGTGCCTTATTGCTATTATACAATGGCTTGTTATTATACAAAATAAAAAACATTTAAAAATATTTTTCAGAAGATTTTTAGTATGGCAGTATTTCTTAAGAGAAGAGGTCATCAATGTGATCATCAATACAGTGACGTTATTGTGTAATATCATCACTGTCTCAGGCACCCATTGACCAATCAGAATACAGGGACTTTCCTTGCTATTGTATAATAAATAATAATACCCCCTTCTCTGGTGGTGGATTGCCCCCCCATCTCTGATGTCTATTATTATGTTAATAAATAATAATGACCCCTTCCTTGGTGGTCAAGTGGCCCTCCACACCCCACCCCAGCAGGTAGTGCCCACCACCCCGGTCCCACCCAGCTGGAAACAGAGCTGATGACCAGCACAGCCCTCTTCTTACTTCTGGAGCCAGACAATGACTGAACTTTAAGTGAGTGCATGCACTTTACAGTATACTCTGTGACAGTTCACTTGGCGACCGGCCACAGAGATAAGAGGAGGATTGTGCCGGTCAGGAAAATTTGTCAATAAATAAAAACAAGGAAAAAAAACAGTTTTATACCATACGATGATAGCTGAACAGTCTGGGTCTCCACTGGTCAATTATGGATAAGATCAAAAAATGAATACAATAATCTTACAAGATAGATTGATTGTAGGGGTGTGTAAGTATAGTTTATCACATAGCTGAGTACTTGTACTTAACACACCAAATATTTGGTTACTTGTAAATTAGGTCAGGGACAACATTATGTCAAAAGCTTACAACATTTTTCCAAGGCTCCCCTCCCTATCCCAACACCCATATCCTCAAAATATGTTTAATACTGGTCCCTTTCCCAACCCTTATTCCATGATTTGGGGACAATGGTTGAAAACCCTGCTAGTTCAGTTGCCCTCAGTCCCACAGTGTGCTTGAATCAACAGGCTTTTAGTTATTTGTTTGGTTGTATTAGTGGAGAGCAGGAACAAGAACAAGAAGCGGTGGGGCTGAGGCAGAGCATCTGTATTATTGATTACCTGACTGATTGATTACAAGACTGAGACTGTTTTTTATTATACAATGGCAAGAAAGAATACTGGGCTCTGATTGGTAAGTCTGGGGCTAGACCCATGATGTTATCCCATCATAAAATCACAGACCTAGTCCCAGCACACACATGACCATATCAAATGTTAAAAGCATCACTCCACAAGCCATGTCAGAGTAGCCCACAGTACCCATGGCCAAAAGGAAGTTTGCCATTACTTCCTTGTTTTTTTCATGGTGAAATCCCTCCCTCTCACAGCTCACAAATTCAAGAAAACATCCTGAAAATGTCACAAGATAACCCCACCACTAAAACCCTACAACATTATTCCCATGACATCTTTAATAAAATAAAGAAAAACGAACATCAAAAGAAGCCGTCAGGGTGATGGACTTCCCTGCTGGCATTCGTCTCTCAGGTCATGACATTATTAGTGTGTGCATGATCTATTTGCTAGATAAATCTTCTCCTGGTGCAAACTCGCCAACTCTTCCAAGAGAAGCAAAACACAAATATGTAAATGAATGGGGCGGGAGGTTGAGAATAATTGCAAAGTCCAACCTGCATCACACACCAGTTCCCAAAGCAGATCTGAAAAGAGTGAGTGTGTGTGCTTTTCAAAAGCACACCACAATTTACTGACTCACCGAGTGCTGTTCTGTTTCTCTTCATGTTTACTTACTCTGTGAGTGCCGTTCTGTGTGTCTTTATCTCCCAGTACAAACACATACCCACTGTAGTGGGAGAAGATGCACAGAATATTTGACAGCTCCAATTGGCAGAGAGGCTGGGGCAGATGTTTGACTTCCTCACAGCCAGCAGAACTGAAAGGTCACAACTCCTATCATCTTAGAGGATGGGGTGGACGCCTGACTACCTCACAGACAGCGTCAAGACCAGTGAGACAAAGGTAGAGAGAAACCAAAAAATATGCAGAGGGTGACACATAAGAGGGGAGGGACCACCCATAAGGGAGAAATATAGTTAGGTTGGTTGGGGGAGCAGGGCCACACACCAGGTCCATCTACTGGCCAAACCAATAAATTGGCAGTATTTTTTAAAGTACATCTTCCCATTGATTAAATTAACCAAAAATACTTTAAAATATATTTTTGTATTTTTATTTATTTTTAATTTTTACAAAGCCATTATATAAAAGGAATAATGAACTCCAGGATGTGTGTCATGCTGGGATAATGTCACTTCTGGGATGATTAGTCGCACTCGACTTGCAGCCTTGAGTCTAATCACCCCAAGCATGATGTTATCCCAGCATGACACACACCCTGTCTTGTATTATTCCTTTAATAGCTGGGTTACCCCTATTCCCATAGGGAAACTGTTGCATAATTTTGCATTATAAAGGAGTGTTTATAACGGCAAACACAAATACAGTTTCCCTCACCCTGAGTATGGGCCAGCCTCAGTTCACTACTTCCCAACCACTCACTGTATGCCTTCTGCCACAAAAGTCAACCACCAGTTGAACTCAGCAGTAAGTTTTTTTTAAACAAATTAGTTCATTTCCAGCACTAGGGGGTAAAAAAAACTCAAACATTTCAAATCATTTTAAAATGTGGGACATGACAAGTATGGGGACCAGCCGAAAACTAAACCAGAGCATGGCTGTACCAGAACCTCTGATATTTTATATAATTGCTGTGGCAAAAAAGGGAAACCCAGCAATTATATAAAATAAAAAAATTGGGTGGTATGTGTAAACTCGAAGTTTACATAGACCCTCAGTGTTGGATGTTTTTCACAAACCCCTTGAGGTTCGCTTCTACTTGTTAATGTAGCATCTAACACCTCGGGTGTGTATAAACTTTTCATGAAACAGATCAGCTTGTATTTTATTCTACATGTAAGGTGTAAAGCAGAAATTGCTGCATGGCCAAACAGAATGAAGAATGATGGCTTCACTATGATGGTGTTGCGTATGCAAAGAGCAGTTCCTTAGCAGCACCATCTAGTTGTGAGAGGCTGTAAAGGAAAGGTAATATAGGTTTGAGAATTCCAATGTCAAGATTACATCACAAACAGACAAAACAGCGCTGCCCAGTGGCACTGAGGTTTGAGGCGCTGGATGCCACACCTCATGCCATGCCAGTGACCCTAGTTTGTAAATGACCTCGGGCTGCCAGGGGTTGGCAGGGGTAGAAGAGGATTAAGCATCCATAGGACTACTCTCCACTCCTGGGAGGGGGAGGCACTGTCTTCTGCAACATGAAGCAACCTCAGGCGGTGGCTAGGTATAGCTAGTTATGGGAACCAAAATATGGGGTATGGGAGTTGCAGCAGACATCCTGTGGGCAGGTGTAGGAGTGCGCCCATCTCACTCTGGATGTCATTGCATGTCTGAACTCGTTTGGAAACAAAGAAAAAGGGAAAATAGCTGGAACACAAGTAGGCGAAGGCCTGATCACCAGACCCAGCCAAGCTCAATGTTGGACATGCCCCATTCATCTTCATCCTTCCGTCTCCCAGGTGGCAACTTTGACCCTAAAAGATAGAGTACCAGAGAGTTGGCAGCCCTTACCCAGGGGGCTCAGATCTGGGAAGCCTGTTGCCTGGTGGGATTGGAGAGGAATGCCGTCAGAGACAGGTTAGTGGGGTACTTCAGATAAAGTGGGACATCAGGTTTAAAGGCGAGCAGTGCTGGAGAGAAACCTAAGGGACTAGTGAAGGGGGTTAAAGAAAGGATACAAAAAAAAAGATGTAAAACAGAAGCCATCCTTATTTCTTAAGTAGCAAGATATAGCTCTCTGGACAGATACTGAGAAAAAGGAAGCACATAATTTTCAGTTTCACTACCTCTAAAAAGAAGCTAAAAATGTTTATGACAGCAAACCATTCATGGACTTCTGAATCTTGGAACTTGATTTACACTAAACTTTATTCACTGCCAGTTCTCCGAAATTTGCACAATTATCTGTATATTCGTGTATAAATGAAGGGTACCCAGTTATGCTCCTCACTGCACTGAGCCCGGAAGATCAGAAGACAGCAGAAACAAGACTAAGAGTGTTTACTGAAAATGAACTGCTTGAAGACCACTGTCCTCATTGGCCTGCTAACTGCAGTATGTGTAGAGTACAGTGATGCTGGTAAGTCAGCTTCTATAATTTTGAGGGGGTTATTCGCGGAGATAGAAGTGAGATATTGCCTGGCTGCTTTTTTCCTTGCTGTGTGCATGGATTATATTGATGCACTAAGTCAATTCCTTTAGTTCTGGAGTTACTTGTCTGTAGGTGATACAGAATTCTGTATGTACTGTATTTCTCCCCTTGCTGTGTCTGTAGAGAGGTTAAGCAGCTAAGTTAGTTCCTTTAATACTGGGCTAGTTTCCTGTAAGAACAGAAATTAGGTATTGTATCCTGCTTGTTGATGGTTGTGTACAGTATGCAGACATACTCTTGGAAAGTAAGTTCTTTTAGTTCTTGGGTCATGTACCTCTGGGGGACAAAACTGAGGTATTGCTGGACTGTGCCCTGCTTTGTGTACAGTACAAAATTTACAGTACATAAGGGGACATAATTTGGTTAGTACAGGACTCTCCTTGCTCTGTGTGTACAGTACTTTAGTGACAGTACACGGGGGGGGGCATAAATATTACAGGACTCTCCTTGCTCTGTGTATACAGTACATTAGTTGCACTGTATGAGGGACAGTCCTTATTTATTGCTGGCCTGCTCCTTAAAGAACATTAGTTACCTGAGGCGAGAGAACTTTGTCATTGCTATCTGCTCCTTGCTCTATGTACTGTATATTAGTTGCTTGAGGGAACATAATTCAGTTATTGCTTGCTGCTCCTTACTGTGTGTAGAGTACAGACAGAAATGGTTTGCTTCACAGTAGTAACCAGGTGCTGTCTTTTGTAATAAGGTCCCTTCCATGCCCTCACCACTAAGGATTTTCACAAATTTTGCCCGCAAGGAAAAACCATCTGGGTCAGAGTGCCCTTCATATAATGGCTATAATGTTTCCATCAAGTACAGTGGCAGTGCTGCATAGGGGTTTGAGCAGAGAACAGTGAGGTTCGAGCCCCACCACTGCTGTGGGTCCACTCTATCACTTTTTACCACTAATGTTCTTCCCTGCATTTAAACTGGGAGGAATAGGATGCTCACAGATTAGCAGTTCTGTGCACTGATAGTAGGAATGCAAATGGTAAATCATAACACATGATCTCACTCACAGATTCATAAAGTAATTTGAATAAATCCAACATGGTAGTGCAGATAGCCGAATGAAGTTTTTGCTCTGTCTCTTTAAGACAGGGCAGTATATGGGGTGTGACTCAGTTCAGCATTTTTTTTTTCAGTGCCGGTCATTACAGCACATCCCATTCCAGTGCCATTCATTTCAGTGCGAGATTAGTGACAGCTGTCTCATTTCAGTGCTAGATTACCATCGGACCTACCAGTCATCTGTGCAATCTCCAGTGGGGCACTGGGGAGTGTTTATATGTAGGATGGAAGGGTATTTCCATTGGCACTATCTGCTTAACATTAGGAAATGTACAGTGTCTTACTACTTATCGATTAGCAATTTAAACCATCATTTTTAGTGACTCTTCTTACACACTGCACATCCTACATTGGTATTAATTTGGTGTTTATATTCTTTATTTCACCAGCCTTTCATATTAATCTACACTATGTACAAGACTAATAAAATATGCAAACATAGAGTAAATAACACTTATCTGACTTAAACATATACTTGGTGTTATGCCATCAGAAAACTTTGTTTTATCAATCATCCTGGTTCTCATGTGATTTTGAAATACTGCATAAAATAATATAAAGCATAAATACTGCTTTAAAAATGGAGCTGAAATGGGAAGCACTATAATGTGACGGTGCTGGGCTGGGTGATGCTGGAATGTAAGCTCTGAACTGACCAGGGTGTCATGCTGTGAAGATGACTTGTATTGATGCTGAAACGTCAGTGCAGGCCCGACTGATGAGGCACTCATTGACTTGTTCTTATCTGTGGGAGCAGCTCCAAGTTTTTTTTTTTTTTTTAGAGTTGTTGTTGGTTAGGCATATTTCCTCCTTTAACTGATAGCATGAATGTTTGTCCTTGCAATCAGCTACCTGTACTACAATGTTGGAATTATTTGAAATACTTCATCAATCCCTTGCCTTGCAGTTGAAGACTGTTTATGAGCTTGTGATATGAGGGGAGCCACTTTAAGTTGCTTTCATAGCACTTTGCACGTTTGATTTTTAGTAAAGAAAGACTGGCTTTATCAGGGTTTTTTTCAGCTGTCTTACCCTCCGCTTTATTCTGATGGTGACCTTAGTTTCACTGAGTGAGACCATCTGTTATACCTCCTTGTGTTTCAGTCTCCCAAAAATAGAAATGTGGGTAGATGCAAGACCCCACTGTGAACAAGATGTTGCTTTTTATGTTTGTTTTTGCAGTTTGAGTTTTTTAATGCAGGCTAAAGCCAAATTTTGTTTTATCTATGAAACTGTTGTTGAAATAGTACAGTCATTTCCAGGCTTAGATTATTATACATACAATTAAAAGTTACATTTATTTCTATTCTAACAAGAGGGAGCTGAATTCTCAACTGTACAAGAGTGTGACATAAAAATAAAATAATAACACTGTCCTCAGACTGAGTCTGCTGTCGTTGCATATCTACAGCAGACAACAAAATCCTCAGCTAGTGACACCACAGCCTGTTGCTGTAGAAATGTTCAGCACTTCAGAAGCAGAGGATTTTGACGCCAAGCGTAGACAAGCAGTTAGAAAAGATGCAGGCCAGCCAGCAGTGATCCAGCTTTATGTTAATGACATTATTTGAAATGTCCCTATAAAATTCAGAGGTTGTTTACATACTCTGTGGTCTGGAAAATCTAAGATTTTATGCATTTTTGTTACCATGATGTTTTTTTTCTTCTCTAAACACAACAGGGCCTGTAGGTGTCCATGAGCCTCTGACCTGCTGCCTCAGCTACGTGAAGACTCCCATACATATCAGTGTTCTACAAAACTTCTATAGGACAAGCAAATCATGTGACAAAGATGCTGTGGTGTAAGTATCAATGAGTATTTCTGCTTTACTGTTTTTTTCTATTTTAATGACACCTGAATTGTAGCTTCCCCGAATAAAAGCTGTGAATCAAAACCTGCATTCAAATAGAAGTCACCCTTATTCAGAGTTTGTAGATTATGATTCCAAATACCTTCTTTCCCCCGGCTCAGCCCAGTTGCTCTGGTCCTGATCTCACTATGTCTGAGTAAGAGATCTGTGGTGGTTAAATCCGGAGCCATTGGGTAGAGCAAAAGAGAGTCAGAAGATCTGTGTAGACCAATTTCCTGCTCTGGTTCTGATGTTTGCTACTCCTGCTTCCTATGCTTTGCTGGATGAGTGGTCCACAAAAGCTGACTGCAGCAGGAAAATCAGTGAGGTTTCAACATGGATCCATAGTCAGCAAAGAAGAATGGACAGCATGATAGGCAGAGCATCAGGGAGTCAGGAGAGAGATCTATGGCTGTTAAAGAATTGAACTGGCAGGAAATCAGGGATATTATAGTAGATGGTAACTGTTGCTGTCTATGGAGGAGTGTCACTACATGGAGCAATTAATAGAACAAAAGGTAGATCAGGGCGATTTTGATCTGAGATACTGTAATTGATGCATGTTAATTGTAGTAGCCACACCCTTTTACGAGCCAATGCCATTTTGAGATAACAGCTAAAAATCTAAAAAATCAATAGAATGTATGCCTTTTAAATGGTGAAATATGTTAATTAATTAATTTTATAAGTAATAAGCCTTGAGAAGATGAGTAGAATAGGATTTTAGTGCTCAACGAAAGGGTTTATTAGGGCACAAGGCCAAAGGCTGAGTGTCTTTACAACCCAAGGAAGTGCATCAACATACTATGATGCACACACTGGAGGGATTTATTGTATTTATAAAATGTCTGTAAGTGTTTTTTTTTTGAAGAAAAATAACATTCAGTACCTCACTGCATGCTTTAGAGATTTAATGTAAGGACACCTCTCGGCCAATGAAATGTCTAGAGTTCTTCTTACCATTTTATTAAGCTGATTAATTCCTTGAGAGAATTATGTGAACTATTTACCCATAAGGTTCCATAGATAATGATCCCCAATTGATTTAAGACTAAGTGGGTACTCACCTCTGATTTTGGATTTATAGAGGGGCACTTATCCACAGTACCTATTTGTCTATCACTATATGCAATTTAAGAGTATAAATGCTGGGAGGTGCCCCAAGTCAAGCTATATATCATCTGGATATGTTTACAATTGTGTTAGATTTTTAAATTATTTAGTTCCATTGTGTTATGTCCACTATATCTGAATTTTCCTTGTAGTGCTTCATATACTCAGTAATATAGAGAGAACATTTCTTACAGTAATTCTTCCCGGCAAACACAGCAGTCAGTCACAAACCATGTCAGTACTGGAAACCCATGCAATGTACAATGGATGTAGTATTAGTAATTGTTTTGTTTACAATCTCAAACATTAGTGCTGGGATACAGAGAATGCATTTGTATTCCTTTTTGAAGTATGCAGTGCATTTATCAAAATGTGCCATTTTGTATAAAGTATTGCATACAGGTTTCCTAAGTGGTATCTATGTCTTATAAAGTAGCAAACATATTTATTAAGTAGTACATACACTTTGCTATATAGAAAATAAAATATTAGGTTGTAAATATGTGTAAGATGTACTAATTGTTTATTAAATAAATATTTTAAGTATTGAATATATATTTGTAAGTAATATGTTTTATTAAGCAGGAAATTTTTCAGTGTGTAATAATATATTTCACAGTAATAAAGGGGTACAGTCAACCCTTTTTGCACTATATTATTTGACATTTTTTTGACTTAGAATGGTTGAATGAATGCATGGAAAAGTATGCCTCTTTGCAGATGACACATAGATTTGGAACAGGGTTGATACACAAGTAGGTGTGGAAAGGATGAGAAGGGACTTGGCAAGGTTGGAGGAATGGTCAGAAGTATGGCAGCTTGGATTCAATGCAAAGAAGTGCAAAATAATGCACCTGGGAAATAAAAACTCAGTGAAAGATTACACAATGTGGGGAGGTAGTAACAACAACAAAAATGGAAAGGGACCTGGGCGTAATCGTATCAGATGACCTTAAGGTTAGCAAGCAATGTGAGAAGGCAGTAGGAGGGCTGGAGGGATACTGGGATGTATAGGGCGAGGCATCACCAGCAGAAAACAAGAAGTTGTTATCCCTCTGTACAGACAGTTGGTGAGGCCCCATCTGGAGTACTGCATCCAGTTCTGGAGACCCTATCTCCACAAGGACATAGAACAGGATACAGACAGTCAGAGGAGGGCAACTAAAATGGTGCAGGGTCTGCAAAGAAGCCATCTGAGGAGAGACTAAAGGAGCTTAATTTGTATACCCTTGAGGAAAGGAGGGAGAAGGGGGACATGATAGAAATTTTTAAGTACCTCAGTGGAATCAACAAAGTCCAGGAGGGTAGTATCTTTCAGAAAAAGAGATGTGCAAGAACAAGGGGACACAATTTGAAGATGGGGGGAGCAGTTCAGGGGCAATGTGAGGATTTATTTTCACAGAGAGGGTGATGGACACATTGAACAGCCTTCCTTGGGAGGCTGTGGGGTCTAAAACTGTGGGAGAATTCAAGAATGCATGGGACAGACATAAGGCAATTTTTGTGGGGGGTAGGAAGAAATGGGTTGTTGGTTAACTAGGATCTGCAGTTTATCCTGTAGGTTGGGAAATGGGCAGACTAGGTGGGCCAAGCGGTCCTTATCTGCCATCAGAGTCTATGTATCTATGTTTCTGTGAATTGCAGAATAATATATTAAACTGCAGAAAGACATTCCAAAGAACTGATCACTGTACTGCAAAGCAATTACATGTATTGTGAATAAATGGGTTAAACAGTTGAATGGAATTCCTCTGACTTGTCATTCTGTAGTTCATGTGTACTATTTTGCAGCTCATCAAGAAAAGTTAATGCAATAGGGCAAAAATTCACTAAACACATTCATAAGATTCACATTTTGCCAAAGTAGGAAATATGGAAAATTTTGGGACATTTTGTGACATTTCATGAAATTTCCTTGAATTCAGAATTTGTAGTTTTTGCCCACATGTACTCTTATAGCATACAGTACTTCCTGAACATTAGGGATAACCCCAAAGCTTGAACATTTTGAGGTCTTAGGAGGTTGACAGTGTAGTACATATGTTTTAGGTAGTGAATAAGTATATTAGACAGTGAATATGTTGCATTATGTTGCATATATATATATATATATGTGTGTGTGTGTGTGTGTGTGTGTGTGTGTGTGTGTGTGTGTATAGTTATACAATAGGTGTGACGGATAAATGAGTGTGATAAAAACATGTATCTTCACCAGAGTGAGATAAATATAAGGGCTGACATTTATTTCATGGCTCAGAGTGTGATAAATGTAAGAATTGACATTTATCTAATGGCTCAGCATGAGATGACTCAGTGCTGCCTGCAGCTAACTCAATTACCATTGCAAAATACTCTCACTTGTTCCCTACACTCAGACTCCCAGTCTATTACTGTGATACTCTCAGCTTGACTGCAGCCATAATTCTAATGGACACAGCTTCACAAAACAGTTTGTTTTCAATGCTGCCTGAAGCTAACTCACTTAGCACTGGAAAACACTCTCAACCTTTCCCACAGAGTTTGTAACACTGCCAGCCCATTCAGAAACAGCAAACACAGAAATAGCAACAGAACACAAAAAATCATAACAATACTTCTGAAACTCATACCCCTGTTATATAAATTGAACACATGATGTGCAGATTGTGTGCTATGGAAAATATCATCACTCCTGCATTGTGAGCTCTGGTTACTGTCACTCATGCCTTGGGCACTTGTGAGTATCCAAAGCTCACTCTGCAGGAGTGAAGATATTTTCCATATCACACTCCTTTTCATCATGTTTCCCTATATATATATATATATATATATATATAATTAGTAGTAAGCAATGCAAAGTAGTAAATATATTGTAGTGATTTGCAGATATGCTTAATAAAGTAGTAGACACATTTTATTTTGATAGCTTATTGCATAGTAAATATGTTTAAATAGTAATTAGTTTCAGTAAGTAGTAAACATGTTTATTAAAACAATAGCCATATAATCATTTGCTGGTTTCCAGTGGTTTCCTTTCAAATGGATGCAAAGTTTACTAAAAAACAAATAATGGTACACGTCTAAGTCAATGATTTGCAAATCTTAGGACAGCAGTACAAAGTCTGCTTAGTATGAACAAGATTGTTTAGAAAAATAAACAAAACTTTTGAATGTGCCCCCCCCCCCGTGTTATCAAACAGTGACATGTATGAGAGTTGGGTCATTTGTTCTATAACTGTGACATGTACTGATAGGACATAACAAGTGAGAACATTTTTTTTTTTCTGGATTATGTGCAATTGGTTTACACAAACTGCATAAACTATTTGTATATTACTGGGTGCATTGGGAGAGGCATCACAAGTAGAAAAAGGGAAGTGGTTATCCCTCTGTACAGACAGTTGGTAAGACCTTATTTGGAGCACTGTGTGCAGTTTTGGAGAAGCCATCTCTGCAAGGACATAGACAGGATGGAGGCTGTCCAGAGGAGGGCAACTAAAATGGTGCAGGGTCTGCATCAGAAACCATATGAAGAGAGACCAAAAGAGCTTAATATGTATACCCTGGACAAAAAGAGGGATGGGGGACATGATAGAAACTTTCAAATATGGCAAGGGAATGAACAAAGTCCAGGAGGGTATCATCTTTCAGAAACAGAGATGTGCAAGAACAAGGGGGTACAATTTAAAGATAGAGGAGGATGGCTCAGGGGCAATGTGAGGAAATGTTATTTCATGGAGAGAGTGGTGGACACATGGAACCACCTTCCTGGGGAGGTTGTGTTGTCTAAAACAGTGGGGGAGATCAAACATGCATGGGACAGACAAAAGGCAATTATGGGTGGGGTGGGAGGAAGTAGGCTGTTGGTTTACTAGAATCTGTAGCTTTTCCAGTAGGTATGGAAATGGGCAGTCTGGGTGGGCCAAAAGGTCCTTATCTGCCATCAAGGTCTGTGTTTCTATGATTCTATGTAACACATACAGTTTTTCATGCTATGAATGAAGCCTATGATTGGTTCATACCATATTCATCAGTTATAACAGCAATATTGTGAGTCTTGTTAGCAGGCCATGAGTCCTGACCTGCAATTGTCACCATGATGGGAAAGTTCATTTCATTTTTTTTACACTTTGATCCTTTAAGGTTATCAGTGATGAAAATGAAATGGACACCATAAATACTTTTAAAAATCATGCAAATACTGTATGAACACAGAGATGAGCGATTGCTTGTACATTTAGAGCAGGGACTTCTGAGAAAATACCTAACCTTAACTGCTAACCACTAATGATGGAGTCCCCAAATATGTTTTCCTCTGTGATTCTTTCCAAGTTGTACAAATTTATGAAACCACTCAAGGCAGAGTCTTCAGAATGTTTCTTCAGCTGTGATTTATTTCTCAGTTATAGAAATATGTGATTTAATCCCCCCGTTTCTTGTCTCTCTTGCAGGTTTGTAGGTATGAATGAAAAGGAGATCTGTGCTGACCCACAGCTGAGGTGGGTGAGAAACACTATGCAGAAGTTATTGGAAATGCCGAAAGGACATTAAGGGGAGCAGAAAAACATATCAGCAAGCAACCTTCCCACTGTTTCTGTTCTATATGCAACAAAGATCCATTGACAATGTGAATGAACAGTACTTCCTATGCAATTGTTTATACTATGTATCATGTTTTAAATTATTTATTTAAAGAACTGTTTAATAAAACAGAGTTTTATGGATTTTATAGTAGTATGGTAATTCTGACTTACTGCTCTGAGCTTATGACAGTGTTTATATAATTTGTGTCAGTGCAGAATACACAAAGTTAGTACTTTACATTAGATTATGAAATGTCAGGGTTAAATCCAGTATTCTAATTGGCTCTTATTTATGTGTAAAATATGGCTTACACATAGTTAAAATAGGACTGCTCAGCAGTGAAGATTCTGCAACCCAGATCAATGGGCATTTTGAACACAGACATTTCAGTTAGCCCCTTACAGCCAGAACTGTTCTTCCACCATAAACATGGCTGCTTCATTTACATGGTAAAAAAAACTTCTACTGGGGCTTCAAAATAAAACTACCTTAAATAAAAAATAAAACAAATTAAATAAATGCTTCCCTGACTATCACACTCTCCGTATATACATAAACAAATTAGAAACAAAAAGTATTATTTATGGTTTTCATAACATCTTTTCTTTGCTGACAGTGAAAAATTCCACTTCTATCTTTATCTGCTCGTCAGGGAATTCTCTTCTTGCCCAAACAGTGAGATAATTGAGTCTCTAACTGTAACAAAGGCCATTATGAACTGGGGATCATAAATGGACATTGCTGATTGGCTGAGACGTTCTTGAAGCCGTGATGATATCGAGATACATCATCACGGCTTCAGAAAACCTTCGGCAATCAGCTTTCTCACCTGCAGCACCACACATCGCTCCTCTACACCACTATTTCAACCTCTCTGCAAACTGTAAATAAAAAAGGCACAACCATCGATGGAGCCATGCTCCAAGAAACAAAATAAAAGCCATCCCTCCTACAACTGCTGCAGCTGCCAATATTGTTACACAGTCCACTGTAGATTTTCTTACCTCAGCTAAACTCCTGAGGAATATGATGTTGCCCAACTGATGTAAACATTTATCCTGAACTAGCACCATTTCCACAGCATCACAGCGTGTGACTTTCTTCTTACACAAAAAAAAGAAAATAAGTCACGGCCTCGACAAGCTCTTACTACCAACAACAAAAAAAAAATGTAAATCAAGCACATCTTTACCCGGTCCCAGACTAAGTGGCATGACCAGGTGAAATGCACTGAAAACATACTTAACAGAAGAGTAGTGCTACCACAGTGAGTCAGTGCTACTTACAACAGTGCCACGTACTGCCCAAGTCCTCCAGAAATTATTTTGTGAAAAACTACTCTTCCAACATCCTAAATGAATCAATTTCTCAAGGTTTTAAAAGTATTTTTTTTGTTTTTTTTGTGAAAAAAATTCAGTCCAGTTCATAATAGCAACAAGTCACTCCAGGGTGTAGTATATCATGGGATATTGTCACTTTCTGGATGGTTGATGACTCCAGCCTGGCCGCATGCCCAAACAATTCAAGCATGATGATATCCCATGATATACCACACCCTGTCATGCCTTATTGCTTAATTGTTGTCTTTGTGTACAGTGTGATAAGAGAGAAACCTTCTGCCAGTGGAACTGAGCAGAAGTTTGAATCCATGTATTCCGTGGTAAACATTCCATGATAAACATTCCATACCTTGAATGTGGAGAAAAACAGAGAAACAAAAACAGGAAGAAGAAGAAAGTAAGCAACAATACAATGGCGTCATCAATGACATCTCTTGCAGTGGGCAGAAGGACTATTTTATCATAAATGCACCCAAGTAAATGTATTGTTTCTACATATAAATATGCTTTCCCAACAATAAAAAAGTAAAAAAAAAAAAGAAGCCAATTATATAAGCGCAATAAGGCACTCAGGGATGTGTGTAAAATATAATTTACAGCATGTCCAGCTGCGGAATTCACTTGGCCTTTGGTGTCATGCCTTACTACTCCCCAGGCCATACTGTAAAATATGTTTTACACAAGCCTCTTTGTGCCTTGTTTCTTATGAATAATACAGCAGCTCTTTCCGCCACTGTAAGTCAATTTATTGTACTAACACACCTGAAAGGAAGCAGCTAGACCCCGGCTCCAGCTGGCAATGTACCTCATGAAGTCAATCAAGATGGTTCCACTTCAGAAATACAATTTCCTACCTTTGAAGATGTAGAAGTCCAAACAGAAGTTTGATGATATCTTATTTTAGCATCATCTTCACCCATTCATGGGGTCTGTCTTTATTGACTTCACCAAAGCCTTCAATACAGTCAACCACCCCCTGTTACTGACCCAACTGCAAAACATGGGTGTGGTGCCCAATGCCCTTTGCTGGTTCCAAGACTTTCTTATATGGAGAAATCAATGTGTCAAAATTGGGCAATCAGTATCCAGTGCAAAAGAGGTATCTTTAGGGGTACCCCAGGGATCAATACTGGGGCCCCTACTCTTCAGCCTCTTCTTAAATGACCTTTCCACAGCCTGTGACATCAAAGTCATACTATAGGCAGACAATGCTGTGCTCTTGAGCAGCAGCACTTCTTAGGTTGCTCTACAGTCTGAGCAGCAGAACTCCTTCTCCAAACTTCAGGACTGGTTTTGTAGTCTTAAGTTGCTACTAAGCTATAAGAAGACCAAGGCCATGCTTATATCCAGCCCCCACCACAAAAATAAGTACCACCCCTTTATCATCTCTAACTAATGCAGTGAGCCGCTGGAACAAGTCCACTTGTTCAATTATCTGGCGGTCATAATAGATGATACTCTCAAGTTTACACACCATATTGACTCTCTGATCAAGACAGTTAATACCAAGATTGATTTCTTGTGCAAGCACAGGCAATACCTCTCTCTGGG
The DNA here is from genome assembly GCA_016271365.2 of Neoceratodus forsteri. Taxonomy (NCBI): domain Eukaryota; kingdom Metazoa; phylum Chordata; order Ceratodontiformes; family Ceratodontidae; genus Neoceratodus; species Neoceratodus forsteri. The sequence continues at coordinate 1,094,237,718 of CM057458.1, forward strand.
ATCCCGCTGTCTCTCAGTCCACAATTCCATTTTTTCTACTATTGACTATGGACTAGTGGTCTATGGGGTGGCAATGGTTACAGTACTCAAGAGGGTTCAGACTCCACTCAACAAAGCCTGCAGACTCACCCTGGATGCTGAGCGTGGCACTCACACCTGTACTTTGTATGAATGTGCAAACTGGCTGTCATTGAGAAAGAGGGTCAAATTCCAGACTTGCATCCTAGACAAGATGGCTCTATTGGGTACAACACCACCTTGTGTAGGCAATTTGATAAAGGCAGCCAACTCATTAGAGGTCAACAGGGGGAAAACTAGAGGGGCCTTGGCTATCCCCTTTCATTGCACCTCACTTGGGCAACATGCATTTGCCTACCGGGCCCCCCCTGTGGATGAATAAACTCCCCAGGCACCTCTTGGCCACCAATTGTCTAGTACAATTCAAAACTGACCTCAAACAGCACCTAATTGCATGCTTTAAGTGCATTTTCTCCTAAGTCCAGCCATACCTAATTTAGTTTTTGTTGACAGAGGAAGTGCACTAGATGAATTCTGCCTATTTTCAGGCATGAAACAAATGAATACCAATTGACCTTGAACCAGATTAATCTGTTGGTGGTATTTTAGTTAATCGGGGGAAATTTGACCAGGGCACCAGGGAAATTACTCTACTAGCCTGTACGTGGAACCTCTGGCAGATCAGAACATGATGGCCACTTGTCCTGAGACAGCAAAGGGAAAGGATGTGTTTGTGACAGGAGATCAGGCCTCCTCTCCTAGCCACAGTAATCTAGAGGCTGTGGAACAGCAAATGTTGTAACAAGAATTTCAACAGGAGAAGAATAATTTGGAGAAGCAAAATGTGCAAGAAGACAACCCAATCATGGATATTTGTATGGAATCAGACTCAGAGGTATGTCAGGCTATAAATGTATCTACAGAGAATGATGAAGCTGCTTTTACAATGCATCAGATGCAAGCAGAAGAATATTTGCAAAGGAAATTCACAGAGACAACTGGATAAAGCAAAACATGTCTGTAATACTGTTGAAAAAAGTGATAAACTTTTCAAAACACAAAATTTAGCAAAATATACAAACACTGTGATTCTAGTACCATTGCAGACAGATGTGGAGAACCCGCTTAATGCTACAGTGTCTGATAGTGAAAACAGTAGAGCTTCTGTGTGCTGAGAGTTGCACGGGCCTGAACCGCTGCAAAATGTCCAGTCTGTAGATCAAACGCAATCTACAATAGTCCTAACTGACATACCTTCCCGAGAAGAAACAGATTTTAAAACTAATAAAAATGATGACTGATTTCCTAAAGAACAAGTTTTGACTGAAAAAATTCTGGGCATTATTGCATCTGACAGATGCCAAATTGATTTTGACACACAGGCCGATGATGCAGGTACTTCAAAAGCTGTACTGATAGATGACTCAGCATATAGAAATGCTAAAACTGAGAAGGATACAGAGAGCTTGGAGGCAGTAAAAAATTCAAGCGTTCCTTTAACAGAACAAGGTGAAGACACCAATTTAATAAATGTACAACAAACTGCAGATCACGGATTGGGAGTTAGAAAAGGAAGGTCTGAGAAAATTTTGGGCCCCATAACAGGGAAAACATCAAGATCCCTTGAACAGACATTGCAAGAGGCAGGGTGGAAAAAAGGGGATACTGGATAATGGATACCTGATCCTAAGCACATTCCCATTCCAGGAGTCTCCTCAAAACAAAATTAAAGCCCTAAGACAGAAAAATTACAGAGTGTATCTCTGGATTTTTTAACAGACTTTGCTATGAATCTTAATGCTGAGGACATGCAATTATCCCCACCAGTACTTACAAGCTCCTCTTCTGAGGATGATGGGGCAAATAATGGACAGAAAGCATGGGGTGTCATATGGAACAGGACAAAGGCCCTTCCTCTGATGCAAGTGAACAATCCAGAACTAAGTGGGAAGAGTTTCTTCATAGAAACCACTTCCCTCAACAGCCACCTCCTAACCAGAGAAGAAAAGTGGTTCTGCTCCAGTATTTAGGAGGACTAGCTATATAGCATGACAGAATGTATGTGGGGAAACATTTAATTAAAGAGTCTAGGTTTTTTACAAATTAAATCTATGTGTTGATTCACGTTTCATGAGTAGAGATGGGCAAAGTGGCTCCAATTCTCTCCACAAAGTGATTTGTGGAGTAAAGGTGAATTCATGGAGTGCTCCACAATGCGAAGTGAAATACTTCGCGTCATAATGGGTCCATTGAAAACAATGATTTCATGTTATTCCGCCTTCCCAAACCACTACTCTACAAATTCTAAATGTGAAGTACATTGGAAAAAATGTACTGCCTACTTTGCCTCCTTTGTTTTTATGCTCCAAAGGCGAATTTTGCAGTGATTCATGGGATTTCAGGTCACATGGGCATTAGATTGTTCTGCACAGCCTCAGTTTGGGGTAGTGTGTGGAGGAAGCTGTAGGAGACTATCTGCTCTGAGAGCTCTCTGCAATTCAAACCTTCTAAAATCTGTTAAAAAACCTTTTCTGGGTGGCGGAGGCTACCATCAAGATGGCAGCAGTGTAATCTTCCAATGCTCTCACAAGGGGTACTTATTTTCCTGAATCCTACAATTCAAGTTGGCAAAAATAGATTGCTAGTAAGCTCTATTGATTAGTGAGAGTTTTGCCTTTCAAGCAGTGAATTTATACCCTGAATGGTGCAAGTTAAGTGAGCCGCTGAACCAAGAAGAGTTTGTGTACCTCTCGCAGAGCAGGCCCTGCTTGCCTGAGGCTGGCAGTTGCATTTTACTGGGGAAAGAAACACAAGGAAGTAGCACCTGCAACAGTATCAGCTCAAGCAACACTGAACACTCATACTACTTCATGTTCCACAGATAACTGAGTGCACTGCCGAAAAACCAGTGAACTGAACATTCTGGTGAGTGCTATACGGAGGTCACGCCGAGTTAAACAGGGACTGCATATCCCGGGAGGATCAGGCCTTTCTAAGCCCGGGCTGGTAGTGGTACAATACTGGGGGAAGTGTTGCATGGACCGGGAGACTGACAAGTCCAATTAGACCACCCACGGTGTTATGATGACGAACACAGCAGACCCTAATCTAGCTGTTGTGGTGGCTAAACTCGACCAAATCTTACTGGACACTGCAGTCTTGAAACAAACAGCAAACAAAACTAGCCAAGACCTCTTTGCTTAAGCCTCTTGAGTAACTCATACTGAACACCAGAACCAGCTACTGAATACTGCAGTGCAGCTCAGGAGAAAACCCTGCAAGATCATTACAAAAACTCAAATATCTCTTAAACAACGTGGATGATTTAGAAAACAGGGCCAGAAGGAAGAACTTACGTACGTATTGTGGGGGTGCCAGAGGGAGCTGAAAGCAAAGATATGTACACCTTACTTAGAGTGTTTCTCCCTGAGCTTATACAAGATAACAACTGCGGACCTCAGGAGACTGAACATGCGCATCGGTCTCTGGCCTCCTGCCCCAAACAAGGGGAGTACCCCAGACCAATCCTGTGCAAATTCCTAAGGTACCCTGAAAAAAAATATTTCCTGCAGAGGGCGCAGGAACAAGGATCCTTTATGTGGCATGGCATGTGCATTCAGCTGTATCAGAACTTCTCCCAAGATCTTTCTAACCGAATGAGGGATTATGGTGCGGTGAAGCATCAGTTTCATAAACTAAATATACCAATATCACTGCATTATTCTGCAACCTTACGGATTCTTTATCAAGATGAATACATTACATTTGAAAGCCCTGCAGCTGCAGAGCAGTTTCTAAGTGAGAAACAGGCCAACCAAGCGCCTCCTGGTCCACACACTTGCCATTCCAAAGATGATCTACCTTCCAAAATGGAAATAAGCCAAGAAGCTCCAAAGCAGGGGTCTACGCCAAGCCTACCTATCAAAGATACCACTCAAACATGGCAATTGGTGTCGAGGGGTCACTCAAAGAAAAAGCCTACAACAGGAGGGAAGCATCCTATGAAAAGGGACCATTCTTGTAGTCGGCAGAGGTGTTACCTACAATCCGACACTAGCAGTTGCTCCCCAGGGGACCCACCAGTTCAGCTGGGCAACAGGTATGAACTTTTAACAGGCCTCCTTCCCACTGAGTTGGATCTATCACCAGCCCTCCAACAGTCTAGTGAGACATCAAATGAGTCAGAAGATTGGTCTCCTTTGCCAGGAGATTGGGCTAACTGCACTACTATTGGGGAGACGGAGGAGGCTGAGAACTCTGTCAAGAATCTGGAAGCCTTATTTACTGCCTCAGATGAGATTATTGCTACCAAAACACCTCCATATTCTACTGAACTTATGATGGTACATTTGCATCTGTACTGCTGTTATCAGGGGTAATATAAGGACTAGAAGGGCACCTATGGAGTTGGTGTTTGATTTTTCCATCTCAGCAATTATACTATGGGTGCCTACTGATGCCATTATAGGCAACTAAGTGCTACAGATGCTTAAAGGATGCCCACGCCAGCATAACCTATAGGCTATGACATTGACCACCCCGGGGGTCTAGTTGGCTGCTTTTTACCAAGGTTGCATAACAAATTGTATGAAAGTTGAAGTATATGGTTATATGTTTAAGTTTGATGTTTAAAGTTTCTAATGTTTTAAGGTGTAGTTAAAGATTAGACTCTAGGGTCCTACAGACTGCGTATCAGTCTCCATTGCAGTATAATGCCAGTTTGGTTCTGTGATGCAGACGTTAATTATGATCTCTTGGTCATCCAATGTATCGGGTGACTAATCAGATTGTGGGTAATTGACGATTATCCCCCCTTGGATGAGAAGGAAGTAGGTAGATTTCTCTACTGAGGATTAGGCCTGCATGGCACTGCTTCTGTCACCGCTCCTGGAGGGAGGCTTGGGGAGCTTGGGACACCTGGTGTCATCCTGCTCCAACAACAGAGCACAACCTCAGATACAGGTTCAAGAAGGCACAATGGTGCTATGGATGACACCCCATAATGACCTATATAAGGGTTCCAGTAATCATCACATGTTTGATTGGGGATTACAGAGAGGCAAAGTAGAATGGGGAGTCCTCTTGGTAGATAAGGGCGAACAAAAATATTGTGACAGTCAACAGCAATGGGGACTTAAACTTATACAGGCGTACATTGTAGGGAAGGCTTTTCATGGAAGAGAATGGTGATTATATTGATAGACAGGTTGTTTAGGTATCTGATGACCAGTAAAAGCAATATTTCGAATGACTATAGGGAAAATGGATAATTTAGCAGATATAACCCTGACCTCTTGGAATGTTACGGGATGGAATTCTCCAATTAAAAGGAGTAAAGTTTTGATAATGCTCTGGAAACTTAACAGCCATATAGTGTTTTTTACAAGAGACTAAATTAAGCAACATGGAATCCAAGAAACTTGTTAGAGAGTGGGTGGGTAGGGAAGTTCACAGCATCTCAGGGAAGGCTAAGAGGGGTGTCTCTATTCTATTTCACAAAAAATTAAGATGGGAAATTATGCTCAAGAGATTGGACAAAGAAGGTCACTGGGTCCTGGTTAAGATGGCTTCCCCATTGGGCCCCATTGTACTAGTTAAAATTTATGCCCTTAATGAAGATGTCCCAGAATTTTTCAATGAGATTTCTCAGCAAATCCTAGACTTGACGTCCGATAATCCAGAGATAATAATTGGGGGGAGATCATAACCTAACAATGGATTATCTCCTAGATCATGCAAATCTTAAACAGGAACCCCATACCAGGTCCCTTAAAGCCCTTCAAGACATGCTCTCATTACATAGCCTTGCTGATATTTGGAGGCTACGGCATCCAACAGATAGAGACTTTACATATACTTCTGCAGCTAAAGCCATGGCGAGCAGATTGGATTACTGGTTCATTTCTGAAATCTTGACAGCAAGAACCATAGATACATACTTAGCACCACTATATCGATCTGATCATGCTCCATTGCTCCTAAAAGTAAATATGTCCCTGTATACCACAGGCAAATTTGCTTCCTGGCAGCTGGATCCCCTCCTTCTGGAGGATGCAGATTTTCAGGTCCTCATAAGGGAAGAAACAAGAAAGTTATTTCACTTGAACCCACCTGGTTCTTCTCTGCTTCAATGATTTGGGAGGCTTATAAAGCCACCATGAGGGGCCAAATTATCAGCTTTGCCACTCATCGAAGAAAACAGAGGGAGGGTGAAATGCTACAGCTGGAGAATAGGTTGAAGCAGCTCGAGGCCGAATATAAGAACAACCCAGGGAAGCTTAGGAGTAATTGCTTATGGTCAGAAATGACAAGGGTTCGACTCCAACTTAATACAATTATGACCAGGAGGGCAGAATTGAATATCAGGTGTACACAACACTGGTATCAGGTGGAGGGGGAGAAAGCAGGCAAGCTTCTCCCCTATAGGCTAAAAAGAAGACAAGCAGATAGACACATTACAAAACTTCATAACTCGAGGGGCTCTATGGTATACTCTCAAAAAGGAATTAATGATTCCATGGTTAAATTTTATCAAGACTTATACACATTCCATGTGAAATGGGATGTGATATGGTTCCATAAATTCATGGATCATTTGTCACTGCCTGCCCTGTCAGAGACCCAAAAATTAGACTTGGATATATCACTTTCTAAGGAGGAAGTGCATAGAGCAATTTTGAGTATGGCCCCAAACAAGGCCTCTGGAAGTGATGGATTTCTGGCTGACTTTTATAAATTAGTATACTTGGAAATAATAACTCCTCTCATGGAAATGCTAAATGAAGCTCAGGGCAATGGTAAACTCCCTCACTCCATGAGAGACATTGTAATTATGGTCCTTCCGAAAGAAGGGAAGGACCAGATATTTCCTAGCAATTACCAGCCAATTTCCTTACTTAATGCGGTTGCTAAGATATTAACCAAAGCACTGGCGGTGAGATTGGAAAAGGTATTACAGGATATTGTACACCCCTCTCAGGTGGGATTCATTAGAGGCCGTCACAGCTCTGATCATGTCAGAGCTCTGGTTACTCTGATCCAGACAGTGGCAAAACTTCCCACTCCAGCATCACTAATCACGATTGATTCTGAAAAAGTGTTCGACTTGGTAGAGTGGGAATTCTTGCATGCTTTCTTGAACTGGTTTAACATAGGTCCATACATTTCCTCCTGGATATGTACATTATATCAGTCTCCAGTAGGTAAAGTACTCACTAATTCCACAATGTCACCCCCTTTCCAGCTTCACAGGGGCATTAGGCAAGGTTGCCCCCTCTCACCCTTATTGTTCATCCTGGTGATGTAACCCCGAAGGCCACTATAAGCACTCACCCTAAAATACAGGGTATAAAGGTGGGAAATCAATAATACACAAAAGCACATGCTGATGATTGTCTGATTCTAACAGGAGACGTTCAGGAGAGTTTATCATCCATTATTGATATCCTTACTGAGTTTGGGAATATATCCGATCTTCGGATTAACAAATCAAAGATGGAGGTCTTACCTCTCAACCCCCATACATCTTTCATGATGATTAAGGATGTGGATTTAAAGTGGGTTGACCAAGACATTAAGTATTTAAGGATCGTAATATCTGTATCTATTTCCTCAATGGCATATAAAAACTTTATGCCACTATAGACCCAATTGTTTAGCGGTGTCATACGTTGGAAGCAGCTACACCTATCTTTGGCAGTGAAGATAGCTGCCTTAAAATTGATGTTCACCCCTAAAGTGTACTATCTGCTTTCCCATCTCCCCATAAGTATCCCTAGGCTGTGGGTGCAAAAAATTCACACGCTCATGAGTAGGTTTTTGTGGGGTACAAAAAAAACCTTGCTACAGCAGAGCGAAGTTAAGAGCCCCTTGGACTAGAGGGGGGTGGAACCTTCCTGATTTTAACAGATACTCACAGGCTTTCCAGGTATCTGAACTGTGCAAGTGCCTAGTCAGGCATTCCCTTTCACACCCAGCCTGGGTAGAAATAGAAAGCGCTGATCTTGGAAATATTTCTCCCCTTTGCTATTTGGGCCACCCTTTTCCCAGATCCATGCAGGAGTGGCTAATTATCAAATCTAGCCACCAGGCTTGGCACTTCTTGGGTTAATGCAGCCACAGGTGCTTGAGTACTGCCATACGCACCCCACTGTGGGAAAACCCTTACATGATAATAGACCAGAAACCCTTTGACTGGCCAGTTTGGAAAGCCTGCCAGATATTCACATTTCCGGACCTATTTCAGGAGGATGAGAAAACTTTTGTTTCCTTCCAGCATTTGAGAGATTCTCACTCTCTGCCCCGTGAATGCTTTTGGCAATATTTGCAGCTTCATAACCTATATAATACTTGGGCTAGATCTAAATGTACTTGTGTGATGTGTGGAACTCGTGCAGGGCCCCTCAAAGATAAGCTCCCTCTGTCCCTGTGTTCCCAACAAAGCAAAGGGTTAGCGGGCAGGATTCAAGATTACATCACAGATGCTGCACTGGATCCTTCCCTAAAAGCCAAGGCAAGGTGGGAAAGGATGTTGGGAACTTCATTTACACCTCAGGAATGGTCCAACTGTTGGAAAATAGCCCACAAGGCTTGTGAAGATCAAAGCAGACTCCTTATTAGAAACAAAATTATTCACCCTTGATATAGAACCCCCTTACAGCTCCACAAAATGGGACTGACCACTCAGGACCTATGCTGGAGATGTCAAACACTACACCAGATCTACTTCACATTCTATGGAGCTGTAATCACCTTCAACCCTTATGGAGAAAGGTAATTCAGTTTTGCTCAACCACCCTAGCACGTAACCTGCCTCTCTCCCCTTCCTTCTGGTTACTTGGTATAACATCTGCTGAATGGTCTCTGCCACAGTCACAGGTGTTATGGCTCACCCAAGCATTGGTCGAACTCCTTCGGCTCATTCTTATGAATTGGAGAACTTCATGTCTTCCACTATTCCAAGCCTGGTTAGCAGCAATGGAATTGTTAGTCTCCCGTACATGCCTTATCCATTTTGCTAAAAAAACAAGCGCAGCTTTTCTGGAAATATGGGTGCCATATTTAGGTCAGGTTAACTATTCTCATTCTATACCACTGGTATCAAATGCAAATGAGTTACTAAAGCCCTCTTGAACTTAACAGCTACTTGTTTATGGACTGAAATACTGTAGACCCTGGGTAAGTATGCCTGACAATCTCTTCTCTCCTATGTAATGTTCCTAGTAATGTAACTTCTACATAATTGTTAGTAATGTGTCTTCTCTATGCAAACCCTTCTGTAACCTCAAACTGTGAACAGTATATCTGTAAGTGAGTTTAAAAGCAGCTTTTATTTTCTTTTTATGTTACCTGTTGTAACAGGTATGATGTTTCCTCAATAAAAAAAGATTAACTGCAAAAAAGCCTTTTTGAGTCTATTTATTTTGCTGAAACTTTAGTTTATTGATTATAGGAAACCCTCCTGTGCTCATATTATGAGCATTTATTGTTTGTGTGTGGATTTTGATTGTTAATGTACAACATTCAGTCTGAGTACTGAGAGACAGTGGAAGTGTGCTTTGGGGGAGGGGTGGTTCTGTGGTGTAGGTAGATTAACTTGGAGAAAAATACAGTGCTTTCTGTTTTGGTGATATTTTTCTTGTATAAATGTGTTAATGTACACACAGTAATATTTTCAATAATCCTTGACATATTTTGTTGATTGTTGTGGTGCAGCAGTGCATAATTTTAGGCTGTTTAAAAAATGTGCTATGCATGATTTAGTGTGTGTGTGTGTGTGTGTGTGTGTGTGTGTGTGTGTATGTGTGTGATGTGTGTCATCAAATCAGACACCTTTTATTGTACCACATAATAATTTCAGCAATGTGAACCTGCTATCCACTCCAGCTGTATGATTTTTGTTCTTCTTTGTGGTATCTTTACTGGTACTAGTACTAGGGACTATTACTGCAGCAGTGCAGTATGCCCCCAGCCCCCATGGCCAGCCCCAACTTGTGTAGGCATTCACATTCCCAAAACAGTTCCATATTAGTTATCTCACACCATCGACATCAAATCACATTCTTCATCATCATGGTCACAAATGCAGTCACAAATCATGATTCACAATCAAGTCACGAATCACAGCACTTATTTTTTGGCATGTTTTGTAGTATCTCTCCAGGTTTCACTACCATGCCATTGTACTCATTAATGATAGTTTTTAAGTCGGGGAGTTTGTGCTATAGCTCATCAGTAAGTACAGCCATAGGCATTTGCATTCCCAATACAGTTTCACATTGGTTATTTCACACCATCGACACCAAATCACGTTCTTCTCATCACGGTCACAAATGCAGTCACAAATCATGATTCATGATCAAGTCAATAATCACAACACTAATTTTTTGACTAGTTACTTGGATGTATTGTAAGCATGTTTTGTAGTATCTCTCCAGGCTTCACCACCCCACCATTGTACTCATTAATAAACATTTTTAAGTCTGGGAGATTTGTGCTACAGCCTATCGGGGAGGTACAGCCATAGGCATTCATGTTCCTTCCCATACAGCATGTGAGTTACAGTACTGTAAGTAGTGGTGGGTGAAATGGCCCCACTTTGCTCCATGAAGTGATTCACTGAGTAATGTGGAATCCATGAAGAACTCCACAATGTGAAGCAGAGTACTTCGCTTCATAATGAGGAACGCAAAGTCCATTAAAACCAGTGACTTTGCTTTATTCCGCCTTCCCCAAACCACTTCTCCACCAATTGTAAGGTAAAGTACATTGAAATCAATGTAATTGACTGCTGCTTAATTCACACTGCTGCAATTACTCTGTGGCACAATGAAGTTTGCCCTTTATTTTTTATTTAGTTGTTTAACCCAGGAGTAGCACACTAAGCTGAAAGCTTTTTTACAGGAGCAACCTGGGAGCACAGGGAAGTAAAGTGACTTACTCAGGGTCACACAGTATGCAAGTGGAAGCTGTGGGATTCAAACCCAATGAATGTCACCAGATTTGCAGCTCAGAGCCTTAAACCACTGCATTATACTGCCTTTAAGGGGCAAACCAAGTTGTCCTGGTGGACCCCTCCACTACTGATAATTATGGTATGCATACAGAGGTGAAGTGGGTAGAGGAGCCACAGAGACAATGTGCTGGCAGCAGAAAAGGGAGGAGCAAAAAGGGGAACTAGGAAAGCATAGGTGGGTTAAGAGAAGGGGAAGGGAAAAATAAGGATATATAACAAGCTGCACAGAGGCAATCAGCATCTTTTTGCTGAAAATTTTTTGTTGGAACATTTCCAACAGAAGCAGCACATCAGATAGGCAATCAAAAAAGAATCACAGTAAGCAGGAAGACAAAGTGGAAGATGAGGAGTTGCTGAACTAAGGAAAACACAGAGTGATATCATGAAAAGAGCATGTAAGTTTGAATTATTCACATTACGTGACAATCAGTTTCTAGTAATTTGGACAATTGCTTTGTGGAAGGGGCACAGAGAGTAGGAGTGCACATAGCCTGTAAGAATTGCAGAAGATTTTTTTTTTCTTAATCACTTTTCTCCCCTGGGCAACCAGTCAGCCTTACCTTCCCACATCTTGGCATCCTCTTTGGCATCCGGCCGCTATCCAGAGGACCTTCCCTGGCTCCTATTTGGGTCCTACAGCTTCATCTCCATGGCTTTCCCCCCACAATGTGGAGGCAGCAAGCCCCCTCTCTGCTAGTCCACCAGGACCGGATCCAATGTTATTGCGCACCCCTCGGAGCTGATGCATCCCCCATTGGGAGGTCATCATGCCGTCCCATGACTGGTGCCCCATTTTCCCTATTTGAGTTGCCCCAAACATGTGAGGCATGCATTGATATCAAGGGACAGGAGCGTGCATGCTTCTGCACACACTCCTTCCCGGCGTCTGCCCCAACACATCGCACTGTATTGCCAGGAAACACTGCATCACCCCTGCCTCTGCAAGGGGCCGCTAATGCTCTGACAGCTACAGACCCCCCTTCCCGAAGAAGGAGAGCAGTCCTATGGATGCTCAATCCCTCTCCACCCCTGCCAAACCCCACTGATCCAGGTCTGATTCCAAACCCGGGTCACGGCATGTTATGAGGTGTGGCATCCAGCCAACCCTCCAGTGCCACTGGGCTCAAGAATTGCAGAAGATTTGTTTCAGTAAAAGGGGGGACAGATAACAGACAGCGGAGCCACAGCCTGGGATTGCTGCAGTTAAAAAATATAGAAAGCCAACATGGAGAGAGGAGGGAGAGCTCGGGCTATCATAAGCCTCAAAAAAGTGCTTGGAGTTGTGTTTGTAACCTTGGAAAATGGTTGGCACATCAGCAAGGAGAATGCTAGAGGTGTTATCATTTGTGAGTGGGATAGCTCACTGGAGCCAACTATGGGGCATGCAAATTTGAGAACGGGGGTTTGTAGACAGGCATTTGAATGAAACATTGGGGTAGATAAGGTGCAGAGTGTGTGCGGCCTAGAGAATCAACCACTTGGTGGGAGGCAAAAAGGACAGCATGGCAGCATCGCCGGAGTGACTCTGAACAAAAAGGGACAATTGTGGCAGAGCAACCCACTTATTCACAAGCATGTTGCAGTTTGTGGGTTTCTTGAGAATAAAAATGTTACTGGAGAGATACAGAGAAGTGGGGCCTAATGATAGAGGCCACGTGGGCCACGGGCTGGCACCTGACATCAGACAACTTGGGGGAGACAAAGAAGGAGACAAGTTGGGCCACAGCCACTAGTGAAAAAGGGGGTTTATTACCAAATTGTTGCTGCGGCTCAACAGAGTGGGTGGATAGGCTGGTTAGGTGAATGAAAGTTGGGGTGTGCATCATCCAGGAGGAGGAATTAACAAATCTGGAGGATTGTTATTATCAAAGGGGTTGCTGCAGTTTGACAGAGTAGGACCAGCTTGATAGATGAAGGTTGGGGTGTGCTTCCTTCATGAGGTGGAATTAAAAAAAAAAAAATTGTAAAATGGATATGGGCATTCAAGTTGGTTTGAAAATAGAGCCATCTAGCAAAAAAAGAAAGAAAAACAGGGTAAATTACAGAACAAAGCAGGGACGAGCCTGTGGCTCACATAAATGAAACATGGGCAGTTCATTGCGTGCAGGCATAAAGAAGCCAGTCTGAGAAGGGACCTAGAAGTAATCATATCAAATGACCTAAAGGTGGGCAAGCAATGTGAGAAGGCAGTAAGGAGGACTGGGGGGATACTAGATGCATAGGGAGAGGCATCAACAGTAGAAAACAGGAAGATGTTATCCCTCTGTACAGACAGTTAGGGAGATCCCCATCTGGAGTACTGCATGCAATTCTGGAGACCCCATCTCTGCAAAGACATAGAAAGAGTGGAGTCTATTCAGAGGAGGGCAACCAAAATGGTGCAAGGTCTGCACCAGATGACATACGAAGAGAGACTAAAGCAGCTTAATATGTATACCCTTGAGGAAAGGAGGGAGAGGGAGGACATGATAGAAACTTTCAAGTATCTCAAGGTGATTAACAAGGTACAAGAGGGTAGTATCTTTCAGAAGAAGAGATGTGCAAGAACAAGGGGACACAATTTGAAGACAGAGGGGGACAGCTCAGAGGTAATGTTAGAAAGTATTTTTTCACAGAGAGAGTTGTGGATGCATGGAACAACCTTCCTGAGGAGGTGGTGGAGTCAGGAACAGTGGGAGAATTCAAGAATGCATAGGACAGGCATAAGGCAATTCTAGTGGGGAGTAGGAGAAAGTAAGCTATTGATTAACTAGAATCTGCAGCTTATCCATCAGGTAGGGAAATGGGCTGACTGGGTGGGCCAAGTGATCCTTTTCTGCCATCAAATTCTATGTTTCTATGTAACAGCGTGGGGGAGGCCACCAGGCCTACAAAAATGGAAAGAAGGCAGTAGAGCCAGGTGAGTCGCATTGCTTGCAGGTTTAAGGGTAGCCAGTTAGGGAAGGAACAATGCTAGGAGGCCGCCAGGCCTACAAAAAATGGAGCGAAGTCTGGGGCGAATAAAAGGCAGCACACAGGTGATTGGATGCTGTCTGTCATAATAGGGGAACCATGGGGGAGGGCAGTGAAAAAGCCAATAGTGTTTCATGTCATTTGGTTGCATACAGAACAGAGTTAGGGACGACTGCAGTGGAGCACGTTATCAAATAAAAAAAAGAAAAGCTATATAAATAAATAAATAAAATATGTCGGAATAAGTATGCTAATCACACTATAGTAATGGCCAAGGCAGAGTCAAGCACTGAGTAGACTGGACTAAAAGGTATTAACATGAAACTTTTTTCAGTGGCATTCACAGCAATTTGGTACAAACAGGAACTAGGAAGAATGGCACCTAAGAAGAGCAAACCCTCACGAGTGGAGGCATATAAAGCAATTGTGGAACTGGCAGAAAAGGCAAATATGATCTGGTAGATGGTGGAAGGGTCTGAAATGAGTAGGTCAGGAGAGAAATGGAAAGTGGAAAAATGTAAAGGGGGCATTGGGAAGCGACCAACCGGGAAGCCACAGCCGCCAGCAGTGGTTCTTCCCCGTGCGGTCAGTCCAGTACCACTGCTAACCTGTTTGCCAGAACCATCAGTACCGCTCCCCAAGCTGACTGAGGTGCCTCCAACAGAACACAGGTCAGAGCCCCATGTTGTAATACACTCCCCTTTGCCCTTGAGGCCTCAGCAAGTGATCCCAACCCAAGAAACTGGACCAGTACAGCCCAGCAGTGACAGGCCACAGGAGAAGACTTGGCCAACAGGTAGTGTATCAGAATCTGTTGGGGATAGTATTAAAGAGTACATTGGGCAAATCATATCAGCTCTAGGGATGGGAGGCTAGGCCAGATGGAAATGGCACTGGCAGAGATTAGGTCAGAGAAAAACATGAGAGCGGGGGCGGAAGGTATGTGCAAAAGTATGAGGGAGATAGGATCTCCAGAGATGAGGATAGAGGAGCACATGCTGTTGGCAACAAAGAAAAAAATGTGGAAAGGGGAGTACATGGACATATTTGCTTTGGTGAGCAGGGAGGCGGCAGCAAAATATGAGGAGTCTGAAAGTATAGGAAAAAGACGGCTGCTGCTGTGGTGTTATTGGGAAAAAAAGAAGAGGATAAATGTAGAAAGGGAAAGACGTGGGATGGGTGGTTTGTAGGTTTTGCCCCATATTCAGCTATAGTATTGGAAAACAACCAGAGCTGGGTATCCCATTGATCACGTATTCACTGATTATATGGAGGGCAAAGAGGTGGATTTACTATGATGAAATGTTTTCACCAAAGGATGGCAACATATAAGGATGTTAGATGGGACACGAAGCAATTGGATTTATGACAGACTATGTGACTGACCAATCCATGCTAGAAGGAGAGATGGGTAAGAAGGAATGGATATTCAAGAAGTGTTGTTGGGGATACAACAGGGCATTCTGCTCCTGGCCACAGTACCAATTTTGACATGCATGTTCAAAATGTGGAGGTTCTCACCCAGCAGAGAGATGCCGGACCTCTTGGACCCAAGGTACCTAAATGGGGGGAGCACAGACAAATGGGCAGCAGCCCTTCCGTGAAGAGCAGACTTATAGAGGGCATACGTGGAGCAGAGGGGCGAGAGGTAGAGGATATGGAGGTAGGGGGCACAGACCTATTAAGAGAAAAAAAAGGAAATATATATGAAGGGACTGATGGGTGGGGAGGTGGGGAACAAAGAAAAGGCAGGACGATTTCAGACAGCAAGGTCCCCTATCAAAATAAAGACTTGGGCTGTATGGCTCAGGAAATACTCAGACAAAAGGCAGCTGAGACCATAACAGGAGAGTTTAGTTCAGGTTTTCCCCTGTAGTGCAAGATGCCCAGACAAGCGAGGGAGGCTAATAATCTGGGATAAGTCAGAGGTAAGGAAGACATTTTGAAACAGAAGATAGAAAATGAAATATTAGCAGGGAGGGAAGAGGGGCCATTCCCAGCCCCCTCGTTAGATAACCTGAGAATTTCCCCTTTGGATTTAGTCCCTAACAAACAAGAGGGTGAATACCGGGTGATTCACCACTTGTCCTTCCCGGAAGGGGACTCTGTTAACTATTTTATAGGAGAAGAGCACAGCAGGTTGACCTATGCCACACTAGAGGATGCAGTACAGATCATACGGGCAACCTCCTATGCCAGGCTAGCCAAGACTGATATAGAGGCAGTTTTTCGCCTACTCCCAGTCAGAAGAGAGGGCTGGGATTTATTGGGATTTAAAATAGAGGATCAATATTATTTTGACAAAGCTATGCCAATGGGTTGCTCTATAGCCTGCTCTACATTTGAAACATTCAGCACTTGCCTGCAGTGGATCTTTCAAGAAAGAACTGGGTACAAGACAGTTACACTTCACTTGGATGACTTCCTATTGATAGGCAAGGGATGGGAGGAGACAGAAAGGATGTTAACCAGATTCCAACAATTATGTGGGGAGCTTGGTGTACCGCTAGCACCAGAAAAAACAGAGGGCCATAGCAAGGTGTTAGAGTTCTTAGGGACTGAAGTAGATGCATTGGGAGAGGTATTTAGGTTGTCAGATAAGAAAGTTATAAAACTAAGAGGTTTGATTCAACAACACACAAACAGGAGACTAGTACAATTAAAACATGTGCAGCAAGGCCTGGGCCATTTGAATTTTTCATATAGGACAATAAGGCCAGGGAGGTCGTTCATGAGGCGGTTAGCAAGGGCAACAGCAGGGGTGACCAGACCCCACCATTGGGTAGACATTACACGGGAAGTAAAGGAAGACTTCCAGGTTTGGGAAGAAATTTTAAGTGACTACAATGGCATATCCTTCTGGCAGGAAGAATGGGTTTACAACACTGATCTGGAATTATATACGGACGCAGCAGGGGGAAGGGAATGGGGAGACACTTAAAAGGAAAATGGTTTGCAGAACCATGGCCAGAGAACTGGGTAAGGACAGGCAGGGTGAAGGATATTACACTGTTAGAAATAATGTCGATTTGGACTTGCACCCTGGCTTGGGGAGAGGAACCAGAAAGTTACATTCTGGTGTGACAATTGGGCAGTTGTGGATGTCCTAAATAACAAAGGGGGCAGGTCAGAACCAGTAAGGTGGGTATTGAGGCAGTTAGTTTTAAGAGGGCTATAGCTGAATATGACATTTAGGGCCAAACATATAGATGGAGCAAGGAACATCCTAGCTGACAGCCTTTCTCATCTGCAGCACTACAGTTTTTGGGTACTGGTGCCAACAGCAGAGGAATGGAAAATGCCTATTCCAACAAACATCTGGGATGTTGGCAAGAGGGAGTAGAGACACAGTTTCACAACTCATGGGCACCATGGACTTTAAGGGCCTATGAAGGGGCATGGTGGGCATTGCAATCATTCAGGGCAGCACACCACATGAAGGTAAGTGGGCCAGTCATGGAAGAACAGAAAGGAAAGTTTGTGGTAGAACATTGGACAAAGGGTTCAGCATACACCACAATGGGCATACACCTAGCGGGGATCAGCGTAGTATGTAGCCTAAAGAGATGGCACGATCCCATTAAATCAATGTTGATATGGAGGATGTTGCAGGGGTGGAGCAGATTAAAACAGAAGGAAAGGGATGGCTGGCTACCAATAGCAGACCATTGGCTGGACAGTCTACAGGACATACTGCCTTAGATTTGTAAATCCAAGGACGAAACTCAACTATTCTTTACAATCTATGTGGTAATGTTTGCAGGGGCATTGAGAGTGAGTGAGACAGTGGGACATGGCAGAAAGGAGGAAGATAGAGGATTGGAATGGGGTGACATAATGTGGGGACAAGAAACAATACAGCTAATAATCAGAAGGTCAAAAACAGACCAGATAGGAAAAGGGAGCGTGATAACACCAAAACCGCACATGAAGGGGCTTTTGTGTCCAGTAAAAGTACTGTGGGTTTACACCGCAGAATGATACATAAAAGAAGGAAGGTTATTTGTACATGGGGATGGGAGGAAGGTGACCAGTTACCAGGTAACAGCGGTACTTAAGAAAAGAATGGAATTTTTGGGTGAAGACCCAGCTAGTTATTTCTCACACTCATTTCGGATAGGAGCTGCTTCGAAATGAGTGGCAGAAGAAGAACCAGTGGAGAATATGCTAGAGATGGGGCGCTGGCAGTCTGACAGCTGTTAAAGGTATATTTGGGTTTTGAAGAAGTAAAGGTTGACATGTCAGCTATATAAAAAAAAACAATGAAAAATAAAAATTAGAGAAAGTCATGAAATCAAGGTACTAAAGCATTTTGTCTAATCCAATAAGTAGAGGGAGGAGCACAGAGGTGTGGATCTGCATGCACTCCTATATTTACTGGGAGGCAAAGAGAGTGGAAAAGAAGGCTGGGGGAAAACAACTCTACCAGTATGTCAGACAATGGAGCTTGATTTGGCATGGCATCCGGGAAATGAAGTGGGCACAGTTACTTCCAATGATGTTGGAGATGAAACAACAGAGACCCACACCAGATCTGATTATCATACACTTGGGAGGGGATGACATAGGGGAAAAGCCATGAGTGGACACATATCAAAGGGTGAAAAATGACTTAGAGAAGGTAAAGCAATGGTGGCCAGATACAACCTTGGCTTGGTCCGACATGATACCTCAGAGGATGTGGAGACATGCAAGCAGACATATAGCAGTAGACAAAGCTTGGAGAAAGATGAACAAGAGAGTGGGGACACTTGTAAGAAACATGGGAGGACACATAATACTAAGGGGCATGGAAGAATGGGTGCAAGAATTTTATAGATCAGATGGAGTACATTTATCAGACCTAGCCATAGATTTGTTTAACACAGAGATGATGGGGTTTATTGAGGCCTGGAGGAGACAACATAGTTAACAAAAAAAAGGAGGGGGAGCCAAGATGGGGGAAGACTAGTCATCCAACTCAAGCTGGAGACAGGCTATTGGGAAAATGGTGGGGAGGGAAGGGGAAGGAAAAAGAAAAATGAGGAGAAGGAGAAGTAACAGAAGGAGAAGAAAGCAGTCTCGGTTCTCACCGTTACCTAGAAGAAAGAGAAGAAGAAGGCTCCCAGGTTTTCTCCTGGGGAGGAACGAAGAAGAGGAAGAAGAGGGCGATTTGAAACAATATTGATACGTAATGCAATATAATAAATGAGGTACAATAAGAAAATAGTAAAGATGATGATGGGGTGTAAACTGAAGAAAATATGGTTACATTAAATTGATTGCTGATCTGAGCACAACAACACATAGTTGGTCCGTCTTTTGTGGAAAAGGGGGAATCCGGGACAATGAAGTTTCCCCTTTAAGGGGCAAATCAAGTTGTCCTGGTGGACCCCTTCACTGCTGATAATTATGGTATGATCAGAGAGGTAAAGGGGAGGCTAAGCCACAGAGACAATGGGCTGGCAGCAGGAAGTGGAGGGGCAAAAAGAGGAACTAGAAAAACATAGGTGGGTTAAGGGAAGGTGATATAAGGATATATAACAGGCTGCACAGAGGCAATCAGCCTCTTTTTGCTGAAAAATTGTTGTTGCCGCCCACCCACCCAAAAAAAAAAATTATGAAGGGGATGAAGGGAAAGTTCTTGGACAAGGAACTAAGAAGGGCTATCATAGGTGGATGGCAGTAGGGGTCCGTTTAGACGTTATAGGCCTGCTAAAAGTGGATGGCAGTGGGAGGGAATTGGGGGGAAGGGGAAGGAGAAGGGGGAAGGAAAAAGAAAAATGAGGAAAAGGAGAAGCAACCGAAGGAGAAGAAAGCAGTCTCAGTTCTCACCATTACCTAGAAGAAAGATAAGAAGAAGGCTCCCAGGTTTTCACCTGGGGGAGGCGAGAAGAAGCGGAAGAAGAGGGCGATTTGAAACAATAATGATACATAATGCAATATAATAAATGAGGTATAATAAGATAATAGTAAAGATGATGATGGGATGTAAACTAAAGAAAATATGGATATAATAAATTGATTGATAATCTGAGCACAACAACTCAGAGTTAGTCTGTATTTTGTGGAAAAGGGGGAATCTGGGACAATAAAAGGTGTCTGATTTAATGGCACACTTCACACACACACTCACATGCACACTGCAAGTAATGCATAGCAAATTGAAAACCTTTAGTAATATAACCAAATATTTTAAACAGACAAATTATACACTGCTGCACCACAACAAACAGCAAAAAAAGTCAAAAATTACTGAAAATATTACTTTGTGTACATTAACACAGTTATACAAGAAAAATATAACCAAAACTGAAACACTGCCTTTTTTCCCAGTTAATCTACCTAAACCACAAATACGCCTCCCCCAAAGCACACTTCACAGTACATAGACAGACTGTTCTAAATTAACATTCAAAATCCACACACAACAATAAACACTTGATGATATGAGCACAGAAGGGTTTCCTACAATCAATGTACTAAATCTTGAGCAAAAAATATTACTCAAAAAGGCATTTTAAACAGCTTTTAGGTGTTTTGAATCACAGAGCTCTGAAAGCAAACTGTTTCCAGCAACCACTATGCACACAGTACCCAGGCCAGAACTGAGACTGTGCAGAACAATCTAGAGTTCATGTGACCCGCAATCCCATGAATAACTGCAGAATTTCATTTGGAGCTCAATTACACGGCAAAGTGAATCAAATTACATTGATTGTAATGTACTTTGCCTTAAAATTGGTGGAGATGCGATTTGGGGAAGGCAGAATAACGCAAAGTCATTGGTTTCAATGGACTTTGTGTTCCTCAGTACGAAGCGAAGAACTCTGCCTCACATTGTGGAGTACTCTGCGGATTCTATGTTACTTAGTGAATCACTTCATGGAGCAAAGTGGGGCCACTTTACCCACCACTACTTACAGTACTGTAACTCACATGCTGTACAGGAAGGAACATGAATGCTTAAGGCTGTACTTCCCCGATGAGTTGTAGCACAAGACTCCCCAACTTAAACATGTTTACTAATGAGTACAATGGTGGAGTGGTGAAGTCTGGAGAGATACTACAAAACATGCTTACAATACATCCAAGTAACTAGTAAACAAATTAGTGTTGTGATTCATGACTCGTGATTTGTGATTGCATTTTTGACCGTAATGATGAAGAACATGATTCAGTGTCGATGGTGTGAGATAAACAACATGGAACTTTATTGGGAACGTGAATACCTATGGCTGTACTTCACCTATGAGCTGTAGCACAAAACTCACTGACTTAAAAACGCTTATTACTGAGTACAATGGTGGGTGGTGATGATGAAGAACGTAATTTGTATCATGAGTGACTAGTGATGATGGCCCTGACTTAAAAATGCATATTAATGATACAATGTTTATGCAGAATTATGCACCACACCAGTCCAGTACTCTGAAGGCAAGCCAAAGAAATAACTGTGACTTAAGTTACAGATGGAAATTGGGCCCTAAAGAGAAGCAAATGCACAGACAGATAAAGATTGTGCTGTGCATTGTAGAGATACAGATGCAAAGGTACAACACCTAACCAGTGCTCACCATCAGAAATTCAAATTGGAAAAGAATAACTTCACTAGTTGGGGCTAGAGATGCAGCGAAATTAAAATCCACCAGTGAAGTGAGCACAAAGTGGCTTCTTTGCCTTGGCACTTCGCTATGTGGAGTGCCCCATAGGAAAGGCCCATTTCATCTTGTTATTATTACTTCGCATTGTCATTCTGCCTTAAACATGAAGTAAGGTGGAGTGACAACAATAGTGGCAGCATCCCATTCACACAGTCACCATAATGAATGTACATCCCCTAAGAGCTACTGTCTTGTGTGCAGAAAACTTAACAGTGCTGATGAAGTGAAATGAGAGTGTAACAAGAAATCCAAAGTCTCCCAAAATTAATGATGCACTCAGTCATGAGCGCTGTGGTTAGGTCACACACAGAGTGACCAGAATTAATGTGCATCCCCAAAATTTTATTTTATTTTATTTATCAAGTCTAGGATTACAAATACCTTTGAGCCATGGCTCTTTTACAAAGGTTCCACGTCAGAGAAATACAAATTATGGGGAACATCAAGACAGGCATTACAACAATGTGGACATTGCAAACAGAGTACAGATTACTGCAATTCAAGGGTAGCATTGTAACAAGGCAGCCAGCGGCATTTGTCAGAGCTACTGTCTTGTGTTAAATGCTATCGTCTTGTGTCCAAAAAATTCCCCAGTGCTGACTAAGTGAAATGAGAGTGTAACAAGAAATGCAATCTCCCAGAATTAATGGTGCCATGCAAACACACAGACAGATTAAGATTGCGCTGCAGACTCAAGGGATACATACGAAAAGGTACAACAACACCTAACCAGTGCTTACAAGTCACAAATCCAAATCTGGAAAGGAATACAATTTGCCAGTTGGGGGATTAGTGCATGGCAGTAACAATCCTCTACCAGTAAAGATACCACAAAGCAGAATAAAAAATTCATGCAGGTGTGGTGGGAAGCAGGTTTACACTGCTGCAAGTACTCTGTAACACAACAAAACGTGTCTGATTTAATGGCACACATCGCACACACACAAGTAAAATAACACCAAAAGAGAAAGATTGCCTTTTTCTCCCAGTTAATCTACCGACTCCACAAATAAGCCCTGTCACAGGCTGTGGGAATAATGGACCAAGGAGGCAGTAAATGTTGAAGTAAATCCAAATAAAACTTATTTATTTTCATAAAGAGCGAACTCAAGCGACAAATTAACAGAAGCAAATAAAAAAAAAATAACAGTTTTAAGAACTAGTAGACACTAGTTCCATAGGAGACTTTCAAACAGCACTTCCAGGTCTGACTTCTCAGAACCAACTGACTGACTTGAGTTGGGAGCACAGCATTTTTATACAATTCATAAGTCATGTGCTTGCCCAACTCCTCCCCTTAAGTTTCTTCTGGTTCAAAAACCTTTTAAATACAGCATGTTTTATTTTATTTACAACATTACAATCTTTCCATTAATGTATAAAAGCTTTTTCTAGGGTTGTTTAACAACAAACAGTTCATTTTAATGATTTTAGAGCTTAAGCAGCAAAAACAGGTACCGCCCCTTTAAGCCAGCCCATAAAACTAGCTACAGAAAGGCCGGCCAGTCCCCAAGGAGTTTGCTGAATGCATAGGGAGGCAGAGGAACACCACAGTACACCAGCTTCTCCCTACAAACTTCCTTGTTTCTTCAAGCTGTCCCTATGAAGGTTATAGCTCCTAAATTTCAATCTTCAGGTATGCAGGGGTGATTTTAACCCAATTTACATTCAAACTGCTTGTTTTAACGTGAAGGTTTTGCCTACAAATTCAAAAGAAAAGCAGTGATTTTCTCAAGCGCTCCAAGGAGAAACAACTTCAGGGGAATATATGAATTAAATGCATTGCCTATATATATTTGTCAATGCCGAATGTTCGCTTGCAGGTATTTGCAGTGGTGTTTGGCACGTATGGTGCTTTACCATAATGCCCTGTGCGATTGCTGGTATTTGCACAATAAATTTTCAGCATGACGTTTTTGTTACCCCCGTTGTGCGCTACAGAGGCGGAAACATGTTTTGGGTTTGATGTGAAAAATGACAGCTGTACTGCTCATAAAGAAGGGTGGTAAAATGGTAATGTTGAAAATCGGGAGTGGAAATATTGAAAATTCACAAACCTACGAGTGTGCGTGGGAACTGTTCAATGCACGCTCGTAAAACAGTCATTGTTAGGAACTTTTTCACCAAATTGTCAACATTGGCATTTTAAAACCTCTGCTAATGAACAGTGTCACTGTGATTGTCTTACTGTGTACATACATTGATTTTGCACACCGACTGTGCCATTGTGCGCTACATGGGTGGAAACACGTTTTGGGCAAGATGTGAAAAATGTCAGTGCACTGCTTATAAGGAGGTGTGGTAAAATGGCAATGTTGAAAATCTGGAGTGCAAATATTGAAATTCGCAAACTTACAAGCGTGAGTAGGAACTGCGCAACGCAGACTCGTAAAACAGTCATTTTTAGGAATTTTTTCACCAAATTTTCAACATAGCCATTTTAAGACCTCTGCTCATGAACAGCATCACTGTGATTTTCTTAATGTGTCCCATACATTGATTTCGCACACCGACTGCGCCATTGTGCGCTCATGGGCAGAAACACGTTTTGGGTGAGATGTGAAAAATGACAGCTGTACTACTCATAAGAAGGTGTGGTAAAATGGCAATGTTGAAAATCTGGAGTAGAAATATTGAAAATTTGCAAACCTACAGTGTCGTAGGAACTGTGCAGGTACGCTCATAGAAACAGTCATTTTTGGGTTTTGCCAAATTTTTCAACATGGGGTTTGGGACCCTTCTCATGAATGATGTCACTGTCATGGTGATATTCAGCCCAAAGGGTGATTTCAGCAGTGACCACGCAGTGACCGCGAAATCATCCTTCAGGCCTGAATAACGCCATGACAATGACATCATTCATGAAGGGGTCCCAACCATGTTGAAAATTTGGTGCAAAATCTAAAAATGCCTGAGATATGCAATAGTTGAAACCCCTATCTAGCCCATTATACAGTTTACCGGGCATTTCTTCAGTTCGGCGGTCAGCTTTGAAGAGTGCAGGCGTGTTCCCAGTCCACGAAGATCATGGCGCGAGCTCTGGGTAAGTATGGAATTGAGGTGGGTATGAAGGCTGGAGTGCCCAGTGGGTGGGTGCGGGTTGTGGGAGGGGAGTGGGAGATGCGCCATGGGACCATTTCCATTTACAGGAAAAAAAATGACGATGGGATGTTTGCCATCTGCGGTGGGCTCCCAGCATGGCAGAAGATAACTGGGGGCCGAGACACAGAGAGTTAGGGCACCCCATCAAAAAATACACGGGGCCGAGGAGCGGACGGAGATTGGGCACTCCTCGGCAAACTAGCTTTACGCTTGCCACGCTGGGGTGGCCCCAGCATGGCAGCAGGATGGCTTCGGGGGCTGTGGAGCTGACGAGATTGGGCACCCCCATCAGCAAACAACTTGCCAAGCTGGGGTGAGCTCCCAGCGTGGCACCAGCTTTGGGGGTGTGTGCGGAGGAAACGCGTGATGTGGGGGGTGGTGTGTCGGTGCTCGGTATGACAGTGGTGGTTTTCTTTGAAGCGAAGACCACCACTGTTATACACAGCCCCGCACTCATTAGTGCTGGGACTGCCACACCTGCTCAGCGGGCACTGGATTGCATGAAAGCACACCTCCAAAGTGTGCTACTTCTCCCAAAACATCTTTAAGTACGCGCGCAAGCGAACGTAAAAAGGGAACTGTAAAGGGTTTAAAGCATAGGCTTTTTAACAGGGTTTAAAACCCTAATAACTGGACTTCATTAAACTTGTTTTATGGCCTATCTTCAGTTTACATTTTATTAGGGTTTTATGTCTTTCTACAACTAGCACCAAACAAAGGAAGGGGGAAACAAAATAGGGGATACTGCTTACAAATACCAATATAAAATACTGAATCCCAGTTCTATAAGTATAGGGGAAAGACAAAAAATGTTTCTTCAGAAACTAATCTTTTAAAATAAAAGGGCTTTAATTCTCAATGTGGTAAAATATTATTTTAATCCTAACGTTAGTACCTTACCGCTATGTTTCCTTTATTACGGAGATGATAATGAAATCTCAATGTACAGAAGGGAAAGATTCACAGTAACAGACAGGGGGCAAACTTACAGTTATAACAAAATGGGTGGCCAGCCCAACGAACACACATTTAATTCACTAAAGACATGGACACATAAACAGAGCCCATGTGCCTGCAATCCCATGAATCACTGCAGAATTTCATTTGGAGCTCAATTACAGGGCGAAGTGAGATGAATTACATTGATTTCAATGTACTTTGCTTTAAAATTGGTGAAGTGGTTTGGGAAAGGTGGAATAATGCAAAGTCATTGGTTTCAATGGATTTTGTGTTCCTCATTTTGAAGCGAAGTACTCCACTTGACATTGTCGAGTTCTGAGCAGATTCCATGTTACTCAGTGAATCACTTCATGGAGCAAATTGGAGCCACTTCACCCACCACTACAGTAGTGTAACTCATATGCTGTAAGGGAAGGAACGCGAATATCTATGGCTGTACTTCCCCGATGGGCTGTAGCACAAAACTCCCAGACTTAAAAATGCTTATTAATGAGTACAAAGGTGTAATGGTGAAGCCTGGAGATATACTACAAAACATGATTACAATACATCCAAGTAACTACTGTAGTAAAAAATGAATGTTGTGATTATGACATCATCATGAATTGTGATTTGTGACTGCATTTGTGACCGTGATGATGAAGAACATGATTCGGTGTTGATGGTGTGAGATAACCAATATAAAAACTGTATTGGGAACACAAATTCCTACGGCTGTACTTCCCCAAAGAGTTGTAGCACAAACTCCATGACTTAAAAACACTCATTAATGACTGTGATAATGAAGACTGTGATTCGGTGTTGATGGTGTGAGATAAATGCTATGGAATTGTATTGGGAGAGGAACACAAATGCCTATGGCTATATCTCCCCAATGAGCTGTAGCACAAATTCCCTGATTTAAAAAACTTTCATTATTGAGTACAATGGTGGGGTGGTGATGCCTGGAGAGATACTACAAAACAGGCTTACAATACATCCAAGTAACCAGAAAAAATATTAATGTTATGATTCATGACGTGATCGTGAATAGTGATTTGTGACTGCCTTTGTGACCGTGATGATGAAGAACATGATTTGTATTACAAGTTACTTGTGAGGATGTTCCTGACTTAAAAATGTATATTAATGAGTACAATGTTCATGCAGAATTATGCACCACACTGATCCAGTACTCTGAAGGGGAGCCAAAGAAACAACTGTGACTAAAGTTACAGATGGAGATTGGGCCATAAAGAGATGTAAATGCACAGACAGATTAAGATTGCACTGCACACTGAAGAGATACAGATGCACAGGCATCTAACCAGTGCTCACCATTAGAAATTCAAATCTGGAAAAGAATACCTTTGCTGCTTGGGGTGGGCTGTGAGGGGGCAGTAACAGTCACTAGTACTAGTACCAATAAAGATACAACAAAGAAGTACAAAAATCACACAGCTAAATTGGAAAGCAGGTTCACATTGCTAAAATTATTATGTGGCAAAATAAAAGGTGTCTGATTTGATGACACGCATCACACACATACTCACACACACACACACTAAGTAATGTGTAGCAAATTGAAAACTTCAGTAATATAATAACATATTTTAAACAAACTAAAATTATGCACTGCTGCACCACATTAATCAGCAAAAATTGGCAATAATTATTGAAAATATTACTGTGTACATTAACACAGTTATACAAGAAAAATATCACCAAAACAGAAAGCACTGTCTTTTTCTCCAAGTTAATCAACCTACACCACAGATACACCCCTTCCCCTATGCACACTTCCACTGTCTCTCAGTACACAGAATGAATATTGTTCATTAACATTCAAAATCCATACACAAACAATAAATGTTCGATGATATGAGCACACGAAGGTTTCCTGCAATCGATGAACTAAAGTTTCAGCAAAGAACATTGCTCAAAAAGGCTTTTTTAATAGCTTTTAGAAGGTTTGAATCACAGAGAGCTCTCAGAGAAGAGTGTCTGCTGCTACAGCTTCCTTCACATGCTACCCAAAGCTGAGGCTGTGCAGAACAATCTAGAGCCCATGTAACCTGAAATCCCATGAACCACTGAAAAATTAGCCTTTGGAGCTTAAAAACACGGTGAAGTGAGGTGAAGTAAATTGCTTTCAATGTACTCCACCTTAAGAATTGGTGGAGTAGTGGTTTGGGAAGGTGGAGTGATGCAAAGTCTTTGTTTTCAGTGGACTTCACATTACCCTTCATAATGCGAAGTACTCCACTTCACATTGTGGAGCACTCCTCGAATTCATTTCACTCCGAGATCCACTTCATGGAGCGAATTGAGGCCACTTCACCCATCTCTACTCCAAGATTCCCTTCCTGAAAAATGGAAAATTCTCAAAATCCTGACCCAGTTAGTACGATCCCTGAAATCTTAGAAGTAGAAGGTAGGAAACAGGCTGCTATGCCCCCTCCATATATGATTTCTGTGCCATGAACGAGGACAATAAGGCAAAAAAGATCTAAATCAAAAATTCCCAAAGTTTCTTCCCCTGTCCAGGCTATCCCATTGCAGAACATGTATGAAGCACTTTCATGTAGCTCACAAGAATCTGAACAGGGAGTAGATTCTGAAACATCTTTGCAGCCCCTCCATTTTGAGGATCAGACTTGTAACAAACTTAGAACTAAAAAATTGGGGGTAAGAACCAGAAGCAGTGCCCATTCTAATAATCCAGGATAAAAGAAATTTAATATGAAGGAGGCTGTTCTGGTTGGTGTATTATTCCTACTTCTCATGTCTACCCTACGCATAGCCTCATTAAACACTAATAGTGTAAAAAATGCAAGGGGGGAGTTTAGTGACCTTTAACATTGTAAAAGATTTAAAAATTGGTATATGCTTTATACAAGACACAAGATTAAATACCACAGAATCGACACAATCTGCCCAACACCTTTGGTGTTGGGGGCCTTCATAATTTTCTTTCAGAACAGATACAAGTGATGGGGTGGGAATTATGCTTCGAAGAGATAATTTTAAAGTTTCCAAAATTATTGACTTAGTACCAGGGGCCATTATTGTTTGATTTTTGTAGGGGTAACAAAGAATGGAGAGCAATTAATATATATGCCCCATCTAAGAAAGTTAAACTATTCCAGCTGATAAAACCCTACTTATTCCCAACTAAATATATCATGTGGGGGGGGGGGATTTCAATTGTGTGATATCCAGAAAAGATAAAGGGGCAAGCACAGACAAAGACTTCTGTGACACTAAGGGCCAGATATTCAGAAATGAGCTAAATTCCAGCACAAGTCCAGCACAGTACAAATCTGATGGCGTCATGGTGCAATGAGTGCCATATTCAAAGGTTGCATATGGTGAAATGCTCCAGCGCAACACATCTTAATATGACAGGAATGCACCATGGTGCAACCTGACTTGAGCCATGGCACATCCAGACCTGTGCCATAGTGCAACCAGAGATGAGCCACGGCACAACCGGACATGAGCAATGGTGAAGATAGACTAGCCCCAGGCAGTGGTGGGAGCACAGCAGCAGAGGAGAAGTGTAGGGTATGGCAGGGCAATACACTTGGGAACAGTGCCAGGGATGCACAGTGACAGGTCACATGTGGTCACCACCAGCAGGGTGCACACAAGCACCCAAACACCTCCTTCCCAGAACACAGCTGTGGTACAGAAAGCAGGCAACAGGTGGCACCAATGGACAAAGGAGGGCCACCAATGGAGTCCCCCCCCACTGCATGCTGTGCCCCACCCACCCAGACCACAGCATGCCACACCCAGGACCATGCTGGCAAGCACACATGCCACACATCCTGGACAGCTGCCCCATGGCCACCCCAAGGCACAGCCACTAACCAAGGGACAGGACACCATGATGCATGACCCACACACCAACACATGCACACCACACAGACACACACCATGCCACTGCAACATGGCTCCTCACACCAGCTGCAAAGCAGACACTGACACAGGCAGGTAAGCAAAATATCTGTATTAACCAAAACTATATACATATGCAAGGGTTGGGAAAAGGTAGGAAAGTGAGTGAAGGGGACAGGAACATGGTCTGTACAGTGGGACAGGGGAAAGATGGGGTGAGAACAGCAGGGGTAATAGGGAATGGCTGGGGTCAAACTAAGGGTGGCTACAGCCCACTGCTGCCTGAATCTCCTCCTGCACCAGTCCCCTAGCATCATCCTGCGCACCTACTCAGCCACCTCCAGAGTCATTGAGGTGATCAATATAATCTGATGCAGCAGCCTGCAATAAAGAGGCAGCATTGGCCTCCACTGAATGCCTATGACAAAGGACAGGACAGGTGATCAGTGCAAGGTCCAAAGGTACCATGTCCACTCACTGTGTGCAATGGGCAGTGGGAACACACACTCCTGGAGTGGTGCCCCAGCCACCTACAGGAGGTGGGCGAATGCCTGCCAGCATCCCAGCATGCCATGACATTGTACAGTGGTGGACATTGCTGCCCAATGGCCACACGACTGTGCAGCAACAGTTAGATGGCACAAGGCACCAGTGACACCACAGCAACACCAGTGGCAGCTGGGTGCACACCCACCCACCAACTGCTGGTACATGAGTGCAATGGCTGCCCACAGTGGCATGCACCACGCACAGTGTGCAACACACAGCTGCCAATGCACATGGCACAGGTGGCCATGGCCACACCCACTCCCCCGCCAACCACCCAGTAATGTGCAGAGTAAAGCAACAGTGCCTACCTGTCCTGCTGCTGCCCCCTTGCCACCACTTGGTCCTGCTCTTGCCTGCTGCACCCACTCTGGTGCTCCTACTGCCCTCACCCAGTGGTGCTCTTCAGGTCCTGGGTACTGAATAAAGACAGGTACACATCAGAGAACACCCACAGTATGTGCCCACCACCCCCAACCCTGTGCACAGTGTGTGCCCCTGCCTGTCATGTTCTGCAAGGCTGTAGATCAAAGCAACCTGTGACTGGCAATGCCACTCCACAATGCACATGATGACAGTTTATCCCTCTGAAGGGCATGCCAGGCAGCCAAGCCATCACCACAGTACAGCACTAGGGCACACATGCAGCATGAGACAACTTACCTGGCCATGGCATGGCCCCTCTGCGGACTCATGCCTGCAGCTACCTCAGGCGCTCGAGGTCTCACATCATGAGGTCCCCATAATGGTGGCAGCAATGCTCAGCAGTCCTGGCACCCCAGTGTCTTGCACCAGCCTGTCAGCGATAGTCTGCCAGACATCCATCCTGGGCTGCTGCAGGGGCACCTGCCCAAACAGCCCTGGTGCATGTGGCCACCAGATTAATGATCTCAAGGTCAGACCAATTACAGGCACCATCACAACTGCTGCAATATGTGGAGACAAAATGGTGACAAGAGGTGCACCTGTGCACAACGTGTGTGGGATGTGTGCCTTGTGGAGGCATGTGATGTGTCCGCCAATTGTACATTGGCAGAGGTGCATGATATGGGCATGGCCTGACAGACACATGGTAGTGTAGTCACAAGGGGTCACAGGGTCACAGTAGGGGGTCAGTGGTTGCCTGGCACACTGTGTGCTGGTGTGCAGTAGAGGCCATGCCTCACAGTGCACCATGGCCCCTATTGTGCAGTGGGTGCACAGTCCACAATAGGTGTTAATACTCCACCTGATGCATGTGCACTGAGGTCCTGTGAACTGTTCATGCATGGACATTGAGCCACGACTTGCTGTGGAGCATTTCCATTATGCAAGGAGCAAGTATGCAATATTCAGGCACCACATGCAAATGAACTCTTCAGCCGGTGCACGGTGCACTGATCAAATTAGCATGTCATTATCAGTGCGCCAATGCTCATTTGCATGCATTGCACTATAAAAGCACCTTGGAACAGCACAGGCCATGGACCGGTATTGCACCTATCTGAGGTAAGTTGTGCTTGCTGCTGAGCCCAGTCAGCACAGCAGGATGGATGGGTTAGGCAGCTGCTGACACTGACACATATGTCTATGTCCACAGGTAGCACTATGTCGGAGCATTAGGAGACAGAGGGGTGTGGGCCAGCTTGCAAACACAGGTCCAACTTTACCAAGGCAGAGGTTGATGCCCTTTTCAAGGCTTATCTCTACAGGGAGCCACTGCAGAGTGGTGCCACAGGCACACCACAGGCCAGGGTTGTGGCCTAGAGGAGATGGCAGTGTGTGTCAACCAGCAAGGTAGCCACTAGCAGTCTGTGCAGGAGTTCAGGAAGAAGGTGAGCACCAATAAATGCAGCATCAAGGAGAAGGTGGCGGCCATATGTGCAGCCCAGACAGCCACCACATGAGGGCCTGCTGATGTGTCACAGCTCACGGCACAAGAGGTGCTGGTGGTGACCTCCATGCACCACAGCACTGTTGAGGGTGTGTCAGAGGCCAGTATTCAGACAGGAGGGAGACCATCACTGCAGGGTACATATGTTGGACTCACACTGCAGGCAGTCATTGGGGGTGGGATGGGGTGGGGGCCGGGGCTATGCATCACTGACACATCTGTTTTCTCTTTCAGCACCAACATGCCTGCATGTGGTGGATGGGTTGCTAGCAGCAGCTGTGGAGGCAGGCCCAGCCCCAGAGGACCAGCCATCCACCTCCGCAGGCATCTGGGGGCCTGATCGGCTGCAGTACACCACCGCTGTCCAGCTGGATGTCCTGGGCATGGGTTCAGACAAGGCCCTGGCTGTGTTTCAGCAGGATGCCAGCCATGGCATCCTCTCCATGGAGACACAGACTGGGGCAGGGTCTGACACTGATGACAATCCTACCATGATCCTGGACTGCATGGATGGTGCTGTGGGGGAGATGCCCATACCTTGTACCAACACAGGCTGTGTGGCCAGTGGCCTGTCAGTGGTGGGACAGCTGTCTGCTGCCACTGCAAGTGTTGCCATGTGCACTGCCTTGGCAGTGCCATGTGGTGGTGATGGTGCATCCACACAGGCACTGGGCAACATACAGGGGCCAGAGGGGTAGCAGCGGCAGGCAGCAGGAGACATAGGGTGGCCAGATGTGGGGTCTACTGCCAGGGCACCTGATAGTGACCTTCCCCATGGGGATCCCACTGTGCAGTGTCCACCTTTGTGGGAGGCTGTGTAGTGGGCCATACACCACCAGAAGTTTGGCAACCTGACCAGATTCCCCTGGGCGCCGACCCATTGGCAGAGTACACCCGATTGCTGTGAGTCTCTGTGGAGCAACAGGTGCTGCTTGTAGCTGGAGTGTGTGCACTGCCCACGAAGGTGCACCAGGCAGCCGAGCAGCATGAAAGAGGCATTGAGCAGATCCTGGAGGCCATTCAGCATTTGCGGGAGGACATGACCGCATCCCAAAATCGCATTGCCAATGCGATCATGGATGGTCTTGCACAGATGGCTGCCACAGGGTGTGGCAGGCCTCCACATTCATCATGTAGTACACTGTCCACCCCACAAACCCAGTGTAAAGTGGCACTCTCCCTGTCAATGCAGGGCTCTGCTGTTGGCATCCCAGGCACACCTTGGGCAGGCCTATGTGGGTGCCTACACACCCTTGCACAGATCCAGTCACAGTTCAGCAGTACGACCCCTGGGGGGTTGTTGCATATACCCCCTGTGGCTGATATGCAGTCTGTGGCTGACAATCGGCCCTGGTGTGGCTGCCCACATGGCTGCAGTGGCCATGGTTCCCCATGGTCGACAAGATGTGCATGCTTACCTTGCTGCAGTCTGCTGCCACTGCCCTGTGCACACATGGGCAGTGTGTGTGTGTGTGTGTGTATGTGTCTGTGTGCATACCACAGATAAGGCCGCTGTGTGTCATGCCACATGCTGCCTGTGTGTATAACAGCCCAGCTGCTGACCCATGTGGTGTGGGCATGCTGGGAGCAGAACTGCACTGGTTGCACTGGTGCCCTGCATCTGATCCCCACCACATGCTAGCACCTGGGCACGTGTGCATGTATATGTGTGTGTGTGTGTGTGTGTGTGTGTGTGTGTGTGCATGTGTGTGTTGCTCTTCACTGCTGTGCCTCTGTGTGTGCATGCTTATTGTCATGCATGCCCCTGCTTGTGTGCTGTATCTGTGTGTATGGCCAGTGTGTGGGTGTTGTGCCACCTAGCTGTATGCATCATAGTGCTCCTGTGTGATTCTGCCTTTGTGCAGGCATGCCATCCTCTGGAGCCAGGGATACCTCCACCCAGGGGAGGCTGTTCACCACCCTCTGGCCCATTGCCCTCATCATCCCCACTACTGTCCCCCTCATCAGCCTCAACAGCAATCCGACGGTCAATGGCCATTTGTGCAGTATGCAGCAGGCCAGGAAAAGGCAACAGGCTTTCAAGGGGCTGTACTGCATGGCACTTCCAAACCTATCAAGACAATAGAACCTGGCCTTCAGCATCCCAAATACATGCTCAGTGATGGTCTGCATGCTGGCATGTGAATCAATGTGTGGTTCCTCTGCTGGGGACAATGGGTGCCAGTAGGAGGTGAGCAGCCAAGGCCTGAGTGGATAGCCACTGTCAACTGTGTGGATAATGACATGGTTAGCCTTGTGTCCTCTGTTTCTGTGCTTCTTGCCTCCCAGTGCCTCGCCAGTGCACCCACCTGCCCACCCCATCTCATGCCCTGCTCTGCTCAGCACCCCTTTCCTGTCCCATGCTCACCCACTAGGTGGCCTGTGGGGATGTCCCCACACTCAAACCTGTGGCACAGCACAGAGCTGTGCCAGATGAATGCATCATTTGCACTCCCAGGTTGTGTGACACAGACATTGGTTATGCACCTGTTGGCATCGCACACCACTTGGCAGTTGACACTGGGGAAGCCCTTCCTGTTGATCTACACTACACCCTCAGGGCCAGGTGGCATGTGGATGCCCACATGGGTGCAGTCAAAGGTTCCAAGCACACCAGTCATGTATGCTACCCTGTGGAAGACCTGCATGGTTGATGCATGCTCTGCCTGTGGGCTGGGGAAATGGATGTATTCTGAAGCATGTGGCAGCAGGGCATTGAGGAATTGTGTGAGGAGGCATGACATAACCAACTGGGTTATGCCTGTGGTGTCCCCTGTTGGTCTCTGGAAGGTGCCCGTGGCAAGCCGGCACATGACAGCTGCTACCTTTGTCTCCATGGACATTGCATGGCTCTGTCTTGTGGGTGCCTCCATCACCTCAATGTACAGCTCACAGAGCTGCCTCAGAATAGCCCTGTTCAGGTGATACTGGCCCACAATTTCCATATCGGTGTAATTCTCGAAGGTGGTGCAGGCACAGTACCACCTGTTCTGGGCATACTGCCAACGGGCCCATCCACGGCCACTTCGCTGTTCCTCCTGCCTTCTCACACTCCTCATTATGGCCTCCATTAGGAATGGTGCACTGGCAACAGCCCCTGATGTCCTGTCTCCCCCTGGGTGGTCAGCTGCTGTGGGCTGTTTGCCACCCTAGTGCAGTGAATGGCACCTTGCCTGCC
Source organism: Neoceratodus forsteri (assembly GCA_016271365.2). NCBI lineage: Eukaryota > Metazoa > Chordata > Ceratodontiformes > Ceratodontidae > Neoceratodus > Neoceratodus forsteri. The sequence continues at coordinate 1,094,272,886 of CM057458.1, forward strand.
TCTCCCTCGTACTCTCTCGGCCCCTGTCTCTGTCTCACTCTCCATTGCCACCTCTGACCCACACCCCTGTAGCTGCCTGTTCCAGTCCCTCTGTCCCTCACAGCTCGGTCTCCCTTAATCTTTTTAATTTTTTCCATCCACCTTAATGTTCCACTCTCTCACTTTTGCTCCCTCGCCACTGACGCAAGTGCTGTCTGTGTGCTTACTCCCCTTATGTATTGGCTGAAGTCCGCTCAGCACATCTGGGAGTTGCTCCACACCTGCGCCATGGTTCAGTGGTTGAATATCACACTGTGCTGCATATTCATGGGCACGCCCCCGGCTCTTGCACATGTGTTCATTTGGGCTGTGCTTTGGTGCAATGGGGCTTGTGCTGCACAATTGCTCCCTCTGAATATTGCTCCTTGGCACAATTCCACACTTGCACCAGTGCAACTCAATTGTGCCATGCGCAACTGCTCTAACTATCCCACCCACACTGTTTAAAAAATGTGGTAACAATGGTAGGGTTGCAAGATGCATACTGAAAGTGTCATGAACAAGGTGGGCATACCCTATTTAATTCAGGTACAGAGTGCAAAAACAACACCTATTGAAACTTCTAATCATGTCATTGTGCTAGCAGCTTTAGGGTCACAGGATAACATATATGGAAAAAGGTATTGGAAATTGAATGCTATAATGCTAAACTATCCTTTGATTACTTTACAAATCCAGGCTTTATTTAAAGCTAGGATGTCTATTGCTGGATTATATGAAGATCTGAGTCATTGGTGGGAGGATACCAAAAACGATATACAAATTAAGTTATCTCAAATTTTGGTATCTAAACACAACTCAATATAGAAAATATTTAATTCTTCGATCTCAATTACTTAAGTTGTATAGTGTGGTTAATACCCAAACAACCAACCTTACATCACAAATAAATAACATTAAAAAAGAGGTAGAAGCCCTGTGCTAAACCAGTGCAAATGTGTTAGCACTGCGCAAAACAGTTCAGGGAATATTTTACAGTTTTGCACTCTGTACTTTCACATACGCTGCTGCCTGAAGCTGTGCTGGGTCCATGCATTTGCTGGCACACACACTGGCTGCATAGTTCACCTTTACCTACCTTCACATTGTTGTGCACTGTGCTGCTGTTGTGGTTTTCACTTCCTGGTTGCCATGTTCAGAGCTGTCTTATTACAGGGCCAAGTATGCCCTGCACTCCCAGCCCAGTTTGCCCAGCCTCATTCCCATGCTATATTTAGAAGATGTTTGCCCTGGGCTATTCCTTTTGAATATGGCTTGCTTTGTGCTTCAGGCTAAGTTTGCCCACTAGGAAATGCTAATTTAGCCCCATGGCAAAATTTTGAATATCTGGCCCTTAGAGTCTTTTCTGGAGGAATGTCATATCAACTAGATTTTGGTTTATTATGAAGTGTCATATCAACCGGATTTTGGGTTACTATTTCCAGTGGAGCATAATAACCAGAAATCTGTTTGATATGCATTTTAACAAAACAGGAATCTGGTTGATATTTATGGTAATCAGTAATCATACATTGGTTTCTGGCCCCTTGTAACTACTCAACAACTGAATTTGTTGAAAATCTTGGTGGCTGTTTTATGGATGCAGAGCACATAAAATACAAATGTATACCCTTTTTCATTCCTTTTGTGTACAAAATAAAACATGGTTCCAATGTTAAAACTGAAACTTTCAGGTTTATTAGAGCATAGTCCAGAACATCGTCTTGAAGGCGTTTGGAAATGAAAATGTTTTAGTTCTTAAAAAACAAATGTTTTACTGTCCATTATGGGCACATGAATGGCAGCCAGTTCTTCCATCAAAAATTAAGCTATATTTCACCACAACATGCAAATGAGAAAAAAAAAAATAGGGTCCTGGGCCTAGATATTCAAAAGGAGTTTGCGCCCGGTGCGATATTCAAAGGAGAAAGTGCGGGCACAAACCCATGCGCTCGGAGTGCACCAGCAATGTATGCAGTCACAGGTGGAGGGGCGTCCATGCATACTCTGCACAGCCCGATATTCAGCCCGGGATGTGCAGAGCCATGCATGCACAACCACTACCTGCGCCAGCACAAAGCTACGCCAAAAAAAAGAACAACTGATGGCCACCCACAGGTAAGCTGCCACATTGCAGGGTGAAAAACAGCAGTTGCCACCTCTGGGTGGCCACTTGAGTTCTGGCAGCACCTGGCGGCACCCCCCATGCCCGATCGCGGTCATCTGTCTAAAAATAGAATTCATCCTATATCCCTGGTGGTCCAGTGGACTGCTATCTGCCGGATCGCGGGCATTTGTATAAATAAATAATTCCTATATCCCTGGTGGTCCAGTGGACCCTATCTGCCTGATCATGGGCATTTGTAAAAATGAGATAAGTCCAATATCCCTGGTGGTCCAGTGGACCACTACTTGCCGATCATGGGCATCTGTAAAAAAAAAAAATTCCAATATCCCTGGTGGTCTAGTGGTACCCTCCACCGCCCACTGAGACCCACTGCCCCTCCCCCAGTCAGCCGGACGCTTGGCGCCCACCCGTCTGCTGCCCGCCACCACTGACTGACACCTCAGTGGGGCTGTAAGCCCATTGGTTCACAGCATGAGCCAAATGGGCATGCAGCCTGTACTGTACTACACATGCCAGATATGTGAATGAATCATTCACATATCTGGAATGTGTAGTATGGTACGGGCTCCACACCCGTTGGCTCATGCTGTGGACCAATGGCGTACAGCCCTACTGAGGTGTAAGTCAGTGGGTGGTGGGGCAGCAGGCAGGTGGGGTGCTGCTGCCCACCAGCTGACCGGGGGGAGAGGGGTGGTGGGTCTCAGTGGGCGAGTGGAGGGTACCGATAGACCACCAGGGGTATTGGAATTATTTTGGTTTTTACAGATGCCTGTGATTGGGCAAACAGTGGTCCACTAGACCGCCAGGAATATTGGACTTATCTCATTTTTACAAATGTCCGCGATCTGGCAGATAGGGTCCACTGGACCACCAGGGATATAGGAGTTATTTATTTATACAAATGCCCACAATCGGGCAGATAGGGTCCACCGGACCACCAGGGATATAGGACGAGTTCTATTATTTGTACAGATGCCCACGATTCGGCAGATAGCGGTCCACTGGACCACCAGGGATATAGGATGAGTTCTATTATTTTTACAGATGCCCACGATTGGGCAGATAGCGGTCCACTGGACCACCAGGGATATTGGACATACTAATTTTGTTTTTTACTACAAATGCCCGTGATTGGGCTGCAGGGGTTCTTGGTCCCCGATGGCTGCTGCCTGGCAGGGTGCCAGGCGCAAGTCATTGGGGACTGGTGCACCTTCATGCAAATGGAGCCATAATGACATGCAAATGGCCCTATGTGCACCTTGCATATATTATGGCCCCATTTGCATGTCAACTTTTGAATATCGCGGTTGCTGTGCATGGCGCAATGGAACTTGCACTAGTGCATCCCCATGCTCCACTCTGGCCACTTGCGCTGGCACAGTGCCACTGTGCCATGCACACTGGGGGTGGCCAGGGTGTGATATTCAATGCTGCTGAGCCATGGCACAGCTCCGTTGAATATCGCCCAGTCCACACCCCTGCGCAGCCAAGTTGTGCTGTGCCCAAGCTTGCGCCACAGCCTGTTGCAGTTTGAATATCTGCGCCCTGATATTCAAAAGTTTGCCCAGGTGCAAATACTGGTTTGTGCATGCAAACCAGCCTTTGTGCCAATTTCCCATATTCAAAAGCCTGGTTTGCATGCACAAATATTTTGTGCCCAGGCAAATTATGGAGTGGGGTGCAATGTAAATGGAGAGTTAGGGACCTGAATTTTTATTTTCTTTTTGTTAACCAGGTAAGTACGCTAGCCATAAGGATGACTATTTTCAGCCACAACCAGGGAGGTTACAGGAGCACAAAACTAGCAGTACAATATCAGGAAGCAGATACAATAACAGTTAACAATAGATGGCAGAAAACAAAAAAACAGCTTATCAGCAGTTTGTAGATACCTTATCATGCAGGAGTATTGAGGTGAAATCACAGTGAAATAGGTACATTTAAGCTAAAATAATATATATTAAACAAAGAAAAGTGCAAATGATAGACATAATGAAGCAGAAGGTAGGTATGGGAGTAGCAGGGCTAACAGTGGCAGGGGGAGCACATGAGAGGTCATTACAAATGAGAGGTCATAACAAGAGGATGAAATAGGCATACAATGGTAAGTGCAGTTTACAAGGAACCATGGAGGATAGAACAGGAGAGGGATAATATCCAGTGGTGAGGACAAGACAACATGGTAGGGAGACAGACTGTAAGGGAGACTGAAATAGGAGGTAGAGATAGTAAGCAATCTGTAGATAGCAAAGGAGGGATAGGCACACACAGGGGACTGACTGGGATAGGAATTAGAGGAATTCCTTTTTCCCTTCTTACTGCCTTCTCACATTGCTTGCCCAACTTTAGGTCATCTGATATGACTACCCTAGGTCCCTTTCCATTTTTGTTGTTGTTAGTATCTCACCCCCCATTGTATACTCTTTCCCTGGGTTTTTGTTTCCCAGGTGCATGACCTTGCACTTCTTAGCATTGAATCTATGCTGTCATAAATTTGACCATGCCTCCAGCATTGCCAAGTCCCTTCTCATCCTTTACACTCCACCTTGTGTATCAACTCTGTTGCAGATCTTTGTGTCGTCTGCAAAATAGCATGGGTGGGTGAGTAGCGAACAGCCATTGAGACAAACTTCCAAAATGTAGGGGCAGCATGAAAGAAGGCATTGGAACCCTTAGAGGTTTTACATCTAGGTACAAAAAAGAAGGCTTTTTCAACATAACAGAGGCCATAAGATGAGGATTGGGGATGAGCATAGAGGCAAGAGGCAAGGGTGTTTAAGATCTAATGACACTGTTCATTAGGGAACTGAGTGAATATAGCCTAAGGGCAGAGGGAGCGAGCCAGTTTACATCAGTATAGTGCTGGCAATGATGTCTAAGCAGTGAGTCTGATAGGCCATACCGACAAACATTATTATAAGTTGTGTCCCACTTTGAAAGAGAAGACTTGGGCACATTAGCATAGGCAGCAGCACCATAGGAGAGAGCCGGGAGCAGAGTGCCTCTAGCAATTGCCAATCTGGTGGAATGGGTAAAGACATAACTAATCTTGAAGGCAATCCCTAGCCTGGCATTAACACATTTACATGAGGATTGGATATGGAGATCAAAATCTATGATTCGTCCAGCAAAACCCAAGGTATTTAAAAGATTTCACAGTTCCAAGATGGGAGCCGTCAGAACATGATGCCTTAAACTGATCTTAGCAAGATCTGAGTTTGGAGGTGGAACCAAAGAGCATGGCTTGCATTTTCCCCACATTTGGAACAAGCCTGTGTGCAGACAGCCATGCCTGAATTTTAGAGAAAGCAGAAAAAAGGTTAAGATTAATATCAGATAAGTTTCTGGAGCTAATGTACAGGATGAGATCATCAGCATAGAGTAAAGAAGAGTACGAGGTGATATCAGTGGTAATGTTATTGATAAAGTTCAAGAAGAGGAGGGGGCCAAGAATGGAGCCCTGGGGACACTGATGTATATGTTAGAAAGATTGGAGAGGGACGAATTAAATTTGACGATTTGAGTTCTATTAGCTTAATAGCTGCTGTACCAAGCCAAAACTGGGGGATCCCCATAGAATGAAGGATGTCAAGGAGTAGGTGGTGTTTTACAAGATCAAAAGCCTTAGTGAGATCAATGAAGACCGCACCTCTTTGAAGGCACGAATCCATAGCAGAGAGAGTATCATTTGTGAATTTTAGTAATGCTGTGGTAGTGCTGTGACTCTTGTGAAAACTGTGCTGTTTGTCAGAGAGGAGGATGTGTTTAAGTAAAAACTCAATGGTTTGGGATGCAACAAGATTTTTTACGATTTTGCTCAGTACAGAGAGAATTGCTATAGGTCAGTAATTAGAAACATTTTTAGAATCACCTTTTTTAAAAACTGGGGTAACTTGGGCAATTTTTCAGATGTCAGGGACTTGACTGTGGCACAGGGACAGAGCTAAAATTCATGCCACAGAGGTGGCAATGAAAGGAGCAGCGAGTTTTAAGACCTTTGGTTCAAGTTTATTGGAGCCAGTGCTAGTACTAATAGAGATAAAATTTAGCAGTTTTAATAATTCAAGCCTGACTATAACTTTGAAATGGAATGGGGGAAATCCTGGTGTTAGATTTAGGGACAGAGCAGTGGTTTAAATGTTGAGATAGAGGAAAAGAGGAGGTATAAGTGCATAGGTCAGAGAAGTGTTGCTTAAAGGAGTTGACAATATTGATAGGATCATTATAATGAACACCGTTTAATATATCATTATGGGTGTGGGATAATTTTGAGCCAAAGAAAGATTTTATATGAGACCAGAATGTCCTGGTGTCATCAGCAGCATTCTGGAGAAGACGTTTACAGTAGGAGCTCCTTGCAATCCTAACATTTTTTTTGCAAGCATTATGTTAGGCCCTATATAGATTGAAATCAGCTGGCAGGCCAGAAGACGTGGAACATTTCCAGCATTTGTCCCTGGTTTGGAGTTGGGAGAGAAGGTCCTTATGAAGCCATCTAGTGTGTTTACCACATATTCAGTGTGTGACAAGTGGTGTATACCAATCCTACCGAGTGCAGAAAATATCAAGGAAGCAGTTTAGGGCTGTCTGGGCATCATATGCCAAATAGAGATAGTACCAGTCAATGGATAAAACCTCTAGATGGAAATTTCCCTTGTCAAGACTGGCAAAGTTTCTGAAGGTGATATATTGTGGTAGTGTAGAAATGTCAGATGAGGGATTCCATATGCAGAAGACAGGGGAGTGGTCACTTATTGCAATAACAAGCACAGGCACAGCAATGGGGATGTGGTTAACAGGATTTGTCAGTATCCAACTAATCAGTGTGCTGGAGTTGGATTGGCAAGCGACCCTGGTAGGTTCAGAAATGAATTGATGAAGGTTAAAGCTTTGAACCATGGAGAGAAAGGAGGATTGCAAGTTTCCCAGTGAATTAAGATTAAGGTTGCCAAGAATAAGAACTTCATTTTGACCGATGACTTGGGCAGTTTGGTCAAGTAATTCTTCAAGGCCTGAGGTACTACTCTGTTGAGGGTTGTAGGCACAAATTATGTGTAGTTTGTCAGTGCTTGGGATTAGCATGGCATGTAGGACCTCACATGGGAAGAAAGAAGGTGTAGGGGTGACAGAAATATCTAAGTGAATCTCATAAAATAAGGCAACCCCCCAACCCATTAGGGGAGGATCTATCACATTTAGGTATACTATAGTTTGTAAAGGAGCCAACTGAGTCTTTGATGGATGGTTTTAGCCAGGTCTCAGATGTGCAAAGGATATCAGGTTTATAGGGAGCTACCCATGCCTTGAGGTCAGCATGGCTGCAAAGAAGGCTCCTGATATTAAGGTGAGCTATGCAGAGACTGTTTGTATGATTCATGGATGTGAGGGTCAGAGGGCCTGGAATTAGTACAATGTCCTCTGACAGTATTAGTTCCTGGAGAAAGAGGTAGCAAAGCTTACGAGGAACAAACAAAGAAAGAAGAGGCCAGCACCAATATGAACTTTTTCAGACCATAAGCTGCAAGGTAGATAATACCCCTTGAGAGGGACAGAGGTATAGGATCAGGACATCAATGAGGAAAGAGTATGAGATTAGAGAAGGTGAAGTCATCTGGGGAGGTGGGAGAGGAGTCAGAGGAGTCATAGACAGGAGGCAGGGTGTAAGTGAGAGCCAGGATAAAAAAAGGAGCAGAAGAGCAAAAGATAATAGTGAGCAAAGAGTAGTAGCCATCGTAAGGTAACAGGGTTACCAAATGGACTGAAAAAAGTATTGGGGATTAGATAAGGTGAAAACTGAAATAATGTAATAGTGGGAGTACAGGAGAAAAGGTAGTATGGAAGGGAACTGCAGAAATATATTTATTCTAATTCTAGGAAAATGACAGCTGAGAGAGACGAGAGGCAGAAAGATCCAGGGAGAGCAGGGAAAAAGAGATAGTGACTGCAAGGCAGAAGTTAGTGAGTTGCTATGAAACTAGGGAGACGGGAAGTCAGGGATGAGGTGGGGACAGAAAATATCCATTAGAAAAGGCCATTTAGTGGTATCACGGTATAGTGTTGTTAGGAGGTCTAAATCTCACTTTCAGGTTCTTGGCAATATTGGGAATGCAAGTAATCACAGACACGTTGCATAAGATTAATAAACAAGTTTATTACTACCAAAAGGATAAAATCACAGTTGCCCTAAGCAGATCTTACCAATACGAACCGGGAGCCAATGCTAAGCATTCCCTATACCTCGAGGTTTCTCTGTGTCTCCTGGGATCTCCGAGGTACAAGACCAGTGTATTACATTATATACCTATGACAGTTACTATGGTTACTGAAAGATAGAAACATTTCTAGTTACAGAGATGAGCCCTATTGGCTAAATTAGAGGTGACTCCACGGTCCAGGATAACATTATACAATTTTGTATAGTCATCAGTTTGTGAACAAAAGAGTTCTTATACAGAGTCTTACATAACTCAGTGTACTAGTACAAATCATCAAAAGATGGCAATGTCGACTTACATATCATAATTACTCCAAGGACACAGATGCCAGTGGCATCTTACAAGTAAGAAATACACAGAAAATACATAGAATAATATATGTATTAGCAAGCCAAGTGTATTACAACAATATGCATTCATGTCCTGATATCTACTCTTGTACGGTAGATGCCCTTAGCCCTACATGTTAGTATAACATATATCTAAGTGCTAGCTGTCTATGGTGTACCTCTGAGGGTACCAATTAGGGTGCAGGGACATTGTGTAACATTCCCCCCTTGTTACCTCCAAGGACAACACAGGCAAATCCAGGGAAAGGCCAGAGAGCAGTGGTCATTTACAAACCTGATGCGAGAGCTTTGTAAAGGAACTCCAGCTGCTCACAGTGCTGGCACAGTGTGAGCCGTAGGCAGCAAAGCGTAATAATCAAAATAAAGATTCAAAATGCTTGTATAATAACAAAACCTTTAAGAGTAATCTCTAACCAGGTGTTAGTCAATGAGTCATTCATGTCACCATCATTAATCAATGAGAGGATAGCTTCATTGGCCTTGGTCATATTATTGATGATGTGGATGAGGAGTGTGTCTTTCCTGTCTAAAAGTGATTTTAATGTAAGTGTGAGTGGGGTCTATGTGTACATTAAAATATGGTAAATATTCAGACAGTGTGAGCAGATAATCAGAGTCACCATCAATGATGTCTGCATCTAGCAGGGGGACGGGGGTTATGACGGTATGTCCAATGACAGTCTTCTGGTGAGGGACAAAACAGAAATTGGGGTATTCAATAACACATGTAACAGATCCATAAGTATAGCTTCTAAAGTTCATTACCACACAGTACTCCCCATCAGAATTATACTAAGAGTGAACAGTAGGGAGTCTCCACTTTTGCAACTGGACAGGGCAGGTGTAGGCCATCTTCGAAATCCATGTTGACAGGCAATGAACGTCCTCACGATATGATTGGTAGAGCTTATCCAGAGCCAAAGTCGAATCCAAGGAATCTGTGCCATTCTTTGTGATGTCATCATCCATGGTGAAAGTCCAATCAATGCTATCTGGAGAATAACCACAAACAGGTTGAATAACATCAAATACATCACATCGGCACAAGTAAATGTATTGTTTCTTCACACAGCAGTCTGTGTGTGGAGCCACCCAGGTGTCCAGGAAAGGATGGAAAACCAGTAGAGGCAGTAGATCCAGGCATTCTCTGTAGATATCTTCATCCAAGTGCCCAATGGAGTGGACCAGTGCAAGCTTGTTGAACAAAGCTGTAGTGGGATCAAAACATGGTAAAGAGACAGTAAAATAAACAAACATGCTATCTGTTATGGAACACTTCTTAGCAGCAAAACAAGGACCAGTATTAGGGTGTCTGGTCACAAACCCCAAATTCCTAGCTGTAGAAAAAGGAATGGTTAAAGCATGTTGCATACACATAGCAATACAGCCAAGGGTTTTACATCATGGACAATACCATTTGGAGATGCGTCTGTCATGTATGATATCAGGGATTCTTCCAGATTCTAGATCACGGAAGAGATCGTTGATGGTAGTGATAATGTATGAGCCATAGGCAGACCAAAGTATTTCTCTAGCAATGTATTGTTTATCTGCTTCTTTATTGTTTTGTTGTATGAGTGCATTGATCTTATCTTGTGAACCAGTGAATGCCTTAGCAATGTCTTGCATGTTGTATACAGTGTATCTTTCTTCCTGACTAAGGTCATCCACACCATGCAATAATGGGGGTAGTATATTTTTAACCAAGCCAGTTGAGAATTTGGCAGAATGAGCTTTGATAGCAGCAGTGTCTGCTTTATTCCAAATAGACGTAGCTGTACCAAAAAGGCCTGTGACAGTACCTGTTGCACCTGTAACATCAGAACTGTCAACTTCACATGTCCTAAGTTTATGAGTTAGGTCATCAGGAGTGGGTTTTCTCTTGAAGTTGCCTCTATGTTCAGTAGAATGGACCCCGGCAATAGGGTCTTGAGTACGAATCTGAAATGCAGCTGAACTATCAAGCAATAATGAACTATAAATTGCTGAAGTGTAACTGTTGTGACACATACCAAATTCTTTCATATTTCAGTAAGATTAAACAAAACAGGTATATGCATAAACCGTAAGTTATTAATCAATGAACCTGGGAGGGCAGTTGCTGTTAGACCACTACGGGGACCAGAGGTATGCTTTGTACATTCCGAAAGCTGTTTATCAGTGGGTGGTAACACAGAGAGATACATGGCTGCAGAAGCCATGTGGTGTACAATACAAAATTTCCGAGCAGAATACCTAGACAAAGAATTACAGTATGAAGGGTCAGTTAAGGCAGTAATGTTGTACAAACCAGAATGTCTTAATGCCGTTTGTAATAAGGACAGAGAACCATTTGGGGATAATTTAGCATTTGGCCAACCCTGGAAAGTTCCTTTGGAGAGTTTGGCCACAGGAAGAATCTGTCCTTGCGATGTGGTTTGCCACTCTATTTGTAGGGTCTTTTTATCAGAAGCAACAACTGAGGCAGTGAGGTAAGCATCGGAACCTTCCTGGACAGTAATCAGACTATCTGGTATATTGATGGATACTCCCTCTGGAGGAGGTGCTGGAGGATCGAGGTGTCATAGGAGGTTCAGGACCGTGCCTTGGATGCAGGGGATAACTCTTGATATGAGGAGATAATGGAACAAGATAGCCATCTTGTCAGTGTATCTGAATAGGAAGCTCAAAGATTAGTATGTTAGTACTATTCCACCCAATGGGGTGAGAAAAAGTAGTTAAGTTCCTTTATAGAGTTTCAGCTGGATTGCAGTGACCATTTGTCAGTCAACTTATTGCTATGAAGGAGTCTTACCTGATAGACTGCTGGACTGAGCTTGTTGACAATGGAGTATGGGCCTTCCCACTTGTTGGAGAAGGAGTGGGTTGGATACACAAATTGGAGTACCATTACCTGATCTCAAACCTGCCAATCCACTTCTTGTGCATGTTTGTCAGACTGTAATTTGGATTGTTGCTGGGTCTTGCCCATGCAGTTGGCAGCATACAAGTGTGTGTGTATGAGGTCTTTCCTGAGTTTTTCCACATATTGGTCTACAGACACACGGTCTGCAGTGGGGGTGTGCAGGTCAAATAACAGGTGTTTAGGTAATCTCATCTGCCTTCCAGTCATCACCTCAAAAGGGATGAGCTGGGTGGTGGCTGAGGGTGTACCCCTAATCGCCATAAGGAGCAACATCAGTAGGGAATCCCAGGTTTTGGGATTGTCCTCAATGAATCTGGAAAGCATTTGCTTAATCCGCCTGTTGGCTCTTTATACATGATCTGAGGATTGGGGTTGGTAAGGTATGTGAAACTTCTGTTGAACTCCAAGGAGTTCAAGGGATTCTTTCATCAACTTACCTGTAAAACTGGTTCCTTTGTCAGAGTCTACCTTGAGAGGTAGGCCCCACCTGAAGAAAATCTGTTCCACCAGGATTTTGGCAGTGGTCTTTGTGGTGCATGTCTTAGTGGGGGAAAGCTTCAACCCACTTGGAGAAGAGATCAGTTACCACAAGAGCATACTTATTATTTCTGCTGGCGTTGGTCAGGGAGCCAATAAAATCAATCTTTATGGCATGCCGAGGGCCAGAGTGTCATTGTGGCAAGAGTTTGGCATTTCATTTGGTCAGGATGGGGTTGTTTTGCACACAAACGAGAGAACTGTCTATGTACTTTTTAACATCTTTGGTGACACCAGGCCACCAAGCGGTGGTCTTAAGCCTTTGGAGGGTGTTTTCCACTCCCTGGTGTCCACCAGTGGGTGTATCATGCACTTGGTGCAGGAATTCAGATCTCAGGTGTCCGGGGACTACCCACAACTTGGTGGTGGAATCATCTGGTTGGTACCAGATGAGCTTGTCATCTGATGATGAGTGTAACTTACCTTCATGCCTCCGGTAGGGGTTGTATGTGGGAAGTTTCTCTTTGGTACTCTTGTCAAGGAATCTGAACACTTCTTTGAGTTCAGTATCAATATGTTGGGCTGCTGAGAGGTCCAAGGAGGAGAAGGATTCAGGTCTCTTCCTGAGTGCTGCAATCTGTATGGCCACATTGGCCTCTGGATGGTCCATCATCCAGGTTTCCCTTCCTCAGGCCCCTTCCTTAGCAAGGGTGTCTGCCATGTCATTGAAGGCATGGTAGGGGTCATGAAGAGAATGAGCTTTGACTTTATGTACATAGAGTTTGTGGGCAAATTTCTGTGCCATTGGATGTATGTATATTACCAATTCCTTGTACTTCACTGGGCTGCCATCAGAGAAGAGGAAGGAGTTCTTCTGCCAGAAAGGAAGAAATTCTGTAAGAGAACAACAAACCCAATTAGAGTCTTCAAAAATGATAGTATCCTCGGTCCCATGCTGGATGAACTCGAGGGCACAGGCCACCGCTGCCATCTCTGCATATTGTGATGATGCTACACTACAGCGCTTAGATATTTTGGCAGTGTTCCCATAAGGGTAAATTACTAAGTTACCCATCCCTGCAATTTGTTCTCCCTGATAGTAGGATGCTGAACCAACAGTAAAGATGTGACACAAAGAGGTGTTATCAAGTATTTGTGGCATGGCAGGGAGGAAAGGACCTGGATTCAGAAGATCTGGTGACTGCAGTGTACAGTCATGGGGTTCTCCTTGGAAAAGGAGTCCATGAGCCAGCATAGATGGAATTTTTGTCAGTTGTACCTGTATGTCTCTATCCTGGAGAAGAAGTGACCAGTGTGTCAGTCTGGTATTAGAGACTGACCCATCCTTCACTCTGTCTGAGAGCAGAAAGGTAGTTGGGGTGTGGTTGGTGTTGATGATCAATGGTGAGTACCCAAAGATATACAGGAAGTGCTTGACAGCCCAGTAGGTGGCCAGAAGGTTCCTTTCACAAAGGCCATACTTCTGTTCCACTGGGGTCAAGAGCTGTGATGCATATGCAATGGGTCTCAGGGTGCCATGAACCTTCTGGGCCAGCACTGCTGACATGGCAATGCCAGAGGTGACACATTCCAGATGGAATGGTAGTGCTGGATTGGGGTTGACCAGAGCTGGGGCGGAGGCCAAGGCCTGCTTCAGTGATGTCACAGCCCAGGTGTGTATGGGGCCCCAAGTCCATGGGATGTCCTTTTTGAGTAGCTTGTACAAAGGAGCAGCTTTCTGAGCAAAATCACAAATAAAATCTCTCAAATAATTCACCATACCTAGAAACCTTCGAAGAGTTGCCACGCTGGTGGGCAATGGCAAGTCCTGCAATCCCTGTACCTTCTTCTAGGTAGGGCTTTGACCTTGGTCAGTTATTTTCAGACCTAGAAAGAATACTTCTTTCTGACATAGTTGTGCTTTTGCTGGATTGCATTTCAAGCCTTCTCTCTGAATGAGAGTCAGTAGTTCATCCAAGAGATCCAGATGTTGTTCCTGTGTGGCTGTTGCAGCAACAGGTCATCCACATATTGCAAGAGACATTGGGGAGTAGAGAAACTCTTGAGGGCATCCATCATGTGCAGATGGAACAGGGACGGGCTATTAAGGAATCCTTGCAGCAGACAAGTCCACGTGTACTGTCAAACTTCAAAGGTGAAGGCAAACTTATATTGACTCTTAAGAGCCAATGGAAATGACCAAAAACAATTGGAAATGTCCAGGACACTGAACCATTTTAGGTCAGGGGTCAAGAGTCATAGCACATCAGGTGCTGAAGCCACAGTTGGAGAACAACTAGGGGTGACCTGATTCAATTTCCTGTAGTCAATACTAAATCTCCAGGCACCTGTGGGTTTCTTCACGGGCCACACTGGGGAATTAGCAGTGGAAACACAAGTTCAGATTACTTCTTGCTTGAGGAGTGACTTGATAGTTTCTCTAAGGGAAGGCAAGGCCTCAACTGGGAAAGGATATTACCTTTGCCTCTCATGTGCCTGGTCTGGCACTTCGATGACAGTGTGCATTCTGCCACAGTCATGTTTGTTAATTGAAAACACCTCCAAATGTCATTGCAAAATGGGAAGAAGCTTTGGGAAGAGTTCATGAGTCTTGAACAAATCTATGACGTCATACTCCTTGTGATTGGCAGAGGTTGTTGCCACAACGTGTGAATCAGGGATCAAAATGGTATGGTATTGTCCCTGAATCTGTATCAGTAGCATGTTAGCTAGGTTCACCACACAGCCATGTGGTGCAAGGAAGTCAGTCCCTATGGTACTAGGGTGATCATGCAATGCCATTAGTTGGAAAGTGTGTGAGGCCTTTAGATGGCCTAGCTCTACCAGTAGGGGTAGAGAACGGTATGCAGGTAGCCTAGTATCATCAACTCCTGACATGTTGGTCCTCCATCCAGTGGACCAAGGGGATGTGTCTGGGTGTTCATCATGTAATACAGATACAGCTGCACCTGTATCTAGCAAGACTACTAGTAGGCAGCCACCGACCTTGGCCTCGGTGCAGGGCCTTCCATTTGTATCCAAGACTAGCTTGTTTATAATCCAGACTGGGGCCTGTAATTGTCAGTCTGTACTGCTGGGAGCATGGAGAGGTTGGGCCTGACTCTTGTGAATTACTTCACCATGCTGCACTGATGCTATATAGGGAGGAGCTTCTGGGTTCAGGCCTGTATGGGCTGAGGGCCTGTACTACCAGTGTCCCCATGGCCCATTGGGGTCTGAGTTGCCAGTTGTACCACTGCAAGGGCCTGTGCGGGAACAACATCCGCTACAGAGCAGACTTGTCCCTGGAGCTCTTGGAATTTCTGATTTTCTTCAGCTATCTCCATATATGAAGGGCCTGTTCTTTGCTGTTGTGGTTTACCTTTATGCTTATGCTTTTTATACTTATGCCAATTGTGGTTCCCATCCCATTGTTGTTGCTGTTGCGGTTGTTGTTGATGGGCCTGTTGGGGTGTTGGTTATCAGCTGGAGGGGCCTGTTTGTGTTGGACCTGCTCTTCCACAGTGTAGTGCATTGTGGCCTCTGGAGCAGGCTCCACGGTGGCTACTTTCTTGGAACCGGAGCCCAGATCATGGATGTAGAGTTGGTAAACTCTCTCAGTTTTCCGAAGGATGTCGGCAAACCTATCCGTATTGGGGTAGGTGGTTGGCTCTACCTTTTCTCGTACTGCTGGAATCATGTTCCTAAGGAACAGGGTCTTATATTCAATAAGATCTACATCCGCAGCTTCTTATGCCAGGTGCTTTCCTGCTCAGTAGGCCATCCAAAGTGTCTGATGGTAAGTCGCTGGACTTTCCTTTGCATTTTGTTTTACAGGGTATGCAAGCATCACTCCTGCTACTCCTGGGCTGTGAACAGAAATGAGCTCAGCTGCAACCTTGTCAAAGGTGGCATTCCCATCCTGGTGGATGGCATTGGGGAGTTTGGCCCATAAACTAGGATTGATGGTTTGGCATAGTATTTGGACCTAGTATTCTGCAGCGAGGCTAAGCATCTCACATTTGGAACGCACTTTTTCTAAGTGACAGCTGAGGTTATCGGACGGATTCATCTGACCGGTGGTGTCAGCTATTTGCTGAACAGAGTAGGCCATTTGTAGGGGATTACTGGGTCGATCAGGCAGAGGTAGATTTTCTCGAGTGCCATCCAGGGCGGCCTGAGCTGCAGCCTTGGCCACAGTGTGGACATTACCCTCCTGAGTGCCAGCCTCCTGCAGAAGCTGCCTAATCTGGGTTTTAATAGCCTGTTTACTTCTCTCAGGAAGAGGTACATTGCCTATTGCAGTTTCAATCATCATTTCTATCTCTTGCCTATCTTCCACATTAATGACAGTTATCAGTGGTGCTGTCGCTCCCCCCCATCATGGGGTCCACCATGTTGGTGTCTCCCATGATGGGCATCATGACGTCGATGATGTATGACATGGTGAGGGTGTAGTGGGGACCCATCATGTCGTGGATGGCTGGGTGGGGTCTCTGGGCCATAGTAGTGGTGTGACTGAGCATTGTATTGAGAGTTGTCATCATCTGACAACTCCCCTTCAGATGACGTATGTAAGGCAGGGGCTACACCTCCCATTGCCTTAACATGGCCAGCCAGAACCTCCCGCTGATGGCACAGTTTCACCATCTTGGTTTGACATTCAGTATGACTCACACTTGCAACATCTATATCAACCTCATCTTGCTTTTGCTTTTGCAACACTCTATACGCCGTGCTCAGTTTGCGATTGTCCCTAACAGCCTTTTCAATCAATCAATCAATCAATCAAAATCTTTATTTATTCAGGCGAACATCATTGAGCAAAGCTCATTTACAAGATGGACCTGAGTGGTCATACAAATGAGGATACAAGTATTATTACATAGACAAGAATAGAATAAATAGCAATACAATGGCATGAAATGATTATATACAACAATTTACATATATACAAGTAACAATAGAACCATTTAGCCTGTAGGAAAAAAAGAGGACAAAGGGTATAGCAGTCCTAAAATATAAGTTATATGGTCTAAACTAGTTTTTAAGTGAATATAATAGGTGATTCGGAAGAAAGAAATTGAGTTAATATAATGGATAGAAAAAGGAGGTTTAGTTGGGTCAGATAGGTGGGGATTATGCTTTATAAAAGCAATTGCAGAGCTCTGGAAAAGGGCGGAGAACAATCTTTGAAGGATGCCAGAGGTAGTAGGCTATCTAGCTTCATGGATTTTGGAGAGTTCCATGCAGCTGCTATGAATAGCTGAAAGCAGCCCTCCATACCGGGTGCAGGCATTGGGGACCTTTAATGTGATGAGTTTACTGATCCTTAAGGTGTATGGCCTGGTTGTAATTTGGGTAAAGCAATCAGTGATATAGGTCGGTAGTTTGCCTGTTAACGCTTTGAGTATCCAGATAACAGCATTCCTATTTCTTCTGTGTTGCAATGATGTCCAGTTGACTGCCATATAAAGGAGCAATGATGGGTGTTGGAGGAAGGTCAGTAATAAATCTTATGGACCTGTGATACAGGGTGTCCAGCTTATGTAAGAGATGACTTGAACAATGGCAGTAGAAAATCAGCATAATCAATGAGGGATAGAATGAGGCCTGAATTAACTTTTTTGGAATCACTGTTTAGGTAATGTTTTATTCTAAAAATAGTCCGAGCCTCTGTCTTAGCTTTTAAGTAACTCTTCAATATGGACAGAATAGTCAAGCCTGTTATCTATCCAGACTCCAAGGTATTTGAAGTTATCAACAAATTCAAGTTTCTCCAAGTAAGGTGGATATATGTAGGGTGTTGGATGCTGGGGTAGTGGTAGTACAACTCTTTGTGGTAAAGGACATAGCTTTTGTTTTTTTGCATTTAGAAGTAGTTTTTGTCAAGTAGATTGTGCTGCAGAATGGAGAATTGGATTGTAGAAGTTCACAGGCTTTGGAAGGTGAGGGATTGCTGACATACAATACAGTATCATCAGCAAACAGATGAATGTTAGATTGAGTGAGGTTGGCATCAATATTGTTTATATAAATAGCAAAGAGGATAGGGCCAAGAATAGAGCCTTGTGGTACACCCTTAGCAGAGGTTTTGAGGTGGATAGGTAATTTCCATTTCTAACCAGTTAAGCACCTATCTGAAAGGTAATCCTTAAACCAGTTGAGTGATAGGAATCCAGGCCTAATGAGTTAAGGGAGGTGAGTAATAAGTCATGATCCACTGTGTCAAAGGCTTTACTCAAATCCAGAAACACAGCACAGGTAAAATTTTTTTTGTCCAAATTAGTCTGCCAATCGTTGGTTACCTTGGCTAAGGCAGTAATGGTGCTATGCTTTGATCTAAATCCAGATTGTGCAGAATTTAGTTCTAAGTCATTACGTACCTGGTTTATCTCATCCCATAGCTCACCCATCTCCTCACTCAACTGAGCATTTGCAGCCCTTAGCAAATCATTCATTTGCAATGCCTGTCCCTTATTCTGTCTCAAAATTTCACACTCCTGCTTCAACATACACAGTTCCTGTTCTCCAGCTTGAGCTGAATGATGCAATAGTGAATCCTTTTCATTCCACAGAGTTTGGTGTTCAGACTCCAAGTTTTGCTGCAGATTAACACATTCCATTTCCTGCAAACCCATCTGTTGCTTAAGAAATAAAATTTGCAGATCAAGGGTTCGGAACCTCACTTCAGAGGCTTCCAGAGCAGCATAGAGAGCCGCAACCATCAACCTTTCAGCTTGACGCTTATTGGCTGATTGTCTCATCTCCATGTACTTGGTTGAAATCCACAGTATAGGGTTTTTGGATTGACTTGCATCCCAGGCAAAGTAAGCCCATTCTCCATGGGAGGTAAAGAAGTTCGAGACATCGAGTCTAAGTTCTGCACAGATATTTGATATGGTGGCCATTCTGTGGAAGGTAACAAAAATCAAACTGTGAAAAAAAAGGCTCTGTGCTGTGTATCGATCCACAGCAGGAGCACTTTATACACAGCAAGGCTACTGTAAAAGTTGTAGACTTACAAATCAAAGCTGTTATGGAGTGAGTCGAGTCGGCATTGACCACACCCAAAAGGATGACAGCAAGACTTTGTAAGTGACTACAAACTGGTTTTAAAACAGGAGAGGTGATATGGGAATGTACACCTACTGTCCCTGTGGGAAAGGGAAAGTTGTAGCAACAAGTGAAAATGTACAAACACCAACTATCACCTGCACACTGTCGCCAATTTGTTAGGGGGTCTAAACCTCACTTTTAGGTTTTTGGCAATATTGGGAATGCAAGTAATCACAGACACATTGCATAAAAGTAATAAACAAGTTTATTACTACCAAAAGGATAAAATCACAGTTACCCTAAGCAGTTCTTACCAATATGAACCGGGAGCCAGTGCTAAGCGTTCCCTATACTTCAAGGTTTCTCTGTGTCTCCTGGGATCTCCGAGGTACAAGACTAGTGTATTACATTGTATACCTATGATAATTACTATGGTTACTGTAAGATAGAAACATTTCTAGTTACAGAGATGAGCCCTATTGGCTAAATTTGAGGTGGCTCCATGGTCCAAGATAACATTATACAGTTTTGTATAGTCATCAGTTTGTGAACAAAAGAGTTCTTATACAGAGTCTTACATAACTCAGTGTAATAGTACCAATCACTGAAAGGTGGCAATGCCGACTTACATGGCATAATTACTCCAAGGACACAGATGCCTTGGCATCTTACAAGTAAGAAATACACAGAAAATACATAGAAGAATATATGTATTAGCAAGCCAAGTGTATTACAATAATATGCATTCATTTCCTGACATCTACTCTTGTACGGTAGATGCCCTTAGCCCTATATGTTAGTATAACATATACCTAAGCGCTAGCTATCTATGGTGTACCTCTGAGGGTACCAATTAGGTTGCAGGGACCTCGTGTAACAGTGTGCTAATGAGAAACTGGACACTTAGTCACCTGACCATCCTGAGAAGATATAAGGTAGAGTCCAGGTGGGAGGGAGGTGGGTGGGGTAAAAGTTATTTGTCTCTGGTTAGAAGTCTCTGGGTGCTCCCAAACATGATTACCTGGCAGGATGGACCTTCCTAAGTGGTCAGGAGCAGTGAAAAACATGGCTTTCTGTGAGGATTGTGGTGGTTTGGAAGGTGGGGGTAGACTGCAGTGAGGATCCTAATGCTCTGAATCACAGGTGGGTGGCTTCTAGCAGTGCCTCTCAAATGGAGTCATGCCCATGGAGGGCAGTGGAAGCCTGAGGGACAGAGCAAGAGAAGCAGTGTTAAGCAGAGGGGAAAAAGCAAGAAGCAGACTTCACAGACAAAAGAGACTGGGTGGGCAAGTACAGCTTAACAGCAGGAGAGAGAGAGAGAGAGAAAAAAAGTGAGTATTAATTTACATAAAATTAAGCCAAGGAACAGGGTGGCCACAAGAAAGATCCCCAAGAGTGGCTCAGAGCAGAAAGGAAAATCAGAGGAAGCTAGGGAGAGCAAGAGGAAAGAAAAGCTGGATATTAGTGCTGTACGGAATGCAGAATTTAGCCGGTGGAATTAGTGTGGAATGACCATTCCACTGGCAGAATTTCTGACAAAATTTTACTTATTTGCCTTTGGAATTCCATCTGCTGAGATCTAGTCTGTGGAACAGTCATTTTTCATCAGAAAATGATTGTGCAACAATTTCCACAGAAAATATTGAGATCCACGGAATATTGATTTTCCTGCAGAAGACCATTCCTCGACTATTTTATGCTGTGGAATTCAGCCATTCCATTTCTGGTGGAATTCTGCAGAATTTCAGTTGAATTTTGAATATTCCGAGGAATTTTGTTCCACCAGAATTTGAAAATTTCGCACAGCACTACTGGATATAAATGTTATCAGGAGGTAGGAGACAGGAAAGCAGTATTTAGTTGTGTTAAAAGAAATCTTCAAGCTAAACTTAAAACTAAAACTTTCAGCAAACTTTCAGTAAACAATTTAACTATACTAAATTGGGACAGCTACTCTGTAAAAAAGCTGTTTTCAGAAATGAAAGAAATACATTGAGCAGAAAGGTATCAAAAGCACTATAAAATTAAACAGAAACTAGCTATAAGAGATATAAAATGTAGTAAGCTACAGGCTGGGGATTTCAGAGCAGCCCGTAACTCTACCCAAGTTCTTGGAGACATTGACCAATGAGTAGGCAGTTTGAAAAAGGCGGCAATATTTAAAAGTTCTTTGTCTCTGGGTAGAAGTCCCTGAGTGCTCCAAAACTTGATTACCTGGCAAGCTGGAGCTTCCAATGATCCATGTAGGTGGTCAGGAGAAGTGAAAAACATTTCTTTCTGTGAGGCTTGCTGCAGATTGAAAGGTGGGGGTAGACTGCAGGCAGCAGCCCACAGCTCCAAATCCTAGGTGGGCAGCTTCTAGCTATGCCGCTGGAGTGGAGTCATGCTCATGGAGGGCAGTGGAAGCCTGGCAGGCTGGACCTTCTGATGATCCATGTAGGTGGTCAGGTGGTAGGTGGTCAGGAGGAGTGAAAAACATGGCTTTCTGTGAATATTGGTGTAGGCCTATATTCAGAGTATTTGCACAATACAAGGCCATTTTGTGTGGTCCTCTTGTACTGAACAAATACTGCAGTCCCTCTTACACTGATACCCATGCCTGATTTCCCTGCACAATGTTCCTGGCATCTAGTGGTCCCTCCGCCCAACCACACCCATACGCAATATAACAGAACATTTATGCTGGTGTCCAGTGGTCCCTTCCCCACATGTATTCATTCCCAATGTCCACACACAATATCTCTGGTGTCTAGTGGTCCCTTCCCCCACCCACATCCATGCCCACTGTCCACACACAATATATCTGGTGTCTCACAGTCCCTCCTGCACCTACACCCATGCATAATGTAACAGAATATTTACCCTGGTGTCTAGTGGATCTCCTATCCAGTGTCCTGCCAAATAAATAAGATTGCCCCTTGTGCCCAGTAGTCCCACACCTGACCAATCCTTGTACTGGTGAAAGTCCACCCCAGCTTGACAACCTCCCCTAGAATAGCCAGCCCCCAACAACAGAGCTCTGGTCCTGTTCCTGAATGGTGATATCCTGAAACCTCCCCCAGCTGATGTCTTGTGAGTGTATATTGGCCTCCTCCCTCCCACAGCATTGGGAACCCAACCCCACCTTCATTCTTACCTCCATCTCAGTGCCACGTTGAAGCAATGACGAATGACACAGCTCTCCATACACCACCTTGGCCACCTGCTGTCTGACAAAAGCAGGGAGTGCACTCCTTATTTGACCTATAAATAAGCATCTGGCATCCTGCTTCTGTCAGAGAGCAGGCCGCCGAAGTGGTGTATGGATGGCTGTGCTGCTTGCCATCTCTTCACCACAGCACCAAGATTCAGGTAATGGTGACTGCAGGGAGAGAGTTCTTGGTGCTGCCAAAGTGATGGGGGCCATTAGACACCAACCAGACACAGACAGTGACTGGTGGGTTCAGAATATCACTGTTCAGGAATGGGACCAGAGCTGTGTTGTTTGGGGGGAGCATTTACAGCAGGCAGAAATAAGAACCTTACAAAAAGAATGAACAGAGTTAATTAATAGCAGATCAAAGGATAAAAAAACATTTTGGCAATTTATCATTTTCAGCACAATATTCTGCAGAGTTTGAAAAAATCAAGAAAGTATCAACATGAAATTGGAACATTTTGAGAAGATTTAACAATGAACATATAGCTTTTCAACAGAAGCCATGGATAACAGCCAGAAAAACAAAAACAATAAAGAATGAATTAATTAGAACTCAGCACTGGAGTGCACCACTGACACAGGAAACATGGTTAAACAGGAATGTTAAAGTTTTTATACCTTGAGGCAATTATATTCATTGCAACAGTGCTATCAAAAGCAAACAAATAGAAAGTACCCATCAAGACAGCACATTTCAAATTAGGGATTTTAAGACCTGCAACACAGATCATGTTATTTATTGCATCATCTGCACTTGTTCTTTATATTAGATAGGGGAAACTACAAGGGCCCTTAAAACCAGGATTACTGGACACAAGAGCAACATTAGAAGAGGAAATTAAAAGTCACCTTTGGCCAGACTTTTTGTGACACTAAGGGTCAGATATTCAAAATTTTGCCACGGGGCTAAATTAACACTGCTCGGCAGGCAAACTTAGCCTGGAGCACAAAGCAAGCTATATTAAAAAGGAATAGCCCAATGCAAACAGCTTCTGAATATAGCATTGGAATGAAGCTGAGTAAACTGGGCTGGGAGTGCAGGGCAAACTTGACCCAGGAATAAGACAGCTCTGAATATATCAACCAGGAGGTGCAAACCTCAACAGCAACACAGTGCACAGTGACATGAAGGTACGTAGAGGTGAACTATGTGGCCAATGCGTGTGCCAGCAAATGTGTGGACCCAGTGCATCTACAGGCAGCAGCACATGTGAAAGTACAGTGTTGAAAACTGTATAATAGCCCCCAATAGGGTTGTCAGAACCCTCTGAAGTCTGGGTTCTAGTTCTAGTCTAGAACTTTTGAAAAAGTTCTAGGGTTCTAATCATTTTTAGAACATTTTAGAACTCAAACCCTACTTTTTAATTGTGTTGCCAGGAATGAAGATAGTAATGAAATACATGTAAAGGAAAAACTGTTTAATATAAGGGGGAGAGAAATGATCATGTGTAACATTAATAGGAATACAACTAGGTTTATCTATGGTTTCTTCTGTTTGCTAAAGCCAGCAACTTAATATGTAACAGGCTCAACCACCCACCCAAATATTAAAAGTTTTCCTGCTGCAGCTGTATCATAGTTCCTTAGTGAAAGAAAGAGGCACATTAGCCATTTATGTAGTCAGTTATATATACTCATCGTCAAGAATTATTAGAAAAAATAACTATTACCTAATTTCAGCTATTTGTTGCTTTGTGTTTTAAATGAGTAAATCAAAGTTGCTATGTTTAAAAGAAAGCTTTTATAACAAAGTCAAGCCAAGGTACTGCAGCCACAGCACATGGAACTGTTGCAAAACATATTATGTCATAACGTAGTCAGTCACGGCATTTGAATAAAAAAAATATGCCAGTCATTTTTGCTGGCAAAAAATGCATGCAATTTTCTAAGATAATGCGTACATATACCAATATTCTTGTTGGCAAATTGAAGTAATACATACAACCTTCTAAGATTATGCATTTATCCAGCTGATACGTCAATAACATCTGTATTTCAGTCACATGAATAAAAAAGTAGTTTCCTCACCACATACTAACTTAAGGAACATTTAATGTAGCTGCAGCAGTTGGCATGTGATGTTTAAGGTACAGTGTCTGTCAACCCCATTATGTATCACATTATCACTAGTTGTAAAGCAAAAACACTTTATGATAGGTCACATTCTGTTAAAACTGCTGACGCAGATTTTCTTTTATTTCTGATTCCATTGTTCTTTTTTTTAAAAGGGACAGGACACTTGTGCTAGGTGGCAGCAGTTTGCAATGTATTTAATAATAAAAAAAATATATATATATATATATATATATATATATATATATATATAGTAGGTTCCACAGTGGGCAATCGGTGTAACACTTCCATACCATTGGTCTGTCATCATCTTTTTCCTCACCATCCCCAGCTGATCATGAATCTGTAAATGAAAGGACTAAAATAACACCCACCTTTCACCCCAGCACCCATTCCACTTTTCTTCCACCACCCTCATCTATGCAGTAGCACCCATACCACCCTTACACCCATGTGTTAAAACCAACCCACAACCCTCACCCCCTCAAGCATGTATTCCACCCTCTTCCCTCACCCAAATGTTTAAACTACCCCCACACATAGTCATGAACTACCATTCATGTCACCCTTCCCTGTCCCTCACCCATGTTAAAACCCACTTCCCCAACCATCACCCATGTACTAACAACTATGCCATGTTTCTTCCTCCTGCATCCATGTTAAAACCAACCCCCAACCCTCACCCATGCACTAGCATCTATGCCATCTTTCTCCCTCTTGCATCCACGTTAAACCAACCTCCAGCCCTTTTCCACCCTCCAGCACCCATTCTACCCTCCTCCCCCTCTCAAATGCTAAAACTACCACATGCTTACTGAAGAAAAATGAAACTTTTGCCTCCAAATGAGCCATACTTAACTGTTCCTTAATAAACAACACTTATGTTAAAAACTGTCTTTTCAATTGCTTTCTTCTTATGGACAACATTCTGTACAGTCCTCTTCATGGAACCAGTAATTTGAGAGTTGTTGCTAATATGCCATGGTCTGTGTACAACAGAATGTTAAACACAAGCTATTGTGGTATGAGACCTATGCTTGCAGAATATGTCCTCAACCATGATATAGGTAAAACTCCAGATGACTCTGTTTCCCGGAAGAGACTTGTAACAGTATGCTGCCCACAGAAACATAACAATACAAAATACTGTTTTTTCATATTTTTTTATTCAGTAAGTTAAGTTACATATGGATCATTTTGGTTTATGGCTAACATTTCTGTAATCGAAAAAGTAATAAACAACTACCAATTAGAACTCATTGTTTTGTCTTATTTAAAATTTAAAAATAAACTGCCCCCAGTCCCAGCCCATACTGATGCACCACAAAGTCACAGAAGGTAAATCCAAAAATACATGTTTGCACTTTACCTATAAATAATGTGATGCAGAAATGATTGACATGACAGTGTCCCTTTTATGCCAAATTTGGGCCTGTTCACACAGATGTTAAAATTGCCCTGTATATAAAACTTGTTGACTTTAGACCCTAGCTACAAAGCAGTTTGCCATGAAATGGTGAAAGTTTTGTGGGGTATATAGTCCAAGGTAGTAGATCGAGAAAAGAGAGAGACAACCAAAGTCATCACAGTCTGTAAAAGTTTCCTTTTTGGCACAGAGAGACTCTGTCTCACACAGTACTTACCAGCCACCACCATCTGAGTTGTCATCACCATCAACATCCACAACATCAATCACTTCAGGATCAGTTTGTATACTCTTGTAGGGATACGAAAATCTTGACTCATTAACTTTAATAAAAGTTAACGTTTGTACATTTTCTGGCAGCAACCTATTTTTGGTGTCTGTCACAGTATTGCCGCTGTACTAAACATGCATTCTTAAGAGACACTTGTTGCAGGATAACCAAGAAATTTACAGACTTCATCATACAGCTCTGTCCAAATCGACTTTTTTGATCTCCAGTATTCAAACGGGCATGCATCAATAGGAATAGGCAGTTTTTGCAGGTAACTGTCTACCATGATGGACAGAGACCGTTCAGAAGAGGAATCAGCATAAGCTGGTATGGCAGCAATTTGGGAAAGGTTTTGCCACAGATTTAGCTTGCTACTAAGGGCTGAAGAAGTGGCAGTTGTGGAACAACTACTGTTAACGTTTGGTGACTTTTCCAGTTCTTTATCCCTTTGTGAAGATGAACCTGCATGTTATGGTGAAGACAACCTGAGGGTACTGTGTGTGTCTGTGTTTGACTCCTGTGAGTGCTGCAGCTCATCTAGCAACACACATTTGTACTGCTCTATATCACCTGTTTTTGGAAGATGTATAGCCTTGAACCTGGGATCTAAGAGAGATTTGTAGATTTAGAGCACTAAGATGATGTGAAATTAGCATTATGAGTGGGATAACCTGACTCACAGATGCTCCTTCAGAAGACATGTCCCTTGTGGCTGTCTCAAAAGGAACTAGGATGCAGCACATTGTCTCCATTAATTTCCACTGCAGAACAGACAGCATAATGCCATCTCCAATAATATAACTGGAGAAATACTCATGTACAGTTTGTTTTTGCTCCAAGAGGCACTGCAGCATATAAAGCTTTGTGTTCCAATGAGTTGCTTTTAAAGCCTGATAAATGTTCAGCATTTCAACATAGGAAAAGTACCTTCAATGAGGAACATTGTAATGAGGCTCTGCTAGTTTCAAGAGCTCCCTAAAATCCTCATGATCTACCAAAGAGTATGGGAGAAGGGATCCAGCTAACAGTTCACCAATTCTGTGATTAAGATGAAGGGTCTTTGGATGATTTTTAGTAAAGGTATTCTTCCTTTCAAATGCCTGAGACAGTTAGCTGTTTACAACATGTCCCTGATGGTTTATTATACACCATGATTAGATGGGCAGATGGATGCTGGGATGGTGGACTAGGACTTATACATTCAGTGCCATCACTGGATGTGCAACTGGTACTAATGGTGCTGGCATTGGTGGTAACAGTGATCCTAGGGCTGGCAGTGGTTCTATCCACATCAAGTTCAGACAATTTAGTATCCATTTCAGATTCCTGATGCTTCTCATGTGCAGTCTGGAAGATGGAGGACATGAGTTTTGGACAATCAAGCAAAACTGAATGCTTTTTCAGATGGCGTTTAAGAGCTGTAGTGCCAAGGCATTACATAACTTTACCACGGCTTACACTCTGTTTACACAGGGAAAAAATTGCTCTGCATGGATCAGTTTTATTGACAGAGATATAATTCCACACCTCAGATGTGACAGATTTTGTTCAAGTGCTAGGAAGATAGCTATAGACTGTTTGCATCTGTTCACCTGTCCTAACAGAACCTGGGCCATGCTTCTTGGTGCTAGAAGAGTGGGCAGAAGACTATGATGGATTTTCATTGCTGGCCGACACAGAAGTGGTGGATTCAATGGGTATGTCCTTTTCATTGCCAACAGTGCTGGATGTATTTGCAAGTGCAATACCTGATTCATTGTCAGCAGACTTGCTCATTTCACTTTGTTGAGGAAGTAATGATACTTCGCAAGACACAACAGTGTTGGACTGAGACAAAGAGCTACTGTCTGCGTCTGAGTCAAAGAGGGACTCACTGTCACTTGCATTATCACTGCTAGTCACAGGGATTTTAACATGAACGGCATACCTTATGGTGCCTCTCCGTCTGACCCCAGCAGCTTCACAGGTTTTCTTAAAAAGTCCCCCTTTACCACACTTTGCTGTTGCTCTTTTGCTGTTTGTTGAATTTTTATCACATGAAACATTTTGGTTATTTCTGCTAGCACCAGGATTACCACTACCACTAACACCTGCTCCAACACCAGCACCAGATGCTTCATCTATGTTGGTGTCAGCCATAACAGTACCAGTATACTGCAGTGAACACACCCACACCCACACAATTCCTGTGTAAGAAAGCAATGTGATCTGTGGTCGCTGGCTACAACTCCAAAATTTTATTTTGGTTGTGTGACACTGTGATGCAGTGGACTGAAAGTAATGGAAGAATATGACTGTTTGCAACTAAAGGATCCCAGCTTCAAGGCTTACAGAATGATTGGGCTGCTGGGCAGAGGCATACACATAGCAGTCAAGGGGCACACAGAAGCAGGGTGATGGGCTGACCACAAGAGATGGAGTTACACACACAAACTGAAGAAAGAGATTTTTCTGTCTCTCCTCCCAACGGGGAAATATATTTTTAGACTTCTGTCATGTATTTAAGGATAATACCACCACACAACTGGCCACTGGGCTTCACACGAAAACACACACTGCATAAGGTACAGTGCAGTCAAGGGGTGCACAGCAGCAGGGTGATGGGTTGACCACAAGAGACCGAGTTTCATGAACAACCCAAGGAAAGAGATTTTTCTGTCTCTCCTCCCAACAGGGAAATATATTTTTAGGCTTCTGTCATGTATTTAAGGATAATACCACCACACAACTGGCCACTGGGCTTCATACGGTAACACACACTGGGTAAGGTACAGTGCAGTCAGGGGGCCCACAGCAGCAGGGTGATGGGCTGACCACAAGAGGCAGAGTTATACACACTAACCGAAGAAAGAGATGCCACCACAAAACTGCCCTCTGGGCTTCACATGGTAACACACACTGGGTAATAGCCAGGTAAGTGCAGCCAAATGGCACAGATAGCAGCAGGGTGACTTGCTGGCCACCTCACAGAAGATGCAATGGAGATTTTTTTAGGGAGAAAGGTTACTGAGCCCTTCCCCTTCCCCAGCACAATCCTGGCTGAGAGAACCCTGTCTTCCTTCCAGACAATTTTTAGGTGGGACAGGGACCAAATTATTTTTTCCTTTTTGTGGGCTTAGAACATCAAGCTTCACACAATCAGTAAATAGTTTTAATTTAACCTCTTTTTTCCCAAAATAAAACACCCCTCCACCAGCCAGGGAGCTCTCCCAAGAGTGCCAAGGTCCACGAGTCACAATTGTGATTTGCAAAGAAAATGTGTTTAATTCAGCAAGCAACTTGAGGTATGTGTGATTGAGCACTAGCACACAGGCAGTCTCCAGGCTGCAGTCTGCAAGTTAACTAATTGCCAACCCTGAGTCCTCCTGACAGTACTGTGTCCCAACCGTTTAGCTCCTTTCTCGGTTCCCGCCCTAGTTTCTTTCCTCAATTCCAGATCCTGAGATTCCTGACTCCTCCCTTCCTTTTCCTCACCTGCCCATTAATTTTTTTGTTTAATTTTCAGGCACATACACACTTGTACAGGACCAGGTTTAATAACAAAAACAGTCGCTCGTGTCATCACACGCACAACTGAACTGAGCGCACACAGATGCTGCGGCTCCTCCTTCTCCACTACAAAACTGAATGGCAATGGAGCCACAGCTGTGCAGATGACTTCAGCAGGATCCCTTGACTTGTGAGATTGACTCAAGTCACACTACCACCACTACCTGATTGCATAGCAGATGGTCAGGTGGTACAGTTACACTAGCATGACAAACCGACAACAGCTGCCCCCAACAATAACACTGATGGAAGGGGGAGCAAACTGAGCTGCATTATTCAGTTGGTGCCAAAATCGGGAACAATGGGAATGGGAGGGATGCAAAGCAAAAGCACTCAGAAGTGAGAAGATTCATGGATGATTCGAACACTTTTGCGAACCCTGCAGTGTTCAAGTTCTAAATAAGAACTCCGACACCAGGGTTCGAGGAGGGTTCAAATCTTTCTCAAACTTGTTCTGACAACACTAGTCCCCGAACTGTTTGCGTAGTGCTGACACTTTTGAGCGGACATGACTAAACCTTTAGACCAGTGCAAACACATTTGCCTGGTGCTAAACTTTGCCATATTCAAAAGTGACTTGCAAAGGAGCCTATTTAGGTAGTCTCTGGGCAAACATCCAGATTAACATCTCATTATGCCCTGATTTGCATGCAGTTTGCCTTGCGTTACTGCAGGGTCACACATCTCCATCTGTAGGTCAGTCTGGAAGTACAGGGGCTGGCCCGGTCTCACCACAGCTCCACCTGTAGGTCAGTCAGGCAGTGCATGATGATAGCTGTAGGCTACATGTAAACAGTACAGCATAACATAGAATATTGTACCCCAGGGGACAACACAGCATAGGCACAGATGGTGGTGGTGGTGCTGCATGCAACTGTCACTCTGTAGGTCATGCTACAGTACACAGCAGACACAACAGTAGCAAGGAGGTCAGTAGTGTGTGGACACAGCACTGCCTATGGTGTGTAGGGCAGTGCTGATGACAGCACTATACACAGTGACAGGCTCAAATGCTGGTGTTGACTGACAGTGGACATTACAGTTACGCTGTTGAGTGATCTACAGATGCTGCACCTCTGGCATGGGATGCTCACAGTGACATATACATGTCTGGCTTTGTGTGTTGTGGCAGTTGTACAGCTGTGCAGTATGTGGCCGGGGGGGGCATATATTATCAGAAAGGCACACTGGTGTTGGGGTATTCCCAATACTGGCCCATGTGCACTGCGTGATGTGTCCCAGCCTTGTGGCCAGGTCTGGCCTGTGGTACAGTCTGGCTACCTGTACACTGTCCCCTCAAAATCCTCCATGCCCACAGTGCTGCATGTGTGTGCTGGCATCTGTTGGTGTCCACAGAAGAGTGGTCCACAAGTGTGTGCTGTCTGGCCACACTGTCATGCTGTCCACTGGTGGCAGGGTCATCCCTTACTGCCTGGCATGTCTGGGACTGGTGGCAGATGATGACATCATTGTAATGCCATCACTGAGCAGCATGTTTCCTCTATGTCTGGCTTTGTCTATGTGTCATATTTAATTGTTAGGGTCGCGCAAAGCCGCACAAAAGCTGCACAAACACCGCACAAAGCTAAAATGTTGCACAAAGCTGATTGCCCAGGGTTAAGACTACCTTTTCCTGGGCCGCATTGTGCACTATGCCAAGTGTTATGCTAAGTCACGCAAAACCATTTTGCGCAGCGCTAGTCACTGAATATAGCATTGTGCCTGTATTCATGTACACACACCCTCAGTTTGCCCCTTGCATAGATTATGATTTTGCCCAGCGTTAATGCAGTTTGCACACGCTATTTGGCCTTTTGAATATAGCACACCTGCGCTAATCCCACACTAAACCTGTGCAAACAGTTTGTGCTCAGTGCAAAGTTTTGAATATCTGGCCCATAATCATCGAATTTCGAGTCTGAAGTTTTTTGGGATTGAGAAAGTACAAAAACCAGAAGGAGGAGGGAGCTGGGACATGAAACTCTTGCAATGTGAAGCATGGTGGATCTACACCCTAAGGACGAAGCTTAGAAGATACGCCTTAAATGGAAATTTGGTTTGGACTTCATTTCGATAATTGTACTGCCGTACTTCTGATGGATTATGGACACTCTTGAATGGACTTCAATGTTTTGTAATTTTGGTTTGGATCTTTATAAGTTTTCCAATATTATTATGTTTCACAATACAGGACATGATAATCTCATAACACTATGTAAGTTTCATTTATCTCTCTTATGTTGAAAACTCTTCAGCTTTTGTAACATTAACATTAGTTAATCTTCCACCGATTCCAATAAGGATTATATACAGTGGTTACTTTTTAAAGTTTTCCTTCCCCTTGTACATTGTTTTTCTTTGGTAAAGCAGAACATTCTGCTTCAAGTCCCACCAGAACCACTTTTCTAAGTAAGAGAGGCAATGTACATATAAAAAAATTAGTGCAAACTTGATTTAGCATTTCACTGTACTTTTGTGCTGCTTAACCAGAGATAACTGACTACATATTGAGAATGTTATACTCCTCTATGGAGTTTTTTGCCAACAGAGCATTTAGTTTTTGAAGGGGGACTGACACAATGTTAGAAACATCAGTCTCTTTAAAGACTGGTCTGCAAAGCATGTCACGGTAGTGACGTCACTATGTCCTTCACCTGGGATGAAATTTAACCAGCCCAACTCCTTCTTTCCCACCTCTTCCTGAACAAGAAGAGTATTGACATTTCAGGTAATGGCGGCAGTATTTAGAAAATTTAAAAGTTAAAATATTTTGGTTTAGTGCGGAGGCACGAAGTGCTAATTGCAAGTAATTTCACTGGTCTGCATGCCATGTTATAGATTGGATCTTAGTCCCAAGAGGGAATTGGCTGGAATATTAGGATAAGCTACATTTGGAAACCTTTTAGACAAACAAGCAAGCCATATTTAAGGGCTTTGTGCAGGAAATGGGGCATGTAATATGAAAAGAAAGACAATATAAAACATAAGGTCACTCACAATACCTATGTCCCCCTTTTTTGTTATGCAGATAATTATGACATTTGAGGTTGACTATCCAAGATTTACCAAGCGACTGGGCAGATTTATTTAAAGGTATTAGGAGTTTATTCTCCCTTTTCTAAACACTTTCCTGGTGAATTTATTTAAAATCTGAAGTATAGCACTTATAATTGTAAAATCTTTTTTTCTTTATTCACCAAGGCCAAACCGAAACTGAAGTTAAAGGGCCAGATATTCAAAAGTCTGCTCTGAAGCCAACTTAGCACTGCCCGGCTGGCAAAGTTAGCCTGGAGCACAAAGCAAGCTATATTCAAAAGGAATAGCCCAGGGCAAACAGCCTCTGAATATAGCATGGGAATGAGGCTGGGCAAACTGGGCTGGGAGTGCAGGGCAAACTTAGCCCTGTAATAAGACAGCTCTGAATATAGCAACCAGGAAGTGCAGACCACAACATCAACACAGTGCACAGCGACATACAGGTAGCTAGAGGTGACCTATGTGGTCAATGTGTGTGCCAGCAAATGCATGGACCCAGTACAGCTGCAGGGAGCAGCCTGTGGGAAAGTAGAGTGTGCAAAACTGTATAATATTCCCCGAACTGTTAGCACGGAGCTGACTCGTTTGCACGGGATTAGAGTGGAGCTAAGCTGTTTGCCCAATGCAAATATGTTTGCCCGGTGCTAAGCTTTGCCATATTCAAAAGGGACATGCAAATAAGCCTACTTAGGTAGTCTCTGGGCAAACATCCAGATTAGCATCTCATTATGCCCTGATTTGCACGCAGTTTGCCTAGCATTACTGCAGGGTCTCACAGAGTCACCTGTAGGTCAGTCTGGAAGTACAGGGGATGGCCAGGTCTGACCGCAGCTCCACCTGCAGGTCAGTCTGGCAGTGCACGATGATAGCTGCAGGTCACATGTAATCAGTACAGCATAGCATAGCATAGCATATTGTGCCCCAGGGGACAAGACAGCATAGGCACAGGTGGTGGTGGTGCTGCATGCAACTGTTACGCTGTAGGGAATGCTACAGTGAACAGCAGACACTACAGTAGCAATGGGACCAGTAGTGTGAGGGACACAGTACTGCCTATGGTGTGCAGGGCAATGATGCTGTCTGCACTGTACTCAGTGACAGGCCCATTGTGCAGGTATTTACTGACTGTGGACATTACTGTTATGCTGTTGTGTGATACACAGATGCTGCACCTGCAGCACGGGATGTACACAGTGACATATACATAGCCGTCTGTGTGTGCTGTGGCATCTGTACAGTTGTGCTGTATGTGGAGGGAGGGGCACATAGGATCCGATAGACACACAAGCAGTGGGGTATCCCCACTACTGGTCCATATGCACTGTGTGTTGTGTCCCAGTCTTGTGGCTACACCTGGGCAGTGGTGAGGTCTGGCCACCCGTACACCCTCCCCTCAATGGCCACCATGCCTACAGTGCTGCCTGTGTGTGCTGGCATTTATTGGGAACCACAGACGTATGGTCTGCAGGTGTGTGCAGTATGGACACACTACCATGTTGTCCTCTGTGGGCCCGATCACCCCTTATTGCCTGTGCATGGCTGGGACCTGTGGAAGCAGTTGGCATCATGGTGGTGCCATCAGTGAGCAGCATGTGTCCTCCATGTCTGGCAGTTTCTAAGTGTCATACTCATATGTTAGGGTCTCACAAGCTGCACTAATGCCACGCTAACTTGGCACAAAACAACATCGCGCAAAGTTGTTTGCCCAGGGTTAAGACTAGCTTTTCCTGGGCTGTAATTTGTACTGTGCTATGGGTCACACTAAGTCATGCTAAACACCTTAGTGTGGCGCAAGTCGCTGAATATCTCATTGCACATGTTTTCATGTTCACTTTGCCCCTTGTATATAATTACAGTTTGCCTGGTGCTAATGCAGTTTACGTGCGCTATTTGACCTTTTGAAAACAGCAGACCCATGCTAATCCTGCACTAAGCCAGCGCAAATGTTTTTTGCCCAGCGCAAAGCTTTGAATATCTGGCCCAACAGGTATAATTACAGGATTTTGTACTCTGAAAAATTTCAGGTGTGTTCCTCCTGAATTAATTCATTTATTCAATTATTTATTCTATGTTGCATTATGCATTATTTATTACTGTTCCCTATTAACAATATAATACTAATTATGTTTCAAATACAGCACTTGTATTTGGTCTGAAGAAGGGATAGGCTAGTCCTGAAAACATTTACCATTTGAAAGAATAAATTGAAATAATAAGTGGCTAGATATTGTTTACTTATATCAAGATGGATTTTGTTTTACAAATACAAGAATTGAAAAAGTGTATAAAGAATTATAGTATTTCAAGTAAAAAAGAAACAATATTTTTTATGGGTTGAAAGTCTCCTTAATTCATTTGCACACTTACCCATGCAAACAAGCCCATAATAGACATGAAAATTGACCATTAATGCCTTGCATGTTCAGTAACCTCATTTGCATGGGTCACTTTGAATATTGCAAATTGCATCTTGGCACACTTCATTGTGGTGGCGTACTTCAGGAGCCATGGCAGGGCAGTGCTAAATGGCTTACAAGTCGTAAGAGGGAGGTAATAATCCCTCTGTACAAGACATTGGTTAGGCCCCATCTGGAGTACTGCGTGCAGTATTGGAGGCCACACCTTCACAAGGACATTAATCAAATTGAGGCAGTCCAGAGAAGGGCAACCAAAATGGTGCAGGGACTGCATCAGAAGACATATGAGGACAGATTAACGGAGCTCAATATGTATACCCTTGAGCAAAGGAGGAGAGGTGATATGATCGAGACATTTAAACACCTCAAGGGCATAAACAAGGTGAAAGAGTCTAACATGTTTAAATATAAGAAAAATAGCAGGACAAGAGGACACAGCATGAGATTAGAGGGAGGCCATTAAAGGGAATGTGAGGAAATTCTTTTTCACAGAAAGGGTGGTAGATGCATGGAATAGCTTACCACAAGAAGTGGTGGCTATGAATACAGTGCAGGGCTTCAAACAGGCATGGGATAGGCATAAGGGAGCAATACAAATGACTATGAATAGATAGGTCGCTGACAGAGCAAAGGCCGATGGCACATTTATAAGGTAGAAAAAGAAATGGGCAGACTGGATGGGCCTTGCGGTGCTTATCTGCAGTCAACTTCTATGTTTCTATGTTTCTATGTTAGCACTGGGCCAATATGGCCCTGTATTCAGCTGAATAGTACCAGTGCTCTGTTCAACTGAATATAGCATATTCAGGCTGCAGGGCTATTGCAAAGCAGAGTGCAAATACTTGTACTCCACTTTGGGCAAGTTTGAATATCGGGCCCCTTGACTTTATTTGACTTTGTCATTGTTAGTGTACATATTGTAGCCACAACCAAAAAAAAATCACAATATTTTTTTCAGTAGGTGCGATTGAAAACTTGTCTTTGTCTTCTGTAGTACAATCCTGTTAGACTCAATGGACCATTGGTTTCTTTCTGCCACCAGAGTATATTTTTCTATGTATAGGAAAAAATCTAGAACACTGACAATATCCAGTGGCCATTCTGTTACCCCTCTTGACACCCCCATTGTTTTCTTCACAGGGCATGCAACTCATATGTAGTGTTGTGCAAAACTGGAATATTTTGCAGAGCAAAATATTTCACGTAATTAATGCATTACGCAAAATATTTTGTTTGGTGAAATGCAAAATTTTACCCTCGGTTATGAGTGAAATTTCACCCCCAAGTTGGCAAGTTTTCATCTGCGGGTGAAATTTCATCACTGCTGGTGGAATTACGCCACTCGTGGGTGAAATTTCACCTCCTGCAGGTGAAATTTTGCCATCTGGACTAGAGGGCATGGGATGAAGTTGGAGGGAGGACGATTCAGAGGAAACGTGAGGAAGAATTTCTTCACAGAACGGGTGGTGGACAAGTGGAACACCCTGCCAGAGGAAGTGGTGGGGGCTGAAACAATCACGGGATTTAAGAATGCATGGGATAGACATAAAGGAATTCTGGAGGTCAGGGGTAAGGGGCAACAGACTTCCTGGAAAACATAAACTGAACTTACAAACTTAAATGGGCAGACTGGGTGGGCCATAGGCCCTTATCTGCTGACACTGTCTATGTATCTATGTATGTATCTATGCTGGACTGGTGGACTGCTGAAATTGCTGGTGAAAAAGCGAGATTTCACCGTAGTTATGCAAAACATTTCGTTCGGCAAAATTGATGATTTCTCCACTATTTTGCTGGCAAAATTTAATTTCACTGCATCCCTACTCATATGTTGACACTATTCAATTTAATTAAAAAAACAAGTTATTAAAATAATAGTGGTCACTGATGTCTTATTAGACCCTCCTCCCTTTCTGAAACTGGATGCTGAATTCCAGGATTGGAGCCAAATCTTGATGTGGCCACCTGGAGCTCAGTGGAATGGTTGTGTTCTCCACTGTCAAACACTATGATACCAATCCAGGTGTCAGATCCTTTTTTAGATTAAAAAAGAAGATGTGGCCTTTGGGAGCGAACCTTGCTGGCACACTTCTCTTCCCTGTTTGTCACTTGGAGACCAGCCCTGATACCACAGAAACCCAACAAACTGGCAGATGTTTCAAATCCTCACTCACTAGCGCAGCCAGCTTCCATCCTAATAAGTGACAGCCAGGATTGATGAAATATAGTGGTGTCAGCCAGGATGTAATGCAGTACCTTGCAGTATTTACTGCAGAGTGCTGCAGTATGCTGCATTAAACTGTGCAGTTCAGTGGCAAAGCAGCCCTTTTGTCATGCTGTATTTTGTGACTTGTCATTTACTACAAAGCACGACATTGGATTCAGGCTGGCTCCACTGTACATGGTTTCTGCTTGTGTTTCATCAATCCCAGTTTGCAATAAAAATAGTAAACTGGGATTTATGAAATACACAACTCTGGTAAGGAATGGTTTAGATAGCATCTATCTGTGAAGGTCAGTGGAGGGTTTGTACCAGCCACAGCTGGGGTGGGGAGATTAGTTATAGTGGGGAGTTTCCTCTAAACACTGAGGATTCTTGGCCATGGAACAGGGTGTGGGAGAGTTGTGCCAAGTAATGACAGGGATTCCTCAGTAAGGGACAGGGTGTGGAACAGAGTGCCACTGAATATCACTAGTACTTGGACATGTAGCATTGTGGTCTGAGGCAGAGTGAGGGGTCCCATCATTCATGAATTGCTCACAGGGCCATAAACCCTGTCAAGACCAACCCCTACTTCTTACTACTGAAGTTATAATATCTGACATTAACTTCCTTCACAAATCTGTCAAGGCTTGCAAGCTATCCAGGATTTCACATCCCATTACTGACAGTGAAAGTCTATTTCACAGCCCTGCACCTCTCTGACTGTTCCACAGCCCCAACACTCTATAAATATTCTATAACTTACCACTCTGTCAATCTTCAATAAACATTCTTGTCTCTGACTGTTCAAAAAAACTACTTCTTACATAGAAACATAGATTTTGACTGCAGATAAGGACCGCTTGGCCCACCCAGTCTGCCCATTTCCCTACCTAATGGATAAGCTGCAGATCCTAGTTAACCAGCAGCCTACTTCTTCCTACCCCACCCCCTAGAATTGCCTTATGACTGTCCCATGCATGCTTGAATTCCACCACTGTTTTTGACTCCACAACCTCCTCCGGAAGGCCATCCCATGCATCCACAACCCTTGACTGTTTCATAGCCTTACTCCTCAAACTGTTCCACAACCCCAACACTATATGACTATTCTAAAACTTTTCAACTCTATCCATGTTCCATAAGCCTTCTCTCTGACTGTGCCATAAACCTATCTTTTTTTTACTGTTCCACAACCTCATCTATGAAGTAAGCAATAATACCTGACGGGGTGGGCATTATTAGGAAATACCGGACCCCCCAGGGCGTAATGAGTCCCGACGCCGCAGGCAGAGGGCCTTATAGCCCCTGGAAGGTCCATTATTTCCCAATAATGCCCACCCTGAAGGGTATTATTGCACTTAGAAAATGGCTATATTCGTAAGTTTTAATAAAATGCTAAAAGAAGAGAGAAAATGGGCAGAAAAAATGAATAGAATTAGTAGACAAAAACATTACTGATAAAATAGTTCATATTTTTTTAAGGTTGTTCTAGATGCTGTTTCTCCTCCCTACAACGGCCATTCTGATCAATTTTCTGCCCCCCTCCCAACACACACACACACACACACACACACACACACACATCCACATCCACCTAGCAGACTCTCAGCATTCTTTTTAAGTTCTGCCCCATTTTTCCACTTTCTTAAGTGCAAGTTACCTGCATGTTGTCAGCTTGTGGAGATGCTAGTCAGTTCGGGAGCAGCATAAAACAACAGTCAGTGTGGATACTATTACCAATACCGAGTTCAGTGATCAAATTCTTTTAAAAAACTGAGGGCTACTTTATATAAAATTTGCATTTGAATAACTGAAACTGGGACTCCACGCATGCGCACTGGATGCGCATACGCAGAATTTCTGTTTTAGTTTTTCAAATGCAAATTATATATAAAGTAGCCCTTGTTTTTTTTAAGGAAATTGTGAGCATCTCCATATGCAAGTCCACGTTATTTACTGTCCTTGCGATGTTGAGGACATGTAGGGGACAGCAGACTGCGGTATTTCAGTTGGGACAAGTAAATGTCATTTTTTGCAAGAAAGTGAAATTAAAAAGGCACGCTATGGACTTTTAACCATATAGGGACAAAATGTGACTACAGATTTGTATTACAGGCACATAAATACGAGGGTGTTTAAACAGAAGGGAAAGCTAACAGTGACACTTTAATATTTTGAAATGGGCAGAGCGCTCACACATAAACTCATGGACACAGAAGTGAATGGGATCCTTCTCTTGTACTGTTTTCGGTGGAAACTGTATGCAGTGCCTTTTTATTAAGAGGCAGCTGTACTAAGAAGTGCAGCGTGGACGAGTGTTGAGCTGGGGGTGAAGACCAGTAGCTTTCGCTAAGCGAAGAAAAACATGGCGGGGATTTCAGATTTCACCGGGTGCTTTCAGCCAATGATAAAACAGGCTGGCACCACAGGAAAATGCTACTCGGTGAAGTGGCACTTGGGCTGGCTTTTATTTTTAGCTGGGCATGTATTGAAAAATAAATGCCCAGCTTGGATCCAGTCTCAGCCAATCAGCTTTAAGATTTGATTCTTGCCATTTTCTAATATTCTATAACTCTACCATTCTCTCAGTATTTCATGAACCTTCTTCTCTCTGACTGTGCCATAAACTTACTTCTTGGGAATGTCCCATAACCCTATCACTCTCTGACTGTGCTACATACCCAACAGTCTATCACTCTTCTATAATGCTACCCTCTATCAATGTTCTGCAACCCTTCTGCTCTATGGTAGTTCCAAAACTCTGCTTCCATTTCCAGTTCCATAATGATACCACTCTATGAGAGCAAAATGCCTCCTAGGACCTAAATGGTTCAGGTTTTAGTTGCTTTCTGCATCTTCTGGTTTACATGCTTCCATTTATAAGTTCAGTGCTCAGATTTATAGCAGTTTTCCATGTTTAATCAGTTCATATAAATGAATCCAATCTTCCTGAACCTTCTATTTTTAAGAATGAATGAACACCACCATAATGTCCAGGCTTTGTGGCCCCATCCAATCCTTTATTTCATTTGTTTGCCCTTTTTATGAAATTTCTGCACTAGTTATGTATTTCTTTCAAGGTGTGCCTCATTTCACACTGGGAGTGATGAATTAATAAAGAAAAATGATATCCTGCCATATGTTAATTCTTACTTATAAAGAGGTCTGGGTAAAGTCCCTCTGCTGTGTTTTCTGTAATCTTCACCACAAATCATCATCTTCAGGAGGCAGGCACTTTACAAGCCAAGTAAGCTATAGTAGATATCCTATGTGGAGAAAAAGTTAGACTTAACTCCCACCCTTGTACCACTCTGTCAGCAATGTTCCTCCCCCAGTGGTCCCTGTTGTATTACAAAAATGTCTCCTTCCCCACCCAACTTATCAACCACACTCCCACCTTTCAGCACCATACTTCCAGTAACATTTTTAGTACAACTTCATCCCACTCTGGTAGTAGAAAATACCCCCTTTCACCAACTCAGAAGAACATAATAATTGCCAAGGCTATGACTGTGGTTCAATGGGTGGAGCAACAATGTCAGTCCCCCATCAGGCCTTAAAAGGCTACTTCTCCAAGACTGTTCCAGAATTCATTTCTTCATTGCAGCTGGAGGCACCGCCTGTCTGACTTCCTCTCCCCTTTCTTCATGTCATATCATGCTTTTCATTTGTTCATTTGTGGTCACCTCCGGCCATCGCCTCCCATCTGCCTCCTCATTCGCTGGTTGCTCTATCTCCCCTCTTGTTCAGCCATGTCCATCATTCTTCCTTGTGACTGGTGAGGAGAAGTTGTGGACTACACAATGCACCATGCGGGTGCAAGTGGTCCGATGGACCAGGTGGCTGCTAAGTTCCGGGCGGTGAGCCTTGCATCCATCTGGTGGTGCTTCTCTTCATTCAGGTGCTTTCCCCCACCTGTTCCTCATTTTCTTACATCCCTATATTAGTTCCTCTGCCCTCCCAATCTGGACCATGCTGCCCGCTGTGAGCATGCTTTCCTCCAGCTCCTCCTAGCTCCTCCCACTCCTAGCCTCTCATCGTTTCTCCAGCCCTCCACCCAGGCAGCACTCCACTTTTCTGCCTCCCCTTC
This sequence comes from Neoceratodus forsteri, assembly GCA_016271365.2. Lineage (NCBI taxonomy): Eukaryota > Metazoa > Chordata > Ceratodontiformes > Ceratodontidae > Neoceratodus > Neoceratodus forsteri. The sequence goes on from CM057458.1 coordinate 1,094,314,305, forward strand.
CATTCTCCACAATGCTGCCTTCCTTGTGTGGGTTTGTACCTTGGGCTTTATTTTCCTTTCAAGACCTCATCTTGCTTTGCCTCATTTCTCATTTTAGAGTCACCACTCTTTCACCTGCATTCTGTACCCTATCTCAACTCCAGCTTTTCCAGCAGCCTGCACTGCTCCTTGCAGCTTCTGCCCCTTGGAGCTTTCTCACCTTCACCTTTGGTCTCTGACCATACTTTCTTTATTCCAGGATCTGGCAACATTCAACCTCTGCAGAACCATATCTTATCAGGGCTGTCTACTCCTTTAGACTCCACTTGTTGCTGCCCTCTATATGTCTATTTGGGGTGCTTCTTCATTGCTCATCCTTGACTTTTCCTCCTCCGACGAATTTCCCTGCCTTCCTGGATGCCCATATTCGGTTACTTTGAGCCATTTCATGGATGTTCTCTTTGTTGCCTTGTCTTGTTTCTATACAACCACAGGGGGCTCAGGTTCCTGTAGCATCCACTGTGCTGTCTGCCTTCCTGGCTTCCACTCTCTCAATTTCCACCACTCTCGCAATCTGTGCCACTGGGCAGTGGACTTTGCCCCACCATTCTCATCTCTGACTTGTGCTCTTTGCCTCTTCTCCTTCCTCATCCTGTGCTGAATTTCATGGGGATCAGATCTGACAGCATTTTCAAATGTTTCAGACAAGGATGTGTGACATCCATGCAGATAGACATCCTAAATGGTGATCTTACTTCTGGATGCAAAAGCCACAACTTACATGTAAAAATGATGCATGAATCAGAATTTTTTACACATGCAGCATTTTTTACCAGAAATTATGTAAACTGTCACAAATGCACTGTGATCCTTGAAAAAATGCATCACACATCCCTACCCATTTGTTGGGACACAGCACATGAGCAAAATAGAAACACAAATGTTGCATCTTTACTTTTAAAAATGCCAGATTCTGAGTCCAACCCAAGTCCAACTGATAAACCATGGTTTGGTGTGGATGTTTTGTTTAATTGTTTAACTTACTAAATTATTACCGCAAGCTTACATTGTCTCTCTTAAGCTTTGTGTTATAACTCAAGTGCATTTCTTGTAGTATGTCTCACTGCACACAAAAGTCAGGCTGTGGAGAATTAATCAATAGTGTTGCTCTCACTAACACAGTCACAGAAGATGTCTCATGCAGTTTGGGATCAGTGACAGAGGACAGGCAAATTCTCATTAACTACAGTACTTTCAGTACATACAGAGGTCTGCTGTGACTGTGTAGGTGAGGGAGAAGGTGAAGTATCAAAGGAAAAGAATCACTAAAAATAAATCCTCCATTGTTTAGCATATTTTCATTTTAATTTATTTAAAAAACAGGATAAAAGAGGGATTACAAATCAACCACTGAACCCAAGATCATTTGCCATGGTGTCCTGAGTTTACATCTATTAAAATATTCAGTATCAATACACATCAGGACAATGTGTATGTACTCAGAAACACTGCAGGCAATGCACTTCTCAGTATCTCTCAAAGCTGAAGGGAGACAATGTAAACATGTGGTAATTCAGAAAGCTAAAGAATAAAACAATAACATCCATACCAAAATATGGATTATCAGCTGGACCTTGGTTGGACTCTAAATCTGAGGCTTATGAAGTTCATTGGGTCTCAATCTAAACAAATATTTAAACTGTTAAATACTTTAGTAATAGCACCTTTGTAATATTTCATAGCCTGCTGTTTATTGGGGGCTGTTGAATGTAATGGGGTAATTTGTTTTATTATTCAAACTCTAAAAATCCTTCCCCATTTGTCCTTTCCTCTCTCAGAGAGCTAACTAAAAACAAAACATCATGCTAACTCCGAAATAATTGTCTCTTAGATGAGAAAATCAGAAAATATGTAGTGATCCGGTACAATGTAAAATAGGCATTGAATGCACAATGTGTATCAGAATATTTTGCAAAAAAAAAGATGCTTGGCAACAATGAGGAATAATTATACTGCACTATATTTCAGGGTACCGTATTGACTCAGGATAGTGCTACAAAGTGCAATGGGCTCCGCCAACTGTCCCTGTACCAGTAACCCTCACGAGTCTTGGTGGCTGGGACTGATGGTACCACAGCTGTCCCCATGTATCCACAGCAAGGATTCAGTCCCCTCCTGTCACAAAACCATGCTGTTGACATGACCTCCAAAGTCCTAGAATAAGAACAGAACATGTGTCACATTCATACCCCTGCAGGCATCTTCATTATACTGTGCATGTACAGTGCTCTAATGTCACAGCCATGATAGCAAAATGTAATAAATATCACTAAAAGATCTCTACTAATGTGCGACAGGTTAATAAGCTAGATTTGCTGTTGATCAAATAACCATATGACCAAGACATAAGCTTGTTAAGTTTAAGAATTCTAAGTAAATGGGAATTGAAGAGTTTAGGTGCACACCTAGTGGCCTGAACTATGGATCAAAGCTTATTTAATTTCACATTTTTGAGACTGATACAGTCAGGGGAGATTGAGGAAAATCCTAGACCAGAAGACTTCCCACAAATGCTTAATTGGTTTAATAACCAGAGTCTAAAAATATTACACTTAAACATCTGCATTCTCCCTTCAAAACAACACAAACTTGAAGCTCTGGCTTGTACCTATGACCCAAATATCTTCATGATCTCTGAGTCATGGATGAAACCAAAGATACATGACAATTTGGTACAGGTAGTCAGATACAACACAATTAGAAAGGACAGAACAACAGAAAAAAGGGAAGGTCTAGTAATTTATTTCAGGGAGCATATGACAGTTAATGAATTAGTAACATCAGAACTAAGTACAGGATGTGACTATCTTTTGGTTGAACTGGTACTTGGCAACACAGAAAAGTTGTTGCTAAGTTGCATATATAATCCACCCAAATCAAAATTACAAGGCATGGAGGAACTAATAAATTTACTGGAGGATTACAAGAACAAGAAAATAGTACTGCTGGGAGACTTGAACTTAAACTGGTTAGGAAATTAAAACAGCAAATACAACAAATTGGTAAAAAAAGTCCACCTAAAGCAATTAATAAGTGAAGGGAAAAGACCTAAGTGTAATACAAAAACCCTAACATTGTTGGACTGGCTGCTGGTTAACAATGAAATTAATAACAAGGCCATAGGAACACTATCAAACACAATAAGTGATCATTTTCCTATATTTTACATCTGGAGCAATACAAGGAACAAAGGCAAGAGTAGGCTAATTGAAACCAGAGCCCTCATTGTAGAAAAACTACCCTACATAAAAAATGGCATAGCAGATATTAACTGGAACGTGCTGAATGATGTAGATGATGTTAATACTAAGGTTGAACTTTTTTTAAATCAACTAAAAATAATGGACAACAGAGCTCTGTTAAAGAACAAAAGAGTAAGAGGTGCAAGAAACAAATGGATACACGGCACATTATTAAAATTAATTAAGGAAAGCGAAACTGCCTGACAATTAAGGTTGTCAGAACCCACTGAAGTGCTTGGTTCTGGTTCTGGTCTAGAACTCTGAAAATAGTTCTAGAGTTCTACTCTTCTTCAGAACTCAAACTCATTTGTGTATATGACTTGAGAGAAAGAACAGATAAAGATACTGAGAGGAGAAGAAAACATAAATAAAAGTCTTGCTCTCTCAACACAGCAACAATATGGGTTCCCTAGACATGCAGAAAAGAGAAACCCATTGTGCCTTTCAAATTTCCAGTGCTATGTGTCCTAGTTCCATCTGTTTGGTACAATTGCATATGAGGAACACATTCTCATATTGCCTCTCTCTAAGACATGTTAGGATGTAATTCCCAATAATTAGTTTGTTTTCCAGACTGGCATCTCTTGTTTTTGAAATGTTGGAACAAAATAAAAGCAATTTATTTAGTATTTAGAACCCTTAATACATAAGCAATAAGGCATTATGGGGTGTGTGTAGAACACATTTTACCTCATGGCCAGGGGAATAATAAGGCACAAGGCAAAAGGCTGAGTGACTTTAGCAGCTAGCAATTGTGGTAAAATGTGTTCCACGCACATCCCAGAGAGCCTTAATTTGCTTATAAAATGGGCTCCTTTTTTAACATTTTGTACAGTTGGACAAGCATGTTTATATGTAGAAACAATAGATTTACTTGTGTACATTTATGATAAAATAGTCCTTCCACCCACTACAAATGATGTCATTGATGATGATGTCATTGTATTATTACCTACTTTCTTCTTCCTGTTTTTTTCCCCACATTCAAGATATGAAATGTTTATCATAGAATGTTTACCATGGAACACATGGATTCAAAATTCTGCTCAGTTCCATTGGCAGAATATTTCTCTCCTAACAATCTGTATACACAGACAACAAAGGCCTTTGTTACAGCCAGAGACTCACTTATCTCATTGTCAGGGCAAGAAGAAGATAGTTCCCTGATGAGCAGGTAAAGATAGAAGGGGGATTCTTCACTATCAGCAAAGAAACAGTTGTAGTGAAAACAATAAACAATATTTATTGTTTCTAATGTGTTTATGTACATAAGGAAAGTGTGATAATCAAGGAAACTACAGTTAATTAGTTTTTTTTTTATTTAAGGTAGTTTTATTTTTATTGCCCAGATGAAGTTTTTTTTTTTAGTGTAAAGGTAGCAGCCATGTTTGTGGTGGTCAGAGTGGAGCTTTGAGATGTGATGGCGCAAGTTCCATTGCGCCATGCACAGCACCTGCGATATTCAAAGGGTGACATGCAAATGGGGCCATAATTTATGCAAGGCACACAGGGGGCCATTTGCATCTGATTATGGCCCCATTTGTATGCCATTAGCATGCAGGTGTGCCAATCCCCGACGACTTGCACCTGGCTTCCTGTCAGGCAGCAGCCGCCGGGACCAACACCCCTGCAACCCGATCGCAGGCATAACAGTATTCTTCCCCGCAGCAGCCCAAATCACTGGCAGAACAGTATTCTCCCCAAGCAGCCCGATCGCAGGCATAATAGTATTCTCCCCCATTAGCCCGATCGAGGGCAAAACTGAAACGTCCCCCACCCCCGATGCGTTGGATGTGGCATAACAGTATTCTCCCCCACATTAGCCCAATTGCGGCATAACAGTATTCTTCTCCTCCATTAGCTCGATCATGAGCATAACTGAAATGTTCCCCTACCCCCAAGTAGCCTGATCGCAGGCATCAGACCCCCAAAGTCCAATATCCCTGGTGGTCCAGTGGACCGTGAGTAGCCCGATCATGGGCGGCATCCTCACCACCCCCATGTCTGAAATCCCTGGTGATCTAGTGGCCTCCACCACACCGGCCCATGGAGCCCCACCACCCTGCTCCCCCCGTCAGCCGGCCGGCGGCAGCACCCCACCCACCTGTCGCCCTGCCGCCCGCTGACTGACATCTCGGTAGGGCTGCATGCCCATTGGTTCAGAGCATGAGCTAATGGGCGTGCAGCTCATACCGTACAAGTCAGTCCAGATATGTAAATGAATTCATTCATTCGCATATCTGGACTGAACCAATGGGCTCTTAAAGAGCCTGAAAAGATTGGATGAAGCCAAAGGCCCAGATCCTGATTTACTTGAAATAAAAGTATTAAAATAGATGGCTGAAGAACTTGCTGACATGCTGCAGATAATAGTCAATGGCCCAGGTATTCAAACTCTGCCCAAAAAGTGCGCAACAGCAGGAGCAAGCGCAAGTCCACTGCTCCCATGCGCAAGAAGCGTGATATTCAAAAACTGCGCAGGCCAAAATGTTCCTACAACCGACGACTGAATATCACACCACCTGCACCATAGCACAACTAGGGAGGTGAAGCTGTGCATATCTGATGTGCCATAGTGCAACAAGGGATGTTCAGCTGAGCAGTCCAGATGCACCATAGCACAATCAGGGATGCCCCCCAGCAGCAGGGCAGCAATGCAACAGCACAACCAAGGATGTAGGGGGCCCACCACCCATGCCACAGATGGGCAGAGGAACACACAGCAGAACTGACATCGTCCCCCCACACCCCATGCACTGCACAACTGAGGGAGGGCTGGAATAACCACTGGCCCATGGATACCAGCAACCAACCCACAGCCATGCCATGGTGCCCCATCACACCCCCTGGCAAGCTGTGACTGGCACACAAGGATGGCTGACCACCCCATACCACACCATCCCACAAATGCAGAGCACACCCTGCACCATGATCCCCATACACCCTGCCTAGGAGTAGCACCCAACAGTGCAGGACACACCATGCATGCCACTACTCCCACAGTGACAATGCAACCCTGTGCACCATGGAGCCATGCAAGGCAGCCCCACCATGGACACCCTGCAGTGGGCAGCAGCAGACAGTGATGCAACAGATGCATACACAGTGCCACCATGCACATCACCCCCGAGGTACAGCTGAGAGACCAATCATGTGTCAGCACACAAGGTACCCCACATGTGACAGGGCATGCCCTGGACCCAACCTCCAGTGGTACAGCACCCTGCACACCCTCCCAAGGACACATCCCATCTCAGCACTGGCCACAACAGCCACCAATGACATGCCAACAGACCGTGCATATCACAGGCATGCAAGGGTGTCAGCTGCACAGGTCATGGATGGTCTGAGAGGGGTGCCATGCACATAGTGCTGGCCCCATGGACCACTGCACACAGGCATCCAGTGCACAGAGTACAACACACAAACCACAGACAGTGACTGATCCCCCTGCCCACACCATAGGTGGTTCACCTCTGCACACACACGCACACACACACACCCATGCATCAACCACCCCTGATGCCATGCACACCACTGCAGCTGAGCACCTGTAGACCGCTGCAAATCAGAGACCACCACAGTTGTCATAACAAAATGCATATATTTAAAAGAAGTAACAAAAAACTATTTACAACTATTTACAAGAGGGGGGAAGGGCCACATAACAGGTGGGGGTGGGTATTGGGCAGGGGTGAACATATGGGAGAGGAAAGAAGGGGTGTGAGGGTGGGCCAAAGGGGGGAAGGTGTTAGTAGGGGCATGGAGTCTTCAATGTGTGCCCCGGTCCTCCTCCACATGGCGCTTACATCTTCTCCTCTGCCTCCTTACCCCATGACAGTCGATTCACTGCAAGAGCTCCAGGAGCACCTCCCACACACCTCTCTCCAGTGCCTGGAGTCACCGTCCACCTAGGATGAGGGAGCAGAGTCAATAAGTGTGACTGTCCAGCCCCCTGCAGCCCACCCATTTTGCATGGCATACAGCCATGTGCCACACCCCTGGGATGGTGTGCAAACATCCACAGTGACCATGTCCACAAGACCTGCCTACCCAGGCAGCCACAGCCATGTGGACCATTGCACACACCCACCGCCCATGTCCTGCACAGCACCACCATGGCCGTACAGTGACTTGGCTATGCGGTTTGCAGGCAGTGCCACAGCCATGTGCCTGGTGCATGCATGGACCACCATTGACGCACTCCCAGACATGCAGTGCCACTGGACAGTGCTGACTGTAACAAGTTGGGCGCATGGCAGTGGTGTCAATGGATGGTGGCCATGCCCCGCTGCCAGCCCAATTATACAGCATGCAGTAGTAATCATGGATGTAAGGCACTCAACATAATCAGGGAGGTCCATGTGCCGCTGGCCACCATTACCCTTCCTGGCTTTCTGCTCCTCCAGACGGCTCCTCTGGTCTATGGCCTGCTGGAGTTCTGTGGGCCTTAAGGTGCAAAACATGGAGAGAAGAACATCAGTACAATCCTGTAGAAATTTCCCCCCACCCCATGTGTGTGCAATCCCACACAGCCAGATCCACCCACCTCACACCCCGATAACACCACCACGGCCAACACTGGACGGCCCCCCATGTGCTGGACACATGCAACTGTGATACCCATATGGACAATAAAAGTGTATGGATGTTGCCCCTACCTGGCCATGGCACCATGCCCCTTCTCGTATGTGCCCACAGTCGGGCAAGCAGGTCTGGGTCCTGCTGCCTCAGGTCCCCATATTGGTGGTGGCACTGTTCTGCCATCCAGCCCATACTGGTGGCCTCCTCCAGGGTGTTGGCCACCTCCTGCCACACCTGACTCCTGGCCCTGTCCAGGGGTGCCTCCCCAAATAGTGGCCCAACATTTGGCTCCACAATGGCAACAAGGTTTGCCAGCTCCACCTGGCTCCACTGCACAGAATGCCTCCGCACCATCTCTGCTGCTCAATCCAGTCAAAATGGCACTCTGCAGTGCTGTCCTGCCATGTGCAGATGCTGCGTGGTACAGCGCTGCCATTCTCTATTGCACTGTTACCGAACAGCGCGATAGTGGTGCACCCATGCCTGATGCATGGCACCTAGGGGGCAAAGGTTGGGCACAGGGTCAGGGGTCTCTGGCGCATGGACAGCCACAGTGTGATTGGAAACCAATGCATGTAGCATGATTGGGTGCCTGTGTGCCACCTCTTGTTGCGGCCTACCGTGCTGTTGCCCCAGTGGGCCTACGACGCCGCAGTGCCACAGTGCCATATAGGTGAACAGCACTGTAGTGCCACTGGCACAATGGTGGCCATGCCCTGCATTGCCTGCCATGCACAGCACATCAGCAGCATGGCAGACACCTGCGTCATCAACCCGGGCATGTGCAGTTAGGTGTGCACTGTGCATGTCACAGAACTGCGCCCTTGGCTCAGCACGTTCAACACAATTGTGCAAAGTGCAATAGCACGATATTCAGCCGGCATATCCAAATCAGCTAATCAGCCATTCAATGGTGCAGTCACTGCATTTGCATCCACTTAAAGATGCACCTCGCCTCATTTGCATGGGTTGCGCTATAAAGGTGCGACATTGGGCTGCACTGGTCATAGTTGGTTACTGCAGTCTACTGTGGTGAGTTGCATGTTGTTTTGGAGTGTGGACTGTGGATTTTGGGACATGCATGGGACTGCAGAGGCACAGGTAACACCTGTCATTCTCACAGGCTGAATCATGACTGAGCATGTTGTGAAGGAAGAGGAACAGAGTCGTGGGAGGAAGAGGAGGTCGAATTTCATGAAGGCCGAGACAGATGCCCTGTTCGAGGCCTACCTACAGCAGGAGCCGCTTCTCAGCGGATGCCAGGGAACACCACAGGCCAGTGCTGCTGCATGGGAGGAGGTGGCGCATGCTGTCAACCTGCATGGCAGCCACCAGTGCTCCATGTAGGAGTGCAAGAAGAAGATGGGCACAGACAGGTGGAGGATTAAGGAGAAGGTGGCTGCTATCAGGGCAGCATGGTCTGCGACAGGTGGGGGACAGCCAGAGGTGCTACGCCTGACCCCGCAGGAGGAGCGTGTTGCTGGTAGCATGCAGTGTTGTGCCATTGAGGGTGTTCAGGGTGGTGGATTCCAGATGGGTGGTAGCCCGTCACTGCATGGTAGGTCATGGTCTGTCTATTGGGGGGGCAGGGTAGGTCACATGACTTTGTTTTCCCTTACAGCTCCTGAGCGTCTGCATAGGTCAGTGGTGGTGGGCTTCTCCACTGAGGCCAGTCACATGGAGATGGAGGAGGGGCCCATCCACCTCCACAGGAATACGTGGCTAAGGGTGACAGTGGGCCCACCTGGACGTTCAGACTGATGTTGGTGGAGCAGGTGCGTAGGAGGCCCTGCCCGTGTCTCAGCATGCCAGTGTCCATGGATGCCAGCATGCTGAGACTCAGGCTGGTGCTGGATCCATCACCGATGATGATGTCACTAATGTCCTGGGCAGTGAGACATGTGTACCACAGGATGGCCACACAGCAGGTTACATCAAGGCCATGACTGTGGGTGGTGCCACCATGGAGGTCTGCATGTCATCACAGTACCAGTCTGTGCCTGTCAACACCAGTGGGGCAGCACTGGTGTGTGTACATGACAATGGGACTGTTGCGGCAACTGTGGCAGCACCATTGAGCCCTGGGGAGCGGCAGCCAGAGGGGCAGCATCAGCATTCGGCCAATGGGCATGGGGTACAGTGTCAGGGGGTGGCATCAGTGCACCACCTGTGGACATGCCCAGGCCTGGCCCTGGTGTGCAGCTCCCACCCTCAAGTGGTGATGATCATCAGGGCTGCGAACACCCTGAGGGACAGCATGCTGATCAGCAGATGACCTCTTGGATGAGCACACCCACATACTGCAAGCATCAGTCAATCAGTAGATGAGGCTTGTGATAGCAGTGGATGCACTGAGTACAGCTCTGTGCCAGGCAGAGGAGCGTCACAGCAGAGACACTGCTCTGCTCCTGGCAGGGATGGACCGGATACGGAAGAATGTGACTGCTGCCATTGACAGGCTGACACAGACAATCACAGCTGCCATGGCCACAGTGGGCACACAGTTATTTGCCCGTGTGTTGCAGATACCACACAGTGCAATGTCCACCCCCCATTCCTGGCGTTGTGCAACACCATCCTTGTCGACACCGGGTTCAGCTGTGGGCATCCTGAGCACGCCTGGCGCAGGCATGTTCAGTGTGCTGCAGACCTCTGCGTGAGCACGGTCGCGTTCACGCAGTTGAACCCCTGGGGGACAATCAGTGCCACCCCATGAGGCCAGTGGTCAGACTGTCATTGCTCGCGAGTCTCGGCGGGGCCACCCACGCATCCGTGGTGGCCGTGGCACTGTGGCACATGACTGACCTGACTCCCAGCATGGCTACTGTCTGATGCTTCCCTATGTGCATTGTGTCATTCAGCAGGCAATGTAATTGTGGGTACCTGGCCCTGCACGCATACACACAGTCCATCTGCACACCCTCCCAGCTGCTGTCCGCAGTTGCGTGTGCATGATAATGCCTGCATTGCACTGTACACCACTGTGCAATGGTGCCCAGTGTCTGACACATGCACAATGACAGGCAGTGGGCGTGGTGGTCTGTGGACATGTGTGTGGCTAGGCGTGGTGTTCTGGGTCAGCATGCCTCCTAACCTTTGTGCATGTCTGGTGAGTGTGTGTGTGTGTGTGTGTGTGTGTGTGTGTGTCTGACCGTGTGCCATGTTAGACCTCGCCCATCCCTGGCGGTGTGTGTGGTTCCATGCCTGGCCACTTCCCTTGATGGCATGCACCCCTGGTGTGTGTCCATGCGTGTTTGTGGGTTGTGCCTTTGCCACTGGTGGTTGCACATGGTCCCATGACTTACCTGGCTTGGCTGAAGTGCTCCTCCGTGATGGTGTCCTGGTGTAGCTGTGCCAGCCGGAGCAGTCGGGGGTCCCATCGCCTAAAGGGAGGATTACCATCACCATTGTCACCAGCATCCTCATTGCCCCCATCGCTGTCCCCCTCTTTGACCTGTACAGCTATCCCACATTCATTGGCCATGTTGTGCAGGATGCAACAGGCCAGGAATAGCCCACAGGCCTTAGAGGGGCTGTACTGTAGGGCACTGCTGGAGGTGTCCAGGCAATGGAAATGTGCCTTCAGCATACCAAACACCCGCTCAATGACATTACATGTGGTGGCATGTGCCTCACTGTAGCATTGCTGTGATGAGGTCACGGGCCGCCGGTATGGTGTGAGCAGCCAGGGATGGAGTGGATATCCACTGTCACCTGTGTGTAGAGGGTGGAGGTTAGCTTGGTGATCAGCATCGCCCTGCCCTGGGACATGTAGGCCACTACTCATGTCACCTCTGACCATGCCCCTCCCAAGCCCTAAGTTTGTCTATGTGGTTTGCATACTCACCCACTAAGTGGCCAGTGTGGATGGCCCCACTCTCGAATCTGTGGCACAGTGCCAACTGGTGCCAGATGAAGGCATTGTGTGCACCCCCAGGGTGCGTGGCACAGACATTGATTATGCACCCCCTGGCATCGCACACCACCTGACAGTTGAAGCTAGCATAGCCCTTCCAATTAAAATATGCAGCCCTCTTGGGGCCAGGTGGTGTGTGGATGGCCACATGGGTGCAGTCTATTGCTCCTAGCACACCAGGCATACGTGCTACCCTGTGGAACTCTTGTATGTTTGCTGTGCGCTCCGCCGGAGTGCTGGGGAAAAGGATGTACTCAGCAGCATGTGGCAGCAGTGTGCTGAGGAATTGGGTGAGGTGGCATGACGCAGCCGACTGGGTTATGCCTGTGGTGTCCCAAATTTGTCTCTGGAATGTACCAGTGGTGAGCAAGCACATGCAAGCTGTCACTTTAGTCTCCACTGACAGAGCATGGCTACATCGTGTGGGTGTCTGCATCACATCAATGCACAGCTCACAGAGCCACCTCAGAATTGCCCGATTCAGGCGGTACTGGCCCATGATCTCAGTATCACTGTACAGCTCGAACCTGGTGCAGGCTCGGTACTGCCTGTTGGGGGCATACCACAGATGGGCCCATCCACGGCTGTGCCCCCCTGCTGCCCGCCTTCCTACCCCCCTCATTACTGCCTCCATCTGGATGGTGGCTATGGCCATGTCCCTGACTTGTGTTCACCCCCCCGGTAGCTGTTTCTGTGTTCCCCCCACTGTCCTGGCTGCTATTTCCCCTGCACCAGGAACACCTAAATGTGGTGGACCCTGTGCTGTGTGGCACTTCCCCCTTCTGCACTGGATGTGTCTCCCCACACCTTCCCTGTGCCTCTCTGTTCAGGGTGCCCGTTCCCTGGCCTGTCCTGTGTGTCTCTCCTGCCCTCTTTGTGCAGTTATGGTTCATTCTCATTTGCCTTTCCTGTAGCGTTCTTGCGCCTCTCCCTTGTTCCTTTTTATTTTGGCTCATTTCCGCTATCACGCAACTTCCACTTGCTCCCCTATTGTGCATGGTGCTTGTTGTTGAATATCGCACTGCGCCATTTATGCATGGTTCCTCCCCCTTCAGTTACACATACATTCATTATCATTGCGCTATTGCTCAGTGTGATTTGGCGGGGGGGCAACTGCCTCCCACTGAATATCACAGAATGGCGCATTTTCGGACTTGCACTGGTGCAACCCTATTACGCATGGCACAACCCTTTTGAATACCTGGGCCAACAAATCCTTAACAGTCAAGTTGTGTCTGCCATATACAAAAAGGCATTTGTTCAACCAATTTTCAAAGGGGGGACACAAGTATTTAAAGTAATTACAGGCCTATCATTATTATCTATGTTAGGGAAGATTCAAGAAAGGTTAATATACTGTTAGGTCATAGATTATTTAACAAAGTACAACAAACTTACTACAGCACAACAGGGTTTCAGAAGGGGATGTGGCATGACATAGTGGATGAATAGTTTGAACTTAAGAAATCAGGGGTATATCTTCACACCCTCCTTTTTTATATAGGTTGATCAGATCTATACACCGAGGAACACAAAATAACTCTTTTTTAAGACACTGGCTGTATTCTTTTTGGTTTTACTGCTGTGGGCATAGTTTATTATTATTGGGTGGAATTGTTCTGAAATTTTACTTTCAAGAAGACATGCTTATGTGGCTGAGGTTTACATTATTTGCAATGCTCCTAATGCCATGCTGAACAGGAGGCTGAAGTCTGAACTTAACTAGATGTGTAGCGATCTGGCTATGGATTAATAGTTTGCTAAAGGTTGGCAGTATTGCAAAGGGCCTGTGGTTGGTTAATATCTTAAGGTCATCAGTTTAGAACACAGGAATAATCCTGGCAGATTTCCATACAGGAAGAACAGTAGAGATGGAGATGGAAAGGCTAAAGATTGTAGTTACTGGGGTTGCTAAAAAGGAAGCAGCCAGTCGAAGGATCCTTGGCTTAAGGTCATCTGTACCCACAATGTCATAGATAGGAATTGTGCTAAGCAGTTTTAGGACTTCTGCATTCATGACAGGAGCTAGCATCAAAGGTGGAGGGGCTCCTGTAACTGCAACTAGCACTTCACTCTCTCACCCTCTCTGATTCTAATTCTCTGACAAAGTCCATTATGGATTGCAACCTACGTCAAGAATTTCCAAACCCACGAATAGGACTGACTACTCTGTTTAGATGCTTTCTCAAGCTAATAATGTCTCTCTGCTGTGGTGATGCAAATATCATCATCCAAATATTGCAAATAAAATTTGTACTTATTGTAAATACTGTAAATTATGTCTGTGACAAATGTCTGTAGCACATGCTCTATGAAACTTTTGTTAAACCCTGTCTGTATTACCTTCTGTCTTATATGTGATGAGGTACCTTTGGAAATGAGCCTCTGGCTCAAAGGTTGTAAACCAGTATATCACATAAATAAATAAATCAGTAGTACAACAATGTGTTGTCTGAGAGCCATTGGGTGAGGACTGAGATATGTTGAGAAGCTTAGTGAAGATAGAGTTAAAGGCTTCAGTGATAGTAGAGGGGTTATTACAGTTGACATCATTCACCAGCATTTCCCTCAGAGTCTGCAGCCTGTTATTCCCTAGGATCTCATTAATTTGGGACCAATAACTCTTTGGATTAGATGTAATGGAGCAAAGTAGTTCAGAGTAGTGATTACTTTTAGCCAACTGAACCTTCTTCTTACAGGTATTCCTCAAGGCACGATACTCCTCATAGTCAGAGGGCAGTGAGGATGATTTCTATTTCACCCATAACTTATCCCTCAGTTTTAGGAGTTGTAAGAGTGGGCACCTAAGCCACTTTGTGGTTTTGCCCTTAACCCTACCGGTACAGAGAGGAATATGTCTCTTCTATAGTGAGAGTATGGTATTGTTAAAGTATTCAGTTGCTCTGTTGATATCGTTAGTGGTGAAAATAGGGGACCAGTTCACAAGACAAAGGTTGTGAAGAAGAGCAACTGGGTCAGGGATGACAAAGTCTGAGAAGTTTAACACTTTAGGGGGATAAGGTGGGGGAGAGACATCCCACACACAATATACAGGACAGTGGTCGCTGATGGAATCAGCTAGGACACCAGCTAAGATGAATCGGTCCTTCCTTCCTTTTAGCAAGTATCCAGTCCATGAGAGTGCAGCTGGAACCTTTGGGAGAAATCCTAGAGGGAGATATGATAAGTTGCCCTATGTTGGCCTTGCTGATGCTTGATGTGAGGTGAGAGGTGTTCAGATCGAGCCAGTCTAGGTTGAAGTCCCCTAGACAGATGATTTTGTTTTTTGAGGATACAGTTGGTATTAGATCTATGAGCTCCCCAAGACCGAGCTTGTTGTTTCTTGGTGGTGTGTAGACATAGAAAATGTGGAGTTTCTTCGTACCTCCCATAAGTAGGAGAGAATGCAGGACTTCACAATTACTAAGTGGATGTCCTGGTACGAGGGTCATGTTGAGGTGAGATTTGTAGTACAGAGCTAGGCCACCTCCTCTTTTTGAGGAGGGACAATCAGCCCGAAGCATGTTATATCCTGTGATAGCAGATAAGGAGTTAGAAACAGAGGGCTTCAGACAGGTTTTGGATATGGATAGAATATCAGGGTTATTAACTGGTACCCAAGCTTCTAGCTCAGGCAGATTGGCTGTTAAACTTCAGATGCTGAGGTGGGCAAAGGATAGTCCTGAAGACTGGGGCAAGAGATGTGAGAAGACTGGATGATTTAGCTTGTTGATGTCCATAGGTCCAGGATGGGTTCAATATCACCAGATAGCGATAGGGATAGAGTAAAGCTCCATATTGTGGCAACCACTTCATTGTTTTATTAACTGTGTTTTTGCTTGTTTTACATCTATGATTCAACCAAGTCTCTATAATTTCTACACAATTAACTTGCTTATATAAAAGAAGTGAAAGAAATTTAGGCAATGTATCATATATCATCAATCAATTTACTGGATTGGTTTCACCCAGTATTTCAGATTTTTAGCTCTCAGCCTGTCCTCTTGAGGTTAGGGATAGTTCATTGATTATTTCTTCTGTCATTATAATACTTTGATTACTAATGATTGCCAGTTCATTTATTGTAGAAGTTTTTACAATTTAGTATCCAGAGTTCATACAAGAAAGATTTGTTGATGTTCTGTTTCTGGTCAGGGAATTATTTTGAGATACTTTACTTTGGCAAGATACATCAGATTACCCCTAGCCAAACTGATGGTTACCTCAAACCAAACTGATGGTTAACAAAAAACAAAACATATATGGAGTCAAGCCCAACCCAGATGGTGGAGGAAGTGGAGTTACACGGAGGCACAAAAACATATACCGATTCTAGCATAACCCAGATGACAAAGGAAGTGGAGTTACAGGAAGGCAATGAAACACAGACTGACACTATTGCAGCCCAGACGGCAGAATCAGTGGAGCTGCTCTGAGCCACTGAAACAGATATCGGTGCTAGCCCATCCCTGAAACAGAAATCAGTGCTAGCACAATCCTGAAACAGATATCAGTACCAGCCCACAGCATATGTCACAGGAAGCCACATAACAGTGAGCCCCAGAAACAGATTCTGAACTGGCACAAACCAAATGGCTGATGAGGCAGAGTTACACTTGTGAGCAGAAATGGATATTGTGGCTGCACCTACCTAGAAAGCAAGGACAGAAGAGTTACACTGTAGTCTAAAAACAGATGTTGATGCAGGTCTCACAGCAACAGAGCTGGAATTACCATGAAGTCTCCAAATGGATGTTGATACTGGCACATCACAAACAGCAGAAAAAGGTAGAGTCACACAGGGGCCTGAAACAACCAATGATGCATGCCACTCAAAACACCAGTAGAGGTACAATTACACTGAGATCTGGAAATGGATGATGATACACACCAGCCAGCAACAGACCAGAGTTAGAATGATGCTGCAAAATAGATGTTGATGCCAGCCCAGCACAGACAGCAGTAGAGGCAGAGTAAGACAGTAGGCCTGAACCAAACAATGATGCATGCCCATTCAAGACAACATAGGAGGTTAAATTACACTCAAGTCTGGAAATAGATGATGATGATATAGGCCAGACAACAATGGAGCCAGAGTGAGAATGAGGTCCCAAAATGGATGTTGATAATGGACCCTCACAAACAGCAGTAGAAGTAGAATCACACTGTGGTTCAGATACAAGCAATTATGTATTCGAATCCCAGACATCAGCTGAGGCAGTTACTAAGTGACTCTTAAGCAGACATTTACACCAGCCTAGCCCATATGACAAAGAAAGCATAGTGAAACCGACACAACAAAATAAATTATGACAGTTGAGGGAGCATTAAAGTGAAGCCTTCAGATGGTTGCTTGCGCTGACCATGCCCATATAACAGTGGAGGCAGAGTTATACTGAAACCCTGAAATAAACTGCTTGTGCTGACCAAGCCCAGATGACAGTAAAGGCAGAGTTACATTGAGGCCCTGAAACAACTACTTGTGCTAGCTAATTTCAGGTGACACAATAGGCAGAATTTCATTGATGCAATTAAACAAGAGAGGCAGAGTTTCAGCAAACAAAACAAAACAAAACAAAAAAACAAAAAAAGTGAGCACACAATCAAGCAAAGCACACTGATGAAAGACCCACTTGACACACACAAGTGTGAAATGTTTTGGTGCTTTTTCTGAGTCAGTAGCTACCTACATGATTCTCACCTGTATTCTGCCGGAATTAATCATTAAAACTGATCACAATAGCCATTTGTGTCTTTGTCATATACCTATTGTTAGTGTGCTTTGTGTGAGTGTGTGCACATTTTTTTTGTTTTGTTTTCAGTTCTAAGTTGTTACCTCCAGTACCACATACCATTTGAGATGCTCTGAAGTTTGAAAAAAAGGAGGAAGAGTTTCACTAAATTCTAAAAACATCTGCTAGTGCTGGTGTATCTCAGATAGCAGTGGAGGCAGAGTTACACTAAGGCCCCAAAACAACTGCTGGTGCAGCCCATGCACAGATGACACAAAATGCAAAGTTACAATAAGGCTTTGAAACAATTACTGCTGCTGGAAAAGTTCAGATGAAAGTGGAGGCAGAGATACATTGATGCCGCAGAAATGGAGGCAGAGTTATGTCAAGCCCCTGAAAGAACCATTGACACTGGGCAAGCCAAGATGGCAGAGGAGGCAGCATTACTGTACATTCAGTCTCTGAAACAACTGCTAGTGCTGGTCCAGCAAAGATAACAGAGGAGGCAGAAGAAAATTCTGCTATTCTAAAAAAAACACTCTATGTGTATAATCAGATCACATTCTGTATTGGTGTGTTGTGATTCCTTCTGTGTGGGAATGTTACTGCTTTTAATTTTTAGACACAAGATAGGTGCAGTAAGGGTATACTTCACTCAAGTGGCACTTGGCCATCCATATAATAAACAAGTAAGAAAGGAATTGTCTTGGTAAAGAACATATTAACAACCCCCCTGCAAATGTTTTGTGAAAAACACTGGCATGTGGGGGTAACCCGTCACAGCTCATGTAGGTAAATACTGTGCAGGATTTTCAAAACGATGGATGCAGCATTTGTATCCATATTTCTGACGTGCTGCATCCTTGAAGATGCATCTGAATATATGCATCCTATTCACGTACATCTGAATATATTTGCAACATTTCCCACAGTTTACAGCAATTTTAGTGGCAGCTGCAGAGCTCGTGTCCTTTTTTCGGATGCAAGAGCAGAATTCTTTGACCAGGTTTTTGTGGTCTAACTTTGTCAACAGAATTTTGCTGTTGCATTTGGAAAACGGATGCACACAGCTGAAAATCTGCCCCAGTGTATTTATGTTGCTTACTTTATCTTCATATTTTCTTCATGGGAGACAAGGCCATTGGACCAAAGGTTATTTCTAAATGCGTGCCTTTAGACAAACAATATTATATCATATTACAGTACTTTACATTACAATGTGTCACTGAACTAGAAATGTGGGTTGTGGTGAGAGTTATACTCAGAAATTAGTTACGTCACAAAATCTCCCTTTGCTTCTCAGTATTTTTGTTTTGTCTTGGCTCTCTTCATTTCCTTCCCACTTCACAGGAGCTGTGCCTTGTCTCTTTCATTGGCACAAGGTCCCTGAATACTGAGTATTTCAATCATTTTAATTCTTACTGCATATTATTAGCAATTATGTTTTAAGCAATACATCACCCTGAAGGTTCTGTGTTGAGGGATGGTAAATGGCAAGTTGGAGTTCACATGAGATGCCTGTTCACGGAGAGAGGTGAGGACACCTGTGGAAACATTTTTGTAATTAACACAGTGGGCAAATTGTTCCAATGACACCCTCCTCCATTAAAGAGCAGGGTATAAAATAGTACAACATGTTATCTGAAAAGCAAATTAGTCAAATTAGTGATAAGTGCCTCATACAGATCAAGACCCAGTGAACTTCATGGGGATCAGATCTAGTAGCATTTACAAATGGATGCATCCATGTTTCAGACATGGACGTGTGACATCCCTGCAGACAGACAACCTAAAAGGTAGAGTAACTTCTGAATGTGAATCAGAATCTAACACATGCAGCATTTTTACCAGAAATTATGTAAACTGTCACAAATGTGTCAAGATGCTTGAACACATGATTCCCCCATTCCTACCCATTTATTGGGACACTGGAAGTGACCAAAATATGATCACAAATGCTGCATCTTCACTTTTGAAAATGCTAGACTCTTGTGTCCAACCCAGGTCCAGCTGATAAACCATGGATTGGTGTGGATGCTGTTGTTCATTGTTTAACTTATTAAATTATTACTGCAAACTTACATCGTCTCCCTTAAGCTTTGTGTTGTAACTCGAGTTCATTTCTTGTAGTATGTCTGAGTACATTCACATGTCAGGCTATGGAAAATTTATTAGTAGTGTTGCTCTCGCTAACATTCACAGAAGATCTCTCATGCAGTTTGGCATTAGTGATTGAGGAAAGGCAAATCCTCATTTACTGCAGTACTTACAGTACATACAAAGGTCTTCTGTGACTGTGTATGTGAGGGAGAAGAAGAAGTACTGTAGCACAGGAACATAACCACTAAAAACTAATCCTCCATTGTTTAGCATATTTTAATTTTCATTTATTTATTATAAAACAGGATGAAAAAGGTATTACAAATCAACCACTGAACCAAAGCTCATTTACTATGGCGTCCCAAGTTTATGTCCATTTAAATATTCAGTATCAACACAAATCAGAACAATGTGTACATACAGAAACACTGCAAGGAAGGCGCTTTTCAGTATATCTCAAAGCTGAAGGGAGACAACGTAAACATGTGGTAATTCAGAAAGCTAAAAAATATGGAATAATGCATGAGAAAGTGTGGTTTATAGGGATTTTATGTACCCCTGAGGTGTGTGATGCCCCATTAACCCTGCGTGTGAAACCCGAGGGGTTTACACTGGCATCACACATGGAGGGGATGCATAAAATCCCCAGAGAACCACACTACTCCATGTTTTATTTTTTATATTTACTGGTTTTTGACGTTTTTTTGGTTTAAATTGTCTTTTTTGTCACTTTGTGAGGCTAACTGTTACCACCGACAAGCTTGTCTCATGCTGTGTGACCGATCGTGTAGCACTTGTGAATGTCCAGTATGAATGAATATTGCATTTAGAGGGAAGTGATGAGTCTCTTCTACCCTTATATTTTTGTAGCTGATGTGAAAGGGGTAGGAGCTAACTTTGAAATGTTAAATTTTTTTAATTGTAATTTATAATTTATATAACAGAATAAATGGTGCCATTCTCATAATACAGTTTATCAAATTCATAAGTCTTGCATTTTCACCATTAATGCTCTGTATTGTGTGTGAAGACCAAGACATTGGGGTATTGCTCAGAAAGGGGGAGGAAGGAGAAAAGGGAAGGTGGAGCCACAGGGACAATAGTCAGGTAACAGGAAGTGGAGGGGCAGAAGTAGGAAAAACATAATATATAACACAGATATAATAGTTTGTACATAAATAGTAGAAGGCCATGGTGTGAAGAAGACCTTGGATGTCAAAGTAGGAGATAATGTAAGGGATCCTTTGCTTACATTAAATATAACCAATATTTTATCCAAATACTCTCAAACAATCAGTCAACCAATCTTTATTTATATACTGGAAAGGTGTGTGAGCAGAAATGCCCATTTTTCACAAATGTCCAGTGTAAAGAACAAAAACACACAACAATAACAGGGAACACAATAAAACAAAGCTAAACTAGTACAGCATGTGGATAAAAATGTAAAGACAGTGGTATACAGCGTATATAAACAAGTATTTGTCAATGCCGAATGTTCATTGTGTGCACTGGTGTCATGGTCGGGAAGGGGATGTTTGAAAATTGCTTCAGTGAAGTTGTTTGTGAGGTGGTATCCCAAAAACTATTTGTTGAAAATTTGGGGGAAAAGTATTTAAAAATAACCAAATTATGCCACTAAGTTGAAAATGCTATTGAAATACACTGATGCCGAAAACCCCATTGAAATACATTGAAGCGCTAATCTCAGTTCATGGTTGGGCTTTGAAGAGTGAAGATGTGCCTGCAGTCCAAGGTAGACTACGGCAATGGGCCTCCGGTAGGTAAGTATGGGGTACGGAAGGTGTGGGGTGGGTCCTGAGTTGGAGGGTAGAGGGTTGGGTAACGGCGGAACAGACAATGATGTTCAGTTTTCTTTTTTACAGGGAGTTTACTAAGCAGATCAGGACACTGTGGGACTGGGTACTCCCACTGTCTGCATACTGTTTGGAGGGGGCTAAACAGTGGACAACAATGGATGGACAGATGACACTGGGGGATTGGACACCCCAAGTGACTGCATACTGTTTGGGGAGGGGGTTACACAGCACACAACAATGAACGGGCAGATGAGGATACTGAGGGATTGGGCACCACCATTGTCTGCAAACTGTTTAGGGGAAGGCTGTTACACAGTGGACAATGATGGATGGTTTTCTTTTTTTCTTAGGATTAAAAAAAAGCATTTGTCAATGCCAAACGTTTGATGTATTGAAAGAGGTCCACCTCTGCACCTTGTTTATGCTCATGAAGTACTTGAATGTATCTATCATGTTTCCCCACTCCCTCCTTTTCTCCAATAAGTACATATTGAGGCCTTTTAATCTCTCCTGATATGTTCTGTGTTGCAAGCCATGTACTATCTTGGTTGCTTTCTGAGGACTGCCTCCACCTTGTCTACGTCCTTGCACATTTGCAGCCTCCAGAATTGCACACAGTACTGTAGGTGAGGCTTTATTAGTGCATTATACAACGGCATTACCACCACAGGAAATGGGACAGCCATAAGAACTGGGGTTGTCTACAGGCCCCCAGACCAGAGGGAGGACATAGACACATTACTGTTAGAAGATATACAAAACATGACAGCTAAAGGGGAGGTTCTGATAATGGGAGACTTCAACATGCCAGATACAGATTGGTCAATACCAGCAGGAACATCTGCCAGAACTAGACTCATAGTGGATTCCCTGCAAGGGGAGGGCCTCAAACAACTGGTACAGCAACCCACAAGAGACAGAGCTATCCTAGATCTAGTACTGACTAACAAAGAAGGGATCACAGATCTCCAGGTAGAAGGTCACCTGGGGCCAGTGACCATCACATGGTATGGTTCAATTTGGCTACTACATCTAAATCATCCCATTCCAAGGCAAAAATATGGGACTTCAGAGGAGCTGACTTTGATAAGATGGCCAACAGAGTTAAGCTAGCCCTGGCAAAAGAAACACAGGTGAGGAGGTACAGGCAAAGTGGGCAAGCATTAAGGATACAATACTTGAAGCAACATCCCATTGTGTTAGACAGAAAAGGAAGTGCAAAAAGAAGGAAACCACTTTGGTTCTCAAATACAGTAGCAGAAAAGGTCAGAGCCAAAAGGCTGGCCTTCAGAAAATATAAGGAAACACAGGGATGAAGATAGGGGGCATACAAACTGCCCTAAGGGAAGCAGTAAGGCAGTAAGGCAGGCAAAGTCCCAAACTGAGGAAACACTAGCACAAACAGTAAAGAAGGTGACAAGACTTTCTATAGATACATTAGTGAAAGGAGAAAGTCCAGAGGGGTATTGCTAAGCTTAATGGAGAAAGGGAGCATGTGAGGAGGAGGACCCTGTAAAGGCATCTATCCTAAATAGATACTTTGCTCAGTATTCACTGAAGAGAAGGTAGGCAGGCCCACAGCTCAGCATCATGGACACAGGGGAGGGAGGTGAGCACTACTCCCTTCACAAAAGAAAGGGTCCTACAAGAGCTTGCTAAGCTCAGGGTGGATAAGGCAATGGGACCTGATGGCATACATCCCAGGGTACTTAAGGAGCTAAAGGAGGAACTAGCAGAGCCATTAGCAGAATTGTTTAGTGAGTCTCTGAGCACAGGAGAGGTCCCAGAAGACTGGAGAAGGGCTCATGTGATCCCACCCACAAGAGTGGTAGCAGGGAGGAGGCGGGAACTACAGACCGTCAGTCTTACCTCAGTAGTGGGCAAGATTATGGAAGCACTCCTTGAGGAAAGGATAGTGCAACACCTGGAATCCATAGGGGCACAGGATCCAAGACAGCATGGGTTTACAAAGGAAGGTCCTGTCAAACTAATCTCATAGATTTCTTTGACTGGGTAACCAGAGTGGTGGACCAAGGGGAGCAGTTGATGTCGCCACCTTGACTTCAGCAAAGCTTTTGACACTGTTCCACATAGAAGATTGATAAATAAGCTAGGTAGGCTCGGGTGGGTCAGAAGTTGGTCAACTGGGTGGCAAACTGGTTGACTGGCAGAAAACAGAGAGTGGTGGTAAATGGTATACAGTCAGAAGAGATGCAAGTCACAAGTGGGTACCTCAGGGATCAGTCCTGGGGCCAGTCCTATTCAACATCTTCATTAGTGACCTAGCAGATGGACTAGAGGGTAAGGCTTGTCTGTTTGCAGATGACACCAAGATCTGCAACAGAGTAGATGATCCAGATGGGGTGGGCAGAATGAGAAGAGATCTGGATAAACTAGCAGAATGGTCAGAAGAGTGGCAACTGGGATTTAATGCAAGAAGTGCAAAATCATGCACATAGGGAAGAGAAACCCTGAAGCTACTTATAGGCTGGGAGGGGGTTGCTAGCAGTCACAAAGGAAGAAAGAGACTTGGGCATCATCATCACTGATGACCTGAAATCATCAAGCAGACCTCTAAAGCAGTAGGTAAGACTAGGGGTGTTAGGGTGTATTAGTAGGGGTATCACAAGTCGTAAGAGGAGGTAATAATCCTCTGTACAAGACATTAGTTGTTAGGCCCCATCTGGAGTACTGCGGCAGTATTGGAGGCCACACCTTCACAAGGACATTAACCAAATTGAGGCAGTCCAGAGAAGGGCAACCAAAATGGTGCAGGGACTGCATCAGAAGACATATGAGGACAGATTAACGGAGCTCAATATGTATACCCTTGAGCAAAGGAGGGAGAGGTGATATGATCGAGACATTTAAACACCTTAAGGGCATAAACAAGGTGAAAGAGTCTAACATGTTTAAATATAAGAAAAATAGCAGGACAAGAGGACACAGCATGAGATTAGAGGAGGCCGATTAAGGGGAATGAGGAAATTTCTTTTCACAGAAAGGTGGTAGATGCATGGAATGGCTTACCACAAGAAGTAGTGGCTATGAATACAGTGCAGGGCTTCAAACAGGCATGGGATAGGCATAAGGGAGCAATACAAATGACTATGAATAGATAGGTCACTGACATAGCAAAGGCCGATGGCACATTTATAAGGTAGAAAAAGAAATGGGCAGACTGGATGGGCCTTGCGGTCCTTATCTGCCGTCAACTTCTATGTTTCTATGTTTCTATGCCTTCTGCTAGTGATACCTTTGCCTATGCACCCCAGCATGCCACTGGCCATCCTTGCAACATTTGTGCTCTGCTTTGACACTTTTTGGTCATCAGAACTGGTAACTTCTAGGTCCCTTTCTTCCTTAGTGATCATCAGCACTCCCACCCTATCCTGTAACTCTCCCCAGGTTTCCCTCTTCTCAGGTGCATTATTTGGGCTTCTTTGCATTGAACCTCACTTGCCACTCCTCAGACCATTTTTCAAGCCTCTCCATGTCCCTTCTCATTTTCTCCACCCTTTCTGAAATATTCACTGAGTTACAGATGTTGGTGTCATTTGCAAAGAAGCAGACATACTTTTCTTTTTAGCCCTTCCAGAATGTCTGTAATGAAGACATTGAACAGGACTGGTCCAGATGTTATCCCTGAGGTACCTTGTGGGTCACCCCCTCTCCCTGTATTGGATCCCATTACCACCACCCTCTGCCTCCTGTCTGTCAGCCAGTTTCTAACTTAGTTTATCTGTGTGTGCCCCTTTGCCAGACTACTCATCTTGTTAATCATAAACAAAAATTATTGTTATGCACAGACTGTGGAAGGTGGGTTCTAGATAAGGAAGCCACTCCAAGTTCAAGAATTAATAATTCCAGCACTCCAGAAGTCAAGTTCCACTGTATTCAGTGTTAGATTTATTTCTTTGCTAGGAGAGAAACAGAATACAAAAATCCCTAGTGCCTCGACCGTAAGGTATTCCTCACAATGAAATAAGTCTAACACTGAATACAGTGGAACTTGACTTCTGGAGTGCTGGCATTATTAATTCTTCATTTTGTTAATAAGCCTTCTATGTTTGACATTGTCAAAGGCTATTCTGAAATTAAGGTAGGTGACATCAAACGTCCCTCCCCGATTTACTTCCTTAATGAGGCATTAGGGTTTCCAACCCTAACCCCCCACCCCCACCCTGCAGAGACTGACAGGCATTAGGGTGTCTCTTTGGGTCATCAGCCATAATACTCATACCATTCCACCCCCACTCTGCAGATACTGACAGGAGTTGCAGTGTGCCTTGAGGGATTTGGTCCTAACATTCACCCCATTCCATAATTAAATAAGCTGAGATGGGTGCAGTGTAGGAGAATGGGGTGAATGTTTGGGCCAAAGACTCCAATGCACACCCCGATGCCTGTCACTGGCTGCACAGTGGGGGTTGGGGGTGGAATGGTGTCAGCATTATGGCCGATGACCCCAACACGCATGCCCAATGCCTGTCAGTCTCTACAGGGTGGGGGTGGGTGTTACTGTTGGAAATCCTAATACCCCAGATGTTTGTTGGTATTTTCATTCCAAATTTTCAAAATGGGCTTTTTGGGACACCACCTGGCGAACAGTGGTACTATCATTTCGGTACTCAATCCCAAAAGATGATTTCGTGCAGTGAATGAGCCATTTGGCACATTAGGTGCTAAAACACATTTTAGGAAAGGTGTGAAAAATGACAGTTGTACTGTTCATGAGGAGGTGTAACAAAATGGCAATGTTGAAAATCTGGAGTGAAAATATGAGATATTGGCAAAGGTATGAGCATGCATAGAAACTCTGCAATGCATGCCTGTAATGCAGTCATTTTTTGGACTTTTTTTACCAACTTTGTTACATGGGTTTTTGGGTCTCCACCTCATGAACAGTAGCACTGTCATTTCATTACTCAGTTCCAAAAGGTGATTCCGCTCAGTGACTGCAAAATCACCTTTTGGGATCAGGGAACAAAATGACAGTGCCATGTTCATTAGTAAGGGTCACAAGAACCCCATATTGAAAATGTGGGGCCAAAATTCCTTAAAATGGCTGAGATATCAACATAAGTCGAAACCCCCATTGACTCCCATTATTTGGCTTACCTTTCATTCTTTCAGTTTGCTGGTCAGCTTTGAAGAGTGCAGATGTGTCCCACTCTGCAGGAGATTGCATCCGCTGACCTTGAAGGATAAGTATGGGGTAAGGGGGTACAGGGAGGTGGGTGCATATAGGGAGGGTCAGGGTGTGGGAGGGGGAGGGGGGAGACATCAAGGGACGGTTTTCATTTTTAGAGGTGAAAAAAAAAGACTTAGAGGGAAGGTTTTCTTCATTTAAAGGTACAAAAATAGATAGAAATTTAGTAACACTGGAGTGAGCTCCCAGTGTGCCAGAATAGTGGTGGTGATTGGGCACCCTAATTTTGACTAAGGACATAGACGAGTTGGAGGGCCACATTCAACACTGGGAGTGGACATCCAGGTGTGAGAAAGGGAAAGGGGAAATTGTTTAACCAGGAAAGACACACTAAGCAGCAGCAGGGAAAGGGGACATTGTTTAACAAGGAATGATGCACTAAGCTGCAGCTGAAGGGATCGCATTTCAAAGGACAGAGCCATATGCAGTGTCGGCTCTGTCCTACAAAATGTTTGCCGAGATGACCCCCCTCAGCAAACCAGTGTCATCAGGACACTGCCTGCTGATTTTCTGGACACAGACTGGCCCCTGCAGCACCACTGGCCATTGAGCTGGCACCCCTCATACTTCTCTCTAGCAACTCTCATATTAACATGTTTGTCTGAGTTTGTGCACACAATGAACATAAAAAGAGGTAGCATAGCAAAGTTATATAATACAACCTGGTCTAGAGTTAATATGGTACACTAAGGATGTGCCAAAACAGTGCTGGAAGAGTACGATAGATGAGGGGAGCAAAGTGAGATAAGTGCAAATAAACTGCAACAACTAGAGTAACAGTGAAAAAGGGTGAGAGAGATGAAATGGTAGAAAAGGGGGACCCCAGGTGTATGGGCTGTAGAGAGCAGCATGCAAAATAAGGGGTGTTGGTACGAGAACACACAGGAAGGAAAAATAAGTTCAGGAATTGGGAATAGTGCAATATGCCATAGCTGGCCACAATCCAATGATCTGAAGTGGATGTATGTGTCAGACTGGAAGTCTTACAGCTGGGAATATTTAGTAGTCGGGGGTCAAGGGACAAGAGAGCGTGAGGAGGGGTGGGAGCCGGCAACAGCATTGAGGAAAGGTATGGGAGAGAGTATCAAGCCAGAATTTTGAGGCAAACTTGGAGCAGTGCAGCTTTTGTTGATTCTCCAGGGATGGGAAGGCGAGGGAGCTGTAGTGGTCACAGTGGTGGGAACGGGCTGTGTCATCTAGAGTGAAGCAGCAGAATGCGTTGAAGATAGGATCTCGTCTAGACAGTGTGATTGGTAGTGCCGCACTATAGACTATGTCGCAGTAGTCTAAGGAAGGGAGGATCATTTTGTAAACTAGTTCCCATCTAACTGAGAAAGAGAGGCTAAAGCAGTTCCTGTAGAGGACACCAAGCTTGGGGCGTAGTTTTTTGATAATTGCATCAATGTGGTCGGAGAAGGTTAAGCAATGGTCGAGCCATACCCCTAAATACTGGAAGGAAGTGACATCCTCCAGAGTTGTCCCGTCCAATGTGCGGAAAGAGGGAAGGAAGCAAAACTGGTTTAGCTGCTGTCTCATACTGAAGGACATAGTGACAGTTTTTTTTTGCATTGAGAGAGAGAGCTGATATGAGCTGAACCAGAGTTGGAATTTTTCGAAGTCTGTCTGGAGATTTGATGCTACTTCTGCAGGTGAGGAGCCAGTGGTGAATAGGACGGTATCATCCACGTACATATGTATAGATGATTTGGTGCAGACTTGTGGCAGGTTGTTGAGGAAAATGGAGAATAGGATGGGACCGAGTACTGACCCTTGGGGGACACCGGTGGTCATGGGGAGGGGGGATGATATTGCATTATCGATTTTTACTGATTGAGTTCTTCTAGAGAGGTAGGTGCTGAACCACTTTGTGGCAGAGATAGAGAGACCTGCCTCTATGAGGCTTGTTAACAGCAGTGGGTGGGAGACTGTGTCGGAAGCTTTAGCGAGGTCGACAAATATAGCTGAGGTGATCATCCCTCTATCCATGCCGGAGAGGATAGTGTCCATGAGTCTTAACAGGCAGGACACGGTGAAGTGGCCCTTCCTGAAGCCAGACTGATACAACGTGAAGGAGTTATGGTCTGAGAGAAAGGAGGTAAGTTGGGCAAGCACCAGGTGCTCTTGAATCTTTGCAAGGACTGGGAGGAGGGAGATAGGGCAGTAGTTGGAGGTGGAGGAGGGAGGACCGCATTTCAGAAGAAGAATGACAATGGCATGTTTTCAGGCCTGTGGGACAGCAGCCTTAGTAAATGAGAGGTTTAGGAGGTTTGCTAGAGGAGAAGCTATAGCTGGCACAGAGAGGTGGAGGAGTTTGGACTCCAGCCCATCAGGGGAATTGCCTTTAGTGGGGCTTAGTGACAGCAGGGCCTCAAGGGTTGCAGTTTGAGTGATAGGTTGGAAGGAGAAGGTGCAAGACCCGAGCGTGTTTAAAACACTTATGGAAGGTCAAGATGGGGCTGTGGGGGTCAGGGAGGAGAGGAGAGTTGAGGCGCATGAGGTAAAGTTTATGTTGAACTCAGCAGCCACAGCCCCTGGGTCAGAGAGGAGTGAGTTGTTTACTTTTAGGAGAGATGTGGGGTTAGTAGCCGGTGGGAGGGGGGGAGGGAGAAGAAGGAGTGAATGACCTTCCAGAATTTGGAAGGGCTGTATAAGTTTGACTGGAGGGTGGAGTTGAAATATTCCATTTTAGCAAGCTGGGTCACTCTGGTGCACTTGTTTTGCAGCACTCAGTACTTATTGAAGTCTTGTGGGAGGCACAATGATTTATGTGCTCACCATGCTTTATCACAGGCATTGTGGCAGGCTATAAGTTCTTGGGTGATCCAGGGTAGGTGGTTGTTGCGTACCCTTGAGTGACACAAGGGGGCATGCACATTCCAGACATTTGGGAATGTGTTATGAAACTGTAGAAGAGCAGCAGCAATGGAGCTGGCTGAAGTGGGTGTGATCCAGTTTGTGAGGGCTAGATCTTTGAGCATGGCGGCTATGTTGAGGGATTTAAAGGAACATTGAATTAGAAACCTTGGTGCTGAAGTGGGGTGGTGAGTTGTCCTGATCAAATAAGTTATGTGGTGGTCAGTCAGAGAATCGGTGAGCAGACCAGATTCGATGACTTGATGTGGGTAGGAGGTGAGATCCCAGTCTATTAGAGAGTGGTTCCCAGATCTGAGATTTAGGCGGGTGGGTGCAGTGATGGATTGTACCAGTTTTAGGGCTGAGATGGCAGTATGGATTTGCTGAGGGACTGAGATAATCAGTTGTGGTTAAAATCCTCCATAACATATAACTTCCCCTGCGGGGCTAGGGAGGAGAGTTGTGAGAGCAAGTTGGTGACAGAAGATGCAGGCATGCCCGGCTGGCAGTATACACCAGCAATGTAGATAGGGAGTGAGAAGGGTAGATGCAGTTGAATCAATAACAGTTTGTGGGCCTGAGGTTCAGACTTGCTTTGACCAATGGAGAAGTGTAGATTGGTCTTTACATAAATGGCAACACTGCCTCCTCTGCTAGCTCTGTCCTGTTGAGACATGTTGTAACCTGGTATCGATACTGTGGGCACAGCAAATTTTTTTTAGCCATGTTTCGGACAGTATGAAGATGTTGGGGGTGTAGTGGGCCACAAGTACCTGAAGGGAGTCAAGTTTGGGGGCTAGACTTCGTGTGTTTAGGTGCATGAGACTCAGGCTCCATGGGAGGGGGCTGTTCCTGTTGTGTACAAGTGGAATTTGAGAGAGACTAGGTGAATTTTGCAGGGTGGGGGTTTGATGGGGACCTGGGTTCGGGTGTATGTCCCCAGCTGTAAAGAGCAGGAAGGTAGTGAACAATAAGTTTTAGCCACCTATAGGTGGTGGAGCGCCATTTTGTATGTGAGTGCAGGTGGCTTTGGGAGACTCTATGTGAGCTAAATTGTATCAGGATCAGCCAGTTTAGTGATGAAGGGAAGAGGAAGGGGGAAGGGCTTGCATTTGAGTGTGCCCATGTAAGGTTACAAGGCGTGGAGGTTGTGGAGTGTGGGTGATGAATGGGCCATGTAAGATCAGGCAACCAGGGAGGTAGAGGTTTTGGGTAAGTTTGTGGCAAGTTGGAGAAGAGTGGTGGGTAGCTGCAAATTAGCAAAGCAAGAAGGGGTAGGTAATCCAGCAGTAGAGTCATAGTTTGAGACATGCAGCGAGCTGTACTCTAGTAGCTCAAATTGAGGAAAAGAAAGACAGTGTATAAGATCAAGGCTGCGCACAGACTGCCGTAAGTAGGATGCTAAGGCTAGGCAGTGACCTCTAGTGACTAATTTTTATAAGGAGCAGGTGGAGATCTTGGGAGACAGTTTTTTTTTTCCTTTGGTACCTCTCACGAGAGCAGGCACTTTAAATACAATACCAGCTAAGGGTGGGATGGTATGGGGGGGCAGTCACGAAGCGACTGCAGGGAGTAAACTACTCCTGCGTTTGAAACTTTTCTTCTGCATTTAAATTTTGGCACATAGAGGAAAAGCAGCTGCTGGAGTTTGCCATACCTTAGTGAAGTGTGGGGGTGGAAGAGGACAGTTTCTCGTGACCCTCACAGGATCCGTGTAGCTGTGGAGAGAGAATGGAAGGTGAGCCATTTTTTTTATACAGCCCTGGTACAATTAGCATACGAAATGGAGCACTTTAGATTCAGCCTGAGCTATCAGATACCAGAGCATACGCAGTTCCCAGCATTGACCTTATTAGAAACTGCTAAAAGTAGCTCTATAAGCAATTTATCCAGGCTATAGAATGAGCTAAAAGTAGCTAATAAACATTTAATATATACTACTGTGCAAGGCTGGCTGAAATTCTAAGATGTATATAACTTATCCAGGGCTATAGAATTAACTAGTTGTTACTTAATAATTCATTTTGTACTGTGGTGCTAAGTCTGGCTGTGATTCTGGGAGAGTATTTTAAGTAGCAACACAGATAAAAATCTGATTTCCTTTGAAGAACTAAAAGCTCTGAGGCTGGCAAGAATCTTAAGGCAAACGCACAGGATTTAAACAGTTACAATCTAAAAATTCAGAGCTTCCTCTTAAGGCACCTGCCACAGCACTCATAATTTTTAGTTATGTCATTAAAGTCCAAGTAAAAAAACAATCAGCAATGCTGTGGCGACAATAAATTCAGTTAAAAAAGGCGCCAACTCTTCCTGCATTTGAAACTTTGCTCCTGCATTTGAATTTTGGCACATGGAGGAAAAACAGCTGCCGGAGATTTGCCGTACCTTAGTGAATCGGGAGTTGGGGGAGGGCAGTTTCTCATGATGCTCGCAACCGTCACAGGATCTGTGTAGCTTAGTGAATTGGAGGGTGGGGGAAGGGCAGTATCTCATGAACTTCATGATCCTCACAGTGTGCCCAAATGAATGTTTTGTTTCCTGTAAATAACGAAAATCTTTCCTCAATGTTTCCTTTTTTACCTGTAAAAGAGAAAACAGTCCCTCGTCATTGCCCCAATCCCCCCACCAGCACCCCTACCCACCTACTGAGCACCCACCTCTCCACATGACCCCTTACCCCATTCTTATCTCCAGAGGAGGGCACTGTCATCTTCTCTGGACCTGGATATGTCTGCACTCTTTAAAGCCGAACTGTAAACTGAAGAATCAAAGGATAGCATACTATAATTGCATTCAATAGGGGTTTTAACATATGTTGATAAATCAACCATTTTTCGGAATTCTGTCCCTAAATTTTCAAAATGGGGTTCTTGGGAACCCACCTTATGACCAGTGTCACTGTGATTTCGTTACTCAGTCCTGAAAGGTGATTTTGTGGTCGCTGCACAGAATCACCTTTCGGGACTGATTACTGAAACAACAGTGCCACTGTCCATGAAGTGGGATCCTTCAAAAAGCCTATTTTGCAAATTTGGTGAAGAAATTCCAGAAAATGATTGCATTACTAGTGTGCATTGTGCAGTTCCTATGCATGCTGTGAACTTTGCCAATTTTTAACATTTTCACTCCAGATGTTCAGCATTAACTTTTTTGCACATCTCCTTTTTAACAGTAAAGCTGTCATTTTTCACATCCTTCCCAAAATATGTTTTTGCACCTGTGGCACAGAATGGTGCGATCGCTCTGCAAAATCACCTTTCAGGACAAGTGAACAAAATTACACTGGCTCTCTTCATGAGGAGGGATCTCAAAAAGGCCATGTTGAAAATTTGGTGCAACACGTCCAAAAAATGGCCATGTTACATGTGGGCATTCAATAATTTCTATGCACACTTGTAACTTTGATCATTTGGCAGCTCGTCTCAGCCTTATCGGCTCTGGCTAGATCTTGTCTGACAGGGAGTGGAACCTTCTATTGAATATTTTAGTCCACTTCAGCAGTTTCTCTAAAGTATCTCCCAGAGATTCTATTGTGTGTCTTCTGTCTGCTGCACCTGTACCTGTGCTTAAACCTGAGCTGGCTGATTTCTTTAAGTGTTTTTGAACTGTTTGACATCTGTGTCAAAGATAATATGGTACCTGTGAATGGCAGAGAATTAGAGTTTGCCTTATGCCCAGATTCATTCCAAATCAGCAAGTTTTGTAACCTGTTTCGCTATTCCTGACTCACTGTAGCAGAAGCCAGTTCCTCAACAAGTGACAGAGGGCTCGGTTCTAAAAGCTCCAGGTGCCGCGCAAGGGGCTTGTGCCACAATGAATGGTGCATAGTGCCCCTTGCAGCAAACAATGCATCAGAAGTGATTCTCAAAGGCAGCCTCCATCAACCGCAGGCTGCCTGCCCTAAATGGGTTTGTGCTGCCTGTGTGCCCAGATATGGGCTGCCAAAGGGCACTATGGGGCATGTGGCATGTGCAAGCTACCACATCCCCGAATGTGGGATTCTCAGAACTCTCCCAGATGAAGAAATTCTAAGTACCTTTAGATCAGCCTTGGCTGGTCTGAGGGTACTTAGAAAATTCTCCTCTGGAAGAGTTGCCTGTTTGCGGCAATGTGCCGCAGTCCCCCTTCCTGATCCCCGACATCAACATAGTGGTATGTAATTATATACCAGTTCCTCGTGTTCAAGTGGCTCCCCCTCCCTGAACCCTGATGTCTCCCATTATGTTAATAAATAATAATGCCCCTTCCCTGGCGGTCTAGTGCCCCCTCAATCCCTAATGTAGCCTGTTATGTTAATAATAATGCCCCCTTCCCTGATGGTGGATTGTTCCTCCCTCCCCAATCCCTGATGTCTCCCATTATGTTAAAAAATAAGAATGCCCTGTTCCCTGGTGGTTGAGTGGCTCCCCCCCTCTCCAAACCCTAATGTCTCCCACTATGATAGTAAATAATAATGCCCCCTTCCCTGGTGGTGAATTGGCCCCCTTCTCCAATCCCTGAGGTCTTCTATTATTTTAATAAATAATCAGCATTCAGCCTGCCACCCCCGACCAAGGAAAGCAGGTACATTTGGTCAGCTCCTAGCTCGGAGCTAGCAAGCTTCAAACCCCATAATTGGACTGGATCCTGGGAACTGTGGCTGCTTCCCGATTGGATGCTGCAGATCCCCATTGAGAAAGGAAGCACACAAGGTGCCTTTTTCAAAACATAGCTCAGCCGCTGCCTTGCTGTACTGCTCTCTGGGCAATTTTTTTTGCCCACCCCCTCCTCTCTCCTTTATTAAGTACACTTTCCCAGTGATCCATGCCCCCTGAGGCCTTACATTAGTCAATTACAGTAACTGCTTAAAGGGGCTCTCCTTTCTGTAACTTCTTAAAGGGGTGATCCTCTGTTGAGTACACTTGTCTCCTCTAAGCAATTCCCCGATATTCTTCATGAAGCATAATCAGTAGGATACCCCTGCCTGTTGAAGATAAATCCTTAAGGCATCTGTGCCGTCAGGCTGTTTTCATGTATCTTTGTGTACCATCAATTCCTGTCTCCTTTAGCTAGTCTAACATGGAGCAGTGATCCTTGAGACTTATAGAACCTAGCTAGTGAGTCTTGGTGCAACTCGCACCCTGTTAACACATTGGGCAATCATGGCAGTCCTCGTGTGGTTTCAATTACTTGCCTGCTTATGTATGGTACCCCACATGACAGACCATTCGAGTAGAATTGACCCCAACATAGAGTCATGCCTACCACTGCTAGACTGCCTTTATATTAATACTATGTATAACTTATGCTGCCACCATATGACTCCGCACCCTTCTCACTTTGTGGAATCTCCTCGAGGTGGGACCGCTACCTTGTTACCAATATGTGGCCCCTCACCCCACCCACCCAAAACCTACACATCTTGGTGCTATACTGGATGGACCATAGGCTATGTGTCTCTAAGTCAGCATAAGGGGAAACTTTGGATTCCAGACCCCCACACTTAAACTTATACTAGATGCAGAAAGATTTGTGCTTTCAAACTACTCCTCGCTGCCCTTAGTAAAATTGTGCTTCTACTACTTTTGTGTTCAGGTAATGCTGAACTCAACCCTGGTCCCACAAAAGCTCTCTCATCTCCATCCGACCTTACAAGACTGAAAGGAGTCCGCTTTATGCGTGCAAATGTTTGCAGTCTTTTAAAGAAATTTACATCAGTCCAGGTATGGATTACTTATACCGCACCAGACGTACTTATACTCTCTGAATCCTGGCTTTGGGCATCCACCCCAGATAGAGAGGTTAACATCCCTAACTACCTCCTATTTAGAGCCGATAGGCAGACCGGGGAGGCGGGGTAGTCATCTACATCAAAAACAAATTTTCAGTGCCCATCCTAGACTCTACCTCTATTGCAGGTGGATTCGAATGTCTGTCCCTTAAAGTTGAACTTTTCCCATCAATGACTTTCCGTGTCATAGACTGGTGCAGACCATCAGCCGTGGGGCCTCAGCTCTTGTCCCATCTGTCATCTACAGTGGGCTCTGTACCCATTGAAACAATGATTCTAGGAGACTTTAATTATGATTGGTTGACTAAGGTCTCATTACCCCTGAAGCAATTCTGTGACTCCCACAGATTCACATAACTTATTACTGAGCCAACTCATATTAACAAGAAAAACCCAATAAACAGCACCCTATTGAATGTCCTTATCATAAGCAAACCATATTCCTTTTCCCATGCTGGAAATTTTTCAGCTGATGTTAGTGACCACTGCTTTATTACTGGTATAGGAATTGACGCTAAACCCTCAGCAACATCTAAATTTTCCACTAAAAGGTCCAGACGGAACTTCGATCCTCTTGTATACTTCAATGAATTAAAAAACTCTTTGCACTGACAGAGTTTTTACCTTGCTAAATCAGTGAGTAATGCCTATGACATCCACCATGAAATTATAACCAGTGCCCTAAATAACCATGCTCCTCTGGTAAAAGCACATATAAAAGCTAGAACATGTCGTTGTTTCTCAGCGGACCTCAAGGCTGCCTTACAAAAAGAGATCAACTCTGGAAAAAAGCTCGCAAATCACACACAGACAAAGACTGGTGTCTCTTCAGGACAGCTAGAAACACCTGCACTAATATGGTCAGAGAGGCCAAGGCCAATTTTTACTGATCTGAGCTAGATTCTGCATCGAAATGCCCTAACAAATTCTGGTCCACACTAAAAGAACTGACTGGTAGTGGTGGGCGAAGTGGGCTCA
Organism: Neoceratodus forsteri; assembly: GCA_016271365.2. NCBI lineage: Eukaryota > Metazoa > Chordata > Ceratodontiformes > Ceratodontidae > Neoceratodus > Neoceratodus forsteri. Next base: position 1,094,350,551 of record CM057458.1, read on the forward strand.
ATCTGCTCCGTGAAGTGATTCGCGGAGCAAAGGCGAATTCGCGGAATGCTCCGCAATGTGAAGCGGAGTACTTCGTGTTATAATGAGGAACGCGAAGTGCATTGAAAACAGCAATTTCATGTTACTCAGCCTCCACTGGTCACGTCTCTTTCAATTTTTAAGGTGAAGTACATTGGTGGCAGTTCACTTCGCCTTACTTCGCCTTGTTTTTGAGCTCCAAAGGAGGATTTTGCAGTGATTCATGGGAGTTCAGGTCACATGGGTTCTATATTGATCTGCACAGCCTCAGTTCGAGGTAGAATAGGTAGGAAGGAGTAGAAGACAGTGTGCTCTGATAGCTCTCTGTAGGAATCTTTTAAAAGCTGTTCAGAAAGCATTTTTGCTTTTTTGGAGGGGATCCAACTGTAGTTCATCGATTGTAGGAAACCCTCCTGTGCTCACATCATCAAGCATTTTTGTTTGTGTGTGGATTTTGAATGTAAATTTACAACATTGAGTGTGTGTGGTGAAAGACAGTGAAGCATGCTGTGTGGGGGAAGGATGTATCTGTGTGTAGGTAGAAGTTGGAGAACTAGTGATTTTTTTGTGTTTTGGTAATATTTTTGTTATATAACTGACTGTGTTACTGTGCACATAGTAAAATTGTCAGTGATAGTACATATAGCAGCATTTCATAAGGTCAGGTTGTTTAAATTACAAATTTACATTAAGTGGCACTGAGTACACTGAACTTTTGCATTTGCATCACATTCCTCACTCAGCATTGTATACAAAGTGTTCTGTGTTGTGTGTGAAGTGTTGCATGCATCGAATATAATACATGTTTTGAAATTTGTGACACAGATCAGTGTAAGTGCAACTAAGCACAGCAGTGTGAACCTGCTATCCACTGCAGCTGCCTGATTTTGTACTGTGATCGTGTTCTCCGTTCTTAGTGTTGTTGCTTGTAGTGCAGTAAAAATTAGCTGTCTGTATTCAGTGCCTCCCACCCCCACATTGAAAAGGTATTTTTTACCAGACTGGATTGTTTTTGTGAGTTGTCACCCCATCGGCACCACTGGTTACTGAAGTTGTTTTAATTCCATGACAGTGTCACAACACAGTAGTCCCTTATCTGTTGCTGAAGCCACAGTTGTTTATTTTGCTTCACATCCAGCTAGTGAGTAGCGACCCTCCAGTCAGAAAGTGAACGTATCAAAATCTGAATTTGGTAACAATATTTGTGGTTGATCCCCCAAAATTCCTGCAAAGAGACGTGCAAGTAAAGCTGTTTCTGACCATGGCAATGTTGGCAGTAAGAGGGTCTGTGGGCGTGGTAGTAGTACGTGGACAGAGAATTGCATTGCTGATGTGAGGAAAGGTATTTCTCCTGCAATGTTTTTTACAGCCCAATCAGTAGCTTCACTGGTAGTTGGAGGACATGATGTTTTTCCAGCTGGTGGTGTTAGTGTTACTGGTGTTAGTTGTGGTGGAGGTAGCATTAGCATTGTTGCGTCAAGTTCTAATTCCGACCAGTGTACCATATCCAAACATATTGTGTGTGAAGCAGTGCAAGTGAGTGACAACGTAGATGATGTCATACTTCCCAGTAACATCCCCTTAACTGAACCTGATTCTGATGATTATGTCAACGATAGCATACAATGTGATATTCCATCCACCGTGGCACTTAACGTCACTCATTTTCCATGCAACAGTGATTCACAGTGTGGTGAAAAAATATCAGGTGATGGTGGTGTAGGTGCTGATGATGAATGTGATGATGCTGATGATGATGATGTTACTGTTGTTGCAACATGCAGTCCACATGTTAGCATCCAAGCAGAAGATGTGGATATGTGTGACAGTGACGTTGATGAATATGATGATGATTTAATTGACCCCAGTTGGGAACCGAGAAAAAGAAATTAAAAGTGGCTGTATCTGAATCTGTTTGCAGGAATCCCTCCCTGTAAAAACTAGTGATTTACTGGTTTTAGTGGATGATGATGATGATGATGACGACCCAGTACTCAATATGATAGGTAGTCGTGGTGGTTAGTTGCAGTCCAGGTGTTCAGTGTAAGAAACATCACGCGCCCCCCACTTCAGTGCTTAAAATAACAGACTTAAATAAGCCACATCATCATGGACATGTTAAAAGCAGAGCGTCACAGTCCCTTGTTTGGGATTTTTTTGTTCAAGATGCAAATGATGATTCAGTTGCAATCTGCAGGTTTGCTATGTGCGGTGAGTCGAGGTAAAAGGGGAGCCATCTTGGGACAGCAGGACAAGCATACGATCTTAAGAATAGGCACTTAGCTCTGTGGACCCAGCATAGCTGGCAGCTAATACCAGACTTGGGCGCTTCACCTATCATCGGCGGCAACCATAGCCAGCATGTTATCCCCTTCCATGACTGTTAAGCCCAGTAGGAAATTAAACGTATGCAGTAGTGCGGTAATAAGAGCAGAGGATTACTACAGGCATGATGAGGTGGAGGACTTTAATGACTTTGAAATGTTGTCCAGTGCTGGTGAGAGTAGCAGTTTTTGTGGTGGTGGTGGTGGTGAGGGTGGTGAATGCAGTATGTCTAGTGCAAGTGGTACATCAACCCCGGTTGGCAAATCCAGAAAAATAACATCATTTCTGGGTTTGTCATCATCACCTGTACAATCATCTTCATCAAATGTCCACACTCCACCCCCTGCCAATGCCATTCATCACAGAGCACAACCATTTGTGACCAACAACACACCCCGTGTAAAACGTTTAAGTCAGCCCACATTACAGAGTGTTTTTGAGCACAAGCTGAGGTACCCCCCCAATCAAACAGTGTCTTGTGAACTTAATGCTGCTGTAGTGAAAATGCCTGGCAATCAATCTTTTGCCCTTCTCCTTTGTGGAGAATTCTGGGTTCCAGCAGTTTTCTGCCCGTGCCTGTCCAAAATGGAAAGTTCCATCCAGGACATACTTCTCCACCAGTGCAGTTCCCGAGTTGTTCCGCACTGTGTCAGACTCAGTAAGACATGCCCTTCAACATTCCTCCTCTCCATTCATCCATTTAAGTATGGATATGTGGACAAGTGGCAAAACAGCGTGGAGTTCATATCTGTGTATAACTGCACACTGGGCGCTGGTGCCGGGGGTCGTTTGTGATGCTGGTAGTGTGGATAATCAGTACAGGAAGGTGGATTGTCGCGGTAGCAATCTTCCTGGAATTCGCCAGCATGCAACAATTGCTATGCGCAGTGTGACCTGTTCACACACTGGTGAGAACATGTTGGACATGGTACTGACTGAAACTGACAGATGGCTAAACCCTCTGTCTCTGAGAGCTGGGTTCATAGCAAGTGACAATGGGTCAAATATAGTGAAATGCATCATGAATGGTGTTTTTTTTCGTGTTCCATGCTTGGCCCACTGTTTAAATCTTATGGTTCATGAGTTTCTACAGCACCCTGACATAAAGGAAATGCTGACCATTGCATGATGTATCTGCTCTCACTTTTCAAGATCTGGAAAGGCCCATGACCAACTGCGGCAGTTGCAGATACAAAACAGACTGCCTCAGCACCACTTGAAGCTGGAAGTTGTCACCTGATGGAACTCCACGTTATGCATGGCAGAGAGGTTTTATGAATACAAAGCCATCACTGAATATCTTGTTATGCACACTAGCCGTGACAGTTCTGGGGCCTCCATGTCTATGACGACTAAAGAGCAGCGCCTCATGGACTCTGTAATAACAATTTTGTGGCCTTTTGAACATGCCACATAGGCAGTGAGTGGCGTGTCTGCCTCCATTAGCCAATCAATTCCACTGCTGTGGGTGCTGAGGCAGACATTGGTGAATGTACAGCGTAGCCTTAATGTTGCCTGAGACGGTGGTAGCAGTATGTTGCTGCAACACATGCTGACAGTATTCGACCAGAATTGTCACATTGTGAGCATTCAGCGTAGTGAAAGCTTTGCCATGGCAACAATGCTGGACCCACGATACAAACTTGGAATTGCATCAGTACTGGAGGGAGGACCTGAACAGGTAAAAAATATCAGTGGTCAACTGGTTCGCTTGGTTCATGGGGCACAGAAGTCACGTGCCAAGGTCTGCAAACCTCAGCAGCGTAATCCAGCTGAAGGCATAGCTGGAGGACCAGCAAGCATATCATGCATGGGTAAGGGGACTGTAGTTCCTGGCGGTCTGTCATCCAAAGTGGTTGGCATCAACCCGCTTTGGGAGGCTCTGTCCCAAGTGGGTATTTGTGACAGCAATGATTCCGGGGAACAGGCTGATGCATCAACAATCAGACTTAGTGCGGCACAGGGAATGGTTGAGTCATATTTGTCTGAAAACAGGCATTTGACAGTAAGTGAAGATTCTCTTTTGTACTGGAGTGGAAAGGTCAGTGAATGGCCAGAGCTGACTGCAGTGGCACTGAAGTACCTCACATGCCCACCCTCTAGTGTAAGTGTTGAGAGGGTATTCAGCTCAGCAGGTGCAATAGTCAGGGATCGTCAGACAAACCTGCCTCCGCAAATGTTAGTTTGCTAACATTCATTAAAATGAATGATAGGCACATACCAGCACGGACAGCAACCTCGGTATTCATACCCCGGCCTAGTCATGGTGGTCTTGCTGATGTGGAAATGGTGCATTCTGGTGGCACTGGCAGTGGATGCATGAAACGGATCACCACTGACGTAGATGATGACACAATGGAGAAAGAATTTCCCAGTGGTTAGACTTCAGACATCGATGACAGTGAGGGCAGTTTTCTTTATGAGGATGATGATGTGGTTATTGTTGGCAGGTTTTAACTGCAGTATTTAAAAGGCAGTGTGCCCCCCCCACCTCGGACCACCACCACCGGGGATGATGTTATCCAAGTCTGCTGCCACCATGAGTCTGTCTGCTCACCCCGGACCACCACGACCGGGGCTGATGTTATCCAAGTCTGCTGCCACCATGAGTCTGTCTGCCCACCCTGGACCACCACAACTGGGACTGATATTATCCAAGTCTGCTGCCACCATGAGTCTGTCTGCCCACCCTGGACCACCACCACCGGGACTGATACTATCCAAGTCTGCTGCCACCATCAGTCTGTCTGCCCACCCCCCCAGACCACCACCACCGGGACTGATGTTATCCAAGTCTGCTGCCACCATCAGTCTGTCTGCCCACCCTGGACCACCACTACCAGGACTGATGTTATCCAAGTCTGCTGCCACCATGAGTCTGTCTGCCACCCTGGACCACCACCACCGGGACTGATGTTATCCAAGTCTGCTGCCAGCATGAGTCTGTCTGCCCACCCCAGACCACCACCACTGGGACTGATGTTATCCAAGTCTGCTGCCACCATCAGTCTGTCTGCCCACCCTGGACCACCACCACCGGGACTGATGTTATCCAAGTCTGCTGCCACCATGAGTCTGTCTGCCACCCTGGACCGCCACCACCGGGACTGATGTTATCCAAGTCTGCTGCCAGCATGAGTCTGTCTGCCCACCCCAGACCACCACCACCGGGACTGATGTTATCCAAGTCTGCTGCCAGCATGAGTCTGTCTGCCTACCTCGGACCATCACCACTGGGATTGATGTTATCCAAGTCTGCTGTCACCGTGAGTCTGTCTCCCACTCCAGACCACTGCCACCACCGGGACCGATATTATCCAAGTCTGCTGCCAGCATGAGTCTGTCTGCCCACCCCGGACCACCTCCACCACCGGGACTGATGTTATCCAAGTCTACTGCCACCATGAGTCTGTCTGACCACCATGGACCACCTGTTCACCAGTGCACCACCACCACCAGCTTCTTAATATTTAAACCATAAAGTGAGTATGTGCACTCATGTTTGTTATGCTGCCTCACTTCCTTAAGTTGTCTGTTTTGTTTTCTGTAGCTTTTCAGAGCCGCAGTGGCAAAACACATACAGTACACTTATTTGTTTCTTTTACAGGAGAACAGAAACAGGCTCTATCGCTAATATTACTCGTTGGGAAAGATGCTGTAGCTATACCTTACAGAGAGGAAGCAATGTAATGTCCATGTGAATTCCATTCTGGTAAGTATGAAGATTTTATTTCATCCGTTTCATTGCTTTGTAAAGACTGCTGAAAATATTGCACACAACACATTGTCTTAGTAGTTGACAAGATGTGTCACTGAAATGTAACTTAGTTGACAATAGGGTTTGAGATTTGAGAACCAGAGAGGGACACATAACAATGAAATTGTAACTTTTAAGAAGTCATTGATTTATTTTTTTAGGAAAATTTGCGATACTTTGTTGTTCTGTCAAAGTGGCCTTATCCAAAAAAGTTTGTCAACATGATCAGGCACACCCCTTCCCCGACCAGAGCTTGGGCACACGTGCAACACGCAGAAGTCGTTTCATTCGATGACCATAACCATCATTAAGAACTGGACTCCAGAAGGATGCTGATGAAATCTGTGAAGAAATGAAAAAATAAGAAACCATTACAGACAAAACTCAAAATATGATCCCCTCCCCACAAAAAAATAAATACTTACCTTCATGTGCTTGACAGTTATCCGTTTTCATTTAAGTGCATAAAATTCTCATTGAGCACTGGACAGTGCACAGCAACAGTTCGGAGACAGAGTCACCTGTGTGTGATGCACAACAATAGCATGAGTACATGTCCATGTCAAGTTCAACCCCCCTCATCATCACCTACAAAATACACAACTATATATATATATATCTATATATATCTACTTACCAAGGCTACTATTACTGTACATCCAAAGGGCACCTTTCAATCCAGTTGAGATGATCACCTTTCACTTTTCTGCACACAAGGAGGATGCATTCTGGGCCTGCAGAAAACCTCTGGGGACTCAGTGCCACTTTTGTGCGCATGACTGAGTGCACCATTAATTCTGGGGGACTTTGTATGTGCTGAAACACTTTCATTTCACTGTGTTACTACTTGCCAATTTTCTGGATACCAGACAGATGCTTTTTGCGGATGCAGAAAAATGAGGCACCAAAACATCACGCACACACAAAACACACTGACACTTAACAGAAGGAAGGGGCCCCAGAATACAAAGGTTAATGCATACTGAAGACAACAAAAAAAGGGCATAATTACATACAAGGATCAGGGATGGTGGAGGAATACATTTAATGACACAGCAAGGAAGGTGTGGGGGGGAATGGTGTACGGTTATAATTGCTTCTGGAAATACAGAAGAAATTTTACAATCTAATTTGCAGTCTGACTTCTGAAAAATTGAGGAGTGGTTTGCCAGGTCAGGGTTGATAATGAACACAAAAAAATAAAGTGTATGTACTTTCCTCTAAATAAAAATTGTGAATCTGTTTATGATTTATCAATTTATGCAGGAAATCAAACCAAATTAGAACAAGTTAAAGAATATAGTTATTTAGGGATTATATTTGATGAACAATTGTCTTTTTCAAATCATATTCTTGCACTGATAAAAAAAGTTAATAGAAGGGTAGGGGCGTTAAGAAGAGGTACTGACTGTTTATCTTTCCTAGATAGAAAAAAATTGGCGGATCAACTGATTATTCCAGTATTAAGATATGGAGAATTAATATTTAGAAATCCAAACAAAGCATTGTTGTCTAGATTAGATAGAACTCACTATCGTATAGCAAGATATGTGCTACAAGGAAATTATTGGATTCACCACTGCCTATTGTTGGAGAAAGTAAATTGGTCACCTCTAGATATTAATTATAAGTGTCACTGATTATCCTTAATTCACAAAATGAAATATTTATCCGTTAACCATCCCATTTCTTTAATATTATTTACAGTGAAAAACTGTCAAAAACGGTCATTGACAAGATCAGTTCATTTAAATAAGACAGTTGTAGGCAAATATTATAATAAATTCTGGGATAGGTCTTTGCTATATCAGGCTGCTGGTTTTTAGAACTCTCTTCCTGAAGAGATAAGAGAAATTTCAAATTACTCTTTGTTTACTCAAACTATAAAAGAGTTATTTACTCACATTTATGTGTGCTAACTGGTTTATCTGCAGTTTTGGATTTTGTGATCATTATAATTTATTATTGTAAGTTTTCTAGGCATTTGTGTTGTTTGTATATATGTGGTGCTGTTTTTATATATTCAATATGGAATTTAACTGTAAGAAATTAGATAGGAATCTACACAGGTCTGTCTTGTAAACTGGATTATGTCCAAATGACATGTATTACCTGTATAAAAATAAAATTTTACCTTTACCTACCTACCATTAATTCTGGGGGACTTTGTATGTGCTGAAACAGTCTCATTTCACTCTGTTACCACTTGTCAATTTTCTGGACACATGGAGGATGCATTCTGGGCCTGCAGAAAAAATCTGAGGACTCTGTGCCACTTTTGTGTGCATGACTGAGTGCACCATTAATTCTGGGGGACTTTGTATGTGCTGAAACAGTCTCATTTCACTGTGTTACTACTTTTCAATTTTCTGGGCACCAGACCGATGCTTTTTGCGGATGCAGAAAAATGAGGCACCAAAACAGCACGCACACACAAAACACACAGACACTTAACAGAAGGAAGGGGCACCAGAATACAAAGGTTAACGCGTACTGAAGACAACAAAAAATGGGCATAATTATATACAAGGGTCAGGAACAGTGGAGGAATACATTTTATGACACAGCAAGGAAGGTGTGAGGGGGGAGAATGGTGTGAGAAAACAAAACTAATGTGGGATCCTATGGTGATCCAGCAGCAGTTCCAGCATGGACATAATTTGAAGCTGATGTCCCTCTATGTTATCCATCCGCTGCTCCACTGCACTCATCCTCTCGCTGTTCTCCTCAACAGCACTCCAGAGAACTTCCAAGTCAGACAGTGTTGCATGCACTTCTCTGGTGTCCACTCCTTCAACAGGCTGACCTGCTGGTGGTGGTGGGAGTGGTGGTGGTGGGGGTCCTGGTGGAGCAACAGGTACTGCTGTGGCCTACCTCTTCTTAGGGATGCCGCTAGGTACAATGGAACCCTCTGCTACAGAATGGTCAGTAGGTGCAGACTTGGTCCGTTCTGTGGCAGCCTGCCACTCCAACTGGTGGTGATTAAGCATATGGGTGTGCTGGACCCCAGTCCCCAGGTGACTCCCCCGGGGGCCACGGCGCACCTCCACTGCACATAGGTGACACTTCACCACACTGCTGTCCCCCCCGACACAGTCAAAAAACTGCCAAACAATGGAGGTGTGGGGAGGACCAGGCACAGGCAAGGGAGGGCCAGATGAACTGGCAGTAGGCTGCTCACACTGCTCAGCAGTACTGATGGGCTCCATGCCTGGGCCTGGGGGAACAGGAACATCCTGCTCCAAAGGACCTTATGCTGGACTTGGTGGTGGTGGTGGTGGTTGAACTGCCACAGAGTCAGGAGGCGGTGCTGGTCCTGCTTCTGGGGGTTGGACACTCGCAGGTTTAGAGCGGTCCAACACAAATGGGCACCTATGCCCCCCACGCATGCGCACGGTATGATGACACGTACTACCATGCTCTCCCAGAGCTGCCCCCGCCCCAGACATTCCCTCACCCTGCTCCATCTCACAACACAAGCACAACACACACACAGACAAACAACCAAGTAAGTAGGTAAGAAAAATAAAATTTACAGAAAGAACAAATTAAGTAAAAAACGGTACAGAAAAGTAAAAAAAAAGTAGCTTTTAAAGAAGCTGTTGGGTTAACTATACTAACATACTAAAACGCCAGCAGAATAGGCCTAATGGTCTTTCATGTCTGCTCGTTTGGTCAGCCCCCACCCTGGGTGCTGACCTTGCTGTCCCCCTCTCCTTCTCTGGCTTCTCCCTTCCCAGTTCTGGACATTCTTGCTGCACTGGATTTTGCTTCCAGAACCCTTCCCCTGTACCTGTCCCACCCCCTCTTGAACCCCTCCACTGTCTCTGCCTCCACCAGCCCCCTAGGCAGTGCATTCCATGGCTCCACCCCCCTCTCAGTGAAGTAGCACCTCCTCCTTTCTCCCCTGAATCTTCCCCCCTTCCAGCTTCCACCCATGCCCTCTAGTGGCCCCTTCCTCCTTCCTTCGAAGCACCCTGACTGTTCCTCCCCTATTTACCCTCTTCATGTACCTGAAGACCTCTATCATGTCCCCCCGGTCCCTTCTCTCTTCCAATGTGTACATATTTAGCTCTTCGAGCCTCTCCTCATAGGTCCTGTCCCCCAAGCCCCAAATCATTTTGGTTGCCCTCCTCTGGACCCTCTCCAGGAGGTTAATGTCCTTCTTTAAGTGTGGCCTCCAAAACTGCACGCAGTACTCAAGGTGCGGCCTCACCAAGCAGTTATACAGAGGGAGTATCACTTCCCTCCTTCTGGAGGTGATCCCCCTAGCGATGCATCCCAGCATCCTGTTGGCCTTGGCTGCTGCCCTCCTACAAGTCTCAGAGTTGTTCATCTTGACATCCACCACCACCCCCAGGTCCCTCTCAGCCATCGAGACTTGTAGCATTTCCCCCCCCAGGGTGTACACTTGGCCTGGGTTTCTGGCCCCAGGTGGAGTACCTTGCATTCCCTGCATTGAACCTCAGCTTCCACTTTCTAGACCATCTTTCCAGAGCCTCCAGGTCCCCCTGTAGGGCCACCCTCCCTCCTCCCCATCCACCACCGCCCGCAGTTTGAGTCATCTGCAAGAGACTCATCTCCTCCTGATTCCTGTCCTTATATCAGATATGTAGGCGTTGGAACAGAAGGGCCACGGAATGATCCTGTGGGACCCCACTATGACGCCTCCTTGGGGATGAGACTATCCCACCATCTACGACCCTCTGGGTCCGGTCCTGGAGCCAATTGCCTATCCATCTGATCATCTGGTTCCCACCCCCATTTCTCCCAGCTTATCCAACAGGCCCACATGAGGAACAGAGTCAAATGCCTTGCTGAAGTCTAGAAAGAGGACATCCACTTGTCTACCCAGGTCCAAGGCACTTGTCACCCAGTCATAGAACTCCACCAGGTTTGTCTGACACGATTTCCCCGGGATGAATCCATGCTGTCTATCGTCCAGGCACCCTGACTTATCCAGGTCCCCCCTAGCCTCTCCTTGACAATGCCCTCCATCACCTTGCCCACCACGATGTCAGCCCTGACAGGCCCTGTAGTTCCCTGCCACCTCCCTTAGATCCCCCTTGTGGATGGGCACTATGTCGTCACCCTCCAGTCTTGGGGCACCACCCTGTCCTCAGAGAGATGGTGAAAAGCTCTGCCAGGGGTTTCATGGGACATCTGCAAGTTCCTTCAGCACTCTGGGATGTAATTTATCCGGCCCAGTGCTTTCTCCGTCTTAAGGAGCTGAGGGCTTCCCTCACTCTCTGCTGTGATTTCCACTTCCGGTGCCTCTTCTCCTGCTTAGCCCTCCCCCCACCTGCCAGTGATGCCTCCCCCTCTCCCCAGACCTGCCGATCGGTAAGGGTCCCCCCTCCTCAGTATCTCTGTCTCCTCCCATGTATGATGCAGCACCCCCATTTTCCCAGGTGAAAACTGAGGTGAAGTACTCATTTAGTACCTCAGCCTGCTCCCCCGGGTCTTGTGCCCATCTCTCCCCTGATTTAATCCTGCTAATCTGCCCTTCACCCTTCGTTTTCCCCAATGTATCTAAAGAACCCTTGTTCCTCTCTAATTTCCCTGGCCAGGTTCTGCTCCTTCCTTGCCTTAGCCGCCCTCACCACTCTAGTGGCCCTTCTAGCCATCAGCTCATCCTCCCCTCGACCCCTTTCACTCCTTGAGCACTTGAATTGCTTATAGGCTGCTTTCTTTCCCCGCACCACCTCCTGGACCTCGCTGGTCCACCAACAAGGTTTTTGAGCCCTACCGCATTTTCGTTTTACTCTTGCACAGGTGCTGGTAGCATACTGCACCCCTCTCCTGATGATTTCCCACCTACTATCAGCGTCCATGTCTGACCCAATCCCATCAAATGCTCCTTAAGGGATCCTTCCCATTTTCTAAAATCCGCCCCTGAAGTCAGTTACTTCCGTCTTTGTGCAGCCTTCTACCCCTCCTAGGTCCAGGCAGAGCGAGACCGTGGCATAGTCACCCCACCAATGGTCCCTTACCTCCAGGCCCCCAATCTGGTCACTGTCTGCCAGGACCACATCCAGTACCTGCACCTCCTGGTCGGTTCCCTCACCTCCTGAGTTAGGAGCAGGTCTTGAAAGACATCCAACAACCTCTGTTCCTGGTCACAGAGATGTCATATGTCCCAGTCTGTTCCTGGCATGTTTAAGTCCCCCAACACCACCACGTTCCTCTGCCCAGTCTGCAGTGTCTCCTAACATCTGCCCCAGACTGTCCTCCAGCTCCTCCGCCAGAGGCAGGGGTCTACACCCTCCTATTTTACTCTCTTGCCCCCTTGTTATCAAGGTGACCCAAATCGCCTCCATGGTTCCCTCTGCCTCCTCTACTCCCCCTATGCCAATGCAGTTTTTGACTATCATTGCTACCCCTCCTCCCCTTCCCTCCCCCCTGTCCTTCCTGAACATAGTGTAACCCTCCAGGTTCAGGTCACAGTCATGTCTTGCAGTGGCCCAAGTCTCAGTGACCGCTGCCACATCCACTGCTCCCTCAGTTAGCATCGCCTTGAGCTCAGGCATTTTATTGCCCAAGCTCCTGGCATTTAGCAGGACTACCTTCCACCCTTTCCCCTATAGTTCCATTTCCCCTGCTCGTGTTCCCATGGGGATTCTGTTTTCCCCTGGTCTGCACTTTGCCAGTTGGCCTTTTCTAGCAATCCTCCTGGTCCCCAGTGGGGTGGAGACAGAGTCCCTCCTTTATCGGCACCCCCTTGACAGCCTTTCCTCCCATCCCACCCCCTTCACAAGTTTAAACCCCACTTTTCACCAATGAACCCCTCTATTTTCAACTTAAGGATTCCCCTCCCCTCCAAATTGAGATGTAGTCTATCTCTAGCATACAGCTCCTTATCCTCCCAGGTCTCCCCCCAATCCCCCATCAACCCATACCCTCTGGCCTCCACCACTCCTGAGCCACTGGTTTATCTCCCTAATTTTCTTTTGTGTTCCCCACTAGCCCTTGGCACTGGCAGGATTTCTGAGAAGAACTGTGCATCCTATGTCATGACAGACCCTGGCGAGGCTCCCTGAATCTTGCCTGTATCTCTAGCTCGCTATTTCCCTCAATGTCATTTGTACCCAGGTGGACCAGTATGTCTGTGGAACCCCCACAATCCTTTGCCAGCTGATATACCTCGTGCTTAGCCCTGTGCACCATTAGTCCAGGGAAGCATCTTGTTCTAACTGGCCAGGCTTCTCCCTCCCTATCCCATTTGATACCTCTGATCATAGAATCCCCCAGCAGGAGCACTCTGACCACTCCTTTTCCTCCATTCCCCCCCTTCCTTGTCCCTTATCCTTTCTACAGGCCCCTCCACCCAGCTGGCTCCTTGTTCCTCTCCCTATCTGGGTGCCACATGTCACCCCCTCCTTATTTACCATGACCACCCCCTTCCCTCCAATCCTATGCCTCTCCTCCTCCTGAGTATCCTTCTGTACCTTGCTATTCCCTCACTGCTGCAACTGGTCCTTCTCCCCATCTGCCAAACTAGCCTGGCTCATCCTCCCTTCCTTCCTGTCTCCATTTAGTTCCTCCTTGCTCGTTGTGCTCCTGGCCTAAACCCTCAGCTCCCTTTACTGAATCCTCCTTGTACTTCTGGTCCTTCTCTTTACCTTTCCTCCCAACTAGTCCTTCTTCTTGCGCTTTCCTCCTCTTCCCTCTGCCCCTCCTGCTCTGATTCACTGCTCACATTCTCCTGCATTCCAGGTCCCCCTGTTCTTCCTGCTATCTGGCCCCTGCCTCCTGCCTCCCACTCCCACTCCCTTTCCATCTCTAACCACCCCTGTCATGGCTACATCACCCCCCTCATCCTTGAGCAGAAGAAGAGAATTGAAGTGGTTACTGAGTGTGAGGTCTGATCCACCTCCCCGCCTTGTTTCCTTCTGTCCAGCCCTGGCCATCTGCCTAATTCCCTGAGAATGTTGTCCCTCCGTCCCCCCTTTGTGAGGGTCCCCAGTTACCTGCCTGCTTCCTTGGTAGTGTCCGTTTGGACCCCCTCTGCCAGGGTCCCTATGTGGCCCCTGGTGTTCTCCTGCACTCCTTTCCCTGTGCCCCCACCCCCAGTGCTTGGGTGCAACCCTGTGGGAGATTCAAGCCCCCTTCTAACCACACCCCCCTTCCCCCAGCTTTCTCCTAATCCTGCAACCTCCTCCCTAAGCTGTGCTAGCTGGTAGCACACTGGGCAACCACCGATCTTCCAAGCCCAGTCTAGTATCATGGCTGCTCCACACCGCACCCCACCACCCTCCCAAAATTCCGGCCCTAATGATGTGTGGTTCCATCCCTTCCAAATAGGTTTCCTTGGTGAGCCACCAGGTTCCCCTAGTCCAAGATACCCCTACTGCCTAATCAGGTCACCCACTAATCTTAGAGACAGTCCCACTGTACACAGTAACCCTGTTACTAGGTGCAGTACAACACATTAAACTTATAAGGGAAATGAACAACTCCTAAGCTCCTCTCCCAGCCTTTAAATCCAACCCCAGTGGCTAGAACTACACAAGCTGCACCTGCAGCCTTTTCCCTCAATTGCAGGGCAGGTGTTCCCCTATGAATTTGCAGACTTCTGGGAGGGAGGGTGGGGAGGTGGGGTCCTGGTCAGACACCTGACTCGAGGAGAGAGTGTATCAGCCCTGTGTCTCCTCAAGCCCAGCAGCCAAAGAACCAGGCCCAAGCAAATCCCACCAAATAGGTTTTAAATAAGCAGAAATAGGCCTCTACCAGCGCAGCCTGTTACACAATGAAACATCCACAAAATGAGCCCCACTTACAGCCACCAAATCAGTTTACAAACATCCAGCAGCCCCCAAAACAATACCCTGCTAGCCCCTTAGAAGTAAGAAAGAAAAGAACTAACCTACCAAGTAAAATCCACAAGAACCCTGTGAAAACAACAAGCAGCAGCTACTGTCCTGGAACACAACTGATCCTGTCCCCTTCCAGTTCTTTCTAAGAAGACAAAGCAGCTAACACCTCAACCTGATTCAGCTCTGCCTCCAGTCAATTGGCTGAGTGAGACCTGGCCAGACCATTAACACCTCCCCACTAGTACTAACCTTTTCAGCTAATGGAGTCAGCACAAGGAATCAAAATTCAAGTCAAAGCCCCCAAAATATGTTTGCTGCCAAAGGAAACAGGTCTCCAATTTAATCAGCTTCACTAACAACACATCAAAATAGGCTTGAAATTAACAGATATAGGTCTCCAATTCAAATAACCATCTCCAAGCAAATCCCACCAAATGGGTTTTAAATCAGAAGAAATAGGCCTCTACCAGCGCAGCCTGTTACACAGTGAAACATCCACAAAATGAGCCCCACTTACAGCAACCAAATCAGTTTACAAACATCCAGCAGCCCCCCAAACAATACCCTGCTAGCCCCTTAGAAGTAAGAAAGAAAAGAACTAACCTACCAAGAAAAATCCACAAGAACCCTGTGAAAACAACAGCAGCAGCTACTGTCCTGGAACACAACTGATCCTGTCCCCTTCCAGTTCTTTCTGATCAAATGTTAACTCTCCTCCTCTGCAATCAAAAAAACACTCCTCTCTCTTGTACACACTCCTCTCTCTCTCAGTCTGCACAGGAGAAAGTGAAACTGTCTATGTGACTCACTTCCTTCCTGTCTGGCTAGAGAGCATGTGACTTACAGTACTGTAAGCCATGTGATGTGTGTGGAGGGGCTGCCAAGTCTGAAACACCAAGTGGATCACTTAGAATCATAATGATGAACGTGAAGTCCATTGAAATCAATTACTTCACCTTACTACACGTTGTCATTCAGCCCAACGCGCAGTGGTAATGACAAGGCAAAGTGAGCACTTTGCATTGCCTGCTCCGCATGCACTTCGCCAGCAGATTTTAAATTCGCTGCATCTCTACTGACTGGTCATTCTCCAGAAAATGTGCTTCCCTCCAAAATTACCACTGACAATGCTATAATCAATGACAGAAACAAGATCCTGCAGGTGTTCAGTAATCATTTTGCCACTGCAGGCCTAGCATTCGATAATGCACCTGTAAGCAGACTATACCCATAGATCAACACTAAGCTCCCAGAACCGAGTAACAATATCATAACCTTCTCATTCTTACCCACGTCTGTAAAGGAAGTTGAAGATCTTCTCCTAAAATTGGACACTAAAAAAAGTGCTGGGTCTGACTTCTTCGACCCATATTACTTGAAAATTGCTTATCACATCCTTGCCACACCTATCTCTCACTTATTCAACCTGTCCCTATTGCAAGGTTCCCTCTCTCAGTTATGGAAAGATGTTCACGTCATCCCCCTGTTTAACTCAGGGAATCCCTGTGACCTAAATAACTATAAGCCGATCTCCCTCCTCCCCATACTCTCCAAGCTCCTAGAAAAAATTGTGGATACCCAGCTGAGATCTTTCATAGACAACTCGAACTTACTAAACCCTATGTAGTCAGGCTTCAGAGCAAAGCACAGTACCATTACGGCCCTGGCAAAAGAAACTAACGACTGGCAACGGGACTTAGACAAAAAAAAATTAATCTGTGCAGTTTTCCTGGATCTCAGTAAGGTCTTCGACACCGTTGACCACTGTTTGCTCCTCTCCACTTTACAAACAATAGGCCCAGACCAAACCTCCTTGTGTTGGTTCCATGACTACTTCACTGGTAGGCAACAACAAATCAAGGCTGAAGGGGAACTTTCTTCACTTAAACTGATAAAAAGAGGTGTCCCTCAGGGGTCCATATTGGGACCATTACTGTTTGCTATCTATATCAACAGCCTAGATGTAGGCATTAAGGAAGCAAGCATTCACCTCTTTGCTGATGACACGGTGCTCTACATAAGCCATGAATCTCCTGAAGCTGCCTGTGGCGACCTGCAAACTGACTTTAACATCCTGTAGCACCAGTTCCTCAGTAAAAGACTACTACTCAATGCCAAGAAAACCAAGGCAATGTTATTCTCACCAACTGGCCAGGGGACATATTCTGCCACTGCTGGTCCATTACCTTCTATCTCCACCTTACTAGGTGAACATCTTGAATACGTACTGAAATTCAAGTATTTGGGTGTCTGAACAGACAATAGACTCTCCTTTGTGAAACATATAGAAGAACTGCTGAAAAAGCTGAGTCAGAGGCTTGGACTCTTTTTCAGAATAAATCGCCTCCTGACCACAGACACCAAAAGACAGCTCATCCAATCCACGTTCCTCTCACTAATTTTATTTATTTATTTATTAAATTCTCAGATTACAAATACCTTTGAGCAGAAACTGCTCGTTTACAAAGGTTCCACGTCAAAGGATGAGGGTCAACATACATACAGAGGTAGTAAAAGAATGCACAATAAACAACCAAAACAACTAAAAGAAAAAATAAAGATACTCAGTTATAACATACTTTGAGATAATATTCATAAAATGAGCAGCTTGAGTAGGCAGCTGGCTGCGGTAACAATAAGAGAAAGGGGCACCACAGGCAGTAAGTATTGCAGGCATGCGACCGGGAGAGGAAGTTGGTAGGCTAATGGGCCACTGTCCGATGGTAGTGGAAAATGTCTTGTACCAGTGGAGATGTGAAGCAGGAAAGAGTCACAAGGAAGGCCCAGTGCCAGAGGGAATGAGATTGGGAAAGGGCGGCTGTGAGACATGAGTGAGCTGGGAGGTGTTTAGAGAGATCTCTGTTCAACAAAGCAGTCACATTGAGTGGTAGAGGTGAGGTAAAGTTTGAGATTCCTTTTGAAGGGTCCAAGTGTAGTAGAGGAAAGTGATTCTTTATTGAGGGAATTGAACCATTGAGCAGCTCTATAGATAAAGGACAGCTGACCCATGGAGGTACGACATCTGGGAACCTGAAAGGTTAGAGATTGGGCACCACGTGTTTGTTGAGTGCCACTGTAGGTAGTAAGGAGTGAGCTAACACCAGGTGGCATGAGACCAAAGAGAATCTTTTGGTAAGTAAGCAGGTCTGGTATTGTATTCTGCTGCTTAGGGTAGCCAGCTGGCCTGTGCATAGAGGTCACAGGTGTGAGTTAGTCAGGCTGCACCTGTCAGTAGTCTACAGGCTTTGTTGAGAGCAACTGAGATCCTCATGGAGGGCACTTGTTGGGGCAGAGCCATAGATGGCAGGCCATAGTCAATGATAGAGGTGACAGAGCTGTAGATGGCTAGTTTAAGGGCATCTGCAGGCATACAGTGCTTGTGTTTGTGTAGTAGTCCAATCCGTATATTGGCAGTCTTGGCAACAGTGTCAATATGCCGAGTGTAGGAGAGGGTACTATCCAGGGTAATACCAAGGTACTTGAACTCCTTGACATGTTCTAGTGGGTTCCCAGCGTGGTTCTTGATGGTGAGGGACAGAGAGTTGTGCCTGCTCTGTCGGTTACAGAAGGACATGGCTTTAGTCTTGCTGTGGTTCAGGACAAGTTTATGAGAATTGAACCAGTCTTCGATGCGACTGAAGTCGAGCTGCAGCTGGGATTCAAGGACTGTAATGTCATGGTGGCTGGAAAACAGGATTGCATCATCTGCGTATAGTAATATTTTTTGGTGGCAGGCACTGGGGAGATTGTTGATGAAGAGGGAGAAGAGTAGAGGGCCCAGAATAGACCCCTGGGGGACTCTGGAGCGGACCGGTTTCTCATCCAAAGAGATCCCTGCAATCCTTACACATTAGATCCGATTATCAAGGTAGCTGGTGAACCATGGAAGGGCATCACTGGAGATCCCAATGGAGGACAGTTGCTTGAGCAGTAGGGGGTGGTTAACTGTGTGAATGCCTTGGTAAGGTCTATAAATACTGCCCTCCACAATTCCCTTTGTCAAGCGTGGCATGGATGAAGGTTGTAAATTCCAGTAGTGCAGTGGTGGTGCTGTGCCCTTTTCTGAAGCCATGCTGCTCTGGGCACTGTACATTGTACTTATCCAGGAATTCAGCTAGTTGGTCCGACACTATTCGCTCCAGCACTTTGGATAGTGGGGGGAGGAGTGAGATAGGTCTGTAATTGGTGTGCAGTGTCCTATCTCCGCTTTTGTGAACCGGTGTGACAGTGGCTTTCTTCCAGAGAGAGGGGAAATGGCCCAAACTAAGCGAGAGATTAAAGATCTTTGTAAGTGGTTCTAAGACTTCATCGAGGACTTGTGCCAGCAGTTTCAGGTCAAGGGAGTCACAACTGTACCCTTGTTTGCCAATGGCCTTTTGAATGTATTTTCTAGCTACTTGTGGTGGGACCTCCTTAAAAAAAAACTTTGGAGTTGTACGTTCTAGTTGGGGTAACTTGGGAGGAGCTGGAGGGGAGGTCATCGAAAAATTTGGTGGAAGGACACTGTCCAGGTTTGTAAATGCATTATTAAAAGTGCTGGTGATGATACCTAGGTCGAGTGTAGGAGTGCCATGAAGGTTGAGCATAGTGGGTGGTGCTTTAGGATCCTTGCCTGTGAGTTCTTTCATGTTGTTCCAGAATTTGTTTCCCTGGCCCCAAGAGTTGGTCAGAGCCTCTTTGTAATAGCTGCGTTTAGCATTGACTATGCTGACTTCATATATGGCCAGTGCCCAGCCTCACACCTTGCTAAATTGGAAGCACTGTATCATAGAGCTCTGAGATTTATAACAGGCCTCCCCTTTTCCACCCACCACTGTTCATTACATGCAGCTGTGGGTTGGCCCTCCCTTAAACACAGGCAGTATAGAAATGCAGCCCTCTGGACACTCCGAGCCATCACCAACAAACTCCCGCACTACATTGCTGACTGTCTCCCACTAAGCCTGATTGGGAATTATG
This sequence comes from Neoceratodus forsteri, assembly GCA_016271365.2. NCBI lineage: Eukaryota > Metazoa > Chordata > Ceratodontiformes > Ceratodontidae > Neoceratodus > Neoceratodus forsteri. The sequence goes on from CM057458.1 coordinate 1,094,370,426, forward strand.
CCTTGAGAAGTCACTCGCTGGTTTCCCTGAAAGTACCTAGGGTTGGTACCCACTTTGGAAGAGCATCCATAAGCTTTGTCCTGCCCACGCTTTGGAATAGGATACAGAAATCGCTGAGACTTATCTCCACTGTTAGTCTTGCTATGTGCAAGACCCTGGATGCCAAAACATTTGTGGAGCTCTGTAACTGTTTCCACTGTTCCTAGTTGTCCAGCTGATGTTTCCACTCAATCTAAGTCCTTCCCATTCAAACTAAGTGTTCCCTTCCCAAGATTACTCCCCCCTCCCTCAGTCCATTCTAGTCCCACTGGTACTACCAGTTCACCTCAGTCCATTCCAGTCCCACCGGTATTCACGTACTCACTGCAACACACCCCTATCACCACTCTTATGCCCTGCTACTACCTGCTTAGTATCCCAGAATCTTTTTCTGCCAGCATCCTGCCTCTCATGCTAAGCATGTATCCATATCCAGGGACTCCTTTACAGGCCATAAACATGTTATTGATGGATAGGATTATAAAGGCATCTCTGTATATATTATTTAACTTTATTTCTACACTGTATATATTTTGTTGTATACATCTTGCTACTGTTGTTTTATGTATATTTTACTTGTACTCTATTCTGTACTCTCGTCCTCACGAACTGCAGGTCCGCCTTGTAAATGAGCTTGCTCAATGGTGATCGCCTGGGTAAATAAATATTTTGATTGATTGATTGATTGATTGATTGATTGAATAATGACCCCTTCCATAGTAGTCAAGTGGCCCCTGATCCCCAGTGTTTCTTGTTAGGATAATAAATAATAGTAGCCCCTTCTCTGGTGGTGGATTGCCCCCCCCCCGATCTCTGATGTCTATTATTATGTTAATAAATAAAAATGACCCTTTCCTTGGTTGTCAAGTGGCCCTCCACACCCGACCCCAGCAGGTAGTGCCCACCACCCCAGTCCCACCAAGCTGGAAACAGAGCTGATGACCGGCACAGCCCTCTTCTCACTTCTGCAGCCAGACCCTCACTGAACTGTAAGTGAGTGCATACACTTTACAGTATACTTTGTGACAGTTCAGTTGGCGACCGGCCACATAGATAAGAGGAGGGCTGTGCCGGTCAGGAAAATTTGTCAATAAATAAAAACAAAGAAAAATAAAACAGTTTTATACCATACGATGATAGATGAACAATCTGGGTCTCCACTGGTCAATTATGGACAAGATTAAAAGGTTCAGTAAAAGGAATACAATAATCTTACAAGATAGATTGATTGTAGAGGTGTGTGAGTATATTTTATCACATAGCTGAGTACTTGTACTTGACACACAAAATATTTGGTTACTTGTAAATTTGGTCAGGGACAACATTGTGTCAAAAGCTGACAACATTTTTCCAAGGCTTCCCTCCCTATCCCAACACCCATATCCTCAAAATATGTTTAATACTGGTCCCCTTCCCAACCCTTATTCCATGATTTGGGGACAATGGTTGAAAACCCTGCTAGTTCAGTTGCCCTCAGTCCCACAGTGAGCTTGCACCAACAGGCTTTTAGTTATTTGTTTGATTGTATTAGTGGAGAGCAGGAACAAGAACAAGAAGTGGTGGGGGTGAGGCAGACTGTCTGTATTACTGATTACCAGACTGAGATTGTTTTATATTATACAAATGCAAGAAAGAACACTGGGCTTTGATTGATCAGTCTGGGGCTAGATCAATGAGGTTATCCCATCTTAACATCACAGATTTAGACCCAACACACACATGACCATATCAAATGTTAAAAGCATCACTCCACAAGCTATATCAGAGTATACCACAGTCCCCATTGCCAAAATGAAGTTTGCCATTACTTCCTTGTTTTTTTTCATAGTGAAACCCCTCCCTCTCACAGCTTACAAATTCAAGAAAACCCCCCTTAAATGTCACAAGATAACCCCACCACCAAAACCCTACAACATTATTCCCATGACATCTTTAATAAAAAAAAGGAAAAACTAACGTCAAAAGAAGCCGTTAGGTTGATGGACTTCCCTGCTGGCATTTATCTCTTGGGTCATAACATTATGAACATGTGCACAATCTATTTGTTGGATAAATCTTCTCCTGGTACAAACTCATCAACTGTTCCAGGAGAAGCAAAACACTAATATGTAAACAAATGGGACGGGAGGTTGAGAATAATTGCAAAGCCCAATCTGCTTCACACACCAGTTCCCAAAGTGGATCTGAAAAGAGTGAGCGTGTGTGCTTTTCAAAAGCACACCACAATTTACTGACTCACCAAGTGCTGTTGTGTTTCTCCTCATGTTTACTGACTCTGCGAGTGCCGTTCTGTGTGTCTCTATCTCCCAGTATGAACATATGCCCACTGTAGTGGGAGAAGATGAACAGAATGTTTGACATCTCCGATTGGCAGAGAGGCTGGGGCAGATGTTTGACTTCCTCACAGCCAGCAGAATTGAAAGGTCACAACTCTGATCATCTAAGAGGATGGGGCAGACACCTGACTACCTCACAGACAGCATCAAGACCAGTAAGACAGAGGTAGAGAGAAACCAAAAAATATGCAGAGGGTGACACGTAAGTGGGGAGGGACCACCCATAAGGGAGAAGATACAGACAGTTAAGTTGGTTGAGGGTGCAGAGCCACACACCAGGTTCATCTACTGGCCAAACCAATAAATTGGCAGTATTTTTTTTAAAGTACATATTCACATCAATAAAACTAACAAAAAATACTTTTAAATAAATTTTTGTATTTTTATTTCTTTTTTTCCTTTTACAAAGCCATTGTATAATAGGAATAATGAACTCCAGGATGTGTGTCATGCTGGGATAATGTCACTTCTGGGATGATTAGTCGCACTCGACTTGCAGCCTTGTGTCTAATCACCCCAAGCATGATGTTATCCCAGCACGACACACACCCTGTCATGCATTATTCCTTTAATAACTGGGTTCCCCCCTTTCCCATACTGAAACTGTAGCATAATTTGCCATTATAAAGGAGTGTTTATAACGGCAAACACACTTACAGTTTCCCTCACTCTGCTCATGTGCCTGCCTCAGTTCACCACTTCCCAACCACTTGCCATATGCCTTCTGCCACAAAAGTCAACCACCAGAGGAACTCAGCAGTAAGTTTTTTTTAAAACAAATGAGTTCATTTCCAGCACAAGGGGTAAAAAAAACAATATTTGAAATCATTTTAAAATGTGGGACATGACAAATGTGGGGACCAGCCAAAAACTAAACCAGAGCATGGCCGCACCAGAACCACTGATATTTTGTATAATTGCTGTGGCAAAAAAGGGAAACCCAGCAATTATAAGAAATAAAATATGGGGTGGTATGTGTAAACTTGAAGTTTACATAGACCCTCAGTGTTGGATGTTTTTCACAAACCCCTTGAGCTTCGCTCTACTTGTTAATGTAGCATCTAACACCTCGGGTGTGTATAAACTTTTCATGAAACAGATCAGCTTGTATTTTATTCTACATGTAAGGTGTAAAGCAGAAATTGCTGCATGGCCAAACAGAATGAAGAATGATGGCTTCACTATGATGGTGTTGCGTATGCAAAGAGCAGTTCCTTAGTAGCACCATCTAGTTGTGAGAGGCTGTAAAGGAAAGGTAATATAGGTTTGAGAATTCCAATGTCAAGACTACATCAAGACAGACAAAACAGCGCTGCCCAGTGGCACTGAGGTTTGAGGTACTGGATGCCACACCTCATGCCATGCTGGTGACCCGAGTTTGGGAATGACCTTGGGCTGCCAGGGGTTGGCAGGGGCAGAAGAGGATTGAGCATCCATAGGACTACTCTCCTCTCCTGGGAGGGGGGAGGCACTGTCTTCTGCAACATGAAGCAACCTCTGGCAGTGGCAAGGGATAGTGATCTGTGAGAACCAAAATATGGGGCATGGGAGTTGCAGAAGACATCCTGTGGGCAGGTGCAGGAGTATGCCCATCTCATGCTGGATGTCATTGCATGTCTGAACTCCTAGGGAAACAAAGAAAAAGGTAAAATAGCTGGAACACAGGTAGGCGAAGGCCTGCTCACCAGACGCAGCCAAGCTCAATGTTGGACACGCCCCATTCATCTTCATCGTTCTGTCTCCCAGGCAGCAACATTGACCATAAAAGATAGAGTACCAGAGAAGTGGGCAACCCTTACCAAGGGGGCTCAGAGCAGGGAAGCCTGTTGCCTGATGGTATTGGAGAGGGATGCCGCGGGGGACAGGGCAGTGGGGTGCCTCAGACAAAGTGAGACATCGGGTTTAAAGGTGAGCAGTGCTGGAGAGAGACCTAAGGGACCAGAGAAGGAAGCTAAAGAAATGATACAAAAAAAAAAAGACATAAAACAGAAGCCATGCTTATTTCTTAAGTAGAAACATATAGTTCTCTGAACAGATACTGAGAAACAGGAAGCACACATTTTTGAGTTTCACTACCTCTAAAAAGAAGCTAAAAATGTTTATGATGCAAACCATTCATGGACTTTTGAATCTTGGAACTTGATTTCAACTAAAGTTTATTCAATACCAGTTCTCTGAAATTTGCACAATTATCTCTATATTCGTGTATAAATGAAGGGTACCCACCTATGCTCCTAGCAGCACTGAGCCCTGAAGATCAGAAGACAGCAGAAACAAGTCTAAGAGTGTTTACTGAAAATGAACTGCTTGAAGACAGCTGTCCTCATTGGCCTGCTAATTGCAGTCTGTGTAGAGTACAGTGATGCTGGTAAGTCAGCTTCTATAATTTTGAGGGTAGTTACCCGAGGGGATAGAAGTGAGATATTGCCTGGCTGCTTTTTCCTTGCTGTGTGCATAGATTACATTGATGCACTAAGTCAGTTCCTTTAGTTCTATAGTTACTTGTCTGTAGGTGACACAAAATTCCGTATGCACAGTATTTCTCCCCTTGCTGTGTTTGTACAGTAGTTATGCAGCTAAATTAGTTCCTTTAACACTGGGCTAGTTTTCTGTAAGAACAGAAATTAGGTATTGTATCCTGCTTGTAGCTGGGTGTGTAGAGTACGCAGACATACTGTTGGAAAGTAAGTTCTTTTAGTTCATGGGTCGTGTATCTCTGGGGGACAAAACTAAGGTATTGCTGAACTGTGCCCTGCTTTCAGTACAGTACAAGAGTTACAGTACATAAGGGGACATAACTTGGTTATTACAGGGCTCTCGTTGCTCTGTGTGTACAGTACTTTAGCGACAGTACACGGTGGGGGGGCATAATTATTACAGGCCTCTCATTGCTCTGTGTGTACAGTACATTAGTTACATTCCATGAGGGACGGTACTTATTTATTGCTGGCCTGCTCCTGACTCTGTCTACAGAACATTAGTTACCTGAGGGGAGAGAACTTTGTCATTGCTAACTGCTCCTTGCGCTATGTCCTGTATATTAGTTGCTTAAGGGAACAAAATTCAGTCATTGCTTGCTGCTCCTTACTGTGTGTAGAGTACAGGCAGAAATGGTTTGCTTCACAGTAGTAACCAGGTGCTGTCTTTTGTAATAAGGTCCCTTTCATGCCCTTACCACTAAGGATTTTCACAAATTTTGCCCGCAAGGAAAAACTGTCCTGATCAGAGTGCCCTTTATATAATGGCTACAATGTTTACATCAAGTACTGTGGCAGTGCTGCATAGGGGTTTGAGCAGAGAACAGTGAGGTTCGAGCCCCACCACAGCTGTAGACCCACTCTATCACTTTTTACCACTCATGTTCCTCCCTGCATTTAAACTGGGAGGAATATGATGCTCACAGAGTAGCAGTTCTGTGCACCGATAGTAGGAATGCAAATGGTAAATCATAACAAATGATCTCACTCACAGATTCATGAAGTAATTTGAATAAATCCAACATGGTAGTGCAGATAGCCAAATGAAGTTTTTGGTCTGTCTCTTTAAGACAGGGCAGTAGATGGGGTGTGACTCAGTTCAGCATTTTTTATTTCACCGCTGGTCATTACAGCACATCCCATTCCAGTGCCGTTCATTTCAGTGCGAGATTAGTGACAGCAGTCTCATTTCAGTGCTAGATTGCCATTGGACCTACCAGTCATCTGTGCAGTCTCCAGTGGGACACTGGGGAATGTTCATATGCAGGATGGAAGGGTATTTCCATTGGCACTATCTGCTTAACATTATGAAATGTACAGTGTCTTACTACTTATCGATTAGCAATTTAAGCCATCATTTTTAGTGACTCTTCTTACACACTGCACATCCCACATTGGTATTAATTCGGTGTTTGCATTCTTTATCTCGACAGCCTTTCATATTAATCTGTACTATGTACAAGACTAATAAAATATGCAAACATAGAGTAATCAACACTTACCTGACTTAAACATATACTTGGTGTTATGCCACCAGAAAACTTTGTTTTATCAATCCTCCTCGTTTTCATGTGATTTTGAAATGCTGCATAAAATAAAATAAAGCATAAATACTGCATTAAAAAATGGAGCTGAAATGGGAAGCGCTGGAATGAGATGGTGCTGGGCTGGGTGGTGCTGGAATGTAATCTCGGAACTGACCAGGGTGTCACGCTCTGAAGTTGACTTGTATTGTTGTTGAAACATCAGTGCAGGCCCAACTGATGAGGCACTGATTGACTTGTTCGTATCTCCGGGAGCACCTCCATGTTTTTTTGGTTTTTTTTTAGAGCAGTTGTTGGTTTGGAATATTTCCTCCTTTAACTGATAGCATGAATGTGTGTGCTTGCAATCAACTATCTGCACTACAATGCTGGAATTATTTGAAGCACTTCATAAATCCCTTGCCTTGCAGTTGAAGCCTGTTTATGACCTTGTGATGTGAGGGGAGCCACTTAAAGTTGTATTCATAGCACTTTGCACTTTTGATTTTTAATAAAGTAAGACTGGCTTTATCAGTTTTTTTTTCAGCTGCCTTGCCCTCCGCTTTATTCTGATGGTGACCTTAGCTCCACTGAGTGAGACCATCTGTTATACCTCCTTGTGTTTCAGTCTCCCAAAAATAGAAATGTGAGTAGAAGCAAGACCCCACTGTGAACAAGATGTTGCTTTTTATGTTTGCTTTTGCAGTTTGAGTTTTTTAACGCAGGCTAAAGCCAGATATTGTATGATCTATGAAATTGTTGTTGAAATAGTACAGTCATTTCCAGGCTCAGATTATTATACATACAATTATAAGTTACATTTATTTATATTCTAACAAGAGGGAGCTGCATTCTCAATTGTACAAGAGTGTGACATTAAAATGAAACAATAATGCTGTCCTCAGACTGAGTCTGCTGTCCTTGCATATCTACATCAGACAACAAAATCCTCGGCTAGTGACACCACAGCCTGTTGCTGTGGAAATGTTCAGCACTTCAGAATCAGAGGATTTTGACGCCAAGTTTCGACAAGCAGTCAGAAAAGATGTAGGCCAGATAGCAGTGATCCTGCTTTATGTTAATGACATTGTTTGAAGTGTCCCTGTAAAATTCAGAGGTTATTTACATACTCTGTGGTCTGGAAAATCTAAGATTTTATGCATTTTTGTTACCATGATGTTTTTTTCTTCTCTAAACACAACAGGGCCTGTTGGTGTCCATGAGCCACTGACCTGCTGCCTCAGCTACGTGACGACTCCCATACATATCAGTGTTCTACAGAGCTTCTACAGGACAAGCAAATCATGTGACAAAGATGCTGTGGTGTAAGTATCAATGAGTCTTTCTGCTTTACTGTTTTATTCTATTTTAATGCCACCTGAATTATAGCTTCCTCGAATAAAAGCTGTGAACCAAATTAACATTCAAACAGAAGACACCCTTATTCAGAGTTTGCAGGCTATGATTCCAAATACCTTCTTTCCCTCTGGTTCAGCCCAGTTGCTCTGGTCCTGATCTCACTATGTCTGAGTAAGAGATCTGTGGTGGTTAAATCCGGAGCCATTGGGTAGAGCAAAAGAGAGTCAAAAGATTTGTGTAGACCAATTTTCTGCTCTGGTTCTGATGTTTGCAACTGCTGCTTCCTATGCTCTGCTGGATGAATGGTCCACAAAAGCTGATTGCAACAGGAAAATCAGTGAGGTTTCAACACCGATCCATGGTCAGCAAATAAGAATGGTCAGCAGGATAGGCAGAGCAGCAAGGAGTCAGGAGAGAGATATATGGCTGATAAGGAATTGAACTGGCAGGAAATCAGGGATATTATAGTAGATGGTAACTGTTGCTGTCTATAGAGGAGTATCACTACATGGAGCAGTTAATAGAACAAAAGGTAGATCAGGGTGATTTTGATCTGAAATACTGCAACTGATGTATGTTAATTGTAGCAGCCACACCCATTTATAAGCCAACACCATTTTGAGACAACAGCTGAAAATGTAAAACATCAAGATTATGGAGGCACTCCTTAAGGAAAGGATAGTGCAACACCTGGAATCCATAGGGGCACAGGATCCAAGACAGCATGGTTTTACAAAAGGAAGGTCCTGTCAAACTAATCTCATAGATTTCTTTGACTGGGTAACCAGAGTAGTGGACCAAGGGGGTGCAGTTGATGTCACCTACCTTGACTTCAGCAAAGCTTTTGACAATGTTCCACATAGAAGATTGATAAATAAGCTGGGTAGGCTCGGGGTGGGTCAGAAGTTAGTCAACTGGGTGGCAAACTGGTTAACGGGCAGAAAACAGAGAGTGGAGATAAATGGTATACAGTCAGAAGAGATGCAAGTCAGAAGTGGGGTACCTCAGAATCAGTCCTGGGGCCAGTCCTCTTCAATATCTTCATTAGTGACCTTGCAGATGGACTAGAGGGTAAGGCTTGTCTGTTTGCAGATGACACCAAGATCTGCAACAGAGTAGATGATCCAGATGGGGTAGGCAGAATGAGAAGAAATCTGGATAAACTAGCAAAATGGTCAGAAGAGTGGCAACTGGGATTTAATGCAAAGAAGTGCAAGATCATGCACATAGGGAAGAGAAACCCTGAAGCCACCTATAGGCTGGGAGAGGTTGCTGGCAGTCACAAAGGAAGAAAGAACACTGGGCATCATCATCACTGATGACCTGAAATCATCCAAGCAGACCTCTAAAGCAGTAGGTAAGGCTAGGGGGATGTTAGGGTGTATAAGTAGGGGTATCACAAGCCGTAAGAGAGAGGTAATAATCCCTCTTTACAAGACACTGGTTAGGCCCCATCTGGAGTACTGCGTGCAGTACTGGAGGCCACACCTTCACAAGGACATTAACCAAATTGAGGCAGTCCAGAGAAAGGCAACCAAAATGGTGCAGGGACTGCATCAGAAGACATGTGAGGACAGATTAACCGAGCTCAATATGTATACCCTTGAGCAAAGGAGGGAGAGAGGTGATATGATCTAGACATCCAAACACCTTAAGGGCATTAACAAGGTGAAAGAGTCTAACATGTTTAAATATAAGAAAAATAGCAGGACAAGAGGACACAGCATGAGATTAGAGAGAGGCATATTAAGGGGAATGTGAGGAAATACTTTTTCACAGAAAGGGTGGTGGATGCATGGAATGGCCTACCTCAAGAAGTGGTAGCTATGAATGCAGTGCAGGGCTTCAAACAGGCATGGGATAGGCATAAGGGAGCAATACAGATGAGTATGAATAGATAGACCACTGACAGAGCAAAGGCCGATGGCACATTTACAAGGTAGAAAAAGAAATGGGCAGACTGGATGGGCCTTGCGGTCCTTATCTGCCGTCAACTTCTAAGTTTCTATCAATAAAATGTATGCCTTTTAAATGGTGAAGTATGTTAGTTAATTCATTTTATAAGTAATAAACCATGAGAGGGTGAGTAGAATAGGATTTTAGTGCTCACCCAAGGGGTTTATTAAGGCACAAGGCCAAAGACTGGGTCTCTTTACAACCCAAGGAAGTGCATCAACATACTATAATGCACACACTGGAGGGATTTATTGCATTTATAAAATGTCACTAAGTGGGTTTTGTTTTGAAGAAAAAGGAGATTCAGTACCTCACTGCATGTTTTAAAGATTTAATGTAGGGGACACTTCTCGGGCAATGACATGTCTAGAGTACTTCTTACCATTTTATGAAGCTAATTAATTCCTTGAGAGAATTGTGTGAACTATTTACCCATAAGGTTCCATTGATAATGATCTCCATTGATTTAAGACAAAGTGGGTACTCACCTCTGATTCTGGATTTGTAGAGGGGCATTTATCCACAGTACATATTTGCTTATCACTATATGCAATTTAAGAGTATAAATTCTGGGAAGTGCCCCAAGTCAAGCTATATATCATCTGGATATGTTTGCAGTTGTGTTACACTTTGAAGGTTTTAGTTCCATTGTGTTATGTCCACTATATCTGAATTTTCCTTGTAGTGCTTCATGCACTCAGTAATACAGAGAGAACATTTCTTACAGTAATTCTTCCCGGCAAACAGAGCAGTCAGTCACAAAGCATGTCAATACTGGAAACCCATGCATTGTAGAATGGATGTAGTATTGGTATTTTTTTTTTTGTTTACAGTCTCAAACATTAGTGCTGGGATACAGAGAATGCATTTGTATTCCTTTTTGAAGTATGCAGTGCATTTATCAAAACTTGGCAATTTGTATGAAGTATTGCATACAGGTTTCCTAAGTGGTATCTATGTCTTATAAAGTAGCAAACATATTTATTAAGTAGTACATACACTTTGTTATATAAAAAATAAAATATTAGGTTGTAAATATGTGTAAGATGTACTAAATGTTTTTTAAATACATATTTTAAGTAGTGAATATATATTATTAAGTAGTATGTTTCATTAAGCAGGCAAATGTTTGATATGTAATAATATATTTCACAGTATTAAAGGGGCACTGTCAACCCTTTTTGCACCATATTATTTCTAGCAGAAACAGACATTTTATGATTGCCTGCTTTTCTAAAAATCTTTGATTTTGTGGGTTATCTTATCTATTTCCTTTCTTAGTAGCACTGAAATGTGTACTGGTAGTGTATAGATACCCAATATTGTTTTGTTTCAAGTCTTTGGTCTTCTGTTATTTTGGGATATGTGAAATTAAAATTCCACCAGCTGAATTTCTGTAAAATTTCTGTATGCTCTTTTACAATTTTTGCAGAAATTTTGACTTAGAATGATCGAATAAATGCATGAATTGCAGACTAATATATTAAACTGCAGAAAGACATTCCAAAGAACTGACCACTGTACTGCAAAACAATTACATGTATTGTGAATAAGTGGGATAAACAGTTGAATGAAATTCCTCTGACTTGTCATTCTGTAGTTCATGTGTATTATTCTGCAACTCATCCAGAAAAGTTAATGGAATAGGGCAAAAATTCACTAAACACATTCATAAGATTCACATTTTGCCAAAGTAGGAATTTTGGAACATTTTGGGACATTTTGTGGCATTTCATGAAATTTCCACTAATTCAGAATTTGCAGTTTTTGCCCAGCTGTACTCTTATATCATACAGTACCTCCTGAACATTAGAGATAACCCCACAAAGTACAGCCACTCATGAAGTGATAGTCCACCCCCAACTGAATCTTGAGTTGCTGGGTTGTGTTGGGGGTATTCCCAAATCCAGGAAAGATGCTGTGAGAGTTGCTTAAGGAATGTAAACAAACACTTTTTGTCTGGTAAAACCATTATGGCTGGCTGGTTGTTTTTCATTTAAAAGAGGGAAAAACAAAACTGAATCCAACTATCAGCTACATCAGCAATGTCCGCAGAATGTGAGCAACAATATATATTTTTTTTAAGCTAGAACAATTTGAGATCTTAGGAGGTTGACAGTGTAGTACATATGTTTTAGGTAGTGAATAAGTATATTAGATAGTGAATAGTTTGCACTATGTTGCATGTATATATAGTTATACAATTGGGGTGAAGGATAAATAAGTGTGATAAAAACATGTATATTCACAAAAGTGAGATAAATGTAAGGGCTAACATTTATCTCATGGCTCTGAGTGTGATAAACGTAAGAACTGACATTTATCTCATAGTTCAGAGTGAGATGACTCACTGCTGCCTGCAGCTAACTCAATTACCATTGCAAAACACTCTCACTTGTTCCCCACACTATGACTTCCATTCTATAACTGTGATGCTCTCAGCTTGACTGCAGTCAGAATTCTAAAGGACACAGCTTCACAAAACATTTTTTTTTCTCACTGCTGCCTGACGCTGACTCACTTAGCATTGCAAAACACACTCAGCTTTTCCCACAGTTTGTAACACTGCCAGCCCATTAAGAAAAACTCACACACAGAAACAGCAAACACAGAAACAACAACAGAACACAACAAATCATAACAATACTTCTGAAACTCATACCACTGTTATATAAATCGAATACATGATGTGCATATTGTGTGCTATGGAAAATATCATCACTCCTGCATCATGAGCTCTGGATACTCTCACTCATGCCTTCGGCACTTGTGAGTATCCAAGGCTCACTCTGCAGGAGTGAAGATATTTTCCATATCACACTTTTTCCACCATGCATCCCCTTTCATATATATATATATATATATATAATTAAGTAGAAAGCAATGCAAAGTAGTAAATATATTGTACTGAGTTGCAGATATGTTTAATAAAGTAGTAGACACATTTTATTTTGATAGTTTATTGCATAGTAAATATGTTTAAGTAGTATTTAGTTTCAGTAAGTAGTAAACATGTTTATTAAGACTATAGCCTTATAACCATTTGTTGATATTCAGTGGTTTCCTTTCAAATGGATGCAAAGTTTACTAATGAACAAATAATGGTACATGTCTAAGTCAGAGATTTGCAAAGTCTTTGGACAGCAGTAAAAAGTCTACTTAGAATGAACTAGATTGTTTAGAAAAATAAACAAAACTTGTAAATGTGCCTCCTCCCCATGTGATCAGACAGTGACATGCATGAGAGTTGGGTCATTTGTTCTAGAACTGTGACATGTACTGATAGACATAACAAGTGAGAACAATTTTTTTCTGGGTTATGTGCAATTTGTTCACACAGACTGCTTACGTTATTTGTATATTGCCATATAAATCTACACATTACCAGCACAGGAATACTGGGATGCATTGGGAGAGGCATCACAAGTGGAAAAAGGAAAGTGGTTATTCCTCTGTACAGATAGTTGGTGAGACCCCATGTGAAGTACTGTGTGCAGTTTCGGAGACCCCATCTCCACAAGGACATAGACAGGATGGAGGCAGTCCAGAGGAGGGCAACTAAAATGGTGCAGGGTCTGCATCCAAAACCAAATTAAGAGAGACTGAAAAAGCTTAATATCTCCACCCTGGACAAAAGGAGGGATGGTGGGACATGATAGAAACTTTCAAGTACATCAAGGGAATCAACAAAATCCAGGAGGGTAGCATCTTTCAGAAAAAGAGATCTGCAAGAACAAGGTGGTACAATATAAAGATGGGGGGGACAGCTCAGGGGCAATGTGAATAAATTTTATTTCATGGAGAGAGTGGTGGACATGATGGAACCACCTTCCTGGGGAGGTTGTGGGATCTAAAACAGTGGGGAAGATCAAACATGCATGCCACAGACTTAAGGCAATTATAGGTTTATAGGTAATTACAAGCTGGGTTAGAGTTTCATTCATAATGCTTGCCTTTTTTATAAATCAAAATACACACATTATTTAGTTACCCAAAAGAAATTTATTGAATTTATTTTTAAAAGAGTCCATACTAGTACTGGTTACTACTTCTAAAGGCAAAGAGTTCCATCCAGATACCACTCTCTGGCTACACCAGTGTTTATGTGGGAGAGTTTGCCATTTCTTAAATTCTAGTTGAAACAGATGTCCCCTAGGTTAATATTTAGATTTCCTAAATCTTAACCCTAAGTCTGCTATTACAGCAGTGTCATGTAAACATCTAAATAGTAAACAATAATCCTCCCCCGGTTCTTCTATATTCCAATTATGGGGGGTGGGAGAAGTAGTCTGTTGGTTTACTAGAATATGCAGCTTATCCAATAGGTAGGGAAATGGGCAGACTGGGTGGACCAAGAGGTCCTTATCTGCCATCAAAGTCTATGTTTCTATGTAACACATACAGTTTTTCATGCTATGAAGGACGCCTATGATTGGTTCATACCATATTCATCAGTTATAACTACAGTACTGGATGTCTTGTTAGCAGGCCATAAGTCCTTACCTGCAATTGTTGCTATGATGGGAAGGGTCATTTCATTTTTTTTTCACTCTGATCCTTTAAGGTTAACAGCGATGAAAATGAAATGGACACCATAACTACTTCTAAAAATCATGCAAATATGGTATGAACACAGAGATGGGAGATTGCTTATACATTTAGAGCAGGGACTTTTGAGAAAATACCTAACCTTAATTGATAACCACTAATGATGGAGTCCCAAAATATTTTTTCCTCTGTGATTCTTTCCAAGTTATACAAATTTATGAAACCACTCAAGGCAGAGTCTTCAGAATGTTTCTTCACATGTGATTTATTTCCCAGTTATAGAAATATGTGATTTAATCCCCCCTGTTTCTTGTCTCTCTTGCAGGTTTGTAGGTATGAATAGAATGGAGATCTGCGCTGACCCACATCTGAGGTGGGTGAGAAACACCATGCAAAAGTTATTGGAAAAGCAGAAGAAACATTAAGGGGAGCAGAAAAACATATCAGCAAGCAACCTTCCCACTGTTTCTGTTCTATATGCAACAAAGGTCCATTGACAATGTGAATGAACAGTACTTCTTATGCAATTGTTTATACTATGTGTCATGTTTTAAATTATATTATTTATTTAAATAAATATTTAATAAAACAGATTTGTATGGATTTTATAGTAGTATGATCATTCTGATTTACTACTCTGAGCTTATGGCAGTGTTTATATAATTTTTGTCAGTGCAGAATACTCAAAGTTAGTACTTTATATTAGATTATGAAATGTCAGGGTAAAATCCAGTAATCTTATTGGCTCTTATTTATGTGTAAAATATGGTTTACACATAGTTAAAAAAGGACTGCTCAGCAGTGAAGATTCTGCAACCCAGATCAATGGGCATTTTGAACACAGGCATTTCAGTTAGCTCCCTACAGCCAGAACTGTTCTTCCACCATAAACATGGCTGCTACCTTTACAGTGTAAAAAACTTCAACTGGCGCTTCAAAATAAAAACTACCTTAAATAAAAAAATAAAACAAATTAAATAAATGTTTCCCAGATTATCACACTCTCCATATATATAGAAACAAATTAGAAACAATAAGCATTTTTTTATAGTTTTCACTACAACTGTTTTAACAGTGAAAATCCCCCTTCTATCTTTATCTGCTTGTCAGGAAACTCTCTTCTTGCCCTGACAGTGAGATAATTGAGTCTCTGGCTGTAACAAAGGCCATTATGAACTGGCGATTGTAAATGGACATTGCTGATTGGCCGAAACGTTCTTGAAGTCATGATGATATCGAGCTACATTATCACGGCTTCAGAAAACCGCCAGCCTCCAGCCTCCTCACCTGTAGCACCACACATCACTCCACTACACCACTATTTCAACCTTCCAGCAAACTGTAAATGAAAAAGGCACAACCGTTGATGGAGCCATGCTTCAAAAAACAAAATAAAAGCCATCCCCTCATACCACCACTGCAGCTGCCTGCCAGTATTGTTACACAGTCCACTGTAGATTTTCTTACTGCAACCAAACTCCTGAGGAACATGATGTTGCCCAACTTATGAAAACATTCATCCTGAACTACCACTATTTCCACAGTGTCACAGAGTGTGACTTTCTTCTTACACAAAAAAAAATGAAAATAAGTCATGGTGCTGACAAGCTCTAACTACCAATAAAAAAAAAGGACATCAAACACTTCTTACCCGGTCCTAGACTGAGTGACACGACTGGGTGAAATGCATGGAGAACATACTTAATGGAAGAGCAGTGCTACCACAGTGAGAAAGTGCTACTTACAACAGTGCCACATGCTGCCTGAGCCCTTCAGGAACTATTTTGTGAAAAGATACTCTTCCAACATCCCAAAAGAATCAATTTCTCAAGGTTTTAAAAGTATTTTTTTGTTTTTCTGTGAAAAAAAACAGTCAGTCCAGTTCATAATAGCAGTAAGTCACTCCAGGCCCAACCATTTGAGACGTGACAATATCCCAGGATATGCCACAGCCGGTAGTGCCTTGTTGCTTAATTGTTGTCTTTGTGTACAGTGTAATAGGAGAGAAACCTTCTGCCAGTGGAACTGAGCAGAAGTTTGAATCCATGTATTTCGTGGTAAACATTCCATGATAAACATTCCATATCTTGAATGTGGAGAAAAACAGAGAAATAAAAACAGGAAGAAGAAAGTAGGCAATAATGCAATGACATCAACAATGACACCTCTTGCAGTGGGCAGAAGCACTATTTTATCATAAATGCACAGAAGTAAATGTATTGTTTCTACATGTAAACATGCTTTCCCAACAGTAAAAAAGCAAAAAAAATGGAGTCAATTTTATAAGCACAATAAGGCACTCAGGGATGTGTGTAAAATATATTTTACAACATGTCCAGTTGCTGAATTCTCTTGGCCTTTGGCCTCATGCCTTACTACTCCCCAGGCCATGCTGTAAAACATGTTTTACACACTCCCCTTTGTGCCTTATTTCTTACGAATGATACAGCAGCTCTTACCACCTCTGTAAGGCAATTTATTGTAATAATACACCTGAAAGGAAGCAGCTAGACCCTGGCTCCTGCTGGCAATGTACCTCATGAAGTTAACCAAGATGGTTCCACTAGAGAAACACAATTTCCTACCATTGAAGATGTGGAAGTCAAAACAGAAGTTTGATAATGTCTTATCTTAGCATCATCTTCACCTGTTCATGAGGTCTGTCTTTATTGACATCACCAAAGCCTTCAATACAGTCAACCACCCTCTGTTACTGACCCAACTACAAAACATGGGTGTGGCACCCAATGCCCTTTGCTGGTTCCAGGACTACCTGATATGGAGAAATCAATGTGTCAAAATTGGGCAAACAGTATCCAGTGCAAGACAGGTATACTTAGTGCTACCCCAGGGATCAATACTGGGACACCTACCCTTCAGTCTCTTCTTAAATGACCTTTCCACAGCCTGTGACATCAAACTCATACTAAATGCAGACAATGCTGTGCCCTACAGTCTGAGCAGCAGAACTCCTTCTCCAAACTCAGGGGCTGGTTCTGTAGTCATAAGTTGCTACTAAGCTATAAGAAGACCAAGGCCATGCTTATATCCAGCCCCCATAACAAAAATAAGCACCACCCCTTTATCATCTCTAACTCATGCAGTGAGCTGCTCGAACAAGTCTACTTGATCAATTATCTGTCAGTCATAATAGATGATACCCTCATGTTTTTGCACCATATTGGCTCTCTGATCAAGACAGTTAATACCAAGAATGGTGTCTTGTACAGGCATAGGCAATACCTCTCTCCAGGGGCCCTCTGCCTCTCAGTCCACAGTTCTATTTTTTCTACTATTGACTATGGACTAGTGGTCTAAGGGATGGCAATGGTTACAGTGCTCAACAGGGTTCAGATTCCACTCAACAAAGCCTGCAGACTCACCTGGATGCTGAGCGTGGCACTCACACCTGTACTTTGTATGAACATGCAAACTGGCTGTCATTAAGAAACAGGATCAAATTCCAGACTTGCATCCTAGGGAAGAGGGCTCTATTGGGTAAAACACAACTTTGTGTAGGCAATTTGATCAAGGCAGCCAACTCATTACAGATAATCCAGGGGAAGACTTGAGGGGCCTTGGCTATCCCCTTCCATTGCACCTTGATTGGGCAACATGCATTTGCCTAGCCCCCCTGTGGATGAATGAGCTCCCCAGGCACTTCTTTTCCACCAATCATCTAGTCCAATTCAAAACTGACCTCAAACAGCACCTAATAACACTCTCTAAGTGCATTTTCCCCTAAGTCCAGCCATACCTAATTTAGTTTTTGTTGACTGGGGAAGTGCACTAGATGAATTCTGACTATTTTCAGGCACAACCAGGGGAAGGGGGCACAGATGAATACCAACTGACCTTGAACCAGATTAATCTGTTGTTGGTATTTTAATGAATGGGGGGAAATTTGGCCAGGGCACTAGGGAAATTCCCCTACTGGCCTGTACGGGGAACCTCTGGCTGGTCAGAGCATGATAGCCACTTGTCCTGAGACAGCGAAGGGAGAGGATGTGTTTGTGGCAGAACAGTAGGCCTCCTCTCCTGGCCACAGTAATCTAGAGACTATGGAACAGCAAATGTTGCAGCAAGAATTTCAACAGGAGAAGAATAATTTGGAGAAGCAAAATGTGCAAGAAGACAACCCAGTCATGGATATTTGTATGGAATCAGACTCGGAGGTACTGTATGTCAGGCTTTAAATTTATCTACAGAGAATGATGAAGCTGTTTTATAATGCATCAGATGCATGAAGAATTAAAATATTTGCAAAGGGAAACAGGATTCACAGAGACAACTGGATAAAGCAAAACATGTTTGTAATACTGTTGAAAAAAGTGATAAACTTTTCAAAACACAAAATTTAGTCAAATCTACAAACACTGCGATTCCAGTATAATTGCTGACAGATGTGGAGAACCCACTTAATGCTACAGCGACTGGCAGTGAAAACAGTAGAGCTTCTCTGCGCTGAGAGTTGCGCGGGCCTAAACGGCTGCAAAATGTCCAGTATGTAGATCTAACACAATCAACAATAGCCCCAACTGACTTACCTTCCCAAGAAAAAACAGATTTTAAAACAAATGAAAATGTTCACTGTTTACCTGAAGAACAAGTTTTGACTGAAAAAGATCTGGGTATTATTGCATCTAACAGATGCCAAATTGAATTTTTGACACACAGGCCGATGATGCAGGTACTTCAAAAGCTGTGCCAACGGATGACTCAGCATATAGAAATGCTAAAACTGAGAAGGAGTCAGAGAGCTTGGAGGCAGTAAAAAATTCAAGTGTTCCTTTAACAGAACAAGGTGAAGACATCAATTTAATAAATGTACAACAATCTGCAGACCACAGATTGGGACTTAGAAAAGGAAGGTCTGAGTTAATTTTGGGCCCCATAACAGGGAAAACTCCAAGATTCCTAGAATCGACATTGCAAGAGGGAGGGTGGAAAAAAGGGGATACTGGACAATGGATACCTGATTCTAAGCACATTCCCATTCCAGGAGTCTCCTCAAAACAAAATCAAAGCCCTAAAACAGAAAAACTACAGAGTGTATCTCAGGATTTTCTAACAGACTTTTCTATGAATCTTAATGCTGAGGACATATAAGTATCCCCACCAGATACTAGTAACCTAATAAAAGTGATAGTACTTACAAGCTCCTCTTCTGAGGATGAAGGGGCAAATAATGGACAGAAAACATGGGGTGATCATATGGAACAAGACAAAGGCCCTCTCTCTGATGCAAGAGAACAATCCAGAACTAAGTGGGAAGAGTTTTATCGTAGAGACCACTTCCCTCAACAGCCACCTCCTAACCAGAGAAGAAAAGTGGTTCGGCTACAGTATTTAGGAAGACTAGATGTATAGCATGACAGAATATATGTGGGGAAACTTTTAATTAAAGAGTCTCTAGGTTTTTTAACAAATGAGATCTACGTGTTGATTCACATGTCAGGAGTAGAGAAGGACAAAGTGACCCTAACTCGCTCCGTGAAGTGATTTGTGGAGTGAAGGCGAAGTCACGGAGTGCTCTGCAATGTGAACCAGAGTACTTCGTGTTATAATAGGTAAGACAAAGTCCATTGAAAACAATGACTTCATGATACTCCGCCTTCCCAAACCACTACTCTAACAATTCTTAAGGAGAAGTACATTAAAAACAATGTACTTCGCCTCACTTTGTCTTGTTTTTAAGCTCCAAAGGTGAATTTTGCAGTGATTCATGGGATTTCAGGTTACATGGGCTCTAGATTGTTCTGCACAGCCTCAGTTTGGGGTAGTGTGCATAGGAAGCTGTAGGAGACAATCTGCACTGAGAGCTCTCTGCGATTCAAACCTTCTAAAATCTGTTAAAAAAGCCTTTTTGAGTCTTTTTTTTTTTTTGCTGAAACTTTATTTTATCGATTATAGGAAACCCTCCTGTGCTCATATCACTGAGTGTTTATTGTTTGTGTGTGGATTTTGAATGTTAATGTACAACATTCAGTCTGTGTACTGAGAGACAGTGGAAGTGTGCTTTGGGGGAAGGGAGTTTCTGTGGTGTAGGTAGATTAACTTGGAGAAAAAGACTGCTTTCTGTTTTGGTGATATTTTTCTTGTGTAACTGTGTTAATGGACACAGTAATATTTTCAATACATCTTGCCATTTTTTGCTAATTGTTGTGGTGCAGCAGTGCATAATTTTAGTTTGTTTAAAATATGTGGTTATATTGCTGAAGTTTTCAATTTGCTACGCATTATTTAGTGTGTGTGTGAGTACGTGTGTGACGCATGTCATCAAATCAGACACCATTTATTGTGTCACATTAATAATTTCAGCAGTGTGAACCTGCTATCCTCTCCAGCTGTGTGATCTTGTACTTCTTTGTGGTCTCTTTACTGGTACTAGTTCTAGTGACTGTTACTGCAGCAGTGCAGTACACTGCCCCCCGTGGCCCACCCCAACCGACAAAGGTATTCTTTTCCAGATTTGAAATTCTGACGGTGAGCACTGGTTAGGTGATGTGCCTTTGTGTCTGCATCTCTTCAGTGAGCACGCAATTTTAATCTGTCTGTGCATTTGCATCTCTTTATGGCCCAATCTCCATCTGTAACTTAAGTCACAGTTGTTTTTTTGCCTTTCTTCCAGAGTACTGGACAGGTGTGGTGCATAATTCTGCATGAATATTGTACTCATTAATATGTGTTTTTAAGTCAGGACCATCATCAAGAGTCACTTTTTATACAAATCACGTTCTTCATTATCACGATCACAAATGCAGTCACAAATCATTATTCGTGATCACGTTATGAATCTCAACGTTATTTTTTTTATTAGTTACTTGAATGTATTGTAAGACTGTTTTGTAGTATCTGTCTAGGCTTCACCACCCCAGCATTGTACTCATTAATATATGTTTTCAAGTCAGGGACTTTTGTAGTACAGATCATCGGGGAAGTACAGCCGTAGGCATTCACATTCCCAATACAGTTCCAAATTAGTTATCTTACACCTTCAACACCAAATCACATTCTTCATGACTTCATCATCACGATCACAAATGCAGTCACAAATCAAGATGCACGATCATGTCACAAATCACAACACTCATTTCTTGACGAGTTACTTGGATGTATTTGTAAGCATGTTTTGTAGTATCTCTCCAGGCTTCATCAAATTGCCATTGTACTCATTAATGAGAGTTTTTAAGTTAGGGAGTTTGTGCTACAGCTCATTGGGGAAGTACAGCCATAGGCATTTGTGTTTCCAATACAGTTTCATATTGGTTATCTCACACAGTCAACACAGAATCATGTTCTTCATTATCACGGTCATAAATGCAGTCACAAATCACGATTCACAATCAAGTCACGAATCACAACACTAATTTTTTTTAGTTACTTGGGTATATTGTAAACATGTCTTGTAGTATCTCTCCAGGCTTCACCACTCCACCATTGTACTCATTAATAAGCATTTTTAAGTCTGGGAGTTTTGTGCTACAGCCCATCGGGGAAGTACAGCCATAGGCATTTGTGTTCCTTCCAATACGGCATGTGAATTACAGTACTGTAAGTAGTGGTGGGCGAAGTGGCCTCAATTTGCTCTGTAAAGTATTTCACTGAGTAATGTAGAATCTGTGGAGAACTCCACAATGTTAAGCAGAGTACTTCGCTTAATAATGAGGAACACAAAGTCCATTAAAACCAATGACTTTGCTTTATTCCGCCTTTCCCAAAACACTTCTCCACCAATTTTAAGGTAAAGTACATTGAAATCAATGTAATTCACCTCACTTCACCCTGTAATTGAGCTCAAAATGAAATTCTGCACTTATTCATGGGATTGCAGGTCACATGGACTCTAGATTGTTTGGCACAGTCTCAGTTCTGGCCTGGATAGTGTGTTTGCAGTGGTAGCTGGAGACAGTTTGCTCTCAGACCTCTTCCATTCAAAACCTCTACGAGCTGTTTAAAATGCCTTTTTGAGTAATATGTTTTGCTCAAAATTGAGTACATCGATTGTAGGAAACCCTTCTGTGCTCATATCATCGAGTGTTTATTGTTGTGTGTGGATCTTGAATGTTAATTTAGAACAGTCAGTCTGTGTACTGTAAGGTGTGCTTTGGGGGGAAGGGCATATTTGTGGTGTAGGGAGATTAACTGGGAGAAAAAGGCAGTCTTTGGTTTTGGTTATATTTTTCTTGTATAATTGTGTTAATGTACACACAGTAATATTTTCAGTAATTCTTGACAATTTTTTGCTGATTGTTGTGGTGCAGCAGCAGTGTACAATTTGTCTATTTAAAACATTTGGTTATATTACTAAAGGCTTTCAATTTGCTACACATTACTTGAGTGTGCGTGTGAGTGTGTGTGCGATGCATGCCATTAAATCAAACACCTTTTATTGTGTTACAGAGTAATTACAGCAGTGTGAACCTGCTATCCACTGCACCCGCATTAATTTTTTATACTACTTTGTGGTATCTTTACTGGTAGTGGATTTTTACTGCCGTGCACTAATCCCCCAACTGGCAAAAAGTATTCATTTCCGCATTTGGATTTGTGACTTGTGAGCACTGGTTAGGTGTTGTTGTGCCTGTTCGTATGCATCCCTTGAGTGTGCAGTGCAATATTAAACTGCGTGTGCATTTGCATGGCACCATTCATTCTGAGAGACTGCATTTCTTGTTACACTCTCATTTCACTTTGTCAGCACTGGGGAATTTTCTGGACACAAGACAATAGAATGTTGGGAATGCATATTAATTCTGGTTACTCTGTGTGTGACTTGACCACTGAGTGCATGACTGAGTGCACCATTAATTCTGGGAAACTTTGCATTTCTTGTTACTCTCTCATTTCACTTTATCAGCACTTGGTAGTTTACTGGACACAAGACAG
Source organism: Neoceratodus forsteri (assembly GCA_016271365.2). Taxonomy (NCBI): domain Eukaryota; kingdom Metazoa; phylum Chordata; order Ceratodontiformes; family Ceratodontidae; genus Neoceratodus; species Neoceratodus forsteri. The sequence continues at coordinate 1,094,393,553 of CM057458.1, forward strand.
CTGCACTTTGGGGATGCATATTCATTATGGTGACTGTGTGGGAAGGATGCTGCCAATATTGTTGTCACTCCACCTTACTTGGCGTTTAAGGCAGAATGACAACATGAAGTAATAATAACAAGGCGAAGTGAGCCTTTCCTGTGGGGCACTCCACATAGCGAAGTGCCAAGGCGAAGTGGCCACTTCGCATTCACTTCGCTGGCGGATTTTAAATTCAGTGCATCTCTATTCAGGAGATAGTTTATTTGATATCAGTTTTAAACCCCACACAACCTAGATAGAATTGGGTTAAATAAGACAAACTGTGTTATTCTGCCTTGTGGCTACCATTCTGAGCCATTCCCCTGGCAAAGCCTACTACAAACATGGTAACAATTTTGTTTAGAAATGAATCAGTATCAGTACAAGATATTTCTCATTGGATACAGAAAAGGTGAGTAGTATAAGTTCATATATCTCGTCAAATGTTAAATTTCAGCCAATCAGCGCGTGCCACGTCATTTGACCGGTGGGCGTGGCCTAAAATGGACCAATCAGAATCGCCCCTTGTTAAACCGGAAGTCCCTCCCTAAAATGCGCTAGCCCCCGCCCACTACTGGCGGAAGTGATGCAACCTCAAACCCGTGCCCCGGCCCTTGCGCAGGAAATGACCGCATTGAACCCATGTCCAGCCCCTTTTGGCAGAAATGACATCGTTGAACCCCAGTCTCCGCCCCTAGCACAGGAAATGACCCCAACAGCACCATTTTGTAAGCGCCTTATGCCCCTCCTTCTCGTGACACTCCTAAGCCACTGCCAGACCATCCTGTCTCAACCTGAGTCCCACCATGCTAGGCTGAACTCCTGCGTCCCCACCTGTCTTCTGCACTCCCACCGCCCTGGCTCAAACCCTGTCACCCACCCCTCATTCTCACACCTCCGAGCCCCTGCCAGACCATCCTGTCTCGAACCCAGTCCCACCATGCTAGGTTGAACTCCTGCATCCCCACCTGTCTCCTGCACTCCCACCATCCTGGCTCAGACCCCTGTCACCCACCCCTCATTCTCAGTACACTCCTCGAGCCCCTGCCAGACCATCCTGTCTCGAACCGAGTCCCACCATGCAGGTTGAACTCCTGCATCCCCACCTGTCTCCTGCACTCCCACCATCCTGGCTCGAACCCCTGTCACCCACCCCTCATTCTCATACACTCCTCGTGCCCTGCCAGACCATCCTGTCTCGAACCCGAGTCCCACCATGCTAGGTTGAACTCCTGCATCCCCTCCTGTCTCCTGCCTCCCACCATCCTGGCTTGAACCCCTGCCCCCACCCCTCATTCTCATTACACTCCTCGAGCCCTGCCAGACCATCCTGTCGAACCCGAGTCCCACCATGCTAGGTTGAACTCCCTCGTCCCCTCCTTTCTCCTGCACCCCACCATCCTGGCTGACCCCTGTCCCTCTTCATCACCGTGCTCCTTCCACCCCAAAATCAGTTAGTGTTTATGTAGTGGTGTGTGACCCTGTAGGTCTATTGTATAACTGCAGGGGCATGTGTGTTTTTGATTAGGATATTTTCAGAAAGAAGTATCTAGGAGGGAACCTGATCGTGCAGAGATGTCACAGATCTGTGTGGAGACCCCACCCCAGGGAATTCATCTGCCTGTGTAGTACCCCTTTTTCTGTTTTGTAACAGTATACAAAATTATTTAACATGCATCTGTAGGACTGTGTCAAACTTGCATCAAAGGATAGCTTTATGTATCGCATGTAACATGTATAAGCTAAAACGGGGGACCTCTGTGTAAATAAGATGGTTCAGCAGTTTTCTCTGGATAGCATTGCAACAATCGCTAAAAACTAATTATACTTTTGTCATGAATTAGAAAGAATAAAACTACGTAAGAAAAAAGGAATACACATACCTATAGTTCACCCCCCTCAGCTCTGTGTAGTATCAAGGAGAAGGCTGAAATGAAATGTGTGTGATATTTATAATGTTTTGAAAAAGGGGTGGGGGTGGGGGCTACAACAGATGTACCTCTGACACGTTACCATGTATAGTATGATGGGTGTGGTGATGGTTTTACCAAGGGGCAGTCCATCTTGCTAAGCATTATATAAACCCTGCATTTGAAGCCAGAAGGCACAGCTTTTGAGAGATTTCTCAGATTCTGTTTTAGAGACTTGGAGCAGATTATCAAAACATCAAGCAAGAAGATGGCAAGCTTCTCATTTCAACATCCCTGTAACAGGTCAGATTGTCATACCACCTATTGAGAAATTCAACCTCCTGTAACAAGCCAGATTGTCACACCACCTAATGAAAAGTCTGGAGATGAAAAGCAAGCAAGAAGATAGCTGTCGGGGCCCCACAACCCAAGCCAACGATGTGTACTACGTGAGGTGTGAAAACTAATGCCCCACACAAGTCTTGTTGAGTGGAAGAGGTCTGACATAAAAAGAAACTCGCTGAACAGTTTGGTGAATCAGAAAATCCTAAACCTGACTGTCCTTCTGAAGAGACACCACTGCAAGACCTTGAAGAGTTGCTGGGGTGTGAATCTGATGCAAAAAAGAAGTTACTATGAAACCAAAAACAGAGAGTGACAAGAAGGGAGCCAGAGATGATGGTCAGTGAGACACTGCCAAAAAAGCATCAGAAAAGTTGTGAAAAGAATGCAAGACAGAGCCAAGGCGCTCTGACCAAGAGGGTGATGATGATGATAATGCAGCCACAAGCAGTCAGGCCCAGGCTAAGAAAGAAAGATGAGAAAAATGAAGAAAAGAGTTGCCTTGATGAGGTAAATGCATTTTAACATATAAAAAATGTGAGTGGTTACATGGCATAACTGAGGGAGATGAGTTAGCAGTAGAACTAAATCTTACCTATAATGAGTCAGAGGACCAATGCTGTTTTTGTTTTACTTTAATAGACTGAAGGATTTGCGATGGAGCAGCAGTCATATTCGGACAGCATGGATTCTCGACTTTCCACAAATCTACTACCGACTGTCTTTGCTGTGAAAGATACAAATGTGGTTGTTAATGAGATGTGTGAGAACCAGTATGTTAGAAATACAGAGAGCGATAGAATGTTTCAAAATGTCACAGAACAGGCTGTGATCACCACACACCCTCTTCTTCTACTGAGATTAGACAGGGGCCTCATGTGAAAAAATCAGGCCTTAGTAAACCCCCAAAACTGACAATGATATGTATTGTAAGTACATTATGTATCATACCATCCGTGGTGCAATTGCTTCAGTGATACAGAGGGTAATACATTGTGAATTGGTTGATTCCTGTCCTGGGTGTGAGATAGATGATCCGAGTCAGAAAAACCATTCATGTGTCCTTGATGACTTAAGGTCTAAAGAAGCATACAGAAATGTTTCTGAAGCCATACATATAGGACAGCTCATGCCCATGATCTTGGCAATCGCTATGAAGCATCAGGGGTTAAATATGACCAATTGTACCCTGGAAACTATAAGTCATGTTTTAAATGATGTGAGAAATCTGATGACCCAAGTGGTTAGTTATGCAAATGTTACAGCAGACAGGCGGTGAAATTAAAAAGATGCCTGCCGTCTGGTCAGCAAAGCTCCTTTAAAAATTTCAAAAAGAAATTCAGGAACACTGTTTATATTGTAAAAAATTACCCCAACACCTGCCCCTACCCCTCCCCAAATTACTACATGAAACATTTCAGTACCAAAATGTGTCATATTTTATTTTACAGATAATCATGCGGAATGCAAGTACAGAGAGAATCCAAGGTTTATGTATCTGATCCTAAGCCATTACTGTCATCCATCACTGTTTGGTTCACCTCAATATGACATTTGCCTTTGTGAGATACATGCAGCTATGAACTGATGATGTTTGCCCTTCCAGAAGTATGGGAGGATACAGATAAATATATAAATGAATCTGTGTTACCACTTGTAGAAAATGTTAAAGTGATTGCTGATATATTCATGGAAGGCGATGAATGTCTTTGTGTGGACTTTATATCATGGTCGTCATAGCCATGTGTGTGTACTACAAAGCAGAAAAAACCCTGTGATATTGTGCGTGTTGTTAACCTGGCTTCTCTGCTTGCTGAAATAATCCACTGGTCAAAAAGGACCCTTTAAAAATGATATAAGGAAATTCAGGAACACTGTTTTCATTGTTAAAACACCCCCACCCCCCACCCAAAAACTGCTACTGTTACCATTTTAATATTGTTCATATTGTTACCCTGGCTTTTACCACTTGCTAAATGTATGTTTTTCCAGAGTATACAACGATGGGAAACACCTGTCAGTGCATCAGAGGCTTATTTACCAACTAGTCAGACACAAAGCTAAACAACCTGGTTTAAATCTACCTACAGGACAAGCACCGTCTGTACTTTTAGAGACATGCCGAGGTCTTTTGATGGTCTCCCAGAGGACCCCAAAAGGAAACTGTGGATTATTTTAAGGATGAGGGCTACCCTTGAGGAAGCAATGTTTAAAATTGCTATAGAGTTTATGCATAACCCTTATGATGTAATACACTTTTGTGGTTTTATCTGTACTGCTGTTGACTTTTTAGTGTTTAGTTGCAGAACGGGGTCTGGTCTGACATCATAAATTTGCTTCTTTTATCGCTTTTGTTGTGTTTCATAAACCAGATTTAGCATATGCTTTTCCTAAATAGTGTATTATAATGTACTTTCAGATGGAACGTACTGGCATGCTCCAATATTCAGACAGTCTTGATGTCTACAATGTACCCGTGTGATAAAGGACATTTTAAAGGAACCTATATACTTTGGAAAGCAGCCTGCATTAAATGTCTGCTCTGAAGATGCTGCTGCTTCACTGGCAGAAAACACACTGACTCTGATTAAAGAGTTGCCACCCCTTGTATGGAGATTCTATGTTGACCTAATGGAAAACAGTAACGTGAGAGCAATATGCAAGGTAATGTCATTTTGATGTAACAGAATGTCTTCAAAATCAACCATATTATTTTGGTGGTGTATGGCATATGTGTGTATATTGTACATACCTCATCACTAAGGGTGAAGTGGACGATGCCAATGCATGTGTAAAACATACAACTCAAAGTTGCTGTTTCAGGGTATTGTGAGGCGTGTAAAATTGAAGAGTAGAAAAACAAAATTATTATATAATCTGTTGCATGCTTACCATGTGTTATGCCTTTTGTATGTAGAACCTATATGCATTAGTTGATGTATTATAAAGTAAATATTCAAATACTGTTATGCGTGTGTATTTATAAATAAAATATAATCATGCATTTGCCCTTGTGGTTGTCATAGTGTTATGCCTTTTGTATGTAGAACCTATATGCATTAGTTGATGTATTATAAAGTAAATATTCAAATACTGATATAGCGTGTGTATTTATAAATAAAATATAATCATGCATTGCACTTTGTGGTTGTCATAGTGTTTTAAAAGAACAAAAGAGCACATACTTTATTTTTCTGGTGACAAGAGTTTTGCTAGCTAGCAGATGTGTCGGGTGTTGACGAAAGGAGATGAATGATCACCTGTTCCAGAATATATATTTTAATGCAAAAAAAGTGGGTAGTTTCACAGGGTGACTCAGCTGTATATAAGGCTGCAAAAAACTTGATAAAGAGGTCACAGGAAAGGTGTTGCAGAATGGCTTGCGAAGCAGGAGCCCTATTCATTACACAAAGCAGCCAGAGTCCGATTTAAGAGAAATCCTGTTGTGTTTCTGACATAGACAGACAGTGGCAAGCTGATTTAGTGGATATGAGTCAATATGCAAAGCACAATAATGGGTTTAAGTACACTACTGGCGTGCATCGATGTACTGTCCAAGTATGCCTGGGTAGTGACTTAAGAGACAAGTCAGGCAAGGCCGTGATGCAAGCCTTTAAAACTATTTTAAAACTGGACGCACACCTCAGAAGCTGCAGACTGATCAGGGTAAAGAGTTTCTAAATGCTTCCTTAAAGAACCTATTAAAACAAAATAAAATACACCATTTTGTGACGAATAATGAAGTTAAGGCCAGCATTGTAGAAAGATTTAATAGGACACTGAAGTCACGCATGTGGCGTTACTTTACAGCCCAGAATACTTGGAGATATACAGATGTGTTGTCAGACCTGGTGCACAGCTATAACCATACTTATCACAGAAGCATTAAACACAGACCTGTGGATGTTAACCTCCAATGCCCTGGGTGTATGGAAGATCCTATATAGTAATTCTGTTCTTGGCAAAAACAAAGGGTACCCTTCAGAAAGATGATCACGTGAGACTATCTAAGCTAAAAGGGTGTTTGAAAGGATATGAACAAGCGCACAGATGAATATTTATTGTGATGGAGGTCTTAAAGACACAGAGGCCCACCCATAAGCTAAAAGACTATCAGGGGAAGACATTAAAGGTACTTTTACGAGAGGAGCTGCAAAAATTGAACCTGATGAGGACCGTGTGTACAGGGTGCAGAAAATACTGAAGGAGAAAAGCGGGCAGAAAAACTTGGTATCTGGTAAAGTGGAGAGGGTGGCCTGATAAATTTAATAGCTGGGTTGAGGCAACACAAGTTCAGGACATTAGAAGCAGATAAGGCTTAATATGCTCAAAATGGATTTTATATTACATTGCCCAGCAATGCAACCATACAACATTTTCCAACAATACTATATCCACTTTACTGTAAAGTTACCACAAGCAACCTGAACTACCTGGTGAATGGGAAGTGGGCTTAGCAGAAATTCAGTACCTCATACCTGGGACAATGTGCCTGCACAGAAAAACAGGTTCAGTATGCTCTATCAACCTCTAAACGTAGCCCACAGTAAACACCACCAACTGGACCCTTTACTGAGTCAGCAGCATTTAAATCCCATCGAATATTATCCTAACATGGCTGGTGTTATTGCTCAAATTAATAAAAGCATATTTGAAGTAAATGAACTGCCAGTGGTTTTGGAACAACAAACCGTCGGGAGAGAAATAGCGTTGACAGTGACATCAAATGATATTTTGTTTATGCATGAACAGTTACAGTACCTTGCAGGTTTTAGCAGACTCGGTAGGTGTAGGAAAGATCTAGCAAAGAACCCTCCAGATATTAATGGGGATTTTACACATTATATATACACTGACATTATCACATGAAATAGTGGGTGACAGTCTAATGCCTTTGCTGAGATCTTTGTGCCGATCAGGGCAAGACAATGAGATAGTGACCGTGACCTCGATGACCCCATTTAAACAGTCAGTAAACATCAGATCGATACAGTCACTATTGAAATAAAGAATGATCAAAATGAACCTGTACCATTTCGATTTGGAAAGGTGATGTGAAGTTGCATTTAAGCCCCCAGAGAGTGCTCTAAAATTTAAACAAGGATGGTGATTGTTTGACATTATGGGGACCCTGCCTTGTACAGAAGCTATTACAAGGCACAGGCAGGATCTGGTCTGCCAGGCTTTCATGGTCTTCCTACTATGTGGTTCTGGTATGGGAGGGATATTTCGTAGTCTGTTCAGAAAAGCAGTTCCATTTTTAAGAAGGGGTTTGAAATTGCAAAACCACATCTACAGACAGCTGCTAAAAATGTTGCAAAGGATGTTGTGGGCATGTGACTAGCTGGTCACCAAAAGATGTCAGGGGTGATAAGCCTACTCAGGGTGACTCAGGGCTGATTGTATTCAGAGAGGTAAAAGAGAAAGCGCAGAGTACACCCTTCGCTTCAATGGCCCCTCGGCCATTTTAAAGAGGTGTTTCCAAAACGAAAACTTCACATAAAAGAAAAACGCTCAAAGGCAAAAAGGATCTTGGAGGGTAAAAAGCAGAGACCTGTTCTAAAAAACATGGCTTTAGTGCACTGTGGTTCTGAAGAATGCACAAATCAGAACTTGACTTGTTTGCCGTTTCTCCCACACAGACAAGCATTGAAAAAAGCATTTATGTAGAGTACCCCTCTGGCTGCCCTTTCAGAAAACTCACCAATTGAATTTTATATAGGGACTGGTGAAGACTATTTGGATCTAAACAACACACTTCACCTGGTTTGCAAAATCACTGAAGCGGATGGTAATTGATATACCTGCGGCAGCGGCCAAAGTGTGCCTTATAAACTACCCAGTGGCAAGCATTTTCAGTCAGCTGGATGTGACTGTGGTGATCGGCTCATCAGTCAGAGCAATAACTGTACCCCTACAGGGCTGTCATAGAATCTGTGCTGAACTTCAGTGAAGAGACCCTTTCTACACATTTCCCATGAGGTTATTTTACAAAGACACCCAGGAAACATGAAATCACAGACAGAGATGGTGATAATGTAGGCTTTAATAAAAGCTCCTTCACACATCTCAGTAGAGGGTAGAACTGCTGGGACACTTGCACACAGACTTGTTTTCAAGAGAAACTGATGCTGAATGGCGTGGATATTAAAAATTAAACTGAACGTAACAGGGACAGCTTCTGCCTGATGAGTGGAGATGCTGAGCCTTATAAGCTAAAAGTCATGGCTGCTCTCTGTTTGTCAAAGGTTAGTGACCCCAGTCCGTCTGGGACACTCAGAAGCCCTGCTCACCTCCAACTAAATACCCTATAGACAGAGTGGGTATGAAAGTGTTCAGCCTTCCTGCAGGCAGCAGGGTCTGCAACCAAGATAATTTGTTTTTGGGACAGTTGCCAAAATGATAGTCATGGGTTTGTTGACAATGATGCTTTTAGTGGTTCCTACACTAAAAACCCTTTAACTTTAAGCATTATAACATTAATTTTGTGGCTCTGTATCTGGACGGTGAACAAATCCTGCTAAACCTCTGCAGCCAGATTTTAGAAATGGAATGCTGTGAGAGAATATTTTAATCTAGTACTAGCGGCGGAAATCTATGAAAGATCGACCGCTTTTAGTTAACCGTCAGGAATTTACCCAAGGTCACACCCTGTTTGCCTTTGATCTCACTCGGACCAAGAATGTGCTGATCATTATCTTTAATTAAAACTGGGAACCTCAGAGCTGAGATCAGATTTGCAAGCCCTTCCACAAACAGTTAATCTCATTATCTATGCAGTGTTTGATAATGTCATTGAGATAAACCAGAGAAGAATGTCATTTTTGATTATATGTGATAAACCATAAAAATGGAACACAAAGCAGCTGGAAAAAAATTGTAACCAGTGACACCCACATCCGTGATCAAGCTTTCTGGGTGTGTTTCCTGTGATCTGCTACCCAAGGAGAGACTGAAAAACCTCCCGCAGCACTAGTGATCAATACTGACCCCCATGACCTCCTGGACAGCACTGGTTAGCCGTATACATTGTCAGAAAATGGGGCTGGGGAGTTCTTCGCACAGCTACGGTTTTCATCCTGACAATCATGCACAAACTATTGGATTTTTTAAACAGAATGCAAACAACATTTTGTACCAAAACACACAGTTACAAGATCCCTTTTCTACCACCTCTGGATTTCACTGCATATTTTTCTTACACCACAGATGCAAAGGACTTTCTTATAATCAGATTTAAAAATGTACTCAATGATTTGCTGAAAAATGATGCATGGTAACTAGTTTTATGCAATTACTTTTCAGACATCTAAACATGTCAGGGCATGTATCAGTGAAGTTGGCAACATGTTCAGACTTGTTTGTCTTGTAATGAAATTTAAAATATGCAGCTTGTAATTTTGTTCAAACCAGTCACTTATAAAAATCATATATAAACACTCATAATTGTGTGTCTCTCTTTGTTGTGTTTAAACTGGGGCTGTGTTTAACATTTTCAGATATACAATGTCTTCAATAATGACAAAAATATATAAAATATAAAAGGTGTTTATTGTAAAAACTGCCAATAAAATACAACAAAAAATCGTGGTAATATCATGGATAAGATATGCAATGTCTTCAATAATGACAAATATAAAATACAAAGGCATTTATTGTAAAAACTGCAAATAAAATACAACAATATCAGTGGTGACATCATAGATATGATATAATAAAACAAAAGCATCTCCTGTTAAAAATGCACACTATACTCTACGCCATAGCCCTGAGGTAGAATTATAAGCACATCTTTCTAAAAACATGTTAACATATTTAACTATGAAGTAGATTAACATGCATCAATATAAACTTATTTTTGTAAAAACAGGATTACATATTCAGTATGAGGTAAATGGCTAACATAGGTTGTACACAGCAGTCACTGAGGTAGGATTATATATTTAATATGAGGTAAAATGTTCAACATATGCTGTACACAACAGTCACTGAGGTATCTAACATTCATACATAAGATTGCATTTTAAGTTTACATAGTGAGCCACACAGGTTTCTTAAAGACTTTTGTCTTTTGGGCACCACTGACCATTGGCTAACTAGAGATGGCTGTGGCTGTTGGCACCAGCTACCAATTTCAGCCTTTCCACATAGCTCCTGTTTGCTGAGTGAGCAAATCACTGAGGTGGGTATGTTAGACTCAGCCATTGCTTTGAAAAAACATCCCAGCCCTTTGGCTTTCTGTGGTCAGGGATTGCATGAGTGGCTGTAGCGCTCTTACTAAATCGACCATGTGAGACCCAGAAACAACAGTGCCTTTATACATTAATTCACCCTTATCACTCCAAAACACAATATCCTTGTTCTTGGCCATATGCTTTAACAAAAGTTCAGCATTGGTTTTAGACCGATGAGAAACACTACTTAAAATGTCTTTTCCATAGTACTAGGTACAGAAGCTGTCTCTGCCATGATCCAGGGGGTCAGACATTGATTCATTTTCAGGCATGAGTAATGTCAAACTGGTTTTAGCTTGTTCTCCTTGTCTTACCAAAGTCAGATAGCGTTGTAACACAGCAAGTACATCTTGGCTTTATATAGTCTGATAAATCAGTCCGGGACAGTATAGCTCTCAAGTCAGTGTCCAAACTGTTAGTTGCAACTGTTCTCATATCCTGATCAGGGTAATTAGTTTTAATGTGATCCATCTGTTAAGAGGTACCAAATACATTTTCTGTGTAAAATCCATTATCTGTTAGCCAGCAGACCTGTGATCAAAGGGATGGCAATTCTAGCAAGCGTTCCTATAAAGCCACCAGTCTGATTAACTATTTCTTTTTCCTTTTTAAGGTTAGTTGTTTATCGCTTAAAGTTTTAATGACTCTCCATTTTTTCAGTACACCTAACTGCTTTGCTGACAGTGGAATATTTCCTCTGAGAGTGTTTAAGGCTATCTCAGCTATAGCTGATATCAGATCATCAGAGGCTGAACATAAAATAGCTTTTCTTAAGCTCGGAGGCCCTTTTGCTAGTAACTTTAAAACAGACAGATTTCTCTGCAGTCTTTTTTGACATAATGACAATACAGTATCAAATATTTTTAGAAGCATAATGTGTTTTTTTCATGACATATGCCACAGGCCAGTCAGGGGAACACCCCACTCACGCAGTCTATATTCGCCTGGTGTATTGGATCTTAAATCAACCAGTAAATAGCCATGAGGCTTTCTTGTGGCATCTTCAAAAAGCTTCTAAAAAAAATTTTGTCTGACCAGGATACATTTGTCTAGCTAGTGTTGTGATCTGAAGCTTGTCTCTAGGGTTTTAAACAGAATCATGTATTTGGCATTTAGTGTGATGGTCCTGCTTTTTACCTTGACAGAACACATTCTGGACAATTAAAAATATTGTCAATTGTTTATGATGACTGTACTTGGTAAACCCATATTCCACTTCACTATTTTGACAGGCAGAAGTCCATCAAATCATCTATAACGACAAAATTTACCTTTCCAGGGGTAAGAGATCATTGTCAGCAGGGACATGGTAGCCCTCCACAAATTTAATCTGAGGGAACTTTAACAGCAATTCATTATACAAGGTTGCCAACAGCTGTAGAGACCAGACAATATTTTCAGGCTTGTGTGATAAGTGGCATCAGCATGTTCAACAACTGTTTTATAAAGAAGCTCTTCCCACTATTAGAGGGCCAGCCAACAGACAAGTAAGGGATGCTGCAACCTGATATCCATTTTTCACAGTCAGTATCCATAGGAAGTGTTTAAAATTGTCTTGTAAAACTCACTGTGTCATAAACTACTCTCTGTGTCTTGGACAGCGTTTTTTGTTTCAAGGACCACTGCTTTTTATTCCTAACAATGCTGGGTTGACTCACGGTAATTTCTTTAGAGATCTGTGACCCCGTATAGTCAAAAGACCAGGTCCTTCAGACTTTCAAAATTAATGTGTTTACTGCTGGCTACATTAAGGGTAAACCCTTTCACTTTAAGAACAACCTCACCACTGGACAGCCTGTAACCATACGTTTTGGGCCTGCAGAAATGAACTCTGTAATGTGTTCATCAGCAGGAACTTCACTGGTCAGCTCCCTAAATAATCACCCAGAGGGTGCCCAGTCACCGGTCTGGACACAAAATGACAGAGTCTGTGTCGTGGTAAAGGCACCTGTCCTGTAACCTATCTAGCAGGTTGTAGAGTTCGACTCATATGCCGTTGTAAAACTAGCTATAAATATGTTGATATTATTGGAATTTGTGTAATGATAGCTGGTATATTTCCAGCTTAAACAAGCTGTTTCATCATCGATGAAAAAGCACGATGAGATATCGAAATAGGGGACGAAGACATATTGAAATAATTTCTGTGGGTCTGTTACTATGCTCGTTGTCGGTAAATTAGCTCTCTGCCCAAATTTACCCCAAAGAGAATTTAAAAACAGTTTAGATATCTGTCTTCTTGCAGGGTTAACAGTTATGGCTGCAGGGTTCAAATGTACATTTTCCCTTTCAAAATACTGTTGTATGTACCTGACTTTATCCTCTTCAGTTTTGACCCATGAAGGGAAACCAGATGCCTCTTGCTTGCCTTTTAGATGCAGCTTGATGTAATCTGCAAAAAGCTCTGTGCATGACTCTATAAAATGCCAAACTTCATAAATGTTAATGATTTTGTAGCCTTTTCCAGTGCCAGGTTTAGTTCTCAACTGTACAGTAGGTACCAGTAAGTGACGTTGCTCTTCATCATGTGTGCATGATGTTGTTTGAGAATCTATTTTCAGCGCATGCACGACATAATGTAAACACAAGCTTTTACCAATCCTGGATGGCAACACTGGAAAGAAAAGACCTCTAGGGGTAAGACTTTTACTTTTCTAAACCAAAGTACTGAGTGAGGTCATCAAAATGGTCATAAATGATGTCAGGATGACCGACGGATACTGTTTGGTTTTGTTAACAAAAGGGTAGAGGCTGGTAAAATCATAATAGTGTATTTTCTCATCAGGCTGTGTCTTATAGTACAGACAAATGGCATTTGTTCTCCCCCCAAACAGTGACTGCCTAGGTTCGAGTGGCTGTGGTAGCTGCCTGTCCCTCAAAAAATTATTCAAACCCTGATCCGTGGTCTGCATTGCTTTCCATTCATGTTCCCACAATACTCTAACTGCAAAACCCTGTCTTTTTAGAAAATGAAATTTGTGCATGGTCCTATTGAATAACTGGCCAAAACTAGTCCCTGTCATGTGGTTTCTATCTTTCTCACAGTAACAGATGTTGCAGCCATGAAAAAAACAACCATTAAATTCAAATGCTGTGGGTATTCCATTTATGACTGAATAGCCATCCAAAAAGTACGGACCCACCTTAAATTCACCACCCCTTAGCGCATGCTGAATAGAAATGTTTTCTTTCTCAGATATGTACATAAGCCACTGAATAGCAGGTGTGGAGTACCTCTTCAATTGTCTGTGGTAGTTGTCTGGGGGGAGAACAGCAACAGTGCATTCTTTCAAAAACAGAAACCTGTACATCGCCATAGAAACTGAGGCTATGGTGACGTACTGGAAGGGGTCTAAGGATACTGTTTCATACTCCACGGTATCTACATCGACTGTTTTAAAATACTTTTCCTAGTCATCTCCAGTACTTCATTTCTAAATCTGACACAGGCTTTTCGAAGAATTTCAACATCTAACTGACAATAGTAGCGAAGCTCTCTTTTCAGATTAAATTCTCTATGTCTGTTAGCTAGGTACCATTGCAAAAACTCTTGCTTTTCTGCAGGCAACATATATTCAGGACCATAAAACTGAGCATGAACTGGGGTCCTACATAATTTTCATTAGCAGTGTTAAAAAATGGGAAGTAGCCTTTAGCAATCTCATTCTCAAATCCAAGGGCTGCAGGATTTTGCTAGTTTAAAAGGAAGAAAACAATGGCTGTCAATAAATCTGATGTGTAGGGATGTCACTGTGACACAGAGTACTTTTCCTCATTGTGTGAGCAATTTAATATCAATTCTTTCCTTGACTAGCTGGCTAATGATAAAGTAACTGTCATAGCCTTTGGCATTGTGTGCTATAAATGTGTAATGTCTAAATGGGGCATCAATAAAATGTCCTACAAAATCTTTTATGCAATCTTCACCTCAATTCCCAGGACCTCTTCCCATCTAACTGCTTAGCATACACAAAATTTGGTATGTGCACCCCCGTTTCTTGTGTGGCTTCAAAATCAAACACTATATATTTCTCAGTGCTTTTTACAACTGTGAGTGGTGACATGTAACACAGATGCTTTCGGCTGTCATGAAAGAACCACATCTGCTACACTGAATCAATTTACATGTATGAGATCCCTTGTAAAAAACAAAACATTGTTCACACAGTTTCATGGATTTACAAGACCCTGTATCACCATCAGCTCTAGCTAAATGTCTTTCTAGGCACGCTGAAGACCTACAGATCTTCTTACATTTGTGACAAGATACTGTGCCAATTTCTTTTCGAGACAACATGGGTGAAACAAACTTTACACTGTTGTGCACAGATATGATTCCCTTATGGCTGTAGGCTACATCACAATATTCACAGAGGTACCGATGCCTATGAATTTTTTTACATTAGTGATACCATAATAATGTTTTCATGTAATAATACAAACAGTGTTTTAGAAATCTTTCTGGACCTGTTGAAAATGTTTGCCAGTTTCCTTCATTATGATATAAAATCTTAATTTTGACTCCTAAAAGCGTTCAAACTGTGACACATCACTAAAGTGACAGGGCTGTGGTCTGACAAACCTAGCTCAGCATACAATATTTTAGCCTTGTTCAACAACTGACTGTCACTCATATGTGGATTTAAGAGTGCGAGAATGGAGCCACGAAACACAAACTATTGTCTCTGTTTATTTAAATCAATCAGGTATCGTCTCTTTTTTGTAAATCCTGTTATACAAGATGGAGCTCAGTGTCCCTCCCCCCACCCCCGACCCTGGTGGTTTCTGATGGTTGTTATCACAAGATGTATAGAGGAATCAGCAATTACTTCAGTATTGCTCTGTAGCATATCAGCTATCTGATCTAAGAAGGTTGCAGCATTTAGTTCATTTGGACTTGTCTTTCTTGAGAACAAGGGGTGATTCAAAGAAGCAGCATTTAATCTTACCTGTATAAAATCCCATATTGTGTTTCTCTTCACACTGTCTAACAAACTTTCTATAGCCTGGTGCATTGCTGCAATAGCCTCTGTAAAGATTTTATTTTATCTAGATTTATAAACTTATATCTTTGATGAAATTCTGTAGCATTACATTTTAAACTACGTTCATATTCCTGTACAGCTTCTAAATACACTGTAAGGCCTGTTAGCCTGATCATCATCATCATCATGGTTTTCTAATTCAGACTGCAGACCATTTGTAACATTTTGTAACAACCTCGCTGAACTATTTTCCTGGCATGTTTTACTTTTCTGATCAACTTTTCTCGTATTGTTTTATTTTTACCCAGATTTTTCTTTTTGACCCCATTTGTTATTTTTTTCATTTTGCTAGTGATGCAACCCTTGTACTCAGTTTATAGAGCTTCTGTGCTTTCACTTTGTATTTTGTTCTTTGTTTTGGCAGCTTTTTCCTCCAAGCCCCTGTACTTTTCATACAGACGGCTGCACTAAAGCAGTCTTCAGTTCTCTGATAGAATATTTGGAAATATTGATTAAACCAAGCAACTAGTTCAGTACAGTAGCTGAACTTTTAAAAGCTCAGATTTAAGCAGCTGATGATCGTAATCCTCACTAGATAATCTGCCCTCAATTACCAAGGCATTAAACAAACAATCAATTGTTTTAAAAATATAAACTTTCCCAATATTGATCATGTCAATGTCACTTTCTTGAAACCTTTGGTCAGAAACTCTTGAGCAGCTGCGACTAAATGGCTGTACAATGTTTATTGGCACATTTGGTTCATTCACAGCTGCAGAGACTCTTAAAACATTGCTCAGTAGATGGTTGTATATCTTGTTCAGTTATGCTATATGTATTCTGGTCACTGACCCCAGTTGAAATTCTGCCATGCCTTTGAAAACATCACGTTCATGTAATGATCTCTTTTTCCCTCTCACACCTGTAGGGTTTGTCTGTGAGGCTGTTTAAAAACAGAAAATAAACCCCTGTCACTACTTCAGTATTTTAAAACTTTTATAAGACAACATTTAAACTCTAAAACCTGCAGCATCTACTATTTCTAGATAAAAAATATATACCTTCTGTAGCAGTAATCTGGGGATTAGCCAGCCTCACCCCTCCAGGATTTCTCTGTGGTTCTATTTAAAAACAGAAAATAAGCCCCCCCCGTCACTACTTCAGTATTTTAAAACTTTTATAAGACAACATTTAAACTCTAAAACCTGCAGCATCTACTATTTCTAGATAAAAATACATACCTTCTGTAGCAGTAATCTGGGGATTAGCCAGCCTCACCCCTCCAGGATTTCTCTGCGGTTCTATTTAAAAACAGAAAATAAGCCCCCCTGTCACTACTTCGATATTTTTAAAACTTTTATAAGACAACATTTAAACTCTAAAACATGCAGCATCTACTATTTTCTAGTTAAAAAATACATACCGTCTGTAGCATTAATCTGGGGATTAGCCAAACGATTAAATGTTTGGATAAGCTCTTCATCAGGAGTCCACGGTTCCATGGCTAATTGTTGAATATTTTTAATTTTTCAGCTCAAGACAAAAGGACAGAGCGATACTAACACAACTGCTACTTGAGCTTCAGTATCTTCAAATGCTTATATAAAAAATGACTCAGACCCCCCCCCCTCCCTCACCACCCACCGCAAGTATGTGTCAAGTAGTGAAAAAACATCTGGCACTGTCCATCAGACCAACACCCCCCTCTCCCCATTCTCCAAGGGGGCTATATAAGACCCTATGCTAGTCAATGTAGGCTTTTGTTTCTCACTTCCTGCGACAGCTGGAAGGCATTAAGAAATGCTTTTCTGCTAATAGGCTGGTCACAGTCTAATTAAAAACAGATGCTTTTTTATCAATCTTTAAACACAGAGAGGCTGTGGAGTGCAAGCCTAAGTTATGCTTTGAAAAGTAAAAACAGAAATTTTGTCTTTTTTAAACAGCTGCATCCTTTAAATTAGTAATTCGGTAAAACTGCTTGCCTACCACTAATCAGAATATAAATCTTTGTAACATATCATTTATTTTTCTATTTAGTACTACATGGCTTTTAATTTTTGATAATGTAACTATAGACATATCATTTATTTTCTATTTAGTACTACATGACTTTTTAATTTTTTGATAATGTAACTATAGGCATTTTGCAACAAAGCATAAAGCTACTTTTTACAGACCCCTGTAATCCCAAAATTTTGAGACACACGTTTCCAAAGAGAATCAATAGGCCTTTGTAGCCATGGCTGTGTAAATGAACAACAGATGTTTTGTCACGTCTTAACAGACAAAGACCCTACCACACAGCCAACAGGCCCGTGAGCTCAAAAAGTCCGTCTAAATTTTAAACATCCACAAAAGCATTGCTTTTCCTACGTGCCTAATGAGGACGGACACACACACACACACACACACACACACACACACACACACACACACAAAGTGTGTATTTTTTTGCAACAACTCTAAGCAAAAGCTGTATATACGTTTTAAGACTGTGTGCTTTAAAACTATTTTTGAAGAAGAAACATTATCATTTTACATTCTGTCTTTTCTTTGTAAGATATCATTTTTCAAACCATTATAAATATCACACACATTTCATTTCAGCCTTCTCCTTGATACTACACAGAGCTGAGGGGTGAACTATAGGTATGTGTGTATTCCTTTTTCTTATATAGTTTTATTCTTTCTAATTCATGACAAAAGTATAATTAGTTTTTAGCGATTGTTGCAATGCTATCGAGAAAACTGCTGAACCATCTTATTTACACAGAGGTCCCCGTTTTAGCTTATAAATGTTACATAAGCTTATACATAAAGCTATCCTTTTGATGCAAGTTTGACACAGTCCTACAGATGCATGTTAAATAATTTTGTATACTGTTACAAAAACAGAAAAAGTACTCACACAGGCAGATGAATTCCCCTCGAGGTGGGGTCTCCACACAGATCTGTGACATCTCTGCAAGATCAGGTTCCCTCTAGATACTTCTTTCTGAAAATATCCTAATCAAAAAAACACACATGCCCCCTGCAGTTATACAATAGGCCTACAGGGGTCACACACCACTACATAAACACTAACTGATTTTGGGGTGGAAGGAGCACAGTGATGAAGAGGGACAGGGGTTGAGCCAGGATGGTGGGGTGCAGGAGAAAGGAGGGCCTTGGGAGTTCAACCTAGCATGGCGGGACTCGGGTTCGAGACAGGATGGTCTGGCAGGGGCTCGAGGTGTCACGAGAATGAGGGTGGGGGCAGGGGTTCAAGCCAGGATGGTGGGAGTGCAGGAGACAGGTGGGGATGCAGGAGTTCAACCTAGCATGGTGGGACTCGGGTTCGAGACAGGATGGTCTGGCAGGGGCTCGAGGGTGTCCGAGAAGAGGTGGGTAACAGGGGTTGAGCCAGGATGGTGGGAATGCAGGAGACAGGTGGGGATGCAGGAGTTCAGCCTAGCATGGTGGGACTGGGTTGAGACAGGATGGTCTGGCAGGGGCTCGAGGGGTATACGAGAAGGAGGCGTAAGAGCGCTTACAAAATGGTGCTGTTAGGTCATTTCCTGCATGAGGCGGGGCACTGGGGTTGAGCAGCATGTCATTTTCCACCAAAGGGCTGGACATGGGTTCGAATGCGTGTCATTTCCTGCGCAAGGGGCGGGTCAGGGGTTTGAGGTTGCATCACTTCCGCCAGTAGTGGGCGGGGGCTAGCGCATTTTAGGGAGGGACTTCCGGTTTAACAAGGGGCGATTCTGATTGGTCCATTTTAGGGCACGCCCACCTGTCAAATTACGTGGCACGCGCTGATTGGCTGAAATTTAACATTTGACGAGATATATGAACTTATACTACTAAGGTGTGAGCTTCTTGCCCCTCCAACCCATTTTTGATGAGGAGGACCTCTGGACGGGGGGGTGGAAATACAAGGTTAGATTAAGAAACAACAACTTGGGCCAAGTATATTTCCCTAACAGTCTCTTTTTAGGAGGGAAAAATGTCACTGTTTTTACTTTAGTCAGCCTAAAACCTGTTTCACATGTGGTTCATATCAACATCTGAATTCAGTATGTGACTGCTTGAAATGTAATTTATGCTTTGCCTATGAGCATACTAGCAAAGATTGCCAGAATGAATTAAAATGTAATCTACAGTATGTGATAAAGTGGGACATGCTTTGGGAGCATATCCATGGCCAGCTCATAATAGAAATGATGGTCCTGACCAAGAGAGGATAGTAACAGAAGCTCAAAAAAAGATATTTCAGCACAGAAACAGGCACCTGATGATCCGGTTCAATTCCCCCCCCAAGTCAGAGGAAAGACCACCTCCAGAACAAGCACCAAAATGTCAGGAACCCCAAGATAGAGATGCAGCGAATTTAAAATCCACTGGCGAAGTGAATGCAAAGTGGCCACTTTGTGCTGGCATTTCGCTACATGGAGTGCCCCATAGGACAGGCTCACTTTGCCTTGTTATTATTACTTCGCCTTGTCATTCCACCCTAAAAGTGATGTAAGGTGGAGTGAAAACAATATTGGCAGCACCCCACCCACACAGTCACCAGAATTAATGTGCATCCCCAAAGTGCTTCTGTCTTGTGTCCAGAAAATTCCCAAGTGCTGACAAAGTGAAATGAGAGCATAACAACAAATGCAAAATCTCCCAGAATTAATGGTGCACTCAGTTATGCTCACAGTGGTCACAAACAATGTCACCAGAATTAATGTGCATCCCCAAAATGCTACTGTCTTGTGTCCAGAAAATTCTCCAGTGCTGATGAAATACTGCTATCTTCTGTCCAGAAAATTCCACAGTGCTGACGAAGTGAAATGAGAGTGTAACAAGAAGTGCAGTCTCCCAGAATTAATGGTGCCATGCAAATGCACAGACAGATTAAGATTGTGCTACACACTCAAGGGATACATACAAAAAGGGACAACAACACCTAACCTGTGCTCACAAGTCACAAATCAAAATCTGGAAAAGAATACATTTTGCCAGTTGGGGGATTAGTGTACGGCAGTAACAATCCACTACCAGTAAAGATGCCACAAAGCAGTATAAAAACACAAGCAGATTGCAGTGAATAGTAGGTTCACACTGCTGCAATTACTCCTGTGTCACAATGAAGTTTGCCATTAAGGGGCAAACCAAAGTTATCTAGTGAATTCCCCTCCACTACTGATAATTATGGTATGCTCAGAGAGGTGAAGGAGGAGAGAGCCACAGAGACAATGGACTAGCAGCAGGAAGGGGAAGGGAGGGGTAAAAAGGGGAACTAGGAAAGCATAGGTGGGTTAAGGGAAGGGGAGGGGGAAATAAGGATAAATAACAGGCTGCACAGAGGCAATCAGCCTCTTTTTGCTGAAAATTTTTTGTTGGAACATTTCCAACAGAAGCAGTACGTCGGATTGGCAATCAAAAAAGAATCACAGTAAGGAGGAAGACAATGTGGAAGACAAGGAGTGGCTGAACTAAGGAAAGCACAGAGTGAGATCATGATAAGAGCGTGTAAGTTTGAGATATTCGCAGTACACAACAATCTATCTCTAGTAATTTGGACAATTGCTTGGTGGAAGGGGCACAGAGAGTAGGAGCGTCCACAGCCTGTAAGAATTGCAGAAGTTTTGTTTCAGTAAAAGGGGGACTGATAACAGACACCGGAATCCGCAACCTAGGTTTGCTGTGGTTAAAAGATATAGAAAGTGAGCGTGGAGAGAGGAGGGAGAGCTTGGGCTATCATAAGCCCTAAAAAACTCTGGGAGTTGTGCTGCGGCCTTGGAAAATTGTTGGTATATCAGCAAGGAGAATGCTAGAGGTATGATCATTTGTGAGTGGGATAGCTCACTGGAGCCGCTTATGGGGTATGCAAATTTAAGAATGGGAGTTTGTAGACAGGGATTTGAATGAAATGTCAGTCTAGTTAAGGCAGAGAGAGTGTGCAGCCTAGAAAATTGACCACGTGGTGGGGGCAAAAGGACAGCATGGCAGCATCGCCGGAGTCATTCTGAACAAAAAGGGACAATTGTGGCAGAGCAACCCACTTATTCACAAACATATTGCAGTTTGTGGGTTTTTTGAGAATAAAAATGCTACTGGGGAGATACGGAGAAGTGGGGCCTAATGGTAGAGGCCATGTGGGCTGCGGGATAGCGACTGACATCAGATCACATGAGGGAAACAAGAGGGGGAGACAAAGTTGGGCTACTGCCACTAGTGAAAAAGGTGGTTTATTACCAAAAGGGTTGCTGCTGCTCAACAGAGTTGGGGGATAGGCCAGTTCGGCGAATGAAAGTCAGGGTGTGCCTCAACCAGGAGAAGGAATTAAAAAATCTGGGGGGTTGTTATTCTCAAAGGGGTTGCAGCATTTTAACAGAGTAGGACCAACTTGATAGATGAAGGTCAGGGTGTGCTTCCTTCCTGAGGTGGAATTTAAAAAAAAAAAATAATTGCAAAACAGAAACGGGCATTCAGGTTGCTTCGAAAAAGGAGCCATATAGCAAAAAAAAGAAAAAAGAAAAACTGGGTAAATTACAGAACAAAGCAGGAATGAGCCCGTGGCTCACAAAAATGAAATGCAGGCATAAAGGAAGCCAGTTTGAGAAGGAACAGCATGGGGGAGGCCGCCAGGACTACAAAAACGGAATGAGGGCAGTTGCGACAGGTGAGTTGCATCGCTTGCAGGTTTAATGGTAGCCAGTTAGGGAAGGAACAATTCAGGGAGGCTGCCAGGCCTACAAAAAATGGAGAGATGTCTGGGGCCTAAAAACCGCAGCACGCGGGTGATTGGATGGTGTCTGACGTCATAGGGGACTGAAGGGGGGGCAGTGAAAAAGCCAAGAGGGTTTCAAGCCTTTTGGTTGCATATGGAACAGAGTTAAGAATGATTGCAGTGGAGCACATTATCAAAACAAAAGAAAAAAAAGGAAAAAATATATAAATAAATAAATAATATATATAGGAATAAGTTTGCTAATCACACTGTAGTAATGGCCAAGGCAGAGTCAAGCATTGAGCAGACTGGGCTAAAAGATACTGTATTAACATGATCATTTTTTCAGTGTCATTCACAGCAATCTGGTACAGAGAGGAACTAGGAAGAATGGCACCTAAGAGGAACAAGCCCTCAAGAGCGGAGGCATATAAAGCGATTGTGGAACTGGCAGAAAAGGCAAATATGATGTGGCAGATGGTGTAAGGGTCTGAAATGGGTAGGCCAGGAGAGAAACGAAAAGCAGAAAAAGGTAAATGGGGCACTGGGAAGTGACAAGTAGGCAGGCCACATAGCCCAAGAAGGCCACAGCCACCAGCAGCAGTTCCTCCCCATGCGGTCAGTCCAGTACCACTGCCACCCTATTTGCCAGAATCATCAGAACCACTCCCCGAGCCAACTGGGGTGCCTCTGACAGAACACAGGTCAGAGCCCCTGGTTGTAGCACCCACCTCCTTGCCCTTGAGGCCTCAGCCAGTGATCCCAACCCAAGAAACTGGACCAGTACAGCCCAGCAGCAACAGGCCACAGTAGAAGACTGGGCCAACAGGTAGTGTATCAGGATCTGTCAGGGACAGTATTAAAGAGTGCACTGAGAAAATCATATTAGCCCTAGGAACAGGGGGGCTAGGCCAGATGGAGACGGCACTGGCAGAGATTAGGTCAGAGAAAGACATGACAGTGGGGGGGGGGAGGGGACCGGAAGGTATGGGCAAAAGTATGAGGGAGATAGGATCTCTGGGGATGAGGATAGGGGAACACGTGCCGTTGGCAACAAAGGAAAAAATATGGAAAGGGGAGTACGTGGACATATTTGCTTTGGTGAGCAGGGAGGCAGCAGCAAAATATGAGGAGTCTGAAAGCACAGGAAAAAGCAAGATGGCAGCTGCTGTGGTGTTATTGGGAAAAAAATAAGAGGATAAATTTACTAAGGGAAAGACGTGGGATGGGTGGTTTGTAGGTTGTGCCACATATTCAGCTGTAGTATTGGAAAAGAAGCCAGAGCTGGGTATCCTGTTGATCACGTATTCACTGATTATACGGAGGGCAAAGGCAAAAGGTGACACTGGGTGGATTTACTATGATGAATTTTTTCACCAAAGGATGGCAACATATGAGGATGTTAGATGGGACACTACACAATTAGATTTATGGACAGACTATGTGACGGCCCAATCCATGCCAGAAGGAGAGATGGGTAAGAAAGGAGGGATATTCCAGAAGTGTTTTTGGGGATGCAACAGGGCATTTTGCTCCTTGCCACAGTGCCAATTTTGACATGCATGTTCAAAATGTGGAGGTTCTCACCCAGCATCGAGATGCTGGACCTCTTGGAGCCAAGGTACCCAAAGAGGGGGAGCACAGACAAATGGGCAGCAGTGCTTTTGTGAAGGGCAGACTTATAAATGACATACTTGGAGCAGAGGGGTGAGAGGTAGAGGATACGGAGGTGAGGGGCACAGATCTATTGAGAGAAAAACAAGAAAGATATATATGAAGGGACTGAGGGGTGGGGGGTTGGGAACGAAGAGAAGGCAGGACGATTTCAGACAGCAAGGTCCCCCATCAAAATAAAGGCTTGGGACGTATGACTCAGGAAATACCCAGACAAAAGGACAGCCCAGACCATAAAGGGAGGGTTTAGTTCAGGTTTTCCCCTGCAGTGCAAGATGCCCAGGCAAGCGAGGGAGGTTAATAATCTGGGATAAGTCAGAGATAAGGAAGACATTTTGAAACAGAAGATAGAAAAATAAATATTAGCAGGGAGGGTAGAGGAGCTGTTCCCTGCCACTCCCCCCCGTTAGATAACCTGAGAATTTCACCATTGGGTTTAGTCCCTAACAAACAAGAGTGTGAATACAAGGTGATTCAATACTTGTCCTTCATAGAAGGGGACTCTCTTAATGATTTTATAGGAGAAGATCACAGCAGGGTGACCTATGCCACACTAGAGGATGCAGTACAGATCATATGGACAGCCCCCGATGCCTGGCTAGCCAAGACTGAGATTGAGGCAGCTTTTTGCCTACTCCCAGTCAAAAGAGAGGACTGGGATTTATTGGTTTTAAAATAAAGAATCAATATTGTTTTGACAAAGCTATGCCAATGGGTTGCTTGATAGCCTGCGCTACATTTGAAACATTCAGCACTTGCCTGCAGTGGATCTTTCAAGAAAGAACTGGGTACAAGATGATTACACATTACTTTGATGACTTCCTTTGATAGGCAAGGGGCGGGAGGAGACAGAAAGGATATTAACCAGCTTTCAACAATTATGTGGGGAGCTTGGCATACCACTAACACCAGAGAAAACAGAGGGCCCTAGCAAGGTGTTAGAGTTCTTAGGGGTTGAAGTAGATTCATTGGAAGAGGTATTCAGGTTGCCAGATAAGAAAGTTATAAAACTGAGAGGTTTGATTCAACAGCACCCAAACAGGAGATGAGTACAATTAAAACATGTGCAGCAAGTTCTGAGGCATTTGAATTTTGCATGTAGGGCAATTGGGATAGGGAGGGCATTCACAAGGCAGTTAGCAAGGGCAACAGCAGGGGTGGCCAGACCACACCATTGGGTAGACATAACATGGGAAGTAAAGGAGGACTTCAAGGTTTGGGAAGAAATTTTAAGTAACTACAATGGCATATCATTCTGGCAGGAGGAATGGTTTAACAACACTGATTTGGAATTATATACGGACACGGCAGGGAGAAAGGAGACGGGGGGATACTTAAAAGGAAAATGGTTTCCAGAACCATGGCCAGAGAACTGGGTAAGGATGGGCAGGGTAAAGGATATTACACTGTTAGAAATAATGCCGATTTGGACTTGCACCCAGTCTGGGGAGAGGAATTGCGGAACCAGATAGTTACATTCTGGTGAGACAATAGGGTGGTTGTGGATGTTCTGAACAACAAAGGGGCAGGTCAGAGCCAGTAAGGTGGGTTTTGAGGCAGTTATTTTTAAGAGGGCTACAACTGAATATGACATTTAGGGCCAAACATATAGATGGGGCAAGGAATATCCAAGCTGACAGCCTTTCTCGTCTGCAGCTGGACCATTTCCGGGCACTGGTGCCAACAGCAGAAGAACGGAAAATGCCTATTCCAGTGAACATCTGGAATGTTGGCAAGAGGGAGCAGAGATTCTGTTTCTCAACTCATGGGCACCACAGACTTTAAGGGCCTATGAAGGGCCATGGCTGGTGTTGCAATCATTCAGGGCAGTGCACCACATGGAGGTAAGTGGGACAGTCACAGAAGAACAGATAGGAAAGTTTGTGGTAGAACATTGGCAAAAGGGTTTAGCATACACCACAATGGGCGTATACCTAGTGGGGATCAGTGTAGTATGCAGCCTAAAGAGATGACAGGATCCCATGAAATCAATGTTGATACGGAGGATGTTGCATGAGTTGAGCACATTAAAACAGAAGGATAGGGATGGCCGGCTACCAATAGTAGACCATTGGTTGGACAGACTATGGGACATACTGTCTAAGAAACTGAAAATAAAAGGATGAAGCTCAGCTATTCTTTGCAATCTATGTGGTAATGTTTGCAGGGGCATTAAGTGAGGGATGCAGTGGGACACAACAAAAAGGAGGAAGACGGAGGATTGGAATGGGGAGACATAATGTGGGGACAAGAAAGAATACAGCTAATAATCAAAATCTCAAAAACAGACCAGACAGGAAAAGGGAGCGTGATAACACTAAAACCGCACACCAAGGGATTTTTGTGTCCAGTAAAAGCACTGTGGGCTTACGCCGCAGAATGATACATAAAAGAAGGAAGGTTATTTGTACATGGGGATGGGAGGAAGGTGACCAGTTATCAGGTAGCAGCGGTACTTAAGAAAGGAATGGAATTTTTGGGTGAAGACCCAGCCAGCTATTTCTCACACTCATTTTGAATAGGAACTGCTTCAAAACGGGCAGCAGAAGGAAAACCAGTGGACAATATGCTAGAGATGGGACACGGGCGGTCTGACAGCTATTAAGGGTATATTCGGGTTTTGAAGAAGTAAAGTCTGACGTGTCAGCTATACAAAAAAAATAAAGTCATGAAATCAAGGTACTAAAAGCATTTCGTCTAATCCAATGGGTAGAGGGAGGAGCACAGAGGTGTGGATCTGCGGGCACTCTTACATTTACTGGAGGAAAAGAGAGCAGAAAAGAAGGCTGGGGGAAAACAACTCTACCAGGATGTCAGACAATGTAGGTTAATTTGGTGTGGCATCCGGGGAATGAAGTGGGCACAGTTACTTCTGACGTTGTTGGAAATGAAACAATGGAGATCTGATTATCATACACTTGGGAGGGAACGACATAGGGGAAAAGCCATGGGTGGACACGTATCTAAGGGTGAAGAGGGACTTAGAGAAAGGTAAAGCAATGGTGACCGGATACAGCCTTGGCTTGATCCGACATTATACCTCAGAGGGTGTGGAGACATGGACGCAGACACATAGCAGTAGACAGAGCTCGGAGGAAGATGAACAGAAGAGTGGGGATGCTGGTAAGAAACGTGGTAGGGCATATAATACTAAGGGCATGGAAGAATGAGTGGAAGAATTTTATAGATCAGACAGAGTACATTTATCAGACATAGCCATAGATATGTTTAACACAGAGATGATGGGGTTTATTGAGGCCTGGAGGAGATAACATAGTTAAAAAAAGGGGGGAGCCAAGATGGGGGAAGGCTAGTCATCCAATGCAAGCTGGAGACAGGCTATTTTGAAAAAGGGGGGGGAAGGGAAAAGAAGAATGAGGAGAAGGAGAAGCAACAGAAGGAGATGAAAGCAGTCTCACTTCTCACCGTTACCTAGAAGAAAGAGAAGAAGAAGGCGCCCCCAGGTTTTCACCTGTACAGGCAAGAAGAAGAGGAAGAAGAGGGTGATTTGAAACAATATTGGTACGTAATGCAATATAATAAATGAGAAGTAATAAGATAGTAGTAGAGATGATGATGGGATGTAAAATGAAGAAAATATGGTTAGAATAAATTGATTGCTGATCTGAGCACAACAACACACAGTTGGTCTGTATTTTGTGGAAAAGGGGGAATCTGGGTCAATGAAGTTTGCCCTTTAAGGGGCAAACCAAGTTGTCTTGGTGGACCCCTCCACTATTGATAATTATGGTATGCTCAGAGAGGTGAAGTAGGGGAGGAGCCACAGAGACAATGGGCTGGCAGCAGGAAGGGGAGGGGCCAAAAGGGGAACTAGGAAAGCATAGGTGGGTTAAGGGAAGGGGAAGGGAAAAATAAGGATATGTAACATGCTGCACAGAGGCAATCAGCCTCTTTTTGCTGAAAAATGTTTGTTGCCGCCCACCCACCTGAAAAAAAAAAATGAAGGGGATGAAGAGAAAGGTCTTGGACAAGGAACCAAGAAGGGCTGTCATAGCTGGATGGCAGTAGGTGTCCGTTTGGATGTTACAGGCCTGCCAAAGGTGGATGGCAGTGGGAGGGGAAAATGAGGGGAGGGAAGGGAGGGGAAAGGATAAAGAAAAATGAGGAGAAGGAGGAGTAACAGAAGGAGAGGAAAGCAGTCTCGGTTCTCACCATTACCTAGAAGAAGGAGAAGAAGAAGGCTCCCAGATTTTCACCTGGGGAGGCGAGAAGAAGTGGAAAAAGAGGGCGATTGAAACAATATTGATACATAATGCAATATAATAAATGAGGTGTAATAAGTCAGGTGCGAAATTGCCCGACTGTCCAAAGCTTCAAAGGAGCTTTGAAGACATATCTTTTTAGCAGAGCTTTTAATGATTTATGACAGTTTTAATCTTGTTTAATTATTTATTGTTTTATGTATTTGTACAGGCGCTTTGGTTATAAGAAAAGCGCCTTATAAAAATAAAGAATGAATGAATGAATGAATGAATAAAGAAAATAGTAAATATGATGATGGGATGTAAACTGAAGAAATTATGGTTATAATAAATTGCTTGCCGATCTGAACACAACACACAGTTGGTCTGTATTTTGTGGAAAAGGGGGACTCCAGGATGATAAAAGGTGTCTGATTTAATGGCACACATCACACACACACTCACATGCACACTGCAAGTAATGCATAGCAAATTGAAAACCTTTAGTAATATAACCAAATGTTTTAAACAGACAAATTATACATTGCTGCACCACAACAATCGGCAAAACAATGTCAGGAATGATGAAACTATTACTTTGTGTACATTAACACAGTTATACAAGAACAATATAACCAAAACTGAAAGACTGACTTTTTCTCCAAGTTAATCTACCTACACCACAAATACACCCCTCCCCCAATGCACACTTCACAGTACACAGACAGACTGTTTTAAATTAACATTCAAAATCCACCAACAACAATAAACACTCGAAGATATGAGCACAGAAGGGTTTCCTACAATCGATGTACTAAATTGTGAGTAAAAAATATTACTCATCAAGGCATTTTAAACAGCTTTAAGAGGTTTTGAATCGCAGAGCTCTGAAAGCAAACTGTCTCCAGTAACCACTGAACACACACTACCCAGGCCAGAACTGAGACTGAGCAGAACAATCTAGAGCCCATGTGACCTGCAATCCCATGAATAACTGCAGAATTTCCTTTGGAGCTCAATTATGGGCAAAGTGAGGCAAATTACATTGATTTTAATGTACTTTGCCTTAAAATTGGTAGAGAAGCAGTTTAGGGAAGGCGGAATAATGCATAGTCATTGGTTTTAATGGACTTTGCATTCCTCATTATGAAGCGAAGTACTCTGCTTCACATTGTGGAATACTCTGTGGATTCTATGTCACTCAGTGATTCACTTCACAAAGCAAAGTGGGGCCACTTTGCCCACCACTACTTACAGTACTGTAACTCACATGCTGTATAGGAAGAAACTCTAATACCTAAGGCTGTTCTTCCCCGAAGAGCTGTAGAACAAAACTCCCCAACTTAAAATGCTTATTAATGAGTACAATGGTGGAGTGGTGAAGCCAGGAGAGATGCTACAAAACCTGCTTACAATGCATCCATGTAACTAGTCAGAAATTAGTCTTGTGATTCGTGACGTGATCATGAATCATGATTTGTGACTGCATTTGTGACCGTGATGATGAAGAACGTGATTCAGTGTCGATGGTGTGAGATAAACAATATGGAACTGTACTGGGAACTCAAATGCCTACAGATGTACTTCCCCAATGAGCTGTAGCACAAAACTCTCTGACTTAAAAACACTCATTAATGAGTACAATGGTGGGATGGTGATGATGAAGAACGTAATTTATATCACGAGTGACTCGTGATGATGGTCCTGACTTAAAAACTCATATTAATGATACAATGTTCTTGCAGAATTATGCACCACACCAGTCCAGTACTCTGAAGACAAGCCAAAGAAACAACTGTGACTTAAGTTACAGATGGAGATTGGGTCCTAAGAGATGCAAATGCACAGACAGATTAAGATTGCGCTGAGCACTGAAGAGATGCAGACACAAAGGTACTACAGGTAACCAGTGCTCTCCATCAGAATTTTAAATCTGGGAAAAAATACCTTCACCAGTTGGGGCTAGAGATGCAGGGAATTTAAAATCCACCAGCAAAGTGAACGTGAAGTGGCCACTTCTCCTTGGCACTTCGCTACGCGGAGTGCCCCATAGGAAAGGCCCATTTCATCTTGTTATTATTAATTGCATTGTCATTCTGCCTTAAATGCAAACTAAGGCGGAGTGACAATAATATTGGCAGCATCCCACCCACACAGTCACCATAATGAATGTGCATCCCCAAAGTGCTACTGTCTTGTGTCCAGAAAACTCCCCAGTACTGATGAAGTGAAATGAGAGTGTAACAAGAAATGCAAAGTCTCCCAAAATTAATGGCACACTCAGTCATGTGCGCAGTTGTCAGTTCACACACAGTCACCAGAATCAATGTGCATCCCCAAAATGCTACTGTCTTGTGTCCAGAAAATTCCCCACTGCTGACAAAGTAAAATGACAGTGTAATAAGAAATGCAAAGTCTCCCAGAATTAATGATGCACACAGTCATGCGCGCAGTGCTCACACACAGTCACCAGAATTAATGTGCATCTCCAAATGCTACTGTCTTGTGTCCAGAAAATTCCCCAGTGCTGATGAAGTGAAATGAAAATGTAACAAGCAATGCAATCTCCCAGAATTAATAGTGCCATGCAAACACACAGACAGATTAATATTGCACTGCACACTAAAGGGATGCATATGAAAAGTCACAACAACACCTAACCAGTGAGCTTACAAGTCACAAATCCAAGTCTGGAAAGGAATACATTTTGTAAGTTAGGGGATTAGAGCACGGCAGTAACAATCCTCTACTAGTAAAGATACCACAAAGTAGTATAAAAAATTCATGCAGATGGGTGGAAAGCAGGTTCACACTGCTGCAATTACTCTGTAACACAATAAAAGGTGTCTAATTTAATGGCACACATCGCACACACACTCACATGTACACTGAAGTAATGCATAGCAAATTGAAAACCTTTTGTAATATAACCAAATGTTTTAAACAGACAAATTGTACACTGCTGCTGCACCACAACAATCAACAAAAAAATTTAAGAATTACTGAAAATATTACTGTGTGTACATTAACACAGTTATACAAGAAAAATATCACCAAAACCGAAGACTGCCTTTTTCTCCCAGTTAATCTACCTACACCACAAATACGCCCCTTCCCCAAAGCACACTTTACAGTATACAGACTGACTGTTCTAAATTAACATTCAAAATCCAAACACAACAATAAACACTCGATGATATGAGCACAGAAGGGTTTCCTACAATCGATGTACTAAATTTTGAGCAAAAAAATATTACTCAAAAAGGCATTTTAAACAGCTTTTAGAAGTTCTGAATCACAGAGCTCTGAGAGCAAACTGTCTCCAGCTACCACTGCACACACACACACACACACACTACCCAGGCCAGAACTGAGGCTGTGCCGAACAATCTAGAGCCCGTGTGACCTGCAATCCCATGAATAACTGCAGAATTTCATTTGGAGCTCAATTACAGTATGAAGTGAGGCAAATTACATTGATTTTAATGTACTTCACCTTAAAATTGGTGGAGAAGTGGTTTGGGGAAGGCGGAATACAGCAAAGTCATTGGTTTCAATGGACTTAGCATTCCTCATTATGAAGTGAAGTACTCCACTTCACATTGTTGAGTTCTCCACAGATTCCATGTTACTCAGTGAATCACTTCAGAGAGCAAATTGGGGCCACTTAGCCCACTACTTCAGTAGTGTAACTCACATGCTGTAAGGGAAGGAATGCGAATGTCTATGGCTGTACTTCCCCGATGGGCTGTAGCACAAAACTCCCAGACTTAAAAATGCTTATTAATGAGTACAACGGTGGAGTGGTAAAGCTTGGAGAGATACTACAAAATATGTTTACAATACATCCAAGTAACTAGTAAAAATATGAATGTTGTGATTTGTGACGTGATCGTGAATCGTGATTTGTGACTGCATTTGTCACCGTGATGATGAAGAACTTGATTCGGTGTCAACAGTGTGCGATAACCAATATGAAAACTGTATTGGGAACGCGAATGCCTATGACTGCCCTTCCCCGATGAGCTGTAGCACAAACTCCCCAACTTAAAAATGCTCATTAAAGAGTACAATGGCGGGGTGGTAAAGCCTGGAGAGATACTACAAAAATATTCTCAGAATACATTGAAGTAACAAGACAAAATATTAATGTTGTGATTTGTGATGTGATTGTGAATCGTGATTTGTGACTGCATTTGTGACCGTGATGATGAAGAATGTGATTCGGTGCCAATGCTGTGAGATAACCAATATGAAAACTGTATTGGGAATGCGAATGCCTATGGCTGCACATCCCCGATGATGTGTAGCACAAACTCTCCGACCTAAAAACCCTCATTAATGAGTACAATGGCAGGGTGGTGAAGCTTGGAGAGATACTACAAAACATGCTTGCAATATATCCAAGTAACTAGTCAAAATTTAGTGTTGTGATTCATGACGTGATTGTGAATCATGATTTGTGACTGCATTTCTGACTGTAATGATGAAGAACGTGATTTGGTGTAGATGGTGTGAGATAAACAATATGGAACTCCATTGGGAGGGAAACACACATACCTACGGCTGTACTTCCCAGATGAGCTGTAGCACAAATTCTCTGATTTAAAATGCTCATTAATGAGTTCATTGGTGGGGTGATGATGCCTGGAGAGATACTACAAAACAGGCTTACAATGCATCCAAGTAACTAGAAAAAAAATAAATGTTGTGATTCCTGACTTGATCGTGAATAGTGATTTGTGACTGCCTTTGTGACCGTGATGATGAAGAGCGTGGTTTGTATCACGAGTGACTCGTGATGATATTCCTGACTTTAAAATGCATATTAATGAGTTTAGTTTAGTTTAGTTTATTAGTCTAGGAATTAATACCTTTGAGCCAGGGCTCTTTTACAAAGGTTCCACGTCACAAAGAACATTTAACAAAGCACGATACACATTACAGGTAAAACCAGACAGGAAAGTTACATCATAAATTTGCTATTAACAGTTTAAGGCAGTAACGTTTTTAAGTTTCATAGAAAAACAAGCTATAATAGGTTCAAGCGAGTAGACAATTTCTAGGTTAAGGAAACTTCCGGGGAGAGGGTGATCATTAGGCGCCAAAAGGAGGCTAGAGAGGAGGGAAAGGTGGTAAGCGGGAGAGTAAGTGAGAGGGGACAGGAAAAAAGGGGGGGAGTGAGTTTGGGTGGGAGACAGGAAGTAGTAGAGGTACCAGAGGGTTCATTAGTCAGGGAGGAAGAGGCCTCAGATGTGAGGATGGACATGAGGGTAGTAGTCTTTATCTAAGCGCAGTCACAGTTGCTAGTGGTGGTGAGGTGGGCATAGAGCATGGATTTGAAAGCTTCAAGCGAGGTTGAGGATAGAGTAGGTGGACTAAGCGCATTGAACCATGTCGGGGCCCTGTATGCAAAGATCTTTGTCCCTGTGCAGTCCGGCATCTCAGAACCAGGAAAGGTTGGCGTTCAGATCTGGTGGAGAGTCGTGAGCCAGGATTCAGTCGGAGTAGGTTTTGAATACATAATGGAGTCAGTCCCAAGATAGATTTTTTGCCATTGTGCAGGTAAGATAAATAAGGCGATTTGATAGGTTCAGCCAGCCTGATTCATAGTACAGATCTGCAGCGTGAGTCAGTCTTTGAGCCCCGTGAGGAGCCGGCAGGCCTTATTTAGAGTGATTGAGATACGCCTTAGAGCAGTGGAGGTAGCTGAGCCATAAATAATAAGGCCATAGTCAATGATTGAGATTATGGAACTCTGTATAGCTATTCTCAATGCCGCTTGATTTAGAAATATTACGGTTATGGAATAGTATTCCAAGGCATTGGTTCACTGTTTTCACAGTGTTGTCAATGTGGGTTGCAAAGGTGAGCCCTTAGTCAAAAGTGATGCCAAGGTATTTGAAAGTATTTATTTGGTCCAGTGTAATTCCTGCAGAGGTTTGTATGGTGAGTGGAGTATGCCTATTTTTGTTTTGGTGATTGGAGAAGAGCATGGCTTTTGTTTTATTATGGTTTAGCACAAGTTTACTATCCAGGAACCACCTTTCAACACTAGAAAGCAAGTTGCAGGCTTTTTCGTAGGGAGTTGGATCCTTGTGGGAAGAGAGTACAGCATCATCAGCGTATAAGATTATTTTCTCCTGGCAGATATCTGGGAGGAGTTAAGGAACAGGCTAAAGAGGAGCGGTCCAAGAATTGATCCCTGTGGTACACCAGAGAACTGGTTTGAAGTCAGAGAGTTCATTAAGATTTTTACAGCCTGTGACCGATTGGACAGGTAACTTTTACCCAACACAAGGACCCTGCCGAGGCCTAGGCTAGAAAGTAGGGAGGTAAGTAGGCCATGATGGACTGTGTCGAAAGCTTTTTGTAAGATCGATAAAGACTGCACCTGTTTGGCACCCTTTGTCCAGGGCTGAGTGGACTTCTCAGAGAAATCAAGTAAGGCTGTTGTTGTACTGTGTCCTTTCCTAAAGCCGTGCTGTTGATTACAGAGCAGATTGTATTTGTCCAGGTAATCAGAGAGTTGGTCTGCCACTATTCGTTCAAGTGCTTTGGAGAGGAGGGAGTATTGATATTGGTCGATAGTTTCCTGTTGAGGTTTGTCCCCCCTTTGTGCACTGGCGTAACTATGCAGATTTCCATTTGTTGGAAATTGACTTGGCAAAGTGACAGATTAAGAATTTTGCAAGGGGTGAATTACTTCATCAGGGTGAGAGACAGGATTTTTAGATCTAGCGTGTCACTACTTGTTCTGGATTTGGAGCAGGCCTTTCTTATGTACTTGTGTGCTTCAGTGCACTTTGATTTTCTTGAAGTAAAATTGTGGTTTGTCACGAGGGTGTTTTGTGATACTAGGCTAAGCACAGGTAAGTCCGAAAAGAAATCTGGGGAGGAACCCACTAAGGTCTGTGAATGTCTTATTAAGCGCATCTGCAATAGACTTTGGGTCAAGAGTGGTGGATCCATCAACTTTCATAATGGTAGGTGACGATTTTGATTGTTTACCCATTATGTTTCGGATGTTGTCCCAAAAAGCTTTTCCATCACCCCAGGTGGATTCAAGGGCATTTTGAAATAGGCGCTCTTCATTTGCCTAATTTGTGAAGTACATCTATTTCGTGCCTGCTTGTATTTTAGGGTATCATGAGGTGAGCCTGTGTCTCTGGCAACTGCCCAGAGGTGGTCCTGAACCTTGAGCTTGGCAAGTAGTTTGGCAGTAATCCATGGATTTGATAGCACTTTGATTTTACATTTTTTTACTGGGGCGTATAAGTCGCATGCAGAGTTGAAATATTTAATGAAGTATTCTAGTGCGGTATTAATATCAGTTGATTCAAGGATTGGCGTCCAGTCCTGTCGTAGGAGATGGGTTTTCAACTTGATAAGATTCCCATAAGGCAATACTCTGCTTGTTATAACTTTGGGGGGTGGCTTGAGAAATTTATTAGACCAGGTACAGGACACTGGGGAGTGGTCACTGAGGGAGTCAGGGAGGACTTTAATGTTTTTTATCTGGTCAGGGTGATTTGTGAGAACCCAGTCAATAAGGGTGCTTGTATCAGTTTTGTAATTTTTCCGGTGGGGAGGTTACCATCTGAGTCAGGTTTGCTGCTAGGATGTCATCTTTGTAAGAGCCAGTGTCAGAGCGAGCCAGTTTATGTTGAAATCCCGAGGAGGAGGAGCTCATTTTCAGAGGCTGCAGACTAACAAAATCAAGTACAGACTTAATACTGGCACGGTGGTCTTTTGGGGGGATATAGACTGCGGCCACTGTGAGAACTTTGTTTTGTGCACCAAGAAGCAGTTTGATAGGGAGGAGTTGCATCTGCGTATTTGTGGGGGTGAAGCTGCCGCATTGACAGGAGAGGTTGTCCTTTATGTAGATAGCACAGCCCCCACCTTTCTTGCTTGCCCGGTTGAGTCTGAAAAGATTGTAGCCTTCAAGCGAGACCGCATGATCTGGGGTGCTGGGAGATAGCCAGGTTTCCACAATGGCTAGTATATCAGAAGTTTTTGTCCAGCGAGAGTTTGAAAGAGATGCCAATTTGGGAAGGAGGCTGCAGATATTTAGAGTGATAATGAGAGACCATCAACCAAATTTCCTGTTTTGTCAGCTTCAGTGCAACAGCACCAGGGTTTGGGTGTATCCCACCAGATATTAAAAGTAGGAGGAGCAGGAGTTTCAGCGATGCCATTGTAGTTCATAATAGGTTGGAGTGAGTTTCTGCTTGTACTTTTAAGATGCTTGGATTGTCTTCTGGAGTCCCAGTAGAGGGTGATCGTTAGTGAGTTATAATGATGTGGCAGTTTCAATTAGGAAATATGGCTCTTTGCACCCAGGTATTAATTGGGTGATGTTTGTTTAAGACTTCAGAGTAAAAGCCATGGTACAATGTTTCGGGTAGTAGTATAGAAGGTGAAGTAGGTGGAGGGTAGGGTAGGCGGAGGAGTTGGCATAAAGGGAAAAAGGTGAGGGTGAGCAGGAACAGGTGGTGGGGACTAAGCCAAAGCATTTTTCAAGCGAGGCAGGAGAGCCAGTAGTGTGGGCTGAGCAGTCGGGGGTGGCGAGCAATAGGAGGGTGGGGGGGTACGGATTTTAGTGGGCTAAGGTGGATAGCTAAGCACTATGGCAAAGTACAGAGAATAGACAGGGAACTAGCGGGACAGATCAGGAGGACCTGTGAGAAGGGTAGTGTGGTGATTGTGGGGGACTTCAACATGCCAGGAGTGGACTGGAGCACCCCAACAACCAGGAACAGAAGGGAGCAGGTACTGCTGGATGCCTTCCAGGACAGCTTCCTGCTGCAAATGGTCAGTGAACCAACCAGGTTAGGGAATACCCTTGACCTTGTGCTGGCAAATAGGGACTTTGTGAGAGAACTTACAGTGGAGGAACGCTGTCAGGGAGTGACCACCACTCAGTATGGCTCACATTGGATATGGGCAAGGAAGGTGGAATCTGGCACAAGAGTGCTGGACTTCAGGAGGGCTGACTTTGGGAGGATGGGAAGTGGTAAGGGTACCTGGCCAGAATTCAATCTAGTATGGATACTAACCAGAGATGGGAGCTCATAAAGTTGGGGATAGTGGAGGCAACCAAAACCTGCTGCAATGCCCAGAGCAAGAAGGCTAGGGCTAAGAAACCGAGCTGGTTGAGCAAGGAGGTCATGGAAAAGGTAAGGAGGAAAAGAGCTGCCTTTAGGAAATACAAGAAAACAGGGAGGGGAGGACAGAGAGGAGTACTGACAGAATAGAAGGAGGTGACAAGGGCAGTAAGGAGGCCAAGCATCTCACGGAACTCAGGCTGGCTAAGGCATTAAGAAGGAGAAGGACTTCTTTAAGTACATCAGGAGAAAAGGGCTATAAGGACCACATAGTAAGGATTAGGAAGGAGGGGTTGGGTGGAAGCAGGGATGACGATAAAGGCGGAAGCACTAAATGAGTGCTTTACTCAGTATTTACTAAAGAGAAGGGGGGTGACACCCAAGATGGGTGAAATGGCAGGCAGGGGGAAGTGGTGACAGATGGAAATCATGGAGGCAGAGTTCGAGAGGGTTTGAAGGCACTGAGGGTGGACAAGGCACCAGGCCAGATGGCACCACCCAGGGTACTGAAGGAGCTGGCAGAGGTCCTTGCAGGACCTTTGGCAGACCCTATTTAATGCCCTCACTACATTCGGGTGTGTACCTCAGGACTGGGAGGATGGCTTATGTGGTGCCCTCCACAAGAGTGGGCCCCAAGGATGAACCAGGAAACTACAGACCAGTGAGCCTCACATCCATCGTGTGGGTGTTTCAATGGAGACTATCCTGAAGGAGAGGCTGGTGGCCTCTTAGAGGCCAAAGGACTACAGGACAGCAGACAGCATGGCTTCATATGTGGCCGATCCTGCCAAACCAACCTGGTCGGGTTCTATGACTGGGTAACTAGGCAACTGGACAGGGGACATGCAGTGGATGTCCTGTATCTGGACTTCAGTAAGGCATTCGACTCAGTGCCACATGGAAGGCTGGGAAGGAAGTTAGTAGGTACAGGGGCAGGTGCAATGCTGGTGAGATGGGTAGGAAACTGGCTGCAGGAAGGCAACAGAGGGTGGTGGTGTGGGGGCTCTCACACCAAGGGCAGTGACGGCGGTGTCCCACAGAGGCTCGGTGTTGGGACCAGTGTTGTTTAGGGATATTCATTGCAGACATATCATGGGACATCAAGAGCAAGATCAGTCTGTTGCTGATGATACCAAGGTTGGCGCGGTGGTGGATGACCTAGGGATGGCAGGGTTGCAGGATGATCTGTGAAAGCTTGAAACCTGGTCAGACACCTGGCAGCTGAGCTTTAATGCCAAAAGTGCAAGGTGATGCATTTTGGGATGAAGAACCCAAGGAGGACTTACCAGCTAGGGGAGTGCAGCTAGCCCAGACAGAGAGGAGAAGGATCCCGGTGTGCTCATCACAGGGTCAATGAACAACTCGCACAGTGTAGTGAAGGCAGCTGCAAAGGCCAACAAAATGCTGGGGTTGTGTCTGCTAAGGGATAGCCTCAAGGAGGGAGGAGGTGATTCTGCCACTGTATAGGTCATTAGTTAGACCACACCTGGAGTACTGCGTGCAGTTCTGGCATCCATATCTGAAGAGGGACATTAAGTTACTGGAGGGGTGCAGCGCGGGGCGAAAAAGATGATCAGGGTCTGGGGACTTATCATATGAGAGGAGGTTGAAGAGTTGAACATGTACTCACTGGAGGAGAGGAGAGGCAGGGGACATGATTGAAACCTTTAAATACATGAAAGGAATAAACAAGACAGGTACAGAGGGCTGTTCAAAGTAGAGGGAGGAGGCCACCAGGGGCCATGATATGAGACTGGAGCCAGGAAGGTTCAGGAGGGAGATGAGAGACACTTTTTACAGAGAGGGTGGTGGCTGGGTGGAATGCATTGCCTGCAGAAGTGGTATGCAGTAGAACAGTGGACTGCTTAAGCGAGGATGGGACAGGACAAGGGAGGGTTAATGAGGGAAGGGTGGAAGGAGGGCAGCTGCAGAATAAGTTGT
The DNA here is from genome assembly GCA_016271365.2 of Neoceratodus forsteri. Taxonomy (NCBI): domain Eukaryota; kingdom Metazoa; phylum Chordata; order Ceratodontiformes; family Ceratodontidae; genus Neoceratodus; species Neoceratodus forsteri. Next base: position 1,094,432,678 of record CM057458.1, read on the forward strand.
GCTAGCTGCACATTCGAGCAGACTTGATAGACCTCTAGGCCTTTATCTGCTGGCAAATTTCGTACGTTCGTATGAAAAAAAAAGACTGGGAGGGTTTGGTGCCAGAGGGTTTAAGAGAAGTACTATAGTACTGTTGAGATCCAGATACATAGATACATAGATACATAGATACATAGATACATAGATAGATACATAGACAGTGTCGGCAGATAAGGGCCTATGGCCCACCTAGTCTGCCCATTTGAGCTTGTAAGTTCAGTTTGTTTTCCTAGAAGTCTGTTTCCCCTTACCCCTGCCCTCTAGAATTCCTTTATGTCTATCCCATGCATTCTTAAATCCCGTGATTGTTTCAGCCCCACCACTTCCTCTGGCAGGGTGTTCCACTTGTCCACCACCGTTCTGTGAAGAAATTCTTTCTCATGTTTCCTCTGAATCATCCTCCCTCCAACTTCATCCCGTGCCTCTAGTCCTGAAACATCTTTTTACGCTTAAAATAGTGTTTTCCTGCACCCTGTTCCTCCTGTAAGATACTTGTATGTCTCTATCACATCCTCTCCCTCCTCTCCTCCAGGAGTACATGTTCAGTTCCTTCAACCTGTCTTCATAGGACTTGTGATGCAACCCATGCACCATCTTTGTTGCCCTCCTCTGAACCTTCTCTACCCTGTCTATGTCTTACGTAGGTATGGTCTCCAGAACTGTACACTGTACTCCAGGTGGGGCCTCACTAGTGTCTTGTATAGCGGAATTATGACCTCCTTTCCTGCTGGTGATGCCCTGCCTACATCCCAGCATCCATTTGCTTTACCTGCTGCCTTGTCACATGTTTCCTACCTTGAGGTCATCAGGATAACCCCAAGAATCCCTTCCTGCTTGGTGCATGCTATATCCTCACCCCAACTGATATATTGTGCCAGGGTTTTGTGCCCCATATGCATTATCTTGTACTTCTTTGCATTGAATTTCAACTGCCAAACCTTTGACCATTCTTCAAGTTTCTGCAGGTCCTTCTCATTCTGTCTACACCCTCTGGTGTGTCTACTCTGTTACAGAGCTTTGTGTCATCAGCGAACAGTGAAATTCTGCCTTCTAGATCCAGTGCAATGTCACTGATGAAGATGTTGAATAGGACCGTCCCAGCACTGATCCTGTGGTACCCACTGGTTACTCTTCCCTCTGTGGAGTGACAGCCATTTACCACCCCTCTGTGTCCTGCCACCCAGCCAGTTACCTACCCACCACACTACTGTCCTGCCCACCCTTATTCCCAGTTTGTGTAATAGTCTTCTATGTGGCACAGTGTCAAAGGCCTTGCTGAAGTCCAGATAGGCCATGTCCACTGCCCTCCCCTGATCCACCTCCCTAGTCACCCAGTCAAAAAATTCAATGAGGTTGGTCTGACATGACCTCCCCCTGGTGAAACCATGCTGCCTTGGGTCCTCTAGTCCATTGACAACCAGATGTTCCACCAATCTCTCCTTCAGTAGTGCTTCCATGATCTTTCCCACTACCGAGGTGAGGCTGACTGGTCTGTAGTTCCCTGCTTCCTCTTTGTTCCCACTTTTGTATAAGGGGACTACATCTGCTGTCCTCCAGTCTTTGGGTACCTCCCCTGTTTCCAGTGATTGGCTAAACAGGATAGCCAGAGGTTCAGCCACCACCTCTCTTAGTTCTTTAAGCACCCTGGGTGCACCCCATCTAGCCCCATTGCTTTATCAGCTCTTATTACTTCCAGTTCCTTCAGGACCCTTTCGTGTAAAGGACTTGTGTCCATTTCTGCACCATTCTCACCCTTGTACTCCTTCAGATCCATTACCCCCTCTTCCTTAGTAAAGACTGAGCAGAAATACCTGTTCAATATGTCAGCTTTATTGTTGTCATCCTCCACGCTGCTCCCATCCTCCCCTTCAGTCTCACTATCCCTCCCTTTGTCTTTCTTTTTCTTATGTACCTGTAAAGGTTTTGTCCCTTTACCCATTGATTTTGCAATGTGTTCTTCTGTCTGAGCTTGACTTCCCTTACTGACTTCCCTGCCTCCTTTGTTTCTTCTGGTACTTCTCCCTATCCCTTCTGCCTGTGTATTTTTGTATTGCCTGAATGCAATCTTTTTGGCTTTCACTTTCTTTGCTACCTCTTTGGAAAACCATAATGGTCTCCTCTTCCTTTTCCTCTTGCTAACCTGCTTAATGCATAATTCTGTTGTTCTTATAATCCCCATTTAAATACTCCCACTGTTCCTCAACCCCTGATTCCTGTCCCATTCCTTAATGCCTCTTTCAAGTATCTCCCCATTTTCCCAAAGTCTGCCCCCTAAAATCCAGGATCGTGTTTTTATGTGGTTTGGTTCTGCTCTTTCTGTGATTTCAAACCACAATGACTGGTGATCACTGTTACCAGGTGCTCCCCACTGTTACCCCCATCACACTGTCCCTGTTTGTGAGCACAAGGTCCAGTATTGCCTTCTGCCGAGTTGGTTCCATGACCAGTTGCTTGAGAAGGCACCTGAAGGAGTCCAGGATAAATCTGCTCCAGTTGATGCTGCTGCTGGGATGCTCCAGTCCACGTCTGGTATATTGAAGTCTCCAACCAGTACTACCTTACCCTTGTCTGCCATCCTTTGGATGGCTAGCATCAACTCCCCTATCTGTTTCTTCCTCCTGGGCTGGTGGTCTATAGACCACACCTATGCGGATGGCTGGCCCATTTTCCTTCCCAGCTTAACCCACAGTATCTCTCCCCATTTTGTTCCTCCTGGATCTGTGTGGCCCTTATGTCATTTTTCACATACAGTGCTCTCCTCCTCCCTTCCTGCCTGCTCTGTCTCTTCTGAATATGTTGTAGCCAGGTATGGCCATCTCCCAGTCATGGTTATCATTACACCAGGTTTCAGTGATGGCCACAATGTCCAGAATCTGACTGTACCATGACAGCCTCAGATCTTCCATCTTGTTGCTAAGGCTCTGGCATTTGCACACATGGCTTTCCATGTTTGACCTCCTAGACTGCTTCACTGTTCTCTCCAGCCCCTTCCTTGGTTGTCATTTATCCCTGGTTCTCCTTGCTGTTTGCCCTTCTGCTGAATTTTGCCCCTTTTCTGCTTATCCACCTTTTGGACACTAATCTCCATCTTTTACACTGCTTTGCAGAGATAGCCCTCCTCTGGTTCACTGGTTCCACTACTAGCTGTGGGGGTGAGCAAGTAGGTACCGTCCTTGCTGGCCTGCCACCCCCCTTTGCTAGTTTAAATGCTTAATCAATGTAGCATTTAAACTTATCATTGAGTGCTTGGATTCCCTCAGGATGGATGCAGGCCGTCGAGCTTGAACAAACCTCCATCCCTCCAGGTGGGTCCCCAGTCACCAATGAATCCAAACCCTTCCTCACAGCACCAGTTCTTCAACCATGAGTTAAAGTTCCTGGTGCATGCACTCCTATGCTCTCCCTTGCCTCTCACAGGTAGTACTTCAGAAAGTGACAGAGTAGCTACTTGCTTGAGACCCCTCCCAGTTTCCTAAACTCTTCCTGAACTTCCTTTGGCTCCCCATTTGCCAAGTCATTAGTACCAAGGTGGATAATGACATCCAGCTTACCCTCCCGTCTTGCCTTCCCAGTGATCCCCAGTATCTTCCTTCCATCCCTCCATGCCGTGGCACCTGGTAGGCACCTCACCTCCCTGTCCTCCCCCTCCTGTGTTCCTAGCTGGATCCCTCTTATGATGGAGTCCCCCATCAGGATTCGCTTTCTCCTCCTCTGGGGTCCACTGCTTTCCCCACTGAGGTCACCTCCTTGCCTAACCTCCACATCCTTTCCTTCCACTTCCCTGGGTACCTCTATTTGGTTGTCCTCATTTGTCAGTGTGGCATATGAGTTCTTGAGAGGAATAGTATCTGGGATGTGCCTCTGCCTGACTGCTCTAACCCTCCCTGAGCCCACTGTCATCCAAGTGCTCCTCGTTCTCGGCATCCTTTGAGGCAGCTGCATTGGACTGGGTGGTCCCTGGATAGGGGTGATGGTACTCTGACCCAGTTTACTTCCGCTCTGAGTCTGGCTACCTCATCCCGCCAGTCCAGAAAGATGCATGCAGATAGGGCAGCACCTCAGTGTCCAGAAGGTCTGCCTGAATATGGCTGCCCCACAGCCACTGCATTACCACTCCCACATTATACTGCAATTCCACTACTTCTCTGCTACTGAAGCTCTCTTAGTTCTCTTTTATTTATTTACAGTACTAAAAATCCTGTAACTGATCATCAGATATATATATTTTTTTAAGGAAAAGAAACCAATAAATAAATAAATGAGTCAAAACACTTGTCGTGCTGAGGGTGGTCTTCTTCCCCTTATGCCCTCCTACTTCATACCTCTTACATATACCCTGTGTTTAGCTCTGTCAATCAGATTTTTCAGGGCATATAATTAAGAGTTGGGGAAGGGGTGGGGGGAAAATTTGCAGCAATTAAAGACAGCACAGAATTACACCACCACTATGTTTTAAATTTTCAACAGCCCAAAAACAATTATAAGTAAAGACAACACAGAAAGAAAGTATAGTGTCACTACAAGCCTACAATCTAAGTTTAAAAGAAAAATACCAATTACCAGTTACTCTAAAGCACTGAATTGAATATGTTTCCTTCCTTCACCTTCTGGCTTCTTCTGAGAAGATGAACCTCTGTTTGCTGCTTTAACTGTGACTAAGCCCCACCTCCAGTTATCACGCAGCTGAGGTCAGAGGCCAGACAATTAACACCCTTCACCCAGCTACAGGACAGTCAGACAAGCCAAGATAAAATTTGCAGCAATTAAAGACAGCACAGAATTACACCACCACTATGTTTTAAATTTTCAACAGCCCAAAAACAATTTTAAGTAAAGACAACACAGAAAGAAAGTATAGTGTCACTACAAGCCTACAATCTAAGTTTAAAAGAAAAATACCAATTACCAGTTACTCTAAAGCACTGAATTGAATATGTTTCCTTCCTTCACCTTCTGGCTTCTTCTGGCTTCCAGGATCTCATAATATGTTAAAGTTCCTGAAAGGTGATAAACTGTGGCCTGGGCATATGCAATGTGTAAAATCCTTTTGTCTATATGTTTCCTTTGTTCTTCAAAGTCCTCAGAGATAAGTACAATACCTTGGGAGTAGGTCAGACAGTAGGCATATGCAATGTGTGAAATCCTTTTGTCTGTATGTTTCCTTTGATCTTCAAAGTCCTCAGAGACAAGTACAATACCTTTGGAAAAGGTCAGACAAAAATGTTGATTCAGTCACAAAATGTGTTAAAATTCCTTTGTTCTTTAAAGTCCACAAATGCAGTTGCTTTAAGAATGGTCAGATGAGAATGTTGAAAATGTTGATTCAGTTGCAGGACCTAGCATCACCATGTTTGTAAGACTAGTTGTAAGGCATATGCTTCCTTGGGGAGGCTTCAAGAAAGTTGATTTAAAATTAAAAAGCTGATACCTGATGATGGCGATTTGCAGAAATTCAGTCCAGGAGACTTTCACCAATGTTGTGTGCAAGAATGGCACAGGTATTCCCAGCAGAAAAAACATGTAAATGAACAAAAACTAACCTACAGACACAGACAAGCACAAACAGCCACCCACACAGCCCCAGGAGGAGGAGCTAGCCGCGTAAAATGTTCATGCAGAATTATGCACCACACCAGTCAAGTTCTCTGAAGGAGAGCTAACAAAACAACTGTGACTTAAGTTACAGATGGAGATTGGGCCATAAAAAGATGCAGATGCACAGACAGATTAAGATTGTGCTGCACACTGAAGAGATGCAGATGAAATGGCACAACATCTAACCAGTGCTCACCATCAGAAATTCAAATCTGGAAAAGAATACCTTTGCCGGTTGGGGCGGGCTGTGGGGGTGCAGTGTGCTGCACTGCTGCAGTAACAGTCACTAGTACTAGTACCAGTAAAGATACCACAAAGAAGTACACAAATCACACAGCTGCAGTGGATAGCAGGCTCACATTGCTGAAATTATTATGTGGCACAATAATAGGTGTCTGATTTGATGAAATGCATTACACACATACTCACACACATACTAAGTAATGTGTAGCAAATTGAAAACTTCAGTAACATAACCACATATTTTAAACAAACTAAAATTATGCAGTGCTGCACCACAACAATCAGCAAAACAATGGCAAGAATTATTGAAACTATTACTGTGTGTACATTAACACAGTTATACAAGAAAAATATCACCAAAACAGAAAGCACTGTCTTTTTCTTCAAGTTAATCTACCTGCACCACAGATACACCCCTCCCCAAAGCAGACTTCCACTGTCTCTCAGTACACAGACTGAATGTTGTACATTAACATTCAAAATCCACACACAAACAATAAACGCTCAATGATATGAGCACTGAAGGGATTCCTATACTCGAAGAACTAAAGTTTCAGCAAAACAAATGACTCAAAAAGGATTTTTTAACAGCCCTTAGAAGGTTTGAATCACAGAGAGCTCTCAGAGCAGATAGTCTCCTACAGCTTCCTACACCCACTACCCCAAAATGTGGCTGTGCAGAACAAACTAGAGCCCATGTGACCTGAAATCCCATGAATCACTGCAAAATTCACCTTTGGAGCTTAAAAACAAGTTGAAGTGAGGTGGAGTACATTGTTTTCAATGTACTCACCTTAAGAATTGGTGGAGTATTGGTTTGGGAAGGTGGAGTAACACGAAGTCATTGTTTTCAATGGACTTTGCATTACCCATTATAATGTGAAGTACTCCACGTCGCGTTGCAGAGCACTCCACAAATTCTCCTTTACTCCGCAAATCACTTCATGGAGCGAATTGGGGCCACTTTGCCCATCACTAGTTGGGGTGGTCCTCGGGGGGGGGGGCAGTGTACTGCACTGCTGCAGTAACGTCACTAGTACTAGTACCAGTAAAGATACCACAAAGAAGTACAAAAATCACACAGCTGCAGAGGATAGCAGGTTCACATTGCTGAAATTACTATGTGGCACAATAAAAGGTGTCTGATTTGATGACACACGTCCCACTCATACACACACACTAACTAATGCATAGCAAATTGAAAAATTCAGTAATATAACCACATATTTTAAACAAACTAAAATTATGCACTGCTGCATCACAACAATCAGCAAAAAAAAATGGCAAGAAATATTGAAAATATTGCTGTGTGTACATTAACACAGTTATACAAGAAAAATATCACCAAAACAGAAAGAACTGTCTTTTTCTCCAAGTTAATCTAGCTGCGCCACAGATACACCCCTCCCCCATAGCACACTTCCACTGTCTCTCAGTATACAGACTGAATGCCATACATTAACATTCAAAATCCATACACAAACAATAAATGCTCGAAGATATGAGCACAGAAGGGTTTCCTATAACCAATGAACTAAAGTTTCAGCAAAGAAAATTGCTCAAAAAGGCTTTTTTAATAGCTTTTAGAAGGTTTGAATCACAGAGAGCTCTCATAGCTACAGCTTCCTTCACACACTACCCCAAACTGAGGCTGTGCAGAACAATCTAGAGCCCATGTGACCTGAAATACCATGAAGCACTGAAAAATTCGCATTTGGAGCTTAAAAACAAGGTGAGGTGAGGTGAAGTACATTGCTTTCTATGTACTTCACCTTAAGAATTGGTGGAGTAGTGGTTTGGGAAGGTGGAGTAACGCAAAGTCATTGTTTTCAATGGACTTTGCATTACACATCATAACACAAAGTACTCTGCTTCATGTTATGGAGCACTCTGCGAATTTGCTTTCACTCTGAGATCCACTTCATGGAGAGAATTGAGGTCACTTTGCCAAACTCTACTCCAAGATTCCCTTCCTAAAAAATTGACATTTCTCAAAATCCTGAAACAGGCTGCTATGCCTCCTCCAGATATGATTTCTGTGTCATGAACAAGGGCAAAAAGGCAAAAAAGATCTAAATCAAAAATTGCCAAAGCTTCTTCCCCTGTCCAGACTATCCCATTGCAGAGCAAGTATGAAGCACTTTCATGTAGCTCAAAAGAATCTGAACAGGGAGGAGATTCTGAAACATCTTCATAGCCCCTTCATTCCTCTGATTCAGAGAAAGAGGAACAGACTTGTAACAAACTTAAAACTGAAAGATTGGGGGTGAGAACCAGAAGCAGTGCCTGTTTTAATAATCCAGGATGAAAGAAATTTAATATGGAGGAGGCTCTACTGGTTGGTGTATTATTCCTACTACTCATGTCTACCCTACACATAGCCTCATTAAACACTAATAGTGTAAAAAATGCAATGAGGAGTTTAGTGACCTTTCACATATTAAAAGATTTAACAATGGATACATGCTTTATATAAAACACCAGATTAAATACCAATCTGCCCAAAACCTTTGGTGTTGGGAGCCTTTATATTTTTCTTTCAGAACAGATACAAGTGATGGGGTAGGAATTATGCTTTTGAGAGATAATTTTAAAGTTTCCAAAATTATGGACATAGTACCAGGGAGGGCATTATTGTTTGATTTTTGTAGTGGTAACAAAGAATGGAGAGCAATTAATATATACGCCCCATCAAAGAAAAAAAAGAGAGTTAACCTATTCCAGCTGATAAAACTGTATTTATTCACAACTAAATATATCCTGTGGGGGGGGGGGGAATTTAATTGTGTGATGTCCATAAAAGACAGACGGGCAAGCATGGACAGAGACTTCTGTGACACTAAGGGCCAGATATTCAGAAATGCGCCAAATGCTGGTGCAAGTCCAGCACAGCGCAAATTTGATGTGCCATGGTGCAATGAGTGCCATATTCAAAGACTGCATATAGCAAAATGCTCCAGCACAACACAGCTGAATATGGCAGGGATGCACCATAGCACAACCAGAGATGCGCCATGGCACAGTCGAACATGTTTAATGACACACATAGACTAGCCCCAGGCAATGGTGGGAGCACAGCAGCAGAAGAGAAGTGTGGGTCATGGTAGGGGAATACACCCGGGGACAGTGCCAGGGATGCACAGTGACAGGCCACAGGTGGCCACCACCAGCAGGCCACACACAGGCACCCAGACACCTCCACCCCAGAACACAGTTGTGGCACAGAAAGCAGGCAACAGGTGGCAACAATGGCTAACAGATAGCCACCAATGGAGTCCCCCCACCATATGTTGTGCCCCCACCCACCCAGGCCACAGCATGCCACACCCAGGACCATGCTGGCAAACACACAGATGCCACACATCCCGGACAACCACCCCATGGCCACCCCAAGGCACAGCCCCAAACCAAGGGGCAGGACACCATGATGTGTGACTCACACAGTGACACATGCACACCACACAGACACACACCATGCCACTGCAGCATGGCTTCTCACATCAGCTGCAAAGCAGACACTGGCACAGGCAGGTAAGAAAAATATCTGTATTAACCTAAACTATATATATGTGCAAGGGGTGGGAAAGGGTAGGAAAGCGAGGGAAGGGGACAGGGGACAGGGAACAGGGACTGTTCAGTGGGATGGGGATGGATGGGATGAGAACAGCAGGAGTAAAAGGGAATGGCTGGGGTTGAATTAAGGGTGGCAACAGCCCACTGCTGCCTGTTGTCTCCTCCTGTGCCAGTCCCCCAGCATCATCCTGTGAACCTGCTAGGCCACCTCCAGGGTCGTTGAGGTGATCAATATATTCTGATGCAGCAGCCTGCAATAAAGGGGCAGCATTGGCCTTCACCAAATGCTTATGACAAAGGACAGGACAGGTGAACAGTGCAAGGTCCCAAGGTACCATGCCCACCCACTGTGTGCAACGGGCAGTGGGAACACACACCCCTGGAGTGGTGCCCTGGCCACCTACAGGGGGTGGGCGAATGCCTGCCAGCATCCCAGCATGCCATGACAGTGCACAGTGTTGGGCACTGCTGGCCAATGGCTAGACAACTGCGCAGCAATAGTCAGATGGCACAGGGCACCAGTGGCACCACAGCAACACCAGTGGCAGCCAGGCGCACACCCACCCACCAACAGCTGGTACATGAGTGCAATGGCTGCCCCACAGTGGCATGCACCATGCACAGTGTGCAACAAACAGCTGCTATGGCACATGGCACAGGTGGCCATGGCCGCACCCACTCCCCCGTCAACCACCCAGTAATGTGCACAGTAAAGCAACAGTGCCTACCTACCTGCCTGCTGTGGTGCCACCTTCACCTGTCCCGCTGCTGCACCTCTGCTACCACTTGGTCCCACTGTGGCCTGCTACTCCCACCCTGGTGCTCCTGCTGCCATCACCCGGGTGATCTTCTGGTCCTAGGTATGGAATAAAGAAAGGTACACATCAGAGAACACCCACAGCATGTGCCCACCACCCCACCCCTGTGCACAGCGTGTGCCCCTGACTGACATGTCCTGCAAGGCTGTAAAGCAACACAGCCTGCAGCTGGCAATGCCACTACACAGTGCGCATGATGACAGTGTACCCCTCTGCAGGGCATGCCAGGCAACCAAGCCATCACCGCAGTACAGCACAAAGGCACACATGCAGCATGGGATGACTTACCTGGCCGTGGGATGGCCCCTCTGCAGACGCATGCCTGTAGCTGCCTCAGGCACTCTGGGTCTTGCCTCATGAGGTCCCCATAATGGTGGCAGCATTGCTTGGCAGTCCTGGCCACCCCAGTGTCCTGCACTAGCCTGGCAGTGATGGTCTGCCAGACCTCCATCCTGGGCTGCTGCAAGGGCACCTGCCCAAACAGCTCAAGTGCATGTGGCTGCACACAGGCCACCAGATTAATGATCTCAAGGTTGGACCAATTATGGGTGCCATCACAACCGCTGCTATATGCAGAGACAAAATGGTGGCCAGAGGCGCATGTGTGCATAACGTGCGTGGGATGCTCACCTCGTGGAGGCATGTGCATGTGCTGTGTCCGCCAATTGCGCATTGGCAGAGATACATGAAATGGGCATGGCCTGACAGGCATGTGGTGGTGTAGTCATGAAGGGGTCACAGTAGGGGTCAGGGGTCACCTGGCACACTGTGCACTGGTGCGAAAAAGAGGCCAGGGTTCACAGTGCACAATAGGCGGTAGCACTCTGCCTGACGCATGTGCACTGTGCATGCATGGAAATTGTTCTGTGACTTGCTGTGGAGCAATTCCATTGCGTAAGGAGTAAGTATGCGATAGTCAGCCATCACATGCAAATTAACTCATCAGCCAATGCGTGGTGCACTGGTCAAATTAGCATGTCATTACTGATGCGCCAATGCTCATTTGCATGAGTTGTACTGTAAAGGCACCTCAGAACAGCACAGGCCATGGACTGGTATTGCAACCATCTGAGGTAAGTTATGCCTGCTGCTGAGCCTAGTCAGCGCAGCAAGGTGGATGGGGTAGGCAGCTGCTCAAAATTATACACATGTCTATGTCCTCCTGTAGCACTATGTTGGAGCATGAGGAGACAGAGGGACATGGGTCTTCTCGCTAATGCAGGCCCAACTTTATCAAGCAACAGGCTGATGCCCTGTTCAAGGCCTATCTGTACAGGGAGCCACTGCTGAGTGGTGCCACAGGCTCACCACATGCCAGGGCTGTTGCCTGGGAGGAGGTGGCAGTGTGTGTCAACCAGCAGAGCAGCCACCAGCAGTCTGTGCAGGAGTGCAGAAAGATGGTGGGCCCCAATAAATGCCACATCAAGGAGAAGGTGGTGGTCATATGTGCAGCCCTGACAGCCAACGGATGAGGGCCTGCTGATATGCCACAGCTCATGGCACAGGAGGAGCTGGTGATGACCACCACGTGCCGCAGCACTGTTGACAGTGTGCCAGAGGCCAGTATTCAGACAGAATGGAGACAATCACTACATGGTACACATGTTGGACTCACACAGCAGGCAGTGGCCGGGGGGATGGAATGGAGGGGGCCCGGGGCCATGCATCACTGACACATCTGTTTTCTATTTCAGCACCAGCATGCCTGCATGTGGTGGATGGGGTGCCAGCAGCAGCTGTGGAGGCAGGCCCAGCCCCAAAGGATCAGCCATTCACATCCACGGGCATCCTGGGGCATGATCGGCTGCAGCACACCACCACTGTCCAGCCGGATGTCCTGGGCATGGGGTTGGACAAGGCTGTGGCTGTGTTTCAGCAGGATGCCAGCCATGGCATCCTCTGTGTGGAGACACAGATCGGGGCAGAGTCCGACACTGAAGATGACCCTACCATGATCCTGGACAGCATGGGTGGTGCTGTGGGGGAGATGCCCATACTTTGTACCAACACAGGCTGTGCACCCAGTGGCCTGTCAGTGGTGGGACAGCTGCCTGCTGCCACTGTAATTTCTGCCAAGTGCACTGCCATGGCAGTACCATGTGGTGGTGGTGGTGGTGCATCTGCGCAGGTGATGGGCAGCTTACAGGGGCCGGAGGGGCAGCAGCGGCAGGCAGCAGGGGACATAGGGTGGCCAGATGTGTGGTCTACTGCTAGGGCACCTGATAGGGACCTACCCCATGGGGACCCCACTGTGCAGCATCCACCTGAGCAGGGGGCTGTGCAGCATGGCCATACACCACCAGATGGTCGACGCCCTGCCCAGGTTCCCCAGGGTGCTGACCCAGTGGCAGAGCACACCTGATTGCTGCGGGTCTCTGTGGAGCAACAGGTGCTGCTTGTAGCTGGAGTATATGCACTGCATGGGGAGGTGCTCCAGGCAGTCCAGCAGCATGAGAGAGGCACTGTGCAGGTCCTGGAGGCTATTCAGCACTCGTGGGAGGACATGACCGCATCCCAAGATCGCATTTACAATGCGATCATGGATGACCTTGCACTGCTGGCAGCCACAGGGTGTGAATGGCCACCACATAAACCACATAGTGCACTGTCCACCCCACTAACTTAGCATCAAGCGACACCCTCCTTGTAGATGCCAGGCTCTGCTGTTGGCATCCCAGGCACTCCTTGGGTGGGCCTGTTTGGGTGCCTACACAACCCTGCATGGACCCAGTCACAGTCCAGTAGTACGACCCCTGGGGGAATGTTGCATACACCCTCTGTGGCCAATGTGCAGCCTGTGGCTGCCAATCAACCCTGGTGTGGCTGCCCTCGTGGCTGCAGTGGCCATGGTTCCCTGTGGTGGACCTGATGTGCATGCTGCCCTGGCTGCAGTCTGCTACCACTGCCCTGTGCGCACATGGGCGGTGTGTGTGTGTGTGTGTGTGTGTGTGTGTGTGTGTGTGCGTGTGTGTGTGTGCATACCACAGATGTGGCACCTGTATGTCATGCCACATGCTGCCTGTGTGCGTAACTGCCCAGCCACTGTCCAGTGTGGTGTGGGCATGCTGAGAGTAGAAATTCACTGGATGCACCAGTGCCCTGCATCTGATCCCCACCACATGCTAGTACCTGGGCACATGTGAGTGTGTGTATATATATGTGTGTGTGTGTGTGTGTGTGTGTGTTGCTCTTCACTGCTGTGTGCTGTTGTGTGTGGCTGTGTGCCACTGTCATCCCTCACCCCTGCACCATGCCTCTGTGTGTGCATGTCCATTGCCATGCATGCCCCTACCTGTGTGCTGCACCTGTGTGTGTGGCCAGTGCATGGGTGTTGTGCCACCTAGCTGCATGCACTGTAGTGCTCTTGTTCGAGTGTGCCTATGTGCAGGCATGTCATCCTCTGGAGCTGAGGATGCCTACACCTGGGGGGAGCTGTCCACCACCCTCCAGCCCATTGCTCTCATCATCCCCACTACTGTCCCCCTCATCAGCCTCGACAGCAATCCCATGGTCAATGGCCATGTTGTGCAGTATGCAGCAGGCCAGAAATAAGCCACAGGCTTTTGAGGGGCTGTACTGTACAGCACCACCAAACCTGTCAAGGCAATGGAACCAGGCCTTCAACATCCCAGATACATGCTCAGTGATGTTTCGCATGCCGGCATGTACCTCATTGTGCAGTTCCTCTGCTGGGGATGATGGGTACTGGTAGGAGGTGAGCAGCCAAAGCCTGAGTGGATAGCTACTGTAACCTGTGTGGATAATGACATGGTTAGCCTTGTGTCCTCTGTTGCTGTGCCTCTTGCCTATCCCTGGTGCCCTCACCAGCTCTCCCATCTTGCCCACCCCATCCCATGCTCTGCTCTTCCCGGCACCCCTTGCCCGTCCAAAACTCAGCCACTAGGTGGCCTGTGGGGATGTCTCCACACTCGAACCTGTGGCACAGCGCAGAGCTGTGCCAGATGAATGTATCATGTGCAGTCCCAGGTTGTGTGGCACAGGCATTGGTTATGCACCCTTTGGCATCGCACACCATTTGGCAGTTGACACTGAGGAAGCCCTTCCTGTTGATGTACACTACCCCCTCAGGGCCATGTGGCATGTGAATGCCCTCATGGGAGCAGTCAATGGTTCCAAGCACACCAGGCATGTGTGCTACCCTGTGGAAGCCCTGCATGGTTGATGTACACTCTGCCTGTGTGCTGGGGAAATGGATGTATTCTGAAGCATGTGGCAGCAGGGCATTGAGGAATTGTGTGAGGAGGCATGATGTGGTCAACTGGGTTATGCCTGGGGTGTCCCCTGTTGATCTCTGGAAGGTGCCTGTGGCAAGCAGGCACATGACAGCTGTTACCTTTGTCTCCACAGACATTGGGTGGCTCTGTCTAGTGGGTGCCTGCATCACCTCACTGCACAGCTCACAGAGCTGCCTCAGAATAGCCCTGTTCAGGCGATAATGGCCCACAATCTCCATATCGGTGTAAATCTTGAAGGTGGTGTGGGCATGGTATCACCTGTTCTGGGCATACCACGACGGGCCCATCCACAGCTATGTCACTGTTCCTCCTGCCTCCTGACACCCCTCATTACAGCCTTCATTACGAATGGTGCACTGGCAATGATCCCTGATGTCCTGTCTCCCCCTGGGTGGTCAGCAGCAGTGGGCTGTTTGTCACCCTAGTGCATCACATGGCACCTTGCCTGCCTTTCCCTTCACTCCCTTGGCCCCTGTTTCACTTTCCACTGCCACCTCTGACACATGCCCCTGTGGCTGCCTGTTTCAGTCCCTCTGTCCCTCACAGCTCTATCTCCCTTACTCTTTTTAATTTTGCCCCTCCACCTCCCATTCCACTCTCTCTCTCTCTCTCTCTCTCTCCCCCTCACCACTGGCTCAAGTGCTGTCTATGTGCTTGCACCCTGTATTTATTGGCTGAAGTCTGCTCGGCACGTCTGGTAGTTGCTCCACACCTGTGCCATTGTTCAGCGGTTGAATATCACACCACACTGCATATTCATGGGCATGCCCCCTGCTCATGCACATGCATTCATTAGGGCTGTGCATAAGTGTAATGGGACTTGTGCTGCACAATTAATCCCTCTGAATATCACTCCTTGGCACAATTCTGCTCTTGCGCCAGCGCAAATCAGTTGTGCCATGCGCAGTTGCTTTAACTATGCCACCCACACTGTTTAAAAAATGTAGTAACAATGGTAGGTTTGCAAGATGCATACAGAAAGTGCCATGAACAAGGTCAGAAAACCTTTGTTAAAGGGAAACGCTCTACAAGAACTGATTTTTTATTTGTCTCTATTTTAATTCAGGTACATAGTGCAAAACAATGCCTATTGAAACTTCTGATTATGTCATTGTGCTAGCAGCTGTAGGATCACAGGATAACATATCATATGGAAAAGGGTATTGGAAATTGAATGCTATAATGGTAAATGATCCTTTGATTACTTTACAAATCCAGGCTTTATTAAAAGCTAGTATGTCTATTGCAGGATTATATGAAGATTTGAGTCATTGGTGGGTGAATACCAAAAACAATATAAAAATTAACTTAGCTCAAATTTTGGTATCGAAACACACAACTCAATATAGAAAATATTTAATTCTTCCATCTCAATTACATAAGTTGTGCAGTGTGGTTAATACCCGAAGAATCAACCTTACATCACAAATAAATTACATTAAAAAAGAGATGGAAAATATCCAATACTCAAGAGCCTCCTCAAGGTTGTTGGAACACAGAATTTGCTCCCAGGAAAAAACGTGGACCTTTGTTGTCGAAAGTACCAACGGAGCAGTAGATAGGAGCATGACATCCACTAAAAATCAAGAAGGTAAAATTTTAAAGGCAACCCCAGATATATTGAGCAAAATTAATAGCTACCTTACACAGATGTATGCCACCCCACAATTAGGTGAAGAGAAAATTAAGGAATTATTACATTCCTTTTCTCTCCCTACAGCTCCTAGTGAAATATTAAAGGTACTACAAGACCCTATTAGTAAGCAAGAAACTGACTATAATATCAAAACATTGAAAAATGATACTTCCCCAGGGTTAGATGGCTTAACAACAGAGTTTTACAAACACTTAAGGGATGTACTTTTGGATATTTTAGTGGAAGAATACAATTAGATTATATTAAATAATAAAATAGATTTTCACTTATGTACATCTGTACAAATTTTCATCCAGAAAAATAATGATCGTAGTAATTTAGATTACTGGAGATCATTCAGATTTAAAAAAAATATTATTGAAAATATTGTATGAAAGATTGTCTATAGTGGCTCCATATTCAATTTCAACAACTCAAACATGTAAAATAGCAGGTAGGAGTATTTACAATAAAATTCTGTTAATCAGGGAATTAGTGGAGCTGGGGAAGGAGAACATTTTATCAGGTTACTTAACGTCATTAGACCAAGAAAAGGCTTTTGACAAAGTGCCCCGTCGATTCATAATAAAAGTGTTAAAAGCATATGGTATTCAAAATACATGTTGTAAATGGATAAATACTATATACAAAAAAGCCACAACAATCCCTGTAGTGAATGGACATCTAGGGTCCTACATTCCAGTATCATGTGGAGTAAGACAGGGGTGTCCATTAAGTCCCCTTCTATAGATTTTTTGTATAGACCTTCTGTTAAGACTTATACATCAGGATGAATGAATCAGAGGTATTTCCGCAAAAGACTGGGCCTTTGAGATTAAAACTTATGCCTATGCGGATGACTTATGTTTATATACTGCAGATCCTGTTTCAGGAGAAAAAGCGTTGGCAGAGATAAAAAGATATTCAACTATAGTAGGTGCAAAAATAAATAAACAGAAGACTGCTATCTATTCTTTAAGTGATATCACACAGCCTATAAATTCTCTAGGTAACACCCCAGTAACAAAGAAACCCTCAACATTTTAGGGATCCACATTTTAGGAGAGATAATAACAGTGACCTAGACTGGGGAAAAAAGTTAGAGTATGTAAAACAAAAAGTTTAGGTGTGGAAAGCATGGCAGCAAACAAAAAAGAAAAAGGTACCGATAGTTAAAACCGTTTACTTACATCTTTACTTATTTAAGTGTCATATACCCTCTTCCTCCAACCTGTGAGGTAACAATGCTCAGTCTAGTGTTTCAAGTTATCTGTGGAAGCAGATTGAACCCTATTAAATGGGAAATGCTGTATGTTCCTATTCAACAAGATGGGTTCAATTTAATTAATCCAATATCCTTTTTCTATAGTATGTTTTTTATTTGGAATTTGAGGGACCCAGACATTCCTAATGCAGCATTATGGTCACTTTTTGCTGCCTCATGGATACATTCCCAGTTCAGGCCTGGACCCGGCAGGGTGCCCTTGAAACAAGGCTCACACATAGCCTAGAACTTTTAGCCTGCAATAACTAAATTAAGAAAATGGAAATTAGAAAAGAATCAAATAGTTAACAAAACTAGAAAATGGTATATAATTGCATACAAGAACAATCTTTCTTTTATAAGTCCAGTATGTAAAGGAGTATCAGAGGAACAATATAACAAGGTGCAGACATTATTAACAGATAAACTTATTCCTCCACGAATGTGGGACATAACATGGCTGACCTGCCACAGAAGATTAAATGCTAAGGCAAATGCCAAACATAAAAGTGTGATGGAAAGGATCTGTCCAAGGGAGACATGCATAGCACAAGACGAAACTATCGACAATTTCTTGTTGATCTGCCAAGTTGTGAAACAGTTCCAGACACTGTTGGTTGTACAGTGAAAAGAACAAAAGTGGGCAAAGTATACTTACAAGGAGATAGTGGGAGGATTTTCTTTACAGGGATTAAAAATGGAAATGGGGATACTAAGATTAATAATGTCTTGTATTAAATATATTTTATGGCAAGCTTGAGTTAAGTTCCTTTTACAGCAATTAAATCAGACTCCAGAGCAGCTTTGCCAAATATTGGAATATGAATTGATTATGCAACGTAAATATGAAAAACTGATCGTAAATAACTCACTATGGATGTCTAGATGGAAAACAGTGATGTTTTTGAAAAAGAATAGGATAAATATATGATACTAGGTTATAATAATAGCTTTCACTGTTTGAATAATTTCCTGTGTTCACACGGATAACAATTTGTTTCTTTTTTCTTAAGGAGAATACATTTTGAATGTTATTATATGAATTAATTTATCTGTTACACATATTTTTGTTACGTATTTTAATAAAACATTCTCCAACTCTTTTTGAGAAGTGCCCTGAGATCTTTAACATTCACCTGAACTACCACCGCAACAGGCATATGGGACCTCAGTTTAACATCTCATCCAAAAGACAACACCTCAGGAGTGCAGCACTCCCCTCATGCTGCACTACAGTGACAGTGTTGAGATTTAACCCAATTGCCTGATGTGAGGATAGAAGCCACAGCCTTCTGATCTCCCCACCTCAGAGATGAGTGTGCTACCTGATCTCTCTGTCCCCCAGCAAGCATTGGGCAGCCTCAGGTACCCCCTCCCTGTGTCCCTTCTCATGACTTGCATGAGCAATCAGTTTATGTCATGTTCCTTCAGCACCTGCCACCCTACCTTCCCCCTCCTCAACTCCCAGCCCTGTGAGTTTCCCTAACAGTCACTACTAAAGCAGCTGCCTGACCATGCCCCCTCACACCCCACCATTTACTCTAGCATGTCTTCTCTGCTTAGCCTCCCCTCACTACCCTATTTCTCCGAATATCTTATTGCCCTTCTTACCCCACCCTTCACCTCCACCACAGTACCAACCTCTCTCTCGTACCTCCTTCACCCCACTGACAGCTATCCCCATCCCTCTAAACTACTGACAAGGCACTTTGTGGCTACTTATTTCCCCCCTCCCATCCTTATAAAGTGTTTTTCTTGTTATTTTAACTTGTACCTATGTTTGGGTTATTCTGTAAGTTCTGAATCCAAGCTGTATCATTCATCGTGATCTACTTTTGCTTTCTCCTATTGTACTTTGTTTTGCAATCTATGAATTGAAACCTTTGTGAAAGAGCTTGTGCTCAAAGGTCTTTCCTGAATCACTAAAGAAATAAAATTAGTGGCCACATGTGAGTCAGAGCATTGACATTTCTACACTAAATGTTTAAAGAACATCTGACATTACTGGGGAAACTTTGACAAGTTCTAACTGAGAATTATGATGTCACTTTAAGACATATCACCAGAGCAGATGAAGTCATAGTGACAGGGATCTTGTTTTCATGTAAATTTTGTAAGTAACTGAATATGAGGCAACATGTTATAGTGACACAATAACTATGTCTTAGAAGTTCCCATACCCTCCTTCTGGATGAATTCACACAACACAAGTCAAGGAGAAATGGCAGCAGTCACACATTGCAGTGTCAGTGGCTCAGCAGGTAGCACACTCGCATCTGAGGCCGGGAGATCAATAGGCTGTGGGTTCTATCCCCACATGAGGCACTTGAGTTAATATCCTAATACTGACACTGTAGTGCAGCATGAGGGGAGTGCTGCACTCCTGAAGTGCCGTCTTTCAGATGAGACGGTAAACCGAGGTCTCATCTGCCTGTTCTGGTGGTAGTTCAGGTGGATGTTAAAGATCCCATGGCACTTCTCAAAAAGAGCAGGGGAATTTCCCCGGTGCAATGGCCAAATTTCGTCCATTCACAAAAAATACCACCAACAGCTTAATCTGGTTCAAGGTCATTTGGCATTCATCTGTATCCCCCTCCCCCGGGTCATGCCTGAAAATAGGCAGGATTTGTCTAGTGCACTTACCCGGTCAACAAAAACTAAATAAATAAACAAAAATGAATTTGTTAAATAAATGTACACAATGTTGTAGTGGCATGCACAGCTGGGAGATCCCATCAGTCACTTCAGGACTCTGTACCACTTCCAGTAAAGGACCTTTACCCATGTGCAGACTGAGAGAATCATGTATCTCTCTAATTTGGTATCCAAATATCAGAAGTGGGAACTCAGGTGCCCAGGTGGTAAGCAACCTGCCCCAATGAATTTAGATCATGGCTCTCCTCAGAAGGAGACTAGATCTTGCAGCCCCACTGACCTCATGCCATCTAAAGAAGATGAGTCCTTCTGAAGAATTTGACTCATTCCTCTTTTCCCCTTGTACCATCACTCTGAGTAACTCCCAAGCTGCCATGTTACAGTTACTGTGACAGTTTGTTATCTGAGCTAACCTAGCTTGATTAACCCCTTTGGAGGTGACAAAAACCCAGAAAAAAAGCCACTTAAAGAAAAACATGAAATCTCCTAGTTTAGTCACCCATAGTAGGACAGAAGTGTTATTTGCTTTACCTTTGCCCATCTGGAACCCTACTGTTTGGAGGGCAGGTGGGCAGGAAATCTGAATAGATTGGCAGAGGTGAGCGGAGAGTCAAGCTTCTGTTCTTTTTAACCCCTCATTCTCCACCCTTTCCAGATGCCTCCCACCTTCTGAGTGGTCCCTTTGGCATCTTCATGGGGGTGGCTAGGGCTAAGTTCCCCCCCTTGGGCATAACCATGCCTGCCTGTCTAAAAAGAAAACATGGCTCCAATGTTAAAACTGAAACTTTCAGGTTTATTAGAGTATGGTCCAGAACATTGCCTTGAAGGGGTTTGGAAATTAGAATGTTTTAGTTCTTAAAATACAAATGTTTAACTGTCCATTATGGGCACATGAATGGAAGCCAGTTCTCCCACCAACAGTTAAGCTAGTTTTCACCACAACATGCAAATGAGAAAAAAAAAATATGGACCTGAAATTCAAATGCTTGCCCAGGTGCAAATCCTGGTTTGTGCATGTAAGCCAGGCTTTGTGCCAATTTCCCATATTCAAAAGCCTGGTTTGCATGCACAAATACGTTTGAGCCCAGGCAAATTATAGAGGGGCGTAATGTAAATGGAGAGTCAGGGACCTGAATTTTTATTTTGTTTTTGTTAACTCGGCAAAATGCTTAGCCATAGGATGATCTATTTCCGTGCATGAGCCGGGAGGTTACAGGAACACAAAACAAGCAGTACAATAACAGGAATTAGATACAATAAATGGCAGAAAACAACAAAAAAAAACTTATCAGCAGTTTGTAGATGCCTTATCATACCGGAATATAGAGGTGAAATTACAGTTAAATAGGTACATTTAAGCTAAGATAATAAACAATAACCAAAGAGAAGTGCAAACAATAGGCATAATGAAGCAGAAGGTAGGTATAGAAGTAGCAGGTCTAACAGAAGCAGTGAGATCACATGAGAGGTCATTACAAGAGGAAGACATAGGCCTACAAGGGTAAGTGCAGTTTAAAAGGAACCATGGAGGACAGAACAGAAGAGGGATAGGATCCAGTGGTGAGAACAAGACAATATGGTAGGGAGACAGACCGTATGGGAGACTGAAATAGGAGGGGGAGATAGTCAGCAATCTGTAGAGAGCTAAAGAGGATTACGACACACACAGGGTAATGACTGGGTTATGAATTAGAGGAATTCCTTTTTTAAAATAGCATGGGTGGGTAGGTGAGTGGCAAATGGCCATTGGGAGAGATTTCAAAACTTTAGGGTCAGCATCAGAGAAGTTATTGGAACCCTTAGAGGTTTTACATCTAGGTACGAATAAGAAGGATTTTTTCCACATAACTGAGGTCATAAGAGGAGAATTTGGGGATGAGCATAGAGGCAAGAGGCAAGGGTATTTGAGATCTAATTACACTGTTCATTAGGGAACCGAGTGAATATAGCCTAAGGGCAGAGGGAGCGAGCCAGTTTACAACAGCATAGTGCTGGCAATGATGTCTAAGCAGTGGGGCTGATAGGCCATACCGACAAACATTATTGTAAGTTGTGTCCCACTTTTGAAGAGTAGACTTGAGCACATTAGAGTAGGCAGCAGCAGCACCATAGATGAGAGCCGGGAGCAGAGTGCCTCTAGCAATTGCCAATCTGGTGGAAGGGGTAAGGACATAGCTAGTCTTGTAGGCAATCTCTGATACATTTAGCTGATCTTGGCAAGATATGAGTTTGGAGGTGGATCCAAAGAACATGGCTTGTGTTTTCCCCACATTTAGAATGAGCCTGTGTCCAGACAGCAATGCCTGCATTTTAGAGAAAGCAGAAGAGAGATTAAGATTAATATCAGATAAGTTTCTAGAGCTAATGTATAGGATGAGATCATCAGCATACAGTAAAGAAGAGTAGGAGATGATATCAGTGGTAATGTTATTGATAAAGTTTAAGAAGAGGAGGGGGCCAAAAATGGAGCCATGGGGGACACCAATGTGTATGTTAGAAGGATTGGAGAGGGCCAAATTAAATTTGATGATTTGAGTTCTGTTAGATAAACAGCTGCTGTACCAAGCCACAACTGGGGGATCCCCATAGAATGAATGATGTCAAGGAGCAGGTGGTGTTTTACAAAATCAAATGCCTTAGTAAGATCAGTGAAGACCGCACCTGTTTGAAGGCATGAATCCATAGCAGAGAGAATATCATTTGTGAATTTTAGTAATGCTGTGGTAGTGCTGTAACTCTTGTGGAAACAGTGCTGTTTGTCAGAGAGGAGGCTGTGTTTAAGTAGAAACTCGATGGTTTGGTATGCAACAAGCTTTTTAAGGATTTTGCTCAGTACAGAGAGAAAGGCTACAGGTCAGTAATTAGAAACATTTTTAGAATCACCTTTTTTAAAAACTGGGGTAACTCGGGCAATTTTCCAGATGTCAGAACTGTGGAACAAGGACAGAGTGAAAATTCTTGCCAGAGGGGTGGCAATGAAAGGAGCAGTGAGTTTTAAGAGCCTTGGTTCAAGTCCATCGGAGCAAGTGCTAGTACTATCAGAGATAGAATTTAGCAGTTTTATCACTTCAAGCCTGGCTGTAACTTTGAAATGGAATGGGGGAAATCCTGGTGTTAGAATTAGGGACAGAGCCGTGGTTTAAATGTTGAGATGGATGAAAAGAGGAGGTATAAGTGGATAGGTAAGAGAAGTGTTGCTTGAAGGATTTGGCAATATTGATAGGATTATTACAGTGAACACCGTATAATATCATATCATTATGGGTGTGGGATAATTTTGAGCTGAGGAAGGATTTTATATGAGATCAGAATTTTCTGGGGTCACCAGCAGTATCCTGGAGTAGGCCTTTACAGTAGGAGCTCTTTGCAATCCTAAAAGTTTTTTTGCAAGCATTATGTTAGGCCCTATAGAGATTGAAATCAGCTGGCAGGCCAGAAGACCTGAAACATTTTCATCATTTATCCCTGGTTTGGATTTGGGAGTGAAGGTCCTTATGAAGCCATCTAGTGTGTTTACCACATATTCAGTGTGTGACAAGTCATATATACCTATCCAGTAGAGCACTGAAAATATTAAGGAAGCAGTTTAGGGCTGTCTGGGCATCACGTGCCAAATAGAGATGGTACCAGTCAATGGATAAAACCTCTAGAAGGAAATTTCCATTGTCAAGACCGGCAAAGTTTCTGAAGATGATATATCGTGGTGGTGTAGAAATGTTGGATGAGGGATTCCATATGTGGAAGACAGGGGAGTGGTCGCTTATTGCATCAGCAAGTGTGCCAGCAATGTGGATGCGGTCGACACAATTTATCAGTATCCAATCAATCAGTGTGCTGGAGTTGGATTGGGAAGCGACCCTGGTAGGTTCAGAAACGAATTGATGCAGGTTAAAGCTTTGAACCACGGAGAGAAAGGAGGATTGAGAGTTTCCCAGTGAATTAAGATTAAGGTTGCCAAGAATAAGAACTTCATTTTGACAAACAAGTTGGGCAGTTTGGTCGAGTAATTCTTCAAGGCCTGAGGTACCACTCTTTGGAGGGTTGTAGGCACAAATCATGTGTAGCCTTTTTGGCTCCTAGAATTAGTGTGGCATGCACAACCTCACATGGGAAGAAAGGAGGGGTAGGGGTGACGAAAAGATTTAGGTGAATCTTATAAAATAAGACAAACCCCCCCATCCCATTTGGGGGAGGATCTAGCACACCTAAGTATATTATAGTTTATAAGGAAGCAGACCGAGTCTGGGATAGACAGTTTTAGCCAGGTCTCAGATATGCAAGGAATATCAGGTTTATAGAGAGCTATCCATGTCTCAAGGTTAGCATGGCTGTGAACAATGCTGCTGATATTATGGTGAGCTATGCAGAGACCGTTTGTATGACTCTGGGGTGAGAGTGTGAGAGGGCCTGGATTCAATTCAATATCCACTGACAGTATGAGTGCCAGGAGAAAAAGGTACGAAAGCTTAGGAGGAACAAAAGAAGAAAGGAGAGGTCAGCACCAAGATGCATTTCTTCAGAGCAAAAGCTGCAAGGTAGATAATACCCCTTGAGAGGGACAGAGGTGTAGGATCAGTACATCTATGAGGAAAGAGTATGAGATTAGAGAAAGGTGAAGTCATCTGGAGAGGTGGGAGAGGAGTCAGAGAAGTCATAGACAGGTGGCAGGGTGCAAGTGGGAACCAGGATATAAAAAGGAACAGAAGAGCAACAGATAACAGAGAGGAAAGGGTAGCAGCCATCGTGAGGTAATGGGTTACCAAATGGACTGAAAAAAGTGTTGGGTATTAGATAAGGTGAAAATTAAAATAATGTAATAGTGGAAGTACAGGAGAAAAGGTTGTATGGAAGGGAACTGCAGAAAAAGATTTATTCTAATTCTAGGAAAATGACAGCAGATAGAGAGAGAAGAGGCAGGAATATCCAGGGAAAGCAGGGGAAAAAGAGATAGTGACTGCAAGGCAGACATTAGTGAGTTGGAATGAAACTAGGGAGATGGGAAATCAGGGATGAGGTGGAGACAGAAAATATCCATTAGAAAAGGCCACCTGGTGGTTTCATGGTATAGCATGCTAATGAGAAATTGGACACTTAGTCACCTGACCATCCTGAGAAGATATAAGACAGAGTCCAGATAGGGCAGGTGGGAGGGGTGAAAGTTCTTTGTGTCTGGGTGCTCCCAAACTTGATTACCAGGCAGGATGAAAATTCCTAAGTTGTCAAGAGCAGTGACAAACATGTCTTTCTGTGAGGATTGTGGTGGTTTGGAAGGTGGACAGTAGACTGCAGGGAGGAGCCCGAGGCTCTGAATCACAGGTGGGTGGCTTCTAGCAGTGCCACTCAAACTGAGTCATGCCCATGGAGGGCAGTGGAAGCCTGGAGGAACAGAGCAAGAGAAGCAGTGTTAAGCATAAGGGAAAAAGCAAGAGGCTGGCTTCACAGACAAAAGGGACTGGGCGACAAGTACAGCTTAACAGCAGGAGAGAGAGAAAAAACAAAATGAGTATTAATTTACATAAAATTAAGCCAAGGAACAGGGTGGCCACAAGAGAGACCCCCAAGAGTGTCTCAGAGCAGAAAGAAAAATCAGAGGGAGCTAGGGAGAGCAAGAGGAGAGAAAAGATGGACAAGTACAGCTTAACAGCAGGAGAGAGAGAAAAAACAAAATGAGTATTAATTTACATAAAATTAAGCCAAGGAACAGGGTGGCCACAAGAGAGCCCCCAAGAGTGTCTCAGAGCAGAAAGAAAAATCAGAGGGAGCTAGGGAGAGCAAGAGGAGAGAAAAGATGGATATTAGTGCTGTGCAGAATGTGGAATTTAGCCAGTGGAATTAGTGTGGAATGACCATTCCGCTGGCAGAATTTCTGCCAACATTTTGCTTGTGTGCCTTCCGAATTCCACCTGCTGCGATCTAGTCTGCCGAACAGTAATTTTTCTGCTGAAAATTATTAAGCAACAATTTCCATGGAAAATATTGAGATCCATGGAATATTGATTTTCCAGTGAAAAATCATTCCTCAACTATTTTATGCTGTGGAATCCCACCATTTCATTTCCGGCAGAATTCAGCCGAATTTCAGCGGAATTTTGAATATTCTGCAGAATTTTGTTCCACCAGAATTTGAAAGTTCCACACAGCACTACTGGATATAAATGTTATCAGGAGGTAGGAGGCAGGAAAGCAGTATTTAGTTAAGTGTTTAAAGAAACCTTCATGCTAAACTTAAAACTAAAACGTTCAGTAAACTTTCAGTAAGCACTTTAAGTAGACTAAATTAGGACAGCTACACTGTAAAAAAGCTGTTTTCAGAAATGAAACAAATACATTGAGCAGAAAGGGATCAAACGCATTATAAAATTAAACAGAAACTAGCTATAAGAGATATAAAATGTAGTAAGCTACAGGCTGGGGATTTCAGAGCAGCCCGTAACTCAACCCAAGTTCTCTGAGACAATGGCGAATGAGTAGGCAGTTTGAAAAAGGTGCCAATATTTTAAAGTTCTTTGTCTCTAGGCAGAAATCTCTGGGCACTCTCAAACTTGATTACCTGGCAGGCTGGATCTTCCGATGATCCACATAGGTGGTCAGGCAGAGTGAAAAACATGGCTTTCTGTGAGGCTTGCTGCAGATTGGAAGGTGGGGGTGGACTACAAGCAGCAGCCCATGGCTCCGAATTACAGGTGGGAAGCTTCTAGCTATGCCACCAGAGTGGAGTCATGCCCGTGGAGGGCAGTGGAAGCATGGCAGAATAGACCATCCGATGATCCACGTAAGTGGTCAGGAGGAGTGAAAAACATGACTTTCTGTGAATATTGGTGTAGTCCTATATACAGAGTATTTACACAATGCAAGGCTATTTTGTGCAGTCTTCTTCTACAGAACAAATACTGCAGTCCCTTCTACACCGATACCGATGCCTGATTTCCCTGCACAATGTTCCTGGCATCTAGTGGTCCCTCTGCCCAACCACACCCATATGCAATATAACAGAACATTTACACTGGTGGTCAGTGGTCCCTTCCCCACATGTATCCATTCCCAATATCCACACACAATATCCCTGGTGTCTAGTTGTCCCTTCCCCCACCCACACCCATGCCCAATGTCCATACACAATATCCCTGGTGTCTCACAGTCCCTCCTGCACCTGCACCCATGCATAATGTAACAGAATATTTACCCTGGTTTCTAGTGGATCTGCCATCCAATGCCCTGCCAAATTAATAAGATTGTCCCTGGTGCCCAGTGGTCCCACACCTGAACAATCCTTGTACTGGTAGAAGCCTACCCCTGTTTGACAACCCCACCAGCAATAGCCAGCCCCCCCAACAACACAGCTGTGGTCCTGTTCCTGAATGGTGATATTCTGAAACTTCCTCAAGCCGATTTCTCATGAGTATAAATTGGCCTCCTCCCTCCTTAAGCATTGAGAACCCAAACCCACCTTCACTCTTTTCTCCATCTCAGTGCCACTGTGAAACAATGATGAATGACACAGCTCTCCATGCACCACCTTTGCCACCTGTTGTCTGACCAAAGTAGGGAGTACATTGCTTAGTTGACCTATAAATAAGCATTGGGCTCCCTGCTTATGTCAGACAGCGGGCCGCTGAAGTGGTGTGTGGATGGCTGTGCTGCTCACCTTCTCTTAACCACAGCAGCAAGATTCAGGCAATGGTGACTGTGTGGAGATGATTCTTGGTGCTGCCAGAGTGATGGGGGCCATTAGACAGCAAACAGGAACAGACTGGTGGGTTCAGAATATCACTGTTCAGGAATGGGGCCAAAGCTGCGTTGTTTGGGGGGAGCATTTATAGCAGGCAGAAATAACAACCTTACAAAAAGAAAGAACAGTTAATTAATAGCAGATCAAAGGATAAAAAACATTTTGGCAATTTATCATTTTAAGCACAATGTTCTACAGAGTTTGAAAAAATCAAGAAAGTAATAACAGGAAATTGGAACATTTTGCTAAGCACTAACAATGGACATATAGGTTTTCAACAGAAGCCATGGATAACAGCCAGAAAAACAAAAACAATAAAGGATGAATTAATCAAACTCAGCACTGGAGTCCACCACAGACACAGGAAATATGGTTAAACAGGAATGTTAAAGTTTTTTTTTTCCTTGTGGCAATTGTTTTCATTGCAACAGTGCTATCAAAAGTAAACAAATTAAAAGTACCTATCAAGACCAACATTTCAAACTAGGGATTTTATGACCTGCAACACAGATCATGCTATATATATACTGCATCATCTGCCCTTGTTCTTTATATTACATAGGGGAAACTACAACAGCCCTTAAAACACGGATTTCTGAACACAAGAGCAACATTAGAAGAGGAAATGAAAAATAACCTTTGGCCAGATATTTGACACATAATCATCACATTTCGAATCTAAAATTTTTTGGGATTGAGAAAGTACAAAAACCAGAAGGAGGAGGGATCTGGGACGTGAAACTCTTGCAACGTGAAGCGTGGTGGATCTATGCCCTAAGGACACATCTTAGAAAATATGGCTTACAGTAAATGAAAATTTGGTCTGGACTTCATTTCAATAATTGTACTGCCATACCACTGATTTTATGGACACTCCTGAATGAACTTCAATGTTTTGTAATTTTGGTTTGGATCTTTATAATTTTTCCAATATTATTATGTTTCACAATACAGGACATGATAATCTCATAACACTATGTTAGTTTCATTTATCTATATTATGTTGAAAACTCCCTCCCCCCCCTTCGGCTTTTGTAGCATTACCATTAGTTATTCATCACCTGATTCCAATAAGGATTATATATAGTGGTTACTTTTTAAAGTTTTCCTTCCCCTTGTACATAATGTTTTTTGGTAAAGCAGAAAATTCTGCTTCAAGTCCCAACATAACCACTTCTCTAAGTAAGGGAGGCAATGTACATATAAAAAAATTAGTGCAAAATTGATTTAACATTTCACTGTAATTTTGTGCTGCGTAACCAGAGAAAACTGGCTACATATTGAGAAGATAATACTCATTTATAGAGTTATTTGCCAACAGAGCATTTTGCTTTTGAAGGGGGACCGACACAATGTTAGAAGCATTGGTCTCTTTAAAGACGGTAGTGACATCACTATGTCCTTCACCTGGGATGAGGTTTAAGCTGACCAGCCCCTTCTTTCCCACATCCTCTTGAATAAGAAGAGTATTGGTGTTTCAGGTAATGGTGGCAGTATTTTGAAAATTTAAAAGTTAAAATATTTTGGTTTAGTGCGGAGGCATGAAGCGTTAAAAGCGAGTAATTTCACCGATCTGCATGCCAAGTTAGAGATTGGATCTTAGTCCCGACAGGGAATTTGCTGAATATTAGGGTAAGCTACATTTGGAAACCTTTTAGACAAACCCACGCAAGCCATATTTAAGGGCTTTGTGCAAGAAAGGGGGCAGGTAATATGAAAAGAGAGACAATGAAAAACATAAGGTCACGCACAGTACCTACATCCCCCTTTTTTTGTTATACAGATAATTATGGCATTTGAGATTGACTATCCAAGATTTACCAAGTGACTGGGCAGATTTGTTTGAAGGTATTAGGAGATTATTCTCCCTTTTCTAAACACTTTTCTGGTGAATTTGTTTAAAATCTGAAGTATAACACTTATAATTGTAAAATCTTTTTTTCTTTATTTACCAAGGCCAAACCGAAACTGAAGTTAATGAGTATAATTACAGAACATTGTACTCTGAAAAATTTCAGGTGTGTTCCTCCTGAATTCATTCATTTATTAATTTATTTATTCTATTTTGCATTATTTATTACTGTTCCCTATTAACAATATAATACTAATTATGTTCCAAATACAGCACTTATATTTGGTCTAAAGAAGGGAGAGGCTAGTCCTGAAAATGCCTGCCAATTGAAAGAATAAATTGATATAATAAGTGGCTGGATATTTTTTACCTATATCAAGATGGATTTTGTTTTGCAAATACAAGAATGAAACAAGTGTATATATAATTACAGTATTTCAAGTAAAAAAGAAATATTTTTTTTTTTGGGTTGAGAGTTTCCTTAATTCTTTTGCACACATACCCATGCAAAGGATCCCATGATGGACATGAAAATGGCCCCTTAATGCCTTGCATTCTCAACAATTTCATTTGCATGGGTCACTTTGAATATTGCAAATTGTGTCTTGGCACACTCCATTGTGGTGGCGTACGTCAGGAGCCATGGCAGGACAGTGCTAAATGGCTTAGCACTGGGCCAATATGGCCCCATATTCAGCTGAATAGTACCAGTGCTCTATTCAACTGAATATATCATCTTCAGGCTGCAGGGCTATTGCAAAGCAGAGTGCAAATTATTGTGCTCCGCTTTGGGCAATTTTGAATATTTGGCCCCATGACTTTATTTTACTTTGTCATCGTTAGTGTACATATTGTAGCCAAAACCAAAAAAAAATCACAATATTTTTTTCAGTAGGTGTGATAGAAAACTTGTCTTTATCTCCTGTAGCATAATCCCGGTAGATTCGATGGACAATTGGTTTCTTTCTGCCACCAGAGTATATATTTTTATGTATAGGAAAAAATCTAGGACACTGGCAATATTCAGTGGCCATTCTGTTAGGCCTCTTGACACCCCACCCCATTGTTTTCTTCACATGGCATGCAACTCATATGTAGTGTTGTGCTAAATTAGAATATTTTGCAGAGCAAAATATTTCACATAATTAATGCATTACGCAGAATATTTTGTTTGGAGAAATGTAAAATTTCGCCTGCAGTTGTGAGAGAAATTTCATCCCCTAGCTGGCGAAATTTCACCTGTGGGAGAAATTTCACCACTGCTGGTGGAATTGTGCCACTCATGGGTGAAATTTCACCTCCTGTGGGCAAAATGTTGCCATCTATGCTGGACTGCTGAAATTGTGGGTGAAAAAGCAAAATTTCACCGCAGTTATGTGAAACATTTCGCGCAGCAAAATTGGTGATTTCTCTCACAATTTTCCCGGCAAAATTTAAATTCTCTGCATCCCTACTCATATGTTGACATTATTCAATTTAATTTAAAAAACAAATTATTAAAAAAATAGCGGCCACTGCTGTCTTATTAGACCCTCCTCCCTTTCTGAAACTGGATGCTCAATTAAAGGATTGGAGTCCAATCTTGATGTGGCCACCTGGAGTTAAGTGGAATGGTTGTGTTCTCCACTGTCCAACACTATGATACCAATCCTGGTGTCGGATCCCTTTTTAGATTAAAAAAAAAGATGTGACCCTTGGGAGCCAACCTCGCTGGTACACTTCTCTTCCCTGTTTGGCACCTGGAGACCAGCCCTGATACCACTGAAACCCAACAAACTGGCAGATGTCTCAAATCCTCACTCACTAGCTCAGCCAGCTTCCATCCCAATAAGTGACAGCCAGGATTGATGAAATATAGTGGTGGCAGCCAGGTTGTAATGCAGTACCTTGCAGTATTTACTGCAGAGTGCTGTTGTATGCTGCATCAAATTGTGCAGTTCAATGGCAAAGCAGCCCTCTTGTCATGCTATATTTGGTGACTCATCATTTACTGCAAAGCACTACATTGGATTCAGGCTGACTCCACTGTATATGGTTTCTGTTTGTGTTTCATCAATCCCAGTTTGCAATTAAAATAGTAAACTGGGATTTATGAAATACACAATCCTGGTTAGGAATGGTTTAGACAGCATCTATCTGTGAAGGTCAGTGGAGGGTTTGTACCAGCCACAGCTGGGTTGGGGAGATTAGTTATAGTGGGGAGTTACCTCTAAACATGAGGATTCTCGGCCATGGAACACGGTGTTGGAGAGTTGTGCCAAGTAATGCCAGGGATTCATCAATAAGGGACAGAGTGTGGAACAGGAGTTCCACTAAATATCAGGGGTACTTGGACATGTAGCATTGTGATCTGAGGCAGTGTGAGGGGTCCCACCATTCGTGAATTGCTCACAGCGCCATATAACCCATCAAGACAAACCCCTACTTCGTACTACTATAGTTATAATATCTGACATTAACTTCCTTCATGAATCTGTCAAGGTTTACAAGCTATCCTGGATTTCTCATTCCATTACTGACAGTGAAAGGCTATTTCACAACCCTTCACCTCTCTGACTGTTCCACAACCCCAAAACTCTATAAATATTCTATAACTTTACCACTCTATTAATGTTCCATAAATATTCTTGTCTCTGTTCAAAGAAAGCTACTTCTTGACTGTTTCGCAATCTTATCCCTCAAACTGTTCCACAACCCCAACACTACATGACTATTCTAAAACTTTTCAACCTATCCATGTTTGATAAGCCTTCTCTCTGACTGTGCCATAAACCTATTTCTTTTTGACTGTTTCACAACCCCACCATCTATGAATATTCTATAACTCTATCATTCTCTCAGTATTCCATAAACCTTCTTCTCTCTGACTGTGCCATAAACTTACTTCTTGTGAATGTTCCATAACCCTATCACTCTCTGACTGTGCCACATACCCAACAAACTGTCACTCTTTTATAATGCTACCTAACTATGTTCTGTTACCCTTCTGCTCTATAATAGTTCCAAAACTATGCTTCCAGTTGGCAGTTCCATAATTATACCACTCTATGAGAGCAACATGCCTTCTGGGACCTAAATGGTTCAAGCTTTAGTTGCTTTCTGCATCCTCTGGTTTGCATGCTGCCATTTTTTATAACTGTGGGTGGAGCCTACAGGAGTTTTGCATGTACAAAAGGAATGATGTCATGTTTTATGTCCGTGGAACTGACTGAAGGTCTAAATAGTTTCCTCCGCCTTACCCTCCTCCAAGAAATGTTTTCCGCCCTCAAATAAATAGGCTTTCATGTTACTCAATGGTTGCAGGGTACTACTTTCTTTCTTAAATGGGTGGTACAAGAACTGGAATCTGAGTAGTGGGAGGCAGCATTGTTTTTTGGGAGTAAGTAAGATCCAACAATCTTCCACCCAAGAAGCTCCTAAAAGATCCAGCCCACCTTTTTTTTATTCAAGTGGGAGGGTCATGAGGTTGATCTATTATTTTGAAATATGATTCACTAGTTTGGGAGCTGGAGCTAGGAACACAAGTCTGTGGAATCCCTGCATTTTTTAAAAAGTATGAGGAACAGAAGATTCTTAATGCCTTCAAACTGACTTAAAAACCCTTGGAACAAATGATTATCAGAGTCACCTGGCGTCTCAAAGTTAAAGACTAAGTGTCTGAAACTACTAAGGATTCACCTTCTATGGAAAAAAGACAGCTTTCAGGTATTTCTTAAAGATTTATATACTAAAATGGGCACAGTACTTGGTAAGTACAGTCTGTGATGAAGTATATTTTTCATTTTAAGTTTGAGAAGTGGAGTTGACTTGCACATTTTAAAAATACCAGTTGCAATTAACAACTCATTTTAGAAACAAAATTCTGTTTTTTTCTTGTCCTATTTTTTTTCGTTAAAAGTTTTATTATTTTGTCAACAGAAAAAACAAACAGAACACACAGAACAGCATTAATCACGGCTGTAGGCAACATAACAGCATGTAGTGGCGTATGAGGAATTTGTTTGAATTACATCGTAGTTCTAAAGGAAGAGTATAAGGAACCTATTATGTCTAAGGCCACCTACCTTAGTTCTTGTCAGTGAATCCAGAACCATGAGGAGGTACGACTGCAGAGTAAGACAAGGCTTCATGTACCATGGTAGCCATACCTTCTTATGGCCGAATCTAAGGGAACATCTGAAAGATAAATAGGTATGGTGCCACAAAGTAACTAAGGGTGATTAAAATAATTCCTGACACAGCAACATACAGTGTACATCTCCCAGCCTTGCCTCCTATATGTTAGACATAAAGTGTAAGGAGAATGTACAAATAGCCTAACTATAACAGTGTGTAGTTACAATAACAACTATTTACAGTGTCCTACTTCATTAAGTGATACAAAGCTCATGCTGACAATAGTAGGGAGCAAAAACAAAGGCTACGTTACATGGTCCCAATTCACTATACATCTTATTGGAAAATAGAGCTGTGTAATACCACAATGCACCCAGTCAATCAACACCTGCTCTGGAGCCCAGATATACCATGTATGGAGCCCAGCAACAATGGTAAAGAAGCATTCGCCCTGTCATCAGGTGAGAGTGTCTATCTAATTCAGATATATATATATGTAAGGGCGGATAGGATCTCTGTTATGTTAGGTATAATAGAGGATCTCCAGTTTTTAAGGATAGAATGCTTCACCTGCATGCTGAGGAGCATCAGCCATCTAAATGCATGGGAGTTGAGATTAAGAGCTTCAGATTTAAGACCCAGCAGCATAAGGGAGGGGCTAAAAGAGATATTACATTGTAGGACTAGGTTCGCAGCATTAAGGGCAGATTTCCAAATGCTTGTGATCAGGGGGCAGGGCCATAGAATGTGATAGAGGTCTCCTTCATGTGCTAGTCATCTCCAGCATTTATCATGAGGGAGCACTTTCATTTATTTTAGCATTACAGGAGTTCTATACCAACAGTGCATTATTTTATTATGAATCAGTCTGCTTCTAGCGTGCATAAACACTTTATGCCCTACCCTCCAGCATTGATTCCACTGGGTTTCGGTCAGTGGCATTTTTAAGGCCTTCTCCCACTTATACTTTGAAGATTGATTTGAGTTAGGCAAAGTATCTCTAATTAGGGCATACATTGCACCTGCTGTTCCCTTTTGTAAAGCAAGCCACGAGTGCACTGGTGGTGAGAGGTCTTTAGAAGTCTCTGACTGTTGCAGTTTTTGTTTCAGGGCATCTCTGATCTGTAAATACCTCCAGAATTTAGAGCTTTGTAATTTCCATTTGTTTTGAAGTCATCGAAATGTATCTACCACCAAAGAGCCCTTGACCAATAGGTCCTTTACAAATAAAATCCCTTTCCCTTGCCAAGTAGGCCATAACACAGATTTGTTCCCTATGGAGACATTAGGGTTAGACCACAGGGGAGTATATAGTATGGGAAGGATGACACATTTAATTTTTTATGAAGTATTCACCAATACTGAATAGAGGGGCCTATGGTGGGATGTGACAAAAGTCCCTTAGGGGATCCAGGCCACAGTAGTGTAGCTGCTACCAGGGATCCACTAAGGCCTTGTTCAATTATTAGCCATTGGTGTGACTCTTCAGACTGTGGGTTAAACCATTTCAAGGTCTGTGTAGATTGATATGCAACTTTATAGCCCTCTATCCATGGGAGGCCCCATCCGACGTATTTCCAATGCACTCTTAATAAATTTTTGCCAAAACGAGGTTTAGTATCACCCCAT
Source organism: Neoceratodus forsteri (assembly GCA_016271365.2). Taxonomy (NCBI): domain Eukaryota; kingdom Metazoa; phylum Chordata; order Ceratodontiformes; family Ceratodontidae; genus Neoceratodus; species Neoceratodus forsteri. The sequence goes on from CM057458.1 coordinate 1,094,468,083, forward strand.
AGGAAATAGCCAATGATTTTTTCAAGTTTTTTAATCCATACCATAGGTAGAAATAAGGGAATGTGGGATAATACATAAAGGATTTTAGGCGTGATTGACATTTTAAAAGTCAATATTTTCCCTGCTAGGGTAAGATTAAGACGAGACCAGCAGTCCAGATCATATCTGCAGCTAAATAATAAGGGGCCTAGATTGTAGTCCCACCACTTCCCAATATCAGCACCCACTTTGATTCCCAAATATGTAATGTTGTGTTGTGCCCATTTAAGGCCAAAGTGGGACATGGTATGGGGTAGACATTTAGAGTTAAGTGGCAGGATCTCTGTTTTTGCCTGATTAATTTTGAGTCCAGAGATATGTGAAAAGATTTCTAGAAGGCTAAGAAGCAGTCAAATGGCCTTAGGGGCATCTCCCAGTATAACCAGCAAGTCATCAGCATACATAAGAGTGGTGGGTCGTCTGGCCTGCAGTAATTCCAGCAAGAAGAGGGTGTTGTCAGATTTCAGCCGCCGTAGGTTCCACCACTAAAAGAAACAGCAGCGGGTACAGGGGGCAGCCCTGTCTAGTGCCTCTATGAAGTTGGAATGGGTTAGATAATACAGAGTTGGTGAGTACCTTAGTGAGAGGGGCTGTATAGAGAGCTGTTATAGCAGCTCAAAAATGAGGGCTGAATCCGATATGCTGAAGGACAGTGTGAAGGTAGTCCCATTCCACAGAGTCGAACGCCTTCTCAAAGTCAATGGCCAATGCAGCCGCGGGGATCGGAGCGGATTTGGCTCTGTGAATGAGATTGAGAAGAGTCCGCAAGTGGTCTGAACTTTATCTACCTTTCACAAATTCTACTTGGGATGGGTGTGTCAGATAGGGAAGTATAGGGTTGAGTCTGTTTGCCCACACCCTAGTATATACCTTACTGACAGCGCTGATCAGAGAAATAGGGCGGTAGCTAGAGGGATCTTCAGGAGCTTTTCCCTTTTTAGGGAGGACCATTATAGAGGCCTCTCTTAGGGTTTGAGGTAGGATGCCCTTATCTTCCACCTCATTAAAGACTTGACATAACAGAGGGGAGATCATGGGAGATATTAGCTGAAGGAACTCTACAGGGTACCCATCGCCACCTGGTACTTTTCCTGATTTGAGAGCCATCAAAGCCGCATTAACTTCTTGTGTTGTGGGGGGGGGGCTTCAAGGTTATCTATATGGGAGGGGATAGTTTCGGTAGCTTAATAGATTGAAGGAATGCTTGAGTTGCAGAGATGTTTTTAGGTCTGGAGGAGGTGTAAAGTTGTGAGTAAAATAATGCCATAATTTTGTTTACCCTTTGGGAGCTAGTTTGAACCTTACTGGTATTGGGGTTTCTTAAACCTGCTATATAGCAATGGGCTTGTTGCTTTTGGAGTTGATATGCTAAAACGTTCCCACTTTTGTCCCCCCTTCCCTGTATGTGTGACGTATCCTAAGGAGTGCTAGATCAGCCTTCCTGGATAATAGTTCGTTCAGTTTAATACAGAGTTGTAAAACTTTCCTACCGAATACTGAGTGGGGTGATGGGTGGGGTAAGGCCTTACGCTCCCGTTCAGCTTTGACGAGTTTATTTTCGAGGAAGGTAAGTTCCTTTTCTTTACATCTCCTTCTATGGGAGGCATATCCAATAATTTTACCCCACATGGTGGCTTTATATGCTTCCCACGTGGTGGAGGCAGAAGCCTCCGACATGGGGTTCTCTTGCAGGAAAAGTTGAGTTTGTGTTTTGGCCCATTCCCTAAATTTTGGATCGTGCATAAGGAGATGGTCCAGTCTTCAGGCTGTTGACAGTGGTGTAAATGTTCCCCATTTTAGTGTCAGCTGCACTGGTGCATGATCTGAGATTACTGTGGGCAGGATATTGGTAGCTAAAACAGAGACTGGGAGATTAGCCAAAAGTCAACTCTGCTGGAGGAGCCATGCACCTTGGAATGAAAAGTATAGTCCCTATCTGAGGGGTTGACTAATTGCCAGATGTCCACCTGATGGTATTCGGAACTAAGATTTAGTACGGCCTGTGCTCCTTGAGTATGATACTCTCTCCCATGTCCACTTCTATCTAATGCAGGGCAAAGCGTTAAGTTGAAATCCCCCCCACTAGAATTGGTGTATCTGGTTTCAGCATCATCCCTAGTTTAGAACTGAGTTCTAGGAAAGAGGCTGGGTTATCTTCGTTTGGTGCATATATATTAGCAATTAGTAGCTGCCCATGTGGAGTATCCACTAAGGCAATCACCCATCTTCCCTGAGGGTCGGCTTTACTCTGCAGAATGGACCAAGGGAGTGATTTGTGCAATAAGATGACTACACCTCTCTTTTTTGTAGTAGCACTGGCATGGATTTCTGATCCTACCCATTCCTTCACCAAATATCTGTGATCCTGCTTGGTTAGTTTAGTCTCTTGCAAAAGAGCCACCTGGGCTTTAGTCTGCTTTAGATGGGTTAAAACTTGTTTCCATTTGGAGGGAGAATTCAAACCCCTGACATTCCATGTCACAAAGGTGATTTCATCCATGGTCAGACCAAAGGTGAGATATGATAACTGAAATGACCTTATATAAGAGGGAATTGTCAGGGGAATGATAATGTAATGAGTCAACCATTGTTCCTAGGCTCATACTGCGAGAGGTGACGGTTGGCCAGTTATATATACATCTATATATATATATATATATATATTGTACAGCATGCAATCCGTGGATAATATTTGCAAAAATAGAAGAGACAGCAGTGATATACAGAGGCATGAAGTACCTGAACTATATACAAAAAATATGCAACTTTGCGTGGTAATATGAGTGGACATTAAGGGCCCAAGGTCAGGGACCTTATTGGCCCACCCACCTACCAGACTATGGGGGAGTAGACTATAGTTCCATTCACAAGGCTAGCCCAGGGCAGGGTGGTATGAGCATGGAGTCACTTGCTTGGTAAGCTTCATGACCTTATGCCATCAAACCTAAACATTATACTGGAACCAGAATTGACCATGGGGTTACTAAATAATTCTAATAAAGTATAGGAAGGTTATTGCCCTGAAGGATGCATAGCCTTTGCTGGGTAACTAACCTGGCCTATTAAATTCTTGAAATGTCCCTTCAACCTCGAAGGGCATAGCAACGTACATACACAGTGCCTGGGGCTCCCTTTAAGATTGCTAAATCATGCAACCGAGCACTGAGACATTATGACAATACCCCCTAGTTTGAATCTAAATGCAGTGTCTGTGCTCTCGAGCTTATCCCCTTCCCTTTAAACCATTTTTTACTACACTAATATGCCCTGCCTAGGCAGGGACTGGGATATGTGGTCTGCGATACTGAGAGAGAGAAAGGAAAGAAGTCCAGTATCAAGTCCAGGCATTGCTTTCAGTTGCAGACCACCCTCCAAAAGTCACTGCCAAGTTTAATGTTAAAGTACAGTAAAGAGAAAAAAGAACAAGAGCACTTATCTAAGTCCATGCTCGGTAATCATCCATCTGCAGGAGCTCTGCATCTGAGGGAGCATGCGGAGACCATTCTTCGGCAGGGGTTGCAGCAGATGAAGATGAAAGATGCAGTGCCACATCCATCGCAGCTGGAGGTTGTTTGGTCGATGAAACTGTAGCCTGAGTTTGAGTTGAGGGTTCAGATTTAGCATTTTCCTAAGCCATTTCCTCCTCTGATTGGATACAAGAGTCAGTTGCAACTTTGTCCAGCTCCTCAGGGGCTAAGACTGCAAAGTGGTTTGGCATGGAAAATCGTGTTACCAGATCCTCTGAGTTGCTTGACGGAGATCAGGGTGCACCTTCATTTCTGTCGTGTGGGTGTTCTCATCTCGGATGACTTCCAGATTGCTGCCGCTTGAGAGTTCTATCTGGAAGGGCTGGTTGGTAGCCATGAAATTGGAAGTTAGGGGGGAAGGTCACGGTGATTTTGCAAGTGTTAGCCATCCTGCTCTGCCAGCTTTGTTCTGTTTCTGTCTGATGATTATTGCTTCGCTTTGATGTAGGTTGGGGAGGCCAGTTGGACTGAAGGTACTGCATTAGGCTGTCTGGTATGTCAAAGGTTATGTGAGAGCCATTCACCTCTAGCTGCATAGTTGCTGGGTAATGCAATGAAAACTTAATTTTAAGTGAGTGCATCAATTTCCTGGCCTCTGAATATTATTTCCGTCTGGCAGCCAGTTCCCTAGAGTAGTTCTGAAAGATTAGGATTTTATGGCCTTGCCAAGACAGACTTCCAAGCTCTCGCGCCCTTACAGTAATCCACTCCTTGTCTGCAAAGTTCAAGATGCAAGCCATGATGACCCTCGGTCTTTCCCCGGCCTTCGGAGTCAGGCTGAATGTTCTATGGGCTCTTTCTATTGTGAGCCCAGGCGGAATCTCATACTTCAACAGATCCGGCAAAACATCATGTAGAAAGTCTAAAGGATTGCTGTGTTCCACACCCTCAGGAAAGCCGAGGAACCGGAGGTTGTTCCGACGGCTTCTGTTCTCCATGTCGTCCGATTTACTTTGTAGTTGCTGTATCACTCTGCTTTGATCCCTGATTATGGTGGTGAGTTTCTTTATTTCCATACAGTTTTGAACTGATTTTTGCTCCGTGTGGTTTATACATGTCTCAAGCTGTTGAATAGCTAGTGTAGTCTTATTAGATGCGAGAGTAACTTCTGCCATCTGCTTGAGTAGTGCTGAAAACATTTCAGTAGTCTGTAATGCTACTGACTCTGTCAAGGCCTCTGATTTTTTATGCTGCGCTATAGTGTTATGCCGATGTACAATCTATAGAGGAGTTGTCGATGGTCAAGATGTCTCTTTCGATTCCCGGTGGGTTTAGCCATGTTTTCCTGGTTGTCTCTGATTGATCAGCAGGTTTTTGGTGATGTAAAACTCAGAGGTTAAATGGGGTTATAGCGAGCATTCGTTTTAGGCAGCCATTGCGTCCGGAGCCAAGCCACGCCCCTTTTCTTGTCCTATTTACTTTTTTCCTAGCTCAGTTTTTAGTGGAATTGACTTTCTAACATTCCTCTCAAGTTAATTACTCCTTGGAACCTGTAATTCCAGTTTTTACGACTGTGTCCCTGGAACGTTCTACATGACAAGTTCCCATAGGCACCTCACAGCACCTCATTAAGCCTTTTGACAACACCATCTTTATGAGACACTGCATAATAAGAGACTCAGCCTTGCATTTTTCCAAATAATATATCAACTTCATTCTTAGGCAGGCAGTTCTGGGGGGGGAGGCACAATGGACTTCAGTTGTTTGTTTGATATTGGGCACAACCAGGAGCCCCTGTAAAAATAGTTAAATAAATTTATGAAGCCAGGATTGAGCAGATCACACATTGAATTGGTTTATGATTAGGGGAAAGCTGTGATCACTTTCCTAGTGATTTGCTCTCAGCCACACCTAGCAGACTGCACTTTATAAATGTGAGACAAGGAAGCTGGAGTATTGTGTTTGCAAACAGAGAATGAAACAGCTGGACTCTAACTCAGATCAGCAAGGTACTTTTTACATTACATAAAGTGCAGGACCAAACCAATCAGGGCCACTCTGACATAGTGGTTTGAGATGTTCACATTTTGGCCAAAGTTTGATAACTAAGAGCCTCTATTTGGGTCCTGAAAGATAGAAAAATCCTCCATTACAGGCCTGTTTCGACAGTTTGAGGGGGTGGGAGCACACTGGATTCAGTTGTTTGTTTGATATTGGTCACAACCAGGAGCTCCTCTAAAAATAAATACATTTATAAAGTCACGGTTGAGCAGATCACACATTGAATTGGTCACAGCAGCAGAAGAAGCATATTGGTGTTAAAAGCTTAGTGGCATGGATGTAGAGGCACCAGTATTTAAGCATGACTTTGGTAGAGGATTAATTGTGACTGGGGAGGGAAGGAAGGAATTAGTCTTGATATTTTTAGCATAATGGTTTTCTGAAACGTCAACCTTCAATGGCTTAGACTTTGTAGCCATCTGAACAGTATACCAGTAAGCCACATGCAGTGGGGTATGGGTAAAACCCACATCACCAGACCCAGGCCAGAGCTGTAAAATCTTGACTGGGCACAGCTTGTGCAAATATTGCTGATCTAGAGGAGCAGCAATAAAAGATAAACTATGCAATGCCCTCAATAACACACCTACCCCAGTTTACATTTACCTGATGCCCATTTTTAGGCCTTATATAGTAATATCTTCCTTCAACAGAACAGCTTGCAATGAAATGTGTCTAATTTACATTTGCATTTGGGCATATGCACTTTTATATTCTATGAATTTTGTGTGTGAACCGTATATCAGTTTCTAAAAAAAAGCAATGAAACTCATCAAATGTCTTCAAAAACTTGTCTCAGCATTGTATTTATCTTCTACCTTGCCACAACGTACAGTTGTCTCAGCACTGTTTTCAGTTAGGGTACAGTACCTTCACGTATATGATGGCCTGGTTCTATTGAGTTGATTGCTATAACAGTGCATAGAATAAAATGCAAACCATATAGGTAACTGTAATACAGATTGTGGCATTATTTTTAATTATACAATGGCAAGGAAAAATGTAAGAACCTGGCTGCTGACCCACTAAAACAGTGATGTTATTACACAATAACATCACCGTAACTTTGGATTTGGATCATTCCTTGAATTTTCTCTTAAGAAATATTTTTCCACACTAACAAAAACATTCTTTAAAATGTATTTTTTATTCTGTATATAACAACAAACCATTGTATAATTGCAATACGGCACTCCAGGGTGTGTGTTATCTTGTAATATTGTCTCTCCTGGGGTGGTGGAAGCACTCGGCTTTGCCTCATGCTTAAACCCACCCCAGGAGTGACATTATTACATGACACACACACCATGTCATGCTTCATTGCTAAAATATGTCCTTTCTCACTGTACTGTACTTTGATTCAGTTAGTATATTTGCAACAGTCTTCATGTGAACACTTGGCTTCTCTTTGACTCCTGATGTCTATTTGCTTTAGCTATAGTATATTGTTTGAACTGCTTTTGTCTTCTTGATGTGGTGCCTGTGTGCCTAAACTATGTAATCTGTTTATCTACTGCTACTCATGCATCTCCAGTGAATGATTCTTATAACAGTCTGCTCTCCGATCCATTGTTTTTTGACTTGTTAACTGTACTGTCTTTGTATTACTTTCAACGAGGTGCCTTTGCAACGGAGTCTCTGATACAAAGGTTTGCAAATCTGATATTTTTTAAATAAACAAACGTTTATGTTTATGCCCATGAAACATCCTTATCTAGTTAATGCATTAACAGTCATAGTAGCTCTGCCAGAACTTAAGTACAGTGCTCAGATATATAGCAGTTTTCCCTGTTTGATCAGTTCATATAAATGAATCCAATCTTCCTGAACCTTCTAATTTTAAGAATGAATAAAACCACCATAATAACCAGCTTTTGTGGCCCCATCCAATCATTTATTTCATTTGTTTGCCATTTTTATGAAATCAATCAATCAAGTCTTTATTAAACCAGGAGTTCATCGTTGAGCAGAAGCTCATTTGCAAGATGGACCTGGGTGGAGCATGAACAATTGTATATACAGGTCAACACAGGTATTTACAAGGCAATACAGATAATACTGTTTACAGAGAGGAAGAAAAAGAAGTTCATATGTAAATAGAATTATACAGATATTGTACAGATTACAGGGTATTTACATACGTAGAAGTGTCTATAGGAAAATAAAGCAGGTTATCTAAGGTTGCAGGAGGAAGTAACGGAAGAAAATAAAATAAAATAAAAATATACACCAGATAGAGGTGAAAGTGGGGGGGAAGGGAGGGATGCAGGGGGAGGAAGGCTAGGAGGGCACAGTGCACAGAGATGAGTTGGTAAAATGGGATGTAGAGAAAGTAGGTGGAAAAAAGGAGTATGTGTGAGCCCTGGGATTGAATGCTATAAAGTACGGGGCATGGTAGGATGTCACCACCCAGGGGTGGTGAGCTCCTATCTGAGGTTGGGAAAGGAAGGATAAGGGGATGGATGGGTCTAGTGTTGATAAGACAGGGGGATAAGAGAGAGAACAATTAGGCTTGTGAGGAGCAAGCTGGGGGGTCAGTACTTAAAATTGGGTCTAGGCGTGGCTATATAACAGTGCAGACGCCGGTACTGGGTCTGAGTGGGTGAAGCAGTTACATACTTCTCTGATTGTACAGAAATAAAGCATCTTGAAGGCATTTATACCAAATAGAGTGCTTAATTTGAGGTTTTTTTGTAGATCGTTCCATAAGGTAGGTAGCACGAAGCTTATGGCTGCCCTCCCGAAGAGGGATTTTGCTTTGGGTACTTTAAGTGTAATAGCTGAGTAACTTCTTAACACGTATTTCCCAATTATACTCAGGGAAAGACAGCACAAGATATAGTAAGGCAGCTTATTAGTGATGGCTGTATAGGTCCAGAGAGCGGCGTTTCTGTGGCGCCTGAACTTTAGTGATATCCACCCCACTGCCGCATATAGGGTGCAGTGATGCATGTTGAAGGGAAGTCCCGTTATAGAAATCAGTGCTCAATGGTAGAATTTGTCCAGTTTAGCCATGTGAGAGTTGGGGCATTGGCTGTAGAGGAAATCAGTGTAATCAACCAATGATAGGAAAATGGATTGGACAGGATGTCGATGTTATTAATATAGATTGCAAAAAGTAAAGGCCCTAATATAAAACCTTGAGGTACTCCTCTTTGCAGAGTTTTTAAGGGGGGCATGCCTCCTTCGGCTTTAACTTGTTGAAGGCGCCCTGTAAGATAGTCAGTAAACCACTGCAGAGAGGAGGGGTCCACACCTATGGTTTGAAGGAAGGAGAGGAGCAGACTATGGTCGACGGTGTCAAAAGCCTTGCTTAGATCAAGAAAAACAGCACAAACAAAGTTTTTGCTCTCAAGATTACGCTACCAGTCATTAGCAGCTTTGGCAAGCCTGAGATAGTGCTGTGTTTAGCTCTGAATCCAGACTGGATTGGGTTTAACAGTTCCCCAGACTCTAGGTGAGTCCTCAGCTGTGCATTTACAATTTTCTCTAGGAGCTTGGACAGAACCTGAAGGAGAGAAATTGGCCTGTAGTTACTGAGATCACCAGGGTCACATGATTTGAACAGTGGTATGACGTGCTGTCTTCCATTTAGGTGTTAAGGTGCTCTGAGACAGGGATAAGTTAAAAAGGTAGGTGACGGGTATTGCTAGTATGTGGTAGGCGATTTTTAAGAAGTAAGGGTCAACAGTGTCAGCCCCAGCACTTTTTCTAGTATCCAACTAAAGCAAGAGGTCCTCTACCTCTTTCAGTGAGGCAGGTTGAAGCGAGAAAGGTGGTGAAGCTATCGGAGTTTCAGGCAGTTGGCTCGCAGTCTGCCACTGACACTGGGAGGTGATAAATTAATAAAGAAAAACTATATCCTGCCATATGCTAATTCTTACTTATAAAGAGGTCTGGATAAAGTCCCTCTGCTGTGTTTCATGCAATCTTCACCGCAAAGCATCATCTTCAAGAGGCAGGCACTTTACAAGCAAAGTAAGCTACAGTACATTGCCTATGTGGAGAAAAGTTTAGACTTATCTCCCACCCTTGTACCACACTGTCAACAATGTTCCTCCCCAGTGGTCCCTGTTGTATAGCAAAAATGTCTCCTTCCCCACCCAACTTATCACCCACACTCCCACCTTTCTTCACCACACTTCCAGTAACATTTTTAGTACAACTTCCATCTGACACTAGTAGTAGAAAATAACCCATTTCACCAACTCATAAGAATATAATAATTGCAAAGGCTATGCCTGTGGTTCAATGGCTGGAGCAACAATGTCAGTCCCCATCAGGCCTTAAAAGGCCACTTCTCCAGGACTTTTCCAGATTTCATTTCTTCATTGCAGCCAGAGGCACCACTTGTCTGCCTTCCTCTCCCCGTTCTTTTGTATCAGGCTTTTCATCTGTTAATTTGTGGTCACCTCCGTCCATCACCTCCCATCTTCCTCCTCATTCACAGCTTGCTCTTTCTCCCCTCTTGTTCAGCCACGTCCATCATTCTTCCTTGTGGCTGGTGGGGAGGAGTTGTGGACTGCACAGTGCACCGAGCGGGTGCAAGTGGTCTGCTTGACTGGGTGGCTGCTACAGTAAGTGACAGGTGGGGTGCCTCACATCTCTCCGGTGGTGCTTCTCTTCATTCAGGTGCTTTTCTCCTCCCCGCTCCTCATTTTCTTACATCCCTGTACTGGTGCCTCTGCCTTCCCATTCTGGGCCATGCTGCATGCTGTGAGCATGCTTTCCTTCAGCTCCTCCTTGCTTCTCCCACTCCTAGCCTCTCATCATTTCTCCAGCCCTCCACCTGGGCTGGGCTCCACTTTTCTGCCTCCCCTTCCATTCTCTGCAACACTGCCTTCCTTGTGTGGGTTTGTACCTTGGACTTTCTTTTCCTTTCAGGCCCTCTTTTTGCTTGCCTCATTTCTCATTTTAGAGCCACAGCTCTTTCACCTGCATTCTGTACCCTGTCTCAACTCCAGCTTTTCCGGCAGCCTGCATTGCTCCTTGCTGCTTCTGCTCTTTGGATCCATTTCACCTTCACCTTTGGTCTCTGACAGTGCTTTCTTTATTCTAGGAGCTGGCATCATTCGACTTCTGCAGCACTGTATCATATCAAGAGAGTCTACTCCTATAGACTCCTCTTGTTGCTGCCCTCTGTATGTCTATTTGGGGTGCTTCTTCATTGTTCATCCTTGACTCTGCCTCCTCCACCTCTGAATTTCCCTGCCTTCCTGGATGTCCATATTCGGGGACTTTGAGCCATTTCATGGACGTTCCTTTTGTTGTCTTGTCCTGTTTCTATACAACCACGAGAGACTCTGGCTCCGGTAGCATCCACTGTACTTTATGCCTTCCTGACTTTTGCTCTCTCACCTTCCAAAACTCTCTCAATCCCTGCCCCTGGGCAGTGGACTTTGCCCACCGTTCTCATATCTGACTCATGCTCTTTGCCTCTTCTCCTTCCTCGTCCTGTGCTTTCTTTCTGGGGGTGTTTCCCTATCCTGCCATCAGCATACCTATTTTTAGCTTCCTTTTACCCTAGTCCTACATTCTTATTCTACTCAACTTGTATATCCACCACTCCATGTCTACCTCCATCGTTACTGAATCTCCTCCTTCCTATACCCTTAATCGTACCGACCTTCAAGGCTTTCACTGCATTTTCCTTCATCATTCATTTTCTACCTCACCTCAACTGTTCCAGTCTTCAAGGCTTTCACTCCATCATCCCACATCATCCATTTCATACACCATCTTCATCTGTCTGGCCTTTAAGGCTTCCTTCCATCATTGTACCTCGTCCATTTTATATTTTACCTTAACCGTAAAGGCCATCAAGGCTTCACTCCATCTCCATACATCATTTATTTCATATCTTACCTTCAGCATACCCACCTTCCAGGCTTCATGTCATTTTCGTACTTTGTTCTTTCCATTACTTAATTTAAACCATTCAAGCCTTCAGGCTTTCAATCCACCGTCATTTATCGTTCCTTCATTCTTGACCATTTTGTCCTCCCACATCAACTTCTTTGCTTGTCGTAGGCTTTGTGCTTTGCCAGGCCATCCTCATCTCTCCCCTTCCATCCTTAGTTCCCATTTGGCAGTCTATGCTGACCTTCTAAGCTTCCAACCCTCAGCGAACTTTGTATATTCTTCTTGATCCTCAACTCATCCATTCTCACTTAGTAACTCCTTTCTCACTACTCCTGATAATTTGTGCCTCCTCATTGGCTGCGGGGTTTGCCTAGTCATTCTTATTCCTACCTTCTTCAAGTTCACTCCACACCTGATTTGGCTTCTGAATGGACCTATTTGGCATGTACTCCAATGGTTGCTACTGCATCTTGCCTCCTCTGGACCCTTGTTGGGGTTTCCTTCATTCAATCAGACCTCTCAGTAGGTCTACTCATTCACATTACCCGATTGAGCATACCCTTCTGATGGGTCCTAAACAACCTCGACTCAACCTGCTCTCTACTTGGAGACATGCCTTCTATGTCCATTGCTCCATGTCTTGTTGCTAGCCTGTAGCTGATGGTCTCGCTCTGCACCTATGAAGTCTGCATCTAGAGCATGCAAAGTTCAGAGCAGGGTCCTTGTCCCTAGCTCATAGTGAGATTTTCTTTGCTGCAGGTGGCCCTTCAGTCTTCGTTCATTTCGTTGGCACCTCTGGATGTAGAATTTTTTACTTCAAGCTGAGAGGGCTGGGGCTCTCATCATCAGTTTAGTTTAGTTTAGTTTATTGTTCTAGGAATTATTACCTTTGAACCATGGCTCTTTTACAAAGGTTCCACGTCATTTGGGTACAAACAAGTCAAGTTACAACAAACAAGTCAAGTTACATAGGATGACAAACAAGTTATGAAGTGGCATAAGCTAGTATAATGCAGTAATTTGGCTGCTTGAATGGGTTCAGAGGCACCCTCTACACTATTCTCCATCAAGACCATCTCAGATTCACCTGGTCTGTTTATGAATGAACATACAAATATACGAATTTGCCAGCAGAAACAGACCACCAGGTCTATTTAAGTCTGCTCGAGTGTGCAGCCAACACCCCTAGTCTTGTATATATGTTTTGTTGGCTTGAGTAGGCTGGCAGAGTGCCTCAGTGGTCTTTTTTCTCCTCCTCTGCTTTTGAGTGTCTAGTTGCAGACACATCGCTCTTAACCTTCAACAGCATTCCTGTTAGAAGGACAGAGCAAGAGCTTCATTTAAATTGGAATCTTTTCCTCTTCCCTCATTATCAGTTCTAAATTGCAGTACCTGAGCTGCTGAGCTGTCACTAACCAAAATGTCCTTTAGCCTGGAGGGAAGGTGACCTAGGCCTTGGATCCCCAGAGGTTTCCTCCTCAAAGGGTTTTTTTCCTCTCCTCCATGCTGATGGTCATAATATTAGAGTTAGCGGTTTCATGGGTTCTGTAGTTAGATTCCACTGTTGGATGGAGTCAGATGGTGGCCTCGGCTGTTCCCTCTCTCCTTAGGAAATCTGCCCTTCTGCATCTTGTCATATCTTGTTCTTTTCCTGTCCTTCTCATTTCTGTCTATCACATTAATTTCTGGTCTCGATATATTCTGTTTTCTCACTGGTTTGATGCTCAATGGCCCTTTGTGTATTGTTTTGGGTCTTCTTCCTAAGCTACCTTTAGCCAAGGGAATCATTTCCATGGCACCTATAGGGGTGGAACCCTTCTCTAGGGTTCCTCACCATTGTACCCCTATAGGGTGGTAAATTCCATGGATAGAGAGGTGAACAGCCACAATGTATGTAAGTCATACTAGCATACATCTTACCAAGTTGGGTAAGCACATTGAATGTTCTTTTCAGTATTTAAAACCTTGCTAAGGTATTTACAAACAGATTCCACTAAGTTTGAAAGTGGGCTCAGTTGAGAATTAAAGAAATAGATCACCAGACAAGGGCACTTTCCCACTTTATGAAGGGTTTTTGGTGAAGTGCCCCATTTCCCAGATCCTTACCAAATAGGTATTACTTTGCAGCATCAGTGCTTACAAGATTATTGCACATGGCTAGGAAAGATAGGAGCCATTTCACGGAACAGATGTATGCTGAATTAAGTAAACACAAGAGTTAACAAGTTCTGTCCTGCTCAATCAATAAGTTGTAATTATATTTCCTATAGTCTGACTCATTTCTGATTGCAGCATGTGCCCCCTTGTGTCTAGTGTTTGGTCAATTTAAGCCAACTAAACAGAATTCATTGTTGCCTCCTCATCTTACTGCTCAAACTTCCTGTAGTTTTTATAATGTATTATCTATGTAACTTACTGAATTCTCAGTTCCTGACATTAAATTGGGGCTCCTTTTTTGCCCTTTTTTTTGTAAAATGTGTCCAAGCACCACCACCAGACTCCACAATGATCTCCTTAGCTAGGTTCTACACAAATATTTCCTTTTTATCTCACTTTTCAGAGTTGATGTTTCACTGCTTCTCTTTTTATGTCGGCGTGCTTGTGCAGCCAACATCTTGGGTAGTGCAGATTTGAAGACGCGGTCACTGTTGGGCAAATGCAGGGCATGCATCAGTAGGTGCATCCTTCATTCCCCAATCAGCCTGCATGCCGGCACCACACCACCTGTGTGAACACATCTAAGGAAAGGTCCGCTGCAATGCAGCAAAGCTCATCATACACAGTGGACCTCCCAAAGTGCTTTCCCGACACAAACACGGTGGCACACTGCCAGCGAAACTGCCAACTTCAGTGGTGCCCAATGCCCCTGTAGGCTTATCCTGCCCCCCAATGAATGTGCCAATGGGGATCCCACTCCCCATCAGCAAAAAGAACCCCCCATTTGTTATATGCTGATGGGGTGCCCAATCCCCCTCAGCTCTTGCCCCCTTCCCTGGTTTCCTAGTCTGCCGATGGGGGTGCCCAATCCCTGTCAGCATAAACTAACCCCCCTTTTGTTGTGTGCTGATGGAGGTGTCCAATCCCCTGTCAGCTACAGCTGCCCCCCCAAAGAAATCCAAGACTCCATTGGCATGCTAGGAGCCCACTACAGTGTGCCATATGCCCCTGTAAACATAAAAATGGTCCCACAATGTTTATTATTTTTTTGTCCCTGAAAACAAAAAACAGTCCCTCACCATCTCCCTGCCCCTTTACAACCTGCAGCCACCCACTGTGCACCCTACCTCCCCACACCCCCCTCACCCTATACTTACCTCCGCAGTCTGGCGCGACAATCTTCGGTGGACCGGGAACACATCTGCACTCTTCAAAGCTGGCCACAAACTGTGGAAATGCTGGTAAGCTATACAATGGAATAAATAGATTTTTGCAACTTTGATGCATATCTCAGGCATTTTTTGGAATTTGGCACCAAATGTTCAACATGGAGTTTTTGGGACCTCTCCTCATGAATTCTTGCACTGTCATGATGTTATTTGGTCTCGAAAGGTGATTTCGTGGTCACTGCATGGAATCACCTTTCGGGACTGAGTAATGAAATGACAGTGCCACTGGTCATGAGGGGAGCTCTCGAGAAGCCTATGTTGCAAATTTGGTGACAAAACTCTGCCAAAATTGCTGTTTTACGAGCGTGCATTGCGCTGTTTCTACGCACACTCATAACGTCATGGATTTGTAATATTTTTTTCCAGATTTTCAAACTTGCCATTTTTCCACACCTCCTGATGAACAGAACAGCTGTCATTTTACATATCCTGCCCAAAATGTGTTTTTGCATGTCCAGCGCAGAATGGCGTGGTCGCTGTGCGAAATCACTTTTCCGGACAGTTTGAGGAAATGATGGTAACACTGTTCGTGAGCAGAGGTCCTAAAATGCCAATGTGGAAAATTTGGTGCCGAAAGTCCATAAAATGACTGTGTTGCAAGCATGTGTTGCTCAGTTTCCACACACCCTTGTAACTTTGCAAATTTACTTTATTTCCATGCCAGATTTTCAACACTGGCATTTTTTTCACACCACCTTATGAACCCTACTGCTATCATTTTCCACATTCTGCCCAAAATGTGTTTCCACACTTTTGGCACACAATGGCGTGGTTGCTGTGGGAAATCAACTTTTGGGACAGATTAAAAAATTTGCAGCACCACTGTTCATAAGGGGAGGTCCCAAAATGCCTATGGCTACCAAACTCCCCAAAACAATTGGGTAATGGACGTGTGTTGCGCAGTTTGTATGCATGCTCATTGCTTCACCAATATTTCATATTGTCACTCCAGATTTTCAATTTTGCCATTTTTTTACACCTCCTCATGAACAATATAGTTGTCATTCTCCACATCCTGCCCAAAAATGTGTGTTTGTCCCTCTGTCACCAAATGACATAGCCGCCATGCAAGACCACTTTTCAGCTAACAAAGTGATTGTGCCACTTTTCATGAGGTGACCTGACAAGCAGCCAATATTAAAAATGTGGAGTGAAACTACCAATACACACCTATGGTGTTAGGGTTCCCAAATGTAGCATCCCACCCGGTAAAGACTGACAGGCATCCGGGGTGTGACTTGGGATCATCGGATGTAATGCTTATGCCATTTCACCCCCTCACCCCCACTCTGCAGCCACTGACAGGCATCGTGGTGTGTCTTGCACTGTTCTGCCACAAAGTTCACCCCACAATCCTATACTGCACCCACATCAGTGTATTTCTTTATAAAATGGGGTAAGTATAATGCCCAAAGACCCCAAAGCACACCCCAACACTTGTCAGTGTCTACAGGGTAGGGTGAGGTACAATGGCATGAGCATTATAGCTGACAACCCAAAGGCACACCCCAATGCCTGTCACTCTCCACAGGATGGAATTGGCATCACTTCAATACTTCACTGCCATTCCTATTATGCACCTCTAGCTCTGGCTCTGCCAATGTCAATGCCAGCGCGACATCATTCAGCATTGACAAATGCTTTTTTTATGTGAGATGACACTTAAGCAACAGCTAAAGTAATGGCTCACCAGTAAATGGCACGTCCTCTCTTTCTGAGGATTTGTTGGTGAAGTGCACAGTTTGCAAGTACTTTGACAAAGTTTAGTGACGTGCAAAGTTTGTCACATCACAACCCCTTTAATAATGAAATATACTTTGTAAGGTCTCTCTTTATATATGACTGTTATGCATTGACAAGTAAGTGGGAAGCCATGACAGCACATGGATGCCTGTTGAATTTGTGCATGTCTTGGATGCACAGGAAAGCATAAGCCTGATGGCTGAGTGCTTGACATGGCCAAGGCATGCATTAGAAAACATGCAAAGGGGCCCAAGAAGCCAGTGAGAATGAGTCTGTCTGCCCTCTCCCTATTGTCTGATAGAAGTTAGGTACATTGTGAGGACAGGGGGAAGGGAAAAAGGGGAGAGTAATGTCAGGAAAGCAGGTCTGACCAAGGGTGGGGGAGATCTGGGCTGGAGGAGAGGAGTAAAGTGGATGAAGAAGGGCTGGACTCTGAAGCCTAGCATCTTTTTTTCTCCACCAGTTCAAATTAGCAGCAGGAACACCTTTCAGTTGGGCTCAGCAGCAAGAGCAGGGCTGACAACTTTAATTTTTTGTTTTATTTATTTGTTTGTTTAGTTGTTGTTACCCAGGTAGATGCTCTAGTCAAATAAATCCCTGTGTTCAAGACTAATCCAGAAAGCTACAAAGGGTCAGAGTCAACTACAAAAGGCACATACAAAACAAAAGGCATTTAAAAAGAGTCATCAGACTCTGCATGGGAATGGAGGCACAATGGGAAATTATAAAAAGGGGCTCCTGGAGGCTACCAAGACCTGTACAAGGGGGCAAAGCTAGGAGGCTGAGTTGGTAGACGAAGGAGGTGCAAGATGTGGTGAGGGAGGAAAAGACTGCTTATAGCGAATATAAATGCTCTGCTGGTGGAATTGCGCCACTTGTGGGTGAAATTTCACCTCCTGTGGGCAAAATGTTGCCATCTATTCTGGACTGCTGAAACTGCGGGTGAAAAAGCGAAATATCACCGCAGTTATGCAAAATTGGTGATTTCTCTCACAATTTTCCTGGTAAAATTTAAATTCGCTGCATCCCTACCCATATGTTGACATTATTCAATTTAATTTAAAAAACAAATTATTACAAAAATAGTGGTCACTGCTGCCTTATTAGACCCTCCTTCCTTTCTGAAACTGGATGCTCAATTAAAGGATTAGAGTCCAATCTTGATGTGGCCACCTGGAGTTAAGTGGAATGGTTGTGTTCTCCACTGTCCAACACTAGGATTCCAATCCTGGTGTCAGATCCCTTTTTAGATTAAAAAAAGATGTGACCCTTGGGAGCCAACCTCGCTGGTACACTTCTCTTACCTGTTTGGCACCTGGAGACCAGCCCTGATACCACTGAAACCCAACAAACTGGCAGATGTCTCAAATCCTCACTCACTAGCTCAGCCAGCTTCCATCCCAATAAGTGACAGCCAGGACTGATGAAATATAGTGGTGTCAGCCATGTTGTAATGTAGTACCTTGCAGTATTTACTGCAGAGTGCTGCAGTATGCTGCATCAAACTGTGCAGTTCAATGGCAAAGCAGCCCTCTTATCATGCTATATTTGGTGATTCATAATTTACTACAAAGCACTACATTGTATTCAGGCAGGCTCCACTGAATGTGGTTTCTGTTTGTGTTTCATCAATCCCAGTTTGCAATTAAAATAGTAAACTGGGATTTATGAAATACACAGTCCTGGTTAGGAATGGTTTAGACAGCATCTATCTGTGAAGGTCAGTGGAGGATTTGTACCAGCCACAGCTGGGGTTGGGAGATTAGTTATAGTGGGGAGTTACCTCTAAACAAGAGGATTCTTGGCCATGGAACACTGTGTGGGAGAGTTGTGCCAAGTAATACCAGGGATTCGTCAATAAGGGACAGGGTGTGGAACAGGAGTGCCACTAAATATCAGGGGTACTTGGACATGTAGCATTGTGATCTGAGGCAGTGTGAGGGGTCCTGCCATTCATGAATTGCTCACAGAGCCATATAACCCATCAAGACAAACCCCTACTTCATACTACTGTAGTTATAATATCTGACATTAACTTCCTTCATGAATCTGTCAAGGTTTACAAGCTATCCTGGATTTCACATTCCATTACTGACAGTGAAAGGCTATTTCACAGCCCTGCACCTCTCTGACTGTTCCACAACCCCAACACTCTATAAATATTTTATAACTTTACCACTGTATTAATGTTCCATAAATATTCTTGTCTCTGTTCAAAGAAAGCTACTGCCTGACTGTTTCACAGCCTTACCCCTCAAACTGTTCCACAACCCCAACACTATATGACTATTCTAAAACTTTTCAACTCTATCCATGTTTGATAAGCCTTCTCTCTGACTGTGCCATAAACCTATTTCTTTTTGACTGTTTCACAACCCCACCATCTATGAATATTCTATAACTCTACCATTCTCTCAGTATTCCATAAACCTTCTTCTCTCTGGCTGTGCCATAAACTTACTTCTTGAGAATGTCCCATAACCCTACCTCTCTTTGACTGTGCCACATACCCAACAATCTATAACTCTTTTATAATGCTACCTGCTAACTATGTTCTGTAACCCTTCTGCTTTATAATAGTTCTAAAACTATGCTTCCAGTTGGCAGTTCCATAATTATACCACTCAATGAGAGCAAAATGCCTCCTGGGACCTAAATGGTTCAGGCTTTAGTTGCTTTCTGCATCCTCTGGTTTGCATGCTGCCATATTTACAACTGTGGGCAGAGCCTACAGGAGTTTTTCATGTACAAAAGGAGTGATGTCATGTTTTATGTCTGTGGAACTGACTGAGGGTCTAAATAGTCTCCTCTGCCTTACCCTCCTCCAAGAAATGTTTTCTGCCCTCAAATAAATAGGCTTTCATGTTACTCAATGGTTGCAGGGTACTACTTTCTTTCTTAAATAGGTGGTACAAGAACTGGAACCTGAGTAGTGGGAGGCAGCATTGTTTTTTGGGGGCAAGTAAGATCCAACACCCTTCCACCCAAGAAGCTCCTAAGGATCCAGCCCACCTTTTTTTTTATTCAAGTAGGAGGGGCATGAGGTAGATCTATTATTTTGAAACATGATTCACTAGCTTGGGAGCTGGAACTAGGAACACACGTCTGTGGAGTCCCTACATTTTTTAAGGAGTATGAGGAACAGAAAATACTTAATGCTTAAACTGACTTAAAAACCCTTGGAACAAATGATTATCAGAGTCACCTTGTGTCTCAAAGGGAGTCTAAGTGTCTGAAACTACTAAGGATTCACATTCTATGGAAAATAGACAGCTTTCAGGTATTTCTTAAAGATTTATATACTAAAATGGGCACAGTACTTGGTAAATACAGTCTATAAATGAGTATATTTTTCTTTTTAAGTTTGAGAAGTGGAGTTGACTTACACATGTTAAAAATACCAGTTGCAATTATCAACTTATTTTAGAAACAAAATTCTGTTTTTTTCTTGTCCTATTTACCTTTTTCCTAGCTCAGTTTTTAGTGGAATTGACTTTCTAACATTCCTCTCAAGTTAATTACTCCTTGAAACCTGTAATTCCAGATTTTACGACTGTGTCCCTTGGAATGTTCTACATAACAAGTTCCCATAGGCACCTCACAGCACCTCATTAAGCCATTTGGCAACACCATCTTTGCTAGACACTGCATAATAAGAGACCCAACCTTGCATTTTTCCAAATAATATACCAACTTCATTCTTAGGCACGCAGTTCTGGGGGGAGGCACAATGGACTTCAGTTGTTTGTTTGATATTGGGCACAACCAGGAGCCCCTGTAAAAATAATTAAATAAATTTATAAAGCCAGGATTGAGCAGATCACACACTGAATTGGTTTATGATTAGGGGAAGGCTGTGATCACTTTCCTAGTGATTTGCTCCCAGCCACACCTAGCAGACTGCACTGTATAAATGTGAGACAAGGAAGCTGGTGTATTGCGTTTGCAAACAGAGAATGAAACAGCTGGACTCTAACTCAGATTAACAAGGTACTTTTTACATTATATAAAGTGCAGGACCAAACCAGTCAGGGCCACTTTGACAAAATGGTTTGGCATGTTCACATTTTGGCCAAAGTCTGATAACTAAGAGCCTCTATTTGGGTCATGAACGACAGATAAATCCTCCATTACAGGCCTGTTTGGGCAGTTTGAGGGGGTGTGGGCACACTGGATTCAGTTGTTTGTTTAATATTGGTCACAACTAGGAGCCCCTCTAAAAATAAATAAATTTATATAGTCACAGTTGAGCAGATCACACATTGAATTGGTCACAGCAGCAGAACAAGCATGTTGGTGTTAAAAGCTTAGTGGTGTGGATGTAGAGGCACCAGTATTTAAGCATGACTTTGGTAGAGGATTAATTGTGACTGGGGAGTGAGGGCGGGAATGTGTCTTGATATTTTTAGCATAATGGTTTTCTGAAACTTCAACCTTCAATGGCTTAGATTTGTAGCCATCTGAACAGTATACCAGTAAGCCACATGCAGTGGGGTATGGGTAAAACCCACATCACCAGACCCAGACCAAAGCTGTAAAATCTGGACTGGGCACAGCTTGTGCAAATATTGCTGCTCCAGGGGAGCAGCAATAAAAGATAAACTATGCAATGCCCTCAATAACACACCTACCCAGTTTACATTTACCTGATGCCCATTTTTAGGCATTATGCAGTAATATCTTCCTTCAACAGAACAGCTTGTAATGAAATGTGTCAAATTTACATTTGCATTTGGGCATATGCACTTTTATATTGTATGAATTTTGTATGTGAACCGTATATCAGTTTCTAAAATAAAAACAATGAAACTCATCAAATGTCTTCAAAAACTTGTCTCAGCATTGTATTTATCTTCTACCTTGTCACAACGTACAGTTGTCTCAGCACTGTTTTCAGTTAGGGAACAGGACCTTCATGTATATGATGGCCAGGTTCTATTGAGTTGATTGCTATAACAGTGCATAGAGTAAAATGTAAAACATATTGGTAACTATAATACAGATTGTGGCATTATCTTTAATTATACAATGGCAAGGAAAAATGTAAGAACCTGGCTGCTGACCCACTGAAACAGTGATGTTATTACACAATAACATCACCGTAACTTTGGATTTGGATCATTCCTTGAATTTTCTCTTAAGAAATATTTTTCCACACTAACAAAAACCATCCTTTAAAATGTATTTTTTATTCTGTTTATAACAACAAACCACTGTATAATTGCAATAAGGCACTCCAGGGTGTGTGTTATCTTGTAATATTGTCTCTCCTGGGGTGGTGGAAGCACTTGGCTTTGCCTCATACTTCAACCCACCCCAGGAGTGACATTATTACATGACTCACACCATGTCATGCTTTATTGCTTAAATATGTCCTTTCTCACTGCACTGTACTTTGATTCAGTTAGTATATATGCAACAGCCTTCATGTGAACACTCCTGGCTTCTCTTTGACTCCTGATGTCTATTTGCTTTAGCTATAGTATATTGTTTGAACTGCTTGTGTCTTCTTGATGTGGTGCCTGTGTGCCTAAACTATGTAATCTGCTTATCTACTGCTACCCATCCATCTCCAGTGAATGATTGTTATAACAGTCTGCTCTCTGATACATTGTTTTTTGACTTGTTAACTGTACTGTCTTTATATTAGTTTCAACGAGGTGCCTCTGCAACTGAGTCTCTGACTCAAAGGTTTGCAAATCTGACACTTTTTAAATAAACCAATGTTTATGTTTAAGCCCATGAAACACCCTTATCTAGTTAATGCATTCACAGTCGTAGTAGCTCTGCCAGAACTTGTAAAGTACAGTGCTCAGATTTATGGCAGTTTTCCCTGTTTGATCAGTTCATATAAATGAATCCAATCTTCCTGAACCTTCGCTTTTTAAGAATGAATAAAACCACCATAATATCCAGCCTTTGTGGCCCCATCCAATCATTTATTTCATTTGTTTGCCCTTTTTATGAAATCAATCAATCAAGTCTTTATTAAACCAGGAGTTCATCGTTGAGCAGAAGCTCATTTGCAAGATGGACCTGGGTGAAGCATGAACAATTGTATATACAGGTCAACACAAGTATTTACAAGGCAATACAGATAAATATGTTTACAGAGAGGAAGAAAAAGAAGTTCATATGTACATAAAATTATACAGATAGTGTACAGATTACAGGGTATTTACCTACATAGAAGTGTCTATAGGAAAATAAAGCAGGTTGTCTAAGGTTGCAGGAGAAAGTAACAGAAGAAAATAAAATAAAAATATACACCAGGTAGAGGCGAAGGTGGGAGGGGAAGGGAGGGAGGTAGGGGGAGGAAGGCTAGGAGGGCATGGTGCACAGAGAGGAGTTGGTAAAACGGGATGTAGAGAAAGTGGATGGAGAAAAGGAGAATATGTGAGCCCTAGGATTGAATACTTTAAAGTACGGGGCATAGTAGGATGTCATCACCCAGGGGTAGTGAGCTCCTATCCAAGGCTGGGAAAGGAAGGATAAGGGGATGGATGGGCCTAGTGTTGATTAGACAGTGGGGTAAGAGAGAGAACAATTAGTTTTGTGAGGATCAAGCTGTGGGGTCAGTACTTAAAATTGGGTCTAGGCGTGGCTATATAACAGTGCAGACACCGATACTGGATCTGAGTGAGTGAAGCAGTTACAGTCTTCTCTGATTGTATGAAAGTAAAGCATCTTGACGGCATTGATACCAATTAGAGTGCTTAATTTGATTTTTTTTTGTAGATCGTTCCATAAGGTAGGTAGCACGAAGCTTATGGCTGCCCTGCTGAAGCGGGATTTTGCTTTGGGTACTGTAAGTGTAATAGCTGAGTAACTTCTTAACGCCTATTTCCCAATTATACTCAGGGGAAAACAGCAGGAGATATAGTAAGGCAGCTTATTAGAGATGACTCTATAGGTCCAGAGAACATCGTTTCTGTGGCGCCTGAACTTTAGTGATGTCCACCCCACTGCCGTATATAGGGTGCAGTGATGCATGTTGAAGGGAAGTCCCGTTATAAAACTCAGTGCTCGATGGTAGAGTTTGTCCAGTTTAGCCATGTAAGAGTTGGGGCTTTGGCTGTAGAGAAAATCAGTGTAATCAACCAATAATAGGAAAATGGATTGGACCAGTTGTTTCTTGGCATATCTGGTGAGAAATCGGTTGATTCTAAAAAAAGGCCAAGCCTTTGCTAAAGTCGTTTTAGCAAGTCCTCGATATGTTCAATGAAGGAGAGTCTTTGGTCTAGCCAAACTCCCAGATACTTGAATTTTGTAATAAATTCTAGTTTTTCACCTAGAGCTGTGGTAATTTGGGGAACTGTCCCACTGGACACTGGGTTAGCTGTACGAATGAAAGGGGAGAGGACCATCGTTTTAGTTTTTTGGCGTTAAGGTGTAGCTTTTTTTGGAGGAGTTGGCTTTGCAAAAGGTTGAATTCTGACTGTAGGTCATTGCAGCCAACTTCAGGTGTTGGGCAACTCATGCAGAGAACTTTATCATCTGCAAAAAGATGGATAGTGGCTTCTTTTATACAGTAGTCGATGTTATTAAAGTAAATTGCTAAAAGTAAGGGCCCTAATATAAAACCTTGAGGTATCCCTCTTCGCAGAGTTTTTAAGGGGGCAGGCCTCCTTTGGCTTTAACTTATTGAAGGCGCCCTGTAAGATAGTCCTTAAACCAGCGCAGAGAGGAGGGGTCCACACCTATGGTTTGAAGGGAGGAGAGGAGCAGACTATGGTCGACGGTGTCAAAAGCCTTGCTTAGATCAAGGAAAACAGCACAAATAAAGTTTTTGCTCTCAAGATTACGCTGCCCGTCATTAGCAACTTTGGCAAGGGCTGAGATAGTGCTGTGTTTAGCTCTGAATCTGGACTGCATAGGGTTTAGCAGTTCTCTAGACTCAAGGTGAGTCCTCAACTGTGCATTTACAATTTTCTCTAGGAGCTTGGACAGAACCGGAAGGAGAGAAATTGGCCTGTAGTTATTGAGGTCACCAGGGTCACCTGATATGAACAGTGGTATGACATGTGCTGTCTTCCATATAGACTTACATAGAAACATAGAAACATAGACTTTGACAGCAGATAAGGACCGCTAGGCCCATCTAGTCTGCCCATTTCCCTACCTACAGGATAGGCCGCAGATCCTAGTTAACCAACAGCCTACTTCTTCCTACCCCCCACAAGAATTGCCTTATGTCTGTCCCATGCATTCTTGAATTCTCCCACAGTTTTAGACCTCATAACTTCCTCAGGAAGGCTGTTCCATGCATCCACTATCCTCTCTGTGAAATAATACTTCCTCACATTGCCCTGAACTGCCCTCCTTCTATCTTTAAATTGTGTCCCTTGTTCTTGCAAGTCTCTTTTCTGAAAGATGCTACCCTCTTGGACTTTGTTGATTCCACTGAGGTACTTAAAAGTTTCTATCATGTCCCCCCTCTCCCTTCTTTCCTCAAGGGTATACATATTAAGCTCCTTTAGTCTCTCCTCATACGGCTTCTCTTGCAGACCGTGCACCATTTTAGTTGCCCTCCTCTGGACTGCCTCTATCCTGTCTATGTCCTTGAGGAGATGGGGTCTCCAGAACTGGACACAGTACTCCAGATGGGGTCTCACCAACTGTCTGTACACAGGGATAACAACTTCCTGTTTTCTGCTGATGATGCCTCTCCCTATACATCCCACTATACCCCCAGCCCTCCCTACTGCCTTCTTACATTGCTTGCTAACCTTAAGGTCATCTGATATGATTACCCCCAGGTCCCTTTCCTTTTTTGTTGTTGTTACTACCTCCCCACCCATTGTGTATTCTTCCCTGGGTTTTTGTTTCCAGGTGCATTATTTTGCACTCTTTTGCATTGAATCTTAGCTGCCATACTTCTGACCATTCCTCCAACCTTGCCAAGTCCCTTTTCATCCTTTCCATGCCTCCTTGTGTATCAACCCTGTTGCAGATCTTTGTGTCATCTGCAAAAAGGCATACTTTTCCTTCCAGTCCCTCTGCAATGTCACTGATGAAGACATTAAAAAGGACTGGACCCAATACTGAACCCTGAGGTACCCCACTAGTAACCCCCCTTTCTTCATATAGGACTCCATTTACAATTACCTTCTGTGTCCTGTTGTCCAGACAATGTTTTACCCAGGCAACCACCCTGGGTCCCACTCCTACGCTGGTTAATTTGACTATTAATCTTTTGTGTGGGACTGTGTCAAATGCCTTGCTAAAGTCTAGGTAGGCCATGTCCACAGCCCCTCCCTGGTCTACTGCTTTGGTCACCCAGTCAAAGAAATCTATTAGATTCGTCTGACATGACCTTCCCGCTGCGAACCCACGCTGCCTTGGGTCCTGTGCTCCACTGGCCTCTAGGTACTCGATTATTCTTTCCTTCAGAAGTGACTCCATCACTTTCCCTATCACAGAGGTCAGACTGACAGGTCTGTAGTTTCCTGCCTCTGTCTTGGACCCACTTTTGTGAAGGGAATCACATCCACCTTCCTCCAGTCCTCGGGTACCACACCATCCTCCCATGATTTATTAAAAGAGTAGCCAGTGGTTTCACTAGTTCTTCCTTAATTCTTTTAGAATTCTGGGGTGAATTCCATCAGGACCCATTGCTTTGTCCACCTTCAGTTTTAGGAGTTCTTGCAGAACCCTTTCTTCTGTGAAAGGACTGGGATTGACCCCCCTATCAAGAGTGCTTCTGTTAATTGGATTAGGCACTTCCATATAGGTGGTAAGGTGCTCTAAGACAGGGATAAGTTAAAAAGGTGGGTAACGGATATTGCTAGTATGTGGTAGGTGATTTTTAGGAAGTAAGGGTTAAGAGTGTCAGCCCCAGCACTTTTTCTGGCATCCAACTGAAGCAAGAGGTCCTTTACCTCTTTTAGTGAGGCAGGATGAAGCAAGAAAGGCCGCAAAGCTATCGGAGTTTCAGGCAGTTGGCTGGCAGTCTGCCACTGACACTGGGAGTGATAAATTAATGAAGAAAAACTATATCCTGCCATATGCTAATTCCTACTTATAAAGAAGTCTGGATAAAGTCCCTCTGCTGTGTTTCCTGTAATCTTCACCATAAGGCATCATCTTCAAGAGTAAGGCACTTTACAAGCAAAGTAAGGTACAGTACATTGCCTATGTGGAGAAAAGGTTAGACTTATCTCCCACCCTTGTACCACACTGTCAACAATGTTCCTCCAACAGTGGTCCCTGTTGTATGGCAAAAATGTCTCTTCCCCACCCAACTTGTCACCCACACTCCCAGTTTTCTTCACCACACTTCCAGTAACATTTTTAGTACAACTTCCATCCCACACTAGTAGTAGAAAATAACCCATTTCACCAACTCATAAGAATATAATAATTGCAAAGCTATGCCTGTGGTTCAATGGCTGGAGCAACAACGTCAGTCCCCATCAGGCCTTAAAAGGCCACTTCTCCAGGACTGTTCCAAATTTCATTTTTTCATTGCAGCCAGAGGCGCCACTTGTCTGCCTTCCTCTCCCCATTCTTCTGTATCAGGCTTTTCATCTGTTCATTTGTGGTCACCTCCATCCATCACCTCCCACCTGCCACCTCATTCACTGGTTGCTCTTTCTCCCCTCTTGTTCAGCCACATCCAACATTCTTCCTTGTGGCTGGTGGGGAGGAGTTGTGGACTGCACAGTGCACCGAGCGGGTGCAAGTGGTCTGCTCAACTGGGTGGCTTCTACAGTAAGTGCCAGGTGGGGTTCCTCTCATCTGTCTGGTGGTGCTTTTCTTCATTCAGGTGCTTTCCTCCTCCCCACTCCTCATTTTCTTACATCTCTGTACTGGTGCCTCTACCCTCTCATTCTGGGCTGTGTTGCATGCTGTGAACATGCTTTCCTTCAGCTCCTCCTTGCTTCTCCCACTCCTAGCCTCTCATCATTTCTCCAGCCCTCCACCTGGGCTGTGCTCCGCTTTTCTGCCTCCCCTTCCATTCTCTGCAACACTGCCTTCCTTGTGTGGGTTTGTACCTTGGGCTTTCTTTTCCTTTCGGGTCCTTGTCTTGCTTTGCCTCATTTCTAATTTTAGAGCCACTGCTCTTTCACCTGCATGCTGTACCCTGTCTCAACTCCAGCTTTTCTGGCAGCCTGCATTGCTCCTTGCTGCTTCTGCCCTTTGGATCCATCTCATCTTCACCTTTGGTCTCTTGACAGTGCTTTCTTTATTCCAGGAGCTGACATCATTCGACTTCTGCAGCAGCGTATCATAACAGGGGTGTCGACTCCTATAGACTCCTCTTGTTGCTGCCCTCTATATGTCTATTTGGGGTGCTTCTTCATTGCTCATCCTCAACTCTGCCTCCTTCTCCTCTGAATTTCCCTGCCTTCCTGGATGCCCGTATTCGGGGAATTTGAGCCATTTCATGGACGTTACCTTTGTTGCCTTGTCATGTTTCTATACAACCACGGGGGACTCTGGCTCCGGTAGCATCCACTGTATTTTATGTCTTTCTGGCTTCCGCTCTCTCACCTTCCAAAACTCTCTCAATCCCAGCCCCTGGGCAATGGACTTTGTCCACCGTTATCATCTCTGACTCATGCTCTTTGAATCTTCTCCTTCCTCATCCTGTGCCTTCTTTTTGGGGGTGTTTCCCTATCCTGCCATCAGCATTCCTATTCTTAGCTTCCTTTTACCCTAGTCCTACATTTTCGGTCCTCTCAACTCATATATCCTCCACTCTTTGTCTACCTCATCATTACTGAATCTGCTCCTTCCTATACCCTTAATCGTACCGACCTTCAAGACTTTCATTGCATTTACCTTCATCGTTCATTTTATACCTCACCTCAGCTGTTCCAGTCTTCAAGGCTGTCACGCCATCATCCTACATAATCCATTTCATACACCACCTTCATCTTTCTGGCCTTTAAGGCTTCCTTCCATCATAGTACCTCATCCATTTCATATTTTACCTTAACCGTAAAGGCCATCAATCAAGGCTTCACTCCATCTCCATACATCATTTATTTCATATCTCACCTTCAGCATACCCATCTTCCAGGCTTCATGTCATTTTCATACATAGTTCTTTCCATTACTCATTTTAAACCATTCAAGCCTTCAGGCTTTCAATCCACCATCATTTATCGTCCCTTCGTTCTTGACTATTTTGTTCTCCCACATCAACTTCTTTGCTTGTCATAGGTTTTGTGCTTTGCCAGGCCATCCTCATCTCTCCCCTTCCATCCTTAGTTCCCATTTGGCAGTCTATGCTGACCTTCTAAGCTTCCCTCCCTCAGCGAACCTTGTATATTCTTCTTGATCCTCAACTCATCCATTCTCACTTAGTAACTCCTTTCTCACTACTCCTGATAATTTGTGCCTCCTCATTGGCTGCGGGGATTGCCCGGTCATTCTTATTCCTACCTTCTTCAAGTTTACTCCACACCTGATTTGACTTCTGAATGGACCCATTTGGCATGTACTCCAATGGTTGCTACTGCATCCTGCCTCCTCTGGACTCTCACTGGAGTTTTCTTCATTTAATCTGACCTCTCAGTAGGTCTACTCATTCACATTTCCCAATCGAGCATACCCTTCCAATGGGTCCTAAACAACCTCTACTCAACCTGCTCTCCACTTGGAGACATGCCTTCTATGTCTATTGCTCCATGTCTTGTTGCTAGCCTGTAGCTGATGGTCTCACTCTGCACCTATGAAGTCTGCATCTAGATCATGCAAAGTTCAGAGCAGGGTCCTTCTCCCTGGCCCATAGTGAGATTTTCTTTGCTGCGGGTGGACCTTCAGTCTTCTCTCTTTTCATTGACACCTTTGGATGTAGAATTTTTGACTTCAAGCTGCAAGTGCTAGGGCTCTTATCATCAGTTTAGTTTAGTTTATTGTTCTAGGAATTATTACCCTTGAGCCATGGCTTTTTTACAAAGGTTCCACATCGTTTGTGTACAAACAAGTCTAGTTACAACAAACAAGTCAAGTTACATAGGATGACAAACAAGTTATGTAGTGGCATAAGCCAGTATAATGCAGTAATTTGGCTGCCTGAGTGGGTTCAGAGGTTCCCTCTACACTATTCTCCATCAAGACCACCTCAGATTCACCTGGTCTGTTTATGAATAAACATACGAATGTGCCAGCAAAAACAGACCACCAGGTCTGTCTAAGTCTGCTCGAGTGTGTAGACAACACCCCTAGTCTTGTAGATATGTTTTGTAGGCTTGAGTAGGCTGGCAGAGTGCCTCAGTGGTCTTTTTTATCTTCCTCTGCTTTTGAGTGTCTAGTTGCAGAGACATCGCTCTCAACCCTCAACAGCATTTCTGTTAGATAGACAGAGCGAGAGCTTCATTTAAATTGGAATCTTTTCCTCTTCCCTCAATATCAGTTCTAAATTGCAGTACCTGAGCCATCACTAACCAAAATGTCCTTTAGCCTGGAGGGAAGGCGACCTAGGCCTTGGATCACCAGAGGTTTCCTTCTCAAAGGGTTTTTTTCCTCTCCTCCATGCTGATGGTCATAATATTAGGGTTAGTGTTTTCATCTGTCTCTGTTTTATAGAGTCAGATGGTGGCCCCAGCTGTTCCCTCTCTCCTTAGGAAATCTGCCGTTCTGCATCTTGTCATATCTTGTTCTTTTCCTGTCCTTCCCATTTTTGTCTATCACATTAATTTATGGTCTCGATATATTCTGCTTTCTCACCGGTATGATGCTCGATGGCCTTTTGACTATTGTTTTGGGGCTTCTTCCTAAGCTACCTTTAGCCAAGGGAATCATTTCCACAGCATTTATGGGGGTGGAACCCTCCTCTAGGGTTCCTCACCATTGTACCCCATAGGGTGGTGAATCCCATGGATAGAGAGGTGAACAGCCACAATGTATGTAAGTCATTCTAGCATACATCATACCAAGTTGCGTAAGCACATTGAATGTTCTTTTCAGGTTTTAGAACCTTCTAAGGTATTTACAGAGTCCACTAAGTTTGAAAGTGGGCTCAGTTGAGAATTAAAGAAATAGATCACCAGACAAGGGCAGTTTCCCACTTCATGAAGGGTTTTTGGTGAAGTGTCCCAGTTCCCAGGTCCTTACCAAGTAGGTATTACTTTGTAGCATTAGTGCTTATAAAATTATTGAGCATGGCTAGGAAAGGTAGGAGCCATTTCATGGAACAGATGTATGCTGAATTAAGTAAACCCAAGAGCTAACAAGTTCTGTCCTGTTCAATCAATAAGTTGCAATTATATTTCCTATAGTCTGACTCATTTCTGATTGCAGCATATGCCCCCTTGTGTCTAGTGTTTGGTCAATTTAAGCAAATTGAACAGAATTCGGTGTTGCCTCCTCATCTTATTGCTCAAACATCCTGTAGTTTTTATAATGTATTATCTATGTAACTTATTGAATTCTCCATTCCTGACATCAAATTGGGTCTCCTTTTTTGCCCTTTTCTGGTAAAATGTGTCCAAGCACCACCACCAGAACTCCACAATGATCTCCTTAGCTAGGTTCTACACAAACATTTCCTTTTTATCTCACTTTTCAGAATTGATGTCTCACTGCTTCTCTTTTTATGTTGGCATGATTGTGCAGCCAACATCTTGGGTAGTGCAGATTTGAAGGCGCGCTCACTGTTGGGCAAATGCAGGGCATGCATCAGTAGGTGTGTCCCTCATTCCCCAATCAGCCTGCATGCTGGCACCACACCACCCGTGTGAACACATCTAAGGAAAGGTCTGCTGCAATGCAGCAAAGCTCATCACACGCAGTGGACCTCCCAACGTGCTTACCCGACACAAACACAGTGGAACACTGCCAGCCAAACTGCCAACTTTAGTGGTGCCCAATGCCCCTGTAGGCTTATCCTGCCCCCAATGTATGTGCCAATGGGGGAGCCCACTCCCCATCAGCATAAAGATCCCCCCATTTGTTATATGCTGAGGGGGTGTCCAATCCCCCTCGGCTCTTGCCCCATCCCTGGTTTCCTTGTGTACCTACGGGGGTGCCCATTCCCCATCAGCATAAACTAACCCCCCTTTTGTTGTGTGCTGATGGAGGTGTCCAATCCCCTGTTGGCTACAGCTGCCCCCCAAAAAAATCCAAGGCTCCATTGGCATGCTGGGAGCCCACTCCAGCGTGCCATATGCCCCTGTAAACATAAAAATGGTCCCACAGCGTTTTTTATTGTTTTTGTCCCTGTAAACAAAAAACAGTCCCTTGCCATCTCCCAGCCCCTCCTCACAACCCGCACCCACCCACTGTGTACCCTACCTCCCCACACCCCCTCACCCCATACTTACCTCCGCAGTCTGGCGCGACAATCTTCGGTGGACCGAGAACACATCTGCACTCTTCAAAGCTGGACGCAAACTAAGGAAATGCCAGTAGGCTATATAATGGAATTAATAGGGTTTTTGCAACTTTGATGCATATCTCAAGCATTTTTTGGAATTTGGCACCAATTGTTCAACATGGGGTTTTTGGGACCCCACCTCATGAATTCTTGCACTGTCATGACGTTATTTGGTCCCAAAATGTGATTTTGTGGTCACTGTGCGGAATCACTTTTCGGGACTGAGTAATGAAATGACAGTGCCACTGTTCCTGAGGGGAGCTCTCAAGAAGCCTGTGCTGCAAATTTGGTGACAAAACTCCCCAAAAATTGCTGTTTTACGAGTCTGCAGTGTGCTGTTTCTACGCACACTCATAACGTCATGGATTTGCAATATTTTTTCTCCAGATTTTCAAACTTGGCATTTTTCCACACCTCCTGATGAACAGTACAGCTGTCATTTTACATATCCTGCCCAAAATGTGTTTTCGCATGTCCGGCACAGAATGGCACGGTCGCTATGCGAAGTCACTTTTCAGGACAGTTTGAGGAAACGATGGTGACATTGTTCATGAGCAGAGGTCCTAAAATGCCAATATGGAAAATTTGGTGCCGAAAGTCCATAACATGACTGTGTTGCAAGCGTGTGTTGCACAGTTTCCATGCACCCTTGTAACTTTTCAAATTTACTATATTTCCATGCCAGATTTTCAACACTGGCATTTTTTCACACCACCTTATGAACCGTAGTGCTATCATTTTTCACATCCTGCCCAAAATGTGTTTCCACACTTTTGACGCACAATGGCGTGGCCACTGTGGGAAATCAACTTTTGGGACAGATTAACAAAATCGCAGCACCACTGTTCATAAGCAGAGGTCCCAAAATGCCTATGTTACAAATGTGGCTACCAAACTCCCCAAAACAATTGGGTAATGGACGTGTGTTGCGCAGTTTGCATGCATGCTCATTGCTTCACCAATATTTCATATTGTCACTCCAGATTTTCAATGTTGCCATTGTTTTACGCCCCCTCATGAACAATACAGTTGTCATTCTCCACATCCTGCCCAAAAATGTGTTTTTGTCCGTCTGTCACCAAATGACATAGTTGCTGTGCAGGACCACCTTTCAGCTAACAAAGTGATTGTGCTGCTTTTCATGAGGTGGCCTGAAAAGCTGTTAAAAATGTGGAGTGAAACTACCAAAACACACCGATGGTGTTAGGGTTTCCAAAGGTAGCACCCCACCCGGTACAGACTGACAGGCATCCGGGGTGTGACTTGGGATCATCGGATTTAATGCTCATGCCATTCTACCCCCTCACCCCCACCCTGCAGCCACTGACAGGCATCGTGGTGTGTCTTGCACTGTTCAGCCACAATGTTCGCCCCACGATCCTATACTGCACCCACATCAGTGTATTTCCTTATGGAACGGGGTAAGTATAATGTCCAAAGACCCCAAAGCACACCCCAATTCTTGTCAGTGTCTACGGGGTAGGGTGAGGTACAATGGCATGAGCGTTATAGCTGACAACACAAAGGCACACCCCAATGCCTGTCATTCTCTATGGGGTTGGATTGGCATCACTTCAATACTTCACTGCCATTCCTATTATGCACCTCTAGCTCTGGCACTGCCAATGCCAATGCCAGCGCAACATCATTCAGCATTGACAAATGCTTTTTTCTTATGTGAGATGACACTCAAGCAACAGCTAAAGTAATGGCTCACCAGTAAATGGCACTTCCTCTTTTTATGAGGGTTTGTTGGTGAAGTGCACAGTTTGTAAGTACTTTGACAAATTTTAGTGAAGTGCAAAGTTTGTCACATCACAACCCTTTTAATAATGAAATATACTTTGCAAGGTCTCTCTTTATATATGACTGTTATGCATTGATAAGTAATTGGGAAGCCATGACAGCACATGGATGCATGTTGAATTTGTGCATGTCTTGGATGCACTGGAAAGCATAAGCCTGATGGCCGAGTGCTTGACATGGCCAAGGCATGCATTAGAAAACATGCATAGGGGCCCAAGAAGCTAGTGAGAATTAGTCTGTCTGCCCTCTCCCTATTGCCTGACATAAGTTAGGTACATTGTGAGGGCAGGGGGAAGGGAAAAAGGGGAGAGTAATGTCAGGAAAGCAGGTCTGACCAAGGGTGGGGGAGATCTGGGCTGGAGGGGAGGAGTAAAGTGGATCAAGAAGGGATGGACTCTGAAGCCTAGCATCTTTGTTTCTCCACCAGTTCAGATTAGTAGCAGGAACACCTTTCAGTTGGGATCAGCAGCAGAAGCAGGGCTGACAGCTTTAATTTTTTTTATTGTTATTTATTTGTTTGTTTAGTTGTTGCTACTCAGGTAGATGCACTAGACAAATAAACCCCTGTGTTCAAGAATAATCCAGAAAGCTACAAAGGGTCAGAGTCAACTACAAAAGGCACATACAAAACAAAAAGAATTTAAAAAGAGTCATCAGACTCTGCATGGGAATGGAGGCACAATATGAAATTATAAAAAAGGGGCTCCTGGAGGCTACCAAGACCTTTACAAGGGGGCAAAGCTAGGAGGCTGAGTTGGTGGATGAGGGACATCCAAGATGTGGTGAGGGAGGAAAAGACTGCTTATAGCCAATATAAATGCTCTCGTGGGGCTATATCCAAGGAGGAGTATAATATGGCAGCCATGAGGGTCACCAGGGTGGTGAGATCAGCCAAGGTGGGGTGAGAGCAGATTGACACAGGGAATTAGAGGGGAGGGTTCTTTAGGTATATCAGGAAAGAAGAAAGGTGAAGGGTAGATCAAAAAGTCAGAATAGGGGCGGGTGGGTGGGTGGAAGTGGTGGAAGAGAAGGTGGAGGTACTAAATGACTTTTGCCTCTGTCTTTAACAAGGAGGGGGAGACCGCACTGGTAGGAGAGGGAGCAGGGGATATGGTGGATGAAGATGGAGAAAAGGATGATGAATTTCCCAGAGATAGGGTGTTGGATGCACTCAAGGCTCTAAGAGGAGATAAGGCACCGGGCCCTGATTGGATCCACCCCAGGGTGCTCAGGGAGATGGTGGATACCCTGGCCACCCCCCTGGCAGATCTCTTTAACTCCTCCCTGTAGTCTGAGTGGGTACTTCAGGACTGGACGATGGCCCATATTGTGCCTATCCACAAGGGGGGCCCATAAGAGGAGCTGGGTAACTATAGGCCAGTTAGCCTGACGTAGGTAGTGGGCAAAGTGATGGACAGCAACCTGAAGGAAAAGAGAGAGAGAGAGAGAGGGTGCTGAGGGCATGGGGTCACATAGACATTCACCAGCATGGCTTTGTTAATCGCAGATCATGCCAGACAAATCTGGTGGAGTTCTATAAAGGGGTGACAAGGGCGCTGGATCAGCGCAGGCCAGTGGATGTCCTCTTTCTGGACTTCAGCAGGGCTTTTGACTCCATGCAACATCATGGGCTACTGGAGAAGCTGGAGAGTATGGGGGGGTGGGCAGGTGGATGGGAAACTGACTGGCAGGGTGGGTACAGAGAGTGAGGGTGAGGGGGTAGGTCTCATCCTCAAGGTTAGTCACAAGCAGGGTCCCACAGGGGTCAGTGCTGAGTCCACTCCTATTTAATGTCTATGTCGTGGACATCAGAAGTGGTATCAGGGGTGGTATGAGCCTCTTTGCAGAAGACTCTAAGCTGTGGTGGTGATAGATGGGGAGGAGGGAAAGCTGGATCTCCAGAAGGACCTGTAGACTCTAGGGAAGTGGTCAAGAATCTGGAAACTAAAGTTTAATGCTGCAAAGTGCAGTGTTCTGCACCAGGGGGCCAAACACTGGACTCATAAATACACCTTGGTGGGGAGACGCTGCAAGTTTTGAGGTGGGAGAAAAACCTTGGGGTGGTGGTGGATGTCAAAATGAACAACTCGGAGCAGTGTAGAAGGGCGGTGGCACAAGCAAATAAAATGCTGGGGTGCATAGCCAGGGGAATAACCTCAAGGAGTAGTGAGGTACTCCTTCCACTGTACAATAGCTTGGTTAGACCACACTTTGAATATTGTGTGCAGTTTTCACATCCCTATTTAAAGAAGGACATTGCATTACTGGATAGAGTACAGAGAAGAGCGACCAGGATGGTACTGGGGCTAGTGGAAAGGCCCCATGGGAATCGACTGGGAGAGCTCAACCAATACTCATTGGAGGAGAGAACAGACAGGGTGGATATGATAGAGGTCTTCAAGTATTTTAAGGGGATCAACAGGGTAAGCCTTGAGGGGGTCCTTCAGCTGAGGGAACCAGGGGCCATCAGGGGACACACCATGAAGCTGGATGGGGGGGGGACTGAGGTGGGAAAACAAGGGGCACTACTTCACTGACAGAGTGGTGGAGCACTGGTATGCGCTGCCCAGGGAACTGGTGGCTGCTACTACTATGGAGCAGTTCAAGAAGGGCTGGGATAGGTGCAGGGGGAGGGTACATCCAGAAGCCCTGCTGGGAAATAGGGGTCCTTGTTGGGAGGGAGGGAGGCTAAAATCGGTGCCCTCTGTTGGCACTGACCATGAAGCAGACTCGATACACCATAGGGCCTATTCTGCTGGCTTCATAGTATGTTAGTATGTTAGTATATATACAGAATGCATGACACTGGAAATGTTGGCAAATACATGAGCAGTATACTTGATATAAATGGCTTGACTATCAATACATTTCATGACATATCATAGTGTAGCAATGAGAACAGGCATTCTTTATGAACTTACAGTAATACTTGAGATAACTCACTTCCAAATCAAATACATTAGCTACGCACCAATTTAAAGTGGTTTAGGTGATGCAAGAAGCAAGTGTTGGTCCTGGGGGTAATATTCACACACAAGGATTGAATTATACAGTCTGGTCTGACTGCGGGCTGCTGAAGTTGATGAAGACAACAGAACAGAGCAACTTGTACCGGATCTGTGAATGGTCAGCTCACCTCCAGTGTTACTGTATGTCAGTCAGGGAGTGTGAATTGATTAGGAGATAAGAGAGGAGGCTTGATGTGAGCCAGCACAAGATAGATTAGGCTCACTCCAGCACTACAGAGCTTTCTGCCAGGAGGTAGTTGGACCAGCTTGGTTGTGAGTGGAAAAAGAGAAGTTTATATTCCCTGTATCATCAGGAAGTTTAGAAGAAATATATTAAGTTAAACCCCTGATGGTCTGCGTTTCTACTGCTCTGGATGCCTCAAACTAGAGGCTGGCATAAGGGAGCTGGGTCCACCGAACAGTGGAATGGTAGTCATTGCAATCAATACTGAGCATAAGAGTGAGTGGTAGTGGTGCAAGACTGCCTTGGGACTAAATGCAGCTATGCACATAATACCACAGTTGGATGGGAGTAAGGGTTTTTGGCAAATTGTGGTATGGAGGAGGTTACCAGATCCCATGCTGATTCTTGGAATTGCCAATATGAAGCTTTATGGTGGTCAAACAAAAAATGCAAAGTTAGTGACAATAGGAGAGAGTTTAGTCAGGCTCCACTGATGCATGAATTTACCTGCCATGTTACACACGGCAGTGGGTGGTGGTTTCACAGGATAGCCATGTCGAGATTACATGACGGGCATAAGAATGTGAACATATTTGCCATACAAAGTTAGTGGCTTGATTAGCAGTTTGGCACAGGGGAGTTAGAGTGCAATGACATGGCTGGCCACCATCTTGAGCACAGCAAAGCCTGCAGTGTACATGCACTAGCAATCATGTTACACAACGCAGTGGCCAGCAGGCTTCGTTATGCAGCACACATTAAAAAAAGCCATAAAAAATGAATGGTCAAGTTAGCAGTGTAGTACCGGTGGTGACAGAGCTGCATGGCACAGCTGCAGTGTGCATGTACCAACTGTCATTTTAATGCCCGGCAAGTCCTGTGGTGCTCATATGTGTTTTTTACACAGCATGGGAATAAAAGTAAACTACTGCAGCAGCATTAAGAAATCACTGTATCAAAGTCAGTGGCTGTTTTGGCAGTTTCAGAGCTAGTAGCACCAGAATGCCATGGTGTAGCCCACAGTGTACATGCACAAGCTGCCATTTTGAGTACAGTCAGGCATGACTCATATACTTTACATTTAATTCACAGTGTATGTGCAGTACACTTCATGCATGACCCCAGTATTATGTAGATAGTTTACAGTGCAAATGCCATAGATTGCATGCATAGCCCATATATTTTAGCTGTAAAGTGTATGTGCTGTGGATTGCATGCATTGTGCATATATTGTTTATTTAACTTACAGTGCATGTACTGTAGATTTCATGCATGTCCCACACACTAAACTTTAAATTCACAGTTCATCAGCATGGTGGGACTAATGGTTGAGGTGCTGGATGCAACACCTCGCACTACACCGGTGACCAGGGTTCTGGAATGGACTCAAGTTGCATGGGGGCCAGCAGGGGTGAGAAAAGATTGAACATCCATAGACAGCTCTCCTTCATTGGATGGGGGATTAGTGCGGTGAGCTGTTTGCATGACACCCAGCGGTGGCTGGGTGTCAACACAAGTACTCTGCCAGAATGGGGAAGGACCCCACATCCAGGGCATAGGCTGACTCCACAGAGGTGAATCCCAGCTGCTCAACCAATTGCATGCTCATAGGCCTGGGAAGTAAGGCAGGTGGAAAAACAAGAGCTGACAGGCTCCGTGATGGCTGATCATTCCCTCAGAACAAGCTGCCCCAACTTCAGGATTGTGCACCTGGGGAGAGAAAATCAATGTTCCTAACTCCGGTCCCACTGTGGGGTAATCTGTGAGGGAAATATTTATTTGTTTAATTTTGGTAACCGGGTAAGCCCACTGAATCTAGTAATGGTCCCTTTTCAGGGGCAACCTCAAATTAATTACAGATACAGCAAAAATGTAACAATTGCAGAGGTACAGAGACAGTATTTTACATTATCACAGATAAAGGTAACACATTTAACAATACGCTGTGGGGTATGGCTGAGCGTGAGATGGTCAAGCTCAAGGGATGAGCCCTCCTAGGGAGGGACTGAGCCACCTGCTGGCTCTGTGGAGGTGGAGAAAGAATAAATACAAAATAAATTCACAGTGCATGTGCTGTAGATTTCAAGCATAGTTCAAGTTTCAACATTATTTGATAAAATGTAGCAAACAAGTCAGGCTAACAGCTACTGGACTGTGAGGTTTCAGACAGACAAGGAAGAACTAGAAGAGATGCAAGGGGCAAGGGGAGGAAAAAATTGACCGTTCAGAGGTTGCCAGAACAGGAGGACAAGGCAGATAGCAATGGAGGGGGACATATTGGAACCAGTAAATAATCTGTTTTTTAATCAATCAGATTATGTTTAAACTGAAGCAGAACATGCAGTACTTCAGAAAGTGCTAAATTTTATACCAACTAACTAGATGAAAGAATTTGAGGTGATGACAGATCTACATAAATTCACCAGAAAGTTGTGTCTAAAGGTTTTTTAAGGCCATGAGGACAACGATACATTTGATGATTCCAGAGAAGAAAATGGACAGAAAAGTTGGACTAATGAAGAAAATATAGCCTCTAAGAATATGGATATATGTGAGAATCTAAAAAGGCCATCTACTTTTATTCCCCCTAGATATGCAATAGTTAATATTTTTCAAAAAGCATTTGAAAAAGACTTGTTACACTTTCTATCAGAGAACAATAAACCAAGATACAATAATTGTTCAAGAGAAGAATGAAAGGCATTACACAATTTGTTAATAAATAAAGAAATTGAGATTAAGAAGGCTGACAAGGGGGGAACCATTGTGCTCCTTAATAAAGTTAAGTATGAAAATGAGATGTTAAAGCAATTAGCAGATACAAGTTTTTATAGATTGTTGCTAAAGGATATGACAATGGAGTTTAAACACCAGATTAACATCTACTTATATGAATTGTGGATTAATGGTTTAATCTATAAACAAACGTATGATTTTTTTACCTGTTGGCAATCCAGTGAGCCCTACACTGTATTGTTTACCTAAGAATCATAAAGGGCTGATTGATCCACCATTTTGTCCCATTATTGCCAGTATAGGTTCAATAATGGAACCACTATCTCAGAATGGTAGATCAATATATTAAGCCCTTGGTAGTCCTTTGGCCTTATAATGTTAAAGATACAATGCAAATATTACAGATATTGGAAAAAATATGAGTTCAGAAAGAAGATTATTTGGTAACTTTGGATATCAGTGCTTTATACACTAATATTCCACATAATGATGGAAGTGAGGCCTTGCAATGGTCCTTATGTGCTATGACTGAATATTCAAATGAGTTTGTGGAAATGCTTTTAAACGTAACAGAAAAAGTACTTACTTGCAATTGCTTTGTGCTTAATGGACAATTTTACTACAGGTAAAAGGTATGGCGATAGGGGCCTCTTGCTCCATATTATGCAAATGTCTATCTGGCTCATTGGGAGCAAGAGAAAGTAATTTCAGACTTGAATCCATATAGGAAATATATATTCCTTTTTGGTCACTTTATAGATGACATTTTGCTAATTTGGAGGGGACCCCCATCAGCCTTAGATGAGTTTGTTCAATATCTGGAAATGACTAGCCCAAATTTGAAATTTACCCAGAAAATGAATCAACAAGTGACTGAATTCCTAGATCTCACTATAGAAAAGAATGAGAATGGAAGATTGGACACTAGTCTATTTAGAAATTAAATGTCTAAAAATGCAGTATTGGCTTTTGAGAGTTGCCATCCTAGGCATATTTTAAACAGTATACCTAAAGGCCAGTTTGAACACCTTGGAAGGAATACAAGTACTGAGGATAAGTATGATTTAGATAGCAAGGTGTTGAAAGAAAGATTTCATGAAAGGGGTTACAACAGAGATGTTGTTGAAAAGGCAGAACAGACAGTAAAAACAATGAATTGTGGTAAAATGTTGAAAATGAATCAAAATGTCATACAAACACAGGGCAAAAGCAGACAGGATTTTTAACTGTTGTAATTTTGTTACAGAGTATAATCCTCAAAGTCACAAAATTCAAGAAATGTTGCATAAGAACTGGAATTTATTAACATTGGAACCAAAATTGAAAAAAATGTGAACAGTGCCCATGGGTGATTTACAAAAAAGGAAAAAATATATAGCAGACATTGTGACAAGAAGTCTATATGTGGCACCAAAGGAGAATACATGTCTGCAGTTACCAGATGGAACCTTTCATTGTGGAAATTCTTCCTTTTATGTATATATATACAGTCAGGAACATTTTTAACACCCTGTAACAGGCAAAAAATATGAGATGAAAGATTTTGCAAATTGTGCCACTACTCATGTAGTATACCTTGTGATATTTGTGTGTAAACATTTCTATGTAGGAAAAATGAAGAAATTAATTAAGAGAAGGGTGTCAGAGCATTTGAGAAGTATAGAAAACAATGACAAATTAAATGGTCTAGCAATTCATGTTATGAATTGTGGAAATGATCATAAATTCAGGTTACAGGGATTAGAGAAAGTATATGTTAATATTCGAAGAGGAGGAGATTTAGATAACAAATTGTTAGAAGCAGAAAGTAAATGGCAGTACTTGTTAAAGGCCAATGGAGAAAAAGGCTTAAATGCCAGGTTTAGTATTGCTTCATTTCTGAAGAAGAGAAGATAATGCTCCTCCTCTTCTCTTCCCTTTTTCTTCTCCTCTATCTTGCAATTCTTTTCTTCCCCCTTCCCAAACACCTTTCACTCTCAACTCACTTCCTTTCCCCTTCCCACCCTTCCCCCAACTCCTTTCTTCTTCTTCTTCTCTCTTCCCCCTTCCCTTTCCATTTTCCCCATCCCCATTTATCTTGTCCTTCCTTTCTTCCCTTTCTCTCATTCCCCTCACCCGTCCCCCACTATCCCCTCACCCTTTTACACCCTTCCTCTCCCTCCCTCACTCTTCCTCTTCCCCTTCTCTCTTCCCCTTCCCTCCCTCTCCCCCACACCTTTTTTCCTCTTTATTTTCTTGTCCCTTTCTTCTACCTTTATGTCCTTATGAAAAGAAAATTCAGAATATATTGTCATACTGTTCAGCCTTTTTTAGTCAAAATAGTCTTCAGTAGTTTGATAACTTAAAAAAGTATTTAATGTTTTATCAATTGAGAATAGTGAGTTGGTACTACGGACTTATGAATTATGATTCCTTTTCTATGATGAAAAACTCTTGCTGTATTTACATTATTTTGCACATGCTTTGGTTATATGTTTTAGAAGTCACTTGACTGTATTGTGAAAGATCTGAGTAGGATAGTTGTTTTCAATATAGTTCTGTATATTTTGTATATTTAATATGTACAATAATAGTTAAAATTATACTATGATGGTAATGAGTTTGATACTTTGACAATCACCATGACTACTTTGAGAGCATGTATGTATTATGGAGACTGATGATAAAATATCCTATCTCTTTAAATAATTGCTTTAAAAGGAATGAATTGTGATAATGTATCTAGCCTTGAAAAAGTGTCAGAATGACATGAACGTGTTGGTCTCATGGTATAGATGTGCCGCGAGGATGTGCGTGCTGCTTGCCTTGTCTTCTAAACTTTTGAAATAAAAGCATTTTCATATTTGACTAAGTTCAGTAGTTAGCCAGACTTTTTTGCTGCACTGTACATTTCTTCATGTGAGTCTCCAGTGTTGTGTTCATTTAGCCACCTTAACTTTTGGAAGTACTTGATAAAACCTATGTACCACTATTTAACCCTTACTCTGCTGGTGTTTTTGTTTGCAAGATGCATATCCTTGCTGCCAGAGTTTTTTTTTTTTTTAGCATTTTTACACACCTGTTGATTATGTTATTACATCATTTTAATGAATTCAATATTCATTTTTGTTTGCAAGGTAAAAACTACCAAACACAACCATAATTTAGTGTATAAATATATGTGGTTTAAGTAAACATTTTAGTGATGTAAATGTTTTATTCAGAGAAATTTCTTTCTTTTTTACAATTTTACAAAACAAATGTGCAAAGTTGTAAAAATTCTAAAATCGGTTGACTGAATGTTACATTTTTTTAATGGTATTAATGTTTGATTTCACATTGCAAACTCTTTGTATCAACAATTTTGCACCATGAAGATACAGTATATGGTTTCAAACATACTTATACAAAATCTAATGTAAAATCAATAGTTAGAATACATATTTACCAAACTAGGTTCTAATTCATTTTCACAATAAATGACTTAGATAATTATGATCTTTAAAAAGAAAAGTATGCATTTTTGGCTGTCTAAATACATATTCTACCTTTCTGAGCAAAAAAAAAAAAAAAAATAATTAATTCAGACCCTCACCATAGTCACACCAAAAAATTTAAGATGACCACATATGATCATTACATGGGTTAGCACCTCAGTTACCATTAGATCAGCTTGTAAGGTAAACAATGTGTGTTAAAGCTAAACATAGTTTTATATCCTGCATTAGGTATTTTCAATAAAATAGAACTTTAAATGCACAAAAATTTCCACATGTTGTGCTTTTCACTCATATGGCCACTGAGGCAAACTATGACATTACACATTTGAATGGGAATTCTCCAAAATGTTTAGACTAGCATTCCAAAAATGCACAAAATCAGAGTCAATATACCTATTGTGTCATAACTAATGAGGTAGTGCAATATTTCTATACAATAATGCTACCTATATCCCATGCTTTTAAGGCAAGTAACCCAAAATATGATGGCCACCACAGTTTAGTCAGTTTCGGTGACAAAATGCCTCTGTCACACATTTAGTTGCCACAAATACAACAGAAATGTTGTACGTATGTATAGGTTACACCATGTTGTACAGACAGAGTGGTCTGGAGATAATTTATGATCAACAGTTTTACATTGTAATCATATTTTCAGATAACATTGATGACAGACACAACCACACTCAATAGGACCATGCCAGCCCAAGAGGGTTCCACCTACTACACTATGAGGTACAACTCACTAAATCCATAAAGGAAAGGTAAGATGCACCCTGATTTAAATTAGAGTGCAGCTGATGAGTAAATCAAGGCTCATATTGTATCTATACTGAGATGCCTGTGGCAACATGACCCAAAACAAGATAGCTGCCTCTTTAGTGTCATGTACAGCAACAAAACATTTCTGTTACATATTTACTGGGATAAATGCATCAGAAATGTTGTATATGCACACTGATTACACCATTTCTTAATGATAGAAGGTTCTGGAGACCACTTCTGATCATGAATGTCACACTGCAACCCCACTTTCAGGTAAACAGGAGGGCCTTATAACATTACCCCCATGACCATTTTGGCCCAGGGGGTACCTCCTACTGCACTGTGGGATACAGGTCACTAAATCCATAAAGGAAACACTGAAAATTGATTGTATTACATAACATTGGAGTCGAGGAGTAACATGTGGCCCAGACTGTGCCCATACCAAAGTGCCTTAGGTTACATAACCAAAAAGAAGATGGCCATTACTATTCTGTTATTTTCAATGACTAAATGGCTCTGTTACAATTTTAATGGGATAAATGTATCAGAGATACTGTATTTGTGCATATGTTATACCATTTCATACAGGTGGAAAGGCCTGAAAATATATCTGATCACCAAGTTTTCAACCCAGTAATATTATCACAT
The DNA here is from genome assembly GCA_016271365.2 of Neoceratodus forsteri. Lineage (NCBI taxonomy): Eukaryota > Metazoa > Chordata > Ceratodontiformes > Ceratodontidae > Neoceratodus > Neoceratodus forsteri. The sequence continues at coordinate 1,094,512,598 of CM057458.1, forward strand.
AAGCTAGGGGCCATACATAACCCCCCTTCCCCCAGTAGGATCATGCTGGCCCAAGGGGGAACTACCTAATATACTATGGAGCAGAGATCACTAAATTCATAAAGGAAAGGTAAGAAATACCCTGATTTACACTAGAGGGAAGATAATGAGTAAATAAAGGCCAATATTGTACCTATACCTAGATCCCTGAGGTAACAAGAACAAAAATAAATAAATAAAAAGGCCTGGAGACCATCTCTGATCATGAATGTTACACTGCAACTCCATTTTCAGATAAACAGGAGGCCATATCCCACTATCACCTGATAGAAATAATTCGGCCAAAGGAGGTAACACCTTTTCCACTATTGGCTACAGTTCACTAATTTCATAAACAAAAGGTAAGAAATAGATTGAAGTATATTACAAAGGAGGTGAGGAGTAAAACAATCACCAAACTGTGCAAGTAACAAGATGCCATAGGTCACATGACTCAAAACAAGATGGCTGCCAATGTTCAGTCATTTTCAGTGACCACATGCTTCTGATATACATTTAATGGATAAATGCATCAAAAGGTACAGTAATGCTGAGGCCACAGACATCCACTGATGCTTGCCAAGCACAGATGGCAGGCAAGGAAGAGTTACACCAAGGCCCAGAAACAACTCTGGGTGCTCCTAAATACCTGCTGATGGTGGCCCATGCCCAGATGACAGTGTAGAGTGCCAAGGTACTGTAGCAGCATCATGGTACACTGCAGAGAACATGGCTGCCAGGGGGTTCCACTATCAGAACATGCCCATCTGAGCACATCCTTCATTAGGGCACCAAGATTTTTATTTTGGCACCCTGGGATATATGCTGGGGGCCATGCACCTTACACCCCCATGTAGGGGGCTGCACCCCTAACTATATATTCTAATTCCGGAGGGGAAGAACTCAGGGGAGGGATGGGCACACTCAGACTAGCGTACAGATAGCCAGAAGGGCAGCCAGGGATGCTGAGAGGGCACAGCATTCTTCTAGTGGATCCCAGGTATTAATGAGAGCAGAGGAGACACTGAGGGATCCTTAGTGCTCATTAAGCTAATATGGGCAAACACACAGTATTGTGCAAGGACAAAGGAACACACATTTGGACAAACTTTGGTATTCTGTCGACCCAAACCCCTGCAGCCTCCCACAACAGCCCTAGAACTCTGTATAACTATGTACTCTGTGTAACTAAGTCTGTATTTGTATATACTATCTATTTCCTGATGAGGAGCTTTTGTAAATGAGTCCCTGACTCAAAGGTTTGCAATTCCAATTTCTAGTAAATAAATAAAAAAAAAAAAGTGCATATCAAAATACAGCATGCACCAACTTTTATAATAAGGAAAGCACAGCTCTCAGAGGTATATACACATTAGTACCATTTTAATTTGATGCCAAGTTAAAAAGCACACCTTGATGCATTTTGGAGTGTATCCTTTTTCAACTTGGCACCTAAATAAAAGGGCACTAATTTGTATGTACCTCTAAGATTTGCATTTTTCCTTTTATAAAAGGTGGTGAGTGCTGGAATTTTCATATGCAATTACTCTGACTATCTTTAGCACCCTGTCCTTTTGCAAGCTCTTTTACTGATTCTCAGCTATAGAACAAATCATCTATTAAATTGTTTTTTCTTCAGTTCTTTTCCTGGCTGCCTGCTCTTTCAGAAGTTTCCCCACTGGTAGAAAAAGGCAGCTTAGAAGTGTGCTGGGATTTCTGTATTAAAAAATGAAAATTCTAGTAATCTTAAAGTACATTAAAGTGTATAGTATGTGTACTCAGATCATGTCCTGTATGGATGTGTTGTGCTTTAATCTGATTGAGAATGTATTTGCTTTTATCTTTTATCCAAAAAATAGGCATACTGTAGGAAGGGTATGCATCACACTTGTCTCATGTGGCCATCAGTAAAATAAGCAAGTCAGTCAAAAAGAGATTGCCTTGTTGAAGAAAATATTAACATCCCCACTGCAAATGTTGTGTGGAAAACACTGGCAGCTGGGAAAAATGTATCACAGGTTATGTGCGTAAACAAGATGGTTATATTATGCTGACTGTATGCTTATATTTGTTAATGGGAGATATCAAGGCCATTGAGATGAAGCTCATTTCCATTTGTGTAACATTAGACAAGCAAAATTATAACATATTGCAATACATTGCATTACGTAATTTCACCAAACTAACAGTAAGTTTTGTAGTGAGAGTTGTACTCAGAAACCACAGTTAAATCTCCCTTTGTTTCTTTCTTTGCTTTTTTCTTCCTCTTGTCTCTCTTCATTTCCTTCCCATTTCACTGGAGCTGTGAATTGCCTCTTTCACTGGCACAAGATTCTTGAAGACTTAGTACTTCAATCATTTTAATTCTTGCTGCATGCTATCAGCACTTTTGTTTTAAGCAATACTGTATATTACCCTGAAGGTTTTGTGTTGGGGAGTGGTAAAAGGCAAGTTGGAGATCGTCTGAGATGTCTGCTCGCTGAGAGAAGTGAGGACACCTGGGGAGTCATTTTAGGGCTTACTACATTGGACGAATCATTTTGTTCCTTGCAGAAACACCCAATAGAAAGCAGGCCATGAAACAGTAAAACGCTGTCATTTCAAAAGCAAACAGTTTAATTAATGAAAAGTTCCTCATATAGATTGAGACTCAGTTAACTTCATCAGGCTCAGATTTACTTAGCAGCATTTTCAAATGGCTGCACCTGGGTTTCAGACATGGGCATGTGACATCTGCCAAGATAGTTAAATCTCCTAAAGGTGCACCTGTTTCCTTAAGGAATTTATTATAATGTATTCAGTTGTTCTTAATTTAACAGTGTGCTCTTATGTGATTTAACACACTGTATAAGTATTAGTTTGTACTGCCTTAGGACACACCTCCTTATGAAGGGGCGGCATAACCCCGAAGCACAGATGCTAGTGCATCACAAGTGTGTGAGCTGAAAATGTTGTGCTTTTGTTCAGTATAATTTTCATTATAGAAACATAGTAACATAGAATTTGACAGCAGATAAGGACTGCTTGGCCCATCTAGTCTGCCCATTTTCCTACCTAACAGATAAGCTGCAGATCCTAGTTAACCAACAGCTTACTTCCTCCTACCCTCCACTAGGACTGCCTTATGACTGTCCCATGCATTCTTGAATTCCTCCACTGTTCTTGACTCCACGACCTCCTCAAAGAGGCTGTTCCATGCATCCACAACCTTCTCTGTGAAAAAATACTTCCTCACATTACCTCTGAGCCGCCCCCCTATCTTCAAATTGTGCCCTTGTTCTTCCACATCTCTTTTCTGGAAGATGCTACCCTCTTGGACTTTGTTGATTCCCTTGAGGTACTTGAAAGTTTCTATCATGTCCCCCCTCTCCCATCTTTCCTCAAGGGTATACATATTAAGCTCCTTTAGTCTTTCTTCACATGTCTTCTGGTGCAGACCCTGCACCATTTTGGTTGCCCTCCTCTGGACAGCTTCCACTCTGTCTATGTCTTTGCGGAGATGGGGTCTCCAGAACTGCACACAGTACTCCAGATGGGGTCTCACCATCTGTCTGTACAGAGGGATAACATCTTCCTGTTTTCTACTATTGATGCCTCTTCTAGGATCCTCCCAGCCTTTCTTACTGCCTTCTCACATTGCTTGCCCAACTTTAGGTCATCTGATATAATTACCCCCCAGGTCCCTTTCTATTTTTACTGTTGTCAGTATCTCACCCCCCATTGTGTATGCTTCCCCGGGGTTTTTATTTCCCATGTGCATTACCTTGCACTTCTTTGCATTGAATCTGAGCTGCCATACATTTGACCATTCCTCCAACCTTGCCAAGTCCCTTCTCATCCTTTCCACTCCATCTTATGTATCAACCCTGTTGCAGATCTTTGTGTCATCTGCAAAGAGACATACTTTTCCTTCCAGTTCCTCTGCAATGTCACTTATGAAGACATTAAAAAGGACCAGTCCCAGTACTGAACCCTGCGGTACCCCACAAGTAACCCTCCTTTCTTCACTGTGTACTCCATTTACTACTACCCTTTGCGTCCTGTTGTCTAGCCAATTTTTTATCCAGGTTACCACCTTGGGACCCACTCCAAGGCTGGCTATCTTGTGTATTAATCTTTTGTCATGTCCACAGCCCCTCCCTGGTCTACTACGTTGGTCACCCAGTCAAATAAATCTATTAGATTCATCTGACACTACCTTCCCATCATGAATCCATGCTGCCTTGAGTCCTGTGCCCCACTGGCCTCTAGGTACTCAACACTTCTTTCCTTCAGAAGTGATTCCATCATTTTCCCTGCCACTGAGGTCAAACTAATTGGTCTGTAGTTTCCTGCCTCTGTCCTGCTCCTACTTTTGTGAAGAGGAATCACATCTGCCCTCCTCCAGTCCTTGGGTACCACCCCATCCTCATATGATTTGTTAAAGAGAGCGGTGTCACTAGTTCTACCCTTAGTTCTTTTAGAATTCTTGGGTGAATCCCATCAGGCCCCATTGCTTTGTCCACCTTCAATTTTATTAGTTCTTTCAGAACCCTTTCTTCTGAAAATGGACTAGTATCAACCCCCATCTTCAGAGTGTTTCTCTTGCTTGGTTTAGGTAACTCTCCCTCCTCTTCCTTTGTGAATACTGAGCAGAAATATTCGTTCAGTATCCCTGCTTTTTCACTGTCACCCTCTGCCCACATTCCCTCCCCTTTATTAAGCTTCAGTATCCCTCCTTTGGTCTTTCTTGACTCCCTAATGTACCTATAAAAGGTTGTATCCCCCTTCTTAACAGAATTGGCTATCCTTTCCTCGGTTTGGGCCTTTGCTATTCTGACTGCCTTCCCAACCTCTTTCTGCTTTAACTGATAAAGTTCTCTGTCCTGCTCCTTCTGTGTTTCCTTATATTTCCTGAATACTGTCCTTTTCTCCTTAACCTTCCCTGCCACCTCTTTTGAGAACCATAGCGTTTTTTTCCCTTCGTTGTGTTTTATTGATTTGCTTTACACAAAGGCTTGTTGCCTCCGTGATGGCTGTTTTGATCACTCCCCGTTGTTTCTCCACCCCTCCTTCTTGCCTGTTTGCTAGTGCTTTTCTGAGGCACTCTCATTTTCCCAAAGTCAGCCCTCCTAAAGTCCAGTACTCTTGCTTTTGTATGGCTTGATTGTATGGCTGTGTTTTTCATGAACCACACTGTTTGGTGGTCGCTTTTTCCCAGATGGCTACCCACTTCTAAATCTGAGATTCTTTCTCCATCCCCATTTGAGAGTACCAGGTCTAAGATTGCTCCCTCCCGAGTGGGTTCCAATACTAGCTGTCTGAGGCATGCCCCCTGTAGGGCATCAAGAATGACCTTGCTCTTGGATGTGCCTGCAGCAAAGGTGCTCCAGTTAACATCTGGCTGATTCAGGTCCCCCATCAATAATATCTCCCCTTTTTCTGCCATTCTAAGAAAGCCTCCTATCATTTCCTTGTCCATTCCCTCCCCTTGAGATGGGGGTCTGTATACAACCCCCATGCAGATTGTGATGCCATTTCCTGTCTCCAGGGTGACCCAAAGTGCCTCGTCTGCTCCCTGTTTACTCTTTAGTTCTGTTGCTTTTGATCCCTTCCTTTACATAGAGAGCTACTCCTCCTCCTCTTTTACCCTCCCTGTCCCTCCTGTAGATTGTGTATCCTGGTATGTTGACATCCCAGTCATGGTTCTCTGTGTACCATGTTTCTGTGACTGCCACAATATCCAGGCAACCCTCTTCCATCAAGGCCACTAGTTCAGGGAGCTTGTTACACAGACTATGGGCACTGGTACTCATCACCCTCCACTTTTTGATAGCCTTACCCCTCTTAGCCCCATTTCTGTCCTTACTGGCTTTGCCTTTTTTTACATTTAAATCTGTTCTGGTCCCTAATAACTTCTGTACCTTGGTGTTTACCTCACTAATCACCATGTTTTGTGGGGGATACTGGGACTTCCCTTCTTCTTTTCAGTGCCTCCCCCCTTGGCTAGTTTAAATCCTTGCCAATGAAGCATTTAAACCTCTCACCTAGGATCCTGGTTCCCGCCCTGGACAGATGCAGACCATCGCACCAGTATAGGTCCGCGTCCCTCCAGGTGGCTCCCCAGTCCCCAATGAAGCCAAAACCCTGAGCTCCACACCAGTTTTTCAACCACTCATTGAATTCCCTGGTGAGGAGTGCCCTAGCATCTCCCTTGCCATAGACAGGCAGCACCTCCGAGAAGGTTACCATATGCGCTACTTGTCTAAGGCCCCTTCCAACTCTACAAACTCCTCTTGCACTGCTCTGATCCCATTCCTAGCCAGGTCATTTGTCCCTAGGTGGACAATGACATCCAGCTCCCTCCCTTGTGCAGCTCCTCCCACAATCCTGAGGATTCGCTTCCTGTCCCTCCAAGCCTTGGTGCCAGGAAGGCACCTTACCTTCCTCTCCCATTTCTACCCCCTAATGATTGAGTCCCCCACCAGGAGTTGTTTCCTTCCCCTGTGGGGTCCCATGCCACCCTCCTGTGGGTCTCCTTTGTGAAGGTTCCCAGCATCCTCCTTGGTCTCCATTGCAGGTGCCTCCATAGAGGAACCACTATCCACCAGAAGAGTGAATTAATTGTGAGAGGTACAGCTGGAGGATGCAACTCTGTTCCACCACCTCTCCTCCCTGAGCCCACCCTGGTCCAGCCTCTCTCTTTCTTGGCAACATCTGAGGTAGTGGCATTGGCCCTGGTGGTCCCTGGGTGGGGAGGAGGTTTCACTGAATCTCAGCCAGGTCAGCCTGGAGACGGGCAACCTCCTCTCAGACCAGAGAGGTGCCTGCAAATAGGACAGCATCGCAGCCTCCAGATTATCTCCCGGAACACTGCCGTCCCACAGCCATTGCACTGCACCACTCCTATCATGTCTTATTTTGTGTCCCCTCTACTGTTTCTCTGGACGCTTACTCTCTCCTCTCCTTACAACTCTCACCCTTCCTGTTCTGGGACAGCAACTTCCTATCTTCTTCAGTAGCCTCCTTCTTCCTTGCTCAATATGTTGTAAATACCTTTTTACCAAAAATTACTTTAATAAACTCTCAATGAATTTTATTTGCAAGTTTGGAGTGCTAAATTCTTTTTACCCCAAGGTGCTCCAACTTCTCGACACTATTACATCTTGTACTACGAAAATGGTCCACATTCAGAATACTGATACGTGTACCTTTTTTTTTTTTGCTGGAAATCATGCAAACTGTCACAGATGCATTGGGATATTTGAAAATAATGAACACATTTGCTGGGATGCAGCACCTGTCCATGATATGAGCCCCAGTGTTGCATCCTTACTTTTGAAAATCCTTGCCACTGAGTCTGACCCAGGGCTCAGCTGATACATAGACAAACAAAAAAATGGTGCACTCTCAAGGGCAAATACAACTTCAGTCAGCTTGTAATTTCAGTTTTTCATATATTCCACATTTTATTGCCCGGACAAACCCAACTATTTTCCAGTGCTTCAATCCTGCTGATAAACAATGTTTGGTTAGGATGTTGTTGTTTCATTGTTTAACTTACTGAATTATTACCACAAGTTTACATCATATGCCTTAAGCTCTGTGTTGTTATGATAATTGTAAACCTATGCCTGTGGTTTAATGTGTGGAGCAAAAACATCACTCACCCATCAGGACTTAAAAAGCCACTCCTCTTGGACTGTGCCAGGATTCATTTCTTCATTTGAAGATGAAGGTTTCACCCTTATTCACTCCTATCCCAGTCCTCACTCCTCTCAGCTTGCTTCATTTTGCAGCACCTTCGACCACCCGCTCAGTGGGATCTATGAACGAAGGGGCAGAGGTACACGGAATCCAAGAGTATCCCGCCCACATAGCTGCATGGACAGGTGCACACCAGTGGTATTCATGACTGCTGGCCACCTGTCTGCTCCCCACCCACCCCAGTGCACAGGACTCTGCGGGGCAGCCAGGGGAGGGGTCATGGGTCTGGTCGGGCACCCAATCGGATGCCCAGACTGGGACCAGCACTGGATCCCTTGCATTGCGTGGAGTGCATTGGCAGTGTGCCCTGTGGAAATTTGATGGCCGGCAGCAGTAGCAGGTGATGGATAACAATGCTGCCGGCCCCCCATTGGCACCAATTGGTTGCGGTGTGATGGGTGGGTTGCATGCCTGCAGGCAGAGGGGGGGCCAGGGTGACCATACTGCTGGTGGGGGTTTCTTGTGGTGCAGGTGGGGGGATTGTTGCAGCCCTGTGTCAGTGCCCATGCCTGTGCCCCTGTGAGGGGTAGGTGTGATGTGGGGATGGAGGGGTTGCCAAATGCACCGCTGTGTGTTGGGGCAGGTAGGTGACCTCTGGCATCCGGGTTCTGTGACTCTGGGAGGTAATTGGGCTGTTTGTCCTGTCCAGCAGGGTATGCACAGAGTGCATCAAGGGTATACCGCATGGTCCTCTCTGGCATACCATGCACCCCCTATGCTCCCCCATGGCCAGCACTACATGCCACAGTGCATGGTGTGTTTGCCAGCCCTCCCCTTGCCCACCCTCAGCATGTTGCTCCTCGTGCAGCCGGGGTAAGGGTGCGTATGTGCTGCATAACCCCATCTGTGCATCCTGTGTGGGGGGGTGTAGGGTGCCGTGTGGCTGCACTCCAGATGTGTGCATATAGTCACTCCACAGCATTGGCAAATAGAGCCCACTGTCTTTTGTGCTTCCTTCCTCTGTCCATTTTTCTCCCCGCTCCTTCCCTTTGTTTACAGTCTGTCCTGTTTGGCATCCTGCAGCATTTCCCCCCCCCCAGCTTCATCACCATTTCTCTGTCATTCATCTCCAAGCTCTCCTAGCTGAGTTCCCTCTTGCTTGTCCGGCTTCCTGCCAGTTCAGTGTCTGTGGCACTTACCCCTGCCATTTGCTGCTTCTTCCACCAGTCACCACTGCTCCTCCATTCTGCGTCCTCCTTGACAGCTGCTTCCTGACCCCACCCCTGCCCGGGGCTCTTGCTTCCAATCCCTTGCCACCTTTCTAGTTGCCCATGTCTGCCCTCCCTTTTGCCGTTACTTCTGCTGCTTGCCTTCAGGCTTTTGACCTCACCGGTCACCGATTCCTTCAGCCCTGTCACCCAGTCTTCCTGGCATTTTGGTGCTTGCCATATCAACCATACCTCTCAACCCTTCATCACTAGCATGTGTGATAGTCTTTGTACCAAATGGGCATCTTGTGTGACACATCATCAGGACTGACACTGCTAGCCCAAAACACAGTCTCAGTCTGTGCACCTCTGTCAGTCACGTTTTCTGATATTCAGAGTATCTTAGCTTATTATGATTTTCTTCATCTTCTTTCCATACCACTGTCTGTGTCAGCCCCTGCCCCCCCCCTTCCCCTTAGGTTGTGGAGGCGATCCTATATGGACCTTTCCTCATTTATTCCCCCATTTCCTCATTCCTCAGTTCACTCTTCCGCTCTCTGTCATTCACCTCCATCCTTCATCAGAGTGCCTTCATTATTTCATCCTCCAATTTCTTCCTTTTCCATCCTTCCTTTCCTCTAACCCCTTAAGACTGAATTGCCCATGGCTTCCTGCCTTAGTGTGTTTCTCCTCTAGATACCATTTGCACTGTTTGCTGCATGTTATTCTTGGGGTCATTTATTTTGCTCAGCTCACCTCCTCCCTTTTTTTTTCTCCACTTTTCTTTTGGGGATGTTCCCTATCCCACCACCACCATACCTATTCATCTCTTTCTCTTCCCCATATCTTATATTTCAGACCACTTGCCTTGTCTATCCCTCGACTTCATGTCAACCTCCATTCATTATTGAACCTTATCCCTCCTACATTCTACCTGCCATCATACCTAGTGCTTACTCACACCAGACTTCATGGCTTTCCCTCCATCATCATACATTGTTCATTTCATAGCTCACCTTCTCCGTACCAGCCTTTAAGGCTTCACTCCATTATCATACATTGTCCACTTCATTCCTCACCTTATACTGTTCAGGCCTTCAAGGCTTCTCTCCATCAATGTACATAATCCATTTCATATTTTTACCTTAGCCATACCAGCATTCTAGCCTTCATTTCATAATCGCACATCATCCATTTAATTCCCCAGCTTGATCCGTTCAGGCCTTCAAGGCTTCCCTCATCGTACATTGTCCATTTCATATTTCACCTTAACCGTACCATCCTTCCAGGCTTCATTTCATCATCATGCATCATTCATCTCATTCCTTGGCTTCCACTGTTCAGGCCTTTAAGTCTTTCATTCCACCATCATTTGTCATTCATTCATTCTCGACCATTCTGTCCTCCAGCATCGACTTCTAGTCTCATCATAGGCTGTTGGCTATAACCGGTGTCCTCTTCTCTCTCTCCCCTTCGCATCTTTTGTTCCCATTGACAGTCCTTGATGACCTCCTAAGCTTCCCTCTGTTAGCAAATTTCAAATATTCATCTCGATGCTCCACTCATTCCTTTCTAACTTCATAGCTAGACATTGCTCACAACCCTCATCAGCATTCCTGTTAGAAGGACAGGGCAAGAGCTTCATCCAATTTGGAATCTTTTCCTCTTCCCTTGATATTGACTCTAAATTGCAGTAGCTGAGTCATCGCTAACCAAAACATCTTTCAGCCTGGAGGGACGGTGACCTAAGCCTTACATCCCCAGAGGTTTCTTCCTCAAAGGGGGTTTTTATTCTCCTCCATGCCGATGGTCATAATATTAGACAGGGTTAGTGCTTTCATAGGTTCTGTAGTTAGGTTACACTGTTAGATGGAATCAGTTGGTGACCCCAGCTGTTCCTTCTCTACTTAGGAAGTCTGCCTTTCGGCATCTTGTCAGATTTCCTTTCATTCCATATCCTCATCATATAACATTCTTCTCCTGTTCTTCCCATCTAGGTCTATCACTGTAATTTCTGGTCTCAATATATTCTGAATTCTTGCCTCTTTGATGTTCAACACCCATTTGGGTATTATTTTTGGGCTTCTTCCTAAGCTACCTTTAGCAAAGGGAATCATTCCTGTGGCACCTATAGGGGTGGAACCCTCCTCTAGTGTTCTTCACCATCGTACCCTTATACGGTGGTATATCCCATGGATGCAGAGGTGAACAGCCACAATGTAGCCAAGTCACATAAGCATACTTCTTATCAAGTTGTGTAAGCACATTGAATTGTAAGGCTATTCCTGTGGTTCAGTAGGTGGAGCAACAATGTCACTCTCCCATCAGGCCTTAAAAGGCCATTCCTCCTGGACTGTTCCAAGGATTTGTTTCTTCATTGCCCCACCATCCTCACCTCCTCCTCCAGCTGCATGTCTCTCTTTCCCTGGGCTTCTTCCTAAGCTACCTTTAGCCATGGGAATCATTCCCATGGCATGTATATGTGTGGAACCCTCTTCTAGGGTTCCTCGCTGTAGGACCCCTATAGGGTGGCATAGCCCATGGATAGAGAGTGGAACAGCCACAATGTAGCCAAGTCACACAAGCATGCAGCTTATCAAGTTGTGTAAGCACACTGAAACTGGAAAGGGATTGTCTGAATACTATCACAGGAACCACTGACAAAGACCCAAGGATGGGGCAGAATACTAGATTAGTGGCGGATGTTTTCCACCTAAGCAGCTACCAACCAGCTGTGTACTCCTTGGCTGATGTTTTTTGTACATGTATTTTGGACAAAGAATAAATGAACAAATGGGAGTTAAACTAAGAACCTGGCTCCAGTGTGATTTTAATCTGAATAATCAAACTATGTTCAAACAGTAGGTGAGTGCTGTCTGTTTCTCTGCCTTAAATAAAACAGGAACATCAACACCAAAACATGACTTGTCCCCTGAATCCCCCCAAGGAATGATGGACGCCACACCATTTTTACTTGCTTGCTCGCTGGCACATTTATTCATGGCACAAACACTATATTTATAACTCATATACTTTGAATTCACAATTCAAATTTTAAATCCAAATTTTATTTCCAATTTTCTGGTTCCAGACTCTGTCCTTCTTCTAGTCGTTTCTTCCATCTTGCTTTCAGGGCCCAGACACTGTGAATCTGGCCCTCTCTTCTACACCAGAACCAGGCCAGTTCCCCTTACCTGGGCTTTCGCCCACTAAACCCAGACACTTCTGAATCTGGTGCCTGAACCTCTCCCCTTTCCCACTTTTACCACCACATCTGGGTTCTTTGTCCCCAACCCGTGTATCCTCCCCCCTCCCCCATTCCTCCCCCCGCTCCATCTTTTTATGTTTGCTTGCACGCATGTGCATGAAACATAGTGCCATCATCTGAGTTTTCGGAGGTGTGGCAGCCCTCTTTCAATTCAGTCAGTATGTTTGCAGGCACGGCTACAGTTCTCCAATGCCTGCTGGAGCTGTCTATGACAGCAGTCCAAAATGCAGTGGAGTACAGTTGAAAGGGGGAGCTACACTTCAGTGAGCAGTGATAAGATATTGCCTGCTCATGCATGCTCCCTCTACACACACACTCGCATGCATACTGCATGCTTGCCCCCCCATACATACACTGTATAGCCGATGGGGGTGCCCAATCCCCCATCGGCCATGATGTGCCCCCCCAAAACAGAGTTCCATATGCCACGCTGGGTGCCCACCCCAGAGTGGCTACACATCTTATAGCTGATGAGGGTGCCCAATCCCCCGTCGGCTCCACTGCCCCCCCAAGAGTACAGGGTGCAACACTGGGAGCCCACCCAGCATAGCAACAGATGCTATCACCGATGGGGGTGCCCAATCCCCTGTCGGCTCCATGCCCCCCAACCAGCTGTCTTTGTGCCACACTGGGAGCCCACCCCATCATGGCAAACATCCCGCGTCGTCGTCATTTAAAAAAAAAAAAAAACTGAAACTCAAAAACGGTCCCTCGCTGTCTCGGGCCCCACCCACACCCACTCACTGCGCACCCTGCCTTCCCACATCCCCCCACCCCATACTTACCTCTGGACTCCGGCGTGACGATCTTTGGTGGACCGGGAACACGTCTGCACTCTTCAAAGCCGACTGCGAACTGAGGAAATGCCGGTAGGCTGTATAATGGGATAGATAGGGTTTTTTCAACTTTGCTGCATCTCTTAGGCATTTTTTGGAATTTTTGCACCAAATTTTCAACATGGGGTTTTGGGACCCTTCTCATGATGCTCTCACTGTCATGGCGTAATCGGGCCCGAGGTGATTTCGATCACTGCTAGAAATCACCTTTGTGACAGAGTAATGAAACGACACTGCCACTGTTCATAAGGTGGGCTCTCAAAAAGCCTATGTTGAAAATTTGGTGAGAAATTCAAATGACTGTTTTACAAGCGCAGGTTACGTAGTTCCTTCAAGACGCTATAGGTTTTAATTTTCAATATTTTCACTCCAGATTTTTAACATTGCCATTTTACCACATCTCCTTATGAGCAGTACAGCTGTCATTTTCACATCTACGCCCAAAAATGTGTTTCACCATGTAGCTCACAATGGCACAGTCGGTGTCTTGAAAACAATGTATGGGACACATTAAGAAAATCACAGTGTCACTGTTCATGAGCAGAGGTCTTAAAATGGCTATGTTAAAAAAAATTGTTGAAAAAAGTCCATAAAATGACTGTGTTACGAGTGAGCATTGTGCAGTTTCCATGCACCCTTGTAAGTTCATGACTTTGTAATATTTTCAGTCCGAATTTTCACCAGTGGCATTTTTCCAAACTTCCTTATGAACAGTATAGCTGTCATTTTTCACAACATGGCCAAAATGTTTTTTCACACTTTCAGTGCAGAGATGCGTGGTCGCTGTGGGAAATCATTGATCGGGACAGATAAAGAAAATCACAGTGACACTGTTCATGATCGGAGGTCCCAAAATGCCTGTGTTGACAATCTTCTTTAAAAAATTCCCAAACTAATTACATTACAGGTGTGCGTTGCACAGTTTCTATGCACACTTGTGACTTCACCAGTTTTTTTAGTATTTTTACTGCAGATTTGCAACATTGCCATTTTTTACACCTCCCCATGAACAGTACAGCTGTCATTTTTCACATCCTGTTCGGAATGTGTTTTTGCACCTGTGAGGCTAAATGCTGTAGTCGCTGTGCATAAGCAGCTTTTGGCTAACAAACTGATATTGTCACTGTTCATGAGGTGGGGGTCACAAATAAACCATGTTGAAAATTAGGAGTGAAAATACCAACAAATGCCTGAGGTGTTAGGGTTTCCAACCATAACACCCCACCCTGTAGAGAATGACAGGCATCAGGGGTGTGACTTGGGATTCTTGCCTGTAATGCTCATACCATTCCACACCCTGCAGCCAGGGAGAAGCATCGAGGTATGCCTTGGACTCTTCGGCCCAAAGTTCACCCAATTCTTCTATACCGCACCCATCTCACCGTATTTCCTGATGGAATGGGGTGCGCATAAGGGCCAAAGACCCCAAGGCACACTGTGACACTTGTCAGTGTCTGCAGGGTAGGGTGTGGTGAAATGGCATGGCCATTATGCCTGATGACCCAAAGGCACACACCAATGCCTGGCACTCTCTGCAGGGTGGTGGTGGGGTTGGTTTCAGTTCAATACTTCACTGCCATTCCTATTATGCAGCTCTGTAACTTCTAAGCTACCAATGCCAATGCCAGCAAGCAAACAGTTGGCATTGACAAATGCTTGTTCTTTCTTCTCCCCTCTGGGCATACCTGCCCCTCCACACCAGGGGACTTTGCCCTAGCCCCCAGCCCACTGCTGTCTCTTCGCAGCCATAGACACCACCTGGCCCTATGACTAGGGCCCCTAGGGCACTCAACCTGCCCTCCATAATCTTTCTTTGTGCCTCAACCAGCCCCCCACCACCTTCCTTAATAAGGGTGGGAGGGTGGAAACATTTCCCAGCAAAAAGAAGATGTCCTGCCTGAGACCTGGCCTAATATACCCCTAACAGGCCCCTGGTCAGGACCCCCTTTGGGCTCCACCCCTCAACCAATCTCTGAGGCACTGGCTTGACCTTGTCATTTTACCCTTTCCTGCCTGATGATGTCACCCACCAGGTCCCACCCCCTCGAATCCCCTTCCCTCTCCCCCCTCACCCCCTTCCCTGTCCTATTCACATCTTCTTGGTGGAGGATCGCTGGACAACCTGGCTTGCCTTTTATTGGCAATACCCATTGTCCCCTGGATCCCCGCAGGGAATGATGATCACCACACCATTTTTACTTGTTGGTTGCTTGTTGGCAACTTTATTCATGGAACAAAGACTATATTTACAACTCATATACTGTGAAATCACAATTCAAACTTTAAATCCAAATTTTATTTCCAATTTTCTGGTTCTGGCCTCTGTCCTTCTTCTGGTCATTTCTTCCATCTTGCTTTCAGGGCCCAGACACTGTGAATCAGGCCCCCTCTTCCACACCAGAACCAGGCTGATTTCCCTTACCCAGACTTTGCCCTCCAAACCCAGACACTTCTGAATCCAGCTCCTGGACCTCTCCCCCTTCCCGCTTTTACCACCACATCTGGGTTCTTTGTCCCCAACACGTGTATCCTACCCCCATCCCCTCTTTCCTCCCCACCCCCTTTTTCTTTCTTCCACTGCACCTCCTCCAGCTAGTGACAGATGGAGGGGCTCCCCCCTTGTGGGCCAGTATCTAAGTCCCTTTTTGGATATCTGGGTCACTAGCTCCCCAATAGGCCATAGGAACAGACACATCCCAAACTCCAACAGGTGGACGCCATCTGACCTGTACACTGCAGGCTGGTCATAAGAGATGTCCCTGTGCTGCAGATGCACTCTCCCATCTCTATTATCCCCTTGGCCACCCTCCTGTTTAAACGCTTCTTAACTTTTTTGATCAGCAAGTCATCCCTCACCCCCTTCCTCTATACCCTCTGAGAAGTGATTTCGGACCAGCCGATTATCACCCTCAGCCACCACCCTCTTAACTTTTCTAGGTCTTCCATAATGTCCTGCCCTAACGTCCCCATGGCAGGCTCCCTAGATTGTTGCCCCCTGATGTGTGTAATGATGCAATCTGGGGTGCCCCCCTGCAATTTCAACTCCTCCATCAAAGGCATGAACTGCACCCATTTCATCCCTCTGATGTCTTTCCATAGCATCTTGGTGTGCTTTTTGTTGTATCTCAGCTCTGCTCCTCTGGAGGTGGCAACCACAAACTGTTCAGCCCAATACATGAAACAATGCCTCACTATCCAGATCTTTCTCTTGGAATCTGCTATGGAAACAAAATAAACAGTGTGAGTAGTTGCTGTTATTTTCCCACATACCTCTTGTAGCAGCTGGACCTCCAGCACCCCACCTTTTGCATGTCCACCACTGTAGCCCCATTTTCTTCTACCTCCGTGGCTAACCCAATCTGAAATGAATTTGGGGAAAACTTGCTGGGGTCCTCTCCCAGGAATGCTAACGTCTTCTTCAGGACTGTCCCTACCTGAAACTCAGTGACCGGGGAACAATTCCCATGCTGGAACATCACCCCCCCCCGGCCCTCCTCCGAAACATCCTATATTCCTTTAATGCACCCATGGCGCAGCTGGCCAACTGGGATCTTACCAGTGACACCTGGGTCCCCCTTCCCTCTTGATCTGTTTTAGACCTGGCCAAGGTGATGACTACCTTGTCCTGTCCCCACTGGACCTCCTCATGCTGTAACACCTGCCCGGCAGGTGCCTTTTTCCGGGCCACCACCTCCCACACTCAGAATGCACTTGCTGCCATAACTGCAAACATGGCCCAGAACAGCACCCCTTCATGTGCTGATGTGCATGCTTTCTGGGTGGCCCCTAAGACCCTTACCAGCAACTCTCCCATGTATTAGTTGTGTCCCATACACCTGGCCAGTTGGCCCACCGCTAACCTGCACAGCGTAGCTTTTATTGTCCTGCTGGCCTCTACATCAGTTTAACAGATATTGGTGACCTTTAAATGTTCCTTTTTTTAATTTTTTATATTATTATAGACGTTATATTATTCCTGTGGGAGAGTCCTATGTTTCCAGAATGTATATTTGTATATAACATGAATAGGACATCTCTACCATTCTTTAGAACAAATGATGAAGTGAATATGAATTTCAAATATTCTTTTTTTTTATTAGATATAGTGCTTCACAATATATTCTTTTTTTTTTTTTTGTCTTCAGTTGTCTATTTTTTTAACAATGCTCCACTTTATATACAGTATGTGTTAATGCACTTTTTCAGGACTTAAATGTCCCTTCCTCAGAACACTCTTGGGGATATATTTTAAAATACAAAACAAAAATAATAAACACCATCATTATTTATAAACAAAAAGTTCCTTATTATACAATTTAATTAAATTCATATTGAATTAATTATTTTAATACAGGGGAATATACCTGTTATTTAAACAAGCTTAAATATACTACTTGTTATAGTGTGACCATTTTATGAAGAACTACATCAGGCCATTCTTTGTCCTGGCATACTCAACTGATGCCAGCCAAGTGCACCACCATCATGGCATGGGCCATCCCTTCATCCCAAATTTCTACCACAAACCTCTTTACCTGCTCTTCCAGGGCCGATTTGGCCCTGTCCCACCCATGTTTCCTTCTGAACTCTTGAAACCTTGCCCATCCTGCCTCGTATGCCTCAATGTGTTGGCTGCCCAGGCCCCCCAATACAACACCCTGGCCGTGGCCCTCCAGCTTTCCACAGCTGGTTGGGTATCCTGGTCCTGTGTGGCACTGCCTGAGGCATCAGTTCCCAAAACCTGTCGGGTTGTAAGTAGGAAATACTGTCAGCCACCTCGTTCTTCAAACCCTCAATGTGCCGCGTTTTGAAAGATATGTTCAACCATAGTCCTAACAGGGCCAGACGTCTGAGTAGCCACCCCACCATTTCTGTTTTCTCCCCTTGTCTATTAATGACTTCTAATACCCCTTTATTATTGCACCAAAATAAAATGCACTCACCCGGCATCCTATGCCCCCATACCTCCCGTTACACCCATATTGGGAAAGTCTCCAAGAGTGTGATATCCTTCAACCACACCTTTTTGCCCCATGATGCTGGCAAAGGCTCTGACATCCAATCCCTTTGAAAATATGCCCCCATTCCCAGGGCCCCTGAAGCGTCTGTGAATAGCTCCAGATCCACATTCCTTTCCCATTCCTCCTGCCAGAATGTCACCCCAATGTAACCTTCGAGAAACTCCTCCCATACCCGAGGGTCCTGGCGCACTCCTCTCAGCACATCCACCAAGTGGTATGGCAATCATGCCCTCCCTGTTGCCCTCCCCAACCTTCTTGTGAAGGCCCTGCCTGGGCTAATGGCCTTGCAGGCAAAATAAAGGTGCCCCAGCAGTTGCTGTATCTGTACCAGTGGCACCCTCTGCCTCCCCACCACCTGGCTGAGAAGGACCCTAAGGCATGCCACCTTGTTCCCAGGTAGCCAAAAACAGTCCTCTTCTGTGTCTACTTCTATGCCCAAAAATTCCGGCTAACGGGTGGGGCCTTCCATCTTGCCTTGTGCCAGTGGTATCCCCACCTGTCTGCATATTGCTTCGAAATCCCTTAGCATCCCTTATGCCTCAGCCTTGGATTCCCCTATGAGTAGGAAATCATCCAGGTAGTGTACCACTCTTTTGTGCCCATAACAGTCCCCGAACACCCATTGCATCCAAGTGATAAATGTTTTAAAAGTGGAACACACTACTGAGCACCCCATGGGCATGGCCTTGTCAAAATATGTGCCCCCTTGGAACTGAAAACCCAACTGGTCCCAGTCCTCGGGCCGGGCTGGTAACAACCAAAAGGCTGCCTCTGTGTCCGTCTTGACCAGCCATGCTCCTTCAACCACCCTGATCAAACCTAACGCCTGCTCCAGTGAGACATACAACACTACCCTAAGGTGGTCGGGTATGCCCTCGTTCACGGAGTCCTCAGGGTAGAATAAATGATGTATTAACCAGAATTCCCCTACCACCTTTTTGAGTGCAATCCCCAGTGGGGACACCCAGAAATGCTCACATGGTGACCCCCACCCAGTGGGCCCTCCACCCTGCCCATCCTTATTGCCTTCTCAGTCTTGGCCTCCACTATTTCCCCTTTCCCTTTTACTGACCCTAGATTTTTGGCCCACATCTGAGTTCTCTCACCTTTAAAACCCAAAGTGAAACCCCTTTGAAACCAACCCTGAGAAGTTCCGCTGCCTCTATGTTTGGGTAGTCCACAGTCCATTCCTCCACCACCGCCCGGGCAATGGGAGTGCTCACCGGCATGTAACCCCATTGCCCCTCTTTGAACTCTTCTCTAGTGCCATCCCCTGGGAGCATATTGCTGTCCTCACTGCCCGCCGCCCCGGCCCCTGCCCTGCCTACCCAGGCACCCCAAAAGGACTGATCGTGGTATTGCCCCCCTAGTTGCCCCCCTCTGTCTGCTCCTTGACGGAAGCTGTAGACTGGATGCAACCCCCCGCACTTGAAGCAGATGTGTCAAAACTTACAAGTGCCCCTTGAGCATGTGGCCTTGTTGTAGCACCAACAAGCCCAGACCTGTGCGGTGGCCGTGGCATTCTTTGCTTCTTCCCCGGGTCAGTTCACCTCCCCGGATAGCATCCTTACCCATAATTCCGAATGGGTGCAATCCCATCTCAAATCCCCTTTTGCCGCCATTCTCTTCCAGAATGCCTCATTGCACTTTAACCACCCATACACTTTTGCTTTATACATGTCCCTGATAATGGACATGTATGTCAACAGGGAAATGGTGAGCTCCGGCTCTTTCTCCAGCACCAGTGTGCTGTATATGATGAAACCCTCTTGCCAGTTATCAATGGTCTTCCCTTTGTATTTCACCTCCTCCATCTTGTGGCCCACCACTGCCAGGGCTAGCACCATTTCTGACTTCCCCACTAACTCCTTCTGCTCGTATTTTGTGGCAGTGTCCTCGTCCACTAGCACAAATATGTCCACATACACCTCCCTTCCAGATCTTTTCTTTTATAGACACCGGGACATGGTCTCTGACCGATCAGCCTGGGGACCCATCATACAATTTCTTCGTTGCACCATTGGCCCCCCTGCCTTTTCTGCCCCCACCCCTTTGCTTTTTAAAGCCTGCACGGCCCGTTCCATTTTATCCAACCCCGTGTCTCCCATATTTTTTTCAAGCTTTATTTTTATAGCGCCTTTCCAAACCAAGGAGCTGTACATAAAACCAAGTGCAACAATATACAAGATTAAAAGAACAATAAAACAAATTATCAAACAAATAAATTTTTAACTCAATTTTAAACCTATCAACGGTCAGGCATTCTGTCAACCGATGAGATAGAATTCCACAAGGTTAGGGCCGAGAAAGAAAAAGCTTGAGAACCAGATGTCTTCAGTCGTACCCTGGGAATCTCCAGCAATCCCTCATTGGTGGAACGGAGAGACTGGAGGGGGAAGTAGGGTACAAGGAGATCTTGCAGGTAGCTGGGTCCCTGATCATGTAGGGCTTTAAAAGTTAGCAAACCAACCTTAAAGGTAATCCACTACTGAACAGGCAGCCAGTGCAGTTCGTGGAACACAGGCGTAATATGATTGGTCCTAGAAGTAGCAGTCAGGAGCCTGGCTGCCACGTTCTGCACCAGCTGAAAGCATCAGATATCAACCCCTGGTAGCCCTAGGTAGAGGGAGTTGCAGTAATCAAGATAGGTGGTGACAAAGGCATGGACCAATGTTGGAAGATCATCTGGAAGAACCAGGTGTTTCACCCGGGCTATATTCTTAAAATGATAAAAAGATGATTTAATGACCGCTGAAACCTGAGGCTTTAGAGTCAAACCATCATTGAAAATAACACCCAGTTTTTGCCATGGTCTGAGGCAGTGAGTTGTATACTACCAAGCAACAAACCTGATGGTTGTCCAGCCCCCAATCCCACCCCTAGATGACCTGGGTCCACTACCAGCACTTCAGTCTTATCTGGATTCAGTCTCAACCAACTGGGGCTGGACAACCATCAGGTTTGTTGCTTCTCTGCTGGGACTAAAGTAGAAGAACTTTTGTATTTGGACCTTTAATTTAGGGTAAAAAAACTAACATACAAAACAAAACAAAAAAAAAGTGTGTGTTTGGGTTAACTGAACTGAATGGGTAACTGAAAAGTCATCTAGGTGTAAATCTCAGGTGACTGAAAGGACTTAACTGCTGTGAGGTTTAAATTACTTGTAGAAAGATCTGGTAAGTAGGGGGAGTGGCTTAGCTAGAAGGAAGCTACATTTAAAGACTGCCTTAGAAAGATTCTGTTAATAGCTTGGCAGAAGACACCAGGAGAAAGGACTGCTGTGTGACTGAACTTCTCTACTGGGACTATATTGCCCTCCTTCCCTTCCCTCCACTCTAAGCTAGTTCTATTTTTATAGGCACAGGATTTGACTGACAACAGGAACTTCCTGTTTAGGGGCAGGAAGTGAGTGATCACAGAACCACCAAGGACCCACCATCCTAGAAGGGCAAGAGTAGCTCTCCAGCTCCCTCCAGCTGCTGGAGGTCTGCCTCTGAACAAGTAAGTGGTCTACTGAGAAATATAGGATATTCTTGTCTCAGAACAGGACAATAAGGAGCTTAAAGGGCACACAGGCAGAAAGTAAGGAGAGAGAGAAAAAAAAACAGAGGAAAGAGTAAGGATTGCAAACAGTTAAGGGGCCAGAAATAAGACATGATTGGAGTGGTGCAGTGCAGTGGCTGTGAGCAGCAGCCTCCGGGAGATGTTCTGGAGGGTGCGGTGTTGTCCCATCTGCAGGCACTCTCTGGGCTGAGGAAGGAGGTTGCTCACCTCAGGCTGAGTTGGCCAGGATTTGTGGGACCTCCTCTTCCATCCAGGGACCACCAGTGCCACTGCCGTTGCCTCAGAGGTTGCCAAGAAAGAGGAGTGGTTGGACCACAGTGGGCTCAGGGAGGGTGAGGGTGGTGGAACAGAGGCACATCCCTCCAGTTGTACTCTCCACATCCTATGCCATTCTGGCAAAGTGTGTTCCTCTATGGAGGCACCCACAGTGGCGCACCAAGGAGGATGCTGGGAACATCCACAAAGGAGACCCACAGGAGGGTGGCAGGGACCTGCAGGGGAAGAAAACAACCCTGGTGGGGGACCCATTGTTAGGAAGGTAGAACTTGGCAAGGAAGTGGAGAGGGAGGTAAGGTGCCTGCCTGGTGCCATGGCTTGAGGACAGGGAGCGAATCTCAGGATTGCCGAGCAGCTGCACAGGTAGGAGCTGGATGTCATTGTCCACCTAGGGACAAATGATCTGGCTAAGAAAGGGATTAGAGAAGTGCAGGAAGAGTTTGTGGAATTGGGGAGGGCCTTAGTCAAGCAGCACGCACGGTAACCTTCTCGGAGGTGCTACCCATCTATGGCATAGGAGAGGCTAGGATGTTCCGTACTCATGGATTCAATCAGTGGTTGAAAAACTGGTGTGGAGCTCAGGGATTTGGCTTCATTGGGGACTGGGGGTCCACCTGGAGTGATGCAAGCCTATACTGGCATGATGGGCTGCATCTGTCCTGGAGGGAAACCAGGATCCTAGGTGATAGGTTTAAATGCTTCATTGGCAAGCTTTTAAACTAGCCAAGGGGGGAGGCACTGGAAAGGAGCAGGAAAATCCTAGCCCCCAAACAATCATGGTAGTAAGTGTGGCAAACACCAACATGGAGGTGTCGATAGGGAGAAGGGCAGGGGCAAATGGAGAAAGTGACAAAGGCAAGAAGGACAGGGATGGGGCAAAAGGGGGTAAGGCCATCAGGAAATGGAGGGTAAAGAGTACCAATGCCCGTAGTCTGGGCAACAAGCTCCTGAGCTGGTGGCCTTAATGGAAGAGGGATGCCTGGATATCGAGCAGTCGCAGAAACATGGTACACAGAGAACCATGACTGGATGTTAACATACCAGGGTACATAACTTACAGGAGAGACAGGCGGGAGAAGAGGGGAGGAGTAGCTCTCTATGTAAAGGAAGGGATAAAAGCAACTGAACAAAAGAGTAAACAGGGAGGAGAGGAGGCACTGTGGGTCACCTTGGAGACTGGAAAGGGCACCACAATCTGCACAGGGGTTGTGTACAGACCCCCATGTCAGGGGGAAGGAATGGACAAGGATATGATGTAAGGCATTCTTAGAATGGCAGAGAAAGGGGAGATACTGTTGATGGGAGACCTGAATATGCCAGATGTTAACTGGAGCACATTTGCTGCAGCCACATCCAAGAGCAGGGCCATTCTTGATGCCCTACAGGTGGTAGGCATTAGACAGCTAGTTTCGGAACCCACTCGTGAGGGAGCAATCTTAGACCTCGTGACTTCAAACGGGCAGTGAGAGGATCTCAGATCTAGAAGTGGGTTGCCATCTGGGGACAAGTGACCATCAAACAGTGTGGTTCACGTTAACTCAGCTACAGAGTCAAGCCACAAAAGTGAGGGTACTGGACTTTAGGAGGGCTGACTTTGGCAAGATGGGAGTGCTCAGAAAAGCACTAGCAAACAGGCTAGAAGGAGGTGTGGAGCAACAATGGGGATTTATCAAAACTGCCATCACAGAGGCAACAAGCCTTGTGTGAAGCAAATAAACAAATCAAACGAAAGAAAAGCCACTATGGTTCTCAAGAGAGGTGGCTGTGGAAAGTCAGGAAGAAAAAGATAGCATTCCAGAAGTATAAGGAAACACAGAAGGAGCAGGACAGAGAGCTGTACCAGTTAAGGCAGAAAGAAGCAGGGAGGGATGTCAGAATAGCAAAGGCCCAAACTGAGGAAAATATAGCCAACTCAGTTAAGAAGGGGGATAAAACCTTTTATAGGTACATCAGTGAGCATAGAAAGACAAAGGGAGGGATAGTGAGGCTGAATAGAATGAACGGTGGGTGGGCAGACGGGGACAGTGAAAAAGCAGGAATACTGAACGAATATTTCTGCTCAGTATTCACAAAAGAGGAGGGGGAAGTGCCTAATCCAATTAACAGAAGCACTCTTGATAGGGGGTCGATCCCAGTCCTTTCACAGAAGAAAGGGTTCTGCAAGAACTCCTAAAACTGAAGGTGGACAAAGCAATGGGTCCTGATGGAATTCATCCCAGAATTCTAAAAGAATTAAGGAAGGAACTAGTGAAACCACTGGCTACTCTTTTAATAAATCATGGGAGGATGGTGTGGTACCCGAGGACTGAAGGAAGGGATGTGATTCCCTTCACAAAGTGGGACCAAGACAGAGGCGGGAAACTACAGACCTGTCAGTCTGACCTCTGTGGTAGGAAAGTGATGGAGTCCACTGAAGGAAAGAATAGTTGAGTACCTAGAGGTCAGTGGAGCACAGGATCCAAGGCAGCATGGGTTCACAGTGGAAGGTCATGTCAGACGAATCTAATAGATTTCTTTGACTGGGTGACCAAAGTAGTAGACCAGGGAGGGGCTGTGGACATGGCCTACCTAGACTTTAGCAAGGCATTTGACACAGTCCCACACAAAAGATTATTAGTCAAATTAACCAGCCTGGGAGTGGGTCCCAGGGTGGTAGCCTGGGTAAAACATTGGCTGGACAACAGGACACAGAAGGTAATTGTAAATGGAGTCCACGCTGAAGAAAGGGCGGTTACCAGTGGGGTACCGCAGGGTTCAGTATTGGGTCCAGTCCTTTTTAATGTCTTCATCAGTGACATTGCAGAGGGACTGGAAGGAAAAGTATGCCTTTTTGCAGATGACACAAAGAACTGCAACAGGGTTGATACACAAGGAGGCATGGAAAGGATGAAAAGGGACTTGGCAAGGTTGGAGGAATGGTCTGACGTATGGCAGCTAGAGTTCAATGCAAAAAGTGCAAATAATGCACCTGAAACAAGAACCCGGGGAAGAATACACAATGGGTGGGGAGGTAGTAACAACAACAAAACAGGAAAGGGACCTGGGGGTAATCATATCAGATGACCTTAAGGTTAGCAAGCAATGTGAGAGGCAGTAGGGAGGGCTGGGGTATACTGGGATGTATAGGGAGAGGCATCAGCAGCAGAAACAAGAAGTTGTTATCCTCTGTACAGACAGTTGGTGAGACCCGATCTGAATACTGTGTCCAGTTCTGGAGACCCCATCTCCGCAAGGACATAGACAGGATAGAGGCAGTCCAGAGGAGGGCAACTAAATGGTGCAGGGTCTGCAAGAGAAGCCAGATGAGGAGAGACTAAAGGAGCTTAATATGTATACCCTTGAGGAAAGAAGGGAGAGGGGAGGGGTAGCATCTTTCAGAAAAGAGACTTGCAAGAACAAGGGACACAATTTAAAGATAGAAGGAGGGCGGTTCAGGGGCAATGGAGGAAGTATTATTTCACAGAGAGGGTAGTGGATGTATGGAACAGCCTTCCTGAGGAAGTTGTGGGGTCTAAAACTGTGGAAGAATTCAAGAATGCATGGGACAGACATAAGGCAATTCTTGTGGGGGGCAGGAAGATATAGGCTGTTGGTTAACTAGGATCTGCGGCCTATCCTGTAGGTAGGGAAATGGGCAGACTAGATGGGCCTAGCGGTCCTTATCTGCCGACAAAGTCTATGTTTCTATGTTTCTATGTTTCCAAGTTCTGATTTCAGCAAGGCAATTATTTAGCATGGAGAGTACATCATTCTCTCTGGGCAGAAAGGACATATACAACTGAGTATCATCTGCAGAGCAGTGAAAACTCAGACTATATTGCCTGATGATATCTCCCAATGGCAGCATGTACACTGCAAAGAACATTGGAACCAATGGAGCCCTGCGGCACCCTACAGGGCAGGGAGTGAGAACCAGAGGAATAAATTCTGATGGTAACTCTCTGAGACCTATCCCTCAGAAATCCCTCCAAGTATTCTTTCATCCCATTTTCTTCCGAGAGGTCCCTGCCACTCTTACCACCATCTGTGCTCCCATCATCTGGTTCTAGGGTGGGCAAAGGTGAAAGGATCAGTGCAGGCTGTGGCGCCTCTGGTCTGGATCTCTTGCCCCCTGCTCCCCTACCTGGGCACTCGTCTAGCTCCTTCCACTTTTTCAGGGCCTCCTCTTCTGCTTCCCTTCACTTTGCCACCGCCACCAGCTCCGCCATCTGCCCCATCAATTTCTACGCCTCTTCCATCAACTTTTCGCTGGACAGTTGAGCTCGCTTAGGTGCCATATCACTTTCTATGTCACTGTGTTTAGGAGGGGAAAACACTTGGTCAACCAAGATAAACTCCCTTTTTATAGTGACCGCCCCCCTTTTTTTTTTTTTTTTTGAGGTCCCACTCTCCAGTCCCTCTGGGGTCTGCCTGGCTGTCCCTGCCAGCTCTTTGCACTCCATGTCCCCCTCCTCTTGCAGAGCTGGCTTCGAGAGGGGAGAACCCCTTGAAAATTATTCCAGCTGGACCATAACCCTCTTCCATTCCCTTGTTGCACTGAGTCCTTTGTGGCTTTCCAGCCTTGGAGGGATACCCCCCTCTCCACCCAGGCTGCAGTACACACCCCTCACCCCCTCCTGACTGTGTGCAGCCCCTAGCTGCTCATTCAGCCACTTCCACCGTCGCTGCCATCCCTCGCTCTGGGGCCATCCTCACCCAACACTCTGCACTCTATGCTTAGGCCTGTCTGTATCTCTCGGCATGCAGTCTGTGCTACAATGCTCCCAGCCTCTGTCCAAACAACGCACTCCCACACGCACATACTCCTTGGGTGTCTGGAGGCCCTTGAAACCTTCCCTGATTCCATTACATTCTAGCTCCGGGCCACCCCCCCCCACCTCCCACCTCCTGTTATGCTTTCCTCCTTTTTGTTTTGCAATTTCTCCTCAATCACCCCACATGTGGGTGCTGTGCCCTCTTGTGCCACTTGATAGAATAGATCAATCTACTGCTCCGCAGAGCAGGCCCAAAACCTACACGCAGTCATTCAGCCTAGTAGCAAGCAAACTTTCCCTCACTGCAAAAAGCTGGACCCAAGTGATAAGAGAACGCAACCAAGCAGGCCCTCCCCTTTAGGCCACACCAGGCCACATGGCTTCTTGGCCTCCTCGCTTCCTCTCATGCTGGCCTGCACCCTTCTGGTGAGAAAAATATGCTCAAAAACTCCCTCAGTGTTCCTCCGTGTCACCAAACATCAAAATTGCCTCCTTCCGAGGTGCGCCCATTTTCTCCTTTTCTGCCATGGGTCTTGGGCCCAACCAAAATGCTGGACCTCCTTGCTGCCTGCATGCTGCCCCTGCTTCCGCATGATCCTCGCAAGGCCAACAAACAAAAACACTGTGACGTGCTTGTCCTAAAAGAAATTGTGGTGGCTCCAGCCCCCCCCCCGATCACTGCCCCTGTTTAAAACATAGAAACATAGAATTTGATGGCAGATAAGGACCGCTTGGCCCACCTAGTCTGCCCATTTCCCTACCTGATGTATAAGCTGCAGATTCTAGTTAATCAACAGCTTACTTCCTCCTACCCCCCACTAGAATTGCCTTATGCCTGTCCCATGCATTCTTGAATTCTGCCACTGTTCCTGACTCCACAACCTCCTCAGGAAGGCTGATTCATGCATCCACAACCCTCTCGGTGAAAAAATACTTTCTAACATTACCTCTGAGCCATCCCCCCTCTATCTTCAAATTGTGCCCCCTTGTTCTTGCATATCTCTTCTTCTGAAAGATGCTACCCTGTTGTACTTTGATAATTCCCTTGAGATACTTGAAAGTTTCTATCATGTTGCCCTCCTCTGACCAGCCTCCACTCTGTCTATGTCTTTGCGGAGATGGGGTCTCCAGAATTGCATGCAGTACTCCAGATGGGGTCTCACTAACAGTCTATACAGAGGATGACAACTTTCTGTTTTCTACTGTTGATGCCTCTCCCTATGCATCCCAGTATCCCCCCAGCCATCCTTATTGCCTTCACACATTGCTTGCCCACCTTTAGGTCATCTGATATAATTACTCCTAGGTCTCTTTCGATTTTTGTTGTTTTTATTAGAAAACACACCTTTTATTTTTCATTTTGCTTCATGCTCCTTGCGAAAACTGCCCATACACCATGACATTCCCCACCAGCCCCCACTGCTGCTCCCTTGTAATCGATTCTCCCCAATTTGAGGAAGAAACCCCCCCGGCCTCCCATGCTCACCCTCCCACCTGCTCGGCAGAACAGACACACCACCACCACCAAGGAGAAACACCCATTTCCAGCCCTCAGACAGGATATGTGCTTCCAACCACCTGATGCACCACACTGCCCTGAGGTAACCACACTGCCATCCAGCACTCAGTAGAACCACCATCCTTCTCCAGACTTTGGCATTCTTCCAACCCCTTTCACTACTCCTCCCAGTGAGTAAAACCTTTGCCGGTTGACCGAACCTTGCTTCCGACCAGCCTCCCTTTTAAATTGCCTTCTGCCAGCCTGCTTTCCTACTCAACCAAGCAAAAACGAGGGTGCAAACAAAATTGCTCATGTTTTTTTTTTTAAACAACAAGCTATCTCGCGTCTTGCTTTTGTGAGATAGAGCCTACCCCTTCTCTTGCGCTGCATTCCTTCTACCCTCCTTTTTCCACACTATAAGTCAGCACATGCTGATGTCTCACTTGGCCTGCCAGGCCTAGCCCTGCATGCTCCCATCACCAACACAGCGAGACAGTGCCACCAAACATTCTCCTACTCCCTAGCTATACATGCACCACATGGCCTACTAGGCCTAAAAGCCTCATGTGCCTTACCTGCTAATTAGCCAATGATGTGCTGAGTTCTCAGAAGAAAATTTCCCAGCAAAAAGAGGATGTCCTGCCTGAGACCTGGCCTAATATACCCCTAAAAGACTCCTGGTCAGGACCCCCTTCGGGCTCCATCCCTCAGCCAATCCCTGAGGCTTTGGCTTGACCTTGTCATTTTACCCTTTACTGCCTGATGATGTCAACAGGCCCCACCCCCTCTAATCCTCCCTCCCTCCACCCCTCCCTCTCCTATTCACATCTTCCTGGTGGAGGATCACTGGACAACTTGGCTTGCCTTTTTTGGCAATCCTCATTATCAGCTGGATCTATTTTGGACTCTTCACTGGGTCTCAATCCTTACAAAACACTTATTAATAATTAAATGGTTGCAGTCTTGTAATACTGTAACATTGTTGTTATATTTAATGGTCTGCTATTTATTGGGGTTGTTTAATGTAACAAGGTAATTTGTCATCTGTGTTAATCTCCGAAGATGGTTCCCCACTTCATCTCTACTCTCTCAGTGAATTGACTAAAACAAAATATCGGACTAACTCAAAATAAATTGCTTATTAGATAACAAAATCAGAAAACATGAAGTGCTACTATACAGTACAAAACAGGCAGTGAGGGCACAACATGTAGCAGAATAAGTCACAAAAAACAGATGGTTAAAAACAGGGATAATTATACAGTACTTTATATTAAGGTATGTATTCACTCAGGATGGCACCACAAAGTCCCATGGGTTCCCCCAGCAGTTCCTGTACCAGTGGCCCTCATAAGTCATGGTGGCAGGGACTGCTGGCATCACTGCTGGCTCCCAGTGTCCATGGATAAGCATTTTGCCCTACTGCCACATAATCATGCAATCCGCATGACCTCCAAATCCCTAGAATGATAAAACAAAAAACGTGTCACATTCATACCCTTATGGGCATGTTTATTGTACTTTGCATGTACAGTATTCTAGTGCCCCAGCCATGATAGTATAATGTAATAAATGTCACTAAAATAAAGAGCTCACTATAAGAAAGAGCTGTAAATCAGGCACTTTTTGATGTTATAGTGTAGGTAGGGAGAAATGGGCAGACTGGATGAGCCAAGTGGTCCTTATCTGCTGTCAAATTCTGTGTTGCTATGTTTCCAAAATATCTCTACTAATGGGAGGCAGGTTCATGACCTTTCAGAGCCTCCCTCTGGTGCCCTGTAATTCCCCTTCTCATTCAGCTAGAAGGATGCAAGGGAGTATGACTGACACAGAGCCCATTACCTCAGGTGTGGTAAGTGAAATTTCTTCATGCTCCCATTTCTGGCTTGCACATTAGTTTCAGTGTGTGACCTCCAAACTCATGGTGCTCTTAGATTGCCAATATTTTTTAATAATATTTGTACATTCATGTACAGTGGAACCAGCCACAATGCAAGACATTAACCTGCAGTAAGCGACATGTCTCACAAAATTGCATCACAAAATGGCTTAATTGACATTGAATTATACTATTCCATGCAGTTTACTGCAGTATTTTTTTAATATAACATTTCTGCATTGCATCCTGGATGGCAACACTGTATACGGGTGCATGGTGGTACAACGTTTGAAGTATGATGAAGTATTTATTGGATTTTACATTATGTATTTAGAACCTTATATTTTGACTGTATCTTATGCTGCACTACCCAGCTATGGCTTCTGAGTGTGACCCAAGGTTTTCACTTGTAATCATTAAACAAGTACAGCACAGCTCTTCTCCAGTCTGTACAGTAGGACCAGTTTTCCTGTTGACCGAAGGAGTCTTCAGGCTTTCCCTGTAATCACCAGTAGGTCTGATGCCCACTAAAAATGTTTTGCTCACCCTGCCCTAGTGTCCTTAACAAGAACTGAGCGATGGAATTATATTCTGCTTGTGTATGTATTGTAATAATTGCACTCAAGAGTTAACAATAGGTCAACATTTAGTAATGTTACATCCTTTATTGTTTGACACAGACATATTATGTCACAGCATCCTGAGTCTTCCTTTATTTTTCTAATTTATTTAATCAGGAACTCATCTGTCTGCAGTGCCATTAGTTTGTTGCTCTCAGCATGACAGCATTTGCAGTGTTAGCATGAGGTCATGCACATTGGAAAGAAAAATCCAAGAGAGGAGCATTACCTAGGAGGTGAAAGGCTGGCAGCCTCAAACCAGGAACAAGATCTGGGAATCATAATCTTAGACGACTTGAAGGTTAGTAAGCATTGTGACAAGGCAACATTGAAAGCCAATAGAATCCTTGGCTGCACTGGGAGTGGAATCATGAGTAGGAGGAGAGATGTGATACTACCACTGTATAGATCACTGGTCAGGCCTCATCTGGAATACGGAGTAAAGTTCTGGTGGCTTCACCTCAAGATGGACATTGACCGGTGGAAACAGTACAGAGAAAGGCAAGAAAAATGATTCAAGGTCTGTAGTAGCTGTCCCATGAGTAGAGACATAGGGAACTAAATATGTACTTAGATTGTGGGCTTTTAGTGAAATTGTTACTTCTTTGTTGTCATTACTTATAATTGTTTTTGGGCTCTTGAAAATGTTATACCTAGTTTGGTGTGCTTGTAGTGGTGGTGTATTCCTGTGCTGTCTTTAATTGCTGCACATTTTCACCCCCCCACTCTTAATTATATGCACTGTTAAATCTGATTGACAGGAGCCAAGCACAGGGAATAGGAGGGGTTGTGGAGTAGGAGGGGCATAAGGGGAAAGAAGCCCGCCCTCAGCATGACAAGTGTTTTGACTCATTTTTTAATTTTTTTTCCTTTCTTTAAAGAAAAGTATCTGAAGATCAGTGACAGTATTTTTAGGACAGTAAATTAATAAAAAGGGAACTACGAGAGCTTCAGTAACAGACAAGTACTGGGATAGCAGTATAAGAGCAGTATAATGTGGGGAGTGGTGCAATGCAGTGCCAGCAGGGCAACCATATTCAGGCAGACCTTCTGGATGCTGAGGTGCTGCCCTATCTACATGCATCTATCTGGACTGTGGGATGAAGTAGCCAGACTCAGAGCAGAAGTAAACTGGGTCAGGAGTACCATCACCCCTATCCAAAGACCACCCAGTCCAACGTTGCTGCCTCAAAGGATGCCGGGAATGAGGACCACTTGGATGATAGTGGGCTCGGGGAAGGTTAGGGCGGTCAGACAGAGGCACATCCCAGATCCTATTCCATTCCAGGACTCATATACCACTCTGGCAAATGGGGACAACCAAATAGAGGTATCCAGAGAAGTAGAAGGGAAAGATGTGGAGGTTAGCCAAGGAGGGGATCTCAGTGGGGAGATCAGTGGACCCCAGAGGAGGAGGAAGCAAATCCTGGTGGGGGACTCCATCATAAGAGGGATCCGGCTAGGAACACAGGAGTGGGAGGACAGGTAGGTGAGGTGCCTACCAGGTGCCATGGCATGGAGGGACTGGAGAAAGATCCTGGGGATCACCAGGAAGGCAAGATGGGAGGGTGAGCTGGATGTCATTATCCACCTAGGTACTAATGACCTGGCAAATGGGGAGCCACAAGAAGTTCAAGAAGAGTTTAGGAAATTGGGGAAGGGTCTCAAGCAATTAGCTGCTTCTGTCACCTTCACAGAAGTACTACCTGCAAGAGGCATGAGAGAGCATGGGGTGCATGCACCAGGAACTTTAACTCATAATTGAAGAACTGGTGCTGTGAGGAAGGGTTTGGATTCATTGGTGACTTGGGACCCACCTAGAGGGATGGAGGCTTATTCAAGCCTGACAACCTGCATCCATCTTGAAAGGGAATCCAAGGACTCAATGATAAGTTTAAATGCTACATGGACAAGCATTTAAACTAGCCAAGGAGGGTGGCAAGCCAGCAATGAGGGTACCTAACAGCACACCCCCCACAGCTAGCAGTGGAACCAGTGAACAGGAGGAGTGGATAGCTCTGCAAAGCAGTGTGCACAAGATGGAGATAAGTGCCCAAGAGGTGGATAGGCAGAAAAGGGGCAAGATTCAACAGAAGGGCAGACAGTAGGGAGAACCAAGGATAAAGGACAACTAGGGAAGGGGCTGGAGTGGAACAGTTATACAGTCTAGGGAGTTCAAATCATGGAAAGTCATGTGCGCCAATGCCAGGAGCCTTAGCAACAAGATGGAGGATCTGGAGGCTGTCATGATGCAGTCAGACCTGAACTTTGTGACCATCACAGAAACCTGGTATAATGATCACCACGACTGGGAGGTGGCTATACCTGGCTACAACATATTCAGAAGAGACAGGGCAGGTAGGAAGGGAGGAGGAGTGGCACATTATGTGAAAGATGACATAAAGGCCACAGAGATCCAGGAGGAACAAAATTGGGGACCAATACTATGGGTTAAACAGGAAAGGAAAATGGGGCCAGCCATCTGCACAGGTGTGGTTTATAGACCACCTGCCCAAGAGCAAGAAACAGATAAGGAGTTGATGCTAGCCACCCAAAGGATGGCAGACAAAAGTAAGGTAGTTCTGGTTGGAGACCTCAATATTCCAGATATGGACTGGAGCATCCCAGTAGCAGCATCAACCAAGAGCAGATTTATCCTGGACTCCCTTCAAGGTACCTTCATCAAGCAACTGGTGATAGAACCAACCTGTCAGAAGGCAATACTGGACATTGTGCTCAAAATCAGGGACACTGTGATGGGGGTAACAGTGGAGGAGCACCTGGAGAACAGTAACCACCAGTCACTGTGGTTTGAAATCACAGCAGGAGCAGACCCAAACCACACAAAAACACGTATCCTGGATTTTAGGGGGGCAGACTTTGGGAAAATGGGGAGATGTTTGAAAGAGGCATTAAGGGGAATGAGGCAGGAATCAGGAGTTAAGGAACAGTGGGCAGTATTTAAAACAGAGATTACAAGA
Source organism: Neoceratodus forsteri (assembly GCA_016271365.2). NCBI lineage: Eukaryota > Metazoa > Chordata > Ceratodontiformes > Ceratodontidae > Neoceratodus > Neoceratodus forsteri. The sequence continues at coordinate 1,094,546,210 of CM057458.1, forward strand.
GCAACATAATTATGCATTAAGCAGGTTAGCAAGGGAAAAAGGAAGAGGAGACCATTATGGTTTTCCAAGGAGGTAGCTGAGAAAGTGAAAGCTAAAAAGATTGCATTCAGGCAATACAAAAAGACACAGGCAGAAGGGGAGTGGGAGAAGTACCAGGAGAAGCAAAGGGAATCAGGGATGTCAGTAAGGGAAGCCAAAGCTCAGTCAGAAGAGCACATTGCAAAATCAGTGAGTAGAGGAAAAAAAACCTTTTACAGATACATAAGTGAAAAAAGAAAAACAATGGGAGTGATAGTGAGACTGAAGGGGGAGGATGGGGCCCAAGTGGAGGATGACAACAGTAAAGCTGACATATTGAACATGTATTTATGCTCAGTCTTTACTGAAGAAGAGGAGGGTAATGGGTCTGAAGGGAGTACAAGGGGTGGGAATGATGCAGAAATGGACACAAGTCCTTTTACATGAGAAAGGGTCCTGAAGGAACTGAAAGGAATAAGAGTTGATAAAGCAATGGGGCCAGATGGGGTGCACCCGAGGGTCCTTAAAGAACTAAGAGATGTGGTGGCTGAACCTCTGGCAATCCTGTTTAGCTGATCACTGGAAACAGGGGCGGTACCAAAAGACTGGAGGACAGCAGATGTAGTCCCTTTATACAAAAGTGGGAACAAAGAGGAAGCGGGGAACTACAGACCAGTCAGCCTCACCTCAGTAGTCAGGAAGATCATGGAAGCATTACTGAAGAAGAGATTGGTGGATCATCTGGTTGTCAATGAACTACAGGACCCAAAGCAGCATGGTTTCACTGGGGGAGGTCGTGTCAGACCAACCTTGTTGAATTTTTCAACTGGGTGACTAGGGAGGTGGATCAAGGGAGGCAGAGGACGTGGCCTATTTGGACTTCAGCAAGGCCTTTGACACCATGCCACATAGAAGACTATTACACAAACTGGGGAATATGGGTGTGGGCAGGACAGTAGTGTGCTGGGTAGGTAACTGACTGGGTAGCAGGACACAGAGGGTGGTGGTAAATGACTGTCACTCCACAGAGGGAAGAGTGACCAGTGAGGTATCATAGGGATCAGTGCTGGGACTGGACCTATTCAAGATCTTCATCAGTGACATTGCACAGGATCTAGAAGGCAGAGTTTCCCTGTTCGCTGATGACACAAAGTTCTGTAACAGAGTGGACACATCAGAGGGTGTAGACAAAATGAGAAGGGACCTGCAGAAACTGGAAGGATGGTCAGGGTTTTGGCAGTTGAAATTCAATGCAAAAAAGTGTAAGATAATGCATATGGGGCACAAAAACCCTGGCACAATATATCAGTTGGCGGGTGAGGATACTATATAACACGCACCAAGCAGGAAAGGGATGTTGGGGTTATCATCTCTGATGACCTCAAGGTAGGGGAAACAGTGCGACAAGGCAGCAAGTAAAGCAAATATGATGCTGGGATGCATAGGCAGGGGTATCACCTGCAGGAAAAGGGAGGTCATAATTCCACTATACAAGACACTAGTGAGGCCCCACCTGGAGTACAGTGTACAGTTCTGGAGACCTTACCTACATAAGGACATAGACAGGGTAGCGAAGGTTCAGAGGAGGGCAACAAAGATGATTCATGGATTTCATCACAAGTCCTATGAGGACAGGTTGAAGGACTTGAATATGTACTCCCTGGAGGTGAAGAGGGAGATAAGGGATATGATAGAGACTTTCAGGTATCTTACTGGGAGGATGATGGTGCAGGAATACACTATTTTTAAGTGAAATAGATGTTCCAGGACTAGAGGGCTTGGAATGAAGTTGAAGGGAGGACAATTCAGAGGAAACGTAAGGAAGAATTTCTTCACAGAATGGGTGGTGGACAAGTGGAACACCCTGCCAGAGGAAGTGGTGGGTGCTGAAACAATCACAGGATTTAAGAATGCATGGGACAGACATAAAGAAATTCTGGAGGTCAGGGGAGAGGGGCAACAGACATCTAGAAAAACATAAATTGAACTTCCAAGCTCAAATGGGCAGACTGGGTGGGCTGTAGGCCCTTATCTGCCGACACTGTCTATGTATCTATGTACTCCCTGGAGCAGAGAAGAGAGAGGGGGGACATGATTGAAACATTTAAATACAAAAAAGGCATTAACAAGGTACAGGCTCAGGCACTTTCAAGAAGGGCTCTAGGACCAAGGGACATGACCTCAGGCTGCAAGGAGGAAGGTTCTTTATCAATACCAGGAAGTTTTTTCTTCACATAAAGAGTGGTGTACACCTGGAACAGCCTACCCCATGAGGTTTTGGGAGTCAACACTGTGGGGGGATTCAAGAATGCATGGGATAGACACATGGGAGGCCTGACTACAAAGGGCAACTAGAGTGTCAAAATAGGTCTAAAACAAATGGGCAAACTAGATGGACCTAGCGGTCTCCTTCTGCCATCAACTCTATGTTTCTATGTTTCTAGCATTTTCCTTGTCCCTCCAGTCAGCTTCTGGTTTTCTTTGCTCAACCTGCTCCCATCAGAGACAGCCCCACCACCAAAGAGCCTCTTTTCTTGTTCAGCCTTGCTTCCATCCCAGACATCCACCCTCCTACCTGTTTGACCTTATTGACTACCCCTTCCTCCTTTCTCCAATGTGTAACACCAAGTCTTCTTGCTGAGGGGTCTGTAGGCCAGTAGGAGAACTTCATTTTGTAGGAAAACAGACTTCACCTTTTCTAGCTTTTTTTTCCCCCTGAAGTGGATGACTTTGTTGTGTTTTTTTACTGTTTGTCTGTTTGTTTCAAAATCAGTAGAGAAGATCAAAGTGTGTCTGCTGTGCTTCTAATGGTGTTTGTTGTGCAGCAGCTACAATTCATGAATTTTAGCATTCATGAACTATTTACTTTGTGGGGAAAAACAATTCTGTGAAAAAGCCTTTTAACAGGAAAAAAAATCTATGAAATGCTTCTCATTGAGTTTTCTTCTACAAAAGGATTGGCAATGACATTTTCTGCAAAGTGGCACATCATGGCATTTTGCTAAGTACAAGGACTTTGCAAAAACTAAGGCCTCTCTCTATTCATGAAGCCTACATGCCTCAATAAACAGAGCATAGGCTCCATTATGACATCTGGAGAGGGTAGAGCAGTCTGGGGAGGATGTTCATCTTCACTGTGTTGATTTTTCCCAAAAGGGTAAGTCGTAATGACCTCTATCTAGACAGATCAAATTTTATTTATTTAGATTTTGGTAACCAGGTAAGCCCACTGAGACCAGAGGTCCCCTTTTCGGAGGCGACCCAGGATTAGTTACAGTGGGCTGGATATTCAAAAGGGTTGCGCCATGAGCAATAGGGTTGTGCCTGCGCAAGTCTGAAATTGCGCCATTCTGCTATATTCAGCAGGAGGCAGTTGCGCCCCCCAAGGCAAGCTGAACAACAGTGCAATGCAAATGAATGCATGCTGAACTGGAGGGAGGAAACTACGATAAACTGCACAGCCCGATATTCAGCGGGCCGTGCAGAGTGCAGCAGGTGCAACCCCAACCCGCGCCTGCACAACTTTGAGCTAAAAAAGGAGAAGCTGAGGGCCACTCACGGGTGAGCTGCCACATTGCAGGGCACAACACAGCAGCTGCCACCTGTGGCTGGCCCTCAACCTACTCCTTGGCCCCCTGCCTTGTCGCGGGCATATAGTAGCCCCCTCCCCGACTGGCCGATCGCCCAGGCAAGTAAAAATCTCCCCCTCCCCGACTGGCCCGATCAGCGGGCATAAGGTTAAATAACCCCCCCACTAGCCGATTGCGGGCATAATTGCAAAATACCCCCCACCAGCCCGATCGCGGGCAGCACAGAGTCCAACCCCCAAGAACATATCCCTGGTGGTCCAGTGGACCGCTAAGCCCGATGCGGGCAGCACAGAGTCCAACCCCCAAGGACATATCCCTGGTGGTCCAGTGGACCACTAAGCCTGATCATGGGCTGCAAAATGTTCGGCTAGTGGGGGTTTATTTGACCTTATGCCCACGATCGGGCCAGTCGGGGAGGTGGGATTTTACTCTTTTGCCCTTATCGCTAATCGGAGGGTGGGGATTTTTACACTTTTGCCCGTGATCGGACTACAGGGGGCATCGTCTCCGATGGCTGCTGCCTGGCAGGTGCCAGGCGCAAGTCCTTTGGATCGCCCACCTGCATGCTAATGGCATGCAAATGGGGCCATAAATAGATGCAAATGCCCCCGCGTCTTGCATGAATTATGGCCCCATTTGCATGTCACCTTTTGAATATGGGAAATTTGCACATGGCGCAATGGTACTTGTGCCACTGCAACTTGAATGCTCCACTCAGACCACTTGCAGTGGCACAAGTTCCACTGTGCCATGCACAGTGGCTGTGGCAGGGCAGTGATATTCAAAGGAGTTGCTCAATAGCGCAACTCCTTTGAATATCGCCCGGGCCACACCCCTTCACAACTATTTTGTGCAGCGCAAGGGCTTGTGCCACAAAATAGCGCAGTTTGAATATCCAGCCCAGTAAGTACATACATTGGTGACACTGAACAGTAGTTTTAGCTGATACAGTACATGTACAGTTTCAGTGAATACATACATAGGAATTTATATACAGTGATATTAGGTAATACAAGATAGGGAGTAGGATACATAGATGTCACAGTAGAGTAACTTAGCTGAATACTTATTTAGTTACAGAGAGTACATACATGGGTATTAATATACAGAAGTTTTGGGTGATACATGTTAGGGAGATGGTATCTAACATTTGCCACAGAGACAGAGGTATCCCAAGGCTCACAGGTATTAAGATAGGTTCACAGTATCTTTAGCATTTTTCATAAAAGAATCGTGGTAAAAGCAGAAGTGGTAAGGCTGGAGGTAGCGGAGGAGTGGGCCCTATCGGGGGGCTAACAATTGCATCCACGGAGACTAAGTTCCAGGAGATAAGCTTTGAGGCCTGATTTGAACCCTGGGAGAGAAGGCTTGTCAATTAGACTTGCTGGGAGAGAATTCCATAAGTAGGGAGCAGCGTAGTGGAAGGAGTGCTTGCCTTGGTTGGTGCGAACCCAAGCTATGTCAAGGGGACAGCTAGCTAAGGCGAGCCACTCTGTGGTAGAGCATAGAGAGCTTGTTGAGCTCTGTCTCTTGAAGAAACTGAAATAAGGGGGCCCCATACAGGATTGTGGGGAGGAGGTTGCAGTTGGCTATGGCCTGTCGCGCCTCACCAGAGAGGGAGTTTCCTAGATGGTAGAGTAGACCAAGCCTCTGGTGGATGGATCTGGTTAAGGAGTGGATGTGAGATTTATAGGTCAGCTCCTGGTCAAGGAGGACACCAAGATATCTGAACTTGTTGATGACCTCTACTCTCCTTCATGAGACAGTGGTGAGCTGGAGTAACTCACTGCTGTCAGTGCCCAGGTGTCTGGTCCCCTAACAGGACATCCTTGGTTTTGTCTTCATTTAGCTTTAGAGAATTAGAGGTGAACCAGGCTTCGAGAGCAGAGAGACAGGCCTGCAGTTTGGTGGAGATGACACTGGGGTGCGGGTCGCTGAAGTAGACGACACTCTGTCGTCCGCATAAAGGATGAGGTTGCTAGGTATGCAGCCTCCTTTAATGTCATTGAGAAAGAGTGAGAATAGTAGGGGGCCCAAGACTGAGCCCTGGGGTACTCCGGAGACCATGGATCTAGTGCCCTACTGAGTTCCTCTCCAGCAGACTTTTTGGGTTCTATTGGTCAGGTAGCTCATGAACCAGGAGAGCGAGTGTTCATCCAGACCCAGTCGATGGAGTTTGGAGAGCAGAAGTTTGTGGCTGACCAGGTCAAAGGCTTTGGATAGGTCAATGAACAGTGCACCTGTTGGGCAGCCTTGATCCATGGCTTTGAGGATGTCGGATGTAAGCAGAATAGGGGCAGTGTCAGTGCCATGGCCTTTCCTGAAGCCATGTTGTACATCGGCAAGGAGTAGGTGCTGCTCGAGGTAGTCCTACATTTGATTGTACATGAGCCTCTCCTGCACTTTCCCAAGAGGGCTGAGTAGGGAGATTGGCCTATAGTTGCTCACTATGTCCTGGGGACCTTTTTTGTGGACAGGGACAATTGTTGAGACCTTCCACTTACTTGGGACTGTTCCTTCTAGGAGGGACCTGTTGATAAGTAGAGTGACAGGGTAGGCAATAGATGTGGCAGCAGCTCTCAGCAGCCGAGGTTCTAGCAGGTCATGCCCCGGGGAAGAGTTAGGGTCTATTTTGAGCAATAGCGGAAGTACAGTGGATGGCTCAACCAGTTTCAGGTGGAATTGAGGCTGAGGAAGTGCCCAGTCCATGTTTGTGTGTGAGGGAGGCTGGGGGGGCTGGAGGGGAGGGTCCAATTGGATTAGAGAAGGAGGTACAGAAGACTTCAGCAACTTCAGATGGGTCACTGGTCAAGGTGTCCTCGACTAGAAGTGAGTCATCTTGTGCATTGGTGGTGTCCTTGAGAAGGGAGTTAATGTGACCCACGAATTTCTTAGGGTTGCATAGGTGGCGAGTTTGGAGGTCTCTTAGGTACTTGGACTTAGCCTGTTTGGAGGTTTTTTTGCAAAGGTTCCTCAGTTCTCTGTACTTCTCCCAGTCTGGAATACTGCTGGAGGATTTGTAGAGTCCCCAAGCCCTGTTCCGGAGTAGCATTGTTTGCTTAAGGCTAGGGCTCGGCCATTTGTGGCACCTTCCCTGTACCCTGAGCTTCTTTTGTGGGGCGTGCAGATTGGCCAAGGACAGGAATGAGTTGGTGATGTAATCAAGCGTTTCATCGATTGAGGAAAGGGAGACGATGGGGTCCCAGTCAGTTGACTCCAAGTCGGAGCAGAGGTCTGCAGGTACAAACCTACTAAAGTTCCTGGCTTCTATGACCAGAGCAGGAGTTTTGGGGAGTTTCTTGGAACAGGTGCAGAAAATTGGTGCGTGTTCACTCAAAGAATCAGACATGATCCTGGCAGTCAGTATGTGGTCAGGGCAAGAGACTAGTGCCCAGTCGAGCAGGGAATGGTTGCTGGATTTAGCATTGTGCCTGGTCGGCAGGTAAATGATTTGGGTAAGTGGGGAGTCAAGTATTATGTTCTTGGTCGTGGGAGACCCTAGGGCAAGCCAGTTTAGGTTGAAGTCCCAAGGAGGAGGAGGATCTCCCCAAGGGGTGTTCCATGAGGGCGTTGCTTAGGGGTTCTAGGGAGGCAGCTGCCAATTGGGGTGGGGGGGTAGGCACACCCTATATAAAGGGGCTTGGTGTTGCAGAGGAGCAATTTGATGAGTAGGATCTCACTCTGTGATCCATAAAGGGAGGGGTGGTCAATCTGTGAAGCATTCAAGGTAGAGCTGAGGTAGATGAGAACCCCACCTCCTCTTTTTTTTCCCTGCTCGGTCCTTTCTAAAGGCTTGGTAGCCAGCTAGGTCCACTTCATGGGGGAGGATCTGAGGTTTGAACCATGTTTCGGTGACAGCTAGTATGTCAGGTTTGTACAGTGCTGTCCAAGCCTCCAGGTCCTGGATTTTGTGCCTTAGGCTGCTGACATTCATGTGTACCAACTTGAGTCCGTGGGTGTTGGCCCAGAGGGAGTTGGCGGGGTTGAAAAGGGTGAGATTTGGAGAGTGGAGACCAGGGTTTGGTTCAATGTCACCCCCTAGCACCAGCTTTAGCCTGGCATGGAAGCTGGTAGACCTGGACCTGGGGGGTGAGAGAAGGAGCCTCCGCTGGTCATAGTAGTTGAGGTAGGGGGATAAATAATAGCAGCAGTCCTTCTGCTTGAGCTTGGCTAGGTAGCCAGAAGTGATTGGGGGGAAGAGGAAGAGCCACCGCTGGACGTACTTGTTGAGGTAGGGAAGTAGGTAATAGCAGCAACCCTTCAGGGGCCATCCGTACAAGGTTAGGCTAAACTTGTTTGACCCATCTTCCCATGACTTGAGGGGTCAGGAGAGTTGCTTGGGGTTCCAGTGCAGTGCAGAAGGGAGACAACCACAGGGGAGGGGGAAGGTAGTCCTCTGTATCAGTCCTGAGTAGGTAGGAGCAACCCTGGGCAATAGGCCCCTCATGTTGTAGATCAGAGAGGGGTCCCAGGACTCAGGGGGTTGCAGGAGTTCAGGGGGAGGTGGAATTTGGAAGGTGAGGGGATAGGTTCTGCACGGCAAGCCCAGGTGAGCAGGAGCAGTAGGAGACCTTATACTGTAATAGGATGTCTAAGGCAGGAGGATAGTAGCTGTACCATAAGATACAGGGAGATGAGTGGTCTGGCAGTTAGAAGATGGGGAATGTATTACCTGATAATTACAGGCTAGCTGTCCTTAATTTTTAGAATCATTTAGGTTATGGTACCTAAGAATATTTGTGAGGGCTCTTAGGCAAGGGTGGTAAGGAGGTTGTCCAGGTTAAACTGCTGTAAGTCTTTTTTATTCCTGGTAAGCTCAATGCCCTAATAACATAGCTTGTGTGGGACCCATGTTAAAACCATAGCCATTGCATCTGCCTTTTGCACTAGGGCATTCAAGGGCATCATGAGAGTCTTACTCCTGTTAAGCCCATAGTTAGATATTGCTCTGAATTTGCCTATTATCTGTTGTGCAGCTAGGACAGATGTTCTAGACTGTGTTATGTGCAGGAAATTGTCACCGGCATACGCCGACAACTTCAATCATTCAATCAATCTATATTTAACTAGGTGGAACACTATTGAGCGAGCTCATTTGCAAGGTAGGAATGAGTAGCACACATAAGTGATTCAATAGAATAACAATAACACAAGTCAACACAACAGGATAACGTAGACAACCTGAAACATGTTAAGGCAAAGGGTAATACAACAACTTTGAGTACAACAAAATAATTATATACTATAACGTCTATAAGTATACATGTAAAACAACAGTTCTTAATATATGCAATGTGGCAATATAGGAGTCAGCCTGCTATGAAGAATGATAGAAATGTAAGGAGGCACAAAGAATAAAGTGAAGGCAGGGATGAGGGTAGCAGAAATGATGAGGGCTACAAGTATCACAGTAGTGGCAGCAGTTCAGTTAGCGGCAAGAAAAACATTTAACGGGCTCAGAGAAGGATCTCAAGTAAAGTGCTTTGAACTCCACTAGACTAATTAAGTTAACCAGTTTTAAAGTTTTTTGGATTGTATTCCATAGTTGGTGCAGCACGTAGCTGAAGGAAGCTCTACTGAAAACGAGAATTGCCTTAGGTACGTGTAGTGGGATGTAACAGTAATTTCTCACTGTGTAATTGCCTAAGGTGCAGAGGGTTAAACAGTCAGATATGTAGAGGGGAGTTTCTTAGTAATAGCTCTGTAGGCTCAGAGAATGGCATTCCTTTGTCTCCTGAATGTAAGTGATGTCCAACCCACCAAGGAATAAAGTACACAATGATGTGTGGTGTATGCTGCTCCAGAGATAAAGTGTAAGGCTCTGTGGTACAAGATGTCGAGCTTTGCTAGTGCTGACCCTGTAACTTAACCATAGAGGAAGTCAGCATGATCCAAGACAACTAGGAAGGTGGTTTGTACCAGCCTCTTCCTAGCTTCTTGGGTAAGCAGATGTTTAATTCAGTAGAATAGGCTAAGCCTTTGCTTCAGTTTTTCTGAGAGTTCCTCAACATGCTTGGTGAAAGAGAGTCCTGTTGTCAATCCATACCTCCTGGGCATTTGAATTTTGCAAGATAATGCAGTGATTCACCAAGCAATGTGGTGATGGGTGGCACTGAGCCAGATTTTGAGGGATTTGAGGCCGTAACAAGTGGAGACAGGAGCATGGCTTTTGTTTTGTTTTTTTTTACCTTTAGGAGTAGTTTTTCGTTAAGGAGGTTGCGTTGCAGTATATCAAAATCTGATTGCATGTCCATACAAGCACTCTCAGGAGAAGGCCTGGCAATGTAGAGGACCGTGTCATCTCTGAAAAGGTGGATGCTGGCTGATTCAATTCCATGGTCAATATTATTAATGTATAGTGCAAAATATAAGGGTCCCAATATGGAGCCCTACAGCACTCCTCTGCTGATCGGTTTCAGCGGAGAATGATCACCCACTTCTTTGACTTGCTGCATACGTTTTGACAGATAACTAGAAAACCATTTCAAGGATAGTGTGTCCAACTCAATATTGTGAAAGGTAACCAATAGCAAGTAACTGTCCATGGTATCGAATGCTTTACTTAAATCAAGAAAAATTGAGCATACATAAGTCTTTAAGTCAAGGGCTCTCTGCCAGTCATTTGTTACCTTAGCAAGTGCTGAAATTGTATGGTGACTTAAAATTTATTTTCACCTACAGTCATGCCTGTTATTTCCTAGCAATTCTGAATCTTGCAAAAGAAGAACTCTAGAAATAAATTAAATAGCAGTGGGAACAGGAGACACCCACCTCTTGTGCCTCTATAAAGTGAGAATGAATGTGAGAAAATCCCTGTTGCAATAGATTTTGGCTCTTGGTTTGATGTATAGTATGTGAACCCAATTCATAAAATCTGGATGGAAGCTGAATTTACTGAGGGTCTCAAATAAACACTCCTAGCACACCCTATCACATGCTTTCTCTGCATTCAGGTAAAGCAAGGTCACAAGGATATGGGAGTCCACAGATACAGAGAAAAAAGGGACATCTTCCTCAGGTGATAGGATGAATGATGGGTAGGCATTATACCCACTCTCCATCGCCAGTGATGGGGCCCCATACCAATTTAAGGTGACTGGCAAGAATCCTGGCCAACATGTTCATATCATGGGTATTAAAGAACAATATCTGTAGTGTGCCACCTTATCTGACTTTTAGCCAGGAATGCAAGCATAGCCTCTGTCGGGGTAGTGTGTGTGTGTGTGTGTGTGTGTGTGATGCCCTCTGCATCCATGCAGCTAAATGTGCTGGACAGAAGGGGGACCAGTTCTGGTGCAAAAGCCTTATACAAATTGGTAGTGAAGCCATCAGGCCCTGGTGCCTTATCTGGGGTTAGATTTTTAATATCACTACGATTCCCACTGTTGAAATGGGTGTGGCTAACCTATCCTCTTTTTCTAGGTATAGACACTGAATTTAAAAAAGGCTTTTATCTTGATTTCCTCCGGTGGTTCTGGGATGCTTCATGTAGCGTGGCAAAGAAACTACAGAATTCCTAGACTACTGTATATCTTATGGGGAAGGTAGCAGTTCTTCATTAATTTTGTCTATATCCCCTTCAATGAGCCAGGCTTCTTTTGGTTTCTTAAGCTGCTGAACCAATTGTTTCCTGACTTTCTTACCCTGCTCTCCATATTTAGTATGAATTTTAGAAATTGCATGCTCTTCCTTTCCCACAGTAAGTTAGTGAATCTATCTTGCAGGGAACATATCTTAGTAAGGGCCAGATTAACAAGTTGTGGTGCCCTGGGTAATTCTGAATTGTGCGTCCCCCTGTGACTTAAAATCAATCAATCAATCAATCAAGTCTTTATTTAACCAGGCGTTCATCGTTGAGCAGAAGCTCATTTGCAAGATGGACCTGGGTGGAGCATGAACAATTGTGCATACAGGTCAACACAGGTATTTACAAGGCAATACAGATAATATTGCTTACAGAGAGGAAGAAAAAGAAGTTCATATGTACATAGAATTATACAGATATTGCACAGATTATAGGGTATTTACATACATAGAAGTGTCTATAGGAAGATAAAGCAGGTTATCTAAGGTTGTAGGAGGAAGTAATGGAAGAAAAAAAATTAAAATATACACCAGGTATATGCCAAACCTAAAAATAGGTTGGGAGTTTGGGGCCGCCAAGGCCCCCAAAAGCTGAATGATTTTTGAAGTGTTAAAATGCATTTGGAGGGTTTTCCAGCTACTCTGAATGCCATTCTTGGTGTGTAATTAGAAGGCTATAGTTTGAAGTTGGATGGCTAGAGTACATTCACACTGAGTGTCAGCCCTAAAGTACAGCCATGCACTACTGGCCCCTCCATACCAACATCTCACTACCCAAATGGTTGAGTGTGTGGTGGGCAATCCTGACCCACAAAGTCTCAAACCTAGAGTGGTGGACGCAGACCTGTAGAGTTTGGGGTGGATAAGTGTTCACCACTACCCTCCCAACACAAATACACATGGTGTTGTGGAAGGAATAGATTAATATGTAACATCCATTTGAATTTTTCTTTTATTACATAAAACAAAATGCCAATAAAGAACAAGAACATATCAAACCTACTGACTGTGGAGAGACAAGAGATTGTAGCTGATGACAGCCACCACCACTCCGAATATTGGCCACAGTCTAGCTTGCCCTTTTTCTTTTTCACGGAATTTACATCACTCACTTTTTTTAACTACAGGATTTTCAGTTCATCAAAGACACACTCATTTGACACTGAGAGAGTCAGAGACGTTGGTGGTGATGTGATTAAAGTCAGAGTGAGAGTGGTACTCTTTTGTCTCAGTTTGGCCCACTGGTGTTCATGCACTGTGTGCTGCATCATATATTAGTTACTTATTTTGTCAGGCTGCTCCATAACATTGACCAAACCATGGCTGAATCCAAGAAACCATAGCTCACAGTTTTCTCTTGCACTGATTCCTTCAATTTTCAGTAGGCATGAGGGTAAATAGTGTGTGCATGCTGTCAGATAAATGACCAGTGTGGAAGGATTTAAAATATATGCAGCTCTTCTTCCCATCAGTCCAACAATAAACAGAAATTCTGATTTTTGAAATGATATGCCACTGGTGTTCCCAAACAATATTAACTTAAATATGAGGAGGTTTATTCAACCATTTCCTATAGTGATTTGATTTCTGACTATATTGTACCAGTGCATTCCTGTAGCCAACCGAGAAAAATAAATATGTGTGTGTGTAGTTTTGGGGGTGATGTGGAGCAATACTGCTATATGTACAGTTATATATAGTGACTATATACAAGTGTATCTACAGTAGTAATGTTTACAAATAGAGGAACTGTCAAGTATCCTCTTACATAATTTTTTTTTTAAATAAAAACATTCAAACTTCAGTAATCAGTTGTTCACCTCTTTGGCTCTTCTCTCATTGTTTTTTACCTGCTAGTAAAGTCAAGAAGGGAAGCAAGGTAATGTGGTTCTTTGGCTGGAATGGATTGGGTTCATCTTCACTTTGTTGCTGATGCTTGCTCCCTCCTCACCTCCTCTGACAGCAACAGTCTCTGAGCCCAACAGTCTAGAGTGACTGTGTAAAAATTAACAATTTTTACAAAAGATATTGGATTTGTCCAATGACCACTCTGACCTGACCTCAACCCTCAGCTTTCTCATCAGACAAGAGGACAGTCGCTGAATGATGAGTCCAGCGGCGGACCGTCCGCAATCTCTGCACATGCACTGGCAGCCTAATCTTGGCTTTAAAGCCTTTACGTTTTGTTTGTTTACAAGATTTTCAATGACCAGTAGACTGGTAGTGGTTGACTGACCCTAGACCCTGACCAACTCATTGAATAGTGGGCCTGGCAGGTGGCATGCTTGAAAGTAAGTGAAGCTGCAAAAGGTTTCTTCTCGACGACGGCAAGATTCGGCAGAAGGAAATAAGTCTAGCACATGGCAGATGGAGGCAAGAGACTATTAAGCTTCACATCAGTCATGATGTGACCATGCATGGATCTGAGACAGAGCCCAATAACTGGCTAGCTAAGGGGTAGAAGTGCGCATGTTGTGGGAAAACAAAAAAAAATGATAAAGCAGCATAACAGAGTTATGTTCCCCCAGCTGAGAAGCATTATAAAGTACAGGGGTCAGGGAGGAAGGCAAAAAACAGAACAAAAAAAGGGAAACTCAGGTGGACCTTCAAACTTGGGGGCCCAGGACAACTGCCCCATCTGCCCTATGACTAATTCAACCCTGAGCTTGGTCCAGTCCAAATTTGGTGCTGGGGTAAAATGTGGAATCAAGTTTCCAGATGTTTTATAGTAAGTCCTTAGCCTTCTGTTCCCTCTCCTTTTTCCTTTAAGATGCCAGCCTAATAAGTTTACCACTAATAGACGCCTCATGGGCTGCCCATTCTATGTCCTTTCTATCAACAGTGCCAGTGATGTGGGCTATATAATTGTTGATAGTCTCCCATACCCTACCAGTACCAAATGTATTCTTAAGCAGTTGTATGTGCAGTTTTCATGTAGTGTCTCTGTCCTTGCTCATGGTAAATGAGTGCTGTAGTAATACTGGAGAGTGGCCAGACACTACCCTAGATGAAATCTGACACATGAGAGGGCCATAGATAAAGGACAGACTGACAAAAAAGTAATCTATCCTCAATAGAGAATTGTGGGCTGGAGAGAGAAAAAGGTGTATGCTCATGAAGTATCAAGCAGGACCCCCCAAGGATCGAATAGGCTCAGGGTGTCAATCACGTCTCTAATAGCTCGCTCAGCTGTCAAGAGTCCCCTTCTCATCCCAGTTCTGTCTATGTCTGAGGACAGAACCAAGCTCCAATCCTCCCCAAATGCAGGTGAAACATTAGGTGCAGCACAAAACCTGGGCTAGGGTAATAAAAAAGAAGGAACAGTCATTGTGCAGACTATATACACTTCCCAGGTGGCATTATGTACTGTCCAGTACCCCTCTCAAAAACAACTATTGACTTTCAGGTTCTGCAGTGGTTAATGTAGCTTGGGACTAGGTGTTTCTCCCTTTCAGAATGGCCACGCTCCCCCCGTGATGGATACTGTTACCTGACCAGTATACTTGCCTGACTCACTCTCTTCATAAAAAGTAACTTTCCATTGTCAACATATGCATCTTCTGTATGAATACAATATTATCTGCTAGTTGCTTAGCATGTTTGAGAATTGGGTATCATGTACTGCACACCCTCCCCTCATTAATGTTGCATGACATAAATTTGATGTTGCTCCCTATGATATACCATATTTACCTTCCCACCTGTGGACTGGACCTGCAGTACAACATACTATTCACTGGTAACATATTGAGAAAACAGGTTATATCCCCCCTCCCCCCACACACAGTTGCAAACAAATATTAAACATGTAACAATTTACATTTAACAGTAAACTTTACCCTAGACATTCAAAGTCTGCTACAATGAGAACCTTCCCCATGTCCTTTGATTATGCTCCAATCAATTAGATCTGTGACAGTAGTGAGTAAGAAACCCTCCAGCCAGTCCTTAAACCCACTGTTATAGAGGCCCTGCCTGGGCAGAGTGATCCTTGACTAAATTTCAGTGCTCAGTAGCCTACAACTAAGCAGATACTCCCACAATTGCTTCTTCAAACAACTGAGTCTGGCTTCCCAAGAACTGTGGGAGTTCATGGTAAGTCCATACCCCCCTTCAGTCCTATGCAGCAACTTTTGAGAAAAAGGTAGCCCAATTATTGCTCTCCCTCCATTTGTAGTTCCAATATTGCAACATGCTACATTATAGGAATATTCAGGTTGCTTATTGGTTCTTAAATTAGTCAGTATCCCCCACCATGCCTCCCCCAGTCCTTGACACATCTCTCATAAAGGGAGCTTCGGATACTACAACAAATAGAAGCCATAGGATATTGAGTGCCTGGATAGGCTTATTGTCCTGTAAGTCCTAATTAACATAGTTTAACTTACAGCCTGCATGCTTTGGGATCGTTTCTATGTTTCCTCAAGGAAGCTGTATTCAGGGTGAGGTGAGAAGCTGATGGATATCTTGTAAGTAAGCTCTCCCTAGTCATTTTGTGTGTTTTGAGTTGTGGGTTCATGCTGTTTCCAATTTTTCCCTCTGCTAGTGTCATCTCCAGATTTTACAGATCAGTTACTAACGTATGGCCAAGCAGATGGTTGCCATATGAGTGAAGGGAAGAGAGAAGCTCAAATTCATAGTGTGCTGCCATCTTTGCCTCATGATGCAACAGACAGAAACAGATGCGTGTACTGAACATTCAAATCAGTTCTCTGTTGGGATAAAATAATCGTTAAAATTTCAGGTATTATTGTCTCATGAAGGTGGCTTATAATATCTCCTATGGGAGATATTATCAAAAGAACATGACAGATACACTGTTTCCATCATGATTCTGAGATTCCTGTGGTAACAGATGAAATTACTGGCGTCAGTCACTCTCCTCAATGGCAGGGAACCACCGGGGGGAAACAGGTTGGTGAAATATTTTGACAGCTCCTTTGTAACTTCAGTGGTTGTTAAAATCTTTTATTCTCCTGGGAATTGTGACTTGTAATGTGGCATGATAGCATACAGAATTGGATACCAGCGGCATATAATTTGTTTTTTTAGTGCTCCAACACTCTCCTTGCTTTGTACATATTTGAGGCTTAAGTTATTTAAAAATCAGCAAGTGGTTCCGCTCTCACCAGATTTCCTTAAGTTCACAGATTTAATTCTGAACAAGTGTTTTGTTCACGAAGTTTAGGAGCCACAGAATTATTGGTGGTAGCTTGTTCCAAATGAGCTGTCATCTTTGTCTAAGATAAAGATTCTATATCCATCCAGGGAGTTCAGTTCAGAAAGAACTGGAAGGGGACAGGATCAGTTGTGTTCCAGGACAGTAGCTGCTGCTGTTGTTTTCACAGGGTTCTTGTGGATTTTACTTGGTAGGTTAGTCCTTTTCTTTCTTACTTCTAAGGGGCTAGCAGGGTATTGTTTTGGGTGCTGTTGGATGTTTGTAAACTGATTTGGTGGCTGTAAGTGGGGCTCATTTTGTGGATGTTTCACTGTGTAACAGGCTGCACTGGTAGAGGCCTATTTCTTCTGATTTAAAACCTATTTGGTGGAATTTGCTTGGGCCTAGTTCTTTGGCTGCTGGGCTTGGAGGGAGACACAGGGCTGATACACTCTCTCTGAGTCAGGTGTCTGCCCAATACCCTCCCCCACCCTTCCTCCCCAGAAGTCTGCAAATTATTGGGGAACACCTGCCCTGCAATTGAGGAAAAGGCTGCAGGTGCAGCTCATGTAGTTCTAGCCACTGGGGGTAGGATTTAAAGATTGGGAGAGAGGAGCTTTGGGAGTAGTTCATTCTCCTTTAAGTTTAATGTGTTGTACTGCACCTAGTAACAGGGTTACTTGTGTACAGTGGGACTGTCTGTAAGATTAGTGGGTGACCTGATTAGGCAGTAGGGGTATCTTGGACTAGGGGAACCTGGTGGCTCACCCAAGGAAACCTATTTGGAAGGGATGGAACCACATCATTAGGGCCAGCATCTTTGGGAGGGTGGTGGGTGCACAGGTGTGGAGCAGCCATGATACTGGACTGGGCTTGAAGTTCGTGATGTTCAGTGCTACCAGCTAGCAGCTAGGGAGGAGGTTGCGGGGATTAGGAGAAAGCTGGGGGAAGGGGGGTGGTATGGTTGGGGAAGAGGGCTGGGAATCTCCCACAGGGTTGCACCAAGCACTGGGGGTGGGGGCATAGGGAAAGGAGTGCAGGAGAATACTCAGGGGTCACATAGGGAACCTGGCAGAGGGGGTCCAAAAGGACACTACCAAGGAAGCAGGCAGGTAACTGGGGGCCCTCACAAAGGGGGGACGGAGGGACAACATTCTCAGGGAAGTAGGCAGATGGCCAGGGCTGGACAGAAGGAAGCAAGGCGGGAAGTAGGATCAGACCTACACTCAGTAACCGCCCAATTTCTCTTCTGCTCAAGGATGAGGGGGTGATGTAGCTGACAGGGGTAGTTAGAGATGGAAAGAGAGTGGAGGCAGGAGGCAGGGCCAAATAGCAGGAAGAACAGGGGGACCTGGAATGCAGGAGAATGGGGGAGCAGTGAATCAGAGCAGGAGGGGCAGGGGAAGAGGGAGGAAAGCACAAGGAGAAGGACCAGTTGGGAGGAAAGGTAAAGGAGAAGGACCAGAAGTACAAGGAGGATTCAGTAAAGGGAGCTGAGGGTTTAGGCCAGGGGGGCACGACTAGCAAGGAGGAACTAAATGGAGACAGGAAGGAAGGGAGGATGAGCCAGGCTAGTTTAGCAGATGGGGGAGAAGGACCAGTTGTGAGCAGTGAGGGGGTAATTAGCAAGGAACAGAAGGATACTCAGGAGGAGGAGATGCATAGGATTGGAGAGGAGGGGATGGCATGTGGCACCCAGAAAGAGGGGATGAACACGGAGCCAGCTGGGTGGAGGGGCCTGTAGAAAGGATGAGGGACATGGAAGGGGGGGATGGAGGAAAAGGAGTGGTCAGAGTGCTCCTGCTGGGGGATTCTATGATCAGGGGTATCAAATGGGATAGGGAGGGAGAAGCCTGGCCAGTTAGAACAAGATGCTTCCTGACTAACGGTGCACAGGGCTACGACGAGGTATATCAGCTGGCAAAGGATTGTGGGGTTCCCCAGACATACTGGTCCACCTGGTACAAATGACATTGAGGGAAAGAAGAGCTAGAGATACAGGCAAGATTCAGGGAGCTCGCCAGGGTCTGTCATGACATAGGATGCACAGTTTCCTTCTCAGAAATCCCAAGTGCCAAGGGCTAGTGGGGAACACAAAAGGAAAATTAGGAGATAAACCAGTGGCTCAGGGAGTGGTGTGAGGCCAGAGGGTATGGGTTGATGGGGGATTGGGGGGAGACCTGGGAGGATAAGGAGCTGTATGCTAGAGATAGACTACATCTCAATTTGGAGGGAGGGAATCTTAAGTTGAAAATAGAGGGGTTCATTGGTGAAAAGTGGGGTTTAAACTTGTGAAGGGGTGGGATGGGAGAAAAGTCTGTCAAGGGGTGCCATAAAGGAGGACTATGTCTCCACCCCTGGGGACCAGGAGGATTGCAGGAAAAGGCCAACTGGCAAAGTGCAGACCAGGGGAAACAGAATCCCCATGGGAATAAGGAGCAGGGAAATGGAACTATAGGGAAAGGGTGGAAGGTAGTCCTGCTAAATGCCAGGAGCTTGGGCAATAAAATGCCTGAGCTCCAGGAAATGCCAACTGAGGGAGCAGTGGATGTGGCAGCGGTCACTGAGACTTGGGCCACTGCAAGACATGACTGGGACCTGAACCTGGAGGGATACACTATGTTCAGGAAGGACAGGGGAGGGAAGGGGAGGAGGGGTAGCAATGATAGTCAAAAACTGCATTGGCATAGGGGGAGTAGAGGAGGCGGAGGGAACCGTGGAGGCGATTTGGGTCACCTTGATAACAAGGGGGGGCAAGAGAGTAAAAATAGGAGTGGTGTATAGACCCCCTGCCCTGGCGGAGGAGCTGGAAGACAGTCTGGTGGCAGATGTTAGGAGACACTGCAGACTGGGCAGAGGAACGGTGGTGGTGTTGGGGGACTTAAACATGCCAGGAACAGACTGGGAGACTATGACATCCTCTGTGACCAGGGAACAGAGGTTGTTGGATGTCTTTCAAGACGCTGCCTAACTCAGCAGGTGAGGGAACCACCAGGGAGGCACGGGTACTGGATGTGGTCCTGGCAGACAGTGACCAGATTGGGGCCTGGAGGTAAGGGAACCCATTGGCAGGAGGACCATGCCACGGTCTGGTTCTGCCTGGACTCTAGGAGGGGTAGAAGGCTGCACAAAGACGGAAGTAACTGACTTCAGGGGGCAGATTTTAAGGAAATGGGAAGGATCCTTAAGGAGCATTTGGATGGGATTGGGTCAGACATGGACTGATAGTAGGTGGAAATCATCAGGAGAGGGGTGCAGGATGCTACCAGCATCTGTGCAAGAGTAAGACCAAAATGCGTAGGCCCAAAACCCTGTTGGTGGACCAGGGAGGTCCAGGAGGTGGTGCGGGGAAAGAAAGCAGCCTATAAGCAATTCAAGTGCTCAAGGAGTGAAAGAGATCGAGGGGAGTACGAGCTGATGGCTAGAAGGGCCACTAGAGTGGTGAGGGCGACTAAGGCAAGGAAGGAGCAGAACCTGGCCAGGGAAATTAGGAGAGGGAACAAGGGGTTCTTTAGATACATTGGGGAAAAATGAAGGGTGAAGGGGCAGATTAGCAGGATTAAATCAGGGGAGGGATGGGCACAAGACCCGTGGGAGCAGGCTGAGGTACTAAATGAGTACTTCACCTCAGTTTTCACCCAGGAAAGGGGGTGCTGCATCATACATGGGAGGAGACAGAGATACTGAGGAGGGGGGGACCCTTACCGATCGGCAGGTCTGGGGAGAGGGGGAGGCATCACTGGCAGGTGGGGGAAGGGCTAAGCAGGGAGAAGGGGTACAGGAAGTGGAAATCACAGCTGAGAGAGTGAGGGAAGCCCTCAGCTCCCTTAAGATGGAGAAAGCACCGGGCCGGATAAATTACATCCCAGAGTGCTGAAGGAACTTGCAGATGTCCTGGCAAAACCCCTGGCAGAGCTTTTCACCATCTCTCTGAGGACAGGGTGGTGCCCCAAGACTGGAAGGGTATATAGTGCCCATCCACAAGTGGGGATCAAGGAGGTGGTAGGGAACTACAGGCCCCCAGCCTGACCTCGGTGGTGGGCAAGGTGATGGAAGGCATTGTCAAGGAGAGGCTGGGGACCTGGATAAGTCAGGGTGCCTGGACGATAGACAGCATGGATTCATCCCGGGGAAATCATGTCAGACAAACCTGGTGGAGTTCTATGACTGGGTGACAAGTGCCTTGGACCTGGTTAGACCAGTGGATGTCCTCTTTCTGGACTTCAGCAAGGCATTTGACTCTGTTCCTCACATGGGCCTGTTGGATAAGCTGGGAGAAATGGGGTGGGAACCAGATGATCAGATGGATAGGCACTGGCTCCAGGACCGGACCCAGAGGGTCATAGTTGGTGGATAGTCTCATCCCCAAGGAGGGTCATTAGTGGGTCCCACAGGATCAGTCCTTGGCCCTTCTGTTCAACGCCACGATCTGACATAAGGACAGGAATCAGAGTGAGATGAGTCTCTTTGCAGATGACTCGAAACTGGGGGCTGTGGTGGATGGGGAGGAGGGGAGGTCTCCAGGGGACCTGGAGGCTCTGGAAGATGGTCTAGAAAGTGGAAGCTGAGGTTCAATGCAGGGAAATGCAAGGTACTCCACCTGGGGGCCAGAAACCCAGGTCAAGTGTACACCCTGGGGGGGGGGAAATGCTACAAGTCTCGATGGCTGAGAGGGACCTGGGGGTGGTGGTGGATGTCAAGATGAACAACTCTGAGACTTGTAGGAGGGCAGCAGCCAAGGCCAACAGGATGCTGGGATGCATCACTAGGGGATCACCTCCAGAAGGAGGGAAGTGATACTCCTCTGTATAACTGCTTGGTGAGGCCGCACCTTGAGTACTGCGTGCAGTTTTGGAGGCCACACTTAAAGCGGACATTAACCTCCTGGAGAGGGTCCAGAGGAGGCAACCAAAATGATTTGGGGCTTGGGGACAGGACCTATGAGGAGAGGCTCGAAGAGCTAAATATGTACACATTGGAAGAGAGAAGGGACTGGGGACATGATAGAGGTCTTCAGGTACATGAAGAGGGTAAATAGGGGAGGAACAGTCAGGGTGCTTCGAAGGAAGGAGGAAGGGGCCACTAGAGGGCATGGCTGGAAGCTGGAGGGGGGAAGATTCAGGGAAGAAAGGAGGAGGTGCTACTTCACTGAGAGGGTGGTGGAGCCATGGAATGCACTGCCTAGGGGGCTGGTGGAGGCAGAGACAGTGGAGGGGTTCAAGAGGGGGTGGGACAGGTACAGGGGAAGGGTTCTGGAAGCAAAATCCAATGCAGCAAGAATATCCGGAACTGGAAAGGGAGAAGCCAGAGAAGGCGATGGGGACAGCAAGGTCAGCACCCAGGTTGGGGACTGACCAAACGAGCAGACACGAAAGACCATTAGGCCTATTCTGCTGGCATTTTAGTATGTTAGTTGACCGTTGTCCTCAGTGATTGGTTTAACTGCTTCATTGGCAAGCATTTAAACTAGCTGGAGAGGCAGAAGGAAGCAGATAGAATGAAACTGCCCACCCCCACAAGTTAGTGCAGTCAACATGGAGGACCACAAAGTTTTGATATTGCCAGAGGTAACTAAACTCATAATGGGAGGGGCACAGTGGAGGACAGGAGAAAGGGGGTTAAAAACAGGAAGGATAAATAGAGGAGGCAAAATGGCAAAAGGAGGGCTGATAAAAGAGAAATGGCAAAACATAGAAGGCCATGTATACTGATGCTCACAGCTGAGGAAACAATATCCCAGACCTGGTGTTCTTGATGACGGAGGCTGACCTAGAGATTATAGCTCTAACTGAGACATGGTATACTGGAAACAATGACTAGGATGTAGCACTACCAGGTTATACTCTGTTTAGGAGATACAGGGAGGGTAAAATGAGGGGGTCTGTTTATGTCAGGGAGGGAATTAGAGTGATTGGAGTACAGAGGGGGGCTGAGGTAGTGTGGATCACCCTTGAGACAGGCAATGGCACAGCTATTCACACAGGCATGATATATGGCCCTCCAAAACAAGGGGAAGAGGTGGACAGGGTTCTAGTGGAATCCTTCCACATGATGGCAGCTAAAGAATAGGCATTGCTGGTAGGTGATTTCAATCTGCCAGATGTAGATTGAAGCATCCCAGCTGCTGCCTCAGCAAGGAGCAAGGACATCCTGTACTTTGTGCAATGGGCAGGCCTCAGAGAACTTATGCTAGAGCCCACCCTAAAGGGTGCAACTTTGGACCTGGTACTCACCAAGAGGGACAGAATTGTGGAAGTCAGGGTGAGCAGACATCTGGGGTCCAGTGATCATCAGTGTGGTACAGTATGAGTAGAAGGGCAGAGTCAAGCACACAAAAATGAGGGTCCTGGATTTCAGGAAGGCAGACTTTACTAAGATAGGGATACAGTATGTCTTAAGAATGCCCTATAGAGAGGGACAAATTGGGGGGAGGGAGTGGAGGACCAGTGGGTCCATCTGAAAGGAGCCATAGCGGAGACAACAAATCTTTGCATTAGGCAAGTAAACAAGGGCAAGGGAAAAAGAAAACCACTATTCTTCACAAAGAAAGTGGCTGGGAAGGTAAAAGTGAATGAGAGGGCTTTCAGGAAATACAAAAAAAAAAACAGAGAAGGAGGAGGACAGTATAGTGTACCTGGAGAAACAGAGGGAGGCAGGGACAACAGTCAGGAGCAGGTGCAAAAGGAGGGGAAAAATGCACAGGAGTTTAAAAAAGGGGACAAGACTTTCTATAGGTACATTAGCAAAAGGAGAAAAAACAGGGGTCAGATTGTAAGGCTTAAAGGGGAAGAAGGAGAATGTGTAGAAGAGGACCTGGAAAAGCATCAGTACTGAACAAATATTTTTGTTCTGTATTCCCAGAAGAATGAGAAGGTGAGGGACCACCATTAGACAACATGAGCAAATATGGGAGGGAGGTAGACACCAGTCCATTTATGGAAGAAAGAGTCCTAAACAAACTCACAAAGCTGAACGTGAACAAGGCAGTGGGACTGGATGGGTTACATCCTAGAATATTAAGGGAACTATTGGAGGTGCTGGCAGCACCATTAGAAGCCCTTTCTAATGAGCCACTCAATACAGGAGTGGTTCCAGAGGACTGGAGGAGGGAAGATCTAGTTGCTCTTCACAAAATTGGGAGTTGGGAGGAGGCTGGAAACTATAGACCAGTGAGCCTCACTTCAATAGTGGGGAAGATTATGGAATTACTGCTTAAATAAAGTATTGAGGAATACCTTGAATCCAGTGGAGCACAGGATCCTAGAGAGCATGGATACACAGTGGAAAGGTAATGTCAGACAAACCTTACTGATTTTTTGACTGGTTGACTAGAGAAGTGGATGGGGGGGGGGGGGTGTGGCCTACCTGGATTGCATTAATGCCTTCGATACCATTCCACAAAGAAGACTAGTGAACAAGTTGGGCAGCCTGGAAGTGGATCACAAGGAGGTAAACTGGTTTAGGAACTGGCTGAGTGATAGAAGACAGAGGGTGATGGTAAATGGAGCTCGATCTGATAAAATGAGGGTGATGAGCATGGTGCCTCAGGTATCAGTTCTGGGACCAGTCTTGTTTAACGTCTTCATAAGTGACATTGCAGAGAGTTGGAAAGGAAGGTGTGCATCATTGCAGATCACACTAAGATCTGTAAGACGGTGGACTCTCTGGGAGGGGTGGAAAAATTGAGGAGGAACCTAGGTAAACTGGAGGAATGGTCTAGAGTGTGGCAGCTGAGATTCAATGTGAAAAAGTGCAAAATCATGCATTTGAGGTGCAAGAACCCAGGGGAGGATTATATGATGGGTGGGTGATACTGACAGTTATCAAATAGGAAAGGGATTTGGGGGTAATCATACCTTATGACCTAAAGGTGGCCAAACAATGTGCCAAGGCTGTGGGGAGAGCCAGTGGGATGTTGGGGTGCATAGGTACTGTAGAGGTATCACCAGCAGAAGAAAAGAGGTGGTGATGCCATGGAACAGATAATTAATGAGACCTCATTTGGGGTATTGTGTCCAGTTCTGGAGGTTGCACCTCTGTAAGAATATAGAAAAGGAGGAGGCCATTCAAAAGCAGGTGCAGGGCATGCACAAAAAGTCATATGTTTAGATACTGGGACAACTCAAAATGTATACCCTGGAGGAGAGGAGAGGAGAGGAGAGAGGGGAGCTATGATAGAAAACTACAAATAAGTAAAGGGCATAAATAGGGTACTGGAGGGTAGCATCTTTCAGAAAAGGAGATAATCAGGAATGAGGGGGCATGACATGAGGTTGGAAAGTGGTAGACTAAGGGGTAACATGAGGAAGCATTTCTTCATGGAAAGGGTGGTGGATGTTTTTAATAGACTCTCTGCAGAGGTGGTGGGGTAAAACACAGTGAGGAAATTCAAAAATGCATGGGACAGGCATAGCAGAACACTATCGACAGGAACGAGAAAGTAAAGCTGAAGATCAAGTAAGGTCTGTGTTTATTTGCAGTAGGTAGTGAGAATGGGCAGACTGGATGGGCCTTGCTGTCCTTATCTGCTATCAATTTCTATCTTTCCATGTTAGTCACTGGGCACAACACTACAGAATATGCACACTTTCCATTATGTACTCTGGCCCATGTGGGGAGGGTCTGGCATTTTTTGAGGTGCTTTTGTGCAAAGAGAATAGTGTCTTGTCCTTTTACCCTTTCTGGATGATCAGCAACCACCAGATTTTTCTAGTGGCTGTGACCCTCCAAGTCTTCTCTGCATTCTTACAGGTTGTGGACCATTCTCCTGAGGCTTATCAAGTCTAGCTCCATGCGATCATCTCTGTCCGCAAATAATCTAATCTGAGTTTCTGTATCAGAGACCTGCCTGGAAAGCTCTTCTAGGGTCATCTTGAATGATTTGAAGTTAGATAAAATAAAAATGGATGATCCATGCTCTCTGGTGCGAGACAGGAGCAGACCAAGGGCTATACTGCCCCCCTTCCAACTAAACGTACATAAAGAGAAGGATGGTCTGCACTCACACAGTGCCTTATTTGCAAAAATCAGGCAAAATCTAAGGTACTACGAAATTAGCACATTTATTTTGCTAAACAAACAGACAGGATTACAAAACCACAGACTGCAAAGGTGCAGTCTGTGATTAGAAATCCTGTCTGTTTGCCAAAATAAATTTGTTAATTCTGTAGAACTTTGGATGTAGCCTGCTTTTTCGCCAATAAGGCATTGTAGGACTGCAGACAATCCATTTGTTTGTGAATTCTTTAAAGCCCTTGCAAGGTCCATTATGATATCTTCTGCTGTTGACTAATGATGGCTATCAAATGAGTGAAGAACAAGGCTAAAATCTATTTTTGGCTCAAGATAACAAAGTTTACTAATGCTTCTCCAGGAGATGGCTAGAGAGCTCTTTCTTCCTAGCCTGCCATCATGATTCCCCAGAATGGTTGATCTTGTTGGTCCGAAAACATTTTGCACTTTATCTAAAACACCTAGGGAGTCCATCCATTTTTTAAACTTTATTCAGAATTATTTTTTTAAAATATATTTTGACATATATCTAACAAACTGAATGGTCAATACATGATGGGGTCCTGAGTGGAACACTTTGTGTATTAGTATAAGGTTGCCAATCCTTGAATTTGGGACCAACCCTGACTGTACTACTGTATTACAGTATAAATAGTACACAGTACTGGAAGCCACCAGTCATCCAAAAGCTTGTACAGTTCAAACACTATTTTGTCAGGTCTTGTCACTCTGTCATTTTTTCTGTCCTAGATTGCAAAAAAATAAAATAAAATGATCTTGTAAACTAGGAATTGCATAAGGCATCAAGTGTAACTTTCGCTTATCTCAAACGTTTTCCCTGTTTAACCCTAGCCCCATCAGTTACTGAGGCACTGGCCTGCTTTAATGTAATAATTACAGGTATCATAGATTCCCAGGCACCTGTCAGAATATACAGAGTGAAAAAAGCTTCCTGACCCTAGTTCAATGCTTATATTAAGTCTATGCTAACAAAAAGAGGTAAGCTTTTCGCAACTGCCAGATGCACAAAAACACCCACAGACTGGACAGCATTCAGGATATGTTGAAATGTCTGCACTAAACAGATTAGACATACTAACGAAAACTATTACCTAAGCACCCTAGAGTCAGCCAATGGTAACCCATCCGAGAGTTGGCGCACCTTTAAACTAGTTGAGGGGAGCAAAGCTCCACCATCTCTCCCCACTACCACTACCTATCAGGGCAACTCAATTACAAATAAATTTGTCATACTTGACAAATTAAATAAGCATTTTGCCACAGCTGGTCTTGCATTCAATTCTTCTCCATCAGCCAGCCTCAGAACCTTGCACCGTCACCGATCTGCACCACCCAACTTCCCAACACACTTACCCTTCTCTTTCTCGCCTATCACCTTTAAACAGGTGGAAGACCAACTGCTCAGGTTGGGTGTTGAAAAGAGTGGAGGTGCAGACAACATTAACCCTTTATTTTTTGAAACTAGGCTATTATTTCTTAACTGCCCCATAACTCATTTATTTAATCTCTCACTATCTAATAGTATTGTGCCCCAAGATTAGAAAGTTGTGCACTTTATACCCCTTCTCAAATCTGGTGAGCCCAGTGATGTTAACAACTACTGGCCTATCTCTGTCTTGCATGTCCTCTCAGAAACTCTGGAAAAACTAGGCAGTATCTAACTCAGATCCTTCCTTGAAATTATCAGTTGCTAACTCCACAACAATCAGGTTTCAGATCCCATCATAGTACTGTCTCGGCCTTGTCCAGTGTTACTAATGACTGGTTGATGGCCATGGATAGCAAAAATGTCACTGGTGCGGTATTTTTCAACCTTGGTAAGGCCTTCAATACCATGAATCACCCCCGGCTGCTTAACAGCTTGATGCTGCATGGCCTGTCGGATGATACGGTATCCTGGTTTGCCAGTTATCTAGGAAACAGACATCAGCGCATTCAGATAAATGGAACCTTCTCATCACTATTGCCAGTAGCAAAAGGGGTCCCACAAGGATCCATCCTGTGTCCATTGTTGTTCCTAATCTATGTAAATAATCTGGGCTCGGGCATCATAAACTCCAATATTCACTTATTTTCAGATGATACGGTCCTCTACACATTGAAGCCTACAGTTAGTCAAGTATGTTCTCCTCTCCAGTCTGATTTTGTCAAGCTTCAAAATAGCTTCATAGCCAAATTGCTCCTAAATGCAAACAAAAAAATGTAGATTATGTTCTTCTGTCCCCCTAATGTCCCCTTAGTATGCCCCACGACAAACCACTATGCTCCCATCACCACCCTATCAGAAGACTCACTCAAAGTCTTGAATCACTTTAAATACTTAGGTTTCATGCTCAACTCACACTTATCTTTTTCATCACATGTCAAAGCTCTCACAAAAAAACAGAAATTTAGGCTTGGCTTCTTTTTCAGGAACAAATCATTCTTCTCCTGAGACTCCAGAACTAGACTGGTACATGCCACCTTCATGCCTCTTCTTGATTACGGTAATATTCTCTATAACAATTGCACACCCATCTACCTGTGTAAGTTACACACACTCTATCACTGGGCCATTCATTTCATTACCAATGCCCCAGCCAAAACCGATCAATGTACCTTGAATGAGGTGATGAAGTGGATCTCGTTATCCACCAGAAGAATGGTGCACATTTTTACTTGGACATATAAAGTGCTCCTCAATAAGTTACCCCTTATATATCAGCCTTCTTCTCACACTCGGCTAGCACTTGCACCCTCAGAAAAATGTGCATATAGTACCCTGAATGCGCTAAATTATTGGACACAGTTTGGTAGGGCATCTATAAGCTTTTCTCTTTCCTGCCTTTGGAATTAGCTTCAAGCCACCCTAAAACTCCATTCCCTTGTCCCAGTTAGGGTGTTCGTTGGTGGGGTACATTAGATCACTGCTGAGACCTGCAGCTGCACTTGGCATCCCTCACGGGTCTCCCTTCTCCCCATCCCTCTCCTATTGTCTTTGTAGATTCCTGTGTATACTGGCATGTGTCTTCCTTCCTTCCTTTCTTCCTTGCTTCCTTCCTTCCTTCCTTCCTTGCTTCCTTCCTTCCTTGCTTCCTTCCTTCCTTCCTTCCTTCCTTCCTTCCTTCCTTGCTTCCTTCCTTCCTTCCTTCCTTGCTTCCTTCCTTGCTTCCTTCCTTCCTTCCTTCCTTCCTTGCTTCCTTCCTTCCTTCCTTCCTTCCTTCCTTGCTTCCTTCCTTGCTTCCCTTTTATCCATTCCACTTAAGTTGTCATCTCCCATATTTATTAGGTGTGGAAAACTTAGTTAAGTGATACTTCTAATTTGTCTCTGTGTATTGCTATAACCCGCCTACTCTGTGTATCATGATATTCCTGCTGTTTTTTCTGTGATGTACTGCTTGTATTGATTGTCTGGGGTTATTTTTAGTAGGTGGTGGTAAACTTGCTGTCAAATAATGCTTTTGCCTCTATGTATTTGTTTCAACAATTCTACTCAATGTACCTTGATATACCTGCTGTGTTACTGTGATGAATCCTTGTCCTGGCTGTCTGTGATGTTTAATACTTTATATCAGGGTCCTCCTTGTGAATGAGCATGTTCAATGGAATCTATCCCTATACAATAAACTGAACTGAACTGAATTCATTTACATAAAAAATAATGCTTTCAATTATTTTACTCAATCATCAGGCATGATATGAACTTCTTTAGAAAACTGGTAATTGTTATGTCATTTAGCCACTGGAGTCCAGAAGTGTTTTATTTCCTTTTTTATGTTCGTCATGCACACAAGTGCAGACAAACATCCTGATATGAGAGTTTCTAGAGAGAGGTGTGAGGGGTGCCATCCCAATGGTCAGCAGTGCTGCAGGGGCTGGTCTGTGGCCAGCAAATCCGCAGGCAGTGTCCTGATGACACTGGCTTGCTGAGGGGACTTGTCTCAGCAAACATTTGAAAGAACAGAGCCGACACTACACACAGCTTTCTCCTTTGAAATGATAGCCCTTTAGCTGCAACTTACAGTGTCTTTCCTTGTTAAACAATGCCGCCTTTCCCTGCTGCTGCTTTGTGTGTCTTTCCTGGTTAAACAATTTCCCCTTTCCCTTTCCGACACCGGAATGCCCACTCCAGGTGTCAGATGCGCCCCCCAACCATTTATATCCCTAGCCAACATCAGGGTGCCGAATTCTCGTGTTGGCATCCCCCCTTCCCACCACTATTGTGGCACACTGGGAGCCCACCCCAGTGTACCTAAATTAATATTTTTTTTACCAGTAAACGAAGAAAACCTTCCCTCACAGTTTTTTTGTATTTTTTATCTGTAAAAATGAAAACTATTCCTCATTGTCTCCTTCATCCCCCTTTCCCATCCTAACTCTCCCTCTGTGCACCCACCTCCCTGCACCCCATACTTACCTTCCGAGGTCTGTGTACATGATCTTCTGCAGAGTGGAACACACCTACACTCTTCAAAGCCGACTAGCAAACCAAAAGGATGAAAGGTAAGCTGTATAATGCCAGTCAAATGCCAGCCATCTTATGTTATCTCAGATATTTTAAGGAATTTTGGCCCAACATTTTCAACATGGGGTTCTTGGGACCCCACCTCATGAACATGTCACTGTCATTTCATTCCTCAGTCCCAAAAAGTGATTTTGTGCTCGCTGCATGGAATCATCTTTTGGGACTGAGTAACAAAACAACAGTGCCACTGTGCATGAACTGGGGTCTCAAAAAGCCCATGTTACAAATTTGGTGGCAAAAATATCAGAAAATGATGGCGTTATGAGCATGCATTGCACAGTTTCTATGCACGCTCGTAAATTCTCCAGTTTTTAATATTTTCTCTCCAGATTTTCAACATTGCCATTTTTTCACACCTCCTTATGAACAGTACACATGTCACTTTTCACATCCTTCCCAAAATGTGTTTTAGCACCTATGGCACTGAATGGTGCAGTCGCTGCGCAAAATCACCTTTTGGGATTGAGTAACAAAATGATAATGCCATTGTTCATGCGGTGGTGTCCCAAAAAGCCCATGTTGAAAATTTGGAGTAAATATATCAACAAACATCTGACACGTTAGGGTTTCCAACTGTAACACCCCCCCCCCCATAGAGACTGACAGTACTCAGGCATGTACCTTGGGGATATTGGCCATAATGCTCACACCATTCCACCCCCACCCCAATCATGCAGCCAGTGACAGGCATTGGTGTGTGCACTGGAGTCTTTGACCTACATCATGATGGCTGGAGAGCTGACTGGGTTGTGGTAGGGTCCGAAAAGAGGCGGGCCTTCGGGGTGAGTTCCTTTGGTGTTGGATACTTTGGCCTGAATTGCCTCATTCTTTACAAGGATTTCAACAGCCCTTGGATTATAACACTAAAGTAAGGAACTCTCCTTTGTGCCTAAGTGTTTCTTTCATCGCCTGTCTCTCAACTTTACTGGCTGCCTGTAAATGCTGCGAAG
The DNA here is from genome assembly GCA_016271365.2 of Neoceratodus forsteri. Taxonomy (NCBI): domain Eukaryota; kingdom Metazoa; phylum Chordata; order Ceratodontiformes; family Ceratodontidae; genus Neoceratodus; species Neoceratodus forsteri. The sequence continues at coordinate 1,094,577,047 of CM057458.1, forward strand.
ATTGTCCTGTTTAGTCTTATTAAAGAACAATGGCCAGAGTTTATTCTCTTATGGTGGTGAGAGCCTGCGGAAGGATTGAACCTTGGTACTGTGCTCCTTTACAAGCCTGAATTTCAGTTTCATTTTGCTCCTATACCTGCGAGACCCTAAGAGTGAGAGTGAGAGTCTGAGGGTCTATTAAAGACTGTAAAAGACTGTTTTGCTTAGTTTTTACTAAAGGACATCTGCCGGCGTTTATGTTCTTATGGTGGAGAGAGAGCCCATGGGAGGATTGATCCTTGGTATTTTGCTCCTTTATAAATTTGAAGTTTACATTTATTTTTCTGTATTATATCTGTGACCCAAGGAGTGAGAGTCCCTGTGTCAATTAATGGACAAATTTTGGTCCAAGGAGGTGGGAGCTCCATGGACAAAAATCATTATTTAAGATTGCTGTATTTTGATATTTAATAAGTCTAATAGCTATATGTTATAGACAGAAGGCTTTGCAGTCCATGTAATAGCATTTGGTAACTAAAGTTTAAATCTTTTGTGATGTGCAGGGTTTGTCTGGTGGGGCCTGGTGGGGTGAGAATAGTGTACAGTCATCCCTCCTGTGAGATCTGCGGCCTTTTACCTCCATCCCAGTTTCGGATACTATGGTAAGACATTGCGGGGAGGTAGGGATTTGGAGGGCCTGGGGGGGATGCTCCATGCATGGTGGAGGATGGTAAGACTGAGATTGTTGGGTCCAGGAGGCACCCTGGATGATAGGCACAAGAGAGAGAGGCAGACGTGGCTAGTGCCTGTCCCCAGGGTTTCCACCAGACCAAGTAGTCAGGCAACCTGAGGGGCTACCTTTCCCACAAATCCCCTGAGGGCAGTGCTATCAATGCCAGGTTGATTAGGAACAAGACCTCAGTTATTGTGGATCCAGTTTCCTCTGTCAATCTGACTTTCATTACAGAGACCTGGGTTGGGGACAATGCAGGTCCAGTTTTTGAAGCTGCCGTTCCCCCGGGTATACTGTAGTGCACTGCCCCAGAGAGGAGCATAGCCATCTGTTTTAGATCTGACTTGGGCTACACTGTGCACCCAGTGAGAGCTCCATATTCTTTTGAATGTGTGGCCATTCCTGGGAGTTCAGGTGGAGGTTGCAGGATTTTCCTCATTTACCGCCCTCCTGGGGTGGCGGGGAACTTCCTACAGGAGATTGCCGAATTCATTGCCAGTGAAACATTGGTGGCCTCCTGATGTATTATTCTGGGGGATTTCAATGTTTGGGCCGATGACGAATCATCCTGGCTTGGTTACAACCTCCTCCAAATTATGTCTTTTTTGGGCCTGTCACAAGATGTTTCTGCTGTGACCCATGAGGGTGGCCACACATTGGATCTGGTGTTCTACTGGGGCTTGAGATAGATAAGCTTGGGATTGATATGGTGGTTTGGTCCGATCACTGCACAGTGCAGTTCATGTTCAGGGCTCCCAAAAGATGCCCTCTCCCTACAGAGATGATGAGCTGCCACCCTTTACAGGGATTGACCCCGGAGGTTTTTTCGGCTGCAGCCAATCTATCTGATGTGGGAAATGTATGTGTAGGAGACGTTGGTTTTATGGTGGACTCTTATAATAGAGTCTTATCCAATGCCTTTGACTACCTCGCACCTGCCCGTGTATGACCCAAATCTTCATACCTGAGGTCCGCTTGGTTTGATGGGGACCTCAGGGAGATGAAGAGAAAGGGTTGGAGATTAGAGCACTGCTGGAGGAGAACCGGACTGGATGTGGACAAACTGGCCCTGCATGTGCATTATAATGTATACCAGGAAGCAATCAACCATAAGAAGGCAGTGTTCCTGTCCAGGGAGATTGCTGCTGGGAACAGCCGACCAACTATACTTTTTCGGACTATAGGCAGGCTACTCCATCCTGCCTGTCTGCAGACGAAGAAGGTTTTTTTCAGATTCTGAATGTGAAGAGTTTACTTGTTGTTTCTCGGACACAGCGTACAGTATTTAGCAGGAAGTTTCTCCAGTCAGCAATGTCATAGCTGGCAGTGGTCACCAGAGGTATACTAAGTGTGCTCCACCTGGTTGGGGGTAGTTTAAACCAGTGGATGCTAGTGAGGTTATTTAGGTGGTGACCAACCTGAAGCACACTTTTTGTGAACTGGATCCGGTGCCGCCACATTTCTTGATGAGATGCATCAACACCGTTGGCCCAGTGTTTGCTCTGATTGTCCTGTGCTCCTTATCTGAGGGGGTCTTTCCTGATGCCTTGAAGGAGGCATTGGTGAGACCACTCTTAAAGAAACCATCTTTGGCCCTGGAGGTCAGGGCAAATTACTGACCTATTGCCAACCTTCCTTTTTTAGTGAAGGTTGTGGAGAAGATAGTGGTGCTTCAGTTGGAGGAGCACCTCATGACCCATGAATTGTACAAACAATTTCAGTCAGGGTTTCGGGCAAGGCATAGCACAGAAACTGCACTTGTTCAGGTGCAGAATTACCTCCTCAGGGCTAGAGATCGAGGAGAAAAGACAATTCTTGTTCTGCTTGACCTCTCCTCAGCTTTTGACACTGTGAACCATGAGGTTTTGCTTGGCCATCTCAGAGAACTCTGCAGACTCACCGTCACTGTCATCTGCTGGTTTGAGTCCTTCTTATCCAACAGGAGGCAATGGATTGTGATGGGGAATTTCTCCTCCTCCTCATCTGGCCTCCTTTCCTGTGGAGTACCTCAGGGTTCGATTTTGGCCCCTATGTTTTTCACAGTATATATGCTGCCCCGGGGGGGTCATTAGGAAGTATGGCTTAGGTTTTCATTCCAATGCTGATGATACCCAGCTATACTTGTCCTTTGCCCCAGGAACATCCAATGTGGTGGATGCGCTAAACAGCTGCCTTGCTGAAATCAATGACTGGATAGCATCTAGCTGGTTGCGACTGAACCCCGATAAGACGGAGGTATTGGTGGTGGAGTCGAACAGAGTGCATGATAGGTTGGTCTTTGACTCAGAAACTGGACTAGTTCTGGGCTCTGACTCATTGAAGACCTCCACAAGGGTGCAAAATTTTGTCATTATGTTTGATAGGAGTTTGACAATGGAGGCGTAGATTTCCTCCATTGTCCACTCCTGTTTTTTCCATCTTAGAAATATCGCCAGGATAAATCCCCTTGTTCCGCCTCTGGAACTCACACTTTGATGCATGCCTTGGTTACTGCAAGGCATGATTACTGTAATGCACTCTATCTCTGGGTCATGGCAGGATCTCTCTGCAGACTGCAGCTAGTGCAGAATGCAGCTGCCCGGTTACTTACTGGGCAGCCTAAATTCTGCCATATTACACCGGTGTTGCATGAGCTGCACTGGCTGCCAGTAAGGTGGAGGATTCTCTTTAAGGTGGGACTTCTCACCTATATGGCCCTACTTGGTCAGGGCCCTGGTTACCTGTTAGACTCTGCTGTCTTGGCTCACCACCTCCATTCTTCCTGTGGAGGCCTCCTAGTGGTTGCCAGGTCAAGGTTGAAATCGGCTGGCAATAGGTCATTTAGTGTCGCCGCCATAGTCCTGTGGAACTCGCTCCCTTCGGGGTTTAAGGAGGACCCCACTTTGGAGGTATTTAAGGCCCTCTTATTCACCCAGGTATTTTTAGATTAAATCACTGATTGATGAATTCTGATTTCGGTATAGTAAGGATAGTTGACTATGTGCTGGAATTTAAAGTTTTTATATAATTATGCATATCATTGTTTTTATATTATTCTGTGGATGTCTTTTGACATTTGTTAACTTATTGTACAGTGTCCAGAGCCTCTGGGAATGAGCTTCTTTAAATAAAATTTTACGTTACCTTACCTTACCAAATGTTCACTCCATTCTCCTATACAGACACTACAAATTCCTGTGTATACTGGCATGCATCTTCCTTCCTTCCTTCCTTCCTACTTTCAAAGGAATACCTCTTACAGGAATGCCGGCAGGAGCTCCTCACACCCAAACCTCTTTGACTGCATCAATAAACACCTTTATGCACCTTTAAATTATGGTGTATGCCTGCTTATTTTAGTAGTTGGTGGATGGTGCTATTTTTTGTTTGATATTCAGATTGTAACACAGCCAGAGTTAGAATGAGACCCCAGAATGGATGTTGATGCCAGCATATCACATATAGCGGTAGATGCAGAGTAAGACAGTGGGCCTGAAACAATTTTTTTTTATTTATTTCGTTTTTGTTGACCGGGTAAGTGCACTAGACAATTCCTGCCTATTTTCAGGCACGACCTGGGGGAAGGGGATACAGATGAATGCCAACTGACTTTGAACCAGATTAAGCAGATTAATAAATAAATAAAAAAATAGATTAAATCACTGATTGATGAATTCTGATTTCGGTATAGTAAGTATAGTTGACTATGTGCTGCAATTTAAAGTTTTTATATAATTATGCATATCATTGTTTTTATATTATTCTGTGGATGTCTTTTGACATTTGTTAACTTATTGTATGGTGCCCAGAGCCTCTGGGAATGGGCTTCCTTATTTTTACCTCACCTTACCTTACCAAACATTCACCCCATTCTGCTATACAGACACTACAAATTCCTGTGTATACTGGCATGCATCTTTCTTCCTTCCTTCCATGCATACCCATTCAAGACATTTTAGGATGCAGAATTGCACTGAGGCCTGGAAATAGATGATGATGATGATGATGATGATGATGATGATGATGATGATGATATAGGCCAGACAACAACAGAGCCATGGTTAAAATGAGACCCCAAAATGGATGTTGATGATGGACCTTCACAAACAGCAGTAGAGGCAGAGTCACACTGCGGTTCTGAAACAAGAAATAATGCACATTTATCCCAGACATCAGCAGAGGCAGAGTTACTATGTGACCACAAAACAGGCATTTACACCAACCTAGCCCATATGACAATGAAAGCATAGTGACACTGATCCAGCACAACACATGATGACAGTCGAGGTAGCATTAAAGAGATGCACTGAAATGGTTGTTGATGCTGACCATGCCCAGGTAGCAGTGGTGCCAGAGTTACATTGAGGCCATGAAAATGGCTGCTGGCACTGGCCAAGCCCAGATGACAGTTAAGGCAGAGTTATACTGAGGCCCTGAAACAACTGCTTCTGCTGACTCATCCTGAGTGACACAATAGGCAGAGTTTCACTGAGGCAATAAAACAAGGGAGGCAGAGTTTCAGAAAACAAACAAAAAAATGCATGCACACACTCAAGCAAAGCACACTAATGATAGACCAACTTGACAAAGTGCCTAAGTGCAAAACATTGGGGGTACTTTTTCTGAGTCAATGGCTACCTGCAGTTTTGTTCACCTGTATTCTGCCCGAATTCATCATTAAAGCGAAGCACAACAGCCATTTGTGTCTTGGTCATATACCTATCATCACTGTGCTTTATATGAGTGTGCACACACTTTTTTGTTTTGTTTTCTTTTCCTTTCCAAGTTGTTAACCTCAGCAACACATACTGTTTGAATGGATTTGGAGTTTTAAAAAAGGAGGAAGAGTTTCATTGAGGATGAAACATCTGCTGATGCTGTCCTATTTCAGAAAACCCCAACAAAACCGTTTCTGAAGCCCACAACAGCCCTTGCAGAAGCCAGAATTTAAATAATTGTTTTAGTTCTTTTCCTGGGTGCCTGCTCTTTTAGAAGTTCCCCCCATGAGCAGCAAAAAAGGGCACCATAGTCATGTGCTGGGACTTCTGCATCAAGAAAGGAAAATTCTGCTATTCTTAAAATACATTGCACGATCTGTATAATCAAATCACATTCTGCATTGGTGTGTCGTGATTCCTCCTGAGTTGGAATGTTATTGCTTTTTGATTTTAACCAAAGAATAGATGTAGAAAGAGTATGCTTCACTCTTGTGCCACTTGGCCATCCATATAATAAACAAGTCAGAAAGAGATTGTCTTGGTAGAAGAAATATTAACCCCCCTGCAAATGTTGTGTGAAAAATACTGGCATGTGAGAGTAACTCATCACAAATCATGTGAGTAAATAATGCATGGGATTTTCAAAAAGGTGGGCACAGCATTTACATCCACATTTCTGACATGTGCTGTATCCACACAGATGTGTCTAGATGTATGCATCCTATTCACGTACATCTGGGTTAGAGATGCAGCAAATTTAAATTCCACCGGCAAAGTGTCCGTGAAGTGAGACATTCACATTGCCACTCTGCTATGCGGAGTAGGCAATGCAAAGGGCTCACACCACTTTGTCATTATCACTTCGTGTTAAGGCAGAATGACAGTGCAAACTAAGGCAAAGTTGTTGTTTTCAATGGACTTCGCCATGCTCTTTAGCCATAGCCAGGCAGGAAAAGGAAGGAAGTGAGTCATACAAGCTGATACTTTTACTTTCTCCTCTGCAGATGGAGACAGAGAGAGAGGAGTGTGTTGTTTTCTCACTGCTGAGACTTGGAGATCAGAGTGAGGAGGAGGAGATTTAAACTTTGATTTAGACCCAACAGCTTTTTTAAAAGCTACTTTTTTTGTCTTTTCTGTACTCTTTTTTACTTAATTTGTTCTTTCTGTAAATTTATTTTTCTTACTTTTTTAAGCAGTTAGTTGTTTGTCTGTGTCTGTGTGACTGTGTGTGTGTTGTGTGACAGTGTGAGCAGTCATTGCTCAGACTGGGGGAGCACTGTAGGAGAAATGGACAAGGGTGTGGGAATGTCTCGGGCGGGGGCAGCTCTGGGAGAGTGTGGTACTGGTAGGTATCGTACCGTGCACATACATGGTGAACATGGTCGCTGGTTTCTGTTGGACCGATTAACAATTGTGAGTGCCCCACCAGAAGAAGGACCAGACTAGCACTGCCTCCTGAATCTGAGTCAGTTTAAGCACCACCACCACCATCACATCCAGCACCAGTTCCAGAACCAGGTCCTCTTTAGCAGGATTTACCTGTGCACCCCAGCCCAGGAATGGATCACAACCCTGCTGAGCACTGTGACCAGCCAGTTGCCATTTCATCTGGCCCTCTCCTGCCTGTTCCTGGTCCTTCCCGCACCTCCATTGTTTGGCAGTTTTTTGACTGTATCAGGGGGACAACAGCGTGGTCAGGTGCTGCCTATGTCAGGAGGAGGTGCGCCGTGGCTGCTGGGGGACTCACCAGGGGACCGGGGGCCAGTGCACCCATATTCTCAATCACCACCAGTTGGAGTGGCAGGCTGCCCCAGAATGGTCCATGTCTGCTCCTGTTGGCCATTCTGTGGCAGAGAGTGCAGCTGTGTGTGGTGGTGGACCTAAGAAGAAGAGGGCCAGAGCAGCACCTGCTGCTCCACTGGCACCCAAACTACCACCACCAAGAGCATGTCAGCCTATAGAATGTCTGGGACCCAGAGAACTGCATTTAACACAGGCTGACTTGGCAGTTCTCTGGAGTGCTGTCGAGGAGACCAATGAGAGGGTGAGTGCTGCCGAACAGTGGCTGGATCACATAGAAGGACATCAGTTGCAAATTATGTCCATGCTGGAACTGCTGCTGGATCACCATGGGATCCCAAATTATTTTTTTTTCCTCACACCATGTGCCACCTCCAACACCTTCCTTGTTGTGTTATAAAATGTATTCCTCCACCATCCCCGACCCTTGTATATAATTATGCCCTATTTTTGTTGTCTTACATATGCATGACACTTTGTATTCTGGCTTCCCTTCCTTCTGGTGTGTGTGTGTGTGTGTGTGTGTGTGCACTGTTTTGGTGCATCATTAATGTTTACTTTCTGTCGTGGAGTGTTTGTGGAAAAGCAGATTGGGCAGTGCAAGTATACTGTGCTAAACTGCATATGTGCAGTCAGTCTTCTTTCCTGTCTGTGTATATACTGCAGACATTGTCCAACTCCCTGACTTAAAAACACTTACTAATGAGTACAATGGTGGGGTGGTAAAGCATGGAGAGATACTACAAAACAGGCTTATAACACATCCAAGTAACTAGTGAAAAAATTAATGTTGTGATTTGTGAGTGACATGATAGTGAATCTGATTTGTGACCGTGATGACGAAAAACGTGATTCTGTGTCAATGGTGTGAGATAACTATGGAACTGTATTTGAAATGTAAATGACTATGGCTGTACATCCCCAATGAGCTGTAGCACAAAACTCCCCAACTTAAAAACACTCATTAATGAATACAATGGTGGGGTGGAGAAGCATGGAGAGATACTACAAAACAGGCTTACAATACATCCAAGTAACTTGTAAAAAAATTAATGTTGTGATTCATGAGTGACATGATCATGATTTGTGACTGCATTTTTTGACCGTGTTGATGAAGTACGTGAGTCGGTGTCGACGGTGTGAGATAAATATGGAACTGTATTGGAAATGCGAATGTCTATGTCTGTACTTCCCCAATGAACTGTAGCACAAAACTCCCCAACTTAAAAACACTCAGTAATGAGTACAATGGTGGGGTGGTGATGCATGAAGAGATACTGCAAAACAGGCGTACAATACCTCCAAATAAATAGTAAAAAAAATAATGTTGGGATTCGTGAAATGATTGTGAATCATGATTTGTGACTGAATTTGTGACCGCGATGATGAAGAATGTGATTTGTATCATGAGTGACTCGTAAACGTGATGATGGTTCTGACTTAAAAATGCATATTAATGAGTACATTGTTCATGCAGAATTGTGCACCACACTAGTCCAGTACTCTGAAGGGAAGCCAAAGAAACAACTGTGACTTAAGTTACAGATGGAGATTGGGCCCTAAAGACATGCAAAAGCACAGACAGATTAAAATTGTGCTGTGCAATGAAGAGATGCAGATGCAAAGGCACAACACCTAACCAGTGCTCACCATCAGAGATTCAAATCTGGAAAATAATACCTTTGCCAGTTGGGGCAGACTGCGGGGTTGGGGGGAGGCAGTGTACTGCACTGCTGCAATAACAGTCACTAGTACTAGTAACAGTACTAGTAAAGATACCACAGAGAAGTACAAAAATCACACAGCTGCAGTCGATTGCAGGTTCACATTGCTGAAATTACTATATGGCACAATAAAAGGTGTCTGATTTGATGACACACGTCACACACATACTCACACACACACTAAGTAATGCGTAGCAAATTGAAAACTTCAGTAATATAACCATGTATTTTAAACAAACTAAAATTATGTACTGCTACACCACTACAATCAGCAAAAAACTGGCAAGAATTATTGAAAATATTACTGTGTGTACATTATCACAATTATACAAGAAAAATATCACCAAAACAGAAAGAACTGTACTTTTCTCCAAGTTAATCTACCTACATCACAGAGACGCCCCTGCCCCTAAGTACACTGTCACTGTCTCTTACTACACAGACTCAATGTTGTATATTAACATTCAAAATCCACACCCAGACAATAAACACTCGATGATGTGAGCACAGGAGGGTTTCCTACAACCGATGAACTAAAGTTTGAGCAAAAATAATGACTAAAAAGTTTTTTTGAACAGCTTTTAGAAGGTTTAAATCACAGAGAGCTCTTAGAGCAGACTGTCTCCTATCCGACAGCTTCCTACACACTTTACGCCAAACTGAGGCTGTGCAGAACAATCTACAGCCCATGTGACCTGAAATCCCATAAATCACTGCAAAATTTGCCTTTGGAGCTTAAAAACAAGGTGAAGTGCATTGTTTTCAATGTACTTTGCCTTAAGAGTTGGTGGAGTAGTGGTTTGGAAAGGTGGAGTAATGTGAAGTCATTGTTTGCAATGGACTTTGCGTTACCCATTATAATGTGAAGTACTCCACTTCACATTGCTTGGCACTCTGAGAATCCGTTTTCGCTTTGTGATTCACTTCATGGAGTGGATTGGGGCATCTTCGCCCATCTCTAATCTGTGTGCATTTATAAGATTTCCCACAGACACAGTTTATGGCAACTTCAGCTGGAAATGCAGGGATCATTTCCTTTTTTGGATGGAACTGCAGAATTCTGTGACAAACTTTTTGTGGTCTAACTTTTCAGACAGAATTCTGCAGTTGCATTCAGAAAACGGATACACACAGCTGAAAATCTCCCCCAGTGTATATACATTATCCTGACTTCATGTTTATATTTTTTGATGGGAGATAACATGGCCACTGGGCCCGAAGCTCATTTTCGAATGCTGTCCTTTAGACAATCAAAACTGTAACATATTGCAGTACTTTGCATTACAATATGTCACTGAACTAGCAATGCGGTTTGTGTTGAGAGTTATACTTAGAAACAAGAGTTGTATCACAAAATCTCCCTTTGCTTCTCATTTTTTTTGGTTTCTCTTGGCTCTCTTCATTTCCTTCTCACGTCACAGAAGCTATGACTTGTCTCTTTCACTGGTACAAGGCCCCTGAAAACTGAGTATTTCAATAATTGTAATTCTTACTGCATATTATTAGCAATTATGTTTTAAGCGGTACATCATCCTGAAGGTACTGTTTTGAGGAATGGTAAAAGGAAAGTTGGAGCTCTGAGATATCTGTTTGCTTAGAAAGTAGAGGGCACCTGGGAAGCCATTTTAAGGCTTAACACATTGGGCAAATTGTTCCATTGCATGCATCAACCCAGAATAAAGAGCAGGCTATGAAATAGTAAAAAGATATTATTTGAAAAGAAAGCAGTCTAGTTAGTGAAAAGTACATCATATACAGTAATCGAGACCCAGTGAATTTCATAGGGATCAGATCTGATAGCATTTTCAAATGGATATGTCCATATTTAAGACAAGTACATGTGACATCCATGCAGATAGACATCCTAAACAGTGATCTAACTTCTGAATGCAGTGGTCACAACGTGCATACAAAAGTGATACATGCATCAGAATTTTGACACATGCAGCATTTCTTTACCAGAAATTATGTAAACTGTCACAAATGCATTGTGATGCTTGAAAAAATGCATCACACATCCCTACCCATGTGTTGGGACACATCATGTGACCAAAATATTAACATAAATGTTACATCTTTACTTTTTAAAATTGCAGACTCTGAGTCCAACCCAGGTCCAACTGATAAATCATGCCTTGGTTTGGATGTTTTTGTTTCATTGTTTAACTTACTGAATTATTTCCACAAGCTTACATCGTCTCTCTTAAGCACTGTGTTATAACTCGAGTGCATTTCTTGTAGTATGTCTGAGTGCACACATATGTCAGGCTGTGGAGAATTAATTAATAGTGGTGCTCTCACTAACATAGTCACAGAAGATCTCTCATGCAGTTTGGGATTTATGATACAGAACAGGAAAATCATAATTATCTACAGTACTTTCAGTACATACAGAGGTCTGCTGTGATTGTGTAGATGAGGGAGAAGGATAAGTTGCACTGGAACAGAATTACTTTTTATTTTAACTTTAATTAAAAATAAATCCTCCATTGTTTAGCATATTTTAATTTTCATTTACTTAAAAAACAGGATAAAAGAGGTATTACAAATCAACCACTGAACAAAAAGCTCATTTAACGTGGTGTACTAAGTTTATGTCAATTAAAATATTTAACATCAACACAAATCAAAACAATGTGTATGTACTCAGAAACACTGCAAGCAATGTGCTTCACAGTATCCCTCAAAGCTGCAGGGAGACAATATAAACTTGTGGTAATTCAGAAAGCTAAAGAATAAAACAATAATATCCAAACCAAAACATGGGTTATCTGCTGGACCTGGGTTGGACTCTAAATCTGAGGCTTATGAAGTTCATTGAGTCTCAACCCATACAAATAATTAAATTACTGAACACTTTTAAAATAAAATTCCTCAAATCTCTAGCCACAAGAGAGATTAAAGCAGTATACAATTGCCACAGGAACTAGCCTCTTCTCTTATTACCTACTACCCATCTTTCCTCCCCACCCCCCTTTCCCCCCTTACTCCTACACACACCCTCCCTCCCTCCTCCCCATATGACTCCCTACTGCCCTTCTCCCTCTTTCCTATTCCTCTTCTTCCCAGTCTCACAATCCTCCCTCGTCCCTCCCTCCTGCTACCCTTCCTTGTTCTCACACTCCCCTCCCTCCCCTTCCAGCTATCCTCCACATTTCCTCATGTGTCCCTTCCCTTCCCCTCACCCCATCTCCAAATCATCTCTGCCTCTACCCCTGATGTACATGCACTTAACTCTAACCTCTACTCCATTGCCTATCCCCTCTTCTCTTTCATACTTTTCTTTCACTCTTTCTCCTTCCCACCCTCTCCTCCACCCAAGGTACTCTGGTATGGTTCCCATGTGCTTAACTCCCATCCCCCTGCCCTCCATCCTCCCTTTTTCACACTACTTTACCTTACCACTTACCTCCTGCTCCCCACCATCCCCTTCCCAAACCCCTAGCCTACCTTGACATTTTCCCTCCCAGCTACTATCATTCCTTCCATCAACTAATCCCTTCCTATGGTCTTACTCCAGCATGCCTCATCTTTGTTTACAGGTAAATCACCCCTATCGGTGTCTCAGCCCCCCCAACTTCCCCACCTAATTCTCCATCTTACTTTATTCTTTTGTATAATTCCTTAGCCTTCCTAGCAATTACTTCTATGTTGTATGCCTTATGCTTATATGCACCATGTTGGAGTCCTCCAGATACCTCCTCTGATCACCAGTTTTAATATATTTTTGCATTGTAATTTCTCTTGCTGTCATGCAACATGTTATACATTGTGACTTCTATTACTTTCATGTAATTATCCCACATCCTGTGATTCAAATGTTCCTTTGTTACCAAGCATGTTTGTATATCACCTATCCTTGTTTCCCCTATGTCCTTGACAATGCTTTTCTTACCAGGACTTCCTTGTAAATGAGCCTCTTCAATGAAATTTTTCCTGAAATAAACATGTGTTGAATTGAAATGAATTTTGTAATAGCACCTTTGTAATATTTCATGGCTTGATGTTTATTGGGGGTTGTTGAAAGTAATGGGGTAATTTGTTTTATGATTCAAACTCTAAAAATAATTCCCATTCATCCTCTCCTCTCTCAGTGAGCTGACTAAAAAAAATCTCTGGCTAACTCCAAAATAATTGTCTCTTAGATAAGAAAATCAGAAAACATGCAGTACTATGGTACAATATAAAACAGGCAGTGAAAATACAATGTATATCAGAATAGTTGTCAAAAAAAAAAGATGCTTATGAGAAATCAGGACTAGTGTAGTCTATGCTGTATGTTAGGGAACAGTATTCATGCAGGATATTGCTGCAAAGTGCTAAGGGCTCTGCCAACAGTTGCTGTACCACTAACCCTCATGCGTCAAGGTGGCTGGGACTGATGGCACCACAGCTGTCTCACTGTGTCAGTGGGCAATGATTCAGTCCACTTCAGTCACAAAAGCATGCTGTTGACATGACATCCAAAGTCCTAGGCTAAGAACAGAACATGTGTTACATTCATACCCCTGCTACAGGCATCTTCATTATACTGTGCATGTACAATGCTCTAATGACACAGCTATGGTAGCATAATGTAATAAATGTTACTAAAATATCTCTACTAAGTGTGTCACAGGTTAATAAACTAGATCAGCAGTTGATCAAAAAAACCTATGAGCGAGACATGGGCTTGTTAAGTAAATGGGAATTGAAGAGCCTAGGTGCACACATAGTGGCCAGAACTATGGATCAAAGCTTATTTAGTTTCACATTTTTGAGACTGATACAAACAGGGAAGATTGAGGAAAATCCTATACCAGAAGACAACAGAGAAATGCCTAATTGGTTTAATAACCAGGGTTTAAAAATAATACACTTAAACATTTGCAATCTCCTTCCAAAAAAACATGAACTAGAAGCTCTGACTTCTACATATGACCCATATATTTTCATGATCTCTGAGTCATCACTGAAACCAAATATAAGTGACAATTTGATACAGATTGGCAGATACAACACAATTAGAAAGGATAGAACAACAAAAAAAAGGGGGCTAGTAATTTATTTCAGGGGGCATATGGCAGTTAAACAATTAGCAATGTCAAAAATAATCACAGGATGTGAAAGTCTTTTGGTTGAACTGGTACTTGGCAACACAAAAAAGTTGTTGCTAGGCTGCATATATAATTTGCCAAAATCAAAAGTACAAGGCATGGAGGAACTAATAAATTTACTGGAGAATTACTAAATCAAGGAAATAGTACTGCTGGGAGATTTGGACTTAAATTGGCTAGCAACTGAAAACAGTAAATACAACAAATTGCTACAAAACATCCCTCTAAAGCTATTAATAAGTGACTGGACAAGACCCAACCATAAAACAAAAACCCTAACATTATTGTGTTATAATTGGACTGGCTGCTGGTTAACAAAGAAAGCAATAACAATCCTGTAGGAACATAATCAAACTCAATAAGTGACCATTTTCCTATATTTTAGTTCTGGAGCAATAAAAGGCCCAAAGGCAAGAGTAGGTTAATTGAAACCATAGCCTTCACTGCAGAAAAAATACCTATATAAAAAATGACACAGGGAAATTAATTGGAATGTGCTGAATGACATAGATGATGCTAATACTATGGCTGAAATTTTTTCAAATGAGCTAAACAAAATAATAGACAATAGAACTTTGTTACAGAACAAAAGAGTAAGAGGTGCAAGAAACAAATGGATAAACAGCACATTATTAAAATTAATTAAGGAAAGAGAAACTGCCTGGCAATAGTACAAAAAATCTAAACAACGAAGCAACTGGAAACATTTCAGATAACTCAGAAAAAAATGAAAAAAGAGATAAAAAGAACTAAATCGCAATTCTATAGTAATGAGCAAAAAACAAGCTTCCTTTACAAAAAGGAATTCTGGCAAAATTGTAAATAACATCCTGGCTCCCAAACAAAGATACAAAAAACAATTTCTAGCTTAAAAAATGAAAATAGGGAATTAACAGATAGCAGGGAGATAACAAACCATTTAAACAAACATTTTACAAATCTATCTTCTTATTTAAGCATCTTTGTATAAGATAAACAATTACCAATGAAAACTGATACAAGCACAATCATTCCAAAAATGTTCTTCTAACAAATAACAAAAAAGGAAATATTAAAGAGCCTGAAAAGATTGGATTAAACCAAAGGCCCAGGTCCTGATTTACTTGTAGCAATAGTATTAAAATACAAGGTTGAAGAACTTGACTACCTGCTATAGATAATATTTAACAAATCCTTAACAGCCCAAGTCATACCTGACCTATGGAAAAATGCATTTGTTCAACCAATTTTGAAAGGAGAGGACAAAAAGATTTTAATTAATTACAGGTCTATCTCATTATAATCTTTGCTAGAGAAGATTCAAGAAAGGTTAATATACTGTCAGGTTGCAGATTATTTAACAAAGTACAACAGACTCACTACAGCACAACATGGTTTCAGAAGGGGATACGGCATGACATCGTGGATGGATATGATATTTACCTTTTTTTGGAACACAGTTCGAACTTTAGAGATCGGATGTATATCTTCTCATCCCCCACCTTTCTTATATAAGTTGATCAGATCTATACACCGAGGAACACAGAAATGCTCCTTTTAAGAGGCTTGCTATATTTTTTTTATTTTTATTGTTGTGGTCACATTTTATTATTGGGTGGGGTTGGTCTGAATTTTACTTTAAAGAAGACATGTTTATGAGGCTGAGGTTTACTTTATCTACAATACTCATAGAGGATTCATCTTCTCCTATTAAAATAACTCCTCTTTTTTTGTTAACCCCCTCCCTCCTCTGATTGCCTCTCTCCTGATAACGCCTTCCCTTCTTTTTATGTTTTGACTCTACAGTCCTATGCTACGCTGTTCTATTTAGCTGCCTCTGTGCCCATATGGTTATTTCCTTTTGCATTTTATATTTATTCATGTATATTATATTTCCTTTCTGATTTACTGCGGACAATGGTTCCCTCGTTCCACCTAATGGTTTCAACTTTTCTGCTTATTATTTTGGGGCACAATTCTATTTCATTATCTAAAGATCTGATACTGATTTTTCCTGTCCCCTTTTCCTTTTCCCTGCTTTTGCTCTCTTTTTCCTCTTTAGTCATCAAAGGTTGGGTATACTATCATCAAAGATATGAAGTTAAGTTCATTATTCATCACTGAACTTGACATTCTATTGACGCTAATTATTTTAAGACCTGCAGAATTTTTTTTGTTTTACTCTTCCCATAATATTTATTAGATGGTTTATACATGATGATGCTAGATAGTATCTGATGTAGCTTTTACAATGCCCTACAGGAGCTGCACATATGTACCTCAAATCCTTCATGGACCTGACTGTAGGAGTGTGGTCAGAGGACATGGGATGGTGCTGGAACCCTTTAGGATTACCTTTGTACACAGTTCTATTGCATTCCTTTATTTTGTTTGACTTGTTTTGCTTGAGGGTGGGAAGGGAGTGTCTTAAGCTAGTGCATGCTACTTGGTTTCAGCTTCTTTCTAGTTTATTTTGGGCTAGGGTGAGACAATACCTTTATTTTGTTTGAATGTCGGGCTGGTAAAATTTGCTACATGAAATATCAAAGAGGCATGTTCTAAAGTTAAGAGATATCATATTATTAAACATTTTGTCCATTACAGCATACAAGTTGCCTTCCTGCAAGAAACCCATTTATTATCTTCTGAGTGTATCTTATTCCATTGAGATTTAGTAGAACAGCTGTTTGGGGCAGGAGACAGTACAAGGGAAAAAGGTGATCTCATCTTTTTTGCTCACTCAATAGCCTTTGCACTTATCGAGATGGTGGAAGACCCGGCCAGCCATTACATATTGGTACATGGCCATTGGGAACAAACAGAAATCCTGTTGGGTGTCATATATGGCAGTAATACAGACTCACCTTCATTTTTTATGAAGTTATCCATGGCACTGGCCTCTTTTTTACATCTCCTTATTTTATTGGGAGGAGATTGGAATATTACTCTGACCCAAGACCTTGACCATACTTATAAATCATCCCCCTGGCTCTCACCAGCTCAGCACTCACTACTTGAGATGTTAGAATCTCTGGGGTTGTGTGATCCATGGTGGACCTTAAATCCCTCTACTAAAAATTACACCTCTTTTCTGTGGCACACACTATTAGCTCTCTAGAATAGAATGCTTTTTGATTTGTCAATCCCTTTGACCGCTCTCCATTCATGCAATATCACCACAAGAGTATTGTCTGATCATTCTATGGTTCAGCTTTCCATGTCATATATATCTACTTTAGACAGGGATACTACCTGGAAACTGAATCATTAGTTACTTAAAGATTAAATTTGATATTGCACTAAGGAGACTCTTAACCTTTATCTTAGTGAAAATGGGGGAACTTTAGAATGTAGAGACTAAGACTGGGTAGCTTATAAGACAGTGTTATGGGGGGAACTCATCTGGCTTGCTACTAAAAGAAAGAATATTGTTCAAGGGAAAATGTCCTTTTATTTTGGTGCCATGTACAGCTTAGAGGGTGTCAACACCCTTTCATCGGAACAGCAATTAGAATTAGAGACCTATTGAGACAATATGCAGAATTGCTTTGACAGAAAGGAGAATATGCAATTTACAAAACCAAAGCAAAATGGTTGCTCAAAGTGAAAAGGGTGGTAGGATGATGGCTCCATAGATTCAGAGGGCAGAAGGTTCTAGGATTATACCACACATCTGTTCTTTACTAGATCAGTCAGTTCAAACACATTCTAGAGCTATTGCTAAAGAGTTGTTTTGACTATTATAAAGATTTATAAGGACCTCCACCTTTTTCATAGTCAGACATTCAAGATTGTTTACTACAGATCCTACTGCCTACATTGTCAGTGGCCCAACAATGTAGCTTGATTTCACCCATTTTGC
The DNA here is from genome assembly GCA_016271365.2 of Neoceratodus forsteri. NCBI lineage: Eukaryota > Metazoa > Chordata > Ceratodontiformes > Ceratodontidae > Neoceratodus > Neoceratodus forsteri. The sequence continues at coordinate 1,094,594,917 of CM057458.1, forward strand.
CTAAAGAGGTGGCTGATGCTATCTTCTCATTGTCCCTAGACAAGGCTCCTGGACCCCATGGGTTTACCTCAAATCTTTATGAAACTTTTGCTCAGGAGCTGACCCCAATTCTAGCCCAAATTTTTAATGATATTCTAGACAATGGTATTTTCAATTCTTCTGTTCTAGAGGCCTTAATTGTGCTTCTCACCAAGCTGGGAAAAGACTTGATGTAGATCCCCAATTATTGGCCCATCTCATTGATGAACCAAGACTTGAAGATACTTAGTAAAATTCTTGCTACCTGGATTAACCAGATCTGACACCATCTAATTGGACCAGAAACATCCAGAATGGCTTCAGACCACCTTCAGAAACTAAGGCGTATTTTCTTGGCATCCAGGGATCTCCATTGCCCTGCAGCTCTGATATCCCTGGACACTGAGAAAGCTTTTGATAGGGTAACCTAGCCATTTTTGTTCACAGTACTTGAACAATTTGGCTTCCCTACCACATTTATTAAGTGGATTCAAACACTCTATTATCACCCTACTGCTAAACTCTATTGTAATGGGTTCTTTTCCCCATCTTTTGTCCTCTGCAGTGGCACCTGCAAGGGTGCTCACTATTGCCTACCTTATATAGTTTATATTTAAATCATCTAATATCCATAACCAGACAACACCCTTCTAGCTCTGGCATTATGGTGGGTGGTATAGAATGTAAATTATCTGTTTGCAATGCCAATATTTTGCTTCATATTACTCATCCACAAAAATGCATACCTGTTCTCATTGAAACTATTAACACCTTTAGTTCTTTTTCTCATTATAAACTTAATATTAACAAAACAGAGGTTATGCCCCTTAATAAATTCACAGCAGACAGACAAATGATCTTATGGTTTTATCTTGGCATCACATTCCTTAAAATATCTGTGAATTAATCTCTCTACAGATCCAATCCAACTGAAAAGAACATAGTCTAGATAATCTAATTTCTACAATTAGAATAGACTTGGAAAGATGGCAACACTTACTGTTGACAATCTGGAGTTGCAAAACATTGTGAAAATGAATGTCCTTCCTTGGCAGTTTTTTTTTTGTTAACACTATATTATGTTTTGTAAATACACACACACATATATATATATATATGCAAAAAATGGCATTAATGCATTAATGCATCATTTAGGGTTAAAACACAAAAAGTCAGGAAATGAAAAATCTTTAGGGTTGTCCCTTCCCCTGGACCTACCCATCATTCCAAGATTGACAGCTGACAGAGTGTGTCATTGGGGATGTGAGGCCTAAATGTTACCCCATTCCATCTGAAATTACATTCACAAGCCACAGTAAATAAGAATGGGGTAACATTTAGACCTCACAACCCCAATGACACACCCCATCAGCTATCAATCTTCGGATGATGGGCAGGTCCAGGGGGAAGGGCAACCCTAAAGATTTTTCATTTCCTGACATTTTGTGTTTTAACCATAAATTATGCATTAACACAGTTTTTTGCATAGAATGTCCTTACTTTTTGAGAAAGAATAAAAAACTAAGACCTTGCACAAGTTGGTGGGAACATGGGCCCTTCAGGCAATACCAGATATAAAGATAGTTCATCATCTGGAAGTATAAGAAAATTAGTCTTTAATTTAGCATATGGATGAGGTAATGTGCATAACATGTGTCCCTTTTGCTGAATTTTCACTTTAGTTTGTTTTAGTTTTTTTCCAAATTAGTACGGATATTGAAGCTTTTGGGTACCACAGTATGCAACATTTTACTATTTTATTCTAAGAATTACCTGATGGTAATTACGCCACACTTTCTCTTTGGGCACCACTGCTATGAAAACAGGACATGTCAAAGTTTAGCTGCTGATCGTATCTATTTGATTTTACAGGCCTTTTTTTATCTGCTATGTAAACCATAGTGGATAAGTTAGACACCACATAATTTCCTAATTAGTAAGTGTACTTTATTTAAAGACTGTTTTTACATAAGAAGTCATGTATATAACAGTGACACCACAATTCTTGTACATAACAGTGACAACACATCAAGTTTTGTACTTAACATGGACACTACATCAAGTCTTGTATGTAACAGTCACACCACATCAAGTCATGTGGTTAGCAGGGACCCAACAACCACCAGAATATCAGTGTAAAATTATCTGACATAGTACATAATGCAACCATAGTTGTGTTTAAATATTTACTTTTGAAGGCATTTTCACCAAGTGTGTCAAAGCTTACCTGCCTGACTGTACCAGTTTGTTTTAACAGCCCTTTTTATGGCAGTGGGTGGAGCCTACATCCATCTTGCTGTCTATACCTGGAAAAATGAAGGATCATGGAACACATTTTTGGAGTTTTCAATGTAACTCTCCACATCTACAAATCACTATGCCAATTGAAATAAAATACACACTTCTTTTTGTTTAGAATGTTGGAGACATAACTCCCAACCGGCTTATCAGATGGACATTAGAAAACCGAAACAGCTTGTTAAATATTGGTTGCCTATTAAACTGAGATTTGTTTACCCCCCTTCGAAATGCAATAACTTGCACATTTAAATACTTAGCATTTAAATATTTTCTTGCTACTAGCTTCAGTTGGGCAGGTATTCTTTTTCAAGAATGATTCATTCCTCATATACATCACCCTTTTTCAGCAAGGAATCTCCAAAGAAAGATTTACACTGTTTATCTAACCTCTTAAGACACTATCTGATAAACACTGTCTCAGACATATGCCAGGTCTTCTGTGAACTATCCAGGATATATATATAGCAATCAGCAGGCATTTTTTACTATGCTTTTTTTTATTTAAACACAAGTTTATTAAATGAAGGCAAAGTACACAATTTCCATTTGAGGAATCAACACCGAACAATATTGACACAAATCAATATATGTTTCATTCACTACAGATTACAATCAATGAAATGCAAATGCCCATCCCTAAAAAAGATCATAGTTATAAACACGTACTGACATATACATATAAGCTATGATGATGATGACAAGACAAGTATTACCATCAGGATTGTTCAAGTTATAATTACCAGTTATTATACAATGGCAAGAAAAAATCATGGACTCTGATTGGTCAGACTTGGGCTGGAGCCATGATGTTATCCCAGTACAACATCACGGGTCTAGTCTCAGCACTGTGAACCTCTAGTTGATTTTTTGCTTTTGCTTGATTTGCTTTTCTTGATTGTTTCCATTGTCTCTTAAAAAACAAAAATATTTTTCCACACAAAAACATCTTTAAAATGATTTTTTTTCTTCTGTATAACAACAAGCCATTGTATAATAGCAATAATGCCCTCCAGGGTGTGTGTCATTTGGTATAATCTCACACCTCAGTTATTGGACGCACTTTGCCTGCGACCTCATGCCCAACCACCTGAGGCGTGACGTTATCCCAGCACGACACACACCCTGTAGGGCATTATTGCTTAAATATCTAATAGTGATGGACACACTCTTGACAACAAATAATAAGATTGAAAATCATTGTGGAACAAAGGTGTGGTCACATGCCAATTGAAAGTTGATCCAGGGATGCCAACAATCAAAACAAAAATCTTCCTTATTCAAAAACTTATAATTTAATTTTTCCACCCCATAAACAAAGTTGACTATAGCATACCAATCTCCCATAGAAGGTATCTGATATTGCAGCCAAAATTTCATTATAGCTTTTTTGGCACATGATAGCACAAGCAAAAACAGACTAATTTGTTGTCTTGGGTGATTAAAAGTTTCAGGTGGAATGAAAAGCAGAGCCAACTTAGAGGATAAAATAACCAGTTCTGCAAAACTTTTGTGCAGATTTTTCTGGATATTACTCCAGAAAAATATTAACTGAGAACAACTCTAGAAAATATGCACCTGATCAGCAATAGATTCTCCACACCATCACCAGTATCTCGTTGAACCACCCCATTTATACTTAGAGACTCAGGGGTGTAAGAAAAAGTCTCACCCTACATTTCGAGGAAAATTTTTTAATATAAGGTGAGGAAGACAATTTATAAATTAGTAGAGATATGTTTAACCATTCTTCCAGTGATACAGGTTCAGCCATTTCCTGTTTCCATTTTAAAAAATGGACTTAGCTTCATCTGATTTCCCAGCTCGTATATCCCCATACCAGTTCCCATTTAAATAGTTGCTAGATACTTCACTTACTTCAGCTGAGCGGCCCTGGCACTGCTACCTGCTGGTGGCAGGACCTCTGCATCCAGCCTGCCACCCCCTGACCAAGAAAAGCAGACACAAGCCCAAACAAGGCTCTCCACTTCAGCTGAGTGGCTCTGGTGCTGCTACCTGCTGGTGGCAGGACCTCTGCATCCAACCCGCCACCCTCTGACCAAGGAAAGCAGACACAAGCCCAAACAAGGCTCTCCACTTCAGCTGAGTGGCCCTGGCACTGCTACCTCCTGGTGGCAGGACCTCTGCATCAAGCCCGCCACCCCCTGACCAAGGAAAGTAGGTACGTTTGGCCAGCTCCTAGCTCGGAGCTGTCATTCTTCTATATAGCTTATGTCTTGCACTACTGAATATTTCTATTGTATATAAATACACACATATATATATATATATATATATATCTCTCTATATATATAGATATATATATATATATACATATACTTTTTTTTCTCTCCTCCTGGAATTTTTGGCTGTTTAGCCTGCTGTATTAGGTAGGACTGGCTTCTATATAGCTTATGTCTTGCACTACTGAATGTTTAGCCTGCTGTATTAGGTAGGCCTGACTGCTATATAGCTTATGTCTTGCACTACTGAATATTTCTATTGCTTAAACATCTTACCTTTAAACTATTGCACTGTATATGTAGGAATTGCCTAGCAGAGTTGTAGTTAATGTTAATTGACTGCCTGACGTTTATATAGCTTACTACTTGCACTACTGAATTTTTTCTGCTAATTATCCAGTATTGTAGAATAGCTATAACTGACCACTGCCTGCTGTTTGCTTTGCCACACTTTTCCCATCACAGTTCCTCTCATTCATCCTTATTCCCCACAATGTTTCTCTGCCATCTACCGGACCCCTGATTCCCTCTCCTGACATCCCCCTGAACCAGCACATTCTGTAAATATAGCCTGGCATCTTGGGCCATCTTCTCTACCCATTCCAGACTACCCTGAGTCTTCTCCACCACACCTCCTTCCCAGGTCTCCCTGGTCCCATTGAAGGGGCCTCCCCCCAACCTCCTGAATCAGCCTTTTATTTTGCTAAATTCCCACCTGGCACCATTGACCAGACCTCTCTTCAGAAACCTTTCTCTCCCACTATTTGCACCTACTCCTGCCCTAAGCACTAAATTGCCCAGGGCCCTCCCACCAATTTACTTGACCTTTGTCTCTGGCTTTTTAACTAATGGCCCGCCTTTTTTTTTCTGCTCTATTTTGGACACAAGCCCAGACAAGGCTCTCCACTTCAGCTGAGTGGCCCTGGCACTGCTACCTGCTGGCGGCAGGACCTCTGCATCCAGCCAGCCACCCCCTGACCAAGGAAAGTAGGTACATTTGGTCAGGTCCTAGCTCGGAGCTGTCAAGCTTCAATCCCCATAATTGGACTGGCTCCTGGGGACTGTGGCTGCTTCCCGAATGGATGATGCAGATCTCCACTGAGAAAGGAAGCACACAAGGTTCCTTTTTCAAATCACAGCTCAGCCACTGCCTTGCTGTACTGCTCTCTGGACAATTCTTTTCACCCTCCCCCCAACCCTCCTCCCTCCTTTATTAAGTACACATCCCCAGTGATCCATGCCCCCTGAGGCCTCACACTAGTCAATTACAGCAACTGCTTAGGGGATCTCCTTTCTGTAACTTCTTAAAGGGGTGATCCTCTCTTGAGCTCACTTGTCTCCTCTAAGCAATTCCCCGATATTCTTCATGAAGCGTAATCAATAGGATACCCCTGCCTGTTGAAGATAAATCCTTAAGACGTCTGTGCTATCAGGCTGTTTTCCTGTATCTTTGTGTACCATCAATCCCTATCTCTTTTAGCTGAACTAACATGGAGCAGTGATCCTTGAGTCTTATAGAACCTAGCTAATGAGTCTTGGTGCAACTTGCACCCTGTTAACACATTGGGCAATCATGGCAGTCCTCGTGTGGTTTCAATTACTTACCTGCTTATGTATGGAACCCCACATGACAGACCATTCACACAGAATTGACCCCAACATAGAGTCATGCCTACCACTGCTAGACTGCTTTTATATTAATACTACGTATAACTTATGCTGCCACCACATGACTCCGCACCCTTCTCACTTTGTGGAATCTCCTTGAGGTGGGACTGCTACCTTGTTACCAATATGTGGCCCCTCACCCCACCCACCCAAACCCTACACATCTTGGTGCTATGCAGTATGGACCATAGGCTACACATCTCTAGGTCAGCACAAGGGGAAACTTTGGACTCCGGACCCCTGCACTCAAACTTATACTAGATGCAGAAAGATTTGTGCTTTCCAACTACTCCTCGCTGCCCTAAGGAAAATTTTATTCCTACTACTTTTGTGTTCAGGTAATGTTGAACTCAATGCTGGTCCCACAAAAGCTCTCTCATCTCCATCTGACCTGACAAGACTGAAAGGAGTCAGCTTTATGTACGTAAATGTTTGCAGTCTTTTAAAGAAATTTACATCAGTCCAGGCATGGATTACTCATACCGCACCAGACATACTTATGCTCTCTGAATCCTGGCTTCGGGCATCCACCCCAGATAGAGAGATTAACATCCCTAACTACCTCCTATTTAGAGCTGATAGGCAGACCAGGGGAGGCGGAGTAGTCATCTACGTCAAAAACAAATTTTCAGTGTCCATCCTAGACTCTACCTCTATTGCAGGTGGATTCAAATGTTTGTTCCTTAAAGTTGAACTTTCCCCATCAATGGCTTTCTGTGTCATAGGCTGTTACAGACCATCAGCCACGGGGCCTCAGCTCCTGTTCCATCTGTCATCTATTATGGGCTCTGTTCCCATTGAAACAATTATTCTAGGAGACCTTAATGATGATTGGTTGACTAAAGTCTCATTACCCCTGAAGCAATTCTGTGACTCCCATGGGTTCACACAACTTATTACTGAGCCAACTTGCATTAACAAGAAAAACTCAATGAACAGCACCCTATTGGATGTCCTTCTCATAAGCAAACCATATTCCTTTTCCCATGCCGGAATTTTTTCAGCTGATGTTAGTGACCACTGCTTTATTGCTGGTATAAGAACTGATGCTAAACCCTCACCAACATCTAAATTTTCCACTAAAAGGTCCAGACGGAACTTCGATCCTCTTGCATACTTCAATGAATTAAAAAACTCTTTGCACTGGCAGAGTTTTTACCTTGCTAAATCAGTGAGTAATGCCCACAACATCTTCCATGAAATTAGAACCAGTGCCCTAATTAACCATGCTCCTCTGGTAAAAGCACGTATAAAAGCTAAAACATGTCATTGGTTCTCAGCGGACCTCAAGGCTGCTTTACTAAAAAGAGATTAACTCTGGAAAAGGCTCACAGATCACACACAGATGAAGACTGGTGTCTCTTCAGGACAGCTAGAAACACCTGCACTAAGATGGTCAGAGAAGCCAAGGCCAATTTTTACCGATCTGGGCTAGATTCTGCATCGAAATGCCCTACTAAATTCTGGTCCACACTAAAAGAACTGACTGGTCATTCTCCAGGAAATGTGCTTCCCTCCAAAATTACCACTGACAATGCTATAATCAATGACAGAAACGAGATCCTGCAGGCCATCAACAATCATTTTGCCTCTGCAGATCTAGCATTCGATAATGCACCAGTAAGCAGACTACACCCACAGATCAACACTAAGCTCCCGGAACCGAGTAACAATATCGTAACCTTCTCATTCTTACTCATCTCCATAAAGGAAGTTGAAGATCTTCTCCTAAAATTGGACACTAAAAAAAGTGCTGGGGCTGACTTCTTTGACCCATATTACTTGAAAATTGCTTATTACATCCTTGCCGCACCTATCTCTTACTTATTCAACCTGTCCCTATTGCAAGGTTCTCTCCCTCAGTTATGGAAAGTTGCTCACGTCATCCTCCTGTTTAAATCAGGGGATCCCTGTGACCTAAAAAACTATAGACCGATTTCCCTCCTCCCCATACTCTCCAAGCTCCTAGAAAAAATTGTGGATACCCAGCTGAGATCATTCATAGACAACTCGAACTTACTAAACCCTATGCAGTTGGGCTTCAGAGCAAAGCACACTACCATTACGGCCCTGGCAAAAGTAACTAATGACTGGCAACAGGACTTAGACAACTAAAAATTAATCTGTGCAGTTTTCCTGGATCTCATTAAGGCCTTCGACACCGTCGGCCACTGTTTGCTCCTCTCCACTTTGCAAACAATACGCCTAGACTGAACCTCCTTGTGTTGGTTCCATGACTACCTCACTGGTAGGCAACAACAAATCAAGGCTGAAGGGGAGCTTTCTTCACTTAAACTGATAAAAAGAGGTGTCCCTCAGGGGTCCATATTGGGACCATTACTGTTTGTTGTCTATATCAACAGCCTGGATGTAGGCATTAAGGAAGCAAGCATTCACCTGTTTGCTGATGACACGGTGCTCTACATAAGCCGTGAATCTACTGAAGCTGCCTGTGGTGACCTGCAAACTGACTTTAACATCCTGCAGCACCAGCTCCTCAGTAAAAGACTACTACTTAATGCACAGAAAACCAAGGCAATGCTATTCTCACCACCTGTCTTGGGGGCATATTGTGCCGCTGATGTCCATTACCTTCTATCTCCACCTTACTAGGTGAACATCTTGAATACGTACCAGAATTCAAGTATTTGGGTGTCTGGAGAGACAATGAACTCTCCTTTCTGGAACATATAGAAGAACTGATGAAAAAGCTGAGGCAGAGGCTTGGACTCTTCTTCAGAATAAATCGCCTCCTGACCACAGATGCCAAAAGACAGCTTGTCCAATCCACATCCCTCTCACTAATTGACTATGCTGATTTTATATATGGCCAGTGCCCAGCCTCACACCTTGCTAAATTGGACGTACTATATCATAGAGTTCTGAGATTTATTACAGGCCTCCCCTTTTCCACCCACCACTGTTCATTATATGCAGCTGTGGGTTGGCCCTCCCTTCAACACAGGCGGTATAGAAATGCAACCCTCTGGATGCTCTGAGCCATCACCAACAAACTCCCACAATACATTGATGACTGTCTCCCACTAAGCCTGATTGGGAATTATGCCTTGAGAAGTCACTCTCTGGTTTCCCTGAAAGTTCCTAGGGTCGGTACCTGCTTTGGAAGAGCAGCCATAAGCTTTGTTCTGCCCACGCTTTGGAATAGGATACAGAAATCACTGAGACTTAGCTCCCCTGTTAGTCTTGCTATGTGCAAGACCCTGTATGCCAAAACATTTGTGGAGCTCTGTAACTGTTTCCACTGTTCTTAGTTGTCCAGCTGATGTTTCTGCTCAATCTAAGTCCTTCCCATTCAAACTAAGTGTTCCCTTACCAAGATTACTCCCCCTCCCTCAGTCCATTCTAGTCCCACCAGTACTACCAGTTCACCTCAGTCCTTTCCAATCCCACTGGCACTACGTACTCACTGCAACACACCCCCCATCACCCACTCTTATGCCCTGATACCACCTTCTTAGTATCCCAGAAACTTTCTGCCATTGTCCCTGCCTCCTACACTTGCACTTTTCCATATCCCAGGGACTTCTTCACAGGCTATGAACATGATATTGATGAATAGGATTATAAAGGCATCTCTGTATATATTATTTACCTTTATTTCTACACTGTATATATTTTGTTGTATATGTCTTGCTACTGTTGTTTTATGTATATTTTACTTGTACTCTATTCTGTACCCCCGTCCTTGCAAACTGCAGGTCCACCTTGTAAATGAGCTTGCTCAATGATGATCGCCTAGGTAAATACAAATTTTGATTGATTGATTGAGATACAGCCTTTTGTAGACCAATGGACTTGCAAGGCTTACTGTACAAGACAGTCCGAAATATGTGAATGCACCTGGGAACAAATGACTTAGAGAGGAATAGTGAACTTGATATACAACCAAGATTTTGGGAGCTGGTCAAGGTTTGCCACTGTATAGGATGCTCTGTCTTCTTCTCTGAAATACTGCCAGTGCCAAGGGCGAGTGTGGAGAACAAACAGAAACTTAGTGTGGTGAACCAGTGGCTCAGGGAGTGGTGCAAGACCAGGGGATATGGGTTGGTGTGGAGCTGGGGCATGGCATGGGAGGATAAGGGGTTATATGCCAGGGATAGGCTCTACCTCAATTTGAAGGAATGGGAGATCCTTAAACTGAAATTGGCCAGCTTTATATGCAAGACGAGGGGTTTAAACTTGTAAAGGGGGGAGGGCTGGAAAAAGGTCCACTCCAAGGTAGCCACTAAAGGTTTAGGCCAAGGACCCACAAAGGGGACAGATAGCAGCAGTATAAGGCCAAGTGGCACTGGGCAGGGGAGTGGGACAGGAGGCAGAACTGGGCCATGGAGAATGGGGAAGGGGGGGGATGGGGTGGAGAATGGTCCTGATCAATGCCAGGAGCATGGGAAATAAAATGCTCAAGCTCCAAACAATGCTAGTTGAGGGGGCAGTGGATGTGGTGGCAATTACTGAGACATGGGCCACCCAGGGGCACGATTGGGAACTAAACCTTGAGGGCTACACTGTGTTGAGGAAAGACAGAGGAGTGGGGGGGTGGCACTGATAGTCAAAAATGATATTGGTGGAGTAGAGGAGGCTGGGGGGCAGGTGGAGGTGATTTGGGTCACCCTGCCAATAAAGGGGGGTAAGAGAATGAAAATAGGGGTTGTGTACAGGCCTCCTGCAATGGCAGAGGACCTGGAAGACAAGCTGGTGGAGAATATTTGGGGCCACTGTGGACTGGTAAAAGGCAGGGTGGTGGTCATAGGGGACCAAAATATGCCAGGGGCAGATGGGAGCACTATGGCATCCCCGGTGGCCTGAGAGCAGAGGCTGATGGATGTCTTTCAGGACACATTCCTAGTCCAACAGGTGGGGGAGCCAACTAGGGAGGGCCGGATATTGGAAGTTGTCCTAGCAGACAGTGACCAGATTAGGGGTCTGGAGGTGAACAGCCCATAGGCAGGAAGTGACCACACCACAGTCTGTTTTTTTCTGTACCTGGGGGGAAGAAAACTGCATGAATAAACTTTAGGGGAGCAGACTTAAAGGGCATGGGTAGGATTCTTCAGGGGTACTTGGATGAGTTAGGGCTGGATATGGACACTGGGAGCATGTGGGAGGCCATTAAGAAGGGGGTGCAGGATGCTACCAGGACCTGGGCGAGGGTAAGGCACAAGCACTGTAGTGCCAGAAAGCCATGTTGGTGGACCCAGGAGGTTCAGGAGGTGGTAAGGGAGAAAAAGGCTGCCTATGTGTGCTTAAAGCACTCAAGGAGAGAAAAGAAGTGGGGAGAGTATGAACTGATGTCCAGGAGGGTCACCAGGGTGGTCATAGTGGCCAAGTCAAGGATGGAGCAAAACCTGACCAGGGGTATCACAGGGGGAAGGGGTTCTTTAAATACATCAGGGAGAAAAGAAAAGTGAGGGCACAGATCAGCAGGAGTAGGACTGGGGAGGGATGGGCTCAGGAAGCGGGGGAGCAAGCTGAGATATTAAATGAGTACTTTGCCTCAGGAGGAGGAGGGTACACACTTGCTGATGGGATGGATGGTGAGCCCACAAATAAGGTAGGTCATGTGGAGTTTGGTGGACTGGAAGAGGCTAGGGTTGGGGATGTGCTGAAACTAGAGGAGGGGGGACAGGAAGGACAGGAGAATGGGGGGAGGACTGGGAGGGCATAATCACAGTGGATAGGGTGAGGGCAGACCTCCAGTGGCTAAAGACTGAGAAGGTGCTGGGGCTGGATGAGCATCATCTGAGGGTGCTGAGGGAGCTGGTGGATGTGCTGGCACTTCCATTAGCTGCACTCTTCAACATCTCCATGCAGACACGGTGAGTGTCTCAGGACTGGAGATTGGCCCATGTTGTGTCTATCCACAAAGGGGGTTCTAGAGAGGAGATGGGGAACTACAGGTCTGTTAGCCTAATGTCCATGATAGGCAAGGTGATGGAGGGTATTATCAGGGAGAAGCTTGGGGGGTAACTGGAACCGATGGGGCAACTGGATGATAGGCAGTATGGCTTTGTCCCAGGGAGATCATGCCAGACCAATCCTGTGGAGTTCTATGATTGGGTAATGAGTGCCCCAGTTCAAAATATGCCTGTGGTCATCGTCTATCTGTACTTCAGCAAGGCATTTGATTCAGTACCCCACAATGGACTGCTGGCAAAACTGGGGGTGGGGGATGGGGCGCAGTTGCTCAGATGGATAGAAAACTGGTTCTCTGGGCAGGTACAGAGAGTGGTAGTTGGTGGGATAGCCTCTTCCCCAGAAATGTCATTAGTGGGGTCCCCAGGGATCGATCCTTGGGCCACTCCTGTTCATTGCCTGTGTCTCAGACTTAGGGAAGGGTATTAGAAGTAAACTGAGTCTCTTCACAGACAATTTGAAGCTGAAAAAATTGGCAGATGGGGAGGAGGGGAGAGTGGCCCTGCAGGGGGACCTGGATGCCCTGGAGAGATGATCAAGGAGGTGGGAGCTGAGGTTTAATGTGGGAAGTGCAGGGTGTTGCACCTGGGGGCCAGAAACCCAGGCCATACATATATCCTGGGGGGAGACACACTGCAGGCCTCATCGGGTGAGAAGGACCTTGTGGTGGTGGTGGAAGTCAAAATGAATAACACTGAGTCATGTCACAGAGCAGCAGTAAAGGCAAACAGGATGCTGGGCTGCATAGCCAGGGGGATTACCTCCAGGAAGAGGGAGGTGATTCTCCCTCTGTGTAATGCCCTGGTCAGGCCGCACCTCGAGTACTGTGTGCAGTTCTGGAGACCACACCTAAAGAGAGACTTTGCACTGCCCGAGAGGGTCCAGCGGAGGGTGACCAGGATGATCTGGGGCATGGGGAGTAGATCCTATGAGGAGAGACTGGAGGAGCTCAACCTGTATACACTGGAGGAGGGGAGATACAGAGGAGACATGATAGAGGTCTTTAAGTATGCAAAGGGGATCAACAAAGGGGGAGCCGAGGAAGTGTTCAGTTTTAAGAAGGGGGGAGGGACAACTAGGGACCATGAGTGGAAGCTGGAGGGGAGAGTTACGGGGGGAGTAAAGGAAGTGCTACTTCACTGAAATGGTGGTAGATCCATGGAATACGCTGTCTGGGAGTCTGGTGGAAGAGGGCACAGTGGAGGGATTCATAAGGGGGTGGGACAGGTACAAGGGGGAACTAAAGACAGGGTGCTGGCTGCCGAGCAGACACGACAGACCATGAGGCCTGTTCTGCTGGCTTTTAATATGTTAGTATGTTAATGTTTATATCTTCTTCATGGGAGATAAGGCCACTGGACTGAAGGTTATTTCTAAATGCATGCCTTTAGACAAACAAAATTGTATTATATTACAGTACTTTGCAATACAATGTGTCATTGAACTAGAAATATGGTTTGTGGTGAGAGTTGTACTCAGAAACCTGAGTTACATCACAAAATCTCCCTTTGCTTCTCTGTTTTTTATTTTCTCTAGGCACTCTTCATTTCCTTCCCACTTCACAGGAGCTGTGCCTTGTCTTTTGCATTGGTATAAGGTCCCTGAATACTGAGTATTTCCATCATTTTAATTCTTACTGCATATTATTAGAAATTATATTTTAATCAGTATATCACCTGAAGGTTCTGTGCAGAGCTGTAGTAAAAGGCATGTTGGACACATGTGGAACCATTTTTATGTTGGCTTGCCGCGCTTGAGCGCAAGTCAACATATTGGGAGAGTGGAGATTTGGAGGCGCAGCTGCTGTTGGGTGAATGCAGGGCACGCATCAGTAGGTGCGTCCCTCATTCCCCAATAAGCCAGCATGCTAGCGCTGACACCAACATTATGTAAAGTGGACATAATTTGTAAACAAAGTGCCACTGCAATCAGAGACAAGCTCGTCATGCAGCGGCATAAAGACACACCTCCCATACATGCCTTTCCAAGTGAAACATTTCAATGAACATGGCGCCGAAGCCCCCCTGGCAGTATCCCCCTCAGTCCAACATAAATGCAAACACGGCGTCCGCCGGGATGACGGAGAGTTACGTTGTGCTGCCGGCAAAGTCACCAGCAGATTACCCGGTGCACAAATGTGTGTTCAAAGGGGATGTCCGAAGGCACTCGTCTCTCATCAGGATGCACAGTATCATGCAGAAGGATGCCCATGGTGAGTATTCCTGGCTATAGCTGTACTCGAACAGCTGACGTGGCACGTAGTGTAGCGGCACCGGGCCGGCTTCTGTATGCTTTGGGAGAAGTTGCTGCGCTCTAGTTTTACTGAACATTCCATGCTGCCGACTCGGCTCGGTAATGAGGACAGTTTGGCAGCCTTGTCGTGAGTGATGCTAGTGTAGCATACCTGTCCGCAGAAATCTTCATTGCATAGGCCTTCAACATTGCGAGTAACTGGCGAGATTGTGTAGCACTTATTTTAAGGAATGGTGCGCCACACATGTTTAGTATGAGGGAATGTTTACAGCAATGTATTTCAATGTTTTCACAGTGTGTGTGTCTAGAAATGGCTCTGGTATTAGGAGGGACAGTACATTTTAGTGGAACAAGAGTACATGTGAATAGTGAAAGTCATAGCAGTTCACGGGTGTGCTGTGCAGTGAGTTCACCGATGTTTTTTTTTTGGGGGGGGGAGTAATGAGCTAATTTTATCCAAATAATGAGTGCAGCTAAACTTTTGATCACTTCCTTCCTAAGCATTTTTTTTATTTAATGTAGTTTGGTGTCCTACATCTCGTGTATATGGTTCCTTCCTGTAAGCTGTCATGAGTGAAAGTTACAGCCACCTTTTTGATAATTTGAGCTTTTTGCCGCAGTGGGCTATGAAGCAAATGGACAAACTGCTGGGATTTTAAAAAACTGTCCCCACAGTTTTTTTTTGGGGGGGGGTAAAAAATTCCTGGGGACAGCTCAGTGCCACCAGTTAGGTTTCACACTGGCACAGCCTGATACCCCTGGGGGGAGAGTTTGTTGTAGGGTGTGAGGTGGGCTGGGTGTGATCTGAACTGGCATCCAGAGTGCTGCTGGTAGACTGACAGGGAGATGACTCATAGCCATCTTGCAAAAGAAATAGTTTACAGTACAACAGCAAAGGAAATAAAAAGAATTAACAAAAAAGAACAGAAGGCTCAGCATACCAGATGTGTCCATTCTAAACACCACAGAGCTGTTGTATGTCATGGGCAGCAGGGAAGCAATCCATTCTCATAATACAGAGAGATGGCAAGAGAGCTTGAAGAGTCCAAAGTGAGAGGCCATTGATATTTACTAATGTTCCAATTAATCACTCATGTCAGAAGCCCAGTCATATTCCACTATCTAATCCCCCCATTTCATTCCCACCCAAGGCTATCTCATAGATAATCATGGCCAGGCAACTCCTCTGGTGTGTTGGCAGGAGATGCCTCTGCACCTGACGAGCACTTAAAGCATCATGATCCTGCTGTATCAGCAGAAACAGCCCCCAGCCGCCACAGCAGGTTTTGAGAAAGCATGCCACGGAGATTTGTGAAGGTGCTTTTCTGAAAAGCAGCATCATAAAAGGTGGGAGGAGGGGGGGGGATTTCTTAGATCTTTTTTTCTGGTATAAAAGCAGGGAATGGAAAATCTCCCCTGTCTCACACCAGTAAAACAAAGGCCCTGACCATTATTCTAAGGACTCCAGAATAGTAGTAAAATTAGTGATGTCACAATATAATGATAAAATATATAACAATAGAGGGAATATCATTTATGCTTAGACAGAGAGAGAGAGAGAGAGAGAGAGATTAAGAGATTGACAAAAGCTGAGGGCTCGAGCCTTTGCAGACCTATGTGGATTGTGTTTCTCACTTGGTGTTTGGGCATTAACCTGGAGGAAACAGACAAAGTAAATGCACATCTCTATGTACATGTTCTAGAATGTCAGTGTAAAAAAAATAAAAAATAAAACCGACAGTTAAGGACTCCAGATCGAGAGCCCTGCACCCTGCGGTACCAACTGATGTGTGCTCCTAATATATGTGCTACATGCTGATATACTACAGCCTGTTTTTATTATTACCCCCCCCCATTCCCTCTTTCCATCACCTTGATCATGGGGTTCCAACAGCCACATCTAAAGCAACTGATAGAAACCAGGATGCCTTCTTCTTTAGAAAGAAGTCTTTAAACCTGATCCTGGAGATCCCCAGCTGACTATAATAGCTCTGAAAATAACAAAATTGGGACTCACTCCAACATATATTTCGATTCTTTTATTCTTTGAAGATTCCAGTTTTGCCACCAATAACCAGTCCAGGTAATGTTTTATGGCTGTCCTCCACTTCATCAGGCCTAATAAATGATGTTCTGTCACTTATTTAGTTGTTTGTGTAAGGATCCTATGTCATTTCTTGCTGATATAGTTGTTTTATACATTAAAAGCTGATCATACTGACTTTACCAGAGACTAATCCAGACAGCTGTTTTTTTCTGTATTGTTTTTAAGCACAATTGCTAGGCTTAATAAAAAAATTGAGTGATATATCAGCGTGAGCCCTGATTTTCTTATTCTCAGAGTTGCCATGGCCACACCCTTTCTCTGGCTAGGAGGTCAACAAAGTAGCTGCCTCCCACCAACACCAGGGAGTCAAGCATATCACTTTCACAACGTGCCTGCCCCTGGCCAACCTCAGTGTGGGATCATGTGGTTCAAACACAAAATCTGGTGTTCAAGGTGGTAGCATCCCATCCTGCTGGGCCACCTACAGTACAGGTTATTTTTATGTTGATGCCACCTTCACACCTGCAAGCAGGCCACCTGCAGCTCAGGCTTATTCAGGGTACAGGAAGAATATTGCCCAGTTTGGAAACCATATGACTAGACAGCCCCCTATTCAGCTGTCCAATTTTGAACTTAGAATGTATGTGAGTCAGCACTCCTACACAAGCTCAAATGAGCACTGTTGCTTCAAAAGGGCCAGGTCTCATCAGCATTCAGTACTCTGCAGAACATAACTGCTGTGTACCAATTGAGCTCAGACAGTAGGCCTCCAAGCTCAGGATCAGAATGGATTTTTACCATTGCCATTTTTCCACACCTCTTCATGAACAGTATAGCCGTCATTTGACATATCCTGCCCAAAATGTGTTTTCGCACTTCTGGTGCAGAATAGCATGGTCGCTGTGCGAAATCACTTCTTGGGACACTTTGAGGAAATAACAGTGACACTGTACATGAGCAGAGGTGCTAAAATGCCTATGTTGAAAATTTGGTGCCAAACGCCCAGAAAATGGCAGTGTTGCAAGCGTGCATGCATATTTCCCCCACACACTAGTAGCTTCACAAATTTGGTATATTTACATGCCACATATTCAACACTGGCATTTTTTTACACCTCTTTATGATCTGTACAGCTGTCATTTCTCACATCCTACCCGACATGTTTTCCCGCACTGCACTACCAAACACCCAAAGGTACACCCTAATGCTTGTCATTCTCTGCAGGGTGGGGGTGGGTTGGCATCAGTTCAATACTTCACTGCCATTCCTATGATGTATCTGTCTGACTCCTGCACTATCAATGCCAATGCCAGCAAGCCAACATTCGGCATTGACAAATGCTTGTTGTACTTAACACAGTGGGCAAATTGTTCCATTGCTATGCATCAACCCCCGATAAAAAGCAGGCTATAAAATAGCACAAAGATGTTATTTGAAAAGCAAGCAGTCAAATTAATGAAAAGTGCTTCATGTGAATCAAGACCCAGTAAACTTTGTGGGGATCAGATCTGACAGCATTTTTCAAATTAATGTATCCAAGTTTCAGATATGGACTTGTGACATCCATGCAAATAAACAATCTAAAAGATGTTCTAACTTCTGAATGTTATTACCACAACTTGCAGGCAAAAATGATGCACGAATCAGAATCTTGACACAAGCAACATTTGTTACCAGAAATAATGTAAACTGTCACAAATGAGTCGAGATGCTTGAACACGTGAGTCACATATCCCTACCCGTTTGTCTGGACACTGCACATGACCAAAATATGAATGCGAATGTTGCATCTTTACTTTTGTAAATGCTAGACTCTGAGTCCAACCTTGGTCCAGATGACAAACCATGTATTGGTGTGGATGCTGTAGTTCATTGTTTAACTTATTAAATTATTACCACTAACTTACATTGTCTCCCTTAAGCTTTATGTTATAACTCGAGTTCATTTCTTCTAGTATGTCACTGTGCATGCACATGTCAGGCTATGGAAACATTATTAATAATGTTGCTCTCACGAACACACTCACAGAAGATCTCCCATGCAGTTTGGTAATTAGTGACAGAGGACAGGTAAATCCTCACTAACTACAGTACTTTCAGTATATACAGAGGTCTGCTATGACTGTGTAAGTGAGGGAGAAGGAAAAGTAGCACAGGACCTGAATCACTAAAAATAAAGCCTCCATTGTTTAGCATATTTTCATTTATTTAAAAAACAGGATGAAAGCGGTATTACAAATGAACCACTGAACCGAAGCTGATTTACCATGGTGTTCCGAGTTTATGTCCATTGAAGTATTCAGTATCAACACAAATCAGAATAATGTGTATGTACTCAGAAACATTGCAATCAATGTGCTTCTCAGTATTTCTCAGAGCTGAAGGGAGACAATGTAAACGTGTGGTAATTCAGAAAGCTAAAGAATAAAACAATAACATCCAAACCAAAATGTGGATTATCAGCTGGACCTGGAATGGACTCTAAATCTAAGGTTTATGAAGTTCATTGGGTCTCAATCCATACAAATAATTAAACTGTTGCACACTTTTGTAATATCACCTTTGTAATATTTCATGGCCTGCTGTTTATTGCGGATTGTTGAGTCTAATGTGGTAATTTGTTTTATGATTCAGACTCTAAAAAACATTCCCCATTTGTGCTGTCCTCTCTCAGTGAGCTGAGTAAAAACAAAATCTCAGGCTAACTCCAAAATAATTGTCTCTTAGATAAGAAAATTAAAAAGCATGCAGTATTCCGACACAATATAAAGCAGGCAGTGAATGCACAATGTTTATCAGAATATTTAGCAAACAACAGATGTTTAGGAGCAATCAGGATTTATTATACCACACTATATGTTAGGGTACAGGATTCACTCAGGATGGTATTAGAAAGTGCTATGGGCTCGCCAACAGTCCCTGTACCAGTGACCCTCACGAGTCATAGTGGCTCAGACTGATGGCACCACAGCTGTCTCCCTGTGTCCATGGGCAAGTAATCATTCCCCTCCTGTCACAAAAGCATGTTGTTGACATGACCTCCAAAGTCCTAGAATAAGAACAGAACATGTGTCACATTCATACCCTTGCAGACATCTTCATTATACTGTGCGTGTACGGTGCTCTGTCACAATCATGATAGTATAATGTAATAAATGTCACTAAAAGATCTCTACTAATGTGTGACAGGTTAATGATTCCTCATAACCTCCCTTCTGTGTCCTTCTAATTACCTTCCCCTAACTGACTAGGAGGATGGAAGGAGTATCTCTGGCACAGTGCTCAGTAACTTGAGTGTGGAAACTGAAATTTCATAAATGTCTGTACATTTGTTTGTGTACGTGCAGGATGGTACAACATTTTAAAGTACGGTAGATAATTTTTTGGATTGCACGGTATGTTTATAGAACACTATATTTTGACACTACAGTATCTTAAACCCATGTACCCAGCAATGGCTTGTGAGTATGACCTTAGCTGTCACTTAAGATGTAGTTCCAAAATACTGTACAGCTCTTCTCCTGCCTGTTCAGTCAGTTTTCCTGTTGACTGAAGGAGGTATCAGCCTTGCACAGTCAGCCTGGTAATCACCAGTTGTGTCAGTGTTCAATAAAGCTGTTTTTCTCACGCTGTCCTGCTACCCTTAAGAAGAACTGTAGCGTGAAGGAAATCTAGTTTGCCCATGCTTATATTCAATAACTGCATGTGATAAGAAATAAAAATACTGTCATCATTTATTAATGTTATATCCTTTACTGTTTGACACACACACATTATCTCGCAGCATCCTGAGTGATGTCTTCATTTGTTTTTATTTATTCAGTCCATCATTTGTCTGCAGTCCCATCATTCTGTTGCCCTCAACAAGACAGCATTTATTAACAGTTTCCTTGCTCCCACACCACCACCAGTAATCCTCTTTTTTCCTTGCTCAACGTGCTTCCATCCCAGACATCCCCACCACCAGTCTCTCTTTCCTTGTTGAGCCAAGCTTCCAACTCAGACATCCACTCTCCCACCTGATTGGCATCCCCCCACCTCTGTTCTTTTCTGTGTGGCAGCAAGTTTCCTTGGTCAGGAGTATTTTGTCAGGTAGGAGGCCCTCAACTTTTTGGAAAATAGACTTCATCTGTTGTAATTTTTTCCCCTCAAGTTGAGGAATTTGTCATTTTTTTTTTCCAAAATCAATAGATGTGCATGCCTGGCATCATGGCTTGACTCTTCAAAATTGAATTTCAATATGAAACCGCCCTCATTTTTCATAGTGAAATAATTTCTTCAGCTCAGCTCTCTTAGCTTTTATCATTTCTACTCGTATAACAGTTGTTGAAATTTGCCAGACTTGTCCTCAGCAGGAAGAATATCTAAGCAGGACATCTGGAATACTAGGTAAGATTACCAAATGATGGCGCTTAGTCATTCAGAGTCCACCTGGCAACGGAGGTGAGTGGATGGACTGTGCCTGTCACCCTCCATGGATGCTGACAAAAACAGTGTATCATGGCTGGGGGTGCAGCAGTGATGAGAACTTGGGAGTGGGCAGGGGTGGCCATTAGGGTTAGGACTTGGAGCGGATAAGAACCATTTTTCTTTCCACCCCCCTACAAATCAATCATGACGTTATCAAAACCAAGTTGGGATTACATGCTCAGAAAAAAATATAAAACTACAAGCTGTTCCAGTCTTTAAAATAAACCCCAACACAGAGGAATTTACCATAAAGTTCTCAGACCTACTCTGACTATGAGCTGCACAACTGTTCCCCCACAGTGTCACTTTCTTTCACCAGGATGGTGAACATTAGTTGCCCATAACTAAACTATGCCTGACCAGTATCACTATTGGGCACATTTTCATACACAATGAAGAGTTTACTAAAAATCTCTCGGTGGCAGCATCCCAGTCAGAATCACACAAACACAGTACTCCATTTACATTACTTGAGTTGCAATATCTCAATACACTAGCGCTTTAACTGGTAAAATGCAGCATGTTTTAAACAAAAAATTGGCAGGCAACAGAGGGAGATCTATTTGCAGAGAACATGGTTACATCTCTAAGGAATATTGCTTAAAGAGTTCAAACCTACAAGATGCTGATCAGACTCACTAAACCACACTATGACTCAAAAGGTCCACTCTAATTTGTCCATGTTAAAGTTTTAACATCAGACCATGATAACATCTTCCTCAGAGCAATTAGTGAAAAGAAAAGGACAGACACTGATGAAAGATCTCTTTTCTCATGCTGAAATAAAAATACTGTGAGTTCTTACACAAGTGAGTAGAATAGTTTCCTGATCCTTGTTCCTTTCATAATGACTTATTTTCTCAGAAGTCCCATTCAAACCCCCCACCCCAATTCTAATGTGCATATTTTTTTATTTAAAATCTTTCTATGAGAAAACCTAACCCTTGCAGGGCCACTGACTGATATATCAGTCCTAAATTTCTATATGTTCTAATTCTGTCAGCAGCCCAAGGGCTAAATTCTAATTTAGGGGATTTCAGTATTTGAGCAGTAGTTTTATACACAGCTGTTTTGAAGTTGTTTCTACCATATATTTCAAGCTCTTGATTCTGATGGTTTTACTTAAAATTGGACACTATTTATTTATTTATTTGAATTTTTGTAACCAGGTAGGTCCACTGAGACTGTGCAGTTCCTTTTTCAGGGGTGACCCGGGGGAGGGTTATGTAGGGCAAAACAAAATTGCACAATACGTGGAAGCACAGAGCTATGGCTATGCAGTGTTGATAGTTAACACAAAACTATAATACAACATACCTAGATGTATATATATAGGATAGAAACAAGAGTTCATCCTTTGTTTTTGGTGTACAATTGGATTGAACTTTTAGTTGAATTTTGCATGTTTTGGTCATTCTAGAGCTCCTGAATCTTTTCCAGACAGTTAAGAAAAGTAGGTAGAGGAGAATGCAAACATTTTCCAAGCGTTGCTTTACACCCCCAAGTGCTGTGGTTTCCTTAGTCACCAGGCAGAGAAACACTTCCCACTGCATATGACATAATTACATGACATCTGCCATCATGATAGGCTGACTATCCCCATCCCCACTAGCAAGAAGGGTGCCATCCATGCCAGGTTGACGCACTGCAAACAAAAGAATCACTTTGGAAACATTAGTCAGAAACTGACTATTCAGTAGTATTCTCTTACGATTTTAGTAAAAAAATAAGTTGATGTTTTTTGCCACTTTTTTGACAGCAATTTTAAAAGCAGAATTGCATTAGGAAAACCTCTCTCAAAAAGCTGGTGGGTCTATTTAGTTGTTTTCAATGTATTAATGCATATTATAACAAACATAAAAAAAATAAATAGATATCCTAGATAGTTAAACTACAAGGCTGCAAGATACATACTACAAGGATTTTCAGGACCCAGTTAATTCCATAGTAATGGGGCAGCATTAGACACTGCATAGCAACTAGCATCATCATGTGGCCACAAGTACCACCATGATAACAAACTCATTCATAGAAATATAGAAACATAGAGTTTGATGGCAGATAAGGACCACTTGACCCACTCAGTCTGCCCATTTCCCTACCTATTGGATAAGCTGAAGATTCTAGTTAACCAACAGTCTACTTCCTGCAACCTCCCCACTATAATTGCCTTATGTCTGTCCCATGCATGTTTGAATTCTCCCACTGTTTTAGACCTCACAACCTCTCCAGGAAGGCGGTTCCATGTGTCCACCACTCTCTCCATGAAAAAGAATTTCCTCACATTACCTCTGAGCCGTCCCCCCTCTAACTTTAAATTGTGTCCCTTGTTCTTACACATCTCTTTTTCTGAAAGATGCTACCCTCCTGGACTTTGTTGATTCCCTTGAGGTACTTAAAAGTTTCTATCATGTCCCCCCGTCCCTCCTTTCATCAAGGGTATACATATTAAGCTCTCTAAGTCTCTCTGCATATGGTTTCTGATGTAGACCCTGCACCATTTTAGTTGCCCTCCTCTGGATTGCTTCCATCCTGTCAATGTCCTTGCGTAGATGAGGTCTCCAAAACTGCATGCAGTACTCCAGATGGGGTCTCACCAACTGTCTGTACAGAGGGATAACCACTTCTCTTTTTCTACTTGTGATGCCCCTTCCTATGCATCCCAGTATCCCCCTTGCTCTCCTTTCTGACTTCTCACATTGCTTACCCATCTTTGGGTCATCTCAATGACTACACCCAGATCCTTTCCATTATTATTTGTCGTTAGTACCTCCCTGCTATTGTATTCTTCTCCTGGATTTTATTTCCCAGTTGCATTACTTTTGCACTTCTTTGCATTGAATCTAAGTTGCCATATGTCTGACCATTCCTCAACCTTGCCAGTCCCTCCTCATCCTTTCTACCCCTTGTGTATCAACTCTGTTACAGATCTTTGTGTCATCTGCAAAGAGGCCTACCTTTCCTTCCAGACCCTCTACAATGTCACCTATAAAGATGTTAAAGAGGATTGGACCCAGTACTGAGCTCTGAGGTACTCCAATAGCAACCTCCCTTTCTTCAGAATGTGTTCCATTCACTATTACCTTCTGTGTCCTGTTGTGCAGCCAGTTTGCTACCCAGGCTACCACCCTGGATCCACTCCCAGGCTGGCTAACTTGATTATTAATCTTTTGTGGGGGACTGTGTCAAATGCCTTGCTAAAGTCTAGGTAGGCCATGTCCACAGCCCCTCCCTGGTCTATTACTTTGGTCACCCAGTCAAAGAAATCAATTAGATTCATCTGACATGACCTTTCTGCTGTAAATCCATGCTGCTTTGGGTCATGTGCTCCGCTGGCCTCTAGGTACTCAACAATTCTTTCTTTCAGAAGTGATTCCATCATTTTCCCTACCACTGAGGTCAAACTTACAGGTCTGTAGTTTCCTGCTTCTGCCTTGCTCCCACTTTTGTGAAGGGGAATCACATCTGCCCTCCTCCAGTCCTCAGGTACCACCCCATCTTCCCATGATTGTTAAAAAATGTGGTTAGTGGTGTCACTAGGTCCTCCCTTAGCTCTTTTAGGATTCTAGGGTGAATCCCGTCTGGTCCCATTGCTTTGTCCACCTTGAGTTTTAGGAGTTCTTTCAGGACTCTTTCTTCTATAAATGGACTGGCGTCAACCCCCCTACCAAGAGTGCTTCTACTGTTTGGTTTAGGTAACTCCTCCTCTTCTTCTTTTGTGAATACTGAGCAAAAGTATTCATTCAGTATCTCTGCTTTTTCACTGTCTTCCTCTGCCCACCTCTCCTCTCCTCTCCTTTATTAATCTTCACTATCCCTCCCTTAACCTTTGTATGCCCCTTAATGTACCTATAAAAGGTTTTATCCCCCTTCTTTAATGAGTTGGCTATCTTTTCCTTGGTTTGGGCCTTTGCTTTTCTGACTGCCTTCCCCACTTCTTTCTGCTTTAATTGATACAGTTCCTTGTCATGCTCTGTCTGTGATTCCTTATACTTTTTGAATGCAGCCTTTTTCTCCTTAACCTTCCCTGACACCTCTTTTGAGAACCATAGTGTTTTTTTTATTCCGCTTTGTTTTCTTTATTTGTTTCACACAAAGGCTTGTTGCATCTATGATGGCAGTTTTGATTTTTCTCCATTGTTCTTCCACCCCTCCTTTCTGGCCATTTGCTAATGCATTCCTCAGGTATTCACCCATTATGCCAAAGTCAGCCCTTCTAAAGTCTAATATCCTTGTCTTTGTATGGCTTGTCTCCATGGTTGTGTTTATTGTGAAGCACACTGTGCAGTGGTTGCTTGTTCCCAGATTCTCTTTCAACAATTTGCAAGATACCAAGTTGGCACCAAGATGTATGGTGGTTAGATACCTTTGTCCTGGGGATGGGTTTCACTGTATATTTACATGCTGTCTTACAGAATGCCACAAATAGAATTTGTAGCATTTCGGAGGAGGGTAAGCAACCTGTGCCTCTAGATTCACTAAGATTATTAACACTATGAATGCTGAATTCAGAATAAAATCACAGAGCTTGATACTGGATTTGAGTTCATGTCTTAAATGTTGAGAGTTTAAAGCGGCATTATTTCTGGTATAATCATTGGAACTTTCAGTGCCCATATCAACTGCCTTGTCAACAAGCTAAAAGCCAAGCTGGGGTTCTTCTTCAGGAACAGATCCCTATTTACACTCGACTACAGAAGAAGACTGATCCAGGCCACATTCCTCCCACTCCTTGACTACGGGATATCATTAACAATTGCAGTGTAGAAACTCACGGTTGAAAACTTGATGTCCTGTACCATCGTGTTTTACGTTTCATACTAAATAATCTGGCCAGGACACACCATTGTACCCTGTTCTCTTCTTTGAACTGGACCTCACTATCAACCAGGTGTATGTTCCATATTGGGCAGTGGACTCTAAAACTGCTGACTGGCAAGTTACCTCAGTACATATTCTCCCTAGAGCACAAGTCTCACAATGTGTATGCACTGCACACCTCAGACTTTGTGCTCCTAGATGTTCCCAGGACATGTACTAATCAGGGCAGAGGTGCCATTATTTTTGTCATCCCACCTATATGGGACCAGCTACAAAAAAACATGAAGCTAACTGAGATAGTCACGTTAAATTGCTTGAAGTCTTTAGCCAAGAAAGCATTTGAAGTGGTCTGCTGCTGCTCTTCACGCTAAGCTAATATTTGAATCCTCACCATCCCTTCTGCTTGTCACCCTATCCCTGTCTCCCCACCAACCACCCAACCTATTCTCTCACCCATCTGCCACACACACCCCTTTATTCCTACCCCAACCCCCTTTACCCATTCTGCGTCCTAGCACTTCTTCCCTTTCTCCACCTCCCTGTCTCCCTACCCCCTCTTCCCCTATATTCCTACCCCAGTCCCCTTTACCATTCTGCCTCTACCACATCTTCCCTTCCTCCATCTCTATGTCTCCTACCCCTCCTCCCCTACCTCAGTCACCTCCTTCCCCTAGACCCCCATCCCTGTACCCCATCTCTGTGCACAATATTCCTGTCCTGCTGAACCTACCACCCTCCCCTTCCCCACCTCCCTGTCTCCCTACCTATCCTACCCCTACCCCTGTCAGACTCACCACCTTCCCCTAGACTACCTCCCTGTGCCTCTACCTCATTGCACAATATTTCTGTCCCTCTGAACCTACCACCCTCCTCTGCGATGTCACCCACAGCCCCATGTACTCACTTTTTTCTTTTTATCTTTTCCTTCTGCCCCCAGTGAAGACTTGTCTCACTCTGTGTGTATTATCTATCTGCACATTAGTGCAGTTAGTTTTTTGTATGTAATGTATCAGTTATTTGCAACAATCCAAGTTGTACCTTATCATTGCCATTGCTGTTTACTCATGCTATCCAAATCTGTTTTGTATAAGATCATGTACGTCATTGTATTATTTGAAATCTTCAGGACCTCCTTGTGAATGAGCTCGCTCAATGGAGTAATTCCTGTAAGAATAAACTTGATCTTGAACTGGAACATTGAGTTAGAGTAAGTAAACATGTGAGTTTTCATGCTTGTGAATACATAAACGAAGACACAAATAATTTAACTTTATAACTTTGATTTTCTATTTCTGATTACATCTACGACATGAAATACATTTGAAAGGCTATTTCTCATGTAGCAAACATTAATTTCAACAGATCTTGATAGCAAGTTCATTCCACCAGCATTTTTGTGTTTTTTTTCACAGCTGCAAATAAAATTCAAGGGCCAGGAAATTAACATGATTTATCTCTGGTCTGTTATTGTTTCACTAACTGTGGTTTGCACCCAGGAAGCAAGAGAATCAGTAAAACTGCCATATTGAAAAGCACAGCTAGTGAGACACTACCCTCTTAGTCAACAGTACTGCAATATGCCAAGCACCTAAGAAAATTGCCTGAATGCACCTTCTGTGTATTCTTCAGTACCTGGAAAAACCTGCTGGACCACAATGCCAATTGACAAGGGTGGTCTCTGAGTTCAGAGAGCTTACATGACTTGCTCAGGGTCACAGTATGCAAGTGGAAGTTGCTGGAATCAAACCTGGGTCTGCTAGATGTACTAACTCATTCACAGCTCATTGTTCTATCCTCTTCAGGCTGGTCAGCAACAAGACTGACAAGTATGACATTTATAAATGTCACAGTGATTGGGTGGGGGGCTGCTAGACTACCAGGGCTGTAAAACTTACAAACAGCACAAGTATCAGGCAGGGAGCCAGTAGATTGCCAGTGCAATGAAATTGAAAAACGGCACAGGAATAGGATTGAGGCAACTAGACTTCTAGGCCTATGAAGCTTACAAATAGCATAACATTTGGGCAATATTGTTTTGTTTATATTCTTCATTTTCCCGTATTGCTTCATGATACAGAAGTGTATATTTTTTCTATTATGTATTGGAATTAGCTATTTATTGTTAATTGGACTTTTTAATTATTATTACTAAATTAATAATAATAATTGCTGGAAGTTTGCTTTCTTCCTTAGGTAACAATAGGTCACTTAAAATGTAACCTCTCTATATGTAATGTTGAAAAAATTCATAAATAAAAAGTATAAAAAAGAAGCTTACAAACAGAACAGTGACTTGGTGGGGGGCACTGGACTGCCAGGGTAATGAGTGTTACAAGTGGCACAGTGATCAACTGTCATATTACTGATGCTTCTCTTTGGGAGTTGCTATCCAGGGAGTTTAGTTTGCTCCTTAGTCTCTAATGAGGCCATAATAGATTACAAATGTTCCCATCGTATCTTGCCTGAGCTGTGAAATTTTTTCCTTTGTGAGGTTCAAATATGTCTGATTGCTCCATGAATCAAGTAAACATAAGACATGATGAGTTGTACATTAGGCAAGCAATAATACCTGACATGATGGGCGGTATTGGGCAATACCAGACCTCTCAGTGGTGTAATGAGGCCTGACACCACAGGCGGAAGGCCTTATAGCACCTGGAAGGTCCAGTATTGCCCATACCACCCATCCTGGAGGATATTATTGCACTTAGAAAATGGGCACTTTAGAATAAAATTAGTTTAGTAAAAACATGCTTGTAAAATATTAGTTTAAGATATATTTTGAAATAAAATAGTTCCTCTGCTAACACTATCCTTGTCCTGGCTCTCATGGTTACTCCTCTGTGCGTGTGCCTCTCACCAAATAGAGCACAGTATCACCAGTTGAACTGGCAAGTGACCAAGTGTATATGACACCAGCTGAAACGGAAAAATGTGTTCTGTTGTTTGTGGTTTCTTTATGTGTTTTTTTTTTTTTTTGCCTGCCATGCTAGGGTCGTGGTAGTGGGAAGACAGCAAGTGCACTGAGAGCAACGAGGAAGCAGAACATCGGGGAGCTCGCCAGTCATCATCTAATTAGGTGCCAGTTTCAGTTTGAAACTAAAGAGATTAAAGGGGGAATACTGTGGGAGAAGGCTGAAAGGACAGGCAGTCGTGGGATTTTCTCAAGTTGTTGCAGTGGGAAGATTGCAAGTGCACTGAGAGGGATAGAGTAACGGAACATCAGGAGCTCACCGGGGGTCATGTACTGAGGTATAAGTTTCTATTTAAAACTAAACAGTCTAACGGTTGAATACTGTGGGAGAAGGCTAAGAGGGCGGGTGGCCTTAGGATTCATTTTCTTTAGTTAAAGTAACTTGCTGACTTTTGTGGAAGGAATCTAACAGCTGCTAACTGTTCCCAGGTAACTCTTTGGGGGGGGGGGGTGAAGTGAATCACTGAGATTGTGCCCACTGCTCTCTAAAGGAGCAGTAAATAGTAAACTAAATACATTTAAGATATATGCTTATTGTTGTGGGGGGAAACCAAAAACAGAAAACTATGGCAAATAAATTTGTTGGGGTATTGAGTGTGGCTGACATGATGGGTCTTACTAAATGATGAAAAAAAATGGTGGCAGTTTGAATATGTACGCCCAGTGCTTCAGCCAATGAAGAAGCAGACTGGGCACTAGGATACTTTCATGGGTATGAGGCAGGTATGTGCTTGGGCTTTTTATTTGGTTGGCATCTATTGAAAGTTAATGTACCCCTGTGGACTGGGTACCAGTCAATCAAATGCCTCCAAATAAAAAGCCCATTTTCAAAACAGTTCTAATGCATGGCTAGGGAATGCAGCGAGGCACAAGGCCAAAGGCTGAGTGTGTCCAGCCCCCTATGCATGTATTAGAACTGTCTAACGCACACCTCAGAGTATGTCATTACGCTTATAAAATGGGCTTGTTTTTAAAATGATATCTGGTATTTAAAAATATATATGTTTAATACTGAAAATATTAATGTACCCTAGTTTTTGATAAAATAGTCATCCGCCTACATGAGCACTATTTTGTATTATTTATTTATTTTTTTACTTTACCATTTATGTTTCACTGGGGGCCCTTTAGTTGTATTTTTTTTTAAATGATGATCTAAATGATAGGGGTGTTCAGCAGTTAAGCTCAAGGGCACAGTACCTCCCACTAAAGTAATTTACTGTTTATATTTGAGGTGTGTGAGATGCAAGATAGCAGGCTGGCAGCTGAGAAAGTGGATCGCTAGAGTGAACGTTAGAATGATCAGATGGCTAAGTGAGTGGAGAGGTGGAATGATGGGAGGAAAAAGATATGCAGAACAAGGTGATTTTAAGGAAATAAAAAACAATTTAAAAGACGAGCTGTTGATCTAAAGATGTGCCCATCTTGCCACCAGTAGATTTGAGTGAAGGGCGATGGGTGCTTAGTTTACAGGAGCAGAGATGGTGTCTGTGTCAAAGTTGTTATAGGGGCCGTGCCCCCTCTGCCTTCCATCACACACACACACACACACACACACACACACACACACACACACACACACACACACACACACACACACACTGACAGGGTTACATTTAACTGCTAGATTTAAATTTCAGCTTGAATATTATGAGTCTGGTTTCTGGGAGCTGCTAGTAAAAAAGTGTTGAACAGCAGTAGGTTAAATTGGATGGCTGTATGGTGGAGGTGAGTAAGAATGGGACTTTTAGGTATTTAAAGTTAGAAAATGGCCAAAGAAAATTCTCTCTTCTGATTGGCCGAGACACTTGTTTAGGCGGGCATCTATCAGACAATAGATGCCCACCAAATAAAAAGGCCCATCTCAAACCTTCCTGATAGCCAGGAAAAGTATCCTTGTGCCCAGTACCTTGCTTCCTAATTGGCTGAAGTGCTGGACACACAGAATGTTTATTTTAAAATGCCAGCCATTTTTGTATCTCCCTTAGCGAGACCCAAGACGCGACTCCAGTCCTACAACCATTTTCTCTATATATCCTCAGCTAAATCCCCAAAAATAAATTAAAAAAAAAAAAAACACATTTCTTGAAATGTTTTTTTCCTCCCAGCACCAAGTCAAAGATTTAAAATGGAAACGGCACCCCGCTCCGGGCTACTCCACTGCTACCCAGCTGACAGCCGGTCTCCTCCTCTCCTCCTCCATCTGTGTCAGTGGCAACCCATAAAATAAAAAGAACTGTCCCTCTTGTTTTCACAGTCCCAGTCTTTGGACTCAGAGCAGGGTAAGAACGTAATCCCGGTCCTCAAAATATGCAGTGCGGCAGTGTTGGACCAGGAAAGGAGCAGTACATGGCAGGGGAAGAGTGAAGAACGGATAAAGTTAAACGGGAGGAGACGCTGGGTTCAAGTTGAACGCATTTAGTTTCTAAACGAAGGAGTGTGAAGGTGCAAGCAGCTGATACCAGGTGTGGGGACTGTGACAGGACCGGAGACTATGAGCTGGGGCTCCACGGTTGGGGCGGCGGGAGCCTGAGTAACAGCAGCATTTCAGCGACTGGCAAGTGGAGTGTAGATGTTATCAGAAAGCAGGTGAGTGGGTGGGCGCTGTTGTGGAAAAACATAAAAAATTTAATGTATTTGTTTGTTGTGGGAGGAGACATACGAACATACAAAGATACAGTCTTGTGAGATGTGGAAGTAAGTCAGAGTTTGCTGGTAAGGGGGTTGTGGTAACCATGACAATTATCTCTAAAATAAGAACTATAGAAGCTGCATTGGGACAGAAGTCCCTAGGTAAAAAAACAAAACACTGTGTTAATGTAGGCGGAGGAACTATTTTACTACAAAATAATTCAAACAGCTGAGAGTTTTAACATGTAAGCACACAAATATGTTTTTTTAACAAACATGTAATTCAGTGGTCCATTTTCTAAGTGCAATAATACCCTCCAGGGTGGGCCGAATGGGCTGTACCGGACCTTCCAGGGGCTATAAGGCCCTCCGCCTGCGGAGTCGGGCCTTAATACACCCCTGGGCGGTCCGGTATAGCCCAATACCGCCCACCCTATCAGGTATTATTGCTTACGTAATTAATGAGTGAAGGAGCAAGTGGGCAGCCAGGAAGAAAGACGTGATTTTGTGAGGAACTGGCAGGAAGAGTGCTGTTTGCCACATTTCATGATATAATGCTATCATGGTGAAACTCTTCTAAAAAAGAAAAAAAACTGTTGAGCGCTCTCAAAGTCCAGTAAAATATATCCTGCTGTTAGGGATATGTGGCTTCCTTAATACAACCTCTGGTTCGATTTTATTAACGACAGCTATGGTCTTGGTTTCTTGTGTCATCAGTGTTTTTGTTCCTTTATCTGTTGGTGATTCTGGTGGCACAGTTACTACAAGCTGCTCATCAGTCACACTGACATAAAAATTTATGGTAAGCACCTCAGTTGGTAACAGATGGGGACTGCACAGTTTTGGGATACCGTATGGCTGCCAAGAAAAAAAATAGTGGATTTTCAAAAGTCAACATTCCATTTGGCTTAAGGGTACCACCTTATTGCAATTGATTCTATAGGGGTCTGTTCTTGTTGCTAGCCATGCGTTAAACACTTCTAATGCATGACTAGCTACCAATCAGAATGCAGGGTTTTTCCTTCGCATTTTATGATTGCCTTATATGACCTCTATCAGCGTGTTTGTTCCTGGCATCCTTATTTCTCCCAATTGAACACCAACCTAATATGCCCAGTATGAATTTGTGGTTTATGAAAACTTATAAAAATGGGTCAAGAGTTTTGAACATCCTGATTGGCTCAGTGGTACCTCTGGCCATGTCCTTATCAGGGCATATTGTGCCAACCGGCACCTCTTCAGGCAATCAGGATGAAAAACCACACAAATCACTGTACCGACCTCTGTCCTGTACTGCAATGTCTGTCCTGTAGTGCTGAGCTTTGAAACGTCCCCCTCCATGCTCTGAAAAATTACCAAACTGCAAATTCATTACCATAGCCGGTGAAGTACAGTGCAACAAATTATAACAACATTTCTGACCTCTGCTGCCTCCTGGTTATAAAAAGCCACCAAGGAAATTAAATCAAGAGCCACCTGTGAACTACTATCAACATCACCCAGGCTGCTGAGAAATGGCTTTCAAACGAAAGCTGACAGTGTGTCTTCACCACCTTAGATAATGTAGAAAAATGAAAGCAATGCCCTAAGTTTTGGGTGGGAAATATTTTAATATGAAACTCTGACCTATGTTACCTTTTCTGATCTGCTCTCATTGATGAAACCACCGATTCAGTGAGCTTTGAGTGTGTGCTGCCCCTTGTACTGCCATGACCAGAAGCCTTGCTGTACTGCTGTCAGTTCCATCTTCCCACTCCATGAGCCGATCGGGACCAGGAGACACTCCCAGTATTACTGGCTTCTCAAGATGTGCTCAGTCAGAGAAATTCAATCTCCACAGCTATGGACTGAATCCATTCGCCTCAGTTACAGATTTCTTTCCTGAGATGTGTTAAAGGGGACAGCTGGTCAGTTATGGTGACTGTAGATTGATACACTGACTCCCGGTAAAAGCTGGAGCTCTCAGACATTCAAAAGATGATTCCCATCTTCTTATGCTCCTTATAAAATACAGCCTCATACTTAGATGAAACAACATAAAAAAGAAGAAAATAAATAAATAACTAAATAAATAACTAAATAAATAAAGCAAGCATGGGGGTGGGGGGAGAGAAACACAGAAACCAACACCCTTTAGTGTCTTCCTTTTACATATAGTCTCATTATTTATTTTATTTATTTATTTATTTATTTAAAATTGTTGACCGGGAAAGGCACGCTGAGCCGAGGCTCGTTTCCAGGTGCGACCCAGGTGCATCGTACATCAGGGAGACATAGATTTAGAAGAAATATAGATATACAGAAATAATAACAATTTGCAATAAAAATGGTACAGTATTGTAAATACACAGAGGTTTGTGGTATGGTTACACTTTTGAAGAGCATAAGAGTGGAAATAACAATTTATATATTTCATCTCTAGACCATAAGATTCCCTAGACTGTCAGATATGAGTATAAATTTGTTTATTTACTGCAGAGGACTTCTCAGGAACTTGAGGTTTCACTAGGTCTGGGTGGGGGGGAATAGAGTGCACAGCCGAGGCAGGGAGTGGGAGGGAGGAGCCTGAGAAGCTGTTTGAAGATGGATAGGGAGTGGGCTATGTGGAGGTTGGGAGGGAGGTTGTTCCATAGGAGTGGGAGTCGGTAGGAAAAGGCAGCTTGCCCGGAGGCTGAGAGGGGACATGAGAGGTAGAAGGTATGAGCATGTCTGTGGCGAAGTGAGTAGCCAGAGGGGTTGGCTTGAGAGAGGCGGGAGGAGAGGTAGAGGGAAAGGAGCTGAGCCAATATTTCGCTATAAGCGAGGCACTGTGTGTTTTCCGGCCTATGTGAGAGTGGCATCAGTGATAGAGTTGAGAGTAGTTTGCAGTGATGAGGAGTGGGGGGAGGCAGTGGCAAGCCGGATGAAGGAGTTTAGCAGGACATCAAGCTTCGCAAGGGAGGAGGAAGGGGCTGTGCCATAAATGACGTCCGCATAGTCCAGTACTGGTAGGATGGTTTTTCGTATGAGTTCACTCCAAGTAGGGAGGGGGAGGCAGGCTTTGTGGTGGTAGAGGATGGCAAGTTTGGGCCGGAGTTTGGTGCAGATGGCGTCGACGTGGGTGGAGAAATTTAGGTTTGAGTCCAGCCAGACACCCAGGTACTTAAACGTGGGTACGGTTTTGAGGGGTATTTCTTCCAGAGTGTAGATCGGTGGGGGGGCAGGCAGGCCAGGCGAGTTTTTGTCTTGAGCCGAAGACCATGGAGACTGGTTTTTTTGCATTTAGTTTTAGCTGATTTTTCTGGAGCCAGGTTTGTACTCGGTTGAAATCACTTTGGAGGTTGGGGTGAACGATGCCATGGGAGGGGCCCGAGGCATAGATTATGGTGTCATCAGCATATAGGTGCATGCTGGAGGTGAGACAGGCTAAGGGGAGGTCATTTATAAAAAGGGAGAAAAGGATAGGACCAAGGATGGAGCCTTGGGGGACGCCCATGAGGATGGGTCGGGGGTTTGAGAGGGTGTCCCCGATTTGTACTTGCTGCATCCTGTTTTGGAGGTAGAAGTGGAACCAGTTTATGGCCTGATTTCAGAGGCTGAAGGAGTGCAATTTGCCTAACAATAGAGGGTGGGAGACTGAATCAAAGGCTTTGGCTAGGTCAATAAAAATGGCAGTAGTTGCGTGCCCTGCATCCATGGCAGAAAATATGGAGTCGGTGACTCGTAGTAAGGCGGTGGTGGTGGAATGAGATTTTCTGAAACCTGATTGATAAGGGGAGAGAGAGAGCTGTTTGTAGAGAGAAAAAGGGACAGCTTTGATAGCATGAGGGATTCTTGGAGTTTGGCAAGGGAGGGGAGGAGAGAGATGGGCCTATAATTTCCAGGGAGGGAGGGGTCACCACCTTTAAGGAGAGGTAGGATTTTGGCGAGTTTTCAGGCAGAGGGGACAGTGGCTGTGTCGATGGAAAGATTTAGTATGTGGGTAATAGGAGTGACTATGGCAGCTGTGGAGATGCTGAGCAGACTGGGATGCAAGCCGTCTGGGCTGAACTTAGACAGGTTTAGGGAGGTGAGAGAAGTGTAAACTTCCAGGAGTGTGAAAGGGGGAAAGTGAAAACTGTGGTGAGAGGGTGGGGGATTTTTGGAGGAGGTGGGGGGGGTGAATCGGGCTTAGTGCAGGAGATGAAGAACGAGTTGAAGAGTTCGGATACAATGGCCGAGTTGGTGGCTATGTTACCATCAATGTTTAGGCTAGGACTGGCTTGCTTAGTGCGTGGATTTATAAGAGAATTTATCACCTTCCAGAAAGACGCCGGGGGAGGCTTGGTGAGTGGTGAGTTGGGCCTTGAAATACTGGGCTTTTGATAGTCGAATAGCTTTTGTGTAGTTGTTTCTAAGAGTTTTGTAAGAGAGCAGGTCGCTGGTAGCTAAAGAGGATTTGTAACGCCTGCAGGCCTTATCTCTGACATGCCCCAGGGAGATTAGGTCAGCTGTGATCCATGGGTGGTGGTAATTTCTATCTCGGACTTTCCTGAGGGGTGCATGGTGGTCCCATACGCTTAGAAAGATGCTGCAGAAGTGGGAGAGGGCAGTGTCGATGTCAAGTGAGGCAAGGACCGGGAGCCAGTCTGTGCTTGACAGGTCGTGTAGAAGGGCGGATTTGTCAAGTAGGTGTAAGGGGTGGGTAGTGATGAATTTGGGGCCGGAGTGAAGTAAATGGATTTTCCGGATACAGTAGGTTATACAGTGGTAGCTAAGGGCGTCCGAAAGGATACCTGAGTCAGTGATCCTATGGGGGTGGGAGGTTAGAATCCAGTCCAGTAGGGTGTGATTTTGAGATCGGTGATTTAAATGGGTGGGTTCCTGGATTATCTGAGTGAGATTTAGAGCTTCAATCCTCAGGGCGGATGGTTTTGTGGATGAGGAGAGCCAGTTTAGGTTGAAATCACCTAATAGAATGAGTTCGCCATTTGAGGAGGTTGAAGAGATGGAGGAAATGGCTGAGATGAGGGAGCCATGTGAGGGTTTCGGAGGGGAATATAGAACACCTATATAAAGAGGGGTGGATGAGGGGAAGGATAGGTGAGCGACTAAAGATTCGTGGGAGGATGGGCATGATTCTTTGAAAATTACCTAGCACTTTATGGAGTGTCTGATATACAGTGCTACCCCCCCGCCACGCTTTCCACGGTCCTGGTGGAACAGGATATAGTTAGGTATGGCGAGTGAGAGGTTGGAGATTTTTCCTGAGAGCCAGGTTTCTGTGATACAAAGTATGTCTGGATTGTACTGTGCTGACCAGACAGAGAGGGTGTCTAGTTTGGGGAGGAGGCTTCTGACGTTTATGTGGAATATACGGAGGCCCTTTGGGAACGAGTTTGGTGAGAAACTGAGTTCGGGGACCGGTAATGCTGGGGGAAGATTTGTTGCTGTGGGGCCAGGGTTTGGATGTATATCTCCTGCCAGGAGTAGGAGTAGCTGGGGTAAGAGGAGGTGAGTGTGCTTTTTGCATCTGGTATTTGTGTGCCTTGTGGGTGGAGCCCGCATGTTTAGGCACCGGAGAAGGGTCTCAAGGTTTAGCACGTGTGAGTGGAGCAGGGAAGGGTGAAAGGTAGGGGAGGATTGATTGAGGGAGGAAATGGGGGATACTATGTAGGGAGTGAGAAGGATGGTCGAGATTTGGAGTAGAGGTGATGTGCGGGAAGGTGGGGGTATTACAAAGAGGAGGTTTGGGGAGAGGGGAGGGTGGGTGTAAGGAGAGAGAGATGGGGGTGGAGGTTGGGGTGCGGGGGTGAGTGAGAAGGCATCCAGGGGAGTAGAGCAAGAACAATTAGTACCGGGAGTGACATGGTCAAATAGGGGTTTTTTTTTGAGACTATACAGTGGCCTCTAGTGGTGGAGCTGGCTGTCTTACTAGTATTGGAGGATATTTAGTTGCAGTGGCCACTAGTGGAGGAAATTTATAGCTTGCAGATGGGAAAGTGGACTGATTGGTTTTCGAAAGACATGTGTCACTATCTATGTATTGGAGAGCCGACCACGGGTGGTGGTGGGGGCGGTGGGGAGCCGGAGCGCAGCGATGGCAGGGCAGAACAGCGACGCGATCGAGATTCAGCCGTACCTGCAGTTTCGGGGGTTGGGGAGCGCGTCCTAAGCCCTCACGGACCCTTTAAATTTGTCCATCGAGGAGCTCATCTGAGGAGGAAGCAGAGACAGAACAAGGTTAAATACTGGTAGGATTTCGGGGGTGGGCTGTTTTATGGGGGAGGTCTGCTGAACAATAGTAAATTGATGTATCTCATGTTTTAAACTAGCAGGCAAAACAGTTTTCCAGCTGGTGTAACTTGAGAGGTTCTGAGCACTGAAAACAGCCGCATATGGCTTGTGCTGCAGAACAGAGTTTAAGGGTGCAGCCTTTCTGTAAATGTTTAAACTAGCAGGCAACAGTATTACAGCTGGAAATTACTTTAATGAACAAACAGCCGTATATAGCTTGTGCTGCAGTACAAGGTGTTAAGGGTACAGACTTTGTAAATAACGTTATAAACTAGCAGGCAAAAAGGTATTAAAGGTACAGACTTTTGGTAAACGTTTTAAAACTAGCAGTCAACAAGCAGGTATGTAGGCAAAAAGAGACTATCTGCATTTGTGTGGGGACGCTTAATGAAAATAAAATAAAAGGTGCAGTTTGAAAAGTGTGCCAAAATCCAGCCGAGTCCAGAACAGCGTCGCAATCGAGATTCAGCCATACCTGCAGTTTCGGGGATGGGGGAGGGCATCCTAAGCCCTCACGGACTCTTGAAATTTGTCCGTCGCAGAGCTCGTCTGCAGTTTCGGGGGTGGGGGAGGGCGCCCTAGCCCTCACGGACCCTTGAAATTTTGTCCGTCAAGGAGCTCTGCCTTGCAGTTTCGGGTGGGGGAGGGCATCCTAAGCCTCACGGACTCTTGAAATTTGTAAGTCGTGGAGCTCGTCTGAGGAGATTCATCATTAGAAATACTGCACAGGGAGAGTGACTTTTTTATTACTTTAACATACTTCTAAAAACTTGTTCCCTGAAATTTGTAAATAAACTTTTTTTTCAGGGGGGGCCATTTTATAAGTGGAATAAGACACTCTGAGGTGTGGTTTATGGCCTGATTAGAGCACTTTCCAGGTGCTAAAGGCACTCGACACAAGCACCTCATGCCTCATTTTGCAACTGGGGAGTGCATTTAGCAGGCCATAAACCACACCTCGTCGTGTCTTATTCCTTACCTAAGGGTTAATAAGAGCATCCTTCAGCTGGAATATTAGAATATACCTCTAGAACTCACAATGTACTTCATGCACGGTCCACTGTACCTGTAGTTTGCTCCAGACATTAATCTGATGCTGTAACAAAGCTTTAGTGAATGTTATTTCCAAGCTTCAAATACATGCTTGGCAAGGTGTTTCTGCTAGAAATGTAATCCAAATATATTTATTTGTCCAGTTGTGTTGACCTGTTTTTTGTTAACATGCAAACTTGTTGTTTAGATTACAGTTTGGGCCCTGAGCTACTGGCAGGAATATCCTGTTCTAGGCTGCTGACTCCTATGTCCTTTATTGCATTCGCTTGTGCGCTTGTGCAAGGAACGTCTTCTGCTAGTAGCACATTTCAGAAGTGTGTCTGTGTTGGAGAATGCAGGGGATGCTTTAGTAGGTGCGTCCTGCATTCCCCAATAAGCCAGCATGCTAGCAGTGACACCAGCATTATGCAAAGTGAACACAACTTATAAGAAAAGTACCACTGCAATCAGAGACGAGCTCATCATGCAGCAACTCGGCTGACATGCCTCCCAACCAGCATTTTCTGGTGAAGCATTTAAATAAACATGGAGATGGCTGCTGCCACTGCCTGCCACACACAGTCTCCAGAAAGCTGACTTTGGGGGTGCCTAATCCCCTTGTAGGCATGTTTAATACCGCCTCCCTCCCCAGATTGTGTGGCACACTGGGGCCCACCCAGTGTGCCTGCCTGTGTTTAAGGAAGCTGACCATGTCAGCATGTATCTGCACTCCACTCCCATCCCCATTGTGTGCCACACTGGGAGCTTCCACCCCTAAGCATGCTCAACAGTTTTCTACACCTGTGAAAAAGAAAACTGTCTGCATTGTTCATTTTAATTTTTTATTTTTATTACCTGAAAAAAATAGGTCCATTGCTGTTGGGTCCCTCCCAGCCTGCACCCATCCTCTGTGCACCCCACCTCCCCACACTCCTCCTCACCCCATACTTACCTCTAGAGGTCAGTGCTGTGATCTTCAGTGGAGCGGGAACACGTCTGCACTCTTCAAAGCCAACAGCAAACTGAAGAAATGCCAGTTAGCTGCATAATGGCATAAATGGGGGGGGGGGGGCAACTTAGGTGAATATCTCAGTCATTTGTTTTGACCTTTGCCTTCAAATCTTCAACATGGGGTGCTTGGAACCCCACCTCATGGACACATGCACTGTCATCTCATTACTAGATCCCGAAAGGTCATTTTGCGGTCACTACGCAGAATCACCTTTTGAATCTGATTAACAAAACAACAGTACAACTGTTCATGAGGTGGGGTCCCAAAAAGCCTATCTTGCAAATCTGGTGGAAAAATTCAAAAAATGACTGTGTTATGAGCATGCATTGCACAGTTTCAATGCACGCCCGTAATTTTGACAATGTTTAATATTTTCACTCCATGGTTTCAACATTGCCATTTTTTCACACCTCCTTATGAACAGAACAGCTATAATTTTTCACATCCTGCCCAAAATTTGGTCTCGCGCATGTGACGTACAGTGGCACAGTCACTGTGTGAAATCAATGTTCAGGACACATTAACAAAATCACACTGACACTGTTTACTTATTTTAGTCTTTGGTAACCGGGTAGGACCCACTAGACACAAGTGCCTGTTTTCAGGGGCGACCTGGGAGCACTGGGTGGTTAAGTGACTTGCTCAGAGTCACACAGTATGCAAGTGGAGGTTGTGAGAATCAAACTCAGGTCTGGTCTGCTGGATGTTCTAAGCTCATTCACACCTTGCTCCTCTAACCTCTAGGCTATACTGCCAGCCAAAAAATATATTTTTTTTCAGTTGTTTAACCAGGAGTAGCACACAAAGCTGAAAGCTTTTTTACAGATACGGCCTGGGAGCACAGGGAAGTTAAATGACTTGCTCAGGGTCACACAGTATGTAAGTGGAAGCTGCGGGATTCAAACCCAGGTCTGGTCTGCTAGATGTCACCAGATATGCAGCTCAGAGCCTTAAACCACTGCTCTATACTGCCTCCCTTCTGTTCATGAGTGGAGGTCCCAAAATGCCTATGCTGAAAATGGGGCTAAAAAAATCCCCAAAACAATTGCATTATGGGTGTGCGTTGTGCAGTTTCTATGCATGCTCCTGGCTTCATCTATTTTTCATATTTTCACTCCAGATTTTCAACATTGCCATTTTGTGCACCTCCTTATGAAGAGTATAGCTGTCATTTTTCACATCCTGCCCAAAATGTGTTTTCACACATGTGGCGCACAATGGTGTGGTCGCTGTGGGAAATCAATGTTCTGGACAGATTAACAAAATCACAATGATACTGTTCATGACTGGAGTTCCTAAAATGACTATGTTGAAAATTTGGTTAAAAAAATTCCCCCAAATAATTGCGTTACAGGCATGCGTTGCTCAGTTTCTATGCATGCTCGTGACTTCACCAATTTTTCATATTTTCACTCCAGATTTTCAGTAATACCATTTTTTTTACACCTCCTCATGAACAGTGCAGCTGTCATTTTTCATATCCTGCTCAAAATGTGTTTTTACACCTGTGGTGCCAAATGGCACAGTCACTGTGCAAAATCACAAAAATAGTGTCACTGTTCATGAGTTGGGGTCACAAAAAGCCCATGTTGAAAATTTGTAAGTTATATGTGGTTCAGCACTCAGTGCTTGTATTACATACTGCATCTACATAATGTAGGTTTGAGTTTGGATACAAAAGCCAGACCAGTACTGTAAGTTGAATGATGCTTCCAAGCTATAGTTGTATGAATGAATAGTGCTTAGGTACTTAGACATGGACATGAGTAAGTCAATGAATATAGTACGTGATGAGCTGACAGTAAGACAGTGCTGATACTAGAACAGATGAGTTATTCGTTATGAGTTGATGGTTTGGCTTTACTCTGTATCCCACCATAGGAAGGATGATTAGTTGATTAGGTTGTGACACCCCCTAAAAGAAATATGATATCCACGATTATCTCCTCCAGCTCCAGAGAGTATGGCCAGCAGCACGCAGGAGAGGAAAAACCCCACTGGGGGAACCTCTGAGGACCCATGGCTGCCAACTGCCCGTCCTTCTGGGCATACTAAAGGAGCATAATCCTAATTAGTTAATTTAATGGCTAATCCAAGTTGCAGATTACAGATGATCCAGTGGAACAGTTTGTAGTAAGAAATGAAAGGTCAGGAACAGGCTTCCAGTCTTGCGTGATCGCTGCAGGTAGCTGTATGAACACATGAAGCATCCAGGTAGATTGCACTGAGATGAGCATTGTTGGAACATGTCTAACAGAGTCAGGATAGGGCTAAATTGAGGATCTCCTAAGGCTAGCACATGACAAATAGATGAATATAGGGTACATATATCCAAGCTGTGATGCTGGAGGGCCAGATGAAATGGAAGTAGTCCAACCTCCAGGCTTCTGCTGATAGAAGGCTTATGAAATTCATGAAATGGTAGAATGGCTGAGATGAAGCTGATGACTGACAAACCCAGTTCAGGTAATAGGATGACGAGAGTAGGATTTATGTTTAAGTCATGATATAGAAGGCATGCGGCAGTAGAGCTGAGCTGGAATCCTGCCAGGATTTGAAGGTGGTAAATCCGAAGCAATAGTGTGAGGTTAGGCAGCATCCAAAGAGAGTATAAAAGGGTGAGCCCAATAGGTGAGGCTGTGGCTGGACTGTGTAGGTTGGGAGATAAGGTAATAAGTAGCAAGTAATATGGATCAGGTTGGTCGGTTGCTAAGTAGTAGAACATAGCAGCTAGTCCCATGGCTAAGACCATCGAGGTCAGCTGATGAGGTAAGTAGAGTGGCAGCTAGCTCCAGGTAAGTTCATAAGCTCAGCCAGACCACCATAGGTCTGCTGGTAAGTAAGTAGAGTGGCAGCTAACCCTCATAGGTTAGTGTGCACAGTCGGTCCCCACGTAGGTCAGCTGAGGAGTAATAATAGGTAGTTGAGAACTGTGATCAAGCTCATAAGAGCTAGCATGTGCAGCGGAGCCCACGTAAGTCAGCCCGAATTAGCATGAATGAATTGCAAGGGTATAAGGCAGAGTAATTCTAGCAGATGAGGAATTCTTTTCAAGAAGGAGAGGAGCTTGAACAAATGACTGAAATCCTGTAGGAGAATATGGTTTTGGAGTCGATGCCACGTGAAGGTGAGAAAGTCAGTTATGAGGTAGAAGTATACGAACCTGAAGGCCCAGACGGGGCGTGGCAGGCTGAGAGAAGTATGAACCTCCAGGCCTGATGTGGGGCAGGCAGGCATAGTGTACGAATAGTCGATTCTCTAGGCCTTGAAGGCAGAGTAGGTATGAGGTAGAAGTCTACGAACCTCCAGGTCCAGACTGGGTGTGGCAGGCTGACAGAAATTATGAACCTTTCAGGCCCGATGCTGGCTGAGGCAGGCATATTGTACGCATAGTCGAACCTCAAGGCCGCAAGGTGGTGAGGCAGGTGGAGTAAGAGCAACCTTGAAAGCTGAATGAGCACTGATGATCTGATCTGAAAGGGCATTTGATTGTGAGGACCTTGCAAGTTCGAATATATATAGTTGGCAGAATTAGGTAGTCAGGGAAGAGCAGGAGGCAGGAATGCGATGAATAGTGTGAGCAACAGGTAACGAGCTGTAAGCAAAGGACCTGCACATAGGTCAGTAGTAGTAGTAGTAGTCATTGGATGTGCATGAAATGCAGATAAAAATAGCAAGGGGTAGTACAGAATAAATGTATAAGGTACATGGTGGAGAATGATGAGGAATGTATATAGCAGGGGAGTAGTCTGACTCTCCTAAATTTTGTTTGATTGGTGACCAGATAGAGGAGGCATGGGAGCATAAATATTGACCAATGTGAAGTGCAGACTTGTTTCTCATTAAAATGAATCTAATAGAACTAAGAGGACTCTTCAGAATGACATCCATTAGCCTAAGCTCTTTACTCAAGAAGCTGCACCTTAGGCTTGGTGCACTTTACAGGAATTGTGACAGCATCCCCCTTCCATCCAGGAAGGCCATTGTAAAAAAAAAATGATCCTCCCCGTCCTCAACTACGGGGACATAGTCTACGGTGCCAGCCCCAAGACCACATTAGCCAGGTTGGACCCTCTCTTCCATTTTTTCTGTCATTTTGCCCTGAACAGCCCCTACTCCACACACCACTGTGCCCTATAACAAGCAATGAACCTCACCTCTCTTGACAATCGCAGACTAACCCACTGTGCCAAGATCCTGGCCAACTATTGGTCACAGTGTCTCCCCTCCTACCTCACCGACACCGTAAGCAACCCCAGTGCCCAAGCATACACTCTCAGAAACTCAGATTCTAGGTCCCTAGCTGTCCCCTACCAGTCTACTACCATTGGTCAGTCAGCTTTCAGCTACCGCATTCCCACATTGTGGAACTCCCTCCCAGCTAACATTCATCATTTCTTCTCCCTCTCACACCTTAACTCCATGCTACAAGCCCATTTTGTCCCTAGGTATGCTTGTGTCTAGATGTTTCCCAATCACTAGTAGAATCTCAGTGTATGTCTGCACATAGCAATTGCAATTAATCGGTGCCTAACTATTGTTCTCTTGCTTTATACTGTTTCTCACATGGTTCAATTTTGCTAGTGGCCTGCACTGTACTCATGCTGTATCAACTGTGGTTATCAACTGATTCTCTCAACCCACTACTGTCTAGTAATCAGAACCAAATGTTAGT
Organism: Neoceratodus forsteri; assembly: GCA_016271365.2. NCBI lineage: Eukaryota > Metazoa > Chordata > Ceratodontiformes > Ceratodontidae > Neoceratodus > Neoceratodus forsteri. The sequence continues at coordinate 1,094,639,248 of CM057458.1, forward strand.
GTTCTCCCACTATGTATTCACTTGTCTGTACTGTCTTCAACTGTCTACCTATGTTCCCCCTCCCCCACGACGCATCAGAAATCAAGCAGTAACTGCTTAGTATGCCTTTCCGGGTAAAACGCTTAAATAAATAAATATGTCTTGCCAAGGAAGCCCAAGAAATGCATAATACACCATAGTCGCATCCACAGTGGCTCCTATGGAAGTATCCAATGCCGGAATGTCCTGATGACCCAGTCGCAGAGTAGAGAGCACCAGTTAGGCCCCATGAAGGCCAGCAAGACCACAAACCCACACACAGGATAGTGAAGAGCAGTGGATGCCTGCCAGGCAAGGTCCCCAATTGGCAGGTGGATGACTGAACCCCAACGTAAGCCAGTCGAAAGGGGAATGGGAGAGTCATGTTAGGCACCAAGCAGGCTAGCAGGATCAGAGGTTCTGCCAAGGGGGATGCCTGATGCAGTATACATCGCAGAGGCAAATGTGCAGCAAAGGGACTTTGCCTTATGTAGAGATAACAGCAATAATCAAAGATAGTCAGTGGTCCAATGTGGGACTTTAGCCAGCTCAGGGTTGCAGTAATAGGGGAGTCATTGAAACAGTATATGTTTTAGAACAAGTAGCCAGAAATACTGGAGGAATGAGAGAATCATAGTTCCGAATGAAGCAAGTACAAAGTAGCATCAAATCCAAGTGCTGCTGGTAAGAGCTCGCAGGATGGCTGAGTGGCTAATATGGTTAATGGAGAAACAGTGATATCGCAGTGCCTAGATGTGCTGTCTAAAAGAGTGTGCAGGCTGCTGTGGGAATTGTGAGTCCCATTAAAGTCTAATGGAGCAGCGTGGTAAATTGCAGGCAGCTCTGAGGTTCAGGTAGAAGAAATTATGTTGCGTTCCTGTCATTAGGCATACAGTTCAAGCTGCTAGGTGAATTGCTAGAGCAAAGTAAGCATGCTGATTAGCGGCCGGTGCGATAGTGCTGAATAGGAGACATGAGGTAGGCATGGCAGCAGCAGGCGGCATCGAACACGCAGGAGGCAGTGGCAGGACTGGAAAGAAAGCGCTAAGCCAGTAACAGCAGGGAAGGAGAGTGAAAGCGGCAGTGGACTGGGCATGGAGCTGGGCTGCTCGAGAAGGAGAGGAGACAGCAAGGCAAGTACAGAGGCACACACACAAAGAATGGAGGCAGAGTAATGAGAAGCAGGGAATAAGGCAGCGGGAAGAAAAGGGGCGAGAACCCCCCCCCCCCAAAAAAAGAAAACACACGGATGGAAAAAAAACTAAAACAGGGGAAGGGAGGAGGAATCCACAAAAAATTAACGAAACCAGACAGAACAGATGGGGGTGGCAAGCACAAAGAGCAGTCACGGACCAGCAATGGCACAGCAGCCAGTGCATCTCACTCTAAGCAGAGCAGCCGGGTTCTGCTGCTTAAATAGATTATGGGGGAGGAGCTCTTCCCCGATATAACCTTAGGCAGAGCCTTCCAATTATTTTTAAACAAACAAGCTCATTTCCAGGACAAGGGGGTAAAATAAAACAAACATTTTAAATCATTTTAAAATGTGGGACATGATAAATGTGGGGACTGGCCGAAAACAAAACCAAAGCGTGGCCACACTGGAACCTCTGATATTTAATAAAATTGCTGTGGTAAAAAACGTAAATCCAGCAATTATATAAAACAAAATATGGGGTGGTGTGTGTAAACTCGAAGTTTACACACACCCTCAGTGTTAGATGCTTTTCACAACCCCCATGAGCTTCGCTGTGGGGTTTATGTAGCATCTAACACCTTGGGTGTCTGTAAATTTCTCATTACATACACCACCTTATATTTTATTCTATTTGTAATGTATAATGTAGAAATTGCTGCATGGCCAAACAGAATGAACAATTATGGCTTCACCATGATGGTGCTGTGTATGCAAAAAGCAGTTTCTTAGCAGCACCATCTAGTTTTAAGAAGCTGTAATGGAAAGGTATTATTGGTTTGAGAATTCCAAATTCAAGATTACGTAGAGACAGATAAAACAGTAGCCTTGCTTATTTCTTAAGTAGCAAGATATAGCTCTCTGAACAGACAGTGAGAAACAGGAAGCACACAATTTTCAGTTTCACTACCTCTAAAAAGAAGCTAAAAATGTTTATGACAGCAAACCATTCCTGGACTTCAGAAATCTTGGAACTTGATTTCCACTAAAGTTTATTCAGTGCCAGTTCTCTGAAATCTGCAAAATTATCTGTGTATTCATGTATAAATGAAGGGTATCCAGCTATGCTCCTCACTGCATTGAGCCTGGAGATCAGAACACTGCAGAAACAAGGATAAAGAGTTTTTACTGAAAATGAACTTCTTGAAGACAGCTATCCTTGTTGGCCTGCTAATTGCAGCCTGTGCAGTGTACAGTGATGCAGGTAAGTGAGCTCATATAATTTTGAGGTTAGTTACCTGAGAAGATAGAAGTGAGATGTTGCCGGCCTGCACTTTTCTTGCTGTGTGCATACATTACATTGATGCATGAAGTCAGTTCCTTTAGTACTGGAGTTACTTGTTTGCAGTTAACACAAAATTCTGTATGTGCTGTAATTTTTCCCCCTTGTTGTGTGTGTGGAGTAGTTATGCAGGTAAGTCAGTTCCTTTAGTACTGGGCTAGTTTCCTGTAGAACAAAAATTAAATATTGTATCCTGCTTGTTGCTGAGTCTGTACAATATGCAGACATGCTGTTGATAAGTCAGTTCTTTTAGTTCTTGGGTCAGGTACCTCTGAGGGACAAAACTAAGGTATTGCTAGGATGTTCCTTGCTTTGTGTACAGTATATTAGTTACAGTACATGAGGGGACATACTGTGGTTACTACCGGCTGCTCCTTGCTTTGTGTCTAGTACATTAGTTACAGTAGATGAGGGAACATATTGTGGTTACTACTGGCTGCTCTTTGCTTTGTGTATAGTACATTAGTTGCAGTACATGAGGGGACATATTGTGGTTACTACTGGCTGCTCCTTGCTTTGTGTACAGTACATTAGTTACAGCACATGACGGGACATAACTCAGTTATTACAGACCACTCCTTGCTCTGTGTGTTCAGTAAATTAGTGACAGTACACGGGGTGGGGGGGGGACATAACTTAATTATTACAGGCCTTTCCTTGCTCTCTGTGTGCAGTATATTAGATGCATTGCATGAGGGACAGTACATATTTATTGTTGGCCTGCTCCTTGCTCTGTGTACAGAACATTAGTTACCTGAGGGGAAAGAACTTTGCCATTCTTATCTGCTCCTTGCTCTGTGTACTGTATTTTTATTTATTTAATTAATTTATTTATTTTTGAAAGTCAGATTTACAGCCTGTGAGTCAGGGACTCCTTTCCAAAGGCACCTCATCGCAGGGAGAGAAGACATGGTTACGGTGTGAGATACAACAGTGGTAACATACAGGTGCAATACAGATAACAAAATAACACAATATAACAGTGGTTTACGGAATAAAGTTACATGCAGTAAATAGCAATCGTATAAAGTATAACAATATTAGAAGTCACAACCCTAGTCATACCGGAAATACCTATGTGGAAGGGTGGGGGGGTAACAGGATCGAGGAAAAGAAAAAAAAGGGGGGGGGCAGTCCAAAGGACATTGTTAAGGCTATGGGCCAGAAATGGGGAGGGACCCCAATATTAGGTTGATTAAGGGCAACTACAGCTTTGGGTGCCAAAGAGGTGGTTATGAAGAGTGACTTTAAAGGGACCAATTTTGGTAAACTTAGTGACAGAGGATGGGAGGGAGTTGAACCATGTAGGGGTGCAGTAGTGGAAGGGCCTTTGGGCTATGGCGGTCTTGGTATGGGGCACCAGAAAGGTGGCCTTGCCTGATCTACAGGTAGCAACAGATGGGGATGCAAGCCACAGGGATGCGGTGACCCCTGGGGGGAGAGATTCCTAGCAGGGATTTTTTGGCAAGTAAGCAGGTTTGGTAGTGCATGCACTCCTCCAAGGTGAGCAGGTTGGTGGTGGAATAGAGCAGGAAAGTATGGGTGTGGAGGGATGTGCCATTCAGGAGCGTGCAGGCCTTGTTTATCGAGGTCTGGATTCTGGTGAGGGCAGTATTGGCAGCAGCATAGATAGGTAGGCCATAGTCCATTAGGGACAGGACTGAGGAGTAGATGGCCAATCATAGGGTGATTTGGGGGAGGCAATCTCTGTGGTGATAGAGAAGGCCAATCCAAGAGTTTATGGCTGAGGACAGGGTATTGATGTGGGTGTGGAATGTAAGAGCCGAGTCAAAGGTGATGCCCAGGTACTTGTAGGACGACACCTGCTCGAGAGGGTGAGTATTACTGGGGAGAATGCAGAGGGGGCATTTTTGACCTTATTCTGGCGATGCGAAAAAAGCATAGATTTGGTTTAATTGAGGTTCATGACCAGCCAGTGGTCAAGGAACCACTTTTCAGCTTGGTTGAATGTGTACTGCAGGGATTTTTGTAGAGATGCAGCATCAGGGTTCGAGGCAAGGAGAACCGCATCATCAGCATAAAGTAGCATACTGCCCGAGCAGGAGCTGGGAGGGTGTTGCATATTAGTTGCTTGAAGGAACAGAATTCAGTCATTGGTTGCTTCTCCTTGCTGTGTGCAGAGTACAGACAGAACTGGACTGCTTTACAGTATTAACTAATAAGGTTCCTTCCATACCCTCACATCTAAGGATTTTCACACATTTTGCCCACAAGGAAAAACTGTCCTGGTCAAAGTGCCCATCATATAATGGCAACAATGTTTGCATCAAGTACAGTGGCAGTGCTGCATAAGGATTTGAGCAGAGAACACTGAGGTTTTGATCCCACCACAGCTGTGGGCACTGACTATCACTATGAGTGACTAATATGCCCGCCCTTAATTTCAGTCTCTTACAAATAGTACTGTGGGTAGAAGCAGAACCCCACTGAGAACAGTATATGTCCATCAAATACAGTGTCAATGTGACAAAGTTGTTAGAGCAGAGAACAGCGAGATTTGAGTCCCACTACAGCTATTGGCCCACTCTATCATTTTTTACCATTAATGTCCCTCCCTGCATTTAAAATGGGAGGAATAGGAGACTCACAAAGTAGCAGTTCTGTGCACCTATAGTAGGAATGCAAATGGTAAATCATAACACATGGTTTCATGAAGTAGTTCTAGTAAATCCAACATGATAGTGCAGGTCGCCGAACCAAATAAAGTTTTTGCTCTGTCTCTTTAAGACAGAGCAGTATATGCACTCCTTTGTACTTGGGTGCCATGCTCTGAAGATGACATACTGATGTTGAAATGTTAGTGCAGGCCCAACAGATGAGGCACTGATCGACTTGTTCATATCTGCTGGAGCACCTCCAAGTTTTCTTTTTATTTTTGAGCAGTTGTTGGTTTGGAATATTTCATCCTTTAGCCGATAGCATGAATGTTTGTGCTTTGCACTCAGCTATCTGCACCCCCATGTGGGATTATTTGAATCCCTTGCCTTGCAGTTGAAGCCTATTTATGGCCTTGTGATGTGACGATGAACCACTTAAAGTTGTATTCATAGCACTTTGCACTTCCAGTCTAATAAAGTAAGACTTTCTTTATCGGTTTGTTTTTTTTCAGCTGCCATACCCTCTGCTTTGTTCTGATAGTGACCTTAGCCCCACTGAGTGAGACTATCTGTTGCTCCTCTCTGTGTTTCAGTCTCTCAAAGATAGAAATGTGAGTAGAGGCAAGACCATTCTGTGAACAATATGTTGCTTTTTAAGTTTGCTTTTGCAGTTTGAGATTTTTAATGCAGGCTAAAGGCAGATATTGCATTATCTATGAAATTGTTGTTGAAACAGTACAGTCATTTCCAGGCTCAGATTATTATATATACAATTACAGGTTACATTTGCTTCTATTCTAACAAGAGGGAGCTTAATTCTCAGTTGTACAAGAGTGTAACATAAATATAAAATAATAGCGCTGTCTTAAGACTCAGTCTGCTGTTGCTGCATATCTACATCAGACAATGAAATCCTCTGCTACTGACATCACGCTCTGTTACTGTGGAAATGTTCAGCACTTCAGAAGTAGAGGATTTGAATTTGATGCCAAGTGTAGACAAGTAGTCAGAAAAGATACAGACCAGCCATCTGTGATCCTGATTTATGTTAATGAGCAGTGATAATATGAAAAAACTCTGGTCAGAGCTGATATGGCTGTGAAGCGCTTTTGAGATGACTTTACCCATTATTTCTAATAAATTTGCACAATGCAGATCTGCTGAGAGGCAGTTTCAATGCGGTGTTCCTTTTATAATTTTTTATAATATATTTTTGTAGAGTATGTCTGCTGATTGCTATATGTTTAGCCTGGATAGTTCACAGAAGACATGGCATCTTATTTTCAGTGAGACTCTACATCTACACAATATTATGATGCACTGCATAAAATCCGAACATCCTGAAAACAATATTTTACATCTGAACTAGGCTACCCTGAATAAATACATTATAAAAATGGTAAAATCATGACCCTACTGAAAACAAGATATTGCATCTAATCTGGGACATCCTGAGTAAATACAGTGCACAAATGTGTAAAATGAAGACCACAATAACAATGATATCTAGCATCTCCCCAATGCTATCCAGGATACAAAATACATGATAAGAAATATTTAAAGAGCTAATGGAGCCAAAACAGGCAGACAGGAAAATAATACAAATTTTAAGTAGTAGTCAGCTGCAATTTTATATTTCTGAATTATTTTTCTTTTTTTTTTCCTTTTGCTTATCAGAAAGTAGTCTATTTGTTAAGATTGTACTGGATGTGTGGAACAGCTCTTAGCCAAGCAGCTGGCATAGCTTTCTCTATTGCACCACCCTACATCATCATCATTGTGATCTCACTGACTGGGACATTACAGGTTAACAAACTGGCAGTCACACACTTGCTGTTCCTAAATGTCAGTGATGTCACAGTCATTAAGGTCACAATCCGGATGGTAAACAGTAGTCTAGGACAATAAAGTAAGATATGTCTGCTGCCAGACTAAGAGCTATTCCACACACCACACCTAGTAACATCAGGTAAACAATCTTCTAATTAAACAAAGGGAAAGAAAAAAGTACCTCAGATATAAAAGGTAATGATTTGCTGCTTTTAAAATCTAATATTAGTTTTAGGCAGTACACTAGCTCATTAAAGGAAATCTACTATAAACTGAAATTCACTGTGTTCACTGACATAAACAGTTTCTTTATTGTTTTATAATATACTAGATTGCCATATTTTTTTAAATGTTGTAGCCATGAGGATGGTGTGTACAGTGTATGTTGGTGTGTGTGTGTTTGTGTGTATATGTGTGTGTGTGTGTGTGTGTGTGTGTGTGTGTGTGTGTGTGTGTGTGTGTGTTTTTGCTTTACAGTTGCTTAATATATGTTTCCCCAAAAAAGCATAGTTAAACCCTGGATACTTCACAGAAGACCTGGCATATGTCTAAGACTATTCTTATCAGATAGTGCCTTAAGAGGCCATAAAACAGTGCAAATCTTTTTAGATTTGTTTCCTGGGAAAGGGTGGAATTTATGAGGTATGAATCTTTCTTGAAAGACAATACTTGGCCAACTGAAGCTAGTTGCAAGAAAATGTTTAAATGCTACTGTAAGTATTTAAATATTTAAGTTGTTGCATTTCTAAGGGGACAACTCTCCAGTTTAATAGGCAGCCAATATTTAATAAGGCGTTTCAGTTTCCTAATGACAATCTGATAAGCAGCTTTAGTGCTGTCGCTAGCATTCTAAACAGAAAGAAGGGGGTATTTTATTACATTTGACATAGTGATTTATAGTTGTGGAAGGATACACTGAAATGTCTAAAACTGTGTTCCACGTTCCTCCATTTTTCCAGCTACAGACAGCAAGATGGTTGCAAGTTCCACCCACAGCCATAAAAAGTACAGTCCATAAGCAGAAAGTAATGCAATGTACATGTAATCAGAAATGTGTTTAAACATTGTTTGAATTGTCTCTATACAATTCAGAGGTTGTTTACATATTCTATGGTCTGGAAAATCTATGATTTTATTAATTTGTGTTACCATGATGTTTTTCTTTCTTCCTTCTCTAAACACAACAGTGCCTTATGGTGTCCATGAGACAGTCACCTGTTGCTACAGCTACATGAAGACTCCCATACATATCAAAGCTCTACAGAACTTCTATAGGACAAGCAAAACATGTGACAAAGATGCAGTGGTGTAAGTATCAATGTGTCTTTCTGCTTTACTGTATTTTTTTCCTATTTTAATGTAATCTGAATTTTAGCTTCCCAGAATAAAAGCTGTAGATTAAAACCAAAGTTCAAAAAGAAGACACCCTCATTCAAAGTTTGCAGGCTATGACTCCAAATACCTTCTTTCCCCTTGGTTTAGCCCAGTTCCTCTGGTTTCAGTCTCATTATGTCTGAGTGAGTGATCTGTGGTGGTTAAATTGGGATTTGTGTAGAGCAAAAGAGAGACAGGAGAGAGATCTGTGTAGACCAATTTTCTGCCCTGGTCCCGATGTTTGCAACTACTGCTTCCTATGCTATGCAGGATGAATGGTTCATTAAAGCTGAGTTGCAACAGGAAAATCAGTGAGGTTTCAACATGAATCATGGTCAGCAAAGGAGAATGGACAGAGTGATGGGCAGAGCAACAGGAAGTCAGGGAGAGATCGATTGCTGATAAGGTATTGATCTGTCAGGAAATCAGGGATATTATAGTAGCTGGTAACTGTTGCTCTCTATGGAGGAGCATCGCTACATGAAGCAGTTAATAGAACAAAAGGGCAATCAGGGAGATTTTCATCTGAGATACTGTAATTGATGTATGTTAAATGCAGCCACACCCATTTACAAGCCACCGCCATTTTGAGACAACAGTTGAAAATGTAAGAAATCAATAGAATGTATGCCTTTAAAATGATGAAATATGTAAGTTAATTAATTTTATAAGTAATAAGACATGAGAGGGTGGGCAGAATAGGATTTCAGTACACACCCCAGGGGTTTAATAAGGCACAAGGCCAAATGCTGAGTGTCCCTACAGCCAGAGGAAACTCATTAACATACTATGATGCACACACTGGAAAGGTTTATTGCATTTATAAAATGTCTCTAAGTGGGTTTTGTTTTGAAGAAAAATGAGATTCAGTAGCTCACTGTATGTTTCAGAGATTTAATGTAGATGACACCTCTCAGACAACAAAATGTGTAGAGTTCTTCTTGCCATTTTATAAAGCTAATTAATTCCTTGAGAGACTTGTGTGAAACATTTAGCCACAAGGTTGCATGGATAATGATACCCATTGATTTAAGACTAACTGGGTACTCCCCTCTGATTTTGGATTTATAAAGAGGCATGTTTTGGCGGTACATATGTGTCTATCACTATACTCAATTTAGGGGTATAAATTCTACCGAGTGCCCCAAGTCAAGCTATATATCACCTGGATATGTTGGCAGTTGTGTTACACTTTGAAGTATTAAATTCCATGGTGTTATGTTCACTATATCTGAATTTTCCTTGTAGTGCTTCATGCACTCAGTAATATAGAGAGAAAATTTCTTACAGTAATTCTTACCGGCAAACAGAGCAGTAAGTCACAAACCATGTCAGTACTGGAAAACCATGCAATGTAAAATGTATGTAGTATTTGTCATTTTTTTTGTTTACAATCACAAGCATTAGTGCTGAGATACAGAAAAGTTATTTTTGTTCCTCTTTGAAACATGCAGTGCATTTACCATAACTTAACAATTTGCATGAAGTATTGTATACTGATTTCTTAAGTAGTATCTACGTCTTATAAAGTAACAAACATATTTATTAAGTAGTACATACACTTTGTTATATAGAAACATAGACTTTGACAGCAGATAAGGACTGCTTGGCCCATCTAGTCTGCCCATTTCCCTACCTACAGGATAGGCAACAGATCCTAGTTAACCAACAGCCTATCTCTTCCTACCCCCCACAAGAATTGCCTTACGTCTGTCCCATGCTTTCTTGAATTCTCCCACAGTTTTAGACCACACAACCTCCTTAGGAAGGCTGTTCCATGCATCCACTACCCTCTCTGTGAAATAATACTTCCTCACATTGCCCCTGAACTGCTCCCCCATCTTTAAATTGTGTCCCCTTGTTCTTGCACGTCTCTTTTTCTGAAAGATGCTACCCTCTTGGACTTTGTTGATTCCACTGAGGTACTTAAAAGTTTCTATATGTCCCCCCTCTCCCTTCTTTCCTCAAGGCTATACATATTAAGCTCCTTCAGTCTCTCCGCATACGGCTTCTCTTGCAGGCCCTGCACCATTTAAGTTGCCCTCTTCTGGACTGCCTCTATCCTGTCTATGTCCTTGCGGAGATGGGGTCTCCAGAACTGGACACAGTACTCCAGATGGGGTCTCACCAACTGTCTGTACAGAGGGATAACAATTTCCTGTTTTCTGCTGCTGATGCCTCTCCCTATGCATCCCAGTATACCCCCAGCCCTCCCTACTGCCTTCTCACATTGCTTGATAACCTTAAGGTCATCTGATATGATTACCCCCAGGTCCCTTTCCTTTTTTGTTGTTGTTACTACCCCCCCATTGTGTATTCTTCCCCTGGGTTCTTGTTTCCCAGGTGCATTATTTTGCACTTCTTTGCATTGAATCCTAGCTGCCATGCTTCTGACTATTCTTCCACCTTGCCAAGTCCCTTCTCATCCTTTCCACGCCTCCTTGTGTACCAACCCTGTTGCAGATCTTTGTGTCATCTACAAAGAGGCATACTTTTCCTTCCAGTCCTTCTGCAATGTCACTTATGAAGACATTAAAAAGGACTGGACCCAATACTGAACCCTGCGGTACCCCACTAGTAACCCCTCTTTCTTCAGAGTGGACTCCATTTACAATTACCTTCTGTGTCCTGTTGTCCAGCCAATGTTTTACCCAGGCTACCACCCTGGGACCCACTCCCAGGCTGGTTAATTTGACTATTAATCTTTTGTGTGAGACTGTGTCAAATGCCTTGCTAAAGTCTAGGTAGGCCATGTCCACAGCCCCTCCCTGGTCTACTGCTTTGGTCACCCAGTCAAAGGAATCTATTAGATTCGTCTGACATGACCTTCCCGCTGTGAACCCCTGCTGCTTTGGGTGCTGTGCCCCACTGGCCTCTAGGTACTCAATTATTCTTTCCTTCAGAAGTGACTCCATCACTTTCCCTATCACAGAGGTCAGAATGACAGGTCTGTAGTTTCCTGCCTCAGTCTTGGTCCCACTTTTGTGAAGGGGAATCACATCCGCCTTCCTTCAGTCCTTGGGTACCACACCATCCTCCCATGATTTATTAAAAAGAGTTGCCAGTGGTTTCACGAGTTCCCCTCTTAATTCTTTTAGAATTCTCGGGTGAATTCCATCAGGCCCAATTGCTTTGTCCACCTTCAGTTTAGGAGTTCTTGCAGAACCCTTTCTTCTGTGAAAGGACTGGGATCGACCCCCTATCAAGAGTGCTTCTGTTAATTGGATTGAGCACTTCCCCTCCTCTTTTGTGAATACTGAGCAGAAATATTCGTTCAGTATCCCTGCTTTCACTGTCCCCTCTGCCCACCACGTTCATTCTATTCAGCCTCGCTATCCCTCCTTTGTCTTTCTATTCGCTGAAGTACCTATAAAGGTTTTATCCCCCTTCTTAACTGAGTTGGCTATTTTTTCCTTAGTTTTGGCCTTTGCTATTCTGACTTCTTTCCCTGCTTCCTTCTGCCTTAACTGGTACAGCTGTCTGTCCTGCTCTTTCTGTGTTTCCTTATACTTCCAGAATGCTATCTTTTTCTTCCTGACTTTCACAGCCACCCCTTTCAAGAACCATAGTGGCTTTTTCATTTGTTTCAATTTGTTTATTTGCTTCACACAAAGGCTTATTGCCTCTGTGATGGCAGTTATGATGATTCCCCACTGTTGCTCCACATCTCCTTCTAGCCTGTTTGCTAGTGCTTTTCTGAGGCACTCTCCCATCTTGCCAAAGTCAGCCCTCCTGAAGTCCAGTACCCTCACTTTTGTATGGCTTGACTCTGTAGCTGAGTTTAACATGAATCACACTGTTTGATGGTCACTTGTTCCCAGATGGCAACCCACTTCTAGATCTGAGATCCTCTCACTGCCCCCGTTTGAGAGTATGAGGTCTAAGATTGCTCCCTCATGAGTGGGTTCCAAAACTAGCTGTCTGAGGCCTGCCACCTGTAGGGCATCAAGAATGGCCCTGCTCTTGGATGTGGCTGCAGCAAATGTGCTCCAGTTAACATCTGGCATATTCAGGTCTCCCATCAACAGTATCTCCCCTTTCTCTGCCATTCTAAGAATGCCTTCTATCATATTCTTGTCCATTCCCTTCCCCTGACATGGAGGTCTGTACACAACCCCTGTACAGATTGTGGTGCCCTTTCCAGTCTCCAAGGTGACCCACAGTGTCTCCTCTCCTCTCCTCCCTGTTTACTATTTTGTTCAGTTGCTTTTATCCCTTCCTTTACATGGACAGCTATTCCTCCCCCTCTTCTCCCCTGCCTGTCTCTCCTGTAGGTTATGTACCCTGGTATGTTAACATCCCAGTCATGGTTCTCTGTGTACCATGTTTCTGTGACTGCTATGATATCCAGGCATCCCTCTTCCATCAAGGCCACCAGCTCAGGGAGCTTGTTGCCCAGACTACGGGCATTGGTACTCATTACCCTCCATTTCCTGATGGCCTTACTCCTTTTTGCCCTATCCCTATCCTTCTTGCCTTTGTCACTTTCTCCATTTACCCCTGCCCTTCTCCCTATCTACACCTCTATGTTGGTGTTTACCACACTTACTACCATGATTTTTTTGGGCAGGCTAGGATTTCCCTGCTCCTTTCCAGTGCCTCCCCCCTTCGCTAGTTTAAATGCTTGCCAATGAAGCATTTAAACCTATCACCTAGGATCCTGGTTCCCTTCCTGGACAGATGCAACCCATCATGCCAGTATAGGCTTGCATCACTCCAGGTGGACCTCCGGTCCCCAGTGAAGCCAAATCCCTGAGCTCCACACCAGTTTTTCAACCGCTGATTGAATCCCATGGTGCAGAACACCTTAGTTTCTCCTACGCCATAGATGGGCAGCACCCCCGAGAAGGTTACCGTGCCTGCTACTTGTCTAAGGCCCCTTCCCAGTTCCAAAAACTCTTTCTGCACTTCTCTAATCCCTTTCTTAGCCAGGTCATTTGTCCCTAGGTGGACAATGACATCCAGCTCCCTCCCTGTGCAGCTGCTCCGGCAATCCTGAGGATTCACTTCCTGTCCCTCCAAGCCATGGCACCAGGTAGGCACCTTACCTCCCCCTTCCCTTCCTCCCCCAGTTCTAGCTACCTAACAATGGAGTCCCCCACTAGGAGCTGTTTCCTTCCCCTGCGGGGTCCCCGGCCACTCTCCTGTGGGTCTCCTTTGTGGAGGTTCCCAGCATCCTCCTTGGTCTCCACTGCGGGTGCCTCCATAGAGGAACCACACTTTGCCAGAATGGCATAGGAACTGTGGAGAGGTACAGCTGGAGGGATGCACCTCTGTTCCACCGCTTTCACCCTCCCTGAGCCCACTGTGGTCCAACCGCTCCTCTTTCTTGGCAACCTCTGAGGCAATGGAAGTAGCACTGGTGGTCCCTGGATGGAAGAGGAGGTCCCACAAATCCTGGCCAACTCAGCCTGGAGATGACCAACCTCCTCCCTCAGCCCAGAGAGGTGCCTGCATATGAGACAACACTGCATCCTCCAGAACGTCTCCCGGAAGACTGCTACTCCACAGCCACTGCACCGCACCACTCCCATCATGTCTTATTTCTGGCCCCTTAACTGTTTAGAAAATAACTGTATAGAAAATAAAATATCTGTTGTAAGTATGTATAAGATGTACCAAATGTTTTATTAAACAATACATATTCTAAGTAGCGAATATATATTATTAAGTAGCATGTTTTATAAAGCAGACAAATGTTTGATATGTAATAATATAATAGTGCATAGTGGAATGTTGTTCTGTATAGAATTCCATCCCTTTCAAAATGCTGTTCTACCACAGTTCCAAGGTCCTGGAATGCTGTTCTACCCTTCTGTGGTAGAACAGCATTCTAGAACTTCTAGATACTGCGTGAGTCAGTTTCATTTTGAAAGCAAAAGAACTCACAAAACACATTTTTCAGACAGTACTATACACTATAAAAAATACAGGATGAGCAACTCTATGCACAACCAATGTGTTTTGGAACCTCGGGGTTCTGATTCCCATGGACCTCTCGAGCTTCGCTCTCGAGGTCAGTGGGAATCAGAATCCCTCTGTGGCAGAACACACTGGTTCTGCATAGTTGCCCATCTCTATTCTAAAATCTAAAATTCTCTATTTTCACAGTATTAAGGGCCACTGTCAACCCTTTTTGCATCATATTATTCCTAGCAGAAAAATAGATTTTATGATGATTTACTTTTCTAAAATGTAGTGATGTTGTTGATTGTCTTATCTATTTCCTTTCTTAGTAGAACTGAAATGTGTGCTAGTAGTGTATAGATACTGAATCTTGTTTTGTTTCAACTACCTGGTCTAATGTTATTTTGGGATGTGCAAAATTAAAATTCCACCAGAGGCATTTCTTTTAAATTTCAGAATGCTGTTCGCAACCTTTACAAACATTTCAACTTAGAATGGTAGACTGAATCTATGAATTGCAGATTAATGTATTAAACTTCAGGAAGACATTCCACAGACCTGACCACAGTACTGCAAAACAATTACATGTATTGTGAAAACATTTGTTAAACTGTAGAATGGAATTGCTATGAACTGACATTCTGCAGTTCAAGTGTAATATTCTGCAACTCATCTGAAAAGTTCACAGAATAGGGCAAACATTCTCTATACACATTCATAAGATTCAAATTTTGCCAAATTAGGAATTTTGGAAAATTTTGTGACATTTCATGAAATTTCCACAAATTCAGAATTTGTAGTTTTTAACCAGCTATACTCTTATTGCATACCTCCTCAACATTAGGATTGTTCCCAAACAGTGTAGCCACTCATAATGTGATAGCCCCCCCACCTCCACCAACTGCATCTTGAGTAGCTAGGTTGTGTTGAGGGTGTTCCCAAATCCAGGAAAGATGCAGTGAGAGTTGCTTGAAGAATGTAAACAAACACATTTTTGTCTGGTAATACCATTATGGCTCGCTGGCAGTTTTTCATTTGTAAGAAGAAAAACATAATCTGAATCCAACAACCAGCTACATCAGCAATGTCTACAGAATGTGAACAACTACATATTTTTTTTAAGCTAGAACAATTTGAGACATAAGGAGGTTGACAGTGTAGTACATATGTTTTAGGTAGCAAATGTATCTATTAAATAGCAAATATATTGTACTATGATGCATATATATATATATATATATATATATATATATTTAATAAGTAGTAAATAATGCAAAGTATTAGATAAGTTATAGTGAGTAGCAGATATGGTTAATAAAGTAGTAGACACATTTTATTATTTGTATATATTGTTTATTACATAGTAAATATGTTTAAGAAGTAAATATATTTATTAAGTTGGCAGCATGTTTTATTAAGTCTTAAATATGTTCAAGTAGTAATTAGTTTTAGTAAACAGTAAATATGTTTCTTAACACAATAGCCATATAACCATGTGCCGATTTTCAGTGGTTTCATTGCGAGTGGATGCAAAGTTTACTAAAAAAACCAAAAATAGTACACATTTAAGTCAATGATTTGCAAAGTCTTTGGACAGCAGTAAAAAGTCTACTTAGTGTGAACAAAATTGTTTAGAAAAATAAACAAGGCCAGCCTGGTGGTGCTGAGGGCTGAGGCGCTGGTGCCTTACGTCACACTATGCCGGCAACTCAGGTTCAGAAATAACTTTGGGTCACCAGGGAGCAGGCTCGGGGGGAGGGTTGGAGCAGGATTGGGCTATGGATCTCCCCTCCAAAGGGATGGGTGCTATCTCTGCCGCAGTCCCACTTGCACTGGGTGGAGGTCCAGTGGGCAGCACAGGCAACTGGAATGATGGCACAAGTCTGGGGATTGGCGGAAGGGGCCACCTGATCCTGGTGCGTGCATGTGCCTCCATGCACTTACATGCATGTGTATGCCATGGCCCCAGGAGGGAAGGGGAGAAAAAAGGTAAAAGACCAAAAATTATGAATAAAAAAAAAAAAGGCAAAATTTTTGAAAGTGCCCTCCCCCCATATGATCAGACAGTGACACTCATGAGAATGGAGTAATTGTTCTATAACTGTGACATATCTTGATAGGGCATAACAAGTGAGAAAAGAAATTCTGGACTATGTGCAATCTCTTCACACAAACGGCATAAGTTATTTGTATATTGCCTTATAAATCTGCACATTTCCAATAAATTGAGTTCTTCATGGTATGAAGGAAGCCTATGATTGGTTCATACCATATTCATCAGTTATAACTACAATGTTGTGTGTCTTGTTAGCAGGCTATGAGTCCTTACCTGCAATTGCTGCTATGATGGGAAGGTTCATTTTGTTTTGTTTTACTTTGATCCTTTAAGGTTATCAGTGATGAAAATGAAGCAGACCACATAAATACTTTTCAAAATCATGCAAATACTGTATGAACACAGAGATGAGAGATTGCTTATACATTTACAACAGGGGCTTTAGAGAAAATACCGCACCTTAATTGACAACCACTAAAGATGGTGTCCCCAAAATATTTCTTCATCTATGATTCTGTCTGAATTATACAAATTTATAAAACCACTCAAGGCAGAGTCCTCACAATGTTTCTTCACCTGTGATTTTCACAGTTATAAAAATATGTGATGTAATCCCCCTGTTTCTTGCCTTTCTTGCAGGTTTGTAGGTATCAATGGAAATGAGATCTGTGCTGATCCACAACTGAGGTGGGTGAGAAACACTATGCAAAAGTTATTGGAAAAGCAGAAGGAACATTAAAGGGAGCATAAGAACAAATCAGCAAGAAATCTTCTTACTGTTTCTATTCTATAAGCAACAAAGGTCCTTTGAAACTGTGAATGTACAGTACTTCCAATGCAATTGTTTATACTATGTATCATGTTTTAAATTGTATTACTTATTTAAATAACTATTTAATAAAGCAGATTTGTATGGATTTTGTAGTAATATGGGAATTCTGATTTACTGATCTCCACATATAGCAGTGTTTATATAATTTCAGTCAGTGCAGAATACACAAAGTTAGTACTTTACATTAAAGAATGATACAGCAGCTCTTACCTCCTCTGTAGGGCAATTTATTCCAATAACAATCATGATGTAAAGCAGCTAGATCCCTGCTCTGGCTGGCAATTTACCTCATGAAGACAATCAAGATGGTTCCACTAGAGAAAAACAATTTCTTACCTTTGAAGATGAAGAAGTCCAAATAGAAGTTTGGTATCTTAGCCTCATCTTCACCCATCAGTGGCCAAATGTGAGCCATAACATTGACACTTCTGCACTAAATGCTTAAAGAAAATCTGACATTACTGAGAAATCATTGACAGGATCTAAATGATAATCATTATGTCACTTTAAGACATATTGCCGGGGCAGATGAAGTCGTAGTGACAGGGATCTTGTTTTCATGCAAATTTGTAAGTAACTGAATATGAGGGAAAGTGTTATAGTGACACCATAACTATGTCA
The DNA here is from genome assembly GCA_016271365.2 of Neoceratodus forsteri. Taxonomy (NCBI): domain Eukaryota; kingdom Metazoa; phylum Chordata; order Ceratodontiformes; family Ceratodontidae; genus Neoceratodus; species Neoceratodus forsteri. The sequence goes on from CM057458.1 coordinate 1,094,656,981, forward strand.
TAGGAGTCCTCATACCTGCCTCCTGGATGAATTCACACAACACAGGTCTTGGAGAAATGGCAGCAGTCAAACATTTATTAAATAGATTTACACAATGTTGTTGTGGCATGCACAGTTGGGAGATCTCATCAGTCAATTCAGGACTTTGCGCCCCTTCCAGTGAAGGACCTTTACCCTTGTGCAGACCAAGAGAATTATGGATCTCTCTGAGTTGGTTCCCAAAAATCTCAAGTGGGAACTCAAGTGCCCAGGTGGCAAGCAACCACCCCCGCCTGGTGGTGCTGCACCTGCAGGCAAGCCCAATTAGTTTAGATTATGGCTCTCCTCAAAGGGGGACTAGGTATTTGAGCCCCACATACCTAATGTTAACTAGGAAAGGTAAGCCCTTCAGAAGAATTTGACTCATTCCCCTTTTCCCCTTGTACCAGCACTCTGAGTGACTCCCAAGCTGCAATGTTACAATGACTGTGACAGTTTGTTATCTGAGCTAACCTACCTCAATTAACCCTTTTGGAGGTGGCAAAAACCCAGGAAAAAATGCCTCTGTGAGGAAAACCTGGAAAACTCCTAGTGTAGTCACCCATAGTGGTTCCTTGCTGAACCCTGGCCCACCTAGAACCCTACTGTTTTGAGGGCAGGTGGGAGGGAAATATGAATAGGATGGCAAAAGTGAGGGGAGCTGCAGGCTTCAGTTCTTTTTAATCCCTCATTCTCCACCTCCTCCAGATGCTGCCCACCCTGTGTGTGGCCCCTTTGGTACCTTCCCGGGGGTGGTGCCAGACCTAAACTCCCACCCCCTTGGGCATAACCCTGCCTGTCTATCTGTCTAATGCCAGGTTACAGGGAAGGGTCAGAGACAGTGGGATATGTGCTGCAGTTCTTTGTCAGACTTTTTTAACAGATGAGTAGATACTGATATAGTATGTTAAACATCGATTTCTGGCCATTTCTAACTCAGCCATTCTGGGATGGACAATCCTGAAAAATTTAAAGCATATACTTACTCGTAGAATCTAATCAACAACTGAATTTGATGAAAATCTTCATAGTTGTTTTGTAGATGCAGAGCACATAAAATGCAAACAAATATCCTTTTTCATTCCTTTTGTGTACAAATGAAAACATGGCTCCAATGTTCAAACCGAAACTTTCAGGTTTATTGTAGTATGGCCCAGAACATCGTCTTTAAGGGGTATGGAAATTAGAATGTTTTAGTTCTTAAAATACACGTTTTACTGTCCATTATGTGCACATGAATGGAAACCAGTTCGTCCATCAAAAGTTAAGCTATTTTTCTCCACAACATGCAAATTAGAAAAAAAAAATATGGACCTGACATTCAAAAGTTTGCCCGGGTACAAATCCTGGTTTGTGCGCACAAACCGGGCTTTGTGCCAATTTCCCATTTTCAAAAGCCAGGTTTGTGTGCACAAACATGTTTGCGCCCAGGCAAATCGTGGAGGGGGGTGCAATGCAAATGGAGGGCCAGGGACATGAATATCGGTGTAGTCCAATATTCAGAGTATTTGCACCATGCAAGGACATTTTTTGTGGTCCTTTTGTATGGAGCAAATACTGCAGTTCCTCCCATACTGACACCCATGCCTGACTTCCCTGCACAATGTTCCTGGTATCTAGTGGTCCCTCCCCCAAACCACACCCATGTACAATGTAACAACATTTTCCCTGGTGTGTAGTGGTCCCTCCTCCCACCTGCACCATTTCCAATGTTCACACACAGTATCCTCGATGTCCACACACAATGTCCCTAGTGTCTAGCAGTCCCTCCTGACAACTGCACCCATGCCCAATGTAATTGAATATTTACCATGGTGTCTAGTGGAACTCCCACCCAATACCCTGCCGAATTAATAAAAGAAGATTGTCCCTGGTGTCCAGTGGTCTCACCTCTGACTGATCCCTATACAGGTAAAAGCCCATCTCAGTTTGACAGCCCTCCACCCAGCAATAGCCAGCCCCCCAACAACACAGCTGTAGTCCTGTTCCTGAATGGTGATATTCTGAAACTTCCCACAGCCCATGTCTCATGGGTGTCTCTTGGCCCCCTCCCTCCTGCAACACTGAGAATGCACCCCACAGTCACCCTTACCTCCATTTCAGTGTCACGGTCAAGCAACAAGGAATGACACAGTCCTTCGTACACCACCTTGGCCCCCTGCTCTCTGACAAAAGCAGGGAGTGTGCTGCTTATTTGACCTATAAATAAGCAGTGGACTCCATGCTTCTGTCAGACAGCAGGCAGCCAAAGTGGTGTGCTGATGACTATGTTGCTCACCATCACTTCACCACAGCACTGAGATTCAGGTATGGGTGACTGTGGGGAGTGGGTTCTTGGTGCTGCTGGAGGGAAGGGAGCCATTAGACACTAACCAGGTACATGCTGGTGGGTTCAGAATATCACTGTTCAGGAACAGGGCCAGATCTGTATTGTTGGGGGGGCATTTCTTGCCACAGGCATCGCACATGTTAGTGGCAGGCCATTGATCACCAGGGTGTGGATTGGTCACACAGGGGTGGTCTTTCACTGGTATGAAGATGGGGATTGGATGAGGGTAGCAACTGCTGAACACAAGTGAGAATCTTCTTTTATTAACTGGGCAGGGCATCAGTTGGGGAGGGAGAACTAGACACCAGGAAAATTGTGTGTGGACATTAGAACATGGGTGCGGGAGGGGGGAGGGACCAGTGGAAACCAGTGAGTTGGGGGATCACTATCACTGGGGATAACTACATGTCTGGGACCGGGCAATTGAGGGGACAGCGCTGCACAAGACTGCCTGGCTACCCATGCAAAGGAGCATAAAATGGATATGAAAATGGTCCCTTAATGTTCTGCATGCCCAATAGGCTAATTTGCATGAGTCACTTTGAATACTGCAAATTGCACCTTGCACACTCCATTGTGGTGGCATACTTCAGGAACCATGCCAGGGCAGTGCTAAGTGGCTTAGCACTGGGACGATATGGCCCTATATTCAGCTGAATAGTGCCAGTGTGCTATTCAACTGAATATAGCATCTACAGACAGCAGGGCTATAGCAAAGCAGAGCACAAATTTTTGATCTCCACTTTGGGCAATTTTGAATCTCGGACCCCATGACTTTATATGACTTTGTCATTATTAGTGTACATACTGTAACCACAACCAAAAAAATCACAATGCAGTTTTCAATAGGTGTGATTGAAAACTTGTCTGTGTCTACTGTAGTACAGTATAATAATAATAATACTAATAATAATAATAGTAATACTTTATTTTTATGGTGCCTTTCCAATTTAAAAACATACCACATATTACTCATATTGCAGCAACTTAGTTGATACAACAAACAACTAAAATTGAAATAAATACCACCAGTCAGTCGCCAAATGCTTGGTGCCAAAGATGTGTTTTCAAAGCTTGTTTAAATCTCTCCGCAGTCACGCACTCATGTAGAGAGTGCATGACTCTCACATTCCAGAGAGAAGGGGCCGCATGCATAAACACCTGGGCCCCAGAAGATTTTAAACAAACTCCTGGAATCTCTAGCAACCCCTCACCAGCTGAACAGAGTGATCGCCTGGGGCGGTTGGGTACCAGATGCTCTTTCAGGCCCTGTCCATGTAGGGCTTTATAAGTCAGAAGACTGACTTTAAAAGTGATCCACCATTGTATTGGCTGCCAGTGCAGACTGCTCAGCACTGGAGAAATATGGCAGGACCGAGAGGTTCCTGTCAAAAGCTGGGCTGCTGCATTCTGCACTAGCTGTAAATGGCGGATTTCCACCCCAGAAAGCCCTAAGTACAGGGAGTTGCAATAGTCCAAGCACGAGGACACAAAGGCATGAGCCAATGTGGGAAGGTCACTGGATGGAACAAGGTGCTTAATCCTGGTGATATGATGGTAAAAGGAGGTCTTGATGATGGCTGATACCTGCGAATGCAGGGTCAGCCCTTCATCAAAGATTACCCCCAGGTTCTGCAGCTGTTCAGAGGCCAGGAGTGATAAATCCCCAAGAAAAAGCCCAGAGGATGTACCTACCCCCAACCCCCCCCATCCAGCATCCTGGGTCCACAATCAGCACTTCAGTTTTTCCCAAGTTCAACTTCAACCAGCTTGAATCCATCCACTCCTAGATCTCCATGAGGCAGTTATTAAAGACTGAGAGAACTCTATTCTGGTTGGGAGCAAAAAGAAAGGTAGAGCTGGGCATCATCAGCATAGCAATGAAATCTCAGCCCATACCTCCTTACAACGTCTCCGAGGGGCAGCATGTACACTGCGAACAACGTGGGGGAGATCACCGATCCCTGAGGAATCCCACATGACAGAGGGATTGGGTCCGAAGAATGAATCCCGGACACCACCCTCTGGGTTCTTCCAGTGAGGAAAGATATAAACCACCAGAGGACTGTACCCGACAGGCCACAGATGAACCTCAGATGACCCAGCAGAACCCCATGGTCCACAGTGTTAAACACTGATGAGAGATCAAGAAGGACCAAGATGGAACAGTTCTTCTGATCTCTAGCCATCAGGAGATCATTGAGCACCCGAAGCAGAGCTGTCTACATACTACGCCTCTTTCCGAAACCAGACTGGAGGAGTTCATAGATATCATGGATCATCAAGTGGCTCTCCAGCTGTATGGCAACCACCTTCTCAACCACCTTCCCTAAAAAGGGAAGGTTGGAGATTGGTCTGTAGTTCACATGGCAATTTGGGTCCGAAGAAGCTTTCTTCAAGAGGGGTGTTACCACTGCCTCTTTCAGGAATCTAGGAAACTCACCTTTTTCCAAGGAGCACCAAACTATCCGTGCAAAGACCGGAATAATAGAATCAATACAACCCAAAATCAAGGAAGTTGGTCCTGGGTCCAAACTACAGTACATAGGGCATGCACCCTGGACAATTCTCATGATATCTAAGAGCTCCAGGTGGTCGAAGGTATTCCAGGAAAGCTGGAGGCTAGTGGCCAAGCGCTGGTCACCAGCAGCACCCGTAGAGTGTGCTAGTTGGAGGGGTGCCCTGATGTTGGCCACCTTAGCCACAAAGAACCAGGCAAGCTCATCACACTTTATTTCTGAAAACGCTTTCCAAACATGTAGACAGGCTGGGTTCCACATTCTGTCCACAGGTCGGAGCAGTTGAGCTGGTCAGTTCTGAGCAGCTGCAATCTCCTTGGACAGGAACTCTGCCTTCTTAAGGGTGATTGCAGATTGATAGACTTGATAATTGTCCATCAACCTAAGGTGGTCGGCATGAAGGGCAGATCTCCACCAGCAATGCTCTAACCTTCATCCTAGTCGCCACATCTCCCTCAAGATCTCACCAAACCATGTGGATCGAAGGTGAAACGAGAGAGGATGAACATGGACAGGAGCGACAACATCCAGGGCCACTGAAACGGCCTTATTATAGGTCACCACGAAGTCCTCTGGGTCATTGTTTGCTACTAGAATAGACGATAGGTCAAGTATTGCTGTTAGGCTTTCAGAGCTGGCATCTCGTAAAGGGCAATATTTGACCATCTCCACAGGGGTAGACCTTTGAGGAAGTGCTAAAATTGAACCCCACAGTGTAGTGATCAGACCATCTGACTGGTTCCACCCCAAATATGAGGCTTCGATCCCCAGGAGAAAAACTATGTCAAGAGAGTGACCATGTTTATGGGTAGCAGTGGTAACTATCTGTGCAAGGCCCAGAGATATCATCAACTGGAGGAAGTGTTGTATAAATTTTGGGAGTTCATCGTTCACCCAGGAATTAAAGTCACACAGGACCATCAGTCTGCGAGACTCAAATGCTATGTCGATGATGAAATCCGCCTCTTCCTGAAGGAACCATTTCCCATCCCCAGGTGGACGATAGATGAGGATGATCCTACAGCCTACACCTGCTACCACAGTACACTCAAATGACTCAGTCTCCTACACTGGCACATTCGTGAGGCCCAATTCAGCCTTGAAACAGACAGCAACCCCCACCCCACCAAGATACAATCTCAAGCAGTGGATCACCGAGTAACTGGCTGGAATTCCAGCCTCTAATATAGGGTCAGAGTTCTCATCCAGCCAGGTCTCGGTGATGCAAGCCAGATCCACTGAATTTACAAGATCTGCAATAATTTCAGTCTTGTTTTTAATGGATCTGGCATTGCATAACACCACTTGAGTTGGATGAACTTCCAGAGCCGCCCGAACTATGTGCCCACCCAAATTCGTGGTGCCCTTGGGTATGGAGACCAGACATGGAGGACCACGATCTGGGTTCCATTTTGGCCCAGAGCATCTTCTGGATGCCACAACCTCGATGCAATGGCCCTGCTCATTCAACCTCTGCCATTCACACCCCGACCCCCCTCCTCCCCGACATGCAATACCCAGTGCTCTACAGCACTGGTAGATAGAATGATGTAGTGGGAGGAGACAAAGGGGTGGAGAGAATGGGGGGCAGAGGATGAATAGCGCATGACTGTGGGGGCAGGCCTCCAACACATTCTGGTGACCAAATTAAGCAGACGCTAACCATATAAACATAAACTAATCTTTAAAATTAACCTGAGCCAAACCCCCTTCAGCCCAAATCACAAAGATTAAAATAAATGAAATATGAAATCACAGTTTTTAAGTCTGAGTCCAAGGCAGTTTAGATAATAAAAAACCATGCAGAGCAGAAAATCTTCTGAGCTACTAAGGTCACACTGATATGAAAAGGCCAAACATTCCAGTTCACAATAGATCTCTCACTTCCAAAGGGTCAGATAAACAGATCCCAGGAACTCACACTTCCAGGGTAGACAGATACAAAGTGTTACTGGATTCTTCATACCCATTTATCACTCTCACCAAAGAAGAGATGAAACCAAAAGTCCAAATACTTCCCAGTCCAAAGGCACTCTTACTGCCCAGGCTTGAGAGGATAGCAAGGCACTCTCACTGATAGACTTGATGGACCATTGGTTTCTGTCTGCCACCACAGTATATTTTTCTATGTATAGGGAAAAATCTAGAAAACTGACAACATCCAGTGGCCATTCTGTTACCACCCCGTTGATTTCTTCACAGGGTATGCAACTCATTTATTAACATTATTTAATTTAATTTAAAAAATATTAGTGAAGTAATAGCTTTCACTGGTGTCTTACTAGACCCTTCCCCTTTCTGAAATTGGATGCTCAGTTCCAGGGTTGGAGTCCAATCATGATGTGGCCACCTGGAGCTCAGTGGAATGGTTGCATTCTCTACTGTTCGACACTATGAGACCAATCCTTGTTTCACATCCTTTTTTAGATAAAAAAAAAGATGTGACCATTGGGAACCAACTTCTCTGGCACACTTCTCTGCCCTCTTTGGCACCTGGAGACCAACCCTGATCCCACTGAAACCCACCAAATTGACAGATGGCATAAAACCTCACTCGCTAGCTCAGCCAGCTTCTATCCAAATAAGTGGCAGCACGGATTGATGAAATATAGTGGTGTCAGCCAGGATGTAATGCAGTATCTTGCAGTTTTACTGCAGAGTGCTGCAGTATGCTGCATTAAACTGTGCAGTTCAGTGGCAAAGCAGTCCTTTTGTCATGCTGTATTTTGTGACTTGTCATTTACTGCAAGGCATTACATTGGGTCCTGGCTGGCTCCACTGTACGCGCATTCTGCTTGTGTTTCATCAATCCCATTTTACAATGAAAATAGTAAACTGGGATTTATGAAACACACAATCCTGATTATGAATGGTTTAGACAGCATCAACCTGAGAAGGTCAGTGGAGGGTTTGTGCCAGCTACCGCTGGGGTGGGGGATTAGTTATAGTGGGGAGGTAACTCTAAACACCAAGGAAACTTGGCCGTGGAACAGAATGTGGGAGAGTTGTGCCAACTAATGCCAGGGATACCTCAGTATGGGACAGGGTGTGGACCAGGAGTGCCACCGGATGCAAGGGATACTTGGATATGTATCATTGTGGTCTAAAGCAGTGTGAGGGGTCCCACCATTTGTGAATTGCTCACAGGGCCATATAACCCGTCAAGACCAACCCTTACTTCTTACTAGATATAATATCTGACATAAACCTTCTTCATGAATCTGTCAAGGTTTACAAACTATCCTGGTTTTCATATTCCATTACTGACAGTGAAAGATTATTTCACAACCCTGCCCTTCTCCAAAATCAAAGTACTCTATAAATATTCCACAACTCTACCACTCTATCAATGTTACATAAACATTCTTGTCTCTGACCGGTCAAAAAAATACTTCTTTTTGAATGTTTCACAGCCTTACCCCCCTGACTGTTCCACAACCCCAATACTATATGAATATTCTAAGACTTTTCCACGCTATCCATGTTTGATAAACCTTCTCTCTGACTGTGCCATAAGCCTATTTCTTTTTGACTGTTCACAACCTTACCCTCCTCTGACTGTTTCACAACCCCAACGTCTATGAATATTCTATAACTCTACCATTATCTCAGTGTTCAATAAACCTTCTTCTGTCTGATGCTGCCATAAACCTACTTCTTGGGAATGTTCCATAACCGTACCACTCTCTGACTGTGCCACATCCCCAACAGTCTATCAATCTTCTATAATACTACCCTTTATCAATGTTCTGTAGCCCTTCTGATCAATGATACAGTAGTTACAAAACTCTACTTCCCTTTGGCAGTTCCATAATTATACCACTGTATGAGAGCAAAATGTCTCCTGGGACCGAATCAGTTCCCTCTTTTGTTGCTTTCTGCATCCTCTGGTTTGCATGCTGCCATTTGTAATTTCAGTGCTCAGATTTACAGCAGTTTTCCCTTTTTAATCAGTTCATATAAATGAATCCAATCTTCCTGAACCTTCTGTATTTAAGAATGAATGAACATCACCATAATGTCCAATCTTTGTGGCCTGCTCCCATCCTTTATTTCATTTTTTTGGCCTTTTTATGAAATCTGAGCACTAGTTATGTATTTCTTTTAAGTCATGCTTCATTTCACACTAGGAGTGATAAATTAATCCAGAAAAGCTATACCCTGCCATGTGCTAATTCTTACTTATAAAGAGGTCTGGATAAAGTCCCTCTGCTGTGTTTCCTGTAATCTTCATCGCAAAGCATCCTCTTCAGGGGGTAGGCACTTTACAAGCAAAGTCATCTACATGGCCCATGTGAAGAAAAAGCTTGTCTTGTCCCCCACCCTTGTACCACCCTGTTAACAATGTTCCTCCCCCAGTGGTCCCAGTTATATTGCAAAAATGTTTCCTTCCCCACCAAAGTTATCACCCACAATCCCACCATGATCCACCACACTTCCATTAACATTTTAAAACAACTTCCATCTCACACTAGTAACAGAAAATATCCCCTTTCAACAACTCAGAATATAATAAAGCTCTTTTTTATATATATATTTACTGTACTTTTTGGCATCCTGGATCATCAAGGCTCAGCCCTGGTCATGGTCCCCTGTGTTTCCACCTCTGGTGAATGCCGGTGCTCTCCATGGTTAACCATGGCTTACCACCCAGAGGGTGGGGTTGCAACACTGCCTCCCTAACAGCACTACACTACTGGTCCAGATAGAGAGAGAGCTGGCAATGGAGGCTAATCGAGGCCCACGGGGAGGGCTTCATATGGATGACCTAGGCTGCATTTTGCTCCCTGTAAGCAGGGGTGAGGCTGTGCAATGACAACTAGCATTTGCCCTGGTCCTGAGTTGTAATGGCGTCGGTGCATGCACGATAAACCCAGCCTCCACTAGGTATAGCAATTGCACTGGACACACAGCCCCCTTCCATCCCGGAGAAGGAGAGCAGTTGCTAGGGTTGCTCGATCCTTCTCCCCCTGGCTGGCCCTCCGATGACCCAGGTTCATTCCCGAGCCCGGGTCACCGGCGTCACAAGTGGAAATCCAGTCATTGCACCAGCAGGCTGGCCCCTAAGAATAACATTCTTTTATGTTTTTTTAAACTTTGCTAAGGTATTTACCAAAAGGGTCCACTAAGTTTAAAAGTGGGCTCATATGAGAAAGAAATAGATCAGCAGAGAAGGGCTTGTTCCCACTTTATGAAGAGTTTATGGTGACGTGTCCCATTTCCATGATTGTTACCATATATTTGTGAAGTGCAGCATTTGCTACAATGCCCCTCTAGATGAGGAAGTATTACTTTGCAGCATCAATGCTTATACGATTATTGCGCTTGGCTAAGAAAGGTAGAAACCATGTCAGGGAATAGGTGTATGCTGAATTAAGTAAAGCCAAGAGGTAACAATTCCTGTCCTGCTCAATCACTAAGCTATAATTATATTTCCTATAGTCTGATTGCAGCATATGCCCACTTGTTTCTGGTGTGAGGTCAATTTCAGCAAATTAAACAGAATTTAGTGCTGCCTCCTCATCTTACTAATCAAACTTCCCATAGTTTTTATAATGTATTATCTATCTAACTTATTGAGTTCTCGGCTCTTGACATTAAAATGGGGCTCTTTTTTGCCCTTTTTTGATAAAATGCATCCATGCACAACCACCAGACTCCACGATGATCCTTTAGCTGGGTTCTACACAAACATTTCATTTTTATCTCACTTTTCTGAGATGATGCCTCATGGCTTCTCTCTTTTTCTCTAATGTGAGATGACCCTCAAGCAATGGTTTAGTAATGGCTCACCAGTAAATGGCACGTCCTGTCTTTGTGATGGGATTTTGGTTACGTGCACAGTTTGCAAGTACTTAGCCAAATTTTAGCGAAGTGCAAAGTTTGCCACATCGCAACCACTTTGATAATGAAATATACTTTGCAAGGTTTCTCTTTATATATGACTATTATACTTGAATAAGTAAGTGGGAAGCCATGACAGCTCATGGATGCATGTTGAATTAATGCATGTCCTGGATGTACTGGAAAGCATAAGCCCAATGGCTGAGTGCTTGACACGGCCAGGGCATGCATAACAGACAGCAGGCAAAGGGCCCCGAGAAGCCAGTGAGAATTAATCTGTCTGCCCTCTCCCTATTGCCTGACAAAAGCTAGATAGATTGGGAGGGCAGCGAGAAGGGAAAAAAGGGAGGATAATGTCAGGAAAGAAGGTCTGACCAAGTGTGGGGGAGAGCAGGGATGGAGGGGAGGAGTAAAGAGGCTGTGGAAGGACTGGACACTGAAGCCCAGCATCTTTTTTCCTCCACTCAGTTGAAATTAGCAGCAAGACCACCTTTTAGTTGGGATCAGCAACAGGAGTAGGGGTAAGACAATTGAATTTATTTTTATTTATTTGTCTATTTAGTTGATGTTAACCAGGTAGATGCACTAGACAAATACATTACTGTGTTCAGGAACAATCCAAAAGTTACAAAGGGTCAGAGTCAACAACAAAAGGCAGATACAAAACAAATGGCATTTAAAAAGAGTAATCAGACTATACATACAGAATGTATGACACTAGAAATGTTGGGAAACATATGAGCAGTATACTGGACATAAATGTCTTAACTATCAATACATTACATGACATCTCATATCAGTGCAGCAAAGTGAGCAGACATACTTTATGAACATACAGTAATATTTGAGATAACACACTTCCAAATCAAATACGTTAGCTAGGCACCAATTTAAAGTGGTTTAGGCGATGCAAGAAGCAAGCGTTCGTCCTGGGGGCAATACTCACAGACAAGGATTAAATTATACAGTCTAGTCTGACTGCATGCTGGTGAGGTTGAGGAAGACAATAGAGCAGACCAGAGTAACTTGTACCAGATCTGTGAATGGTCAACTCACCTGCAGAATTACTCTACATCGGGCAGGGAGTGTGAGCTGATTAGGAGGGAAGAGAGAGTGGAGCCTTGATGTGAGCCAGAGCAAGACAGAGCAGGTGCACTCCAGCACAACAGAACTTGCTGCCATGAGGGAGTTGGGCCAGCTTGGTTGTGAGTGGGAACTAGGGAAGTTTATATTCCCAGTATCATTCAGAAGTTTAGAAAAAAATATTACATTACACCCGTGAGGGTCTGTGTTCCTACTGCTCTGGATGACTTAAGCCATAGGCTGGCATAAGAGAGCTGGGTTGCAATTAATGGTGAGCATAAGTGTGAGTGGTAATGGTGCAAGAGTGCCTTGGGACTAAATGCAGCTATGCACATAAGATCACAGCCAGATGGGAGTAAGGGCTTTTGATGAACTGTGGTATGGGGGGGTTTCCAGATCACACACAGGTTCTGGGAATTGCCAGCATGAAGCTTTATGGGGGTCAAAGGGAGTGGAAAAGAGAGTGGCAATAGTAAAGGATTTAGTCAGGCTCCACTGATGCATTCACTTAACTGCAATGTTACACATGGCAGTGGGTGGTGGTTTCACAGTATAGCCATGTCAGAATTACATGATGGGCACAGGGACAGGAACAAAGGCAGCAAGCTTTAAGTATTTGCCATGCAATGTTAGTGGATGGATCAGCAGTTTGGAACAGGGGAGTTAGAGTGCAATGACACAGCCTGCAGTGTGCATGCATAGGCCACCATCTTGAGAATGGCAATGCCTGCAGTATGCATGCAGTAGCTATCATGTTACACATGGCAGTGTCTGGTGGGCTTTGTTATGCAACACACATTAAGAAAATGCCATAAAAAAATGAATGGTCAAGTTAGCAGTGTAGCACCGGTGCTGACAGAGCACCATGGCACAGCCACAGTGTGCATGTACAGGCAGCCATTTTAATGCACGTCAAGTCCTGTGGTGCCCATATGTGTTCTTACACAGCATGGGAATAAAAGTGAACAATTGCAGCAGCATTAAGAAATCATGTATCAAAGTCAATGGCTGTTTTGAAAGTTTCGGTACTGGTAGCACCAGAATGCCATGATGTAGCCCATGGTGTGCATACAGGCACAGTCAGGCATGACTCATATACTTTACATTTAATTCACAGTGTATGTGCAGTACACTTCATGCATGACCCCAGTATTATGTAGCTAGTTTACAGTGCAAGTGCTATAGACTGCTTGCACAGTCCAAATATTTTAGCTGTAAAGTGTATGTGCTGTGGATTGCATGCGTTGTGCATGTATTGCTTATTTAATTTACAGTGCATGTATTGTAAATTTCATGCGTGTCTCACACAGTAAACTTTAAATTCACAATGCATTGGCACGGTGGAACTGAGGGTCGAGGCGCTGGATGCAACACCTCACGCTACGCTGGCGACCAGGGTTCAGGAATGGACTCAGGTTGTGCGGGAACAGGCAGGGGTGAGGAAAGATCAAGCACCCATAGACAGCTCTCCTTCCTTGGGTGTGGCAAGCTGTTTGCCTGGCACCCAGATGTAGATTGGTGTTAGAACAAGTGTGCCACCGCAATGGGGAGGGACCCCATATCCTGGGCATAGGCTGCTTCTGCGTAGGTGGATCCCAGCCAATCCACCTGTTACACATTTATGGGCCTGCAGAGTAAAGCAGGTGGAAAAACAGGATCTGACAGGCTCCATGATGGCCCCCCAGAAGCTGCACCAACTTCTGGATTGTGCACTGGGGGAGAGAAAATTTCTGCTCCCTATCCCAGTCCCACTGTGAGAGGTAACTGTGGTGAAACTATGTGGCATGACTGAGTGGGGGATGGTCAGGCTCGGAGGATGATCCCTCCTAGGGAGGGCCAGAGCCACCTGCCAGCTCTGTGGAGTCAGAGAAGGTATAAATACAAAAAAATAATTCACATTGCATGTTCCATAGATTTCATGCATTGTTCAAGTTTCAACATTATTTGATAAAACATATGTATCAACTGTTTAACCATTACTCTGCTGGTCTTTGATTTTGTTCATAAATTGCATATCCTTGCTGCCAGAGGTCTTTTCTTGAGCTTTTGCACACTTGTTGGCTATGTTAGATCAGAATTTTAATAAATTCAATGTCATTTTTTGTTTGCAAGGTAAAAGCTACGAAACACAACCATAATTTAGTGTATAAATATAGGTGGTTTAAGTAAATATTTTAGTTATATTAATGTTTTGTTCAGTGAAATTTCTTTTTTTTCAATATTTTTTCTCAAAACAAATGTGCAAAGTTGTAAAAACTTTTAAATCAGTTGACTAAATGCTACATTTTTTAATGCTAATAATGTTTAGTTTCATGTCACAAACTCTTTGTATCAACAATTTGTTTTTGCACCATGAAGATACAGTATATGGTTTCAAACATACTTATACAAAAACTAATATAAAATCAATAGTTAGAATATGTATTTCCCAAACTAGATTCTAAATCATTTTGACAATTAATGACTTAGATTATTATGATCTTTTACACCAAAAGAATGCATTTTTGGTTATCTAAATACATATTCTATATATATTTAAATTCAGACCCTCACCATAGTCACACCAAAAAATTCAAGATGGCTACCCATGATCATTACATGAGATAGCACCACAGTTACTATTAGATCAGCATGTAAGGTAACCGATGTGTGTTAAAGATAAACATAGTTTTATATCCTACATTAAGGATTTTCAATAATACAGAACTTTTAATGCACAAAAATGTTCACATATTATGCTCTTCAGTCACATGGCTGCCGATGCAAACTATGACATTACATACTTGAAGAGGAATTCTCGAAAATATTTAGGTCAGCATTCCAAATATGTGCAAAATTAGAGTCAATATACCTAGTGTGTCATAACTAGTGAAATAGTAGAACATTTCTATACAGTACTACTACCTATATCCTATGATTTTAAGGCATGTAACCCAAAATAAGATGGCCACCACAGTTCAGTCAGTTTCAGTGACAAAATGCCTCTGTCACACATTTAATCGCAAAAATACATCAGAAGTGTTATACCTGTCTATAGGTTATACCATTTTGTACAGACAGAATAGTCTGGAGGTAAGTTCTGATTCATCAGTTTTATATTGTAACCATATTTTCAGATAAGGTTGATAACAGATACATCCACACCCTATAGGACGATGTCAGCACAAGGGGGGATTCCACCAATTACACTATGCGGTACAGCTCACAAAATCCATAAAGAAAAGTTAAGATGTACCATGATTTAAATGAGAGTGTAGTTGATGAATAAATCGAGGCCCATATTGCATCTATATCTAGATGGCTGGAGTAACATGACCCAAAACAAGATGGCTGCCACTGTAGAGTAACGTGCAGCAACAAAGCATTTCTGTTACATATTTACTGGGATGAATGTATCAGAAATTTTGTATATGCATACTGATTACACAATATCTTGATAATAGAAGGGCCTAGAGACCACTTCTGATTATGAATGTCAAACTGCAACTCACTTTCAGGTAAACGGGGGGGGGGGGCATACAACATTATCCCCTCATGACCATTTCGGACCAAGGGGTGCCTCCTACTGTACTGTGGGTTATAGGTCACTAAATCTATAAACCAAACACTGAAAATTGAATGAATTACATAACATTGGGAGTCAAAGAGTCAAATGTGGCCCAGCCTGTGCCCATATCAAGGTGCCTCAGGTCACATGGCCAAAAAGAAAATGGCCATTACTGTTGAGTCATTTTCAGTGACTAAAAGGTTCTGTTACAAGTTTAATGGGATAAATGTAACAGAGCTATGGTATTTGTGCATATGTTACACCATTTCATACAAGTGGAAGGGCCTGGAGACATTTCTGATCAACAATTTTACATTCCAGTACTATTATCACATAAGCTAGGGGCAATACACCCCCCCCCCCC
The DNA here is from genome assembly GCA_016271365.2 of Neoceratodus forsteri. Taxonomy (NCBI): domain Eukaryota; kingdom Metazoa; phylum Chordata; order Ceratodontiformes; family Ceratodontidae; genus Neoceratodus; species Neoceratodus forsteri. Next base: position 1,094,672,685 of record CM057458.1, read on the forward strand.
AGTAGGATCATGCTGGCCCAAGAGAGACCCACCTATTACATTATGGAGCTCAGGTCACTAAATTCAGAAAGTTAGGGTAAGAAATATCCTGATTTATACTAGAGGGCAGATGATGAGTAAATCAAGGCCAATATTGCACATATACCTTGTTCCCTGAGGTAACAAGAACAAAACAAAAAAAGATAAAGGGCCTGGACACCATCTCTGATCATTAATGTTACACTGCAACTGCACTTTTAGATAAACAGGAGGTCATACCCCACTAACACCCAGACTAATTCAGCCCAAGAAGGTAGCACCTTTTCCACTATTGGCTACAGTTCACTAAATTCATAAACAAAAGATAAGAAATATATTAAAGTATATGACAGAGGAGGTGAGGAGTAGAACAATCCTCAAAATGTGCATGTAACAAGATGCCATAGGTCACATGACTCAAAACAAGATGGCTACCAATGTTCAGTCATTTTCAGTGACAACATGCTTCTGTTAAACATTTAATGGATAACTGCATCAAAAGGTAGAGTTATACCAAGGCTCCAGGCACCCACTGATGCTTGCCAAGCACAGCTGGCAGAAAAGGCATAGTTACACCAATGCTCTGAAACAACTCTGGGTGCTCCTAAACACCTGCTAATGTTGGCCAATGCCCAGATGACAGTGTAGAGCTCCAAGGAAGCAGCATTGTGGTGCACTACAGAGAACATGACAGCCAGGGATGGTGAGTGGGCATAGCATTGTTCTCAGGGATCCCAGGTATTAATGAGAGCAGAGGATACACAGAGGGATCCTTAGTGCTCATTAAACTAATATGGGCAAACACAGGGTATTGTGCAAGGACAAGGGGACACACGTTTGGACATACTTGGGCATTCTGTCCACCAAAACCCCTGCAGACACCCACAACAGCCGTAGAATGAATGCACATGAAAAACTCCAGCACTCACCACCTTTTATAAAGAGAAAAATACAGCTCTCAGAGGTACATACAAATTAGTGCCATTTTAGTTAGGTGGCAAGTTAAACAGCATGCTTTGATGCATTTTGGAGTATATTTTATTTCAGCGGATACACTCCAAAACCGTCCAAAATAGCCACTTTTCAAAACAGCACTAAATAAATGCACTAATTTGTATGTACCTCTGAGAATTGTGTTTTTCCTTTTATAAAAGGTGGTGAGTGCTGTATTTTTTGCATGCAATTACTCTGACTATCCTTAGCACCCTGTCCTTGTGCGAGCTCTTTTACTGATTCTCAGCTATGGAACAAGCCAACTATTAAATTGTCTTTTCTTCAGTTCTTTTTCTGGCTGTCTGCTCTTTCAGAAATTCCCTGACAGGTAGCAAAAGGCAGCTGTATCGAAAAAGGAAAATTCTGGTATTCTTAAAGTACATTGAAGTTTACAGTATGTGTACTCTAAAGTATGTCCTGTATGGTGGTGGTGTGCTTCATTGTGACTGGAAATGTAATTGCTTTTATCTTTTTTCCCAAGAATATGCACAGGAAGAGTATGCATTACAGTTGTCTTATGTGGCAGTCTGTAAAGCAAGCATTTGTCAATGCCGAATGTTGTTTGCTGGCATTAGCATTGGAAGTGCAGGAGTTAGACAGATGCATAATATGAATGGCAGTGAAGTATTAAACTGATGCCATCCCGACCCTCACCCTGCAGAAACAGACAGGCACTGGAGTGTGCCTTTGGGTTGTCACCCATAACGCTCACGCCATTTCACCTCACCCTTCCCTGCAGACACTGACAAGTGTTGAGGTGTGCCTAGGGGTCTTTGAGCTTTACACTCACCCAATTCCGTAAGTAAATATGTTGAAATGAGTGCAGTACAGGAGAATGGGATGAATTTTGGAGACAAAGAGTCCAAGGCACACCTCAATGCCTGTCACTGGATGAAGGGTGGGGGTGGGGTTGAATGGCTACAGCATTACTGTTGACAATCCCAAATAACACCCTTAATGCTTGTCAGTCCCTACAGGGTAGGGTGTTATGGTTGGAAAAACTAATGGCCAGGGTGTTTCTTGCTATTTTCACTCCAAGTTTTCAACATGGGCTTTTTGCAACCTCTACTCATGAACAGAGGCACTGTGATTTTGTTACTGTGTCCCAAAAGTTGATTTTGCACAGCGGCCATGCCCTTTGTGTACCACAGGTGTGAAAACATGTTTTAGGCATGTTGTGAAAAGTGATAGCTGTACTGTTCATAAGTGGTGTGCAAAACACTCCACAACACATACTGATAATGCAGACATTTTTTTGAATTTTTTCACCAGATTTGCAACATGGACTTTTTGGGACCTCTCCTTATGGACACTGTCACTGTGATTTTCTTAATCTGTCCCAAACATTGATTTCCCACAGCAAGCACGCCATTGTGTGCCAGATGTGCAAAAACACAGTTTGGGCAGGATGTGAAAAATGACAGCTGTACCATTCATAAGTAGGTGTGGAAAAATGGCAATGTTGAAAATCTTTAGTGAAAATATTTCAAATTCTCAAAGTTACGAGAGTGCATGGGTGCTGTGCAATGCATGCTCGTAACACAGTTTTATTAAAGGCATAGAAGAAGACAGCGCTCATCTTCTGTTTGGATACAGTTTGATTCTGCAGATTAAAAGCACACTACGAGTCAGGTTCTTAGTTTAACTCCCATTCATTCATTTATTCATTGTTCAAAATACATGTGCAAAGAACATAAGCCAAAGAGTACTCAGCTGGTGGGTAGCTGCTTAGGTAGAAAGCATGTGCCCCTGATCTAACATTCTGTCCCATCCCAGAGGCTCTGTCAGAGGTTCCTGTGCTAGTATTTAGACCATTCCTTTCTAGTTTATCACAGCAACACAGGACTTAAGGCGTACAATGTAAACTAGTGGTAATTATTTAGTAAGTTAAACAGTGAAACAACAACATCCAAACCAAACATTGGTTATCAGCAGGACCACAGCACTGGGAAATAGTCGTGTTTGTCTCATATGTGCCCCGGCAATAAGATGTAGAATACATGAAAAATTTAAATTGCAAGCTGACTGAAGTATGATTTGCCCTTGAGAGTGCACTATTTTGCTGTTTTTCTGCTTATTTGCAGGACCCTGGGTTGGACTCAGTAGCTGGGATTTTCAAAAGTAAGGACGCAACACTTGTGCCCATATTGTGGCATGTGCCGCATCCCAGCAAATGTGCTGGATATTTTCAAACATCCCGATGCATTTGTGACAGTTTATATGATTTACGGCAAAAAAAAAACAAAGTGGTACATGTGTCAAAATTCTGGTATTGTGCCATTTTCATAGTACAAGGTGTAGTAATAGTGTTCAGAAGTTAGAGCACCTTAGGGGTAAAAAGAATCCAGCACTCCAAACTAGTGAATAAATTTCAGTGAGAATTTATTAAAGTAACAAGTTACACAATTGGAAGTGAGCTTCATCTCAATGGCCTTGTTATCTCTCATTAAAAAATATAAGCATGCAGTCAGCATGACATAACCATATTGTTTATGCACATGACCTGTGATGAGTTTTTCCCAGATGCCAGTGTTTTCCTCACAAGATTTTCAGTGGGGGTGTTAATGTTTTCTTCAACAAGGCAATCTCTTTTGGACTGACTTGTTTATTATGTTTTCTTGCATGCATGCGCCAGAAACATTTTGTGGCAGCTTGCTGGTGTAGCAAGTTGTGGAGGTGCGGCAGTGTTGAGGCCAATGCGGCCACTGCTTTTTTGGGCTTGTCTCTGTGGCACTAATGAATGAACACACTGTCTATGATAGCAGTTGTGAAGTGTGCCACCAACTTGAAAGAAATCCACCACTGCAATGAGAGACAGGCTTGTCATTGCAGCGGCAGACCTGACATGCCTCCATTACGTGCCGTTCCTGGTGAAACATTTCAGTAAACATGGGGACAGCTCCCAGCATGTGCCTCTCACAGTCCCTAGGAAGCCAACATCAGGGTGCCCAATTCCCCTGTCAGCATGCCCCCTCCCCAGTTCATTTGCCAACAGGGGTGCCCAATCCCCATCAGCATAATGACCCCCTTGTTTTATTTGTCTGCCAAGGGGGGTCCCCAATTCCCACTAGCATCATGCCTCCCCAAACACAGACACACTTCTTTTGCCAATGGGGTGCCCAACCCCCATCAGTCTCAGTCCCCCCCCTGACAAAAAACACAGGTGGCCCACTGGGAGCCCATTCCAGTGTGCCAAATATATTTGGCAAATGTGTAAAAAAAAATCTTCCTGCGATGTTCCATTTTTTTCCCCCTGTAAAACAGAAATGGTCCCTCTTGGTCATGACGCCCCCCCTTCCCAAACACACATCCATCATTGCACACCTCACCTCCCCGCACTGCACCCTCACCTCATACTTACCTCTGGAGCCCAGCGCGATGATCTACGGTGGAGCGGGAGATGTCTGAAGTCTTCAAAAGCTGACCGCGAACTGAAGAAAATCACAGTAAGCTGTATAATGGCATCAATGGGGGGATTCAACTTAGGTGGATATCGTGGCCATTTTTGCAACTTTTGTCTCCAAATTTTCAACATGGGGATCTTGGGACCATACCTCATGAACTCAGTCACTGTCATTTCATTTTTCTGTCCCAAAAGTGATTTTGTGGTCACTGCACAGAATCACCTTTCAGGACTGATTAATGAAACAACAGTGTTGCTGTTAATGAGGTGGGCTCCCAAAAAGCCTATGTTGCAAATTTGGTGAAATAATTCCTAAAAATGACCATTTTACGAGCGTGTGTTGTGCAGTTTCTATGCACACTCATAAGTTAGCAAACTTTTTATATTTTCACTCCAGATTTTCAACATTGCCATTTTACTACACCTCCTTATGAGCAGTACAGCTGTCATTTTTTACATCTCGTCCAAAATGTGTTTCCGTGCATGTAGTGCACAATGCCGCAGTCAATGTGCGAAATCAATGTATGGGATACATTAAGAAAATCACAGTGACACTGTTCATGAGCAGAGGTCTTAAAATGGCTATGTTGAAAATTTGGTGAAAAATTCCTAAAATGACTGTTTTATGAGGTGTGTTACTTGGTTTCTCATGCCTTTCGCAAGTTCCAATAATTTAATATTTACACAGATTTTCAAAATTGCATTTTACCACACTTCCTTATGAGCAGTACAACTGCCATTTTTCACATCTCACCCAAAATGTGTTTCCGTACATGTAGCGCACAATGGTGCAGTCGGTGTGCGAAAGCAATGTTTGGGACAGATTAAGGAAATCACAGTGACACTGTTCATGAGCAGAGGTCTTTAAATGGCTATGTTGAAAATTTGGTGACAAAAGTCCATAAAATGACTGTGTTATGAGTGAGCTTTGTGCAGTTTCCTCGTAAGTTCATGAATTTGTAATATTTTCAGTCCAGATTTTCACCAGTGGCATTTTTCCACACGTCCTTATCAACAGTACAGCTGTCATTTTTCACAAAATGGCCAAAAAGTGTTTTCACACTTTCAGCACAAAAATGCGTGGTCGCTGTGAGAAATCATTGTTCGGGACAGATAAAGAAAATCACAGTGACACTGTTCATGATCGGAGGTCCCAAAATGCCTGTGTTAACAATCTGCTGTAAAAAATCCCCAAAGTAATTAGATTATGGGTGTGTGTTGCACAGTTTCTATGCACGCTCGTGACTTCACCATTTTTTTAAATATTTTCACTGAAGATTTTCAACATTGCCATTTTTTACACCTCCCCATAAACAGTACAGCTGTCATTTTTCACATCCTGTTCAGAATGTGTTTTTGCACCTGAGGTGCCAAATGCCGTAGTCTCTGTGCTAAAGCAGCTTTCGGCTAACAAACTGATATTGCCACTGTTCATGAGGTGGGGGGGGGGTCACAAAAATACCATGTTGAAAATTTGGAGTGAAAATACCAACAAATGCCTGAGGCATTAGGGTTTCCAACCATAACACCCCACCCTGTAGAGAATGACAGGCATCAGGGCTGTGACTTGGGATTGTCGCCTGCAATGCTCATACCATTCCACCCCCACCCACACCCTGCAGCCAGTGACAGGCATCGAGGTGTGCCTTGGACTTTTCGGCCCCAAAGTTCACCCCATTCTCCTATACCGCATCCATCTCACCATATTTCCTGATGGAATGGGGTGCACATAAGGGACAAAGACCCCAAAGCGTAGCGTGACACTTGGTGTCTGCAGGGTAGGGTGTGGTGAAATGGCATAGCCATTATGCCTGATGACCCAAAGGCACACCCCAATGCCTGTCACTATCTGCAGGGTGGTGATGGGGTTGGCTTCAGTTCAGTACTTCACTGCCATTCCTATTATGCAGCTCTGTAACTCCTACACTACCAATGCCAATGCCAGTAAGCAAACATTTGGCATTGACAAATGCTTGTTCATACTGCTTGGATGTTTTCAGGTCATCTGTTATAATCACCTCCAGATCCCTTTCCTGCTTTGTGGCTTCCAATTTCACTCCACACAGGAGGTATTTGTCATGAGGATTTTTCCTCCCTAGGTGCATGATCTTGCACTTTTTGATGTTGAAATTTAATTGCCAAGTTTTTGTCCACCCTTCTAGTCTAGTCTAATCCCTTCCATTCCACTCAGAGTGTCTACCCTATTACATATCTTTGTGTCATCTGCAGATAGACACACCTTGCCTACTAGGCCCACAGATATGTCACTGATGAAAATATTGAAGAGGATAGGCCCCAGCACCGATCCCTGTGGCACACCACTAGTTACCTCTCTCTCCTCTGATAGTTGGCCATTTATCAGTACCCTCTAAGTCCTTCCACTAAGCCAGCTCCCTACCCAGTTTACCATTTTATGCCCAACTCCTGTACTCACAAGTTTGTTCACTAGTCTCCTATACAGGACTGAGTCAAAGGCTTTGCTGAAGTCTAGGAATATTACATCCACAGTGCTGTCCATATCTACTGTCTTTGTTACCCAAGTGAAGAAATCTATTAGGTTTGTCTGGCATGATCTTCCTGAGGTGAAGCCATGCTGTCTTGGGTCCATTATATCATTTTCTTTGAGAAAGGATATAATTATTTCCTTAATTAGGGTTTCCATTGTTTTGCTGACAATTGAGATCAGGCTTTCTGGGTAATAAGTGCCAGTACTTTCCCTATTACCATTTTTATGAAGAGGGACAACTGTGGCCTTCCTCCAGTCTGCAGGAACTTCCCTGACCTCAAGTGGAAGGTTGAACAGTTCAGCCAGCAATGCCACCAGGTCTTCCATAAGTTCCTTCGGTATCCTGGGTGAATTTCATCAGGGCCCATGGCCTTGTCAACCCTAAGTATTTCTAGCTCCTTCAGGACACTATCCCTTATGAAGGTTGCTGAATTCACATTGCTGCTGACTGAACTTTTTTCTGTCAAGGTGGGACCACAACCCTCTTCTTCTTTAGTAAATACAGAGCAAAAGTATCTGTTAAGGATTGCTGCTGTGTTCTTGTCATCCTCTGTGCATTCCCCATCTTCCCTTTAAAGTCTGACTATACCTCCACTGGTTTTCCTTTTCTCCTTTATATATCTAAAGAAGGTCTTGTCTCCATTTTTGACTTCCAAAGCAATCCTTTCTTCTGTTTGCTTCTTTGCCGCTATGATTTGCTTTCCTGCTTTCTTCAGTTTCTGCTTGTACAGTATGTGTCTTTGTCTTTTTCACATCCTGTTTGCTTGTATCTTTTGAAGGCCATCCATGTCTCCCTGACCTTGGAGGTCACTACCTTGGAGCACCGTAGAAGTTTTCTTCTCTTCTTGGCTTTACTTACACATTTCATACATTGTTTTGATGCTCCTATAATAGCTTCCTTTAGAGATGCCCAATACTTATCTACTCCCTCTGTCTGTGATAATTTAGCCAGGTTAAGTCTGAGCTTTAACCTCATTTTATCAATATCTGCATGTCTGAAGTCCAAGATTTTAGTTTTCAAGTGCTTCATTTCTTTTTTCATTTTAACCTGGAACCACACCATCTGGTGGTCGCTAGATCCTACTGTAGGTTGCTCTCGACATCTACCCTTGATATGATGTAATTGTTGGTAAGTAACAGGTCAAGGCTGGTTTTCCCCTTTGTTGGTTCCTTGACAAGATGTCTTAGGCCATATAAGTGCAGAGTGTCAAGGAAGTCTTTGCTTGTTGTTGTAGCAGCGAAATGGTTTCCCCAAATTATGTCTGGTAAATTGAAGTCACCCACCAATATTACAACCCCCTTAATACTCATATTTTAAATGGATTCTAGTATCTCCTTGTCCCCCCGCAAGCCAATTGCTGGGGGTCTGTACAATACTCCTACTCTAGTAACAGCACCTGTTCTGGCTTCGAGAGTAACCCAAAGAGCCTCAGCTCCAGTGTGAGTGTCCGGGGCCATGGCAGCTTTTATTCTCTCCCTAGCATACATTGCCACCCCATCCCCATTTCTGCCAGTTCTGTCCCTTCGAAAAAGGCAGTATCCAGGAATAGTTACTTCCCAGTCATGCTTGTCCTTAAACCATGTCTCCATGATTGCAACCCAGTCTGGATCAGCCTGTGCAACAATAGCTGTAAGGTCAGCCATTTTGTTTGCAATGCTATGTGCATTTGTGTAAATGGCTTTCCAGGCCTGGTTTTCCACCTTTTTGGGGCCCTGTTGCAACATTGAACTTTTTTCAATATTGTTCCCTGAACACAACCTATCTCTTTTCCTGCTCCATTCTTTGTTTGTCCCCTCTGATGGTAGGAATTTATGGGGAGAGGTAGTTGTTTCTGTTTGTGTTTCTACCCTTTCCCCAGTGCCTAGTTTAAATGGTCCATGAAGACGTTGAATTTCTGCCCTAGAGGTCTAGCACCTTCCTTGGTTAAGTGCAGGCCACTGTAATGGAAGAGACTCCTGTCCCAGAAGTCCCTCCAGTTCCCAATGAAGAGGTATCCTTTTTCCAGGCACAAGTTTTGGAGCATTCAGCTCCATGATTTCCTCTTTGTGGATTTCCTGCATGCTGCTTCCTCTTTCCCATACAGGTAGGACCTCTGAGAAGGTTATGATCAACGATTGTGATGATAATTTTTCCACTAGATGAGATAAGTTCTGTGGTCTCCTCAACTGACTGATTTGCCAGGTCATTTGTGCCTAGGTGGATGAAAATGCCAGCGTACTTTACTTTTCTGCATATGAGACGGACAATACAGTCATTATCCCTCTTTGCAGATGCCCTGGGTAGGCACCTGCTAGTTAATTTAGTATCAGGGTGCTGAGTTAGGTGGGGTTCCACTCCTCGAGTCATGGAATCCCCAACAATAACAATTTTCCTATTTTCCCTGATGTTTTGCTCCTTTGGGGTGCCTCCAGTGCTTACTTTTCATTTTGAACGTGTACGTTGGTTAACTGGACTAGGCTTTCCCCCCTTGTTAATTGCACTGGCCAACTTGCTTAAGAGGGAAATTTGGGTCAAATTAGTAGGGAGATTGGACTGCTAGTAGGGAGATTTCATAACATTATAAGCTTGTCCTTAAATGGCATCAAAAACAACAAAAAAAGCATTTAAAATCATTTAGGGGCTGGCCAGTGGTGCAGAGGATTGAGTTGTGGGTGCCTTACCTCACACCATGCCAGCGACCTGAGTTGGGGATCGGACTCTGGTGCCGGGGTCGGCAGGGGGAAGAGGAGGATTGAGCATCTATAGGACTGCTCTCCTCCCCTGGGGTGGGTTGTGCATGCATGATCACTCTACAGCAGCCCCCGGTGGAGACTGAGAGCACTGCAGAGGGATCGCAATGAGGGAACACCACAGAAAAGCAGAAACCGCACTGGAGACTGGCTGGATGATGGCTACCTGTCCATGACACCTCTGAAGACTCCCAAGGAAGCCATGGAAAGCCTCAGCAGTGCCCAGGTCTGAAAAAGAAATAGTGTGCCAGTCTTCTCCCCATCAACGCCTTCCCCCTTGGAGGAGAGGGACCCACCCTGTGAAGGGTTACACCGGTCTATCCTGAGGAAGGCTGCAGATCTGAGGTAAGGTGGTTAGGGGGAGATAGTAGGAAGAATGTCAGTGGGTCATGGCAGCTTGAAGAAGAGACAGCTCTGTAGCATGGAGTAGGCATAAATAGATATTATAAAAAAAAAGATTTAATTTATTTTATTTTGTCAAGAATAAACTCTAAAAAGAATCAGAATCGACAACTAGTTATACAAATTTATCAGATACATTGTTCATCATAACTTACTTTTTATGTATCTTTATCTGCTAAAAAAAACATGAATAGATATTTTTGACAGAATTTTACTTAAGCAGGAGATTTTGTTTCATGGGAGGGAGGCCTGGCATTCAGTCAAAAAGCCAGGAGTCTCCTGGCAAAAGCAGGAGATATCACAAGCATGATTTAGGACCTTATAGTTCGACTGTATCTTATGCTCAGCTACCCAGCTATGGCTTATGAGTGTGACCCATGGTTTTCACTTGTGATCATTTCACAAGTACAGCACAGCTCTTCTCCTGTCTGTAGAACCACTTTTCCTGTTGACTGAAGGCATTATCAGTCTTTCACTGTCAGTCGGGTAATTACTAGTGTGTCTGGTGCCCAGTAAAGATGTGTTGCTCACCCTGCCCTGCTGCCCCTAACAAGAACTGAAGAGCGATGACATTGTATTTTGCTTGTGTATGTATTGTAATAGTTGCACTCAAGAGATACTAATGGCCAACAATTAGTAATGTTACATCCTTTATTGTTTGACAGATGCATTATGTCACAGCATCCTGAGTGATGACTTCCTTCATTTTTTTTTATTTAATCGGTACCTCATCTGTCTACAGGGTCCTTAGTCTGTTGCTCTCAGCATGACAGCATTTGCAATATTAGCATTTTCCCTGTCCTTCCAGTCAGTGTCTGTTTTATTTGCTCAACCTGCTCCCATCAGAGACAGCCCCACCACCAAACAGCCTCTCTGTTTATTGTTCAGCCTTGCTTCCATCCCAGACGTCCACCCTCCAACCTGATTGACCTTATTGACTGCCCCTTCCTCCATTCTCCTATGTGTAACACCAAGTCTTCTTGCTGAGGGATCTGTAGGCCAGTAGGGGAACTTCAGCTTGTGGGAAAACAGACTTCACCTGTTCTAGCTTTTTTCCCCTGAAGTGGAAGACTTTGCTATTTTTTTTATTGTTTGTTTGTTTCAAAATCAGGAGAGAAGTTCAAAGTGTGGCTGCTGTGCTTCCTATGTTGTTGTGTACCAGCTACAGTTCATGAATTTTAGGATTCATGAACTAATTACTTTGTGGGGAAAACAATTCTGTGAAAAAGCCTTTTTACAGGGAAAAAAATCCATGAAATGCATCTCATTGAATTTTTGTTCTACAAAAGGATTGGCAATGACATTTTCTGCAAATTGTCACTTCATGGAATTTTAAGTACAAGCACTTTGCAAAAACTAAGGCCTCTATTCATGAAGCCTACATGCCTCAATAAACAGAGCTTAGGCTCCATTATGACATCTGGAGAGGGTAGAGCAGTCTGGGGAGGATGTTCATCTTCACTGTGTTGATTTTTCCCAAAAATGTAAGTTGTAAAAACCTCCATCTACACAGCTCTAATTTAAGGGTGATAAGGAGGCTGTCCAGGTTAAATTGCTGTAACTTTTTTTTACTCCTGGTAAGTTCAATGCTCAAATAACACAGCCTTTGTGGGGCCCATGTAAAAACCATAGCTGTTGCATCTGCCTTTTGCATTAGGGCATTCAAGGGCATCAAAAGTGTCTCAATCCTGTTAAGTTCGTAGTCAGACAGTGCTCTCAATTTGCCTATTATCTGTCGTGCAGCTGGGACTGATGTTCTGGGGTGTGTTATGTGCAAGAAAATGACACCTGCATATGCTGACAACTAAAATTTATTTTCACCTACAGAGATACCTGTTATCTCCTAGCTATTTTGAATATTCCTAAAGAGAGGCTCTAGATATAAATTCAATTGATGTCCTAAACTTTATCAACTCACATCCTCCCGAAACTGAACTTATTCTACTAGGGGATTTCAACATAAACTACAAGACTGGCACCAGTACTCTCTTGGATTGGGTCCTCACCACTCACCCCACAAGGATTTCTCGTACGACCATTCTCCCAGACTCACTCAGTGACCACTCCCCAGTCATGTGTGCATGGTCTAACAAACTCCTTAAGCCCCCTCCCAAAATTATCACTAGCAGAGTCCTTCCTCGTGGAAAACTTCCACATCTCTAACAACACCTGCTTCTACAAGACTGGCTACCCATCTATGAAGCAACAGATGTTAACTTGGCTCTTGATCACTTCATCTCAATTTTCAACAAAGCTCGCGACCTCTTTGCCCCTGCAAAAAGGCATGAAAACAAAATCTCTCTAACCCATGGGTCACCGCGGCTCTTCTCTCACAGCTGAAACTAATGGATCACCTTCGCAGTTGCCAGGCCACTGGCAAACAACTGGACATCTAAAATTACAAACAAGCACGAAATGCCTGCACAAAAGCCATACGGCTAATGAAATCCACCTATTACAAAGACGCTCTCACCAATACATGGGGAAATGGTCGTGCTTTCTGGGACAATATCAAGGATGTCACAGGGAAGCAGCCAAAAACCTCTCTGGCTATGTTAATGGTTGATGGATCCTCAACCTTTGACCCCAAGGTGATCGCAAACATCTTTAACACGGCTTTTTTAGACCTTAGTGCTGTTCTACCCCATGACTTTTTCGAAAACAGGGCCTACTCCCCAAATACCTCAGCCCCTCAGTCTAACCATCCCCTCTTCTACTTCAGAAAGGTAAGGCTGAATGAAGCTTGCCGCTATATTACTGCAGCTATCTCTAAATCTAGATCTAGTAGTGACAGCCTGGACCTTAGCTTCTTTTGCTCACCCTCGGGGTAATTCATCCATTAACAAAATCCTAAACCTCTCTCTTAGCTGTGGAAAATTCCCAGACCTATGGAAAACAGCCACCATGACACCCATCCATAAAAGTGGGGACAAGACGATTCACCAGATTATCGCCCTATCTCCATACTGCCCCCACTTTCAAGGCACTTGAGCGCATCATGGCTGATCAACTTACCGACCACTTGGATAAATACAATATACCTTGTCCACAACAACACGGCTTCTGGAAAGGTCACAGCACCACCACAGCCCTTCTTGAGTTCACTGGAGCTTTGCACAAATCCCTTGACAACGGCCTTCTCACAGGGGCCATTTTCGTCGACCTCTCCAAGGCCTTCGATACAGTACACCATAGATTATTAATACACCAACTACTGAATGCCGGGCTATCACCTGACTCTTCTCTCTGGTTTAAAAGCTACCTAGAAAACCGGTCACAGAGAGTAAAAATTGCAGACGCTCTTTCTGACACCCTGCCTGTTCGCTCGGGTGTTCCACAGGGATCCATACTGGGACCCCTCCTTTTTAGCCTTTTCTTAAACTCCCTCCCTTACCACTGCTCTGAGCAGATCATACTATATGCCGATGATGCTGTTGTATTCTCCACTCACAAAGATCCTGCAACTCTTTAACACAACCTTCAACTTGGTTTCAGTTCTGTAGAGACATGGTTTCTTAATCATAAACTGGTCCTCAATGACAAGAAAACCAAATCTATGCTCTTCTGCAGCTCTCATAACCCACACAAGCTACACCACTTGGCTATCTCCACCACCCAGGGAACACTCTAGATCAGGTGGGTCCTTCAAATACTTAGGGATACAGCTTGACCCTAATCTCCTATGGACTTCATGTAGATAGTGTAGCTAGAGCTGCTAATACACGGCTTGGTCTCCTCTACAAACACAGACCACACCTCATGCCAGAAGCTTTGAAGGTTGCAGTCCTGAGCTCTGTGATCTCTGTAATAGACTATGGTCTCATCATTTATGGCTTGGCACACAACCACAACCCTAGATGCCTCTCAACTACCTTAAATAAAGCATGTCGGCTCATCACTGGTGCTCACCGTCTCACCCACACGTGACCTGTACACTCAGACCGGCTGGCTCCAACTATCAAACCGCATAAAGTTTCTCACCTGCTTCATGGTGAAAAAAATCTACCTTGGCCTTGCACCTTCTGGGGTCTAAACTCTGTTACAACACCGAATTAACAAATGGCACCTTAGGAGATCCACGCTACAGCTACTGAAAGTCCCCCACTGTCACACTTCACAGGGACAACGCTTTTGCTTATCGAGCGCCACTCTGGTTCAATGGCCTCAGCCCAACCATCTCCTCTGCCCCAACTATTGGTATGTTTAAAACTAGGCTCGGGACTATCTCACTACCAACAGCTCCTGTGACTGCCCAATTTAACCTTGTTTCTCCACTTCCCTTTCTGCTCTAGTTGTCCCCCCACTGGATTCTACCCTCACATCTTGTATACCCAATACTGCACTTTTCACCCTCTTGCCACCCTTCCTACATTCCTTCTCCCCCACCTCTTCCTCTCCCTATGACTCTGGCACTTATCTGTTGTCTATTTTCTCTGACAAATGCCGCTGGCTGCCTTGTTACAATGCTACCGTTGAACTGTATTAATCTGTACTCTGTTTGCAATGTCCACATTGTTGTAATGCCTGTCTTGATGTTCCCCATCATTTGTATTTCTCTGACGTGGAACCTTTGTAAAAGAGCCATGGCTCAAAGGTATTTGTAATCCTAGAATGATAAATAAATAAATAAAATAAATAAATAAATAGCAGTGGGGACAGGGGGCACCCCCTTTTGCGCCTCTATAAAGTGAGAATGAGTGGGGGTAAATCCCTGTTGCAATAGATTTTGGCTCTTGGTTTGGTGTATAGTATGTGAACCCAATTTATAAAATCTTACTGGAAACTGAATTTACTGAGGGTCTCAAACACTCTTAGCACATCCTATCAAATGCTTTCTCTGCATTCAGGTACAACAGGGCCACAAAGATCTGGAGTCCACAGATGCAGAGAAAAAAAGGGCCTTCTTCCTCAGGTGATAGCATGAATTATGGGTAGGCATGAAGGTCACCTGTCCACTGCCAGTGACGGGGCCCCATACCACTTTAAGGTGCTTGGGAAGAATCTTGGTCAAAATGTTCATATCATGGTTGATGAATGAAATATGTCCGTAGTGTGCTATCTAGCCAGCTTCTAACCAGGCATGAAGAGCAATGTAATCATAGCCTCTGTTGGAGTAGTGAGTGTGATGCCCTCTGCATGCATGCAGCTAAATATGCTGGACAGAAGGGGGGCCAGTTCTGTTGCAAAAGCCTTATAAAAATTGGTGATAAAGCCATCGGGCCCTGGTGCCTTATTTGGGTTATATTTTTAATATCCCTATGATTCCCACTGTTGAGAAGGGTGTGGCTAGCGTATCCTCTTTTTCTAGGTATGGACACTGAATTTTAAAAAAGGCTTCTATCTTTATTTCCTCCTGTGGTTCTGGGAAGCCTCATGTAATGTGACAATGAAGCTACATAATTCCTAGTCTACTGTATATCTTATGGGGAAGGTAGTAGTTCCTCATTAATTTTGATTATATCCCCTTCAATGAGCCAAGCAGCTTCTGGTTTCTTAACTTACTGAGACATTAGTTTCTTGGCTTTCTTACCCTGCTCTTTACACTTAGTGTGAGTTTTAAAAATTGCATGCTCCTCCTTTTCCCACAGTAAGTCTGCATATTTATTTTGCAGGGAATACATCTTAGTCTTGTCCTAATCTGGGGGCTGGGGTAAAGTCTGGATTCAAGTTTTCAGATGTTTTGCAGTAAGTCCTTAGCCTTCTGTTCAATCTCTTTTTTCTTTTAAGATGCCAACTTAAAAAGTTCACCCTAATAGAAGATTTGCAGGCAGCCCATTCTATGTCCTTTCTATCAACAGTGCTAGTGATGTGGGCTATGAAATTGTGATAGGCTCCCATATCCAATCAGTACTAAACTTATCCTCAAGCAGTTTGCACAGTCTCTATCCTTGCTCATGGAGTAGCACACAGGACCCCCCCCAAGGATCAGACAGGCTCAGAGTGTCAATCATATCTCTAATAGCTCTCTCAGCTGTCAAGAGCCCCTCACTTCTCATCCCAGTTCTGTCTATGTCTGAGTACAGAACTGAGCTCCAATCCTCCCAAAAAGCAGGGGAACCATTAGGTGCAAGACAAAATCTGGGCTAGGGTAACAGAAAAGGAGGGACAGTTATTGTTCAGACTGTATACACTTCTCATGAGGCATTCTGTACTGTCCAGTACCCCTCTCAAAAACAAGTACTGACTTTCAGTGTCTGAAGTGGTTAATGTAGCTTGGGACTAGGTGTTGCTCCCTTTTAAAATGGCCACCTCCTGTGATAGGTATTGTTACCTGACCGGTATACTTGCCTGACTCACTCCCTTCAGAACAAGTTACTTTCCATTGTCAACATATGCATCTCCTGTACGGATACAAAATTAGCTGTTATTTGCTTAACATGTTTGAGTATTGGGTATCGCTTACTGTGCAACCTACCCTCATTAATGTTGCATGACATCAGCTTGATGTCACTCCCCATGATGTCCCATATTTATCTTCCCACTTCTGCACTGGACCTGCAGTACAATGTACTATTCATTGGCAAAGTATTGAGAAAACAGGTTATATTCACCTCCCAACCCCTTCCCTGACACACACAGTTGCAAACAAATATTAATGATTTACATTCAACAGTAAACTTTACCCTAAAGGTTCTAAGGCTATTGCAATGAGAACCTTCCCCATGTCCTTTTACTATGCTCCAATCAATTAGATCTGTGACAGTAGTGGATAAGAGACCCTCCAGCCAGCCCTTAAACCCATTCTAATAGAGGCCCTGCCTGGGTTGAGTGAGCCTTGACTAAATTGTGTTTCTCAGTAGCCTACAACTAATCAGATGCTCCCTGCATTCCTGCGTCAAACAATTGACTCTGGCTTCAAATGAACTGTGGTAGTTCAAGATAAGTCTATACCTCCTTCATTCTAGTGCAGCAACCTTTGAGAAAAAGGTAGCCCCAATTATTGCTCCCCCTCCATTTGTAGTTTCATGGTTACTACATGCTACATTATAGGAATAGTTATGTTGCTTATTGGTTCTTGAGTTAGCCAATCTCCCCCACGATGCTGCCCCCCCCCCCCAGTCCTTGACACAGATCTCATGAAGGGAGCTTGAGATACAACAACAAATAGAAGCCAAAGGATATTGAGTGTCTGAATAGGCTTATTGTCCTGTAAGTCCTAATTAACATAGTTCAACTTACAGCCTGCATGCTTTGGGATTGTTTTTATGTTTCTTCAAGAAAGCTGAATTCAGGGTGAGGTGGGAAGCCGATGGATATCTTGCAAGTAAGCTCTCCCTAATCATTTTCTGTGTTTGAAGATGTGGGTTCATGCTGTCCCAGTTCTTCCCTGTGCTGGTGTTGCCTTCAGATTTAATAGATCAGTTACTAAAGTATGGCCAAGTAGGTAGATGCCATATGAGTGGAGTTGAAGAGAGGAGCTCAAATTCATAGGGTGCTCCCATCTTTGCCTCATGATGTGAAAGACAGATACAGATGTGTGTATCAAACATTCTAACCAGTTCTCTTTTGGGATAAAATAGTCTTTAACATTTCAGGTATTATTGTCTCATCAAGGTGGCTTATAATATATCCTTTGGGTGCTAATATCAAGAGAACGTGACAAATACCTTGTTTCCATCATAATTCCAAGATTCCTGTGGTAACTGATGAAATTACTGGTGTCAGTCACTCTCCTCAAAGGCAGGGAACCACCGGGGGGGACAGGTTAGGGAAATCTTTTGACAGCTCCTTCGTGACTTCAGAGGCTGTTTGAAACTGTTTTTCTCTCAGGAATTGGTGACTTGTAAGTTAGCATTGTATAGCATACAGAATTGGATACCAGTGGCATATAATTTGTTTTTAGTGTCCCAGCACTTTGCTTGCTCTGTATATATATCTGAGGCCTAAGTTCATTAAAAATCAAAAAGTGGTTCCACTCCCGACAGATTTCCTTAAATTCACAGATTTTATTCTGGACAAGTGTTTTGTTCAAGACGTTCAGGAGCCACAGAATTATTGGTGGTAGCTTGTCGCAAACGTGCTGTCATCTTTGCCTAGGATAAAAGTTCTAGATCCAGCCAGGAGGTTGCCTATTGTCCTCAGTGAATGTTTTAAATGCTTCATTGGCAAACATTTAAAATAGTTGGGAGGGCAGAAGGAAGCAGGGAGAATCAAACTGCCCACCCTCACAAGATAGTGCAGTCAACATCCAGGACCACAAAGTTATGATATCGACAGAAGTAAAAAAAAAAACTCATAAGGGGGGAACAGTATAGGACAGGAAAAAGGGGGTTAAAACAGGAAGAACAAATGGAGGAGGCAAAATGGCAAAAGGGGGGATGATGAAAGGAGAAATGGCAAAACATGGAAGACCATGTATACTAATGCCCATAGCTAAGGAAATAAAATCCCAGACCTGGTGGCCTTGATGACAGATGCTGAACTGGAGATTGTAGCTCATACTGAGACATGGTATACTAGAAACCATGACTGGGATGTAGCAATACCAGGCTATACAGGGAGGGTAAAAAGGGAGGGGAGTGTCTCTTTATGTCAGGGAGAGTATTAGAGTGACTAAGATACAGTGAATGCAGAGGGGGTCTGAGGTACTGTGGGTCACCCTTGAGACAAGCATTGGTACAGCTATTCACACAGGTGTGATACATGACCTCCAGCACAGGGAGAAGAGGTGGACAGGGTTCTAGTGGAATCCATCCACACAATGGCAGCTAAAGGGTAGTCATTGCTGGTAGGTGATTTCAATCTGCCTGATGTGGATTGGAGGATCCCAGTTGCTGCCTCAGCAAGGAGCAGGGACATCCTGTACTATATGCAAGGGGCAGGCCTCAGAGAACTTGTGCTACAGCCCACCCAGGAGGGTGCGATTTTGGACATGGTACTCACCAACAGGGACAGAATTATGGAAGGCAAGGTGAGCAGACACCTGGGGTCCAGTGATCATCACACGAATGGTTCAGTATGAGTACACTTGCAGAGTCAAGCCACACAAAGATGAGGGTCCTGGATTTCAGGAGGGCAGTCTTTACTGAGATGGGGATATGTCTCAAGAATGCCCCGTCAGGGAGGTACAAATGAGGGGGAGTTGAACAGTGGGCCCATCTGAAAGGAGACATAGTGGAGGTGACAAACCTTTGCATTAGGCAAGTAAACAAGGGCAAGAGAAAGAGAAAACCACTATGGTTCTCAAAGGAAGTGGCCAGGAAGGTAAGGTTGAAAAAGAGGGCTTTCAGGAAATACAAAGAAACACAGAAGGAGGAGGACAGGGTAGTGTATCTGGAAAAACAGAGGGAGGCAGGGAAAGCAGGAGCACAGACATGCAAACAGAGGAAAAAACTGCACAGGAGGTAACACAAAGAAGGGACAAGACTTTCTATAGGTACATTAGTGAAAGGAGAAAAAACAGGGGTCAGATTGTAAAGCTTATAGGGGAAGAAGAAGAGTGTGTAGAAGAGGACATGGAAAAGCACCAATACTGAACAAATAATTATGTTCTGTATTGAAAGAAGAATGAGAAGGTAAGGGACCACCATTAAGCAACATGAGCAAATATGGGGGGAGGCGGACAACAGTCCATTTACAGAAAAAGGAGTCCCATAAAAACTCACAAAGCTGAAAATGGACAAGACAATGGGACTGGATGGGTTACATCCTAGAAAATTAAGGGAACTATGGGAGATGCTGGCAGCACCACCAGCAGCCCTGTCAAACAAATCACTCAATACGGGAGTAGTTCCAGAGGACTGGAGGAGGGAAGATGTAGTCACTCTTCACAAAAATGGGGCTAGGGAGGAGGCTGGAAACTATAGATCATTCAGCCTCACCTCAATAGTGGGGAAAATTATGGATTATACCATGGATATAAAAATGCAGGCAAAATCCTGTGTTGAGATTGACTGGCTGGCACCTTTCTGCCATGGTAAATCCTACAATATACCCACTACAAAGGTGCCAGTCAGCCGCACCACAATGAAAAACCCGACCCCGAAAACAGAAAGCTAAAACCACCATCTTCTTTTCCTTTCAAAACCACCTTTCTCTATTTAAACAGCCGTTATCCATCACCGTCCAATGTGAAAGTACACATATCATAACTTTAAAACAAAAAGCTGCCAAAGCAGCTTCACTTGCAGCAACAACCCTGAACCCACAGTAGGCTATTGTTTTTAATTTGCGTTTCAGCACAGATGTCCCCAGCTTATACCCACCTACTCTCAGTTGCTCTCCGATCAATTCCAGTCTCTCTTTCGGGTGCCAACCACTCACTCTGTCTATTTCCTGGGGTATCAAGAAAAAAACAACAGCCCATTGCATCACCTGCTCTTTGATTTTTTTTTTTTTTTTGCTTAAATCACAGTCCCTCTCGGTAGCTCACACTCTGGAAAACCAGGGAAGAGAGGGCACAAATTGAAATCTGGGAAAAAAAGTAGACACACTTTGCCATTTCAGTCTACTTGTTCCTGCCACAATCATCTTTCATCTCTCTTCCTCGCACTCGGCAAAAGTGAGAAAGGGAATGTTAAAACCCGATACATTACACACAGGGAAAAAAACTGCCAAAAAAAGCACCAAAACCCCGGACTCATAGCCATCTCTATTTTCTTCAGTGTAAAGATATTTAAAAAAAATTTGTTTTCAGAGACAAAAAAAAACTATATATTTTATAAATACAGTACATTGATATACTGCACTCATGGTATAATTCCATTACACCTTACCTGAGGGGATTTTTGGGGATTTACTTAGGTTATTTAGGATTTAACCACTTGGTTGTGCCTCATGGCCAAATGCCAGCCTTGGTAAATCCCCCAATAACCCACACCCTCTCATGGTTTATTGCTTAAATCACTACTTAAATAATGGATTGTGGAACACCTTGAATCCAGCAGAGTACAGGATCCGAGACAGAATGGATTTACAGAGGAAAGGTCATGTCAAACAAATCTAATTGACTTCTTTGACTGGGTGACTAGGAAAGTGGATTGGGGGGGTGGATGTGGACTACTTGGACTTCGGTAATGCCTTCAATACCATTCCACATGGAAGACTTGTGAACAAGCTGGGCAGCCTGGGAGTGGGTCGCAAGTAGGTAAACTGGGTTAGGAACTGGTTGAGTGATACAAGACAGAGGGTGGTGGAAAATGGAGCTCAGTCTGAGGAAAGGAGGATGACAAGTGGGGTGCCTATGGGATCTGTTCTGGGGCCAATACTCTTCAATGTCTTCAAAAGTGACATTGCTGAGAGGCTGGAAAGGAAGGTATGCCTCTTTGCAGATGACACTAAGATCTGCGGGAGCATGGACGCTCCGGGAAGGGTGGAAAAAATGAAGAGTAATCTAGGTAAATTGAAGGAATGGTCTAGACTGTGGCAGCTGAGATTCAATATGAAAAAGTGCAAAATCAGGCATATGGGATGCAAGATCCCAGGGGAGGGTTACATGATCGAGGGGAAATACTGATGGTCATCAAATAGGAGAAGGATTTGTGGGTAATCATATCTCATGGCCTAAAGGTGTCCAAACAATGTACCAAGGCTGTGGGGAGAGACAGTGGGATGCTGGGGTGCATAAGGAGAAGTATCATCAGCAGAAGAAAAGTGGTGGTGGTGCCATTGTACAGATCATTGATGAGGCCTTGTTTCAAGTACTGTGTCCAGTTCTGGGGGACACATCTTCATAAGGACATAGACAGGGTGGAGACAGTTTAAAGAAGGGCAACAAAGATGGTGCAGGGCCTGCAGCAAAAGTCATATGAGTTGAGACAGGGACACTTCAATATGTGTACCTTGGAAGACAGGGGAGATAGGACAGAAATCTACAAATATCTAAAGGCCATAAATAGGGTACCAGAGGGTAGCATATTTTTCAAAAATGGAGATAATCAAAAACGAGGGGGTATGACATGAGGTTAGAAGGTGGTAGACTAAGGAGTAACATTAGGAATTATTTCTTCATTGAAAGGGTGGTGGATGCCTGGAATAGACTCCCAGCATAGATGGTTTGGCAAACAAAGTGATGGAATCAAAAAATGCATGTGACAAGCATAGTGGAACACTAGCAATAGGAACGAGAAAGTAAAGTCAGAGATTAAGGAGGGTCTGCAGTTTTTGCGGTAGGTAGGGAGAATGGTCAGACTGGATGGGCCTAGTTGTCCTTATCTGCCATCAATTTCTATGCTTCTATGTTAGTCATTGTGCACTGCACTCTATGCACCCTTTCCACTATGCGCTGTGGCCCATGTGTGGATAGCCTGGAATTTTTTTTTTTGAGGTGCTATTGTGCAAAGAGAATGGTATCTGGTCCTTCTTCCTTTTCTAGATGGTCAGTAGCCAACAGATTATTCCATAGGCTGTGACCCTCCAAGTCTTCTCTGCATTCTTCCAGATTGTGGACCATTCTCTTGAGGCTTATCACTTCCGGCTCCACGCAGTCAGCTCTGTTCTCAGGGGATCTAATGCAAGTTTCTTTGTCAGAGACCTGCCTGGATAGCACTTCCAGAGCCAGTTTGAATGATTTAAAGTCAGGTAAAATAAAAAGGGATGATTCATGCTCTCAGGTGCAAGACTGGGCAGACCAGGGGAGATGCTGCCCTCGAACTGAACATACAAAAACAGAGGATGGTCTCAGACCACATAGTGCCTTACTGGCAAAAAACAGGACAAATCTAAAGTACTATAAAATTAGCACATTTATTTTGCCAAACAGACAAGACAGGATTACTAGTTTACTAGTCCACAGACCACACAGGTGCCATCTGTGGTTCAGAAATTCTGCCTGTTTGCCAAAATAAATGAGCGAATTCTGCAGTACCTTGGATGTAGCATGCTTTTTTTGCCAATAAGGCACTCTCTGAGTGCAGACAATCATTTTGTTTGTGAATGCTTTAAAGCCCCTGCAAGGTCTATTAGGGTGTTCTTGATAGTTCCAGGTTCCCTAAAAATCCTTTCCTTGCTATTGGAGTCAGCCTCCTAGACTGGGGAGGGGAGCGGGGAGTCATCCTGTTTATGTCATGTTGGCATGTGAGCTCTTACCGGTAGAGGTGGAAGCTGACTTTGAAACTCCATTTCATTGTGTTCTGCTGACATCCTGATCTCAGAAAATGTATCCTCTGGTGTTGATTACTGACAGCTGTCAAATGAGTGAAGTAGAAAGCTTAAAATCGCATTTTGGCTCAAGACAACAAAGTTAAATCATGCTGCTTCAGGAGCTGGCTGGAGAGCTCTTTCTTCCTAGCCTGACAGCGCATGATTCCCCTGAATGGTTGATCTTGTTGCTCTGAAACCATTTTCACTTTATCTAAAACATGCAGGGATTCCACCCATTTTTTTAACTTTATTCAGAATTATTTTAAAAAAATATATTTTCACTTATATCTAGCAAACCGAATGGTCGTTACATGATGGGGTCCTTAATGAAACCCTTTTTGTGTATTGGTATTAGGTTGCCAATCCTAGAATTTGGGATGAAGCCTGACTATAATATTGTATCACAGTATACATAGTACACAGTACTGGAAGCCACCTGTCCTGGAAATCTTGCACAGTTTATCGACTATTTTACCAGGTCCTGGTGCTCTGTTATTTTTTCTATCCTGAATTGCAAAAAAAAAAAAATCATCTTATGAAATACGAATTGGCTAAGGCCTCAAGTGTAACTTCAATTATCTCAAAAGTTTTCTTTTGAGTCTTGTCTATTTAATTAATTTACATAAAAAATAATGCTTTAAAGTATTTTCCCCAATCATCAGGCATGATATGAACTTCTACAGAAAACTGGTAATTGTTATGTTGTTTAGCCACTAGAGTCCAGAAGTGTTTTATATCCTTTTTGTCAATTGCTTCTTTCATTTTAATCCACAGTTTGCCTGATGTTTTACCTGCTCCTGTTCTATAAACTTTTTATACATTTTTCATTGTTAACTAATCTGGGGCCAAATATTCAAAATGGGCAAAGCGGGATGCAAAGGTTGCAATGAACTTGCCCATTGTCAATGACTCTGAGGAAACTATATTGAGTTGGAGAGCACACCAGCACTATCTGACTGAATATAGGGGCATGCAGGCACAATGCTATGCCAAGTAGTGCTGCCTCAACATGGATCATGGCAGTGCAGGGAACAGCGTGCCTAGATCTGATAACTGGTGCTATATTCAGATGGAACCATGCAAATCAAATCAAATCAAATCAAATCATCTTTATTTTTATAGTGCCTTTCAAAACCAAGGCGCTGTACATAAAAACCATACACATAAAGATAAAATTTTAAAACAAGCATAAAATAAATCATCCGTAGCTAGGAAAAGCTAAACTAAATAAATACGTCTTTAACTCCATTTTGAATCTATTGACAGTTGGGCATTCTCTCTACCAGTGAGGTAGAGAATTCCACAGGGTTGGCGTTGGAAAAAGTGAAGGCATGAGATACTGATGTCTTTAATCGAACCCTGGGAATCTCCAGCAATCCCTCATTGGTGGAAGGAAGAGGATGGAGGAGGCAATAGGGTACCAGGAGATCTTTCAGGTAACTGGGTCCCTGATCATTTAGGGCTTTAAAGGTTAGTAAACCAACCTTAAAGGTGATCCGCCACCAAACAGGCAGCCAGTACAGTTCGAGGAGCACAGATGTAATATGACTGGTTCTAGAGGGAGGTCCCAGTCAAAAGTCTGGCTGCCACATTCTGCACCAGCTGCAGGTGGCGGATATCAACCTCAGGTAGCCCTAGGTAGAGGGAATTGCAGTAATCATGACAGGTAGTGACAAAGGCATGGACCAATGTTGAAAGATCACCCAGAGGAACCAGATGCTTCACCCGGTCGATATTCCTCAGATGATAAAAAGAGGATTTGACGACAGCTGATACCTGAGATTTTAAGGTCAAACCATCATCAAAAATAACGCCCAGGTTACGCACCTGATCGGAGGTAGTGAGCGACATACCACCCAGTAATAAGCCTGATGGTTGTCCAGCTCCCAAACCTGCCCCCGGATGACCTGGATCCACTAACAGCACCTCAGTCTTATCCGGATTCAGTCTCAGCCAGCTGAAACTCATCCAAAGTCTGATTTCAGCAAGGCAATTATTTAGCACGGAGAGTGCATCATCTTGCCCAGGCAGAAAGGACAAATACAGCTGAGTATCATCTGCATAGCAGTGAAAACCCAGACAGTATCACCTGATGGTATCTTCCAATGGCAGCATATACACTGCAAGCAACATGGGGGCTAGAATGGAACCCTGTGGTACCCCACAAGGCAGGGAGTGAGCACCAGAAGAATAAATTCCAGTGGCAACTCTCTGAGACCTGTCCATGAGGTAAGAATGGAACCATTTGAGGACTGTACCAGACAGCCCACAAATGAGCCGCAGGCGTTCCAACAGCACACTATGGTCTACAGTGTCAAATGCAGCAGAGAGATCGAGAAGGACCAGAATGGTACGTGCCTTTCGATCTATAGACAATAGGAGATCATTCACTACCCAGACAAGGGCAGTCTCCGTGCTATGCTTCTTCCTAAAACCAGACTGGAGAGTATCATAGACATTGTGAGTTGTAAGATGATCATCCAATTGCAACGCTACCACATTTTCAATAACCTTACCAACAAAAGGCAGGTTAGAGATAGGCCGGTAGTTGGCTAGACAATCTGCGTTCAAGGAGGGTTTTTAAGGAGTGGTCAAATGACCACCTCCTTGAGGGGGTCAGGAAAGACTCCCCTCTCCAAAGACTTCCAGACAATGTCAGCAAGGATCGGGCAGATAACTTCTACACATCCCACTAAAAGGGGTGAAGGACCCGGATCCAAACTACAACTGGTTGGTCGCAGTGTTTGGATGATCTTCACAATGTCAATGAACTCCAGCCGGCGAAAATCTGACCAGACAGACCGAGTGCATGTCACTTCCTGTCGACCACTGCAATCCCTCTTAGGAGAGGTTGGACCAATGCCAGACCTGATTCTGGCAACCTTATCTGCAAAAAAACAAGCAAACTCCTCACATCTCAGCTGAGAAAAAGCTTCTCTGGGCTGGAGACAGATTGGACTGCACAATCTGTCAGCCGGTCCGGAAAAGCTGAGCCGGTTGATTTTGTGCAGCAGAAATCTCCCTGGACAGGAATTCTGCCTTCTTATGGGTGATTTCTGATTCATAACCATCATAATGTGCCATCAACCTAAGCCTGTCAGCATCATGGCCGGACCTCCGCCAGGCTCTCTCCAACCTTCGGCCAACTCACCTTAACTCCTTCAAGGAGCCATCAAACCAAGGGCCCCTTGAATGAAGGGTGAGAGGCCGAACACGAACAGAAGCAATCTTTTCCAGAGCATCTCCCACAGCCTTATTATAGGCTAGCACTATGCCAGCCCACATGTTTGTTTACTGTGACAAAAAACTGTACTCTCTTTGCCATGTCTCCTTGACTGTTGTTCCTCATGTTGTACTCTCCCTGGTCATTCCTGAAAATAGGCATAATAGAAACATAGAAACATAGAAGTTGATGGCAGATAAGGACCGCAAGGCCCATCCAGTCTGCCCATTTCTTTTTCTACCTTATAAATGTGCCATCGGCCTTTGCTCTGTCAGTGACCTATCTATTCATAGTCATTTGTATTGCTCCTTATGCCTATCCCATGCCTGTTTGAAGCCCTGCACTGTATTCATAGCCACCACTTCTTGTGGTAAGCCATTCCATGCATCCACCACTTTTCTTGAAAAAGAATTTCCTCACATTCCCCTTAATCGGCTTTCCTCTAATCTCATGCTGTGTCCTCTTGTCCTGCTATTTTTCTTATATTTAAACATGTAAGACTCTTTTCACCTTGTTTATGCCCTTAAGGTGTTTGAATGCCTCGATCCTATCACCTCTCTCCTTCTTTTGCTCAAGGGTATACATATTGAGCTCTGTTAATCTGTCCTCATATGTCTTCTGATGCAGTCCCTGCACCATTTTGTTACCCTTCTCTGGACTGCCTTAATTTGGTTAATGTCCTTGTGAAGGTGTGGCTCCATACTGCCATGCAGTACTCCAGATGGGGCCTAACCAGTGTCTGTGTACAGAGGATTATTACGCCCCTCTTATGACTTGTGATACCCTCACTAATACACCCTAACACCCCTAGCCTTACTCTACTGCTTTAGGGTCTGCTTGATGATTTTAGGTCATCAGTGATGATGATGCCCAAGTCTCTTTCTTCCTTTGTGACTGCTAGCAACTCCTCCCAGCCTATAGGTGGCTTCAGGGTTTCTTCCTATGTGCATGATTTGCACTTCTTGCATTAAATCCCAGTTGCCACTCTTCTGACCATTCTGCTAGTTTATCCAGATCTCTTCTCATTCTGCCCACCCCATCCGGATCATCTACTCTGTTGCAGATCTTGTGTCATCTGCAAACAGACAAGCCTTACCCTCTAGTCCATCTGCAAGGTCACTAATGAAGATGTTGAAGAGGACTGGCCCCAGGACTGATCCCTGAGGTACCCCACTTGTGACTTGCATCTCTTCTGACTGTATACCATTTACCACCACTTCTGTTTTCTGCCTGTCAGCCAGTTTGCCACCCAGTTGACCAACTCTGACCCACCCGAGCCTACCCAGCTTATTTATCAATCTTCTATGTGGAACAGTGTCAAAAGCTTTGCTGAAGTCAAGGTAGGCTACATCAACTGCTCCCCTTGGTCCACCACTCTGGTTACCCAGTCAAAGAAATCTATGAGATTAGTTTGACAGGACCTTCCTTTTCTAAACCCATGCTGTCTTGGATCCTGTGCCCTATGGATTCCAGGTGTTGCACTATCCTTTCCTTAAGGAGTGCCTCCATAATCTTGCCCACTACTGAGGTGTAAGACTGACCAGTCTGTAGTTCCCCGCCTCCCCTGCTACCACTCTTGTGAGAGCGGGATCACATGAGCCCTTCTCCAGTCTTCTGGGACCTCTCCTGTGCTCAGAGACTCACTAAACAATTCTGCTAATGGCTCTGCTAGTTCCTCCTTTAGCTCCTTCAGTACCCTGGGATGTATGCTATCAGGTCCCATTGCCTTATCCACCTGAGCTTAGCAAGCTCTTTAGGACCCTTTCTTTTTTGAAGGGAGTAGTGCTCACCTCCCTCCCCTGTGTCCATGGTGCTGAGCTGTGGGCCCTGCCCTACCTTCTTCAGTAAATACTGAGCAAAGTATCTATTTAGATAGATGCCTTTACAGGGTCCTCCTCCTCACATGCTCCCTTTTCTCCATTAAGCTTAGCAACCCCTCTGGACTTTCTCCTTTCACTAATGTATCTATAGAAAGTCTTGTCACCTTCTTTTTACTGTTAGCTAGTGTTTCTCAGTTTGGGACTTTGCCTGCCTTACTACCTTACCTGCTTCCTTTAGGCAGTTTGGTATGCCTCCTATCTTCATCCCGCTGTGTTTCTTATATTTCCTGAAGGCCAGCCTTTTGGCTCTGACCTTTTCTGCTACTGTATTTGAGAACCAAAGTGGTTTCCTTCTTCTTTTGCACTTCCTTTTCTGTCTAACACAATGGGATGTTGCTCAAAGTATTGCATCCTTAATGCTTGCCCACTTTGCCTGTACCCCCTCACCTGTGTTTCTTTTTGCCAGGGCTAGCTTAACTCTGTTGGCCATCTTATCAAAGTCAGCTCCTCTGAAGTCTCATATTTTTGCCTTGAATGGGATGATTTAGATGTAGTAGCCAAATTGAACCATACCATGTGATGGTCACTGGCCCCAGGTGACCTTCTACCTGGAGATCTGTGATCCCTTCTTTGTTAGTCAGCACTAGATCTAGGATAGCCCTGTCTCTTGTGGGTTGCTGTACCAGTTTTTTGAGGCCCTCCCCCTGCAGGGAATCCACTATGAGTCTAGTTCTGGCAGATGTTCCTGCTGGTATTGACCAATCTGTATCCGGCATGTTGAAGTCTCCCATTATCAGAACCTCCCCTTTAGCTGTCATGTTTTGTACATCTTGTGTCTATGTCCTCCCTCTGGTCTGGGGGCCTGTAGACAACCCCAGTTCTTATGGCTGTCCCATTTCCTGTTTCCAGGGTGACCCACAGTTCTTCTGGCTCCTTATGTGTATTCTGAATTTCTGTAGCTTTGATATTTTCATTAACATACATAATACTTGTCTAGTGTACTTACCCAGTAAACAAAAGCTAAATAAATAAATAAATAAATAAGTACTGCTGCCTCAGCATGGATCATGGCAGTGCAGGGAACAGCGTGCATAGATCCGATAACTGGTGCTATATTCAGATGGAACCATGCAAGTGAGTCCATTGGGCATGCAAGGCTCTTAGGGGCTATTTGCATGCCCACTATGGGCACATTTGTAGAGGACTTGGTGACAGGTTTGTGCCTGTGTGACCAGCCCCACAACCTCCACAATTACCCAGTCAAGTAATGTGGACATATTCCCTGATGTCTAGTGACACCCCCCCAATCCCCGTCCCTGGTAACATTCAATTATCTTTGGTGTAAAATGGTTCTTGCCACCCTCTGATCCATGTCCTTGGTAAAATTCAATTATCTCTGGTGTCTACAGGTCCCCCAGCTTCCTCTGATTGGTGTGTCTCACAATAGTAAAACTGTCTCTGATGCTAGTGGCCAACCCAACCTTCAACCGACAGCCCTGGTAAAATCACATACTTCCATGATGTCCAGTGTTCCCCCAACTCTCTGATCACTGGCCTTGGTACTATTAAATACTTCCCTGGTGTCCAGTGGTTATATTTGCCTTCTGATCATAACCCTGGTAATATTACATAGTTCTGTGGTGTCCATTTGTTTCCCCCCAACCTCCAATTGCTGTCTTCATATTAAATCACATATTTCCTATCATCTAGTGGCATCCCTACCCAATGATCCCCATCCCAGAGTAAGCTTTCTTGGAATCTAGCACCCCCTGCACTGCACGCACTGACCTACCCATGCTGCCACCCTCATTGCTTCAATCAAAGATGTAATGACAGGGCATGCACATCCCCTGTACTGAAAAGGGAATAATCATGCTGTCTACAGTAAACAGTACACAAGCTCACTTTACAGTACAGGGAAGTGCATTCCCAGTCATCACATATGGCAGTTGGCCAATGTGGTGAGAATAGGGCTGCGCCAGTTGCTGTATGGTTTTCCCTGATGCCAGTGATTGAGGTAAGTGAGGGTGGCAAGGGATTTGGTCAGTGCTCATGGTGCAAGGGGTGATTAAATACCAGAGAAGTGTATGCTGGGATGGTGACAGGGATCAGAGGGTAGGGGACCACTAGCTACCAGAGAACACTTTCCTTTCATAAGGGGTTGGAATCGGAGGATGGGGGAACCACTAGGCACCAGAGAACATTTTTGTTTTATGAATGATGGGGCTTGGAGTGAGGGGGACCACTAGAGACCAGGGAACATTTTCCTTTTACCGGGGACAGTTATCAGAAGGTGGGGAGACAACTAGACACCAGGGAGCAGATGTGCTTCCCTAACCTCCAGCATGGATGTTGGCTGCAGTGGCACTACCGGCCATTAGGACTGCCCAGAGTAAGTTGGCATTCTTCTCAGAGGTTATTGCGCAGTGCAAGGAGGCCTGTGCTCTTCTCCTTGTGCAGTGCTAACACACTGAATATTGTCCTGCACCGGAATTCCTGTTCCTGTCCCTCCATTTGACCACTACATACATTAGTTGTTTGCATGCATGCTAACCCTTTTAGCACCTGCCAAAGCTTCCTTTGAATATTGTGCCCAGGTGCAAACCCCAGACAAACATGACACAATCTCTTTGCGGACCGGGCAAAGTTTTGAATATCTGGCACATGAAATTTATTTGTATTTTGTTCTTTATTAACCTCCTCATTGTTTTATTAAGTGAGTTTTACTTTTTTACATCTACATATGATTGAACCAAGTCTCTACACATTTACCTTGCTTAAATAAAAGAGATGAAAGAAAGTTAGTCAACGTATCATATATCATCAAACAATTTACTGGATTGGTTACATCCAATATTTCTGATTTTTAGCTCTCAGCCTGTTCACTTGACAAAGTTAGGATATTTCAGTGATTATTTCTTCATTCAGTGTAATTCTTTGATAATATGATTGCCAGATCATTTATTGTAGAGGTTTTTATAATTTAGTATCCAGAGTTAATACAAGAAAGAGGTTTTAATGTTCTGTTTTGGTCTGGGAATTATTTTGAGATCTTTTACTTTGGCAAGATCCATCAGATTACTCCTAGCCAAGTTGATGGTTGATGAAAATCAAAACATATACTTAGTCAAACTCAACCCAGATGGTAAAGGATGTGCAGTTATAACAAGGCACCAAAACCGATACTGATTCTAACCTAACTCCGATGGCAGAAGAAGTGGAGTTAAACAAATGCAATGAGACAGAGACTGACGCTATTGAAGTCCAAATGACAGAGTCAGTGGAGCTGCTCTGATCCACTGAGGGAAGCACCAATGTTTGTCGACAGAAAATTTGCTAAAATCCCATACAGTGACAGCACAATGCCAGCATGCGGTATAGTGCTGTCAAGATACAAAGTGTTTTTTTTTTGTGGGGGCTGCACCCCCCACATTTGTATGTTATCCACTCCAGGTCAGAGTTGTTTTAGGGAAGGGGCACAACACTGGGAGAAGTGGCATCGGTGAACCTCAGTCCATTACAGCGACTTCACTGTAATGATGTTTTTTTTTGACGTTCTTTGTTGTGGTGTCACTGTACAGGAAACCACCTGCCAAGGAGACAGATATCAGTGTTAGCCCATCCCTGAAAAGGATACCAATACCAGCCCAGCACATACTGCAGAGGAAGCCAACTAACACTGAGGCCAAAAAACAGATTCTGCACTGCACAAACAAAAATGGTTGGTGAGGCAGAGCTACACTTAAGATCAGAAATGGATACTGAGGCCAGATCTTCCTATAAAACAATGACAGCAGAGTTACACTTAAGTTTAATAACCGATGTTGATGCAGGCCTCACAGCAACAGAGACCGAGTTACAATGAGGTCTCCAAATGGATGTTGATGCTCTCTCCTTCATAAACAGCAGTAAAGGCAGAGTTACACAGGGGGTCTGAAACAACCAATGATGCGTGATACTCAAGACACCAGTCGAGGCAGAATTATACTGATAGAAACATAGAAACATAGAATTTGATGGCAGATAAGGACCGCTTGGCCCACCTAGTCTGCCCATTTTCCTACCTAACAGATAAGCTGCAGATCCTAGTTAAACAACAGCTTACTTCCTCTTACCTGCCACTAGGACTGCCTTATGCCTGTCCCATGCATTCTTGAAGTCCCCCACTGTTCCTGACTCCACGCCCTCTTCAGGGAGGTCACTCCATGCATCCACAACCCTCTCAGTGAAAAAGTACTTCCTCACATTACCCCTGAGCCATCCCCCCCTCTATCTTCAGATTGTGCCCCCTTGTTCTTGCACATCTCTTTTCTGGAAGATGCTACCCTCTTGACTTTGTTAATTCCCTTGAGGTACTTGAAAGTTTCTATCATGTCCCCTCTCTCCCTTCTTTCCTCAAGAGTATACATATTAAGCTCCTTTAGTCTTTCTTCGTATGTCTTCTGGTGCAGACCCTGCACCATTTTGGTTGCCCTCCTCTGGACAGCCTCCACTCTGTCTATGTCTTTGCAGAGATGGGGTCTCCAGAACTGCACACAGTACTCCAGATGGGGTCTCACCAACTGTCTGTACAGAGGGATAACAACTTCCTGTTTTCTATTATTGATGCCTCTTCCTATGCATCCCAGTATTCCCCAGCCTTCCTTACTGCCTTCTCACATTGCTTGCCCACCTTTAGGTAATCTGATATAATTACCCCAGGTCCTTTCTATTTTTACTGTTGTCAGTATCTCACCCCCATTGTGTACACTTCCCTGGGTTTTTGTTTCCCATGTGCATTACCTTGCATTTTGCATTGAATCTGAGCTGCCATACATTTGACCATTCCTCCAACCTTGCCAAGTCCCTTCTCATCCTTTCCACTCCACCTTGTGTATCAACCCTGTTGCAGATCTTTGTGCCATCTGCAAAGAGACATACTTTTCCTTCCAGTTCCTCTGCAATGTCACTTATAAAGACATTAAAAAGGACCAGTCCCAGTACTGAACCCTGTGGTACCCCTCTAGTAACCCTCCTTTCTTCACTGTGTACTCCATTACTACTACCCTTTGCGTCCTGTTGTCTAACCAATTTTTTATCCAGGCTACCACCTTGGGACCCACTCCTAGGCTGGCTATCTTGTGTATTAATCTTTTGTGTGGGACTGTATTAAATGCCTTGCTAAAATCTAGGTAGACCATGTCCACAGCCCCTCCCTGGTCTACTACTTTGGTCACCCAGTCAAGGAAATCCATCAGATTCATCTGACACGACCTTCCCATCGTGAATCCATGCTGCCTTGGGTCCTGTGCCCCACTGGCCTCTAGGTACTCAACAATTCTTTCCTTCAGAAGTGATTCCATCATTTCCCTACCACTGAGGTCAAACTAACTGGTCTGTAGTTTCCTGCCTCTGTCCTGCTCCCACTTTTGTGAAGAGGAACCACATCTGCCCTCCTCCAGTCCTCGGGTACCACCCCATCCTCCCATGATTTGTTAAAGAGAGTAGTCAGCGGTGTCACTAGTTCTACCCTTAGTTCTTTTAGAATTCTTGTGTGAATCCATCAGGCCCCATTACTTTGTCCACCTTCAATTTTATTAGTTCTTTCAGAACCCTTTCTTCTGTAAATGGACTGGTATCGACCCCCCGCCTTCAGAGTGTTTCTTTTGTTTGGTTTAGGTAACTCTCCCTCCACTTCCTTTGTGAATACTGACCAGAAATATTCGTTCAGTATCCCTGCTTTTTCACTGTCAGCCTCTACCCACATTCCCTTCCCTTTATTAAGCTTCAGTATCCCTCCTTTGGTCTTTCTTCGATCCGTAATGTACCTATAAAAGGTCTTATCCCCCTTCTTAACAGAATTGGCTATCCGTTCTTCGGTTTGGGCCTTTGCTATTCTGACTGCCTTCCCAGCCTCTTTCTGCTTTAACTGATAAAGTTCTCAGTCCTGCTCCTTCTGTGTTTCCTTATATTTCCTGAATGCTGTCCTTTTCTCCTTAACCTTCCCTGCCACCTCTTTTGTGAACCATAGCATTTTTTTCCTTCGTTGTGTTTTACTGATTTGCTTTACACAGAGGCTTGTTGCCTCTGTGATGGCTGTTTTGATCACTCTCCATTGTTCCTCCACCCCTCCTTCTTGCCTGTTTGCTAGTGCTTTTCTGAGGCACTCTCTCATTTTCCCAAAGTCAGCCCTCCTAAAGTCTAGTACTCTTGCTTTTGTATGGCTTGATTGTATGGCTGTGTTTATCGTGAACCACACTGTTTGGTGGTCGCTTGTTCCCAGATGGCTACCCACTTCTAAATCTGAGATTCTTTCTCCATCCCCATTTGAAAGTACCAAGTCTAAGATTGCTCCCTCCCGAGTGGGTTCCAATACTAGCTGTCTGAGGTATGCTCTCTGTAGGGCATCAAGAATGACCCTGCTCTTGGATGTGCCTGCAGCAAAGGTGCTCCAGTTAACATCTGACATATTCAGGTCCCCCATCAACAATATCTCCCCTTTCTCTGCCATTTTAAGAAAGACTTCTATCATTTCCTTGTCCATTCCCTCCCCCTGAGATGGGGGTCTGTATACAACCCCCATGTGGATTGTGGTGCCATTTCCTGTCTCCAGAGTGACCCAAAGTGCCTCATCTGCTCCCTGTTTACTCTTTAGTTCTGTTGCTTTGATCACTTCCTTTACATAAAGAGCTACTCCTCCTCCTCTTTTACCCTCTCTGTCCCTCCTGTAGATTGTGTATCCTGGTATGTTGACATCCCAGTCACGGTTCTCTGTGTACCATGTTTCTGTGACTGCCACAATATCCAGGCAACCCTCTTCCATCAAGGCCACTAGTTCAGGGAGCTTGTTACACAGACTATGGGCATTGGTACTCATCACCCCTCCACTTTTTGATAGCCTTACCCCTTTTAGCCCCATTTCTGTCCTTACTGCCTTAGCCTTTTTTTATGAACTTTTATAACTGAGATCTGGAAATGGATGGTGGTGCAGGCCAGATGGTAACAGAACAAAGAGCAAAAGCCGACCGATGACTGGATGTGCACATTAACAGCTGAACAACAAAAAAAAATAGCACCATTCATCAACTACCAAACAAAGCAGGCATACACCATAATGTAAAGGCGCATAAAGGTGTTTATTGATGTAGTCAAAGAAAGGAATACCTTTTACAAGAATGCCAGCAGGAGCTCCTCACATCCAAACCTCCATAGGTTTTTGTGTGAGGAGCTCCTGCCATAGTTCCTGTAAGAGGTATTCCTTTCTTTGACTATGTCAATAAACACTTTTATGCACCTTTACATTATGGTGTATGCCTGCTTATTTTAGTAGTTGGTGGATGGTGCTATTTTTTTTTGTTTGATATTCAGAGAGTAACAGAGCCAGGGTTAGAATGAGGACCCAGAATGAATGTTGATGCCAGCCCATCACAGACAGCAGTAGAGGCAGAATAAGACAGTGGGCCTGAAACAAATGATGATGCATGCCCTTTCACAACACTTTACAATGTAGATGCCTGGAAATAGATGATGATGATGATGATGATGATGATATAGGCCAGACAGCAACAGAGCCATAGTTAAAATGAAGCCCCAAAATGGATGTTGATGGTGGAGGATGCAAGAAGGAGGGGTGGATTAACAACGGGGAGACATCAAAACTGCCATCACAGAGGCAACACGCTTTTGTGTGAAGCAAATTAACAAATCAAAATGAAAGAAAAAAACACTGTGGTTCTCAAAAGAGGTGGTGGGAAAGGTTAGGGAGAAAAATATAGCATTCAGAAAGTATAAGGAAACACTGAGTGACCAGGACAGAGAACTATACCAGTTAAAGCAGAAGGAATTGGGGAAAGCAGTCACAATAGCAAAGGCCCAAACTGAGGAAAAGATAGCCAACTGGGTTAAGAAGGGGGATAAAACCTTTTATAGGTACATTAGGGAGTGAAGATAGACAAAGGGAGGGATACTGAGGCTGAAGAAAGAGGAGGGTGGGAGGGCAGAGAGGGGCAGTGAAAAAGCAAGAAAACTGAATGAATACTTCTGCTCAGTATTCACAAAGAAAGAGGAGGTGGAGGTACCTAATACAGTCAATAGAAGCACTCTGGATAGTGGGGTCGATATCAGTCCTTTCACAGAAGAAAGGGTTCTGAAAGAACTCCTAAAACTGAAGGTGGACAAAGAATGGGGCCTGATGGGATTCACCCCAGAATCCTAAAAGAACTAAGGGGAGAACTAGTAGCACCATTGACTACCCTTTTAAACAAATCATGGGAGGATGGTGTGGTACATGAGGACTGGTGGAGGGTGGATGTGATTCCCCTTCACAAAAGTGGGAGCAAGACAGAGGCAGGAAACTACAGACCTGTCAGTTTGACCTCAGTGTTAGGGAAAATGATGGAATCACTTCTGAAGGAAAGAATTGTTGAGTACCTAGAGGCCAGTGGGGCACAGGACCCAATGCAGCATGGATTCATAGTGGAAGGACATGTCAAACAAATCTAATCAATTTCTTTGACTGGGTGACCAAAGTAGTAGACCAGGGAGGGCTGTGGACATGGTCTATCTAGACTTTAGCAAGGCATTTGACACAGTCCCGCACAAAAGATTAATAAACAAATTAGCCACCCTGGGAGTGGATCCCAAGGTGGTAACCTTGGTAAAACATTGGCTGGACAACAGGACACAGAGGGTAATAGTAAATGGAGTCCACAGTGAGGAAAGGGGGGCTTACTAGTGGGGTGCCACAGGGTTCAGTACTGGCTCCGGTACTTTTTAATGTGTTTATAAGTGACATTGCAGAGGGACTTGAAGGAAAAGTATGTGTCTTTGCAGATGACGCAAAGATCTGCAACAGTGTTGATACACAAGGTGGGGTGGAAATGATGAGAAGGGACTTGGCAAGGTTGGAGGAATGGTCACATGTATGGCAGTTTAGATTCAACACAAAGAACTGCAACGTAATGCACCTGGGACACAAAACCCCAGGGGAAGAGTACGCAATGGAGGGTGAGATACTGACAACAACAAAAATGGAAAGGGACCTGGGGATAGTTATATCAGATGACCTAAAGGTGGGCACTCAATGTGAGAAGGCAGTAAGGAGGGCTGGGAGGATACTGGGATGCATAGGGAGAGGCATCACCAGTAGAAAACAAGAAGTCATTGGCCCTCTGTACAGACAGTTTGGTGAGACTCCATCTGGAGTACTGTGTGCAGTTCTGGAGACCCCGTCTACACAAAGACATAGACAGGGTGGAGGCTATCCAGAGAAGAGCAACCAAAATGGTGCAGGGTCTGCACCAGAAGACATACGAAGAGAAACTAAAGGAGCTTAATATGTATACTCTCAAGGAAAGGAGGGAGAGGGTGGACATGATAGAAACTTTCAAGTACCTCAAGGGAATTAACAAAGTCCAAGAGGGTAGCATCTTTCAGAAAAAGAGATGTGTAAGAACAAGGGGGCACAATTTGAAGATAGAGGGGGGACGGCTCAGAGGTAATGTGAGGAAGTATTTCTTCACTGAGAAGGTTTTGGATGCATGGAACAGACTTCCTAAGGAGGTCATGGAGTCAAAAACAGTGGAGGAATTCAAGAATGCATGGAACAAACATAAGGCAATTCTAGTGGGGGTTAGGAGGAATTTAGGCTGTTGGTTAACTAGGATGTGGAGCTTATCCATTAGGTAGGAAAATGGGCAGACTAGGTAGGTCAAGCGGTCCTTATCTACCATCAAATTCTATGTTTCTATGACCTTCACTAACAGCAGTAGAGGCAGAGTCACACTGTGGTTCTGAAATAAGCAATGATGCAAGATTATCCTAGACATCAGCAGAGGCAGAGTTACTATGTAACTCCAAAACAGACATTTACACCAGCCTAGACCATATGACAATGAAAGCATAGTGACACTGATACAACAAAACAAATTACTGTATGACAGTCGAGACAGGATTAAAGTGAGGCAATGAAATGGTTGTTGATTCTGACCATGCCCAGATAACAGCTGGCAGAGATACATTGAGGCCTGAAAAACTGCTGGCCAAGCCCAGATGGCAGAGTTACATTGATGCCCTAAAACAACTGCTTGTGCTAGCTCATCCAAGGCTGCACAACAGGCAGAGTTTTATTGAGGCAATAAAACGAGGGAGACAGAGTTTCAGAAAACAAACAAAAAAAAATGCCTGCACACACTCAGGCAAAGCACACTAATGATAGATCAACTTGACAAAGCGCTTAAGTGCGAATCATTGGGGGTACTTTTTCTGAATCAGTCGATACCTGCATGTTTGTTCATTTGTATTCTTCCCTAATTCACCATTAAAGCTATGCACAACAGCCATTTGTGTCTTGGTCATATACCTATCATTAGTATGCTTTGTATGAGGGTGCTCACTCTTTTTTGTTTTGTTTTGTTTTGTTTTCTGTTCCAAGTTGTTAACACCAGCACCATGTACTGTTTGAGAGGCTCTGGAGTTTGAGAAAAGGAGGCAGAGTTTAACTGAGGTCTGGACACATATGGTGGTGCTGGCCTATTTCAGATAACAGTGAAGGTATAGTTACAATGAGGCCACAGAACAACTGCTTGTGCTGGCCAAACCCAGATGACAGTAAAGGCAGAGTTACATTGATGCCCTGAAACAACTGTTTGTGCCAGCTCATCCGAAATGACACTGGAGGCAAAGTTTCATTACGGCAAAAAAACAAGGGAGGTAGAGTTTCACTTATGTCTTAAAATAACTGCTTATGACAGCTCATCCCAAGTGACACTAGAGGCAGAGTTTCATTCAGGCAATAAAACAAGGGAAGCAGAGTTTCAATGAGGCCCTGAAAGATCTGCTGGTGCTGGCCTAGCTCAGATGACAGTGCAGGCAGAGTTTCATCGAGGCCCCAAAACAACTGCTGGTGCAGGCAATGCACACATGACACTGTATTCAAAGTTACAATAAGGCTCTGAAACGATTGCTACTCCTGGAAAAGCTCAAATGACAGTGAAGGCAGAGATACACTGATACCCCAGCAATAGAGGCAGAGTTACATTAAGCCCCTAGAAGAATTATTGACACTGGGCAAGTCAAGATGGCAGTGGAGGCAACATTACTTTACATCAAGTCTCTGAAACAACTATTGGTGCTCGTCCACCAAAGATGACAGTAGAGGCAGAGCTAAACTGACACACTAAAACAACTGCTGGTGTTGACCAAGCCTTAGTGAACGTAAAATCAGTTACACTGAGGCCCTGAAACACCTGATTATTCTATGACAGCCATAGAGGCAATCAGAGCAGCCTACAGGGTCAATATGTCGTACAGTATGTATAACTGCGCATGGAATACCGTGCAGAACATATCACATAGTGCACAAGCCCGATAGGGTACAAAACCTCTCAAGATACATAAGTTGAACGTGCTGTTTTGTACCCTATTGCACACTGGTGGAGATAAGGAGTTACCTGGAAGTGAAAACTCCATTGGTGAGGTGTTCCACTGAGCTGCCACCATGGCTCAGTTGAATGAGCCATGAGAGCAGGGGGTCACTGTGCGTCCATGGACCAGGGCTCAAATCCCAGTCCCATACTTTTGCTAAACTGCATTGTGTGGTTTCTTATTTTTTTTTCATCCCATGATGTTTCTTCCTGTTCCCATGCTGAACCCCCCCCCGAGTTGATTATATTAATAGGGGGGTTCAGGGGGCAGCACCACCATAATAGGGGTGTGGGGTGACGAGGTCCCCCAGAGAAAACAAAGATAGCAGCTTTTCTTTTTGCCAAATCATGTTTCAGCAGTGTATCCAAGCAGGAGCAATGTATCCACTGAATTGTCAGTGCAGTACATTGCTGCATTCTTACTGTATGTCTTACGACATTTACTCAGGGAAATTAGTTGAGCACGCTTGCATTTCTTTGCTCCGTGTGTTGGATTTCTTGACTATTCCTTTGGACCTTGTTTGCCGGCGGCCCCTGTTTATTACTCACGCATTGTTTGCAGTGGTGATTTATTTGGGGAAATTAGTTGGGCATGCTTGTAGTGTATTGGAGCTGCTTTTAATTTGCCCCTGCTACTGTTTACATCTTTGGCAGTTGGTCCTGCTATTTCCCCTACTACCGGGACTGGTTGGTTATATTAGTGGATACCTCAAGTGAGCTGGATGTGAATTGGAAAAGGACTACCCTACTGGGAGGCGGAGGAGTGTTCGAGGTTGGCCAATACATCAGGAGAAGACTGGGAAGAATAATTTTTGGTTTTCTGCTAAAATAGAAGCTGACTGTCAAATTTAAATCAATTGAGCGATGGTAAATGACTGGCTTGATTTGGTGCCGGGTGTTGTAAGCCCAATCTGTTGGGTGGGCTGGGTGTGGATTTACAGCAGTGCAGGGGTCTACACCCTATCTGTTAGGGAGCTGGTGGTTGGGGTTGTCGGCCTCTAGGGATCCCCAGGGGATTTACTTGTTGGTGGGTTTGTTTGGGGACCTGTGTTAGCTGCTGCAGATTAGCACCAGTCGCCCACAGATTTTTTTGGTTTATTCCCAGCCCAGAGTGATTCACTTTGTTGGATTTCCTTCCCTGTTTTTTTGCCTATGGTTTGATTGTTTATTTTACCTAATCGATTAGCAGTGAGAGTGCCATATGTTCATTTCCAAAATGTAGTTGGTGAAAGCACCTGAAGTTTGGAGTTTATGTTTTCATCTGTGGGTGAAATCTTCAAGATACTTTCATCAGTTGATCAGGAGGTGGGAGCTTCTGAAGATTTTCTCAGTCTCTACTGGTGGTGAGCGACTCAGTGGGGCCTGGACAACCAAATATTTCCCTAAATACTTTGATTTTTCTGTTACAGTGACATTCATCTGTTGATTTTGGCTAATATTGTTTTTTAAAGTGTAATTTTGGATTTCATGATTTAAAGTTCAATATTGCTGTTTATCTCCTGAGGCTGTGGGAGGGCCTGGGGAAGTGAGGATTTTGATTTATTTTGTAGTTTGTTTTATTTGATTTGTTTGTTTTATGAATGGTTAGTTTTTATTTTTATGGGGTTGGATCTTTGAGGGATATTTCTTTTAGTAAGTGGTCTGTGCAATTTTATTCTATTGTGTATGCTGTTTTTAGCTGATAATAGACTCGTCAAGGGAGTGTTGGTTGATATTTTAGTCACCAGAATGTATTGGAGCCCTGCCCCCATGGTTGTGAGCTATTTACCCTCTGCTCTCCGCACCCTCTGTCCCTTTTTCTCCCCCCCTTTGCAATCTATAACTTACCAGTGCTGTAGGGCACTGGGTATTGCTCACAGGGGGAGGAAAAGGGTGGGGGGCAGTGAACAGTGGAGGGTGAATGAGCAGAGCCATTGTATTGGGGTTGTAGGATCCAGAAGATACCCTGGGGCAAAATGAAACCAGGATCGTGGTCCACCATGTCTGGTTTTCATACCCAAGGGCACCACCAACTTTGGTGGGCAGGTGGTTCGGGCAGCCTGGGAGGTTCATTCAACTAGGGCGGTGCTATGCAATGCCAGGTCCACTAAAAACAAGACTGCAAATATTGCAGCTCTTGTTAGAACAGTGGACCTGGCTTGCATCACTGAGACCTGGCTGGATGAGAACTCTGGCCTCATTTTTGAGGCCTTATCTCCAGCTGGATATTCTGTGATTCACTGCCCAAGACTGGATTGTGTTGGTGGGGAGGTTGCAGTCTGTTTCAAGACCGAACTTAACCTCACAAATGTACCAGTTGAGGAGACTGAGTCGTTTAAGTGTGCCATTGTAGCAGGTGTAGGTTGTAGGATCACCCTCATTTACCATCCACCCAGCTATGAGAAGCAGTTCCTTCAAGAAATCGTGGACTTCATTGTCGACATAACATTTGAGTCGCCCAGGCTGATGGTCCTGGGTGACTTTAATGCCTGGGTCGATAACGAGCTCTTGCAGTTTTGGACAACACTTCCTCCAATTGATGACATCTTCGGGCTTCACACAGATAGTTACCACTGCTACCCACAAACACGGTCACTCTCTTGACTTAGTCTTCCTCCTTGGGATCGAGTCCTCTGATTTGGGGGTGGAACCAGTTGGATGGTCTGATCATTACACCATGGGGTTTCATTTTAGTGCCCCCCTCCATAGGCCTGCCCCTGTGGAGATGGTCAGGTATTGCTCTTTTTAAGATGTAAGCTCTGAAGGCCTGGCAGCGGTACTTGACCTATCATCCCTCTCAGTGGCAAGCAGTGACCCAGAGACTCTCGTGGTGGCCTATATCTCAGCCATTTCAGCAGTTCTGGATGTTATTGCTCCAGGCCGAGTTCACCCTCTCTCCCTTTGCCCTTGGTCCCCATGGTTTGATGGGACTTTGAGGGAGATGCAGCAACTAGGATGAAGGTTAGAGCGTTGCTGGTGGAAATCCACCCTTGATGCCAACTGCCTTAGATTGGTGGATTATTATCAAGTCTATCAATCCACAATCACCCATAACAAGGCAGAGTTCCTGTTGTTTTATTGTTTAACTTGCTAAGATATTACCACAAGCTTACATTGTCTCCCTTAAGCATTGTGTTATAGCTTGAATGCATTTCTTGTAGAATGTCTGAGTACTTATTAATAGTGGCACTCTCACTAACACAGTCACAGAAGATCTCTCATGCAGTTTGGGAATTACTGATAGAGGACAGGCAAATTATCATTAACTACAACACTTGCAGTACATACAGAGGTCTTCTGTGACTGGGCAAGTGAGGGAGAAGGAAAAGTAGCACAGGAACAGAATCACTAACAAGCATGTGTCAATGCCGCATGTTTGCTTGCTGGTATTGGCATTGGTACTGCATGAGTTAGAGAGATGCATAATAGGAATGGCAGTGAAGTATTAAACTAATCCCAACCTCAACCCTCACCCTGCAGAGACTGACAGGTACTGGGGTGTGCTTTTGGGTCAATGGCCATAACGCTCACGCCTTTCCACCTCATCCTACCCTGCAGACACTGACAGTTGTCACGGTATGCCTTGGAGTCTTTGGCCCATATGCTCACCCCATTCCATAAGGAAATAAGCTGAGATGGGTGCAGTATTGGAGAATTGGGTGGATATTAGAGCCAAAGACCCCAAGGCACACTTCGATGCTTGTCAGTGGCTGCAGGGTTGGGGTGAAATGGTGTGAGCATTATGGCCGATGACCCCAAGCTACACCCCCAACACCTGCCAGTCTGTACATGGTGGGGCATTATGGTTGGAAACCCTAACACCCTGGGTGTTTCTTGGTATTTTCACTTCAAATTTTCAACATGGGCTTTTTGGGACCCCACCTCATGAACAGTAACACCATCATTTCATTACTCAATCATGAAAGGTGATTTCACACAGCAAATGCACCATTTGGCGCAACATCTGAGAAAAGACATTTTAAGCAGGATATGAAAAATGGCATCTATACTGTTCATGTGGAGGTGTGACAAAAAGTTAATGTTGAAAATCTGGAGTAAAAATATGAAAAAGTGGTGAAGTTATGAAGATGCGTAGAAATTGCG
The DNA here is from genome assembly GCA_016271365.2 of Neoceratodus forsteri. Lineage (NCBI taxonomy): Eukaryota > Metazoa > Chordata > Ceratodontiformes > Ceratodontidae > Neoceratodus > Neoceratodus forsteri. Next base: position 1,094,716,345 of record CM057458.1, read on the forward strand.
TAATGCAGTCATCGTTTTGGAATTTGTTCACCAAATTTAAAACATTGTCTTTTTGGGACCTCTTCCTCATGAACAGAAGCACTGTGATTTCATTAATTTGTTCCATAAGTTGATTTCACACAGCGACTGAGCCATTCTGTCTCACAAGTGTGAAAACACATTTCAGGCAGGATGAAAAAAAATAACAGCTGTACTGTTCATAAAGAGGTGTTAAATAATAGCAATGTGTGAAGTTACATGCGCACATATAAACTGCACAACACACGCTGTTAACGCAGTCACTTTTTGGAGTTTTACAGCAAACTTGCAACATTGGCTTTTTGGACCCCACCTCATGAACAGTGGCACTGTCATTTCATTATTCAGTCCCGAACAGTGATTCCATACAGTGCCCTCAAAATTAGATTTCGGGGCTGAGAAACAAAATAACAGTGTCCGTGGTCATGTGATGGGGTTCCAAAAACCCCATGTTGAAAATTTGGGGCCAAAACTCCAAAAATGGCTGAAATATCAACCCAAGTTGAAACCCCCCATTGATTGCCATTATAGGGCTTACCAAGATTTTCTTCAGATTGGGGTCAGGTTTTGAAGAGTGCAGACATGTTCTTGGTCCACAGAAGATCACAGCGCAGACCTCCAGAGGTACATATGGGTGACAGAGGAGTGGTGCGGGGAGCTGGAGTGCAAAGAGGGAGGATGTTGGTTGGGGGAGAGGGGCCAGCGGAAACAACAAGGGACAATTTTCTTTTTTTCCAGGTTTAAAAATATATATATGTCGTGGGACTGTTTTCTTTTTTACAGGTGAAAACAAAATGGATTTCAGCACCCTGGGGTGGGCTCCCAGTGTGCCAGACTTGTGGAGGGGTATCAATGCCAACACGGGGATTGGATACCCTAAGGTTGGCTGACAAAAGGGGGGGCATGTGGAGGTGCGTATGACACCGGGAGTGGATATTCCGGTGTTGGAAAAACATAAGGAGTACTTTGGCACACTGGGGTGGGCTCCTAGTGTGCCACAATAGTGGGGGGGCATGCCTACACAGAGATTGGGCACCCCTATGTTGGCTTTGGGGGGAGTGTGTGGTGGGCGGCAGGAGCCAATTATGTGCGGCAGGGCTCATTTATTTATTTCACCAGGAAAGACACACTGAGCAAACAAGTTGCTCACAGGTCCAGCCATGTGCATTACTGTCCACTGTAATGTGTGTGACTGGAATTTGTCTGGGTACGAGGGGGGGCAGAAGAGATCTGCTGCTGCAGTGATGAAACTCTCCATCACTGGAGCAGCAGATTTCTTTCAAGTCCAGCGCTCACTCTGAAACTGTCATCATTGGCAGCTTCCCTGTTGATTGGAGGCCAAGAGACAAGCTCCTGAAAGCACTGGCTGGATTGGCAAAACACTACCTCATCTCTGCAATACTCTCCTCTCCTCAAAATGTTTCTTGTGAAGCTGGCCCAGTGGCACTGAGGGTTGAGGTGCTGGGCACCACACCTCACACTACTCCAGCAACCCAGGTTTGGGAATGGACTCGGGTTACCAGGGGTCACCTGGGGAGGCAGAATTGAGCATCCCCATGGATGTTCTTCTCCTCTGGTGGGGTGGATTACAGGGCAGTGATGCCCACATGCTTTGCCACCAGTGGAAGCACGGACAGTGAGGCGTAATGGCTCCCTACAGGGGAGATGGGGTGGGGTGGGTGCTGCAGACACGTGACAGAGATGTTTATAAGCATGCTCCCTGTCTGAACTTAAGTCCTCTGCGTCGATGCCCTCAGGGAGATGGGACCAGGAGAAAAACCAAAGGCAAAACAATCTTCAGGTCTCGCACAGAATGATGCTGTGTCCATGGTAAGTTGGGGTCCAGCTGAAAAGACCTGAAGAAAGGATTTCTCAGGCCAGAGACCAGGAGACAGTAAAACAAATTTTTTTTTGTACGTTGCGTGCGCAAGCGAGCATTAAAATAAATCCTCCCTTGTTTAGCATATTTTAATTTATTTAAAAAGCAGGATAAAAGAGGTTTTTACAAATCAACCACTGAATCAAAGCTCATTTATCATGGTGTCCTGAGTTTATGTACTTTGAAATATTCAGTATCAACACAAATCAGAACAATCTGCATGTACTCAGAAATACTACAAGCAATGCACTTTTCAATATTTCACAAAGCAGAAGGGAGACAATGTAAACATGTGGTAATTCAGAAAGCTAAAGAATAAAACAATAATATCTAAACTGAAAGATGGATTATCTGCTAGACCCGGGTTGGACTCCAGATCTGAGGCATATGAAGTTCATTGGGTCTCTATCCATACAAATAAGTAAACTGTTGCACACTTTTGTTTTTATTTATTTTATTTATTTATTGAAGATAACTTGGTAACATACCTTTGAGTCAAAGACCCCTTTAAAAAGGTTTCACGTCATTATGTACAGAGACATCAGATACAATGGCAACAAATAAGACACAATAGTTACAAAGAAGTTTGCACATTAGCAAAAGTGGTTACAGAAAGTTGCAAGAACAGTTACAGAGTAAAGATGGTAATCAGTTAACATGGTACATACACTGCAGGACAGTGGCACCAGCCATGCCCTGGTCATTATTTAGCAGTCTAGGCTGGACTGGGGGTGTCCATTGTCCAGATATAAGCATGCTCTGGGGTGGCAGGACCAGGGTGAGGTCCAAATTCGAGGGGGGACATGGGTAGAGCATAAAGGCAAGGACAGTCGCAGGCTGAGCATTGAGAGATTAGGTCACTTAGTTGGGACTTGAACTGACCGAGTCTGGGTTCTAACAGGAGGAAGTTAGGAAGGGAGTTAAGCCAGCTAGGGGCCTGGTGCCTAAATGATCTTTGACCCTAGGATGTCTTGCAGAGGGGTACCCGGAAGAGGGTTGTTGTAGATTGCCGGGTGTGGCGGGAGGACAAGGGTGCCTGGAGTAGGGGGTAAGGGCAGGTGGGAGTATACCTGCAGTTATTTTTTTAGTAAAGAGGCATGTCTGATTTTTGAGCCTCCTGTTGAAGTTCAGCCAGTTGATGGAGGCATACAGGGAGCAGGTGTGTATGCGTCTGGCACAACCAGAGGCTAGTCTACAAGCCTTATTAAGAGCCAGCCTGATTTTGTTCGGGTGTGTGTTGTCAGCTGCCCCATAGATTATGATACCTTAATCTATGAGTGACAGTACTGAAGCTGAGACAGTTAGGTGGAGGCCATCAGGTGGGAGGCAGTGCTTGTACTGGTGCAGTAAACCAATACGCACATTAACGGTGGTGCTCAGTTTTCAGATGTGGTCATGGTAGGTGAACCCTAAGTCTAGGGTGATACCCAGGTACTTGAAAGAGGTAACCTGCTCAAAGGGGTCATTGAGGGAGTTCAATATGCACAGGGGTAGCCCACTACTCCTGCTTTGGGAGTGGGAAAACACCATAGACTTCATTTTTTGGTAGTTTAGAACTAGCCTATGCCGAACAAACCAGGATTCTGCTTCTGTAAAAGATTTTTGGAGTGCATCACCGAGAGTGGTGGGATCAGTGTGAGAGCTGTAGAGGATGGCATCATCTGCATACAGGAGTAGTTTCCCAGAGCAATCCTTGGGTAGGGAGTTGAGGAACAGGCAGAAAAGCAGGGGACCAAGAATAGAGCTCTGAGGGACTCCCGACCTGACTTGGAGGGGGGGGGGACTGGATTTGGGCAAGTCTGACTGTCTGAGTTCTCTCTGACAGATAGCTGGCAAACCAGCCAGTGGTCTCAGAGGACAGACCAATTTGTGTGAGTGAATCCAGTAGTAGTGTGTGGTGCACCATATCGAACACCTTGGAAAGGTCTATAAAAATGGCACCAGCAATGTGGCCTGTGTCCAGAGATGTGTGGAGTGCATTAGTGAACTCCAGGAGAGCTGTGGTAGTACTGTGGTTGTGCCAGAAGCCATGCTGCTCAGGACACAGAAGACTGTATTTGGAGAGGTAGTCCATAAGCTGGGTGGCAACAATTTTCTCCAAATCTTTGTGGGGGGGCAGAATTGAGATGGGGCAGTAATTGCCAGGCTGGGTGTGGTCATCGCTCTTAAGGATGGGTGTAATAAGAGCTGATTTCCATTTAGAGGGGAACTGGCCCAGCAATAGGGAGCAGTTCAGGAGCATGGTGAGTGGGAGAAGAACTTTATCAAAGGTGAGCCTAAGCAGCTAAGATCTAGTGTGTCACTGCTGAATCATGACTTGCTGAGGGCCTTGAGGAGAAGGGGGCAGCTTCATGCTGCGATATTGTTTTAAAGTGGAACAGGGGGGGTGGGGGAGGTGGGGGTGGGGAAGAAGAAATGGGGGAGAACACTACTAAGGTCAGAGGAAAAGGTATTAAATGTATTTGCAATCAGGGCAGGGTCTGTGGTGATAGATCCATTTGCCCAGAGTTGGGAGGGAGGTGCAGAGGAGGCTTTACCACTGAGCTCTTTGAGAGAGTCCCAGAACTTGCACCCTGAGCCCCATGTGGCAATGAACGATGCTCAGTAGTACTCAGCTTTGGCCTTCCGAATATTCCAAGTACATTTATTATGCACCTCTTGGTAGCGCTGTCTATCAGAGGGTTTACCAGTTTCCAGTGCAATATGCCATAGATTGTCATGATCATGCATTTGGTCTAATAGGGCTTGTGACATCCAAGGTGTGTCAACCACTTTGACGACCTGTTTGCTTAGGGGTGCATACCGGTCACAGGTGTCAATGAAGTGGTCAAGAACAGTGTCAATGTCCAAAGTGGTTGTAATGGGGGACCAGTCACTGGTTGAGAGGCATTGTCTAAGGGCCCAAAGTTTGCCAGGTTTGAGACGGCGTTGGAGGATAGTTTTGGGGGAGGGCTTTCTTGCAATATACTTGCAATATACAACCAGTGACAAAGCACCAGGGAATGATCACTCAGGGCATCAGGTAAAACCCTGACCTGGGTAGCTTTATGGGGTGCATTGGTGAGCACCAGATCAAGGAGAGTGGCAGTGCCAGACCTCTGGTTCAGTCTAGTGGTGGTTGTCACAAGTTGGGACAGGTTTTGAGAGGCTGCCACATCCCTAAAGGGTGCCATTGTGTCAGCTAGCCAATTTATATTAAAGTCCCCAAGGGCAACGATTTCTTTCTCATCAGGGAGAGACAGTAGGTAGGTGAGGACAGAGTGGAAAGCACTCTTCTGATTCCAGTGAGGAATGTATATAGAAGAGAGGACAAGGGGGTCTCTTTTGGGTACACTAATGATTTTCAGAGTGAGGGCCTGGGCCCCATGTCCAAGGGATGGGGGTGAGAGAGAAAGACATTGTAGTCCTGGATGTATAGCGCACATCCACCACCTTTTTTACAGGTATGGTAGGCACAGTATAGAGTAAACCTGGGGAGTGAGACCACGGAGTCTGGGGTACGATCATTGAGCCAAGTTTCTACTACTCAGATGATATCAGGGTGATTCAGGGCAACCCAAACCTGAAAAGAGTCAAATTTGTTAAGGAGGCTGCATATATTAAGGGAGGTGATTTTAATATCCTTAGGAGTAGTAGCCTGGGGAGGGGGTTGGGTGGGGCCAGGGTTGGGGTGGATGTCTCCTGAGATGAGGAGAAGGAGCAGGAGGATATGCATAGATGCTAGTTTTAGTCACTTCTGCATCAGTTTAGGTGCAATCAGGGAGGGGAGAAGCATCTCAAGGATGTGGGATGGGTAGCTGCTGTACAGCAGAAGAGGCAAGGCAAAGTAGTGTCCATTGCCTTAACGTGGCAACATCAGTGGGGTGGGATCTGGGTACAGCCCATCGGTGGAGTGAAAGTGGTGGCCCCATGGTAGATGTGGGGGGGGGGTTTAGGTGAGAGGCCTAATGAGAGGCGATTTCAACTTATCATGTTGGTGGACATGTGGCGAGTGACCTAGCAGAATGAGGGAGGCTAGGGTTAGCAGTGCAAGCCAGGAGGCTGAGGCGGCACCAGTAGGTGGAGTCATTATGAGTACCTGGTAGGTGGGGGGGCCAACATGATTAAGAGTTTTAAAAGGGTGTAGCAGGTAGCTAGAGGTAAAACTGAGCCAGCAGAGGTGTGCCAGCTATAAATTTAGCTGAAGCACAGGGCAATTTTGGCAAAAGCCTGGGTAGAGTCACTGTAAGATTGCTTTACTGCTTTGGGTGGGGCAATGACACTAGTTCTAATTTAGTAATATGGGTGAAAATTCAGCTAAGGCAAAGGTGGAAGCTACTGGGATGGTTTGGCTGTGACTGGGTATGTCACCGTAGGCAGTGGAAGTGTAAGAATTGAAAGGATATATAGTTGAATTAGGGTGAGGTTCCTAACAATAGGGCAGGTTACAGCAGTAATTGAGAGGAGTTAACTGGAGTGGCTGGAGAAAAAGTTGAGAGCAAATGTGCGACCCTGTGGGTGAGACTGCTTTAAAAAGGGGCAGTAAGAAAGTGAGTCAAGTCAGGTATTGAAGACAGGGAGGCCAATAGCCATAAGAATGTGCAGCAGTGGAGCGACCAATCAGCTGCTAGGCTGAGGAAAGGGGCAGAACAAGGGTCTATTTAGTACTGTGAAGAGGTGGGTGAGGGGGGTGGGTGAAAAAATTCAGTCCAGAACACAGCACAGAAAGAGATTTCCCTGAGATCAGGAAGTGCCAGGCATTAGAAAATCAGCCAAGGAGCAGAAACTGCCAATCAGTGCCTGGCTCCTCCACTGGGCATCCAGCCAAAACAGCAGCATTCAAAACCATGAGTTTCGGAGGTCAAGTGCATACCAAAATCTGTCCAGGGGTCAGTCGGGCAGTCTGTTAGCTGTGGCCGGCTCAGAGAGTGCCAGGGCTGCAGGAGCATCTTGGAAAGCCTGCAGATAGGCTGTCTGTGGAACAAGAAGGGAAAAGACAGAGGATTAAATACAGCTAGAGTACAATAACAAGCTCAGTGGGGGGCAGGCAATGGCAAAGGACAAAGTATGAGGTAAAGAGGTGGCAAATGCAGGGCAATTATTTAGAGATAGAAGAGGAGTTAAGGGGTGGGTTCTGTGCTTTGGCACCGGGACATCTGAGGAGGACAGCAGCAGAAGGAGGGATTGTAAGGGAAGGGTTTGTAGGTAAGGCAGAGAAGAAATTAAGCTGTTTAGAGACAGACAGCATTACAAGTGGGGCGGAGAAATTAATAATTAGCAGAGTGACCAGTGTGGAGAAGGGGACAGGGTTTGGCAGTAGAGGCAGAAATGGAAAACTGCAGCAATCTTGCTCAGTAGCTAGGTATAAGCAGTCAAACATCAGCTATTATACAATACAGTTTGTCCAGCTCTAGTCGCACAGCAGCAAGTAACACCAAGCGGCTAGACTAGAGGCTTGGAATAGACTAGCTAAACTGGCAGGTAAAGTAAGACCAATTAATGCATAACATAAGTAATTACATTTACAAAAATTCAGTCCAGAACACAGCACAGAAATAGATTTCCTTGAGATCAGGAAGCGCCAGGCATTGGAAAATCAGCCAAGGAGCAGAAACTGCCAATCAGTGCCTGGCTCCTCCACTAGGCATCCAGTCAAAACAGCAGCATTCAAAACCATGAGTTTTGGAGGTCCAGTGCATACCTGAATCTATCCAGGGGTCAGTCGGCTGGTCTGTTAGCTGCAGCCAGCTCAGAGAGTGCCAGGGCCAGAGGAGGAGCAGCTTGGGAAGCTCACAGATAGGCTGTCTGAATATGTCCGGGGGTCAGTCGGGCAGTCTGTTAGCTGCAGCTGGCTCAGAGAGTGCCAGGGCCACAGGAGCAACTTGGGAAGCCCACAGATAGGCTGTCTGAATCTGTCCGGCGATCAGTCAGGTGGTCTGTTAGCTGCGGCTGGCTCGGAGAGTACCAGGGCCACAGGAGCAACTTGGGAAGCCCACAGATAGGTTGTCTGTGGAACAAGGAGGGAAAGACAGAGAATTAAATTGTAAGAGCACCATTGTAATATTTCATGGCCTGCTGTTCATTGGAGGTTATTGAACATAATGGAGTAATTTGTTTTCTGAGTTAAAGTCTAAAAACGATTCCCCATTTGTCCTCTCCCCTTTCAGTGAACTGGATAAAAAAAAATCTCTGGCTAACTCCAAAAAAAAAAATTGTTTCTTAGATAAGAAAATCAGAAAGCATGCAGCATTCTGGTACAATATAAAACAGGCAGTAAATGCACATAAATGGCTGATCCTTGGGGATTTCAATGTTTGGGTCGATGATGAACTCTTGCAGTTTGGACAGGACTTGCTCTAGTTAATAAGCTCAGTGGGCCTCACACAGTTTGTTTCCTCCTTGACCCACATTGGTGGTCATTCATTAGATCTGGTGTTTCTCCTGGGGATGGAGATATCCGACTTGGCGGTGGAACCAGTCAGGTGGTCGGACCATCATACCATCAGCTTCAGTTTTGAGGCCTCCCCCAAGAGGCCCGCCTCTATGGAGATGGTCCAGTACAGCACCTTGAGGGATGTATCCCCAGATGGTCTGATGGTGGTGCTGGACCTATCGGGCATGCCGAGGGAACGCATGGATCCAGGGGATCTGGTACTTGTCTATAATAAGTCAGTGACAGAGGCCCTGGATTCCATTGCTCCTGTTCGTGTTCATCCACTCTCCCTTCGCCCTAGGTCTCCATGGTTTGAAGAGGACTTGAGGGAGTTGAGGAGAGTTGGACGAAGGCTAGAGAGGCGATGGCGAAGGTCCAGCCTGGTGTGTGACAGGCTTAGTTTGATGGACCATTATTTGGTCTATCAATCAACAATTTCCCATAAGAAGGCAGAATTCCTGTCCAGGGAAATTGCTGCCATGCAGAATTGACCTGCTCAGCTTTTACGGACTGTGGACAGACTGTGCAATCCACTCTGTCTTCAGCCCACTAGAGCAGTGTGAGGAGTTTGCTCGATTCTTCACGGATAAAGTTGCCACGATCAGGTCCGATATCCGCCTGACCCTTTTTCTAGGGAGTAGCAGTGGTTGGCAGGAGATGTTGGACTCCCGGTTTTAGTGGTGCAACTTTGGCCAAACCTACAATCAATGATATTGTGATGGTTATCCAGACTTTACATCCTATCAACTGTAGTTTGGATCCAGGCCCCATGCACTTGCTTATTGCCTGCGTTGATGTTATCGGCCCGGTCCTTGCTGAGATAGTCTGGTTATCCTTGGAGAGGGGAATTTTTCCAACTTCCCTTAAGGAGGCTGTAGTTCAGCCTCTTCTTAAAAAGCCCTCCTTGGATCCCGACTGTCTAGCAGACTTTTGGGTAAGGTTATTGAGAAGGTGGTGGCTTTACAGCTGGAAGACCATTTGATCAGCCACAATATCTATGATTCTCTCCAGTCTGGTTTCAGGAAGAGACATAGTACTGAGACGGCTTTTGTTCTAGTACTAAATGACCTCCTGATAGTGAGAGATCAAAGGGCCTGTTCCATTTTGGTCCTTCTGGATCTCTCTGCTGCATTTGATACTGTGGACCACGGTGTGCTGTTGGATCACCTGCGGTTTATCTGCAGAATTTCGGGGGTAGTCCTCAGATGGTTTCAATCTTACCTTATGGGTAGGACTTAGAGAGTGTTGTCATGGGTTTCTACCTCAGCTCCATTGTCCCTGCCCTGTGGGGTCCCGCAGAGATCCATTTTAGCGCCCATGTTGTTTGCAGTGTATATGCTGCCATTGGGAGCTATTATTAGATGTTATGGCTTGAGTTTTCACTGCCATGCAGATGATACTCAGCTATACATGTCTTTTGTCCCCGAACAAGATGATGCTGTCTCGGTGCTCAACAGCTGTCTGTCTGAAATTCAGGCCTGGATGACTGTGAGATGGCTAAGGTTGAACCCTGAAAAAACCAACGTGTTGGTTGTGAACTCAGGTCGGTGTGAGGCGGGTTTGTTGGCAGGTTCACCTTTGGGTTTATGGCTTGGAGGTGTCCAGCTAGCTACCTCTGACTGGGTGCGGAACCTGGGCATTATGTATGATGACTGCTTGACCCTGAAGTCACAGGTGTCAGCAGTTGTTAAAACTTCTTTTTACCATCTGAGAAATATCGCCCTGGTGAAACATCTGGTTCCTCCTGATGATCTTCCAATGCTGGTTCATGCCTTCATTTCCTCCCGCCTTGACTACTGCAATACCCTTTACCTAGGGCTGTCAGGGGTTAATACCCACCACTTGCAGCTGGTACAGAATGTGGCAGCCAGGTTCCTGACTGGTGCATCAAGAACCAGTCATAGAACGCCTGTGCTCCTTGGTTTGCACTGGCTGCCGATACAGTGGCGGATCACCTTTAAGGTTGTTTTGTTAACCTATAAGGCCCTACATGAACAGGGACTGAGTTACCTGAAAGATCTTATTTGTCCCTACCATCCTCTCTGTCCTCTCTGATCCTCCTATGAGGGATTGCTAGAGGTTCCCAGGGTACTTTTGCAAACATCTGGAGCAAGGGCATTTAGCTTTGCTGCTCCGTCCCTGTGGCACTCTCTACCTCATCAGGTCTGAGATTGCCTAACCATCCAGAGTTTTAAAACTGCTTTAAAAACATATCTTTTTAGCCTGGCTTTTGCTGATTGAGGTTCTGTTTTTGCTTTGTTATGTTGTTATTATATTGTCATCTGTTGAATTATATGTTTTTTGTAATAATTTATTTTATTTTATGTATTTATTGTACAGGCGCCTTGGTTTCAGAAAGGCACCTTTTTTATAAATAAAACTGATTTGATTTGATTTGAATGTGCATCAGAATATTTAGCAAAAACAGATGTTTAGGAGCAATCAGGAATAAGTATACAGCATTGTATGTTAGAGTACAGTATTCACTCAAGATGGTGTTACAAAGTCTATGGGCTCCACCAGCTGTCCCTGTACCAGCGACCCTCACGAGTCATGGTGGAGGGGGCTGATGGCACCACAGCTGGCTGCCTGTATCCATGGGCAACTAATCAGTCACCTCATGTCACAAAAGCATGCTGGTGACATGGCCTCCAAAGTTCTAGAAAAAGAACAGAACATGTTTTACATTCGTACCCCTGCTGCAGGCATCTTTATTATACTGTGCATGTACAGTGCTCTAATGTCACAGCCATGATAGTATAATGTAATAAATGTCACTGAAAGATCTCTACTAATGTGTGACACATTAATGATGCCTCAGAACCTCCCATCTGTGTCCTTCTAATTACCTTCCCTATCCAACTAGGAAGTTGGAAGGGGTATCTCAAGCACAGTGCTCAATATCTCGAGTGTGGCAAGTGACATTTCTCCATGTGCCCCATTTTAAGTTTGCACATTTCAATTGCATTGCGATATGTCTGACATCACAGCCCACTCATACTGCCAGTATTTCTTGCTATCCATTTTTATAAATGTTTGTGCATTTGAGTATGTATGTGCAAGGTTGAACAGTGTTTTTTTTTTTTTTATAATCTGTTTCTTTCCCCCATCCTGGGCAGCCAAAATCCTTTCCCCACAGCTTGCTGTCTGTGGCAGTGTGGTGGGGAGTCCCCCAACTTAACCCCCCTAAGACCAGATCCAGTTTGGAGAGGTGACCACAGTCAGGGGTGGGGCCTGGAAGGATGGCAGTCATCCAATGTGCCTGGGACATTTTTTCCAATGTTCCTCCCGGAGGGGAGTGTGCAGTGCCCACAATGGTTCAGCCACGTGCACTTCCGCACACACCACACTGGTGGACTGCTCCGCCTCCTCTCACATGGTATGGAATTTGGCGTGACAACAGTCAGCCTCCACTAGGTGTCAGGCAAGAACCAGTCTCCATTTCCCACCATCCCTGGGAGAGGACGGCTGTCCTCTGGATGATCGATCCTCTCCCTACCGGGCCGATCCCGGTGACCCACTTGCACCATGAACATGGGTCACCGGCATTGCAGGAGGTAAGGCATGATGCCTAAGCCCTAGATGCCACTGGGCCCGCTAATGTTGTACAGTGTTTTAAAGTATGGTGAAATTTTAATTAGATTGTACAGTATGGCCCCGCTATTCAGAGCAGTTGTGCATGGTGCAACTGAGTTGCGCCAGTGCAAGTACGGAGATGTGCCAAGGAGCAATATTCAATGGGAGCCAAGGTGCAGCGCAAAACCCATTGCGCCAATAAGTAACTATAACATATGCTGCACAAGTGCAGAGGGCAGTCCCATGAATATGCAACACAACGTATATTCAACCGTGAAGCCATGGTACTAGTGTGGAGCAACTCGAAGATGCACCAACCAGACTTGTTCCTATAAAAACAGGGTGTAAACACACAGACAGCAGTTCTCCAAGAGTGAGAGAGAGTGAGAGTGAGAGATAGTGAGAGAGACAGACAGACAGACACAAGAACAGACACAGAGGGAGAGAGACAGAGAGGTGGTGTGGGAGAAGGAGAGAGGGGCAGAGAGAGAGAGAGAGAGAGAGACACACACACACACACACACAGAAAAACAGTGTACCAGTGTGGTGCACAGACAGCAGTGAACCACCCAGGGGGACACTGTGCTGAAGGAGTGATGAAGAGTGTGACGTTCCTGATGGAGGCGGTAATGAGGGATGTGAGGAGGCATGAGGAACAGTTACATGGCCGATGAAGGACACGTCGGAGGTATGCCCGACACGGGTGATACCATGCCCGCATCACCTTTGAGAACTATAGTGACACTGAGATTGTGGCCTGGTACTGCCTGAAAAAAGGACCATTTGAGGCAGCTCTGCAAGTTGTGCAGTGAGGAGATGCAGGCACCCACCAGACAGAGCCACACCATATCCGTGCAGACCAAGGTGACCGCCGTCATGTGCCTGCTCACCGTAGGCACCTTCCAATAACCAACAGGGGAAACCACGGGCATCACCCAGTCGGCCACATCCCGCCTCCTCACACAATTCCTCAATGCACTGCTGCCACGTGCTTTGGAATTCATATGTTTCCCCAGCACACAGGCAGAGCTTACAGTAAACATGCAGGACTTCCACAGGGTGGTACACATGCCCAGCATGATTGGGGCCATTGACTGCACCCACGTGGGCATCCACATGCCACCTGGCCCTGAGGGAATTGCATACATCAACAGGTAGGGGAGCCCAAGCATCAACTGCCAGGTGCTGTGCGATGCTATGGGGCACATCATCAATGTCTGTGCCACACACCCTGGGAGAGCACATGACACATTCATCTGGCACAGCTCTGTGCTGTGCCACAGGTTTGAGCATTGGGACATCCTCATGGGCCACCTAGTGAGTGAGTATGGCACGGGCAAGGGGCGATGGGCATAGCAGACCTGTGGATGGGAGTGGGCAAGGTGTGCATGGTGACGTGGGTGCCAGGGACAGGCAAAGGGCACAGTACAGAGCAGTATAGGGCTAACCATGTCATTCTCCACACAGGTGACAGCATGTACCTGCTGAGGCCCCGGCTGTTCACCCCCTATTGGTGACCATCGTCCCCGGCAGAGGAACGGTACAACGAGGCACACGCTAGCATGCACAACATCATTGAGTCCGTCTTTGGCATGCTGAAGGCATGATTCCATTGCATAGACAGGTCAGACAGTGCTTTACAGCACAGCTCCTCAAAAGCCCATGGCCTATTCCTGGTCTGCTGCATGCTGCACAACATGGCCACTGACCATGGGATAGCTGTCAAGGCAGATGAGGGCAACAGTAGTGGGGACGACGGAGACAATGGTCTGGAGGGTGGTAGACAACCACCCCCGGGTGGCAAGAACCCCTACTCCAGCAGCAGGCATGACGCCATCGTGACACTGTCACACAGGAACACTTTGACAATCACAGGTAGGTGGTGCGGTACACATGCATGGGCCACACAGAAAAGTACAGCACACATGCAGAGACTGGCATGGCAAGGGGCATTCACACGCAGAGGTGCATTGCAAGGGTAGGGGAGGCAGTGGCACACAACTACACACAACAACACACACACACACACACTCGCACGCACGCACCCACATAGGTGGTGGAACGTGGCATGGATCAGACTTATGGCACCGGTGCACAGGTGCAACCAGTGCTAGAGTGCCCTCATCACACCCACACCACAGGGTCCATCAGCTGGGCATGCACACACAGAGGCAGCATGCGGAATGACACACATGCATGCCACCACAGGTATGGCACACACACACCGCCCATATGCGCACAGGGCATCAGAAGCAGACCACGGTCAGGGCAGCAGACAGCTCAGGGCAGCCATGTGGTACCATGGCCACCATGGCCATGTGGCAGCCATGCTGGAGCTGATCAGCAGCCGCAGCCTGCACGTCAGCCATGGGGGGGTGTCCAACAGCCCCTCAGGGCTTGAATTGAGGGACCACGACAGTGTCCTCGCGGGGTATGTAGATGTCTGAACAGCCTAGCCCTGGGCATGCCTCAGATGCCTACATCCAAGCCCAGTATCCTCTGTGTTGGGGTCACCTGACGCCGGGTTGGTGGGGTGGACAGCACACTGCAGAGGGTCTCCTGTGCATGGCCACACCCTGTGGCAGCCAGCAATGCAATGCCATCCACAATCACACCTGGAATGTGATCAAAGGCCACAGTCGTGGCCTCCTACATGCGTTGCATCCCTTCCAGGATCTGCACAATGCCCCTGTTCTGCTGCTTGTCTGACTGGCACACCTCCACCCACAGTGCACACACCTCAGTGACAAGCAGCACCTGTTGCTGAATGGATGCCAGCAGCACCAGGGTATGCTCTGCCAGATGGTCTGCATCCTGGGCCTTCTGGGTGGGTCACTGATCAACAGTGGTTGACCTGCCACGCTGTATAGACCTCTCTCTAGTGGATGCTGCACAGTGGGGTCTGCAGGGGGAATGGGTAAGGCAGGCACACTGGCTGTGGACCCTGTGTCCAGCTGCCCAGTGGCACCCATGGCCTGCTGCTGTTGCCCATCCGGCAGCTGTATGCTGCCCTGCACCTGCACGGCCACACCACCACCAATGCAGGGCAGAGTAGTGACAATGCACACCTCTGCACCCGCAGTGCAAGAAGGTAGCGGTGCCACTGCTGGCATGGCACTGGGCCCTGACTCTGCCTGTGATGCTGGCAGATGTGACTCACCCACAACGTCGCCCATGCTGTCCAGGATCAGTGTGATGTCGTCAACTGAGCTGGACCCCACCTCAATCTGTGTCTCTGCACACAGGACACCAAGGCTGGCATCCTGCAGGAACACATCCAGGTCCTCATCTGACCCTAGGCCAAGGACACCCACAGGCATCGTGGTGCCCATCGGTGGCCTGTAGGCCCCTGGATGCCGGTGGACTTTGACAATTCATCCTCCGGGGCCATGCCAGCATCCATGGGTGCCACGGCCACTGTGGGTGCCCCATCCTTTGCACGGAGGCATGCTGGTGCTGCAAGAGAAGGATGGAGTCTCAGTGATGCATTGCCCACATGTACCCCCGTACACTGCTGCCACATGTGTCCAGTGGTGCGGCATGTGCATGGGTGTGCACAAGTGCACATGACATGCAGGACAGCAGCATGCACAACAGCACGCCCATGTATGCACCCTCTGGGCCACCACCTGTGCATGGCTGACATGCATACCATGCAGTGATGGGCTGCCACCTGTCTGGAAGCTCTCTCCAGGCACACCCTCCACTGAGGTGCGTTGGATGGTGGCTGCCCTAACACCTCTGTTGGCGTCAGTGTGGGTGTATCTGCTGGCCCTCCACCAGTAGCATTGTGGGATGTTCTGATGGCCACCACCTTCTCTTTAATGAGATGCCTGTCAGTTCCAACCTTCTTGTGGCACTCCTGCACTGACCACTGGTGGCTGTCATGCTGGTTGACATAGGTCGCCACCTCCTGTCATCCACTGGCCCTGTCCTGTGTTGTGCCCATGACACCACTCAACAGGGCCTCCCTGTTGAGGTAGTCCTCGAAGAGGGCATCTGACTCTCCCTTAGTGAAGTTGAACCTGCGCTTCAGTGCAGGTCTACGCTCCTTGCCATCCTCCTGTCTAGACATGTTACCTCCTGTGAATATTGACAGCACAGTGTCAGTGGCAGCATCTCCCTGGTCTGTCCCACCTTGTAGTGTTCTTTGCTCCCAGTCTGCTGCTGCAGCATCCCCCACTTACCTGTCAAGATTGCAATACCAGTCCATGGCCTATGCAGTTCAGTGCCGCTTATGAGGCGCAACGCATGCCAATGAGGATGTACGCAATGGTAATGATATGCTAATGTACCCTACTGCACCGCGCTTTGGCTGATGAGCTAATCTGCATGTGGCATCTAAATATCGCAGCCATACATGGAGTGCAATGGTGTTGCACCGGAGCAGGCCGGGCACAATACCGTGCATGCGTGGTGCATAAGCCTGCGGTGTGCATGTGAGCTACACTTTCATGGTTCCAATGGCGCACCATGTACAGACTGCACAATGTAACAGCATTGTACATGTGGTGCATAGGCGACTATGCACATGATCACGCATGCTGTCACAGGCTGTATCACGCACTTGGTCAACACGTGCACTGGTCGATGACCTCTTACCCCTGATACACCTACGTGACTCCGTGATCTCGCTGGGCTATGCACAGTGCGCATGACCATCAATGCAAGATGGTTGAGCACCATACATTCTCCTACGCATCGTGCAACCTGTACCTGTGGCAGCCACGTGTGTCTGTTCCCACCATTTTCACTGCCACACCATATGGAAACTGTGGCACAGGGTAGAGGACACTGTTCCAGTAATTTGGAATGATTTGGAGGTAATCAACCTCATGGCCTGTGTGCAACCATACAGTGACCAGCTGTTAGGCCAGGTGCCCCTTCAGCAGGCTAGGGGCAGGGTGTGGCACACCATACTGTCCACCTGGAGAGGGGGAGAGGGGTTCCCTGGATGGCAGATAAGTGCAGGCACTATTATGGTGACCTGCGAAGGAAGGACCCAGGATGGCTCCAGACGCTCCAGACACATGTCAGGCATGGTGCAGTGCCACAACCAGGTAGCTGTACACATGTTGCATGTCTGCCGTGGCACTGTACTGTGGTGGTGGCATCGCTGCCTGGCATGCCCTGCAATGGGGTGCAGTGCTGGCGTGCACATCACTGACTGTCATGGCCAGCTGCTGCTTGCATTGCAATGCAGCTGTGCTGGCCTTCGGGACATGATGGGCAGGGGCATGCCCTGTGCAAAGAGGGCTGTGTGGTGGGGGGGCTGCTGGTGTGGTCGGGTACTGATGTGCACCTGTCTTCTTTCCATTCCCAGGTCCAGAGGACCTCAGACTGGCCAGGGCAGAGGCCAAGCGAAACCGGGCAGTACACACTGATGGGAGCTAACACATGCAAGCTGCACCACTGGGGGTAGGTAAGCACGGTCATGGTCATTATCACTGTACATGGGGAGAGATAGTGGGGAGTGGGTGTCGGTATGGCCACCTGTGCCATATGTGATGACAGCTGTGTGTGTCGCACTGTGCATCGTGCATGCCTCTGTGGTTCGTCCGTTGGACTGCTGGCTATTGGTGGGATGGGCATGTGCCCAGCTGCCACCATTGTTGCTGTGATGCTGAAAGTGCAGTGCGCCATGTGACTGTCACTGTGTGGTCATGGTCATATGGACATTGTGCGGTGGGGATCACCTCTTTGCAATGCTGTGGTGTGCTGTGTTGCTGGCTGGTGTTGGCCCACCCCCCCTGCAGGTGTCCGTTCTGGGCCCTCCAGAGGTGTGTGGTCCTGCTAACCATTGTGCACTGTGGGAGGGCATGGTTCCTTGGGCCATTGCATTGATCACCTATCCTGTCACTTGCCAAAGATGTCTGTCAAGGATGATGCAGCAGAAGCTCCTGGTCATGTCCAGTATTCTGGAAGTGGTGGTCACCATTCGGCAGATGTTGGTTGCAGACAGAAGAGAGAGGTGGCATGCTGGGGTGGCTGGACAGTGCTGCCATTGATGTTGTAGTACATGGCCCCTGGTTTCCCTGTTGCACCTTCCCCTACAGTCTCCCCTCCCACTGTACAGTCCCTGTTCCCTCCCCTACCGTCACTGTACCTACCCTTTCCCTGCCCCTGTTATCTGTTGTTCACACTTACCATTTTATAAAGTGTTTCTCACATACTTGCCAGTGTCCGTGTCTGCTTTACAGGTGGCATGTGGAGCCATGCTGCAGTGGCCCAGTGTCTATCTGTGGTGTGTGCATTGGGGGGGAGCGCATGTTGTGCTTCCATGGTTACCTGCTATGTACTGTGGTGTGTCTCACAGTGGTGGTGTCCATCCCCTGGTTTGGTGGCTGTGCCTTGGGGAGTCCACGGGGTGGCAGTCCAGGGTGTGTGGCAGGTGTGTGGCAGGTGTGTGCATGGCGGTGGCATATGGCCATGGTCATTGTTCCGGTCCTATCCGCACACTGTGTTGGGGTCCTCTGCTTGGTGTTGGGCAGCTGGACCATGTGGTCTGCCATGCTGCCAGTGTCCTGGCTCATTCAGTGCCTGGTGTGTGGGCTCCCTGTGTGCATGTGTTGTGTGTGTGTGTGCTTGGCTGCATGGTCTTAGATGTGGCCTGCTGTGGTCACATGGTGGGGGGTATGGCCAGCAGCCTGCCTGTGGGGGGCACCCTTGGTGGCCTTCCATTGGCTGTTGGCCCCTCCTGACACCTACTGTCCATGCCACCATTGTGTTCTGGGGTCCGGTACCTGGGTACCTATGTCTTCCCTGCTGTGACCTGCTGGTGGGGGCCTCCTGTGGCCACTGTCACTGTGCTTCCATGGCTCTGTCCCTGGGTCTGTTCTCTGTGCCCTGCCCCCCTCTGTTGCTGTGCTGCTCTGCACTGCCATGGTCATGTCAGCGCATCTCTATTTGTGCCATGGTGCATCTCTGTTTGCGCCATGGTGCAGATCTACCATATTCAGCTGCATTGCACTGGTGCTGTTTGGCCTGTGAAACCTCTGAATATGGCACCCATTGTGCCATGGTGCATCGGATTTGTGCTGCGCCAGACTTGTGCCAGGCTTTGGAGCATTTCTGAATATCTGGCCCCAGTATGTTTTTAGAACTTTATATTTTGACGTATCTTACACCCACATTCCAAACTATAGCTTGTGAGTGTGACCCTAGCTTTCACTTATGACTTAGTTACCAAATACTGGCAGCTCTTTTGTTGCCTGTGCTGTCAGTTTTCCTGTTGATTTAAGGAGTTATCAGGCTTGCACTGTCAGCCTGATAATCACCAGTTGTGTCAGTGCCCAGTAATGATGTTTTTCTCACCCTGTCCTCCTACCTTTAAGAAGAACTGTAAAGTGAAGGAATTATAGTTTGTCTGTGCATATATTGTAATAACTGCATGTGACAAATAAAAATAGGTCAACATTTATTAATGTTACATCCTTCATTATTTGACACAGTTACATTATATCACAGCATCCTGGGTGATGCCTTCATTTGTTTATATTTATTTAATCAGTCCCTCATCTGTCTGCAGTCCCATTAGTCTGTTGCTCTCAACAAGATGGTATTTATTAAAGCAGCAATGCAACAAAAAATATTTTTCCAAAAAAGCTAGTTGCAGCTACAATTAAGAAAAACATTAGCATGCCTGTCAAGCATATATGTCTAGGTACCTCATATGCTGTGCAACGTGAGTTAGTCTTTATTTTTTCAATACTACCCCTTGGCAAGTCTACAATACTATTTCTGTGCAAAATGTGGTGGCTATCTTTATTTCTTGAGAAAAAAATCAACTAAAATCTTCATAAGATACTCAAATTTTGGTGGAATTAGAAAGGTGTACCGCCAAATAAAACTGGAAGATGCCTAGCACCTCGTATGATGTAAAAAAGGTAGGGTAAAAGTTTTGCCCAAATTCACTGCACTGCTGCTTTAACATTTTCCATGTTCTGCCATCCAGAATAATCCTCCGTTTTCCTTGTTTAGCCTACTCCCATCCATGACAGCACCACCAGTCTCTCTTTTCCTTGCTGAGCCTTGCTTCCAACCCAGACATCCATCCTCCAACATGACTGGCCTCCCTCACCTCTGTTTTCTTCTGTGTGGTAACAAGTCTCTTTTCTCTGGCATCTGTTGGTCAGTAGGATGACTTCAACTTGTGAGAAAACAGACTTCATCTCTTGACATTTTTTTCACCTTAAGCTTAGGACTCTGTCATTTTTTCAAAATCAAAACAGAAGGTTAAAGTGTGTCTGCTGTGCTTAACATACTTTTCACTCTATGGCAGCTAAAATTCACCAGTTTTAACATTCATAAATGTATTTTTATTTATTTAGGGATTTGGATCATACCTTTGAGCTCAGAGCTCTTTTAGAAAGGTTCCACATCAAACAGTGACAATGACAAAAATGGCAAACAGTTTATATACAATACAAGAATTGAAGGTAGCTAGTATACAGTAAGATTACAATGCCATTCATAGTACCAATGGTCTTAGTACAGTGTCAAGAGCATTCAACTAGGTAAATGACAGTGATTGTATGTAGCAAAGGACATAAAGAGGTGTGGCACCTAGTGTGAGAGTCTGAGGAGGAGTCAAGTTGAGGGGGAGGGGGACTGGGGTGGGGGGAGAGTGGGCAGCCAAAAGAAGTGGCTTTGTCTAGGAGGTTGGGAGGTAGGCTGGTTATAAGGTTGATCCAGTGGGGGAAAAGGCATGGGGGAGAGGAAGATGGAGGAATAGGGCAAGAGGGAAGGGGAGTAAAAGGAAGGGGAAGGAGAGTGTGGACGAGTGGGCATTATGGGTGTTAGAGTCCTAGTGGCAGTCACAACTGTCTTAGTTTTGAACTGCAAGATGCATTGGGAGTTTAGAACGTGCACTGGGATTTCATTGAGCCATTGGGAGGCCCTATAGCTGAAAGCATGCTGTCCCCGAACAGTTCGATGGAAAGGTGTTGATAGGACTCCCCTCATCATGCTGCTAGGATGCTAGAAATGCATGGGGGGAGGTTACCCATTAGCACCTTTTTTCCAAGGAGACATGTTTGGAATATAATCCTGTTCTTTAGTGGCAGTAAATTGGTCTGCTCGTATAAGGAGTAGGTGTGGGTATTTCGATCTGCTGCCATTGTGAGTCTACATGCCTTGTTGAGGGCAATGTGAATCCTTTTTAGTGCAGTGTCTTTTGCTGCGCCATAGACCACCAATCCATAGTCGATGGTAGAAAGGATGGAGATGGAGACTGGGAGAAAGAGGGCCTCTGGAGTGAGATACTTTTTTATGCCTATAGAGTACACCCAGCTTGGTGTTCACTACCTTTACCACTGTGCCAATGTGTTGGGTGAAGGTGAGGGAGTCATCAGTGTTGACCCCCATGTACTTGAAGGACTGAACTTGTTCAAGCGGCTCACTGACTTTATTGAAGATGGTGAGGGAAAGGAGCATCTTTTTGTACTGTGGGCTGGCTGTGAGCATCACCTTGGTCTTTTTGTAGTTTAATAGATGTTTATGGCTACAGAACAGTTTTCCAACTTGTAGAAGAATGCCTGCAGCTTGGAGCTTGCACCATTTCCTTTCCTTGCACCATTTGAATGGTGCATGGTTTGGCTTGCAGAAAACTCTGGGACTTTGGTGCCTGGATCCCTGTTCTTTTAAAATTTGGTGCAGGGTCCCTGGTGCACCTGAGTTTGCCGCATTTGACAGTTTTGAACATACTACGCCGATCTAAGGAGCACATTGAAAATTTAGCCCCCAGTTTGTTATCCAAGAGAAGAAGCATTTTTCTGTAGAGCTGGAGAGTGGACAGGTACCAGAGGACTGGAAAAAGGCCACTGTGGTACCGCTACACAATGGCGGAAGTAAGGAAGAGGCAGGGAACTACCACCCTGTCAGTTTCACCTCAATTGTGGGGAAAATTATGGAATCGTTACTAAAGGAAAGGATTGTGGCATACCTGGAAACCAGTGGGAGGCTAGACCCTAAGCAGCATTGCTTCACAATTGGTAGGTGATGCCAGACAAACATGATAGAAATTCTTTGACCGGTTGACAAAAGTAGTAGACCAAGGTGGGGCAGTGGATGTTGTATATCAAGACTTTAGTAAGGCCTTTGATTCCATCCTCCACAGCAGGCTTATTAACAAACTGGGAAATGCAGATGTAGGAGAGAAAATTGTGGAGGGAGTCACGTGATGCCCTTGTCTGATTAGTAGCTCTTCCTTTATGCTCCACTCTAGTCCCTTCTTTTTGTTAATACATATATAGACTTTTTGGTATTTTCTTTTATCTGACTGCAGAGGTTCATCTCATGATATCTCTGGACTCCTCTGGTCAAGTTTCAGTTTGATCCTTGCATCCATGTCCAAAATTGAAATGTGAGCAGCCCCCACCAAAGCACACTGCATCTCCATCTCAGACCCTGGATAAGCAGTCAAAATGAGTGAAGGCCCAGGATTAGGGCTCCAGAAGCTCTACTACCACTACCATGACATCCGTTCCCTTGACTGAGGAGTGTTTTCTTTTGGAGTTTGAGCCATTCAATGACGCAGTTCGGGAGCTTACAGAGCACCTGAAATCCCTAAGAGCTGACATCAAGAATTTGGGCAGGCAAGTGGGAGATGTTGAAGCTCAGGCCCACTCCCTTGAGTCTTGGTCAGCTAAAGCTGATTCGGACAATGCTCAAATGCAGGACAGGATTTCCAAGCTTGAGGTGAAGACTGAAGATCTGGAGGGAAGAAGTCGCCGCAATAGTTTGTTAAGTTTTGGGCTCCTCGAAGGTGAAGAGAGGTCCAATCCAACCCTATTTGCCCAGAAACTTCTTGAGCGTGTGGCTGGTCCCTCTTCAAATGGCCCTGTTTTTGCTGTGGAGTGAGCGCACTGCTCCCTATGCCCCAAACCACTGACTTGATCCCTTCCTCGTCCCTTCATGCTGAAGCTATTGAACTTCCTGGACAGTTTGTGCTTCAAAAAACTTGAGACATAAAGGATATCCTTTGGGTGGGCACCAAATGGCAGACTGAGCAGGATCTTCTGTCTGGGATTAGACAGAAGAGAGAAGAGAGCAGCTTTCCACCCCATTGTGGTTAAATTTCTTGTGGCTGAGATTCCATTCAGGATGCTCTACCCTGTGCATTTACAGATCTCTATTATCAGTGAGTGGCATTCATTTGAGGAGATGGGCATCGCTAACTAGGAACTTAAGGTCCTATTGCCAGATCTCTTCAAGGATTGGTGAGTCCCGGGATCGAGTCTCCTATCACTGGTTCATACACTGTGTCTACTCAGCTCATGTTGTTAACTTAACATTTGGACTTCACTGCTGTTTATGGGGTCAGTCTGGAGCTGCGACTTTGTCTGCTTGTCTGCCTGAACTGCTTAGTCTGCTGTCTCCCACATTATGCTGCCTGCAGCAGTTTGTGGAAAATGTTCTGCTGCTTTTTTTCACCCCCAGACTGTGCCTGTCCCAATTTACTGTTGCTGGTCTGTGTATTTAGTGTGGATTCGATTCTGCTGTAGCTGTACCCTTTAAGTCACCATTTTGTTGGGCCTGCCTTAGACTTGTGACACCTCCTTGTCAATGTTTCAGAGTTCTCTTCGGTCCCCACTTTTATCCAGTTTCCCCTCACTAACTGGTTCATGGTTTTAAATTGGAATTTCATGTTTCTGCTTGCTGCCATCCAGGACAGTTTGGATCAGCACTCTATCAGCTTGCCATTCCACTTTCAGACTGACAAATCAGATTTGGCAGCATGACTGCTGCTAAATGTGTCTAGATTCCTTCCACCACTACTTGATGCTGGCTCCACACATATTGGAACTTCTAATAGAGGATGCTCCTTTCCCTTCCTTCATGTCTTGGTTCTGTTCCTCACCTTTTAATTTTCCATGGATTATCCAGCAGACTTTTTCTTTGGTTCTCTGGTATTGGATAAGGGTGGACTCAACTGTCACGCATCCGCACGTGAGCAACGGATCCATTCCGTGGATGATGCATCGGACCTTCATGGGTGAGCAAGCTTCTCTGGGCTCTTGTGGGGGTGAACTCTCTCTCTTCTATTTTTTTTTCAGAGGAAGGGCTTCACCTTCACTTTGAGCCTGGGATTCATTAGCATCAGACATTGACTTTCTGAAAGTTTGGGGTCTATCTTAATCAGTATCTGTATCTATATATTAGTGCAGCTTATATGTCATACTAGTCCGTGGATGATACACTATAGATTGTTTCATCACTGGTGTTTATTGTTGACTTTTATATTCTTGAAGTGCTGTTCAGGGTGCTGGGGGATGGGTGGTTGATCGCCTCTTTCAGGTATTTAGGTAGAGTTTGAAGATCTGTTTGTTAATGCAGTTATATACTTTTTTTCTGAAATGTATCGATCACTTTGAAGGGTGGGGGAGGTGGGTTGATGAGTATTGCTATGGTAGGGTGAGTGTCATGCACCAGATAAATGGATGGTGCAGGGAGGTTCATTGTTGGGGCTATCTTTTCAGAGAGGGATTTGTTTGGAATTATTGGACTGTCTGTATAGTTTTGACTTTCCATGAATGGGGATGGCTGTTTTTGGGGGAGGCAATCTTTAATGAAGTAAAGGTATGGGTTCGAAGGGAGGGGTCTTGAGATCCTTCTCCGGGGGCTGAGCTGGTACACATGAATAAACTTTTCTACTTTTGCCACAGAGGATATGCTTCTGCTTTGATCACACTCCATGTTTTTAAAAATAATGGCCCACAATTTTAAATACTGCTCATGGAACGCTAAAGGGGTTCAGTCCCCCACAAATCATTTTAAAGTATTGTTGCACCTGCACAGGATGCAAACCAATATAGCTCTTCTCCAGGAAACCCACCTCCCTCCAGCCCAAGTTATGTCCTTGCTACATTCTTGGGTTGGGCAGGTTTTCAACTCGGGGCAGGACTCTTGTAGGAGGGGTTTGGCCATTTTGGTTGCTAGATCCATTCTGTGCCGTCTTGTCCAGGAAGTTAATGATCTCTCAGGTCATTATGTTTTTGTGAGGGCTCTCCTGGGGTACTTGGAGTTGATTTTGGGTTTGGTCTGTGGAACTAATGTAGAAGACCCCTTCTTCTTTTCCCATCTCACCTCCATTCTGTCCCCATGGGCCTCTCTTCATAAAATGATTGCCAGGGATTGGAATCGTGTGATGGATAATGATCCAGACAGATCTATGAGATCTGGCCAATCCTCTCCTCAAGTCAACTGGCCCTCCAGGACTTAATGAACTCTCTGGGATTGGTGGACCCCTGGAGAATTTTACACCTGACAGAGACAAATTAATCCTTCCTTTCTATTACACACAATTCCTTTTCCTTATTGAATTTTTGTTGAGCCTTGAGGCCTTACCAGGAGTTGTCTTGTGCCACTATTGGGCAAAAGTACTTTCTGATCAACACCTGGCAGTATTACAAGTTAAACTGGCTCCTTCAGTGGACCGGGACAGGTCTTGCCATCTCAATAACCAATTATTGAATTTTCCTAATATTGTTGACTGGCTTCAACACTTTATCCCTTTATTTTTTTTCCCTTAACTCATCCACAATCCCTAAGCTTAATATTCTATGGGGAGCCTTCAAATGCGCCAAGAGGGGGGATCTTATCTGGTTGGCCATGATCTGTAAAAATAAATTATCTCAATCTACCTTCCTCCTTCTGCAACAGATGAGAGGGACTGAACTGATGATCTCTTCCTCTTCCCAACAGACTGATTGGGAACATTTGGAAGCACTTTGGGCTTGGTACAACACTTTGTTGGGAGAAAAAGCAGAGTACCTCTTTCTTAAGACAAAGAGTGAATATTTAAATCAAGGGGAGAAAGCCGAAAAACTCCTCACTTTACGGTTAAGGAATGAGATAGCAGACCACATTATTCCTTCTATCTGGTCTGACACTGGTAACTTAGTCATGTCCCCCTGTGATATTGTGTTTTACTTTCAGGCTTTTTATAGCTCTATGTATGCTGCCCCCCCAATCTTCTTTTGAGCTTTCCAAATTCGAGGCCTCCCTGCAAGACCTGGACCTACACTCTTTAGGGGATTTGCAGGCTGACTCAGTCAAGGCTCCATTAACACCTTCCGAGGTTCATTGCGTAATAGACTCCCTAGCTCCTGATAAATCCCCTGATCCTAATGGTTTTTCTTCTGACTTTTATAAAAAATTTAAGGAACTACTTTGCCCCATATCCTTTGGATATGTATCAGTATGTTTTCTCCCACAATCTATCAGATCTTTCACTTGCAGTTGCCATCATTGTGGCCTCCCTAAACTGGGTAGGGGTCCCTCCCTCATGGCCAATTATAGACCTATATTTTTAAATAATGTAGACCTTAAATTTTAGCAAAGATCCTGGCCACTAGACTAAATTCAGTGTGGGACTGCCATCTTAACATGGAGCAGGTGGAATTTGTGTCTGGGAGGGTCTCCACTGACCACCTTAAAGAGCTCCAACACCTTATTTTCCCATCCAGGAATTCCTCTACCTCTGCAGTCCTGGCATCCTTGGATATAAAAAAGCATTTGATCAGGTTTCTTGGTAGTATCTGTTCCACTTGCTCCCGAGATATGGTTTTCCCTCTGAATGTCTTCATTGGCTCAGGGTCCTATACACTCATCCTTCAGCACATATTGCAATGGTGTTCTTTCAAACTCTTTCCCATTACAACAGGGAACCCACCAGGGATGTCCCCTCTCCCTTTTTTTATTTAACTTATATCTTGAGCCTTTAATTAGAAAAATTAACAGATCACCCCTTGTTCATTGTATCTCCTTAGGTCTTGAGCAATACAAGTTGTCTGTGTACACAGATGATATTCTTCTCCATGTGATATCCCCTGCCATTTCCTTACCACCTGTGTTGGAAATAGTTGCCCATTTAGGTGCCATCTCCAACTATAAACTTAATAGATCCAAGACTTAAGTAATGCCCCAGAATGTCATCTCCACACATGCAAGTCTTGAACACCTGGGTTTCCTCTGAGTCAGGGACAAACTTAAATATTTGGGGATATTCCCCAGTACAGATCCTGTTAAAATGAGGCAGAATAGCCTGGAAGAGGTAGTGGATTGTATTTAAATGGATCTGAAACACTGGTCCTGGTTGCCCCTCTCCTTGTGGGGCCATTTGAATATTCTTCAAATGAATGTTCTCCCAAGGATTTTATATCCTATGATCATGCTTAACCCGAATCTGCCAAAATCATGGTTTCTTATTTTTAACAGGCCTTTTTATGACTTTCTCTGGCATGGTAAACTCCCCAGCAGAGCTCTGTTTAAGCTTATGAGGTCAAGGGAGGCCAGTGGCCAGAAGGTTCCAAATATATATTTATATTATTTAGCTATTCATTGTTCCCTAAATTTTCTTTGATTTCATCCCAGTGAGGCACAACAAGGCCTACTGTACACTCCTCAATGGTTGGACATAGAAGGGTTTGTGTGTTCACATCTGGGTATGGATATCCAGGCTTTGTTATATGTTCCCCTAAAGCAATCCCTGAATGCTCAAGACCGCACCTATTGGTAATTCTCTTCAAGCCCATAAGCAGCTCTGCCTCTTGTCAAACTTAGAACATGGTCATGATATTGCTCAACCTATCCTAGACAATCCTAAATTTAAAATTGCCTGGAAAATTCTTACACAGTGAACAAGGCCATTATTGGAGACCATCATGGTAAAATAATTTGGTACAGGCTGGCAAAATCCTTACTTTCCCTGAAGTTCAGTTGAAATTCACATGGTCCCCCTCCATATCTTTTTAATTTTTTCAAGTAAGACACATGTTACTTCATCATTTTGGCACTGGCGGGTGGTCCAGGTCATATGGAAATCAGTTACTCAGTCTTATGTTGTTGTCTCCTCCTTCTCATACTGTCACCTTCTATCATGCAAAATTACAAGAACCCATCATGGAACGGGACTTGGAGTTTTTTTATTCCTGGGATCAGCTCTTCCCCTCCCTGCAGGATCCTTGGGATTGGTTCTGTATTTGGAAGTCTATATATAAATATATTAAATGGGACTGATACAGATTTATGCAGTTCCAAATCCTGCATAATATGTACATAGGATGGGTAAGCTGGCCTCCCATTTATATACTCACAGCCAGAAGGACACAGGCACCCTATTACATATCCTTTAAAACTGTGAGAAGGTTGTGCCCTTCTGGGATACCATAAGACAATATTTAGACCCCTATGGGGATAGAGCAAGCATTTACACCAGAGATATGCATTCTGAGAAAGTATGGTGGGGGCCTGACTGGTAACAAGATATGGTATATCACACTGGTAGCAGCATGTGCTAAGAAAATCATCCTCAGGCACTGGTGTGATCAATCTATCCCTTCATACTAAGAATGGTACCAGGAAATACTTGTTGCCCTCAAGGCTTCCTGGAGGGATGCAGACCTATACTGGTGTGATGGTCTGCATCTGTCCAGGGGGGAACCAGGATCCTAGATGAGAGGTTTAAATGCTTCATTGGCAAGCATTTAAACTAGCCAAGGGGGGAGACACTGAAAAGGAGCAGGGAAATCCCAGCCTCCCCCCCAAAAAATGGTAATTAGTGAGCTAAACACCAAGGTAGAGAAGTTATTAGGGTGCAGGACAGAGGTAAATGTAAAAAAAGGCAAAGGCAGTAAGGCTATCAAAAAGTGGAGGGTGATGAGTACCAATGCCCATAGTCTGTGTAACAA
Organism: Neoceratodus forsteri; assembly: GCA_016271365.2. Lineage (NCBI taxonomy): Eukaryota > Metazoa > Chordata > Ceratodontiformes > Ceratodontidae > Neoceratodus > Neoceratodus forsteri. Next base: position 1,094,744,921 of record CM057458.1, read on the forward strand.
GCTCCTGAACTAGTGGCCTTGATGGAAGAGAGTTGCCTGGATATTGTGGTAGTCACAGAAACATGGTACACAGAGAACCATGACTGGGATGTCAACATAACAGGATACACAATCTACAGGAGGGACAGGGTGGGTAAAAGAGGAGGAGAAGTAGGTCTCTATGTAAAAGAAGGGATCAAAGCAACATAGCTAAAGAGTGAACAGGGAGCAGATGAGGCACTCTGGGTCACCCTGGAGACAGGAAATGGCACCACAATCCGCATGGGGGTTGTATACAGACCCCCATCTCAGGGGGAAGGAATGGACAAGGAAATGTTAGAAGGCTTCCTTAGAATGGCAGAAAAAGGGGAAATATTTTTGATGGGGGACCTGAATATGCCAGATGTTAACTGAAGCACCTTTGCTGCAGGCACATCCAAGAGCAGGGTCATTCTTGATGCCCTACAGGGGGCATGCCTCAGACAGCTAGTATTGGAACCCACTCAGGAGGGAGCAATCTTAGACTTGGTACTCTCAAATGGGGGCGGAGAAAGAATCTCAGATTTAGAAGTGGGTAGCCATCTGGGAACAAGCGACCACCAAACAGTGTGGTTCACGATAAACACAGCCATATAATCAAGCTATACAAAAGCAAGAGTATTGGACTTTAGGAGGGCTGACTTTGGGAAAATGAGAGAGTGCCTCAGAAAAGCACCAGCAAACAGGCAAGAAGGAGGGGCGGAGGAACAATGGGGAGTAATCAAAACAGCCATCACAGAGGCAAAAAGCCTTTGTGTAAAGCTAATCAATAAAACACAACAAAGGAAAAAAATGCTATGGTTTTCAAAAGAGGTGGCAGGGAAGGTTAAAGAGAAAAGGATAGCATTCAGGAAATATAAGGAAACACAGAAGGAGCAAGACAGAGAACTTTATCAGTTAAAGCAGAAAAAGGCTGGAAAGGCAGTCAGAATAGCAAAGGCCCAAACAGAGGAAAGGATAGCCAGTTCAGTTAAGAAGGGGGATAAGACCTTTTATAGGTACATTAGGGAGCAAAGAAAGACCAAAGGAGGGATACTGAGGCTTAATAAAGGGGAGGAAATGTGGGTAGATGGTAACAGTGAAAAAGCAGGGATACTGAACAAATATTTCTGCTCAGTGTTCACAAAGGAAGAGGAGGGGGAGATACCTAAACCAAACAAGAGAAACACTGTGTACATGGGGGTCAATACCAGTCCATTTACAGAAGAAAGGGTTCTGAAAGAACTAAAAAAATTGAAGGTGGACAAAGCAATGGGGCCTGACGGGATTCACCCAAGAATTCTACAAGAACTAAGGGTAGAACTAGTGACACCACTGACTACTCTCTTTAACAAATCATGGGAGGATGGGGTGGTACCCGAGGACTGGAGGAGGGCAGATGTGATTCCTCTTCACAAAAGTGGGAGCAGGACAGAGGCAGGAAACTACAGACCAGTTAGTTTGACCTCAGTGGTAAGGGAAATGATGGAATCACTTCTGAAGGAAAGAATTGTTGAGTACCTAGAGGCCAGTGGGGCACAGGACCAAAGACAGCATGGATTCATGATGGGAAGGTCATATCAGGTGAATCTAATAGATTTCTTTGTCTGGGTGACCAAAGTAGTAGACCAGGGAGGGGCTGTGGACATGGCCTACCTAGATTTTAGCAAGGCATTTGAAGCAGTCCCACACAAAAGATTAATAAACAAGTTAGCCAGACTGGGAGTGGGACCCAGGGTGATAGCCTGGGTAAAACATTAGCTAGACAACAGGACATGGAAGGTAATTGTAAATGGAGTCCACTCTGAAGAAAGAGGGGGTTACTAGTGGGGTAGCGCAGGGTACAGTATTGGGTCCAGTCCTTTTTAATGTCTTCATAAGTGACATTACAGACGGACTGGAAGGAAAAGTATGCCTCTTTGCAGATGACACAAAGATCTGCAACAGGGTTGATACTCAAGGAGGCATGGAAAGGATGAGAAGGGACTTGGCAAGGTTGGAGGAATGGTCTGAAGTATGGCAGCTGGGATTCAATACAAAGAAGTGCAAGGTAATGCACACGGAAAACAAAAACCCAGGGGAAGAGTACACAATGTGGGGTGAGATACTGACAACAGTAAAAATGGAAAGGGACCTGGGGGTAATTATATCAGATGACCTAAAGGTGGGCAAGCAATGTGAGAAGGCAGTAAGGAAGGCTGGGGGGATACTGGGATGCATAGGAAGAGGTATCAATAGTAGAAAACAGGAAGTTGTTATCCCTCTGTACAGACAGTTGGTGAGACACCATCTGGAGTATTGTGTACAGTTCTGGAGACCCCATCTCCACAAAGACATAGACAGAGTGGAGGCTGTCCAGAGGAGGACAACCAAAATGGTGCAGGGTCTGCACCAGGAGACATACGAAGAAAGACTAAAGGAGCTTAATATTTATAACCTTCAGGAAAGGAGGGAGAGAGGGGACATGATAGAAACTTTCAAGTACCTCAAGGGAATCAACAAAGTCCAAGAGGGTAGCATCTTTCTGAAAAAGAGATGTGCAAGAACAAGGGGCCACAATTTGAAGATACAGGGGGGATGGCTCAGAGGTAATGTGAGGAAGTATTTTTTCACAGAGAGGGTTCTGGATGCATGGAACAGCCTCCCTGAGGAGGTCAGGGAGTCAAGAACAGTGGGGGAATTCAAGAATGCATGGGACAGACATAGGGCAGTCCTAGTGGGGGGTAGTAGGAAAATAAGCTGTTGGTTAACTAGGATCTGCAGCTTATCTGTTAGGTAGGAAAATGGGCAGACTAGGTAGGCCAAGCTGTCCTTATCTACCGTCAAATTCTATGTTTCTATGTTTCTAATATGGCAAAAGCCAGAACAAAATTTAAAAACATCTGGTATCCGCTTTACATCCTGCTTATGTTCACTGCCTGAGGACAGTTGTATGCCTGGCTATATACTCAGATTTCTTATGGCCCATTTCTCCAAGTCAGTTTTGGTAGGATAGGTAAGTAATGTTCTGTGTAATTTTATTGTCATCTAGAGGGTTTGTCACAGCCCCTGCTTTTGTTACACTGGAATATAGTTCCCTTAAGTTTTTAGGTCCTATTCAGAGCTGGTTCACACTCTGGGGAAGGGGGGAGGGGGATTACTGTTTTTGAGTGGGGGGGACAGGATTGTGGCATTTTTCCTGTTTGTTTAGCATTATTGTATTAAGTCTTTATATTTTTTTTTCATGGTGAATGCTCTTCCTTGCATTTCAATAGTTGGGCACTGACTGTGTAGGTGTTCTGTATCATCCTTGTGCCTCTGTAGAGCAGTGTGTCATGTAATCCTGCCTTGTGTTTTTCTTGTTATTTTAAATTTAATAAAGCTTATGTAATAAAAAAAAAGGAGAGAACATTGTTAATTGGATGAGAAACTGGCTTCAGGGGAAGACCCATAATGCTGCAGTGAACAGCTCCCTGTTGAAAGAGGGGATGGTGACCAGCGGTGTTCTGCATGGTTCAGTGCTTGGACCAATCCCCTTCAACATATTCATCAGCGACATTGCAGATGGATTGGAGGAAAAAGTATGCCTGTTTCAGATGAGAACAAGCTCTGCAACAGGATGGACACACAGGAAGGGGCCATAGTGATGGAACTGGACCTAACAAAACTGGAAGAATGTTCTGGGACTTGGTAGTTGAAATTCAACATCAAGAAGTGTAAGGTCATGCACCTAGGGAAAAGAAACCCAGGAAAAAATTACTATATAGGGGCGAACAATTAGCCATTACTAACCTACAGCAGGACCTAGTGGTCATGGTGTCCAATGTCCTAAAGATAGTGAGACAATGTGAGAAGGTAGCACAGAAAGCCAGTAACATCCTCAGTTGCATCGGAAGATGGATCACAAGCAGAAAGGGTGAAGTGATAACCCCACTTTACAGATCCTTGGTGAGACCACACCTGGAATACTGTATCCAGTTCTGGTGACCCCACCTTAAAAAGGATTTACACTGTCTGGAAACTGTGCAAAGAAGAGCTACAAAGATGATTCAGGACCTCCACCATGAACCCTAGGAGGCAAGACTGAAAGAATTAAATAGGTACTCCCTGGAACAGTGGAGAAACAGAGGAGACATGGTAGAAACCTTTAAATACCTAAAGGGTATCAACTCAGTGCAGAATCAGAACCTCTTCCAAGAAAATAAGGAGGCATGTACTAGAGGCCACAACAGACCTCTAATGGGAGGGAGGGAGATTTCAGAGCAACATTAGGAAGTGTAAGTTTTTCTTCACCAAAAGGGTAGTGGAGCCATGGAACAGGCTGCTGCAGGAGATTGTGGATGCCAAGACAGTTAAGGAGTTCAAAATATCTTGGGACAGACAGAGCGGAATATTGAAATAAGGGAATATACTTAGAGGGGAGTAGGTCAAATAATGGGCAAACTAGCTGGATCACACGGTCCCCATCTGCCATCATGTTCTTACAAGCTCACTTACTACCTACTGTCATGACTCTGTTTTAAATGTTGAATTGTTAACTTTTATAAATTGGGTACTAAACATCCTGCATTCTGATTGGCTGAAACTTTTTCCTACCCATTGGACTGAGACAACACAACCATAGGGTATGATAAAGTCCCAGCACCAATGTTACTCAATTACTAATTATACAATGGTTTCAAAAATACTGCTGAGTGACTGGCTGACTGACATGATCTATAATGTTTAAATTGTACTATCACCCCATGGGAAAGAGCACCACTTGCAGTTTGTTTTCAAATGTTTTTCTCATTTATTCCATTGTCTTCACTTTATGGCCCCAAAATAATGCATGCATTATTTGTCATATGTTTCATTATTGGAGTGCAACAATCATTTGACAGGTATTGCAATTGTACCAATATAGTGCCTCAAGTCTTTGAAAATCTGTCTCCTTGTATTTTATTTGCACTTGTGGAAGCCCTCACAGTTTTCTTTATTCAATTGCCTGAGACAGCTTTTATCAATGTATTTTAAGAAAATGAGTATCAATGGTTTCAAGACTAAGCACCTACCCCTCACCAAATGCAAGTTGTGCCCTCTTGTACATGAGTCCTGTTTTCCTGGCATAAGTGTCCCTTCTGGGTTGTGTTAATTCCTTTGTCGTATTGAATGTTTCTATCATGTCCCCCCTATTTCTTCTCTGCTCCAAGGAGAATAAATTCAACTCCTTGAGTCTTGTCTTATATGGCTCATGGTGCAGCCCCTGCACCATTTTGGTAGCAATTCTCTACTCCATCTCTAACTGGTGAATGTCCTTTTTCAGGTGAGGCCTCCAGAACTGGATGCAGTATTCCAAGTGTGACCTCAGCAAGGATCTGTAGAGTGGCATGATGACCTCCTGCTTTCTGCTTGTAATACCCCTGCCAATGTATCTGAGGATGCTAAAAGCCTTCTGCACTGCCTTCTTGCATTGTTTTCTGAACTTTAAGTTGTCAGTGATGATTACCCCTAGGTCCTGCTCCATCCTGTCTCCTTTAATAGATGCCCTTTAGGAATGTACTTTTTTATTGAGTTCTGTTTTCCCAGGTGCCTGACCTTGCATTTCTTCATGTTAAACTTTAACTGCCAATTTCTGGATCATTCTTCCAGTTCTCTGAGATCCGCTGCCATGCCTGAGGCTCCCTAATGTGTGCCCACTCTGTTGCAGAGCTTTGTATCATCTGTGAATAAGCAAACCTTCCCCCCAGTCTATCGGTGATATCACTGATAAATATGTTGAATAAGACTGGACCCAGCACTGAACCCTGTGGGATGCCACTGGTCACTCTGCCCTCCCTTGATAATGACCCATTAACCAAAACTCTTTAATTCCTATGTTGAAGCCAGTTTTGATACATTGACTATCTTCTTGCCAACAACTGTGTCTTCTAGTTTGTTAGCTAATCTCCTGTGGGAAACAGTGTCAAAGGCTGTGCTGATGTCTAGGTATACCATGTCCACTGCCCCAACCTGGTCCCCTGTTCTGGTGACCCAGTCAAAGAAGTCAGTCATGTTTGCATGAATAAATGGTTCCATTGTCATAATACATCTTATCAGATTCATACATTACATTTATTATCACCATTAATGCTCTGTACAGTGCGTCTACAGAGACCAAGACATTGTTGAGAGGGTGAAAAAAGGGAAAACATATAATATAACACATATATAACAGCTAAATTGAAATATAATCATATAATCATGATTTTAGGATATCATTCTCAAACATGATTATTCTACTGTTACCTACATTCCTGTATACGTAGCTTTTACAATATAATTAAGTTTGCCAATTTTACTCATAACTAATAAAGTAAGTTTCTCCAATTTAACTCCCCCCTACTCACACACACATGTCATCCACTAGCCACAGAATACAATGTCTCATTTGGGATGTAAAAAGTTTATAATGATTTATATTTATGTTAAGCCATGTAATTGAGTAAATCATTGTGACCCTTTACTATAGTATACTACATTGTGCACAAAAATTGAATTCTCTGAATGACACTTTGCCACATATTCTGCATTACATCATACTAATCAGTTCTTCTTCAGAGGTGGTTGGTGATTCTGTGTCTCCATTTTTATGTGGGTGTATGACAGGCACGCAAATAAACAGAATGATCCACAACAGGTTATATCATAATCTGTTCATAAAAATACATTAGATAATACAGCTCCCTCTGATGGTACAATATTAGATTACACCACTGGCCCCTCATACTCTAAAGGTTCAGAAATGGAAGTTTTTTAGAAGAGGAGAAAGTACAAGATTGCTCCCACATGCAATTGGTGAGGCGCAGTCAGTGCAGAACCCAGGTCCAGGAACCTTACCAACAGCTTGGAGGAGGATGGGAGTGGGGTGGTGGTAGCAGTGGCATGGAGGAAGAAAAAGGAGAGGACAGATGTCAAACAGTGCCTTATTATTGTTGGTCCATAGCCCTCCCATCAGGACTTGATACCCATTAATAATATATGTAAATATGAACTAACTGAAATGGATGAGTGATTCATAAGTAAAGGACTCATTTTTGTCCTGATCAATGATACTGATTTTTTTTTCTACTATCATAGATTTACAGAGGTTTGCAAGAAACTTGACTTTTAAGTGTATCTTTGCAGATAAAACAACTCAGGATGTAATGGGTGAGGATCATGGAATGGAAGTTGGGGGTGGGGCACATAGCAGTTTTCACCCTAAATCTCAGTACTGCCAAACTTATAAGCCCACTGTTTTTCTGTTCATCAGAATAATGTGAAGTTGATTTGAAACAACTGAAAAATACTCCGTCCGCTAAAGAATATCAGAAATATAACAGCGAGAAAATGGGGCCCAAAAAACACTAGCTAGTAACAGGGAGATTGTCATCAAGCCTGTCGATAAAGGCGGGGTAGTAATAGGCATGAATAGTTCTTTTTTTTTGCAACCTTCTTTATTGAAGTTATGCAATAATTTCCAAGACAAGGACATATACACTTATATCCCGAGGGATTACCCCGGGCCCACCTCCCCAAACTGGAAGTGGAAACTATGTACAACCCCTCAACTATATACCTGCACAGTTACAATAAAATGTTCCCGAAGATAGCAGACCATTCTTACTCAAATTTCCCTCACTTCCATCATATAAGTTCGGATGCTATTTACATCTGACCCCGAGTAACTGTGCCCCTAGGAAAGAGAGAGAATCCCGAACCCCCAACCCAGAAAAGACCAATCCTTTAAGCTTAACCTCCAACCAAATGTGAGAGATATATAGAAGGAAATACGAAGCTTCTCAGTGATTAAGCACCAGTTCACCTGGAGCGACGCCCCCCGAAGGGTTAGTCTTATGTAAACTAGACCAGGTACTACTCTTCAGACAGACAGATCCGGACCGAGGACCTTTCCACTGCAATGTGTACACTGCCTCCAGAGCTCCCCATTTCTTGTCAAATATTGTCTTTTTCCCTTCCACCCACATATGCTGCTTAAGTCTCTCCAAGATCTGGAGAAAGTCCCCCAGCCAATGGTCATAACTATAAGCATTATCATCCTTCCAGTGCTTAAGAACAAAAGCTTTGACCACTGCTGATAAGAAAGATACATGGCACTTAGCAAGGTTCGTTGGTATTCTACCCATGTCCCCAAGTATACATATTTCAGGGCAGATATACTCCCGCATAATTTAATACCGGGTCCATTTTTGCTTTAATTTGGGCCCATAGTGGTTGAATCCTAGAGCAAGACCACAAAACATGTAGTAGATCTCCAGAGTCCCTATCACATCGAAAACACCAATCTGTCTGTCTGTCTGAGTTTACTAGAACACAATTTAGCTGGAGTGTAGTAGATGTTTGAACAAATAAAAAAATTGCATAGTAGTATATTTTGGAATAGGCTGGTATTTTGTATAATTCCACACTTCAATCCAGTCAATTCTCAGGAGGATAAAACCCTATCCCAGTATAAAGTCCTATTTTCAGGACCTGTACCAACAAAATCTAACAAGATCTTATATACTTTAGACAAGGGATGATGTGAAAGATCCAGTTTCTTTAATTGCTCCCACGTAAAGACTTGACTTTCCCCTTCTGTTATACGCTCTTGTATAAACTTTTGCAAGAGCGTAGTAAACTGAATCTTTTTAAAAAAAGTCCCAATCTCGAGATGGCGTAGGCAGTTGCACCCCATCTGCATCCATACAATCCGCTACTTTAGAATCCAATAGCAATGACCTCCATTGCCCTCTCAACACCCGATTCCCCACTCGAAAATTAGGGTTTCCACCTATCGGCTGGTCCCTAGCCCCTCTTTGTGCTCTCCTTTACCCCGGAGATAACCACTCCCACCACGCTTTAACTGATTTATATATCGGAGATTGGTTGCTAATACCTGGCAAGGTCGCCGGGTCTACACATAGAAGGGCATTTGGGGAGAGCTTTAAGTCCTCCAGAACAAGCCTTTCAATTCGCAACCACGTTGGAATATATGCCTCATTTTCCCCCTGTCTAGCCCATCGCCCCATATACCCAAGTTGTCCTGCAGCATAGTATAACATCAGATCTGGAATTTCATGCCTCCTCCTGATGAGGGAGGCGAAACAACATGTTTTTTCCTAGCAGGTTTAGAGCTCCAAAGGAATTCCAGGATAATCCTTTTGAATATAAGTAAACTTGCTCTTGGGGATACAATAAGGAGAAAGACAAATCGGATAAAGCAGTCGAGGCAGCAGGTTCATTTTAATTAGACCCATTCTGGCAGTGAAATTTAGAGGAAGCCTCCTCCACCTTTCAATATCTTGCTTAATTTTGACTACGATACCATCCACATTTTCTTCCACCCCAACTGTGGATCTAGCCAGAATCCATATCCCGAAATACTTGATTTTGTCCGGAGCCCAATTAATCTGAAAATGATCGAAATCTGCCCTATGAGTATGAGCTGTGAGTGGGAGAACCTGAGTTTTAGACAAGTTCAATTTATAATTAGACACCCTCGAAAAGTTCTCAATAATTTCCAAAGCCCTTTGAAAGCTTTCAGCCGGATTGGATAAATGAAGCAAAATATCATCAGCAAATACTGATAATTTAAGCTCTAGCCCCACCACTTCAATCCCCTGTACTCCTGAATCCATCACTAAAAATCTCAACAAAGGCTCAAGGTAGAGGTTAAATAAGATAGGTGACAAAGGACAGCCTTGCCTTGTCCCATTCTGGAGAGGAACCTCCTTAGAGAGAGATAGCCATTACACAAAATTCGGGCTGTAGGAGCTTTGTACAGATTTCTAAGCCCTAGCAGAAGCTCCTTCGGGAATCCCATTCTCTCCATTGTAAGAAATAGAAATTGATGGGAGACCCGATCGAATGCCTTCTCAGCATCCAACGCTATTAAAGCCATAGGAGATTCAGAATCAACCGCTCTCTCTAGGATATGGATAAGTTTCCTCAAAGCATCTTGGGCCCCCCTCCCCGGCATAAACCCTACTTGTTCTTGGCTAATCAATAAAGGAGCAACTTTCAAGACCCTATTAGCCAAGATTTTTGTGAGTATCTTCATATCTTGATTCATTAAGGCTATGGGCCTGTAACTACCTGGTAGATGCCTGGGTTTATCTGGTTTTGGGAATCAGCACAATATAAGCTTGGTAAAGTGGGGGATGGGGAACCCCTTCACTCATAATAGCTACGAAAAGGTCTTTCAGTAAGGGTGTAACTGTCTCTGCATAGACTTTATAGAATTTAGCCGGAAGGCCATCAGGTCCTGGTGCTTTCCCATTTGGTAAATCTTTGATAACCTCAAGTATTTCCAACTCTGATATTGGGGCAGCCAGGGCACGGGCCTGTTCTAGAGTAAGTCTAGGTAGCAGTATCTGATCTAAAAACCCACTAATCTCAATCGCTGACTTAGGGGCCCCGAACTGATATATTGTAGCATAATAGTCCGCAAAGGCGTCAGCCAACTGCTGAGGCTCTGAGATCATCTGATCTCCAAACTGCACTGCCACAATCATTCTTTCAGCCTCCCACTCCTTAATCCGATGAGCCAATAACCGACCTGGTATATCTCCCTGCAACAAATATTTAGCATTCAGCCTCTCCAGCCATCGGTCTGCCCTATGATACCAGATCCCTTTAAATTCCTCTTTCAGCTCTCTTAACTCCTTGTCAATCTCCTTAGAGGATCCTTCCAAAGGAGACAAGGACTTAATGGCCCCCAATATGAATTCCTCCCGAGCCCTGGTGAGCTTATTCCACCTAGCAGAATATTCTTGGGCCACCGCGCCAAGACTTTGCATGCAGGCCAAGCCAAATTCCTGTTCCTAAGGGTTGGGATTTGATCTTGAATAATTTCTTTAAGTTTACCTTCCAAACTAGTTGCCAAATTGCTCATCATTAATAACCTATCGTCTAGACGCCACCGATATGGCTTGGAGGGAATATGATCCATCTTCCATACCAGTTGTATCGGGGAGTGGTCAGAAAGTGTTCTCTCATAAGTATAAATCCCTACAACAGCCTTTAAAACTTCCCTATTGACCAAAAAGAAATCGATCCTAGAGTAAGTCTTGTGCACTCCAGAATAAAAAGTCATCTCAGTCCCACCAACTCTATAAACCCTATATGGGTCAACTAATGCTGTAACTTCCAAAAATCTGCATAGTGCAAGCTGCGATGGAGTAGGCCCTTTATTTGAAGGAGGTTTTCTGTCGATCCTATTGTCAGCACAAACGTTCCAATCTCCTGCCAAGACAAGCGAACCGTATGGGAGTGCAACCATATCCGCCTCCAATGAGGCAAAAAATTCTGACTTAGCTGGTGTGGGCCCATAAATAGAAGCACAGACCAGTGGGTACCCCAAAAAAGAGCCTATCGTATATAACCCTCTACCATCCTCCCTCATTCGAGTGGACCCAATTGTGTAAGGACATCCTTTCCGAACTAGTATCGCTACCCCACCCGAGGCTTTCGCATTTCCCAATCCTACTACTGTACCTACCCAACCTTTCCTAAGCAAGTACAATTCCTCAGTCAAAAGATGGGTTTCTTGAAGCGCAACAACATGTATCCCCATCTGGCCAATATATTCTAAGTACAACCAGCCTTTTCTTCCTATTGGAGACCTTTCACATTCCAAGATAAAATTTTAAGTAACCCCATCTACTACATCTTCAGCCTTAATCCCTCACCCATATTGTCTACTTTTCTTGTTGCCAGTCATGGATCTCTCTCTTCCTCCCCTCAAAACACCCCTTAATACTACCCCCGATCCTCCGATCACCCTCCCTGGTCTGCCCGGGACGTGTGTGAGTTGGCTCTTGAGATGCCTCTAGTCGCCTCCCAAACCCCCATATTACCACACAAAAACTTTTCTACCCCCCTATTCTCCTGGTACAGTCCCCTTTCCGTTAAAATTTTAAGGGGAGGAAGCCCAGTGTCTGATAGTTTAGATCTCTCCCGTTAAAATTGTCTGCTGCAACAGGTTAACCAACATTTCGAATCCCCTAGAGGAGAAGAACAACAGAGAGAAGGAGAAAAAAAAAAGGGGAGGAAAACCCTAACACAATAAGATTCTTCTCAACATTATCAGATGTCCACAGTGTTATTTAAGTTCCATTTCTCATCATCTTGTGGATAGTTTCCCAGCCCGTTCTTCTCCTTCAGGCCCCCGATTTAAACAAGTCTGGCAGTTCCACTCTAAGGCTCTCAAGAGCTTCCTCAGCAGTAGAATACCTTCTGTCCCCATTTGTGAGTTTAACCACCAAGGTAGCTGGGTACTGAAGCCTGAATTTCAGTGCTGCCATATACAACTTTGTTTTAATGTCACTGTACGCTTTCTGCTTCTCTCTCACCGAGGGGACCAAATCCTGAAAAAGCCAGAGGGAGGCCCCTTGCCAATACAGATTTCTATTAGCTTTAGCCTTATTCAAAACATAAATTTTCTCCTTATAGTTCAAAAAACGCATTATTATGACTCGGGGGCGAGCTCCCGGTGGGGGGGTCTCCCTCAATGCACGGTGAGCCCTCTCAAGGTTATATGCATCGCCAAACGGAGTAGGCCTAAACAGCTTCAACAGCAATTCCTGCATAAAGGCCATGCAATCTGTGCCCTCTGATCTTTCAGGAAGCCCTGCCAATATTAGGTTGTTCCTACGGCTCCTCGCTTCCTGATCTTCCAGCCGGCTTTCCAATTTCTTCACCTGCCTTTTCAAACTGACCACTTCCTGGTCTATAATGCCAACCTTTCTTTCTTGCGATGCCATCCTGGCTTCCACATCGCTGACCGCTGTGTGAGTACCTGTAAAGCCGGCTTCAGGACCGAGTAGTCAGAGACCAAACCTTTAGAGCTGCTTAATCTCTGTGATGTCCTTGGCTGTTGAGTGTTCTTCCTGGCCCTCCACCTTCCAGTCCTCCAATACCTCCGAGTCCGGCGAATGGGGCTTAGACCGCTTGGTCGCTGGGGTTCTAGCTGCCAGAGGCTCGAGGCTTCCTTGCTCCATCTCAGCCTTTCCTACTACCCACTGCTCAGGTGGCGCAGTAATGGCTCCCTTAACCTCAAAACAACCAGATCGGTTCTTCAAATGCAGCAGCTACAAGTCGGGTGTCCCACCAAACGTTTCTGGCTGTGTGGGGAATCTAGGCGAGCGCAACTAAAACTAATTTTGTAGCGGGGCTCGGGAGCGCTGTCAGAGACGTCTACTCCATTGCTCGCTCACCACGTGACCCCAGTCATGAATAGTTCTGATTACACCAGAGAAATCCATAGACAGTTACCTGATACTAGGTTTTACCAGTAACTTGATGGTAATAAGAAAAATGTGTGTAAGGATGAAATTGATGCCCTTTTTGTACAGGGTTTGTCAGAGGGTATTTAACACAGGACTTATACAGGGATTTGACTGTGGTTTGTCAGACTGTCCACCCTCACCAGACTGGACACCCTCTTTCACTCCTGCTGCCATTTCACGTCATCCTTCCCCCCTCTACCCCACTACTATGATCTCTATAAAGCCCTCACCCTTCCCTCCCAGGAATGCATGTGCCTATTCCATGTTGCTAGTTTTCTGGCCAAATTCTGGTTCAGGACACTATTCTCCTATCTCATATCTACACTCTCAACTCCCTTCCACCCTACTTTCTCAGTACCTCTAACCATAGACTCCTTGCCCTCCCCCAGGGATCCACCTCAGCCAGGAAATCTGCCTTCTCATATCACTGGCCTAAACTGTGGAATGTCCTCCCCCTCACCATCTGTAGTCCTATATCCCCCGCCTCTTTTTCATAGAAACATAGAATTATAGAAGTTGACGGCAGATAAGGACCGCAAGGCCCATCCAGTCTGCCCATTTGTTTTTCTACCTTATAAATGTGCCATCGGCCTTTGCTCTGTCAGTGGCCTATCTATTCATAGTCATTTGTATTGCTCCCTTATGCCTATCCCATGCCTGTTTGAAGCCCTGCACTGTATTCATAGCCACTACTTCTTGTGGTAAGCCATTCCATGCATCCACCACCCTTTCTGTGAATAATTTCCTCACATTCCCCCTTAATCAGCCCCCCTCTAATCTCATGCTGTGTCCTCTTGTCCTGCTATTTTTCTTATATTTAAACATGTTAGACTCTTTCACCTTGTTAATGCCCTTAAGGTGTTTGAATGCCTCAATCATATCACCTCTCTCCCTCCTTTGCTCAAGGGTATACATATTGAGCTCTGTTAATCTGTCCTCATATCACTACTTAAACATCATACCTCCACAGCCTGTGCCTGTCCCTATATTGTCCAGGTCCCTGATTCACACAACTTTCACATTCCAAAAAACTATGAACTATGTTCTTCCTTCTCCATCCCACAGCCTTGATATGTCCACTGGTCTGGTTCTTCCTTTTTCACACCAGGCCAATATTTTGTATTAGCATAGCCATGTCTGTACATGCCTACTTTATTTTGCTGCAATTGTGCTGTACGTATTCTACATCTGTTGCCATGCTCCCCTTCCCCAGGATGCACCTGGAATCAAGCAGTACTCTACTCAGTATGCCTTCCTGGTAAAACTTTGAAATAAATAAATTTATTCACCCTGTCTCCATCACTACTAAGACAATTTAAATTGACTCATTGTAGTTCACCCACTCTCCTTGGAGACAGTTGTAAGTTGCTGCATAAAATGTAAATAATGCATTGTGTTTACAAGCTTGTATGTAACCTTGTAAATGTATAAACTTTATGTTGTTACTACATATTGTAAAAATATCCACACGTCCCATTTCCCCCAGAATGCATCTGGAAATGAGCATTATGCTCAGCATGTCTTCCTGGTAATACTTTTCAATAAAAATAAATAAAAATTGTGACTATAAAATATTATTTACAAAAAATTTGTTAATGCTCTACTTAGGGTTGCCGTGACAAAAATAGGGAAATGTGGTGTTAGGGATTTCCAGCCATCAGACCCCTGTGGCGCTGAGGGTTGAGGCACTGGATGCCACACCTCATGCCACACCGGTGACCCGGGTTCAGAAATGGGCCCATGATGTCAGGAGTTGGCAGGAGAGGACAAGGTTGTAGTGTCCATAGGCTGCTCTCCTAGTCCTGGGGTGGGTCAGGGACACTCACCACGCTGCAGTTGCCTCTGGGGACTCCCAGTGGTACTGCTAGCATCGCTACAAGTGGGGGGGAGTGCAGTCAATGTTGGCACATCATACCTGAACATCATTGCACATCCATGCACCCAAGAGGGACTAAAGAAGAAGAAAATGGTCTGGGTGTGACCATGCAGCCTGATGCCCATACTCTGCACTGCCCAGAGGACTTGCGAGGAGTCCCATCGGGGAGGATTCTGGGGTTGTCCTGGCTGAGATAGGCACTGGGGACTTTCCAGCAGGATGGCAAGACGGCCGTCATGGACCCTTCTGGGTGCTGTTACAGCCACCCAATTCTCCAGGCGGGCAGAGCTGGTGGCTGGATGCCCCATGCTGTGAATGCTGCAGCAAGGTGGAAAAATACAAATAATATAAAGAAAAAGGGGTTCCAACCCTAACACCCCATCCCCACCCACCAGACATCAACAGGAAAAACCATTACTGTTTCACCTGTCCTGTATCTTTGCTAACAGGCATGGGGTGTGCCTTGGGGTTGTCAGTAGAGATGCAGCGAAGTTAAATTCTGCCTGAGAAGTAGATGCAAATTAGCCCACTTCGTGTTATTTTCCAGCTACATGAAGTGCCCATTGAAAACTGCTACTTCACCATTTTGTCTTGTAATAATGGAGATAATGTGTTTTAAAGGTGGAGTGAGAATTTACAGGAAGCCCACACACATCACATGGCTTACACAGTCTAGGTCACATGCTTCATGCAGGCAGGAAATGAATCATGCTTGAAAGAGAGTTTCACTGCATCACCAGCCCCCCCCCCACACCTGTGCCTGGTCCTCCCCGCACCTCATTAGTGTGGGAGTTCTTTGCTACATTGCCTGGAGACAGTGGTATAGTGAAAGCTTAGCTTTGCTACAAATGCTGGCATATAGTCCCAACCTATGCACTTTTGTCCTGTGCCTTTTTGTCCTGCACCATCATGTGTTCTATGTCTCCTGTGTTTATACCTGCATATTACTGTGTCCTACATTTTCCCTTGAATTGCTGCTGTATGTCAGGTAATTGTTATATATTCCATACAATATCCAATGTACTCCATGTGTTGTTGCTTGTAGTTTAATGCAATTGTATTCATATGCTGCTATTTGCCTCTGCTATTTGCTCAGTTGATAACCTGCATGTTATCAAACCCCCTTGTACCCCCTCCCCCCAGGTCACACCAGGAGATGAGCATCTTGTTGCTTAGTGTGCCTTTCCTGGTAAAACTATTTCCATAAATAAATAAATGTATTCTGTGTGGTGCGGCGGGATGCTGTGGCCCCAAAGGAACTCATCTTGGCACAGGTGGTCAGTGCACCCACCTGTACAACCACCACCATGTACAGTGGCAGGCCAAACCTGCAGAACAGGGCAGCAATGTGCCTGCTAGCCCTGCTGGGGAAGAGGGGACAGCACAGTGTCCACCTGCTTGTGGTGGTGAGAAGTGGGGGAGGGCCATGTATAAAGTGGCTGCTCCACAATCACAACCTGCAGCAGGTGATGATGGCAACCCTGTCCAACTACATTCCACACTGTCTGATTTGGACTTGATGGAGTGTGAGCTGGAGGCTGTTAACCACTGTCTTGAAAACATTGAGCAGCAGTTGGAGTGAATTGAGGGGCACCAGCTACAAATTATGGGGATGCTTCAACTGGTGCTGTCCCATCAGAATGTTGATCATTAGTTTTAGTTTGCCCTTGCACCAATCACCCTCTGTGTGAAAATATTGTTCCTGATGTTGCTTCATATACCTCCCCTCTCTGTTTTCAAATTTTTGGCCCTTCTTCATTTACATCTCTTTTTCTGGATGATGCTACCCTCTTTTATGCTGTTGATTCCCTTTCTATCATGCTCCTCGCCCCTGGTCGGCATCATCATCATCATCTTCAACAGGAACTGCTACATCACAACTTTTTTGAGGAAGGGTGGAAATTAACAACAATGGACCCAGACATAGCCATCGTGACTTTCTATTTCTATGGTTCCCAACAGGGGTCACTGACATCATCATCATAGTCATCATCCACATCAACAATTTCAGCTTGGATGCTGACCTGTGGAGAACATGTTCCAACCATAGCATCATTATCATAACCCTATATTTTTGTGCCACACTTTGAATCATTAGATGTCAAAGGCATGACCTCAACAGCACTGGAAATGTGACATTGTGAATTATCATTGTCAGGATCAGACTCATGTTCAACTACCATGGGGATGTTGGGGAGTGTAACATTATCTACACTGTCAGCCAAAGCTTTAGACTCAACTATATTCTATAAAATGGTTAACTTTTCAGAAGTGGAAGTTGAGGCAGCAATACTCATGCCAGCAGCAACTGCACTAACACCACTGGTGGGGGCAATATCATCTCTTCCAACTATCAGTGAAGCAACAGTTTGTACTGTAAAAAACACTGACAGAGAAATCCCTTTACTGACATCAGCTATGCACTTCTGCAAACTACCACGCCCACGGTCAATCTTACCATTGGCAGCAGTGCCATAGCCAGAAACAGCTTTACTTGCACAGTTATTCGCAGGCAGTTTTGAGGATCACCAAGAAAATACTAAACAAATTTAGATTTATGAACTTTCAGTTTGGGGTGGATGGGAAGCCAAAAAACAACAACTGTGGCTTGCAGATGGATTGGACTCTAAACAGATGCAAATGCACAGATAGATTAAGACTGTGCAGTGCATTCAAGAGATGCAGACACAAAGGCACAATAACACCTTAACCAGTGCTCACAAATCCAAAACTGGAAAACAATACCTTTTGCCAGTTGGGGGCAGTGAACTGCAGTGACAGTCCACTACCAAGATACCACAAAGAAGTACAAAATAACACAGACAGATAAGAGGTTCACAGTGTTGCAATTACTATATGGCACAATAAAATGTGTCTAACTTGATGGCACGCATCGCACACACACTCACACTCACACACACTACAGGTAATGCGCAGCAAATTAAATATTTGAGTAATAAAACCAAATCTTAAAAAAACTGAAATTATACACTGCACCACAACAGTCAGCAATAAAATGTCAAAAAGTACTGACAATTTTACAGTGTGTACATGAACACAGTTATACAACAAAAATTTTACCAAAACAGTTAGAATGACTGCCTTTTTCCCAGTTAATCTAACTCCACCACAGATACGTCCCTCCCCAAACACACTTCAACAATGTCTGTCAGTACACAGACTGAATGTTCTAAATTAACATTTAAAATCCACAAAAAAACAATAACCACTTGATGATATGAGCATAGGAGACTTTCCTATAAGCAATGTACTAAATTTTGAGAAGAAAAAACAATGACTCAAAATGGTGTGTCAATAAAATGTCCTACAAAATCTTTTATAGAATCTTCCACTTCAAATTCCCAGGACCTCTTCCCATCTAATCGCTTAGCATACACAAATTTGGTATATGCATCCCGGTTTCCTGTCTGACCTCAAAATCAAACACTATATATTTCTCAGAGATTTTTACATCTGTGAGTGGTGACATGTAACGCAGATGCTTGTCTGCGGTCATGAAAGAACCACATATGTTACACTGAATTAATTTACATGTATGAGATCCCTTGTAAAAGACAAAATATTCTTCACACAGTTTCATGGATTTACAAGGCCTTGTACTCTCATCAGCTCTAGCTAAATGCCTTTCTAGGCATGCTAAAGACCAACAAATATTTTTACAGTAGGGGCAGGATGCAGTGTCAGTTTGCTGTTGTGTACAGTTGGGGTCAAAGTAAACTTTGCACTGCAGTGCAAAGACATGATTTTCCTTGAGGCTGTAGGCTATGTGACAATATTCACATAGCTATCTAGCACCGATAAATTTCTTTATGTCTCTTATACCATAACAGTGATTGTCATGCAGTAATGCAAATAGTGTTTTAGGAAGTCTTTCTGGCCCTGTTGAAAATGTTTTTCAGTTTCCTTCATTATGATATAAAATATTAATTTTGACTCCTAAAAACATTCAAACTGGGACACATCACTAAAAGTGACAGATTTTCCTCCAATGTCCTGACCTTTACAAACATTTGGGACACATTCCTTGTCTGTTTCAGCTCTAAGCATGAGTACTTGGATGAACATAGTAAACCAAATATACTACTCAACAAAGTACTTTACAAAACTCAGATTTAAAAGTCTCATGATCATAATCCTCACTAGCTAATCTGCTCTTAATTAACATGCCTTTAAACAAGTTAGCAACTGTAGCAAGAATACAAACTTTTCCTACATTCACAGTGTCAATGCCCCTTTCTCGAAACCTTGGGTGCAGTGACTCTTTGTCAGAAATCCCTGAGCTGCTGCTTGTAGATGGCTGTACATCACCTTTCAAATTCGCACAAGATCTATTTTGCTCATAACTCATGCCAGCAGAAACTTTTAAGCATTTCTGGAGAACTTCACATTCAAGAGATGGCCCCCCCCCCCGCAGGATTTCCGTGCATTGTTGGCAAAAACAGAAAATACACCCCTGTCACTACTTTTGTATTTTGAGCATTATACTGTAGGACAAAATTTCAACTCCAAAAACTTGCAGCATTTTTTAACCCCCTCCCTCTCAATCTCCCATGTTCAGCATTATATTGTAAAACAAATTTCAAATCTGAATAAGCTTTTTTCCTTAACCCCCCAAACCTGCAGCATCTACTATTAATAGTAAAAAATAAAAATCACACCTTCTGTAGTGATAGACTGTACATCATTCAGCTCTTCAATCGTTTGGAAAAGGTCTTCAGGTCCTCCCCATGGATCCATTATTGTTGATTGATTAATGTTTTTAAAAAATTCTTTTAGCTCAAGATGTATTTTTGGCAGTCTTGCTCTTGTCTTTTCTAAGCACAGTAAGCACAGATTTTTCTTAAATAAAATGTGTAAAACCCCACCCCAAGTACATGGCTAGTACTAATGTTCAACAAGCTGGTGAATTAGAAAAACAGCTTGCTATACATATACAAGATGATAAGTTGGCAAACAGCGAGCCCCCTACAGTTTTTTTAGAAAGTGTGCTGCATTATGAACATGTTTAAAAAAGTTCAAGGCCATTGAATTTCATGAGCGATATTGTTTTATAAATCTAAATAAAATAAAATCTTTTACAGAGGCCATTGCTGCAATCCATCAGGCTATTCAAGAATTGCTGGACAGGGTGATGAGACAAACACACCGTGGAGACTTTATACAGTCAAGACTGAATGCTGCCTCTTTAAATTACTCCTTGTTCTCAAGAAAAACATGCCCTAATGAATTAAATGCAGCCACCTTCTTAGATCAGATAGCTGACATGTTACAGATCAATGCAGAATTCATTGCTGATGACGCTATACATCTCGTGGTAACCACTATCAAGAATCACCAGGGGCAGGGTGGGGGTAGACGGGTGCTGGGCTCCATCATGTATAGCAGGATTTTACAAAAAAAGAGACAATACTTGATATGGAGAGTCATTAATCCTTTAAGTGACAAACAAATAACCTTAAAAAGGAAAAAGAAAATAGTTAACCAGACAGGTGGCTTTATAGGGATGCTGTTAGGAATTGCCATTCCTTTGATCACCAGCCTGCTGGCTAGCAGATAATGGATTTTACTCAGAAAATGTATTTGGTGCCTCAGCAACAGATGGATCACATTCAAACTAATTACCCTGATCAGGATATGAGAAAAGTTGCAACTAACAGTTTGGACACTGACATGGAAGCTATACTGTCCCGGACAGATTTATCAGACAATAACAAAGCCAAAATGTATTCTGCTGTGTCACAGTGCAATCTGACTTTGGTAAGACAATGAGAACAAGCTGAAACCAGTTTGACATTACTCATTCCTGAAAATGAATTTGTTTCTGACCCCCTACTGAGATAGCTTCTGCACCGAGTACAATGGAAAAAGACATTTTAAGTAGTGTTTCTCATCAGTCTAAAACCAATGCTGAACTTTTGTTAAAGCATATGGCAAAGAACAAAGATATTGTTTTTTGGAGTGATAAGGGGGAATCAATGTATAAAGGTACTGTTCTTTCTGGATCTCACATGGTCGATTTGGTAAGAGTGGCTACAGCCACTCACACAATCCCTGACCACAGAAAGCCAAAGGGCTGAGATGTTTTTGTCAAGGCAGTGGCTGAGGCTAACATACCCATCTCTGTGTTTGCTCATTCAGCAAACAGGAGCTATGTGGAAACGTTGAAAATGGCTGTTGCAAACAGCCACAGCCATCTCCAGTCAGCCAATGGTCAGTGACACCCAAAAGACGAAAGTCTTTTAAAAAACCTATGTGGCTCACTATGTAAAACTTAAATGCCATCTCTAAGTATGAATGTTATATACCTCAGTGACTGTTGCGTACTGCCTATGTTAACCATTTACCTCATATTAAATATGTAATCCTACCTCAGTGACTGCTGTGTACAGCCTTTGTTAGCCATTTACCTCATATAGAATATGTAATCCTGTTTTTACCAAAATAGGTACCATTGCAAAAACTCTTGCTTCTCTGCAGGCAGCATATATTCAGAACCATAAAACTGAGCATCAGGCAGGGGACCTACATAATTTTCATTTGCCTTGGTGTTAAAAAACTGGGGAAAGTAACCTTTAGCAATCTCATTCTCAAATCCAAGGGCTGCAGGGATTTTTGCAATTTTAAAAGGAAGAAAACAATGCTGTCAATAAATCTGATGTGCAGGGATGTCACTGCGACACAGAGTAATTGTCCTCCTTGTGTGTGCAATTTAATATCAATTCTTTCCTTGACTAGCTGGCTAACGATAAAATAACTGTCATAGCCTTTGGCACTGTGTGCTATAAATGTGTAGTGTCTAAATTGTGCGTCAATAAAATGTCCTACAAAATCTTTTATATAATCTTCCCCCTTCAAATTCTCAGGAACTCTCCCCATCTAATTGCTTAGCATACACAACATTTGGTATGTGCATACTGGTTTCCTGTCTGGCCTCAAAATCAAACACTATATATTTCTCAGAGATTTTTACATCTGTGAGTGGTGACATGTAACACAGATGCTTGTCTGCGGTCATGAAAGAACCACATCTGTTACATTGAATCAATTTACATGTATGAGACCCATTGTAAAGGACAAAATATTCTTCACACAGTTTCATGGATTCACAAGGCCCTGTACTCCCATCAGCTCTAGCTAAATGCCTTTCTAATCATGCTAAAGCCCAACAAATCTTTTTACAGTAGGGGGCAGGATGCAGTGCCAGTTTCCTGTTGTGTACAGTTGGGGTCAAAGCAAACTTTGCACTGCTGTGCACAGACATGATGTTCCTTGTGGATGTATGCTACGTGACAATATTCACATAGGTATCTAGCACCAATTAATTTCTTTATGTCTCTTATACCATAAATGTGATTGTCACGCAGTAATGCAAACAGTGTTTTAGAAAGTTTTTCTGGCCCTGTTGAAAATGTTTGCCAGTTTCCTTCATTATGATATAAAATATTAATTTTGACTCCTAAAAACATTCAAACTGGGACACATCACTAAAAGTGACAGATTTTCCTCCAATGTCCTGACCTTTACAAACATTTGGGACACATTGGCTGTCTGTTTCAGCTCTGAGCATAAGTACTTGGTTGCACATAATAAACTAAATATACTACTCAACAAAATTCCTTTACAAAACTCAGATTTAAAAATCTCGTGATCATAATCCTCACTAGCTAATCTGCTCTTAATTAACATGTCTTTAAACAAGTTAGCAACTGTAGCAAGAATACAAGCTTTTCTTACATTCACAGTATCAATGTCCCTTTCTCGAAACCTTGGGTGCAGTGACTCTTTGTCAGAAACCCCTGAGCTGCTGCTTGTAGATGGCTGAACATCATCATTCAAATTCACACAAGATCTATTTTGCTCATAACTCTCACCAACAGAAACTTTTGAGCATTTCTGGAGATCTTCACATTCAACTGATGGCCTACCCCCCCTCACCCTCCAGTAGGATTTCTTTGCTTCTGTATACTTTCTTTTTTATTACCTGCATTGTGTGTCAGTTGAAAACGCTGCTTGTTGCAGCGGGTGCTTTTGGATTATCACCGCTATCCATCTGGAGCCTGTCTGTATTGACTGCCTGCCCAATTGCCCTTATCCGGCTAAACACAGCGTGAGAGGCTGTGTATGCAACTGATTTAGATCGTCGCCAGCTGGAGCTGGAGTTTTACGGAGGGGGCTGCCAGTGATTGGTGTGTGGGTGTGGGGAGGCAGTCTACAAAGCAGAAGCGCTTTACTAACAGGAGGCAGCGGGTTGTGATGGGCAATTTCTTATCGGCACCCTGCCTCCTTTTGTGTGGAGTCCCTCAGGGTTCGGTATTGGCCCCAATGTTGTTCGCAGTATACATGCTGCCCTGGGGATCATTAGAGGTATGGCTTGAGTTTTCAATGACATGCAGATGATACTCAGCTATACCTATCCTTTGCCCCAGGAACACCAAATGCAGTCAATGTGCTGAACACCTGTCTGGCTGAGATAAATGACTGGATGTCTTCCAGCTGGCTGCGACTGAACCCCAATAAGACTGAGGTACTGGTAGTGGATTCGAACAGAGCTCGTGATGGGATGGCCTCTGATTCTGTGACTGGCATTGTGCTAGGAGCAGTGTCATTGATGGCCTCCCCATGGGTGCGAAATCTTGGTGTGATCTTTGACAGGAACTTGTCCATGGAGGTTCATATATCCTCCGTGGTTCGTTCCTGTTTTTTCCATCTTAGAAATATCGCCAGGATTAATCCCCTTGTTCCGGCTCTGGACCTCCCTATCTTGGTACATGCCTTAGTTACCTCTAGACTTGACTACTGTAACGCACTCTATCTCGGGGTCTCTGGAACTTCTCTTCGCAGACTGCAGCTAGTGCAAAACGCTGCTGCCCGGCTTTTGACCGGGCAGAGTAAGTTTTGTCATATTATTGATGGTGCCGTGGCTTAGTTGGTTAAAGCGCCTGTCTAGTGAACAGGAGATCCTGAGTTCAAATCTCAGCGGTGCCTTTTCAATAGTTCACTCTAAAGTAGTTTCTGGTGACTGACTTAAAAACATATCATAAAATTGGGAAATCCTTGCAGATTGGTACTTTTTACAGGGAGGAACAGGGTGCAGGAAAACACTATTTTTAAGCGAAAAAGATGTTTCAGGACTAGAGGGCATGGGATGAAGTTGGAGGGAGGACGATTCAGAGGAAACATGAGAAAGAATTTCTTCACAGAACGGGTGGTGGACAAGTGGAACACCCTGCCAGAGGAAGTGGTGGGGACTGAAACAATCACGGGATTTAAGAATGCATGGGATAGACATAAAGGAATTCTAGAGGTCAGGGGTAAGGGGAAATAGACTTCTAGGAAAACAAACTGAACTTACAAACTCAAATGGGCAGACTAGGTGGGCCATAGGCCCTTATCTGCCGACACTGTCTATGTATCTATGTATCTATGTACTCCAGTATTGCGTGAATTGCACTGGCTGCCTGTCAGGTGGAGAGTTTTGTTCAAGATGGGTCTTCTCACCTATAAGACCCTACATGGTCAGGGCCCTGGTTACCTTTCTGATCTCCTGGTACCATACACCTCTGTCCGAGATCTCCTCTCCTCTTGTGGGGGCCTCCTCAAAGTTCCGAGAGCTAGGTTAAAATCTGCAGGGGATCGTTCGTTTGGAGTTGCTGCTCCGGCTTTCTGGAACTCATTGCCAGTTGTAGTGAGAGAGGCTCCCACTATAGAGGCCTTTAAGAGTCGTCTGAAGACTTTTTTATTTATGCAGGCATTTGGTGATTGAGTTTTATATATTTTATATTTGTATGATATTGTAATTGAATATATACAGTATGACACACTGTACAGATTTTGTGTGGCACCCAGAGCCTTCGGGATTGGGCGTCTTTTTAAATAAATTTGATTTGATTTGGTAAAAACAGAAAATACACCCCTGTCACTACTTTTGTATTTTGAGCATTATATTGTAGGACACAATTTCAACTCTAAAAACTTGCAGCATTTTTTTAACCCCCCCCCTCAATCTCTCATTTTCAGCATTATACTGTAAAACAAATTTCAAATCTGAATAAGCCTTTTTCCTTAACCCCCCAAACCTGCAGCTTCTACTATTAATAGTAAAAAATAAAAATACACACCTTCTGTAGTGATAGACTGTACATCATTCAGCTCTTCAATCATTTGGAAAAGGTCTTCAGGTCCTCCCCATGGATCCATTATTGTTGACTGTTAAATGTTTTTTAAAAATTCTTTTAGCTCAAGACATATTTTTGGCGGTCTTGCTCTTGTCTTTTCTAAGCACAGAAAGCACAGATTCTTCTTAAATAAAATGTGTAAAATCCCACCCCAAGTACATGACTAGTACTAATGTTCAACAAGCTGGTGAATTAGAAAAACAGCTTGCTGTACATATACAAGATGATAAGATGGCAAACCGGGCCCTTTACAGTTTTTTTTAGAAATGTGCTGCATTATGAAAGTGTTTAAAAAAGTTCCAGGCCGTTGAATTTCATGAGCAATATTGTTTTATAAATCTAGATAAAATAAAATCTTTTACAGAGGCCATTGCTGCAATCCATCAGGCTATTCAAGAATTGCTGGACAGGGTGATGAGACAAACACACCGTGGAGACTTTATACAGTTATGACTGAATGCTGCCTCTTTAAATTACCCCTTGTTCTCAAGAAAAACATGCCCTAATGAGTTAAATGCAGCCGCCTTCTTAGATCAGATAGGTGACGTTTTACAGAGCAATGCAGAAGTCATTGCTGATGACACTATACATCTCGTGGTAACCACTATCAAGAATCACCAGGGGGCGGGGGTTGGGGTAGACAGGTGCTGGGCTCCATCATGTATAGCAGGATTTTACAAAAAAAAAAAAGACAATACCCCCTTCCACCCAAAAAACTGCAGCATCTACTATTACTAGTTAAAAATAAAATATACACCTTCTGTAGAGATAGACTGTACATCATTCAGCTCTTCAATCATTTGGAAAAGGTCTTCAGGTCCTCCCAATGGATCCATTATTGCTGATTGTTTAATGTTTTTAAAAAATTCGTTTAGCTGAAGACGTATTTGTGGCGATCTTGCTCTTGCCTTTTCTGAGCACAGTATGCACTGAGTCTTCTTAAATAAAATGTATAAAAGCCCACCCCAAGTACATAACTAGTACTGAAAAAATGTCTGAACATCTCGTACTGTCAATCCAAAAATCCCTCCCTACCCTTCTCCATGGAAAAATATATAGAAGTCCTACTCTGCTCCATAAAGGCTTTGTTTTCACTTCCTGTGACAGCTGGAAGGCATTTCATGCTTTTACCATTCTGCTAAAACATTAGTCACAGTCTAATTAACAGGTATGCAGACTGTTTCTTTAAGTCCAAATAATCTTATAGCTTAGTTTTTAAAATGTATAATGAAATCTTGACTTTTTCTAAACAGCTGCATCCTTTAAATTGGTAATTCAGTGTAACAGCTTACATTCTGCTGATCAGAAGATAAAACTTATTTTGTTTTTTCTAAAAAAAGTTGATCATGAGAATCACCTGTTTTTCTCTTTTACACAGCAGGGTTCTAGAAAGACCAATGACTCTGAGGTGTGTAAATGAAAACATATGTTTTTTCTCAGTCTTAAGACACAGTTTTATAATAAGGACAGTTGAGTGCACAGCTTAGTTATAATGTTTTTAAAAGTCAGAATGGAAATTGTGTCTTTTTCTAAAAGAGCTGCAACCTTTAAATCAGTAATTCAGTGTAATAACTTACACCCCTTTGTTCAAATGATAACTGTTTGTTTTTTTCTCATTCTTAAAACACATATAAAAGTCTTCCATTTTTTCTGATATGTTTTATTCTGTAATTCAAGATGGGTTATAAATGATTAGTTTGTGATTGCTATAGAATAATTACACACACATACACACACACACACACACACATACACACACATACACACACACACAGCCAGCATGTTGCAATGATATCCAGAGACTGTTGAACCATCTTATTTACATGCAGGTCCCCGTACACACACACCAGATTCTTAGCCTTTCTCCCTCTCAATTTAAAAAACACAGTTTTATTTTTTAAAACAAATACTTGTAAATTGGCTGGAGACCAGCACTGTGTCAAAAGCTGATCATATTTTTGTGAGGTTCCCCTTCCTGTCCCAATACCCATATCCCTAAAATATGCTTAATACTGGGCCCTTTCCCAACCCGTATTACATGATTTGGGGACAATGGTTGAAAACCCTTGCAAGTTCAGTTGCCCTCAGTCCCACAGTTTGCCTGCACCAACAGGCTGTTATTTATTTGTTTGACTGTATTAGGAGGGAACAGGAACAAGAACAAAAAGGGGTGGGGGTGATGCAGATCAGTCTGCGTCATTGATGACCTAACTGACATTATCTTGTAATGAGTGATGTAGAAATTGTTGCATGGCCAAACAGAATGAAGAATGATGGCTTAACCATGATGGTGCTGTGTATGCAAAAAGCAGCTTCTTAGCAGTACATTTAGTTGTTAGAGGCTGTAACAGAAAGGTATTATAGGTTTGGGAATTCCAAAGTTAATATTATTGTCAGACAGTGGACAGGTAAAACATTAGCCAAGTTTTGTTTTAAAGTAGCAACATATGGCTGTCTGAACAGACATTGAGAAACAGGAAGCACACATTTTTTGGTTTTGCTACCTCTAAAAAGAAGCTAAAAATGTTTGTGACAGCAAACCATTCATGGACTTCAGGAATCTTGGATCTTAATTTCCATTAAAGTTTATTGTTGGTTCTTCAAAATCTGAAAAATTATCTGTATCTTCATGTATTAATGTAGGGTACCCAGCTATGCTCCTCACTGCTCTGACTCCTGAAGATTATAAGGCAGCAGAAACAAGGCTAAGCTTATACTGAAAATGAACTTCATGAAGACAGCAGTTCTCATTGGCCTGCTAATTGCAGTCTGTGTAGAGTACAGTAATGCTGGTAAGTCAGCTCATATAATTTTGGGGGTAGTTACTTGAGGGAATAGAATTGAGATGTTGCCTGGCTAGTGTAGGGCAAAATTTGCAATATTTTGCCAGGTGATATATTTTGCGTAATTAGCGCAGTACACAAAATTACACAAAATATTTCACCAGGCGAAATGCAAAATTTTGCCTGGAGTTGTGAGTGAAATTTTGCCCCTAAGCTGGCGAAATTTTACCCGTCAGTGAAATTTCACCACTGCAGGTGAAATTCTGCCACTGTTGGTGGAATTTTGCATCCCGTGGGTGAAATTTTGCCACTGCTGGTGGAAATTCGCCACTCATGGGCAAAATTTCACCATTGTTGATGGACTGCTTAGAAGGCGAAAATGCGGGTGAAATTGCAAAATTTCGCTGCATTTTCATCAAACATTTTGCTCAGCAAAATAGCCAATTTTGCAGCAATTCCATCAGCAAAATTTAATTTTGCTGCATCCTTATGCCTGGCTGCTCTTTCCTTGTTGTATGCATACATTGAAATTATGAATTAAGTCAATTCCTTTAGTTCTGGAATTACTTGTCTGTAGTTGACAGAAAATAATGCATTTGCTTGATCCTTGCTGTTTGTGTAGAGTAGTTATGCAGGTAAGTCAGTTCATTTAGTACTGCGCTAGTTTCCACTAAGGACAGAAATTATTTTTTTCTATCCTGCTTGTTGCCCATTGTGTAGAGTACACTGACATACTGTAGATAAATAATTTCATTTAGTTCTTGGGTCAGGTACCTCTGGGGAACTGAACTGTGGTATTACTGGACAGCTCCCTGCTTTGTACAATATTTACAGTACATGAGAGGACATAACTTAATTATTTCTGGCTGTTCTTTGCTTTGTGTACAGTACATTAGTTACAGTACATGAGGGGACAGAACTTGTTTATTACTGGCTGCACCCTGCTTTGTGTACAGTTCACTAGTTATATTACATGAGGGGATATAACTTAGTTATTGAGGGCCTCTCTTTGCTCTGTGTGTACAGTACATTAGTTACATGAGGGGCAGTATTTATTTATTGCTGGCCTGCTCCTTGCTCTGTGTACAGAACATTAGTTACCTGAGGGGTAAGAACTTTGTCATTGCTATCTGCTCCTTGCTCTGTGTACTGTATACTGGTTGCTTGAGGGAATAGAATTCAGTTATTGCTTGCTGTTCCTTGCTGTGTGCAGACCACAGACAGACACGAGCTGCTTTAAAGTAACAACCAGTTTCTGCCTTTTGTAATAAGGTCCCTTCCATACCTTCACCTCTAAGGATTTTCACACATTTTGCCCTGAGAAAAAACTGTCATGGTCAAAGTGTCCTTCATATAATAGCTACAATGTGTCCATCAAATAAAGTGGTAGTGCTCCATAGGAGTTTAAGCAGAAAACACTGAGTTTTGGATCCCACCACAGCTGTGGGCACTGTTTATCAGTTTGAGTGACTATTATGCCTTCCCTTAATTTTGGTCTCTTACAGATAGTACTGTGGGTAGAAGTAGGACCCCACTGGGAACAGTATATGTCCATCAAATACAGTTTCATTGTAACAAAGTTGCTAGACCAGAGAACAGAAAGGTTTGATTCCCACCACAGCAGTGGACTCATAGAAACATAGACATAGAAACATAGACTTTGATGGCAGATAAGGACCACTTGGCTCACCTAGTCTGCCCATTTCCCTACCTAGAGGATAAGCTGAAGATCCTATTTAACCAACAGCCTATTTCTTCCTACCCCCCAAAAAAATTGCCTTATGTCTGTCCCATGCATTCTTGAATTCTCCCACAGTTTTAGACCCCACAACCTCCTCAGGAAGGCTGTTCCATGCATCCATCACCCTCTCTATGAAAAAATACTTCCTCACATTGCCCCTGAGCCACCCCCCACTCTATCTTCCAATTGTGCCCCCTTGTTCTTGCACATCTCTTTTTCTGAAAGATGCTACCCTCTTGGACTTTGTTTATTCCACTGAGGTACTTAAATGTTTCCATCATGTCCCGCCTCTCCCTCCTTTCCTCAAGGGTATACATATTAAGCTCCTTTAGTCTCTCTCCTCGTATGGCTTCTCTTGCAGACCTTTCGCCATTTTAATTGCCCTCCTCTGAACTGCCTCTATCCTGTCTATGTCCTCGCGGACATGGGGTCTCCAGAACTGGACGCAGTACTCCGGATGGGGTCTCACCAACTGGCTGTACAGGGGGATAACAACTTCCTGTTTTCTGCTGGTGATGCCTCTTCCTATACATCCCAGTATCCCCCCAGCCCTCTCTACCACCTTCTCACATTGCTTGCCAACCTTAAGGTCATCTGATATGATTACCCCCAGGTCCCTTTCCATTTTTGTTGTTGTTACTACCTCCCCCCATTGTATAATCTTCCCCTGGTTTTTTGTTTCCCAGGTGATTTATTTTGCACTTCTTTGCATTGAATCCAAGCTGCCATACTTCTGACCATTCCTCCAACCTTGCCAAGTCCCTTCTCCTCCTTTCCATGCCTCCTTGTGTATCAACCCTGTTGCAGATCTTGGTGTCATCTACAACGAGGCATACTTTTCCTTCCAGTCCCTCTGCAATGTCACTTATAAAGACATTAAAAAGGACTGGACCCAGTACTGAACCCTGCGGTACCCCACTAGTAACCCCTCTTTCTTCAGAGTGGATTCCATTTACAATTACTTTCTGTGTCCTTTTTGTCCAGCCAATCTTTTACCCAGGCCACCACCCTGGGACCCACTACCAGGCTGGTTAATTTGACTATTAATCTTTTGTGCAGGACTGTGTCAAATGCCTTGCTAAAGTCTAGGTAAGCCATGTCCACAGCCCCTCCCTGGTTTACTACTTTGGTCACCCAGTCAAAGAAATCAATTAGATTTGTTTGACATGTCCTTCCTGTGAACCCATGCTGCCTTGGGTCCTGTGCCCCACTGGCCTCTAGGTACTCAACAATTCTTTCTTTCAGAAGTGATTCCATCACTTTACCTACCACAGAGGTCAAACTGACAGGTCTGTAGTTTCCTGCCTCTGTCTTGGTCCCACTTTTGTGAAGGGGAATCACATCTCCCCTTCCCCAGTCATCAGGTACCATACCATCCTCCCATGATTTGTTAAAAAGGGTAGTCAGTGGTGTCACTAGTTCTCTGCTTAATTCTTTTAGAATTCTGGGGTGAATTCCATTTGGCACCATTGCTTTGTCCACCTTCAGTTTTAGGAGTTCTTTCAAAACACTTTCTTCTGTGAAAGGACTGGAATCGACCCCCCTATCCAAAGTGCTTTTGTTAATTGGATTAGGCACCTCCCCCACCTCCTCTTTTGTGAATACTGAACAAAAGTATTCATTCATTATCCCTACTTTTTCACTTTCCTTCTCTGCCCACTCACCTTCCATTCTATTCGGCCTCACTATCCCTCCCTTTGTCTTTCTATGCTCCTTGATATACCTATAAAAGGTTTTATCCCCCTTCTTAACTGAGTTGGCTCTCTTTTCCTCAGTTTGGGCATTTGCTATTCTGACTATCTTCCTTGCTTCCTTCTGCCTTAACTGGTAGAGCTCTCTGTCCTGATCCTTCTGTGTTTCCTTATACTGTACTTCCTAAATGCTATCTTTTTCTCCCTAACCTTCACTGCCACCTCTTTTGAGAGTCATAGTGGCTCTCACTCTATAATTTTTCACCACCAATGCTCCTCTCTGCATTTAAAATTGGAGGAATAGGACACTAACAGAGTAGCAGTTCAGTGAACTCATAGTAAGAACATGTGAACATACAAACATACGAAGAAACCAGCAGAAGGCCATTTGGTCTATCTAGTCTGCTTGTATTGCCAGGGACCTGTTCAAGAGCAGTATAGCTTCCTCTCTTCTACTACTGATGCCCTAGATATGCATCCCAGCATCTTGTCTGCCCTTGCTGATGCTTTCTTGCACTGTGTGGACTGTTTCAGGTCCCCAGTGATTATCACTCCCGGGTCCTTCTCCTCCTTTGAATGCAAATGATAAATCAGAACACATGGTGTCACTCAGTTATTGATTCATGAAGTACTTCAAATAAATCCAAAATGGCAGTGCAGGAAGCTAAATGACATTTTTGCTCTTTCTCTTTAAGACAGGGCAATATATGTGCTCCTTTTTACTTGGGTGTCATGCTCTGAAGACATAGTATTGATGTTGAAATATTAGTGCAGGCACAACTGGCAAGGCACTGGTCAGCGTGTTCATTTCTGAGGGGCCACCTCTGAGTTTTTTTTTTTTAGAGCTGTTGTTGGTTTGGAATAATAGCGTGAACGTTTGTGTTAGCACTCTGCTGCCTGCAGTCCCATGTTGGATTTATGATATGTGGTGAGCCATTGAAGGTTGTAGTCTTAGCACTTTGCACTTTGGATACATAAGAGAGTAAGACTTACTTTATCAGTGGGGTTTTTCAGCTGCCTTGACCACTGATTTGTTCTGGTGGTAACCTTAGCCACACTGAATGATATCATCTGTTGCTCCTCCCTGTGTTTCAGTCTCTCACATTAGAAATGTGGGTAGAAGCAGGACCCCACTGTGAAGAAAATGTTGCTTTTTATGTTTGCTTTTGTAGTTTAATGAGTTTTTAATACAGACTAAAGACAGATATATCATCTAGTAAATTGTTGTTGAAATAGTACAGTAATTTCCAGACTCAGATTAGTCTACATTCAATTTCTGGTTACATTTGTTTTTAAGGCTGTGGGCTGAGCCCACAACTGTTTTGGGATCGATCGTAGCTTGCAACACGCATTTGTCAATTCCGAATGTTTGCTTTCTGGTATTAGCATTGCAAATGCAGTAGTTAGACAGATGCAGAATAGGAATGGTAGTGAAGTATTGAACTTCACACCAACCCTGCCTCCACCCTGCAGAGATGGACAGGCGTTTGTGTATGAGTTTGGGTCATCACCCATAACATTCATTCCATTTCACCTCACCCTATCCTGCAGACACCGACAAGTGTTGAGGTGTGCTTTGGGGTGTTCGGTTTTATAGTTATCCCATTTCATAAGTACATACACTGAAATGGGTGCAGTATAGGAGAATGGGCTGAACTCTGGGGATGAAGAGTCCAAGGAACACCTCAATGCCTGTCACTGGCTGCAGGGTGGGGGAGCTGGGGAGGAATGGCATGAGCATTACAGTCAGCAATCCAGAGTCACACCCCTGATGCCTGTCAGCCAGTATGGGATGGGACGTTATGGTTAGAAACCCTAATGCCCCAGGCATTCATTGGTATTTGCACTACAAATTTTCAACATTGCCTTTTTATGAACCCCACCTCATGAAAGCAATTGGGACCTCTTCTCATGAACAGTTGCACTGTGATTTTGTTAATGTGTCCCAAACTTTGAGTTCCCACAATGACTATGCCATTCTGTGCCAGATGTATGAAAACACAGATCGGGCAGCATGTGAAGAATGACAGCTGTACCATTCATAAGGGAGGTGTGAAGAGATGGCAATGTTGAAAATCTGTAGTGAAAATATTAAATATGCTCGAACTTCCAAGTGAACGTGGAAACTGCGTAACTCATAAGTGTAACGCAGTCATTTAGTAGAATTATTTCACCAAATTTTCAACATAGGCATTTTGTGACCTCTGCTCATGAACACTGTCACTATGATTTTCTTAATCTGTCCCGAACATTGATTTCATTCAGCGACAGCGCTATTCTGCGCCAGATGTGTAAATGCATATTTTGGGCAGGATATGAAAAATGACAGCTATACTGTTCATTAGGAGGTGTGAAAAAATGCAAATGTTGAAAATCTGGAGTGAAAATATTACAAATACGCAAAATTACGAGGGTGCATGGAAACTACGCAACGTACGCTCATAACACAGTCATTTTATGGATGTGTGTCACTAAATTTTCAACATAGGCATTTTAGGATCTCTGTTCATGAACAGAGTCACTGTGATTTTCTTAATCTGTCCTGAACACTGATTTCCCACAGTGACCACACTATTCTGTGCTGGAAGTGTGAAAACACATTTCAGCCAGGATGTGAAAAATGACAGCTGTACTTTTCATAAGGAGGTGGGTAAAAATGCAAATGTTGAAAATCTGGCGAGAAAATATTACAGATTCATAAAGTTACAAGTGTGCGTAGAAACTGTGCAACACACGCTTGTAAAACAGTCATTTCTTTTTAATTTTTCACCAAATTTGCAACATAGGCTTTTTGAGAGCCCACCTCATGAACAGTGGCACTGTCATTTCATTAATTGGTCCCAAAAGGTGATTCTGCCAGTGACCACAAAATCATCTTTCAGGACTCCATGATGCCATGACAGTGACTGAATTCATGAGGAGGAGTCCCAATAACCCCATGTTGAAAATTTGGTGCCAAAAGTCAAAACAATGGCTGAGACATCCACATAAATTGGTAAAAACCTGTTCATGCCATTATACAGCTTACCAGCATTTCTTCAGTTCACGTTCAACTTTGAAGAGTGCAGATGTGTCCTCAGTCCACCGAAGAATGTCAAGCCGGGCTCTGGAGGTAAGTATGGGGAGAGGGTGTGTATGCAGAGGTGGGTTGTGCAGGGGGTGGGTGCGGATTTGGGAGAGGTGGAACGAGAGACTGCGAGGGACCATTTTCTTTGTTTCAGGGGCCAAAATTAAAAGATGTCATGGGAAGGTTTTTTGTTTTGCAGGGTTGCTTTGTGCACACTGTGGTGGGCTCCCAGTGTGCCATCTGCATTTTGGGGAAAGGGGACTTAAGCCAGTGGGGTTTGGGCCCCCCATTGGCAAAGAAAGACTGTTTGGGGGGCATGATGCTGAGGGGGATTGGGCACCCCCTCGGCACACGGCAAATGGGGGGGACATTATGACGATGGAGAGTGGGCTACCCCATCGGCAAATGAACTAGGTCAGTTGCAAAAATCAGGGACTGCTCACCATTGCAGTGTCAGCTTGCAGTCTGCACTATTCAGACCCAACACAGAGAAAAATGGCTGCTGCTGCAATGACGAAGCAGCCCCTGAGTGCGGTGACCAAATCGTTTCAACTTGGTAGCACTTCTGGAGAATCAGTGTCATCAGGACAGTGGGGCTGCATTGGTCGAACACTGCTAGGCCCACAAATGCAGTGCCGGCATTGGCCAACACTGTGCCATACCTCCACAACCCACTTCTCTCCTAAGCTGCCACATAATGTTTCTTGCGCATTCGCGCAAGCAAGCATAACAATGGCAGATCATAGAACCTTCCATTGGACTTTTGGAAGTATCCTTCCAAATGTCCAATGGAGCTTGAAACACTCCACCACGATTGGCCACTAATGAGTAACAGCCGCACTATTTTGGATGTTACTTCCACATTCTGGGGCAAGAACTATGCAAGCGCAACTCGAGTGTATGCGTAGTTCCACTGATGCCACCATGTTGTGAATGGAAAAATGCCATTCATCACAACTGTTAATGCACAAGTGTCATACATGCACTGTCACATCACCACCACCAGCTCTGGCAGGAAAGAAAACCCTCCCACAGCTGCTATCCTCCCTGCTCCCCATCCCTGTGCCAACATCAGGGTCCCCAATCCCCATGTCGGTATTATGAGGCCCCCAATTCATGTGGCACACTGGAAGGCCACCCCAGTTTACCCAAATGTATTTATTTATTCTCCCTGTGCCAATATTGGGGTACCCAATCCTTGTGTCAGTATTATGTGCCCCCCAACTCATGTGGCATACTGGAAGCCCACAACAGCTTGCCCAAATGCTTTTTTTTCTTCCCCCTTTTCCAACATTGAGGTGCCCAATTCCCATGTCAGCATTATGTACCTGCTCTCCCAACTCATGTGGCACACTGGGAGTCCACCCCAGAGTGCCCAAATGTATGTTTTTTCTCTTGTAAATAAAGAAAACCTTCCCCAATGTGTTTTTTAACTTGTAAAAAATAAAACAGTCCCTCGTCTTCACCCCAGTCCCCCCTCCCACATCCCCACCCTCCCACTGAGCACCCACCTCTCCACTCCCCCCTCTTTCCACATACTTACCTCCTGAGGTCAGCACTATCATCTTCTCTGGACTGGGACATGTCTGCATTCTTCAAAGTCGAACTGCAAACTGAAGAATCAAAGGTAGGCATGCTATAATAGCATTCAATGCAGTTTTCAACTTAAGTTGATAAATCAGACATTGTTTGGAATTTTGGCCCCAACTTTTCAACATGCAGTTCTTGGGACCCCACCTCATGAACAGTGTCATTGTCAGTTTGTTGTTCAGTCCCAATAGGTTATTTTGCAGTCTCTGTGTGGAATCACCTTTCAGGACTGATTAATGAAATGACAGTGCCACTGTTGATGTGGTAGGGTCTCAAAAAGCCCATGTTACAAATTTGGTGAAAAAATTACTGCTTTGTGACAGTGCATTATTCTGTTTCTATGCATGTGCCTAACTTCACAAATTTTTTATATTTTCACTCCAGATTTTCAACACTGCCATTTTTGCACACCTCCTTTTTAACAGTATGGCTGTCATTTTTCTCATCCTGCCTGAAACATGTTTTTGCACTTGTGGCACTGAATGGCGCTGTTACGTTGTGAAATCACCTTTCGGGACAAGTGAACAAAATGACACTGCACTCTTCATGAGGAGGGGGGGGGCCAAAAAAGCCATATTGAAAAATTGGTGCAACACCTCCAAAAAATTACCAAGTTACACCAGGGGGTTCAATAATTTCTATGAACATGTGTAACTTTGGTCACTTGGCAGCTTGTCACAGCTGTATTGGCTTTGGCTAGACCTTGTTTATACTATCAAGAGGGAGATGAATTCTCAGTTACACATGAATGTGACATAAAAAAAGTAATAATAATGCTGTCATCAGATTCAGTCTGCTGCCACTGCATATGTACATCAGACAATGAAATCCTCTGCTAGTGACATCACAATCTGTTGCTGTGAAAATGTTCAGGACTTAAGAGCAGAGGAGTTTGATGCCAAGTGTAGACAAGCAATCAGAAAAGATGCATACCAGCCAGCAGTGATCCTGCTTTATATTAATGTGCAATGATAATATGACAAAGTGCAGTCCATATGCAGAAAATAAATGCAATGTACATATGAACATACAAAGATATAAAGAACCCATACAAAAAAATAAGTTAGCGAATACCCAACGGTTACCTATTTAATAGTTAATTGCTAACTAAAAAGTTGAGTTTGAAGCTTAAGAATTAGTTGACTGGTTTTAGTCAACTAATGCGTAATCCTTGTTATGTAGCCATTAGTTGATGTTTTTTTTGTGCTTATGCATTAGATGAAAAAGAAGACTTCAAAAAATATTGAAGTTATGAATTGATTGAATTTTACACTTTAACATAATCCATCTTAGCTATTAGTTGACTATTTGACTTAGAAAATGTTTCAGAAAGTATTGAAGTTATGAATTTATTGAATTTTACACTTTACCATAATCTAGCTTAGCTATTAGTTGATTATTTGACTTAGAGAATGTTTCAGAAAGTACTGAAGTTATGAATTTATTGAATTTTACATTTTAACATAATCCAGTTTAGCTATTAGTTGATTATTTGACTTAGAAAATGTTTCAGAAAGTATTGAAATTATGAATTGATTGAATTTTACACTTCAACATTATCCAGCTTAATTATTAGTTGGTTATTTGACTTAAAAAATGTTTTAGTTTTTCAATATAAATTCCCGAGTTAGTAATTACATGATATTTGAAGTTAGTATTTTTTCTAGTTGAATTAGGGATCTGTGGTCCTTATCTGCTGACAGATTCTATATTTCTGTAGTAAAACATAAATAGAATTTTACAGCATGATCCACATGGGGTGGGCAGAAGAGATCTGGATAAACTGACAAAATGGTCGGAAGAGTAGCAACTGGGGTTTAATGCAAAGAAGTGCAAGATCATGCACATAGGGAAGAGAAACTCTTAAGTTACCTATAGGTTGGGAGGGAA
Source organism: Neoceratodus forsteri (assembly GCA_016271365.2). Taxonomy (NCBI): domain Eukaryota; kingdom Metazoa; phylum Chordata; order Ceratodontiformes; family Ceratodontidae; genus Neoceratodus; species Neoceratodus forsteri. The sequence goes on from CM057458.1 coordinate 1,094,783,023, forward strand.
GTTGCTGGCAATCATAAGGGAAGAAAAAGACTTGGGCATCATCATCACAGATGACCTGAAATCATCCAAGCAGACCACTAAAGCAGTACTAAAGGCTAGAGGGACATTGGGATGTATTAGTAGGGGTATTACTAGTCGTAAGAGGGAGGTAATAATCCCTCTTTACACGACACTGGTTAAGCCCCATCTGGAGTACTGCATGCAGTACTGGAGGTCACACCTTCACAAGGACATTAACCAAATTGAGGCAGTCCAGAGAAGGGCAACCAAAATGGTGCTGGGACTGCATCAGAAAACATCAGGACAGATTAACGGAGCTCGCTGGCCCGCCGGTGCAGCGGTTGGATTTCTTCTTCTGATGCCGGCATGACAATCGCGGGTCATTGGCCGGCCGGCAGGGAGGCGATGGATTGAGCACCCCAGGGCTGCTCTCCTTCTCCAGGGGGGAGGGTGGCAGAGTGATCGGAGCTGTGGTGACACCCAGTGGAGGCTGGGGTGCACCACAAGCTCCGATGCCAAAGTAAGCTCGGGGGAAGGTGGACGCAGGTCATCATTGCATGTCCTGTCCCCCACCTAATGGGGAAAAAATAACACTGCTGGCTGCCAGGATGATGCCTGCCCCTCCACTCTAATGAGCTCCCAGGCTGGTTTCCGGACCTATCCCGTTGTCTGCGGCAACAGGGCCGGTGCTCCAACCCCATCCTGGGGGGTAATCCTGGAGGTATCTGGGAGTAAGGGCTAATGTGGGAGTGGGAGCGGAAGGGGCCATGACCTGGGCAGATGGCTCAGTAGCAAGCAGCAGATAAAGAATTAAAAAAAAAAAAGATTAACGGAGCTCAATATGTATACCCTAGAGCAAAGGAGGGAGAGATGTGATATGATCGAAACATTCAAACACCTTAAGGGCATTAACAAGGTGAAAGAGTCTAACATGTGTCAATATAAGAAAAATAGCAGGACAAGAGGACACAGCATGAGATTAGAGGGAGGCTGATTAAGGGGTAATGTGTTGAAGTTCTTTTTCACAGAAAGGGTGGTGGATGCATGGAATGGCCTACCTCAGGAAGTGGTGGATATGAATACAGTGCAGGGCTTCAAACAGGCATGGGATAGGCATAAGGGAGCAATACAGATGAGTATGAATAGATTGGCCATTGGCAGAGTAAAGGCCTAGGCACATTCATAAAGCTAGAAAAATGGGCAGACTGGATGGGCCTTGCGGTCCTTATCTGCGATCAACTTCTATGTTTCTATTTTGAATTGGAAGAAGAATAACAGCAATATATTAAGTATATACCCAGGGCTCATCAACTTAATTATATTTTAATAGTTTGCATGTCCAGAAACAGCTCTAACGTTATGAAGAAAATCAGTAAATATATGTAGAGCAAAAGTAAATGAATTTGCATTATATATTAGCTCTATGTGAAATTCATAGCATTTAAGAGATTGTGTGGGAGGGAGTCAGCACGAGAGTGTTTGTGTGTGTGTGGGGGGGGTTCTCTGCTCATAACTGTATGCTGCTTACAGAGGTATAGTGTGACACTTTCCTCTCCACATCTTGTGCTCAGAGTGCAAACCTGGTCACCAGCATAGTGTTTGATTTTGTGCATGATGATGTTCAAATCATACACTTGGAGTGCAATGGCAAACCACTCCACAATGTCTGCATTATCAGCTGAGTTGCAGCCAGGTTTGAAACTTACCTACTGTTCCGTTTCCTAAGTGTGCAAACACCAGCAACATAGTTAATATTGTTAACAAGGCTGGGTAATTGTCTCCAAATATGTTTTAGAAAGTATACCTCTTTTACTGTATAGTAAAATGTATATGTTTATTTTGCTGTGTATTTATATTATGCATTATTATTTAAAATCAATAAAATGTTATTGAGAACAAAAACAATTCCCAGAGGGAAGTGGAGTGCACACTTCCATCTTGAGTCTCATTTCAGTGTTATTTCAGTCCAGACTGACAAAGCACTGCTTTTCATCAGTGCACTGTTAATACACTGCATTGACTTTCTGCTACACTGTTGTACCACTGCTCAGTCTTTCTTATTTTTTGATGCAGACTGTAAGAGCACTGCGAATAATTATTAGATTTTCATGCACACTTCTTTAGCACTGTATTTCCTTCACTAATTTTTGCTGCACACTGTAGTAGTACTGGTAACACTTTCTAATTGTCATCACACTTCTTTAGCACTGCATTGTCTCAGTAATCTGGTTACCCTTACTGAATTTGTCACAATTGCATTACAGTGGTATAGCAATGGCAATACTGTGGTCAGCTGAAAAATCCACAATGCTACTACCCAGTGGTACTCTGGTATCACAGTGGTAGGCGATATATAGATTTTCCTCTGTGCATTGGTAGTGCACTGGCACAATGGTATCCCTAAGGCATTTTTGACCATTTTCTCTGTCTCTCACACATACACTGATAATACAATGGTATCTCCAAATTTTGAGATTTTTGTCAGCTCTCACAAATACTGGTTCCTCTCACAGCAACCCTAGACTCATGTGGTAGCACAGTGGTACCAGTATTAATCTCATTATACTCTATATTCTAACGCATTATTAAGATAAACTACATTATCAACCTCATGGAGAACAGCTCTCCATTCCATATTTTTATTTGTTCACTTATCTTTATCTTACTGGTAATGGACTGTTATTGTTCACATAGACCAGAACACTCAAAGAGCATTTGCGATTGCTAAATGAGTAAGTGACTCTCAAACAACACTTTGCACCCCAAAAACAGGGCAGGATCATAATATATCTTGAATAGCATAATTAGTGAGTCTCCGACCAGTTGGTGAATGGCTCTAAAAGATGTTGCCTCCCTAAACCAGGTATTATCACCTCTGCCTCCTACCCCTGCCCCTTTGAGCTCCCACCATCAGTAATATCACACTTCACCTGGTGTTCAGTGGTGCTGCTATCCATTCTGTACATTGAAAACTGCCAGTACCTACCTGCCTACCCAGTCCCATCGCTCACACCATTCATGGCCCCCACCATATGTTTACACACTCTCCCCACAGAGGCAATTGGCAGAGACACTCTGCTAACCTCTATGACCGACTGAGGACAGAATGCCAGTTTTGCACTCATGTGCCTACTGTATAAACAGCTGTGTACAGTTAGCACATGATTGTGAACTATCATCCATTTTGTACCCAGTCAAGGAGCTGAGAGGATGGTCTGTGCCAAATGTGGAAGGGTGTCAAATATATAGTAAGCCTGGGGACCAGGGAGTAGTATTTGCTATAAGAACTAACTGGGTCATGGTGGGGACTTTGGATATACAGGGGGCAAGGGCTTTCTCTCAACACACCACTGCTCACTCTATAAGGCCCTGGGCTGGCTTCCCCCATCAGCCCAACAGACCTATCTCCTGGCCAGCACAGTCAATAAGGCCATCCAAAACTGAGCTACCTCTCCGCAATCCCACCTCCTTTGGCCAAAAGTGTTTGTTCAAGAGCTCTGCCTCCCTGCTGGCCCCATTCTTATGTGCCCCCTATTCTCCACCTGTATGGGTAAATGTGCATTCTCATCTGCAGCCCCTTTCCTTTGGAACAACCTGCCCACTCCACTTAGCACCAGTGACTCTCCAGGAATCTTCCACTTTCACCTTGGATCTCACCTTCTGTCCTCCACTACTTGCTCCTGCCCTCCCAACTTATTATCATACCTCTACTTCCCTTTCCTCCTTTTCCTTCTTGGTCCATACCTACACTGCCATGATGCACTTTTTCCTTTACTCATCTCAGATCATGCCTAATTTGTATTACAACTTGGCTACTACTGTACCTGCTATTGTCATAAATGTTATTTATTCATTGTGCTGCAAGTTTATATATATCTTCATATAAATATCCTGTATATTTTTATTACTGTCTATTGTATGCCTTGTCCCAGCCTCCTTTGTACTTGCTTGCATTCCTGTGCCATCCTCAATGGCCCAGGTCATGCCTGAAAATGGTTCTCAGACCAGTGCACCTACTTGGTAAACGAATGAATAAATATATAAATGGGAACCACTGGACATCAGGGATAGTAACAATCTACTGTATATCTGCGGGGTGATTGTAGGATGGGGTAGGACTGGAGAACAGGTAAATTAAGAATCTGGACCTGTGGGATAATTAGGGGAGGGGGCCCAATGGAGACTGTTTCCCAGGAGGGTGCTTTGGTGATGTAACTCCCGGGATACGTTATGCCTGGTGCAGTAATGTGGCCTGTGCTGTAATCGGCATCAGCAACATGGCTGTCACACCAGCATGGGCGAACCCTTTCTCCACACCCTCCTGAGTGTTCACCCTATAACACATTTTGGTAGCATCTGCAAAAAGACATACCTTCCCATTCAGTTCTTCTGCAATTTCACTTATGAAGACATTGAAGTGGCCCACTCCTAGTACTGAGACCCACCCCACACCATGCATTTAACCAACTGCTGAAAGCCAGTGTGGAGAGTATTATCTTCTTCCCAGATGTATATAGGCAACCTTTTGGCAAAAGCCACCATGCATGCTTGAGGACCCTCCCCCATCCCTGAAATTTCCCTGCACTACCCCTACCCCGTCTCTTGCTAGGTCATTTGTCCCCAGGTGGACAATGATATCTAGCTCCCTCTCATCTCCTGCTGTCTAATGATCCACTGTATCTGCTCTCATCCCTCCAAGCCAAAGTACCTCTCAGGTATTTCTCCTCTCTCTCCTTTACCCCACCCTGCTCGCAAATCTATCCCCCAATTAAGTCCCCCACCTTCAGTTGCTTCCTACTCAGCTGGGGGCCTCTTCCTCCTTCCTTGTAACTGTGGAATGGTCCATGGCAAGTGCTTTCCTTGGGGAAGGTTTCTCCAGGGCTGAAAAGGGTGGTTCAGCTGCAGGGAGAGTGGTTGGCTGGGCAGGGCCAATTTCAGATGCAGGGAGAGTGGTTAGTAAACAAACCAGGTGAAATGGAACTCTGACAAACAAACTGGCACAAGGGCAGAAAATGCAAGCCCTATAGGAAAGAGCACAGTGAGGGCTACAATAGGTAATTTACCAGAGAAGTCACAGGTCAGGGAACTACAGCTGAAGAGAACATGGAGAACAGGAGGGCATTGGAAAATGATGCATGGGGGCAGTGGACGGACGTGCACTCATGACAGCATGCATGGGAACTACAGATGCCAGGATGCCAATGCTGGGGGGTGCAAAGGCCAGCTTAGGTAGGTGGACACTGACCTGTAGGCAGAGTGCACAACACACAGGGACCCCTGCATCTCTGCATGCTGGACAGCAGGGAAGTGTACCATGGAGCATAGCCCCACTGCAGCACAGTAGCCGATAGGGGCACAGGACACTGTGGACACAGAACTTGAATGTGACCATGGTGCACAGCACAGCCTTGAAGCACTGGGACTGTGGGCAGACAGTGACACTACAGTACTGGTACAAACCACCCACAGACAAGTAGCAGCTGCCACAGGTGTGGCCCATGGAGTGTGATGTGCAAACGAAGTGCAAGCACACCCGCATGCCTGAGGTGGAACCAAAGCTGGACAGTGTAGCACAGTCCTCTGGCACAATGGAGGACAGCATTGAAGCCATGGAGGGGACATGGTGCTAAACTGCAACCTCAACAACAGAGACAATCTGTGAGGTGGTACCATCCAGGAAGGGAAAGTCCAAGCTAAATGTGAATGGCTACCTCCTGGTCCATGAATGGACTTGCAATGAGACAGTGTACTTTTTTTTATCATACCAAATTGAGGCAGTCCAGAGAAGGCAACCAAAATGGTGCAGGGACTGCATCAGAAGACATATGAGGACAGATTAACAGAGCTCAATATGTATACCCTTGAGCAAAGGAGGGAGAGAGGTGATATGATCGAGGCATTCAAACACCTTAAGGGCATTAACAAGGTGAAAGAGTCTAACATGTTTAAATATAAGAAAAATAGCAGAACAAGAGGACACAGCATGAGATTAGAGGGGGGCCAATTAAGGGGGACTATGAGGAAATTATTTTTCACAGAAAGGGTGGTGGATGCATGGAATGGCTTATCACAAGAAGTGGTGGCTATGAATACAGTGCAGGGCTTCAAACAGGCATGGGATAGGCATAAGGGAGCAATACAAATGATTATGAATAGATAGGCCACTGACAGAGCAAAGGCCGATGGCACATTTATAAGGTAGAAAAAGAAATGGGCAGACTGGATGGGCCTTGTGGTCCTTATCTGCTGTCAACTTCTATGTTTCTATGTTTCTATATCATATTTTTCACCTGCTGCGGCACACACTCCGTGCTTGGGGCATCCAGCCACCAGCTCCACCCACCTGGAGAGCTGGGTAGCTCAAACTGCACCCAGGAGAATCAGGAACAGCCATCATGCCATCCTGCTGGAGGGCTCCCCCTCTGCTTCTACCAGCCAGGACAGCTCCGGACCCTCCTCAACAGGACTTCACCAAAGTCCTCTGGGTGGCTCGGAGAACAGCCATCAAGCTACAAGGTCATGCCCAGCCATTTTTCCTTGATTGGCCCCAGTAGCACGGACGCGCAATGACGTCCAGGCAGAATGTGCTGACATCTGCCGTGCTCCCCCATCTAGTGTCACCAACACTAGTAGTGCCCATGGGCATCCCTAGGGGGCCGCTACAGCACGTTGAAATTTCCCAGCCCTCCCCAGGACTAGGAGAGCAGTCTATGGATGTTCGATCCGAGTCCTCCCCTACTGACTCCTGATGGCCCGGACTCAATCCTGAACCTGGGTCACTGGCGTGGCAGAAGGTGTGGCATCCAGTGCCTCAACCCTCAGCACCACCAGGCTGGCCTGAGACAATATAAATGTGCTGCCAGCACCACAAGTCCAAGTCCTGCCTCAGCCAGGCCATCACACTGCTGCTGGATGGCCAGCACCACCTAAAGAAAAAGAATGAGGACAATCATGCTCTGGAGGTGACAGATGCTCTACCAGCACAGGCACTGGCTGGCATCAAGTAGAAGGCACACAGCACCATGGTTAGCCCTGCATCGCTACTGCAGAGTGAGGCAACTGCGATGACCACTGAGCTGTGGCAACAGTTGCCAAGCAAGAGGGCCCTGCTGCAGATTGTGAACAGGACCCACCACAAGGACCTCTCACCAGAACCAGTGACACTGGCTGACCTCACTAACCCCAAGCAGCAACAGACGGTGACTGGATGGCTATGGTACAGAAGGATCACCGGCAGCACCACCCACCAAGTCCTTCTACTCACCACAGAGGACAACATCAGGGACCTGGCTCAGGCACCCTTCTGGGTGATGGATGGTATGTTCAAGACTGTGACATACCTGTTCACTCGTTGTGCACCATCCATGCACCCATGGGGACGGGCCCTAACAATCTCATCATGTCATTGGTGTATAGACTGATGACGACAAAGAGCTTGCAATGTCACTGCACCTTGTTCCAGGAGCTGAATAAGTATGCCAGTATACAGTCCTACTCCCTCAAACCACCTACGATCATCACTGACTTTAAGCAGGCTGCGATCAATGCCTGTAAGATGGAATTTCCGCAAGCCATAAACAAGTGTTGCCTGTTCCACTTTGGGCAGATTGCATGGCAGAAGGTCCAGAGCTTTGGCCTTGCACCACAATACAGAAGTGACCCAGTCTTCAGCCTGAAGATCCATGAAATCGTGGCCCTCGCCCATCTCCTGGCACAGAACATTCCAGCAGCATTCAGCCTCCTGAAGCCAACCATTCTGCCCAATGCCACCACACTCCTCTATTGTTTTGAGCAGGCACATGTGCTGAGCAGGATATAGCTGTACAGTAGGGTGGCCAAGGTGCCCACAAGATATGACCCCATGTTCCCACCTCAGCTGTGGTTGGTTATGGATCTCAATGAGAGAGGTATTCTGTGGACCCAAAGCAATGTCAAGACCTAGCACTGCCATCTCCATGCCCTGTTTGGGAAGGTGCATGTAGGGGTCATGACAATGCTAGCAGAGCTCCACAGGGAACAGCAATGGACCTATGTCACCAGGGAAGGCATTTGTTGTGGACTGCCATGGACGCCATCCAAGAAGAGCTATGAGGAGTGGATAAGGATGGTACTGGCATCCAAGGACAAGGGCAAGCTGCTGAAGTTCCTCTGTGGCATGGCACACAATACCACCCTGTAGGGTTTCCATGGTGACTTGGCACCTGACAGTTGCACATTCACAGTACACATCATGCACAGCCACCAGGTTGCCACTATGGCCCCCTACTGTTGAATAAAGTTTCACCCCCACATTTAACATGCACCCCAACTTGGTGGTGATGTCTCATCACAACACTGCTGGGTATGGCCAAGCAGCCCACTGCACACTGTCACATCTGCACTGTGTGTTGCATGTTGCACAGGCCTGACTCTGTGTGAGTCCCCCCAAACTCCTTTCAGCTTTTCATGTGTGCAACACGTTGCACAGGCCTGATGCTATGTGAGTACCCCCCAATCCTTCCAGCTGTGCAACTGTGTTGCAAAAGCATTCCCTCAATGGGCCCTTGTGGAACCCCCCACAACACACCTGGCAGCCTTCATGCCACAATGGGTTCCTGTGGCACAGGCCCCCCCAAATACCTCCAGACTTTTTTCTGTGTGCTTACTGCAAGCCCATAGTGGGCTAGCATGACATGGCCACATGCACACATTGCGCGGTTAGTGCAATGGCATGCTGCTCTGTGTCCTGGCATCCACATGTGGTGTTGCTGTGGACCATTTCCTGGTGCAGCTATCCAGGCTCTCGTTGTGCCACTCTGCTGTGTGCCTTCAGTGTCATGCATGTACAGACCAACAGGCATGGTACTCCAATTCCTTCATGCATGCCCAGCTGGCTGGCTGTCAGCTGACATCATCATGCATGCAAGGACAGTCCACCATGCTGCCTGGGATGGCTGGTTAACACACTGGGGAATGCATGACTATTTGTTTCATCCCTGTCCCACAGATGGTGAGACAGTCATCCTTACTGAGGGTCTGTGATCAGGTCAGTGTGTCCTCAGAGGGTGCACCACGTTGGGGGTGGGTGTTTTCACATCATCTGTGCTATTCAGTAGTGGCTCAGGTCCTGGGATGGGTGCTTCATGTGTTTGTGGAAAATCTACTCAACAGCAGCACAGCATCCCAACCTCCTCTGATCTGACAGTGTGTCAGGCATTGTCCTGGGTCAGGTCACTGTGTGTTGAGCTGCTGGAGCTGTTGGGTTGTTGTGTGTGGGATGCAGCATGTCAGACTAGTAAGCATAAAAGGGTACCTAGGAGGGCAGAGTTTTCTATGTGCAAGGAGAGGAGTCAGTGGTGGGATGGGCAACTGGTATCTGGGTAAGATGGGTAGTCTGGGTGGGTCCAGCTGCAGAAAGAGTTGTTATCTAGGGGGTGCTGGTCCAGCTCTAAGGAGGTGCTTTGTTTGGTGAGGCTGGGAGGTTGGTCCAGTTGCAGGGAAGGTGGTCTACTGAGGTGGGGGGCCATCTGCAGGAGGATCTTGTCTGAGGGTAGGAAGGATAGCATGGAGCAGCCAGCTACAGGGAGGGTGATAGTTGATGGGGAGAGGCTGGTTTGGGGCTTATAGGGTGGACTAGCTGCAGGCAAGGTACACAGTTTGGGAAAGGTCAAGTGGGATGTTGATATGGTTGTCCAGCTGGGTGGTCATCTGGGCAGGGGGGTGTTCAAGATGTGAGTGGTCATGGGGGTGCAGGCCCAAAGGGCTGTACTTGGGAACCCTCACTGAAGTCAAATACTAAATTTAGTAGTAAAGCATTCATTAATTTGCCTTCAAAGACTAATTTTAGTCATTTTTAATAATCATTCAAAAATACAACTGCTAAGAACACTAAATTCTAAGAAGCATTTCAGCAGACTAGTTGTTCAAGAGTAAGTTATTGCTAAATGAAGATTAGAAATAGATCTGCAATGCTCTTAAAGGTACAATTTTTTTTTAATACAACTGAATCATAAATGAAGATTGCAGTCAGCGGAGTAGTTTTAGGATTTAAATTAGCCAATCAAGGCTGGGTACATTACCGTGCATTTCAGTTCTACTAAGCAAGGAGACAGATAAAACAACCAGCAACACTAATGAATTTTAGAGAAGGTAAGCAATCATAAAATGTGGGTTTTTACCTGGAAATAATATGGTGCAAAACAAGTTGGCAGTGTCCCTTTATTAAAAGTCTATTCTAAACTACTTTTCCCATAAGTCTACTCAGTCAGAGGCCTACATTTCCCAGCTCTCTTCCTGTCTGTGTTCAGTCTGATGAAACTGCACGAGCACTCTGTGGTCTCCATTTTTGAACATCTGAGTTTTTCTACAGCTAAGATTTACATGTTAAGGTAAGAGCTTATGTTTAAAAAGTACATCTTTTTAACTCCCTGAAATGTTAAATACAGTAAGGGAATTATCACATAAGTGTTTTGTTTTTTTTTCTAAATGAAATGCTGAGCAGGTTTCACTATCAATGTTTTGTCTTGAAAACATTTTCTCTTCTCTGAACTTGTGGCTAAACTGAAATACACGTTTTATTTTCAGTCACCCTCCCCCCTTTAATGTGTCTGGGATGCATTGTGCCTCTAGATTACTTGTTATTTGTGGAATTTTTGCTGATTTAGTCACTTTAAAGTAGTGGGGGTGGGGCAGGAGAATGAACAGCAGGAAGATTGTATAATAGAGCAAATTCAGAATGCATTTTCTGTGTATATCCATTTAGTAACCTATTTAACTATATTTACAGAGAAAAGATTACAACTTTTTTAATTTCAGAAAATCTTGAGTTCCCTGCAGATAAAGGAAGAATTATTTACTGCAGATATTTGAGTGTATTTGTGGGTGAACTGTTTTTTGCAATTAATATTTGTGTTTAACAGTTGCATGTGTTAATCCATTTTGTAATCTGGGGATCAGTGCATTTTTTTTTCTTTTGCTGAAGACTGCATTAATTTATATTTTATGTTTATTTTGTTTTTGTTGACTGGCTAAGTGCACTAGACAGATTCTTGCCTATTTTCAGGCATGACCTGGAGGGAGGGGGATACAGATGAAAGTCAAATGACCTTGGACCAGATAAGCTGTTGGTGGTATTTTTAGTGAACTGGGGGGAAATTTGGCCAGGGCACCAGAGAAAATTCCCCTGCTTTTTCGAGAAGTGCTATGGGATCTTTAACATCCACCTAAACAGGCAGATGGGACCTCGGTTTAATGTCTCATCTGAAAGACAGTGCCTCAGGAGTGCAGCCATCCACCTCATGCTGCACTACAACATCAGTATTGGGATATTAACATAAGTTCCTGGTATGGGAATAGAACCCACTGTCTTCTGATCTCCCAGCCTCAGAGGTGAGTGTGCTACCTCCTGAGCCACTGACACTGCAAATGCAATATGTTAGTGTCACATATTTACTTTTGTTAATACTACGTTGAGAAGTATGGGGTCCATGGTTGAGGAAGGGTGATCGGGGGGGTCTAGGTGTAGGGATGTTCTGCTCTGGATGGAAGGGTGTGTCCAGCTTTTGGAAAGGGTGTTCAGCTCTGGGGAGGTTACTCAACCTGCAGAGGGGGGGGCTGGTCTGTGGGTGGGAATGAACACAGGGGTCCAGCTGCAGGGAGGATTGTCTGCTGGGGCAGGCTAGTCCAGGGCATGAAAGAATGAGCCAGCAGCAGGGAGGGTGGCTGGTGGTGGTGGGGCTAGTTCAAGGTTGGGAGTGAGGTCCAGCTGCAGGGTGGGTGGTTGGATGGTGAGGCTGGTATGGGACTTCTGGTGGATCTGGCTGTAGGTTGAGTGGTTGGGTGGGGGACTGCTGGTCCAGGGGCTTGGAGGGACAACTTCAGATATGTGGTCTGTTAGAATGGAGGTTTGGGGTGGTGCTCCAGCTACATGGAGGTTGTATAGAATGTATTTGGAGGCTGGCCCAGATGTAGGGAGGGTGGCTGGCTGGGTAAGCAGCTGGCCTGGAGCCTGTGTGGTGCTCTAACTCCAGTGCTCATTATATAAAAGACTGGGGCTAGAAGGATTGTCCAGCTGCAGGGAGGATAGTCTGGTGCCTGGAAGGGTGATCTAGCAGAGAGGAGGGTAGTTGACTATTTGGGGGGGGTGAGGCTAAAGAGATTGATCAACCTAGGAGGGATACAAAGTGGTGAAATTAATTAGAAACTGGTTAACATGTGTGCCCTTCAGCTTAACAGTAGCCCTATGACCTGCGGTGGAGGTGACCTTAGTTCAGGAATGAGCTTGCGTCTGGGACTCTCTGGGGAGAGGAGGAGGATCAACTGTTATACAAGAGGCTCTCTACTGAGGAAGGAGGACAGCCAGTTCAGCTATAATACTGCCGACTGAGTGACCACAGGTGGCAGTGCAGGTGGGAGCAGCCCATGGGTGGGAAGACATTGACTGGTGCAGTGCCACAAGTGTCTGCACGTGTTTGCTGGCCAAGGCACCTAGCTTCACCTGAGCTCTTTCCTTCTAAGACTGCTTGAAAGGCAGAGTAGAGAAACTTACCAGAGCAAGGGAGAAGGATTAAGACTTAGTTTGGCTAAGCAGTTTTACTGTGTGGTGGTGTTTTTATTTTTTACTCACAGGGATTGCTACTGTTTGTTGCTAACATTTCATTGCTTTATTTTTTCTCTGATTCAAATTGTTGTTGCTGGTATACCTTCTTCTGCATTATTACAAGGTGTGCCTACAGGTGTGTGCTAACAGATTACTGCTGTAATCTTCTGATTCAAATTGTCTCTTGCAAGGTATATCTTCTGTTACTGCTTTATTTTCTCTGAGCAAAGTGTTTCTTACAGGGTATATCTTCTGAAATTATTACAGGTGGTGCTTTACAGGTTTTACAGTTTTATCTAACATTAGGATAAGCTTTCATGGTTACTGCATTTGTTGTTGACTGATTGTTTCTGCTCTACCTCCTTGTTCTTTCGTCCGTGGTTCTTCTTTTTAGGCAGGGAAGGGCCAGCCACCCACCCCCATCCCCAACCACCCCATGCTACACTCCTTTTATAGGTACCACAGTTGTGACATTTCCTGTGGCAGAGCAGGAAGGCGGATCAGTGGGGCCTCCACAAGGTGATCTCATTTACACGGCACTAGTAATTTAACTTGTTATAACAAGTTAAACAAAGCACAATTAAACCATTACTTGCATTTTTTTTTCCTCTAATTACTCTGACTAGGTTACAAACCCAGCAACTTATTTGGAATGGATTTCATTAACTGCAGGTACTGTGGAACAATTTTCAGAAGGACAGTCTTACAGGATTTAGGACACTGTCCTATGTGCTGGGCCTTTGAGATCTTAGGTCTCAGCTCCGGCAGCATGGGCAGAGATTGCATGCCTCAAATTTCATATTGAAGAGGAATACATTATAAGAACCACCCGCCATTTCCCCAGCATCCAACAGAAAACCTCACCACAGAGGGTAGTTGGTCCAGGAGGTTGGCAGGTGGTTAGAGGAGCAAATCAGGTGCCCCATCACTTCTGCTCTCCAACACATTACCTCCAAAACCATATAAACACTATTAAACAGGTATCTGCCTCTATCTCTGAAATCAAATAAAGAGGCAGAAGACACTGCAGAGCAGGACACTGCGGCACAGGATTAGCACAACAATACTCACCCAAATCAGGAACCAAAACTAAACAAGCACAAAGGAAATCCAAAAACTTGATCATAGGAGACTCCATGATTCGGGAGTTGATACCCATCTCCAGCTAGGAGTGATGGTCAGATGTCTCCCAGGTACATCAGCATGGAGAGACACTGACCGCATTGCTAAAATTGTTCACAAAGCAGGAGAAACATTGATGTCCTAGTACACATAGGACTATCGATCTCGCCAGCCGGTCAGTTGTGAGAGACCAAGGAACACCTGACTAGGCTGGGTGACAAACTATCATCTATTTCATCTGCATCTCCTTCTCGAGATCCTGCCAGTCTGGGAGAAGGGAGCAGATGGACGAAGGTCAGAGAAGGGGAGATAGGGAGCTAAACATGTGGCTCAAGGACTGGTGCCAGAAAAGGACACAGATTTGTAGGAACTGGCAACAGTTCTGGGAGCGAAAGTTCTTTAAATTTGATGGACTGCATCTGACTAAAGAGGGAGTCAGTGCACTGGGGCAGAAGTTTGACGCCTTTGCAGAATATTTAAACTAGCAATGGGGAGAGGGGTAGCACCTCATACGCCGAATGGGAAGAACACCCTCCCCTCAGCTAGTGGTCAAACAGGAATTCAGCGTGTTTGCTGCTCATTTGCATCACCAGGTAAGAAAAAGGTTTGTCTCCCCATACGATGCACAGGGTAATGCCAAACTTCACCCAACAACTAACACACCAAAATCTGGCCAATGGAAAATCATGTACACAATGCTCACAGCCTGGGAAATAAGATCCCAGACCTGCAGGCAATAATGTCAGAGGCTAAGCTGGACATAGTAGCACTTAGTGAGACGTGGTTTACCAGTAACCACACTTGGGAGACTTCAGTACCTGGCTATGTATTGTTCAGAAGAGACCGAAAAAGGGGGGGAGGAGGGCTCCGTATGTTAATGAAAATATCAAAGCTACAGAAATTCAGAATACACATAAGGAGCCAGAAGAACTGGGGTCACCCTGGAAACAGGAAATGGGACAGCCATAAGAACTGGGTTGTCTACAGGCCCCCAGACCAGGGAGGACATAGACACATTACTGTTAGAAGATATACAAAACATGACAGCTAAAGGGGAGGTTCTGATAATGGAGACTCAACATGCCAGATCACAGATTGGTCAATACCAGCAGGAACATCTGCCAGAACTAGACTCATAGTGATTCCTGCAGGAGGAGGGCCCTCAAACAACTGGAAAACAGCAACCCACAAGAGACAGGGCTATCCTAGATCTAGTACTGACTAACAAAGAAGGGATCACAGATCTCCAGGTAGAAGGTCACCTGGGGGCCAGTGACCATCACATGGTATGGTTCAATTTGGCTACTACATCTAAATCATCCTATTCCAAGGCAAAAATATGGGACTTCAGAGGAGCTGACTTTGATAAGATGGCCAACAGAGTTAGGTTAGCCCTGGCAAAAAGAAACACAGGTGAGGGGGTACAGGCAAAGTGGGCAAGCATTAAGGATGCAATACTTGAAGCAACATCCCATTGTGTTAGACAGAAAAGGAAGTGCAAAAGAAGAAGGAAACCACTTTGTTCTCAAATACAGTAGCAGAAAAGGTCAGAGCCAAAAGGCTGGCCTTCAGAAAATATAAGGAACACAGCGGATGAAGATAGGAGGCATACCAAACTGCCCTAAGGGAAGCAGGTAAGGCAGTAAGGCAGGCAAAGTCCCAAACTGAGGAAACACTAGCACTAACAGTAAAAGAAGGTGACAAGACTTATAGATACATTAGTGAAAGGAGAAAGTCCAGAGGGGGTATTGCTAAGCTTAATGGAGAAAAGGGAGCATGTGGAGGAGGAGGACCCTGTAAAGGCATCTATCCCAAATAGATACTTTTGCTCAGTATTTACTGAAGAGAAGGTAGGCAGGCCCACAGCTCAGCATCATGGACACAGTGGGGAGGAGGTGAGCACTACTCCTTCACAAAAGAAAGGGTCCTACAAGAGCTTGCAAGCTCAGGTGGATAAGGCAATGGGACCTGATGGCATACATCCCAGGGTACTTAAGGAGCTAAAGGAGGAACTAGCAGAGCCATTAGCAGAATTGTTTAGTGAGTCTCTGAGCACAGGAGAGGTCCCAGAAGACTGAGAAGGGCTCATGTGATCCCACTCCACAAGAGTGGTAGCAGGAGGAGGCAAGGAACTCAGACCGGTCAGTCTTACTCAGTAGTGGCAAGATTATGGAGGCACTTAAGGAAAGGATAGTGCAACACCTGGAATCCATAGGGGCACAGGATCCAAGACAGCATGGGTTTACAAAGGAAGGTCCTGTCAAACTAATCTCAGATTTCTTTTGACTGGGTAACCAGAGTGGTGGGACCAAGGGGAGCAGTTGATGTCGCCTACCTTACTTCAGCAAAGCTTTGGACACTGTTCCACATAGAAGATTGATAAATAAGCTAGGTAGGCTCGGGTGGGTGAAGTTGGTCAACTGGGTGGCAAACTGGTTGATCATGGCAGAAACAGAGAGTGGTGGTAAATGGTATACAGTCAGAAGAGATGCAAGTCACAAGTGGGGTACTTCTAGGATCAGTCCTGGGGCCAGTCCTATTCAACATCTTCATTAGTGACCTCGCAGATGGACTAGAGGGTAAGGCTTGTCTGTTTGCAGATGACACCAAGATCTGCAACAGAGTAGATGATCCAGATGGGGTGGGCAGAATGAGAAGAGATCTGGATAAACTAGCAAAATCATGCACATAGGGAAGAGAAACCCTGAAGCCACTTATAGGCTGGGAGGGGAGTTACTAGCAGTCACAAAGGAAGAAAGAGACTTGGGCATCATCATCACTGATGACCTAAAATCATCCAAGCAGACCTCTAAAGCAGTAGGTAAGGCTAGGGGGTGCGGGGTATTAGTAGGGTATCACAAGTCGTGAAGAGGGAGGTAATAATCCTTGTACAAGATACTGGTTAGGCCTCATCCGAGTACTCGCGTGCAGTATTGGAGGCCACACCTTCACAAGGACATTAACCAAATTGAGGCAGTCCAGAGAAGGGCAACCAAAATGGTGCAGGGACTGCATCAGAAGACATATGAGGACAGATTAATGGAGCTCAATATGTATACCCTTGAGCAAAGGAGGGAGAGGTGATATGATCTAGACATTTAAACAATCTTAAGGGCATAAACAAGGTGAAAGAGTCTAACATGTTTAAATATAAGAAAAATAGCAGGACAAGAGGACACAGCATGAGATTAGAGGGAGGCAGATTAAGGGGAATGTGAGGAAATTCTTTTCACGGAAAGGGTGGTGGATGCATGAATGGCTTACCACAAGAAGTGGTGGCTATGAATACAGTGCAGGGCTTCAAACAGGCATGGGATAGGCATAAGGGAGCAATACAAATGACTATGAATAGATAGGTCACTGACTAAGCAAAGGCCGATGGCACATTTATAAGGTAGAAAAAGAAATGGGCAGACTGGATGGGCCTTGCGGTCCTTATCTGCCGTCAACTTCTATGTTTCTATGTTTGTGCACGCTTGCTGCTTATGTCCTAGGGAATGGAAGAACATGTAAATGTATCCTGACTACCTAGGCAGCTGCTCCACATATTGGATTCATTCTACGGTGGAGCAAGTCCTGGCAGATGCCAGAGTGATGGTGTTGTGGTAGCTGAAAAGAAGGGGGGTGACCAGAGATGCAGGTTGGAAAACGGAATAGTAGCTGGGGGTGGGAGTTAATGTGTCAGAGGGTGATGGTTAATGGCATCATTACAGTGATGGGATAGTGAGCAGTCTCAGCTCAATACTGGTGGATCCTCTTCAGTGTCTTCATATGTGACATTGCAGAAAAACTGGCAAAGAAGGGAATGCCTTTTGCAGACAGTACCAAAATTTGTAGGTGGGTACTAAGAAGTGAGCAAGAGAATGCACATGCCTTCTGGAGAAACTCAAAAGTGGTCAAGATTGGAGCAGTTGGGGTTCAATGACAAAGTGAAGAATCATGCACCTAGGGCATAAGATACCAGGAGCTGCTGTTATAGGGTTGGGGGTGGTGCTGATGATCACTAAGCAGGGGGGGGGTCCTTAGAGTTATTATGACTCACCAAGATACTGCTCTGCACCATACCGCCAGAAGACCCCAAGAAAGTTAATATGTCCCTAAATTTAAAAGCCGTTAAAAAGTTCTGTCCCTCATAATACTATACAAACCAGGTCCCAAGGACCTCCTTTTTTTTTTCTGCTGCATCAGCTCTGCCCCCATGCTCACTAGCAGGATGACAAGATGCCAGTAAGGGCGTAAGTGCACCATTATATGTAATGGTAGCAGTGTTTCTATTGATTTTAAATGATATAGTGGCTATCTGACAATAAAATGTGGGCATTGTTCAACTAACAAGGGCCTTGTTACTTGACTGATGCCCATGTTTCATTGCCAGGTGGTCACTAGATCATTTAAAATCAGTAGAAAAGCTGCCACCCATTACAGATGAAGAAGATCACACCCGCGCTCTCACTGGCATCTTGTCATCCTGCTAGTGAGCATGGGAGCGGAGCTGGGGTGGCAGCAAGCAACTGGGAAGACCTTGGGACCTGGTTTGTATATTTTTACGAGGGACAGAACTTTTAATGGCTTAAAAATTAGTGGAAATATTTACTTCCTTGGTGTCCTTTGGCAGCAAGGCACTGATGGGTATGGTGCAGGGGCCGACTGTTACCTTGGTGAGTCTCTTTAAAGTTGCTGGGCTCTGTGACAAAGCAGTGGGTAGGGCTAGGAGGATGTTGGGGCTGCATAGGGAGGGGTATCTTCAGCAGGAGGAGTGAGGTGATGGTGTTGCAAGTAATCCCTTATTAGTGAGATCTGACTTAGAGTACTGTGTCCAGGTTTGGAGGCTGCACCTTAGAAAGGCCATAGGGTGGAGGCAGTATAAAGGGCAACTAAAACTGTACATGGGCTGTGATATAAGACCTGTGAGGAGAGTGGGATCTCAACATAAAAATCTGAAAGAGATGGGACATGATGGAGACCCACAAGTACCTTACAAGGATGAACAGGGTGCTGGGGGGTTTCAAATAGGGAAAAGGACCATGGGGCATGTGATGAAGCTTATGGTGGGGGTAAGATGGATGTGAGGAATTACTACTTCACTGAAAGGGTAGCCTGGAACAGACTGACAGCATTGTAGTGTTGGAGGTCAGGAGTGAAAAATGGTAGGGGGGCTTAAATGTGTGGTATATAGACATAGGGAAATATCAGTAAATAAGCAGGGAAGAGGGAGAGCCATAAGGGCCATAAGAGACCATTTAGAGTTTGCAATGCAGAGAAGGACTTCACAGGAGCCTATGGTTGCAGTTGTAGTGAGGTCTGGAAACCAGAACAGAAGTGTGACCTAGAGTGTGGACTCATCAGCAGTGGGGGTTGCGAGCATGCAGTTTAAGGAAAAAAATATCTGACAGTTTCTATGTGCTGGGGGAGCTCTGGTTGCAGTTGTAGCGAGGTGGGGAAACCAGAGTGGAACAGTAAGAGTGAGGGCTTATCAGTTTTTGAGGAAACAGTGTATATAGATATATATATATATATATAAAAAAAGTCTGTTTTATATATCGAGAGGTGTGGCGAGGACATAGCAACAGCATGCAGAGGGGTGTGACAGCTGGAGCGCAGCTTGGAGCAGCCAGTTGAAAAAGGTTTGGTAAAAAAGCAAAAAACTAAAAATGTTAAACAGAAACAAATGATCACTGTGTGATAGCGGGAAGAATGGGGAGAAGTGTGACTAAATGGCAGGCGGCGTGGCTGAGGGACGGTCAACCTGGAAGAAACAAAACTAAAAGCAAGATACCAGTAAGCAGTGCCAAACAACGGGGGTGAAGGATGAGGATGTGTGACACAGTCCACTGTGCACATTAATCGAGGATGACATGATAACTATATGTATAAATGTAAGAATCTGCATGTATACACATACACACTCAGATAAAATGGATTTATTGTACTCCATTTATGTCCACCCCTATTGCATAAATTTACTTAATATTTATAACCCATCAGGGTTCTTTCTCTCTACTGCTCTGTGTTTTTAATTGTGAGCTGTCCTGGACCTTATGCTGTTCTTTTCCTTCCCCAAATCCTTTTGTTAGCCCCTGGTACTTTGTCATTAGCTGCTGTGCAGCTCCATTGCATGCAGTGCTTGCTACTATGGTCCCTCAGGGAGCCCACTGATTTCCTGTTTGCCTCCCCACCCACATCTACTTTTAAGTAAATTTCAGGCCTTGCTCTTCAGCTGCACTGTGGATTTTCCTTTGTGGCCCCTATCTTGTGCATTTTCTCTCCCAGTCCCTTTCTACCAGGCCCCCTCGGGGCATCTACAGTCTGCCACCATGTAGCTTAGCTAAAGGTTCCTGCCACCTACTGCTGGCTGCCCACCCTCCAGACCCTCTTAACCTGCCCCGTGGGGGCTCTTCATATGCCACTTTGTGTCTGATGGGTAGAGGGAGGAATATTTGCTCTAGCCTCCTCCCCCCCTCCCAAAAATATCCCATCTTCATTCCCACACACATGGAGCAGGCTACAGCCTTAGCTCTGTGGGCTGAATCATAGATGCATAGACCTTGATGGCAGATAAGGACTGCTTGGCCCACTCAGTCAGCCCATTTCCCTACCTAGTGGATAAGCTGCAGATCCTAGTTATCCAACAGCTGACTTCCTCCTACCCACCAATAGAATTGGTTCATGTCTGTCCCATGTATTCTTGAAGTCCCCCACTAATTTTGACCCCACAACAACCTCCTCAGGAAGGTCATTCCATGCATTCACCATCCTCTCTGTGGAAAAAATACTTCCCCATGTTGCCCCTGAGCTGTCCCCTCTATCTTCAAATGTTGCCCCTTGTTCTTGCGCATTTCTTTTTATGAAAGATGCTACTCTCTTGGACTTTGTTGATTCACTTGAGGCGCTTGACATTTTCTATCCTGTACCCCCGCCTCTTTTCCTCAAGGGCATACATATTCAGCTCTTCTCTCTATGTATGGCTTCTGGTGCAGACCCTTCGCTATTTTAGTTGCCTCTGGGCCCAAGGACACCCCCCCCCCAAGGATCGACAAATCCCATAGCCCGATGTCCCGGGCTACAATTTTTTGCCATGGGACAACCAATTTCATACTACTTGGTTGTCCCATGGACAACCAAATCATTACTGCCGTGTTTTTTTTTTTTTTTGCTTAATTCATTTGGTCCACCCAACTCCACCACTAGATGTCCCCACCCCAGATCTCTCGCTCAACTGTGGAAGGAGGGGGCAGCAGAGCTCCCATCACGTAATCAAGCTTTAGTTATCACTGGTGTAGTAGCAGGGAGCACCGCCACCGGAGTAGAAGTCAGAAGGGAGCACTGTGCACCTGCTGCAATGGGACCCTCCAGCTACCCACCCAAGATCATCACCACACCCACTGTTGATGTGCTACCCACAGGGCTGCCAGATAAGCCTACCATTTGCTTTGGGACAGTCCTGTGGGGCATGGGCACGATGGATAGGGGTGGGGTTGGCCGGGTTTGCATTGTACTGCACTGCACACCAACATGCCATTTTTGAGACAAGTGTAGCAGACAGAGTGACTTCAGTGTTTCTGCAGGGGCTATTTCTTCATGTGGTATTCAGGGGCTGGCTGCTCTGACTGCTCAAGAGCGCACGTGTGGGAAGAAGAATGTTATGTCTGTCGGTCGCGAGGCATATGTCAGGATTGTTGATCAGAACCAAGTGAAAGAGGGATAATGAGGAAAAAAATTAACTATTTGAATGAGGTCAGTCAGTAAGTGACTAAGAAGGGCCCTGACCCAAGCCACAGCAACGTAACTCAGCAGGCAACCAGAAAGAAAGTAAAAGTGGTTGCCTAGCCAATGCTTTGGGTAAAAAACACACGATACGTAAAAGGGAATATTTGTAGCAAGCAGTTCTAGCAGAAAAGTGGGGCAATTGAGCTTGGCAGTTTGAGGTAACACAGGAGGAAGAGAGGAAACAGCACATGTGTGAGACTGACTCTGTGTGAGGAAAGGAATCTTGTGTGGCTGGGAAAGAGGACTGAGAAAGCTTCAGAGAAAGGATTGGTTAAAGAAAAGAAAAAAATGTGTGCAATTTTACTACACTAGAAACTAAAGTATATTACTAAAAAAAAAAAATCTACCTTACCCTATCCTAGCTGACTGGTACCCAGAGTGGTCAAGTGAACACTAAAGTGCACTGTAGGGTTGGGCTCTCTGTATTGTGGGTACTGTTGTAAAAATCACAGTAAGACAGTGTGGGACAGGTTCAAGGAGGATTAACCATCAGGACTTGCTGTGTGTGGGGCACTTTGGCAAGCAGTTGTAGGGGTAAACATATTCACCCACATCCATGCTGCCGGCATGTACTCTACCTGACTGACAGACACCAGGTGGTTGTTAACTATACCAACAAGTGTCTGCCCTCTATTCCCAGTGACCCGCCTCCATCCCAGTTTTCTAGTACCACCACCCAATGAAAGGTACACACCACAGTGACTGGTAAAATAAATTTTATTAGCATTGAGAAAAAATATTATTTTACCTGTTTTCTGTTCTACATCTGCATATTATTAACAATACAACCCCTATTAATAATGTACTTTGTTTTCACAAGTTTTGAAAAAATTGCATCGAAATGTACTGACTACCACTTGAAACTCGGGACTACTATATTTGGTAAGGCCAATTGACCTGGACTAGCATACCATTTTGAAATTTGTCAATCCCTCGACCCTCACATTAGGTTCCAGGGAGAGATAATAAAAGAAAAAAATTGCCACTGTCCATGAGGGAGTGACCCATTATATCACCAGCAAACCTTTTCAAACCACTGGCCTCCGGGACAATTAAAGACTTCCTGAACCACCAGTGTCCCTTTTTAATAATATAGGGCCACTAGCCCAAATTCCTTCCCATCTGCCCATCTGAACTACTACTTAAATTTATTGGCTACCTGCAGGTCACCTAGGGTACCATGGGGGTTTGCTTGGTCCCAATACTACTTTATTCTCTGTTCTTAGCTGTCTGCATTTTTGTTCCATCTCTAGTTTCCTTACTTTGACCTAGTTTGTCTTCTCCTCTAAAACTCCTCTTCCTTTACTCCTGTGCCATATATCCTTTTTGTATCTCTCTACTCTTGCTACTATAACTTCCCCATACTGATCTATTTTTCACTTTATTTCTACAGATCTGGCCAAACATACCAATCAGATAAGTATCTTTGTTTAATTCTAACACTCTAATCTCTCCTCTAGCACCTCCAACCCTTTGTGTCCCTTCAACCTTCTCTGTTCTTCCTTTTCAGGTCCTACCTGAATAACCCCGAGCCAAGGACACCCCAACTCTGGACTCCCCTACTCTGATGGAGCAGGTAAGTCCTAATTACTTAACTGCCTTACAGTCATAGAAATCTGGTGACAGAAAAGGACTATTTTGGCCAATTGAGTCTGCCCCTTAACCCCCCACCAGTCATCATCTTTGTCAAGACACCCCACTCTGCCCACTGGTCAGCTCCTGGTGTCTGTCCCATGCCCCCTTGAATCCTTTCACCATTTTTGCACTTACCACCTCTTCCAGTAGTCAGTTCCAGGACTCCACCACCTTCTCAGTGATGTAATGCCCCCTCACATTGCCCCTAAACCTTCCTTCTTCTAATCTTGGTTTATGATCCCTAGTTCTAGCACTTATTTTCCTTGCAAATAAGCTTCCCACTCTTACCTTACTAGTCTCCAGCGGGTACAGATCCGATTCCTCCATCTCTCCTCATAGGGCTTCCTATGCATAGTATGCACCATCTTGGTTGCTCTTTTCTGAACCCTTCAATCCTGTCTTATGTCCTTGTGTAGTGAGGGCCCAGAACCAAATCCCATACTCCAGGTGAGGCCTCACCATGGATTTATAAAGGCGCATCAACACCTCCCTCTTTCTGTTTTATAACCCTCCCTTTGCCCACCACTGTGCTGCACTGGTTCTCTGTCTTAAAGATATCTGAAATTATAATCCCCAGATCGCTCTCCTGCTGAGTTTCCTTACCCCTCCCCCCCCCCGAGTGTAAATGGTTTGCCGGTTATTATACCCGTGTGCATTACTGTACACTTTTTGGCATTAAATTTCAGCTGCCAAGTTTCCAACCACTTTCCAGAATCTTTAGGCCCTCCTCACTGCCTCCTCCTCCCTCACCAGGGTGTCTACCCTACTGCAGATCTTCATATCTCTACAAATAGGGCACACCATCCCCTGCAGTCCTCCGCTATATGTAACATACTAAAGCCAGCAGAATAGGCCCTGATAGTCTGTTGTGTCTGCACGATAGCCAGCCTAATGGGTGTTTTCTTTCCCACCCAGCCCCAGAGAGGGTCATCCTCTGCTTCAGTTTACCCTTGTACCTGTCCCACTCCCTCTTGAAGCCCTCCACTGTGCCCTCCTCCACCAGACTCCTGGACAGTGCATTCCAGGTTTCTGCCACCCCTCTCAATGAAGTAATGTCTCCTGCATCCCCCCCTGTAATTTCACCCCTCTAGGTTCCACTCATGTCACCTGGTTGTTCCCACCTTCTTTAGTCTGAACATCTCTTTTTACATATTTGGAGACCCCTATCATGTTCCTCCTGTCTCGCCTCTCCTCCAGCGAGTACAGCCCAAGCTCTTCCAGCCTTTCCTCATAAGGCCTTCCTCCCATGCTCTGAAGCATCCTGGCTGCCCCCATCCGGGCAATCTCCAACAGTGTTGCATCTTTCTTGAGGTGAGGTCTTCAGAATTGCATGCAGTACTGGAGATGTGGTCTGACTAAGACATCATACAGAGGGAGAATCACCTCCCTCCTCCTGGACGTAATCCCCCCCTGGCTATGTAGTATCCAGTTTGCTTTGGCCACATTTCTTCTGCAATTTTCAGTGTTATTCATTTTGACATCTACCACCACCCCTAGATCCCTCTCACTTGTTGTGGTTTGCAGTATGACCCCCCCCCCAGGTGTATACACGACCCGGGTTTCTGACCCTCTGGGGCAGCCCCCTACATTTCCCTGCATTCAACCTCAGTCCCCACCTCCTTAACCACCCCTCCAGGGTATCCAGGTCCCTCTGGACTGTCTCTCTCGCTTCATCCCTGTCCTCCAATGCCCCCAGTTTTAAGTCATCCACAAAGAGACTCATCCTACTCTTAACCACCCTCCCCACATCAAAGACATAGGCATTGAACAGGAATGGCCCCAGTACCGAACCTTGGGGGACCCCCACTGGTGACCTTCTTGGGGGAAGAGACTACCCACTCACTACCCTCTGTATTCCTCCGCCTCTGTTAGCCAATTTTCTACCCATCTGAGCAACTGTCCTCTCACCCCCATCCCCCACCAGCTTTATTAGCAGCCCATTTTGGGGTACCGAATCAAACGGCTTACTGAAATCCAGGTATAGGATGTCCTCCGGTCTATGCAGGTCCAGGGCCCCAGTCATAAAAATCTATGGGGTTGGTCTAACACGATCTCCCCGGGATGAAACCATACTGTTTGTCATCCAATTGCTCCAACCTTTCCAGCTGCTTCCTGAGCCTATCCTTGGTAATGCCCTCCATTACTTTGCCCACCACAGATGACAGGCTGACAAGTCTATAATTCCCCATCTCCTCTCTAGACCCCCTATTTGTGGATAGGCACCACATGAGCCACCCTCCAGTCTTGAAGCACCCATCCTGTCGGCAGAGAGGTGTTAAAGAGTGCTGCTAGCTCATCTGCCAATTCCTTCATAACACTCAGATGCAGCCTATCCGGCCCGGGGCCTTATCAGTTTTTAGTGTCCGGGGCCTCCCTCACCTTTTCCACTGTCATTTCTCCTCCCAACCCATCCCCTTCTAGATTCTTGGCCCAGCCTGAACCCCAGCTTCTTTTGGTCCTATAGACTCATCTGACCCTCTCGCTGGCTCTCTCCCATTGGGCTGGAGGGATCCCCTGCCTCTTAAATATCAAGCAGAGTATTCATTTAGCACCCTGCCTGATTCCCCCACCTCCTTGGAGTCCATTCCTCCTCAGTCCTAATCATGCTGACCCGTGCCTCCCTTTTCTCTCTCCTTGTGTATCTATAGAACTTTTCCACTCCAGATATCCCTAGCCAGGTTTTCTTCCTCTCACCTTGGCTCCCTCACCACTGTGGTGACCCTTTAGCCATCAACTCATACCCTCTCTCCCCGAGAGTGCTTAAACATGCATAGCAGCCTTTATCCCTCACTGCCTCCTGCACCTCCTTGGTCCACCAGCACGCTTGTTGGCTTCACCATGTTTACGCCTTTCCTTGTACAGGAGCAGTAGTCTCATGACCCCCCCCTCTCTTAATGGCTCCAAGCTGCCAGCATCCAGTCCGCTTCTAATCTTGTCCAAGCTCCCTGTAGAATCCTCGCGCCATGCCCACAAAGTCTGCCCCTGAAGTCCACTCACTACTGTATTAGAATGGTTATCTCCTCAGATACAGCAGAAACCAGACCGTAGTGTGGTCACCACCTGCCAGCGGGCTGCACACCTCCAGGCTCCTTTATCTGGTCACCGTCTGTTAGGACAACATCCAGTATCCGCTCTCCTGAGTAGTTCTCTACCTGCTGGTTCAGGAAGGCATCCTGAACACATCCATCAGTCTCTGTTCTCTGGGCAGTTGTGAGGATATAGTGTCCCAGTCTGTCCCTGGCATATTAAGGTCACTCTATGATCACCATACCTGCCCACAGTCACAGTGCCCTTAATGTTCTCAACTAGTTTGTCCCCAGAGCCTCTTCCATCATTTTGGGGGGTCTGTGCACCACCCTCATTTTCAATCTTTACCTCCTCATTTGTAGGGTTACCCAGATTCTCCACCCCCACAGCCTCCTCCACCCACTAACCACTATGTCATTTTGACTATCAGTGCTACACCCTCCTCCTCTTCTCTATCCTTCCTGAATATTTTGTAGCCCACCAAATTTAGGTCCCAATCATTTTTCTGAGTTGCCCATGTCTCAGTAATTGCTTTTCACATCACTGATTCTCAACCAGCATCGCCTGGAGCTTGGCATTTGCTCATGCTTCTAGATCAAGGCCGTCCTCCACCCATTCTCTCCTTCTCCAGTCATCTCGGCCCTGAGCAGTCCCTACATGCCCTTTCTTGCACAGCTCTGATGGATTTATATCGCAGTCACCTGCCTTTTTTCATGCCTCAACATGGACCCTCACAGCCTTCCTGGAGCTCATTTTACTTAACCCCTTTACAAGTTTAAACTCCACCTCTCGACTATGAATCTGCAAGTTTTGTTTCAAGATCTCTCCCCTACAAGTTGAGGTGTAACCTATCCCTGGCATATAACCCTTTGTCCTCCCATGTATCCCCAGTCCCCACCAGCCTTTACCTTCTGCCCTGCGCCAGACCCCCGAGTCACTGGTTCACACCTCTAAGTTTATATTTGGTCTCCTGACGCCTGGGTACTGGCAGAATCTCAAAGAAGGAGACTACGCTTCCTATAGAGTGGTAAACCCAGGCCAGTTCCTGGAATCTCACCTGGATTTCTAGTTCACTGTTTTCTCTAAGTCAGTTGTTCCCAGATGTTTTAGGAAGTCTTGGGATTCCCCGCATTCCAATGCTATCGAGTATAGCTGGAATTTGGTCCGTGTATGGATAGGCAGTGGATACATTTGGCCTTGACTGGGCTGCTTTTTCCGGTCCTGCCTCGCCTCCCACTGGATGCCCCAGGTCATGGAGTCACCCAGCAGGATCACCTTACCCCCAGACTTAATGGCCCGCTTGATTCCTCACGAGGCTCTTCCTTCTGTTATCAACCCCAGCTTACTTCTCTTGCCCCTCAGCCTGGGACTGCTAAGCCTGTGGCTGCCCCACCATGCTCATTCTCTACCTGCAGCCCCAGCTTGTCCTCACCCCCCAACCTCCTGTGTCACAGATTGCCCTCCCCAGATCTCCTAGGACTCTTCTTCTGGCTGGTATCCCTCAGATCCCCACCTAGGCTCCCTCTACTGCTTCCCCTCTTGCCTCCCTCCCCACATTCTGCATCCTTCACCCCATCTGCTGTGTTTCTTCCAACCCCATCTTTACCCCTCCTCTCCACCTCATCTGATTTCTCCCACCAAGCTGGCCTGTTCCTAGAGTATTCCTTATCCTTGGCTGACTTCCCAACCTGGATGCTTGCCCAACCCTAGTCCTCCTCCTCCCACCCTGGCTTCACTCTGCACTCCCCTATCCTCCCCACCTCCCTCCCACCTAGGCTAATGTCTCTCTCCTCTGTGGATCTGGCCTCTCCTGCCCCCAGTTTACTGGACTAAACCTCTGGTCTGCCTGCTCTTTCCCGCAGCTCTCCACCTCATCTGCTGGATATAGCAGGGTGAATCGATTAGTAAGTGTGATGGTTTCCGGCACTTGTTCTCTCCTTGTCCTCCCTCCTGGTCAGCCACCTCCCAATGAAGTGATTTACATGGCTTGTTTCGTGCCCCACCCTCCTAAGTAACCAACCATATGATCCTTGTCCACCTGTTCCCTGGGTTATGCCATATTGGCCTTGTCTACTCTCATGAGGTCCTTTCCACACCTTTCCTCCACATCCCTCCCACCTTCCAGCTGCCTTCTGATCCCCTCTACTTCTCACTAAGACCTGCCAACTGAAATACACTTAGGCACCTCTAAACCCTCCTTGTCCAATCTAATATTATTGCCACCCCGACCCTGTACACCCAATCACTCTACCAAGATGCCTGCTTTGGCCACCCCCAAGTCTACTCCTCATTTTAGGTGAGCAATGCGTCTTCAACAGAAGTTCATTCAGTCAGTGTTACACTAAAACCAAGTAGTTTCTCCAATTACAGCAATTTTCCTCTCTTTCTTGACAGTAGCCAGTTTTCTAACCTTTGCAGTAGACAGTTCTATGCCAAACTTATCCCACCACAACACTAGGAGCCAGCTCCGAGGCCCTAGCAGTAATCAAGTCACACACAGTTTGCCTACTCCCACAGATGTAGTTGGCATACAGTCATTTATACAGTCTGCTTCATTATGCCCCTTCCTGGTAATAGTTCAAATGTTACCCAAGCAGCACAGTGTACACGACCCTTTTCCCCCAATCAATAACAATCCAGCTTCCTAGTGTTCCAGTTCACCCAATCTCGACTTGCCCTCCTCCAAGGCTCCACCCTCACTGACTATTTAATAGAGGTCAGAGCCAGGGTGGGTGGTGTGGAACAAAGAACAGCTCTCCTCCTCTGATTACGACTGGACTATTTGCCTCTTATGGCCCAGTCACACAGTCAAAGGTCTGCGCCCTATTCACTGATTGGCCACTCCTTCCTGAGTCGCCAGCTTGCAAAGTTGTGGCTGATGGGTCCTGCATGCATGCCCTGTCCCTGCAACAAGATCTTCCTTGTCGATCACCGATGTGATCCCATCTCCTCACTGCCGATGCAGCCCCAGAATCGCCTGCCCCGACTCTTCCAGCGAGATTCGCCGGTCCGGAAAGAACAGCCTCTTTCCCAGATTGCAACTGTGCTAATCGTTGCTATAGATATTTAAAAGTGATGGGTCCTAGCACTGACCCCAGGGGCACACCCCACCCTGAATGCACCCCATTTGCCTTACCACTACCCTCTGTTTCAGTCTTCAACCAGTTCTTCACCCATTTTGTTATTTTCTGTCCCACCCTAAGACTTCCAGCCATTTACCAGCCTTCTATGTGGCAAAGTGTCAAAGACCTTGCTGAAATCTGCAGGCCACCTCTCCCATCCACCTTCCTTGTTACCCAGTCGAAAACCTGCTAAGTTTGTCGGCACAACCTCTCCCATAAACCAAACTGTTTTGGGTCCTGAGTGTATATTGTAAAGGCCTGAGCTACAGATCTGACCTGTGAACTAGCAGTCCTTATGCATACTGCATGATCCAACTTGTGGTCCAGGTTGTATCTGGAAACAAGCTTCAGCTTAGTGTTACTCCTGGTTAAACAGTGTCCTTCCACTTCCTGTAGACCATTGACAACCAGGTGTTCCACTATTCTTCCTTCAGCAGTATTTTCATATTTTTCCCACTGTTGTGATCAGGCTGACCAGTATGTAGTTCTGCATCCTCCTGTTCCCACTTTTTTGTATCGGGACCACATCAGCCCTTCCAATCCGTGCATGTCACCAGTTTACAAAGACAGGGTGAATAGGGTAGTTGGAGGCCCTACTCACCTCCCTTAGCTCCCCAGTGCCAGTGGCATCTATCTAGCCCATAGCCTTATTTCTGCCAGTTCCATGAGGATCCTTTCTTTTGCAAAGGAACCTGTGTCCTTTTCTGTGATCTCTCCATCCTTATTACTTAATGCTGGCCCATTTCCTGCCCCCTCCTTTGTAAAAACTGAACAGAAGTATTTGTTCAGTATTTCTGCTTTTTGGTGGTCATCTTTTAACCTCCCTCCATCCACCCTTTTCAGACACTCAATATCTCCCCTTACCTTCCTTTTCTCCCTGAGGTACCTGCATGTAAAAGGTTTTGTCCCTCCTTACCAAAATACCCACTGGCTGGCTTGTATCAAGGGTCCCACACAAGTGTGGGTCTGGTGCCAATGTGCATTTTGCATGTGGAGCCATTTTGGTTTGCCTGCTGTGTGCTGTAGTGTAATGGATTATGATGAACTGGTTTTGCTTGATTCTGCACTGACAGCTTCATTTGCAGCAGATCCTGGAGTCATTTGTGGTGGGAGATTGTCCTACAGTGCATGTTAAGAGTTTATATAGGCTCTCATCTTTAGTTTATTGGTCCCACTGTACTCCCTGGGCTAAGTTCTGTCATGGACTGACTTATCCCCTGGAGAAGAGCAGAAGTGGAAAACATATGATTAGAGATTGTGGAAGCCCAAATGTGCACTGCAGACTATTGGAACTTCTATTGCCTGTTGCCCTGGTGCCAGCTGCAGGGAGTTCTGGTACTGGTTGTGGCTGCGGATATCTGCCTAGAGATGGTCACAGTTGGCCTGCTGCAGTGTGCTGTACTGCAATGGAGTGGTCATTGGAAATTCCAAATCGTTTGAGGGGAATTTAGAGGAAGGATTAGGAAGTACTTCTTCACTGAGAGGGTGGTAGACAACTGGAATGGGCTGCTGAGGGAAATGGTGGGAGAGTTCATGAGGGCATGGGATAAGCACAGAGGGCAACTGGCATGGGGGGGAGGACTACAGAAAAGGCCTAGTGGATATCTAGGCAAACTGGGCAGACTAGGTGGGCTTGCGGTCCCTTTCTGCTGTCACATGCCTATGTTCCTATGTATTCTACAGGCAGATTGGGAAAAGGGAGGGGGGATCCACTACACCACCAGGGAAACATTCATTGTGCCTTGAATATCTGTCCCTTGGTGTCTTTATCCTGCCCTATGTTGGTTGATGTGTGGAGCCACATGACCTCCTACCCCCAAAAAAGATTAGTCTTAGGGGCACAGGGGCAAGGAGTCTTCCTCCCTCGAGGTCACGTGATGGCATCCATCTGAGCAGCAGCTGAGATCCTGAGCTCCCCCCTCTGGCCGCCTAATCTGCAATTTAAAGTGCATTTGTTAACGTTTTTTTTTCAGAAATACAGTTAAATAGTAGGTGGTATAACTCTTTGCCATCAATAAAAATCCTTGTTTTGGATTTTCAAGCCTTAGCTGGATTGTGATGGAGGTGGATTCAAAACAGGCCTTCACCAAGCACATTCCTCCAGCAACCCCTGAGAAGGCCGCAAAAAAGCAGAGGAACCAGGCCCCAGCTAGGCCGGACCGTGGAAGCGATAAATCACCACAGCCTATGCCGTTATCGGAGGATAAATTTCTCCAGGAGCTTGCACCTTTGAAAGAGCTGCTTGTGGATCTTACAGGGGAACTTAAATCCTTACGATGCGACCTTTCTGATGTTACTAAAAAGGTCTCGGATGTGGAAGTTAAGGTTACTTCTGTTGAAAACTGGAGATCCAGGGCTGAATTGGAGATATCTGACCTAAGACAACAAGTGAAGAAACTCCAACTTAAGACCGAGGACCTAGAGGGGCGAAATCGCCGAAACAATTTGCTTATAATTGGTCTTCCGGAGATGGAAGAAGGCCCAGACCTCATGGCTTTCCTGCAGAGGTTTTTTGTGAAGATAGTGGGCCCATCTCCCATAAATGCATCCTACCACCTTGAAAGAGCTCATCGTTCGCTGCGCCCTCGACCTACAGCTGGAGCCCCCCCCCACGTCCGATTATCATTAAATTTTTAAGTTACCTGGAAAGGCAGCATGTGTATGAGAAAGCCCGGGAGCTTAAAGAAATTTTGTGGGGTACCTCGAAGATTCGGATTGCCCAGGACCTTCCCAAGGAGATACGGGAGAAGAGAGCAGCGTACCATCAAATAGTTCAGAAGCTTATAGCTGCAACTATTCCATTCAGGATGATTTACCCTGCAACCTTAAGAGTGACTGTAGGAGGCTTAGCCACAAGTTTCAGCACCCCTGAAGCGGCCCACAAGGAGCTTACCAATCGAATGCCTGACCTGTTCAAGGGATCCGGTTGAGGACTGCCTGAAGGACTTATGGATGCTGTGTTAATTCCTGTTTCTTAATGTTTTTTGTGTTGTTTATTGGTCTATATGTTTATCGCTGTGGTTGTTGTGGCTTTCCTCCTAGGGTTGCCACCTGTCAGGTTTTTTACCTGGTGATCAGGTTTTCAGGGCCCTTATCAGGTAATCCGGTTTTGCTCTGTGCTGGTCAGGTTTTTGAGTCATTTTGAGTGTTCACATACTTTTGAAACAGATTGTGTCTTCTCATTCATTGTTTCAGCTACATGGCCAGGTTATAAACAAGTTCTGCCATCAGTATAGCCTTTTCTTTGTGAAAGCAGTCAGCCTGGGAGGTGTAAAGTATGGCCATTAACACCATTAGCACTTACTTAACCTAATCTTTTCCACTGCATCTTAAAATGGTACAGCAAAAAGCTGCCTCACCTTTGTGTAACAGCAACACAGCAGTTTGTCTTCCACTTTTATTTGCTGGTAAATATTTTCATCTCTAACAGAATTTATGTGTTTTAAATTATTTTTTTTCCTCAAAACAAAAGTATGGTCACTTCTTTGGCTTTACAATAGTAATGTGGACATGAAAAGGAAATGAAGCCAGATAAATATAATAAAAACACATTACAGGAAACTATTTCTTTATTATGTATTATTATATACTATGTATACTGTTGTATGCTCTTTATAGTATTTCCCTTGTCTCCCCCCAGATCATATCTGTAAATGAGATTTCTTTTATCTCTGCATGTTTATCTGGTAAACCAATGTCAATAAATAAATAACTAGAAAGAACCTTGAAAGTAACTTTAACAGGTTCAGTACAGTATCTTAACATTTTTGTTGAACTGCTGCTTTAAGTGTTGTCTTTATTGATATAACAAATGGCTTTTTAGGAGGAACAATGCAAGATGAGTCATGGAAAGGGGCGGGGCTAGGGGCAGAGCTTAGGATCCGGTTTTTTGCCTCCTCCAAAGGTGGCAACCCTATTTCCCCCCCCCCGGCCTTCTGTATTACCCTTGCCCATCCCTTTCGTCACCTACCTTCGTGTTGTTTCTTGTGCTGGCATTTTCTTGGTCTTGTCTGGTTGTCTGGGCTTCTTTTTTTGGGGTTCCTCTGGCGGGATAGCCGTGGAGCGGGGGCGCAGTGGGTCGCTGGGTTGGGGCCTGGGCTCGCGTTGTGGGTCCCGTTTGCGAGGCGCGTGGGCCGGCGGTGGAACGTTTTTCTCGGGGAAATGGTTTCCGGGAGGGAACTTTCTAGGGGCGGACCAGTTATGGTCCGGCGGCATTAAGGGTCCCCTTGGAAACAGCAACCGCTTATGTTGAATTCCGATGAGCTACCTCTCTGTCTTCTGAGGAAGGACATGTGTTGAGACTGCGCCCTGTCTCTCGTCTGGTGCTGATTTGGGTAGGTGGCCATTTGATTATTGAGGTGTGGGAGGTCCACTATGGGGTTGACTGCTGGGAAGGGGTCTAAGGAATGGTTTGACATTGGGGCTTGTCTGTGCTTATGACTATCTGCCTTTTTCCTCCCCTTACCCCTTCTTTAGAGTTTTAATCCTTTTGCTGCATTGGTATATGAGGGGGGTGGGTGGGGTGCCATGGGGGCTTGGTGATTTGCTGTGGTGGATGTGTGATCACGAGCCGTGTGCGGGGGTTGCATCTCTGCCCTGGGCGATTGGTAGTAGGATTTGGTTGGTAGTTATGGGGGTCATATCTATGTTGAGGGAGTTTGGGTCTTTGACATTATATGGCTTTCGGCTTTTGGCGCTGGGGGTTTGGAGATTCGTGTGGGGAATTGGGGGGCCCGTAACCCAGGGTAATGGGTTGTACTTTGGAGCTTTACTGTGCGGACCCCCATCTGTACATAGTTCTTGTGGGGCTGGTTTTCTGGGGTGTTCTGGGGGTTCCTGTTATTGATCATAGTACTGGGTCCAGCAGTCTTACTTTTGGGGATCCCTTTAGGATGGCTTATCTGTCAATTCATTTTAGAGTCTGGGGTTGGGGGGCATGGGGCTACAGGTTGATGTCTCAAGTAATTTTCGTTCGGGTCTGGGGTGTATTTGTAAGGGGAGGGTGGGTGGGATTGGTGCGATGGGATTTCAGATTTCTTATAAGGGAGGTGCACCCTGCTGTAGTATGTTGGAATTACTTTCTCTGGATATCCAATTGCAGTGAGATCATTTTAAAGTGGCTATGAGTACTGTTAAAATAGTATCCTGGAATGTGAGAGGGCTCAGGGATCGGGTTAAAGGTTTGCAGGTTTTCAATCATTGCTCCCTGCTTCACGTGGACATTCTGTGCCTGCAGGAAACACATTTATGCCGAGATGAGGCTAAGCTGCTTTCTCGGTCTGGGTTCTCCCAGGTTTACCTTGCTGGGAATTCTCACTTTAGTAAAGGGGTGGCGATTCTTGTTAAGAGACACGTTTTATTTACTAAGGATCTGGTCTGCTCGGACCCAGAAGGGAGATTCATTTTAGTTAAGGGCAACCTAAATGGAGTGAATTTAGTCCTAGGTTCGGTATATGGACTGGTAGGAGGTAGTCCTGATTTCTTCACGAAGTTAGCAGATAAGTTGGCTAGCTTCTTGCCAACTCAATACGTGTTGGGGGGGACTGGAATGTGCCTTTCCCCTCGTCGTTGGATAGAGAGCCCCTGGACAGGCGGGCACTTTCTTCGGCCCAGAAAGCTCTCCACGAAATGGTCTCAATGCTAGGCCTTGGTGATCCATGGCGTATCGCCAACCCTTCTTGTCGGGCCTTTTCCTTCCAATCCCAGTCACATGGTACTAAAGCGAGACTGGATATGATTCTAGTTAGTTTATCTCTTCTCCCGAGTGTGTCTTTATCTGGTATAGAACTGATTATTGTGTCAGACCATGCTTTGGTTTGGCTACACCTCTCTTCAAGCCCTGATTATTCTCATGATTCCATGTGGAGACTAAACACTCAACTCTTAAAGGATCGGCATTGTGTTTCGGAGATCAGTTCTAGAATATCGCTTTTCTTGGCGACAATATGGACTCCACCCCTAGAGTGGATATGATATGGGGAGCATTAAAGTGTTATCTCAGGGGTGACCTTATCAAGATGGCCTCCCTCAGGAAGAAGACCCGATTGGCTAGGTCGCTAGAGTTGGTGGGTAGGATAAGGGAGCTAGAAGGTAGGTATTCATCAACTTCTTCGTTTCAGACCTTAAGGAACTCCTTTCAGTTAAGAATGAATACTGGACCTTTTGAAAGAAAAGATAGAGTATTGTCTAGTTAAAACTCAGGCTAAATTTATTGATCTCGTGAGAAACTGTTACTGGCCTTACGCTATGTGACGCTTGAAGGCTCAAGGCTTATTCCTTCTTTGGTTTCTCATCCGAAATACTGTTTCCTTGCCCAGAGAGATTGCTCAGGTCTTTAGGGAATACTATTCCAATCTTTACAGTCCTTTTCCGACACCTCACACAAGGGCGGAGGTTAGCAAATATGTTAGAGGTATTGGTGTTCCGAGAATATTGGAGTCCCAACAAGTGAGCTTATTGGCTCCTATCTCAACCGAAGAGATCCAGAACGCTATTGCCTCTTTGGCTCCGGACAAAGCACCAGGTCCAGATGGGTTCCCAGCGAATTTTTACAAAGTTTTTGCTAAAGATTTAGTTCCTATCTTGCTTAAGCTATATAATTATTTTCTAGTTGCAGTGGAACTTGATCCAGCATTTTTCGAGGCCATCATAGTTTTAATTCCTAAAGTGGATAAGGAACCTTCTGATCCAGCTAGCTACCGTCCCATTTCTCTTCAGAACTATGATGTTAAGATACTAGCCAAACTATTGGCTGAGAGGATTAAAAAGATCTGGGAGGAGCTTTTGAGCCCTGAACAGGCTGGTTTTGTTTCCAGGAGATCAGCAGCTGACCATCTGAGGACCCTTTCGCATATCTCGCAATACGCCCGGTCTGCTTCAGACCCGGTTGTGTTAGTTTCTTTAGATGCTGAGAAAGCATTTGATCGGGTCGATTGGTCCTTTTTGTGGACGGGTATGGAGGAAATGGGCTTCAGACTCTCTTTCTCAACCTGATATGGGTGTTCTATAGGTGCCTCTCTGCAAAATCTATTGCAATGGGGTATTATCCCTCTTTCAGTCTTTTTGCCGCACTAGGCAGGGCTGTCCCTTTCTCCTTTATTATTTAATTTATACTTGGAGCCACTATTGATTAGTCTTAAGTCTTCCCTCAGGTAAACGGATCAGATTCTATAATCGGAGCTAGTTCTTTTCATGATGCAGATGATGTCCTCTTATATCTGTCAGATCCAGTAGCATCATTAGATGCTGCTTTGGACATTATTAAACGGTTTAGCTCCTTTTCTGGTTATAAATTAAATATTTCAAAATGTGAGATCTTTCCCTAAATAACTATACTTTTAAGAGATGTTTTTCTTCCTTTGGTATGAGGTGGGCTTCCAAGTCAATTAAGTATCTGGGGATCTACTTCTACTGACCCGCTATTGCTTAAAAACTAAATTTAGTTAAGATTAGAGATTAGATTACTCAAGACTTACAGCGCTGCTCATCCCTTCCTATTTCTTTATGGGGCAGAATTAATATCATCAAGATGAATGTTCTTCCCCGGATTTTTTACCCACTGAATCTTACCAACCTTTGGCTCCCTCTTTCCTTTTTTCAGCAGCTTCATAGTTTGTTTTCCACTTTCATCTGGAGAGGGAAAGGGGTGCGGTGCTCATACGGCTCTCTATCACTTCCCAAAGAAAGAGGAGGCCTAAAACTTCTGAATTTTCAACTATATTATTGGGCAGCCCACCTGTCCAAGCTGGGAAGGTGGTTCTCGGTGGAGTCTGAAAGCCTGTCCCCAATTTGGCTTCAGTTAGAATCGGCCTTTCTCTCCAAGCTTAGATTTGACATATCCGCCCTTCCCTATCTTACCCCAAAAACCCTCTCACAATTGATCTCGGATGATACAGTGCCAGTATCTGTTAAAGTGTGGGCCCAGTGTCTCAGGTTTTTCCGGATTTCCAACCATACGGACTCAGGGCAGCCGGTTTTTCTCAATCCCAATATTACTTTAGGGGGCTCTTGGTTAGGAACAAACTGGCTCCCACAAATTAAAGAGTCCAGGTTGAGCATTTGTAAGCCAAGCTCTCGCCACATCAAGCGATATTCTATCCAGATTTGATATCCCAAGCAGAGAGACTTTTAAGGTGTTCCAGCTCCGGCATCTGGTGAGTAGTAAGTTTGGAGCGGTGTTTAAGCAATCATGGTACATCCCTTCCTCTCCAACGTTATTATGTTGGCGTCCCGGCCCCACTCCATTTCACAGATATACTCCTACCTCTTGACTTTTAACTTGGGGGAGGAGGTTGGTGGTCCCTCGGTCTGGACTTATCTTCTTCCCGAGGATGTACCATTGTGGAGAACCTATTGGCCTAATCTACACAGGTATCACACGCAGGACAGGTTTCATTTAGTTCAATATAACATTGTTAATAACCTATATTTCACTCCGGTCAAGCTTTTTCAGCGTAAGTTGACTCCTGCTCCAGTGTGCTTAGGTGCTTCTCAAGACGAGGGCACCCTGATTCATGTCTTTGGGAATGTGTTAAGGTTGCCCCATTGTGGTCTTTGATTCAGGAGACCCTAGATCCCTCCTGGGTCTGAGCAGATTTTTCTCTCCAGAAATTTGCATACTGGGTGACTTTTCCCTGATTGATAGTGTGGAGCGTAGGTACCATATGGCCCTGATATCTATGGCAGCTAAAAAGTTGGTTTTAAGGCATTGGAAGGACCAGTTGGCCCTGTCCTTCGCTGACTGGTTAAAAGAATTGATGTCATATCTCCAGTCCGAAAATTTGATTGCCAGTTATAAGAACCATATGGACTTATATTATAAAAGATGGGGTAAGCTCCAGTCTCTTTGCTTACCTTAAGGATAAATTTGATGACCTGATCCCTGGACCCTCATACTATACAGTATAGCAGCTGTTACCTTAGTATACCGTCTTACTGTGGTGTTCAGATATGTTCTCTTATTATAACCTGGACGGTTGATCTGAGTATTAGACAGGTTGTTTAGTAAGAATGATATCCAGAGTTCAGAAATTGTTAATTTATGATTTAGCGGGTGCATTTTGGGGGAGGGAGGGGTGAAGGGTACACACTTTTCGGCACATGGATTGACAGACTGATATTTTATGTTGTTTTATTCTTGAATGTGCCTTGTTATTTATTTATTATATTGGTTAGGGAGGGGTTGGGGGGATTTCTTTTGGTCTGAGTCGGATTTAATGGTCTATTTTTTGATATTATGGTTTTTTGGTTGTATTACCTTTGAAACTAATAAACTTAAATTTCAAAAAAAAGGAGTCTTCCTCCCTTCCCCAACTCTGACATCCCCCTGAGTGACCAAGTCCATTCTAAAAGCCAGGTTGATGGTGTGGTACAGGTCTGGTATCCCTCCCCAACCCACTTTTTTTATTTTAACCCCACGGAGCCTTCCCATCTGACCTAGTTGATCAGTATTTTATTTTTTCATACTGACCCATTTTACCTTTTATATCTACAGGTCTGGCAGGACATGGAGTAGGAGGACAC
This sequence comes from Neoceratodus forsteri, assembly GCA_016271365.2. NCBI lineage: Eukaryota > Metazoa > Chordata > Ceratodontiformes > Ceratodontidae > Neoceratodus > Neoceratodus forsteri. The sequence continues at coordinate 1,094,821,795 of CM057458.1, forward strand.
TGACCATATGTATCAGATAAGTATTTTTTTTGTTTACCCTACAGCAGTGTTTGTCATATAGTAGTTCATAACGAGCTGCAGATCCTTTGTGAGCCCATTGCTGTTCTTATTTTACAGGTATGAATGGCTGCTGTGGGAGACACTGGGTTGGAGCTGTACCTTATGCTTTAGAAAGGAGGCTATGGGCTGGGGGTATGGGATGGGCATTAAGATTGGGAACTCTAGGGAACACCACACAACCAATTTGCCAAGACGCGTGAGGTTTAAACCCTGTTTTTTGTTTTCTTGCTTTGTGCGCTTTGCATTTTAATGCCTGCATTAATGTAGTGTTTTTGTTTTGCAACAAGTACTGTCTCATATGTGTGTGTATGTATGGGAGATAGATAACTCCAGTGCGCGTCACACTTTTGATATATCGCACGCCTTTGGTGCTTATTGTTACATATGAGGCAGCAGGCTGCGCATCAACCACCCAAGCCGTGTATATATCATTGCGTGATTTGCACACCCTACAGTGGGTTATCTGTCTTATACAATGGCAGAATTGTTTTGAGGGGAGAAAGTGAAGGTGTGTGGTCGCACTCTGATATACACACAGTCACCTAATGGCGTTTGTCCAGTGCGATTGATAATCCCATTATAGATATAACACACACACACACACACACACACACACACACACACACACACACACACACACGCTTCACTCGGAACAGCCCCTTGATACCAAAAATCATTTTCCTCACTGTGCATGTGCTCCCAATCCGAAGAGGCTCTCTTCTCCTTTAGAAGATAAACCTGAAAATACTGATGAGGCCCTGCATATCAGGGAGGCTTCCATACCATTTTCTGAGACCAGAACCATCCATTTTCAAAACCATTTTCTGCAAACTAGAACCATTGGTGGTCATTCTTTAACTAAATGTCCACCCCTTCCTTGTGATTTTGAGTCAAACATGGGTAACAGACTTAGTACTTCCTGTAGACATAGCCCCCAAGATCTCCATGTTCTTTGGAATTCACAGATGACTTTCTCACTCGGGAACCCTTAAGCAAAGCTTCCTCTGCTGAGGTTGTAGATACTTGCAGATAAATACTTGTGTTTTTGTTGAATTTTATGTGACACCATCTTTAATGCAGCCTAATACACTGAAACAGAACTGCAGCACTGCTAAAATCACACTGCACACTGAAGTGCACTACAGGTGTTGCTGCAGTGCTAATTAACATAATTTGCACACACTGAAAAAGCAATGCAACACTGCTTTAGCGAGTATTGCTACACCAACACTGCTTCAGGAAGTGTTGATGACAAAACACTGCTACTTGCAGTACTTTTGCAGTGTGATTGCAGTGCTAATTAACATAATCGCACACACTGTGTTAGCACTGCATGTATACCAACAGAGACCTGAAGATGCACTGATTAAACACTGATGGACTGCATTATGAAATGCAATGTGCAGAAGTGTACACTGCTACTGTAACATTGAAATAACACCATATAGTGACTATTTGAACACTTCACTCTGGGTTACTTCTAATAGGATGAAAGTTTTCACTGCAAATGCTTTCCAAGCTCATAATTTTCCTACCAGTGCAAGCAGAGCTACGGTTCTTAGAAACACCTTGAAAGAGTTAAATTGCCTTTGTAGACATCCAGCAAGACAAACTAAGCATGATTTAACATTCATGAATGATTTGCATAGCCCACCCCAACCTCTGTTCTGCTTGCACACATATTGTCCAAGCATTGGTTACGCAGATCTCCTCATGCATATTTAGTAGCCATCTGTCTTTCTCCCTGTAACTTGAAGCTGAATTAAATAAGAAACTTGAAACTGAAACAGGACTTTCTTCAGCAGTACAGAGCATTACACAAGCTGTGGCTTCGTCTCAAGCATCTCATGGAGCTACTTTATTAAAAAAAATGCCACTCTGCATCACTCAATTTCTGCCCTGCAGTAGTACACCAGCTGTGCATCCACTGCCAATCAGCAGTGTAACTATGGGCAGGCCTTCCTGTTGACACTCTCCGTGAAGGACCATCACTGGGAATTCAGCGCAAAGAAGAATGAGGAGGTATGGTGTAACTGAAGGCTCGTGGAAGAAGAGGAAGTCATGAAGTAGAAGCCAAGAAAACATGAGCTGTAGCCCTGTAAGGGCTCATCCACCATACTGAAGGTGAGAGCTTCTTTTCCACACCCCCGGCTCTGTTTTCCCAACGTTATGGTGAGGCATGCGTAAAGTGTGGGTTTTTTTTTTGTTTTTTTTGGTTGTTCAGGCCTGCCCTTGCCACTCACTGCCTTCCTCTGCCTGTCTGCTCACCCCCCCCCAGTTCTTTCTATCACCAACTTGATACGCAGTCACAGGCTGGAACCTTGTAACTGGGCTAGCCTCCCATAGTAAGCAAAGGGTCAGATAACATATAACCTGCTATCACCAGTAAATCTGGGTTCCCCGAAATGGACTGGCAGAAGAAAATGCAAGATTCTAGGAGTCCTGGTTCACTCGAAAAATGTGTTTGAATGTGGTAACCTGGATATTGCACTACAGACTCCAGCTCAAGATCTGAGAGCAGAGAATGAATGTGGAGTGAAAATAATTGTCAGTTTACCCTTTGCAGTCTCCCTGTTCATTTATTTTTGTCATTGATGGTTCTGCCTTATTTACTTTAAATGTGCAAACTGGTGCCTTCCTATCTTGGTGGGTACACACTGGCCTTAAGAGTTCAGGAAAGTGCTCTTTGCTGTCTAAAATTAATAGGAGTTTATTCCTGGACATATGGCCCTGGTGCTTTTATTTTATCCACAGTGAGGTTTACTAAAACAGTTTAATTCAAATCTCTTGTGTGTTATGTTGGGAATACTGAGTTTGTGGGAGGGGGAGAACTTTGCTCCTGATTTCAGGGGAGAGCGTGGCACCTGTATTCAGGTGAGCGGGAGAGTGTGTCTCCTGTGTTTGGGTGAGGGGGAGAGGGTGCCCCCTGTGTTTGGGTGACCGGGGAGGGAGCCCGGCACCTGTGTTTGAGGGGAAAGTAGTGAGCCTGGCACCTATGTTGGGGAGCGGTGGACAGTGGAGAGCCCCGTGCCTGTGTTGGGGGGATGGTGGACAGCCCTGTGCCTGTGTTGGGGGGGCAGTGGAGAGCCCCGCACCTGTGTTGGGGGGAGATGGTGGAGAGCCCCCTGCCTGTGTTTGAGGAGGGACAGTGGAGAGTCCCATGCCTGTATTGGGGGGGACAGTGGAGAACCCTGTGTCTGTGTTGGGTGGATGGTGAGAGCCCATGCCTGTGTTTGGGGGTGGATGGTGGAGAGCTCTGTGCCTGTGTTGGGGGGCAGTGGAGAGCCCCGTGCCTGTGTTGGGGGTGGTGGAGAGTCCGTGCCTGTGTTGGGGGAGACAGTGGAGAGCCCTGTGCCTGTGTTGGGGGAGACTGAGAGCCCCAGCTCTGTGTTGGGGGATGGGGATGGTGGAGAACCCCTGTGCCTGTGTGGGGATGGTGGAGGCCAGTGCCCTGTGTTGGGGGGCACAGTGGAGAGTCCCATGTCTGTTGGGGCAAGGGGAGTGTTCTGGTCACTGAGGGGTGCCTGAGGATGGGGGAGTGTTCAGGGACTGGGTGGAGCCTGGGAATGAGGGTGAGTTTTCAGGGACTAGGGTGAACCTGGATCCTTGGACTGGGGGTGGGAGGTTCAGGGAACAGGGGAGCCTGGCTCCTGTGAACAGGAGGGGGTGTTTGGGATCTGGGGAGCCTGGCTCTTGGGATGGAGGGGGGACTGGGGAGCCTGGCCCTGGGGGCATGTTTGGGGGACTTGGGGGAGCCTGCTGTTGTGACAGGGGTGGAGTGTTCAGGATGGCTAGTTCATGGGTCAGGAAATGTGGTCCAGTTGTTGAATGTGGCACTGCACTCTGATAGCAGTGCTTAGAAAAGCAGTTCAGTGATGGAGTGTGGTTGATTGGACAGACAGGCTGGTCTGAGGTGGTAGCCCAGATATAGGTTGACTGGTAGGCTGTTGGTGTCCAGCAGTAGGGAGGATGGTCTGATTGCAGGGAAGGGTTGAGGCTAGCCCAATGGTGGTGAGGGGTCCAGCTGCCAGGGGAGGGCAGTGAGGTCTTCAAGATACTTTCACCAGAAAGGAGAGCTACTACTAGTTGTTTGTTTGAACTGGTTTGGCAGCTGGGGTCCCAGGTTTCCTAAATTTAAATTTCCTCATGCAAGTGTTAATGATTGCCCATAGAAACCCAAGTCAGTTGTTAGCCAACCCATGGTAGGGACATAATTCAGTGAAGTTCAAAACAGTACTAACCACTGTTGTTGATAAACATGGCCCCCTCCCAAAGGCAGCAGCAAGCACTTACCCTGTGCTTCAGCCTCTGTGTCGGGCAAGAAGATAACTTTGTTCATATTGTGTCACTCCAGGTATAATACAAGTGGCCACTTGTGCAGGGCTTGCTTTAGCATTAGTAAAGTTGGTGTCAGCTTGACCCCTCTGCTTCAAATGTTAGGGTCAGACCAGAAACATTTTGGGGGTCAGAAATTTGAGTGGCCTAGTACAAACATTATCGGATACTTTTTTTTACACAATATTGGTGCAAGCCTTCAGTTTTAATGGCAATGCAGGAGCAATTATTTTGTGCTTCAAAATCCTCAAAATCCCAATAGAGGGTTAGGTGCAAACCCTGCTTGTGTGGGATGTCTGACAGCTGCAGAGTGAGCCAAGTGTATTGCTACATGCACTTCGCCCCCAAGTTGTGCCAAGGGCCCCATCATGCACTATAGACACTATACTTTGTCCATGTGCTGCTATCTCCACACTGTCACGCACCACTGACCCCACACCCCACTGCACTAGCAGCACTCACTGTGCTATGTGCACTGCCAACTCTGCCTCCATACTACATGCACCACCAGCAACACTGTGCACTATGCACCTCATCAGTGTTTGTTGCCACGCACTGCTGTCTATGTGTAGTTCCTAGGTGTGTGCAGCCATACGCTGTGACCACGCAGTGCTGACATGGCAGTTAACCACCAGCTGTGCTGTTAACACCTCAGAGTGCTGCATGCACTCTGTCTCTGTGCAGCACTGTGCCACTGAAAAGTGAAATAACTCCAGACCCACAGTCCATTGACAGTCAACATATGCTCTTCTGACTTGAGACAGCTGTACTACCAGCTGAGCCACATAGCAAGTATTTTCTGCTGCTTTTATATTGTGTCCTGTGTATGTCACTGCACTGTGAACAATTCCCTAAACCTGCCTATTCCACAAGCCGTTTCAAGTATGCCCTTCATTTGCCATTTCCATTTCTTCATCTTTTTTTCCATGTTAGCAGTTGTGTTATCTGCAGTTTCTTTTGTGATACTTCGGTGCTGTTTTTAAGCACCACACTGCATGCTTTACATTTAAAGTGCTGACACACTTGCAATCTGCAGATGAACTGTGCACTGTTCGAACCACTGAATACATTTTTTCCAGATCGCACTTTTTGAGGATCTGCCATCAATGTTTCTATTGCTAGTGATCCCCTCCCAAATCACACATCCCAAAGGTAAAACTGAAAGTTTCCTGGTGTCCAGTGGATCCCACCCCAGCCAACTGCTGTTCCAAAGTTAGCATGAACGTGCTCCCCTGGTGTATGGTGTTGCTCTTCGGCTGACCACCAGCCCAAAAAGATCCCTCTGCTGGTGGTCCACCTCCCATCAATCGCAACCTGATGTGGTTTAAAAAAACATTCCTGGTGTCCAGTGGTTCATCTGCCCAGCACCCAGACACCATTTCCATGGTCTGCCATTCACAGAAGAAAGGGTTTTGAATGAACTCTTAAAACTGAAGGTGGACAAAGCAATGGGACCTGATGGGATTCACCCTTGAATTCTAAAAGAACTAAGGGTAGAACTAGGGATATCACTGACTACCTTCTTTAACAAATCAAGGGAGGATGGGTGGTACTGCATACTGGAGGAGGGAAGATGTGATTCACTTCACAAAAGTGGCAGCAGGGCAGAGGCAAAACTACAGACCAGTTAATTTGACATCAGTGGTAGATAAAATGGAACATGACTTCTGAAGGGAAGAATTGTTGAGTACCTAGAGGCCAGTGGGGCATAGGACCCAAGATAGCATGGATTTACAGCGGGAAGGTTATATCAGGTGAAGCTAATAGATTGCTTTGACTGGGTGACCAAAGTAGTAGACCAGGGAGGTGCTGTGAACATGCCTACGTAGATTTTTGCAAAGCATTTGACACAGTCCCACACAAAAGATAATATACAAATTAGCCAGCCTGGGAGTGGGTCCCAAGATGGCAGCCTGGGTAAAAAACTGGCTGGACAACAGGATGTAGAGGGTAATAGTAAATGGAATCCACTCTGAAGAAAGGGGGTTTATTAGTGGGGTACCACTGGGTTCAGTACTGGGACCAATCCTCTTTAATGTCTCTAAGTGACTTTGCGGAGGGACTGGAAGGAAAAGTATGTCTCTTTGTAGATGACACAAAGATCTGCAACAGTGTATCTACACAAGATGGGGTGGAAAAGGGTGAGAAGGGACTTGGCAAGGTTGGAGGAATAGTCAGATGTATGGCAGCTTGAATTCAATGTGAAGAAGTGCAGAGTAATGCACCTGGGAAACAAACCCAGGGGAAGAGTGCAGAATAGTGAGGGGGGGTCGTAACAAGAAAAATGGAAAGGGACCTGGCGGTAGTTATATCAGATGACCTAAAGGTAGGCAAGCAATGTGAGAAGGCAGTAAGGAGGGCTGGGAGGATACTGGGTTGCATAGGTGAGGCATCACCAGCGGAAAACAAGAAGTTGTTGTCCCTCTGTACAGGCAGTTGGTGAAACCCCATCTGGAGTATTGCATGCAGTTCTGGAGACCCCATCTCCGCAAGCACACAGCAGGGTGGAGGCTGTCCAGAGGAGGGCAACCAAAATGGTGCAGGGTGTGCACCAGAAGACATACAAAGAGAGACCTAAAGGAGCTTAATATGTTTACCCTTGAGGAAAGAAGGGAGAGGGAGGACATGATAGAAACTTTCAGGTACCTCAAGGGAATCAACAAAGTCCAAGAGGGTACCATCTTTCAGAAAAAGAGATATGCAAGAACGAGGGGGCACAATTTGAAGATAGAGGAGGGGACAGCTCAGAGGTAATGTGAGGAAGTATTTTTTCATGGAAAGGGTTGTGGATACATGGAATGGCCTTCCTGAGGAGGCTGGGGAGTCAGAAACAGGGGTAATTTAAGAATGCATGGAACAGATGTACGACAATTCTAGTGGGGGTAGAAGAAAGTAGGCTGTTGGTTAACTAAGATCTGCAGCTTATTCATTAGGTAGTGAAATGGGCAGACCAGGTGGGCCAAGCAGTCCTTATCTGCTGTCAAATTCTGTGTTTCTATGTCTGGTGGGGGGAGGGACCACTGGACACCAGGGGATCTTTAATCTCTAACACCAGGCCAGCGAGCTGGGGGGGGGCGCAGGCACCACTGAACACTAGGAAATCTTTCAGTTTTACCTTCAGGATGGTGATTGGTGGGGGGGTACTAACACCAGGGAAACATTGATGTCTCCACTTCAAGGATGGCAATCAGTAGGAGGGGGGCAGTTAGATGGCAGGACTACTGTGTTAGGGGTCAGGGGCATGGCACTTCCACCAACAGCTAGTTGGGAGTGATTAAGCTCTAGATTTGGTCTACAGTATGTGCGCCTGCACAAGGGGACCTACAGAACAGCCTTGCACATACTCTGGATATTGACTGCACCAATATTCGGTCAGTGCCCTTCATTTGCAGTGTGTGCCTCTGACTATTGCCCAGGTGCAAATAGATTCTTACCTATGCTAACCAGTCTTCAGTATTGTCTACCCATGCTTGAATCTGGTTTGCATGGGCAAACTCAGTTTTGTGCCTTAGCAGTTTTGAATATTGGTTAGCTGGTGTCTTCATCCTGACCTGTGTCAGTCAATGGACTGAGGAACATATCTCCCCACCCCAAGAGAGATTAGTCATAGGAACACTGAATCCACCCCATGACAGCCCCAGAGTGGGTCCATTCTAAAACCCAGGTCAGAGGTATGGTATCAGTCCAGCATCCCACCGCTACACCACATTTTTTTTTTTCATTTTTTCAACCTCTGCAGGTCCTTCCCATCTGACCCAGCTGATAAGTATTTTTTTTTCTTCATACTAACCCATTTTCCTTTTTACATTTACAGTTTTGACAGGAGACGGACCATGTGTAGGGGGACACTGGGCATACATATCAGATAAGTATTGTTTATTTGTTTACCCTACATTGTTTGTCATACTTGGTTCATAAAGAGCTGCAGATCCTTTGTGACCCAATTGCTGTTCTTATTTAACATGTGTGACTGGCTGAGACACCCTTATCCCGGGTTCCACAGGAACCAGGTAAGAGATTTCTTATCTGGGCCAAGATGTTAACCTTTAATGGTGCAACCCCAATATTATGACTCTGTAGACTTTCACTTGCTAGGTGGTTGGTGAAGCAGTGTTTGAAGTATTGCCACATTCAGTTAAGATTCCACTATCACTAAAGGAGGGAGATTTACTCAAAAAAATAAGACATCGCAGACATTACAGAAGAATGCAGGTGCTCAAGCACAAAAGGATCGGTTTTGAGACCTAGAAGTCTTGATGAATCAGTGGTGTGGTGGTCCTTGGTGTTGCTGAGCATAATGCCCATTTTCCCTTAAAGAGACATGGTGGTCTCTTGTATCATATGGGCCCCTATGGGAAGAAAGTTACGACTGATTCTGATAGTTGTGTGCTAAGCCATACTTCTTTTTCTTCACAAAGAGTAATCGCTTCAAGTGAGGCTGTGGCTTGAGCTGCACTGTTGCTCTCAGACAGAAGGCTACAGGCTTGAGGAGTGTGTGGGCATTACAAGTTGGAAACCCCAAGGGACACCGCACCATTAATTTGCCAAGATTCCTGATGCTCAAAACCCTGTTTATTTCTTTGTGCACTTTGCATTCTTCAACCCTAATGTCTGTGTTAATTATTTTTATTTTTTTTGCAATGAGTACGTACTGTATGTATATATGGAAGGGACTTATAATGGTTTGGGGGAACTTCGTGGCCATAAGCAAGCAAGGAGGCAGTATAGCATAGTGGATAATGGCACTGAACCCTCAAATCTGGAGATCTTTGCTTGAACTGGCTTAGTCCTACTACCCTCCCACACCTCTATATACTTTTGACACACTAACTGAGCAAGTCACTTAACTTCCTTTGTGCTCCTGGTCGTATTCTGGAAACACGCCTTGCCTTAATGTGCTTTCTGGTTAAACTATTTCCTTCCTCAGGAAAGTTATTCTGCACCAATAAAATAAGAGAAATGAATACCGATGTCATATAATTTTCATATATATTCAATCTTTGTGACTGTCAGGTTTGGGGTGGGGGTTTGGATTGTGGTTGGCATTCTGGGGTCACTTACTCTGCTGTTTTGAAGTTTCTTGTTCTCCCAAATAGGCAGCAGCATTCTTTTCTTCACCTCCTAGATTGTAGAAAGGAAGCAATTTATTTTTACATATCACTGTTCATGCAAAATTCATCACAAAAATGTTTTACAATATGGTAGGAGAGAGAAACCCTAAAGTTCTTGGGAATACTATGCAATTCAAATCAAATGTCTGAACATTTTAACAAGCCTTTAAACACTTTTTGTTTTCTGCGGTATGCAAGTCTGTCAAAATACCTGCTAACCTGCTGGAGAAGGGGCAGAGGAAGACTACAAAGATGATAGTTGGTCAGCAAGGTAAGGCATACTGAGGAGGTTGAGGGCACTGAACACTCACGCCTGGAAGACAGGGAGAGAGAGAGAGAGAGAGGGATGATTGGGACCCTCAAGTAATTGATGGGGATAAATAAGGTTGATAAGGAGAGTCTCTTTAAGCTGAGTGGCAGCCATAACATAAGGGGGCACAGTCTTCAACTGGAGGATGAGAGGTTTAGAAGGGCGGTCAGGAAGCACTTCTTCAGAGAGAGGGTGGTGGACACTTGGAATGCGCTACCAGACAAGGTAATCTCATTGAAGACAGTGGGCAGCTTTAGGAGAGGGAAGTAAATGCCTAGCAGGGACCTAGGAGCAAGGCCAGGTGATGGACAGGTGGGGCGTCATTGAGGGATCCAGCAGCATTTTTACAAACTTTCATCCCTGGGAACGGGGCACACAGCAGCAGCGCCTGATGCTGTTTTCCCAGCCAGCCCCATGAACTTTGAAAATGGTCCAGGGAACACTGAAGCAGCCGCAGCATTCCCCATGTTGCCTCAGTGCCACAATGCACTGTGCCAAGAGCATCAGGGTGGCTGGGGGCTGAGTTTACTGTGTGTGTGTGTGTGTGTGTGTGTGTGTGTGTGTGTGTGTGTGCTGTCTGTGGCATGTGTCCTGCTGAAGCATGTAAGTCAAGCAGTGACTTTATAAAGCAACTACTTTTCAGTTAAAAATGTGTGTCATATTTTTTAAAGTACATGAGACTGCAGTTACAGTCCAAAATAAATGTTTATTTCATGATTTAAACAAATCAGTACTAAGCAAAATACTTTTACTACATCACGAAACACTGACAGTACTCAAAATGAAGCAACCCCCATTAATTGAAAAGCAAACCTCCATATGAAAAGTGGAGTGATTTGAATTTAAATACTAGACGTGGATGTTTACATTTCTCAAGTGGCCAGCACTTTTCATAAATAATCCACCTTTTTGGGAATTCAGTGGTATAAATGATCTCTTCCATTGCCAACTGATATGGAGAATGCCAGTGGAGCGGGAGCAAGCCGCATAGAGTGAATGTCTGATTGCCTTCTCTAGTGAGCATGAGGCACTTGTGATTTTAGCTCCTGCTTCCACCATCAGAAACCTTCAGCTCCCCTGCACAGTGTTCAACTGACAGAGGAAGGCTGGAGGAGCACAGATGTGTGGAAGTGCATGTCTTTTTAAAGTCGCCTGGCAAAACAAGAGTTTCCCTGCACCAGGACCTCCAGACCACCAAATTGAGGTCCAAGGACACAGACAAGGGACTCAGGAGGCTACAAAGTTGTTTTAAAAGCACATGTAAATAAACTAGCAGCTGCCTGCTGGGAACTGTAGCCTGCCCCCACCTATATTTCCTAGCTCCTAAGAGCACCAGTGCCACCATGCTTCTCAACCTTTGTCACTGAAACGTGGGTCATGGACATTTTCTGGTAATCACGATGAGGGACATCAGACCTCAGAATGAGGGACACCTCAAACCCTAAAAGTACAAGTTCTGAGCACTGTGGGATTGTGTTTACTTGCACACGTTTATTTTGATTCACCATGTTATACAGTAATATGATGAATGTCTGCTTTGATGTCTTAATTTACATAACATTCTCTATGTGGGCAGCAGCTTTTCTGTCATGGGCAGGACACTTTAAAGGGGTTAAATGAGGGATGTACCTCATAATAAGGGACACTTGAGAGATATGAATGCCATTTGTATTTATACAGAAGGGTTACTAGCCCCCACTAGTCTTCACTAGCTCACCTGAGCTAAGTAAAATATTGGCCACCACTATAGACAAAGGGGTTTTAGCTGAGCCCCCTTCCCCAAACCTCACTCCCTTTACTGGGCTTTTGTTCTTTTGTTGCCTTTTTTTATTCTAACCTATTTTTATTTATTTATTTATTATTTATTTATTTTTAACAGGTCTGACAGGACAAGGGTTCCTAAACCTTATCAGATAAGTATATTTCTATATCTTTCCTGTCCTTCCTCCCTTTGAACACCCCTAAAGAGCTGCAGATCCTTTTGTGACCCATTTCTATCTTTTATTTTACAGTTAGTGTTGATACCCATTTGGACTCCTACCCATGGCTCCCTGGGCAGGTAAGTCCTATATTTTACTTATTACTAGCTGTTGGGATCAACATATTATGGAGACTACGAGGTGTCCAATCTGCCACAGGCTAAGGAGGCTGGGGAAGACTGCAGTGCTTTGTAGTGACTGAGAGGGTGCTGGCAGAGAGAATGAGAAAGGGGCCAGGAGGGCCTCACAGGGTTAATGGGAGGAGTATCAGGAGAAGGACATTAGGTGGAGAGAGGGACAGAGGAGTGCAGTTTCATCTGATAGGGGCTGCTGCTGAAGGCAGGCTGTTTGCTGGGGAAGAGTCCAATTGCAGGACAACATGGTGGCAGACAACGGGCTGCAGAGCTGGCAACAATGGTGGAAGAGGGGAGTTAGGGAGCACCAGGAGGGACAGGGGAAAGGGAATGGAGGAACAGGGTCGGGCAGTAAGAGGAGGGTAGCAGGGGAGAGGCGCATGAAAAGGAAAGTGTCAGCAGTAGGGGTGTAGTGAGAGGGCCGTGCTGATAGAAACATAGACTTTGACGGCAGATAAGGATCAGCTTGGCCCACCTAGTCTGCCCATTTCCCTACCTAGATGATAAGCTGCAGATCCTAGTTACCAATAGCCTATTTCTTCCTACCCCCCACAAGAATAGCCTTATGTCTGTCCCATGCATTCTTGAATTCTTCCACAGTTTTAGACCCCACAACCTCCTCAGGAAGGCTGTTCCATGTGTCCACCACCCTCTCTGTGAAAAAATGCTTCCTTGCATTGCCCCTGAGCCATCCCCCCTCTATCTTCAAATTGTGTCCACTTGTTCTTGCACATCTTTTTCTGAAAGATGCTACCCTCTTGGACTTTGTTGATTCCACTGAAGTACTTAAATGCTTCTCTCACGTCCCCCCTCTCCCTCCTTTCCTCAAGGGTATATATTAAGCTCCTTTCTCTCCTCATATGGCTTCTCTTGCAGACCCTTACTTTATTTGGCTCCTCTGAACTGATGGTCAGACAAAGGGTACATAGCTAAAGGGGACAGGGACAGGGCTCATGAGGGAAGGTGGATGGTAACATGGGACCAAGTGGGGCAGGGGAACACAGGTCAGGAGTGGAGAGGGGGAGGTATGGGGTGAGCATGAAGTGACATAAATGTCAGGAAGGGCAGATCTTAGTAATGGACAAGGAGGTTAAGGGAGGAGGGGGAATGAGCTGAGGAAGGGTGTGTGCTACTGGTGGGGGTTCTATGCTGAAAGGGATCAGATGGGCAGTATGGGGGAAAGATAGTTTATATGGGTCAGTTGGGTCTGTTCCCAGGTTGGTAGCAGGTTTCTGCAGGGCAGGCTTACCTCAGCTGCACAGGAGAGGACTGAGGAAACTGCACTCAGGCAAGTGAGTAAGAATGACCTATCAGGGAGACAAAATAGTAAAGGAATTCAAGGAACTGGGAAGCTGTGTGAGGAGGAGGGGTATTTGGCCTTCTGGGAGGTGCCCCTGTGCAAGTAGGAGAGGAAGGAAGGAGGGAGGTCTCAACACTGGTTGAGGGAATGGTGTCATATCAAGGTAGTGATAGAGGGGCTAGGCAGAACCTGGGAGTAATACCCTGTATGCTGGGTTGGGTATCACTTGACCAAGGAGGAAGGGTATTGAACAGGCATGGAGGTTCACAACATGGTGGCTTTAAATTAGAAGGGGTGGCAATGGAAAGCTGGTGGGCAAGGTTTCTATGAGGGAAGCCAGGCCTGCCCCAAGCTACAGGAGGTCATCAGGTGGGAGTGGAATCATGGTGGGAAGGGCTAGAGGAGGATGGAGAATGGTGTTACTAAGTGAAGGAGCCTGGGAAATCAGCTGAGTTGCAGGCCTCTGGCTGTGGGCAGGACATTGCGTATAATAGAAACTTGTTATGCAGTACCAGGACTGGGATATGATGATCCTGGATATAGGCTTTCCGGCTGACAGGGCAACGGAAAGGTGGATGGGTGGCAATCATGTAGGGAAGGAATAATGCATAAGGAGAGGGTGTGGAAGGCGGTACAGAGACCTGTGGATGCAGTTTATAATCAAGGGCATGGTGCTGAGGATGGGGTATTAGGGTGCTGGGAACTGGCGGTACCTAGTAGCACCACTGGCTGATCTGTTCAATACCTCTCTGCACACAGGATATGTCCCTCAAGACTGTCGGTTAGCCCATGTGGTGCCTATTCACAAAGGTTGCCCAAGGGATGATCTAGATAACTACAGACTGGTAAGCCTCACATCAGTTGTGGGTAAGCTCATGGAGACAATCCATATGGAGATCAAGAACTAGCATGCTCTAACCTTTGTATTGCTTACAAAATGTAATTCACATTTCTGCAGAGGGGTGCTACTGGTGTATGGCATATAACAAACAAAAACAAAATTCCAGTGCACAACCCCTCCTCAAAAAAAACATGGCACATATTAGAATATAATAATTTTAGCTGCATAATGTTTTTTCTACTTTAAACTCTGTGAAAAGGGGGTCCTCTTAGTTATCAGATTGAAATTCAATGTGAGCAAGCTATCGACCACATCATGGCGGGACCCACGGTTTGTCCCTACATTAGCTTTTCAGGTCTGAAGTCCCGCAGTGGCTACTTTATAAATATAGAGTGCAGTGCCTAATTGACTCCTTTTAATGAAGCTTGCCCACCCAGGAAATGTCATATGTAGTAGAAAGGAGCTATGTCCACAGGACTGAGGTTAGCCATGTAGTGCCCATTCACAAAGGTTGCCCAAGGGATGATCTAGATAACTACAGACTGGTGAGCCCTCGTGATCAGTTGTGGGTAGCTCATGGATGTAATCCCCAAGGAGAGACTGGTAATTTGAGGACACTGGGCTCCAGGACAGGCAGCAGCATGGGTTTATCTTCCGCAGGTCCTGACAGACAGACCTGATTGAGTAGTATGATTGGGTGATCAGAGAGCTGGACAGGGGCAATGCAGTGGATGTCCTATACTTGGACTTCATCAGCAATGCCTTTGTTTTCAGTGCACATGGGAGGCTAGGAGGAACCCAGACGCATTGACGGGTGAATACTAATGTAATCCCCTAGGTGGTGCTATCCTAAGGGCTACTACCCTGCCTGCATGCCTTGTTGGTGCTGAGGGTCTGAGCTCATTGAACGGTTTCTCCATCCCAAGGAATGGCTCTGGGTAGAGTAACTGCTGTTTGGTGGATAGCCTCCGTGATGCTGGGCAACCCCCACCAACCCTCTAGTGGCCTGGGCAAACAGCATAGCAGCAAACATTCACTCTGTACTATATGGCAGTAATTGCCTACCCCTTACCACCAGAACTGGATCCTCTGCAGTTGCCCTGTGGACCCCCTACAAAGTAAGACCTGTAATGCAACAGTTCAATGGCAGTACAATACCCCCACCAAAAGGTACAGACCAGCTTTCTTTGTAACAATGCAAAAAGAACAAAAATCTGATTTATTCAGCCCAGTATCCCTATTTATCAACTAACGCATCAACCAATTGTATGTTGTTATCAACTAATGCTCACCAAGTGAGTGCAAGCAGAGAGATTTTGGTTTATTAGTTAAGATCAATAGTGAATAATAAATGTTGAACTAATACTCAATTCTTGGATAACTGCAGAAAATATTAAGAATTAGTTAGCAGTAGAGTGAACAAAAAGGAGTTAGCCACTAACTATTTTGCATGTGAAAAATCCAACCAAAGAAATGAAGGAATAATTGAGCATTAGCTAATTATTAGTGATTTGAAGCAGTTGAGCATTAGGTAAATAAATAACTGCTGAAACTGTTAAGAATTGTTAGCAGTAGGCTAACAAAAGTTAGCCACTAACTCATTTGCATGTGAAAAAATCAACCAAAGCAAAACTGTGGAATAATTGAACATTAACTAATTATTAGTGATTTTAGACAGTTGAGCATTAGGTCTATTTTTTGGTATGGGAAATGCTGTTTTTGTACTACTATGGAAATCTCTCTGTCTCTCTTTCTCTCTCTCTCCCTATTTCTGTCTCTCCCCCCCCCCGACCCATCATGTTGCAAGGGGGCTGAGAGAGAGAGAAACAGAGAGAAGTTCAATGCATTCCTTTCTGAATGGACCTGACATGTACAATAGAGATTATCTTAGTGTTCCCTTCTCTATTAGGTCAGTGATGCAGAATTAACAAATGAATAGCAGTTGAGGATTTACACTTTATGGTAACAAATATTGTTGGTTTTCTCCCTTGTGTGATAATGACATGACAGACATCTGTACAACAGCTTTGTTACATCACAGTTACCTGACTCAATTACAGTAAATGACCAGACTACCATAGCAATCTAGCTATTCCACTACTTGCAAACTTCTGCGCTTAGTGCTCCACATTAGGTACATGCTAAATAATGACCTCGAACAAAACTGGGATTCACTTGATAAAATGCATTATTTATTTAAATCTAGGACTACTAATTACCTATGTCCAGCACCAGGTTAATGTCCCAGGCTGCACCGGACGCTTTGCAGTGGGGTTGTATGAAGAATCCTTAAGAAATCTCTTCACCATAGGTAACTGAGCCAGAGTCAGATAAACCAGCTCATGGAACGCTGAGGCACTCAGGGAACTTTGACTTGTATACTGACCTGAGTTAGATAGGTCCAAAAGATACCCAGAACCTTGTCAGAGGACAGGAAAAGGGGTTCCAAGAGGATTCTTGCAATAATTAGAGAGAAAACGCCTCCATTTGGATGCGATGTTTTCTGCAGGGTTGGCCCTTGAGCAGCCAGAAGGATGCCTCGAGACTCATGGGAGACGTTGAACCGATTCATACTTATCTCTTCAGGAGCCAAGCATGAAGGTGAAGTGATTTCAGGTTGGATGGACCAACGAACTGGGTCAAGAGATTGACTTGCAGGGAAGTGGTCTGTGTTCAAGCACCACCTCATACCTCATTGCTTCCCCGCAGGGATAAGAGGAGCACTCGCTTTGCTTGTTGATGTAATACACGCAGCTTTGTTGTCCGCTTGAAGGAGAATGTTCTGACAAAGGACATCCTTCAGAGCTTGGTGATAGAGGGACCGCCACCTTCAAGACATTTATGGGAGATGAGATTCTAATGAGTCCATGCACTTTAGAGTGTGGAGGAGAGACAGTGAGCTCCCATCCCATTAGCGATGCGTTTGTGGTGATGGGACTGATGGTCTCGGAAGAGTAAAGGGGAACTTTGAGGAGATTGTTTCTGAGACTACCAGGTAGAGACCTAGGGGTTCGTCACCTTGATGGGATAAGATTGGGGTGAGGTGGGAATTACTGAGTGAAGCATTCATTGGGTGGTTCCCTTTGCGTCCCCGCTAGGGGTACAGTGAATAATCAAGATTTACGAGACTTAACATGCTGTTCATGAGCTGTAACCGATTGTTCTCCCTGATGTAACGGGCCATCCAAGGATGCTCTAGCCTTCTGTCCTCTAAAGGAAAGCCTTCTGCCGAAGAGGTGACTACAGAAGCTGCCCCTAAGAAAAGGAGCCTCTGGGAGGCTTTCGCAGCTGGGATTTTTTTTTTTTCAGATTCATAGAGCTCATGATGGAGAAGATTAGAAGTCGTTGTATTCTAAAGTTCTTTGGCTGGACGGGGCTTGTTGTAGCCAATCGTCCAGGTAGGGAAAGACTCGAGTCCGCTTCTTCCTGAGATGCTCGCTAGAACGCACAACACTTTGTAAAACTGCCGAGATGTTTCCCAAAGGCAGGACTTGAACTGATAATGCTGACCCAAAGCTACAAACCTGAGGAACTTGTGTGGGTCGGGTGGACAGGATGCTGGTACTATCCTGCATATCCAGAGGCCAGCCAGTCGCTCTGATGCAGCAAGGGTACAGGGTCCATAGGGAAATCATTTGAATTTCTCCTGGGGAGGAATTTGTTAGCTTCTGAGGTCTAGAATGGGGATCCCCCTTCTTTGGAACCAGAAAGAAATGGAGTAGAACTGTGTTCCCAGTAGTGGAAGTACCAGTTCTAGTTCCTGTTGTTCAGAAGGCCCTCATCTCGTGTAGGAGGTCTGATTGAGAAGCCGACAACTGGGTTGTCATCTGGAGACAATTTGGGGGGAAATTGAGAGAGTAACTTCAAATTATCCATGACCCATTGTTCAGTTATGATTTCCCTCAGAAGTACATCAGACCACTCCCCCTCTGAGAGAAAGTTCCATCTCGGCAGTGTGTGATGGAACTTGGGCCAACAACCATATGGTGCTTGGGGCTTTAGGCCCGCGCTTTTCTGCGTCTCTTCTGAGGTTGGGCAGGTTGGCTTTTAGAAGTTTCTGCTTTTGCCTCAAAAGGACTGGGACTTTAAGAATTGACGCCTGTTCGTGTGCCCTAGAGGTGGGGGGCGGAGGTTCTGGCCAATTTAGCTTCATCCAGTCTTTTGGGAGGCTTCTAAGGCTTGCTCCACCTGAGGCTTAAAAGATAGGTGCTATCAGGCAGCTATTGTCGTTGCTGAGCATCCTCGTGGAAGTCCAAGAACGAGCCAGAATGGCCGTCGCCAAATCTCTGCAGGCTGGACGAGAAGTAGTTTAGCGGGTCCATGGCGGCTTTGACTTGTTGGTTATTGATTCAATACTTATAACGGTCATTAGAAGCTCTGACTTGGAGTCCTAATCTGAAGAGCTTCAACCATTTTTTTTTTTTTTCATAGAGTGCCAGCATGATACTCACTACTAAGAAAAATAGCCTTGATAACTGGGCAATACGCATACTAGAGTGAGGCAGCAAAGACTCTTTACCTAATGTATCAATCTTTACGAGACTCTTTGTTAATAGGTCGAGCTGAAGTAGTTTGAGAAGAACGACCTTGTCATTCTCTGCCAGGGACTTACAATAGGATCCGCAAAATGCTTGGCTGCCAAAATAGGACGATCCTTGGGAGTTGAATACTCTTATCAATGGATTTAGCCACTGAAGGATTAAGAGCAGGATTATTCCATACCATTTGAGACAGCGTCTTCGGCGAAACTGGATCGGAGGAGTCAAATCCCAAGGATCTCCAGGCATGAAGGTACTGAGTCTTATATCTTCCCAGGATCGAATGTCTGTAGTCTGGAGAGAAAGAGTGATCTCAGGTTCTTCAACAGAGACGAAGTGACAGGTCCTCGACCATGCGGCTCCAGAAAGCAAAGAAAGATCCTGGTTTCCTCCACTTTATCACCCAATCAAGGTCTGGTCAGGCTCAACATCATCTCCTGATGGTCCAGAAAGGACTGTTTGGACAGGAAAGGAATGAAAATTAGGGAGAGGAGGAAATATCAGAAAAACAAGGAGAGTCCCCGAGGACCCCCGGCGCCGAGACGGCAAAGCGGGCCGAAGACTGCACCAAGGAGGCACACGGGCGCCAAGAGGCACGCTGGCTCGCAAGCGCACCGCAAAACCCCCAGGTGGCGCCACGGCGCCGCTAAGCCGACGGCGCAGCACACGGGCGCCGCTTCACCCAGCAGCGCCGCTTAGATCCAACGGCGCTGCTGGGATTTGCCCGCAAGACCCACTGGCACCAAAAACGGCGCCACAAGTCAACGAACCCGCAGAAAGGCGCCGGAAAAGCCCAGGAACCTGGAAAGCAAGAGGAGAAACAAAACCAGGAGATAAGGGTATCGGTGTGGCCCCGCGCCGCAGCCAGCGTGAGGGGGGAACACCTAAGCATGGAGTCGCAGGCAGCGGCGAAGGCGCTGCCGACTAGGAAGGTCCAACCGCCCTACCTGGATCGCCGGAGGTCCAGGGCTCCTCGGGAGGCAACCGAGCCAGGCAGAAGAACTAACCTCCGAGCCCATCGCTCCATAAGAGCGGCCTACTGATGAAATCGTTTTTATCTGGAGCCCTACCTATAGGCGGGAGGGCCCGATGTCAGACGAGGACGACGACGCAGAAGTTGGCGACCCAGAAGGAGACTGCAACTAGCAATGATAACCGAACGTCGGCCGCAGACATACCAGAAGGCGACCTCGAGAAGATGCCTTCTCTTTTTGACCTGTGGGCGAAGAAGTATTTCGAGTCGAACGGTGCCGTGAAAGCTTGACCGCTTATTTTATGCTCTGACGGGGACGCCCATCCCCCGGGCATCGGACTGACCGCTGTCGGAACCCCGCTGAGTTTCTTGAGAAGGAGGTTGACCGGACCCAGCCCGGCTGACTGAACAGCTTTCATCTGAAGTCTCCCTACGGCACCTGACCTGCTCATGGTTGACTCATCCAGTAGGCACGAGACTTCTTCAAGTAAGTTAAATTTAAGATATTAGAAAAATTTTCAAATAGAATATAATTAAGCGATACTATTATCATGATAATGTTACAAAAAACAAACTGAAAACTAAGCGCTAGTTTGAAGTTTGACTCCGACAAGACGGCGGTCAGATACTGAAGCGCACTCGACGGCGGGAAAAAAGGAACTGAGGCGGTTGGAGGGTCGGCGCCGAGAAGGTCGTTACCGCTCGAGCCGCAGCTCGCGGCGCCGTGTCTCGCGGCGCCATCTCTCGCGCCGACCCTCCAGCAAAAAAGTTTGCTCCCGATGGGTCCTAGTGCCTCCGGCCCTAATCCCACTAGTGTGAATGAGTGGTGGAGACGTAGGTCCAGGAAGATCAACTATGCTTGACCATTGTATTTAGGCATGAATTGTGTGCCCTAATTAATGTATTTTAACTGTGAAACTCCTACTTTACACTACATTTGGTGCTAGAAAAATGTTACTAACTGAGCTAAACCAGGCAACGGTATCTGTTACAGGATACCCATATTCTAATTATTAAAACCACAATAAGGAAACAGCATGGCAAGTCCTTAAGATATCTTATCTGTAAGTCCCATAATCTGGTGAAACATCAGAGTATATCTTCATCCTCCGACAAGATGCATCTTTCTCCTTTGCTCTAGTTCTGGGTATCGCTGCACCTGTGCCCACTTCATAGCCTCGCTGGGATCATTAAACAAAATACACGGCTTCATTATGCTATGTAACTTGGCTGGAAAAATAAGTCCATGAGCAATTCTGGCTTCTCAGTAGTGCCCGAACCCTGTCGTTTTTGTTTTTTTCTTCTTGTCGGGTACCGATATCAGGAAATAGGATAACCTGTTCCCGTCACACTAATTTTTTTTTTTTAGCTCGGTGCTTGCCAAGAAGAAATCCGTGAACCAGTACCATCAGTGATCACAGCTATTGCCCTAGGGGCCTCTGGGTTGACTGATCTGCCAGCAGTGGTCACTCGATATGCCTTCTGCAAATGGTGGGCTCATTCTGTAACCTCCTCCCCTAACTGTTCAATCAGCTATTCTTTAATGAACAAAAGATGGTCTCCCTCAGACTCCTCCGGTATGCCTGACACACGGAGATTTGCCTCCCTTGCCTGATTTTTTTTTTTTTTTTTTAGTGTGTCAAGGCGAGCCCTCGGGTGGGTGTTTTCTTTTATAACATTTGTCACCGCTCCCAATGGTGCCGGCCCGCTTAGTAGCTTCAGCTGTTGCCCCTTGTACGGTGTTGACTGTTTCTTCTAGACCCGCCACCTTATTCGTTACGGCATTGAATTTAACAGAGAGCCCTCTGACCGATGCAGTTAGTTTAAGTTTGATGCCAATCGACTGAAGCGACTCCTTGGCAGGCACATCCGGATTATCAGCATTAGGGCCTGGATGGGACCTCATGGCTACAGAATGGCTAGTTGAAGTTCTCAACCTGGCTTTTTCTCCTGTGGTCCGATCTCGTCAAGGATTTCCCATGATTGGCATCTTATTTTCCGACAACGATTTTATCTGGTCCGGCTCGAGAATTTTGCTGGAAAAAGTATTTTTTTTATCTTTGTTTTGTGTAGTAGGCATAAGAGCTCCACAGAAAAGTCACCAGCTTGCTCGGGCTTCCCAGCGCCCCTGTCAGCTTTTCTTTTTATTTACAATGAGGTTCAGGGGTAAGAGCAAGTGGAATGGGGTGCTTTGTATGTCTGGGAGGGTTAACTGAGATAGGAGCGTCTTTTTTGTTTGTTTATAGAGGCTCCGGTCTGGGTGTGTCCCCTGAAATGGCAGCAGGTGTCTCACAGGTTCAGGTCTGGGAGGGCCAGCTGAGATCATAGAAGTTGGGTTTGGGTTATTAGATATGATGGGGTCATGGTTTCTGTTTTCTTGTGTTCGCTTAGAAAAATCCATGTTACTGACACTTTCTTAGGATGTCAGGATAAACTACATGTTTATTTTCAAGTAACTAGGTAAGTCCACGGAGTACAAGTATCCATTTTTAGGATGATCCGTGCAAAGCACAATATCTATACAAACAATGAAGAGTATAAATAGTACAGTGTCAAAACAATAAACATCAATCGTTCCTTAAAACAGGTGCATTTACAAGTATTCAGCAAATACATTCGACTGTTCTGTAGAGATAAAGCATTGCATGCTGTAACAGCTGTATAAGACAAATGCTAGCTAGCCAGGTCGGTTTTGTGCCTAGGTACTGTAAGGTTTTGATCAGTGTTGGCTCTGGTAACATTACCATGTCCTGTTTGAAGTTGAACTAATAGTTTAAGACTCTTTGGGGCAGCAACGTTTAATGCTTTCCAAAGCAGTGCCGTCTGGGAATACTGAACCCTTTTATTAGAGAGAAGCCACAGAAGCCGATTATATAAAATACAATGATGTGTATTTCGGCAAGTTGTTAAGCAAAATCTACAGATAAGATTCATGACTTTATGTAATCAGAGCAACGTAGAAGAATTAGCTGCCGAGTAAATGATTAAACCATTGTCAACAATGGACACAAGGTAGGATTGGGCTATGGGCAACAGTGAGGACTCATAGATGTTATCTCTGCAGCGATACAACACACCAAGTCTCACATTAACTGCCTTAATTAGCCAATCGATATGTGACACATAAGTGTGCCATTAAATGTCAACCCCAAGAATTTAAGAGAATGAAAATTTTCAAGAAATTCTTGTTACCGTATTGGTTCTTGTACAAAAAGATGAACAAAGTGGGTGATTTGACTTTTAATCATTACAACTGGGTTCTAAGAAGCAGTAACCAGACATAAAAACAGGAGTGGGAAGAATGTTATCCCGTATGCCAGATGCTTCAGAGTTACTTGCGAACTGCTGCCTGCAACACTCTGTAACCAAAAGCTGTATCAGCACAACTCTGAATATCCAATTTATAATGTTTCCTAAATGTGTGGACTGAGGACCGTGTAGTTTCCTTGCATAGTTCTGAAACTGTAGCTTCGCCATTCACAACCCAGGAAGCTGCCATTGCCCTGGTGGAGACAGCCTTGACAGGAGCCAAAGGCCTCTTCTTTTTGCCACATAGGCCTTAGCAACACAGACCCCACCCATCTAGCTAGGGTGGGTTTAAGACCTTTGTCCTTGTTTGGCTGGCTCAAAATGCACAAACAGACCATCTGACTTCGAAATTCAGACATATGCTTAAGGTGTATTGCAATGGTGCAAGATAATTCAAAACTTGTACAATTCCTTCCCTTGAATAGAGAAGGTTAGGACGGTCAGACATAAATCTATGTCCTGGACTCCTGGAAGGCGATACACACCTGAGGGATAAACACCGTTTTGAATACCACCTGTCCTTATTCCTAACAAGGTATGGCTCCTTAATACAAAGCCTGAAAAACAAACCTATCTAGTGAAGTGGATGGGGGTGGTTCGGAAAACTCTTTGTAAGGAGCATTCAGAACCCCGAGATCCCACAACAAGCCAGATCTGACAGCAGATGTGTCCTTCAAACACGCGCTTATGAGTTCCTAAGCCAACCCCCCCCCCCCCGACTGTGATCGTAGAACCCGGCCTCTCCGCTAAAGGCAACCTCTCTGCCTTCTTAGAGAAGCCCAAAAAATAATTTGGAATGGGGCCATTGAAGAAGAAACCTTTCGCAACTGGTCCAAGGGAAAGGGAGAGGTGGCCCCTATCAGAGCATAGAGGATTTCTGGCAGCCATCAAGGAGTCAGGTAGTCTATTTTTATTTTTGATGGCCTCCTCCACTCAGGAGCTATAGCGAGAGCTCTATCAGCTCTATCATTCCTGGATTTTTTGGGGTTGAGAGAGAGAGACTCTGAGTATGTCTCTATACACCAGAAAGTATAAGAGTGCTTGCTGAACAAGATCCTCTAAGTCAGAGAACTACAGTCTACTCGGTTGCCCAGCAGGTAACAAGGAGCAGCTCCCTCCAGAGCATCCTCATTTCAATTGATTACCTTTTCTCAAAGGATACTGAGATAGTATCAGTAGAAAATACACTCTGCTGAAGGCCCATTCTTGAGGCAGTCGACCTCTGCCTTGTCTGTGGTCACTTGAGACTGAAGAGCCTTCTCGGATCCAAGTCCCTGCGGCTGGAGGAACAGACTAATTGAAGGTTGACCAAACCAGTTAAAAGGGGTCCAAAAACACCTCCAACCTCCAGTCCAACTTACACTGCACGGGATGAACAGACTGCGAATTAAGCAATCCACTGAAGGTTGAACACCCCTGCCAGGGAACTGACGACAGTCTGGCGACCTCTCGAAACTTCTCACATGCCTTAAAGGTTATGTATGAGTGCCTGCCATGTGCAGCATCATGAATATACACTAAAAAAGGAGCCAGGCGGGCTGTCTCCATCTCCAGAACAGTGATGTGGAGATGTGCTTTGTAGGCTAGTCAGGATCCCAGAGTGGGGAAAAAGGCTGTGACTCGTCTCCCATCCATCTATGCTGACATTTGTTGTGAGAAGAGCTAGTGGAACTTGCTCCAATCTTGCACATCCACTCACTATTTCAGGGAGTGAGGAAGCTAAGGGGTAAAAACGGAAAAAAAAAAAGTTGGCTGTTAATCCACTGAGGGATCCCAAGCCTACAATAAACCCATTAAATAGGCTGCGTCTAGAAGTGGGCCCACGGGATTAAAAGCGCCTCTGCCACATCAAGGTAGCCAGCCTTACAGAAGACAATTTACTGCAGTATTGATGCATACGTACTAGATCAGGTCACTCTTATAATCGTAGCCTCCAAGTTTAAGCACCCACACATCTTCCAAAGATCACACACAAACTCAAACTAAAGCATCAAAGGAGGGGTAAGACAGTTCTCCAGTACATCAGGCTCTGTTTGTGTTTGTTGCCCTGGCCTGAGGCTCAAGTTGGCCCGAATGTTCTGGATTTTACTGAGAGCAGAGTACATGGAGCATGCCTGCCGACACCCATGAGAAAAGTGACTGCAGGCATTGGTCAGATGTACTGGGGTTTAAGAAAGGATCCCTTTTCCTGAGCAGCCCAGTGATGGATCTCCAGGGCACCATCCAGAGGACTGTTTAGCCAAAAGAAAAAAGATACAGGATCTTGACATAAGAAATCCGACAACTCCCAGACTTCTGGTGCCCATAAACTAACGGGACTCTCGAAGTCATTGAATAGCGAGACCTGTACACTGGCCCGAAGAAAGCCCAGGAGCTCTGAGGATATCTGACCTTTCCACCGCCCTTAAAAACTGAGGTGAAGAAGTGACGCCTAATAAGGCATCTGACATTATTCTGGCCCATTTGTGAACAAACTCTTCTATTCTATCAATGAGGAACCATGCTTGAGGTGCTGGGCCCTCCTGCACTGTGTCTGGCCAGTGCTCCTCTGATACTATAACCTGGTTACTGGAAGGGGAGCCCCCTCCATTTCCAGGAGCCAGTTTCTAAGAGAACGGAACTCCCCTCAGAACAGTCTGTGCCGGCAATTACCATGACTCCACTGGGTTATGGTAATCTGTGCTTGTTAAACAGCTGCCATGGTGGAAACAGACCATAGGCCTCCCTCAAGGGAAGGATCAGCAGGTTAGTTATGAAGCCTAACCAGACCCGTGACAAACCACATGACCCTCATGGTCGAAAACAATGAAATGGTTTGAGCGGTCTGACTCGAATCTCCAGTAAATACCACTTGGAAGGTGGAACCATGGCTATGAATTGCAAATAAAGGTTGCCCTTTGAGGAAAAAGGCACAATGAAAACTGGCCATAGTAGTGACTCATATATATTGAAGGCTCTGGCCAATAAAATACTCACAAGACACACTACTGTTGTGTGCTAATAGAGGTGAACCCCTTCCTATCTGTGGGGTTCACCCACCTAATCATGAAAAACTGATAGGGCCAGAGCCATCCCTAGGCAGGCCGGTGTCTTCTCAGAAATACAAAACAGCCTTTTCTTCCAGTGGAGGAGCTTCCCGCCAGCGAGACATTTTTCCAGAAAAGGAAAACCATTTCATGGATAAGAAGGTGCACGTGGTTTTTTTTTGTTTGTTTGTTTGTTTTTGTTTTTCTCTCTCTCTCTCTCTCCAAACCTGCCCTGTGTTACTTAAAAATTTTATTCACATAGTAGCAAGAGAAAATGCAGACAGAGATGGATTAACATCGTCCATCTCCGCAGACTGACCTCTTGAGCTGAAAAGGACTACATGCCTTAGCTTATTCAAAAAAAGACAAGGGCTTATTATGAATCGGGGGAGGAAGAACATCCCTGATTTGGTCTTTTTCTTTTAATTTTAAGGCCCGGAACTTCCCAAAGATCCCTACTATCATCACCCTGCCCTTTGGAAAGGCAGGGTCAGGATCTGCCTGCACATCAGTTATCGCAGCCTAAGCTGCTGCGCTTGCACCTGGATGTGCCTGTCAGGGGCTTCCCTGACTTGAGGGGCCTTATTAGGGGACGAGTGTATCAGCAGGGATGTCCTATGGGACATCAGGGATCATGCTCATTCTAGAGCCACAAAGGTAGTGGAACAGATAGGGGAATAAAGGAGTATTTTACTACCATCTTTGACTGAAATATTCCCACTTTCTGCTTTATAGGAAGTTTTTTCCCCACCCTGCAAATTTACAATGTGTGGTACACATGTACAAAGTTGGCACTACCGTGAGATGCTAGCAACCATGGCACTACACAGGAACCTGTAGGGGTGGGGACAGGAGTTGCTCACTGGCTGGTTAGTAGGACTGTTGCAACATGACAGTGTTAAAAATAAGGTCACAGTATGACTCCACAGCAGTATTAGACAGTCAGTGACTGCAGGTGTCCAGTGGGATTGAGACTTGGTTTAGATATGGTGGGTATGATATGGGTCATTGGGTGTACTACTAGGTGTAAGAGTAAGAAAATAATAGCAAATACTTTTGAAGCCTAGAAATTATCTGGACCACTGCACAAAGGTAATATATTGCAATTCTGCAGCCACTGCCTTGAAGAACTAGGTGCCCCCCCTCCCCAACCAGAGAACCAGCTGGGGGATGTTGAGCAACACAATAAGGGCAAAAAGAACCCTTGAGGGAGGGCCTCATCACCCTTGTTGCACTGGGGGACTATGACATCCTCGGTGGTCAGGGAACAGAGGTTGTTGGATGTCTTTCAGGACGCTTCCTCAACCCAGCAGGTGGGGAGCCACCAGGAGGCGCTGGATACTGGATGTGGTCCTGGCAGACAGTGACCAGATTGGGGTCTGGAGGTAAGGACCAGTTGGCGGGAGTGACCATGCCATGGTCTGGTTCTACCTGGACCTAGGAGGGTGGAAGGCTGCACAAAGACAGAGGTAACTGACTTCAGGGGCAGATTTCAAGGAAATGGGAAGGATCCTTAAGGAGCATTTGGATGGGATTGGGCCAGACATGGACGCTGACAGTAGGTCGGAAATCATCAGGAGGGTGCAGGATGCTACCAGCACCTGTGCAAGAGTGAGACGCAATGCGGTAGGCCAAAACCCTGCTGGTGGACCATGGAGGTTCAGGAGGTGGAAGGGAAAGAAGGCGGCCTATAGGCATTTCAAGTGCTCAAGGAGTGAAAGGGATCGAGGGGAGTACTGCTAGCTGATGGCCAGAAGGGCCATTGGGTGGTGAGGGCGAAGCAAGGCAAGGAAGGAGCAGAACCTGGCCAGGAAATTAGGGAGGGGGAATCAAGGGTTCTTAGACATTGGGGAGAAATGAAGGGTGAAGGGGCAGATTAGCAGGATTAAACAGGAGAGATGGGCATAAGACTCTGGGAAGCAGGCTGAGGTACTAAATGAGTACTTTGCCTCAGTTTTCACCAAGGAAATGGGGGCTGCATCATACATGGGAGGAGACGGGAAACTGAGGAGGGGACCCTTACAGATCAGCGGGTCTGGGGAGGGGGACATCACTAGCAGGAGGGGGAAGGCAAAGCAGGGTGATTAGATAGCGGAGGTGGAAATCACGGCAGAGAGAGTGAGGGAAGCCCTCAGGTCCCTTAAGACTAAGAAAGCACCGGGGCCAGATAAATTGCATCCCAGAGTGCTGAAGGAACTGGCGGATGTCCTGGCGAAACCCCTGGCGGAGCTTTTCAGCATCTCTCTGAGGACAGGGTGGGTGCCCCAGGACTGGAAAGTGGCGCATATAGTGCCTATCCACAAGGGTGGATCAAGGGAGGTGGCAGGGAACTACAGGCCTGTCGGCCTGACATCGGTGGTGGGCAAGATGATGGAGGGCATTATCAAGGAGAGGCTGGGGGGGACCTGGAAAAGTTGGGGTGCCTGGAAGATAGACAGCATGGCTAAGTCCCTGGGAAATCATGTCAGACAAACCTTGTGGAGTTCTATGATTGGATAATGAGTGCTTTGGACCTGGGTAGGTCGGTGGACGTCCTCTTTCTTGACTTCAGCAAGGTGTAGGAATCTGTTCCTCAAGGGGGCCTGTTGGATAAGCTGGGGGAAATGGGGGTGACGAACCAGATGATCAGATGGATATGGAATTGGCTCCAGGACTGGTTGCAGAGGGTCGTGGTTAGTGGGATAGTCTCATCCCCGAGGAGGGTCATAGTGGGTCCCTTCGGGATCGGTCCTTGGTCCCTCCTGTTCAATGCCCACGCCCCTGACATATAGGAAGGGTATCAGGAGTGAGATGAGTCTCTTTGTGGATGATTCAAAGCTGGGGCGGTGGTGGATGGGGCGGAGGGGAGGGTGGCCCTACAGGGGGACCTGGAGGCCTGGAAAGGTGGTCTTGAAAGTGGAAACTGACGTTCAGTGCAGGGAAATGCAAGGTACTGCACCTGGGAGCCAGAAAGCCAGGCCAAGTGTACACCCTGGGGGGGGGGGATGCTACAAGTCTCGATGGCTGAGAGGGACCTGGGGATGGTGGTGGATGTCAAGATGAAAAACTTGGAGACTTGTAGGAGGGCAGCAGCCAGGGCCAACAGGATGCTGGGATGCATCACAAGGGGGATCACCTCCTGAAGGAGGGAAGTGATACTCCTCTGTATAACTGCTTGGTGAGGCTGCACCTCGAGTACTGCATGCAGTTTTGGCGGCCACACTTAGAGGGACATTGAATTCCTGGAGAGGGTCCAGAGGAGGGCAACCAAAATGATCTGGGATTTGGGGGACAGGACCTATGGGGAGAGCTCAAAGAGCTAAATATGTACACGTTGGAAGAGAGAAGGGACCGGGGGGACATGATAGAGGTCTTCAGATACATGAAGGGGGTAAATAGGGAGATGCAGTCAGGGTGCTCCAAAGGAAGGGGGGGCAACTAGAGGGCATGGGTGGAAGCTGGAGGGGGGGAGATTCAGGGGAGAAAGGACAAGGTACTACTTCACTGAGAGGGCGGTGGAGCCAAGGAATGCGCTGCCCGTGGGGCTGGTGGAGGCGGAGACTGCGGAGGGGTTCAAGAGGGGATGGGACAGGTACAGGGTAAGGGTTCTGGAAGCAAAGTCCAGTGCAGCAAGAATATCCATGACTGGGAAGGGAGAAGCCAGAGAGGGCGAGGGGGGGCAGCAAGGTCAGCTCCCAGGGTGGGGGCTGACCAAACACGAAAGATCGATAGGCCTATTCTGCTGGCATTTTAGTATGTTAGTATTGCATAAATCGCACATGTGATGGGCTTCTGTGGGATACATCATTTATTTGAACAAGCAGTGTGTGACCCTGTGTCTCACTCATGGCTCTGTCGCTCACTGCTTGTTCAAATAAATGATGTATCCCACAGAAGCCATCACATATGTGTGTGTGTGTGTGTGTGTGTGTGTGTGTGTGTATATGTATGTATGCATATATATATATCTATATATCTATAGATATATCTATGTATATCTATGTATATCTATCATGGTAGCATGGTACTGCTACCATAGTTAGGGTTGAGGAGCCATGTCTATGTTAAACCCCAAAACTTTGCACCTTAATAACTTTGCAACCGTGTGACGGATTTGGCTGAAATTTGGAATACATGATTAAGAACCATAGGCTGGCATCTGCCAAGTTTAAGTACTGGTTGGATACCGCGGCTCGCGGAGTTATTAAAGCGTGATTCTGCGCAAGCGTGTACACTTTTTCTGAATTCTACTGTCGCGCCGTTTGTGCGACCGCCCGAATCTTCAGGAACGCAGCCAGGGTCCCCTGATGTGCTTTTCAAAGATTTGGTGAAAAATATTAAACCGTTCAAAGTTACTCAAAAACAATTTCCCATTATAAGTCAATGGGAAAAGTTAACACAAAAAGTTCGACAGTGTCTAAATGCATTTTACTTTTCACAATGGGCCTGTTACTTTCGCAAATCAGCCATTTTGTTTTCAGTTGGTGATCAGAAAATGGTTGGCATTTAAATTTGGGACCCTCTAGCAACCTAATTCTTTTTGTATTCACCTAGTCGGACCCTGAGGATGCTTGCTATGTCTTTATTTTGTGTAAACACCCAGAAATATGTTTTCACATTTCTAAAAAGTACTTCGCAAATTACTTTCATGCTCACGAAAGTGTCAAACTTTTGTCGAAAGCTTTGCAAATTGCGGTAGTAGTTTTCTACCTGTGGGAAAGTGACAGCGATTCTTTGGCACTGCGCTGCAAAAGAACGGTTGGGAGTTTTGGGCTGAAATTTGAGGAACATAGCCGACATCTCACAGATGTGCCTTTCAGTGTTGTATTGAAAAATTTTACACGCGCGGCAAAGTTATGGCACCCAAAGTTGACATTTTTCCTATAGGATAACATTACGACGCTTGACGATTACAGGAATCCTTTGGCTCCCTGCTGCAAAATAACGGTTTGGTCTTTTTTCCTGAAATTTGGAAGGAAGACAGCCAACAGCCCACAGATGTGCCATCCAGTGGTTTGGTGAAAAAATATTACAGGGAGGCAAAGTTATGGTGCTCTAAACTTCTCTTTTTTCCCATAGGATAACATTACGGCGTTCGCCGCGCCTTTCAGGGCCCGTATCTCGGAAACGGTGCGAGATACGGACTTTTCGTCGGAAAAATAATGGGGGCTAAGCACAAAATTAGCTAGGACAGTTGTAAATAATATGAGTTTTTAATTTTTTTTTCTGTGTCGTACGGTTCCTGAGATATAACCTATTTAATATTCCAAGTCCTCATTTTCTGCTCTTATATCCATTATTATGCATATATTCTTTGTACTCACTGTCTTTCTCTATGCAGCTTTTGGGGAAAACCAGCCTGTGCGCTTACATTACTGTTACTGTTGCCCTTTCTGCTTGTGGTCCCGTACCCGTTTCACTTACTGTTGATGTCTGCGCCACCATGTGCGTTATCCTTGGCGTTTTCCTTTTCGGTTGCGTTTGTTATTTTTTGTCATTTGTCTACATTACTGTTTCTCTTTCTGTTTTAGTTTGCGTCACCATGCCCATTGAAATTTCCGTTTGCAGGCACCATGTTACTATGTGACAACAGATCACGTGGCAGACCGTTCCAGTCTACGCCACCGTGTGCGTTACCCTTTCTGTTCTCATTCGCGCATGCGTTACCATGTGCGCCACTGTTAGTGCTTCTGTTTGCGTTGCTGTTGTTCCTGTTACTATGCCTCAAGACATCATGTGTGGAGCCCAGGGCCCACCCGCTTACATTCACTATTTCACGTTATCATTCTCAAAAGAAGGAAATTAGAGGAAAAACTCGTTTAATGCATTAGTTTGTTCACAGCAACAAAGTGAGGAGTGCTGTTAGGGTTGAAAACCCTAACTCCAATTCACCCCGCACCCCAGCACCACACACACACACACACACACACACACACACATTCAAGTATTGGGGAGGACCAAGTCAACACAACCAATGACAGACATCCAGCAGCAGGTGACAGAAATAACAAACAATTGTCTAAATGTACTACGAGACATCCCCACCCACCTGACCAGGTACTGCATGCTCAGTGGAGATCAACAGCAAAATGAGGCCATGTACACCAAACGTACACATCCCTGATTGCAGCTGTACACAATGTACCACACTTAGTAGTTGCATGGCCTTACCTACCGATGCTCCACACTAGACCAGACCACAGTGGTGGGCCACCTGAGCAATAGAGTTCAGCAAAACCAAGGAGTTGTACAGGTATAATATCTCTGATTATAACAAGGGTTTGAGAAATGCAGCTTTAATTGACTGTAAACATTATAACAGCCTTATGTTTACTTTTATTAACATACATGTAGAGCCTAACTCCATGATGAACATGGTTTAATGTTGTTTAAAAATAGTTTTATTATGATAGCAGTAAGCTACTCCAGGTATTATGTTAATGGTCAGTTTATCACTGTCTAGCCGACATGTGGCACTCAGCTATGCCCTCACTCAACATTAAACCCCACAGGGTGATTAACAGACCATTTAACATAACTGTTGGTCATGCCTTATTGCTTAATTGTCTTTATGAGTAGATAGTCTCTCTGCGGGCACTGTAGCAGCTTTTGTAACACAGTGTCCCACCCAGTTACACCCATACACTGTCTAGTTACTGGAGAATGGCTGTGAATATGAACTCATGAAGATGAACAGTGTAACTTGATCATTACAGTCATCAAACCTTAGTGTGATTATACTGACAGAGTCAGTAGAGAATAACCCCTGCTGTCCTAGTACACTTACCCCATTGTGAGTTAAATCAATACTAAAAAGACATTCTGTTTATATCTACACCATACCTACTTGATTCCTGTTGTACCACACTAATATAGTTATCACTTTGATAGCATCAGTGACAGAAGTGTGGCAAACCCAAACACTAGGCATACAGCCTGAGTATGAAACAACTGTTAAAAAAAAAATTACACTGTGTCCATATGTATAGATCACTCATTGCAACAATAGTAAATGTATTACTATTTGAATAAGTTAGTCATCACCGATATAATGAGATTGTCTATCAGGTACAAATATACTCAGTAAGTGCCTACGGAAAATCTATCCATTATACATCTCCCATACAGGTACGCCATTGTTGGCTCAGTAGTGCTATGATATTTAGAAGTTGCTTGGCCTGATCCATGCAATTACAATGTTTCTCAAAGAATACTTACTGCATCTTTAGTATTGAAACACACTGAAGGTTATGTATGTATATGAGCAGTACACCTCGTCAAGAATGCATCTGATACTGGCAGTACGAATTTCAGAGCATTGAACAGGCAATGCTTTTCCATACGCCTACATCAGCCTCTCTATCTTGAGTAAACCATTGCAGTAAATGTACTACTGTGTAAATCACCTACTAAATGTAACACTACTTTTATCTTGAGCATGGTAGTGTCTTTGTGGTTAATTTTATGTACCTCTTAATTAATGTGAGTCTACTCAGTGTTAAACCTTTTTACAACTGTCATCATGCACCTTCAGCATTTATATTGACTAATGGCACAGTACCAGTTGTGGTGTGTGTGGGCACCGTAGGTATGGCCCAACTACTAAGTGTGGTACTGTGTGCAGCTGCAATCAGGGATGTACGCTTGGTGTACATGGCCTCAGTTTTGCTGTTGATCTCCACTGCATGCAGTACCTGGTCAGGTGGGTGGGGATGTCTCGTAGTACATTTAGACAATTGTTTATTTCTGTCACCTGCTGCTGATGTCTGTCATTGGTTGTGTTGACTTGGTCTCCCCATACTTGAATATGTGTCTGTGTGTGTGTGTGTGTGTGTGTGTGTGGTGGTGTGCTGGGTAGATCTGGAGTTAGTTTAACCCTCAATAGCGAATTTCTCACTTTTGTCGCTGTGGAACAACCAAATCTTAACTAATGTATTAAACGGAGTTTTTTTTCTAATATATATATATATATATATATATATATATATATGTATATGTGTGTGTGTGTATATGTATATATACATACATATACATACATATACACATTCTATAAACCCCAAAACTTTGCACTCTTAATAACTTTGCAACTGTTTGACGGATTTGCCTGAAATTTGGCATACATCATCAGAACCAGGCCTTGGGATCTGCCAAGTCTCGTACTGGCTCTGATATAATGTCGCAGGAGTTATTGGGCGTGATCTGCACGCCGCTTATGCTTTCGGGAATTCTACGGTCGCTACAGGTCGTACGTCGGGTTTGCGTGATCAGCCTGAAATCTTCAGGAACGCGTCAGTCCCCTGATGTGCCTTCAAGACTTCATGAAAAATATTAAACGTTCAAAAGTTATTCAGTAATCAATTTCCATTATAAGTCAATGGGAAAAAGCACAAAAGTTCGGAGCAGTGTCACAATGCACTTTTTACTGTCGCAAATCCGCCATCTTGTTTTCAGTTAGTGATTAGAAAATGCTTGCATTTAAAAATTGAGACCCTTTAGCAACCTAATTATTTTTGTATTCACCTAGTCGGGCCCTGAGGATGCTAGTCGCCATGTCTTTATTTTGTAGAACACCCCAGAAATTTGTTTTCAAATTTCTGGAAAAGTATTTCGTTAAAGTAGTGTCGCATCCATGAAAATTTATGGCTATCTTCGCAAATTGCAACACTACTTTATGTACACTATGCCCAAAATAACAGTAATTTTTGACACTCTATGCAAAAGAACAGTTGGGAGTTTTGTGTTGAAATTGAGGGAACGTAGATGACATCTCACAGATGTGTTTTCAGTGTTGTATTGAAAAATATTACACGGTAGTAAAGTTACAGTACTCAAAGTTGACGCTTTTTTCCATAGGATAACATTATGGCGCCCGACGATTACAGGAATCCTTTGGTCACTGCTGCAAAATAACGGTTTATCTTTTTTCCTTGAAATTTGAGGAATACAGCCAACAGCCCACAGATGTGCTTTCAGTTGTTTGGTGAAAAATATTACAGGAGGCAAACGTCATGGCACCAACTTTCTTTCCCCATAGGATAACACACGCGCTCGTCATGGGCCAGGGCCCGGGGATCTCGAAACGGGAAGGCGAGATACGGACTTTTCGTGCCGGAAAATGCTTGGTGCAAAATTAGCCAGGACAGTTGTAAATCATATGACTTTTAAATTTTTTTTTCTTTACTACACGGTTCCCTGTGATATAACGATTTAGTATTCTTCCTATTTCTCTTCGATACCATTATTATGCACATTATTTTTTGTTTCACTGTCTTTCTCTATGCAGGTTTTAGGAAAACAGCCTGGCCACATTACTGTTATTGTGTTCTTCCGCTTGCGTCTGCATCGCTTATTTCTCCCGCGACGCCTGCTCCACCATGTGCGTTATCTTTTATGCTTTCTTGCATGGTGCTTTGTTATTTTTTATTTGTGTCTACACTACTGTTTCTCTTCTGTTTCACTTGCGCTACCATGCCCATTGACATTTCCGCTTGCAGGCACCATATTACTATGTGACAACATATCACGGGCAGACCGTCTCGCTTCACGCCGTGTGCGTTGGGTTTTCTGTTCTATTGCTTGTGTTACCTTGTGCCCACTGTTACGCCTGTTTGCGCTATGTTCTGGTTACTATGCCGCGATATCATCCGCCGCTGCATTATCTACTATTTCGTTATTTTCCTCGAGTGATTAGGGTAAAATTTGGTTGTTGTTACGAATGCGTTAGTGAATTCGTTGTAGTTCTCATTACTCCTCTCATTTGCATTAAAGCAGATTGGATCATTGGTCCCAACTCTTACCCCATTCTCCTATA